>JAECWU010000001.1:15000000-20000000 GCA_018150985.1 Chymomyza costata | reverse complement strand
AAAAAGGTCGAAAAAAGGATGCTCGAGTAGGGCCATAAAAATCGCACACTGTGTGTATTTTGTTTTTGTAATATTCTGCGAGTCGAGCGAAGGCACACATTGTGTGTATTTTGTTTTTGTAAGTTGCTGCGAGTCGAGCGAAGGCACACATTGTGTGTATTTTGTTTTTGTAAACTCGGCGCGTCGCCGACGATCTGCTTGTGCGTGTACACTGACAAAATTTTGCAACACATTCAAAGAAACAGAAAAGTCATATGAGTTTATATGACAATTTTAATTTACCAAAAAAATTACTGGGTCTTACAGTTGCCAAATTAACTATATTTCTGTGCTCAGTGTACTTGTGCGAATTTTTCGTCCGCGAGCACCAATAAAAACTACCGTTACGGTCTAAAAAGGGATGCTCGAGTAGGGCCATAAAACTCGCACACTGTGTGTATTTTGTTTTTGTAATATTCTGCGAGTCGAGCGAAGGCACACATTGTGTGTATTTTGTTTTTGTAAGTTGCTGCGAGTCGAGCGAAGGCACACATTGTGTGTATTTTGTTTTTGTAAACTCGGCGCGTCGCCGACGATCTGCTTGTGCGTGTACACTGACAAAATTTTGCAACACATTCAAAGAAACAGAAAAGTCATATGAGTTTATATGACAATTTTAATTTACCAAAAAAATTACTGGGTCTTACAGTTGCCAAATTAACTATATTTCTGTGCTCAGTGTACTTGTGCGAATTTTTCGTCGCGAGCACCAATAAAAACTACCGTTACGGTCTAAAAAGGTCGAAAAAAGGATGCTCGAGTAGGGCCATAAAAGCGCACACTGTGTGTATTTTGTTTTTGTAACATTCTCGGTTTTTTGCGTGTGCGTCTGGCAGGCGCCACTTACAAGACCTAACGGAAAGAGCACTCGGTGCAAAAATGTCCAAGGCGTTTTTTGTACTGAGTGCTCTTTCCGTTATGTCTTTTCTGTGGCGAAAGATAGGCGCACAAGCAAAAAGTGCTCTTTCCGTTATTTTTCGTGCCCACCTCTGTTTATAAACAAACGAATTGTGCATCTAAAACCTTATAGGTACAAGGTATAAAAATTAATTGTATGATCTGTCTTGGTCTTGCATAAAACTGTACTGAGTACAGTGAAGTTATGGAACCTGCTAGTGTAGACCCACTATATAAAAGCCACCAGTCTGAATTATTCACTAGGAACTAGAAAAATTTCGTATTTGGTATCAAATTTGGTGACGATTGGACATCACCCAAAGCTATTCACATTCAAATATTGGGTCGTTCACTAAGTAATTTCGTTCGATGACGACAGCTGATCTTATTGAATTTTTTCGCAGCCAACTTCAGACTTAACCGCTTTACCTTTATATATTTGAACAGCTGATATAGTAAGGCTTTTTTGTAAAAAATTTTGTTACTTTTTTTGGAATAGTTTTTGTTTGGTGCTCTATCGAAGATAGAAGATCGAAAACAGCATTTTCGGCATATTTTACTGTTTTACTATCAAAAGGGTAAAAATGCAGTTCATGCAAGGCGAAAATTATGTGATGTGTACGGAGAAGATGTGTTGACCGAACGCCAATGCCAAAATTGGTTTGCAAAATTTCGTTCCGGCAATTTCGAACTTGAGGATGCAACACGTCCTGGAAGGCCTCTTGAAGTCGTTGTGGATAAAATAAAATCCTTGGTCGATGCAAATCGTCGAATAACAACTCGAGAGATTGCTGAAAGATTAAATTTGTCTAAGCACATGAAACGTCTAGGATTAATTTCTAAGCTTGACATATGGGTTCCTCATGTTCTTACAGAACGAAATTTGCTTCGTCGCATTAACGACTGTGATTTGCTTATCAAACGTCAAAGAAGCGTATTACTACTGGCGACGAAAAGTGGGTTGCTAACAAGAATGTAAAGCGCAAGAGATCATGGTCTAAAAAGGATGAACCAGCTCAAACCACTTCGAAGGCCGATAGTCACCAAAAAAAGGTTATGTTGTCTGTTTGGTGGAATTTCAAAGGGATCGTTTATTTTAAACTTTTGCCCGACAATACCACGATTAATTCTGAAGTGTATTGTGATCAGCTGGACAAATTGAGTGATGCACTCAAACAGAAGAGGCCAGAATTGATCAATAGAAAAGGTGTAGTGTTCCACCAGAATATTGCGAGACCTCATACAAGTTTGATGACTCGCCAAAAGCTTTTGGAGCTTGAATGGGATGTGCTACGACACCCACCATATTCTTCAGACTTGGCACGTTCGGACTATTACTTGTTCCGGTTTCTGCAAAATTTTTTGGATGGGAGAACCTTCACTTCAAATCAGGACGTCAAAAACCACTTGGACCAGTTTTTTGCCTGCAAGGATCAAAAATTTTATGAGCGTGGAATCAATCTCTTGCCCGAAAGATGGCAAAAGGTATTGGATCAAAATGGAGAATATATAATTTCATAAAATGTTTTACACAATAAAAAAATCGTGTTTAAATTGCATTAAAAAAAACGAAATTACTTAGTGAACGACCCAATAGCTTTGAGGTCTCGAATCGACGCTGGGCTGTTGGCGTAGACCTTATCTTTCACGTGGCCCCAAAGGAAGAAGTCGCAAGGTGTTAAATAACAAGATCTTGGTGGCCAATTGTGATCACCTCTTTGAGAGATAACACGGTCCGGAAAGTTTTCCCGTAAAAGAGCAATGGTTTCGTTGCTTGTGTGGCACGTAGCGCCGTCTTGTTGAAAATAAACGTTGTCCAGATCAATACCATCCAACTCCGACCATAAAAAAGCATTAATCATCTCTCGATAGCGCAATCCCTTCATTTCTAGAACATTCCTGATTATTTCGTCTTTTTTTCTATTTATAATAAAAATTTACAAATTCTTTTTATTTTTTTGTAATAAAATTAAAACAAAAGAACTATTTTGTGAAAATTAATAACATTTAAATTATTTCTGAAATTTTATTTTTGGATCAAAAAAAAAATTAAATTATGTTTCCATTTTAATAAAAAAATCAATAAAAATAAGTCATTTCTCTTCTCTTCTTTCTTTCTTTTCTCTTCAACTGGCATTCATCGATATCCGCCCAGCCTTCGACAATATTCATTGCTCATTCATCTGAAATGCGTTCGATAAAGCTAAAATCCCCCTGAGGCTAATCAATTTAGTAAAGGCACGCTACGAGGGTTTCGAATGCAGGGTTCTACACTACGGAAGCTTGTCTGCACCTTTTTCAACGAAAAAACAAAGGCATTCTCTGAAAGTTTACGGAGCAGCTTGAAGATTTTTTCCTTTCTGTTCGAAATAATGATATGCAAGGAAAACTAGACGATCTGGTCGAAGAAGCTGGGCACAGTCTCGAGGTAAATGTGGAAAAAACCAAGGCTTTGAAAGTGAACGCCAACAGACATGACGGCTTTTTTATCCGTAATGAGCGCATCGAGCAGTGGACTCTTTCTCCTTCCTTGGCAGTGTCATAGCCGCTGACGGTGGTGCAAAGGCAGACATAGAAGACAGACTCCGAAAGATTTGGAATTCCAATTTTCTGTCGACAAACACGAAAATCCACATATGTATACAAATCCAATGATAGAAGCTATTCTTAGCAAACTACTAGCTTTTCTTGACAGAGGTCTTCGACATATTCTGAAAATCTGGTGGCCAAACACGATCGGCAACTCTGAGCTGCTGCAACGATGCAATATGAAGCCGACACCCTACATATGTAATTACTAGTCGCAAATGGATTGGGCACACTTTGTGAAAGCCAACACATGAAGTTTGTAGTCAGGCCCGCAGGGCAACCAAAGAAGAGGGAGACCCAGAACAACGCGCCGCCGAACTGTTTTGAAACAAGCTGAAGAGTCAGGACGTTCCTGGAGCGAAGTGAAGCAATTGGTACAAAACCGGATACGATTTAGATGCTTTACCGAGGCCCTGTGCTCCTCAAGGAGTTAGAGGAATAAAAGAAGATTTCACAATTTGTATTTTTAAAATCGTAATTGTTACCATCACTGAAATTTTCAGCTGTTCACATTTTTCCACACAAAATCATAGGACAACACTCTTTTGATAATATTGTTTAGAACTCTGTACATAATTTCCGTACGTGCCAAAATTTCCAAAACAAATTTCGTTAGTTAAATTGAAAGGTTTTCAAATTTGTTGGTGTTTGCTTAGTAAAAAATTTGGTAAAAAAAAATGCTCTGTGATTATTTGAAGCGTGTTGTTCCCTTGATTGTCTTTTAAACGAAGTTCGTTTGTGGAAGCGTTTTGGGCTGCTGCGTACTGATCTTTAATAACAAATTTCGTCTGCTTCGCGATAGTGCACATTTGCTGATAAATATTGATGACCCCAGCTTTTGTTGTCCCTGATATCTAAGATTAAGATACAAACTAAGCTCAATCGATATCGGAATATTATTACTTTGGAATAAACAATATGCGGTCTACCACGCCTTTTTCTGTCTGTTGCGTTAATTTCGCGAATCTACAATACCCTCGACCCTGTATGTGTTTAGGGTATAAGAATTTCAATTGAATTTCGATCGACAATTAAAAATGGTGCAGTTAAGAGTAAAAGTCGGGAGTATTGTGGAAAGGTACTACAGTTATGAAACTTGCTTTGCATATTAAACAATTGTGGAAAAATCAACGCAGCAACTGTTCGAAAGCACGTAGCATGCAAGTATTTTTTTTTTTTTATATATTTTTGGCCCAAATGTATGGAAACACATTTTTAAATGTCCGAGAGACACGTGCATTCAACAGCCCTTGGCGTCCAAAGTACGGCAAGGACAACGACAACAAGAGTGGAGTAATTTACAAAACTTTGACAGCAGGCGACATTTCGAAGTGGAGTTGACTTTTCGCGTTTGTCTGTGTCGGCTCGCAATTAGGCAATTTGAGCATGTGTGTGCTTGTCTGTGCGTGTCTGTGCTTGTAATTGACAAAAAATTGCACGCATCAAGCCGGCAGGGATCGACTTTGATATACACTTTACTCGAGCATGTGCTCAACAGTGGAGCACATGGGAGCATCAATGGAGCCAATTACATTAAAAAAAAAAAAACAACATACGGATTCCAATAATGGATTTTTTTCTCGTATTACGCATTCAAATGTAAAAGAATAAATCTGTTCTTAGCAGTTATGACCTTACGCTAAACAATTTTGTATAAAATAAAGGGTCATCAATTTTGAGGTTTTTTTTTTCAATACGGTTTTTTTTGATAAATTAGGCCATTTTATGGAACCAACTCGGTGAACAATTAATTTCACGCTACGGACTGGTGGCCACCAAGATCGTGTGACATCAAACCGTTACACTTTTTTCTTTGGGGCTACGTAAAGACTAAAGTGTTTGTGGATAAGCCAGCTACGATTGAAGCATTAGAGGCCAACATTATCCGTGCTATTAGAGTGAGATACCGCCGATAATGCTCGAACGCGACATCGAAAATTGGAACCTCCGCATGGACGAGCTACGGCGCAGTTGCAGCCAACATTTGAGAGGGACTGTCTTAAAAAAGTGAATGGCAAGAATGTTTCTTTCTATTTATAATAAAGATTTTCCGATTCATTTAAAATTTTTGTTTTTTTGCATTTAAAAAAAAAAAAAAACCTCAAGATTGATGACCCTTTACTTAATAGGGCATGCTTTGCTGTTGCAGAAACATACTTATTGATGCATTTAATATACTTATTTTACACTATGATTAACGGGCACAATAATTGCTGGCCATTGTGAGCAGGCAAAAAAAAAACCAAATTGATTTTTATGTAATGAGTTCAAAAGGGTTATGCATTTTTTTTTTTGTATGAGTTGCAGCATGCTGGCTGCATATTAAAATGCACATTTTATTGTAGACTGTCAATTTTATGAAGTCAAAAAGTAACTGGTTGCGGGTATGAAAAAAAAACGCTCTTTCAAGTAATCAAGCATATAATTTTAATTATTTTTTTTTATTAAATTTAAGAAACTGTATGCTCACAATAAAATTCAAGCACAGAAGGCATTCAATTTATTGTTACATTTACTAACTAACGAACTACAAAATAAATCAAAATTAAATCTGCTTCAAAGCAGTAAACTTTTTAAAACTTTTAATTTAAACGTTAATGGCGCGCGCTGCTACACTGAGCAGCTGTTTTGTGATAAACTAACCACGCCTTACAACACTTTTTATGCACTTCTACTTGGTATCGTAATTGTTGCTCGGTATCGAAACGGTGGGCTGCCATATTTTCTGCATAAACAAGCTGGCAGCATTGGCACGTCACTTTTTTGTTTCTCGTTTTTAATTTACAATTGTCAGTGAAAAAATTTGATGCGTGCGTTACAATTTGTTGCAATTGTGTAAAAAACAACATGTCGCAAGAGCATTCTTCTACTAATGAAGGCAACGCCTACAACAGCAGCAGCATTTCACCAACAGAATCTATCCAAGGCACAAATGCCAACAGCGCCGTGGAAGTTTTGAACGACAGCGAAGATGATGATGTTGTTTATATAGGGTTAGTGCGCCCAGGCAACAGCCACAACCCGGATGGTATGGTTTTCTATCAGCAGCCATCTACTTCAGCTGCTGCTGCGGCTGCAGCTGCTGCTGCTACAGGCTCAAACAGTGCCACTACTGCCAATGTCGAGTTGAAAACTTCGAACACAGAAACGCGTAAGTTGGCTCAGAAAAACACACATAAGCTTGCTCAATTTGTAATATGTTGCATTGCAGCAACTGCGACTGGTGAAGCTGCTGTAACTGGTGCCACCGCTGCCGTCTTGGACTGTCCCATTTGCTTGCAGACTTGCATACATCCCGCACGTCTGCCTTGCGGTCACATCTTTTGTTTCTTGTGCGTTAAGGTGCGTATGAACACTCATATTAAGGAAATGCTAATCCACACATGAACTTGAGCATGCTTAGCGCGTTCGCAATGCGTGTACATTTTTGGCAAATACGTCACACCCATGTATGTACTCACGTAGCAAGTTCAAGGCTGCTTTGGTGCTGTGCTGGCGCGCACGCGTCAGCTTGTCAAGAAACTCGTAATTATTTCCGCGCGAATCGCTCAGACTTAGGTCGGTGCTTTTAACTTTTATGCGTGCTATATAGAACCAAGAGGCAAATTTTTTTTTTTTTTTTTTGTTTGCAAAGCTTAAAAAAACTTTATTAAACTAGAACCACCAGATTTTATACAAAAAAAGATTGTCTACAATTAGCAGTCTCTTTCATATATACCCTATATAAATTTCCATTTCTTTAAAATAAAGGGCGTTGCTTATAAAAATCGTCGCTGCGCTATGTGCCGCCGGGAAATCCCTCCCGAGTTTTTGGATCATCCACAATTGGTCAATGGTATTGATGATATTTGTGTGACACGCGCCACCGAAGATGGCTATCAATGGTATTATGAAGGACGCAATGGTAAGTAGCAGCTTGGCTTTTTTGCACTCAATCTTCATTACTCAAGACATATTCATAAACGAATATCAATCGTTACCCAAACCCTTAGGCGGCTGGTGGGCTTATGACGAGCGCACCAATGAGGAAGTAGAAGTCGCATATCAGGTTTTTGTGGCCAACTATGACCCCAATTTAGTTACAAATTCCAATTCCATGGAGATACTCGACCATAACGACGAATATTCAGATTTTTTTGATGATGTTCCACGTGAAGTGATGCTTCTGTTACAAGATTTTCGAAATTCTGATATGTCGGGTGAAGAATTTGAATGGAACGACACGTCAAATGCATTTTTAAGTTCAGATAAAAGCAAATTGCTGCAGGTTATTTGTGGTCGCCAGTACATCATTGACTTTAAAAGTTTCAAGCAATATCGCCGCATTTGCTCTGCACGTAAGCGCAGGATATTACGTTGTAAGGAATGGCAGCCAAGATACGTGAAGGGTGTAGCTGGTATTTACTACCCAGCCGTATTCACTTAAGCACTTTCCAAACGCTACCAAGAGAAGTGTATTACTGTCTAGCAGTATAACACATATACATACACTATCCATTCAAAAAAAAAAAAAACCATTCCTAACATATCAACCAAATTCATCAATCAAAAGCACTAGATAAAAAATGTGATAAAAAGCCAAAAATAAATCAAACAAAAAAAACAAAACATTTTCAAACCCTTCCGCACAGGTTGGTGGCAATACGATGACCGCACCAGCCAGGACCTCGAAGAGGCGTTTAAAAAAGGCGAAAAGTCTTGCACCATACTCGTTGCTGGTTATGTATACATTGTGGATCTGGAGGCCATGCTACAACAGCGCCAAAATGAGCCAACTCGTTGCCGTCGCGTCAAACGCGATTTGGCAACAATACCCAAAAAAGGCGTAGCAGGACTACGCATCGAAGGCAACACAGTGACCACCGATACCAACTTTGCTGCACAACAGAGCAGCAGCACTCAGCGCTTGCGCAACAGTCAAACCAATTCCCAAACCTCAACACCTGCCGTCAGTTTCATCTCAAATCTAGCAGCTACAGGAGCAGCCATACGTATAGCCAACGATATTATTGGTTCAACATTAGCTCATGCCGATGAGCTGACCCGTGGTTTGACCGCAAGCAACATCAGCGACAGCGCCGGCGATCTAAGCGGTGAGCATACGTCCAACAACTTGAATCCGGGGCCACAGCAAAGCTTGGCTCAGGGAGCCACACGCTCGCTTGCCTCCTCGCACTCGAACTCTACACAAGATCTCATGCGCAGCGTTACGGAGGATTTGTTAGATACCACACAACAGGTGATTGAAACAAATCAATACACAATAGATTTGTTCGAACAGGCATTGAATGATTTTCAAGCGCTTACCATGCGAGACTTTGTGGATTCAAGCGATGAGGAAAACGTGGACGAGGAAATGGAGGCAGGCGAGTCAACGGACACGCAGCTTTTGCCGCCTAGTCTTGATCGTAGCAATGACGATAATGGGGGACTGGGTTTTTAAATCAATAGACACATAATATGAACATTAACTACATAAATGTATTGTTAGCTAAGATTAAATAACAAACGCTCACGCCTAATTTGCGAATAAAGTTCCTGGTTTTTCGCGCGTACCTGAAGGCTCTGTGCGTGAGCTTTTGAGAATCATAAAGTCTACAGGGTAATTACACATATTCCTTACAACTTGAAGAACAACTGTAATACAATTACATACATACAAATACATATTAACAAAGAAAAAAACCTTTACATGGTAACTCAGACGATGTAAGTTTACTTGTTTAGAATTCTGCGATTTGACCGTAGCAAGAAACATTGTAGATCTAACATTGTTAAAATTTCCTCTACATAAAACTAATGTACAATAGATTTAAAGAAAGCTGTTAATGCAATAACCAGTTATGCAAACCCATAGTAGTTACAATTTTTAACTTGTAATATTACCAGTTTAGTATTATGTCAAACTCCTAAGTGCTTTTTTGCAAAAGTTTTGTGAAATATTTCATAAGTTTATTTTTTAAGAAACTACCATGTATTCGATTACTTAAAATTAATCTCAACTTATGACTTGATTCTTATAGATACCGTTTGTACCCTGCCATTACTTTTAACAGCGAAATGCCTAATCGTGGCCAGCCTTATATCTACGATATACTTTACGCTCAGCTAAGACAAAGCTCTTGTGTATGTCCATTGTCGGTAATATAAAAAACATATTTATAATACAATATATTATTATTGTTCATGACTCGTTCACTTCTTCATTTCAAGTTATTAAAATTATCATATTAATTAATATGGCAACAAACTTGTTGCAACTTCCGATGTTTTCCGCTCTCTTTCGCAACTTTGTCTTATAAAAGTTCGTGTATATCTCAGTTTCTATATTCATATTAACAGACATTTTTTCATTAAATTATTTAGTAATTTATTTAACTCTCAATACTGCTAGAAATTCATAGAATGGTGGCAGCTAAAAAAATAAACTTATGTAGACTATGTTAATTTATAAAATAAATAATAATTATGTTTGTATTCTTATTTTGGCACAGCCTTTAAAGAGATAAACAAAACTGTGCCAAGTAATAAATAAAATATAAACATAAAAAAAATATACAATAATGTGTAATTTGTTTTTAAGTGTACTCTAGTTTAAGTTCCAGAAATCTTTTAAAGATAGCAAAGAAAATTTGGGTTGCTTAGCTCATTATGCGATTATAGTTTGGCACTAAGTATCAGCAAGATTAAAACAAACGCAAAACATTTGTATTTTAATGTTCTTAAATTAAAAAAATATATATAAAATAAAAGAACTTGAAAGTTAAAACTTTCTATTTAAAGTTTATTTACTTGTGACTTCTAGATAATTGTGTTGTATATAAGAGAAAAAGAGTAGCATCTTAATGAAGCCATTTAAAAAATTTTAATAATAAGGAATGAAATAAAACAAATAATGTTGAACAATTTTTTCCGATGTTTTTTTTTTTAATGGATGGATTTTTTGATTACAGCACTACGACAGTAAGTTAATTGATCTTCTTTACTGCATGCCAAAAATATGAATTATTTTTCCTCAAAAAATGTATAACAGTTTGCAAATATAATTATTTTGGTAGGATAGCCCACGCTACCAAACCTAGAAATGTGCCTTTTAAGAACTGTTGATCACACATTTTATCCAGCATGGTTCATGTGATAACTTTACGTCGCTCTTGGAAAGACATTAGCAATGAATTTTCTATTATTTATTTGAATGCTCTAAAATCTAGCATTAGGCTGGAATAACTTTTCAGTTCACCACCCTTAACCTCGCTAATGTCTGGAAATCGTTGACATGACTATTATCAGCCCTAGTAATGGAACTAGCTTATTTTTGAATATATATTATAAATCTGTCTCTTTTGCCATAACATTTTCAAAAACTATCTCAAGAAGCAGCCTCAAAATTTCTTCGGTGTTCGGTAACTTAAGTTTTCTAATCATGTTAGGAATATAATATTTTTAATTTCAGGCAAACTTCCATATCACAAACTTCTCTACACCGTATATTTTTCTATTACCAATTTTTTTCAGCTACACTGCTTTTTTGATATCCAAATAAAATAAATAAATTTACCAATTATTATAACCAATCGATCCTATGCTGATCAAACAAATGGATATAGTATGTTCGGCTCGATTATCGAGCTTCAAAGCTCAATCTTGAACGTGAAAGCAGAAACTTCATGTTCAGCCGAAATATGCCATGGAAAAGAAAGGATCTGTTGTACAGATTAAGATACAATGTTGCATACAAAAGGTCAATACTCTAGAGACTATCAACAAAATGTTATGTTTAACTAGGGGGCTCTGCCTCCTGAGTGATTCGCACGCCAGCCCCCGTACGATCTTCTTTATTCAATTCACATTATCCATATTATTATATACCCTGTGCAACTCTCTATTTCCATAATGCTCATCAACCCGTCTTTAAAATACCCTAAAACAATGCAGGTCGCTGCTCGGACTCAGAATTGGAATAAAACTGTTTACAATGGCTCCTTTGATACTGTCCTGCTTTATACCCCAATGACTTAATTATCATAAACGGTAGCCGCGGGGACTTTAATCTTTCCTCTAATGATGTTAAGCCTTTTAACCATTCTGGTAAACCTGTTAGATCTGAGCCATTTAAAATGGAATTTTTCGGCTTCCTACCTGCCTTAATTGCACGGCTGCAAGCTCTACAAAATGTTAATATGCCGTCAATAAAAGGAGACAGATCTGCCAGATGAAACATATCTGAACTAAACACATAAGTTTCTATATAATCCCTGATAATTCTTTCTATTTGACGAGGGAACATCAAGTCTTTATAGTAAAAGTATATATTATTGGGTCGCTGTTTAATTATTTCGTAATCGATCTCAAAAGGCGAATTGGTATTATGCTGTGTTACGTGTCTATCTATGTATATGTTTCTTAACGTCTTCCTACCTGTCTGTTTTGCTATCTACGCAATGTTTCACGATCTTGCTCTATAATGGTGAAATCTAAATATTCTCTGAGCAGTCCTCTTTGCATAGTATTCCTTACTTGCCCGTCTCGCCTAACATCTTTAATCTATCTGCTCTGTGATCTACGCAATATTTTACGCTCGTGCTCTGCAGTCCTTAACTCCAACTTTTCTCTGAGCTATTTTCTAAGCATAGTGATTCTTCTCTACAATCTTAGACTACATGTCTTCTCTGTGCTGCGTTTTAAGTATAGTGTTGAAAACTTGCTCTAGTCGCCGAATTTCTGCATCCCGCCACGAAGCAATGAATGCAATGGCTCGGGTGGCGGAATCAATTAGGTTAATTTCACTTTGCCATTTATTCAATGCGCCACAATGCCCTTCGGCCAATGCCGACGAAAGGATCCGAGCTGTAATCATATATAGAACGTCGAAAATTGCCTCGAGACATTTTATGGTTACGGATTTGTTGAGAAAGATTCGATCTTCTGCGTGGTGGCAATACTCGCTCAATAATATTTAATAAATTGACGGTGCTATTCGTGGCGAAGCCTAATCGCAACAAATCATAAATCATTAAAATCTGTCCAGCCGATCTTGATTCAAAAATGGTGTATCTAACACAACTTTGTTATACCCTGTATCAAAGGAATTATAAGTTCGTGCAAATGTATGTAAAGCTCAGAAAAAGGCGTGGTAGACCCCCTAAACTATACATATTCTTGAACACTATCAATAGCCGAGTCGATATAGCCATGTCTGTCTGTCCGTCTGGCCGTATGAGTAAAAGAATCTCAGAGACTATAAGAGCTATGGAGCTGAATGGATTTATGTCGATATCTGACCCCCAGAAATTCCCATAAGGGAATTTCGCGGTTTACTTCTTTTTATGTGATTTTCCAATATTTTATGCGTTACTTTGTTAACCAGTGCGGAGACGAATCCAACAAACCATTGATCATCAAAATCGGCCCAGCCGTTCGTGAGTTATAAATTGTGTAACTAACATAAATCAACTCTTTTTTATATATATTATATAATATATAGATAGATTTACGGCTCTACATGAAAACGATAAACGTTTTCCACTTCCAACAATCACCAAAGTCTCTGAGCGAGCAACCTGATTGAAGTACCAAAAAAAAAAAATATTATTTTAAGTTTAAACTTTAATGTAAAAGAATATCGTTTACGTCAAATAGATAAACAACAAAGCCATATGCAACTATCCAAATTTGTATTTGACTTATTTTCTACGTCTATGTATTTATTTAATCTTTCAAACTCAAATTCCTTTTTCTTGTTTGTTTTTCGTTTCCAACATTTTGTCTACAAAATTCTAAGCTATTGAGTCATGCGCAATGGACATGGACCAAAAGAAAATGCCAAATACGAACGCAGGCAGCATATTAATGAATCGCGTTCAGGTACCAAAACGCATGGTCTGAGAAATTCCAAAGCCTATTGAACAGCTGCGTCATTTCAAACCGCCGAAGAATGAATACTCTTTGAGTGTCCCTTTAGATTTAAATTGTTCATTTTGGATAAGGTTAGATTAAAATTAGTTAATTATTAATAACATTTTTCGTAAATTTCAGCTAATTCCGTTTTTACATGGTAAATACGTTGCAGAAAAAAGCGTATACAATAAGAAATAAAGTAAATCTTGCTATGAAAATAACTTAGAAAGGGGAATCCCAAACGAGATTTATAGAAGATTAGATTAATAAAAATATTTTACTTTAAAATGTCAATCAAAGCTTTTTTTAATCATGCTTAATTGAATTACATATATTGTGTAAATATGTTTTTTCTATAAAACAAAACAAACAGAGTTGGATGTATTTTGTCACCCTCGACAATACATACATATGTATGTATATGTTTTGGAATAAAGGTAAAACTAAATTTTTATCGGCAATAAAAGGTAAGCTAAGGATAAATATTCTAGGCTGACCAATATAATAACGACATTCATGTTTTAAGATATTAAAACAAAAATTAAATTAAAACATTTCGATACGCTTTATACGGAGCTGTTGACGTCAACATTGTCCATAAGTTCGTTATAACTGCTTAAAGCAGCATGTGTAGTGTATAGAGAGCGCAGCCTAACCAAAATGCATGCAAAGAAAAGAAACGATCCGAGCTGTCACATAAACATACAGATACAATTTTTTTTTCGAATTCTTGAGCATGTTTTGAATGAGTCATCTTTGTTTACATAGAAATTATGCTGCGTACCTGTTGCAGTTGATGCTATCTACCTGGGAACTGGGAATCTATAAATCGATGCCTTTGAATCGTTGATTACTAGTGCGTCAAGTGTTTAGTGACAAAGCTGCTTGACTTCACTCACTTATCAATCACGTGTATGTTTTATTTGAACCCCAATCTGAGTGTTGAGAAGGGAAGCTATTAAATGGAAAGCTATTTTTAGAATTTTCCCACACACACATGGACAGTCTTTTAAAGTACCATTAAGCCGGCGCACACATACCAATGCAGATATAAAAGCTTTTGACGATCATGTTTGTGCTTGCTCGCTTCGTTTGTTTTATGTTGAAGCAACAAAGCAAGCACCTTGCTTGCTAGCCAAGTTTGTTGTTGGTGGTTGTAGCTGTTGGCGTTGACTCTTTGGTGGTAATTGCTCTCCCATAACATGCGCGCGCTCCAACACACGCTCACGTTCTCGCTCTCTCTCGCTGTCTGCCATGCGCAGAAAAAGCAGCGCTTGCGCTCCAAACTCGTTTTGAGTTTTGAGGGAGGAAACTGTCAGACATTAAGCCTACATTGTTGTTGCTGCGCCACGGCTAAGCTGTGTGGTACATACCAATTTTATATGGCCTGGCTCTCGGTCGGACCGAGTGTGCGCCAGTTTTTTTGTTGGTTAGTTACCTTTGCTGCGGACGGTTGGTCGGTATCAAATCGAAATAAACGTTATCTTAAGCGTAACTTGAAAAACGGGGCCCAAAATAAATTTCACATAAAACGGGCGTAATTAAATAAAATCCAAACAAAACTTACAACAAATGTAAGCAAAAGTATTTTAATGCCATTTAGTAAATGAAAATTATGTGCAAAGTTTGCAAAAAGTGCAGAAAAGAGTGTAAAACAATTATTGATTTTCTTTTGCTGCTTGTGTATGTGTGTAAGCTTTGCTGAAGGCAACCAAGCAGAGTAAGAAGAAGCAGAGCAGTAGCAGCGGAGCAAGAATATGTGTGTGTATGTGCATATGTATGTACATAAGCTCCGCTGTAAGGTTTCCGTGTGTGCGTTGGTTTTAGTGCTAGTGTGAGCGCGCCAGTGCAGCGCCCAATGTATAAGTGTGGCTGTGTGTGCGAGTGTGGCAAAATTTCGTTAAATTGTTGTTGCTGCCGCTTGCTGCTGTTATATTCTAGCTTTAGCCAAGTTAAAAAGCAAAGCGAAGAAGAATACAAGAAAGAAGTAAAATAAAGAGAAAAAAACAAGACCGCAGAAGCAGCACTATTATGTGTGTGTGTGGGTTTTTACGTTTTGCCTTTTAAAGGCATAAAAATAGCGCGATGTTTGAAAGTGAAAGAAAGGTTAATGCATAATTGATAATAAATGCAATTAACGCATTGTTTTTTTTTTGTCTTGTTTGTTCTCTACATGTTTAAAAGGAATAGCACAAAGCGAAGGTGCATTTAATTTTGTATGTGCATGCTGATGCTGGGTTTACACTGCGTCACGGAACGTCACAGTTCAACGCGTGGGGCAATTTTGTCCATTTGACAGCATGTGACAAATAGGAATAATAAATTCGGCATAAAAATTAAAAAAAAAAAACATTTAAAATCCGCTTAAATAACATTTAAATCGCAATTTTGAATACATTTTCAAAATTTATATTCGTTTACGCAAGTCACTCAGTGCTTTTTCAAGTACTTGCCTAAAATTAAATTTTTTGCAAACACCTGTGCTTGCTGTCGAAATACGAAGCCCTTTTTAAACCAAACGTATTCACTAGCTGGTGCAAAACAACTTACTGTGCCGCTAATGTAAACATTTTTTGGCATGTGACAAGTTTTTGCACAAATCAATACATCACATTGTCAGAGAGTGGCCCAGTGTTAACTTGGCATTATGTACACTTGTGTGTATATACATACATACATATGCGGCTTATTCAATACCCTTTGCGTGGGCTTTCCACAGAATTTGCTCGAGACTTGTTGTTGCGTTTTGTGCGCTGCTTAGCAAGCGTAACGCGGCAGTGACGCCAATAGGACTGCCACTTTTTACTCCCCCCTCAATAATCGCTCACTCACATTCAAACAAACACACACATGCGCAACCAACCAGGCGCACATCCTGCAGCATTGACGTCGTCAGCTTTGTCGCTCCTTATTGATTTTACTTTTTATACCTTGGTGTTTCATTGATAAAAGATTGTGATATGATTGTGTGTGTGTGCATGTATGAGTGTATGCGCGTGTGTTAGTAAAAGTTTATACAAGTTCAAATATCATCGCGAGGTTATAGAACTTTTTTTGTGTCTGTATTATCATAATTATGCTCATTGAGCAAGTGTTTTTTTTTTAAATTAATAAAATGTGATACCCTCACCAGCAGCATGTCGTAAAGCAAGTATCGAAAATATCGGAACATGCAACCGTTTAGTGACAGCCTAAGCAAAAGTCGTGATGATTTGGTCAGTGTTGCCGCATCACAACAACAGCAGCAGCACAAACGTTGGCAACATCATGGCAGCAGTCCTAATTTGTCGTTGGATCAAACCGACAATTTGCGTAGAAGGTAAGAGAACCAAATCACGCCATTGAAAGTTTTCTGATGTATGTACATACATGTACATAAGTATGCATGAAGGAATCACTGAATTCAGACAGTCCCCATTATCATATCCTTTAACTTGATAATAAGTAATTAGATTGTAATAATTAATATTACAAATAAACAAGAAACCCAAAATGAGGCCCATTGAAAGGCAGAGGAAATGGAAAATTCTCTTCGCGAGCCTTAAGTTAAAAATAAAATGTAACGCTCCCATGAATTAAAATTAAGAAAAACACAAATACTGTCTATATCTTAGACCCTCTTCGACCCTTATTTTCCCTCTAAGATGCAGTCAAGAATTATAAACGCTTTTTTACTACTACTACTGTCGTGCTTCTCTCCATAGGGCCATGCCGCTTTTTTAGTTAACCCTAAGGTTGCACCGGTTGACCCCTGGGGGGAGTCACACATAGACTAGAAAGTCCTTAGTGGTAGTTAACCCTAAAATACCATAAGAATGCTCCCAACCCAAATGTATATTGCTACTGTAGACTCTCTCCTCAATGAATTTGCTTTTCGGCCTAGCCTAGAATAATAAACCCAAAGTATTACTCGAATAAATTATAGTATGTACACAAATAGTATACCACACCTTCTACCAGCTAACCGCTTTCTGAATAATCATGTTTTCGAAATTTGGGTTATATTATAAGTGTAAAAAAGAATTAGCTCAGATTCAGCATGCCGCATGCCTTTGAAAAAAACAAACAAACAACTCGGTGTACATATGTACATTATACTTATATACTTATGTATGAATAAAACAAGTTTTCGTTGAGTCTAAATATCGTCCGTGTTCTAAACAGTCAGTTTATGAAAACTATATGCTTTTTTTATGTGGAAGGATGAAAATATAAAAACTTTTTAAAAATATACAAAAAATGTTCGACTTGTTTATAAACCCTTAAAAAAGTGTGGAAAAAAACGTGCAAAAATTTTGCACAATGGTGAAATGATAGGCAGATAAAAAAATTATGTGCGCAGTGCCGGATTAAATGTGTGTAGGGAGGCCAGGCGAAATCGAGGCGAACTCTTTTAGAGTAAAATTTAATAGGATTCCTGTAATTACAAATGTATGAATTTATTTATCCGTCCCTATGTCATTGGCTTATTACTTAAGAGAAACTGAAAACACATGCCTGGGGCGTGTGTTTGTTTAGTTTTCTTGATCTTTTCTCTATTGATAGAATTTGTTTTTGCCTTATAAAAGGTACATATTAGGTTGTATAGTTTATAAAAAAGAAACTCACGTGCGCTAGCCCCATAGTTCAGTATGTCATTATGTGTCTGCGATGTTTATTGTTCCTTGAAGTGTGAACAAAAACTAATCCTATGGTACCAAACTTGAACTTTGTGTGAGCGTCCTGTGAGAGCGCACGGTCTGCGCTTTCGTCGGCCCACGCTTTAATCCGGCCCTGACTAAGGGTAAATACATATGTCTATACATACATACATATGTATGTACATATATACGTACCTGTGGTGGTTGTATTGGTGTTTTCAATGGAGCAGCATTTAAACTTCCTTGTCGCCCCACTGCACATAAAACACAATACAAAGTAAACATTTATGTATGTATTTGCAGCATACATATGTACATATTGTATATTTTCGAATCTGTGCTTTGATCATGTGCACATAAAACGCCAACCATGAAAACCGGTTTTCAACAAAAATTAAGGTGACCAGCTAGCACATGGCCATAGAGCGCTGCCCCAATCAAGTCATCTATTAATAGGTACTTGCGAAATTTGGTCACCTTTAAAAAAAATACACAAAGTCTGATAACACAACTAAGCGAGAGAAACAGAGAGCTAGAGAGACAAAAAGAGAGCGAACGCAAACAAGCATCCAAAAACGAGAACTGGGGCTGGTTTTGCTGATAATACGAAGCCAGGCAAGCTGTATGGCAATACTAACCAATTCGCTCGCAAATTTAGTCTGCGAATATCAATCGTTTTTGTCGGTCGAATGGGGCGCTTATAACAAATTGTATGAGCCTGCTTTTTTTTTGTAAAGAAGCTTTCGGGAAGTGGGAGGAGAGATCGCGCGTGAGAAATCAAGACAACAGGCAAACAAAAACAACTCGCAGTAATGTGATGTGCCTTATCGCCAAATCAGTTTTTGTGTTTTGCCAGCGTGTCTGAGTGTATATATGTGTGTGTGTGCTTGTGATTTTATTGTGGCGTAGTTGTTGGGGACACTTTTGCAATATAATTAATAAATTTTTGCAGACGCAACAACAAACTTAAGTGAAACGAAAGTGTCGCCCTGCTTTTGTTGTACCGCAGCCTTGTCTTGTAATTACCATCGCACCTCAGCCCGCACACTACAACTACGTTAACGTTTACCACTTACCTTGACGTCATTTTTTTCTTTATTGTACGCGGCGCGAAAAACGTAAAAATAAAAAAAACCCGAGCATAACAACAAATAACAGCGAAAACGTAACGTTGATTATATTTTTGTTTTTTTTATTTAGCCACAAAAGTGAAGTTAAAGCTCTGACGGCAACAACTATTGTTGTTGTTATGGTGTGTAGCAGCGGTATATGTCCGTGCATGGTACGCAAAGAAACCGAGAATTAATTGTTGTTCTTGCTGTTGTTATTTGCGTAGTGCGTACAAATAGCTGGAAATTTGTTGTTTTTTTATTAACAATTTTACTACGCTAACCGCAGAAGCGTAAAAATTTGCATTAAGTGCAGCGCGCGTATGAATGAATGCATATACATACACATTCATATATATATAAACAAAAACAAAAACTAATTACACAAACAAACAATATTAGCCGTGAAAATTGGTGAAAGCAAAGTGTACGCGATAATAAAATGGTGTTTTACATATCGTTTCTTGGTCGCAACCTTGAGCCACCGGATAAAATTATCACGACTGAAAAAAGGTAAACAGGATATCGATAATACCACCTGTTGGGTTATCGTAAAGCTTTTAATCGACGGCAGGGCTGCAGCAAAGCTCATGCAATCAGCAGCTAAGACCGCTTAAGGGACAGGATAGCATATGAGTTAATTTTAAAATGTCATGAGTTTCCTACAAGTTTAAAAAGTTCGATTGATGAATTTAATAAAATGTGGTTCATTGCTAGAAAACCCTAAAAACAATTCCGAGCACCTTTGTTACGATATCTCTGCAAACAAACGAAAAACTAGGGGGCTCGGCTAAATGGTGAAAAAATACAATTCCTCTGAGTCATATCCAGAGCAATAGCTACTCCTCCCTCTTTGCCTGATCGTATCTTTCTAACCCACGAGCTACATATCATTTAGTTCTTAACAATAATGTTTGCAATTTCATTTCACATTAGGTAAACACTTCAATATACTTTGTTTTACTTATATTTTATAGTTTTCACTCGATTTTAATTATTATTTATTCTTGAAATCATTGCGTATAAGCGTAATAAATTTGAAACCGATATCTTTTATAGTGTAGGTTTAAAGTGCGAGATTCTCCTACGAGGAAACGGGGAAAGATATCAAAATATGTAAATCGAAATCTTTTGATAAAATTTCAGCTCCATTGATCTTATAGTCTCTGTGATCCTTTCTATTATATGGACAGTCAAACAGACAGACATACATGGCTATATCGACTCAGCTGTTGACGCTGATCAAGAATGTATACTTTATGGGGTCTACCACGCCTTCTTCTGCCTGTTACATACATTTGCACGAACTTATTATATCCTTTGTTTTTTTTTTTCACTATGTAGTGAAACGATTTTAAATGCCAAATTTGGTTTCATAAATAAACGATTTATAGTACGCATCTAAAACATTTGATTTTTCGAAAATGCAGTACGCATCTAAAACATTTGATTTTTATATATATCGAAAAAACAAAATAAATGATCTAACCTGAAACTTGATCTTTGAGCCATAGACGTTCATACGAACGCAAGGACGAACCTGTCTAAAGCCACTTCGCTAGTCGCTTTAGATAACTTAAGTGGGGGTCTCCAACGTTCCCTTCTCTATGTGACATAGATTTTCGGCTTAAGCAAACTTAATATACGTACTTTATAGGTAAAGGGTATAAAAATGTAATATTTATTATTTCGTAAAACCGGGTTATATTATAGAAGGTCAAAAAACTAGGTAAGACTAGGTACATATATGTTTATTTAACAATACGAAAATGATTTGACATGCATATTTGGCGTATCAGCATGCATTGACTCATTTTTACCTTCTGGATATACCAAAACAAGCCATAAATAGCATTCAATTAAGCAGAGCAATGCAAATATAGTTATAAGAAAGCTACAAAAATTTCCGCGTTCTATGCACTACAACAAAAAAGCAAAAACGTGCTAAAAAAGCTTGCCATTTTTTTTTTATGAAATTTGTTCAAACGTATAAGCAAATAAAAGGTTTTTGACATTAGTTAACTTTTTTTCTTGTCTGGAATCAGGCTGCGCGACAAAAATAAGTGCGATAGAGATGTCTATAGAATGGGTGCTACACAGTGGCGGATCAAAAAAAAAAATTTTGGAGGGTGGTCAAAGTTTTATCCATAGAGTGATTTCTGACTGAGGTTCCTTCATAGAACGTGTGCAAAAATTGACGGAAATTCTGATATATCGAAGGGGAAGTCCAGACTGCCTGGATCCGCCCCTGGTAAAAAAAAATCTGCGCAGAACAGTAAACACTTTCATGGTTTGCGAACCAGGGTAAACAGGTGATTACCTGTTCCCGCATTCTCTATGACAGCTTGGCATACCTAAGCGATACGTCGTTCATATTGTTGCTATAATTGTTTTTTTAAACCAGCAAAAATTCGCGGTACCTTGTTTTGGTATAGGTGTTCAGTTATTTATCTTATCGCAAAAAAAAACTGCAAATACAGCGAAGCGCGTTACCAGAGCGACTACAGAAGCCTATGGAGGTTTGTATGTATTGTGGTGCGGGTAAAAGCAAGTTATCGCTCGAATATTTTTATACATATATAGGGTTTGCATTGTTTGTGTGCTCTTTTTATTTAAGAACTCTTTCAGAGAGTTTATTTCGATTGTTACGGTGTTTGTACTTTCGTTCTGGTGTCTTTAGTCCACACAAAATTTTTGTTCTCCAGTATGTTGTTGCTAATTTGTGTCGGGTTTCCATTGGCGCCTCGAACAAGACGGCAACTAACTGGCTAATCTCAAATTAATTTCGTTTTCTAATGGGATATAATTAGTTGTAATGAATTTTTAACGGGTCTGCAATAAAACAAACACATTAATAATATTCCTGACAGACTATTTTGTCAGTCGCGCCTAGAGATCGGATATCTTCACAGCATATTGTAATAACAAAATACCGCTTACACGAACACAATTATATATGGCCTTCTATATTATTTTTTTTAACATCGCGACCATAATATCCCCCGCATTTTCCTTAATTTCTAAGAATTTAAGAATGCTAAATTCGTATCTGTCTGAATTTAAATACTCTTGAAATCTTAGTTCATACACTTTTTAAAAGATCTATACAAAGGGGCTGAAATTTTGTTTCAAGAATATAAATGCAATTTGGAATCTGCCATGCTTTCTTCTCTTCATTCTGACTTATTGTACAGGGTGTTATACTGGGTTAGTCTTGCCTGTTAAAATCGCTGCAATGCCACTGGCAAAGCCCATTAAAAATTTATTTAATATTGTAACTTAGAAATTATTTCTTAAAAAAAAGGTACATATATTAAAAAAATTTATGATTCAAGTGATAGGTACGACCACTACGACTGAATGTTTTACTCGTTTCCGTAGTAAAATGGCACGCTAAATCCGAAAGTGAATTCCAAAAATTTTGTCATGGAACGGATTTCGGTATATTTCGAAAAAAACACTTTTCGAAACTAAGAAAAAGTGTGTGTGCCGATAAAATTATCGGGTGAACTAATTTGAATAAAAATTTTCTAAATAACTATAAATATTTAAAAAAATAATTTACCAAAACATGTTCATTAGTTTTTGAATTTAAAGAGTATGACAACATCGGCGTTTACTTCACTTCTTGTTTCGCTATGCAATTTCACAATATTCGCTAAAAATTCAAAAGAAGAAATTCAATGATAATTATTTTTTATGGAGTTTTAAGGATGTGTTAAAATTTCTGGGGGTGAACTATCATCTCGCTCAGGACGAATTGATTTATTAATCTATTTAAGTATTAAAAAAATAGCACTGATCTGATATAAAAAATGAAGATCTAAATGTAATTATCTCACAAATAATAATAATCCTACAGAACTGCTAGAGTATTTAATGTTCGTTGTCCAAAATAGTAGTTTGTTTTTCTCATTTTGATGCCATTCACTATGACAGCTTAAAAGCATAAAAGTAAATATTAAAAGCGGCAAGATAATAGGCTTCAAATAGGAATCCCACAAAATATTTTGATTATCATGCAGAAATATGTACATTTATTTATTTATTTTATCGTCAGAACAACCGTATATTTATTAAAACGTTGACGCCTTAAAAAAAAAGATTTAAAATGTTGTTCATCTCAATCTGTCTTTGCAGCATGGCGTGTCTACAAGATGAATTTGGCCATTTAGGACTTGCGACCACAGATCTGCCATTTAAATCTCCAGACACAGCTTCCCATCTGCAGCATCACAATAATTATGCTGGAATTACCGACAGCAGTGCAGAGAATACGTGCCAACAACGCTGGCCACATCAAGGTGGTGGAGCTGCTGGGGTTTTTGGGCATTCAGATAAACCTATTAACTGGGTGGTTGGTCTTTTGGGTTGCATGAAGCCTGTGCTTTCATTTATTGGCAAAGCAGGCGTCATCGAGGTTAAGCATCAACGTAGCGAAGATTGGGAAATACCATTCGAGTGTATCACAGACCTCGAATGGCTAGGAAGTGGTGCTCAGGGAGCGGTGTTCAGTGGCACATTTAAGAACGAAATTGTGGCTGTCAAAAAGGTTAAGGAGCTAAAGGAAACCGATATAAAGCATTTGCGAAAATTAGATCATGAGAATATCATCAAGTTTAAGTAAGTACTACCTATAAATTTGATCAGTTAATAAATTTATAAAAAAAACAAAATTTTTACAGAGGAGTTTGTACGCAGTCGCCCGTTTTTTGCATCATTATGGAGTTCTGTCCGTACGGTCCACTCCAAAACATACTCAAAGAGAATCAAGTCATGCTGCCGTCCCGTTTGGTCTCTTGGTCCAAACAAATAGCTATGGGTATGCAATATTTACATTCACACAAGATCATACATCGTGACCTTAAGAGTCCCAAGTAAGTATTCCAAAAAATACCTATATTCTACCTGAAACTTTACCTGTTTTCCTATATTCTTATAGCATACTGATTAGTACAAATGAAGTCGTTAAGATTAGCGACTTTGGCACCAGCCGCGAATGGAATGAGATTAGTACCAAGATGAGTTTTGCCGGCACAGTCGCCTGGATGGCGCCCGAGGTAATACGTAATGAGCCCTGCTCGGAGAAAGTCGATATTTGGTCCTATGGCGTAGTGCTTTGGGAGATGCTCACCTGCGAAATACCATACAAAGATGTTGATTCTTCAGCAATTATCTGGGGAGTGGGAAATAATTCATTAAAGCTGCTAGTGCCCAGCACTTGCCCAGAGGGTTTTAAACTCTTAGTCAAACTTTGCTGGAAAAGCAAGCCACGCAATCGGCCATCTTTTCGTCAAATCCTATCACACCTGGATATTGCAGGGCCGGAGCTGTTGCGCAAAACAGAGAAGCAATATTTTGAGACGCAAAAGTCTTGGAAAGAAGAAGTACGCTCGCATCTAAAAGAAATCACACAGAATGGCACAAGCATACACAAGTATGAGCAAGATTTGATTAAGCGGCGAACGGCTGAGTGGCGGCATGCACAGGATATACGCATGGTCTATGAGGATAAGCTGCAAAAGACAAATCAACTATTTTTTGAGTTAAGTGAGTGCATGTCGCAACTGCAGGAGAAGGAGAAAGAAATAGCTGAGTATGTTTTAATATTACATAAAATCAAAGCAAACTTAACAACAAAAAGTATCTTTATATAGGCGGGAGCGAAAGCTGCCAGGCGGCTATAAGCCAACAAGACGACTAGGTAATACGCTAAGAAAAATGCAACATTATCGCCGCCGACTGAACGGACCCAATGCGGCAATTTACGCAAACCCACAACAACAGTCCACAACGCCTGATCCCGAAACTACGCCGGAGGTAAGTAATCAGATACGGTTATTCGTTGATTTACCCATATTATGGTCTTTCAGAGTCCTGTTAAGTGCATGCTCTATGCCCAGCTTGATGCCAATTGTCAGCCTAAATCCTATTGCACCATAGGAAGCATGGCGAACAAAACGAAAAAAACTTATCGTCACCGCCGCAATGGCTCGGGCTCTTTTGCTCCTCCGCCCAAATATAGCCCAATGCGAGATCGTCGCTATCAAAGCGAGCCGGAAAACCGCAAGGTGCAACTGGTGGAACGTCAAACACAAACCGATGCCATGGAAGTCAGCGAAACGGACATCAGCCCAAGTGCAGACACGCCGGTAGCATTGGTATCCAACAACAGTTCGCAGCCAATAGATGTGCCACCACCGACACATCGGCAGTTGCCCTTGCAACTGCAGCGTGTGCACCAAATGGCCGTCGCACAAGCACAAGCCAAAGCAACAGCTGCTGCTGCTGGTGCTGCAACAGCCACAAGTCCATCCAACGGCAATTCCTTAAGCAATAGCGAATTAACTTATCAGGATGCCTGCTCCAGTCCAGATCAGTTGATTGACGATGTCATGAACAGCAACGAGCGTTTGGACATTACCGATTGCTGCAGCGACAATGAAAATCTCGAGCGTCTTGGCCGCAAAGTCATCGAATTTATCAACGAAAATCGCTTATCCATACAATCGACAACAACGGAAAATGGTAATGGTACCGGCAGTAATCACAGCACAACAGCTGCTGGAGTGGAACGCTGTGATGCTGGCGCAAATAATAGCCCTTGCCTGAGTCGTTGCAGCAGCACACATAGCAAGTCTCGAAGGCAATCCGCTCGACAACAGCAACAAAGTGAGAACGGTGGGACAGTAGTAGTACTTAACGCTAATGGCGAGTCAAATGAGCAACTATGTGAGGACAGCTGGTCGGATGAAGAGGGTGAGGATACAGACTACAATTATTCGTTAAGGCGACGCAGGTAATATAACTAGCAGTACTTTTTCGTATCCAAAACTGAAACTTGAATTTCTATTGCAGCATTGGTCGCTTGCCCATTGGACGTGGAATGCGCCCGAGACGAAGCTACAAGGCGCCGCAAACACAGAAAATAGCTATACATAAGCGAAATGTTGTTGTCGTATCGGATGAGGAGAACACATCCGAATACAGTCATTCGCCCTCGAGTCAGCACTCAACGTTAGAGAGCAATACCGATATGCCCGCAGCTCTTAAAAAGCAAAGTACGAGCAAGTCGACACCTACACCAAGTGAAGCGGACTCGAGTGATTCAAGTGAGGAGGATGATGCTGCTAAGAGTACTACGCCGAATGCTAGTGCATCAGCTTTGCCTAAGGGCACTACAATGCGCAGCAGCGATATTATATCCATTCCGACCTATGAGGCTGATGGCGCCGTTAATATGGTCTAACCTACTTAAAACTAACTAGATTAAGTCAAAACTCTACCTTACCTAACTACCTATATACTCAAAACAACAAAAAAATAACTCCCAAAATGTATGGTATTATCTATGTTGTATGTCTATGTTAATGTGTGCGTCTTTCTAGTTTGTAAAGTTTACAGCGTTGATCGCTGCTAAATTGGAATTGTCTGCTTTAAGGGTAGGGGCAATCTTTTGTAATCATTTTTTTCTGAAATTTTTTTCTATTTTATGTTGCGTTTTGCTCATTTTGGCACGCACACACGCATAGCAAAAAATCTAGTATATATAATTTGCATAATTTAATTTAAATACAATTTAATTGTTTATTTTTAAGCTGCCTTTGTAATATATTTAAATGCCGTAATATTGTGTAATTAGTATTAAGTGTACTTAGTTTTTCATCATAAGAGCTTATTGCAGAAGAAAATGCAACTTTTGAGTTATTGGCCTGAAACAATAGCAGACAGCTAAAATAAGTAGGCCTCGGGCATACGTAGTAAAAAAGAGAAAAGAAATAGTCAGGGATATTTTTATATAAAGGGATTTACTAAAATGAAACTATGGAAAAACAATCAGTTTCAAGAAGCTCGTAATATAATTTTATAGTTTTGCTTCCGAATTCCAACGCATGGAATCTACTTGCTTATCCACATGTTTACTTTTAAAAAGCACAAAATTCAAAGCTTCAGTGCCTTAAAGCAAAAATTTCGGAAACATAGAAAGAGAATCTGTAAAAGTAAAACTACTACTTTTTTAAAAATATACCAAAGCTGCTGAGAATATGTTATGATATGTTATGATGCTTCTCTCCTTGTAGAAAAGGCTCCCCTAAATAAGTCGCTTGTTATTTATTGTCAACGAAATAGACCAAGATTTGTCCGAATTCGTATACACTTTAAAGGAGTATATGGAAATAGTGAATTGTATCTGCTTTAATGGTATTTTTAAAAATGAGCTTACCAAGCTACAAAACGATCTACAAATTTAAAATACTTCTATATACACTATATATATATATATACCTATATGTATAATCCGTATATATGCTATATATTTACACAGTAGTTGGAGTTTAGGTGTCATAAGATGCGTCGTATGCAAATTCTCTACATTATGTAAATGTATTCCATTTTAAGTTTAAATATAACGACTCATACGAATTAGCAATAATAAAAGAAAACAAAAACCATAAAAATTCATAGCATTAAATTGTTTGATAGAATGAACTCATACCACATACAAAAAACAAGCCCCCAAACATATTATTTCAGTTATGGGCAATTAGAAATATATTCCTCAAAACGCTGACAGGATTCATCTAAGCGGGATCGCAGCACATATATTGAACGAGCTTCGCGGGAATCTATCATATGGCAGATTACCTCTTTTAAATGTTTAAATGGTAAGAGCCCTTTGGTACCGTTGCTTAGATCAAGATGCCGAAATCGATCTATGTTACAAATACAGCCGTCAAAGACACAGAAATATTGTTGCCCAGCTTCGTGATGCTTAAAGACCACAAAGTTCCCCCAAGGCGTCATGGTAAGTACACGATCAGTAACCTTGAAGCCACTGGTGAGCAGTCGACTTAAGCTCTCGACGGTGCCACTCTCAGAGCCGGCGACGGCCATACTTTGTGGATATTTCACAAAGCCCGGATAGCATTGGGCCGATTTAAGTGGCAGCTTTTGGGGTGCCGTTTTAGTAGTCTGCTTAGCTTTTGTTTTTTCAGGAGCTAACTTGTGATATGTGGTGGGATATTTTGTCTTGAATGTAGTTTTAACAATCTCATTCTTTTTTGGCTCGGTTTTTATTTCTTCGCGATTCATGCTGGACCCTTCTTTAGAAATTCTAGAAGCAGACTCGCTTTTCTTTTTAGATTTTTGATTTTTGCTTTCTACATGTTTATTATGGGATTTCGATCTGTCCCTATTTTGATTTTTGGTGGCCTTCTTGATCCGCGCGCGTGGCAGCGATTTTACATCGTAAAACATAGGTGGGGATTTGTATTCAACTTTTTCAGGCTCTTCGGTCTTTTGTGTGCTTTCCTTATCAATAAGTTGAGAACTCTTCTCGTTACCAGTTTTTTTTGCGTTTTCGTTACTTTTTATATGGTCTTGTCCTGCTTTATACCTTTTGTCTTGTTCTTCTTCTTCAATGCCCTCAAAATCATCTTCCTCCAGCTCCCCACCTTCCAGTAGTCTAAAATTCTTTTCAAACGAAGCATCATCAAAACTCTTAAAATCATCCTCAAAATCACTAGTATCCGACATTAGTTCGCCAGCATTGTCGTAATGGTCAGGAAACCTGATAGTCTCATTTAGTGATAAAACCTCACATGCTTGATCTTCTGACAAAGGTGCCAAAGCATAACCAACTGGACAATCTGCCATATTCTTAATAAATAAACTGTGTATATAGAAAACTGAGTAATCATTCGACTGCATGAGTATCTGATTAAACACGCTAAGCAAGCTTTCCAAATCACGAAACATGCGCATTGTGCTCCACTTTGCCGTTTCAGTCTCATGTGGACCTATTATGGTATGACGGTAGGGATCCATTAGATAATAAAAGTCATTCTTTTTCCAAATAGCATACATTTGATCGTTAATTTGAAAAAGTGCATTTCTATATTGATCCAGCGTCTCGTTGAGCAGATATTCAAAGTCAGTGTTCTTTACAGTTGGCTTACAGCACCAATAACCCGTGCATACATTGGGCAGTAATTGCAGCTCAAAGACAAACTGGCCAAGGCGCAGCTGTGTGGGAAACGTGTCCAAATTAATGGGCTTAAGGTCATTCACACACGATTCCCAACAGCTGCGGCACAGCTCCACGCCATAGCTGATTAGCTGATCGACCATAAGAGTAGTCCATGTAGCAGGATGATTGATTTTGGCAGCTAATATGGCTGCCACGGCCACCATAAGACTGGCACGATTGTGCAGCGGCTTTTTGGGACTTCGTGTCAAATGGTAGTTGGACTTCAGATAGGCATAGCTTTTGTCGACCACCTCAAATGCAACCTGGCGATGTGAGCGCTCCCTTAAATAAACACGACCCTGTGGCGTAACCAGGCGCACTACAACCAGCTCGCGCAGTGTAAATGGATGATCCAAGTCAATGCCACTTAAGTTGGTTATCAGAAAAACCACATTGTCGACAGATTTTAAACAAAATAGCATAGCATAGCCCCCGTTTGAAGTGCTGATCAGATCCTCACGACGACGTCCTTTTACATCCAGCACAAAATAGACCTTACGGCGTCGCCAAATAAGCAAGTAACCATAGTCGCTTTTAAATAGGCAATAACGAGCCTTTCTAAAGAAGGCCTTCAAGACAATGACGAGGTTTTTTATAATATGCGGCGGCTGCTTTTTGGCGGGCAGTTTTTCATCGCCCTGATAACGTGGCTCTAGTTCTACGGTGAATGTGTGATCCTCTATTTTAAAGTTGCGCCTTATGCTTAGCTCTTCATCCGTATAGATTGGTTTTTCTTGTGGTAAATTCCAGTTTTCGTTATGCTCAGAACTGGTGGTAAACAAGTCCATGCCCTCATTAAGCAAATTATCAATGTTTGTAGACGTCCAATCCACTTCGGGCAGCACATAGATTAAGGCAAAGGCCTTTAGATAGGTGGCAAAGTGCACGGCTTCTTGATTTTCCATGTCACTACCGTGAATCAGCTTCTTAGAATGAACTAATCCCACGGTTTCGCCGATAGAATCAGCTTCAATGTCCGAGCGGTGGTACTTCAAAGATGCTTAAAATTTAATTTAATTCAATTGTTAGCTTATTAGGAAGCAGTTGTTAGACAAGATGCTTACACAAACAGTTTCTATAAAGAGATACGCTGCGTTGATGGGATTTAACAGAATCCGCATATGAGCTGCCATTGTAATTATTTGTTGTAAAGTAGCTGGAATAGCTGCTGAAAACGTTTAAGTTTAGGTTGAAAACTTCAAAATGTATGCGCACCTGCGACTTTTGCCATAACATCTGCTATCAAAGCTGCTGGAACCCATGCGATTGCATTTTGAGGAACTGCAGGGAGAGCTAAGACAGCTTTTACCAAGTCTATCGCGACGAGAATTCATTCGTAGTTTAACGCAATTCTTCACTTTTCAGTGTTAATATTTAAAAATAAACTAATAATTTTGACAGTAACTTTTTGTGGAATCACAAAGCAAACCGGAAATGTACATCTAGATGTTTTTCAACTGTCGGAACATATAAAGTTAGTTGTCATAACGCTGTGCTACATATCGGTTCAAATTTCTTGTAACTTTAAATAAATCTTGAGTATTAATCTTTATTTCGAACAACAAAAAAATGGCGATTCATTTTTGTGGAGGTGGCTCCTGTTGCCGTTCACCAAATTGTCCCAAGAATCAGCCTCCCGGTGGCGATTGTTCGCCACCAAAAGTACCTTGGTAAGCAGAATCAAAGAGCAGGGGTTGTTGCGCTTACGTTGATTTTCAGCAAAAGCCATTGTCTAAAGCCTTTACTATTAAAATATATGCTCATTTACAGCATGGACAAACTCTTACCAATAACGGAAAACTTTCCATGCTCTCGTCGAAATTGCATCATATTTGGCGGACACGATGAGCCCTACTCTCCACCATTTGATCCAAAAGGTTGCCTAAAAGGTAAGTCACATAGCAGCAACTAAGAATACCTAATACATAGCCTTTTGCAAGGTCGTCGCGAGAAAATCGACAAGTCCCTGGGCAATCCCATTGGTCTTGTGGCGGGCACAACAGCGACATCAGCTAGTACACCCAATAAAGAGATGATACGCTATGCAGGCTACCTAAAGGCATTTACAAGCATATTCTTTACGCGCCGCAACGAGTGGAATCCAGAACTTATTGATAAGATATGCCAGGAGGGTGAAGTTTTGTTTGGCGATTCGGAAAACATGGATCCACCAAATGCAGCACGGCAACCCGAAATTTATGACGAAAATGAGCAACGAGTTAGTCGTCACTTTAAGATTAATAATTTCGAATTCATTGTCGAGATGGAACCGACCTTTGAGTACTATGCAAAAGACCGCCAATATGCAAATATTATTAGGAATTTAAGACCCATTATGCGTGCATTTTTTAAAGAAGAAAGATATGGCATTTTCTGGACCCAGAACTGGCACTTACTTATATGGCGCGACAAGGGCTTGTGGTTCGTTTTGGATCTTAACGGGCGTCAAAGGGATGTGTTGACAGCCAATCAAGATGGTGGCTATCCCGTGCTGCTTGTGCTTAAGAAACTGGACAATGTCATATATCTTATAAAGGAGAAGAGCAATCTTACGGATGATGACGATTTTAAATTACGTGAAATTTTGGTCACAAAACTTGTAACGCCCGAGGGTGTTAACAAGCAGCGTGAACATGGCATGCGCATGAGCGAGTTTGACGTCATAGCTTCCGATTATGCTTATTTAAAATCAAATTTGCATTTGACTTTGAATCCCAAGGATGCCTTGCGCAATCGAAGCGCCTTACCTGTGGCCGTAGCAACAGCTTTAGCTTCCAAAATAGATCATCCTGCTACCTGGGATATGCGCACTTACGATAAAGTCATTTGTTATGGCGTTAATATGTGTAAAAACTGTTGGGAGCCCTGCATAGACATTAATCAGCCCATTGATTTGGATGCCTTTCCGCGTCAAATACGTATGGGACAGTTTGTGGCTGAAATATTGCTGACCCCCAATGTCTATGAAGGCTGGTGGAGATGTGTACCCATGTACAAGTACAATGATTTTCATTTAATGCTGGAGAAGGCGTTAAACGAAAACGATTATATTATTTTTCAGATTAACAATCAAATGTATTCGCTGTGGAAAAAGGGCCAATTTATATATCTCATGGATCCATATCGCCATCATATAGTTGGTCGTATTTTGGAAGAGGGTGAAGATCCAAAAAGCGCTACAGTGCGCATGTTCGGTAACATTGATAGGTTGCTCAGCGTTTTTCATCAAGTGTTGCTAGAGTCAAATCGTTCGTCTATGTTTCACATTCATACTCTTAAAATACGCAACATTACTGAGTGCCCGCAAGGAACCGCACCGGCTTTGTTGCCACCTGATGAGGATATCGATGTAAAATCACTTAATGAGACAATATTGTTCCATGAGAACTATGACAAATGCTTAGAAGAACTAGGTGAAATAAGCGATTATGAAGAAGATTTGGCCTCCGAAATAGAACCCATCGAGGAGGTCAGCTCTTCCGAGGTAATGGTCGAGGAAGAGGAAGGTGGCGAAGCTGGTCCCGAAGAAGCTGACGAAGATGAAGACGAAGTCTAAATTATATAAAAGTTTTTGTTTCAACAAAATTGAATGCGATTAAATTTAATTTTTATTATAATATAATTAACTGCGAGTTAAAGTTTAAGTTACTAAATTAGGTGGCGAGCAGGAGCCAGCGATCTTGTGTGTATATTTATGCAAGTGTATGTATTTATTTACTCCCATGTGTGCTGCAAATACATTTCCCCTCAATTTCGATCGAGTCTTTGAAAATTGGGGTAAATTAAGGCAAAATCGAACCTACAAAACACATGGAAAGTGTTCTATAAATTATTAGCTTAACAGTTCACTCAGCATTCCATTGCCAGGGAATTTGAGTTCTCGTTCAGTGCTTTGACACCATTCTCAATGGGCATTGCCAAACTATTATCATCCATGGATGCCTCATGCTGAGCTGCAGAAGTTGAGGGTCCATCTCCATCAGTATAGCACATGCCCATGCCATTGTCGTGTCCATTGCCGTTGCCATTGGTGTTTCCATCGTCCCAGTTGATTTTAAAACGTGTGACACGTGGTTTGCTGGCCAATATGTTGCGTGTGAGCTTGTCAAAGAGCGGTTTTGGTGGCGGATTCTCGCGCATCTCTTGGTCCGCATAATCGTTGTTCACATAGTAGCCAACGCGTACAAATTCCTGGCCACGATAAGAACATGTAAGCAGCACAATGGTTACACCAACTGCATCTTGTTCAGGTATTTTGGTAAAATCTGGTGGATCGGCTTGAAATACAAATATGTGACGTCCTTCCGGCACAGGGCCGACATAAATGGTGTCCAACACCTGATCGTGCTCCTCAGATTCAGCTGAGCCGACATAGATCATTTTCCATTCGAGATCCTCCTTAAGTTCCTCAATGCACTCGAATGTTAGTTCAAATTGAAAAGGGTTAAAGAAGCTGCTGGGGTTATCTAGCACAACTACGTTAGTGATGTGCACCTTGGCCATATTTAGTAATATATGTACGCGCGGGTGCTTTTCAACAATTCAATGCTGCAGCAAATATGACGCTTTGTGTAATGCGCGCTTTTCTCTTTGTCTAAAAATTGCGTTTATTCTTAAAATAACACGATTCGGAAAGTTTTAAATAACTCTAATTGTGCTATAACTATTTGTGCAATAACTAAACACCTTTAAATAAAAAGCTTTGCACGAAAATTAAAATTATTTGCGTTTTGTTGCTGAATACGTAGAAGTTTGCAAACTTTTACTCAGTAAATGAATTCATTGACACCCGCTGACAGCAGCTGATAGAGCTGGTTCCCGCCAATTCCAGCTGTCATTAGAGCTAAATGAATGCCAACTTGTTACAAATTAGATTTCGTCTGGCAACGCTATTGTTTTTAGAGCCATTTCGACTTTAGTTGGCAGCACTTGCAGAGAGTTTACATTTAACATTCCCTTTAGTGAAAACTAGCAAAACAAAACAAAACGATAATGATACATTTAACTGGACAAAACTATAATGCACGGGAAATAATTAAAAACATATTTTCACCACTTATTGGCGTGCTTAGCAGTAATCTAGCTGATGAGATATGCCATCGCAATAATCTTTCTTTTGTGGAGCTACTGCAGCCCTTCGCTAAGTTGCCCAGTGATGGTCTGTATACATATGCATTACACGTAAAATATAAAAATTTAATTGTTAAATTTGCATTAATAGCGCACTTTCGTGATGTGTCTGGTACTAGTGTTTCCATACGCGGTCTCCGCCTCAACTTTTGTGATGTAGACTGGCGACCACCGCAAACAGTTTTAGCACGCAAAATGCTTAACGAATCAGTAACCAATGCACACAATGATAAGACCAAAGTTGCTATAATTGGTCAGTATAAGAGTTTTAAAAAGGGCGTATATTCACTATAATACAAAATTTTTTTGAAACTTTAGCTGGCATGGAGCTTGACCTGCCTAGCGCAGAGCCTTGGTTTGAGCAGTGGCGAGAAACCTTTCTTACCGTTCAATTCCCAGCGGAGCATGAGTTTACGCGACACTTACTCAGCTGCTTGCTTGTGCTCTCCAGCGCTGATCCACAAATTGTAGATACTGCGCATAAATTAACACAGCGCGTACAGCAGATGCAAAGCATTACGCCACAAAAGCTACCCAAATGGTTCCATCCCACAGAGGTGCTAAATATCTATGTTGTACTGCATGAGGATAACCATGCAGATTTATCCAAGGCACAGCAAGGCTTCGAGCTACTCAAGTCTACATTTGGCGACAGCAAATGCTTTCTAGTTTCTATTAATTCTCTTGAAGCTAACAGCAACAGCGATATACCGGATCACTGGTCTACTTATATCAAACGTCAGCCCAAGTCTGAGGCTCTATCCACCGAGCTTAGCGCACCCAAATCACCACAGGAAGCGGTCTCAGTCATAGCCATGCCCACTTTGCAAATGTCCCAGCTTCTGGAAAGTACCAATGCTGTTCAAGATAACGATTTGACTATGCTGCATCCACTTAGCCCCATGCAGGAGAGTGCGACTGAAGCCATCAACTCAAAATTCTCAATAAGCAGTGAAAGCATTGCCTCTCAGACCATTAATCCCAATGTTTGGGCCAACGAGTTGGATGCCGATGCACCACATGGCAGTTGCTTGCATTCCCGTGATGTAGAGAATCTGCGCCATTTTGTACAGGATTATGCAGTGCGCGCATTGATACCCTATGTTGAGCATCTGGTAGCCATACTTAGCGAGGGCGTGACCAATAAAAAGGGAGTTAGTAAATCGCTACTGAGCGCCACAAAACGATGGTTTGTGACTAGTAAACCAGGTGCAGGGGCCAACAATCAGAATGCTGTGATGTAAGCTAGTGCATATTTTATGTTTAAAAAACGAAAAATTTAATTTTCAAATCTTGTTTTAGCTACACCAATGAATCGGCGGAGCTGCAAACACGCAAACTTGGCGATCTCTACTTTATGTTTGGGCACTACATTTTGGCATTTCAAGCGTATCACCAGGCCAAGCGTGACTTTAATGCGGATTCCGCTTGGCAATACTATGCGGGCGCACTGGAAATGGCCGCCTTGTCCGCTTTTATGTTGGGTACAGCACATCGTAAGACCTATGATTACATGGAGGATGCCATTGTATGCTATTTGACTGTGTGCAAGTGAGTACGCTTACTCTGACATCTCTAGTCTTTAGATTAAGCTTATAATTTTTTTTTAAAGATTACAACAATTCGCCACACGTGCCACTCTGCTAAGTATGGAATGTTTGAAAACTGCGCGTCTATACAGCGAAGTCGCCAAACAGCTCATACGCATGACAAGTGAGGAGTCGGATCTGCGTTCAGCGCTGCTACTCGAACAGGCAGCATATTGCTTTCTGGTCACACAACCACCTATGCATCGCAAGTATGCCTTCCATATTGTATTGGCTGGCAATCGTTACTCTCGTGCGGGCCAACGAAAGCATGCTTACCGCTGCTATCGCCAAGCCTATCAGGTTTTCCAAAAGCGCCATTGGAGTTTAGCTGAGGATCACATACAGTATACTGTGGCAAAGCAAGCTTACATGCTGAAGAAGCTAGAAGAAGCAAGCCTTTCGTTTGCACATTTGTTGCGTCCAGGTAGCTTACAAAGTGCACAGCAGCAGATCAGTTTTCTAAAAGAGTACATACAGACGCAAAACGTAAGTCAAAGAATCAAAGTTAAGCTTTTCATATCAGAATATATCTTAATCAGGCTTTCAATATCATTTTCTGCAGGAGCTACTTAAGCGCAGCCCCGAGTTGGGTTTGCTCAGTCATGCATTGCCACAAGTTGTGCAGCAGTCCGTGCGCGTTCTGACCTTAGTAGCACCATCCAGCGTACAAGCAAACCAAGTGCCTGCAACGAATATTGATATAAACTCGACTGTAAACAGTGATGAGTCCAACTGGCATAAGATCGAGGAAATGCTTGTCATTACAGCCGCGTCTAATAAGCCCTTTGTTTTCAAACCATCACGTTATCTGTACACTAAGGAACAGCCAGCTATGGAAAGTCCGCTAGCCGTGCAAGGTGAACCGATTGAGCTGGCTGTGACACTTTCCAATAGCGTTCGCTGCAGCATTACCCTATCCAATATCGACTTGCTTTGGCGGCTGACATTGGACAATGACGAAGTGCTCACCAATATGTCCATTTATGAGCAGAAGCGCGATAGTGCTAGCCAGGCGGCACTTAGTGCAGCCATTAAAACCAGCTGCCACGAGGAAGGTTTCGTTATTTTAGAAGAGCATGCGGAGAAGAAACTGTATTTCAAATTGACACCCAAGCTGACGGGCCGCCTCAATATTATAGGTTTGGTTTGTCGTGTTGCTGCTACTACAGAGCCAAGTGCCAGTTTATTAGGTTGCTTACAGTTTGAAACGCAGCGCGTAAAACCAAGTGCGGCTAAGCAATCTTCACAAACCCTGCTGGACAACAGACTAAGTATTAAACTGGTGCCACAAGTGCCTGCCTTGAGTGTCAGCTTTAGTGCTGTGCCTAGCGAGCTTTTGGCTGGCGAAATTGTGCCTGTTAGCATAACCCTGCGCAATCTAGGCATAGCGCCTATAGAGGAAATTTATTTGGGCTGCGATAATCCCCGATGTATTGCACTCCTTGACCAGCAGATGAAAATGCCGCTTTCGATATTAAGCTGTAAGTTGAAATGTTTTCATGTTAGCTTAAGGACTTTATATGGTCGCACATTCTTAAAAACACCTGTTTTTTTTAGCAATATTTGGACTATTGTTATTAACATTTATTTTTTTTAGCTCTACGAGATTTATCTAACGAAAAATTGGTTAAGGACAAGGAAATACGTCGCCAGCGAGTCTTTCGTTTGCTGCAACGTCCAGCTGGCCAAGTTGCTTTAGAAGCACAGCAATGTCATACAATTTCCATGTGGTTGCAGGCACCGTATACGTCTGGAGCGTTTTCTTTGCGACTGCTTTTCTATTATGCGCTGCCTGCTCCGGCCAATGCACACATCAAGTATCGTCTGGTACGTCACATGTGGCAGCTAAATGTGCAACAATGTTTGCAGGCCCATGCAACATGTGGTCTGAGCAATGCTGTATCCAAGGAGCTGGGCTTAGAAGTCATTTTAAAGAATGTACATGAAGAGCAGCAACAGACGGACTCCAAAACTAAAGTTTTCATCAATAATTTGGCTTTGTACTCTTCTGAATATAAACTGAATACAAAGCAATTATTTGGTAAGCAGAACTAATGTGTTTATGTTAAACCAAGTTTTATTGGTTATGAGTTCCGATATAACCGCTACGATGTTTCTTCAAAAATTCATTCTCGAACTTCTGAAATTCTGAACTAAATATAGCCACAAATTCAATGGCTTTACCTACCTACTAATACTCGTACTTCTCTAACAATTTTATTTTAAAACTTCTTGATTTACACTTTTAGTTATGAACGACATGGAAGTGACTATTAGTCCACATGGTTCACACTGCCTTAAGTCTACCAAATCTTGTAGCTTCGAATGTCGTCTAGAGGCCAAAGAAACCCAGCAGCATACAGATACACCGCCGCTTCAGAAGTTGTTGGAATCACGTCTCACCCGAATGGAAATTTTTCCTGCACAGCATTCCCATCAAGTAGAGCAGCAAATGCCAGCTTTGCACGATCCGCACAGTTTTCTGACTAATGAAGAAACTGTTTATTTTAATACAAACATAAGCTCTGAGGAGTTCAATGCCAGCGTTGCATGCTATGCACCGCATGCCACTTTGGCGCTTAGCTGGAGCGCAACGGTTGAGCGCGCTGGAGTGCAGCGGTTGGCCAGTGGATTTCATTTTATACAGCTATACAGCTTATATGAGACGGGCAGTTGTCCACGTAATGCCTCCCTTAGCGAGGCAGCTTTGCGGCGTAGATTGGCTAAGGAAACTATTGGGGCGGCCGGAAAAAGAGAATTTGCTTTGACAGAGAGTGAAGCCAGTGGCACAAGTGAGCCACTGCCGGATAATGATGATGAAGATTTTTGGGAACCCAATGAAAATTTTGTTGGTTCACGCTGTTTGCTGGAAGACGAGAGTTTTGTGCTGGCTGCAAAGGCATAAGTCTTAAAATGTTTTGTTTGATTTATTAAATGTGTAATGTATTTGTGTTATTAAGCGTTACAATTTTGACTAGCCTTGCATGCATAGCTACACAGTTCTCGCAATGAATAAATGTCGTTTGTGTGATTATTTGTTAGTTTATTAGTTTATTGATTAAAAAAGGGATATTACACTCTAATAAAATGCTAAAACTTGCAACAAAGTTTATTGCTTCTTATATTTTTGGTAAGCTGCTGACTAGATGGATTTTGGACAATTGGATTTGTGTTGTTTTGTGGCAGCGCAAAGTTTTTGTTTTTTTTTTTTGGTGGCAGGAAATTTTTAAGATTTATTGTTTAAATACGTTTTTTGCTCATATAAACTCGGGCAGTTGCATATAGGACATGTGTACAAGCATAAATATTGCCCAAAGCGCTTCCCAGTAGTGCTCCAATTACATTTGGTATGGGGTAGATCTGCCAGTCGCGACCCCAGTCTAAAGGTGCCACAACGCTCCCAGCCCAGGCGCCTAAGATGCCCCCAAGCGCATTGTATTTAAATAGTCCTAGAGCTGTATCTTCACATTTAGTTACAAAGTCAGGTTTCTCACAGAAGCAAACCTGTAAAGCGCCGCCGCCTCCGAGCAAAAATACTGTTGGCGATACCGTCAAGAGCGTCATAAGCAAAGCAAGCACAAAGGTTTGCTCATAATTGGCCAGCACAGGTGCGCCCAGTATGATGCAGATAAATGCGTAAAGCAACGTGCACAGAAACTGTAGCGTGAGGCCACCAAGCAGCTCGCGTGGCGTAAAATAGGTAGAACGCTTTTGTCGCTGCTTAGTTGTTAGAACACCATCTTCAATGCGACCATAAAAGCGGGCCAGCACCACTTTCAATAATTCTCCTATAAAAACTATGGGTACAATTAATGAGTTCCAGAAGCTTCCCAGGTGAGCCCAGTTTCGGCGATGCTGCATGTAAGCCATGCAAATAAGTATGGTGGCCAAACTGAGCGATACATGGAAGAGCTGGTGCTTTGTTTTCTGTTGATCGAAACGATTGGCCATTTTTGCGTACCAACCGTGTTAACTCAACGCGTATAAATGCAATTATTTACTTTTTTCCAAATTTAACTACTGGCTAGGAATGTACAAAATTCTAGCCGACAATTGAAACGATAACTTTAATGCTGCGAACTATCGATAAGTAAGCATGTCAAATTAATTTTTGAAGTTTTGAGCACTGTCATTTTATCAGCCGCTGCTCTGTGCTCCCCATCACATAATCATTTTGGTGGTCACTGTGAATTTGTTTTAATTATATTTGTGATAAAAGTTAAATTATAAGATGTTAGCTCAACTGGCACGTGTGCGTCCGTTAGTGCGCTGCATCTCAACTGTTGCAACGCGTAGACCCCAACCCTCGGCTATACTAAATTACTACAATGAAGTGCGTGCTGCGGGTTTGCGATTGTCGCGTCCCAATCGAGCTGCTGTTGTAGCCGCTACTCAGCGCTTTTTCAGCAACAAACGTGATGACTCTGATGACGATGTCGCAGCAAATCAGCCGCCAGAATTGGTACCAGATCGTGATACAAGTTTGCCAGCGACGGTTGCTGTGCCTGATGTATGGCCGCACGTACCACTGCTAGCTATGAGAAGGAATCCGCTCTTTCCGCGCTTTATGAAAATGGTGGAGGTTTGTTTTAAGTTTCTATTGTCAATAATGTACATTATAATATATGACGTGCTCTTCCCGAAGGTTACCAATCCTATAATTATGGACGTTCTTCGTCGCAAAGTCAAGCTGAATCAACCGTATGTGGGAGTTTTCTTAAAGAAATCTGAGGGCGAAGAAGAAATTGTACACAATCTAGATGATGTATATTCCACGGGGACCTTTGGGCAAATACAAGAACTGCAGGATTTAGGGGATAAACTGCGTATGGTTGTCGTGGCTCATCGTCGAATACGCATTACCGGCCAGGTTGTTGAGAATGTGGCTCCAGAGAAGCCCGGTAAGTTATACAGTTAATGCCTGTGTCCTATATTGTGAAAGACGAAGTGTATCTCAATCCCAGTGAAAATGACTACTTTGCATTATCCGCTCTTTAACATAAAATTAAAAGTACCATCTGATATTCATACGGAACAAGGAGCTGAACCAGTGACTAAAGCACGCAAACGTGGAGTGCGACGAAGTTTAAATAAACACAGTGATCCGGCAACATCAACTCAAAAGTTGGTAGAAACACAGACGCAGGAACAGCCGCTATCCAAAGTTATCCCATCCGGTGAACAGCCAAAATCGAATGTTAAACCAGATGCGGAAACAAAACAAGACGAAACTATGGGTCAGGCAAAAGATACCTCAAAACCTTCCGGTGAAGACAATCAAACCGAGCCACCTGCACCGCAGCCCGTGCTGATTGTGGAAGTGGAGAACGTCAAACAGCCTCCGTACCAAGAAACCAAAGAAGTCAGAGCGCTTACACAGGAGATTGTCAAGACTCTACGTGATATCATTACCATGAATCCTTTGTACCGGTAATTTAGCTAGTTTGTAAACAAACAAATTATAGCTTTTTAACATAAAATTAATTTTAATACAGAGAGAGCCTTCAACAGATGTTACATCAAAATCAGCGCGTTGTGGATAATCCTGTTTACTTATGTGATCTGGGCGCTTCGCTATCAGCCGGTGATCCTGCAGAGCTGCAAAAAATATTGGAAGAAATGGATGTAAGTCAATTTCATTCGAATAGATTACTCTATTAAGAAAAACTGATTGCAGATTCCTGCGCGCTTGCTACTGGCATTAGACTTGCTGAAAAAAGAACTCGAGCTATCCAAATTGCAACAGAAAATCGGCCGCGAGGTAGAGGAGAAAGTTAAGCAACATCATCGAAAATATATACTTCATGAGCAGCTAAAGGTTATTAAGAAAGAGTTGGGCATTGAAAAGGATGACAAAGATGCGATTGGTGAGAAATATCGTGAAAAACTTAAAGATAAAACTGTGCCGGAAAATGTTATGACTGTAATTGACGAAGAACTGAACAAGTTGGGCTTTTTGGAGAGTCACAGCTCCGAATTTAAGTAAGTCACTGTATTTAAACATGAATTGAATGAAATAAATTAATTTCCTATTTACATAGTGTTACACGTAATTATTTGGACTGGCTCACTTCCCTGCCCTGGGGCGTCACAAGCACCGAAAATCTCTGCTTAGAAAAAGCCACCGAAGTTCTAAACAAGGATCATTACGGGATGGATGACATTAAAAAGCGCATATTGGAGTTTATTGCTGTAAGTTCACTTAAGGGCTCAACACAAGGAAAAATTCTGTGCTTCCATGGTCCACCTGGCGTGGGCAAGACTAGTATAGCTCGCTCCATAGCTCGTGCGCTCAATCGCGAATATTTCCGCTTTAGCGTTGGTGGCATGACTGATGTAGCCGAGATTAAGGGACATCGTCGTACTTACGTAGGAGCCATGCCAGGTAAATTGATACAGTGCCTTAAGAAAACCAAGACGGAAAATCCATTGGTGCTAATAGATGAAGTTGATAAGGTTGGCAAGTAAGTAGATTTTAAAACCAAGCTTGCTATTGAAACTATACTAAAACATTTTTATGTACGCAGAGGCTATCAGGGAGATCCCAGCTCGGCCTTACTAGAACTCCTTGATCCTGAACAGAATGCCAACTTCTTGGATCATTACCTTGACGTGCCTGTAGATTTATCGCGCGTACTGTTTATCTGCACAGCCAATGTAATAGATACCATACCCGAACCGCTGCGCGACCGCATGGAATTAATTTCAATGTCTGGCTATGTAGCCGAAGAAAAAGTAGCAATTGCTCGCCAGTACCTGATTCCCCAAGCCATGTCTGAATGTGGATTAAATTCCGAACAAATTAATATAACTGACGATGCATTAAACACACTTATACGCAGCTATTGCCGCGAGTCTGGTGTGCGTAATCTGCAAAAACAAATCGATAAAGTCATACGTAAAGTAGCGTATGCTTTAGTTAAAAAGGAGGCAGAAAACTTTAGTATAACTTCCGACAATCTAACTACGTTCCTTGGCAAACCAATTTTCAGTTCCGATCGCATGTATGACGATACGCCGTGTGGCGTAGTTATGGGTCTAGCGTGGACCGCTATGGGCGGATCGTCGCTTTATATTGAGACCTCGAAGCTTCATGCTCATCTTAATGATGTCGATGCCAAATCAAAAGGTTCTATACACCTGACTGGTAACCTGGGAGATGTTATGAAGGAATCTGCACAAATAGCATTAACCGCCGCTCGAAATTATCTGTACTCGCAAGATCCTACAAATAAGTTTTTAGACCAACAGTAAGTCAAAATTTTCAGTACAAGATGTGCACTACTTTAAAACAATAATATTTTTAGACACATACATTTGCATGTACCGGAAGGCGCTACACCAAAAGATGGACCCAGTGCTGGCATAACAATTATTACAGCTTTAATTTCACTGGCGACTGGAAAGCCAGTGCGTCAGGATGTTGCTATGACTGGCGAGGTATCGCTTAGGGGAAAAGTTATGGCTGTAGGCGGTATTAAGGAAAAGGTCATTGCGGTAAGTTTTATCAAAGAAAAAATTGTTTTTTAATACATTTATGTTGAACTTTTTGTTTCCTTCTTCTTCCTTGACAGGCACGGCGAAGCGGTGTCAATTGTCTTGTTCTTCCCATTGACAATAAAAAGGATTATGAAGAACTACCCACCTTTATAACGGAGGGAATGGAAGTTCACTTTGCGAAAAACTATGAAGATGTCTATCAGGTAGCCTTTGCTGAAAAGAAGGTGCCCGAATCAACGAGTGACACAGCTAAACCTTCTAGTCCGGAGCCGTTGGAAAAGGTACCGAGTGCGGCTACAGCAACATTGTAGTGTTTATTTAAATTTTAAATATTTCTAAGCATCAGGGACACAGAACACAAAAAAGAACTAAATTCAAATGAATTAAGAATTTTCCATTGTTTTTGTTTAGATTTACATACCATATTAATGTTATAATAGAGATGTTTTGTATAGACAAATTAATCGAAATTTAATGAAGAATTATAACTTTAAACTATATATCCGCATTGGAAATTATCCAATCGAGGTATCTATCCACACGAGTATACATGCCTGGACGTCTGGGTTCGCCACAGCGTACGCCCCAAGAAACGATGCCGATAGTAACCCAACGTTGGTTTGGCAGCTGTACAAGCAAGGGTCCACCGCTGTCGCCCTGACATGAGTCGTGACCACCTTCAGGCTGACCAGCACAGATGACAGTCTCGGGTATTCGCTCCACCATGGCATTTTTGCAATCTGCCTGCTTCCAAATGGGCAAGTTTACCTGAAACAAGACCACCACTAAATTACAATTTTTTTGTTTAAAAACTGTAACGTACCTCCATTAGGGTGCTGGAGTGTGGACCACCGAATTGAGTGCTACCCCAGCCGGTCACAATCGCACTTTTGCCCGTCCAATCCTCGTTCAATGGTGGCATGCAAACTGGCCATATATATGTATTAAACAAAGTGGGCCGCTCAATTCGTACAAGTCCTATGTCGTTTTCATAACTCTGAGGATCGTAATCCAGATGTATGACCATGCTGCCAATACGAAAGTCACGTGCTCGCGTCTCGTTTAACAGACGTGTGTTGTATTCTCCTAGTCGCACAAAAAATTGTTCCTTCTTTAGTTTGTGTAAACAGTGACCCGCTGTCAGCACATGTCTATCAGTTATCAGCACACCGCCACACCACACATATGTCAATCCTTCGCGCATAAGGGCCGCCATCCATGGCCACTCATCGGGTTCGGCGGGTCTGCCACCGGTTATACGTGGAAATTGACGTGTTGTAATGCCGCAGCCGCGTTGTTCAGGACGGTTGACTATGCGGGGACTGTCTTGAAATGGCTGCTCGTTGATATTACCACCAAACTGTGGGTTAATGCGAGAGTTTGTCGACTGATCGGTACAACAAATGCCTATGGCGCTGTTGGACGTTTAAAGTGCACACATTTCTGATTGTTGCTTGGTAAAATCCTTATTTTTCTACTGACCTTTTTTCTATGATGCACAGCTGTGATACTAAGCGCCAGACATCATTTTTAAGTTCCGGCATTCGACAGTAGATTATATGACGACAGCGTCCACTGTCTCCCAAAGATGTGCGACAAGCACCATAGTCTTTGTTTTCCTAAAGAAATCAATTAAAAAGAAGCAAGAATGGAATAGTCAAGCTATTCTTCTATTTTTTGAACGTTTAGCTTAGAGCTGGCATGTGTTTTTGATTGGTATTATTAAAATGGTGATCTTATTTATTGGGTAATCTGACGATCAAAGTTGCATTATGAGCTTAATACTTCGTGCGAGGTTAGTACCTTATATTCTACGACTTTTTAAAATATCTTTACCAATCGAGAGGTGTTAAGAGCATTTGAACAAGGAAAAGAGCTTTACAGCGCTGGTATTATGAGCTTTTCCTTAGTAGAAAGTCATACGACGTTATGTTCCAACATAGATACAGATAATTCTTGAAATTTAAAACTTTCGCTTTATGTAATCATTATTCGATTTTATTAAATGTAGCGAAATGCCTCTCCTGACGGACTGCCAATGAAATCGCAAAAATATCAGTGGATAAATCTGAGAAAGTTTCATGCTGCTTATTTAAAAAAAAAAAACATTGCCGAATTCATAGGCTTTTAAAATCTAAATAAAAAATAATATTTAGTTCGTAGCCAACGACTTCAGTTAGTATAGCTTTTGTGAATAATCGCACAATTAAATAATCTTTCGAAAATTTCCGAACTACGAACATGTTGTGGAAAAATAAGAGGAAGTTTGGAATATTCTAAGTTATTACTTTCAAACAAAAAACATCGGGCCTAAGACATCTGCTAACCCGATTTCAAAACATAAGCAGTCATTCGATGTGTCTAAAACGCCTTTAAAAGTTTGGATAAATCTATTATGAACCCTTTAAACCTTTTGTTTTCTTAAATTGGCTTAAAGTCGTATTGTATTCTTGCATTCTCCATTCTTTAAGTGTTTGTTCGTATCCCGATTCGTATGTCGGTATATTTAATTGAAAAAATTTGCTGATCGGACTACGTCTACCAGATTCACTTACCGACTAAAGGGTAGTATTATTTGAAATGAAATTCGTACTATGTATTTAGAATTGAATGACCTACCAGTAGTTGTCCGCCAGCTCCAACCGCCTGTCGCTTGCTTAGTCGATGACGTGCTGCGAAATTTCCCGCATTATGGCTGTCATTGTGTTGCGTGCTGTACTGTGCATTTTCCGACACGCCCCATAGAAACTCGGCATTATCAGCCAGATCCAGCAAATCTGGCATATGACTTTTTAGTTCCCATAAAGTGGTTTTTTATGTGTGTGCATTACTTACCTATATAATTGCTGTTTTTGGTTTGAATAGAAGCCACACCTAACACTAGACAGAACCATAGGCCAAATCGAAGCATTGCGCTGAATTATAATTTTCTTAAATATTTTGCACACATTCAAACCTCTTTTTTTTAGCAAAACACTTTTATGATACGCTTAAGTTTCTTAAAATTTAAAAGTTTTTATCGCGTGCCGCTTCCGTTCACTGCGAAGTCCGAGCTTTGTTTGACTTTTGATAGCCTTTCCCGAGATGAGCTCAATGCTCACTTACATACAATTCACCTTGTTAAATGTAGTATATAGTGAGTAGTTTTATGCATGGTTTGCAAACTTGTTTCGATTTCAGTTTATTAAAGGCGTTGACACTTTTGGCTTTACCAGCTAGAACAGCAACAACAACAGTAAGCACTGAAATAATGATGCGTCTGAAAATCAAGTCGCGTACTTAAGGTTCCCAGCTGCATTGAAATCGAAACATGTTTCTTTTTTAAAAGCACATGAGAGACTGTTTCATAGCGCATATTTTCCATTTAGTTATATAGCTTTTATTGTATAGTTTATCTCGTAGCGCTCTTAAATGCCGGTCCCTTTTAATGCTTATGAGCCTAAGACCCAAATTCATGTTTATCAGCAAGATTAACAACTACAATTCAACTAGGTTCAAGAGCGTTGGGCCCCGGAGCAGCAAATATACTCATACCATTTTAGCAATGTCGGAGACGTGGCGTGCATTTGTAATGATGCGGTTCGGCAAGTTTCCATTCTATAGAAGTCATCAAAATTACAAAATCTACCATAGCATTTATAAGAGAGTCTACGGTAGTACAAAAGTAGCTTGGTATAAAGTATAATTTAGTGCCTTATTATATCGTAATTAATTCTAACATCTTGTCATAGTTACATTTTCTTTTTAATGTATGCATTTCGTTAATGACTTTATTATTTTAAACCGGATAGAATGTATAGAGTTTTGTGATTGAGTGCTTTCAGGAAAGTTGATCCATGCTTTTCTGAAAATCACACTTAAACACTAAAAAAATGGTGTCTGATGCAGACCTGGTCAGGAAAAAGTTAAGGCTTTTGCACAATTTTTACAGTCTACGTTTCAGCCTAATGAAATAAGAGAAACAGGTGTAGAAAATTTGGTCGACAGCTTTTTGGACATGCCTTGTTAGATGAGCTTACCACTTCGTAAAATTGCAATTGCTGAGGTGGAGCAAGAGATAAATTCGATGAACAATAAAAACCGGAGGGTTTGACAAAATTGATTGGATACAATTTAATAAACTTCTATCCTCTTAAAAAACTTATATTTATGTATCTACCCTATGCTAATGTGCCGAGAAAATTATGATTCCGAAGTCGAAACGACTGAACATTTTATTTGGATTTAAAAAAATGCTTTTGAGAAGAATGTTGCCAATGCTGTATGAACTTGACATCATACCGGAACATCAGTTTAGGTTCAAAAGAGGTCATGGAACTATTGAACATTAGTTGAAATAAAACAATACTGCTTTGAGGTTTTTCTACAATGGCCTTTTTTACAATATAAAATCGTGGCTTTCTGCTCCATTCTAACCGTTAATAAAATCATACCTAAAGGGCCGTAGCTTTTAGGTACAAAAACAAGGTAAGTCATCTTCGCTTTAGTATATAAAATATAAATGCAGGAGGAAGTGTACTAGCACCAGTACTGTACACTCTATTCCCATGCGACCGGCCAATCTCAAGCGGAATAGACGTCGCAAGATAAATAAAAATCCCAAATGGGAAGTTTTGTCATTCCGCGCGAAATTTTTCGAACTGCGTATACCCCTTAAAACTTTTGATATTTTTCGAGGTCCTCTGAAACAACTTACATAAAGGGAGCATCTGGGTGTTGGTCTCAAAACTTTATGTGGCGACAGGCCCGAGGTTCGAGTTACTAACGAAGCAAATTTCTTCTTTTTATACCCTGTACCTACAGGTACAAAGAGTAAACAAGATTTTTGCAAAGTACGTAAGGGGCCATACCCAAATTACGTGACCCGATTTTCACTATTTTTGAACCCCTCCCCACCCCCCGGTGACCAACCGTAGTATATGCCAAGACCGTGGAGGCGTGGAAGACCCCAAGTCCTTTATACCAAAATGCTTATCATAACCTCGGCTAGCGATTGAGCCATGTCTGTTGTCTGTCTGTCTGTATATGCGCCTAGATTTCGGAGACTATAAGAGCTAGAGATACCAGATGGTGCACACATTTCCTCAGAAAATGAAGTTTGTTGAATCATGTCAATCTCTTTCCCCGTTCCCCCGGAGTAGAGTTTTGCGGTTTTTCACCTCCCCTTACCTATAAACTGCGTCAATATATGACTCTATTTAATTATAATAACAAGTGACCTAAAATCGCCAATTTTGTTAAGCTGGTTCATGTGGCCCCCGAATCGATATCCCCTTGAAACTTACCAACTATTTTTAAAATAACTTCTCTAACAAAATCTGTAAAAATTTACCGAGCTTGTAGGCATAAATATCGTGTTACATCAATAGACAATTTTTTTTCAGTTGGAATACTCTTAGAAGGACTATGCAGAAATAAACTTTTTTTCGAGAAAAAAGGTACAGGGTATTACACTATCGGGCACCGCATCGACTGTATCACATGTTTTTTTTTTTAGTTTTTGGTCAAAGAAAGAAGTTTAAAAAAAATTCTTGACTGAGAATCGAAACAAGACGACTTTCAGTTTTGGAACCAATACTTTATCAACTTAGACACACACACACGGCATACCTCATTTTGTTACGTGACGATTTTACTTTGATTTTACTCGAAGCTCCGTAAGGGAACTTCGTACCAAAATTAGAATTTTTGGGGGCTCCTGCCTGTCTAACAATCGTAAATCGTAACAAATTTTTACCTAGGCCTATACGCAGTTCGAAAAATTTCGCGCGGAATGACAAAACTTCATATAAAAAAAAAAACCCAAGTGGAATATCCCAAATGAGACTTTTTTATATGAAGTTTTGTCATTCCGCGCGAAATTTTTCGAACTGCGTATGCCCCTTAACGAAATAAACCTGCCAGAAGCTACAAAACTACACAGTTACTTACTTTTTGGCAAAAATTGGAAAAATAAGAAACTCTGCTCAGAACATGTATTTCAAACATTGTTACACTTTATTGCTGATATCGTCAATTGAATACAATAGATTCTGTTACATAAAATACATTTCATAGAGTTCCATCTTCGGGCATAGCATATTTTAGTCAAACAAAAATCTTAGACATAGATATACATAAACCTAACAAATGGTTAAACACACAAATCTTAATACTTTTGTTTTTGTTAGGGATCACATCACAAAATAAAGTCTACAGTTGTAGAGAGTTCTTATTAAAACTTGTTTCAAATATAGGCCCACACGCAGTTCGAAAAATTTCCTTGCGAAAATTTTCGAGCTGCGTATGGGCCTTATGTTGACAAAGTTTTTGGAAACGTCCATGTGCTCTATAAAGAGTTTTTGCTTTGATTCCAAACTTAATCGATTTGGAATTACAAAAACAATTACCGAACTCATGGTATTAAAAGTGCTTTGTTTTTTTTTATAAAAATTTTGTTAGTGTTTAAATTGTAAAGTTTTTAGATTTGTTTTTTTTTTTTTTTGTTCAAAAGGGTTTCACAAAAATAGAGCAGTTAGGAAACCTATGCGGTAGAAATTGTACGGTTGCAAAATTGTCTGTGTATATATAACTAAGTGTCTATATGTTTTACATATATGTTAGTATTGTATATAAAATCAGTACACATTCAATATCCTATTTATGTATGTATATTGTATATTGAACCTTTTGATTTTAAACATAAACTAAAACTACTACACACACCAACATACATTTTTACGCACACACAGCTAAATAGGTTCGCAATACACTTTAAATGTTTTTATATGTTATTTATTTTAGGTGGTGTTAAACAAAAGTAGGAAAGTTAGTCCATTATTTGCTTTCAATTCAATTTCAATTCTTTTTGATTTTGATTAGGTCCAGTTTTTTTTTAACATGTTTAGTTATTTGATATATAGTTTGCATATTTAATATTGATTGTGTTGTGCTTCTGCGTTCGTGATGAGTTTTTTATGAAAATTTTGTTGCATATCTAAATTCCATGCAGTTTTTTAAGGAGCGCACTAACAAAATTCCATTTAAAATATCAAGAAAATAAAGATTTCTAGGCATTTCTTGTTTAAGTTGAAGTGCAACATTTGTCTTTTAATCGGAGGAAGACATTAACTTAGAGTTAAGTGTACTTGAGCAAAGCAAATCTAAAGTAATATAAAGTCTGGTCTAACATCATTTATTTTGCACTTTAACTACTAAAGCTTTAACAAAACTTGACATTTTAAAAAACTAAAGACCGTAGCAACCTTTTTTCTGTTTTAAGCCACATGCTGCAGCAATAAATGTTGATAACAAATGATGCTTGATGCTGGCCTACATTTTGTTGCTAGCTTTGTATAGCAACATTTATACATGGCGTCATGCTGTCCTAGCAGCTAGCAGCATGAACGTTAGCTCTGCAGCATGTTGCGTTGTAATTGTGTGAGATCTGAGCAACATGTAACTATTTATTTTAACTTGACAACACTAGAGGGTGTTTTTTTTTAGCATAATTGAATTGGTTCAAGTTTCTTACTAGCATAATTGTTGTGTTTGTATTATTACTATAATAATAATCATTTTTACTTGTTAATCTATTAAAAAAAAAAAAAATCTTGCTAAATAATAAAAACTGCTGGCTGCTGGTTGTTTCCACCTCTTGCACTTATATATTCAATATTTTGATTCCTCGTTACAGAAATTATATGAATTAGAATCTCTTTCTACTGAAATGCAACTGCGCAGCAAGATTCTGATAACTAGCAAAATATTTGTTTGCCTATTGCCTACGAGCGCTATTAAGAAAGTGTTGCCAAATCAAAATGCTTTCAAAAATAAACCGATGTATAGTTTTAGGTTGCACCGGTTGACCCCCGGGGGGAGTCACACATAGACTAAATAGTCCTTAGTGGTGATGTATAGTTTTTTTCCACGTTAAATTCTTAGCTAAGCAACTTATTTTTAAGGCATTTTACAAAACTTAAAACTTATAGTAGAGGGTAACACGTATATAGAATTTTGAATTGCATTTTTTGATTTAAACAAATCACTTTTCATATTGTTGTATTGTATTTACGGTGCGCGTTAAGTGTAGCCATTTTGATTTTTTTACATTTGAGATATACTCTTATGTACGTATGTATATATGTATGTCATATTTATGATATACAAATTGTTCTTAAGGGGTTGTCAGTGCACTTAAACTTATTTAATTTCTCACTTACTCCACTAGCCGCACGCCCACCTCCACATCATCAGATATGGTTACGCCTTTGGCTTTTTTCTTAGGCTCTCCATTCGTTGTCTTCTTTTTGTTGAGCGCCAATGTTTCCGGTTCGCCAGTGCTGCTCTGGGATTGCTGACGCTTTGCAGCGCCGTTGCTGCCACGTAACTTGAAGCGTGTTGTTGCTGCAGCGGCATTATTGTTGGCACAGTTGCAAATGGCATCAAACATGCGCACAACAAAACCACGGGCTCGGTTGACCACTTTGCCGTTCTTAAAATCTGGTATGGCGAAACCTAAACCATTAAGTGGGGTGGAAAGGCACATTGAAAGCAACAAATGGTTTTGAATAGCATTTAAAACAAAAGAAAAGCTTAGGAAAAGTGCAGCAAAATTGGAATGCATTTGGGAAAAATTTGTAAAAAAAAACTCGAATCGGAAGAACCTCGGTGCTCCAAAGATTTAACTATAATCAATAAGCTTATTTTAAAGAGTTTAGGCGTTTCCCGAATATCTGTGAATAAGCACTTTGTGTTAATTATCTACATTTATTTTTGTAATTTCCACAGTAAAAAAAGTTTTTATACTCTGTAAACGGGTATATGAAAACCCGAAATACTTTTTACCAAAATGATAAGTATGAGAAAGAAAAGAATTTGGCCAAGTCTGTATTGCGTATTTCTTAAAGAGATCCTATTATTATTCTTAACTAACCCACCAACTCAGCGCATGTGCATATTTGGGGATTAAAGAAGGCCCTTTTCATAGTTTTGGGTAATTCGGTAACAAAGAGTGCATGTTGGAAGACACAATTGGCGTTCAACGCATGCTCTAAACGTTAATAGCTAAAATAATGCAATGAGTTTTGTTTTATTCGTGAGCACTAAGCTATTATTTTGGACAACTCCAGCCCCAAGGAAATCTTTTTTTTTTCATCAAAACGACTTTCAGCTTGGCACAGGAGTGATTTGTTACTAATTTTGAAAAGTTTAACACAATATAATTTAATTTAATTTTATCAAATGAAAAGAATTTTCCGTAAAGCAAAGTGTACAACGTACCCGACCAAATTGCGTATACGTCATGTTGTAATAATAAACCGCATGGTTTTAATAACTTAATTGTTTTTTGTTAGAAATTTTTTAATTAACGGCTTAAAGTTTTGATTGGGCGTGTTTTAGCCCTATGACATATTATCTAATCAGGCAAAGCGAACTTATAAAGCACTCTATTGGGAATCAGTCCCCGCATTTGCTAGTTAGCATGAAGCATTACAATATAAAGTTGCAATACATTTGCTTCACTTTGCTGTGCAGCTGTCTTCTGCAACTTTGCCAGGCCGTAAATATGCAACAGTTTATGGCATCGCTGGACATGATGCGGAATGGCTGTGCACCCAAATTTCCTTCAGTGACTCTGGATGTAATGGATAAGCTTCGTGTGGGTGATTTTCCTGCGGAGCCCACTAAGGACTTGATGGTTATTAAAGATGAAAAATATTGAATACATAAAGTTAAAATTATAGTTCTATTACAGTGTTATGCCAAATGTGTAGCCCAATTGGCGGGTACAATAAGCAAAAAGGGTGAGTTTAGTGTGTCCAAGGCACTGGCTCAAATGCCGATTATACTGCCGCCGGAGCTGCAGGAACCCGCCAAATCTGCGGTGAATCATTGCAAGGATGCACGTAAGTTAATTGTCATTTGTATGTAGAGTGTTCCAACAGAAGTTAAGCATGCTCCACTTTTGTAAATTTTTTCTTGCAAAAACTATTACTACTCGGATTTCATTGGGTCCGCAGTTTACTAAAGGGCCGAAGATTTGAAAAAAAAAAACATTGAGCATATAAATTCTTCGGGAAGAGTAAGTGCTAAGTAAGCTTTAGGCCTAACGATAGTCACTACCGGGTCCGTAAAATTTTTCTTGACGTCACTGAACTTAGGATACTTTTAAAAAATTGCAAAATTAAATGAAAAGGTCGCTTTTCAAAAGGTTTTTTTAATATAATAAAACTTGCCCTAAGTTTTTAGTTAAATAAGTGTTTTAACTATTTAAACTACTAAATCTTGAAATGAAATGGAATAAAACCGTCAAAAATAAAATAAATCTACGAAACCTTTAGTAAAGTCTAAGCCCGGGAGAAAACCCCGTGATAGTATGATAGGCATCTACTGAATTGTTCATAAAATCGCTCGAAAAGCTTAGCTACCTTATCGGAATACACACTTAAAAAGTCTTAAATATTACGTTAACATTGTGCTTTACAGAAAAACCATACAAGGACTCATGCGAAAAATTATACTTTACAACCAAATGTATTGCCGACTTTGATCGTGAACATTTTATATTTCCCTAACGACGCCAGTTTGTACTTACTTTGTCGTTTTTCTTTGCCCTGAAAATTGTCGTAAGTTTTGTTGATTTAATATAAAGTGTATCAATAAATAATGAACTTACCTGTTGCGATTTGTTTGACGCTATTGCCTTTTTCCTATTGGCCTCTGTTTCAGCCTGCTCCACCACTTCATCAATAAATTCGTGCAGCACTGCCATGTTGCTGGAATTTTGTTTAAAGTGTTCAATGCGTATCTCCAGAGGCTCGCTTTCAATTTTATCTATACTATCTGGTGAGGCAGGTTCCGCAAAACGTGCATGCATTTTTATTTGTTTCTTGAGTAAATCTTTTATAATTTTTTAAAAAATATAAGAATAGTTGAGCACTCAACGACCTTTGTCTGCTTGCTTGTGGTTGGTATCTACAATGAGTTCGATATGCTTTGTGTATATGCAATGGGTCGGTGGACAACGTCGTTGAACTGCTACAGCTTTGTGCGTACTGATTTGATATGGCAATGGGCCAACCCACCCGCACTCAATTAATGGGAAAAATCAATAGTAAGACACTTCACTGGCATCGCACATGCGTTGTGCGTTGCGCGCCAAGTTTTTTTTTTGTTTTATAAAATAAAATGGGAAGGGGATGTTTTGGGTTTTACAAACTGTTTATTGAGTTCAAATTTTGTTTTTGTTGAAGGCACTTAAAAACTACTCCAAATGTGATAAGTCATCCAGCTCAGGTGGTGCACGTACTATTTCGGTTTCTATAATCATTGAACTGTCATCTATGTTTGCCTAATAGAGAGATATTAAAGATAATGTTTAAATAAATAAAGTAAAAATTGATGTGTTAAACTTAAATTTTATTCTCTTGGTTATCATATTTAAAATTAGTTCTTGATTCTTCAAACTTATTTTTAAATCCATTACAGTAATTCCAAAATTGATTGAATATTCCATTTAAATGTTGCTTTAACCTTAAGTTAGTCGCAAAATTTGGCTGCTTTATCGCAGGTTTCTTATCAAATACTTCGCATAAAATGATGGATTAAAAACAAACTTATTTTTTTAAAAAAGGCTTTATTTTAACACTAATACCCATGTTTCATTAGAATTGGAAATTCTTAATTTGGACACAATTTGACAATATAAAAGAGCTGGTTCTAGAAACAGTCTGCCCCAATTTTGCAATGGAACCATAGTCTATTATAGGAGCCCTCCACTTACATTATCATTGCTTCGAGGAGCTGGTGTCACAACACTGCCAGAAGAGGAGTTCGAGTTGGATGCTGCGGCGCCGTTAGCAGCAGATAATACTACGCCATGTGGCGATGAGTCGCGACGTGGAACCTTGGCGGGTGGTTGCTGTGCTGAACTCTGAGTGACTATGACGAATTTCTGCTGTGGTTGCGTTGTTTGTATGGCGCGTATTTGAGGTAACGTAGTCACAACAGGACTACTGAAATTTAAGACAAGATTAGTTGCTTAGAAATTACAAATCTTTAGATCAGCTGACTTACCTTTGACGCTGCGTGTTTGGTATGCTTACACGTCCCCCAATTGTTGTGGCAGTTTGTGCTGCGCTCGTTATGGGTGCGGTGTTAATTGTATTAGAGGCAATGGCTACCAGCGATGAGGCTGGTGTATTGCGTACTTTGACTACAGCCTGACAAAGGGAAGGACCCAAAAAACCGTAGTCTGTTTTATATTCCTCAGCTATGTCGGGAGCATTGCGCATTTGTTTTAAAATGGGTGGACAGCATTTCTGTAGCATGGCACGTATGTGACCAGCTGCGGTTTTGTCTGTATTGCTAATGGAAGTGCCCAACAAATGAGGCTCTATGCGCTCTGAGATAAACTTGAGACGTGGTATGATAAATACTTTGATTACCTCTCCACCCAGCTCAGCAAGGCCAGCAATGGAGCCATAGAGCGAGGAAAGGTGAGTTTTATCGTTTTGTAAGGCTTTGCTGAAAATGCTGTAAGAACAAATAAATTAATAATTATCTGATTAATTAAAAAAAAAGTTTAATGTATTGGGCTGTTGGATTGCTTACCGAGTGACTCTTGTTTGCAGATTGTTTGTGAGCGTGTTAAAGGTTTTGCAGATTTGCGCCATTAGGCGAGAGGCAAAATCACGCAACGCCCAATGATTGTCTAACTCTGGACGCATGCAAAGCTGCTTGGAGACAATGCAAGTCATGACCGACGGTATCAATTCATGCAGCTACAAGAAAATGAAATAATAGATTAATACGTATAAAAGCTGCATAGCAATCTTGAGCTTACGTATTTTTCTAGATACAGCGAAGGATTGTCCAGCAAAGCACGCACCATGCGCATCAGATAAATAAGCAGCGCTAAATTATTTTGCACCACATTAACCTTTACGCCCTCGGCAATAAAGGTGCACATGCGTGGCAACATTTCGTGCAGACCAGGATCCGAGCCCAGTGACTGTAATGCTTCGCCACGACGTGGCTCATCGGAGCCAACGCAAGCTTCAGTAATTTCTTTGTAGTACAGCTGTTGCTCCACAGAGAGCTCGTGGGTGGCCAACTGTTTGACGTGTATGGTTTCAACATTTTTAAGTTTGTGTATTTTGCCGGTGGTAGGTTTGCCGGCTGCATCTTTATTTAAGCCCTGATCAAGTTTGATGACCGGGTTGACAGAGTCCGTAAACTGTGAATCTTTAGAAAGCGGTGGCGGATTCTCTGGAACCGTAGGCTGTATGCCCTCAACAACAAACCAATGTGAACGCAGAGCCAAATCAAGTGGAACTTTTATTGAGCTGTTCGAAGTAATCTCATTCAAATCGACTTCCTTGTCTTCTGTGAAATGCAGTTCACGTCCACCGCCGGAGGCAAAGCGAAAGGGTATAAAGTCCTTGGAAACGAAACCATATTGTGGTTCTACATTTCGAACCTTAAGCGACATGTCTATGTCTTTGACAGTGAGTTTTTGACGTTTGGCATGATTCATAAACTTTGTTGCATCTTGCAAAATGCGTTTAAGCTTAATTGAAACATCTTCCGACAGTTCCTTGGCAGCATCGTCGGAGAGTGTACCTACGCCAATGCTTTCGGCTATAACTTTAATTGATTCGGCAGATATGCTGGAGCCGTATAGCATGCTACTGGCGGCGTTAGCATTTTTCGACGTCTTGGAGCTCATTATAATACGTATAAAATTTCTCCACAAAAATTATCAAACAACAATTGTTTTGCTGTACTGCACTAGTGTTGGAAAACAAATAGATAATTTTACTACCACGTCGATACTCGATGTTACATCATCATCGATAGATATCGATATGTTTTTTTTGGCAACCCTAATGTTTCATTTCTTTATTTATGTTCGTGCGCGATTTTGTGAGTTTTTAGTTTTATTATTGAAATCAATCAATTTGGTATGCAAATTATTGCCATCAAAATGCGTAAAACAAACCATTACCGCTAGCAAAGTGCATATGATTTAAACACAAAATTAAATAAGCATTTAAAGCATGTTGGGCATAGTATTGAACAAAGCAGTAGTCAGCAGTGAAAATTATACGCGAGACTCTGCTGCTGAGTGAAAACGGCGCCATTTTAAGAAACAAAACAAGCTACTGCAAGCAATGAATAAAGGCGCAAACGCGTTTACATTGCCAATTTTATTTAATATTTATAATTTGTGGTTAAGTTATTAATACAAAAGTGTACCGTTTGTTTGCTATAAGTAAAGCATAAAAAAAGAATACAAAACGTAAGTGTGTGAAATTGTTTTTGTCCAAATTACGCCCCCTCCCTGCCAAGCCCTCTTGCAGCTCTATATGACGCCGTTGCTTTATAGTTGCTGTTTTGTCGTTGTGGTTTGACCTAGTTTGGTGCATTTAAATATAATTTACTGTCAAAATCTTTGTCGCAATTAATGTTGTGTTGTTTTTGTTAACAGTAGCAGCATTAAGTGCAGCTGCCGTGTTACGCTTCAGCGCCTTTTGCTGCATTTAAAGCTTGCGTCCTGTGCATACTTTTGCATGTAGGTACATAAGTATATTTGTGTGTATGTGTATTTGCAGTGTGCCCTCGAGTCGAAATATGAGCAGTGGGCAACATGAGACAACAACAGCAAAGGTTTTGGAAACGCAACGTACACAAGAATCCGTCAGTGAAAATGAGGTAATGCTTGTTTTATATTTCATAACAAACTTTATATAAATGTACAATCTACGTTAGGAAACTGACTCCATTACGGATCAATCGAGCAAGTCCTCTTCGGTACAGCAACATGCGAAATCAACGAAGTCAGCCACACAGTTTAGCGTGCAACGTTCGGATACCGATGGATTACGCATGAAAATATCTGCCATACGCCCGCCTACAATAAGCAATACAACAAAAGCTTCAACTACACTATCATCATTAAAAAGTCTCACCCAAAGCCATAAGAAATCTTCGAAAGTGCGCAAAATGCCCACCCCAGTAATCGCAGCTCATCTAAGCGATGCCACTGAATCTGGCTGCTCAGATGCCACTGCAACCACTGTTGCTCATTTAAGCAACGACAAAAAAATCGCAGCATTCAAAAAAGTTAAGGTTAAGCGCAAAAAAATTGCCCAAAAACCTAATAGTAACGCATGCGTGCCCAAACAGACATCCAAAAAAGCTCGCATCAACACTACAGAATTTTCATCTGATTCAGAGGATGATTTACCCTTGAAAATGCATCAGCAGCGTGCGCCGAGATTGCTGCTCACTGCGATTGGCCATGGCGTCAGTTCAATGCTGCAGGCAAGTAACGTAGCTGCCAATGGCAGTGACAATATAGGCATCTCCTCCAGCGACAATGAGCTACCGGATTTGGTAAAGGCAGCCATTAAACGCGTCGAAAGTGACACTGAGGACACCACAGTCGAAGGCAGTTTTCGTAAGGCAGCCAAAACCAAGCAGCTGCCCCAATATCAATCGACGCTGCTGCAGGACTTTATGGAGAAAACTCAAATGTTGGGACAAACCGCCAATACAAACCTAACTGAACATAGTGCCTCCAATGCTTTGCCTTCTTTGGCCAGCACGAAGTCGGAGAGTGTAGTCTCAAGCACAGTTCGCAAGCGTCGAGGGCGTCCAAAAAAGGTTAGCTCTTTAGTTAATGCCACTGTTTTGCCTACTAACATCTTGGCCATTAATGAATCCGCTGATTCGGGAGTTATTTCAACAACTTCCACTACACAGAGCACCACACCTTCGCCAAAAATGCAAAGCTCAAGCACTGCTTGCAATAATGAGAGCGTTTTGCTCGCTGTTGCGTCTAGCAGCGCTTCAGGCAAGCCTAAAATAGACATGGCCTATTTGGATAAACGCATGTATGCCACCGAGCGCGTGCTTTATCCGCCTCCGCGCAGCAAGCGACGTCAATCCAACAAGAAATCCAACAAAGAAGAATTGCAGCTCGATCCTGTTTGGCGTGAAATCGATGTGAACAAAAAATTTAATTTGCGCAGCGTCAGCGGCTATAAAAGCGACGGCGGCACACACGCGCCTACCATTTGCAGCAAGATTTTGGCCGCCAAAAGCGGCTATGTATCTGATTACGGCAGCGTGCGCCATCAGCGTAGTCAACATGCACACAACTCCGGTTATAAAAGTGATGCCAGCTGTAAAAGTCGCTACAGCGTTAAGAGCTGCGCAAGTAGACGTAGTCGTGCCAAAAGCTGTGGCTATAGAAGCGATTGCAAGGAAGGCAGCGGAAAGTCCGGTAGTAAGCTAAGGCGTCGTCGCAGAGCCTCAATGCTGCTGAAGAATGACAACAAAACAACTACGAATCCCACAGATGAGCAGGATATACTACAACTGGCTGGACTTTCGCTGGGTCAAAGCAGCGAAGAAAGCAATGAGTATATAAGTAAGCCTAGCCTGCAAAGTCTGCCCACAACAAGCGCTATAAAAAAATATGGCGAAATTAATCGATATGTGACAACCGGTCAATACTTTGGACGCGGCAGCGGTAGCACCAGCACGGCAGGGGCTGCTACGCCAAATCATGATGCTTTTATTAGCAAAATGATGCTGCAGCGCAAAAACTCAATAAGCCAGGAACCTAAAAGCACAGTCTGCAAGATCAAGAGTCGCCGTTCATCAGCGGCCAGTATGTGCAGCTCTTATGTGTCCGGCACGTCGCGTGTGCGACGACGACATCGCCGCAAAAGTCTTTGTTTATCGCGCAGCAGCGCCAAAGCCATGAATATTGATTCTAAGCTTTTGACCGAGATTGATATTATAACCACCACCTTTAACACGCGTTGTCGCATACAGGATGATCGCTTAACAGCCAGCAGTGGCAAAGAAAAACTATTAGCTGATGCGAATAAACTGCAACAAACATTGGCCGCGCCGCCACCGCCACTCATCAGCAGCGGATCGACAGCAACTGCTGGGAGCAGTTTAGCTGGCAAACCTCTAAAACGCGCACTAAAAAAACGCAAACTAAGCGAGCCAATGGTAGATTTTGCCATGCTCTCAGCCAGCGCTGCAGCTGGCGGCACTTTAACACCCAATGGCAGTAACGGCAGCAGCAGCAATAAACGGCGTCATAAAAAATCCGGTAGCAGCTCCAGTCCCGATGATCATAAATTGCCTTTAAAGAAACGCCACTATTTATTGACGCCTGGTGAGCGCCCACCCGCCGAAGTAGCGGCTGCATTTGCCGCAAATGGTAAACTCAACGCTGAAGCGTGGGCAGCAGCTGCTGCTGCAGCCAAGAGTACAGCCTCAACCAAATCTCAGGCACAATTTAATGCCCGTGCAGCTAGTTCAAAGTCAGCGCTGACGCCGAAAAAGCGGCATTTGCTGCAGAATGTTGGTCATGAGGATACAACATCGAGCAGTTCACCGCTGCGCATCCTGGTAGACACAAATTCTATTAGCGGTGGCAAGCTGTTGGATATAAGCCCTAGTTCTCTATGCTCGCTCAAACAGCAAAGGCGGCAACGCGCGGTGGTCACCAATGAAGCAGCCAAGCAAAAGACAGCCACAGCAGCACAACAGCAAGCTTTGTTAGAGTCTAATGTCACTTATCCGCCGCCTGGAATTTTCGAGCCATCTGTAGAACTAGAAATACAAATACCTCTAGCTAAATTGAGCGATGCGACTGTAGGTGTTATAACTAAAGCCGAGGTGGATTCGCCGCTCTTAACGTTGGATATTAAGGATGATACTAAAAAGGAGCACACCACTCGCGTAGTAGAAAGTTTGCTGCATAAAACGGGAGGCAACTTGTTACTCAAGCGCAAGCGCAAGAAAATAAATCGAACTGGCTTTCCAACAGTACGGCGCAAAAAACGCAAGATTAGTGATGCCACAACGATCCCTCCAGAGGAAACACCGCCAACGCTTGTGGCCACACCAACACGTGAGACACGAAGCAGCACTGTGTCAGTCATGGAATGTGAACGCGTTCCACTGGCAGGCGAAGCACGTGAAACTTTCGTGGCCCGAAGCAATCAACGCACACCGCGCCTTTCTGTGGTGGCTTTAGAGCGCTTACAAGGCTCGCCTAGGCCCAGTACGCCAGCTGCCAGAGGCAGCATTAAAAACAAAACGCAGCCAGAGCTAAAAGTCTTTGGCAAAGGACGAGGTCGCAAGCCGAAGGTAAAGCCTCAGCAGGCAAGCGAGTCAGCAGTAAAGGTTGCAAGCGAGCCGGTAATTGAGACCGTAAGTGAGACAGCTCCGGTGCCTGTAATAAAAAAACGTGGTCGTTCCAAATTGTTGAAGCCAGAAGCGAGTTCATTAACAACTGAAAAGCCATCGCCAGCAACCAAAGCCAATAATAATAAGCTGCAGTCGAGTATTAAGTTGCCCGCAGGTGTAGACCCGAATACTAATTTTAGCTGCAAAATTCGATTGAAGAGGCGAAAAAACATGTGTAAGACGATTCCCGTTGTCACAGAGCCTTGTTCTAGCGAGGCGGACATAGAAGCCGAATCAGCTGCCAAGCGGAGTGTTCCCATAGCCAACGAGCATGAACCACTACCTGCTAGTGATTTGCTGCCTGGTCTGCATCCTGATTATAATAGCTGCAGTGATACCAGCGATGATAAGTCCTCATCTTCTGTTACAATAACAGTTAATCGTAAGCTAACGCGGCTAAAGAAAAACTATCTAGTGGCTGGCCTCTTTTCCAACTATTTTAAGCAAACGCAAATGCCGCCACCTTCGAAGCTGGGTAAGAAGGAGGATCAGTCAAGCAATAACACACAGTTATTGCCGCCACCACCGTATTGCGAGCGTTATTATCGCCGCACGCTTATCGACTTTGAGCTGCCCTATGACATTTGGTGGGCTTATACCAACGATAAACTGCCCACGCGTCATGTGGTGCCCAGCTGGAATTATCGCAAAATACGAACTAATGTTTATGCAGAGTCAGTGCGTCCAAATTTAGCTGGCTTTGATCATCCCACATGTAATTGCAAACCCGATGCAGGCTGCACAGATAATTGTCTGAACCGCATGGTGTATACAGAGTGTGCTCCCAGTAATTGCCCGGCTGGCGATAAGTGCCGCAACCAGAAGATACAACGTCATGAGGTAGCGCCCGGTGTAGAGCGTTTTATGACTGTGGATAAGGGCTGGGGAGTACGCACAAAGCTTCCCATACCGAAGGGCACATATATACTTGAATATGTGGGTGAGGTAGTCACCGAACGCGAGTTTAAGCAACGCATGGGTACAATCTATTTGAATGACACACATCATTATTGTTTGCATTTGGATGGTGGCCTAGTTATTGATGGTCAACGCATGGGCAGCGACTGTCGCTTTGTCAATCATTCCTGCGAGCCCAATTGTGAGATGCAAAAGTGGAGCGTTAATGGGCTCTCACGCATGGTGCTCTTTGCTAAGCGTGCCATAACTGAAGGCGAGGAGCTAACATACGACTATAACTTCTCGCTTTTTAATCCCTCGGAAGGCCAACCCTGTCGTTGCAACACTCCACAATGTCGTGGTGTTATTGGCGGCAAGACGCAGCGTGTCAAGCCGCTGCCAGTAGAAAACAAAGTTGTAGAGAATAGTGTATCTGGGAAGGATGCCCGCAACAACGGACGTCAACGTAAACACAAGGCACGTAAGCATGCACAGCGCCAGCCGACCAAGGAAGTAGCCGTGGCGCGTGTGCAGCAGCTGTCAGAGAAGGAGAAGAAACTTGTCAAACAAGTTAATATATTCCTTGTGCGCAATTTTGAAAAGGTAAGTAATGGGTTAACGGTAAATAATAAATTCTACTTATTAAATTAACAATTGTTTTTAGATACGTCGCTGCAAGGCGAAACGCAACGCCAAAAAATTCACGTTCGCAAATCGTCGCCCTTCCACACCTTCGTCTACATCGCTGGCTGCACAAATTTCGGCGCTCTGCTCTCCGCGCAACATGAAAACTCGTGGTCTCACTCAAGCCGTGCAAGACCCAGAGGTGGAAAAAATGGCCAAAATGGCTGTGGTGCTGCGTGACATTTGCAATTCTTTAGAGGCGCTCAAGATGCCAGAACTGTTTAGTTCTGTGGTCAGTAAGAAGAAAAAGGCTACAAAGGGCGTCAAACCTGTGCTGCGAGTAGATTTCAAGGCTATACAGGCCAACGTAGAACAGGGTCATTACAAGACGCCGCAGGAATACGATGACCAAATGCAGTTGCTATTTTCAGAGTTGCGTCAAGTACATAGTGAGGATGTGTGCAAACTTAAGGCGTTGGAGTCGATGAAGGCAAGTTATGAGCAAAAAAAGCAAGCAAGTTATCCGCAACTCTTGGATATACTTGGCGAGGCATCCTCACTGCAAAGTTTTAAGCCAAAGGTAGAAACAACCAATGAGTCCGGACCAACGATAGAGGTTTCTTCCCCAAAAACGGCAGGACAGATAATTCTAGATACAACAAACGTCACAGAGCCCAATGCACACGAGGAGGATGTCATACGCTGCATATGTGGTCTCTATAAGGACGAGGGCCTAATGATTCAGTGTGCGAAATGCATGGTATGGCAGCATACCGAATGCACCAAGGCCGACGTTAATGCAGACAATTATCAGTGTGAAAGATGCGAACCACGTGAGGTCGATCGCGAGATACCGTTGGAAGAGTTCACTGAAGAGGGACACCGCTATTATTTATCGCTGATGCGTGGAGCTTTGCAGGTGCGACAGGGTGATGCGGTTTATGTACTGCGCGACATACCAATTAAGGATGATGAAGGCATAGTAGTGCCTAGTCAAAAGCACACCTATGAGACAATTGGAGCCATTGATTATCAGGAGTGTGACATCTTTCGTGTAGAACATTTGTGGAAAAATGAAGCGGGCAAGCGTTTCATATTCGGTCATCATTTTCTTCGACCCCATGAGACCTTTCATGAGCCCTCGCGTCGTTTTTATCCCAATGAAGTCGTGCGTGTTTCCCTTTATGAAGTAGTGCCAATTGAATTGGTAATAGGTCGTTGTTGGGTGCTGGATCGCACGACCTTTTGTAAAGGCCGCCCAATGGAATGTAAAGATGAAGATCATTGCTATATTTGTGAACTACGTGTGGATAAGACAGCGCGCTTCTTCTCAAAAGCCAAGGCAAATTATCCAGTTTGTACGAAAAGCTACGCATTTAGAAAGTTTGCTCAGAAGCTAAAAATCTCAAAGTGCTATGCGGTAAGTGAAGAGCTGATATGACAATCGAAATTTTCCATCGAAAATTTGACTTTAAAAAAGTTTATTTTGACTTTTTCTTATTGTAGAAGTTGATGATATACGGCACACAAACATATACTTTCTTTCAATAATATTGCAAATTTTTAATTAAGTATTTATTGAATTATTCCAGCCACACGATGTGGACCCGTCCTTGCTAAAGAAAAGGAATCAAAAGACTGACAATGAAGTAGCAGCGCCTATAACCGTAAAGAATACTCCGCGCCAAATGCAAGTGGTAAACGGTGGCAGTCCCCGCAAGCAACGCCTAAATGCAAGTACTGCAACAGTAGAAACTACGCCAACAGCTACAACATCTTCAGCTGTGCATGTCATTCCGCCCGCTGTGCCGAATATGCAAGTGAGTTAATAAATATGTCATAACCTATTTTGTTATGTCTTCAATATGAAGTTTATTTCAGACTATCAAGAAAAAAAGGGCGCGTTTGGAGAACGCTCTAATTACAATGAAATTAAAATGCCTCGATGCCCAGACGGCGCAGGAGCAACCGATCGATTTGTCGTATCTATTGTCTGGTCGCGGAGCTCGACAACGTAAAACCAACAATCTTAACTTGAATTCGCCTTCCGCCTAGTGGGCGCTCGTAAACGTCATTAGCAATTTAATACATATTCTTAGCCATGTAAATACATACTCGTACTACTTTAAAAAATAGAGGCAGCATTATTACTAAAAAAAAAACTAATAATTGTATAGTATGATTAACGAAACCCAGATTTAAATTATGAAGCGCATAACGGTGATAGTAGTAATTCTATTATAATTTAGAAATTGTTATGAACAAATCATGAACGGCTTAAAATATATATTATTTTGTAAAAAATAATTTATGTTTATTCTAAAGAAATAACCACAGCGCTCTTTATAGACAAATTTCTTCAATATTTATATATATATATATTTGTTTACTGAATTTCCATTGAGTTTGTTTTATAAAAACCCCTTAAACTAAGTATTGTTATTTTAAATTATTATTATGTTATGGCCATTGCAGCTTTCCAACTACTTGAACCAGTAAGTAGCACGCATGTGCAAGTAGTTTTAAATTTTTTGAATATTGTTATTAATTTTTAACAAATATATATTTTCATTAACAACCAATCTTCGCAGTGTTTTAAACTAAGGCCAGATTATAACGATATTTCAAACTAAAAAGCTGGAAAGGAAACATACATACGTATGTATAGAAAGGTCATAAAACCGCCGAAATTGAGAAACGTGTTAAAAAAATGAGAAATATATTGATATAATTTATTTTTAATAAATAATTTTGATTTAAAATATAAATCTTTTAATTTTCTTAAAAATTACATTTATTTCTCGTTATTTTTATATTGGCGCGTTTTTCACAAAGTTCAAGTTGGCAGTGCCTTTTCGATAGTTTTTTTTTTTAAGTGGACTGCCTCTACGTATATCGATTACTTTGCAATTCGACGACTCTGGCATGCTTCAATGCATGCTTTTTCTTCGCTAAATTACTGCAGTTAAAAATAAAATATTTAATAAAATTGATTAACAAATCAATTAAAAGCATTAAACAACGGCTTTTAATTGTAAAGCAAACGCTAGCAACAGCCGACGTGCGTTTGCCTGATCAAGGTCAATATTAGAACGTTGTTCATCGTAAATTTTTTGCAAGGATGAGTAAATACGCAAGTATTTTGCAACGTGAGTTTCCTGCTATAGATAATGAGCTCAAGAATTATGTGGAGGGTAATATTATGTTTGATTTTAAAGGCAAAGAAGTGCTTTGTTACATTAAACTCATTAACAGGTGTATTAAATGGAAGTGTTGAAGACTTTGAGACGTGCGATGATATATTTGATGCAGTAGGTGACATATTGCAGAGCATAGACAGCGAAAAGTCAGAAGAAAGTGTACGTGCGCTTTGCGATGAGTTTTTTAGTATTATGAAAAACAACTCGAAAAATGTGGAACGCAAGGTGCTGAACGCCCCTATGAATATAGCTGAAATGGCCAAAAACATGGATCAAATTGACAAAGACATGCAGAGCATATGGATGGTCAATAAGGATGGCGGCAATGTGAGTATTTAATTAAAATTTAAGCAAGCAGCCATTTATTGTGGCCTTGAGTGCAGAAAGTGGACTCAAAAAAGTTGGAAAAAGCGGAGGCCAAGTTGCAGCAAAAGCAAGAAAAGCGTCAGGAAATTACAAAGCAGGGTATTGTGCCTGTTGCTGTTAAGTTGCAAACTGCCACTGCATCCCAAGTTACCAACAAGAAGAACACCAAACTGGATCAAAAGGGTCTCAACCGCTCCATGGACGTAAAAATTGAAAATTTTGACTTGGCGTTTGGTGAAAAGTAAGTAGAGAAAGTGATTGTGCCACGTCAATATTTTACGATTTGAATTCATAGAGTGCTTCTGCAAAATACCAATTTGTTGCTTTCGTTTGGCCGACGATACGGTTTGGTGGGTCGCAATGGTCTAGGGAAGACCACATTGCTGCGCATGATAGCTGATCGACAGCTGCAAATACCTTCTCATATTTCTGTACTGCATGTGGAGCAAGAGGTTGTGGGCGATGATACCACCGCTGTGGAGAGTGTACTCGAGTGTGATACGGAAAGAACGCGTCTCCTAATGCGTGAAAAAGAAATTCTGGCTGCATTAAATAGTGGCGTGCAGGATGCGACGTTAAGCGCCGAATTGAGTGAGACATACGCCCAACTGCAGAACATTGAGGCTGATAAGGCGGTGGCACGAGCTTCTGTGATACTGAAAGGTCTTGGTTTTGATGCGGACATGCAACAGCGACCCACACGCTCATTTTCTGGCGGGTGGCGCATGCGTTTAGCTTTAGCACGTGCTTTGTTCTCCAAGCCTGATTTGTTGCTGCTTGATGAACCGACAAACATGTTGGACATTAAGGCCATTATATGGCTGGAAAATTATTTGCAAACATGGCCAACAACCATTCTGGTTGTGTCTCACGATCGTAATTTCTTGGATACTGTACCCACGGACATAATACATCTACATTCCCAAGAGCTAGAAGCTTACAAGTGAGTGACGAGTTATTATTTTTTTAGATCAGTGTTGCGACAATATTAGAATTCTTAACATTCAAGTTCTTATTTTTCTAATACAATTTTCTTGCAGGGGTAACTACGAGCAATTCGAGAAGACGAAGACGGAGAAGTTAAAGTCACAACGACGAGAATACGAGGCACAAATGGCTCATCGCTCGCATGTTCAGGAATTCATAGACCGTTTTCGATATAATGCTAACCGCGCATCATCTGTGCAATCTAAAATCAAGATGCTAGAAAAACTGTATGTATTTGACCAACCTCCTGGTGCCATTAAGCTTATTAAACTTATTCACTTACAGACCTGAGCTCAAACCTGTTGAAAAAGAGACTACGGTAACCCTCAAGTTTCCTGAGGTGGAGCCACTCAATCCACCCGTGTTGGCCATCTCAGAGGTATCGTTTCGCTATAACGAAAGTGATCCATTGCCGATTTTCAAGGGCGTAAATCTGTCGGCCACATCAGATTCGCGCATTTGTATTGTAGGTGAAAACGGCGCAGGCAAATCCACACTTTTGAAAATTCTTGTGGGTCAACTTAGCACTATCCATGGTAATATTGTATTACATCGCGGTCTCCGCATTGGCTATTTTGCACAACATCATGTGGATCACTTAAATATGAATGTCACGTGCGTGGGAGTATTGGCTGAGTTATTTCCCGGTCGGCCAGATGAAGAATATCGTCGGCAACTAGGCAGCTTCGGTATTTCAGGACCCCTGGCTTTGCAGAGTATTGCCAGCTTGTCTGGAGGACAAAAGTCACGTGTTGCCTTGGCGAAAATGTGCATGGGTATGTCCAGTTAGCTACTTTTTCGAATTTTAGTACATTGATTATGCTTCCTATACAGCGGAACCAAATTTTCTGGTTCTTGATGAGCCTACTAATCATCTTGACATTGAAACTATCGATGCGTTAGGCCGAGCTATAAATGCTTACAAGGTACGTATAAGAAAATTGATATGTTGGAATGCAGTAGCATATAACGCATTGATTTGTTGCTGCAGGGCGGCGTTATTTTAGTCTCTCACGACGAACGACTCATTAAAGTCGTCTGCAAAGAGCTCTGGGTATGTGGCAACCGTACTGTGCGTGGTATCGAAGGCGGCCTGGATGAATACAAGCGCGAAGTGTACAAGGAAATTGAAGCTAATAGTTGAATTTTATTTATTGAACTCATGTATTTGTGAATCAATTTAGCATTAAATTTATATTATATCAATAATGTAAAATTGGTCTTTGAAACTGTTGAGTTGTATTAGGTAGGCATGGTAAGTTTCCTTTTCAACTCGAAGAGCAACAGAGTGAGCGCTGAGGCCACATTTAAGCTGTCTATCCCCGCAGCTAAGGGTATATATACACATTTGCCTTTCTCTCCAACCTGCTCCATAAATCTGAGGAAAGAAACGAAAAGCATTTTGTAAATATCTGTGGAACGTTATATATATAACTTAAAATTTGTTAAATTTCGTTAAAAACGTGCGTTATGATTAAAATATTTTAAGGGACTCAATCGAAAACTTCTTTAATGTAGAGATGTTAAGCAGCAAATTGGCAGTTGAGTTAAAGCTTAGATTTGAATTTCTTTGAAAAGTTTAATGAGGAATTTTTGGATATTAAAAATCTATTAATGTTACCTGTACGCGTCATCGCTAACGCCATGGCTCTCGCCGCCAATAATCAGAATATTATGGGCACCCGTATTGTACAAGTCTACATATTCTATGGCATCAGTTTTAGTGGCTAACTTGTTCAAATTGTTCTCTGCTATAAATACATGACAATTATCTGCTGCCTCGGGTGGTATAGTCAGCGCCAATTCCTCCCAAGATATATCATCTCGTATTGGCACTCTGAATTGCCCGCCGCAGCCTCCACGCAAAGCTTTCGATTCCCAGGGATCACAGCAGCCGTGTATAACGACCACTTGGCTGCATGGTAAGGCGGCGCTGGTACGGATGATGCTACCCAGATTGTTGGGCTCGCGTATGTTGTCGCAGACAACAGTAATTGGTAGCGGGACAGAACCCATTTGCTCTTGCTGCAGCAGCTGGTGTTCCAGAGTGCGTGCCGACGGTCTCTCAAAAACAGCCAAGATGCCGGGCGGTGTCACGAGCGAAGACCAGGTCTTTAGATCGTGTTGAGGCACTTTATAAATCTTTGTATTATGTTCGATTTGTGATTTTTCTACTTCATTACGCAGCAGCGCCAACTGATCCTTTTGGCTAAAGATCAAACTTTGCATATGCAGGCCGCACATTAAAGCTTCGCATATGAGGCGACGTCCTTCGATAATGATTTGCCTGTTTTTGTCGCGTCGCTTTCGAGAGCGCACTGTGGTCAGCAATGTACTTAGCAAGGGATCCTGAAGATTAAGCCTAGTAAACTCAAGGCCCAACTCACTGTCTTTAATAAGCGGCGGATCAGCGCCACGTGGTTTTGGAAGTGGTACACTTGGCATAGCTGCAGATAGATACTGTGGCGGATGTTTTGGGATAACCTTTTGTTTGTTGGAAATTTTTGGTTTATGCTTGCGTAAAACATCTCGCGTGGAAACAGGCTCATGCTTTATTGCCGAATTGTCGAAAAGATTTGCCTCAATGTCGAGGCCGTCTTTTATATCATTTTGTGGACCAACTGCGCTGCTTGAGCGTCGCAAAATACTGCTTTTGTTTACGAGCTTAATATTTAATTGAATATGCAGTTGCAACGTGCGTTTTAAAACGTTATAGAACATATCTGCCGCCCGTAAATGAAACAAGAATGAAGATTGGTGGTCGATTGCTTGTATTTTTTATCGAATTGAATCGATTATGTGTGGTAGCGATGTAAATCTGCAGCACATCGGTCTCTAGCCATAGAGTATGGAATTTAAATCGTGGAACATTCCGGCATGTAAATACAACAATTGAAAAAACCCTATTACGATTTTAATGAAAAAGACGGAAAATTGAAAATACGGTTAATTTATTGAAGATATTTATGGGAAGCAACCAACTAACATCTTGTCATTTAAAATATGTACTATTTATCTTCTTTACCTCAGATTAAAAATCGCAGAATGCCTGAACGCAAAATCAAAGTGCCTGTTTGATTCTTTTTTGATTTTTACTGCCTCATGCTATGAGTTACATAGCATTTAAAAAGAATGGCTAATTCAAAACGTGACTCCGGGCCTTTGCCAAATCGATGGTTATATTGTCCAAGAAAAAGTGACACAATTATTTTAGAGCGATTTCTCGGTTTTAAAACACCGCTGAGTAAGGACTTCGAAGATAAAATGCCAATCGAGTGTGCGTTTTTGCCCGAAATGCTGTTTGACTATTGCAAATTAATTAAGTTGAAACTGGGTCTATGGATTGATTTGACTAACACCAACCGTTTTTATAACCGCACCACTGTGATGGATCAAGGCGCTCAATACGTAAAGCTGCAATGCCGTGGCCATGGTGAAACTCCGTCACCACAACAGACACATTCTTTTATTGAAATTGTTGATCAATTTATTGACGAGCATCCGTTTGATGTCATTGGCGTGCATTGTACTCACGGCTTTAATCGTACTGGGTTTCTCATCGTATCCTATATAGTAGAGCGCTTGGACTGCTCTTTAGAAGCGGCCCTGTCCATATTTGCCAACGCTAGGCCGCCTGGAATATATAAGCAAGACTACATTAACGAACTGTTCCAACGGTACAATGATGCCGAGTATACTTCACAGGCACCAGAACAACCATTTTGGTGTATGGAGTACGATGACAGCGACTGCAATGAAAACGCACAAAAAAGCCGTAAACGGCACTACGATAACTCTGTGTTGCAGATATCTCAACAGGCTACGGGAGCTTCCTCTTTCATCAACAACGACGATGACAATAAAAATGGCAAAAGTTCAACCCAATCTGTTAGTGAGAGTCCCGGAAAGAAACAGCAACATCGCGAGATTGTTATGAAGAATGCAATGTTTATGGTTGGTGTGCCTGGGGTGAAACAAGTGTCAGACCAGCCACGTTTGGGAAATTTACAGATTAAAGTGCAGGAATGGTGTGGCTGGTATAAAAACGGGTTTCCTGGAGCTCAGCCTGTTTCAATGGATCTCAATAATATGAAGCGTCTAAGACAGATTCCATACCGTGTCTCGTGGAAAGCAGACGGCACTCGGTACATGATGCTAATCCTAAAACGTGACGAGTTATATTTCTTCGATCGCAACCTCTCATGTTTTGAAGTTGAGAATATTTCTTTTGTTAGTGCTGAAAACTTAAACGAACACCTGGAGGACACACTGATTGATGGCGAGATGGTGCTTGACAAAGTCGGTGCCAAAGTGACTCCGCGCTTTCTTGTTTATGATATTGTGCGTCTGGCAAATAAAGATGTCAGCACAAAGCCCTTTTATCCGGATCGCTTGGCTTGCATCAAGCAAAAAGTCATAGATCCGCGGTACCAGGCCATGGCGAAAGGAATTATAAATCGTGCACTGGAGCCTTTCAGCGTCCGTAATAAAGATTTTTGGGAAATTTCCAGTGCCACAAAGCTGCTAAGTGAAAAATTCTCGAGATCGCTGGCACACGAGCCCGATGGTCTTATATTCCAGCCTGCTCTTCAACCGTACACTTCAGGGCAGTGTACAGACGTCTTAAAGTGGAAACCTCATGAGCTCAACTCTGTCGACTTTCTGCTGAAGATATCAACTGAAAGTGGCGAGGGTTTGCTTGCCACAAAGATCGGTTTTCTTTATGTGGGCGGATGCGATGCGCCATTTGGTCGTTTGCAGAAACTAAACAGGGAGTTGCGCGAATTGGACAAAAAAATAATTGAGTGCACATTGAATAAATATGGCAATTGGGAGTTTTTGCGCGAGCGTATCGATAAAAAATTTCCCAACAGTTATAATACCGCAAAGTCTGTAACCGAGAGCATTAGGAAGCCGGTAACGAAGGAAATTCTTTTAGATTTCGTAGCCGACATCCATTGTCGTAATAATTAAGAAGCGATGCATCCACAAAACGCGTCTCAGCACAAGCATTAATAAACAATTTCATAAAAATTAATTAATTAGCTCGCGTACTCACAATTTATTTAATTTTTTTAGTTGCCGATGCTAATTTATTATACCGATATGCACTTAATATCGTTTTACAAACAATCGATTGCAAAGACACATTTGGTTGAATTATCGATATTTTTGTGCAGCCCTCTAGTATAAATTGTAATTGCATAAATTTTGTACTATGTTAACTAAAGCCCGACTAATAAGCTCGAGTGTAGAGCGTTTCGCCAATGTATTCAGGCAACGTACATTTGGAACCACTCAACATTTTCGCCAAACCATTAAGAACCATGCCCCTAATGACTTGGAAAAGCGTTTCCTAGTATGGACGGGAAAATACAAATCACAGGCTGATGTGCCGAGTTTCGTAAGGTAGGTGCATATTTTACAACTTCATTTAACGGCTACCAATGTATATTAACGTGAACACCATCCAAAGATATTTTATTGCATAGTAGCTGCAGATACAACGAAATTTTCTGTGTTTTTGATGTATTACTGTTTTGTTTTTGTTTTACGTATTAATTATTACTTCATCATTGCAGCCAGGATGTAATGGAGCGCTGCCGCAACAAAATAAGAATTCGTGTAGCTAACATTATGATAGGCCTAACTGCATTAGGCTGTATATTAATGATATACAGTGGCAAGCAGGCGTCCCAACGTGGTGAATCTGCTACCAAACAGAATCTGGAGTGGCATAAACAGTACAATGAGGCAGTCGAATCCAGCACATCCACAGGAAAGAAGTAATCCAGTGAAAAAAAAATAAACTCACGTACACACAAACTCACATGTATATGAATCAAATGAATGTTATTTAAATGCAATTGTTTATTTTATTTAATAATGGTCAGAATACCACAATGTAAACACTCAGTTCGTTTTTGTATACCTAGATAAATCAGTGATATGTACAAAATAATGTATACTTTCATAAGTTGTTAAGTAAAAACTTGGTACTTCTCAATGTTATGCACCTACATATGTGTGAAATGTTCTATAGAAAAAGTATATGCGTAGTGAGGGGTCGGGCAACTATTTTTATCACAAGACAAATATTTAGCTTTTGACTACACTACTACAACTAGCACTATCTCTTATTCTGAAACAAGAGCAGCATTGATTTATGTCCATATTATATTGAGATTTTTTTTACCAAAGTTGGGAATATACACAAGTCTAAAAGTAAAGTTCACGGTCCCCAAGCCCCAAGTGCATTTTAAGCTGGGATTATAGGGTTGGCAACGAATAATTTTTGAAGGTCTGAGGTTACTCTTCAGTTTCACAGTAACACCTTCGCTAATTGTTTGAACAGTCTATTAGTCTCAAAAATGCCACCATAATCCAACAATCATAGCGTTTTCGTATCCACCCAATTCGGTTTTGAAATAACACGATCTAGAAAACAATTTTTTTACACAATTTCATTTGATTTAACACGAATAAAAAACTATTTAAAATTTTAGAGAAAATTCTTATTAGCCTGATCTTTGAAAAAGTTAGTTAGGGAAATCCCCTTTCTAGTTTAATGGTCATAGCTGCTTAAGCATGTACTAGATGTTGGATTTTTCTACCGTGTAAAAACAGAATTAGGTACATATGTTTTTAATGGAAAGACTCGCGCTTTGGCAGAAGAAGGAAAAAACTGTGACTGGCCCATTGAACTAAGAATAGGAGTAATAAAGCCCAAGAATTTGAATGCAGTCTCATAGTATTTATTGTGCCGCAATGTTGATGCTAGATAAGTAACCTAGATCCTATTCCCAAAACTTACAGTTAGATTCAAATAAAGAACAGCTGTTCTAATACAAATTGAACAGCGTTGTGTTTCAACTGACAGTCACCAATATACAGCAGCACTTGGACCACCACTTGCGCCGGATTGCACTGCGCCGACGCCGAGAGCGTGCAGCAGCTGCTGCTAAAAGTGCCCGGATTGCGGGCGGTCGTACACATGGCTGCCACATTTATGTATGTAGGAGGCGTTGTTAGGTGCAACTTCGTGTAATACTCTGCGTTGCTACTTGGCGCTTTTCACTTTCAGTCTGTCGAGAACATTTGAACGCAACGCAGCGGGCCGCCAGCCAGATTGACGGTCCAATCGTGCGTGCAGCCAAAAAAAAAGAAAAAATTTAAAAGTTGGACAAAAAAAAAAAATTTAAATATAAAATTGATGAATGCAAAGAAAAGCAAATCAATAAAAGTGCGGTGCCTATGCCTATTAAGTGAATGATAAATGTAAAGCAACAACAAAAATGCGAAAGCTTCGAAATTACTAAATCTAGAAGTAAATCTAAATCTGTAATGCTAACGCATGTAGGTGTGCGTGCGGGCGTCTGTGTGTTTGAGAGAGAGTGTGTATGTAGCCAGCCTTTGAGTGTGTGTGTGGTGTGGTGTGCCTGTGAATGAGACAAAACAAAAAACTAATGAAAAATTAATGAATTAATTGTTTAATCAAACACATAGCGGCAACTCTTCACAGGAAATCTATAAAAACTACACTACACGTTGTTTGTGTGACTGTGAATTTTTTTGCTCCTGTATGGCTGTGTGTGTGTGTATGGAAATATTCGTTTGCTTTTTTGATTTGTGAAAATGTGTGTATCCGCGAATGTTGATGTGGTCCCGAAGGCGTCGCACGAGAACGACGACGGCGGCGTCGACTTTTTGCGTCGGACGTCGTGTTTTTGGTTGTACCGTTAGTTGGACACACAGAGCCGCAAAAAAGTAAAAGTCACCAAAAAAGTAAAAAAAATCAAATAGTAAAAAAATTTGTTCAGATATATACATATGTACGTACATATGTATGTATATGGTATGCATTGCAGCCGAGGCGTGTTAAGTGTCCTTATTAAGTGAAAATAATTTTACTAATAACATGCTAGAATTTTTAAATTCAATTGTGCTTTCATACAACTACTTGTTGTTGTTGTTATTATAGTTGATTTTTGTGTTAGCTGCTTTTAGCTGGCCTATTTAATGTGCATTATCACGTATGTATATACATATGCACATATTAAGTATACGACTAGTCGCCCACTGCTGTGCCCGTTGCAGCAGCAACAACAATAATAACAAAAACAACAACAAAGCACAAAAGTCATTCAACAAAACTAACGTGATGGCCGCGCGTCCATATTCTGTGTGTGAAAGTGAAGGTCGTCTGTATGAGAGAAAGAGCACACTGTATTATAGTAGCAGAGTAGCAGTGAGTGAAAGCAACGTTGGCGGCGGCAGCGGCAGCGTTCCGCGTCACAAGCATTAAACAACAACAAACAGCATAAAAGCAAAGGCAGCGGCAGCGGCAGCAGCAGAGCGAGTAGCAGCAGCACCAGTCCTAACAGTCGTCCATTTGCTGGCGTAAATATGCGAAAAATCCTTGGCTTGGTTTTGGCGCAACAACAAAGCCGCACGTAGTACATAGTATACAACTGACACACTCACCCACAGGATTATGTACATAAAGCGTAGCATAATTCTATGTATGTATGTATGTATGTGCTATGCTTGTTTATTGGTGTGTGCGTGTGATGACGCGTTCGATGCACAGCAGCTGTGCATGAGTGCTGTTATCTATGGCACACACACATACATATACACACTGAAACAAAAATTGATAAGAAATCCTGTTTCGTAAGAAATTGTATAAATCGATTTGGGATTGTTTTGGATTTTGCAGTTCTTTTAAGAAACCATTTTAAAATAATCCACTCTTGATTGTAAGTTTAAAAGTTTGCTTAAAAAAATGTACGTTTTGTGGAATACAAGTTTTTTGCTTATAAATAATACGACTTTTATACTCTGTACACAGATCTGTCTGTCAATCGGTGGATGTTTACAGGACAAACAACATCAAACAATAAATCGAAGCATTAATTTACACTTTCTCATTATTAATTATATAATTTTTCAACTTACAAAATTGAAATTATTTATTTTGATTTGACTGAATTTTAAATTTGATTAAACTTATATTATTATGCAACTTCAAACTCGAATTTCTCTTTTAAACACAAAAATATTATATTAATCAAAAATGGCGGACGAAAAAGTTAGGCGCAAATGACTTTGAGATACCCTGTACAATTACAACACATAAATAAAAAAAAGGCGAATTTGGTTACTACATCAAATAAATTATACCCTACAAACCTTTTTTCGAACGATCGGTCGGCCCTATTTTTGATAAAATTTGTTATTTCAATAAAAACTTCCCAAAGCCAAGTTGGGTTACGAAATCTTTATAAGCAAAGAAACTATTTTCTAAAAACCCCATAGAAAATGCTTACCTATAGCAGTAAACCTTGACAGTAATGCTGTTTTTATCGTTATCATTTTAGAAGTATGAGCCAATTATTTCGCAGGACCACGAATAGCATCAAACAGTGCATTTTTGGGGTTGTGTGGCTGGTAATGATAAATTTTTAACAAACAGACTTTAATATATATGCATACATGCTATTGTAAATCATTCTTTCAGACGGAATTGATTTTTTTAACTAACTTAAATTTTGATATTTTTAAAGGTTTTTTGCAATTACAGAATGTACCAAAAGAAACGGTTAAAACTCGAAATTAATCATATATGAAGGATTCCAATAATGTTCGCTCTAACTATCGTTAGTTTCCCAAAAGTTTGCTTCAACGCTTTTGTTTAAATTGAAATAAAAAATTTTAAAGATAGCTTTTGAACCAATTCGTATAACTAGTATTAATTCTTTTTTCAGTAAAAGTTTCAAGATTAATTGCACGTTAATTAACCGAACCAAAATAGTCAGTTGACTTTTAAGGTTTTTTCCAGGGATCGCAAATAAGAGTTATGGTGTTAAAAAAAATCAAAGGGAAAAAAGTGCTTTGGATGAAAGTACAATCCAGTATATATCATATTTTTGAAAGGACTATCCGAAATAGGGATAAATTTTTATTCTTAATTTTTATCAAAAAAATCAAGCTTAACTCTTATTTTTTGACTTAAAAAATAAAAATTATGAAATAATATTTAAATGCCAATTTTTATTTAAAAATTGCAAAATAACGCTTATTTTTCGATTTTTATAATAAAAATGTAAAATAAAAATTATTGACCAATTTTTATTTTATAAATTGAGAATAAGCGTTATTTTGCAATTTTTAAATAAAAATTGGCATTTAAATATTATTTCATAATTTTTATTTTTTAAGTCAAAAAATAAGAATTATTATGCAATTTTTATGAAAAAAATCCAAAAATAATAATTATTTGATGATTTTTATTTTAAAAATTATAAGAGTTACGTTCCCTGGTTTTTTCTCTAGGCTCGGTCTATTTTTTAAGAACCATATCAGCATAAAGTTACATTTACTTTCAGTTCAAATAGCTTTAAAATGTGTACCTTTTAAAATTTTGCACTTTTTTATAAAACCTTTTTTACAATGGCGTTCCTCTCAGTGTGTTACACACACTATCACAGACAGTTGTTTGTATTTACGTAGATATAATCACATTTCACGCATGAAAGGCTTAAATGCCACTGCCTGCTCCAAATTGAGCCTTACCATGTATCCCATATTCTGATTGCCATTTGCTTGGGGTCACTTGTACGTTTTCTAAGGTTGTGGGAGAGTGACGGTTGTCCTTTCGCCAGTGCTGCGTTAAAAGTAAGCCAAAAATTTAATTTTTTTTTTTGGCTAGTTAAGAATAAGGGCCTATACGCAGTTCGAAATATTTCGCGCGGAATAACAAAACTTCATATAAAAAAAAAATACCAAATGGGAAGAAGGTTAACCTGTTAAGTTGGCTATAAAGTTTTTCCTTCTAAAAGCTATATTTTAAAGGCAGTACATAAGTAAGGTCAGCCATTTTCATACAGTGTGTGCTAAAACACACAAATACACAAACACATATGGAACTTATATAATATAAATAATTAATCATTTTGCAATCGAAGGCTTATTTGCTTATTACCACGAGGCTTAACAGCATTAAGTATACGTCGTGTACAACACGTACCATATATCATGTTCTAAATTAATAATAAGCATACGACGTGGTGGCCAATACCAAGGTTTTAATAATGAACACCACAATGGAAATGGCAAATACAGATATTAAATCATTTATCATTTAATATTCATTGTTAAGTTTTTTGATGTCTGTTATTGACTATAAGTGACAGAAACATTTCAATTATGCAGAATATGCATGGTAAAAAGGACTTTTACAAATTAAAGTAGTCAATTAGTGCAAGATTACGCCGAAAGATTTTATTCTTACTTAAAAGTTGAAATTATTCATCAAAATTATTTTTACCAATTGTCAATTTCTTTAGGTGTGCCAGTAATATTATAAAACATTTTATTTCAAATCAGAAGTTCTATTAGAAAAATATTTCTACTAAGTGGCCTCTTTCTTTTAAGTTCACGAAGATTTAATAGAAAATACAGTCGATGTATATTCAATTTACTCGCGAAAGCTAATATAAGTTAATTTTTGTTAGAAAAAAATGTTCAAAATCAGTATTAAAAGGATTTATACGATTTATGCTATGAATATAAATACGTTTTTAGCAAGAGATTCTATAATTATTTAACGGGTAGAGTTATAGAGATAGTTGTCAAGTTCAGTTCCATAGTAAAATTGCAAACCAAAACTGGTTAGAGCCGAATCGTCCAAAAAATGAAGAATGCTAGTTTTACCTTTGTTCGTTTGCAAATATGCTTTAATGAAAAACCCGCAAAAAAAAAAAACTGAAACACTTTCTTAGACATTGTTTTAAATGGCTAATAACATCCAGGTCTTAAAACTTTATTACGCATACGTAGCGTAAAAATTGCATTCATAATTTTTAATAATCGTAAATTCGATATGAAAATGTTAGGAAAATATAAACAGCTGCTTCAATATGTTAGCTGCTCACATAAAAAAGAATTTAATATACTTTTAATCGACAATTTTTTTTAAAAATTGCACATAACGAAAAATTACTCTTCTCAAGTTATTTAAGCTGAAGCATCTTCAAATATTCAATTATTGATCCATACTCAATTTCGTTTTGTTTTGTTATTAAAGAAAATGTAACAATTTAACTAAACTACTAACTACTAAAATTTTTCAACTTAAATAAAGCTTTACACTATTATGGGCTTGCAGAACTCAAATTTGAATTCAATAGTTTATTTTTCGAACAACATTTATCTTATATTTGCTGAAAGAAATGTTTAAATAAAGCTTTAGACTATAATTTGCTTATAGAGCTCAAACTTTAAAATATTATTACTCATACGCAGCGTTGGTTTTTCACTTTAAATCAATTGATGTTGTATTTTACATTAAAGATAATATGCAAAGTTGACTTATTATAAATTCAGTTAATATAAGACTTCCATGTGCTATACATTAAACAAATTTAATGTTGCCCAGACATAGCGTAAAAAGTTTAATCTTAAACTTTTTGAGTCAAAGAACTTATATAATCTATAATTTTTGTACGACAAACAAGTGAACTGTTTTACTCAGAGATTAAAAGGACGTTTAAAATTTATCCAAAATGTGAATAAAAGTATGTCTGGTCCTATATATATGCCAGATTCATCGGCTGCCCGAGTTATTAAAGATATTTTCGTCTGTCCGTCTGTTTTTGAATGCTGAGACTTTGTTTATTTAGATCTACTTGAACAACAAATTTGAACAAAAGATACTCATAGCCCGTTCCTAGGCTTTGGACTTAAATTATGTACCCCAGAAGAGTCAGTTAAGATTCATGGTAACAATAACGGTTGCCTCAACAACAAACAAAATATTTGGACAAAAAATTCATTTTACTGTTTTCAGGAACCATTTCTTTGTACTTTTTTAAAAGTTATGTTATGGTATGAAAGCTGGTATGAAACTTATTATTCGGCCGTGCTCCGGAAAACGAAACCGAACAGCGAATATTTTGTGCTCACAATTCCACCAAATTTTGTTGCAAGAGGAATTAAAACGAATCGCCAAAAAATAGTTTAAAAAAGTACTTTTTTTGTTCTATATATATATTCTTAGATATATATTCTTAGATTATGTAAATGCCAAATTTAAGGTAGATATTCATAGATATTTCTGACTTAAGGGGTCTACGCAGTTCGAAAAATTTCGCGCGGAATGACAAAACTTCATATAAAAAAATATCCCATTTCGAATATCCCTTTTGGGAGTATTTAAAAATTTTTAAAAGAAACGTTTTATTCATGTACAATGTCATACTTTTAAAATTACATCTTCAAAAACCAAAAAACTGTCCATTCAACAATTAGCAATCATAAAAAAATTATCTTTCAAGTCGCTTGTTTTTGTGGCATTTCTTGTTTTCAGTCGGGTCATTATGTCCAAAACTATAAGGCAACTTCTACTGAACATTCATCCTCTCAATTTCAGTAAAAGGGATCCGACTGTGTTGGGCTACAAAACTTAGTGTATTTGGATTTTGGCTCAAAGCTTGACTGTCCAAATAACATGGAATATCAAATATTGATGCTACCTAATTTTTATAGACCTTTTTTTCTGTTTTTTGCAACACGAATTTTATGAAATTCGAAATTTCGGAAGCCCAAGTCGTTTACGTCTGTGACATTCAATAAGAATTTTTATACAAATTTAACTTACTTAAATAATTTTTTATGGTCCCCATCGGTTGGAGACTCTAAAAGTGTCCGATGGTCAAAAAGTTTCGACATGTTACCATTGGTTTTGTATTCTTTTTGACATGTTGCCAATTTTCTGTCCGTTGATTTGTTAAAAGAGTTTTTTGCATTCAAAAGTATACTATCGATATATAACAAAACCATCGATAGTATCTTTAAGATGAAATTATCGATACTATCGATAGTGCCATCGATAGTATCCCACCTCTATTTTAAGTCACAAAATCAAAAGCAAAAAAAAAAACCTTGAAATAATGCAAAATGGAGGAGAAGAACACAACAAAAATATTTCCAAGCTCAAGTTCAGAGAATCTTTAAGCTGTGTTTATCCATTTGATGAAGTCGCCACTTACGTTAAACATAGGTTAGGTTAGGTTGCACCGGTTGACCCCCGGGGGGAGTCACACATTGACTGAATAGTCCTTAGTGGCACCGAAAGGTGCGGATGGTGTACAATGCACATTAGTCGTCGAGTATGCGCGTGTGCTTGGCGAACGCCAGAAGCTTTTGAGGTGCCCTGTCGGCTGCCTCATCCAGTGAGGTAAGCCAGGGTTTTTCTAAATATTTGAGTCTCGATGTACAGAGGGCGGGGCATCGGCAAATGAGGTGCTCTAGAGTCTCTCTGACGTCTGTCTCCCTACATTTCCTGCATTCGTCGTTGTTGGTAATGCCTAGCTTCTTTGCGTGAGTTGCTGTCAGGCAATGACCAGTGACTATGCCCACCATTAGTCTGCAATCTCTTCTTGGGAGTTCCAGAATATACTGGGTTAGTTTGCTGTTTATTTTCTTGCACATTGTGCGAGCCGTCTAGCAGTTCGTTGTGGTGTACTACCTTCTATCAGATCTAACTGCAGCGTTCTCTTCTGATCTGTGGTTGATCGTCCTTAGAGGAATCTTCAGATCCTCAAGTGACGGTTGACTCGATCTGGCTCCTTCCTTTGCGAGCTTGTCAGCTTTTTCGTTTCCATCAATGCACTGGTGGCTGGGTACTAGTGCATCTAATGCGTCCCTGCTTGCCAGCAAACTTTTGGAATTGATGCTGAATGCTTGCATGGATTTGATTGCCGCTTGACTGTCAACAAAGATATTTATTCGGTTCTGCTCTAGGGTGAGCGCTAATTCTGCAGCCTTCTTTATGGCGAATACCTCCGCCTGAAAGATGCTGCAGTGGTCTGGCAACTTATAGGACACCTCCGTGGGTGGGTCCATACAGTATATTGCGGACCCAACGCCAGACTCCATTTTGGATCCGTCTGTGAAAATTTTTATCGCTTGTTGGTCCATACCGATTTTCCAATCCTCTGGTCCCATTAGAGTGAGCGTTCTGGAGAAGTTGTTTACTGGGGTTATATAGTCTGTGCTATTGAATGTCATCCCTTCAACTTTACTGTGCCCGTAGTTCGCAGGGGCCATATTCCCTGCTGCACAAAGACGTTGCGCTGTCTTCTGCGCCAGCAGTTTGGCTTGAATATCTAAGGGGTGTACTCCAAGTATTGCTTCTAGGGCCTTGGTTGGAGTGGACCTTAAAGCCCCCGTTATGCACATCAATGCACGTCGTTGCGTCTTTTCCATTAATCGTAGGTATGTGGTCTTCTCTGTGGCTCTCCACCATACCAGAACTCCGTAGAGTAGCACTGGCCGCACGACTGAGATGAAGATCCAATGCATTAGTCTTGGTGATAGACCCCACGTGCTACTTAGCATCTTCTGGGATGCATAAAGTGCATTTGTGGCTTTCTTCACCCTTTCCTTAACATTGGGTTTCCAGCTCAGCTTGCTGTCCAGTACTATTCCTAGATATTTCACGCTCATTTTGGGCTTGAGCGGAGTGCCGTTTATCGAAGGCGGAGTCCATCGCGGTACCTTGTATCTCTTGGTGAAGAGAATTAGGTCCGTCTTGTCCGCGTTAATACTGAGTCCGGCTTCTGTAGCCCACCTCAGTATTTCTATTAGCGTAATGTCCATGACCGAGCTTAAACATAGCCTTGCTGCAAAAAAATCTGTCGGTACGCTAATGCTTAATGTTGAGGCCGCTTTTGACACTGTGTGGCACAACGGTCTTATTCATAAACATATAACATGCAATACTCTACTAATTTATTTAACAAAAATTATACATAATTTATTGTCCGAACTTACTCTTTAATGAAACATATACGGGCTGCGATCCCTCAGGGTTCAGTGCTTGGGCTCACGATCTATAATGTTTATATGTACGACATACTCCTTTTCGTTGGGTGCCGCACGCTTATGTTTGCTGATGATACAGCTTTATACTGTTCCGGTAACTCTTTTACTGAAATCCGAAACAATTTGCAACTTTCTCTTAACAAGATGTCTAGTTACCTTGCCAAATGGATAATCCAATTGAATGCAAAGAAAACAAAAGCAATTTTCTTCTCTACCCAGTTATGAGCTTGTACTTGACAATAATACTATACCGTGGGAAAGCTTGGTTAAATACCTTGGGATACATCTAGATAAAAAAAACTTATTTTCAACGTACATATAAGCAAAACCATTGATAAAATAAACAAGACCGTACGGATACTATATCCGTTTATAAATCATTATTCGTAAATGTCTCCTAAAAATAAACTTTTAGCATATAAATTAATTTTTCTACCCTTTCTGTGGTTCAGAAATTTGGGGTAAATTGCGCTCGTTCGCATATTAGTAAGTTACAAACGTCTCAAAACAAGATTTTAAAGTTGATTTTTTAACCTTCCCTTTTACTTTTCAACCCAAAAGTAACACGAGAAAGCTAATATAAGGCCGCTTGATAACCTCATTACTCGTAACAAAATTAACTTTGAAATCAAGAAAACATCCTGGTTGCACAATCAAGTGCAGCGGTAACTTTACGATCTAGTCATGTGTAGTAGCCTTTTAGTTAATAAGTTTATTCTAAGCTCTTTTGCAAGGTTTTTCAACGGCCTCTTTTTGTTTGCTCAAAAATTACTAAAAATTAATTGTAATATAGGGTTTTCCAACAAGAGGTGTTATTTTGAATCATCCGGTATTTCGCTAGCTGTCACTTTTAAAGCTTTTATTCTTTGACATTTGACAAGTAGAAATTACGCCATTACTAAAAATGGAACGATACACGCTTCAACAACGCATTGAAATTATTAAAATTCACTACAAAAATGGGAAAACCTTCCATCGAAAAATCATCTTGACTGATGAGGCCCATTTCCACCTCGGTGGCTACGTCAACAAGCAAAATTGTCGCAGCTGGGGCTCGGAAAACCCAAGAGTTATTTTTGAGAAGCCTCTCCATCCTCAACGTGTGACTGTTTGGTGCGGTTTATGGTCCGGCGAGGTCATTGGACCTATCGAGGACATAGGGCAGCCACTTTGCGATTTGGTTATGGAAAATTTCATGAAAAGTATATGGTCTTGTAGGCGTGGTCGTGGTGGCTATTTGGCTGATGTTGTTTTTCATTATTAACGGCATACCTTCCTCTTTATTATAAAATAAACATCCGATTATTTTTATCTCAAAAAATGGAATTTTTCTTTGAATACCAAAATAACACCTCTTATTGGAAAACGCTATATTACTAAATACATAATTTTTCAGTTGCAAAGATTATAAAAAAATCTTTTTTTATAAATGGCAATAAAGCACAGCTTTGAAATTGAAATAAAGAATCTGATAACAGTTGTTAGAATGAGTTTCTATTAACAATAGGCAGCCTCAACAAAGAAACACCCTATATTTGCTGCAAAATAGCTTTTAAATCTAGCTTAAGACCTTATATTGCTATTTGTGCATGCAAAAATTTAAAAAGTTTTAAAGCATATGCCTCGTAAGAATTTCAATTTTCAAGCCATTTAAAGCGTAGAATTTGCACACTCTCAAAATTTTTTATCATACATCTAAAAGCACACATTAAAGCTTTGTGACGTCTAATTGAATGTTCGGGCAGGATATAATGATACATAAGTATGGGCAGAGCTACTTAGGCAGGCCAAGTTAAAATTAAAAAAATGCTCAGAAAGCAAATGCCAGAGACAAACGGAAAAACTTTTTGATGTTGAGGCGACAAAAGACGACGAAGATATAGCAGACGTTCTACTAACGACCCCGACAACATCTCATAAGGACTCACATTGGTTTTTGAATTGGGTAGCTAAACAGGCGTCTGTGTAGTGGGTGTTTACAGTGCGCCTGCTCTCTCTCATGCTGCGCTCTTGAGTCAAAAATCTCTCACAGCTCATTTGGAAATATTTCATTAGTTTCTAGTTTCGAAGGCGAAGTCGAAGTAAAACGCCAACGCTGCCGAAAATTAAAACATACAAAATTGTATGTAAACAAATTTCCGAAAAAAAAACAAAAGCAAATAAACGCAATTGGAGAGGGAAATATTGTGCTGCTTTTAAAAATAGCGCAACCAAAAGTAAACATTGTTAACTTATTGTCAATAAAAATACATACAAAATTGAAATGATTGGCCCATAAAAATGCGTTTATGATTGAAAAATTTTCCAAAAGTAAAGCCTAACCAGTTAGTTGCTAGTTTTTGGCGGTTTTGTGGCAAACTCCAGGGAGTGTGCGTGAGAGCACTGAGAGCTTACAGCGCGCACGTAAAAGCAAACGTATCATAATAACTAGACCCCCCGGCACACTCGAAAAGTATGTAACGAGTAGTGTTATTATATGACAAAGTCATCCTCGCCACACCATAGAAAATTTCACAGGATTTCCGTAAATTTTACGTGTGTTTCGTACATTAATGTCCGAATAGAGGCAAACAGGCTGGCTGAGCAGCAAACTGGGCGGGTACCTTGGGGTTTTGGCAAGCCTGACTTTGGTTTGAGTGCCGCACTCAACGATAAACATAAAGCAAAAAGTAGATGGCAACAAAAAAAGTTAGCATTAAGGACAAAAAAAAACAACAATTATTTCATGACGAAGTGTAGATGCTCTGTTCAGGTACATTTCTAAAACCAGATGTTAAGAGTGCTTTAACCTTAGTTGGAATTTTTACAAGTTTTTATCATGTACATAGACAATTATTGTTTGTTTGTATATGCATATGCATATGCACATTGTACATATATCTATATATATATTTGTTCCGAATGAGCGACTAAACAACTGCACTGACTGTTTGCAAAATTTTACAGTCAATTAGCTGTCTACGCTTTCCACGTATCTATTAAATGTATGTAAATTTAGATCGGGCTTGGACGACTTTAAGATACCCTGCACCATCATATTGCAATCAATTTCGGTAAATTGCTCGGGTACTTCAAAAAAATGTTTATTGCCAAATTTGTGTATGATATTTTTATAAACAGACGAGTTATGCCCTGTTTTTTAGCCGATCGATCCGGTCCAATAGAGGATATAAGATATAGCAAAACATTTTTGATCGAATTTGGTATGTTAAGGCCCATACGCAGCATGCAAAAATTCCGCACGAAATTCCCTTTTTTCGGGATATTTTTTTTATATGAAGTTTTGACATTTCGTGCGGAATTATGGGCCTTTATATGGGAACTGTAAAAAGAATTTCCAACTTTGGTTACAGTATCTTTATAAATAAACGAAACCCCAAGAATTTATATTCCAAAAACATTTATTTGATGGATTGGTCTCGTGGGCTTTAAATGATATAGCAAACGGATTTAGATAACATTTTGTAGCTTGATTGGGAACTCTAAGTACTTTGGAAGTCTAACCAAAGCCAAATTTGGTAAGGAAGTCTATGTAAACAAACGAAATACTTCCTCTAAAGCTTTTAATTTCTTTTAAACTGCTACGTAATATCCCTATGGGAGCTACATATCTATATACACAGGGTGGCTGATGAAAGGCGCTACCAAAAAAAAATTGAATCACTTTTTTTCTATAAAAATTTAAAGATTGATTTTTAGATTTAATGAAAATGGATAATTGGGACACTGAGACAAGAATTTGGATTGTCCGGCGTTATCACGCACTAGAGTCCGTAAAATTGGTACAAAGAGAATATAGGCGCATGAGGAGGCATATTTCGATCTAAACGGCCATGTTAATAAACAAAATTGTCGAATATGGAGTGATTCTAACCCACTCCATGAGACGGAATTGCATCCACTTTGCGTCACAATGTAGTGTGCAGTTTTAGCGAGTTGCATTGTCGGGCCTTACTTTTTCGAAAAGAACCGTGTTACTGTAACGTTCACTGCAGACCGATACCTAAGGATGTTGCAAGAGTTTTTTATCCAGAACTACGAGGAAAGAGAATTGCTTTCAAATCTGTGTGGTTTCAACAAGATGGTGCAACTCCTCACACAGCCAGGCCTGTTATGATAGAACTGCATCGAAAATTCCCCAATAAGTTTATTTCAAGAAACTCCATATTTCGTTGGCCCCCAGGTCTTCAAACTTTAATGTGCCTGATTTTTTTCTTTGGGGATATTGCAAACAGGAAGTTTACAAAGTAAAACCAACAAATTTGAATAATTTAAAGCAAGTCATTCGAACAACAATTGAGGCGATTCCCGCTGCAATCCTTCAGGCAGTCATGAATAACTTTTTGCTAAGATGTCGCACATGCGTCACTTAGGGTGGAGGCCATTTAAGTTGCATTATTTTTAAGGCACATTAAAAAAACTTAATAAATATGAATTATCTTTCAAATGAAACAAGAAAAAAAGATGGCGTACGTTAAAGTCGGGCGCAGACGACTTTGGGATACCCTGTACCACCTCATTGCAAATAATTCCGACAAATTGCTTAAAACCTCAAAAAGATATTATATTCGGCAAACTTGGTTACGATGTTTTCATAAAAAAAAAAAAAAATCAGTCGAATTTTGCCCCAAAAAATTTTTTTGACCGATCGGTCCTATGGGGACTATATGATATAGTCAACCGATTATGATCAAATTTAGTACACTGATTGGGAACTATAAAAGACTTCCGACTGCCAAATTTGGTTCCGATATCTTCAAAACCAAACGAAACACAACGAATTTTGTAAAAACAGCGTTTTTTTGACCGATCGTTCCTATGGGAGCTATATGATATAGTCAACCGATTTTGATCAAACTTAGTGCAGTGCTTGGATACTCTAAAAAACTTCTTAATGCCAAATTTGCTAACAATATCTCTACAAACAAACGAAAGGCAACGAACTTTGTACAAAAAACGATTTTTTGACCGATTGGTCCTATGGGAGCTATATGATATAGTCAACCGATTTTGATCAAATTTGGAACAGTGCTTGGCAACTCTAAAAAACTTCTTAATGCCAAATTTGGTTACGGTATCTTCACAAATAAACAAATCACAACGAATTTCGCACAAAACACGTTTTTTTGACCGATTGGTCCTATGGGAGCTATATGATATAGTCACCCGATTTTGATCAAATTTGGAACAGTGCTTGGGTACTCTAAAAAACTTCCTCATGCCAAATTTGGTTACGGTATCTTCACAAACAAACGAAACACGAAGAATTTTGTCCAAAAAATATTTTTTCGACCGATCGATCCTATGGGAGCTATATGATATAGTCAACCGATTTTGATAAAATTTAGTACAGTGCTGGGGGTCTCTAAAAAACTTCCGATTGCCAAATTTGGTTATGATATCTTCATAAACAAACGAATTATCCATCTAAAACTTTTGGTTTTTTTCGAGGTCCTCTGAAACACCCCTATGGGAGCTATATAATGTAACCCCGATATCAAAAAAATAAAATAAACTTGTCTCCTATGGATTAATAAGGGATCTTATCTGAAAGTTTGGTTGCTCTAGCTCTTACCATCTCTGAGATCTAGGCGTTCATACGGACAGACGGACAGACGGACAGACGGACATGGGTATATCGACTTCTCGAGTCACACTGATCATACTTTAGGTAACTTTGGGGGGTCTCCGACGTCTCCTTCTGTACGTTACATACATTTTCGGCTTGCACAAACACAATATACCCTTTGTACCATACGGTACAGGGTATAATAAATTACGTGAATTAAACAAAAAGTTATTCGAGTTTCTTAATGTAGCAATATTCATCAGCCACCCTGTATAATAAAAATGATTGAAAATGATGTTTGAGTATCCTTTAAGACTTACGAAATATCCGCTTCCTTATGTTCCTTATGATGTGTGGAAGGTTCTTAGCATAGTTTTCTTAAATTCCGGTAGGTAGGGCATATGAAAGGTTTTGGAATATGTTAGTCGCCAAAATTGAAAAAAATTAATTTAATGCGCAGATTAAGAAAATGCTAACTATTTTATGATTCAACATGCAACATACTGTTCATATATGCTTGAGCTGATGAGCAACGTCATTGAAGCAACTACTTTAAAAGGAAAATATTAAGGCGATGGCGTTTTAGTTCCCCGAATCCCAATGAATCCGAACGAGCCTTTCAATTTAAAACGCCTTCAATTGCCTGTTCGTCTTGCTTTTCAGTCACAATTAATAGGTCACAAGGCCAGTCCTTGGAATTTTGTGGAATCAATCTAGAATATCCATGCTTTTTACATGGACAACTCTTGTTGCATGCTCGCGAGTAGGAAAACCGTCTACACAACCGATGGAAAAACAAAAAATGTGGTTTATTAAAACGCCCTAGAATAAAAATGTTGTCAAATAAATTAGCTTAGATGTGCGATTAAATTAATTCTGTTTTTTCTAATCAAAGTGAATTTCGTGTTGAGTATTTCATTTATTATTCATGTGCGTAGGAAATCACGCCGGGTACCCGCTAGTATAATATAAGTTAACATCAAACACATAAAAGAAACATGTATCCCTTATTATGGGATTTAACTTAAAATTTTGGTTTCGTGGGCTCTTACCATGTCCAAGACGAACGGACAGACGGGCAAATCTAGATTACACACAAACTTAATATGCCTCTTTACTTTGGTATAGGTTATAAAAATGTACCTATATATTAGCCCCGACTGTGTAATACCTTTATCCCCAAGTAAATGATAACTTACGCTAAATTTGATTTTTTTTTTTAAATTTGTAGGCGCATTTAATCAAAATTGTAAGTTGATCCAAGTAAAAATGGGGTTAGTTAAGACAATACGATACCGTTCTGAATTGCTTATTAAAAAAATCGTTTCGTACCAACCATTTTTTTTAATTTATAGCACCTGTCCCTAGCACTACGAATGATAGTAGCTACGTTCTTCAAAAGGAGTTCTCAAGATCAATGTTACATAGTAAAAATTTATTTTCTCACAACGGTTTCTTAAAGTTCTTTAACAGATGTCTCTATTTTTTAGGAATAATTTCTGATTCAAAATAGTTTTCTATATCACAATATGTATTAATGAATTGTGGGTTCAATATCATAGTCTCAACATACGAAGACATCATTATGCACAAATATATGATACCCTTTAGCCTAGAGGTGCATAGTATTATATAAAATCTTACTTCAAGAGATTTTTTAAATAAATCAATTCAAAAATATAATGAAAATAGAGTCTAAGAACTGCTTATTTTGAATTATGAATTTAATTTGGCAACACTTAGCTGAATCATAAATAAAAGCACAGATTAAAAAATTTCTAAGAACTTAAACTGTTGTTGCTTATGCTTTGGAATTTGGCATGTTGAAGGTCACATCTTTAAAAGCAAACAAAATAAAAAATCTTAAATGGAATTTTGACAAGCCACATATAGGCAAGATTTGTGTGTTTTAATAGTATTTAAACAAATATAAAATGAATTGTATTTCTTGCCTAATGGGTATGGAAAAATTATTTAAAGGGACTGCAATTTGCGGTCATGGATTAAAAAATTTTAAGATAATTAATATTATTTATATACGTAGAGCAATTCTGCTCGGATGTTCGAACTGGTTATGAAGCTATTGCTGATACCATTGAAACTGCATCAAATGTAGAAGAGATGGGGAAAACAGCTACAAAACTCTACCAAGAAAGTGGTTATAGAGCGCTAGGTCGCAAGAATAACAAAAGAAAACCGTGGATGCAACGAAAACGGATGGTGCAAAATAGAGCTAAAGTCAAACAGAGAATGCTTGTCGAAAACATCAGTGAGGATACGAAAAGACACTTGCGACAGCAATACACACAAATGTGTGAATCCATCAAAAAGTGCTGTAGACGCGACAAGAGAAAATGGGTAGATGATAAAGCCACAATAGCTGAGTCAGCCGCTGTCAGTGGTGATCTGAGAAAACTCTACTCAATTACAAGAGAGTTGTCTGGCATCAGTTATAGCGGGGAGAAATCCGTCAAAGACCAAGATGGAAATATCATAACAGACCCCAAAAAACAGCTCATACGGTGGGCTGAGCACTTTAAAGAAGTACTGAATAATCCATCAGAAACAACCCACGAAGCAGATACCTCAAGCGAAGACGAGTCGCCAAGTACACGGTTACATGCCCGTCCATTTCATTGCGTTAATGTAAATCCCCCAACTAGAGCTGAGGTCACAGAGGCAATAAACAAACTTAAGAATAATAAAGCTCCAGGTGCAGACAACATATGCGCAGAACTATTAAAATGCGATGTCTCACTTTCTGTTGATATATGGTGGCCAATTATGAAAAAGATTTGGGAGTCAGAAACTATACTTGACAGCTGGAATGAAGCGCTACTAGTGAAGATACCCAAAAAAGGAGATACAAGCGATTGTAACAACTTTAGAGGAATAAGCTTATTGCCGATCCCAAGCAAAATCTTTGCAGCGATCATACAAAATAGAATTTCCGCCGTAGCAGAAGCTAACCTAAGACAGAACCAGCATGGTTTCCGAAAGAACAGATCATGCGTGGATTTGATAAATACTGTCCGGATTATCTGCGAGCAGTGCAATGAATTTAGAGTGCCAAAATGAGCGGCTTTCCTAGATTTTAAAAAAGCTTTTGATAGTTTGAGAAGACCGTATATTTGGGCAGCACTCTTCAGAAGGAGAATGCCAGAAAAGATTATAACTCTTTTGAAGGGAGTCTACCAAAATGTAAAGTGTCGCGTGATCCACAAAAACCAACTCTCACAGCCTTTTGACATCAAAACAGGCGTACGACAAGGGTGCATACTGTCGCCATTGCTCTTCATTCTTGCGCTAGATGATATTCTTAGCAGAGCTTTAAGTGATACCAGAGGCATCCAATGGGGCTTATTTGAATATCTGCAGGATTTAGAGTTCGCCGATGATGTTCTGCTTTTGAGTCACAGGCCAGGTGAACTACAGCAAATGATATCAGCCATTAGCGAACGAGCAGAAGCCGCTGGATTAAAGATAAGCACTGAGAAAACAAAAAGCATGACGAGCGGTTATAGCGCAGTCCAAAATTTAATGCTATATGTAAATGGTGCGGAAGAAATCGAATGCGTAAACTCTTTTACCTACCTGGGAAGCGTTGTAACGAACAAGAGTGGGGCTGATGAAGATGATCATGCTCGCATCAATAAAGCGAGGTGTGCCTTTGCTAAATTAAGCAACATATGGCGATCCAGTGAGCTCACTAGGCAGACCAAACTGCGAATCTTTAATACAAATGTGAAATCTGTCTTGTACTATGGCTGTGAAACATGGAAGCACTCAAGAAACATAGAGAAAAAGATGCAAGTTTTTATTAACAAATGTCTACGCAGAATTATTAAAATATGGTGGCCAAATAGAATATCGAATGAACAACTGCTAAATCAGACTCATCAAAAAGCAGCACAGACCGAAATAAAAACGAGGAAGTGGAAGTGGATAGGCCACTCAGACAGCCTAGAAGTTATATCGCCAGACAAGCTTTAACATGGAATCCGCAAGGCAGTAGAAGACCTGGTGCACCAGCGAAAACGTGGCGAAGAACTGTCGAGAGTGAACTAGCTGAAGCACGATATACGTGGAATGACATCTGCACTGCAGCACCCAACAGAGTCAGATTAAAGAGAATCGTCGAGGCCCTATGCCCCACTGGGGGAAGAGGACAATAGTAGTAGTAATATTATTTATTAATTTTGCAGAAATTCAAAACCATAATCTTTGATAAAATACTCTGTTGCCAGAAGAAGTACACCCCTATCGTTGGAATTGAACTAGTTGAAAAGGTCTAGGACTAGTAGGCAGCAGTTTTCTTCACATATTTGTTATTATTATTTGCCAAATCCAAGTTCCTGAAATGGTTTTAAGTCCCATCCAGGAGTCTGAGCTTTTTATTGCATTAAAGTTCCTAATACTAATGAATGGACTGATCCAAAGATCTTTAAATGTAACTAATGGCATGATGTTCGTACAGGCAAAAGTTTATTCACTTTCGGCACTTAGATTTTCAAGTTCTGAAGCTTTATTAAAAATAAACGGATATTTTAGGTTATGGTCAGGGCCGTCGAGATAAAAGTATGGGACCAGTGACGACTATCGTCGGGCCCCGAGCGCAGACCAATTCTGACTTGTCGTTTTAGTGTCACTATAATGATGAACAGGATTCAGAAAATGCATAATAGTGTTAGAAAAAGGAAATCTTTCCGGATTTCAAACTTACATAAAACACAGAAAAATTAATATAATGATTCCAAATATGGTTTTGTTAGAAAGATATTTTCTTATTATTTAACGGCCCCTACGCAGACACGAAAAATAAACAAAACTTCATATAAAAAAACGCTCACAAACGTTTGGTCACAAACTGTTCTTGCAGGTGGTATTTAGACCAGTGTTGCTCGTTTTTTTGTTTTTTTAATGTCAGTAGCAAATCATAGATGGCGCACTCAGCAAAAACAGCTGTTCGGTTTTGGAGCCACAAACAAAACTTATGTGCAGCTAGTTATTTTGTACAGGAAATTTATTGCTGGTCGACAAAATCGTTGCGGATCGTTGGGGAAAGGATGAGAAAATAGCTATAATAACAAAATAATTCAATTGTAACAAAAATGTGCGTTAAAATACATCTATGCAATTCGTCCACACTCAGCTCTGCGCATTAAATATAGGTTCCTCAAATATTCCGCCTTTTCCTGTGTATTGCTTCCTTTCGTCGCTTTTTTTCCTCATCCAACAACTCAATTGCAATGCATGTTATTATTATTGCATTGTTTACACACAATAGCATAAGTTGACGATTATTTATGCTTTTATGTTTTATTTCGCGCTTTTAAAAATTAGCTATTTGTAAACAAAAAGCAGCTGATTATCGATAATAATTCCGATAAAATGCACATTTTGTTACTAGAGACACACTGTTCCTTTTGTGACCAAAACAAGTCTGTCTTTTTGCTAGGTGGCTGTTTTCGTGTCTACGTAGAGGCCTTAAAATTTGAAAATGATCTCTGGCATGTGGCCAACACGACTACGAGATACGAAGCGCATTCTGTCAGTCCAATTATTGACCATGAGCATTTGGAGCCGTATGTCAGTAATGATACGTTCAATGTTAGTTTCCAAGTCGTCATTTGTTGCTGGCTTGTCTGCATAAACCAATGACGACGTGTCCCCAAAGAAAATAATCTAAAGTGCTAAAATCTCACGACCGCGGCGGCCAAATTATTTCTTGAAATAACCTTCTCACCGAATTGAGTTTTCATTAAATCAATGGTTGCGATCGCCGTATGGCACGATCCTGTTGAAACCAGAACGCTTCGACAACGATGTCATCTAAATTTGGAAACAAATATTCGTTGATCATCGCTCTGAATCAATCATCATTAACGGTAGCACGTTGCCCAACATCATTTTTCGATAAATTTGAATTTTCTTCGGACCGTGCTGTTCTCATTCTGGTTGATGGTCGAACATCGTGGAATGTCAAATGAGTTCGAACATGATCAAGATGGACGATTATTCGCTCCATAAATTGTACGAAGAGCTCAATTAGTTTTTATAACATAGCATTGATTTTGATTAAAAATCTCAAAGATTTGAAGGCGTTGTTGTGGTGTAAGTCTTTCCATGATGCACTGTTAGGCCGTACTGAATAAAATGATATTGACATTTGTCAAAAATGACAACTGGTTTCAGAGATATCCCTTTCGGAAATCCGTAGTCTATTAAAAAAACACCCTTTATATAATTGCTTTGCTTTAAGGTTAAGGGGTCTACGCAGTTCGAAAAATTTCGCGCGGAATGACAAAACTTCATATAAAAAAAAGTCCCATTTGGAAACTGCGTATAGGCCCTTACTTGAAAGGTTTAATCAAATAACTTTTCAGTCGTTTTAAACTCCATCGAGATTTGCTTTGAAATTAAAAATTTTGTCACTTTAGCTTTTTCTAATTTTTTACAGGGCGTTAAAAAATTATACATATATACTTTCATACATATTTGTCTATAAACTAAGCCAAACATTTAATTGTATACATTATTGTTCGTTGAGCCCGTTGTACTAACAGCAATGTGCATTCTCATGTTGAAGAAAAAACATAGCTTTTGTTGTTAATTCTTTTCTTTTATGTTTTTATTTGCATAACCTTGGAACTACATAATTAGCAAGCGTTGGCACATAATTAGCTGCTTAAAATAACAAAAACCTTGTAGTCTTATGTCTAAACTAATCTAAACTAAACTACGCAAAAAATATAATGAACCCAAAAAAAAAAGGACATGTGGGGCCCCTTTGTTTAGATGACGGAAGTGCTCGTTGCACGAAGCTAAATTCAGTCAGAGTTGTTTTTGTTAGTATGGCTGTTGTTGACCGAAATTGTTGTGACTGGTCTAGGTTTGGAAAAAAATAATGTGATCGACCGTGGAATACCTTGCATACTCTGTACCCAACAAACTGTCTAACAGGCCTGTTCTAGATTTCGACTCGTTTTGAAAAGTCATAACGAGTGCATTCCGACAAATGGTGTTCTAGATTTCGACTGAGTTCGAATCGATTTCGAATCGTTTTCATTTCGAGTGCTATCGATAACCTATTGTATTGAACAGCTGTGTGATATCGATAAGTTCACATTGTAGAGTTGCCACAAGTTTTCGAACAACTAACTAAATAACTTATTTTTCTTTTTGCCAACATTTTTCTGAGCGAGAAATATTTTTTATTTATGTACAAATTTTGTACAATTTATTTTATATATATATTTTAAGCCATCCATTAATAAAATTATCTTCGAATTTACTTGTGCAACACGACAACACATAACTTTTCGAAGTCCTTTTTGTCTAAATCCAGAACACCTTACTTTCATTCCACTCGTTTTGGTTTTGCATGAACACACAATTTTAATAGACATTTTTTGTAATAAAAATATATAATGAAAACTAACCTTGATTTGTTCAACTGAGCACATCTAAATTTTCTTAAAGCATTAAAAAATAATACAAAATTAATTTTAGTGGCATTAATGCGTTTATTTAAGTAAACAAAGCAAAATACTTTTCATTTCGACAGCTGCGAGCCAAACTTTTCAAAACGAGTCGACTCTTGTCGGAATCGAAATCTAGAACACCTTTCATTTCGATTCCGACAGTTTTTGTCGGAATCGAAATCTAGAACATGCCTGTAAGACTTTTTTAAAGTACAAACTGCTTGTTGCAGTGTCAAGCAGTTTTCAATTGTTTTTTTTTTTTTTGGGCAAGATGATGGCAATCTGCAAAGTTTATTAAAATAGGGAAAAATTATAGGAATTGTTATGCCCCAGGAGTATCCAGTGTTTAGTTTGTAATAGCTCAGCTACAGTATAACCCTAACATCTAAAGTCCATATTTTTGTCTAGTAGTTTATTGTTACTAAGTTTTCAACGTTAGACAATCAAGCTAGATCTATCTGAAATTTTATATTGCTTACATAGCAAGAAGCACCTAAAATGTTTTTTTAGAGATACAGATTGTTATGTTTAAAAGATTGTAATTTAAGAGTCGTTCGCCAGTCCGCAATCGCGACAAATTATTAGTACATTTTTTAGTTTTTAATTTTTTACTAATGTAAACATTATCTCAACAAACTTCTGAAAGTTAACTTCTATATTTTGTATCTTTAACTTTCGTAAAATAAAACCGACTATGATGTCATTCGAAATTTAAGTAAAACGGTTTTTTATAGTGGAGTCTAGATGTAGCTTACAGGCAAGGAGGCGCATAGCTCTGTTTCAGAATAAAATATTTAACAGTATGGCTAAACATCGAGAAGAGCTCTATTGGTATACAAAGGTCTGCAATTATGGACTAAATTGTATAATTTGGTGTCCTCAAGTATGGCGGTCTCCGAAACCTAGGTGTTCATACAATAAACGCAACGTATAAACAACTTATGGTCTGTCTATGCTACTCTTGACCCCAGGAGTACAGGGTATATACAAAAAAATACAACTGGTAGCGCTTTCCCGGCTGCTGTTGTTGTTAAAGGAAGGCTAACCCAATTTAATGTACCATTTGATGTTTGACAATTTATTTTGATGGCGCACAACACGCACATTGTTGTATAACTATAGGCTAATAACACGGCCCAGACGCTACCGCCGCCAACCCCTAGCCAAATACGGTCACTCCCCACCATCTATGACCATGTCATATAGTCATCGTCAGGCTTATTGTAAACGTCAGCAAGGCGGCATACTCAACCAACAACGATAACAATGAAGAGCAAAGCAAACGGCATTGATTAATTTTCATTTAGGCAAAAAGAGCCAGGACGAACATGCAAAATTCTTGATAGGATAATGTGGCATTAAAACATTAAGAACTGGCAGGGCCAGAACAAAGCCAATGCTGTGGATAGATGAATGGGTGTTGTATGTTATACTAGTTGTCAATGGGTGGCTGTGTTTTTGATTGAACCATTAGGTCGTCGTGTTGTTTAAATCAGTCAGGATATAAAATGGAAACTACAACTATTCGAATGTGAAATACACATGTTAATGATGTGTAATGATGATTTTTGTTGTCTGATCTAAGGATGTAAAGGGATTTATGTCTTTTTACTAGAAATTAACAAAGCTTGTGTTTATATAAGTATGTTTGGGTGCTTAGGAATGGTAGCAAACTACGCTATAGAGTGTAACCTATAGCAAATATGGCAAATATAAATAAGGATTTTAATTTGCGGAGTTGGCAATAAAATGAAACTTGATACTTATTGTATTAGGTGCAAAACATGGATATATATTTGAAGTTAGTGCAACACATAGTTTTTAAGAGTATTTATGAGGCAAAACAAAGCTATCATCCCAAGATTGTGATACAGTATAACGCTACAAGATTCAAAATATGAGCGCTAGAAGAATACAATCAGCAAGGATATCGTATTAGCTCTTTTTTTTGTTTCCTCTTAAGAACAGAGGTTTTCTTCAGCCAGGCCATGCATCATTGAGAGGAAGAAGTGGTAGTCCGAAGAACCAATGTCTGGGCTATATGCCGGGTGGGGTAGAACTTCCCATTTGGGTGTTCCCAAATAAGTTTTAATGGGTTGAGCAACATTAGGGCGAGCATTGTCATATATATAAAAATTGACGCTTTATTTAAAAAAAATGGTTTGGATTTGATTATTCAAAATATTGTCCATCGTTGGCTACAACTTACTCCCATCTTACGTTAGATCGATGCATCTTTTGATGCGATCCATCCGTTTTTTTTGTTTCCTCTTAAGAACAGAAGTGCGCTTCAGCCAGGCCATGTATCATTGAGAGGAAGAAGTGGTAGTCCGAAGAACCAATGTCTGGGCTATATGTCGGGTGGGGTAGGACTTTCCATTTGAGCGTTCCCAAATAGGTTTTAATGGGTTGAGCAACATTAGGGCGAGCATTGTCATATATAATTTCTTTGACTGAATATTTTGTCAGTCGCTCTTGGGCGGAGCATGGGGATCTCTGTTAATAACTGTTCGGAGAGAACAGGAACCTACAGTTTATAACCGAATCCGAACGGCGGTGTCATGAATTAATAGAGATTTTATTGAGCAAATAGCGTCTTTGAGCTAGCGATGACAGTACTAGGCAAATGCATCAGTGCTTCTGCGGGGAATCCAACCACCGACCATCGGGTTGCAAAGCTACCGATGGCCACATGCTGGAGAATAACTTTGACATACCTCTCAGCGTATTGTGGTTGTTTTTCGCGTAATGCCCGGCTCAGATGCTTCAATTGAGCTCGGTAGAGAGCTTCCGTGACGGTTTCATTTGGCTGTAACAGTTCATAATAGAGAATTTATTTCGCTTCGGGTTATCGTAATGAATCCATATTTGGGACATATGGGACCCAATTTCCTTGCTTTTGGATCACTCCCAATACTCTCAAATGTTGAGAAATTGCCGCTTGAGTCACTCTCAGCAATTCTCGCTTGACACGAGTCTTTTAAACCGTGCAAACTACTTCTGGCACGTTCGTTTAGACAGAGCATGGCCACCATAAGCATTCACTAAAGTGGTTTTCGTCATGTTGAAGTAATGAAGAAGAACTCCAAATGCAAAACCATATTATCAGGCACAAAATTCGACATATCCAAATGTATAAAATTTTTTGTTGTTTATGCTTCTACTAAATAATATATGCTGAAATTACTAGCCAAAGATGAAACAATGGAATGATACACTAATTACGCCATCTTTCGTAAAACCGCACGAATATATTTATACTCCCAGAGAGAACATTTAGTCTACTCAGTGCAATATCTGAGGTATATATCTATGTAGAACATAGCGTGATATCATGATAGCCATATCCGGTGCCTTAACTTTTAACCATTCTTACTCATTTTCACACTTCGTTCACTCCACGCCAAGGTTGCTTGTTTGGGACTAGAAACCGAGATACATAGTTTAAATAAGTATGTTTAAGTTATACGCAACTAAACATATGAAAACCAAAAAATGGCAAGATCTTGAAAAAAGTGATACAATATGTACCACAATCGAATGCGTGCTCCTCTCCATCCCGTCATCTTTATTAATTTCGTGACGTCTTCTACTAGCATAAACCTATTTTTTATTCTTAATTTCCACAGTGTTCATCCAAGTTGGAATTCTACAGTTCTGCTTGCCCGACTCAAAATACCTTGTACCAAAAGATACGGCTCGAATTCGCTCCCAGTCGTTGCAATATTGACTCGAGATGTTTAATTTTTTATTTTAAAGTATAAGTTTAAGCATCACAAGACGCAACATTTTTTTGGTATCAACCTGTTTGTATAGAAGCTTCTGGGTAAAAATTCAAAGTAAATATATTTAAAGAGTTATTTAGTTGCAAAAACTAAGCCATATTAGGTTTATTTAAAATATTATAATGAGCCAGACCAGGCTCGTAAAATAAGTTAAAATAGCTTTTGACACGACATTGCGCCTAAGCCGAAATATGGGGTCCTTTGGCATATATCATATATACTTTGTAGCTCAGGTCGTAAATAGGTTGAAAAAAAACGGCTTTTCCAAAGTGACTATATTCGATTCTATTGTTATTTGACATGGCATCAATAAAGTTGTCACACCTTACTAACTTTATCATATTTGACTTTGTTCAAAGGAATAATATATAAATCTTATTCATTTTGGTTCGAGGGTCACTATATATATTTGTATTTATTTTTTACACGTTTTGAACAAAAAAATTTGAAAAGTCCTTATCAGTCAAAAAGTTCAAGTACTTTTTTCTGAGAATATCAAACTATTCAATAAAAGTGTCGGATTGCATCTGGCTTTATTAGTTTTGCCCTAGCGTAAAATATAAATAGTGACCCTCGCATATTATTGAATTTATAGCAATAATAAAAAAGACACCCCTTCGTTTTAAGTTATTAAAATTCAGAATTTAAGAGCGCCCATAAATATGCAAACACTTTGTATACCCTGTACCGTGTGGTACAAGAGTATATTAAGTTTGTGCAAGCCGAAAATGTATGTAACATACAGAAGGAACCGTCGGAGACCCCCAAGTTACCTAAAGTATGATCAGGGTGACTAGAGAAGTCGATATACCGATGTGCGTCTGTCCGTCTGATGGTAAAAGCTAGAGCAACCCAACTTTTAGATTAGATCCTTTATTATTCCATTGGAGACAAGTTTATTTTACTTTTTTGATATCGGGGCTACATCAGATACTTAAGTCCCGTAGGGGTGTTTCAATGACCTCGAAAAACCAAAAGTTTTAGATGGATAATTCATTTGTTTATTAAGATACCGTAACCAAATTTGGCATTCGGAAGTTGTTTGAAAATCCCCAGCACTAGTGCTGGAGAAAACATCGATGATCGAATTTTAAAATCTCTATATATCGATGTTGGCCAACAGAGATGTTTCTCCAGGACTTCTGCACTCATCAAATGGGTGTTTAGTAGTGCTGGAGAAACATCTCTGTTGGCTAACATCGATATATAGAGATTTTAAACTTCGATCATCGATGTTTTCTCCAGCACTACCCAGCACTGTACCAAATTTGATCAAAATCGGTTAACTATATCATATAGCTCTCATAGGACCAATTGCTCAGAAGAAACGTACTTGGTGTAAAACTCTACTTTATATAAAAATATCGTAATCAAATTTGGCAAAGAAATATCTTTTGGAGTTCGTAAGCAATATATCGGATTTGATTGCTATGTGGTGGTGCAGGGTATCCCAAAGTCGTACGCGCGCGACTTTAACGTACGTTTTTGGTTGCCCATACAAAATTACTTTTGTCTTGACATAAAAACCCATACGTTAGCATACAACGTGTATGTCATCTGTATAGAATGTATATACCCAATACTGTATAGTGCAAGTAAGAATCTATAAAATGCATAAATCAAAGAGACACATTATATGGACTTCAAAACACGCCAACCATTTGACATTCATGGAAATAAATGACTTTTTGTCACAAGCTCAAGAAATATGGCGCTGTTACAAAGTATTAATACTTAGTATTTACAAAACTTTGGATAGTCTAGGGATGCATTTGGGGTTGGGGTATTGAGGCATTCATGCTTGTCAAAGGCAGCGAACTGAGCAAAAATACACAAAAACAATTTGCGGGCGGGCAAAAAAGTTTTTGCGTTTTAATTGCAATAGTTACGGAATGACTTTTGGCTTATGCGTATAGCATACACTGTCAAAGATTGAGTGGGTGTTTTGGTCTTGCTGAGTTTACTTATATAAATTTCTCATATATTTAGCCAGAAATGCGCACCAACCGCCACCGCCTACACGAATTGAACGCCAACACTAAAGGCGTTGGAGTACTATACAGAGAGAGAGAGAGAGTACAATGGACTCATTAAACTGCTCGAAGTTGGGTTGCATTCAAATATTTAGACAAAATATTGACCAAAATGCGATTAAACTGCGTGGGGGGTTTGGCTGTGAGTCACTTATAGAAAGTGTTATCGACCAAGTTATTTTCGCGTTCCTGAGAAACAAATCAAAATTTGGGAATTTTGTTATATTTTTTTCCAAGAATGAAAAATGCTTTTTGATATAATAAACAAAAATTGTAAGCATGCGTAAGTCATTTTTTGAACCGACAAGTACACTGAGAAAAACTAGTGTGCACGCAAAACCCCTAAGGCCTTTTATGTTAATTTCGGCAAAAACCAAGAACTTTCCTGTATGCACGCTGTTCACACAGTTTTTAAAGGAGCTTCTCGGCAAGGGTGTGTTAATTTGGTCAAATTTCTGTCTCTTAGCTCCATTTGTTCATGTGGACAGTCGGACGAACAGACTGGCTGTAACGAATCGTCTGTTGATGCTGCTGAATTATATATATACTTTATGGGTCTAAATAAGTTTAATGTGCATGTGTTTGTTTTGTTTATTAGGCTCACATAAGGCTGCTTACATTATAGTGGAATTTCGAAGCACTTTTTATTTATTTTTTACAGTAACTTTTGTTTTATTTATACAATTTTGTTCATTTTTGAACACCCTGCATAGCACTGTGAAATTGTAGATGATTATACTAAACAGCATGGCTGAAAAACGCAAAATTCTCCAAACTGCGAACGGGGCGAACTTACCAAAATATGTCAACAAATTTGATCTAAAGAGGGATTGCATGCTTTTGTTGGTAAAGTTTTGTATCTCTAGTTCTTGTTGTCGTTGTAATCTAGGGGTTCATACGGACGGAGAGATGAACATGGCTCAACCGCTAATCGAGATTAGGATAAGCATTTGATATTAAGTGCCTATGACCTGCCACGTGTCCTTTTGCATGTTACATAAATTACTCAAACCAAGTACGTTCTTGACCCTTTGGGTTGTCTACACATTCTGACTTCAGAGATAAATTCCCTTGTAAACAATCCAATATTTCTTCATAAATTTTTTTCATTTTTTTTATCACTTTCTTGTTTGAGAAACAATTGTCCGAAACTTTGAAAGATAGATTTGTGTTCTTGAAACCAACTTTTAAGCTGAGTAATGAATATATCCAGGAACGGAATCTAGAAAGCAATTCTATAATAGTCTACTAAATTTTTTGCTTCAAATTTTATTATGATCTCGTATATGGAAAAAATTTCAGAAACATGTTCATAAATAATATGGAAAGATGAATATGATTTTTCTCGCCTTTGCCTGCATTCATTCAAAGCGTCATCTGCTAATTTGACAGCTTCGCATAAAGCTTGGTTTTTCGATTGTAATTCCCGACTCAAAGAAAGAACAATCGAAGTAACTGATTCCATAATGTGACAGGCGAAAAAAGTTGCGTTGCATTTTGTGAAGTATTACGATCATTCAACGTTTTTATTTCTTCTAACGCCTCAATAAAGGCTGGCTGCAATTCTATGTACATTGCGATTGCTTCATGAGACTGAGCCCAACTTCTAGAGCAAGTAGACTTTAGTTTGCCTTTCTTTTGCTCACTTTTTTTAATATTGAAAATTTCTTTCTTCAGAATGTCCTGTCATTTAGGCCACTGGAGAAATGTTTCAATTGATCGGATAGTACCCAATGCCTTTTTTATTCCAGATACTTCAAAAGCTGCATTAACAGCCAAATTAAAGCTATGTGCAGCGCAGTGTATATAAACTGCCAGGGGAAGAACGATCTCAGATGAGCCTGTGCACCACTAAATTTACATAAACGAGCAGTCAAAGTCAACATCGCGTAGTTTCTGACTGAATTCGCCAAACCTTCTCCAGAAACGTTGATAACTGGCACAAATCCGAGAAAATCTTCACAAATATTCATTTTTGATTCCAAGCAAATAGAAAATTGTTCTATGCTTGATATATCGCTCGATTCATCTGCTAAAACAGAGAATCCTTCGGCTTTATTGATTGTGTTAACTGTTTTTTTCATTACCAATTCGTGACCTATATCAACAAATTCTTTTTGAATTGTTTTGCTCAAATAAGACGCATTTTTTGGCAACGACATATTTTTTTTTTAAATTTCATCACTCTCAGCTCGATAACGCAGAACAGCACGAAAATTCCCTTCGTTTGACTTTCCTCTCCCATCAGCTTCGTTGTTAGTGCTTTTATTTTGATGCAAAGGTCCATCGTCCCTATGACCACGAAGAGCGCTTACAGTAGGTTTCAGTCTTTCATTATCTCTTTTGACTTTTTCTTTTTGCTGCTCAAGGTGCAGATCAATTGGTTTTCATTTCGCAAGCTCAATATCCCGTAGGCATTTGACACCCAAAATGAATTTGTTATGGTAATCATTGTTTTCGTGGTTTCAAAAGGTTTCTTTTGCGTGCTTCCGAGTGTGAAAAGGTTTTTTAACGAGCTTTCCTAGCTGTTTATCCTGTATTGCAACATGCATAGATTCAGATTCTAGATCAATACAAACCAGAAACAGCTGACTTAAAAAAACCGCTTAAAGGACACAATTGTCGACAATCTCGACGAGTTGTCGACATTGACGACGCGTAGTGGAACAAAATTGATTAAAATGCACAAAAGTTTGTTGTTTTTTTAGCCAGTCCGGGTCATTTTGGACCCCCCCCCTAAGGCGAAATCCTGGCTCCGCCACTGGTCTATACCATAGTTAAATTTAATGCAAAAACACATTTTTTCAAAATTCCATCTATGCAATAAAGTTTATGAGACTTAACAAAAACCAATACGCAATGTTGTCTCATATCGATTAAAAAAACATAGTTTTTTATGAAAACGTACTTATCCTGATCCTAAAGATTGTAGAGACTTTAGTTCACTCAAATTCTTGACTATGTGATATTTTAATACATGACTTGAGTAAAGATAATTTTTTCTTGCTTGTTTAATAAAACAAATATACACAATTATTATTTAGAACGATATTTTATTGTATCGAATTGTACACTGTGCTACACTTTTTTGAAGGTCTCACGAGGATCATAAAGTCTAATGTTGAATGTTTCATTGATTTGTTTTGTATTCGGGTCAGATGGAATTCTTACCTCTCTTTACTTAATTTGTTTAGCTATCTTATTAACAAATATTAAGTTCACTAGCTTTGTGAAATTTTGGTTCCATCGTACACAAGCCATGTTGGTCTTTACAGATATTAGTCTTCAATATAAGACAGCCACAGGCCGTCGGTAGCGTGGTGGTAGCGTACTCGCTTTGCAACTCGATGGTCGGTGGTTCGATTCCCCGCAGGAGAACTGGTGCATTTGCCTAGCACTGGCATCGCTAGCTCACGGATTATTATGCTGGTTATTTCAGAACCTTGACGTGCTGGGGTTATTTTGACCTCTGATTCAAACTTAGTGACCCCAAAAACATATAACATATACATATGTCCGACGGTGCACAACACGAATCGAAAAAAATACGTTATTTGAGTTCGCTAACTTAAAAAACCCCACAAAATTCGGATTTAGCAAAAACAAAATCATGTAAAAAACATCGTCGGACAAGCGGTCTCGAAATAAAAAGTTTCGTTGTTTTTTGTGGTGAGGATAGAAAAAATACCCATTAGGGAAATTCTGTTAGCGGATTCGGACTGAGAGAATTGAAATACATAAGAAAATATATGCCTCATCCCCGGATCACGACACTAGTTTTTTGTGTGGCTGTGTAATCGAAGTCTCGTGTTTATTTGGCAAAACGTACTTGGAGCACGATTGGACTGGTAAAAAAAATCTGCTATCTGTTTAAATAAATTTTGCACTGAATAGAAGACCTTGGGGTTGTATGCTATATGCTGCACATTTTGCTGAGTACTGGTGAGAGTGTATGGGCTAATAAATGTATGAGTTTTTGTGTGTGTGTATAAGTATATAAGTGCGAGTGCGGGTGTGGGTGGATAACTGACATTTGCCATGACATACTATCTAAAACTTTTCTTTTTTTTTTTTTGCAGTGCTGCAACAATAAAATTCATATCCCGGCGTGAATATAAAAGCAAAAATGACAGCAATACAGTTAAGCAATAAAAAACTGCAAAGTTTCCAAAATAAGCTGAAAAAAATGGCAACGAGACAACAATAGAATGTAATAAAAAAAAATAAAAAAAAATAAAATAGATAACCAAACAAAATGCAAATCAGCAAAGTTCAACACAAATACCAAAAAAATACCAAATTAAAAAAGTGTATAAAGTAGAAAATATTCTAAATGCAAAAAATATTCTAAAGTATAAATAAAATAAAAATTACTTGTGTCAATAATTAAGGCCTCAGCTTTAACTAGAACTAAGTGTAGCAGCTTGAGTCATTGTAAATAAGGAACGTAAGAAAACAACGTAACATAAGTGCACATAACGTAAAGGCAGCTCCCCCCCCCCAGCGACCGTAGGTACCTCAAACCCAATTTGTCGACACTGAAACATTCCACCACACAGTATGGCCTCGGTCGCCGCTTGGCTGCCATTTGCACGGGCGGCGGCCATCGGTTGGGTGCCTATTGCCACTCATCCACTGCCACCGCCGCCGATGCCCAAGGATCGGCGTAAAACAGACGATGAAAAGCTATTGATCAACGTCTCCGGTCGTCGTTTTGAGACCTGGCGCAATACACTTGAGAAATACCCAGACACATTGCTTGGCTCCAATGAGCGCGAGTTCTTTTATGATGAGGACTGTAAAGAATATTTCTTTGATCGGGACCCGGATATATTTCGTCATATACTTAACTACTATCGCACAGGCAAACTGCACTATCCCAAACACGAATGCCTCACTAGCTATGACGAAGAGCTGGCCTTTTTTGGCATCCTGCCCGATGTCATTGGAGACTGTTGCTATGAGGACTATCGCGATCGCAAGCGTGAAAATGCCGAACGCCTAATGGATGACAAACTCTCCGAGAATGGCGATCAGCACTTGCAACAGCTGACTAACATACGCCAGAAAATGTGGCGTGCCTTTGAGAATCCGCACACATCGACCAGCGCCTTGGTCTTTTACTATGTCACCGGCTTTTTCATAGCCGTCTCCGTCATGGCCAATGTGGTGGAAACAGTACCCTGCGGGCATAGGCCAGGACGTGCTGGCACCTTGCCCTGCGGCGAACGCTATAAGATTGTCTTCTTTTGCCTAGACACGGCCTGCGTGATGATCTTCACGGCGGAGTATTTGTTGCGCTTATTTGCGGCACCCGATCGCTGCAAGTTTGTGCGCAGCGTGATGAGCATCATCGATGTGGTGGCCATTATGCCATACTATATTGGTCTGGGCATTACGGATAACGATGATGTGAGCGGCGCCTTTGTTACGTTGCGCGTTTTTCGCGTATTTCGCATTTTCAAATTCTCGCGGCACTCGCAGGGTTTGCGTATTCTCGGCTATACGCTGAAATCATGCGCCAGTGAACTGGGCTTTCTGGTCTTCTCGCTGGCCATGGCCATTATTATCTTTGCCACTGTCATGTTCTATGCGGAGAAGAATGTGAATGGCACAAACTTCACATCGATACCGGCGGCCTTTTGGTATACCATTGTAACGATGACCACATTGGGGTAAGTGATCCGACATTCTGTACCATACGTAGAAACTCTCATCACTGTGTTTATCCTTATAGTTATGGTGACATGGTGCCTGAGACAATAGCTGGCAAAATAGTGGGCGGCGTTTGCTCACTTAGCGGTGTGCTGGTCATCGCCTTACCTGTACCTGTTATTGTATCGAATTTCAGTAGAATCTATCATCAAAATCAGCGTGCCGATAAGCGCAAGGCGCAACGGGTGAGTTAAAAGTTGAAGTTGGTGAGGCATTACAACAAGTAGAGTGTCAACAAGTGGCTACAAGAGAGCCAGATTTCTTAGTATTGCTCCAAGCAAGTGCAGCCCAAAGGGGAACTTTTACAAGTCTATGAGTTTTGGAATTTTCTACGCAGAACCTTTTTATTCAAAGAGTAAAAAAATGTATATGAATCCGACTCAAGTCAATAACTGGCCAGAGACTTAGACTTACAATAACAAAGTTGATAAAAAGAAATCCAAATAAAAAATAGAAAAAAGCCAAACGAGCAGCGCTGACGAAATGGTTGAGTCATGAAATAGGATTGATTAAGGATGCTCAAAAGACGCACATCAGGATGACTTATGATAGAAGAAGAGATAGAAGGCATAAACCGTTCCAAGGAGAGGATATTATAAAGGCTGTTGTAATTAGAAGCAAAACAAAATTGGATACAAAAAATTGTAAGTGGCGAAAATTACGATTTGCTCGGAAGTTACGACAAAAGTAACTTTATTTAGAATTTCCGTGGAATCAAAAAAAGGCCGAGTAATAGTTTATGCAAGAAGAGCACGCCGTAGCATGCTCTAGGGTAGTTTTAGGAAGACCACTTTGTAAGGCGAAGTCTGTCAGAATAAGGTGGCATTCGAATGTTTGGCTCCCAGCTTAAGCCACGAAGTGCAAGAAGGAATAATCCTGTCTTCATAAAGATGGTATTGAGTAATCCCATCAAGTGCTATCTGTTAATAACTTCTGTACAATTATGAGCAAGCTGCATCATTTAGTCTCTGTATAACATCCTTTAGAGACCTTCAGAATATTAAGGAGAATGTTAATAGGTGAAGCTATTCCGCGAGCTAATGAAGCATTGTTTTTTGCGTAAAATGACACATCGCCGTAGCTAAGGAAAGGTTTGATAAACACAATGATGTCACGCCATTAATCGCCGATAAAATCAAATGAATGATAATGGACGATCGAAGAAGGTGGGCAGAAAGAGATTTAGGATAAAACTTATTATTTTGAAGGAATACAAAAATTTGAAAATTGTTGAACTAAATGTTCGTTACATTTAAAATAACATGATGTTGGAAACGAAAGCGATTGTTCGATAAAAATATCTTTCATTTAAAAATTAGCGACACTGAAATGATACCAATTATGAGTTATGTTTAAATACTCGATGCTAAGCTGAACTTATTATAATAATTTTCGCTTAGTAAACACTGCTTTGATGAAATGCATAAAAGCTTCAAGATTACTTCTTCTTACACTACTCTCTTTTCTTCTTATCTTACTCTTGCAGAAAGCACGTCTGGCGCGAATACGCATTGCCAAGGCCTCATCGGGAGCTGCATTTGTTAATAAAAAGAAGGCTGCCGAAGCGCGCTGGGCCGCGCAGGAGTCGGGCATTGAGCTGGATGACAATTATAGGGATGAGGATATCTTTGAACTGCAACATCATCATTTGTTGCGCTGTCTCGAAAAGACAACGGTGCGTATGCTTAATGCTGGTTCTTGACATTCTTTTGGTTTCTTGATTACATTGTATTCGTCAAGCGTCAATTGTGAAGCGTCCATGGCAGGAAATTATCTGCATCTCTCTCTCTCTCTCTCTCCATTTAACACTTTTTGTTTGTTGCATTTAATTTATCACATGTTTCTCTTGTTTGTTTTTTTCTTCGTTTTCATTTTTATCTTTTTTCGACAGATGTAGCAACATTTGAACATCTTTCTAATAGCTAAACATTTTCACGTTTGCCTTGTGCTGCTCGTTAGTCAAGCAATGACAAGCCACACAACAAGAACAACTACAACAACAACAACAACAACAAAAACTACAACTACAATAGTTGAGAGCACACAGAACACTAACAACAACAACTACCGCCAAATAAGGCAATCAAGAACAGCATGCAACAAAAACAGTTGCAAGGATTTGTTGTACAAGTCAAAATCTCTCGTGCGTGCTCTTTAATCCTCCGTGACGTCATTTGTCTTTGTATCATACAAACAAAAAAAAAAAAAAACCATTTGTTTTTGCTAGCAATGTGTATTAAAATTTATTGTATACACTTTTCTATGTGTAATGTTTTTTGTTTTTTTTCCATTACTAAGTATATTATTTCTCTACATTTGGGTCAGATTTTTCACAAATTTTTGCAATTTATTTGTATTTATTTTGCTTTTGTGTTTTTCTTATGATTTTAGTTTACCACCAAAAACATAATGTAAATTAAATGAACAAATATTAATGTCTATTTTCTATAAATACAAAAATAATGAAACGTAAATAAAACAAAAAATGCCCAAGTGCGGTAAAAGTAAGTGTGCTTTTGTCTTATATTATTATTATTTTCTTTTTTTTTGGGGTTATTCTTGTTGCTCTTAAGCATTGCAATCAATTTTTATTATTTGAACTTTTAAAAACAGCAACAGTTTGTGTTGAAAGCTATATAAAAGAAACGCTGTTTGTTTTTTAAGTTGAAAGAATTTTAATACTTTTTGTTTGGTTTTTTTTTTTTGTTTTTTTCTAGTAGTAGGTCGTTGAGCAGACAACAAATTGCTTTCCATAGAAAAATTTTATGCGGCGCCATATGAACATCTATAGCTGCCAATACAAATCCATAAATAAAACCATAACCTATTAAATTTGAACTAATTCGAATAAAAAAGATTTTAAGAACTTTGGTTTCACCGAAGCTTAGAAACTCTTCGCGTAGCAATCAATGATAAACTTTAAACTTTTGATTAATTTTATTTGATACGATCTATGGTAGGGTCGGCAGCGTATATTCTCGGACAAGCTCAACTGGAGGGTGTCCCTCAGACTACCAGACTACTGCAGCGTCTTTCAGGCTGAAGTCCTTGCCATCTACTATGCTGCGAAATCGCTACAGGAGGGTGGAAACTTTGCAATAAGCACTACTATCTTTTCGGATAGTCAAGCCGCAATTAAATCCCTCACAGGTTTCAATGCCAGCTCTAAACTCGTGCACGTTTGCCAATTCGCCCTAAACCAGTTATCCCTGCTCTCTAGGGTACACCTCGTTTGGGTACCCGGACATAGGGACATACCGGGAAACTGTGTGGCGGATGAACTGGCCAAACAAGGCACCTCTCTGGCCGTCGTCTATAACTGCATAGACATCGGCACAACCCTCGCCACAGTCAAACTGGCCATCAAACAGAAATTTTTGGCAAGTGCCAGCACTGCCTGGTCCAATGAGGACTCCTGCAGCACCTCAAGACTTACCTGGCCAAACATGGACGGCAACAAAACCCGAAAGTTGCTCACATTAAGTGGCAACTACCTATCGACCACTGTGTCCATTCTAACAGAACACTGCCTTTTGGGCAGGCATTCCGAAAGAATGCGCGCCCCCTTCAACGACTTCTGCCGCGGCTGCGGATCCGAAGAGGAGGAGGAAACTGTTCTACACTTTATGTGTCAGTGCCCCTCCCTATCAAGAAGAAGATTAAGGACCCTAGGGTCCCCTTTTCTGAACAGCCTTATTGACCACTCAAATCTCTGTCAGGTTCATTGAACTTTCTGGCTGGCTCAGCAATAATATGGTTGAATAGTCGTGCCTGTTCTTCTTCAGAGCTGACCGGGTGAATGCCTGTATACGCAGTTATAAAGACATCCCTGGTCAGCTCTCGAACAGCGTTACCTGTGGCATCACAAAGGGCTTCATTGTGCCTACGTGCGTCTGGGCTGTTACAAGACAGGCAACAACTATAACCATAACCTAACCTAACCTATGGTGGGCAATAAACCATTACTAGCACTCTGATATTAGAAGTTAATAGGCAGATAGGGATCCTCAGATCCTCACAACTAGGAGTAAGAGGCTCAAAAAATAGCAAGAAGCTACTAACCCACAAAATGCCAATGTGAACAAATTTTGAGATATGTTTAAAATAAACTCACTTATTATGAGATGTCCGGCGACATAGTTCAGAAATATTTCTGAATAAAATTTGAAATATAGGGCTACTTTTCTTATTAACTAATTCTTCCCGACACCCTCAAAAAATAATAAGAAATAATTTTAAAATATGCATGTCATCAACTTTATTATTATGGGTTCTCTTGAGATATCTAAAAAAAACAGTTGAATAATAACTTAAAAAAATAAAAAAACGGAGAACAAAATTATTCAAATTTCTTATTTTCCTACGAGATAGGCGTATACCTATTAAAAGAGTTGAAGATAACTTGATAAATAAACGAAATCTTCTTTCAACTTTTCAATTTATCGTAAAATATCTACAGCAACGGTATAACGAAAAACTGCATTGTGTAATCGACAAGTCGGAATCGAAATGTAAAAATCATAAAAATCGAAGAGATCGATTTAAAAAGTGACCGACTTCGATAGTTTTCGCACTGATCTCCTACACTAGAACATTTTTTTCTCTGTGTTAGGTTCCATTTCCGGCATCCTGTTCACTCTTAGTAGCGTTCACTTTCAAAACTTATCTTTATAAAGATGTATGTAAAATAGAAGAAAATAGTTTATATAGCTTGCTCAATAAATAAAGTCCACTACGTTGTGAATACTATTTCAGGGACTTCTCTGTAATGTTAGTTTGTAAAAAGAAAAACTCAGCAGACATTGTACAGCCTGTGTATATTTATTTATGCATGTAAATATGCAAATCAATAATATGTATTGTATAATAAAGAATCTATAAACTATTGTATATTACGTTTTGTAATATCTAAGTAACAAATGGATTGCACGCTATAGAATTAAGTGATGACCATGAAAACAGCCATCCTGTGCTCAACCTAAGAGCGGTAATAATACTATATTTAATTTATATTTATTGTATATGATGTAATATGTAATATGATGAAAATATGGTAATTGTTCTGCTTTTCGGGAAATGAATTCTAGTTCGTATACTCAAATAAAAAACTTGAATGAAAGCTAGAATAAATACTTTTTTAAAACATGCCTTTACTACTAACTAATAGACACTACGTGAAGAGTATCAAAATCAAAACTATAATTAGCTCATAAAATAAACATAAAATCAGTTATAAACTTAATTTGTATTGGTCAAAATGCACTAAAATGTTTCCATATAATACAAGAAATTCTCGTTTTAATGCATTTGCCCAGCATCAAGTTCTTAAAATCAATATCCCAGCCATAAACTTGCCCCATATATCGGTTGACTTCCTCACGCAGACAAAATAAAACGCGCGCGCGTTTTTAAACGCTAGCAAAACGCACACAAAAGTCGCTCGCCCTGCGCTTGCTATAAATCCCCGCAAACTGCCGCGCCTTAAAACCAACTGCTGTCTAATACTTGTTCATTGTGTTACTGTACTATTGTCATTGCTTACAATACAAAAAAATTACAACAAATATCTGGAAATTTCTGTGTTCTGTAGGAAAAGCGTTTTTCCCCTTTTTATTCTTGACCATAAAACATAAAAGTTTTAGCGTTCAAATGTTTATAACTATCCGCTTTATTGTTCTTGACGTTGTTTTAATTAACTTTAAAAACACATTTTTAAAATAAAACCAAATCCTGTTTTCTCAATCTTGCTGTAAAGTATTCTTTAGTTATAAACACATGTTAGCCAAATATTCGAAACAATCTGTCTAAAATGCAAAATCTAAATGTGACTGACTGCTTTCAAAAAAAATTATATTTTTAAGTTTAACAAGTTTAAGTTTAATTTTCTTAACAAATCTTATTTTTAAAACAGTGTTCAATATTTCGATATCAAGACATGCATTTATGCAACACTGCAATAATTTATTTTTTTTGCTAAAACAGTGTGACCAGATGAGTACAAAAGCATATGTCAAAACTATTCTGGCTTTATTTTGTAGTATATTCTTGCCATTGCTTTACGCTTTGCTGGTAGTTAGTTTTTTGGCTAAAATCCGTAACTTTGACCAACTTTGAGATTTGAGCAATCTGCTCCGAATATTTCTAGACAAAATCAAAACTTAGAATCAAATTATTCTATAATTAAAAATACTAAAACATAAAATAATTAAAAATATGTTCATAGTGCTTAAAAGGTCGGATTTAGAAATTCGCTGGAGTTGGTCCTGCAAAAAGAAATTTGCAAAGTTTTTACTTTAAAGAAAAGCTTAAAGCACGGTCTTAATAATTTTTGCTCCACATTTTGTTAAATAGTTTCATAAAAGTCTAGTAGTTCTAAAACAATTTTTTAGAAGTAAAAAATAGCTAATATCAAACAGCATTGTGTCGTAATAATATTCAGAACCGTGCTGTAATGAAGCATTTATAAAAATATTTTGGAGGAAAATTGAAGACTTTTTCTTCTTTTTTTTTTATTTTGTAATATAGTATATTCTGTATCACGTCTAAACTCTGCTCTTTCATAATCAAACTTACTTAACTTTAACTTGACAGCGCGATTGAGAAAACAGCTCTTAGTACTTATATAAACACCCAAATCCAATGTTTGTGTTTGTGTCTATGTATTCCTAGCTTAACACCCGTATTCCTCATTCCTCAGACTATTTTGATCAACTTTAATGTACTATATCTATGTAAAATTGCTATAAACCAAGCAAAAAAAAAAAAAAAAAAAAAAAAAAAACAATATTATCATACAATGTACTCTATGTTCTTTATGTTTCTCTTTGTAAATTTTTCTTGCTCTCTGTCACTATAAAACAAACCAAAACAAAAAAAAAGGATCGTGAATTTGTCGAATTAGAAATACCCTATAATGGCCAGCCAAAGCGACCTGGCTCGCCATCGCCCATGGCAAGTCCTGCACATTCCACAAACAGCGCTGCGGGTCTGCTGCAGTCCTGCTGCGGTCGCTGCTGTTCACAACGTTATCAGGTAAGAACCAACTATGAATGCTTAACCCATAATTTTGTGAGATACTTAGTATTTTGTTTGTTTTTTATGTACATTAAGTGCAGGTGGGTGGTAGCTATGTTAATAAAGAATGTTTTTATAGTTTTGTGTGTGTGTGTATGTGTATATTTGTTTTGTTTGTATAAATTGTACACGTAAATTTGTTGTAACTACAACTACAATTGCAACTACATACACAACAAAACACTACAAAAAAAAAAAAAAGGCGACCCCACAAGGTATGCAACATTTACTTTCATTAAGCATCAAAAGTAGAGCATACTTTCAGGCTGTCGTATTTTTAGCGCATATAATATTTTTTGTTGCCAGCAACTTTTTTAGTGTGACCTTTTCGCTAATGTATTTCAATTTTATTTTTATACTCTTTTTTTATTTTGAAACAGGCCTGTGGCAAATATATGCCAGCTGCAAGTAACGCTCAAAATAGCCAAAACAATCAGCCCATGGACGGCACCTATCTGGTAGAGGCCTCGTTCTGAACTAAAAGAAATAAAGAGCAACATACAATGAATACGCTGATAAAGATGAGATTAACGATAATGATGATTAATGCTTATGTTTAGTGTAACTTGAAGAGTTTTTAAAGTTAATTGAATTTGTTGCAGACGTTGTGCAGGATATTAGACGTCAAAAGCAAAAAAGAAAAATGAAAATAAAACAAAACATAAAATATAGAAATTAATAATAATAACAAATTGTCAGCAGTAATCTCTTAAATTTGATTTTCGAGTTTAAATTTACTTAAATAAAAAAAAAAAGAAAATACAAAAGCAAATTATATTTAAAAGCAAAAAATTCTAAATGTATCAAATAAAACGAATTCTTAAGCTGTGTTTACACTAACTTTTAACAAAGTTTTTAAGATTTTACTTTAATTTAAACTAATTGTAGAAAAATCGTTAATGATAGTGTAAGCACAGCTTTACTTAGCCATAGAGTCACAGCAACAACAATAAACAAATAAATAGCATATATATATATATATACATATGTATATAAATAGTAAAACTACATAAAGTAAAAACAAGGCCGTTAACACATAGAGCAAGAATAACTTTCAACTTTTAATTACCAAGTGGCCAAGTTGGATTTGATTAGCATGGTCCCGCTAATAAATTATAAAAATAATAAGTATTATAATATATATGCAACACTATTTACTTTATATAGGTGACAAGACAACAAAAACAACAACTACAGAAGCATTTTAGAGGAATTTACTGTGCATGTTTTTAAGAGTGTAAAAATAAAAAACTACAAAAAATAATAGCATTGATTAGCAAAAGATACTAACTACAATTACAACAAATAAACTACACTAACATACACTCAAGCAGTTGCATTGGGTCCAAAAAACAAAAAAAATATATTAAAATAAATTAAAAAAACCGAAATACATAAAAAATATATATAGCAAACAAATGCAAATAGGTACATGATACAAGAGTCAGCAAGTGCCGACTTTAAGATACCCTGCAATCGACTTTTTAATTTTTTAGCGCCATATACATATGTAAATAAAATGGAGCAAACGCAAAAAGTCAGCAAAATTACACTGTGCAATAATTTTTTACGACAAATGTTTTCAGTACAAAATTTCTTGTTATGTCCTTTTTAGTATTTCTCTTAGGTAATCTTAGCTTTTTGTTCACAAATTAAATAAATCCAACTTAATTACGTTATTTGTACATAGTTAACGCACAATAACTTTTTATCATAACTTTGTCAGCGAAAAATTCCGGCTAGTTTACAAAAATATTTCTTTATAAGTTCCACAGCCCAAGCAAAAACTTATAAATTCCATGTTAAAACAAGTGGGCCGCTTACAGTCGGGTTGTGCCGACCATATTGCACTGTTTAGTACCAAAAATTACTAACTTTCGGTAGTAGTCCTTGAAATAGCACCCTTCTGCTCCGACACAACGCATATAACGCGATTCTCAATGCGCGTACGCTTTCTGAAACTCGCTTAAGGGAATTCTCTTCAGAGATGCCGTCACGATCCCTTGGACATTTTCTAAGGAGCTGGTAAACCCCATATAGATCGCGCTTGAGTCGAAAAAAAAGAAGTGCTACGTTGCCACATTTCGACTTAAAGGTGGGTGGGGGCAATCCTGTGTTGTCCAGAAACTTCCGCACCAGCAGCAGCGCATAAACATACGAAGACCTCAATTTTTTAATAATCTGAAGTTTGTCAGCGTTAAGGAGCACCTTAACATTGACCAAATTTTTATGATTCCTTCGAGTTGATGGGTGACCAGCGTGGTGTTCACGCTTATGCTACTCGAACACTGTTGAGCAGCGTCTCCGTAGATGTCTTTAATCTTTCCGAGTGTTTCCGACACTGTTTTTGCAAGTTTTGGCGCAGAATTAAGCCTTTTCTGCATCTTGGATCGCGACGACAGTTCTTATCAAGGGCTTTCGGGAAAGGTAATGGTCTCTTTGGAAGTCTCTCCACTACTACGTCTAGACGGTCCCTTCACCGCTTGGGCTATAGAAATTCAGTACTACTACTTTTGGATCCCACGCTGTAATTACTACTTAGCTAAATTTTCACTTATTTGGACGGGCTTTGAAAAATATGTTGAAAACAATTATTTTATTGTTCGCATTAAGTTTAACTTTATACGCGAAAGGATTTGGTGGTATTTGATATCACCAAAAAGTACAAGATTTTTTGTATTTTGCTTTACATGAGGCCTAGAGGCCGATTTTGCTTATTGCCCCCTTTTTCATAGCAGTGTAGTATGCTGGCTTCTAGCGCATCTTCTAGGCCAAAAATTTTCAAAAGGCTTAGGCGCGTCTTGCATGCATCGGTCTGCGTCATTAGTTTGCCAAATTCTTTGTGGCAGTTATTTGCTACTTATTTGGCAAGTCCCTTTGATATTTTTTGGCCATAAGCACTCAAAATTTGCAACCAATCTCGATATAAATGTACATCGCACGGAGTATTCCGCAAATTTATAAAAAAAATACCAACGTATCATGTGGAAAAATTTCATGCCTTCTTCGAGAAACAGGCAATATCATATATATAAACTTTAATTGTTTTTTTTTGTCCTGATCACTTGGATTATCGCTCGTCGAACTTATAAACAAACAAAAAATTAATATGTATACCCTTGCATCCAAACAACATAAAAATGGGCATAGAAAAAATTGAATTCTAAAATTGTTGCACAGTTTTATTTTTCAGACCAGCAAACATTTGAAATTTGTTGTAGTGTATTATGCCGAGTATAATTCAACTCAAACTTTAACAGCTCGTATACTTGATATTTAGTTTTCAAAACCAAAAAAAATTTGTTTTTTTGCTAAACCAAAGCTATAACTATCATTTTGTAATAAAATCTACTTTTCCTTCCAAAGTCTTAAGCAAATTCTATTATTTTTTTAACGAATCCCATTCGCTATTACCTTGCTGAATTTCGTTTAAGCCCCAAACGTAAGGGTCAATTCGGTGATAATATAATTGTGGGGTTATTTATTTTAATATACCGGCTGCCCTTAAGATACAGGGTACAAAAACAGTTGTGTAGTAAAAAAAAAAATGTAGAATCAAAGTTATTATAGTTAATAAATTATGAGCAAATTTATTTATTTTTAAAACGGTCTGTAGTTTAGTATATACCAAGTTTAACTAAGTAACTAAGCGCCATTTGCAACAGTACCATATAGACATTTTTGCATATGTATATTAGCAACAAATTGAATCAAACTGAACAAAAATATAAAAACATTCCTATATTGTTCTTAACAACGACTTAATTTTTCAACTATATTTTGTATAGAGCAAAAGGTTTCAGTTCTCGTTTCCACAAATTCAAGTAATTAAATCAAAATCAAGAAAACTCTAAGAATTCTCTCTTCCAAGAACTAATTTAGCTAATTATGTAACTTATGTATTTACATAGTTTTAATGTATGTGAGTGTGTGTGTGTAGCGGCGAAGCTTTAAATTGAAGCAAATGAAAATCTATACTTAGCAAATTCTAACTAACTAAAAGTAAACTAATGAATTAATTAATTAAATTAAAACTTAAATTACAACCTAAATCAAACATTTAAAATTAGTGCAAAGTAATCAATACGTATAAAAATAAAAGGAAAAAACGAAATGGAGCTTGTATGTATGTATAGTACATTTTTTATTATTATTATTATAATGATGTTGACTAATAAATTGTATTTTTAAAAATCTGTTTGTAATGCCCTTAGTTCTTTTCATTTCAATGCAAATTAATTGTTAAAAACAAAAAAGAAATATATATATATGTAACTTTACCAAGCAACAAAAACAACAATGAAAAAAATAAATAAATTTTAATGCAAAATATAAAAAATATAAAATATAAACAACTTGGTTAACAAATGCAAAGAATTCTTATTGTGAAAACAAAGAAAACTTTTATGTATAATTAGAAGGGCGTACTTAAATAAATGAATAAATGAAAAGAAAAACAAACAAAACAAATTTTGGATATTAACATCCAAACACTCTCGTAGCGATATTCTAAATGAACAAAAAACCAAATACGAAAAAAAAAATAAAACACATATTTTAAGTAAATAGAAAAAAAAAAGAACCTAAAGAACTTTTCTGTTTCATTTTTAGTGATAATTCGAATTGAGTAAAACAAAAACAAAACAAAACCCAATACTCTGCCATGGGTTTGTAATGCAACAAAACAGAAAAAAAAACTAAAAATTAATAATAAAATAAATAAAGAAATCTGTTTACTTCCACAACAACAACTATGTGTCAAGACTCGCTCTCTCCTCTCTCTCTACCCGTCATTCTCTCTGTAGGTATTGTATGCGTTTGGCTACAAATGCAAAACTACAGAATTTTAGATACTCTACATATATTGTATATTTGCAAACAAAATTTATTAGTTATTCAGTTAAATATTTAAAATAAGTTGTTCTTTTAGTTATTTAACTCCTTTATAGCAGACGAATTGACTAGACACAGCACGCCCACTACGCTTCTACCGGATAAGCAGCATATCAGTATGCCGTTGGCCACTATCAAGCTACAAATAAGCGCCCAAAGAATGCGGAACAATACACCCCATTGCAGACTCAGCCGCCAAATATGCCCAAAATTTGACGCAAAACGCTCCTTCAGACTTTGCGGACTAAATCGATCGCAGTGCTCGGCGATTGTCAGAGCGATCAACGGACACTGGCTTGTCGGTGTTAGTGCAGCCAGACTAAATGTTCCGAACAACGACTTTTGCAGAAGCTGCAAAGATGAAGAAGAGTTAGAATCAGTAAAGCACTTCTTCTGTTCCTGTGAAGCTCTTCCTCCACAATCTAGCGGAGCTAGAAGCTATATGCCCGAGGAAGATTGCAAGGAACATCGTAGCAACAGGCTGGGGCTCTTTCTAAGTTTTTCTTCAGTACAGAAGGGTAAAAGTTGTAGAGATCCGTGCGGAAACACAACGGGCCAGTCTAGGCCTTAGTGTGCTGGCTTAAGCCAGCGGACGCTCTTACCTTACCAAACCTATTTAACTCTTTTAGTTAGTTACATGATTTTTATTATAGAGGGCTTCGCCTTTGCTCATTTCGTTAGCAACCAACCTTACTTATGTTTAAATTATACATATTTATAATATTGTGAAAACAAATATGCGCCATCTAGCGACAAAAACTTGCTTGCGCCATCTTGTGGCCACACTTACACACTATTTTTCTTTTATGGTTTCCAACGATTTTATTTATATGTTTTTTGGGGTTGCTGACGAGATATTTTTGAAGTTATTTCAGAATCCTGGCGTGCTAGAGATTTTCAAAAATATAATAAAACATTTTTTTAGGCTACGGTAGCCCTGTCGCATGTAATGCAACTATTTTGGTGGGGTTGTGCAATTTTTGAATTAGCAAGGCAATGTAAGGCGTATTTTTTAAGGACAGCTTGAATAAATTATCACTTTCATATGCAGTACACATTACAAACTAACTCCAAAACCGGCTCTCCTTAGACGAAAATATTCCAATGAGAAAGCTTTTGAAGAAAATCAGCATAGACACATGCTACCCATGGAATGAAGGAGCGGAGATGGCATATGCATTGAGCGATGTCCTATATTAGTGCGTGGCTTGGTAATAGCTATAGGTATGGCCAGTCGAAAAAAAAAGCTGGCAAAGGTAGATTGGCTATTAATTGCTAAACATCTCTCCAAGTGAAACTTGTCCCTATATGCAGTCTGGTACAATGCATTTAGCAGACATCAAAACAATTCTCGAGCAGTACACCGTATAGCCATTCCTTCCAATAACTTAGCTAATGACTTGAGAAGATATATATTTATTTCAAAAATAACTTTTGTTACAGCTATTACAAAATATGCCCGGTTTTTGTACTTGCCCTTACATTTTCAATGTACTCCACTTTAAGAGTATATAGATATTGCCATACATTTTAAGCAATAAAAGCTGAGAGTTGGCTTTAAGTAGACGAGTAACGGAAATTCCCATTATACATCATCGTCTATAGTATGTATGCATAAAAGCCAGCTGGAGATATTTGTTATAAAGGTGATCTTACTTAGTAAGTACTTACGTACTTGTGTTTATATTTGTCGAGAGCATTCGAGTCTGAGTCGTTTGCAACAGCGTGTTAGCGCCAATGTCTGCTCTAGACAGATATTTTTAGATTATAGTTATAAATTATAGACTTGAAGTTATGCTATACGCTTGATTGCAAACATTTAAGAGACCCGTCTAAGCATATATGGCTTAAAACATTGACAAGATTGAAAGCAGCTTTGTGGCTGGAACATTGAAAAATCAGCAAGATAACAAATAGTTTATAGCTTCAATCGAATCTTTCAATTCATTGGAAAAAATACTCATAGCATATAGGTATATACTATGTACAATTAAAGCCCAGTCATTTTTATATTTACAAATCAGCTGCTCATTAGTAACGTCATTGACTGCGCTTTGTGGCTTTTGTGTCGGTCAAAACAACTTGTGTTTCTTTATAAAATGGAAGTCTGTGTGCAACTTAAAGGTCGTGCCTATAAATCAAGGCAATAAATATAAAAAAAATTCAACAAAAACTATGCTGACGTTAAAAATAAATGTACTCACATATAATTAAAGTTGGCTTTAAATAAAAGTGTTTGTGGTAGTCAGTTTTTTTTTTTTTCACACAATCAAAAAATGCTTTAACGTATTATAGAAAATATAAAGTATACGCAAAGTACGCCAGATAGCCATTAAGTCTTTTATAAACTATTTTCAAAACGTTTTTCAATCCAAACTCTGGCTTTAGGCAAAATAATAAAATTATTTTTGTCATTATGCACACACACTATTAAAATATTAAGTATGCGCAACGTAAGCAAAAACACAAAGATTATTTTGTAACATTTTAGAGGCAGATGTTTTTTGGTATCAAATATATGAGATCTATATATATATGAACACCTAAAATATATGCAGTGTCCTCCAGAATATGCATAGTTTATATTTCCAAATTTGCTGCGCTTTAAAACGAAGTTTGAGAAATTTTATTTTGGTGTTCGCGATAAGCCTGAAGTTTCTAGGCAGAAAATTTTGGGACTTTTATTTTTGCGACAAGTAAAAGAAAATTTGTTTATTTTTGTTTACATAGGTTTTCAAACCTATTTTGGTAACTGCAGCATCTACACAAACAAATATCTGAAAATAGTTGTCTTTTAGCGAAGCTTTTATGCAAAAGGGTTTTAAATTTACAATGTTTTGCAGATGACTACTGGGCAGAAAAACGGATAATTGGAACTTAGTGTGTAGAAAATAACTAAAAAAGCGAAAAGACAGAGATGCAGCTTGTGCCAAAATTTCACGCTCTCATCTCTTTTGGAAAGTATAAACCAACAACCAATAGGTATTCATTGGCACCTAAGCAAAAAATTTTGTGAACTGACGTACGCAGACGATGTAGCTCTATTAGCTAGCTCGTACCAGGATATACAGAGAAAAGTTGATGCGTTAAACGAGGCTGCTCTTAAAATTGGATTAAAAATTAATATACGCAAAACTAAATCCATGCGTGTTAAAAAAAATAATACCAACCTATTCCAAATAGGGGGAACATCCATTGAAAATGTCGCCGAGTTCGAATACCTTGGTAGTATGTTAACGAGTAATGGAGGTGCTTCAGCTGATATCGACAGTCGCATTCGCAAAGCGCGCGTTGCATTTAGCAGATTGAGTCGAGTGTGACGATGTCATAGCCTAAACCAAAAAACTAAGTTAACCATCTTTAACTCAGTGCTACTTTATGGCAGTGAAACCTGGTATGTTACTCGAGCCTCCACGCGATGCCTACGAATTATGCTTAAAATATGGTGGCCAAGAACAATATCAAATGAACGCCTATGGCGTGCGACAAGACAAAACAGCATGGAAAGTCTAAAGACGTAAATATATTTGGCATTGGTCATATACTACGAAAGAATACGAAGGATCTAACACATGTTGCACTGTTATGGAAACCACAAGGAAATAGATTAAGAGGGCGTCCACGAACTACATGGCACAGAACAGTTTTAAATGAAACGCAAAAATCTATAAGTGAGCTTCGAAGTATTGCAAGTAATAGACAACACTGGAAATCTTTTGTTAAAATTTTATGTGAATAGACTAAGTTTGTACAATCAAACATTGTTATAAACATAGGTCAATAAAAAAAAAAAAAATCTCTTTTGGTCTTCGTGGAATATGGAATACGGGAATACAGACAGACAGAAAAACGGACATGACACAATTGACTTATTTTCATTGCGTTTTTTTAGGATACTTATTTGGTTTTCTAACAAATAACATTTTTTTATTTGCTTAATGCCCTTAACAAAATATTAAGTATGCGCAACGTTGCAGCTGGAATGCTTCAGATGTTACTTATCACTTGTCTACAGCAGCTTCAATATACCTTTCGTCTGCGTGGTAGGGTGCAAATATAAGGCAATTAAGAATGTGATTTCTAACTTGCGTGTTCTATGCACATAGCTACATTATCTTAAAAATGTCCTCTCAAGCTTTCTTAGACTCTTCATATAAAAAGGCGATATATTAAACCATATTGGGCATGCATATAACAGGATGGTACGGACTAGAGCCTGATATATAATTGTTTTAAGTCTTCTATTCAATTGGCTTGCATGAAATAGTTTAATGTATAAAAAGTAAACCTTTTTTGTATTTTGAGAATTGTTTCAATGAAATTTCTGGATATCGTAACCGTCGTAACTAGGATGTTTATAATAAGTCTAAACTCTTTTTATGTTTGCATATGAAAAGGAGCTAGTATAAAGTTGGGATATATGTATCATTTTTAGTTTTTAAAAAATCAGCCAAACTATTCGCTTGTAACTCAAAAACTGCAGATTTTGTATGCATATTAGCCAACTGGAAGCAACAGAAAAGTTTAAAATTAATAATCAAAATTTCATTAAATAGTAAATAAAAATCCAAAAATCAGCTCCATGACGTATATTTAATTTAATTAACAGCATTGTAAATATGTTTCTGCTATCTTTAGTTATGTAATTTTGATTACACATTCAGTACCACATGATACTAGTTACCGGCTCAACTTACGTACTTAATAACTTTTAATACATGATTTACAAGGTATACTTACTACAGGTAGCATACTCCCGCCGAAGGCTCTAACGAATATTACCAATTTTTAGTTTCGTTGCGACTGCGCGTGAGGAGGGTTGTTTACGCGCATCGGCTGCGAGCAACAACTACAATTTTTGTTTGTTTCCCTCTCACGCTTTTTCTTGCTCTCACTTAAATTGGTAACGACGTCGGCAGCATTACTCTACCTTTAACAAGTATACCTTGCATTATTTATAGTTATTACATCTTATAGAAGTACAACCTAACGTGTGACCTGAAATTAACTTAAATTTTACGATTAATAAAAGTTAAATAATTAATAGGCAGCGATCTCATGGGATCAATATCAATTGAACTGAAATAAATGGAGAATATTATCGTATCAAAAATTTATATATGTTAAGTTGGTCATTACCGACTATAAGATATGCGTGTTTTATTTGAGCCCCAGTGGCATAGTCCAAGCCATACACAATTCAACTGATTGTTTACTTGGCCAAAAAAAAAAAATTAGTACTTACGCTGATTGCATACATTGAACTTTTATGTGATCAAAAGTCGTATGTATATTCATAATTTTCGTAAATATAGCCCGGAAGAGAAGTTAGCTTCGGCTCAAACTTCAACTTTTTAAGGGTTCTGCGTAGCTTTTAATAATTTGGTGCTCCAAGTTCGTACAAACAGTTCAACAGATAGATGAACATGAACTTACAAACTCGACTTTTAATTTTGAAATTTTATTATTATTTTTTATTTGTGCTTTATTCCCTTAATTTTGAAATTGTTTTCAAAAATAAGTTTTATTCTACCATGCTACTTATTTCTTCCTACATTTTTTGGTATAAACTTAATGTACTGTATAATCCGACAAGTAATGAGTATAAAAATTATAGTTATCCCATTATTATAATTTTTTGTATTTATTTCCATAATAATAAAAAGGATGGCTTAGCTGGGTTTTAACGAGTGGTTCGAATAATAGCCAAGATTAAATTTCCTAAATGAGCCGATTAAAACTTGTACCCGAAATCTACAAAATCCGTAACCAAATGTTTCCATACTTTCGGTTACATTTTTTGGTTTTAGATTGAGAAATCCGAATAAATATGGAGTGTAGAATTCTAAATATGAAGCCAAAACTTGTACAAAACCTCATTTTTCATGCAATTATGAAAATAGCTTTGTATAATCGTTATCGAATATATAATAGTTTATCGTTATAAACTAAGCACAATTCTAAATATCACTTTTTAATTTTTGTTTTGTTTTTTTAAGTCTCAATTTTATTTAAATTGAAATCGTAGTAAAAATTCGTTTGAATAGCTTAGTTTCTAAACTATAGCTAAAGGCCCATACGCAGTTCGAAATGTTTCGCACGGAATGACAAAACTTCATATAAAAAAAAAATCCCATTTGGTATATTCCATTTGGGGATCATTCCGTGCGAAATATTTCGAACTACGTATGCGCCTTAATTCAAGAAGGTTTTTGTTAAAGACTTAAAGTTGTATCAGGCTGATCTTTAACTTTTTTGGAAGCGTTTCTGCAACTGTTTATGCTTTCGTTTAATCTTGTGTGTTGTATTTGTTGACCAGATACTAATATTAACTTCGGTAAGCTAGCTTTATGACGTCAATTATCACTCATACAGCTAGATAACCAAAGACAACATAGCACCCTGTATATGCAGATTTTAAACACCTTGAAAGAAGCGCGCGCGTTTTGTATGCGTTTTTGTTGCGGTTTTCTTCTACTTTGTCTTTATATATTTTATATGCATCCCATCACTGCTGCCTGGGGCTTACGAATATGTATGTTTTTTTGTTTAATAGTTTTACTTGTTTTTATATAGTTAATGGTCATTTTTCATTTGTTGGCCTTCCTCCATGTGGCACAATCACTCTTGGCCAATTGTGCGTCAGTTTGTTTAGTAAATTATAGTGTTTTTTTTTTTTTTTTATTTTATTTTATTTTTTTTTATTTTATTATATTAAGTTTGTCATAATCCAGTTTTGTAGCTCACATTCACATAGAGTTAGCTTGGTTGGTTGGAACGTTGGCTACTATCGCCCACATGACTGTCGTCATCGACGTTAGCGGCGCCGTCGCGTCGCACGCCTGCGCAAAAGCAGCGCTGCTGCAATGCTACGTGGAATTTTTATGCATTTTGCATAGAAAAATACAACGATAAATGGCTGAATGCTTTGCAGCCATTGTCATTGCTTTGGAGAATTGATTATGCGGCTGTAAAGAGGTCAAAGATCGCGACGCGTTCGGCCAGAACTTTTTACTTATTCTATGAAAAATATTCCCATAAATATGCACGCTACAAAATAGCAGCCATCCCCCGAGCTCTTGATCTCTACAATTATGCCACAATGAATGTCTTGGCGTATTTTGTTTTATTCTTATTGTTTCGGTTGGTCAAGTGACTGTAACTGGAACGGCAACGTCGCTCGACTGGACTGGACTGAACTGAACCCAGCTCAGCTCAGCTGGTTGGGTTGTTGCATTGGCATTATAGCGCCGGCCAAACAGGCGGGTGAGTAAGCCAAGTGAATGGCTGGGCTGCTTGGCTGGTTGACTATCTCTCTGCCACAAAACTGACTGGCCTTAGCTATGTCTACTGACTGCTAGACACTGCCAGCTGACGACGACGACGACTGACGAGCTACCTTAGTGTAGGACGGATGACGGACCACGTTCCGTAACGTAGGTTCCCACAATTATGCGGCTCGCTCGTTCGACTCCACTCGGCACTCATTGTAATAATCGTTGAAACATAAAGCGGCGGAAAATGTTGAAAAGCAGCAAAACGTACCAAGTGAATTTTCTTTTAGCTTTTCGAAATGTCTTACTTAACTTTTGTAGCCACTTTGGTCAAATTGTGCAATGATATGACGACAAGCGCCCAACAACAACAACAACAACATAACTAACTACTAAAAGCACTGAGCCATGCTTGCAAGCTATGCAGTAGTTGTAGTTGTTGTTATTGCTTGAACTATAATACTCAAAAAGGGTGTGGTAATACTATTTAAATTTTTAAGACCACTTTTATTTTAGAGCCATAAAAATAAAAGGCTAGAAATAGTTTCAAATTCACAACATTCTGGAGTTCTTGTTATTTTATTACTATTATTAGGCGGCCTTGTAAATCTAACAACATTTGAAGTTCTTTCGGAAACTGTTTTCTTATTTCTAAGCAAATTTCGAGTACTATAATAAAAAGTGTTTTTTACCAAGTTTCTATATCTAGAGAATTGTTACAAACCCGTGTTCATATTCTAATTCTTGTTTCAAATTTGATTTTTGGAATATTAAGTACAACCTACAAATATATATATTGCATATGGGCTACTGTGTTTCACCTATAATGTTTGTATTATAATGTCTGTAAATTTTAAGGCCAAGAAGATTTTGAAAGTATCTAGGGGGATCCTATTCCAAAATTGCTAATATGCCAATAGAAAAAATACAATAAACTGACTTAGTTCCATTACTAAAAAACTTACGCAATAGTATTTTAACTATTCACTTTTTCAGCAGCGCGATTATTTAATAGTTGTAATCGATTAGTTATATTTGAGGCACATCTTGTAAACTTAACCTATTCATTGAAAATCAAGATGGGGCATACTCTTAACGTCTAAATGACTTGATGGTCCTATTCTAGCACATCTGTTAGCTTAAATAAAAATTTGTTAGAGCTTTTTTTATTGAAGAATCTTTTAATCGTAACTTAACATCTGACTGCAAACGCACAAATATTAAGATTATCTAGAAATCTCCAAATTTTATTCTAACATTATCAGTGCGAAAAGACTGTGATAAAATATATAAAGTTACTACATTTTACAAAACTAAGTTTCTATCTATGCTGTTTCTCTTTCTAAGTCTGTTTAAATAGAGATTTTTAGGGCAAAGCCTTACCTTTGCTCATAAGGGAAAAAAATACATGTATTTTACCAGCACAAATTTGAATTTCTAAGTCAAACCCAAGCCCAGTAAACATTTTTTTTTTCACTTTTTCCCGTGACTTATGCCATTTGGACATCCCTAAGCTGTGTTTAGCTGACCATTGACCGACCGCAAAACAAATATTTCCAAGAATAATTCACACATCGCGTAACTTGAAAAAAAATAAAATAAAAATTACCATATTCAAATGTGGCTAAACAAGAGATGAGGTTGATTAGGCCCATAAACGAGCGACTAGCCGGTCGACGATGACGATGACGACGACGTCGACCACAAATGGCAACGAATACATCTATAGCAACAAATATTTAGCTAGAAACGTTCACAAATTGCCCCAAAACACGTTTATAAGTCGGCGAACAAGACAAAAAATAAAAATTGCCTATGCATTAGACGATGACAACGCCTGAAAATTTTTGCGTATAACTAATGAAGAGTTAAGCAACTTGAAGATTCTGGAAACGCGTGTAGAATTGTAGAAACATGTAGAGACGCTTAGCCGGATGTGTTGAAAAATTTAGCTCACAATAGTGCATACGATTAACAGCTGCGAATATTTATATATATAAGTACGTATATACATACCTTGCAGACGTGGGGCTAGGCAACAGGCGCCAGTTGTATAAGTAACGACAGTCTTCGTAGTCAACCCCAACGTGGGCAAATGAACTTTGTGGGAGATTGGATAACGTGAATTGGCGGAGAGCGCAATATTCTATTTAGTATATGAGTATAAAACACTTTCGACGACACTTGAACAGCACTTTGCACAAAACGGCGACTACGACTACGGTGTATGCAGGTAGTTTAGAATAAAAATGCCCTAAAAATGGCATTACGACACACAATCCATGTTTTGCTTGACTCTCTCTCGCTCTCTCTCTGTCTCTAACTTAGGACATTTGCGTCAAAAATTTTATACAAAAATTGTATAATTTTTTTTTGTACTATTTGCTATAAGTAGCGCTGATGACGACCAGACCCAGACCCAAACCGCTCTCTGACTCTTACTCTCCAAGTGTTAAACTGTCTCAGGCAACAGACACCTTTTGCAACCGCCAAACGCTTCTAAACTAAATTCAGTTTTGGTAAAAACGCGACAAACGAGCTCGAGATCAGCTTCTTCAGACGTCGGCGACGTTGCAGCGCAGCAGCGTCACAACGACGTCAACGCTAGTTTGTACATAAGACTGACTAAGTGTATGTGTGCGTCATTGCGTTGGTGTTTGTGAGCCGCTTTTGCGTTGGTGTAGCAGCCATGATGCGATTGCTGCTTGCTTACCTGTTGTTGCTGCCAGCGTTAGCAGCGACGTTGCAGTCAGCGTCAGCAGCGTTGGCTGCTTTGCAAACCCCTGTAGCGTTTTGTGAGCTCGGCTTGGTACCTGATTTTCGGGTTTTTGTTATTTATTTATTTATTTTTTTTTTTTTGCTTTAAAGAGCAATAATGCTATGATTTCCCGCCAAATGAGAGACAGGTAAATGTAAAGTGCTTGTGTATGTGTGCATCAGCGCTCAGGTGTGTGTGTGTGTATGTAGTTGTAGCTATGCATATAGACATTTTGCGACTGGGTTGAAAGACGTCGACGATCTTTGTCGGGACTGTTGTTTTTTTGTAGGCTTAATGATTTTGTATGTCAGTGTGTGTGTTTGTTATAGCTATTGATTTTTGAATTTCAACAATGCGGGTGAAAAATGTTGAAATTATATTGTACGTTAAGCTAAAATTATAAATGTTTAAATATGGCATAATATAGCGTGCTGCATAGCTAAACTAGACAAGTTTTCTGTACTTGAATGCTCAGCACAGACACCCTGTATTTCAAACAAAAAACTTATCCAAAAACCAGTTAAGCACATAAGCGTGAGCATAGTTTTTTTTTTTGCGCGTTTTTTAACCCAAGCGAATTTTTGCCTGGGACTTGGGCCATAGCACACAGTTGACTTTTGCCAATGAAAGCAGCAGAAAAAAAAATAAATAAAAATCATCAACAACAAAAATTTATCAAGAGTTAAAGTTAAAGTAATACGAGAGGCCATAAAATTATGCCCGGCATAGCTTAGACGTTGTCCCATGTGCGCTGTAAAATGCCCATAGCGTAGGCGTCTTTAGTGTAGAGCACTACTGAGCTTAATGGATTAGAGTGGTTCGTAATAAGTTTAAAATAGATCGGGAGACTAAGAATAATAATAATAATAAGAATAATTGTGAGATGAACGTTTTTTTTACTTTTTTCGATAGAAAAGTTGTAGATCTGTTACGTTTTTCATTTTTTTGCTATTAAAGACTAGTATTGTAGAGTATATTTGCTTTGCTTCATAGATTAACATCAAAAAACTTTTAAAAGCTGCGTATTTATGAAACAATTTTGAATTGTAATGTGCTTTAGACTTAGTTAGAAGTCAATTTAAAGCCAGCTAAGTTAGATAAAGCTAATCGAACCATAATGCATTATGTTGGTTCGTACGCTAACACTTTCAGATCTTCTTGGCCGATTTTTCAAAATATTTATAAGTTAAGGCCCATACGCAGCATGCAAAAATTCCGCACGAAATGTCAAAACTTCATATTCAAAAAAAAAATTCCCAAAAAAGGGATTTTTTTTTTTGATATGAAGTTTTGAAATTTCGTGCGGAATTTTTGCATGCTGCGTATGGGCCTTTAATTTAAAACAACCACCAAAGTATATAAAGGTTACTTGAGATTTATTTTTTTTTAATTTCTTACATTTAAATTCTTAATTTATGAAATGGTTGAGAAAATAAATATTAAAAGAAGTGATACATACCACTGTAAAAAAAACAACTGCTGGAGTGACTTGAGTGCACACACACGTTCCTGATTTAAAGAATACATTTTTCTGATATTGACTCTTTTAAAGAGAAACGTTTTTATAGTGTAGCATATAAATTATTTAAATATGTATAAATCTTAGTTAAAAAGTCTTATATGTTGGTAGCATTTCTCATATAAAAGTAAAATTTTTGACTGTTTTTTATGTAGAAAGTAACACAAAAAATTACAAAATGGCTTAGATTTGAATTTTGGCTTTTACAGATTTCAATTACATTAATTTCTTGTTCGAATTTGGATAGCCCAAAGCCGAATTCACGAAAAAATTATTTTCTACGCTGTTTTTATTAATCCAAAATATATTCCAAAATATCATCAAGTTTGTTTTTTACGGTTAAAGGTGACTATTAATTATACACTAAATAGAAAAAGAAGCTAATTAAATATCTAGACATTAAAAATTATCAATGCGTTTGAGTTTTAATACTTTTAATACCTACTTAATTTATCTAAAAAAAAAATCAACTAAAACCACAAGCTGTGCTAGCTACAAAACCAGATACTATAAGAAAAAACGAAAACAAGCTGCTACTTAAACCCAAAAACTAATTTCCAGCTTATGTAACCTATATTTGACCCAGCTTGAATACGGCATGCTATTAATCTTATTCGTTTGGCTTGTCAAAATATAAGTACAGCACTCATTTGGTGTAGCGCAATGCCACGCAACAGCGACAGCTAGCAGAAGACGTTAAAAGAAAAAAAATCACTTTTATGGCAAAGATCAAACTGGCAGGAAAAAAAAAACGAAAGCAACAACAACATAAAATACGTTACCAAGGCAGGCCGGCAACAGCAAAAGCAATGCCGAAGAAGAAGAAAAAGGCGAAGCCGATGAACGAAGACGATGGATGAAGACGACGATGACGACGCGCGCTGCGCATGCGTGGCAACAGACAACGCAAAGAAATGGCCGTTAAAAGTTGCCAGGCAAATGGCAAACAAAAAAAAACAACAAAAAAAGTAGAAAATGAGCGAGAAAAGAAAAAAATTGGAATCTGTCAGTTGGATGCGATAGTGGGATACTCTATTTTGCTAATGAAAAAGGGTCCGAGGAATATATACAACTGATTTGGTGTATGCTGCTTATAGTGTGTGTTTAAGCTGCGAAAATTCCTTGCGGACGCTAGGAGCTAGATATCGACAAGTATTAACTAATCGATAACAACACAATATATGGTATAGATTATTTCAACTTTGGATATTTGTGCTCAGTGTGAATGAATTTGGCGTTTTAAGGCAAAACTTTTTTATGGCCATTTAATTGATTTTCAAGATGGTTTGAGTATTTTGGTGCATGCCTTTGATCATAGCTAAAGATATACGATATAGTGTTAAAAAAGAAACGGCCAAAATGTTGTTATAATTTTGATCTATTTTGTAAAAAACGTTCAAATTTTTTTCAAAATTGTCAACTATGGTTGGACTATAGTCTCCAAAATGGTTCAATCGCTAACCCGCACGCCTCCTTCATTTAACCAACATTGCAGACGTCTACAATATACTTGGCTCTATGGTTAGAGGGTATAAACACAGTGGCGTAGCCGATCTATAGTTACGACAACAATCGTTGTACGGAGCTCTCTACGTGAGCAGCGCCAAAAGCACGTTTTGGCGTGGCCGCCGCCTGTTGGCATCATAAAAGAAGTCAATTGAATTTAAATTTAAAGTACATAATGACAAAGATGTAGAGTTGCCAGGGCTGGTGAAGCGTACCGTCCAGGGTAGTCGCTGCTGCTGCTGCCTTTCGAATTTCACAAAGTCATCTGCTGTGGGGGCTTGGGCATACTGAGTTGTCATGTTATCGTTGTTGTCTGTGTGGGCTTTGTACATAACTTTTATGTACAAACAACACGCAAAGCATATATACTCACACATATAAAATAAAGATACCCTACCTTTTCATATGCATGTGTTTGTATGCGTGCTCTTTGATTTTGAACGTGTTTAAATTTAAAGATCAAATTGCTTGAAATTTTGCGCAACGTATTTTGTCTTGGTTTTTTGCGGTATATATTTTTTATTTTGGCTTTATTCGTAAGGAATTTTAAATTGTAGACAAGTAAACCGCAATGCACAATAATCAGCCGCGTAATCCGTGCGTGTGAGTCATTTTTTTTGAATGTCGTTTGCTAGCGGATATGGTTAACAATTTGCGCTTCACAATTAGAAAGCACAGACGCCAAGAGCACTGAAGCTTTGGCAATCTCTCAAGTTCATACAGCTGACACATTTCTATGCACGCCCACAAATAACTTTTTTCGCTAGAAAAAAAAATTATTAAGTGATTAGTGAGGCTGACTAGCTAAACAACAACAACAAGAACTACAATAACACCACAAAAATAACACACCAACAAACTCTTGCACAAATATAACGAAATTTTTGCTTTGGAAAAACAAAAGACTTAGGCAACAAACTTGTGTTTAACCCATTGACATTAAATCAAAAGGCAGCCCGATAAGTTAAAAGTTCGCTTGCGCCGTCTTCATTAGCTACAAATCTTTTAAAAATTAGCATTGTTTGCAATGCAAATACATAGTCAAATATTGTATATAAAAAAAGAATTTCAGCATCTTTGCTTTTTATTTTTTTGATATGCCTTGCAGGCAAACGTGAGATTTAAACTTGTGAGTCTGTTATTTGGTTTGTTTGACATAGAAGGTGTAGTGAAAATATTTGACTTTTATGCATGGTTATAGGTACTATACATACAATATACTATGTATATAAATGTGTCCAAGTGTTTGCTGTGGGTTTGGGTTACTTGGTCGTTTCCAAAATGGCTGTGGGACCTGAGTGTTCGCCAGCATTTCACATGCAAACCGAAAGCGCTGTACGGGTTTTGTTGCTCATGTTTCATGTTATTGAGGGTAACATGTACAAGCATGCTCGTGAGCTGATCTCAACCAAGATTAAATATGAAGTAGTTTACCCTGTCACAAGATTTTCAAGCTGGATTTACAACTAAGCTGTCTCAGGACTAAGTAAGCAAAATGCTTAAAATGTAGAAACAATTATAATTGTCTTGGTCATGAGAGTATACGCTTCTTATGAGTTTATTTTTACTTAAAAAAAAAGCAAACTTAAAAGATAATGCTTAAGTTTGATAAAAATAAAATGTTGTGCTAAACTAGAGTATAACGCTAAAAAAACAATTTTTTAATTTAGTTCTTAAGTCGCATCGTTGTTAGATTTTGAGCAACAAAAACTTGCACAAAAAAATACATTATTTAAATTTTTGAGTCAATTACACTAGTTTACACGAAAAATGAACCTTCGCAAAAAGGTGTTTTTTAGGGTAATTTGGGGTCGAGAAACACGAAAATGGCAACCTTTTTTTTCTTAAGCACCGTTTTCGAGATATTTTTGAAAAACATGCTTTTGGGCACTTATTTCAGTTATTCGTCAATATCTCGTGAACAAAATCTTGTATCGACATGAAAGATGACTAGATCGAAAGGTATTGATGTGCTCTTTACAGTGATATATAATTGATTGATTACAAGCAACCAAAGTCGGAAAAAGTGTAATTTTCAACCATTTTTTAAAATTACAAATTTTTGATTTGATTTTTACTAACGAAAAAATTTTTTTTTAAATTATGTTAAGCTTTAAACTGAAAGAGAATTCTTGTACTAACATTTCGCAGCATGCAAAAATTCCGCACGAAATGTCAAAACTTCATATAAAAAAAAAATATCCCAAAAAAGGGAATATTTTTTTTTAATGAAGTTTTGAAATTTCGTGCGGAATTTTTGCATGCTGCGTATGGGCCTTTAGGGTGCATTATATAAAAACATAAAATAATTAATCGTTGGAATTTGGTCAAATTAAAGTCAAAAGCCACAATAAAAACCATAATTTCCAAATATTTTATGAAGAAATTTTGTTTTTTTGTAATAAGTGTAAAGAAGCTTTTCCAAACTTTCCATATATGATACATAGGTATAAACGAATCCGCATTGCGACATTGGTAATTTAATAATAATAACAGGCCCACAAAAAAAGTTGTGTGAACTTTATCCGAATCCTAGCTCCAAAAACCTCAGTGTGCCGATCGAGGTATTTTGGCGGTTATTTTATTACACAGACTGGCAAGGTGTTTTTTGGACCTGAGGTTCAGATTGACCGACCCAAAAAACATCGTTAAAAATCTTAAATCGAAAAAAAAAAATTTATTAGACTCCGATCCAGCGATGTTGACACGCAATTATCAGTTTCCGAAATATTTCTTTGTACTATTTAAAAAAATTTAATAATTTTTTATGAATTTTTACATTTAAAATGCATCATATCTTACCTTTTTGACTATTTCTTTCAGTTAAGCATAAAAGTTTTGCACAATAGTTCTATTCTGATTTAAGCGATATTTTTATCTTAAGGCCCATACGCAGCATGCAAAAAGTCCGTACGAAATGTCAAAACTTCATATAAAAAAAAAATTCCCTTTTTTGGGATATTTTTTTGCATGCTGCGTATGGGCCTTTATAATCATATCTTACATTATTGACCATTTCGCTCACGTACGTTCTCTTGATCAAGTTAAAATCAATTCGAAGATGATATAAAAAAATGTGCTTTTACGAAATATCCGAGAGTAGGAAGAAGAATGCGATATATCGTTGCCTTTGCCTTCTCTTCGTGAAAGCCCCTTCTACAGCTTTTATTGCAAGCTAGTCGAGGTTAGTGTTTGAAGTTGTTAAGCTTTGTTGAGAGTTATGTTGCCAACAAATTCAGCAGTTGATGCAGTATAGATTGACGGCAAGTTCAAAGTAGTATTTGCAAATTCGAACCACAAATATTGCAAATTCACCCAATACACAATTTTGTTGATTTTATAAACTAAATAAGTGACTCAGAAAGCTCATAAAGAGCTATAACGATATGGTTAACACGTATTGAGTTTCACATTCTTAAAGCAAGTGACTTGATCACCGAAGGTGTAAATTTTTTGATTAACTTTTTCCTCTCTATAAGCGCAATTTTCTTCAGCTCTTCATAAGGTTTATTTATCGCTAGTAAAATTGGTTCTTTTTTTTGCATTTGTGATAACAGGTAAGCCGTCATAAGCTTGTTTGGAGTAAACGCATCAAAATAAATTGCTGCAAAGCAGACTTAAGTAAAGTATTATTAATAATACTATTTATTGTGAGTCGTACAGTAACTGAAAACTGGAATAAGCTGCTTTATGTGTCATAAAACGCGCATTTGCAGTGCATTTACATTTTTTTTCTGTATATATTTAAATTCCACAAATATCAGCTCAGCATACATTTTACACAAGTTCTGATTTAATTTTACATATAATGGACCCAATCATTTAAGAACCAAACCAGTTTCGTTGCGCGTATCTGTCCAATTCCCTATTAATAGAACCCTTCCATGATAAGCTCAACTCAATATGCATAGAAAATTGCCTTCTTTTTTAATAAATAAGTCTTAAGAACAGCTTGAACCCCATTTGGTACACATCTATATATGTATATATAAAGTATATAAAGTATGGGGTATATGCCATTGCTATTCAAGCGGTCCAAAGCCAGAACTAATAAAAAGTCGTTAAACAAAACATGTTTTGGCTCAAACAAAGGCTTACCATACATTTGAATAATGTACATGCAAAGAACGAATGTCGGATCGAAAGAAATAAAAAAAAAACCCAAAAAGTCAATAATCTGATTGTGAAAGAGAATAACAAGCGAACGACGGCGACGGCAACGCGTTCAATTAAAAAATCAAATTAATGAAATAAAAATAAATTAAGTAAATGTGTAGAAGAGGCAAAGCAGCCAATAACCAAACCAAAGCAAGCCAACTGGGCTCAAAAGAAAGCAGCGATCCACCAAAAAAAAAAAAAAAAAAACACGCTACATATATATATATTATAACTTTTCAGTTACGAGCGAAACTGTACCCCCTTTGCTTGTTGGCCTTTTGGCTCAGAGAAAGATAGAGAGGGAGAGAGATGCTGCGTGGCGTCGGCGCAGAATGTACGAGCAAAGCGTACGGGCCAAAAAAAGAACACAAAAGGTGACGCTGAACCGGCAAGATCGATACAATTCTTTTTTTTTTTTTGTTATACTCTTTTACTGGGGAATCTTTATGAATGTGATGTAGTTTGTGCAGCAGGTTTCAAAGAAACGTACCAAATGATTTTCTGAACAAAACTAGCTTTATCCAATTTAAAATATTGGAAAAGTTTCTGGGGAAATTGTGATGATTATGATTTTATATTTTTATTCAATGAAAAGTTCGAAGGTCTAGTATTTTTTTATATTCCTCTTAAGAACTTAAATAACAAATTGTGATTTACTGATATTTTAAGACTTCGTTATGTTATTAACAAAATTTTTTTACTAAAGGAGTCTACGCAGTTCGAAAAATTCCATATGGAAACTGAAATAATATTTCAGATGGAGCCACCAGTGTGTGCATAGTAAGTCAAAGTGCTACTTTCTATCAAATTATCGTTTTTTTTTGCGGTATTAATCGATATGTTTTCCGATACTTTGGGTTAATGTGGGCACACTCAAATTATAATCAGCTGCTTTATGTTTACAAAAATTAAGCGCGCAAAATAAGACAAAGAATTAAAAAATAAACATGGATTTGAATCAACAACATTACTTCGTATAAACAATGCAAGTATGACTGCCTACCAAATTGTAAAAAGGTTGGCCGCAAAAAAAAAGAAGTGTCTGGGTGAAACCTTATTTAAAGGGCAGAGCAGAAAGTGGAAGATTTTTCAAAGATGTATGTATTTTGATGTATTTTGTATTGGACACAATTGTGTAAATTTCGTGTTCAATTTAAAGTTTGAGACCATGGGGCGTAATCAATCGGTAATTCGCGCCAAAGTGACAAAAACCAAACAGCTGTTGTTAGTGTTACCACACCTAGTGAAGTAGTGGCGCCATCTAACGTTAAAAATTTTTAGACAACACTGTTTTGTTTTTTTGGCTGCGTCCCATAGTCGAAAAATTTCAATCGGAATTTTTCGCGACTATTTTTTTAAATGAAGTTTTTCATTTTTTTGCGTATAGGCCTTAATACTAAAATTTTAATTTTGACTTATACTTGTACAAAGAAATTTAAATGTTTTGATCCGCTAATGTTAGCTATGTAATTTAAGTCTACATAATTATTTTTTTTCGGATACAAAGATTTTAATCTCAATAGAAGAGAATTTTATTGGCTGATTTTGTTGAGCCTCAGTCAATCCTGTTATGTAAATTACTCGTGTCAAATCATTTACTTATTATTCACGGATAGATTGTAAATTAAATAAACCAAAAAAAAAATAGAAGAGAAGTTCCCAAAGCGTACTAACATTACCTCAATTTTGTATCAAAAATAGTGTTAAAAGTGCATCACAATTTTATTAAAACTTTCGAATATTCCCTGAACTTATTGTTTTGATTTTGACATAACGATGTCATCCTTAGGAGACATTATAACTAGTCTTTTATGTAACTTAAGCCTAATATTAGCAATATTTTTTTAAATAATTTTTTTCAGGAGACGCAAGTCACGTGAACTTGGCTCATCATTATCACTTTATATTATATAATATATATAATTATATTATATATTTATAATTTAAAGAAGAGGTTTTCGCAAAATTCTTTCGGCCTTCTGTGCCAATAAAAGTGTTTTGTTAAACACAGTAGGCTGAGCAAAAGAATCAACAATTTCATAGGCTTCTCAATTTTTCTAAGGAACTGCAATATAATCTTGTGGATCTTGAATTTAAAAAAAAAAGTTTCACAAAACCATCCTAGCTTAGCTAAAATTTATATTTGGTACAGTGCTGCAACACACAATATTTCAAATTTCTTAAAAGTATTTTTGAAAAAAAAATGGCTTATATTTTTTTAATAGGTATATGTTTTACAAGCATATAAAATTTTCTTAAATTTAAAAATTTAAATTGAATTTTAAAAAATGATTCGTTGTATTTTATTGCATCAAACCAAGCAAAAAAACTTTAAGATACAGATTATAGATAGATAGATTTTTAGCTACTGTAAAATATTTGATAACCACTTTTTTGAATACCGATAAGAATGTTTTATTTACACTCTCGTTGAAGGCATAAGAACCCCATTTCAATACACTAGTGTATCGTTTTTAGAAAAATCATTGTAACTCAATTCTTAAAAAAATAATTTTTAGTTTCGTTGTTCGATTGAAGCATTTTGGATGCACAACGGTTTGATTTGTAAAATGCAAATTTCCAATTGAAATAAGAGTGTATCGAATAGCCGATTTAACGAAAATAAAATTTATTTTTATATCTTATGGCCAGCTAGTCAGGCAGTTGGTTAGCTGACACAACGCTTTGGGTTTTGGGCATTAAAAAGTCAGAAAACAGTAACAATACAAACAGACTTATACAGAGATACAAAGATACACCCATACACTTGCAAATGTATGCGTTCGAAGACAAAAGGCAGCACAGCTTCACGTGGAATAAGATCATTGCATTTTTGCTCCCTTGATGTTACCAGTTTTGCCCAGCATGGTAACAAGTTTGACTGAGAGTTCTAAAAATAATACCGGCCGGTTTTTGTTGCTTTTAAAAGAGTGGGTATCTTTATCTGTATATGTATGTGTGTATCTGTATCTGTGTGCTACAAAAATAACCAAAATGAGTAACATTTCAAAGGAATGGACAAAGGATGCCAAGTCACTCGTTTCAGTTTACATGGCCAAGCAAGCTGATTGCCTACCGCTCTGTATCTCGCTGTTTCTCTGAGCCCTGGCACGAAAAGAACGGCAGCTGCAATGGCCAAAAGGTGCTGCTCCGGCTAAGTCTTGCCTGATGATCATGACGTTGCTAAAAATGTTGCTTTTGTCAGCATGGGGGTAGCCAGCCTCTGTCCTCTTGTCCACTTGTCAGCCTCCGCATCTACAGCTCTTAACGTTTGTTTGTAACAAGTAACACGCAGCTATGTATATCTGGGTTTGTGTATGCAAGATTGTGTGTATGTTTGCCGGGCAAAGAGTTACCTGTCTTTTGCTACCTGCGCACAGGTAGGCGTATGCATGCATATATCCTTGCCCTGCAGCAGCAGCACCACCACCAACAAAAACAACAATACTAGCAGCACCTTTGGTCAGCGCAGCATCAGCAGCAGAACCTTCATTATGGTCAACCCAAGTCAGGCCGTAGTATATAACGTAGATACATAAATATGTACATGTATCTATAAGATAGTTGGCATGTAGCGTGTTATATAGTAGGGCCAGCTTAGCATGTCGTCGTATGACTTTGCAACTTGGGGTAGCTGAACGCACTATACAGCATAGTTGTAGGCTTCGTTGTCTTTGTCTTCTGTGTCTGCTTTAATGGTTTTAGGAAATCGAAAATTAAATAATTTATCTCGATTTTATGACGTTACAAGCAGGTTTTTTTTATTTTCCCTCTAAGCTCATCTTCTAATGCAACTGCGATAAATCTTAGACAATGCCTATAAAAGCTGCTAAGACTTTAAGTTCTCTTTTAGTGAGCATCTTAACTGTGCCCAAAACTATGCATTGCAATCCTTCCTTGGCTATCTATATAGTTTTACTAGATTCCAGCCTTGCTCTTTTTTTGTCTGCTGGAACCGAGAAGTTTACTAATAACAACGTTGTAGGTTTAGGGGACATGATTGGAATTCACAAATGACAATTAGATAATATTATAATATGAATTATTTTCTTTATTAGGCATCACAATAGACCACATGGTCTGCGGTTGGTCTCAGCTTTAGATTGAGCAGCCTATTCAACCTTGCCTAACCTAACATAATATGAATTGCATCAACTAATTTCTTACCCCGTTGTCATTACGAAAGTATAGTTACTTAGAAAACGTTTTTGTATATTAAAATTCGAAGAATTCAAATTTAAAGGAAAATAATAAATCATATCAAATTCTTGCGGGCGTTTTAAGCATTTTGTGGTATTACATATAAGGACTAAGCCATTGGTTAAATTGGTAATTAACATGTTTTAAAAGTGATTCTTAAAAAAATAAATAACAAACTAATAACTTGCAGTATAATGCACTTTAGCTTTAAGAATTTCAATCTAGCACTGATTCAGCAGTAGTCGGCCATTTTTAGTGTCTAAAAAATATTCTTAAAAGAATTTAAAACCAATGATTGATCATTTTTAATTTAAACTTTAATTAAACTTAAGGCGAAAAACAACATGAAAAATAAATTTGAAGATTCTAGACAGAATTTTTTGCATTAAATTCGTTAATTCTTTGATTTTCTAAATGTCTATTTTTAATTTTCAAAAATAATCATGATAATTAAAAAAAATTGAATGCCGCACCTCAAACTTTTTTATAAAAAACTTTGATATTTTCTTTGTGATTCATCAAGATTCTCATGGGAAATCCACTTATTCCCGAGAGCACAGACTACTGCATTCCGCAGGAACACTTCAAAACCAATTTCAAAACCAATATTCCAACCAGGGAGGAGTGGAGTATAGTTGTACCAGGCCCAGCTGGCTCAATAAGAATCTTCGCGGATGGTTCCAAGCAGGACGACCGTGTAGGCGGAGGCGTCTACGTTGATGAACTCAACGTAAAAACAGCTTTCCAACTCCCGGATCACTGCAGTGTCTTTCAGGCAGAGGTTACTGCAATCCAGGAGGCTCTGATATTAATAATAAACTTACGGGTACGGAATAAGACCATCTGTATTTACTTGGACAGCCAGGCGGCTATTAAGTCCCTAGCTTCATTTACAGCGAGTATGAAGTCAGTGAATAACTGCCGCTTGTCTCTTGAGGAGATGGCTGAGCAGTTTTCAATCCACCTCATATGGATCCCAGGATATCGAGGGCAACTGTATTGCGGATGAACTGGCTAGACAAGGAACTACCAGCATCCTCCTTCAGGGCAAGGAGGGTCTGGGTATACCCATGGCCAGCTGCAAACTGAGAATACGAAATTACTTCGCTCTCTTTGCAAACCAAACGTGGAATCGGGCATCGAACACGTGCAGAATCTCACGGCAAACCTGGCCGGCATACAGCAGTAAAGGAACTAAGAAACTTTGCTGTCTGAACAGAGCCCAGTGCTCGACTGTCATTCGTGCTATCATGGGACATTGGCTGGTGGGGATACATGCATCCAGACTAAATGCTCCCCACCATGATTTCTGTAGAAGCTGTGGCGATCAGGAGGAGCTAGAAACAGTTGAACACCTTTTCTGCCACTGCCCTGGTCTGTTTAGGACAAGATTCCGTTTTCTTAAGTCATACTTCCTTGATGACTTATCTCAGCTCTCCGAACAGAGTCCAAAATGCCTTTTAAGGTTCATCCAGGCCGCCGGATGGCGGACTCATCTGGTACAGGGGACCAGCGGTGAATGGTCCACCGTAGCGGTATTACAACGGGCCTATTTTGGCCTATGTGAGTTGGGACGTTGGTCCCAATTGCCGCCCCAAACCTAACCTAACCTTGTGATTCATCGCCGTTTTGATAATAAATACTTAAGATAACCCGAGTAAAGATTTTCTTAAATATATGTATATTTAGCCATAAAAATTAATATGATGGAAATACATTTACGTCCCGTTTTTTATATGAAAAAAAAACCGTCGACAGTGTTTTACGATTTAGAACGATTGGTAATTATATTCCCAAATTATTCGGCATGATTTACTTCTACTAAACCTTTTTGAAAATTAATTTCTCTCTTTTGTTTCAAACATTTGGTTAGGGAGTCTTGATGAATAGGGAACAAAAAATTGCAGCCTATGATTTTTAAACTTAACTCTTTACAGCTTAGTTAAAACAAAAACTAAAATTAAACTACTCAATATTTTTTTACAAATTTTTTGTTGTCAATTGGGCTCTTTAAAAATATTTAAATTTTTTTTAATTAAATAAAATTAGCCATATAAGACATGTTTGATGTCATGCGGAACAGGTATCATTTAAAGGTTTCCTTTAAGTTTAACTTAAAAGCTTTTAATATCATAGTTTATCATAGCTTTTGGAGTGTTAAATTGCAATAAGACGATAAAAATCTTTTTTAACCCTTCCAACGTAATTGCAATTACAGATGCGATCGCTTCGGGAGTCCTGCGATCATCAAGTGCTCGAGGAAAAATCTGTGGTATGAGCGGGAGGGGACAGAGCTTTAAAATAAGCTGAATGGGCTGCTTTTTTTCATTCTTTTTAAATTTTGGATAAATAATGTTATTAAATCGTTTAATTTTTTAAGAATTACTCAGAGCGATGGAATTTTTTAATAAACCTACAGAAAACTAGAAAACTTCTAAAATAAATTCTCAGAAATCTGTAAGCAAGTTAAAATATTCCCTTTTCGGGGAAATAAATGCAAAGAGCTTCCACTTTTAGAAAAACTTGTTAAGCAAGCATTGAATGTGCCAACATTGATAAATATCAGTGAAAATAGAGTATTAAAAAGGAGACCAAAAAATAAGTACATACAGGACGTTATCAAATTCCCTTTCCTATCCCGTTTCTATTTCTTATCAAATTAATGATTTTTTTTAGTAATATTGTGCAACTTTGTTTACTTATTAACTAAGGCAACCTTTGTGATGTTTGTAAGAGTATACATTTTCTATATAGCACCTTTATAATTTAAATACCAATGCCTTTGAGCATCCTATATACTCAGAAGTATTTATTGCTAGTAAAACTTTGTAGCTCTTTGGCCATGGCCAGGGGCTATCAAATCAAATCATGTTGGCTATTTTTAAGCGCTCTTCAGATACTTTTGTTTGCCACCTTTTTTTTTCGTTTAAAATTACATTTTATGCGCAGTCATCGCTTCACTTCACACAGCGCTTAAGTGGTCAAAACACATTGATTTGGCATTACTTTCATAAGAAAGCCATGGAGAAAGTAAAGAAGAGACCAGACGAAAAAAATGGCTTAAGGTTAGATGCAATAACAATGCGATAAGTAACGAAATTTCAGCATCAACCATTGTCACGATGAAATTTTTGGTGCTGAGTATAAATAAATATAGTATGTATATTCGAACTTCCCTATAGCGAATTTGGATGGCAACAGAAAATAGGTTTATCATATGAAAAATTCTTTTAATCGGAAACATTTGCTTCTTAAGTTTTTAACGTTTTAAGCTTGAACAGCGGATTCGATATAGCCTTGTCTGCCTGTCCTTCAGTCTGCCCGCCAGTCAAAGCATCTCAGATATTAAAACAGCTATAGAGACAAAAAATTAATATTAAAAAAATACTCGCGAAATTTTGTAACCAAAAAACAAGTGGACGCAGATAAAAAGATGGCGTACGTTAAAGTCGGGCGCGGACGACTTTGGGATACCTTGTACTACCACATAGCAAAAAGATTTTTATTTGTCGAATTTGGTTACGATATTTTCATAAACAACCGAAAAACAGACGAATTTTGCACCAAAAATGTTTTTTTGCCAATGATATAGTCAACCGATTTTGATCAAGTTTGGTACAGTGCTAAAGTACTCTAAAAAACTTTCAATTGTCGAAGTTGGTTACGATATCTTCATAAAGAAACGCAACAAAATGAATTTGGTTCAAAATACATTCTTTTGACCGATCGGCCCTATGGAAGCTATATGATATAGTCAACCGAATTCGATCAAATTTGGTACAGCGCTTGGGAACTATAAAAAACTAGCGAATGTCAAATTTGGTTACAATATATTCATAAGCAAACGAATTATCCATCTAAAACTTTTTGTTTTTTTCGAGGTCCTCTGAAACGCCGCTATATAATATAACCCCGATATCGAAAAAAAAAAATAAACTTGTCTCCCCTGACATAATAACGCATCTAATCTGAAAATTTGGTTGCTCTAGCTCTGACCATCTCTGAGATCTAGGCGTTCATACAGACAGACAGACGGACATGGGTATATCAACTTCTCTTTTCACCCAGATGATACTTTACTTTCCTTCTATATGTTACATACATTTCGGCTCACACAAACTTAATATACGCTTTGTACTAGTGCTGGAGAAACACCGATGTTATATCGATGTATAGAAGTTTAAAATATCTATACATCGATGTTGGCCAAAAGAGATGTTTCTCCAGCACTTCTGCATTCATCAAATGGGTGTTTAGCAGTGCTGGAGAAACATCTATCCCATTTGATGAGTGCAGAAGTGCAGGAGAAACATCTCTGTTGGCCAACATCGATATATAGATATTTTTAACTTCGATACATCGATGCATCGATATAACATCGATGTTTTCTCCAGCACAAGTACAGGGTATAAAAACAAAACAGTGCTGTCCTATGATTTACTATTTTACTAGATGGCGTCAGCGCAAGTACACTAGATGGCGCCAGCGGTAGGTATTCTGTTTTGCCGTCACAACCAAAACTATTGTACAAGCATATTATTACTATTATATTATCATATTATTATTATGGGGTAGGAAGGGTCTTGGGATCTCCACTAAAGCACTTTATTGATTATGTGAAATTTAAACCCATCAAAACTTTTTTAAAAAAATAATAGCGTCCATTTTTTTGTAAGTTAAATGAGTCGAGGCAGACAAGAAAAACGCGTATCAACAAAACAAAACTTCATATCAAAAAGTTGGCGTATGTTAAAGTCGGGCGCGGAGGACTTTGGGATACCCTGTAGCACCACATTGCAATCAAATGCGGTACTTATATTGTTTACGAACTCCAAAAGATATTTATTTGCCAAATTTGGTTACGATATCTTCTTAAACACACGATTTTTTTTGACCGATCGGTTTTATGGGAGCTATGTGATATAGTCGCCCGACTTTAACGTACGCCATTTTTTTTTTTTTTTGTAGAAAAATGTGCAATTTATACAAAATGGCACCAGGAGTTTATACTAGATGGCGCCAGCAGCCCCAACAGTTGTTCGGTTTTGTCGAACAAATTACTTAATGTTAATCAATATTTATTTTTTTTAAATTATTATTAATTTACTAAAATTATTGTTAATTTCGTTTAATTTTGTGCCTCTGCGTAATATATATGTGTTTACCCAGATACTCTGCCTTTAACTGCGTTTTGCCTCCTTTATTTCTTCATCCAAAATTTGAATAGCAAGTAAGTCACCATTGTTTACTCAAAATAATGCAAAAAATTCACGTTATAACCGTTTCAGACAAAATTGACACAACAAAATTTTGATAAATATCACATTTTGTTTCTGGAAACAAAATAATTTGCGGTTTTTTCTTTGGATGTGTTTTTCGTGTCTGCGTTGCCGCCCTTAATGAAAAGTAGTAAAATATTTCTTTAAGAAGATTTTGAAAAGCCTGTAATCGAATTATTATATATAATTTAGAGTGATGCTCAGGTATGTAACACGGACTTACATAAATTTTTGTTTATTTCCTTAATATTGGAATGGAAATCGTTAACGATCGGGTAACTGGCCCAACGCAACCTACTGAACATTAGTAGGGGGTGAACTGGAAATAATGTGTCCAGTCACAAACAGTTGCCTTCTCAAATTGGTTCACTTAATGGTGGCTACCAACAAGTTATCCAGGGGATAACGTGCAAAATCTGGAGGTTGTGAGCTGCTTGAGCTATTCAACAGAGGAATCACCCGTGGCCATACCCAAGTGTATAGCAATCAGAAAGCTTTCCGTATACGCACTTCTGTGAATAGCCCCATCCCTCCATATGTACATATGTTACTTATGCCGTATCGATATTATTTTATGATGAGGGGACCCCATCAACTTTAGCAAAAAATTTAAGTTTTCGTTGACCGAAGTTAAAAAATGCATATCGTTCCGGAAAGTAATACATATATGCCTTTATTTGGGTAAGCGGACTTCAAAGCTTTTGGGACTTAAAAATTATTTTTATTATTTTATTTGAACGAAATGAAATTAACTAATTTTGGAAAATATTTTTTGAGACGAGATTTTTGGCAAGTTAATGCATTATTTGCAACTTTTTTGAGTTTTTTTAAAATGTATAATTTTTAGTTCAATCACAATTTGTGAAGCGTTGTCAATTAGAAACCGAGGAAAATGTCAATGACAGTGTCAGAATATTAATAGGGGAATAAACATGATTTTTATGAAACCAATTATTCTTTAAACGAAATTGCAAATGTTTGTACTATAAGGATCGTGGGCAGATAACAATAATCAGCGGGGGGCACGAAAAATAACGGAAAGAGCCCTACAACAACATCAAGAAAAAAAGTCCTGTTACGGTCTCACAAGCGATTCTCGAGTAGGGGCATAAAACTCGCACACTGTGTATATTTTGTTGTTGTGAAATTCTGCGAGTCGAGCGATGACACACACTGTGTGTATTTTCTTTTTGTAAACTCGGCGCGTCGCCAGCGATCTGCTTGTGGGTGTAATAAAAACTACCGTTACGGTCGCCCAAGCATCCTCGAGTAGGGCCATAAAAGCGCACACTGTGTGCATTTTGTTTTTTTTAAATTCTCGGCTTTTTGCCTGTGCGTCTGGGTGGCGCCACTTGCAAGAAATAACGGAAAGAGCATTCAGAGCAAAAAGAACCAAGGCGTGCCCACCGTTGACAATAATAATAAACCATGAATCAAAAAATATTTTCTGTTTTCAAGCAGTCATCAAACAAACTTCCAATTGGGAATGGTCGATTCTTGGTAACTTTGGTTTTAAAACAATTATTTTTACTGTCCGTTATACGCAATTTTCTTCTCCTTAAAAAATTATATTCGTTACTTTTAATCGCTGAATTATCTTTGTGAGTATAGTTTAGCGCATAGTTCCTTAGAAGATGAATTTTATTGAAATATATCAATATTTTACCCGTTCCCTCCTAGCAGAAACAAATAGAATCAATAGGAAAGTTCTTAGATGGAATATGCAGAACTATGGCTTTTTTTTTTTAAGAAAAAGGAAACAGATATTACACTGTTGGACATTATTGCTCCTATATGGGTGTTTCATAGCAAAAAACCAAATGTTTTAGATGGATAATTTGTTTGTTAATAAAGATATTGTAACCATATTTGACGTTTGGAAGTTTCCAAGCACTGTATTACCAATTACCTTATTTCATTGCATCAATATTTTGTAATTTACATAATATTTTAATAATAGTCGAATGCTGAAAATCATTTTATACAGATAAGGTGTACAATCGATAGTTTGAGCTTTAAAAAAATATTTGATGTATTTATAACTTATTTAATAGTAAGCTACTTCTAATAACTTAATCAAATCTATTCTAGAAAACCGCCAAATTGCTGTCTTCAGAATAGCACAACATCTTCAATAGTATACCATGCGTTGTCATACTTTGGTTCAAACTTTCGTTTTTCCAAAATGTTTGTTATTAACGGCACGATATCCTGCAATTGGTCAAAACCATCTGCATATAGTTGTAACAGTTCAGACCACTTCTCTAAGGCAGCCAGTATTTTTGCATCCTTCGAAATAGTTAACATTGTAAAGTGTGAAGTTAAGATGGCACCGAACCATTTTATTGCCTGCCTTTCAGTGAACGCCAACGATGCGTTATATTGTGGCCGCTCCTCCAATTGCACATCGGGTTCGGTGGTTAACTCATACAAATGGTGCACCAATTGCAGCACATGAGACATACTTAAGCGATGATTGAGATGCTGCTCAATGGCATTGACATCAAAATTGCAGGAAAGCACCGCATTGATCAGCTCATTTCTAGGTTGTGCATCGTCTACGTCCATTGCCTCGCCATGACCATTTGCTAAATCTGCTGGGCTATTATCCAGTGCGTAACGCAGCGACCAAGCTAGCATGCGCTCCGAAATATTGGAATAGCGACGCAGGCATAGCAAAACATGATCGCTAGCATTTGTTTTAATAAATAAAGTCAGCAATTTTTCCGTAATCTCATGTTCTGCCGCGCCACTGCGCTCGAGCTGGCGCGCAATTGTTTGCACTGTTGTGTTGGCTGATCCTTTGTCTGAAAAATTACTCATAAGCGTTATACTCATGTCCTCAATGCCGCTGTCATCCCACACCACTTCACCGTGCACGTGTTTCTTAATGAGCTCTGTTAAATCATTTTCGAATTCTTCGGGTGGTTCGTATGCGACGGTTTTGTTGTCTGCGACTGTTGCTGAGCTTTCGTTATCAACTTTTGGATGTTTGATTGGCTTTTCTGATGTACTTGAGCCGGCAAACTTTACTAAGCTCTCAAGGGCCTCCTCTTCATTAATGATATCCAGTTCAATGGGTGTTACATGCGTGTCACTAAACTGGGAGCCGATCATGTCAATAAGTAGTTCTTGGCTCATGCGATAGCGCACTGCGGCAATGTTTTGACCCATGGTCAGCAAAATGTGTTCACCACGCGACCATAAACGTGAGAAATTTAAAAAGACCTTGAAGTACTGCTTAGCATTTACCACTTTAAACTGGGTGTTGTAGACTAAAAGTGAGGCGCCTTCTTGGCCAAAGTTAGCACCATAAATGGCCACAAAATTGCGCGAGACGCCGTGCACAGTAAGCTGGTTTTCAACATTTAGTTCCGACAGCATTGAAACAAATTGTCCAGGTGCTCTATCAACGGTGCGTCCTGCTAGGTTAAGCATAAAAATGCGCTTGTCAGACCCTAAAAAAATTCCTTTAAGTTCACATTGCTTTTAAAAGATTCAAAGTTAGTTGTTGCTTACATATTGTAAGCAGGTGTGGCGCACTATCTCCTTCGATAACTGCATAGCCGGTGAGACGGTTATTCTCGCGCTTAAGAGAATAGCGCTTAGCGAGGCCGCTAGTCAGGAGGAGGCACACAAGCTCTATTTCGCCGGTTGCACGTTGTTGCTCAAAATAGCTAAGCAATTGCTGCCCCTGCGGCAGGCTATGTACCGTGGCCTTGCTTATTGTTTTGCTGGCAGCCAGCGATAGTTGTTCTGCAGTGTCTGCTTGGTGATCTTTGCGTGAGACTAGGGCCGTAGATAGCAACTCACAGCTACCATCATTGTAGAGCACAAAAGCTTCTGTTTCTGTGGGAACCAAGTGGGCAATGCTTTTTTGAAACTGCGGATAAATATAAAAATGCGTTATATTGCTGAATTTCAAAAGATTACATTGCTATCAAACTACCTTTAATTTCTTGCACTTAGACACATCGGATGTGGTTTCTTCCCACAAGCGCAACGAATGATTGCCGAAGACACCAACATATTTTTGACTATTGCGATCATAAACAACCTTGGTGGATAACTTTTCCGGCATGGACCAGCTGCGCAGCTGCTTTTGTGTGCTTATCTGTAAAAATAAAATCATTTTTTAGGCGTATATTTGCTAAGATTTACTAAACTTACGTTTAATATAACAACAACGTTTCGGGCGAGCGTAGTAACAACGTTGCCCTCCTCGCTGTCGGCTGCAATACCCAGAAACTCCTTGGGATCCGGTATGGGAAAAAGATTGTAATATGATAGAAACTTAGACATTTTATCACTCTATTAATGCAGCTATGAAAATAAACTAAACACGATGCACGTGCAAAGTTAAATGCTATCGAAAAAATTGATCGAAATTGCAAGGTGCTGCCACCAAGGCAAAATAAGAGTATTGTTTTGATTTCCTACGCCGCATTTAACAAGATTTACTTTTGGCAAACGATGTGGCAGCATATAATATCAAACTGCAGTGCTGTAAAACGCGTACCAACACATCTGTTTCTCGTAAACACCCTGTACGCCTCGTCATTTGTTTTAGTTCTTGCTCTGGTTCATACAATAGTTTTTATTAAACGTGCTAACATTAACATGGGTGGAAAAACCAAACAAGCGGCGCGCACTAAAAACAATGCAAAAGTATGTGCAAGTACCGAGTCTTTAAGCTTAACTAATCTCGAGTTAATCTCTCCTTTAGCCCTCAAGCAGCAGTCGCACGGCAGAGCTTCTAGGTACTGCGACGCCAACTTTTGTTGGCTTTTCGGCCCAATCCGATGGCATGGTACCCTTTGCACCAGGTTTTGCTTGCGCAGAGCAAATGCCAGAGACCTTCGATACCAACATTAGTCCACAAACACAAATCATATTACGCAAATTATCCAAAAAAGATCCAATGACCAAAAAAAAGGCGCTGCAAGAGCTACACGAGCTAATAGCCACAACAGACCTGGAAACTCTTAAATGCATCTTACCACTATGGCCCAAATACTATCATAACTTGGCGAATGATATTGAGCACAATGTACGGGAACTATCTCAAACTGTGCTGCAATTACTTATGTCTAAATGCAAACGCGCCATGGCGCCGTACCTGAAACAGTTGGTGCCTGTCTGGCTAGCCAGTCGCTATGATAACTATGCGCCGGCGGCTAGCATAGCTTGTAATTCTTTTCGTGATACCTTTGCAGGAAACGAAAAACGTACACAAGAGGTTTGCCTGCATTGCCAAACCGAAATACTCGATTATATTACGCGCAATTTGACCTTTCATACGGCGGCAACGTTATCCATAGGCAAAAGTCTAACCCCAGAGGAGTCAGAACAAAAGTATCAAAGAGTTGTGATTTGTAGCTTGAAAGAGTTGTCTTTTTTTGTGCAACACACCGCGCAAGCAGAGGAGTTGTGCCAAATAAAGGAGGGTATCAGCATACTGTTGGCGCATCAAAAGTTTTGGAGCTTTTCCAAACATAAAATTGGGGCTATTAAGTAAGCTATAATAACAACTGACTTGGTACTTTATTCAAAAAACATTATCCAACAGAGCTGCCTGGTTTGAATGCGCTTACCACATGCTACAGTGTCCGGCGTTTATTGAAGTGCTTACGCCTCAAAAAACCCAGGTTATTACCACTACTTTTCAGTACATTGATGATTCTGATCCCTTGGTAGCGCCTCATGTATGGGGCTGTGTGTTGTTGCTGCAAACCAACTATGAGGACTGGTAAGCTATAACGTTATTTCAGGGAAACCAGCGGCACGGTTATAGGGAATTGAAGATTGCTGGTTTTATATATCAGAAATCTTTCCTGGTACGCTTTAATAAAAGTAAACACAAATACTCTATAAATTTAATCAAAGCGTCGCTTTTGTGCTGAGTTAACAGTACGTAGAACTCTGGTTTATTAAATTTTGCTGCTGAATATGATAAACAAAAATTGTTTGCGCAAGAAATTCTATTCGCTGCGATATTTGAACTAAAAAGTTATAAATGTATTTAATTTAGGTACTCACCCCTTAAAATACGCAAAGCCTTTTTGCCCAAATTTTCCTCAATGTTGCGTAGTGCGTTTAATCGCAATGCACAGGCTATTTGTCCGAATCTGCTGCCCTTCATTTCGAAAATAACGCCAATTAGCCTACAGGATCTGGATCTCTACGAATTCTATCAACGCTTCTTTGATGACATGAAAACCGCAATTACAAGTCAACACGAACCACCGATTTCCAAAGCAGATTGCTCCGTCATCAATAATGCCTACTTTGAGTGCCTGCGCTTTTTGTTGCAACAGATCAACAATGACACTGAGCGGACGCATGAAGTGGAAGAGTTTGCTCATGGATTGCTGGAGCAGCAGTTGCTCGAGCCTATTGCTTGGCTATTGCGTAGCGACAATGCACATGTCAAGTTCTTCTTCCAACACAGTTCTGCCTTGGTAGCGTTTTGGGATAGACAGTGCAATAATGGGGCGGATAATGGCTCACTCTATGCCAAGCTGCTGAATAAATTTTGGACAAGAATCTTTGAGCTAGTTACCAAAGATTTGGCACAAGAAGAGGTAAACGAGCAGCTGTTGGCCCATGTACTGCTGTTGGTTCAGGACTTGCACGTGGCCAATCCTAGCCTGGAAACACACTCGGTAAAGTTTGTGGAGCCCACTGAAGAAACCACTCCAACGCCTAATAAAAAGGATAACGACGGTGCTGCCTTTATACAAAAGGAACTCAAGCAGCTGGTTGTGAAACTGGTGCGAATTTGCTTGGACAAAGCCTGCGGTATCAACGCAGGGCGGTATATCGCCCAAGTACGCATATTGACTAAAATGTTTACGGATGCCCAGTTCTATCAAAAACTTACCGATCTGGACAGCTTGCTGGCGACTGTCGATAGGTTTGTGACCATACTAGAAGAACTACATGACGAAGATTGCGAATCAGTTATGGATATTATATTCGAGATATTGGCATTAGTGGAGCAAGGCCAACGTTTTGATTATATCTCTAAAAAGCTACTTAAGGTAGGTAGAGAGATTTTAATGTGTTCAAAATCAGACTTTTACAATTATTTTTGTTTTTTTCAGCTGCAGCAGCATAACGTTCAAAATCTAATACTGCAACGTTTGCTAAGCTATCCACTGTGCAAGGAGCCTGCTGTACGGCAAATGGTTTCAATGCCCGAAACCTGTGCACTTATTATACGCATAGCGGAGGAGGTTGTGGTCGATAACAACCGCAACAAACTAAATCTGCTGCATAAATGTTTCTTTCAAACGGACACGGGCGATATACTTATAAATGCTTATACCGTGGACCAAATACTGCTGGCCATGTGCAAGCCATTGGGTAGCGCACCAGCTAGTGAAATGGTAGAGGTATGCGGCAGTTTTATTGCCCAAATTATGCCAGTTATATGTAGCAAAGACAATTCCTCGCTGGCAGTTCGACAAGAAATATTTCTGCGGCTTTACAAATTCAGTTTAACTTACAGAACTAGCGACTACCTATCTGAGGATACACTTTGGGAGATAACAACATGTTGGCAAGATGCACTCTCAAGCAATGATATTGAAATTGATAATGAACTATTGCAAAAATGTGCGGAAATAGTAGAGCAGCTTGTACAAAGCGCAGTACTAACAGCCAGCGATTTAGATGACATGGCGGAGGCTATGGCCAAATTTGTCATATGCTCAACAGAGAATATAGAAGGTGAAACAAAACGCTTGGCGCGCATAGATGAAACTATTGTGGCTTTATTAACCTCCCGTGTAAAGAATGCACAGCAAGTGCTACAATTTGAACGTCACTGCGTTTTCTTAGAAGCGTTGAAGTCGGCAATAAGCCCAGGGGTGGCTTATGAAAATGCAGCCCAGTCCCCCGAGTCAGTGACAGCATTGCTCAAGCGTACTTTACTCAATTTCGCAACCTTGTGCAAGCTGGTTTGCCGTGTGGACAATGCAAGACAAGCAAAAAATGCAGGTGAAGCAGATGATGAGTTAACTGAAGATTACTGTGATCCAAATGCAAATATTCTTAAACAATGGTCGGAGCCCCTACTAGCCGAGTTAGAACAATGTATGCACCTAGCTGCAGCAGCTGACGGCTGGATGGAGGTATCCCCACAACTGGATGCTAAACTAGAGGAGCTAGTTTTATGTCTATCGGAAAAAGTGCACATATTTATGGGAAATTCAAGCAATATTGTGGCCATCATAAAAGCACGTTTGATTGAAGGAGCCTTGCAGCAAAAGAGCATTGTGGCGTGTCGTGTTCTCAGTTATTTGGTTAGTTGTGCGCAGTATGCTGCTTTTGAAGAAAGCGCTACTATCTTGCTGCATGAAGATTTGTCAGAAACATTTTTGATGCAGGACGCCTTTAAAGCGTATGTGATGATATTGCAGGTGGGAATTTCAGTACTACAACGAGATACTACTTGCCATACTTAACCATACAATTTTTACTTCTTCACAGTATCTGCTGCCAAAGCTTTCTCAAAAGTCAATCAGTCTTAGCAGCGCCATCATGCGCAAGGAACCGCCTGACATGTGGGTTAAGGCAGCCATGTTTCGGTGCCTGCTGCTGAACAACTTCGAATCTGAAGTTAATGAGCAATCAGACCACAATATCATTGTCTCAGCCGTGCAATTTATTATCAGTGTATCCGAGCTGCAGATTACCCAAAAGGATCTTTTGCATTACAATGTGTAAGTCGTAGTTAATGCATTTATGTTCTCATTTTTATAATTAATTGAATCCTTATTTAGAGAGCTGCGTAGTCAACCGTATGAATCTGTGCTCAATACTGTGGAATATATAAAATTGCTCAACGAAGTGCTGCAACGATTTCCCTACGAGCTGACCATTAAAAATTGGGATGCTATACGCATTGGCCTTAGTTCGTGGATCTTAAGCATCTCCAAATCCATACAGCATTGGAGCGATCCAAAGGTAAACTGCATTGGATACTTAAAATAATTTTTTTATACTAACTTGCTTTTTTTTACAGACTGCTTTATTTATCGTCAATGTTTATCAACTATTTGCGACACTTATAAATTTTATACGCTCGGAAAAAGAGAAAAGTTCCACAGAGATGTTAAAGAATATGATTGATGAGTGGGAAACTTTATTTGCACGTGATGTTAATGTGCTTCTTTTTAAGTCCTATTATGAGCTCACTCATGAAGCGAGTATAGAACCCGATTTTCGAGCCTGCTATATAGCTGCTCTGGAACGCATTACGCCTACAATGGAGTTTCTGGACTATAGCTTTATTTATGCGGTAACTTGAAATTTTTTTCCATGTAGTAATGCAAATTTTTAACGGTCTTACAGCTTTGGAATTGGAATAGGTCCAATTAATAATTAATTTACAGTGTTCAACAAAACCACAGTTTTAAAATTAACTCATAATTAAAGCAAGGTTTTTAATTTTTATTAATATCTTATTCATTTACAGTTTTGCAAGGCACCTTCATCCAAGTTGAGTCTGGATCAATTATGCAATTTTCTGCTTAAACAGCTTCACTGTGAGCAGCATTGCGTACGCATGAATGCTGTGTATGCCCTGCGCCAACTTACAACCCATTTTGTAGCGGATGATATAGTGCTAAACGATAAGCAAAGTGATAATATTGATGCCTCCTCTACAATTTCAAAATGGCATTATCTAAATCGTTTTGAGGACTATCTTAATCGTTATGATGCACTGATTCGTAAATATCTGGATGAGTTTAGTTTTAAGCTGACTGAACTGGAGCACTTGGAACCCATTGATAGGCATGACGCTTACAGCTATTTATTAATCTGGGATTGTATTATCTATGTCTGTGCCAAGTCGCCAGTGGCGTTGCGCTCCGTTTATACCAGTTGGTTAAATGAAAACAAATACGAGGAGGTAAGTTCAAATAACTTTCAAAGCAGTTTTACTTGACAATTTAGATTAACACAATAATTTTGTTAATATACATATATATATTACAGAATTTTTTACATTTCCTGTTTCGCGCCATGCCTGTAGATATATTGAAGAATCACAGTGCTAAAGTGCACAGCAATGGAGTATATAAGGAGCTTAACTGGAGTCAACTGAAAGGTGAGCTTTACGCTGGTTTATACCAAGGTTGCTTCGGAAGGCGATTGTTCCGGATAGCTAAGCAGTTCTCGCAAAATATCGTCATTATGTGCGTCATGTGCGTCATGTGCGTCATGTGTTAAATAATCATTGCATTCAAAGCCTTCATCGCAATAAATATCATCATCACCATCACATATTTCTTCTTCACCCATATAGTCCGAAATTGATATGTAATCGGATAAAGGCACAAACTGCTCGGGATCTTCTGCAGACACGTCTTCTTGACGCACTGGTATTTTTTGCGGTGCCAAATATATGTTCAAATTGGATATGAACTTGTTTATCCAAACGGTTAAATTGTTGGCCAAAATGCGCTGATATTCGCGTAGATTGCTTGTTGTATAGAATTCTTTGACTGTAATGTGTAGAAGATATGTAGTAGTGAATAAATGCGTGTAAACTATACAAGCTGGCTCCTACTTACACGTAAAGTCCCTGATGCGTTCCAGTATAACCGCACATAGTGGCGACTGCTCATCAATGATGAATTGATCATTCAACAAAAAGTCCTTCATTTCCTCAAATAGAACGTATACAATTTTTCGTATTTGCTTGCGTTGGCGCTGCAAGATTCGTTTTTTCAAGCTGGTGCAACGTCTACGGTGCATTTGTCTGGCCACACGACGCAAGCGCTGCTCTTCTGCCATTAGCTCCAGTGCCTTCTCCAGCGTCATTACCTCTACTGGCGGCTTGGGCTCCATGTGCGTTTGCAATGCTTGCAAATTGCGTGGCGATAAATTTTTTCCATAATTTTTCATCGTCTCTTGCACATGCATTGGATGCGGCTCGGCCAAACGTTCAATTCGAGCCGTAATCTGAGGTATGGCTACCTTTTTATGGTACACGTACGGTGCCTTACGTACAGCAGCCATGTTCTTTTTTGGAGTAGCCAAGAAACACAAATGCTCTTCTCTGGTCAGCACATCACGATCAATAATAATTTGGCCAGTGTGCTGACAATCTTCGTAGGTGGGATGAAATGGCGGACAAACGCATTGAAACTTGTATGTGTGAGGCACTTCAACAGGCAGCGCTTTAACCAGGGGCTTAATGGATTTGCTGCGTTCGACGCGTACTTGCAGCATGCCCAGACGTGCATTGAGTTCATCAGCTACGGTCGGTCCATCCTCTTGCTTCTTTGGCTGCTGCGGCTGACGCTCGCAATTTATTTTGTTAAAGTTGATAGGTTCTGCAACAGTTTGTCCTTCCAGTTCTACTACTTGCGGCTCGGGGTGATCGCATTGTATTTTTCTTACAATTTTGGGCTTATAATCTTTGCAATCCATTTTACAATATATATTTCAGAAAACCGATAAATGAGCTACGAACAGTTAAACGAATTGAATAAGTGTGAATAACATGAAGTTCTAATTTATGATTGATTTTTCAAATGTTTCTTTGTTAATAACTTTACTAATATTTTGTTGTTGTTTTTTTGTAGATTCTCAGCTGCCTTTAAATCGTTATGTGTGCCATTTGTATACAGAAGTATTGCGTAAGCTTCCGGCCGTGGTTCGAAAATGGTGGAATGTCTGCCAGTCCCGACAGAAGAACTTTGTTGATAATTTGACAACGAATTATGTGAGCGCTTTAATATGTAATGAGGAGCTTAAGGCAATTGCAAACCGAAAGGAAAAACATGAAAATATGCAGGTAATGAACTAAATGTAATTATGAAATGTATTTGATGGTATACGAATTTAATGGTCCTCCTCCATGTTTAGGCGTAAAATAAACACTAGTATAATACTAAACAAAAGTGCAACGATTACAAACCCACGAAATATTTCCAACGGTGTCATTGTGATTTGTTTGAAAACTTTTATTGTCTATCGTATATGGTCTCCTCTTAAATGAAGTGAAAGGGCTCACTCGAATTTCTCAGTTTCCTTATATTATTAAAATATTGTTAATAGCGCTTTAAATGTCTTGGCTATTTGTTGATTATAATATTATGCACCGTTTCTTTTTTAATTAAGTATCAAAAGACTTATTGTCGAAATCTTGAGCAAATTGTATTATGTACACCGTATGCAGTTTTTTGGTTTTCCAGTGGTTCCCAACCTTAAGTATGTGTCACTTATTCCTAAGTATTTATGTTGCAAACTTTTATTTTTATTTTAAACCACTTTTAAAAGCGTAATTGTAGTAAGCAAGCTTGCGATCCTTAATAATTTTTTTTGATTGGCTGACTTCTTGTTGTTCCTAAGTCAAAATTGTGACTTATTGCTTATTTAAAATCACCTCTTTTAAAATACTCTTAAAAACACGTTAACAGTGCACAAAAACGCGAGCTTTTATTATTTTGCATAACTTTTTAAAATACACTGACAATGATTTCTTAGCAAAGTTTTCAAAGAAAACTTTACCTAGCGTATTTTGTAAACTATAAATTCGAAGCATACTTAGCGCAATTCAAACTCTTTTTCAAGGTTACTGTGCATACTTCAACCCGAGAGGTTTTGGCTGTCTATGCCATAGATGAAGCTCGTATGGAATTGGTCATAACACTGGCGCCCAATTATCCGCTTGGCTCTGTAAAAGTGGAATGTGGCAAGCAAATAGGTGGACGTGCTTCCTCACGCAACGTGGGCATGCAATTGACCATCTTTTTGACACATCAGGTAAGTTAAGATATAGTACTTAACTAATGGCCGTAGATAAATGTAATATATTTTTAACAGAATGGTACAATTTACGATGGTCTCACACTGTGGAAAAATAATCTGGATAAGAAATTCGAGGGCGTGGAGGAATGCTATGTTTGCTATACGGTTATACATCAAGATACCTGTCAGCTGCCCAAGTTGACTTGCAAGACGTGCAAAAAGAAATTCCACGGGCCCTGTCTGGTAAGTCTAAGCAATTGCATTTCCTGAAAGATTTATAACAAACAGTGTCTTTGCAGTATAAATGGTTTACCACGAGCAGCAAATCCACCTGTCCCATCTGTCGCAATGTTTTCTAAATTAAAATTAATAAAGTCACGCTAGCAATTTTAAAGACACGTGTTAATTTGGAGAACCCAAGCACATAGTAGTCAATATTTCCGTTTCGGTCTAATGTGTATAAAAATAAATCAATAAAATTACTAGGATATAATAATTTGAGAAGTTATGAGAATTGTGCTTATAGTGCCAGGAGAATGCTGTTGTTAAGACTTCGCGGCATAATTACAGTCTTTCTTTTTTAATACCAAAAGTAAGACGTCAAAAACCCTCTCATTTTGTATGTTTTTTTCAGAGCTACTCAAAAACCTGGGTTTTCCTATTTGCGCTTATTGTGTCTGAAATGGTTTTATTAAATCCCCGAAAAATATGATAAAGTAGTGACACATACCATTTTACATATTATTAAAACCGAGTTCGAGCGGTCCAGCAGAGAAAGAGCTTTAAAAGAGCACTAGTTAGTTTATAGAAATTCCTACACTCATAATTTTTTTGGGTTTGTATGATTTTATGAGACGTTTTATTTAATGTTCACATTTGCAAAATATAAATTTTTTGCCCTACCTTGTATATTAAAAAATCAACACAAAAAAAAGAAGGAATTTTGTTGCAGTTCCACAGTTTGGTTTTTAAGTGAATTAATTGACAATATATTATAAATCAAGCTGTTGATGGGTTGAGAAGAATCTCGACAGACTTAAAGAATAAATCTCAAGAGACTCCTAAAAGAAATCGATTTAGCCATGTCTGTTATACTTTATAATTATGAAACTACACACAAACCATCCCTTTTTTTAATGCCCATATTCAATATTCTTATATTTTTTATGACTATGCCAACATTTTTTTTTTAAATTCTTTTTATTTTTCTGGAAATAATATCTCCCACTCAGTTTTTCACTGTTTGCCCCAAAAACTAGAAATAATAAAGTTTAACTTGACGGTAATAAATAAATCGTACAAGACTTAATATATTATTTTGTTTGTTATACATAGTCTGTATTTTTGGGCTATGAAACGTCGACTCTAAAGATTATGTCTCTAATTGGTTAAAAAAAATGTGGCTTGACCAAAATGAGCAAAACATGCAGCCTGCCCTAAAAACTCAATTAAAGTCCATACTATCGCTAATACATAAAAAAAAAATAAAATCATTGATTTTCACTGGATGAAGGTGGAAATGGAATTGCGTAAGATGCATAAACGGAAATGCAGCATATGCGGTCGAAACAACTAATTAAGAATTTAAAAAGTTCGTACTTAAAGTACTACTAAAATGAAATCCAATTGTCGTTGGTCCCAAATGTGCACGCCGTGTCATCAAATCAAGGTCCACAGCCCAATAAAAGACAAGAAAGAAAACTCGATTCTGCGCTGTAGACACTAGCGTTCAAGAGGTGGGGCCGCACGCGATGAGTCGGCAGTCGAATGGTGACGTTTTCAACTGCATCAGTTTTGCACAGAATTGCAGCAAAGAGTAGCCAAAGTTGGTAATAATATTAGGTATATCCGGAAAAACCTACAAAGAGCAGCGTCAAAATGACGTAAGCGCTTATAAAAATAATATGTCAAAGGAATTACAAGCAAAGATTGGTCAGCGTGTACAATTAACTGGTAAAAACTTGTTAGGGCGTGTAGCTTTTGTGGGTCGTACAAACTTTTCTAATGGCAACTGGGTCGGCGTGGTGCTGGATGAGGCACGGGGCAGGAATAATGGCTCAGTGCGTGGCAGCAGCTACTTTAAATGTGCACCCAATTATGGACTATTTGTGCGAGCTACACAGCTGGCTAGGGTAGACGAGCAGGAGCAGCAGCCGAGCCAGAAGAATAAACTGGTGGAACTGAAAAACGAAGTGGCAAAAGACATAATCGAGGACAACGAAATGACAGATGCTCAGCAGCCGCCTGCCAAACCAGCGACCATAGAATCAGTTGCAGCTATGGAGCAATCTGTCCAGCCAGAATTGAAGCAGCCGCATGCAGCAGCAGCTGCGAATACAGCTTCCACGCTAGCGCCGACAATGACGTGCAATCAAAGGCGCTCCACCTCCTACACGCAGCTGCGTCCTACGCGCATAAGTCAACCCAAGCCTACCACGGCGAAGGCGCAAAGCACCGTGGCACAGCTGACGTTAGCCATGCCAGTGCCTTTGGCGTTGGCGCCTAAGCGCAGCAAGACAAGTGTAAGCCCCACAAGCTGCCCCAAACGCAGCGCCGCTTTTGTGGAGCAGGGTTTTTTAGAAATATTACGCCCGCAGTTTACGCCCGGGCCGGCTTTGCGCACGCCCAGCACCATCGCAGCAGGCGGCGCTACATTGGATGGCGCTGAGCTGCGGCAGTTGCGCGAAGAGCTGCAGTTGTTGCGTAGTCAGCGTAGTGAGGACAAGCTAAAGCTGTTGGAGTTGGAGCGCGCCAAAATCCAAAGCGAGCAACTGTTGGAGTTTAAGACACAGATCTTAACCCAGCAGGTGCTGCTACAGCGTGAGTTGCAGCGTTGTCGTCACGAGTTGCATGAGGCTCACGATACGATGTCCAAATACAAGCGCGAACTGGATGAAGTTGGTGAGAATATAGAGCTACTTACACTGGACAAGGAAATGGCCGAGGAGCGTGCAGAGACGTTGCAAATCGAACTAGAAATGGCACAGGAACGCAACGATGAGTTAAATTTAGATGTCGAAATAATGCGTGCCGAGCAGGAAGGTAGTCTAATGGATCAAGGGCAAAAAGGCGACAATAACGAGAAGCAACAGGCACACGTGCAGACGTCGGGTGAGATGCTGCGCCTGGAGCAATATAATCAGCGGCTACGTGAGACTGTCGTCAGGCTGCGTGACACGCTGGCGCAGGAGAAACAACAAGCACAACGTACGCACAAGGAGCTGCTGACAAAGCACTCGGAGATTAACGAATTAAAAAGTATTAAGGAGCTGCTTAGCAACCGTATTGACCAAATGGAGTTACAGCTAATTGATCTTAAAGAGCAAGTAGATGCTTCGCTGGGCGCCGAATCGATGGTAACTCAACTGGCCACGGTCAAGCTCGAACTAGAAGAACGCGTCAAGTTGCTAGAGGATGAGGTGAACGAGCTGGAAGCACTGGAACAAATACAAGAGCAGCTTATTGAAAGTAATCAGGAACTTGAAACGGATTTGCGTGAGGAAGTCGACAAGCTGAGTGGCCAGATAAAATGCCTGGACAGAGAGAAAAATGCTGCAATTGAAAGTCTCTATGACCGCGATGTAACCATTATGAAGTTCAGAGATCTGGTTCGCCAACTGCAGGAACAGCTGCAGCTAAAGGCAGACGGAACAGGCACACTGTCTATAGAAGACTTTAGCAGCACCAATGAATCCCAGCAGGAGGAGAACTCACAAAGTCAAGCTGACTATCAGCACATATTCAGCGTGAGCAAGGCCTATGGACGCGCATTGGAGCAGCAACTTAAGGCAGTGGAAATGCGTGTGCAGCAGCAGCATTTGGAGCTAGTATTGGCCTTTGTGCCGGAGCAATTTATGCTACGTGGTGGAGAGCACGATGTGCTGCTGGTCATGCTGTTGCTGGAGCGAATGAGCGAAAAGCTGGAGATTGTTTGTCACGCTATAAATGAAAAGTTTCCCACAGCCTGCGAATTTGGTAAGTGGGCTATGGAATTCCAATTTTAACAGGAACATTAGAGACTATATTATAATAAATCGCTTTTATTTTACATTTCTTGTTTAGGTCGCGATGCCATCTTTGAGGGCTACTCCGTGCAGAGGTTCATCTTCCGCTCCAAGTGCATATACTTATTAAAGAGCTTGCAGTTGGTGTTACAACAATTTCGATATGGACTTAACCACTGCGACTATGAGCTATGCTCACATGCGGCCATCTATCGTAGTGACTTGGAGACACAGGAACAGCAGCTGGACGAGTTTGTGCGTCTGCTAAAAACTGGACAACTGGATGAGCACACCAATTGCGAGTCCATGCAGCGTGTACTGCACTACATAAATAGTTTACATCAGAACCTAATGCCACCGCAAGCCTTGGTGGAACTGTTGGATGAGCAGCAGCTTTATGGCACGTTGCTTGAGGTCTATGAAGCAGGCCTGGATTCAGTGAACGCAAATGCAGGACTGCTACACACTATAATACAGCTAGGTGATGAGCAAACTGCTTCCTTTCAATGCATGCAGCTGCTCATGGAGCAAAGCTGCAACCATAAGCAAAAGCTGAAGAAGTTGCAACGCAAACTATGTGGCAGCAAGTCAGCTTGGACGGGAATGCAGTGTGCGCGTTACCAGCGCATTTTGGAAGCGAATGAACAACTGGGCGCTCTTATTAACATGTTGGGTTTGACGGCGCGCGAGGCTGGCAAGGAGTCAGGTGGCATAGCGCATGAAAGGTTGTGGCGACTGCTAACACTCAACTACAGCAAATGTGGGCCTTGCCAGGAAGCAGAGCAACGTGAGTTGCACGCCTATAGTCAGCATTGCATGCAATTGCTGGACGAACAGTTGGACGAGTTGCGCACCGTACTGGATTCAAGCGATGTGAACACGGAGTATGTGCGTCATGTTACAGCTAATACATTGTTACAACGTGCCGCCCAAGTAAAACGGCACTATGAAGATGTAAAGACCTTGGAATTAACTGTCGCTGAACGAGAGAAGGAAATTAAAACGCTCAAATATACGGCCAAGTTGAAGCAACAAGACTACTCGGAATTACAAATTCGCAAAGAAATGGCCGAGAGGCAGCTAAGCCGTCTCACCACAGATCAGTGCACAGTTCTTACTCATATGGCCGAGGGCGTGGAACAACTGGAGCAGTGCATGCTCAGCAAAGAGGCAGCACTCATAACAGCGATTAACACGCTTAGCGACAAGTTGTGCGCCTTGGAGGAAGCACAACAACACTGGCAACAACAGCAGCAATTGGACAGCGCTTGTGTAACTTCCTCCACCTTAAGCTCCAATCGCGAACTGCAAATACTACACCAGGCTTTGCGCCAGGAGCGCACTATGCGCTTGAAGTTGCAGGGCAAGGAGCTGCGCAAAAGTTTTGCTGCTATGGAACCATTGTATGTGCCGGAACCCAAGCCAGATAGCAAGCACTTACTGCGTCTGGATGCCGAGTTGGCCGCACTGAAGAATGCCTGGCTCTTAACTCAATTAGAGCTAGGACCAGCTGCTGCGACCAGACGCGCTGAGATTGAGCGGCAAGGCAGCCGTTTGTTGCGACATATCTTCCAAACATATTGCACTCGGCATCCACATCGCGCGGTGCCCACAGATTTTGGCCTTTTTGTGAGCGAGGATTTACGACAAGCCTTTTAGTGAAGTTTCAGAGCAAGGAATGAGAAAAAGGAAAGCCAGATGTGATTAGTTGCTATTCTACAATACTACTTACGATATATTCCAACATATATTAAAGTTCTTTTATGTGTTATTTTACAGCTACAAAAAATTTCCAGTAACCCTTAGCTAAATTATAAAACGTATTAAAAATATTATACTAGTATTATACTACTTAAAACAGAAAATTAAATGTGTTATAAACTGGCTCTTCAAACGGCAGCGTAAGGACGCGGAAGGTTCTATTAAAGGGTATTAACTCAAATGATTAGTTTCTTAGCTCTTAAAAACGTAGCAAATAGGTTACTACTGTGTCCAAAAAGTAAGGTGACATTTGAATTTAAGCTGCGCGCGCCAAAATTGGATTTGGAGAATTTTTTTTTCAGGTTGGTAGGACTGTCTTTGTTATCCATGCCAAGTTACACGTCAAAATATTCATTAGTTATTGAGTACGCTTCGTTTTTGTGAGCTGCTAAAAGTGAATTGTGAATTGACCACTTCGCCAGAAACTCAACCCATTTCGTTCCACAACCACCGTATTCACCTGATATGGCTCCGTGCGACTTCTGGCTATTCAGAAAACTCAAAAGACCGTCCCGGAGTCACCGTTTTGAGTCGATAGAGGAGATTCAAGCCGCGTCGAAGAGAGAGCTAAAGGCCATCCCAGAAATCGATTTAACAACTGTTTCTAAGATTGGAAAATCCGTTGGCAGGGACTACTTTGAAGGCGTTGAAATGGATTTGAACGAATAAATAAAGATTTTTCAAAATAAATGCAATGTCACCTTATTTTTTGGTCACAGTAGTGACCATAGCAGACCTTGTTAAAGTCAGTGCAAAAAATATTTAGCCATGTAGGTCTGTATGTCTGTACTGAATTTTTTTTTTAATTAAAAGAGCTAAAAGCCTAAAATTTTGTCAAAAGATTCTTCTCTAAAATATTATTCGTCGTCCGTTTGTAGTCATCACGTATAAACTCACTTTTTTTTTTAAGATTATGTCGGAAACTGAAAGCGGAGCTGTCTTTCGGACGATAAAGACCATCGAAGAAATTTAAAACCGAATCGTTTTAGTTTTATTGAGAAATTCCTATTTGTGCGTCATAAATAATTTTATAGAACTTACTTCGATGTTTTGTACATAGTACATAAATAAAATCAGTTTAATTAATGCATTACATAAACATATATCTACTATTTACACACAATCTGGTTATGCCAAATGGAATTATGTTTATTCGATTTACACAAATATATATTCACACGTAATAGTATATATGTACATATACACAACTATATATAAGATACGCACAGTTTAGTTAATGAGAGAGAGCAGCGCGCAAGCAGTTCGATAAAACGCTTATCACATGAGCAAATGATTGAACTCTGATCGATTGAGTGAATTGGACTGGTCTTGGATGAGCTGGAAATAATCATGCTGCAGTATGGCAAAACGCCGTTGTTGTTGTTGGTTTCGAGTGGTGGTAGTTGTTATTGTCGTTGTTGTTGTGGAGTTACATAAATAGGTTTAATGTTTAATGAGAAGAAATTGAATTGTTGGCTATTTACAGTTTTACAGTTGCTGGCAAACAAAACAACAAAGTTGACTGAGCCAGGGCTAGAGGCAAGATATTTATTGAATATTACAGTATATGTACATATGTGCATATATGGATCCTGACTTACCCTCACGACTTGGCCGCTGTTGTTGGCAGCTGGCGTTTGGCCAGTATCTTGGCCTGATCACGACTGTTAATTACCTCGGCATGGAAACCAGTCTCCCAGTCGGCATAGTATTTAACAGTGCGCACATTGCCATCGGGTTCCACCAGTGAGTACTCGCCCTTGACAACATCACCCTCTCGCTCTTCGCGCTGATGCTTAATGTCACCCGTATGTGGATCATTTACATCGTATTCAAAAGCATACCGCGGATGAGCATCCTTTTAACCACAAAAGTTTTTTATTAGCAAGGTCCTTAAGTATTTGCTAGTTAAAATACTTACAAAATGCTCCAAGAGCTTTTCGGGCACAATTTTGAGATGTGCAGGCTGCGCCAAATGTGCATTCTTTATGTATTCAGCCGAGTGCAGCGGCGCGTGTGAGCTAAGCGCTGGTACGCTTGGTGCATATCGATAGAACCCAGCGCCCAGAGGACCTATGCCGCCCACGCCATGTGAGTAGCCTGCTAGCGGCGAGTCCAAGGCAATAGATGGTGCTGCTGAAGCATGAGACAAGCCAGCGGCATGTCCCAGAACGCCATGGTAGTTTAGCGCTGGAGAGACAGCGCCATGACCTAATGATATGGCACCATAGTAGGAGGCATCAGGGGCACCAGAAGAACCATGATATTGGCCTGTGGAAAAGTAGCGACAATGAAATAAATACCTATTTTTTATATATTAATCTTGCTCGAGACTCACCTGCATGAATACCATAAGCCGTGCTGCTTGCCAATTTACCGCCCAAGGCGTAGGCAGGTGCACTCGTTATTTTAGTAAGCGGTCCAGCTGCTCCGTAGCCTAATAGAGAGGCACCAGCTGGCTTGGATACATATTGATGGGATAGAGCGCCATGACCTGAAGTTGCAATCTTAGCAATACCTGGGGCGCTGCCAATAGTAGCGAGGGCGGGCTTTGAAACATACTGATGAGATACTCCCCCATGGCCAGTACTGCCATAGCTTCCAGCAATCTTAGCAGCTCCACCTCCATATGTGGCAATGGCTGGACCAGTGGAGACATGACTAACAGTTGGAGCAGCATAAGTAGCAAATTTGGCCACAGCAGGAGCCGAAGCATAAGTGGCAGCAGCTGGCTTGGACACATACTGATGCGAGACAGCGCCATGGCCAGAGCTGCCATAGCTAGTTGCCACCTTAGTCAACGCAGGAGCGGCCGCATAAGTTGATATAGCTGGAGCTGCATACGTAGCTACCTTGCCAAAGGCTGGACCAGTAGAGATATGACTAACAGCTGGAGCATAAGAAGCCAATTTCCCTATGGCAGGAGCTGCTGCATAAGATGCCAGAGCTGGCTTGGTCACATACTGATGCGAGACAGCGCCATGACCAGAGCTGCCATAGCTAGTCGATACTTTAGTTAATGCAGGAGCAGCCGCATAGGTTGAGAAAGCTGGAGCAGCATAAGTAGCTACTTTGGCAATTGCAGGCTCAGCAGCATAAGTAGCTATAGCTGGCTTAGAAACATACTGATGCGAAGTGGCACCATATGCAGCAATTTTGGTAGTGACCGGGGCAGCACCAAAAGTGGCAACTTTGGCAACAGCTGGTGCTGCCACATAAGCTGGGCCAGAGGCATAAGCTGGCGCAGGAGATGCAGCAATTATAGCAGGCTTGGAAATATACTGATGGGAGACAGCGCCGCTAGAATGCGACGAGCTGATCGCTGGTTGGCTATAGCTAGCAAACTTAGTGATTGCTGGAGAGGTAGCGTAACTGGCAATTGCTGGAGCTACAGCATAGCCAATCTTTGAAACAGCTGGACTAGTAGCCAAGGCTGGTTTGGATACATACTGATGAGAGATGGCACCATGACCTGAGCTGCTGTAGCCTGAGCTGCCATAGCTTGTGGATAACTTGGTCACGGAGGGAGCTGCTGCATAAGTGGATATAGTTGGACCCCCATAGCTGGCCACTTTGCTTAAGGCAGGTGCAGCAGCATAAGTAGCCACAGCGGGTTTGGATACAAATTGATGGGAAACAGCACCATGGCCCGAGCTGCCGTAGCTTGCAGCGATTTTTGTAACTGCTGGAGCAGCAGAGTACACGGCTGGAGCGGTGTAACTTGCTACAGTGGCTACGGCTGGCGCTGGGGCAGGATAAGCGGCCACAATAGGTTTGGAAATGTACTGATGAGAAACATCGGCCGCAGTGCTGTAGGAAGCCTTGGCAATAGCAGGCGCTGCTGTATATGTGGATATAGTTGGGCCGGCATAGGTTGCTACCTTGGCAACAGCTGGAGCAGCAGCATAAGTGGCCACAGCTGGCTTGGACACATACTGATGCGAGACAGCGCCATGACCAGAACTGCTATAGCCCGTTGCTATTTTTGTTACTGCTGGAGCTGCGGAGTAGGTGGATATGGCAGGAGCGGAATAGCTGGCAATTTTTGTTACTGTTGGTGCAACATACGCACTTGTGGCGACTTTGGCTATGGCTGGAGCGGCATAAGAGCTGGGTATAATTGGTTTGGAGATGTGCTGATGGGAAATAGCGCCTGAGCCGCTGCTAGTGTAGGAACTGGCAATTTTGGTAACGGTCGGAGCTGCAGAGTAGGTTGATACAGTGGGACCGGCATAGGTGGCAACCTTGGCTAGCGCAGGACCAGTAGCATAAGTGGCCACAGCTGGCTTGGATACATACTGATGCGAAACAGCACCATGACCAAAACTGGCATAATTTGTAGCAACCTTCGCAGCTGGCGCGGTTGCATAAGTCGATACTGTTGGATTGGCATAGGCCACCTTAGGAGCAACTACATGAGCCGGTTGGGACACATATTGATGGGACACAGCACCATGACCCGCACTACTGTAGGTGGAAACAGTTGGAGCAGCGTAGCTAGCAATCTTGGTAATAGCTGGTGCAGCGGCATAGTGCGTTGGAGCTGGTGATGCATAGTTGGTCAGCTTTGACAAAGCGGGTGCTGCATACCCGGTTGAAACTACTGGAGCAGCATAGCTGGCAACCTTAGCTATGGCTGGAGCTGTGCCATAAGTGGAAACAGCTGGCTTGGATACATATTGATGTGAGACCGCACCATGACCGGTGCCACCGTAACTAGTGGCTATCTTTGTGACGGCTGGAGCAGCTGCATAGGTTGATACAGTTGGACCCGCATAGGTTGCTATCTTGGCTACAGAAGGCGCAGCAGCGTATGAGGCAAACGCTGGTTTAGACACGTACTGATGCGAGATAGCGCCATGGCCTGAACTGGCATAGCTCGAAGCTATTTTGGTGACTGCAGGTGCTGCCGTATAGGTGGATATGGCTGGAGCGGCGTAGCTTACCTTTGCAGCAAAGGCTGGTGCTGCAGGCAGATAGGTGTTAGATACTGATGGAGCATAGCTGGCTAAGTAGCCCGTGCCATGGGCAGAAACCAGTGAATGCGGAGGGGCCAATTTAACTGGGGGCGCCGCAAAGCTGGCAACCTTTGCAATTGTCGGAGCAGCATAGGATACAGCTGGTGCATAAGCAGCGGCATGGCCTGCACTAGAATAGGTAGCTATCTTGGAAATTCCAGGTGAGGCATGTGCAAAGCTGTAGCCAGGTGACGTATAGGTTTCAACTTTCGAAAATCCTGGGGTGGCCTTGGCGAAGCTGTATCCGGGAGAGGTAAATGACTGAACTTTCGTAGTCACGGGCGGCGCATAGTATGGCTCATTGACGGCTGCGGGTGGTGATGTGTATGTAGCCACCTTGGATATGGCTGGAGTGGCATGACTGTATGTATATCCAGGCGAGGAGTAGGTCGCTACTTTGGTTAAAGCTGGAGAGGGCGGGAGATAGGCATTGTTTAACTTTGGCGCCGTAAGTACAGTTTTTGTTAGCGCTGGCGATACCAAGTTCTTAACTTCTATGCCAGACGGCACCACAGTTGCATATTTGGCAGCCGGCGATTTATCCGCATAGGTAATGCCAGGGCCGCCATATTCCGCTGAAGGTGTAAATAGTGTTTGCTTAACGGGAGCTATGTACTTGCTGATTTGCGTAATACCGCCATGAGAGTGTCCTGCAATGCCAGCCGTGGACTCATAGGAGGCAGAGGAACTTCCAACACTTGAATATTGCAGTTTACTGTTCTCCGAATAGGTTGAAAACTCAGGTGTAACGCTGTATTTAGTTAAAGCAGGAGAAACTGAGAATTTAATCTCGGCTGGTGGTGGATACTCGTATCCGGCTGTGGTGGCATGAATACAGGGCACAAGGGCAGGTGCCAATGTCGGTGAAGGTCCTGCTAAAACTGAGCTGAATATGCTCAGTAGAGCAATAAATTGTAACTGCCGTATGGGAGAGACATTGTAGAAAAAGACAAAAAAAATATAAAACATTTTAAATGATTTTAATTATAAATTAATTATTATTATTATTTAATTATACATGCACTAACTACATAGTTTATAAAAGATCTACAAATGTGGAAGATGCTTCTGGAATTGATTGCTAAATTTTTCTAAATCTTGGAAAATTGTGTATGTTTGTAAGGTAAAGTGGTCAAGCAATCCTAAGTAAGTCGAACTCACTGCGAATACGCAACGCGTTTCCACGATCCTTTACGGCATTCCGCCCTATGCTCCATCTAGGAGCGACTGACTACTCGTGAACGCATAATTAAGCCTACAGTAGTCTAGGTATACATATACATACATATATATATATATATATATTGTATTGTAAAAAGTCCCAGGGTGATCATGCTACTTTTCCACAGGATACTTAAGAATAATTCGCGTAATTTGGAAAATTTTGGTATGGCTTGCGCTTGTAGTTTCCAAGTTCTACGTATTCATATGTACCGATTGTCGTAGAGACATAGATACATTGTCATAGCTGCCACATAGCATTACAGTTCGGAAATTACTTTTACAAACTAATGAGTGCTGACACCATCGACATTTATAAACCAATCAATACAAATTTGAATATCCAACGTTTCAGAAAACCCGTTTAAAAAAAAAAAAAACCGTGTAAAAAGACGTAAAGTAAATCCTTAAGCTGCTATGCAAATAAATAAATAAAGAGGAATTCCTTAATTACATTTCTAAAGGATAAGGTTTATAAAAATATATTTATTTACAATTTCAATCAAAAACCTTTTCGAACTCAGTTGCTTTTTTAATTGCATTGATAATTCTTTTGGAATTATTGTAATAAAAGATTTTTGTTTCCAACGTTCTTGAAGAAAATTTTAGGATTGTGTTTAAATTTGTTTGAAAAAGATCGATAAAACCGATATGGTCTATATGGTCATATTTCTTAGACTAAGAAACTCTCAAAAAAATATACCAAGTTAGATTAATTTATTTAAAATTTTCGTAAGATTTTCTTTAGACGTTTAGTCCAAGTATTTGGTCAAATCTGACTAGATCATTACACAATTTACAAGCATTAAATTTTAAATTTATTCTTAAAAATTTTTGAAGGTAGCACTTAGGTAGCTTGTAGCACTGCCTGATCCAAAGCGCACAGTTTATACTACAAGTTAACAAATAATACTAGATGGCAATAAAACATTTTATTAAAATATTAATAATGAATATTATACTCCAAATTTGTTTTCTATTTATTGCAGTTTTTATAGATTTATAAATTTTTGAACTTAAAAGCCTTGTAAAAATATTTTTATTGTTTTAAATTCAATTTTTTGTTAATATATATTTGTCTTTTATTTTAATGAGGGCCATGTCTGTTTTCATTAGCCCTGTGTTCTTAAGAAAGTCCATTTTGTGCTAAAATGAGGCACTTAACCTTAGCTTTTATTATTTAATACTATGAAACAATAACAAAAAACGAAATTAAAATGTTTTTTTTTTGCAAACATAGTCAAACACATTCACACTTATATTCGATGCGTTTTAATGGTTTTTTATTTTTTTCGTTGTAATTGTCTATACAAATTTTTTTTGCGACGTTTTAAATTTGATTTCTTGTATTGATTTTAGATTTTTATTTAAATTATTTACTTTTAAAACAATTTTTCATATATTTTGATATATTTTTGTTGAAAGGACCCACCTTCATATTTAATAATTATATTTTATTTTATTTTTGCTGAATAATTTCACTATATTGTTGTTTAATGCATAACATAGACACATTCAAAAAATTCCGTCCCGATATTATGCAATAATATATATAAATCCTTAGCGATGTAATCCCTTGTTATCCTTGCGCACTGTGGGCGCTCTCTGTCACAAACAGAATATTTCAAGTTGCTAAAAATTCTCGATTTTTGCTTCTTCTCTCGGATCACGCAACGCTCGCGAAGTAGAGCAACGCGGCTGACTGTTGGCCAGCCCAGCCCTATAATCGCTTATATACGGTCAGTTGGCTATCGGCCTGCACGCATGCGCAGCAGCTGCTGCGTTCACAGCGTCAATTGCAGCGGCTGCAATGGTTGCAGCGACGCACGCACTAGTTTGGCGACAAAGCAACAAAAAACTAAAAAAAAAAAAAAAAACGCAGAAATTAAGATCAAAATTGCACGAAATTTTCGTTTGCTACAGGAAAACCAAAAAAAAACGAAAAAACAAAAACAGAAAGATATCGAGCAGCACGCAGCCGGCAGACAACTCGAGCCAACTGAGCGACGCGTGCAAGAAAATTCGATGACTTTTTGGCTGGGCTGAGTTCGCTTCGATTGGCAGCGACGCAGCACTTGACTGCGACGGCGACGTCGCCGTTGCTAAAAACAAGAAAAAGCTGCAGCACGCTTTGTTTTAAATTCTCTTGCAACCTGCGTAATGCATTTGGGGGCCCCACCTTCGCTGCTATTGGCATTTTTATTAGATCATACCTGAGAGGCTGTATAGTCTATGTTACGACTAAAGCAACGCCTAGGCACTAAAAAATGAGCAAAAAAAAAAAAAGAAACATGTATGAAAAAACCCAGCTTCAAAAAGCTGCAGCTTCTACACTCTTTTTAAGGATTGCTTTATATGCTTGTAACAATATTCTGGTTGCAGCACCATTTCAGTCCACTGCTAGGTAACTAAAGTAAAGCTCTTAAAGCATAATGTTCTACAGCTATACTTTTTAAGGGGTTTTTTTTTTCTAGGCAGCCCATCTTTTGCTTTTCTAAGGTCTAGTTACTCGTTACCCTAATGATTATTAGTTATAGTATTGTTATTGTATTATAATTAATATTTAAATAAATAAATAAAACTTTTAATCTAGGTGAGATTACTTTTTACCTATAAAATTTGGAAGATTGTTTTAAATAATATTAAAACTAAAGTTAAACGTTAAAAAATTAAAAGAAGAAAAAAATAGATTACAACATTTTTACAAAGTCCATGTAATGCTACATTGCGTATACGTAATTTAAGTTAGAAGTTATTTTTAATTGCGTAATGTTTTTTTGATATTCAAACTTAACTATTAAAAGAAACAAAATTTTTTATTTTTTATTAATTTATTTATATAATTATAAAATAGAAGTTAACTCTAAGTTATAAAAGGTTTGTAGCCAGAGCAACGTAGGCCTTCAGGCTGATCATAATTTTGGTAATATGTACCTATAGTAGAAATATATATATTAGTAGTTAGATCTTTGGCATAGAAAAATGGCGAGTAAAACTGAAAAAAAAAAATTGTTATCAAAATTGGGCAACAATTCCAAAGAAATTGAATGAAACTTAGCTTTTACTCTAATGAAAACAATTCATAATAAAAGAATTTTACCAATATTAAGCCGTCATATTACTTTTATTTATTGAAATATTGGGCCACAGTGTTGCTAAAATTAAAATACTCGCTTGTCAAAATTGCAAATTTTTCCAAAACTTTGAATGAAAAACACTGCAATACAATATTTACATACAATATAATATATATAATATATACAATACAAAGGTCAAAGCGACCGCATAAGTTTCTTCACAGATGGCTCCAAGCAGAACAACCAGGTTGGGGGCGGGGTCTTCTCGGAGCAACTAAACATCCGGCAGTCTTTTCGACTTCCGAACCACTGCAGCGTCTTTCAGGCGGAGATCCTCGCCATAAACGAGGCTCTTATCTGCTTACGTAACGCTGGTCTGGAAACCGGGGAAATTAATATATACTTCGACAGTTAGGCAGCCATAAAGTCACTACGAGCGATGTCTTCCAACTCGTTGACAGTCAACAACTGCCGCAAATCTATTCAAGAGATGGCACAGCAGTTTGTTATAAGCCTAATTTGGGTGCCAGGGCACCAGAATATAATAGGCAACGAAATAGCAGACGAATTAGCCAGACATGGCACGACCATTTCCCTCCTCCCGAGTAAGAAGGATATTCGTATGCCAATGGCTACTTTTGAGCTACACACAAGGGAAAAATTCAGTTCCCAGGCACAAAAGATGTGGGAAAACACATCACACTGTAGAATCAGTCACCAAACATGGCCTCAAATTGACCCAAAACGTTCCGCCAGACTCTGTGAACTCAACCGGTCACAGTGTTCGACAGTTGTTAGAGCGATCACCGGTCATTGGCTTACCTGGGAAATTATTACCTCAATAACCCAGAAGAGCTAGGTCCCATCTGTCCGAGAATGATTGCAAGCTATATTGCAGCAACAGGCTGGGATTCCCTTTAAGAACATTCACCTGGAGAAGGGGGTTTTAAATTAAGATCCTAAGCGGTATCACAACGGGCCAATCTAGGCCTATGTGTGCTCGCTTTTAAAGCCAGCTGCCGCCATAACCTAACCTAACCTAACCTACAATACAAATTCTTTGATCCATTTTTCGGGATAGACATAAATCGAAGACTGAGTGAACGTTCAAAATGGCCGAGATTTTCAACATAAGTGAGGGTCATGAGTACCAACGAAACGCCACAAAAAGATCGAAAATTGAACATGCGTAGCCCGCGAAAATTCAAAGTTCGCGATACTTTTTGTACAAACCTCCTATGTTACATACATGTTTTTTTTGTAATCCAACGAAAAGTAAAGTCCTTATATACACAACGTATGTAGCTTCAAAATTAAAAAAAAAATCTTTTTTATCTTTAGGCTAATTCCATTAAGCTCAGCGATCTCAAATATTGACGGCGATTGGCACGGATAACAAACATATTCTGAAAGCAAAAGGATAAGCTATAAAAATTCAATTTTGAATTTTCAACCAATTAATCCATATTTTTAAAACATGTAACATTTGAGTAAAATAATAATAATAATGGTAATAAGCTTTTAAACTTGAAATATTTTATAATTTTCCTTGTCGAACTTATCGGACTTACAATAAGGTCAGGTCTTTAAAGAATGGCCTTCCCAGGTACTGGGTGCTTTTTCTTAAAAGCGATGGCCGCATATGCATAAGGCGGTGGATCCTTGAGATAAAGATAACAAATCTTATCCTCATATCTTTAGCTACGACAGAAGTTTTAGTAAGGATTATATGGTACATGCTGTTGTACGAAACTTGCCCCTAAAACCTTTAACGATATTAGAATCAGGATATCTATTATGTTTTTATATAATATATATAGTGATCGCAGAAGCGCTGATGATTTCCTTGCTCACTCTTTCGCCCCCATGATTTGTATAATACATGAAGAATTTTATTATAAAAAACCGCCAGATAGACCAAAATATTAAAGGCAAGAAATGAAGCAATCGTTACAAACTTCATGACAAATTGTGAACAAAACTTCCCAAAGTGCAGTGTATAATAAAAATAAAAACTGTGCGTGGTGCGTTTTGACTTACATTTTAGCCAGTTTTAAAGCTCTGCATTGTTGGCCTGCATATAGTGCATTGGATTATTACTTTTTTTTTTTTGAATCTAGTTTTTATTATAATTTTTTTTTTTTTTGCATATGCTTTTAGAGCGACTTAATTTGATTTAGATTTTAATCGCGGCCATTGCGTGTACCAAAGTCCTCAAACCCCACATCTACAACTCCCCCGTGCGGTGCTGCGACAAATATTGCAAGACTTTAAAATTTATAAGCAACTGCAATTTTGTCTCTTGTAAAAGAGTAATAAAAAATATATACATACCTAGTTGGGTATTAATGTCGCTATCAATAAATTTTGTCTATGTGAGCCAATCATGCGTGCTTGGGCCTTGATTGTTCATTAGCCGGATAAAAGGCGCAATATACTCATAGTATATATGAGTATATAATACTACTTTGTAACTTATGGCAAATGTCTGCGATATCACCAAGTGTTGAGTTGCAAGCAATTAAGGTCATTTGTGTTGGCCAAAACGGTGTGAGCGCGTTTTAAACAGCGCATAAAACGCTAGGGTGTGTTTTGGCTGCAACAATTGACCACAGTTTGTTAAACATAATGTGCTCATAAATTGGCTAAAATAGATCTAAGCTGCAGGTGAATTCTATGTGCGCCAAAAAAAACGAGCAGTATACAAATTGGTTAGGTCTTTATGTGAGCGTTAATATATATTTAAGCAAGCCCGAAATTATAACTTAGTGCAAAAACAAGTATAATACATATGTACATATATAAAATTCCCTAACTACACTATTTTGTCGGTCGCCCCTAGGTGGAGCATGCGGATCTCTATTAATAACTGTTCGAAGAGAACAGGGACCTACAGCTTATAGCCGAATCCGATCGGCGGTGTCTTGAATTAATAGAGATGGTGAGAAAAAATTCCAGGTTTGAATCTGACGTGGATGCCAAGCGTTGTGCAAAGCTTTTAATTTTAAAGCTCGGGCCTTTTTTTAGCTTAGGTATATGAAAATTTCACATCTTAAATAAAAAAAAAACAACATTTTACCGTGAAGTCCACTTTCTTTAAAATTGTATACGTATACTCTGGAGTTTCTTAAGAGAGTTCGCTTATTCCTTTGTTCTTTACACTTTTTATCAATAATCTCCCAAATGCGTGTCTTATACTCTAGTTCTAATGATTGGTTTAAACTCTTTTCGAACTCATTTGAGTTGAAATATTTCGAAGTGAGTGCTTGAGACGCATTAACTACAGTCAAAAACTCCATCGCTGCGTATCCTTTTAGTCACAAACAGCTGTTAGTTTCGATAAGAAATTATGCTGCTTACTGCCTAGTTCTAGAAAACTGCTCCTGTGTTTGGTGACCCCAATATAAAAACAAAGTCCTGAAGTAAATTAATAGATTAACGTAGCTTTAGCTAGGGTCCTATAGATTGACTAACAATGGTAGAAGACTTCTTCAAATCAAACTTACTTCTTTAGCCAATCGTAAGGTTTTCCCCTAATACCATTTTTTAAGTAGACACGATATGATTTCAAGTCTACCAAACTTTAAACGATGAACAAATTAGTGGTGCGTCCCCACCATGACCAACTGTTAGTTTTGATCTGAAGTTATCAAGGTAACGCTTCTTATACTCTATTTGAAGCATTACACAGTTTACAAATAAAAACGCATTTGAGCCATACATTTTAGAATTGGCTTCATCAAACAAATCATTGATAATCCGAGTGAATGCATTTGCGCCTTAAAAATTGCTCACCTTTGTAACAGCTACCTCGGGACTTAGTCATTGTCTCTTGCAACACTTGAGTCGTACCTTGAGGCACGCTCAAGAGCTGCAAATCCCACTAATCCTGCAGCCATTTACACAACGCACTTTTTGTATAACACGCATACGCCGTGTTGCGCCCCACAGCTACAACACAAACTAACATAGACACGTTTAAAAAAAAAAACAACACAACTAGTCGGCCTTTCTCAAAAACGCACAAACAAATCAGTTTATGGCGTTTTTGCACTTTTCAAAAAGATTTTCAAAAACTGGTTCACAATTTTCTATGCATAGTTTGTAGAACTAAAAGGCAAAAACTCTCGACCACAAAAAAAAAAAAAGCAAGCATATAAAATCAAAGTTTTTATGAATTTGTGTGGCACATTTTGAAATGTTTACGCAGCGGCATGTACAACATGCTTTGCTCTTTGAATGAGCGACAAACAATCTCGATAGATACTATAGTTGTATCTAAAAGCCTGAGTATATGGTACATACTCTAGGCTTATACAAAGTCATATGTAAATGCGACACTTGTGTCGCCTGAGCGTGAAATTTTAAACGAAATCTAGATTTTTCAATTTAACAAAAAAAAAAAAAGAATAAATCGAGTCAACTACGTAAATTTCGTCATACGTTGCAGTTAAGTAGGCATAGCAACCATGGTCGGGGGCTTCAGTCCGAGAGACACAACATTAGTTACGTAATGGTCAGTCCACTCGCTCTGTATCTATGCCTATCTGTGTGTGTCTGCGTGTGTCTGCGTGTGTCTGCGTGTGTGACAAATGCGAGGCGACGGCTGTGGCAACGCGTACTAAACTCGTCCAGCTCGAAGTAGGTTAAAATTTTGCATCAGCCTTAGTTTATTTCGTTTGCAAATGCAAAAATTAAAATTCAATCAAATTGCGAAAAACTCTAAGCTCAAGAGAAAAAAAACAACAACCAGGACACTGAACTGCGTGCGTTCCAATGCCGAAACATGTTTCATGTTCAATTAAGCTGCTCGTGGGTTTTGCACCTGGCCCAACGACAGCCTTTCACTTGGCATACACTGCGTATGCGTATTATGTACTCTCTCTTGCTCTAGAGTCTACTTTTTGCTGCAATAATCATTTATATGCACTTAATTGGCCTATAGGCCACATTCAAATCCATAAATGCCTATCGCTACCAATTCCCGCCTGATCACTTATATGACAACGTGCAGCATTCTTAATTTTATACACTGTAGTCGTAGTCTTTATACAATGTAGTCGGGAGTATGGATTTTTGTAACGTATGTAACAGGCCTATAAAAAACTTGGCAAGCATTGTAAGGAGGCAAATTGACACCTCATAGCTGCTAACTGCCAAGCAAAGCTTGGCGAAATGCGGATATGCTTGACGGCGCGTAGGGTAATTGTATTAGTGTAAGGTTTGAGTGTGGCATACATGATAGGGATGTTTTAGGGTGGAGCGGAGAGTACCGCAGTACAGTGGTCAGTGGCATTTTAAAGCCAGTTGCCGAATCATCTACTCTATAGAGCGTCCCCTGTTGAATATTTAAATATATTTTAAGTTAGTTCAAGAAAGCCCTTAGAACCACAGCCAGCTTTAAGACTTAACCTACACTTGCATTCAGTTTTTTAAAATTGCATCAACTTTCGCAATCGAGTTTTACTGCTTATGAAGGATATTCCGATATGCTGTTTTTAGTTGGGCTTTTTAATTTTTTTTTGCTGGATATCATCCCATAAAAAGGAAGTTAGCATGATCCAAAACCAGCCGAAAGCTCTTGTTTCGGAAGACAATCGCCTTATACGGACACCTGGCTAAACTGTATCGTATAAAACGAAGTCTGATCCATATCACCTCTCAGAAGTCATATTTATTGACTACGTCCATATTCCTAATTCATTATTGGGTGCAGTGTATTCGACTGTTGGTCTGCGCCGCCGCTCGTGCTGAAAATAATTTTTTCTACCTAGTTTCAATCTCTGATTGCATTCTGAACCGACTTGACCAACTGCTGGCCATTGGGCTTCTAATTGAAATGTCAACGCGTGTGCTACTCAATCAATTTTCCAGTGTGCCGTTTATGGGCTGTTTGGAAAATAGTTAGTTGCCCGCCAAGCCAGTCTTTGAATTGATTTGGCTTAGTTTTCCATAGATTTTTCACATCAACTCCATTGGCTCGTAAATTTGGTTACAATTTTTAATTGATTTGCACGCCATTTGGTGTCAACTGCAAGTCAGGGACAATGTGCCAATGTGTTTTAGCTTGAAATGTGTCCCGTCTGCGGCCAGAGACAGCTAATTAAATATTATATTTGAGTGGCATGCAGTCAATGATCGGAGCAGCTAGTATATTAGATAACCAAGTTGGCAATTGTATCACCGAAATGGTTATGGTGGATATGAAGAGTGGAAAAGAAATGCTAAACTGATCCAGAGACTTGCTTAACATATTGGGTTTATTACCGCTGTTGAATGAGGCCTAGTATGAAATATGCATTTTTTGACCCTTGTTTTTGGATCAAAGCTACGCAGCTCTATCTTTAGTTTTACAACGAGTCCTTGTAGTTTAGTATCGTCATCGAGGCAAACTAGGTGAGAGCAATTATATGGACAAAATGTTAACATACTACTCTAGAGAAGCATAATACGATTTTGAGTATATATTTACTGCTGTATTTATATACTAGCTCGTATATTGCATCCGATTGTATAAATTATTCTTCCACTACAAATATTAATGTTAGAAAATATTAGATCTAAAAGAATATGTTTAAATGCGATTGTATGTAAGTTGAATTTAACTATTTTTTTAAAATCCGTAACCTAAGAGTATATGCCAGATCTCTGTCTGTCCAACAATCCAGTTCATATGCTTCTAGCTTTTCATGACCTATGATAGCCATCTAGCTGTCTCCGTTCATACGTCTAAGCTAGGGTCACAATATTTTATGCTACTTTATCGATTCATCTTGCCTATTACCCATTCACATTTTTTATTATTAAAAAAAATCGCTTACAACTGCTTAAAGCAATGCGGGTAGACGATATCAAGTTTCTGTGTCATAACCAATTCAATCCTGAATATTCACATCAGCGCTTTTTTCACACAAGTTTTCTAATCTATATTGCGCCTTATTTTAAATTTGTCCAATTTTTCTGACTTTTTGTGCTACCTGTAGCTTAGAAGAAGGTATCAATGCAAAATTGGTCGCAAAATATTACTTTTTGGGGTAAAGTTCGCGTTCTTTTCATTTTCGTGCAAAATATGAAAAATTTTATCAATCCAGTGTCCCCACTAAAAACAACATCTAAAGGGGTCTACGCAGTTCGAAAAATTTCGCGCGAAATGACGAAACTTCATATAAAAAAAAAAATCCCATTTGGGATATCCCATTTGTAGGCCCTAATATGGTAAAACTGTACACGGAAAAGTTTATTTTACCAAAATCGTTTCAAAACAGATGTTCGTTCTTCCAGCGTAAAAGTTTTCACTTAAAAAGCATGTATAAATCGAATAAAAATCGTGTAGTGTATTTTAACCGGCCCACTGATTTTTTCATTCGTATTTTTCACCCAAGTTATTGCCCTCTTTTAGCCTTTTCCAACTGTGCCAACTGTAAACAAAGTTAACAAATCAAAATTAATATGGTTATGCAGGAAACTGCCAACGAGTTAACAAGAATATTTGACATATGCACTACCAAGCCCCACACTTTTTACTAGACATCATGCTACGCAATCGAAACTCCAATTATCGTAAATAACTTTATGCCGAGGTATGAATACAACCATAAATTAACACCATACAAACTCAAATCTCAAGCATTAATTATTCTAACGTCAACATCGATACGCAGCTCCAACGAACGCCCCAAAAACATATCACAATACGAATCGCAAGCAATGCAATGTAAACTCAGTTTGCAGTGGAACTCGAAATTGTCTCACATTTGTTTAGCCAGCTAATTGCTACGCCTCTGTCTTGTCACATCTCTTGAGATTCTTTGGGGGCAGAGATCTATCTTAGCGCATATCCCTTAAAAGGCATGGCTGTCAGCCAAACAGCTTTTCCAGCGTTTTAACAGCTGAAAAATCAAACCGGATCTAAGTCTCCAGTAAAAGCTGACTCATAATGTTTATAGTGTTCCATGTTCAATGTCATCCGTTTGGCAAGGCGCAATGGCGGCGCCTAATCTAGAGAATTGTTAATTGTTGAATACGAAAAAAGTGACGCCTAAGCTGGGAGTATTTGTAAAGATTTCACACAATTTAAGTGGAATTTTATTGTTTTACTTTTGCTTTTAAATGAAACTGATATGTGAAGAACAGTCAACTGGTTTATGGCCTAGAATGTAATTGTCAATCGCCTGACGACGTGGGAGCAATTTGCATATATGCAGCCAATTTGCAGCTCTAATTGAAAAGTCTAAAAAGCTATCATGGATGGCATTTATCGTGCCGCTGTTCGATACATATTAGTAGTAAATATATAACCATTTATATGCAAATACATGGCATATAAATTCTGGTATGCAAATCACAATGCACTTTGGAACAGTACAGTTTTGTTTTAATTATATTGCTTGAGAGATACATTGACTTTATTATAACGCTAGGAATACAGGTTTATCCTTAAAAAAGAATGTTTATACTTCTTGTTAAGGTTACTTACCCTTTAAATAACGAGCGAGTACTAAAGACTATACGCAAAGCAATAATTAACAATATTTCAAATATAGGGTCAACAATCTTGAGATTTATTTTTAAATGCATAAAAAAACATAAACATTTCAAATGAATCGGTAAATCTTTATTATCACTAGAAGGAACCATTCTTGCCATTCACTTTTTAAAGATAATTCCTTTCAAATGTTGGCCGCAACTGCGCCATAGCTCGTCCATGCGGAGGTTCCGATTTTCGATGACGCGTTCGAGCATAACATGGGTAATGTTGGCATCTTACGCTTCAATCGTAGCTGGCTTCTCCACAAACACTTTAGACTTCAAGTAGCCCCAAAGGAAAAAGTCTAATGGTGTGATATCACACGATCTTGGGACCAATTCAAGGATCCGGAGCGTGAAATTAATTGTTCACCGAATTGGTTCCATAAAATGGAAGCGCGCGAAAAACATTCGAATTTTCGTAATATAATTTTACGATTTGTAAACGTTTTTCGGGTGTAAGTCTTTCCATGATGAAATGGCAATGACAGTACTCACGCGTGATTTAAAAAAACTCAAGATTGATGACACTTTATATATACCTAAAACCTTTTAAATGCATTTACTTTTCGGATTTAACAAATTGTGACGTCCTGGTGATATCTTCTAATAGACTATCTTTATATCTGTGGACATTCGACAAAACAACTTATCTCTAAAATACAAATTTTACAGGAGAACGAAAAAACATCTTAAATGTGGGCCAAAACATTTTGTGTGCAAATTTAAGGGAATGTTAAGAGCTAATATATTAAAGTAATACTCAAAGCTTATTTTACGCCTGATTTCTTTACTGTGGCCATAACCGTTTTTAAAAAAAATCAAAAAAACTAAAATAAGGCCCGTACGCAGCATGCAAAAATTCCGCACGAAATGTCAAAACTTCATATAAAAAAAAAAAATTCCCTTTTTTGAAATGTCAAAACTTCATATAAAAAAAAAATTCCCTTTTTTGACATTTCGTGCGGAATTTTTGCATGCTGCGTATGGGCCTTAAGAAAAAAGTAAATATCGCATCCTATGTCGAAATAAGTTCTTTTGCCAAACTGAAATTTGAGGAAGAAGTAGAAATAAGTTCTTTTGTAGAAGGAAATTAAGAGAAAAACACTTCAGCACATATAATAAAATATAATAAAACTTAAAGGTATAATTAGGAAATAATATTGTTAATCATCTGAGTCTGTGTCGTTAAGATCTGAGTCGATTTCGATTTGATGTTCACCTTCACTTTGCATTTGTTATACTATATTATAGTAAATTATAAAATAAACATTGCTGACTGCTCATTAATCTGCAAATATTCTATTGTATGAATTGCCGAAGGGAGCCTGATGAGTGTCAGGTTGAGCCATCTAAATATATATTCTGCTGTTATAACATAATGGGATGTCTTCTTGTCATTTCGCATTACTTTCTCGAGCGTTAATCTTGGTACAGCTGATATATTACGTTCGATATTTAATCACAAAAAAAGTCCGAAGTCAAAATCACCATTTTTGGACATCAAGCGACTTCAACAAATTGGCATGGCGCACCATCTCTTTGGAACCAGAATATCCATATGCGCTTTCTTCGCACGATCAGTATCAATAAATTGGTAGTCATAGCTTGATAATGGTAACTGGCTTTGGCCAGTTTTCGTTCCTGAAAAAAAAGCCTAATTACAGTCTTTAATTAATTTTTAATTTTTTAGCCATAGACAGATTTTTACCGAATTACTAGATACGCTTAACTTTCATTCAAACACTGTAGGGTGTTTTTGCAGGAGCAGTTTTCGATTAACTTTTTCATTGCTACGTTGAGTGGCCACGATTGAGAAACTATTTTCGATAGAAAACTGCAAAATTCTAAATAAATTATAAATATTTCCTTCCAACGATGCTTTCAAGGTTCCTTGCAATTTGTTGATTTGACAATGTATGTGAAAGTAATGACTGACTTCTCGATTCTCTTCGATTTCAAAATCCTACAGTTGTCAGAGTCCTTGGCTATCAAAGCTGTTAAATCTTCAGTCAATATGCTAAGTAAACTCTTGACCATTTAGGATAATTTTTGAATCTACGTAAAAGACAGAATTAATGCGCAAAAAACTATTCAGGAATCATTTTTGGTAATCTGAGATGGATGTGGCTCACGCTCGCACTGTAAGTGTATGCAGATTTTTATGCACCAAGTTGCTTTTTCTTGCCAATGTCAATTAATTTTTTTTTTCTTAGCCCCACGACGCACGATTTCAATGCCAGCGCCCAACTATCGTCTTACTTAGTCGCACTAAAAAGAACTTATATATACTTTTAATTAGAATACATTTGGTGCACATTCAAACTAGTTTTTTTTGTTTTTAAAAATTTTTTGCTCGAAATCTTGGTGTATTTGTGTCACCTTGTAAGATATTCGGCCTATGCGATAAAGTTTAAATTGGATTAGCCAAAGTTGCCACCTGATGGCAGTTAAATGAGCGAAAGAGACTTGTTCGTATATTAAGTGCGTTGCTTTGAAGTTGAAATATAATTTGCTTAATTATGACAAATGTTTATGATCTGTCATAGGTGTTGGCTTTTTCAAAGAGCGAGGGTTGGTCTTAGACACCTGATTGAAGGCCAGCACACTTTATCTTAATTGAGGATTATGTACATGCTTCAGCTGTGTGGGAAAGCGGAGTTGAAAAGTTTTTTTCTAGTTTTATAAATAAATGGGGTTGTTTTTTTGTATTTGGAAATCTAAGAAATAAAATATATTATTGTCATACCTAAACGATCGATCCTGTAAAATGAGACCCTATGACATATTTCTGTGTGCAACTTCTGTGCCACCAGAACAGATTGGCCAGGATTCTCACAAACGTCAATGTTGAAACAGAAGGTTCTTCATAGATTTTTTCCCCTTCCCCAGACGAAGTGACCTGAGTAGGTGTTCTGCATGTTCTGTTACCTTTACTGGACAGATTCTACACTGCCTCCTACCTACTTGCTTCTGAGTAAGGTAAAAATAAACTACCTGTCTATTCTTGTTTTGGGTCGTATTTATTTAGTCAGTGATACCTTTATTTCCTACACAAAAATAAAAATAACTTTCTGCATATTTTATCATTCAATCAATCAATTACAAATTGTAAAATTTAACTTTTAAATTTAAAAGTTATGCCCAAAACCCATTTAAATACAAAATGCACATATGGACTTAGCTACTTGAGGCAATAAGCATTGCAGAAATCTACTAGACACTTCATCCTTTGGGTTCAGGGCATAAAAAAATATATGTTTGGATATTCTATTAATAATGGTTTCAAATTCAAACCTTTGGGTGTTACGAGGTTCTACATGATCGTTTGTTGTGTACAGGGGTATGCACTCAGATTCTTTGATATAGGTCCATAGGTAAAAACGAATTATGCCTTGGAACCATTTTTTTGATCAATCGGTCCTTTTGGGATCTATATTTTATCGCATTTTAAACATTTTTGGTACAGTACTTAGGAACTTTATAGAACACAAGTTTTTTTTACATTTTTCGGGCGAACAAAAAATTGAGGAAAGAAAAATTTAGGCATTTAAATAGTCCAAAGTTTTCAAATCTCCTTGACTAGATCAAAGGATGCTTATATTTTTTGCAATAATAGCTAGGGTCCTCGTAGAATGGAGTACTATGTTGCTTATTATGTCGCGTAGAAACCAAGTTACTGCGCCATCTTTGCTTTCGTGAGCTGCGTTGGTTTCTTTGTCCAAAGTATTGAATTCATCCAATCTAGACTTAGTTAAAATTATAGGCATTCCTAACTTTTCAGTCGATACATCGAAAAAAACCATACCTAAGTATTTTCTTTAAAATAAATTTTCGCATTTTGGCTTTAGGGTACATTAAACGCTGGTCAAAGGAATTTAACGATCCCTATACGACCAAGATTCTTTATTGTGCTCTTGTTCGCCCAGGACTTGAGTACTGTTCCTGTGTTTGGTGCCCCCTATATAAAAAATATCAAGCACGAATCGAATCTGTGCAGAAACAGTTTCTCCTGTTTGCTCTTCGTAGCTTAAATTGGGACCCCAACATCCGATTGCCTCCTTATGCCAGTAGACTTCTTCTAATTGATCTTCCTTCATTAGAAAATCGTAGGATTGCCCTTAATGCTATTTTTCTGCATAAACTTATAACAGGATATATTGATTCCCCTTTCCTACTTCGGCTGCTTTTGTTCAACATTCCTAGACGTTCCTCTAGGAATTTGGTACCCTTAACTCTACCGAGATGCACTACCAACTATGCTCTACATGAGCCATTACGAGTTTTATGTTCAACTTATAACGACTTGGCTAGTATCCTCTCAAGTGAACTTTCTCCTTCTAGTTTGATGAGAGCTGTTTTAAATTACCTTGGCACCACCTAGGATCTCCGGCCGCTCTTCCTGTGGGTGGGAGCGCGGCTTGCCTGAGGACGGATTGCGAGTTCAACTTGTTTTGCCACTGACCACATTTTAAAATACCCCCACCGGGTCAGTGGCAAAATACCTAATATTATTTATATTATTTATTATAAGTTTTATTTATTGTTTCTTTTTATTGTGTTTTTGTATTAAATGTATTTGTATTTTTTTGTATTAATCAACTGTTAAATTTATATGTTGATCTTAAATAAATAAATAAATAAGTTTTGAAAATAAAATCTAATTCGGATTTTTAAGAAGCAATTTGTATAACCAAAAATTGATAATTAGTTTTGGTTCAAGCTCCTATATATTATATAATCAAAAAAGATTTTTTTGTTGCTTAGATTTTCACAATTTTTAAGCAGCAAACAAATATGTGATTGCTTATTACATCCCAGGATCAAGCAAAAAACTAATTAAGGTTTAATCAATAAAACGACATGACCAAAGTTTAACAATTGTAATTATTTGTAATGCAAAAACTAGGCACAAAAAATAAATTAAGAAGTAAATAAATACAACGGCAATAAACAAATAGCATAGGAAGAGGCACTAAAAACTAACCTCAATGTCTAAACACCTGCGACAGAACTCTGATCAGATCGAAGGCGTCTATAGCTATCGACACCAAACTTATAACTGCCTGCATACATGGGCAACATATGCTTTTTGTCGCGATGCGCCATGGCCTTAACTAGGCTGGCTGAGGCGACACTCTGCCCATCCTCGAAATCCTCAAAGTCATCGTCTAAGGATTGAGGAAAAAGCACTGGACCCGAATTTTCAGGCTTGCGAGCTCTATGGCTGTGTGAAAGCTTCTTGGGCTTGCGCTGAAAATAGCTTGAGTAATCGGGACGCGCAAAGCTCTTGGTAACACCCTTGTATTTGTAGTGCTTTAGAGCAGGCGTGGTATGTACCACCTTCTTGTTGTGTATATGATTGGAGATGGGCTCTGGATTGGCACCTGCGCGCGTCTTGGATGACACAAAGCTGGTATGCAGTGTTTGTTGTGGCTTGTGCAGATAGTTATGTGGCAGCTCCTTGGGCTTGTAGTAGTTGTAGTAGCTCTGCTTTGCTGGTGCACTTGTGGTATAATAAGGGCGATATTCCTTGGGATCATTCACAATCAATGCTTTCCAATCGCTCTCCTCCACAGCATAGTTGGGCTGTAGCTTCAAGGAGTAATCCTCAAGCTTATGAGCAGCAGCCACCTGTTTATAGTAAGTATCACGCGCCTGCTGTAGGCGCTCTCGAATACCTGGTTCCAGTTCCATCGGCACCTGCTTTATGCGTGCATGTGGCTTAAATTCTATAAGACTTGGTATATTAGGATGCGAATGTGTAAGATCCTCAATGGGTTTCTTTAGGGGCTTTATATCCGAGCTAAGCACAATATGCTCCTGATCTTTGCTATAATGATTGATCTTGGATTGCGATGTATCATCGTTGACGTTATTATGGCCATCTGGTGTCTCGTTAATTGGATGCGAATTGGCGCCTACAGTTTTTACTATGGCATTGAAGCCTTTCTTGGCATCGGCAGTATAGTGAACAGTGCGTATGGAACCATCCGGTTCGAGTATGCTATAATGACCTTTGATGCTATCGCCATCACGTGATTCCCATTGGGATTTCACATCACCCGTATGCAGATCCTTGACGCCGTAGCTGAAGGCATATTCAGGATGTTCCTGAAAGCAAAAGAGAAAAAAAAGAATTTTTGAGATACTAATAAGATTACAGACAAGATAACTAACCTTATCTGTACGCAATCAAAGTGTTGTTAAACTCTTAAAAAAATATAAGGCGACAAGTTGACAAATGCCTAATATAAGATACAATGAACAATGAGAATAAAAAGGAAAATTGCAATTTCGAGGCGTTTAAAAACGCACACAAATCGCTTGGCTGGGCCGCACCTAAGCACATAAGCCTTTAGCGCTTAAATTTTTTATTTTTTTATTGCTACAAAATAAAAATAAATACATGAAAATAAAAAAATAAAAATAAAAAACAGTCGTTTTGGCTTAAAAAATGATTTTGTGTCAAGGCAAAAAAGCGCGCTGTGCCGCGCGCAGTTTGAAAGCCACTGGGCTAGGCTGCTTTTTGATCAATTGCCGCTATCAAAAAATATGTTAAGTCAATTAAATTAATAATTAGACAGCAGAAGAAAATGGTATTTGACTAACAAAAACTCACTTAATTATTTTATATATTACAATTATTTTTATAAACTTGTGTGCTCTTTTTATACCCTACACACAAAGTGCAAGGGGTACGTCAAGTTGGTGCATAAAAATTTTATAAAAGAAACGAGTTGTATCTCAACACCAACTATATGTAGAGCATGGGTGGCTGCCAAGTCAGCTCTTTCTTTAATGTAAATAAAAACTTTATATTAGTGGGTTTAATGGTTAGGACTTTCAGCTTTTCAGCATAGTTTTTATACAATTCCTGTTCAGGAAAGGCTAATTTACGATGGCAGGCATAAGAAAAATCTACTTCAAAATTCAAATGCATTTATTTTTGATTGGGAAAATTATAAGGAAACACCAAGAGCCAACCACTGTGGAAAGCGTTTGGTGAAAATTAGGAGAAGACCAAACATTATTTCCAAAAAATTTCAAGCTTTTTAAACTTTTTAAACATTTCTAACTAGTATAGCCCACCTTTGTTTCCCTGTAACCAGTTTTTGAAATAAATCATAAATAATCAAAGGAATATTTTTGTTACGTTTGTAACTTCTAAAGCGTTTATCATAATTTGACAAATGATGTATTGTTGATCGTCTACTTGATCGTCTACTGGTTATAAGCTTTGTGATGCCATATTAAATTGAATATGGCTTCCGAAAGAGTGTGTGTTGGGAATTAAATAAAAGGAGTTAATTAACACACTTCGAGAAAATATGTTTATTTATATATACTTGGCCTACAACCAAAATAATTTAGTACAAAGAACTTAAAAATTCGGTTTTTTACACTGCACCCAACCTACTGGTATGCATATATATACACACCCAGCCTGAAGGCCTACGTTGCTCTAGCTACAAACCCTTTATAATTTTGAATTAACTTCTACTTTATAATTATAAAATAAATAAATAAAACAAAATGTATGTATATGTACATATCGATTAAGAAGGCGCAGTCATTTGCTAAGTATGCAGGGTATATGCTGGTCGGTATTTCATATCTCTTCTTTAGCTTATGAGGCACTTCTGCAAAGTGTGTAAATTTCTGTCAAATTGCAAAAGTTTTTCACATGCCTTAGTTTTGGCTTCAATTAAGCGTCAAGCACCATAAATGGCCAACGGTCTAGTTAGCCAGCATCGTGTCGAGCAAAAGTTGCACCCAATGGCCAAAAAGTAGCCTATTGCTTGTTGGCTGCCTATCAATTTTGTGTCTGCCACATGGGGCATGCGTGGCATAAAACAAATGATTACAAGCGTGCGCGTAACTTGAGCAGCAGTCTGACAAACTTTTTAAAATATTGTATCTACTATATGTTAGTCGTAATATACTATATACTAGCTGTATATGTAGTGTTTTAATCATGCAGTTGGCTATTGCATAAGTTGGCCACCCAGAGAGGTTTACCCCCCGTTGTTGACTTGTGGGTGCGTATGGGTCTATATGTACTTTGGCTCATAAATTTCAAACAGAATTTATGATTTGGCGTTATATCTTTTGTTGTCGGTTGCCTTACTGGGCGTATGCACATTCTAGGCAAAATTACATGCAAATTAAGTATACGCAGTGTGACAAACGTTTTGACTTGCATTGCAGTTGTCTAGAGACATAATAGGCTCAAATATACCGACAGATCGTGGGAGCGCTGCCTTAAAATTGGCAGAAATAACCAAACTGACTGATAGACAAGCTGCCACGCACAATTTCAAGGCGTTTACCCATGCCAATGAAACATTGTATCTTGCTGTTGCATGTATGTATAGTATATATATGCACTGGTATATGGCACGAAAAACATTTTAAAATATTAAGCGTGCTGTCAGTTGGTTCACAGTTATGCCAAAGAAAAGAATTGTATCTGCCAGTGCCTCTTGTGGCCTTTCGCTTTGTTTGTATCTTGGTTGCGGATTAGGTGCAGCAGCAACAGCAGGCACAGCGGCATGCAACGCATGCGCTTTATATTTTTGTCCATTTATGGCGCCAGTTTGTCAGCTTGTGGCATGCAGCATGCCTATTCCAGCTTGCAGCAGCTACCTGCCGCCCCTTCTAAGTAATAAAATAAGTATAAAAAAAAAACGACAACAAACAATGCCAGGCCAAGAGAGGCCACGCACCGTATTCACACATATACATATATGGCCAGCTCATGGCTCATGGTACTCTTTGGCTGGCAAGTTGATTTATGTGGGCGTTAAGCTAGACAAAAGATATAATCTATTACGGATAAGTGCGTTATGGTCAAGAAAAATTCACTTTGAGCTGCATTTCGGTTTGAGTATTGTAAAAATTTTTGAAAATTTCTGTATTCATTTTTTCTAATTTCTCAATACTTTTGCTGTAGTCTATCTAGGAGCGGCATGGTTTAAACTCTGCATGGCAGTCCTGGGTGAGGCCAACAATTTTTTTAAAGTAATTTGGTTAGGTAGTTTTATATTTTTATTTATTTGTATTTATTAGGCCCACATCGTTCTATTTACTATTTTTATGCCTGCAGCTTCTATGCGTTATGGCATATTTACAGAAAGTGGAATGTTGCAGCAGTTTTTGGAAAAGAGGGTTGGAAATAGATGCAAGCTCTGTTGGCACCTTGCTTGTAAAAATTTATAAAGGCGGCTTCGTACATAAAAGTAAGAAATCAATCTAGGTAGGCGTCATAAAGTTGACCCCGACGACATCTACTTTTGTAGAGCTCATTTAACTTTTGGCTTTCGTACCGAACACGTCTAGTAATACAAAATTCAAAATTATTATACAAAAAATAAAAATAAAAATTGTTATGATATTACTGGACTACAAGCAGAGTAAGTTCATTTTGTATACACATTTTATAAAAAAAAAAAAATTTATATTTTTTTTTATTTAGTTTTCAATAAACACTTGAAACGGTACCGCTCTAAGCGCTAGAGGAGCCGGCTAGAGACTCTGGGACAGGAGCCTCAAATTAAACTGGATCTCGAGCTTTGAGAGACTCGCGTTGTGAAGTGTGATTAGCGTTTCCGATGAGATGATTGATGAACACCCCTGCATATAAACACATAGATACAACTTTTTGTTTGAAAATAAAGCACACAGGAGAACAGGAACAAAACAAGCGATCAACTGTCTGCGGGGGGATATGGTTCTGCGCAGTATAGCAGCGAAGCCATGAATAGATACTTAATCTCCATGCTGAAGTCGTTAATTGTTTTAAGTGTAATCTCTTAAATGTTTGCTTTAAAAGAGTCAGTGAGCTTTAATTTAATTAAAACCCATTGCGTCATGTGGGTATCGTATAATTTTGACTATAACTTTTGATATTTTTTTAGCCGATATTTTTAACACCATCGCAGAACATCAAAATATTTAGCTGGCATACTTTTTGTATAACCTGGCAGCCTAGTTCTTGTGGTCTCCGATAAATACGTGTTCATATAGACAGACCAAACGGACCGACTCGAACGTTACTACTTAATATTTTCGAAACAACATTAAAAATATATATGTATATAACATTATCTCAATTAGTTACTTACAAATTGCGGTGCATATTCTATCATTTCGTCATCATCCGCTACCACAACAGGTGCGGTTCGTGCTCCAGTCATTGGCATCCAAAGACATACGGCAAACAGGCCGAACCAAAGCGCCATTGCATTTTTAATACTGCTTTTTATCTATAGCATTTAAGAGAAAAATGAATTTATGAATATGTTATCAAGCTAATATAAATGAAGCGATAAAACAAATTGGCCAACTAGCCAACAAAAAAAAAATATCAAAAATTTAGAAAAAAAAAATATCTTAATAAATTGGCTACAAAATGATTACGCGAGTTTGAGCCAATTAATTGCCAGTTGGTACGCAATGTGCGTATTTTTTTGTCTATAAAGCTTTCTTGATACAGCATTGTGGCATTTTTCATGACAGTACCGAGCCTGGGCCAAAGCAGCAGACAGTAAGACCAGACAGACATCATGTCATACACCGTTGTGACAGTTGTCAAATGGTAATACGGGTAATACGGTTGGTACTGGCCAAAATTTCGGCACGGCATACGACAACGGCTACCATGGCTAACCGCAACTGCAACTCTGCAGATTGGAGATTGATGGTTTTGCTCAAGACCAGTAGCTGGACTTTTTGGCACAACAGGTCTGGCAGGATGGCAACAACATTTTGGTACAATTTAATTTTGAATTGTTGCTGCTGCTTTTTGGTTGCCAACAAATTGCAACAGTTTGTGATATTTCGATTGCAATACCTCACATTCGATTGACACTCAATCTATGGGTGAGTGTCTCTGTAAAGTGCATATCTCTGAACATTTGCAATTGAGCGTTTCGTTTTCATTGACATGATGAAACTTGGTTAATTAGTGCAGTGATTGGATTAATGTGTGCACCACAGCCAGCTATTAAGCTTAAAAGAGAACAGAAATCGATTAATCGGTTGTTTAAGCGCACACAAAATGTTGTTTTATATATAGGGTTTTCCAATAAGAGGTGTTATTTTGGAATTCAAAGAAAAATTCCATTTTTTTAGATAAATGTTAATAATGAAAAACACATCAGCCAAATGGACACCACGACCACGCCTACAGGACCATATCCTTTTCATGAAATTTTCCATAACCAAATCGCAAAGTGGCTGCCCTATGTCCTTGATAGGTCCCATGACCCCGCCGGACCATAAACCGCACCAAACAGTCACACATTGAGGATGGAGAGGCTTCTCAAAAATAACTCTTGGGTTTTCCAAGCCCCAGATGCGACAATTTTGCTTCTTGACGTTGCCACCGAGGTGGAAATGGGCCTCATCAGTCAAGATGATTTTTCGATGGAAGATTTTCACCATTTTTGTAGTGAATTTTAATAATTTCAATGCGTTATTGAAGCGTGTATCGTTCCATTTTTAGTAATGGCGTAGTTACTACTTGTCAAATGTCAAAGAATAAAAGGTTCAAAAGTGACAGCTACCGAAATACCGGGTCATTCAAAATAACACCTCTTGTTGGAAAACCCTGTATATGCAAGTGCTAGAAGACATGGCAGATGATTGTTTAGCTACTTTAAGCGAGTTTAGCAATTGCTTATTTGATTAGCTATATTCTGGTTCAAATTTGATATCGTTATGTCCGTTAGGAGAAGTACTTTACTAAACTTGAAGTTTTCATCCGAACTTTGTGTGCCGCAAAATAGCTGTATAGTTTGGGTGTAAGCGGCAAGATATTTTCATGTAACAACTGACCTGATTATTTGGTGTCTCTACCTTTAGCCTTGTATGAAATTTACGCAAAGTATGAAAAAACAAACCAATTTGATACAGTCGAGGCGGTGCCCGACAGTACCCTGTACCGAATTGATAAAATTTGGATGTAGGTTTGTTCATTAGGGCCACATGCATAATCTTACCAAAATAATGATTACCAAAGTGATTCTAGGTAATTTTTTACCACAATTACGTAGAGTCAAATATTGATGCAGTTTATTGGCAAAGGGGGGTGAAATTAGTAAATTTTTGACTATAACTTTCGTTTATTTGTTAGATTTTGTTCACTTTTGACCCACATATGCATTATTAAATATTATTAAGTTTCAGATAAAAGTATTAAAGGGCTAGCTATGAAGCGTAAAATTCTACTAGGGGTGAACGGGGTAAGATATTAACATAATTGAAAAAACAACACCAGCTGGTAGGTTCCAGTCTCTAGCTCTTATTGTCTTCGAAATATAGGTGTTCATACTGACGGACGGACGGAATCACTTCCCGATGCTATGATAAGCATTTTAGTATAAAGAACTTAGGATCTGCCACTCCTCCTTCTGTTCGCTACATACATTGCACAAATCTAGTTTAAGGGTATACCTTTGTACCTACAGGTACAGGGTACAAAAATGTTAAAAACTACTACTTTTCTGGAAATTAGTTCATAAGTATAAAAAAATATTCTTTAAAAATCACTCGAAGATTACCAAGAACAGATTGCTGGTTGCGTTTATATGTACAGACTCTGAAAATATTAAGCACAAATTCTTAAACCGCTTAATGACAAGATTTTGCAAGATTAAACCAATGCATTGACTGGAACTTAAGCTGTTTGTAAGCCATGAATTCAGGCTTTTCACCTTTATTAAATGGTTGAGTGTGGAAACAAGAAAAATGGTATGCTTTCTTCAAGTGTTAATGAGGGGGACAACTCGTTCCGAGCAAAATTTCAACCTCCATTAAAACGTAATTTCCTTCCTCTGTTGCGTATACGCAACACATCATTCATCATTTTCAAAAAATTCTTATGTGCGTTGTGTGTGAGGTATCGCGAAATTTTTTGTTTTTTTTTTTTAAAGGTATATATTCAGGCTTTCTTCCTCTCCATATTCAGACCTCCTGTAAAACACACTCTGACACATACACTAGCGTATGTGGACACACCTTTTTTTGAACAAATTTTGAACTGCACACTAAAAATGACTGAATGTAAATTCTTTTTCTTTTCGACATGAAAATATGTTGTATTCCTTGTTAAAAAAATTATTCTGAATAATAAAATTCCTTAATTATGCTTTACTCATACGAGACTATTCCATTTGCCGAGCTATGCGCCAGCGTTGCGTATACGCAATATGACGCCACGGTATTCCTAGGAGCTGGAAAATTATAAAATTTTGCAAATAAATTTTTTTCGCGAAAGACCAGTACTCTATCAATTCAGCTACCCTTTTATGTGTTTTTGACAGCGATATTGCTACGATTTTTATAGTCCTATTATAGTGATGCCTAAATAAAACATAGCCATAGCTTTAAAATTTGTTATTTGTAATTGTAAGAAATATATCACTTTGAAACTATTTGGGAGAAAATTAAATAAACCGAGTCTTGCTGATCTTACAAGCTTTTTAAACTAAGTTTAACTTAGGGTTGAGTTAAAATTTAAAAAAAAAAATTTTATATAGCTGGGGAACATGGCTTTAAACATGTGTGCCAAGTAAAGTTCCACGTATCCTAGAGAATAAATTTAAAATTTTCTCCAAAAGTGAGCTACAAAATAAACATAGTTTGACGAATGTCTTTATAAAGTTTACAGTCATACTGTTGGTATGAATAAAATTTATTATAAAACACTATAAAAATGGTTAATCTTAATACAATAACATTTAAACCAATAAGATTGATGTTCGCTTTTAATTTAATTTTTTCATTGCATTTACTTTATTTGATATTTCACAACTTTCACTTTAGAGAAAGTTTTATACACTTTCGCTCTCATTTGGTCAAATTTTGTTTTTATATTTCAAGCAACTTGTTATTATCGCTGCATTACTTTTTTAACACTTACATGCAATTGCATTTTGTTCTGTATTAAACAAAATTTAAATTTATCTAATAAATATATTTAATTTTATATTTAGCTACGTCACTCTGCTGTAGCCAGCGATAAAAATCGCACGAAAAACGGGTCGTTTGAAATCGCCCGTTTGGTTGGTTGCTTGCCAATGTCAAGGACAAAAACGTAATTAAAGCGTTTGCGCGGCAATACCAAAGTATTTATAGTATTCCAACAAAGACGACCGACAGCAAGAGGCGCCACTAATGCGGCAAAACAGCAGAGCGGCAGAGCGTTTTCCCGGAGACAAGATTTTCCAGCCCGACAGGTTGTCAACCAGTTTGTGTTACAGGCGGGCCTGGGAACAGGCAGAGCAAGATGCGCAGCTGGCGTGGGTCGGTATCTCTTTTCCGAAGCTCCGTCTTCAGTCTAATTGACAATTATATGAAGCCGCACTGAGGCATCCGTTGCAAGGCAAACTCGTTTTGTTATGTTTGTTCTCCTGCTGCAGGGTATATTCGCTATGATATATGTAACGCATAGCTGATGGAAAACCAGTCCTCTGCACGTTTTTTATTCTATATGCTAACTTAACGATATTCTATCACCACAATAAAATCACAATAAAGAAGTTGAAGTGAAATTTCTATATCGTGATTTTTGCAAACAACAAAAGTATATGAAATTCGATATAACAATATTTTATTTTGACGAGGCTGTACTTCGTAGCGAAAGGAATGCCTTGCACCCAATAATAAGCATTGAAGATCGTGGGAGAATTTAACTCTTTTTAGAGTGGTTGTTTAAAGAAAGAAATATAAGCATTTTCATCGAATTTATTTTTAAATTTTTTCCAATATATTTCAAAGCTTACGTCCGATCTTGGCTGCGACTGAAAAGAATTGATAATTGATAAGATAAAAAAGGAAATCATTGAAAATTTAGCACAGGATCAAATTGAACAGGAAAAAGATTTTTGAACTTTTTCACAACAAAAAACTTCATGTAAGGTTTGTACAGAAACTTACGATATAAATTAAAATTAAAGGATGCTGGTGGCGGAGATCCCTAGTAAATCCTTATAAGAATTTTTGTTAAACGAACAGCTTAAAATGAGTGAAAGAGTATCTGTTCGTCTGTTCCTAGAAATAAGCCGGACAGTAGACTTTTGCTATCACCGTACTGATTTGGCTGTCGCAACTTTTGGTTTCAATTCAACTGCAGGCCGACAAGTAAAAGTCGTCACTTGGATGAATTTCTTGACTTGGCTGCAGTTGCAATTTTTTCTGCCTTGTTGCAGCTGTCGACTGACATAAAATTTACATTAGGCGGAATAATGTTTGGGATTGGATTTATACAAATTAGTTGACAGTTTGTGTTTTTTTTGTTGGAAGTTAAAAGTTATATAGAAAGTGCTATTATGCAAAATGGGCGTTTTTAATAATACTTATATATAAACCGACTAAACATCAAAAATATTTTATTGGTATATTTAAATGGCTATAATTCGGAAGCTAAGCAAAACTAAACGTAATTTTGAATCTGCGGTACCACCAACCGTATGAAGTAACAAAATAAACCCAATTAGTTATTGTCTACATGACTATAAATCGGAAACTGTAGAACTCGAGCAATAATATAAGTGGTTTTATGTCAATAGCTTTAATATGTACAACATCATTTGCTCGTGGTCTTCTTTTTCTGAACCTCTTCAGCCCGTTTTTGTACACTTTTTTATTAATAAATACAAATCTTTGTTACTCATCAAATGGGTGTTTAGTAGTGCTGGAGAAACATCTCTGTGTGCCAACATCGATATATACAGATTTCAAACTTCGATCATCGATGTTTTCTCCAGCACTATAGCATAGAGCTGTCCATATGAAAAGCATGGATATTCTAGATTGATTCCACAAACTTTCAAGAAGTGGCCTTGTGCCTTATTAATTGTCATTGCTAAAGCAAGACGAACAGGGCAATGCGTTTGAAATTAAGGGGGAACCGGTCGGAATCATTGGGATTCTGATAATTAACAAGTCTTCGCCTTAATATTTTCCTTTTAAAATAGTTGCTTCACTGAGGTTGCCCATCAAACCGTACTGAATGGAAACGTTTAAAGTTTGACGTATAGTCTTGGACATATAACAACGGTCTTACACTATCCGATGCACACATAACGAGCTAAACAGTCTTTTGTAATACCGTTGTTATCGGAGTATGCACACATAACGAGAGTATTTAATCTCTGGAGTGATATAACACCAAGGAAATTGGATCCCATGTGACCTTAAGCCCTATGAGCAACAGCTCAGCTCGGTCGCACGTTACTAATACTGACTGGTTACAATACCTCGAAACATGCAAAAAGGACATCTTACCTCATCCGCCATACATTCCAGACATTGCTTATTCTGACTATTGAACAGCTTGCGCAATAAGCGCTTTAGATAGCGCAAATTCAAAAATTGTACGAATCGTGGATAATGGATAAAGAAGAGAAATTTTTCGTCAGAACAAAATTATGAAATAAATCAGGGATGTCCAAACACTTCTTATGGAAGAGCAAAAACCAATACATATAAAGAAAAACACTAACACTTTTAAAGTAAACAGTTATTACGGTTTGTTGAGTGCACTGAAAGAAATTTTATGTGCATTCTTATAAGAGTGGTAAAAAATAATGAAAAAAATTTATGGTACATATATTTATAAAGAACTTAAAAATTGGTCAATATCTATATTTATTTTAGTTAATGAGAGTTTTAGTAATGCCTTTAAGTGTTTGTTTGTTAATCGACTTCTCAATTTTTTTAAAAATTAATTTTAAGCTTGAAAACGCACATTCACAGTATATGTGTTTCTAAAATAGATAAAATTTGTATGGGATTTCCCGAAAAATATCTATTTACCACCAGATTTTACAAAAAATATATATTTTATTCATATGTTTTTACCAATAGCTACCTTCTGACTGTTATGTACATTGCATAAATCTTGTATACCCTTTATACCTAAAGGTACAGCGCCATAACTACTTTTGTTTGCAAGCAATGCCTTAAAAGTCCCATTTAACAAGTTTCCCAAAAAATAGCGAAAGAATCTCATACCGATTTTTGTGAGTGCATGCTCAAACGAAAAGCAACAACAAATTACATTGAAAATATGTGAGCCAACAACAAATATACGCAAGGGTTGTTTTTGTGCACACGAGATCAGAGAGCAAAGAGAGTAACAGAGAGTAAGTGAGAGAACGCTCGAAATTGTTTTTGTAATTTGCATTGGCACTGGGTGATATACAGTTAGGGCCGTGCATGTACACGCGCATCGCTGCCTATGCCTAAGAGCCATTACAAAAACAAAAAGAGCCAGATGAGCAATGGGCCTGGACATCCCTCAAATAAATGAATAAAAAGTTTAAGAGATTGGACAAGCTAAAAAAACACTCTGTTAAACTTTTAATTTTTCGATCAGTTCGATTTTTTACAAATAATTAAGAAAAGTTTTAAACTAAAAAAAAAATTGCTTGAAGCATTTATTTACCCATAAAATGAAATCAAAAACCGCTTTAAAGGCTGTTTGATTTGACTGCTCGAAACACTGCTCGAAACACTGCTCGAAAAACTGCTCGAAACACTGCTCGAAAACACAGCTTGAAGAGAACTGCTCGAATAACACTGCTTGGATAACACTGCCTGAACCGTTGGACTGCATGAACTGCTGTTCACTATGTCGAAAGTCGGACTGCTTGCTTACAATCCACAAAATGCCTAAAAGTATGTTAAGCAAAATACAGAAGTATTCAAAAATGGTTCAATTGCTTGTCAATTTCTTGGCAATAATCAAGTTATTTTTGGCCATTCAAAAAAAAGTATTTAAGCATTGGTTTGAATTAATGTATGTATTATCACAGCTAACAGCAAGTAAAACATATGTACTCGCAAATAAATCATCAATTGAAATTATGACTCTACTCCAAATAATTAGTCACTCATACAAGTTCATCAACCTAGCAAAACGGGTTTTGTTGTTAAGTGCACACACACACATGCAGCCATGCATACACATGTGTATGTGTATACAACATTTCACAATTATAGGTCTTTTAAAAATCAGAATGTCGGCAAGGGAGGTGCATCGGAATGGGAAATGTGGGACAATCACTTTTACGACTACTATCGATGCGTTTTTGTACAAGTATGGGTGTCTTATGTACGTAAGTAATGGAGGTCGTCTAATACTGACATTGTAATGCGCTCTCACAATGCGAAATTGTTGACATGGTCAAGTTCATGTGACGTAGCAACATACATTTGCATTAGTATAAGTATTTGTGCACTTGTGACGTAGTCAGACATTAAAGTTGCGAAATTACAGCGTGAGATGGGAGAGTACCGCTTGCAACAGAGAGCAAAAGTGGGGCTATGTAATAAAGGTACGCGCATATGTGTTGCAAGTCACGAACACCAAAGCCAACGCCAGCTGATGCAGCTGAATGGCACAAACAATCTTACTCTTAGCACTTATTGGCACTGTGTTGTTTTTTAATCTGGTGTGGAATGTTAGATGACGCTATCAATAGTTTGCTGCTAATTGCTTACTAGGTGTGTACTCTACATTAGAAACGGAAGACGAGGTTCGAACTGTAGCTCTCATAATACCCCATACCTATAGGCAGAGGTGGGCACGAAAAATAACGGAAAGAGCACTTTTTGCTTGTGCGCCTATCTTTCGCCACAGAAAAGACATAACGGAAAGAGCACTCAGTACAAAAAACGCCTTGGACATTTTTGCACCGAGTGCTCTTTCCGTTAGGTCTTGTAAGTGGCGCCTGCCAGACGCACACGCAAAAAACCGAGAATGTTACAAAAACAAAATACACACAGTGTGCGCTTTTATGGCCCTACTCGAGCATCCTTTTTTCGACCTTTTTAGACCGTAACGGTAGTTTTTATTGGTGCTCGCGACGAAAAATTCGCACAAGTACACTGAGCACAGAAATATAGTTAATTTGGCAACTGTAAGACCCAGTAATTTTTTTGGTAAATTAAAATTGTCATATAAACTCATATGACTTTTCTGTTTCTTTGAATGTGTTGCAAAATTTTGTCAGTGTACACGCACAAGCAGATCGTCGGCGACGCGCCGAGTTTACAAAAACAAAATACACACAATGTGTGCCTTCGCTCGACTCGCAGCAACTTACAAAAACAAAATACACACAATGTGTGCCTTCGCTCGACTCGCAGAATATTACAAAAACAAAATACACACAGTGTGCGATTTTTATGGCCCTACTCGAGCATCCTTTTTTCGACCTTTTTTCTTGATGTTGTTGTAGTGCTCTTTCCGTTATTTTTCGTGCCCACCTCTGCCTATAGGTATAAGATATGCGCAATGTATGTATCATGCAAAATGCTTTTTGTCACCACCAGCAGCGATTGAGCCAAGTCAGTCTATTCCTATGAAAACTAGATCTCAGAGATACAAGTTACAGATACCAACTATTCGCCATTATCCTTTATTCGTATGCAAATAAGTTTGTTTTTGCAAGGAATCCTGTTTAAGGGTACTGCCTCGACTGATTCATATTGTCAGTCCGTCTGTTAACATCTGGATTTTGGATACCAAAAGAGATTAGTATAAATATATATTATTTATTCTGTCATACTACTGTGCAAATTATAAATACTTACCATAGCTATTGTAACACTCTAAAATACACACTTAGGTATAAAGAAATATAAATTTTTTTGTGAAATGACCACAGAGTATAAAACTGCCGGGAATTGTCACAGCTGCATCACATTTTTATACCACAATAGTTAATAATTTAAGAAAACATTTTGTAGTTTCACATTTTTAATTTAAGTATTAACAACATATTTCTGAATATAAATTTTATATATACAGAGTATTCAAGAGTCGTCATCACTAAGAGCAATTAGGATGTTAGATATTGAAGAACATTTTGACGTATGTATGTTTGTATGTATGTATGCGCGTGTTTTTTGCAGCACGTGTGTGAAGACAAATTTACTGCCAACAGCTGCCTTTGGTCACAAACACTCAGATACTTGTGTTTGCAGCAAGGAAATAAATTGCAAAATGTAGAACGCATCTTGCAGATACACTTCTTTATATTAGCATTGTAATGCAAGCAACTTCCTCATAGCTCCAGGCAATATTGACATGGACTCAAAACATACAACAAATTTCTTACTAAAAATAAAATACAAACAAAAAGCAGCGACTGTCAGCCAAAGGTCACCTTGACTAACTTGGCTAACGCATTCAATGGAGCCGTAACATTTGGAGAGCATTGCAGAGAGCAAGCCGCTAGTACGCACACACTTTCACAACGGACGCAAGGCAGTTTCGTCATTCATCCTGCCACAACAACCAATTGCCACCAAAAGAGAAGCAAATGAGCTAAACAGTCAGCCGCTGTCTACACTGAGCGAAATTATTGAGAATTCTGCTAGCATAAAATAAGAAGTTGAAAAACATTTAATTTATCACATTAACATAAAATAAACATTTGCTTGGAAAATTAAAACCGTTTAAAAACTTTTCAAAACATCTTTGACTACTTATAGGCTACGAAATTGTTTGAGATTTATTGACAGTCTGTGCTAAAACAATCATTAAAGATGGAAAACTTATAAAAGAAACAGCTAGTCTCCATTAGAACTAGTTTTGAACATATATACGCACTTTTTTTATAACAATTTGTACATAATTTGCAGTTTAATTACTTATTGACAAATTAATATAATTTTAATTACAAATTATTACAGGTAGAAAAATTAGAATTAGACCCAGCTTTACACTAGTTTAAACGAAAAATGAATCGTACAAAAGTGTTTTTAGGGTAATATTGGGTCGAGAAACAGGCAAATTACATTCTTTTTTTTTTTCTTAAGATCCATTTTCAAGATTTTTTCAAAAAACATGTTTTTGGATACGGTTTTCACTTAATCTTCAATATCTATTGGACAAAATATTTTACCGACATAAAATACCAGATGGTTCACTAGCATCTACAGTTCTTAGCCGATTTTGAAGATCTCGAAATCTTCGTAAAAGAATTATATTTCAGCTCAAAGATTAAAAAAAAAAATGGAAAAAACATTTGTTAAAAAAGCAAACAGAAAATTTGTAATTTAAAAAAAAAAAACGAAAATTCACTTTTTTTCGACTTTGGTTGCTTGTTACTTGAATAATTTTGACTCAATCTTCACATATCGTATATCACTGTGAACATCAATACCTTTCGATCTAAGGGCATATGGATGTTCACGAATAAGTGAATATAGTACCCAAAAACATGTTTTTCAAAAAAATCTTTAAAATGGATAAAAAATGAGTGTCATTTTTGCGTTACCCTAAAAAAATCGTAATTTAAAAGGTTTAGTCGATGACCCTGAAATTTGTAAGCTAGTCTTAATAAAAACAGGAATTGAATTAGCAATCGTTTTTTGGGTTTGGCATCATAGCATTTTGATCACTCGGGCTTTGGTAGAAAGGTTTACCTGCTCTAAAAATTATAGGCAGATAGTGCCTGTTTTTTTTTTGTCTTTCCATTTGTCGGTATGAATATATCGGCTTTCTAATAAAGAGAAGGAAGAAAGAAGAGAAAGATGCCGTTTATTCTAGTAATGGTTGTCTTTACTAAGTCGTGTATGTATCTGACCTTTTCCCGCGGCTTATAAATACATACACTATAAAATTATTCGTCTGAAATTTAGCACAATAAAAGTGTGATTACGGTACATGGGTATGGTAAAAAGTTTAATTATCCAAATCAAATGATTCCAAATTTTTTTAACTTACGTATTTATTGGAATGACTGCACTGACTGAAATATAACTTTTTTTAATTGCATTAACTTTTTTTTTAAGTTACGCTGAATCTATTATTTAAGTATATAACTTATTTTCGACCATCTATTTGTTCAAGTGTATAATCAAAGAGAGCGCTCACACACACGCACGCAAAAATACTCTCACACACGCAGCTGTTACTGCGGCCGCTTATAAAGCAAAATCCAGCAAGCGGCAACAAAATTCCTAAAACTCTCGTGAAGCACAAGCAGTTCGAAACGAACGCGCAAAGAGTGAACAGACAACAGAATAAACCCAAAATTCGTCGACCTCAAAGCAACTGAGCCGCCAAAAATAAATTGTATCCAGTAGATAATTCCTACCAGTGCATTTCTAATATACTCAAATAAAAGTAAGCAAACCGACTCTATGATATTATTTAAAAAAGGTAGAAAATTGTGTCAGTGCGGTAGAAAACATTAAAAATATAATAATATAAAAAACGAAGCCAGTATAAATGACCATGCCAAATAAAATTTGTTTAAGATATTCGTCATAATAGCCGGTAAAAAAAAGTACACTAGAATTTATTCACAAAGTGCATTCAACTTTTAACTTTCAACTATAATGCTAGCCTCGCCTTGGCCTTGCACACTTAGTCTGGTAGTGCCCAGTTCCGGGTGGGCGCCGGGTGGCATGGGAGCGCCTTAACTTTCATTTTTTTTGGGAGCATGCGCCGTTGCCAAACAGCTGTTTAATATTTGGGGGCAGCTCCCACTCAGTGTCTTTTTTGACTTTGAGTGAAGGTCATTTAACTTTTTTTTTTGTCAGTAAGTACTTGTAGCAACTAGACGCTTTCCACGTTTGTTGCAACAAGTCGGGATGTCTATTGAAGCTATTGGTGGGTCAGTTACATTTAAGTGTGAGGAGAGCTGAAGGCATAATTTTCTTTACTATTCTCTCCCATTTTGAGCTTTGCTGGTTTTTAGCTAATTAGCTACCCTTTTTCAAAATTTTAATGCTTTTATTTTCGAATTTTGCACTCTTTAGGGTTTTGAATGCTTTTGAAGCATAAGAAGTATTTCTGAAAAGTTCACAGCTGATTCAAATACTCTAAAAATCGGTATTCCGTTCTGTTAATATAAAAAACTTTTAAAAAAAAGTTCAATTCATAAAAGCAACTTTAAGTTTAGTTTTAACGTTTAAAAAAAAATGGCCAAGCTAAAAGTAGTTTATCAGGGGTGCCACAGAAAACAATTTCCCTAGATTTCCAGATTCGGTTTTAAATCTCTACTAAATTTGCTCGAGATTTGATAAAATTCACCAATAAAACCTATTTGATTAAAATACACTGTAATTTATTTAAAAAGGTTATTCAATTTCTGAGCTATCTGTATCTCTATAATTTAATAAATCGAATGTTTTAATTTATGATTTAAATTTTTTTTAAATAAGTGTCTAAATATAGGTACTAAAATTATTTTTGAACAGTAGCAACTATTATCTGCAATTATCATAAAAGCGTAAACATTCAAAAACAATTGTCCAAAAAATTAATTAGCTGAAATTTCTGTGGCACTTATGGATTTTACTGGAGATTTGGTTTCAAACCGTACCCAAAATCTCTAGAGAATTCTGTGGTATGTTTGATAAAACAGAAGAAATGGGATTCTTTAAAATTCTATCCTATTTTGACTTTTTATCGTGCTTGTGCTTAAGTATATTTCGAAATTTTCTAACTTTACACCATAAGCTTTCTTTTTATCATAAGAAGTGCATCTTTTTTGAAATTCTTTCCTGTTCCGATTTCTCGATTACAATACGTCTCTAGCACAGGTATTCGAAAAGTTCACAGCTGATTCAAATAAATAAATAATAAAAATCAGAATTCCGTTCCATTAATGAAAATTCTTCTAAAAATATTGAAACCATAATAATTTAAAAATATTGTTTTTTTAAATTTTTTTGTGGTAAATCTCAAACATTTGCTTATTTTAGAAGAACAAGAAACTTGAAGGTAAATGTTTCAATAGGCTCTTTGGAATGTTTTATTATTTTAATTTTTTTTTTCGGTCGAAAATCTCAAAAAACCATGAAAATATTGGTAAAATGAAAAAATAACTTTTTTTTAAATTTTAAATTTCGGCTTCTAAAAATCAATAAGTACATAATCTTTTATTCAATTATAATATTAATAAGAAATTTAAAGAAATATAAAGCAAGCGATAATAGAGCTAGGAAAAATTTTATATATGAAAGGCCAAATACACGGATTAATGTAAGAGATAAACATAATTTTTTATATTCTCACGTTTTTCAAACGTATATATGTATAATACAAATAGAAATAAATATTTTTTCAACTTAGTGTAAAAAATTTTTGTACAAAAAGCTGAGCCCTTCTCAACGAAGTTTACAAAATTTGAAGTAAAAGCAAATATCTCATGAGGCCTTATAAGTTTTTAAAGAAGCAAATATATTGAATTAAAAAGCTTTATAATTAAAAATTCTATTTAAGTAAAACTTTTGTGAATCTTACTGTGTATGTTTAGAAAGCTTTTTTTTAAAAACTATTTACTGCAATGTATCGGGCTTTCAAATATATTTGTAGGTATACTATATAAAAGTTTACGAAAGTTTACTATTACGAGTATAAGTATGTTATAGCGTATGACGCCAGCTTGTGTATGAAACCCATTAAAATTCAATTAGTTTTTCAATGTCTCCACTTGTGAGTAATTCCACATAAAAACTATGAAAAGAACGTATTTCTATTTACAGTGCTGTGACATGTAATACTTTGCAATAAAAACCCCCAAGTATTTAGCTGGAAAAGCCCATATAACTAATAAAACGTCAGCTTATTATTTAACCTACAGTTTGTTATTATTAGTGCAAAGAGTTATTTATTTAATGATAAATAAGCTTAGTTATAACCATCTTATCGAAAATCCATAAATAATTCGCATGCAAACAAATAGCTCCAATATCCGTATTTTGAGATTATGCTGCGTCATCTGGCCACAATTTGAATGCAGTATTAGTTTTTTTTTTTTTTTTTGAGATAAGCATAGTAGAAAATTTAGTCAATAAATTCATAGCCTATTCGCTTACTATACAAAATTTTGGATCGGAAAAATGCATTAGATTGATTTCACTAATTATGGCTATAAGTTTGTGCTGATAAGATAGCCCATCTGATAACAATTCGTTGCGATTACTAGCAAATTCTCTATAAGTGGGCTTGACCATATTTTTTTATTTGATTTGAACTCATTGTAATTCTTTTTATGGCAGCCGCGTCATACAAGTTCTCCTCTATAGAAATAAAATAATACAGATGACGCTTTTAATCAAAATCTGGCAGCCTAGTTATAGGTTTTTTGATAACCTAACTTGAAGCTAATTAACAACCGATTAATCTCCAGTAAAGCCGGACATGCACTTTCCAAATTTTGCTTACCTCCCAAGATAATTTTAAAAGATAGAGCAAAAATGCTGCAGTTTGAAAATTACTTTGTACAGACATCTTTTCATAATGTTCACGGGTAAACGACGAACTAAGTTAAAAAACTATTATGCTCAAATTTGAATTCCAACGAATACATTGATTTATTGGCCTGCAGATGACGCGGCATGTGACAAACGCCTTACGTAGACCCCTTCCAAAAAAAGAAAAAACAACCGCGCGCTGTTCTCCAACTGGCACTAAAAAATTAAGTTAATTTTTTGACTATTTCGTTTGGTTTATTTTTTCGGTTGAGTGCGTGCGGTGTTGTCAGTTGTCATAGTTTTCATTAAAACGACCTTCATGAAGGTCGCACAGATGGTGTGCTTAAGAGTTTTTATTCATTCATAAAACTGCGGCACTCTATTAAGCACACGTGTATTTAATCTTTCACAAATCTCTATTGCAGCAGCGCAATGGCCGCTATCAAGGACAATCTCTTGTCTCAAGTTGCCGAAGTGTTGCCCAGCTCGGGTCATAAGGTGACCATTGTGGGCATTGGTCAGGTGGGCATGGCCAGCGCTTTCAGCATACTGGCTCAGAATGTTTCCAAAGAGGTCTGCCTTATTGATGTTTGCGCCGACAAGCTGCAAGGTGAACTTATGGATCTGCAGCATGGCTCCAACTTTTTGAAGAATCCTCAAATCACGGCCAGCACTGATTTTGGCGTCTCGGCCAATTCAAGGCTTTGTATTGTTACCGCTGGTGTGCGTCAAAAGGAGGGCGAGTCGCGTTTGTCGTTGGTTCAGCGTAATACTGATATCTTGAAGAGCATCATTCCCAAGCTGGTGGAATACAGCCCCGATACTATACTGTTGATGGTCTCCAATCCAGTTGATATTATGACCTATGTAGCCTGGAAGTTGTCTGGCTTGCCCAAGAACCGCGTTATTGGCAGTGGCACCAACTTGGACTCGTCACGTTTCCGTTTCCTGATGTCCAAGCGTTTGGGTGTGGCGCCCACCTCTTGCCACGGCTGGATTATTGGTGAGCATGGTGATAGTTCAGTACCATTATGGTCAGGAGTTAATATTGCTGGCGTGCGCTTGCGTGAATTAAACCCTAACTTGGGCACCTCTGAGGATCCAGAAAAATGGAATGAGCTGCACAAGCAGGTTGTTGATTCCGCCTATGAGGTCATCAAGCTAAAGGGTTATACCTCCTGGGCCATTGGTCTGAGCACTGCCTCGTTGGCTTCGGCTATTTTGCGAAACAGCAGCAGCGTGGCAGCCGTTTCCACATCCGTTTTGGTAAGTTAAAGTCAACATTTTTATAAGTAATGCTTGCTAAAGCTCTCTTTTCATCTTTAACAGGGTGAACACGGCATTGATAAGGACGTTTTCTTGTCACTACCTTGCGTTCTCAACGCTAATGGTGTTACCTCCATTGTCAAGCAGATTCTTACACCCACAGAAGTGGAGCAGTTGCAGAAATCGGCTAATATTATGGCCGAAGTGCAGGCTGGCCTGAAGTTCTAAGCTAGCAGTTATCCAAATACCAATTTAAATATAAAAATAAAAAACAAAATGAAGCTAGTTCCAGCTAATCTTAGTCAAGTCGTGAATGATTTTGGTGATGCGTGAGAGCAGTCCAGTGACACAAACGAACAGCAGAAAGTATTTTTGACTACCAAAACTTCTTTTTAGTAGCTTTTTACATCTCTTTAATTTTTGTTATAACTATTTTCTTTTTAAGTTCCTATTCAATAAAATATTTAATTTTAGTTTTAAAGTGAATTGTTTGATTTTTTAAGCAAAAAAGTTTTTAAATTTTACTGAAAATCGTTTATTTTTCATTGTAGTTTTTCCGAAAGATTTTTTATGATAATAACTTTCGATTTTTCATTCCCAATTTGCATTGAAATAAGCTTAGAGTTGTGGTGAATACCGATTTCTAAAAAAATTTGTTACGGCCATGTTATAAATTATTTCAAGTTTCACATTTGGTAGAGCTTAGAACGATAACTAGGTAACATACACAAAGCTTACATAATTTTCTAAAATATGGTTGAATTCAAAAATCTGCTTAAGATCGGGGTTACGCATTTTGGTGTTTTAATTACATTTTTTTTTAGAACTTTTTATGCAAATTTTTTACTTATGAATATTTTTGAAAATAATCTGTTTTTTAACTCACTAAACTTCAAAATCATTATTGAAACAGAAATTAAAATCAAATTGTTACCGCTTAGACTAATCGTTAACAACACCTGGCTAGTCGCATTCGTCCCAGTTTGTTTTTTAGCTATTATAACTAGTCTTAAGGCAGCTCTAGAAAACTTAACAGAGTTTCAGAGCAGGAAAACAACCGCCGCTACCTCATTAGAGTAATTTTGAAACGTAACGCCGGCTGGTCTATTATTGCACGGTCGTAGCGCTAGTCAAATTTACAATAATCACTTAAAGATAAAAACGCAAAGAAACCAAAGCCAATTGTAATGGTATTTAGTTAAATTTACCATACACAATTAATCTATCGAATACTTCAAGCACCTAGTTGTCTTTGCGCACCTTTAACTCACAAAACCAAAAAAGTACTAGATATTATGCAAGAGTTGACATTTTAATGGAAAATAAAAAATCAAATCGGGTACTTAAAACACAGCGTTTTCTTGTTGGTTGATATGGTAATCAAACCCGGGAGTAATACTATTACAGTTTGCTGTCGAACCCGGCGTAAATTTGCAAAACGTGCAGCGCCAAAACTGCTTATCTAGCTGGGGCTTTGGGAGCAAAAAGAATCGCTCTCATCGCGGAACTGTAGACAATGGCCAGACAAGCTTACAACCGGAGAGTAAGTCACACCAAAGACGTGATATTGTAACTGACTTAACTCAAGCGCTAGATAAGCTACGAGAACTATGCAAGATTTTGTATCGTCTGCAGAACCGATAACAGCTGCAGCTTAGTTGTAGTTTGGCTATATAAGACTGTGGATGCTACATAGTAGTACTCAGTAGCACTACCAAAATGCAGCACAGCTTGGGCAGTTGGTTAATGAAGGTGCGTTTTTGGTTTCATTGCCTGATCTTGGCGCTAGCCTGGCAAAGTGCTCAGTCGAGTATAAGCACAGCAAGCCATCGCAGCCAAAGCTTGAGCACGAGCAGCATAGATCGCATACAAAAGCAAAATACGAATATACTTACGGATCAACTTAATCGTGGTTGGCGCGCATTTTGTAAGTTATACGTGCATGGAAAGCCAAAAGAACTTGTTTTCACCCATTTATCTCCCCTAGGTGATGCGCCAGTTGATGAGGGCGTTATGTCGCTGTTTCAGGGCATCAATCCCAGTGATGCACGCCTGCATATCATGACCATTACTAATCAAAGCGTGGAGCTACCCATTAAGTCCATCTCCGAGCTGCGTGATTTTGATATATCACCGGAACGCAAAACTCTGCTCTATGTAAATGGTTTTCACACGGCGGACAGTTACTTCAGCGTGCAGGAGCACTTGGCTTTATTGCAATCAACGCGTCGTGATCTTAACATAGTCATTGTGGATTTTGCTAAGAATGTGGAGCAGTTGTACTATGCCGTGCGTCATCATCTCTCGGTGCAGAGTTACTTTGTCTATAAGGTGTTGACAGCGCTGACGGATGCGGGTGTGCAGCCTGCTGACATAACACTTGCCGGTCACTCAGTTGGCGCAAATACTGCCGCTTTAGGTGCGGAGCTATATGCCAAGGGCAGTCAACAACTGGTGGGTCAGCTTATAGCCATAGATCCGGCCACCATGTGCCGCACCACAGACATAGTTGTGCGTCAGAGTGTCGCCAGTCGCGTCATTGTGCTGCATGGTGAGGGTGATGTATTTGGTGTGCGTGTGCCACTTGGTCATGTTGATATTTATCCAAATGGCATTGGCTACTTTCCGCGTCGCAAATTGCAGCCTGGCTGTGATACAAAAATTTGCAGTCATATGTACCCATTTGTATTGTTCATGGAGGCGCTTATTGAGGGGGTCATGATTCCAGCCACAAAGTGTGAAAGCTGGTCCAAGTTCCGCCAGGGCGATTGTAATTTTGAAAATACGCTTAATATTGGCCTTATTTATCCGTCTGATGCACGGGGCTTATACTTTTGTGTTACACAGCCGAATCCACCGTTTACCTACATGGAGCACGGACTGAGATTCAGAAAGCCAAGTGTGTAAGCTTAGTTATAATGCCAATTTTGTATTAAAGCTTTGTTAATAGTTCGTTGAGTAAATTATAAAAAAAATAATTGCAAAAAAAAAGTGTGACCATATTCTTTTAATGCAAACCTGCCTAAAAGTATGCTACACATTTATTAATTGTTTCTTGCGCTTGTTTTCATACCCTGTACCGTATGGTACAAAGGGTATATTGTGTTTGTGCAAGCCGAAAATGTATGTAACGTACAGAAGGAGACCCCCCAAAGTTACTCAAAGTATGATCAGAGTGACTAGAGAAGACGATAAACCCATGTCCGTCTGTCCGTCTGTCCGTATGAACGCCTAGATCTCAGAGATGGTAAGAGCTAGAGCAACCAAACTTTCAGATTAGATCCCTTATTAATCCATAGGAGACAAGTTTATTTTATTTTTTTGATATCGGGATTACATTATATAGCTCCTTTGGGGGTGTTTCAGAGGACTTCGAAAAAAAGCAAAAGTTTTAGATGGATAATTCGTTTGTTTATGAAGATATCATAACCAAATTTGGCAATCGGAAGTTTTTTAGAGACCTCCAGCACAGTATTAAATTTTTTTTTTCGTTGTGTTTCGTTTGGTTTTGAAGATATCGGAACCAAATTTGGCAGTCGGAAGTTTTTAATAGTTTCCAATCAGTGTACTAAATTTGATCAAAATCGGTTGATATAGTCATATAGTCCCCATTTGACCGATCGGTCAAAAATATGTTTTGGTGCAAAATTCGACTGATTTCTGTTTGTTTATGAAAATATCGTATCTTTTGGAGGTTTTAAGCAATATTTCGGACTTAATTGCAATATGGTGGTACAGGGTATCCCAAAGTCGTCTGCGCCAGACTTTAACGTACGCCATCTTTATGCATGCGTGCGTCTAGCATCTGGTATAAATTCAGCCTTGAGGAGGCGTTAGTCCAGAGACAGATTTGTGCAATGTATGTAACGAACAGAAGGAGGCGTGGCAGACCCCAAGTCCTTTATACCAAAATGCTTATCATAACCTCGGGTAGCGATTGAGCCATGTCCGTCTGTCCGTCCCTCTGTCCGTCTGTATGAACACCTAGATCTCGCAGACTATAAGAGCTAGAGATACGAAACCTTACCAGCTGATGCGCATATTTCCTCAGAAGATCAAGTTTGTTGAATCCTGTCCATATCTTTCCCCGTTTCCCCGTAGCCGAGTTTCGCGGTTTTTAGCTACACCGTTTGATATTTCAATCTGAAACTTAACAGAGCGATGCGTTGTGGTTACATGCATCTGTTTGTCAAAATAAACAAAATCGGACAAATACAACAAAAGTTATAGTGTAAAATGTAAAAATTTCACCTCCCCTCGCCTATAAACTACGCCAATATTTGACTCTACGTAATAAAAGTAACAAATGGACTAGAATCACCAATTTTACTAAGCTGATTCATGTGGCTCTAATGAATAAATCCACATCTAAATTTTATCAATGCGGGCCCCCAACCCCCCGGAATCGATTTACCGTGTTTTCTCCCACACCCTTCAACATATCCCCTTGAAACTTACCCCACATACTTTCAATAACTTCTTTGACGTAAATTTCGATTTTTATCAAAATCGGTTAAGATTTGCGGAGCTTATAGGTATAAATATCGTTTTGCACCAACAAAAAAAATGTTCCAATTGGAACACTTAGAAGGAATATGCAGGAATACAACTTTTTTCGAGAAAAAGCGTACAGGGTATTACACTGTCGGGCACCGCCTCGACTGTATTACATTTTTTTTCTTTATAAAGGGTCATCAATCTTAAGGACTTTTTTCAATAGGGTTGTTTTTGTTAAATCACGCGTGAGTACTGTGCCATTTCATCATGGAAAGACTTAGATCCAAACAACGTTTACAAATCGTACAATTATATGACGAAAATTCGCGTTCCGTAAAGAATGTTTTTTCGCGCGCTTAGGCCACTTTATGGAACCAATTCGGTGAACAATTAATTTCATGCTCCGGACCGGTGAATTGGCCACCAAGATCGCGTGTTATCACATCGTTAGACTTTTTCCTTTGGGGCTTCGTGAAGTTTAAAGTGTTTGTGGATAAACGAGTAAAGCATTACCCGTACAATTTGCCGACTCATTTTCCGATTCATTTCAAATTTTTTTGTTTTTTTCCATTTAAAAAATAAACATCAAGATTGATGACCGTTTATGTACTATATATAGCATGTATATTATATAACACGCTTATTAATAACGGTGCAAGAGACCGCAATGTTTTCATTATGCTTAGACTTAAGCTGTCCAGAGAAAATGCATTTTAAAATCTTTGGAACCGTTTCGATAGCTAGCAAAGACTAGCGAATGACTGACGAACATGGGATTCCCTGGTGGCTTGGATTAAAACGGCTTCTACGTATACTTCCTCTCCTTAGTAGTTTTTATTTTTATGTTACTATATTGAAAGTGTTTGCAAACAAAGTAAGCTTAAATAAACAAGTGTCAAATCAACAAATGCTACAAGAAGTTATCAATACAATAAATTTTAAAGATTTTCCCAAATGATTGAGCCAGAGAAACCATTTATTACAATGATTGGAATCATTTGGTTTTTATTATTGCGCGTTCTTTTGCCCTTATCGCTAATATTTGGTAAGTTGTTTCATACTTTATACTTTTACAACACTAACAGGCTTATACTTCTACAGTCACACTGGCGCGACCTGCTGGCATATCTCTGACCTATATGGTGATGTTCTTTATATCACCATATTTGATTAAAACCAAATCTTCCAAACAGCTCTGGTGGTTGAATTGCTTTCTAATATCAATGTTAGTATTGAGCTCTCTATTTTTTTTGGGCCACATGATTACAATAATTGCTAATATATGGTTGGTTTTTTCGGACACTTGCATCGAGTGGAAACCGTTTTACATATTACGTCAAATTGGTTTTATCGGTCTTAAAAAACAAGGGCAAGTATCTTTATCGAAATATTATTATCAGCTTGCATAATGCTCGATTACAGATATTCGATCGCTGCTCTCTGGGCCATGCCAGATATATTCGCATTCGCTATGGCAATATTAATATACCACGCTGCAAAAAAGTTAACTGAAAAGCAGGAGGAGCGTCAGATAGCAAGTGAAGCCGATAGTACATCTTTGAAGAGTAACTTCTCAAGTCGTATGAAACATAAGGAACTAAACAGACTCCTTATACTTGAATATATACGCTCAGTACTGACAACCTGTAAGTGTAGTACAATATATAAAACGAGACTTGAGCCATAAACATTATTAACAAAAATTTTTACTTAGCTCCATTTCTTTCCATAATAACGCTATTCCTGGCTGGCATCTTTAGGCCATCAATACCTTCCAGCTTTTATTTTATTTTATTTTTGCTTACGGGTACATACTGGGCGATCTACAAATCAGTCAATCGGTACGTATACTTAATTTTTCAACTCTAATATTTTATGTGGAAGTGCTCAGCTGTTTGTTTGGTTTCGAGCAGAGCTAGTTGGATTAAATAGAATATTGTTCCAAAATAATTTTTTTTTTAATCGCTTAAAGCGTATATTTCAAATTGAAAAAGTTTTTTTAATGTTGGCCGGAATTATCTGCAAAAATATTAACAAAAATAACTCAGTTGAGTAGTAAGCTTTAATTACTTATAAAAAATTTACTCTTACTAGAATGTTCTCGCACGAAATGACAGCAAAACTTACTGAATTGGATTCAGTTTCCATTCGACATTAAATCCATTTAATAAAGTATTACATTTTAAGCATAAGTAAAAAAAAAAAAAAACAACTTACGCGGTAATACAGTCAAAGATTGTTTGGGGCTTACGTCTGTTACTTGTAAAATGACAATCTACCCAAAGAAGAAAAAGCTTTTTTTACTGTATAACAATTTTGGAACAATTTTTTGGGGCAGAATGATTGCAATTGTAGATTATTGTACTAGGTAATACGCTAAAACAATCTTGCAATTTAAGGACTTTAAAATTTGTTTAGTTTTTCATGTTAGTCTTAATATTTTTGTTTTTAGCTTTTATCACACCCATCCGAGAAAAATAAGCAAGATACTATTAAAAAGGAGGCCCTTTGCTCCAACAGGAGTCACACAGGACACTAACTAAAAAAAGGATTAAGTTACTAAAACTCGATTATCATACCCTATACCTATAAAGGACAAAGGGTATATAAAGTTTGTACAAGCTGAAAATCTATCTAACATAGAGAAGGCGATATCGAGAACCAACAAAAGTTGCCTAAAGTAGGATTAGGTTGACTAGAGAAGTTGAGTGGCGGATTCACGGGGGGATTTTGGGTGCGGACCCTCAAAAAGTTGGAACAAGGGTTGAACTTTTTTGTGAGCTCTTCGAAGTGAAAAACCGCCCTATGACCAAATCCTATATCCGCACCGGGATTTTTCGGTAGAAAAATGTCTGCTGCATGTCTGTCTGTCTGTCCTTATGAACGCCTTAAACCAAACTTTCATATTGGATCTCTTTTTATGTCACGGGAAACAAGTTTATTTTATTTTTTCAACTTCGGAGGTATATTTTATCGATCATAGAAGAAGGAAAAACGTGGCAATCACAATCACATCTTAAGCATCCTTCCCTAAATTCCATTTTGTTAAAATGGGCACCTAAATTCGAATATAATCATAATATAGCATTTTATAGGCTAAAGAAGAAATATGTTCTAGGAAAACGTCAAATCATTATAAGTGAAGTTGCTGAAGAAGTCGGCATATAGGTTGGAATTTTGTTTTTGATTTTTTGAGCATAAAACGCGTGGAAACGATTTCGGTGAATTTCGACCAAAAGAATCGTCGCATAAACGTCGCTGAGGAACTGCAGATTTGCAGAAAAATGTTGTAAATGGGGACGAAACATGAGTCTTTTAACTTTATATCTATAAAAAAAAATTAAAAATTTATAAATGGCTGATGGTGAAATTGAAAAATTACGTTAAATGCCTCACATTGTTTCATTTATCTAGCCACATGCGCTATCCACTGATTGTAATGGATATAGCTCTGGTACTTCACATAGTTTGCCTACTCGTCTACCAATTGCCTCTATCTCAGAATTACGTAAAAAGCGATGAATTGTGGGCACGGTAAGTTTTGTATGTCTAGATAAGTTTTAAAAAAAAACTTATGGTAACTATTTGTTAGTCTTACTGGTATGGAAGCATTAATTCTATCTACTTGCAAGTCTCAAGTTTTGAAAATAAAAATTAATGATAAATTGCGTGTGGATTCGTATCTAAATCCAGTTGCATTAATGTTGGCCTATTTTGTAATAACGCTAACACTTGTGCATCGAACACGTTTTGAACTAAGTTTCAAGGACATACGACAAAAAATGGAACCGAAATCTTTTTCTGAAGCCGAGTCACTAGCGACACCCATTGCGGAACATTACGAAAAGTCAGATAAATTACAAGAAGAGCCTTCAATGTTAGAACAATTTTTCTATATGCTTTATGATATAACAGCTTTGATATATAAAAACAGTTACATACTACTCAACATTGTAATGATGGTAAGTATAAACAAGTGAACCAAATGTCGGGATATGCCGACTATAATATACCATGTACTAGCCTGAATGTTCAAAAGGATCATCCGATTTCGACGCGTTTAGTTAGGATATGTTGAAAAATATTTTAATGTTCGCATTAGGCTTTGACTTTTAACGAGGAAACATAATTGGCCGTGCTCCGTTTTGAAACCGAATGTTTTTTGCCTCCCAATTCCACCAAAACGAATTTTAAATGCGATTTGAAACCGAAGTTTTTTTTTCATATGGTCCTATGGCTTGCATAAAAAAATGTATAATACATGTCTTGCTTAATAAAAATTTCCCTTTTAATAGTCGTGGATAATTTTTCTCGAAATGTGTAAAGCTGTGCAAACAAGGAGCAAGTGAAATATGAGTAGATGGCGACAGTAAAAATTTAGATTTGGGGCATGCAAAAACGTATCCGAATAAAATTGTTCGTTTTCCGGAGCATGGCCGAATGAAAAACTGTTACGGGTATCACCTGGAAGTAAAACGAAGTTTAGTGTGTACATCTACATACCGATATTGGCGCCTGTAGCTTCTTCATAAGCAGGCGATCTTACAATTAGCTTGTTTTGGGTGGGTCTTCAAGACAAAACCGAAATTTAGAATTAAATGCGAAAAATTCTATGGGGAATGCAACTGACGAACTAGAGCAAAAGACGTGGTAAAATTTCATTCCCCTAGTTTTTTTAATCTTCCAGAAACAGGCGCTACGGACAGACAGGTAGACATGAATAAATCGATTTCTTTCGCCGTTCCAATAATTTTGGTATAAAGTATGTGAGGTCTTACTCCTTTTCTTCTTGGTGTTAATAAAGCTCTTCCCTCCAGTACAGAGTATAAATATGTATGCATTAATATGTGGTTTACCGTACCACCTAACTTCTTAATAACTTTTTTAAACATGCCATGCAGATATGGTCCATAGTGTTCCACAGCTGGTTGACATTTGTGCTGCTCATTTGGGCCAACATTTTGTGGATGATACCAAATCAACGACATTCCATGCAGCGCTCCAGTTTCTTTGTAGTGCTTTACGCAGAGTTTCTAGTCATTGCCGAATATATTTATGGAATGAATTTAAATGAGCAGGAGCTACCCTCTAGGGTTAGTAGTATTTCATATATTGTAATAGCACTTTAAGTAATTCTCTATATCTGCATACCTATTGCAGGTACGTAACGTAAATCTGGAGCAAATCGGTTTCATACATCCACAAAAATACCATAAGCTGCCCTGCCAGTCTTTAGCACTAAAGTCCGGATTTACTGTCATCTTTTGGATTACTTCGCGGCAGTATTTCAAGGAAAAGATTAAAGCACATGGTGACCTATTGCGTCAAGTTTTCGGACATCGATCTTCAACCACCTCGCACCAGACGATATTTGAAAAGTCTCATATACAACTCTTGATGGTTTACCTAGTCGAAAGCATAAGGAACTTTATTACGCGCATTTGGATGTGGATACTTATTTTTCTAATATTTATGTGTTCTATGGTCGAAAGAAACATGACCGCATTCCGTATTTGCTATATGTCCTTGTTTCTGCTGTTTTTTATGATCTTTCAGATGTCACTGCGTCTGTGGCTCAAGTTTCTATACGGCTACTGGATATTTTTAATCTTTTATGCCATGACCATACTGACAGTCATATACACATATCAGTTTGACAATTTTGACTACTATTGGCATAAATATTTGAATGTGCAGCCCAAATTGTAAGTCAACTAGGCGACTTAGAACTTTAAGCTATAACTAATCTCGTCTTATTGCAGACAATCCGACATTGGCCTGCATCGCTACGAGACCAAAGATCTTTTCCTGAATCTGCTCATACCCACGTTGACGGTTATATTTACTGTGATGCAATTACATTATTTTCATCGTCATTTCATACGTTCCGTGCGCGAACCGATTAACTTGAATAACGCCACAAGCCACTCTTCCTTGCGCTCTATGCGTTTTTCAAAAACAAAAGTCCAAGGGGATCAAACTGAAAAAAAATGGACATATATCTTCAAAGCAGGTTATAGAAAGCTACGCAACAAGGTGAAACGCTTGTTTAAGCCAGTTAAGATGTTCGTCTGGAAGTTTCTGCAATTGCACATGATAAAGGCTGTACTGCTGGCCTCCTTTGTATGTGCCGTCTCGGAAATATCATTTTTTAACATTTTTCATCTTTTTCTCACATTGCTGTGCACTTTGGTAAGCCGATTCATACGGCGAATTATCTTTCGCTTAATCACTTTTTGGATTTCCGTATTGGTGCTTATGAAAATGATATATCAAGTAAACCATATTAGCCATGAGCGCTACAACTGTCTGTGTGTAAGTACCTATATATACTATAATAGTTTATAATTGAACTTGAAGGTGTGAAAGAGCTTTTTGAAGACTTCAACAGACTCTTCCGACTTTAAGAACTTTGAGCTTCCTGCCTATTATTTAAAGCTGCATATATCATGAGAAAGAAGCAAAACATTGGTTTGGCTCAACTCTCCAAAAATTTCCTACAAATAGTTGTGTTTCAAAACTGGTCACCTCTTGGGATGTTATTTACGTAGATATGTCGGTTGTATTTTTTTAAGCGGTTGTCAAATTTTGCCGTTCTTCTTTTGACACGGAAAAGTTTTTAGCAACTGGTTTCTACCAAAATATAGTAAATTTTTTCAAGTGACGATAAAAAAATGGTTCAGTGATGTGGTCATACGTAATAAAGCTGAGGACAAAAGTAAATATATAATTTATATAACAATTAGGGTATTCAAGCTTGCTGTTGTTAATTCTTAACTCAGCTACTGAGTTGAGAAGAAAGTGTTGCTAAACACGCTGTCTGCGGAATTTTCAACACTCTAATATTTCGTACATTTTTAGCCATTTTGTGATACAAAAGTGAATTTTAATATTCTTAAATATTCTAACTGAATTTAATGCAATTAAGTTTTCAGCATTTTATTAAACAATTAATATATTTGATTGATCCAACACCAACACGTCGTAGGATGCAAACGCGCCAAGTGTAAACAAAATCAAAAAAGAAGCAGAACAAACATAACAACTTAACTTAAAAACAAACAAAAAGCTATTTGAGTTTTTGGGCAACTTTTCAACTCCTTAACTCAAAAGCAACCGTGAATACCTCAAATGTGTAAAGTAGCTAAAATAATTACTTGTGTTAAATTTTTATATGCAAATTTCGATACGAGCATAGAAAATATTCCTACTCATAAACATTATTAAGTGGTTGTCTTAAAAATAAACTCTGTACGCTTTCAGGATAATGCAACTGTTAGCTTTGGCGAATGGCTTGGTCTGCTTAAAGCTGACGAGGTCTGGGGTTCACTTGTCCACTATCTCTCTCCGTATCTAATTTACCTGATTTTGACTTCAATGCATGCTGTTGTGAAATTACGCGAACATCTCATAAACTACACCCTGCATATCGATCACCATCATAAATTAATGTTTCCTGGAATAGTACGCGAACATGCGGAGGGCAATCTAAGTGACTTATTTAAATATCTTTGCAACTATGGCTTTTATAAATTTGGCTTGGAGATAACGCTTATTGCACTTGTCGTAACAATAACATATCGTCGGGATGTTATATCCTTGACCTACATCCTATGGCTTATATTACTGCTATGTTTCTCGCGGGCGAACTGTGCACGAGTTTGGAACGTCTTACAGCTATACTTTATACTCATGATCTTAGCGCAGTACTTCTTTGTCTTGGGTTTTCCGCCGAATCTTTGCTTACGTAAGTATGCACTTTCCTTAATTTTTGTAGTATTGATCACATTGAGAATGCTACGGTCATGCCAGCGCGAAAAATTTTTGTTGTTGCAAAGTTTCCATCGGATTTGTTTAAAACTTACATACATCGCACTATGGGCCCGCTTGGTCAGATTTTAGCCAAAAGTTCAGAAAATTACATTTGAGTATGATTTTACACATATTAAGGTATCCTGTGCAAAAAAAAATATTAAATTATAAAAAGTGTTTTTAAGTTATTGGCAATCAAAGTTGACATTTTGTATTTTTCGGAAATTGAATTTTGTGTCTAAAAGTTGAATTTTAAAAATAAACCCCAGCGAAATTTTATAATTTTTTGGAACTCTTAGCTGCCTAAAAGTTGTACTAAAATTTACAATTTGAATAATTTTATCAATTTTGGCGAAAAATGTTTATGGATTTTCCACATTTTTTTTTTCCAAAATTAAAAGAGAGTGCAAAAAAAACTATAAAACGAGATGGATTGGTGATGTCGGCTTTTTGTAATTTGCTTAGAAAGTTAAAACTGCTATAACTCCAAAACCATTCAATATTTTAGGTATAGGCTATTTTTAACAGGTATCAGGAGCTCATATCCACCTCTGCGTGAAATATGCTCCAATTCCACTTAACCGATTTTTTTTTTTTTTGAGCTAAAAAAAAATTTTGTTTTTTTTTTAAATCATTTCCAATTTTGTTCTGGATTGTCTATATCTCAGAAAAATCTGAGGAGGCTCAAACTTCCCAGAAAAATAGTGCAATACTTTAGGAACACGTGTGTAAAATTTCATCACTCTAAAAAAATTATGGAAATGACAGATTTTTGGCCAAAATGTGAAAATCTGGGCCCACAGTGCAACGAAATAAAAGATAAAAAAAATGTTACTAGGAAGCCTACATACCGATTTGGATGACTGTGTAATTTTTGTGGAATTTATATAGAAGGTGGCATACAAATGTAAGAAGTTTAGCCAATTTATTCGTGTGGCTTTTATATTGGGGCGCGAAATTTCCCTACGTGGGATCGGTGAAAGATCTCCAGAAGGAGACCTTAAGTTCTAATAACCAAAAAGGCTTATTATAACCGCGGCTAGTGATTGGGTGGTGTCCGTTATTCTAAAGGGTTTTCCAACAAGAGCTGTTATTTTGGTATTCAAAGAAAAATGTAATTTCTTGAGATAAATGATCGGATGTTTATTTCATAATAAAGAGGAATGTATGCCGTTAGTAATGAAAAACATTATTAACATTAACATTATCAGCCAAATGGCCACCACGACCACGCTTACAGGACCATATCCATTTCATGAAATTTTCCATAACCAAATCGCAAAGTGGCTGCCCTATGTCCTCGATAGCCTCACGGATTCTATCTTTGAGGTTTTGAATCGACACTGGGCTGTTGGCGTAGACCTTATCTTTCACGTGGCCCCAAAGGAAGAAGTCGCAAGGTGTTAAATCACAAGATCTCGGGGGCTAATTGTAATGACCTCTTCGAGAGATAACACGGTCCGGAAACTTTTCCCCTAAAAGAGCAATGGTTTCGTTGCTTGTGTGGCACTTAGCGCCGTCTTGTGAAAGTAAACGTTGTCCAGACTAATTCCATCCAACTCCGACCACAAAAAATCATTAATCATCTCTCGATAGTGCAATCCATTCACCGTAACTGTTGATCCAACCTCATTTTCGAAAAAGTAAGGTCCAATGACCCCGCCGGACCATAAACCGCACCAAACAGTCACACGTTGAGGATGGAGAGGTTTCTCAACAATACCTCTTGGGTTTTCCGAGCCCCAGATGCGACAATTTAGCTTGTTGACGTAGCCACCGAGGTGGAAATGGGCCTCATCAAAAACGCTTTAGTTTTGCGAACTGTGACTGCAAGATTTTCGCCATTTTTGTAGTGAATTTTAATAATTTCAATGCGTTGTTGAAGCGTGTATCGTTCCATTTTTAGTAATGGCGTAGTTTCTACTTGTCCAATATCAAAGAATAAAAGCTTCAAAAGTGACAGCTACCGAAATACCGGGTGATTCATAATAACACCTCTTGTTGGAAAACTCTGTATAAGAATCATTTGTCTATACTATAGACTCTACAGGAACTATTGTAGAAACACAAAATTTAATCGACAACCTCTTGTGGTCATGTTTATTGAATTATACAATGTTTGCACGTAGAAGAATCTCTAATAATTTTTGAGAGACATCGAAATTGGTTATAATTTACGAAAAAAAACTACTAAAATAGAAGGCGCGGGCTAAATTTTTACACGGTAGCTATTTTAAAAAGTGGTCCAACAGACTAATATGAAACGCATAAGAACACATAAATACAATGAATTATTTTTTTTTTTTTTTAAATATCGCGACCAAGTTTATGTTTTAGAGTTAATATTTGTGTGAAATTTAAAAAGCTACCATACAAAAATTAACCCAGTTTTCGGTGTCACATTTCTTTGCATAACCTTGTAAAATTCATTTCATCATGCACATTACACATGAAATTAAATGAATCAAGACGATATCTTGCCCCGTTCCTCTTTCGAAGTATTTGTTTGTTATTCATCATAAAGTTTGCAATTACTTATTATTTGTTATGAAGATCGTTCTCCCCTAACAAGGAAAAACTTCTTTTTTGGAATGGATGGTATCGATTGCTTCCAAATAGTATGTCCCATACTAATTTATTAATTAATTTCTCATCAGTTGAACCATTTTATATGCCTGGGGAGACTGTTCGTATGGAAATTTGGCAATTATTACCTACACACGTTAAGGATTATTTCAAGTGGAAACTTATAATTGATTTCATTGTGCTCTTAATAATATCCCGTCAACGTAAGGCCTTTAGAACGGAAAAGAATCATTTAGCACAAGAAAACTATCCCGGTGGCGACAACAAAATTGTGGTAAACTTAATAGCCAATCTGGGACGTGTGTTTTTCGATAACCCCACACACGATTTCTGTTCCTACGTGCGCAACTACGCAGATGTTCTTAAAACGGCCGTATTTTGCAGCTTCTTTTGGATTACGCTTGCCGTAGTGTTCATGGCCGGCGTGTGTAGCATGGACCTTCTCTCACTGGGCTATCTAATCTTTGCTCTAGTCTTTCTATTGCAAGGCTCCAATATGTATCTGCTTGATATAAACACTATTCTGTGTCGTTGGTATTGCCTGTTAGCCTTCAATGTGGCTAATATAGCAATTAAGACAGTTGTGATTTTCATTGGCAGCACTTTCCATCTAAATGATTGGTCTTTGGTGCACTATTTAATTGGCGCGGTGCGTTTTGTTGGTCGTAATTGCACATTGACGAAAGCAGCCGAAGGTGCCACACCCATGTCTCAACAAGTTGAATATCATTATGGGCCAAGGGCATTACTTTTTGAAAATACTATGAGCTGGCATGCTATTGCATTTGCCTTCATCATATTTCAAAGGCGAATTTTTCGATCGTATTATTTTTGCCACATTATACTGGACACACAGGCAAACACGCTGTTAGCTTCACGGTAAGCACGGACTTAATCTACTTTAAAACCAGCCACACTAATCCTCTTCATATTTCCACACAGTGGTGCCGCTGTCATAGAGCACTTGCGCTATAAGCAGATCTACGATCGGCGAGAACATGAGGAAATCGTATTAGAAAAAGTCAAGGCCAAAATGGAGCGCATACGTGCAGCTAATCGCAACAATTTAAGGAGTAAGTAACTGTAAAACAATAAACTAGACGTAAGTATTTACATAGCAACGAGTTTTTAGAACGCCGTACGACTGTGCCTGTGCGTGTACAGTATTATACAATGCCTTCTGGAAAATCAATGTACGGTAGTGATGAGCTCATTAGCGCTGATCACTCGCGAACCGAACATTATTTTGCACGCATACCTCAAGTGAAACGTCGCGATTTACGATTACATCCTCACGCCGTGAGATCCGGTGATTACTATATGTTTGAGCAACTAGACGATGATGACGATTACGATACATATATGGAGCAGGACTTTCTTGATAAAGAAGAATTGCGAGCGCATCAAATTTTTCGAACATCTAGGACTAACCATGAACGAAAATCAAGCATGCGGTCACAAATTTCAAGCCAAGTTAGCTTATATGAAGATAGCACCGACTCTGATGATTTGGATTTCTATCAGCATCCCGTGATCAAGCTAACTTCAGATTTGGTAGTGCTTTTAACCGTACAACTAAATAACTTATCGCGCAACTATCGCTTTGTACATAAAGTGTTATCGGTCGAGAAGAAAGCATTACAGGAAATTAGAAACATTAATCGCTTATCGTTATCGAATACGGCCGGCATGTTTCGTCATACAAACCAATCGCTTTATACGTAAGTCGTTAGAATCGCATCTAAAAAACTTGCTTAACATATTTTATATCCTAAAGGGAAGCACGATCCACACAAGACTTATACGAAGGAAAATCAGCTTCACTTCTAGCATACCAATCTGATTTTGCACAACTCGAACATAACAAGTTTAGTAAAATGTGCATTGCTTTTTGGTATGCGATTATTGGCAATACAGAGATTATGTGCTATATAGCCGTGGCCATCAATCAGTCGGCCAACTCTTCGATTATATCGCTGCCATTGCCGTTCTTTGTATTCTGTTGGGGCTCCTTATCGCTACCACGTCCTACGAAAACTTTTTGGGTAACCATGATTGCCTACACGCTGGCCTTGATAATAACCAAAATGGTAATCGTGCTGGCCCAGAATGTTGCCTCTCTCGAACTTCCTCTTAATGTAAACTTGGGACTGATAATGAAGCATGAAAATGCTGGCTTTGATTTACTGCTGATTGTCGTACTTTTTTGGCATAGACATATGCTTATAAAGCAGGGTATATGGAATGTTCAGAACGATTATACACCACCAAAAAGTATGCTTAGTACAATTGTATGCATTTTTTTTTTTTACTTATGGTTATCCATTTCTTTTTTTACTATGGTTAGTAATTCCCCCGAAGACCATATCTGACGTACGAGAAAATATACGGTAAGTAAACCAAAATGCAATTATAGAACAAGTCGCTTGCTCTCTGTACCTCTTCGGTATTCTGGACACAAAGTGGAAAACTTATTTTGCGCTTTATGAGAATGAGCCACACGTTTACGAAATTTGGTTAGGGTAGTGGAAGGAGCTAAATATTAGACACCTAAACAGAAAACTGTCTCCCTACAAAAACAAGCTGTAAGCCCACGGTGCCCATGCAGATAAATTTTGGAAAAAGTTTCCCCAATTACCAATACGAATACATTTTTGTTTGCCCATGACTTATCTCTTGATTTTGGTTGGTGTCTATCTAAAACCGCGGACAACAACAACTGCTTTCGTGCACAAGACGCTTCCAACTTAAACTTCTAACTGATTAGGTTTGATAGTCCCATAAATGGTTTTCTAATATTAAAAGGTGCAAAGCTGGGACATAGTGGAATCGATTAGATTAAAAATAGAAGATACTATTGTTAACCAACCTAATTTTATCATCTTATGCTATATTTTAAAAGTGCAGAAGGAGATCAGTTGAAATAAAACCACACTTTGCAAATGAGCAGATATTGTTTCAAGAAGATAAGTCCTACCCTATATAAAGGGTAGAATTAAAAAGTAGTAGAACTGAATAATACAAATTTTTGTATTCGTCAAATCAGTACAAAACATCAGTAATCTTCAAAATAGCGCCCTTGTAATTCGTTTGGACGTTTTTGATCGAGCTGCATCAGTTTTACTTGAGCCGATTAAAAAGCAAGAAGTCCGGAGGTGACACATTTACGCTGTATGTGGGGTGGGCCTTTTTTTTTTTGGGTACCTTGACCCACGCCTGCGCTTAGTTATGTAAATGTCGCGGTAGAGCTCGTACAGCGGAACTTTCCTCGTAAACGGTACAAACTATCAACGCAAGAGGGACCAAAGGTCTTACGTAAAAATTTTTCTTTCGAAAACTCCAAATGCTCGCTCATCACTGTACGTCATTGTCCATGTTTCTGCGCCATACATAAGGACGGGTAAAATGAGCGTTTCATAAAAAGTTGTCTTCGTCCTCGAGCTCGTCTTCTCAAGTGGCTACTTAGCCCAAAGTAGCACCTAAGTAGTTTTCCTTCTGCGTTTTTGCAGGAACCGGCCCTGGTATTAAAACAATGAGTAAGGCGCTGTACTTTTTGGTAGAATTTTCGTGCCATATTTATATTATTCTATTTCTACACACTCGCGGCTTTCCGTCTAACTTTTTTTGCGCCTGTAGACACATTTCTCTGCCGGCCTCTCCACAAAGGTCCGTATCAGGGTTTGTGACTCAGACGACAGGGGCCAATAATGTCATCCGCAGCTGTACGCAATGAGTTGGAGATAATTTTCCACTCCGAGTTGAGTTGATATTCGTTCTGCGTAAGCAGCTCCGAGAGTCGAGTAGTGAAGTCTCTGGCTGTCTTTTGTGATTGCAGCTTCATGACGTCAAGCTTTTTAAATGCCTTAGATTGCACGCTTCTTTTCGGACAGAGCCGCGTGCGAACCTTAGCTGCAACAGGTAGTGATCCGAGTCGATATTGGCTACCCGAATCAAAATCCCTTACTCATAAAAAATCAGACGAATGTTTGTGCGACGATTGGAGTCGTCACGTTCTCATCAATTCTTAAAGTTGATCCGAACGCTCTCCACAGCTACGTTCGCTCTGCAAAATTACAGTCCTACCGCTTTTTGAATCTACCCTGTATTGGCAGCAGTTTTTGTCTCTATTATAAATAACATCTAGCTCGGGGCATTTCAGATTCGTACAGCGTACACGAGGGCAGACCCATTCGTCTATCGTCCATTCGTATAAGAACAGTGAAAAGAACAAAATTCGCTTATACTATGTATTAACTTGGACATAAATTTTTAGCAAAATATTATTTAGGGATGAATTGTTTGAATTTTGACGACTCATTTACGGTCAATAATAAAATATTCTTATAACTCATGCCTATCACAGTGAAGATGCCGGTAGTGATACTAATAGATCTCGGAATGTAACCATCAATGAGATTGAAGACGACATTAATGAAGTACTGCAAACTGTGGAGAATAAATATGTATACAATAACGTTGAGTCCCTACGCTATCGAGAAGCCATGGAGAGTTGGGAGTAAGCTCAAAATAGTTTCATGTCCAAACATAATATCACTAATTTTTATCAACTATTTACAGAGATAGAGGTGGCATTTTTTATCGCATATATCGATTCTTCTTCGCATTGAGATTCAAAGCCCGACTCTCCAAGGATGTCTATGCGCTGCTATTCATGTGTGACTTTATAAACTTTTTTGTGCTGCTTTTCGGTTTTCCACAGTTTACGGTAGGTGATAAAATTTTTAGGCTTTCGTAATTATATCTATTGAATAAATAAATCTTTAATAGTATCGTTACAAGTACAATGAAAGCGTTATAGGTTTATATTTTAAAGAAAACCGGGTACCCGTTGCATTTTTAATAATGCTGATTGTGCAGTTCTTGACGATTCTAATAGAGCGTGCTATCTATCTACGCAAGGCATTGCTGGCTAAGATAATATTTCATCTCATCACCATTATTGGCATACATATCTGGATGTTCTTTTTGGTGCCCTCTTTTACGAGCAGAAGTTTTGGAGCTCCGGCGCAGGTTACTTTCTACTTGATTAAGTGCCTACATATGATTTTATCAGCCTATCAAATACGCTGCGGTTATCCTAGACGTATTATGGGCAATGTGTTTACAAAAAGCTATACCGTGGTCAATTTGGTTGCCTTTAAGGTGTACGTGGGAGTTTATAAAATCGAATAAAACGATCTACAAGTCGATATTAATCTTAGCTAATTTATAGGTTTTTGGAAATACCATTTCTGTATATACTGCGCACCATGTTAGATTGGGTATGCATTGATACAACACTGAACCTTATGGAATGGATCAAAATGGAAGATATTTTCCAAGCTGTTTTTGTGGTACGCTGCTACAGGCAAATGGATATAGACTTTCCTGTTTTACGTGGCGAGGAGAAGACTCGCTGTACCAAACTTTCCTTGGGTGGCACCATCATATTCGTACTTATTATTCTAATTTGGCTTCCATTACTTGTCTTTGCTTTAGTGGGTACAGTCGGCGAAGCCAACATACCTCAGAAGTCCGACATTACAGTGCAAATTGGACATTACGAACCAATCTATACGTCAAGCAGTTACTCGAACATTTATCAGTTTAATGATGATGATTTGCAGGTACTAACAGATACTTTTGTTACCGATGACTATGCCTCGGATCACATTATGATATACGATGCTGTCGACATTGCCGCAGTTGGATTTGATGCTAATTCGGTATCATTGTGGAACATGTCCCCACCGGATAAGGCTCGTTTGATGGAGGACATAAAAAAAGGTATTCCTTGCATTAATTTATAACAAAATTTAGCTCAAATCTATATCTGTTTTGTGCAGGCAATAACATTGGGATACGTCTAACACTTTCCATAACTCGCTCCAATGCCGAGAAAATACAAATCGAAACGTCATCTATTATAAATAAAACAGATACAGATACTCGTGAGGCGCTCATGAGAGTGATATCAGGAAACAATAACGAAGACATAGTCATAATTTATGATATATTACCTAAGTTTGCCATTGTGCAGAACCTACAAATGAATATTAAAATTGTGAAGGATTTTGATCGTAAGTGAGCCTGTGGTTTTGACTTTATTTTAATAAACTACTAATAAACTTTCAAACTTTGCACTAGAAAAATGGCTACGACCAATAGTTTTGCAGAAAAAAAGTGCTGAGGGCAAAATCTGGTGGGAAGTGCATGACCTTTGCAAGGATTCTTTCGCAGAGAAGGTGCTAAGTAAATTGCCACTCAGTGATTGCAATGGTGGATTGGTTTTCTATACATTCAATGACAAATCCTTTCCCTCTACTATGAGTTTCTTGGCCCAACTGGGGTAAGCTTAAAGAATGACTAAAAATGAGTCATCGATTTAATAAATAATAAACCTCCCATTTGAGCACTTGAAATTCAGATAATAATAATGATCTCAAAGAAATATATTATCTAATTGTAGACAGTTTCATTGCGCAAATGTGGTAAAGTACGATTGAATATATTAATATGTATTTGGAAACCTTAATCCATAACATTATAAAACTACTTAGTAAAATATAATACATAAAAAAAAATTGTATAATACATCGACTTGGCATCGAACCTTAGTCTCAAGACGTCTGCCACGTTAAGTTCATCTAACCTTTTATATGATTTTGCCACTGACGCCTTTTAAATATTATATTGCGATAGTTTTCGATAGAATATCCAAATGTAAATTTTGATTGTCCTAATATCCAAGATTCAGACGGACGTTCAACTCTACATCAATTTCTTTTGTCATCCTGACCATATAAATGGTACATTTGGAGTATTCACTACATATCGTATCGTTTACCTTTAAAGGGTATAGAAATGCCCAAATTTAAAATCAGCTATTTTTTTTTTGCTGTCGACTATCCAACAATCAATAAATAAAAGATACCTTACTCTTTCAGAATTATTGGCCTTTATACCACATTTGTATTTTTGGTATCACGTGTTATTCGCTCCGTAATAGCCAATAATCATCGTCGCATTATGTTTGAAGATTTGCCGTATGTGGACAGATTGCTTAAGCTGCTGTATGACATTTACTTAGTGCGAGAAACTCGGGAATATAAATTGGAGGAGGATCTATATGCAAAGCTGATCTTTCTATATCGTTCACCTGAAACGCTTATTAAATGGACACGCTTTAGGGAAGACTTTCCCGAAGAAAGTTATGTGGCGTCCTCGCGTCATCCAAGCCGTGCAGCTTTCTCTGATAATGATTTGCAGGCGCCAACGTCTACACCAGCTCCAGAACCGAATGAATCTGATGATAGTGATGACACTGATCAATCGCCAGATCAGTCACCAGATCTACCACCTGATCCTCAACAACGTTAATAAAATCAATTTGATTTTCAAGTATTCCTCACAAAATTTATATGTGGGTAAAGCTTTTTTTGCTATTACTCTTCTAAGTAAAGTAATTGTGTAATTGTAATCGTGTTAAGCCATCTTTTTTTTATTATTATAATTAAATTATTACTTTGTTCAAGAGAGTTAAAAATTTCTATACTATTATTAATGAACATTTTTTTTTAAATAAAAGTATCCATAAGATTCTTTCAAACTTTTTTTGACACTTGAAAATTTATTTTTAAATAAAAAAAAAAAATTGTAAATTATCTAAGATTACATATTTAAAGTAGGAAATAAAATCAAAAAAAAATATCTAAGCAGAATTCGCATTGTACTTATTTACTTTTAGTTCCCGGGTATTCTTCTTTTTGTGCATTAGTCGGAAAATATAAAGAAGAAGCATTTTCTATAAATTTAATTATTAATTACACAGGCCTACAAATACCGGGGTCATGTCAGTTGTTGGAAAGCTATAGGTAATTTTCGAAGTAATTTGCTGCGTAGAGTCCGAATCCGGGGCCAGAATTGGCCTATCACGTCAGGATTTTGAGATATTTGAGGTTATTCACCCGAAAAACGGTGCTGTTTCCTACTTTTGAGGTTATGTACAGGGTGCAAATAATTTGTGTGGTCTGTCCCACCAGTTACATCATTTAGTACCACTCTTATCCTTTAATTTTAATGTTCAAACGATCATTTACGATTTTTTTCAAAGTTATGGCGGAATGATCGCTTGAACTTTTAAATTAAAGGGTAAGAGTGGTACTAAATGAGGTAACTGGAGTGACATACCACAAGAATTTTTTGCACCCTGTACATAACCTCAAAAGTAGGAAAAAACACAGTTTTTCGGGTAAATAACCTCAAATATCTCAAAATCCTGACGTGATAGGCCAATTCTGGCCCCGGATTCGGACTCTACGCAGCAAATTACTTCGAAAATTACCTATAGCTTTCCAACAACTAAACCATGTTGGTCTGTGTTATTTTAGCTATAAAAGTGGATTTCTAGAAAGTATTAATATATTTATGAGAGAGAGAGAGCTTTTCTTGCATATATAAATTTAATAATTAAAGCAAATAGTATTACCATTAATTTAAAGGATTTTAGGTTCTCTCACAACAGAGAGTGGGCACTGCGACCTGAAGATTTATTGTACCTTACCCATTCTTTTAGGACAAAAGACCATCTGCCTTCCTTATGAAGAGCAGTAAGTCTTTCGTTGGGACTCGGCGTAGCTGAAACGGGGTGATCCGTTCAGCTCCCAAATGTGTGACTCTGTCCCACACTATTGCTGGACAGTCACACAAGATGTGTTTGGTCGTCTCGTCGTCTTCAAAACAAAGCCTGCACTCTGAGGAGTCCGATAGACCCATTTTTTGTAAGTGATAACTTACAGTATGGTGCCCAGACAAGTAGGCTACCAGGAACCTTAGGACCGCTCTACCAAGTAGTTCGGTTTGCATCCGAGGGTGAGACAAGCACTTTTGCCTGTCTTAAATTCGGTAAAGAGAACCAATATCTCCTATGTTCACTTAAGGCCCATTTGTTGACCATAGTTTTCATTGTTGACCAGCTGATGCCACAGAAGGGCGCGGGGCAAGTAGTGGGCGAAGAGGAACCCAGTCTTGCGAGCTCATCAGCTGTCGAATTACCTTCCACTCCTGAATCTCCAGGAACCCAACAGAGTGTGACTCTGTTATTGGAGGACAGGAGTTGGATTTTGTTCACGCATTCCCTAACCAGCTTGGAGGAGATTCTCCACGAAGACAATGCGCTGATAGCGGCATGGCTATCTGTAAATATGTAAATGTTAGCACCCCTAGTACCTTTAAGGAGGATACTGTGGGCAAAGACCTCTAAGGCGTGAATCTCTGCTTGAAAGACACTAGGCCACATACCCATTGCAATAGAGATTCTGGTGTTGGGTCCGACAACTCCAGCACCTATTAATTTAAAGGATATTTTCCGGCTAATCTACTTGGTTAAAACTGTATAGCTAAAACATATGAAGTTATAGAAGTCGAGGAAAAAAGAAAAAGTCTCGAGTGTTTTACTTTTAATTCTAAAAGTTTTCAACACTCATTATACACTATAAAATATTTTGCAGCCCTGTCTTTTATTCCACCAGCAGCCAATGTGAGAGCGAGAGAGAACAGAACCATGCTCTCACACGATCTTTGGCTTTCGTCAAAACAGCTGATACACTTAAACGTTACTGTAATATCTCTCGAATGCAACTGAAACCCACACACACAGACACTCACGCACACACACAGCTTTAAATGCGCTCACAGCTTTAAAGCTAAAGTAAATGGCGGAGCGAATAGCTCTACCTGTTGCCAGGTTAATTTTTTTGTTTTTTTGTGACGCTAAAATGTAAGTTAAGAGCCGCTTGCTGCCAACGCTTGAGCGCAGTTTTGTTGAGCTTTGCGAACCGACAAGTCGTTGCGGCAAGCAACAGCCGCAGCAGCAGCAGCAGCTAGATACCTCTAAATCCGTCGGTACGTTCAAAAAGCAGTTTGGTTTTTCGGTCGTTCGTTCGTTCGTTGTTGGCTTATACGTGTACATAGTAGTATGTTCCATTCGTGGATCGATCGTGCGGAACAATCAACGCTTAAAGCCAGCAGCCACAAAGAAAAACAGACGCGTCGATGCTTTGTGTAACCCATAAATATTGTAGTACAAATATATAGTATATATGTACTCGTATTCTTTGAAAAACGCAAAATGTGATATTGTTATTACAAAAGAGTGACAAGTGTTAAGCTACCAAAATTAAACAGAACTCCAAATTATAGAGACAAGTTTGCTGTGCTATGAGCGTTGCAGTTTTGTTGTTGCACTAACTTAAACTAACTTAAAGCTATAAATAAGCCTGAATTAACAACAGCATAATTCATGCGAGTCTGAGTTGTTTTGTTTTTCGTTCAAATATTTTAAATACTTTATAGTTACAGCTGCTTAATAGCCAGTAAGTTAGTCAGTTTGGCTAGTTAGTACGGCTACAACTCCAACACGCGTCAACTATTTAATTCAGCTACTTTGCCATAACTTTATCTAATCGATAGAGATATGTATATATGTACATATGTATAGCTGGAATATCTACATATATTTATCTTTTTGTTGCGAGTATCTGCAATCGTTAAGTCGCGCGTGTCGCTGGCTGCTTGTGTAAATGGTCTAAGCTTTGAAATGAAGTCCAAACCGGTGTTTAAGTTTTTCAGTTCAATATTCACACATATGCACACACTAGCATATACTACTTTGTGTGTATCTGTGTAAAAGGCGTCTAGCTGTATGCCAAGTACAGCATGAACAATTTTCCAATTTAAAATCGAATGTGTACGCAATTCTAAAATTTATAGTAGAATGCACAAAGTAGATGTGGATCTACGAGTAATGTTTATAGAACATTCTATAACTCATTAAGCAATTGACAGTTTTTAAATGAATGTCGTACGAGGGTGGCCTGCAACATTACGGAGTGAACACCAAAAAAAAAATTCATTGGATGGCAAATCAAGATTTAAATGCAGATAAATCGTCCCTTTGACGTTTGTGTTCAAAGGCCGCTTGTGAGGGCTTATCTTTGAAAGCGGATTTGTCTTTGGGGGTTCCTTTAACTATTTCTTCGATCGCTTTTCGCTACTATTAGTTTTTCGTACTATCTTATGCTTTTGGAAAAAGAAACATTGCTAAGTTGCGTATATAACATAACTTTCGTAGATAGCTGAGCCTTTCTTGGTGTTATTGTTCAACTAAATGAGCTCCAACTCCAATAAAATCCAACGTCCAGGGTCGATCAATTTGTGCGTAGCTTTGAAAGTTTCTGGCAAAACATGTGTTTTTGTTTTTTATTTCTGAGCTGGCTCTTTATTTATTAATTATACCCTGTACCGTATGGTACAAAGGGTATATAGTGTTTGTGCAAGCCGAAAATGTATGTAACACACAGAAGGAAACGTCGGAGACCCCCCAAAGATACCTAAAGTATGATCAGGGTGACTTGAGAAGTCGATATACCCATGTCCGTCTGTCTGTATGAACGCCTAGATCTCAGAGATGATAAGAGCTACAGTCAGGGGAGACAAGTTTATTTTACTTTTTCGATATCGGGGTTATATTATATAGCTGCCATAGGGGTGTTTCAGAGGAACTCGAAAAAAACAAAAGTTTTAGATGGATAATTCATTTGTTTATGAAGATACCATAACCAAATTTGGCATTAAGAAGTTTTTTAGAGTGCCTAAGCACTACACCAAATTTGTTTTTTGTACAAAATTCGTTGTTTCGTTTATTTGTGAAGATATCGTAACCAAGTTTGGCAGTCGGAAGTTTTTCATAGTTTCCTATCAGTGTACCAAATTTGATCAAAATCGGTTGACTATATCATATAGTCCCCATAGTACCGATCGGTCAAAAAAAATTTTTTTGTGCAAAATTCGACTGATTTTTGTTTGTTTATGAAAATATCGTAGCCAAATTTGCTGAATAAAATATCTTTTGGAGGTCTTAAGCACTATGTCGGACTTGATTGCAATGTGGTGGTACAGGGTATCCCAAAGTCGTCTGCGCCCGACTTTAACGTACGCCATCTTTAATTTATAGCTTATTTTCAAACATTACTATTTCATTTTGCAAAATAGTTAACACTTTGCTTAGGCCAATTTTATAAAAATTTTTATTAAAAACAGCTGAATTCAAAGTGAGATAATTTAAACATGCCCATAGCGCAGTAAAAATGTATTTTGACCTGGGAAAATGAGGCATTGGAATTTCTCTCGCTTAATGTTCTGAGGACCAATCTAATACCAAAAAGGTGGCCCAACCCCGTAAGGTTTTCCGTTGATTTGATAAATGTTTGGCTCAATTTATCTCAAATTCTAAGAGTCGTACAAAAAAAAACTTGTAAGACGAAAAATATTCAAAATGTAATTTTTTAGCCATGGAAATTTTACTCTGATGCTCTTATTTTGGATGTTATTATTATTTCTTATTTAGGACTGGGTGTAAGATATACTGCGACCCAAGTGAATCTATTGTACCCCCTTCACGGCTCAGAGCTCTCCCAAAAGTCCTGTCGCCTGTATGTATTCCAGTATCCTGTTTGGACTTAGGGTAACAACGATCTCCGATGGGAGAACGTACATGCCCAGGAGCTTGTTTCTTTTACTGGCGAGTGCCATAACTAAGGTTTCTTTCTCCATGCTGCAGAAGCAACATTGTTCACTGTCCGCGAGTCCAATTTTATTTAAGTGACTACGGAGCCTACAATGTCCCGTGAGCTATCATAAGTTTGAACCTCTTACGATTATATTTAGAGAGGAGGGTTTTTGATTGCTTAAGTCCTGGTATCGTTGCCCAGTGAAGCATCCATTTGTTTTTCTCCTGCGTTCTCAGTAGATCGCGTACCACATGGTTACCAATCCCACAGTGTGGTTCAGGTCCGATTAGCGTTGTTGCTGCACTTGTTAGTTTATCTGCCAGCTCACTTCCCGGAATATTGCTATATCCTGGCACCTAGTTTGTCCAGTGAAGCTCTCACTTCTTTGACCAGCCTTAATGTAATCTTGTCTCTACTTAAAGCCTTTATCGCTGCTTGACTTTCAGACTGGATGGAGATATCCTTGTCATGGTAGTTCTTTTGCAGATTGAATTCTGCACATCTTCCAACAGTGCAGACTTCAGCTTGAAAAATACTGGTGTGTCTGCCTAGTGACTCGTAATATTTTGTCCTGGGTCCTTCTACCCCCAGGCCACTTCCTTCATCGGTGAGTGATCCGTCTATGTACCACTTAATTGTATGTGGTTTCACTGGGTTAACTGCCGTAAGAGATGTTAGAGCGCGATAAAAATACTAATAAGCAGTTTTTGGTCATTTAGCCACAGCCTTGCCTTTTTTTCTTAGGGTATTATATGTCTCAAAAAAATACATAAAACTTCGTTTTGAATCATGTAGTTTAAAAGTCTGCTCGCACCACGAAAAACATTTAAGCGCTGCGCAAAAATATATATATATAGAGTCCCTCGACATGGAAAAATTATTTAAAGCCTATGCTATAAAACTTTTTAAAGGAAATTCCATTTTATCCTACCATAGTAGCATATTTTTAGCTAATTGTGCAATTGCCCTTAAAAGCTTAAATATAGTGTAAACATAAACGCTGTAATATAAAAATTAGTACAAAAAAAAGTTCATAAAAGCAGAAAATTAACGTTATTATAAATTAAACATATTAACAAGTCGAAAAAATAAGCAAACAAATTTCATATCTGTTTAAATACAAATTAAGTACATATTGTATAAAAATAAATTTATAATACAAACCTAATGAGTTTATGGAAAATAACAAACAATGCAAACAATAGCTCAATGGCAGTTTTAAAAATTCAGATACAAATCCCAACCATATCTTTTTTTTATTGTGTGCTAATGAAGTTAAACACTTCCCAACCAACTTATAGAATTTTTAACGCTGAACGCCAAATCCGATAAGTGGGAAAGTGTGCGTTTCAATGGTATATAAAGCCACCTACAACTACTTGAATAAAGTTTTGCCGCAAATTTGAGTCATAAATCAAACAAATTGCCTCCATTTACATTACGTACAATATCTATAAGTACGGATAACCTACGCGGCGTATACGCGACGCTAAAGATGTCAAAGAAAGTGAAATACATGGCGTCTTAGCGGCTTGTTTGCTTTGAATTCGTCACTCATCAACGTCTTTTAACGAAGTACAGAGTTTTGACTCGCCTTGACTTGATTTCCAGACAAAACGTCGTGGTTTTTTTTATGCAATTTCTAGCTACTCTTATTAGCTCTTATCTGAAGCGATTTTGTTGGTTTTTTGTATACATACATATAAGATACGATTTATGATATAGTTGCGCATGCTGATGCTGCTGTTTACTCTTATTTGTTTATTTACCTATTTGTTTGTGTAGTAGATGATGATTTTATGACATGATTCAGTTTAAGCAATCATTTTTGGTTAGCTAACTTATATTTTTATATTATATTTTGCTTACTATTGCACTAGCCCCGCATAAACTTCTTCGTATTATTTGTGGCAAGTAAAAACTTTAGCTCTTTACAACTAAATAAACCAATGCTAAATTTCCATGATTTAGCAGTTTCCAATAAAATATTTCTGTGCAAATACAAGACAAAGGTTGAAATTTTAGCACTCGCCAAATTTCGGGTAATTGATTGTATTGAATACAGTAAGTGGTTCGGCTACTTGTGGGAGAAACCAACTATAAGATACACTGTACTTTCGTTACTATAGTATACAAAATTCTCGTACAATTTTGTTGCGCGTTGAGATATACAAAGGTACAAAAAAAAATATACTAATAAAAAAGAGTCTGTTTTAAAGATTTTTATTGTTGTCAGTTTACAAATGTCATGCTGAATTAAGGTTTTTAAAATAAGTCCGAAAAATCTTGATAAAAGAATTAATTATTTTGAATTACATATATGATACCGAAAAAAAACTTTAAATAGAATCCTTAAACCGAAAATCAGGCTGAAAAATTTAAAAACAAGAACAAAATCGTAGTTTCGGATTTAAAAGATTTTTGAAATACAAATTTTGTGGCTCATTTTAGGAACAAATGTTTTGCATTTTTAGAACGGAAGGACTGCTTTTGAGAAGACTCTTTAAGATAAGAACGTCCAAGATAAAAATATAACTATTAGAACATAAAATCATGAGCAAAAGCTTACTCTCAGATTTTTTTGGATTTGATTTATCTTATTATTTGAAATTTTTTTATATCTACCAATTATGTATTTTTTTAAATCAAAATTTTTGAACTTATTTTGAAATTTTTTGCTCTTAACTGTATAAACTTAAAGTTCGATAATTTTTTTTCGTAATTCAAGAATTTTTAACTGAAGAGGTCTACGCAGTTCGAAATATTTCGCGCGGCATGGCAAAACTTCATATAAAAAAAATATCCCAAATGGGATATTCCAAATGGGATATTCCAAATGGGATTTTTTTTTTATATGAAGTTTTGTCATTCCGCGCGAAATATTTCGAACTGTGTATAGGCTCTTATGGAAAAAATATTTCATCTTATTTTTAGAATTCAAATATGAACAGTTTTAGGAATTCAAATCAAGTTTGCTAAAAGTCTTCATGTATCAATTTTTTTACCAGTGTTTTTTCTAAGTTTTTGGTGTAAAAGCCGACTTGCTAAAGCTGCCTTTAACTGGCACAATTTTTTGCGCAAAATGGTTGCACTGTTTTACATAACCCTTACCATATGGATGCTGGGTACGAAAATAAACAATAAGTTTAACCATATATATAATTGGTAACACAAACAATTATAGCTAGTGTGTTTCGTAGTAACTGTCTAAAAACAAAAAAAAAAAAAGTTTCAATGGAAAAATACCACAAAACAAAGCTCGGTTTTAAGTTATCAAATAAATGGCATAAACTTAGGCAAAAATTATATAGAAGTTTGCCATTGTGGCTGAATGTATTATTGGGGGCCAAGTAGGTGTTAACGTTTAAATCTCACTTGGATCTAGATATATAATTAAAAAGCAGCGTGACTTACGTCAAGGTCGCTTGATGAGTTCCCAAATAATAATACTTCAGAACTCAAGCGTTTAACTGCAGTTAACATAAAACAAATTTTCGATTTACAACTTGGATTTAAGAAAAAATTATACGCTTTAAAAATTAAATTCTAGCACTTTTATATCATTCGCGTATTTGTAGACTGAATTAGCATGCTTTAGTGAAAATTGTTTGTAAACCCGTTTTCGAGATACACATAACATTTAAATTGTTGATATTTTATGCAAATATTTGCAGCTTTAATATTAAATATTTAAAAGTGCAAAAATAACTTAGGGCTTAGCAGCCAAACAGCTGCAACACGACAGGTTTGCATAGAATTGAAAAAAATTAGAAAATTTCAACGATCAATTACAAAAAGTATTCAACATATACACAGCATAAAAAAATAATGCATAAATTTATTCAAATTAAAAAAAAAAGAAGGTGATTAATCAAAGCTTACAGGCCTAAAAACCAAAAAAATATTTATTTGGCTACTCCGAAGCCAAACATAAAATTAAGCCAGAAATACTATATACAAATAAAAGAGAGATACAACGACGAATAAACGGGAAGTAGCAAAAATCAACGCTGACTTGGCAAAAAGTCTGTTTTTTTTTTTTTTTTGCGTATTCAAGGTTTTCTGCGTAAAACTTCAAAAGCATTTTGCGACTGAGATGCTCCGAAACGCGCCCAAAACTCCACGTGTAGTTTTGCTGAGTGTACTGGGGAAATCCTGACAATAACATTTACTTTAAGTGCCGAATCAAGTTGTTAAGCAGAAGTAACAGGAAAGTCGAAATTGTGTTAAGAGTACAAGGTGAAGATCTTAATGACATATTAAAAGTTTACAGAGAAATAAAATAATGGTTAAATAATTTTAAATGATTAATATACAAAATGGCAATACTTGCATTAAAGCAATTAGTAGTGAGCGCATTCCATAGTACACTATCCAAGCTGTACCGATTAGTATTTTTTAATTTTGATATTCTTTAAATTATTCAAATCCCTTAACTAACACATATTGCCCCACAGAGAGATAGTTGATTGGTCTGCTGGGCTATGGAAAACTTTGTTTAGGTTTATATATTGGGTCGTTCACTAAGTAATTTCGTTTTTTTTAGTGCAATTTAAACACGATTTTTTTATTGTGTAAACCATTTTATGAAATTATATATTTTCCATTTTGATCCAATACCTTTTGCTATCTTTCGGGCGATAGATTGATTCCACGCTCATAAAATTTTTTATCCTTACAGGCAAAAAACTGGTCCAAGTAGTTTTTGACGTCCTGATTTGAGGTGAAGGTTCTCCTATCCAAAAAATTTTTGCAGAGACCGGAACAAGTGATTGTCCGAAGGTGCCAAGTGTCGAGAATATGGTGGGTGTGGTAACACATCCCATGCAAGCTCCAAAAGCTTTTGGCGAGTCATCAAACTTGTATGAGGTCTCGCATTATTCTGGTGGAACACTACACCTTTTCTATTGATCAATTCTGGCCTCTTCTGTTTGAGTGCGTCACTCAATTTGTCTAGCTGATCACAATACACTTCAGAATTAATCGTGGTATTGTCGGGCAAAAGCTCAAAATAAACGATCCCTTTGAAATCCCACCAAACAGACAACATTACCTTTTTTTGGTGACTATCGGCCTTCGAAGTGGTTTGAGCTGTTTTCGTCCTTTTTAGACCATGATCTCTTGCGCTTAACATTCTTGTAAGCAACCCACTTTTCGTCGCCAGTAACAATGCGCTTCAAAAATGGATCACTTCTTTGACGTTTGATAAGCAAAACACAGTCGTTAATGCGACGAAGCAAATTTCGTTCTCTAAGAACATGAGAAACCCATATGTCAAGCTTCGAAATTAATCCTAGACGTTTCATGTGCTTGTGAACGGTCGCGTTAGACAAATTTAATCTTTCAGCAATCTCTCGAGTTGTTATTGGACGATTTGCATCGACCAACGACTTTATTTTATCCACATCGGCTTCAAGAGGCCTTCCAGGACGTGGTGCATCCTCAAGATTGAAATTGCCGGAACGAAATTTTGCAAACCAATTTTGGCATTGGCGTTCGGTCAACACATCTTCTCCGTACACATCACATAATTTTCGCCTTTCATGAACTGCATTTTTACCCTTTTGATAGTAAAACAGTAAAATATGCCGAAAATGTTGTTTTCAATCTTCTATCTTCGATAGAGCACCAAACAAAAACTATTCCAAAAAATGTAACAAAATTTTTTACAAAAAAGCCTTACTTTAACAGCTGTTCAAATATATAAAGGTTAAGCGGTTAAGTGTGAAGTTGGCTGCGAAAAAATTCAATAAGATCAGCTGTTGTCATCAAACGAAATTACTTAGTGAACGACCCATTAGTTTGTGGAATTTTATTTGTTTTGAGGCATCTTAAGAACTGCCTATGAATGCTGCCAAACAATGATCGGCTGGGTGGCGCCAAACACTTGAGAGCTACTCTTAAACCGTGAAGAAGAGATGGCTAGACAGAACTAGCCATCAGGCTTAATCATGATAAATGTGCGTTCCTTGGGCGGTTTGATTGATAAATTTTTGTCAAACTTTTTAGATTAAAAAATCTTGAAAAGTTTTTATACATTATATAAGCCGCGAAATTTTCCTCTCGCAGTTGTCAGATAGTTAACGAGTTTTAGTTATGGCTAGTGTATAAGAGTTTCTTATTTTAGGATAAACAATATTTGGTCTATCGCGCTTCTATTTGCATATTATATTCATTACAAAAATCTATAAAATAGGCCTTTTGCGGTACAAGGAACTTAAAAAATTACTTTTCGTTACTCCTAAGTGCTGCCAACCGTCTGTAAGAGTACTTACTGATCGATAACAAATGTTACTAGACTGCATTAAATCGCATGTAATTTATGCAGATCAATTATGACTTGAATTCTAAAACAAAATTAAGAAAAAGGTGTCGAACTGTATTACGATCAAGTCAATTTCTTTTAAAGCGTAAATTACTTTAAAGTTTTTCAAAATTGTTCTAGAATAAGCATAAAAATTAAAAAAAAAGTCGAGGCCTACGTTGCTCTGGTTACAAACCTGTTATAATTTAGAATTAACTACCACTTCATAATTATATAATTATATCATACCGAAAGTATGATCAGTGTGACTCGTGAAGTCAATATACCCATGTCCGTCTGTCCGTCTGACCGTCTGTCCGGATGAACGCCTAGATCTCAGAGATGGTAAGAGCTAGAGCAACCAAACTTTCAGATTAGATCCCTTGTTAATCCATAGGAGACAATTTTATTTTATTTTTTTGATATCGGGATTACATTATATAGCTCCCATAGGGGTGTTTCAGAGGACCTAGAAAAAAAGCAAAAATTTTAGATGGATAATTCGTTTGTTTATGAATATATCATAACCCAAACTGGCAATCGGAAGTTTTTTAGGGACCCCCAGCACTGTACCAAATTTTACCAAAATCGGCTGACTATATCATATAGCTCCCATAGGATCGATCGGTCGAAGAAATGTTTTTTTGTACAAAATTCGTTGTGTTTCGTTTGTTTGTGAAGATACCATGACCAAATTTGGCATTAAGAAGTTTTAGAGTTATCAAGCACTGTTTCAAATTTGATCAAAATCGGTTGACTATATCATATAGCTCCCATAGGACCAATCGGCCAAAAAATCGTTTTTTCTGCAAAATTCGTTGCGTTTTGTTTGTTTGTAAAGATATTGTTAGCAAATTTGGCATTAAGACGTTTTTTAGAGTACCCAAACACTGCACCAAGTTTGATGAAAATCGGTTGACTATATCATATAGCTCCCATAGGAACGATCGGTCAACAAAACGCTTTTTTTACTAAATTCGTTGTGTTTCGTTTGGTTTTGAAGATATCGGAACCAAATTTGGCACTCGGAAGTTTCTTATAGTTCCCAATCAGTGTACTAAATTTGATCAAAATCGGTTGACTATATCATATACTAGTCCCCATAGGACCGATCGGTCAAAAAAATTGTTTGGTGCAAAATTCGGAGGTTTTAAGCAATGTGTCGGAATTAATTGCAATGTGGTGGTACAGGGTATCCCAAAGTCGTCTGCGCCCGACTTTAACGTACGCCATCTTTTAACATAACTTTGTCCACTTTAATGACAAAATAAAAAACAACAATAAGAAAACCATTTTAATTTAAAAAAAAACAATAGAGCTTAAAGTGGAGGCGTCAAGAACAACTATTTAAGAAATAGTGAACAGTAATAAAAAAAGCAACTAATCCTGAACAACTAACCAATCAAAATAACAAAAAAACATTTTTTGACATGTTCATGACAAATATTTTAATATAATAATAAAAAAAACACTACATATTAGCTATAACCTATATATAAAAAAACAAACTACAAGTATATTATCCAAACCCATGCATCACCTAACTGACACAACTAGTTAAACAAGTTGTTAACTAAAATTAAGTTAGCTAGAGTGCAATATCATAATAATTAAAAAAAACTGTAACAAATCGTACAAGCTCATATAGTATAATATATACATAGGTTAATTTTTTGTATGGCACGTCTAGCTCATTACTCATTTATAGACCTAAAATACTATATTAAAGTTTTGTTTCACAAAACAACACCAAAATAGCACATTTGCAGTAACAAACTATGTATATAAAATAAATATACTTTTCACCCAAGCTAAACTTAGCAACAACTCGCTCGTAAATGCATCAAGTAAATACAAAATAATAAAATTAAATAAATTACAATAAATACAATTCCACAAAAACAACAACAAAACTGTCATGAAACTGTGTGAAACGTGTAGGAATTTCAATTTTTCAGTGTATTTTCATGTGCAATAGTATGGGTTAGCAATTTAAAGAGAGTGTGTCTCTGTGCGAGAATTTTAATATTACTCAGCTGACCGTTTACACGCTGCTCTTTCTCTGTTTTTTTTTCCCCCCCAGCAGAAGTTATTTGAATTCACCTGTAACAGCAAATGCAACAGCAACAAGTGCGCGTAAAATACAGCTAACAGGTACAGAGCCCCCCTTTTCAATAGACGTCAATGCGGCGACGTCGAAGCCGATGCCGTCGCGACGCCCGCTGCCATCAATGACGCGACGCAAAACGCCAAAAAAAAATCGCGTACATTTGGAACGCATAAAGCAAAAACAAAAATCAAAAGCAAACGCAACAACAACAGAATCAAAAACAAAAACAAATACCGCCCGACTTAGCCTCGCCAATATTGGACTCGACCTAGCGCCGGCGCAGCAGCGCGACATTTATGTCTGTATGTATGTTTTGGCCCACATGTCAGTTACATACAAAATTGTTGCTTAAAGCAAAGCAAAGGCAACAAAAACAACAAACAAAACAAAATCACGCAAAATGACCGTTTCATATGCGGGCGAAGTGCCCAACGGTAGCAGCTTTGGGTGCTTTTGGAAGATCCTATGGAAGTAAGTACAAAAGAAAGGCCCATGGCTCATAGCTCTAAGTGGGTCAACAATTAGTTTGCGATTTGCTTTAAGTACGACTATAATATACCCTGTTCCCATTAAATCGTATGTGTCAAGTTTAAACACTCTACATTAAAAATTATTTTACTAAACATCCAAAATCCGCAGCATAAAAAATGTATTTAAAAGTCTATATTCATTTCTATATACTTACTACTAACACCCGCCCCGCAGCACCTTATGTGGAAAGTTGTTTAGTATTAAAATCTATCCCTTCTTTTCTGCTCTCTAACTTGGGTACTGCGGCCGAATTACCTAAAACTATGAAAAGTTTTTCAATAATCCTTAAATAAGCCTAATTTCTCAAGTTGTAAATCGATTTGATAAAAAAAATATTTCAACTACATCATCAAACTCTTCATGCACTTTATCTAGCTCTCACCCATAGGATAAAGAAGGCTTTATGTATCTTTGAAATCCAAATGCCCTTTGTTAAACGCGAATTTCCTACTCTTTGCAAACGAAAAGGGATAAAAAAGTTTCAAGAATCTTCGCACTTCAGCATGAGGTGCACCTACTGTCAACATTTAGTGATGATACCTCTTTGGGTCTTTAAAAAACTGGCATTCCCAACAGGCGCACAACCATAACTTTAGAGTTGAGAATAGAGTCAGAACTTGAATTTTTTTAAACAAGCTTCCCTTACTACTGTGCCAAATAATTAGCATTTTTATCAGAACTTTAAAAATTAAGAAAAACTTTTACATTTTTCCAAGAGGAATACTTTTTTCCAGAAATCGGAAATAAGAGTCATGATTGCAAAAAAAACAAACCGGAAAAGTGTTTTAGATAAAAAAACAAAATTTTATTTTCAATTAATATCAAAAAAATCGAACTTTAACTCTTATTTTCTTTCGCGAAATATCTCTCACTCTCAAAATAAATTGTATTAAATTATACAAGTTTACAGTAAAATGTATCCTCAACATATTTTACTCGCTTCCGTAGTAAAATGGCACGCTAAATCCGAAAATGCAGTCCAAAAATTTTTCCAAATATTTCGAAAAAACTACTTTTCGAAACTAAAAAAAAAGTGTGTCTATTGAATTATCTATCGATTATACTTCGAACATATTTTTGTCACATTTACGGTTTGGTCGTTATTAATCAATTCATATGAAATTTTTCGTAATTTTTAGCAAATTTTTGAAAAAATTCTATTTCGAACGAAAATTTAATAAAAATTGTTTATACAGTTTTATTCGTTTCTCGTAAAGTTTGATCGATTACGAAGAAAATGAGTGGTTGTTTATCAAAATCGGAGTAAAATTATGGAATTAATGGGAATTTTTGTAAAAAGTACAAAAACTCAATTTTTCTAAAAACCTAGTTTTTTTTTTGGTTTATAAAGATATTGTAACCAAATTTGACAATCGAAAGTTTTTTAGAGCTCTTAAGTTAATTTGATCAAAATTTCATAAGCAAAAAGTCACAGAAAAATGTTTATCTTGTAAGTATACACTTTTCTTGTTCCAAAGCTTATTCTTTTGAGCCCTTACCGTCTTACGGCCTCTTCTAGGGTCTTTGCGTAACAGTCTGCCTTCACTGAGTGCTTTATTTTTCAACTTTCTTAAGATCAAATTAAGGTAAATTATTGCAAATCCCACTGTTAATGCACTAGAAAGCTACTTTTGACGTGCAATACCCTACTTAGACCAAACTGCATATACCATCTGCTAGAGTGTAGCCAAAGTATTTGTTGCTTTATGGATTAGTCATCGCAATGTCTATTTGGACTATAGTTGTACTCTATCGGTTTGTCAGTGTAATTAGCATCACATAGAGTCGGTCCCTCATCTGTTTACTCGAATGCTTTGATTATTTTTAGAAGCAGCTCGCTTTGATAGTTTCTAAAATGCAGTCAAACGTAACATTAGAGCCCTCTAGTAATGACTAAGTCGCGCAATTGGCGCTACCAGTTGCTGATTGTGAACTGACATTTGTCAGTTTAAAGCCAAGCTTCCAATTTGGATGGGACATAGTGCAATTTGACGGTTAGGAGTTACATCTCGAAACATAAAAGTGCGCATTCTAGAAATGTAGGCAGCATATAAAATATTTTGAAGAAAGCTTTGTAGTCATTGTGATTTGAATTACATTACTAGGCCGTGATTTGGAAAACGAAAAAAACCAAACGACGGAAATTATCAACGACTATGCTATTCCTATTACAAGGGACATTTTTTATGACAAGACATGGACCATATATAAATTCGGTTTGATTCAGAAAAAAAATTATTAAAAATATTTATCAATAACCATGTAACTTGAAATTGGCATAAATAGAATCCAAGAACATCAGAGCATATTAAAAAACTGATTTCAGTTCAAAGTGCGTCCACAAAACATTCGCTTTCAAACTCAACACAAAAAATTCGAATTGGTGAAAGTAGGAGCACCAAACATTTGGTTTCATAACGAATCCGAATAAAATGTTCGGATTCCTTTTACGGAGCACGACCTATTATTTTTGAATCTATCCCAATCTATTTGAGCCAGAGCAACAAACTTTGGTATGTCCCAATGTTAGTATTAATGCATTAGCGCGTCGAACTCTCCGATATTAATGATTTTTACGTATGTGATACAAAATTTTATTTGCAAAATTTCGAATATTTATCGACTTATCGAAAACAGCAAATTTGAGTTAACGATATCATCGTATGTTTTAAATAATATACACTACCCTGCAAAAGTTTAAGACAACCTAAAATGAATGTTCCTATTTTTTATGTTTGTTAATTATTTCATTGTGCATACGTACGTAAATGATCCATTTCTGAACCGGCCCTAGGAAACAATTAAAATTATATTAGATGTACAGATTAATAATAGTGAGGCGGCTATGAATGTTTGAGTTTAGTAACGTTGATACCTGAAAGAGAATTTTAGATGCTATAATAGAAAGTGACAAGCTCTGTAGATACAAAGAAATACGAAAAAAAAAAATAAGACAAATTTCAATGGAATCGACAGAGAGTATGCATTTTTTTTTTTTTTTTCCTCTTAGTACTCCTTCAGGGAGCTTAGGGCTTCTTCAAGAACTTTCCACCCGACTCTGTTAGGCGCAGTTTGCTTTGCTGTGTCCCAGCTGATGTTGTGAAGGGACAATTCGTTAAGTATTGTACGTCGCCAGGTTGCCTTTGGTCTTCCCACTCGTCTGCTTCCTTGAGGGTTCCATTCCAGGCACATCCTGACAATGCTGCTTCGATGTTTCCTGAGAGCATGGCCAATCCAACGCCACTTGCGTATTCTTATCTCGGTGCCGATAGGAACTTCACTTCTACAGCGCCATAGTTCTGCGTTTGATATCCGATTGGGCCAGAAAATCCCGCATACAATCCTTAGGCACTTGTTGACAAATGACTGCAGTTTCGACATCATTCTTGGCGGGGTCAGCCACGTCTCGCTGCCGTACAATAGGATGGATTTGACGCACGCATTGAAGATACGCAGCTTTGTTCATCTGCTTATTTGCTGGTTTCTCCATATGCGGAACAAGCGTCAAAATGCTGATCGCGCTTTGTTGAGACGATTCTCTATATCCTCATCCACCCCACCACTGGTGGATATTGTGGTACCCAAGGTATGAGAAGCTATCGACAAAGTCGATAGTGTTCCCGCAGATAGTTATGCTACCTTGGCTGGTGTGATTGAGGCGCATCGCTTTGGTTTTGGATGCGTTTATTGAGAGCCCAACTTTGCTGGCAAGGAGTATGCATAAACATAGGGTTTTCCAACAAGAGGTGTTATTTTGAATCACCCGGTGTTTCGGTAGCTGTCACTTTTGAAGCTTTTATTCTTTGACATTTGACAAGTAACGCGATACACGCTTCAACAACGCATTGAAATTATTAAAATTCACTACAAAAATGGTGAAAATCTTCCATCGAAAAATCATCTTGACTGATGAGGCCCATTTCCACCTCGGTGGCTACATCAACACGCAAAATTGTCGCATCTGGGGCTCGGAAAACCTAAGAGTTATTGTTGAGAAGCCTCTCCATCCTCAACGTGTGACTGTTTGATGCGGTTTATGGTCCTGCGGGGTCATTGGACCTATCGAGGACATAGGGCAGCCACTTTGCGATTTGGTTATTGAAAATTGCATGAAAAGGATATGGTCCTGTAGGCGTGGTCGTGGTGGCCATTTGGCTGATGTTGTTTTTCATTATTAACGCCATACCTTCCTCTTTATTATGAAATAAACATTCGATCAATTATCTCAAAAAATGGCATTTTTCTTTGAATACCAAAATAACACCTCTTATTGGAAAACCCTATATTTCAAAAAAACTTTTCAAGTCAAAAACTTAAAAATAAATCTCGAATAGCTAAATTGTACGAGTACATAATAAATCATTCTTTGACGAAAAAGTTCAATACCAAAATGTTTTTCTTAGTATTGTAAATTTTCAAGTGCGCATAACAACAACAGCTGTTTTCATTGAAATCAGCCGATCTGGCAATTTGTAGCCATACTGAAAGAGTATGCAGTTGTTTGTGTGCTTATCGATATAAAGCTGGGTTTTTCCATTCTGGGAAATTGTTAACTGCAATTGATTAGCATTTTTTCCAAACAATTAACTAGTAGCTTGGCACGCCAGACAGATCACAAATTGAAACCAGCTAAACCTGAACAGAACGACTAAGTTTTTAGTATAAGTTCACAGAACAAAAAAAAAAACAACTTGGCACAGATGAAATCTAAACATAAACTTTAAATAAATGCGGTACTAATTTTAATGCCATGCCACAAAGTTCGTTCACACGAAACCTTGATTAAAACCAAAGAAACAAGACGTATATCAGACAGACATTTGACAAACGAACAAATTTCCGAATCCAGTTTCATTTTCAATCAAATTGAAGCGCCGAGGCTAAGCATAATAGATAGCTCTACAAAAAACTCACATAAAATATGAATTAGAATTCATTGGAAACGACATGCAAGAAGCAACAAAAAAAAAAGACGACCTATTAAACACGAGCTAGACAAAAAATGCTTTGAAACTTGTGTTAGAAATGCGACACGTAAGATTTAGGGATTGTTTTGCCGAAATACTCGTAATTATTGACAAAAGAACAAGCAAAAACTGGTTATTAATAAGCCACCACATAAGAACTCAATCAAAGCCCGGCAGCTATGTTCAGTCATAATTTTAAATTCCCTGAACTTTGTATTAAGCTGTATAATAATTTATATGCCATATTTTTTTTTGTTTTTCTCCAACAGATGGCGCGGCAGCGTCTACAAATTAGTATGGCGTGAATTAATTGCCTATTTGTGTTTATACTATACCATAAATTTCGTCTATAGATTCGCATTAACCGCAAATCAGCAGGTGTGAGTATCTCTACCAAGTACATGCCATAAACACTTGATAGTTGGTTCTAACTGAAATAACTCCAATTCTTATGCAGCATTTTCAACAAGATACGGCTCTACTTTAGCCAGCAGGGTGAGAGCATACCCATGTCATTTGTGCTGGGCTTCTATGTGAATCTGGTGGTCAAACGTTGGTGGGAGCAATACAGATTACTGCCTTGGCCCGATACTCTGGCGCTGTTCATCAGTGCGGGTATACCCAATTCCAGTGGCGGTGTTAATGTAAGTAACAGACGACAGCTTTATGTAGTGAAGTTACAATATGTTTACTTATAGAATGAAACTGGTCGGCTTATGCGACGTAATATAATGCGCTACATGGTGCTGGCTTATGTCATTACGCTACAGCGCATATCACTGCGTGTAAAGAGACGTTTTCCCACCACACAGCATCTGGTAGATGCGGGTCTTATGCACGAGTCTGAGATGAAAATTTTCGAGGCGCTAAATCAAAAGAGTCCCATGTCCAAGTATTGGATGCCACTGGTCTGGGCAACAAATATCATTAACAGAGCGCGCAAAGATGGTTTGATTATTTCTGATCATATAGTGCAGACCATATTAGTGGAGTTGTCGGATATCAGACGTCGTCTGGGTGGCCTAATAGGCTATGACACAGTCTGTGTGCCCTTGGTCTATACGCAGGTAAGTGCAAGCTGGCGCTAGAAACTTTAGCAATTTCAAACTAAAATTTTCTTTTAAAGGTGGTCACACTTGTGCTTTATACCTATTTTATAGCCGCTTTACTGGGCCGCCAAATGTTGCCAAATGTTTTGGATCGCAATGGACGCGAAGATGCTGACTTGTATTTTCCGCTCTTTACCGCTTTACAGGTAAGCAAAAAAAAAAAAAAAAAAAAAAAACTACACAATAAATTATAAAATATTATGCAGTTATAGTTGAAACAACTTAATTTGCACGTTCCGCTCTATAGACCGAAACTTTTACGTATTGTCGTTTTGCAAAAATTAAAATCTTTGCGGTTTTCGGCTCATTAACAAAACTGAAACGCAAATGAGTCGGTAGTACATATGGCTATCGCTAAATGTAATAGTTATACCTAGTAAAGTTTGTGGTTACAGTTTGCATATAGTATATAAGTCTATTATAGTATGTCGAGATATTCACAGTTGTCGCCTGTGGCTTTTCAATGCTCCGGTATTTTTTGTTTTTTTTTCTTGGCTGCGGTTTTGTTCCGCCACGTTTTTCATTTCGCCTTGTCTTTAACAGATTTCCAAGTGTTTTTGTTTTGCCAAGTTATGTAAACAAGTGGAAACACGTAGACTCACGTTCCAGCCCACAAAAAAAAAAAAAAAATAAAAATAAAAAATAACTATAAAATGACATTTTCACTGTACTTTTTCTTTATTTGTTGTTGCGCTGCTGCTGTTTTCTGGCATTTTTTCCGATAAAAATTCGTGACGTTTGGTTTTTTTTTTGCCAGCTACTTGCTTGAGTTTCTCATTAGCACTTAAACTTAAAAGCACAACAAAAAAAGCGCAATCTTTTCTAACTGTTTTTTTTTTCCTAATTTAATTATAAACATGCGTATACATAGTTGTTTGCGTTTTATTGCAAATTAATTATATATAATATTATAGTATAATTTATTATATGATTTTATCTAATTCCATTAACTTTTTTTTCTTTTCTTTTGAATTTATACAGTTTGCTTTCTATGTGGGCTGGCTGAAAGTTGCCGAGGTGTTAATAAATCCTTTTGGCGAAGATGACGATGATATTGAACTGAATTGGCTTATAGATCGCCACATAAAGGTAAGTTAGAGCTTTCAAAATAATTATATATTTCGCATTTTAAGAACTTTTTTTTTTTATTTGAGAATTTTTGGTCATGCTAGCAGAATCACTGTTCTTTTTAAAGATTGCTATTTTTTTCAAATTCAAGAATATTCAGCCGTGCTCCAGGAAGTGTTTTAGTGATATTTTGATCGCTCAAAAATTAAGATACCTTTTAGAAATTATCAAAAATATACCTACTTATTTGAAATTTTTATATTAAGGCCTATACGCAGCACGCAACAAAATGAAAAACTACATTTAAAAAAATAGTCGCGAAAATTTCCAATTGAAATTTTTGGACAATGGGACGCAGACAAAAAAACAAAACAGTGTTGTCTAAAAATTCTTAACGTTAGATGGCGCCACTACTTCACTAGGTGTGGTAACACTAACAACAGCTGTTTGGTTTTTGCCGCTTTGGCGCGAATTACCGATTGATTGCGCAGCATGGCCTCAAACTTTAAATTGAACACGAAATGTACACAAATGTGTTGGAATATTAGTCCAATACAAAATACATACATCTTTGAAAAATCTTCCACTTTCTGCTCCGCCCTTTAAATAAGGATTCACCCAGACACTTATTTTTTTTTTGCGGCCAACCTTTTTACAATTTGGTAGGCAGTCATACTTGCATTGTTTATACCAAGTAATGTTAACAATACTTGTTGATTCAAATCCATGTTTATTTTATTTAATGCTTTGTCTTATTTTGCGCTGATTATAATTTGAGTGTGCCCACATTAACCCAAAGTATCGGAAAACATGACGATTAATACCACAAAAAAAAAAACGATAATTCGATAAAAAGTAGCACTTTGACTTACTATGCACACACTGGTGGCTCCATCTGAAATATTATAAAATAGTTTCCATTTTGAATTTTTCGAACTGCGTAGACCCCTTTAGACAAGATGTAACTCTGTAGATTAGAGGCAGGTGATATACAACTTCATATGAAATCATACGAAATAACATTTTACAACTTTTTGACAATACACAGTAAATATTCGTATAGGCCGAGATAAAATCAAATGTTGGAAGAAATTTTTTCGAAAATTCCCTAAAAATGCCTCATGGCATCAAGGCAGACAGACGGATGCGTCGCAGACCATAAATTCGGAAAGTCTGTCCCAATGAAACCTAGATCGCAGACATCTTAAGAAGTTAAAACACTTATTTTTACCAAAGATACGTTAAAAGTTAACACCATACAACACAAAATAAATATTATGTAAAGACTTTAAAAGATGTAGACAAAAATTATTAATTTCGCATCCCTCTACTATATATGTTCCAAAACAATGTTTACTTAGCTTCATCAATAAAAAAGTTTTTTTAATTATGCAATAGTTTTTCGCTGCTTATCCGAAACCTTTTCATGAAATGAGAATAAACAGCATGTACATACTTCAAAACATGTCCAAATCAGATTATTCTCTAAGCCGTGATGCCCCGACTGTTACCGGGCCATAATTTTTTTTTATAATAAAATCTACTACTGGGTTATTTATTATGATGCAATTGTTGTTGCATGCTGCTTGTTAAAACCCAAACGGAATTAAATTTTCAAGAAAAATATAAAGCATCTAGACACTTGTGAAATAACAAATTTTCTCAGCGCATGAGGCGTATACATGATGCAGGTCTTACAATTCTTATATTAAAGGCGCCTTAACAACTAAAATTATGCCATAACTACAGGTATATCTTAATTGTTGATTCTGACGTTGCCTCAGAATTGTTTATAGCATTTTGGCATGCATTTTTAACAATAAAACAAAATCAAAATTCCCCCCGCCAAAAAACCGGTATAACTTCAAATTGCTGATACCAACAAAAATCATTTTTAATTTAGCGTGAATTGGACAAAAATGAATTCAACATTAATTTAACAAAAAAATATTGCTTACATTTGTTCAAAAATACAAAGAAAAAATTCAGAAAAGATTCGGCGCAGTCATTTTGCGCTTCAGCCGAAATATAAATATAAAAAAAAAAAAACTTTAACGAAATCGTGCGAAACTTACTTACAAAATACTCTGTGATTAGCCAAACCTTGAGATTTATAAATTCGCCAAACACGCGCAGCTTACAACTCCAATCAAGCGTTGTTTAGACAACTCTTAATTATGTACATCCATAGAAACTTTTAAGATATCAACTTGTAGCTTGTGGGTTAGCAAGAATGTCTTTCTCAGCTAAATTGAGGTAAAGTTTTAGTTAAAAAATGTGAAATAAACTTGCCACGTGCTTAAAATAACCATGGTATGAATTACGGGCCAGCCATGGCGACACAAATTGCGCTTCAAACCAATAATCCAAGAGTAGAGAGTATCTTCCGCACATAATAGGTTCAGCAGCGACTTAGTGATGACAGAAATTACATAAAGTTATTTTTTTTTTTATTAAGTACAAGTGAATTCTTGCGGAAGGTTGGTTTAAGTTTAGATCAGCGGTGGGCAAAACTACTAATGCAATTTTTTGTGCGTATTGGCCTTCAGCACACATGAGTCTGCATAACAAGCTCAGAACAAATTAAGGTCGATAACACAAGCGATAAAAGGTGACTTATGCCCAAACCAACATAACCCAACTTAAGCAATGCCGAATAAAGCGAATGATTCTTCCCATCACTGATGACATTGGCTTAAGGTCTTGGAGATTTAGGTACTTATACGGACTTGACGTGCATGGCTTAATCAATAGTCTTAACCCCTAAAGGCCCATACGCAGCATGCAAAAATTTCGCACGGAATGACAAAACTTTATATAAAAAAAAAGCTCGCACTATTTGCTGCGTATAGGCCTAAAGGTTGTACAGGGTACAAAAAACTATTTTCAATTACTTACTTACTTACTTACTTACTTAGGTGGCCTTCACAACCCGTTACCGGGTTACAGCCGACCTCAAGAGCTCTCGCCAGAAGCCTCTGCTTTTAGCGCGTCTTCTCCAATTTATAACACCAAGTTAGACAGGTTCTCCTCCACTTGGTCCTTCCATCGAAGACGCGGTCTCCCTCTTCGTCGTCCATCGTTGACTCTCGTTTCGAACACCTTTTTCGCTCGAGCTTCTTCGTCCATACGAACAACATGTCCGGGCCAGCGTAAACGTTGTATTGTTATGCGCTGGACGACATCGATATCGCCGTAGAGCTCATACAGTTCGTGGTTCATTCTTATGCGATAGTCGCTCCCAATACCGACGGGACCGAAGATTTTGCGAAGAATTTTTCTCTCGAACACTCCAAGCGCTGCTGCATCCGTCTGCGACACAACCCAAGCTTCTGCGCCGTAAACAAGCACGGGTAAGATGAGTGTCTTGTAGAGTGTAAGTTTTGTCTGTCGAGAGAGGGCTCTGCTACACATTTGCTTACTGAGCCCAAAGTAACACCTATTGGCAAGTGTGATCCTTCGCTTAATCTCCAGGCTGATATCATTTTCGATGTTGATGGCGGTGCCAAGGTATATAAATTCCTTGACAACTTAAAAACTATATTGGTCCGCTACAACGTGGGATCCTAGACGCCGCGTATCCCTGTGCGTAACCAGCATATACTTCGTCTTGCCCTCATTCACCGCCAAACCCACTTTTGCTGACTCCTTTTCGATTGCTGCAAATGCAGCAGTGACATCTCGCTTGCAACGTCCAACAATCTCAATAATATCAATATCATCAGCACTGTATGCCATCATGTCTGAGTTCGGTATTCCTGCAAAGCTGATTCGCCTTTGTAGGATGACGAAGAGCAGCACCATCAGCTCCGTCAAGGTAGGAACGAACCTCTCCGAACCTTTTAATACCGTGCGAGGTTTCAGACAAGGCGACCCTCTATCGTGCGACCTCATCAATCTTCTGATGGAAGGGGTGCTGCGAAAGGCCGGGGTACATCGTAATGGCACTATTTTCTACTATTTTCAATTGCTCATATCAAAAACAGATATGCCCAATCGATCGTAACTTATGTATTAGGTAGGGTGTTTTAGCTCTCATCTGTTTAGCTCGAATGCTGTGTGTGGTGTGTGTGTGTATGTGGTATTTTTTTTTTTGTCAGTTTTTATGAACTTGCTTCTGTGTCGTTGGATTTGAATGGGTTAAGGTTTTTGATTGTATGGAAGTTTGGTTTCGTGCATGTGTGTATCTGTGTGTATTTTGCTGTAGTTGTGCGCGTGTATCTGTAGCTTGCAATTATTTACACAGCAAAAACTGGCGTTGGCAAAAGTAAATTGTAAACTGGTTTTTTGTTCGAAAACATTAAAAACCTCTTCAAGAGGTTTTATCATTGAGTATCATTATTGTACATAAGTGTGTCCAATCTGTGCTGCGTTTTCAATCCGGGAATACCAGGAGTGCAACGCATGTATATGACCTTCTAGAATACATTTTCACTTAAGTCATATGCATAAATTGTTGGCCCATTGGGTGGAGCTGCACACGCCTAAACGTGACATTTTTATAGCCACAAAAATTGAAAACAGAGCAACACGCATATTATTATTAAATTAAAAATTAATTTATTTATTTTATTTTTGCAACTACGAATGCCGCAATCCATACACTTGGGTAATACACATTCAAAATATTGGGATGTGGGCTGTACATGCAAATAAATAATGCATGAAACTATTAAAAATTATTAACAATTTCACTTTTTCTCCTTTGTTTCACAAATGCCAAGTGGGTCTGCTGTTTGTTTTTTTTTTTTTTTTCTGTTACTATGATGTAATTAGGTTTTTATTTTTATTTTATGATCGCAACATGTGGCTTAAGCGTGGCTTATCATTGTTGGCCATTGTAGCGGTTCCAGTGTTTCGGACCATATCGAGTCAACAAATCAATTCCAAATCTTATTTAAATTGCAGGCATGTGCCAGTACAATGGCGCTGGTGTGCTCCACTTTTAATATCTCATACGACACGTGCTAATGCCAAATATGGTAATAAATTATTTTCTTTTTTTTTAGGCCGCCTACATGATTGTCGATGAGATGCATGAAGAGCATCCCGAGCTGCTGCGTGATCAATACTGGGATCAGGTGGTGCCGAATGAGTTGCCCTATACCGTGGCATCGGAGCATTATAGGCGGGATGAGCCCAAAGGCTCGGCGGAGAAGTACAAAGTGAAAAAAGAAGATGCTATGTATGCGAATATTATGGCCACCGGTGGAGGCAAACGTGTACTAGCCGATGATGTCTATGCGGATTATGTAAGTAGTAACAAAAATGATTTTATATTCAAAATCGATTGAATGTTTTGAAAGGGTTTCTGGACAATTGTAAAGAATTAAGAACAGGATACACAAAAAAAATTCGAACAAGCCAAAATATTCTTTGGAATATCAAACAAAAATCGAAAAACTCGTTCAAATGTTTCGAATATATGAAAAAATTGGCATATCAAACAAAAATCGAAAAACTATTTCAAATATTTCGAATATATGAAAAAGTAGTTTTTTCCTTTTTTTATTATTGTAATTAATTTATGCAAGTCTTGTGTTGTATGGAGTACTCCAAGTTAGTCACTCTTTTCGGAAATGCTGAAGCATCTCTTTTTCAGTCTTCTTATTGAATGCGTTTTTACTAGTTTCTTTGCGAAGCGTTTACGATGTACTAGTATCATTATGGTAAATGTTTCTGAAAAAGTATTATTCCAAATAGTATTTTTGCGGAAATTCAAACTTAGTAAAAATTTAAAACTTTGTGAAAAAATTTTTGGAAGTACATTGAAAGTAACAATAATATACAAATACCTACCCTCAACTTTATCTTTGCAGGAGAGCGTAGATACGCCGATGGTTGAGCGTCGCAAGAATAACTGGCTGGTACGCCAACTTTCTCGTATGGGCTCCATGCGCAGCCAGTCCACGGCCTACTCTTCGGGAGGATTGCCATTCAATCGCAACCGTTTAAATTCCGTGTATTCTAGTCCAGAATCAGGCTTGCCATTGTCCATAATGCAGCAACAACAACTGCAGCAACAGCAACAAGCAGCACAGCAACAAAGCAAGCCAAGTCTCTATGAGAAGTTTGTGCATCGAAAATCTTTGCGTGCTCAGCGACAGTTGATTAAGCAGAGTAAGTACAGAGTAAAGAGATCTGGACACATATCACGGCATAGAAATGTGTCGAAGTATACTCATTATAGGGATGGGTATTGCAAGAACAAAAAAAAAATTGTGACAATATCTAAAAAATATTTATTTAGAGAAATAGTACATACATACATATATGCACTCAGCAACGTTCATAATAGATTCTTTCTGCATCCACACCGCCACCAGTGTGACTTCCAGCTTCTCTACGCTACCAGAAGGGTCTTGGGCTCCCTCGTGATGGCCTGTTATAGAACTTCCGCCGAGCCGTGATAATGTCTTTTCAATATTGATTTGAGGCTGGGGAATAGGAACAAGTCTGAGGGAGGGCCAAGTTAGGGCTGTTAGGTGATTGAGGCATCATTAAGATATTGTGACGGGCCAAGTACACCACTGTGCAATTGTGCGCTTTGACGTATGGGCTCAAGAGTACTTCCACAAGAAGCTCCAAAAGACGACTCATCGCGCAGCATAACGACGAAACTTGCAAAGGATGTGCTGACGTGTGATCCACACTTTGCTACGACTTAGAGCCAAAGGCTGATTTTTTTCGAGTTTTTCCTAAGATCCCAATCCAGTGCGATTACTTTCCAGATAGGCCCTGTGTAACTACCACACGTTTATTACAAATGCGATCCCATATTGCATGTTAACAACGGAATCATGTATTTTGGAAGAAGCCTATGTATTAGCTTCACCTTAAACAGGCCATTGACCTATTATAATTTAAATCTTTTTAATAAATTTCAATACTATGTCAACATAAAAAAAAATGGATCTACAAATAAAAAAAAAAGATCTTATTAGTGCTGTCACCAATCTTAGCGTATCTTCTGCATTGAAATTTACATAACATTTTAAATATAAGAAATCCTTTAAAAGCAGGATCTACCACATACATTTATTTCGAGCTGCAGTATTCTGTGCCCAATTCTCTTAGCCACTTGATATTTTACTTGCAATATTTTTTTAACAGATTCAAGGCTCAATGGTCTTACTGCAAATGTAATCAAACCACGCCCACGTATACCCACACCTGAGGTCAACAAGGATAATAATACAGGTAAGCTGCCATTATATTATGCTCGGCTTATTTGCACACTGTAGCTGAACCCATTGCACCCATAGCCACAAGTGCGGTCATAATGGCACCACAGCAGCTAAACACACAAAGCACACCGGGCATGTATCCCTACACAAGCACAGCCAGCGGCACTAATATACACCAGGACAGCGGTCAAGTGCTGGGCACTTTGTTACTCTCGCCTATCAAAGAATCGGATAGCTCATCATCCAATAACACTTTGATTCCAGGCCATCCAGCTACAGCAGCGCTAGCTCAGTCAGTTATGAAGGATGGCTTTACAGGAGCTACAAGTAAGTTAAACATCTTTGAATTCTACAATACTTGTAACACTTTTTATGCTACTTACAGCTCATGCGGCAACGAGCAACATAACAACGCTCTCATTTCCCTTCACGGTGTCCACCAGCGCCGGGGATACGCTTCCCACGGGCACGCTAAGCATACTGCCCATAGGTAATAATGCACAGCTGCCTACAATAACGACAACGGCTAGTGAATATGATGCCAATGACGTCATTACTACCATACCCGTCTCGCTATCCATACAGCGTACGCCCTCTGCGCTCTCCATTGTGGAGCTTGTGAACAGTGCTGCTGGTGATGGCACGGATGGTTACAGCAATCACGCAGGCAATAATAGCCTAACAACCACAGCACTGCTCTCGGTTAAGCCAATAAATGGCAACTCCAATATATCGCGTAATAACAGTTTTAATCTCAGCTTAAATTTACCGGATTCGACCACAAACTTCCTACAGCAGCAGCATCGCTCTTCGGTACGTTCAGCTCAGAACATTCCTATAGACACCGTAGATAATGTTGATTTTAAGACAAATGCTGGTAGAGAAGCAACAACCCAATCGGGCAACACTGCTGCTAATTCGGCACCCTCCACCTTGGCAAAGCACAAGCCCGAGTCCAAAACAGGCGAGGTCTATGTATAATATTGAGCGCAAGATCCAACTGAAATGCCTCATAACTCGTATTGGTAAAGCTTTTTAGAATTGTCACTCATTGTGTTGTAGTATATACCATAATTTTGATCTAGGTCTTAGAAAATATTCCCATATTACTAGGCAGCAAAATATACATATTGTTTTCAGTTCTTTGGCTGTTTTTTTAGATATGGATATTCATATAACCAAAAAAAAAAATGTTTTTTTTACTTTCGAAATATTTTTAAAAACTTTGAATTTTTCACATCAAACGAAAAAAAAAAAAATTACCATGTTTTAAACAACTTCTCGAAAAATCTATATCTAAAGAAATTGAGCTGGACATGTCCTAGATCTGGCTAGGATAACCAAACTTGACTTTTGGAATTGGATATGTTCAGTCAGTTCAAGCTTATTATTTCTTCTTCTGCTACGTCCCATTTATGCACCAATAATTTGAAAGCTCTAAATTTTTTTAGTGGATGTGAATAGTTTCTAAGTTAACATTTTTTTCTTTGTCATTCCGATAACAAAATGGCCAACAGAACGTCAAAGTATTTTTTCATAGCGTATTGGGCTATATGCCACCCGGAACCAACTATGCGATATTATTCAATACGAAAAGCATTGGTTTTTTTAAATTCTTAAAGTAAATATATATTAAACTAATTGTTGATTAACAACGATTTAGCATGATGGCTTAGAGAAATATTAGATTTACCATCTAAGAAAACAAAATAGTTAACTAGTCTCTTAGATCATTTGAAATTGAAATAGTTTTTTGTTAGAAGAATAATTTAATCCAGGAATGCAAACTAGTTGCTTTGCAATGAAACTTTTTGAGCTTTGTCTTTAAAACCTTACAGAATTAAACCCTTAAGAGGTTATTTATATATACTTATTTTGTATGTATGTTATTCTTGAAAATACTTGAATAGAAACCATATATTTTTTAAGATTTTTGTGTTTTTATATATTCTGTACAGACGACTACTTATCCCATATTTTATTGTTAGTGGATGCTCTTATAAAAAAATTTGTCTTTTTTTGGCGCTTGCCATATTAGTTTAACTAAATTTAAGTTTTTATTTTTACTATATAAGGAATATATCAATTTTGTACATATAAATTAACACAATATGTGATATTGGATTTGTATAAAATAAGAGTTTTATTTCTTTAAATTTAAGCAAATTTTATTGTATGAATATATTACAAAGCATATGTTTGAATAATATCTTAGATCGCTTATAAAATAAAATAATAGGAGACTTTTTGTTATAAATAAACAAATGTAACCTCACTTGTATCGCACTTGTAAGAATTTGAAGTATAGAAAATTCTGGCATAGAAGGAAAGTCATGTTTATACACTCACTTCTATAGTTTCTAAAGCATTTTTATAAGATCTTTTGTGAGAGACCATTCACCTGCTACCCATAGATCTTATACTATGTGTTGCAGTTGTTATAGGATTAGATAGCACACCAAGCAAAGAAGTATGGAAGTTCTATACAACTCTCCAACTCTCTTCTCTCAGCAGTATTTCCTTAAATTGTATTCTTCATTTGGTTTTGTTCAATGATTTCCCACATATCTCTATATCTATGACCTCATCTAAAAGTATCACTGCGAGTGAGTGCCCCTTCTACTCGTTAAGTAGTCCCTTTATTTTTAAATCGCCATAATTATGTTTTTCGCCTGCGCCTTTTTTCAGCAGTCTTTTTATTACTGTATAAAATCAACAACATGAAACCGTTCTCAAACCAAAGAAAGCTTTACCTGTAGTTGTCAAATGTCGGTTGGAGTCCATTAAAGCCTTGATTTGATCGACATCAGTGGTGACAGGCCGACCAGAATGTGGAATCGCATCATCGAGATCGAAATCTCCGGAACGAAGTTTTGCAAACCACTTCCGACACTAATTTTTCGAATTGATAACAATAAATTAGGACCAAGTACCATAGCGTAAGTTTTACTTTACGATTACCAGATAAATGTAATGGTAAACTCTGTGCCAAACATAAGGGTAACTCTTATATAGTCAGGAGGACAAAACAAATTGATCTAGACATGTCTGAGCGTTGCTCTGTCCGCATTCTGGATCTTGGAGCCTATAGGAGCAAAAATAACCAAACTTGATATTTTGAATCCTTAGGCAACCAGGCAGCTCATGTTCATCTTTTTTCCACCACGACCCCCCTCCTCAACCACCACAATACCATAGAGAATCCCGTAAGTTCGCTAATTGTGTGCTTAAAATATTAATGAAAGATACGCAAGCACAGAGGAGACAGGGCTGGAGCCTGGAACCAGGGCATGTATGGGGTCTCGACGCATGGGATGTTTTTAAATATTCGTCTTACACCAGTTTAATTGTTTTCAAAGAAAAGGCCTAATAAATGGTGTTTTTTTAACAGAGTCCGGAATTCCAAAGGTATATCTCTGAAACCAGTTGTTACTTTTGACAAATTTAAATTTCATTTTATTCAGTTAGGACTAACAATTCATCATGGTAACATTTACACCACAACAACGTTTTCAAATCTTCGAGATTTACAATCAAAATCGGTGTTCTGTTCTAAAAACTTATAGAGCTCTTCGTAAAATTTATGGACCGAATAATCGTCCATAAGAACGTGCTATTCGTCGTGTTCTTGATCATGTACGAACTCAATTGACATTCCACGATGTCTTACCACCAATCAGAATGTGAACAGCACAGTCCGAAGAAACTAACGCTATTGTAGAGGCCAGTGTAGAGGAAAATCCAAATTTATCGATTCGCAACGTGTTACCGTCAATGGAGATCGATACAGAGCGATGATCAATGAATATTTGTTTCCAAATTTACGTGACATCGATGTCGAAGAGTTCTGGTTTCAACAGGATGGCGCTATGGCGACCGCAACCATTGTTTTACTGAAAACTCAATTCAGTGAGAAAGTTATTTCAAGAAATGCGCCCAACAACTGGCCGCCGCGGTCGTGTGATTTGATCACTTTAGATTATTTTCTTTGGGGACACGTCAAGTCGTTGGTATATGTAGACAAGCCAGCAACAATTGACGACTTGGAAAACAACATTAAACGTGTCATTACTAAAATACGGCCCCAAATGCTCGATGGTGTGGTCAAAAATTGTACCCACAGGATGCGCTTTGTATTTCGTAGTCGTGGTGGTCACATGCCAGTATCTTTAGTTAAATGTTAAATGATACGAAATTATCTATCTAATAAAACCATATTTGCGGTCGTTACATTAATTTTTCTATGTTTTATTTAACTTTGAAATCCGGAAGCGCGTAAAAAAACACCCTTTACAAATGCATTCCCGGAACACGTTCAGACTCTCAACATCCATGTTCATACCTAACGGCATGAATAGAGCTTCAAAGTAAAGCCAGAATCTATTTGCTAACTCCAACATTTTTTGCCTATTTATTTTCCTATCGTTCTGGTCATCCTGTTTATATAGCTGGCAAAATATCCAACGCTGAAAAGTGCAACTGCAAGAGTATGAAAAAATGTCAAATCTCTTAAGATCTTGACTACAAAAGTCATGGTCATCGATCTAAGATTCAATCTATCAAATCTAATACGTACTTCCCATAGACGTCAATCAGAAAAGTCTTTTGTGTGTCGTAAGAGTAGAGGCTTAGATATAAGAGCAAAAATTCAAAATAACGTACGAAATATTCTTATAATTTTCCATTTCAATTAAGAGTTGTTTTGTTTTGCCGTACGCACCGTTCTCTTAGAACCAGAGCATATTCCATTAATTAAGATTGGACCAATGCTCTTCACAATTGAAACTATAAACAAATTTAAATGGGGTTTCGTAGCCCCAGAACAGTCAGTCGCATTTGAGCGATCGGGCTGAACTGACTAACTACTGATACGGTGCTCTGCTAAATAACTCCTGGATACGCAAGGATACAGTGCTGTGCAAGTGCTTCACATAAACCAAGTAGGATATCTTAAAAGTGTTTATTTTTGAAAAAAGTGTATAACTATAAATGCTGCTACAACTAAAGCATCTGTGACACCTCATTCGTTAACCCCAAGGGTCACAAATTATGTACTATATAGTAGCAGAAAAAAAAAGCAACAAACTTGCATATCATATAAACAAGTCTCAGTGACGCTTAATTGAATTAACCTTTTTGGCGTCTGCGAGTAGATACGAGATTGTGGTCCAAGCTATGCGTGAAAATTCTTGAGTCAGCATACCTCATCAATCGAGTACATATTGAAAAAATATTAAATTGATTTACTACTTGCCTTATAGTCTAAGAATAATGGAACGCGACGAAGCGTCCACAACCACCACGGATGGCAAATTGACGGAGGAGGAGGTGCCCATAGCGTCTGGTCTGGAGCCCACGCTGCCAACCAGCTTTTGGCAGCTTTTTCGTTTTTCCACCTATTTGGAGATCTTTTGGCTATTTATTGGTTTCATCATGTGCTGCATAAAGGCTATAACACTACCCGCTGTGGTTATTATCTATAGTGAATTTACGGCCATGCTTGTGGATCGTTCCATGCAAGTGGGCACAAGTTCCACAGTGCACGCCTTGCCTTTATTTGGCGGCGGTAAAATACTGTGCGTTGTTTGAACTGCACTTAGTCCCAAATCTTAACACTATGCTAATTACAGCACGAATGCGTCGCTGGAGGAGAACAATGAGGCTTTGTATGACGATTCCATTTCCTATGGCATACTGCTTACTATTGCCTCAGTGATCATGTTCATATCCGGCATATTCTCTGTAGATGTTTTTAACTTTGTGGCCTTGCGTCAGGTTACACGCATGCGCATACGTTTATTGGAATCGGTTATGCGCCAGGATATAGGTTGGCACGATTTAGCAACAAAGCAGAACTTTGCACAGAGCATGACCGAGTAAGTTAAGACTGTCTACTTTTGGTATGTATGAATATCCTTTATATATGACATTAAATACTCTCTTGCCAGTGACATTGAAAAGATACGAGATGGCATATCTGAAAAAGTGGGTCACTTTCTTTACTTGATTGTGGGCTTTATCATTACTGTGGGCATTTCCTTTGGCTATGGCTGGAAGCTCACTCTAGCTGTGAGCGCCTACATACCACTTGTAATTGTGCTTAATTACTATGTAGCCAAGGTAGGAGTTGCAAAAACGTTACCTTAAACAGATATATACTATTTTGAGGTAATCCTTATTGACACGGAGCTGCATACTCTGAATTTTAAACAAAAGCATTCAGTTTATAGAGTGGATCCGGAGTTTCGTTCCAAACGATCCTTGAACATGAACATGATGTTTAAGTTAATGACCAGTTTCGGTTTGATCGTGACAAATAAGGCTTCGTTTTGATTTGATTTCTTGTCTATAAGCTATTCCCTACAGTTTCAGGGTAGACTAACAGCACGAGAGCAAGAATCCTACGCTGGAGCAGGCAATCTAGCTGAAGAGGTGTTGAGCTCTATAAGAACTGTGGTCTCATTTGGTGGCGAGAAACAAGAAGTTGAACGTTTCGACAACTTTTTGGTGCCGGCACGTAAGGCAAGTCAGTGGAAAGGCGCCTTTTCGGGTCTCAGCGATGCAGTACTCAAATCCATGCTGTTCTTCTCCTGCGCTGGTGCATTTTGGTATGGCGTTAATCTTATACTCGATGATCGCTATGTGGAAGATAAGGAGTACACGCCCGCTATTCTAATGATTGTAAGATAAATTAAGTCGGCAGATCCTTTCAAAAAAAAATCATATCACATGCAATTTCAGGCCTTTTTTGGCATTATTGTGGGCGCAGACAATATAGCGCGCACAGCGCCATTTCTGGAGTCATTTGCCACTGCCCGTGGCTGTGCTGCAAATATCTTTAAAGTTATTGATCTGCCCTCAAGCATTGATCCCTTATCTACTGATGGCAAAATATTGAACTATGGACTGCGTGGTGATGTAGAATTTCAGGATGTTTTCTTTCGTTATCCCTCGCGGCCAGAGGTCATAGTACATCGAGGTCTTAACATTAAGATCAGAGCGGGACAAACTGTGGCGCTAGTGGGCTCCTCGGGTTGTGGTAAGTCCACGTGTGTGCAGCTACTACAGCGGTTTTACGATCCAGTTTTTGGCTCTGTAATGCTGGACGAGCTGGATATTCGCAAATACAATATACAATGGCTGCGCTCCAATATTGCGGTGGTCGGTCAAGAGCCAGTTCTCTTTCTGGGAACAATTGGTAATTAAAATCTGTAACAATCCAAGCATTTTAATACTATATGTACTCTTACCGACAGCCCAAAATATCAGCTATGGCAAGCCAAATGCTACTCAAAAGGAAATTGAGACTGCTGCCTCACAGGCTGGAGCCCATGAGTTTATCTGCCACTTACCAGAGGTAAGTAAATTAATAGATAGCTCATTTGCTTCATTTTTGTTTATTCCCAATTCTACGCAGAGCTATCGTACCATGATTGGTGAGCGAGGCTCCCAACTTTCTGGCGGACAAAAGCAACGCATTGCCATTGCCAGAGCTTTAATACAAAATCCCAAAATATTGCTTTTGGATGAAGCTACATCTGCTTTGGATTACCAATCCGAGAAGCAGGTGCAACAGGCATTGGATCTGGCAAGCAAGGGTCGCACTACAATTGTAGTTTCTCATAGACTATCTGCCATACGTGGTGCCGATAAGATTGTATTTATACATGATGGAAAAGTTTTGGAAGAAGGCTCACACGATGATCTAATGGAACTAGAAGGCGCATACTATAATATGGTTCGTGCCGGTGATATCAATATGCCAGATGAGGTTGAGAACGAACAAAATATAGAAGAAACAAAAGGTAAGCAACTTAAACCAAAATATTATTTCCTTTTTACTCGTGTTTTACTCGTACCCATGCTCTGTTTAGGCAAAAACCTGGCGCTGTACGAAAAGTCGTTCGAGACAAGTCCACTTAACTTTGAGAAAAACCAAAAAAACAGCGTACAGTTCGATGAACCAATAACCAAACCCTCGAAAGAGACTAATACCAACAAGCAGCCAGAGCCCGAAGAGGAGAAACCCAACGTTTTTTCAACCTTTGGACGGATTTTACGACTTGCACGTCCGGAATGGTGCTACTTAGCGCTTGGAGCTCTAAGTGCCATGGCCTTTGGCTGCACCTATCCTGCTTTTTCCATTATTTTTGGTGAATTTTATGCAGCGCTGGCAGAGCGTGATGAACAGGTGGCACTCAGTCGCACAGCAGCACTCTCCTGGGCCTGCTTAGGCGTAGCTTTCATCACAGGTCTCATATGTTTTTTGCAAACGTATCTCTTTAATTACGCTGGAGTTTGGTTGACGACTCGCATGCGCGCCATGACATTTAAATCCATGATAAGCCAAGAGATAGCCTGGTTCGACGAGGAGCAAAACTCAGTTGGTGCTCTATCGGCTCGTCTGTCTGGTGAGGCTGCAGGAATTCAGGGTGCTATTGGCTATCCGCTGAGTGGCATGATACAGGCTCTATCAAACTTTGTTGCTGGCGTATCAGTATCGTTTTATTACAACTGGAAGCTAGCGCTGCTTTGCCTAGCCAACTGTCCTATTATTGTGGGTTCCGTCATACTTGAGGCAAAGTAAGTTGTTTCAAAAAAAAAAAAACTCATTTTAATTTTTCAATTTAGCCAAAAACGCATTCAACAGGCGACTCAAACAACCAAGCAGGCATATTGGTTTTACGAAGTGCTTATAATTCGCAATCAGTTTAAGTTTAAATAAAAGAAATTCGATGCTTTGTAGACTTGTGGCAACTCCCACATCATACAGTTTGTTGGTTTTTTTTTCCAAATTAGCGTTTCATTCTTGAACTCGGAATGTAGACATAGACGACGCGAGGCTGCTGGCGTTCACTGGAACTGAAAAAAAAAAATGCAGTCGTGACACAGACTGGATCAAAGTGGTTGGCCAATGGTAGGCCAAGCATCTATTCGATTCCAAATAATTTACAGAGCACTGCAAACTTAGGTAGCTCGTAATCAATATGGATCTTTGATTTTAATAGGTTTTGTGACCCTTTAGCCAGAAGACGGTCAGCTAGTAGTCTTCTGTACTTTGTTTCATTTCTTATAATTCTAAAATTTATTTTTCACAGAATGATGTCTAATGCCTTAATTCGTGAAAAACAAGTACTGGAAGAGGCATCCCGCATTGCCACCGAATCCATTGCCAATGTGCGCACTATAGCTGGACTTCGAAGAGAGGCTGAAATCATCAAGCAATACACGGAGGAGGTACACAAGGTGGAGAGTCTCATACGTCAGAAACTACGCTGGCGCGGTATACTCAACTCTACCATGCAAGCATCGGCTTTCTTTGCCTATGCCGTAGCTCTCTGCTACGGTGGCGTTTTGGTTTCTGAAGGGCAACTACCATTCCAGGATATAATCAAGTATGCACTTAGGTCTAAGCGTTTTACAAACAGTTTTGTTTCAAGTCTATCTATATTTTAACGATAATAATGGCGTGAATGACTTTATAAAACGAAATCTTTTCGTTATATAGAGTATCAGAGACACTACTGTATGGCTCCATGATGTTAGCCCAATCGCTGGCCTTTACACCTGCTTTTACAGCTGCCTTGATAGCTGCACATCGTCTGTTTCGTATTTTGGATCGCAAACCACGCATAGTATCACCAATGGGTACAATTAAGAACACTCTTGCCAAGCAATTAAACCTTTTCGAAGGTGTGCGTTATAGAGACATTGAGTTCCGCTATCCGACGCGACCAGATGCCAAAATTCTGAATGGTTTAAATCTGGAGGTTCTACAGGGGCAAACTGTTGCTCTTGTCGGACACTCCGGCTGTGGCAAATCCACATGTGTACAGCTGCTACAACGCTACTACGATCCCGATTTGGGCTCAATTGTAGGTCTAAATGAAGTGCTATCAAAGTATCCAAGCCTTATTATTTGCTTCGTTTTTAGCACATTGATCACGATGATATAACTCACGACTTGACTCTAGAAGGTGTTCGGAGCAGACTGGGCATTGTTTCGCAGGAACCCACGCTATTTGAACGCACCATTGCCGAGAACATTGCCTATGGTGACAATCGCCGCACGGTTTCTATGCCAGAGATTATTGCAGCTGCCAAAAACGCCAATGCTCATTCATTTATTATCTCGCTGCCAAATGGCTACGATACACGTATGGGTGCAAGGGGCACCCAGTTATCGGGTGGACAGAAGCAGCGCATTGCCATTGCACGCGCCTTGGTGCGGAATCCCAAGATATTACTACTCGATGAAGCCACCTCAGCTTTAGATTTGCAGAGCGAACAGTTGGTACAACAGGCACTGGATGCCGCCTGTTCCGGTCGTACTTGCATTGTCATTGCACACCGCTTGTCCACAGTTCAAAATGCAGATGTCATTTGTGTCATACAAGCTGGTCGTATTGTGGAGCAGGGTACACATTTTCAGTTAATTGCCAATGGCGGTATCTATGCAAAATTGCACAAGACCCAGAAGGATCACTAAACGCCATGTTCCTTAAGAACTGCATTGATTTTTTTATATTGTTACCAAAGCTAAGAATTGTACACCATATTCAATAAAGCGGCACCATATGTTTAAGCAGAAATTTTTATGCAGCGGGTCAAGCATCTAACATCCAAAGGCCATTAAAGTTTCCCACTAAAGAAAATAGAAAAGACCCCGAAAAATGTATACCAAAGTGGTCAGGACGGGAAAAGATATAAATGTAGCTAAATCTGTCTCGCCGTCCTGTTTTCTGGAGACCAAAAGCGAAGGAGCGGGGAATTTCAGCACAAAATGTGTCTCCTTCCTTTTTTATTAAATCTCTAGAGTAAAAGTTTAAAATGTTTGTGAGGAGGCTACAGTCCCCAGAAAGGAATGTATGCTACTTATGTATGGTATACTATAATATGAAAAATTTTTTTAATTTTTGGCGAACCCACCTTGTAGCCCCTCAATGGCTTTTTACCCAAATCTAGTACACCCTTTAGGTATATGGTGTATAAATGGATGGTATTGAATAGGAAACTTTTTTTAAAGAATCTTCTGAACACTATGTGCTCCTCCCATGACTACTACCGCCACAGTAAGTGCCACATACATATATTAAGTTTATGTAAATGAACGTCACATAGAGGAAGCGAGGCCGGGACTCCTTTCAGCCTAATCAAATTAATTTTTGTTTTCTTTGCCAGAGACCCTTCCATCCGTAAATAATTTGAAAGCGCAATTTCAACAGTAACTACTTAAATTTTTATTATAAAATTTCGATTACATAGCATACACATATCGACTAGCTATCGATAACTGATATCCTGTAGCTGGCAAGCTATTAGAGTAAAGTCCCTATATTAATATACACAAAAAAGTTGTTAAGTTAAGACAAAGCCTATTAAGAGAGCTTTAAGCACATGTAATAATACAATAATTTTGCGAAATTTCTGTTGACACTATTGAAGCAACAATTATATGATGATACATTTTTATGAAACCCCAAACTAGATTTGTCCTACCAAGTCCCATATTTATAAGCTCTAAAGCATTTTTGCAAGACTTGGCATGTTGAGCTACATGTTGCTAATAAAGATCACTTTGTTGAAATATATACTTGATATGCATCTTATCTAGGCATTTATAGATGTCTTTACAGATAAGCTTTAATGTCTTTGTGACATCTGTGTTATAGCTATCTAATTACGACGTACGACTTTCATTGTCAATGTCGTAATGATATTAATTTCGAATATCTTTAGACTCAAACAAATACCATTACAGAGTTATATCTTCAGCAAACTTAAGATTGCATTTTTTTTAAATATAATTATAGTACAGTAAACAAAGTCTCAAAAATTACGTTTACTGGAAATTTGCAGGGACTATTTGGGACCCTGTTCTAAGTCTAAAACCGAGTTTTCGTATTCGCGGAGGAGCGGCAAGTTAGTGCAGTTTTTGCACGATTTTTTTTTTTTATTGAAAAAAATTCTTGGCAGTAAAATTATCAATTGGTCCAATCACAATCACTGCTTAAAGGCCCATACGCAGCATGCAAAAATTCCGCCCGAAATGTCAAAACTTTATATTAAAAAAAATATCCAAAAAAAGGGAATTTTTTTTTTATATGAAGTTTTGACATTTCGTGCGGAATTTTTGCATGCTGCGTATGGGCCTTAAAGTTAAAAACGTGGAAATAGGTTTTTATTGTTTTTCGAAAAATCTGCTTCTACTCAAAAATTGATATGTTTTTTGCAAACTCATTCAAATATGCCATACTGTGTCAAATGCAGCTTGCACGTCTAGGGTTACCATTCCAACTGATCTTTTCGATTTTAGCTAATTTTTAAATGGGTGGATACAGCACAGGTTACTTCTAAACCCATAGTGGGTTAAAAAGTAATTGAAGTAAATACGAAGACTTTAGAGATTGTACAGAGCAAACTAATTGGTCGATAACTTTTAGGGGAAACCAGCGGCACATTAGGCTTGGCAATTTCAATAATTTTTGCTAGTTTTTATTTTAAGCGAAAGTAAGCTTTTATTAAAAATGACAGATAGAAATTTTGTGCAGATTTTGGGAGGTACTTAAGGCAAACATTGCAAATCTGGTAGGGGCTTTTTTAATTTTTGTTAAGCTTGTTGCATTTTAAATTTCAGCTGTTGTAATGGCTAGCTCAGCCTAGATATTGCTTTAAACGAGAAAATTTATTGAGCTATCAACTAGCGCTGTATTGGTAGAATCTGAGAATGGGTCTGTGAGATGGTGGTTTTTCTAAAAAAAACTCGCCCATTATCAGCCGTTCTCCGGAAATCGAAAAATCCAAACCGAATAATTTTATTCAGATTCGGTTTTGCGTGCGTCGGAAAACGAATTTTTTTGTCAATAACCTGGCGCGAAATTATTTTTGTATGATACAAAACAGCTGACATGGTAGCCGCAGCTCTGCACCTTTTTATTAGTATATGTTACATTCACATTCATTCATTATACAAAAATATGACTTTAGCAACAATATTTATTAAAACTAAACACGACTTAGCTATTTTACAAAGCTTTTTAAAAGCGATTCGTAGTAATCCCTCTTTCAACAAAATGTTCGTTTTGGTGAAATTAGGAGCACCAACCAAATTGTTCGGATTCGTTTTGCGGAGCACGGCTGTATGTTTGCTTTTAGCTCGCGAATAGTGCATACTTGACCATTGTGAAAGAAACTTGGTACAAACTGCTTCTTGTTTTTGATCATTTTTGTAACATTTCCGAATGGCTTGGAATTGTACTCAAGAACACTATGTTTTGTAACTTGGCGGCTTAGGTGATTATATCCGATGTTTCTGATTTTGCTGAGAGCTGTTATGAACTCAGACAATTTAGAATTAGGTGCCCGGAGAAACTTTTTAGAAATGAATGTTGTGTGCTTAGAAAACTAAAAAAAATATGCTGCGAAATTTCTATAGGTACAGTCTCAAAATGCTTAACTAACAGAGATCCAGGCAAACTAATGCACTCTCGATGGGTAACCTGCGCGAACAGTATTCTGCGTTCATATATTCAAACTGCAAAACATGCTCTCACATCCGTGCAATGTAGCAGGAAACTTAGTTTTATGAATCTTTCTAACTTGCTTTAAATGGTGAAAAAGATTGTTGACGGCGAAAAATACTATCAACAAATAAAGAAAAGAATCAGTGGGACGAGGAATTTAGGATTTTGTAGCTTGCTGACAATGCAGTTCTATAACCGAGTGTCTGTATATTTAGGAATTTGTAAATTAAAATTGGGCTTTAGTAACTTGTCTGACCTTTTACAGATGCCAATATCAACAGACGCACCTTTAATTAAAGCCTTACATAAGTTATCATGCATTCAAGCAAAAAAAGATAACGCAAAGTTTTTCCAAGTCATACCAAACCTTGAGGAAAATCAATTCAATTGAAATTAATAAATTGTCGCCGGAGAATTTTAAACAAAAATCATAAAACAAAAAAAATAAAAGAGTGAAAAAATGTTGTACCTATTCAAAAATAAAAGTTAATAGTTGCACGCTCTCGGAGCATTTAAATGTTATTAGAAATGGAATTGATAAAAGACGGCGACATATGCAGCAGACTCATCAGTCGAGTCCCATATTTCGAACGGAACACTTGCTGGATATACTCGAACGCGTCTCGACAAGCTCATTGAAATCTTGCTACATAAAATTGGAAAAGTTAACTAATTAGGCGAGAAGGCATAACTATTAAACCATACCACCAAATCGTAAAAGCTGTGTTTGAATAAGCAAAGTAAAACACTTATAGCTTATAAAGTGCATATATAGTATACTATATATATTCAAAAGTTTAGCCGTGTTTCCGAGGGTGATAGTGATTTTTTTCTATACCGCAACATGTTCAAGCTTAACTATTAATTGACCTTTGGGGTCAATGTTTGCATAGACATTAGTTCGGTCTTTTAACGAACGTCAAGTGCAAACGTCATAATGTCAGTACACGAGACCGAGGACGCTAGTCTTCCAGTGGCGGCAAAGAAACCTAAAGAGCAAAAACCGACTGAGAACACTGTTAGTTTCTGTCAGCTCTTTCGTTATGCCAATCATTGGGATTATGTGCTCTTGGTATGCGCCTGTTTGGCAACCATACTGCGCTCCTTGGTCTATCCTATTGGCATTGTGGTATATAGTGAACTGGTGGCTATGTTTATTGATAGAACGCTTGGCGTGGGAACCAGCTCGGACACAACGGCACTGCCTATATTCGGAGGCGGCAAGATTCTGTAAGTATATTTATAGAGCCTTAAGTATTCATATTGTACTTGTTGTGTGACTTGGTGGCGAACAGCACCAACGCCAGCTTCGAGGAGAACATGCAAGAACTGCGTAAAGACTCTGTCTCATTTGGAATACTCATGACACTCGATTCACTGCTTATGCTGTTCTCGGGTATCGCCTATGTGGACATATTTAATCATTTGGCCTTAAACCTGACTGTACGCATGCGTCGCGAGTTTTTCAAGGCTACACTAAGACAGGAAATAGGCTGGCATGATATGGCCAAGGATCAAAACTTCGCTGTGCGCATAACTGAGTAAGTGCCAAGTGCGTGGACATATCACCTAATTATACTTTGCAACAATAATTCTAAGTCGTTGTAAAACATTTTCGTATTGATACTTATTTTTTTTTTTGATTTAACCCAAGAAATAGCATGCACAACTCAAAACGGGTAGTTATAGTGCATGTCCTGTGTCCTGCATAAAATATGGCTGATGTCTTGCATAAAAAAATTTCACTTTTAACAGGAATAGCACAGACGGGGCTAATTTCAATCGAAAGGTGTAGAACTGTGTTAGCTAACAAAGAGAAATATGAATAGATAGCGACAGCAAAAAATACGGATTTGGCAGCACGCAAAAACGAAAACGAACCAAATTTATTCGTTTTGGTTTTTCATTTTATGGAGCACGGCTAGATAACATTTGATAGGATTTTCAAATTTTATTTAAAAATTTTGGCATAAAATTCTACGCTGCCTCAAATTTGCAAATTCGCAAAACAAAGTTGCAATATTAGTTTCTTGACTTACGAAGAATGGAATTTCCGAGAATCAAGTTGCCCATGCATTTTTTCAACCTCCATATACGTTCCATGGTTTCCTCAAGCCAAGTATGAAGAAATGTACTAGACGAATAATTTGATTTTGGATTGTAAAGTTTAAGAGATCTACATGTTTCTGGATCATATAATACCATTAGCCAAAAGCTATTGCCTAAAATACGCAGTTTGGTATCCAAATCTAGTTTGGTTTTTTATGAATTTTAGATTTTTCCGGCTGCATTCTCCAATGTGATAGCGAGCTCAGTCCAGACTTTCTTGAGTTACAAATGGTTTAATATTCAATGACTTTGTTTTATATATGTATACCCATAGAATGCTGCAAGTGTCAAAAATTTGTCGCCAAAAATACTTTTGGAAAACGCCTTGAGCAAGATCAAGGTAACTAAAGAAGTCGAGATAAACATGTTCATCTTTTCGTCCGTAAGAATGCCTAGATCTACTCGAAAACACGTTTTCAATGCAAAATTCTAGTGTTTTATGAAGATATTTTTACTAAGTTTGGCTTTCGAAAGTTTTTTGCTGTAGCTAAGCACTATTGTGAATTTGATCGAAAACGAATGGGTTATACTTCTGTGCTCAAAAAATAAGGCGACATTGCATTTGTTTTGAAAAATCTTTATTTTTTCGTTCAAATCCATTTCAACGCCTTCAAAGTAATTCCCCTCCTGACACAGTGCACTTATGTCAACGGATTTTCCAATCTTCGAAACAGTTGTTAAAATCGATTTCCGGGATGGCCTTCAGCTCTCTCTTCGACGCGGCTTGAATCTCCTCTATCGACTCAAACCGGTGTCCCCGGAGCGATCTTTGGAGTTTGTTGAATAGCCAGAAGTCGCACGGTTCCATATCAGGTGCATACGGTGGTTGTGGAACGATATGGGTTGATTTTCTGGCGAAATGGTTACGAAAAATCAATACAGTGTGAGGCGTTGCCTTTTCATTGTTGAGCGACCCTATACCCTGTTCTATCTATATTATAGATCAAAAGAGCTAGGAGCAAGAAATTGTACTACAAGGGTTGTCTTCACTTGCATTCATAGAATTGATAGATTCATAGAATCCCGCTTTTTTTAGCCAACTGTATTGAAGCTTGCCACTGGTGCTCCTTTTGTGGGTGCACATTTTTTTAAATCGGATGGAAACTTCATTATTATTATTATAACAAGAAGCCACACTAAAAATAACCTATATTTGTCGAAATCGGTATGTACACTCTTTTAACATGTGCATTAAAGTTCATGGGCCTGGAAATCGGGGGAACATTGTAGAAATTAAAAAAAGTACAGGGTTAGTACTATAACCGTTTCGCGAAGGCTGGTGGCTCCGCTCACCCGTAGTTTAACTTGAATTTTTCAGACAAAATATTACTCTGTATGGAAGCACCCTGTTAATGATTTTATTTTAAGATAATATATAAAATAAATGTTTTTATAGATAAATTTTTGGTAGTGTGGCTAAATTTAATCTACTGAGAGTAATAAACTGATATAAATATTTTTCCCATTTGAAAAGGAAGTCATTTAAAAAAGCTTTCGAATCCCAATACTTGGAGTTTCTTATTTCGAAAATTAAATCCTTGTTATATTTGAATTTTTTTTTTTTTAGACTTAAAATTTTTAAACTTATAAATTTATCTGGTTTTAGACAAATGTTATACAGCCAAAAAGCGGAAAAAAAATAATTTTGTTGCAGAGTGTAAGATGCCCTATGTAATCTCCTTGGCTAAAACATACCGTTTCCGGTAAACTTAATAAAAAATAAAATATAAATAATTAAAATTTTTTTTTTCTGTCCGATTGGTTTTACTGTTCGCGAAAAAAGTGAGTTTCGGAAATTCGCGATTGTTTTAAATAAAGGGGTCTACGCAGTTCGAAATATTTCGCGCGGAATGACAAAACTTCATATAAAAAAAAAATCCCAAATGGGATTTTTGTCATTCCGCGCGAAATATTTCGAACTGCGTATAGGCCTTAAGCGATTAATCGAAAACCAAAAACAAAATCAGCGTACCCATATTTCCGGAAACGGTTTGATTTAGCCAAGGTAATTTTTTTGTTAACTAGTGTACCTAGTTTAAATATTTATTATTATTATACAATTTTAAGCAATATGGAAAAGATACGAAGCGGCATAGCCGAAAACTTGGGACACTTTGTAGAGATCGTATGTGATGTTATTATAAGCGTACTAATATCGTTCATATTCGGCTGGAAGTTGGCCCTGGCTGTGTGCGTTTATATACCCATAACCATGATAGTTAACACTGTGGTGGCACATGTAAGTAATACATTAAACAAAGACTATCTGTGATACCAACTAAGAGCAATTTTTAGTACCAGGGAAAGCTGACTGCGCGGGAGCAAAATTCTTACGTGCGCGCTAGTTCGGTAGTCGAGGAGGTCATCGGCGCCATACGCACAGTTGTGGCCTTCGGAGGCGAAGTTTCCGAGTCTATCAGATATGATAATTTGTTGAAACCCGCTTTGAAAGCAGGCAAATGGAAGGGTGTCTTCTCGGGTCTAAGCGATACCGTCATGAAGGCCATGATGTTCATTGCCGGCGCTGGCGCCTTTTGGTATGGCGCCAATTTAATTCTATACGATCGTAACAGCTCTGTAGAGGAACGTGAATATACGCCCGCCGTGGTTATGATTGTGATAGCCGGCATAATTGTCAGTGCGAACCATATTTCGCGTACTTCCCCATTTTTAGAGTCTTTTGCCATGGCCAGAGGTTCAGCAGCGGCCATATATGACGTCATTGATCGTGCATCTAAAATTGATCCACTTTCAAAAGCTGGCAAAATTTTAAATAATGGGTTAAAAGGCACCATTGAGTTTCGAGATATATTTTTTTGTTATCCTACGCGTGAGGATGTCATTGTGCTACGTGGATTCAATCTGAGTGTCATGGAGGGTCAAACTGTGGCTCTGGTGGGTTCCTCAGGCTGTGGCAAGTCTACGTGCATACAATTGCTGCAGCGTTTCTATGATCCAGTATTTGGTCAAGTTATGATTGATAATGAGAATATACAAAGCTACAACTTAAACTGGCTGCGTTCCAATATTGCTGTTGTGGGTCAGGAACCTGTGCTCTTTCAGGGCACAATTTGTAAGTAAACGACTCAGCGTTCTTATATGAAATTTAATACTTTATAAATAGGTGAAAATATACGCCATGGCAAGCCAGAGGCCACGCAAAAGGAGGTAGAGGACTCTGCCAAAGCTGCCAATGCTCATGATTTTATTATTGAGCTACCCCAGGTTATAGCCAAATACATTTTCTAAGCTTTTTTCTAATTTTATATCTTTTTAGGGCTACGATACTCACATAAGTGAAAAGGGTGTTCAACTTTCAGGTGGACAACGTCAGCGTATTGCCATAGCGCGCGCTCTTATACAAAGACCTAAAATTCTCTTGCTAGACGAGGCCACATCCGCACTGGACTATCACTCTGAGAAGCTCGTGCAAGAGGCCTTAGACAAAGCATGCAAAGGACGTACAACGCTGGTTGTGTCACATCGTCTCTCAGCCATAAGACACGCTCATTGTATAGTGTATATGGAAAATGGCAAGGCTGCGGAGCAAGGCACACATGAGGAGCTTATGACACACAAGGGCTTTTACCACAAAATGGTCACTGCACATGAGTACAACGATGTGGCCGAAGAACTGCTAAATGAGTATGAGGATACCAACTTATCTAAGGAACGCAAGGATTCCTTCAATCTGGAAGAGCTTTCAGTCAATGCTCTAAGCAAGCGTCACTCACAAATTTCGATGGAAAAGAATGAGCAGTTTTTGATGAAGCGTCTAAGTCGCACCGCAAAGCAAATAAAAGCGGAGCAGAAACTTCAGGCAGAGCCGCGCGCTAGTTATATACACACCTTTTTACGCGTTTTAAGCTGGGCTAAGCCGGAATGGAGTTTCTTGATCATTGGCTCTATCTGCGCGGGACTTTATGGCTGTGCGCTGCCAGCTTTTTCTATTGTGCTCGCCGAACTTTACGGCTCGCTGGCTGAGCCCACAGACGAGCTGGTGTTAGATCGCACCGCTTCCATGTCCATAATCAGCGTGGTGATCGGCATATGTACGGGTTTTATGTGCTTTATTCAAACATTTTTCTTCAACTTGGCTGGAGTTTGGTTGACCACACGCATGCGGTTAGTATGCTCTATTTCAAACAAGTTTATAATATAGTAACTTAACTTTAACCACAGCTCTAAGACATTCAGTTCTATAATGCATCAGGAGGTTGGCTGGTTTGATGAGAAGGAGAACAGCGTTGGCGCGCTCTCCGCTCGTTTGTCCGGTGATGCGGCTAGTGTTCAGGGCGCAATTGGCTTTCCTTTGAGTAACATGTTGCAGGCAATTACGAATTTCATTTGCAGCGTTTCCATAGCATTTACATACTCCTGGGAATTGGCTTTGGTCTGCCTAAGCACTTCACCCTTTATGGTAGCCTCAATAGTTTTCGAGGCACGTTTTAGTGAAAAGTCTGCCTTGAAAGAGAAAAATGTGCTGGAGGAAACGAGCCGCATAGCTACGGAGACTATTACACAAATTCGTACAGTTGCAGCCTTGCGCCGGGAAGAGGAATTAATACGTACTTACGATAATGAAGTCGACCGATATCGGCAACAAATTAAAAGACGTTTGAGATTCCGTGGCTTAGTCAACTCTCTGGGCGTGTCTATTATGTTCTTTGGCTATGCGGTCACATTAACATATGGTGGTCATATGTGTGCAGATGGCAAGATCAAATTTGAGGAGATAATGAAGTGAGTACTTAAGTTTTGTACAGGCAGACCCTATGAAGTATATGTATTCTTGACCATCATGAACAGCCAAGTCGATGTCCACCCGTCTGTCCGTATGAACAAAAGCATCTCAGAGACTGTGAAAGCTAGAGCCCAAATTTTATCGAAAGATGCTTCTTATTGCCGATTTATGTCAATATCTTGCTCCATTTCCTTGTAGGTGATTTTGCTGTTAATATTGCGATTTTGTTGACTTCTTCTCCAAAAGTTTAAGAATCTATTTTTAAAGGATCTTCTAGGAAAAGGGGATTAAATCTGATCGTTTTTGCCTATAACTCCCAAAATTCCCAACCGATTTTAATTAAATTGGACGCAAAACATGGGCTCCCAAAAAAGGAAGGGTTGTGTCGAGTTTCAATATGGTTGGCTGAGTGAGTAAGCCGCGAAAATCTATTGGTGGTGCAAGTGAAGCAATAGATCATAAGTCGCATCCTATGGTAAAATTTCATGCTGCTAACCTTTTGCTTTCGAGAAACAGGCTGTACGCGGACATGGCTTATCAATTTCTTTTTTTATGCTGATCGTTTTGTTGTACTGGCTGTGGGGTCTTACTTGTCTACATTTTAGATCTTAATCCTATTTTGTAAACTATTCTTCCCATAGAATTGCCAACACCATGCTGTACGGTCTCTTCATATTGGCGCAATCTTTAGCTTTTACACCAGCCTTTAACGCCGCTCTACTCTCTGCCACGCGCATGTATGAGATCATCGATCGCAAGCCCAAAATACAATCTCCTTCAAGTTTCCACTCACAACAGAATGGCAATGGCTTACAATCCAAAACAAATGTTGTTGAGCAAGGTGTAAGCTATCGTGATATAGGCTTTACTTATCCTTCAAGACCTGAGAAAAAGGTGCTGCACAGTTTCAATTTGGACATACTGCAAGGCAAAACAGTGGCTCTGGTTGGTTCCTCGGGCTCTGGCAAATCCACTTGTGTTCAGCTGCTGCAACGTTATTACGATCCCGATAATGGGAAAATTGTAAGTGCTTCTTAAACACGAAAGCCTGTTGCCATAAATTTTTAATTTCTCTTTCCTACAGCTGATTGATCAGGAAAGCATACACCACGACATGGAGTTACCAACACTGCGCCGCCGCCTGGGCATAGTGTCCCAAGAGCCCTCGCTATTTGAAAAAAGCATAGCGGACAATATAGGTTATGGGGATACGTCACGCAGCGTGCCCATGCAACAAATCATTGATGCAGCAAAAATGGCTAATGCACATGACTTTATAATGGCACTGCCATCCCAATATGATACTGTGCTGGGTTCCAAGGGCACGCAGCTTTCGGGCGGTCAGAAGCAGCGCATAGCCATAGCACGTGCACTGGTGCGAAATCCAAAGATCTTGTTACTTGACGAAGCCACCTCTGCACTAGATCTGCAAAGTGAGCGGGTATGTTCTTCTACTGTTATTTAAGTGTACCTTTATACACATAATGTTTTGCATACGTTGGTCTTAGGTGGTTCAAAGCGCTTTAGATGAAGCCTGTTCCGGACGCACTTCATTGGTCATAGCTCATCGACTGTCTACCGTGCAGCGCGCTGATCTCATCTGTGTCATGAGCAGTGGACACATTATTGAAAAGGGCACACACGCACAACTGCTAGCTAAGAATGGAATTTATGCCAAACTTTATCGCAGTCAGGCAAAGACATCTTAAAGCTTAGTTAAAGAATGCGTATGGTCTTCCAAAGAAGGATAAACATGCTAGTCTTAAGAGATGAGGAGACAACAGAATCACTTTCCATCACAAATTGTACCTATAGCAGCTGCGTTCCTTTGAGCTTTAATTTGGAAAATACTTTTTTTTGCTAAGCACTACGCCAAAGCTTTATCTATGAACAATTACAAGTCTAAAAAATTAAATTTATGCACCATCACAAAAAAAAAAAATTCAAAATACAAGGAAAACAAATTTTATGATTTTGTTTGGAAATAAATTATAGCAGAGGAAAAAGCAATCACCATGTTTAACTGACGTGCTTGATTACACAGTCGACATAAAAAAAATTTTTGGTTTGACCTGCGGACGAGGAATATGTTCTCTTCTGTATTTCGAGGCTGAACCCCACCCAAGAATTGATAAAACGGGCTTTGGTTCTACACTAATAGGGTTGCCACCTGCACGGGCCTCGCCCGGCAATGCTGGGCCCAGGAAGTGATCGTCGGGCTGAAGTGGTTAATCTTGATGTTGACGAAGACGTTCTTTACGACGAAGTACTTTCTTAGGCGAAGATTATCCCTAAAATCAAAAAAATTGAAAATGGGTAAGAATTTTCGAAAGTTCTTACGGATTTGTCCAATTGCCCTTAATTGTTGGAAGAGTTTTATCGATCCCCATCAGCAATGCCCACGTGGAAAAAGTTTTTTCAGTAATAAAGAATGTTTGGACCGATTGAGAAATCGAATGAGAGTCGAATTGGTGATGGTAGAGCTTTTGACGAAATTAATATGAGTTGCGAAGAATTTGCTCTTTTTTTGAATCGACCGGAACAAGAGCCACTTCTTTGAAAAGCGATGACAAATAAAAAATACATGTGGAAAAAAAATAACTATAACTATAACAGATCTTTGTAAAAATACATCGAGTATGAAAAAATTGGACATTTTCAAATTTCCCGCTTTTCACGGAAAAGCCTCAAAATCAATTTTTGTGTAACTGTGTTATAACATTACCTCAAAACACCACATGAAAATCTCTTTCGAGTCCTGATGTCCAACGATGCGTTTTATTTGTTGTTCGGCTCACTGAATCCGAATCCGATTTCACAATAACCTTAGCACGTCAGGTTTCTAAGGTCTCTTCTTATGAAGATACGTTTTTTTTTTGTGTCGCTGTGTTTTTTAATATTTTCTCGACCGTATTTGGTGCACCAATACTGACTAAGTCTACCTTTGACCGAAATAAAAAAAAAAAAACCATATCATCTATTCAAATAATATTTTTCCATAGTTTACTCAGGATATATTTTGGCGAAACTGTAAGTCGGGGGCGGATGACTTTGAGATATCTTGTACCATCACAACAAACAAATAAAAGATAGAGCCAGTTTCGATCATATTCCGCAGTGCTGAGGTACTGTGAACGCCTAATTTGGTAACGATATGTTCATAAACATATGAAACTTTTATTTTTTATACAAAACAACGACGATATCAAAAAAATAAAATTAACTTTTTCCCGTGACATAATAGAGGGGATCTTATCATCTCAGCGATCTAGGCTTTCATACAGACAGACAGACATGCCCTGATCATAATGTATGTAACTTAATGAGATCTCCAAAGTCTCCTTCTCTGTTTTACATATATTTTTGGCTTACACAGACTTAACATACCCTTTGCAACTAAGAGGTACATGGTATAAAAGGAATTCTGAAATAGCTTATATACATTTACCAAGAGATTTCATTGAACTTAAGTTCGAGGCAGTTCTTAAAAATTAGTTTCGTAAAACAATATTTGTTTTCTTCGATCAAAATGAATGTCATCTTCCATTTAAAAGTACGATTTTTTGCTGATTATATTGTTTACATTTGTTTATATGAAAGGTTTCCAAAACATTTGGCATCCACAGATATTATTTATTCCATGGCTTAAAATGTACAAAAACGCTAATTTTTTACGGAATACCTACGACAATGCGACAGTAATTACACCGGGCACCTAAGAAAACTCCGGGCCGGGGGGTACCCACCCCAGAGAGAATGTGCTCTACCACTCTGTGAAACTATTCCGGAGTGCCGTGTGTCCTTACTTGCCATATTAGCTCTTGCCAATACCCTGCACAAAAAAAATGTTCGAAAGCGATAGGACGCAATGGATGTATGTGTCTGCCAGGGTTTTAAAATCATGTCCACTCTTTCAGGTAATTTGCCCTACGCATCATCGCATTATATATTTTGTTCTTTCCAATCTCGGCGCTTTTTTTAATCTACTCAACAATTGCTAGTGGCAGTGCTGAAGGAGCGTATTATATCTTTAATACAAGAGTTTTTATAATTATTTCAAGTAACGTTTAATATAAAATTGCCCCTATAAGTAGGCTAAAAGAAAACTCTTATACTCTAAGTAAAGACACAAACCTTGAATTATTGCCAATTGCCATCTGGTTCCTGTTAGAACCGGAAGAGATTTGCCTAAGCTTTTTCCGAGCTTTTCAGCAAAGACACAAACCGGTGTCTGTTTCAATGCCAATCGTTTCGGCACTTGCACGCTAGCTTGGACACAAACCTTGAGTGAGTAAAAAACAGTTTTGCGTTAACTGGGTTAGTAAATACACCAACCATTTTTCAAAGTCATCTTTTGTTCCGTTAAAAGATGTACAATTTATATTATCTTATCAGTACGTATTTATTTATCTAAGAAAAAATAACATTTTATTTAAGCGAACTGCACAGATTATTTCAGTTGCGCATTGTTTATGTAATTATAAAGACATGCAAAAGAAATCTAATTGTATTCTTCAACTTTCTTACGTATTGATTCGTAAGTCTACTCAGTCTTTTATCCAAAAAGAAATCACATAACTTTAAATTGAACTCTACAAAGTTTGCCTCCTGCTGGCACGTGCTGCTGTCATATCCCAGAATGTAACTCTATCTTGTCCATTGGAGCACAGCTGCCAAAATGTGACAAATGCGACAAGCTTTGTTTGCTTATACGATGAGTCAGCCGGCTGCATACGCAAATATGCCTCAAAATGTCATATGTATATAGCAGCCTGTCGCGAGCACAAGAGTAATTATGATCAAACTTTGTAATTAAGCAATTAAAAAAACAATTAGGTAATTCTTTACAGATTTCACTGACTACAGCAACGTATACTGCACTATGCTGCCATACATTTGCGAAGACGAGTACGAGCGCTGGACCATCTTCTTTGGCCACGAGAAAGATTAATACTAAACAATAATTTAAATTTTAAGTATAAGCTGTTTGAGTCAGCTGTGTTTTAAAAATAAACCGCAGTTTCGCACACGCGTCTGTCAACAACGACGTCAAACCTTTAATCCCAGACCGGTTCGTAGCGACCCGAACAGTAGCCCGCAAAAGATATTCACGTGACGCTTATGTATTTTCCCACAGAGCAGACAATATGGGGACTGAGTAACGCCTCGAGCCTTTATTTTTATTTTGGTTGCTTTTTTTTTGGGAGTTATTTTGGCATATATTAAAAGCGCTCCCCGGGGTCCCATTGGCTTGTAGTAGCGCCAATCAGAAGTGTAAGCTTTAATGTACATATGTATAAAATTGGGTTCGTCCATGTGCTGGCGTTCAGTGTTTATCAATCAGCGCATGTACACCAACGTTTCGCGGAAATGATATTTACAAAATTGTTACTATTATATGGTTGGTGCACCGCGTCTATGCTTATTACCAATTACCAATTATAAACATTGCAGTGTTGACTTGGTGCACTATCCTGGCTGCTATAAATGCGGTGACATTGCCTTATGATGTACGCGAAAAGATGTACAAGGCTGCGCCGGTTGTGCCGGACGAGCGCCTGGGCGATGCTGAACTGGATCATGCCTCTCAATTGAAGCAGCACAATAGCACTGCTCAATGGCTGGCAGAGAAAAGAACGCAATTGTCGTTTTATTGGAATTCTATCTAAAAACCTGGTGCTACAAACGGTAATAGTTCGTTATAAATAGTTCATCATCAAGCAAAACCTATTCCCTTTTTTTTCTCCTATGTTTCATGCAGATGTCTAACTTTTTGGCTACTTATTTGGTTATGGCTATGTACTTATAAGTTATAAGCATTAAAAAAAAAAATAATAAAAAAAATTTATAATAAATTTTGGTGGAACGTGTGTGTAAGTGTTCTTAATTGCACTGCATTCCAATAAAAATCACGTAGAACTCAGGCAAGTTTTCGTATAAAGTTCAAGATTGTCGTAGCGTTTGAGTCAGTTAAAATTTATCCAACTTTGCGTCGATCTTAAAGCGGAAGTCTTACGGAAATGTATCACAACAAGCTTTTATATATTTTTGGCATTTACTGCCTTTTGCTGTTAACAAGTAAGTCACTGACACTGATTTTGTCTGGGGAGCTTAAACTGGAATTTGTTTGTTTTTAGCATACAAGCACTATGCCGACGCCTTGCCTTTTGACAAGTACAGCAGCTCAGAGGATCAATTTAATGAAATCAGCGAGGAGTCGGAACGCAAACCTTTTGCTTTTCTTAATCAACTTTTTAACAGCGCGGAACCGGCCGCGGAGCCGGAGCCGGCAACGGAGCCTGAACCCAGCCCACCATCAACTGTTAACGTCATCACAAAAGATGCGCCCAGTGAAAGTTCTAAACATGCTACCAACATGGTTCGTTCTGTTTTGCACCTTATCAGCAACTTTATGAGCTTTGGCAGAACCATGATCGAATAATTTTGAAAGCCATTAACTTCTCATACAATAAGCTGTTATTTAAGAAATTATGCAAATATTTTATATACTATATTATATAGGTAATAACAATAAACCAACTGTAATTGACTATCAATTGAGAACTTGTCTGTAAAGCTTCCAAAAAAAAAACAACAAAAAAAAGAGAAAAAGAGAATTTCTGTTTACGTCAGTGTTGACATTAATCATAATTATTTGTATATGACAATGTTTAATCCATCGCAAATGACGTCTTCATACCATTAATGATGGGACGGACCAGCCCCCAATTCAAAATGCCAAAAAGGGGATTTTTTTACAGCTTACGGGTTTTTATCGTTCATTTTTTTTTCTTTGCTTTGCTTTGCTTGCTTACACGCTTTGACACAAAGCGCTGCACGTTTTTATACTCTAGCTAAGAGTATATCTCACCTGTTCTGGTATTTGCTGCATTTTTCGCAAACCGGTTTTCAGATGAATGTTTAGCAGTTTTTGAAGGTTTAAGTACAACTAGTATTTTGGCGCAGCTTAGTAAAAAAATACTTTTAAGTTTTGCAAAAAAATTTAAAGCTTTTCATAGAGCAGAGTACCTATATGCAAGTTGTCAATTTTCAAAAAAGCTTTGACTTTAAGGTGAATCAGTTGCACGCCAGTGTATTATTTTGCACCCACTTTTTTTTTTGTTAAAAACTTGTTGGATATTTGTAAAAGAGTGGCTTATGGCCACTTAGTCTTTATAAAGAATTCGCCAAAACTAAGTAGATTTAATGTCATCGCTTTACGGGGTATTATTTAGACAGTCTTTGAGGGTATGTTAGCAGAAAATGGTTGAAGCGTCTTCTCTTCAGTCTAATTACTGGCACAGTTCCTACAAGTCTTTTTGAGAAGCTTTTGTAATAAGCAATTAGACAGATAAAAAACGTGAACCTGTCCTTGGGGTACTCATATTGAAGTCACGACTCTAAGTCAAATAACTAACGTACCACGCGCAGCCAGGAGTAGCTTATTCTTTATGGTTTAGAGCCTATAGCGGTTTGACTTAGTAGCGGTAAGGGTCGATCCCTTTTATAGTACCATACCGCAGCGGGTTTAATAAAGTGCATACCATAAATCGCTGATCCAGAATAATGCCGATATATGTATTTTGCTGAAATTGTCTGCGGTATTGGTATGTCATAATGTAAAGCATACGTCGACAGATTTGCTTCTGCTGTTGATGTCAACTTTCAAATTCGCGGAGACCTGCAGTTTCGTACTCACAAGAGTCTCTGTGCAGACCCTGCAGTTTGGTCGTTCAAGCCTGAAAAACACAGTCCTGAATTCAGGCATGAAAAGGAAGCGAATGCTCAGGGCTTTGTAAGATAAACAAGGACAAATATAAAATTACACTTTCTATCTCTTTCTTTTGACAGACAATGACAATTAAAGCAAAAAAGAATAAGCAAAGAGAAATAAGAAAAGTATTTTGTTACTTGACTTTGATAATAAAATTTTGTTAAAAATGTATGAAGAATATTTGTTCCATTAATTACTCATCTATGATTTCAGACCTGACTTTTAAAAACGAATCAGCACTGAATTCATGCGCAATTATTAAAAAATTTCACCTGTGATTTCAGGCATGAAATTTCAAAGTCAATCAGCACTGAATTCATAGCTGATTGTTACGGCTAAGGTTCAGGCCTGAACGCCTAGGACATGCATGTGTTAAATTCAGTGACAAATGAATGCGTAGATTCATGGATGGTACTGAAAATTCAGGCATGATTTCATGACTAATTCAGGCCTGAACCGAACTGAAGAGGAAAGAAGTCATCGTCACCATCTGGGCATAAGAATGTCAGATTCAATGTTATATTATGTTATGCTATATTAGGTGTGGTGCCAGGACACTTGTTTGGGGAACTTCAGCTAAGGCTTTGTGATTTGCGACTGATGCTCCCATCCAGGAAGGACAGGAATTTTATTTGCAATGAAATTTGCATTTGGGACCCTACCCCAAAAAACCAAGCAATCCTATTGAGCCCAACATCTCAAATAATACACAACGCTTGCCTTTTTAACTGCCGCTCCTAGCTATTTAAAGTGTGACCTCATTTTCCAGTTCCATCAAAAAAGTTTGGCCTTTTGCAGTTGTCTGGAAAAACTGATGTGGACGGTTTCTCCTTCATCAAAACAATGCAACAAGCGTTTGCAAAAATGCAAGCCAGTTTTAATTAAAAATTATTACTATAATAATATTACGCCGTAAAAATAAAATGCCACGCCTAGTCATTTTCATCTGGTTGTCTGCCTTTCTGTCTTTCGGTAAAAACTTGATTTACCAATCATTCTCACTCTGACGAGACTACAAATTATTAGAAACTCAAACTAGCTGTCTTTAAAGCAAAACGTTAAAATGAAACAAAATTTTAATTACTCTTCTTAAAACTATTAAGTGTGACCGCCCCGCCCCGTATTTGCTTTTTTAAACAGAAATAATGGAAATTGACTTTTTATAGCTACCTATTTTCAGTGTGTATGCTATAAAATACACTAAGTAGAAAACACGTCAATAATACCATTTACTGCAGCAGAAAAATTTTCCGCAGCTCTGTAAATAGTACAGTAAACGAAGATTTTTATCTGGAAAAAATACTTAATGGATGAAGCTTTCAGGGCTTATTAGGGACCTTGTTCTAAATGCCTGTGAGCAGCATGCAAAAAAATGAAAAACTTCATATAAAAAAAAATAGTCACGAAAAATTCCGATTAAAAATTTTTGACAATGGGACGCAGATAACAAAACAAAACAGTGTTGTCTTTTAATTAAAAAAATGCTTAACGTTAGATGGCGCCACTACTTCACTAGGTGTGGTAACACTAACAAAAGCTTTTTAGTTTTTGGCGCTTTGGCGCGAATTAATGTTTGTGCACGGTGCGAATCATTTCTAAGAGATGAGAAAATAGCGCTTATAAAAGCAGTGGAGGAATACCCAGTGTTATGGGATATAACAAATAAAATGCACTTTAATGTAGTAATTGCCAACTTGGCTTGAGCCGGAATCGCGTCTGGTCGTGTTAGCCGTTTAGGAACCAAGTAACGCTCCAACACTCCGAACAATATGTTGAAATTTGTTGAGGACATCAAATTTTTAATTGAACACGAAATGTACACGATTGCGTTGGAATATTAGTCCAATACAAAATACATGCATATTTGAAAAATCTTCCACTTTCTGATCTGGGTTCACCCAGACCCTTCTGTTAATGCGCCTTGCCTCTTGTTTTTTGCAGCCAACCTTTTTACAATTAGGTAAGCAGTAATACACGCATTGCTTACACTAAGTAATACTTGTTGATACAAATCCATATTGTTTTAATTATTTCTTTGTCTTTTTTTGCGCGCTTAATTTTTGCAAACATAAAGCAGCTGATTGTAATGTGAGTGTCGCCACAATAACCCAAAGTATCGGAAAAAAATATCGATGAGTACCACAAAAAAAATGAGAATTCGATAAAAAATAGCACTTTGTCTTACTATGCACACACTGGAGGCTCCATCTGAAATAATATGCAATAATTTCCATATGGAAATTTTGAAACTACCTTTAATAAAAAATATAATATAATTTAATTTATTATAATTTTAGTTCTATACCTAGTTGGCTAGAAATCAGTTCATTTATTTATTCGATTTCGGAGATTGTACAAGGTATCTCAAAGTCGTACGTGCCCTTCTTCAATTCTATTTTTATAAAATATTTACTTTTTACAATCATGGTCTACTGAGCTTTGTTGTGCCCATTGAATAAATAAATAAATATTAATTCTTGAAGAGAAATATATAAAAATATTGCTACGCCCAAAATACAGAAGCTATTTTTAACTTTAAGGACCCCTATTTAATGTTTTCCAGCTGTTATGGATTTCATTTCCTGCCTTCTGAAGTAGAGCTAATTTTATAAGCTGATTTTTTTCAATATTTAAATCTGCCTTTTCTCACAAAAAGCTACAAATGACTTTTGCATAGATGATGAAGTATACAATACTTCTTTAAAAAGATCTTCATAGAATGTAAAGCAAAGAAAGATTTTCACGTGATTGTAGTGAAAAATATCATAAATATCGAGTGTTACTTTTTCTCGAAAAAAATATATTCCCGTATATTCCTTCTAAGAACTTTTCCATTAAAAATTTTTTTTCGTGGAGAACGATATTTATAATACAATTTCCCTAAATTTCTATCGATTTTGATGATAATCGAAACATACGTCACTGAATTTATTTAAGGTAATATGAGTTGATTATCACGTTTGTCCGATTTTGTTCATATAGATTTTGACAGACAGCTGGTAAAATTTGGTGTCTCTAGCTCTTATAATCTACAAAATCTATGTGCCTATACAGACGGACAGATAGACTTGGCACAATTGGTACACGAGATAATGATAATCTGAGGGTCTTCTACGCTTTTTCGGTCCGTTGCAAATATTGCACAAATCTAATATATACTTTATTCCTATAGGTACAGGCAGGCCTGACAAGAGGCGGTGACAGGGGGGATTCCCCCCGGGCCCGGAGCTTACTCAGGGGCCTTGTGTAATTACTGCCGTGATTTAAGCTAAAGGGGCCGGTACATTTTCCTCCAGGCCCAGATTTGCTCTCTACGGCCCTGGGTACAGGGTATAACGATAGTTTATCTCTCCACTTAATATAGAAATCACCCTTATTGTTTTTTATTATTTTCATTTTTAACTTGTCTACTAAGTTGTTTTAGTATTATACCATTTTTTCAAAACAGCTAAATTTATTTCGGAACTCGTTGCAAAAATCCTTCCCATCTGTCTATATTTTAATATCCTTTTCCTGATATACCTTTAGTTCCTCTAAAGTGTATTATTAAATTCGGCACTAAACATGTGTATAGGAAATCTGTTACGCACAGTAATTACAGTTTGTTTAAGAAAAAGCGATACTACTAAGGCATATAATGCCTTTGCCAAAGCAGCTGTTGCCCAACTTATTCTATGCCAGATAACTTCAAGATCACTACGGCGGCTTAGAGAAGAAATGAAGTGAAGCGAAACTGCATTTGTCAAGCAAAAAATAAGACCATGGAGCTGGCGTAGTTGCACAACTCGAATTCAACTTGAAATTAAAACGCGTTAACAACTTTGCTACCAGACGGCCAGCAAGTCAGTCAACCACAATTTTGTTGGCCATTAATTGCACAAGAACGGACTTGGCCCAAACAACTGGCTGGGGCGCCACTAAAGTCAGGTAGCTGATCAAAAGAAGCACATAAAAATGTATTCGCCATTTTTTGGCACACTTTATCAAGGCTAAGAACCATTCATGGTTCAGTGTAGATTATTTTGTTAAGCGAGAGTACATAACTATTTATTGAAGCTCAAATAATAAACTTAAAAGTAAACTTTATAATTCTTATATAATATATTTAGACGTATATACAAAATAAATGCTAAGTTTAATACATTTTATAAACATTCCGTATGTAACCTGTTTGCGATGCTCTGCATGTGTCGTGTAGGTGTTTAAGCTGTTTAATATATTCGCTAATTCTCTTCGAGCATATGATATTTAAACATTTTATTAAACGAATTCATGTTCTGCGATAGCTCATTGCAGACGCGCACAACGCAACCTTTTGGCAGCACATGCAAATACAAAAAATTTATTATACCTAAAGAAACAGATACATTTGTATCTAACACTTAACACTAACCGATAAGATATTTGATGACTTTCAATAGCACCATCGCGCCAAAGTTCACTTGCGATTTCCGTACGATGCACACGCGCCAAGAGTTAGAATCAAATTGAGCACGAAATTAAAAGTGCACTGCCCGGATATCTAAAAGCCAAAACTCGTCGTTTTCCGAGTTAAGTCGAGTGAACGGCTCGCCCGGCCCGGTCAACAACATTAAATGTTGCTCAGTCACTCCTCTCTCTGTCTCTCTGTTTATTGAATCAAGAACTTCTTTTTGATGTTGCAATCTTTCAATACTTGTAGAATAAGTATACACAAAGTGGAAAAGACAAAGTCTTAAATGACTGCGCACTATTTGGTGTTCATAAAGTGCGTGATTTCTAGTTTAAAAACATATGAGCTACTAAATTTTAGTAGCCGAAGTTTGATTACACTACGAGCTGTATCTTTTGAACAATAAACCGAGCGTAGTAGAAAAAAAGCCACACCCACCACTCCCTTTAGCTAATTTTATTTTATAACATATTCACTTTATGTTTAATCAAAATTTTCATTTAGGGTATTCACGCTTGCTGTGCAAAAAATCCACTCTTGGGTAGTTTATGAGTTCAATTGTTGAGTATTTGCTTCTCCTTTCCTAATTTTTATACACTGTACCAAAAGTACAAAGGTATAATAAGTTCGTGCCAATATATGTAACGGGCAGAAGGAGGCGTTTCAGGCTGTAAAAAGCACATATATTCTTGATCAGCATCAACAGCACTAGAATCAAGATATTTGTAAAACTGCTAGTTTTTGAAAATACCACACCCCAGCCCCCTAATCTAAATTTAAATTTGACGCGTTGAAACCTTACTTTGTTTGCTCTTTATATTAGAAATTCTTGCAGTGTTGAAACTTCCGCAAAAAGCGAATTATGCTAAACTTTCTCAACAACTCAGCTAGCTAAATAGTGGAATAGGGTTAGAGTTGAGGAAAAGTTTAGTTGAGAGTTGAAAGTCCTCAACTTTTGAACTCCTCAACTCAGCATAAAGCGTTAATACCCTAATTATTGTGCTTTACAAAAAGAAAACTACGCATAATAACTGAACAAGCTGTGGAGTGGCGCTCACCGCTGTACCTCCTGTTCGTTGACTTCAAGAAGGCCTTCGATTCAGTAGACAGAGCGGCGATATGGCGGGCATTGGCGAGGAAAGGAGTGCCAGTCAACATCGTATCAATAATAAAAGCGATGTATGATGATGCTGTCTTGGCGGTACTACACAATGGGAAAATTAGTGCACCTTTCCAAACAAACACTGGTGTTAGGCAAGGATGCCCCCTATCACCACTACTATTCAATATAGTAGATGACGAGGTTATGAGAGATGTATGCAGGTCCAGGCGTGAGATTACGTGGAGTCTCACTCGTCACTTGGAAGACCTGGACTACGCGGATGACATATGCCTCATCTCTCATAAACTTAGTGATATCCAAGCCAAAGCGAATGACCTCGAGATCCTTGCCAGCAAAGTTGGGCTCTCAATAAACGCATCCAAAACCAAAGCAATGCGCCTCAATCACACCAGCCAAGGTAGCATAACTATCTGCGGGAACACTATCAACTTTGTCGATAGCTTCTCATACCTTGGTACCACAATATCCACCAGTGGTGGGGTGGATGAGGATATAGAGAATCGTCTCAACAAAGCGCGATCAGCATTTGGACGCTTGTTCCGCATATGGAGAAACCAGCAAATAAGCAGAAGAACAAAGCTGCGTATCTTCAATGCGTGCGTCAAATCCATCCTATTGTACGGCAGCGAGACGTGGCTGACCCCGCCAAGAATGATGTCGAAATTGCAGTCATTTGTCAACAAGTGCCTAAGGATTATATGCGGGATTTTCTGGCCCAATCGGATATCAAACGCAGAACTATGGCACTGTACAAGTTAAGTTCCAATCGGCACCGAGATAAGAACACGCAAGTGGCGTTGGATTGGCCATGCTCTCAGGAAACATCGCAGCAGCATTGTCAGGATGTCCCTGGAATGGAACCCTCAAGGAAGCAGACGAGTGGGAAGACCAAAGGCAACCTGGCGACGTACAATACTTAAGGAATTGTCCCTTCACAACATCAGCTGGGATACAGCAAAGCAAACTACGCCTAACAGAGTCCGGTGGAAAGTTCTTGTAGAAGCCCTAAGCTCCCTGGAGGAGTACTAAGAGGAAAAAAAAAAAAAAAGAAAATTAAATATGGACAGGTACGACGATGTTGTTAAAAACTTCTTTATTTAATAGATAGATGTACTCACTGTCAGCGTATAACAACGGTAATTCGGCAAGTCTATTACGTCATCAGAACTTGTTTGCATCCACGAGGTAACTTAACTGCTACTGCAAATTTGCACAATCATTTGTTGGCCACAATTCTTGCCCAGATTGAGGCCACGTTATTTTGACTAGTCGCGCTCTCTTATTCACTGACTGACCAAAATTTTAGCTTTATCAATGTAATTGTGATTATTTTTGTCATTGTAAGCAGCCAGTTCTCTTGCCACTGCAACATAAGCAGACCAATGTGTGGCAGCTGCCACGTTACCAGCTGTGCAAGCGTTGATCATGAATATTTGCTTAAGTTTTGGTCGTGATTTTTAGTCAAGAGAACTGCACGTTGTCCGTCGATGTTGAATTTTGGCTTTTAATCGTTGTAGCAATAAACTTCAATTTTTGAGTGTTCATTGCATTTTTGGTTTTGCAGCTACGGTAGATATGCAACTGCTTTTTTGGTCAGGCCTGGTCGATTTTAAACAAATGTACGTACATATGTACATACTTAAGTGTAAAATATTGTGTTTCAATTGTCTAAATTCACAACTTGACCGACGCGAGTCTTGGTTGATTGGCTTTTGATCGACTAATCGATTGTTTTATAATAATACTAAGATGTAAATAGTGCAGTAAACAAATAGTTTAAGCTAGAAAAAAATACTTAGTTGTGAAACTTCAAGGTAGAATTTGGGACCCTTTTCTAAGTTTAAAACCGAGTTTTCTTGATCGGTGGAGCGATAAGATAGCAGTAACAACAATTGGAAATACCTTGCTATTTGGACACCCAATAAAAGCGATACATTGTTCATCCAAAATTCTATGTTTTCAAAGTGAAACGGCTGACTCCAACCTGCAACTGTTTTACTGTAGCTGTTACTATTGCTTGTCGCCTAATTCCTGTAAGTTGGTTTTGTTTAGCCACATTACACCCTGAGCTATAGATACAAAAGGTATACTAGATTTGTGCATTGTATGTAACAGACAGGAGAAGTCCTTTACACCAAAATGTTCTTCATAACTTCGCGTAGTGATCAGCCATGGCTCTGCCGCCTCTTCATCCGTTCGGAGACTATTTTTCAAAAAAAAAATTTTTTCGATCTTTTTTTTATCTGCTCCAAATAAAAATTAACTCATTCACGAGTAAGATTTGAAGAGCATGCAAAAAATAAAATCGATCGTGGCTATGTTGTTATCTCACCATAATTTCTGGATCTTATTGCATAACCCAAGAAAATATGTATGTGTCCACATCGTCTTTAAAAATGTCAATTTTTATATACATAATCTTATTCCTGACTGATTGAAAGAAAGCTTGTGATAAGTACGTCAACTAATTTCGATATTTCCAACTGTTTGCTTTGCAAATTCTATGAAACAAGATAGCATAATTTTTCTAAATGCTTATAGCCAGCGGTGGGCACGAAAAATACGGAAAGAGCCCTTACAACAACATCAAGAAAAAAGTCTCGAGTAGGGCCATAAAACTTGCACACTGTGTATATTTTGTTATTGTAAAATTCTGCAAGTCGAGCGATGGCCCACACTGTGTGTATTAATTAAAAAAGACTATTTTTCCGTGCCAGAATTTTTTTTCATTAAAGAAAATTAAACTTGTTTGATTTACCTTTTTCTTATTAGTACAGTCAAAATAGGTTTGACCTGGAAAAAATTGCACACTGGAATTTCTCTTGCTTAATTTATTAAGGACCATCCAAAAAGTCTAAAACCAAATTGAAGACCTCTTCCCCCCGTAGGGTTTTCCGTTATTTTGACATATGTTTGTGGCCATTTATCTCGAATTCTATAAATCGTACACAAAAACTTCGAGTGCAAAAAATATTCAAAATTTAATTAAAAATTTTATTTGTTCTGGAAGGTATACCCAGCAGCTTATATTTTAGGCTGTAGAGCGCGCTAAAGTTACTATAACGCAGTTTTTCGTATTTTTACCCACCTCCTTGCCCTTTTTTGATTTTGGTGTGTATGAAAACATTGTAGATCCCAAAAATGTACACAAGACTGGTTTTTAAATCATGTAAGTATCTCTAGTAGTTTCCACGATATGACGCTTTAAAGTCTTCCCGTGCCTTGAAAAACATGCAAGCGCATCGCCGCAGCTGCTCGCAGGGGGGGCGCTAAAGTGCTGAACGTAGCGCAGCGCTTGCTTGTTTTTCAAGGCTCGTGAAGACTTTAAAGCTTTATAACTTACAAACTACTAGAGATACTTACATAATTTAAAAACCATTCTAGTGTACTTTTTTGAGATCTAAAAATTTTTGATACGCACCAAAAACAAGAAAGGGCAATGAGGTGGGTAAAAATACGAAAAACTGCGTTGTAGTATCTTTGGCGCGCTCTACCGCCTAAAATATGACTCCTGGGTATACCTTTCAGTACAAATAAAATTTTAAATTCAATTTTGAACATTTTTTGCATTCGAAGTTTTTGTGTACGACTTATAGTATTCAAGATAAATGGGCTCAAACATATGTCAAAATAACGGAAAACCCTACGGGGGGAGGAGGTCTACAAATTGGTTTAAGACTTTTTGGATGGTCCTTAATACATTAAGCAATAGAAATTCAAGTGTGCAATTTTTTCCAGGTCAACCCCTGTTTTGGTCTATTTTTACTCTACTATATTGCTTTTATTTAGCATTTACAAGCCATATTGTTGTGTGGAAATTGATAATAATTACCCCACACAAAAATGTACCTATATACATGGTATTCTGAGGTTCTGAGCAGCCAAACTCGCTCACTTCTTTGCGACACCTTTAAAATTCATTGATCATGCGGCCGGCTTTTTAACAGCTGACAAGAGAGACAGAGAGGCGAGAGATAATAGAAAATGCAAGAATAAACAAAATAAACGAAGTCAGAAAAACGCAAAATAAACAAACAACGCAAGCAAAACAAACCAGGCAATAACATTAGTTATCTACACGCTAATCAGCTCAGCTGTATGATGAACTAATAAATGGTACGGGATCCCACGAAGCGTTGACACGATCATAAACGAGCAATAGCCGAAGCGCATGATGTGCTAGCTGGAGATTATTTTTTGGGGTACTAAGGAAAACTTTTTACTGCGTTGCATTCAGTTGCTCGCGACGGGCCATCCAGTGCGGTTGGATGGACTCTGAGAAAAAATTGAAAAGAAAAAGATTAAGTGCCATAGTGAACAGAGTAAACTCAATACCGGAAGTGATTTAAAGGACTAAAAGGGACTTTATTTTTTTATAACTGTGTGTATGCAAACGTTGAGTGTCTTTGAATAAGGTTATACTTGGCAAAATGGGGCTACAAGTAGCCCCAATATGTGCGCTGGGCGTGGCCGTGACTCTGTGTCTTATCGCCACATTATGCACAATGAGCAATGCTGAGCTAACGCCGCCATATTTTAATTTAGCCACGGGTCGCAAGATCTATGCTACGGCTACGTGTGGCGTAGATACCGATGGACCCGAACTTTATTGTAAGCTCGTTGGTGCCAACACGGAAAACGATCACATTGATTACTCAGTTATACAGGGTCAGGTAAGAGCTGCCACATGGCATACATAAAGTTTGCTTTAATTTTTTATTATCTAATTTTCAACATGTGCGCTTCTTAAATAAAAAATATACCGCACAGAAAACATACGCGTACCATACTAGTATACACACATTTTGAAAATAAAATTTTGATGCAGTTTGAATTGCTTCATGCCACATGTGTTCAGCACAATGCCGCAAGTTTCTAAAAATATCAACAAGTAAAGTTATATTCTCTACTACATTAATAACATGTGTATGTTATGTGTTTGTTTCAGGTCTGCGATTATTGTGATCCGAACTCGCCGGAAAAGAATCATCCGCCAGAGAATGCTATCGATGGCACTGAAGCCTGGTGGCAGAGTCCGCCCTTATCCCGAGGCATGAAATTCAATGAAGTCAATTTGACCATCAATTTTGGACAGGTAAGCAACAAAACAAAACTCTTAAGAAAGGTATAAGTATTCCGTATAAAAAGAGCTGTATTCTGGACGTTACACACACACACGCACACGCACTCAGTTGTCGTACCAGTTGAGGTTCAAAAGAAAGAACTGAGCACGCCTATTGACTGCAACGTGTGTGCCTCTGTGGCAGGCTCCTATGGGCTCAATCGATCGATACGCAATCTTCGGCTTTTATGTTGCAGTTACCAGCCATTTTTTTATTTGTGTGTCAGACGGACTGGCTGAACCTTAGACAGGAGACTCGTAAAATTTGTGATCGTCTTGTTTTTAAAATACTTAATGGGATTTTATTTCTTTTTGGACATCGAAAGTATCGAAGACACTGCAAAAATAATGCTGACTTGTTGAGAACATTCTTGGCACTTTAAAGCTAAGGGGGTTATCGGCTTTCTGTACTTATGTGTAGCCTTATATAAATGTATATACTTTTATCAGTGGCGCAACCAGAGGGATTGCTTTGCCCATCTAAACTTAGAAATCACTTTAATTAGTGTGGTTTTTTAAATTTAGATTTTGGCCAGCAGCTCGCTCTAAGTCAAAAAACCAAAATTCCCAAATTATTATTTTTAGGATTTTTGAGGGCATAATAAGTATATAATATAAATATTTTTTTCTTTAAATCCCTTTTGAAATATTTTTGTAACGCGCTTCTGCTTGTTGTGTAGTTTCAGTTTTCATAGCGATTGTGGTATTAAAAATCACTTAGAAGCCACCACAGAACATTGACTTTTGTTTGTAGTATAGCTAGAGTCTGCGATAAACAGCTTGGAAATCCGTAGTGTTCACTTTAAGCATAAGAAATTTAATGCCTTTCTATTATGCTGAACATGCTTTAAAAGTAAAGGCTGAGTTTTTCAATGTAGAGCATGCTGATAAGCAATAAGAAGAACCCATAATAAATTTAGTCTGTTGGTTCTGAGCCCACGCTTCTCGTGAATTTTAGTCTTAATAAGTATATTATAAAAAGCTCTTGGGTTCAAATAGCCAGAGTCTTATCGCACTTGCAACGGAAACTCAACGTTCGTTGCTATCGCTTCATAAGCCTTTTGCCTCCGGTTTTGGGTTGTCAAATGATTGCGACACTGTACGACGCTTTTTCATTGAAACATTTTAATTGAGCCTACAACGAGTTCATGCTATTAAATTGCGAAGAATTTTTAGATGCAAGCTCATCTTTTGTATATTTAGATTTTTACAATGTAAAGCTCAGTCACCGTTGTCTAGACTAATTTAAAATTGTTGCTGCTTAGTTACTTTAAAGATATCTGGAAACTCAATATCGGAATACTAAATGCACTTAAAATATGCACGCCAACACCCGTAAGAACTTTTATATTAATTTCCCCTGCAATTTTCTTCATTCCAAAGAATTTGAGATTGCTCCAGTCGTGCCTGCCCGACTCTAAAACACTCATCATCTAGGATGAGTATTTTATTTACTTACTAACTAAATACCAAAATTAATAAATCGTAAAAAGGTTTAAATCCCTTTAAAAAACTTCAAGGCCCTTTCTCCTGCATAAAGGTCTAAAAAAGAGAAAATTATTCGGTTTATCTCCCAATTTGTTGTGATGGCAGTGCCATTGGGGTTATCTCTACTATTAACAGTGTACCAGCAGTCTGCTTTCAATGCCGCAATGACCGGCCGCCATATTAGTGGTACCTAGATAGTTTGGTTTGCTTTGCAACCCCAATTATCACGTATCAACTATCTGGACTGTCCTTAAAAGTTATCTATTGTTTTTCAAAAAAGCAGTGAAACTTTAAAGAATTGCTTTAATTTTTTATTTGAATGTTGTTTTAATATTGGCAGCATTCCAGTTCTAAGCTTTTTTTTTATTTATGCAAAAGATTTACACAGCTCAATATAAACAAATCAAAGATATGAGACGCAGTCCGAGTATATAAAGCAAACATTTTTATACACTTATACATATGCGCGTACATAGTTTATCTTCAATTGAATTCAAATTAAAAAGCAAACAAGTAAAACGAAAACATAAAAATAAAATAAACAAACATTCGGAGGCAGTTCGTTTGTTTCTTTTGGAGTAAATGCTTCCAATGATCTCATACCGACAATATCTACATATGTACATATATACAACTGTTGATACGCTGTTGATATGTTTATACATAAGAATAAACGAGCTGTAAGAGTTGTAGTTTCTATGTACTCAATTTGTTAGGATTGTTCATTTTAAAATTGCTGGTTCTTAACTTAACATTGAAAAAACTCCAAAATAACTTTTGGAATCTTCTGTCTTTAAGAGACAATATTCCGAATCCAGTTTCCCTAATAATTATTTCTTATTCAACAGGAATTCCATGTCGCCTATTTGTTCATACGCATGGGCAATTCTCCGCGTCCGGGCCTCTGGACTTTGGAGAAGTCTATGGATTATGGCAAAACCTGGACACCATGGCAACATTTCTCAGACACACCCGCCGATTGTGAGACCTATTTCGGCAAGGACACATACAAGCCTATTACACGCGATGATGACGTCATCTGTACAACAGAATACTCAAAGATTGTGCCTCTCGAAAATGGCGAAATACCCGTCATGCTGCTGAACGAACGACCCTCAGCGAACAACTACTTTAACTCGACGGTACTGCAGGAATGGACACGTGCCACCAATGTGCGCATCCGTCTACTTCGCACAAAGAATCTGCTTGGCCATCTGATGTCCGTAGCTCGCCAAGATCCAACTGTAACGCGCCGTTACTTCTACTCTATCAAGGATATCTCTATCGGTGGCCGATGCATGTGCAATGGTCATGCCGACACTTGTGATGTCAAAGATCCCAAGAGCCCAGTCAGAATACTAGCCTGCCGTTGCCAGCATCACACTTGTGGCATACAGTGCAACGAATGTTGTCCCGGTTTTGAGCAAAAGAAGTGGCGTCAAAACACCAATGCACGTCCATTCAATTGTGAACGTGAGTACTCTAAACTAAAAAGTTAACCACTCCTGTTATTAAATGTTGTATGATAGCTTGTAACTGCCATGGACACACCAACGAGTGTAAGTATGTGGAGGAAGTGGATCGTAAGAGTCTCTCGCTCGACATACATGGGCACTATGAAGGAGGTGGCTATTGTCAAAACTGCCAGCACAATACGGAGGGCATCAATTGTAACAAGTGCAAACCGAAATTTTATCGACCCAAGGGAAAGCATTGGAACGAAACGGATGTATGCAGACGTAAGTAGATACATTATTAATTTGGAATTGATTATATGCAACGGAAAGTAGTTAGTAAGAAAGTAGTTTAAGTAAATTGCAGAAAACATAGTTTAAAAATTGGTACATAAGGTATTCACAGTTACTGTGAAGTTGTGGAGTTGTAAAGTTGCGCAAAAACTCAACTGGCTAAAGCGCGAACACCCTTTTTGTTAGTTCACCACTTGAGTAGATGAGTTTGTGTTTCTTCTTTCCTAATTTTGATTACATTTGTAAATTTTGGCGTGCTAGGTGCTAGGTCCTCTTGTTATACGACTTGTTCAAAATAAGCGTGTTAACTTAATGATATGTCTGATCCTCTAACCATCTCTGAGATTTGTCTTTTCATACAGACATGGGTTCATGGGTATGTCGACTACTCTAGTCACCCTATATAAACTTTTTGTAACTTTCGAGAGTCTCCTTAAGCTTAAGCTTATATTTATTTATCATATAGCATTTTCTCATAGATAAAATTTTTTTCACAATCTTAGCATGTAATTGCGACTATTTTTATTCGACGGGTCACTGCGAGGAGGAAACGGGCAAATGCGAATGCCGTGTGGCCTTCCAACCACCCAACTGTGATTCCTGCGCCTATGGTTATTATGGGTATCCCGACTGCCGCGAATGTGCTTGTAATTTAAATGGAACTAATGGTTACCACTGCGAAGCCGTCAATGGTGAATGTCCTTGCAAGATTAATTTTGCTGGCGCATACTGCAAGCAGTGCGCTGAGGGATACTATGACTTCCCAACATGCAAAGCCTGCGAATGCAACCAAATTGGATCCATCAGCAATGATTGTGATTTGGTCACTGGACAGTGCAAATGTCTTAGTAGCTTTGGAGGCGAACGTTGTGAGCGTTGCAAACATGGTTACTTTATGTATCCGAAATGCCAATGTAAGTGTTTTTAAAACTGGCTTCCCAAGATTCTTATAAAATCATATTCCTGCCAGACTGCGACTGCGACATACAGGGCACGGAGTCTGAGATTTGTAACAAAGAATCCGGCCAGTGCATATGCCGTGAAGGTTTCGGTGGTCCACGCTGTGATCAGTGCCTGCCTGGCTTCTACAACTATCCGGACTGCAAGCCCTGCAACTGCTCCTCCACCGGCAGCTCAGCCACCACTTGCGATAATACGGGTAAATGTAACTGTCTGACCAACTTTGCGGGCAAACAGTGCACGCTCTGTAGTGCTGGCTACTTTAACTATCCGGAATGCTTGCGTAAGTGCTATTGGATTATTAAAAATTATAAATAGTTAAGCTCTGCCCTTAAAGCTTGCAATTGCGATGTACATGGTTCCGAGGGAGTCACCTGTAATGCCGATGGTCAGTGTCTGTGCTTGCAAAACTTTGATGGACGCTTGTGCGACTCATGCAAGGAAGGCTTTTACAATTTCCCAAGCTGTGAGGATTGCAATTGTGATCCAGCAGGTGTCATTGACAAGTTTGCCGGTTGTGGTTCCGTACCCGTGGGCGAGCTCTGTCAATGCAAAGAGCGCGTGACTGGTCGTATTTGTAACGAGTGCAAGCCACTCTATTGGAATCTTAACATAAGCAATCCAGAGGGTTGCGAATCATGTAATTGCTGGACAGATGGTACCATTGCCGCTCTGGATACCTGCGCCTCCAAGTCGGGTCAATGCACCTGTAAGCCGCACACGCAGGGCCGAACTTGTGGAGAGTGCCGTGATGGCACTTACGATCTGGAAGGTTCCTCATTATTTGGCTGCAAGGACTGTAACTGTGATGTGGGCGGCTCTTGGAAGAGCGAGTGCGACAAGACTTCCGGCGAATGTAAATGTCATCCTCGTGTGACTGGTCTTACCTGCACACAGCCTTTAACCACGCACTACTTCCCCACACTGCACCAGTTCCAATATGAGTATGAGGATGGTTCAACACCTTCTGGCGCACAAGTGCGCTATCAATATGATGAAAATATGTTCCCCGGTTTTAGTAGCAAAGGCTATGCTGTATTCAATGAGATACAAAACGAGGTGCGCAACGAGTTGACCGTGTTCAAATCTTCACTATATCGAATTGTCATACGCTATGCCAATCCTAATGAGCAAAATATTACAGCGAGCATACTTATTCAATCCGAGAATCCATTGGAAGTGGATCAGAAGTAAGCTGACTCTATTGAAAGTGAATTGGAAAAGTATTTTATATGATTTAATTTTATTCGATTAGTGTCAAGGTACTGCTGAAATCCACGTCAGAGCCACAATTTGTTACCGTCTCTGGAGATAAGGGCAATAAACCATCGGCTGTTGTTTTGGATCCGGGCAGATACACATTCACCACAAAGACGAATAAAAATGTAATGTTGGACTACTTTGTATTATTGCCAGCTGCGTATTATGAGGCTTCCATTCTGACGCGCCACATAGCCAACCCTTGCGAATTGGGTAGTATGGAATTGTGTCGCCATTACAAATATGCTTCAGTGGATGTGTAAGTATTTAAGTCATAAAGTAGAAATATTCAAATGCCACATTTATTTAAATAGAAACACAAGAAAGACTTATTAACTTCATTAACTCCCACAGATTTGAGCCCGCAGCAGTGCCTTTTATTATAGGTCCAAATGGCAAACCCACAAATCCCACAGAATTCTACAGCGATGCCGAGCACTTACAAATAGTTAGCCATGTTGGTGACATACCGGTACTGGCCAACAATCAGAACGCACTGAACTACATTGTAACCGTGCCCCACAGTGGTCGATATATCTTTGTTATTGACTACATCAGCGAACGCAACTATGCAGAGCCGTACTTTATACGCCTTAAGATGGGCAACGATGAAGACTATGGCTCTACGGCATTGTATCCCTGTCTTTACTCAACTGTTTGTCGCACTCCCATAATCGATGACAACAGCCGTGAGAAGGCGTTCTACATAAATAAGGAAGACATGAAGCCGGTTACTGTATATGTAAGCCTAATTAAATAATTTATAATAAATAAATAAAAATATAATAATGTATCGAATATTAAATTTCAGTTGGACATAGATAATGATGACCCATTCCGCGTGGCCATCATTTCTGTTACGGCAATACCAGTAGAACAATGGTCTATAGATTACATCAATCCTAGTCCAGTTTGTGTTATACATAATCAGCAATGCGCCACACCGAAATTCCGCTCAGTGCCTGATTCAAAGAAAATTGAATTCGAAACGGATCACGAGGATCGCATCTCTACCAATAAGCCACCATATGCAGCGTTGGATGAAACCGTCAAGCTAGTATATTTGGATAACAAAGAGGGCTCCACAATTGTTACAGAGTAATCTAAAGCAACTAAACGCGAGTATAACATTGTGTTTGACTTACATATATTTACAGATCAAAAGTTTCCGAGCCCGGTCGCTATGTAATTTTGATCAAGTACTATCAGCCACATCATCCCAAGTTTCAAGTGTTTTACACGTTGACAGCTGGAAAAAACCAATATGATGGTAAATTTGATATACAGCATTGCCCATCTAGTTCGGGCTGTCGAGATGTCATACGTCCTACCGGAGACGAATGGTGGTTTGATATTGCCGATGAGTTCAAGTTTACAATAACGGTGAGTCAACTGTTTTAGTTACATTACATTCAGCTTAATGCTGATCTCCAATTTGCTCGCAGAATAATCGTCCTCAAGGTGTCTGGCTTGATCGCATCGTAGTTGTGCCTGTCGATCAGTACAATGATGATCTACTGGTGGAGGAAACATTCGATCAGACCAAGGAGTTTATTAAGAATTGCGGCCACGACCACTTCCACATTACGCACAATGCCTCCGATTTCTGCAAAAAGGCTGTCTTTTCGCTCACAGCGGACTACAATAGTGGTGCTTTGCCCTGTAGCTGTGACTACGATGGTTCTACGAGCTTTGAGTGTCATCCCTTTGGTGGACAGTGCCAATGTAAGCCCAATGTTATTGAACGTCAGTGTGGAGCTTGTCGCACCGGCTACTACGGTTTTCCCGACTGCAAACGCTGCCAATGCCCCAGCACTGCTATGTGCGAGCCCGTAACCGGCGAATGCATGTGTCCTCCCAATGTAATTGGCGCCCTGTGTGAGAAATGTCAACCCAATACTTATGGTTTCCATCAAGTTATTGGCTGTGAGGAGTGCAATTGTAATCCACAGGGCATTGCCAATGGCAATACTCAATGTGATATGTTTAATGGATCTTGCGAATGTCGTTCTAATATTGAGGGTCGCGCTTGTGATGTGTGTGCTCATGGATATTCTAACTTCCCGCGTTGCCAGCAATGCAGCTGCCATAAGCCGGGTACTGAGCTGGAGGTCTGTGATAAGATTGACGGAAGCTGCTTTTGCAAAAAGAACGTTGTGGGCCGCGATTGCGATCAGTGTGTGGATGGTACATATAATCTGCAGGCCAACAATCCCGATGGCTGCACCACCTGCTTCTGTTTTGGCAAGACCTCACGTTGTAATAGCGCTTACCTGCGTGTCTATAATGTGAGCTTGCTCAAACAAGTCTCCGTCAAGTCAGCTGAGTTTAATGACAAATCCATTGAATTTGAAAATTGGGGCGTGCAAGCGGAGGAGCTCGTTATTAACGATACAATGTTGCAAGCAGATTTTTCGTTCCGGGACTTCAATGATCAACGTGTTGCTTATTTTGGCGTGCTAGACTACCTGCTGAACCAGAACAGTCATATATCCGCCTACGGTGGTGATCTGGCCTACTCGCTTTACTTTACCACCGGTTTTGCCGGCAAGGCCATCGTAGCCCCCGACGTTATTTTGCTAAGTAAGGATCATGTTCTGATACATCAGAGCTATGAGCAGCCGTCCAGCAATTTGGTTTTCAAAAATCGTTTACAAATGGTAGAAACCAATTTCCAAACTCAGGATGGCAAGCCAGTAACACGTGCCGCCTTCATGATGGCCTTACGTGATTTGGAAATGATTTTTATACGCGCCAACTACTGGGAGCAAACACTAGTCACCCAGTTGTCAGACGTTTATCTAACGCTTGCCGATGAGGATGCTGACGGTGCAGGCGAGTACCAGTTTCTGGCTGTTGAGCAATGTCATTGCCCGCCTGGCTATTCAGGACATTCCTGTGAAGATTGCGCGCCCGGCTATTATCGTGATCCCAATGGACCATATGGCGGTTACTGCATTCCCTGCGAGTGTAATGGACATTCTGAAACTTGTGATTGTGCAACTGGTGTTTGCACTGCTTGCCAACACTCCACGAGTGGTGACCACTGTGAAATGTGCATTCAGGGCTACTATGGCAATGCAACGCATGGCACACCACTTGACTGCATGATTTGCGCCTGCCCACTGCCTTTTGATACAAACAACTTTGCCACCAGTTGCGAAATCTCAGAGTCTGGCAATGAAATTCACTGTGAGTGCCTTCCTGGTTACACTGGACCGCGCTGTGAAGCCTGCGCCAATGGTTTCTACGGTCAACCAGAGAATATGAATGAAATTTGCAAACCTTGCGAGTGCTCAGGGAACATTAACCCACAGGAACCCGGCTCTTGCGACACACGCACAGGAGAATGTCTACGCTGCTTGAATAATACTGCTGGTTTGGCTTGCAATTTGTGTGCACCCGGTTTCTACGGTGATGCTGTAAAGCTAAAGAACTGCCAGAGCTGTGACTGCGAAGAGCTGGGCACACTACAATGTGATCCATTTGTGGGTGAGTGTCAGTGTCATAACAACGTTATTGGGGCGCGCTGTGATCAATGCAAGGCCGATCACTATGGCTTTGATTCTGGAACCGGCTGCCGGGCCTGCGACTGTGGGCCCGCCTCCAATTCGACACAGTGTGATGCACATACTGGGCATTGTGCTTGCAAGCCGGGCGTTATGGGCAGACAATGTGATCGCTGCGCTAACGATCATTGGAAATATAGCAAAGAAGGTTGTACGCCCTGTCGCTGCAACCAAGGCTACTCACGTGGTTTTGGATGTAATCCGCTTGATGGGCGCTGCACCTGCTTGCCAGGAGTCATAGGAGATCGTTGCGATGCTTGCCCTCCTCGTTGGGTTTTACGCAAGGATGAGGGCTGCTTGGAATGCAACTCCTGTCATCATGCATTGCTGGATGTCACTGATCGTATGCGTTATAAGATCGATAATGTGCTGGAAGACTTTCAGACTGTTACCATGGCTTTCTTCACTAGCCAAAAATTGAATTACTACGATGAATTGGCCGACAAGCTCGAACCAAAGGTGCATGCCCTAGATCCCACCAGTGTCAACCTGGAACCGTCTCGGAAAATCAATAATGAGCTCGAAGCTGCCACCAAATCATATGCCAAGCAAGTCAATCAAACCGTAAGCACTGCCGTAGATATACGTCAACGTGCAAGCGTGCTGCTAAATAATGTGACCACAGTGCGTGAGGAGGCGGATAAAAGTGCAGCAGAGGCAAGAAATGCGATAGCTGCAGTGGATGCCTTGTCGGAGAATTTGGAGGCTACAGCTAGCACCAAGATTGATGCAGCTTTGGAGCAGGCTCAGCACATTCTACAGCAAATCAATGAAACCCAAATAGATCTGCTAACTAATGAAGAGCTCTTGACCAAGGCTCGCACAATGTATGACGATATTGATGCACTGGTGGAGCCCATCAAACTACAGAACAAGACATTGAATGCACTGAAAAATGATATTGGTGAATTCAGTGATAAGTTAGAGGATCTATTTAACTGGAGCGAAGCTTCACAGGATCAGACGGCAGATGTCGAGCGTCTGAATGTAGCTAACAAGCGTGTCTATGATAACTCTAAGTTCGATACCGTGGCGGATCAGCAAAAAGAGGCGGATAAGAACATAAAAGAATCAGGAAATTTCCTAATTAATGGGGATTTGACATTGGAGCAGATTAAGGAAAAAGTTGATGAACTGAATGACGCTTTGGATGAGCTCAAGAATGTAAACAAGCGCGTTGACGTTGATCTGCCTGAGAGAGAGGACGAACACATTCAGGCTGAGGACTTGACAGGAAAAGCGGAGCAACGCGCTTCAGAATTGTCCATGCGTGCACAGAGCTTAGCCTTGCAATACGCTGACATGACCGCAAGCGCAGAACCAGCCATCAAGGCAGCCACTGCGTATTCCGGCATTGTGGATGCTGTCTCTGCCGCCCAACAGTTTACAAAGGATGCCAAATTTGCTGCAGGCAATGCTACACTTATCACAGATGGAATCGACGACCGCGCTGGTAGTGCACACACGCAATCTGCCGAATTGCTGCAAAAGGCACGCCAAGCTTTGCTAAAGGTACAGAGCGATCTAGAACCACGTTTGAATGCCTCTGCTGGAAAAGTGCAAGAAATCTCGAATTTAAACGAGAACACCGAGCAGCGACTAAAGGACATAAACATTGTGATCAAACAACTGCCGGCCGAAACACAGCGCGACATGTGGAAAATGTCCAATAGCAATGCCACCGATGCGTTGGACATACTAAATGACGTTTTGGATATATTAGACCCTGTGGGAAAGCAAACTCCCAAGGAGTTGGAAAAGGCACGTAATATCTCTAAGGATGTGGACATTACCAACAAGGACATCTCACAAGCGAATAACCAGTTGGATAATGTTGAGAGCTCTATACCCAAACTTAACGAGCTGGCCGATGATATAGCTGAAAAACAGCAAAGAGTTGGTGAAATTAGCCAGCAATTGGGAAATGATATTGAAAATCTGAAACGCCAAATAGAAGCCGCTCGTCGTATTGCTAATAGCATTAAAGTTGGCGTCCAGTTTGAGCCTAGCACCATACTTGAGCTAAAGACGCCCGAGAAGACCCCACTATTGGCGACAAAAACAAAGTTGTCAACTTTCTTTAAGACGGAAAAACCCGACGGTTTTCTATTGTTCCTGGGCAATGATAACAAAACTGCCAGCGGTGCGACTACACCCGTTAATAAGAACAATGACTTTGTGGCTCTGGAAATTGTCAATGGTTATCCTATACTTACCATTGATTTGGGCAATGGACCCGAACGTATTACAAACGAAAAATATGTGGCCGACGGCAACTGGTATCAAGCCATTGTTGATCGAGTGGGCTCCAACGCCAAACTCACCATACGCGAGCAAATGCCAAATGGTACTGTAGAGGATCACACCAAGGAGGGTTATCTTATTGGTTCCAATAATGTTCTGCATGTGGATCGCAATAGTCGCTTGTTTGTCGGTGGCTATCCGGGTCCCTCGGACTTCACGGCACCCGATGACATACGTTCCAGTTCGTTCCAGGGCGATATAGAAGATCTACGCATTGGTGATGAGCCGGTGGGCCTATGGAACTTTGTTTATGGCGAGGACAACAAGCAGGGTGCTCACGAGCGTGACATACTGCTTGAGGAACAGACACCAGTAACTGGGTTACGCTTTAAGGGCAATGGCTATGTACAGCTTAAGGCTTCACCGTACAATTTCAAGACACGTTCCAGCATTCAGTTCCGCTTTAAGGCAGCCAAGGATGCCAAGGACGGACTCATGTTCTTCTATGGCCGCGACAAGCATTACATGTCCATTGAATTGGTAGACGGAGCCGTCTTCTATCGCTTCAAGCTGGGCAATGAAATTGTATCGTCTGGCAGTCAGGATCGTTACAATGATAATAAATGGCATCGCGTTGTGGCTGATCGTGATGGCCGCCGTGGTCTATTAAAAGTGGATGATGTGCTTTTGTTCCAAGAAGAGGCGCCCATTGGCGCTGACGAAGAAATGCCTAAACTCAAACGCATGTTCTTTGGCGGCTATCCAGGACGACGCAATCACTCTGAAATTGTGGAGCAAAACTTCGATGGCTGCATTGATGACGTTAGCATTTCGGGCTACAAGATTGATTTAACACAGTATGTAAATGGTGATGGCGTGGTTGAAGGCTGTCCGGATAAGTACTCTACGGTATTATCCTATCCACCACACGAATACGGTTTCCTGCGTTCTGCCAATGTAGTGTCGGACAACAATTTCTATGTTGTGCTTAAATTCAAGACGCGTCAACGTGATGGTGTGCTTTTCTATGTGGCTAACTATGACCAGAGCTCTACAATCGGACTGACAATAGACAATGGCTATTTGACTTTGCGTAGCATGGGTAAAGAAGTGGTTTCCGATCAGCGTCCCTACAATGACGGCGAGGAGCATGTTGTAACCGTACATCACAGCGCAAATCATCTAAGACTCTCTATTGACGATGTCGAAGATAAACGGTGAGTACTGCTCCTAACTTGGGAGTAAAGATACTAAATATATTTTTGTACATTTTATAGTTTACCCGAATCACCGCCACCGCTCCACATAGAAGGCGGTGCCATATTCTTTGGTGGTCTACCAGACAACTACATACCGTCAAAGACAGCACTCTCTACGCTAGCTTACTTCGTTGGCTGCATAAGTGATGTGACCGTCAATGATGAGATTATAAACTTTGCTGACAGTGTCGAGAAGAAGAATGGCAATATAAATAACTGCCCACAAGATATACTAGGTAACCACTCACGAATTCAATACAAAAGAGAGCAATTAAAACATAATCATTTCTGTTTACAGTGTACGACCCCAACACATTGCCCATCTTTTATCCAAGTGGAGCCAACGAACTGGTTCAACCAGAAGATACCTACAAAAATCAACCACATCATTTTGCGACTCAGAAACCGCCGGTTACAACTACGACAACAACAACAACAACGACTACAACAGCAGCTCCACCAATAATGCCTTCTATGTGGCCCATAGAAGAGAAGCCTTTACCACCTTTGCCAACTTTGGGCACAACGCAAAAGCCGCTAGTCACCAAACCGCGCCCCACGCCCAAACTGAATGAGCCTCATAAGCTCTGTCAGCTACCTGTCAATCCCAACTACGACGTAGACTTTGTTGAAGCCGGCTATCGCTTTTACTCCTACCGCGATCAACGTCTGGAAATACAATCTCTGCCTGTAAAATTGCGTAAACATTACGATGTTAGCCTTTCCTTCCGTACTGGCTATCCCAATGGTCTGCTATTCTATGCCTTAGATAAGACACACACTGACTTTATTGCCGTCTATTTGCTGGATGGCTATGTGTACCATCAAATGAGCATTGGCCCCATTACGGCTAAAATTTCCAGCAAGCAGGAACTCAATGATGGCGAATGGCACACAATAGAGATTGTGCGCACGAATCGCAAAATCAGTCTGACCATTGATCAGGTGGAGCAAGATGGATCAAAGGAGTTAGATGAGCGTAATACAAGTCCTCTGACAGTTGAGTATCCCATCTATGTCGGTGGTGTCAGTAGATTCGTTGAAGATGATTTAAAGCGCCATACGTACTTCGGCGGCAATACGTCTTATTACAACGGCTGCCTACGTGACATTAAGTTTAACAGCGTACCGCTGGAGAAAGAGCCCACACCTTTCTACGTGGTGCCATGCTCAGAGCAAGTCGAGACTGGTTTCTTCTTTAATCAGGACACTGGATATGTTAAGCTATTTCACCACCTTACAGTGGGCTCCGAAATCACAATTAAATTCGACTTTAGACCACGTGAACCTAACGGTTTGCTTTTCTCTGTGCATGGAAAGAACTCATATCTGATTTTAGAGTTAGTCGATAATTCTTTGTCTTTCACGGTGAAATCCGATGCCAAAAATATAATCGTTACAAATTATACGCTACCAGATAATGGCAGCTTCTGCGATGGCAAGTGGCGCAATGTTCAGGCCATAAAGTCGAAGTTTGTCATCACCATTGCCGTGGATTATATAAGTTCATTGCCAGGTGTGGGTAATGAGGGCTCAGCTTCGACCAAAACAAATCGACCATTGTTTATGGGCGGTCACGCTGCCTTCCAAAAAGCGCCAGGTATTAAGACTAAGAAGACTTTCAAGGGTTGCATTAAAAATGTTGAGGTGAACCATCGTAACGTGGCCATAACACCAGATATTATCTTTGGCGACATTTGGCAAGGAGTTTGCCCCCAAAACTAAGCAAGGAAGTTAAAAACTGGAACGCATGACACCGGATATGAAAATGGACGAATGATTTGATTTACTCGGTAGGAAATACAGCCAAAGTGGAAAGTTGACGAAAACCGGCTTGCCTCAAGGATTAACGAACAAATAAATTGACGTGCAGGCAGCAATTGGCTGTAGTAATCTTTAACCCTATAGATCCACAGCAAAGCTGCACGTCATACATTTTTAGCAATAATGTGCCAATACTTCTTTTATAAATAATAATAAAAACATATGAATCTTTTAAATTTTCTTAACATTCTTTAAAACAATTTTGTAATTATTTTGCTTTCAATAAACTTTATACAAACACACCTTAGTGTTTAATTCCAGAAAACTTTCTCTCCAAATTATATTTTTCAAAAAAATGTGATACGGTCGAGGCGGTGCCGGACAGTGTAATACCCTGCACCTTTTTTCTTGAAAAAAAATGTATTTCTGCATAGTCCTTTTAAGAATTATCCAATTGGAATTTTTTTTTTTATTGGTGCAAAACGATATTTATACCTGTACGCTCCGTAAATTTGTACCGATTTTGATGAAAATCGAAAGTTACGTCAAAGAAGCAGTTAAAATATGTGGGGTAAGTTTCAAGTTCATATGTTGAGGGGTGTGGGAGAAAATACGGTAAATCGATTGCCGGTGGCGGGGGGGCCGCATCGATCAAATTTAGATGTGGTTTTGTTTATTAGGGCCACATGAATAATCTTACCAAAATTGGTGATTGTAGGTTATTTTTTACCATAATTACGTATAGTCAAAGATTGATGCAGTTTATTGGTAAAGGGGGGTGAAATTAGTAAATTTTTTGCTTTAACTTTTGTTGTATTTGTCCGATTTTGTTCAATTTTGCAACACAAATGCAACTATTCATGACGTAGTTCTGGTACAGTATCTTGTCTATTGCTCTTATAGACGAGATCTAGACGTTCATAGAGACGGACATGGCTCAATCGCTACGCGAGGTTATGATAAGTATTTTGGTAAAAAGGACTTGTTTTCTGCCACGCCTCCTTCCGTCCGTTACATACATTGCACAAATCTAGCATACACTTTACAGGCTATAATTAGCAAATAATTACACGCTTTCAAGTGGATCTTCGAAAATCGAAGAATTCCTCTGAATTGTTTATAAATTTTTATTCAAGTCCCATTTTGCAAGGTTGTAGATGTGGAATAAAGGCGGATCGCGATCAATGGACTTAATTTTATCAGATCTTTTTAAAGACCGTATACGAAGGAACTTAAGGTCTGCCATTCTTCCTACTACATTCGTTGAGCCAACTTAGAGTAGAGTTAACTCTACATGTTTTTTTTTAAATGGTTGTTATTTTCTACAAGCTTTCCAATCACGACAGGATTTTTTGAATAAAGGGCTATGTGCTATTCTTCGAAACTCTTGTCGGAATTTGTCAGATTGTGTACCCAGGATTGGCTTGATCGAAAAACCAATAAGAATAATAGGGATCATCCATAAACTACACTCCAGGGGGTGGGGGGGGGGCCTGGCGAAGCGTCACGATCATATGGAAAATCTTCAAAAATATTCCGTGTATTCCGTATATTTTGACGAAAATCAGCGTAGTTTATGGATGATCCCATAGTGGCTGATGTTAATAAAGGTAGCTCCAATGACGCTTGTCGTTCTTAACAAGCAGAAAGTTGAGAAATCAGCTACCGCACTGCAAATGTTCGTTCCGGTCGGGCTATTGATTTAAAAACCTTAGAAAGATACCTTGGTATGTACTTGTAATGCAAAAACAAGTGTTATTAAGTTTATATGTATATATATATGTTTTTTTATTAGCTTTCCTTATAGTTTACAATGTAAACTTTACACACATGTCAATTGCACACGCATAAATTCAGCTCACATCAAGGGCTCAAAAAACTACACTGCTTTCAAAATTATTTTCATCTTTTGAATTAAAGCTTATTTAAAATAATTTTTCTTTTTTTTTTTTTGAAACTTTGACATGAGTTTGCATATGCATGGGCTTAGCTACAATTTTATAGTATAATATATTCATATTTATTAGTCAAGGGTTTTCAATGTGTTTGAAGTACTTGTCATTTGTATAGATTGGCTGAAAGTGCTTAAAGATTGTTTACTTTATATAGAAACATATATGATATATATACATGCAGTTCTACAAATGTGTTTTTGAGTTTACAGATATTGTGTGAATGCCTATACTATATTATGTAATACATCAAAACCAATTTTCGTTTTTTGCTTTTCAGGATAGTTTTCTTAAATAAGAAACCAAATAGTACTTAATTTAAAGTATTTCGTTATCAATTTGGATTTCATAAACAATTGCATTATCAAAATTACATAGTTTTAATTCTTTGCAAATTTCATTAAATTTTATTTACTAAGTTTAATATTGTATATAGTATATATTTGTTGCCCAAACTTGGCCTAACATTTTTTTTAGCTCTACAATTGATATATGTAAAGTACGTAAGGAAAACGATCATAGAACAAAACCATATGTATTGTAATATACATAATCTATAAATATATATGTATTTTAATGTTTCAATGTATGTGTGTGTGCTTTTGTGAATGTGTGTGTGTATGCCGATTGCACTTTAAAATTTTTTATTTTTTTTTGCTTATACGTTAATCACTAAGATCACCCGAGAGAGATACAAACGCACGCGAACGCGACCGAATTCCGCGATGAATTCGGTTTTAGGTACAACGAAATCACGATTTTTTTTCTTTTAGTTTTTGTTTTATTTAAAATTGTTAGTTATTTTGTTATTATATAAATACGCTTTTATTTGATGTTATGTATTTGAGACTTGGGGGCGAGAATCCCTTAATTAGTTTAAGTTTTACGCGACGCGAACGAACGAACCCGAAATTACTTTATTATCACACGTTCCCCCATTTTCGGAAAAACAAAAAAAAAAATTTAAGTTTGCACAATTAATACTATTACTTAGTTTTTACATATGCATATATATATGTACGTATGCTCTTAGTTTTGAGTGAGTTGGTTATTTTGTTCCGCGACAATTTCAAAGACTTTTGTTTCCCATTTAGTAAGTATAGTAGATTTTATACCTAATTTTAAAATTTGTTCTGTACATTCATAAATTATAAATTATACAAAACGATGACCCTACATAACATATAATAGCAAAGTTGGAAATTAATTACAAATTGTTCCTATACAAATTATATAATAATACTTTAAAAAGTGATCAGTCAATGGTTTTTATTTAAGGATCGCACAAAATAAACTATTATTATCAACGGAATTATAATCTCAAAATTTAAATAAAAAACATTTCTAATTTTTACAGCATATGAATATCATATGGTATTTAAGTAAATTATTCCCAGTAACAGTTGCACTTTATTATTTTTTTTATTTCGAAATTGAAATAAAATATATTAGTTTTTAGTTTTTCTCATTTTAATTTTAACCCGACGATTGATAATGACTACAGAGTCAACGCGAACGCGAACAAACGAACGAGCGACGACAATACGCGAACGCGAAACCGTTAAAACCCGAAACGCGACGATTTTTTCGATTTTTATTTTTATAGCAAGTGTTTGGGTTAATTGTGAAAATAGTTTTCCGTTTGGGTCATAAAAAATATTAACGAATATCTATGGATTTGAACGGAGTTTAATATCAGTCTTTATAGATATTTGTAACACTTTGCTGAACTTTTCCAAAAAGTTTTTGATTATTTAGTTTTTCACAAATAGCCCAACGCTTTGTTTTGATTTCTTCTTATTTTTATATAATATTATTTTTAGGTATATTTTACGCGACATGAACCGTAAAATTGTTTATTATCTGTTATATTTTCACAATTACACTTAGTTTATCAACAAAACACACCGTATTGAAGCAAATTTCACTAGTTTGACTTGCAGTTTTTATAGAGGGCACATAAAATGTATTGGTTAATAAATATTTTTTTACTCTGTTAGACTAATGAAAGATAGGTGTATTTATATAGCCGGTAAACGTATGTAAAAGGCAATAAATCCTGTTAAGTACAGCCGAAACACAATGTTTACAAATTGTTATTTTCTTTAGCTGGCCTCAGCCACATTACGTTATATTAGTTAATAAGTAATCAAGCAGACGGACATAAATCAGACAGGATCTTTAATACTAATTATAGCGCCTAGTAAAAGCTAAGAATATTTTCTGATTGCTTTAATATTCTTAAATTTCAACGAAAAATTGCTAACATCAAGTGTTATCTGACAATTTTCCACTAAGATTTAGAGCTCTAGTTATAGCTTTGCGCTAATATTTTTTTATAAGTTAAAGTATTACTGTGTTATGTTTTTATATGTATTACTATTCTGTGCCTTTCAAAGCTTAAATTCAAATGTATAATCGTATTATTCGAAACTCATCGAATTTCATAATTTAATAATCAGCGAGGGTTACGCTTATGATAATCTTGACGACACTGTTATTCACAGAAGTTGTAATTGTCTAGTTGAAATGAAGTGTGATTTATTATACTTTGCCGTAGATTCTTAAATCTGGTACATTGCAACCAGACGTTCGGATAAATTTGGCGGAAATTGTTCAACAAATCGACGCCAGTTCTCATCACCCACTTGGGTCTTGAAGCCATGTAGAATCTGTGCATTAAAAATTAAATTAGTTATTAACAGACTTCAAAATGGTTACACATATTGCATAAAAAATAAAACTACCTTTTGTATCATCTGATGCAAGTCCTGTGGTGGATTCACCCAAGAGGCGATTGCATCACAAAAAAATATAAAGTCGGGCACCACGCCTGCTGGATTTACAGTAATCATGTGGCACATGCCACGGAAGGCAGAGTCCTTCTCGTCGTTATCTCGTATGTGACGAAGTGATGTGCACCTGGTGTGAAGTATTCAAGTTATTGCTAAATCAATATTCAAATATAAATCAAGTACTACGAATGACTGAAGGAAATTAGTTATATAAAAAAAAAATTTTAGTTTATAGTGTAAGCATAATTTTGAGTATGCAGTCAATTTAAGGGGTTAAAAAGCATATTAAAACATAAAGTAAAACTATTTAAAAACGTGTTACACACCACTGTCGTACAAATTCGGGCAAATAAGGAGCCACTTCAACTGGGCACACATAACCTAGACGACCGATTGTTATTGCTAAAAGAACAGAAAAATATAAATGAATCAACTAAATAAATTATATTACACATATTTTTAATTCAATTGATTTTTAAATTGCATACAATGAGGTAAAATAACATTTAGTGACGACCATCTAGCTATCTATGTACATATGTATATATGCTTGATTATTGTCGCACGCCAAATCCATGCAACAAATAACACAAAACAAATATAGTTTCACTCATACATATTGTATGTACATATGCTAGTATAAAACCTTAAATGGATTGAGTCAATACGGCAAGTAACTTTTATTTTGTGTATTGCTTAATATAAGTTTATTTAATTATAAATAGTTCTTCTTTAGAATTTTAAACGAAAGTTCCGCATTAGTCGTTTTTCCGAACATAATTACTAAAGCGCTACGACTTTTATAGCTGCTACACGTACCTATCTTATACACACGTTGTTTGCCATTTTGATTGAAGCCATATGGAGCTCTTATAAAAATGCATACTTTTTTTTGTTTTTTTTTTTTTTTGTATATACAGACACTGGTATGCACAAACATGACAGCTCATGAAAATCGAGACTACACAAACAAATGTTCTTCTTAATTGCGCTTACCTGTATTCTCCAATAGCGTCTTTGGTGTGTTTGGGCGATTAATAATCACAAATAAGTCACTGAGTACAAGGTGTATGTACTGCTTTGTTTCTTCGCCTGATCAAAAGAAAAGCAAATGTAACAGTGCAAGAAGAAAATTACATATTCTACGCACCTAATTTCATACAGATTTCACCAATAGCCCAAGTGGCATTGTTGCATACTGATATAAAATCGGGATTAAGGTTTTGTCCTAATATGGGAAAGAATTCAGCCATAAAGGGATGCACGTGTGGGAAGCACGCTTTGGTCAAGTCGCCAAGTAAAGCAAACGAAGACTGACGAACCTAAAAAGCAAATAAGAGTTTTAAGTTCACTTGTACTTTATCTTATTAATGCTATATTTAAAACATAATGTTTTAAGTTCACTTGTACTTTACTTTATTAAAACTATATATATGTTTTTTAGGGTAGTAAGTAAATAAAAATAAAACTTACCTCGGGTAGCACATCCTGCATGCACTGGTAAAGCAAATGCATAATATTACTATTTGCCACCAAAGTCTCTATATGACGATCTAAGCCTTCAGCCAATCCAGATAATAAATCCAATGCAACAATCATGCGCTCCTTGTCCGGGTGCTCGAACGTTTGACTTTGTTTGCACAACTAAACGATACAAGGATACGTAAGCATAGAAAATGTAACGCACAGGGTGGAAGGATTGTTTTTTATGGTTAACATAACTTGGCTAAAACACCAAATTATTCCCTATGAATTTTCAATTTTTTTTTTATTGATCTACTATTATCGGTCGTCGGCAAAAAATACATTTGGATTTTTTTTGCTTTTGTGTTAAAATATTCTCTGCCGCAGCAACGCGTTGTGACGACGTTTCTAAGCCGACCACTCATCTATATGTATTTAACCAGACATAAGCACATTACCCAGTACAGAAATTTGGCTAGGGAAAAAAGAAGCTAGATTCCACCATAACTTAGCAAACTTCCTCAGTATACTGATACTGCATATCTTTTGATGCTGTAACTATTATGGTCTCTAAGATATAGATGCTTCCTTCGAACGGACATGTCTAAATCGGCTCAACTTTTATTATACATTCTTTTTTTGCTAATTATCGTCGTCCTTTTGAACAAACTCAAAATATTGTCGCCCTTATGAGTGTTTGGTACAAACATATTTTTAAAGTTAATTCATCTTACCATTTCCTGATTAATAGTTTGCTCGATCAGCGAAATGCACCGCCTGTATACGGGATCACAATAGGGCAAAAAACCGGATTGCAAAGCTGTAGCTATACTAGACAAGCATTCCAAAAGTGGAAAAAGATCCTTATCATCATCTTTTAACAAATTCCATTTGTCAATTAGTGGCGGCATCAAAATGTCAATATACTGAGGCTTGTTAAGATGATGGCCTACAGAGTCCGCTAATGTACCAACAGCATCGTATAGAATCAATAGATTCTTGTGCTGGTATTTGGAAAAAGCAAACACCAGTGTTTTTAATATGTACTCCAGGTATGGAACTAGTTCCGTGCAAGCTTCCTCCTCCAGCGTCGCAAAGGCCGAGCAAGCGGCCTCCTGAACACGCTTATTGGAGTCTAGTATACGTTTTAAGAGTTCCTCCATTAGAGGTTTCAAGTACTGATCATGTGGCTGATTGACCACCCAGTTGGCGTAACGCGACAGCGTCCAGCACGTAATGGAGCGTACCAGCGCTTTCTTGTCCGACAGGCAACTAATCAGGTATGGTATCAATTCTGGCAAATGTTGAATCATTCCCTGCATACAACCTTCGGCAATGGCGCCTAGGGCAAGCACACCGCTCTCTTTTATAACCCAATCTTGATGAAAAAGTGTATCCTTTAGTATGGGTAGCACGATTGGCAGACACTCCTCGCGAAAGACATTGGCAAGCACATCTAATGCCGCAGCACTGCATTTACGCAAATTCCACTCTGATAGCGAGCTATCATCGTCCAAGCCATCGTCAAAATCATCGTCATCCTCCTCGCCACCAGCCGATGCGTTGGCTTCGCCTGATTTTATAGTATGTGTGCGGGACTTGTGGAAACGCGGGCGTATATCCTCCTCGCGATCTGGCACCATATCATCCTCTTCAACATTTCCCTTTAGCAATATAATATCTATGTCAGAGTAACGCATTCCACGCACTAATACGGGTGCCAGTTGCGGCAAGTACGGAGCCAATACATCCTTGCATACGCTCTGTTCGGCCAAAGAGAGCCAAAACTCTGAAGCTTCGAGCGCCACTCCTTCGTCGGAATCTTGTGTGCGTAATAGCATATACTGAAAACAAAAAACATGAATGCTGGACATAATGCAAAAGTTAATACTTAACAAACCTCAATTATTTGCGACATGTGCGGCATCAGTCGGTCCATGCGCACTTCTAGCAACATTACAAGGCCATGACACACATTTTTGCGCACCTCATGGTCCTCGTCCGAGGAAAGATTAAAAAGATTTTCTATGAATGCATCAATGTGAAGCATTAAAGCCTGTGAGCGATTTATAATGAACTGATTAATGCATGCAATGGCATGCGAACGGATTTTTGGGCTGCTGTGCTTAAAGTATTGTAAAAACTTGGGTATCATCACATTCAAGGGCCTATTTAGTGCTGCGGAATCCAAAATTTCAGCAGAGTCCTCACAAATTTTTTGAAGTGCACTAAAGGCACCCTCACAAACATTGTAGTCCTGGGCATCCAGCATGTCACAAAGCGAGGGCAGTAGTTGCGGCCAATTTTGCAAACCTCCATTGCTGGCTATTGTGGTAATAAGTATACCAACAGTTGCGCGTATCAGAGCCGAGGTGTCACCAACAGCTTGCAAGCATTCGTGCTTTATATACTCTACAATTTCAGGCTGCAAGCTGCTTCCATGCATGCGTATATTGTTTTTCAATATAAGACCACTAAGGGAACGCGTGGGCTCGTCTTCTGTTTTTAATTTGGTCAACACATAGATGAGATAGTTGTTGAAGTCGGGATAGCGATTCAATTCCTCTAGTTTCTGTAAGGTAATTAAATTGTAGTTAAATAAGCTAATTATTTCAATAAATTAATATATACTAACCATCTGCACGGCCATTTGAGTTGCTGTGTCTGGCGATTGAGATTCCTTTAAGATCGTAATGATCTGTTGAAGACCTTCTGCCTGCGGCTCCCACGTCATTGTGAGTGTATAGTGATTTCCTTTTCCTAGTTTTTATTTCTGTGCTTTACTGAAGAATAAACTAAATAAGGTTTGTCAAAATAGACGTAAATTGAAATGAGTGTAATATACAATACTGACATTGTCAATTCTAAAATATTTTTACATGCATTTTTTAAAAACAAATTTAATTCTTTATTGTTTTGTTCTCTTCTTATTATTAAGTTGAACGGCCTCTTAAAGGGTAGGACGACACATTGTTCGAGGCCATCTACACACATACACGCACACACCCAACCACTTTTATCACGCATACATATAATAGAAAATACGCACGTTTGCACTTATCAACCCCTTAAAAAATTGTATGAAAATGCATTTTTGTAAGCTAGTGAAACTTGAAATATCTTAAATTTAAACGGCATTGGCGAAGTCAATTAAAACAAGAATATTTTTGCCAACGAACCGCCCGCCATGTCTGTCTCGATGATTTTGTAGCTTAAGAAAATGTAAAGTGCATGTAACTTATCCAAGCTAATGATTTACTAAACGCTTACCCGTTCTAACGATTAGTGTGCGTTAAAACTATTGTAGATTACTATTATTTTTTGATCCTGTAATTTGTAATTCGTGTTTCTCTTTTTCAACTTAGTGTGAAAATTAAGCTCTGGATGAATTTTGCAAAAAGTAATTCTAGTGATGTAAGGAAATTTTAAGGCGAGTACTTGTTATCGTTTTAGACAAACTATCGAAAACCTGCTTATTTTCAGCATTTTTGTAATCGATAAGAAATTGTGACAATTGTTTAGGTTTGGGCAACCACAGCCAGACAAGTTTATAATTTTAAACAAAGGACGAGCTTTCAGGACATTCATCTCGTCTGCAGACAAAGACTCAGTCTAGCAAAAGTTTTAGAATATTTCTGAATCCTACATCAGTTGCACGCAGACATGAATAAGCGCAACAACGTGAGTGCTCTTCATAATTTATGTACACAACCAAAAAAAATCACTTTTATTTGCAGATTCGACTGCCTCCTGAGGTCAATCGGCTCTTATATGTGCGAAATTTACCATATAAAATAACATCCGACGAAATGTATGATATTTTTGGCAAATTTGGTGCCATACGTCAGATACGCGTGTAAGTATCATATGATTGTTGCAGACGCTACTTTGTTCGTTTCAACCTCATGCATTTGTTTCAGAGGTAACACGCCGGAAACCCGAGGCACAGCCTTTGTTGTCTACGAGGACATTTTTGATGCAAAAAATGCATGCGACCACTTGTCGGGCTTTAATGTTTGCAATCGTTATCTGGTCGTACTATATTATCAATCCAACAAAGCATTTAAGCGTTTGGATGTTGATAAAAAACAAGAGGAACTAAACAATATTAAATCCAAATACAATTTAAAAACGCCGGAGGCCCCATAAAAGCTGATAGACTTTGCCAGTAGTTTTGGTATTTCTTTTACAATTTCAACATAGTTCCAATGTATACAAAAATTTAAATAATTCTTTAATTAATTGTATGTCATTTAACATATTGTGCATAATCATAAATCATCATCATGTATCACGTTAGCTTCCTGGACTTTGAGATAATTAGCTTACTTCAAAGATTTTACTTAAAGTTCAGGCAGTTATATTCATTAAAAAAAATCATCGAAATATAACAAGCAAGTAAAAAGAGGTTTTTTTTTGCTTTTTCCATTTACTTGGTTAATAATCTTTTACCTTACCAAATTTAGCAGAGCTTAAAGCTAAATGATTTTGTGAATCTTCAAGTCATATTTATTCTCCACATTCGCAATTAAATTATAGTTAAATATTAACCAACAAAAAATTCAAGATAAATTAAAACAGATTCTGTACAAGGTACTTAGTACCAGTAATATCAGCCAAAAGCTTATTACATCAGTCGAAATGGCATCATCCAGCTTACCTTACAATACTCTGGCTATAGTTGCCCATTAAACTAAAACACATTGATTAAAAAAAAAAAATCTGCATGAATCTATTCACAAGTAGCTGCGCTTTTTTCAACAGCAGCCGCTTGATACTGTTCATAAGTATTTTGATTCTTCTCGAGTTCCCTTTGTTTTGCCAAATCCACCAACTGTTTTTGAGCGGCTTTTGCTATTTCCTTTCGCCGGGCTTCAACCTTTCGCCGTTGATCAGATTTCTGCAGTTGCTTTTCTCTATCTTTCTCAGTTAAAAGTTTTGGTGGCTTTGGAGGTTTTGGTGGCTTTTCCGTATGAACCTTCTGGTGGCGTATAAGCGCTGCTTCTTGTCTAAATTTAGTGCCGCACGTCTTGCACGCATAGGGCTTCTCACCTGTGTGTATCCATTCATGTTGCTTTAGTGATTGAGAATTTGCAAATCTTCTGGAACAAAAGCGACACTCAAAATCTTTGACTTTCTCATGCACACTTTTGTAATGACGCTTCATATTACCAAGATTGTTAAAACCCTGATTACATCCGGGACAAACATGCATGCCTTCCTTTTGCACAAACTTTATATCTTGTGCGGATACAGTAGTTGGTAAGGATACCAAAGATATTGGGTTAACAACAGTGCCAGCTAATTGGGTTATATCAACGCGCTCAACACGTCTGGGGTCTCGTGGTATAGTTGCGACCGACTCTGCACACACTTTTAATAGCTGATCTGTAGGATTGGACTCGGTGTTAATATTGCTACTTCCAACATTGGCTGGTTTTTCTGCACAAAGCTCCACTTGGCGTTGTCGGTACGTTTCTATGGCACGATCCACACTTTTTTCATGAATCTTAAGATGCTTGGTCAAGCTTTCTGTGTATAGGAACTTCTTCCCGCATACTTTGCACTCGCAGCGCTTTTCACCTGTATGTGTCATCTCGTGTATCTTGCAGGCGTGGGACTTTCCAAAAGTTTTTCCACAATACTGGCAGGCAAAGTTTCTTATTTTCTCATGAACTATCTTTATATGATTGTCCAGTGCTCGCTTCGTATGAGTTGCATGCTCGCAAAGATGGCACTTGAACATTTTTTCCTGTGTATGTGTCAAAATATGTTTACTCCATTCTTGGCGCGTTGTTTTACCCACACCACAATAGGGACAGACATAGTTCTTAATGCCAGCGTGACGTAAAAGATGATTCTTTAGTGCACTGTTAATGTGAAAACCCTTGCCGCAAATATTGCAAGGATAAGGAAGCTCCTGGCCAGTATGCTTGTACATGTGTTTCTTTAAGGCCACAGGGCAGCGAAATATCATGCCGCATTCGCTGCATTGTTGGTCAACACGGGGCGTTGTGCTTCTTTGCATATTATGCACCTTTTTTAAATGAATAGTCAAAAGACGCACACGTGGAAATACAAGTTTACATCCCTCAACTGTGCAGGCAATTTCTTCTGCATTTTGGGTATGCGCGTAGTCTACGTGAAGGCGTAAGGCACCTGCAGTGGTGAATCCCTTTTTACAAGTTTCCACTTTGCATTGAAATGGGAGCAGGTCGTTGTGATGTTTCATATGCTCGTCAAATTTAATTTGTTTTTTGAACTTCTGTTTGCAAATGTGGCAAACTATAATACGTCGCAGGCGGTGTTCTGTGGAAGATATGGGATGTAGTTGAGCGTTTGGCTTTGAGTTTTGAGCTGTTAGTTCCAATTCTTTGTCTGTATTTCTATAACATAGACGTTGGGCTAAAGGCATATCGTCATCATTATAATCGTCACTGCCGCTGCTATTTCCTGCTGATTCTTCGCTAAAGACCAGTTTATGCTTTACAAGTTCCTCTGCTTTTTCCACCTCCTTAGCTTCTTTATCAACTGTTTCGAGCATTTTGAACACATCCTCCTCGTTTTCAATAAGTTCCATCTTGTGATTTAACAACGGATCATAGTTTGTCATGTCAGATTTTTCCTGCAAATACATTTCATTGTGGGATGGCTCAACTACATCCACAGCATTAACTGCGCATATGAGCCTATTATCGGTTATCATTTTCCGAAATTGTTGAACTGCCTCCACACAAAGCCGCTGAAAATCATACAAATCGTTTAATTTGGTGTAACAACCAGCGCAAATATTTCTCGGAAAGCCGTCCAGCGGCTCAACAGATAAGGATGTGCAAACCGTAAATTTCTTGGCAAGATTAGGCACCAAAAACAGGTTATATGTGCTGCCTTTCGTCAAATAAGCCAAACATATCCGACACATTGAGTCTACTGAGCAAGTAATGCTCGTTGCCATATTGAAATACTTAATAATAATTTATTTAACTAATTCACGCGATGTGTAAATACATTTAAAACTCGAAATGTCAAATCGAGTACATAAAACAGTAGCTGTTGATAGATAGATACATAAGTAGTCGGTATCCGGCATTTTAGTACTCGTTTTAGTCGCTGCGGGTGTAATTTTTTGTGTACAACATTTACAAAGCAAAAATAATTAATTTTAATATTCGCTGGTATAAAAGTGTTGCAAGATGAACGACGGGAGTCAATACTCCATACATACCATATGCCGCATATGCTTAAACCATTTGCAAAATGATGCGGCATATGATTTATTTTTGGTTCCGGGCTTGGCGAAAAAACTTTGTATGTGCACGTCACTGTCTGTGGAACAACACGATGGATTTCCCAAAAACCTGTGTTCTATTTGCTATACCAGGCTTAATGATATGCACGATTTTCAAAAACTTTGCGTGGATTCGGTTCAAAAATTTCAGGATTTGGTTGCAAGCAATGCATTTACATGCTCAGTTAATACCTTTGACGTTTTAGACCCAAGCACCTCCATTAACGACGCGGAGTTGGCAGGCGAGGATGAAGATGCATTAAATTTTGACCCACTTTTGAACCACAAAATGGAGTTGATCGAAACCGAAGAGGATGTGTTTAAAATGTTGGAAAATGTCGATAAGGAAGCTGAAAAAGTGGAGCGTGAAGTCGAAAAAGCTGAAAAGAAAGCTCAGCTGCAAAATGAGCGTGAGCGTGACCGTGAGCTCTTCGATGAGGCTGAAAAATCATCAAATGAAAGTGGTAACGACGACTTTAATGATTTCAACGATTTCAATGATTCTGAATCTAACAGCAGCGACGATGATGTACCCTTGGCACAACGTCTGCGTGGAAATCCGAAAAAGCGTACAGCTAAAGCGAAGCCCAAGAAAAAGGAGAAAAAGAATGACCCCTTTTCCGACGATGATGATGATGATGATGACGATGATGACGATTTTAGCGCAGAATCTGATGATGATTATAAGGAGGACAAGCCCAGAGAAAAACCGAAGCGCAAGCGTATTCCAGCCGCTGAGCGACATTTACATAAAACAATTGAATGCCACATTTGTCATCAGAAATTCAAAAAAGCTATACGTTATGAGGAGCATATGAAGCACCACAACGATCTTTTGCCGTTCCAATGCAAAGTAGAGACCTGTAGAAAGGGTTTCACAACTGTCAGTGGTCTGCGCTTGCATGTTGACCACGCCCACACCGAACTCTCTGAAGTGCATACTTGCCATGTTGAGGGCTGCGGCAAGACATTCCCACGCATACGTCTCCTAACTTTCCATATGAAAAAAGTACACAATATGTCCAAGTCAGCAGCTCCGCCAAGAAGTTTCCCTTGTACGGAATGTGATACAGTATTCCGGTGTCCCACGGCTTTGAAAAAGCATATGTACAAGCACGATGGAAAGGAGTTGCCATATCCATGCAATATTTGCGGCAAGCGTTTTGTCATTAACAGTGCTCTGCGAGATCATCTAATGCGCCATGCTGGCATTAAGAACCACGTGTGCCCATACTGTGGAGTTGGTAAAACTACGCGCCAGGAATGGAATGCTCACATTTTGACGCACACCCAGGAAAAGAAGTTTAAGTGCACAAAATGTGATCACACTTCAACCAATCGGCAAGCACTCTCTAATCACATCAAGGTCGTTCATGAAAAGATTAAGAATTATGCCTGCCAATATTGTGGCAAAACTTTTGGAAAGTCCTATGCCTGCAAGATACACGAACGATCCCACACTGGAGAAAAGTGTTCCGAATGTAAGGTCTGTGGCAAGGTATTCCTTTGTGCTAAGAGTTTGGTTAAGCACTTGAAGACCCATGAAAAACGAGAACTTCCAAATTATAATCAAACTGGTACCGCTGGTGGCGCCTCCGCAGCAGTGACAGCAGCAGCACCAACAGGAGCTGAGGGTGGCGACATGACAATGTTGCCTCCAAATCCTATGATCGAGCAAATGAAAATGCCCCCTCTTCCGAAAAAGCCTAAAGCTAAAAATGGACGCGTGGAACGTGTTGATCTATCACAGTTGGCCGGAACGGCTGTTAATCCCATACCGTCTGTATCACTGCCCTCATGGTCGCCACAGGTCAATTATGAAAAGAAGGAGGGCCAACATATTTGTCCAGGCTGCGGACGTGGTTTTAATAACATTGGCAACATGAAACTTCATTACAAGATAATACACGAGAAGGTCAAAGATTTTGCATGTCGTTTCTGCCCGAAACGTTTTTCAAAGGCACAAATTTTACGTCATCATGAGTATATTCACACAGGCGAAAAACCATTTGAGTGCAAGCTATGCGGCAGACATTTCCGTCAAGAGACAGCGCTTAAAAAGCATCAGAAAGTACATGAGAGGGGCGGGCCCATACAACGAGTGAAAGAGGAACCACATACGACAAGGGCACCCAAGGTCTCACTCAAAAAGTTTGAAAATCCTGATAACGTTCCCAAATTTGAAGATGCTGCAGCCGAAAGAGCTGCTGCCTCTGCTGAAATACAGCTCAAGCAAATGGAGGAATATGAAGCCAAACGAAAAGCTGACGAGGAACGGCGCAAAATACAAGAGGCTGCTTATGAACAATTACAAAAGTTGCAGAAGCAACAGGAAATTGAAAAGGCTTCAACTTCATATGATGGCTATTTTGCAGCAAAAGCTCAAGCAGATGGCACCAGCCTTGATGCTTTTAAATTGGACCATGTTTAAAATGGTCCCGAAACTACATACAATGCTGGCATATTTACATAAATCCAATAATTTTTTATTTTTTCAGCCTAAACTACGTTTAGCATATTTCATGTAAACATGGCAAAAATCAATTTTAATGTATTATCCCATACACAGTATAAGCACGAATGATTTTACTTAATTTGTTTTTAAAACCTCTCATGCAGTTCATGTCAACAAATTTTATGCATTAAGCATACATACTTATGTTTAATGAATGTCTTATACAAAATGATTGTGCTTTTTAATTGTGCAGCACAGCAATAGTTTATAAACATACAAACAATAGTGCGCTTTAATTATAAGAATTAAACACAATTGTTCACATGCTATACTTATATTTACAAATAATATAATTACAGCCTACAGTAATAAAGTAAAATTAAAATTGGTTTAAATATAAAATTAGCTATAAACAAAATTTTAAACGAGTACTTTATTGTTTAGTACTGACAAGTAATCAGTACTCGTCGAACCAGTACTCGTTTTTTTGCCCTGACGCGTATAGTTTTTTCTTAGTGAGAAATAAATAATTGCTATAAAGCGTACATTAACAAGCTTTTAAATTGTTTGCCAGCGTGCAACATGGACGAATTGAAGAGTCAATACTCCATACACACTCTATGCCGCATTTGTTTGAACCACCTGCAAAATGATACAGCCTACGATTTGTTTTTGGTCCCGGGTTTGGCAAAAAAACTTTGCGTATGCACGTCACTGTCGGTGGAACAACAGGATGGCTTTCCTAAGAACCTTTGTACCACTTGCTTCACCAGGCTAAATGATATGCATGACTTTCAAAAACTTTGTGTAGATTCGGTGCAAAAGTTCCAAGAAATGGTTGCAAACAACATGTTTACATGTCCAGCAAATAACTTTGATGATCTAGACCCGATAGCTGCAACGCATGATACAGAAATGGCTGGGGAGGACGAAGATCGCATTAATTTTGATCCACTTATAAATCACAAAATGGAGTTGATAGAAAATGAAGAGGATGTTTTCAAAATGCTGGAACATGTGGACAAAGAAGCGGAGCAGGTTGAATTGGAAGTCAAACAAGACGAGGAAGATTCTAAGCATGATGTTATGAATATGTTTGTTGAAGATGAATCCTCCATTGGCAGCATGCAAGATAATCATAATGATTTAGACTTTGAGCCGAATAGTAGTGATGATAATGTGCCATTGGCTCAGCGCTTGCAAGAAAAACCAAAGTGCACAAAAAAGACCAAGCGACGGCAGCAGGTTGTAGATAATTATGATGAAGATGAAACCTCAGAGTCGGATTACGATGATGATGGCGTGCTAAGAGTCAAACCAAAACGCAGGCGTATACCAGCTGCAGAACGTCATCTGCATCGTATTATTGACTGCCACATTTGCCATCAGAAGTTTAAAAAGGCAATACGTTATGAGGAGCATATGAAGCACCATAATGATCTTTTGCCATTTCAATGCAAAGTGGAGACTTGCAAAAAGGGATTTACCACTGCTGGCGGTCTACGCTTGCATGTTGATCACGCCCACACAGAGCTATCCGAGGTGCATGCATGTAGTGTTGAAGGTTGCGGCAAAACATTCCCGCGTATACGACTCTTGACTTTCCATATGAAAAAGGTGCATAATATTTCTAAGGCAGCCGCACCACCTAGAGATTACCCATGCACTGAATGTGAAAAAGTTTTCCGTTGTCCCATGGCGCTCAAGAAGCACATGTACAAGCACGATGGAAAAGAGCTTCCATTCCCCTGCAACATTTGCGGCAAGCGATTTGTTATCAATAGTGCGCTGAAAGATCACCTAATGCGTCATGCTGGCATCAAAAACTATGTGTGCCCATACTGTGGCGTGGGCAAGACCACACGGCAGGAATGGAATACGCATATATTGACGCACACGCAGGAAAAAAAGTTTAAGTGCCATATATGCGAGCATGCCTCCCATAATAAACAAAGTCTGGCCAATCATATTAAAATCGTTCATGAAAAGATTAAGAACTACGCGTGTCAGTACTGTGGCAAAACGTTTGGCAAATCACATGCCTGTAAAATACATGAAATGACGCATACTGGCGAAAAACGTTGTGAGTGCAAGGTTTGCGGTAAGAAATTCCTTTATCCAAAGAGTTTAACAAAGCATTTGAAGACGCACGAGAAGCGCGTTCTTCGTGCTATTGAAACCTATCGACAGCGACAGGTTGAGCTAGGAGAAGGCGCAACTGGCGAACAGGCACCTTCAAATACAACAGAAGGCGCGGTAATTGGTGTTGAAGGCAGTGATATGCTTTTGTCCCAAAACGCGGCCGATGAATTGCTGAAAGTATGTGCAGAATCTGTGGCAACTATTCCAAAGGATCCACGACGGGTGCAACGCGTAGACATATCACAACTGGCCGGCACGTCTGTAAATCCCATATCCTCAGTTTCTGTACCGTCATGGTCGCCTCAAGTTAACTTTACCAAGAAGGAGGGCAAACACATATGTCCCGGCTGTGGTCAAGGCTTTAATAATATAGGCAACATGAAACGACATTATAAGATAATACATGAAAAAGTTAAAGACTTTGCCTGTCGCTTTTGTCCCAAACGCTTTGCAAAGGCACAAACTTTGCGGCACCATGAATGGATCCACACGGGCGAAAAGCCGTTTGAGTGTAAGACCTGCGGAACTCATTTTCGCCAAGAGACTGCACTCAAGCGACATCAAAGAACGCATGAGAATCGTCCACCTATCATATCATCAAACTTTTATGCCGCCCGCGAAGAACTAGAACATCAAGAACGCAGTAAGCGTGAGGCAAGACGCAAGGCTGAAGCAAAGCGCAAAGAAATAGCAGAGGCGGCTAAGGAGCAGCTGCAGACCCTGCACAAAATCGAAGTAAGTGATAAAAATTTGCACTCGTATGATGAATATCAGGAGGCGGCTGCAGAGCGTGCGGCTGCATCAGCTGAATTGCAGGCTCAACAGTTCGAGGAAAATGAGATTAAGCGCAGGGCTGAAGATGAACGAAGAAAAATTCAAGAAGCGGCATATGAGCAATTGCAAAAACTGCAGCATCAACAGGAAAAAGAAAAGGCTCAAAGCTCCTACGATGGTTACTATGCGCAAAAAGCAACCGCAGAGGGTTCCAGCCTTGATGTACTGAAAATAGACCATGTATAAACTAAGTATATAAGAAAAACGACCATTTAACTGATGCAATTTATAAAATTATGTCTAAATTAATGTGTCGTACGTGGGATATTTGGCAATATGGAAAGTATAAATAATACTTTGTTCTATTTATTTTACAATCCAATCTTTTACCTGTTATGGTAATGACTTACGTAGACATTAATGTTATTATCTAATAATAAATTAACGATTATATAAGAGTAGTTTACTCTTAGTTTTATCTTTTGCTTCAAAAATATAGGTCGGCAAATGCACTTGTTTTTCTTATAATTGTACCTGTATTCTTTTATGTAGACTCTATCTTAAAGGTTACCATTGTCTCATTAAATATTGTTTAGACATTGACACTTATTCTTTTAGTACAAACAGCTCTCTTAAGCTATCCAATGTTAAATTCTCCAAGTCCCAGTGCGTGGACAATGTGTGCTTATCATCGGCGGATGTTATGAGTGACATAATGTTCTCTTCAATTGTCCCATTAACGATGAAACGATGTACCTTTGTGGGTCTGAAAATAAATAGATAATTTTAATTGAATATAAAGCTGTTTTCGCAGATGCCCATAAAATGACAGCTGCCTTTGAGTGCGAATTTGCATGGAAATAGGAGCGGAATTGAGACGAAAGCTTTTTAAGGAATACTCGGAGGTTACTCACTTTTTCTGCCCAAAGCGATGCACTCGTCCGATGGCCTGTAGCTCCTCACCGGGATTGAGTATTGGCTCAACTAAAAAAACATGTGTCGCTTCAATTAAATTCAAGCCTTTGGAGCCACGCGATAACGGCATTAAAAGACATGTAATGTTGCTTTTGAGATCCTGTTAAACATAAATTTTGTACTTTTAGTTATGTCTGACAACAAAAATCTTGTACATACTTTAAATTCTTCAATATCTCGATTTGTGCATTTACTACGATATTTAACATTATTCTGGGCTAAAGCACCAGCAATATGTTTAAGAATAGACTGCCACTGCGAAAATATTAGAACCTTTGTTTCATCATTTGCTGTTTCAGCATCCTTAGATTTTAGGTCCAACACCAGTTCAACAATGCAGGCTATTTTACTCGAAAAATCTCCTACTAAAGTTTTCTTAGTACCGCTTCGCATTGAGTAATAAAGTCTGCAATTAAAATGAAAATTTATTTTCTGAAACGTACCCACTAAACACAAAATTTTTACTGTGGTGAATTTTGTCGACATATAGGACATTTCGTAATTTTATTTGAAGCTGCCATTTTCATATGGGTAAGACAATGCTCGCATAGGAAGTGTCCACAAACTAGCATTACATACTGTAAAGATTAAACTGAAGAACTTTTAATTTTTTTTGCTGCGAAATAAACGAAACTTACGCGTGCGTCGTCCAAAGTTTGGCAGATGGGACAGGGCTGATCGTTAGCGTTCTCCTTTAAATGTTTTAAGTACTTGAGTCGTCCAGCTAAACGAGTAAAATTTACTTGCGCTTCATTAACATTTTCCAATTGGGTTTCCATCATTTGATCTAACTGCGTTAAATGTATTTCTTAGAATTATTAGATATATGTTTATTTTACTTTCTGTAGCAGCCTTAATATGCACTTTAAGATCAACAAGAGAAACATTTTTACCTGACACTCTAGTACTCTATATGTTGATTGTTCTTCCGGGTTATCAGTAAGTGAAATGCGCATTTTACACATTTCTAGCTCATCGAAAGTCTTAACCACATACTCAACTTCGATCCAGTACTTTATTTGAAGTTTACATAGGCTTTGCAGGCAATCTAACAACTTTAATTTATTATCGCATTCCGCTTGCCATTCACTAAACTCAGCCTTTAAACGCATAAAGTTAAAAATAACTGAAAACGAAAATTTCTTAAAATAATTTAAAACCTAACGTATTTTTGATACTCACCTTTAACGAGACTAATTTCCATACTAGCTTTTTCAAGCCCATCAGTGATACCAGCCTCATTATCAAGTTCTTTGTCAAAAAGCAAACACTCAAACTGATTTACCATGTCCCGTATCTGACACAAGCGACAATTCCTCTTTTTTAATTTTTCAACCTTATTGTTATCGGTTTTATCATCCTTTAAAAAAAAAAGAAAGCTTTAAAATATCGTCAAAAGTATACAACTGCGAAAACTCACTAATATGCCAGCCAAATGACAGTCTGAAATACTTCTATTAAAGTTTATAACGTCCATAGGTAAACTTTCTCCATTTTTCACAGCATCACAAGCTTTAACCATAGTGTCCATAAGAAACTGAAATTCGATTTTTAATTTATTTTGTAACTTTTTTAGACGCTGGTGCCAAGCATCTATAATGTATACAAGGCCTGGTAGTGAGGAAATGCTTTGAAGTTTTTCAGTTGATATGTTTTGTCGGAAGAACTCATCTCGAATCTTGTTCCATAATGCATCGTGCAACACTGTGCTTACAGTTACAAGGGTAGCAACTAATTCAATAATATTTGCTGAGAATTCATTCTCCAAACGCTCTAATTCATTAAATTTAGATTCATAGGACAACTGAACGGTTTGCAGCACTTTTGTATTATCCTCAAGATATTTCCATTCAAGCTTTTTCAACGATATCTGATAAGAAGAAAACTCGTCTCTTTGTGCTTCTATTGATGATGCCATAATACTAGCTTCTATAAGATTATGAAGTGCATGAATTTGTAGCACACTATCCACGCTGTAAAGGAACAGACAAAAAATAATAGTAGTTTTAAAACACTGAATTAAGGCTTCAAACTGTACGTAATAATACATACGAAATATTTTCCTGGTTGTACTCCTGGGCCAACTTGATTACTAACTTATAATATTTGGTAGCCTGGTCAAAGTTATTTCTAATGAAATAAATTGCAGCCACACCATTATAAGATGAAGCCCATGAGCGCAATTGTGACTTGCATTCCAGCTCATTGGAAGATTTCAAATGCTCTAATAAATGTTGCGGGTTCAAGTACTCTGTCGTTGAAACCTTGTTAGTAAGCACCACAGGAACTGAACAAGTTTGCCTTATACGTAGAAAAGGTTGAAGTATAAGCTTTAATAGATGGGGTGAAATTGATGCCAAGCGGGAATTATTATCACGATTGTTGCGTTTGTGCTTTGCCACTGCGCTCAGAAATTGTTCAGTGCACTTGGAGTGCTCCTCGCGGTAGTATAAGGATTCAACATTACTGAGCTCCAGACGGTGCACAACCTCTGTTTGTGGTGGTATGCCGAGTTCGTGCTCTACTTTTGATTTACAGGTACGCCACATTATGCGCTGCAGTAAATCAAGCAGCGCATCAGGTTTGTGATTCAATAGAAAAGAATTTGATACCGTCTGCCAAGCATCCAAGGGTTTGGATGCCTCGATGAAACCAACAAAATTCAATAGTGGTGCCAAGTCATCTATTGAACGTTGTATGGGTGTTCCAGTTACAGCCCAACGATTAATTGCCGGCAGCTTACGCACCATTTCTGCTGTCTGTGATGAATTACTTTCCACCATTTGAGCCTCATCCAGACAAACGCGCCACCAATTAATCATCAATAATGGAGATGTTGGCCGCATAAAGCGTGGTTGATGCCGCATTGTTCGATCCGATTTGTAGTCGGCCGTGTGATAGATTTCACTTCGTAAAATTTCATAGTCTGTTAGCACTATGTCATATTTTGCTAACTCTATTGGATTAAACCAACGCCCAGAGTGCATGCCAGGGTAGAGCAGCACCTTTGGACTGGGCGATATATGCGTACTGATCTCAGAATACCACTGCATTTTAATGGCATTGGGTGAAACAATAAACGTGCCTTTAGACTCCACTATTTGGTTTGAGGTCAATTCCGTCCAGCAATTAGGACATACATAAATCTCGTCAGATTGATTATTCGGTTGCACGCATTGCTTGTGTTGCCATAGATCACAGCGTTTACATTGTATCAGAGATTTTTGTTTTTTACTGCATATGCACAAAGTTTTGTTTTTAGCCCGCGCTCGTTTAATTGGAACTTCATCTTCTATGTCTTCAAGCAACTGACACCAGTAAGCATTACAAATGTCAGTTTGAGGTCTAGGATTGAGCAGCAGCATTGCTAGCAACTCAACGGTTTTTCCTAAACCCATTTCGTCAGCTAAAATGCCACCCGGTGGCAATGAGATCTGCGGGCAAGCTTCAGTGAACTGCAGACAATAGTTGTGCTTGTATACATGATTGCAATCATCAACAGCAGTGAGGGCCGTGTATTTGCCAGGGAATTTCTTTACCTGTTTCTCCCTGCTTAACATCCAGTTAACAGTACGCTCTTGATATTTACGGAGCTGTGATTTAAAGCAAGCTGGCAGCGGCAGTGGATCTTCATCAACTGTTTCGGATCGAAGTTCCAAGTGCTTCCTATATAGCGCATCATACAATTGAGTAGTCACATAGCTTTTGAGTACTCGTTGGTGTTGTTGCTCCAAAACATCAAACTCCAAACTAAGTGTGTAGTTTCTAAATATCTGAGGAAACAGAACGGCTGCGATTTCTAGTTCTATTTGACGGGCTCTAACATTTGTGTTTTGATGCAATAACACAAGTGTTAATTTTTCAGCAGGGTGTAGCTGCAGTGCTTTAAAGCAGAGTTTCTTAGTACGTGACTGTTCACCTAAAATATAACTTAAATATGGAATAAACTGAAAATTTTTTATGCGTTCCTATTCTTACATTTATTTATGCACTCAATTACAACTGCAGCATCCGCGAAAAAGTCTTTAATTCTCCATCGGAGCTTGGCGTAAACAAACTCATTGAGTTTGTCATGAATGTTGACCACATCACTCTCGTCAACTTGATCTGCTATGTGGCACAGGACCACACAATAGCCCTCCATAAAATTGGTATATTATCCCACCACCATTTATTTAGAAAAATCAAGATGATATCTTGAAGATAGCGTGCCGAACAATTGTTAATTGTAAACAAAATATTGCAGTGATAAACGATAGATTGTAGACTTGTAAACGATGACGATTGTTTCGCGGCTAAGATATCGATATAAAATTCGTCAAAGTTAGCAGCTTGTAGTAGATCAGCTGACACAATCATAATTTATATTTACAAAGAAATCGTGCATTATAAAAAAAAAATAACCCGCTACCTCTTTTTTTATTAAAACTCACGTCTACAATAGTTGCACTGTGCTCTTAATATAATGAATGCAGTCATAGCACTTTGTCACTTTTGTGAGGCGCATGGTCCTTGTGCCATCTTTTGTACACAAACATTAAGAGATACTAAGCTTGAAGACCTGCAACTTGATCAACAACAACCGCAAAAGCTATGCTCCGCCTGCAACTACACAATGGGACGCAATAGCGCCATTTATAGCAAAGATGCGGAAAGTAGCGCTACGTTTCTAAGCACACAAACCGCTGCGTTGTCCGAAGTGGCATCGCTGGTGAAGCAAGCTGCAGTTCGCAGTCTTAGCTGCGAAATCAATACCAATAAAGACGGTGGTTTTGTATTTTTTGGCGACTCGGCGAGAGGTCATATACTCAGTCATACATTTCGTGTAAGCGATTTGCAAGCGCGTGGTTACTATCAGTTATTTTCGATTATTGTCTTAATGAAGGATAAATACTTTTTGCTTAATACAAAGCCCTTTTTGGCTGAACACCTCAAAAAAGTGTCCACCGAGTTGCAGACAGCCGCCCAAAGGACAAAAGAGGCGGAGGAGATTAAATACTCGGCTAGGCAGAGACGTCTATCCGGCACACAATTTTTAATGCCAACGCCACGTTCACTTGTAGAACTGACTGGTGAGGAGAATGTTTTCGCCCAGCTGCATTCGCACTTTGCTTGGATTTTATTGGCTGGTTCACGTTTTCTGACCGAACATGTTACGTTTGGTAATTTGCCCTGGCTACCACCGCAAAGCAGCGGTCGCCCACCAGCGCAACGCCTGACCTACAACAGTTCGACTCTGCCAATGATACAAAAATACGAAGAGAGCATAGACGATCCTGAACAAGAGGAATTCTTTTCACTTAGACATATTAAAAAAGTGTTGCGCAAAGATGATTTTGCTATAGTTTGTTATTGTGCGCTTATAGGCGTAAAAATTATAGTGCGTGGGGCCCCAGAACGCACTTTTCACTTTATGGTGTGTTTAAAGAAATTGCTACCAGAGAACATGCATAATCTTATTCGGATAGATGCACAGCATCAGCAATCAATAAGCTCGGAATATAAAATTATTTCGGTATCGTATGACATCGCAGTACCCACGTGTGTTTGCCGCATTGACTTCCTCGAGGAGCAGCTTAATGGATATGAAGTCTCAGTCAAATGGCCCGGGGAGCTACCCAGAAAATGTAAGTCGATAAAACAAATATAACGTGAGTTTTTCGAAACCTTTTTTCCTATACTCTAGTGCCAGATCTCATGGTCAAGCTTCTAAAATCAGTCGAAGAGAAGACTTTTACAGAATTGGTTCTAAACAAACAGACCAAAGTACTTATTGAAGAGTGGAAAAAGTAAGTTACAAATCGCAACTTCTAATTCTGCAATTTAATCGTTACTTTTTCCATTTACAGCAAAGTTATCTGCTTGAACCATGCCAAGTCCACAAGCGTGCAAACCAAGCTCAAAAAAGTTCTCGGGGTCCAGCCGCATGATCAAGGTTTAATCAATTATTGGAGCACGCACTTGCACTGAAACGTTTTGACGTATTTTTTGTCGAATTACCTTGAGTTATTTTCACTTTTTGAAATAAAAATCTTTTATTGCCACAACACTAGCGCAATAGTTTAGTTTCTCCGTTTGACAAATCAATATCTTAACCAAAAAGTGACAAAATCGGCAAACGTTTCCTTTACGTTTACTTCTTGTAGCCGCAGCTAGAGCGACGACCACGAGCACGTTCAAATTTACGTCCCTTGGAGCGCACATATGGGCGTGTATGCGAGTGAGGAACACCAGGAGCCTTGCCAAAGTGCTTGCAGGCAGTACGAGCGGTGCGTCTTCCTTGCAGCAGCAGAGTGTGCTTGCCTGTGGGCGAACGCAGAGCCAACTGATCGAAGGTCAGTACCTCACCGCCGGCTTTCAAGATGCGCTCGCGAGCAGTCTGTGTGACATGAAGAGCACACAGCGACATCTTGGGAACCTTCAGAAGGCGGGCATCGTCGGTGACGGTTCCAACAACAACAACAGTTGATTCTGGTTGATGAGCGCGATGGAAGAAGCGAGAAACACGCTGCAGCGACATGGGTGGACGATTAATTTTGCTCATAAACAAACGCTTTAAAATGATGCGATTGAACTTCTTGTTGGTGCGGCGTTGCAGAAAACGGTAGAGCTACACAACAAATTAAAATGTATTAAAGAATATACACGTTATGTTCTTTTCAATAAGTTTAACTCACCTTGACAAGCAAGCGCAAGTACACATCCTGTGATTTCGGTTCGGTTCTGCGAACCTTGCGATCGTATTTATGGCTGATATCAATACCCTAGAATTGTGCAGCAAAATTTTACTAAATTATTATCTGGTTGCATTTTTAAATCTTGTCTTCCTATATGGCTATAAATATTTTGCGTTAACTTTTAAGATGTTTACAAATTATTTTTTGCCTTTAGAAAATTATACGTCGCTTACCATTGCGCCGACCGGAAAAAGAAAGAGACGAGTATACAAAGTGACAGCTCATTTGACAGCTCACTGCAACATTGTCAGCACTGGTTAAATTTTATAGCAAGCAGCTTGTAAGCAGTGCTGATGTATAGCCATTCTAATTTGACAAACTAATACTATTCTGATACAATTAATACGCAATTTGACTCACATTTTAATTGCATATGACAAAAAATTGTGTTTTTTTTCAATTTTAATGAAATCGAATCAACCGAGTAAAAACTGTTTTAAAAAGAAAAACTTATAACAAGAAGCAAAATGACTCCTTACTCACTAAATTATATTATAGCAAGCAGCTTGTGCATAGCCATATGTTTGCTGAGCTACCAGATCCATCCATGGTTTAATAACAAGAATACACAGCTGACAAATCGCATTAGCATTATTGTTTACTTGACGTCGTGTGGATTAAAAATTGCATGTTTTAGTGGCTTCAACCCATACAATGGCATTTAAATTACATGTTAATATAAGAACTTTGCTTTCAAACTGTGAGGAGCTTGCCAAAAATGAAGACAGCTTTTGGCGTTTACAAAAGTATATTAAATCGCTTGACACAATGATTGCCGAGTTGGAAGACATTCATGAGTATGTTGGCCACATAGAAATTGAAACATATCACAATTATTCCCCCTTGCTGCTTATAGATCACCAAATAGTCATTTAATAAAAGGCTATACGGAACGTATTGCTGCTCTGAAGCTAGCTACAAACTATACAAATAATAACCCAACAAATCACAACTCGAGAAACAGCGCGGAAGAATGTAAAAATGCCCTTAAGGAAATCCGACAGATCCAAAATTCAAAACATGACAACGAACTACGCCAAGATCTGTTACAAGGTAAGCTGTTTTATAATGACAAATACAAATTCAATTACCCCTTTTATTTTATTAAGATGGTGATGCGTTGAGACGACGACGTGGCCCAGACGAGTCAGCGGCTACCAATTCGCAGATTAATGATAATATGAACGAGGCCGTAAAGTATCACAATAATGTGCAGGAAAAGATTACGGAGCACATGCTCTCGTTAACACGCAATCTTAAGGAGCAAACTGAAACGGCCAATCGCATTATAAGAAACGATACTGAAGTTGTCGCGAAGTCCACTGGCATGGCTGAACGTAACATAAACTCACTGGGCAAGGAGGCAGAAAAACTGGAACAGCATTCCCGTGGAGCCTATAAATGCTGGCTTTGGCTAATGATTGTTTTTGTAATATCCGTTTTCATATGTAAGTGTAAAAAACCCGTTGCAGAAATTTAATTAATTGAGCTTTTTTATTTACAGTCATGGTACTTTTCATGAAGGTCATGAAAAAAAAGAAATAAGTGCTGCATTTTCCATCACTTTATGTTAATGAAATTGTATGTTCTCTATTTAAATTATTTTGAAGGTGTTTATGGCATAACAATAAACTCTGTTTAGCTCGTGGAGTAGGGACGAAAATGTCAAGAAATTAAGCTTTTACTCTAACTAAAATAGTTTGAAATACAAATTATTTGTAGTTAAATTTTAACCACCTACCAATGATCTCAAAATCATCACTGACGATTGAATTTAAAAATTAAGTATGTTTAAGCTTTGATGGTCGTTGGCATGCAGATTGTACGGTATTTGTCCGAGATCAAAAGGTTATCCAAAACTTAATAGTGTAATATTTATTTTTAGTTTCATAACAATGCGAAGCATAATCATATAACTACTACATTATTTTGAGTATTCGTTGTGTTGAACGTTGGATTTATTCTGATGGAATTAAATTAGTTATTCCATTCTTTGTAATCAGCTGCAAGAGTGCACCAGATTTTGGACGATCTTGTGCCAGGGTCCACTTATGAAATAGCTCAGCAATATCTTTTAACGGCGTCCATGTGCTAAAGTCTGCTTTTGGCATCCATTTGCGGTTCATTGGTGTATCCAATGTGACAGGCAATATAGACACTACAAGGGAGTCTGTTGGCAGTCCAGAATTTTCACCAGCTAGAGAGCGAGTCAATTGGTGTACTGCGGCTTTGGCCATGCCATAGCCAATCATGCCAGGAGTGCCCTCCAACGCCGGTTTGGCACCCGTCAGCGCTAGTAGGCCGCCATCCTTGAGATGATGCGCAGCCACAGCTGCGGAAATGCTTGAAGTCCAAACACTCTGACGCCACATAAGGTCCGCATTTTTAGCCAAATCTGAGAAACGTTCGCTTTTTACAAAATTTTTGCTGAGATATCCACTATTTACCGACCTTTCTTAGCATTGCCGCCGGCCCAGCCACCTGCAACACAAATCACAGCATCGAGTTTTTCTCCATTTAATGTTTCACCAACTTTGTCCACAACAAGGGACTCCTGCTCCGACCAACTTCCATCGCGTGGCACCACAATGCTTACATCCGCACGTTCGTTTTCAGTTAGGTCTACGCTGCCGACCCACTGAAATATGAAGGTTAAACGCAATACGTATGAATGTACAATTGGCATTGGCTAATTAGAAGTGAAAGGCGATTATCAATCTTACATAGTTTTTGGCTTTAAAATGTTCCACACAGGCAGCTCCCAGCGCGCCTTTGCCACCATAGACAATTACTCGACCAGCAGACATTATTCGATTTTTAATAGCGTTTCCACAAGCAGCCAGTTTCACGGTTTTAATTAAACTGAACTCGAAACTTTTGTGTATGACTCAAAAATAATGAGTGCTTTGACGCGGGGTTTTGTTCACAATCAAAATCAAGTTTAATAAGAGCTGGTTTTTTTTCTGACAACTCAAATGACTATGGCAGAGCTTGGTTTAAATGTGAATGACTTCAAGTATTAGATTTGTGTGTCTTGTTTGCAAAAAACTTGCACTTGATAATTTGCTGCCGATAATTCGTGGTAAATACCTAAAGATAACTTAATAAATATATGTTTATGAGCGTGCAACAAGTTAAAATCAATAAAATCTTAATGTATATAGGGTGCTTCTTAATGTGAGTATATCGACTGTGTGGCAGCACTTCGACAAGTTTTGTATTATTATATGAAAGCAAACTAGCAAATGTTTGAAAATCATAACAAATCATATTAAAGGTGCCTACAAAATAGTTGCATTAAACTTAAGATTGTTTTGCACGATCGTTAAGGCACCTTTATAAGTAAACCTACCTACATATATCAAAGATACATAATTCAAAAATGTTAATGCCATGCTGAAAACAAATATCTTACCTAAATAAACTTTAGTGCGCATTACTTAATAATTTTAAAAACAAAAAATTAATAATGCATTTATGATTTTTTAAATTTTTTATTATTTGCGCATAAATTGAAATTATGCATTCGGGCGGTATTTTATCATTTTAAAATTGGTATTTTCTTTGAAATTACATTCAGTACATTTTCGCATTTCACACATTCAGTCACACTGCAATTTGTCTGTCATCTCTAACGAAAACACGTACACATAATTTTGTCGTGATTTCTTTTATTTGTTTCAATTTGTTTCCCCAAAATGTGCTATTGTAAATAGTTAAAATTAAATCAAATATGTTGAGTGTTTTCGTTATGTGTATATTTTGGTTACACTCACTTTAACTAAACGCTAAAAACAGCACCTGCAAGTGGCTAGAGCAAGAAAAACCGCATTGTTGGTACTCTGGCATAGACACAAATAGAACCCAGGTTCGGCGAGCCGAGTTCGATAGCAACACACACTATTATTGTTTAGTAATTAAAAAAAATTAAAATGGAGCGGCGTGTTAAATTAAAGACGATAAATCCGCATATAACATGCAAAATCTGCGGTGGTTATTTCATTGATGCGACCACAGTGACTGAATGTTTGCACACATGTGAGTTGCATCTATTTTTGAGTGCCGACACCTGCCATAATTTTGATAAATTTAATAAATGCCGTCTAATTGTATTTAAAGTTTGTAAAAGCTGTTTGGTCAAACATCTGGAGGAGAAGAAAACATGCCCCACCTGCGACAATATTATACATCAGTCACATCCCCTGCAATACATAAGTTTTGATCGCACCATGCAAGACATTGTGTATAAATTGGTGCCGAAGCTGCAAGAAGGTAGTTTGTGTATATTATAATTAAGTAATTTTGTTTATATCAAACTTGTTTTTTATTGTAGACGAATCACGCCGCGAAAGGGATTTTTATAAAAGCCGAAACATGCCTTGTCCGAAGGATATAACGCAAAATCACGAGGAGGACAACGAGAAAGTCATGGATGCACATGCTGAATCAGATTTTCATCGTTTGGACGAACAGGTCAACGTGTGCCTCGAGTGTATAAGCAATAATTTTAAGAATCTGCAAAGACGTTTCATACGCTGCAGCTCGCAGGCTACGATAACTCATCTCAAGAAACTTGTCGCCAAAAAGATATTAAACGGCATCGAAAAGTATAGAGAAGTAAGTGCAAGCCAGACTATTATTTTTAAATACTTTACATTCAATTTTACTTTTGCAGATTGATATTCTATGCAACGAGGAATTATTAGGCAAGGACCATACGCTGAAATTTGTTTATGTGACACGCTGGCGTTTTAGAGATCCTCCGTTGCGGCTACAATTTCGTCCCAGAGTTGAGCTCTAACATTTAAACTTGTAAAACTTCATAGTGTATGCTGCAATCGGTGTCGAGCCATTTGGGGCACGCCACAAATTAATCTATTTTTATAATTTATTGACAAAGTGCTCAACGTAGAGTGCACTTAGCTTTAAGAGTCCTAGTTCTAATTTTTAAATCTTGTGTAAATGTGTATTGTATAAAGTCTTAATTCGAGTATAGATAGTAAGTATTAAGAGCTAGTGTCTTCGTGTGAATAATTGTTGTGCTAAATCACTTTTGATTTTTTTCAACTTCCTAAACTTTAAACAAGAATTTGCAATATTTGAATGTTTTTTAGTTTCACATGTATTTATTATCGAAATGTACAAAACGCACGAATGTATATAGCAGTTGAGTAAATAAATTTTTAATTATATGAAAGCATGTTAATAAGTAGAACGGCAGGGTTTAGCATTTAAACATCAACATGTCATCATCGTAAAGCAAATTAGTATTTGGAACATTATATGCTTTGCGGTCGGCATAAATACATTTTTAGGCCAAAACAGCATCTATTTTGTTATTACTGGAGCAGTTGCAATCGTAAACTTCATAAAGCCGGGCAGATACTCGTCAATTGACGTTAATCGATAACAACCTGTCAGGTGTGTACAAATAATAATCGATACAATCATTTTGAAAAATTTAATACGATTCAAACCAAATAACAAATTACATGAAGAAAAGGATGGCAATTACTATTTGCAAAAGCTACATGCTGAGCAGGAACGCATATTGAAAGGGGCCGCTTTGTTGGAGACTTACATATCGAATCATAATCGTAATAAATCCGAAGACACCTTTGGATTGCTGCGCTCTACAGTGGGTCAGGCACGTTTATTGGCAACCAGAAAGATGCAGCATTTTAAAGATTTGTGTTGTCAAAGTCTAAATCCTTTACAAAACGGTACCAACCACGTAACGTTGAATGACCCAGAGGATTTTTGGGACATGATGTATTTACAGATCGCTCAAATAAATGAAAAATTTGAATACATTGAGCAGATCAAGATCAATAATTGGAAGCGGAAATGTTTTTTTAACAAAAATCAAAATACGCGGGAAACGGCCACAATTCACAATAAAAGATCTTAAACGTTAAAAGTAACGGGCACATGAATACGTTCATTATCGATTGATACAGTAATAAAAACACCCATTTTCAGCATTTCCTTCGTTGGCCCACGCAATGTGCGCACCTTAATTTCAACAAGGTCTTTATCAGTTGCAAAGTAACCTTCTTTTGGTGTTATGTGCAGCAAGTCTTTTACATTACAATCGACATCAAAATACTGCCTACGTTTGAAACTGTTTTTTATGTAAAGCATTGCGGGTGTTATTCCTTCGATATCAGAAACACCAAATTCAATTGCAGCCGGCTGCACTGACCAGTTTTGATCCAATGATTGTTGTTCGTAAGTGGAGGTTGTATCAGCCTCTAATAACTCGTCAACTGGCTCCAGGTTATTGCTTTGTGTTGGGGTTGGCGAATTAGCTGCACAAATTGTACGAAACAGGACAGTTTCGTCGGCGTCTGGAAGGAATAACAACGAAGTCTCGGCCGATTCATCAAAGTCCCGATTTAAAGTTAGAGCCACATCTATAATTCTTACAACTGTGACCAAGTCCAATATAAATTCTGGTGGCTCGTTTAAAGTGCCAATATTGAGTATGGGCTGTTCGTGTGGAAACTTGCACCAAATACTATCTAGCATAGAAGATGTAAGTTTCTCGCGTTGCTTAGTGTTCATGCGCTTGACAAGCGAGCGCATGCGTTGTCTGTTAGGCTCATCGCCACAAAATATGCGCAAATTGGCAAGGGTTAAGACCTGTGACGTTTTCTTCAGTATGTTTTTCATGTCTTCACGGTTTGGCCGAAAAGAAATTTTTACCAAGGCTTCGGTGTAAGGCGGTATGATAATCTTGCTAGGCGTAATCTCGAATGCTTCACTAAGTCGTGGTTTCATAAGTAATGTGGAGTCCAACGAAAGCCCAGCAAAGGCGGTTAATGGTCCCTTATTGTAGAACTTGAAGGTGGCTGTCAATTGACCTGACGACAGCTCACAGACATCGCCTATGGTTAAGAAACTAGATCCCACTGGACCCTTTAGAAGTCCTTGTAAGGTCAATGATGCATTACCACCATAGGCAAACAAAGGAATTTCCATTGCAGCTTGCTGACAATTGTTTGCACCAAGAGGTGCATAGAAAGACAGTGCTCCAACTGCCGCCCCGCAAACTGTGGGACAGAAATTAATACTTATTGTGCGACACTCCATGGCTTGCAAAGTAATTGAATTGCTATCGCCACCAACCAATTGAAAGCCCGGGCCTTTAATGCCCAAGCGTACAACCAAGCGTTTATCAGCTGTATTTTTAACTTGCATGGACTTTTTGACGTCAGTGCGCAATTTTGTGCTACCCCAGCACAAACTGGTATGAGTCACTTTCAATGGCAAAAGTTTTCCATCACGATGACTGAACTCACTCGAGTTGGAGCAACGTGACAAACTGCGTGCTGCAGCATTTAATTGTGTGCCAATGTTACGCGAGCCTGTAAATCCGCTGGATGAACTAGCCTCACTACCGGCTGGCGAGGAATTTGCTTTACATGTCGCACCAGGCATCAACAAGCGGCGCTCCGAGTTAGTGGTACTATCCAAAAGTGGAGAAGATATGCAACTTCGTGGGGACGAAAGTGGTGAAACGTTATGATTTACAAGGGTAACGCTTGTCCTTGATGGACTTCTGGCCAAGTTTGGCGAAATGCCAAGGTCACATTCTGTAGACGTTGGCAAAGGATCGCAGCCATCGAATCGCGTTGAACTGAGTGAAGTTGTTATAGCCAAGCTGTTTTTTTTGTTGGTAGGCGTCTTTTCCTTGTCGACTTCACTCTCTTCGTCGGTTGTTGCCTGTCGTTGCATGTTTTCAGCATCTTTGGGGCTTGTGATACTTGGTGATTTTGTGCGGCGTGTGCGTCGATTTGGCGACTTTATTGGGGTTGAAGGCCACTCGTCGATATCAGCATCGAAGTTCTCATCGCCAGCCATATTAATGCTGGTCAATACAGACGGTTGATTAAGTGGACTCAGAGGCGTGCGAGGAACGGAAATACTTTGCTGTAACTGAATAAAATCGGTAGAGTTTAAAATCGATTCCGTGAAGCTCATTGTGTCTGTGTGCTTATGGAAAGGCTCAGTAATAGTTATGTTAGGCACACAGTTTTCTTTGTCTGCATGATCATATGTGCTGCTGTGGGAACTTAGGCGGTGGCGCAATAGTTTATTGACCATATCGGCAGAAGAAGTATCTGTGTTTAAGTCCAAGTCGCCTGTAATTAAATTAAGTGTATTATTTTCAATATACAATTAATCCAATATTGCGGCTTATTTGTGATTAATACATTTTTTCAAATATCAGTTAACCAAACCTTAAAGTTCTATTATAAACAACAGTTGAATCATTTTTGCAAGGTACTCACATAAGGCTCTATCTATTGCTGACAAACTAAGTAAATCAGAGTTTGGCGAAGCTCTTGGATTTTTTTCTGCCGCCAGCATATGATTTATTTTATCCTGCTGTTTTTTCTTCATTAAATTGCGCTCCGCTGCGTTGCTACTTTCCACTTTCGTATACGTTTTGTTTTCGTTTTTTGGCGTTTTTTCATCACTTGTAGATACCATGCTACCAAGTGTTATGTTTGTATCAACAAGTGCCTGAGGTGCTCGATTTTTATCGGGACTTTCCGTGCTAACAATATTGCCGATATGCTCCGAACGAACGTTAAAGAAGTTGCCCACAGAGAAATCCGGATCGCCCGCAATCACAGAGCTTTTGGATTAAAAAATTATTACATTAAAAAATTGATTACAAAAAAATCCATCCATGCATCGATTCTACATTACTTTAATTCAAAAGATATAAGGTTTTTAGTGTGAATTTCAAAACAATTGTAATTTAGAGCTTTTGACTTAAAATGCTTGTTATGTTATGTTGTGTTATTAAATAAAGTCATCCAAAAATCAATTAAAGGTTGTTAAAGGCGTAAATTTGATTGCTGTTTTCAAATTATTTTTGCTGTCGGTATCAAAAATTTACAAGTACTAGTAAAATATACTAATAGTAAAGTATAATATTGCAACTCACTTGGAAATTGAGGTCTCTATTTCGCGTGTTGGAACAGGTATTGCTATTTTCTCCATCGCCTGTTTGCTGAGTGTTGCTGTCGGCATGGCCGTAAATTCCTGTGCCCATGAAATCTCACCAAGCACCAATTTGGATTGCATAAGTTCAGCTGGAACAAAACCTGCAGATGTGCTAAAATTGCTCTCGTTAAACTCCTGGCCAGCCTGAGAGCCAAATGAGAATCCACCCCCGCCGTTAAGAGAGGCGTTTGTATTTTGCGACAAGTCTGCTGTGCGCGGTAAGCTACGGGAACAGCTGAAGGAATCCATAAAGCTACTAGCACTTGTGTTAGATTGTCCCTGTTTATTGGGATTTTGCAACTTCTTCTCAAGCAAGCGAGCTTTCTCCACAAAAGATGTTTTAAGTATATCGGCCACAGAAATTACTTTCTTTGTCGCTCCAGAGCAGCTATCATTTTGGCAAAGAGTAGAGCGACCTGTGATTTCGGCTGGTTCGAAGGATATTTTTCCCTTTTGCACTGGCTGCACAAATGAATTGCTGCTAATGCTGTTTAGATCGATAGTGTCATCTGTGATTAGATCAGATATATCAATGGTGTGGGCATTGGCACCTGCGTTAGCGTAATTGCTTTCAGAATGCCAAGGCACTATGGATAAATTGCAATACAAATTGGTATGGTTACTAAATTTTTTAATATATTCCATACATACATATTGTGCTATTTCGGCCAATCTGGTTTGTGGATTTGTTGGATCTATGAGAGCGTGGTCTCTCCAGAGTCTCCAACGCTTTAAGACGTTCTGCCTGGGAAATCGTGTAAAAAGTTTATTTAAGTTGCAAATAATTGACAAGTACTTACCCTTAGCCGGTGGTTGATATTTGAGTTGGATCTGGTAGCATCTTTACTTGAGCATGAACTTGAGTTGTCACCAAACACTAAAATTACTTTTGATTTATAGAGCAAGCAAACGGCATCACGTATAAGTTGTTTACCTTTTAGATTTTCAATGCTTAAAATACCCAATGAATTTTGACTAAGATTACTTTCAGAGCTTTGGTCCATTTTTAAATATTTAAAACAATTATTTATCTGCAAAACACTAAATAAAACAAATTCTGATGCTAACAAAAAAAGGCGCGATGCTTAGTTCAAAAAGTGATGCGCGTGCTTGCAAATACATCGTTTAGGGGTGACCATACATATTTTATTTTTGATTGCGCAAATATTGTAAGTTATTTTTTCTCAGTTGACAAATAGTGCTTAGAAAGACATGTAAAAAAAAGTCGAAACAAAATAAACATTTATTCAAATTTGTAAAAATGTTTTCGAATTAATATAATATATTCGTTTAATTTTTTTTTTGTATCCCTGGATACTAGAAAACGTGGTCATTGTTATGACTTCTGCAGCCCTATCCACATTCGTGCAAAAATTCAGTGGCTGTGCGGCGGCATTTCTCAGAGCCGTTTAATATTTTTTAGTTTTTTATTGTTGGTGCAAAGCTTAATTAGAAACATACTGTATAATGGATGCTGCACTAGAAGAAATAATTAATGGATTGCTGTGCAACGATAGTGCACGCATACAGCAGGTAAGATGCATTCCTTAATGTGTAAAATGAATCCTTTACGGAAACGCAATTTCTTTTGGCCTATTTGTGTGAAAAATACTTTAATATTTTAAATACGTATGTATATAAAAGTTAATACATACGCACATAGTTGCTAATATAGAAGCAATTTTTGAAATAACTGAATTGTTTAGTTTAACATGACTTGGGCGTTGGGTGTGTTACCATAGATATATATGTATATATATATATACGTGTATATATATGTATGTAGGTACATACAGTTCCATGATGAACATGCACATAGGCATAAATATGTACATACATATGTACCAACAGTAAGGAAACTGTTTTTTAAAAGACTAAATTGCCAAATTAAATATGAATGTATGTATATACATATGTACATACATATGTATGTACTATGCATGCAAAAGTTTTAGTGCACGTGGTTAAATATATTATATGCATACAAGCTCATGAAATAAGGCATGAAGCATACCGGTTAATTTAATATGTTATTCTTAAAAACTACAAAAGTTATTAAAACCATTTTTTTTTTTTTGCTAATTTTGCAATTGATTCTTTTTTTTATAAAGAAATGTACATATTATCATTCCTATTGCTGTTTTTTATTGGAAAAGAAAATTTGTTCCAATTTTTTTAATGCAAATATACAATTTTTTGAACCAGTGGATTGGTTTACGTTTGAATCACATTGCAGCAAGATCAAAGCTTAAAAAAATATAATTGCTACACAAATCTTGTGCTTCAATTAATAATATAGATAAATAAAAAATGTTTTTAATATCAACAGTCCACTGCGCAACTGGTCCAGGCCTATGAGAATCCAATGACATTGCAACTGTTATGCCAATTTGTGGTTTCGGATCGAGCAACACAGATACGTCAGTTCGCAGCTGTGTTGCTGAACAAACGTTTGCAAAAGTTACGATACTGGCAGTTGCTGACCGCTGAACAAAAAGAAAGGTAAGCGTATACAGTGATCTTTACTATGGTATTGTCAAATTAAATAAATCTTTTATACAGCATTAAGACATGCATGCTCCAAGCATTGATAAGGGAACAAGAGAAATCTGTTAAAAATGCCATAGCTCAGCTTATCGGATCATTGGTACGTCACGAGGGTGAACACAGAGACTCGTGGCTTGCGGAGCTGCTTCAATTTGTATATGAACGCTGCAATTCAGCGGATCCTAAAGAGAGTGAATTAGGCTCATCTATTTTTGCGACATTGACCGATGCGGCACCTGATCAATTCGTTAGTCAAATGGGTTCTATTTGCCAAATGTTTGCTGCTGTACTTATTGGAGCAGAAGGGCGAGGAAATTTGGCTACTTCCACCGTTGCAAACATTATGGTGGCCATGTCCTATCTAATGCCGTTTGTAATGGGTCACAATGAAGCAGAGCAGCTCGTTCACAAGTCCATGCCACTGATCATAAAAGCTGTTCACGCTTTTGCTCACAAGGGCAATGTAGACGAGTTTTTAAAGGTGTTCGATGTAATGGAGAGCATCGCCGAGTATACACCAAAATTGCTCAGCAATTGTGTAAAGACTCTGATTGAATTCTGCTTAGAAGCCGCCGTTTTAAAGTCAATTGAAGAGCCAATTCGTGTTCAGATTGTTATGTTCGTCGGGAATATAGTGCGCTTAAAAAAGAAGTCTATAGCTAAGCAAAAGTTGTTGGAGCCAATACTAGCTGTTATGTTTGAATTGATGTGCTCTGATTCCCAAGACGATGAAGGTAAGTATTTCATTAACGGAGTAGCAGAGAAAACGAAATGCTTACGAAACATCTTTCAGTAGATGAGCTATTTTCCGGCGAGTCTAATTGCAGTCTGGGGTCAGCTGCTACACAAACTTTGGACTTGCTGGCCCTTAACATGTCCCCCGAAAAACTGATACCACCATTGCTACAGCTCCTTGAACCTGGCTTGCAGAACGCGGATCCATTGCGTCGCAGAGCTGCTTTCCTTTGCATGGCCGTAATTGCAGAGGGTTGTGCAGATGCTATACGTACCAAATACCTTGAGATAATGCTGAATATTATCAAAAGCGGCATTAATGATACAACACCTACTGTGCGCATTGCGGCCTTTTTTGCACTTGGCCAGTTCTCGGAGCATTTGCAGCCAGATATTTCGAAATTTGCTCCACAAATACTGCCAGTGCTGTTTGATTTCTTACAACAGCTAATAATAGAATTAAAGGTTAGTTTTTTTTTTGGATAAATAGCTTTAAAAGTGAATAGAAATGCATATCATTAAACATTTTTTTTGTTTGTGCCGCTGCCGCTTCAACTTGTTATACGCTTAAAGGCTGACCAAAGCAGCAACGAATCAAAAGTAGTACCTGGGAAAGATACGATACAGTATATGAATCAACTGCAGCTTAAACGCAAATCGATTTTAAGCAAATATAGGGTGGTTTTAAATATTTCAAATAGCCATTCTTACATTTTAAATATAGTCTGTCTACTCGCAATGCTACAATGTCTTGCTTGTAGATTATGTTTTCTGAGACTAGCTTTGGAATCCAAAAAGTTAACATAATTTAACGTAAATTAATGTTTAGTGCTTTAATTTGCATAAGTTTTTTTTAGTTATAAAATAGTTGAAAAGTAATGAAAGCTAATACGTTTGCTACTTTCAGATGGGTAATCCGGAGCCGAAACATATGGATCGCATGTTTTATGCGTTGGAAACTTATTGCGAAAATCTTGAGGATAAAATCGTTCCTCATTTACCTCTTTTAATGGAAAGGTAATGATACTTTGCTCTATTATAAAGTTTATCTTAAAGTATACTTTTGACTAGACTTTTTGAGACACTCGATACAAACAATTCTGTGCATGTGCGCGAGCTAGGACTTACTGCTATATCATCGGCTGCAACCGCTGCTAAAGAGCACATAATGCCCTATTTCCAAAAAATTGTTGGCATGCTGCAAACCTATTTAATAAAGGACTGTCCCGATGAAATGGAAGTATTGCGTATTGAGGCTATTGATACTCTAGCCTCTATAGCACGTGTCGTTGGCAGCGAAAACTTTATGCCCTATGCCAACGAAACAATGAACTATTGTCTTATGATGCTGCAGGATGGGCCTGATGATCCGGATCTCAGGCGCGCCATTTACAATTTAATATCAGCATTATCTAGTGTTGTCAAAGAAGAAATGTCTGCTGTTTTTCCAAAAATAATGGACCGTATTATCGAGTCAGTAATAACGTCAGAGGAAGTGCTGCCCATTGTTAAGGACAGTGATTCGATCGCAGACAAGCTAACAAATGAAACAGAAATTGATTTGGAAACCACAGATGACGAGGATGATGATGACGATCTGGATGGCTATCAAGTGGAAAATGATTTCATAATCGAAAAGGAAGAAGCCATATTAGCACTGAAGGAGTTTGCGGACAAAACTGGTGCCTCTTTTGGGCCGTATATACAGCCAGCTTTTGAAAATGTCTATAAAGTAATTGATCATCCAAGTGAGTCAATTCGCAAGGCATCTTGCGATGCTCTTTGTCAGTTTGTTGTAGCGCTAAATAAAATGGGTGATGCTGCTGGTGTACAGCGAGCCTGTGAAATTATTATGCCGAAATTTGCTCATATTATACGCACTGATGAGGAGCAATCTGTTGTAACGGATCTATTGGATACGCTGGGTGACCTCTTCAAGGAAGTTAAGCAGCCAGCTTTGCCTTCGCCGGAAATAGCGGAGCTGATATTTACATGTATTAAGGATGTGTTACTGAAAAAAATGGCCTGTCAATTCAATGAGTCAACTGGTGGTGGTGATGAAGACGATTCCGAAGAAAGTGAACTCGATGAAATTCTTTATGAGAATGCAGGCAATTTGTTGCCACAAATGGGATACGCATTGAAGCCGGAAACATTTTCATTATATTTTGGACGCCTGTTACCCATCTACATTAACAAACTTGTAAGTAAAAAAACATAAAAATTTAATTTATATATTTCATTGTATCATCATTGTATTTATACATAGAACAAAGCCAAAACAACCGATTCGGGTGATCAGCGTGCTTTTGTCTATGGTTCACTGGGTGAATCCTTTCAACCACTAGGTCAGTGTGTTGTTACTTATTTTGATACTTTGTGCCCGATGTTTATAGTCGGTACTTCGGATACCGATCCACAAGCCCGACAGAACTCTTACTTCGGACTGGGCGAACTTGTTGTTATGGCCGAGGAAAAATCATTCGAGTAAGCAAAAGAAAAATCATGTTGAAAAGGGAAACTAAATTGTTTAAATATTCCTACAGGGCTTATCCTCAGATCTTGCAAGCTTTATCCATTGCAATTTCTAAAGAATCGCATCCATCCGCGCTGGATAATATTTGTGCCGCTGTAGCACGACTAATTGTGACAAACATTAGCATGGTTCCATTGGATCAGGTCTTACCGGTATATTTGTCGCATTTGCCACTGCGCGAGGATATGGAAGAGACCGATATTGTTTTAAAATCATTTCAAGTTTTGTACATGCAGGCTCCATCGGCTATAGTGCAGCACATCGAGCAAATGCTGGCTATAACCATAGATGTTTTGTACAAGAAGGATATGAGCGACCCCCAAAACATCGAAAATGCGGTTTTATTTGTAAAAACCATTCGTGATAACTATCCCGATAAATTTACGAACGTCGCGAACTCAAGTCCCGAGGTCTTTAATTTCTTGCAAACTTTGTAAACGGTCCTTATCCCACATATCCACATTCACTCATATAGTAGTCATAACCAGTGCATAAGTAAGTCACTTAAATTGATTAGGACATAATCTCACACACGCTTGATCAAAATTAATTTATTTGGATTTCGCCAGTTTTTGTTTAACTGTGGTAGGTGAAAATTATGAAGTGTAGTTCCAGAAAACATATGTATCGCGTTTGCTATTATTTATTTTTTATTCCAATACTACGGTCTTGCTCATCTTTAGACACAAGAGATGATATGAGTCAACCTGTGATCGTAGTCACAGCAAAGGCGTTTCGCCCGTGATACTTTTTAATTAAAAATATTTATATTACGCTTTTTTTAATTCAAGCAAAATGTGTTGGAAAAACATTGAAATAAATAAATTACATGAAAAATTACAAAAAACTTGTAAAACCATTCCCACGAGTCGCATGACACTTTCCAAAAATGGGTATTCATTCACTTGAACAGGAGCGGTTGTTATGGCGTGCGCGAAAGTAAGCTTCTTAAAGATGACACTTGGGACTTTGACTGCGGCTTTTCTTTTTTCTCAAGTGACGATTGCGAAGAACATCGTCTATTTTTACATTATAATGCGTTTGTCTACGTTAAAAAGTATACTTATGCTTCCATTAAAAAGCTGCTGTCACTTTCGTTTTCACTATGAATTGTGGGTGGTTCATTGTCTATGGAGCGGCTTCTTCTTGATTGGTTGGTTACATTGGAAATTTGATTCTACTTATAAAAATTCAAACCTCCCTATGGCGACTGTTGTAATTCCATTTTAGTGAAGTTTAACAAAGATATTGCGTGTTATTAATTTATTATATATTGGATCAAATGAAAGTTGGAATAGTATTTATTGATTAATTTTACCTCGTAAAGATATTTAAATAGAAATGTGAATGCACATATAATCACATAAAAAATCCATGATAAATTCGCTAAAATGCTATGATTCAAAATTTTAGTAATTAGTGTGGGACGATTTCCAAGATTTAGGTTTGCTTTGTGGTCTGGCTGCAATTGGAATTGTACTCATTTTTACATACGATACAACTTGAAATAAAGACCAGAACCCACGAATATGATCCTGAATAGATGACAAGGCAATCTATAAAATCATTGATTATGATTTTAATAATCTCCCGACTTAAATTTTATTTAATATCCATCAATATAATTGTGTATGAATCTGCGCTAGGTATGGGTAAATGCATCAAATCCTATTCAGCAACAATGGCCTACGACTGGTATTCAGATATACATATTTGTTGTTGCTGTATTGATAGCAAAGTTATGTTAATACTCAAAAAATTATATTTTGAAACAATTTAGATTGTATGCCAACTAAAGAGCTGTGCCCCCATCTCAGGAATAAAAAGAAAATAAATGATTTATAGAAAAAGATGTGCTACGACCATGCCAAATTCCAAATGTTCCAAAATTTGTATCGAGAAACTAAAACAAAGTTATGTAAAAGGCAATTAAAATCAAAAATAAAATACATTTGACCTACTAGGTCATGCATTAATCTTTGTCACCCCAAAGCCTTGTGTTCATATTTTTTAACATTTGGTAGGGTACAAATGAATTAGCGGCTAGTGTTCGTTTCTATAAGAAAAACGCATGTTAAAAGGCCGCGCCCTGTAGTTGTTGTGTGTAAAGTGTGCAGTATATGGTGCAAAGTAATGTGGACGAGGGTGGCGAGGTCCAAAACGCGCCACGGGATATGGTACGGGTGTGTAGACCATATTAAATCGCTGGCCTGGAGGAGGTCGTAGAGGAGGAGCCCAATGCTGAAATTGGTATTATGACATAAAATGTATTTAACTAAAATGTCAAGCGTAAGCTACTAACATAAACATATGAATAGTGCGGAACTGGCACTGGAATAGGAACGGTTATGCGTGGATGTGGTGAGATCGTACGTTGTCGTCCTCTGTACTTGCGAAAAGAAGTTGACCGACGTGGGCTTTTACTATGACTATGACGGTGTCGGACTTCCCTGCTTCTCGAACGACGATGGTGAGAACACCTTCCAGAGCATCTCCTATCACCCGAATGCGAACTCGATCTACGTCTGGGAGGAGACTGTCGTCTCTCGCGTGATGCTCTTGACTCATTACGACGCTTACGTAGATTTTTCACTCTATCACGCTCACGTACGGCATCAGTAAAATATGGAATCTTTTCCTCAACTTGATGTGAACGTTGTTTGATGTACGGCGACGATCGTCCACTTCGACGCACTCTATCACGCTCACGTGCGTTATCAGCAAAGTATGGAATCTTTTCCTCAACATGATGTAGACGTTGCTTGATGTATGGCGACGATCGTTCATTACATCGGCTCTTTCGTCTGCTTCCATTGCGTGGATCTATATGTGGAACGGTATACTGAGAAGTTTAGAAATTTATAATTTTGCATGATGTTAGTTGATTAGGTCTCCGATGATTGCTTTCGTCCATTGTCCTAGCATCGAGTTGAGGCAACAGTTTTCAATTTAGGAGCATCGATTCGTTTTGGAAACACAATCACAATTTTCTTGCACTAAAAAAAAACAACAAAAACAAAAAAAAAAGTATTGAGCACCATATACAACACTATAACTTTGATACGGACCTCGCGAGGTATGACCACTGCTGTCCGCATCCATATTTATGAAATTTGCTTGTTGATTGCTGAATGCGCACCCGCCCTTATATGCTGCATTTAAGTCGTCTTCGTTACTCGTTACACTTAACAAACGGTTACTCGATACCAATTTAGGGAAAAGTATATTTTATCGGTATCGATGAACTAACTTATTTAAACAAATTATCTGTCTAACCAACTGAAATATGTAAATGCATAGGTATATAATTCTTACAACGGATTTAAACCAAGTGATCTGACCGTTAAACTTTGAGTAGCTGAAGGAGAAGATTCACTTGTGTTTATGTTCACAGGGCCTTAGTACTTCGGCCTTTTGAACTAGTCACGATTAGCGTGGAAGATACACGAATAAGGCAATATAGATTTGTCTTTGATGGGGATAATATTTGTATGAGAAAAGGACATGCTTCAATAAGTTACAAGCCGAAACGCAAGTCTCTGAAATTTCTTGTGAGGATCGGTTGCTTAGTTGGTCCGGGGCATTAGATTGCTTGTGTTGCTTTTCAAGTTTAGACTATTAAACCAATGTTCCATTTAATGTTTTCTAATGTTTATTTAAAAAAAAAAAATAGACTAATAAACGAAAAGGTTTTGACAATCTTGGTCCTGTGAAATAATTTCTCGTGGCTGTCCCGATGTAGTAATATCGTGAATAGTGCGTGACAACCGTGCAATATATAAAAATACAATTTTGTATAAAAAACAAATTAGTTTCTTTCAGATTTTGCAAATATTTGACTTTGAAGTAATTGTATTTTGGTATGAACTAATGTTTGAAAACTACCAATGTGCATTTAATCGGATAGCCACCTCCTTGACCATGTCAGCATGATTAGCATGTAGTGTTAACGATCCGTCCACATCAGTCCAGCGGACATTTGTGGCATCGTCTCCTGCCACTAGCTGTAATTGACCAACTTTTGTACCCGGCTCATCATGGAAGTTCAGTGCCGTTGTTTCAATCCATGCATTGTCAGTGTTACGAAAGTCATCTACGTAACCGCTATAGACAGGCACGCCCCCTTGCTTAAAGAATTCTTCAACCATGTTTCCTTTGTCGGTGAAGTTTAACGCTTCCTCGGTAAATTCACGCTTTAGTGTTAAGCTGACGTTTTCGCCTGGATCAACCATACCTCCTGGTATGGCCCACAGCTTGTTGTCATGACGCTGTATGGCAACCATTTGTAAAATGTTCCTTGAAACAAAAAAAGAAGAGGAAAAAATACATAAGTGCATATATGTATATGCATTAAGACTTTTCATGGAAAAAAAAAATTAGGTATTCAAAGTTTTAACATGGCTATAACCATTTCTATATAATTTATTTTGCCACGTAAAGATATTTAAATAGAAATGTGAATGACACACATAATCACATAGAAAATCCATGAAATCGCTAAAATGCTGTTATTCAAAATTTCAATAATTAGAGTCTGACAATTTTTAACTTGAGTTGCACTAATTTTTGGAACTAGGGCTGGCACCGATACGGGGAACAACAGCTTGAAGTAAAGAGCAGAACTCACGAATATAATCTGTTCTGGCAAGGGCCGGCGCGAAAACAAAATCTATAAAATCATTTATTATGATTTTAGTAATCTTCTTACTGACTTAAATTGGATTTAATACCCACAAATGTAGTGACATACTTTGTAGCCCGCTGAAGCACCATATATTTCACTCAATACTTGCGTACTTATGACGTATGGGTTATACTATTTACGTTGTAAAACTCACTTTCCTGAGCTAGAACTGCTTAACAATTGTCCATTATTATCACGTTTCCATCGTGTGACAATAGGATCGGCAGCATGGTTTGGACCCCAGCGGCCCAATAACCCGCGTCCACGCAAACCTGTGCGTCCAATCGGATTTAATGGAAACCCATTTTTTATTGGATAGTCGCCGTGGAAGGACATGCGATTTACAACTCCATCGTTTTGATTCCAGAGGGGCTCCACTGTTTTACTAGGCAATGGAGCATCCGCCCATACTTGACCATTTATGTGTGCAGCTGTGTAAAAAGGAGGGCAGTAATCCGAATATGCTTGGGACCAAAACACCAAATCATCTGGAACTGGATACCGCAAAACACCACTTCGTGGGTACATGTTATTGCGACACATTACATGCCTAAAAATTCCGGGCTTTACAATTGCGGACATCGTTTTATTTGAAGCAGCCACACAAATTACAAATATTAAATTAAGCAGCAGAGACATAAATTTTACACTTGACATTTGGAGATGTTTATCCTTAAGGGGTAAACTTATTGTTTATATATTTTGTGGCACCAAAAAAAACAAAAACATGGATTATTGTCTTTGTAAAGATTGCGATAGGCCGGCCGGTCGACATACATACGTAGTATGTATGTATATATGCATGCACATAGACTGTTCACACTAAATAATCTAAACAGCTGCTGTAAAAATACAATCAAATTCGGACTTTTCCAATAATACAGCACACATGGTATGTATTGTAAATCTTCAAGATTATTTTATTATTACAAAAATTGTTTGAATTTTATGCGTTTCAACTATTTAAACCATAAAAATTAATCCTTTCGTAGCTGCAGTTCTTTTACTTCAATGCCGTCCTTGGTAATAATGTTTATAAGTACGGAATCACCCGTGTAAATGTCACGCTCTGCAGCCGAAATGAAAGTGTCCGAAGCAACGCTCACTGCACGTTCTTTAGTGATCTTGGGTAGCTCATCAGGCGACAGATTCATGTTCTTATAACCAATCTGATTATCTAGCACTGGTTGTAGCAAAGGACCAGCAGTGCCGCCAGCACGGTACGTTGCACGCTCGCAATGGCCAATGGGATCATATGAATAAACGACTCCCTTGCCATCTTTGTCAATTCCTGCCAATATATTGGATACGTAGTACGGGAAAAAGCGACGATTATACATGGCAATGGAAAGCATTTGTGCCACAGCATCGGTGGTCATGGTCTTCAGATGAGTATGCTCATACATCTGCATACGCACTTTCATCAAGCCTGTTAAAGATAATGTGTCGCACCAACAGCCAGTTGAGCCTAAAACAGTTAGCGGAGATAGCTGAAAAAGCTTGCTCTGGTTGCGCGAATGAATATTATAACCGCTGCTTAGACGAGTATCTGCTGCAATCACCACAAAGTCCTCACCGGCAATGGCCACAATTGAGCTATAACACAAACATTAAACTTTCAATAGCAGATTAACAATTTTTTTGCAAACATACCCTCCATTAGATTCGTATGGTGAAAAATCCACATGTTGCACACCGGGCACTTGATAGTCTGGAAATTGCTCAATACCAAGAGAATTCATTTTACAAAATTAAATTTATTAAACCGAACAAGCCAAATGATTTGCAAGTTTTACTTTCTGCTGACTACAGCGTTCATAAAATGACAATCGATTTCAGAGCTGTCAATGTTGTAGTCGTTCTGGATCTGTCAAAAAGTTATCGAAAAGTACAGGGTGTGATTTGAACTAGTAAATATTCTTTATTTAAATTAAATGTGACTTGATGATACATAACAAAAATTCTTTGGATTGAAATAACTAACTTAACGGTTTAGGCAGATGACAGGCTACCTACTATACGTTCTCTTTGCAGCTGCCCCCGGTTATTTTCCACGATTTCTTTAACGTCGTTAAACCATTTACCTATAAACAAATTTGGTATTACATTGTACTTGTACATTTAGTCACTTTGTCGGAACTTACCAATCCGTGTATTTTGCAAGCAATCCTTAAATGTTTGGCATCCCTCCATACTACTTAGCACACCAAACACTGACAAATCAGAAAGGCCGGGCTGCTTACCACCCATAAATTTAGCGTTTCGTTTCTGCAGCTCCGACGTCCATTTGTCCAGTGCGTCATACATATGGGACCTGACATCATCGCTGAGTGCGTGTCGACGCTTCAAAATCTTGCTAATTATCCACATAGCTACTGCGCCGCAATACACCATCATGTCGCGCTCCCACTTAGGAAAATGTATATCCCATTCGCCTGCCTGCGAGAACCATTCGAACGTCTCAATTGACTCACCAAGTGATTGATAGCAATTTGGTGATATTAAATGCACCAAATGGTTGTCGGCCCAGTTGCGCCATTTGCGCTCATTTCTGTGAAATAATAAGACCTAATTTTAGCCAGCTATTTTACTCCTGAGCACTTACTCTTCAATGTCCTTGGTCATATTTTTGGGCGTGCGATCCTGATACATAAGGAAGTATTTATTCATTATGTCGCGCTTTTTTTTGCCATCATCATCAAAAAATGATATCTGTGGATAGAACTTTGCCAAATCCCCAATATCTGTGCGCTTGTCGTGTAAATATGTAGCTAGTAGTGAAATAATGGCGCTCGAATCGCTCATTTGAACATAACGGCCATCCTGCTGCCGTATAAGAACCATGGGAACCTTCTTCTGCGACGACCATTTTATATCCTGACGTAACACGGCATCGACTTCGACCACAGAATAGGAGACACCCATAAAGTCTAGATAAGCACGTACCTTGCAGCAAAATGGACATGTTTGAAACTGAAACAACACAATTTCAAGACCCGAAGTATCCTTGGGATTAACATAACGCTTAGTGATTTGCACTCCTGCTGGAAAACTTTCTATTATATTTGGTGGTTTGTGTTCATGTTCCTTGTGAGAGTTCCGATCACTAATATTTGTATATACGGTGTACACAGAACCAGTCGCTGCCCCAACAAAGGCACCGAATAGAGCCAGCTTAAATGTGCCATTATTAACGCTTTTATTGATTGTAGTAGCAAATTTTCGACGTGCTTGTGTAGTAAGATTTTTAGTTGTAAGTAATTGTCCGCCTTTACTACTTAAACTTAATGGCCTTATTGCGGTAACAGCACTCGCTAAGCGAAAACAAGACATCTTAACAATGTTTTCTTTTAATTTAGTGATTTAAAAATACTAATTATGCAAATCGGCATTAAATAGAATTTCTGAGAAATTGTGCTTCCTCTTGTTATTTTATTTTTGACAAATCCAAATTGACAACCAGTTGTTTGATCTCGAATCACCCTGTGCAGTATACATAAATTGTAAACAAAATTTGCAGGCAGTGTACGAGATTTCATATTGTACACATTTGGAAGAAGTTTTTGAAGAAATGTCTGCTGAAAAAATCGGACTTTCGCTAGATAAATACGGAGAAGACGATCTTCTCAGCACATTAGTGCGCTACGGACTTTTTGTGGGTGCTATATTTCAATTTGTTTGCATGGCATCGGCTGTTTTAATGACCGGCAATGAAAACACGGATGAAGGTGAAGTTACCAATGAAGCTGAGAACAGGGCTATCAATGAACCTGCCCCGGCGAACGCAGCACGGCGCTTTCATAAAATGCGAAGATTAGAGAAAAAAAAACGTCGCTAGTTTTATGTCATATAATAGTAATTTTAAGCAAATAATATTTATATTTAAATACAAATTAACTACATTAATCGTATTTTGTGTGGCTGCAAATATACTTTTTCTGCATTTGGCAGCTCATTTGGTTCCCGATCGGGGCATATCAACAACTTGCAGCCCACGGCAATCTTAGATGCAGTCAGGTCATCGACTACAACAGAAAAACTGGATGTGGCATCGTTTTCGGTCGGTTGAACTTTAGCCAAATGTATGCCAAATGAATTGAAAACTTCGATGACGCGAACTACAGTTCCTGAATTTAAGCCTAAGCTCTGTTGGTGAAGCATGCAGCGTTGGTCCATATGCAACTTTTTCATAACACGTTGGAACTCTTCCAAATAGCCGCCCTTAACGGCTCTGCGTTTTCCTTTGAATCTAATCTTTTTGGCACTGCTCGCAATTGGCTGCATATGCTTTGTCATAGTAGTTTGGCTATCATTTATGTCAATTGAAGATGCCTGTGGCAGCTGATAAATCGCATTTTCCTCATTCTCTTCGCTAGCGTTGTGCATCACCAGCGAGTTCTCAATATACCCCAGTGTTGAAAAAGTGTTCCTCATACTTTTCCACGTTGTTTTGCTTCTATATGGCGAAGTATTTGAGTTAACTGAATCAATTAATATGTTTCTGTCCGGGATTTGTTTATATTTAAAGCTAACTCTTACTGGCAAGGGTGCAAACTTATATTGTGGACTTGTGAGTTGTACTTTCTCGCAGGATAATCGCAAACTGCTATTAAGCAAACTTTGTGAACTCATTGGCCGTTTTGTATTACTTTCACGCTGCTTTAAACCTTCATCACTGCTACTACTGCAGCTGGAAATGTTCCAATTGCATGGTTTGTGTCGCTCAAAGAGAGATTTACCATCACTACGCTTAAGTTTGCGTTTTATACGCTTTCGAGCCAAAAAGCTAGACACATTTAATTGAAGCAACGAATTGTTTGCTTCATCACTGCTACTAAAGCTGCTTATGGAATTATCCATTCTCGCTTTTGCTTCTAAACGCTTAATTTTTAACACATGTCTTTAATACACACAATCTATTGATATACATATGGCATTTTATGCGGCATAAACAAACAGCTGTTTAGTGGTTCAATGAGGGTTGCAAAAAAATGTTACCTCCAAAGAGTTCAGCTGAACTCACAGAGCTGTTCAAATTTATTCTGTTCAAAATAACAGCTTGATTAGTCAGAAATTCAGCGGGGATTCCCACGCCCATTGCTCATCCAGCTCATATTCTTCAAAGCATTGCAACAGTAATTGTGAATGAAAAGTTTGCCTATAAACATTGAAAAATTTACCGTATACTTGCGTGAGCTTAATAAACTAAGAAAATGATGAACCTTTGGTGAAAAATAATAATAACATTACATGCAAGCTCAAAAAATAATTTACACAAATACTATTACCTTTTTAAATTTTGTTAAGAAAAAAGGTTGCACACAAATATTTTCCCAGCCCTGGTAAAAATTCACATGACAAGGCAGGGCCAATACAAAGCATTATTTTTATACCCTGTACAAAGAGCATATTAAATTTGTGCAAGCTGCATGTATATACATAACTATGTGAAGGAGACCTCCAAAGTTACCCAAAGTGTGATCACGATGACTAGAAAAGTCCGTAGGAGTGCTTATATCTCAAAGAGCTGGAGTAACCAAATTTTTGGATTGGATCCCTTATTACGTTTCCGGAAACAGTTCAGTTTAATTTTTTGTTTAAGCCTAGTACGCAGCAGTGTAAAACCGCGTGAAAGAAAACAAAACTTCATATAAAAAAAACGCTGTCAAAATTCTTAGCGCCAAGAACAAAATCATTGGTACGCAGCAGCAGGGCTGCATATATATTTTTAGAATTGGAGTGTAGATGGCGCTAAAAAAAATCAGCTGTTCTCTTTGCGCGCTAAAAACGAAAAATTAATGTGCTGCAACTTATTTTGATAGCAAGAGCAATGGCGCGTAGGCAAAACAGGTGTACAAAGAGCAGAAAATTGCTCTAATAAAGGAAGTGGAGGATTTTCTGTTTCCTCCAACAATTTGGCAAATAAATAGGCAATAATGGCGTTATTTGCGAAATAAATACTTAGCATTGTTTTCATTTGGCGATTTATTTTTTTACTTTTTATTATTTTTTGCACTTTATGCACTTTGTAACCAAAAAGAACAAACAGCTAATTTTTATATTTACTTTGTGGTGCCATCTATTGTTTGTAGCGCCATCTACATGTCAATTGTACAAAATATTTGGTCACAAACTCTGCCCATACATTTTTTTTAGCGCACAAAATAAGTAGCACTTTTTTCTTTCACGCGGTTTTACACTGCTGCGTACTAGCCTTTATCGGGGTTATATTAACCAAATTTGACGTTCGTTTTATAAGTTATTATTTGGGATTAGATACCTTATTATCTTAAGGTTATATTATATAGTTGGGGCGTGTTTCCGAGGACGTTGAAAAAATCAAAAGTTTTAGATGTATAATTCGTTTGTTTCTGAAGATATCGTAAGCAAATTTCTTGGTAGTTTTTAAGAGTTCCCCAGCAATGTTTCAAATTGTGTCAAAATCGATTTGTTTTTCGTTTCTTTTTGAAGAGATCGTATCATCTTAATGTCGTCCGCACCGACTTTAAAGTACGCCATTTTTAAAACGTACCTAAATGTGTACATACTTACACAAGTTTCGAAATGATTCATGTACATATATATGTATATATGTTCCCCCCCCCCCACTTTAACATTCATATGACAAAATTCGGAGTGACAGCAAAGTTTATAAATATGAATGGCCTTAACAAAAGCATAAATATAAGCTTAAGAAATTTGAGGGTAACTGGTAAGTTCAACTTTTCTGCCCATCCGAATATACCAATGTGAACGTAAGGGAAAGTTAAATAAAATTAGTGTTGTTTTGGCTGTTTATCTTTAATTTTGGGAATAATATAAATTATAATTGTTTTTTATTTATTATATTTATAATTATATAATCATATAGTTATTATTTTGCTTCTCGTATTGTTGTTATACTTCCCTTTACTTATCGTGTGTATGTGTGTGTGTGTGGTTTTGAAATTTTTTTAGTTTGTATTGCATGCTTGTCTCGTCTATGCCAAAGGACGCATAAACATTTATCACTATGCATTAATTAAATGGGATTATTTTTGAATGAATTTTTTACGTGGAATTACAATTTGTTTATGAATTAACTTTTTATACGTTTATAATAATAATTTAGTGTTAATTTCTGCGCACATTTTTAATGTCTAATGTCTAAATTGTTTCTCTTCATTGTCTGGGTCCGTTTCAAAAACGCTAATTATTTCTTTTATTTTTTGATTACAACAACTATTTAAATAGGAAATAAACACGAAAATAGTGTAACAGTAGGCCTAAAAGCAATCAAAGAAGAAATTAAACGCACAACAACAGAAGTTTGAATAATAATCATAATAGAAAACCCAAAACAAGGCGTTGGAATTAGTGGTTTTGGTTGGACACTTGCTTTGAATGCGGCACTTGGTTCAAAATTGGCTACAACACATACATGAACTCATTTTACAAATACATAAAATAAATTGTAGTGTTACTATTATTTAGTGTTTAGTTCGCAAACGTACTGTATCTAAACTTTATACGATATTACACTTAGCAATTGTCTATGTAGTTTTGGTTTAGATATTTCTTTATCGTTAGTTATCATTATCAATTTATTTGCTTTTTTCTAAATTATTGTTTAGTTACTCACAAGTGTTGTCGTCATTGTCAACGTTGTCAGAAAATATATATGTATATTTGAATGATTTTTTTGTTTTGTTATTATTTTGTAAAGAACACGCCCACACACATAGCCACACGTTTGTTGTTAGTCCAACAAGATACCACATTAAATATCATTTAACGCCCGGCCAGGTGTTCTTCCATTTTTCTTCGACGTTGTTGTCTTCTTCGCCACTACTCACCGCCACGCCCCCTACTAAGCTTCGGGAAGAGGCTTTAGCTCCTTTATCTGTTTGATCAGATACGCTTTTTCATCGTTGAATTGCTCGTCTTCGGAACGATCCGTATGAAAGTTGGTGAGAAAGTCTACCAGTTTGGTTTGGTTGCGCAGCAGGATATCCAGTATGGGTTTTGGCTTGTTTGGATTCGCCACAAACACTTTAAAGACATGAAACGCTTCGAATTGTATGTTGCGGGACCTCTCCTTCAGCATATTCATCATCAATTTCAGATTTTCCGGCTCAGATATATATCGCGTCATGACTGTAAAGTTATGTCGATCTAATAACAGTTCGCCCAGAAGTTTCAAACTTTGTCGTCTTGTCACATAATTTTCGGAGTTTAAAAGACGTTGATAGTGTTGCGTGAAAAACTTGTCATAGTTGGCTTCCAGGAATTCCGCACAAAGTAGCTTGTGGCGCGTTAGTAACTCCTTAAAGGTGGAAAAGGCATCGGAGGCAATGTCAAATGTAGACACCTCTACATAGCGGAAGAACTTGAAAAACTCATCCGCATGCAGCATGATTTTTGCCAGCGCCTCATAGCGCGCGCACTCACGCAGCATTGTGCCTGAATTGAGTGCTATTTCCGGATGGGCATCCTCGTAACCAGCCATCAGTGTGAACAATATTTCCGATTTCGTGCATATATACTCTACCGTGGGTGAACGTGTGCCTATCTGTCGGCGCAACACATTGTTAAATATGAGCGCAACGTGCTTTTTACCCTCAAAGTCAATGCGGTGCAGGTTTTGTATAAGTAGCAGCAACAAATTGCTGTTGTACAGCTCCTGGGACAATTGTGCCACAACATAATCGGCTGGCGGTTCCGCATCACTGCTGCCATAGAGCATGTTCTTTATGGATACCAGATTTTTGCTAACATCTTCCTGCGCTTTTTCCACCTTGCGATCACCTCCTGTTTCTAAGGCATTTATCGCTTCCTTAAGCGATTTCACCAATTCTGCTGGCGTTTTTTGTGATTTACCAAAGAGTGGCATTGTAGTTGTTCGGCTGCGGTTTCTAATGCAATGCTACTTGGGCTTGACTGTCACTGTGTTACTTTTGCTCTGCTGCTGCGGCTGTCGGTTGTTTTTGTATAGGTTCAATAGGTTCCGCACTCGATATTTGTTGCCGCTATTTCGTTGCTTAATTAGTTATTTAGAAACACAAAACAATTGTTATTTAAATAAATAATTTCTATTATTTAATTATTTCGTCTTTTTTCCTCTTGCTCAACGCTAGTTGTTGATATGATACCGATAAATCGATATATCGATGTTTTTGCGATAATATGCAAGGTTGATATTTATAATATCGATACGGAATTATTAATAATTTTAAATTTAGCTGGATTTGTTTAACGAACCGAAATATTGAAAATATTAAACTATGCTAGTATACGATATGAATTATTATAAAAAATGTTGACAGAAATGTCTTACAATACAAACCAGTTTAAAATTGGAAAGTGTGAGAACACAGAGATAATTCCCATATTGAGTTAACATATCGGCTTTAACAGAGAATGTTACGTGTTAGACGAAACTACCAAAAATACCAAATTAACAGCAACGAAAATTTGGCGCTTGCTATTCAAATTATTGCACAGAAACAGTTGAAATATAAAAAATGTACTGTTTACTGTAATTGCAGTAAAGATCGATTCAGCCCATTAAATTTAAATTCAGTTTGTTTTCAAATAAGTTTTATTTGGTTTTTGCTTGTGTATATAAGAATATATAGCATATGATCAGATTTAGTTATTTTTTGTTTCAATCCTACATAGAAGCTAAAAACTAAAATATGCATTAATTTAATGTTTTACGTATAAAAGTATATAGTTTAAAATTCTTCAAATAGCGGACATTAATTACAATTTCAAATTCTTAAAAAATATAATTTTATTGACCTCAACACAATGAAAACAAAATAAACCAACTTAGTCCCTGCAACTATCATTAATTTAATTTTCTTTTGCATAGAGTTATAATATCTTTGGGCTTTGCTAGTAATTTTTATATTCATTCTGATATTTGAGTCAGTTTATTTTTAGGCGAAATACATTCATACATAGGTATTACTTAAGCACGAAAAAACTTCACGTTGGAAAATTTGAAATTTCGATTTTTTAATTTGGATTCTATGCAATTGTATGGTAAATATATTTATATATATATTTTTTTTTTAATAAAACATTTTACGACTAGTATATATGTAAATATATATGTTAATGTGTGCTTGTAAATTTATATGCAACTGCCATTATCAATTGAGATATTCTATGAATATATGCACTTAAAGTTTATACGTTTTGTAATGCAAGAAGGTCTTTATGTCTATATTTCGTATGTCTTTATATAAACGAAAGCTTTAGTAGCGAAAATACGTTTCGGTAATTGAGAGTTTAAAAAATCATTAATTTTACAATTAAAAACACAAAAGTGTAAAGATTCCGTTTAAACAAAAGATAATAATATGTTTACGAGAAATCTTTTGCTTTGCAACTCAGTTGAAAGGTCCCACTGCTGCCTTGCTCTCGCTATTCATTATTTGCCACACTATTATTTTAGTAGACGCAATTCATATGACTAGATAAATACATATATCCTTCCTGTTTGCCGTTACCTTTCTAAAACAGATACACACATATAATATGTACTTTATGATTAGCGTAGTTTAGTTATTTTGCTTTTGCATGACATGTCCCCTTCAACACTATGTAGTGCCCAAGTCCAACTCGATGTGTTTTTTAGCGCCGCCAATTGAGTGCTGAGTCTGTGCGGCTGGGGGATGGTGGGAGCGTTTATGGATATCACTGCTGCTACTTTCGCTTGATAAAGTTGCCCTCGGCGTCAAGCCAAAGCTCTTTGCCGCCGCCAACGGTACCGCTCCTTTGCGCGTCCATCCCCCTTCTTAATATTTACCTATGCAATGCGTTCGAGATCTGCTTCAGCGACTGTCCAACTTCACCCACTAGCCGCTCATTGTCCTGCACATTTTTGCTGCCGGCTGTGCGCAAATTTTGTGATTGGCTTTCCACGCGCGTCACCAGCTCCCGAAAGTGAAACTTTGAGTGCGGCGCCATGGACTCATTGTCTGCAAATATCACGCAAGAGTTTTGCAGTATATTCAGCTTGTCACTGAGCTGCAGCCACTGCGAAGCAGAAATAGCATTTACCGGATGCTTGAGTGAGCCCTCAAGCAACGTTACAAGCTCCAAAATACTTTCGCGTGATATTTGTGTTGAATTAATATTGGCGCTTCCGGAACCATCAGGGACTAAGCTGCCCACACCGACGCCTGCAATCTTGGCAATTGGTGTGGCATAAATCGTAAGCTTGGTGGGCTTATGCGGCACGGCGGGCTTGTTATTGCTGTTGGTTATGGTTGATGTGCTTAGCTGCTTGTTGTTGGCGTTACTTGTGGATTGCTCGCCATAGAGCGACTGCGTCATTATTTCGTTGTGGTGCTGCTGCGTCGTTGTGTTGGTACCATTGGCCTCTTCACTTCCTTCGACATCTGTGAATAGTTGCGTTGAAAGAGATGATTTTATTGCATTTGATTGTTGTTTAAATTGTGATGATGTTGTTGGTGGACAGGTTGTGCTACTGGTGGGGGGCGGTGGTGGAGGTGCTGCCGGCGGCGGCTTGTTGCTAATGGACTGGCTTAGCTGTGTACCAAATAGCTTCACCGTGCTAGAAGTGCTTGCATTGTTTTTAGGCGAAATTGGAGTACTAATACCACCGGTCTTAAGCCCGTACTTTGGTGACAATTGGTTGCTGCCATTTGCGGCCAGCAGCGGCTGTGTACTAGCATAGTCAGCACCACTGCCATTGGGCTGCTCCCAAAGTTTCTTTAAACTATTAATACTACCTGTGCTGCGTCGCTTGCCGGACTCGTGATCGCCTGTGCTTGAGTCTGCGCTGTCTGTGCTGACATTCGCGTTGGAATTGGTGTTTGAGTTGAGATTGGCATTGGAATTTGTGTTAGTTACGTCAATTTTGATTTCAGTCTTTTGTGTTGTTGATGCTGTAGAGAATTTTTTGTCATCTTTGCGCGGCAGTGTGCCGCCGCCCATTGAATTCGAGTTCAGTTTTGCGCTGCTAACATTACGCTTGGTTTGACCGGTCAGCTCATTATTGGCCTGATTCGGTTCCTTTTCTACCTTTCGCAGATGAGCCTTAAAGTCAATTATGTTTGTGGGCGGCTCATTCTTTTGGCTTATTGCGCCCAGCTTTTTCGGTTCAACCTTTTTGAGCTGTGCTTTGAAAGTATTGGTATGTGCGGCATCGCTGGCATTGGTATTGCCATTTGTCTGAAGTGTTTCAAAAGAAGTAGTCTTTGCATTGATCTGCTTTTGTTTAGGTAAATTCATGCTCTCTGCCAGTTCTGTAACCAGCAAAGCAGCTGGATCAACAGCAGCGCTGCCATTGTGACCTCCAATGCTGCTGATACCAGTCTGCTCTTTGCTATTGCCGCGATCCTTCATTTCAGTAATAAGCTTCTCCTTAAGGTTAAAGCTCTTTTCTGGAACCACATCAGGCGGTGTGCCCAATGAACTACAAGAATCAGTAGAGGGTTCGCGCTTGCGTAGCGAGACCCCGAATCTTGAGCTAGCCTCTTCCACACTGGGCGCTGTATTAGATACATCATTGCTGCTGCTATTGGGCAAAGTAGGCGCAGAAAATTGCTGTGCAAGCAAATGCTGCTGTATGGCATGAGCGGCACTCTCTGGTGCTGGCGGGGGTGGCGGTGGTGTTGCTTCAAACTCCTCTGGTGGCGGTGGTAAGTCCAGCGGTGGCGGGGGAAATTCTAAATTAGCCAGCGCTTGCTGTTGAACACCGCCACGTTTGGGCGAATTGCTGGAGTTGGTGGCACGAAATGAGGAGAACGTCAACATAGTGCCTTCGGTGGTTGTGCGATGACGCTGCAATTTATTAAGACTGGCGGCAGCATTGTTTTGCATTGTCACGCCGCCGGAGGAGTTGCTACGTATCATTTGCTGTGGAGGTGCAACGGCACTGCTGCTTACAAGGTTACCCTTGCACGCAGCCACACCTTGGGCAGGACGTGGTGCTGCAGCATGGCCATTAGCTGCAGCAGGAGTGGTAGCAATTGCTTGAGACTCATTGGTATCTTCCAAGCTGTCCAGAAAAGCGCCAATGCGCGCCACCTTGGGCAATGTACCATAGCGATTAACTACTCGCTTTACATTCATCACTTCCAATGCGCCAACCGTAATTGGATGCGCAGTCGATGTCAAGGAGCTGCCATTTCCATTGGTGCTATTGTCTCTTGCTGGATGCTGTTGCGAGCGTTTACTCTGGCGCGTTTCCAGTCCACGATTGCCCATAACAGGCGTCGGACGTTTAAAGGAGCTGTGTTGCTGCGAGCTACGCGGTCCAATGCCACCGCTGCCATGCAGTGAGTGTTGCATTTTGCTTTGCGCTACAGCCGCCGACAGATTCTGCTCCAGACTTTCTCCAGTGGCATCTGTATCTGGATCGCCAGCATTGTTGTCCGTCTCTGAGTCATAGCGCTGCGTCAAATTGTTAATGTCTCGCGTTAAACCTGTAATTTAAAATATATAGAATAAGTTTTTAAGTAAAAAAAAAACCATAGGCAAGGGTTGAAGCATGCAACTCAGCACGATGCATGTGAAAAGTTTGCAAGGAAAGTCGGAAAGACAGTCCTATTTGACTCAATATTTGTCAAGCGGCATAAGCAAATTAGAATAACAAATTAAAACTAATAAAATTATCAAGCACCAATAAAAACCAAAACATTTACAAAATAAATAACAGGTAAAACAAAATAAAACTATTTTAAAGATTAAAAGTGCTTCCACTTTTACGAGTAGTCTGAATGATTTCAGGAAAGTACACCAAAATGAAGTTTACTACTATAGGTACAATTTGCAACCTGCATCCTACGAATCTAATTATCAGCTTAAATTTAAGAAAAAAGATATTTTTGAATACTAAAAACTGTTGTCCCTACATTAAGTTAGTTTAGGAACACTATTGAAATAAAAATGACTTTAATAGAAATATAGGTAAAACTGCTTTAGATATAGAGAAAAAAATATATATTGCAAAATATAGATTTTTTTCGCAAAGTTTTTTAGAAAAAAAACAAAATTTAACATCCATACTTTACTTTTAATAATTGTGCTTAGCAATTATCTCATATTCAAATCTAAAACTGTAGATCAGCTTAAAGTATAATTTTATGTTAAGGCCACAAGTTTCTTTGCTGAGTTTTTATTTAGCGACATGCTTTGATTAGGTTAACAACTACGTCGTTCCAATGATTATTATGAAACTTGCTAGTTTAAAACATAAATTTTTATCAACGTTAAAAATCCTCACGAAGTTTTCTGAGGAAATTTGAAATTTATACTTATATACACGTTTTTTTCCTTAAAACACATACTTATGTAAAATAAACCAGTTAAATAAAAATATTGTAAAAACCAAGCAACTCAAAAAAAAAAGGCAGACGGAAAACGCCATTAATATAACCATTAGATAATATTACTTGCAACCGAATATAAACAATAATTAAAATAGAAAGTCTTACTCCATTGACAAATACCTCGAAATAGAATGTCGAAAAGGAAACTATTGCAGGAGGATGATTTCTTAATAGAATATTGTTGTTGTGTTCGAATTTGTGTTTGGATTGGAGTAGTTTGGGTTTTAAAATTTCTACAGAGGGTCTTGCTGAAAACATTGCTACTACCATTCGTGGTGTTCAGCTCATCTATTAAGTTGCGTGCATCTTCCTCACGATATGTCGAGTCCCGACTGCTGGAGAGCAGACTAAAAAAAAGGTTAGTTTGAATATAAAAATAAGCCTGCTTGCATTTACTTACCTGGTGCGCTTGGGCGGTGCCGGTGCTTGTTTTCCCTGCTTGTTGGTTGTGCGACGCATCTGAACATTGCCCTTGCCCTGGCTGGAGAAGGTGCTTAGCTTGGTGGAGCTAGAGCCAGTTTCTGCATGGCAAAATTTATCTTGAGCACAGAGATTGGCAAAACTGTTGGGATTTTTTTTTGGGGAAATTCAATTACTTACCAGACATTGGAGTGCTAGCTTGCTGATCGTGATGACCACCTGGCGTCAAGCTGGTACCACCAAGAGCTCCACCGCTGCCCCCACCACCAGCACCACCACTTACGTTTGGTAAGCCTTTCTTAACCATTTGCGGAGTCAGACTCAACGAAGCCGATGCAGACGACGAGGCCGATGCTGTTGTGGCATTGTTGGTGCTTGTGGCTGCCGTGGCATTTAGTTGTTTCTCGACCGCTTCGGTGATGGATGATTCCTGCAGATCGAAGAAAACGAGACGTGGACGACGTTCGTCATTATTACTATCACTACTATCACAATGATGGCGCCTGGCGTCGACGTCGCGTCCCATGACCGATTCTGGCGTTTGAAATCAAAGCTCAATGCCATCGTCTTCATAGTCATCGACACCGTTGCGGCCAGTGCCACGACCACAGCGACTCGTGCGAGCAGTGCGCCCATTGCTGTGCCCGTCGTCGATGTCGCGCTCGTCGTCATCATCACCATCGTAATCATCATCAATTATATCATCATCTTCATCATCATCCCACACCTCCACCTCACCCACCTGAAACATATGCTCCAAAGCGTGATGTATGCTCTTGAATGTTGGCCGATCCGCAGCATCCCATTGCCAGCATTGACGCATGAGATCGTACACTTCTGGCGGGCAGCCGGGCGGTCGCTCCATGCGGTAGCCCTTCTCTAGCTTATGATACACATCCGTAAGATCGATACCCGGATAGGGTGACATCCCATAAGTGGCTATCTCCCACAACAAAACTCCAAAGGCCCAAACATCTGACTTCGTGCTAAACTTATTATAGGCCAGTCCCTCGGGGGCGGTCCATTTAATGGGAAACTTGGCGCCGGCGTGCGCCGTATAGGTGTCATCACGCATCAGCCGTGCCAAACCAAAGTCTGCTACTTTAACAAGCTTATTGTCACCAACCAGACAATTGCGTGCAGCCAGATCACGATGTATATAGTTGCGCGACTCCAGATAGCTCATGCCTGATGCTATCTGGGTGGCCATGTAAAGCAATGCAACCGCATCTAGGGTTTCGCGCCCAGCAGAACGCAAAAAGTCCAATAGATTGCCATGCGACATAAACTCGGTGATAATATAGAAGGGAGGCTCACGCGTGCACACGCCTGTAAAAATGTAAAGATAATCAGTCAAATGGCGAACTTTAATTAAATTTCAAGTTTATACACACCGATTAATTGCACAAGATTGGGATGTTTCATCTCCTTCATGATGGCCGCCTCTTCTAGGAAGTCCTTTAGAGCCATAGTATCCTCTTTGAGTGTCTTGACTGCCACTGTATTGCCATAGCGTTTCCACACGGCCTCATAGACCTCGCCATACTGACCACCACCCAGTTTGTGCTTCATCATAATATCTGTGCGGCAAATTTCCCACTCATCTGGCTCGGGACTCAGTGGGAATACTGTGGGTTTATTTTGCTTTGGCGCTGGATACAGCAGCGGCGTAATTAAACCGTGACCCTCATGTGGCACACTATGATGATGCACCAGCTCGGCAAGCGTATTGAACTTGGCCTCTTGTGTGACAAACACTTTACCATCGGGATCCTCCGAAATGCGATAGTGATAGACGCGTCCTTCATATCTGTTTAAAGCAAAATGATAGATAGATGAAATAATTAATGTGTTTAGGATAAAAAGAGCTTAAGTAACGATTACTCACCTTAGACTAATGCTACGCTGACCGGGCGAGCTCTCACTCTCGCGCACCAGAAAGCTGCCATTAATACCCGAACTTAGTAAATACTCTGCGGCATTGCGAGAAATGGGCCCATGATACCAGGAATGCTTCTCTAGTGAGTTTAGTGGCGTTACATAATTGGAGGGTACCCAGCCAACATTGCCAGAATCGGAGTGCGCTTCGCACCATTCTCCCGATTTGTTGTAAGACAATATTCGCACTTGTTCACCCTTCTTTAGGCTTAGTTGGTTCTCACCGCCCGCTTGGAAGTCATAGAGTGCTACAAACAGCTGAGGATCATCCTCTTCGGGCCCAGGCGCCAGTAGATTCTCTTTGGAGGTCCAACGATGAGCCGATTCAAAGACCGAGGTGCTTGAGCTATGAACCTGACTATGCAGCGATGTTAGACCACTATCCTGACTCTGTGCAGCAGCAACAGCATGCAACTCAGCGGCATCGGCAAGCAGCGCTGCGGCAGTGCTACCGGCAGGAATGTGTGGCAATGGACGAGATTGCAGCAATGCTTCTGTAATAAGAGTAACAACAAACCAAAGATATGCGGGTGAGTGAACCGGTGAGATCCATCTATAACTTATTCTATGTGACCATTGTTGTGAATGTTGCCACGCTCTCTGTTCAAGGTAATTTCAAAGCCACGACAAACGCCAAACAAAGCAAAACATTGGGAAGTAAAAACCCGTTTTACCAGGAATGACAAGCCAACGAAAGGTCTGTGTTTGCGTCTGCGCACTTCCAACGAGTGGGTCGCTCTTCTTGGCCCCCGCCAACAAAACAAACAGGTACGCCATCTCGCTTTGTGGAGCTCCCGGCTCAATGACAATGGAATGCGGGCAACTCATGCAGCGCGCAGCACACTAAGCTGTTTGTGTGTGTGTGTGTGTGTGTGTGTTTGTGGTTTTTGAGGGGGCAACTCTTTCTCCTGAACTATTTTCATTGAGAAAATAAATTATGCATAAAGTGGCATAAAATTACACAAGAACATTGGATTTTATTGTGGGAAGTTGTGGCTGTCTAACAGATTTTGAGTGCTACGCAACCGTTTGACAAATGTGCCGGTACTGGTCGGATTGTGGTTTCCAATACTCTTTCTACAGGGTACACATATTTTTATGTAATTGTAATGCTTGTAGCTTAAAAAGCCATCTAGAGAATCTGACTCTGCAACTCGTTCGCTAAATAGTTAGACTGAAATCTGACTGAATTTTTTTCTTATCAAAGTAGACCCCAAAAAGGTATCTAAGATATACAAAATTCTAATTCGATTTTACTTTTGAATCCGCGAATTTTTAAATAATTTCCCATTGATTTCTAGCATTATATACAAAAAAGTGTATAATACTTTTTTTGCAAGAGTATTTCAACTTCAGCATGTTTATGTAATCATTTCTTATGCGTATCTTTGTATCTTTTGGATAAGCGACAGCATTGAATGCGACTGGTTTGGGTTGTGCTGCAGTTGGTATATCAAATAATTGAGAAATTTACATTTTTTCCAACGGTTTTAAAGCAGTAACTTCCGTTTACGGACACCGGGGTGGACCGTGGCTCGTGAGTTACCCCACTCCTCGTCGATAGACGACTATGCGCCGGCGCGTAAAGCTGTGAAATTTTTGTTGCAGTTGAGCGGAGCAAGTCAGACAAATGGCTTTTAATTTTTCTCCCTCATTTTTTCACTGAAACAACGTATTTGAATATCCGAAACTCAAGAGTATTCTTAAAAACAAAGTCTTTGGTCTGGAATTTCATTTGAAGTCATTGTAAATTGTTTCGGTATGTGGGTGCGCTATGATTTCGAAAGCCATAAAATCAAATCAAAATAATAATAATGAAACATTTGAGAAGGGTTCCCATTGCCGTTGTCATATTGCCTGTCTGCAACGCCAATTCCATCGGTCGTCGCACAATGTTAATTTATATGCGCGGAACAGGAAATATTAATAGCATTTTATAGATAGAACCACCACGAGAGAGTGAGGTCTAGAAAGGGCAAAATTTTTAGTTTTTGTGTTTGAGCAAGCGGAAATGTAGTTTTCCAGTAGTTTTTATAATATGTATACGCTTTTGGTTCTACTACATACCGCCTAACACACAACTCTAATGTAGTTGATCGTGACACGGGTTTATAATATACTACATACATTATTTAGTTAATGATGATAACTTTAAGTATTGTGGGCCAATTTAATGCTGTATGAGTCACAAAACAAAAGCACTTTTCAACTGGACTAGACAAAAATGAGCTTAAAATAACGCGTAGAAAATTCAATATGCATAGTTATTATGTTTTTAAAGTTCTGGCATTGACTCAGATTGTCAATTAACAGATTATTTGGTACTGAGTCAGACAAATGTGAAATTTATGGCCTGGAATTTTGGGTTCATCCCATGAGCTAGCTTACTAACAAAGCGCCTTGGGATTAGATGGTTGTTTTGAAATGTTTTGCAATAATAATACATTGATTGTTAACAGATGGCTGGTATAGAGTAAATTTGCTTCAGTAAGTTTTTGCGTTAGTGGTTTCATTTTTGTTTATTAAACTCACATGAGTCTACATATGTAGCTATATACCTAAATTAGTAGCACCAGATTCAATGAATATGATAAGGAATTAAATTACAATATAACTGCAGATTATAGGTAGGGAGGCCTGAAACGAATACATTTTTTCAATATTTTTCAAAGTTTTAGTTTATTTAGTCCTATGGGCAGAAATTGTAGTAGGAAATTGAAGCAAATTTAAACATTTTTATACCAAAGGGTCAAGGGTATAGTACTAAATTTGAGCAATGCAGGCAGAACAAGTTGAACTTGAATAGCGTTTAAGCCATGTCCGTCTGTATTCCAGTACACAAGAGCCACAAATCTTAACCAACAGAAGCGCATAGTCCCTCTTCAGAACAAGTTTGTCGAATTATTTCATTTGGCTTCAACTTATTGTCTACATTAATATCGTTTGAAAGCATCCGTAACGTAAGAGCTAGAGCCACAATGCTTTACCAACAGAAGCGTATAATTCTTCTTGAGAACAACTTGTTGTTGCCGAACTTTTGGTTTACATTAAAATCGATTGAAATTAACGGAACCTTTTCCATTTGGAAACTGCTTTATACTGCATATAAGCAGTTTAAACTTAAATACTAAAGTATGTAGTAATATATTTCGTTTGGGAAAAAGGGTACAGACTGGGTATACCACTGTAGGGCATCGCCTCGACTGTACGTCATTTAAAAAATGTAGTATTACTTATTTAATTTTTTAAAATGCTGAATTTTTATTATAATCTGTTTGTTGTCAGACTTGGCCCATCGTAAGTTTAAAGGATATATAACAAGGACGGACAGCGGCTGATATTACAAAAATGAGAATAACAAAATAAATTAAGATTTTTGTTTCAATTTAAAAATTTTCCCGAATATTTTTCAATTTTTTATCTTGAGCTTAAATTTTTTCGTAAGTATCTTTAAATTTTAAATTATACAAATGTTTGTGGGTTTCATTTTTTGGCAAATGTCAAAAATTCCGCTTTACCCATTCTGAGCATATATTTTTGCATGATTTCATGACATGAAATAATTTATTTTGTAATTTTCTTTGATTTACAAATTTAAATATATATATATATATTTTTTTTTGAAATTTCAGCCCACTTATTTAATCTTAATTTATAAGAATGACACTACAATAATTTTGTGTTTTTACCTAAATTCATCTGATATTTGCCTGGATGGCCGCGAAAAGAGCTGGATTTGGTACCTGCAGAGAGGAATAAACGAATAGAAACAGAAAATGGAAAATCAAAATTTTTACGTAGTCATTGTATAATTTTGTATGAAAACGACTTGAGAATTCTTTTATACAATAAGACCGATGATGGGCCAAAATATTTTATGGCTAGCTTAATGCATATTTGTTTGTTACAAAACTTATATACAAATATATTTACAGTTAGAGCTATGTGACATTAAATCTATAGAAATATACAGACAGACTTATAAGAATAGTACGTACACTTAATAGTAGTACTTATAAGTACGTACTTAAGAAAAGAAAATAAAAAAAAAAGCAAGATAGAGACAGGCTAATTAGAGACGACCATCAAGTAAGAGCAAAAAACTAGAAAATAACGCTATAAATGGTGTAATTTAAAATGGCTAAATGAAAAGTATCTTACGTATGACAACATTCATTCAAGACAAACAAATATTACTACGAGGGCTGCTATTAATATTTTTAGACTAATAGTGAACGAACAATAATGCTTCGTGTTTTTATTTTACTGACAAAAAATGCTTAACTCGAAATTTTAAAAATAAGTAACGACATTTAGATGGATTTCTCATTAATTCGATAGCTCTAGTGTCGAAAAACCCGGTCGTTTGAGTCGATTTGTGATAATTCTGCTTCGGCGATTCGTTAGCCTTAATTCTCTGAAAACTTTTCGCAAAGAAAAGCTTGTTAAACTTCCTACATTACATAGTGGAAAGTGGCGTTCCCGATAAGAGTGCAGCGATCAACATCATTCGACTTTAGTTATGAAAGTCCTACCATTACGCCATTGTATGGACGAAATGATAATGAAAGCTCGCCATGTGATATTTTGGGAGATTGAGGCATTCCTGTACATGAAGATTTGTTTGCATACCTCAATTAGGTATACAAAAATTTTTCCAATTGATTTCAGCGCTTAAAAATATGATCGTCAAATTATGTAACAAATTACCTTAAGGCCTAAATGTACATGCATGCTGGTCCCAGTACTGACCAAGGATGCCTTAATCTAACATGTAACATGTCAATTTGGCTTTATCAGAGGAGCAGCATCAATGTTCTTTGTTTCTTTACGGATTTCGCTCTCCAGCGAGCAACATTGTAACAGTCGGAAAGTCGAATTAACTTGATCGAAGAGTTTCTGCTTTAACCTACTTCTTAAATCATAATAAATCATGTAATGAAATTGTTCACAAATTGTACAAGTCAGTGTTAACAATAAACATTATCAACTAAGAACATAAAGCTCAATGTAAGCTTATGCAAGTTAAAATCAAACTTTTATATAGAAATGCCATTTGGAACCTAGGCTAGAAATATAAATAGCAACCCTCGTATATAAAACATATAAGTGTATACAGTATATAAAACTAAATAGCTGTGTTGAGTTTCCTCGACATTTTGATAAACCGAAAGTGCCTTTGTGCATAAGTTACTGGGCGTGGCACATTGAAAAAAGAAAAAGAAAATATGATTTTATTCTTAGTAGCAAGTTTAAGCCAAATGCGGGCCAACGACCTTTAAAGCCACAAATTCTACAGATGGAAACTGGCAAACAAGCATCAAGCAAACGCAATCAAAGATACATACACATACTTATAGATACAGAAACATGCACATCCGTCAAACTGTGGAAGTTATTAGCAAGAATTGGAGCAAACCGCAGAGATTTTGCTTGTCATATTGCCATAAAATGTGTTAAGGGACTTCAGTGAACATGAAACAGCTTTACTACTAATGACGCATAGCAGAGCTCCCTAGTCGAGACCCTCATGTGTCTCAAGTGTGGGTGATGCTCGAGTGTCGCATTAGAATAAACTGCAGCTTATCTACATCTACGCGATGTATCCACTAGTACTTATGTATACTATATATACACATAATGTACTCTTAGTATGTATTGTGCTTGAAAGTAAAACGTTAAACAGTTTTCATTAAACTTAAGTGATGAATTATGCAAAGCAGGGATTTACACATATGGTATATATGTAAATATCTACAAATATTGCAACCAACTATAAGACAGACTGAGAAGCACTGAGAAGAAAAATCAAACGTTTTGTGCAAAAAATTGGAAAAGCACTGTGTTAAGGCCCCTACGCAGACACGAAAACAGCCACCTAGCAAAAAGACAGACTTGCTTTGGTCACAAAAGGAACAGTGTGTCTCTAGTAACAAAATGTGCATTTTATCGGAAATATTATCGATAATCAGCTGCTTTTTGTTTACAAATAGCTAATTTTTAAAAGGCGCGAAATAAAACATAAAAACATGCATAATCGTCAACGTTTATTACTTTTGCTGTTGTGTGTAAGCAATGCAATAATAATGACATGCATTGCAATTGAGTTGTTGGATGAGGAAAACAAGCGACGAAAGGAAGCAATACACAGGAAAAGCCGGAATGTTTGGGTGAACCCATATTCAATGCGCAGAGCTGAGTGTGGACGAATAGCATAGATGTATTCTAACGCATATTTTTGTTACAATTGAATTATTTTATTATTACAGCTGTTTTCTCATCCTTTCTCAACGATCCGCAACGATTTTTTCGACCAGCAATAAATTTCCCGTACAAAATAACTAGCTGCACATAAGTTTTGTTTGTGGCGCCAAAACCGAACAGCTGTTTTTGCTGAGTGCGCCATCTATGGTTTGCTACTGACATTAAAAAAACAAAAAAACGAGCAACACTGGTCTAAATACCACCTGCAAGAACAGTTTGTGACCAAACGTTTGTGAGCGTTTTTTTTATATGAAGTTTTGTTTATTTTTCGTGTCTGCGTAGGGGCAGGGTGAATTCTAAAAACAAATTTTTTAAGAGATATTTTTACTTTCATGGTAGTGCGGTATTTGTTTAGAAACGATTCGAATTTTAAAGTGAAAAATTGAACATATTAATTAAAAAGTAATTTTATAATGTGGCTCGGCTTGCATTGAGTTACCTTGTAACATCACAACAAACATATAAAAAGTTAATTCGATTTAAATTAAATTCGAGAATTCAGATTACGATATCTTTATAAACAAACGGAAAATCGACGAAATATTAAATTTATAATTTTTTTTTTCTATATCATGTTACTATGGAAGCTACATAATATGACGCTGATATCGCAAAAATATAAACATATATACATATACAGTTTATAAAACGCTTTATGGTCAGTAGTTCTCTAAAAATTTAAAATCCATCTAGCAGATCATGAATTTAATTCTTTTTTGTTTTGCCGTTCTTCCAATTTCATACTTGTTGTTATCGATAACTTCTCAAATTTCCTTTACCTTTTTCGATTAATCCTTATATTACACTGCTCTAAGCTGCTGAGGGCCTTTTTTTTTTTTTGAAAATTCGTTATCATTGCGAAAATGTCGTTTATTTTCATAATCAAATTAAGATTTAGCTATTTTTATATTATATATTTTGAAATTTGCATAAATAGAATCCGAAAATATTTAAATTCAGTTTAAAATATGTACACTTTTGAGCCTCTCAACAGAGCAGTCGCATTGAAATAAAAATTTTGTTTTGGTTAATTTGGGAGCACTAAACATATAAAAACAAAATGAAACCGAACATTTTATTAGTTTATTCGTTTTCCGGAGCACGGCTTTATATAGGTGACAGACTAAAAGCAAGCAGTTTTGATTAAAACGTTCTAAAACGCTCCAAAAAGAAAATAAAATGATAGTAACAGTTTTATTTTCATTGTCTTAAAGAACCTTCAGAAATCTTCAGTAAAATCATAGATGTCATATTCAATGGAAACAAGTTTCGATAACTCGACTTGCCTTTTTTTTTTTTTTTCGAACAGCTCTTCAATTCTTGACCTTTTAAAATGGTCTATTTGTATTTAGTTTTTCAATGTCTCAATAAATTTTCTCTTATCTACTATTGGCCACAGTTTTATTCAATACATTAATTTTCTTCTTTTTTCAACTTCTTACCGCTTCGGCATTATTTTTCATTTAATAAACATTCCACGCAAAAATTTCTGACAAAGTAGTACAAAATTTAATAAGAAATTTATTTGAATTTGAGTTTTTATCGACACATTCACTTTCAAAATTGCTGCAGCTCTTAACCGCTTTGGCATTATTTCAAAAATTAAGTTCGTTATAGTAAATAAGAAAAGTTCTGTTGCCATTTAAAGTAAAAGTTTATGAAACTTATGCGTTCATTCTGTTTTTGGTACTTGGCTTATAAACTTTTATCAGTTTTTCATTGAAGACGGCATCAACCATCACTTCTTTTAATATTTTATATGCTTGTTTGCTCTTATACCCATTCATTCATTAGATGTTTATTTTTTTTCTGTCCATTTTTTTTTCTTTTGCATTTAAGCACGTCTCGAGTTTGGTTTTTCTTGGCTTTCTCGGCTCAAGGGCTTTTGTGTCATGCTCTGACACTAGTACTGGTTGGCTTCGCCTTTGGTCGTCGGATTTCATTGGGTTTTGTTGCCTCCAGCCATGAAGGGTTGGGGGCTGCATTAGACCTGTCAGCCAGTTAGTTCACAGTTGGTAGTGAGCAGTCAGCGGTAATAAACTTTTACGGGTTAAATTTAATTAGTCATTTCTTTGGCTTCCGTTACAAATTTTTATTTATTTTTTTTTCCTTTGGCATATGAAACAAGTAAAAGAGGTAGTTGCTTATAAGAGCTTCTGTCGTGGAACTTGTTACTTTTTATTAAGTTGAAAATAACATTCTACTATATACATGAAGCCAATTGTAACTATCGTTTGGTTTGCAGTTTTAAATTAAACGAGAAATATTTTAACATAAAATAGGTATCTCATTTTCTTGAGTTAGGTCTAAGAAATTTTAAAATATCAATAATAATAATTATTTACTTTTAAATTGGGGATTAAAAGGGTTCCATTTTTCTTATGGAAAGATCAAAGTCCCACGCTCACCTAAAACGGGGTGATAATTCATATTTAAACAACCCCTACCTTGGCATTCACCTGAAAAAAAAAACAACAAATTATCATACCAGCGAAGCTTGACAAGTTGGAGTGGTTACTTGGCAGAGCCACTAAGCTGTCTTTAGAAAATAAAAGCGTCATCTTAAAAAGCATAATAATGCCAAATTAACGTATGGCATCCATGTCGGGGAAACCGCAATAGTTACGAGGATCGATACGACCACACTTCCCTGCGAGCTGACCTACATCCATGTGATCCCCGACGCGTCGGGGTCGACGTCGACACTTGATTTAACCGCTGGAGTGGTTGAGGGAAACCATTTTTGTAAATCACTTTTTTTTTTGTGTGTACTTTATAAAATAATCTATAAGCAGTGAGTAGAAATCAAACTTTGTATGCAATCGGTCCTTTGGAGGCTATACAATAAAGTCAGGGATAACGTCTGAGAACTTCCGAATGACAAATTTGGTTACGATATCTTCATAAACAAACGAAACCCAACGAATTTTAGACAAAAATCGATTTTTGACCCCTTTATCATATAGTCAATCGATTTTGATGAAATTTAGTACAGTGAAAACTATATGATATAAGCCCGATTCAAAAAAATAATAATAAGGGATCTAATTTAATCCTCAGATGGACAGAGAGAATTAAGAATATATATATACTTTATAGGGTCTGGCACGCCTCCTTCCGCCCGTTACATACATTTGTACCTTTGGTACAGTGTATAACAAAATAAGGATTGCAGAGTTTCATACTTTTTCGTCTAAGTGATGGCACTTAGAGATAATTCCAAGTCAAAATCTTGTATTGATTTTTCTTCTGGTCTAGAAGCCCCACTTAATTTCTTTTGACCTTCTGACCAATTTGGAGTTAACTTTAGAAAGTCTCCGGCGTGTTCTACATGTTACATGCCTACATTTGTATATTTTCTACCCTACTTTTTCAAATTTCAGAAATTAAAGGGTGTCCAATAAATGATGCTTTATTGTGTGTATGTGTATTGTACGAATAAGAAGATGATAAGAATTTAAATACATACATAAATATATACATATTTGCTTAATTACGGCCAAGTCAAGACTATTAATTTCCTAATTAGTCTTCTTAGTCATGTTGAAGATATTAAATATTGTTTCTATTAATGACAATGTGTGTGGGATTTTTAAGAATACCTCCAAGGAATTGCTACCCTTTCTCATGAGTCATGACTAACGCCACACATAGGGCGCATAACTCAAAGTTGAATAGTAGTATTATAGTAAAGGGGGCATAACAGCAGCCTTTAAGTCCCTTGAAGGTCGTAAAACCATCAAAGTGCGAAAAATTGTTGTAATGTTGTATGAAAAACTACGCAACAACAACAAAAAGTTGTACCTTATGTAAGAGAAGACTGGAAAACAAAAGAGTTTTTTTTTTTTTTGAATTGGTTTCTTTATTTTGTTTTGAAAAGCTTTGAGAATGGTAAGCCTGAAACAAAACTACCCTCAGCTAGAGCAGACGCGACAAGCTGCAGAGCCGTTGGCAATTCTACCACTTTTATAAGGATTCCATTCAAGAGCTCACTGTGCAAATACGCATATTACGGCTGGACGGAAAGGACCAGCAACAGACCAACGGACTCATGAACAAGCTTACTTGACGTGCACGAGGCGTGCGAACGCTGACGTAGCGCTGCAGGCGACTGTCGGATTTAACACCAATCCCGCCCCAAATGCAATGCCAGCCGCAGTGTGCCATATGTTGTTTGGTTTGTTGGCACATGCCTGGGCTTGGGCCCGCAGACTCATCCAAGTAGAAGATGAAAATCAAGTGAGTGCAATAAATGTAGTATGTGTATCTGTGTGCAAGTATTAAAGAGTACACAAATAAAGAAAAATCAATAATGAATGCAGTGAAACTTTTTGGTTGACAAACGACTAAAGTGGCTGAAGCAGTCACCGTCATAAAATCGCATCACAACGACCAAATTAATTGAATGCCATCGAGACAGATACAGAGACACCCATAACTACATCCATGGTCGTAGCCAGCTATGTGCTGCCAGACCGGCGCACTAGAAATTGTAGAAAATATTTTATCGATCGTTGTTTGGTACTCATACTGGCTGCTGGGTTGTCCCATCATCGCTACTTAATGTGGTATAACCAAGTGCAACAACAACAATAACATTGTCAACAACAACAGTGGCAGCAACTATGCTCAAGCTGTGTCCTTGTCCTCCGGATAACAATGACAACTTGCTTAAAGGCAACGAAACTGATATACTCTTAAGTAGGTGTAACCAATCCTCGAAACGCGCATAACTGGCGAACTCGAAGTCCTACGATAAGAATTAACACAAATATTGAAAATATTTAAATTTTCATTGACTTTCTAAAACAGTGGGACTTTGGTTAAAAGCTTTGGGGTAAATAGTGCAAAACAGTTGCGGGAGACTGGCGATGTCATCCTCAAGATGTTGTGTCTTAATCGTTTCCTTTTGATGTTAGTCACAATCTTTTTTCAAATTATAGAAAAAAAGATAAGATTCAGTTCGTGGTACATTTAAAATCGTAATATATACTAACCAAGCATCTATGCACCGCTGCTATTAAGTATATCATACCAAAAATTTGGAAATAAACCAAAACAATACTTAAAATTGTGAGTCAACTTAAGTATTAGGTGCGCAACTAAGTTCTCGCTGTTTGTCAATAGATGGTTTAGCAGAAGGTTCTGGTCGATTTTGACATACCCAAAACTTCATAAACGAAGCTTAGGCATATGGTAAGCATGCTGCTATGGCACATTAGTGAATTTCTTTTTGCATTATTTACTTGTGGTTGTGTGAAAATGTCTAGTTTTGTGCCAAAAAATCATCATTTGCGGGAAGTGTTGATTTTCTTGTTCTGTTCGAAAAAAAACGGCAGCTGAAGCGCATCGAGAGCTCCAAAAAGTGTACGGAGATGCTGCTCCAAGTGAAACAACGTGCCGTGATTGGTTCCGTCGCTTCAAGACGGTAATTTCGATGTTGACGACCGTCCACGTAAAAGAAGACCCAAAACCTTCGAAGACGCTGAATTGGAGGCATTGCTCGATGAGGATTCGTGCCAAACGCAAGAAGAGCTTGCTTCAGCATTAGGAGTTTCCCGCCAAGCCATTTCCAAGCGATTGCATGCGTTGGGAATGATTCAAAAGCAAGGAACTTGGGTTCCTTATGATTTGAAACTAAGGGACGTTGAGCGTCGTTTTTTCGCCTGTGAACAACTGCTCCAGCGACAAAGAAGGAAGAGTTTTCTTCATCGCATCGTGACGGGTGATGAAAAATGGATTCATTACAGCAACCCAAAGAGGAAAAAATCTTGGGGACAACCAGATCATGCTTCCACGTCACTGGCTCGGCCGAATATTCACGCTGCGAAGGTTATGCTGTGCATTTGGTGGGACCAGGTCGGTGTTGAGCTGTTGAAACAAGGCGAAACCATCACTGGGGAACGGTATCGAACTCAATTGATGCGATTGAGCCGAGCACTGTGAGAAAAACGGCCACAATACGAGCAGAGGCACGAAAAAGTGATTTTACTGCATGACAACGCTCGGCCTCACATTGCCAATCCTGTTAAAACCTACTTGGGAACGCTCAAATGGGATGTCCTACCCCACCCGCCATATTCCCCAGATATTGCGCCGTCCGATTTTTGATTGTTCCGCTCGATGGCACATGGTCTGGCTAATCAGCAGTTCCATTTATATGAAGATATCGGAAAATGGCTTGATTCGTGGATAGCCTTAAAAGACGAACACTTCTACCGTCAAGGTAATCGAACTCTGCCAGAAAGATGGGAAAAAGTTGTAGCTAGCGATGGGAAATACTTTGAATGAGTCATTGATAACCATTTTTTTATAATAAAGTTACATTTTCATCAAAAAAACAGCGAGAACTTAGTTGCGCTCGTAAAACGTGAATTATTTGACAAAAGTGTAGTGTTTTGTAACTTCTTACAATCAATTCCCTGTCTGCTATTTGTACAGCGTCTTGTAACTAGAGCCTTTTTTACAAAGCGTCATCTATCAATATTTTTCTCTTTTTTTACAAAAGCCTATGATAAAATTGGCATCCACTGCTTAATCCACCAATTCCAATAATGGAAAGTAAGCCTAAATATGCTTTCTTACCTACAGTTTATGACCAACAAAAAAAGTTGTTTTAGTTGTTAAAAATGCTCAACTCCTTAAAAAAAGCCAACTTTATGCCTTATCAAGATTATCTTTCTTCAAATTTATTAGCGCTTAATTTTTGTGGTACTGAGCACCAGAACAGACCTGTGTATTTTCAATAAACAACAATATGTAATTGCGTCAAAACACTGCAACACAATGTTGCCATATTGACAAAAACAAAAATGAAGTATTACCAAACTGTCATTTAGTTGACCAGCTTGATTCAAAACTCAGTTTAAACTTTTGTAAGCTCTTTGTAAGGGTATAAAAGGATTTACAGCCGTCATTGCAGACACATTTTGGTTAGAGCCGCGCCTTTAAGCCGTTTTCTCCATGTTTTTTCTTTTACGGACATTTGCTTATTGACCAAAGATGAACACAGACTGTTGGAAAATGAAACAGAATAAAAATGAAAAAAACTGAAAGTTTATTTACTCTGTCATTGGCATGCACACTATGCAGACATTGCAGCTGTCTGCAATTTGGATTTGGATGTGGGCGTTTGCGTCTGGGATAAGGTAAAAACTTTCTTTGCTAGTGACCAATGAAGAGCCATGCATTTTTAGCTGTCTGCTTCTTTTGTAAGTGTTTTGTGAATGAAATTGGCTTTTAATTGTTGACGTTGGAACCAAAAAAAACATTGGCATTGTTTTTGTTGCCATTGCTGTTATGCAAATGAAAATACAAATAAGCATACGCCGAGTTGGTCAAACACGGGAAACACGCCTCACGCGCTCTATGATTCATTCGTCGTGCACAGTGGTGTAGATGCTAACAAAAACGTGTACATAAACATGCATCTATGTATGCCACTAGTTGTTTATTTTTGTGTTCCAAGGTGCACAGAGTTTGGTTCCATCTATGCTGTCACACAATCTCATATTCAGAATCTGTCGGTGTATTTGTAGTCGCTTTTGTATGACGAGTCGACTCTCTGGAGTTTTGTTTTGGTTTATTGTTTATGGACAGTGTGCTTGGCATTTATAAAGTATTTTTGGTTATTCATTTGAATGCTTTTTGGTATTGTCAGTGTCTTGATATGAATGAAACGTTCTTCGTTCAATTTAAATACATTTCGCGTGGGCGTACTTTACGGATAATAAATTTAAAAAGCGATAAAAAACCATTTGATCATAAAAAAAAAATTGAGATAAGCAATTTTGAAATACAAAGCTTCAGCTGCTGAGGGTCACATACAACAAATGAACTGGTTAAGAAGAAGAAACGATCTACTTTTTACAATGATGGGAATTTATTTTCTTTAAAAGCTTGAGAAACGATAAGAAATCTGTGGGTTTTCGTGATAAGTATTGTGCTTATGCTTACAAAAATCTACTTTTCATTTTGAAAATGTAAATTTTTGTGATTGAAGTTAGCTTTGGTGTCTATATATTTTATTGAGTTATTATTATGAGTTTATTTTAGTTCGATTTGTAGGCATAATATTGGCGATACAATAAATCTGAATAAAACCATAGCGCAAAACAAAAAATACAATATATTAGCCGTAACTCCCAAAGTAGATATTTTTTACTTTCCTACTTCTTTTATAAACTTTATGGGCTTCAAATAAAAGACAGTCTTCGTTTATGGGTACGGTACTCATACTGCCTTAAAGGTCTTCAATATCTAGGAGAATTTCGCGGCTTACATCCGCACTATATAAGGTATCGAATTCAAATTTATTACGCTTATACGTCATGATATTAATAATAGTGTGCCGTAGAAATTTTAAGGATCGAGTGTTTGGAGTATTAACCTAATGTGACATTAAATTGCAAACACTATTGATAAGAACTAAATGTAGAAGTCAGGCTACAAAAGCAAGGGTTTAATACTATGCAAAGATCGCATCTCAAAAAAGATTTAGAGATTATAAATGCAGAGCAGGAGAGGGACTTAAGGCGTAGACGGCAGAGCAGCCAACTCTCAGACAGATCAGAGAACACTTAAAGTTAAGCTTTGCAGAGCAGGAGTGTGATACACTGCGTAGATCGCAGAGCAGAAACGTTGAAGATGTGAGGCGAGATGAGCAAGTAAGGAACATTTTGCATAAAACTGCAGAGCAGGAGCATGCGCAGATCGGAGAGCAGACAGGTTAGGCGAGAAGAGAAATTAAGGAACACAAGCTAGGGCTGACCCAACACACAATTTAGTTAATCAGGCAAGAGATACAATTAATAGGAGAATTGCAAGAATACACTCATATCTTCATTTTTTTCTTCTGAATCCTTTCCCTTCGTATCAGCAGCATAGAATTAACTTAATTAGACAACTAAATGATATGTATACTGGGTTAGAAAGGGACGGGAGTAGCTCCAGGTGAGGGACAGCGACCTCTGGATATGATATTAAATTGTCGACCATTTATGCCGGGATTAAGAGAAATTAAATGGAGTGCTACACAAAAATAGTTAGGTCAGAGTTATGAAACTTTGATAAAAGAAGTTGTAGAATAGACAAATTTTTTTTTAATTATAGGAAATTGGAATTGATCCATATAAGAAAGCGCTTTAGCCCCCTCCACATGGATGTATCTTAACTAAAACTTTGAAACAGTTGCAATGGCCACTTAGTAGATATGAAAAAATGTGTAGTCGGGATGTCTCCAAATGAATAAAGAAAGCCGTACTGCGATTGGCCTGAGAAGTACAATTTTATGCCCTATACATATAAGGCACAAAGAATATAATAAGAAGGAGATTTCGGAGACCACTTTAAGTTACCTAAAGTATCATTAGGGAGACTAAAAAAGTTAGTACAGATATTTTCGTCTGGTTAACTGCCTGTTCGCATGAAAGCCTAAATCTCAGAGATGTTAAAAAAAAAAAAATAGGTGTATCACATGACACGTCAAAAATAAAACCAAAAGTGGTATGTTTATGAGGATATCGTTCCCAAATCTGGTATTCGGAAGTTTACTGGAGTTCCCAATCACGATACCAAAATCAGTTTGCATCCATAGGACAAATCGTAGGCAGATTCGACGTTGGACATTTTCCAAGCACTATACCAAATTTGATCAAAATCGGTTTGCAATACATTATAGTTTTTATAGGACTCGCTCCAACAAAAGTTTTAATGTCAAAATTGGTCTGTTTATAAAGATATCATAACCAAATGCTTTTGAAGTATCTTAGCACTATGTCTAATTGGATCCAAATCGGTTCATTTATTTGTTTGTTTCGATGCTACAGGGTATCTAGAAGTTGCCTGCGCGCAGCTTTTTATTTATTATCTTTTGTTAAAAGTAATGTCCTCCAACAAATAAAAAATAAATAAGTCGAAACTGATCAGTAATTCGCAAATGTAAATGCCAATGTTCCAGCCATATCACAAGCCGCGATTATGCGGGGAGAGAGATAGATATATACTGTGAGTAGTGCTGGAGAAAAAATCGATGATCGAAGTTTAAAATCTCTATATATCGATGTTGGCCAACAGAGATGTTTCTCCAGCAGTACTAAACACCCATTTGATGAGTTTAGAAATGCTGCAGAAACATCTCTGTTGGCCAACATCGATATATAGAGATTTTAAACTTCGATTATCGATGTTTTCTTCAGCACTAACTGTGAGTATATATTATTGTAAAGACTGAATATGAAGTGTTTATCGTGACATGGCTAAATGAATTATTTATTTTTGTTCCTTTCATTTTCACGTTTTTGCCAATATTGCCAGCCGTTGGCATTTCTATTTCCCATGCGGCACTACATTATCAATACTGTTGCAAGAACAATAGCTAAAATAAACCATTACGAGTTCATTCAACTATTGGATCTAGTATTTTTTCCTTTCTGTTAAACTTTCTCCCAAGGTAAAACACATTTCATTTTTCATTCAGGGAAATACAATCAAATTAACCAATTGATTTTGACCAAAAAAGAGGCGTTTATACCACATTAATACAATATAACAACGAGTCAATCAGTCAGACAGGTGTACAATAGAAACTAATAGTAGCAATGAGGTAGAAAAAAAAAACGAATCACCTTCAAGTCGTGCTTTATACTAGATATACATATTTAAAAGCATTTTACACTCGAGTGAGTCGAAAATAAAAATTATGGTTAAACGAAAACGAAGAGTTTACCATAAAAGCGAAAACGTTGCAGACACTGAAATCATTTGCTGTGAAAATGAATTTCATTTGATTTTTATTATGACAGAGTTTAAAAAAAAGTGAAAATTGCAGTGCGTAATTTTTTTTCTCCAACGTATGCGAACATGAAAAATTATTATGCTACATGAATTCAAGATAAATTATATAATAGTTATGCACAGATAAATGTTAACGCTTTTGAACTTTCAAACAGCAACAGATTACGATAAGTGCGAGAGTAGGCTGAAAAGTATTCGGTAGAGAAACCACGATGGCATTTTAAAGCATTTTCAATCTGCTGCTTTTGAAACTTTTTGAATAGAAAATTTTTAATGTTTGCAAATATAAATAAAGTTGAATAATTGAGTTTTTAAGAAAACTAGGAGGAGAGCGGGTATTATAATTTTAGCATGTGTTTAAAAAGTTTAGTCTGCGAATCGTAGTACATGCAAGACCAACGACTGTATGGTTTGTGCAGGGTCCATTGAATGAAGCACAAGAATATTTTAAATTATATAAGAGCGATTTAGTACCATACGCGAAGGAACTGTATGTCTCAACAGGATATTACATATTGGAATTTTAAACCACGGTGCAGAAGCTCCATAAGACATGCTTTAAGGTGCAAAGTATTTCCTTTCTGGAGTGACCAACAACGAACTCGGATTCAAATGCGATTGACGGATTATATCTATAGACAATTTCGCAAACACCACATAAAATATCGGTGACTCAATGAACTGGAATCTAAAATTTGTCTATGAACCAAATTTAAACTTTAATTTGTAAAAAAAAGTTATACTTAGTAGTTGCTTAAGCAAAAATTAATTATCGCATATAATTATTTGCTATGAAGAAATACTAAATGTTTTTATGTTTTAAATAATAAACATTATTTTATTTTTATCTAGTACGAGTACGCTTCAGCCTGCCCTCGTTTATAACTTAACATATATAAATACATAAAAATATGATAAGCCGTATAATCAGAGCATTGTCAAAAAGCTTTCAAACTGTTTAGCTTAAATGAGAATGTGAAACACCACCAAAAAACAGAAGCGAACCACTCAGTTGTCTCAAATGGTGTCGGAATTTTCACTGGCCCCTGTCATTAGCAGCAATTAGCCACAGCCAGTGTTACAGGCGGACATAATCTATTGTTCAGCTACTCTAAATAGAAACTGTTGAAAAAGTATAGCAACATTTTCCAGTTTCCGAAATCGGGTTTTTAAAATTATCCATTTCGAAATGGAGTTACAACTATGCCGCCATTGACAATGACATGACAGTCAGATAAAAAGCAAAAAGTGGAAAGGCGCCATTGAAAAGCCAATTTTTTACAGCCAAAAAGATAATCAAATTTATATGTATCTACACTTGCAATATTAAAAAAAAATTTATAAAAGCACGTACATATGTACATCTTTTATACATATACTTGTATGTACAGAGTGCTTAGATAAAATTGATTGTTCGGTATGTGCATGTGAGTGCGTATTTGATGGAGCCTGTAATTACACGCTTGAGTAAAACGAATGCTGAATATAATATGAAAAACATTGCATATAAAGTGAAACTTTGATCTCAAGCTCAACTCCGGTAGCAAATTTCGTTTATTGATATTACGAAACCTTTTAAGAGGGGCGGAACCATGAGTCATACAGCTTGTTTGTTTGAAGTAGAAATATGAGTTTGTTTGTAGTACTACGTGGGGCTGTGACAAAGAATGAGCTAGACTTTAAAAGAGTCTTTATTATTGGAGTTTTAAAACGCTGCCCTGGAAGTAAGTGTTATCAAGATTTTATTGTGTTATTTGTAGCAAGTTGTTGGCTTTTATAGAGACAGGGTGCTTGCAGCAGAGCCGCACGTCGGGTATTTTTTTTATGGTTAATGGAGTTTCGAAAGAGTTACTTAGTATACATGAAACAATCGTCATGAATAATTTCAAATTTTCAGAATTTACAATCAATCAACTTCACAACTAATATACAAACTAACTTTTTTTACAATATTCAAGATTACACAAATTTCTTAGTAAGCTAAATTTAAAGCCAATTCATGTTTAGGGACCGGCTCGAACAAACATCTAAGCTAAGGTTAACAATTATTACCCGACTACGGCGAAACAAAAAAGAAGGGTTATGTGTTCAACCTTTATGTTCGCTCGTAACTCGTAACGTAACCAAATCGCTTATCATAATTTGACAAATAAACCATCGTTGCTTTTGTATCTTTATCGTCCGCTGCTTATAGGCCATGGCGCCCTCTAGAGGACATTAAGTCATGAAAAAAACCAAATGTTTTTGTAATGTAATGATGAGTTCAATTAAATTATTTGGAACAAAGAGTTAAAAAAACAAAATGATTTTACCTACTGAGATAGGTCGATGTTTGGATATCAACCTAGATAGGAAATATAAACACAGAAACATTGGTATACTATCAGACAGTCAAGCTCACTTGAAAATCAATTCGAAGTTGGTTCGGGAAACCAGAGCCAAACTCAACCATCTAGGATAACAAAATCTCCCATAGATGTATCCCGGGACACAAGTACACTCCCAAGAACGAAGGAGCTGATGAACTGGCAATAAATGGTGCTGCGAAACTACTAATGGGGCCCTAAACTTGCTGTGGCATTGGCAGACACGCCACCAAACAGCTGCTAAAAGAAGACAAAAGCTTCCGACGTAAAACAGAATGGATCGGTACGGTACAAGCAACTCCTTGGCTTCTATAAATTAAATAGCTTCAAGAAAATATCACGATTGGGCAAGAATTCCCTTAGGATATTGACTGGTTTACTAATAGGACACTGCAGACTTATGAAACACCTGATTACTATTGGCATCTTAAATTCTAGCAAATGTAGGTTTTGTGAAACTGGAGCACGCCAAGCAACACATACTTGCAGAGGATGACGCTCTTGCCAGAAGAAGAATATCCCTCTTCGGCGGACGTAGATAACACAGGCCTACAAATACCGGGGTCATGTCAGTTGTTGGAAAGCTAAGGGTCATTACTGAAGTAATTTGCTGCGAAGTATCCGAATCCGGGGCCGAATTGGCCTATCACGTCAGGATTTTGAGATATTTGAGGTTATTTAACCGAAAAACTGAATTTTTTCCTACTTTTGAGGTTATGTACAGGGTGCAACTAATTTTTGCGGTCTGTCCCTTCAGTTACATCATTTAGTACCACTCTTAAATATCTTGATAGGCCAATTCTGGCCCGGATTCGGATTCTACGCAGCAAATTACTTCGGAAATGACCCATAGCTTTCCAACAACTAAACCATGTTGGTCTGTGTTATCGATGTATCGAATGATGCCACCCGACTACTCTTAATAACTAAATTTGTCTCGGATATTGGGGCTAGTTGAGGAGTTTTCAGGCTTCGCATTCGTTATCCATTCCGAGAACTTCCGATCATAATAAATCCAGCACCTTTCTTAATTTCTCATAAACTTATATTATATTTTGGCACCCTTGGTACAGCGCATAAAAACAAGTTCAAGAAACTAATGCCAGACTACTAGAAAATTTCGCTAAGGACACGTTTCATCTCTAGCGTTAAGAAGTATTTATGGCTTGTAGTCTGGTTGAAAGTATATTATCCATTATCGAACCGCTTTCAAAGGAACAGTTGTAAGTCAACGAAGTGATTGTTAAAAATTCTCATTTGTATAGTCTCCACCGAAGGTTATAAGTTCATGCAGAAGAAGAAATTTGTACACATCTTAGACTTAGTATAAGTTTCCAATCGTTTGAAATAAATGAAAGAACTGAGGATAACATAGCGAAGAATATGTTTTTTTTTTTACTTCTTTAGGAACTATTCAATAAAGCAGGTCTTAGGTGCATATTCTAACAACATATCTATACACTTCCTCAGCTTTTAATAAAGTACGTTAGACACACACATATGTATTTGAAAGAAAATCTCCTTCTCATAGCTATATGTCAATATTGAAGCAAACTAAAATGCAAAGTACATAATAACGACAGCTATGTATATATGTATTGGCTGCTAGCTGTACTCAAAGGTGTGGAATAAAGTCTCAAGACTCAAAAGATACAACTTGCTGGAAAACAAAAATATTGCAAGTGCTGGCTAAAAATTTTAAACCTATTTAAAGACGACGCAACGATTTAAGTGAATAAATATAAATTTCATACATATAAAGTACTTATGTGCGTGTGTGTATAAATGTATCTAGAATATGTGTGCGAAATGTATCTTTATATCAACTGTTTGGTGATTCAGCGGAGCCTGTCTGTGTCTGTTTTGAAGTTCTTGGAAGCAAATGTAATTGTAAAAAGGAAGTCCATACAGACAACGACGATAATGAACGACGCCACGAATGTCGTTTAAATAATGCCAGACGGCGTAGAAATTGACAGAACCGAAAACATAAAAATATAAATATGCAATATTCTGTTTTCAACTGGAAAATGAAAGTGGTCAGTTAGTGATGGCGGGATGCCATTAAAGTATTATTAGACGGCAATTAAAAGAATTAAATTTCACATTAATTATTAAAAAAATATTAAATCATATGCTATATACAGTTTTTGTTTTTTTGCACAGACAGTAAAAGAAAGAACGTCCGATTTGAAAAAGAGCGTTTAAATTGTTGCAATTAACTGCCGTTGCTTTTGAGTGCTTATTATTATTATATTTGGGTTGTTTGCAATTTGTTTTGGACATTTTTTATTTTTTTTTTTTTTTATTTTGACAACGGTTCAGTGAGCAGGGCCGTGAAAATCGAATGAGCACTCAAAATGAACTAGCAAATGTTTGCACACCATAAAAAAGAAATGAGCGCCTTGAACAGGTTTCTTTTGATACAATGGGGCGACTTGCATTTGCCATGTCTGCAATTCTGGGTTTTATAGATTTGTGCAATGTATTATAAAAGATAGAAAAAATAATCTACACTGATTCGACGAATGAACTTGGCTATGAACGTCTGTAAGAGCACCCAAGTCTCTGGGACTACAAGATCTAAAGACAACAAATTTTAAACTCGATTTTTTTATTGTGTAAAACATTTTATGAAATTATGTATTCTCCATTTTGATCCAATACCTTTTGCCATCTTTCGGGCAAGAGATTGATTCCACGCTCATAAAATGTTTGATCCTTGCAGGCAAAAAACTGGTCCAAGTGGTTTTTGACGTCCTGATTTGAGGTGAAGGTTCTCCCATCCAAAAAATTTTGCAGAGACCGGAACAAGTGATTGTCCGAAGGTGCCAAGTCTGGAGAATATGGTGAGTGTGGTAGCACATCCTATTCAAGCTCCAAAAGCTTTTGGCGAGTCATCAAACTTGTATGAGGTCTCGCATTATTCTGGTGGAACACTACACCTTTTCTATTAATCAATTCTGGCCTCTTCTGTTTGAGTGCATCACTCAATTTATCCAGCTGATCACAATACACTTCATAATTAATCGTGGTATTGTCGGGCAAAAGCTTGTCTATAAACGATCCCTTTGAAATCCCACCAAACAGACAACATAACCTTTTTTTGGTGACTATCCGCCTTCTAAGTGGTTTGAGCTGGTTCATCCTTTTTAGACCATGATCTCTTGCGCTTTACATTCTTGTAAGCAACCCACTTTTCGTCGCCAGTAACAATGCGCTTCAAAAATGGATCACTTCTTTGACGTTTGATAAGCAAATCACAGTCGTTAATGCGCCGAAGCAAATTTCGTTCTGTAAGAACATGAGGAACCCATATGTCAAGCTTCGAAATTAATCCTAGATGTTTCATGTGCTTGTGCACGATCGCGTTAGACATATTTTATCTTTCAGCAATCTCTCGAGTTGTTATTCGACCATTTGCATCGACCAACGACTTTATTTTATCCACATCGGCTTCAAGAGGCCTTTCAGGACTTGGTCCATCCTCAAGATCGAAATTGCCGGAATGAAATTGTGCAAGCCGATTTTGGCATTGGCGTTCGGTCAACACATCTTCTCGGTACACATCACATAATTTTCGCCTTGCATGAACTGCATTTTTACCCTTTTGATAGTAAAACAGTAAAATATGCCGAAAATTTTAGGGGCACCAAACAAAAACTATTCCAAAAAATTTAACAAAATTTTTTACAAAAAAGCCTTACTATATCAGCTGTTCAAATATATAAAGGTTAAGCGGTTAAGTGTGAAGTTGGCTGCGAAAAAATTCAATAAGATCAGCTGTTGTCATCAAACGAAATTACTTAGTGAACGACCCAATAGTTTAAATCGGTTTTAATCCTAATAATGTTTTTAAATTCTTTAAAGGTATAGTATATAATCTCAGTCGGTCAGAGCCTCGACTGTATCGAAACTTTTTTTTGATAAGAGTATATAGCATTTTATTTACGCTAAATGAATTACAATTTTTTGCATTTTTAGCTGCCAAATGAAGCTACAGAAAGAGATAAGAAATATCCTTGCATACCTCTTACAATTATATTGCAAAATCCAATAATATTGCTTTTTTTGCAGCTATCCAAATCCATTTGGATTTGGCTTTTACACTTCTGTGCACATTCACTCGAGACATTCAATCACATATGACAGCCGCAGTTGCAGATACAGATACGTATACATGACACCATGGCGACGCCAATTGAGCCACATGTGAGGAATAGTTACTAGATAGACAAGCATAACCTGAGCCGAGTCGATACGAGTACGTGAGATGGCAAGAGCGAAAACTTATTACAGTTATAATTGTGAACGTGATTTGAGCTAACCAGCCAGCTCCGGCTCCACCAACTTTAGCTACCGCTGCTTTTGGTTCATATCGGTGGTGTTGTTGGCCAAAGCAGCAGCCGCAGCATAGTGAGCAGGTTGCGACAGAGGCGTGTGATATTTTTGCTATTAATGTTGTTCCACAACCGCAACTGGAACAGCAGCAGGCTACAAGAAAAGCCTACTTTAATGCGACAAAGTTTAAATACCCTTGAACTTTAACTGGTAATAGATTCAGTGTAAATTTTCGTCTAAAGCAGCAACATCATCGCTTGGTATTCACTAGGAAACTAAAAACAGCTGTTGATGGGTTTGTTTACATTTTAGTTTGAAAAAATTAAATTTTTATTCCAAAAAAGTAAGCAAAAACTTTTTTTTCGAGATCTATATTTCAGGCATTTGGAGAGACTAAAGTAAAACTATATTTTTAAATTGACTAAAACTTGCTAGTGCTTAAGTTTTTTCTTTATAGTAGTTTAACTTTGCTTAATATTTCCTAAAGATGAGTTTCAGAGTTAGTCCCAGGTTTCAAAGAAATAGTATGAATCCCTAGGCATAATAAAAATTGAAATTGATCATTTGGTTGGATGGAAAACAAATGCGATTTAACTTCGGTTAAAAAAATGCTAATACCAGAACGTATTTTCTAATAATACGAGCCATCGGCCAGATGAAGAAATATCTTTGTTTTAGAGGGTGCTCCAATACAGGAGCTGGAAAGTAAAAGCAAATTAAAACAAGAAAAATCTATGTTCAAAACTATGTTAAATTCTGCATTTTGAAGCTTCATCGATAATATTTATGTGCGAAAAATTATATTCGAAATGTTTACCACAGCTGGTTTGTTCAAACCTAGACCCGATGCTAAAATTTTTCGATGAAATTTTTCAATAGTGACATTTTCACGATGCGACATTGGGGATTTTCGAATAAATTGTAATGTATCCAAATGGACACGCATCTTGTTGGAAATAAACATCATGCAAGTTAATTTCACCCAATTTGAGGAAAAAATTAACAGCATCGAATATTAATGGACCGAGCTGACTAATTTATGCAAACGAAACGTTCTCGTTTGTTTGGAGTCTCTAGCGATATTTTCAGGTGTTCGAAAACCAAGATGGCGTACTTTAAAAATGTCGCTTTCTCCCTATCTAATAAATATTCCAAAATTAAATCTAAGTTTAATTAAAAGTTCTAAGCAACATCAAAGAGTCAAGATTAAAGAAAACAAACGAAAATTTTTTATTAATAATATATAGTAGTGTAAGGACATAACCTTAAAACACATTTTATTTGTTGCAAACCAAAGCACAATGTTAATAAATACTTTGCAAGTGTAACAACAACATAATTATTATGCTTAAGAACAGGTTCTGATAAACTGTAAAACTTAGGGTACTGCATCTGTGAGTCAGTCTATAAGATAGTCAGACAGGTTTTTATAATGCAAATATAGTAACAATTCTATTGCACACATGTTCATTATATTTATTTTGCACATCCAACAACAATTTTTATAAAATATATGAATGAATAAACGCAATATATTTTTTGTTGATTTTTGCACATGCTGAATGTGTTTGACCTTGTGGCTTTATTAACGGTAACAAGTGAGTGACTTACTTAATAAACTTGGAACACTCAAAATGACACCCTTTGTATATTTGTATGCGGATTTGTTGGCGACAAACCACTGTGTGAATAAATAAATAATTTGTTGGCATACGAGCAAAAACTAAAGCTGCGTCCAACGCAAACAACACACGGCCCCCAATATTTATTTACAAAACACACACGCACACACTCTAGTATATAATGTACATGTAATCAAAATCAAAGCTAAAACCTAGACACATCATACGCTCTTATAACTTTTTGGGGGCTCCAAAACGTCAATCAATCAACTGGCTTCAAAATTTATGACCCCGCTTTGAAGAAACAATACAAACTGAAGAACTAAAGAATTGGTTCCTATGTGTACTCGTACTTAATTAGTTGCAGCATTTCCAGAATTTTTCCCCTTCAAACCATTTTTTTTTTCTTTATTTACCCATTATGTTTATTTTGCCTTTCCGTTTTCCCAATTTTTCGTTTGCTTTAACTTCATCAGTTAATTTATGCAAACAGTTTTCAATGAGGCGGCGAACTTGCCCCACGTGCTCCATGTTCGATGGCAGACCCAGAAAAATGGGCACAATCAAACAAAAAATATATCGAAGGCATAGTGCACTGCAACGCTCTGATGGGTATGAAAAATTGGAAAACACGAAAAGATACCATAAATCTTAATACATGGAATTAGAGTACCATAGAGTGGGTGTGACACACTCAATATATTAGTTCAAAGTTCTTGATATATTAAAGGCTATAATATCACTTAATAATGCTTTGTGTTTTTTTTTCACAATTTATGTTATAAAATTAAGATTAAAAAATTGAATCGAATTCATAACTATCTTAGTGATTTATCAGTTATTTTAAATACTACGCTGCAAAAGTTAAAGACCACCTGAAAAATTTCCCTTTTTTGTATAGGGTGGATCATCTGTTCTTGGTTTGGTTGTCAATAGTTCGGAACATATTTGTCCAAAGTGGATGCTCTTTGAAGACGATGGATTGTCCATCGTTTGCAAGAATGACACTTTATGTCGAATTTTGCATGTGGATCTGCATTTACACGCTTACAAGATTCAAAAGATGCAACAATTGAACGCTTATTCGTTCAATGGATCATAAAAAATTATGATGTTCGCATACTGACAGGCCTGTAGAGCCAGACTGTTTTTCCTTTGCTTTAAGATGGCTGCAAAAGTTCTGTGCCTTCTTTTCACCATCTATTTAAGTTTTTGCTGCATGCAGTTGTCTCCAAGCTCTGCTTAGAGTGAGTCATTGTCTGGTTCCACAAAAATTCTTGGGAATGGCCTCCGAAATAATAATTTTTGAAAAGCTTTGACGTGTTCAGCTGGTGTTAAACTTTTGCAGGGTGATGTTTATCATTCGAAATGCACCTAATAATGGTGACTGTTAAAGGATTCAAAAGTCCATGCTAATTAATTCATTTGGAAACAAGCTGTACAGATTATTTTGTGCGTTACCCTTCTAGAAAAGAGTTAAGGGGTCTACGCAGTTCGAAAAATTCCATATGGAAACTATTTTATAATATTTCAGATGGAGTCACCAGTGTGTGCATAGTAAGTCAAAGTGCTACTTTTTATCAAGTTATCGTTTTTTTTTTTGTGGTATTAATCGATATGTTTTCCGATACTTTGGGTTAGTGTGGGCACACTCAAATTATAATCAGCTGCTTTATGTTTACAAAAATTAAGCGCGCAAAATAAGACAAAGAATTAAATAAAATAAACATGGATTTGAATCAACAAGTATTGTTAACATTACTTAGTATAAACAATGCAAAATTGGCCGCAAAAAACAGAAGTGTCTGGGTGAAACCTTATTTAAAGGGCAGAGCAGAAAGTGGAAGATTTTTCAAAGATGTTTGTATTTTGTATTGGACTAATATTCCAACACAATTGTGTACATTTCGCGTTCAATTTAAAGTTTGATGCCATGGTGCGTAATCAATCGGTAATTCGCGCCAAAGCGGCAAAAACCAAACAGCTGTTGTTAGTGTTACCACACCTAGTGAAGTAGTGGCGCCATCTAACGTTAAGAATTTTTAGACAACACTGTTTTGTTTTTTTGTCTGCGTCCCATTGTCGAAAAATTTCAATCGGAATTTTTCGCGACTATTTTTTTATATGAAGTTATTTTTTTTGCGTGCTGCGTATAGGCCTTTAGGCTTACTCTTTATGAACACTAAACAACCGTACTGGCGGGTTTCTAAAGTATTGAAAGGTGGAAGGAACAACTTAAATGGATTAAATGGAAACTTTAGGCTTGGGAGAATCTCCCAATATGCTTACTTTTAGCATTAGGCACTAATTTGTTACATATCTTAAGCAGAGCGATTTAGTATTGCCTTTACAGTTCCACAGTTCAAAAAGCTGTTCCCTGACTTATTTGAGTTACTGTTTTAAACAGCTGTTTGCAAATGCGAAAAAGGGAAACAAAAGTGACGAAATGGTCACCAACAAATGGAATTGCTGGACTAAAAATAACTTCAAAACGTATTGAAACAAAGTTTTGCGGCACAAAAAGGATTTACGAGCTTCATCGAATACAGCCAAACGTAAGCGCGAACATATACATTCATATACATATGTATACAGTACATGTCTTTAAAACATGCAATGCACATAGCATATTACATGAACTGTAAATGACTAACAAAACTGCCAATGGAAGGGGCACAACGACGCCGTCCACAACAACAATAACAACGAGAACCATATCGACGATGGCATGTTGGTGCTGGAGCCATGCCGTGGGCCAGGAAACAGACCCAAGTATCAGGCAAAAGGCAAAGTTGTCTCGCACAAAATGCTATACAAAGTAAAAGTAAAGAAAATGCAACCAGATATTTGAGTCTAATAATAGAAATGCAAGCAAAGTCAAGAAATGGGAAAAACTATGCGAAGGCGGCGTTTTAAGTGGAGACAACGCCTTCTTCGAGATGTCGTTGAGTGCTTTATGCTGGCAATAATGCTTATAAAAATGAAACTCATAAAACGATTGAAGAAATATTTATTATACAGGCGCATAAAGCTAAAAGAAAAAAAAGAAAATAATTTTAGACTGTTTTTTTTTCCTAACGAAGTCCGCCTCAATTGAATAATTATTACTGTACAGGTGAACCTAGTTAAAGAAGATCTCTTTGACAATTATGGACTGTCTCCTAACGAACAAAGTAGTTGAATTAAGAAGTAGAAAGATATTTATAAAATCCAGTACAGTATTAATGTAGATGTAACCATATTATAGAGATACTAAAACTACCAAAAACTTCTTGTGAGATTCGTGAGGGCAGTTCGACGACTGACTGTAGTCATATAAAAAAGGAAATTTTGCAATCTTTGATTATATCATAAAAAGGTTCGACCAACGTGCTCGACTCTGATATCCTCCCTTATATCTTTTTCAAGATCTTTCAACGTATTAACTAGTTTTATGCTATAATGTCAAGGTTCTAAACATTGTAAATAACAAAATAATAATAAAACCTGGGTCTCTTATTTATTCTGTAATAGAAAGTGAACAATTTTGAAAACTGACGTGGTGTCGCAAATATTTTTCCTCGAATAGACAGGGTCTTTTTATGAATTTTAAAAAATAATACTAGATTACTTTCGCTTAGATTACGTTTTATTTTTCGAATTCAGGCATTTAACTCTCCTTTTAAATAGTTTCACATCTCGTTTAACACGACCCTTTGGTGAACATTGTATTTTCATAAGCTCCGTCTCTATAACCGAGGCATGTCCGTATTTTCACCTGTTTGCCGTGTTTCCATCCATGCTGTTGTGATTGTTTTTGTTGTTGTTGTTATGTGCGTGTGCCGACTATTAGCTACAATATGTAAAAGTTCATTTGCCTCATAATTTACTGCTTGCATGTCCAGCCAGCGCCTGCGGACATTGACGTTCGCGTCATGTCGAGGCGTCGACAACGACTACTCCGATTACAATACGAGTAAGTGCAAGTGTGTGATAGTGTGTTTGTGTTCCAAAACGAGTGGACAAATACTCAAACTCTTACTATATATGAATGTTTACACTTGCGACGCCACTTCGACAGTGCCACAAGGAAATTGTACGAGCTGCCACTGGAGCCTAAAACTACAGAGACGGAGACAAAAGGCACTTGAGGCTATTTTGGGCCTTGGAGCCGGTGGGAGGCTTCTGTTGGTGTTTACCTTATACAGCTAACATGGTGGAAATTATTTATAAGTTGTCAAGCTGATCGTACAGACCTACAGTATGTACAGAAATAAACATCAATCTTTCAATCTTACAGCGCATTGTCACTCTTGCATTTATTTTAAAGTTATTTGCATCAAACATCAGTCCAATATTTGCAAAAATAATGTAATTTTTCACAAAATGTCAATCTTTGTTCGTGCTCAGTGCAAAAAATGTCTCATAATAGGGTTTTCTTATTTGAAATCATTTTTTTGTCTGGTTTTGGATTTGTGTAAATTTTTTATTTTTGCAAGCTTTACCCTTTCAACATATTCCAATTTTATTTTTTATTAGAGTTTGCAAATTCCAGCTAACATTTTTCAAAGTGTGTGTGTATCTATGGGTCTCCATGAAGACAAACAATCGAATTGCAATTTTCCCAGCATTCCATACATTTCGGTTTGTTAGTTGCTCACTTTCGTGCCCCAATAGTATCTAATTACATTGTGTCGTGTAACTCTGACTCTGAGAGTGACTTGAAGCAAGCAGCGCATTCGCTGCCCTGCAACAACGCCTACAACGTGACACTGCACAGTGGACCGGTCTTTATTGACAAATACAAAATTACACTTAAACATTACATAAGATAAAAAAACAATTTTCTGCGAACGATAGAAACTAATAGATTACCATACGTTAAGCTTTACCAAGATTTTAGTACCTTATACAAATCCGTTTCTGTTTGAAAAAAATGTATTATCATAAAAATGATTGATTTTTAACTTTCGGGAGGCAAATAAAATGTCTAGAAACATAGAAATCGTACCACGTCTGCTATAAGAATTATATTAAGTATTTGTTTAAAAATATTTTGCTTTCAATAATATGTAGATCATTTTATCAGTCAAGATTTCTTTGCACTGTTGTTGATGATGCTTCGTTTTATGTAAAATTTTAAGGAGGAAATACGCAATTTTTGCTGTGAAGACATTAGAAGACTGCACAACTACCAATATTCGACAGTTATACAGTCCAACTCGATATCTTAAAAATAATTTGGTAATATTATCTCTAACATAAAATTTGCGTATTTCCTCAGAACTTTCAACATTATGTTTTACACATATATCTTAACTTTATGAGGCATCGATTTTGCAGCTTTTTCACTTGTAAAAAATTGGCCTAAAAACTAAAGACATTTAATGTTTTCTAGTTTTAACCAACATTTTGATTGATTTTTGGTCTAATTTGTTATTAACTCACTGTTTTCGTATTACATATCTCTTATAATTCTATTAATTTTTCTCTTATATTGGCTACTTGAAATAATGCTTATTTGAGGTATTCACGCTACCTCACGTTGAGTTGAGGAAAAAGCCAACAGGCCGAAGCGTAAATCCCTCGTGTTGAGTTGTGAAGTTTTCTTCTTCTTTCCAGAGTTTGTTTTTGTAAATTGGTACAAATTGCATTAAACTTCAAAAGGTTGAATTAAAAATGCCAAGAAGCAGAGTAAAATCTATAACTACAGAATCTGTAGCTGAAGTAGCTATGGATTACACAGATTTTTATTTTTTAATTGCTGCAAAAACGTAACAATTGTAGAAAACCCAAATTTGAGTTTGTGCTGCTTCTTTCCTGTGCTTGTTTACATTTGAAACTTGGTACAAATTGCATTAAAATTTAAAATCTTTAATTAAAAATTACGAGATAGAGCGTAAAATATATATTAATTGAAGCTGTTGATGAAATTGCTTTGGATGAATTAAATTTTATTGCAGGCAAGTCTGTTAAAACAAATTCAAAAACTAAGTTTTGTTTAATACAGAAACAATGGGGTTGCGTGGTGACGCACAAATTGACGAAGTTCTAGATAATTGTCATGAGGACATGAATGCAATTATACTCTCGCATTGCGCTGACCACTTCCACATTCCAAAAACAATTGACTGGCGCCAGAACGTGCTCAGTTTCTTCAAAACCCGATTTGTTCAAATGCTGAGGGTAACTTCACAATAGTTCCAGCATATATTAAGCCTAGTACAGCCCCTGCATTTTCCAATTCGCATGTATTGTTAGTCTTTTATTTGCGTAAACTCCAACAACAAGTAATATTGTCTAATTCACTTAATTTCGCACAAAAAAGGCACAGCCTTTTTTTCCTTGCGTTAATACAATTTGATTATTTTAAATTTGGCGCTCATTTTTTTTTTTGCTTAACGAGTGTAAGGCAACTCGTTGCTTTTCATATCACGAAATGGTAGCAGTGCTGAAAATGCCGCAATTATCGTATTATGCAACACTTTCTCCTCAACTCAACAGCAAAAAGTAGATTAGGGTCTGGTTTTAGGAAAAGTTGAGTTGAAACGCAGGGTTGCATTTCGCCATACATTTTGTTTTTGTAAAAGTCCTCAACTCCTCAACTCAACACAACGCGTGAATACCTCAATTATATTATTCCTAATATCTCGTTCGTCGTCGTAGAAATTAGTTTAGTTAAAGAAACTTGTGTATTAGTACACAGTTACAAAAAGATCATAACTTCCAGCATAGTTTCCAAAGCAAAGAACAATTTTAAAAAGTTGCCAATTCTTAAACTTTCACAAACGGATTCACTAATCGCCAAAACCCAACTAAATCTGAGATTTTTGTTTTAATAAAAATAGCTTTTACCCCACTGTGGCATTACAGTCGTGTCAATCATGTTACATAGCTTGCTTCTTGCTTGTGTGATTGAGTTTGGGTTCGCGGCTGCCAGTCAGTCTGCCAGTCAAATGTTAGCTATACTATAGCTATATATAAAGTTATATGTTTCTGTTTTTGTACCTCCGATGTTGACCTGGTGGCTGGGATGGCAGCCACTTTCATTGTTGTTTCTGTGGCTTGTAATCTATACCCAGACACAATTTTACGTTGTAATTTTGCAATTATATTAGCAGAAATAACGACAAACAAAAATTTAAACAAAGGCGGAAAAATTTGTATTATGTCCCACTTCCTCTCTTTGCCATCGGCCTATTATTCTAAATAAATAGGCCCCCCCACATTTTGCCACTTTTATTTCAGTGACTTTGCTTATATACAAATATTTATGAATATTGCTTAAAAATATTGGTGGGAATTATACAAACTACTGAAGTTATTGTAAATGTTGTCGCATTCAATGCATGCATAACATGAGTTTAAGCAATGTACATAATACATAGTCAATAATATGCTGTGAGGAGCAGTTTTGTTTTACTAAATATAAACAAATTAAATATTATAAAACCAATCTATGACTCAATGTCCGTAATTAAGTATTAATACAATCGCTTTGTATGTATGCCTGTATGAACAACTGACTCTAGTGCCGAATCATTTATCAGCGCATGACAATCAAGCGTATTATTGGCTTGAGACTGTGCATTTAATTAATGCTTAAGTAGCTAAATATAAATGCCAACAATCTGCAATACACTATAAATATACAAACATATATATATATAATGCACATATATGATTTAACAAATTATTGTGACCACTGACGAACTGTAATTAATTTGAAATGCAATTATTATTAAGCATATAAATGCAACTGATAAGGCCCTGAGAGTTGCCAAAGCTTGCAATATATAAAGCAAAAGCAATAGGACTTGAGCATAATATACAAATGTAGGAATGGCTTTTGGTATTTAATGATATCAAGAAAAATAGGGGGCTCCGGCTCCAGTGTGCTTCACATGACAACCCCGAACGGCCCTCTATGAACTATCCTAATTTTCTCAGACTATACAATACCGCGTACCAACTGATAATACTTACAAAGTCGAATCGGTATCCGTGGAACACCACAGAGACCATTCCAACTGCATACCGATTTCAGAGACTTTAGCTTCTTTACAAAAAGTTACAGACTTGCTTACTTGTTTTCCAACGATTGTCTATGCAAAGCAGTTTCAATTTGTCATTTTGGGCTATAACTGCTAAAGTTCACAAACGGATTTTAATAAAACTTTCATCCAAACTTTATCTGCCTACAGATAAAGCTCAGTGGCCAAGCATCAGTTTATAGAAGACAAATTATGAAATTTTACCTTTTTGTCTTTTGAATATTTATGTTTTTTTACTTTCCTAATAAATTTTAAAGCTTTTCACAGTGATTTCTTTAAGAGACGGCTACTTCAACAGATAATACTTCAAAATTATGGCCTGCCGAGCCTGTTACTTAATGTTACAAGATAGTGTAACACACGAACTATAAGGTTCAGATAATTATTTGAAAAGTCCGCAAAAATAGTTAATACATAAACGACTCAATAATTGGTATTTAACAAATATTGCAGATTTTAAGTGGTTTTCGAAGCATTCCTTTTGCATTCTTAGTCAAAAAAAAATGTTATACAGTCGAGGCGGTGCCCGACAGTGTAATACCCTGTACCTTTTTTCTCAAAAAAAGATTTATTCCTGCGCATTCTTACTAAGAATTTCCAATTGGAAAATTTTTTTGTTGGTGCAAAACGATATTGATACCTATAAGTTCCGCAAATTTTAGCCGATTTTGATAAAAATCGAAATTTACGTAATTAACGTATATTGGGTAAGTTTCAAGGAGATATGTTGAGGGGTGTGGGAGAAAACACGGTAAATCGATTGCAGGCGGGCCGCATTGATAAAATTTGGATGTGGATTTGTTCATTAGAGCCACATGAATCAGCTTACCAAAAATTGTCATTCTGGGTCACTTGTTACCATAATTACGTAGAGTCAAATATTAACGCAGTTTATAGGCAAGGGGTGGTGAAATTTGTACATTTTTAGCTATAACTTTTGTTGTTTTCGTCCGATTTTGTTTATTTTTGACACACAGATGCATTTAACCACAACGCATCGCTCTGTTTAGTTTCAGATTAATATATTAAACGGTGTAGCTAAAAACCGCGAAACCCTGCTACGGGGGAACGGGGAAAGATATTGACATGATTCATCTTCTGAGGAAATATGCGCATCAGCTGGTAAAGTTTCGTATCTCTGGCTCTTATAGTTTCCGAGATCTAGGTGTTCATACTGACGGACAGACGGACGGACGGACAGACAGACGGACATGGCTCAATCGCTACCCGAGGTTATGACAAGCATTTTGGTATAAAGGACTTGGGGTCTGCCATGCCTCCTTCTGTCCGTTACATACATTGTACAAATCTAGTATTCCCTTTGTACCTATAGGTACAGGGTATAATAAGAAAATATCAGATGGTACTACTTGTGTAATGCTTTTGCAGGTCTGACTAAAATACCTTTGTTTCATTTCGAGTCAAAATAATACGTACTTATATTGAAAACTTTTGAGATTTAACTTGAACCCCAGTGGTTTTCAAATATTAGTGATTCAAGAAATCAAAACTAGATTATATTTTTTCTACATACTTTCCTAACAATTCGAATATACAATTCTAACAGCAATCTTATAAAAATTGTTGACAACGGTCTTCCTTTTGATTATACATATGTGTGGGTAAGAAGGACATTACGCCTTGAGGTAGGACAAATGGCTATTATTATTGTCGTTGACAGCGACATAAAAAACATATTAGAAATAGGCAAAAACTTAATTGGGAAATGTTGCAACTTGGAAAAGTACATAATAGAAAATATGGTACACAATGTAAGTAGAAAGGACAGCGGAACATATACAAAATTACCAAGTGTGGGTGCCTGAAATGGGTGAAATGGTTGACTAGCGGCAGCGTGGGGGTGGCAAAAGGCGTTACAGAGGTCACAATCGGAGACGAGTTTCAACCACTGTGCCTGCCATACGTCGACGTCACGTTGACGAAGGGTGTATAACAATACAAAAGTAGTATTAAAAGGAGAAGCTGAACTCGAACCGCCCCAGTGGCAACAATTTCTAAAATGAGCTGCTGGCTGACAAATGTATCCGTATGGATATTCCCCCCATCAAATGGCTTAGTATAAACGCCTACGCACAATGTGTATGTGTGTGTGTGCGTTGGTGTTGTAAACAAAAGTGTGCAGCAACAACAACAACAAGTCGAGCTATAAGCGATAATGCCGGCTAGGCAAGAAGTACAACAACAACAACAAGCAGCAGGCTCAAATTCCGCCTGTATGATAATCGGAAGCAATGAAAAAAGAAATTGGCTCAATTGGAAAGCAGCAGGGAGAGCCCACAAGACAGATACGCGCGTAGAGAGTATAGTTAATAAAAGAGAGTCGGCTACAATGAGCCAACAAAAATGCACACAGTGAATCAAAAAAGCATTGACACAAGCGACTTTTCTGAGAATCGGTTGTGCTCAAACATGTGCATATTTGACAATTAAGTATTATTTCGAACGACTTTTTGACACAAACTTCTATAGTGGAAAATCGCATTTTTATTGATGAAATGAACTTGTTCATTTTTTTAACCTATCAAAAGAAAGCTATGCAGCCAGTGTTGAAAAATTTATGATTTTTATTGTATACAAATCATTGCAATTAAAAATAGACCAATAAGCATGTTTGGCAGGATTAACATGGCTGTGTCAAAACTTATTCGATTCACTGTATGTGCTGCAACATACTACTAAATATGTACATTAAATGTTTGTCTGCTTATTTCTGTATGTAAACGTGCGTCTATGTACTAAGTATGTATGTGTATTTATATGTACAAAATGTAAGTGCATTTCTATGTAAGCATATTTAAAACTCACCATTATGTTCAGTAAATATGTTTAGGCCCACAGGAGGATTGCAGCGATTATCCTTATGACCGTGAGCAGAGCTTGAGGCGTTTACGCCACGATGTGAAAGTCCACTGCTGTTGCTGCTGCCACCAACGCTGCTGCCGTGTCCGCCCACCGAAGACTTGATACGCGAGCCGCGTAAAGTGGAGCCAGCGCCCAGAGCACTGCCGCTGCCCACGCTAATGCAGTGCGGCGATGCGGCGGCAATTGGACTACTGCTGGAGACACCAATGCAACTGGCTGTGCCACCATGACCACCTCCTCCGCTCGAATGCGAATTGCGCTCCTTGCCCTGCTGCGCGCCCATGACACTTTTTTACATAGACACAAAACGTTCACAAACACACACGCACACGGAAAACTCTACTGGGAGCTGGAAGCTGGAGGTGTGCAGCTTGCGCCTGTTGGAGTGTTTTGCGATGGTGTTGGTGGTGGGTGGCGGTTAGCGTTTGGCTAAGCCTCTCTTCTCTCTCTTGCGCAGCAATAAAATTTTTACACTATTTTACTACTCACAATACTCTTTGCAACTTATATGTGGTGATAATAAAAATTATGCACTTTTTTATCAGCCTTGCCTTATTTTTTATAAAACTGCGCTACACATATTTCTTTTTTTTTTCAGGCGTCTCTTTTGCTTTCTTCAGATACGCACTCTCTTCTGCGCGTTGCCTTTGCTGCTACAATTCGCAATTTGGAGTAGACAAAAAATTGAGACACACGACGAGGCAAGGAAGTTGCGAAATTGCCACCAATTTGCCAACTTTTTTGCTTGACTTTTATTTTATCTTATTTTTTTTTTTTTTATTTGGCACAGTGCGAATTTTAAACAAATAATGCACACAATTTGAACATTTTTCTTGAGCTCGCTTTTTACACGCCGCAGCAGCAGACAAGTGGGGGGGCTGGGCTACAAACACGCCCTAAAATGCACTTTGTCTGCGAGTTGTACTCCTCGCCGCAGCGTTTGAACTTTTCGCTACGTTCGTTTTCGTACGTGTCTCACATAGTATTTTTGCACTATTGACAGTTTTTTAGATTTAATTTATTAAAAAAATGCTTTTTAACTTTATTTCATGCGCTTTGGTATTGTTTAAAGTCAGCTATGCATTTTTTGTTCTTTTTTAATTACACTTGCACAAAAATTTACCACCCGCACAACGACCGATACGAACAAAAAATTTTTTCTTTTCTGAAGTTTTTACTGGCGCTAACCACTCTTGTGCAGGTTTGGGCAAATTTAGTGCTTATTAACTAGCAGTGCTGTAAATGAGATTTTCGATTAAAAATGTGTAATGCTATCGATAGGTTTCGTAAAAATATTAAGCCTTTGACAACACTTAATACCCGCGTGCTAATAATGTTAGTTTTGTAAGAAGCAGCATAGAGCAAAGATAAATTCAGACAGTTCTGGAATTCGCATTCACTTAGTTTAAATTAAAGTTATAATATTTCTATAAAAAACACGTAAACAGAGCAAGCATTGTAAGTAAAATTTTTGACATAATCAAAAAAAAAAAAAAGCATTGTTATTGTCGTAAGTTAAGCTTTCAAACTCGGAATTGTTTTTTATGTGCTCTATTTAATAAAGATGTCTGACTGGGATACTGTCACTGTCTTGCGCAAGGCTCCCAAGAAGTCTTCAGCTCTAAAAACCGAATCGGCTATTAATCAAGCGCGCCGCCAAGGTGTTGCAGTCGATACGCAACAAAAATGTGAGTTTATTAAATTTAACAATTAAATAAATATGGCGGCAGCTAGCTGAATGCTCTGTTGACCCCATTAAGGTGCCGCCTGCCGCTGCAATCATGATATATAAGTATGGCGTGGCATTTGTTGTTGTTTTTATAACTTATATACACATTAACCCTAGTGAGATAACGTTATTTTCTACCCCTGAAAAGATAAGCATACGTCTGAATGACGTATCTTCTTTTTGTGTCATTTAAGGATGTAATAAAAATAAATATTACTAAGTTTTTAATTGTGATCATTTATTACATTGATTTTCAGTCAAATTAAGTATATATAAACATAAAATAATAGATAACATAAAATTAATAATAAAATTCATTTTGTATTACAAAAAGTAACAAAAATTAGACGGTTTTCACATAAGGACACAAGTTAAGTTCTTAGATCTGTGGTAATTAAAAACTTTTGACTTCATTTGCACAAAAAACTATCAAATAATGCTTCAAAACAAAAAAAAGTTAAATCGAGCTGGTTTATATGCACGTGTTGCAAACTTGATTTTGGTGCTCTCCACACAGAGGTGTTTTTCATACGAAACATACCTTTTTTGACATGCGTCCTATTTTCGACGGACAGAAGCCACAGTATTTTCTCTTTTTAGGTTCTGGCTGATTTGCACTACCTTAGCGATAAAAACTTAGTAATATTTATTTTTATAACATCCTTAAATGACTCAAAATGAAGATACGTCATTCAGACGTATGCTTATCTTTTCAGGGGTAGAAAATAACGTTATCTTAAGCAATTGAGAAACCAAAAAGTAACACAAAAGATAATGTTACGTCTTTTTGACGTACGTTATGATCATAACTCAGAAAAAAACAAACTGACCTCAAACAAACAACCACCACCAAAGAGCTGGAGCTACTGACTGAGCAAACTAAGCGTGCGAAGTCGCTCCGAAAACAAATGAGAGACTGAGAGCGTAAAAGAAAAAATGAGTACGTCATTTCGACGTGCGTTATCTTACTAGGGTTAAGTAGTCTCTGTGTGTGTGGTTAAATTGTGAATCAGTGTGCCAATTTCGCAACGCCTTTAGATTTTCACAACCGGCAGAAATTATTGTGCTTGAAAGCTTTTTTAATGTCTCTATGCGTAGTTAATATTATTATTGGAAAGTTTTTGATGCATTAAGGGAGGCCCTAAAATCATACATATCTACTTAATTTTTAGCTTTAAAAATGTGTCCTTAAAATTTATCAGGATATTGCGAAAGAAATCATAAACTCGACACAACTTTGATCAATTTGTAGATTGACAAGATATTCCGCGCAAATAAAATTTTTGCTATCTATCCACGACCAGACTAGCTATTAAAGTTTTTTCATTAAGTCTTGTAAAAGACCCGACTTTAAACGGGGTCTTATATGTTTGTATGCACAAAGTAGTATATATTTATGGTTTTGTGTAAAATAGCGTTTTTATATGTTTTTACAGAATGCCGCAACGCGACATTTTAAGTTTTATTGAACTCCACTTGACGAAATAAATCCGATTATAGAGACCATCCAGATTCTATGCCCGCCAAAGCAATGACATCACACACAGTTTGTGTGCTGCGAAAATTCCTTTTATTTCTCTCATAATCTATATTTTTAAGGTTAGTAATGCGCGGACTTCAATGTTTTAGTTAAACCTACGGGGGGATTTGGATTTTTTAATTATTGAACTTTAAATTTAAGTATCATTATGATCCGATACATAATTAAAAGAAACAATTAAAAAATATCCAAGGGGTGGTTTAGACCCAAAACGACTCCCCATACCCCGTAAATCCAGCAATGACTTGACCCCTGTTTGCTGATAGTCTTGAACCTATTAAAGTTGTTAAAATCGAAGAGTTTTTTTTTTTGCCTGTCTGGCGCTGGGCTCTGTCTACTCTTAACATCTCTTTAGTATTGTGTCTACTAATGCCACAGGACGTTCCCGTACCTATTAGTAGTTTTTCAGCACCGTATCTCGCTAGCTTCTTTGCATTTTCGTGACGGGGGGATACCATAACCATAAATAAGGCTTATTTCAAAATAAGGATATGTATTCTAGTTTTGTGCGGAGTGCGAACCTTCTTATTGCTGGATCATCGTTAAAACTTCTTAACCATACAGAAAAAACGATATTAACATCAAAAAATTTATATTACAGCGAGTAGTAAACATTTCCGATATATAAAGTATATATTCTTGGTCAGCATGGATAATAGAGTCGGCTGTACCCACATTTTCGGCGGTAAGCCTCAAATTTAAGTTTACAAGCTCTACGGATGAATAAGCTGATCAAAACTCTACTTTAACAATATTAAGACTATATCCTATAGACATAATTTATATTCTGAGCTTGTCTCCAATGTCCACCTCTCTCAGCTTACCTTTCGAAAATGGAAGACAAAGTTTTCGGAGCTTTTTTCCAAAAGTTGAAAAGAAATCATAGGGTCTTATAACACTAGTTTACACGAAAAATTAACCTTCGTAAAAAAGTGTTTTTTAGGGTAATTTGGGGTCAAGAAACACGAAAATGGCAACCTTTTTTTTTTCTTAAGCACCGTTTTCGAGATATTTTCGAAAAACATGTTTTGGGCACTTATTTCAGTTATTTTTCAATATCTCGTGTATAAAATTTTGTATCGACATGAAAGACGATTAGATCGAAAGGTATTAATTTGCTCTTTACAGTGATATATAATTATGTACAAATTAAGTCAAAATAATAGAAGTAAAAAGCAAAACATGTTTTTCGAAAATATCTCGAAAACGGTGTTTAAGAAAAAAAAAAAGGTTGCAATTTTCGTGTTTCTCGACCCCAAATTACCCTAAAAAACACTTTTTTAGGAAGGTTCACTCGATGACCCTTAAATTTGTAAACTAGTGTAATTGGTGATTTTTTAAAAGCTTTCGGATTTTATTTAATGAAAAAAAAACGCATAAAATTCAGAAAAATGTATGAAAACTTTATTTAAGTCGATAGAACGATCTATATAATTTAATGTTTAAAGATGATTTCATGTAAATGTTGACCGCAGCGGCGCCTCAAATGGTTCATACGCTGGTTCCAATTTTGGCATACTATCTCCAACATATCGGCTGGTATCTCACGAATAAATTCTTCAATATAGACATGAGCCTTAACATAGCCCCACAAAAAATAGTCTAAAGGCGTTAAATCGCATGATCTACGCGGCCAATTGACCGGCCCCAAACGTGAAATAAAGTATTCACCGAACTCGCCTCTCAATTGGGCAATTATTTCGCGTGCTGCGTGGCATGTGGCACCGTCTTGTTGAAACCACATGTCAGGCAAGTTCAGCTCTTCCATTTTGGGCAAAAAAAAGTTTATAATCATCGCACGGTAGCGCTCGCCATGCACAGTAATGCTCTTGCCTTCGTCGTCTTTGAAAAAGTACGGTCCAATGATGCCACCGGCCCATAATCCACACCAAACAGTGACTTTTTGGTGATGCATTAGCAGTTCTTGCAATGCTTTTGGCTGCTCTTCACACCAAATATGGCAATTTTGCTTGTTCACGTATCCATTCAACCAGAAATGAGCTTCGTCGCTGAACACAATTTTCCGATAAAAAAGTGGATCTTCATCCCCAACTTTGCCAGCGCCCATTCACCAAAAGTTAGCCGTTGTGGTAGTTCGTGTGGCTTCAATTCTTGCACCAGCTGTGTTAAAAGGTTTTACATCCAAATCCTTCGCCAAAATTTTCCACGTAGTGGGCTTACAGAGGCTCAATTGCTGCGAACGGCGCCGAATCGATAATTCACGGTCATCAGCGACACTGGCGGATACAGCTGCGATATTTTCCTCTGTCCGCACTCTATGTATGCGTGTTGGTGGTTTAATGTCCAATAATGTAAATTTGGTGCGAAATTTAGTCACAACATTCCGAATAGCCGCCTCAGAAGATGCACTTTCTTGACCGAGCATAAATTTTGATAATAAAATTCAATAATCTGCAAGCGTTGTACGTTTGTAAGTCGATTCATGGTTAAATTATAGACCAAACTGAACATGTTTGACAGTAACAAACAGCTGAGCTGAGAAAAACAGTGTAGCCAAAAATAAAGTTGCTAAAAAATCACATTTTATAAGCGGTAAGCTACAAGTGCATGTATTGAAACGTGTCGAAAAAAGAACACGGTAAATCGAAAAAATTTCGATGTGGGTTTGTTTATTAGGGCCACATGAATATTCTTATAGTTATTCTTACCAAACGAGATAAGATATGATAGAAATCAACAAACTTAATTTTCTAAGCTGGTACATTTTCGTGTCTGTAGCTTTTATAGTCTCCGAAATCTACGTGTTTCTCTACGTTTCAAATTTTTAGAATATTTTGTATAATTTTCAAACAATTTACAGATGGTGCCGGCACCAATAAGCAGCATGTTACCACCAAAAACACTGCAAAGCTGGATCGCGAGACTGAAGAATTACGCCATGATAAAATACCTCTCGATGTTGGCAAACTAATAATGCAGGGTCGCCAAAACAAAGCAATGAGCCAGAAGGACTTGGCAACGGTAAGTCAGACCAGCAAGAGTTGTATATATATTTATTTAATTTGTTTTTTAATAACACTTTAATTTTTGCAGAAAATTTGCGAAAAACAGCAGGTTGTGACTGACTATGAAGCTGGACGCGGCATTCCTAACAACTTGATATTAGGCAAAATGGAGCGTGTGCTTGGCATCAAACTACGTGGCAAGGAACGCGGCCAACCAATAGCGCCTCCCGGTAAAAAGTGAGATGATGCTGCCGCTTCTGTAAGCGGCGCTCCAGCAAAACACACAAAACACCAAACACGCCAACAACCGCAACAACAACAGGAGTCTGGCTGGAGCACAGTTTGCAGCAAACGTAAATAAAACTTTATCGGGAGGCTACTCCGCCAAATAAATTCGGGTCAACATTAACAACACAGGCAGCAAACACGAATGGAGAAGTATAAGCAGTTCTTAATCATGCATAAATAAACTAATCCAAATCAAATTTCAAACTCAAATTAAGCAACACAAAAGGTCAGCATCGTACATACTTAAAAACAATGTTTTAAAATCGGAAAAAGTACAATTTTTTGTTTCGATTTAAAATTTTTGTTTTAAAGTTTGTACTGCACATGCATAATAGGCAAGCTGCTAAGCGCAAAAAAGAAACAACAGACATAAACATAAAAAAAAATGATATTAACTATAATAATATAATATAATACTAATAATAGCAACGCAAAGTTCTGTTTTATTCTGGCAATTTGTATATGTTTTATCTTGTTATAAACAAGTTTTCATAAACCTTAATTAATTTATGAATACATACAATACATTAAAAATTAAAAACACACTTGAAAAATTGTAATTTCTTTTTTTTTTTCGAAAAAGTCGCAAACACATACACACACATACTTATATAGATTTATATTGATAGAGCCAAACATTTTCTGTGGTCATCGTCATAAATATGAATAATCAACAATTAATATTGATATCTGCACATTTTTATAGCTTAGTCCTGTTTTGTAATCTATCGTCTAAATATTGTATAAGGTTCAGGTCCTAAGGTCTCGAAATTTGCCTATAAACATTAAACATATACACATATATACATATATATATATATATCTATTCAAGTGCATTTTGCAAATATTTCTAGTCTACAATAAATTTTATGTATATGTAAGTTAGGAACGTTTAATGTTTTCCTTCGGTGTCATTGGAAAATAAACTTCATTGCGTAAGATTTATGCAACTAAAATTAATATTAGATAAAACCTTATACATACAAATACTTGTGTATTTATAATTGTGTAGTGAAGCATTTTGCCAATATAATAAATGTTTGACATCTAAGACATATTTAATGTTGTGTGTGTGTTTATTTTGAGTGCTAATATTGAAAACCTTTTGGTAATTTGAACATTGTAAATACTTATAGTGCCTAACTTTATTAGTTTGTCAGATCTTAAAGAGATAATGCCATAATATTAGCTATCCATCAAACTGTTAAGAATTTTAAATTTACTTTTAAGTATTTGGCTCGACGGTAAAGTACAACTCAATAGTTTCACCTTATTGTGAATGCTTGTATGTGGGTAGATTCCTTAAAAAATCAAAATTATTTATGTAAACTTTTCTGTAAATTCGAATCTGGTATAGTGATTGTACAACTAAGGCCACTTATTAGTTGCTTCTTTTAACATTTTTAAGCACGCCTTTGCCTTTGTTCAAATTAAGTATTAAAATCTCTTATCGTTTTCTCACCACCATTTAGGTAGAGGATTCGGTGCGTTTTTATACCCTGTGAGTGTGGGCTGAACGTTGACCATTAATGTCTATATACATACGTAATTACAAGGCCATCCCTGGTCAGCTCTCGGCCAGCGTTACCTGTGGGATCACAAAAGGCCTCCTTCTGCCTGCTGTTCTAGGACAGGCAACCACTTTAACCTAACCTAATCTATAAGCTGTACCTTATGGTCAAGCCCAAAATGTATTTATGTACCTCTCAAGTTACCTAAAGTATGATCAGGGTGACTAGTACAGTCAAATATAACCATTTATTTTGTTGATGTTATGTAGCTCCCATAAGTGTGTTTTAGAGGACTTTGAAAAACAATCTAAAGTTATAGATGGAAATTTCCCTTGCTTATGAAGTTATCGTAACCAAATTTGGTGTTCAGAATTTTTTTAAGAGTACCCAAGCAGTGCACCAAATCTGTATAGGTCTTTGGGTTAAAATATTCCAGGCGATAAAAAATGTGTCAGTTTTCAGTCGATAAGATAAAAAGAAATTCGTAGATATCCTTCATTTTAAAATTCCCTCTTACTCTTATAGTTTGGCAGGCTTGTCGGAAGGGTTGGATTTCCATTGGGCCCAAAGTTTTTTATGGGGTCTGTAGCATTTTACGAAAGTTCGAATCAGAAGCTCTGATTAAGTTTTGAATCAATGCATTATTTCTAATTATTTATTATCCTATTTTTCATCAAAAGATTCATATCCAACCAATGTCTGTCTTAACCAACTTCTTATAAAAGGGTGCCAGATAAATAAGCGTCGTTATATTAAGATTAAAACTATAAGAATAGAATGCCTAATTTGTATGCTACATTATTTTGGGAGTCCAAACATAAACCTATAATATTTTTGTAGTTATATTGGGTCGTTCACTAAGTAATTTCGTTTTTTTTAGTGCAATGTAAACACGATTTTTTTTATTGTGTAAAACATTTAATGTAATTATATATTCTCCATTTTGATCCAATACCTTTTGCCATCTTTCGGGCAAGAGATTGATTCCACGCTCATAAAATTTTTGATCCTTGCAGGCAAAATACTGGTCCAAGTGGTTTTTGACGTCCTGATTTGAGGTGAAGGTTCTCCTATCCAAAAAATTTTGCAGAGACCGGAACAAGTGATAGTCCGAAGGTGCCAAGTCTGGAGAATATGGTGGGTGTGGTAGCACATCCCATTCAAGCTCCAAAAGCTTTTGGCGAGTCAACAAACTTGTATGAGGTCTCGCATTATTCTGGTGGAACACTACACCCTTTCTATTGATCAATTCTGGCCTCTTCTGTTTGAGTGCATCACTCAATTTGTCCAGCTGATCACAATACACTTCAGAATTAATCGTGGTATTGTAGGGCAAAAGTTTAAAATAAACGATCCCTTTGAAATCCCACCAAACAGAAAACATAACCTTTTTTTGGTGACTATCGGCCTTCGAAGTGGTTTGAGCTGGTTCATCCTTTTTAGACCATGATCTTTTGCGCTTTACATTCTTGTAAGCAACCCACTTTTCGTCGCCAGTAACAATGCGCTTCAAAAATGGATCACTTCTTTGACGTTTGATAAGCAAATCACAGTCGTTAATGCGCCGAAGCAAATTTCGTTCTGTAAGAACATGAGGAACCCATATGTCAAGCTTCGAAATTAATCCTAGACGTTTCATGTGCTTGTGAACGGTTGCGTTAGACAAATTTAATCTTTCAGCAATCTCTCGAGTTGTTATTCGACGATTTGCATCGACCAACGGCTTTATTTTATCCACATTGGCTTCAAGAGGCGTTCCAGGACGTGGTGCATACTCAAGATCGAAATTGCCGGAACGAAATTTCGCAAACAAAACTCTTTCTTTTGAAAAAAGTCATATTTTCCTTACTCTTTGTTTGACTAAAGAAGTATATATCATTTTTACGTTATATGGCAATTAAGCAAATAAAAAACAAGTTTTAAGGTGTTATATACCTTCTGATATATCGTCGTTCCCGATGTTTCCATGAATAACGATAGACTGCGTTTAAAACCAACTCGACTTTTGAAAAATGGTACGAAGAAACAGTTCTGTTTGATTTTTTGGGGTAGAAAAATGTGCAATTAACACAAGATGGCACCAGCAGCTTACACTAGATGGCGCCAGCAGTTTACACTAGATGGCGCCAGCAGTTTACACTAGATGGCGCCAGCAGCAATAACAGTCTTCACATGATAATGTTTACTATCTTCTCCAGTAACTAAATTCCATTTTTTAATTTATACTAAAATAAGTTAAATAAAAATTAGTTTAGAATGCATATGGTTCAAATAAAGTTTTGCTAATAAAATGCCAATCAAACTGTTTCGCTAAATGTAGTTTAAAGAGCATGCGACGCAAAGCGTCATGAACTACCTTCGATGAGAGCTTGTTGACAAATGAGTTTATTTTTACTCTCTTAGCAGGCCGCGTTCGGCTGGGTCAGTGTGAGAAGTCCATTGTGCGGCTCTCTTACGGGGAACAACAAAAAATTTTAAATTTAAACCGTCAAACTTTAATCATATTTTAAGAGACATTCAAAGGCAGATTAGCTTGGGAATAAAACTATAAACTTTTTGTAATAAATAATTTTAAATATTGAGCTATTCTTAGCTAACGAATGTCAGCATTTGTTAACATTTGGAACGCTGAACCAAGGCTTCAATATTTTAGTCCATGTTTCATCGAATGCAATGGAGTTTGTTCTTTTTTATAAAATTGTTGCTGAGTTCTTGCGCACTTGAGAAATTTAAATGGCATACAAACTTTATTCCCCCCTATGGTAGAATAAGTAAGGTAGAGTAAGATTTTCTCACTCGGGGCCATAAATTTTAAGAGAGCAAAGAAATGTGAGAGAGAGAGAGAGAAGCAACAGACAAGCTGACGCATACATTCGCAACGAGAATGAAAAGTATGGCCCCAGCAAAGAGAACGTTGCGACAAACTTACTCTACCTTACTTATTATACCATGATTCCCCCCCACTAGTTCTACGTTTTTGAATAAAACCACTTTTTATTGCATCCTTTTCCTTTGTTACATTTTATTTTAGCATTGTTGGCTTATCATTTTTGCTGTGATGTTTTCCAAAAATTTGTTCATATCATTTGACTTATTAATTTCGTTTTAGTGCAGGCCTTGATATACTTAATCTTTGCTCGGACTCTGCTTTTTACTTAGTTTACACTAAATTAGCTTTCCAAATATAGGAATTTTTTGTTTAAATTTTTTTCGCTTTCTTCTTACAAATATAATTAATTTAAACTTTTTTGTTGTTCCTATTTATTTTGGTTTATTCAAGGACCTGGCATTCTTGTTTCAGTTGTTTCTAAGCTTTAGCAAAAATGTTTTTCAAAAATAAATTTCGTATGCTATATTTGTGTTTTACAATTCTTCAAATGAGGTCTACCATTTTTTACAACTACCTCAATTTTGTTTAGCTTCGGCGAATGTTTGTTTTTATTTTAGAAACTTTTTGTTGTTTCTAAACATTTAAAGATCAAATTCAGAAATGCTGCCAAAAGTTGTCCTTCCCCTTTTAAAGTTTTTTTTTTTTTTTTTTGTTTGTTATTTGTTTGCTTGTTACACCTTATTACTTTACAATAACAGTTTGCGCTTGATGTTGAACAATAAACTAACTTATAGTTTTCATTTTATTTGTATTTTCTTTGAGTTCTATTAAATATATTACTTTTCTTTCTTTACATGTATATATATAGTTTTTTTTTTGTTATAAATATAAATATATAATTTTAGAGACTTAGAGTACAAGTTTCAGACCCAACTACAAATTATACAAAAACCTTCTCAAATTTTAAAGGCAAAAAATAAGCCAAAAGTAAAAAAACTAAAAATTTGAAAATTCGCTTACAGCCAACACAGCTGATAAAATGCTTTACAGTAGATTTATAAAGTTCTAGTTCTATATTTTAATATATAGAGACTTGCCTAAAATCTGAAACTTAAACCATTTTGAGAATTTCACTAAATAAAGCAAAACAATTTTCACGCCCGCGCTAAGTTTGTTGGCGTTATGAAAAACCCACCTGAGGCAAACAATTTAAAAGTTACAATTAAAAAAAAAATAAACTAAAAATATTTCAAATAAAAATAAATGCAGCGTACAAGTATCTACAAAAGACGTTAACAATTCTTTTTTAGCTTAATACAATTCTTGAATGTTGTGCTTACATTATATTAGTTGTAAGACATAATTTGGAGATACATTTGACAAGAAAATTTATGAAAATCTTTAAGAACTTGGCTTTGCTTACTCAGGCTTTTCTCAAGATGAAAATTAAAAATTTTAATTTCTAAAAACAAACAGTTGCTGTCTTTTCTGGCTTTGTATAAGCAAAACTTGACGCTGCTGCATTTATTTTTATTTTTTGTTGTAAAACTTTACGCTTAAAGATAATAAATTTTTCAAAACGCTTTCGCCCCCTTTGCAGCTGTCTCTGTGTAATTATGTGACTGCGTCTGCTTCCTTGCGCCGTTAAAATTAAAAAACAATTTTCCATCGCTATTCATTAAATAAATGTCCTTAGCAGTAAGGGTATGCAATTGCCTGAAGTATGTAGGGTGTGTGTGTGTGTGTGCGGGTGTGTGTGGTATATTGGTGCACCACTTACTGCGCCTTCGTCTTGCGCAAATAGGCAGCACCAGTAGAAGCATCTGTAGGCACAAATTTGCTGCTCAATAGACTGGCCTCACCAGGAGCAGTTGACAGCTTGGCGGTATTTTGTGCCGCCAGAGAAGCAGCCATGCGACGACTCTTTTTGCCATCCGGCGACAGGTAAGCCTTGTAGAAGAAGCGCGCGAAGAGCACGAAGTAGCTAAAGTACATGGCAATTGACAGATTTATGTTTGTCTGTGAGATGTTGCAGGATTGAGGGCCGTGCGTCTTGAGGAAACCATTAGCCCAGACATTAATCGCACAGCCAATAATCATCTGTGTCAACTGTAGTGATGTGATGATCATGGAAATGAAACGTGGTGGATTAAATCGGGCCGCCTTAAGGGCATAGTACGAGTACATGACAGAGTGCACACAGTAATTCATCACAATAAACCAGCGAGCCGATGAGGTATACTCGGTGTAGCTGAACCAGGAGTAGATCAGCACGGTAATGTGGTGGTACCAGTGCAAGAAGATCAACGGTTGCTTGCGCAGCACAATGAATATCGTATCGCCGAGCTCCGGCAGTTTAGAGAGCACGAACAGCCAAGTCCAGAAACCGCAGACGCGATCTTGTTCAATGTAGCTGTAAAACAAAGGGAATACAAGTTAGTATATGAAGTTGATATAACAAGGCTAAATAAGATGCAACCAATTTTGGCTATTACCTTCCATAGTTTGAAAGAACTTTCTTATATCTAAATCGAAATCTTATTGGAATTTCCAAAAGCAAAATTCGAAGTGAAATAATGACTTGGGAACCAAAACTTGCCTGATAATGTATAAAGTTATCAGGCTGGTTTTGAAGTAGAACTGCCTCTGCTTAAAACAGATAAAAGAAGTTACATTTACAAGCATATTACAGCATATGATCTTAAAATAGTAGGACTGATCTAACTAATCGTTACAAATCTTAGTAGTCATCGAAATATCAGTCTTGTGCTTCGAAACAACGCGTATAAAGTGATTGCTACCGCGCGTACATCTTCTGAAAGATGCTTTCCTTGAGATCCCGCTTGAGCTGAAGTAAGAGGGAGTAGTCCACTGCTGCCAGATCTGGACTGTTGCAATGTGGCAACCCTATGTTTGGTCAGAAATTACCTCAGTAGTAGCGCGGTGAAGCCTACAAGAATCGGTTATGCCTAGCCGCACGCGAGGGACGCGTAAAATCTGGCAGCGGTACAAACTCCCTGTCAACCAGATCACGAAACAGCTCTGTTCCAGATTTGTCTCCATCTTGAATCACCCCGACACTACTTAGCAGAGGCTCACGGAAATCGACTTGCTTACTCTGCGCTTGACCGCAAGCGATTGGAAAAAATATCGGTCTCTTTGTAAAGCCTCTTGCTACCACGCCTAGGTGGTCCGACCGCCCTCTTTGTGTTACAAAAATTCAGTCCAACTACTATTTGATCCTACCCTGTATGCCTTTTGCAATTAATCGCGATCGTGTTGCCAAAGTTTTTATATAAAGTTAAACTTTCCAGTCTATTTTTCTGTGTCTTCTAAAGCATATGGTAATTGCTGTTCTTGATATTTTGTAGTCTTCAATTTTGAACATTTTGGGGTGAGGAGGAGTGAGGAGTGTAGTGTAGTTGTTGTCTTTTTCGTGAAGGAATCCTTCACTTCACTCCCATTAGACCCATTAGATTCTAAAAATGTTCTCTTTGTTAGACGCCTTCCTGAGGCTCAATCAAAATATTTAAAGACCTCTGTAATCGAATTTCTTGGCCTGTTATTATAAGTTTATTCAATTCAATCTGGGAGAACAAAATCAAAAGTCCTTTGGCTTTGACTTGATAAAAGACCGACATAAGTTGGTATATGGAAATTTCTTAACTAAATTACTAGGATCTCTCCCTTCTCATGATGTGAGGGCTCAGTTGGTGTAAGGATCTTAAGAGCGATGCTGGCGATACTGAAAGCTACCGTCAGGGTGACCCATGCCGGTAAGGTCGAGAGGTGTATCGAAGCTAGTTAGTGTTCCAGATAGGGTACCCAGTTGAAGCAAGGGACCTCTACAAACTTTCTGCAGCTTTCTCAGTTTTTCGCAATCGCTTTTATTTTCCCTTCAGCTTTTGGTATCGAAGCTGCGGTTAGACCAAATTTGCCGGATAAGACTTCTTTCTTTTTCATTTTAGCTAGGTGGACAGAACAGAAAAAACACTTTCGGTGCAGGGAATCAGAGACTCAGAACGCTTGGCCCTTATGTTGCGCACAGCGCCCAGCGAATGACGGCAAATGAGTTGGCAGAAGTGCTGGCTCGCCTGCCGCTCATAAACGAGCCAACGAACAGAAATGAGCCTAAGCCGGCACCGGCTTCAGCCGCAGTAAAGAAAGATGACGCTCTCTGGCGCAGCGCTCTGGATACAAGTACGCGTAAAAGAATCTTAGGACATATGCGGCCGCAATCCGCAGTCTTTGACAGCGAAAGACGAATCTTGCGGTGTTAACTAAGCTAACCTAATTAACTAGGATTAGATGCTTAAAATCGAACACCATTTCGTCAACTTTTCAGATTGCATCTGGACAGTATGTAGCTATAACTTAAATGAACTTAAAGAATACGATTTGAATATATTGAGTTAAGGTAATGTTTAGAGTCTTATATGGAACTCAAGATCAAAGTTTGGATACGATAACTTGCTCATAAATAGGGCCACAAAACGGCTGACAAAACTGTTTTGTAGCATTTCCTGCTTAAAGAGCATTTTATAAATCAAGTTTTTGTTCAAGTTCAGTGTCATTGCAAAAAGGCAATGTCTTGGCCTCATTCCAGGTCAGCGTGAAATGCGCGTCTGGACGGCCTTGAAAATATTCCATGCCATAAAACGCATCATTTACATCCCATACACTTGTCCTACCTAGGAACGCAAACGGAGTGGAAAAGTCCATAATGGCGCAGCACATGCAGTAATTCCGGTGCCGTACGGAAAGCTCCCATAATGCTGAACATGGCCAACATTGTGTTCCATACTATTAAGGGCCCCCGCAGTTGAAATCTGAAAATAAATGAAAAGCTCATTAGTTATGAAAATTGCTTTTAATTTATATACAATTAGTTAAATATTATATAGGCAAATAAATTTTATAATTGTGTCATATATAATTATTTTTTTTTTTAATTTTAAATTTTCCTAGATTTAGCGAAACATAATATATTATTTTAATTTAAACAAATTTTTCATTTGCATTTTGACTATACAAATTGTTAGCTTTGTGCATTGTTAAGTAAATGTTTAAAAGTATTTAATTATTTGCATTGCAAACTCAATGAATTAATGCACTTAGTTAAGAGTAAAGTTGGAATCGTTTTTGAGGCAGTTGAGTAGTCAAAGATCAAGTGTTTATGTGCTATTGTTAGTATGTACATACGCGTATATATGTATATGTATGTAGTATGTACTCGTATATACTAAAGTCAATGTTGTAAAGGTCGTCTGGTAAAAGCTATTTTACAAAAAATGCATTAAACATCAAGAGCATTCCAATTACATATGATGCGAATTAATACTCTACTTACTAATGCAAATAACAAGTCTAGCATTAAAAAAAAACCCTACTGATACGTCTGCCTACAAAAACGTTGAATTCTTGAACCTCCTTAATTTGTTGTATAATGTCAGCACCCTTCGAACCTTTCCTGTTAAAACTTTTGAAAGAAAAATTGACAGAATGTCCATCAATAGTACAGTAAAAATAGGTTTTGACCTGGAAAAAATTGCACACTGGAATTTCTCTTGCTTAATTTATTAAGGACCATCCAAAAAGTCTAAAACCAAATTGGAGACCTCCTCTCCCCGTAGGGTTTTCCGTTATTTTGACATATGTTTGAACCCATTTATTTCGAAATCTATAAGCCGTACACAAAAACTTCCAAGGCAAAAAATGTTTAAAATTGAATTTAAAATGTTATTTGTACTGGAAGGTATTCCCAGAAGTTCATATTTTTGGCGGTAGAGCGCGCCAAAGTTACTTCAACGCAGTTTTTCCTACTTTTACCCACCTCCTTGCCCTTTTTTGTTTTTGGCGTGTATCAAAAATTTTTAGATCTTAAAAAAGTACGTAAGACTGGTTTTTGAATCATGTAAGTATCTCAAGTAGTTTCCAAGTTATAAAGCTTTGAAGTCTTCCCGCGCCTTGAAAAACAAACAAGCGCTGCGCTACGTTCAGCACTTTAGCGCCCCCTGCGCGTAGCAGCGGCGATGGGCTTGCATGTTATTCAAGGCATGGAAAGACTTTAAAGCGTCATAACGTGGAAACTACTAGATATACTTACATGATTCAAAATCCAGTCTTGTGTACTTTTTTGAGATCTACAATTTTTTTATGCACACCAAAAACAAAAAAGGCCAAGGAGGTGGGTAAAAATACGAAAAACTGCGTTGTAGTAACTTTGGCGCCCTCTGTCCCCTAAAATATGAACTTCTGGGTATACCTTCCAGTACAAATAACATTTTAAATTCAATTTTAAACATTTTTTGCCTTGGAAGTTTTTGTGTACGGCTTATAGATTTCGAAATAAATGGGTTCAAACATATGTCAAAATAACGGAAAACCCTACGGGGAGAGGAGGTCTCCAATTTGGTTTTAGACTTTTTGGATGGTCCTTAATAAATTAAGCAAGAGAAATTCCAGTGTGCAATTTTTTCCAGGTCAGCCCCTGTTTTGGTCTATTTTTACTGTACTACAAGGTAAAAGTTTTCAAATTAATAAATGGTGTTTAAAAAAGACGTTTAGGATGTGAACGAGGGCAGTATGCAGCAACGCAAAAAGCCCTTAATATATAAAAAAGCTTGCAAAATTCTTAACGCCAAGAATTTTACTCTGTGGTACGCTGCATTGTAGGCAAGCAGTGCTGCCTTCAATCAAATCATTCTTTATTGACATTCATTCAACTTTCATTTCGATTTACTTATATGTATGTTCTCAACATTACGATTTTTTTAAATAAATGCATACAGTTTTGTAAGACACTAACATTCTCTTTGATTAATAATCGAAAACACATTAAGTTTAGATCATAACTGTGCTAAATCAGCCAAAAAAATACTTGGTCGAGTTTAGCCCACCAATTTTGAAAATGACAAAATAAGATTTTTTGAAATCACAAAAATGAATACAAGTCAGAAGAAATCAGTAGTTCTACAAAGTTGAACCGATGTCAAATAACCATTTTTAGATGGCGCCAGCAATAACACCACCGGTTCTGTTTAAACTTATTTTGATAACAAAAATTCATGACGGATAGGCAAAGTAGATGCACAAACTTTACAAAAGGGCAAAAAATAGCTAGGGTAAGGTGGGGCAAACCCGACAGTGTGGGTAAACCCGACACCCCACTGTTTCTCAAAAACGGCAATACTAAGCGAGCTCACTCGTGTAGAGCATTAAAAATCAAAATGGTAGCATGAATGTTGTCTGTTAGTCTACACTTAGATGCTCAAACGACAAGAAGTATATTTTTATGATTTTCAAATTAATTTTTGTGAATATTTGATCACACATTTTTTCTTGTAAAATAAAGTGAGCGAAAAAAAACATATACTATATGGGTCAATGGGTGGATAGTTTTAAAATGAAAATTAACACAGTGGAGCAAATCCGACCTCTAAATGGTGGGGCGGCCAACCATACCACCAGCTCTAACCGAAAATACGCCAGAAATCTATTTGGACAGCAAATCAAATAAATCTGATTAGTTACTTAGCTATTCAATCAAATCATCCTTTATTGACATTCATTCAACTTTCATTTCGATTTACTTATATGTATGTATGTTCTCAACATTACGATTTTTTTAAATAAATGCATACGGTTTTATAAGACACTAACATGCTCTTTGATTTATAATCGAAAACACATTAAGTTTAGATCATAACTCGGGTTTACCCCACCAATTTTGAAAATGACAAAAATAGATTTTTTGAAAAATGGTCAAAAAAATGAATACAAGTCAGAAGAAATCAGTAGTTCTACAAAGTTGAACCGATGTCAAATAAGCATTTTATAGCCAAAAGCAATTACGGGGTTGCATTTGCCCCACCTAAAGAGTGGACCACCCAAATATTTGTGTTTATTTTTACACTGGCAACGCATTAACTACTATATTTGCAAACAATTGATTTTCGCATTTACTTGTTGTTTTTTTTAGCGCTAAAAGAAAATATGTGTTGTGACTGCTGGCGCCATCTAGCATACATTTTTGGCACCATCTGGCTGTCAATTGCCCAAAAATTCTATTTTTATTTGTTTTTTTTGTTAAAATCCTTAACGTCTTGTTAAAATAATCCTTTTAATAAAGTTTTATATGGTTATTATACGCCTTGTAGAAAAACAATCTTTTATGCAATTTGTTTTTTCTGAAGCAAATGCATTCGTTCAGTCGCCGACGCGCATTAAAAAAAAATTTGTGTTAGTTGTTCAAATCAAATACCCAAGTTTATCTGAACATCTCGCATTTTGTTGGTTTGTAGCAACTCTATTGTAAATAAAATTTAAGTCAAACGTTTTTCAATTATAACATTATAACTAACGCTCAATTATCTATTGTCTATATAATTTTTTACTATTATTTTAAGAGAGTACCGAAGTTAAAATGCTTTTTATATATTTTAACAGCTTTTTTATGATTATTACGAGACTAGACATTAATTTTGTATGCCCCCCACACTACCCTAGTATTAGTAGCGAAAAAAAAACAATACTACACGGGACCAGAAAATAATAAGGAAGGTATTTTCCAACAATTCGATGCTATGCTTATATCATCAATATGATAAATCTAAAATGCTATAAATGGTCTAGAAACCGTACAGAATACCCTTTATTGTGTTCGGCTTTCAAGAACAAATTGGGAGCCCTTTAAAAAGACTAGGGATTAGAATTACCCAAAAGGTTCTAGTTTCTAAACTAACCTCAAAAAATGGTTTTCTTAAGTTGGTCCAGCATTTCAGGTTTTTGACATAACCTGCAAAACATCTCTTGTCATGGGATTTTTTGAGGTAATGTCAGAACCCTAACGCGTTGCGTGTTTTTACAACTTGGATTCGGATTCGCTTGTACTAATGGTTTATTGCAACATAGCAGCGCTGCAACCAGATAAGAATGTGGCGAAAGGAAATTTTTGTTACCCCGAACCACGCTTCTTACCAAACCAAACCTAAAAATTTGGCGAACGTTAAAATCGGGTACGTACGCCTTTGAAACACTCTTTACTACCATACTAATCAATAAATAAATTTGCCGATTTCGATTAAATTCGGTAATGTACTTAGTGAAATCATGAAATCAAACATTTTTCAGTAGAATATTGCAATATCGGGTAAGTGAAAATTAGATTCGCAACAAAATCTTATTTTTTTGTAAACTTCGACAATTTTTGCGAAAAGTACATTTTGAAGGCTAAATTATCGAATTAATGAAATATTGACGAATAACTGAAATAAGTGCCCAAAAGCATGTTTTTCGAAAATATCTCGAAAATGGTGCTTAAGAAAAAAAAAAGAAGTTGTTTCTCGACCCCAAATTACCCTAAAAACCACCTTTTTACGAAGGTTCATTTTTCGTTTAAACTAGTGTTTTTGGCGAAATCAAAACTAATCAACAAACAAGCACAGCAACAGTTAAAAGAAAATTTAGATGATTTGCTAAAATAGTTTTTCGAAAACGGTAGTGACAGCGACAATAGTTTTGAGAAAACATTATTTTTTGATAAGCGCATATTAAGCACCGGTCGCAAAACCTTTCTCCAGAGAGGGGTCGACGAATCTAATGCTCCGAATTTTCGAAAATACTTTTTGAACTTTTTTACTTCCAATATTTGCCACAACAAAATTTTCGATTTTGTGACAGTAAGTATATAGCCGCGTAATTTTTTTTTTTTTTATGTGCTATAAAACGCCCCTTTGGAAACTATATAATATAAAGTCGATATAGAAGAAAAAACTTGTTTATCGTAAATTATTAAGGAATCTAAATCCAAAGTTTGATTGCTCTAACAACTGTCATAATATCTACCAGAACATACTTTAGATAACTTCTGAGGTCTCTGACGTCTTCTTCTCTATATGTATTATAAGTATTTTTCTTTTCTTTTGTACAGGGCACAAAAACACTGCGTGTAGTTCAAAGAGTGACAAACTCAGCCACTCCAAAACTTTGGAATTTTTTAAAATTGCTTTCATCATCATTATACTAAAACTTTATTTTGTTAAATTTTATTGCATCTTAGCCATTTAATATTCTGTGTAGAACACGTTTTGCATTTAAACAAGTTATTGTATTCGGACGGCTTTCATGTTCCGCGGCTAACAAGATTTTAAATACAATTCAGCCTGACAAATTCAAGTAAAATTGATTGCTTCTAAGATCTTAAAACAGCTGCTGAAAATATCAAATCAAAAAGAATACGACTGAGAAATTTAAAGAAGAATGCATTTTTTGACAACGTTTGTGGGGTAGAGAATTTTTTACCAAAAAAAAAAAAATATATATGAATCTTATCGATGCCCAAAACATAATACTGTAAAATACTCTTCACGCGCAAATTAGTCATAAAAAAACTATTTGCGACTTCAGCGCCTTATCAAAACTTTGAAACCTATTGCACGAGTTTTTTTATATGTATAATTATTATTTTTTTTTTGGTTTTTATTAGTCTGTTATGATTTTTGTGTATAGTTCTTGCACATGGCGTTGGGTCATCAATAGACGGTGATAAGAAGTAGGCGGCGAGCTCTTTTATGGGTTACTTTAAAGGGAATTTTCTTTGTGCATGCTCTGGAAATTCGTCACAAAGTATTTATCTATGCTAAAATATGGTTTATATATACATTATTATCAAATATTAGATGCTTTGGATATTCCTGAATAGTCAATTTTAGATGTTAATAGGGCAATGTAGGATAGTAAAGTAGAGCAATGTATGTAACAGCCAGATGTAGAGAAACCCTACCATTTACTACAAGGTGCATTGGAGCTGTTGAAGTATAGCCGGTATACATATTATGGGAATATCGCTATGGCTAAACCAAATAGTCATAAGGCCGATACTCAACTAACGAGCTTTTCACATGGGGAGATCGGGTGGAGGCTATTTCCTGGTGATATCACAATGAACGCATCTTTGACTGAGCAACCTACGAACTGAGAGTTTCGGAACCAAGAAGCTCAGGTTATATGTGCTATAGGCCGATGTGTGCTTGAGGCCGATGTGTGAACTGATTTCTGATCCTTATAGGAAATATAAGGAACGAGATATCGATACACTGTCAGACAGTCAGGCAGCGATAAACGTGGTAGCTGACTTGAAATTCGCTTTATCTATGCAAAAATATCTTGCAAAAGTTATGCATTAATGTTTATATGGGCTATACATTAAACATCCGACATTTTGGATATCATTAACTTAGTCTGACATGAAAATTAGTAAGTCACAGGCCTACGCGGGGTTCAAGCTGTTTTTATGTATTCTTTGATATAAAGTAGACTCGAACATTTTTATAACCTATGCAAAAATATGTTTAAAAAGTTTAAATAGTGTGTTTGCTTTATAAATTAAACGTTCGATGCTTTGAATATCATTAACTTATTTAGTCAAGCTGATTTGTTTGTGTCTACTTGCATTTTGGAACGCCTACAAAAAAAAAACAAAAGAAAAGAGTTTACTTAATAGATAAAGGACCGATTTCTAAAACTTTTTTCTCGTAATTCGCGTTGTTATCGAAAGCATGAAATCTCTTTGGAAGCTAACGAAACATCGTTGAACGACTTTTTGACAAAAAAATGCTGGTCACACTATAGAATAACTGCAAACTAGTTGACAGTTCTTTGCATTTCAATGATTTTCTTAATCTGGCAACGCTGCGAACACTTCAAAATTATTTTTTCGATTCACTCTTTTTAGCATTCTCTCAAACCAATCGGATGCTATTTAGCAAAAATTTAGGATTACGTTCTTGCGGCGTTCGTGGTTTTAATGTTAAAAGTCAAGTTGGTTTTAAGCCCAGTTAATCGTTATTTTTGGAAAAATCGGTAACGACGTTATATCAGAAGGTATATAACTCCTTAAAACTATTGTTTTTTATTTGCTTAATTACTATATAACGTTAACACGATATGTACTTCTTTAGTCCCCCTGATCATACTTAAGGTAAGTTGTGAAGTAGCCGACGTCTCTCCATTGGGTCTGCGAAGTTTTAAACGAAGAGTCTCGAAATATCGGGAATGGCGGTGCGGGATATTAAACCTAATGCTCTTCAAAAGGAACGGAGAGTGAACGTGAGGTACGCCTTGCCTAGGTTTAACCGTTGCAGCCAGTTTCAGTTACTAAAAGCAAATACTTGAAACTATTTTTGAACCGATTCAATTTTATCAATTTTTATAACGTATCGAGGATACCAGAACGGTGACCCATATTCTAAGATTGCTCGTACAAGTGTTGTAAATAATCTTTTTGTAACGTATGAATCCAAAAACACTCGATCTACTTTTTATAAAGTCAAAGGCTTACAGCTTTCTTGACTATAACTTCAATATGCCCATTAAAAGTAAGTTTGGAGTCGAGCAGAATTTCAAGGTCTTTGAAAACTTCTATCAAGAGGGGAAAGCCGTTGGCTGGTTTCGAAAATCTCATCAATCCCCACTTATTGCAGTTCAATTTGAGATGATTTACTGCTGCAATTTTATCCAATATGTATCATCAGTTACTGCGGAGTTGATATTTTTATACTGTAAATATTTTTCACATTAAATCTATTGGAATCGTAATCCAGAATACGCATGGTAAGTTAGAACCAAACAACTTTGATATATTATGGGTAATGTGAGAAGAAAAACCACTGCACAACGAAACAACTTCTGGGTCAATGCTGGGGTCTGAGCCCCAAAATGACCTTCTGGATCTACACCCATACATCATACTGTATGGGGCATTGGTATGGTGGGAGAAAACCATACAAACCACAGCTGTATTAAAAACTGTATTATTCAAACTGAGTAAATTACAGAGACTAGCGTGCCTAAGCATCACAGGGGCCATGAGAACTACCCCAACTGCTGGCATGGAAGCACTACTAAATTTACCACCGCTACGTCTAGCAATACAGGAGGAGACTACAATGCAAGCACTCTCAATCCACTTGAAAGAAAAATTTAAACCAGGAAAGCTTACTGGCCATCCAAGCAAACGACCATACAGACACAGTACTCAACTTCACCAAGAGGTACAAAGTAATTTTTCCATCGAGAGGAATGGAATGCTAACACAATAATGGTATACACATGGATCCAAAACGCTTCACTGTGTAGGAGCAGGAATAGTGGGCCCCAGAGCAAACAAATCAATAACAATGAGCAATGATACCACAATTTTCCATGCGGAACTGTACGCTATAATGGAAACATTGGAAATCCTATCCAAGAGAGGTCTTAGAGAATTAAGATCAAAATACTCTCAGACAGTCAATCAGTCCTCAAAGCACTAAAGAGCTACACATTTACTTCTAAAGTCCTTACAGAGTGTTACAACGCACTCAACCAACTGGCCACGCGCAACCAAGTTTCCTTGATTTGGATGCCCGGACACGAAGGCAATGAAAAGGCGAATCTTTACGCCAAAAAGGGGGCGGAAAAGCCATTTATACGACCTACTCCCTTTTTCAGCTTAAAAAAAAAAACAAAAAATCAAGGAATACTGGAATGACATTGACGGCCTCAATTATTCCAAAAAATTCCTGAACTTCGAAACAGGAAAAGTCTGAAGACACTCTCTGGAGCACTAACAGAACACTTCGCCTGCAAAAAACACCTACACAGAATAGGTATATCAGATTCTGCTGTGATGAGGAAGAATCCATGGAACACCTGATCACAAACTGTGAGGCACTAGGCCACAGGAGACACAAAATTTTAGGTGCATACCTACTAGAAGATGAAGACATACAAAATTTCCCTTTGAAAGAGCTGGTCAGTTTCCGCGACATACTAAGGGGTGCGCAATAGATCCACCTGGTCGCAGTGCATACAAGCCTTTGCCTAACCCACAAACAATTACATTACATTAATGTGATTCTAACCTTTTGTATAACTAAAACCTCTTACCCCATTTTTTAACCCTTTGCCATAGTTTAGTTTTTTAGATTAAGACCACAGTTTTGATAGCTTCAATTTTAAGGTAAGAGGAATATTTTTTTTTGCTAAAATTGACTTCCTAAAGTAGTTTTTACAGCCGACTATAAGATGCACAAAATATAATATTTCCTATGTAATGCCAGATGGAAAATAGATACAAATAGAGCAGTAAATTAAAATCACAAATTGCCGAACAGAAATAAATTTAATTTTAATTATTTTAAACAAAAACAACTAAGTCATTAAATCGAAATTAAAATTATTTAATAACTGCCTTGTACCAGTTATTATACGCTTAACGAAAGTAAAAAGTTAATAAATTCGTAAAAATTTACGACCAACCAGGCATCTTCGACACTATGAAGCATATAAATTCTTGATTAGTGTAAGCAGTGAAATTGAAAAAAGTATATCCGAGACTAAAGGGGCTAGAGAACCACAAGTTTATAAAAATACATTCCACTTTGTTTTTGGAGCTACCAACCCCGGTATGTAAAATTGAAAAACTCTTTTTTACTTTCTGGGTCCACCACAATTTCCTCCAAACTGTAAAAATTCGAAATCGTAAGGAGTACATTATAGTCGAGATATCCCGAAGGGAAAAATCGAAAATTATGCACTCCTTGAGTTTAATGGAGTGCGCATCTTTATTTTACGCCCTGTTTTAAAGGAAATTGTATCAGAATATTCATTTATCGATAACTCAATAAACAGTCGGTAATTTGCATAAAAACTAATAGTTTTAATATCACATATCAAATAGATCGAACTAAAAAGTGATACGCTTCACTAATTTTCGCCCATATAATTAATAGAACAATAATATTGAACTCGTTGACCGAATTTCTATTTAGTAATGTGAAATAATTAATTAATAGCACACGACATACTAATCTATAATAAATTTGGCAAAATGTCATATATGTATTAATAGAACCACTCGAGCAATAAATTTTAAAAATTTAGCAAAGGAAATTGCTAGAGATTTGCATGCGATTGGACTAATCAACGGTTCGCATTATAGTAGTATCTGTTTATGTTTATGTGCCCACCATGACACTTTAGTGTCAAAGCTTAGATGTGCAGAGACTACCACACACAGACGTGCTTGTATAGTATATAGTAGACAATTAAGCTGCGTCTGTCGCTATCTGTGGGCATGGGACTACTCTGCTGGGGGCCTCTAAGCGCTGTCCCAGCGGAAATGTAATCTACATTTGGAATTTGTGTGCCAGTGATGTAGACTTGAAATTCGCCATAATAGCCGTGCATATAAACATCCATATTGTATGCATAAGTTTCACATACACGAGGGCAAGCTGAAAATAATTGGAAGAATAAAGTACCACATTTGAAAAAAACAAAAAACAACAAAGAAACACCGTAGTTCTCAATATTATATCGCTTATTCAACTTTTTTAAGCCTTTCAAAACTTTTCAGTTATCGAGGTCCTAAAATAGGCATTCCTTTCACGATTTCATTTCTTCGAGTTCAGTAAAAAGTCATGACTATGCCTAGGGTCGGCGTCACACGTTTTTTTCGAGTGGGTAGTAAGAAAGAGGCTGAGGAAGTTCGTTTTCGATTGCGAACAATAAATGCGTCCATTAAAGATTCGATATCAACGAATCAACTAAATTCGGATATGTATGTAAAATGGCCAATGAGTCGATCCTGAGCCATGGTAGATCTTAAATAATTTTTAATTCGGCGTAACACAGAAAAACTTCTTTCATTGGAACGTGAAGAACCTGGTATCGTCAAAACTAATGTAAGAAAACAAACGAATTCGGTAACAATTGTGCTCAAATCTGAAGCTTTTTTACCCTCACGCGCCATTATCTGCGAGAGCAGGTGTATTTTTTTCGGAGTTTTCTGCATCAGCTTGAAGTTCTTAAAACTTTGCTAGGCGTTTTGGCGAATCCTGGATAAATTTGATTGACTCTTTTACCGCCCCGATAAGGTTTTTTGCTTCTAGCACATCTTTCAGTGCATCTTGGACCGCAAGATTGAGATTATGCGCATTACAATGAATATAAAGCGCCCGAGGTTCTTCTTTCTGTACTCGTTGCTGTAAGCCTGAAATTTTTCCCGAAACATTTGCTGCTCCGTCATAGCACTGGCCTCTGAGTTTATTCAACGGTAATTGGAAACGAATTAAGACGTCCTTCAAAATTTCAAATAAAGTTTCGGCTTTGGTGCTGTCGTATAAAATCCCATGAAATACTCGGTGGATATGAGATTAGGCGAAGTAACTCTGAGATATATCGAAATTTGTTCTTTTCTTGACACGTCTGGTGTTTCATCTATTAGAATAGCATAAAATTCTGCCTACCTTAGGGTTTTGTCCGATAATTCCGAGTGGGTATGTACCCACTGGTATGTTTTCCGAGTGGGTACCACTATCCATACTACCCACATCAACCGCCGGCCCTGACTATGCCAAATGGTTTCTAATTAAAATCAGCATCGATACTGTTATTAGCCTCAAATATTTTAGGTCTACCAGGTTGCGATTTATTTCCATCTCGTTAAGATGCAAAAAACGAGCGGACCAATATTGAATACATTTTTTCGTATTTTTCAACCTGCCCTCGAATATAAGTCAGTATTAATCACAATTAAACGCGACACGTGTAGGACATTCCAATTATTTTGTTAAGAGTTCATGCAGCTTGTAGTAGCTTGGCAACTGCTGTGCCAATTTTGAGCACAGAGCACTTAAAATTCTCAAATGATTTAAGCATTGAGTGTATTGACTATAGTATAACTTATGAATTTAGTTCTTGCTCTCATTTTGTGTAGAAGGAAAACTAATTTACTACACAGATGCATGTAACCACAACGCATCGCTCTGTTAGGTTTCAGATTAAAATATTAAACGGTTTAGCTAAAAACTGCGAAACTCTGCTACGGGGGAACGGGAAAAGATATTGACATGATTCAACAAACTTGATCTTCTCAGGAAATATGTGCATCAGCTGGTAAAGTTTCGTATCTCTAGCTCTTATAGTCTCCGAGATCTAGGTGTTCATACAGACGGACATGGCTCAATCGCTACCCGAGGTTATGATAAGCATTTTGGTATAAAGGACTTGGGGTCTGTCACGCCTCCTTCTTGCCGTTACATACATTGCACAAATCTAGTATACCCTTTGTACCTATAGGTACAGGGTATAATTATAAACGCTTTGATCCTGCTGTTTCTTTGTCCAATTGTTTATTTGTGTTTTTATCACCAAGAGCAAAAACTTTTTCGCCTTTTCTGGCTTTTTACAAGCAAGAGAACATGATAAAATGCATTTTACAAGGTGCTAAAAGAAAGTTCGGCTGCGAAAAAAAAAACCGGTTCAATTTTTGTATGGTAGCTAGACGAAATTGTGGAGCGATTTTGATCAAACTGCACACAAAAGTTAAGTCAAAAACAAAATACAACTGACATAAATTTGGTCGCGATATTTAAAAAAATACTACATTGCGTGATCTTCTAAGTGTTGGATCATATTACGAGAATATGACGCTTTATAGTGCACTTATTTACCAATCTTCTAGGAGAACACTTCTCTTTGTGCCTTATTTTTGTACTGATAGTGTCTACTTAATACTTGAAAAAAGGGTAGAAATTCTTGCAGTATTCTGTGGCATTTGTTTTGATTCGGGGACCCCGGGACAAGCATTGAAATTCGCATAAATGCGATGATGGTCCTTCCCACTAAGCATACTACTACTGCTACCAATTTTCGTTGATGCGATCTCTGTTTATAAATTATTTAATCCAACGGTCTGCGATGAAATAATTCAACCGCGGAACCTTGATCACGTCAACACACTTTCACGTGCGTCATTTCTCGAGTGTCATCAGCTGGTCCAAAGTTCCAGTTTTCAAGCGAAGACGAACCCCAAGATATTTATGCCAATATTGCATAAACATACAACATAGTAACAGTAAGAAGAGCAAACAGTTTTTGCTCTGCCTTTTGCGCTCGCGCTCTCTCTCTCTCTCTTGGGAAAAGAGAAAATGTTGACAGTAAACCTGATTTTGCAAAATTATTGTTGCATGATGGTAAGGTCGGTACAAGTATATGGGTTGGAGTACCGGGGGCAGTCTCACAGACACAAAAGCCACGATTACGCAAGACAGACCGGCAGACGGACAGACAGCAATGGGGTAAACAAACCCAACTAAAGAGACAAACACACGACAGGCCCACAAAACAAACGAATTTCAAATGTTGGCCAATTGATTTTTGTCACTGACTTGATTTATGCTGAATACTTTTGTACATATGTACATTAAAATATCGTACGATAAATATTATATACGTCTTTATACAAAAAATTTAAGCCAAGTCTTTGGCTTTAGCTTTTATACTCAAATTCGCAACATTGTCTCATAGACAAAAGCGACACATAATTAATATGCAAACATTTTTTTTCGTAGCTTTTTAATTTTTTTTTAACTCTTTGCCTACTTTTAGCTTTGCCTTGGCTTTAACAAAATTTTTTTATTTTCCTTGGTTTAGTTACATTTTCTGGTTTTCTATTTTTAATTTTTTTTTTTTTTTTGCTATTGCCATTTTTAATTTGCTTTTAATTATGCATGGTAACGTATTATGCCATTATTACGCAACAAATTAGATTGATGCGCCATGTCATGGTTGCCATTGACGAAATTTGTAGTATAAAAACTTGGACTATGGCCTAAGACTTGTATAGCATAAGATACATTTACATTTAATAAAGATTTTCTATGTTTTAGGCTACTCTTTATTTAAATTAATTTTTTGGGGGAATATTTCGGACGTCACTGTGCAAGTTGTGTTGCGCAGCTTAAACAAGTTGAAAAAAAAAATACATTTGCAGATAAAAAAGACAGAAAATAATGAATTTATTCTTGGTGCTTCGGTTATAGTCGGTATAACCCGAAGTTTCAAAATGATTGTCTACAAAATTCGCGGGCCAATATACGGTCCGATTCTTAAGGAAGATCCGAATATTTTGGTAGGTTGGAACTTGCACGTTTGCTCTAATACCGACTTTTTTAGTCCCCTCGAACATACTCGAGATGCCTTTTGGTATCTCCGACCTCTTCTTCTCTATGTTACATACATTTTCCATTTGCACGAACTCAATATACCCGCACACAATCATATTTTTATATTATCTTTGGTATAGCTATCTTTAGTTTAGCTTGAGTGAGAACTATTACAACACTCATTGTTTCTGCAAAAAAATATATATCTAATCTTTGATTAATAATACTTCATTTATAAAAACAGTAGCATTATTGAAAAAAACTATCCACAGTTTAACTCGCTTGAGTCACTAATGATTGGCTATTGAAGTTGAATTGCTTTAAAATTTATCCGTGACTCATTTTTGTGTTCATACAAAATTGTTACATTTCTCTTATTTTATTTTTTATTTTTGTACGTATTACGTCGAAATTGTTTGCCACCTGTCCCGGCGCTTTCATTAAAGCGATAAAGCGTAAACAATCACATTTTTGGTATTTTACCTGTTGCGAAAAATAAGCAATACATATGTACATACATAAATATACACAGAAAAATGAAGTAGTAAAGCCTATTTCAGTAGTCAATAGTAATATAATAACTCAAATAAAAATTTGTTTTTTAAAATAAGCCATAAAATCTTGGCTAAACATGGCTCATGAACAATTGGCCCTAAAAATGCTTGACAATCAAAACCGATTGAAAACAAAAGTGTAAACAACAACAAACATACGAGCATGTACCTAAAGAGAGCGGCAGCTGTTGCAGCGTTTCCAAAATGCGCACAAGTAAACAAACCGCACTATTTACGATAAAAGCTTAAGATAAAGCCAAAAAAAAACAACAGCTTTAACTCAACTCTCTCTTGCGCTCTTTTTTTTTTGCCCCTCTTCAGCAATTATTGTGCATTCGCCCCCATGTACATTTGCAGTCCAAGCTCTTTTGATTGTATTCGTCATTCGTGCCGTGCTCAATATTTAACATTTAAATGACACACTTTATTAAAGCTTGCTCTCCTTTTGTTTTTGTTGTTATTTACTCTTCCGCTCTCTTTGGGATGTGCCAGCAGCAGCCGAACTGTCATCTACTTGTAGCATAATATTGACATGTATGTTTAACAGCAATTTGAGTGTTGTCTTTGTCACTTTATGTTACTGCCGCTGCCCTCGCTAACGGTAACAAACTTACTACTTATATATTTGTTTATATATACATACATACATACAAAAGTATCGTAAAGGTTTCACTTTTAGACCTTGTAGTAACGCCTTTCTTTTGGTCTAAATAATTGCTGTGAAATCCATCTTTCAGTTAATTGTTATTGTTTCCATTAAATAGATGTTTATTTCATTTTTGTTTATTGCGTATTTTAATGTATCTACAAATTGTATAACTTGTTTCTTATCTGCAGCGCAACGATTTAGCTTTACTATTTAGTATAATATACAGTCCAGCTACCCTTTAACGAACAACTTTCTATTACAATTGATTTTAGAGACACTGCTTTTCGTACAAGATTTAGTAAAATGTCGCTGCGAATAAGGATTTCACATTTTTTTTCGAACTTTTGTAGAGACGAGAACAACGTACAGTAAATCCCTGAACGTTTAATTGTAAAGGCCCATACGCAGCTTGCAAAAAATATGAATTTTTGTAATTTCGTGCGGAATTTTGGCATGCTGCGTATGGGCCTTAAGAAATAAACTCGCATTTTCTATATACCGAACCAATTTGTTGGTCCGTGCGAAAAGGAAAGTAAAGTCTGACAGTATTCCAATTTTTTGGGAATAAAAAGTTATCATCCGTCTGTCTGAGCAATAGAGCTAGAAATACGAAATTAGACCAAAAATTTGTGTTGATGTTTGCCCCGCAATCATTTCGATTGTTTTTATTTATTGACTTGAAAAAGTCTCTTAAAAGAAAAAGGAAAAGAGAAAACTTTAAATCGAATAGAACTAAACTAAAGCTATGATGGATGCAAATATATAATCAAAATTGTATAGACATTAAAAAAAAAGCTGGAGTAAGTACTCAAGTTCTCATTTTACTTTGCGCTGGAATTGACTTTTTTTTTCCGTGAAAATGATTACTGGGTATCCAACTGTGCGCAGAGCACTATATTTTTTTAGCGCTATCGAATAACATTATATTATCATAGGAAACATTAACTGATTATTTGAAAGCTTGACATTTTGTCTTAACGACACTGCGCCAAGGATTTGCGTGTTGTAACAACATTAAGAGACACAACATTTCTATTGTTGTATAAGCAGCAGCAAGGGGCGGACTTCTTTATTTAGTGTTTATACTCTAAAAGAAAGTATATTAATAGTTTAAAAAATTTTTCAGTGCTTAATGAATTGAATTAGTAAATAGTAAAGACTTTACTAGTGATTTCGTCTGTCTGTATTGCCTGTGTTGCTGTTTGTCAGCAATCACCTGAAATGGTATGATCTGGGCACTCTTAATTTGTGAACTGAACTATAATAAACGCGTAGAAAAAAACGAGTAGAAAAGCATTAAACGATTATTAAAATCATATTATATTGCGCAACTAAGTTCTCGCTGTTTTTTTTGAGTTCGTATACCTTGACGGTAGAAGTGTTCGTCTTTTGAGGCTATCCACGAATCAAGCCATTTTCCGATATCTTCATATGAATGGAACTGCTGATTAGCCAGACCATGTGCCATCGAGCGGAACAAGTAAAAATCGGACGGCGCAACATCTGGGGAATATGGCGGGTGGGGTAGGACTTCCCATTTGAGCGTTCCCAAGTAGGTTTTAACAGGATTGGCAATGTGAGGCCGAGCGTTGTCATGCAGTAAAATCACTTTTTCGTGCCTCTGCTCGTATTGTTGCCGTTTTTCTCGCAGTGCTCGGCTCAATCGCATCAATTGAGTTCGATACCGTTACCCAGTGATGGTTTCGCCTTGTTTCACCAGCTCATAATAAACAACATCGACCTGGTCCCACCAAATGCACAGCATAACCTTCGCAGCGTGAACATTCGGCCGAGCCAGTGACGTGGAAGCATGACCTGTAATGCTGTAATGAATCCATTTTTCATCACCCGTCACGATGCGATGAAGAAAACTCTTCCTTCTTTTTCGCTGGAGCAGTTTTTCACAGGCGAAAAAACGACGCTCAACGTCCCTTGGTTTCAAATCATAAGGAACCCAAGTTCCTTGCTTTTGAATCATTCCCAACGCATGCATTCGCTTGGAAATGGCTTGGCGGGTAACTCCTAATGCTGAAGCAAGCTCTTCTTGCGTTTGGCACGAATCCTCATCGAGCAATGCCTCCAATTCAGCGTCTTCGAAGGTTTTGGGTCTTCCTTTACGTGGACGGTCGTCAACATCGAAATCACCGTCTTTGAAGCGACGGAACCAATCACGGCACGTTGTTTCGCTTGGAGCAGCATCTCCGTACACTTTTTGGAGCTCTCGATGCGCTTCAGCTGCCGTTTTTTTCGAACAGAACAAGAAAATCAACACTACCCGCAAATTATGATTTTTTGGCACAAAACTAGACATTTTCACACAACCACAAGTAAATAATGCAAAAAGAAATTCACTAATGTGCCATAGCAGTTTGCTTACCATATGCCTAAGCTTCGTTTATGAAGTTTTGGGTATGTCAAAATCGACCAGAACTTTCTGCTAAAGCCATCTATTGACAAACAGCGAGAACTTAGTTGCGCACCTATACATTCTGTATAATTTTTTTTATTCGAAAATTTCTATTATTTTGAGAATATCTAAAACTTTATCTTTAATGTTTTTAAAATACTTAACAGAAACAAACCATGCTCCATAATACTTGTAAATATCTAATTTTTGCTGCTACCGTAGTCAGGCACTTCTGCATTTTTACCCAGCAAAGACTCAACACTGCATATTTTGTTATTGCAAAAGTTCGCAAATTAATACATTTCATTCTAGAATCTACTACCCCATTACATAAAAGAGTATTTAAACTTTGCCAAAGCAAATCTAGCTACGTTCTTTTTTATTTATTTACATTATGTGTATCTCACGCACACGTACAAGGCGTAATTTTATTAATACTACATATAGACACATTTTGCAATAAAAACTTTTACATACGAGATTCATGTGTGTAGGTCATACTATTTTTGCAGTAAATTGAACGATTTTTTGCATAGTATCTAAACAAGTCATTTGACAGTTGTGATAATTTTTTCGATTTCATTTCAATTTAAACTTGTTTTGCACCACGGTGCAGTTAAGTCATCAGACCAAAGGCGCCCTCAACCATTATAATACACAACTGTGACCATTGTCAGCACATGCAACATGACACAGAACTATTATATAAGCATGGAGGTAAGCAGTGCATATAGATTTTATGGAAAGTATGTCAATACTTTTTTCAACATATTTTATTTTTTTAAATTATTGGTACAACTACATAGCATATTACATACGAACAACATGTCATTGGGACTTTTTAAGGGAATTTATTTTATGCCGTCAGGTAGTACACACCCACTTATGGCATGACAGTTTTCCCTTGCTTCATCCTTAATTGAGTATGGTTACACTACGCGTGCTTCGTGCCATTTTTTTTTCGTTTTAGTTTTTGCCAAGAATACTATTAAACTATACTAGCCGTATGCAAATATACAATTTGCATGTGTACATGCACATTTGACCAATTTAAATTTTAAAAAATTAGTTGATATGCATAAATAACCTTAAAATTAACCTTAATCTGCAAAGTGAGTGAGTTACAGTGTTTGAGTTTTGGCAACAAAGCCGGTGAATCATTTCAAGCAGTGTGATATCATCAATAATTACGCCAAACAGTTAGACTTGAATCAGGCCAGTGAGCGCACACTGCTTGGTTATACATACATATATGTATGTACTTATGATAAATGCCGAATCGTTAGACCCAACAATGTCAATGGACATAGTGATAAGACCAAAACTAATGTATTCGTTTGGCTTGTATGAAGTGATAAGAGCACACAGCTGCAACTATAAATTATACACAGACCAACATAATATGTATCTTTTCATTATCTACAGAGTAGTCCGTAGATACGCAATCATAGTTCTGAGTCTATGTCTAAAAATCTATTAGCGTTAGCGCACGTGGACATTAAAATTATTTACGCTGGGCAAAAGGTTAAGCACCCAAGTGATAACTTGAAAGACAAAAACAACAAAAACAAAAGGGCCTAAAGGTACTAACATTTTCACTCAACAATACCGTGTTATTGAAAAACCGTGCTGTTTCCAACCCTCTCCGGATTAGACGCGCCTAATTCATATTCACACCTTTTTATACGAAATGCGTCGTTGGCTTGTCCCAATGAGTCAAGCACAACAAGCCCAGCTCTGTCCAGTTAACCCGTGCCACTCCGAATGTGTCAATATTGAAACAGCATTTAAAATGAAAAAAAAAACTACTCGTAATATTTGTTGAAATGTTGTCTAAGACGCCAGGCATTGCCGTCATAGTCATAGTTGAACGCGGATTGAAGAATCAGACGCACAGACATACGGATGACATCAAGAGTGCTTGGTAAAGGTTTAGTTTACGAGATTCACATTAGTTTTGCAAAAACTCTAATTAGTATTAAGTCATATTTATTAGTAATAATGATGAGATATGGCAAGCATGAAATCTTCCCCGTTTGATTACTACAAAATAGGGTTTTATACCCTATACTTTATATATAAAGTCGTTATTAAGTTAATGCCAAATAAATGAGCCTACCAAAATAGTAGGGACGATAAAAGGAATTGATGTAGACATGACCATCTTTATGCCTATGTTTCTCGAAGACCAAAAGAGTTAAGAGCATGAAATTTTACCACAAAGAAAAAAAAAATTAATAAAATCGGTTAAGCAACTGGGTAGTTATAGCCAAATATGAAGAAACTTTACTAAAAATGCTTATTCAACATACTTATGAATTAAAACTCATGTGCTTTAAAATCGAATAGGCTATAGTAACGTCGAGATGTTCCGCCTGCAACTGTTCCCCAGATGTTGACATGCGAAACACGCAGGTGGCAGAGCCCCCTACTTTAATGCTCTTACCATTTTGATAGCTCTAAACAGCCAAAAAAAAAAAAACTAAACGGACTTTCAAAACCAGAGGTCAGCCAATGCTGTTCTCATATTTTTCAAGTCGCTAAATCCGAATCCGAGTACCAAAGAATACCAGCACGTCAGGGCTCTGACATAACAAGATTTTTTAACAAGGCCGGTCGTCCGTCGACTTCAAAAACCTGTCGTGCTGGGGTTTTTTGAACCTAGGAATCGGGTTCAGTGGCCCCAAAAACAATTAGACATGGTTTGGTCCCAAGACCTGAAAAACCTTTTTTTTTCTAAAGCTGTGTTGTAACATAATCTCGAAACACCATATAAAAAATATTTTTCTAGTACAGACGTCCAACTATGCTTTTTAAAAAAAAACCTGGTTTGATCTAGTTCCGAATGTCGGTTATATAGAGAGTTATTAGAAGAGTAATAGCATTAAACTAGGGGGCTCCTTTTTGTGCGCCTGTGTCTTTTGTAAACAAGATGCAAAAAGTTGGAATTGTCTACAGAAAAAAGAACTCTTAAAGGAAACAATTTTTTTTTGCAATATTTAGACATGCTCTGATCCCAGAGGTTGTGGGTTCGAATCCCACGTAAAGCCATGGTCCTGCACTTTCCCCTTTTCCTATTCCCCATATTTTCCTGTCTATTCCATATTCTTATCACTTACTCTCATTCTCGGTATCACAATGGGCCTAAGTGAGTTGGGACGCTAAGTTCCAACTGCCGCCCTAACCTACCTACCTAGACATGCTCTGACTTTTGAAAAATAAATTTCCGCACTTCTTGGGTTGAGGTTTGGCAAGCAGGAAACCAAATCGCTAGTACCATAAAAAAAAGTATTTAAAAAATTACTACATATAACACTTTTGAAGGGAGTGCAATAATTAACAATATTAATGATAGTTTTAAGACAATACCAAAAAAAAAAAAGTTTTAATTGCAAAATGTGAAAAGTTATAAAATATTTGCTTTCTCCAAAATCTATTCGGCTTACAAAAAACTAGATTTAAACAAATTTTTTTTAGACATAGAGTAACCTTCATAATACCGCGGAAGTCTTATTTTTTTCGGTTCACAGAGACTGCGTGCAGTTGGCTAAAGGTCCAATAGCTGATAGCGTTATATGGTTGATAATACATAGATGGAATAACAAGTTGTTGCTCTGTACTGGATTAGATCATTTTAGTATAGCAAGTTCTCTATCAAACATATACACAATCTACATTAAACAAAGAATAGAGAGCTGGCTAGCTTGACAACTGCTACTGAAAAGCGTTGAAAAACAGTAAAATTAAAGATTAGATGCCACAAAAAAGGGCATGCATGATACGAGCTCATCCAATTTGGCATTAAAACTCAACAAAATCATAGCCCCAATGATGACGGCAATTTAAAATAGTTGACAGAAAACAAAAAGCTGAGCACGCAAATGCTTTGGCTTGTAAGGAAATATAATATCGTTTCACAGAAATTGCAACAATTTCGAGTAGTTTTGAACATCAACATCAACAGCTACTGGTACTGGTACTTGACACCCAACCGAAAGTGCTTGACTAGAACTCAGTCAGCACAAATTTGTCTTTTTTAAATTACTAGTAAATCGTGTTAATTAAATTTAATTTCTAGTTAAGCTCTGATGCGTGTTTGTTAATGCCTCTTGATTAACAAGAATCACAATGTAGTACCTACATATAAACATTGCTAATTATAAAGGAAATTTGTGTTTTAATGATTGCTGAAAGAATACTTCATAGTACCGGGGTCCCCCGCTACGTTGAACAGCCCCTGCATAAACTAACAGTTAGCAATTACGACAGCTGAATATTAATTACTATATTCGAGCAATCACATTAAATCCACAGCTGTTTGTATGTAGCTGTAAAACAAAAGCAAAAAAACAATCCTCTCTTACTAGAATTCATTGGCGTTGTATTTTTTTGCGCCAGCATCATGCGTTTTAATGAAGTCACCATCGTTCGAAGTCCCCCCCCCGCAAAATATAACTTAAACTAAGAATTGTGACCATATGTAGCAGCTTGATTAGCGTGGGTGTTTCACTCTCTCGAAAGATGTATAGGCAATCGTAGTAGCACAGGGCAAGATCTTTGTTAAATATCGCTAATCTAAGTAAATAAGTTTGAGAAAAAGTACTCATTTCATGAAATTACTCTTTGGGAGAATATGTCCGATAGTCGGCGTATGGTGGTCGATTTGACCTTAAGAGACAGAAAATATATATTTCTTCAATATTTACAAACATTTAAAGTAGATACTTATACGTTCCGACACACCTGTCCTAAAAAGTCAATAGGTTTGATGAAAATGTAGCTAAAATCGGCTTTCGGGGTTTGATTTGTACTTGTTTTAAGGTAAAAAAAATGCAAGTCCTGAAATCGAAGCTGATCATCTTCTCGAAAAATCACGAAAATACATTTTTTTTATCATTCACACCGGTATGTGGTCGCAATACCACATTCAGTTTTCCCCAGGTTTACGAAACTTGGACGTAGTGGTTTATCGATTCCATATTTTTGTTCTATTTTTTTAACGAATTGTTTGTTTTTTTATTAATTTTTATATATATTTTTTTTTTTTTTTTGATTTAAAAAAATTATTTTTTTATATTTTGGTGTTTTAGCAACGATTTAAAAAATGAAATTAACTTAATTAGTTTAAATATGAAACGACGAGAAGGCAACAACTGCCTTTTTAAGTCTTAATCCGTACGAAGAATCTTCTAGGTTTTTTATTTTATATCGATTCCAGAATGTAAAGAAGTCTTTATGAATAGATTCCCCGGTTTGTTCAGACCACAGTCCTAGCCCATTGTTATTTAAAAATTGCACACAATCTTTTATGTGCTTTAGCGATACGTGTATTTTTAATGTTTCAGAGACATCCTCAAGGCTTCCCAAAGCTTTCCGCAATTCAGCAATACGTTTATCTAACTTAGGGCCAACAGTATTTGTTGTAAAGCAGTAGTTAACAATTTTATTCATAGCCTTCAAAGTTGTAACAAAAGGCACCAATCTGAAATATTCGACGTTAACAAAAATGTCTGGATCTAATAATTTGTCTGCCTCTTTAAGCATTTTTCTGCATGCATTCCCCTCAAAAATTTTACCGTTTTGGAATAGCATTCAATTTTTTTTGGCCAAATCAATGCTGTTTTCCGACCCACAAGAGAAACTAACCCTTTCCAGAAGAAAAAAAATCAAACCGATCTCTGGAACGGTTTTCAATCAGCGTGAAACTTGGGATATTGCAAAAACTTGTCAAAAGAATGCTAGGATTGAAAGCGGCTGTTATAAATGCAAGGGATGAATTATTCGAAAAATGCCAAAAAATTCGAAAAGTTGAGTTTTTTGACAGAGTGAAGAAATTCATGTAGACATATCCTTCTGTAAATACGCATAGATCTTTGATATTTTAAGAGTTTGTATAAACAAACTTGACATTAGGACACCTTAATAAGGCAATAAGGCAGATCAGAACCTTTCATTCCTAAATATAATTTCAATACTTTCAAAGTAGTAGTGTTTGTATTCTTTCAATTAGTACCATCATTCAACATGATGATGTCCGTTGGGGCCATAAAAATAGAAGTGTTTTTGTGGCCTGTCTTTGAATAGCCTCAGTGGCAAAGTAAAATATAAAGCTAGCTGAGCCTAATTTTCTAATTTTTTAGAATTTACTTTTAGGCAATTATGTGCTAGTTAGATAGAATCAATCATTACTTTTAAACTTGAATACGTTGGTTCGAGTCCAAGGCAGGATTTTTTTTGGAGCTATATAAAGCTACTTGGACGATGGCGCAGTGCTCTCTCAAATCGGCCGCGATAGACATTAATATTTTCCAAATATTTTAATATTTTGAGGATTGTAACAGCATTCATTTTCTTTAAGTTAAATTTTATTCCATAAGCGTATTTGCAGTCAAAGAATTAAGTTCATAAAACCACTTGAAAATCTAAACATTTTAAGAAGAACAAAATTTTGCTACAATTAGTTTAAGAGCTAGAATCCAAAACGAAATAATATTTATCAAGTGAAAGCAGTCCATACTTATACGTTCCAGTGTCTAACTTGAAAGAATATTTACGCAAGAAAAATACGACAGAGACACAAACTGGGTTCAAGGTTTCCAAGCAATATGTGCTTAAAGCAAACAAACGGACGGATCGACAGTCAGACAGACAACCATTGTCAATGTCATGCTTCAGAATTATGCACAAGGCAAAATGTTAAAATAAAACATAATAAAAAAAAAAAATCAGGTGCCCCACATCATGAAGCTTCCATTATGCAAGCATGCGAAATTCACATTTGAATTAAACATGTGTATTAAATTTATAAATTAAAAAGCTAAAAAAAAAAGTGTCATAGCCATACAATAAACTATATGGGAAAGTCAGTAAATAGGTTTAATAGTAAAACGAATGAAGATATGTTGAAAGACTCAAGACTCACCTCGGCCGATTTAGCATAAAGTGCTGACCGCCGAATATGACCAACATATAGATGCCACAGTAGTAGAACACCCAAGTCCAATTCTCGACCATCCATTTTCGTGTGCGCTGATGTATAAAGTCGTTCTCAAAATCAAAGATATATGAATAGTTGGGCGTGACACTTATATCCATGTTGATCATATTGTTGGCTGTCTTCTTTATCTAGTGTGGTGCGTTAGAATGTGTATTTTGTAGCTATCTTAACAGTTTGGATGGTTTCAAAAGTTCTCTGAAGTTTGGTGATATTTCTGTTGGTAGGGTTTATCTGTTGAAAATATAAGATATTGTTTATTTAATTAATTAATACCAATTAGTAAAATTAAGTTTTCCACATATATTAAACAAATCGAGTATAGGTACGAGTACTGACTCAATTACGTCCAAGATACAATGTTTATTGTGGCCTTAGCGACCCACAACTGGAATTATAATGATTTGCCTATTAAATTTATTCTGAATTGTATAAATTTAGTATATATTACATATTTATTTATAAAGGGTCATTAATCTTGAGGTTTTATTTTCAATAGGGTTTTGTTGATAAATCATGCGTGAGTAAAGTCAAGTTATATATATATATTTAATCCATTAAATTCCTAGGTGGAACATAGGGCTGTTACAAATATTTTCCATTGAACCCTGTCTAGGGCTAGGTGTTTGATTTCACTCCAGCTTTTCCCTGAGTTTCGCAGTTCGACTTCAACTTGTCTTTTCCAGGTGTTACGCGGGCGGCCTTGTCTACGGCTGCCTTGGGGATTGAAGTCTAACGCCTGCTTTGCTAGATCGGTTGCCGGTTTCCGCAAAGTATGCCCTAACCATTTATTTTTTCAACATAGAATTTCTTCTGCAATAGCAGGTTGCTTGGTTCTGAACCATAGTACGTTGCTTGGTATAGTATTCGTCCAGAATATGCGAAGAATGCGCCGCAAACAGCGGTTCACGAATGCTTGAAGACGCTGAGTGTAGATGACATTAAGACTCCAAGTTTCTCTGCCATACAGCAAGACTGTCTTCACGTTGGTGTTGAATAGCCGGATTTTTGTGTTGAGCGAGATGTTCGATGATTTCCACATGTTTTTAAGCGAGCCGACCATTATTCGTAATGTAGCTTCCAAGGTAACAGAAGCTTTGGACGTCTTCAATCTGCTCACAGTTAAGTTGCCATGTGTTTTTATTCAGTTTTCATTGCCATTTCATCATGAAAAGACTTACACCCGAAAAACGTTTACAAATCGTACAATATTACGAAAATTCGCGTTCTGTAAAAAATATTTTTCGCGAGCTTAGACAATTTTATGGAACCAAATCGGTGAACAATTAATTTTTACGCTCCGGACCGGTGAATTGGCCACCAAGATCGTGTGATATCATACCGTTAGACTTTTTCCTTTGGGGCTACGTGAAGTCTAAAGTGTTTGTAGATAAGCCAGCTACGATTAAAGCATTAGAGGCCAACATAACCCGTGTTATCCGATTATGCTTCGTCATCGAAAATTGGAACGTCCGCATGGACGAGCTACGGTGCAGTTGCGGCCAACATTTGAAAGGGACTATCTTTAAAAATGGCGTACGTTAAAGTCGGGCGCAGACGACTTTGGGATACCCTGTACCACCACATTGCAATTAAGTCCGACATATTGCTTAAGACCTCCAAAAGATATTTTATTCGGCAAATTTGGCTACGATATTTTCATAAACAAACAGAAATCAGTTGAATTTTGCACCATACAATTTTTTTGACTGATCGGTCCTATGGGGACTATATGATATAGTCAACCGATTTTGATCAAATTTAGTACACTGATTGAAAACTATAAAAAACTTCCGACTGACAAATTTGGTTCCGATATATTCAAAACCAAACGAAACACAACGAATTTTGTAAAAAAAGCGTTTTTTTGACCGATTGGTCCTATGGGAGCTATATGATATGTCAACCGATTTTGATCAAATTTGGAACAGTGCTTGGGAACTCTAAAAAACTTCTTAATGCCAAATTTGCTAACAATATCTTTACAAACAAACGAAACGCAACGAATTTTGTACAAAAAACGTTTTTTTTACCGATTGGGCCTATGGGAGCTATATGATATAGTCAACCGATTTTGATCAAATTTGGTACAGCGCTTGGGAACTCTAATAAACTTCTTTATGCCAAATTTGGTTACGGTATCTTCACAAACAACCGAAACACAACGAATTTTGTACAAAAAACGTTTTTTTGACCGATTGGGCCTATGGGAGCTATATGATATAGTCAACCGATTTTGATAAAATTTGGTACAGTGCTGGGGGTCTCTAAAAAACTTCCGCTTGCCAAATTTGGTTATGATATCTTCATAAACAAACGAATTATCCATCTAAAACTTTTGGTTTTTTTCGAGGTCCTCTGAAACACCCCTATGGGAGCTATATAATGTAATCCCGATATCAAAAAAATAAAACAAACTTGTCTCCTATGGATTAATAAGGGATCTAATCTGAAAGTTTGGTTGCTCTAGCTCTTACCATCTCTGAGATCTAGGCGTTCATACGGACAGACAGACAGACGGACAGACGGACATGGGTTTATCGACTTTTCTAGTCACTCTGATCATACTTTAGGTAACTTTGGGGGGTCTCCGACGTCTCCTTCTGTACGTTACATACATTTTCGGCTTGCACAAACACAATATACCCTTTGTACCATACGGTACAGGGTATAAAAAGTGAATGATAAGAATGGTTCTTTCTATTGAAAGTAAAGATTTTCCGATTCTTTTGAAATTTTTGTGTTTGTTTTTTACTTCAAAAAAGGCGTCCAAAACATTATTGTGTCACGTCTATTACAAATTGTGAAAATCGGATAAAATCTTTAATAGTAAGAAAAAGTGCAACGGTTACACTTGGCTATAATAAACCCTTTCCTCTCCCCGGAATTGAATTCTCAAAAGTTTTAAACAAAAATTTATGCGCTTCAACATGATTACAAAACGACTCCAAGTTTTCATCAACCGCTCAATGCACCGCATCATGAGAGTCTTTTGGCCTCGCATGATATCAAACTCCGAGCTGCTTAGAAAGGCAAACTAACTAGATATGGCTACAGAAATTAGAAAGAGAAAATGGCAATGGATTGGCCACACGCTAAGGAAGAGCGATGACAGCGTTGCAAAACAGGCGTTGCGATGGAACCCTTTCCAGCAAACAGGTCGCAGCATTGGTAGGCCGCGTATCACCTGGCGACGCTCAACAGAGGCCGAAATGAAATCTCTTAATCTAACATGGAGGGAACTCAGAGTCCTTGCACAAAGCCGGGTCCGCTGGCGAAGAGAAGTAGTTGACGCCCTATGCTCCAAATAGCAGTTAAAGGAACATATATATAACATGATCTTTTAATAAAACTAATCTAGTGTTTATTTTCTATGTTTAAAGATTTGATTTTAAATAGTGAAAATCTATAATAACATAGGTAGGCTGCACCGGCTGACCCCTGGGGAGCTGCACGTAGACTAGATACTGCTTAGTGCTCCACACCAATATAATTCTATTGATTCATATGCACAAGCATGCATACTTTAGAAACGTATTTAAATTGTTCGTTGGCTATTTTAAATTTTACTTTACTCCACCATATATAAATACGTATGCTCAATATGGTAATTGAAAAATTTACTTGTTAATTTTTATAATCTTCTTGCACGCATTCGGAAAATCGATAGTTATTATTAGCAGCAATGGAATGTCCCAGGGAATTTAACAAACAAGTGAAATATTAATGGCAACCACAAAAGGTACTTAAGTAAGCACATGGCCCTAACACAAAACTAAAAGTATTTTTTACTTAAATATTCTGTCATATTATTAAATATGCGCAATTGAAGTGAAAGTTTGTATGAGTATCAACTTTTTCATATTTATTGTCCCGACAGTTCCTACTTTGGATTATCTAGTCTATTCGCTGATACCTAATGTAGCTAGGGCTAGGGTTAATCCAATTGTTAGCGTCTTGAGTGGAAAGCTAGTCTGGCGAGAGTGGTCTCTACTTCTCAATTGTTTTGCAAGGTGACTCTCAGTTGCAGTTATTGTTATTTTTTGTGATAATAGTGCCAAGTAAGCCTATGTTGAACTAAGACTTTTCGAATAAAAGTATTGCATTTGATAACTATGATGATGAACTTTCTTAAGTAATAGTGGTAAAAAAACCAAACAAGGAACTTTTTTTTACCTTTTTATTTCTTTTTTCGAACATTTACCAACACTAGTATTCTGGGACGGCCTTTATATCCAATGGTTTCAGCGGACTTGGATATTTGTGCTTTATGTTCTGCTAAATAAGCTGAGGATTATTTTATGCCAGTGTAGCAAACAACACTTTTTTTTTAATAAGCTTTACATTTAGGGTATTCACGCTTTGTGTTGAGTTGAGGAGTTGAAAAGTTGAGGAAAAAGTCAACAAGCCAAAGTGTGAACAGCCCTGTTGAGTTTTATGAGTTGAGGAGTTTTCTTCTTATTCCCAGAGTTTGTTTACATTTGTAAATTGGTACAAATTATATTAAAATTCAATAACTTGAATTAAACATGCCAAGTCAAAGCATAAAATCTATTTTAACTAAACCTTTAGCTAAAGTAGCTATGTATTACATCGATTTTTATTATTTTATTGCTGCGAAAATGAAACAATTGCAGAAAAACCGTATTTGAGTTTGTGCTACTTCTTCTGAATTAAAAATGCCGAGACTAAGCGTAAAGTGTGTTTTGATTGATGCTGTTGCTAAAGTGGCTTTGGATGAAATTGATTTTATTGAAAGTTCGTCTGCTAAAACAAATGTATCGTATAAAAACTATATCGGGCTGCGTGCCGACGCACAAATTGATGAAGTTCTAGATAATTATCTAGAGGACATTAATGCAATAACACTCTCGTGTAGGGGCGACCACTTCCACATTCTTAAGTCAATTGACTGGCGCCACAACGTGCTCAGTTCCTTGCACGAAAACCGATTTATTCAAATGCTGAGGGTAACTCCAAACAGTACCCTCATATATTATGCCTAGTACAGCCCCAGCACTTTCCTATTCGCATCTATTTTTTCTCTTTTACTTGCGTTAACTCAAATTACAAGTAATTATGTCCAATTCACTTAATTTCGCAAAAAAAAAAGGTACAACCTTTTTTTACTTGCTTTAATACAATTTGATAATTTTAAATTTGGCGCTCTTCTTTTTTTAGCGAGTATAAGGCAACTCGTTGCTTTTCATATCACGAAATGGCTCAAAAAGGACAAACGGTAGCAGTGCTGAAAAGGCAGTGAATTACCAGATTGTGGTAGACTAGGATCTGGGTTGAGGAAAAGTTGAGTTAAAAGTTGAAACGCAGGGTTAATTTACAGCATGTATTTGTTTTGGTAAAAGTCCTCAACTTTTCAACTCCTCAACTCAACACAAAGCGTGAATACCCTAATTATTATTTAATTTGACTTTAAAAAAATATAATTTTTGATAAGTACAGCGCACGCTCGATAACGTGACCTAATAATAAAACCACGGGAGTTCACGTTAACAAAAGTGTTCACGTTTTCGAATGCCAAACAAGTATCAAGTAAATTAACACGTTTAAATTCACATTTTATTGTTGTTTTGAGAAAATTTGTGAATTTTTTTTTTTTTTTAAATCTGTCATCTTTTTCTGTGTCTTTTGTTATTTTAATTAATTGAAACACAGCTTTCTCCCTTAGTCGTTTCAGTACATACATGTCATTTTGATCGACGTCTTCATGACCAGCCCACTGTACCGCTTTGTTGAAAATCTGAGAATTTCAGCTTTTTCTTTCAACGTCAAACACAGGATTTTTACAACTCATTTTTATTCTGCATAGATATAAACAAGACAAAGACAAAACGCTCTATGCTAGGCCAAAATTGCCAAACAAAAAACATAATTCACTATTAGGGGAATCCCCAAGTTCAGAATTATTTGAGCTCAATGCAAATTACATGCAAACGTTGAAACTTGTATTTTTCGTGTTATAAAGCTTTCTCGACTTGTTCACGTTTTATAGTCAGTGCAAAAAAAAATTTGATCACTTTTTGGGGTGTTCACGTTTCGGAGTATTCACGTTATCGAGCGTGAACTGTAATGCAACATTCGATTTATCACAACTGTGTCTTAAAGCAAGATCTTCAACGACATTTAAGTTGAACGAACCCAATACATTTATTTGGAACAGTTATTGTCATTGATCATATTTTATGATGCGTTCACATTGGCTCTAGCGCCTATTCGCTGAAACAGCTGTAGTCCAATAATGCAATATAATTCTTATTAATTATTTTCTATGGTTTTTGCAACATTTAAAAATATATTTTCTTTTAATTTTTCGCACTTCAACGTTCGTTGCATTGATTTAAAAAAAAACTACGGCTATGTCTGTTTCTGCGACGGTTAGTAAAGCGCCAGTGACCAACGCAGGATGTGCGACTAAAAAAGGGCACGGATATTATTTTTTATTTAAACGAGTTTCCATCAAAGTGATCAGCATCAATTCGCGAATAATTCAAGTTTAACGTAAAATAACATTGCTCTATGCACAAATGGACTGTAGAACAACTGTCGAAAAGTAGGCAATCATGTGATAGTTAGTTGTATTGAAAGAATTTGCTTACACGTTTTATCTATAATGCTTACACGTTTTATCTATAATGTATATACAGTCATGGACAAAATTGAGAGGACAGCATTTCAAAAAATATACAACCCTTAGTTAAACCGATCTGTTTATATTTTATGCTCCAATATTGGAGCTGTTTATTAGAATGCAATGTGAACTACGATTTTTTGGAATCACTTGTTTGAGCATGTTCGCTCTTATTGATTTTTTGGTCCGATAGTCCCAAAACGGCATTTTTGAGCTGGACAAAATTGAGAGGACAGTGCGTTTATTTTAAATGTTTGGACATTGTTGCTCTTTTTATCGGTTCGTTTGCGCTTGCTATTCGCGGGTACCGTTATTTTTTTTCATAAAGGACTTATTTTTAGCATACAATTTGTTCCTAGAGTCAGTTTACGCATAAAATTAGTCGCGATGGGTGGTCGAAAAGAAGTGCCTTTAAAAATGTGACAATTAATTGTTCAAGATCGCCAAAACGGATTGAGTTTACGCAAAATCGCTGAAAAATACTCGGTGTCGAAAACTTGCGTAGAAAAAATGTGGAAAAAATATACAGAGTCACGTCAACTTAGTAATTTGACGGGCCGCGGTCGCAAGCGTGCTACAACCATCCGCGAAGATACGCTTATTGTTCGCCAAATCAAGCTAAAATCGAATACTTTGAGCTCGGAAATCAAGGAGCAACTCAATTTAGATGTTTCTACCAAAACAATTCGCCGTAGATTGCATGAAAAAGGCTTCACTAGCCGGGTGTCTATCAAAAAACCACTCATATCACCGAAGAACAAAAAGAAGCGATTGGAATTTGCCAAAAAATACATCGACAAGCCATTGTCCTTTTGGAAAACGGTTGTTTGGAGCGATGAGAGCAAATTTGAGCTCTTTGGTATGAAGGAACGTCGAAAGGTGTGGAGAAAAGTACGCTTCACCGTTGTTAGACAAACACACAACGAAAACCGTGAAATTCGGCGGCGGCTCCATCATGGTCTGGGGTTGTTTTTCATGGTCTGGTGTCGGCAACTTGCATAAAATAAATGGAATAATGGACGCTCCACTTTATATTCGAATTCTTGAAGAAAATCTTTCTGAATCGGTGGAAAAAATGGGCATTGCCGATTAATTTATATTCCAGCATGACAACGACCCCAAGCATACAGCCGGTATAGTAAAGCGATACTTAGAAAGAATTTCAGTCAATGTGCTCGAATGGCCAGCCCAAAGCCCTGATTTGAATCCAATTGAAAATTTATGGGCCGCACTTGACTCCAAAGTACACCCTAGTCGTCGCCCAAATAGAGAAACGTTCTTCGCAAATCTTCGAACTGCCTGGGATGAACTTCAGCCAGATTTGTTGAACAAATTGGTCGAAAGTATGCAGCGGCGACTTTCTGCTGTCATAAAGGCACGCGGTGGAAGCACAAAATACTAGAAATACTTAAATATGAGACATTCCATGTTTTTGTCTAACAAAAATGTGTAGTGTCCTCTCAATTTTGTCCAGCCAAAAATGGCCGCATTTCAGAAAAACCCAAAAAAAAATCATCATATGCCAAAATATTTAACCATTTTCTTTTTAAAGCGTTTACTAACATTATTTTGCAATAAATAATTCCAACAATAAGACAAAATAATACAAATCGAACAAAATACTAAGCATTTAGTTTTCTTATTGAACCTGTCCTCTCAATTTTGTCCATGACTGTGTGTATAGGGGATTCACGCTTGATGTTGTACAGGGTTGAGTTTAAAGTCTTAAAAATAAATAATATTAAATGTTAAATTATTAATACATGCAAGTCGCAACTCCTCTACGCAATAGCAAGCGTGAATGTCTCAAATGCCGAAATTCATAAGGATCTAAACACTTGCTATGTTAAAGAAGAAGTCAGCAAATTTAGCAATAGATACATGGAAAGATTATTGGAACATAGCAATAATCTAGCCCTTAATTTAACAGATAACAGTCAAACCTATAGAAGACTTAAAAGATTTCATGTCCTTGATCTCTCAAGTAGATTTTAGTTCAGAATTTTCTTTTTTTTTTGTTATTTATCAATGGAGACTAGCTGCTCCTGTCACCGTTTAAATAATTTTATATAATTTACTGATTGTTATCGAACAGATTGTAAATAAAATCGAAGAAAAAAAAAAAATATATAGCAATAGCAAGCGTGAATAAACAATAAATTTGTATTTGTGAATATTTTCTGACGCTTTGGGTTACCATTATAAAAATGTATAACTTATTATACAAGTAAGTAATGGAATAAACAGTATAATAACATTTTTTATCAACTTTCTCGAGTTAAGAAGTTTGAAGAAAATATGATACTCAATAGCTTGCTGTTATCAGTAGGCATGCTTAAAAAACATAAGGGGTGTTCACATTGTCTGGCATAAAAGCAAAATGGTAAAAGTGAAAAGTATCGAGCAACAAGTAACACTAACCAAAATGTGCATTACCGCCCGGCCCAGACCCTTTATTACGAAAAGTATGCCATACTTGCCCAAAAGATCATATTTTTTTTTAGTGTGTTACGAAACTAAACAGCTGTCTGTAAACAACCAGCAAAAGTTTATTTTGTAAATATTGAAGTTGCTATTTCTTTGCAGTTGCAAATTGTAAGTATTTTTCTTACTAAAATTGTTCTTAAATAAATGGAACCAAACAATATGACACTTGTAAACAGCTGATTTTTGCAAAATAAACAGTACTTTGATTCTGGTTACTTTTCGTACTCGGTCGGGCATTTTTACCTCGTTGTTAAGGTTGCTCACGTCATTGCGTATTCTTGACCTTAGCCGTTTATGCTAGACATAGTGAGCAGACCGCCTAACTAGTCACTAACACATTAATATGATTTTGAATTTGTATTGTTATACTACAATATAGCATGGTTAAAAAAGTGCAGAATTGCAGTAAACAGCCAAAAATCAGTCCAAGTAACTTTTACATTGAGGCGTGGAAAATGTCCCCCAGTTACCCTTTTTGGTTTATCAATGCCGGAAGAAGATGAGGTTAAATACCTTGGCGTGTACTTGGATCGAAGGCTCACCTGAAAAAAACACCTTACTTACTTACTTACTGTTGTCCTCTTCTCCTTGTGGAGCATAGAGCTTCTACAACAGATCTAAATCTTACTCTATTGGGAGCATCACGACAAAATAACACATTAGTTGTAACCAAACCTAGCTCAAAGCTAAGACTAGGCAAATGTATTGGCTTTTAGGACCTCAGTCCCAACACAGCTTCGAAAATTAAATCCGTCTATACAAAGCAATTTTAAAGCCAGTTTGGATCTATGACTTGCAACTTACGGGGTACGGCAAGTACATCTAATATCGAGATACTTCAAAAATACCAATCAAGCACACTCAGAAAGTATTGTCAGGGAGACCTGGTATGTTAGTAATTATCAAATACACAAAGATCTCAACATATGTTATGTAAATGAAGAAATTAAGCAACGAACAGAAACATGCATAAACAGACTAAATTTTCATGATAACTCATTAGCTATAAACTTATTAGATAAAAGCGCAAATACTAGACGGTTGAAGCGATATCATATTCTAGATCTTCCCCATAGATTCTAAGTTACAACTAAGACTGCGTACTCATTGGAGTAAAGCCAATCATGTAAATATTTTTTTGTAAGATGTTATAAAATTTGTTGAATGTCCTTTGGACAGTTTACAAATAAACAAATATAAAACAATATAAACACTTTGTTAGTATCTTTGCTTAATTATCACTAACATATACATATGTATATATTATATATTTTAAACTATATTGCGTTGGAGCAAAGCTGGAATTTAAGCGAAATTTCCTAAACGTACGTGACACGAATGTGCAGCTAAATGCGACCATCTTTAGTTTTTCGCTACTAAAATATCTCATGCGTAGTCAATGCCAACGCTGCGTTGTCTAATCGACCTTCAACATGCAGCATCCTAGCCACCCACAGCAAGTGCATTGATTTTACAAAAAACAAAAAATAGTTTGGCTCTGGGCCAGAGCTCGCCAAGCTGAACACATACACAACACAGCTTAAACACACGCACACACACATACATTTTCATTTATGAATGGCGCTCGCTGAGCTTCTGCTTTCCACACCAGCTGCAAGTGACAATACATAATAGCTTCTGCCCACTACTTATGTACCAATACAAACACAATTGCAACTCATAGATACACAGCAGCCATAAACAACTATAACGTTTGAGACACACATTTTGCAAAGTTACCAACTTATAGATAAGCGTACGCCAGTCAAAGTTCTGTTTAGTTATTCATTCATGCATTTAATTCTTGCAGGTCTCGTGCAAGAAATACATAGCGTAGTATAAGCCGCTGAAAAAAAACAGGAGCTTAACAAAGTAAAATGCAAAAACTACAACTGCTCGCGGTTGGCGTCAGTCACACAAACATGGCAGGCCGAAGAAATTAGTTGAAGGGCTAACTGTATGCCAGACACGCGACACTTTTGCTGTGTACATATGTATTTTTTTAAGTATATACATAAGTATGTGAAATTGGCGGCGAGCTATATACAAACTACATACATATTTAGACATGAAAAACAAAACAATAGACAGAACTTGCTGAAGAAAGCTTGAGCTTAATTTTCGGCGGCTGCTGCCGCACCTTGCGTCGCATTCACTCTCTTTCACGTACACTCACACACACACACGCGCTGCGCTTAATTCATTTCATTTTTCGTAAGCTTTACTTTTGGGCAGCATGCGGCATTAGTATTTTTTTTTTTTTGTATATCCGGTTTTACTCATATGTTTAGCTACACTCAACGAAAAGAGCGCGCAAAGAGGTGATAAACATTTTAGCAAAACCTTGTCGCTTTCATAATTTTTTTTTTCTCTTTTTGTTTTTGTGAAATTTTTGTTTAAAGTTATGTTTTCTGTTTCGAGGCAGATACCAGAATGCAAACATAATCACCAACACACGCGTTTTGTGCCGCTTATGCTTCGTTGATTGTTAAAAACACGCGATTTTGATTTTTGTTTTATGTTCATCTTCTTGCTTTTTTTATCTGCTCCTTCTCTGTGCGCTTTTGCCGACGTAATCGATATAGTACAATGTAAAAAAACACCACACACCACACACACTAAAATCAGCAATGTAAAGAGGCCTGGCCATGCTTTCCACGTTGTTGTTGCCGCCGCAGCATCGACGACAACCACAATCAACGTTATGTATAATCACTAACATAAATTAAACCCACATAAGTTTAAGTTAACTTAATAATGACTTTGTGTCAACACCAGGCTTTAAATATTTTTAACACTTTTATAAATATGGCGGCATGTGTATTTACTTTTTGCAATATGCTGCCAAATGATTTCTTATTGGAGGTCCAACGCACAACGCACCAATATTCGAAAAATTTCCGGCGCCGACTGACGAGATTTCGATAAATGAGCGTATAAATAACTTACAAAAAACGCGAACGCGCATGAAAAACAAAACCGACCAGCCGACAGCAGACTAGCTAACATTTTGTAGATTTAACATTTAATGCCATGCGCAAAGAGAGTCAGCTGTTAGTTATGTTATTTAACAGACCCCAGCACTTGACGGAGCTGTCAAAAAATATAGAAAAGTACTGCGTTAGCAAACACTAAAATTTTAGCAAGTGGCAACGTGCTGTAAAACAAAGTGCAAGCATGTATTTATCTATTGGAAAGGCGCCTTATTTCCTTAAATACATTATAAGCAAACACATAATAGCAAAAAATATGTATAATTTATATAAAATTATAGCTTAGAGCTGCTGAAGATACAGTAACTTATTTACTTGCCAACAGCTTAACATTTAAAATAAAGTGGCAGCGCCAAACCACTGGCACTGTAACATAACATAAAATGTGGCTTTTATTCAGAAAGATTCTGTTTCTAACAGCATAGTTGAGTATGTTTATTAACAGAAAATGTTTTCACTCTTTACAGTGTGACCAAAGACGAAAACTGAAAATTGAAATATACTAACTATACCTAATTAAGTTTCAAAATCAGTTATTTTTTAATAAAATTAATGCAAAAATGAAAATATATGCGAGCATTTTTTTTGTTCTGTTTTGATGTGCAACAAATGTTTTTCTCTTGCGACTTTATAAAATATATATGATATGTAAAGCTTTTACCTTTTGATATTAAGCTTCTATTTTTAAGTATTTCGAACCAATGTTATCTAAAACGAATTTAAAAATCTTAAACTATTGCAATTTTTTACTGAAATAAAAGGTTTTTTTTTTCACAATATCACACATCAGATAAAGAAGCTGTGCCCATTTGAGGCGGAATATTCGCTTACAAACGTTGTTTGGCTCCTTTTTTTCATGTTTTCTGATTTTATTTAACGTAGTTTACATTTGGTTGTACAAATCACTCTTGAACGTTATGCATATTTTGTTTTTAACTAAAAAAATATATAGTTTTATATATACAAATTTATATTTTTAAGAAGTTATGCCTATTTGAAAGAGAATTTACATATAATAATTTTGATCGTACAAATTTCCCTTAAACGTCTCAAAAATTTCGGAGACATTAAACTAATTTTCTTGACAAAAGTAACACTTGTCTTCCTCGTTTCCAGACTCGCCCGGAATAATTTAGTTTGATTGAAATTGAGGCCAAAAATCACATTGTAAATGCAATTTGAACACCTTTTGAAATTATATTCTGCATCATCAGATATGATCGCAGAATAAGTCTTCTAATCTAAGGTATCTACACAAAAATAGATATTCGAGGTAACAATATTTGTAATTTAAAGTTTTACGTTGGGCTTGAACGGAGGAAGAAATTATTACAAACAGCTGCAAGACGTTGTGCAAAAAATTACTACTGTAGAGGGCATCTGTTCCATATTTTTTAATTTGCAACATATTAATAGCTTCTGCAAAGTTATTTAACAAGGACAGGGACACCACTATCTCGTGTTGCAAGCACAATAGCGGAATTAAGCATTGCCCATTAAAAAATACTAAAAAATACCACACTTAACAGAACCCAACTGAAACGGTTTGATGAATACTGTAACTTGAATTTTAAAATTTATAACGAATCTTTATTTTTCATGGCATACTTTACGGATTCTTTTTGGATTCTTATCTATGAATTTATGATTCAGCTTAGCGCAAATATTTACGTGTTCATGTTAGTTGGCAAATAGTTTTATTACTGAAAGTAACCTTGACTTATTTGTTTATTCCCTGATGTGCCTTCATTTAAAACATGACAAGTAAAATTTGTCTGTAGTGTTTTTTTATATTTAAATACATGCTATCAATAGGCATATTATATAACATATAATAACACATAATGTATATACATTAATTTAAAAACTAGATTATTTTCGCTTAGACAACTACTACATATTTACGTACATGTACATACATATGTATTTCATAATACTTAATACCCTAATAAATCACAGTTGGTAAAGGAATAGCCTTTTCTGAGAATGTTCTACATTGCAGTCGTCTAAAGTAGACTAGAACCAGACAAATTCTCTGTCAGTATCATTTGATGTACATCCCCGAAGACATCACGAATGCAGCGTGTATCGGTGGCCACCGTAAAATGATAATAACAATCCCGCTGCGAGTAATCAATATGATTGCGAGAGTTACGCTTGAACGGCTCCTGCGTAATGTCAATCATTTTCTGCTTGATAAACATCTTTGTCCAGTCGCACTCATCGAAGCAGTTGTCCTGCTGTGGTCGCTTGCAGAATTCTTCAAATTCCGGAAAATAATCGACAATATGCTTGCCGGCGCGTATTTTGCGCTCCATAATGTCAAACTTATTGAGAAACACAATCATGCCGGTGGAGGCGAGAAAGCGGTTCTGCCAGACACCGCGGAATAACTTTAATGCTTCCTGCAGGCGATTTTGTGTAGGATCTTCACGCAAATTTTGATCGAATTCACTGCAGGAGATTAAAAACAGCAACGCCTGTAAGCCCTCAAAAACTTGTATCCATTTGTTGCGCTGATCCCGCTGGCCACCAACATCGTACATGCGAATTTCCTGCTCACCACCACCCAGTGTTTTGGGTATTTTCACGCGAAACGAGATTTCAGAGATTCCTGTCGTAACCTTGCGGCTATGCAGAATATCCTCAGTGCTGGGTATATAGGCATCATCGGATATGCGTGCAAAATTGTCGAGAAAACTAGATAAATAAAGTTTAGATAAGTATTTTGAGCTGCTGGCAATGCAACAAGATAACTTACTATTTGGCACTGTCCAACAGTGGAAACTCATTCGAGCGATCATAGCAGCTGCGTATGCCCACATCGTTCCACAATGTAACTACGTGATCGCAGTAATCCTGTAAAGATACCAAATATAGAATTAGTTGTTTGTATAGTGTCTGTGTATATGGCTTTTAAAACTGAATGGGCTGTTTCAACGGATAAACCCAATATATATATATTTTTTAACTACTTGATTATCTTATCGTTTGACTAATTAAACTTAATAAATTTAAAATTGATCCAAGTCATATGAATCAGCAGCTGCTCGTGCCATGGCGGAAGCTTTGCCAAAGGAAACAAATATAGTATACTTATGAGTAAATGACGAAATTTTCAAATACAAAACACTTGTTTAAATACCATAAAAACTTCAACGAATGACTTGCAGCTAGATAACTGCCCACTGCTGTTCCATATAATATAGGGTGAGCAGATAGTGATGATAATTTTTTCAATCGATAGGTTTCAGAAGCTGTCAAAAGTTTGAGCAAATTGGGCATTTCCAGCGACCATAGACAAGAACGTGCGTGCGCCAATTCTGCCAGCATCAACTGGATAGCCTGCCAGCGTTGTTTATTTAGTGCCAACTGGTCACCCTGTCAGTCGTACCCTATTTTTCCAACATGCGCCAAATGACGCAAATCTCAAGCATTTCAAAGTCGTTTGATAAAGTCCGTCCATGGCAGCACTTTAGTTTTATTTTTTTGGATAAGATATAGTCACAACTAACAGCCCATTGATGGATTACTACTTGACTTTCCTAACATCGTCGTCACTTACCTCATTCATGTACTCTGGTGCTAGACTATCCAAAGACAGCATGTAAGCCGCACTACGCTCACTCGTGCAGCTGCCAAAACGCAGACCCAACAATTCCATTTGTCTAACCAGCTGTATTATGGAATCATGTATATTTTGATAAATCTCTGGTATCTTTTCACGGCGTTCGCTGTAAATTAAAAATAAGCACATTTGTTAAGATTTTGTTGCATTTGTGAAAACTATCAGCAGTGGAAACTTACTCATCTGTAAAGCCATTTATGTGCAAGATACGCATTTGTTTGATAATTGTGGTCTTGCCGGATTCTGCAGTACCGAGTAGTAGTATTTTGACGGGTTCCTTAGAAATCGTTTTTACGTCTTTGAGCTGCCGCTCCATATGTTGGGCAGGGTAGTTGTGTACTTGCAGCTCCTCTCTTTGTTGTTTGGGACTGCGCAAGCAGCGCAAAAGTCTGTAAGTAGATTAGGTCCAAAGACAAAACATATTTGTTTAGCCGTGACTTCTAAGGAAAGGGCCAACAAGTGGCATTAGCTTTACACATAGCTAAGTTATATATATTGTATATAAGCAAATGTTTACTTAAGCTATGTCACTGATATGGTTTATTAAATTAAAAAAAATCCCAGTAGCTACTTACTATACCAATATTTAGCATATATTTATAGAACAAGCTAATGTATGTTTGTTTAATTAAAAGCACACAGTGCGAATACGCAATAGTTATCTATAGCGCCTGATAACTTCTTATATGCACAGTAGCTAAGATATAATATATAGAAAAAACTGACTCAGTCTTATGGTTTTTTTTTTGTTTTTTTTTTTTTTGTAACATGAATTGCTAATTTTAGAAGTACAAGCATTAATTAATTAATTATTGTTTTGACAAACAATCTGACTTTTGTGGATCTTTCTAGTAGTGCTTTATATTGAGAAATTCCTTTTATTTTTGTTTATTATTTGTAACTTATCGTAAAGTTCATCAGACAGGGCACGACCTTTACCCTCTTGCCAGACAAAGAGGATATTCGTATGCCAATGACCACTTTTAAGCTTCAGACTAGAAAAAAATTTTGATCCCATGTACAAAGGCAGTGGTACAATACACCCCACTGTACAATCAGCCGCTAAATATGGCCAAAAATCGACCCAAAACGATCCGCGAGGCTCTGCGGACTCAACCGGTTGCAGTGTTCGGCAGTTGTCAGAGCGATCACCGGACACTGGCTTGTGGGAACACATGCGACCAGAATGAACGCTCCGAGCAACGATTTTTGCAGAAGCTGCAGAGATGAGGAAGAAGTTGAGTCAGTAGAACACTTCTTCTGCTCCTGTGAGGCTCTCAGTAGACGCAGGAAAAAGTACTTAGGAAACTACCTAGCGGAGCTAGAGTTTATATGTCCGAGGAGGATCGCAAGTTACATTGTAGCAACAGCATGGGAATCCTTCTAGTGGTCCTCAGGAGAAGGGTGTAAAATAGTGATCCATGCGGTTTCACAACGGGCCAGTCAAGGCCTAAGTGTACTGGCCTCTCAAGCCAGCTGCCGCTCCTACCTAACCTAACCTATCGCAAAGTGCATACAAATTTTTTCGATAAATTACTACAAAGCTACAAACCAAGCAGGGACTATTCGTTTGAATTTTTAATCTAAAGAAGACAGACTAGAGTCTACTCAGAACAGCTAAAAGTACAATGTTCGCTCATACCAATATGATGTCCATTCTTTTTAAGTTACGTAAGTTGATTTAAAAACCGCGTATATTCACCTCCAAAGGTCACAATTCTATTTTTTGGCGTGCACCTTGGGTTATTATCCAAAAAAATTTGCAGAGTTCTAAATCCTTTCAATTATCCTTATTAACAGGATATTTATTAATTAGAGCTTTGTATGCCGCACGATATATTTCAAGAACTTTTTCATTTCCCAGATTGAATTTGAGCTGCGGCGCCTACCCTGTACTTTAAGGTACAAAGAGTATATTAAGTTTTTGCAAGCCGAAAGTGTATGTAACATAAAGAAGGTGATATCGGAGATCCTCCATGTCTGTCTGTATGAACGCCTAGATCTCGGAATTGATTAAAGCTAGTGCAACCAAACTTACAGAGATTAAATCCCTTATTATGTTACAGGAGACAAGCTTATTTATTTATATTATTATACATATTTTAATACCGGCGTTATATTATAAAGGGTCATTAATCTTGAGGTTTTTTTTTCCAACAGGGTTTTTTTTTGATAAATCACGCGTTTTTGATAAAGTTGCTGTTTTTTATTCAGTTTTCATTGCCATTTCATCATGGAAAGACTTACATCCGAACAACGTTTACAAATCGTACAATTATATTACTAAAATTCGCGTTCTGTAAAGCATGTTTTTCGCGCTCTTATCCAACCAATTCGGTGAACAACTAATTTCACGCTCCGGACCGGTGAATTGGCCATCAAGATCGTGTGATATCACACCATTAAACTTTTTTCACGTGAAGTCTAAAGTGTTTGTGGATAAGCCAGCTATGATTATTCGCGAGATACCGCCGATTATGCTCGAACGCGTCATCGAAAACTGGAACCTCCGCATGGACGAGTTATGGCGCAGTTGCGGCCAACATTTGAAAGTGATTATCTTTAAAATGTGAATGTCAAGAATGGTTCTTTCTATTGATAATAAAGATTTTCCGATTAATTTAAAATTTTTTGTGTTTTTTTGCATATAAAAAAAAGAAAACCTCAAGATTGCTGACCCTTTATAACATTCATAGGGGTAGAGCACCTCGAAAAATGCAAAAGTTTGAGATTCGATTTATTTTATTCGTTTGCTTATGAAGATATGTTAAGCAAATTTGGCGTTTAGAAGCTTTTTAGAGTAGTACACATCAAAATCGGTTGACTATATCATATAGTCACCATAGGACCAATCGGTCAAAAAAAGATTTCAGCTCATAATTCGTTTAAAGATATCGAATCAAATTTTGCGTTGGGAAGTTTTTTAAGGTTTCCATGTACTATAAGTATAGTAAACGAAGAGTCTCAGCTGGAAAAAAATACTTAGTTGATAAAACTTTTAGGGATAGCTTGGGCCCCTGTTCTAAGTCTAAAACCTAGTGTTCGTATTTGTGAGAGGGGGCATGGTACCGGCCCCTGGCAATATAAGTTGGTACGGCTTTTGCATGAAATATTTTTTTCTATCATGGTTTCTGATTGCAATTGTTGCCAATAAAAATATAAATATCTATAAAATAAATTTTGAATCAAGCTCGTAGTTCAATTGGTTCAATTACAATTAGCGCTCAAAGTTCCAAAATGGAAATAATCAAATTCGGTTGACAATACAGGGGGCCGACGAGAGAGGGGGAAAATGGGGGATTCCCTCCGGCTCGGTGAAATTACTGTCGCAATAAAATGATTCAAGCTAAAGTTGTAATAGAGTGGCTGGTACATTTTCCCCACCGGGCCGGGATTTTCATCTCTACGGCCCTGACTATACATAAGCCCTCATAGAGAAATCGTTTTCGGGCCAAATTTGTGTACTTTTTGTTTGTTTATAAAGATATCTTAACTAAATTTGGTAATCAAAAATTTTTTGGAATATACCGATTGGAATGATTGATTGATTAAAGTCCTACGTGCCGGACTTTAACATACACCATCTTTGTTAGGTAAAGTTTTTTTTTGTGAATTTTCGTGTTTGGTTCAATTTTGGTTTCGTATAAACACAATATCGTATAGTTTCGAAATTTTTGATTGTGCATAGCAGTTCCTGTGATTGCTTGGGTTTGCATAAAAATGAGTTACTAGATGTCTGAAGAGCCGTCAAGAGTAGTGCAGTGACCCAGAAAATTTTTTAAGAATAAACAAAATAAAGGCTATAGTATCTATTCTGCAAATAGAATTTTATTTAACTTCTTTCTTTTGATTTTGTTCAATTTGAAATCTACGGCTGTCTGAAGAGAATTTCGGAGCCGGTTCCCCTTTTTCGCTGTATAATTAGCGCATATTGCGAAGAAGAGTTTTATCTGCATTTTAAAGATTGAAATTTTGAATTTACGAAACTATGCAGGATTCGGGTACCTGGGATATAAGATCTCTTAGCCGCTAGAAAAAATTTTTCATTTTTTATGGGATTCATTGGTAAGGAGTGGTACCGAGAAAGATATGAACAAAATGCCTAGCCAACATCTTTTCCAAAAAACTGATTTGATTATTTGTAAAACTTATCTTACGAGTATTTCATGCTGCACCTCCTCTTTTCAAGCTAACAATTGGCTCTACATTGTATCTATTACTCGATAGTTAACTGATAAATTACACTAATTGGTGATGTATGCAGTCAACCAAAAAGAAGTTTAGATATTTTTAGCTTTATCAAGCGCGCAACTTTACAAGTTTCAATTCCTTAGAACGTACTTTGGAACTTGCACCTGTACATATCTTAAATACATATATTATTATGCGATTTGTTTTAAACTTTTATCGTGTCAGTCGACAGTTCGACAAGTTCAAAATCATTCACAAAAAAAAAAAATTAATGGCCAAAAGGCAGGTGCGTTCCGTATGTATTTGTATATGAGCTTTGAAAAATTTATGGACGCAATTTTAATTGGTGATTGGCAAAATATATAGAAAAATTGTTGTTGTAGATGTATTTGCCAATGGCTGGTTAACTACTACGTCTGACGGCGCTCTCTTCGAACTGTCCCAGGCGCCCGCCACTCAAGATAGCAGCTATGGTCATTGCTAGCTAGTACATAGGCAGACTTATCAATCATTGGGCATCGTTAATTGATGGCGCTCATTTGCTTTCTATAGCACCGTGCTGATCGTAATCATGAGCTTATACACAAAAATTTTACTCTGTTAGAGTTAAGAAGGCTCTCTTCGCTGTATTTCCTGGAACGAACCATATCAGTAGTAGTACTTTTTCTTTTTTTTTTTGGCGATTTACAGCCTAGCAGGGTTGAGTCAATTCTTTTGTGACGAGCCTACAAGTTTTTTAACTGCCCAATTTCTAATCTTTACTATTGTAATAACTTTCTAGATTTTAGTTAGTCACCTGGCCTGAATACCTACAACTAATGTAAGTGCTATTGACCTTTGTCTCGAACTTGGCAACAGCAAGTATATACGTATTGTTTATTTTTTGCTCTTTGTTATTATCGTAAAAACACTCGTGTTCTAGAGCTTCTAATCTTAAATGTAATAATCGTAAAGCTATAAAATGTTACACACATGTTACAGTTTTACAAGGTCACTAGTTTGTCAGTCATAAGCTGTTTCAAAATATTTCAAAAAATTGAAAAAAAACAACTAAGTAGATTTTACTTAAAAACTTTTTCCGGTGGTTACCCATAGAATATCTATATTTACTTAAAATAATTTGCAAATACAAGATTTTTTTCTGCATACTTAGAAATATTTCTAACTCACCTCAATTTCATATTTGAAAATATATCAATTTTGTAACTTTTTGCACAAACTGCACAAATATTAATATTATAGTCTATATATGTTGAAAAAATTCCACTTTTTGGACTTAATTGTCAAAAATCATAAGATTTCACTTTTGAAAGTTGCGGCATACTTTTATTATATTGATTATTGATTACACTCAGTATGAGTTTTTCCGTATTTTGATTTTATTTTCACTTGTATATAGACTAAGTGCCGCATAACGTGTATACGTCTAGCCTCGTTTTATGGTCTGACAACACTGAAAGCCCATTGGGACCGAGCGTTATTTTAAATATCAGTCAGCCAATGTACGATGTATGTAATCATGGCAGTTCGAATCGTTTGTTAATTGCTTGTAGGGGTGTACAAAAGTAAGAATGTACAATATGTATCTGCGATAAGATAATAAAAATACATACGTGAATTGGGCACTCACTCTTGGCATGTGCTTAAAGAGTAAATGTTATAAGAAAATGCGCTCTTTACAAATGCTTTAGTGTTTGATTTGCCAAGAAACTGCTGGAATTGAAAAAAGCTGCTACTTTTGACACCCCCAAATAGAGGCCTGTGCGCTTCCGATAGTTAGCATAAATCTGTGGCAATCTTGGCTAGCAACTGAAAAACAACTTGCACCTTGCGCCTAAGGTGTGTCATTTGTAAAATTATCAGTTTCTATATATAATGCAGCTACTCAGAGGCCAGTTCAAATCGGGATTATATGTAGTACATAGTGTAGTACACAGTGTACAGCAAAAGCAGCGGCACTTATATATGTATAGTACTTGATATCGTTATAAACAAGTCAAACAACAAGTAAACAACAACAACAAAATAATAAAAAACGCTAAATCTAAACACTTCAATAACATGTAATTAAAATACCAGCACCAATAAATGCTCTTATCATAATTATATGTAAAATTCTTTGGTGCTGTAACCAGGCAGTGTCTGTCTATAACTATATAACACTTACAGCACCAAAAAAATCAAAAAAGTAGCCCCTGGATACTGCCAGACTATATTTAAACAATAGCAACAGCTCAGTACAGGCTCATAAATCTTGCTTTCAAAGGCTATGCATCCAGCTAGTAGCAGCTTAAGCTGACAGACAGAACATTATGACCCAAAGCGCCCAGCAACTGTTAACAATGCCAACTGGGCGTATGCGTGATGTTGCACTGTAGTTTGATAATTGCCGTAAAACGTTGACTGGGTAACTAAATGTGTGTGCCAAGGTATATGTGTACACTGATATGTTTTGTAGATACTTATACCCTGCATACATAGGGTTTTGTAGCTTTTTGCAGTAACACAAAATAAGTTTTTTGGTCCAAAATTAGTTTTGAGCTGCTAAATCTCAAAGAGCAATTGTAAGAGAATTTCGCCGCTTTCTATAATACTTTATGAAACTGAGCAACTATCCAGAATGAATGTATAAATAAACACTTTAAAATTGAAAAATGTTATAGCTAAATAAATGTATATCACTTTCAGATACACTAAGAAGCTAAAAATTCTTTTTACCAAAGTCGTGCGACCATCTGCTTTTATGAACACCTTAAATGATCTTAGAAGCTAGCAGGCAAAGATTACAAATTCATTTTGACATATTCCCGCCAAGGTCAAAAATCTGGTTGAAATTTGCACAGTTGTATATCGTTTTACTAAGCAAAAAAAGAATTATTAAAATCGAATGAAAACTTCAGAAGATTAAAGGCCTATACGCCGTTCGAAAAATTTCGCGCGGAATGTCAAAACTTCATACAAAAAAAAAAATTCCATTTGGAATATTCCATTTGGGATTTTTTTTTTATGAAGTTTTGTCATTCCGCGCGAAATTTTTCGAATATCCCAAATGAAATTTTTTTTTTTATATGAAGTATTGTCATTCCGCGCGAAATTTTTCGAACTGCGTATACCCCTTAAGGAAAAAATTTATTAATTTTAGTTTTCATAAACGACTTAAAATTTTTTTAAACAAAAATGGGTAACGTTAAAGCTACGTACTTCTGTTTTCTCGTACGTGTGTTCGTATGAACACCTTGTTCTAAGAGACCGTAAAAACTAGAGACAGCAAAATATACGTATTATACGTATACAACAGGTCTCGCTCCCTCGTTTCACCTTTTACACCCGTTTAAAAGACATTGAAAACTTGAAGCGGTTAAAGTATATCTTGATAAGATATGGGCAAAAATTCAGCCATGACAAACTCTCCAAATTTTTTCTCAAAACAAGCCCCTGACCCCATACCCTCGCAGACAATTTTCGTTCAAAACTCAACACAGCAACATAAAACTTTATAAAACACTTTTTTTTAAAAAAAGGTACGTAAAGAGTATTCCACTGTCCGGCACCCTTGCGACTATATTAACTGTGGCTTTAGTTGATGCAGTTCACGGACGTTCAAGAACTTTCGCCGATATGTCAATATGTTGACAATGACAATCTGTGCTATGCTGGGCAATGCCGCCAAAACCCCCAATCAACTTTCCTCTACCTGTTTTTTTTTTTTCCGATTTTGTTTATGTTCTTGAAGCAACACATTGAACTTTTATACGGAACACGCAATGATGATAAATATGACTTTAACGAAGGGTTGCTTGAAAAGTTTGCAATGCTCAATTGTTCAAAATATTTACTCTATTTCTATATGTTTATTATAAATATTTTAACAGTTGCCTTCTTGGATTTTATGTTTTATATTTATAGCTGCATTAACAAACGATTTCACATAATTTTAGTGAAAGTGAGAACAATAACAGGCACAGGCATTTAATGGTTTAAAGCAGCGCACAATGGGCCCGCGCTGCCAGATTTTGGCCAAAAGTCCCCCAGAAGAAAGTCACACTTTGGATAAAATGACAATTTAATATGATTTTACACATATTAAGCTATCCTGTGAAAAAAAATTATTATCTTATAATTAGTGGCTTTGAAGTTATTGGCAAGCAAAGTTGACATTTTGTATTTTATGAGCTTTCGCGATAATTTACAGAAAAAAAAACTGCATTTACCATGATACATGAAATCACTTTATTATTTGTAAATATGTATTACTTAAGCTAAAAAATAAAATTGAGCTTAAAAACTTTTTGGTGTTAAATATATTCGCGTAGTTATAAAGATTTTGTTGGTTTCTCCTATCATTTGGCTACTTTGCTTTAATGGTACCTCCGACTACCACTCGATATTTGATCGAAAAAAATTTTATAAATTGCTTCACATGTTTTACAACAAAATGTAACTCCTCCCGATTTTGAATTTTGTATCTAAAAGTTGAATTTTAAAAATTGAGCCCCAGGAATTTTACCATTTTTTGAGTTTCTTAGCTGCCTTAATAACCATTTTTTCAAAAGTTGTAATAAAATGTACAAAAAATTTACAATTTGAAAATTTTATAGCTAACTTACAAAGATGCAAATCAAAAAATGTAAAAATTAAAAATTTTGACACAAAAACGTAAAAATTTATAAATGGATTTTTGAAATTTTTTTTTCGAAAATTAAAAGAGCGTGCCAAAAAAATTATAACTTTTAAAATCCAGATTGATTGGTGGTGTCGTCTTTTTGTAATTGGCTTGGAAAGCTGAAAGTGTTTGGGGCTATAACTCCAAAGCCATTCAATATTTTGGGTATAGGTTATTTTTTCAATGTATGAGAAGCTCATATCTACCGCTGTGTGAAATACGGTCCAATTCCAATTAACCGTTTTTTGTTTTAATTAAGTCAAAAAAATTGTTTGTTTTTTTTTTAATTTATCCAATTTGGGTCTGGATTATCTATATCTCAAAAAAATCCGAGGAGGCTCAAACTTCCCAGACAAATAATTCAATTCTTTAGGAACACAAGTGTAAAATTTCATCACTCTAAAAAAATTATTATCGAAATGACAGGGTTTTGGCCAAAATGTGAAAATCTGGGACCATAGTGCAGCGGTGCGAAAAACTACTAATGTACTTTTTGCGCGTGTGTGCGTAAACAAAAAAGTGCTTTCGCAAATGCCAAGGTACAATGGGACAAATCGGTTTTTTTTGGCATAGTTGCCATTAAATTCGACGTTTCCAGCGACTTTTATTTAAAAATGTGATACTCTGTACGCTGAGCAGAGCAATTTCGCCTTAAAATTGTGATACGGTCGTGTTGATCAGAAGCTTAACTATAAAAAATATCACTTGCTTTTTCAAAGCCAACTTTTTCATGTTTGTGCTTTTTTTTGGGTTCATTTTCGGAACAACTCTAGTCGCCGCTAAGCTGTTGAAGAGGGCACACGTGCAGTTGACTGAGCCTTGTGTAAGTGGAAGTACCCAAATACTATTTTGCATAGTTTCGACGAAGAACAATTTGTGTGTGATTTTAAAAAAGTGCTGAAATGCTTTTTCATAACAAAACTTTGATTTGTCTTTTTCGTTTATAACTTCAATATAGGGTGGGCCATCTGTTGGTTTGTTTGTTAATTGAATTTTTTTTGCATATTTTCCAACAAAATTGGACAAATGTACATACCAAATGTAAGTTTAAAACTACTCATTTATGTATGAAAAAAAACATAGCCCAAATCCAAGACTAAAATTGACTAGTTTTGAACTTCGCATATATCGAAGAGCATCCACATTGCACGAGTATGTTCCGAATTATGAGTGCTTAACAATCAAACCAACAGATGATCCACCCTACATAACAATGAGCATCAATTTCTACATGATAAAGAAATTCGAAAACTAGCTGCTTAAAAATTATTTATGTATTTCGTTAGTTAGGATGTACAAGGCAATGGAAACAAGCAAACGAAAATTAACTGAAACATGATGTGTTTTCTAAAAGTTTATCAGAAGATTTTTTCTTTGCATTCCCAAAATGTGTAAATACATTTGATCAAATACAATGAATTGTTGTCGTTAAGGCCTATACGCAGCTAGCAAAAAAATGAAAAACTTCATATAAAAAAAATAGTCGCGAAAAATTCCCATCAAAAATTTTTGACAATGGGACGCAGATAAAAAAACAAAACAGTTTTGTCTAAAAATGCTTAACGTTAGATGGCGCCACTACTTTGCTTGGTGTGGTAACACTAACAACAGCTGTTTAGTTTTTGCCGCTTTGGCGCGAATTACCGATTGATTACGCACCATGGCCTCAAGCTTTAAATTTAGCACGAAATGTACACAATTGTGTTGGAATATTAGTCCAATACAAAATACATACATCTTTGAAAAATCTTCCACTTTCTGCTCTGCCCTTTAAATAAGGTTTCACGCAGACACTTCAGTTTTTTTGCAGCTAACCTTTTTACAATTAGGTAGGCCATCATACTTGCATTGTTTATACTAAGTAATGTTAACAATACTTGTTGATTCAAATCCAAGTTTATTTTATTTAATTCTTTGTCTTATTTTGCGCGCTTAATTTTTGTAAACATAAAGCAGCTGATTATAACTTGAGTGTGCCCACATTAACCCAAAGTATCGGAAAACATATCGATTAATACCACAAAAAAAACGTTAATTCGATAAAAAAAAAACACTTTGCTTACTATGCACACACTGGTGGCTCCATCTGAAATAATATAAAATAGTTTCCATATGGAATTTTTCGAACTGCGTAGACTTAAGACAAATTGTCGGCAAAAATATTTAGGAAAAAAAAAAAAACTTTAAACCAACAATTTATGTTTTTTGTAGTAAGTAAGCAAATGTATAGTTTACAAAAAAAAATATATCGTAGTCGATTCGACGAAGAACAATATCAGTGTACGTAAAATAAGTACAGACAAATATGGGCTTTCTAGATGTATACCTTTTGAAGTTGAGCATTAATGATGAAAATTAGCTTTTCAAATGACTGTCAAACATTATCCATTCCAGAATCTAAAGTTAAAAGGTTAGCTTAATGTTTATACCCTGTACCTATAGGTACAAAGGGTATACTAGATTTGTGCAATGTATGTAACGGCAAGAAGGAGGCGTGGCAGACCCCAAGTCCCTTATACCAAAATGCTTATCATAACCTCGGGTAGCGATTGAGCCATGTCCGTCTGTCCGTCCGTCTGTCCGTCTGTATGAACACCTAGATCTCGGAGACTATAAGAGCTAGAGATACGAAACTTTACCAGCTGGTGCGCATATTTCCTCAGAAGATCAAGTTTGTTGAATCATGTCAATATCTTTCCCCGTTCCCCCGTATCAGAGTTTCGCGGTTTTTAGCTAACCCGTTTAATATTTTAATCTGAAACTTAACAGAGCGATGCGTTGTGATTACATGCATCTGTGTGTCAAAAATAAACAAAATCGGACAAATACAACAAAAGTTATAGTCTAAAATGTAAAAATTTCACCTCCCCTTGCCTATAAACTGCGTCAATATTTGACTCTACGTAATAATAGTAATAAATGACCTAGAACCACCAATTTTGGTAAGCTAATTCATGTGCCTCTAATAAACAAATCCACATCCAAATTTTATCAATGCGGGCCCCCCACCCCCCGCAATCGATTTACCGTGTTTTCTCCCACACCCCTCAACATATCTCCTTGAAACTTACCCCATATACTTTAAATAACTTCTTTAAAGTAAATTTCGATTTTCATCAAAATCGGTTAAAATTTGCGGAACTTATAGGTACAAATATCGTTTTGCACCAACAAAAAAATGTTCCAATTGGAAATTCTTAGTAAGAATATGCAGGAATAAATCTTTTTTTGAGAAAAAAGGTACAGGGTATTCCACTGTCGGGCACCGCCTCGACTGTATTACATTTTTTTATTCTAAAATTCATCTATATACATACTGTTAAAATGTTTCTAGGCAATTAAAGTTAGTCCAAAAGAAAAACACTTTCACAAGAAGATTTTAAACCGTTTGCGCAACCCTATGCCTCGGTATCTTTTCGATGACTTGACTTTAAAGTTGGCACACAAGAAATATAAAAACAATTCCTACTACCTATTGGCCATAAAAGTCAATTACTTTATTTGTTTGTTTGAATTGTGTCTGGATTGAAATCAAAGTCAAAAGACTTATGGGTAAGGTTTTGTCCCACATAACAAATGGAATAATTATTATCTGTGGGCAAAACTTTCCTTCAAAGTGTAATATTTACCGAGTTCACATATTTTATGACACAATTTTTGATAGATATTAATACAGATTTGTAGCACGATATTAAAACGTGTTAACAAAGTGTAGTTATATCGAAAGGTATACTCTACATTTAAGTACTTTGTAGAATTAGTTGGAAAGGCAACAGAGTGCATTTTCTTATCGCTATCAACTTTTGGACATTTCACAATAATTTGACTAATTTGTTTTGCTTTGCAATTCATATATACAAACTAGCATAGTATGTATAGTACACATATGTCTGGAATTTCAATTGCAATGGTAAATCAATAATATATTTTAATGAACAATACATGGAATTTAAGCCATAAATACCACATGTCTACGTAGAAGCAACGCACCGCATAAACAAGTCGCCATTCATTTCCGAGTATCACTCGAGGTATCAGTAGTATTACAATAAGAGACTTGATTTTTGATAACTATAATAATAGTAGATCGACTTTGATTTAAAAAAAAAAATTTACCAAAAATGTCACGAGACGTTTTAAATCCAACGGCTTTGAAGCTACGACAGCAACTAAATATGAGTATGTATTTTCCATAGAGAGTAACAACCTGAGAAGTCCAAAAGCAAGTAAGTACTAGCTATCGTAGATAGCCAAATACATGTGTTTATGTTATATAAATCAAGTTTTTGGTAGAGTTTTATAAATTTTTAAATCGAAACGATTTCAATCTGCCACAGCTAATTGGGTTGGACAAAAATTCTAGGAACGGGGCATGGCCTGCAGGTGGTGCTAATCATCAAATAATACCTAATCTAAGCGATACCTTTCGATAATGTTGTGCATTGCAAGCCATTTTAAGTATGGACGTCGATATACCTACTTAAGCATTATTTATGGGAAATTGTCGAATACACAAATTATGGGTAGCTGTGGGTAATACTTTTCCAAATTCAAACACCAATTATCACATCAGAATTTTTATACGCAAAATATTTTTTTAGGTAAGGAAATTAAGTTTCACATGTAAAATGTCCCGAAATAATAAAATCTTGCGTAATGAAAAACATTTTTTTTTATTAAATAATTAATTAAAGTCCAAATTACATCGCTTGGACAACTTGGACAAGTGACTTGCACTCCGTGAGCGCTACATTAAAACGGATGCGATATAATACTGTCAAAGGAATCGACTCTAAGGCAGAACTGGGCACCCCATAGCCCAAAAGGGCATTTTTACTTCGTGCATTTACAGCAGTGATGTGCACCCATAGCCCGTGGGGGCCGAATGAAAATGTGTATTCACACAGACACGAGCCGAGCACTTGCCGAAGTAAAAAGCCAAAACGAAAAAATGCTAGCGCTCTCTTCTTGCACATCCCTGATTTACAGACACAGACACGAGGCCGAAGCTAGCCGAAGTCGTCAATTTGAGCACAGCCGAGAGCAAAATTGTAACTCAGTTCAACTTTGCACTGAGAGAAATAAATGAAATGATCATTATGACCAGTTGTCACAATGATAAATATTTCAATATTGGCAATCAACGCATTTTGTTAATTCAAAAACGAATTAAATATAATATACACCATGGCTAAAAATTTAATTTAATGTTCAGCACTTCAAACATATATGAATCAATATTTTCAAAAAAAAATAATTAAATTATTTTTACAGTCTACATAGTTAGCCCAATTAAAAAACTGAGATTAATAATAATAGTAAGAGGCAAATATTAATAACGATGTATATAAAAAATTAATGCAACAACATTTTGCAACACAATTCATTTGCGCAGTGTGTTGCTCACTTATACACTCTAATTTTACGGCCGCTCTCTTTTTGCCCAGCTCTAAGTATAGAGCAGAGCAAAATGTTTTTACATTGATTTTTAATATTTATCGTTATTATTATTTTCACCTTACTATTGTTATATACTTAAATATTGCCAATACTTAAATATTTTAACATTGTGACAACTGGTCATAGCGACGCATTTAATCATTTATTTCTCTCAGTGCATACAACATACAAGGTTGAACTGAGTAATAATTTTGCTCTCTGCTGTGCTCAAATTGACGAATTCGGCTTGCTTCGGCTTCGGGTTCATGTAAATCAGCGGTGGGCATAACTACTAATGCAATTTTTTGTGCCTGTGTGCGTAAACAAAAAAGAGCTTTCGCAAAGACCAAGGTACAATGGGACAAATCATTTTTTTTTGGCATAGTTGTCATTAAATTCCACAATATCATCGACTTTTATTTTATGCGGGACGTATATGTTATACTCTGCACATTGAGCAGAGCGATTTCGCCTAAAAATTCGGATAGGATTGTGTCGATCAAGGGCTTACCTACAAAAATATATGACTTGCTCACATCATTACTTATTTCATATGACGCCAGCCAGAACCGCAAATTTTAATGACCAACAAAATCCAAATATAAGCAGAGTCCGTACTCTTTCGTGTTTTGATATGTAACTATGCTTTGCTCATACGTACGTGACGAGCTTTTACGGCAAAAAGCTCTTTTCTCGTACGTGTGAAAGCTCTTTGGCACGCGTGCCGTGTAAGTGCCCACCGCTGATGTAAATGCACAAAGTAAAAGTGCCCGTTTGGGGTGCCCAGCTCTGCTCTATAGCAGGGATGTGCAAGAAGAGAGCGGCCCAAACGTAAATGTATTGGTATAGTTGTAGTGACTACAGCTATTCTGTTAGTGCACGCCAGCATTTTTTCGTTTTGGCTTTTTACTTCGGCAAGTGCTCGGCTCGTGTCTGTGTGAATACTCATTTTCATTCGGCCCCCACGGGCTATGGGTGCACATCACTGCTCTATAGGCTTCTGAATAAACGAAACAAGCTCGTCCTTTACGGGACCGTACCGTATACTGTATAAAAATCAATTAAACTGGAAAAATTAATTTGCAGTACTTTAAATATAAAGCAAATTCAGAACATATAAAAAAATTTACAATTTTCTTAGAGACTCATAAAATTCTACGTTGCCTCAAATTTGGTCTAGGGCTACTTTTTTTTTTTCGAAATTTTGTTGTTTCTATGGCAGTCACGCTTTTACGTAGTCGAGTTATGGTATTACAAATATCAATATTTATACATACAGACAAAGAAAATATGGTTCCTGCACAGCCCTAAAAGCGAATTTTGTTTCCATTCAAATCCGTTTGATTTGTAAAAGAATCGCCCAAATAGCATAGAAATTACTTTATATACCTTGTCGTATAAAAGCTAAACTGTACTTAAAAAGTATAGAGGCTCGTCTCTGGCACAACAATATTACTATGATTTCGGTTCTTGTAAACTTTGTAAACGTAAATCCGAGTCACGTAGCTCCACTTACATGCAATGTGACAAGCTGTAAGAATCCAAGTTTTGTTGAATGTTAGTTCCATTTTGTATTGTGTCATATCATTCGGCATGTAGCTGATAGATAAAGTTGACTGGGTTGATTCTATTGTTTGTTATTTGTTTAACTTGACAAACATGACACACAACAACCCATAGATAATCGTACAAAATTAGAACTCTGGGTGCACAACAAATTTTTTTTCCTTTTTGCTCAACTCTCAAACATATTGATTAATAATAAAGCATAACAACACAAGTTGATGTAGTCCGGGTAACACGTGAAGGGAATCCACCCAGAAATGATCTAACAAACAATGTTGTTCGTGTTAGATAAAACTAGCAAAAGTTAAAACTTAAGCCGCAGCTAAGTCGACCGCTCTATACCCTATAATTAATAATGTTTGTGACCTAATTATCTGTAACTTAGTTGCTACAAGTCATTGCCAATAAATAATCTGACAACTTTTAGCGACTTTATTCGGTGTATACAATTTAAAAAGACAACGAACACACATATTCAATTTTTTTTTGTGATATGGAATGCAGCTACTTGTTCAAAGTACTTTGAAGTGCAGATTTTGTACCTAAAGTACTATAAAAAATTCATGATAAGTATAAAGCATGTACTTAACTTTCAATTAATAGCAAAGTTTCATTTTGTAGACAAGTCTTTCCTGCAGTTTCTTGCAATTGACCAGCACTCATTTAAGATCGCTAATAGATCACATATTGCTACCAGCTCCAATAGAGCGTTTACTTCATCTTACAGATGAAAGAGTTACAATATTATTTTGGTAAAATATGTATGTTTAGTGGTTTCCTTTTTTGTTACCTGCTCAGTGTTTCAAGGAAATATTTAAAATAATTTGAAAAATCATATTTCTTCAAAAACATCACGTTTCAGGACAATCTGTAAGACTCTTGGCATTTAAGCACATCAAACCAATTGCAACATATCAACCATTTAAATTTTAAGTTAAAGTTTTTATAATCTTAGCCGTCATTTATAGGAATACCTACCAAATTTCCACGTAAAAGAACAAACAAAATTTTTCACATTTTCGATTTTTTTTAGAATAAAAAAATTGTTATGTTGATGCGTTTGACGGATTTTGTGAAAAAACAAATACTTCGCCTGACGCTCAAATCAAATTTTTGTAGACCCCTTAAAAATAGAAAGCTCCATATAGGCATGTCCGTCCATCCATTCTTATCATCGCCTAGATCTCATTGACGATAAGAGCTAAGGCAGCCAAACTTTCGGGTTAAGCCGGGAATTCGTTTGACAAAAACGGAATCCCATACATTAGCAACGAAACAGCAACGAAAACGTTGTATGCGAATTCCCGGCTTTAGATCCAATTTTATTTTATTTTTTCCATATCGACGCTGTATTAATATTATATACCTACCATTTGGAAGTTATTTAGAGTTCCCAAGCACTTTATAACATTTTAATTAAACTTATAGCGCCCACAGAGCACATCGGCCAAAAGATGCTTTAAGATCACAATTTATTTAATAAGGATTAAAGTAAGTTTACAAAACTAACTTAACTATGTATTTGAAAGCAATGGCAGCAAAAGGCCTTCATCTTTAATTATAATACTAAATTGTTAGGTGTTTATAAATATTAAAGTTACCTTCACTAAATTCGGCAGTCAAAAGTATTTTGTAGTGCCTAAACACTATGTTGGTAGAGTGTATCTTAAATTCGACTTAAACGTTCACCATATTTTTATATTGTTAAGAAGCTTCTAGAGTCTAGAATCTAGAGACATAATAAAAATATACCACAGCTCTCTAATGAAAAACAAAAGTACGTCCAGTTTCAAGATCTAATTGAAAAATGTATAGTTTTCGTTTAAAACTGACAATAATCTTTCTTCTTTAAAAATTATGGTGGCCAAGGACTATCTCGAATTCAGAGCTTTTGAGCAGATGCGTGAAGGAGCCGGTTCTGATCCAAATTCGGCGTCGCAAATGGAAATAGATTGGTCAGACCTTACGCAAACCAGCAAGGGAATTCTCAAAAGAAGCACTGAACTGAAATCCGCAAGGCAGCAGAAGGCGTGGGCGGCCAACATCAATATGGCGCCGGACGCTGGAAGGGGAAGTTAATGCTTCTGGAAAAAGAAAAAAATCTTAATAGATAGGTTACACTGCCTCTCGCTGAAACATCCTTTCCAATGCCATGTGTTTTTGTTTTTGGATGAGATGATAAAATTTAAAACAGTGCTGGGGATCTCTAAAAAACTTTCGAATGCCAAATTTGGCTACGATATCTTCAAAAACAAAAGAATTATCCATCTAAAACTCTTCTTTTTTTTCGAGGTCGTCTGAAACACCCCTATGGGAGCAAGGCAACCCCGATATCACAAAAATAAAATAAACTTGTCTCCTATGGAATAATAAGGGATCTTATCTGAAAGTTTGGTTGCTCTAGCTCTTACCATCTGTGAGATCTAGGCGTTCATACGGACGGACAGACAGACAGGCGGACATCGGTATATCGTCTTGTCTTGTCACCCTGATCATACTTTAGGTAACTTGGGGGGGTCTTCGAAGACTTCTTCTATATGTTACATAGATAAAAAGGAAGATTTAAGACAAGTTTTAATAATTTATTTTAACATCTTTGAAGTTTTTAATATGGGTTTCCGCCCAGTTTTTCCATTTCGGTGATCCGTACATCATAATGGGTAGAAAAATAGTTTTAACCAAAATGAATTTGTTGTTAGCTGATAATTTTGATATTCGGTTAATATGTGGGTAGAGCAAGCAAATTGTTTGATTAACTTTATTAATGGTTAACGAAATATGATTAATTTTCTGTCAAAGCCTATATTTAGGTATCCAATATTGTCAACCCACAGTATTGCGAAATTATTGAACATAAGAGGACCATGGCCGTAGAGAGAAAATCCGGGCCCGGGGGGTAAATGTACCGGCCCCTCTATTACACCTTTAGCTTGAACCATTGGATACCATTGCGACCATCTAGTTAAGAAATTCACAATTTCATCCAGAGCCAGAATAAAGAGCACCGGTGAGAGAAGGCAGCCTTGACGAACTCCTGTGCTCACGTCGAACGCTTCAGATAACACTCCGTCATGTAAAACTCTCTATTTTTGGGTGCATGCCTCTACGACGTAAAGTAGCCCATAGGTACCGCCTGTTCAGGCTATCAAAGGCTTTTTTAAAGTCTATAAATGCTGCATAAACAGAAGATCTAAATTCGTTACATTGTTCGAACATGTTTCGGACAGTATTGATCAGGTCGACGCAAGATCGATTCCGCCTAAAGCCGTATTGAGTCTGACAAAGTTGGTTTTCAATGGCCGTTGAGATACGAGATAATAATATTGAGGTGAGTATTTTACTGGGCAGGGTGAGCAGCGTAATACCTCTATAATTGTTATAGTCGGAGCTATCACCTTTCTTCGGGATCTTAAAGAGTAAACCTTCATTCCAAGAATACGTTACCGTTTCCCTTTCCCAAATTTTCTGCAAAATAGGGAGCCATATAGATGCCGATAGCTCTGGGTCACATTTTTATAATTCGGAACTAACGTTGCCGATGCCGGGTGCTTTGTTATTTTTAAATGCCTTTATGGAGGCGATAACCTCAGATCTAGTAGGTGGTTCTGTATTGATGCTCTGAAAGTAGCGCGAAATGCCCGTTGGAGGGTTTAGATCTACATTATCTTGTTTCCCCAGGGCGTTGTTGAGCACCTCTTTGAAATGTTCAGCCCATTTCTTGAGCTGCTGCTCTGAGTTGGAGAGAAGCTTACTGTTTCTATCCCTAATGGACCTATTTTTTTTTGCGACCTTTGCCGGAAAGATTCCTTGTTACATCGTATAGGTCTTTCATATTGCCAAGGCTAGCTGCGGACTCTGCGATCTGTGCTTAGTTTTTCTTTTATTTCTTTATTGATTTCTTTATTGATGTACAAAGTTGTTTGTACTGGCTTCGAAGTTGTGTAATTGTGTCATTATCAGTATTTTCAACGTTTAGCAACGCTTTCTTAATTTTAATTCTCTCTTCGATCAAAAGCCAAGTTTTATCAGACATCCAGATCTTTTTAGCTCTTTCATGCATTGCTAAACAAGCCCTAAAATGGAATCCACAAGGCAGCCGCTGGCCGGGCGCTCTCTCAAGAACATGGAGAAGGACTATTGATGCCGAATTTACATCTGCGCGCTACTCATGGCACGACATCTGCACAACAGCTCCCAATAGGATACGGTTCAGAGGAATTGTTGAGGCCCTATGCTCCACTAGGGGCTAATAGAACAAAGAAGAACACCGCTAAATGGCTACGCTTGCGTTGTTTTTCTGAAAAACACTAGTACCTACAATAGGACGATCTATGTATGTATTTTGTTGTTTATGGGAGGCACAACGGTACGTTCTGCGCCCAGTGGACCTATTTTCCCAATTAATCGACAACAGCATAATTAAATATGTAGTCCAGTTTTAAAGCTTAGTCTTTTAAAATTGCTTCTGTGATCTCTTTGCGTTGATCATCAGTGAAAATAGTGCAGCTATGGACTCATTTTCGCCCCATTTTATTCTTAACGAGTTAGTAACCCTGCTTTGTACTAATTGTAACTCAAACCCTATCGTCGACTGCTCCGTCGTCAACAAGTTTTGTTCTCGGAAACTTCTCTACGAGAACCTAGCGCCGATGCTTATGTCTGTATCATCATCATTATTGTTTAACTCCACAACCCGGGATGGGTTTTGGCTTTCTCTACAATCTTCCTCCATTCGTCTCGATCTTGTGCAAGGTCCTTCCAATTTCTTATACCGATTGTTCGTTCTAATGTCATCTTTTATACAATAGTTTAGTCTTTTTCGTGGACGTCCCTTTTTTCTGGTCCAAGTTGGTTTATATTCTAGTATCAGTTTCTGCGCGCGTGTATTGCTCATTCTAAGAACGTGAGCTATCCATCTTAGCCTTTGAGATTTTATAAATTTAACAATGTCTTCGTCTTGTGATAGCTCTAGCAATTCGGCATTGTATCTTAACCTATATTCGCCTCTTTCATTGCCCTTTGCTCCGAATATTTTTCTTAAGATCTTTCTGTCGAAAATTCTTAGCAGTGGCCATACTTCGGATCCGTAGGTGCCTATTGGTCCTATTATGACTTTATATATTGCCAGCTTACTTTCTCTTGATAATCTTTTTGATTTAAAAAGGTTAAGATGAGCGTAGTAGGCCTTATTCGCTCCTATCAGGCGTTCTTGTATGCATTGTCTGTTGCCATGGTCGTTTGTTATTAAGACACCTAGATATTTCAATTGGTCCACGCCTTCAAAAGAATATTCATATTCATCTTAATGTTTTGCTGCGTTGACATTATCATGTAATTTGTCTTTGATTGGTTGATGATAAGTCCAACTCGGCTTGCTGCGGTTTCTTTGTTGGTTAAGAGTTCTTCCAAGTATCGTCAGTTTTGTGCCAGAATGGCTATGTAATCAGCATACGCTATAATTAGTCCCGAACGGCTAAATATGTTACCGCTTGTCATGTAACTTTTTATTGGCCCGTAGAGGGAGAGGTTAAATAAACTTGAGGACAGATGTCAGCCTGTCTAACCCCTGAGCTTATTATAAAATCTTCCGAGCAGGCTGTTATATTGACACTTTGCCTCTCGTATTTTTTAGCGTTGCCATAGTCAGACGTGTAAGTTTTTTCTTTATTCCAAGGTCATTACATATTTGAGGAATCTTTTGACGATCTAAAACCACATTGGTACTCCGGAGAACATACATTTAATAACGTAGTTCCCCGATAGTTCTCACATAAGCTTTTGCCGCCCTTTTTGTGTATTGTAACTATTGTGTCTCATCCCTCCGTACTTTTAAAATTAGTTCGAGCAACATTTGCTTTCCTCTTGTGTCTAGGTTTTTGAGGAGCTCTGAAGTAATATTTTCTTCTCCCGGTGATTTGTCATTTTTCATTTTTTTGATGGTTTCGCTCAGTTCGTCAAATGTTGGCTCCACTTCCGGTGTCTTCGTGATTTGTTGTTTGTATGTTGTTGTCATAATTTATCCCGTCTGCTGACGCTCCCACTACCCTACCCTTTATGTTGTAAAGTTCCTCGAAATACTCTTTCCATCTATGAAGTATTTTTCCTCGTTCGGTTAGTATCTCACCGGTTTTTGCTCTTATAGTGTCAGTTCTTGGCTGATATTGGTTTGTCTGTTTTTTGATTTCTTGGTAGAACTCTTTATTTCTTTTGTTGTAGTAATGTCTGTATGCACATTCCTAAAATGTTTTAATAAGTCCTAAACTGAGTTACAAGAAATATTAATTAGTGCACATTAAGCGCATACTCAACAAAAATATTATGATTTCGAAAATAATTTGTCAAAATTTTTAATTAATTGATTAACTGCGACAAGGTCGGCGCTTATAAAATTAACAATACTTAAGCAAACTGTGTGCCATAAAGATAGCCATAAACTATTTAGAATTAATTAGGTTAAAGTATGCAATTGTTCAATGCCCGCATACCATCTAGAAATTAATTCAAGAGTTCAATAATAATTTTATAGAGCCTCTCGACAAATTTTGAATATAATTTTTATTGTTGCGTGTTTATTTCCCCTAGTGCGTTTCCTATAATCGCTTAGTAATCGATCGATCATAAAGATCTCATGCAAACAATATGATCAGCCGTACCGGGAATGTTATTGTTATTGTGGCTGATAGGCGCCGTCACATGTGACTAAAATTTTATTGATGTACTACTAATATAACTACTTAGGCCGAGGATTTGTTATATGGCCAGTTGGGTTGTTGTACAACGGAACTCAGTAGCTTGTTGGTTTATTGAGGTATTACACAAACAATTTGCGTTTTACTAGCCTTGCAATAGTTGAGAACACTGAGATTGGTAAGCGCAGTGCCATAAAAAATATGATTCAATAAGATACCCCCTTCTAGTATGTGACTTTTAATTCTTTATCAGCTTTTTGAATGTGTACCATGTTTGGATGTATTATTTTTTTTTGCGGATACTTTGTAAATTTTATAATTCCAAATACTATTTCTTCAGTTACAAATTGATTTCTACTCGAATTTAATAAATTTAATCAATTTTAGAGCTTACCAAATTTATGCAGGCTGGCTCAATATTTGTTTAAAATTATTTTTATAGATACGTGAGACTGTTTGAAACATAATTTGTTTGATTGGAAACAAGTTTTGAAAGGTTAAGGCCTATATGCAGAATGCAAAAAAATTTCGCACGGAATGACAAAACCATAACCTAATCTGTATCGGTTGATTGCCATCAAAAATATATATAAACAAAAAATAAAAAAAAAAACCAAATAGGATCTCTCTTACAACAACAACAACAACGATTGGACATCCGAGATACTCGAGGGTTGGCAGCCCTTGGGCAGGTCGTGGAGATCTGCGTCGACTCTGGTACAAAGAACCGGCTGCCGTGGGGGTCGATCCTGTTGTTATTGTTGTAACGACTATCTCGGTGCACCACGTATGTGTATTGTCAGGTTTATGGAAAGAAAGAATAGAAGAAAGTTAGAAAGATTATAGAACATTAGAGAATAACCCTGTCCAGCTTGAGGAAGCTAGCTGCCTCGTTCGGATTTGTCCAAAGGGATGAAGGTGTGAGCCCAGTGCGCTTCGCTGGACACATAAAGAGGTGTTGTGTATTGTGGGGGCTGCTGCCGCAGTGTGGACATACATCAACTATTTCTGGGTTGACTCTCGCCAGGTAGCTATTTAATAGCTTAGAGTATCCTGAGCGGAGTTGGGACAAGGCAGTTCTTTGCTGCCTTGGTAGTGATGCTTCGGACGGATCTATAGGGGGAGCCTTGTAGCTTAAGACTGGGTTCGGTCTAGAGTTTGTAATGAAATTACCCACTAACTCCGTGTGGATAATATGAAGTCTGTCCTTTATTGGAAGAGGAAGTTGAGCTACATCAGAAATGGCAGGTAGCTCGCTGCGGATGTCTAGTCGGACAGGTCTAGGTCTCTCTGACAGTGGATTTAGGAAGGTGTTGTGATTGGGGTGGGTGGGAATGTTTGAATTTATAAGGAATTGTCTGGTAAGCATACGGCAATGGTCTCGGACGGGTAGGATGCCCACTTCTTGGTGGAGATGGTCACCATGCACGAATGCATGGCAACCTGTTGCAACTCTAAGGGCTGCATTTTGTACAGTCTGGAGGTTCCTCCATTGTATCCTCATACAATTACAGTGGAAGTTTAAGTTCTATCTGAACGAAAGTTCCAGAAGTGGTTTGCTCGGTTTAAAAATGGTGATTTAGCGTGGGAAGACCAAGAACGGGTCGGAGTTCCAAAAAAGTTTGAAGATGAAGAATTGGAGGCATTACTCGAATAAGACACGTTTCAAACGCAAAAAGTGCTTGCAGAATCGTTGAGAGTGACTAAAGCGGCCATTTTGCGACTTTCGAGAGCATTGGGAATGACCCAAAAGCAAGGAAATTGGGCGTAATACGAGTTGAGGCCGAGAGATGTCGAAAGGCGATTTTTCACCAGTGAACAACTGCTTCAAAGTCAAAACAGACAGGGTTTTTTTGCATCGAGCACTGCGCTAAAAACGTCCGGAATACTACCACAACAAGATTATTCTTCATCATGACAACGCTCGAACACTTGTTGCCAAACGGGAAGTGCCACCCCACCCGCGGTATTCTCCAGACCTTACTCCTTCTGATTGCCACTAAGCAGCGCTTCACTTCTTATGAAGCCTCAAAAGATACATCGTTCTTTCGAGCTGGAATCCGTAAATTGCCTGAAAGATGGGAAAAAGTAGCGGCTATCGATCGAAAATATTTTAAATAATCAATTTTTTTTTTTTTTTTAAATAAATCCTCAATATTTGCACGAACTTATTTATACGTATAAGTATTATTTATTAAACTCTTTCTTTTTTTTTGAACATAAATGGAAGCGAAATAAAAGTTTATTCTTTTCAGGGCAATATTTTAATTGCGTCTTCTGCACATGCGCATGCAATGTGCATTTGAGCAGTAACGATTGTTATTACCACCGCAGCCATTATAACGCATCCTGATGCAAGAGTTACTAGAAGGATTGTAGTACCACATGGCATCCATGGCGTGGCGAGCACAATCGTTTCCTCTTCTGTGTCCCTCATCACGGGGACCACGGCAAAGCTGGCGGCCATCTTAAGAAAAAATTAATTAACAACCTGGAATTGTTGTATTTTATATGAGTACTCACCACGGGGTAGGCCAACGCATCTCTCCTGGGCTAACACGTTAGCCACAACGATAACCAGAATAGCAAAAATCAAAACGAACTTCATTGTGGCCGTAAGAATGTTTTAAACAACGTTGAAAGTTGTGAACTGATTTAATGTTGCGATTTTCGCGCTTTTATAGCAAACTCAATTGTCGACTAGATTTATTATATTGTATATAATAAACAAATAAAAATAAAAAAAAATACTTTTTAAAAGATGCTATGGGGTCATATATAGCCTGTTTTTTTGATGAGCAACAATGCTCATTAATTGAATAACAAAGAAAAATTTCACCTGCCACTTAAAGCCAATAAACAAGTGGGCGTTTAACAAAAATAAAATAAAAAAATAACTAGCACAAAAACAATAATAAACCTTCTTAATGTTCTAAGGATAACGATATTTAACAGCGGTATGCTTGAAAATTGTTTTTAACAGCATGACGCCATAAAAATGGTCAAACTTTGATGTTATTTAAAAGGCTGCTTAATATTTTATAACGAGCGACTCAGATATCGATATCAATCGATTGATTTCAGAAACACTATAAACACTATTTTATAAATACTATATTACAGAAATGATCTAGATCAGATGATCGCAATTAATTTTTTGAATAAAGCCTAATACGCAGCAGTGTAAAAACGCGTGAAAGAAAAAAACGCTGTCAAAATTCTTAGCGTTTTTTTTATATGAAGTTTTGTTTTCTTTCACGCGGTTTTACACTGCTGCGTACTAGGCTTAATAAATAATTTTAAGTTTCTGTATAATAAACTAACTAATACAGCTGGTAGCTTTTGTGACATGGTTGTTAACGCTTTTAGCACGGAACTAAAATTGGAGAACTTTAAAAATATTCGACCTTAGAATTATCTTATCTCTATTGACACAAATAGTCACTAAACAAATTCAAGATCCTGTGATTCCTAATGTGGCCTCACTGAAATTTTGCCCATAGTGCCTTAATGGTACATTGTACGTATACGCAATTGCTTAACCAATTGTTGGATTCAATATAGCTCCAATATTATAATATTACAATTAAATAAAAACAGTTTTATAAAGTCTTCATGATCTTAAACATAAAATAATCAATGCTAGTTTTTTATGTCTTGTATTTTGTATAGTTTATTGTTCTTTACAAAGAAATAAGTACAATATTTTTGTAAAATTTATTCGTTTAAACAAGTAAATAAAATATATCTACAATATTTTTTTTTTTTGTATTTACAAGTACACAGTTAACGTAGCATCTTCTGATTTGCCAGCTACAATATAAAAGCTTGCGATTTCATCGATAAATCAGTTCAACTTTTGTTTTTTCTAAGCATAGGAAAAATGAAGTTTATTTTGCTTTTTGCTGTTCTGGCTTGCTCACATGAAGATTGCATGCGCCAGTGCAGGAGAAGAACTTAAATTTGATGCACTTGATATTGTTGGTCGAAAAAATCCTAAAGCCATTAAATAAACTTATCATCAAATTAAAAGCTTAAATCTTTAACTCACAAAGATTTTAAATAAAAATATTGATCGAACATAACTTACCCTCTCATATGCAGGTAAACAAATATATGTAATTATTATAAAGGGTTTTCCAATAAGAGGTGTTATTTTGGTATTCAAAGAAAAATGCCATTTTTTGAGATAAATGATCGGATGTTTATTTCATAATAAAGAGGAAGGTATGCCGTTAATAATGAAAAACAACATCAGCCAAATGGCCACCACGACCACGCTTACAGGACCATATCCTTTTCATGAAATTTTCCATAACCAAATCGCAAAGTGGCTGCCCTATGTCCTCGATAGCCTCACGAATTCTATCTTTGAGGTCTTGAATCGACGCTGGGCTGTTGGCGTAGACCTTGTCTTTCACGTGGCCCCAAAGGAAGAAGTCGCTAGGTGTTAAATCACAAGATCTCGGGGGCCAATTGTGATCACCTCTTAGAGAGATAACACGGTCCGGAAAGTTTTCCCGTAAAAGAGCAATGGTTTCGTCTTCGTCTTGTTGAAAGTAAACGTTGTCCAGATCAATTCCATCCAACTCCGACCATAAAAAATCATTAATCATCTCTCGATAGCGCAGTCCATTCACCGTAACTGTTGATCCAATCTCATTTTCGAAAAAGTAAGGTCCAATGACCCCGCCGGACCATAAACCGCACCAAACAGTCACACGTTGAGGATGGAGAGGTTTCTCAACAATACCTCTTGGGTTTTCCGAGCCCCAGATGCGACAATTTTGCTCGTTGACGTGGAAATGGTTCTCATCAGTCAAGATGATTTTTCATTGGAATTCCGGATCATTTTCATGCATTTCAAAGACCCAATCAGCAAAGACACGACGTTGTTGATGATCGGCCGGCTTGAGTTCTTGTGTTAACTGAACTTGATAAGCCTAAAGACCCACGTCTTTATGCAAAATACGGTGTAATGACGTTTGTGGAATGCCCAATTCCAAGAACGACGAGGAAAGGACAAATCTGGGTTTTCTTCAACACTTTGGGCTACAGCAGCAATATTCTCAGTTGTTCTTGATCGACGTGCACGGGTTTTATTCTTCACATCACTAACTTGTCCCAACAGCTCGAATTTTTCCACCACTTTCTGTATTGCGGTCCGACAAGGTGCTTCACGACGACCCAAAAATGCTTTAGTTTTGCGAACTGTGACTGCAAGATTTTCACTATTTTTGTAGTGAATTTTAATAATTTCAATGCGTTGTTGAAGCGTGTATCGTTCCATTTTTAGTAATGGCTTAGTTTCTACTTGTCAAATGTCAAAGAATAAGCTTCAAAAGTAACAGCTACCGAAATACCGTTTGATTCAAAATAACACCTCTTGTTGGAAAACCCTAAATAAGAAAGCGTTTTGATAAAATAAGCTCCAAACAAAGAATAAATTCATAGTGTCATTCTTTTTCTAACTCAAATAGGAGGATAGAAAGCAGTTTAGTCATTCCAGGGCCGTCAAGGCTTCTACATATGTTATAGAACCCATAGTCATGCAACTTCGTCTGCGGGTGGGAAGGTAAAGATCTCCGAGGCAACTTCTTTAAACCTTTTTGAGGAATTTTTTAAACAAATTGCTCCTCCAATCAGAATTTTGGTAATTTTTTAAAGATATTTTGATTTGCGATCTGAAATATAGCAATCTGCAAAATTATAAAAAAATAGTCGAATCCAACCATTTATTTAAAATTGTTTACTTAAAAATTTTGTGTTGCTTAAGATTATTATGTTTGTATCATAACACAGACCAAAATGGTTTAGTTGTTGGAAAGCTATGGGTCATTTCCGAAGTAATTTGCTGCGTAGAATCCGAATCCAGAATTGGCCTATCACGTCAGGATTTTGAGATATTTGAGGTTATTTATCCGAAAAACGGTTTTTTTTCCTACTTTTGAGGTTATGTACAGGGTGCAAATAATTTTTGTGGTCTGTCACTCCAGTTACATCATTTAGTACCACTCTTACCCTTTAATTTAAAAGTTCAAGCGATCATTTACGATTTTTTTTCGCAAAGTCGTGGCTATTCAAAGTTACGAAGTATATCCCTTCGACGATATTAGCATTTCACAGGTCTACAAATATCGCGATTATCTCAGTTGCTGTAAAGCTAAGGGTCATTTCCGAAGTAATTTGCTGCGTAGAATCCGAATCCGCGCTCAGACTTGGCTCAAAATCCTGACGTGATAGGCCAATTCTGGCCCCGGATTCGGATTCTACGCAGCAAATTACTTCGGAAATGACCCATAGCTTTCCAACAACTGACATGACCCCGGTATTTGTAGGCCTGTGTAATTAATAAGATACTAACTTTATACAAATGCACATTAGCCAAATTTTTTGCTTCTACAGAACTGAAACTTGGTGTATTTGATTATTATAGCATGCAAAATATTTGTAAAAAATTTTAGTCTGATCAGCTTTACCCGTAAAGGGTAACCTTGCGTATACGTGTTTTTTTTTTGTTTTTGGTTCATAATTTTTGATTGCTCGCTTGTAATTTCTAAATTAATGTTGTTTTTATTTATTCAAGATTCAAATAAGTTCGTGCGGTATTTTTTTTTTCAAAAATTTAAACTTTTTTTAAGAAACTGTTTTCAAATTGATTATTCAAAATAGTGTCCATCGATAGCCGCTACTTTTTTCCATCTTTTAGGAAATTTACGAATTCCATCGCGTAAGAACGATGTTTCTTTCGAGACTTTCCACGAATCGACACATTTTTTGGTACCTTCAAAAGAAGTGAAGCGCTGCTTAGACAAGTCATATGCCGGAACAAGTAGTAATCAGAAGGATCAAAATTTTGAGAATACGGCGGGTGGGGTGGCACTTCTCGTTTGCCAACATGTGTTCGAGCGTTAAACTTGTGTTTTTAGTCGTATTCCGGTCGTTTTTAGTCGGAGTTTCAGTAGCACATAGTTCTCCACACAAAGCTGATTCCACCAAATATTCGGCTTTGCCGTTGATGTTAATGCATGACCAGGTTATCCCTATAATTTTTTTTTGCTTTGGATTATCGTAAACAGTCACACTATGTTGTAAAAACCCGTTCTGTTTTGTCTTAGAAGCAGTTGTTCACTGGCGAAAATTGCCTTTCGACGTCTCTCGTCTTCAACTCGTATGTTACCCAATTTCCTTGCTTTTGGATCATTCCCAATGCTCTCGAAAGTCGCAAAAAGGCCGCTTTAGTCACTCTCAACGATTCTGCAAGCACTTCTTGCGTTTGACACGAGTCCTGTTCAAGTAATGCCTCCAATTCTTCTTCTTCATCTTTTTTGGAGCTGCGGCTCGTTCTTGGTCGTCCAAGGCAAAGTCACCAACGTGCAAACACATCTCAATGTCCGTGTATTGAAAATTGAAGATATTTAAGGTATATTGAACGAAATTGGAATGAAGATAGTTTTTAGTCAAAAGTAAATCTATTTCTAAGAAGCAAAAAACCATATTATTTAATTTTCCTTATTTTCTTAAATATTTTGGTCCACCCGAAGCCATGTTTTTCTTTTTTAAAGTTGAAAACGTTAAGTGTGTGTTTTTTGTTTTCACTTGTTTGCAGGGATCGCAAATAAGAGTTATGGGGTTGAAAAAAATCAAATCAAAACAAGAGCTTTGGATGAAAGTGAAAACAACAGCGTATCATATTTTCGAAAGGACTATCATTATTCATGGATCTGGATTCAAGATATAAAAAACAATAATATACATAATTATAAAAAGTTAAAAACAGTGGAATATTTCAATATTATTCATTACACAGCTGTTATTGAGCTCAATCGAAATTCCAAAATTTTATCGATCAGGCTGATAAAACAAAAAACAAAATCTTTTGTACTAATTTTGCACACAATATGAAAAACAGAGTTCAATATATTCACAATTAATTGTAACCTATATTGATTTGCTATAAAAAGGTTATGCAATCCATCCAAAAATCAATTCAAGTTTTGCTTTGAATATTACAACAACCTTATACTAACAATGAAATTCGTTTTGATTTTCGCCATTGTGGCTATCGTTGTGGTTAGCGCCCAGGCCCAAGCTAGATGTCGTGGAAGTCCTCGTGGTAAGTAACAATATCTAAAATTTCCTCAATAAACTTCCATTGTACTTTATTAACTTCAGGCAACCCCGTTTGCCGAGGACCCCGTGATGAGGGTCACAGTCGTGGAACCTTATGCGCTCGCACTGCCATGAATCCCATGTGGTACTACAATCCCTCGACAAACTCGTGCATCCAAATGCGCTATCTTGGCTGTGGTGGCAATAACAACCGCTTTTGCTCGAATGCTGATTGTGTCCGCCAGTGCAGGAGGAGATCATAAACTGAACTGAGTGACCGCGACGTGAATCCTAAATGAAACTACGCAATTATTTTTTTCTTTTGTGTGAATAAATTTTTTTGGCAATTTATATAACTTTTTTCATGTTAATCTAATAAGCTTCCCAGCAGTATAGTAGCAACCATATTAGTGTCCTCCATGCTGGGTCCCAGTTTTGGTAAACAGCTAGTACCTAGACAACGCTAACGAACAAGTTACTATGTCATTAAAAAAGTTTTTATAAACCTTGTCAGCCATCCACAATGCCATAAACGACATGACTGTGTGTACCAGTGCAGGAAGAGGACCTTAAAAACCAACAATCTTCATTTAATTTGACAATAACTATTTATGTTTATTAAATTAAATCAACAATAGTAACAGCAGTAGGTACGAAGTGTCCAGCGCTGAACCGCATCCAGCATCACTCGATCACCCTCTGCTGGGTACCTGGTCACTCTGGGATACCTGGAAATGAGGGAGCGAACGAGTGTGCCAGAAAAGGTTCGGCGCTACCTATTGCCTCATCTGTTACGGATATAGCAAGACCTCTACAGGATGTGGTCTCAGAGATCACAAGGATAGTCAGATCCGAGGCGGAACGACAATGGGACACTGTGTCCGGCTGTCACATCTCCCGAGCACTCTGGCCAAGATACAACCCAAAGCGAACTTCCGAACTCCTGCGATTCCACAAGAGCAGGACTAGGAGGGTGACAGGAGTTGTAACGGGGCACTGCGCCATAGGCCTTCTGGCTGAGAGGATGCATGTCCCCCACAACGACTTCTGTCGGAGCTGTGGAGATGAGGAGGAGATAGAAAGCATCCAACACCTGCTGTGTGACTGCCCTGCACTTCTTAGGAAACGCACCCAGTACCTGGGCAAACCCTTCTTTGAAGACCTGGGCAGTCTGGCAAACTTGCCCATAGCGGACCTGGCTCTTTTTATCGAATCTACGAAATGGTTCAATTAAACAGGATACAGAAACAGAAACTCTTACCCCCCACTATCACCCTTATTTATAAACTCTGTTCTTCTAAATTAGGCATCACAATGGGCCGCAGCCTACACAACCTAACCTAACAGCAGTAGGTACGAAGTGTCCAGTATATTGGTTATAGCCATAAAATAACGACAACTTTTTAAACTTTATTGCGTTCCCATGCTTCACCCGGTTATTTCAAGTTTTTATACCCTGTACCTACAGACCCCAAGTCCATTATAGAAATAGAGACATGAAATTTTACCAGATGGTGCGCATATTTCCTGTTTAAATGAAGTTTGTGGACTTACGCCAATATCTCTTACAGTCTCCTAACTCTAGGTGTCCATGCAGACGGACATGGCTCAATCGCTACCTGAGGCTATGAAAAGCATTTTGATATAAAGGACTTGGGGCCTGCCACACCTCCTTCTGTCCGTTACATACATTGCACAAATCTAGTATTCCCATCGGTAAAAGCTACAGGGTATAAAAACAAAAAATCGTAATGGAATATTCCAAGCTAAAATACAATAAATGACCCCACAGCTGCTTTTGCATTCGATCGAATGAATTTTAACAAATTGTATTGGACACACTGATAAAAGAAAGTTCAAGCTCTTTTTTTATTCATTTTGGAGACAATATAAAAATACAGCTGAAAACACTCACAATTAATTGTGACTTAAATCGTTTTGATATAAAACGGTTATGCAATCCATCGAAAACTCAATTCAAGTTTTGCTTTGAATATTACTACAACCTTATACTTACAATGAGATTCGTTTTGGTTTTCGCCATCCTGGCTATCGTTATGGTTAGCAGCCAGGCCCAAACGAGATGCCGTGGAAGGCCTCGTGGTAAGTTGCAACATCTTTTAAAAGAATTCCTTAAAAAAAAAAAATCCATAACATTTTACTACTATATTTACTTCAGGTAACCCCATTTGCCGAGGCCCCCGTGATGAGGGCAACAGACTCGGTGCCGAATGCGGTCGCAATGCCAACGATGGCATGTGGTACTACAATGCCTCTAGTAACTCATGCCTCCCAATGCGCTATTTTGGCTGCGGTGGCAACAACAATCGTTATTGCTCGAATGCTGATTGCATCCGCCAATGCAGAAGGAGATTTTAAACTAAATAAAACTACGGAATTAATTTTATTTCTTGTATATAAACATTTATTGGCAAATTATTTATTTGAGTATTTTTCTGTCTTGGAGACGCGACTATGCAGACAACATATGCTTCATGGCGCACAGCTTTGAGCATATTCAAGCCAAGCTGGAGTACTAAAATCAAAAAGCGTCGGCCTGCGCATGTAAAGAAAACCAAGCTTATGCGCATTGGTACAGTTAGCACCACTTTAGTCATCGAGAACGTGGAAAATTTTGGCGATCGTATTAACAAAGCACGAGCTGAATTCCTCGGACTACACAAGGTATGGCGATAACGTTCCATTTCACATCGGACCAAATTACGAATTTTTAATAGCAGCGTTAAGTCCGCACTAGCCCACTAGTTTTATATAAGAGGTCCGTAAGGTTCCAGAAAAATTTTTTATTTAAAAAAAAAGAATATGGAATTTTCATATTTTTTTAAACTATGTTTCTTAATGTTCTTATGTCCATCACCACGAATATTTTGCCTTCTTTATACAATAATTTCCCTGTCTTGACTATTTTTTTTTTGACTAGGAGATCTCTATTGATAACTGTTCGAAGAGAACAGGCACCTACAGTATATAGCCGAGTCCGAACGGCGGTGTCTTGAATTAATTGAGATTTTCTTTGCTAGCGATGATAGTTCTAGGCCAGGGATGTCCATGCCCATTGCTCGCATGGCTCTTTTTGTTTTTTTAATGGCTCTTAGGCATAGGCAGCGATGCGCGTGTACATGCACGTAATGCAAATTACAAAAACAATTTCGAGCGTTCTCTCACTTACTCTCTGTTACGCTCTTTGCTCTCTGATCTCGTGTGCACAAAAACAACTCTTGCGTATATTTGTTGTTGGCCCACAGATTTTCAATGTAATTTGTTGTTGCTTTTCGTTTGAGCATGCACTCACAAAAATCGGTATGAGATTCTTTCGCTATTTTTTGGGAAACTTGTTAAATGGGACTTTTAAGGCATTGCTTGCAAACAAAAAGTAGTAATGGCGCTGTACCATTAGGTATAAAGGGTATACAAGATTTATGCAATGTACATAACAGTCAGAAGGTGGCTATTGGTTAAAATATATGAATAAAATATATATTTTTTGTAAAATCTGGTGGTAAATAGATATTTTTCGTGAAATCCCTTGCAAATTTTATCTATTTTTGGAAGCACATATACTTGTGAATGTGCGTTTTCAATCTTAAAATTAATTCAAAAACAAATTGAGAAGTCGATTAACAAACAAACACTTAGAGGCATTACTAAAACTCTCATTAACTAAAATAAATATAGATATTGACCAATTTTTAAGTTCTTTATAAATATATGTACCATAACTTTTTTTCATTATTTTTTACCACTCTTATAAGAATGCACATACAATTTCTTTCAGTGCACTCAATAAACCGTAATAACTGTTTACTTTAAATGTGTTAGTATTTTTCTTTATATGTATTGGTTTTTGCTCTTCCATAAGCAGTGTTTGGACATCCCTGTTCTAGGCAAATGTACCAGTGCCTCTGCGGGGAATCGAACCACCGACCATCGGATTACAAAGAGAGTACCACTACTAGTGTACGCACGCGTTAAGTTTAAAATCTAAAATATAAAAAAAAATATATTTTTTTTTTTCGAAAATATATCTACATCATTAGTTTTTAAAAATTTTTGGGGCTATAGCTCTCGTTGCTCTTAACATAATTAGTATCATATCCGTCGATTGCTTAAATGAAAATGGAGCTTTGTATTAAGTTTCAAGTTTATAACTTCAAAAAAAATGAATCAGTCAGGCGTGCTCCGGTATCCGAATCAGAATAATTTATGCGGATTCGTTTTGAATCCGAATGTTTGATGCTCGCATTTCCACCAATCCGAATTTTTTATGTGCTTTGAAACCGACTGCTTTGTTGCAAGTGGAATGAAACCGAATCGTCAAAATAGTATTAAAAAAGCACGCATTTTATATTGAAGTAATTTTTTATATATGCCTTGATATTCTTAGGTTCTATTTATGCTAACTTTAATTTGCATATTAGCTGCTAACTATTTTTAATATTTTTTTTCCTGACACAACCCAAAAAAAGCATACACAAGCCAAAACGAATTTTCGTTTTGTTTGTGCATTTGTGTGTAACAAACATGCACACATGTCCGATAAATGAGACAGGGTTACCGCGTTACACAAATAAAATTTCCCTTGTAAAAAAAATAGTTAAATCGTGTTTAAATTTAATAAATATTGTTGCTAAATTAATATTTTTGTGTAATTTTATTTAAAAAATAAAATAAAATAAAAAAGAGTTAGCTATATATTAATGAAAATTAAATGTAAACAGCATGTACTAATAAAAAGGTGCAAAACTACGGCAGCCATGTCAGCTGTTTTGTATCGAACAAAAAACATTTTGCGCCAACAAACACAATGTAACTACATATATAATCAAAAGAATTGAATGCAGAAAAATAAAATGTATTGCAGGGGAAAACAAAAAGCCGCGAGTAGGACATGATTCTTTCATTATTTTACGCCTTCTTTTAGCTTCAAAACAAGCAATTGAGAAAATAAATGGAATTTTTGCAATGTTTACAATTTTTAACAAAAAGCAGTCAGCTGGTTACACCACAACATATGTGAATTTATCGATAAAAACGAGGGAAATAAACAAATGTATCGAAAACAAAAAAGGAAATTATCGACAAAAAATTCGGATTCCGGAGCACGCAAAACCGAATCCGAATAAAATTGTTCTGATTGAATTTTTCTGATTCCGGAGCACGCCTGAGTAAGATCTTGTGGCAAAATTTCATGCTATTAGCTTTTTAAAACATACGGACATATAATGGAGAGAGTTAACAATGAGTTAAATTCTTTTCAAGTGCTTTTGTAGAAACTGACAATTGTTTAAAGTCAGCACAATCTTTAAAAATTTATTTTTTTTTGTCTTTTTTGTAACCCTGACTATAATAACTGGCACAATTCAAGATCTGCAGCTGTCAATATGCGTTTCCTCATATTGTTACTACTGCTGTGCATATTACTCGCCGTGGTTTGTGCAGCACTTAGAAACGACTGTAAAGGCAAACCCTGTAAGTTTGTTTACATACTATCCATGCATATTTCCAATAAATTATTTTTCCTCAGCATCACAAAAATGTGAAGGTCCCGCGAGGTCAGGCACAACGAGAGGTCAAAGCTGTCGCCTTTCAAAGAATCGGAATATGTGGCATTATAATGTGGCAACTAGAAGTTGTACGACAATGGCTTACAATGGCTGCGGGGGTAATGACAATCGGTGGTGCAGCAAGAGGGACTGTGAAGCCAAATGTCGACGTTAATCTAAGTTTGGAATTAGGTTTATAGACTAGAAGTACAAAAAATCACAATAAACTATAGAATTGGAAGTGGATTATAAGGCCTTTTAACTAACTTCAATATTTCGCATATTAAAAACAGCACAAAAACTTAATTTCATTTAAAAACAAGCCAACATTTTTGATATACAGACAGAACTATCAATATTCTTTTTACAGATTGGGGATACCACTCTCAAACCCTTTCACCACCGAACTAAAATTGGAGAACTTAAAAAATATTTGACGTTTGATTTATGGATTTTAATTTTTTTGATTTTATATATTTATTTATTGGCAATCAACTGATAAGTCCTATCAATCCAATATTAAAAGAAGAATCAAAATCGCCACACACTAAACATAACTTAGTTACTAAGTCTTAGTATGTGACAGGGGGGTTTTTATTAAAACACCTTTTTATTCTCATTTCATGTACGGTAGTTGTAGTAGAAAACTGTTTAATTACATTAGATACATATGTATAAAAATGAATTTAAAAATATATTTTATTATAAAAGTTTGAGCTCACTCAAATTAAACGCAGGTATAAATAGGCCTGTGTATTCTTTTTTTTTTTTAACCAAAGCCTAAAAGTATGCAACAAGAAAGTAAATAAATTTATTTGTTGCCTGTGCATGGAACTTTTTTTTGTATTATATTATTTTTTTTTTTATATATATTTTTATTCGCAATCAACCGAGACAGATGGGTTATGATTCAATATTGATGAGAAAAAATTAATCGCTACACAATAATAAAATTTAGTGTGCTTAAATTACTAAATACATATTTACACAATATTTACAAAACAAAAACAAAATTTACAAATAGATTCAACTGAATCTACTAAATATTCAAGAGAGCACATGACATCGAGATTATTTTATAGCGTTTTAGATTAAATGACGTCTTCTGAGGTCACATGGGTGGAGACGTTTCAGGCGTCTTAGCTGTCTATGACCGGCCAGGGCGCAAGCAAGGTTTATTATTATTAAAAAAGTTGGTATATAATGTAATAAACCTAGTTCTCTACTACCTATCTTGGCAGCTTAACCTAGATGTACATAAGAAAAAAACATTAAAAAAAATTATAATCAAAAGGTTGTACATACGGAAAAAACAATATTAACAGGAATATATACATATTTATATGCAGCTTTAAAACATTTGAAGTTATTTATAGGAATCTCATAGGAAGGTCCCCTGGATGGCACCTTTTAAGTCTTCTCTTTCTAGCTCTCAAGGTCAGACGCCTCGCAAGCGCATTTGAATGTACTTTGAGCTTGTGACCGTATGACGTCACCAACTTAAGGGATTTTCAGGTCTCTTTCAATGTCTCTTGTGCGCATGTACCGAGGAGCATTGGAAATTCTTCTGAGTATTTTCTATTCGTTATTCTCAGTCGCAATGGCCGCCAACAAGGAAAACATTTTCATCATGGTTAAGCCTGACGGTGTCCAGCGCGGTCTCGTCAGCAAAATAGTTGAGCGTTTCGAGCAGAAGGGCTTCAAATTGGTCGCCCTGAAATTTACATGGGCATTCATGGCATAGTTGGAGAAACACTATGCTGATCTGTCTAGCCATCCCTTTATCCGTGGTTTGGTCAACTACGTGAACTCTGGTGTGGGAGAGTTTGAATGTTGTCAAGACCGGTCGTCAAATGTTGGGTGCCACCAACCTAGCCGACTCATTCGAGGAGATTTCTGCATTCACGTTGGTCGCAACATTTTTAATGGATCTGATGCTGCTGATTCCGCCAACAAAGAGATTGCCCTCTAATTGCCAGCGGCTGGATCTATGAATAGAATCAAGCATTTTGTGCTTTGTTGCTTCAATACATTTGGCGTTTAAACGAAGATTCTTTAAAAAAAATGAAATTCCGCATATTCTAGAACTTCAACTATCTATTTGACGTCCATTCAAATATCCATTACAAATATACATAGCATTAATGATATAAAAAACAATAATATACATAATTATAAAAAGTAAAAAGTTAAAAACAGTGGAATATTACAATATTATTCATTACACAGCTGTTATTGAGCTCGATCGAAATTCCCAAATTTTATCGATCAGGCTGATAAAACAAAAAACAAAATCTTTTGTACTAATTTTGCACACAATATGAAAAACAGAGTTCAATATATTCACAATTAATTGTAACCTATATTGATTTGCTATAAAAAGGTTATGCAATCCATCCAAAAATCAATTCAAGTTTTGCTTTGAATATTACAACAACCTTATACTTACAATGAAATTCGTTTTGATTTTCGCCATTCTGGCTATCGTTGTGGTTAGCGCCCAGGCCCAAGCTAGATGTCGTGGAAGTCCTCGTGGTAAGTAACAATATCTAAAATTTCCTCAATAAACTTCCATTCCATTGTGTTACATTGTACTTTATCAACTTTAGGTAACCCCGTTTGCCGAGGACCTCGTGATGAGGGTCACAGTCGTGGAACCTTATGCGCTCGCACTGCCATGAATCCCATGTGGTACTACAATCCCTCTACAAACTCGTGCATCCAAATGCGCTATCTTGGCTGTGGTGGCAATAACAACCGCTTTTGCTCGAATGCTGAATGTGTCCGCCAGTGCAGGAGGAGATCATAAACTGAACTGAGTGACCGCGACGTGAATTCTAAATGAAACTACGCAATTATTTTTTTCTTTTGTGTGAATAAATTTTTTGACAATTTAAATAACTTCTTTCATGTTAATCTAATAAGCTTCCCAGCAGTATAGTAGCAACCATATTTGAGTCCTCAATGCTGGGTCCCAGTTTTTTTTAAAGAGCTAGTACCTAGACAATGCTAACAAGCAAGTTACTATGCTGGCCTAACGAGAGGGGTGGTGGGTAGGGGGGGGGTCCCCCTAGGCCCGGAGTTTTCTTAGGGGCCCTGTGTAATTACTGTCGTACTGACTTGATCCAAGCTAAAGGTGTAGGTCGGGCCCGGATTTCACCTCTACGGCCCTGTTTCTATGTCATTAAAAAAATTTGTATAAACCTAGTCAAAACTTGTCAGCCATCCACAATGCCATATACGACATGATCGCATGCTGATTGTGTGTACCAGTGCAGGAGGAGGACCTTAAAAACCAAAAATCTTAATTTAATTTGATAATTACTTTTCAGCGTGTGGTATTTATATTTTTTTAATTAAACCACCAATTGTAACAGCAGTTGGTAAGAAGTGTCCAGTATATTGGTTAGGCCATAAGATAACGACAACTATAATATTTAAACTCTATTCCGTTTCCATGCTTCACACGGTTATTTAAAGTTTTTTTACCCTGTACCTACAGACCCCAAGACCATTTAAGAAATAGAGACATGAAACTTTACCAGATGGTGCGCATATTTCCTGTGCAGATGAAGTTTGTTGAATTATTGTCTCCGAACTCTAGTTGTTCATAAAGACGGAGACGCGGACAGATAGACAGACATGGCTCAATCGCTATCCCAGGTTATGATAAGCATTTTGGTATCCACAGCTCCTTCTGTACATACATTGCACAATCTCGTATATATATATATATATATATACATATATAGTAATCCATGTAGGTACAAACTATAGGTACAGGGTATAAATATGCCTCGTCCCAAGAAGACGAGCTTTTTTTGTGTGACTGTGTTATCGGCCAAAAATTGAGTCTCTGCTTGGGACAATTTTTTGTTCGATAAGCTTCTCTTTTCAAGCGGCCGCGAGAGCCTAGCCGCAGTGCACTAGACTTTCATCCTAGAGGTTGTGGGTTCGAATCCCACGTAAAGCATGTTCCTGTACTTTCCACTTTTCCTATTCCCCTAATTTTTCCTGTCTATTCTATATCCTACATTTTAGACTATAACTTTTGTTGTAATTGTCCGATTTTGTTTATTTTTGACACACAGATGCATGTAACCACAACGCATCGTTCTGTTAAGTTTTAAATTAAAATATTAAACGGTTTAGCCAAAAACTCTGCTACGGGGGAACGGGAAAAGATATTGACATGATTCAACAAACTTGATCTTCTGAGGAAATATGCGCATCAGCTGGTAAAATTTCGTATCTCTAGCTCTTATAGTCTCCGAGATCTAGATGTTCATACAGACGGACAGATATCTATATCACTTACTCCCATTATCGGTATCACAACGGGCCTATTCTTGGCCTAAGTGAGTTGGGAAGCTAAGTCCCAACTGCCGCTCTAAGTAGGTACGGAGGTAGACCTACCTACTCTTTTCAATGAGTTCTCATATTTCCCTTATAGGCTGATCACACTGAGTACATTTTGGTGATTTTTTAAAGATGACGAATGATGTAGAAATTTTCGGAGTGCCAAATTCATACGCAACATCTTCGGCATAAGATGTTAGATTTTTAACACAGCTCTGCATTTTTCGATTATATCATATTGTTTACAATTTAGTTCAATTGAAATATTGTTAGAACTTTATTATTTCGGCTTTTAAACATACTTAAAAAATAATATTGTATTACCTTAAGCAACAATAGTCATATTCACTCGAACATGTTGTTAAACAATTAACAATTGGTAATCATACAATTATTCTTTAAACATGGTCTTTAAAATTGTAAGACCAAAAAACTGCTGTTTCCAGGTCATTCATTGTAGTACAACACCACTGAGACATGAAAGCCAACTTTTGTAAGTTACCCATTTTAAGATTATGTATTATTTATTAGCGCGAAATTTTTGTATTATAGCCCAACAGTGGCTTGTCTATTTAAAAATCCGTATTATAATAATTGGCACAATCTGAAGATTGCGTCTGCCAAAATGCGTCTCTTAACGTTAATAGTGCTGTCTTGCGTTTTAATGGTTGCAGTTGGTGCAGCCCGAAATCCTGCCAACTGTAAAGGCAAACCATGTAAGTCTGCTAAAGTAATTACATAATTTCTTCTTAAGTCTCTATTCGAATTTGCTATTTACAGCAATCCAAAAATGTGAGGGACCCTTGCTGACAGGTACATCAAGTGGTCGACGTTGTCGCAAGTCAAAAAATGGTAATATGTGGCACTATAATGTGGCAACTAAAAAGTGTACGCAAATGAAGTACAATGGCTGTGGAGGTAACTCGAATCGCTGGTGCTCCAAAGCGGACTGTGAGGCCAAATGTCCTCGTTGATTAAGGAATTACATTAGTGTCTAACAAATGCATAATACATTTGTAACATAAAGTCCCTTACAATAAGTTAAATAGAAGAATTGTAAAAAAAAAAATGTTTGGAATCCAGGAATTAAGTTCTTCTAGCTATTTGTCATTCGTTAAAATCGAATGGAAAATATGGAAGTGATTTTGATGACCTCGTTTCCTTTGCATTCGATCATTCAATAAATTTTTTTATGAGTAATTCACAAAGTCAAATTAGGTTTATTCTTTCAAAAATTAAATAAAAAGTGAGTCAAATAAAAAATTTTTTTTGTAAATTCTATTATTGAGTTTAGACGCATTTCCTAAAAAAAAAAAATACAAATACACGAACGATCCAAAATCCGCACAAAATATAAATGTTATATATAATCAGGCGTGCTCCGGAATCAGAAAAATTCAATCCGAACAATTTTATTCGGATTCGGATTTGCGTGCTCTGGAATCAGAATTTTTTGTCGATAATTTCCTTATTTATTTTCGATACATTTGTAAATTTCCCTCGTTATTATCGATAAATTCACATATGTTGTGGTGTAACCAGCTGACTGCTTTTTGTTAAAAATTGTAAACATTGCAAAAATTCCATTTATTTCTCAATTGCTTGTTTTGAAGCTAAAAGAAGGCGTAAAATAATGAAAGAATCATGTCCTACTCGCGGCTTTTTGTTTTCCACTGCAATAAATATAATTTTTTAGCATTAAATTCTTTTGATTATATATGTAGTTACATTGTGTTGGTTGGCGCGGAATGGTTTTTTGTTTGATACAAAACAGCTGACATGGCTGCCGTAGTTGTGCACCTTTTTATTAGTACATGTTGTTTACATTTCATTTTCATTTTATATAGCTAGTTATTTATTATTTTATTTTTTAAATAAAATTTCACAAAAATATTAATTTAGCAACAATGTTTATTAAATTTAAACACGATTTAACTATTTTTGTTGCAAGGGAAATTTTATTTGTGTAACGCGGGAACCCTGTCGCATTTACCGGCCATGTGTGCATGTTTGATACACACACATGTACAAACAAAACGAAAATTCGTTTTGGCTTGTGCATGCTATTTTTGGGTTGTGTCAGCAAAAAAAATATTAAAAATAGTTAGCAGCTAATATGCAAATTAAAGTTAGCATAAATAGAATCTAAGAATATCAAGGCATATATAAAAAATTACTTCAATATAAAATTTGTGCTTTTTCATTACTATTTTGACGATTCGGTTTCATTCCACTTGCAACAAAGCAGTCGGTTTCAAAGCACATAAAAAATTCGGATTGGTGGAAATGGGAGCATCAAACATTCGGATTCAAAACGAATCCGCATAAATTATTCTGATTCGGATACCGGAGCACGCCTGAATAATAAGTAAAATTCGTATGGGTCGACGTCGCACAGTGGGAGAAACGTCCAATTTAGCGGAACGAAATGAATAATAAATAATAAAAATATATTCAAAATACAGCTGAAAGGAATAAAAAAGCGGAATATTTTTTTATTAAATTTTATTCTTAAGTTTAATTTTATTTTTTATTTAGTAAAAACTAAGTAAAAGTAATTTTTTCATGTGAAATTTCAAGGCAAGAGATCTGAGGACACAGATAACATTAAATTACCTATCACTTCGGCATCGCAAGAACGTAATTGCATGGAATAGTATTTAAATGAAAATATCCACGGAATGTTAAACGATAAATTGATACCAAAGAGCTTTCATACGTACGATATGAAAGCTTCTATCGTTTAAGCTCAACACATACAAGTGAGCGAGCTTTACAATGGAACGCATACCAGAAGCAAATGGCAAAAAATGTTTGAACCTATTAAATTTTGCTCCTCAGGGAAAAAACAAAAAAAAATTTGAACTGATCGATGAGGTGCAAAACTTTTGGGAATTTTCAGGCTCTTTCAATGCTTGCATCCAAAACTAAATATACGGCTGTGTTCCGGAAAACGAATCCGAGCATTTTATTCGAATTCGTTCACCAAAAACGAAGTTTTTATGTGCTTTGAAAATTTAGGAGGCGAGTTTATTAATTGGTTTTATTTAAATGTCTATTGCTTTACAATTTACGGAGGCGAGTCTATTTGTTAGTTTATTGTCTATTGTTTTACAATTGATTGGTTATAACTATTGCTTTGACTATTTAATTACGCACACGCACAACACACTGCTTCAGGCCACGAGCAATCATTGACTGACTCCTTGATCTTTTGTGTATGCAGTCTGAGCGTATGCTTGTGTGAAAGCTCGTAAGGTTGGTGTCCGCGCTTAAGCTTTACGTTGGTTCTTATAAACAATGTGTAGGTGTAAGCTTTGTGGGAGTTCTTATAAACCATAGTATCTGTTGGTAGTAGAGCCTACTACAAAAACGAATGTTTTGTTGCAAGAGAAATTTAAACAAATTGGCAAATTAGGTTGAAAATTGTACTCATTTTAAACTGAAATAATTTTTTAAATATTCTTTGATATTCTTGGATTCTATTTATGCCAATTTCAAGCTAAATAGTTATTGATAAATATTTTTAATTAAGAAATAAATAATATATTGAATAAAAGCTTTTGGTCAGCTTTTACGGACGACACCACCTTATATCAGCGGTGGGTAAAACTACTAATGCAATTTTGCCTGTGTGCGTAAACAAAAAAGAGCTTTCGCAAAGACCAAGGTACAATGGGACAAATCTTTTTTTTTTTTTTTTTTGGCATAGTTGTCATTAAATTCAACAATATCATCGACTTTTATTTTATGCGGGACGTATATGTTATACTCTGCACATTGAGCAGAGCGATTTCGCCTAAAAATACGGATAGGATCGTGTCGATCAAGGGCTTACTTACAAAATATATGAATTACTCATTACTTATTTCATATGACGCCAGCCAGCACCGCAAATTTTAATGACCAACAAAATCCAAATATACGCAGAGTCCGGACTCTTTCGTGTTTTGGCATGTGACTATGCTTTGCGTTCCATTGTAAAACTAGCTCATACGTACATGACGATCTTTTACGGCAAAAGGCTCTTTTCTCGTACGTGTGAAAGCTCTTTGGCACGCGAGCCGTCTAAGTGCCCACCGCTAATCTACAGTATGGTAAAACAATAATCGAAATCAGTTTGGTTGGGTGGTTGGTTGAAGTGGTGGCTCAGTCCATGAGCCCAACTAGCGCTTTCGCACCATTTTGTTGCCACATCCTCGTTTCCAACTCGTTTGTTGGTTGTTTGTGTAGACAGCTCGGTTAGATCCAGTCCGTGCGGTTAAGGAACCTCTGGAGGCCGTTGATGTTTATTTCCGCCAGCTCTCCTAGTCCTTTAAAGAGCGGCTTTCCTAGGGTGTCCATTCTCTGCTTCCAAAGAGCAGGGCATTTACAGAGAAAATGAAGGACAGTTTCTTTTTCTTCTGGCTGGTTGCAACTGTGACAGTGGATATTGTGGGGAAGCCTCATTTTGGCCGCCTGTTCTCCCAGAGGCCAGAAGCCAGTGATGACTGCCACCAGTCTAGAGGCGTCTTTTCTATTCCTGTTTATAAGTGATGTTGTTTGTTTAAGGTTGTACTTAGGCCATAGGGATCTACTAGTCCTGCATGTTACAAGACTATTCCATCTACGATCCGCTATCTGCAGGTATTTTGTGTTGATGTTTCTCTTGACCACGTTAAGTGGTGTGAACACCGGTTCCGCAAGAGCTTCACTCATGGCAGATTCATTTCTTGCCAGTTCGTCGGCTTTTTCGTTTCCCTCTATATTCCTGTGTCCCGGGACCCAGATTAGAGTAACGTTATGCCTTTCGCTTACGGTGGTGAGGCTTTTCCTGCTTTGTTCCACCATTTTGGAGGTTGTGATAGCTGAATTCAGGGCCTGAATCGCAGCCTGGCTATCCGATAGAATAGCGATGTTGTTTTTGAATGTGTAGTCAGCGATTAGTATCCTACATGCTTCCCCGATCGCAAATACTTCCGCCTGGAAGACGCTGGATAAATTGGGTAGGCGCACTGACTTTTTTATGTTTAGTCTCTCGGAATATATACCTGCTCCGACACCGCAATCCATTTTGGAGCCATCAGTGTAGATTGTGGTGTCGAAATTGTTTAGCAAAGATCCCGTAGTCCAGTCCTTCCGTAAGGGCAGGACTATAGTGAAATTCCTGTTGAATATCATCTTTGGTACAATATAGTCAGTCTTTTCCGAGAGGTACTGCGTTAGTTTCGTTAAAAAGCTTCCATGGCCATTGGTTCTTTCTTTCCAGCGCCCTGCTTCTCTTAACCTCAGTGCAGCCGTGGTCGCCGTTTTCATGATATGTAGGTCTATTGGCAGCGTGTGCGTCAGAACATTAAGAGCCTCCCTGGGACATGGCTTAATGGCTCCAACTGCCATTGCACATGCTGACCTTTGTATACTGCTAAGTTTTTTGGTGGTGTAACATTTTTCCAAGGCTTTCCACCAAACCACAGAACCGTACGATAAAATTGGACGTACAACCGCTTTGTACATCCAAAGAGCTAATTTTGGTTGAAGGCCCCACCTCCTACCTATTGTTCGTTTACAGGCGTATAGGGCAAAACCAGCCTTCTTTGCCCGCAGCTCTGTGTTTAATTTCCAGTTCAGCTTGGAGTCCAGTATTACCCCCAGGTATTTAGCACTAGATGAAAAAGTGAGTGTCTGTTGGTTAAGTTTTGGTGGGTCAAAGTTGGGTATTTTGATTCTTTTGGTGAAAAGCATGAGTTCTGTTTTATTCGGGTTCAGCCCCAGACCACAGCCGATGGTCCAAGTGCTGAGCTCGTCTAATGCCTTTTGCATAATCCCACTGATCGTGCTAGGGCACAGTCCTGACACCATTAACACCACATCATCAGCGTACGCCACTACTTTGACACCACCCCTATTTAGTTTTATTAGGATACTGTTTATTACGCATAGCCAAAGTAGAGGGGAGACGACACCGCCTTGTGGCGTTCCTCTATTGACTTGCTTAGATATTTTTACAAATCAGTTTAGTACAAGCAGAGATATTTTTTCTTAAGTACAAAAAATTTTTGGACTGCATTTTCTGTTTTAGCACGACATTTTACAACGGAAATGACTAGAGCATATTGAGAATACCAAAAATTTTTAAAATTAGTAAGCTAGTGGTATTTTAATTTTGTTTTCAATTTCACAGATACGGTCTGCGCAAAAATGGCAAATGTTGCCATACTAATGATGTACCACATAAATATTTAAAATAAATTTCAATAAGCGAAAAATATTTAAGTGATGAAGAAGATTCTGCTGATGTTGATGAAATCATTAGTAATTTAATATAATAAAAATATTTAAGTACTAAAACAACAAAAAATTTTTGTTTTCGGAAGCAGTTCAGTTAAGCTTTTTTTTTAGCAGATTTATTTTGATTTTTAGCTTATTTAAGCAACTTTTTTGTTCAAATCTAGCTTTTTTTGTCTTTCAATTTCTGGCATCATTGCTTTATAGTTGTAAAATTTACTTTTAATTTTTAAACGCAATTTGTTTCAAACACAATCTTAATCCGGCATCCCAAAATAATGTTTACTTAAGCCAATGCAGTATACCAAATAAGTTTACAAATATTTTTACAATTATTTTAAAATCAATTTAAATTTCCTTCTATAAAAATACGACAAAGATTTGAAAATTTTTATATATGTTAAAAATTTAACAATTTATTTATTGAAAGTATATATATGTATACTAATTTGACAAAATTTCAGCTAATCAACGCTTTAATATCTCAAGATTAACAAACTTCTTATTGGATAACAAAAACACCTTATGTGCATTGACATGTATGGCCACATCCACAATATTCGTATTGCTAAAGTAATCCATGGCCACGACATTTGCATTAAGACCCCAAGGCCCCTTAAGCCATTGATTAATCTTGGGATTTAAAAGTGCAGCGCGTTGTTTGGTCGTTTGTAGACGCTGCGTATTCAAAGATTGCTCCATGCCCTGCACGCCCAAAAATATCCAACCCTCATCCAGCACCGGTGAATCTTTTTTTTTGCTAAATAAAAAACGCATATTGTCCAAGATTTGAGCATGTTCCAAGTAGCTGGTGCTAAACCTCTTCAATGGCAAGCATAGTAGTTCTGACTCTGTGAGAAACTTTTGTTAATTTTAATAGATTTCGATTGACATGCTTTACCGGTCTCCTGGTGCGGTAGTTCCTGTTTGGGAAACAGCACCAAAACGGTTTTACCCACCAGACGTAGATCATCAAAACAGCGCTCAAAACAATCTTCAGAAAGTGTTGCTTCACGCTCATAAGCCACATCACCTAGTTCCTGTCTTATCAGGCGAAATAGTGTGCTATAAAGCTCAACATGATTGTAGAATCCTATAGGAAAAGAGCTAAAATCCAAAACGACCATGTCACCCGAACGCCTGACAAAACGGCGCACATCTTGCAGTATAAGAGTTAAAGGAGCTATAAACATGTTCTCATTTACTATAAAGAAGTTGTCTGCATAGTTGTTGGTCTCCAGCTGTTGATAGCTAAGTATACAATTAGTAGAAGTATTAAAGCTTTTGGGCTAAACGTCACTTTGCTTACCCAATGCTGAGATCCAAATAGCGTATGCCAAATACCAGCTGAGACCAAACATCAAAATGCTGAGCCACCAAATAATCCTTAACCAGCACGGACTTGGTCTGATTGTAGTTATTGATGAAAGCGCCTGATGCATGTGTGCCAGGTAAGAAAAGACGCTTGATTGGCACAGAGCCTAAGCCCTTCATTTGGGTCATCCAGTTGGGCTGTATCTTGAGACACTCTACGGCTAGCAACTCTGTGCCATTATAGCTGGCCACATAGAAGGGCAAGCACTTGCCTTTAGGATACTTTGTGGCAGGTACAAGTTCCGCATCTTGACGATTCCAGCCGCCTGGAAATTTAAGTTTGCCTATTTTAATGTTCGTTGTTATCGCGCCCGTCTTGTTGCGTATGCCAGTAAAGCGATATGCGGGTTGCATGCTGGATATGGATGGATCCTGACGAAAGACACCTATCCATTCCGGTGGCCCATAACAATCGGGGCCCCAGTTAATTTCCAAGCAGGATTCAGTGATTGTCTTGCCAGCCAGCGATATGCTCAAAAAGATGGGACACATGGCTGCAATAAAACACACTTTTTATATAAATTTCAAAGTTCTTTAAAAGACTTACCTCTAAGTGGCGCTATAAGACTCAGCCATAAAGCAGAACTGAGAATTTTAAACATTTTCTCTGCAGTAAATATCTTTGAAAAATTTAAGAATTTTCAGCATGTAATATGTTCAACAACTTCCCCCGTATTAAATTGGGCGACAATGAGCTCCGAGCTCGTTGTGGACAATTGAGTCATATAAGACCACATACAGATGCACACATACATGGTTTGAGTGGCATCTCTTAAAGCGCATCTCAATTGAGCAATTTCGAAATCATATAGGCTAAGTTTCTATACAAGTCTTTAATCGAGAGCTTAAATTATAAAGCTTCTAAAGTGATATTAAGCTTTAGTAAGGCAAAGCTTCAAGTAGAGCTTTATCGGATAATATTCGTACGCCAGATGAGTTGTATCGATATGTCATAGTTAAAATGCGAGTTCGTTATACGAGCATGTATAAACGCTGACTTTTAGACAGGAACGTCTGTATGAACGTCTAGACCTGTGTTGGACAGTCTCTCAATTAACAAAACACGCGTGGATAGGGCACAAGATTCTGCCGCAGCGCAGTCGTCACACGCACAGTTGTAAGTGTGACAATTTTCTCTCACATTTGAGCATGATCGTCGATCTTGCGCTCTTGTGTGCTCTTGCTTACTCCGCTGCTTACTCACACAAAGAAATGTTTATTTGCATAAGTTTTGCACACCACTGGTTCACCTTTGAGATTACAAAATTAAAAAAAAGGAAAAAAATTTTTTTTTTTTTTTTTTTTTTTTTTTTTTTTTTTATTTATTTATTGCGAAAACTCAAAAATTCATATATTTTTATATTTTGCATTTATCTCATGTTGGGTTGTCGCCAATCCAGGGTTGAGCTGGAGTCATCATTGGTAATGCCATAAGGCCACATCAGGCCGTTATATTAAGGATGACTTAAATTTTTTAGTGATCGTCTTTTAAGTCTTTTAATAGGGTTTTCATTTAGCAAGTTTTTTGCCAGCCTGTTTTTGTGTCTGGCTAGACGCTCATTATATCTGCTAACGTGTTTGTTAATTTGAAGGTCCACGGTATCCAGATTGAGGTCGTGGTGCAAGGTCGAATTCCTTACATACCAATCGCAACCAGTGATAAGGCGCAATGCCTTATTTTGGAACGTCTGAATACGTAAACGATTTGAGCGAGCCGCCATACCCCAGATCTGGATGGCGTACCTCCAAGTAGGTGCCACTATTGTGTTATAAAGCGCCCTTTTACACCGTAGAGGAAGAGGACTTTTTTTATTTAACAGCCAATACATTTTGTTCATTTTAAAGCGACAACTTTTGATCGTTTGGTTAATGTGTGATCGGAATGTTAGCCGCTTGTCAAGTATCACCCCAAGATATTTCGCTTCACTTTGTATGATGAGGGGCTGACTATCTAGCCATACTGCGGGTGGAGTCTTCCTCTTTAAAGTATATAAAACCGACTGACATTTGGCCGGATTTAAGGTAACATTCCATCTGCGAGCCCAGCTCTCAAGCATGTGGATGTACTCTTGTATTCCGTCAGCTGCTTCATACTCACAGGGTGATGTGTAAAATACTGCCAGGTCATCAGCGTATGAACCGATTAGCATTTTTTCGTTCACTACAGCCTGCATTAAATCCGTTGGTGTAGGGATGTCGGCAGTGTACAGGTTGTAGAGAAACGGCGCAAGAACGCTTCCTTGAGGTACTCCAGCTCTCATCAGCCTGGCAGTTGAAAGTGTGCTTTTGATTTTGACTTGGAATTTTCTGTCCTCGAGGTATGACCGCAATATGCCAATATACCCCAAAACAGTATTCTTTGTCGTCGAACGCTTTAAGGATATGATTAGCCACTCTATTTACCTGCTCGACGGTACCGTGTCCTTCCCTAAATCCAAATTGATGGTCGGGTATGAAATTGTTGTGCTCATTGATCCTCTTAGCCATCAATGTCTCCCAAACTTTGGCAAGAGTAGGGAGGAGGCTGATTGGACGGTATGATTCGGGGTCCGACTCTTCTTTTCCAGGTTTCCTGATCATAGCAATGAGAGCGATTTTCCATTGGGCAGGGAAGTGCTGCGTTCTTATTATTGCATTGAAAATCAACGTAAGGAAAAGAAGAGCTTTCCTTGGCAAGGCTCGCAAAGTGACATGACATATTCTGTCATGACCTGGGGCCTTTGACTTAGGAAGCTTTGTTATAGTTTCCTCAATCTCATTTAATCGGATGGGTCGAACAGGCAACGCCATTTGGAGTGGTGTGTTAATGATGCTGAGAGTTTGTCTTACTTCTTCATCCGTGGCCAGGTTAAAAGGCGTAAATCGCTCTTCGAGGTGCTGAGCAAATGTATCCGCTTGTTCCTCTGAATTTGAGCAGAAAGTACCATCATGACGCCTTAGAGGAACAAAATTTTTTAAATGATATACAAAAATTGTATGAATTATACCATTTCATTGATTTCTCTAAATTCGGATGTTAGTAAACTTGCTATTTAGTCTTCGCCCTGGAATATGACGCGCAAGAGCATAGGCCAACGAATTTGGATGATTATCTAATCTACTCTCATATTTCCCGATTAGATTGTTCTGTTTCCAACATACCAGGGAGCATCTGCTTTTTGGCGTTGAGCTTTGCTTTAGAGTGTTTGTATTCTCTTCAGTTTTGTTTTTGCTGCCGTTCCCCAAACTTGAATTCCATGGAGACTGAGTTTGTTTAAAATCGACAGATGCCTTTGTCTGCACAGAAGCCAGTGCATTTTGACGAGCTTACCCCCGCATTTTCACACGGCACGGTAAATGTGTTTTCCCCAGCAGAGCTTTTTATCCAGGTGGATCCCAAGATAAGGATAAGAGTTCTTAATTGGGATTGTGGCCCCATTAATGGTAAGCGCTGGATCTCGCCTAAGCGTGAACAGGACGCATGAGGATTTGTCTCCATTTAGGAAAATGTTGCAGCGTTTTGCCCACTTTTCTATTTTCTCCAGTTCCCACTCTAGGCCATCGGCAGCTTCGTGTCATCAGCGTAAGTGGCCGTTAGGATGCCCGCATTGTTCATGGAATGCGGCAAGTCCATTATGAAGAGTGTATTCCAAAGTATACCAAAGTATTTTTGACAACTCGCACTGAACCGAAAATCTAAATCTAATCTAAATTTTAAGTTTTGGTAAAATTCCTTCGTGCCAGACTCGACCGAATGCCTGCTTTACATCTACAACCCCTAGTCAAGAACATTTTTTTGTATTCCAAATATGGTTTTTATTCAATTCTTTGCCTTAAAACATGAAATCGTTAGTTCGACATTAAAGTTGCAATTGAATCTTTGTGGTGTTCCCCGAAAACCGATGAGACTTTGCATAAGCGGATGCGAATTCGAGCGGCGAATAGGGTACAGAGTATTTTTATGTCGGTCGGGCACGATTGTAGCATTCTCATTCCTATAAGCACTGTAGAAATTTGGCAAAGTAGAGTGGATATTATAGACTGGATGTATGAAGCACGCAGGGGGTGGAGTCCTACACTTTTTTTAGAAGCTGCTTGCAAGTTAACCTATCCAGCCAGCTCAGCCAGCCTCGATTAAAATAAATAAGTGTTGAAAACAAAATAAGGCGAGTTGTACAGTCCGGCAACGCCTTAGGCGATAGGGCTACATTTAGTATTAGGGTAATTTGTAACTAGTATTTTTAAGGATATTTTGTAATAAAGAAGATTTGGGCACACCAATGAAGGGCACGTGTTGAACCGGCCTTCTTAACCTGACATTGGAATTGACAAGACGTTTTAATTTGCGTACTGCAGGAATGCTTTATCGACTGCATTTTGACAAAGACTTTTTAGCTTTACGAACTGACTCGTTTTTGGCAATTTTTGTCTATTTTAGAAGGCTTTTAAATTTTCATCAGTTTCTGTCACATTTGAAATTGTCTATGCGTTGTAATACAACAAATTGTTATAAAAAGAAATATTTTTAGAAAAAAATATGTCAAAAATAATAGTAAATTCTGCTACTAAATTTACCAAAAGCGTTTTTGCGAAATCAAAAGATAAGATATTCTCTTCTAACAGCTTTAAATTTATGGTGGCGCCCAAGCAGCAGTACTATATGAAGGCATCCCATGATGCTTTTGTACCAGAGATAGTTTTCAAGTGCAATCCTTTTAATTACTACCTCAGCAAATTGAAAATGTGGAAATTGAAATGGACATGGGATTGCGACTTTGACGAGGCCAAATTCGTAGAACAATCAAAACTAATGGCTACCACTTTAACAGATTCCTTACGTTTGCGGGATACACAAAAAATAATCGAATTTTCAACCTCAAATTTGTACAATCAAATGGCCAATGAATCTATTGATTTCCCACAAAGATCCTGCATGGAATTGCTATGTTTTCGCACTGAAGATTTGCAGCAAGCAATACCCATGAAAGTGCAATTATACAAAATTTTTGGATTGAAGTACGCCATAATAGATGTAGTAATGGTTGGGCTACGACAAGTTGGTAATGGTGACACAGCTGCTGAGCTTGACATCATGAAAAAGGCATTGTTTAAGATGGATCCAGATTTAGTTAAACAGCTGAGCGAAAACAACTCGCAGCTTCCTTTTATATTTATTGAACTGTTTTTGCGTTTTCGTCGTAACTATTCAAATGTAGCTACTGAAAATATCTTGATAAAAGATACGAACCGCTGGTTGGTGTCTGTGTACAAAATATGTAAATTTAATATAGTTAGCTTGCCAACGTAAAAAATGTCTAAACTCAAAAAAAAACAGATATTTAGACCATAAACATCTGTTTGCTATACTTCCAGCCGTTTCCCATTAGAGGGATAGAAATTGTAATATAATATGTATTAAATTTTTATATGATTTTAATAAGCTAGAACGACGAATAAAACACAGTTTTTATATACTTTTATTATTTACACTTAGCAAACAAGTGGTTCGGTTAGAGCAAGAAAATCCCGGCTGCACCCTCTTTGCTAAATCGATTCGTTTTTTGTCGAACGGATCAACTGGTATATCCCAAGCAAAGAAAAAATATTTTACACATACACCCTGTATGCAATTGCACCAAAAATTATATATCGGCATACTTTCGTCCATTAGTATTTGAGTCCATTTAGTAGCAAAGTATCCAAACCTTTCGTGAACGACTTTATTTGCGGATATTCGCGCTGATATTGCAACGCTGACTGGAAAAAAGCTTCGGTGCGGAATTTGTCTCCTGGTGACATCTTCAGAGGTGCAGTTTTCGAGTAATCGAGTGGTTGAAGACGGACGTTTGGTTTTTTAGTTCTCGAATCATCATACAGTTCAGATTTTTACAATATCATATTTCAGATAGGGTTTCTCGAATTTGATGAGCCATAAGCAAGAGGTTTGACTGCTTCGGCGTCGCATGACAAACCGTCATAAAAATTCGTTCAAATTTTGAAACAAATTTAAAAATACCGAAAGTTTCATTCGGACTGGTGGAAGCACCTCAAGTGGTAAAGGCTCTGGGGCCATGGCTTCTCCATAAATCCGGCTCCCTTTTGAAAAAACACAGTGGATTGCTATAAGGTCTTTATGAATGTCTACTTTATTAAAAAAGATGGCGTACGTTAAAATCGGGCGCGGACGACTTTGGGATACCCTGAAGCAGCATATTGCAATTAAATCCGTTATATTGCTTAAGAACCCCAAAAGACATAGAATTGCTTAAAATGGTTAAGATATCTTCAAATACCGAATTTGCTTACGATATCTGCACCCTTCAGTTTGGCTAAGACCTGAATTAGTCATGAAATCATGCCTAAATTTTCAGTACCAGGCATTAATCTTCGCATTCATTTTTCACGGAATTTAACACAGGCATGTCCTGAGCGTTCAGGCCTGAAGCTTAGCCGCAACAATTCATTGCTGATTGACTCTTAAAAGTCAAGCCTGAAATCAGCGGTGAATTTTTCACGGCATAAACAAACGAATTTTTGCATGCTGCGTATGGGCAAATGTCAAAACTTCATATAAAAAAAAAATATCCCAAAAAAGCGAATTTTTTTTTATATGAAGTTTTGACATTTCGTGCGGAATTTTTGCATGCTGCGTATGGGCCTTTAGATCAAAAAATTATTTTAAAATCGGAATTATATTTTAAAAGTGGAAAATTTTTTGGTTTAAAATTTTTTATAGCAGGCATTTTTTTTGCTTCAAATGAATACACACTTTTTTTGGAAGTCCAAATTTGTGTGCTTCTTTTCTATGTTAACGAACACAGCCCCAAGTGGCCTATGCAGTCAAAATCATGAAATCGGATTTAAATAAATCCGATGAAAGCAATGCTTCCAAGGGTGAACGAAAGCAGGACCGTTGTGGACTGTATTCGTTAAACATTGCTAACCAAGCACATCTAATGTCCATGTCCATACCACCGAGAGGACAGCCACGTGACGCTATGTTTTGTTTGCAGTATGGTATGGAAAACAACCAAAAGGTTGGTGTTCCACATTATCCAAGAATTAGTAAACCCAATGAATGCAAGCGCGCTAAGAGTTTTAAATGTTGCAATCCAACTTGTCCTATGGGTTGTGCTGGGCAGCAATCAAAAAGATTCAGTGGCGATAAGCAGAACAAAAACAAAACAAAGGACGACTCCACTCAGACCAATATTACTTGCAATCCAAACCAATGTGCTATAGATAAACTGTTCGAGCCAGCACTTCCCAAGGAAGAATCCGTTGAGGATGAGGAGGTAATTTTTCATGAGACAATCGTTGTAGAAACTTGATTCTCTCATTTATTTAAAACATTAAACTTAAGCAAAAATCCTTCTTCCATGCTGCAGGAAGAGGCAAATGAAGAACTTTTAAGTTCCAAAACGCATAAATCTGAATCTTTTACATCACCAAATTTAAGCGGAAACGACTCATTGATACTAAAGGATCAAACAGGTGAAAAGCTTTTAAGCGTTACTAATTTATTGACACCAAACGTTGAGGATCAAAAAAAAGAAAGAAAAAATCCACAGCCAGCAGTAAGTAATAAATTCAAAAGTACTGTAGAAGTTGACACGTTAAAAGCTCCCCCTTTTATACTACAGGATAGTTTGGCTAGAGAAGAGGATAGAGATCTAACCAGCGAACCAAATTCCATAATTGAACAAAATGTGCTGGACATACAACACTTAGATTCTGATGCAATTAAGTCCGAAATGCATGAAAAGCATAAAAATCGGGAAAGCAATGAAAAAAAAAGCTTAGAAGAAGATTTACTCAATGAAAATATTGATGTGATATCCAAAGACAGAAGAAGAAGCTCCAGAACTGAAAAAAATCGCACGGTAGTTAAGACTGATAATCCAATTTTACAGCAGAACGAAGCCGCTGAAACTCTTGTCAAGACAGAAGAAAACCCGCAGACCGAAAGACCCGAAGAAACTACAAATCAGAAACATATGCACAAGGAAACATCTGAAAAGTTAATCAAAGAGGAAAGCTCTATTGGGAAAGATCTTAAAGAATATGAAAAAGAATATAAAGAAATTGACGAGGACAATACTAAGTCAATTAAAAAGTTAAAACATATCGATGATTCGCAAAAATCACACTCAGATGAGTTTGATAACGTATCAAGCCATTTTGATGCTTCCAAAAGTAATGCGCAAACAACTGAGTTAAACGATTCTGAAATGGGAGTGGATATTTTTGTTAACGATGAAGAAGATGCAGAAAAAGAAACTCATGCAGAAAATGGCAAGAAAGCTCCATCCTACAATAAAACAAGAAATCAAGAAAAAGTTAAAAAGTACCCCCAAGGTCCTACGAAACAAACTGAAAATTCAAATGCCGTCTATCAACACACACATCCACTATATCCCTCCTTTTCAGGTGCTTGTGGCTGTAGATTTAGTTGTCCAAATGCATATTCACGTATGATTATGTACGGATATCAACCAGGTGCCTGTGCTGGACAAACTTGGTGCCCTTACTGTCGTTGCTGTTGTCGTTTTTGCAAACAGAACTTACGTCACTGAGACAAGCACAATATCAAACTCTTTAAATTGCAATAGTAATAAATATCTCAAAACTAAATAAATAACGCAACATCATGAAGAGTTTCTTGAAAAAGGATAGAGTACACCTATGTGTATAGACAATCTGAGCCGCATAGTGTGACCAGCTTTAATTGTGAGTTACTCATTGAATCATTTTATGAACTCATTATTACATTTTCTGCGAGAAGCGACGAGGAACATCCTAGAATTTGCCACCTTAACATACTAGTGTTGTTAAAAAAAAAATATGGTAAATACACTTCCTATTTGAATTTTTTTCTCGAACGTTTACCAACACTGGTATGTTAGGTTTTGTAAGATATGAAAAATAAAATCAAATTGTTATCAAGGTTATAAAAGGCAAAATATTGGGAATAGTTTTTGGTGTTTTTCGAAAAAATCAATTTCAAATATTGTTAAATTGTTACATTTTTCAAAATGTAGTTTTTCGAGTTTCTAAAGAAGTTTTATGAAAATCAATTAAGAAAAAGTGTGTGATTGAAAACAAAATAGTTTTGAGTGACTTCTTATATAAGGAATAAATTGGGCTTAAACATTTAATTCTGATCTAAGCAGGCGGTAATGATAAATCGGGTACACTTCTTTCTTTAGGAGGGACCAGTGGCGGTTAAACGTGAGTCCTCCACCACCTCAAATGTGGAAAAATGCGTTGACAGTCTTCGAAATGAAGAACCCGGATCCGGACCTGGCAAGGACCATTACTTTTTAGAACTCGTCGATTTGATTTAAATCGTTTTAGGTTTGTGTGTACTCGCAATTTAAATAGATAAATTAAACAAAATTCATAATAATTTAATATTCTCTGAGAAAAGTAAAGAATAATTAAAAACCAATAAATAAACTTAAAATCTATACACTTAAGCTGTCCCTTAGCCAGGAATATCTCTAAATTTGTTTTATTGGCGCATAACACTTCGAGGTAAAGTTCTTATTCATGGTCAAAAGCTATCTTTCCACGCTCGCTGTTGTCATCAAAAAATTAGCCACAACTATGAGATCATTTATTCCGCGAATTGCCGATATTCTTCAAACCACGCCAAATCGACAGAACAATAAATTATTATTATTATTTATTTAGTTCACGGTTTAAGATATAATATGCACAGTAGGGTGGAGTGATAGTGTATGAAACAAATTTTTTTTTAATTTTTTTTAATGGAATAGCAATAAAAAGTTGCCTTTTAATGAGTAAATTCAGCATACAAAAGATTGTTTAATTGTCTTGATGTTATGAGGTGCCCCAACCTAATTGAAAATTAGAAAAATACTAAATTTTTAAAAACATTGATCTAATTTTGAATGATAGTATTTTTCTAGATTTCCTGTCCCCTATAAAACAAACTACATTGTGATACGTTAGATAAAAGCCTGGCTAGTAGTATTAATGTTTTTAATCAAGAAAAATTTAAAAATATACATTCAGGCGTGCTCCGGAATCAGAAAAATTCAATCCGAACAATTTTATTCGGATTCGGATTTGCGTGCTCCGGAATCAGAATTTTTTGTCGATAATTTCCTTATTTATTTTCGATACATTTAAATATTTCCCTCGTTTTTATCGATATATTCACATATGTGTGGTGTAACCAGCTGACTGCCTTTTGTTAAAAATTGTAAGCATTGCAAAAATTCCATTTATTTTCTCAATTGCTTGTTTTTAAGCTAAAAGAAGGCGTAAAATAATGGAAGAATCATGTCCTACTCGCGGCTTTTTGTTTTCCCCTGCAATAAATATATTTTTTAGCATTTAATTCTTTTGATTATATATGTAGTTACATTGTGTTTGTTGGCGCGGAATGGTTTTTTGTTTCATATAAAACAGCTGACATGGCTGCCGTAGTTGTGCACCTTTTTATTAGTACATGTTGTTTACATTTCATTTTCATTTTATATAGCTAGTTATTTATTATTTTATTTTTTAAATAAAATTTCACAAAAATATTAATTTAGCAACAATGTTTATTAAATTTAAACACGATTTAACTATTTTTGTTGCAAGGGAAATTTTATTTGTGTAACGCGGGAACACTGTCGCATTTACCGGCCAAGTGTGCATGTTTGATACACACACATGTACAAACAAAACGAAAATTCGTTTTGGCTTGTGCATGCTATTTTTGGGTTGTGTCATCAAAAAAAATATTAAAAATAGTTAGCAGCTAATATGCAAATTAAAGTTAGCATAAATAGAATCTAAGAATATCAAGGCATATATAAAAAATTACTTCAATATAAAATTTGTGCTTTTTTAATACTATTTTGACGATTCGGTTTCATTCCACTTGCAACAAAGCAGTCGGTTTCAAAGCACATAAAAAATTCGGATTGGTGGAAATGAGAGCATCAAACATTCGGATTCAAAACGAATCCGCATAAATTATTCTGATTCGGATACCGGAGCACGCCTGATTATCAAGGAATGAAAAAAATCAGAAATAAGTAGATTATTTGATATTAAATTGTTTTTTTGTTTCAAAATTAGGCATTTGCTGCCGTCATAATAGTCTTGCCCTTATGAAACAGTCTTTGAACAGCGCTCTACGGCTTGGGTATGGCACGGAAAATCTTTAATATTCTTACATGTAGTCAATCCGTTTTTGACAATCTCTTTCAAGGCTTCATCAGATAAATTGGAAGTCAGAGGTGGCTCAGTTTTCTTACAGTCTTTCCACGTAATTAATAATTAAATCTTTAGCATCGAAATTTAAAGCAGGCACTTTAAATGTTCGAAGCCCTAGAGTATTCTCTGCTCTTGCTTTTAAAAAGCTAGATTGGGAGAAAAAATGCCAGTGCTGATAGCTGGTATCACATCGTAAAGATATTTTTGGTCGGTGCTCAAGTCATTTCTAGCGACTTCAGGTAATATGCAAGGAATGGTGGTAAATTTAACAAGTGGCATTGATTCACAATTTTGTAATTCAGATCCAAAAAGGCCTGAAAAGCATTTAGACCCTGTAGTTTTTCCAAATGCAATAAAAGATGTCGCAATGGTAACTCATTCGAATGTAACTGGCAGACAAACCATTGTAATGGTTTGTTAAGTTCTTCTTCAAGAAAACGAATAACACCTCCTTTGAAACCTGTATTCACGACTGTACCATCGCAACCAATAACAACTATTTCATCCAATTCCACCGATTTTGTTCTCAAATGATTTATTATGGTACTTTCAATACCTTTAGCAGTTCCCAACTCACACGTACCATGCCCGAAATAATCGCTTTCTGGCTCTGATAAAATCACATAATGGTCTTCTGTTACTCTTTTTCTATAAAATTTGCCTTCCTTCTGAATACTAACCAAAGTCTTATATTTTTTGCCATCAAAATAAATTCCGCGTATACTTTTATTGCGATCTGCATCGTGTAATGCTGATCTGACTTTCGATCTTTCTCGGCGCAACTTAAGACGATCAATGACAGCACTTGGATCCTTTCATGTAATAATACCAACATCTTTTAACACAGAAGAAGCTATAATATCAGCTGCTCTATCTGAGACTCCACTACGATCGCAGGCGAGAGCTTATAATGGTAAATTTAATCTCTTTTTCTTTGGTGGCGGAGCAGCTACTTGTTTTGGCGATTGATAAGGACTAGAAGCTACGCTATTATTGCTTGAACTGGTGCTTTCGGTTGTTAAGTCATCAGGCAAAGAACGAGAACAAGACGGTTGGTTAGGATCCATTATCTCTTTGTGACGCAGTACTTTTTTTTCTTGTCTTTTTAATTTTTTCATATTTTTTACAGTCGCAACCAAATCTACAGTGCCTATCATCATTTTTCTTGTAGTTCTTTGATCAAGTAAAAAATATACTTCTTCCTTGGGAACACGACTGTCTTTTGAGCAATTACATTCTGAGATTACTTTGCATTTGCAACTGCAAACATCAAATAACCGTTGGGACTCAGTAACAAATTCACTTATTTTCTCTTGATATTTCTTGTTTGTTTTACGGCCTTGATAAGGTTTTAGTAAGCTTCTATATTTGTCATGGTAAGATCGAATAAGTTGTAGTACCCTCTTAAAGCTGACAGTAGGAAGCGACGCTTTTCGCCAGATATCTAAAATTTCCGTAGCCAAGCTTTGGGATATATCATGAACTGTCGGCTTATGTTCTGCTCCCGACAATTAGACGTTGGTGTTTTTTGAAAAAATTTTGCGAATTTCTCTAAAGTTCGTGATGTTGGGGGCACCTCCAAATTTATCATGTGCCAAATAAAATTTTGTATGCATATTTGTGAACAATTAAAGCAACTTTTTACAGGTATTCCGAAACGAATATGAAACTAATGCACAGTGTATGTGAATTCTAAAATAACGAAGTTAAGAGTTTAGGTTCTAATTTCCTTATCTACTTAAAAATTATATTATATTACTAGGGGGCTCCGCCCCATGCGTGCTTCGCACGCCAACCCGCGTGCGGTGCTCTTTATTAAATTTAGATCATGCAGTCCATAATGTTTCCATAATCTTCAACCCATTGTCGTGCTACAGTCGGTCCTGCCCGACTTTACAGTACTCTGGGACAGCAGCGACCTGTTACTGCTTCGATTCACAACTGGAATAGGAACGTTGACAATGGCTCCTTTGATACTGCTCTTTTAGTATTTTACCAACCTTTCACAATCACAAAACACGTAAAATTCAAATTTTGCACGCACCTAGTTGTGATTAATAACAAATGAATAATGAAATGCCAAAGTGAGACACTGCCGGGTTTTCAAAATAGGTTTTTTGAGAGTATTAAGTCCCAAAACGTTACCAAATGTGTATTCGCCAGATTTTGAGGTCGAGAAATCCATATTTGGCATTTATTTTGATTTTTGACAGTCGCCAGAGGGCGTTTTTGTGTATTTTTTTGTATTTTTTTCGTAAAGAAACGTATTTTGTGCAAATTAGCTTTTTTTTCTCAAAACTCCAAAGAACAAAAAAAACTTTAAAGACCTTTAAAAGTGGTTCGGATAAAATCTGTAGATCTGATCTAGCCAGACGTACGCAAAACGTGCAACACGTATACGACGTGTTGCCCCTACATATGTCAAACGCCGGCACTGCACCTACAACGTATGTGTATGTACAATTCCAATGAGTGCTCACTTTTATTAATAATAATGAAGCTCACACACACACATGTATCTACATTTGTAAAGCCTTATATCTTTAGCAATGTATTGTATTGCCACTTTGCGATTTGGTTATGGAAAATTTCATGAAAAGGATATGGTCCTGTGGCCATTTGGCTGATGTTGTTTTTCATTATTAACGGCATACCTTCCTCTTTATTATGAAATAAACATCCAATCATTTATCTCAAAAAATTGAATTTTTCTTTGAATACCAAAATAACACCTCTTATTGGAAAACCCTATATAAGGATTGTGAAAAAAACATCCAAAAACCTGCTGAAACAAAAAATAAAAAATTGTTATTTATCAACTAGATTCTGTTTTAGTCAGGTTGGCAGCACGCAATTAGTCAATACACAAACCAACTGCACTTCACTCAAGCAGTTTAAATGAATAGTACCAAGCAGTGTGCATGACTACGCACTGCTTACATCAATATAAAAGCAGTGTAAAATAAATATTTCTTAACTCTATTATTTGAGATTTTGAACACAAGTAACTCAAGATTTGCATTCATTTGCCATATTTATTTTGCATTAAAACAATTAACAGCTGCATGCAATTGTAAGGTCAGTTTATTACTTGAGAGCTCGAGAAACTAGAGCATTAATTTGCATAAAATCAAATTAAAGTTAATTAACGAGGCGTTCGATTAAAGCTTAAATTGAGTAAGCGTTGTACAATATTTACTATTAGTTAACCGGAATGGCCCAGCACAATAAAACGGCGATGAGTCAGTTTTATAGTGACTGTCTCATTCATGTGCTTACAAACGTTTTTTACTGTAAGTACTCGTTTAATCATTCACATTACTCAAGCTGGTTTCGCAAAAAGCTTCCATAATCAATTTACAAATAGACACATTGCATTATGTATATTGAAGATACAAAATTTAAAATAACTTGTACAAGGCGAATTAATTCTCTACTTTGCAGTCTTACTATCCACCTATAAATAAACTTTTAATGCTCAGTATAGAACTTAAAGTTTAACTATAGATTATGTATTTTGGTTTGTACAAATATAAATATGGTGGTACAGTGTATCTTAAAAATGGTTATGAAAAACAGATACATACATATTTCGATGGAAGAAGGGTTCTGAACTCACGTAAGCCTCCCGCTAGTTGCGAAAACTACTTGATTACATTAATTATACCTCTAGCTCTTGAGATCTTGGAAATCTAGATACTCATACAGACGGATCGGTATTAGGACTTATCACCATGCCTTCTTCTGCCTGTTACATACTTTATCCAAACCTAGTAAACTCTTAATCCTATGAGTGCAGGTTTGGACCAACCATACATTTCTCAAACCCCCCACCGCCTAAAACCAATTCCAGTAAATACTTGTTGTAGGGCGTCACCGATTAAAATTTTTACTAGAAGTATACCAAAGACAACATAACAAAGTTTTTCCTCTAATATAATGTAATTTTTAGAAGGCTTACTTACTTACTTTTGCCTATAAATAACATTCGATTGGTATAATCTACGATCTGGTCACACTGAAAAAACTGTTGAGATCTTCCTGTTATAAACAAATACATACAGTGACCATTTGCGTACTGCATCTAATAATATTATTTAAATGTAGACTGTGGCGGTTTCCTAGTAAACTCGCTAAATTGTCCAAGACCCCTATATGGTCCCTCAGCACAGAACTCGTTTTCTTACCCAACTAAATAATTGTATACCCACAAGAGTTGCATCTAGCTGTGTCTTTATACCCTATGCCGGTAAGGTACAAATGGTATATTAAATTTGTGAAAGCCGAAAAAGTGTGAAGCATAGAGGAGAAGACCCCCAAAGTTAACCAAACTATGATCAGGATGACTATAGAGGTTATGAACGCCTAGAGCTCAGAGATGATGAGCAGCGGATGGCACGCCTTGGCTCTTTTTGTTCCGAGTGTTCTTTCCGTTATTTCTTGCAAGTGGCGCCAGCCAGACGCACACGCAAAATACAGGCAGTGTGCGCGTTCCGCTCAACTCGAGGATGCTTGTGCGACCCTAACGGGACTTTTTATTAGTGCTCGCAGTCGAAAATTTGAACTAAACTGAGTACAGAAATATGGTTAACTTTCATTTGTACCTATTCTTATGGGGTTCTACCTGTTTTCTGTATACACAGTTGGATACACTGCACCTATTTTTACACTTTTTTTTTTAAATTGTTTTTGTGGATTGTAGGCACATTATATGATATCTAAAATTCGTAGTACTATTTATCTATATTTTTACAATGAATATTATTTGCAATATACATACCTATGATAACATTTCTGGCCGCAATGTATAAAGCAAGCCAATCAATCATCTGGCAGTATCCATTAAACATTAAAAAAATTATGGTGTACGTTAAAGTTGGGCGCGGACGACTTTGGCATACCCGGTATTTTGCTTAAGAACTCCAAAAGATATTTATTTGCCAAATTTGGTCACGATATGGCAGATGAATTTTGTACCAAACACGTTTTTTGACCGATAGGTCCTATGGGAGGCTAAATGATAAAGTCAACAGATTTTTATCAAACTTGGTACATTGCTGGGTAACCCTGAAAAACTGAAAGCACCAAATTTGGCTACGATATCTTCATAAACAAAGAAAACACAACGGATGTTGTACAAAAAACTTTTTTTTGACCGATCGGTCCTAAGGGAGCCATAAGCTATAGTCAACCGATTAGTATAAAATTTGGTAGTGCTCGGGTACTATAAAAAACATCCGAATGCCAAATTTGGTTACGATACCTGCATATCTATCTAAAAGTTTTGTTTATTTTCGAGTTCCTCTAAAACACCCCTATATAATAAAACCCCGATATCCAAAAAAAATCAAAAAAAATTTCGCCCGTAGGATAATAAGGGATGTAATCTGAAAGTTTGGTTACTCTGGCTCTTACTATCTCTGAGATATAGGCGTTCGTACAGACGGACATGACTATATCGACTTCTCTAGTCACCCTGATCATAATTTAGATAACATTGGGGGGTCGCCGACGACTCTTTCTGTATGTTACATACATTTTCGGCTTGAACAAACATAATAAACCCTTTTTACCATAAGGTACAGTGTATAAGAACTGATGTGTTCATTCCGGATAGATGATGCACTGCATCTAATAATCGTAATTTATGGCATAACATGTGGGATGTGGCGGCTTTTTTGTAGACTTGTTAGCTCTCTAATTGCTCATGAGCCCTAGTTGGACTTGCTGCACAAAACCCGTTTCCGTACCCAATTAAAACCACAAGAGTTGCATTTAGTTGTTATTTTTATTATAAATTTGTTAATACCTAGACTTAGGCTACGGTTTAAGAAAAATATACACGCATTACATCGGTGAAAGGTTTTCGGCAAAGTGGGCACTTGGTCACAGATGAGGCGCACTTTGCGCAGGCGACCACATGGCCGCAGGGTAAAAAAGCCGTATTGTACTCGCCGGCATAACAAATCTTGCAGAGCTTCTCCTCGGGTATTGACGCAGGAGCACCGGCATTCAAGCAGTTTACAGCTAAGCTGCTTTCCTGCGAACTGGCAGCTACAATCTTGTCGTAGATACGCGTGGCAGCGGATGCAGCGGTAGGCGTTGCATCGCTGTTGGCAGCGGTTTCTGGGACTGTTGCAGTGCTTGTAGTTTTGTCCGCCGACAGCGGCTCTTGTTCTTTCGTGGCTCCTTGCTTGGCGTCCTGCGCTGCCTGCGCCACAGCGGTCATTGTGTCTATGTACAATTGACCCTTCATTAGTTTGAGAAAACGACAATGACTTAGCCAGAGCGCATGCTGCTCCCAGGGCTCGTCGTTTTCGTCCCAATCCTTGAGTCCGCCGCCACAGCTGAAGCAGCGCACGCGATCTCCTACGCCCGTATAAAAAAAACCCGCTTCGGCCAATTGATCTGGCTTTTGCTTCATGTTGCGTGGCCAGTCGCCGTAGGAACGCAAGCGTGCCGACTCGATGGCGTACTCCGGGTACTGGGGAAAGTAGTTGCCATTCAGGGCCTGGCGTCCAGCGCAATTGCCCTGCACCTCTGGCAGCACATCGCCATTTCCCGTAGCCTGTGTGGCTGTTGATGTAGCGGTTGAGGCCACTGAGGCCAGTGAAAATGATCCATTGGCCAATGGCCCATTGGACATGGTATTCACGCCAGTGGATTGTATGAGGGAGAGTGGTATGCGACCCTCGGCATAAGCGTGCTCGCGCACTTCTACCGTATCGTTGGCACCGCATATGTCATAACTAACTGCTGGTAAAATATGATCCAACGCCTCACTATTCAGTGGCACATTATTTGTGGTGCGGCGACGCAACAATGGACAATTGGGTGACCATTTCAAGTGTTCCGAAACGGGTTGATCACGAGGCTCCCATCGGCCGATTTCTACCTCACAAAAGTAGCACTTGACTTTGTCCTCTTCGTTGGTATAGAACATGCCAGTTTGTGCCAGTTGGTTCTTATCCAGCCAGTCGAGCTTCCAGTTGTCAAAGGTTTTCAGACGCTCGTCTTCACGATGATACTTGTCGTTCATTATGTTTATATAGGGCTGTTTACAAAATCTTAACGCTGGACTGGTTCTGTTGTCCACCTGATCAAAAGCGACTGCTAGTTCGGTAATGGGTCCGTATGGTTTAAACCTGGTCTGGGTAGCTAAATTTGCCATCTTGCTTTTGTTACGTTGCAAGCTTCCTTTTGGTTTAAATATTGAGTGCTTATGGAGCTCCGTGATTGAAACTGAAAAATAAAAATTGCACACGTTAGTTAAATACTTAAACAAAAAAAAAAAGTGCTTAGGTAAACTAAATGCTTATGTGTCAAAAGTTGAGTGGCATAGACCGGAAAGCTTCTAGCTGATTATGGAACAAAATGTATGACTTTTTATGCCTCGTAACAAAATAATCAACCGTCTAACGTCGTTATCTACCTTTTACACTTTATATTGTATTTACGAAGTACCTCAATTTTTGCGAAAAATTCAACGAACTTTAAACGTCCTTAAACGCAATCATACAGCTGTTGTCCTGCTCGTACTTAAGCATGAGCTACATATTTTCTAGGGGTGTGTTTTAGATTTTCACTGGAAAATACTAAGCTAGCGTAGTGTACGCAACTGGATTACAACCGATAGATGTTTCTATGCGCAGACGCAGTACCCAAGCAAGAAAATTCACAGCTGTGTGCTGTGAGTGAGCGGACATATGACCACCCACTTAGTTATTTAATATAAGGGAAACAGAGCTCCAGTCTAAGTGAAAAAATGTCGGTGACTTATAAAACGATGAGATAAGATTTTAAACTATAATAAAGGTGGCGCCAGAGCATACATACATACACACATACATGTTCGATAAGCGCGAACCAAGAATATTTTTTTTATATAGGTACGTATTTTTGCTGTAAAAGTCTATGCAAAAGAAAACAAATAGTACCCATTAACTATTACGAGAGGTTCAACCCTAAACCTTGTATACGTCTTTTGCGGGTTATGCCACATAGCCATCAGTTGTTGGTGTCCCCTGGACCTATCCCATCCAAATCTGGGGCTGTGCAGCAACAACAGAAGACAATAAGAACGATTACAGGTGAACCTTGGTTTATTTGGAAATCCGTTATAGAGCGAGATTTCAACATTCATAAAATTAGAAAGGACTTCTGAGCCCATACATCTCAAGACTTTTACTATACCACCATTTCTAATTGACAGCATATTGTAAACCCAGCTAACTGCAGCAAGTTTTGAAGCCGATTTGGCATCTATATCTATAACATATATGTACATCTCTGATTCTCAATATAGACTTTTTAATTTGCAAGCGCATATAGTTTTTACCACAGTTTTTGTTTGCGGTCTTTGGAAAGAGATTGTACATAAAGTTTTTCGACATTTACTTGAGGCCACCGGGCACTATACAAAGTCCAAAAACCACAATCCCAGCCAAGCCAAGCCAAACCAAACTCGCCAAACAATTGCAGCAAGTCACAAGTAACGAGCAAAGGGGTAAGCTAGGGGGTTGGATACATTAGACAGAGACTTGGCTGGAGGGCAGACTGGCAGTGCCATGCACTGAAGCCGGAGCTAGCGCTGAAGCTCGTACACAAACTCGAATTGTAGCTAGCCGAGTGTGAGAAAGTTTTAATGGAATGCAGTCAAACGACTTGGTTGCAGCGACGGCGCACAGCGCACTTTAGCCAATCGGCCCCAAAGAGCAGCATAAATGCAGCATAACTGCATTAGTATGGGTGTGTGTAAGTGTATGCACTTGAGTGAGAATGAGACAGCCATATGGGCGCAAATGAAGAAAAAACCATCAATGGAAAAACGACGACAACAGGCAGAGCGAGTTTTAATACACAAGCGCATACAAACACATACACTCATGTGGCTGAGTGCAAAGAAAAAGTGCAATAAAAAATGCCATGCACAAAAACAATTGTAATTTATAGATGCTGGAAGCTCTCAACGAGCGCTGGCAGGGCTGTTTGTGCTGCGCAGAGATTGTTCATTGTTTTTGAAGTGGAGCAGTCGAAGCGGCAGCGGCAGTAGCTGTGCAGAAAAGTCTGCTGCAGCAGTAAAAGACAAGGCTGAGAGAAGAATATGACAAGGAGGAGTCAAATAGTGTAAGAGATGCCGACTGACTGTGTGTTGTCTCTTCTGTTGCTTCAATTACATGCAACACCGTTGTGTGAAGTACAAAGTGCAGATAACAAGCTTACAATTACAGCTGCGCATTGCTGTTGTTGTTATGGAATGCATGACATTAACATTTGTAATGTTTAAGCTATGTTGTTATTTATTATTCTAACAGGAAATTAAAGTAAAGTTCAAGCCAGTGTTGCCCTATGCAAAGTATTTTAAGCTATATAAATTGCTTACACACTTACCAGTGCTACACTAAAACAATTGTAAATAAATAATTCATTAACAATTTAAAAAAATTTAACTACACTAGAGACACAAGTTTACCACCGCACCGTCAAATGCACACTGAAAACCAACAACGACCTAGGGCCCATGAATGACATGAGAAACACAAGAAAATCTACAAGAAGCATAAGAAATACAAGAAGAAAAAAAAACAAAGTGGAAACACAGCATAGGAAAAATCATAATCAAAGACCAACAGAGCGATGTAGGCAAGGCAACAAACAGAACCCAAAGACGTACATTTCAACCAAACAAACAACCTACAAGACGAACCTACAGGGCGCATTGGAATGCAGTCGTACAACTTTTCAACAAACTCCGTCTCTGGCTTTGGGCCCGCGTTTTCTCAGCGCACGCAAAATCAAACAAACCCAAGTGCGTACACTACAGTTTGAAATTAAAGATACCCTACAAGCATTTTTTTTATTGTATGCATTTTTATTTGAAAATCTTTTGAAAAAATTGAAAAGGAATAGAAAAACAATAATTATGAATATACATAAGTAAATAGCTTTGAAGTTGTAGGTAAAATGTCGTAACTATTTAGAACCTTACTACTGTTACTTGTATTTTCACAAACTTAACACAACCTCACATAGAGTAGAGCGCATAAAAATACACGCTTTGAAGTTGCTAGCTTGCTGTCTAACTGTGGGTAAATTCGAGTTTTCTGATTGGAAGCAAACCTAAACTGTAAGCTGGGCCTGGGTGATTGTGATTGTAAGACTGTGATTGGAGTTTCGTACTTGAGCTGGCTGCACTTTGTTGTTATTGTTGTTGCTGTGGTTGTTGTGGCTGTAAGTGAAGGTAACCACAGCAGCTACAACATCGTGTTGCAAAGGTTTGCATGCATGCATGTATGTATACATGTATCTACTATTACCTGGGAGCTTCGACTGTGGGAAACTATTATAAACACTACCATTCTTTTTTGTTGTTGTCTTCTAAACTGAGATTGGAATGCGGTGATACCAGATACCCTGTATGTCTGTGTGTGTATGATTGTGTGGTTAAGTTACGACGAGTGGAGCAACATGAAACGAACTCGGTACGAGGGAGACCAAAGAGTAGCAAGATTCATCGTTAAGAACTTGAGCACGTTGGTATACTGAAAGGAGTAGAGCTGTAGAAGAGGGAGTAAAAGAAAGAGCAGCACTAAAATGCTTCGGTGTATTTGTATGCCCCCTACAACTGCAACGAGTTTAAATGTATATAGGCGGTGCACGACGAAACAACAACTGCACACACATATAAAGAACATTCTTTTGCCTTGTACATGTTGTGTCCTTCCAAGAAATGCAGCAGCCGACAATAACAATGACCTCCGACGTTGTCGATAATAATAATAATAAAAAAGCAAAAGCCAAGCCGATGAGTTGTTGCTTTGGATGCTGCCAAGCAGCCCAACAAAGAGCAATATACTATACCGTAATCGTAATAAATGCGAAGAGCAGTGAGCTCAGATTGCTGCAAAATGCATTAAGATTAAGTGCATGGTGATGATGACGATGATGGCGCTCAATCCGCTACAAAAAAACAAGCCGTGCTACATTGAACATGATCGATTGCCCATAGATTCTAACGGCGGCACAGTTCAAAGACCCGCCATCGATGCTGGCAGCGTTTTTCCATGGAAAACCCAAGAAAATTGGTTCTCAAACCCTAAGTCAAGTCGTGCTGTGTGGCTATGTGTGTGTGTTTATCGCAGCATCTCTTGGCTCAGGGCTCTATGGGACTTGGAATGTGGGTACGCTCTCATGAAATTCCTAATGCACACAAACACACAATCAGATAGCTAGACTTAGACAGAGCAGAACGCATTTAATGCGCCTCGTTAGTGGGAATAATGGTTGAAAGGTCGTTTTTCACGCGGTCCAAAGCAAGCTCAAAGGTCGTCGCCGTCATCGAGTTGTTTTTGTTGTTTTGTCTTGCACTCGAGATGATTCAGCTAGAGAATTCCGGGAATTCCAAAGTAATTTTCTTTAGTTCACTGCATTCTATTCTATTCTTCAAGGGCCCAAAGCCGACAGCGGATGGACCAACCAACTTGGTCCATTCATGCTGATTGCCATCGCGTCTCTTCACGATAACAAAATAAAAAAAAACAACGACGTACAACAACAGCGCCAGCAATAACAACAGAATAAAATTATCTCCATTGTCTATGTTGTTCTATTTCGGGAAAATTCTACACCAAGAGAGGTATTGCTTGGGACTACGTGAGAGCGACACTTTTATTAAGCGCGTTATCTATCGTTTTATTTGAAGAAAAGCCAGAACCAACAGCTACATACATATTTCTGTACTGCAGTTTGTATGCACTCCATTTGTATAGGGAATTGTAGGCGTTGTACGGCAGGACCACCGGCAATGACAGACAAACAGCTTTATGTAGGTGTGGGTTTTTGTTATAAATGCGGGTTGTGGGTGCGGGTTTTTTTATGTGTACAATATTTATGCAGCCATAACAAAAAGCTGCTCTTTGACAGCATTGCCAGACTGAAAGCTTAAGTCTGACTTTCTCTTTGTTGTTGCTGAGCTCTGCAAAATGAGCGCAAAAGTTCAAAGCATTGAGGCATTAAACGAAACTGCAAACAAAACAGAAATTTGCCAGCGTTTGGTTTGGGCTTGGTAGCGTTTTTCACAGTTGGTGTTGATGATTTTTTTTTTTTTTGTTATTTTGTTTGGCTTGCAGAGCGAAACAACATAGAGTAAGCATAAATGCACCACTTCCGTTCTCAACGGAAATAAGACACAAAGAAAAACAGTCAAATTGGTGGTGGGGATTATGTGTATGTACATATACGTGATTGAGTGTGTGTGTTTTAATGCGTAAAAGGAAGTAGTAAAAAGAAGAGAACTAGAAAAACAGACGCGTCATCAATGCAAACCATATGTACACTGTATGTGTCTGTGTATATTTGAATGAAAGATTGTAAGCATGAGTTATGGATGTTTCCAGCGAAAAACGCAAACACTTTAATTAGAACGAAATATAATGGTAGCGTCGAGTGTGTGAAACCAGCTAGCCTTCCAGAGCCCGTAAACAATTCGGCAATAATTTGAATACTATGGTAGTCATCGCATAAAAATAAGAGATACAACAAAAATTGCGTGGCCAAAAATTCAATGGAAAATAAATTATACTGTCCAAAATCGGAATGTTGTTTTTATAAACAAGCAAGAGAGAGGTTAAAGAGCGTATGAAATCACGAACAGAGTTGCCAAATGGCAGCAAAATGTTAATTAAATATTTGTAAATATTTGTACAAAGTATGTAAAACCCATGCCGTTTTAATAATAAGATAAGCAAAATGATATCACGACAAAATAATGCACAATTGTATTATATTTTTATATTTACAAAAGTAACATCAAGCCGCAAACATTTAGCAACTCTAGAGCGGCCATTTTGGTACGAAACGACCTCCTTAGTGGGCGAGAGAGCTGCGACGCCTGAGCGGGCAAGCGAAACGGGTCGTTCGAAGAGCAACGTAACAATTTCAGACGCTTATTTTTCAGTGTCGTTGCGACTGTTTATGAGGCAGGTTGGGTCTACGCATGTTGCTTTCACTTTATTTTACACTAATACGCATGCAGTCATGTTTTAATTTGTTTAGTTTGTCTGGCGTTTTTTTTTATGCTCACAAAATGTAAACTGACAAAATTACTGTACCATGGCAAATATGCTTTGCATGCCCTCAACCTTTCTCATGCACGCTGAATAAAAGCAAAAGATAGGAAAGAGAGCTAAAAAAAATATGCAGCCACCCGACAAAAATGTACAATATATTGCACTTTGCAAGTGAATGCCTTGTGCATAATATATTGCAAAGTAAACAATTATGTAGTATAAGTAAAAACACCCAATTTTGTTTAAATTGAACGACTTTTGTTGTAAAAATAAAAATTAATATAGTGTGGAGAAAACAGCGCCATATTTACTGTGAGCACGCAAAACACACACAACAATGTACTGCTGTTGTAACTGTATGCATGTATTTGTATGTGCGCGCTCGCAGTTTTATTTTTAAGTAAAATTAACAACAACAAAAAATACATATACATACATATTTTTATGATGTCACGTTTTTGTAGGATTTGGGGGGTTATATACAGTCAAATTTTGCTTTTGTTTTGCACAAAAAATTATATATTCACTAATAACTTGTATGTATAAAAATTTAAAGCTCACCTTGAAAATTTTTCTCTTTATGTTGAAAAACTCAAGTTAAAGGTTTATATAAACTAATTATTTTGAGATTCTTTTGAGATTCCACAAAAATTTGTTTGCTTTGCTTATAAAATAAACAGTTATTGATTTTTCCCAGCTACTGACAGCTGCTGCGTACGTTGGTGATTTGAAACGTTGACAAAATACTACAAAAACTCTCTCTCATAGACACAGTTATACAGTTTTTAATCACGAACGCGTTGTTTATGCCTTTTGTTTAACAAATGCAAACAGAAGCTTGTAATCAGTTTAATTATTTAATGCTTAAATATATATTCGAGTGGTTTATTCCAAAGTTATTTTGTTATTTTTCAAAATAATGCCGCGTCCATAGCGTAGCTGTTTACTTCACGAATTCTACGAGTGAATTGAATTGCTCGCGCGAGAGCTGCGAGCGCAAAACCCGACGAAGCCAGCGTCTGTTGAGAGTGTGTGGTTCATTTAACGTTAGGGTTGTCAAGACTTGCGCTGTTGGCCTAGCAGCTAGCAGCAAACATTTTTTTGTCATTTTAGCATGCAATAACTTGCGCTGGCAACTCTGGCTGGCACACTGAAAGTACTGGCATTTACTTGCAGTATAAGTGATATTTTTTTTTGTTTAAATATAAAGTTTTAGTTAATATTATTAAATGCAAACCACATTTAAGTTGAACAAATCATCAGTGCAGTTTTATAGTAGACATACAATTTGCGCTGCCATATTTATGGCCCACCCATCTTGGCTGCCAGAGGCTAGTCAGAATGGGGCGCATATGAACGTACAACCACTCTACTACGGGTACGTCTAGTATTAGTACGCAAAATGGCGTACAACTGCAACCACAATGTTACTACGGTTATCCTTTTCCAACCAGCAGCAGTCTCGTTGCCCAGCCAGGATCATTGATTTTTTCCCAAGGCATGCGCATACCAAACGTGGCGCGTGTCATTGCACTGATGAACGCAGCACTTTGCCCCATGCCACAATTAACGTGCGCCTTCTAGACGCAGACAGTCATGCATCATACAGAAGCTGCCAGACGATGGATGTGGGTAGCAGAGAACTGGCGTTGTATGGCGCAGGCAGAATAGCAGCTGCATTCTATACCTGCCTGCTTTATGGCTTTAATGCATGCCTATCAGAATATGTTACCAAAATAAGAGCTGCAGTTGGCCAGCTGCGTCTTCACTACACTTGGAAGTTTGTTTTGAGAAAAATTTGTATAGCATTCAAGAGTTATAAAATGTAGACTTTGATTCCTTATTATTGCTTCATTAGAAAGAATACACATGGATATGTTGAGATCAGCATGTCTCTGCAAAAAGAGGCGTAGATAGTGTTCATCACGTAAAAGCTTTGAGCCCATTTATCTGCTTTTAAGTATATAGTAAATAAGCTTGATTTGTTAAATCTTATATGGTAGCATAGAAGTTGGTTTGGGTTGGAATAAAGTGCATACAAACGTGGCAACAAGCAAACTGTTCATACTGAGCAAAAAAAAATTGTTAAGGACGAAGAAATCGAAGGCAATGTCTGGACAAATGTCGCTTAGTCCCAGTAGAAATAGTTTTTTGTACCCTGAACCTTATGATACAATGGGTACCTTAATTATTATCAGGGTGACTAAAGGATTCGATATACCTAGATACCACCTATGAGAGCTATAGTAACAAAATTTTTAATATCGGGTATATATTTTAGAGCTCCCATAGGGTTGTTTCAGAGGACTTGAAAAAAAAGCTTTAGATAGATAATTCGTTTGTTTATAAACTTAACCAAGTTGGCAATCTCAATTTTTTTAGAGTACTTAAGCAATGAACCGGATTTAATTGCACTCCGATTGTCGTCCCCGCCCGACTTAAACGTACTCCATCTGTGTTTTAGGAAAAAATGTAACGTCCGCAATGCGGGAAATGCCCGAATGTATGTAAAATAATGCAATAAAACCCATTCAGCCAAAAGCTTAACTAAAGCCACGTTCAGATCAGAACGGCAAGAAGTTTTTGTGACTTTATGAGATTAAGACACTCCAGTCGCAAAACTTTCAATGTAAGTTAAAACTGAATACAGTTGGTCTTACCCAATAAATATATCAAAATTATATCAAAATCCAATAAAAACTGTAGTATTGTAGCATTCATTTATTACAGTCGTATATAGTGTTTATTATAAACTACTAATTTTAGTAGTTTATAACATTTAATGAGGTACATTTTACACATGATGAGGTCGTATACATAGAAATACATTCCCTGTTCATACCTTGTCCCAGAAGGTAAGGGATATATTATTATTATTTCCTTGATTATACAGAGCTATATCAATTTATAAATTAAACTAAATTACACTGCGTTGTTGCTCTTATTCAGAGCTACTAGATGGTCAGGAGAATACAAATACATTTTGTTGCTGTATGAACACCTACATCTTGGAGATTATGAGTGCTTGGATAACCAAAATCGCAACATGGACTCTTTAAATGAGGTAGAGTAGTTGATAGTGTCCTTAAGACTTGAAGACTTGTCAATTTGAGCCCAGGAAAGCGATAATACTGGGTAACGACATATTTTAAAATATTCGCCTATCGAAAGATAAGGTTAACTAATCGTAACTTGAGATTTTGGTTTATATTATTTACTGTCAGTTAAGTATATATTTTTGCATATTAGTTACCATACTCAAAGTCAGCCTTAATTTGGAATTTCCCGTTGTCATTTTTATGAAATATCGCGTTTATTAAACACCTTCATTTTAGATTGAAAAGAAATAACTGCACGTACAAAGATGGCGTACGTTAAAGTCGGGCGCAGACGACTTTGGGATACCCTGTACCACCACATTGCAATTAAGTCCGACACATTGCTTAAAACCTCCAAAAGATATTTTATTCGGCAAATTTGGTTACGATATTTTCATAAAAAAAAAGAAATCAGTCGAATTTTGCACCAAAAAATTTTTTTGACCGATCGGTCCTATGGGGACTATATGATATAGTCAACCGATTTTGATCGAATTTAGTACACTGATTGGGAACTATAAAAAACTTAAGACTGCCAAATTTGGTTCCGATATCTTCAAAACCAAAAGAAACACAACGAATTTTGTAAAAAAGATGGCGAACGTTAAAGTCGGGCGCAGACGACTTTGGGATACCCTGTACCACCTCATTGCAATTAAGTCCGACATATTGGTTAAGACCTCCAAAAGATATAATTTATTCGGCAAATTTGGCTACGATATTTTCATAAATAAACAGAAATCAGTCGAATTTTACACCAAAAATTTTTTTTTGACCGATCGGTCCTATGGCGACTATATGATATAGTCAACCGATTTTGATCAAATTTGGTACAGTGCTTGGGAACTCTAAAAAACTTCTAATTGCCAAATTTGGTTACAATATCTTCACAAACAAACAAAATACAACGAATTTTGTACAAAACTCGATTTTTTGACCGATTGGTCCTATGGGAGGTATATGATATAGTCAACCGATTTTGATCAAATTTGGTTCAGTGCTTGGGAACTCTAAAAAACTTCTTATTGCCAAATTTGGTTACAATATCTTCACAAATAAACGAAACACAACGAATTTTGCACAAAACACGATTTTTTGACCGATTGGTCCTATGGGAGCTATATGATATAGTCAACCGATTTTGATCAAATTTGGTACAGTGCTTGGGAACTCTAAAAAACTTCTAATTGCCAAATTTGGTTACAATATCTTCACAAACAAACAAAATACAACGAATTTTGTACAAAACTCGATTTTTTGACCGATTGGTCCTATGGGAGGTATATGATATAGTCAACCGATTTTGATCAAATTTGGTACAGTGCTTGGGAACTCTAAAAAACTTCTTATTGCCAAATTTGGTTACAATATCTTCACAAATAAACGAAACACAACGAATTTTGCACAAAACACGATTTTTTGACCGATTGGTCCTATGGGAGCTATATGATATAGTCAACCGATTTTGATCAAATTTGGTACAGTGCTTGGGAACTCTAAAAAACTTCTTAATGCCGAATGTGGTTATGGTATCTTCACAAATAAACGAAACACAACGAATTTTGTACAAAACACGATTTTTTCGACCGATTGGTCCTATGGGAGCTATATGATATAGTCAACCGATTTTGATCAAATTTGGTACAGTGCTGGGGGTCTCTAAAAAACTTCCGATTGCCAAATTTGGTTATGATATCTTTATAAACAAACGAATTATCCATCTAAAACTTTTGATTTTTTTCGAGGTCCTCTGAAACACCCCTATGGGAGCTATATAATGTAATCCCGATATCAAAAAAATAAAATAAACTTGTCTCCTATGGATTAATAAGGGATCTTATCTGAAAGTTTGGTTGCTCTAGCTCTTACCATCTCTGAGATCTAGGCGTTCATACGGACAGACGGACAGACGGACAGACGGACAGACGGACAGACGGACATGGGTATATCGACTTCTCTAGTCACACTGATCATACTTTAGGTAACTTTGGGGGGTCTCCGACTTCTCCTTCTGTACGTTACATACATTTTCGGCTTGCACAAACACAATATACCCTTTGTACCATACGGTACAGGGTATAAAAAGCGTTTTTTTGACCGATCGTTCCTATAGGAGCTATATGATATAGTCAACCGATTTTGATGAAACTTGGTGCAGTGCTTGGGTACTCTAAAAAACTTCTTAATGCCAAGTTTGCTAACAATATCTTTACAAACAAACAAAACGCAACGAATTTTGTAGAAAAAACGATTTTTTGACCGATTGGTCCTATGGGAGCTATATGATATAGTCAACCGATTTTGATCAAATTTGTAACAGTGCTTGGGAACTCTAAAAAACTTCCTCTTGCCGAATTTGGTTCCGATATCTTAAAAACCAAACGAAACACAACGAATTTTGTAAAAAAAACATTTTTTCGACCGATCGATCCTATGGGAGCTATATGATATAGTCAACCGATTTTGATAAAATTTGCTACAGTGCTGGGGATCTTTAAAAAACTTCCGACTGCCAGATTTGGTTATGATATCTTCATAAACAAACGAATTATCCATCTAAAACTTTTGCTTTTTTTCGAGGTCCTCTGAAACACCCCTATGGGAGCTATATTATGTAATCCCGATATCAAAAAAATAAAATAAACTTGTCTCCTATGGATTAACAAGGGATCTTATCTGAAAGTTTGGTTGCTCTAGCTCTTACCATCTCTGAGATCTAGGCGTTCATACGGACAGACGGACAGACAGACAGACGGACATGGGTATATCGACTTCTCGAGTCACACTGATCATACTTTAGGTAACTTTGGGGGGTCTCCGACGTCTCCTTCTGTACGTTACATACATTTTCGGCTTGCACAAACACAATATACCCTTTGTACCATACGGTACAGGGTATAAAAACCTTATAAAAATATATTGTTAATTTATCGAAAGATAGCCAACTCATACGTATTTTTTTGAGCTCACTTTTATATACTATATGTACACTCATTTGTAGCTTCGAATGCAATGGAAACCTATAATAAGTATTTATAGTATATATGTACTCCTAGTGCATCTAAAATTACGTTGGCGCGACGTCTGTATATACAAAAGTATGCGCCTTTAAATGTCGTCTAGACAGTCTATGGCAAGTATGGCACAAAATATGGCAAAAGCATTTTATTTATGGCAGTGCAATTTTTTTAAATGCAAACCTAATACTTTTTGAATCGATGGACCAAACAAAGAAAATGTGTTGTTTTTTTCTTGTTTTAGGTTTTTAAATTTTTTATAAATAAACGTTGAGTAACTTTTTTGTTTTTGCTTACAAATCGCAGCTAGTGCTCAACGGCCTTGCAAGGCCTTTAAAGTTGTTGCACTCGCCTTTTGTTGTTGTTGCTGTTCTTGTTGTGGTTAAGTTGTTGTTGTTTCTGTTGCTATTACTGGCCACAAGCTTGCTCATATATAATATACTCGCACATACCAATTCAAGCACGACTCAGGTGTGTTTGGTAATATTATAAATTTTTTGTTTTTAATTGACAGCGCAAACCAGTTTTCATGCTGCATTTAGCTAAAGGTGCCACAAATAGTTTGAAGTTACTTTGGCATGATTTGATTAAAGATATTGTATCTATTGCGACATATGTTAAATTTTTACCTGCCAGGACTTCTGGACGTGTGCCAGCAGCTGCATGCCACTACCCCGCATATAGAAGAATCAAAAAGGATCAGCAACAGCAGCTGTGAAACGAGTGATCCTTGTGCATTGTATTTTCTAGATAAAAGGACGCAGCACAAGGCACATGTTGGCAGCAGCAAAAGCAGCAGCTGCTGAGGAATGTTTACAAACTGCGATGCCTGTCAATTGGCTGGAACAGCCTAAAAAGGCGCTTAAAGAGTGCCAGCAGCATTTTGTTGTAAGAATCTTTTTTAAAACATAAAATTTTAACTGCGGCAGCGAAGAGTCGTGCACAATGTACGCGTTGCTGCTGCGCTGCCATATGCGTAAATACGAGCAGTACTAAGCACACTGCTTGCGTTGACGCAGTGCACGATACTACTGTACTGCTTGATGTGCATATAGAACTGCTTGACGATGTTGCCACTTGTCATATGTCATAAACTGGACAAATGTAGCGCTGTCCAAATTTAAATCGGAGTTTTTGTTGACAGGAGCTTTATGTCATTTTCGGCGTGTTGCACATATCAATTTTATAGGCAGTAAAATACAACTTTGCATTAAATGCATTGCTATTTATTAAAAGTTTTAAAAAAATTGTATTGTGGTGAAAAGAAATTTGTTTAGGTACTTGAAACGACAACGACTGACAGAGATATTATTTTTTATTTTTTTTTTTTTTTTTCTTCATATTTTATTTACAATCTGTCTTTGCTGGACAATAAGTAAATGTACTAAATAATAATAAAAAAAAAAAAATATAAGTAAAATAGAAAGTTTCCATTAAAACCTACTGTTGTGTTAGAGATATTATTGGATTAACTATATTAACTGTGTAGGATATAGTTATGACCAGAAAAAATAAGATTTTAGAATGTACGACCTTAAAAAGAACACTTTTCTACTTTGTTATATGAAAACTAGAAGTTCAGTATTTTGATAATTTATTCGTACCTCTGGTAATTGGATAAGTTGATTGTTAAACCATTAAAAAATATTTTATTTTTGCAATTGTAACAAATTCTTTGATGATAATAATTCACCAAACAACATCTCCTTTAAATAAATTCATAAAGTATGAACAATAAAAAAAGATGGCGTGCGTTAAAGTCGGGCGCGGACGACTTTGGGATACCCTGTACCACCACTTTGCAATTAAATCCGGTATATTGCTTAGGAACTTCAAAAGACATTTGATTGCCAAATTTGGTGACGATATTTTCATAAACACAGACGAATTTTGCACCGAATTTTGACCAATCCACTTAGCCACTTAGTCAACCAATTTAAATAAAATTTAATATAGTACTTGGGAACGCGTAAAAACTTGGTGACACAAAATTTGGTCACGATATCTTCCCAAAAAAACGCAACACAACGAATTTCGTAAAAAAAACGATTTTTTGACAGATGGATCCTATGGAAGCTACATACATATATGATAAAGTCAACCGATTTTTATCAAATTTTGTACAGTGCTTGGGAATTATAAAAAACTTCCGATTGCCAAATTTGGTCACGATATCTTCCCAAAAAACAAAACACAATGAATTTTTTAGAAAAAACTTTTTTTTGACCGAACGGTCCTATGGGAGCTATATGATATAGTCAACCGATTTTCAAATTTTGTACAGTGCTTGGGAACTGAAAAACGTCTATGGGAGCTATATAATATTAATCCGATATCAAAAATATAAAATAAGCTTGTCTTATATGGAATAATAAGTAATCTAATCTGAAAGTTTGGTTGCTCTAGCTCTTACTCTCCCTGATCATACTTTAGGTCACTTTGGGGGTCTCCTTCTATATGTTACATACATTTTCGGCTTGCACAAACTTAATTTGCACATTCTAAGGTACAGGGTATAAATATAAAAATGTCGAATATAGAAAGATAAAGTACAGCTGATTAACAAACACAACGTCAAAACAAACAATATTTTTGTTTACGAACTGAAAACAAAGGTATTAAAGATAAATTTGCAAGAATTTATTATATATATAGTACATATGTATATGCGAATGTAAGAACAATTGCTGTAGATAGGTTAAATTAGGTTCATTAACCGGTATTAAATATTAATAAAAAATTGCACCTCGGAGTCATTAAGCGGTTTCGCGATAGTAGAAACCGATACTGTAAATACCTTGATCGAATGGAACATGCATATAAGAACAAAGAACAGGAAAACGAGTGCAAAGGTTTAAGCTTTTAAAGATATCACTAATTTTAATTTAAAAAAATTGCGACTTTGAGATACCCTGTACCATCACAACAAATAAATAAATAAACAAACCGATTTCTATCGGCAAGAACAAGCGAGTGGATAAAGCCATGTCTATCAAAAGGATTTCGTAGATTATGTATTATGTACATTATCTACAGATATTTCAAGATTGTATCTCGTCTTAGTTTTAGACTGTGAAGGGTAAACGGTCAAATTTAGCACAGTTATAATCATTGCTGCTTAGAAGAGTATTTCGCAGTTAATACTAAACTTGAATGAAATTTGCAAAAGATATGAATAGAATAGTAACAATTCTACTACTACTGCATTGTTTGCACTTGTGTTTTATCAAAGATTATTTCGAAAATCTTTAGTCAATATTTCAATGTTTCACTCGACGCAACCCCTTAGCAATTTTGTTTTATTATTCGGTGCTATCCGGTCATATACAATTTTTTTAATAAACTAGAAATTAGATTGGAAAGCAGGTGAAATAATATTTATAATCAAACATAACGCAACGGCTGGTTATCAATCGAGGAACACTTTTCAAATTACACTGAAAATAGAAACTAGTTTAGTTCTAGCTAATAGGAATGTGTCATAAATTGAAATGACATTGAACAATTAAAATAGTAAAATTCAAATGAAAAACTAGAAATGTTGTGGGCGCACGTGTTGCCTTTAATAGATGATAGTTATTGTGTGGGGCCTAAGGGGGCGTATGCATGAAAATGAGCTCACCGCAGCGAGAAAAACAAAATATTTCACAATATTATAAGTTTCATACTATGAAATTGTAGATAAATAAACGCAACAAAGATAAAAAGATGGCACGCATGACTTTGGAATACCCTGTACTAGAGGTGGGATACTATCGATGGCACTATCGATAGTATCGATAGTTTCATTTTCGGGTACTATCGATGGTTTTGTTCGATATATCGATAGTATACTTTTGTATAAAAAAACTTTTTTGACAAATCAACGGACAAAAAAATTGACAACATGTCAAAAAGAATACAAAATCAGTGGTAAAACGTCGAACCTTTTTGACCATCCGACGCTTTTAGAGTCACCAAATCCGATTGGCACCATAATAAATTATTTAAGTAAATCAAATTTTTGTAAAAATTCTACGCATAAAGAACCAAAAATCGGTAGCCTTATTGATGCCATCTAGCATTTCCGGATAGTAAACGACTTTGGCTTCCGAAATTTCGAATTTCATAAAATTCGAGTTGCAACAGAAAAAAAGATCTCTAAAAATTATGTAGCAGCAATATTTGACATTCCACAATATTTGGCCAGTCATAAGGACTCGACTGAAACCTAGAAATATGGACATGCTGATCTTCTGCCACAAAAACAAGCTTGTTGAAAGGACAGTTTTTGCTTTTTTAAGATGGAATTTCAAAAGGATCTCCTTTTACATTGTCATAAACAAAACGTTTCTGTAAAAATTTTGAAATACTCTTTTTGTTAGTGTAAGAGTTTTTCCTACTTGCTTTATGGTACTTATTTAAAGAATGTCCTTTTTTGTGTGCCATATTTCACTTTGTTCGATAATACTATAGATAGCATCGATAGTTTCAACTATCGAAGTCTAAACTATCGAGTGGTGGCACTATCGATAGTATCCCACCTCTACCCTGTACCATCACATTGCAACAAAATGCGATATATTGCCAAATTACAAACAAATTTTTGATTAACAAAGGGTCCAGCTGGATAAGGTACTAGAAACTGCCCCAAGCGATTAATGATGCAGTTCGATGCAGTTTTTAAATTTAACGCGTTACGGCTTAATTAAAAAAAAAAACGTGTTTTTCGTTTTTATTTAATTGTGTCTAAACTATTGAATATTTTTGAACCAATTTTAGGTTGGCAACAGAAGGGGCTCTTTAAAAAAAATATTTTACATTTTTTTAAACAACACATTTTCTTAAAAAAAAATATGAAATTTTTTTATTTTGTTTTTAAGCTTGTTCCTTAAATTTGTGCATCACCATTTTTTTTTTTAACATGTGTTTTTATACGTTCTTTATTAGGTGTGTATATGATTTAAATCGATTTGTTGGAACACTGTTAAATAAAACAAAAAAAAACAAAATTTAAAAGTTTTTTTTAAAGAATGTATGAAAAAAATTTGTGTTTTTTTTTTTGTGTTAAAAGATGGCGAGAATTATTATTACATTTAATAGAATACATCTTGTTTTTTTTTGTTTTTTTTTTTTAAAGTATGTTTATTTAATCAAATTATATCTAAATTAGAAACTATAATAAACAATAGTTAAACAATTTTAAAATAGTTTGTACCAATGGACCCTAATTGATCGCTCAAGTACTTAATGTATAATCAGTTTCTTTAAGGAATTTTTTCGTAATAATTTAAAACTAAATGTGACGTACAACAGTTTTCATATTTTTTAAAGCATAATGAAAAAGTCTAAAAACATTACTTAAATATTTCACTAACCTAATACTTAAATCTAAAAAAAAAACAAAACTATGTACTATTACACTAGTTTACAAATTTAAGCGTCATCGAGTGAACCTTCGTAAAAAAGTGTTTTTTTGGGTAATTTGGGTCGAGAAACACGAAAATGGCAACCTTTTTTTTTTCTTAAGCACCGTTTTCGAGATATTTTGGAAAAACATGTTTTTGGGCACTTATTTCAGTTATTTTTCAATATCTCGTGAACAAAATTTTGTATCGACATGAAAGACGACAAGATAGAAAGGTATTGATTTGCTCTTTACAGTGATATAAGTTACAAGCAACCAAACTCGAAAAAAAGACTTAAACTGAAAGAGAATTTTTTAAGAACAATTCGAGTCTAAGATCTTTAAAATCGGGTAAGAATTGTAGATGTTATGGAACCATATACGAAAGTTCCAATATTCATATTCAATATTCAATAAAAAACTTTTTCACTCAAAAGAATTCTCTTTAAGATTAAGGCTTAACATATTTTTTGAATATTTTTTTTCGTTAATAAAAAGCAATCCGAAAGTTTGTAATTTTGAAAAATGGTAAAAATTTTCGACTTTGGTTGCTTGTAACTTCTATAATTTTGACCTAATCTTTACATAATTATATATCACTGTAAAGAGCAAATCAATACCTTTCGATCATCTTTCATGTCGATACAAAATTTTATTCACGAGATATTGAAAAATAACTGAAATAAGTGCCCAAAACATGTTTTTCGAAAATATCTCGAAAACGGTGCTTAAGAAAAAAAAAAAGGTTGCCATTATCGTGTTTCTCGACCCCAAATTACCCAAAAAAACACTTTTTTACGAAGGTTCATTTTTCGTGTAGACTAGTGTTATTATTTACACTTATTTTTAAAGGATCATTATTATTAAGCCACCAATGTTTACAAACACATTTTTTATTTAGTAGGTATTTTGGTAGGTAATTTCAATAAAATTGTATGGGCTTACTTTCAATACAAAAATTAAACCAGTTTAACCATTCGAAATATAAGAGCTTTAAATTTTTTTATTTTTCACACTACTTTAGTTGATTTGGCAAATTCTTAAAAACTTCCGAATGCAAAATTTGGCTCGATATCTTTATAAACAACCGATTTATGTGCTAAAAACGTTTTTTCGACTGATTGGTCCTATGAAGGCTAGACTACCTATTATTAGGTGGCCAACCTATTTGGCTTGCACAAACTTAGCATACCCTTTGTACTCTTAGGTAAAGGGTATTAAAAATATCTTCATAATGGTGAGTAGACATTTTGCATTTTACTATATGTTTTTTTGTTGCACAAAATATTGAAATACATACATACATCGGCACCAGAACGAATGAGGAGCTCTGTTTAGAATGCAGCGACATGAATGAACAAGACAACCCCCAGCGATTCAAAATAATCGCATGCGCCTTACAGCATGCAATTAAACAGGCGACTATCCTTTCAAGAGTACACACACCTTTACTTCCGCACAGCACTGAGGTTACTAAACTTACTACCAAACGAACGTAGTATAAAATACACTTACCGCAGCCGACATTGTTAAGATAGGTTATCTTATCGAAATGTGTATATTCACTTGAATCATTGGTTTTTTATCTGCCAGATAGCACAGATATATTATGAACACTGCTTTTAATTGAAAACTTGTGTTTTGTTGTTTATTTTTATAGTTGCTTATAATAAAACTTTCCCGCAAGCGCTTTTGGTGACGTTAGGTTTGAATGTCATTCGCAGAATGAATTCTGGGCGGTTCGCCTATCTCATTTTCTATGCCTAGCTCAAGTTGTTGCTTTTGTTTTGGTTTGTTTTGTTTATTTTCGTTTTTTCTATAAATGCAACGAGATGGAACGAGTACTATGAGCTGCCATTGCTGCGCAATTTGTTTGGGGTGGTTGGGTGAGCATGCTTGAGCGAGTGGCAAAGAGAGCGTGAGAGAGAGCGCAGCAAGGGAGGCAAACGAAGCTGCCTTACGTAAAACGAGCAAGCAACAAATTGCATAATCGCCTTTTAGGTATTAGAGACTTGACTGTATAGACAAATAATTATGAACAATCTTAAAAAGCTAAGACGAAATCTTTTGCAGTTTAACAGGCCTGTTCTAGATTTCGACTCGTTTTGAAAAGTCATAACGAGTGCATTCCGACAAATGGTGTTCTAGATTTCGACTGAGTTCGAATCGATTTCGAATCGTTTTCATTTCGAGTGCTATCGATAACCTTTTGTATTGAACAGCTGTGTGATATCGATAAGTTCACATTGTAGAGTAGCCACAAGTTTTCGAACAACTAACTAAATAACTTATTTTTTCTTTTTGCCAACATTTTTCTGAGCGAGAAATATTTTTTATTTATTTACAAATTTTGTACAATTTATTTTGTATATATATTTTAAGCCATCCATTAATAAAATTATCTTCGAATTTACTTGTGCAACACGACAACACATAACTTTTCGAAGTTCTGTTTTGTCTAAATCCAGAACACCTTACTTTCATTCCACTCGTTTTGGTTTTACATGTACACACAATTTTCATAGACATTTTTTGTAATAAAAATATATAATGAAAATTATAAATAAAAAATATAAAATTAGTTCAAGTGAGCACATCTAAATTTTCTTAAAGCATTCAAAAATAATACAAAATGAATTTTAGTGGCATTAATGCGTTTATTTAAGTAAACAAAGCAAAAAATTTTTCATTTCGACAGCTGCGAGCCAAACTTTTCAAAACGAGTCGACTCTTGTCGGAATCGAAATCTAAAATATGCCTGTAAATGTGTTTTTGAATAAATAATCGATATGCACAAAACGTTGCTTTGGTTTTCTATCGATACGGCATATTTTTGCGCAGTGCAAACGGTCACACTGCCAGCGTAACATTGGGGGTGTTCACGAAACGTAGTTGCTTGACATGTTATTTATTTTATTTATAATAGTTGAATCTAATAATTAAGAAGCAAAGTTTGTTTTGCACCGGCTACTTAGGCCTTCGTCTATAGTTGTTTGACTAAAATTTGGCTGTTATGTTATGAAATAAATTTTTGACTTTATTTCAAAAGAATTAAAATTTTATTTGTTAAAAAACACATTATTTTACTTCTTTTCTTTTTTAAAGGCAGCTAACAAAAAGCTTTAACATAAATGTGACAAATTTCTAGTTGGTTTACTGATTACTGTTTGCCTTAAAATTTTTTGGTGCTAAGCCACAATTACCAACTGACGGTACCAGATTCGCAATTAATTTTCTTTAAAACCTCGGCCTTGCCGTAAAGAAATGCACAGCTTTGCGTATATCGTAACTAAAAAAATCTTTTTAATTAAAATATAATTACAAGTTACTGCAATTGTCGTTATTTACAACTGTTACTAGCGGAGTCCCGTGGATACCACTAACTTATGCTGGTCAAAACAATTGCATTCTTGCGATTTACGAAGAAGATCAGTTTGTTAACGATTCCTTTCAAAAATATTTTGTTAATGATTTTAAAAAAGTACAGAAAACTACTTACAATTTTTTTTCCTGTTTTTATTTTTTGCTACCCTTTTTGTAGCAGTATAATTAGTGAAAAAGTAAGATCAGTCTATTTGACATTTCCAATATATCGGCAAAAAATCTGCCGGTTTAGTCCACGACAAAAAAGATGTCGTTTTTGCCATTCAGGGCCTGGCGTCCAGCGCAATTGCCCTGCACCTCTGGCAGCACATCGCCATTTCCCGTAGCCTGTGTGGCTGTTGATGTAGCCGTTGAGGCCACTGAGACCAGTGAAAATGATCCATTGGCCAATGGCCCATTGGACATGGTATTCACGCCAGTGGATTGTATGACGTGGGAGAGTGGTATGCGACCCTCGGCATAAGCGAGCTCGCGCACTTCTACCGTATCGTTGGCACCAAATATGTCGTAACTAACTGCTGGTAAAATTTGATCCAACGCCTCACTATTCAGTGGCACATTATTTGTGGTGCGGCGACGCAACAATGGACAATTGGGTGACCATTTCAAGTGTTCCGAAACGGGTTGATCACGAGGCTCCCATCGGCCGATTTCTACCTCACAAAAGTAGCACTTGACTTTGTCCTCTTCGTTGGTATAGAACATGGCAGATTGCGCCAGTTGGTTCTTATCCAGCCAGCCGAGCTTCCAGTTGTCAAAGACTTTTAGACGCTCGTCTTCACGATGATACTTGTTCATCATTATGTTTATATAGGGCTGTTTACAAGATCTTAGCGTTGGACTGATTCTGTTGTCCACCTGATCAAAAGCGGCTGGTGGTTCAGTTATGTATCCGTATTGCATGATCCAGGACAACAGAACCAGTCCAACGCTAAGATTTTGTAAACAGCCCTACATAAGTATGAAATCTTAGCGTGTGACTGGTTCTGTTGACCACCTGATCAAAAGCGTTACATTGCAAGCTTCCTTTTGGTTTAAATATTGAGTGCTAATGGAGCTCCGTGATTGAAACTGAAAAATAAAAATTGGGCACGTTAGTTAAATACTTAAACAAAAAAAATGTGCTTAGATAAACTAAAAGCTTATGTGTCAAAAGTTGAGTGGCATAGACCGGAAAGCTTCTAGCTGATTATGGAACAAAATGTATGACTTTTTATGACTCGTATCAAAATAATCAACCGTTTAACGTCGTTATCTACCTTTTACGCTTTATATTGTATTTACGAAGTACCTCGATTTCTTCGAAAAACTCAACGAACTTTAAACGTCCTTAAACGCAACCATACAGCTGTTGTCCTGCTCGTACTTAAGCATGAGCTACATATGTATTTTCTAGGGGTGTGTTTTAGATTTTCATTGGAAAATACACATAGCTAGCGTAGTGTACGCAACTGCATTACAACCGATAGATGTTTCTATGCGCAGACGCAGTATCCAAGCAAGAAAATTCACAGCTGTGTGCTGTGAGTGAGCGGACATATGACCACCCACTCAGTTATTTAATATCAGGGAAACAGAGCTCCAATGGTTATTGCTTAGGAACTTCAAAAGACATTTGATTGCCAAATTTGGTGACGATATTTTCATAAACACAGACGAATTTTGCACCGAATTTTGACCAATCCACTAAGCCACTTCGTCAAGCAATTTTAATAAAATTTAATATAGTACTTGGGAACGCGTAAAAACTTGGTAACACAAAATTTAGTCACGATATATTTGCAGATAAATTTGCAAGAATTTATAATTATTTTTTATTTATTACATATGTATATGCGAATGTAAGAACAATTGCTGTAGATACGTTAAATTAGGTTCATTAACCGGGATTAAATATTAATAAAAAATTGCACCTCGGAGTCATTAAGCGGTTTCGCGATAGTAGAAACCGATACTGTAAATACCTTGAAGTTCACTTGGATCAAATGGAAAATGCATATAAGAACAAAGAACAGGAAAACGTGTGCAAAGGTTTAAGCGTTTAAAGATATCACTAATTTTAATTTTAAAAAATTGCGACTTTGAGATACCCACAACAAATAAATAAATAAACAAACCGATTTCTATCGGCAAAAACAAGCGAGTGGATAAAGCCATGTCTATCAAAAGGATTTCGTAGATTATGTATTATGTACATTATCTACAGATATTTCAAGATTGTATATCGTCTTAGTTTTAGACTGTGAAGGGTAAACGCAAAGTTATAATCATTGCTATTTCGCAGTTAAAATTAAACTTGAATGAAATTTGCAAAAGATATGATTAGAATAGTAACAATTCTACTACTTTGCACTTGTGTCTTATTAAAGATTATTTCGAAAATCTTTAGTCAATATTTCAGTTGAAGTGGCCTCTATGGTGTGCCCTGGATAGTTATAAGACTTTGAATTCAAGCGAGGGTACTTTGAAATCAAGAAGGCACGACTATAGCATTCTCACTCGACGCAACCCCTTAGCAATTTTGTTTTATTATTCGGTGCTATCGGGTCATATACAATTTTTTTAATAAACTAGAAATTAGATTGGAAAGCAGGTGAAATAATATTTATAATCAAACATAACGCAACGGCTGGTTATCAATCGAGGAACACTTTTCAAATTACACTGAAAATAGAAACTAGTTTAGTTCTAGCTAATAGGATTTGTTTCGCGGTATTATGCAGTTCACATCATACATAATTGTTGCAACCTTTGCTGGACTATATGACAGCCTTAAAGCGATCTAGAGGTTCTTCGACCTCTTCGCTCGACGTTTTCTATGTTTTGGTGTCTTTTTTAAGGCCTCAATGGCTAACAATCCCGCAATTGGCATTTTAAAAATTATTTTCGATTTTCGTGCAAATTTGTTAATGTAAACAAACGAAATTTGCCATTCACAACGCTCTGAACAGCTGTTGAGCCGTAGCGTTGCCATACAAACTCTTGTATTGGGCGGCACAAATATTTAAACTTAATTTAAATTTATTTTGTACAAATGGAAAGCAAAATGATGCAAAATATGCTAAAAATTATCGCTTAATGTAATAAAGAATAACCTTTAATAACTGTTAATAAACATTTATTTAAATGGGTGTTTAAATGTTCTAAAATAATTTGTGCAAAGTAGCAACCCTCTGCTGCCATTCTTGCAAAAGAAAAAAAATTCGAAGTTAATTGTTCGAAAAATGAAATCTTTGAGGTTTCTGTGGCACCTTTCAACGGATTGGTTTGAAAGCGTTGAAAAAATGGTTAAAGATTTCTGTGGCACCCCCGTATATGTTTTTTCTTTTGTTGCACAAAATATTGAAATACATACGTACATCTGCACCAGAACGAATGAGGAGCTCTGTTTAGAATGCAGGGACATGAATGAACAAGACCACCCCCAGCGTTTTAAAATTATCGCATGCGCCTTACAGCATGCAATTAAACAGGCGACTATCCTTTCAAGAGTACACACACCTTTACTTCCGCACAGCACTGAGGTTACTAAACTTACTACCAAACGAACGTAGTATAAAATATACTTGCCGCCATTGTTAAGTTAGGTTATCTTATCGAGACTGTTTTATGAAATGTGTATATTCACTTGAATCATTGGTTTTTTATCTGCCAGATAGCACAGGTATATTATGAACACTGCTTTTTTGAAAACTTGTGTTTTGTTGTTTATTTTTATAGTTGCTTATAATAAAACTTTCCCGCAAGCGCTTTTGGTGACGTTAGGTTTGAATTAGGGATGCGCGATACCGATCCGATATTTTGAATATCGAGAATATCGAAGTCGATACTGAATATTCGATACCGATATTTTGGTTCTCGATTAATCGTCGATCCGATACCAATTTGCTTCGTATCGGTTTTGAGCTAAATTTCGTGTATCATTTGGCGGTTGAGTGGACACCGTTAAAAAATTCGAATTAAATTTAAATAAGAAAAAGTTTATATCATTCTTAGTTTCTTTTTATAACCATTATCTGAATTTATTATGATTCATTCATTCCTTCATTCATTAGCTCAACAATGATCATTAGAAAAGTTTGCTTTCTTAGTCGAGCAAACGCCTCAATTTGTTTAATTCTTTCCGTAAAAAAACGTCAAAAAGTCGATGCCGATATCCTCGATTCGATTTCTTTTTCGGGAGAATCGAATCGAATCGGTATCGAGTTTTTTGGAATACTCAATACTTCGATTCGATTTTTTTTTTCGGAATCGAGCATCCCTAGTTTGAATGTCACGCTGCGAATGAATTCTGGGCGGTTCGCCTATCTCATTTTCTATGCCTAGCTGCAGTTGTTGCTTTTGTTTTGGTTTGTTTTGTTTATTTTCGTTTTTTCTATAAACGCAACGAGATGGAACGAGTACTATGAGCTGCCATTGCTGCGCAATTTGTTTGGGGTGGTTGGGTGAGCATGCTTGAGCGATATGCACAAAACGTTGCTTTGGTTTTCTATCGATACGGCATATTTTTGCGCAGTGCAAACGGTCACACTGCCAGCGTAACATTGGGGGTGTTCACGAAACGTAGTTGCTTGACATGTTATTTATTTTATTTATAATAGTTGAATCTAATAATTAAGAAGCAAAGTTTGTTTTGCACTGGCTACTTAGGCCTTCGTCTATAGTTGTTTGACTAAAATTTGGCTGTTATGTTATGAAATAAATTTTCGACTTTATTTCAAAAGAATTAAAATTTTATTTGTTAAAAAACACATTATTTTACTTCTTTTCTTTTTTAAAGGCAGCTAACAAAAAGCTTTAACATAAATGTGACAAATTTCTAGTTGGTTTACTGATTACTGTTTGCCGAAAAATTTTTTGGTGCTAAGCCGCAATTACCAACTGACGGTACCAGATTCGCAATTAATTTTCTTTAAAACCTCGGCCTTGCCGTAAAGAAATGCACAGCTTTGCGTATATCGTAACTAAAAAAATCTTTTTAATTAAAATATAATTACAAGTTACTGCAATTGTCGTTATTTACAACTGTTACTAGCGGAGTCCCGTGGATACCACTAACTTATGCTGGTCAAAACAATTGCATTCTTGCGATTTACGAAGAAGATCAGTTTGTTAACTATTCCTTTCAAACCCCCGAATATATGTTTTGCTTAAAGCTAGCCACTAAGATTTACAGAGTTAGATGTAAAAATCTTTGCAGCTGAGACAGGAATATTTTTAAAGTTATGAATTCAAATTTTAAGTTTATTGTCGTTGTGTAGTCAAGGAAAGTAGATTCAAAAACCTTGATCAAAGAAAAAAAAATCGAATAATAATACGAAACAAAGTGATATATTGCAAACTACAATAGGTTTTAATTTAAATTATATAAGTATGTTTGTTCGTTTTTAAATCTAAAAAAAGAAATAATTAACTTAATTTTTGGTTAGCACAAAAATTTAATAATTCAATCAACTTAATTTGTTATTTTAATAACTTAAAAACATTTTTTTCAGCCAATTTTTATATAAGTTTACGTATAATACAATATATATTAATTTTTTGAATGAAAGCATTTATGTTTCCGTTAAACAAAATGTTTGTATATCTGCTTCTTATGTGTTATAATTTAAAAATTTATAGTCGTTGGTTATTTACGTTTGAATATTGCTATCGACAGCAGCTCTGTTTCAAGTGTAGCACATCGATAAGTTTCTAAGCAGCCCAACAGCAAATGTTAAACACATCGATACATGATATTGAATGCAAAGCTGCGATAGAATTCTGTTAACACAATAAATGTTATAAATATGTTAACTCTTTCGGTCGTGTGAATTTCGTGCGGATAACTTTTCATTTTTAAATATCGAAATTATGCACAATAAATTCAAATATTGTGCAGTGCATGCATTAAGCGCCAGAGTTGCGCATTTTAAACAATAGCGCCATAAACTTGCTACCAAAGCAGCAGTAAGTGTGCCTTCGTTTGAGCTTTTTAGTATGAAAAATTTCTACTGCAATACATTTTTCTTCTCTACGTTTTGTTTGCGTGTGCGTGCGCGCGTATGTGTGTGACAACGAGTGCGAGCGAGGCGCCGTAAATGCCTTTACATAATTACGCGTATGTGTATTTTTATGTACAGTGCAATTTGTGCATAAAGTGCAGCATTTAAGCTGTAATATTTATGTACAATAGTTTAAATAAAACAAAATATATGAAGGGCTAACTTTAATAGTGGCGTGCTTTGTTCTATTTACTTGCGCGCAGCGACGTCAGCGTTGCGGCTGTTGAATTTATGTCAAATTGGTAACAAACACACACAGTTACACGTTGCATGCAGCAGCAGCGCGCTACGGCTTGTTTGTATTAGTGTCGAGAGTGTTAGAGAGAGCGCGCGCGCGAAGCTGCCAAATGCAAAAATAAACAAAATAAAATAGTGTAACGTGCAAAAGTTCTAATTTTTATTTTAAGGCTAAAAGCCATAAATAAATTATAAAATTAATTAGTTAAATATTGGCGCGTGCGTATTGTGCGTCTTGGCAACCCTAAAGCAGTTGATCGCAACCGGGCGTTTTTTATGTGCGTCGCTGCTGACGCCGACGCCGCGGTGTTGTGTTTTATATCCATCAACAATTTCTTTTACAGCAATAACAACAACAACCAAAGGCAGCAACATGCTGGCGCATAAAATGTTTGTTTTTAATATAAAACGAAAACTTTTAACAAAAAAAGTGTGATATTGGCTGAGCGCAAAGCCATCAAATTACAATAGTTTTGCAAGCGTTAAAAAAATAAAATAATACAAAATACATATTTAACAGCCGCCCAGAGAGCGCAGTCTGTTTGAATGTATGCGAGAGAGCGCAAGTGAGTGTGCAACGAAGTGCGAAAGAAATACGATAAAGCAAAAAAAAAAAAAAGAGCCAAGTTTGCGCCGTATTAGCTGATAAAGCGCAGAAGAACCAGTGAAAAAATAAAATACAACACACGAAACGTAGTGAAAATAGAAAATTTGTAATTACACAGTGCGGGCAAACGTCGTAAAATTAAAAGTAAAATAAGCAAAAAAAAAAAAATAAGGCTGCAATTATTAGTTACAACTGATCGCATTACAACAACATAAACCAACAACGACTGCTGGCCCTGTACGCCGCTGCCCACCGACCCCACTAACAGCAATAAACGGCAATAACAACAAACAAACATAACATGTCTACACTGGACGTGCGCAACAACTCGGCCATGATGAAGCGTGCCGAGCAACTGAAGCGCTGGGAGGAGTCGGACACTAACCGAGCGGCTGCCCTTCCCCGACACGAACACGGTCGACGCATTAAGTTTAGCTCGGGTTGTGTCTTTCTTGCTGCCTGTTTGTCCAGCGACAAGGACGAGGTGTTGCAGTTGTTAGAGCAGGGTGCCGATATCAATACGGCTAATGTGGATGGCCTGACAGCTTTACATCAGGTAACTGTTTATCTCTAGACAATCGTGAATACTAGCTCTCTCTTTCTCTCTCTCTCTCTCTCTTTGTCGTTGGGTAATTGTAATTGTATCTATATAATATTCTGGCCTATTCTCGTGCATGTTGCAATTTAGAAAGAAACATTACGTCAATGGCGCGCACTGATTGCAAACACGCGACCTAACGTTAAGGGGACTTTGGCGGGGATCGTCGTGCCTTTTCGAAATTGTTCACAACAAACACACACATATCTACAGTGGCTCCATAATTTAATCGCACTTCTATACATTTATTTCTTGTTGTCAGTTTTAAGATGCATACAAACCTAATATCCTTTTTAGTGTTTTTTCTCCTTTTTTAATTTGATCGGGAGCTTAACTTTTTTTATACTCTTTGATTTGAGTTTTTGCGCTTTTTATCGTTGAGCAGATAGTAAATTTCAAAATTTTATGCAGAGGCAGCAAAAAAAAAAGAAGATTACGTTAGGTAGGCTGTTGTGGTGTGGTCGGAGCTCCGTAGGTTTATGGCATAGCTGGTGGATGCTCCTTGTGTCCAAAATACCCCTCTCTTTGCTGAACCTTTTTGAGGATTCAATAAAAAGTGCCAGGTCAGCTTCAGCTACGCACACGACGAAGAATTTTGTGCGTCTCCTAAGAAGTTTAGGCCAATTACACAGCAGTTGTTGGATTCCTTCTATCTTCACATTTTTTTTGGGAAACTTGCATCCTCTCAGCCACTAGACATGCGATGCTGTGCCCCGTTACAGCTCCTTTCATCATACTAGCCCTGTTCTTGTGAAATCGCAGGATTACAGAAATTCGCTTTGGATTACACATTGGCCAGAGCGCTCGTGAGATGTTACAAACATTCCCATGCTGCCTATGACATCTTGAAGGGACCTTTTTGTAGGTGACTTCAGATTTTTAATGCCGTTTTTCAGCTTCAAAGCTATTGCAGTCTTCAATGATTCCTTAAATGCTATTCGGTGCAATAAACTACCAATGCAAGTCTGGATGATTTTTAGTTACAAAATTTTTACATTTTGAATTCTTTGCGCCATAAACTCAAAAGTCAAAGGTGTACGAATAAGTTATGCGCCTACTGTTTATACAGCGCATTTTTTAGTTGCTGCAATAATTTGAATGGGCTGTTACGGCGTATTTCGATCTTTGCGGTTTCATCATTACGCTGCGGCAGCGACTGCGCAGTCTACTTAAACATTAACAAATACTTTTCTAATGCAAACTGATGATTTACAAGTGGAATGGCTGAGCAAACAACAACAACAACAACATCAGCTACTACTGAGCCAGTTGATATAATGGCAGCAGCGCCAGCTAAGATATAATACAAAGAACAAAATAAATGTTCTATTTTTAAATGCCAAGAAAAATATACAATACACACACGCAAGCACACAAACACATACGTTTATACCCTAGACACAAATACACTTGTATATACAAGTGTATAGAACATTTTTGCAAAATCATTTTCATTTAAAAATTGTATTTGCTGCTTGTTTTTAAAAAATTTTTTTTTTTGCTTATACAACATTTTGAGAGTTGGGCTATAAAATGTTTTCAGATGAATTTATATACATGAGCACTGAGCGATCCATGGAGCAAGTACACAAAAGGTCTGAATAACAAAAAGACATAAACATTTACAGTGGCCACGAAAAAGAAATTAAGTTGTTTTGCCTTTATATGTATGCTAACCTTGGTGTTCCTCTAGATGCCAGTCTCTTGTAACCTATGGGCCAAGTTTCTTCTGTTTTATGCACTATAGTATCTAAATTTTCTCCCAAACGTTCCGCCCAACTATTACTATTCTTGAAAGAATAGAAAAGACGGTATCTTATAATTTTCTATAATCAAACATTTTCGATCTGTCGGGGCGGGAACCTAAAAAGTAGTGAGAGCGGACGCATCATTCCTAAATGAGTTTAGGAGCATGACGTCAGTCTAAAGGAAATCACCATTTAATCGAAGTGTCTATTATATTTCTGATTAGAATCTTGTTTTAGAGCAAAACAGTCGTCCAGTTTTTATGCACTTAAAGTTTTTGTAAATAGTCTTTTATAGATTCAGCATCTGAAGGAAATCTTTTTCCAATAAGCCATTTAATCAGTTTTGCAGTAGATAATAGTCACAGATTATGGTCAATAAAGCTAAAAGTCATCTTGGCTTAACGTTGACTCTCCTTTCCGTTCGGAAACATACCGAATGGTTGATCAAATTTCTTACAGAAAATTCTTTTCATGAATTTTGGGGACTATTTGGGGTGTGCTCGTGGCGGTATTGGATGATGCGGTCCTTGTGAAAATTATTTTTTCGACGCGCAGAGTCCGCAAAAGCATGCTTTAATTTATTTTTGACATAATTATTCGATTGGCGCGAATTTCTGAATTTAAGCGTAATGTTATTATTAGTAATAGTTTGTAATTTTAATTAATATTGTGTATATATATTTTAAGCCCAAGTTAAGTCCAGGCGCATACTTTTCGCACTCAATGTGCATGCTTTAATTCTAATAATTGATTTTAATTATGCTGCGCTCGCTAAAAGCAGTCTAACATTTTCACCGTTTAGTCGCTGCCGCGCACTTGTTAACGAGATGTTAATTTAAACAGAGAGCAAGTGAGAGACCATGCGAGTGTGTGTGTATGTGTGTGTATCTATGTACGCGTATGAGCGTTGGTCTATAATTACAACAAAAACAACAATAGAGTTTTGAATTACACTGCCTGCACTTTGTCTATGGGCCTTTGTGTTTCTTGTACTGCCTGCGGCTGTTTGTTTTGTGCGATGAGTTGCTTTAAACCGCAACAGAATAATTTTATTGCATTTATAATTATTAGATACATATATTAATTAACTCATATGAGTTGAAGTAATCTGTCTGTTTGTGGCTTGCTATTAGTGTTTATTGCAATTTTTATTACGCATTTATAGTTTACGCAACTCTCTCAGTAGCTCATTCACCTAATCACACCCACTATATCTTTGTTTTTGTTTGGCTTTCATTCACAAGCAGTGACACCTGCGAAAGATTGTGCGACAACGTTGACGTTGACGTCGACAGCGGCCACAGTCAACATTGTTGGCCACTTGGCCGCTACCTTGGCTATGACTGATTGTTTGGGGTGGCGCCCATTGATTGCCACGCCGGTTGTCCGTGCATTGGCATTCAGCTTGTTTTATATGAATAAGCAAGAAATTAAATGAATTTGATTTATACTAGAAACTTAAAAGTAAAACTGCAGATTGACTTGGTGTGAAAAGTCAACGTTAAGCATCACATGAGTGTACAAACCCAATTTGTTGGTTCTAGCTTTTAGGAATAGGGTAGTTCATTTAAATTTTTTTTCACTTTTCTTCGAATTTTTAAATGATTGTCATAATCAAATTTTAAAGCATTCTCAGCAACAAGGCATCAAAATTTGATCAGGTACGATCTGTTTGTAAATGCCCAAAACCTTTTGGTACAAAATAAAAATATATATGGCTGAGCAACTGTAATAATTAGCTGTACATATTTTAATACAGTCATACATACACTTTTTTTTGTTGTTGGTTTTAGGCAACCGTGTTTGTATAAAAATATATAATTTAATTTTTATGTCCACCAAAAAAAAACAAAAATAAATATATTAGAAACAAGTTGTTCTAAACTGATTAGCATCTACTGTATATTAATTTTTCGTTTTTGTTTTTCTCGGTCAAGGATAATTCGCTTTATAGTATTCATATTCACAACGAAATTTATTAACTTTTCTCAAAAAATTTCTTTGCTAAAATTTTTTTTCAAGTGCATTTCAATGACTTTGAAATATGCCACAAAGCATTCATGTACACATCGATTGATTCTTAAGCACACAATATTAAGATGTTGCCTTGACAAATCTTATTGAATAATCATCTCGTTCAAATATACCCAAATGCTTTGTCAGGCTTTCGCATAAATAAGCTAATTATTTTGTCAACTTGTTAAATTTAAAATTGAATTATACATTGATTACATACTAATCATGATCATGAACGGGTCATGAAAAGCCATAGAAAATTCGCAGATTAATCCATAATGCGCGAAGCTACACTGCAAGAAACAAGTTTTACTAAAAATAAAATGTTATTAAAAATTAAAACGTTCAACTTAGAAATGGGTTAATGTTATTGATATATTGATATCGTTTGGTGTCACTTTATTTTTACTACTTGCATTAAAGAGTCTATTATTATTCGTATCGTATATCCCATTTGCTTTCAAACTCAATAAGCAGAAGTGAAAGGGTAATTTGTTATGTTTATAATTCAATAAAATATAAAAGGTTTGAAAATAAATTTTAAAAAATACAGCCAACGCTCGCAGTTTAACTTTTGCTGGTTCTAAAAAGCGCACTTTTCCTTTCACTCTTGACTTTTTTTTTTTTAATTACTACACGAATTGGAATGGAATACATAAGTAAAATACTTAATACCGAATAAAAAATCATGGGTAAACCCTACCCCGCCATTTTTGAAAATCACAAAACTTGACTTTTCTGAAAAATAACTATCTTAAAAATTAATAATGGTCAGAAGAAATCAGTAGTTCTAGAAAGTTGCGGCAAAGCGTTAGCTTTAATTTGGTATATGGGACAAGCATTTTATAACCAAAACCAATTACTAGGTCTGATTTGCCCCACCTTAACCTATATACTAAAAATTATATATTGTGCGAAATCCTGTTGCAAAAAGAACACCTCAAAAACTGGAACTTCTATATCTAATGTTTGAATATTTTTAGTTATACATAATTTCAAAATTGTCCGTAAATTTTAAGGAACTTAACTTCGTAGCGATCATATAAGACTAAAGTAAAGATTTTAGACATGGCTAATGCCCAAAACTAGCAAAAGAACTTAAAAACTGCTCAGCTCGTGTTATCGAGTCACACAATATACATATAATGATTTATAAAATTTTAAAATATGTCAAATTCACTCAAAACAAATAGGCCTTATAAAAACAAAAGAATATTTAAAGTTGTACGACAAATTGGAAATTCAAAATGAACTAAGTTATTCCCAATGTATACAATAAATTTTTTTAAGTGTATATATATTCGCATTGAGTCCTGTCTTAAAAGTGAACACGTTTTAAGATCAGCTCAGCTTAGATGCTGCTGCAATGCGCGAGTTTTCCAAAATATGTTCAACAATAAAACATATTTGACTTTTGTTGTTGTTGCTTTTAGTTGGCTAACGCGTTTTATTGACGTGTTTTCTAACCTTGGCCCGGATCTATCTCTGCGCTCTCAACAGACCGATACACGCACACACAGACAGATACACTTGCTTATTCACACACTCTCACATCAAACATCCTCAAGAATACGCAGTGCCGTAAACACAGATACACACATACACATAGATGGCAACTGCCGCAGTGTTGTTTTGGCTACACTTGATTTGATTTATTTCTCGTTTTGTATTTTACACCCGAAATGAATTTAAAAAAAAAAAAAGATTAAAAAAAAGAAATGATCTGAACAGCGAGATACAAACGATGCTGAAAATGTTACAAATGAGCAAAATTTCAAGTCATTATAAATTTTATTTATGCAGCAAATTGTGTCCATGTATTATGGTATATACTATACTACATGCATGTTGCATAATACACAATTTTAAGAACTGCCTTGTTTTTTTCTCATGCTTACAACAAATTTCGTTTTCTGTCTTTCCAATGATTCCACACAAATCAAAACTATATGCTAGATTTGATTATATATATAAAATAGCTTATAGCTTTAAACTGAAACATGCATATAAACTTTTAGTACTTTTCGAAAACGTTTTGGGAAGAAACCGAAATGGGTTGTTGTTGTTATCGATGTGGTTGATTTTGTGGCGCGGCACAACGAGCTGAACTGGTAGAGAAATTTTCGCAAACCCATGACGACATAAGTACAAAAATAGTTTTTCCACAAATCATGCCAGTGGGTGGAACAAAAATCCAACAAAAGGCCAAAAAGTATTGTGCCTGTTGTGCTAAACAGCATTTAAATTGAGCCACATGGCAACGTTTTGAGGAATAGCTAGGGGGCTCCGCCGCCTGCGTGCTGCGATTTAGAAAAACTGTGTTAGATGGTTTATGCTAAGGTCTTAACTTTCTACGTTGGCATTCTCAAAAAGTAAAAATTTGCATTATATAAGACACTTTTTTGTACTTCAAAATTTTATTTTGTAGTCTAGTGGTATTGCTAGGCACTATATTTCGAAAAAAAAAATTAATCTCAATTTTATTTGAACATTCAGTTTTTTATGTAGTGACCTTTCTAATTTTAAGCGGATTCATTAGTTATTGAAAATTGGCAACAGAATCTAAAATATTTCGACGAACGTCTGCGCCATCTACCAGACTAACAATTGTTGACTTTTTATTTCAATCTCGTGTACAACTTTTGGCAGCTATCTATAGCAGGCTGATGAGAAGAACTTTCCTCAAAATGATTTTAAATTATGATGGCATACAATTTGCCATATGATCCATGTGACCATGTGGCGGTTTTCTCACATACGTTTTAGTATTTTATATTCAACAGCGGTTCTCGGTTATGATGCTTATTTAAATTTGAAATTTATAGAATTCCAAGCAGCTGGTATGCACATTATTCAATACGTTTGTGTACATATGTACATATAAGTTATAAATTGTGTTGAAAGGATTTCCAGCGGATTTTTTTTTTTTTTTTGCTAAATACTTACATTCCAAATGAACATATATAAACATATATTAGAACGAAATTCTGGTATTTTAATTTAGCACCACTGAGGGCAGTGCACTTTGGGCGATAATTAAGTAAAACAAAAATCCATTTTATTTAATAATAAATATGTAGATACTATTATTATCATAAGTTTGGGCATAAATATGAATTTATGTGCGCCTACCGTTGCTGCAAAAATTTTTGTAAACTATTTTTTATCTTAATTTAAATTTAAATTTATTTCATTATTAAAAGGCTTCATTGACAGCAATATAATTGGAAATTAGACAAGGGTAGTTAGCAGAAACACATTCATTAAACATTAAAAATCCAGAAAATCTAAGGCTCAACGTTTGGTATATTCTTAATAACCATAAATACAAATAAGCAAGCTACCCCTACTGCAGACATTTTTGCAATATTTTTATATTTTTAAGCTCAAACAAAGAAATTAAAATTCTGTTACTTACAACGAAAAAATTATAAAATATTACTTGTCTGTAAGCGGACATGACTAGTTGTCCCAAAACAACAAAATTGGGAATATTTTTAGAATTTAAATTAAGCATTATGCAGAGATATGTCATAAAGATGCGGTCTACTTCATAGCCATTATTCTAACTTACTTTCTTTTTACAAATTTTATTTCTTATAAGCACAACTTTGTTGAAAACCTCTTTTGAAAGAAAAAAAAGCGGTTCTCCGAGCGGTCTTGTTTAGTACCATTTCGGTTCGCATTTCTTTTATTTTCTATAACGCTATATAATTAATATAGGGTGGGCCATCTGTTGGTTTGGTTGTTAAACACTCATGTTACAGGCCTACTATGAAAATGGTTGTTCTTACAAAAAAAGCATAGTTGACGGCTGAGTCTTTTGCACCTTGCTTGGATCACTTTGCGTCGACTCTTGCATGTGGATCTGCATTTACACACTTACAAGCCGCAACAATTGAAGCCCACGGAATGTTATCACCGTCGCTTATTCCGTCAATGGATGGAAAAATAGCCAGATGAGTTTTCGTCAAAAAAAAAAAAAAAAAAAATTCATCGAAAGTTACGATGTTCGCATACCTGTAGTGTGAGCCACGGCAGCCATTTAGTCGATATTATTTTTCATACATAAATGGTTAGTTGCAAACTTGCATTTGGTACATACATTTGCCCAATTTTGTTGAAAAATATACGAATAAAATGCAATTAACAAACAAATCAACAGATGGCCCACCCTATATTGGCATTCCCTGATGACATGAAAACGGAAATACATCACAAGATTTTGTACAATTCAATATTGTCTCATGAAATTGTCTTTTCGCAAACTTGTAGTTTATTTAAGAATAATAACCTAACTCTGTAAATGTTAGTGGTCAGCTTTAAGTAAATCAAAAATAAAGCAAATTGTTAAACTCAAACTTAATAACCTTTTTAAGAAAAATGTAATACTTTACAAAGTGAAGCTTATCAGCAAAATTTTTATTTGAAGTCATTCGAGGAATTTTTTTTTAAATTTATTTTTGAAGCATCAAACCATGGAACATCTCTTTGTTTGAGGACTCTATGTATAATGTATGAATGGAACAATTTTTGCGAATTGGTTGATGGCTCGAAACATTTTAAGGCGCGTCCTGACAACATTTAAACCATCCCACATCATTGGATTAGAGTTCATGTATAGTTGACAAAACTGGAGAAGAAAAAACAAGTGGACAGATTTTAGCCCAAGTGAACTTCTGAATGACCAATTTGAAGCCCTTTTACTCAAAACACTATTACTTTGCCAACTAGCCATGATAAAATAGCGTTCCTTCCCAACACTTGATGGCCGGTCATCCCGCACCCTAGGACCCGAGTTTATGTAGTTGACTAAGCCGGGAATAAAGGAACGGCTAGCTAGATCAGCATAGTGCTTGTACAACAATTTCTTCGAAGCTCAGAATGTTTTAGTTTTATTCTCGTATATCTAAAATGTCTCCCTTATAGTTCTGTTGATGCACTTTTGAAGAAACTATCGATAGATTTCTGAACCACCACAGAAGGTTATGCACTCTGTTGCTCATAATTCGACTTGGTGATATGAACTAACCTCTTCGAGTATTTTAACCCGCACGTGCTCCATTTTTAAATGTAGTCACAATCAAGAAATAATATGTTTCCTTCAGACTTACAACTCAATTGCAGAAAAAAATCGCAGAATCAACATATATCGTATACGACGAGTATAATGTGCTGTGTGCTTTGAATTATGGCGTCGTCTTAAATGTTTCAATGATTTGCAACGAGCCGCAGGCCAAATGAGTGTTTAATCACTCGCAAGTTGCTTCCACATGCAACAACGATGCGCGTAATGAGGTATATAGTAATAGCGCGTGGCAGTAAGCGGCTTGCAGGTTATTTAAGCCGTCTCAACAACATACAAGCACACTGCGTATACGTAATGTTTAGAGGTGAATAACATTTGGCGTGCAGTAAAAAATATATGTACATATACATATATATATATATATATAAAAAAAATGCCGCTCAATGGCGTGCCAAACAAAAGGCAGCTAAACTTAGCATGGCAACCTAGCAATGCCTCTACCTCGTCTACTATGTTTGCCTGGCCTGGCCAAGAAAATTCACTTTCAATGCACAAATGAAAATAGCACAAATTTGCAAAGGAAAATCTAAAACAGAAATACACTAAAGCAATAAAAAAAAAACAAAAGAAAATTTCGAACGGCTCTAAACTCGGCCGCGTGACATTAAATGACCAAAAATGTTGTACTTATTGTTTAATATGTATGTACAAATGTATATATGCATGTGTCGGGACACAGCGACTGCAGCTGCGACGCTGACGCTGACGGCGACGTTGACGTCGCTCATCAACTTGGTTCGCTCGTGGGCGGGCGGCCGGCTCAGTTTATCAAAATTGTTCATAATTAATTAATTGGCTACGTTCCAGATTTGCAATACAAAAAGGCACATTTTTTTTTTTCAGTTTGTTAATTTTTGCAAAAGTTTTTTTTTTGTTGCTCTGCTTTTGTCTTATATGCGTTTTTACTACGAAATGTTTTAAATTGATTTTCAAAGCAATGAGAACAATGAGCCACACCAAAAAGGGGGAAAAAAGTATGGAAGAATACTTTGAAGTAAATTAACATATGGGCGCATAAATATCGGTCATTTAAATTTTATACTCTTGCCTTGAGTACATCAAAATTTTTTTTACACTTTTTCGAAAATTCGTTTTTAAGTTTTTTTTTTTTCTTTTATGTTTCGTTACTTACAGTTGCATCATAGGCTTTATTATTTAAAAGCGAAAAAGAGTTTGCAGTTTTTTATACGAAATAAGGGTACGATTATACGCAGGACGTTCTTTTTAATTTCAACCGTTTTCAGACGTTCGCGTTCATTTCAAACGTTCTAATTTGGGTAGGTTAACTATAAAGAAACAAAAAAACCGAAATAGGTTTCTTTTAATAGAGCTTTAAGTCAAGTAAGGATGTGTTCAATCAACGTTTTAAGATTAAAGATGTGCAAAAAAAAGAATTGGTGTGGAGTTTCTAGAATTTAAGCTTGAAAATGCTCAAAATTTGATGGGACGGATAGGGGGAAATATTAAGAACCGGATAGCGAGTGAAGATATAGATCATGAAAATTATTCTTCGATACTTAATAGTTTTAGCTCTTTTGGTCTTCGAGAATTTTTTTTTTATTGTCCTTACCTTTTTGGCCTTTAAAAAATTTTAGCACCATTTTGTGGAAGCCCCAAGATTCAGATGTATAGCTCATTGATTTTTTGAAAACAGAAATTATGTCGATAACCTACAGAATTAAAGACGGATGTTACCATTTTTCAAAACCACAAAACCAGTAAAATTTGAGAAGTGCTCTTTAAGTGTCTCAATGATTTTTAAAATAATATTCCATAGTGAACAAAAAAAAACACCCTATAGCATAAATAAAACATATTTGACTTAAGTGGATAAAAAACAAAGATTAATACACAACGTTGATCACTTGCATACCAAAACAAAAAAAAATATATATATTTTTAAAATTTTTTAAATAAGAAATGCTTTCATCCATGCTCTATAAGAGTATAGGAACTTTGTGTACCCAAACATACGTCTGCTTGGTCTTTTGTTACTGTTCTGTTGCTGTTTTCACTTAATGCCCTCAACGTGCGCTTATCAATGTGTCTCTGGTAGAGTCATTCATATAGACGATAGAAACCACACGCCTCGACTTGGCACTCCTTCGCAACTAAACATGCCTATACTTGGTTGACTTGATATTGCTTTTGTTTGACTTTCTGATTTTGCACAAAAGCTACGAGTAAATGCTGAATAGGAATGCTTATCGCTTGGTATTTTGTTGGGCGTTTTTGTTCTTTGACGCTTCTGTTGGGTGGTTTGGTTGGCTAGATAGTGTTGTAAAGACGAGTGCCGTACTCGCTATATGCGATGATATCATCGCTGTCGTTGTAGTCGGCGACGTCGACGCAGAATTCGCTCTGCCAGCGACTTGGCTTCAACGGAAATCCGCATAAACAAAATGTCATGTTTGTCTGTGTGAGTGTGTGTATGTTTGCAGAGTGTTTACTTTAGGTTTTTATGAAGATAAACAAAAAAATGTTGCCGAGATTTAATGTTAAAAGAACTGTTATACCAGTTTGGTCTCTTTATCGCTCTTATACCCGATTAACCCGATTAATTATTAATATTTACAAATGTTTGTCTAATCCACAGGCTTGCATTGATGATAATTTGGATATGGTAGAATTTTTGGTGGAACATGGTGCCGATATTAATAGGCAGGATAATGAGGGCTGGACGCCGCTGCATGCCACAGCATCTTGCGGGTAAGCTTTGATTAAAAAAAAAAATCGCTCTAAATTTTTCTAAACATTTTGTTTTTCTTCATACAGTTTTGTCAGCATAGCGCGCTATCTGGTGGAGAGTGGCGCCGATGTGGCAGCCGTTAACAGCGATGGTGACTTGGCACTAGATCTGGCCATAGATGTGCAACACATGTCCATGATTGACTACATGGAAAAGATGGTGCAGGAGCTCAACATCAATGTGGAGCAGGCGCGCAAAGCCGAGGAGCAGGCCATGCTAAGTGATGCCAAGAAATGGTTGCGCAGCGATGCTTCCGAAGTTGATCGACCACATCCCAAAACTGGTGCAACGGCTTTGCATGTGGCCGCAGCCAAAGGCTATAAAAATGTGTTAAGTTTGCTTTTGGCCGGACGTGGTAATGTCGATAGACAGGATAATGATGGCTGGACGCCGTTGCATGCAGCGGCGCATTGGGGTCAAAAGGAGACGGCCGAAATGCTGATAGAGTCCTTGGCAGATATGGATATACGCAACTATGCCGGACAATCGTGTATCGATGTGGCCGATCGCAAAATGGTCAAATTCCTGGAGGAATTGCGTGCAAATAAACGCAATAAGCGGCGTCCATCTAGTCAAATCAGGCAAGGCGAAATATTTTGTATATATATATATAAAATAAAGTTACTAACTTGTGTTTTTACCATTACAGCAGAATCTCAGATACTATTGAAAATCATGTGGAGAAGACGCCCACAAAGTTGGTGCGTGTTGAAGTGAGAACTGATGCCACAAAGGACGGTGCGTAAAGTTTTTAAGAAGTTTTACTCCAATAGCTTTTAGTGGCAGCCGCATAATCTTAGTTTTTTTTTTAATTTATTTTTCTATACAATTTTGTGTTGGTACGCGTTTTGCCCGTAAAGGTTCTCATGCGCGTTAAAGAAAACTATTTTTATGTATTTACCTTTTGTCGCATTCTAAGCATTTAACATCTGTCACTTTCACTGCAACCTTAACATTATCACCTGCATTGTAATCCATTATTTTATGCATTACATAAAGCTTAATACTGTAACTAAGCGCTCATTCTAAGCTAGCACTGTTTGCTCCTTTCTTTCTCTCTCTTTGTATTTTGTATCTTGAACTTGTCTTTGAATGTCACACGCACACTGCAGCAGCAGCGAGCACATCGCTTTCCGCCAGCTTTGATGCTCTCAATGATGGTGATAGCGATCATGATGGTGATGGTGATAATGGTGATAAAGATGTTTTGGAGACTGATGAAAGCGACTCGGAACTTACTGATTCCACAGAGAGTTCACATACCACGAGTCTATCCGACGATGAAGGTAGTTTAGTGGCATTTATTTGTGACTCTTTGGATTGTGACAGTTCTCATATAACCGAAATCCTTTATTATGCGCTAAAGCCTATCAAAGAAACTAACTTATTGTTTTAATTATACTTATATATTTTACTTTTTATACCATTTACTTATATTGTTTATTTTAATAATTACAGCCGAGAACCTAAAGCCCAATACAAATCAGCAAATTCATGCATCCGAGCTGCATACAGCCAGCTCTGAAGAGGAAGCGCCTTGGCGACGCAAAACGCCACGCACACCCAACGATAGCCCCACTAAGAATCGTATGTACTTAGTTGATATTTCAATCTTGCAATTAATGTTTAAAATTTTTTCTTTCAAACACTCTGCAGAAGTTCCTGATAAAGAGCTAGGCAGCAAGAGCGCCGAGAGTAACGATGTCATACTTCGGCGCACACAAAGCTTTGAGAATGATCAAAAGTGAGTGGTTTACATGCATATATATATATAGTTTATCAAACTGCTAGAGAGTTGCGTGCCCATTCAAATTAATCGCATACACATATGTCATATATAATTTTGTATATTTGAACTAAACCTATTACTCAATTCCATTTTTGAGTCATATATACTACATACGCCTATGTATATATATATATATATATAATTGCACAGAAAATTGTGTCTCACTTTTGCCACTTCTTGTACAAGTTTTGTTTGCAAACATATAACTAACTGCTGATTTGTTACGCTTATCAATTGCATATAATAGTCAATGCTTGTACACATAAACATACATTTTAACGCACACAAAAATATTTAGTTTAAAAACAATGTATAAAGGGTGTTTTTTTTTCGAAAGTTACTCCGAAAAAATATAGTACCGAAAAGTTTAGCAAATTCTCAATTATTTTAAAAAGTTGTTAAAAGGTTCAGGTTAAGTAAGGCGGAAATGGGTTTAGCAATAGTAATAAAATTAAACCGTCAAATTCGTCAAACATTAATTTTCTTGTAGCTTATCATTTTAAGGAGATTAATTGTATTTTATACAAATTATAATAATTTAATGGCATCTTATGTTTTATTCGAAAATACTACTTAAAACAGTTTCTAAAACCTTAAAAGCGTTCCGCATTTTGTAATGTTCTAAATTGGGTGGGTTGTTATAGTGCATAGCATAAATTCTGTATAAAAACGCTGTAAAAGTCACTCAAAACTCGATCTTTAGTTGATTTATTTTTGTAGGACTTGTTTCGATCTCATTTGTCTGTAGCGTCTTGCAAAGAATATTTATAAACCCTATTTCCTAATCTTTCATGTAGAACAAAAGTTTTGTTTAAAAAGACCACTCAGCAGGTTTAAAAATACGATAGATATATAGAAGAAAAAAAAAACACCCTCTACACATTGTTTTATGTATTTCCATTACGATTTCAATACAATCACAAAAGCCAAAGGCAACAACAAAAGCAAATTTTTGCAATAACTTATCAAATTAGCAGTTTTTGTTGCCTCTGAATCACATTAGAATTTTAGTTAGACGCTCAGTTTAGAGTGGCAAAGTGTAGCGCAAGAAAAGTGCAGTACTTTAAAATTGTATTTGCTCAAATTTTTTTTGTTAACTTATACGTTTTGCTTTTTCATTTAATTTTTTTTTATATGTGCAAAAAAAAAACAAAAAAAAAACCAACTACTCAAAATCACCAACGCACCACATCAAAACGCTTATCAAAATCAAAACTTAAAATCTTAACCCGCCTGCCACCCGCCACCTGCAACTTGCCATATTGTACGCCGCCCGCTGCCTGCTAACTATTGCTCGCCAAAGATTCTATCAAAAATATAATGAGCTCCGCGCACGCATAAAGGCCAATTCATGTCCCATATTGCCAGCGAGTGCGATCAGTACGGCAACGGGCCAAAATTCAGCGCTCCCAACAGTTGGCAATAACAACAACAACAATAATAATAATAACCTGAGTAGAAGCAATAACAATAACAATAACACCAGCAACAACAACAATAAGAGCTCCATGCTCTTGGGACATTCTGCTAATAACTCTGCCATGCACACAACAACCACAGCAACAACACCAACAAGCACACCCAACACATGCATAAACACAAATACCAACAACACCAACACTAGCGCTGCAACTGGTGCAACAACCTATCAAAATCAGAATCCGAATCAAATTTATACCGTACAAAGATCGGCCTCACTCAAAGATAGCTCAATGTATTACAGGTTTGTTTGTTTGTTCATCTTTTGTAATTAATAATTGTTAACCGTATGCCATAATCTTTCATCCCCATGAACTCCCACTCATCAAACATATATATATTTATATACGATCGTGCTTTTGCTTAGCACCCTCTCCTGCACCTAATTATGGTACATACTCCTAGGCACACACTTTTCATTCTTCTACAGCTGTTTTACGTATATCATCTATGGAATTATTTATAATGTTGTTTTATGTTTTTTGTTCCCTCCGTGTCTATAGGAAAGTGGCCGCACTACCTGCAACACCCACAACGACTGCGCCATCTACGGCGCTTAACTCACCATCGACGACGGTGCTAACTCCACCAATACGCAGGTTAGTAGCTAATAGCTAATAAGTCTAGTTTATAAAAATTGTAAAACAGTCAGAGTAGTGCCATTGTCGTACCTCAGGAGGATTCTAGGCGGACTCGCGTAAGGGTATGCTTTGTGAAAACGTCTACGTTTTATTTTTTGCTAGTCTCACATGGGAACCAGTTCTATAGCAGCATTGGAAGTGCTTATGGAACTAATACCGTTCCATATTGTTATAAGACTCCAATTGAAAGCAACAATGACAGCCAAGGGAGTTGGCAAATCATACATAATACGTGCTAGAGACGCCGACGAACTGGGAAAAGTGTTGCTCACAATTTTGTTACAACCGAGCACCACTTCGAAAGTCATTTTAGTACTATTAACAAAAAGAATTGTACCACGCTAAAGGAGATACAACCTATACATAAAAAAAACCTTTGTGTGATATACGGACAGATCTTTGGCTCTAGAAGTTATGTGCTATAAGCCGATGTTTGGACATCTACCTAGCTAGGAAATATAAAGAGGTTTGGAAAAAAAAACGAAATTGGTTCATAACACCAAAGCCAAAATTAACCAACTAGGACAATGGAACAAAGTGTTACTTAGATGGATCCCGGAAGACATGTAGATTCCTGAGAACGAAGCACTTCTGGGGCTTTGGCTGGCACACTTCCAAACAGCAGTTCTAAGATAAGCGAAGAGGTCTAGAGGTCTGGGTTGGCAAGCCTATTTAGCTCGGTTCCTATAACTTGAATAGGTTCAAGAAAATGCCCCAATTGGGAAAGAATTCTCTAAGGAAACAATATTCCTTTTGGGTCACTGCAGACTCAGCAAACTCCTGAATAACGGAAAATTAAACACAAAGGTTCTGTGACACTGGGGTGGAAACCCCTTAACACATACTTGCAGAGTGTGAAGCTCTACTCGAATGAAGAAGCACGATGTTATCCGATTGGAATCAGCCCAAACAGTTACGTTAGAATACGTCAAGGACTTAGACATGTATCCACAAACTTGAAATCGATACTGTTCGGGTAACTGTCATATCTCTATAAATAAACTACAATGTTAAACTGGCTGCTCTCTTAGCACCTGCTAAACGGATCATCTGTTCTCCCTATATCTGTTTGTAACGTATGGATTACATAGGCCAATAAAGTTTAAAGCAGCTTATGATCGTGGTATATAGAAGCTACGATATAAGAAAGCACATATTGCGCAATTTATATCGTCAATTGGGTAATCTGTAAGAGTAGTTCCAAATGATTCGGCACAGATAGTACAGGTTTTAAAAAAAGTATGTTTTTTAAAATGTCTGTACGAAACGAGTATTCCATATTAACCCTTTCAGGCCCGAATTAAAATGGGAGGACTTAAAAAATATTTGACCTTAGAATTATCTTAATATAGCCACAAATAGTCACAGAAAAAAATTTCAAGGTCCTGGGTATCCTAGTTTGGCCCCACCGAAATGTTGCCTACAGGCAACATTGGGCCTGAGTGTTACATTTTTATACTGTACGTATACGCAATTGCTGAATACAATTTTTTTGCATTTTTATATATGTTAATAAATTATTTGGATGGTTTTTTTATATCTTCAATTATATTTAATCATTAATCATGTGTAAAATGAAACAAAGAAGTTTTTGAGTGAATTTGAGCAAATATAGAGTTGTCACACTTAAAGCATTTTGGGTGGGGATATCCTGTTTTTTACAGTCTGCACTGTCCTTTTGGGCCACACTCAATCCATATAATTGAATTGATCGCACGTGATCGCTTTAAGAGTATCCAGGGCATATTTTTAGTTTCTAGTTTTGGAGTTGAAGTGTCAAAAACAGCTGGTGATGCTGTACCAGAAGAACGTGGCGAGGAGTCAAAATGGGATATTATCTATGACTGAAGACCTCTTTTGGAGCAGAGTTTTCTTTGGTGGGGCTTAGCAGCTAAATGGCAATATCCGATTGATAATAAAAAATGGACAAGCGAATGGTCTTATATTGAATATGCTTCAAATCTCTACGGAATAGAAGCCAACTATTGAGTACTGCAATGTTTATACACCAAAAGATAATGAGCATTTACCATTTGTTGGATCGATTGGACCATTTATTTGTTTGTTGTTGTTACAATACAACATTACAATATTTCCAAAAAATATCAATGCGACTTATGTGCATATTATTGCGGCCCAAAATAGCAGGGCGCAAATTTTAAGTTATTTTCTAAAGCAATAACATCCAAAATTGCCCCAAAATGGATTTTTCAGAGTAGTAAAGTGTTTTGAATTTCTCTAAATTTCTTTAACAACTTTTGTCTATGAATCTATCCGAAATAAATTTGATAATGCGAAGAACTCCCAAAGGCCCGCATATCTATACATAACAAAAGTTTAAAAATTTTTGTTCCACTCAGGCCCAATGTTGCCTATAGGCAACACTGACTTTGGAAAAATCCTGACACAAACCTAACCCACTTTTGTTCATAAAGTTTGATTTTATTTATTAATTTATCTATCTTAAAGTAATTAAACCATTTTTTGTGTAAATATAACTAATAACGTAAATATAATGAAGATAAATGTACAAACACTTTTTGCGGAAATTTTTAGGCGCTCGATGTATTAATGAAAAAGCCAGCAAAACTTAATATTAAAAATAAATACATGCATTATGTTATATATAGAAATGCACAAAAAAGAACAGCCTACTAGATAAAAACAATAACCAATGCAATATAATCCGATATAGCTGAGTTTTTTGCATTTGAACCCAATGTTGCCTACAGGCAACAGCGGGCCTGAAAGGGTTAATAAAAACCTATCTCTAAAGTCCAAGTATTGTCAACAATTCTAAAGAAAAGGTTATAAACAAAGAATTAAATTTTTTTTTTAAAGCATAATTTGAAGTTACACGTTTTTATATTATTATTGACTTATTTTTATTTTGACAAAATAATGTTGGTTCTTTCGGCTAGCAATGCAACGACAAACACTGCCCAGAATAGCAACAACAACAACAATAATGGTAACTCTGCAAGTGCCAGCGAAACGGAAGCGCCAAAGCCCAAACAATCTACTGGCAATATTTTCAAAAACTTTTTCAAGTAATAAAAACAAAAAAAACTGATTCAAAGTTCAACTCTAAAGCTAACTCTTTTTGTTGCGCGCTTGCATTAAGCTAACCCAAAAGAAACTGTTGAAAATTTGCTCAGCCAGCGTTTAAACTGTGCCTTATATGTAGCATGATTCCTTATGTATTTTAATTTTAAGTAATTGCTCAACATGTTACTTATTGGATGCTTTTTCTTCTTAGATCCTTTGTGCCACCCGTGCGTGACGAGGAGAGTGAAACGCAGCGCAAAGCGCATGCGAAGCGCGTACGTGAAACGCGTCGCTCCACGCAGGGCGTAACTCTAGATGAGATCAAGAGTGCAGAGGAGTTGGTTAAAAAGAAGAACCTAGGCATGAACAATAATAATAATAACAATAACAACAATAGCACTGGCGGAGTAAGTATTATATGTGGCCAAGTTACAACTTCTTGTTTTTTTTTTTTGAAACCATCTACTTCACTTAAACAAAGCAAAACATGTAGATCAAATCAATACAAGAAAACACTATTCCAAGCGTATTCCGAGTAGAAGATCAACAATCAAACGCATACATAGAACTCGTACCTACATTTTGCATAATAATCATTGTAGGTTAAGTATATGTTCATCTAATAATCAAGTAGCGCCCACATGTGAGAGTTATGGTGTTGGTATCTCCCATTGTCCTTATGTGTTACCTCTTGAACCACACCACGTCAATGTTAATAACTACACCACAGATTTTGTGATTGTTACATGCACCATTGGTGTTTGACTCTAGTAAGTTTAGTTTAGGTCTCATAAAAACATACCAGCATTCATTCAATAAGTAATTAGTTATTTAGCCAGTTAGTAGTAGTGCATTCAATCAATCAATCAATCCATTAAGCCCGCAATGCTCATCAATCAATCAGCGCGCATCACTTGCATACAATTTGATGATAATTTTTATGCTGTTTGGATCTGCTGAAAACTTTAACAAGCCAATTAAATTGAGTTTTTTTTTTTTTTTGATTATTGCGTCTGAGCTGATTGCGCTGCTCTTACGTACCGCCCGCTCCGCCCGCAATTTCAGCAGCGCATAATACCGAGTTCTTCAGTTTTTAGACTAGTTTTAATTTTATGTTTTTATGCCCATCACAAATCTGCTGTGCGGTTATTCTATAGTTCTTAAGTTAAATTTTATGTTACTACATACATACTACTTACTATGTATATCGAATACATACTTATTTTATGATGTGCATGTGTTAGAGATTTCCAAGTATTGCATGAGAAAGAATTTACGTATATGTTTGTCTATAAGTGTTCGGGATTATAGCATAAATTCAATGCGCCCGAAAGTATACTATCTTTATTCCGTATATGTATCTTAATTTTTTCGTATGTTCTGTAAGTAGCTTTCGTCTTAGGAATGCTTGAAAGCTTTGCATAAGTATATTGGATCTTGTCTTCTTCAATTTGGTTCGAATTCTCAAGGAATGGTATGCAACTATAGCTTCAGCTTAAGTTTGTCTCAATTCTCTTTGGTGTTTACTCTAAGTTCGATGCGTTGCCATGCAAACCATGTACTCTTGTTATCAATTTATCAGGATTTGGGTTGGGGGCGGTTTTACTTCGAAGTGTATTCGAAGTTTGCAAAAACTGTCAACCCATTTTTCCAACTTTTGGGGGACACCCGCCACCGTGGATCTCCCACTGCTTCTTATTAAGTTTAACACTAATTTATTTTTAAATTTGTTTGTAATACAGAGCAAAATCTGTAAAGATTTCACATAAAGAACGCCAACAATTTTTGACGAATAGTTGATAAAAGCCTAAGTTCTTTTTCATTTCCATTAATTTGGACACAATTTGCTGTGCTTTTGCTTCAAGATCATCTCAATATTGAAAAAAAGCCTATTTGGTTGTACGGAAAGCTAATTATAGAACATATGAAGATTTAAATCAGAGTGTATCTCCTTAGTTATGTCTATAAACCTTTTATGTATTTTTGATTTTTGAAGTAGGTCAGAAACAATCTTTTTTTTATTTGTTCCAAAACTAATATTATTAACAGAATGAAACGCAAGCCACAAGCTCCACATCTACAACAACAACAACAACAAGCACACAAGAGCCACAACCACCACCACCGCCAACAACACCACCACCAGCCATAATCCCAACAACCACAACTGCCACAGATGCAACAGAAATCGAAGAGCTAATAACAACTCCTTCAAAAGAGAAAGACAACGCTGATACAACGGCCAGCTTTACGCTTTCTGCGCCTGGACGTAGGCTATCAGAGGAGCGTAACAGCAAAATTGCCGCTGACGATGAGCTCTCCAATGTGGTTAGTGCCAGCTATACAATAGTATCGCGACGTGAAAAGCCTGCAGAGGAAACAAACAGAAAAAAGACTGAGGAAGTTGCCAAGAACTCCTCCCAGGGGGAGGGGGAAACTCACGCATTTACCGTGCACTCAAGACCCACAGATTTGCCGCTGGCTAATACTTCAACAGCGAACGTAACAACAACTAACACAGTACAGACACCAACAACAACAGCAACCACAACAACGCCAGCGGGCACGCCTACCTCCCTAGAAAGTCCAGTACGCTTGCGGGACAAGCGAGGTCTCAGCTCCAACAGCGGTAGCAATGATGCGGATTCCAAGTCAGATATTGGTTCACCCATGGCCGGACAAAGTGATTTCAATGCACGAGACTCTTTGCTTAGTTTGTATGCGCGTCGCACGAACGAGGGTAATAGCGGTGGTGGCAGCAATGCAGCAACTGCGTCCTCGGCAACAGCGTCTGCAGCGTCGTCTACAACGGCTGCTGAGCGCCGCCCGTCTTGGCGTCTGAAATTCGATGCGGGCTCAAAGGTATGCACTTATTCACACACACACACATACACATACAAACTAGAACCAACTACTAGCTACCTGTACCTGTCTAAAGTACAGTTGTTATTTTACCAAAACCAGATAAATACAAATCTACTGCGTTGAAATTTTATGAATCTTTAAGTGTAGCATGTTTTAATAAGTATACTCAAAACAAAAAATACATATGTTTTTTAACAGAGAACTGTTATGCAAGCTTACATCCTGTTTGAGAAAAAAGACTTTCATTTCAGTTCTCTGCTGCACCTATGTATGTAGGTATGGATGTTTTTATGTCTATATCAAACTTTAAGTCTATCAAACTGAATTTTAAGTTAATTTCTTTTTAGTCTGTATCAAATTAATTTCGCTCATTATTTATGCCTGTTAGTTTATTACGCATCTGTACATAAGATTACATATTATTATAATCTACTTACATATACAATTTCATTTTATATATTCTATGTAATTCGCACATTTTGTATATAAACATATTATTTTACGCTATTTGTAACCTGTAGACATTTTGTTGTCACCAAAAAATGTTGGCTTCTTAATACGCTGCATATGGCTTCGACTTTATGAATTTGGATGCAAGTTTTGGAATTTTTAATTGCAACTAAAATTGCAAGATTTAAAAAAAAAAACACACTAAAGTGATAATATACAATGATAATAACGCTCTTGGTTCAAGGATTTAACTTACTACTACTACTACTACAACTGCTACTAAATGTGTGCAATACTACTGACCCGTTTAATCGTAACCAGCAATGATTTGATAAAAGACTACAGCAAAAACAACAACAATAAGAACATTACATAAGCTATGGCAAACAAAAAACACACACACAATCGAAAACAAAATGTAGAAATTTATTATTCCAATTATTATAAGGGGGTCTACTGTATAAGATCTGCAACTAAAAGATCAATTTCTATGCTCCTTCTACAGTTCAAGCTGGAGGATATTACAAGCGGTGGCACATACCCGCCCAATAACAGCACCATCATACCAAGTGCACCAGCTGTTATGGCTGCAGCCAATCTGGCAACGTCTGGCACACAACGACGCATAAGCAGTGGACCCAATGCAAGTAAGTGTTAAAAACTTCATTTTGGAGATAATAGCTTACAAGTTCCCAATTCGAATTAAAAGCTTTTTTTGCATTCTATTTTGAAAGCTTAAGTTCAAAGGTGCTATTGCATTGAGCATTTTTTTCCAATTTGGCAAAATTCTGTGTGAGCGTTTTCTAGTAGAAACTACACCTTACTTTGAATTCAAGTTTTTTTGTAGGGTCGATTAATTTTGGGACGCCACTCGTACGTAAAAACGATTCATTACTATCAGTTACATTGTGCGAAGATATAGACAAAATTGTGTATCAGTCGGATTGGGTATAGGGCATACTGCCTTACTCTCAAAGATGTAGATGCTTAAGATGACACAAGCTACAAAAGTGATAGAGCACAGAAAAAGCTCGAGAAAGGAATGAGACGAAGTTATAAAGGCTATTGTAATTTGAGCAGAAGACACGAGAAGGATCATGGAAGGCAAAATTGGATCTACAGAACTATAGGGTGGGCCATCTGTTGTTTTGGTTGTTAAACACAAATAATTGGGAACATACCAGTCCAAAGTGGCTGCTTTTCAACATATGTCAAATCAAGTGGTACAGGCGTACTATGAAAATGGTCGTTCTGTGAAAAAAACTTAGTTGAGGCCAGTGTCGACTAGTCGCCAGGAACAACGTTCGCAAGAATAACAACCTTTCTATGGCCACTTTTCATGCGATAATATTTAAATAAAATGCAATTAACGTAACTTTATTGAACATTTTGGTTAAATCAATAAGGCCGAGTTTATGTAAGAATATCATATAGTGCCATTTTCTGCAGTTATTTAAGAAAGGCGAAGTCTGGCAGAACAAAATCAAAGTCGGATATTTGAATCCTAATTTAGGCCGCGAAGTGCTAAATAAATGAAATGCTTTCGTAGCAACTCTATACTGTCTTAAGAGAGACGAAATTGAGGGATTCAACTGTAGGAGCAGTATTTTAAAATATAATACGACGGACAAGAGAAACAAAGAACTTAAAAGGGTCGTTTAACACTTGAGACAAAAGGGTCGTTTAACACTTTAGACCAGTGGTCGGCACGGCCCTATCTCGCGTGCATAGGGATAAGCGACGTCGACACACGTCATGTGTTATACACAAAACGCATGCATGTGTGCGTGCTTTTTGTTCTGAAATATTCTCTGCCGCATTGATGTATGGCGACGCTGACGTTGCTCGGCGTTGCTAGGCAACAAACACGAAGTTGATAGTGCGTGGCTTCGGCTCTTGTTGCTCTGATATTGTTTTCTTTGCTGCAGTGGCAGTAAAGCAGAGCAACAATAGCCGAAGCCACGCACCATCAACTTCGTGTTTGTTGCCTACCAACGTCAGCGTCGCAAAACGTCACTGCAGCAGAGAAAACTTTAATACATACGCAAGAAAAAAAATGTGAGTGTATTTTGTGCCGACCACTGCTTTAGACCAACGTTTTATAATTTCGCAAGCCCCTCTATCTTTATTTATGCTGCAAATATGATTAAAGAAAAATATGTTGACATAAAACGATAGGGATGGGGTGCATCTTATGGTTAAATTTGATGGCTCTAGCTTTCACGTCGGACAGGGCTCAATTGTTAGCCGTGGTGGTAATAAACTTTTTGGTTCTATATCATAGCTCTTAAATTAACTTTATACCAAAATTTGTTTTACCATTTATGTATCTCTTCAGTAAATGCTTCCAATCAATCGCTAAACTCGGTGGGTCGTCCCGTATCCGCGCCCAGTGGAGTCATACACAACGAAAGTAGCATTAACAGCAGCTCCTATGTCACACCACCTGCTCGCAAGTACGAATCAGCTGTTACAAGTGCAGCTACTGCGACAACAACCACAACAAGTGCCAATAATGCAGCGCCTACGAGCACTGCCAACAGCCAGGATGATAAAGGTAGAGTAATGAAACCATAATAATTCTCTACTTACTCTAAGCCAGCGCTCTCTTATAGATAACGACAAGGAGAACGATAATCGCACACAAACTGTTATACAACGACGACGCAAGCCAAAACGTCGATCTACCGGCGTTGTGCATCTTGATATGGATGTAAGTATATGCTCTATATGTATAGTTGGCTAGATCATTTATCAAAGTGAATGAGGCGTATTTGACAGACGTTTTAAATGTACATGTGTTAATTAGTCGAAACCGATTGTTCACTTTGCGTTTTCTACACATTTGCAGGAGCTTGATCCGGAACGTCAAAATGAATCACCCAACAACGATAATGAGGAGAAGGAGGTAAGTTAATCACACGCACGTTTATATTTTCTTTAAAATTTGTTTTCTTTGTTATGCCAATCAAAAAGATAAAATAGCTAGGGGTGTACAAGTTTTGTATACATCCAAAAAATTGTATTACTTATGCATATGATTCCTACGACAACTAGGGTAACAGAATCGTTGTACAGTCAATTTGTGATAAAAAAAGCAATTAATAAAAAAATATTTAAGTGTAGCATCTCTATATATCAGCTTGATCTCGTTGCTTAAACAAAAACACCTCGTCATGTAAAAATATCAATACACTAATATAGCTCCGAAAAATGTAAAAACCAAACCGAACAATTTTATTCGTATTCGTTTTTGCGTGCTCCGGATAACGAATTTTTTTTTGTCGATATTTCTCTCTTTTTTTATTTTCGATAATTTTCATATTTTTGTTACTACGGAAATTTTCTATGTGTAACGCGGGAACCCTTTTTAGCTTATCGTCATGTGTTCGTGTGATATGTGCACATACATGAACACAATTTTTTTTATTTTTTTGCTATTTTTTGCGTTGTCAGCAAATAAAAATAAAAATATTTTTCGGTAAATATCTAATTTGAAGTTGGCATAAATATAATCTAAGAATATTTAAAAAAATATTTCAGTATAAAATGCGTACTTTTTTGAACCTATTTCGCCGATGCGTTTTAATTCCTCTTGCAACAAAACATTCGGTTTGCTGGAACCCCAATACAATGTTCGGATATGTTTTACGGAGCACGGTTGATGGTTTTTTAATCTCTAATCTCCAGCTTTAAGTTTGTCACAACTCCTTCAGATGCTTCGAGTTTCTCTTTTGACAGTCCTTTCTGGTCTTCCTGAGTTTCCTTTCAATTGCCTTAACAATGTAGCTGCCATGTTTTCGCAACATATCTCCTATACGATTTTATTGCATTCTTAAGGGCTTAAATTGTCATTATGATCTTTCCTAGAGTATTTTTGGAAAATTATTGAGATGATTCAAAAATGTTTGAAGTTTTTGGCGCAATATTTCTAGTCTTATGCAGCTGCAAGTTTTTGAAAACTTGATTCTTTAGCATATGTATATCCGCAGAAAGATGATAAGAAAGATGAAAATAAGTGTCAGTAAAGTAAAAAAGTAACAAACGAGATCTAGAACCGAAGAATGCTAATAATATACACTATGGCTGTATGTCGTCGTCAAGTCGTATGCATTTAACCCACTATATTAGACATATGTATATACAGCTCATACTGTAGACAATATTTTCCAATCATTACTACAAAAAAAAATTAAAACATTTAGCCAGTTGCCAACAGCTGTTGCCACTAATTGCGCCGTCAGTTTGGGCAATGGCGTGCACCTGACCGATCGTCAGATCTCTTATATGTATATTTCTTACTAGATCTTCCGCTCTGCTGCGATCATCATCTCTCTTTCGTCACACTTTGCCATACAATTTAGTTCAGTGTTGTATGGCTTCTGTGTGTGTCCTTCAAAGTAGCTGACTTGTCTGCCCCAATTAGATGCGGCCCATTTGCGCAAATTGTTTTTGGCCATACAATATATAGAATTTGATGGCATTGTGGTCGGTTATTCCATTTGCAAATCCTTTCATGGCTGAGGCCATGACTATTAGTGCAAAACCAATTTGAGGTCGTACATAAAACCTGTTTATAATTTATTTGCCTGACAGTTTTAGCTAAAAATGCACGCCAATAATTTGTTGTCCCATTTTCTAGAGTGCATTTGTGTCGTTTTGTCTGCAGCGTGCTGCCGCCACCCCCATTCCCACAACAATAATCTTGCTTCAATCTAAATGTAGCCAAACAATGCAGCTGACAGCAAACAATGTGATGCTTGTCTAATCATGTCAAGCACTGATTGACGATGTCAACTGTTCGGGCCAGCGGCAACTATGCTAAACACTTTCACAGTTTTTAGTTTCTCAGACATTTTTCCGACTTAACAGATTGGCCAATTACATGCGCGTCATAACACCAAAGAGTGCCAAGTACATTGAACTCTTGGCCAAAGCCAAATTTACAAGCCCAAATTCGTACATTTTGTCGCTAAATTTAAAACCGCTTCCTCATTGTTGACAGACCCCAGCATATAATTGCAACTGATGGCTGATCCAATACGCCCTGCTTAGGGCACCAGCTACATATACACACTGGTAATGCTGTCATGGGCTATTTTTATATAGACGAATTGTATATAACAAAAATGCAGCGCAGTTGTGCTGGGGGAAACTTCTGCCCTAGTTATGAGCGGCTATTTGCCTTTTATAAGTTAGGCGTGCACTTCAAAAAGTAACAGATTAAAATTAGATTAGTCCAAAAATAAGCTGCAAAATGTCAATGACTGTTTCGCCTTTTGGCCCAGTTTGTGTTTTTCTTGGCTATGTCCTGACCCCAGCATAGTTAGAGTCTCTTGCAATTCGGACATTGGGCTAAAAATGCGCGTGCGAGTAACTAAATATAGCTAGCCACTATGTATGTGCTATGTAGTACATAATATAGCGCAGGTGAAAACATTTTACGTTCTGCGCAATTCTAATGAAAAACCAATTTTTCGCTACCAAGGCGAAAACGCACATTAGAACTTTTTTGCTCAGTTCAACGCACGGTGTGCGTAGTATATGTATAGTTTTACTTTTATTTTCTCAAGTAGTTTGCTGCGTTTATTTTTCCGGCATTTTCCACAGCTATATATCAAGCATACGGCGCTCTTAATTGCGCTCTTTGCGCGCGCTCTTAAGTTTTATTTTTGATCTTGTGTGTGCTTGATTTTTGCCTTTGCATAAAACATTTTAAAAGTTTTATGAGCAGCACAGTTGATTTTTGTGCGTCCAGCGCAGCGGATCACAGCGTATCTAAAAAAAAAACTTGTTTCAATAGCAGTGTTAAGAAATCAAATAATTTCAAAAATTCTCCAAGCGCATTTTGTCTAATGTAAAGCTTTATAACACTCAAGCTCAAGTGCATGAGTAACCGCAAAATCTCTATCGAATGCGTGAAAAATTGCAATAACTCGGCATCAGTTTACTGTAGAACTTAGTTATATGCTACATATGCTATATACTTTGCGTACTTGTGTTTTTTTTTTTTTTGACATCTCTAAGCCATATTTGGTTTATTTGTACAATTTTGGCTATTTCAAGTTTAAGCTCAAGTAGTAGCTACCTTTTATAGAGTTTCGCCGTTTATGGGAAAATATTTTTATTCGATTTTTTAATTTGATTTAAAGTGTTTTGTTTAAAATTTTAATATAGACAAATGTGCTTTGTCTAGAAAATCTATGATTGATCTGCAACAAGTGTAGCATCTCAAATAAGACATAAACAAAATTTTGCAACATTTTAATCCAAAGACTTTTCGCTGACTATGACGAAATTGTTATATTAATACTTTTATGTGAAATTAGTGAAGAACGCCTAGTTGAAACAGATAAAAATGTTGTAAAGGCCAAACATTTAAATGTTTGTAATTGCCGCAAAGACCTATCTTTTCATATAGTATACTTTGGGGGCAAAAACAGACAGGCCATAAATTTAATGCATTTGAAATCAACTCAAGACGAAACAATATTTTCCTTTAAATGTTTGTTGTTTCTGTTTAGAACACCGCGTGGGTGTATAAACTTAAAATATTAAAGCATAGAAATAAATAAATAGCATACAAAACAGTGAGATAGCTTCTAAATAGATCAACATTTCGTTGCACGATCTGTTTTCAATAATAATACGTACATGACATGGACGATGCCGCCAATCGCGCTTCCTCTAAATTCATATATGTACAACGTATGCAGCAGAAGGGAATTCAAAAAGAAATTGTCAAAATTTATGTCTTGACGTCATTTTGTGAAAACCTTGTGGTTCATTAAGAGCGCTCACGGCAGGGGGCTACATAACCACATGTCAATATTGCGTTTTCCACAATTCTTGTATACACAAAATTGCTTGTTTTGTGTATTTTCTTTGTTTATACAAAATCAGGAAAATGTTCATACGCTTTGATTATAAGTGTAATTGCTTTTGTTTCGGACTGAAAAGTAGAAGCTGTTTTTCTTAGCATTTTCTGCCATTTAAGCGTAATTGCAATTTTTCAACGCCTTGGCTCGTCGAGTGTTTTTGGCAAATTCTTTGATATATCTTTTACTTTGTAGCAACAGCGTGCAATATGTCTTTTCGCTCACGATCGCGCGCTCAAGCGCCGCTGCCATCCAGACGTCGCTCGCTTTCGTCCAGCTCGCGAGTGGGCTCGGCAGCTGGCTCGGGCAGCAGCGCTTATAGCAGCTACAATGGCAGCAGCAATACGCGTCCCTTGAGCACGGGTTACTATCAAAATAGCTATCAGAGTCCTTATGCTAGCATGTACAGCTCACGCGAGAGCCTATACGGTGGTGCAGGCTCGCGAGCTTCAACAAGCGGTTCGGGTGGTTACTATACAAATGGTAATGGCTGCAATCGTTACGACTATTTGACTACATCTAGCGCCGCTACTACTGCCTATGCTAAAAACAGCAACCACTACAATTCACCACAGCAACAGCACCATCATTTGGCAACAGCATCAGCATCAGCTTCATCTTCATCCAATGTCAATCATAGAACTCATGCTAATGCCAAATCCTATTACCTGCACTTACCTAATGCCAATCATCAGCAACAAAATCAGCATCCAGCTTCAAGTAATGCAAATGGTGTCTATAACCAGCACAATCATTATCATCACATTGTTGTCAGCAAGCATTCTTCTTATGGTAGCTCTAAAACGTCTGCTCTTTACTCCAATACCTCCTCCAACAACAACAACAACAACGTCAATACTACCCCCACGAATGGCACAGCCAATACTGGTTATGAGAGCTCCCGCTATGGTTCTGGTTCTAGCGCTTATCCCTCCTACAACAGCGATCGTTACGTTAGTCCCTACACTAGCAGCTACGACAATGGTGTTACCACAGCTTCACTTAGCTTTAAGTCACCTAGTCTCAGTGCCTCAAACTCTTTTAAGAGTGCTTCCAATTCGCGTTTGTTGAAAACCAAATCCTTGTCCACATCAAACAGTAGTTTAAATGCTGCTGCTGCCGGCAGTAGCTACAGTACGCCCAGCAGTGCTGCCACTGTGGCTGCAATCGCTACACGCAGCAATTCTTTGCGTGAACAGGAACGCAAGTCTCGTAATCGTACGCGAACCAGAAGTGCGGCACAGCGTTCTATCAGCGCCTCGTCGGAGAAGAGCGAGGGATATGAAGTAAGCAATCTAGAGGAACTGTAGACAGTGTTCTGGTTTTGTTTTTTTTTGTTTTTGGCAACAAAGAAAAACTTGTACTTTTTTCCTATAATTTAAAAAAAAAACAAAAAAATGTTACTTAATTGTCTATAAATTTTACAGAGTGGCAGCGAGCGCACCTCCCGTTCGCGTCTGGGCAGCACCACTAGCACAGCCAACAGCGACTCGAAAACAACGAGCAGCGATAAAACAGAAAATGGTGATCCCATTGACTATAAGGCGCTCTGGGAAGCTGCCAAGTAAGTAACTTATAAATACTTTATGCTGCAGCTTATTAAATCCAATGCATTTCACAGATTGGAGAATGATAAGCTCAAGCAAATGCTCAAGCAAAAGGATGATGAGGTGGTTCAAACGCGCGCTACCTTGGAGCGGTTTGCCAATGCCGTAAGTAGTGCCAAGTTTCATATTAACCTCAAAACCCACACTATCTAATACAATTACTACTACCAAGCCGAATACAAAGAAAACTCAGCAGTAACCCACAAAACAACACACAAACTCTCAAAGAAAAACAAAAAAACGTTAAAAAGTTCTCTTGTGCAGTTTAGTTGTGCCAAGCAGCGCTCTCTTTACTATTACACGCATGCCATGCAAGTACGCTCTTAGCTTAGCAATGGCACAGTCAACTACAATAAAAATGCCACACGCCACGAACCACTCTGCCACTCAGTCACTCTTTATTCGTTACACTCTTTAAGTTTTGACATTTGCTCCCCAAATTATGCTTGCCGCTCGCTCTGTCTTTCTCTTTTTTGCAACAACATTACAACTGAACAACAGTAACAAACAGTATGCCTAAAAAAAAATTAGCAAAGCAATCAAAACAAACAAAATTCGTTTCATTTCACCATTCGCAGACAACTAAAAACTCACTCTCTGAGATTGAGAAACGTGAAAGAAGAGCTATGGAACGCAAGCTTTCCGAATTGGAAGAAGAGCTTAAGGTAATTACAAAAGTATCTTTGCTAGCCGTAATTTAAAGTTGATTGCTGTTGCTTTGTTTTTTTTTTGTTTTTTTTTTAATTAACGAGCAGCGGTACTTAAGTCACTTTCAAAAATTGCAACTGCTTAAAAATTTTTGTTTTTTTTATTAGAACACTTAATAAATATTTTTTATTTTGTGTTTGATACTTGCCGCATGCCCCTTGTGAATTTTAAGTTCCGCTTTGCCGTTGACTTGCAAATTATTATTATTTTTTTTTTGTAATAAAGCTTAAAAAGTTTTGTTTTCAAATGTGCACTAAAAATTTGAAGCAAACCCAGTATTTTTTATAAAATTTGCTCTGATTTCTTGTGATCCCCAAAACTACGGCTATATTTACAACACTGTTAGCTGTGTGTATGTATTGCAAAAAGTTTTAAAAATTTGTTTTTTAAAAAAATTTTTTTATTTGAAAAGAATTGAATGTATCGGCCCAATTTTGTAGCAGCCATTGCTTTGCTTTGGTTTAAAATTTTGCTTTTGTATATAGTATCTATATAAATATAGTTTATCAAGAGTTGTGTTTTGCTTTTTTTTTTTTGTATAAAAAACTCATTTCAATTCATTATGCTTCATATAAACGACAACAACATAGAGACCAAAAAGTTTAAACTTCAGGACCATTTGCATTTTGTTCACGCTCATTTTGTCAACTCTCTCTTGCTCACGCTCCTGTTCATCTCATCATCAACCATTGTTCAGTTTAAGTCACGTTCTTTTTATTTCCCACATTGTTCATGAAAAAAAAAAAAAAAAACAAAAACATATTACTCGTTACTCGTTATGCGTTCGTTTACTGTACGTTCGTTCTCGTTGATTTTTATGCTCTTAACTATAACGCGCTCATTTCAACAATCACTCAAAATTTGATTTTTCTTTTTTCTCTCTTCCCACGTGCCTCATCACAAACAAATCGTATTTGAAATCAATATCGTTTAACGAAAATCGAAACATGCGTTTCTCTTCACTTGTCTCTTCCGCTGTTGTCTCTTGTCTCATTTTAGCTCTTGCAGAAGCTAAAGACTGAGAATGACCGTCTACGTGCCGAGAATCGCGCCCTGACGCGTGTCGTCTCAAAGTTGACTACATCGGCACAGAGTCAACTAGCTAAAAACAAATAGAAACATTAAATAAAAAAGCAATAAAAGTTATTAAAATCTCAACTATCATTCAATTTGCTAAGCACACGCAATCAACATCGTTTCTATATAGTACTTAACATCTAGTTATTTTATATTATTGTACACGCATATGCCTAGCTTAAAGATATTTATCACAATCACTTTGATATTATGAATATAGTTATGTTATACCACAATGAATGTATTTAATCGAACACCGTAGTTGCTAAAAATCGCTTTTTGAATTGTTATTAAAATAAAGCAACAAATAACAATAACTAAATTTAGCTAATTAAGTTAAAATGTGCTCATTGTAAATGGCTGATGATTTAATACGAATTTAAAAATAAGCCAGGAAACGTTTATTTTGACTGCTTGCGTGAAAGTATCAGAAAATTCTAAAGAATGGCTAAAACTTTAGTTTTTGTCTAATTGGAGATATAAGAAACAATCCAAAGAGTTTTCTAAGCGAAGTAAAACAGATAATTTCTGAAACTTTTGCAGTTATAGGCAAATACTTTTTTAAATTATGCAAACTTTTGCAACACCTTAATCATTTTAAGCCTTGTGCAAACTCACGAATTATGTTATTAAAGTAGTATATTGCTATATAAACTTATAAGTACATTTGTTAACAATCTATGCACCAAAAAAAATATTTAAAAAAAAATGAATATGAAAATCAAAATTATATAAGTACTTACTATTAAACAAAAAATACTCAAATCAAATTGAACGCAATGAAACCAACGAAAGTAAAACCAACTGCCCACCCACAGTCGCTGCTAAAGATGCCACAGGATTGGTAGGATCTCATATATAGAGAGAGATCCAAACGAGGCAGTGCAAGTGTTTAATGGTAAATGTTGCACACACTTACAGAGAACACAACGACTGCGTTATGTACAAGAACTGGCTGTTGTTTTTGTTGTTATGCCCATAACTGTAATTGGCAGTGTTTCAAAATGCACCAAAAAATTAGTACTTAAATGGAATTTATTTTTAGTAAAATACATTTTGAAGCATTGCACTCTATGTATATATATATATATATTTAATGAGTTTATGTCTATTTAACTATTTTACTTGTTAATATTATTAAAAGAGTTTCCGAAATTTACGTTTACGTTTTTTTTTTTCACTTATTACTGCTATATTGACACTAAGTTAAATACAAATAAAACGAAATGTTTTTCCTATTGTCGTTCTTAAAAAGCTGTTTATTGTTTATTGTCTTTTTTCTATTGCCCTGTTGTCGAAATTCTATATGGTTTTTCGCTGGAGTTTCCAACTTATTTCAGTCATACCCCAGTAACTGCAGCAAATCTCAACTTTAGCTATATTGGCCAAAAGTTTAAGTCCATATATAAGAGCTATGCTTATCGTACATGTTAGTCATGCTAGTCAACAGTAATGTCTGTACGTGTTTAGTGCATGTATACCAGACAGTTTTTCCTGAAAAGCTTCTCAGCTTAGCTCTTAAACTGGCTACTACTAATTGTTTGTTCTTGTTGTTGTTGTGGTCGTTGCTGCTGCAGTAAGCGCACGCAAAACTAAAAACTAAAAAAAAAAAATAAACTTTATCTAAAGCATGTTTGCAAAACAAAAACACCCTTGAAGTATCCTTATATGCTAAATTTGTTGTTTTTACCAAACCTCTTTGTTTAGCCGCAAATTATTTGTCAAAATTGTACTAATTTTTGTTTTAATTTCTTTGCATATAGCAACTCGATGCCTATAAATCGGATAATCATCGCCTGAAGGAGGAGAACGCTGCTTTGATTAGAGTAATTAGTAAATTAAGTAAATGAAATTATGTTTTAACTTAATTTTACGCGCCCCATATAACAGCAAAAACTTTTATGTAGCAGTTAACAAAAAATATGCAATCTAAAAGCAAAATTTGTTTATTATTATTTATTAGACATTTAAGCGCTAGAAACCATGTTTCGCAAAATCGTTAAAAATTGTCTGGAATTTACTTTATATTTTTTATGTATTTTGAGAACAAACTAAAAGTTCAATGTATTTTTATGTATTTGGTCAAATTTTTATATACAAAATAGCGCAAATTTAATATTGTAATTAAAACTTATAAAATAAACAAGCTTAATTAAATATACATACTTGAAAAAGCAAAAAATGATTGAAAACGAAAACCTTTACATACAAACTGAGAACATATTCATCAAATGAGCCCTAGTTACAGATTAGTTTAACTATATTATACACATACTATATACATGCATATATATATATATTTTTTCATATATAAATTATCTATAAAACTACACCAACACACACATTAATGATTGCAAAAGCATAAAGCTAAAATTTTTATGTTTTTGCTTTGCCAAGCTAAACATTTCAATATGTTATTTGTAATATTTAATAAGTTTTAGGCAGAGCGTTAAAAATTTGTTGAAATCCAGCACACGCTTCAACTTAATACAATTTAAATGCAATTGTTTAAAGAGCAAACTATTTAATTATTTAGTACACACTCTATGTATGTAATTCTTTCGTGCTGACATGTATATGTGCTTTGTATATGCAAAAAACAAAACAAATTTCAAAATTGTAGCCAGTACTTATGTGCTAAACATTTTAAATTGCAATATTTTATGCAAAAAAAAAAAAAAGGAAACTTTCTTGTTAAATTGTCAGACAAACTGGCGCTTGTTTATAAACAAAATTTTTTTTTTATATATATAGTCAGTTGCATGCTGCACAAATCAACATCAAAATTTTATGTTAGTTATATAAATTTGCTTTGCATATATACAAGTACTACATACATACATGCCACATACATAAACACTTATGATTATGTTATAATTTGTAGCAACCTTTTAGTTGTTTACTGGTATTATACTATTGCATATTTTTATTATTAAATTAAAACACATGATCATGATCATACGCATATTTTTGTTATTTATTAAATTTGTTTAAGAGATTTTGTGTTAATGAAAAAAAAAAAAAATATAATTATGAAATGAATTGTGTAATATGTGAAATTGTGAGAAAATATTTAAGAAAAATTTGATTCAAATACGAAACTTAATAAATGTGATCGCAAGTAAAACGCATTTTGTTTTGTAATTCATCTTTAAGTTATTTAAGACGTTATCCGTTTATCATCTTGGATATGCAAACAGCGTTCGACCGCTTTTGGCCTGAAAATCAATTTTAAGCTAGCGTTCAGGGAATTCATTCGAAAAAGTTTTATCATTGTCAGCGTGCGAGCTATTTAGAAAAGATACTTCCAAACTTACAAATAAACAAACATAAAACAAATGAAATGATTTTTCCTAATGACCACACTGCCGAACAAATATGTCCCAAATGAGATCGGAATTGTACTACAAAAGAGAGAAAAGAACGAAAGCCCTAGGCAGATGAATTGATATCTTTAATATTGCAAGCTCAGCACCCTATATTAAACATTTTTTTATAAAAATTAGGTTATAATTAATTATAAGAAAATTGAAAATACATTGATTGTATCATTATATTCTGACTGTCGCAAAAACTGTGTGAAAAAAATGTTTTTTCTTACAAATCTACGGGTCCTTAAAAAACTTGAGGCCTCTGTGAAATCCCACTATAAGTTCGTGCAATATAATGAAAGCAGTCGAAGTGGTGTCCAACAAAGCGCTATTGTCTGCTCCAATCTTTGTGCTTAAGGAAAATTATTTACCGGGTATTGTGTTTTTTTTTGAGAAAAAGTTAGTCTCCGAAATCTACGTATTCATAAAGGATATTACAGCCTGTAGTGGATTGACTTTGGTGAATTGATTAAAAAAGTCTGAGAACGTATCAATAACGAGTTAAATCTCTTTTGGAGCCAAAACGCTCAATGTCTTCGTAAAAGAGCTTTAGTTTCTTCCTAAGTTTCTCGCCAAAAATTGTACTAGTATTGTCAGGAGCAGCAGCTTCCCAATAAAAGCAGTACAAACATATTATAACATAACACAACATAAACATAACATAAACTCTTAAGCTATGTAAATAATTACTCTTAACTTGCATTGTACTTAACTATCTCTCTCTTTGTTACTGCATTATGTTAGTTATCTATTCCCTTTTATGCTATCTACGATTCTTGGCAGCGCTGCGGCCCTTGCCTTGCGTTCCAAGATCGGAGACAATGGAGAAACTATTCCGAAAAACAACTTTTTGGTATGGCAAATACGTTGCATTGGATCTTGGGAAGTTTACTTTAAAGAAGACAAAATTAATTTGAATGAATCAAAATTTTTACTTTCATAACACAATTCACATTTGCTCACACTGAGCATATTCGTTCTTTTAGCCAAGTTTTAGTTCAGTCACCCCATCCAATTAAATGTCTGGCGCGACAACAAAAGGAGTACTGAAGCTCTTTAAGGTCGGATTGTAAAGTAAATTTAGTTGCCACAATAAAAATAAATTGATATTATGCCAAACCAAGGTATACTTACTACAGACAGCATACTCCCGCCGAAGGCTCTAACGAATATTACCAATTTTTAGTTTCGTTGCGACTGCACGTGAAGAGGGTTGTTTACGGCATCGGGTGCGAGCAACAGCTACAATTTTTATTTGTTTCCCTCTTACGCTTTTTCTTGCTCTCACTAAAATTGGTAACGACGTCGGCAGCATTATTCTACCTTTAATAAGTATACCTTAATGCCAAACTAGAAATTTTTTTTTTTTAATTTGAGTGTGCAATAAACAATTATAAGGCTTTACAAAAAATTGCGTATACGCAATGAAGATGTTTTATATAGTAAGTACATAATTTTTAATACACAAATTTTTTTTATTTTTCTTCAAAATTTCGAGTGATAAACACATGTATGAAGCCATACAAAAATTGCGTATACGCAACGAAGCCTTATGTTGACGGTGATAAAAACGTTTCTAACAGTAATTGTAATACATTTTTTTTTTATAATAAAAAATTATGAGGTTTCAAAATAAAATTGCGTATACGCAATGTAGCCTTGGCCGGCAAAAGTATCAAATCCATCAAGTTTCATATACATATAAGCATTTTTCGGCTTTTTTTCATAAATTTGCCGATTTAGCCCATTGTGCATTTTTTATTATGTCAAAATATTATATATATTTTTTAAGGTAAGAAAAGAGATTAAGAAACTTTCTGCTTTTGATAAATTTAAAATAGAAGTTGCCCGTTGCCATTAGCGGAAAAGTATCTGAATACCATGAAAAACAAAACCAAAGTTTTTATTATAGTAAGTTTATTTTCTTGTACAATTATTTGTTCACATTGGTAAAATATATATTTATGTACACTTTTATAAATATGCTCAGACATGTGCGTTTTTTATTGAAAATTTATTTAAAATTAAGTTTGCATTTTCGGAAACGTTTTTACTCTACTCCGCCATTTTGACTGACACTGACTGACTTTTGTGCAGAATTTGAACTACATTTAAAGTTGTACAATATTTATTTAGCAACTACTTACTAAGCCATATATTGTGCACAAATAAATTTTATGTTGAGTGCTTTTTTTATTTCGACTAAAAAAAATATCAAAATCTACGTGCATAAAATGCTTGGCGGATTTCAGTGCAAATGACACAAAGAAATGACTTGCTCTTGAGCCTATGCTAAATTAAATATTTTACATATATGTATAAAAATTGCTAAGTAGCTTAACCTAAACATATGTATATATATATATAGTAAATACATACTAGATCACATGCATAGTATGCTTGTATGGACTGCTCAATGTGCTGCTGCTGTTAGCTACCTTAGTCCCCTTGAGCACTAAGTTACTAGAATTCTAAACGATTTAGCGTTTGTGTTGAGTACATGAAGTTCGGCCTGGAACTACGCCAACGTGTGGATGTACAGAATATGACTTGTGGCTACAAGGGACCATAAATGGGCTCCGAATAGAGCACGGCGGGCATGGAGTAACTATAAGAGGGCGTGTGCTCCGTGGAGGCGCGCAGACTTGCCTGCAGACTGCGTTTGCTGTGACGCTTGAGCCTTTTTGTTGGAAAAATATAATAATTTAATAAATATTTTTTAATTATAGCATATAATGCACTCACTTTTTCTTAAGACAACAGGCCGTGCAGAGTGATATGAGTGCGGCCAGGCCTATTAGGGCTGCCAATATGACCAACCAGGCGCCCGCTGACTTCAGCATGCCGGCTACAAATGCCGCTGTATGCGTCTTACGCTGGGAACATGACTCCACCTCACTGACTCCATTAGCTGCATAAATGTCCAGCAGCTCATGCCGCAGCTGCTGCGAGTTCATAAGCTTTTCCATCTCATGGAAAGACAGCGCTGCACCATTGCGGAACATTTGGAAGCAGGAGCTGGTTGCTGTAAAGTCCAAGCTCATGTCAGCGCGCGTAAACACTTGTGTGTCCAGCACATGCAATTCCAGACCCAAAGGCTTTAGCTTCTTTTGAAGTTGTTTCTGGAATGGACGTATGTTGTGCTGTATCTCATTTGGTGGACGCGCAAAAACAAACTTCAGCAGTGACTTATCGCGTATGACGAAGACTTTAAGATTATCCAGCACATGGCGCTTGGCCATGTTCGAGTTATTGGCACGTACGCGCATTAGAAAATAGCCATCCACATAATCGGCAAAGGAACCACCAGTGCGCAGCTCACCCGTACGATTGTTAAGCGTAAAGAGATTCTGCAGATTGCCCGTGGCCAGTTTGCGGCTGCGCTTGTAGAACTGTGGCACAAAGGTGACATTCTCAATGGATAGCGTTATGGGCGCAGCTTCGGCATCGGCATCGCTGGCACGAATTGTGGTTATGACCGTATCAATGGGTACATTGATGCGTATTCCTACGGTGGTGTCCTTCTGCTCAAATTGCGGTAAATTGTCATCAATATCAATCACTTTGATGGTTAAACGCAAATGTGAAGCATCTTGACGATCATAAGCATCGCCTATGAATTTATAGCCAGGTTCGCCCAGTTTCAGACATTTAATAGTAAGCGTGAAGGACTCAACAAGTTCACGATCAATGGGCTGTGTGGTCTTCAAGATGGCCTTGCTGTCATTGTTGCGCTCAATGGTAAAGATTTGTTCGTTATTACCATCTATTATAACATAGTCGATGGCAGCATTCTCGCCAATGTCCTCATCTATAGCAGTAAAGTTGCCAACTATAGTGCCAGCAGGTTGTTCTTCAGTTATGGACAAGACCAGCGGTCCCTCATCCTGCAAGCAAATATGTAAATTTAGTTATCTAGCTTAAAAACTTTTCTAACGTTGATTTGCTTACAATCTCTCTGACAAATCGCGGCACATGGTCGTCCACATCCAACACAACTATTTGTAACATGCGCGTTACTGCCTGCTTAGGCTGTCCATTATCACTGACCTCCAGCAGCACCTTGTACATATTCTTCTGCTCACGATCCAGCACTTGTCGTGTTGTTATAAGACCTGTATGTGCATCAATGCTAAAGGACTCGGCATCGGGCGTATCTGTTAAAATGCGATAAGTTATAGTGCCTGAAGGTGCGCTCTCATTATCCGGATCGCTGGCAATCACTTGGAAAACTGGCGTGCCAATAGCGGCATTCTAAAAGAACACAAGAATGTACATTTTTTTTTGGCATAAACAAAGAATTGTAATTTATGTCACCTACCTCAGTTACATTTGCCATTTGTCCTACTCGTGGCGCCACAAAGTAAGGCACTCCATCATTGGCACTCACGTCGCCAATAAATATTTGCACATCGACATCTGTGGAGAGTGTGGCTTGCTTAGGCACCTGGTTACCATTGTCCTGGGCACGTACAATTAGCACATAGGGCTCTGCGCGTCCTTTACCCGTTAAATTACGACGTGTTGAGAGTACGCCGTTTTGTGCATTGATCTTAAAGAGTCCATTGGCTTCGCCTTCATTGACTAACTCATAGCGCACTTCGCCGCCGGGTCCTTCATCCACATCAGTTGCATTTAATTGCAAGACAAACGAATCAATATGCGCATTCTCTGGAATGACCGTGCTGTACTTCTTTTGTGCAAACTCTGGCGCATTGTCATTAACATCCAGCACATCAATAAGCAGCTCCACCAGACTTTGTTTGGCATCTGTGGGTTTTCCGGGTGAATCCTCTGCCTTAACTTGCAGGCGTATGTGCGGCGTGCGTTCCCGATCAATGGTCTGATTATGCGCCACAATAACTCTGCCGGTACTGTTGTCAATTTCGAAGAGTGCTGCATATTCACCTTGTAGAGAGTAAATAATCTTATGATAGCCCAGCTGCTCATCTCGTGGCGTGAGCACCGCATCCTTATCTACAGCCTGCACATTCACTACAGGCTCAGGATGCAATTTGTTCTCAATGATTTTGGCATGATAGCTACTTTGCTCAAACAATGGACTGTTGTCGTTAACATTATCCACGGTTATGTTGACACGAGTAATTGTGCTGCGCTGGCGATCAGCGCTGTTGGCTCTCACCTGCAGCTCAAACACAGCACCGCCGTTCTCTGCAAGTGTTTCATAGTCCAAACGTTTCTTAAGTATTATTTCGCCAGTGCGTTCAGATATTTGGAAGTATTCCAATTCCTTAGGTTCAACAAGCTCAAAGCTAGTTATGGGCTGCTGTGTAACTGGATCCTCAGCCTGAAGTATGTACAAAGCGCTGTCAATGGGCATTTCCTCTTTGATTCTTATATCAACTACGGGATGGGAACTTGTCCAGCCATGGTTTTTGAAAACCGGGTTAGTGTCTTTAAAGGATTGCACATACACGGTCACTTCAGTGGTGTCCATTTGCTCCTCAGGCCTGACCTCGGCATTTAAATCACGTACGGCTACGGTGAATATAATAATTGCAGCTACATCGTGCCGCAGCGTGTTATTGACGTAGATTTCACCGGATTGACTGTCAATGCGAAACGCTTCCTGCACACGGTAATTGCTGCGATTGGCTATGCTGACACCTGCCTTAGTAGTGGCCTTGACCATGCCCATTAGGCTGTATTCCAAACGTGAGTTAAGATCCTTATCAATGGCCTTGACACGCAGCACGCTCTCACCTATAGCAGTACGTTCCGAAACATAGGCAGCATAGTTGGTATGCTCAAATTTGGGCTTTTCATCGTTAATATCCTGCACATTTACATAGACTGTGGTGGTGGCTGTTTCTGGTATAGGCGTGCCAGCATCCACGGCATTAACAATTATCTCAAAGCTGTTCATATTAGAGTCACGATCTATGCGTGCCTGTGGAGAAACTGTGATAAGGCCCGAGCTAAAAAGAAAAAGTGTTAGCTTTACTATAATGTAGAGAAGTAGATTGTCCAGACTTACAGCTCGTTAATTTGGAAATTATCATTTGCGCCCACAATTCGATAGCGCAGCAAGCTATCTAGTCCATCCGGATCGTGTGCAGAGACTGTGGTCACATTAAAACCGGCAGCAGCATTCTCAGGTATAGACACACGATAACTAGGAGGACCTACAACCGGCACATTCTCTATATTCTGGAAATGACCTCGGAAAATGGGTCGCTGATTACCAGAAATACCCACGCGTACCAAAACTCGTGTGGTGTTTGTTAACGTTGGTGTGCCTGTTTAAACAAATCGTAGTTTAGTGATAAGCTCGTTTGTTTTTTAATGCTATAACTTACCAAAATCCGTTGCGGCTACCACCAGCTCATATTCACCACGCTCTGTGTCCATTGACTTGGCTGCTTTTTGCAAAGTAATCTCACCTGTCTGCTCATCAATGCGAAACACATTGCCGGCAATGCTATTCTCCGAAACAATTGAGTACTTTACTTTGCCATTACCCTGACTCGGACCATCTGCATCGTGTGCGCGTATGAAGAACTGTGGTTCAAAATTGGGTGCACCTTCGCGTATGGTGCGGCTGTACTCCTTGCTTTCAAAGCTCGGATAGTTGTCGTTGACATCAATGACATCTACAAACAAATTGGCATTGGCTTCACGCCCGCCACCATCCATGGCCACTACAGTTAAGCTATAGCTGCTTTGTTTCTCATAGTCGAGCAACTTATGCAAATAGAAACCACCAGTTTCGGTGTCTACAAAGAAATTATCAGCTCCGAAGCCTTTCAGCAAATATTGCACATGTCCGTACGCTGCCGCATCTGCATCTGTAGCATTCACAAAACCAATAAGCTCATCTACGGTTAGATTCTCGGGCACCGTAAAGCGATAGGTTTGCTGTGTAAACACAGGTGTATTGTCGTTGGCATCCAACAAATGTACCTCCACACGCGTTTTTGATTGCTCCACACCATTTACAGAGGCCACCAAATCGAATTCAAACTTGCGTTGTGCTGCATCCGGAACATCATAATCCAAACGGCTGGCATTTATTACTTTGACCACTACCGGCGTGCGGCCTTGGCCCTCAAGTGGCGCCACAGCAAAGACGCCCGCAGCATTGGACACATCACGTAGTCTCAGCTGATAGTGACTGTTCTCAGCCATATCACGATCATGCACGAATATGGATAAGCCAGGTAAGGGCATGTCATTGGCCAGATTCTCTGTTATCGATACATTAAAATATGGCGCATTAAATTCCGGTATGTGATCATCTTCATCCGTTACCACCACAGTAACACGTGCTATTGAATAATCGGCTGGTATGGCACCTTCAATTAGTTCAGTGGCTCTTATGGAAAACACATAAACGCCACCGTTTTGCAGTATGTCTGGATTTTCACGATCCAATGGTTCATTGGTGGTTTGTAAAGTGGCTGTGCCATCTTTAGGATCACCAAATGGCACAAGCTCAAAGTGACCAAATGGTTCATCTTCAAGGGATAGAAAGATATCGCGTGGAATGCCCACATCCCCATCAATGGCCTTGATTGTCATTATGCTGACGCCAGCTGGCGTGTTTTCCGGCACAGTAGCAGAGTAAGGCGCATTGGTAAAGATAGGTGACTGATCCTGCACATCAATAACATTTATAGAAATTGTGGCAAACGAGCTTAGTCTGTTATCCAAAGCACTGTCCGAGGCAGTTATGTTCATAATATAGGAAGGACGACTTTCAAAATCCAGCGACTGCTTTAAAGCTACACGAGCAGTGTAGTTGCCATCGCTTAGCTTAACAGCGCGCACCTCAAAGGTGTCGCAAATGTCATTCTCCTGAAATATAAAACAATATTACTAATTGGCTAGGGGCTTGTGGCTTGCAGCTTACCTGCACACATGTTAGCTGCACCTCAGCATTGACACCCTCATCAAGATCTACTACAATTATGGGTGGCTCTAAGCTGAGCTCAGCGCCTACTGGCAGCGATTCGCTTACTTCAACCGCATAGGGTCTGCCCAAAAATGTTGGCGGATTATCGTTATAGTCACGCACGGGTATTTCGCGTCGTAAGGAGACGGTATTTGGCTCTGTGCCATAGATGCCTTCATCGGTAATGCTGATGATTACCTCAACAGTGTCTTGGGTTTCGCGATCTAGTTCTTGGCGCAGCCGCACTACGCCCGTTTCACGATCCACCGAAAAAACTGGGCCAGATATGCTGTATTTCAAACGTCCACCTTCCGGGTCTATGCCTGAAATCGCGTGCATAAGAGAAAAGTGTTACAAATTAGTTGCGGCGACAAAAGATACACGCGACATTGTGTAAGATAACACTTAATCACAGACACACTAGGATTTTATATATAGAATGTATTACATTAGTTTTATGTACTACGTATATGTTAAGTAAAAGCGGTTTGTTGGGTTGTAGAGTTTCATGGCCCATGCTTTAATTATTAACGTCATAGACGACTTCATGGAAGTCGTTCAGTAGTGCGACGACTTCTGTACGTTTGTTTATAATAAAAGCGTGTGAAAAATGCTAATTAAGTTCCCACAAAACCTCTTTGTATTATTGCTAGTTGGGGCATAGAAATAGAGCTGTGAATTGGGCTAAATAGAGCATTTCGGCTTATATGCAAACATTCTATACAAAAATTTCTCTTTCGCTTTGCTAACCAAAAAACTCTCAGCAAACATAATTTTACAATAGTCATAATGGGAATTCATCAAATATTCCAAGACTCAGCTTGAGCGCAACACGAAAATCATTAGAAATTCTTTAAAGCAATGATAAACCTCGTAGCAAAGATGAAAAAAGAAAGAAAACAAATGATCCATGTGCTCTTAACAAATACTTGTACCCAACCCAAAAAAAAAAAACAACAGCTTTTGGCACAAGCACACAAGACAGATCTTTCAAGTTTGCTGTAACCATGCTGGCCGACAATTGCAGCACGACAAGAAGAAAAACACAACCACAACAAAGTCTGGGGCACACAAAAAACGGGAAGCAAACAACACGTTCTTCAGCTTGCCCCATTGCGGTTCGCTGTAGAACTGGAGAGCTGGCTCTCTGCATTGGCGCGCGTGAGTTGCTGTTTCCACTTTTAATGTACATAATCATTTTTGTACATAATCATTTTTTTTTTTTTTTTGGATCTTACACATTTTTTCATGGTTTCTTATGTACAACAATTTGTATATACTGCAGTGTAATGGTCTAAGCCGTTGCCCGCTCATATAGCATAGTTGTCCATTTGATTTTAGGTTCTTTTTGAAAAATGGAAACCTAACCAAGCAGCATAATTAGCTGTTGAAAAGCTTTTCTACTTTTCACTTACTCAGCTGAGGCTGTTGAAAAATAGCTCGTGATTTCATGCTTGGCCAAGCGTATTTCTTAATATTTTGCTATTTATTACACACCCGCTTAAGTCGCTGAACGCTAGCTTAATTACACGACTGCAAAGCTTTTTTTTACTCAATTGTAATTAACTTATTATTTTGCAAAATATTTATAATTAAATCCCATATCGTTACAATTTGATACAATTGGATTGGATTGGAGCTATTATTATGACCCCATTTGATATTGATTGATTATTGCGTTAATACGCATATCAAAATTGAATTTCATACAGGCTGCTGTTACCTATAAGTTAATGGAATATTATGCAATGCTTGACCATATCAAATTATGCACCGGTTTACTAGTTTGCTTCCTGCCCACAATTTAGCAAAAGTCAATTTAAACGTTTGACTTGTTAGTTTTTAGTTTATGTTGCTGCAAGCTTTATAATACACTTTACAGAGTCCATGGCATTGTTCCTAAAGTTTCTAATATATTAAAGCCAAGCTGTCCACTTTAAGTTTGTGGCACTCACAACCGCAGCAAGACTGCGGGGACTGAATCTTCTTGTGCCATCAACTTCGGGCCACGGTAGTATCCTACCTGAGATAGGCATACACGCTGGGATCGAAGATAGTGACTGCTGTTCTGCAGTTCAGAAATGAAATAATATGTTTGTCGTTGTTTTTCCGGAGAGAGAAGATTGGAAGCAAAAAAAGCCCATCAGGGAGAGCGTGTTACGGATCTATACTGACAGCTCGAAGACGTATGAAGGCACAAGAGTGGGCGCCTTCTCGAAAGAGCTCGCCACACGGCTTTCATTCCGTCTTCCAAATGGGTGCAGTGTGTTTCAGGCCGAGATATACGCGGTCTGTTAAGCGGCAAACATCAGTCCAAAGAACGTGAAAGCCAAGCTGCTCTATCATCGCACACTATGAAGAGGGAGCACCCAGCACCTCTCGATCACCCTTTGCTGGGTACCTGGTCACTCTTGGATTCCTCGAAATGAGGACGAGTGCGCTAAGAAATGATTAGCGCTACCTAGCTGCTACGGATATAGTAAGACCTCTGCAAGCTGTAGTATCCGGTTGTCACATCTCCCGAGCACTGTGCCCAAGATGCAACTCAAAACGAACTTCCAAACTTCTGCAATTCCACAAGAGCAGCACTAAAATGATGACAGCAGTTGTAACAGGGCACTGCGCAATAGACCTTTTCTCTCGGCGGAAGAAAAAGAAAGCATCCAACACCTGTTGTGTGACTGTCCTGCACTTCTTAAGAAACGCACCCAGTATCTGGGAAAGCCCTTCTTTGAAGACCTGTGCAGTCTAGCATATCTGCCTATATCGGACTTGGCTCTTTTCATCGAATCCTCAAAATGGTTCAGCAAGCAGGATGACTAGGCAAAATTTTGAAACTTTATACCAAACGAAAGGAATAATCCGGGTCCAAAAACCCAGAAACATACGGATTCTGTGGATAAACCCCAAAACGCTGCGTTTATGGTGATTTTTGAGGTTATGTCAGAAACCAGACGGACTGTTTTTTTTTTTGGAACTTGGATTCGAGTTCAGCGGCTCGAAGTTCAAAAGGGGAGCCCTGTTACATATAAAGCTTAGACTTTTTTTGTGATCCTAAATTTAATTTGAAAAGAAGCCTTCGAATTAAAGTTGTACAGGTACAAAATTTATGATTGGTTTTTTTTTGTATTTGCAGGAAGTACGTCATTGTTGAAGCTGTGAAAATTACTTCATAAACTTTATAAGTATCGATGCTATTGCGCGCAAAGATACAAGTTTATATTAAGTTCATGCAAAAGTATGTGACGTGTAGAGAGAGGCGTGGTGACCCATCCGTCCCTCTGTCCGCATGAACGAAAGAATCTCGGAGACTTTAAGAGCTTTGTTATTAAGGGATATGCGTTATCGTAAGGCAGATATGCTGCTAAGACTAGTTGCCGCAAAAAATTAAAATCGAATAATAACTTTAAAAGTTATAGGAAAAAGTGTGACTGTTTTAGACTCCTTCACTATAAACTGGACTGAAATCAAGCTATAGTCACAAGAACTGCCAAAATGTAAAAGTTCTTTACTATGTGGGGATACAACCCTTCAGTCCCGCAACATGTTTTACTATTTACTCCGAAGCTTTTCCTTATAGCAAGTCAAAACTTTTTTTTATTTCTCACAAAAAAATACAAGTTTAATTCGAATTCGCTTGAAACTTCGGGATTTATGAAAAAAAAATGTTTGGTTAAATTTAAATACTTTATGCTTAGCACCATGCCAGAATAAAAACCTTATAATTTTCTTAAGATGTGATGGTTAAAAAAATTGTTTATATACAAAGTGGACTAAAAAAATGCATGTTTGCTTAAAATTAAATAAAAATAAAATAACATTATTTAAATAAGGCCTTCAGACGTTAAGTTTAAAAATAGCAGATGAATTGGCCAGACAGGGCACGACCTCTACCCTCCTACCGGACAAGGAGGATATTCGTATGCCAATGGCCACTTTTAAGTTACAAATAAGGGAAAAATTTAGCTCTCACGCACAAAGGCTGTGGCATAATACACCCCATTGCACAATCAGTCGCTAAATATGGCCTCAAATCGACCCATAAGGCTCTGTGAACTCAAACGTTCGCATTGTTCGACAGTTGTCAGAGCGATCACTGGACACTGGCTAGTCGGGACACATGCGACCAGAATGAAAGTTCCGAGTCATGACTTTTGCAGAAGCTGCTAAGACGAAGAAGAAGTCGAATCAGTTGAGCACTTTTTCTGTTCCTGTGAGGCTCTCAGTAGACGTAGAAAGAAACACCTTGGAAATTACTTCCTTCATGACCTAGCGGAGCTAGCACATATATGTCCAAAGAGGTTCGCAAGTTACATTGCAGCAACGGGATGGGAATTCCTTTAGCAGTACTATCTCAGGAGAAGGGTTAAAAAGAGATTCCGTGGTGTCACAACGGGTCGGTACAGGCCTAAATGTGCTGGTTTTTCAAGCCAGCAGCCGCCCTTACCTAAACCAACCTTAGTTGCTTATGTAGCTGGAAAATATCAGTTTTTTTTATTAAAAGTTATATGAAAGCTAGTAAAGAGTATATAAAAGATGACAAACTTGCGCTTACTTTGTTTTTGCAGTTTTGAAGCTGTGTTTTTTTTTGTGGTTTTTCATTAAACTTTTCATTTCAAAACCAACGTGCTATAAACGTGTTTTGTATCTCACGGATGCTGCTTGCAAAATCAACCAGCTGAGCGGCCTCTCACCCAACGCACACTCACACACACACAAAATGGCACTCATTGAGCTTCCATTATCATTTGGCACACGCTCATTCCGTCTTACATTGCAACGTAAATACAAAAAAAACATGCATTGTGAGCTTGTTTGATGAAGTTTGCCGCGATGGCATCAAATTGCAGCTACAACCCAAACCCACCTGCCATGAAGTCGTTGGAAACTGTAACTGGGCTTCTGTGTTAGGGTGTCAACGGTGTAACTGACTGACGACAGACCGCCTTTTGTCGGCTGCTGCTGGTTGTTGTAGCGCCAACAACATCAAACTCAACATATTACTATGCGGCTTTTGTTTTGGCCTGTTAAATAATCAACGCAAAGACAAAAAAATGCATAATATCCAAAGATGTAGTTTTATTTTTCGAAATAATGCCAGTTGTCGAATTCGAAAGGAAACGATTGCAGCATTAGGCCAAGGCAGTAATGCTCCAATTATCAGAGAGAATGACGCGTAGACAGATAATGTGCATCAAAGTAAAAGTGTCATGCATTCTAAAAGTAAAAGTACGCACAAGATAAATATGTATACATAAATAGCTATGCATAATTGTGTTGATGATTGTTTGAGTCTAATGGAAGCTCAAAGCACTTGGTCATCTTTACAGTATCGGCAGCCATTATGAATGGCCATTATCGTTGAGTTTGCCTTATCGTATACTGCATGGCGCACTACGCAGAAACGTGTTAAAATGCATTTCCGCGTTTGTGCGCACACAGATGCACAAAAATGCACACAGATACACACTATACAGGCATTGCAGTTTATCTGTTGTTTGTGTGTTTGTTTGCCATTTAAACATGTGTTTAAATGTACTATACTTATCAATATTTTAAGTTTTTTCCTTGCAACATTTGCATACTTGGGCATAATAAGCATAAGCAAACAAGAAAAATTTGAAAGTCATCGTTATCTTTTGTACAGTAAGAATATACGACGTTCGTTTTTCATTCTATGTTCAAAGGGTTCCTATCAAATGGCAAATAAATTTAAATAGTTATATTTTTTAAAAAAATCATTTATATATTTATTACACAATGGAGTTTAACTAGATTTTTCGGTTACAATTAAACCTTCCAACACACTTAAACTTATTTCTCTCCATAAATTTTATTGAACAAACGTTTTGTTAGATGATATGACCCTTGAGTCCCCTTATCTACGCCACTGTGTGTAAACAAATAATGGGCATATTTAAAATTCTGAAAAATTTTAATATCGGCTACACCGTAATAGTACATTTAACGAAGATGTTTAAAAAGCAATTTTGTCGTAAAACACCAAAAACAATTTCCACTTTTTTAACAATTTGTATCTAAAAAAAACATGTGTCAGTTTTATAGAAAAAAAGATATCCTACAAAAACCACACCAACCACATTTTGGCGGGAAAGGGTAACTTACCACTCCCGCCAAATACGAAAACTTGGATTTAGACTCAGAGCCCCAAACAATCCCTGAAAGATTCATCAGCTAAGAATTTTTTTTTTTGGCAAATTTTGTTTTTCAGCCTTCGTTTACTGTACTTTAAGTCTTTATTGAGCAGTTTAGGACGCCTTCTTTTGTGGCATAATAAAATTTAGTTTGGTAGTAATAGTTAAATTGAATTCTCGTGTTAAACATCTTATTTATAATAAAAATCTTCATTACTAAGATTGCTCTACATCATTATTGTGGCTCAGTACAAGACAAAAGATTAATTTCCAAATGATTTCAGATTTTTTTACTGCTTGCTGGAATAAAATATAGCTTAATAATAATTGTGTGGGGAAAACCGTACTGAGACTCTTAGGATCTAGAGCTTAAAACCATACTTAAATATTACAAAAATGCCTATTTGATAGCACAAGAAAACTTCACGCAAATAAATAAAATGTACACAAAGTTTACCGTTCGTCATATTGACTACGTTTACATATGACCAGCAACCAACTTTGGGCACAGTCCGTTGCCAGTTTGCTCCAAATAGGAACTTCATAGCAAACTTATCTCAAAAATCTCTCTCAACAGACAGAAGAGAAGACCCAGTAAGTTTTATTGCTTCTTCATGGCACTGCAGTGCTACCCTGCTGAATAAATGAAGACACCACAGAATCTTGGTGTTTTGAACTAGTAATCCTAGCTTAGCAATAGATTGTTCAGCAAAAGGAACTTGCTTTGGCCAAATGGCTGGTTTTTATTTTCCTACAAGAATTATGTAAGAGCGGTAAACCAAATGCTTTTTTGTTTTTTCTACAGCATTTACGCATACAGCCCCAAACAAACTAATAGTTAACTTTAATTCTTGGTCAATACCAAGGCAGTGGCTTTTCTTAGTGCATTCATTAGAATGAATTTCATATAAGGTTATGTATGATACATATATACAATATATTTAACCAAAGCAATAGAGAGATATTTTGCCCCAAACTTGAGTGTGGACGTTTTTGAAAGCTGATTGCAATCATTCCACCTACACTTGCTTTATTTTCGATTTTAAATTGTTTTTGTTATAGGCTTTGGAACTAAGCTAGAAGATATGCGTCCGATTTTATTCCTTGCATTCATTTATTGTATTGTTTTTATATAAACAAATGCATGATTGATTTATCATTCATGCCCAAGGAATTGAATCTGATTATTTCTTTAATTTATTTTAGAGACAAATAACGGAATGAAATTCATACTAAAAGATGCTCATAATTCGTTCTTAGATGAAAAAATCTTATGCAGAAGTCAAGTTTGTAGAATCATATAACCACTAAGAGAAAATTTCGTACATACAATTTTTTAATTTAGTAAGAATTTAATATATTAAGTAGAGATATATTAGTTATAAAATGCTTCTTTAAGTGAATCATTTAGCATTTAATATGAAGAATAGTGCTGGAGAAGTCTTAGGAATATGAATAACGTAGATTTTAAACTAAATATGTTGGGTTTACATAGCTAGTTGCTTCAAAATGCTTTGTAATATGCTAAATATACGTCATTATATTGGGTCGTTCACTAAGTAATTTCGTTTTTTTTAGTGCAATGTAAACACGATTTTTTTTACTGTGTAAAACATTTTATGAAATTATATATTCTCCATTTTGATCCAATACCATCTTTCGGGCAAGAGATTGATTCCACGCTCATAAAATGTTTGATCCTTGCAGGCAAAAAACTGGTCCAAGTGGTTTTTGACGTCCTGATTTGAGGTAAAGGTTCTCCCATCCAAAAAATTTTGCAGAGACCGGAACAAGTAATAGTCCGAAGGTGCCAAGTCTGGAGAATATGGCGGGTGTGGTAGCACATCCCATTCAAGCTGCAAAAGCTTTTGGCGAGTCATCAAACTTGTATGAGGTCTCGCATTATCCTGGTGGAACACTACACCTTGTCTATTGATCAATCAATTTGTCCAGCTGATCACAATACACTTCAGAATTAATCGTGGTATTGTCGGGCAAAAGCTCAAAATAAACGATCCCTTTGAAATCCCAACAAACAGACAAGATAACTTTTTTTTGGTGAATAGCGGCCTTCGAAGTGGTTTGAGCTGGTTCATCCTTTTTAGACCATGATCTCTTGCGCTTTACATTCTTGTAAACAACCCACTTTTCGTCGCCAGTAATAATACGCTTCAAAAATGGATCACTCCTTTGACGTTTGAAAAGCAAATCACAGTCGTTAATGCGAAGAAGCAAATTTCGTTCTGTAAGAACATGAGGAACCCATATGTCAAGCTTAGAAATTAATCCTAGACGTTTCATGTGCTTGTGAACGGTTGCGTTAGACAAATTTAATCTTTCAGCAATGTCTCGAGTTGTTATTTGACGATTTGCATCGACCATTGACTTTATTTTATCCACATCGGCTTCAAGTGGCCTTCCAGGACGTTGTGCATCCTCAAGATTGAAATTTCCGGAACGAAATTTTGCAAACCAATTTTGGCATTGGCGTTCGGTCAACATATCTTCTCCGTACACATCACATAATTTTCGCCTTGCATGAACTGCATTTTTACATTTTGTTAGTAAAACAGTAAAATATGCCGAAAATGCTGTTTTCGATCTTCCATCTTTGATAGGGCACCAAACAAAAACTATTCCAAAAAATGTAACAAAATTTTTTACAAAAAAGCCTTACTACACATCAGCTGTTCAAGTATATAAAGGTAAAGCGGTTAAGTGTGAAGTTGGCTGCGAAAAAATTCAGTAAGATCAGCTGTTGTCATCAAACGAAATTACTTAGTGAACGACCCAATAGTTCCAAGCCTTTTTAACCAACCTTTTGTATTTTCAAGATATCTGTCTGAAATAATAAGCGCATTGTGTTTCTTTATCTTAATTCATTAAGACAATGCAGAGTTTGTGAACCCATACAGATAAGTTGAGTAATCTATATCAAAATAACAACAAAATCTTATGCAGAAACGTGCATAAAAAATTCAATACTTCATACAAGGTTAAATACAAAAGTAGGTGGCGTAATAAGTATTTCAATTACTTCAAGCCAAAACTGAAATGAAAGTCAGCAAAGGTAATGCGAGTCAAATTATAAATATATTTGAAGTTATCAAACGTATAGAGGCTACTGTGAACCAATTTATGCCACTGAATTTTTTGACGATAAATAGTCACTAAACTGACTGACTGACTAACTTTGCTGCTGGCCCAATATTTAGCTAACCATTTAATATTTCTGCAAGAGAAAGGCTATATGAGCCAACAACAACTACAGCAACAACAACAATGCAGCGCCCACAAATTGCGTGGGAATTGGGCGATTGTTTATATTGTTAACAATTACATTGACTGCTATGCAATGTAAGCTTAATTAGGCAACTATTCGTTATGAAACGTGACAGTATAAAACATTTTTTAATTTTCGGAATTTATGAGCAGTTTTTCATGTGTTTTACTGGGTCAGCAACATTTGACCATTGGTCAAGCACGTATCTACATTAAATGTTTATTTGCGGTATAAGACGGCTAGGTTTGGTAAAGCTAAGATATTGCGACTTAAAGATACGCTGCAGGCATATAGCAGTTGTTAAAAAAGGGTATGGAGATTGCCTTTGTTACCATTACATCTGAGTTTTTTAAAAGATTTTAATATGTTTTATCAAGAAGTCAGAGAGTCTGCAAACTGCGAATAAAATTTAAACCAATTTTTTGTTCTGCATGAGCCATCAAAATCGGCTATGTATATAAGAACGTCTTTTTGCGCCTTATACAATTGATTTGTATAGCTTTGTTTTGATAAGCTTGGTTCGTAGTACGAAATTGGCCTAATCAGTGGCGGATCCTCGAGGGGTTTTCAGGTCAAGACCCTCCCAAAAGTTGGAAAAATGGGACGGCCAGTTTATTGCGAGATCTTATGCATGTGCTATTCGAACCCCCAAGACCAAATACTGGATCAGCACTTGGGTCTAATGTTAAATATGTATTTTTGAGACGCTTCGGTCTGCAAGACACTATGCCTTTGTTCATAAGTTGAATCATTCCCACGAAATAAACTAATATTAAAAAAAAAAAAAAAAATAAACCAATGTCATTGGAACTAAGGTAAACTAAGAACGTTAGAGAGTATGTTTGTGTGTAAATCATTCAAATTTCATTACGTAGGGCACTAAAAAGACATATTCTTGAAAAGTAAATGTTTTTTAAAGTTCATTTAGAATAAAAGTTAACGAAACCATTATGAACATGTTGAAACTAGTCGTAATAAAATTAGTACGTTTTCAGGCCTGTTTCGCGTTTCCATTCCGAATGCAACTCAGAGCTATATTGTGATATCCAAATCCGGAATAGACTTAAAAATGTATACAACTGCAAAATTTTCCACTTTATTGCTGATGTGCTGTAAAAGTAAGGCGCATCTTAGCAAATGGAATGGTACTGCTAGATAGCAAGCTACAACTTTTGGCCATAATTACTGCACTTTTGTTTTATAGTATAAAAGAACAGCCGAATTTTTAAAAGTTATACAAGAACGTAGTGTACCCTCTTTTTTCATATGACTTAGTGTATAGAAAACGCAGTTGCTCGTTAACGGTGACTTACCTTTAAGCTGATAAACTGGACTGCCAACAGGTGTATGCTCCGATAGGCTAAAACGCGCCATATCACCAGTACCGGGTACAAATTGTGGCGGATGATTCAGCAGCTGCGCCATGGTCATGTGTGGCCAATTGCTGCTCAGCAGCAACGCCAGCAGCACTGGCAGCAACAGCCGCAACATGTTGCTAATTTAGTGCCGTTATGTAGTTATTCGTATCCGTTAGCTATGTATTTTTTTTTTTGTATATTTTTTTTAAAGTAATTTTGTAAATTAAGCACAAAATTTAGCACAAATAGCAGCTTAGCCACTTTTCATGAACACTGCGAGTAGTGCAAAAAAATAAAATAATAATAATAATAAATTTATTTTATGTGCACATAATTACTTTGGTTATTATTTAAGTTATTTTTTAAAAACAATAGTTTTCAATGTTAGCAGCACGCCCAGTTAACCTTGCCTATGGATCACAATGCAGCTGACTTTGTCGAATTATGCACAATACTTGTATATTTTTAAAGGTCTTTTGACTCTTGAACTTTTGTGAAATATTCGTGCTTTTGTACATAAACTGCAAGCGTCAAATGTTTGACGAGACTTTAATATAAATAGTTAAAACATATTCTTAATAAATGCAAAAGAAATTCACACAAGAATTCAATTTCACTTTACAAACACATGCGAAAAGTAGCACATGATGATGATGATGATGCGGCTGCTGTGTTTTTAGCTGTAGCTAAAATGATTGGGCGCTTCTCGCACTAAGCGATTGGCAATGAATGCTGCCATGGCTTTCTCACACAAACAATATACAAGATACAAAGAAAGCAAGCAAGCAAGCAAGCAAGCAAACTAAATAACGAAATGTGCAAAAAGCAGCTAAAATAAATACGCGCAGAAAACAGAACTGGTTGCTGCTGTCATGGCGTGCAGGCTCAAAGATACAGGCAAGCCACATAGCTAAAAGTATCTATGAGATACATAGAGTTTTATGACCATTACAAGCTATAGCGCATATAGACACTTTGGACGTGCAAAAGCCAGACAGCCAAATAATAGGAAGCACATCTGTAGCTAGCAAAATTATTTGCTCTTTCATGGCATTATTAGCCAGGTTCTAGCTGAAGTGCAGCTGGTTTATCTAATTACGGCACACGCACTAGCACACAAAACATTTAGTATGTTTATAATCTACTAATTTATGCAAAAAAATTATTTCACTTTTTAGCAATGCGCACGGAACTATACATTTACACACACACGGATACATACTATATATCACCAAGCAAAGTATGACGCCAAGTCCGAAACTTGATCTTGCCTGACCGCCGTTGCCAATATTTTGGTATAACTCTAAAAATTGTTTTGCCTGCCGAACGCGTTCACATTAGCACAGTTCACACAAGTCCGTGGTTCGCTCGAATTTTTAAGCGCGGCAACGTCTTGACGGCACGACGCTTGCTCACCTTCTGCTTTGTGGTTGTTTTACCTGTTGCTGTTGTCGCTGCCATTCTAAGCGCGGATTCGTGTCTCTCTGTGTGTGCGTGTCTTTAGAAATACTGGTTTTTTATTATTGCCGGTTTTGTTTTGATACTGTTTTCGCGCATGCACAGTGCGATTGGCAATGAAATGGCCCAAATGAGTAAAAAATACTCATGTATTGGTTTGCAGTGAGTGCATTGGGTGTTCAAGAAGTGTTGCATACTTTTAGACGGCTGCCATTACCATATTTAAGAAGTTAGCACAAGATTTTAATTATTTGTTAGCAAATGAGGCAATATTCCAATATGGAAAAAATTGATCGCTACATACTAAACATATCTTAGGCCTGAAGATTTGGGAATCTTTTCACACATCGCCTAGATCAGTAAGAGGCTCAGAATTGGTTGTGTTTTTTAACTTTCGTCGTATTTGGTGCTTAGGGGGTTATGATTTCCCCTACAAAAGGTAAGCGAAGTTCTTTATCCGATTAACGATGTACAAAGATTTTCACAAAAAAATAAAGGTGCACTTGGTGCGAATTAAATTACTTTTACAAGGGAGTGTTGGGAGTCCTCTTGGTGTATGACCGGGCAGGGTACCGCTTTGAGATCTTTGTAGATGTTTCGGTTACGGACATACCAAAGAGCGTGGACAATTCTTCGCAAGGCTTTGATTTGCCTAATTTGATTTTTTTTTTTCAAGTTAGTTTTGGCAGCGTTTCCCAATAATTCTGCCATAATACAAAGTTGGCATTGTTATGCTTTTATAGAGGATGCTTTTATTTTCTAAAGACAGCTTGCTTGTTTTGTCCAGTATCCATTCCATTTTGGCAAGCTTTGCTCTACACTTTGCTGTGATGATATAAATGTTCCGCCTTCAGCACAGTTTTGCGTCGCGGTTGATGCCGAAGTAGGTTTGCATTGTCTTAGCAGGAATTATCTCACCGTTTACTGGAGGATTTTTCATAATTAAGCTGGATGTTCTGTTCTGCAAGGCAACAACAGCCATTTGAAAACTGGAGGCAGATTTCTAAATGGCAGTGATGTAGGCATATACACTGCCTGTTGAGCTCGGCTTGTCGTTTGTAAAGAGGGTGAAAAAGAAGGACTCGCTTTCTTGTGGCACTCCAGCTATGATGTCTCGTCTTTCCGAAAGCTCTCCCTTTACCAAGGCTATGAAACAGAATATTCCAAGGAACAACTTTAGAATTTAATATTGAGAAGCAGGCCACACTTATGCCACACCTGCTTGGCTTGATTGCTTGTTCTTTTTTATTCGCTTAACGCAGTTCTCGAAATATTTTTTTCACTCTGATTGAGGTTGCTCCAAAATACTTTGTATGAATTGACTGCTTCTTTGAGGGTAGAAAAACGCTGACTACGCAAATTAAAAATTAAAAAGATGGCGTACGTTAAAGTTGTGCGCGGACGACTTTGGGATAACCCAGTACCACCACATTGCAAAAAGATATTTATTTGTCAAATTTGGTTACGATATATTCATAAACAAACGAAACAAAACGAACTTTGTACAAAAATAGATTTTTTTGCCGATCGGCCCTATGGGGACTATATGATATGGTCATCCGATTTTGATCAAATTTGGTTCAGTGCTTGGGAACTCTAAAAAACTGCTGAATGCCAACTTTGGTTATGAAACCTTCAAACGAAATGCAACTAATTTCACAAAAGAAAAATTTTTTTGTATGATTGGTCCTATGGGTGCTATATGATATAGTAAACCGATTTTGATTAAATTTGGTACAGTGCTTAGAAACTCTGAAAAACTTCCGTGCCAATTGGTTAAGATATCTTCATAAACAAACGAATTATCCATCTACAACTTTTTGTTTTTTTCGAGGTCCTCTGAAACACCCCTAAGGGAGCTATATAATATAACCTCGATATCGAAAAAATAAAATAAACTTGTCTCCCGTAGGATAATAAGTGATGGATCCGAAAGTTTGGTTGATTTAGCTCTTACCATCCATCTCTGAGACCTAGGCGTACACACAGACGAGTAGACGGTCAGACGGACAGACGGACATGGGCATATCGACCCTGATCATACTTCGGTTAACTTTGGGGGGTCTCCGACGTCTTCTTCTTTATGTTACATACATTTTCGGCTGGCACAAACTTAATATACCCTTTGTTACAGTGTATAATTATCAGGACTGTACGGTGGATGGTCCCTCAATTTGATATTATTTGTTGGTTATTCTGCAAAAACAGGCTACTATTTGCTTCGAAAGCTTGAATTTCGCCCGCAAGTGGTAATTGCCCGCTACTAAATTCTTCAAACCAGTCTTTTACAGAGGCGGTATATGAGGGTTGATCATTAAAAATCAAATGATCGCTGCACTCTTGTCGTGATAGTCTACGCCGGAAGGAAATCGCTCCTTAAAGTAATAAATATATAAAATGAGTGGTGGTAGGTAAGAAAAAATAAGCACAAATGCTGGGTTTCAATATATCAGTAACAATTTAATCTGTCAAGACAAAGTCAGGTAAATACAAGGCAATTCAGATTTGAGAAGAATTGTGTCAATCTTCTGCACTGTTGAACATCATGTTACCTGTTATTGTTGCAAAATAAAGTAGATATTTTTTAAATTCAAAATAAATCTTTTGTAGACTTTCAATTACCCAACTAAACTTAATTAATGTAATGCTTATAAAAGCTTCTTAATTTATGACAATAATATATTATTTTACTATATTTTGCTTAAAAAGGTCAAGCAATAAGTATCTTATAAACAAAGTATGCGCAACCTAATAAAAATTATATTTGATCAGAGTAATACGCTTAAATTTTAGAGCGCATCATCAACCTGAAACTGTATAAGATCCTCTACGGGAAAACGAAAGAGCGACGCGGTTTGCGCTTCAGCAGCCATCTGATCGATGTGCGCATTATGGTTGTAGCGAAAATTGTCCCTTGATTCGGGCCTTGGAGGCGGCGGCAAATCCCTGCGTTTGTTTGTTAGTGCAGCAGGCTGTGGCAGCTCGGCGGCAACAATGGGATGTTCAAAGTCGATGAGAGGAAACTTTTCAAAATGATCGCTGCGTGAAATGGAGCGATTCGCATATTGTTGTTGTTGTTGCTGCTGCAGCTGCGTCTGGTTTTGAGGCGCCTGCGGTTGTTGCTGTTGCTCATTTGATGTGTTATTATGAGCAGCATTTGAAGTTGCAACATGTCGCGGCTCTATGGGACTGGAGGATTCTGGTAACTCATTGATAACGCTATGACGCTGCAAATTGGCCTGGTTATTGCTGTAAAAGGGATTCGTGGAGGCACGCACATTGGACGTGGGCGTGGGCTTTTGCTTGGGAAACACATTCAAATGCAGCATTATTTGATTGGCTTGCGCATCAGAAGCTGCAACTGCGGCAGCATTGCTGCTGGCATGTCCATGATGACACTCCTCCGGCATAAAGCTTTGCTGCGGTGCATATTTGTGCGCCTGGTAGACCGCCTGCTGCTGGGTATAGCGTGTGGCCTGATCGGAAAAGCTTAGCGGAATGGTGCTGGGTGTTTGGGTAGGAAACTTAAAGGGTTTTTGATAGACACCATGCTGTCCATAAATGGCAGTCGATGATGGCGCCATGGGCATCATGTACTCTGTGTGAAAAGGATTGCGCAGCACTGAGCCCGGACGTGAGGGCTGCAATTGACGTGTATCATCAAAGGCATAGCTGTTGTAGTGCTTGGAGGAGGGTGGTAGCACCGGATATATATCTAAATTGACTTTGAATGGCACACGATTCAGCTGCGGCTGACGTGTCGCGTTCAAAGTTATGATGGGTGGAAAATGCTGTACATTATATGGATCTGCAACGTAATGGTTGTGGCTGCCATGTTCCAGCAGCAGATTGTGAGGGGCATTCAGCTGCTTTTGCTGTTTCTTCTTCTTCTTGGACAACTTGCTGGGAGCCAGCTGCTGCTGCAGCGCCAGTAGATTGACATCATTTGGCGAGCGTGGCTTGTACTGATACAGTTGCTCAATGGATACACGCTGGCTAGGCTGTGCTAGAGCATTAATGTAGCCCATGGGCTGCTGTGCATGTCCATATAGTGACATGGGCATGGGTATGGGCATATGCAATGGCATGGTCATTGGCAGAGGTATGTTAAACTGCATTTGCTTTTTGTGACGTTTGCCGCGAAAAAAGTTGCCTATGCCGCTGGACTTGAGATTTTTGAAGCTGCCTGCAATATGCAGACCCGTAGGCATCATGACCAGCTGCGGTGCCTGCGGCTTGTTGGGTGCTGCATTCAAATGCAAGTGCTGCAGTATATCCTGTATGTTATTTGGTTCCGGCTGGCGGTTAGGCTTCTGATCCTTCTTAAACTGCTCGGGTAGCGGCCCTTCATAAGGAAAGTGAAAAGGTTTGGGATTAACATCATCACGCATTGATTCCGAAAACTGACGGCGCATAAGCGCACTTGAAGCTGGGCGTTGTGTGTCCAGACGAGGCGGGCGTGGCAACTGATTGAGCAGACCACTCCTCAACGGCGTCATTGTGGCGGAGCGCTTGGGCAGACGCTCATAGTGATGTTGCTGCTGGTGCTGCTGATTATCGCCCATTCTTTGCTCATCAGGCAAGGCATTTAGTGTGGCCGTCGAAGTTGCATGTTGCAGCGCCACGGCTGGGGGCTGGGGTCGTCTCGCTTTCGTGCGCCATGTTCCGTAAATAGGCTGCTCGTGAGCAGTGTCGTCGGCACGCTCCAATAAGTAGGCAGTTTCGCCTGCATTTGCGTGCAACTGCAGTTGATGCAAGTGCTGTTGCTGCATCTGTAGCTGATGCTGACGGTATTGTTGCTGTTGCTCATGTTGCAGTTGCTGTAACTTGGCACGCATCTTCTCGATGTTGTGACGCTCCGCCGCCTGCGCTGAGCTGTATTCACTTGTATTGTCACTTTCGGTGCTGACAGTTGCCGCCTCCGTCTCCACGGTTGTGGTCTCCAGTTGGTTAGGTAATTGCTGCTGCTGCTGCTGTTGATATAACGCTGTGGTGGATGCGACCTTGACTATCATGAGAGACATCTGCAGATTTGAAAGTATATTTTGTACTTAAGCATAGCTAATAAGAACTAGCCTGTGCACACTCACAATTATATAGAGCAGCAGCATGCCCATAATCCAATGCTTGGTGCGCCTAACTCTGACTAAAGCTTGACTTAAAGGATGCGGCAGTTTTCCATGGTCTAAGCTTGGCTTATAAAACATCTTTCACTTTGGTTTTAAGGCAATTGCGAACTTCTTTTTGCTTAATTTTTATCCGTTTTGTTTGGCTAGCTTTACTTGGCGCGACTTCTGCCACATCGCGAATACCAACCACGACTGCCTGCACTTTTGGCTGTGCAGCACCTAAAAAGCTAAGCTGGTGTAGTTGCATCTTTGTATCTATAGCTACATCTAATGCACGCTGCGTATAACTAATTAGAAAGTGTAATATAGAGTTTGGCTACAAAAGAAAAATAGCCAAATAAATTAATTGCTCATGTGATTTCATGACGCCGAAGTGTTTATAGAAATCAAGAGATTTTACAAACGCATCGACCATGACAAACTTCAGATTGGTTTCACATGCTTCACATGGAAAATGTTTTGCCAATTGATATAGCGTGTCTTTTCATCTACCGGACATGGCTTAACTTTAAAATTCCACCAGTATGCGCTTATTTCCCCTTTTCCAAATTCAAAATGCAAACACCATTTCGAAAAACTTAATTTATTGTTTAGGTTTCAGCAATTTGAATACAATTAGTTCAGTTTAAGAGGCACAGACTGCTGAGTAGTCACTGGGAAAACATTATAAAATAAGAACATTTGAAAGGAAAGACAGAATATATGACAATAAGCATAGATAAAGACTTTACATAGCGTATTGGTAGGTACACAGTGCTTTCTAATTGAGTATATACTTCATTATTTATTTATAAAAACAATCGAGTTTTATTCTAGCCGACGCTTCAATGGTATTGCGATTTATATACATAGCACCCATTTGAAACGTTGAAAAATCTTTAAGACGGTATTGACTAGATGTATCTAGCCCTAGACATATAGTTGGTGTTGTGTTGCTAGATATAAAGCATCAGTTACTTGCATCCCCTTTAAGTACAATTAAATTTCAAGTACAATAATGTCACGCACCGATCGTCATAGGGATGAGCTACGACGATGGGTGAGCAAGTTTAATGGCTGCTTAGAAATCAAAAGGAATGTTAGGCTTGGGGTATTGGTAGCCCTGATGTTTGGTGGTTGCTGGTGGCACATAAGGTGGCAGCGTTGGTGGTGGTGTAGGTGGGCGTGTTGGTGGACGGGTTGGTGGTGGTGTTGGTGGACGTGTGGGTGGTGGTGTGGGTTTGCGGGTTACAGGTGGCTGAGGCTTGTTTGTAGGGGGCAAGTAAGTTGGTGGTGGACGGGTTGGTGGACGAGTAGGTGGTGGTGGTGGTCGTGTGACTGGTGGTGTGGGCTTGCGGGTGACTGGAGGCTGGGGTTTGTTAGTAGGAGGCAAATAAGTTGGTGGTGGACGAGTTGGTGGACGTGTTGGTGGTGGTGGTGGACGTGTGGGTGGTGGTGTAGGCTTACGGGTTACTGGTGGCTGAGGTTTGTTGGTAGGTGGCAAGTAAGTTGGTGGAGGACGAGTTGGTGGCTGGGTTGGTGGACGAGTTGGTGGGGGTGGTGGACGGCGAGTAGTTGCACGAGTTGTTACTGGTGGTTGTGGCTTATTGGTTGGTGGCAAGTAAGTCGAACCAGGAGTGCTGGGTGCACGGGTTACTGGACGGGTTGGTGGTTGAGTTACACGACGAGTGGTTGCCGGTGGGTTAGGCTTGTTAGTAGGTGGCAAATAAGTTGGTGGTGGACGAGTTGCTGGTTTCGTCGGTGGTGGTGGTGGACGTGTGGGTGGTGGTGTGGGCTTCCGGGTTACTGGAGGCTGGGGCTTGTTTGTAGGGGGCAAGTAAGTTGGTGGAGGACGGGTTGGTGGACGAGTTGGTGGTGGTGGTGGACGTGTTACTGGCGGTGTGGGTTTGCGGGTAACTGGAGGCTGGGGCTTGTTTGTGGGTGGCAGGTAAGTTGGTGGGGGACGGGTTACTGGCTTCGTTGGTGGTGGTGGTGGGCGAGTAGTTGCACGGGTTGTGGCACGTGTAGTGACTGGAGGCTGTGGCTTGTTGGTGGGTGGCAAGTAAGTCGAACCAGGAGTGCTAGGTGCACGAGTTACTGGACGAGTTGGTGGTTGAGTTACACGACGAGTGGTTGCTGGTGGGTTTGGCTTGTTAGTAGGTGGCAAATAGGTAGGAGGTGGACGAGTTGCTGGTTTCGTTGGTGGTGGTGGTGGACGTGTGGGTGGTGGAGTGGGCTTACGGGTTACTGGAGGTTGTGGCTTGTTGGTAGGGGGCAAGTAGGTTGGTGGAGGACGAGTTGGTGGCTGGGTTGGTGGACGAGTTGGTGGTGGTGGTGGTGGGCGAGTAGTTGCACGGGTTGTGGCACGAGTGGTTACTGGTGGTTGTGGCTTATTGGTTGGGGGCAAGTAGGTTGATCCAGGAGTGCTGGGTGCACGAGTTACTGGACGAGTAGGTGGTGGAGTAACTACACGGCGAGTGGTTGCTGGTGGGTTTGGTTTGTTGGTAGGTGGCAAATAAGTTGGTGGTGGACGTGTGACTGGTGGTGTTGGCTTGCGAGTTACTGGAGGCTGTGGCTTGTTTGTAGGCGGCAAGTAAGTTGGTGGAGGACGGGTTGGTGGACGAGTTGGTGGTGGTGGTGGACGTGTGGGTGGTGGTGTAGGCTTACGGGTTACTGGAGGCTGGGGCTTGTTGGTAGGTGGCAAGTAAGTTGGTGGTGGACGAGTTGGTGGCTGGGTTGGTGGACGAGTTGGTGGGGGTGGTGGACGGCGAGTAGTTGCACGAGTTGTTACTGGTGGTTGTGGCTTATTGGTTGGTGGCAAGTAAGTCGAACCAGGAGTGCTGGGTGCACGGGTTACTGGACGGGTTGGTGGTTGAGTTACACGACGAGTGGTTGCCGGTGGGTTAGGCTTGTTGGTAGGTGGCAAATAAGTTGGTGGTGGACGAGTTGCTGGTCTCGTTGGTGGTGGTGGTGGGCGTGTGGGTGGTTGAGTCACACGACGAGTTGTTACTGGCGGCTGGGGCTTGTTTGTAGGTGGCAAGTAGGTTGCTGGTGGACGTGTCGTTGGTGGGCGAGTTGGTGGACGAGTTGGTGGTTGAGTCACACGACGAGTGGTGACTGGTGGCTGTGGTTTGTTGGTGGGTGGCAAGTAAGTTGCTGGTGGACGTGTCGTTGGTGGGCGAGTTGGTGGACGAGTTGGTGGTTGAGTCACACGACGAGTGGTTGCTGGTGGCTGTGGTTTGTTGGTTGGTGGCAAGTAAGTTGCTGGTGGACGTGTCGTTGGTGGACGTGTTGGTGGACGAGTTGGTGGTTGAGTCACACGACGAGTGGTCACTGGTGGTTGTGGCTTGTTTGTAGGAGGCAAATATGTAGGTGGTGGTGGTGGCCGTGTTGCTGGTGGAGTTGGTGGCCTTGTTACCGGCGGCTGGGTAGTGCGCGGAGGCAATTCGAATGGCACCTTTGGCGTTGGGTAAAAGTACCCATCTGCAGCGCGTACCTTACGCTAAAACGTAAAAGGTTTTCACTTAAGTCAACCCATTTGATCATTTTCACTTGGTCTTTCGAGTACTTACCTCATGCTTCTCGGCTGTTGCGGTGGACACTGCCACGACGCAAAGCGCCAACACAAAAAGTGCACTTCTCTGTGGAAGAAAAAACAAACCATTGAACCATAGGAAATTTAACTTAAGCAGAAAAGCTATAAATTGTGTGCCTAATAAGATCTTGTTAAGTCAATTGTAACCGACGCCTGCTAACTCAACAATGCAGAAACTTAAACGTGGCTATTATTCCCACGCCGCAAGTGTAAACTACTCATAGGGTAGGGGTAGTATCTGATTGCGGTTAATTACCTAATCAAACCTAAGCTAAACAGTTTTTCACGCTGTTTTTTGGACTTGCCAAGAACTCATAGAATGTGAACAAAATTTAATGGAGATTAAAGCCTTTTTAAAGTTCAACCAGTCATTGGCTAAAAGCATTAAGCTCCACTTAAGCAAGTCCAACAACAAATGCATGGAAAATCAAACAAAACGCTAACGCATTTTGCTGAAGACATTCAACTTTGACAGCGGCTCTAGGTCACGGTAATCATTTGCTCGTCTTTACAACAAATTTGGGGCTAATTTTTATCACTTGTTGAGTTTTCAACGATGGCATTTTGTTTTTTAATTTCGTAGAGTTTTTGTTGAACAAAGATATATGTACATTTACCCACGGGTAGATTAAAACATAACTTGCTGGTCATTTATCAGCACAAATTAGTTGTATATAATGCAATACAACAAAGTGTAGCATGTCAGCTTTAATGGGAACCAGCTTTGACCCATAGCTTCCGCTCGAGCCCCATACCGCTGTCAACAGATTATCTCTTGCATTTTATATATTTTTTATGCGTTGACCGGTTGGCCATTTAAATTTCGGCAAGGTCATCTTATTGTTGTCAACGAAAGTGATCAATGGTTTGGCGCAATTAATTAGCCAGCTCTATTGGAGATCATCAAGAATTTGTATAAGCTTATGCCATAAGAATAGCTCATTATGCAATAAACCGGCTTTCTTTATGTTCGATTTGGTTAAAACGTCTTTTCTGGTTCTAGCTAGCTGGCATGCCAAGAAAAATTATATAATAATCAGCAAGAAGAACTAATACATAAACTTATATTGTTGTTGGCTGAAATTAGCATAGACACTAACGAATCATTGACAGCCATAAAAACGCCTTGGGTACCATTTATAACCAAATTTGTTTGATTATAATACATATACGAAGACACAATATATATGTATAAGTTGTATTTAGCATTGTTTTTTTTTTTATATGTTATCGTCATTTTATTTTTTTTATTTGCTGGCGTTGTCTGAAATTTTGCTAATTCCAAATGAAATAAAATATTTTATGTTAATTAACCTGAAATATTCGTGTTCTAACTTGTTTGACTTTAAAAAACAAGAATATCCTAAATTTTTAATACGGGTTTTAAAATGTTTGGCCCACGGGCTAATATATTCGCGCCTCTGCTTGCCAGAAAGTAAAAGGGGTTCAAGTTTAGCATTCAAATTTGACTGATCAAACATTCCGAGTTCCGGTTCGAATTGAAATCGAATGTGTTTTTAATGCAGCTGTTACGAATTTTCAAATGCCCCCAAGTAAGCTGAGCTTATTTTTGACATGCGTGCAACTACTTAATTTAGGCCATAATCATCGTTAATGTTGCTACTATAAACAATTTGCTCTTGATCATCAATTATGTTAATTTGCAGCCAATTAATATATTTCATCTGTGTCTGCAAAACTGTACATCAACAGAGACCTTGCATTTATATTTATATGTTCAAGGACGCATATTTGGGTCAAAGAACATGTTTTAACAATTAAATGTGCCATAATTGTAAGGCATTTTTATTTGCAGCTCGTACTTCTAGCTCTATAAATATAAGTAAGAGTACTAGGTACTCCAAAATTCTCTACCTCTGCAGCTAAGCCAAAAAATAAAATATAAGCAGTGCTAATTGGGCTTTAATTAACTTGTAAATTGGCAATGCTTTGGGAATGTACAGAAATTATAATTATGATATTATTTATTTTCAATTTGAAACAAAAGACTTAGGCAACAAACTTGCTAGTATATTTAGCAGTCTCTGAAAGTAATTTTTTTTTGTGATTTTTTTAGGAAATTTGATAAATTATATAAATACATGCTAAACTTGTATTTTATTCAAATGACATGTTCTATAGATTTTGATTTTTGCGACTTCCAAATTCTTTTTAAACATTATTTATTTTGAAATTTTCAAATTTAATTAATTTTGCTAGTGAAACAAAAGACTTAGGCAACAAACTTGGTTTTTACAATAACTACAGTATAAAATGTATATAGACTTTTCAACATTCAAAGTTGGTTAGAAAAGTTTATGAATGGCAGCTTTATTTGTTGTTTAAAACAAAAGACTTAGGCAACGAACTTAATGCTTACCAAGCAGTTTTCTAAGCTTTTCCTATACATTAATATGATAAGTTTACAAATTTTTGTTCTAAAAAAATTAACATTAAACTAATCTAATTTAACAAATATGTATGAGTTATTAATTTTAATATTAAAACAAAATAATACAAAATTCAAGTTGCTCGGTTAGCATTTAAACATAAGCAAAAAATTAGTGAACACGTGTTTAGTTCTAGAAATTTTTTCAGCTAAAGGCCCAAGTTGCACTAGCTTTAAATTCTTTTATAACTTATAGTTAACTTTTACTTTTGAATTATTTAAATAAATAAATAACAATATTTTTTTGTTGTAAATTTTCGAAAAAATGTGCAAGACTATGAAAGCTGATATGCAGTATCTTCAAAGACAGCAATAAAAAGCCTGCTGTTCTCTATTGTATTACGTATACGCATGCTTTTTATAAAATGAACTCCAAAATTTCGAATCATATGTAAACTAATTTGCTATATAAAAAATATATTTTTGCGAAACAATTTTTTATCGAATTCCGTTTGATATGTCTTTTATGTTTTTTTCTTTAACTTAACTTAACTTTGAAAAGCGCGTAGCAATTATTTGCAGCTGTATTAAGCTAAGAATTAAAATAGCAAAAAAACTTTCATATAAATAGTTTTTTTGCAAACTTTAAAAAATGAATTTTAAAACTCTGACAGCTGACCATTAGTTGACATTTCATCTTCATGAGAAGATTTAATAACTACTACTTGCCTAAATGTGCCAATTTAAATGTCAAGTGTTGTAAAAAATTAAATTTAATAACACGTTTTAGTTTCAATTTCCATGCTGACATAGAAAAACCAACAAATGGTCATATACATACGACTTGATATGCAAACTAAAGTTTCAAACAACAACAAAACAGCAGCAAACGAAGAAGCCTTCAAGGCGCTGCAACTAACGCTTGTGGGCGCATTAGGCGTATGCGTAATATGCATGCATTTGCTTGATGAAAACTGTAGATGTCAACGCAGCAAAGTGGCATGGCATGCTGTTTATTTGCTTAGTTTTTACACTTGCACAATTTGTATCCACGTAACGTAAATCAAAAACTATTTGTGGTTTAAATGTCACTTGGGCTTGTTGGTACAGCCACTTGCTGACCAACGCTAATAGATTCATGTAAAATGCTTAGTTAAACGCTGGTAAACAAAAGGAAAATAGAAAATTGAGCTTGCAACAGACCCAATTTGTCGTTTATTTTTAAAATCATATTTGTTCATTGTCTATAAGTCTCTTTGCTTATTTTTTTCACAACACTTTGCACCATTATTTGCTTTTATTTTAGTTTAAGTTCAATTTTGGTCTTTTATTTTTTTAAAGTTTTTTTTTTTTTCAAATTATTTACCATTATTAAGAGCACTTTAAACTGCTACAAGCGGCAGTTGTAAACGGCAAAAAATTTAAAAATTTGTTGATATTAATCCCAAGTGAGAAAATAATCCTTGTAATCCTTGTGCGGCGGCGTTAAGTGTGCGCGACCGAATCGTATCAAAATTCAATGCACAATTGAATTTGATCGATGCCAAGCAAATGTTGGTTTAACTTCTAGGTCGAATGTGGGATACCAACTAAACCATCAAAACTTATAGATTTTCTATATATACTCGGGGTGTCTGCGCAGCGACTGCGACTACTGCTGCTGCTGCTGCTTCTGCTGCTTCTGCTACAGCGTTGTCTTGGGCGACAACTGTTAACACTCTGACCGTGTGTTTTGTTTGACTGACTGACGTTCAAAAGACAGCCAAAAGCAGCGCAGCTCTTGTCTGCTGTTGCTGTTGTTGTTGTTGTTGTGGTTGTAGCTGCTGAAGAAGATGCTGTCGCTGTCGCTGCCAACGTTAACGTTAACGCTGACGTCGTTGCTGCCGTCACTGCGGCCAGCTGACCAACAAGTTGCTCTGCTGCTAGGCAGGCCTGGTGTCGTCTTCACTGTTGCTCTTGATGTTAACTTTGTTCTCGTTGTTGTTGTTGTTGCTGTTTGATGTTTGTGGCTTAACAGTAACTTAACATAAACGCCGTTGCGCACGCGTTTAAACCACTAAAATAAACAACACTTTGCGCCTGCCGCCTGCTTAATGTATTTCTGCTGTTATTTGGCTATTGTTTTTTTTTAGGCTTAAATACTTGGCTAGCAACTTCTTGAACTCTAGCACATATTAAAAATTATTGTTTAAGGTACAAAAATGTGTTAAACATTTTGTCATGCAGCGCTCAATTTGTAAATGGGATTAGACAGACATTGATGTTGTAATATTTTGGCAAATTTTAAATTCTGTCAAGGCTTTAAGCCAAACGCGACAAGGCAAATAATAATCAAGCAATAGTACCTATATATAAATGTGAAATTTTGCTTATCTTGCAGTGCATTAATCACTTGTATTGCCGGCGTGTTTGTTATTGTTGTTGTTGTCTCGTACAATAAACAAAAACAAAAATTACAGCTGCGCAGCTTAAAACAACACTAAACACACAACGACAACAAAAACAAAAACAAGCGTAATTAGGCCTACATGCAACAGCTGAACCGGTTACCAGGCGCCCAACTTTGGAGTTTAATGTTAAGGTAGGCGCGCACAATCTTTAAGCATCAGCATCAGCAGCATCTTCGCATCATCTCCAGCAGCAGCGGCATCAATGGTCACAGCACCAATAACCAAATGACCTTTAAACGCAAAATGCGCTGTCTGTCAATACAAGCATACAAGCTGCTCGTTCGCCCGTATACATTTTATTTTTATTTTATTAAATAAACTCGACGTAGTAGTTGTATCTTGGTATCACCGTGCTGTTGCTGACTCTGGCTCTGGCTTTGGGCCTGACACTGGCATCGCAGCTTTTTGCGCGACCGGCACGGCCGAAACGAGTTTAGGTGTCGCTGCTGGCCATCTTCAATATTGAGCATGTTGATGTCGTGCGCGTCGTCATGTGTATTATGGCTTTATGCATTGCAATATTTTTTTTAAACATTTTTAATAGATTGCATTTATTAATTTCTGCATTCAAACAACAAACACACATATACATTCATACACACTTTAGCAAAAAAAATTTGCTGGCAGTCACGCCGTGCCTTGCCAATCGATTTGGGCAACACTTTGTAAATGCTTAAAATATCTTATTAATTTTTAAACGCTTCAACCAACTAAAAACCTGCCCACGCTAGAGAACATCATGGGCGGCCACCTCCTTATGTTGCATACAGAAATTAAGACAAATGGCCAAGTACAGACCCAACCACAATGCATGGATATCCATCATAGTTGATGCGATACTCATTGTTGTTTATAAATATTTATTTTATATGAGCATGGGTCTTATTTTGACAAGAGGTGCTAATCTGTCTTATAATATCATCACCTGTGTTTAGTTTGTGTTCCAGCGACTTTGAACTTTTTTTTTTTTTTTTTTTTTTGCAGGCAGCAGTCAATCTTGTGTCTAAGTACTTCTTCATTTTATAGCCCATTTTGTTAAGATACTCTAAAAGAGGGGGTATATTTAAGTTTATCTGTTATTACAACCAAAATGCAACCCAGCCTACATAGTCAAGCCACCCCAGAAGACTCTTTAAGGGACTACATTTCAACCCTAGCCGTGATCTTAGATCGTTTGTGCATATTATGCAAAATTGGGCTAATAAGTTTGAAAAAAATTCTAAATAAGTGAAGCAAAGCACTTTTTTGGTCGAACCCTTCGATTTTGATGATTCTTACATATGAAATAGATCTACTACATACTCTGAAGTTCTGTTACGATAAACAAGTGAATTGTGTAGCAGAAGTATGGTTTCTACCAAAGTTCAACAATCTAAGCAAATAAATTCTGAAGTGAAAGTGTGATTTCTACCAAAGACGCATCGTTTTCTAAATAACAGATAGTTATAGTTTAAGGAAATGTATATACATACATATATAACTTTTATACTGATATATGGCAGGCACAACAAATTAGCATCGAACGTGTAGAAAATTTGAACAATAACGAGTGAACGCTATTAAGCTAGGACTAAGAAGTTTGAAGATGCACCTAGTCCATATGTGGATCAAGTTAGTCAAATACTTCTGCAAGGATATATTAGCCCCCAGTGTGTAGTCTAGTCGTCCACTTATATAGGTCCTGCAAAAGAATTCCATGCAGTGTACCACCTTACATCACGACCTGAATGACTCTAGTCGTTACAATGAACGGATTAACGAGGAATCTCGTCCATATCTTTCCCATTAAAAGCCTAAACAGGAGGTCTTACGCAATTTTCACAAGCCAAAAAAAAAAAAAAATGCCGTGCGACTTATTACTGTATGAGATTGGTGCATGACAAACTCCACCTTGCATCACGTGTAATCTCTTTACAGAACTTTTAGAAAAATTAAGCTTAGAAAGATTGGACATTCAAAAAGTACACTCCATAAAATGTACTGTATTTATGTTAGGTTGCATTCAAAAAAAGGTAATACAGTCGAGGCGGTGCCCGAGGGTGTAATACCCTGTACCTTTTTTCTCGAAAAAAAAAAGTAAATTTGTGCCTGCGGGGGGTTTGGTGTCTCTAACTCTTATAGTCTCCGAAATCTAGTTGTTGATGCAGACGGACGAACGGACGGACAGACGGACAAGGTTCAATCGCTATCCGAGGTTATGATAAGCTTGTTGGTGTAAAGGACTTGGGATCTGCCACGCCTCCTTCTGTACGTTACATACATTGCACAAATCTAGTGTACCCTTTGTACCTTCGATGGACATTAAAGTCGGGCGCGGATGGTACCCAGCACCATTGCAACAAAACAAACAACGCTAAACTATTTTTCGACCGATCGTTCCAATACGAGCTATATGATATAGTAAAACGATTTGGATCAAATTTGGGAACTCTAAACGCCTAAATTAGCTTCGATGGCTGTGTAACCAAATCAAAAACAAGCGAATTATATCTATATTATTTTATGGAGGTTGTATGATATAGTAAGCCGTTTGATCAAATTTGGTATAGTGCTTGAGAATGGTAACTCTCTTTCCAACGCCAAATTTTCTTATGACTTCTTCATAAACAAACAAATTATGCGTCTAAGACTTTTGTTTTTTTTGTTCTGCAATGTGGAAGCTATATAATATAACCCCGATATCAAAAAATAAAATACAATTTTTTTCCTGTAACTTAATAAGGGACATAGTCCGAAAGTGTGGTTGCTCAAGCTGTTGCCATATCTGAGATCTAAGCGTTCAGAAAAGTGTACCCTTATTAGAGTAATCTATAAAACAACACACTTGACCAGTGGGCGGTACAGCCTTATCTCGCGTATATAGGGATTAACGGCGACAGCGACGTCGACACACGTACCACATACATTAGTGTGCGTTTTGTCGTGAAGTTTTCTCTGCCGCAGCGACGCGTCACCACGTTGTCGTTGCTAAGCAATCGAAACGAAGCTGATGGTGCATGACTTCGGCTCTTGTTCAGTAAGACTGCCATGTAGCAGCGTATGAGCCGAAGTTGTGCAGCATCCATCAAGTTCTTGCCTGTTGCTTAGCAACGTCGTCACAACATGTGTATTTTTTGCTAAGCACTGCCAAAAACTGTGTTGTAAAAAGCCAGTGTGTACATATTTTGTTATTAATAAGTGCTTTTAGTATAAACAGCTATAGGTAAACAACGGGCAGAATAAGTAAGGCCGGTTTTATTTTAATTTATTTAGGTTGTATTTATATGCAAATATGTGTAAATTGTATCAAATATTTGAGACCCTATCTTTGCTTTTTCCACACAAAAACTTTATCTTTAACAAAAAAAAAAAAATAATGCACTGCATGGGACAATTGAAAACAGTTGATTGTTGTTGCTTCCGTTGTTAGTCTGGCACTTCTGCATTTCTGCATCTTTGTAAAGATTGCTTCCTTCGTTAGTCTTGTATTTCTACCCTACAAAATGGACAATTTTATTATATATAAATATAATCAAAATATTCTTCTCTAGCAAACGAAGTGAAGCTTCGCTACATTCCGAAAAGAGTAAAAAGAACGTCTTGCCGTTTAAAAGTTCAAAAGTACTAAAAGCATTCTCGTAACTTGGCTAGATGTTGAGTAGGAAAAATGTTCTTGCTTAAAAAATATCGCATATCACAAGTCGGCTAATAAGTGGCAAGGTTATATCGAAAATGTGTGAGTTTTGCGCCTCGCCGACGCGTCGCGACGATTGGGGTGAGCAAACCACCACCCAAGGTATAATGCCATAAAAGCAGTCTGCAGTTATACGATTTAATAGACACTCTAATTAAATATTATTATTAAACATATTTTCCTAAACTTAAATATTCTTTCAAGCGGTATAGGCGTGCTTCTAAGAGCAATATGACTATAATTATCAATTTTAAAACGTGTTCTTTTGGCAAGTGTATATAATCTTCGTTTCACTTCCAAGTTAGCACTTCTTTCCCATTCGCATTTTTTTTGTATCACTCAAAGTTTACTGTGTTAGTTGTGGCAAGTATTATATTTGGTAGTGTGTACATTATGCAATTTAAACTATTTAAAACATAAACATTTTGACTTGAGGAAGTCACCCTTTTTGAGTAAATAGTTTTTATGATTATATTAATTGTTCTTTTAATTGCATAATCATATGGAAAACCTCCAGCTCTAAAACAATTTGAGCGACTGACGGCTAAGCACACAATTCGGGTCATTACTTACTTTTATAGTATATAGAGTTGTATATTATGTAGCTGCTCACTCTGAGAGGCAATGACACTTGCTGTCGGCTTGGGGCGAATGCTGCTGACATTTTGAATTTGTCATTGTAGCAAATTTAAAAAATTTTTTAGAAAACGTTGCACTGCAAAAACTCTTGTAGCGACGATTATTTGTTTTTTTTTTTTTTAGTTGCTTATAGAAAACATTTTGGTTATGTCTAGGAAAAGAAGTTTGTGCCGAATCATGTTAAGCCAAGATTGCAACATTTGCAACAGAAAATGCAAATTTCATTATTTACTTAATAGCCATGTAATAATAAATAAATATATGTAAACTTTTGTTGAAGGCAACACTTGGCGTCGGCTAAGGACGTTCAAGTATATAATTTAAAATGCGGCCCAAAGGTTTAACTCTATACATATGTACTATTGTATATAGTCTTGTGCTTGTATGTATGTGCGTGCATAAAATTGATTAAAATTAATTACAAAACTTGCTTGTCAAATTAACGCACTCGATGTCCATGACATGTGCCAATAAATAGAATTCGTCGTTTTGTGCGCCCGTCTAACCAGATTTTCGACGTTTTTAACACTCTATTATGATGTTTCACTAAATTAACAACAACAACAAAAACCAAATGCCTAATGAATGATTTTATTTAAACACTATACATATATATATATATGTTTATATACATATCAAATCAGAGCCATTGATGTTTGACTTAGCTACGGAAATGATTTAAATTAAAGGAATATTAAATTTTTGATAAGCGCTAAGATATAATAAAACTGAAATCATTTCGTAACATTTAGAGTCGACAGAATTGGGCTTAAAAATTATTTGCTATATTTGTAAACTTTTTTACCATGTTGGTTACAACTTGTCTGCTCTATTTCTTCTAGATCTCAAGAGAGTACTGTCATAGAAACAATACAGAATATAAAAATGTGGTATAGTCGAGGCGATGGGGGATACCCTGTACCATTACCCTGCTTACTTTTATCATTGAATCTTTAGTTTTTGTACACAAGCAGATTCCAATTAGAAAATTTTTTTATTTGGGGCGAAGTATGGATGATATTTCTTAGTTCCACAAATTTTGAATGTTAGGTCAATAATGGCTTTTATAGTAAAGTACCTGTAGATAGTTTCAAGCGCATATGATGAGAGGTGTGGTAGAAAACTAGAAAAATCGATTGCGAGGTTGGTGGATACCATCGAAAATATAGATGTGTTTTTTTTCTTATTAGGGTCACATAGGGCTATCTACAAAATTTTGTGTATCTGGGTCGTGTATAACAATGGTTTAAATTTGAAAAAGTTTTTACACAAAACCGCGAAATTCCCCTAGGGAGGCACGGATTAAGATTTCGAAATAACTTAACAAGCTTGATGTGATGATGATGATGATGATGATGTGTCGCTAGCTTTTGTGGCCTGCGAAATCCAGATTTTTATACGAATGGATCTACAGACGTACAGACGGGATTAGCGTAATCGCTACTCGGGTTATGATAAGCATTTTGGTACAAAGAATACGCGTTTTTTTCCGCCTACTTCTGCCTGTTAAATATATTGCACTAATATGGTATACCATTGGGTAAAGGATATAATAATACCGAAATAATCGATACAAATCAGGCAGCATTCAGACCACACAGGATTTGCGTAGACCAAACAAATACACTACGCATAATTACCGAACAGGTTGTGGAATGTCGAGCTCCGCTGTACCTCCTGTTCATCGATTTCAAGAAGGCTTAGGACTCAGACGACAGAGCGGCAATATGGCGAGCACTTGCAAGGAAAGGAGTATCACTCAACATCATAACAATAATAAAAGCGATGTATGATGGTGCCGACCTGGCGGTACTACACAATGGAAGAACAAGTGTACCTTTCCAAACGAACACCGGTGTTAAGCAAGGCTGTACTCTATCGCCTCTACTCTTCAACGTCGTGGTCGATGAGTTTATGAGAGAGATATGCAAGTTCAAGCGTGGCATCACGTGGAGCTTCACCAGACAACTTGAAGACTTGGACTACGCGGACGACATCTGTCTGACCTCTCATAGGCTATGTGACATCCAGACCAAAGTTGATGACCCCGTAAAACTAGCCAGCAGAGTCGGGCTCAAGATTAACGCAGCAAAAACAAAAGAAATGCGCTTCAATCACACCAGCCAAGGAAACATCACCATAGAAGGGAACCCAATCGAGTTCGGCGACAGCTTCCCATACCTTGGCTCCATTATCTCCAGTAGTGGTGGTGTTAGTGAAGACGTTTCAAGCCGACTCGCCAAAGCTCGTTCAGCATTTGGGAGACTATACCGCATATGGAGAAACGGGCAGTTAAGCCGACGCACAAAACTGCGAATCTACAATGCATGTGTTAAGTCCATACTGCTATACGGCAGCGAGACGTGGTTGATGACAGGAAGAATTGTGCAACAGCTGCAGGCTTTCAGCAACAAGTGCCTGCGAGTTATTTGCGGGATATTCTGGCCAAACAGAATATCAAATGCAGAACTGTGGCGCATCACTTATGAGTCCCCTATGCACCTCCAAATCAGGAAACGCAAATGGACATGGATAGGTCATGCTCTCAGAAAGGAATCAAGCAGCATTGTTAGGATGGCACTAGACTCGAATCCCCAAGGATTGCCCTTCAAGAACTGGCGCAGCAAAACATACCATGGATTACAGCTAAACAAACAGCGCAAAATAGAGTTCGATGGAAAGCTCTAAGCTCTCAAGAGGAGTAAAACAGGAAAAAAAATAAATAAATCGATACAAATCGGCTTAGCCATGTTCGTCTATCTATAGGTCCGTATTGCCTGTTCCTGGAAGACTAAAAGAGCTATGAGCAAGATTTTTGCAACAAGATCTTATTATAAAATATATAATAGAATTTTAAAACTGATCACAGACAATTTTTTTTTTATTACCCATCAGTGGCTTCCAATTTTATAAAAAATGGTTTGGTTCAAATTTATATTAACACTTGCCTAGAAGTCCAAGTAGCTAAAGTCAGCATATTGTTAATGTGGGCTAAATAATAAAAAATGGTTTTACTTTTTGGGGATACCACCAGGTGCGGATTCAGGATTTGGTTGTGGTGGGGGGGTTTCATTTCGAAGTGTGTATGTATATCATAAAATTACCAAATTTTTTCACGATTGAAGCCCTACTTAAAAAGACGCTGTCAACAAAATCAGTACGTAGACTTATTTCAACATATGCTTCGATAAAACAATCTAGAAATTATGGAAATTTCAGAATAGTCGGAATGTCCTGATTGTAAACGGCCCAAGGGCTCGTTTTTTGTTTATTATACACAATATGTTCCGCCTTCTTTTAAGACTTTTTACTTATTGTGAAGTTCTGGTATTTAATATTTTGCTAAATTCTATTTTATCAGAATAAAATTCTAGAATACATAGCCTTATTAGGCTTGACTGGTTGGGATGATGCAGGTATCAGTATATTAAATAATTTGTTAAGCTATTTTTAGACAATCTCTTTCGTAAGTTCGTTTCACTTTCTAGTAGCCAAAGCAAGAACTTTATTATTTATGGAGTTAAAAACCAATTCTATGAAGTGAAATTATGTTAGCGCTTATTGGTTCATAAACTACAAACAATATTAGTTGTTTATGCAAGGTTTATTTTCTGATTATGATGATTTTTTGTTTCTAAATGTTAGAGTATTAACGTTACTAGTCACCCACAAGAGTCTTTTGAAAGCACTTTTGGAAGGTGACGAGATCCAGTAGACTTTGCAAATAATTAAGAACAACAAGTGCCATCAGCACGGGTATTATATTGAGCAAAAGTCTGCTGATAGACCCCGCTAGCAATTTTTTAAGTGCGCAAATTGAAGGCACAGAAAAATTCCGATTCTAGATAATTTTGAGTTGTATTACAGGAAATACTTTATAAAACCAAAAATTAAAGCCTTGTTTTTAATATCTGATAATCTTATCTTACTTATTGTAGTTTGTTTAATCAAACAAGGTTGTTAAACGAATGACGAAATTTTCTTCATTGGAATTTATATTGACTCATGCTTAGTTTGTTTTTTAAAGTTTTTTGAGGTAAAATGCATTAAAAATATGGTTCATATAATGTAAAAGCCAAAAAGTTGACTTTTCAATACTTTCGTTGAAATTCTTTGAGTCTGTCAAATTGCTGTCAACAGAGTTCAAAGCAGTTTTCATATAATGCTCTCTGCTAAAAACCGGACTCACTTATCTTAATAAATCCTATAATTAAATATCTTCACGCACAAGCTATTAAAATTATAATTCAAAAGCCTAGACTCGAAAATCTTTTTAGGTCTAGTCTGCTCAAACTAAACTGACAAGCTGAATATTTATAAAGATAGGCAAACAGCCTAGCCAAAAACTTTACTCCATGTGAACAAATATTTATTTAAATTTTACGGATCTTGCTGGAAAAAAATAAATAGTTAGAAATAAAACCAACCGCAGAAGCACAATAAATTCTAAGACGTAAGCAACAGCATAGGTGACAATAGAACAAAACTTTGAATTTAGACAAACTAAATTGTGTTTATGATTTATGTAAATGTGTCCTTTATGTTTTTATTTATCTATTTATGCTTTGTAGCTAAACAAACATGAAATTTAATAGATATACTAGCCAAGAAGCTGCTATATCTGCATGAGCACCGAATAAAAAACCACAGCCACACACAAAAAAAATACAACAAAATTTTGCTTTTGTTACTTGTCAAACGACTTAAAATTTATGTAAATTTACGCGATAACAGACAACCAGGCCGTCTTTTTTTTTTTTTTTTGCTATTGTTGGTTTTTTACGTACAGTTTAAGGATAAGGTGTATATTCAGTTAGAGAAGAAAAAGCGGTTTCTGCAAGAAGCATGAAGTTGATCATATGCTTTAGTTTTCTTTTTAATTTTTAAAATTATTTTTTTTATATTGATTATTCTAGAACTCAAAGGCTGCCGCTCTAATGCTTAATTTAACCTCAAAACAGATAAAAATGCAAAATCACTTTTTTAACAGCGTGAACAACCCTAAAAACATTGCATCATGGCAAAGATGCTAGACTAACGATGTGAGCAACAAAAATCAGCTGTCTACAAGTGTCAATTGGCGTGCCTTGTTATTAAAAAAAAAAAAAATATGAGAAAAATTTTGCTTTACATATTTATAACTTATGCATAAAAGAGAGAAAGATTTAATGTAATTTTCAATCTATTTTTCAAGTTACATAAGATTTTATAAAAATTATACTCATAATACATTTACAGAGTATACTATAGTCGATTGCAGTCGGTACGCTTATTTCTTTTAGCTTTTTTTTTGAGGAAGTTTAACTTGGCCAGCTGTAAGCGAATCTGCTATGGTCCGCATAGCTTCGGCTGTCGGCAGGGTTCTGACGCATTAACGAAATTAAAAGTTTATAAGCCTCATAAAAAATCATATTAGAGCGTTTGGCCACGCCTAAACTGGACAACAAAATTAGCAAATTAATAAATTATAATAATATCTGAGAATTTTGCAAATAAGCAAATGATTCGACAAGTTAAGAGCAAATAAGTAACCAATATAGACAATTTATTATGTATGTACTTTGTTCAGTATTTAATTAGCTGCACAAGTTTAAAAATAAATATTTTAGCAATGAAAAAGTAACGGCATTTATTTATTGCAGCTACAGTCGAACCTCATATGATGCGACACTTGACTTACGCATGTTTTGTAGAAACAGAAATCAATTCTAGAAGTTAAGAACCGTGGAGAAAACAATCTTTTGAGAAAAATTCCCATTCATGTTTCCGTCATCAAAATTTGAAAAAAAAATACATTTAGATTTTTTATAAAAACTGCTGAAAAGCCTTTCTTGTATGAGATATAATGTATCTCAATGCACATGCATTGAAATTTGGTAAAAGGAAAGAAATACTATATAGAAAAACATGTGAACTCTTTGTTTAGTAAATTTATAAAAGGTAAAAAAATATATAGTTAAAATATAAACTCAAATTTGATAAGGCTATATGCGAAACTTTTTGCAAAGAAGTCCCCGTCTCCAAAAGTGGAATATAGACACATGTTGATTAAAATATGAAAGATCTTTTAACATTGCACAATGTGTGAAAAATAGTTCAATCCTTAAGGATCACGTGTGTAAAATTTCATCACTCTAAGAATGACAAGGTTTTGGCCAAAATTTGAACATCTGGGCCCACACACTGCATTGTGGAGATGGCACCTCTCAGTTCGCCGCAAGAGTTTTTTACTATTTAAGGCCAATACGCAGCATGCAAAAATTTCGCACGGAATGACAAAACTTCATATAAAAAAAAAACCCACTATTTGGGATAGGCCTTTACTAAGAAATCTTCGTTACCCAACCGTGAATGTAAGTTTTATTAAATTCCAATAGGTACTTTGAAAGTTATAGTCACTTTTAAGCTGTTTTACCTGGAAGATCATTTAAAAATAGCGTAAACTGCATTGTTACAGGTTATTTTAAAGACTGTAGACCCAACTGTAGCATTATCAAAATCTTAGAAACCATGGAAAGTTCAAGGTATATTATCGTCGGGATATCTCGAAATATAGGCCTTACGCGTAGCAAGCGGGTGGCGTAACCCCCTAGTTAGACCAATATGAAGATGAAACTTTGTATATATTTTAAAACTCCAATTATAATAATTTATTAGTCTTTGCCAATTTTCAGGGGAAAAGCTTTTTCATTGCCGATGTAAATGAACGCATGGAAAAATTTAATGGGTCTGCTAATTCTTTGAAAGAATCGTCCTGAAGAGTGCGGTTGGTCAATACTAAGTTGTTAACTAAGACCATCAATAGCACTGTTTAGTAAGGGGAACTCCTCGCTGGTTCGCCATGACAAACAAAAATAACGATTTTTAAGGCACTCTAAAGGTCTGTCCGTCGATTCTCTCAATAAGAAGTGAAAGTACTTCATCTTGCCATCAGACTATTCCTATAGTCCCAAAGGCTCCGTTAGCATCTCGGTGATGTCTGCATCATCTGAATAGCCCGGACATCCGCAACATACTCTCTAACAAAAAGTTGACGATATATCTGGAGTGAGTTTCAGCTTAAACACAATTATTTGTATGCCTATTAGGAATTCGTGCATATTTTTTTTTTCAAGTTAGCGCTTAGAGCTGATCAAAGTTGCACTAAGAAGTCTAGTAGCTCTAGCTATAGCTACATTTCTGTTTTTGTAACACTCCAGTTACTTTTGTGGCTTTTGGCGCTGGTAGTTTGCTAGTAACCCGAATTGACTCCTAAATGGCCCAACAAGAAACCAGAGAATTGTTTCATTAAGAAACACCATAGCCTTACAATGCGTGTTGATACTGTAGCTTGAATTATATTTCTTATGCATTTATGTGTATATAATTATATTAAATTTAATTTAAATTTTAAAGCTTGTAAACAAAACCTGTTACTATAGTGACTGCATTTTGCGGGTTTAACAAAATTCAGTTTCCCCGAAAATATCAGGCCACATCAAGGACATTTGGCGCTTACTTCATAAGCTGCATTTTGGGCTTAACCAGTTTTAGTGTGAAATTTATAACCACAATTTGCAGGCCTGCCATTGAAATCCTTGCCTGACAAACTTGTCGTCGAGGGTCACATAAGGTCGGTGTACAGATTGGTTGCCAACACATTCAGGCAAGAAATCAAAACCAGTTTAGCAGAATCCAACTGGACCCTTATGTAATAACTTTACAGTTTAACAAACTTGCTTGGCCTTTGGGTCATACTCACAACAACAACAACAAAAGCGAAAGTGACTTTAGATACTTTTTCACAAGAATTTTGCATAGTTTGGCTAATTTCAGTTATGAATCATTTATATTATACAAGTACTAAGCTAAACTACTGACAGCTGTCAGCAGCGCATCAGTAGTTGAAATTGAGCCAATTTATTAATGGTTTAAAGCTCTTAAGAGCCAAAAACAAGAAAAAAAAAAACAAAACACGCCAAAACGGAAGGTGCTCAAACTGGCAGCCTTAAGCCAACAATGAACTGAAGCCGCAACGAGATTTGATTAATGGACCCAAGCGTTGGCGTTGTGTGCGTATATATATACATATATACAAAGTGCACTTCAGCATGCGGTCCAAAGTTGTTAGCCTCTGTTTGGGGCGCTTAATTAGCCTAAAGAAACCGTTTAAAGTGCAAATCAGAGACAGAAATTGGAGCAACATCTCGCAGACACACACGCGCACACGCATGTACCACAAGGCTGTAGGTCTTTGACGTAGATATCGGCAAAAACAATACATTAAGTTACAAATACAGACGAAGATTAGAAACACTTGTATGTTAAATGAAGTTCAACTGCCTTCAGATACTGCTTATAAATTCTATGCGCCATTAAAATTGCCCAAATTTGTGCGTTTTTAGCGCTGCGCATTGATCAATAAAAATCCAAAAATTAATTTAAATTAAAATATTTGTTTGACTTGTGTGTCGAACGAGTTATACAATTTAAAACAAGCTGTATCTTTTCGTATCAACTTAATGTTGTATGTAGGTATATATAGGCATGTAGTAGTAGTTATGTATTATATACGACTGCGTTGACAGTTGGCTACGCCGCATTCTATATTAAATAAAAAATGTGTTACAGGCGAGTTGGTAGACGACATTTGTATACACTGCAGTGCAGTTTTGATTAAGTTTTACAAGTTCATACTGCTTGTATGCAGTCTAACAAGCAGCATACCATCAACTTCGGCAATAAAACATTACTGATTATGCTAGTTGATGAAAAAAATAGTGAAGTTTTCTGGGAGGCCAATTAATTACCCTATAAATCCCGCATTGCCTCGGGTAGACAACTAGACTTTTGTTTTTCGGTTTTAGTCACTTTCAACAAATACTTATAACTAACTTTCAGTATCTCTGCCAAGTTTTAGTGCACGCTATTCCAGTTCTTTGTGTATTCTAGTCTGTTGTGGGCTACGAGATCTGTGTGTTCTTACACACAGTCGATACTACTTTGATCACTTTGGTGCAGTGTATCTTAATGTAGACGAGTATATATATTATATACTTATAAGGTAGTATTAAATGTTGAACATGCAAATTTTCAAGTTTGTTTTTGTTCATTTCGTTTTCGACTGCTCAGAAAAGTAGCTCCATATATCATTCATTGATTTGGTGTTGGGTTACGACTGGAAGTCAAACTTTTATAGCCTTTGATAGGCTCAAATTTTAGGCTGGCTTTTGATAAAGCCAGCAGCTGACAGGCAGCAACAACAACAACAGCTGCCAAAGTTAGCTTCACTACTTAACAAGTTTTTTCTTCTGGCATTTAGAATTTGCAGAAGAACCACAAAAAAAAAAAAACCATGACTAAAAATAGTTGTTAGGCAATCATTGGACTCTTATTACCAAGCAAGCATCCGTCTAAGCCAGCTAAGAGCTAAATTTAGGTAGCAGTGCCAGCTAATTGGCTTCCGCATGTTTTGGCCATGTTTAACAAGCAGCTACCATGATTAATGCAATCTGTGGCACAGCTCATATGCGGCGCTAACTCCATATACTCCAGAGCATGCAATTTGCAGGCAGCGTCTAAAAGTATGCTACAAAATATTTACATACATATATGCATATCCTTGTTTCGCATGCTGACCATAAATCGCAACCTAAATGCTATATACAGTTTTATGGTTTTCGCATATGAAAAGTTCATTGCTGTTTAAACTGGACTATGTGGCTTTAACATTTTGGCTTTTAAGCTGTTAACGTGTTCTGCACACGCCTATTGGCTGACTTGGCTGTCTGCGACTTTTCAGCTGGTTTTCTGAAGGTTAGACAAGTTTTTTTATGAAATTATAATAAATTTCAGATTAAAAAAATCTAAAATATAATTTTGGTTTAAAGCAAAAAATAAAATGAAAAAAAAAACCTAAAATAAGCAGCTAGTCACAAAAGTTTTTGGTAGTGATTTTTTTTCGTCAAAGCAACCACAATGAACGCCTAACTATTTATTAGTTTTAATTTGAATTTTGTTAAAACATATATATATAACTAGTAGTGCCGCTTCTGCATAGATGCTTCTACATATATGTTTATTTATATACTACATATTTAAAAAAAATTAAAAGATAAAATAAAGATACATATGTATACAAACAGCCAATGAAATCAAGTTCACCTCGACTGTATCAAATTAGTATAAAATTCATCAGTCGGCAAATACGTCAGCTAGAAATACAAGCCAAGTTTATTTGTTGTTAGCGCTTTTCATTATGCAAACCAGAGGAAGCAGCGCAGCTTCACACACAAAACCGTACGCAGTCATATCTTAACAACAATTTGCCAGACCATTTATGTGTGTGTGTGTGTATCTGTGTTTGTATTTGTTAGCTGTTAAGTTTCGATTAGCATTTTAGTATGAGCATAAAATACATAAAACTCCGCTATGTTTGTCTTTTTGTGCGTCTTTTCAATGCAATTTTTTTTTTCATATGCTTTGGCACTTTGTTCGTTTAATACTAACCGTTTTGTATTGGCACAATTAATTATAGATACACATCACATCACAATTTTTGGCATCTGCATTAAATCTTATTCTTTTGGAGTTTCCTTACTAGTAGCTGCAACTAATGAACCCGGCCCAAATAAAAACTATTATTAAATGTACTTGAAATAAATTTAATTAGCTGGCTCGTGCATAGCAAATAATAATAACTACTTTAATTAAAAAAAAAATGATTTACACTAGCTGTTTCTAATCTTCACCTTAACCTTACCACGTTTAGCATGAACAGGATCACAAAGCCAAATTTAAACATTAAAAACCTGCTCTATCGACCAAAGCAGAACTCCAAGTTGCCAGTAATTTGATCGGACACATAGCCTATCTATAAGCTGAAACACCGGTTTAAATTACGTTTGTATTAAAAAGAAAAATTAAATTCAAAGGGTCTTGCTAGCTAATTAATCGCGTAGATCGATTCATAGGTAAAAAAAAACTTTTCAACTTAACGACATTTTTTTAGGAAAACAAACGTTAATTAATTTATTGAAAAAATATATACGCATTTGAAAAAAAACAAATGTTGGTTGCAGGCCTTATTATAAACTTTAAAGTAGCTCTCATATGATTTAAAGATGCTATTTATTTTTTATAAAAATATTTCTTATTTTTAATATTTTTTTTATAAACTTATTTTTTATTTTTCATTACCTTATTTTTTAAATTTTTTTATATTTTTTTTATCCATATTTTTTTTATTTAAAAAAAAATTTTTTTCCTTTTAATTTTAATAATTATTTTTAATAAGTAATTTTTATTGTTAAAGAAATATTTTTATAAAACTTTATTTATTTTTTGTTTATTTTTAAAGGGTTTTCCAATACGAGGTGTTATTTTGGTATTCAAAGAAAAATTCAATTTTTTGAGATAAATGATCGAATGTTTATTTGATAATAAAGAGGAAGGTATGCCGTTAATAATGAAAAACAACATCAGCCAAATGGCCACCACGACCACGCTTACAGGACCATATCCTTTTTATGAAATTTTCCATAACCAAATTGCAAAGTTGCTGCTCTATGTCCTCGATAGCCTTACGAATTCTATCTTTGAGGTATTGAATCGAAGCTGGGCTGTTGGCGTATACCTTATCTTTCACGTGGCCCCAAAGGAAGAAGTCGCAAGGTGTTAAATCACAAGATCTCAGTGGCCAATTGTGATCACCTCTTTGAGAGATAACACGGTCCGGAAACTTTTCCCGTAAAAGAGCCATGGCTTCGTTGCTTTTGTGGCACGTAGCGCCGTCTTGTTAAAAGTACACGTTGTCCAGATCAATACAATCCAACTCCGACTATAAAAAAACATTAATTATCTCTCGATAGCGCAATCTATTCAACGTAACTGTTGATCCAACCTCATTTTCGAAAAAGTTAGGTCCAATGATCCCGCCGGACCATAAACCACACCAAACAGTCACACGTTGAAGATGGAGAGGCTTCTCAACAATAACTCTTGGGTTTTCCGAGCCCCAGATGCGACAATTTAGCTTGTTGACGTAGCCACCGAGGTGGAAATGGGCCTCATCATTCAAGATGATTTTTCGATGGAATTCCGGATCATTTTCATGCATTTCAAGGACCCAATCAGCAAAGACACGACGTTGTTGATGATCGGCCGGCCTTGAGTTCTTGTGTTAACTGAACTTTATAAGCCTTAAGACACAAGTTTTTATGCAAAATACGGTGTAATGACGTTTGTGGAATGCTCAATTCCAAAGAGCGACGAGGAATGGACACACCTGGGTTTTCTTCAACACTTTGGGCTACAGCAGCAATATTCTCAGTTGTTCTTGAGCGACGTGCACGGGTTTTATTCTTCACATCATTAACTTGTCCCAACAGCTTTTTTTTTTTTCACCAATTTCTATATTGCGGTTCGACAAGGTGCTACACGAAGACCCAAAAATGCTTTAGTTTTGCGAACTGTGACTGCAAGATTTTCAACATTTTTGTAGTGAATTTTAATAATTTCAATGCGTTGTTGAAGCGTGTATCGTTCCATTTTTAGTAATGACGTAGTTTCTATTATACTTGTCAAATGTCAACGAATAAAAGCTTCAAAAGTGACAGCTACTTAAATACCGGGTGATTCAAATAACACCTCTTGTTGGAAAACCCTGTACAACAAGCCCAAATAAATGCAGTGGCAGGACATATTTAATGAATATGTCTTCGTGAAAAGATTGGCAACAGCAGCTACTTTTGAGACCTCTTATGATGACTATACCCACAAGTCTCTTTGCATAGCGTTTGTGCTGAGCTGCTGGTAAAAAAGAGTTCTGATCCTCTGCGGTATGCACAATGTAAAGACAAGTTACTGACGTTCCATTGGCATCCAGAAATACATCGGAGTACCTTACTCTAAATGGCTTGAAACGGTTTGGAGCGATACTCCAAATCTATACACAATAAGCTGAGGTAGGCTCTAAAGGCTAGCGGTTTACAGCTCCGTTTATTTAGAAGCCGTTTGCAGTAGCATAGTGCAGCATCTATGATCCTAAGTAATTCCGAGATATTTTGCTGACGTTGTCTGCGGTATTGGCTCATCATTAATAAACACGCAAGCAGAATCTTAAGCCGTAATGTGAAGCATTCCTTAACAGATTTGCTGCTATTGATGGCAACGTTGTAACGTCTGATTCAATTTTTAAAATCGTTGAGATGCGTTTAAATCCGTCCGTGTACTAACAAGAATCTTTGCGGATCATAGTGCTGCTGGACACAAGTATATCGACAGCAAATATGTCATACAGGCATGGAGTGAGGAGATTTCCTTGGGCTACAGCAGCTAAGGCAGCTCTGGTTGGCGACTGATGCTTCCGTATCTGGATACAGAATTTTCTGTACTGCGAGATGCAGATCAGAAGGCTGTAAATGTTGGCAGGCAGTGATGGCCTTATCGTTGCCTCTGGATGTCCAGAAATACTTCATTAACCTCTCTCTTCAATGGCACAATTACGACTGCCTGGAAAGCGACTTATAGCTTTCCAAAATTTTCTGTCTCAATGTCAAAGTTACTGTGCATATGTATTATAATATAGCGTAAAAACTTATAGGGGTACAGATGCTAATATATCAATTTTGTACTCCCTCCCTCTTATAAACCCCTTTTTAAGATATGTTAATATTTAAGTAGAACAACTGTAAGCTTTATAAAAAAAAATTATACTTAACTTTTTTTTATCAGTCAAGCGCTTTAAAAGTTCATAACCAAAAATTAATAAAAAAAAATTCATGAATTTATATCTACAATTGATGATTTTAAGCAACATTAATTAAAAAATCAAGGTGAAGACATGCGCTTTTTAAATATATAAGCTATATAAGTATATTAACAATTTTATATGCTCTTACGTAAAACCTAATGGCCGTTTAGTTATGACATTTTGCAGATGACGACAATATTGCATAATTTCAAAAGAATATTTTGTTTATAAGATTTAAGTTTTTAATTGCCTGCCGAAACCCATTTTTCTACTAAGCTAACGAGTCATGGCATTTAAAAACTTGAATTGCTCGATTTAAAATTAAAAAAAAAAAGTAGTAGTCCACTTAAAGCATAAAAAAGCTATATATATTATTATAGATTTTTTGGCATGACATAAGTTAAATTTTGCCTATGATAGAACATGTAGCATTTAGAATTTAAATATGCACGCGTAAAATTGTTTTCACCCTAGTATCGCATACCCGTTTTTTATTTTTAAAATTAATTTCGCTTTTAATTGCATCCTATACATTGGCAAATAAATGCTGCTGACAACAACTAGCTTAATGAATATGTTGCTTAATTATTTATTAAAAGACCAGGTATATATTTTATTCGTGAATAATAAATAAAAGCATGACAGCTACTTAGAGGTTTAAATAAATTGAGTTCTACTGGGCTTTTGAACGGATTTCCTGTGTGGTATTAATTATGTTTATTTAGAATTGTATAGGTATGTATTCTTATAGAGGTTGTTTATAACCAACTGTGGGAACATTGAAGAAAAAAAGGCGATGAAACAAGATTAGTACAATCTCAGCATTAAGGCTAAAAATTCTTTAAAAAAAATGTGCTACAGTCAAGGCGGTAGCCGGCAGTGTGAAACCCTGTATCCTTTTTCTCAAAAAATAATATTTTCCTACATATTTGTTCTTTAAATTTTCTCACTGGAAAACACACACAGCACAAAGCACCAATAATTCAACAAACTTCATCTTCTCAGGAACTATCAGGTAAAGTTTCGTATCTCTAGCTGTTATAGACTCCGAAATATAGTTGTTCATACAGACTAACATGGCTCAATCGCTAGCCGAGCTTATGATAAGCATTTTGGATCGTGCCAGCGAATGGAACTTCACCTTTTTTTTGCGAAGCTGCTTGTTCAGTCGGATCCCCACGTTGGACCCACGTTTCATCCATTTTTATGAATCAACGCAAAAACTCAGCCTTATTTTTTATGAAAATCGCCAAACACATGACGGAAAGGCGTAACTCATCTTGCTCGCAGCTTTTTCATCCATAAGTTTTCTACACATTCAACTAGCTCACGAACTTTTAATCGACGGTCATCAAATACCATATTGTATTATAGATTTTTTCGCCATATCTGAATTGGACCCCTCGATCACCGCGATTTTCTGGTACCCATACATCTAGTTTTACATCTTATTACTTCTTCTCTTCATAAAAAATAATTGTTTACCATAAAATAAAAAATAACTAAGATATCACTTGCAAAAATCATTTTTTTTGGTAGCAATATAGAATGCTTCAAATCATCTGCCTTATAGCCACGAAAAGCAACAAAGACAATCAAATTGTTTCCTAGATAATTTGAATACCTTCCTTTCCGCCTACTGTTTTTTGTTCATGTTCGGAATGCTGAGCTCGGGCATTCTTTAGAGCAGCGGTGGCCAAAACTACTAATGCAATTTTCGGTACCTGTGTGTGTAAACAAAAAAAGCTTTGGCGAAAATTGTGAGGTACCATGGGACAAATTTTGTTTTTTCCACATAGCTGAAATTTGTTCTACAGTCAAACCTGTTTTGTACGTCCTGTTTTTGCGCGATTTTTTTTTTGTGCGGTATTATTGCAATATATAAATATTGGGTCAGTCCATGGTTAAATGGTTATTTGTGGAAAAACATTTTTTCAATTTTTCATTTATATTTTTTTTGCAATTCAGTGATTTTGAGGCAGTTGAACAAAAGGAAGTTCACACATTCCCATAGTGCGAATGATTATGTTTTAAAACAAGTTTGACTGTATTTTATTTTGGATCAAAAAAATTGAAAATTTCTTCTTTTTTTTAAATATTTTTCGAAATTAATATATTAATATATATAGACATTATTTTCTTACAGTAAAAATTTTCTTTTCAAAATTTGCACCTCAATGAAGAATTTAAAAATGTTTTTGTTTTTTCGCTGAAGGGCCAAATTAAATTGGTTTTAAAATTTTTGACATTGCCTCTGCTTTGTGTTTTACTGTAAAGCTCGCTCACACGTACATACGTGTTGAGCTTTCATCTCGTACGTGTGAAAGCTATTAGGAACGCGTGCTTAGGAAGCTTGTTTCGCTTTTGTTCCCTAGTGTTGCTGAGATGTAAAAAATTTTTTTTTTTAGTAGGCCCCTTATGACCTATGAACTATTTACCATTAAGTTGGAGTGGTGTAGTGTCCAAATAAGCTGAGTAGTTGGAAAAAATCCTCTATCAGCCTGGTTGAGATCGAAACCGATTCCACCACTGCCTGACAAAATGCAGCTCGGTGCATAACGTTAGAAAAATTGTAATTTAAATTTCAATATTTTTGGAATATATATGTATAAAAGTTAGTAAAAAAATGTACTCTTACATTTTCATGTACATCTTCATTTAGATGCACATGAACAAGATATCTTTGGAAAGGGTATTTAAGGAGAATGGTAGTCAGAACATCAAGCCTGTTTTACAACAGCAGAATACATAGGTGCCTTACAAATTCAAATAAAAATAGAATTTTTCAAATAAATATTATTTTTTTCATAATTTACTAATTAAATTATATTCATATTTTTTTTATTAGATGATAACATTTTCGCAATCGTTGTATTTCATTTTACAATTCCTTACAGTTTCGTTTGCTTGGTTACAAAAAAAAAGTTACTAGGACATAGTCAAGCAAAATTTTAGTTCATAGTCTTTATATACTATATACCTACTATAATCACATTCACACATTCCACAAACACACTTATTATAGAAACAATTTTCATACACTTTCACGCCCAGATTCGTTATGCCTTAAAATAAATTCTAACTATCCAGCAATAGGCCAATTATTCATATTAATTTAATAGCCCATGGCTAAGACGCGTCCACTGCGCCAATATCGCAAAATTACATGACAACAGAATTTTTTCGATTTTTCGTACTACATCTATTGCGTAACTTAATTACAGCTAGATACTTTCTTTATGTACAGTAGAAAACTAGAGGATACACTTTGTAGCTTAGGACTAATTGTGCTTTAAATCAAAGATACAAATACAATTGTTTTGGATACAACAAGTCTTTTAAATGTGAATGTTTCGTTCTCATATGTACTAGCTAAGCTTATGCTAATGCCAGACACGGCCAGCTCACAGCTCCGTCGAGTACTCCTCGGGATTAACATTGAATTTGCGCCAGCAAATGTGATCCCCCGCAGCTGCTAACGTGGGTGGTGGCAGCTTGTGCGTATTTACGTTAACCACAGAGCTGGCGGAGCGTTTGATGTTATGACTGTTGTGAGTGCTAGCCGGAGCAGGCGCCAAACAGCCCGTCGACCGGCCCAGTGGATTGCGCGACATGGCCGCGCTGCTGCCATTACCATAGGTTATGGATTCATTCGAGGGCGTGATTTCAATGCGCGTTGCATGGCTGCCGCTGCCACCGTCAGACAAACGCCTTATGTAGACCACCTCCCGATGCTTCTCCACTGTGGTGGGCCCATGGTTGCGGCTGGGCAGCTGCGTTTGGGTTTGTGGCTGTGCGGTTTGACGCATGCGTTGGGAATATCTTAGCGGTTTGCCATCATTGGCTTGGAATGGCACGTACTGTTGGGTGATGCCTGGAAACTTATCTACGCTAATATCCTCTTCAATGGCGGAGTCGCCAAACATGGAGCCACTATAATTGGGCGAGCTGTTGCCAGGCGTTGATGACTTCCAATGCGTCTGATGCGGCGTTTGACCATTTGTGGCATACTTTTGGGCGTTTGAATACTGACCCTTTTTTATGGAGTGCGTGTAATCACGTGTGCCACGGCGACGCAACGTAAAGTCTCGACGTCCCGTATCCTGGCAAACTGAGCGCCATTGCTTCCAGGCATGTCGAGCCAAAGGATCTGCTGGTCCCCATTCCTTAGCCGGCTTCGAAGCCTCACATATCATGCCAAAGAAATTATATTCCACCTGACGAAAGATTTGCACGCAAGCAATTATCATTATAATGGCCAGCACGAAGAGTATGGGCGCCCAGCGCGGTATATATTCGGCTAGCAGATCGTCGCTATCATCATCAGCGCACCACCACACCAAAATGCCCGTCAAAATGGCCGGACAGCTGCACCACAGCCACATCCAGCCCTTGAAAATGGGTCGACCAATGGAAAACTCTAAGTCAGTGTAAATGTTTTTGGCTCCATAGATCCAGGTAATGGCAATCAGCTCAAATACCAGCGCCGTGATAATCATGGTGCCCACAATGCGTGAGTCCAGCACACGTGGTATAAGAAACTTGGGCGAGGCAAATGACATGACAGCGACGACTAGTGCAATCAAACAGATAACATAGTTGGGACGACGCGGCACCAGTCGCGTAGCTGTATAAACCGCCACAGTAATGGACACCAGAGCCGCAATTATAATCAGGATGCAGATAAGCGAAGGTATTAGATGTTGCAGCAACGTGCTTTCCGGTTGCGTGCCATACAATACACGATCGTATATGGCTGTTAGAGGTTTCAGCTCATCCATAATCTGGTAACCATTCGATGACAGATCAAACTGCACCATAAACAGTGTGACAGCAATGGCATTGATCAACAAATTAAAGCATAGATATACCACAGAGGTGCGCACGGCATCGCCTTTGTATAAGAACTTGCCGGTAATCATGGGCAGCGCGCCAAAGCCACAATTAACCGAGAAAAGCACTTGCATCAAGGCATTAAACCAAATGTTGCTCTCGGCCAACAGAGTGCCATCAAAGGCCCACAGTTCCGGAAAGTAATGACGCGTAAAAGAGTTGCGCACTTCCCAGCCGGTCAAAGCGCAGAGTAGGCAAAGTCCAGAAAGACCATATACAAACAGGCTGCGACGTAGTATCTTGCCGTTGTGGGTGCTGCAAAAAAATGCCATACGATAAGTAAACAAATCTAAAATTTATTATTGAAGCTACTAACCACAGCATAACGATAATCCAGAGGCCAATCAGTCCGGCTGAGAGCAGGCCAAAGTACATGGGGTTCTTCCAAAAGGGTGTCAGAAATGTTTGCTGCAGACACTCCTGACCATTATTGCCGGTTAAAGTGTAGCCGTTCTGTTCAAATTAAGATATATAGATTACATCATATATGAATTTATAAGATATAGTCTTACCATGTTAAGCTTGAGATTACCCACACATTCGCGAAAAGGCACTGTGTTGAAGGCAAACATGCCAACATAGGCCAAGGCCAACACAGCCTGCAATGATATCCATATGGCCGACACCCACGAGGCAAAGCGGCTGATGATGCAGGCGCCTACAACAAAAAGTATATAGCTTAATATTTAGTAAGCTTTAATATATTATTAACAATCAGATGAGTGGCCAACGTTGGCCATACTTAGATGAGCTCCTGTTCTTGAAATTCTCATAATTTTCTAAATAAGTTGTAAAAAAGTTTGCACAAAACCAAAAGACGCTCGTAAGTCGTTAGCGAATCGTCGCAAAGTCACTTTTAAGCGAATCGTCAATTAAAATTTTGTTTGTAAAATTAATGTTAAACTGTAAAGACAGTAATCGACCATCACTAATGGATAAAATTATAATCTGTGACCATCACCAATCGATAATCAATAGCTTGCTGTGTATAATAACTTATTTCAGCTCGTTTGGTAAATGATCATAGTGTATACATTGATCTGCTGATAGATAAACAAAATCGATAACGCCGGAGTGTTACATACTGCGAACTGAATATTTGACACGGTAAGAGTCCTTTTCTCCATTTTATTATGCCATCCATTTCTAGATTTATGTCTTAAGGCCTATACGCAGTTCGAAAAATTTCGCGAGGAATAACACAACTTAATATAAAAAAAAAGTCCCAAATGGGATATCCTAAATGGGATTTTTTTTTATATGAAGTTTTGTCATTCCGCGCGAAATATTTCGAACTGCGTAGACCCCTTTACAACTGATCGAATTAGAGATCAAACATGTAAGTGACAATAGTTGTTTGTATTTATACCCTGTACCTTAAGATTAGGGATGCAGTAAGAAAAAAAGTCCACGAAAACCCCGGGAAAGAAGTTATTTCATGTTTGTTATATTGGCGCTATATTGCATAGCTCCCTTAGGAACATTAAATTGCACCTTAATAAATTGTAACGTCATAAAAAAAGCCTAATATTGCGTTGGAAAGTTTATTTACATAATAATTTTTTTGAGCCCTCAAATTTGTTTCGATCAAATATCGAGTGGTAGTCGGAGGTACCCTTAAAGCAAAGTTGCCAAATGATAAAAAAAAAACAACTTAAATTTTAATAAATACAATGATATATTTAAAACCCACAAGTTTTTAAGTCCAATTTTATGTTTTCTCTTAAGTAATACTAGCTATACATATCATGGTAAATGCAGGATTTTTTTCATGTAAATTATCGCGAAAGCTCAAAAAATACCAAATGTCAATTTTGACTGGCAACTTCTTAAAAACCACTAATTATAATTTGATAATTTTTTGGCACAGGACACCTTCATATCTCTATAATCATATTTAATTGTAATTTTGTCCAATTTTTTTGGCGGGATTTTTGGCCAAAATATGCCCAGTGGTACAGTGCGCAAGATCGAGAGAGAAAAATGTCACTCCTACACTGTGCGTGTGCCGACTGCCCTGCAGCAGGATATGTAAATTGAGAGACTGCCCCCTACTTTGGTTTATGAGATATCGCAATCCATATTACCTACCATTCAGAAATTTGAAGAGTTATCAAGCACTGTACCACATTAAACCAAAATCGATTTATTTGGACAAATTGCCCCTATAGCACCGATCCACAGTTGAGGAAATGTCCAATTTAGCGGCTAATCATTTATTTAAATTGTCAACCTAGTTCCATTAAATTTAAACTTATGAAATATTTAAAGTATTATAGATATGTAGCATATAAGACGAGCTTGGTCCGACTAGCACTACTATGTATATCACATAGCTTACATACAACACGAGATGGTTATAGCCCGTAACTTAATCATCTATCAATCTTTCTCAATCAAATTTTAAATAACTTTTTATACTTATCGAAGCACTTTATCATATAGCTGACATACATATATGTAACATATAGTATAGACACATGACCCACTCTATATTGATGCTCGCTATACCACAACGAAAAAAGGGCTCACTTGGACACTAACATTTTCAATCTCCGCTAAATTGGCCATTTCTGCCACTGTGCAATTGTTTGAAAAAAAATGTATGAGCATTATTGTTTGCTTTTGAAGACATGACTAGCAAATTGGGAAATCAAACAATTTTTGGGTTATCTAAGAGCTATGCCGAATTTAATCGAAATCGGTTTAGTTATTTGTTTGTTGCGTTGGTACAGGATATATCAAAGTCTTCCCGCCCGACTTTAACAATCGATTTTGGTATTGGCTAAACCAATTTCTAAGCCAGCTACAAATTATAACTTTATCCATTTTGTGAATTTGTTACGAAAATACGCTTAAAAAGTTGAAGAAATGTTTGGCACTTGGAAAGTCACCTAAAAACAGTCCATAAATTGCGACGAGTTTTGACTTCTCTGTTAATTTTTTCTAACAGAGTTTGCATTTTTGACTATATAGTTAGCGCTTAATCGTCACACAATTATCGATGCAAATTTTTTAAATTTCGTACAAAATGTGGAAAAAAAGGGGCGATACAACTTTGGCATTCCTTTGCAGCACCAGTTTTTATTATTTTTTAAGATTTTGTTACTGAGGTCTTTTTTCGAAGGTGTTGTGTCGTAATTTGCAGTTTCATTTTTGCGTTTGCCTTTATATGTTGTTGCTCATATTGCTCATTTTTGAATCGTTTTGTTTTTCTCGTTACAATTGATTTTTGGTTATACTTTTTGTTCATTTAGAATTTGCCTTAAACGTCTCTATGGTTATTTTTTGTGGACTCGTCCGAACAGCGCATGGATCAGCGGGTACGGCAGCATAGGCGGCCAGCAGTCCAACGTGTGCGAGGGTGCTGCCGGGTTTGTCATTGTCAGACTCCAAGTGCCGCGCACAAATATGCTGCCACTCTTAAATTGAGTCCGACTGGGTCCAGAGCCACCAGGCACACCAGTAGTGCCCCACCCTGCTGCCCCTGCTACTGCCATAGTCCTAACTGAGACCTTACAGTGCTGGACGCGCCTTCGATTACACGAACGGGACACACACACCAATGCATTTTGCTGATTTTAATATTTTTTTTAAGCTTTTTTTCAGTTTTTCTTTTTGTAGTCCTGATAACATGATGATGATGAACTTTATCAACTAGGGTCACATTTAAGTTTGTTCTTTTTTTTGTGTTTTTATGATTTTTTAGTTTTTTTGTTTGCATTGATATATTTTTTGGTCTGATATTTGTTTTTCTTCTTTTTTTTTATCTTTACGTTTCGTGATTTCTTTTTCTTTTTAGACTTTTGTGTTGTTTTTGCTTATATAGTTTTGCTTGCTTTGCTGTGCTTTTTGGCATTTACTTTTGCTTTTGTTTTTGCTTCAGAAATGACGAAAGTTTGCGCCGCATTTTGCAATTGTACCAACGGACACAATTTGAGTGTGGGGTAGACGGGCTGTGTCCAACCGTCGCAGCTGCGGAATGCACGACCGCCCCGTAGTACAAGACCGAATTTCTGCTATATATTTGGCAAACTGCGAAATAACAACTTGTGAATTATAAGCAGCAAATGCAGGCAAAATGCTGATTGCATTCAATGTGCTGCAGCTTTTGGCTGCAAAGCTTTATCCTTTGCATCTGGGGGCTGCACTATTTTTGGGGGTTGCACTATTTAAGGGTTGCATGGCGAGCTTTTATGCCTGCACTTGGGGTTGTTTTAGGCGGCAAGCACCTGTTGAAGCTGAGCTTACCTTTAAATATGGGCGATGCACGCCATGTATGTGCGGCGCCTTGTCCCAAAAATTGACCCACAGATATCTCCAAAAGTATCATGGGCAGACCGACTAGAAATAATAGTATGACATATGGTAGCAAATAAGCTGAACCATAACGATCCAGTTCGCGTGGAAAACGCACAACATTTGCATAGCTCACATTGAGGCAAATGCAAAGCACGAGACCACGAAATACGGAGCATTTGGTCTGAAAAGATACAGAAAAACAATGGCTCAGGTTTGATTTTTTTTCGATTTACTTAAAAAACAAAACAAATATTGATTTTATAATTAAGCCAGATACACTTAGTTCTGTTTAAAGAGCAAACAACAAATTCAAAACTTGCACAGTTGCGGTTTCAGCTGTTGCGGCATCCGTCACACACACGCACACACATACAGTCACACAAAGTGCATACTTCCGGCACTTCCGCCACGCTAATACACAATTTGAAGTTTTATTATTATATGTTTGCTGTACTGTAATTTTCGTTTTTTTCTTCATTTTTTTTCGTCAAATTACACAATTTTTTGTTTTGATTATTGTTGTTATTGTTAGTTTATTTGTTTTAGCTTTACAGTGCCAGCAAACTCAAGGCGGCGCATTTGATTCTAATGTTTATCTGCAACGTAATGAACAGCAGTAAAAGAAAGTCTACATTATGTGAACTGTAAAAGAAAATAAAAATAAAACCCAACATTACTCTAATAAGCCGCCTGCAAAAATTTTACGGCATAAGCTCATTAGATGCGCGTAAAGTAAATAACAACAATAACAACTGCAAGCAGCTTAGTGTGCTTTATACTATGAATACTTTCAAAAAATATATAAAAAAAATAGCAGCAAAGCAAAAAAATAAATAAATAAAAAAAAAATCCAAAAGCAGCAAGAAAGAAAAAAAAATTGCCAACTATACAAAAAAATTAAAGAAGTTGTTGGCATGCTTTTAAGTGAAAACTCATGCAAGAGAGCGAGACAAAAAACGCGTCGCACTGGCAAAGCCACCCAAAGAAAAAAAAAAAAACAACAACAAGCTGACAACTAAATGAACGCAGTTAATAAAACAAAAACCGCATAGAGAAAATGTAAACAAAAGTGTAGAGGAACCCCCCCCCCATATCTCATCGATAAAAAGTGAGTAGACGAAGTGGGCGCTTTTCGAAACGATGAACATGCGGTGAGCATGATATGCCCATAATCATCTATAAGATACACTCACATATACACACACTTTAAAATGGCTATTAAAAATCGAAACCAAAGCAAGCGTAAAGTTACCGGCTTAATTTGGGTTAAAGCTTATTTTAACTAAGCATTGAAATTTTTTAAGATCTCACATAATCTCTTTAAAGTACATAGTTAGAATGAATAATTTAAAGGCGCCGAACTATGCAGTATATTTATGATATTATGCTGGTATAAAAATGTAACTAAAAAACTAAACTAAATTCAAGATAACTAGCTGCAAGTGTAGGGGTGGTTGTTGTAACACAAGGTGAACGTATTCTTGTCTATTGGACTCACATACGTCTATGCCCAGAATTAGCAGGCCTAATATACTAGAAGAAGTCAGAAAACATTGAGCAACAAATCAAAACGATCTCTGGAACTGTCTTCAATCAGCTTTGAACAATATCAAAGCAAGAAAAGAGAAAACTTGTCGAAAGAATGCCAAGTCCACCGCAATCACAAGATTTGAATCCGATGAAATTGGGTTGGCAAGAACTCGATCGAAAAGTTAGAATACTTTGAACAATAAATCAATCTGCATCTGTCTTCAATCAGCGTGAAACAATATCAAAGAAAGAAAAGAGAATAGAAAACTTGTCGAACGAACGCCAAGATTCAGTTCGATGAAAATTGCGTTTGAGTGTATTTAACATACAGTTTTCAATTCTTTTATCATTTTTATTAAATATGTGTTTCAAAAGGTTAGATAAGATTCAGTTCTGTACATTCTCATGGAAATTGCACGATTGAATCTAAAATAGTAGTGCAAAATCGAAAAATTTGTTTATTCATCATCGGTCAAGTTTTTTTGAACAGCAGTGTAGGAACTCATTTCGAGTTTACGCATATTAACTATATATTATTAAATATTAAGGTTAATCCAGTGTTGGGCAAAACTCTTACAAACAAATATTTCATTGTATTAGTGAGCAGCGCCGAAAGCAAGAGCGCACAAGAGCGCAAGATCGACAATCAAGCTAAAACGAGAGAGAAAATTGTCACACATACACTGTGCGTGTGCTGACTACGCTGTACCACGCGTGTTACGTACATTGAGAGACTGACCACCACTGGTTTAGTCATAGAATAAGTCCTAGACATAAGTCTCTCAATTTCATAGAGTTTTTGTAAATATTTTCTCAGCTTTTTATGTCTCTAATGCCATAAAATATAATTATAAAAATTTAATAGCTACATAAAAAAGACATTTACTTAAGCCTCTCTTTATTTTTAGAATGTTACACGCTACGTTTTTCTTGTAATGCTTAAGATTAACTGAATAATTTTGAATTATTGAATTATAATATTTTAACACAAAGACTTTTACTAAGTTCCAGATATTTTACAAGATATACATAAAAAGAAGTCAAAAAGGTTCCTATTTGCATACGCATATATAGGTATTTGTATTTATCAGGAACTAGTAACGTACGTATGCAAATAAAAACCACTTCGACTTTTGTTTGATATCAAGTTTGTAAAAAATATTCTCTTTGTGTGCTGACAATCGTTTACATCAAAATAATTTTAAGTCATTATAGCCTGTACCATGAATTACGAAAATAGAAAGCCTACACGAAATTCGTCAGGGAATTCGGAGGATGGCAGCCATCCACAGTTGAATTATGAAAAACAACTGCAAACTATGTTTTTCGATGGTGCTGCATTGTTGTAACTCGAAATTAGTTTAATTATTCAATTTTAAAATAAATAAATAAAGATAAAAACAATACAACGTCTATCGAATCGGCTACTTCAACTATATGAAGTAAGTTTATTTTTGTAGAAATTTCAATGGTTAGTGTTTTTTAGAATTGGATAATTAAGAAATTGTGATAGTTACAGTTGGTTCTATCCCAGACAAATTAGGTTTATCACGGCAATCTTTTTGAGATACTCTACATCAAAAAATGTTTAAAATATTCAACAAATACAGTGTTTTCCAACAAGAGGTGTTATTTTGAATCACCCGGTATTTTGGTAGCTGTCACTTTTCAAGCTTTTATTCTTGGACATTTGACAAGTAGAAACTACGCCATTACTAAAAATGGAACTATACACGCTTCAACAACGCATTGAAATTATTAAAATTCACTACAAAAATGGTGAAAATCTTGCAGTCACAGTTCGCAAAACTAAAGCATTTTTGGGTTGTCGTGAAGCATCTTTTCGCACCGCAATATAGAAATTGGTGGAAGAATTCGAGCTGTTGGGACAAGTTAGTGATGTGAAGAATAAAACCCGTGCACGTCGCTCAAGAACAACTGAGAATATTGCTGCTGTAGCCCAAAGTGTTGAAGAAAACCCAGGTTTGTCTATTCCTCGTCGTTCTTTGGAATTGGGCATTCCACAAACGTCATTACACCGTATTTTGCATAAAGACTTGGGTCTTAAGGCTTATAAAGTTCAGTTAACACAAGAGCTCAAGCCCGCCGATCATCAACAACGTCGTGTCTTTGCTGATTGGGTCCTTGAAATGCATGAAAATTATCTGGAAATCCATCGAAAAATCTTCTTTACTGATGAGGCCCATTTCCACCTCGGTGGCTACGTCAACAAGCAAAATTGTCGCATCTGGGGCTCGGAAAACCCAAGAGTTATTGTTGAGAAGCCTCTCCATCTTCAACGTGTGACTGTTTGGTGTGGTTTATGGTCCGGCGGTGTCATTGGACCTTACTTTTTCGAAAATGAGGTTAGATCAACAGTTACGTTGAATGGATTGCGCTATCGAGAGGATTAATGATTTTTTATAGTTGGAGTTGGATGGTATTGATCTGGACAACGTGTACTTTTAACAAGACGGCGCTACGTGCCACAAAAGCAACGAAACCATTGCTCTTTTACGGGAAAAGTTTCCGGACCGTGTTATCTCTCGAAGCGGTGATCACAATTGGCCACTGAGATCTTGTGATTTAACACCTTGCGACTTCTTCCTTTGGGGCCACGTGAAAGATAAGGTCTACGCCAACAGATCAGCATCGATTCAAGACCTCAAAGATAGAATTCGTAAGGCTATCGAGGACATAGGGCAGCCACTTTGCAATTTGGTTATGGAAAATTTTATGAAAAGAATATGGTCCTGCAAGCGTGGTCGCGGTGGCCATTTGGCTGATGTTGTTTTTAATTATTAACGGCATACCTTCCTCTTTATTATGAAATAATAATCCGATCATTTATCTCAAAAAATGGCATTTTTCTTTGAATACCAAAATAACACCTCTTATTGGAAACCCTTTAACATATTATACAATTTTTATGTTAATGTTTTAAACATCTAGAAAGATGCCTGACGGCCCTAACCAATCTTACATGGTTATTCTTAAACAGGTAGACAAGTCTGCTGCGTCTGCTTTAGAAAAAGTATCTCATTACCAATTTGTGCATACCAACATGTTACTGAGAAAGGCTTTTAACATTTCTAAGTTATGAAATTCCGTAGGTTATTTGTTGATTTTAATCTACAATCTGCGATAAAATATTTCTTACTCCCACGAGCCAGTTTTTGTTTTCTAATAAAATTAATCATTCTAAATTATATTAAAGTTCAGAAGTATAGTTTAATAAAATATATTATGTATACGAGTAGTTTTTGATAAAATAAATAAAACCCCAAAATTAAACTTAAGAAGCATACAATTTTTTCAAAATTGACAATTTCTAAATATTTTCATACACTTACTTTGCGATAATATCTAAATGGCACATCCTCATGCACAACATATAGATAATCTGCTAGATATTTTGTTGTTGGTATTTCCATCTTGGGACAGATTTTATAGTTCTTATAGGTACAAAAGAATTTGTCATTTTCTTGCATTTGTTTTTTTATAAGTTCATATAAAATATATTAATTTCTTTCTGTGTAAGAATTTTATAGTTAATATTTTTAGGCAACACTTATTGCTTCAAATCTAAAAAAAAAAATGTTAGTTAAAAACAAGTTTTGTTCAATAGTTTGGCTTATGTTGGTTTTCTTAAACGTGATAATTAATTCTTTTTATTTAGCGATGTATTACACTTATTTAAGGCTTTTGCAACTTAAGCGTGTGAAGTTTATGTACAAAATTTACATTTGCATAGTTTTTAGAAACTTTATATTATAGATTTATTTATTTGTTATATTAATGAATCAAAAAATATGTTGATGTTAAGCTTGCTTATGTACACGTTTTATTTGTTTATATAAAGCCGGGTTTGAGCGTTTCTTAATTTGAAAATAGTAATAAGTTTAATTTACTATAAAAAGTTCCAACAAAAATAAGTTTTGTATGCCACTATTATTCATAAAAGAGAGCTTTAAGTTCAAACCAACGCTTTGTAATTACATTTTTCGTTTGCTATTTTGGTTTTTTAAATTTATTTTTACAGCATTAATTACTGTAACAATAATTAATGGGCTACTTATGAAGACGAGCGCTTAAAGGCTTGTCACAAACTATAAGAGCGCAATTAGACAACTATGAAAAACCCATTTTTAGTATTAATAACTACATAATTTAAACTTGACATTTAACATTTAAAGTTTTATTTATTAGTGCGTCAATGATCAGCTTATGCTTCTATTACTTTAGTTGGAAGTGTCGTGCATAAAATGAAATGTTTATTGGCTTAAAGCGCAAAAATGTACAATAAGAAATATGTGGAACATGGCTTTTAATATGAATTGGCAACACTTTTATTGCTCAGCCCTGAACCGCTTGTTGAATGTCGTTTATAAGTAGCCATTGTATGCATATCATTAGCAAGCAGCACTTTTTATTATCATATTTTTTCATATATGTATGTTAGATATGTTCTTGGCCATAACACAATAACGACAAACAAACAAACTACTGACGAACATTTCCGTAAACTGATATAAGCTGACATTAGATATTGCAATCAAACCATTTTAAATGGTTTTATGAGTTTAACGTTTAACACGCGACGTATGCTTAATACGTTTAAGAAGTTGCTGTTAATTCAAAAAGCCCACACAAGCCGTTAATTGGCTGCAGTTCAGTTTCGATTTGCATTTATCACTATATATATATGTATTAATTCTAAAAATTTGTAAACTTCGCGCTGCGCAGTGCACTCAACACCAGCGCCGACGTGCGACTGCGCAGACGACAACAAGCCCGATGACGATGACAACGACGCGAACTTGAAAAGATACACGAAAATCGAGCGCAACCTCAGACAAATTTAATGAAAAATCGAATAAAAAGTGTACGCAAAACGGGTTTTCATTAATAAAGGCGGCATCGCAACCGATTTACGTGATTTTCACATCTTTCTATCACAACAAACAGTTGAAAATTTTCATCATCTCCGTCGTCGTCGTCGTCAAAGTCGATCGCACGAGCGTACCTAACCGGCCGACGAACTGCTGCGCGCTCTCATTAATGCAGAACTGACTGGGCCAAAGCGAACGCTGGGAGCCACAGCTCAAAAACGTGGCTTTCTATACACTGTCAGCGCAAAGTATGCGCATACGTTACAAACGCTGCTCACAGTGGCTGTTTACAGCCTTCTTCATTCTCCTCTTTGTGTTACACTGAGAGCAATGAAGTCAAGGCAAGAAGTGATTGTGCCAAAATGTAAATAAAAGCCCTATGGGTTTTTTGTAGTGGCGTATATAAAAATATTTTAAATATTGTTTCAATGCTTAGTATTGGTATTTGATTTAAAGCGTTCAAACAAATATGACAGTGGCAAATACAATTTTTCCTAACAAAACATGGCGTAAGACTTTATACAAATCAAGTATATCTTATTCTATTTTTACACGGTAGATACTAGTATCTACGTTCCAGAAAAAATCGTACAAAAAAAAAGTGTAAAAAAAGACATGAGGTTAGCTGCTATGCAAAGAAATTAGAAAGGGGAATTCCCTAAATAAATAACTAAAGGATTAGGTTAATAAAAATATTTTTCTTTCAAATTTCAATCAATTCGCAATTTTTTTAATCGAATGAAATTGCTTAAGCATTTTTTCTCTAGACCGTGTTATATCAAACCGTTTAAAAAAGACCTGAGAGAATTGGGTGTACTTGGTTTTTTTGGCAACACAAAACTGAACTTTAATTTAAGGTTTAGTGGCAGTCATCAGTAGTGGATCTACTCAAATTGCTTGAAATTTTTATAGTAAAAAATAAAATAAAATTTTTAACAATTACTTCTGTTGCACTTGCTCAATTTTGTTAACATTCGCGAAACAGATTAATATTGGGAAGTACCCTGAACTTTAAAAAATCATAAAAAATATATAAAGTATGAAAATAACAGAAAAGACTTTAAACGCTTGGAAATAAAATACTGCATTCGCATCCGTCCTTACCTACTTGTATAGAAAGGTTTCGTAGTAAATAGAAAAAAAAAACTGTCTGATGTGATCCAAATTAGAATCATGTAGATTAAAATAAAAAACATTCTTTTTTTTATATGCACAAACGACGTTGGTGCGGGGTATTTTAGAGAATGGTAGGTACGACTGTAGCTTTTTTTAAACTAGAAAATGTGCACGCAGGATGTGGAACCCCTAGTTTCCTCCTGGGATGAACTCTGTGAAAATTAGTTAGTGTGCAGTAGATACCATAGTCAGTCAGTTTTAAAAAGCGGGTTGTGGTGCGAACTATGCAGGGTGCGGATCCCCTACTTTTCTGCTGGCATGAACTCTGTGAAAATTAGGAAATGTGCAGTAGATACCATAGTCAGTAAGTTTTAAAAAGCGGTTTGTGGTGCGAACTATGCAGGGTGCGGAGCCCCTAGTTTTCTCCTGGCATGAACTCTGTGAAAATTAGGAAATGTGCAGTATATACCATAGTCAGTCAGTTTTAAAAAGCGGGTTGTGGTGCGAACTATGCAGGGTGCGGAGCCCCTAGTTTTCTCCTGGCATGAACTCTGTGAAAATTAGGAAATGTGCAGTAGGTTGGGGAAAGAAGCATGCCGGTTGTGGAGCCGCTAGGCTTCTTCTGGCACATTACTACTAGACGCAAGCTAAATCTAATTTAAAAAAGTAGCTATTGTTTTAAATTAAATGTTTAAAAAGCAAAAAAAAAAAAAATATAAATAAAAATAAAGCTTTTTTTTTTAATATTGCTTAGGCTTAACAAAATAAATTACATTTAAAGACAGTTTAAAAAATTATATTAATGCTTAATTAACTGACTTTTTTTTTTCAACTGTATGCTTAGATTGCTTACAGTGCGTAAAAATAATACATGCACACTGTTGCAGCGCCTTAAAGGCATGCCATGTTTTTTTTCATAATGTACGCTTCACTGATTTTCTTGTAAACTATTTTATATGTTGTCATGTTTGCAATAATAATAAAAAAATGTACTTTTCCATCCAAACAAGTGCAGAGAATGCTTTAATAATTCTAAGCCTTCTACAGAGCCGGTGAAGCAACGCCTACACGCTGCAATTCTGCCCACTGTAACTAATTGAAAGTTCTAAAACAGCTCAGAGTTGCTGCGCCGCCATTAGATAGGGTTCTCATGTCTTGGCACCATCATTTTTTTTTTTTATTATGTATACGTAACACTCACACACGCATAATTAACTCATAAGTATTCCATGTGGTAGGAAGATTGGTAAAAGTATAAGACGTTAAACACCACAGGCAAAGAGAAAACCGTTCATTAGACTGAACTTAGTTGCGTTTCTCTGCGTTTTCTCATAGTTAAACTCAATTCTATGTTAACACGTTCTATACACACGCTAAGCAAGCTTCAGAAGCCACAATTTCATAATTATTATGTAAGCATGCAAAGCAATGGAACAACGAAACCAGTGCAGCACATAATTAACGTCGCTCACTGTAATAATAAAAACAAAAAAAAGATAGCGTATGTTAAACTTGGGCGCGCATGACTTTGGGATACACTGTACCATCACATTATATGTATGCTCTAACAACCTTTACCACAGAGGCGACTTAAATATAGGGTGGGCCATCTGTTGGTTTGTAACAACACGAACTATTAAATTGTAATCATGGATCATTTATCAACCGAACAACGCCTTAAAGTGGTGCAGGCGAAAATGGTCGTTCTGTGAAAAAACGTAGCTGAGACCAGGGTCGACGTGTTGCGGGAACATTATTACAAGAATCACAACTTGGTAGGACCACTTTGCGTCGAATTTTGCATGCGGATCTGCATTTAGACACTTACAAGATTCAAGTGACGCAATAATTGAAGCCCGCGGACGATTGTCAGCGTCGCTTATTCGTTCAAGTCAGATGACTGACTTTTCGTCTAAAAATATAAATCGAAGTTTACAATGTTTGCATACGGGCCTGTAAAAATAGCCAGGCGGCCATTTGGGCGAAATTATTTTTCATACATAAATGAATAGTTTCAAACTTGCATTTGGTATATACATTTGCACAATTTTGTTGGAAAATATACGAATAAAGTGCAATTAGGAAACAAAGCAGCAAATGGCCCACCCTATACTTTATTTCTTTATTGCGTGTCACAAAAAAAAAGCAAAATAAACTTGATCTACAGAAATTTCATTTATTCTGCTTTACATATTGTCAAGAAATTCGGTAGATCTTTGGCGTTTCCTTCTCTGTGTTACATACATTTACATAAACTTAATATACTCCTTAGCATAAGCTACAGTGTATACCAAGAGCAGCTGGTAGAAGAAAAACAAACTTATTGCTGGCGCGCGCGCTTTAAAGTAAATCAAGTAATTATTATAACCAAAGCCGAAATAAGAATGCTTGGGCGTTAATATAAAATGAAAAAAACTACATAATAAAAAATGAAAAAATGTGTGCAAGTTTATTGACGCAAATGGTTAGTTCCAGAAATAGATAATAGGCGGAAACTCTAAATACATACAAAATTTACGAGCTTGTATGACTTTGGATTTGACCATAAAAACGTGGCAGTACATTGAACCAATTCTAAGGCATGCATTTTCAACGGAAATGTGACGATCCAAAACTTGACCCGTCAAAATTTATGATCGATTAAAGTTGCTGTTGTTCTTATTGTTGTTAGGCATGGCTTTCACGATGACTGTTAATTGGCTCGGCAGTGGGTTTTCGTTATTTTTTTTGTTCGTGTTTAGAGAATTTCTGATTTTGTCGATATTTGAATATGTATATGTTTTGCATATATAATGACTTTATTTTTCTTAAAGTCTTTGTCAGTGTGCTTGGCATAACAAATGGCTTATAAAGCGGCCGTTAAAATATGAAAACGCAGGCAACAAAAAAAAAAAAAAAAGTAAAAGCATAAGCCAGGCAATTAAAAAAAAATATCTTTAGAAATGGTTCTTTTTAATGTCATTATTTAGAGAACTTAATTTTGTTTTGCGACTCTGTACATTTTGATTTCCATTTTTATACGAATTTTATGTACACATCAGTCAAGCTATTTAGCTGTGACCTGAAATTGGAGTGTGAAAATGTCTATACAATTAAGTTTGGACATAAAAGGAGCTACATATAAAAACTACAATTGTCATTATGTTGAATAAGCCAAAGGCATTGTATGCTGCTCGCTTTGTGTGGCCATAGACTGTCACTCGGACTTTGGCTAATGGGCGCAGTGTAGTGTAACACTGTGGACATCTTGGGCACAACGAGTCACTGGAGCGCGCACTGGAAGACCAACCAGACGATAGCCTTTTGTGTGATTTGCTGTCTGTTTTGTACTTATGTTACAGATCTGGTCTATAATCAAAAAGACTAGCAGCAGCAGCAGCAGCAAGTGAAAGGAATCATGAAGCCATGCAGCTGTAATATTGCTAACTAGCCAAATGTTAATGCAGTCGTCCACTGTTACATACACACACACACACATCTTGTAACCCGGTAGCGCAGTGTAGCGTTGCAAGCCAACTTGGGATTTTGGTTAACTTGCCACTTGCTCAACTTTCGGCACGCCCAATTGTCGCCCCAATGGCATTCATACATTTATTTAAACCATCTTTTTGCTGCACACAATAAAATTCTGCTGCCCACTTGCACACACTTTCACTGCGACTTTCAAAATTCCTATATGTCGAAAATTCTAATAACTGCCAATTATTATATTGCTTCCCACTGGCGCCAAGAACCGGTTTGGTCTTTTGTATGCAATACAACATGACGTCATCGATTCACGTCGTACCAGCAAATCAACCAAAGTGTCCATATGCACATCCATTGCTGGTAGCTCTTTTTCTCGCTGCACTTAACGCATAAAGCGTGCGATCAACGAATTTGCACTAAAAGTAGGTATGCACCATGCAGTAGTAATTTTTCGTTTTTTTTTGAACTTGTTAATCAGCGAATTGGAAACGAAAAATAAACGCAAAAATATACAAGATGAAGTAACTGATAGGAGTAGCGAGTACGGACAGACAAATGTGCAGCAACGACAAAACGTCGACCTATTAACTGTCTTAACTGCCCCATGCAATTGTGGTTTACATATGTGCATGCATACGTTTAAATATTTATTCACTTTTATCTTTGGCTTAAAGCAGACATATAAACACACATATTTTATTATATTTCGGAAGCCAAAACATTTTAGAGTTGTGCCACAAATCGCTAGATTAACCTTTAAAATATCCTAAACATGTTTCAGGTTTCTTCTTTGCGCCTTTAAAATATCCTAAACATGTTTCTGGTTTCTTCTTTGCGCTAGAGGCTTTTCCTTTAAAGAAAAGAGCCAAAACACGGCATTGTGCTTAGCATTTTCCCATTATCTGTCAAATGGATCTCCATCTGCTCAGGCTGGATTGTCGATTTAATAACAAGAGCAAAATTCAATTGCTAAAAAATAATGTATTTTTAATAACTTGCACGATGAAATAAAAAAAAAAAAACAACAAAACAGCACGCCTACTTCGCTTCAATAAGCTACTACCCGTCCTTCCAAGAGAGTCACGGTACTTCACCGAGTTGCCACAACAGCCGCATGGAACACCACCTTTAGATAAAGCTCCCCCAACCTTCAAAAAATCAAAGTCCAATGGCTTGCGAATAAATTTTGCGTTCTTAAAGATATTTTAGTTGGATCCAGGAATTGCTGTTGGTATGCATTTAATGTCCGACATCTAAATGTTTGCAGTTGTTATGATAGGCTATTAAATGAGCACGCTACTCTTAGTGTTTACCGAAATTTTAATGAGTTTTTGTCAAATCTTGTTTGTGGCTGTGCACTTTATTTTGCATGTTGCATAAGTAATCAAAATACATATTTTCAAATTTAATGTTATACATGCAATACATACTAAAAATACATTTTTAATGCATTAAACTGACTTTGAAGCAAGTTTTTTTTTACACAGTACTAACTGCAAAAACAAAAGACTTAAGCAACAAACTCAGTGTAACTTTTTTGCTGCTGCAACTAAAAGTATGCTACACTTTTTGCAAACGGCTTGAACATGAAAAATCTTTGCATACTTTCAGGCTGTCGCTGAATTTTATGTTTACTTGAGCATATTTGAAATGTTTTAACGCTTTAATTAAAACCAATTAGCAACATTTAACATACTTTGCTGCACTTTGCACTTACAGCACATGTTTAACAAATCTAATTAGCATCTGACGCAAAAGCCCGCTCGTCTAGCAATTGATATTTGACTTAAACGCTAACCCACAAACTAAAAAAAAACAAAAGTGGAACAGCCAAACTAGTTTGTATGAGAGGGGCGAATCTATGAGCAAACAAGCTGATTATTAGACAAAAACAAAGCCAAATAATAGGCAAAATTTACAATGCGCATAACAAATAATAAAAGAAAAGTTGTGCCATTTTTATCAACTCAAGGTTGTGCAGGTTTGTTTTTTTTTTTTTTGATACACTCTTTGTCAAAAGATGATAAGAAATATACCAAACAAAAAAACAAAAAACAAACATTTATTCATATTATTTATTTTGTGTATACAGCAACATATTTGTAAGCAACAAACTCAAAATTATAATAATAAACAAATATACGTGAAAATCAACAAAATCCGTGAAAATTAACACGTTAGCCAATGCGCATGGGAAAACATGCCGAAAATCCACAAAATCTACACTGCAGTCACAAATATTGTGTCCACCTTTGTTGAATATATGGCACGGAAATGTATGGCAAAACACGTAGACATACCCAATCGTTACGATCTTAGATATTAAACAAACTAATTGATTAGTTCGAACTTCCAACAATTAAACAACTGTTGACATTTGGAGCACGTTCCGGAGCTCTCTTAATACTGTCGTTAATTCCAAATTTTTTTGCGCGCAATTTAATTTTAACATTTAAACACAATAACAACAAAAACGTGAGTAATTGTTGACCGGAATCACAGCAGCACGTTAAACCATTCATTCATTCATACATAATCATATCGCATCGCATCGCATTGGAATTTTAACAACTGATAAGTGCACTCACCTGTTGATTTGACTCATCTTCCGCAGCGGGCAATAACTTGGCATTACTGGCCGTGGTTATATTGTGCGTCGAATAGTTCTTAGAGACATCATCCCGCATATCATGAAAACCCGTTTGCAAATCACTTAATGTATTATTACTGCCACTGAGCGTTACAATGCCGCTGGAGCTGATACGGCCCGAGGTGGCCGTAGTGCGTCCGCCGCCGCTGTCCACAACACTAGATACTGTAGATATGCAACTGCGCGTGGTTTGTGGCGATGGCGTCACAGCGCCCAGCTCCGCATTGGCCTTGGCACGACGCATATTAAGCCAGGACATGCGCTGTGGCTGTTGGCGTTCCAGCGTAGCCGGATTACTGTTGCTGCTCGCACCGCCTATATACACACAAGTGCGTGTGGTCACTGAGGAATCGCTGCGCAGCCGCTGCTCGGTGTCAGGGCGTGGCAGTGTGGCCATGGCGCCGGATATTTGCCTGTAGATGGGTTTGGCTATGTTTTGTTGCTGCCTTTGCGTTTGCAGGCTAAGTTGTTCGGCCAGCGCCTCGTCGCTGCTGCGCGTCTTATAGCTACTGTTCATGGATTAAATTCTCGCACGATGCTCTAAAAAGGGAAGAAAATAAAGAAAACAAGAAAAGTTAAAGACCGATTGATACTCATCAAATGATTCATTCCAGCTTATTGAGAAATTCAAATACTTTTGGGGGGCTTTTGAGCCACACCACAACCAGTTTAAATTCGTATGAAAACTCAAAATTCGTTTAATATGTTTATACTCTTTGTTGGCTGCAGGTTTTGGGCCTGTTTGTCAAAGTGTTTGTAAAGCATTTTGAAAGTTATCGCAATACGATTAAAATATCTATAGAGTGTACAAAGAAATTTCTAAACGGAAACAGATATTTTCTTTTCAGATTTGTTTAAAATTCTGGATAACCACCAAAAAATCCCATAAAACGAGATAATTTGGATATTATCTAAGAACCCTTGGATCGGGGCTTTTTGGACTTCGGATTCAGCTGCCCAAAGTCCATAATGGGTGTCTCTGTCACCTGTTAAGTTTGCACCACTTTTTGTTGTGGCCTGTGAGTTATAACAAAAAAATATTCTATTCCAGCCAGAATTGCAGTCTCATAATCTAGCTAAACTTATTTGTGATCCATTCATTATGGTTACTAAATAACATTATATCAACGTTTTTTGATCTAAGCGAACTCCGCTTGTCGCTCACTAGATTGCCAGCCTTGCTAAACTTTAAAAAGTATTACCTTCCAGTAATTCAACGGGCACATGCTTGAATCTAAGTTTGTGACATTCAAATATTGTCGAAGTTCCAAAATTGAGTCAACCCTACTATTTCGGATCTTTTGAGATTTGTTTTTTTCTAAAAAAGCGAAAAGTGTCTGCGACGTGGGTGCCGTTGTTTGCCCATATTCGGGATTTGGTCGATAATCGAAAATCGAGATAAATGTATCGATGATCGGAATTCGGGATTTAGTCGATAATCGAAATAATATATCGATGATCGGGAAAAAATAAAAAATATCGATGCATCGATATAACATCGATGTTACTTCCAGCACTAGTATAAAGCTAACGTTTACGATTTGCATACTCCCAATTTCATATTTATTTTATTTATATAACTTCTCAAAAATCGCTTACTCTTTTTAATAAATTTCTCTGTTTAGACAGCTGAGTGAAAATTCGTAAAATGTCTCAATCGCTTATTTATTGAAATTGAGACGATTTAACTATTTTTTTATGCAACGCATCAACCCTGTCGCATCTATCAGTTATCGATAGGCAATGTGAGCATATGCCAAAAATTCGTTTTTGGTTGTGAAGCGCATTTTTTTGCATTGAATAAGCTATAAAATAGTTGTGAATAAAAATAATCTTACTTGAAATTGGCATAGATAGAATAAAAGAATATCAAAGAAAATTAAAAAAATTTTTTTAGTTTAAGGCCGATTCGTGCAAAATTTTTGCATGCTGCGTCTTTAAAGAAAAATATGAAACTATTTTGCCAAATTGCTTTGATTAATCTTGTACAAAGCATATGAAACTCGCTTTGGTGAAATTGGGAGCAACAAACATGTGAAATTAAATCGAAACCGAATATTTTATTCGTTTTCCGGAGCACGACAAACTTGATCACAGCTGAGCTTATAAAGAGCATAACAACATTATTATTGTGATTTCAGTCTTTCGCAAATTTTTTTTTTTTCAAATAAAATGATTCACAAGAAACCTTTTTATATTGTTTGTTACGTTAGGTTTGTTAGTTAAGTTTTGTTTTGACATTCGATTGCCCGTAATTTGCATGCTAATCGAATTGGCTTGGAGCGCAGAACAATGTTGCGTTGATTTTTGTCACAAAAATAAATAAATAAAAAATAATAATAACTGTATAACGAAAGTAAAAATATTGTCTAGTCAATGTATTTTATTTACTATTCACACAGCTGTGAAAGTGAAAGTATACAAATACTTATAATTCTTAAGCCATAAACACAATATTATGCCAATATTTTGTGCAAATTTCAATGAGTTCTTTTAACATATAAACAATGCAAGTTGCTGCATTTATAAATAAACTTTCTGCAGCTTTTAACTTGAATTTCACTTAAACAAATTTAGCTGCTCATTTACATAAAGTTAATGAAATTGAGAGAAATATCGGTTAATAAAAAAAACTGCTGAAAATAAAAACAACTGTTTAAATATGAAATTTAAGCCACAAACAAAATAAATAAGCTTGATAATATCGACTGCACATGTTTCCAGAATTATACTTAAATAAATGTATATAGTATAATACATATATGCATGTATATGATAACTTGAAATGGGTCGTGTTAGCCTGTTTGGGCAGTTCATTTACTTAATTATTTTATAGCTGCAATAACTATTCATTAACACAAGTGTATGTATGCTTAATAATGATTCATTGTCAATCTCTTATCTTAACAATTTTATTAACTTAGCGTCAAGAAGAGCAACGTTTATTTTTTTAAGGTTGCGTCATTTTATAACTACCTACATGTTATCATATCTTTGTCAAGCTGGCATATTGTCTAGAAAAATGCCTTATCAAGATCTTGCAAAAAAAAAAATATTGTTATTAAAATTATGCATGCTTGCAAAACTAAGCAAAATAATGAGTTAAAAATTTGAATCTTTTAACATGCAAGTTCGTTGCCACTGACCACAAACAAAAGTTTTCAATATATATTTATTTTAAGTTCATGCAAATTCCTTTGCTTTGCAAACAACTGCAATGCGCTTCGAAAAAAAAAACTCACGTCATTAAAAAATATTGTTTACAAGACGGACTCAAAGGCAGACGACGACTTCGACTTAAACGCAAATAAAGGCACCAAAATGAAGCCTGGCGGTTCCAGTTGTTTATTATCAAACAATTTGCAAACAAACTGCTCATTTTACTGGCGCCGAGTCAACGTCTGGAACCACTATGATATGCTTATATATATGTATATGTATTCGCATGTAGATACATATATAAGTGTTTATTGAAAAGTATTCAAAGATGAGATAAGTATTATACTTGGAATGCAATGCACCCAAAACATGCAAGAAAACAAGTGGCACATGCACAGTGGACGGAACGCTGTTGGCAATGAATTAATATCGTTCTCCAATTAGGTAAGAGCGGCTGCTGGCTTTGAAAGCCAGCACGCTAAGGCCTGTAGCGGTCCGTTGTCAAGTTCTCCAATTAACTAATTTGTAAATAAATACTTTTGTTGGCCTGTTAAGAACGTAATACATTTTTTGTTTATAAGCCTCACATGAGTTGACAATTGAATGTGTTTGCTCTTTGGAGTTCAATATATAACAATTAGTATTGAAGCCGATTTGGTTTAGCTTTAATGTCTGCAAGTTTGTCAGTCTTTATTATCAACTGTAAGTCGAAACCCACAGTTTCTTTATATAGTATATGCGGCACAGCTGACATATGTCCAGCCTAAGGTGGTTAAATCGACCCGGTTTTCGATGCTAATAAACTATTACTCACATTTGCTCGTTACCTAATAAACATCTCAATATCTTGTAGAACAAAATGTTTTGCAACAAATCGTTCGAATAGTCTTTATAGATTACACAGGCCTACAAATACCGGGGTCATGTCAGTTGTTGGAAAGCTAAGGGTCATTTCTGAAGTAATTTGCTGCGAAGAATCCGAACCGGGGCCAGAATTGGCCCATCATGTCAGGATCTTGAGATATTTGAGGTTATGTACCCGAAAAATTGCGTTTTTTTAATTATGACATGACCACGGTATTTGTAGACCTGCGAAATGCTAATACCGTCGAAGGGATATACTTCGTAACTTTGAATTGCCATAACTTTGCGAAAAAAAAATCGCAAATGATCGCTTGAACTTTTAAATTAAAGGGTAAGAGTGGTACTAAATGATGTATCCAGAGTGACAGACCGCAAAAATTATTTGCGCCCTGTACATAACCTCAAAAGTAGGAAAAAATGCCGTTTTTCCGGTAAATAACCTCAAATATCTCAAAATCCTGATGTGATAGGCCAATTCTGGCACCGGATTCAGATTCTACGCAGCAAATTACTTAGGAAATGACTCATAGCTTTCCAACAACTAAACCATGTTGGTCTGTGTTATCATATACTATGATCGTCTGCAATCAAACTTATAAATAAATAAAAATTGTTTTAGTTTTTAATTTAAAAAAAAAAAACAATTTTTAATAGAAAAAAATAAAATAAAAATAATTTGTTTACTTTAATTTTGTAAATATCTAAGTGAAGCGAGCCAATCTTTAAAGCCGATCTCTTCGATTTTGATGATTTGTGCTTTTGTCATAGAGGTACAGGGTGGGCCATCTGTTGGTGTGATTGTTAAACACTCACTCAAAACTACTCAACTTTAGTCATAGATCGTTTGACAACCAAACAACGCATAAAGCGTACTATGAATATGGTCGTAGTGTTGACAAGTCGCCGGGAACATTGACGCGCCAACGTAAGCAAGAATTGCAACTTGTTAGGACCACTTTGCGTCAAATTTTGCAACCGGAATCATACAAGATGTAAATGACGCAACAATTGAAGCCCACGGACTTCTCAGCGTCGCTTATTCGTTCAATGAATGGAAGAAAAGCCCGGCGAGTTTTTGTCAAAAAAAAAAAGTTATCGAAAATTACGATGTTCGCGTGAGGCTGTAGGGACAGCCGCGGCGGCTGTTTGGGCAATATTATTTTTCATACATAAATGAGTAGATCTAAACTTGCATTTGTTATATACATTTGCTCAATTTTGTTGCAAAATATATAAATACAATGCAATTAACAAATAAGCCAACAGATGGCCCACTCTATACTTGCCAATTCTAACCGCGTAATTTTTTTTGGCTGTATTCCGGTTTCTTTGAGAAACTATATCTCCTAAGCGTAAACCGTTTTTGTTTTTAGTTTTGGCAACTGCAATGGTTCCCAAAGTAGACACTTTTTTTTACTAACGACGTGTTTTTAATAATATACTGTACTTGTACATATATGTATGGATGGGTTAAATGTGGAAGTTTTAAAAATATAATTTGTTGGACAAAATATGTAAAGTTGTATGTCCAAAATAATAATAATGTCACTTAGTGAAAACTTTATTAAAATTCGGAATATCAAATAACCCTTATCTAAGAAGCAGTCAAGTCGATTAGTCATAATATAAAAATAATATTTACACATTTCTTATGATATTCAATTAAAAAAAAGGAAATAAAAAAAGAGAAAATACTTTAATTGATTTTTGTAACGATTATTTAAAGAAGTTACTAATTTTTCTTGGATTTTACTTTTCCAAAAGGTTTAAGCACAATTCTACTCGTCTCGAAAAAGTCTACTACCTTGCGAAATTTTCACTGACTCAATAAAAATCTTAGTAATGTTGATTAATTCTCTCTTTTCTGCTACTGGAAGTCCCGCAAAAGCTGTTTTATTTTTTCCATTATGAAATTTAATTCAAATTTAAGCAAAGATTAGTTATTATGTATTATATTATTTATTAGAATCAATGCATGCCTTTTTTTAGGAGCAAGTGCTACAGGCATTATCAATACAACAAAAGCTCATGGGAAATCAAAATCATTTTTAGATAGAAAAAGTCTTGTAAAGCGCTTAAAACTTTAAATAGTAACTTTTTTAAAATTTTTAATTGAAAGCACTTAAATTTAATTTCTCGACCACTGTAACACTTTTGTTAGCTCGAGTGTTAAAAGTTCCACACAGAATAGGACCAAACAATGCAAATGCAGGGTTGGTTGATCGGTCAGTTAAGATTGACTAAAAAGAAGTCAGCGTCTGGAACCGAGACCCAACACAACGACACACCAATGCGCCAACACACACAGATACAATGCATACAAGTGTGTACACACTCTGTGACTGAGAGTGCATCAAATTACAAGTTATTAACAGGTAAATGTATTGTACGTTGCAACTACAACAACCGAAAGAAAGCATACAATGGCTATGAACAACTGCAGAGGCGGCGCGGCGGCTGAATTTACGACTTTAACGCTCAGCCGTGGCACTCCCCCCTTAAGTTCTTTTCTCTTTGTCCTACTGCCACTTGTCATATGCTGCATTATGTTACTTTTCTTTGTGCAGTCAAATTGAACGGCGACAACTACTAAACAAAAAAAAAAAAAACAGAAAGAAAAAAAATTACGGCAAGAAAGCAAGAAAAACTATGACACTGACAGCTAACTCTATATGTATAGGCAGCTGAGCGTGTGTATATAATGTAGGAACCTTTGATAAAGGTTCTGACGTTCGCTGGCCTGGCATTAATGCCACCACCAGCAGCAGCAGCAGTAGCCAACATTAGCAATGCCACAAACACCAACGCTTCGTGTCGCGTCACTGTCAAATCCAACCGAGCGTAACCACAATGAACTGTTGCCAGTGCCAAGTTTAACATTAACATGCCATTTACCTAAGACACTGTTTTGTGGCATGCTACTTATAGCACTTACTTACTCCTTAGGTGCTTTTTCTAGAACTAAATTAAGCATTTGTAGCCTAGTTGCCATGAAGAGCAACAATTTCAAAGAATTACATATTATTATGTTATTAAAATATGATATGGCCGTTGGCAATAATAATAAAAAAAAAAACTGAACTCTAGTAATTCTAAACTTTGCACTGCTCTTAAGTGTTTAAATTATTATTACTAAAGTCAAGTTCAGTTTTAGCTTTAAGGTTCAAACTCAACTGGCTCGGCATGGTAAAATTTAATTTCCAAGCTTATAATATTAACCTCCGTACAAATTAATGTGCAACTGTTTGCTTAATTAGCATTTTAACCAAATAACGTAACATTTCTATTTATAACTAACCAAAGTTGTAGGCAAAACTTTATGAAAATAAAACCCGGCACTAATCAGAGCTGAAACTACAGACTGCAGGCATTTGCAATGACATGACGAATACTTAACCAAAAAGAAAGAGCTTTTAAGCTTGCTAAAGTTGGAATACTCTTACCTTAGCACACTGGACTACAATAAAAAATTTTTTGGTATAAAGTCGAAACTTGATGAATTTCCACAACATTTTTGACCAATCTGGCCACGCCTAAATTTGCTGTGCATATAAGGCCACATTGCGTATGCGTAATTTTATTTAGATTGTAGGAAGTGAGTCCGCATTCATATTCTCCTCGGGTCTCGATATTCATTTTGCTGTCCTGCGCTTACTATGTATAACAATATAATACTATATAATATAATAAGGATGCCAAAATGCTAAGCAATAATTTCAAAATTTGGTAAATCCTTTTATATTGGAAATTGTTTTTATCAGATCTTTTAGTGGCCAAACAATATCTTTAGCAACATACTATTCCATTATGCTATGCCTCACAAATATACCAAAGAACTGAGAACTGTTAAAGTAGTTCAAGAGAACAATGTTGCCAAACTTCTCCACAAAGTTAAAGTATTTATGCCCAAGCTCTCTAACCGCATTTATGTTGTATGTACCGGCAATGTAAGTTAGTATATACTATAATTGAAAGTTGGCGGCGTCTCAGCGCACCCGAACGTACCACAGATGGATCTTGTCTCGTGTGTGGAATGAAAGAAAGGAAAGTAAAACTAGATGAGATTGTTTGGTTTAGTAGTTTGCTTTGCTTGGCGACTACTAAATACAACGGACATAAACGAAAGTAAAATCAACAACAATGCAAAACAAAAACAAGTTAAACATAATTGTTCATAATAGATTGGCTCTGGCTGTGTGCGACTAGACAGTTTGTATCTATTAGATACAATGTTAGTCAGTCAGTTATTCAGTTACTTAGTTATTGTTTGACATAGTTTTTATTTTTATTTTTTCATATGCAAAGTGCGCCAGCAGTTTCTTTCTACAGCTTGCAGATTATGTAAAACGGCAAAGTAAATAAAGTAAGGCCTAACAATGGCTTTTTACTTGACTCTAAAGGAAATTGTTGTTTATTTGTTTATATATAGCTTGAAATTTGTGTCTGTGTGTGTTTTTACTTTTATACATGTATAAGTAAGGTTGATTGCTTTTTATTGATTGTTCAATCGAATGTAATTAACGTCGCCGATATCATTTTCTATACAGCTTGATACTTGATTTCGCGAGGCAGTGGCGCAAATCAGTACAAGACACGCCCGTAACAAACAAATCAAACAAACACAAAATGAAACTGAAATTTATATGCTTCATTGATTTCATTTGATTTGAAATTTATTTTGATTTAATTTGCGTTATTTTTGATTTGTTTTTCCATTGCATTTTGCGGTTTGTTGCAAACGAATTGTCACATTACCTCTAAAAAGATAGTCTCATTTGGATTTTGGCCCATTAAATTAGTAGGACACACGTATCTGTCACACATTTTTAAAATCTTAGCTGTGCAATTAAGCCGTTAAAGATTGCATTTCAGCGTAATTACACGCAAAGATCAAGGCACCGTCATGGCAGCCATTTCAGATTTAAGACAAGCCGTTCAGCTCAGCTCAGTGTTGCTGGCTTTTATTGAACCAGTTTTTGCATATGCTAAGTACTATCAACTACACTGAAAAAAAAGGCTGTATTTTATGTGCAAAACATTTCGGATATACTAAAATTAATACATTTTTTTGTCAAATCGTACCAAAATAGCTAAATAAAGTTTTAGTTGGCGCTTATATCTGTATAGCTGTTAAAATTACAAGTTTTAGAACTCTAATTCGTTTTAGACGCATTTAATATTAAGAAAGCGTAGGTGAAAAAAGTTAGATGAATAATTAAGTAGAACCAATTGAATTCTATAAAGGTTTTTGTAATTTATAAAGACTGTAAAAATTTTTTTTAAAGCAACTCGAGCAGTGGTCGCAAAAAATACACTCACATTTTTTTTCTTGCGCATGTATTGAAATTTTTTTTGCGCAGCGAGGCGTCGCCAAGTTTTCGTTGCTAAGCAACAGACAAAAACGTTGTCGTTGCTAAGCAACTGACACGAAGTTGTTGTTTCGTGGCTTCGGCTCTTGTTGCGCGCTGCTTTACTGCCACTGCAGCACTATCAACATAACATACTGTACGTGTGTCGGGTTCGCTGCCGCCACTAATCTCTATCTGGTGAGATAGCGCAGTGCAGACCACCGATCTAGAGTATTTTAAAAAGTAGGTATACATATCTCTTAAATAGCCAAATTTTTAGAAGTTTTTTGAAATTGTTTACTGTGCAAGTATATAGCATGCCTTTAATAAAATTTTTTAATAACGACTTGCATTAATAAAAGTACACAGTACATCGTTCAAGCGTAAACATTATAAAAATAAAAACTTGTTTGTCTTTTTGACACTTGCTACTGGGTCAAGAGCATTCAATTGTCGTCTAGCTGTCAACATGAAATTAACCATATTTCGATAACCATATATATATATGACTATTTAGCATATTAAAGCTCTCCATTTGACTAATGCAACTCCAACTAAGGCAAGTCTATAAAGTGCACGCAATGATTTGCAAAAATAAAAAACAATTCGTATTGCCCTTGTTGGGTTCATTAAAAACCTCACTTAAACAAAAATCTATAGAAAACAATGCAAATATTGACGACGTCATTGCTCAAAACTTGGACACGGTAATTGTATCGCACAATGGCAATTATATGGAGAAGCATTAGCAACGAAACGAATCGTATTTGGCTTGCCATAATCGCTGGCGAATTGAACAAACAAATGGATACATTTTGCTAAATAAATTTAGAGACACCTGCAGGCACTCGAGAACAAAAAAAAAATAGTATAAACACTTGAGCTGGAAACTTTAGAAGATGCATAAATGTGGGAAAAATCAAGAAAGAACAATTTTATATGATTACTACAAAGTTTTTTTCAATTATAATTATTTGTGTTTTATTTTTGCTCTGCTGTGACTCCCAAGATTAACAAACATTCTAAAAGAATCAAAACGTTTAAAAAAAAAAAATAATTTTTAATTCTTAAGAATTTAAATGCTATTATGATTTGTTAAATTCTTAATAAAATTTTAAGAGTTCGCTGCAAAATTTTTTTTTAACTAATTTGCATTTATAATTATGTTATTAAGCTTTGGTGTTCGTACGAAAAATATTTTAAAAAAATGTTGGAGCAGTAGTAAAACTTACTTCTCTTATGGAGTTTACTAGTAAATGAGCTGCTGGAGAGACTAGCGGGCAGAGGCATACTATGTCAAGGCTATGATATCGTCATCATAGCCAGAGGCAAACACTCTGCGACATTGTCCAGCTTGGTCTCAAGGAAACCAATGACTGGTGTAAAAGGTAGGCCTGAACCTCAATCCTGCCAAGACAGTCATAGTACCCTTCACAAAGAGGTATAAACTTGGTATGATGAGGACGATAACCCTATCATGATGTAGCATAGTAAGTAATGAAGTCAAGTATCTTGGAATGACCTTTGACTCCAAGCTGAGCTTCAAGACCCATGTAGACAACACGCTAAATAAGTGCTCAAGGGCTCTCTTTACGTGTAGAAGCATTGCCGGGAAATCGTGGGGCACATCACCACGAATAATAAGATGGCTGTACCTAATGGTTGTCAGACCCATGCTAACGTATGGGGCAATAGCCTGGGGCAGCAGGGCGCGCCTTAGCACGAACAAAGCCAAATTGCAGAAACTGCAAAGAATGGCCTGCATATGTATGACAGGAGCAATGCGCACCTGTCCTACTGCGGCCATAGTAATATTCAGAGGTGGGCACGAAAAATAACGGAAAGAGCACTACAACAACATCAAGAAAAAAGGTCGAAAAAAGGATGCTCGAGTAGGGCCATAAAAATCGCACACTGTGTGTATTTTGTTTTTGTAATATTCTGCGAGTCGAGCGAAGGCACACATTGTGTGTATTTTGTTTTTGTAAGTTGCTGCGAGTCGAGCGAAGGCACACATTGTGTGTATTTTGTTTTTGTAAACTCGGCGCGTCGCCGACGATCTGCTTGTGCGTGTACACTGACAAAATTTTGCAACACATTCAAAGAAACAGAAAAGTCATATGAGTTTATATGACAATTTTAATTTACCAAAAAAATTACTGGGTCTTACAGTTGCCAAATTAACTATATTTCTGTGCTCAGTGTACTTGTGCGAATTTTTCGTCCGCGAGCACCAATAAAAACTACCGTTACGGTCTAAAAAGGGATGCTCGAGTAGGGCCATAAAACTCGCACACTGTGTGTATTTTGTTTTTGTAATATTCTGCGAGTCGAGCGAAGGCACACATTGTGTGTATTTTGTTTTTGTAAGTTGCTGCGAGTCGAGCGAAGGCACACATTGTGTGTATTTTGTTTTTGTAAACTCGGCGCGTCGCCGACGATCTGCTTGTGCGTGTACACTGACAAAATTTTGCAACACATTCAAAGAAACAGAAAAGTCATATGAGTTTATATGACAATTTTAATTTACCAAAAAAATTACTGGGTCTTACAGTTGCCAAATTAACTATATTTCTGTGCTCAGTGTACTTGTGCGAATTTTTCGTCGCGAGCACCAATAAAAACTACCGTTACGGTCTAAAAAGGTCGAAAAAAGGATGCTCGAGTAGGGCCATAAAAGCGCACACTGTGTGTATTTTGTTTTTGTAACATTCTCGGTTTTTTGCGTGTGCGTCTGGCAGGCGCCACTTACAAGACCTAACGGAAAGAGCACTCGGTGCAAAAATGTCCAAGGCGTTTTTTGTACTGAGTGCTCTTTCCGTTATGTCTTTTCTGTGGCGAAAGATAGGCGCACAAGCAAAAAGTGCTCTTTCCGTTATTTTTCGTGCCCACCTCTGGTAATATTAATGGATGTTACACTGCTGCATATCGTTGTCGATATGCGGCAGAAAGAAACGTTAATAAGAATTGGGAGGGAAGGAGTTGACTTCAGCCTCACCAAAAAAGATGTTGTAAATCTAGCAAAGGAAATGAAATGCTAGCTGAGTACAAGTTCAATCAGAACTTTCATATCAAACTCAGCACGAAAGAGGCTTGGACATCTCTTTCGGCAGTCCACCCAATGAAACCACAAACAATAAAGTGGTACACAAATGGATCCCTCACTGATGAAGGAACTGGCCTGGGGGTAGTAGGATCCAGGACTAAATGTCACGAATCACTAGGCAGACACACCAGCATTTTCCAAGCTGAAGTCTGTGCTATTGGAAGGTGTGCAAAATTCAATTGCAAAAGAACTACCACGACAAGGATTTCTCTATCCTGTCTGATAGTCAAGCAGTGATAAAGGCACTTAACAGAGCCAAGATCACATAAAGGCTCGTCAAGAAGTGAGAGCTGCACTGGACAAATTAGGTGCCACGAATAAGCTCTTTATCAGATGGGTACCAGGGCACAATAAGCAAGAATGGGTGCAGCATTTTGTAATATTCTTAAAGCTTTATAGATATATGTAAATGCAAAAAAGTTTAATTTACTTTTATCTTTATGAAATTTAAAGAATTTTGTGCAAAATTGCTATTAACTAATATATATGCATTTATTATGCTCCGAATAGAAGCGATACGATGTCTCCAATGTATCAAGGAATAAATAATAATAATATACTGGTATACATTGCATTGGTTTTTTTAAAAATGCTTAAAACTGTAGACATTAAAAAAAAAATCAACTGCAATGCAAGTGTTTCTGCATATAGATTGTAGAATTTTTTAATCACGAATGCAAATATATTGAATTAATTTACTTTATCTTTAATCTTACTCAAGTGTAACTACTACAAGGTTTTTTAAGATAACAAACGGATTTTCGAGCATAATAACTTGATAACGAACATGAAATGAACAAAATAAAAAGATATTTTATTGTATTTATTAAAAACAAAAACTCCTGTATGTGATAAAGACTAGTACACACATAAAATATAAAAAACAACCAATTTCATGTACTCAGCGTTATTAAATTCATACAATTTATATTTAATTGTTTTTAAACTTTTAGACGGATAGTTGATTTTTTATTTATTTAGTTAGCAGGTATGGAAAAGATCTCTTAAGTACCAACTTCTTAGCCTGATAACATCCCACGCCAATCCGTTTGTACTAAGCATATATAACTTTTCAATACAATAAACATAGAAAAAAACCATGCAAGCTTTATTTTTATTTGTTTTAAAAATTAAAGTTATGACGCAAAATTTAAAAAAGAAGTATCCTGATTAAGATAGAAACGCTTTTTTTTGTACCCTGTATCTTATGTCAGAGCGGTAGGTTTAAGATTGAAAAAACTAAAGGTTCTATAAAAAAAAATCCCACGAGGGGATTTTTGGATGCGGACACCCCCAAAAGTTGGAAAAATAGATTGATAGTCTTTTGCGAGCTCTAATACACATACACTTCGAAGTGAAGTACCCCCCTTTAGACCAAATCGTGAATCCGCACCTGTTTGACGGGCGACAGGGGTATAGAGCAAATTTTAATAGTCACTTCAAAAAAAATAATTTCTTAATTTGTTACATGAGTCAAATATTGTGAGTAAGATACACTCTATTAAAAATTCGTCAAATTACAACTCAAATCGATTTCTGAAAAACTTAATTGAGCGTTCTAAGAATTTACAAAATCCTTACAAAAAAAAAATAAAGTAGTAGTATTGCATGATTTCAGCTGTTTACCATTAAACAAAATAAAGTTGGTCCAAATTTCTGGGTGATTTTGTAGTAAAATTCTTCAATATTTAGATTAAGTCACTTTTGAAACTGGTCAAATGATATAATTATAGAATTTATTACGTATTTTTATGTGGTACACATAACGCTTCTACTGATAATCAGAGCCGCAATGCTCTATAAAACTTATTCACTCAATATTGCTCCATTAACGAAGCATAGCACTAACATTCGTTTCATTCATAAAAAATCAATTCAATTGCAAAAATGTTCTTTCCGTTCGTTTTACTGATTTGACGTTTCACAGATCTAGAACACAAGTAGCGCGTTAACTGAAACCGAGTACGAAACATTGAAATTCAAAGCCATTGAAGCAAGTACGACAACAATAAAAATAAATTTGCTTAGCTATCTCGCAGCCAGCTGATTGTGAGGCAAACACGACGACAGGTTGCAAAAGACTGAGTCTGTTGCTCGCACGAAACCAAACCGAGTTGAATCGAGTAAAGCGCAGCGAAGCAACAGCTACCTGAGAGAGCTGAGAGTTGTAGCCGAGACGAATGCGTAGTGGGCAGGGGGCATGGCGTTTGAACCGCAGTGAGAAACAACAGTAAGATGGAAGATGGTACGTTCCAACACGTGTAAACAGTCAATGTATCTGTATCTGTCGGATACATAGATAGCCATGTACTACACGATGATCAAGCGGCTGGTGATTACGGTAATATCCGTAAGACATGCAATGGCTATGGAGTTAAGATGAGCGCGGAACAAAGTAGTTGATCCCAAACAAGAAAATATCATGTTGTTATGGATGCTTATTGCTTGAACTTATGCCGCGGTTTTCGTGAGCCATTTGTAGCTTTTAAGATACATTTAAACAAATGAATAGTCATATATTTAAGTACAAGCAAATGAGTAGAACAAATCTTATAAATACGCAGCACATAATTAAAAGGCATAGAATTTTGAAACTTTGCAGCATGCTTAGCGCATAATGTATTTTGCGTTTCGCCCGCCCGCTATTACACAATCTAGCTCAACAAGTTGACCAGTGTAGCCTGTGAATATCCTGTAAAAAGATAGACAGCCATGTCAAATTTTTGACATCCACATTAAAGGTTAAACAAAAGAAAAATAAGTTTCATTGAAGAATACCTTCAAGAAGGTTTCCATACTCTTTCCCTGTCGTGCTGTGGGTAAAGAAGCCGCACAAGCAAGCAGAACAAGAAGTAAAAAAAAAACAATGGCTACGAAAATAAATACAAAAAAAAAAAAAATAACAGCGTATATAAACAGGAAATTAATCACTCGAGTGTGTATTACGCAGTCCCTGTACCTTCTCACAGGCCTTAGCCTGCCCCTGAGCATATACTGGTATCTACATATGTATTGTATACCTGTATTTATGTCAAAATCCAACCAAAAACTACACAGCATAGAGCAGAACAGAAGACAGTCAAACAATGCGCAGATGGACTGATGAACTGAGAACTTGTAAATGTAGCATGGAAATACCCAAAAACGACAAGGGAAACTTCATTAAGGCTTAGGGGTAGATTTAGCTGGCAAAATCTCAAGGTCAACATGCATATAAAGATACTTATATGCTGAGTTTGAGCTATCGTGTGTCTGTGTGTAATTGAATTCCGTTTATTTTGACTTTTCGATTTTTCACACAATGCAAAATTCTCAGGTAGCTGCTATGTTGTCTATGCTAATGAGTTTTTAGTTATTATTAAATACATAGTTTATTATTATGATCATTATGACGACGAAAGCAACGATCGTCTGCCAATAATTACAGCTATGATGCTATAAGATAGAGTGTTACCGGTTTCCGCTTCACTTCTAAATTTAACTAGCAACACAGCGGCAATTACTTTTAAAAAATATTAATAATAAGTTGGCATGCATAAGATAAAAAAAAAAAAAACTTATAGGTATGTACATACATACATATATAGTAGAATTTTCAGCTGTAATTGATGATGCGAACTCTTCGTGCCGAAAACGTGCAGAAGCTTAGTACTATTTGTTGTTTACTTCAAAGTTTTTTTTCATGAGGTTTCTATTTTTGTATTGTTCTTATTATTGCGCATAAATTTTCAACATTTATTTTAATTAAAAGTTAAAGATATTAACAAGCAGGAACCTGGAACTCAGGAAGTACAACATTAGGTCTGTCATCATGTTGTACGAAACAGCACCAGCTGTAAAAGTCCACAAAACGTAAAGTTGGGGCGTAACAACGGGCGCAACCCTGATAGAACCGGGCACATCAAATGTGGCAGCTAGTCATAAAAAGCCATATACTTATAAAGAACATACTCTACATAATGTAAAAAACAAGCACACGATCGCCACCGTTCCTGCGCTGGCATGGTGAAACCAAACCAGACTTAGACACAACCAAAAAGGGGACAAGTGTGAAGCATTTTCTATGTACCAGGCAATCGTTCTTCTAGCTTTAGCCATTACTTGTCGTGCTCTTGATTTATTTTTCTTCTTTTATTTTTTGTAGCCTGTCAGTTACCAAAATGAGTGCAACGCCATTTTCAGTATGCTTTACTTTTGTTATTTTCTATGGCTTTTGGCCACTTTCTAGCTTGAAAGCAGGCAGCAAAAAAAATAAAAAATAAAAAAAATACGCCAATGTAATGACTATGGCAAAGAACTCGGCTATAAAATTGCACCACTTTCAGCTATACCATCATTATGCACATACATTTATGCAGGTGTGTGTGTGTGTGTGTAAGTGTATCTGTGTGTGTGTCTAGCACTTGCATCTTGCCTGACACCATAAATGCTGTGGGCTAGTAGCTTCTATGGGACTTACGCTTGTCAGCGCCAATCCATAAGTTTCCCAATCGGACTTAAAGTATAAAAGCGTGTAGCATAAGGTTTTAAAAGTTCCAATGAAAAAAAGTAACTTGGTAGTTTATTTTTTAACTGGTAGTCAGCTGGAAAAAGTGGTCGAAAGTAAGCTTACCAAGAAAAAACTTCAACAACCTTTTACAAACTTCCCCAACAAATAACGTTCAGGACAAACATTTTCAACAGACTACAGCTCAATGATTAACAACACTGTAGAATCTTCGGAAAATCTATTTTTTTTTTAGCTAAAATGATGTCCTGAAGTGATTTTTCAAACAAAAATTGTACCCCACTTATAAGCGTCGGCCACTTGGCAACCCGCCAGTCGGGCCAGTTTTAAAACCTTAAACGCGTTTTTCTCAAAACCACATTTTTACGAATGGCTTCACGAATAACTCAATTTTTATCTGATCGATAAGAAAAACTTTTTTTTGTTAATCCCAAATGGGATTTTTTTTTTTATATGAAGTTTTGTCATCCCGCGCGAAATTTTTGAACTGCGTATAGGCCTTAAAACAAAATATAATGAACCACGCAGGATTTCAACAATATAATAAAACTTTTTATTTTACAACTCCTTTTTCATGACGTTTTTGGACGAAACAAATTTTTTTCCAAAATTATGACATTTTTTTCAAATTGATATTCTTGAAAACCCCTACGTGCTTCGCTTGCTTTTGATTAATAGATTAAGAGGAAATAATTTCTTTATGTTTCAGATCAATGGCGACATTAAAAAGCTGCAGCTGTGGAGCCCTCTCCGAAAATTAGTCATGTACTCGTAGCTCTCTACAGACGCCATTTTGTTTTTTATTACTTTGGAAAAATTAATTTTTTAGCTAAAAATATGTATAATAACAGACACCTTTTTGAATATTTAGTATAAAATAAAGTTTCTTTGAAAACAAAATCGAAAAATTACCTTAAAAAACCATACTTCACACTGGTGTTACCCCTCAAGGCTTGAAAAGGTATGCACTTACTTCAAATTTATTTTTCAACTATATGCTCAAATATTGCCAGTTTTTGAATTTAAGGCCTATACGCAGTTCGGAAAATTTCGCGCGGAATGACAAAACTTCATATAAAAAAATTTCCCAAATGGGATATCCAAAAAGGGATTTTTTTTTTATATGAAGTTTTTATCATTCCGCGCGAAATTCTTCGAACTGCGTGGACCCCTTTAGAGTTAAAATATCTTGAAAAATGGTTGAATGAGAATACCGCCTTAATACGTAATTATTTGTTAAATTCAAGCCTGATCTATAACTAATATGTAGCATTATTAGTTATTTAGGGAATTTTGAATAAGCGCGTCTATTCATGGATTGCTTGGCACCAAAAATTTTAACTAGTACTGGAAGTTAAAAACAATGCATCGATTTATCACAATAACGCCTCAATTCATCAGTAAACAAAAACACTCAAAACTGATTAAGAGGCCCTAATTAATAACAATACAATGTTCATACGAGTGCTGTCACAGAATTAGCCGACTTAACATACCAGTGTTGGTAAATGTTTAAAAAAATAAAAAGGCGAAGTATCGCATTTTTAAAGCTTATACGATATATTTAGACCCCTTCGATTAATTTCATTTTCCCGGGCAGAAGGCCATCGTAGCCACCGCTGTTAGTCTTTAAGCTAGTTTATAATTTTAATTATAAGATAGCTGTTTGTAAATAAATAAAACTAATTTCATTTTCCATACTTGAAAAACTGACTCATCGGTAAAACAACAACAATAAAGAGCTGAATTTGGCGGTTAATTCTAATTTTGAGAAGCTTTAAAGCTCTTATTATAAAATGGGTAGCGAAGCTGGGAAATGTGCATTTCTAAAAGAAACTACGTTGAAATCTTGAATTTTTTGTGTTTCGGTCGGATAGTTCTGAAGCCGTCGTCGTATGTTACAGAATCCGTAGCATCTTGCTTTAAAAAAAAAGGTTTTTTATATTTTAAAAAAATCTCAATGCACTAGCTGTTATAATATCGCATAAATAATTCTGAAGGTTCAAAAGGATTAGATACACCACGATAAGACAGCTGCTTAAAATAAAAGCGAAATGAAGCTTTTACGTGACCTAAAAGCTGTCTCCTAAAAATCTCTTTCTACTTGATTATTTGTGCACAATGGCTTGCTGCCTTTCCTTATTTGGTTTTTAATCAACCTTAACTAAGATCCAGCTAGTTACTTAGCTTTAGCTTTAGCTAGGGCTCATAGCCTTTTATGGGCTTTAAAATGAGCTTGTGCTGGTAAAACAGTTCACACAGTTCACATCTTGTCTTCTCGGGCATTTTGAGAACATCACAATAAGATTCACTGCGGTTTTTAACGCCTTCAGAGCTGAGATGGTGAGCATTACAAGTACATAGCTGACATGCATGTTTGTATATACATACATTTAGTTAGTGACTTAATTTTCTCAGCTGCTGACATGCAACTTAGTTCATTTCTATTACGCGTAACTTATTTTGTATGAATGAATGTATAACACCATTGTTTAAAATAAAATTCGCAGCACCTTATTTTTCAATGCATTATAAAACATATATTATATAGTCTTACTATATATAGCAGCACATGCCGCGCATATTGTTCAAGCTTTTGATTACCAAACCGAAAAATGTTGAGAAAAGTTTTAAAGTCACGTCACGTAGACGAGTGCATACATATAACTACTACATTAAGTTTAGAACTTGGTCTAAATGGGTCTACTTGCCAGTTTGGCTGACGACAGCGCTAGACGCTTAGCACTTTTTAATTAGTCTAGAAAAGTAACGGTCAGTTGCTTTTATAAAGCTAATCGCAAGAAATTTGTATAGCAAAAAAAAAAATGTACAAAACGAAAAAAAAAAATGTGCTGAACTTCAAGTTGCGGCCCACAGCAAATGAGCATGTCAAAATAAGAAAATAAAAAATGGTGAAATAAAATAAGAAAAAAACATCTACATTTTGCTGCTAGGTAACCTCAAGCAAACCCACAAGAAAATGTCGAAGAAAAATCGTTCAAAAAGAACCCATGAGTCAGTTAAAGACCCGCCATAAATGACCTCAAAAATACAATATTGCAGTGGAATTGTTGTTTTTGTTGTTTTGTGGCTGTTGTTGCAGTACTTAAAATATTTACTATATAAAGATAACAGCATCGAGAATATATTACATGTATAACAATATGTTAAAAAAATGAGTTAACATTGACATTGCCAACGGATATTACAGTCATACAATAGCAATTGATATCTAAATACTATACATACAAGTTTAAATGTTTTTGAACAAAATATTTCTGTAATCTAGCCAATGTAAATATTGCTGATTATGTTGAAAAATGAGTGTGTTGAATAAACAAGCTGAGTATTTGCGTAGAGTTTTAAATAATTTTCGAAAGTAAAACAAAAGAATCGTTAATTTAATGAGGTACATTAAACATTGCGAAAGCAGCTTCGGGGAACTGATAACCAAAACTGAAAGAGGGCTTTACGTGGCACGGCTTTTACAAGCACTAGGCTGCTGCACTATGGCAATTAGTAGATGTGTTTTGAGAGTGCACGCGTTGCGCAATTTGAACCAACACAAAGCTATAGTTGCCACCATGCCACGAAGAGTTCAAAAGGAACCATTCATCTGCGGATCCAGGTTTGGCCACAGGGGTGTCCGCACCCGAAAACCCAACCGTGGATCCGCCACTGGGTCTATTACATCCCTTCTTACCGAAGCAAGAAGTTACACTTCAACTCCTTACAACATATGCCTTAAACAGCGCGCAAGAGTATTTCTTTGTTTAAAGATGGCTAGTTTTTATGAGGCGATGATCAACCTCCGTCAAAACTGAATGAAATGAAGATCTTTGAATGCTTAACCATTATGAATAACCCTAAAACAGAATCATCGCATAAACATGTCATCTTCTGCATTATTTACAAAAGCTTCGGCTTTTTAAAAAGATAACAAATTTCCTTTGTCACTTTTTTTATAAAACTAATCGCATTACTTGATAGCTTAATAAACTTAATAATCTAAAAAACCCAAACTTTTTCAATGAGTAACGCATATGTATTTAATGAACTTTTTCAAGCAGATGTCTTTAAATAAATAATCCAAGCAATATCTTAATGTCTATAGATGATAAAACGGAAATGTACATACTATTATACTTCAGTATAATATGTTTCTTTTAAACTTTTTAAAGCTATGTTATCCACTGACATTCATACTCTAATTCTTAATTACAAAATCTGAGTGCATAAGTTTAATAAGAAAAATCCCTATACTTTTAGTAATACCAAAGAATATAGAACTATTCTTCTACTCTATATAATTTTTGGCAATACCTATATATGTATTTCAGTTAAGTTTTAAGAGATTCATTGAATAGCCAATAAGCTTCAAAGTATTTGGAGTCGTCGCTGACACGATAAACGAATAACTTGATTTAGCACTCGTTATCGAGACGCGATTATCTCTCAACTAGTTAGACGGAGGGGAATCAACAATACCTATAAGTAAAGGCTCTTAATCTTCTTAAACAATTTTGTAATAACTTTTCAAAAATGTAATCAAATTAGAACTATTTTTAAAATTTGATTGTTAACTTTAATATGTAATTTTTTTGTATTCGTTACATGACGCTACCTGTATCTCTCGACCATTAGACCGAGCGGAAACAACTATAAACACAATTAAAGCCGCTTAAATATTCTTTAACAATGTTTTTATAACTTTTTAAAAATGCTAGCAAATAAGAACTATTTATTAAATTTTCAAATTAACGATTTTAATTTTAATTTTGAGTTTTTTTGCACTCGTTAGCGAGACAGTAAATTTCTCAACCCTAAGACCGTGCAGAATCAACTTTAAATGTAATATAAGGCTCTTAAATCTTCTTTAACAATTTTTTATAATTTAACAAAAAAAAGCAAATTTTCAAGTTAACATTAATTTCTATCTCTTATCTTAATCTCATCTGCTTGAGAAAATTTTAAGCAAATGTTATCCAAAATGCACAAATTCAAATTTATATTTTTTAGTATCTCAATTTTGAGTTCAGATGAGACATTAAAAAAAAATTAATTTTGTTTTAATTGGTTTGTAAATTATTAAAAATTAATAAATTTGTAAGTTTTTTTATAATTCGCACACTTTTTAAACTAGATTAGTTTGTCATAGCATAATACTACTGTTACTGTACTATTTTTTCTATTTAGAACTCAAAATCCACTCAAAATATTTATTTAAAACTACTTTAATAGGATAAGCTGCATGGAACTGGTTTCAGCTTTAAAAAAGTTTGACCTTTTTATAAAAAAGCAAGCTGAACAAAGCTTAAAGATGAATGACAAAAAATGAAAACTACAAGAAAGATTATAACAATGTACTAAAGAATTTAAAAATAAAAGCTATAGTAAAAAATCTTTAGCTTTTACATTAAGCTATAGCGGATCTAAAGTTCTACCGCAAAATATGTAAATGAATATTTTAAAGATGAATGTGCATATTTATTACCTGGGCACTATAAAATTTAGCTGAATGAAGATTATCCCCTGACATATAAATAAAAATGACGCATTCCCAACGGAGCCTCAAATAAATCGTTATACTCATTCCCCTGTTGCCTGTTCTAGCTGTATTTGTCTTTTCTTAACAATCATTATCACCACACATAATTAATTAGTTATTTATGTACTTTAATATTTTTACATGTCTATTATTATATATGTACATATCGAACTGCGAATGCATAGCGGAAGCTTAAAATGCAATGCAACATCAGCATTGAACTTGTGAGATTGTTTCGCAATCAACCCAACCAACCCAATTTATTACCTGGGCCATATAAAATTTAGCTGAATGAAGATTATCCCCTGACATATAAATAAAAATGACGCATTCCCAACGGAGCCTCAAATAAATCGTTATACTCATTCCCCTGTTGCCTGTTCTAGCTGTATTTGTCTTTTCTTAACAATCATTATCACCACACATAATTAATTAGTTATTTATGTACTTTAATATTTTTACATGTCTATTATTATATATGTACATATCGAACTGCGAATGCATAGCGGAAGCTTAAAATGCAATGCAACATCAGCATTGAACTTGTGAGATTGTTTCGCAATCAACCCAGACAAACCCGACTAACCGCCGCCTGATCTTGACTTGTGTGCCGCGTCTTTTTATTTTTCGTCTTTTTTTTTATTTTTAGCGGCTTATCAAGGTGGCCAGCTTTTAGCAAAACTTCGTTAAAAAACAACAACAGTAACAACGGCAAAAACTAACGACAGCCGCCAGAACAAACCAAGCAAGAGAAGACGATCGCGCGCTCAGCCAAAAGGAAAGGAAATACTCGTATATAAGTACGCGGGTAGGCTGAAAAGTAATCCATTAAGACAAACCACTTTGTGTTAAAAATTATCGAATTTAAAAGTGCACCTGTGGCACTCTGCAAAATTTTGGCAACTTTTACAGGAACTCTGCAATATCAAATTAAGCTGAAGCTATCTACCGTTTAGGCGACTTAAATCAATGCCAAGTCTGATCGTGTAAACTGTGTTTGGTTACGCAACTATTGATATGGTTTTTTGAATAAATAAGACAGTATGCCAACCCGGAAATCCAATGCAGGGCCTATTTCAATTTGAATACCCATTTGATTGATGGACCGCGGTATTAATACGCTTTTGCCCCTTCAGGGTACCTCAGGTATATTACTTATTAGCCTGCCCTCGTACATTCATACACCCAAAAGTAGGTAGAGTAGTTGTGCATTTGTATGCAAACGAAAAAAAAGAGCTCAAGAAGAATAAGAAGCAGAAGCAGTAGAACACACAAAACGCGTGTGCATAAAAAATGCAAAACCAACAACAAAAACTGGTCGAACTGGTCGTTTATTGCTGATCGTGCAGCGGGCCAACAACTTGAATCAGGCAACGCCTGCGCAGCCGTTTTAGCCAAGGGGCACCAGACAGGACAGGACTGTGAACTGCAGCAGCAACCAAAACGGCTAATACGACGAAGACTGTAGGCCAAGAACAAGCGCCAGACGCAATCAACTGGCGGGACTTTTTTCAAATTGCAATTACACCATGTACGAAGGTTCTATACAATTTACTTGCACGCGAACTGCATATGTATAGTTGGTTGTTTATTTTTGCTTATTGCTTTACCATTTGCATTTCATAAATATATTAACACATAAACACACACAGACGAACCGAACGCACTTGTCAACCGCGCCAAAAGTACAATTATGACAGTTTAAAATAAAATGCACAAATTAAAAATTATATTAACTGACTGGTAGGAACGCAAAAGCCGCTTTTGTGACCGCACGTAACGAAAATGCACGCTCGACTAAAACGAAAAGCCAGAACATGACAACTTGTTGGCCAAACTTGAGAGTAAGTTGCGCACGCTCTCTTCATCGTTATCAAGCCGGAGAGCTTTGCTCTTGCTTTTGTCAAACAACAGTTGCAACAACTTTAAAAGCGTGCTGTTCCCAGTTTCGCTTGCGTCTGCAAAGTTTCGAGTGAATTGGCGTTTGATGTTTTATACATCATTTTTAAAACTTTTTCAAGTATTTGCTGTTAATACTAAAGATGGCTACGAAGAAGTTTCCATTTCGCAAAAACCAACAAAATATTGTTTAAAAAGAGTCTTTAGTTATTTTAAAGGCATTCTTTTTTTAATAATTAACGGGCTTTCTCGGCTTAGCTGACAAAACAAGAGATGTAATTTCTCAAGATTCTGCTTCACAGCAATGTTTTCAACAATAATATTCCACAACTCCAGAATGCATTTAAACAAACTCTTTGAATATTGCGATAATTATTGCGTGTTTACATTTGAACGCAAAGGCGTATAATTCTTTAAAACATTGTTTCAAATACTATTGCACTTACGAATAAAAATTTTAAATCGAAATAAAAATTTGCATTTGCTCAACAAATTCGAACAAACACACCCATGCAGTGCTGTATAAGGCCTCTTAATGGGATCGTGCTATATCAGAGAAAAAGTTGAGTATATCCTGTATATTAAACTCTAAGTTAATCATGGCGCCTGCATAGCATTTTTGTATGCGCTCTTCAAGATAATTGTGCTGCGCTATGAACTCTTCCTGCATGGCATGCCAAACTACTTGTAGTAGATTTTCCTCTTCGCATAAATGCTTCTCCACTTTTTTGTAAAGGTTTTCCAGACCCTTTTTGACTTCTCGCGCTGGATATTGGCTAATGACTTTACGCAGTTCCTGTTTTGAGAATGCCATTTGATAGCTAATTTCTGTTTCTTTAACGCCTTGCGCCACCTTTTGCTGCACGCCTTCAAAGAATTGCTGAAATTTCAACACAAAGTTAGTTTATGCAGTTTATAATTAAAATAAATCTTACATTCAACTTCTCTAGCGGTCTACCAAAATACTGCGTCACATAAGCTTTAAGCGCGTCATTATAACGTGCCTTGGCATCTTTTTTAAGTGTATCCAATCCAGGCACTTTCAATTGTGCCAACAGCGAGTACATATGATGATAGTTTTCCATGCGCATCACCTGAAAAGGTGTCTTGGGATGTTCATGCGAGTGCACACTAATACTCTCAAAAATGGCATTGACTAGTTGCAAATACCATTTTTCCATGTCCGTGCGTCGATCGGATTTTCGAAAAATGCCTTCAGCAGTTTGTGCAAAGTTCTCAAAGTTCTCCACATAAGGCAAAATGCCGGCCTTTGAACGTTTTGGAAGCTTGGCTTCTTTAATGGACTGCAGCTGTTGTTGCATGAAGCGATCAAAATTGCGCTTAACTTGCACCAAAGCCGAGGCAAAAGTCATGCTGAGGAAGGAATGTGTGTCCTGAGCGGACATGACATGCTGGGTTAATCGCACCAGCACGTACAAAGAGTAGCTAAGGGAAAATAACAATATATAGACCATTTACTGCCAAAGAATAATTTGCAATACTTACAAACTATCCACGCGTTCAAAGCTTTGTATAAAGCTAACCAGTTCGGGCTCTAGGCAGCCGAAGAGGCCCATCATAAGTTTTCGCACTTCTTCATTGATTTGCCTATCAATGCGTTTCTGTGGAAATGTGCCTTCTGCTGTGGGCGATGTGGCGGTGAAGGACTGTGACATATCCGTGCTTTTTTCCATCACATCCAATGTAGTTTGTGTGTTTTTTGTTGTGGGACTTATCACGTCCATTTGAAAAAAGTTAATGCAAAATAATTGTTCTTGCAATGCAATGGGTTCTAGTCCAGCAAGCACCTTTTCCAACAGCGCATCAAATCGCACGCGATCTGCAGTATCTACTCCAGGTCCCCACTGTTCACGGTTGACGCCCAGAGTGCCATAGGGCACAGCAGAGACTGCAGCCTTGCGCGAAGAAGTCGATATGTCCAGATCTTCGCGGGAGTTGCGTAGTTTTTCAGACACTTGCAGCTTAGCCTAAGAAAACAGCCGACAGTTAAGTTAAACGCAGCCAAGTGTGTCGAAAAATAAGTACATACCAAATTAAAAAAGTTCCTTATGTCGCGGTCATAAATTTTGCTTAACGATGTGGTATAAACACGCATCAGTCCATCGTAGGTCTTTCGATCCATGGCCTTGGACCAGTGCATTAATTCTGTATAGGGCGTAAGTTCTTTATGCACATTAGCGTGATTGGGCAGAGTCAGATCGGTGCTAGTCAAGGGCGTATCACCAATTTCGTTGCCCAAATGTATAAAGAGATTGTTCATAAAACGACTGACCGTGGTAGAAAACTTTTGTTTCCATTTTTCAAAACGTTTACGCTGATCTTGCACAGCTTCAAGCCGTAGAAGGGCTGGATCTATATCACTGTTCATAGCTTGCTGCAGGCATTGGGCCGCTGCAATGGCTGCTTTGCGACCCGCAACGGTTTTAAGATCGGGGTCATCTAAAGCTTGCTGTTGGCTATGCGGCAAGTCCAGTTGACTCTTAAATCAAGAGTGTTAAATAAACATCCACATCACAAAACTTTTTTATACTTACAATCACTTTATTGAGTTCCTTCATTAGTTTTATATTATTGTTGTTGGCAATCTCTATCATAGCATTCTTGCCGCCAATTTTCTCCATAGTTTCTTTAACGCCTTGACAGATATCCTCATAAGCATCCAAGCGTGTCTCAAATTTATCCGCTTCTGATATGGCATTATCTATATGCTCCATCATTTTCAACACCTTTTGCTCTGATGCTAGCACGCTTTGAATATTAGCCTGAAAATAATTACACGTTTATAGTTTTTTGTTTTCGGGTATTGGAGGTCAACAACAAGGTAAAATTTTCTTATATCTTCCACGAGAAGTCCGCCAAAAATTGATCTTTAAATAAGACCGATTTCTTTGGTTTTTGCTATAGAATATTAAACTTTGTTTGATGGTTGAAAATGAAATTTCTGCATACTTACACCATCCAAATCGTGCAGTTCTTTGGACAACTGCTCGATAAACTGCTCCGCATCTTTAATTGCAAAATCACATTCTGAGAAAAACTTTCCCAGCTCAGTGGCCTCTTTATCCGTCAGCGCCGTGAACTCCTGCGCCTCTTCTTCGTCCTCCTCATCCTCTGATTGCTGCGCCTTTGGTGTGGCAAGACCCATGCGACCGGCAGCAATTTTCTCTGGTGATTTCTCCGACAGCCACGCAATAGGTACATTGCGAAACTCGGCACGCTGTCCACGCACATATTTCTGTATTTGCCTATTAAGAACAGCCAAAAAGTTTTGACGCTCATGCAAATTCAGCGCATACCATTTATACAACTTTTCCAGCTGTATATCAAATTCATGCGTTTCAAACTGCTCGTTTCGTCCATCTACCCACTTAATCTCGTCAAGCTGCCAGCTACGCTTCTTCTTGTATTCACTGTCGCGTTGTTCGGACTGTTTGATGAGGTAAACACTGACTACGGGCACTGGAGGCGGTGTCGTCACCACGCAAAGATAACAGACCCGCTTGTCTTTCTTTTTAAAGGTTTTAGTTACCGTCACAACGGAGAGCAATCGTTCGCCACTAGCGTTAAACAGCTCCTTTTGCAGTATATGCTTGATGTTGGCCAAATTGCCAATGGTGAGCATTGCAAAGGAATGTATTGTATTCTACTTTTAAAATTGTTTGTGTTTTAACAATCCAATGTTAATTATTGGGCAATTGAAGAACGCCTCCGCAAAAAACAGCTGTTTAAAGCAGCGGTGGGCAAAACTACTAATGCAATTTTTTTGTGCCTGTGTGCGTGAATAAAAAAGAGCTTTCGAAAATCCCGACGTACAATGGGCCAAGACTGTTTTTTTTTTGGCATAGCTGAGATCTATTTGCTGTTACCACTAAATACTTTAATATAATTGACTTTTATTTCGGAAGACCAACATTTTATTCGAATCAAATTGTTCAAATGCCATCTGTAAGTGCATTTGAGCAGTGCAATTTCGCATAAATTTTTTTTTTTTAAAAATATCACTTGCTTATACTACATTATTACTCTTTGCAAGTTACGCCTGCTAGACACTTACATTTTAATGACTAACAAAAACCAAAAACTCGCAGTGTACGTATTGTTTCGTGTTTGCCATGTGACTTTGCTTTGCGTTCCATTGTAAATCTAGCTAGATTCTAGCTCACACGTACTAGGAGAGCTTTTACGGTAAAAAGCTCTTTTCTCGTACGTGTGAAAGCTCTTTGGCACGCGTGCCGTCTGAGTGCCCACCGCTGGTTTAAAGAAACTGATTTTAACAACACACAATTTATTTCAGTGCTGTAAAATAGTTTACATTGCATTGCGGCATCGAGTAGTTTTGCTCAATCATATCTATGGCATCGATATAAATCGATACATAAAGTTAACTTTTCGTGGGTGAGTTAGTTGCAAGGAAAAAGTAATTCGTGCAAAAATTTATTTACTTGTATTTATAGAAACTTTTAAGCAAACATGTTGGTTAAGCACATTGTCAAACAGGGGCTTCTGCTCAGAAATGGTAAGTACACTCGAAAGATATGCCATTTGTGGCTCTGTTTTTAACCTTAAAAATTACATAATGCTGCAGTTGAGCCAGGTGCGCTTTTGTAGTAAAAAGTTGAGGTTTTTCATTCTGCAAAATTTTATTTCATTTTATTGCAGCTGGTGCAATGTCCCGCGCCGCTTACCATGGTGGTCACCATCAACATTCCACCATGAATGATTTACCAGTACCAGCTGGTAGCTGGCAGGAGCAGCACAGCCAACAAAACTCCAAATATAATGCTGTTTTGGCTCTTGGTATTTTGGTATTTGCTGGCACTATTGGCTTTGTAAGTTTCAACCCGGTTCCTTTTATATATTAACAAAACTCGTGACGTTATGAATACTACATATATAAATTTTTCAGGTCAAGACCTCTGGATTGGTACACTTCAACTTCAGCCCCCCAAGCAGCTTGGACTAAGCTGTCCTATGTTAAAGCCTATACAACAATATGTACATTGCAAACAAATATGTGTTAAATAAGCTTAAAGTGGCGAAATAGTAAATCACACACACCCAACAAAGATTGTATCACTTGGTTTATTCTGTTTTCTGCTCAGTAAACAGGACCGTCGTCCAGATTGTCATCCTCTTCGTTGTACGCCTCGCCATTGTCAAAGTAGCTGTTGCCATAATCATTTTCTTCATCCATTTCATCGTCTAGCGCGGCTTCTTCCGCTTCCTCGTCATCCTCGTGATCCGAATCGGATTCTTGCTTCACCTTGACCTCATCATTTTCATTTTCTCCCTTTAGTTCCTTTTGTTCAAGAACTTTAAGTCTGTCTTCAATATTGGTCTTTTTGACAATTGGCTTAAGTTTGACATCTAAGCAACGTCTTTTCCGATTTAAAGTATTCAGTTCCCTTGGCATGGCTTTGTAATTAAATTCGGGTTGTGCTTTTAGCTTGGCACTAAGTAAGGTTTTCTGTAAAGTGATAGCTAGATTTATATGCTGGCTGCGAGTAAAACTAAGTATACAACCTCACGCCAGTCTCTCTGTCGCGCTTCTTCTCTTTCCTGAATCTCGGAAACCATGTAGTATGGGGAGTCACGCATGCGATTTAAAAAGTCCTCCTTCCAGAGTAGTTGATAGGTTTGTGTTGCAGTGGTCTGTACGCATTATAAAACATTTTACGATAAATGTGAATCATGTATAAGGTTTAGTTACTTCTAGGATGACCGGCTTATTCAGCAACGGCGGAAATGTTGGAGGCGGTGCGCTTTGTACTTGTGGCATGTCTTTGCCAACGCAACCTAGAGCCTGCATCTGCTCTGCTGTGAGCGTACCCGTTTTTCCACCACGTCCGCGTCCAGCCATTATTTTTCTTATTTAATTATAAAAAGTTTAAGTAATTAATGTTGGGCACGTTTGTTTTGATTTGACTACTTGAGGGAATGCTGCCGTACAACTTTAACTTCAGCGCTGCCAGATAGTTGGAATACAAAGAATATGAAAAAGGCGCTGCCAATTGCATATTTTTATACCGCAGTGGTGCTAGCTTTTAAAATCATAAACTTTTGAATTTAAAACTAACATGCAGGTATTTATTGCGTTTTGCACTTTTTTACTTAATTCTAATAATATTTTTACAAGCATCTGTAAGTAAGCACTGTTTCGCAAAAACTTTTAGTACAGTATTTTAGAATAAATTCGGTTTATGGTATAAACTAGTTTTCTGGTACTTCAATGGGCTCATCGTCTGGCGCCAGGCCCACTTTGTGCATTAATTCTGTTAGTTTTTGTGCCTTGCGATCTTCGTTGTGCGCTATGACAGTACACAAATGTTCTGTGAGCAATTCCTTTTTCTCGGATGCATTGTGCAAATCCAATTTAGCCTTCAGAAACTGAGCCTCAATTTTAATATATTGTTTTCTGTGAGAACAGAGTTTAAATTGATAAATAACAACTTCAACTTAAGCCAGTTCTATTCACTTACTCAACGTTGGAAAAATGTATGCAGGCGCTATCGATTTGCTTTCGCAACAACGCCACATCCACGGCAAGATCACTCTCGAGCTTTGACAGCTCATGGCGTATCTCCTCAATTTTGCGACATTCTGCTGCCGTTTTTTGTGTATGCTGCTCAATAGCTTGATAAAGCATTTGTTTCTTCTGTTTATTTTGTTCCTCTATCATTTTACGATGTTTTTCAAAATCCTTAAGAGAAATTCCTTTGAATGGTGAATCTGTCTCTAGTCTTTCGGTAGATGGATCTTTTGGACTAGGCAGTATGCTAGAATCGTCTTCATCAGTAGTCATGTTATTGCTTATCTTAAGTAGTGAGCTATCATCAGTGGCTTCGCTCTCGCCAGACGTGGCCACTTTTCCATTTTGTTGAGCCGGCCTGCTTTGGCCACAGTAAAGAGCTTGTATTAAGGAATCAGATAAATCCCGATCCAAATTTAGAGATTCTTCTTTTTTTGCAGTTTGATTTTCAGACGCTGTTGTGGCAACTTGCGTGGGAACCGTTGATGAGACTTTGGCCTTGGCATTTTTTGTTCCTCCAACTTGTTTGGGCTGCTGAGTTTGTTGCTGCTTTCGTAATTGATCTTGCTGCTTTAAATTCTGTTCGGGCATGCGCCTAATGCCGGGTTGATTAAGAAGCAGTTGCTTTGCTGCAAATAAGCATTTGTTTTGTTTAACACGGACTCACACACATGCACACATAAGTACACAAATATAAACATCTTGGTTACTATTGTATACAACTAAGCTATCTAATCAGCGCACTAACCTGCTTCAATATTTTGCCGTTTATTTTGCTTCAGTCCACTAATCTTGAGTATGTCATCCTGACTAAAACCATTAAATTTGTCGGCCATTATATGGTTTTAATAGATAATTGGCCATTAAATTTGCGGAACTAATACAACTAACAGCGAACACATCAGCAAATAAGCATTACTGAGTTGCCAGACTGAACGCCAAAGCGATCGTGCATTTATCGATATAGATTTTTTTTTTGCGGCGAATTAAAAAATAATCGATTTTTAAAAGAAACGTAATTTATTTTAACAGTTTAATACCCAACTCTGAGCGCAAATCATTTACATTTTGTTCCCAGCGCTGTTCCCAATAGACTGACATCAATGGTTTTATATTTTTGCCATTTGCGATAGCCCAGGGCAGGTAACGCCTTAAATACTCTTTTCGTTGCCTAAAAAAAATTAGAATTGAGAGTCAGACGCCACAATGTTAGTGATACTTTAAACATTTAGTTCAACTTACTTGGGTCTTAAGCGCACAGCCCCAAACACTGCGCCTCCATAACACATAGGTAAGCCGGTATTAAGAGCTTCAACCCACTTTACAGCTACCTCACCCAGCATATTTGTTGGCATATCCAGCACTGTATGCACGAGATCGTGGCATTCGCGATAACGCGTCATTATATAAGCTAATTTTGGATCGTCTAAAAAACGCACAGCCATTCGTGAATCGGGCGTAACTTGCTGAAAAATATTAAAAGGATACGTTAAGCTTATGTCAATGACTATTTTTTTTTTTGCATATCGAACCAACTTACGTTATCTTTTAGAAACTTTAAATATGTAGCACCAAAACTGTCAGGCGGCAAAGCTTCTAGGTGCTTAAAATCAATAGTGCGCGTATTTATTCGTGGTTTTTCAATCATTATTCGCTGACCCTCTTCACTTTGTTGCATCGTTTCCAGGATATTCCAAAGCGCATTCTCTCCTGTGGTTTCCCCCAGACAGGCAATCATGTCATGACTGTTTTGAGACCAAATTGGTTAAGACTTTTTTACGTTTATAAGACGTAAATATAAAAGTAGTTCAAGTTTAAAAAATGGGTTTGCAAAAAAATGTATTTAACATAAATCTTCTTTCTTATGAACACTTAAAGAAAGGCCATATGGGCGTGCATAATTGTGATACATTTTGAACTTCTGGGCAAGTACTAACTTGAAATACATACCGTTTGGGATCAAGTATAGCAGCTACCGATGATCCCGCACCCAGCAGCAGCCTTTGAAATGAATTTATTTCTATACGCTGCTGTAGATACTCCTTCTCAAAATCGTTCAGTCTCTCTTGCATTATAGGCGCTTCCGTGGTATAGCTACGAAAATTGAATAAACCATTGCAGCCCCGCCCAAGTCTGGTAAGTGGCGCTGAGACGCGCTGCAGCATATTCTGTGAACATGAGAAGAAAAATGACGTCGTCTTTCAATGTTTACAACTCTACCGGATTGACCTCATCATTGAAGCTTGCGTTGAATTCAATATACTATGAGTAGTATATGACACTACTCACAAGCGCGACCCTGAAGAGAGCTGTGTACGATATGTTGGCCATAAAACAAATTGTCGATAAGCACATGTAATGAGTGAAGGCAGCGTTTGGTCATTGTTGGCGCCTCTGGCATAGCCAAACAAAGCTTTACTAAGTAAAAATCTGATTTACCTCGTCTTACAGCAGCCAGTCATAAAGCAAATTTGAAACCAGTTTTTTTGTACATTCTTTGATCATAATTACGTTTAAGACCACATAGTGCTGGAGGCATCTGCTATCTATGAGCAAGTTTATTGACGTTTATCATGAGTAATACTCATGCAGCACTTGTTATATTGCTTTTAGATTTTTTCACAGCCTTCGCAATCTACTCAATATAAATAGAATTCAGCGAACTGAAAGAGCTTTCCGAGCATTTCCTTATCTATTCGTAGCTTAATTTTACAGAATGGAACATGAGTAGTTCTAATTATAAATCACCCTTTCAAAAAATGTAAGTGCATACGTAAAGACTTTTTTAATTACTAGACGTGTCCTAAAGATTTGCCTACGCAATCAGAATTTGTAAACACTGCATTGTCGTTTTAGTCTTATCAGTGGCACGCCAATCTTATCTCTTGTTGTGCCAATCTAACTACTTCTCGTAAGAACCATGTACGCCATGCCAAAATTCCCACATGGTTTGACCGATTTGGTATAAATAGTTTTTTTTTAATAAATTTAAAAGTCGTCTGCCGTTTTCAATATTAATACTTTCAGTAAAACTTCTCACCAACATCTTTCCCAATTAGCTACTTTTGGATAGAATCTATTTTTGTTTTTTAATACCGACACTAGTTAAACATTGCCATGTTGTATGGAACATAGATAACTATATATCAGTCTTTGTTATTTGAATTTTAGGTATGTATATTTCGTTACATATGACACTTCAAAGTACATACGATAGATAGTCGTTTGAGTGACTTGACAATTGCATTAAAAAAGTTGTTCATTAATTTACAAAGACATTAAAAATTAACTATTTATTACTAAAATAGGTTACATATACATTTAACTATATATACATTGACAATGCCCCTTTAGTTGGTCTATGTACTCCGCTAAATATTTATGGCTTTGGCAAAAATCCCGCGATTCATCAGTTGTTATATTTCTGATCTCGTTTGTGGTGTTGCTAGACAGTATCGCCACGCGAACTGGGCAAGAGTGTTTGCTTATCGGGCGCCTGTTTCCGCCGGAAGGTCACGTATGTATAAAGCAGGCTAGCAAGCACACTGATATTGATGCCGATACAGTTGAGCCACGAAAACACATAATCGCCTCCTATGAACATGCCTAAATATGTGACACATATGTTTTTAAGGCAGCCCACTATGGTCGTTGTTAAAGCTGAGTTAAATTGTGTGCATAATATGGTGCTGTAGGAGAGTATGAATCCCATGACGCAGCTGAGCAAAAACTGCACAACAAAATAGGGTTCGTGCCAGCTGCCAAAGTTGATGGCCTTGTCCAAATCGCCAGTAACAAAATTCAAAGCCAGAGCAGGCAAAAACATAAACAACGAGTTGTAGAACATCAGACCATATTTTCCTATCTCCGAAGTGTCCAGCTTCTTTTTTACATATACACCATTTGAGGCGGTCAAAGCATTTGTTATCATTACATATGTATAGCCTTGCATATTGAAGGACAAGTCATCAGAGGCGGCCAGCAAAGCACCACCAATCATGGCATAGACGCTGACTTGCACTGCAGTAGATGGACGAATGCCAAGAATTTTTAGCTCCAGCAGCATCGTCATCAATATGGAGAATCTCCGCAAAGCCGCAAACATGGGCAAACTAAGCGCTTGTGTGCCGCCCAGTCCAAACATCATGTTGCCCAGGAATATGAGCGGCAGCGGAAATATTTTGTTGAATGTATTGCGCTGCAGCGGCGGGAAAGAGACTAGCTTAAGGCGCTTGCCAAGGCCTAGTACTACAATGCTGGCAGTAAGTTGGCCAAGACTCAGGAACAAAAATGATGGAAATTTATATGAGGTGAGTACGGTTTTGTTGATGACTGTGATCATAAATGACGAAATGCCATAGAACAAGGCACTGCCGATTTTCTTAACAAAAATCGAGGGATCTTCTTTGTGGCCATGAGTGGAGCGCGATTCCTTCGAGTTGGAGCCATTTAATAAGGCGGAGTGGTGGTTGTTGATTTTCCCTTCATTGTCGCTGCCGCTGTTGCTGCCCTCCAGCAGCGGCGCTAGGTCCAGCGCAGTGCTGCTGCCGCCACCGCCACGCGAGCTGCTCATACTCATTATTATGTACTAGTGGTTTTCGGTTTTTCGCGTTCGTCGAATTGGCCGTTCTACTTTTTTTCAAGCAAACCTACGGCTATTTTGCATTTTACACTTTTCTGCGCACTTGACTTATAGCAATTATTACATATTATATTAAATATTTAATTAGAAAACACACATTTAGCACTATTTGCATTTATTGTGTGTTTTAACCATACAAATTATATGTACCGACGCGCACTCTCATTCTGCCACTGCAGCTGGTAATGGCAAACTAAAACATATGACAGCGCAGCCGAGACTGCCAAAGCAGAAGAGCGTAACAACTTTTAAAATTGTTATAAATATAGAATTTCCCAACAAGCATGAAATTTACAACGCACGTAATTTACTTACTGTGAAAAATTGCTTGTCAATTACACAATAATTATAGAGAATTAAATAAAAAATTATGAACAAATTGGTCACAGCGCGCTACTCAACACATATATCGCGTTGTTATCGATATTTATAAAACATCAACTCTGTTTGCACAGCTGTTTGTAATTTGTTTTACTTTTTAGTTTGTGTACAAGTTTGTTGCTTTGTTTATACTTATTGGTTTTAACGCTTATAAAGATGAGCAGCTCAAAGAAAAAGACAAGTAAAAGCGATGGCATACCAAAGCCCATTAAAATAAAAAAGGAAAAAACAGAAGAAGATCGCACCCTGCATCCCATTTCACATTATATTGATGACCGGCTAGAGCTGGTAAAGCAAATCTTTGGCACTCTTAAACCGAAAACTATTAAAAATTTGGCGCCCGAGTTTTTAAAGGTATGTTGCAGTGACATGCATTGAATATGATTGAATATACTATATGCTCACCTCGTAGGAAACGAAACTCGATGAAATTGAAGAACTTTGCTTGAACGAACTAATGTGCATATCTACCAAACGTTTAAAATCTATCATCGATGCTACGCGCTGTCCCACTGATACTGATAGTTCAGAGGACTCAGATGTTCAGCATAAACCAGGTATTTCTGAGTCTACAAATATAAATCTGACTAATACAGTAAATGTCATCTTGCTCTAGAACACGTTTCGCTGGAGGAGATTTCATCCGATAGCGACATTGCTGCCAGTGGTGCGCGTAGGGGTAAGTAATTGACACTAATCAAATTCTTGAAATTACTTTAATTTTGATTTACAATTCCATACCATACAAGTTCTTAAATTTCTGCACAAACTGCTGACAAAGCCTAAGTCCCGTACTTAAACTTCTCACAAGCCAACAAGGGGGACACATAAAATCCGCGCAATATGCACACATCCTCGCCAATGCCAAGTTCTATATTGTCTTCATTCTCTTTGCCCATTTCCAAGCTTATAACAAAATCGCCCACTTCAACACACTTTTTCTTGCGCATATAATCCACACCAAATTCTATCGGAGCATATCCGCATTCATTGAGCTCCTTAGTGTAAAGTACCGGATGTGTATTACGTCGCAAATGCAAAGCGCGAGCCAAATTAAACTTGCACATGAAAGTCTCTTCATCGTCATCATCATTCAAAGGAAGCATAACATAAACAGGGCAGTATATCTCGGCTCTGGATAAAGCCACACTTGCATTCTCACATCTAGTATCTATAAAAATGGCCTGACATTCAATTGAGCAAATTGTGCGTATGATAAAGTTCACAATCGTCTGATATGACGTCAATATTTTCTTTAACATGGGTTGCGATTGCACCATGCCCATGCGGTAATCCTGTACAGGCATAAGTTTTTTTACTATCAACGGATATTTGTTGCACCATGAACTCTTTTTAATATGAATGGCATCAACTTTCCACAAAAATTCGTGTAGCTCATAACGCTTAAAGTCGCTGCAACGCTCTAAAGGCACTGTTCCAATAACAGGCTTCTTCTGGCAGTGTGATATTGGCAACACATCCTCCATTATATAGTTATATACACAGCAGTTTGCACTGAACATGTCGGGAATCCAAACGTGGTCGACGAGTTTGATAATGCCCAGTAGATCTAACATATTGTTTCGTACATATTCAAAGTCAATACAGCCTATAAGTTTAAATGTAAACTTTTCACGTATAGCGTCCCGCACAGCTCGCAAAAAGCCTTTACAACGTATTTTAGGTAAAACCACATAATTGGCTTTCAGCGCTGCAGCCATCTCGAGATATGGCATAAAAAGATCCGGATATACATCTGGATGCAATGCGTTACACTGCTGTGGCAGCTCTATGAAGTCATAGGAGGATATAAGACCCGCATCAATGACCAGCACGGCAATGGCTTCCTTCAAAGTCTTTACTACGCGACAGCGCATATCTTTACCCACAAAAATAATGTCACCCAGCTTAATAGCTGGAAAATAGGCATTTAAGCTGAGGACATACATAATTTCTCTGTAGCCGCTATATTCATAGCTTTTATCGGTGGTTAGAGTGACCACGGAGCCCCGTGCCATCATTATCGAGCAGTTGTTTCTCATGCGTCCCACACGACAGCACTCACCATTGATTTCCACAGCTAGCGCTGTTGCCGTGCGCAAATCATTTTCCGAAGCCATTGTGGAAATGGCTATATTCAGTGTAGTCACAATTTTGGCCAATTCGTCAGGCTTATTGGACACTGCATCCACGTGGAATGTGAAAACTCCGTTATCTAGCATACGGCGCAGCTCATCATTTGTGATATCCGGAAGCAAAGTAGCCATTATGCCCAAGTGGAAATAGCGGCGACGGCGACGTTTCCGCGCATGCTTCTTGTGCGTCTCACATGCTGCCTTAAATTCACGTAGTCGCTGCTCCAGATCATGTTGACCATCCAAGCGCACTTTGAATTTACGCAAATCATTTTCATCTTCTGATTGTTCCTCCTCACCATCCTCAAGGACATCTAAGGCTGGGGGCGCAGTTAGGGTCATTGCTTGCAGTTAATTTTTTTTGTGACTATAAATAATATAACGACTAAATTCTTTAAATTTTAATGTAATTTTCTGTACAGCTAAAAGAAAGAAGAAAGTGTCCACTAAAGCATCAGACAACAAAAATTCCGAAAGCAATGAAAGTAAGTAATCGCTACAAAAAATATATAAATACTAAATAATTTATCATGACTTTTCACTAATGTAAACGCTACTATGTTTTTTTGCAATTTGTGGTCTTAGCTCCTGGTCAAATAAGTGTGCTTGAACTATTGGAATTACAGGCACGGGCACGCGCAATTCGTTCCCAGCTAGCCATGGAGCCAATAACAAAGATTGAGGTAGATTCTGATGATGAGGTTGCTACGACTTCTAAGCAAAAGGAAACAAATCCAAAAGTGAGCAAAAGCAAAGAAAGTCCTAGAAAATTAAAGTCAAAAGAAAGCACAAACAGCAAAGAAGCTACCAATAAAGTAGACGAAAAGAATGACCATAGAAAAGCAGAGGAAAATGCCAGCAAAAAGATCAAACTGAAGCGCAATTACAGAAAAGTTGCCACACCGGAGCAAGAAAAACTGGAGAAAGAAAAGCCAGCGACAACAGCAGAAGTGGTGCAAGAATACCGTAAAAGCGAGCCAAGCAAATCTCGGTCAGCATCACCAGATGTTATACCTATACAGACGGAGCCGGAAACATTACTAATAAGTGATAGCACCGATGATGAGAATTCAGCCTCTAAGGAAAAGGTTAATAGTACGGTAGCAACTGCCAAGCAAGCGGAGCCAATGCAGCAGGAACCCGATAGCGAGCCTGAAGAGGGCGAGGTCCGAGAGGAAACGGAATTGTCTGAACAAACGCCTGTTAAATCGCAGCAGCCAAGCGAAATATCCGAAAGCAAGAACAGAGCGCCTGAGACAGAAAAGGAAGTTCCAGCCGCAGAACCATCAATTGGGCTGTCAGAAGCGGGATCGATAAGTAAACTCACCTTGGAAGAAACCACTACATCCGTTACGGACAAGGGGTCTTCAAACCATTCCGCTGAGTCTGCCGAGTACGCCGCTAACAAAACGGTTCCTAGTATAGACGATGAAGACCAAAATGAGGATGTTATATCGATCGGCGGAGATCTCGAAAAAGAAATGATAGAAGAGTTGGAAAAAAATGAAATTTCATTAGAGAGTGTAAAGAGTGATTTTGATGCGAGTGCTGTTCCGAAACAAACGGAGCCAGATGAAAAAGATAATGATGTTATATCACTAGACACCAGCGAAGATGAGCGCGAAAAACCGAACAGTGGTAACTCTGAAGTAATTAAATCCAGGCTACATTGCAATATTTTCAATTAATAATTTTCCCAATTTTCTTATAGTCCTGGCGCGAACGGTACTTAAAAAGCTCAAAGGTTAGCCAAGTGCTGGCCACCTCACGGCTGAGTAAACGTGTTCGTGATAATATCAAAAAATCGAAGCGTAGCCAAAATCGCAACGAAAGTGAAAAAGACGCAAAAGAAAAGCAGGAGATTCAGCAGCAATTTACTTCTAAGCATGAGGACGGTTCCATGGAGCAATACCAAGAACTTTTACAGCACCGACAACGCAAAGGTTCTAATAACAGCAAGGTCGAAAAATAAATGGCAATAACTATTATTGAAAAGTCGCTAAGTTTAATATATGTATAGAGCCAAGTATTACATAGTATTGTGGTGTATATGGCTGCCAGCGGCAACGTGGAGCTCTATAAAAATGTCGAATAAAAACAAGCCTCAGAAACGCACACAAAAATTTGAATATATCGTGCTAAGCGCATATTTGATTTCCATTTTTTGTTTTTTTAGTTTTGTTTGTAGTTTAAAAGAAATGCGAAAACTATGCCTTGTCATTTCCGGCACACATTTGAGCCCAGCGATGAATAGCAGCAGTAGGGGAGTGTAGCTGGGGTGCAATTAACCGTCCGCACGCTACGCGGCAGGTTACGCATTGATATTTATTGCTTGTGGTAGCTTGAGGGAAGGCAGCTGAACAGAAAACTTTTTCAAAAACTATTAACGAATTTTATGGTTTGGGTTAGTGGGAAGCAAAATTTTGGCTTTACTTTTAAGTTAACCCACTTATTGATAAAACCCCCATTCAAATTTTGTGAGCCTACCGTATATTCCTTCAAGCTTTTAGACATTGGTTTTTATGCAATGCCAATTTAAAAAAATATAATTTTTATAAAGAAAAATCAGAGACCATAAGAGAGAGCTATTAAGCCCAAATTTGACCAAAAGATGCGCATAATAGTCAGGTAGATGATGTTCTTCGGTTCATGTTAATATCTTGGCTTGTTCCCCACTCATACTATAAAGCTATCGGATTCAAATTTACCACAGTTACGCATGTATTTAAGAATATTTAAAATTTGTGAAAAATTCAAAACTTTTAATTAAAAATTAGTTTATTGTGACTCTTATATGCTGCATTATATTCAAGCTATCTGCAAAACTGTTTATTAAGAAGCTACAGTCCGATGTACAAACCGGTGTCTAGACTCATATTTGATAAAATAATTTTTACCCCATATGTTATTTTGTGGAGATACCCCCAAGATCCCAGTTATTTACCAATCACGAAATGGGCGGAGCCCCCTAATAATGACTATCATTATTTAAGACCTGTGTGAATTCAATAAAAAATCATTTTCAGTGTTTTTTTTTTTTTGTATACATTCTTTTGACGTAGATAAAATAAAATAATCATTATCAAAAATATTTATCTCATTAAAAAAGCTTTTTTTACAAAATGATGTGTATAAAAAAAATGGTTTTTTATCCGTTTTGGAACGAATTTAATACACTTGTATTTCTACATAGAGTAATAAAAATTTTAAGTAGTTGAAACTTTTTTTTGTGTGTTTTAATAATAACACGTAATAGCTTGAACTACAATGCTAAGCTAATAACGAGCTTCACTTTATGTACTATATAGGGTGGGCCATATGCTGGTTTCTTTGTTAATTGCATTTTATTCGTATATTTTCAAACAAGAATTGTGCAAATGTATAAACCAAATGAAAGTTTGAAACCACTCATTTATATGTATGAAAAATAATATCGCCCAAGGCTCTACACGAACATCGTAATTTACGATGAGTTTACCCAGTAAAACGGATCCAATGGCTACAATTTCGGCCCGAATATTGTTCTGCAGCTCGCGAATTGTGGCTGGCTTTTCCTTTCAAAAAACTCCAAAGAAAGTAGTCCAACGGTGTCAAATCGCACGATCTAGCCGGCCAATTGTGATCGGTGTAACGCGGAATAACACTTCCGCCGAACTTGCCGCGCAATAATGTCACGAGTTGTTTAGCATGTAGCCCATCTTGCTGGAACCAAAGCTGGTTCGCATCCATATTATCAATTTTGGGCCATAAAAAGTTGATTAGCACCCATTCATTGAACGAATAAGCGATGCTGATAATGGTCCGGGGACTCCAATTTTTGTGTCAATTGAATCTTGTAAGCGTGTAAATGCAGATCCTAGCGAGGTATAATTCCTGCGAGCGTTGGCGCGTCGATGTTCCCGATAGCTCGTCGACATTAGCCTCAACTGCAGCAATATTATCACATGTATGAACCGGACGAGCATGCAAATGAACCATTAGACTCGAACCGATCAATAATTTTCTTGATTCCGGGCACAGAAGACCGATTAAACTGACCTAAAACTGTGCGTAATGCACACCCAGAACGACAATTTTCATAGTATGCCTGTACCATGATTACGCTTTGTTCCGTTGTTAAACGATCCATGACTAAAACTGAGTAGTTTTGTACTTGACTTGAGCATCCACTTTGGATTGTCTGGAGCGGTATGTTTCGAATTATGAGTGTTTAACAGCTAAACCAGCCGATGGCCCATCCTCTTATAATCTTGTCATAATAAGTAACGCTTTGAAGGAAATTTTCATCAGCCTATGCATTTTTATAAAAAATTTATAAGTTATTTTTCTGGACGTGCAAGATGGAATCGAATTCTCTTTCCCGCTATCAAAAGTGTACTTTTATTGAAATTTCTAAGTATATATTGTATTTGATTACGATATCTCATATGAATTTAGATCCGAAAACCTTAATTTATGATATGGTAAACCCACAGCTTAAGTTTGATTGCTTAAGTACTGATCATCTCTGAAATCTGGGAAGTCAGAAGGACTTCTCTGTATCGAATCATACTTTAGATATCTTTAGGGGTCTGCAAGTTACAGAATTTCGGCCTGCAACTTTCGCGTTGGTTTAAGCTTGTATAAAATTAGTGTCAATATGGAGAATTTTTGCTGGAAATCAGCATCCCGTCCGTTGCTTGCCCGTTTTTATTTTGTCTTAAGTTTAGCATAGCTTATTTATTTCGATTCATGCGGCTTGTAGCATGGCATGTAGCACCCCCAATAAGCGTAGTACAACTATTGCTCAATTATGTCGCGGGGCTTCCAAGCGTGTTGCAATATAAACGATGATTGTTTTATCAAAGACTACGACGGCGTGTTGATAAAATGTATTAGTAGTAAAACAAAAAACGACTTAGTGAGAGAGTAAAGTAGTGTTTGCTCTTGCTTTGGAGTGGTCTTAACCAGCACGCATGTCCTACTCAGTACACCCTTAAATTCTCACACTAGTGGTATATGCGTATGGGTGCATGTGTGTGTGACGAATCCATCAAGTGGGCGCGCTGCATACATATAAATATTAGACATATGTACATATACTACAATTTTTTTATTAATAAATAAAGTACAAAAAATTTTTAATTAATATTATGACTAGTCGAAATTTGGCTAAAAAAAAAAGTTCACAATTTAATGTAATCTTTTTTATATTAAAATGTTAATTTTTTGAGTTTATTAGCTGTTTTAGTTAATTAATTTCTTTTCTCATTTTGGTCATGTCAAAACCGCATGCTGCGCTTGTTCAAAAGTTGACACATGTTAAATCCAGCCCCTAAATCCCCACGGCGCCCGCACCCTCGCAGCCTTTCAGCGTCACAAAAGTAAACAAAATAGCAACAGAGCGAGCGGTGCTTTAGTGGCGTGGCTTGTATAGTTTTTGTTGTAGTAGTTGGTGGTTGTTCTGTGGCGCGCTGACTCTCTCAGCGGCTACTGCACAAGTGTGTGTGGGAGTACACAAATATGCGAGAGTGCGCGCGCGTGCGTGTGTGTGTGTGCGACGCTCGCATCCTTTTTGGCAACGGCTTCGCAAGCTGGCAAACGGAAAAACTCAAATCAGTCTACAGAAAACGCGTACGTGGTACAGAAGTAGCCGCGCGTGGCTACAGTCTCGGCGTGTTAGACTTGTCGGTATGATAAATAAGTGAAACACCCTGTACAAGTTCTGTAAGTTTAAACAAGAGGCAACAAAAAAAAAGAAAAAAATTAAAATCAAATATAATAACAAGCAAATATATATTGCTTGATTTTGTGTCAGTGTGCAAAAGTTTAATAAAACATATGACAACAACAAGCGTAATGCCTTGCAAGGATTTCTTAGCCAATAACACTTACAGTGCTGGCCAAGCTTAAAGTTTTGATAAGACATATTTTTTTAAAAAATAAACTACCAAAAACATTGTGCTAAAAATTATCATTTAATGAAATGCAAATAATGTGCTTTATAAAATAAACGAAAAGTCTATAACAACAACAAAATAAATATGTTAAAAATTTTGATACTAGCCAATAACAAATTTCTATTATTGTTTGATATGACGCCGTTCATGCTAATAATGTTACGCGTTTATTTTCATATAAATTTACACTTAGGATTAAAATGCGCTCTCTGACTAGAGACATTGTGAGTCCCAAGCAACAAACATGCAGTTTAACATAACTACAATATTAATTTATGTATAATATTTGTCCCATAACATAAACCATGCCTGTGTATATAATCAAAATATATTATGTAAATATTTTAAACATAAAAAATAGCTTGCTTGCTTAAAAATTAATACTACAAAAGAAAAAAACATAAAAATTGGCTATCACAACTTTAGACTAAATTAAAATTGGCTTAACAACAAACTTTATTGCTTAACGCTTGGCATATAACCTAATCCGCTCCAATATCTAAAGCAACCCTATTCACAATTAATTAAAAACTTTAAGCAAAAGCTTTAATTCCCAATTTAATTTAAATACTTATTGACAACGGAATAACGAAATAAATAATTGGCTTAAAAAAAAACAAAGAAAATTAATGCATATTACAAAACATCAACTATATAGTAGTTTTAATAATCTATATTTTATGTTATCTTTAAGTTATATATATGCGTGTGTATATAATGTATGTATATATGTATAGTGGGTATGTATGAGCTGAAAGTTTGAAAAACAGTTGAGATTTTTAAAAACAAAATAATTATCTTTTATGCTTATATAAATATTAAAATCAGCTTTGGCGCGTTTTGTTCTCGAAGTTCAAATTTCAAGAATTTAATTTTTTAATTTAAACAATTTGAAATTTACACGAAATTATAACATTATTCTAACCAAATTTCAAATGGTTTAAGCAAGAAGTATTTTTTTTGAAGCGTGTCAGCAAAAATATATAAACAAGACAAAGTCCCAAACGTATTACAAGTTTATACTTTTAGTTATCTGCTTTTAGGCGCTTTGACGCACATATGAACTTTTACATATGAAATTTAATTAGTCTAATAAATTTTGTGAGCTTTGTTTTTTTCGTTTTTATTAAACAAAATGCATAATATACGTAGAAATACCAGGGAATTATGGAGCTATGAACTCATATACACACACACCGACACACGCATTTGCTGATATATATGTCATAAAATTTTATTAATAATGAAAATTGTACTAAAAATGGTGGGGCAATTTATTAAAAAGTCTCATTAAGTGACAGCCACACACAGATAGAGGCGCACACACACACGCATTTACAATTTTATCGCGCAATACGCATACGCCATGAGGACACACTCACTACGGGTGCTAATAACGTAAAAATAATAATAATACAGCTCAGCAAAACAGGCGCACAGTAAAAACCAAGCCACAAAAAAAAAAAAAAAAAAACAAAATCGCGATAAAGTAAAATTTCGATATGGACATGATTAAAGTGCGACTCTCCCCCCGCACACACACAAACATACAAGCTCCCTTCTGTTCCTTCTTTTCCGCTGTTGCTCGTTTATAATACTTCAGGGTGATTTTTTTTTTGGAGTTCTCGTAATAACTTTGTTGACTGGCTGTGTGTTTGCCAAAGATTAAGTATTTTTAATGCGACTGCGACTGACTGCAATAAAAATATAAAAATTTCAACGATAGCACCAAAAACAACAACAACGCAGCAGCGCCTGGCGGTAGGCAACGTCAACGCGCAAAATACATTTCAATATATGAACATGTGTAGCAACACATACATATATATACAGTCTTTATATAATGTGAACTGTAAAAAAGTTTGCTATATAGAGTATATGAGCTCACAGACAGTAACACATTCACAGTAACTTATGAGCATACATACATACACATACAATATAAGCAAGCAATCACTCTTCATGTGCTGCAAGTTTTTTTTTCAGCACAAATATTTTTTTCTTTTTTTTTTATATGAAAATCAATAAATTTTCCACTTTTTTTTTTGTCGCATTTTTATATACAGAGTTATTTGGTTTTGCTGTACAGTAGACTCCACAATTTTGAAATAAGAAGCGCACTCAATAATGTGAAATGAAAACTTAGTATTTCTCAAAGAAAAATTAAAATATATTTCTGGTTAAGCTACAATGATTTCAGGGCTGCTTGTTCATGGCTTCTGTAAAATATATGTAGAGTTGTACAAAAAAATAGATCTGGATAAGGACAAGCCAAAGAGAAATAAGAATTCAAAATTAATTGCAGCATACAAGACAATAATAAAGAAAGCTCAACATATATTAATTTTATGAAATTTAACAAAACTTCAAAGTTAAAATAATTTAATATTATTTTCAATTTTGAACTCTCAATCGAATTATGCACTTGCCAATTTGTTTATAAAATTAATAGTTCCACTAATATTTCAAGAACAAACACATTAATTGTTAAAATGGGTTTTGTTAACAATATTCATTTTCAGGCTCCAAGCTTTCATATTTACTGTGCATTTAATGCTCTTCTGATACAGAGAGTTGCTTGATTAGCTCACACTATAAGTAAGGCAAGTGTGCTGCACAAATCATCAAGGGCTAAAAAATCTTCTAAATGGTTAAGCAACCTGCAAAAAAATTAAACAATTTTTAGATATGACGATACGTAAGCCACCGATACTTATATGAGCCTAATAAACAAAGATAATGTTTATCTTTTCTTGAAACAATTTTGAATTTAAATGAAGTGCCAGAGAGAGAGATTTTTTTAAAATTGCTCCCTAACAATATTTCATCTAATAATATAATAATATAAAATCATCATCATCATAGTTGGCTCTACAACTCTTATCGAGTCTTCGCCTGCTTCAGCATGAGTCTCCAACTTGATCTGTCTCGCGCCCTTGCTCTCCAAGACCGAATACCAAGATCTTGCGCATCTTGTTTGACTCCATCAATCCATCTTAGTTTTGGGCGTCCTCTTGATCTGTTTTCGCGGCATTTGCCAAATAGGATTTTTTTCGGAGGATAGGTGTCGTCTGCTCTTATTAAGTGCCCGGCCCATCTTAATCTATTCACTTTTATCTGCGTTATTATATTGGCCCCTTTGTGTAGTCTTTCAAGCTCGTGGTTGTATCTCCTTCTCCATACTCCATTTTCGCATACGCCTCCAAAAATGGTTCGAAGAACTTTTCTTTCATAGATACTTATTTTATTTTCATCTGCCTTATAATATAAAATATAAGGATTAATTTCATAAACGTCAACTTGCCATAACTAGTGCTCCGTTATTGAAGAACTCGAAATATTTTTGCTAAACAACAAAAGTTTCCCTTGATCAAGTTCCAAAAAAAAAAGTATGTTTAAGCACGATTCTTGATCATTATTTGATTCTTCTTTTCGATAGAGATACTAACATAAAATAAAGACTAAGTTGTTTTGAACTTTATCAAGTTTAGAGGATTCAGAAACTTTTGCATATGCTAATTAACTTACTCAAGCAAAAGTTTTTTTTTGCTCAATGGTTCTGATTAGCTAGTGTCTACTGTATTGTTGGCTCATTATTAATATTTTTGCATTTTTTATGTTTTTTGATATTTTTCATAGCATACGCTAGGGAGGGACCCTACTTTACCAAATGGCGCCCAAGTCGCTTAAGCTTCCCCAAAGTTGCCCGCCCGCTAGGCGGCTGCTTAAGTGTTTTCCTATTACGTTTTGCCCTTTTTTTTCCTACAGACTTAACCGCATACATTCTAATACCCTCTAATATTATATTTGCTTTTAAATATTTTGATATACAGCACAGTTGAGGCTTATAACTTTGACGCACCCATACACTCACACAAACTCATTCATATACAAATACACATACATAAAGACGCTGGCAGGCATTTTCTCATAAAAATTTCGTACTTAAGTTAGACGAAGAGACGTACACTCTCTCACAGAAGCGAAAAGCAAAATGTAACCCAGAGCAAAGTTGTGGGCGAAATGTGGCCTGGGATGATGTTGGGCGAGTGGGGGTTGGTGGCTGCATGACTCTGTAGCGTCGCAAAACTTTGTGCAGAAGCAGCGACAAGAGCAGAGACGGCACAAAGTAAAGGATGTGCTATGGCGACCAAACGAGCGTAGAGTGTAACTGGAAAATAATATTTTTCCTTTTTACTTTGGCCTTAGCAAAATTTCTTTTTCGTTTCTTATTATATTTTTTGCCTTTGCTGCCTTTCTTTCTTTGTGTTTCTTTTGAGTGTCAGAAATGGAAAAGAAAATAATTTGATGGTTTCATAAAGTCATGTAAAGGGGGGGAAACTTCTATGTTTATGTGAGCGAGTGTGTGTGTGTGTGCCTGCCCGGCGTATTCGTTTGTATGTGTGATAAAATTGCAAACTTCTCCTACCTTTTTTTTGGGCTCTTTTTTTTTTGTTTTGTTTTGCTCTTACAACAATGTGTAAAAACGAAGACGAAAGCGTAGCAACAAAAATTTATGGAATTTCTTCTCTACATTTTTGCTGCTTATTTTTCGTAAATTTCTGGTGTTTTTTTTTTTTTTATAGATTTTTCGTTTGTACATATCGTTGCATACTTTTGAGGGTGGCTGCTGCTGCTTTTGCTGTTGCTGTTGCCGATAATAATGAGCATTATGATGATAATCAGTGCGAAGGGCTTGCAACCCCACACACACACACACACACAGACGCTAACACGTGCAGATACACATATACCAACGCACAGATAAATGCCGGACATTACGCAAAACTTTGCCAGCTTCGTCCGTCATTTGAGCAGTCAGTTGGTCATCGTTTAGTCAAATACACTTGCATTATTATAAAAATGATGATTATTTTTGCCACCCAATCCGCCCGTTCACATACGCACACATGCATACATATATACTAAGGCAACTTGAGCAACTTGGCTTGTGTATACATTGTTAGTATCTGTATCTGGGTGTTTGTATATATATGTGTGTGTGTATTTCATTATTAATTTTTCTCGTATTTTTTTCATATTTTTCGTATTTTTATTTTATCATGCACACTTGCAAACACACACACACACACTTACGCTCAGGGGGTGGAAAACACGCACACACACATACTAGCGCTTTTAGTTTATTGTACAAATAATATTTGTTAGAACAAAATTTTTAGTGTATGAGCGAGATAGTTGCCAGCGTTGACTTGTGTTTTCTGTTCGAACGGCATAGAAAATATGTTGGGGAAATTAATTTTCTATTCTGGATGTGTGTGTGTGTGTCGCAGTCGCAGTATGTGTGCGCTGATCTGAAAGTGAAAATGAAAAAATGTATATGTAAAAAAAAAAAAAAATTAAACCGAAAGGCGTAACTGAAAGCCTAATGATTGGAAAGTGTTGGTATACTTATATGTATGGATATAAACAGTACATATATGTAGCTTCTACTAGACTTAGACAGTAGATAGCTTAAAGACTTTATAATCAAATTGGCTCAGCATAGGCACAACATATATCCCAGCAATTTGTCAACTAAAGTTCTATATCTATTGTTTATCGTTTTGTATATTAGGCTCACATGAGTCTTTGTGCCATTATTGGCCTCTAGCTTATAAATAACAATACATATTTACAAATAGTTGATTTTTATATAACTTTAGCCGTACAAGTCAAAAAAATCGTTTATAACACAGCTTAAAGTATATAATAAAATTGGCCCTGGGACTGCAGTGTTTTTTTTTTCTTTTTGCAAGTTTGCAAAAATACAATTTTTCTTTTATGCATGAATTGCCTGAAACAGCATTGATAGGCCAGTTAGCCAGTCTTATTGCCTATTTGGTGTCATCTTATGTGCATTTGTACAATTTCGATTCCTGTACAACAACAATCTATAGCGAACTTATTCAAAAACGAAAATAGACAGGCTCAAATAAAATTTATAAAATTGTTTAATGGTAGTTACTTTGACTTCAATAAAAACACACTTCAAAGTATTCCCCATTTCAGTATCAAGCAATTGCACTAATTGTTTCTTTCAAACTAATCCACTGTTCTTTCTATTTATATGCACTCCTTAGTAATTTTCTACTCAGCTGTTTGTTGTAGTTTAATGAAAGCCTTGTCAGTTAGTTGCAATACCTATAAATAAATAAATAAATATTTTATGATCTACAATACTTAATTGATTTTATTAATTGCTGGAATTTCACGGAATGTTTGGTACTTTTATTTCTGAACATTATTTTTAGATTACTAGCAAACCATAAACTTTTCGAAATTCGTTTAAAACGCAATGCTTCAAAAACAATTCGCGCCCCGCTTACATATTGTAAACCAACAAACATTAGCTCTATGCATGAGGGTTGATTTTTCACCCACAAATAAATTCAATTTGATTTTCAACTAAATATTAATTGCATGCTGCGGGGGTGAGCATGCATTAAAGTCTGACATATGCAGGACAACGTCGAGGGCAGTGGCATATCAATCATAAACTGCATTTTATCAAAGGTGCACACACTGAAAATGAAAGCATAATCATCATTATAATTATAATGGGTTTTAGTCGAGCAGGCGTGTTGAATTTCGGAACATTTGCATAGACTACAAGGACTGTCGCATTGCGTGTAAGGATAAAATAGGTTCAAAAACGGGCGAGCACATGGCGACACTTGCCTACGCTTGCGCTTGGTTTTAAATTTGATAATGATTGTTTTGGGCTATGTTAAGGGCGGGCTCTGGCTGCTGACCAAAATGAGGGGGTTAGTTTTTGGTGACACCTTGTACTATAATTACAATACGTTTTTTTTTTTCCTTTTTTTTGTTGCTCTCTCATTTTAAGTTGAAACTTTTAATGTTACACACAAAAGCGCTTAATGGGTTTGTTTACATTTTGTACGCGTTGTGCATGTGTTGGCCTCTAGAGACACACATATGTACAAGCACATATATATATAAACCACACATGGCTTGCATGCGTGTGTGTGTGTTAAAGTGAAAGTGCCGACGTCACAGAGTGGACAGACATGCCGACATGTGAAAGTGAAAGTCAATAGCAAAACCTTGACCACTATATGGACAAACGACTACAGGACAAGCGTTGAGAAGGCCGACGAACCGTTTTGAACGCCTCGTTTCTACGACTAAAAAACGCCGACGCTCTGACCAATGAGTTTCAAATGTTAGAATATATTCTACTATTTTTTTTTTCCTCCTTGTTTGGTTCGTTCAACCGGCGATTTTCGATTTCACGCACACACATACGCAACAAAGCGCTCTCAAAGTAAACACACACACATAGTCCCAGCCGGTGTCGGTTGGCTTTTACTCAGCAATAGAGATATAAAGGGAGAGCACAAAAGTTCTAGTGAGACGCAGCACTGAAGTATTTGGGGACTTCAGCTGAGGCAGTGCGCAGGCCCAGTAATTCTCATTTAAAACTTTATGTGGACGTAACACTTAACTAGTTGGACTTGCTTACTTTCGATTTTTAAAACTTTGCCTGCGACAGGACATGCAGGCAGCATATTCAAAACTTAAAATAGAAGAGTGTATAGTCCGGTTATAGTTTGGACATGCCGACAGTAGTATGCCCTTTAGCCATAACTGCATCGTAGTGTAATTTATTATCGCAGTTATTACCTAATTTTTTAAACATAGCTTGGACATGCTAAAACTGTTTGGCCAAAAGTGGTCACGGACCTGTTTGAGATACCCTGCATCATCTCAACAAACAAATAGATAGTTGAACAGATTACGTACAATATCTTCATAAGCAAACGATATATACAATATCTTCATAAGCAAACGAAAATCAAACAGATTATAAGCTGAAAATTTTATTCAAACAATTTTGGAAAAACTATTTACCGAGCTTGGAAAATGTGCCAAACGCTACTATATCAGCCAAAATAAATGAATTATGCGGTTATAAGTTATTTTCTTTGAGGCGCTTCTGCTCTTATCATCTCGAGATCTAAGCGTTTCGACGTCTTCCGTTTCTATGTTACATATGTACATCTTAGGCTTGTAAAAACTTAATATTCCCTTTATATCTAAAGGTAAAGAGTAAACAAATTTATACGCAATCTGCAAATATCTTTTAGAAAACTGATTGCAAAAAAAAACACAAGCTGCACATTTTGTCTTTAAGTCTGCTGGAGTTAGATGACGGAGAGTTCGACATTGCTATACCCTTTGGGCGCAGAGTATACAGAAGACCAAGAAAATATTTTTATAAAAAAAACATTAATTATTATAATAAATTTTTATTAAATTGATTTTGAGATACATACGCCATGGGCATCCATCTTATGGAATATTTATCATATATTTTAAGTTTTTAGTTTTGCTCAAGGGACTTTAGAAATAACATGAATTTTTGGTAGAATTAAGAATGTTTCTTAATAATCATCTCGTTTTCATCTTTATCTCATCTCGGTGTCTGTTTTTTTTAATAATAACAAATGTCGTAAGAACTTTCGCAGTCTAAATATTTTCTTTATCAATTTGAATATTTCGTAAGAAAATATAGCACCAAGCTCTACCTTATTGAAAAGTAAATCGGTGCTTGATCATGGTTGTGGTCAAAAATGGAATAGTTAAAAGTCAAAGGATTTCTCATTTAACTTGGTGATCATTTTTACACCAAACATGCGAGGTTGCGCCTATGCCAAGACGCCTATGCTTTTTCTTCCGGAGAAATTGCTATAATCTTCAAATGATGCAACAAACTGGCTTTTTAGTTTATTTCGGTGACTCCAGACCCGAATATAGGTTTTGCATACTGATATGGTTTAATCGATATTGAAAAATTTGCATAAATATAAAATATTCCGGTATATGTGTGGCCGTCGGTAGCGTAGTGGTAACGTAATCGCTTTACAAACCGAAGGTCGGTGGTTCGAATCCCCGCAGTAGCACTGGTATATATGCCTAGCACTGGCATCGCTAGCTCAAAGACGCTATTTGTCCAAGAAAATCTCTATTAATTCAAGACATCGCCGTTCGGATTCGGCTATAAACTGTAGGTCCCTGTTCTCTTTGAACAGTTATTAATAGAGATCCCCATGCCTCGCCGAGGGGCGACTGACTAAATAGTCACTCAGGGAAATTATTATTATTATATGTATTGAATAAAAACATAAAAGTAATAATATATAATAAAAACAAAATACAGCTAAATGTCGTTTTACTACAACTAAATAAAAATTCTAATATTTTTCTTAATGCATATTTTATGAAAAACATTTTTAACTACTTTTAGTCTGAATGCCATATTCAACAAAGCCAATAAAAATAAACATCTAATAAAAAGATACAGGCCAACATAGCTCAATCACTACTCGAGGTTATAATAAGCATTTGGATATAAGGTATATGGTCAGCCACGCCTACTAATTCTACAAAAAGCATATAAAGACATAATACTTAAGTGCCAGAACACATAAAATGGACTATCTCAATGAATTTCAGAGAATCTGTGATCATAAGGCTTATAATATAATAATTTAATAAAACTTTCTTATCGTTCGAATGCATTCCAAACAAGTTAAAATGTATATTGCATCTATTCAGAAAAAAATTTGTTCAAAAAATTCAAATAATTTCGCCATTATACACCGAGCCTAAATATTCCAAGGGAATTATGTCAAGAATCAAGAATTCAAAAAAAAATTAAATACAGCGTGTTGTTTTTAGAGCTTTACAACTTTGAGTTGGCAACACTGCATTATCTGACAACCCATTTAATAGCTGAGCTTTTTATTGAGTTTGGTTTGACATTTCATTATGGATAGAGCCGAACTCATATTTAAGCATTCATTGATATTAAAAATAAATTTCTTTGTTTTCTTATGATTTAAACTTGTGTAACTCTAAAAAAAACACCCTTTAAATGTAATTATGACCTACAAATATTCTGGCTTCATCATTCGCTGTTGAATGCCATAGCTTCAAAATTTTGTAATAGTAGGGCTTATAAAAACTTCCTCTTACGCATACCACCTATCTTATTGCTTTTATTTTTAGTAATTGTAATTGATAGCATTGCAGTAGAAATTGGTAAAATATTAATATTTTTCCTCTCATTTTACCCTTCTTCTACTATAAGTGTAGTCTTCATTAACTTATTTAATTCTCGAACAAGCTACTCAATTTTTTTATCGTTATAATTGACAAACCGCAAAGAAGTCAATACAAGTTAAATGTACTCGAACAACCCCTTCAAAACTCAAGACAAGATATCGCACACAAGCATAAATAATTGTTGCACAGTCGAAACACATACAAACAAATATATCACGTACACACACACTACGAAATGACAAGCACGCGTACTATAAGATACAAGTTAGAAGCAAAAAAAAAAAAGAAGAAATACACATAAAAGTACATAGAGTTTGCCAAGGAACCCTCTATGTAAGCAAAGTAGTCAAAAAGTTGAATAAAAATTTTATGTTCTTCAAATGCATACATTAGAATAACAACAACAACAACAACAAAATGTAACTGCAGCTTATAACGCGACAAAAACAACAACAGCAGCAGCAGTTACAACAAAAGTTGGAAAAACAAATTGAAAAACTATCGAACAATGATAAATTGGCACGAGCACGAAAAAAAAGTTGAAAAAGAAAGTTGTGCGGTTGTCGCTCGCTCATTGCGCTGGTATGTGTGCGTATTTATGAGTTTAGCTGTCTGTATGTGTGTGTGTGTGTAAATGAAAATTTGAAAAGAGGCGGAGCAATAATGGTTTTCCAGCCAGCTCCGCGCTGCTCAGTTGCCTTTGTTATTGTTGTCGAGGTTGTCGCGTTTTTTTTTTTTTTAAGGGAAATTCTTTGATTTTTGATATTTTGGGGTGTTTTATTGAGGTTTTTTGGGAGCGAACATTTGAAAAAATTATGTGCTTGTGTGTGTGGAAAACTATTAAATGTGCTGCGGGGTAGGGCATCGATACATTTTCTAGGCCTGTGCATGTAATTGTGTGTGTGTGTGTGATTTTAGTATCAATGTTATTGTTGTTTTGATTTTGCGACTGTAACTGTTTTCAATAGTTTGGGAATGGGATTTCGACAAAGCCGTTTTAATATTTTTTTCTGCTGTGTCATGCGACAGTTGACAACGAGCCACTTGGCAGGACACAACGTGACTTGCGCATGCGCAACCGGTTCGATAAACAGCGCGTAACTATCCAAAACGTGTTATGTGATAAGGAGCAGAATAATAAGTGATAATACACAAGCGATAAAAGTGAATATTCGTATACAATAAAAAAGCTTGGTTTTTTAAAGAAAATGTAAACAAGGCGCTTAAGACTGTTTATTAAATTAGTGCAAACGGAATTTTAAAGTTTTTAGAACTTCATAAACCAAAACTATTTATTTATTTTGATACCAATTTAATGCGTATGTAAGCTTTTAATTATCATTTAATTTACTATAATTTATTATTTCATTGAGCTACAATTTCCAAAAAAAAAGTATTTTTTTTTGCCTAAGTAACAGATTTAAAAAAAAATTTACTATCAGTCATGTTTTCACTTAAGACTAGTGAAACTTTACGTGAATTTAGATGTTTTAAAAGTAATGATGCATAACGTTATCGAGCCATTAGAAAATAGAATTTAAAATTCTTTTGTAATATAATATATAATAGCGTTTTGAAAGAGAATTAATACAAAAATTTGTGGGCTGATAGAACTGATAGAAATTTAGTTTTACTAAATTTAAGCGAATGTGAAAATCGAAAGAATAGAATGCATTTATTTTCGGAATATTTACCGGGCAGGACTATATTGATGCAGGCCAAGATAACACAGCCACAACGGTTTTGGGACTTCAAACCACAATTAACTATTACATAGAAGTAGAATATGTGCAGTGAGACTTTAAAAATTTTAAAGTAACATTTTTTTGGCTATGTGTTTGCTATCATTCAGTTTTTCAGGTTACTTTGGACGTACTTTGAAATTACATTTTTGGTACATGGGTGTACTGTATATATTGGGTCGTTCACTAAGTAATTTCGTTTTTTTTAGTGCAATGTAAACACGATTTTTTTTATTGTGTAAAACATTTTATGAAATTATATGTTTTCCATTTTGATCTTATACCTTTTGCCATCTTTCGGGCAAGAGGCTCATAAAATTTTTGATCTTTGCAGGCAAAAAACTGGTCCAAGTGGTTTTTGACGTCCTGATTTGAGGTTTCTCCACTCCAAAAAATTTTGCAGAGACCGGAACAAGTGATAGTCCGAAGGTGCCAAGTCTGGAGAATATGGTGGGTGTGGTAGCACATCCCATTCAAGCTCCAAAAGCTTTTGGCGAGTCATCAAACTTGTATGAGATCTCGCATTATTCTGGTGGAACACTACACCTTTTCTATTGATCAATTCTGGCCTCTTCTGTTTGAGTGCATCACTCAATTTGTCCAGCTGATCACAATACACTTCAGAATTAATCGTGGTATTATCGGGCAAAAGCTCAAAATAAACGATCCCTTTGAAATCCCACCAAACAGACAACATAACCTTTTTTTGGTGAATATCGGCCTTCGATGTGGTTTGAGCTGGTTCATCCTTTTGAGATCATGATCTCTTGCGCTTTACATTCTTGTAAACAACCCACTTTTCGTCGCCAGTAACAATGCGCTTAAAAAATGGATCACTTCTTTGACGTTTGATAAGCAAATCACAGTCGTTAATGCGACGAAGCAAATTTCGTTCTGTAAGAACATGAGGAATCCATAAGTCAAGCTTCGAAATTAATCCTAGACATTTCATGTGCTTGTGAACGGTCGTATTAGACAAATTGAATCTTCAAGCAATCTCTCGATTTGTTATTCGACGATTTGCATCGACCAACGACTTTATTTTATCCACATCGGCTTCAAGAGGCCTTCCAGGACGTGGTGCATCCTCAAGATCGAAATCGCCGGAACGAAATTTTGCAAACCAATTTTGGCATTGGCGTTCGGTCAACACATCTTCTCCGTACACATCACATAATTTTCGCCTTGCATGAACTGCATTTTTACATTTTGATAGTAAAACAGTAAAATATTCCGAAAATGCTGTTTTCGATCTTCCATCTTTGATAGACAAAAACTATTCCAAAAAATGTAACAAAATTATTTACAAAAAAGCCTTACTACATCAACTGTTCAAATATATCAAGGTAAAGCGGTTAAGTGTGAAGTTTGCTGCGAAAAATTTCAATAAGATCAGCTGTTGTCATCAAACGAAATTACTTAGTGAACGACCCAACACCTATCGAAAATAATAGACCACTATGAAAACAACTTATTTTAATACTTGAATGCTCTTAACTGACTACTTCTGAAATTAAGGACTAGCAAGAAGAAAAAAAGAAAAAAATGTTTATAGAGGATCTCAGGATGTTACATATTTAGTATAAACCCAAGAAACTTTTGGAATTTTTGTTTGTTTAATACAATATTGAAAATTGAAGAATTTAAAATTATTTAAGAATTCAGCTAAATCGCATTTAATCAACAACTACACTTACAAAAATTTTAAATAAATGTATTTGTATTGGATTATATATTTTTTTTTGCGATGAAATGCAAAGCTAATAAATTCTGAACAATCAAAAGCTGGCCAAATAATTTATTTGCCAATTACGCGCATCTCAACTTGAGAGGTTGTCAAATTATATACACACAAACATTGTATAGTCTATATACATATGTATGTATATTATATATGGCTTGTTTACACTCTGTTGCCGTTTTCATTTGCAACATTTTTCGTATAACACAACATGCAACCCCAGCACAGCCAGGCCCAAGATACATTCCCAAAAGAGTATGAGAGTGGGTGGAAAGTGGCGAAAAAATCAAATAAAATAACATCAAACTACCTTAGGCTTTATAAAAATCCCAAGCAAACTCACACACACACACACACACCCAAACTCACACTCCCATACACTTGCTGCAAAAGCTGCGTACATCCTGGCATTTTTGCTTAACTCCAACAAAGTACGGCAGCAAAAATTCTATAAAAGCAAAGTCAACAACAACAAGCTGGCAACGGTAGTCGAAAGCGAGCAAAGGACGAAAAAAAAAAATTTCTACGAGAACCAATTTCCAACCATGGAAACTTAATTTATGTCTGCAGCATAGTTGAGAATATTTTTCTTCTGCTTTTGTAGAAAAATAGGCGAAAAAAATTTTTTTTTCGGTTTATTTCGAGGTTTTTTTTTTTGCTTGCTTTATGTGCTGCTCCATGCCTGCTCCTTGTCGTTCTGTCCCAAAACAGTCGCTCGTTTTCGTTTCGTTTCGTTGCTTTGCTTCTCTTTTTTGCTTTCTTGAGAATCAAATTTATTTTACCAAGTCATGTTGAAGAAAATTTTTATAAGTTTTATGCGCAGTTCAAGTGATGGTGTCGTAAGGGGGCTGGGAAAGGGGCTGCTAAGGTTGTGTGTGTTGGCAAATATAGAGTGGGCGTTGCTGTGTATGTGTTCGAGTGTGTGTGTGTGTGCTAGTATGTAAGTGGGTAAAGTTTGTGTGTGCGGCACACAAAATAAGCAAAATTTGTATTCCTTAAATCGGATGACTTTGTATAAATTTTCGTGTGCCCTGGCAATGGGGTTGTAACTGTGTGAGTGTGTGTATATATGTCAGGTCTGTGTGTGTTAGGTGGGTGGACGTTGGGCGCATAGCCAAAAGAAAGTTTCATATATATATATATATATTTATATACATATGTATATGTAGTTCTATGTAAGTATTTGTGCACATAATGGAAAAATTTTTCATAGAATTTGCACAAAAATGAAAAAGTGTAGGAAAAAGAAAAGCAGAAGAAGCAGAGCAAAAAAAAAAATAAAATTAAGCGTATAAGGAAATGAGACACAAAATGCGGGCAGAAATGTTGTAGCCTGTCTAGTATGTGTATAAGTGTGTTTGTTAGTTGCTTGTATATGTCAAGTTTTGTGTGCATATGTGTGAGTGTGATATAGCTCGTTGATGGCGTGGGGCCAGGAGGGAGCTGCCGAAATATTTTTGCAGCATACTTTTATGCGCCATGTGGTTGAAGCAGCTCAAATGAAATTGAATAAAAATGTACAGCAATAATGAGATTTAAGCCAAGCTGAAAAACATATACTATATACATGCCCATATATATGTACATACGCCTATTTATTAATAGTATAATTATGCGGCTAATCACACTATTCATAAAATCTGTACACCAAGGTCTGACATGTTTTTTTTTTTTTTCTTATAAATGTTGCAATACAAAATCAAAATTCTGAGAATTTTACTTTCTATGGGCAGATTTTCAAGTGATTCATCTCATTAAAATTTATTTGAAGATAACAAAATTTATCAGTTTAATAAATTTTAATATGGAATTACTTTACTTTTAAAAGTTTTTATAAGCCAAAGTGCAAAGAAATAAGATACTTTTAAATTTTTTTTAAACAAAATATCCATAGATATAAAACTTTGGTAATTTAGAAAAATATGTCAAACGTTGGTACAACTTTTCTTGTTACACAGTGTAAATGTATACATAGCATCGCATGCTTAAGCTTATAGCTAAATTAGATCCAATCAATTAGCAAAAGCTTTAATAAGATATTTCTGTTTTTCATATTCAATTTTTTTTCTGTCTACTTTTTTTTTACAGTAATATCATCCAAAATGGCCGCATCCATATATGCCACCCCACCGCCGGATCTGAGCAGCGAGGACACCGCGCTCTCCGATGTCTCTAATTCATCGACACTTAATACAAATCGCGGCAGCAGCAACAACAGTAGCAGTAACACCAATAATAACAACAACAACAGTCATACTTTAGAACATGAAGCCACAGCAGCAACAGCCGCAACAACAACGACAACAAGCAGTAAAACAACAACAACAACAGCTGGGATGCCAAATTCACCCACTCCAAAAATGGAAATGGACACAGCGAGAGGAGCTGCGCAAGAGCAAGAAAACGAAAGAGAAAGGGAGCCAACATCCTTGTCCAAGCTGCCGGGAAGCAACACAAATGATGCCGGCGTCACTACAGCTGGCAACGCCGACGTTGAGGAGGACAGCGAAACGGGTCAAACGGCAATGGCCGCCATGGCAGCAGCTGCCAATGCAGCCATGCAGCTGCAGCTATTGGAGGCACTTAGCGATGCAGCTAAGAAGCGACGCAAACAACACAATCCCAGTCGTCATGAGGCACTGAATCTAAGTGGCGAGCCAGAGCACAGCGAACCGTCTGCAGCAACAGCTATAGAAATTGACTATGAGGACAAGCTGTCAAAAATGTTTCTGCCCAAGTCCATAGAGAAGCTCAAAGAGACTTTCGAGCTGCTGCAGCAGCAACAGCAGCAGTCGGAACAAACCACAGACATATCCATATCAGAATCAAAGTCAACAGCAGTTCAAGCAGAGGAGTTCATGAAGAACCCCTATCAGACATTTTGCAAGCAATGTGGCGAAAATTTTGAGACCGAATTCAAGCTAAGCCTGCATATGCTGCAAGAGCATCCGCAACAAGCACTGGACAGTGATGAGCATGCTGTGACACCCATAGATTTTTTAGCTTCGGTTAAGATAAAGCTGGAGCGATCGGATAGCCCAACAAATGGCAGCCCAAACAATGCCCATGAGCTGCAGCAGCAACAGCATGCACAACAGCAGCAACAAGCGGACTACGAAGCACGCCTGCTAGCCAATGGCAGCAAGGAGCACTGGCTGAATGCCGCCGCCATGGCGCATCCTGGCATGCCGCCTGCCTATCCTTTTCCACCCGAAGCAGCTGCAGCGGCTGCACTTAGCGCAGGCAGCTATTTACCATTGCTGGGTATGCCCGGATTTGGTGGTGTTGACGGCCTGAATCGACCACCACTGCGAATTTTTAATCCTGAAGCTTTCTGCGAACTGTGCAACAAAGAATTCTGCAACAAATACTTTCTCAAGACGCACAAAGCCAATAAGCATGGCATATTTGATCCTGTAAACGATGTTGCCACTGTTGGCAATAATAATAACAATAACAACAACAACAACAGCACCAGCAGTAATAACAACAATAATGGGAGCAGCGGAGCAAGTGCAGCAGCTGCTGGTTTGAATGCCATGAATCAAATGTTTCAGTTACAAATGCAGCGCGAGCCGGTTAAGCCACCGCCAATGGAGAATCTGCCAGTTACACAGCAGTTAACACCACCGGCGCCGCCAGCTGTACATTGCGATATCTGCTCTAAACGCTTTACCAATATCTTTGCCATGCGTCGTCATCGCGCCAAGGTGCATGATCAGGTTTCACCCAATAGCACACTACAGCAGCAGCGCAGTAGCCCCAACGAGCAATCCAATCATGTCAAACAAGAAAAAGAAGCGGACTCAACAGCCGCCGAGCCCAAAACCTTTCAAATGCCCGAAGGTTTTCGCGAGGACTTTACACTGGAGCAGGAAGAAGTTTCATTTACGCCACCTCCACGCAAGCTAGCGCCGCAGTTGCATCAACAAGCCAGAGAGGCCAACTTCTCGCATGAAAAGCTGCTGCGTTTAGGCGTGCAACAGCCGGATGCTTTTTGTGAGCTGTGCTGCAAGGAGTATTGCAATAAATACTTTCTGCGTACACATAAATGGAAGCGTCATGGCATATTTGTGCCGCCTGAGGAGCTCAAAGACGAACAGTTGCAGCTGGCACAGAAAATGGCCTGGCCATTTATGAATCTACCAGGCATGCCCCTCAATCTGATGCTGGCTAATGAAAAGGCGCGCATGTTGGCCGCCGCTGCTGCTGCCTCAGCTACAGCATCGGAGCAGAATGAGGAGCAACCAAACAAGCGCATAAAGCTAGAGCCACTGGAGAATGATGCGGATGTGTATGAAGCACAACCAAGCACACCAGAAAAATTGGATGCAAAAGCCGGCGCTGCGGTCACTGATAGCTCTGCCATGGGCTTGCAGAACCTGCAGAAACTACAGTCTATGCTGCAGCAGCTTAATGACTTTAACGGCAAGCGTCCCCTGCCCTGTCATTTGTGTGGCCGCGAACTGGAACACCAGTATGCGCTACAGGCTCATATCATGACCGAGCATGCAGGCATTGACAATGCCAATGGTATGGCCCTGCAACAGCAACTCTATCAGCAACAACAGCAGCAAACATTGTTGCAACAACAACAACAACAGCAGCAACAAACCTCATCCGGCATAAAACTCTCACCCAGCGGCGGCTCACCGGCAGCTAGTCAGGAGTTGCGCTGCCAGCAATGTGAACGCGACTTTGGCACACCACAAGAATTCAAGCAACATATCGCCGAGGTGCACCTCATGGCTGGCAGTCCACTGCGCGATGGCTTCTATACGCCTGAGCGACCCATTAACGCCGTCTCCAGCAGCATTGCCGGTACAGCACCTGCTGCTGGTGTGCGCCCGCCCTATACAATAACGCCAACTAGCAGCTACTGTGAGATCTGCAACAAGGAGCTGTGCAACAAGTACTTCATGAAAACGCACATGCAGCGCATGCATGGCATTGAAATTGAAAATGGAGCTCAAATTGGCGGCGTGGTTTGCAACATATGCAACAAGGAGCTCTGCAGCAAATATTTCCTGCGCGTGCACAAACATAATACGCATGGCATAATTGAAGATGGCGCTCCTTTGCCACAGCCACGTGGGCAGAATGGGATGAAGTTTGAGGCTCAACAGCAACAGCAACAGCAGCTCATGGAGCAGGAGCTCAATCGTGGCCAGAATCTAAGTCCACCTACTGAAACAAACAACAGTGGCACTGCTGCAAACCCAAGCAGCGCCAATAGCAGCTATAACGAAGTGTGTCCACTTTGCACGCGGCATTTCCGTAGTGCCAAGTGGCTGCGCACGCATCTCCTAAACGAGCATGGCGCTGCGGGCGTGGAAAAGCTGCGGGAGCTAGAATTAAATGCAGCCAGTGCAACAGTCACACCCACGCGCAGCAAGCCCAATAGTCCCACGCTTAAGATACCCAATGGTGGCGCTTCCGTGGCGCCACCTACAGCAGTACCAACGCCAGCTGCCGCTACAGCTCAATTGCCCAATCCTGCTAATCTTGCTCAGGCACTGCAAAACCTCAACGCACAACATTTACTCGGCCAAATGCCCAAAAACATGCTGGGCGCCGGTATGTTTGGCGCTGCCGTGGCCGAGCAGGCGCAAGCGGCGCTACAATCGCCACGCTTTAAAGAATATCAGTGCTCCATGTGTCCATTTACCACACCCTACTATGCATTTCTCTTCATACACGAGCGCTCTCATGCATTGCTCAACAGCGGCGAACCAATGCCGAACAGCAGCCAAGCAGCCGTTGCTGAGGCCGATGCCGAGGTAGAGGCTGAGCTGCCCAAGACCGACACGGCCTTTGCTTTGATACAGGGCAAAGCAAGGGCCAAACAGCTGCTGCCAACGTCCAGAGCGATGACGGCAGCTGCTGCCGACGATGTAGACCATGTGGAACCCACTAACCTAACCACCAACAGCAATTGCTCCAACTCCAATTCCAACTGCTATACCAATAATCTGAAGACTCACACACCTACGCCCACCATGACGCCATCGCCCAAAGCCATGGCCGCATCATCGCCCAATACCATCAGCTCTTCACCCAAGTTACATTCCGCCAGCGTAACACCGACACCTAAGCCAAGTACGCCAAGTATGCCGATCATCAATGGTGCACAACGTTCAGCGGCCACCTCTCCGTTTGAGTTGTGCCACGAGCTGGCGAATGGCAGCGGCAAGCCTGTGAGCTATGCGCTACCAGAGAAAGGTGAAGAGGCATATCAGATGCAGGCCTTTCACATAGCGCCGGTCAATGCTGAAGGGCTTTTCGCGCCTGCCATTGTCTATTTGCCGGTGCGTTCCGGTCGAGCTACAGAGCCAACAACGCTTATGTTCAAGCTAACGCCGGCCTAAGTGGGTTAAGGTCTATAGAGAGGATCATCTGCAACACAGCAGCACAGCGTTGAGACGTAGTGTTGCCAGCGTAAGTTAAACTCTTTGTTTTGTTTTGGAATAACCATATTTTCCATCAAGCTGAAACAACACTGCCTCGTTTTTGCTTGGAAATTGCAAAACGAAACGAAACCAAACCAAAATTATTGTTGCCTTTCCAAGCTAAAAACAAGACAGTGTCAGCACAGCTCAACTGATTACCAAACTATTAGCTAACACTGCTAGCTAAAAGTATTCGCCGTTTACGACAAGAACAAGAAAAAAGACAAGACGAAATAGTGGAACTACAAAAGACTGAGTGCGCATATTATTTGAGCTCATTATTAATGATTAAAACGATGCAATTATGGTTAATCGATAGCTATAATTGCATTATATTTAAAATCAAAATCAAAAGATTATTTAGAGTTTTATGTGTAACATAGAACCCGAGCGTAACTAACTAATAACCAAACAAGTCCAAGTCCGTTTAAGCTGGCAACACTGTCAACACATCGTGTGCTAAAACATATTTTTTATAACAACCTAAAAAGATGATAACAAAAAAAAAAAGAACATATAAAAAGCAGAAAAACAACATTAACATATATATACATATATCTCTAGTGATTAATATCAAAGTTCCTATGTGTAATGGTAATTTAACTAAAAAACAAAAAAAATTATAATGAAAAGTCAAAAACTTAGTCAAAGGAAATTTAAATACGTACATACTACATAAGTCACGTTAGTAGAGATCAGTACATGGTTGCGTGAATTGGAGGTTAGGAGTTATGCACATACTATACACGTATAAATAGCCATAGCTTTGTCAATGCCTAAGCAAAAAACAAATTTCAATCAAAATTATAATTAAACATATGCAATATATACAAAATTATGTACTATATGCCATATAGTAAATTAAGATGTATTGCTAGTTTTTGGTGCATTTACGTTTGAGGTTTTTGGGTTCCAATTGGTTTATGTTGAGGCAGTTACAGGATTGCTAGTTATATAAACTACTTATATACATATATAAAGCTTGTCAAGATACAGAGAAGAAATGCTTATGCACAGATTTGCTCAAAAATGAAAATATAGAAATGAAACAGTTAAAACGAAAAGAAATAGTTTAGTGTATGAAAACTTTTGAAAGTAAGTAAAAGAAAAGACATTTGTAGATTGTTATGCTTTAGCCAATTCTTTGATACAATAGCTTTAAAGCTCCTTTCTATAGCCTTTATTAACAACTACTTTCAAATGTCAACAACTTAAACTGTTTTAGCCACATTTTTAAAGTTTATATCAACCAAAACATATACATACATACACCCAGACTAAGTTGTAAATAAAATGCTGCTTAACAACAACACTGCTAGAAAAAAAATGCTATACATATAGAGCCACCATAGTAATATAATTCAAAAGTTATAGATAGTAGTCAAAAGATGGCGCCAGTTAAGCTTTTTCTGCTTAAAGGCAACCAACAACTACTCAGGGCAAAAGTACAATGACCATTAGTACTTGTTTTATATACATATATACATGCATACAATTTAAAAATTATTAAAAATAATAATAAAAAAAAAAAAACCAAAAATAAATCAAATATATAAACAATTAAAATAATTAAAAAAGTAATTGAAAAATAAATGCTACCTCAGACGGACTTGAAAACAATAATTTAAATAAATGAATTTATTTAACAAAAAAAAAAAAAAAACATACACAGCACAAACAAAAATGCTTAAAAAATAAAAACAAAGTACTATATAGAACAGTGGTAAAATAAATTTTTAGTAAATTTAACTAATACAAAATACAAACCAAAAGAGCAAAAGCTTAATAAGCGCAACAGTTTACATTTGAATTAGTCTTTAGTTAATAATTAAGTATAAATAATTTTTTATTTAACAAAAACTTAACTTTATATAAATATACAATTTTAAGTTGCACATTCCAAAGTACATGCATAATATAAAAACTGACCAAAGTACGATGCTAGTCACAAAAATAATAACTATAACAACTAAGCTTTCTAGTCAAAAAGTCAGCGAGAAAACGCATTTTAGCATGTGGCATGTTTGTCGCTGAGCGCCTTAATATGTTGCATGCTCTGAGGCGTCTCCAAACAGCGTTTAAATGTTAGCCGCTCAGCTGTGGCCGCCATTTTGTTTAGCATGTGTATTATTTTATAGTATTTAAGGCGTTAATTCTATACAAAATGGCGTTGCTCAGCTGAACTAGGCAACAGTTGCAATAATTAAAAATTTTTTTAAAAATACTAATACAAGAAATTTTTTAATATGCCATAAAAACATAAACTTAAATAAGTCAAAACAGACAACAGCGACGATTTTTTTGCTATTTTTGAATTTTTTAAAAATGTGAGTTTTAAAATGCTGCGTGCCTTTTTAGCAAATGCGTCGCTGTTTGTTAAACGTTTAACAACTAAATACAAATAAAAACATAAAAAAAAAAAACAAAAAACAATTATTTATATATAAATGATGTCATTATAATTTACAATGTATCAATTTTAATTTTTATGAAATTATTCAAATATCTTGATTTGTACGTATGAATTAATAAATTTTGTTTAAAATCATTATTATGAGTTTTTATTTTGATTTATGACATTTTGCCTTGATTTTGCTTTGTTACTTATTTGACTTGTTTCTATTCGAGCAGCCAGAGTGTACGAACCCTAACCCGGAGCTGAATTTTTTTTTTGTCACCACAATTGACGCGTGTTTTACGCCACTTTAAATTGACTGACCCGATCTTAAACACACATTTTCACACACACTTCGTGCACACTTCCAAGCTTATCGCAAGAGCCCTTAAAAAAAATTGTCATTGATTGTTGTAAATTGCTGGCAGACCTTTTTTATTTTTGTATCTAATGTTTTTTCTTTCGCTTAGGTAGATAATGTTTTTGTAATTTGTCTTTGAATTGATAGGGGTTCAGTTCTTGCATGGGATCTTCAATTTATGCTGGTTCGACGCCTTCATTTACAAATTATTAAATTGATATTTGATTGAATTTTTTAATACAATTTGTCAACAATAGCTTGGAACTGACATATTAATGTTTTTTTAAAGTGTCTCAGCTAGATTTTTATCATTGCGTGTGCGTGTATGCAGCAAATCAGCATACACTGAAAGAAATTTGTTTAGCGTTCCTTTGTCATCCTAGCATATTTATAAAACAGTTCCCTTTGAACAAATTCTAGTATAGCAGTTCATAATAAAAATATCTTTTATACAAGCGTACAATTTTTATTATAAACTATAGCTAAAGTGCATTAATTTTGAAAACAAGTTTTTCCACAAATTCTTATAATAATCTAAACAAAACGTGTGCGCAAGTAAAACGCATGATTGATAACAAAGGTCCACAAAAAAAAAAGTGGTGTGAACTTTGCATGTGACAGGGCAACCCTTATGGATTTGTAGCCGCAGAATCTGGTTCTGAGTTACTCCTGACATGCTTGGGCTTGTTAGACCTCGGTTTCAGATTCAGTGACCTCAAAAAACTTCGTCGGACATGCGGTTGAATTTATGTTAAAGCACAGCCACACAAAAATATAGATTTTCGGGTTCAAGGTAAATAAAACCCACGTCAGGTAACCTCCAAAATTAGTATAAAAATTGATATGAATGGATTTATAATGTTTTTGCATATTTGAGTCGCTAAAACTGAATCCGAGGTACAAATAGTCCTAAAAAGGCAGCGCTCTAAAATTCGAAATTAACTCGTTTAATGGGGTTTTTCGAGTTTCACGAGCTAAGACTCAACGACATAACCTCAAAAAACCACTAAATAGATATTTCGGAAGTTTTCTCCGAACCCTTACGTACTAGGGGTTTTGGACATCCGAGTAAAGACTCAACGACATAACCTCAAAAAACTCCACTAAAAAAGATATTTCGGAAGTTATCTCCAAACCCTAACGTACTAGAGGTTTTTGACATCCGATTCAGATTCAGCGACCACAAAAACATGTAAAAACATCGTTTAAAACCATACATCGTTAAAAAAAAATTGTATGTAGTTTTTGGTGGCTTGGGTTGCTAGGGTTTTGTGAACCTTTAAATCGGATTCCGCGGTCATGTCATATGTGAAGTTAACACCACTTTTTTTTAAAGGTTCTATGCAATAAACGGAGTCTTTACGTTGGCAAAAATTTTGTATAGTACTTTTCAAACTTTCTTGTATATCAAACAATCGCTATCCGTAGATATCGTGTTTAATAACTTCGTTCGTGAGCAAATGTCTGGCTCAATATGGATGATTTTGGTAACAGCGACGAGAAGCAGAACTCCAATTTTCTTTTAAGTAAAATAAAATCACAATTACTAAAAATATCTTTGTAAACTTTTTTAACTTCCTCATTCTTTCGAAAATGTTGAATATTTTAAATAATTATAGCTGTAAGAGTAATAAAATATTTTTTTAGAGAATAGTTGCCGAAACAGCATAAATCTATCAATCCATGTAGTAACTGGACCAAATTCTGAGAGTGCATTGTAGAATCAAAAAATATAGAAGAGATTAAGCTACGAATTGCAAAACCAGCATTAAAATGTATTTCGAAATTGAGAACAATTTCTTTTTAACTTTTTTAAGACTGACAACCTTATTCGTTTATTACACTAGTTGATACGAAAAATGAACGTTCCTAAAAAAGTGTGTTTTAGGGTAATTTGGGGTCGAGAAACACGAAAACGGCAACCTTTTTTTTTCTTAAGCAACGTTTTCAAGATATTTTCGAAAAACATGTTTTTCGGCACTTTTTTCTGTTATTCCTCAATATCTCGTAAACGAAATTTTGTATCAACATGAAAGACGATTAGATCGAAAGGTATTGATGTGCGCTTTACAGTGATATGTAAAGATTCAATACAAATTCAACCAAAGCAACCAAAGTCGAAAAAAGTGTAATTTTAGACAATTTTTCAAAATAATACTTTTTCGGCATGCATTTTATTAACAAAAAAAAATTTTGGAAAATTATATTAAGCTTTAAGCTGAAAGAGAATTCTTTTACGAACATTTCGAGTCTAAGATCTTCGAAAACGGATAGGAACTGTAGATGTTATGGAACCATGAACGAAAAAGCACGACTACAGCTGCATACAAATGCGTGAAGACGAAAATGAACGCAAATCAAAAACTTTGAGTGAAAATTTTTTTTTTCTTACAAAAGTGAGATTGAGTGAAGATAGGAGCTTCGGTACATGATAGGATAGCATCTACAGTAGTGCTGGAGAAAAAATCGATTTTATATCGATGCATCGATGTATCAAAGTTTAAAATATCTATATATCGATGTTGGCCAGCAAAAATGTTTCTCCAGCACTTCTGCACTCATCAAATGGGTGTTTAGTAGTGCTGGAGAAGCATCTCTGTTGGCCAACATCGATGTATAGATATTTTAAACTTCGATACATCGATGCATCGATATAACATCGATTTTTTCTCCAGCACTAATCTACAGTTCTTACCCGATTTTAAAGATCTTGAACTCGAAATGTTCGTAAAAGAATTCTCTTTCAGTTTAATGCTTAACATAATTTTTAAAATTTTTTTTTCGTTAATAAAAAGCATACCGAAAATGTGTTATTTTGAAAAATTGTCAAAAATTACACTTTTATTCGACTTCGATTGCTAGTAACTTCTATAATTTTTATTTAATCTTTACATATCACTGTAAAGAGTACATCAATACCTACCGATCTAATCTTCTTTCATGTCGATACAAAATTTTGTTCACGAGATATTGAGGAACAACAGAAAATAGTGCCCAAAATGTATATAATATCAGATTACAAAAAAACTAATCGTATTTGAAGCATCCTAATTTTATTTCTATTATCCTTTACATATCTAGATAAAAGTTTTCATGTTACACACAAAAGCTGTTGTTTTGTCGACCAGTGTTATTTTGAATGTTTTAATTTTACAAAAGAAAATTTACTTAAAGACCGCTTTCGGTAAAATGAAGAAATTGCGATTTAAAAATAAACATTTTAGTATGTATTTTGAATGTTTTTAAAAAAGAAAACTTATTTTGAGACCGTTTCCGGTAAAATGAAGAAAAGGTTAAGTTATGATTTAAAAATAGAATTTACAAAATTAAACAAAAGATATCAAAAGCAATTGAAGTACTTTGCTACAGTTTGGGCTGCGGCTTTTCGCTGAGTGTATTTATTTGTACACCAAAGCCGATATATCTTTGATTGCTAACATTTTGGTGCTTATCATTAGCAAACTGTGGCAGCACCCTCATAAAAAGTGAAAATATGTACTTCCGGCTTGGCTTGACCGTTGCCAGCAGGCAATATCTAAGCAACCCCCACGCACACACTGATTAGGCTATTTGCTTGAAAAAAAAAAAACGAAAAAAACTATATACCTTGTATACTATACCGCCAGCCATAAACAAAAACTCAGCACGTTTTAATGCGAAAAAAAAAATTCTTAGAGGGTCAAGCGTTTTTAGAAATTTCAATTTATTTACAGCAGCTGGACATATAAAAAATAAGTAGAAAAATAGAAATGGAAATCTATGGCTATTGATTAAAAATATGTATATACGCTGGTTTTGTCTAGCAGATTATACATATATACAGCACATAGTAGTATATGCAGTTACCCCAGGGCTTTTGCGTTTGCGTTAATTATTTGTCACGTGGCCATGCAAATTTTATTTCATTGATTACGCTGCGACATCTGATACTTTTACGGCTGCTGCAATTATAGATATATTTTGCCTTAGTTGGCCTGGTACAAGTCTATAGTTACAATCAACCCTCAAGATAGCATATAAAATTTGCCAAGGGTGCATGCAAATATCTATATTTTTTCCATATTTTCTATTGAATTTTCATGGCAATTTTATATAAAAATGCACAAATATGTGTGGGTTTGCTTTATGTGACTTTAATCCTGCGCCAAACAATTGCCAAAAAGTCGAGGGAAGACACAGACACCCTGCCCTTTGCAATTTATAGGGGTGCATATTGGCAGTCAGCATTTGCATGTTTAAAAATGTGCAAGAAAAACTCTATAAAAATATCAGGGAAAATCAGTGAAAAATGAAAAATGCAATTTAGCTGACGTGCTGCTGTTACTTGCGTGATTCATTTTTCGGGGGTGTTTTTGAAGCTACTTCCCTCTCAAATTTTTCATACTCTATGCCATTTGGCAATTTTGTTATGCAAATTGAAGCATTGCAGCCATTAAGCAAAATGACATTATTATAATTTTATATTTTTTTTTTTTTGCAATTTGGAAAATCGCAATTTTCAGGCCAGCTCGGGTTTGTGGCGCAGCTCGCAGTGCTTGCGTTTATCTTTAAGCTTTTATTTTTTTACTATACACGAGCGCACAAATCAAAAAATAATGCATTAATTATTATAAAAAATTATATACATATATAAAAAAAAAAAAAACAAATATTTTACAAACAAACTTGCAAGGTACCTTTAAATGAGCATAAAATCAAAATTTTTGGCTGCATAACGCAAGCCTGCAAAAAATCAAAATTTAAAACATTTTTTAGCTTTTAAGCAAAACTAAAATTAAAAAAAAAAAATTCTTATTAAACTATTAGTACATAAGCACAAGTCAAAATTGCATTGAGCATTATTATTAAAATTGAAAGTACGAGAAAGATGAGCATGAAATCAAAATGAAACATGAGCAAAAATCAAAATTATATTAAATATATATTTAAATAAAAAACAAAAAACAAGAAATACGGCAACAAAAATTATATTTGTCAAATGTATGAATATATATTTAAAGTTTTACTTTGTTATTTAACATTATGTGTGAAACAAAACAAAAAAAAAAACACAAATATTAATTTATATATGTATTGTATATGTATGTAACTTTACAAAATTAAAAATTAAAAAATTAACATAACAAGAGCAAAATCAAAAGCGCAAAAGCGCAAAACGTAGGAGAAATATTTGAAAAGCTAAACCATAAAAAAATTCAAATTTCCCACAAAACTCTCTGAAACTTTTTTTAATTTTTATTGTAAGCGAGCATTTATCAAAAATTGTATGTGTTTTAACGATTATATATATACAACTATATATATTGTATGAATTTAAACCATTAAATATACCAAAAAAAAAAAAAAAAAAACAAACAAAAATAAGCGTCTTTTAAGCTGTTATTAGTCAAGCACTCTTAAAATTTATTTTTGCATTGATTTTAGCACAGGTTGCTCGGACTCTCACTTATACTTCAGTCAGATAAGCTGATTGTGCGCCCCTGGAGACTTGAACAAAAACCAAAAACCCTTGGCACTAGACTAAGTAATATACTGAGAAATTCTTTAACTTTGTCTGATTTGACATTTGCTTTGAGTTTCCACTTCAAACTAACTTTCAAACAGGGGTTGACAGCCACCACCCCAAAACTGCTGCCCTGTCATCTTCTGTTAGGCCTTATACACGTATACATATATGTACTATGCACCTCCCCTAAGCTGTACTTCATGCGTTACGAAATCAAAGAATGTCAATATTTGTATTACATGAAAAGCAACTAAAACAGCAACATCAACAACAAAAGCATCTGAAATGTCTTATCAATAATTTTGTAAAGAATGCGCATCAAGATGGGAAATATTAAGCAATTTTTTCCTACTGGGGTAAGACTGCTATGATTGCTATGGCGCGTGCTTCTGACAGCTCTATAGTGCGCTATGTTTCCTGTCGTCCAAAAAAACTTATTCCTTTTTATATTGAGTGCACATACATAAAGAAAAGGGCAAATACATATTAATACGCATAAGGTTTGTATATATCATAAATTTACTGCTCTATTTTGGGAAAGGTGTTGCGTGCTATGCGATCTCAAATCGAGTTAAATTTCTAAGCGAATTAAAAACATTTGACTTTAAGGGCACTGTATTGTACAAGGCTGTCAGGAAGTTCGAACAGGTAAGTAGTGTACTTCAACAGATAGACTTTAAAAAGTTTTTTAGAGCTCTTTTTTGAAAACATTCCATGTTTAAAAAAATGTTAATTATGCCAGTCGCGTATCCTGAAAAAAATTGAGCTGTGCAATTCGAATGAAGTTGGATGTTTGGCACTGATGCAACCAAGTCATGAGAGTCGCGCTCGTTTATATCATAAAATTTTTTGAAAAATGCATTTCAAAATATTCATGAATTGCAAAATAACAGTTAAGAGGTTGAAAAAAATCAAAGCGAAAAAAGTGTTTTAGATGAAATACATCAAGAGTTTGTATAGAACTTATAGTTCTACTACTCGTTGTAGATGCTTCGGTCATATTAAAAAAAGAACTAAATAAATAAAGTTTCAACTGTTAATTTTTGACTTAACTTTGACCAAGGTACCTTTAGTAACTATTAAATAGTAATAATAATAATAACTTTTAATTTTAAACTTGTATTTTACAAGTTATTTCGAAATTTTTATTTCAAAAATTTATTTTTCGAAATTTTTATTTCAAAAATTTAAAATAAAAATTTTATTTAAATATACTTTTTGAAACCGGGAGGCATTATAATGATTTATTATATAATGTACAGTTTAATAATACATCAACAATATTAAGGATCCCACAAAATAGGAATTGATTTCAACTCTGCCAACCCCCGTACGATCTTCTTTATGCAATTCAGATTATCAAGATTATTCTATATCCTGTGCAACTCTCAAATTCGATTATGTTCATCAACCCGTCTTCAAAATACCCTGAAACAATGCAGGTCGCTGCTCGGACTAAAATTGTTTACAATGGCTCCTTTGATACTGTCCTGCTTTATAACCCAATGACTTCATTATCATAAACAGTAGCCGAGGGGACATTAATCTTTTCTCTAATGATGCTAAGCTTTTTAACCATTCTGGTAAAACTATTAAATCTGAGCCATTTAAAATTGAGTTTTTCGGATTCCTACCTGCCTTAATTGTACGGTTGCAAGTTCTACAAAATGATAATATGTCGTTAATAAAAGAAAACAGATCTGCCAGATGAAGCATATCTGAACTGAACACATAAGTTTCTATATAATCCCTGCTAATTCTTTCTATTTGCTGAGGGAACATCAAGTCTTTACAGCAAAAGTAAACATTATCGGGTTGCTGTTTAATTATTTCGTAATCGTTCTCAAAAAGCGAATTGGTATTGTGCTGTGTTACGTGTCTATCTATCTGTTTCATAACATCTTTCTACCTGTCTGTTTTGCTATCAACGCAATGTTTCACGATCTTGCTCTGTAATGGTGAAACCTAAATATACTTTGAGCAGCCCTCTTTGTATAGTATTCCTTACTTGCCCGTCTCGCCTAACATCTTCAATCTATCTGCTCTGTGATCTACGCAATATATTACGCTCCTGCTCTGCAGTCCTTAACTCCAACTTTTCTGTGAGCTGTTTTCTAAGCATAGTATTTCTTCTCTACAATCTTAGACTCTATGTCTTCTCTGTGCTGCGTTCTAAGTATAGTGTTGAAAACTTGCTCTAGTCGCCGAATTTCTGCATCCCGCCACGAAGCAATGAATGCAATGGTTCGGGTGGCGGAGTCAATAAAGTCAATTTAACTTTGCCATTACTTCAATGCGTCACAATGCCCTTGGGACAATGCCGACGAAAGGATGCGAGCTGTAATCAAATGTGTGAAGTATTTCTTATAGCACGTCGAAAATTGCCACGAGACATTTTATGGTCACGAATTTGTTGAGAAAAATTCGATCTTCTTCGTGGTGGCAATACTCGCTCAATAATATTTAATAATAACAGACAAATCGACGATGCTATTCGTGGCGAAGCCTAATCGCAACAAATCATAAATCATTGAAATCTGTGCAGCCGATCTTGATTCAAAAATGGTGTATCTAACACAACTTTGTTATACCCTGTACCAAAGGAATTATAAGTTCGTGCAAATGTATGTTACGCTCAGAAAGAGGCGTGGTAGACCCCCTAAACTAAACATATTCTTGATCACTATCAACAGCCGAGTTGATATAGCCATGTCTCTCTGTCCGTCTGTCCGTATGATTAAAAGAATCTCAGAGACTACAAGAGATATGGAGCTGAAATTTTAACAAAAGATGCGCATAATAGTGACGCAAATAAAGATTTTCGATTTATGTCGATATCTGAGCCCCAGCCTCAATAGGAGAATTTCGCGGCTTACTTATTTTTATGTGATTTTTTCCGATATTTTATGCGTTACTCTGTTAACCAGTGCTGAGACGAATGCAACAAACTATAGATCATCAAAATCGGCCCAGCCGTTCTTGAGTTATAAATGGTGTAACTAACATAACTCATAACTCTCTTTTATATAAACAGAAGATTTTATTTTTTAATTAAAAGTTTTATTAAGAAAATTAAAATCCCAATTAATGATCCTTCAAGTATATGCTAGGCATAAATGGAAAGGTATTTGTTGGTAGATGTCATAATTGGGCCAACTATTCAAATACGCTACTTGGTTCAAATTATATTAGAACTCAATTTTTTTTTTTTAATATGTTACTTCGGAAATATATTGGGCATCGATGAAAAGGCAATTACAAAAATGCACCAGCCATTATATTGCTTTAGCATCTGTCAAATACAGGGTGGGCCATCTGTTGATTTGTTTCTTATTTGTATATTTTCCAACAAAATTGGGCTAGCGTATATCCCAAATGCAAGTTTGAAATGACTCATATATGTATGAAAAATAATATCGCCCAAATGGCCCTAGAAGCCCGTATACAAACATCGCAATTTTTGATGACTTTTTTGTTTTTGTGGAAAACGCTTCTGGCTGTTCTCCCATCCATTAAACCTAAAAGCGACGCTGATAACACAGGCCTACAAATACCGGGGTCATGTCAGTTGTTGGAAAGCTAAGGGTCATTTCCGAAGTAATTTGATGCGTAGAATCCGAATCCGGGGCCAGAATTGGCCCATCACGTCAGGATTTTGAGATATTTGAGGTTATTTACCCGAAAACGGCGTTTTTTCCTACTTTTGAGGTTATGTACAGGGTTCAAATAATTTTTGTGGTCTGTCACTCCAGTTTCATCATTTAGTAACACTCTTACCCTTTAATTTAAAAGTTCAAGCGATCATATACGATGCAAAGTTATGGCTATTCAAAATTACGAAGTATATCCCTTGACGTTATTAGCATTTGCATTAGGCCTTTGAGACAATAACACAGGACAACTGTTTTAGTTGTTGGGAAACTAAGGGTCATTTCCGAAGTAATTTGCTGCGTAGAATCCGAATCCGGGGCCATCACGTCAGGATCTTGAGATGTTTGAGGCTATGTACCCGAAAAACTGGGTTTTTTAAATATCTCAAAATCCTGACGTGATGGGCAAATTCCGACCTCGGATTCGGATTCTACGCAGCAAATTACTTCGGAAATGACCCATAGCTTTCCAACAACTAAACCATGTTGGTCTGTGTAATGGTCCGTGGGCTTCAATTGTTGCGTCATTTGAATCTTGTAAGAGTATAAATGCAGATCCGCATGCAAAGTTCGACGCAAAGTGTTCCTAGCAAGTTGTTATTCTTGCGAACGATGGCGCGTCTTTGTTCCCGACGACTCGACACTGACCTCAACTATGTTTTTTTCCCAGAACGACTATTTTCATAGTACGCCTGTACCAATTTTACGCGTTGTTCGGTTGTTAAACGATTCATGACCATAATATAATAAAATTAAAATATGTTCCAGAAATATTGATATATTCCAATTGGAGTCTAATATTTGCAACAATTAGGTCGGCAGTTGGGGTAAAAACTATAACTCATTTTCTATAAAAAATATCTACGATAAGTTTTGTATTGATAAGTATTAAGGTGAGTGGGGTTATATTGTTTTCTTTTAAGCAGTGGTTTTTAGTTTTAAGAACTTCTTAAAAATGTATAATTTGTAAAAGAAATAGAGATTTGGATAGATTCCCGGTTTATTTATTTATTCTTAAAAAAAAGTTGCAGCTTTCTATTTGTCGTTTGGTAATAAAAAAAAAAAAATTAATTTTAAAACATAATTTTATCTTTAAAACTAAATAATTTTCAAAAAAACATGAATTTTCATTAATATGAATTCTTTTGTAATTTGGTCACAGCAAGCTCAAAGCATATTACTTAACTTTACTATTATTTCTGTACGGCAACGAAATGTTCTATGAATACAGTATTTTAGTAAGAACTTTATGACACAATATAAAGTTCTTACTAAAATACTGTACTCTAGAAAACTGACATATTTCTTAAAAGTCATTAGCGTTAGGTTTTTCCCCAAGCTATAAACGCACATAAACCAAAAAAAAAACAACCAACCCACCCTCATGTTTGGAAAAAAAGTAAAAAAAAAAAATCCATAATAAGTTAAATTATTAAAGTTTGTTGACGCGCTGTGCTAGGCTGCGTATCCTGGAGCGCGCGCTTTCCCCAATCATGGCATTGACGCGTCATGCCATTTGCGACAACTACAACAACGTCTACTACTACAAAGGCAACGCAACAACAAGAAGTGGCAAGCATATGATGACAAAATTATTTGTTCGTTTTTGTTTATACCCTATAACTATTGGATGAAGAGTATTATGGTTTTGTGCAGTAGGAGATACATATGTCAGATCATTAGTTTTTTTTACCATTATGCTTAGTATCAACTCGATTAGCTATTGAGTCATATTCGTCAGTCCGTATGAATGCCTCGATCTTACATATCTTTAAAACTGCAAGATGTAGTATATAATTCTTATACAAGTAATCTTATCTTGCTGCGTTCTCCTAAAGAATAAATTTACGTTTTACTGATCTTCACCCTTTTGCTATGACTACTATGCTCTATGCTGTGAAAATTATTAACATCGTAAGAAAACTTTAAAAGATTTTGGTATAAAATTTAGGAAAATTTTAATAAATAGTGAACAAACTGGAACAATGCAATTTTTTCGCGTTGTTTCACCAAAGCTACCAAATTTGGTATGTAGACTCATATGAGCTTAATTAAGTTAAAGCGTTTTTCATAGAATATTTCATACTCTCCCGTATTCGAAAGTTTTTTTTTTGTTTGAGAAACACTGCTGCAGTGTATTTCATTGTCGTCCTAACTGATTAATATAATTTGGTCTTGTGCCAGTCAACTTGGCTTTTTCCTACAACGCCTGCCCAATTTAATTGAGAGTTGAAATTATAGATTGTATGTGTGTGTGTGTGTTTGTGAATGTGTGTGTGTATGTTTAGGCCAAACTATTTTAATGCTCATTGTTGTTTGGTTACATACTTTTTTTGTTGCTGCTCTTGGTGCTTGTTTTGGTTGCGTGTGATGATTGTAAAATCGATTAAAAACTAATTTTGAAACGCTCAAGTTTATACGAAATTACTTTTGTTGCTGTTGAACTTTGTATTTGAATAATTATTGTTTTAGTATATGTCAAATTCGTGGCAAGTTAATCATTTACAAAAAGAAAAAAATGTATTGAAATAGAAATATATAAGTAAGTATAAGTGTATGTTCCAATTATACATTAGGGTGGCCATTTTTGCAACATCTCACGATTTTACTAACGCCACCCCCTAAAAAGTTTCCTTTTTACCTGCATATAGCGCCTGTAAAATTTAAAAACGATCCGAATGTATTTGATGGTCCCGGGCATAGGTTATTGATTTCGACGGTTTAAAAATCCTCCATACCAGCGGCGGCCACCCTATTATACCTACTATACAAAATTATATTTGTGTTTAAGTTTTGAATACATTGACTTGTTTAACAAAGTTCCGCTACTAATTTAAGTCGTATAGAAATTTTTATTCAAATTCTAGAAACAGAATATGTTTTTTATGCACATTACATAACTATTATAACAAAACAAAACTCCTGGTTATCAATGTCGCTTATTCGTTCAATGGATAGGAGAACAGCAAGATGAGTTTTCGTTAAAAAAAAGACCAGTAGATCCCGCCATTTGGTAGATATTATTTTTCATACATAAAAGAGTAGTTTCAAGCTTGCATTTGATATAAACATTTGCAAAATTTTGTTGGAAAATATACGAATAAAAGTCAATTAACAAACAAAGCAACAGATGGCCCACCCTATACAAGCACGTCCATTTGAGCTGACAAAATACCTTCAACGCATAAGAAAGTCTATTTTCTTGATTTTTGCTCAGAAGCAGTAGATAGTTTCTTTTTTTTTTAAGAATTAGGTGCAGGATTTTTTAACATTTTATGCCAATTGTACTCGTGACTATGTAAAATATTAGGTGCGCAACTAAGTTCTCGCTGTTTGTCTAGTTTTGTGCCAAAAAATCATCATTTGCGGGAAGTGTTGATTTTCTTGTTCTGTTCGAAAAAAACGGCATCTGAAGCGCATCGAGAGAGACCAAAAAGTGTACGGAGATGCTGCTCCAAGCGAAACAACGTGCCGTGATTGGTTCCGTCGCTTTAAAGACGGTGATTTCGATGTTGACGACCGTCCACGTAAAGGAAGACCCAAAACCTTCGAAGACGCTGAATTGGAGGCATTGCTCGATGAGGATTCGTGCCAAACGCAAGAAGAGCTTGCTTCAGCATTAGGAGTTACCCGCCAAGCCATTTCCAAGCGATTGCATGCGTTGGGAATGATTCAAAAGCAAGGAACTTGGGTTCCTTATGATTTGAAACCAAGGGACGTTGAGCGTCGTTTTTTCGCCTGTGAACAACTGCTCCAGTGACAAAGAAGGAAGAGTTTTCTTCATCGCATCGTGACGGGTGATGAAAAATGGATTCATTACAGCAGCCCAAAGAGGAAAAAATCTTGGGGACAACCCGGTCATGCTTCCACGTCACTGGCTCGGGCGAATATTCACGCTGCGAAGGTTATGCTGTGCATTTGGTGGGACCAGGTCGGTGTTGTTTATTATGAGCTGTTGAAACAAGGCGAAACCATCACTGGGGAACGGTATCGAACTCAATTGATGCGATTGAGCCGAGCACTGCCAGAAAAACGGCCACAATACGAGCAGAGGCACGAAAAAGTGATTTTACTGCATGACAACGCTCGGCCTTACATTGCCAATCCTGTTAAAACCTACTTGGGAACGCTCAAATGGGAAGTCCTACCCCACCCGCCATATTCCCCAGATATTGCGCCGTCCGATTTTTACTTGTTCCGCTCGATGGCACATGGTCTGGCTAATCAGCAGTTCCATTCATATGAAGATATCGGAAAATGGCTTGATTCGTGGATAGCCTCAAAAGACGAACACTTCTACCGTGAAGGTATTCGAACTCTGCCAGAAAGATGGGAAAAATTTGTAGCTAGCGATGGTCAATACTTTGAATGAGTCATTGAAAACCATTTTTTTATAATAAAGTTAAATTTTCATCAAAAAAACAGCATACATAAATTGAATCCTATTTTAAGAAATCAAGAAAATGGTAGACTTTATACTGGCATTAAAGATGGTTGGGTTCTTTTATATACGTGTGGCTAAAACAAGGTAGCAAAAAAACATAAATAGAAACACTGGCAACTCTATAAAAGAGCCGTGATACGATTAATGCGTTAGCCAAAAGTTGTGAGAGGTGTACATATCACGAATAATTTCTTTAAAAATTATATAGGACTAGTCCAATAAACATTCTGGTGCTATCAATCGCACGATATGTGCGTCGCAGGCAATCGTCAATCAATCAGGAATATGTTTTAGACTGGAAATGTAAGAGAGTAGGTTGTAACCTATATATAATATAATATTGTTTAAAAACAGAATTTTGGAGAAACTCTGCAATGTAAGCTTAAACGACGTTAAAGTTCTTAAATTAAGTAGGTAACGACAAATTGAAAATCAGAATATATATCCAATGTAGTATTGGAGATTGGAGTTCTTAATCGCAACTTTTACTAAAATTCAAACTTATTTTCTTGTAAAAACTTCAATCAAAATATATCATTCTAAGAACATTATTTAAAATAGATTTGTATATAGTTGTTTTAAGCCACTGAGCTAAGCAATTGGAATATCCTGCCTTACCATTCGTTGGGAAAAATAGAAATAACCATTTTATCCAATGTTACAGACTTTTCTACTTATAATTGAGTAATTTCAATTAAGTATGGCAAAAATGTTAACGAAACTTGCAACTTTCACTTCCAACACATGCACAAACATATACAAGTGTACATTTGTGTGTGTATATATAAAACTAAACCGGGATTTACCTCATTTTGTGTTACGTTTTGAGATTTCGTTTTCTTTCATTTTCAATTTCAATACAAGCCAGCAGCACACATGTTTCTCATGCGGTTGCTATATATTTATATGTGTATATATGTTAGTGTGTGTGTGTGTGTGTGTGTGGGTGGATTGAGCAGGCGTCGAAGCGGTTGCTAGTGCCGCAGGCAATACGCATACTTACAGACAGATATACTATGTGTGTACGTACTTGTATGGTTGCGTAGCAGCCGCAGCAGCTTTCTTCGTTGGGTGCAAGTGTGTGGTGGGGGGGTTTGGGACTAAAGCCAAAGCAGGCAGCAAAATTGTATGAAAGTTAAGAAAAATAAGAGGGAAAATTGTAATTTTCATCAAAAAAAAAAAAAAAAAGAAACCCAAAAAAGTTTTTTTTTTCATTTTATTTTGTGGCTTGACCTTAAAAGAAAATTAGTAGCCCAAGCGAGTGTGTGCGAGTGGTTGTGTGCGTGTGTTGCTTGTGTGCACAACGGTGCGTATGTGTAATGTTAATGTATAAGTGGACAGCATGCTGTGTGTATGTGTGCGTGCTTGTGCGTGTAAGTGAGTGATATGGCTAGGCGCTATCGAAAAATTCCAAAATAAAAAGAAAAATTTAACGCAAAAGCAAAAGGCAAAAAGTTTTCTGCTTTGTGCATAGTGTGAGCAAAAGAGAAAGAGAGAGTGATAAAGGGAAAGGGAGTGAAAAGGCGGGTGGTGGGAGTAAGAGGTGTAGGCAATGATGCTGCGACTGTGACGGGCGCTTCTCTAATTTCAAGCTCTTGTCGCCGGCAGAGCAGGGCTACAAACGGCCAGCAGCTGGCTTTTGTAAGGGTGGCCGACCCCTCATATGAGGCAACTTCTTGTGGTTGTTGTTGTCGTTGTTGTTGCTGTAGGATGCGTGTGTTTTGTATTTGCAATGGGTGTAGATGTACTTGGAGCATGATGCCAAAGTGAAAAGTAGTAAATTGAACATGTATTTTTTTTCTGTTTATACACTGTACACAAGGTAACAAAGGTTATTATGGATTGTAGCTGACGCATGTAAACGAGGAAACGAGTCGTAGACAATCTTACAGAATGTAGGTGTATTTTTTGTGAAGCACATAGGATTATGCAGGAAACTCAAACACAAAATAATAAAAGGTACGAATATGGTATATACGAGGGTAGTCCGATAATTACTTAGCCTACAAAAGAAAAACGCAAATTTTGGAAAAGTGGCGATTTATTTTTCAATATATGTAGTCTCCTTTTAGTTCGATACACTTGACTCAGCAATGTTCCAACTTCTTTAACTCAGCAAACTCGGCCTCCGTGGCGGCGATGAGTCAAATTTCTGCCCGGCGGAGACTTTTTTAAGTTTGGAAACAAAAAGAAGTCGCACGGGGTCAAATCTGGAGAATACGGTGGATGGGGTGGATTCTCAGCCCGTGGCAAGGCCCGATATTGCTCTTTTTTGCGCTTTCACACGTGGTCAAAACAAAACTACGAGTCCGATTCGGCTGAAATTTCGAAAGTAGCCGTCTTGGAGAAGGTACTCCATCAGACCACCCTCGTATATATTTTTTTATGCTTCATAATATGAATTTTTTATCTAGTCTTACATATAATAGCAATAATGAGCTTTTTATTTCATAATATAGTACTTATTAAAAATACATATACTATAAAAAATTCAAATTTCTCCACCAAGTTGTCCGAAAAAAGCTGTGAACAAAATTTTATATGATTCTTTTGGCAATTTGATGCATTCTTAAATCACAGCTGCATCATTAGTTGAGAACCTGCAATAATTATAGGGCATTTAATAGTCACTTACACACTTAACCGCCAATACCAAATTTTTTTTAGCTTTCAATTCGGTTTCATTTGGTTTCATTTGGTGTGCAGGACTCTGCAGCCTACTGGTTTGCTTCCTTTTTAGCTATATTGCTCCTTCTATGGTTCCGGCTGGTTCATTCGTTTTTATATTTTGTGGGCAATTTGTACTTTTCTGGGTTCAGCACTTTTTGCAGTTGTTGCTTTACTTTACTTTCTTTTCACTTTCATTTTTATTTTATTTTACGATGCTTCTTTATAGTAAGCGTGTATATGTGTATGTGCGAGTGTATGTATGCGTGTCGCTATGTGCGGATTTGTGTGCGTTTGCTTATTGTAGTTTTTGCCTGACTGGGCGTATGTATTGTGGAAGCATTTGTTATTTATCGCTTTTCAAATTAAAGTTGAGCGCCAGCGGATGGCAATGGAAGCAGCAGCAACGCAATAGAAAAATGGCAAATTATTTATATACTTGCTAATAAATATGAGCTTCACAGGAATCGTCTGCTGCTCATCTTCTCTGCACCACTGACGATTTTTATACTCTAGCCTTGAACAGCATATGAGCTAATGCTTAATTAAAACGATTTTCCGTTGCCTTGGCACTATGGAAACAACAAGAACAACAACGAAGACAAAAAATTACTGCTATTAAATTAAAAGGTAAGAACAGCTAAAGCCACCGCCCACCTCTGCTGCCCTTGAGCTCAACGGATGTGAGAGTCTCTGCTGCATAAAGTAAAAATCAAAATGTCAAGAATTGCTGTCACACAACAACACAAAGTCTTTGCTTTGTTGCTGTTGTTGGTGTGTGTGCCGTCATGTGAAAGTGACAAAAAATATATAAATGATGACAATGAAAATGTCGAGCCAAAAACAAAAGTCCACACACAGATATGCGTAAATGTGTGCGTGAGTGTGTGTATGTTGTTGTTGCTCGTTAGACGCCAAGGCGATCAGGCGTGAGACAAAGCGAGTAGGACATTCTCTTACTTTCACTTTCGTTACAAAATCAAATCCACACAGCAGCCCAAATGTATGCTTTGCTTTTATGCTATTTCCTAATATTGAACTTGCGCAAGCTCATTATGGCAAATCAATAAAATGTATGCCGGAAGCAGATATAAATTTTTAAATTAAGCAAGATAAAATACAAAATTTAAGAACCGAACATTATGGACAGCAAGAGATAACTTTTAACTAAATAAACATAGAAGCATAAACAAGTAATGAAAATAATGCCTTCATTTACAATACCATGTAGCTATAGGAAACCGAGTGTATACAGTAGCAACATAGCACCTGAGAAATATATATAATCTATAGATAGCGTTGGCTATTAAACTCATACAAGTATGCACAACAGTTTGAGAGCCACATTTAGTTCATAAGAAGTTTCATCTTATTTATGCATTATATAGTATAAATGGGAATTTCCACATAATTGTCAACCTCGGCCAAAAAAATGGAATACATATTAATAAACAAGTCATTTTTTTACAACATTGTAAGCCTAAAATGCTTTAAATTTTATAAGACATTGTTTTTACAGCTTTTCTTATTTCTTTTATAAATAATTGGCCTGAAAATATTTATGTTTTAATTATTTTTACTACTCTTTGAGTGATTTTCAGTCTAATTTGTTTTGGTTATTCATCAACTATATGGTTTTCGTTTCACAAAAGTCTTGAACTATTACTTTCTCAAATATTTTTAAAAATGACCTAAAGAAATTCATGTAACTAAAGACATGGAAAAATATGTCGAGTACTGAATGTCACGTACTTAATTAGACTTAAGCTTATAAAAAAATAACTAGTGTATATATTTGAACATAATAAAGTTTAATTGAAAGTTACAATATTCAACATTAGTCATAAAAAAATCACTTTTAAATATGCATTGTTATTTTTAAGTTTTTTTTGCAGTCGCTAGCTAGCTTTTTTCGATTATGGGAATAAAACTAATTAGTCTTCATAAAGTTTACTGCGCAATTTTATTTTTCATACGAAGAGACCCATGGGAGATTGAGCACTAACTTAGCTCAACTTTCCCTATAAACTAATTACTCCAAAACCTTACTTTTTATAATTATGCTCATATAGAGCCACGTAAATAACATAATTTGACGTATAATTTATCGTTGGAAGCATCTTACATCTTATACGACCTCTGCTTATAGGCAGTGTGACGTCACATTAAATTGAATATGGCGCCCTCTTTAGGTGATAAATAAAGTTTTTATTTATTAGAAGATTAACTTATAATTAAAATTTATAAGAAACCTATATTTTGCCGTAGCATCAGTGGCCTTCAGCTTGATAAATAAAGTTAATACATATTTGATGCTGCAAAATATAAAAATAATTTAGTTTAAAGCATTTTTAAAAATGTTGCCCAACCACTGAAAAATCATGATTAGAAAAGCATAAAACGAGAATTTGAAATTGTTAGGCTAGGTTAGGTTACACCGGTTGACACCTGGGGGGGCGTCACACATACACTATATAGTCCTTAGTGGAACCGGAGGATGCGGCTGGTGTACACTGTACGTTAGTCATCGAGTATGCGCGTATGCTTGGCGAACGCCAGAAGCTTTTGAGGTGGCCAGTCAGCTGCCTCTTCAGTGAGGTAAGCCAGGGTTTTCCTAGGTACTTAAGTCTCGATGTGCATAGGGCGGTGCAGCGGCAGATGAGCTGCTCCAGAGTCTCTTTGACATCTGTCTCCCTACACTTCCTGCATTCGTTGCTGTTGGTAATGCCTAGCTTCTTAGCGTGGGCTGCGGTCAGGCAGTGACCAGTAAGTATGCCTCTTCTTGGGAGTTTCAGAATATACTGGGCTAATTTGTAATTGGTGTTCTTGCACATAGTGCGAGCTATCTTGCAGTTCGTTATGTTGTGCCAACTTCTGTCAGATCTGACTACAGCGTCTTCTTCTGCTTAATGGAATCTTTAGATCCTCAAGTGACGGTTGCCTTGATCCGGCTGCTTTGCGCGCCTGTCAGCTATTTCATTTCCATCAATGCCCTGATGGCTGAGAACCCAGAAGTTGCACACGTTCTCTGGAAAAATATTTGTTCGGCTCTGATCTAGGGTGAGCGCTAGTTCTGCAGCCTTCTTTATGGCGATCAGCTCCGCCTGGAAGATGCTACAGTGTTCCGGTAACTTTAAAGATACCTCCATGGGTGGGTCTATACAGTATACCGCGGCCCCAACGCCGGATTCCATTTTGGATCCGTCTGTGAAAATTTATATGACTCGAAATTGTTATGAACTCATAAATATTATTATTAATATTTTATATTTACAACGTGATTTTTCAGTAGTCGGTTTTTAGTGGTTTGAACTTATTTTTCTTATTTGGTTCCAAGCGCTAATTTTATTTCAATTGCTTCAAATGAAAAACTATAAATTAAGTAAACATATATTTATTGGATTTCATAAAAATTGATATTTTGAAAGAAAAAATAAAATTAAATTTTTTGCTTACGTTATTAATACAAAAAATTGCTTCCTAGATTCAAATAAGATAAGAAACGAAAAAAACAAGAAATACAAAATCAACTGCTTCGAAGTCTCATCAATAAAGTTTATGTACAAAAATCCTACCCCCTACAAGGAATGAGAAAAATACAAAAAAAAAAAAAATACAGAAAATTAATTAATTTATGTGGCAATGCTAGGCGGCATTTGCCATGCCAAAATACTTACGAAGCGTGTGTACATTGTATAAAAACAATCGACTCACACACACACCCATACACACACATAAACAGAGATACTTATACATAGACATAATAGCTTTATTGATATACGCTTTTGCAATTTCAACGCCATGGTCCAACATTGTCATCGTCCTCGTCCTCGTTGGCTGACAACAACTTCGACTCATTACAAAAACATAATAACAAAATAAATATTGAAAGAAATGGCATAAAATTATAAAAGCCTTTTTCCAAAAACAAAAACAGAACCCTCCCACCCCGAAAGCGGCAAAAAAAAATGTGAAGCGAACCCTTGACAGCAACAGTAATAACAACAACAACAACAACCCCATTGCCGAAACTCGGACGCCCCAATGCGCCAATAAATTTCATGCGCTATCACACGCACACACACATATAACCAAACAGCCAGCACACACACACACTCGCATAGACATACACATTGAGTGCGTAAGCCGCTTATGTGTGCCTTGTTGTGGTCTATGTATGTGTGTGTGTGCAAAGTTTATATTATTTAAGCACTAAAAGTGAAAAAAGAAGAAAAAATAAAGTAAAAATGTAGCAAACTTGGCAATGACCAACAGGCAAGAAAAGACGTGGCCTGGCCATATTCGGCCTACAACAGGCTGCATGCTTTTATCTTGCCCAGTGCCAATCACTACAACCACAACAACAACAACAACAATGACAGAAACAACGAGCACAACAAACACATCAATAACTGAAAAGCAAAAACCCATAGTAGTGGCCAAAATAGAAAAAAAATAAAATGGGAAAATATATGTATCTGTTTATTTTCGCACTCATTTACTTTGGCTTTTCAGTTTGCCATGTTTCTTAAGGTCTCTTCCCAAATTCAAATTCGATTTTGACAAAAAAAAAAAAAATATATGATATAGTCAAGTCCCAGTATTGTTCTGCCCTGTACCCATACCCTATAAATAAACAAAGGTTTGAAAAGTCCAAAATGCTTGAAAGCATTTTTCTTTTTTAAACAAAATTAAATTATATTGCCGTGTTTTTAAACTTAATTTTTTAAATATCTAGGCTTAAGTTCGAAGTAAACGCTAGATACAATATGTTGTCTGGGGGCTTGTATCTATAAGATACAAAAGAGCATAGAGCTTTTACAATAGGGCTACCTATCAAATTTTGTTGACAGGCGAAGATAGTCTAATACAGTACATTCAGGTTAAGCGAAATTTTTGCTCAGAAGTAAGATCCATCCAGATATTCATTACAGTGGCGCATAAAGAAGGGTTATGTTTTTGGCCTGTATGTAAGTTCATCTGTTCTCTCATAATTTCTAACATGCTTATTATAAATTGGCAAATGAGGCATCGTTGGAAGCGTCTTGATCATCCGTTGGTTATAGGCAAATAAATTAAATTGAATATGGCGTCATTTTAATTAATGATTATTAGATATCTTTTGAAGTGGCTTAATTAATTAAATCAAAAATATGTATTATACAAAGTTGGCTGTTGTCTCCGGTTTTGGTTTAAAAAAACGAATTAAAATAATTTACTGCAAAGAATTAAAAAAATCAATTTTTGATGTAAAATTTGTTTCCCCTAAATATGTTGGTATTTTTATATTATAGTATCGCTCAATTACAAAATTCTTGCATCTTTTTAGCTTGTACCTGTAAAAAATAAAAAGTACAAAAAGTAAAACTCCAAAAAACTTATTTTTATTTTTTAGGGCATTTGGCCTATTGGTACTATATATACTTTAAAGAGCGTAATTCGTTTGGACACATTTTTTTTTTAATTTTTGGAATGAAATTTTTATATGTAATGAAATAACAGAAAAATTATAGAATAATCGCCACGTAATAGTATGGTATGTGAATGCATGAGAGTATCAGGTAGACTAAAAACAATTGTGCTCAAATCAAAAACAAGGCTAGCTGTCTTGGTAGAGTTATGAACTCGTTTAAAGTCATCTATACTATTTGTGGTAGTAGTAGTTTTGAGCTTCACATATATTGAAGAGCATCCACATTGAACTGGTATGCTCCGAATTATGAACGTTTAACAACCAAACCAACAGATGGCCCACCTTATATATTCTTTTTTTATTACCCAGAAACTTACATTATTATTTTAAGTAGAGATTTCTATATGCAACACATTATTGTAATTACAATTTTAAAATAAACTTTTCTTCTTAGATCAAATAAAACTTACATTATTTGTCTTGAAAAGGAATAAGAAAAGAAACTTTGTTCTTTATAGCACGAAGAGCATATAGTTCCAGGTTTTGTTGATGACTTCTCTCAAGTTCAGTATAAATTTACGTAGGTACTTTAATTCCGGCACTAGATCCGGTTTGAACGGATCATTATTACTTTTTTAAAAACTAGTTTTATTAAATATTCGTTTTTTCTCAAAAAATAATCTGAATTCAATTAAACAACGAAGGGTTTAGAGTTCAAGCCTTTTCCATTTAGATGACTGTCTAATAAATATCTAGAACTGTTCGGAGTACAAAGTAACCAAATAACTCTACAAAGATTGAACTCAGCTAATTATAGAATGGCTGGCGTAAATATATCTGTGCTTAAAGCTACAATATATCCGAATTATTATTACTATTGGCTCTGTAGAGGAGATGTCACTCCGCTATGCCTTAGTAGATGTAAATTTAAAAGTTTAAGTAGCCCGTTTTAAGTGACTTAAAGTTTAATCACATGATATTTAACTAAATCGGCCCATTCTGAAGGCCCACAATAATAACCACTTCAAATATTGATCTAAATATACACAATTTGTTTTTCATATTTTATGTTAAATAAATTTTGGTTTTAAATAGAGTTCATTGGACACGAGCATGACTGCCCTATAAAGTTTGAATATTATTGTATACTTGCTAACTTTAGGCTGTTTCCTGTTTTCTCTCAGTGTAACAAAAATATTTTTTTGGGGAAATCGGGAACAGCTCTGTATACATATCTCACATGGCGCCCTTTACCGTTCTAGACTTGGCCAAAAACTGCGCAAACAACGTAGCTGGCTAAGTGGTCAAAAGATTCAGTCATTCATTCCGGTCTGGTTTTGATGGCGTTGCCGTTGATGATGTTGATGATGACGATGATGAAAATGAAAATGATGGAAAAAAATCTATTAACTATTATCTATATATGGTCTGTGAGTGTATGCGGCGGCGCCTAAAAGTATGAAAAATTGTAACTCAGCGACGACGACTTGACTGATAAGAATATTGCAGGTGATGGGGTGAGTTGCATACTCAAACTTAATACACTGTACAAAATATTAGATTTCGTGGTTCAATGTGTGTACATTAGGTAAAGCTGAAAAAGGATATTGGCATATGCGTAAATCTTACACTAATATACTCACATATTTGCAGTTTTAAATTAACTTATGATTTAAGAAAAAATTAAATATAATAATCACTATTCTCAGCATCAGTGACTTAAAAATTACTTATAATATTATTGAGTATCATTCCTTGCGAAATTTCAGTATTAATGTTATAAATAAATTTTACAAAAAGGCACAAGCAATTGACAAATGGGGTGACTGAAAAAAGACTACAACAATGCTTCTTCCAAGCAATACCAACACGTCTTATAATTAACACATTCCCTTAAAAGCCAAAACCATTTTTTGCCACTGCACGAAACAATGAAAGAACAGAAATACGCTTATAAATTTTTTGATATTAAAAATCTTACTAATGGAGAACTTCTTTAGTTGTTTATTAATTTCAGAGTGTAATGAGAAATATCCATAAAATTCGACCAGTTAAAAAAAGATAAGATCAAAAGTCGGAGTAAGAGACCGATATTTTTTCCAGTCGTCTGCGGAAAAGCGCGAAGAATACTCTCGGAGTAATTAAAGCCTACAAATCTACGCCTTCTGGGATGCTGCCATGAGCCGCTCAATAGTGTTCGAGTGGAATAAGCTAATCTCCGGAAGGAGCGGGAACTTGTCGAAGGTGATCAGCATGGCAGTCGCCCATCAATTTCAAGACTGATGCAAATGTGGCCAAAGTGAAGGCGCTTCTAGACTCTGACCGTGCAATAGCGTCCAAAAAATTATTGCCTCGTGCGCTACTGGCGAGGAAGTTTTTGGCGTAACACAAGTCTGTCACGTTTACCTCCTACGCTGTAAGACTTTCGAAAGATACATATGCAAATTAGTGGGCACAAACGGTGCCAAAAGTTTTGTGAAATACGCAAAATATATATTTTTTTTATTTATTAGGATAAGGTGGGGCAAACCCGACCTCCCACTGTTGCTCAAAAACAGCAATACTGAGCGAGCTCATATAAGTGTTGTCGGGTAGAGCATTAAAAATAACCAAAATGGTACCATGACAGTTGTCTGTCAGTCTACATTTAGATGCTCAAACGACAAGAAGTATATTTTTACGATTTTCAATTTAATTTTTCTAAATACATATTTGATTACACATTTTTTCTTGTTAAATAAAGAGATCGAAAAAAACGATAAGTGGCTTATAAAGGAGAGTGGGGTAAAACGCGCAACCCGGGAAATATTCAACCTAGCTTACCGTCATGAAATTTATTCCACACATGGCTTGTGTGGAGAGCTCTAAACGTCGGTAAGCCACATATATGGGCTACAACATAGATCCCCTCAGCTCTTTGGCTGCCACAAAAATGCAATAATATCAAAAGTTGCGCATTTTGCCCCACTCCCCCTATATAGAATTATATAGTGCATTTATAGTATTGGTTGGAAGTAAAAAATGATACAGTGGGGCAAACGCGACCTCTACATGGTGGCGCCAACCAAACGTCCAGCTTGAACGAAAAATACGTCAGCAAGCTATTTCAAATAACTCCGATTGGTTACTTAGCCATTTAATCCAATCATACTTTCATTTCGACTTATATGTTCTAAACAATACGATTGTTTTTAAATAAATACATTCAGTTTTGTAAAACAATAACATGCTCTTTTAATTCATAATCGAAAAACCATTAAATTTAGATCATATCTGCACTAAGCCAGCAAAAAAAAATGATAGGTCGGGTTTACCCCATCATTTTTGAGAATGACAAAATTTGTCTTTTTTTAAAAATGGTCATATGTGAATGTATCAAAAATCAATAATGGTCAGATGAAATCAGCAGATATAGAAACTTGCGGCAAAGAGTAAACTTCAATTTGGTATATCAGCGAGTTAGGTTAGGCTAGGTTAGGTTGTGTAGGCTGCTCGGCACAAGGCCGAGATCACCCGGAGGCCTTGCGGCCCATTGTGATGCCTAATTAAGAAGAAGAGAGGTTATAAATAAGGGTGATAGTGTGGGGGGGGGAATATTAGCGAGTAATTCAAATAAGCATTTTATAGCCAAAACCGGATTTGCGCCACCTCACCCTACATATTCTTAAAAACCAAAGTATTTGCCAAGCATAGAGGACAGTAGTTATTCATAAAATATTTGCAGTATTAAACCTAGAAGTCGACCAATAATAACACATTTATCCGATTATAAATAAAATACTATAAAAAACTATCGATATTACCTTTGTGTGAGATAGCAAACATAGGCGTTAAGGCTTCACTTAGCAGCCAGCATAGTATGGCAGATGGGTTGACACGTGCCTTGATTTAAAAACGATATTTTATAGTGAGCCAACAAAAAGTCAACTTTTTACACCAAAAACTCAAACAATATTTCTTATCTTTGTCACAGCCCTTAAACCTCATACAAACACACATAATATCGGAATCGAGTAAGTAAACACACATAAAAAATAACAGAGAATGCATTCATATATAATAAATATGCTACTACATACATATATATTCGGTTAGACAGCTGCACTTCCTCCTTCCTTCATTGAAATCCATACGCGTGCGAGCGTCGCGCGACAGTCACATGCTCCAAAATGGTCATAAAACTATGTTTTCTAGTTTACAATAATACGAAATGGACGTTGAGGACGACAAGGCAGCAAGACTTAACTGGGAACTAGGGGCTAAGGGTCGACTGTAAAATTCCTTGCATTGTTGCACAAATTAAGCACTTTTAACCCCATAGAGTGCATTGGCCTGTGGCGTAAAAGGGTTGAAAAGTGCATCATCAATAATTATTATATTCCGTACATTGAATTTTCCAAACATTTTCCAACATTTTGCGTTGAAAATGTGTAAAATTTTTTGGCCCAAAAAAGGGGTCACCAAATTACTTCTAAACAAACGAACGAGTCAAATGTAACAAATCTGCCAAACTACTGCGAAATACGCATACACACAGACACAGATAAAGGATTATGCGAAAAGGGTTTTGTATATGTACATGTATGAATGTAAAAATTCAACCCTTTTCCATTGAAAATAGTTGCAATTTTCTATGGATAATGCGAATTTTTTCAACAAAATTGTCAAAAAAAAAAAATAGTAGACGAGCAGATATTCTTTAAACTTGTGTGCTATTAAGATACTTCCATTATACTGAACTGTAGATAGATTCCATTATAAGATCTTATAGTTCATAATGGTGCTTTTAACAAACTTAACTTTTTCTGACAGTCCAAGCAGCGCCTCGGGCAGAAGAAGGAATCGTTCCAATCCATACTTGCCGAATGCGACGCTCTTGCCGGAAGAAGGGCATCCCTATTTGGCAGACTAGAATCATTCCAAAGAATTAGCTTTATTTCTGGAACTGGACTAGCTGATGAGCAATGGGGTTACCGGAAAATTTGTATGTTATCTGCTACTTCTGAAATCCAACTTAGTCCGGGTCGGGAACCCCAAAAATTAGAAAAATGTGTTGACAGTACTTTGCGAGCTCTGATATTGTATATACACTTCGAAGTAAAAAAGTCCTATGACCAAATTCTGGCTCCGAGCGTGATTGCAAGGTACTGTGTGCGAAGGCGACCATTATCTTTAGCATAGTTAGTTCGATAAATCGATAAATAAACTGAAAAAATTACGAGTTTAATATTATCTAGTCAAAGAAATTTTTTCACCCAGAGCTGTTAGATGTTTCAAATCACTCGACAAATTTAAAATACTTTTATTCGACTAAAGAGTATATAGAAAATCAAATTTAATTTCATGGCATTTTTCACAAAAAAAAAAACAAAAAAAAAAAAATACATTTGCAAAAGTTCAGGGGGTAAAAACAAAGGCCGTTAAAAAACAAGGGTCACCCAAATGCCGCCGCGCTTTGTGTAAATAAAGGATCAGTAAAGGATCAGTCAACTGTGTCACATGTCTGTGCGAAATTAATAAATTACATTTTTCGTAAATTTTTGGCAATTTTTGAGCAAAAAAAAAATGGTAGGAAAAGCAAAAATTTAATTTTATTTTCCTTTTTTCTTTTTTAACACATAAAAGCAGCGACACCTAAGCGTTAGGTAATGCCAGCTGATGAAGGGGTTGTGACACATTAACTGAACCCATTAATAAGCGTTGCCAACCCCCGACCCAAGAACTGACACGTGGGTCACTCGGACGCATGCGTTGCTTCTTGTTGTTGTTGCTGGCTGGTACCCGCCGCTAATGCGCAAGAGCCGCTACTGACAAGCGGCAAAAAATGCGTGAAAAACAAAGAAAATTCACCCAAAAAAAAAAGAAGGAAAATAAAGGAAACAGGCAACATTTTGCACTTGAATTGAAAAAGTTGCCATTTTTCAATAAATTAGCACAGACGGACAGATTGAATTGGCGACAGCATTCGGAGTAATCCTCTTAACTGCAACGACTGTCGCAAAACTGGAATAAAGCCACAGGGAAGGGAGGTATTTATGTGCTGGCTGTAGGATTGTTGGTGTAGCCAACACTTTAATAAATGCAATTTTTTATAGAAAATCGGAAAAGGGAAACTAAGAGTAGCAAAGGCTAAGCCGATCCTAGCCAACGGTTCGTTAGAAAAAATCAAAGAGCTTGAATTTATTCAATTGCGTATTGATAGTAATTAACTAGAAGGGAAACTAACCGAGAGTGGTGTGGAAGTGTGTACTCCTTATACCCAATTAACTAGCTAAGCAGTAATATGCACTAAGAATGCTTAAAAAATGGTTATATCAAAGTTCCAACAAGAGTTGGAGTATTTGCTAGAAGTTACTGGTAATAAATAAACAATAACAATAACTTAAGCAAAAACATTCAAAGTGAACATAGGGCATCGACAATCTCTTTCCATCTTCCTCTGTTTTTGGCTAGGGTTTTTGCTTGAATCCACGAAATGTGGGCTAGATTTATTTTCTGTCTTGTGCCCTTGCGGGTTCCAATCTAGGACTGATCGTGCAATGACCAATCCATGTCCATTTGCGTCTCCGTAGCTCTAGCTGGACTGGGATGGCGTTCGGTCGCGAAAGGAGGTCTTCATTTGTTATTTGGTTCGGCCAATATATACGCCAGATTTTACTTAAACAGCGGCTTATGAAAGTCTGCAACTTTCCAATGGTAAGCTGCGTGAGGCTCCAGGTTGTACAAGCGTACAAAAGTACGGATTTAACGCTGCTGTTAAAGATTCGCAATTTTGATGTGAAATGGAGCGCGATCGCCATCTCTTGTGCAATGCGAGAATATTTGTTATAAAAACTTTTATTTGCGTGCCAGCTTCTTAATATAATATTTCGGCTTAGTTTAGACAATATCTTCAGACATCTAGTCCCCAAATATCAAACTGTCTTAGCTGATATCCCTCACTTGTCCCAAATTAAAAAATTTTGCCAGCAAGCCGATAGTTCCTATTAAAGCTATATAGCATAGTTATGACCAAACTTTCAAACTTTCAATTGGAATACAGCAAAGAAAAAAGATGGCGTACGTAAAAGTTGGGCGCGGACGACCTTGGGATACCCCGTACCACTAATTGCAATTAAGTCCGATATATTGCTTAAGCACTCTAAAAGACAATTGATTGATTGAAACAAACAGAACATACCAAAATTTTTACAAAAATCTATTTTTTCGCCGATCGGTCCTGTAGTCATCCGATTTTGTTCAAATTTTGCTCAGTGCTTGGGTACTTTAAAAAACTGCAGATTGCTTACTTTAGTTATGATAAACAAACGAAATAGCACGAGTTTAATAAACAAATTTTTTTTGACCCATCTGTCCTATGGTAGCTATATGATATAGTCAATCGATTTTGATAAAATTTGGCACAGTGCTTGGGAGCTTTAAAAAACTTCTGAGTGGCAAATTTGGCTACGATATCTTTCTAAACAAGCGAATTATCCATCTAAAACTTTGGTTTTTTTCGAGGTCCTCTGAAACACCCATATCCGAGCTATATAATGTAACCCCGATATCGAAAATATAAAATAAACTTGTCTTCTACGGAATAATAAGGGATCTAATCTGAAAATTTGGTTGCTCTAGCTCTTACCATCTCTGAGATCTAGGCGTTCATACGGACGGACAGACGGAAATCGGTATATCGACTTCTCTAGTCACCCTGATTATACTTTGGGTAACTTTGGGGGTTCCCAAGGTTTCCTTCTGTATGTTACATACATTTTCGGCATGCACAAACTTAAAATACCCTTTGTACCATACGGTACAGGGTATAAAAACTGGAAACAGTTGGATTAATCTAAAAAAATAAAAGATGGCATACGTTAAAGTCGGACGCGGTTCTGGGGAACACTTAAATACTGCCAATTGCCAAATTTGGTTACGACATCTTCATAAACAAACGAATTATCTATATAAAACTTTTGGATTTTCGGTCCTTTGAAGCATCCCTATGGGAGCTACATAATGTAGCACCGATATAAAAAAAAATAAAATAAACTTGTCACCTACGGAATAATAATAGATATAATCTGAAAATTTGGTTGCTCTGGCTCCTACCATCACTGAAATCTAGACGTTCATACGGACGGACAGACAGACATTTATATCGACTTCTCTAGTCATCCTGATCATACTTTAGGTAACTTTGGGGGGGGGGACTCAGGCGATTCCTCCCATATGCTAATACATTTTCGACTTGGACAAACTTAATATACTCTTTGTACCATAAGGTACAGGGTATAACAATTTTCCCACGCAAAGACTAAATTTTTGGCCCATAGCGCTTATGGCAGCTATATGAAATAATGGTCCGATCCGATAGATCTTGTCAAATGTGCTTGTTGCAATCATATGAAAGACTGTGCCAGGTTTTAATTTCGTTTCAGTTCGTATTCGGTTTTCGAATTTCTGACAAAAAATTTGGATTTGGCTGAATTATTGAAGATAGATTTTTGAAAGTATTTCAGCTTTGAGCTACCAAAAAAAAACTCCGCTTAATATATTTTTAGTTAAAAGGTTTGGTAAACATAAGTTGTCACGTCCACTTCGTATAGAAATTATGGTGGAGGGGAGCGAGGAAACCTAAAAAAAAATAAACTCGATCTGCCTGCACATATGAAGAGTGAAAATTTTAAGTTTGGTAGTTCTCGCTCTTGTTATCACCAAGATGCGTGCGTTCATACAGACAGAGGATCATACATACCGATTAATTTATTTTGTCCTCTTGAACGGACCCACATGTCCATCTGATCATGTAGATAGTATAACCAAATTTTCGAGTTAGATCTCCTATTATGTCACGGAAAACACATTTCGGGCTTACATTATATAGCTCCCATAGGGGTATTACAGACCAACTCAAAAAAAACCAAAAGATTTTTAGGCTTAATTTATTATTGAAGATATGGTAATCAAACTTGGCGTTTTCAAGTTTTTTAGTGGACCCTGCGGGAGCCCTGTCGCACTTATCGGCCATGTGATACGCACACAAGCACAAACAATCAAAAATTCGGTTTACACAAAGCATGCTTATTTTTGAGTTGTCAGAAAAAAATAATTAAAATAATTGTCAATGAATATCTATCTTAAAGTTGGCATAAATATAATCTAAATTTATCTACTATAAAAAAAATTATTTCTGTATAAAATGCGCTTTTTTTTTAAATCTATTTTGCCGATTCATTTTAAATCCGCTTGCAAATGAATCCGAATTTTGTCTGCTAAAATTTAGACTTTTTGTAGCGCCATCTATTTTTCATTATGAATGGTTGAAACATCAGCTAGACGATTAGCACAGACTTTAACCAACTGTTTTTCACCATATTTTACCCCAACAAAATTTAACCGGTTGTTGAAATTAACCACTCCTGCACAAACTCACCAACTAGCAAATACTAAAACCCATTGGTAGGTTTCTCACCAATTACAGCAAACCGTTTCAAATTAACGTTCCCCACCATCCCAGGTTCAACACCAAAAATAATAAAAATGAATATAATCTTATAATATCTAACATAAAAAAATTATTTCTGTATAAAATGCGTTTTTTTTTAAACCTATTTTATCGATTCATTTTAAATCCGCTTGCAATTGAATCCGAATTTTGTCTGCTAAATTTTAGCCTTATCGTAGCGTCATCTATTTTTCATTGTGAATGGTTGAAACCTCAGCTTGACGATTAGCACAGACTTTAACCAACTGTTTTTCACCATATTTTACCTTTTACCCCACCAAAATTTAACCGGTTGTTGAAATTAATCACTCATGAGTCATGACTCCTGCTCAAAGTCACCAACTAGCAAATACTTAAACCCCCCATTGGTAGGTTTCTCCCCAATTAAAGCAAACCGTTTCGTTTTCCCCACCAGCCCAGGTTCAACAACACTCAACAACTAATTTGTCACCAACGCAGCCCGCAACCGGAAGAGATCTGGAGATTTGCCTAAGCATTTTCCGAAGAGATGCTTTTCAGCAAAGACACAAACCTTTGTAACTTTAGTTGACAACATTGCTTGTAGATGGCGCTACTAAAGCATTCAATTTATTTTTTTATAGTCAACTCAAGGATGTCACAATTTAAAAATAAACCAAAGTTCAACTTAAATTTTATAGCGCATTTTTTTTATCAAGGTTTAACCAAATCTGATCATGTTCAAAGTCTAGCATTTAACAACCAAATCAACATTCTTATAAGCTGTTTATTGTCGTTGGTACGTTTTGCGTCTATTGGTGACCCAAATTCCTTTCAAATAATCTTTAGTGATAAGCGGAAGCGCATGTACTAAACACAAGCCAAAATAAGAAAAGCATATACCATGCTTGTATATTGTATATACCTAAACTTACTAGTGTGTATGTTTTTTTTTGGAAAAAGGAAAACTATGTGCGTTCTACGACGTAATTAGAGCTTTTTATGTTTCATTTACAACTTAATTAAGAATGTATTTGCGCAGCAGCAGCAGCAGCTACAACATCGACGCCGACTGTAGCGTTGGCTCTCAATGAATGCGCTGGTGTTGTATGAATGAATGAATGAATGGCGCGGGCTGTAGGAATATATATATATATATATATATCTATACATATATATATATAAGTATAGTGTATATGGGCAGAGCCAGAGCCAGTGAAATATGAAATGTATGAATGAACAACGTTGATATGTGCCAGCGATTTGTTGTTGTTATGTGCGTCGGGCCAGTGCCAGTCCAAATATACATACCATATACAACATACATAACCGGAAATGAGTTAGTTGAACTTCCGTCTTCGCGCGTATACATAGATACACACACACACACTCACACACACACATTGAAATTGAATGGCCTGCAATATTTTTATGCGCGACAAATAATTTGCACAGTCAATCACATAAGACGACAACAAGCATGGAAGTGGAAGTGGAACTGAGTGGAAGTGGTCAGACGGTTGTCTTACAGTTATACACAGCACACCCTATACATACTTAAGTACATATGTACATGCTCGTACATGAATGTGCATACTTGTATATGAGACAACGTAAGACATTAAAAAAATTATCAGTTTATATATAGAGTGAAATTTTTTATTTGATATTTTAAATGCAAATTAGAATACAAGCTAAAATGAAATTATTCTTTTTTTAATAATTTTTTTTTATAATACACCGTTACAAGAAATACATTGATTTTTTTGCAAAGCCTATCACTCATAAGCATCAAATATAAATATAATTGCTTAGATTATTTACTTATAATATATAATCTTACTATATTTTGAAAATCTCATGCTCAGCAAAATCTTTGAATTTTACACCTCATCTAAAATTTAAAATTCGTAAATATTATCTTGTATTGCTGTGGATTATTTTATATAAGCTAATTCATTTAAGTTCGTGGGTTCGCTTTAATACGGTTTCACTTATGTACACAAATGGCATTTTTATTCTTCGCATATTATATTATTATATATTTTTTGGTTTTTTTTTGGAAATAAAATAAAATTTTTGTTATTATTTAAAAGCTTAACTATTTTTGGGAAGTGTAAAGTTTCTTTACCAGTAAAAAGAATAAATAAAAAAATATGTAAATATATATATCTGTTACTATTCCTAAAAAATATTAGTATCTTCTTGGATTTGTATTCAAACGAAGATGAATGTAGGCTGGATTATATTAAGAGATTTGCGTTTGCAGAGCGATAGTTGGGTTGCTGTGAAGAAAAGTCAACGTTTCGTTGTTTATTAGGCTCACATGAGTCTATATATGGCTTTGAGTTGTTTCCTCTCTCTAATGTTTCGACTCTATTATATTTAGGCATTTATACTTTATATAAAACAAATATAAAGCTTAAACAATACAGGGAATTTATTTAGAGCAATGACTACCTTTGTGCCTAAAAAAGAAATTTTCGGAAAACCCTGCAAAGAAAACTGCAGCTGATAGAAACCAATTGCTGTACGAAGCACATAGGAATCATGCTGGTCTCAGCATTTTGACACCTCTGACAAGGAACGTGAAGGAAGGCCTGAATCATTTGAAGATTGGGGGAAATCTTGTATGAAGATGCAAGCCAAAATCTTAACATAGAATTGTGTGGAAAAAGCTTAGAAATACGTGCATCGTTCAGCTTAAAGTTTTCTTCTATGAGCTGCTGAAACCTCAAATTTTCCAACAACAATTGTTGCAATTGATAAGTATACTCTGTAGATATTGGCCCTTCTGACTACCACTTGTTTCGGACATGGCCAATCATCTCAAGGGTCGAGGAGGGGCATGCGTATGCTACCTGAAAGATTTGCCAAAGCCCTTCAAGATGCACAAAAAATTGTCAAAACTTTGTTGTGCACCCAATATGTTATATATGCATAAAATCAACATTTAAAGGCCTATACGCAGAATGAAAAATTTCGCACGGAATGACAAAAATTCATATAAAAACAAAAAAATCCCAAATGGGGTATCCCAAAATTTTCATTCTGCGTATAGGCCTTAAGTAAAAAAACAAAACTTATCTCCAATGGAAATCGTGCCTCGGTCCCTAGGCCATTTTAAGGTTTGAGGCCAACACTCTACCAGCTTAGCTACCTTTAGGTATACCATTCTTACAGAAGCGATTTGGTGCTTGGCTTCAAAAATACTATATAGCGTTTGTATCTATTTGGCCATTACAACCGGATGTCAGTCCAATTGGTGATCCTAAGGCTACAAAGATCCCCCATTGACTGGTCTTCCCATCGCGGACACGGGCGTCCCTGTGGTCGACGTCCTTCCAGTGACTTTCGCTCGAATACATTTTTTGCTGGAGCATTCTCAACTGTAATTGTATGCGTCTGACTAAGTCAGTGTCACCGTAAAGCTAATACAGCTCGTATAGGTCCGAGTATTCGTCAAAGGACTTTTCTCTCGAAAGCCCCTAATGTTGCCTTATCGTAAGAATCAAAATCACTGTGATATTATATAGATATTTCCTGCGCCTGCTCTTGCTAGTTCGTCTTAAGCATCTTTGCCAACAACAAAAAAGTCCCAAAGTTAACGCCAGCGTCTCCAGACCTCAACAGCGCCCATCCAGATCTCTTTTTTGCGACTTCATTTTAATAATAATAAATTTAAAAAAAATAAGAAAAATTTCAAATTATTTTCGTCATTTTAATATTGTTTTTATTTCTGTTGTCACACACACAAATTTGAAGCCATTAATATGTTTGAGGTCCAACGTGTAGCCAGTCTGTATACAAAAATTTGCCCTCTTTGTAATCAGCAAAGCCCGCTTCAACGAAAGCTTGAGATAATGTCCAAGTACCGGAGCAGTCATTCATCAATTCGATGTCAATGATGTGCTTTGAAATGAAAAAAAAAAAACTAGCTGGGAGTCATCATACTCGAAAATTGTGGTGAAAGTGCAACACACAGTTTTCACATACTCCCCCTCTATATAATGTTTATCAAATATGTTGCGAGGCATTATAAATTAAGTAAGCAATTTACATTTACAATTTTCATAGGAATTTCGTAGGTCTAGCTCTCGTCAGCTCTCGTCAGAGAAATGACAAAAACGACCCGCATGGCGGTCTCGCTGTGTCAGTCTTCAATTTTATGTACAAATGTTTTCAATTTCTAAATTAAAGATATGGTAAAAATGAATTTCATAACGCACCAAACAACGCATACATATAATTAGCCAATTATCTAAAAAAAAAAAAAATATATATATATATGTATATACACACACATGAAATGTAGTGCCATGATGTGGGCATATGCGCCTCTAGCTTTCTTACAAAGGAGCCGCAGTCCAAGCCACAGCCGGCGCCTTATGCTTACGCCATGAGTATAACTTTCCAGCTTTCCATTTCCAGTGTGCTAATGCGCATGCGCAGTGATCTCATTTCAACTTCAGAAGCAGAAATAACAACAAAAGCTCAAATAAAAAAAAAAGCCAAGGGTAATCCAGTAACTTGGCCTGACAACGGAGACAAAACCCAGACCATGCCAATCATCTATGCGGTAAGCAAACCGTGCACACGTGTTTATCCTCTTTCAAGTCCCTCCTCTGTCGTAGCACCCCATTTTCACATACTATATGCTTGGAAATTTTACGAGCTATTGATGGCACTGAAAATGTGCTTATGAATATAAAAGAAGGAAGGTAAATAATACATAAATATGTATAAAGCATATGTTTGTATGTTGCCGCGCTACCTAGGGCCAGAACCATACCCAAATCCAAAACCCATTGCCCATACCTTTTAATCGCAACTTAATGAATCTTGGGAAGCAGAGCAGCCATCCAGGCAACTGTTGAGACAGTTCAGCTCAGTTCATTCGGAGCGTTATTGTCGCAGTTGGCAAAAGCGCATTCATGCCATAGAAAATATAATTAGTTGTCTGTTGCTATTCCCATTGTTGTTGCTTTTGGATAGGACGCCTTAGGGGCGCATAAAATTTAGGATTGAATTCAACAAAACGAACAGGATACAACATGCTCAAAATTGAAGGCCAACAACTGCTCATATTTTATAATAAGGATTTTGGCGAAAATAAGTGAAACGGGCATCGACCTTTTCGATTTTGATGATTTTTACATATGTCGTAGAGCACTAGTCAATAGTAACCACGTTTTTATTGCAAAATTCTGATTATTTATCGAGCTATCGATAACACATTTTCACACTTTTCTTAAATCATCAAAATCGAAGAGGTCGAGGAAAAAGTGGCCCGTTTCACTTATTTTCGCCGATATATAGATTTTAAGTTAATAAATATCTAAAACGGCCGCTCAGGCGTCAATGGAATACTTTAAAATATATTTTGAAAATATTGATTAGCAGCGCCTTTTGTAAATAATATTATTCGATCATGGATACTCATGCGCCCAAAAATGTTTTCAAAAGAATGATTTATGATGATTCCTAGAAAGTCGGCTGATCTTAAGAAAGTCAAAACTAAACAGTGCATTTTCATGAAACGAAATCAAATCAAATAAAATTTTAAGCTTTCGCAAACTAAACTTTTTTTTTAAATTTATTGCGCATTTAAAAAAAAAAATTATTTAAAATCATGAAAATTTTTAAGGTATGGGTTCGACAAATACAAAACAGGCTGCTGGAATCATCGATGACGCGTCATTAGATGTAGCCTGGCCTAAGGCCAGATTTTGCCCTCTTCTAAGTCGGTCTTCTTGCATTATCTTGTAGGCTCTTAAGCGATCTTCTTTTCATCATCTTAATTTAATAATGGTCCAGCAGCTAGCCTATAATGTTGCTTCAATAGTTGTTCATTATAGCAGCTAGTGAAAACTTTTTTAATAAACATTATATTATCACATTCAAAAGCTACAACAATGTTCAGTTGATTATAAAAAGACGTAAAATTTTTAAAGAGCAAAAAAGGATGAAAAAATACCTATGAACTAATCCACGTCTGCAGCCCGTTGGGTGAACTTTTTAACGACATGCACTGACTTACATCATGAAGTGGCCAATGCACTGTGGGCCCAGATTTTCATATTTTGGCCAAAACCCTGTCATTTCCATAATAATTTTTTTAGAGTGATGCAATTTTTCACACGTGCTTCTTAATGATTGAACTATTTTTCTAGAAAGTTTGAGCCTACTCCGATTTTTTTGAGATATAGATAATCCAGAACAAAATTGGAAAAAATTCAAAAAAAAAACCAAACAATTTTTTCAACTTAATTAAAACAAAAAACGGTTAATTGGAATTGGACCATATTTCACACAGAGGTAAATATGAGCTCCTCATACATTGGAAAAATAGCCTATACCCAAAATATTGAATGGTTTTGGAGTTATAGCCCCAAATAAATTCAGCTTTCCAAGCAAATTACAGAAAGACGACAACACCAATCCATCTGGTTTTTAACTGATATAATTTTTTTTAATGCTTTTTTAATTTATAAAAAAAAAATTTTCAAAAATCTATATTTCATTTTTATGTTTTTTCGTCAAAATTGATCATTATTACATTTTTTGATTTGCATCTTTGTAAGTATGCTATAAAATTTTCCAATTCTAATTTTTTTGTACATTTTAGTACAACCTTTGCAAAAATGGTTATTGAAGCATACTTTTAGGCAGCTAAGAAATTCAAACAATAGTAAAATTTTCTGGGGATCAATTTTAAAAATTCAACTTTTAGATACAAAATTCAATTTCCGAAAATCGGGAGGAATTACATTTTGTTGTAAAACATGCGAAGAAATTTATAAAAATTTATTCGATCAAATATCGAGTGGTAGTCGGAGGTACCCTTAAAGCAAAGCAGCCAAATGATACAAAAACCAAAAAAATCTTTTTAACTACTCGAATATATTTAAAACCGAAAAGTTGTTAAGCTCAGTTTTATTTTTTTCTGAAGTTATACTTGTTAATAAAAAAGTGAATGAAGATTTCGTAGCTACATGTATCATGGTAAATGCAGGTTTTTTTTCTTCTGAAAATTTACGCGAAAGCTTATAAAATACAAAATGTCAACTTTTATTGCCAATAACTTAAAAACCACTTATTATAATTTACAATTTTTTGTCTGCACAGGATACCTTAACATGTGTAAAATAATATTAAATTGTCATTTTGTCCAAATTTTGATTTTCATCAGGAGCGCTTTTGGCCAAAATCTGGCCACGCGGGCCCATTGTGCAATGTTTGAAAAAGCAAGTGAATATAAAAACTAGTGGGCTTCGGTCTTCTACACTCAATTCAGATCATCCATTTTTTCATAGTGTTCATTCCGTTGCATATATAAATGCTATAGTCAGTCCTGCCCGACTTTAAATTACCCTATACTGACGCCGTTATGCCTTCTTATATTCAGAACTTTTTTCTTCTCTGATTCCCAATGCGCAGGAGAAGAGCCTATATTTTTTTTCTATATTGATTAATTCTAATTTCCTATAATTGAAAAACAAGTTATCTATTCTACATCTTCTTCTGTGAAAGTTTCTCAACTCGGAGTTAACTGTTTTTATGTAGCTCTCCGCACACATTCTCTCAATCCCGACATAAAATGGTAAAAAAAGGAAAATTCCTCTGAATCAAAATCTAAGATCATATCCAGAGGTCGCTGTCGCTCACCTGGAGCAATAGCTATTCCCCCTCTTTTGCCTGGACGTCCCTTTCTAACCCAGGAGCTGCACACATATAATTTAGTTTTCTAATTAACTATGTGCCTTCTGCTGCTGCAACGAAGGGAACGGATTCAGAAGAAAAAAAGGAAGATGCCCATTCCTCATTAATGTGGCGTGTCCGTCTTCTTTCTTCTTCTAACTTTCGTATTGGGTCAGCCCTAGCCTGCATTCCTTACTTGCTTTTCTCGCCTAACCAGTCGGCTTTGCGATCTACACATCCACTTGCTCTGCAATCCTTAACTCTAAGTTTTCTCTGAGCAGTGTTCTATGCAAAGTGTTTTTTACTTCCGCTTCTTGCCTAACATCTTCAACGTGTCTGCTCTGCAATCTACGCAAAGAATCACTCTCCTACTCTGCAATAAAAAACTCTACGTCTGTCTTCTATGTGTTCTATAGTGTCTATAGTGTTCCTTGCATAGTGTTCCTCCTCTGAAATCCTAAACTCTATGTCTTCTCAGTGCTGCGTTCAGCGTGCTCTTCTGGCCGAATTTCTAAGTGTTGGCTGCGTCTAAATCATCTTTGAGATGCGATCTTGTAGCCTGGCTTCTACATTTACGCGCTGAAGCCAAATGGCGCAAATCCCGAAAACTATACGCGCATCTTACACGTATGTACTCTGCGAATGATTTATTAACGTTTAGTTCTTATCAAAAGTGTAAATACATCAATATACCTGGTTTTACTTATATTTTTCAAAGTTTTCACTCGATTTTAAAAATTTATACAGCATACTGTTCTTAAAATCATGGCGTATGAGCGAAATAAATTTGAATCTTACAATCTTTTATAGTGTGCGTATAAAGCGAAATTCTCATACGAAGAAACCCCAGCCCCATTGCTCTTATAGTCTGTAAGATCCTTTTTTCATACGGACAGACAGATATGGCTATATCGACTCTGCTGTTGACGCTGATCAAGTATATATGTATATACTTTATGGGCTTTACCACGCCTCCTTTTGCCTGTTACATACATTTGCACGAACTTTGCTATTTAAAACACTTTTTTTTTTAGATTTCTATTAGACTTACAAGGTGGCGCAAAAGAAGTCATCCGATGTTGTTTGGCTCTTATTTTTTTTCTAAATGAAAAACTTCGATTCTGTTTTTTGATTATGTTTATTTAGACCTTTAGAATTAATTGTGTTAAGTTGAGAAGATGATATCGGACAAATGGGCGCCGTCACAATTGATTGCCATACGGGCTCGTTTTATGGCATTTTCCATCACTTCGGCGAGAGTTTCGGGCGATAAATTCTCGCATTCGTGTCGGATATTTTCCTTGAGGGCTTCCAAGGTCTCAGGCTTGTTGATGTAAACACGGGACTTCAAAAAACCCCATAAAAAGAAGTCCGGGACCGTTAAATCGGGCGATTTTTCGCCCCAAAACGCGAAATTAAGCGACCCGGAAACGGAAATAGACACAATTATTCCGCGTTCTTGGGGAGTGTATCGCTCCATGGCTTATTCACTTGTATTCTGTATCTGTCTAGTCCACAAATGTGAAAACAGATTTGATATTGGCGGCCATTTACAAAAATGAGGGCATCTTCCAATAGGGTGATTTCTTTTGCGCCACCTTGTATTATATTGCATAAACAAATAGCTAAGAAAATCCCTATTGAAATAATACGGGTATTCGCTTTGTCGGGCATAAATGCATAAAGGCAAGAATACCAGAGTAACGACGTGAGTAATTACAATCAGTTGTTTGTCAATGTCATATATTGTTTAGTTTTGTTTTATTAAAAAAAGTTTTGTACACTAATGATAAATTAAACTCCCTCACTAGAATCCTATATCCCTTTATCAATAGGAACTCACGGTTGTCCATTGAAAATTAATTATACTTCTTAGGATCAATATTTCAAGCAGTAATTTGTTATGGAGCCCAAGTGTGATCCAATGTGCCCAAGTGTCATATGAAAAAACTCCAAACTACCTAAAACAAACTTTTAAAAATGTTTTTTAAGCTTCCTTGGCAAAAATCTAAATTATATCAGACAGATTAACCCGCCTGACTCTTAACTTTAATGGTAGATGTAGATACTCAAACTACGACACCATTACACAAATTTTTATGTAAACATAAGTATACACAGCGTGATTTTTAAAGAGGTTCACAACTTTGAGTTGGCAACACTGCTTTATCCCAAAACCCATTTAACAGCTGATAGTTGCTTTTTGTTGAGTTTGGTTTGACAATTTACTATGGACAGACTTACACCAGAGCTACGCATGCAAATTGTTGAAATTTTTTTATTAAAATAATGATTCCGTTCGTCAAACTTATTCAAAATTCAAAATTTTGTTCTCCAATGAAGCCCATTATTGGTTGAATGGGTACGTAAATAAGCAAAATTGTCGCATTTGGAGTAAGGATAGTCCACAAGCTTTTGTCAAAACACAATTACATCCACAGAAAATTACTGTCACTTGTCTACGTCGATAAAACAGAGACTATTGAACACCTGGAAATCAACATTCGAAGAGTTATTGGTGAAATATGGCCGCAAATGCTGCGGAAAGTTTGTGAAAATTTGAGTTCCAGAATGCGTCTTGTTCGCGCCAGCCGTGGCGGCCTCATGGCGAAATCATATTTAAACATTATTGTCATCAAATTTTCTATCGAATAAAGCCCGTTTCATTGATATTAAAAATATATTTCTTTGTTTTATTATGATTTGAGCTTTAGAAAAACACCCTTTATATGTGTTTTAAGTTTTTATTCTAAAGACCTATACGCAGTTCGTAAAATTTCGCGCGGAATGACAAAACTTCATATAAAAAAAGTCCCAAATGGGATATTATGGGAGACTAATCAAATCTCATGCAAATTTGTCAAAGATATTGAAACCGTTGGAAATCATGTCTGTGGCACCAAGAATAGGAATTGCAACGAAATTGACAAGAAATGGTTTTCTGTGGCACCCCAGATTGTCTGCAACAAGTTTTGAATCAATATGCTGAGGGAAATGATTTGCACAGATAGAGGGTTGAGGGGTTGTTCAAAAAATCTTGCTGGAGATAATACAAGTATGTATAACAGTGTTACTTTTCGACCTAAGGTATATCGGTGACTTGTACGCGATATTTTTCACCTACGTGAGGGAAAATCACATTCTTTGGTATTTGTTAATATTTGTTGTCCCTAGCTTCTTTAGTCTCAGAGATGTATGTATGTTGATGATCGGATGAACAAAAAAGCAGATACAGTGCTCCTCAAAACTATAGGATAGTTTGAATTAAATTTTTAAGTGCAATCGGATATGCCTTGCACTAGGACTTTTTCTGCAATTTTAGGCGTTTTATAACTAAAGAACAGTGGTCGATTATAAGGAAATTAAGCACTAGGATGACAAAAATACATTTTTTTTTAATATAAAATCACTTTTTGTTAATTTTATAATAAAACGCCCAAGGTATGGCTTATAGTTTGGAGAAGCAAGGCTGAATTATGGGACTTAGAATGGTCAGAATTTCTGAAAAAAAATATAAACCGATAACATATTTATATTAGGAATTTCTTTGAAAACGTTGACAACACTAGGTAAAAGCCAATTTTTTGAGAAGCAATGTAGTCATTATGGCAACAAGTATCTCCTGCTTGTAAATGTAATGTAATGTCATTACGTAAATCTATCTTTTCACACTAATTGGCAGAAACATTAATGTCATTTATTACTTCTATTCGTTGTTGTATTCTGGAAATCATAGCCCATGTGTGAAGGAGTTTTTCGGACTTTGTATTGAGCTGCTCAAATCCGTAAGGGATGCCTCTGTCCCTTGTTAAGTTTACACCATTTTTTTTTTTGTGGCCTGTATTATCTTTTGTTTTCGTTGTATAACCTTTTGGATTGTTATTTATTATTTCTTTGCTTATTTTTCTATGAAATGTAATTAATTTTGAAATGTATATTATGAAAATATAGTTATCTCTTGCTTTGTTTGCTAATTCCATTTTATTATTTGAAAATACTTATATAAACAAACCAACAGATAGCCTACTCTGAATTAATTTAAGCATTCAAAAAATGAGCGCCACATGTACTTCGATGTATCGAAACATCGATGTATCGAAGTTACAAAATATGGATATCTGATGTTGGCCAACATCGATGCTTCTCCAGCACTACTTAGTTCTGTACAAGCTCGAATCCTAGTTACAGTGCCTGCAACTTGTAACGAAACAGTTTTTATTATCTGTCAGAAGTTACAAGCTCAGTTTCTAGTTTAAATTTAATCAATTTATTTCGAGCTATCTTTTTTTGGCTTTTGTACTCATTTTGAGTTATTCAATTTTTACTCTCTTTTTTGTATTTTTTCATTGCGTCTGCCATTCATGTGTGCGCTTAGCTTATTATGAGTATGTATCTGTGTACGAGGGGAAGTATCTGCTGCCGCTGCTGCTGCTTCTGACTGACGATTGACTGCATGTTTGAAGCTTTATGGGCCACCGCATTCCAACGAGTATCCGGGATTGTGAAATGTTTTCATTTCATAAAAAAAAAGACATTTACTGCGCTGGCAGCGCCGTCGACAAAGACTGCAGCTGCCGGCAGCGTCTGCCAACTGTCTGTTGGCCAACTACAAGCTGTTATTGTTGTTGTTGCTGCTGACTCTTTTCACTATATGTACTTGTAGGTATGTATATACACGCCTGTATATGTAATTGGAAGTTGCCGGCGCTTGCATATGTGTATATGTACTTTTATATAGTTCTATTTATTTTGTTACTTCTTGAAAATTCCTTAAGAGCTGCAAGGGGCAATGCCCACTCGCATAACTGTTTAGAAAGTCGCCCAAAAAGCAAACACGGCACCATATTTACACTGATTAGCACTTCCAAGTCAATTCCAAGCCATCCAAAGGCATGTGTGCTTGTGTTAGTAAAAATAATCAATTGGTAAATATGTTTATCACGACTTTGGCTGCAACTTTCCTTTCATGTATGCTCCAATTTCTGTGCTAGCAAAGATTTCATTCATGAATTACTTTGGTTATTTAGTTATCTTTACAATGTATAAATATCTATAATAAATTATGCAGCTCTTATCAGACACCAAAGTCTAAATAAACGAAAAACGTATGTACATATATTTTTTTTCATTTACAACTTAAATGCTTTTGTAATAGGCAAACAAAAAAATTCCAACTAAAGTTATTCAAAATTTGGTTGGCATGTTTGGAATGTTGTTATGATCAGCGTGGTAGCTGTTGCCTAAATTCACCTTGAAAGCCATTTGACGCATGCGCAACGTTGCTACAACTGAGTACTCGATACTTGAATGAGTTAAGTTCATTTGGTATTTTTGTGTGTATTTTTTGGTATTTAAGTACAATTTCACTTGGAGTCGTTGCGGCTAATGTCGGCATTAGTACAAAGTTGCGTCAAAATAAGAAACTATTTCAAACTTGTGTATCTTTCTCTTTGATTTTTTTTTTTTTTTTGTGTTACATGTCACTTTGTGCTTATTGCTGCTGTCTCAATGGGGCAACTGTTTATTTTAGAGGGCATAGGAATGTGGAATGTGGTATTCATTGACAAAATCAGCTTTCAAAATGATCTCACTTGTATAAAAAACAGTCAAACCAAATCGAAAACCGGTTTCGTAGTCAAATCAAACGTAGCGCATTTTGTTCACTTTAGCTCTTTTTTTTTGTTTCGTCTCATATAGCACATAAACACTAAACCCAAATACATTCTCAATAATTTACACGATATTTATGAATAAGGCGGCTTTTTTTAAGTTATACTTACCAAGAAACGATATACATACATAAAAGTGTGTGTGCATGTGTGTTAGTAAGTGGTTGCAATCAATTTTAATATGCTTGGTATTTTTTTGTTTGTTTTTTTTTTTAGTCAAAGCAAAAATTGTGATACTTTGTTGGCTCGTGCCTTTAATAATAATTACTATGTTTATCATGTCAAAGATATAAACAAAAATGTTGCTGTCTGTTAATACTATGGCATAACCAAAAAAAAAAAAACATTTTTGTCGACAAAAATCTTAAGCGACTAAATTGAGAAATAAAATAAAAGCTACTAAGAAACTGAACCCACCAAAGCAGTACGTTTCTTTTTTATTAAAAATAGCGCCCATAAGCAATTAGCGCGTGGAGAAAACTAGGGTAGCATCATAGCCCCCCAAATCGAACTTATAAAATTTTTTGAATTTATCACTCACACATGCGCCTGTTACGGCACACAGCGCTGACTGCGGCCCTAATGACGACTATAAAAAAAAAAAAACTATTTTAGTGGGAAAGTGCGGCAGGGTGGTGACCAAGTTTATCAAACAGTCAACAAGGGGGGCGCAGTTAAATATAGCCAAAACCAAAAAAAAAAAAACCAATTCAAAATCAAATATGTGCACATATGTATGTAACTTACCTTAACAACTTTATAAATAGGCAAAAGCCAGCAGCCCTAGCCAGCATTGCGCAGGCGTGCCCTTAAGTGGGTGAGCGCAGAAAAGCGAGAGGTGTGTTGTTTGTGTTGGTGTTTGGAATGCGGGACATGGGAGCAATAATCTTCATTTAACAGTCATCAATTTAGTTGTTGTTCCAGCTGTTTGCAAAGGGAAAGAGGCAGAGAGAGAGAGAGAGAAAGTGGCGTGGCGGAGGTGAAGCAAAAGGAGTGTTTAGTGATGTGCTCACCAATCCCAACAAAACGGCTGGGAAGCAGTCGTCGGTTGTCGGCTGCTGTTGCCGCTGGCTGTGGGAAAGTATGCGCCGCTGCTAATCATCAACATCATCATTATTAGCAACATCAACATTATTATTGTCGTTGTCATCATCATCTTTATCATCATCATTGCCGTCGCCGTCGTTTGCGCAGTTAAATAAACAAGAGCAAGAGCAGCAACTGGGTGTCCAGCGCCAGCGCGTCAAAGCGTTTGGGGCAGCTGCTGCGGCAGCATCAAATTAGGTCAACATTTTTTCATTCACTCTGCTTGTTTGTGTATTTGTTGTTGTTGTTATATTTCGACATATTTCTGTGCATGTGTGTGCGCGTGTGTTAAGTTTTTTTTTTTTTTAATTTTTTGGTATTTTTTATTAACACAAACTTTCTATTGAGCAGCGGTGTGGCTGTTCTTTTTTTTTTCTCTCTGCCGCTGTTGTTGCTAGCCACACGAACTTCAGCAGACCGTAGCATTAACCGTTACTCTTTTATTTTTTATAGCACATTTTTATGGCAGCATTTGTTGTTGGCCGTGTGTTTTGAGCCATTGTCGCTTGCTAATACAAATATCATCATCTGTTTAATTGACATTTATTGTCGCGCATAAAAAAAAAAACACACACACACATAGAGAAACAGCTAACTGCTAGCTTTTAATTCTTTTCCGCTTTAAATTAAATTTTTATATTATGCAAATGAGTCTCGAACAAGAGCGCTGAGGGCGGCAGCTGCCAAAAAACAATACTTAGCAATTATCGATATATTATCGATATGCCGCCAAAAACAACAACAACAAAAACAGCCACAACATTCCTTGCGCATTTTCATTGCAATTTTGGCGACCACCGTCAACGAAGTTATTTTGTTGTTTTGCTTTTTTTTTTGCTGACATTACTGTTTACGTCAAAAAATGCAGTCGACAAAATATGTTTGTATGTATGTACGTACAAACGGGATCGCTGTTTATCCGTTAACATTGCGGCATGCGCGTGTGTGTGCAAGTACTGCCGCCCCTTTTACCCTTTTTGTTGTTTCTGTTGCTGGCGTCTGTCTGCATCGTTTGCTGCTGCTGCTTCTTCTACTCCTTCTTTGTTGCTTGCGCTTGTCTTCTACTTTATTTTTTTATATCCAAGTAAAACGGTTCTGCTGCCCGTTCGACAATGTTTGTTGTTCTTGTTCGTTTGCTTTGCTGTTGCTTTTGTTGTTTTTGCTGCCCGCATACCATGCTGGTGGTTGACTTTTGCTGTCTCTGCCTTTTTGCGCTGAGTGATGCAACTTTTTCTTTTTGCTCTTTTGCTGTACATGCAATTATGATAGACAGGCACGAGGTTTTGATTAGCCTAAAAGCTTACACACACACACACGTACACAGAGCACTCATATACATACATATATGCAACTATTAGATGTAACAATTTGTAAAGTCTTGGGGCGTCGTCAGCGCTATCATCATCAACGTCGGCCACATCGTGTGCAAAATTGCCACCAAATTGCTTTAAAACACCAGACAACAAGCACAACCCACAATTAAGCCTTCATCAAAGTTGCAACAAACTCACATATCACACACAGCTTTAAGCCATACCACGACAAAAGCAACCTATTACAATAGCTGCCCCAAGCCACCTACCATAAATCTATCTAATCGTCGGTACCCAGTTTTTTTTTTTTTTTACTTGTCAACACACAACGCAGGCTCAGAGACTTGACGCGGTGGCTCTAATACAAGCTGCGGCCCAGGCCCACGCTCTGACTTTGCCATGACTCATGCTTGAAAAATTTCAATTTGAATTTCTAAATAGACATCACAACCACACATGCACACAGCGCTTAAGACGCGCAGCATCCAATTTCAGCCAATAAATATTTTTCTTAAACTTGCGTCGACGTCGTCGTCGTCTTTGTGTTGGCCTCCAAGCCGTCTTTTTTTTCCAACAATTTTGCTGTCTTGTAATTCACAGCAAATCTGCACGGGGCGCCGTTTTCCTGCTGTTTGGCTAGAAGTGTGCGCAAGCGCATTGAAATTCCAAAAAGGCTTACCCATGTGCAGCTAGTTTCGAGTTGAGGTTAGGAATGAGCACGAGCAAGCTATAAAACTCCTTTTGGATGGTCAATGAAATTGGCTGGAACAAACAGAGACTGCGACTGCGACGACGCAAAGTCTTTGAGGCCAAATTTGTCTGCGTCTGCGGCTTTGGGCTTTGGCAAAGCAAACCAGTTTAGTCACTTTTTTTACTCATTTTTTCAAGCGCAAGTTCTATTTGGCTTAGTTCGTAGAACGGAACCGCATTCCGGGCTACACACACACACAAACATATGCACAACAACACAAGCGAGTTCTGCCAAAGCTACACACCAACACACACACAAACACGCACACAGTTGTCCAGAGAGTTCTTTAAACTTCAATTTTTCCACGCTATTTATGCTTATGTAGTCTTCGACTCGTTGTTGTTGTTGTTACTGGTCTTTGGTTCGTTATTTGAACTTTCTGGAATGCGGTCGCACAACTTTTGTATGGCGTAGTCATGTCTGTTCCATGCTGGGTAGTCCCATATACTCAGCTCATGTGCAATATGTGGCCAAAAGTATTTTTTTTTTTTTTTTTGTAACATTTAATTTTATTTATATTGCATTTTTAGTCTTTTAATTTATTAAACGTAATTTATGCACTTTACTCGTATTTTAACTTAATTCAACTCATAAAAACATTCACACCACAGGCAAGTCAGGCGCTCACGTCCGCATGAGGACCATGCGGTTGCACTAAAATTTACTGAATGAAAATTTGTCTTTTCTTTTACGCCGATCTTTCGTGTTGTCTGCATCTTCGTTTGCCCGACCGGGAAACGACGACGACAACGAGTCGACTCGTCGACATTCGACAACGAGCAACAACGAGTAACGAATAACAACGAGGGCTACACGCGCAGCAGTTCGAAAAAGTTGTACATTTCGAAAGCCGTCGTGTGTCTGTGTACTAGAAAGTTTTGAACTACTCTCATGATGTTTGGTTTGCTTTGCTTGGCTTTGGCTGTGGTTTGGGTCGCGCATACATACGAAACTTACAAAACGACATTCCACAAACAAACTGACACTGCCACTGCCCTGCCTACCTCCGTTGTCCCCAAACACACATACACACTCCAATCAACAACAAAAGTATCTCTATCTGTATCTCTGCGCTACTTTTGCCTGTTGTCGCAACGTCAATGTTTCTTTGGCTCGGTCGTTTTGCGAGGCTGCTGAATTCTTCAGCATGCCTCCTCACATTATTTGCTTTTTTCTGAGCTTTTTAAAAATGTTGTAATCTACAAAAACTGTTGTGTTGTTGTTTTTTTGTGTGGTTTTCGTAAGTGTTTTGTGGCATGTATGGATTGTGTGTGTGGTTGTTGTTATAGCTGGTGGCGTTCTTTTGCGTAAGCAACTTACATACCCACACACACAAATACAAATGCCATTCGAAGTTCGAAAAATAAATTCGTCATTGAACGGTAAAAAACAAATTCCAACGTGTTTGACTTTGTGTGTGGCTGGGCTATCTGTCTGCCTGTCTGTATATAGTTTGTATGAATATGTGTGGACTTTTTCAATTACATGTTTGTAAATGGAATTTCTGAACTTTTTGTGAACGAGGTCATTTACAACGAAAAACAAAAATACAAATACAAACAGCCGCCAACATAGTAGTAAGCAGTAAAAAGTTGCGTATTTCTGTATTGTTCGTCATGAGCTTATTTTTATAGGAAATTCCATAGGCATTACCATTTTAATTCCAAATAGATGATATTTATAGTTGCGGCAAGGGGCCTTCAAATTGTCAAGCAGAATACAAATAAGATCTAATTGTGATTAGTTTGCTAGGCTCTATTAATATAACTTTAGAAGGTTAGCTAAACAGCTTCTTAGCTCCCTGTATGTACTAGCGTTTTTCAAACTAATTAAATTATATTATATTTGAATTATAGAGATGGATATACATAGATAGAGTTAATATGCTCTCATATTTTCTATCTATCAATCAACAGATAGAACAGATAAAACATTAAAAAAGATTGGTAAGATTGGTGCATTAAATACCAATCAACAACCAAGTTGATGATCGGTTAATCAGCTCATTAAAACCTATCGATATGCAATTTGTTGACAGACTAAATAGTTCCTTAGACCCACTTTTATTGAAATTACAAAATTAGTATTTACAATACTTATCCTTAGATATTCGCTTCACAATTTTATTTTACAAGGTCAAAGAATAGATAAAAGATTAAAAAATACCAATACTTTTTTTAGTATTTTAAAAACCAAGCCGAAAATGTATGTAACACACAGATGGAGACGATAGAGACCCCCCGAAGTCACCTAAAGTATGATCAGGGTGACAAGAGAAGTCGATATACCCATGTCCGTCTGTCTGTCTGTCCGACCGTCCGTCCGTCTGCATGAACGCCTAGATATCAGGGATGGTAAGAGCTAGAGCAACCAAGCTTTCAGATTATATTATATTACGGGAGACAAGTTTATTTTATATTTTTGATACCGGGATTTTATTATATAGCTCCCATAGGGGTGTTTCAGAGGACCTCGAAAAAAATCAAAAGTTTTAGATGAATAATTCGTATGTTTTTGAAAATATCGTAACCAAATTTGGCATTCGGAAGTTTTCTATAGTTTCCAAGCACTATACAAAATTTGATCAAAATCGGTTGTCTGTATTATATAGCCCCCATACGACGAATCGTTCGAAAACCGTTTTTGGTGCAAAATTCGTCTGTTTTTCGCTCGTTAGAGTATCACAAAGTCGTCCGCGCCCGACTTTAACCTATGACATCTTTTTGTGTTTTTGCTTGAACTAATAAAATTTATATTTACAAAACACACCCTTAAAAAACAAAGATGCAATATTTAGTCACAAATTTTCTACATTTTTATAATATTTTATTAGTATTTTAAAAATCAATTACCCACCAATTTGATGTTGATCAGCTTGTTAAAACCTATCGATATGCAATTCATTGACAGACTTTCTTTTGGTTTGGTAGGCGCCTAGTTTATATCAGTTCAAATAATTGACAGTTCCTACAGCACTTGAAAAAAACTGATGATAAAGTAAACGATCGGCTGGCCATCAATGATAAGCTCTGGCGGACCATACTTGACTCAAGAATTTCTGGAATTTCGAAGTATGCACATACACCATCACCATCGCGCATTGTAATCTAAAGCTTATCATTCAGCAGGCAAAAGTTTTCGTTTTAATTTGGAAGACAAAACAGTTGCTTGAATTATTTGGTATGTGGCCTCATAAATGGCATGTGATGCCAACACACCTCACAATTGTTAAGATTTGAGTCACATGCTCAGTACTTACCTCAGTTACGATTGTCTTAAAGTTTTACATGGGGCCTTGGCGTGCCTGCAAAATAAGATAGAGAAGCGCTTACAGAAATTGTAATAATGCATATAACTAAGTACAAAAAATGGGCACGGTACAAATGGACTTTCACCTTTATTTACAACAAACGTCAAGACTATAAAAATAATTAATAAATCTTATCAAGCCGTTGCTAGGCCCATTGGTACGTTGCTAGGGGAAGCTACTTGACTTTGGCCTGGCAATGACGTTAAAACATTGGCATGTTGCTGTCATTGCACTCACCGACTGCCCTGGGTTAATTACCAACAGTCAACAAGTGCATAACAGCAATAACTACTTATATTGCTGTTATATATGTACGTACGTATATACATGTATGTGTTTATGTTTGTAATTATTTAGTGCTTTATCAAAAAAGGCTGTCGAAAGTTGGGCTGTCTTTAATACTACACCCTAATAGCAAGCACGTGATGCGCATACAAATGACCCCAAGCAGTTAATTAAAAACCCTATGACTTAGGAATAAACAAGTATAACCATAACAAGTGTAGCTCTATCCTAGGCTAGACCCCCAGCTAGACAAACTGCACATAATTTCTACTTGAGCGAGCGACTGGCCGGCCGGCAAAAACTGCAACAAACACGCACACACACTAATGAATACACTGACACAGATGCAGTTGGTAGTGCAGCGAACCTGTCCCAGAGAATGAGTTAGAAACAATCAAAAAAAAAAATAAAAAATACCCTAGACTTGTGAGTTCAGTTAGTCAGCGAATCAGTCAGTCCCTTTTGACGATTCGTCGCTCTATGTCGGTCCCAGCCATTTCATGGAAATTATGTCGTGTACAATTTTATGCTTGAGAGCGTCGCAAAAAAAAAAAAATTACTTGTTAAAAAAAAAGGCAAATGTAACAAGCCTAACTTGATATACCCTTGCAGTTAACCGATCGTGTTTATAATAGACATATATAGCTGGGTTTAATTTTTTTTTTTTAATTTTTAAGTTTTTACTGTATACGAATTGATTTTTATAGGAATTGAGCTTTAGAGAGATTTATACTCAAAATTTTGTTTCCATAATTGAACGTTTTTGAAGCTCTAAAATGATGAATGAAATCTTTTTGTTTTCCTAGTTTACGCAACAAAAGTTTAAATAACTAACGATCCATTACCACGCTGTCAATTAATAACTTGCCAAATTATTTAAAACTATGTATTTCAAATCATACTTAAAAAAAGTTTATATCAAACGACTTGCCTTCTTCGTCGAAATTTTCGATTTTGCTAAACCCACCTTTTATTTGTGTAACGTAACGCCATGCGTAGTAAGACCGGTTGTAGTAATTTTTTAACTAATTATTGTGCTACTCAATTGCTTTGAGGGTATGAAAAATACTTTTTAAAAATGTTGTACTTTTTTTATTTTATCATATTTTGTTGTCCGAGCGTAACGTCACGCCAAACTGGATATGATCATACACATAATACTAAGTGTCTTTTCCAGGCGCAGGCTCACAAGTCCAGCCTTCCAAGACTCTTCGCTGGAACCGCCCCTGATCTTCGCCCTTATCGTATAACCTATACACATGTATTAACTTTCAAAGATTTAATGTAAACACAAAAAAGAAGCTGTTTTGCTGATTCCATATTAAACTGAATATGATCTTAGCAAGGGCATAAAACAAAACCAAACTGAAAAAATTAACAGCGCCGCGTCAGTTACCATGCATGCATGGGTTGAGTTAGGTAAGTTGAGGCATTGCATATGTATGTAATATGTATATGAGTACAACAGCTGGCTGTGCTTTTGGTCGCTCAAGTTAGATAAGCTGTAATGAAAACTCCCATATGAAAAAAAAAAAAACGAAGAACAAAATTATATAAAAAAGTACCCACAAATGAGCACACGAACGCTCAACCAAATCGCCTGTTAGTTAGCTGGCTCAAGTGGGGCTGAGGAGACCGATGTACGTTGCTGGGTTGCGAGTAGGACGCCAATTGCAGTTGCATGTTGCATGCATTAGCATACAAGTGTTGCTTGTATCATCTAACAACGGGGCGCGCTAACGAATGTCGGTGCAAATAGTACAAACAACAAAGAATGAAAGAAAGGCATAAGATCCAGAAAGAAAGCGCATTCAAGCGGCTCTGCTGGCAGACAATGACGACGCTGATGATGATGACAATGTGAAGATGAAGATTGCAATGGGCGATGGCGACGCCAGTGGGCGCTGGCTGGCTGGCAATGGCAGCGGGCACAGACACCCCCACATACGGTTTCTATATAGTTATAATACGCCTCCGCCTTGGCCTGCTCTAGCTAGCTAGACAAGAGCAACATCGTCTATGACCGCCGACAGCTTAAAAAGCTCAACAGGGGGAAACCGGCACAGCAGGCCAGAAATTGCAGTGCCAGCTACTGCTAGCGTTTACTTTGCTTCCTGAGCCCACACACATGCACACATACACGCGTATGCATGCATTTAAACACACTAGAGCCGGCGCACAGACTGCAGACTATCGCCATAATTATAGCACATTCCGATTCCATGCTGGAAAAGTAGCTGCAATCGGATGTGGCGGCAGCGTCGGCGTCGTCGTTGCGGTTGTTGTTGCCGTCTTAGTCCATGTAGGCGTTGCCATTGTAAGTCAAACCAAGTCAACCAAAGTCGTCTTCGCTTCGTCAACGCATGATTTGCAGTTCGCTCTGATGTATTAATGACGTTTGGCCCAGTTTTTTAATTTTCCAGTTTTCCCCTATGCCGCAAACAGACACACACACACACATGTAGATAATATATATGTATCTATGTGGGGGCGATGTTCCGTGCGAGCGCGACAACGTTCTTATTGCTTGTTACTCGCAGCTGCTCAGCTGGCTCATTCATATTCATAAATTTAACGTCTTTTTTGCGTAAGCGGAGCTGCAGCGGAAGTTGCACATACGAACGAGTATATATGTGTGTGTGCGTGTACACTATGTCAGACAATGTGCCGCGCGCTATATTTCATTTTGAGTTCACACCATAAACAGAGCAAGCGAGTGAGAATGAGAATGAGAGCAAACGGCTGTCTAAGCTGTCTCGAGTGTTGCCAGAGTTAAAGTTCAAAGCACTATTGAACTCAAAGGAGGCTCTTCAAACTAGCAACACTTTCGAAATAAAAAGCAAAAGATACTCAGTCTGCGCGGCCCCCGTCTGGCATGCACATAAACATACAAACATGCGAGCGGAAATACAACGCCAAAAGACAAACGATGTAGGGAAGTAGCAAAGAAAAACGAAAAAGAAAAACAAAAGTGACTAATGCTCCAAGTGCGAGTATTTCCGTTTACTTCCTGTGCAGTGACGCTAGCGTCGGCGGCATAATGAGGAAATGCAACTGCACGCTGTATAGCGGTAGCAAAGCAAAAAAGCAGAGAAAGCAGCGTGGGGAAAAGAAAGTAGCAGCTCTCGTCGTTGTAGGCGTTGTCGCTGATGAGCTAAAAATATATACATACATATAATATGGATACTGTTGACAGACGCAGGAAGAAGACAACGCAAGTTGGGAGTCTTAATGTCGTTGTTGATGGTCTAAAAATAAAGCGCATGCCCAATGGCCGGAAATATTGTGACCATATAGGCTATACATATGTATAACTAATACGACGCCAGCAACAACAACAACATCTGTGTGCGTTTCATTCATAATATTTTACGCACACATTCATTCATAACTGTTGAGCACTGAATGCATATAATACAATTTATACACAAACATGCGCGTACATACATATATGAACATAAGTATTTATATATGTAAACAAAAGCTGTTTATGTACTAAATGTGTGCATGATTTTGTTTTATGTGCACGCGATTGCGATAACGTACAGTCGAAACAAAAAAGAGCATGTAATGTCTCGAATATTATATACCCTATAAAGTAAAACAAACACAGACATTTTGACAGCCGCCTTGATAGTTATAGGAGTTTTTAACGCTTTTTTTATCTAAGGGTGTAATTTTTGGCGCATATTTTAAAAAAAGATCTTTAAATACAGCATAGAGGTCGGCATGAATGCATCCATAACGGCGAATTAATTTTTCATTCTGAAAAAAAAAATGCAAATGTTGCACTACGCTTTTTAGTTTTTGGTGTGCAGTGCGTATACAGTCAATTAAAACTTTAAAAAATTTTCTGTGGAAGTTGATTAAATAATAAATTCTGAAAGCGCGAGAGCAATGAAAGAGTTACAATTGAAGTAGGTTTCGTTCCTCAGCTAGAGATCCTAAAAAAATGCATCTGCATTCATTTCCTTTGTAATTTTTTTCTTAAATTTGATTGCTGTATATAGTTTCAAAAAAGAGGACACATTCTTACAGTGTTTACTTGAAACAGAGCACTGTACAGCTTATTTGAGTACAGTAAATTTGGGTATTGCATATTACTGCAGAGTATTATAAAGTACTGACTAACTGCATGCAAAAGTCCATGCAATCCTACGTAAGTGTATAACAACGAAACGTATTGACCCCATAAAGACAATCTCACAGATACATTCACATACATAAATGCACACATTCAACTGATAACTGTAGAGCGGATCTATTGGGATTATTTGTAGGTATTGGTGAGTGAGTGTTTGTTACACTGCTATGTGCACTCAATGAAATTTCACTGAAATTTAGAGCAAATCTATAAAAATGCAGCGAACCAACGACATCAAAAACAACAACTACTGTGACTACGGTCGTACTAAAAATGTCAAAGATTACTTGTTGTTGTTGCCTTTGTTGGATGGCGTTGGCGATGTTGGCGATAAACTATGTAGCAACAACAACGCTTTGGGGGCGATATTGGGGCGATGACACAAGTTTTTTGCTCGACGCCTTTGTTATTGTTGTTGCATGAATTTATGAATGAATGAATTATGTATATATTGTATATGTATAGACACATACATAAGTATATGCGTATTATAAGTACATATGTTGTTGGTTACTCGCTGCATGTGTGCACTCTGCAGCTCGCATTTGATGAATGAAAATCACACACACACACACACACACAAATATGTATATATATAGGCAACTTCCAACAGCAGCATATTAAAACGGAAGTAAAAGGAAAACTGAAACCAAGCAACATAACAGTGGCAATGGCATCAACAGCCACAACTACAACCATGTTCATGCATATAGAAAATTCCAACAACACACTTGGAAATGTGTGCTAAATACACAGATAAAACTCAACATGAATGAATGCCAGCCTGATTTTAACCACGGATAAGATACGATTTGAAGTATAGCCTGCCTTTTAAAAGATATCGTATTATAGAGCGCACAAATACTTAAGCCTGACCAGAGTAGTCGATACTTGTGTATTATTTGGGGCATTCGTTCATCTTTCTTTGTATGTTAGTTTTTATAAACAATTTTTTAAAAATGAGGCATCACTTGTTAAAACAGTCTCAAATTATTGTTCGTGTTTTATTTCCAATAAATCCTCAACATACGAGTACAGATTTGTGCTTACCATTCATTAGCTAGCCCATGTCAGATTAAAATAAGCTTTATATATATTCTATAATGTTTTTGCTTATTACTTAAATATAAAGCATTTCAAGAATTCAAGTCCTTAAGTAGAAATCAGAAAATTTTCAAAATTGTATGAGTACTCTAATAAAAATTATTTTTAGTTCGGATAAAAACAGCAAAAGTTATAGTTAAAAATATGCGTTTTTTTAACTTCTCCTCTCAGTTCGTTTAATTTTATTAAAATCCGATAGAAACTTCGTTTGTTTTAGCCAAAAATGACAGAATTTAAACCACTTTGTCAGGAGGATCCTTTATAAAACTACATGAGCTTCGTTGGTACAGGGTATTAAAGAGTCGAACAGGCACTAGTGTAGCATACTTAGAAATTAGAAAAGTGCAGCTCTTATTATGTTCAGGATCTCCTGTAATGAATATAGATGGCCTTAGGCAGCTTGGCGGGTGAAGCGGGAGGAGTTTTTAATCTAAAAACTAAAAAAAAGTGCAAAATTTGTTGTGGGGCCTTAAGAAGCTTGTGGCGCAAAGCAGACGTCAAGCATCGAAAACCAAAAAACCTCATTGGCCTATTAAATTAAAGTCGTTAATACCACACAATGATAGTGTTTTAAAACGCATGTTTTGACAATAGCCCTCCGCAGTCTGTACAAAGTAGACGGCAACCATTTTGAGCCTAATAACTTTAAAAATTTTTCACTTCATAAATTTTTTACAGCATGACAAATGCAATAAAAATATTTATATAAACGAACAAGTTTAAAAAAAAAACTCAATTTTGAGTGTTAATCATAATGGATATCGTAAAATGTCTTATAAAGACTTGACTTTTTGATATGGTATTAAGACAATCCAATTTATGGGTCATAAAAAAGCTATTTTGTGTGTAGCAAGGTCTTATCCTTATGGCTCTTCAACTCAACTAATATAAAAACGATATGTAAATCTTTCTTAATCACTTATAAATATGCTGATTGAATATTAGGAATTCTAAGAAGCGTACACAATACTGTATGGTTGATTATAAGCATTTTTCATAGACAGAAACTAGAATTGATTTTAATTCTGAAGAAAAAAATAAAATTACATTTGAGTCAGCGAAAAATAAACTTAAAACAACAGAGACCTATGACAAGGTCCATAAAAACTTGTTGATAGAAGATGAATTGCAAGCACAATCTATAGGAATGGCATGAGTAAGCAACTAGCGTCAGATAGGCATATTTCCTATTCCAGAGAAGTACAATGACTGCCTCTAATACTATGCAACTAGAAGTGTATCGGAAATAGCTGTTGCTCATTACTAAATAAAACAAGAATAGAAGTGAAACAAATTTTAAACGACTTGCCTGCAGTTAAACGTAAAAAAGTATATCGCTGAAAATTACATTGAAAATATATATAAATTATTTGTCTACATCTTGTGTTACTTGTTGTTTTTAATTATGACGCACATGATATAAAACAGACGAAAACAGAAAACAAATATATATATATATAGGCATAGGACTTGACTTTTACGAGTTGATATTATTATTAAATTACAACAGCCCATAGCTTGCCCAGCTCTAAAAAAAAAAAAGTGGCGCGAAAATTCTGGATAAACACAACAAGAACACAAATGACGCACAAAACTTTACAAGGTTGTCTGGCTCTCGCCTCACTCTCTTTGTCTGTAACAAACTGGGTGGTCTATCGAAGGGAGGGAAACTGTCTGTGCGCTTTGTACGTCATCAAATAGTGAATGAATATGAAATGAAAATGAAACTTGCGTTTAGCTTTGGCACACGGTAGAAATACTTAATGTAAATACATACAACCTGGTTGCGTTTACGTCAGCAAAAACAATTTCGACTAGTTTTCTTTTTTTGGTTTGTTTATATTGAAGCTGATGATGACGTTGTTGGGGCTATTAAGAAAGCAAGATTGTTTCTATTTTCATGCCCTTGCACAGAGCATATTCACTTTCTTCTACTGCCTATAAATTTAATGCACACAAAAATATATGTGATTGGTTTTGCTTATATGTAACACTGTTAAAAAGTTGTCCAGCATATTTTTTTGAAGTTTTAAAAACATTTCCTTAGAAGCATATGTATGCAATCAAAAAAGATTCAAGATCAACACCAAAGTCTATGAAGATAGACTGAAATTTAAGACAACGGACGTTTCTACTACACAAAGTTATAATGTAACCAACTCTGGATTAAATTAATATGAAATATTTTTCAAATTATATGCACTACATTTTTGGTGTCTTTCTAGTCAATCAAAGCTATAAACTCAATATATCAACCAAAAAAAAAAAAAAATCAAATATACAGGGTGTACAAGCAAACACTGAAAATATAGCTAGATTGAAAAAAATCTTAAATGCATAACATTCAAACTCGTTCAATTTGGCGTTTTTAATGTCGTAGTTATTGTTGTTGTTATTATAGTTGTTGTAGTTGGTATACACGCGCGGGCTGCTTTATTTTATGTCTATGTAGTATGCCAATCTTAATTGCGCATTTAAATATAATAGAAAAACAGCAATAACAAAACTACAACTAGAAACTACGCGCCATAGATACATACACATACAAAAAACAAAAAAAAAAAAACCAAAACACATGGACAGAAAAACTTGAAGCTTTGAAAGGCTTCTCCGAAAAACTTTGCAAAATGCCTGAAGCTGCGCATATTGCGCCTTGCCTTAGCTATTTTTATTAAAGTAACACATAAATCAAAGCGCAATTTACACTTGCGCATTTGCTAAAACTTTGTAAACATAAAATAAGCAAACTTAAATTAAAGTCAAGTATCTTAAAGCTTGCAACTTAATGAAAATCCATTCACTGAATAACAGTAAAGAAAAAGTGCCAACATAGTGGCAACGCTTTAAAGCTGAGGGCCAACGGCGCGTATGCGTGTTGTGTTCATATACGTATATGCAATGCACAAAGAGAACGCGCGAGCGCAAGTGAGCACGTGCTGAGCGTGCCAGAGAGCGACAGCAACTTGTTGCGCTTGTAGAGGTGAGTGCGCTGCGTTGTGTGAGTGAGTGTTTGTGAGCGAGTGACTTGCTCTTGAGTGTGTTTCGAGCTTTTTGGCAGTGTGGCCTTGTATGTGTGTGCTGTGTGCGAGTCTGCGTATACTTAATATTTGGTAAATTTCAGATATGCGCAAAAAGAACAAATGTTAGTTCAAGGCCTGCTGCAATGCTTAAGGACTTCTCGCGCTCTTTATATATACATGGCTATAAATGTATGCAGAGGACTTGCAGCAGACAACAAAATGGCAAAATCGAACAGCTGTTTTGGCACTCAAACAGCTGTTTTTAAACCATTGCATTCTAATGCCTTGCCACAACAATAACAATTACAGTAAATGCATGGAAAACTAGTAAAAGTTTAAACAAATTGTTATACTTACAAACAAAGCCATTATGGCTGATTATATAAGCAGCAATGCGCACAGCCCTGATGTGTGCTTGTGTGTATGCGTGTTACGTATACTGTGACCGTGTGTGCGCTGGTATTGGTGTGTGTGCCAGTTTAGTTAAATGCTCGGCACACGCACCGAACAGTATGTTGTGCGGTGGGAACAACGACGTCGGGCGGCGGTAGAGCAGCAACAGGCAGATAGGCAAGTTTGCCTTTATTGTTGTTGTAGTTTACTTTGTTGTTATATATTTGTCGACATCGAGCTAGCTAGCTGGCGGACTGACTGACTGACTTGGGGGCAACTAGAAGAGGAGCGGGCGTACGGGCAGAGCAGGCGCATAAAGCAACATTTGTGTCGTATCTAAAACATTTGCGCTTTAAATAAATATACAGAGGTATTATAAAAAAAAAAAAGAAGAAAAACTAACCAACTACAACAGCAACAAATTAGTTCAATGCACGCCGACAAAGTTGTCGACTCGAAGTCGGAGTCTATTTCGTCGCTATCATCATTGTCGTTGTCAGGCCGCCAAATGAATCCCAGCAATTAATTGTGCCATGTACAAATACTTTGATATGAAAAAGGGGAAAAGTGTATGTATTCAAGGATACTTTAAAAAGCTAGTGATCTTTAATTATTGCGGAATTGAGGTAAGCTGCATAAGATTACTCGATGATGGCATGCATTACCATTTCGATAGCCATCGCTTACCATTTCTGCTGGGCAGACAAAGGCAGCAGATACGACAGCTTATCACAGTGTGATACCCAATCAATGGCGTTGAGCGTCAGGCAGCGTCGGCAGCGACATCGACGTTGGACACAAGATTCGTGCATTGTTTTGCTTGTTTGTTTGCCTCTTTTTGCAGTTTGACACTACAGTTAAGTTGTTTTTTTTATTTTTAGTGTAGCTTTTTTTTTTGTTTTGCTGTATTGATTTTTGTCTGTCTAGCAAAAATTATTGTATTAGTTTGTTAGGGGCGCCAGCAGCAGTAACTTTAACAACATCATAATGTAGCTCATCATTAGCAGCCTTGTCACTGTACAAAGTTCACTTGTTGTTCTTGTTTTTGTAATTGTTGTTGCTCTTCTGCTGTTATTTTCTTAATGTAGTCGTTGTTGTTGTTTTTGTTTTAAATACATTCAAACAATTTTTGATTGTATAAGCTCACAGTTTCTTTGTACGCCATTTTTTACACACACACACAGACACATAAACATTTTTAACGTTTCGTTTCTTTATTTGAAATGTTTTTTTTTTATTTCTTTTTTTTGTATTTACTTTTCCGCTTCTAATTTTAATTATTCAGTTGCGAGGCTCAAAAGTCGCGAGCTAGTTTGTTTTTAATTCTTTTTGTTATTGTTGTTCTTGTTTTTGTTGTTGTTGTTTCCCCCTATTTTTTTAAATACGTCGTTTAAGTTTTTCTTTGCGTTTCTCGTGTGTCACTGTTGTTGTTGTTTTTATTGTTTGCTTTGTTTTCTTTCCGTTTCGTTACGTTTTGGTTTTTTGCGTATTTTAAAATTTTTTTCTGTTATGTGTTTTTAAACTGCGTCGCAAAATTTGCAAAAATATTTTTTTTTTTTTTTTGCCAATGCATATAGATACGAAAAAAGTTATAGAGCTTCTGCAGCAACAAGTTGGCTTAATGTGTTTGTTTTTGTTATTGTTTGCTCTTTTGATTAAACACAAATTTAATATAATTAATAATTAGTTACATGGCAATACACGCTCACACGCAGACACTCAAACACACACACACACACACACAAACAGCTTCAAATTAAATTCACTTTGATGTCTGGACGGTTTGCCGCCGCCGCTGAGTCCGAGTCCGAGTCGCTGCTGCTGCCGCCGCCGACAAACGTTGAGTGCGAATGTTGCGCTGAATTTGCCATAAAGTGCCAAGCAACGAACCAAGCAACCAAAGCAGAGCAGACGAGCAAAGCAATTCCCAGCCAAGTTTACCGCCTCCTCCTTCTTGACGTTGGCGCTGTCGGTGACGTACTGAAACAAATGCCTCACCAAAGTTTAGTTTGCGGCGCATGGTTGGGGCTGGTGCTGCCGCAGTTGCTGCTGCTGCTGCTGCCACCAATACAGACTCAACAAACACGCAAACGCTTGTGCTCAATGTGCTCGGCGAGAGAAGCAGCAGCAAGGTCTTTTCGTATCAATGAATATGCTGAGCCGCAGCAACAATAACTACAATAACAACAAACACAACTACAAATAGCAGACATCAAGCAACAAGTACGAGTACGCCGTCGTGAAGTGTTCAGAAAATGTCTGAATGAATGTGGTGTTGTCTGCTGCTTGCCTTCGCCGTCGCCTTCACCCGATGCTGCCATCAGCCGAAGCTGCTGACACTGTGAGTGTGAGTTTGCATGTAATGGTTAACGCCATCGTGGAAAAAAATATAAATTTGTGCTTGCTGTCTGCCGCATTGGCGCTGAAAACAATAGCAAAACAAACACAATCTCACATATACAAACACACAAATGAACACATACACACACACACAGACACCCGACTTGAGCGTACGCTCTCTTTAACGACAAAAGTTTTGTCGACTGTGCTTAGGCCTAACCATGTGTGTGTGCTTGTGCGTGTGCCCAACTAAGCACAGTGAAAAATTTTATGAACATAGCAAAAAAAAGAAAATGGCGGATACGCTATATGCATTTCAGACCGATTTGCACTTAATATTGGCCGTTAAATTCAAAATTTAATGCTTTAAATTTGCTACAAAATGGCGCTAAGCAATGGTAGAGTAATGCTGAATTTTTAACTCGTATTGCTAACCTTAATATTTGTATTACAATATGCATTTAAGCCACATTTGCTCATAATTTTGTTTTTTTAATTTTCAATACTTTTAGCAGCGTTTTTGAAATAAATTACTTTTTAATATCATATCTTTGTTTGACAAAAATACTGAGCTTATTTGCAATTTTACGCTATTGCATAATTTAAAAATATTAAACTCGAACCATGCAAAAACTTTCAACAGCATGATATCAATTTGAGGACAATTCTTTTAGGACATACAATAAAATTTTTAAATTTTTCATTTTCATTTATTCCCAAAAATTTAATACATAAATTCGTACAACTAAGATAAACTTAGCCTATTTGCAATTTTCTTCTATTTTATGAATTCAAAATATTAAGCTAAAACTACGCGAATTCTCCCAACAGCATGATATCAACTCGATGACAAAAATCGATAATAGTAAATTAAAAAGTTTTTCATTTCATCTACAAAGTTTATAAGCTATGATTCCCTTTTATTTTTCAACCCAAAAGTTACACGAGAAAGCTTATGTTAGGCCGATCGAAAAGCTCATCACTCGTAACAAAATTAACTTTGAAATTAAGAAAACATCCTGCTTGCACCATCAAGTGCGGCGGTAACTTCACGATCTAGTCATGCGTAGTAGCCTTTTAGTTAGTAAGTTAGTTATAAGTTAAGTCTTAGCTCTTTTGCAAGCTTTTTCAACAGCCTCTTTTTCATTGCTCAAAAATATTAATAATTAATTTTAATATTACTAACCTACAGATATAATTTTTCAGTTGTTAAGATTATAAAAACTCTAATCTCTGTTTTTATAAATGCTAGCTTTAAGCTAATCTTATACTTTCTAAAGGCAAACCTTTAAAATTTGAAATAAGCTATGATATAATTGTGTGATCTGTGTTCAGTAAAAGGTGAAGGCTTCTATCAACTGTTATCACGCACTATCATTTACAAAAAAATAAAGTTTCTTAAACAGTTTATTATTAATTACTAATTAAAAAACTAACAAATAACTAACTTAATTCTAAAGGAATTGTGTTAAGAGCACAAAAGTGGAAAAAAATAACAAAATTTCAATTTACAAAAGCATAACTGGTCTCTTAAGTTTTCGTGAAAGGAATATAAAAAGCACAAATTTAGTTTTTATAGAATTGTTATTAGTTAACTAAGGAATAAAATCAGCTTATTTATGTAAATCTTATAGCAACTAAAAATAAGTAAGACTAAAGATTCGGCCTTTTGCTATCAGTGCTTGGTATTATAAGTTAAGTCAAGTTTCTTAAATTAAATAAATAAATAACTAAAATAAATTTACAGAAAACAATAAAAGAAAAGCTAACACTATTATTTTTTTATTGTTTACATAATTTATATAAAAGTTTTATTATGGCAACTTTTTAAGTCACATATTCATTTTACGTTAATGTATTTTTTTTATATATTCATACAAAATTATCAAAGCATCGATGTTTTTATTTATTATTTGGGCTTAGAACAATAGTCAGATTTTGATTTTAATGTCATTTATAACATTTATTTATTTATTTTAAATGGGGTACAACAAAGTGCAGTTGGCCTTAAATTATAAGAAAAGTTTAAAAGAAATATTTAAAAAGAAGCGTCATTAGCCCGGTTTTTGAAATTTTAAGCGTTACGCACCGACTCACATCAAAAACTGCCCAGAGACTTGGATTTACAATAACCAAATGGAAAAAAAGAAAGTTCAAATAAAATTTAAACATTACATATATGGGAAAAAAAGCCAAAAGAGCGTCAATGATCAAATAGGTGGCTCATAATATAGGATTGCAAATATTTGCACAAATGTATAAACATGTGTACTTTAGAATATATATGGTTAAGTCCGAGCAATAATTTTGATGGCTTATCAGACTTAAACAATTTGTTAATCAAATACATTCAATTCTTAAGTTTGCTTTATTTCCGTAAAAGTTACAATAGTGCTTTTAGCTAGCTTTATTTTAATAATTTCCAGAATTAAGAAATAAGTCCATATAAGTGAATACATTTTATTTTTTTTTAGAAATTTTTAATTTATAACAAATTATTTAATGCTCTAGGAAGAACAGCTATCCTTTAAAAACCTAGGAAAAAAAAAACACATTTCTACAGAAAGCTAACGCTCCAATTTTATAACAACTATAAGTACCTTAAAATAAATTATTTTAACGATCGTAACTATATAAACTTTGCGCGCAGTGTAAAGCAGTCAACAGAGACCCACACACACACACATACACACGTACACGCGATTGAAACTGACAAAAAAAAAAAAAACTCAACAAAATCTGTAAAAAAAAATTCCTTTGCCAGACTCGTATATATGAGCAGAATAGAGTGAGCAGTAGCAGCTAGCCATTTCGCTTGCACACTCACTCATGCACACACACACCGATACATATTTAGACATATGTGGGGCCCGTAACGTGCCAGAAGAAATAACATTTTATCAAGCACTCACGTAGACTCAGAGATACAACTAGAAAACATTTTGGGCATAGAGCATGTGTGACATGTGCGTATGTGTGTGTGTGTGTGCCTATGTGATATGTGAGCGACTTATGTGAATGTATAGAGCACATTTCTCATCATAGGCATGAAACTGAAATGAAAATTGAAATTAAATAAATGTAGCTATATAAGTAAAGTAATTAGAAAAAGTTCAATATTTTAGAAACCGAAGTGTACACAACATTAAATTATGCAGTTAATTGGTCATAATTGAAATAGTTTTCTATTTTCTTTTTTTTTTTTCTCAATTTATTTATTTCCATCCCTTTTTGTCTTGATATTACTTGTGCGGGCTGTGGAATGCCCCTAGATAAAGTCTAGCCCAATTTTGAAACTAGAGCCCGAATCATTTTTCAAATTATTACTTTTATCCTAAATTAAATGCTTTAATAATAGTCCACGTGCTACTGCTGACGTAAGGGTCGTCGACGCATAGGGGCGTGCACAACATACACTCACAGTTATACTCTCTCACACTCTGGTACCATCATTTTATGTGCCATATTAGTTTGTTCGAACGCAGAATTTCTCTCACACACACAGCAAAGTATCATGCCGCGGCGCAAAATTCTCACACATACTATAGCAATAAAATTTAGCAACAATTTTTATAAAATATATGAAAAAAATTCAACGCAATAATCAAAAATTTTAACAATATATGAAGTATATAATATATTTACTTGTAAAAAAAAACAAAAAGAGCATTTCCAACACTCGAAAAGTCCAGAAAACCCAATTCAATGATCTTTGCAGTACTAGACAGCTCAAAGCTTCTGAAAAGTGTAAAAAAACTTAAATAAGCTTAAATAATTTGCCTTTTTAAATATGAATAATTTTTTAAATTTAACTTAAATTTTTCAACAATTTATATCTATTGATTGTTCGGTCGCCATTTTGTAGTGCGTTTGCCAAAATCACGTGTTTTTTTGCTTTACTCCCAAATATACAAAGTATTTCATATGCTCAACTTAACAACAACAATAAGTAAAATAGCAACAACCATAAAGACAGCTTCGAAGAGAGGGCAAAGAGACAATCAAATTAGCAAAAGGCAGCGCGACATACTCAATGAGAGAAACTCAAGCGCGCAAAACAAAATGGCCGCAAGTGAATTTTTGCTAACGTGTATAAAATTTTATTATTATAATTTTTATTATTAAAAAAAATACGCAGTTTTCAAAATAATATGTTTAACAGATGAAAAGCGTGCTTATTATTGCTATCAATTATATAAATATAAAAAATTTTACTTATAGTTTTTGCTGTTTTAGCATTTACAAAATGGCGCGCAATATATTTATCTTCCAGAACAAATTAAATTATTTAAAATAATTTATAATTTGCAAAAATGCTATCACTGCATTAAAAATTATAATAATCAAAATATCGCATTAACACATTTGAAATTTGATCTGCTTTACGGCTATTAAAAATGCCACGTGCCTTAAAAGTATGCAGACACAAGCTAATTAGTTGAAAAATGTAGTCGAGTTGAAATTTTTATGATCCATACACTTAAAAGTCTATAAAAAACTTTCTTAGCAAGCTATTACAAAAACATTTTAAACTTTAAAGTAGAGCTAAAATACACTGAGATCGGTTTTTATTACTTTTATGATCTATAAAATATGTATATGTAGGTTACATTTTTATATAAACAAAATATTGTAACTTGTTGCTTAAAAACAAAAATAATAGTAAGTAAAGAAAAATATCTCTTACCATAGTTACTTTTAAGATCTACCAACAAAATTAACATTATAAAAAAATCATTGATTGTTTTAAGATAATAGAAAGCGAAGCTTATTGGCAACTAGTGCTGGATAAAACATCAATGATCGAAGTTAAAAATATCTATATATCGTTGTTGGCCAACAGGGATGTTACTCCAGAACTTCTGCACTCATCAAATGGGTGTTTAGTAGTGCTGTAGAAACATCTCTATTGGCCAATATTGATATATAGATATTTTGAACTTCGATCATCGATGTTTTCTCCAGCACTATTGGAAACCTTAAAGAGCTACACAACTTCGATTTCATCAAGTGCAATTATTTTCGCCAATATTTGAAATTTAAAAGTTTCCAAAATTTTTAGTTTAGTTCAAATATGTTGCCCACTAACTATGGCTTTTCTGTATAATTTTTCATAAAACTTGATTTGAAATATATCTGATTCAAATTTTGTACTTGCCTATAATGAAAACTTCTAACATTTAGTTCCTTAGCGACTAACCAAACACCAAAATATACAATTTCCACTTAGTTCTCAGCTAGGTCTAAAAAACTGCCCTTTCAATTTCAATTTCAAATTCAAAATTGTCTCAATGTCTTAAATAGGTGTCTCAAGGGGCTCAAAGTAGCAATCTAGGCCCTCTACTTTTTATTTTATTTATTAACAATCTCCCATCTCGTCGGGATCTCGCTTACTTAAGTATGCGGGCGTTGTAAAACTCTGTATCTCCTGCTCCAATAATGATGAGCATTTACTCCTTTATCATGATTTTGATAGCATGCAATCATCTCAGTCTCATCCTTATTTAGCTATTTACTCAATAGACACACCTTGATGTTCTTTTTCATCATAGGCTTAAATTTAATAATCATATCCGAAAATTGTAAATAAAGCTAGAGGACTTCTTAGATTTATGGTCTAAAGGCCTCTTTATGTTTCTCTACACGAGAAGCTTGGAGCTCTCTCTATCAGGACAGAATAGAATCGGTATAAAAGCAATTCCTTCTTTTTACACTTTCTGAATAAAATTTTCATTCAAATATCCGACTGCCATCTTATTCGGATCTCCTCAACCAACTGGGCTTATTGATGCCACCGAACTCCTTAATAAAATTTCTTTTAATGTGCCTTTTAAAGTAATTAGAAATTTTTAGATCCAATTTTACTTTGCATGATCTTTCCGTGTCTTGTGCTCTTATTATAAAAGCCTTTATAACTTTTTCTCTTTCGAAAGGTCTGTTCCCTCCCTGACTTGCGTCTTCAAGCATCTTTGATCACTTGTAAGTCACACATTTGGTCAGAGGTGCTCTTTTGGCTTTTCCCTATTTTTATTTGCACTCTCTTTTTCAATTTTATTATAGTTTACTCAATTCTCTGGTCAATTCATTATGTGAATCGGTGCCAAACTCTGAAAAGCTCTCTAGCCCGATAGCTATTCTTTTATCGTTTTAAATCTTATGAAAAATCCATTTTTATAAGCTAAGCTCAATTGAGCTTTGGTCTACCCTTTGAGTATATTAAAAAATTAATATCCTTGCTAAAACGCGCCAAGAGTCTGCCTGTATGCAAAGTAGTGCTGTAGAAAACATCGATGATCGAAGTTTAAAATCTCTATATATTAATGTTGGCCAACAGAGATGTTTCTCCAGCACTTCTGCACTCATCAAATGGGTCTTTAGTAGTGCTGGAGAAACATCTCTGTTGGCCAACATCGATATATAGAGATTTTAAACTTCGATCATCAATGTTTCCTCCAGCACTAATGCAAAAAATAGCATATGACTGCATTCCATATGAAAAGATGGTGATCCAGGTTCAATTGGATGTAAGTAAGTTAATATTGTTCTTTTAACACTAACGAGACTTCATTCTGCTGAGATGCATCCTTACGGATTAGTTTGCAGAACTGTGCCCAGTAATATTGAGAGAACATTAGCTAACCTTAAGGAGCTACACAGCTACCACATCAAAAACCTGCACATAATTCCGAGGTTTGACTAGTAAGCTTAGTTTTCATATTAATCCTTCAAGCTCTTACTATTATGTTCAAGCAGAAGAAGAAATCATAAACGAAATTAAAATCACTTTCATGCTATGTATGTGAATTCGACAACTTGCACTGAAAAGCGAGTATCTTCGAAATTTGCCGAATTGGTGCTATAACGTCAAAATTAAGCTAATTTCGAAAATGCTTAAGATTCATCAAAAGTATGATCTGCATGTCAACTTTAAATCCAAGTTGCTCGCCTCGGAATAAACTTAAGAAAAAGAGATGGACTCCTGTTTAAACAACAATTTTTAAATACGTTAAGTATTTAAACGTCTTAGTATGTGTCACATTTTAAACGTAAGATTCTTCGAAAAAGTTCATAGTTCTAACGTTTTTGATTGCTGGGAACATTGGTTTCAGTTGGCAGTTAGATATTGATGATCTGTATGAGCTAGTCTGGAAATTGGCATGCCTTGTTTCTAGCTTGTAATATATGCATTGAAAATATGGTAAAAATTATTTTGAAGCTTCACATTGGTTACTTACCAATTTTGGTAAATGTATAATATCTTTTTTCAAAACAGTTATTCTAACGATAGGCGTTTTATGGATATAAAGCTTCACTCTAGGGTGGCCAACACTTTGGGTCCCACCTGAAATCTTCTGGCCTAGAGGTTGATCTCCGGTTTTTGCAACTTTATTAACCAAAATATTGATAAGTTAAACGCATAACCATTAAGAACTGTGAAAATTTTCGAAAGCTAGACATCAGTTCGAGCCAAAGAGTTTAAAAAAAAATAAACAAATAACCCCATATTTCAAAAAGAATCGTTTCTTAAAGCAAGATACAAAATATTTGTTAAATAAGCTGAACTAAATTTTGTTAAATTTTTATTGAAAATCAATAAAGATTATTGTTAATTTTCAATGTTTAACCAACATTCTCTCTCCATATTCACGGAAATCTCCGGTGAGCGACATAGCCGCTGTGGCAATCCTATTCCACTCCAGTATATGAGAAATAAGAAAAAGCAAGTTCTGTGTAAGGCTTAAGGGAAATTTCACATTAATCATAGAGTGCAGAAAAGGACTTTAGAATGGGTAAATTTATATTTTTTTGGGTTATTTGCTTGATAATTTTTGTACAATATATTCTATATTTTATGGGATCTGATTACTTTCCAAAATTTTTTGATTCAAGAACAAGGATTGTTCAAATTTTGTTTTGTAGGGCTCCTCATATATAGTTTATATATCACATATGCGAAAAATGTTTGAAAATGTAGAAAACCGAAGAGAAAATACATTTTTGTGGATAAAGTTTTTGAAATGTTGAGCATCTTGCCATCTATGATCATAAGAGATCTTCTGCAAATACATATTACAAAAAAAAACAATTGTGTCAAATCGGGGGAAATTGCATTCCTGTTATTGATAGAACGTTCATTTCAGGGCCTCTTGTTTCATTTTAAATAATAAAAGGATATGTTTTTTGCCTATATAGCATATAGGGGGTCTTTGTGGATGCGTTGACAGTTTTTTGCGATATCTGATATATATAAAAAAATATGAATAGGCCTCTCTAAGACCATATCCTGAATCTGAGCAGGGGTGGTATAATAATAATTTGCAATATTTCCTAATAAACAAAGTTATTCCTAATGGCTTTATAAACGTTAAATTGCAGCTAGCAAGCTTAAAGCGCAGACTTATCAACGGATTTCAGCGAAAATAGTTGGGAATATAGAAATCAAAATGTAAAGTACTTATATCCGCCTCGGGGATTGCCACGTGGTGAGGGGGCCTAGTAGGTGTAACGATCCTGAGAGCGATGCCGGCAGCAGCATAGCTACCAGTAGGGCCTCCCATGCCGGTAAGGCCGAGGGGAAGCATTTGAAGCCAGCAACAATCCACAACGGCATGCGACCTATCCGGCTGATCTTTTACTACCTTGACGTCTCGGGATGTAGGCGAGTATACAACAACAACCGATACTGCTAAGAAGTCCACTGTCGCCAGACATTTGTATAATGTTTGGAAGCCAGTCTGGTGGCCAAAGCTGGCAGCTCCAGCACCAGACTAGATGTTTGGGCCAATCACCCACTCTTCTGAACCAAAACCGATTACTGAAACTGAACCAATGATTTTTTGTAACAGCCCTATGTTGCTCCTAGGAATTAAATATTTTTAGTTATAAAAGTAAGAAGGGCGGTTCCAGATTTAGTCTACCTAACGACTAAAACTGAACCTACTCTTCTCAAGTCGCCGCACTACCTTCTCGGGGTTTGCCCTAGATTGGCACCCAACACCCATTGGGTATCCTCCAACATCCAGGTTCCTAACACTTTATGGCTGGTACAAGAAATGCCTCAGTTGTTCCCCCTAATTTCGAAAACCAAGAAGAAGAAATAAAATACAAAATTATGCGATTTTTTTTTTTTTTTTGGATTTCTTAGTGTAGGTCCATACACTTTTCCCAGCGACGCTTAATAGCTTCGATAGCCTTTGTATAATATAAATCGTAATGATTTTCGATATAGGCTGTCCCGTCAAAGTCACCCTCTTCATAGTTGCCAAATGTTTCACCACAGACACATTATTTAAGTTTGAAAAAAAACTATAATTCGAGAAGAGTAAAACTGAATCATTGGCTACGTGAAACAGCCAATTCTTTCGTTTTCCCCAAATTCGGCCGGCTTTGCTTGATTTCATAAATTTGGAAAAAAAATATTGACAGTTTTTTCAGTTTGCCAGCTGATGTAACTGTTTTTGTTCTATTTTCACCAATCGCGGTACCCATCTAGCGCGCATGATTTTTATCTCCAAATTTTCCCTCAATATGCGGTAAAAAGTAGGGTAAGGTGGGTCAAATCCGACCCAGTAATTGGTTTTGGCTATAAAATGCTTATTTGATCGGATCAACTTTTCCGATATACCAAATTAAAGCTAACGCTTGCCGCAACTATCTAGAACTACTGATTTCTTCTAACCATTATTACTTTTTAAGATATGACCATTTTTCAAAAAAGTAAATTTTTCAAAAATGGTGGTGTAAACCCAACCGCCTATTTTTCTTCGCATAGATATGATGTAAATTAAATGGTTCTTCGATTATAAATCAAAACAGCATGTTATTGAAAATTTAATAATTATTACCTAATTAAATTGAAAATCATAAAAATATACTTTTTGTCGTTTGAGCATCTAAATGTAGACTGACAGACAATTGTAATGCTTTCATTTTGGTTATTTTTAATGCTCTACACGACAATATTTATATGAGTTCGCTCACTATTGCAGTATATGAGAAACAGTGGGAGGTCGGGCTTACCCACACTGTCGGGTTTGCCCCGCCTTACCCTAATTTTCAAAATACACCTACCTAACCACTCAATTTGCTCCCGAATAAAGTCTACAAGATCCAATAGCATTTTGTGTATTGTTTTCACTGTAGCTGGAGTGGTTACCTCTTTTGGTCGATCACTGCGATTTTAAACTTGGCAGCTTAATGGGCCTCATTGAAACATTGCCAACCAATACGTTATAGTTCTAAGTGACGGACAAGAATCCCCTAGAGTAGAATTCAGCTCGGCTTTATATTGGTTGGACCAAACGAAAGTAGTGATTCACTTAGCGAAGACAAATTTTGGTTAAATTCCCTGAGAGCGTTCTCAGGTAAAAACATAAAAAAACAACAAAATAAACTTAAACTCTCAAAATTCGTTACACATTTGAAACTTTTTTATGCACATTTCCCAACACTGGTTTATTATTAAGATTGTATCTTGCCTAAAAAGATCTTAAAAATTACGGCAGTAATTTAAAAAAAAAAATGGCGTACGTTAAAGTCGGGCGCAGACGACTTTGGTATACCTTGTACCACCACATTGCAATTAAGTCCAATATATTGCTTAAGACCTTCAAAAGATATTTTATTTGCCAAATTTGGCAACGATATTTTCATACTACTACTACTAATTTGGCCATTACAAGCGGTTATCGGTCTTGGCCGCAAAAATTATCCTCCGCCAGCGGTTTCTGTCCTGTGCTTGCTGGCGCCAATTGGCAATCCCAAGGCTACGAAGATCTTCCGTTGCCTGATCTTCCCATCGCAGGGGCGGGCGTCCCTGTCGTCGTCGACCTTCCAATGATTTCCGCTCGAATACCTTCTTGGCTGGAGCATTTTTATCCATTCGTGCAACATCACCTAGCCAGCGCAGACGTTGTAGCTGTATGCGCCGAACTAGATCAGTGTCGCCGTATAGCTCATACAGCTCGTGGTTCATTCGAATACGAAAATCACCTTCCACATTTATCGGTCCAAGGATACGTCGGAGAATTTTTCTATCGAAAGCCCCTAAAATCGCCTTATCGGATGAAGACAATGTCCATGCTTCAGCGCCATAGAGAAGCACGGGTATGATGAGGGATTTGTAGAGGGTTATTTTCGTATGCCGAGAGAGGGCTTTACTCTTGAGTTCCTTACTTAGCCCAAAGTAACACTGGTTAGCAAGATTAATCCGTCGACGTATTTCCATGCTGACGTCATTTTTTGTGTCGTTAATGCTGGTGCCCAAGTACACGAAATCCTTTACAACTTCGAAGTAGTAGCTATCTATTCCCCGTGGTGTCGATAATTAGTCAACCGATTTTGATCAAATTTGGTACACTAATTGGGAACTATAAAAAACTTTCGGCTGCCGAATTTGGTTACGAAATCTGCACGAACAAACGAAACAACGAATTTTGTACAAAAAACTTTTTTTTTTACCGATCTGTCCTATGGGAGCTATATGATATAGTCAACCGATTTGCATCAAATTTGGTTCAGTGATTGGAAGCTCCAAAAAGCATCCGACTGCCAAATTTGGTTACTGAAGCTAACTTTGGGGGGTCTCCAACGTTACCTTCTGTATGTTACATACATTTTCGGCTTGCACAAACTTAATATACCCTTTGTACCATACGGTACAGGGTATAAAAAGATAGAAGTGGAATTCTAGGCATGGAAATAGTTTGTTGTGCACTAGAATATACTAAACCAAGCATAAAACGGCACAAGAACAATTTGTCATATTTTCTAATTACTCCAAGTACTTCGCTGCTATAGTCTAATTAAAACACTACGAATTCCTACAAAGTTTCTTAATGGCTTTATTAACTTTGAATTGCAGCTAGCAAGATTAAAGCCAAGACTTATCAATGGTTACAAACATTGTTAAATCAAAGAATGCTGTTCACATTGTGAATCGAAAAACATTGCATGAATAGCAATTGTTCTTAGCCGGTCATTGTCTGACTTACCGGTTCTCTAATCACTTTTGGCCTCAATTATCAAGTTCTGCATGCAACTAACTAACTAACTAAGCAACTGACTAACCGGGCTAGGCGCGATTCAAGCAAGCTGCAAAGCGACAGCTCCCATTAATATGCCCCACTAACTGCATTCCTAGAATTCATAAGTCAAAGATCGAATATGTTCTAGTCAAACGATAGTTCCAAGACAAGTCGTTTCGAGTTGAATTGAGTTGAGTTGAGTTGAATCAACCAGCCAGGGGCAGCAGACAACAAAGAACACACAAGCACAAATTGAATAAATAAAATACATGATTTATGCATACAAAATTAATAAATTGAAATAGAAATACTTTTTCAAATACGTATTCAATGCATCTTATAGATGCATAAACGCCACAACGAACGACTGAGTCGTTAGCAATGGCTTAAAATGCAATGTGGAATGAAAGTGTAGCAAGTAAGTGCTGCAAGTGCATGAGGCATTTAATTTTTATGCGCCTCAAAGGCTAACAAAGTTTATCAGTCATAGAAAAATGAAGAAATGTAACCAAGAGATTAACTGACACACACACAAACATACGAAGCATACCAGAGTTGGTTAGTTGGTGTGGGTTCCCAAAAGTAAAGCGAGAAACCAGATATGAAATATGTGCGATAAGAGCAAAGTGCATTGGTGTCAAAAAAACAGAACGGAAAATTCAATATGTGTTTTTGGAAGGGGGCTTAGACAAGAGACGGACGGACGTGCTGTACTGACTGATGAAATCTTACTGGCAAGCCAGTTTCATGAATGAATAAATGAATGGCCGAGTTGGTTGCACTCAGCCAGCATGAATGGAATGAATGAATGGCGCTGCTGCGGGCATGCAGAGTTCGAACTATTGTAATTATATACTATGCAACTACGGGAGATTATGTAAAATGAAAAAAAAAAAATTGCAAACTGTGCAATTAACTACATAGCAGCAGTTGTTGTAGTTATTGTTGTTGCGATGACTCATGTGGCAACTGGTTTGCTGTACGATGGCCTGAGAACAAGTACAAGTACGAATGCAACAGGTACATACTACTACTAGACGTACTTGCAGATACTTTACCTGTTGTAAGTAACTTAAGTATGAAGTCACGTTATTGGAATGTGTTTGATATTGATGATGATGATGATGACGATTTGTTTGTTTAGTGCAAGCTCAACTGCAGCAACCTGTTGGCATTTGGCAATTAAAATGCCTGAACTCTGAGCCATGATTGCCCAATTTTGTAGCTAGCTACAAAGCTTGTCATAGCAGTTAGCATAATGCATTTAATAGTCCATTGTCTTGTTTGTCGATAAAACATGAAGATACTGACACTGAAAATCCATTGCAATTGCTGCAAATAGATTGGGGCGTGATTTGTGACCGTCAAATTGGTGAACACCTAAGAGCACCGTGATTGACGTGATCGTGACTGAAAATTCTATTCTATATCAGTGAATGCGACAGTGGCTGGCAGATTTCAAAATCATCTACCAAGCCCAACTTAATAAGTGAACTAAAAATACTTTCATCTATAAATTCTATACAAATTGAGAGCAGACCAAAAATCTTCGTTGGACCAAAATCGTCTAGCAAGCACATCTTAATAAGTGAATCAATGCTTTTATTATATTAAATAAATAAAAATTAATTTGCGTACCAAATTCTAATTTTTGTCATTAAAATTATAACAATAATAACACAGGCCTACAAATACCGGGGTCATGTCAGTTGTTGGAAAGCTAAGGGTCATTTTCGAAATAATTTTCTGCGTAGAATCCAAATCCGGGACCAGAATTGGCCTATCACGTCAGGAATTTGAGATATTTGAGGTTATTTACCCGAAAAACTGTGTTTTTTCCTACTTTTGAGGTTATGTACAGGGTGCAAACAATTTTTGTGGTCTGTCACTCCAGTTACATCATTTAGTACCACTCTTAGCCTTTAATTTAAAAGTTCAAGCGATCATTTCCGAAAAGTTATTTTTTTTTCGCAAAGTTATGACTATTCAAAGTTACGAAGTATATCCCTCGACGTCATTAGCATTTGCATTAAGCCTTTGAGACAATAACACAGGCCAACTGGTTTAGTTGTTGGGAAGCTAAGGGCCTCCACAGCCAGAGTGGACGAAGATGTTAAGCTGGTTGAAGGTGGCTACAAAAAAGGTTCACCTCATTTTCATTATCGTTACGGAAGCTATCAGCTCTACTCAGCAGTATCAAAGCATACGTTTGTATTGCAATGATCGTGCGCACGAAATTCGTGTCACGATGCCAACTCTAGAACACCGATCAATGCCTCAAAACATCTCAGACATGACTGCAATAAGCCAGCTAACTATCAGCCAGAACAGAGCAGCAACTGTATCTGTGAGTTTCCTAAGAACTGATAATATAATGTCGCCTACAAGAAATTCCTTTAGCGGCATTTAGGTCCACTTAATTATGCTTGCTCTCTCTTTCACACACTGAACCAACAAAATCAATCCGAAATTCCAAGAATTTTGACTCTTGTCAAATATCAACTGTTGTGTTTAGTATTTGTACATGCCGGCCCTTGGTCGGTCTCTATCTGTCGTCGCTCCCTCACTTTGTATCTTAATATGTGTGTGAGAGTGTGTGCGGTGTGTGTGTGTGTGTGTGTATGTTTGAGTGCATCTATGTACATTTGTTTTTCCATTTGGTATGGCATTTATGGATATTTTCGTTTCTAAATGACATGCTGATAAATGCCGATGGTTACGATCATAATGCAATCATAGTATCGTATCGCATATGTGGCACATACATAAGTAAATCTACATGCCCATCTACAAACTACAGGAAGAACCCGCTATAGAGTTAAGTTACCGATGCCAATCTTTTTGGCAGACACCCATGATCATCAACAACGCCCCAAAGCAACCAAATGCAGTTACGTCTCAGCCGACGTCGAAGTCAACGTCAGCTGCAACTGCGACGACTACATTCGATGAACCAATTAGATCAAACGAATTTTCCTGCTGAGTGCCAACAACTTACACACCAGCAGCATTTTACTGTGCCCTCCCCCCCCCTAAGCCCGTGCCACCCTTGCTGCACTTGGACAGCCAACTATCGCCCAACGCCACAGGCAGCGCCCAGGCCAACAAAGCCGCCAATGTAAATACACACAGACACATACAACGACAGCGAAACATTCTTTACGGGCCTCGGTCTACGGTCATCAAGTTAGTTCGTTCAACATTCAAGGGGCATCGATAATATTCATTCATTTGATCAAACCGCCGACGAAGTCAACGACGCAACGACGACTTTCATTATGCCTCATGCCTCCTGCCCTTGTTGCGGCTGCGTCTGCATCTGCTTCCACTTTTGGGTCTTGAGCTGTGTGCATGGTCCAGACGATGTCTCGTACCAGCAGACTGGCCAACGAAGCAGCCAGCCCAACTCAGCCCAAAACCAAATTGAAGTAAAGGAAAAAAAAAAAAATAAGAAAACATTATTGCCAAAGTAGCAGCAGCAACAGCAAAATTATGCATCATTACACTGTAAAAAATTACTGAGCATGTAATTTTAGTTCAATTATTTAGCTAAGCTTAACATGGCTAACAAGCGGCTTTATATCTTTAAAAGCTGTCCAAGTGTTTCCAATTAAGGTTCAGTCTACACACTGTTTGAGATTATCATATTTCAAATGAGCGGGTAGACGGAGTAATGTCATAATACCATATCCGACCGAAATGTTTTGGTGCTAACTTAGCCACTTAAAATAAATAAAAATTATTGCATAGTTCAGTTAATTTAGTAAACAGAATACATAACACTTCTTTAATTGCATTTTTTATAATACTAATTGAGGTTGATTATTAAAGTATTAATGTCGTTTTTTGTTTTTTTTTTGGTGTCACAAAGTAGCTAAAATATCCTAAAATAATGGAGTGTTGAAAATACCAAAAATAGCATATTTTGCATTTTTTTTTTCCTATACTCAACAGCTAGAAACTAATATACGGTCTGGGTTGGGTAAAAGTTCAGTTAAGAATTTTAACACAATCTAACAATTAGCTGTTGCAAAACTACTCAACTTTCAAACTTATCAACTCAGCAGCAACCGTGAATACCCAATTTGTCATATATAAAAGCGGTGGAACGCATAACAAAGTAATGTTACTTGGTTCCAGCTAGATGATTACTAATGCATTATTTTTTAAACCCTTTAAACGCACAGCATTTCATATTCATCAACATCATTTCCTGTAATTCCCACTGGAGCATAGGGCCTCATCCAATATTAAGTATCTATTAAACATTTTTACTCAAATGTTAGCTCAGAAGAATTGTATTAATTTGCTAACATTACAATTAACTTATCTTAACTATTTACAAAACCAAGATTTTTTTAATTAATCTTGCCTAGCGTAGTGCTTACGGTAGCAGCTTACACCAAGTTGAATCCTTTTTACTTACTTTAAATTTCTCTCAGTGCACACAATCGACACATTCACTTATAGGTTTAAAAATCGATGAGAAAAAGAATATTTTGAACGGGCGTTCGGTTGTAGCACGGCTCAAAACTGCTGTCCCAATGTCCGCCCATGCACACTCACACACACTTACACCAACACACAGGAGCGTACACATGCACACACGCGAGCACACATACACATATGCACACAAAGCAAAGACCTCTTTTTAATGTATTGCAATTCCAAGAATTTTAGGAAGAGGAACGTGAGAAACTTTGTTTTTGTTATTTTCTTTTCTTTGCATTTCATTTCAAGATACGAAGCCTCCAACCTCATATCGTATCTCTCTCGCGCACAGCCCAGTATAGAGCCCAAAGACCGGCGTCAACGCAGCCGCCGCCATCGCCACCGACACCGCTGCCATCATCATCTTCTCGTCAACGCTATATAGTCAACGTCGGCTATTACTCTTACACAGCTCCTACATTGGGTTTGGCCATGGCCTGGCCTGGCCGCACTGTTTGATTGTGGCCGCGACAGCGCTGCTGCTGCTCTGCCTTGAACTGCAGTTGCAGCATGCCCCAGACATTCAATATTGTATACACTTAAGTTCTTGTGGAATTTCGTATTGCAGCAGCCAAAAACGGCGCATTTTAAGGTGCAAACTGGCACGAGGGACGCCAGTGGGTAGAGCTGAATGGCGTAGCAGAAGCAGCAGCCAAGTCGAATTGCATGATCACCTTCCACTACACAAGAGCAATAAGAGTCACCACAATGACGGCTAATAAAGCCGGCGAAAAGAGAAAGCTAAATTCCAAGACTACTTGGACAGTGTACTTGGACAGTGGGGCAAGAAATGTTTTAGTTGGCAATGGTCTGGGCAGGAGGAAGGGTGCTGCATGGATTGCATGGAGCAGCACATTTAGTTATTCGGTTTTCTTGCCACTTTTTTGCATTTTTCATGGCAGCGATTATGTGTGCGCGTTTGTATCTGTGTGTCTTCATGTGTGTGTGCAGTCATTTTCATTTTGGGATTCTTTTTGGAATGTGCGCACACACAGCAGCAACGCTGCGGCATAATTTTTAGTTGCTGCGCAGTCGACTGAGGGCAGCGACAAAATAGCAGAATCCTGTTGCCATGATCGTTAACAAGATGCCAAGACAAGGAACGCTGCGAAAGAGGAGTCAACGAGCAGGAAGAAATGAACGAGCGCACATGAACTGGAATCTGTGGGAGCAAAAGCCTGAGCAGAAGCTTGGGATGCAGCCAAATTAAATAGGCTCAAGCGCTTCAGTTAGCCACGAGTTGCGGCCAGCATCATCATTATCATCATCGTTACTGTTCCTGTTGTAGTTGTAATGGTAGCAATACTCTATCAGCGGGTACTTACTTTCCAAAATAAGCTGGAAAAATTTTACTTTTTATGCAAATATCGCATATTATTTTTTAATCAAAAAAATTTGAGAATAGAAATTCTACGTCGGGATTTCATTTGATTTTAAAGCTTCATCTTGACATAACATAATATCTTTTTGGACAATATTGGCCAGCTCGATTGTTAATCCTAGGGGCATTGTGTGAAGAGTATCAGGCACTTCGCCTCAGCGATGAGAGTTTTTTAGAGGATCCAATGCTAATAGTTTAAAAAAGTTTTGCAATTACTAATCATAAATTTTTTTTAATTATGGATAATTTGATGCTAGATATCCTTTTATTTAACAATTTTACAAAAAAAAAATATGTGACACAGTCGAGGCGGGGCCAGACTGTACGATATACCCTTTGCGTTTTTTCCGGGTAATTCAACAAACTTGAGCTTAAGAGGGAGCGTATAATCCTGTTGTTAAAGTTTTGTGTCTCAAGCTCGTATGCTCCCCGAGATCTAGGTGTGCATACGCTATTTGGGGATGTGATAAACTTTTTCGTATATAGAACATATATTGCATAAATATAATATTCCCTTGACCCTATAATTAGGAAACTGCAAATTTCAATCTAAGTATACACGCACTCTATAACACTAGTTTACACGAAAAATGAACCTTCGTAAAAAAGTGTTTTTTAGGGTAATTTGGGGTCGAGAAACACGAAAATATCTCGAATTCATCGAAAAAAATAAGGGAAATACACGAATTTATAAGAACGGAAACATGCGAAATTATCGATAACAAAAAATTCGTTTTTCGGAGCACGGTCGAATGTGTCAAATATTAAAAAAAATTTAACACCTTTTATATGATTGGAACTTCTAAATAATGGGTCGAGTGTGTATTAATATAAAAAAACAGAGCTTGAAATCGCGGAGATACTCATTTATTAATTCGTAAATATGCCATAATGGACTATTTGAGGCGTTCCGATGCTTTCAATATCGGCTCTAAATCAGCCCTCATATTACTACCCTTGGTGTTGGATATTAAATAGCTATAAAACAGGATACAATGGCCAGTCTAATGTTTATCACATAGGGTACAAAAATATATCGAAGGGGTGACCCCGGCTCAAGCTTCGTGATCGTTTTTTGTGCCATTTAGACGTCTTTAGTACTGTTTGTTATTATGACCAACTGTCATCTCTGGTAGATTTTCATATGAATCATAATAATAATTTTTTACAATCGTTATATTATCACTGCAAATATACTACGTAGGGGAAAAAAAACGTCCTCTACTTTATGTTAGAATTTACGTTAGGGTACCTAAGAAGCTAAAAATAAAAGATAACCTAATAAAGTTTTTACCACGAGAAATTGGTATTGCAAAAAGCTAAGGTTTAAGGATATGTTTTAAATACAGTTTTTTTGACAGCCATTGGCTTAGTATAGAAATAAATAATATTTGAAAAAACGTGAAAGCACTCAAAAATAATTTCAAAACATCTAAAATTCGATGAGATTAAAATTTTTTTAATTTGTATGGCTTAACAAAATCTTTAATCCATGATATCACAAAAAAAAAATGTTTAGAGCTGCCTTCTAGAAGGAAGGAAACTTTTAGGAAATTCTTTTTAAAAGTTATCCTAAACAAATTGCAAAACAATCCCGACTGCCTAAACTAAGCAACAGTCAACCTAAAGACGGGCTAATGATGCCGATGAAAGTATTCGGTGAGTGTATTAAGTCCATTAAAGGATTTTGCGTTTCTAGCTTAATGGAATGATGAAGGCTTTGAAGATTATACATCCTAAGTTATATTTTTGTAGGGTTTTAGCTGATTTAATGTTGAAGTAATGATTACAATTTTTAATGATATTGCTCAGTTAGTTAAGCAAATCCATTAAAAGATCTCAAACCATTTATTTTTGTATTTTGACTATGTGAGTATGGAGAGAGGCTAATGTGCAACGCCTTGGATACGTCGATGACATTGACATTATCGGCAGCACCAAGCGTGATGTCACTGATGCCCTTGGAGCTATTGAAAGAGTTGGTTTTCAGTAAAGAATCGCGGAGTCTTGATACTCAGCTGACTGCAAGGAGCTATAGTTCTGAGTCTATCAAGGAATTTGGAGAGGAAGCGAAAAATAACTCTTGCCAACAGTAGGCTCAGTAGGCTCAGTAGGCAAATAAATAGTAGTGTCCTCTCTCGTTAGACAAAATGGACACGCTATAGAAGACTCATCCTACCAGTGCTCTTATACGGCGCAGAGGTCTGGACGGTAACGCAGTCGGACAAAGTTCTTCGCAAGATCTTCGATCCCGTCTACGTTGGCGATCATCATCGTTGTCGATGAAACGCTGTGCTGTATGATCTTTACGTTGTGCGTATGGATGCGGTGTTCAGCGGAGAAGAGGAAGGCAACGGCTGCGTTGGCAGGACCAAGTGGCTGAAGCTCCCTCAACTTGCGAAGGTGCGAACAATGCAGAAGTGACTGTAGGGAAATGTTGCACCAGGCCGAGACCCATTAGAGTTGTATAGGCCAGTTAAGAAGAAGAAGTATGGATATTGATAAACAAGATAACGTTAGAGAGAGAATTTAATATGATATGTTCTTCGAAACGTTGTACGTTCAAAAAATCCAAGAACATCATTGTTGATCTTGTTTCTTACTATATGATGAATGCGATCAAAGATATAGACAGAAGCAAAAAAGACTAAGAGCAATTCTATAAAGGACATAAATAAAGTTTGGCCTGAGAATACATCATCAGAAAAGCAGAGCTCCGTGTTGATTATGCGTTCTCCGTTATTCCAAAGGATTCCCCTAAAATGTAAATCAATGGGCCAGCTCAGAGAAGTCGGGCAGGCTTGACAGCTAGAAAAAAATACATTAGAGTGTATCAACTTCAACGCCCTAAGGTAAGGCTTCCGGTGCTTCTGCTTTTATTGTTGTTGTTGCTGCTATATAGAGTTGATTGTCCTCTCACCTTAAGTTTTGGCCTGGCTTGAGTTCTGCTTGCTGTTATTGGATTGTTGTTTTTTTTTTTTGCATGGAATGCTGCCTTACGGGTAGAGAAAATCTTCTCACCTCGCCAACAGCAGCACAGCATCATCATCATTACCATCTTCATCATCATCATCGTTAAGTAAGCAGGCATCAGGCTTGGGTATTCAGCCAGAAAGCTGCATAAGGAGCATGCGCGCGCGCGCGCGTTCGTGGTTGTTGTTGTTGTTATTTTTCTTTTGAATTTGGTTTTGGCGGTGTCTGCGGCTGTGTCTGTCTGAGCTGCTACTACAACTAACTATTGCTGCCTGGATTTTATTATGATTATTTCTTGCTTGTTTTGTTTTGTTAATTTTTTTCCTTTTCGGTTTTCTTTTTTTTTTTTTTTTGCCTGTGCAAAAATCCGCACATAATCTGGCATAACCAGTGGAACAACAAGCAGTAAGGAGCAATAGCCAGATCTCTGCTCATTTAAAATGGGAAATGTGTGAGGGCTGAAAGGCGCAAGACAGCAAATCCCTTTCCGTTGTCAGACATCGGCGTCGTCGTCCTCAATTGTTGTTGCTGCATGTTGGCTTGGCCCTTTTATTGTGTTGTCCTCGCCGCTGCTGGCTTTCGGATTTTCCCAGAAATGTTAATTATAATTATTTCACATATTCCTACATAATTACTCACAGTTCGTTTTCTCTCTCACTCTGTCTCTTCGTTGCGTTCTTTCAGTTAAAATATATCCTGTTTATTTATAAGCAAGAGCTGCCCTTTGGCTAATGCGCGAAATAAATTTGCATACTAACCGTTTGTGATTTCTACTCGTTAAATTTTATTTAGTTTGTTGTATCTTTTGTTTGAATAATAACTTGTTTTTCGATTTGTCGAAAACGGAAAGGCGGTTCTTTAGATATAAATGAGAGATATGCAATGTTTAACAGTAGTTTAGTACAATTTTTTTCTAGAAAATGTTCAGTAGTGGTTAAACAAGTAAAATACTTACGGTGTTCGGGCACAAATGCAGAAGTAGCCAACAACAGCTTACACTAGTACTAAAAATTTCGCATTTTTATCCGATCGCTTGTCTACGAAAAGTCCGTCACTTACGCCCGCCCAAAAAAGTTTTGTTAGAAGCGCCATTATCTGCCAGTGTGTACATATTTGAAAGCTAAGCAGCTGTTTCAAAAAATAAAATCGTCATAAAGATACAATTTGATTATTTTAAGCGAGTAGTTAATTTTTAGAAAGCATGAAATACGACATTAGCATGTGAAAAACATGCTCAAGATCAGACATTAATAACTCTTTTATAATATTTTTAAATAACTTCATAATGAGCCGTGGCATTAGCAAAATATTTGAGAACGAAACAAGTAAAGTAAATATCAGGGTATACCATATGTAAATACATTGACTTTAAATATTGTAGCTATCGCACACAAAAGAAAATATTTCTTAAAAATACTAAAGAGGCAATATTGAAATCGAAACAATTATGTCAGAAATAAAAAAGTCCATATTTACTCGATATGTTTAAAACCAAATCGAAAAGCATTTTTGCTATTTTGTTATGTTTTAAAGGAATTTTATGTGTAAGAAAGAAAAGAAAATGTTATATAAAAATTAAATTACTTAATTATGTTAATTTATTTATTAATATTTTTTTAGGATCTTTCAGCTTATTCCATATTTTTAAAGGCACTTTGTAATACATATATGATTGATAAGAAGTAATGAAATTTTTGAGTTTAGAAAAATACTTACTTACTTTAAAATTTTTGTATCCTACTTAAAGTTTTTATTAACTCTCAATCAATTTAAACTTTTATATAAGTCAATAAATTTTCAATTTTACTCTTTTGTAAATTAAATGATAATAAAAAAAAACTTTCTTTGTTTTAAATAGAAAGCCACTTAGCTTTGCTTTAATTTAGTTCAACACCTAAAAGTTTATTATAACCATAAAAAAATTAAATATTTATTAATTTAATAAAAGCCAATTAATTATTAAAATTTGTTAATAGTGAAGCTTTCAACATATTCTTATTAATTAGTTACATTTGTTTAGATGTTACAAAAATAAATAGGAAAACACAAAAAATTAGAATGTTCAACAATTTGCTACAACGCAATTTGGCATTTGGTAGATTTTTCTATAAATTTATAAAAATTGCCGCCATTATGTTTTTTCGTCGCGCACAATAACAACAACATCGAAGCCCTCCCACTTCTCGTGCACCCCAAAAACAAAATATACAATAACAACAACAACAGCTCATTAAGCTTTGCCAACGAAAGCTGCGAAGACTCTCCAAATATTAAAAAAAACAACAACAAAAACTTGGCAACTCACAAATACCAGCGCATTAAATTGAACGCTCTCTCACAAACACATATGCGGCAATTTATCACCTACACATGTGAGCTCTCTTTCACGCACACACCAAAAGCAAAGCGAGCAAACAGAGTCGAGTCGATCACGTATGTGAATAGATACGGATACAGTGCAGTTGATGGACTTAAGAAGAAGGTTAGCGGCGGCATGCGGTACAATGGAGCAGAGTACGCTGTGAGCATGCTTCTGAGTGCAAACGTGTGCGTGTGTGTGTGTTTGAATTTCTGAGGGGGCCAACCAGCCACCTAACGCCACCCTTACCCAGCAAAAAGCGATAATGAATACATAGACGGCGCAAAAGATAGAGCGTAAGATTGTGAGAGCGCGTTGACTAGCGTTTTTATGCCTGGTGGGTTGAAAGGGGAGCGCGCCGTGAAACTAGCATTGCAAACCAGTTACGGTGGCACCTCGCAATACCGCATTCCAAGCCAAAGAGGTTAGACCTCCGCCGTCATTTCATTCACAATTTTCAACGTTGCGGCCGCCGCCGCTACCGACGTCGCGACGTTGTCTTTGCTGCAGTCGATGTTGCATGCAGCGTGTGGCATTGTGGGGCGCAGCTAGCAGACTGCACATTTTGAAGTTGTGGTTTTATTGTTGTTGTGGCTGGCTTTCGTTGGGGGGCCGCCTTGGCATGTGACACTGACTGACGCCAATGTTGGCTATTATATCTGGCACATAATATTGGCCAGAGGCCGTGGCCACGGTCGCCCCCTCTCCTAACTACGCCTTTGTCTTGGTCCAAGTTTTTATTTAGTTTTTTCTATTATTATTTTTGTTATGCTTTTGTCTGGGCTTAGTCAGATGCTGAGTAAAGCGCGCTCTCAAAGCGCTTGAGCCGATCTATCTATCTTTTCTTGAGCGTGTGTATGTGAGAAACCATGTTTTGTATGTGTGTGCATTGTTAATGTGATGATATGGCAAGAAAAAAGTTTTGTTGCAACCGTCGTTTTTTTTTTTTTTTTTTTAACACCTAACTAGGCCAGTCTATCCTCTGAATATGGATTAATCCTAATAACATTTCATTTGAACGTTATGCCAAAAAAGATTGTCATAGAATAAGCTGGGTTCTATAATCCAAAATGTAAATGTTACAAGAGATCTTTAAGTATTATGTTGGTAAACTAGTAAGAATTCAAATATTTAAAAAGAAAATTACTAAGACTTCGTTAAATTTTATGCGTTTTCATAATCATGACTTTTTATCTACTTTATCTGCCATTGCAAAATATCTTTAGGTATAACGCTAATCCATCATGAAAGCTTTTGAATGACAGCGTATGAGTTATCAAATTGTCTGGCAATAAAAAATGTCTAAAAAACATGTAAAAAATATATAAATGTATTAAAAAATTTTAATTTAATAAACTGAGTTCCTAGCCACAGTGGCCATTAATTTAAATAAAAAGTGAAGTGATAAAGTGAAATATGAAACTTTTTAATCACACCTACTTATATGTATTTTTTTTTTAATGCTGCCTCTCTTATTGATTGATTTGATTTATATTGTTATTTTTAGACCATCAAAAAATCTCAAGCTTTACAAATGTTTCAGCTAGTGCGTCAAATTTTTAACATTAAATTAATATAAATTAAAAAACATTCTTAAACGCTTTGTACTATGTGCAGTTTTTGCTTGTATCCCCTGATTATCCAAAAATATTAAATAATTGGTCAAAAATATTTAACTAAAACTATTTAAAAATTGCGAAAAAATTACAAAAAAGTGATAAATAAATCTATTGGATGCTACTAGCGCTTCATTCTGTTTCTGAAGTGTGCTTCAATGTTTCGTTCTAGACGTTTATTTTGTGGAACAGCTTTAGTTCCAAGTATCATTTTATTATGCAACTTTTGTCAGTTGTTTTTAATAATCCTTGAAATTAATACTATATTTATAGGACCAATAGTTGTAAATCTAAAAAAATTTAGCCAGCTATTTAGAAATAAATCCGTACAAAGTCTGCAGTTCTTTACAGCCAGACTCAAAATTACTTTTGCTATTCGCATTGGACAGCAACGCGTACATTTGGCTGATTTTACAGATCGTTCCAAGTTCAGAACTACAGTATAATTTTATAGGTGAACAATTGATGGTACAACTTAAACTTTGTTTTAAAAATGTATACAAAAATGATTAGTACTTACTAGGGTGGTCCCAGAATTAGATGACCTAACTACAACTTAAGCTTTCAAAATAAGACTTTTAAATTTTTTTTCGAACGCTTACAAACACTGCTTGGTTAGATCGACTAATTCTGAGACGATCCTAACTTGATGCCAAAAAAAAAATTGTGATTTTTCCCAAGTTTCTGTTAACCTATAAACCCTATAAACAAGAAATATGTGTGGCTTGTAGCTCTAAATCAAAGAAAAACGAGCAAATTATACCTGTCATAGGTCTACATTTATAATGTAGGAGGATTCAAAATGCTGCAGCTGCCTGCTCAACGCCTGTTTAAATTTCAATTTTCTTTGACTTAGTTAACTTAATTTCTGGCTCAAATGGCCAAGGAATTACAATAAATTCTTTAACCAGGCATGTAATCGTGTTATCATCATTATTTACAATTACACCAACGCACACACGCATACATGAACAAAACAAAAAAAAAAAAAAAACTTATACGAGTACATATCAACGAGCACCTATATAGATATGCATGTGCGTATCTCTTAGATACTTAGTTTCATGCGTTTGCTGCGTGCCCTGGAGCATTGCGTCGGTATGTATGTAGCTATTGCTCTTATTGTTGTTGTTATTGTTGTATGTGGCATTAATAATACTTACATACAAATAAGCAACAGCCGCAGACGCAGTCGCAGCCAACTTGCATACAAAACAAACTTGAAGCGTCTTTTGAAAGCTATATAGCACATACATATGCCTCAGACATACTGACAGATGTACATATATACATGCATACATACGGATTGTACATACCTACACATACTTCAATGTTACCTAATTAAAGTTTACAACAACAAAGTATACGCTGTCGCAGTTAAAGCTACGGCCAACAGCAGCAGCATGATTCATTGGAATGCAAAGAATTTTTATATGTTTCTATCTACGTTGATGTTGCTGTTGTTGTTGCCTTTGTTGTTGTTTTTTACAATTTCAATATGTACGATGAATGATTTTGTAACAAACAACACTAACACCAACACCAACACCCTAAAAAACATCAAGGCAAACATACAGTGCGTGTGGAATGCAGTAATGGGCCAGGCACAACAAAACCAACAACAAAGCGGACCAAAGCTGGAACTCATTGGATAGGGGTATATTTAGTGGCGAAAGAGCCAGACAAACAGTCCAAACAGATAGACAAATAGGCAAAGCTTCTAAATTTTAGATACTGCTTTTACTAGATATCTGCATTTAAAATGGAATTTTTATTATGAAATGTCAAGTAGCATAGCTACCATAAAAATTTAAACTAAAAAATTGTTTGTTTTGACAAAGATTTGTAATACCACAATACTTAAGATTTGTGGCATGTATCTTTAAGTTGATCGGAGTCATTGTACAAAGCCAGCATAAGAAACATCAACATTTTCGTACCATGATTTATTAGTACTTCCGATGAACTTCATTCGATTTTCGGTATTCAAGACCTACATATTACCAATGTAAAATACTGCTTTGCAGAATTCCATCGCGGGCTATTACCATTAACCGACGAATTTCGTGAAGATCATACAAAATCGGCCATAATCGTAGAAAAATTCGATGCCGTAAACGAAATGATAAAGTTAGATCATCATGTGACATCCCAGGGCAGTAGTTACACCAGCGAATATTCAATATTTCATGAACATATGACAGGAATAGTTCACATTGTCGTTTGGTTCAAGAAAAAGTTAAAGATATTCAATAAAAGTGTTTCAAAAGACGAGTCCTCGATTTGCTGAAACTAAAATACAATCGACAGTAAGGGTCTCCAAGATGAACCAACTCCAACAAAACTTGTTCGCAGGTAAAGCACTTCGAAGCAAATGTTCGCCTGTTTCTTCTCAGTAGTCGGCCATGTCGCCATTGTTTCTGTAAACTAAGGATAAAGAACCGCCGATAACATATCATAATTCATTACGATAATGCAAGCTCTCACACATCGATTGAAGCACGAGAAACATCGAATTGATAGATCATTCTATGTAGACTGCTGATCCAATGATTTCTTCTTATTTCAGCACATCAATAATGTTAATCATTTTGTATCTCGGAAGAAGCAGTTGAATTGGGTTAAAAATTCATATTTTGCAGAAAGCTCAATCAGTGTGGAAAAAGTGATTTCAAAATTGGTTTAAACACATGAAAAAATTCATGGATCTTCATGGAGAATACTTTCAAAAATAATAGAGCCGTTTCATGACTTGTTAGGCGCAAAATATATTTATTATTTGGATTACACTTCTCCTTGTTTATATCTCAACAAAAACTTCTCAAGACACATTACTCGCTACGTTGCTCCTAGAAAAGTTCCGGAAAACGTCAATTGCGAAAGAAACCGTGTGAAAGTATCATCTTGATAGCAAGATTAAAATTTGGTTTGTTCACATCAGCGCCTTCTTCATATGAGAATTTTCTTACATTAAAAATGCTATTCATTACTTTCTGGAAGTTTATTTTATTTTGGGAATACCCCAAAATATGTTTTACTTTTTTCTCGTTATGAAATTAAATACAAAGCAATTCGTTAAAAGCAAATCAAACACAAACTTGGGGGTGCTAAACCTTATTCGATTCTGAGGCACATGAATTTGAAATGAACCGAGGCTCCAACTCATTGTTGGATTGATTACGTTAAATAGAAGGGCTGCTATGTTGAGTTTTAACATTCTGCGGAAAAAGAATTGGCTTTAAAAGATTTACCATATTATGGCCAATCATACATACCAAATTTGGTGACTGTAGCTTCTTTACAAGCATATTTACCTACAGGATGCTTTTAGGAGAATTAATAACTTACGGTGGTATTTTGAGAAGACAGCGGAGAATAGGTGGTAGATTTAGTGGATGAGGCAACACAAGCTTGAAAGCTTTTCGTTGGTTTAAGTTAAAACGCTGACATTTTCCGCGACGAAAGGATTTTATTATCTATGCTATTTTAGTTCAACGAAGTATCTCGGTAAATCAAAAATACATAGTCTTTTACTATCTGCGGTCCGTGCAGAGTGTGGGCAAAGCTTATTTGTCTCATGTTTCAAACTATGCAAACAGGACTTAAATATATAAAAGTTCCTATAGGTCTTACAAGAACTAGAATGCCGCCAAACAGGACTTAAATATATACATATGTATAGATTGAAATCGATTATCTGTGCTTCCCGCTGACCCACGGTGCGATATCTGAATTGAGTCTTCTTTTTTGCCTTTCCTGTACACCTCTGTGCGGACGCATATACTAATCGAAAATATTGAGGATAAACTTTACCCAATTATCTATCAGCCATCAATCCGCATGTTTGCTCTTATGCAGTCAGGACATTATATCCCATGGTGAAGATGGTCAAACAGCCGGTAGTTTGGTCGATTGTACTTCCTAACTCACACTGCGGCATTCACAACATAACGCAGAAAAAATTAATCCCAATTCCATAAAAAGAAGAAGAAAGAACAAAAATAAATTGTATGAAGTGGGTTTTCAATATTTTGCTCCAAAATAGTGTTCCAAAAACTAGATTTCTACGCAAAATTAAATTAAATGTTCTGCAGTTTGAGGTTCCCAACTATTTTTGAAAAAAAAATATTTTTACGCTATCGGGATAATATTATATATCTCCCTTTGGCATATCGCAGAAAAAAAAACAAAAGCCTGATTAGTTTGTTCATAAAGATATCGTATTTTGCGTTGAGAGCTATTCAGGCTTGACTATATCATATAGCCCCTTAGCAGCGATCAGACAAAAGAACCGAATTCGAAAATTAAAAGCTTTTTGAAGTATGTATCTAACTTTGTTGCCAAATTGTATCCGAATCTGTTTATTTCTTTGCTTTTTGTAATGGTACAGGGTAACTCAAATTCGTTCTGATTTTAACATTCTCTTGCAGTGAACTCGCGGGCATAATGCGATCGTTCTTAGTTCCAAAAAAAAACGGAGATAACTTCTAATTACAATTTAATAAAAAAAAAAAAAAAAGTTTCATATTTTCACAATTTACAATTTAGAAGTTATTAAAAAATTTTTTTACGATTTTTACCCATTTTTTTAAATAAAAAAAACAACATATTTTTAACTCAAAGTTTCATCTTTCATTGAAAAAACTTTTTTCAATATACACTTATCGATAAATGGGTTCATAGTTAAAATCGAATCCGATCTTGAAATTGGGTAGTACCCCCCAGCCCCCAGTGTAATACCCTGTACCTCTTTTCTCGAAAAAAGTAAATTCCAGCATATTCCTTCTAAGAACTTTCCAATTGGACTTTTTTTTTTTGGTGCAAAACGACATTTATCGAATTTCACGTAAAAAAAGTTATTTAAAGTTTATGGGCTAAGTTTCAAGTTCAAATGTTGAGGTGTGTAGGATAAAACACGGTAAATCGATTGCGGGGGGTGGGGAGCCGCATCGCTAAAATTTGTACGAGGATTTGTTCATTAGAGGGTGTAGCCAAAAACCGCGAAAAATATACTACGGGGAAACGGAGGAAGATTTTGACATAATTCAACAAACTTTATCTTCTCAGGAAATATGCGCACCAGCTGGTAAAGTTTCGTATCTCTAGCTCTTATAGTCTCCGAAATTTAGATGTTCATACAGACGGACGTACGGACAGAAGGACATGGCACAATCTGCCACGCCTGCTTCTGTCCGTTACATACATTGTTGCACAAATCTAGTATACCCTTTGTACAGGATATAAAAATCTTCGAAATCAAAAGGATCGAACTTAGAAAGTGGCCCGCTTCACTTTTTTCATCTTTTTATTATAAATAAATCTGTTAAGTCCGTTTATTGTTAGAGACATTCATTTCAACTATATAATGTCCAATGTAGGTTCCACCATTGCATTACAAACAGTATAGCAGCAGGATAACGAATCTCGATTTATCTCACGGTTCCCATGCATGCATTACAAGACTAATCCCAAAACCCATTACAATTTCTTGGAAAAAGAACGGTCTGCTTTTGATACTCGGTTGAAATATGTGGTCTGCATTGGTCAGCCAAGAGCTCCATAGGCCATTCATTGATCTTGGAATGTCTTTGCCTTGTTTGTAATCAACACATTTCATAGTTCTTCCCACACTTGACAACGCAGGACACAACATTGCGGCACAGTCACTTTGATATTGGCACACCCACGTATACACACGCACACACGCACATGTAGTCAGAATGGGACATCAACAATCAAGAAGCAAACTAATCACTTTAAATTTCTCATACTCTAATCTGCGAGACAGGAAGTTATTGTCAGCAAAAAATTATTAGTTGTTGAAAAATGTTTAAGAATGTGATGATCCTAGAGGCATTTTAGTGTTGCAGTTTCGAGGAAAATGCAACTTATCGGCATCTGTCCAACCCACAGTTATATACTATATACAGTAGGTTCTTGAGAAGGCGACTGTAGCGGTATCTGTGTCTAGCTCCTATTTCAAATGACTGCTCAATGAGTTCTACGAATTTTGCAATGCACCACAAAGAGCTGCATCGCTGGCGATCGATTCTGTTGCACGCAGCGATCACAGCGGGCAGACCCAGACTTCAGATACGTAAAATATGCCCAATTTGTTTTGTATGGCTTTGTTTGTGCATTTTTTTTGAAAACACCGCCTACAATACAATCTCATTATTAACTCGGACACTTGAGTTTGTAGCTGGTGCAGTTTGTTGGAGAGATCTTGTGTGTGGGAATGCAATTGCTAAAAGTTTCCACTAACTGTGACATAAAAACTACAATCTGGGCGTGGTTAGTATAACAGTATCAAAAGAAACTTCAGAAGTCAATCAAGAGATCGTCGGCTGCTCATTTGTAGGTACGAGTATAGTCGTAACCGCTGTCTCCGAAAAATGTTGTAAAAACCCCATGCTGGGTTACTCCACTGTTTCTCACATTCAACTCTTCTGTTTGTTTAGCTTTTGAAGTTGCAGCGACAACATCATCACCGTTCCTACACTTCGAGCTCTCTGTTGTTGCATTGTTGTTGGTGTTGTTGTTGTTGTTATGTTAAGTATCGCGGGTTGGGCCCATGTCGTCGCCATAGACATTGGTTGCCATCACCGTAGCCTCATTGCATTTGAATATGAAAAACCGTCGCGTCGTCGTTGTGTGGTATGCCTGGAATGCAGTTGCTCAGTCCCAACTCATTGTCGTTGCTCTTTTGTTATCAAATGTGTTTTGTGGACTGGCCAGTGGTCTTGTCTATGAGGTGAGCATAGACTGCTGCACTGACAAAAAAAACACTAGTCTCCTAACAAGTAGAGTCAAGGTAAGCCAAGTACAAAGTTATTCTAAATCTTACCAAAAGTTAATCCTGATGGTCCACCATCAACTCCAATAATATTTTATTTTCTTATGCATTTTGAACATATTCTCTAAAGCTCTATAGTGTTTATACTGAATTGTTAGAAATTGCACAGTGAATGAAATTCGGAGTCATTCCGAAGTCTTCTTTTTTATTGATCTGGTCCGGGCACTCCAAATTATATTTTGCTTGTGTAATATCTACAGTTAGATTTGGAAGCCAATTTCTTAGATTAACAACATATTGTAAAATTTTCATTTTTGTTAAAAACGATTAAATTCGTAGAAAAATCGGAATATTTAAGTTTCATGCCAAGTGTGAAAATTAAAGGGCTGAAATTCGAAAACCTTTTAATTCTGAATTTTGAATTAATTAAAAAAAACAAGAAATAAAGGGTCATCAATCTCTTTCAAATGTTGGACGCAACTGCACCGTAGCTCGTCCATGCGCAGGTTCCAATTTTCGACGACGCGTTCAAGCATAATCGGCGGTATCTTGCGAATAACACGGATAATGTTGGCCTCTTATGCTTCAATCGTAGCTGGCTTATCCACAAACAATTTAGACATCAAGTAGCCTCAAAGGAAAAAGTCTAACGGTGTGATATCACACGATCTTAGTGGCCAATTCATCGGTCTGGAGCGTGAAATTAATTGTTCACCGAATTGGTTCCATAAAATGGCCTAAGCGCGCGAAAAACATTCTTTACAGAACGCGAATTTTCGTTATAGAATTGTACGATTTGTAAACGTTGTTCGGGTGTAAGTCTTTCCATGATGAAATGGCAATGAACTTAAAAAAAACAAATAGCAACTTGACAGTACTCACGAGTGAGTAAAAAACCCAACTGAAAAAAAACCTCAAGATTGCTGACCCTTTATTATAATCAGGCGTAGACAGTTCTACAGATACTATAATAATAAATACAAAAATTTGGATTTTATCAATTTCGGTATCGAAGTTAGAAAAATGAATATCTTTTTCTGGTTCAGTCAGGAAATCCCGAAGAAAAAATTGAAGACTTTAAAAGCGCGGATGATTTTGAGATAACGCGTTCCATCACACCGAAAAAAAAAAAAAAATAAACCGATTCAATAAGAAATAGTACTTAGATATGCAACTTTTTAGCGATCGGTGTAATGGGGGCTATATGGTTCAGTCGAGCCATTTTAATAAAATTTGTAGGCATAGTACTTGGGAATTCTAAAAAAATCTTCCCAATTCTAAATTTGATTTGGATGTCATCATAAGCAAACGAATTATGGCCTGAAAACGTTTTTCGATCGATTATATAGGGTGGCCGTCGATAGCGTAGTGGTAGCGTACTGGCTTTACAAACCGAAATTCGGTGGTTCGAATCCTCGCAGTAGCACTGATATTATTATTTTATATTGCCCAAGAAAATCTCTATTTCAAGACACTGCCGTTCGGGTTCGGCTATAAACTGTAGGTCCCTGTTCTCTTCGAACAGTTATTAATAGAGATCCCCATGCCCCGCCCAGGGGCGACTGACAAAAAATTGTCAGTCAAGGGAATTATTATATTATATAGGGTGGATCATCTGTTGAATTGTTGTTAATTACAATACTATATATTCGTATATTTTGCATCAAAATTAGGTAAATGTATTTACCAAATGCACAGTTGAAACTACTCATTTGTGTATGAAAAATAATATCGCCCAAATGGCTGCCGCGGCTGATTCTACAAACCCGTATGCGAACATTGTAATTTTCGATGAAAACTCATCTGGCTGTTCTTCCATTCATTAAAGCGACGCTGATAATGGTCCGTGGTCTTGTTAAACGATTCATGACTAAAATTTAATAATTTTAAACTTGACATATGTCGAAGAGCATTGGACAGAAATGTACCAAATTATGAGTGTTTAACAACCAAGCCAACAGATGGCCCACCCTATATTATTTGTATTATATGATAAAGTCAACTGATATTGATAAAATTTTAAACAGTACTTGGGAGCTCTACGCCAAATTTCATTTCGATATCTTTATGAACAAGTGAATCGAGACTATACCTATAATGTAACCCCGATGTTGAAAAAAATGAAATAATTAGGGATCTTATTCAAAAATTTTGTTGTTTGCCTATATCAAACCTTTTCTTTAACTTTAGTTTCGTCTTTCTTTAAAAGAAATAATTCAATTAACGATAACTTGATAAACAGTCTGAACTTTGCAAAAAAAAAAAAATTATGAGCTAATACCTGTATCATATGTATCGTAAAAATCGAAATGATCGATTTGAGAAGTAGCTTCATTATTTTCACCCATAGCCATATAGATAATTGCACAAACTTATTATAGATACCTTGAAACATGCATCTATTAAAGCAGTTTTGGACTAATATCTGTTTTTTTTTTTAATATTTTATTTCTCGCAGTGAACTGACAGGCTTCTGCATTAGGGTGTGCCTTATAGTCCGGTATCTACATACAATGCAGAAAACCATTGCTAATTTTCGCCAAATAAGGTCGACGTCAGCCCAATGCAGAAGCTGAAGCAGCAGTCTCTCTCTCTCTCTCTGTGCTTCTGCCGGGGGTCCAACGGTCATTTTCATGCAAGAATGCGGAAGAATGACTCAAGAACTTGTGTGTGTGTGTGTGTGTGTGTGTGTGTGTGTGCAATAGTTTGAAAATAAATGCACAGGAAAGAAGAAAGCGCTAAGCGCTCTATTCCATTGCACATGCGATTGCAACATGTTGCAAAGCCAAGAGGCAAGAGGCAACAGCCAAAGCGACTTTTATATGACACAACGGATGTGATGTTCTGTGCCATGCTGAGATGTGGCATGGCTTTTGCTTCTAGCAGAGCGAAACCAAAGTTGCTGGTATGTGAGATCTGTCTAGACTCTTCTCAAATCACTCTTAAGCATTGGAAAAGGCTTTCAAAGTTATGCAAAGGTCTATGGCCAACATCTAGCTGCTATCAATCAAAGCTTCAGCCATGCAGTACCCAAAAATAAATACAGGGTTCTGTTTTAGGAATATAGGTATTATTGTTATGACGAGGGTGTTGTCCAATACATGCTATGTATAGCCCTCATGTTCACTCATGGCAGACATATAAGAATATATATTTGTGATCTAACGGTCTGTGACAAATTTTATTTCTGTAGCGAATTCTTTGTCTCAATGTGTCTCTCATTTACTCTTGTGAACTCTCTTTCTCTCTCTGACTGATCCATTTGTATACTCTTCATTCAGCATATCGTCTACGTGCCCTTATAATAAAGTTTGTACAACTATATATATTATAAACATATCTATATCTATACATTTTGTTAAAAAGATAATTTTTTGTTTTAAAGATATTAATGGATTAAAGTTGACTTATAAAAGCAATGCCAATGGCCACATAAAAAAAGAGGAATAGTGAATCCGAATCCGCTAAATGAATTGGCCAAACAGGTCTAGGTTCTAACCTAATCTAAAAATCCCAAAGCATTGTTTTTCGAATAAGTTTTTAAGTTTTTGGGATTGCGAATCTAAGGATCAGTTCCTTAGGGTCCTGAGGTAATCTCCAGAATACATATTTTATGGGGTTATTGAGGTTATGTGGATTTTTAGAGCTTGTATTCAGCAACCGTAAAAACATATAGAAGATATGTTCTGAGCTCTGAAGCTGAAAATCGTTTTTTTTTTTTTTGTGCAGCTGTGTTTTAGCATTGCCTCAAAACACCCCATAAAGAATCGTTTTCGAGTCCTGATGTCGACGATTTTTTTTCATATGTTTTTGAGAACGCTGTATACAAATTCAATGTCCAAAAAAAACTCCAGTACGTCAGCGTTCTAGGATAATTTTCAAAGTAACTAGTTTTATGGTGTTTTTTCAGGTTATATAAATTCAAACATGGTCTGACCCAGTTGGGGAAAGTTGCAAAAATGGGCTGACAGTTTTTTACGAGCTCTGACCTATATACACTTCGAAGTGAAAAACTCCCCCCAAGACCAAATCCTGGATCCGCACCTAGTCTGACCAATGGAATGAAAGTGTTTTTTTTTTTTTGTAAGCCAGTATTAGCCTGAGTTAGGAAAATTGTTTAATATTTGTGTTTGTATCATAATAAGGTTTTTGGCAAACTTTTTAGTTCGTGTTATTTCTTCTGACACACGAGAATTTATATAGGCATGTCCGCCCATATGTAAGAACTTATAAGACATCTCTCAAAAAGTATACAAGCTAAAGGTGCATATAATCCATGTACAAATAAAGTTGGTCGAATTGTATGACTATCTGCTCTCCTTTACGGATGATGCATTCAGTGCATCAAGTATGGCCCTAGAACTTTAAAACAATAGAGCCCCAAAAAATTACGAAAGTTATGCGCATTAAACAACGTATAAAAATAAACTTTCCCATAATGATCTGGGTCTTTTAAAAGAGCTTATTAGAGAAACTTATTTTGTAGAAAATTTCGTAAGCTTATTCCAGGGTATTTTCGGTTAGCCAAATGGATATCAATAAATGATTCATTTTCGTATTAAACTCGATTTAAAACAAACAGAGAGCAGCTTATAAGTCTCGTTGATCTAAAGAGTATGTAAACTTCGATTTCCCTGACATAATTTTTATTTTAAAACCGAATGTCACTTTGTAGCATATTTAAAAGCACATAAAGATGTTTACAAAAATAAAATCTTCGCTATTTTTTTTTATTTTTTTTTGGCGTACGCATAAGGCACCTACAGAATTCGGCTAGGGCTTTAAGCAAGCAGCTCCCCACCCTCAAATGGCACCACCAGCAAACCGCTCAACGATGACAACGACTACGACGACACTTAAACATTTTTACACTTCCTTTGGATGGGCAGACATGAGTGTGCCCCTTGCCGCGCATTAGACGGACGTCTTGGTCGTAGTCAAAAAATAGCCTAACGACAAACCCAAAAATAGACGAGACAGCCGCAGCCGGCGCAGCAGACAACGTTTGGCTGCTGTTGTCGCAACGGTGGCGCTCCGTCCAAATGATGTGTAGTGCGGCGTCCAGGGTTGGTTCTCAAATGAAAAGAATTTAAATGGCGCATTGAACGTAAGTTCTCTAGGAGTTGTCTAAACTGTGTATATATGTGTAAGTATATAATACAGAGTTCGAGTGAATACAAGCCTTTATGTAGTAGGCTATGTTGCCTACTTATAGGCGCAAGGAACTTACAAAAATTTGTTTGCTAAACGTCCGGCCCTGTGAATCTTGCTTTGCTACTTAGTGACGTCGACTCGACACAGTCACAGACATCTATAGTTATACTAGCTACACTATATAGCTTCTTTATTTTATTTTTTTCAAATTAAGCATTGTCTGCCTGATTCTGGGCTGGTCCACGCATACCAATGCTACGAAAGCTATTGCCAGAGACGTCGCATTCGCTATTCTTACGCTTTATATATATATTTTGCTTTCTTTTGAGTAATGGACACAGATCACAGTACCTCGGACCACGCCGCACTGCGACGGGACATGACCGCAGCCGCCGTTACCATACCATAAGCATCAGCGTCACCGCCGCCGCATACACTTATAGACCGATCTGACGTGCCCATATATACATACATACATACATAGCATGTACATTATATTGTATGTACAATACATACATATGTATGTATGCATGCATGTTGTATACATATATGAATAGATCAACGCTATTTTGCTATGGATAGCAGCGTAAATTCAAATTCAGATTCACTTGCCCACAAAATTAGAAATTTTAAATAACAACAACTTAAGCAACAACAGCAAAAAAAACAAAAAAATAGCAACATTTTTCAGCATCTAAATAAAGTAGCAAAAAAAAAATTAAAAAATTAATGAAACAGCAAAGAAATTATCAACAGAGGAAAATAGCAGGAAAATCCTAAGCAAGTCATAATGTTTTTGGTATTGTTGTTGTTGTTGTTGTTGTGGTAACCAAGCAAGTTTTATTTAAAGTTAAATGGGGAGCTCTCGGTTGGTTGCTCTGTGTGCCAAACTGAATAGTCTGGGAATGCCCAATGCCCGACGACGCTTGCTGCAGGAATGTGTGCCCCTATGGAAATATTTTAGTGTATGCAGGAAGAGAGCATTTGAGACATATGCATTCCACACTTCCGTATGGTAACAGAACTATTCCTTAATCATCACAAACAACTCAATCATCAGTCAGAAATAGCAATATGTTCAGTCATTTCCGTTATTTTTGGAAGCCATTCGGCTAGAGGGGTCATTGCTAGTCTAGGTATGTACACAAGTTCCTGAGTGGGTCACAACAAAACGAACAACGTATCACTAATGATGACTGTGAAAAGAATAGGGAAGACTGCAGAATGTTTGAATCATAAATAGATTCCAAATAATTTTAACACAAGCAATTCTTATAGTTTCTTTAGATTTCTGAAATGTCTTTCCATTTTTTTTTTTGTTAGTATCTATAAATATTCAACATTAGTTGATACAATAGCAAGATAGTTGGAAACGTTTATTTTGCGGTTAAATAAAAAGATGCCGAACTAGCATAGTCAAGCTAGCTGAGGTGGCTACATATGTGGCATGAAAGTAGCTTCAAAATAATGACAGAATCAACTGGATATCTCTCATTGTTGTTGTTTTATTTAAAGTTTCTTATATGGTTCTTTTTTTGTAAACTGACTAGGTTAGCTGGGTCTTCTTCTCCATGCTACCAAAGGTAGCTAGTGCACCGACCACCAGTTACTTGCAATGGGGGCACGCTCTACAGCTAAGCCTTCCAAGACGCTTTGAATTCCTTTGCCGCTCGCACTTCTTTATATATAAGCAAGATATGATTGAGCTTTTGGTTATGACTTTCTCATAAAGTCAATGTCAAAATAAGGTCTTGCGAAGTACTTTCCAATCAAACACTTTAAAAATATTTGCATCTGCGTGATCTCTCTCAGCAAAGCCATTGGATAACTTAGACCATTTGTCGCCTATAACGATAACAAATATGGACACCCCAGTCTGGTTGAACTCTGCTAGTTGGTTTGGTTTGCTTTCAAAAGAACCACTAACATATTAGATTTATTCAGGTAAAAAAAAAAGTATAGGGTGGGTCATCTGTTAGTTTTTGGTTGCTTGGTTGTTTGTTAATAGCAATTAATTCGTATACTTCTGTATATGTTTGTACCTGTTTAGAACAATTTTCCAACGTAAAGTGAACGGTTGCCCAGAACTGCGAATTGCCCAAAACAATATTTTAAAAATGATAGCTAATCTGCCCCTGGCATCTGAAAGTCAAATGCTAAGAGACTTCTTTCATTACATACTCATTTTTAAAATAGTTGCATATATTCTAATTATTCTTATATTCTATCATTTCATTTCACTTAAACTGCCATGAATATCTAAAGGTAAGAATTCTTAAGTAACGACATGAGCAACCCTCACAACGAGCCAAAAAGCTAAAAATGCCCACGAAAGATTTGGCCAAATGACCGTTGCGGAAGCACAATTGCTTGAGTTTTCCTCTTTAGCGAAACAGGACACAATAAAGTCCAATAGCTTCCTGAAGATTGTTAATTATAACAGCAGATAATGCGGTAGAACCAAATGCAGCAGTGTCATCGGCAAAAACTTAAGTGTTGCAGCCTCGAAATATCGAGAGTCTGAGGTATATATTATGCGTGACAGACCTTAAGAGCAACATGCTGCGATATTTACCAATTTCAACAGAAATTTCATAATTTCTTAAGAAACTTTGGATCATTGTTATAAGCTCTGACAGGAAGTACCTATAACGTATGCATTTTGAGCACTAACCTATCATATTTTCGATGACTTTTTTTTGACGAAAACTCACCTTCCTGTTCTCCCATCCATTGAACAAATAAGCAATGCTGACAATGGTTCGTGGGCTTCAATGGTTGCGTGTAAATGGCGCGTCGATGTTCCTATCAGCTCGTGCTCACTGGTCTCAGCTATGTTTTTTTCACAGAACAACATTTTCATAGTACGTCTTTACCACTTTTTCGGCGGTGTTCAGTTGTTAAAAGATTCATGACTTAAATTGAGAAGTTTTGAACTTGACAAATTATAAGTTTTTAACAACCAAATCAACAGATGGCCCACCCTATATTTCCGCTGGCTAAGCATAATTGTTTTTCACCTCATTAACAAAATTTTTTTTTCGCTATCAATTAGCTCCAATTTGCAACGAATTTTCCTTGTGATCAAAAGAGAGGGATAATACAGGTTTTTTTATCTTCTGGCCAACATGTGTTAACCTACTTCTACTTTTCTTTCCAATACTACAAATTTCCTTATCGCCGTTGTAGCTTATTAAGATTCCTATATCCTAACATCACCTTGCGGTATTGCATGCCTCATAATAAGCTACAACGGCGATAAGGAAATTTTAATCCAAATTTCAGATCAAAAGTTCTCAAATCTATTATGCTAAGCGGTCCAAAACTCGTTCAGTTACTAATCTTTAATTTTGCTAGTAAAGTCCTCATCATCCTGGTAGATGAGCTTCTACTAAGTAATGCGAGACGACTAATCACTATACAGTGGCTACTAAGACGAGCTGTTTTTTGTAGAAAATATTTCCCCAAATAGAGCCCAGGTAAATTTATTGTGCGAAAAAACGGTTTTTGTGATCTTGAAATGCCTTGAATATCTCAAGATGCGGTGATGATATTTATTTTAGACTTGGAAATTCTTCATAAAATTTCAAATCGAGAATTTATAGCAGTAAACTTATTATCCTTTTATTTCGAAGATTTATACTTTTATGTCACTATTACAAGGTACTAATACACCAAAATAGCATCACACGCTCAATTACACTAGTCCACAAATTTAAGGGTCATCGAGTGAACCTTCGTATAAAAGTGTTTTTTAGGATAATATTGGCTTGAGAAACACGAAAATTACATTCATTTTTTGTTTCTTAAGAACCGTTTTCGAGAATTTTTTCAAAAAATATGTTTTTGGGCGCCCTTTTCAGTTATTCGTCAACATCTATCTCGTGAACAAAATTTTGTATCGACATTTTGAAAAATGGTCGAACATGCCACTTTTTTGCGACTTTGGTTGCTTGTAACTTCAATAATTTTTACTAAATCCTTAATATACTTGATATGCATATCGTATATCACCGTAAAGAGCACATCAATACCTTTCGATCCAATCGTCTTTCACGTCGATAAAAAAAATTTGTTCACGATATATTGACGAATTACTGAAAAACATGCCCAAAAACATGTTTATCGAAAAAATCTGGAAAACGTATAAAAAAAAAAGAATGCGATTTTCGTGTTTCTCGACCCAAAATTACCTTAAAAACACTTTTATACGAAGGTTCACTCGATGACACTTAAATTTTTAAACTATTCGTTGTCTGGGAAAAGTTTACCTAAATATTTACTTGCCAATAACTCGATAAATAATCGGAATTTTGAAACAAAAATTTTCGTGATAATTATTGGAAAATAGCTTTATCATATATTTAAAAATTATAAAAATCAAAGAGGTCGATACAAACAGTGACTATATTTTTTTTTAATTTATTTAAATTGCATAAATTAAATTAAGTTTATAATCTCTTGAAGGTAAATTTTACGGCTTAAATGTTGTAAGAATTATATCTAACACGACTGATGTTACATCCTGTCAGCCCAATTTTGAACCACTTTTTCAAGAACTTCAGGTGTTATTTCATGTTTAATAATTAAGTCTCTATTAACCAAATCAGGTTGCTGTAAAAAGTTCATCGCTTGGCTTATATAAGAATAAATACCAAAAAAAAAAATTTTTCATTAAAAACTATACACAAAATACACTAGTTTACAAATTTGAGGGTCATCGAGTGAACCTTCCTAAAAAAGTGTTTTTTAGGGTAATTTGGGGTCGAGAAACACGAAAATGGCAACCTTTTTTTTTTCTTAAGCACCGTTTTCGAGATATTTTCGAAAAACTTGTTTTTGGGCACTATTTGCTGTTATTCCTCAATATCTCGTGAACAAAACTTTGTATCAACATGAAAGACGATTAGATCGAAAGGTATTGATTTGCTCTTTACAGTGATATATAATTATGTGCAGATTAAGTCAAAATTATAGAAGTTACAAGTTACTGACTTAAGTCAGTTTTTTTTTTATATTTTACAAAAGGTTACTTATTTAAAATAAAATTGAATATAAAAAAGGAATTAAAAATCATATACCAGTAGTGAATTCATTAAAAAAAAAATAGTTAAAGGGTCATCAATCTTGAGGTTTTTTTTTTTTTAATGCAAAAAAAACACCAAAAATTTCAAATGAATCAGAAAATCTTTATTATCAATAGAAAGAACCATGCTTGCCATTCACTTTTTAAAGATAATCCCTTTCAAATGATGTCCGCAACTGCGCCGTAGCTCCTCCATGCGGAGGTTCCAATTTTCGATGACGCGTTCGAGCACAATCGGCGGTATCTCACAAACACTTTGGATTTCACGTAGCCCCAAAGGAAAAAGTCTAACGGTGTGATATCACACGATCTTGGTGGCCAATTCACCAGTCCGGAGCGTGAAATTAATTGTTCACCGAATCGGTTCCATAAAATGGCTTAAGCGATTTATAAACGTTGTTCGCGCGTAAGTCTTTCCATGATGAAATGGCAATGTTTCTGTTAAATTATAATTTCCAATACATTTACTTATTTTCTAAGTTACCACACCACATCATTTCGTTACCTGAAGGTTGTTCTATTATTTCACCATTAAAGAACTTCGTAGTATATATATTTAGTAGTAGTAGTTATCCCTTTTGAAAGATCGGTAAAGCAAAAAAATATATATTTTCCTATAAATCCGAATGTGAATTCATTGACATGCCACAAATGCCAAAAGGAAGATGGAAAGCTTTTAAAAAACCAACTGCCTCTTAAGGCCAATACGCAGCATGAACAAATTTCGCATGGAATGACAAAACTTCATATAAAAAAATATCAATATTCATATAAAAAGTCATATCATAGTTTATCGAAAATTCAAATATGGAAGTCTTTTTGCTGAATTCAGGACAACATCTGGCACATCTCCTAGTGTTGTATAATATCGGTTTGATGAAATCGACTCTTTCTGGAGAAACCATAAAGAAGGAAAAACGCTATGCGCAATGAAAACAGTAGATTTAGGATAATTAATGAATATAAGAAACAAAAAATCAAAATAAAATCGGAACTAAGTAAGTCTCTATAATATGTGTGCGTATTTACTTAAGGATACTCTCATGCAACTTTCACGTTTTCGATTTACCGTTGCTTTAACTCCTTCAGATCTCCAGATGTGTGTGCTTATTGGCAATTAAATGAAAAACTTTATCAGTTAGTTGGATATGAACACATAGTAGAATCCACATCATTTCCAACTCGCACCGACACTTTTCAGGCACAAAATCAAAAAACCGTAAAACAATTTTTATGCGCCAGTGCATCGACGTCGTAGCCGACATCGGTCTTGTTGCACTGATCGAGCTGCAAGGAACGCAAAGCAAAACACAAAACAAAAAGCAACAGCCATACAATGACCAAAGACAAATTCTTGCGTTTTTCCAGGAATTCACTCAATAAACTCAAACAAAACCCAAACATTTAACAAACGAAGCACAAAACATGTATGAAGCTGCCAAGGGAAACGGAGACGCGGAGCAAAACACAAAATAAACAAAAAAAAAAAACGAAGAAAAGGAGAAAAAACAACCAAAAAAACAAGAAGCCCAGGAATTTCAAACAAGAACGAACACTATGGAGCTGGAGAAGCGCATGGAGCTGTGAAGTTGCATAGCCAAGTGAACCAGCCAGTGAGTAAAAGAACCAAAAAGAAGCAAAGACGCTGTGTGTATAATTTCTAGTGTTTATCAACACGAAAAGGAAGCAGCGGTGGCAGGTAGAGTGGCAACATCGACTGGCAGACTGGCGGCGTGGCTGCAACCTGGCAGTGGCTGCCTGGCTGCATTCCAAGTCACACAGAAGAAAAACATCAGCAAACACAACAACTGCATTGGCCCAACCTAATCCGAGAGAAGAGTGTAAAAGGAGTCGTCTACTTCGCCTTCGTCTCCAACATAGTCGGCTACTTTTTAGAGAGCTATGCTTTTGGTGCGGTACTTTTGCCTGCTCCTAAACGTAGTACATACGAATCCTCTAAAAATTATTTATTAACATGGTATAAAATTCGCAAACAGGTTAAAACGACCAATCAAAACAACAACAACAACAACACAAGCGGCAACAGCCAAAGACCCAAAGTGCAGATAATATTAAAAGGCAGCCAGCGAGCACTCCAAGTTGGAGCTCGAGCTCGAGTTGGAGTTGGAGCTACGAGAGTTGAAGTTGGACTTGCAGTTGGATATGGCGTGCGGGCGATGGTGCGCGCAAAGGCGCGGAACTGGCAGACACATTTCGAAAAGGGCCAACATGAAATTCCATGGGAGTCATTGACTTTATTATTATTGGTTGGTTACTTTTCTTGGGAAAGTTTTCTGTTGAAAGTTGCGCTTTTAACAGTTTTTGCTTTTATTGTTTTTTGTTTTTTTTTTTTTTTTGGTTGCAAAATTTATAGACAATGCAAGAATTTGGAAAAACATTTTGGGAAACCCCAAAAAGTCCCTTTAACCCATTTCTTTTCTCGCATTATTTTTAGCGAGCTTGATTGAAAATCCCAGTTGCTGCGCATCCATCAGCTTTATTTCAGAACAACCCGCCTTTTATATGCTGTGTACTTTCAATAATTTCCACAGCGTTCATCCGGGTGAGCAAACTACACTTGTGCCTGCACCACTCATTGCCACTGCAATGTAGGCTTTAAGATATAACAACCTTCATATTCCGGCAGTTAAGTATATTTTAGCCAGTTTCCAGATTGGGCTTCTGATGTTTTAATCGCCATGGCCAATTCAAGTCAAATTGAAAATTTTATTTTTTTTTAACTCAACTGAAATCATGGAAATTTTCGGAATGAAAACTTGAGGACTTTGGAATTTTCCTTTTAAGATCGTCGTGTGCCAGGCAGACACAATGGGGATTTTCACTAGATTATATAAAATATAAAAAAACCCTTGAAAAAGTAATTTCAGTCGTTTAAAGACCAAGCGAAGTACCTTACCTACAAGCCATCAGAAAACAAGACATCGAACTTTTCATTTTTTTTAATGAGCTTATCTTACAAGCTTAACAATATTTTTTACAAACTTGAAAATTTACTTTATTTTTTATTTTTAAGCATCCTATTTATCATTTTTCATACAGAAATTCCCATATGTCATTTCTCGCGCTTATCACTTCAAGGAACCCTTATAAATATAATTTCTAACTAACTTCCCGCTGGTTCTTGCCCACTTTTCTCAATCATTGAGAGACCGGCATATTTGGAATTTCTTTGTTGGCCTTTCCATAGAAACCAAACCCCGGCAAATTGATACTTTATTTATAGCAAAAAAAAAAGGCAACATCAAATACCAAAAACTGCTGGTCAGCGGCCACGGGCCATGGATTTATTGGAGAGCTCTGTAAAAGAGATTAAAAAGCAGACATATTTGTGGGCGCGCGCGAGTCAACAAACATTCCCAATGTATCCCACCACGGTCTCGGATCGAATTGGCAGGGCACCGCGTTAAGTTTTTAAAATAAAAATAAGCAGAAAAGTCTCGACTTTAGGATACCTTTTAGGCTCCGTTTAAAAACGGATGGATTTTTACTAACACATAGCTTTTTAAGTTAAAACTCGTTTTTGGTTGTCACTTCCACAGATTTCGTGCTGGTGTAATACCAAGTAAATACTGTTAGGGAAAAGCTGCACTGCGACCCTTAGGATCTATTGTGCTCCCTTCAAGCTCTAGAGCTCCTCAACTAGCCCAATTTCCGGGACAAACTTGATTATCCGAGATGGTTCTAGTCGGGTAATATCATGCATCAATATTCTATGCTCACCAAGAAGGGATTTCCTTCTTCTGGCTAGGGCATCACACTCTACAAGTATATGCTGGGAGGTTTCCTCCTCGGTTTCACAAAACCTGCATGTGCTTGAATTCAAGATGCCAATAGTACACAGGTGTTTCCTAAGTCTGCAATGTCCCGTTAGTAACCCCGTCAGTATCCTAAGGGAATTCTTGCCCAATTGGGACACTTTCTTGAACTTAATTAAGTTGTAGGAACCCAGAAGTTGTTTGGCCTGTCGTAAGCCGTCTGTGCCATCTCAGTCAGTTTCCCGACAGGACCTTTCTTCATCTCTTAGCAGCTGCTTGGTAGTATGTCTGCCAATGCCACAGTAAGGTTCAGGCCCTATTAGTGGTTTCGCAGCACCATTTCTCGCCAGTTCATCAGCTGCTTCATTCCCGGGGATGTTCTTGTGTCCCGGAATCCATCTAAGGGAGACTCTATTCCACTGTCCTAGACGGTTCAATTTGGTCCTGGTTTCCCAGACCAACTTCGAATTAATCTTCGAGCCATCCACCGCATTAATCGCAGCTTGACTATCTGACAGTATAGCAATATCTCTGTCTTTATATTTTCTATCTAGGTTGATGTCTACACATAGGCCTATAGCACATACCTCTGCCTGAAATATGCTGGTGTATGCACCCAGAGCTTCTGACAGTCGCGTTCTTGGTCCCGCGACTCCCAGTCCAGTGCCTTCTTTAGTCAAGGACCCGTCCGTATACCACACAGTAGTGTGTCTTTTCATAGGATGTATCTCCTCTAGCGTTGTCCAATTCTCTTTGTTGCTCAAAATAGTACTGAAGTTCCTTTCAAACTGGTACTCTGTGATCATCTCATCTCTGGGTAAGAGAATTGAGGGGACCAGTTTTCCCAGTTCGTCAGCGTCTCTAGCACTTATTATGTGGCCTTTGCCAATTCCCTCAGCCGACATTCTTAACAGTGTCGCCTTCATTTGAAGCCAAGTAATACCAAGTAACAATAATAACAAATTTAAGTACCTATAAAAGCGGGCCTTAGTCCGTTAAAGTCCTTAGAAGTCCAAAAATAGTGTGTTCTTAAATGAGCAGTTGAGCTATGTCTAGCTGCTCGTTGAACTGCTCGTATGGACACCTAGAGATCTCTCCATTTTAATCAATAGATGAGCATTATCCATACGTAGATAAAGCTTATCGGTTCATGGTTAATGTCTTTATTTGACCCAATTTTCCCGTTGGACTATATCATTATTACATACCAGAATCAGGCAACCAAAAATAGGAACTATGTAGTTCGCAAAAAAATATTCAAAATAGAAGCAAAAAATTGTTTTTCAATGCGATGCAGTAGATTTATTTCAAAGGTCTTAGACCAACCAATATTAAAGCCGAGCTGCATTCTACTCTAGATGGAAATCGCAGTTGTCAACCAAAAAAGGTGACCACTTCAGAAATGGTGAAAAAAACAACAAATCGGTATTGACAAAAAATTTGGAGTTGAAAAGATGTGCTTATGATGGCTTTGCTGACAATGAAACGAAAACAACATTGTGATGATGTTTCCGAGGAATGAGAAGGAAGAAGCATGCATCCATCATTTTAGATCAAGTGCGAAGCCAGGATTTGTTCTTAGGGGAGAGGTCACAAAAATTTGTCAACCCATTTTTTCAACTTTTGGGGTTTCTGGAGCTGAAACCTTCTCCCTGTGGATCCGCCACTACTTTAAACCTAGCGCGAAGAAACACGCATCCTATATCGCAAAGGCCAAAATCCACGACAAAAAATTCGAATGGTATTTATTGACTAAAATGGAAACTATGTATGTACATTAAGGTATAAAAAAAAAAAATTTAAACTTTTGAGATCAAGGAGATTAGTTTCTGATCTTCGTCTATTATTACAAGTACATCTAAGTAGATACGTTCCAGAAAAAACCGTGTAAAAAAAACCAGAAGTAAATCCTTAAGCTGCTATGAAAATAAATTAAAATATCTAAAAGATTAAGTTAATAAAAATGTTTTTCTTTAAAATTTTAATCATATAGCTTTTTAATCGTGCTAAATCGAAAGAGATTGTGTACAACATTTTTTTCTAGGCCCTTTTTTTTGTGGCAAAATTGCATGCTCCTAGCTCTTTTCATCTTCCAGAAACAGACAAAACGGACGGACATGGCTAAATCGAATTATTTTGTCGTCCTGATAATTTTGGTGTAAAGGTTGTGGGTGGTATGTATGTACATAAAGTACAGAGTATAAAAAATATATATGACGAACCTGAAAGTCGCGCGCGTGCCTTTTTGTCTGCGTAAAGTCCTATTATTAATAGGTCCAACATTCTTCCTTATAGTTTAGGCATGCTTCCGTCACTGATGCGCTTCAAACTCTCGACTTTAAAATACTTTACAATTTTCTTAAGCTGTAACTTTAAAATTGAAAAAGCCATAGCGCTTAAAAAGTTGTTGGGCACGGAAGGGGGTGTGGCAAAACAAAAGTATTCCGTACACATATAAGTAGTCCAAACTTCTGGTTTTGTTTTACCACCTTCTATAATCTCTAAGATCTATGCGTTCATGATCATGTTGCAGCTAATTTTAGAGGTCTTCCTCTCTATGTTACATAAATTTGCACAAACTTAATATACGCCTTAGTTTAAGTTACAGTGTATAAAAAAGTTGCAGTGTAAAGAAGTTGGCAGCTCCTTACGCCGGCGCATTGCTTTCATTTGTTTGCTATTTCTCGTACTTCTTCAACTGCTTCTTCTTCTGCTGCTGCTGCTGCTGCTGCTGGCAGCCACTGCTCATTGTTATTGTTATTATTATTATTATTATGTATTTGTGTTTGTTGTTGATGTTGTTGTAGTGTTGGGGCAAAGTTTGTGGCCAGTGCCGCGCCGCATGCTACTCGATTGCACTTGGTTAAGAGACGGCAACGTCTCAGCCAGCATTGCCGCTTTGGTGTATGAATGAATTTATGCTTTTGTTATTTTTATGTGTGTTTCACTGGAATTTCGTTTAATACCTTATACGGCATTTCATTTCTTTTTTGTTGTTGACTGCTATGCTTCGTACAAGTCTGTGTATGTTTTTGTTGTTGTTGTTTTTGTTTTTTTTTGTTTACTTAAGTGAAAGAAGCGCAAAGCAATATGCAAGCAATCGACGCGTTAAGGCGTCAAAGGCGGGGGCGGGGTTGCGAGCAACGCTGCGTCGGCCTCGGTATCAACAGGTAGGCAACTTGGATAGGTAGGTCAAAAACGCAAATATGTGCAAGTTGTTGCTTCCCACGAACATTAATAAAACTGACACGTTTTCAGGCTATGCCAAGTTTCTACACACAATTTTGCAAAACGTTTGCGACGTCTACTTTGCAGACTTGCACGTTTAAGCAGTTGCTTTTAAACAAAAAAAAAAATCATATAATGTATATTTTTTTTTGCTTATTGTATTTGTTCAAGCAATTTTAAAAACTCAATTTGAAAAAGCGCGCGCTGCTGCTAATTTGGTTTGTAACTTTGCTAAACTATTTTGTGTTGGCAGTGCTGTGCATTTTAAAATTTAAAGCCTAGTTCGTACAACAACCACTAAAGCTGCCACTTGTCAGCAAGAAATATTGCTGGCAACACTAGCCAGCAATAAGGCTGCCATATTTATTTTTTAGGCGGTTTAAAATTACATTTTCGAAAATATGTATGTTTACTTATGCTAAGCTACGTTATTGAAAATATATTAAACATATACACATTATTATGTTTTCAATCACTGCCAAATTTACGAATTAACATGACTACATTCGTATAGTTGCTGATAAGCCTAAACAGTTCAATATAGCGCCCCCTAAATTTGACTAGCTTGTTATTAATGAATAACCCCACAAACACACATAAAAACACGGGGTAAATCTGCTGCTGCCACTGCTAGTGATAACATTCAACGACAGCATGTAATCTCTCACTTAAACAAACATCAAAAACAATAACAGAAAAACCTGCCCAGCACGTAGTACGCCAGCTGATCTCATTCGCAACGTTTGCTCGCAAGCAGTTGGTTCATCTATTTAATAGACGCTATAATCAAATTATTCGGCAGCTTAGCGATAAGCTCTAATATAACATAGAACGATGCGTGGTCTAAATCACTTTCGCTTAATCACTTTTGATGTTACAAATACTTTACTTCGATTTCGCACTAGTAAGGGCAAGCAATATGGCGAGATTGGCGCACTTTTTGGAGTACGTTGTGACAATAATGAGCTGGTCAAGAACTTTAAAACGAACTGGTGAGTGAAAGACTAACGTCAAAGTCCGTCTTCTTTGCACTTAACACGCTTAATAAATCTATAAATAGTAACTTCAATCAAGCATAAGTTTTAGTCAAATTTTGTATGGGCTTATCTCTTTCTGGGTTAAGACATGGCATATTAAAAACAAATGCTACATTTGACTTATTTTGTATACCTAGGTACAAAATGAACCAGGATTATCCAAATTTTGGCGTCGAAAGTATTCCGCCGCTAGAATGGCAGCATTGGTGGCGTCAGCTAATATCAGGTATTTAGTTTATACGTCTGTCGATAATTAACCCATTTATCGCGTACAAAGTGCAAAAATAAATTAACAGCTTGTGATTTCTAATTTTGGTAGCCACCTTTGCTGAGAGTGGCGCAGCCATACCCGCTGAAAAGCTGGAAAACTTTTCCAATCATTTGCTCGAGCTGTATAAAACAACTATGTGCTGGCAGCATTGCAACGGCAGCATTGAGCTGCTCAAATATTTGCGCAAGACTAAACCGGACGGCAAGTTAGGCGTCATAGCTAATTTTGATCCCCGTTTGGATGAGCTGCTACGCAATACAAAGCTAGACAAGTTTTTGGATTTTGCAATTAATTCACATGCAGTTCGTTTGGAGAAGCCTTCGGAGGCCATATTCGCACGTGCAATGGCAGAGTCAAAGCTATCGAATTTAAAGCCCAATGAATGCTTGCATATTGGCGATGGACCCACGACGGATTATTTGGGCGCAAGAAAAGCGGGTTGGCACGCTGCATTAGTGCATGAGAAAAGCTATGACGCATACTTGCTTAAAAAGTACGGCAAGTCCATAGAACGTAATCATGTCTATCCTAGTCTTTATGATTTTCACAAAAAGTTGATTGATGATGCTGTGATTTGGTAGTAATAAACAGTTTTTTAATTGTATAACGATTTCAGGATTATGTTTCGCTTTTGCTGGTCTGTTCTAGAATATTGGGTTGCGCCTGGAATATGTCGCCGTAGGGATTTTGCGGCTTTTGGCTAGCATGATCGTATTGCGAGCCAATAGCCCACAGTGATTCCAGATCATATTCCTCACGTGCCTGCGGCGAGAATATGTGCAAGGATATATTGCCTAGTCGAGAAAAAAAAAATTGTAAAACAAGAGAAAGCAAAGTTTAAAACGTGCTTACCCAAATCCATTGCCATCCAGTCGCGACTTTTTTCACCTTCAATGCGTGGCAATATATCGCCCTTGCTTCGCTTGATTTTGAACATTCGGCGTACAAATTCGGCCGTGGCTAACATATGACGATAACTGCGCGCACTGCAAACGACCATGTGGTCCACATATTTCAGCTCCTCGGGCACATAGCAAACAAATATATCGTCAACATGCTCACGGCGCAGCAGCTCTACAATATCTTCTATGTCGAAAACACCGTGTATGCCTCCTAAAAAATTATTTTAGTCACAATTGAAGTATAGTGTACTAAAGATTATAATTATAAATACTTTTTAAATTTAATCCAGTGTATGGATCAAGGTCTAGCTCTTCAACAGGTGCACGTTCTTGCTCTTGGTAGCGCGCACGTGCCTCTTCTACATCAAATATCTCACTGGAATCGTCATCACGAAAAACTTTATATTTTTGCTGCACGGCGCCCGGAAGGATGGGTTGCTCCTCTTTTTGAACAGGCTTTTCGATGGATTTTGTGGCTTGATTTAACTCCGGATTTGTGAATTCATGATGAAAGCAGCGCAATATTGGCACACTTAGACGTTTATCATGTATTAAACGAAACACACGCGCAGTAAACATATCAATTAGCGCTGTTAATTATATTAAGTAATCGCCAATTGTGTAAATACGCTGCTGGCTGCTGGTTTGGTTAGTCTTGCCAGACAGTTTATGAGAATTATGAATCTGTCAAGTGTTGGAAAATGTTTGTACAAATTTTCAAATGTATTCAATTTTAGTTTATTTAATGTTTTTCGAAACTCTTTTAATGTTGCATAGTATTTATAATTTGATGCATGATTATGGAAAAGTTGTATCAAAATATTTCTTTGTATCTTTGTGGTCTATGTCTATGTTTATTCTATAAAAATTACTTTAACAAACAAGGTGCCCAAATGGAAATATATTAAGCTACGTGTTTTTTTTTCTGCAAGTACTGGTTGAAAGTGAAAACGAAACCAACTATATAATATTAATTTATTTGTATGATAACTGAATTTTTGTACTTCTTTAAATTTTGGCGTTGCCACTTGACTATTGACCATGCTGCCAGCTGGTTTGTTTAGATAGAGATGAATATAGCACAACGATGAAAATTATGGCTGTGCGAGGAGCTGCGCAATAGGAATTCTGTTAAACATTAATGTTAAGTGAGTAAGTTATCTTAAGTGTTTCAACATTTTCTGTTGCGAGAACACACGGAATCAATTACTGCTAATTTTTGACAAAAAAATAGAAAAAAAGCAGCGTTGCTAATCGAATTTAAAGCGTTTAATTAGAATTAAATAAATATAATATAAAGTGCAACAATTGTGAACTATATGGCAAGCTGCATAAACCTTAAACTTTATAGCACGCCAACAAAAACGCGCAGTCTGCTGTCGCCGTCGTAGTCGAATTTTCTTACGCACACCACAACAGGCGCTGCGCCGCCAGTCAACCATTTATTTAGTTTTTATTCAAAGTGTTCGGCATTAAAACGCAAAGAAATTGAGTGTGTGAATAACAAAAAAAAAAAAAAATTATTTGAATTGAAATTTCTCACGATATCCAGGAAAACAAAAAGTGCAAAATGAGTGAAAAAGTGAAAATAACAGCTGAGAGTAATGAAATAGCGGTGGATAGGAAAGCCTTTCTAAAAAACCTCGAAACAGAATATAACAAAAAAGTAGCGTGCGGCTGGCATTTTTGTTATAAGGTAACAACCAAAAGCCGTGCAAATAAAAACGTATATGTTTATGTAGAAACTAAAATTGTTGCCAAAAAAATAATTAGTTGCTCACGCATACATGCATGTACGTATGTATGCATGTACGTACATGCTACTTCTATTGGCACCCATGACAACAGTAACAACAACAAAGTTTAACTAGAAGCCCAAGCAACAGAGCAGATTCAATTTTTTTTTTTTTTTATATTCCTTTTTGATTCGATTTCCACGAAAATGTGATGAGTGCGCGCAAAAGGCTTCTGCTGCTGCTGCTGCCACTTCTCCAGATGGCAGCAACAACTGTATAGAGTGGAGCTACGCTCACGCTCAGTCACACTGCCTTTACTTGTCATGTGAGCGGATTTGTTGTTCTTGTTGGTGTTGCTGTTCCTGCTTTGAATGCTGTTTTGTTGTTGTTTTTGTGGAGTCGCTCCGTGGCGCTCGCGCAGCGTTTGGCCAAAATTTAGCTCGCTCACCTGCTGCACTTTGCATGCGCTGCAAGTTTGAGCATGTTGTGCATGTATGTGTTGGTTTTTATGTGTGTGCATTCTTTACGTTCATCATACTTTGCTTTGCTTTGCTTTCTAGTGTTTGTGTTCTTAGCTCTTGGCTTGTAGCACGGATGCTGTTACTTTTTTCACCTTTCAAAAAGGTGTTTTCTATGAAATTGTTCGGAGTTCATTTTGTTGTGTGTACCTATAGCTACATAATGTATGTATGTTTGCTTGCGAATGTGTGTTTATGTCTGGCCGTATTTATCCACTCAAGCGTAGCCATTGCCACAATTTTTTTTTTATTGATAAAAAAGGCATCTAAAAAAGTATTGACATTCTGCGAAATGTTGCTCGTCGGCCTTTGTGTAGCTCTTCTTGGAATTTGTTTATTTAGCATTGGAGTTGGTTTTCATTTGTTGTTTTTGTAATTCTTTTAAACTATTTTAAATCTATCAATAAGCTTTATTTATTTTTTGGTGTACAAAAAGGAGCCAGCAACCACCCCAAAAATAATATTAACTGCTATTTCAGAAATTCTAGCAAAACTCATACACACGCGTTCTTTTTGAGCTGTGAGTGTTGTTGTTGCTGTTGCTGCTGCTGGCTTCATCGCAATTCTGCTTTATAGCCAGTTCCGGCGAAAAGTGTCTTCGAAGACATCAAGGCACAACGAGGTCTCTTCACCATTGCCACTCACTTGAATTTGGATTTCACGGAATTTAGCTTCGCAGTTAGGATGACATTGTGTGTGTTTCTATGCTAGTTGTGTGTGTATGCGGGATTTGTGTAATGAATCCATTGTTGTAGAATGCTTTTTGTTGATTCTTGAGTTTCTGCTCCTTCTGTTCCTTTTTCTGGTTTGTTCTGTACCGTGTGCGTCTCAACGAGGATAATCTAATTTTCCAACTAATTCAAAGGAGTTGCCCGCCTGCTGTCCAACAAGCACACCGATACAATTATATGTACCATACATGTGTGTACGAACATCGAGGATTGTTTTTCGCTTGAAAGCACTGCGTTTGGCTTAATGAATTTTTCCAATGAATTACATCAATAACAACCAATGGGACACGTTTCGTAGAAACATATAATTACTGTACCTACTTATAAAAGTATGCATGTTATTAATTTAATTTTTTTTTGCGAATTGCAACAATTTCCATTAAACAAACACCTACATATACCCATATATGTATGCCACACTACCGTTGTACGCTATTTTATGCATGATGTCTATCATCAACATCATTATGACAATCGCATTCACTGTGACGGAACACGGCTCTCTTTTCCAAGTTTCATGCCCTGGTCCGGCTTCGCTGCATTCGTTCATATATCAAAATTAGTTTTTCCATGTTGCATTCTGCGTCTGTATACATACACATATGTGCTCATAATTATGCAGCATGCAATTTTTCTTTTGGCATTAAAGCTGCATAGAGCTCATTCGCCAGCTTTAGTTTAGTTTGAAATTCAAGACAATTTTTATGCAGACAGTAAGCTGTGCTTAAAAACGTCGCTCTGATAGCTTTAACGGCATAGATTTCATGCTAACGAAAGGTTACCCAAATAGCTAAGAGACTTGAAAGCGGATCTACAATAAAACATAACCCTTACATGCTACAAACACATCATTTTATGGTATTGGTGCGGGTTTGTTTTACCGAGCCTCTCTAAAACGAATGTTTCCACAATACGAAGCACTACACCACCTTGTAACGATTTTCTATATAACAAACCAATATTCTGCTCCGTGCGATTTCGCTATAGGAAAGTTCGACTGTATTTTTACACCAATGGGTAAGGGTTTGCGTAAATGTATGTATTATAGAAAAGGAGAGCCTCCAAAGTTACCACCAATATTTTCGGGCGGACAAAATGAATTCATCTAGACATGAATGTCCATCTGTATGCTCACTTAGAGGTGCTCGGATAACGAAACTGGTCTTTGGACTTCTTAAGTGTTCTGCACCAACTGCAATGTTCCCCACTATTTGAAGCGTTTTTTTTTTTTTTTTGTAAAACATATAATTTATATATACATATATATGATATAAATATGAAATAAAATATGATGACATGAAGCCACTTTAAATTGAACTATCACATTGAAACTCAACAGAGATACTTCTTTAATCCCCTTAATTGGAGGACAAACACTATTTACAGGCGGGAGTTCGAATACAAAAGCATACATAAGAGTAGCTGATTTGGGTAGAAGAGTTATCCCGAAAACATAACGTCCGACGTATAGAGGCAAATGTGCGGTTCCCAGTTTTATGCTGTCATCGTTTAAATTACTATAACATATAGGATGGGCCATATGTTTGTTTGGTTGTTGAACACTCATAATTCGGAACATAGCAGTCCAAAATGGTTGCTCTTCGACATATGTCAAGTTCAAAACTACTCAATTTTATTCATGGATAGTGCAACAACCAAACAACGCGTAAAAGTGTTGCAGGCTACTATAAAAATGGTCGTTCTGTGAAAAAAAAAAATTGAGGCAAGTGACGACGAGTCGCTGGGAACATCGACGCGCCATCGTTCGCAAGAAATACACCTTGGTAGGATAACTTTGAGTCGAATTTTGCGCGCGAATCTGCGTTGACACGCTTACAAGATTAAAATGACGCAACAATTGAAGGCCACAGACCGTTATCAGCGTTGCTTATTCGTTCAATGAATGGGAGAACCGTCAGATGAGTTTTTGTCAAAAAAAAAAAAAAAGGCATCGAATATTACGATGTTCGCATACGTGCCAGTAGAGCCAGCCGCAGCGGGCATTTAGGTGATATTATTTTTCAAACATAAATGAGTAGTTTCAAACTTGCATTTGGTATATCCATTTGTCCAGTGTTGTTTGAAAATATACGAATAAAATGCAATTAACAAACAAACCAACAGATGGCCCACTCTATACATACTTATTTATTTGTATATGCAGATACTAAGTTGTCTTATATAGTGAAGGTTCAGAGTTTCTCAAAGTTGGCTACTGTCCGTTATATTTGTCCCGCTTCGGTGCCAATGCACCTTTCCTAACACTATTTTCGCCTCATCAAAAGTAACATCCATGACTTTTATACCCTGTACCGTATGGTACAAAGGGTATATTGTGTTTGTGCAGGCCGAAAATGTATGTAACATACAGAAGGAGACGTCGGAGACACCCCAAAGTTAACTAAAGTATGATCAGTGTGACTCGAGAAGTCGATATACCCATGTCCTACTGTCCGTATGAACGCCTAGATCTCAGAGATGGTAAGAGCTAGAGCGACCAAATTTTCAGATTAGATGCGTTATTATGTCAGGGGAGACAAGTTTATTTTACTTTTTCGATATCGGGGTTATATTATACAGCTCCCATGTTTCAGGGGGCCTCGAAAAAAACCAAAAGTTTTAGATGGATAATTCGTTTGCTTAAGATAACCAAATTTGGCGTTAAGAAGTTTTTTAGAGTTTCCAAGCACTGTAACAAATTTGATCAAAATCGGTTGACTATATCATATAGCTCCCATAGGAACAATCAGTCAAAAAAACGTTTTTGGTACAAAATTCGTTGTGTTTCGTTTGTTTGTGAAGATACCGCAACCAAATTTGGCATTAAGAAGTTTTTTTAGAGTTCCCAAGCACTGTAGCAAATTTGATCAAAATCGGTTAACTAAACCATATAGCTCCCATAGGACCAATCGGTCAAAAAAAGTTTTTGTACCAAATTTGGCATTAAAATGCGCTTTACAGTACCTAAGCACTGTACCAAATTTGGTCAAAATCGGTTGACTATATAATATAGCTCCCATAGGAACGATCGGTCAAAAAAACGCTTTTTGTACAAAATTCGTTATGTTTCGTTTGGTTTTAAAAATATCGTAACCAAATTTGGCAGTCGGAAGTTTTTTATAGTTCCCAATCAGTGTACTAAATTTGATCAAAATCGGTTGACTATATCAAAAAAAATTGTTTGGTGCAAAATTCGACTGATTTCTGTTTGTTTATTAAAATATCGTAGCCAAATTTGCCAAATAAAATATCTTTTGGAGGTCTTAAGCAATATTTCGGACTTAATTGCAATGTGGTGGTACAGAGTATCCCAAAGTCGTCTGCGCCCGACTTTAACATATGTCATTTTTTATAATATAATTAGTGTATAACTGTTTGAAATAGGTTCCAAATATTTGTAATTGAATAAATTATTTTCTTTTATAGATTTTAACTAGTTTTGAGGGAAATCAAAAATCTATTTTTTTAAACAATTAGATACAACGACGGTTTTTATTTTTTTTATTAACTAATCATGCTCATTTCCATAAAATGGTCATATTTTTCTCGCTAGTGGCTTACTAAGGAGTGCAGCTGATTCACAATACTACGGGATAATACAACATGACAAACTGACAATTAACAACTGATTTGTTTTGCAACGTTCATGATAAAAAAAAATTAAAATTGCCGTATAAAACAAAAAGTCAGCTGTGTTAAAAAAATATACAATCTGCTGTAGATTACTCATACGCTCATTTATTTATTTTTACTATACTTACATGTGCATGTATTTTTGATGTAAAGTCCGCAGCAATTGACAATCAACATTCAAAATTTACTCTTGGTTCCAATTGTAAGCCAGACCACTTGAAAAGTAAAGCTCTATTGTCACATAGTTAAACGATGGCAGTTAACTTGGTGCTAGTACTGTGGTTGTTTCTCTTTTGTTTGCTAGCTCGATATATTGAACATGGCTATCGGGCTTTTTTGCTCTTTCCGATAGAGCCAAGCTATGATGGCCAATGCCAAAAGATAATACCGTTAACAACAGCATTTACCGTATGTTGTAGCCAATTAGTCATGGCGACCCACATTTGTCAAGAATCTGTATGTTCTGCATAAAGCCTTAGGCCCACACTTGTTAGGGCACTAACTATAGATAACGAAAATGCTAGACAACTTTGAAATGGCAGGTGAGTCAACTGCAACTTGCCAAATTCGGTCATTACCAGGCAACCCCCAAAATACATACATACATATATGAATCAGAGCATTAGACATTGATATGACCATAAACATAAGAAGTTTGCCAACAATTGCCTTAAATTCGTACGTTTATAAGCTTATGTGTAAATGTTTTGGTTTTGGTCGCAGAATAACTGATAACAGACACAAATAATGTGGGATTTACCACAATGTCACAAAACATTTAATTAAAATTTAATTATTTACTTCCAGGAACTATTGGAAATGTGTGATCGTGAATCAAAAGTTCATAACTTTACTACACTCGAATCGGAGCGTCCACAAAATCGCAGTCTGAATCGTTATAGAGATGTCAATCCTTATGATCATTCACGCATTGTGCTGCAACGCGGTAATGTGGACTATATCAATGCTAATTTGGTCAAGGTGAGTAAACATTTGCAGTATGTCTAAAAAATGGCTTGAATGACTCCCCGAATAATACTGTAAGAAATTGAAATCTATTTAAACTGTTATTGTTTTAATACCATTTATTAATTCTTACAGATGGAACGTGCCGATCGCAAATACATATTGACGCAAGGACCCCTAGTCGATACAGTGGGTCATTTTTGGCTAATGGTCTGGGAGCAAAAATCCATCGCCATACTCATGCTTAACAAATTGATGGAAAAGAAGCAGGTCAAATGTCATCTATACTGGCCTAATGAAATGGGTGCCGCTAAAGCATTGCATTTGGATAATGTACAGCTGTCTGTGGAGCTGGTTCGTTGCGAAACCTATCAAAACTTTGTGCGAAGATGGTTCAAGTGCGTATATTATGTCAAATCGGTTTCTTTTGAAACTTTTCATAATTTTGCATTTTCTGCAGGTTAACCGATCTAGAGACGAAGCAAAGTCGCGAGATTATGCAATTTCATTACACCACCTGGCCCGATTTTGGCATTCCAAGCTCACCCGATGCATTTCTTAAATTCTTGCAACAAGTGCGCGATTCAGGTGCACTCGATGAGAATGTAGGACCCGCTGTGGTGCACTGCAGTGCTGGCATTGGCCGCTCGGGCACTTTTTGTTTGGTTGACTGCTGTCTTGTGCTGGTGGAAAAGAATTGCGAATGTAATGTATCGCAGGTGCTGTGCGGTTTGCGCAGCTATCGCATGGGCCTCATTCAGACTGCTGATCAGCTAGACTTTTCCTATCAGGCCATTATCGAGGGCATTAAGAAACTGAATGATCCCGTATGTATGAGCATGTAACGGTTGGTGTTTGCAGCGCGTGACGTGACGTAGTTTTGAAGTTGTGGGTCAACGCACGCCGCTTGCGCCACCGTTTTGAGCTTAGAGTAGATTAATTAACAAGTTACTAATTTTTTTTGTTTCACCATTAGGCCTTTCTGGATGCTGAGGAACCACTCATCAGTAATGAAGCGGACACACACACCCTTCAGGATGAGCTGCCGCCGCCCTTGCCACCGCGTACTCACTCACTACTTCCAATGGCGCCATGTTCTGGCGGCGTGTTGTCCTTAAATATGAGCGCAGCCATTTCAAATGGCGAAAACATATACGCACTCGATGATAACATTGGCAATAAACCCTTGCCTTTAAGCAGCAAGGATGCTTTGAACAATTTTATCAACAAACATGAAATTATTAATGCCGAGGTTGCAGACAGTTTGGTGTCGAGTAGGCCGTTGCCGCCGCTACCTTCTCTGCCATTAAATCGCGTGCAGGAATCAGACAGCGATGAGGACGACGAGTGTTCAGTTGGCGATGACGATGAAGATGACGACGATGATGATGAAGTGTATGAAAACATTGATGAGCAGCATCTCGAACAAAGCATTGGCGGCATGGCATCGTCGCAGCATAATGCAGACGATGTCAATGCCAATAGTGAGAAAGGAAATACTAGCATAAACAAAACAGAGCAACAGGAGCTCCGCAAGGCCAACGGCATTGACGTGGGCCAGAACGCAACAAGGTGAGTCAAAATTGAGTACTTTTACTTTTTTTCGCCACAATTTGAATGAACGACATGTGTGCTGTGGAAGCATGTTAATGACTCAGATTTTTCAATTAATCCGCATCAATAAACTGCTACCGATTTTAAAGCCACTGTCATTAGTATATGAGGATTTCACGTGTTTATCAATCAATAATTAAATGTGACGAAACTAGCTAAAAACATTTTTTTGAATAGAAGCCAGCGCTAGAGAGCAGCGTTGCAATTATAGAACATGTGTTAAAACAAAAAATCCTTTGATATTTGATTACTTATTCACATATTTTTCTCTTGCAGTCCCGATAACGAACTGAAGCGTCGAAAACGCAACGATTATCAGGCCAGCCTGGAGCAGAAAGTCAACGAAATCAAGCGCAAGCAACGGGAAAACGAAGATAGCCACCAGGCGGCAAAAAAACGAAGGTCATTACTCACATATATTGCGGCGGGTGTTGTTGTGGGCGTAATCTGTGCATATGCGTACACGAAAATAGGTTAAGACATGTATCGGTCACACTGGCCGTTTAATGGTAGTTTATATAGACGATGTAGTAAACCTAGTAGCTGTAGTTTTTAGTAGCGCGACAATGATGGCGTTTATATGTGTGTATATGTATATATTAACGACATACATATGATTGGGTTTTATTCAAGTGACATCTAATGTCTAGGCGACTCCTGCACATGTATACACAATGCCCCACATAACAAATACCAAGAGCTGGACAGACAGACACGAATTGGTTTACAACGAAAAGTGCATATTAGGGAATTTTATAAGAAAACCAAAATGAAGATAAAATTTAAACAAAAACACAAATTGGTTAACAAAGTATTTAAAAATTTTGCGCAATAGACTGAGATTTTAGAACAAATTTTTTAATAATTTAAATGGAAAAGAATAAAAGTTCAATTATTGCGCTCGTTAACGCTAGCTTATTGTGTACAATTTTCAGTTGTTCTATGCATAAAAACGATTATTAATACTTAAACTATGTAATGAAAATCACGCTTCACTTGTTGTTGTACACCATTCTTTTATGTGTAGCATATTAATTAACTACTACTATACTAACTTTTGTGTATTTATTTATGAAATACAAAACAATTGTTGTACATGAATAGCAATGAATGCAGCAATGTGCCAAACTTTTAATTTTAATTTATACTTTGAATTGGCTATTCTTTTGATCTTCTTCTGAACTTGTTAAAGATTCGATTTTAGTTTTAATTATTATTATTGCAAAACAGCAACTTAAATGCACATCGTAAATTGCCTAAGCAATATATACAACAACAAAACATAGCACAACCTACACGACTAACATTATTTAAAGCAAATGGATAAAACTATTCAATGGTTTTTAAATAATAAGTATGCGTACGCTGCGCATTATCAATATAAATTCATAAATATATAAAAATAGTACATACACTTCATACTTGCAGCGTAAGCGAACGCATTTGAAAAAGTAAGTTATTTTTATATGTGTAATCCACAATTTAAAGCGACAACTAACCAACAACACCACCAACACTTTTTGAGGGAATTTTAGCCGTTCCGCAAACGATGACGATTTTTTATATAGTAAACAAATAATGCAAAAACACATATTTATATACCGGTATATTTTAAAAAAAAAAAAGTATAGAACAATAAAACTATACTCTTAAATCTATACATATAAATTATTAATAAATAGCTGCTAGTAATGCATAAAGTTAACTGAACATTGGCTTAAGTACACAAAACACACACACACGGACACAAAACACATACAGACGTAAAAAAATAGCCTATAAAAGAAGAGAAATGCAAAAGTATTCAAATAAAGTCTAATGTAAGATGCAAAAAGAACAAATGTCATGTATTTTTATTGCATTAATTATTATATTAATATTTCATTATGTCTTTGTTTTCTTTATTATGTTTGCAGACGGCCACAGCAACTAAAAATACGTAAGACAAAGTAAAGCCGGCTTCTAACAACAGCAAGCACTTTTTCATCTGTCAAGTCATCAAATAACGTGCATAAAATCAAAAATTTTAAACCTACCAAGTGGTCAAAAAAAATGGCATCAAACATATCCATATTTTACAATCGCATTTTTGTTTAATGCTGCTATTAAATTAAAAAAAAACATTAGGCATATAAATAAAACAAAAATAAAATTCAAATTTGTTTATTTTTAAAACTTACACTGGCGGTTAATTTTTTATGCGATTACCAATGCCAATCGATTTACTATCGAAATGTTAGCAAATTAGCACATATCTAACAAAAAATAGTCGATACCCTGGACTGAAATACTCAATTTGTGACATTGTTTTCACTCACAAGGCCTCTGTTGATTACTTTGTTAAACATTAAAAAGGGCTAATCCTTTGGCTTAATATCTTTTAAATTTGCCATAAAGAATGCCTGTCGTTGAAGAAGCACAAATCACAAAACTATTATCAAAGGTAAGTTCCTTATGATGAGTCATTGCGCTGGAGTGTATAATTTATGTAGATATGTAGTTGATATTGCCTTTTGTTGTTTGACCATCGTCACGCAATAAATTTTTGATTAATTAAATACTGTCTACTATACTATTATAGTATAAAAATGTGAACGCTACAAAAAAGGAGGTGGTCGATGTGGTCACAACGTATCGCAGTCTTACATATAATTTGCAAAAATTTGGTAAGTGGATTATGCGATAACAGCATCCAGTTGTTTGCTTAAGACTTTGTGCGACTTATTCTAGTTTTTAACGATGGAAGCTCTAAGGAACTTTTCAATTTGCAAGGCACCATTCCGGTGGTGTATAAAAGTAAGTAACAATGTTACCATTTGCTTGTGAGCTTTCTATACATGCTTAATAATTTACAGACAATACCTACTTCATTCCCATATGCATATGGCTGATGGACACGCATCCTCAAAACGCACCCATGTGTTTTGTTAAGCCGACACCTACTATGCAAATCAAAGTATCCATGTATGTTGATCACAATGGCAAGGTATATTTACCATACTTGCACGATTGGCAACCACAAGCGTCTGATCTACTTTCGCTTATACAAGTGATGATTGTGACTTTCGGCGACCATCCGCCAGTGTATTCAAAGCCCAAGGAACAAGTGACTGCACCTTATCCACCTAACTGTTAGTTTCCAGTACGATCATTGCAAATAAGGAATACTACCCTTTATCTAATTCACAGCTTATATGCCTCAGCCTGGTGGTGCTGGTGCAGGCAACTCTTTTCTGCCTTATCCCACGTCGGCTGGAGGTAGCAACTTTCCACCTTATCCCACTGGTGGAAACTACGGCGCATACCCACCTTATCCGCCATCGACTGGAACAGCTAACAACAGTGCTGGCAATGCAAGCGGCTATCCGCCTTATATGAACTATCCACAGCCAGGAGGTTATGGAGGGGGATATGTAAGCATTTTAGTTGCAGTATTTTTAAATTGTACTATATTTTGTAGAGAATATAAACATATTATTAATTTTCAGAACCCTGCGTCTAATGCCAGCTCAACGGGCACCATTACGGAGGAGCACATTAAAGCATCACTTATTAGCGCCGTCGAAGACAAGTTACGACGTCGCATTCAGGAAAAAGTAAATCAATACCAGGCCGAAATTGAAACATTGAATCGAACAAAGCAGGAATTGGTAGAAGGAAGCGCCAAAATTGATTCTATCGTGTTGCGTTTGCAGCGTGAGCAAGCGGAGCTGACAAAGAACATAAACATTTTAAAGGACAAAGAAGAGGAGTTGGAGAAAAGTTTAGCTGCGCTAGAGAATACAGAAGCCATTGATCCAGATGAGGCTGTGACTACAACAGCGCCGCTATACCGACAGTAAGTACAGAATAAATCGATCCAACGCGCTTTAATAGTTGTTGCTGCAATCCAATGGAAACAATTTTTATCAAACATTTTCCAGACTACTCAATGCGTATGCAGATGAAGCTGCCACAGAAGATGCCATATATTACTTGGGCGAAGGTTTCCGTGGAGGTGTAATTGATCTGGAGGCCTTTTTAAAGCATGTGCGTACATTATCACGCAAACAGTTTACGCTACGCGCCACTATGCAAAAGTGTAGGCAAAAGGCTGGCCTGGCTGGTTAGTGTGAACCCACGCCTATAGTCCCCTCCACAGTTTTTACTTTGATAATGCATATACATAAGTATAACCTATTCACTTGCATATGCTATATATGATTAATATGTTAACGAAATTTATTCAGCATTGTTTTAAGATAAACAATTGAATCCTCACAATTAAAATAAATTCCACATTATGTACTCAAATCAAACGCAAAAGCGCACATTTTAATTCTCAGGGGGGGGTTAGGGAATGCTTATACTAATACTACACATAAATGCCGACAGTCAGCATGAGAAACACAATTCCAAAGCCTAGGAATATGGAGGCACACAAGCTGATCAGCAGCTCCTTAATTAAAGTGCTTTCCTTGGATTGTTTGTTGCGCGAGACCACAAAAACAAAAAACCAGGCCGTAAAAAAGGTGCCAATGATGAGCAGCACTGTGGCTAGGTGTGGAAAAACCACTGGGGATACAGGCGATACATAACGCTTCATGCTTTCCATGCTGCATAAGGTATTATTAATTTAATAAAATAAATTTTAAACAATTTAATTAGCTTAACTCACTTTATAATTTAGTTGTTTAGTTTTTTTTTTAACAAATCGTACGTGGCCCGGCTTCAATAGTAGAACTTCTTCTTTTTTACAAAAATAACCATTCACAATAATCGCATTCAAACAAGTTGGCAGTGCCATTCTTTTCTTTTGTCAGTCGTCTGAAACGCGGAACGTGTTTTTGTGTAATATACATTTTAGTTTTTCATTTTATTTAATGTTGGTAATCATTGCTAAACAAAGGCGCGCGCAATGAGCGACGTAAGTATTTGTTTAATTGCATAAAAAAACGTTTAATCAACAATATAAATTGTTTTTAGATCGAGGAGCTTGATACTGAGCGTCTAAATGAACTGGAATCGCTTTTGTATTCGGCCATACATTACAATGATGAGCAAGAATTCCCAAATCCGACTGCAATGGATACAAAATCTCAGATTAGCCCCACACCCGAGGAACAGCAAGTAAAACGTATTGTTAGCAACACGCGTGTGGTGAACAATAATACGAAAAATGCTAAACCACGCTATTGGGAAGAAAATTCTGCAGCCAAAATATCATTACCAACAATAACAACAAATACAGACAAACCCAATGCGGAGCTAAATAAATCTAATGCAGGTAAGAAATATGTATCTACGTGTGTTCACGAAAGAAATCTGCAAATAACAGAGTAAGTCGTTGGGGATTCAATTATACATATGTATATAAGAAGTTGCCCAGGAACGAAATCTACCCATTGATGTGAGTTAAATTGGAGTACACCTAATTCTGTTTTTGCGCGAATTTGATATAATGCGATTCAGAAAAATCATTCCGTTTATTTTTTTACGCCATTTAATTTGTTTTGACGCGATTTAAGAAAATCCACTAAATTATTTTTAGTAAAAAATAACACCTCAAGCACAAAAAACTAAAGAAAAAAATAAACAACAAAAATAAAGCAGCAAATATAAAATTAAGTTTGTAGAAACTACTACTACTACTACTATTTTGGCCATTACAACCTGTTATCGGTCTTAGCCGCGGAAATTATTTTACGCCAGCGGTTTCTGTTCTGTGCTGGCTGGCGCCAATTGGCAATCCCAAGGCTACGAAGATCCTTCGATACCTGATCTTCCCATCGCGGAAGCGGGCGTCCCTGTCGTCGTCGACCTTCCAGTTATATCCGCTGGAGCATTATCATCCATTCGTGCAACATGACCTAACCAGCGCAGACGTTGTACTTGTATGCGCCGAACTAGATCAGTGCCGCCGTATAGCTCATACAGCTCGTGGTTCATTCGAATACGAAAATCACTATTCACATCGGTCCAAAGATACGTGGGTGGATTTTTCTCTGGAAAGCCCCTAAAATCGGATGAGAATGTCCATGCTTCAGCGCCGTAGAGAAGAACGGATATCATTAGGGACTCGTAAACGGCTTTCGTGTGTCGAGCTGTGTGAAAGCTCCGCTTACTGCACGTATGTTAGTGCCAATAATATCAACGTCGTCGGCATATGCCAGCAGCATGACACCCTTATAAAAAATAGTGCTTGTCGCAGGATAGCTTCCAGTAGTAAATTGAAGAAGTCGCATGATAGTGTATCACCCTGCCTGTAAGCTCGTTTGGTCAAGACGGAACTGCAGGAGTTACTCAACGTCATCATGCAAAGCCGATCTAGCTTTGCATGGATACCAAACTCAGATATGGCTACGAAAAACTTCTATCTATCAGGCGTGTCAAAAGCAGCTTTGAAGTCGACATGTTTTACGAGTCTTCAGAATTTGCCGCAATGTAAATATCTGGTCTATCGTTTAAGGGTGAAGTTAAGCTGTTGTTAAGTTTATAAACTAGTAAGTGAAAATATGAATTTTCGTTTTGTGAAATTAATATTCTTTATTGTATTTTTTCGTTTCTCCTTCTCTAATAAGCTATTTGAATAAAAAAGTTTAATATAAAATTTAAATTAGAATACAAAAATTTAACTCCCAAGTAAAAACGATTTTTTTATATCATAAACGGAGAACCAATCCCCTACTTTTATATGGATACTGTATCTTTTTTACGCGTATTTTCTGGGAACGTATCTATCGCGTAAAAACAGAATTAGGTGTAGTAGTAAGGATATCCAAATACTTGCTTAAGTTTTAGTGACACTATGCCTAAATGTATTTCATATATTCAAAGACGGTAAGATTTTGCGACCACATTAGTACCCATAGAGCATATGCATGGAGTTGGATAACTAGAATCTTTTCTTGTCAACATATTGATATCATAAATGTTTGTATGTGGCAACTAGGACTTTGTTGAACTTGGAATAGATTTCGTTTCTTTTTTATTTACAAATAAGATTTAAAAGTCTGATTTGGCAGGTGACTTGTTGTATATCATTGCTTTCCAAATTTAACGTATTTCTAATATGACACTATCTTTTAAACCCGTGATGGTATTAATGCACTTTTGCATACACTTATTGCGTAATTTATTCAGAAGACGCAAGCATTCAAGAATTATTTCAATTACAATCAGTCTCATATACATCGTGGCAATTTTTCATTTTAATTTTGTCTATTTCGGGCGCAACTTGCGTTTTTGGTTTGAAGAGTTGCCCAAACATTGGATTCAATACACGCTCTTATTCATAGCGCTTTTTTCAATAACTTATTTCTTACTATACTGGTATAATGCTATATTTCTCACGCGAGTGATTCGGCGACGTGCAAAGCGTATAAAGAAGTCCAGACAGTTTTATCAGGAGTTGTACAGACGTTTTATAATCATACGCCTAGCCGCACGCCTTGAAACCGCAATAAAGATGCAAAGCTCTGTAGTTGTTGGAGATCGAAAAACGGTAGATGTTCTGCATAGGTCCAAGGAGCTTATTAACGATGCCATCAATGAGTTTCGCGGTGCAGCACGGGTTTTACTGACACCCAATGGAGCTGATTTGATGTCGGAACCTTCTGTGGCTTACCATGTTAACAAGGTACAGCTTTCGGAGCTATTTGCCTTGGGCTACAAACTAAGTAAAGTTGAAAGTTTTGATGTAACCAATCAGAGTTTTAAACAATTGCTAAATCCAACTTGGTACTGAGAATATTTCTGTATAAATCAAGCCAATATCTAATTGATTGTTTAATAAAGTTCACGTTAAAACTAAGCTTCTAAAATTTTTTTTTGTATAACAGCCTTATCAGCAGGACCTGTTTCACGCACTTTTAACAACGTCAGCGATGAGAATATGATCAAATCCATGCCGCCACCAGCGGCAAAGCCACCATTTGTTCAAACGAAAAATAAGCAGTCAGCACCAAAGGCAGCCGGATCTAACGTGTTCAAGAAGGACGCAGCAAACTGCACAAAGAGTCTGCCAAAACAGCCAAAGAAGAAACAGCAGGAACAGGCACAAAACCATATACCAAAACCAGATCCAAAACCAATGCAGATCAAGCGCGATTCGCCAGAGCGCTTTGACCAAAGATTGTTAGTTGCCATACCACAAGGCTCACCTCCACATCATACACAGCGCAAACCAATTAATAAGGGACCCTTTGTCAAGGAAAGTCGCAAATTGGAGCAACTGCAGCGTTTATCTCAAAAGAAAGAAAAATCAAAACGTGTGCGCGCTAAAAAGCAAAAGCAGGAGACATCAGCTGAGATTATAGATTTAGCTTCAAGCGACAAAACCTCCGAAGATGATGATGATGAGGTTATTCATGTACCCATGCCATCGCCGCCTATAATAGATGTAGATGCAAGCGAAGAGGAAACTGCTGTAGAAACCACCTACCTAGGGGAGAATGCTATCGATTCAGCCGATGCAAAATTGGGTCTTACATGTGAAACCAATACAGAACCAATGGTAATAACTCCGCCACAACATTCACCCTGCAGTTCGGTATTGTCTGCCGATGACTTTATTGTGCAAAAGGACACCAGCCGTTTATTGGCAGATCGCGCTCGTGTCACTGACGAGGATTTGATGGTGCTGACCGAAAATGCTATAAGTATGCATAACACAGACTCGACAAACAATGCTGAAAACGCAGATTTATCAAATGATAATGCTGAAGCTGATTCTTCGTCAGAACACGAGTTTGTTCCGCCCTCCAGACTAGAGAAAATCAAACAAAATTTCCGTGTTAACGAGCAACAGTTTCGAGCCTTGGATGTCTATGAAAGCGAATCGGATCTAACAGAAGGTGGCATCTACTCCAAGACTAAGCAGAGGCCCACCATAATACGTAATATAGATACGGCCTCGGAAAGCTCAGATGTGGAGGAACTAGCGGCTACGAACACAAACAAGTCAAAGCGTTTTCGAAAGCGCCTATCTAGCACTAATCAAAGCCATTCCGAGCCCAACAATGGTAATAGTGACGATGAAACGGACAGTGAGGACGATGTTCAGTCAACTGGAGTGCCAGGTATAGCACGTGGCCCGGCAATTGAGCGTTTTAAGAGAAAAATTAGACGTATAAGTGCAAGACGTAATTCGGAAAGTGCCGTCTCATGGCAGAAGCAAAAATTGCGTAAAAATCAAGTTGATCATATAGATGAGGCTAGCTCAGAGTCGTTAGACGAAGCATTACCTAGTGCTCGTGAAATTGCGGAAAAACTATTGGAACAGGAAAAAGTACCGCTGCCGATGCAGTTACCAAAACCAGAAGTAAACGAACAATGCGAAACTATTTCAATTGGCTCCGATGCCAATACAGATGACGAAGAGGAAATACAAGACGCAATGACCGAGCGGTTAAGTGCAGTATTTGAAAAAATTGATTCAGATGCACGTAAGGCGCGTCAACTCATGGAGGAAGATGAAAGTGTTGTACAAATAGTTAATGACAGCCAAGATGAGTCTCAGCATTCAGTGGAGGAAATACTAGCAAATACGCAGGAAGTGGGAAATGTCCTAGAAGAAGTTCAGCAAGCTGAAAATGCGGAAAATCCAGAAGTCTCGGTATCAAATAACTCTTTGCAGCTGGGGGAAAATATTAATATGGAGCTAAAGGATAAGCCACAAATACGCAGCGGAGATTTGATCGGCTGGAATGATGAAATGAGTCGATTCTACAATGACAGTTGGCATGGAGAGCAATTCACAGTAAGGAGACTACAGAAGTCCATGAACCGTAAGTTTTTAAGCTCATTTATTCCTTTCTTACCACTTACTTTTTCTATAAATTAACGTATATCTTTTAGCTCAAAGGCAGTACTGGAAAATAAATAACGAGGATAGATTTCCGGTTATGCGACAACGTGCCAAAGGCAAATGCACCAACTGCTACGAAATGGGTCATTTACGTTATAGATGTCCATTGCCACGAAAACCACTTGTTTGTAATGCCTGCGGCATAAACGGACACACTGAGCCGCGATGCCCAAACGCTATTTGCTTGGGGGTAAATCATACAAGTTATGCTTTGCGTGCAAATTTTCTTCACTTGTATCTTGTATATATTTGCAGTGCGGTTCCAAGCAATCGTCGTATGTGCAAAAGTGTAACAAATGTTCATTCCATAGTCGTCTGGTTTGTCAGCTGTGCAAAATGCGGGGCCATCCCACCGATTACTGCCCGGATAAATGGCGCCGCTATCACTCCACAGTAAGCATATTATTCCTATTATTATAATAGTCCCAACAAGTGAAGTTATCACATCTAAAAAAGAATCCCATCAGCAATTTAATGTAGTTTAAAAAATGTACTGAGGATTAACTTCCTTTTGAATCACAAATCAACATGCTATTAGTTTTTTTTAAAAAAAATGCAACTATACAAAATCTGAAGTAGATGAAAAATGTATATAGTGCTTTAATAAAAATCATAAATTGTCGTATTCAATTACAGACTCGCGCAAATAATGTACTTGATAGTTCTGTGACTTACAAGGCCAAGCACTGCAGCTACTGTGCTGGACGTGGGCATCTTTTTGAGAACTGCCGTCAGCGGATGGGTGAATTTCGAAATACAAATTTTACCAGCACAATTATGTCACATCAGAAAGTCTACCGTGATCGAAGTGGTCCCATTAGTTACACGGATGATACTAAGTCTTTTAATACTCTTGACGAACCTATTCACTTTAAGTGGAGCATAGAAACACCTAAAAATAGTTATTACGCCCGTTTTCTCAAAGAAGTTGGCCTGGGACATGTGCTTAGAAGCAAACGCAAGTCAACAGAAGCATTGCTGGCTGTGCAACATAACAAGCTGCACCGCAATGAATACGTACCCAATCCATTGGCTATTGCAGCATCCAAATCGCTTACAGGGCCATCGACTATGACAGAAACCCTTAATATTTTGACAGAGCAATTAACAAATGTCTCAACAACATCATCAGAAATTCAACAAGAGGAAATAACCAGCAATTTCCCAACTATGTCTGAAAATGTTGACAAGACACCACAGAAGTCTACAAAACGCAGCGCAAACGCTACTATTACTACCAATGAGCCGTCAGTGGCCACGCATGAGTTGGATTCGGACTCAAACTATAGTTTTTCGGATCACTTTGAAATGCCGACATCGACAACAAACGAATGCAATGCAAATACGACAGCGCCACCAAAAAACACGTTGGGACCAATGGATGATTTGCCCGATGTTATACCCTTTAGTCAGGATGACGATGATGACCAGACCATTACAAGTAATAGCCAAGCTAACAAAACTTCAGGAATTTCTATGTGGGTTAATAGCCAGTTTGCGGCTAGAAACAACAATAATGAATCAGAAGAATCAAGCAGTCTGCCTGAAATACCAAGCGAGGGAAAAATTTTAATGGCGCGTGATCAAACAGAGTATTTATTCAGCCCCGAGGGGCGAGAGTTTTTAAAAAATGCGGCTAAGCAGTGCAAGGTTGATGTACGCATGGATTTCAAGGAATATGGCTATGTGTTAGTAATTTATGGTTTAAAGAAGTATCAAGAGGACTTACAACTAATGCTGCTTCGTCGAAACCAAGAAGTTAAGCGAAAGAGCATTGAGTTTCAGGGTCAAAGGCCACCAAAACGTGTAGACGTCCTAATACGGTTCATGCGCGATGGCATAAATAGTTTGCACGGTAATCTTGGCAATGCCAACACACTTTTGCAACGCATCAAAAAACTAGAGGAAATTAATACGAAAAACGGGTTTAAAACCGCCGAGCGATTGCGTCGTCTGCTCAATATGATATTGCTCGGACAGGGGGGTTTGCAAAATGGTAATATGCATCTGGACCATCTTTTGCTTATTTTAAAGAAACTAGTCTCGGATTGTTCACCAGATGAGAATGTCTCCAATGAAATGCGTAATGACATCGAAGAGCATTGGCGCATGATATTCACACCATATCCACATAATGACTATGACGCAATGTTGCAAAGCTATAACAAGCTGGTCTTGAAGAATCGTCTGCCGCAACTGAACATAGATCCGGTACTGCTTGGTCTGCCGTCTACACGTAAGCAACCGTTGCCTAATAAACCAACAAGTAATTTACCGCCACCACCACCGCCACCAGTTTGGGCAGTGGAACCGTCAACATCGGCAATGCAACAGCAGCAGAATAATACAAATAAAATTCGTTCCGCCGCCACGTCCCGATCTTTCAAGCAACGCCCACCTGAAAATCAGTGCTCAATCTTAGCTAGACGCGCACAAGCTTTTGATCAGGAACGCTCTTTCAATATTCCTTTACAACGCGCACGTAATAACTTAAAGTTAAGTGCCCAGATTGATCCAGAGTGTGCCGGGGTTCTGAAGGCAATGAGCGATATGGATTCACGTTCCACCGTTAATAATGATGCCAACAAACCATCAATGTTTTGGTCCCGTGAATCTTTGAAATATCTTGACGATTTGATAAAAATTACCTTAAATCCAGAAATGTTGGCGCGACTCCATCGCGTTGTGCGGCGCTCAAAGCGCGGGCAATTGTCCCATAATGATTACCGAGATGTTATTCGACTGCATTCAATATTGCAATCCAAATAAAAATTTATGTGTGCTTTATAAGCGCTTTACTTAAAAATATGTGTAAAGAAATATGTAACATAGAAATGGGTATTTTCAAGATGTTACCCAATGAAGAATAAAAACTAAAATATGGATAACTATTTTGTTTTTTGCTTGCAGTAATTTACTAAGTTTCATTAGATAACAAAATATTTGTACTACAACTTAAAAAGAGTAAGAATTTTCTTGCAATATTTCTCAAGCTGTGCTTACACCTGGTTACAAATATATGTGAGCCGACGAATTGTCGAGCATTATCAAAACTCGCAACACTTTTCAAAAAATATAATAATAATCGAATGGTGCTGAGAGTCTTTAATACTTAAAAAAACTTAAGTGTAAACACAGCCCTTAGCTTGTTATAGAGTCGGCCTATATTTGTATTACAAAATCGAGTAATCAGTTCGTTTTCAGGTTCGTAAACGTGGTTTAACTTAAGGCCTTATATTTTGCTAAAAGTCGTCAACAGTGCAGATTAATTATCAGTTTATGCCGCCGTTGTTTGTTGCGGTTCCTGTGTAGTTGAGATCGAAGCCACAGCTGATGCCTCCGGGGCCTTCTCATTGATGGCCAACCAAGGACAACGTTTTTGCAGCTCCAAGCGATATCTTGGATGGCTTATGGCATACACAAATGGGTCAATACATGCGACCATTTTGCAAGTGCATGCTGGTATCATAGTAGCACCAGGCGTAAGTAAACTTTTGTCTCCAAAGGCTCCAATAAGAGACATTACACCGTATGGCGTCCAGGACACAAAAAATAGAAAGCAAATTGTGATTGCGGCCTTGGCAATACGAATTTCCGCAGTTTCCTTGCTCTTATCAACGTTAGATCGAAGCGATTCCACGTTCATTTTCTTTGCCTGCTCGCGCAGAGCCTTCTCGTGACTGAAAACATGACCAACAATTTGACTGTAATAGTAAAGAATCATCATAGTAGGGCACACAAAACTGAAGAAGAATATGGTAGCGACAAAAAGACGCGTATCGAAGTTGTCGGTCAAATAGTCAAAGGTACAGGAAGTCAAATATCCTTCTGAAAAAACAAAGAAAAAAGTAGATGGTAAGTAACCCTCAATTTTATAAAGGTAGATGAACTTAAATTAGTAAAAAAAATTATGAGCAGTATATATTTGTGCGTATTTTGAAATATAATTTTAATTTTAATATAGCTGTTTAATTATTTAATTTAATTAAATGTTGTCAGTTACTGTTTAAGCATTTTGCCAACGATAAGCTGCGAGCTTATCGATAGGTTTTTAGCGCGACTTATGCAACACTTAAAGAATAGTTGATATTTTATAAAAATCGATTGTTCATACATAAATTATCGATAGCATCAAAGAAGCGATGTAGGACTTTGCATTAAAAGTTGTCTTAATTAAAAAAACGTCGTAAAATACATAGAAAACTTGTGAATAATTACCGAGTGTAGCATTATACAAATTTTGCACTTGGTTGCCGCTTTAAAGTTGTGAATGCAATGCAACTAAAGACTGAAAACGAGCAAGTGTTTGTGCAATAAAGGCCAGCGCCATCAAAGGCTAATAAAAAAAAAAAAATATAAGTGCTACGGTTACTGCCCGCTTTCGTGCCCTGCGCCCGTATGTTTCATTTATACAACGGACGTATCAAAACAGATGATATTCACACTAAAACAACAACCAAAGCAATAGCAACAACATGCTTATTATTCAATGCTTGCTAAGAGTAAACGCATAAAATAAAATTAAGATTAAAGTAAAATAAACGCACGCCTGATTATTGAGTATGTTGCAAGGTGAAAAAAGAAACAGCATTCAGTAGAAACAAAATAAAAAAAAAAAACAAACAATTTTCAAGTGTAGTATCTATTACTTTACTATAGCTGGTAGCAAAAGTGCTTAATTTAGGTTTTTCTGTTTGTTAAGAAAACAAAGCAAACAAATTCACTAGAATTGGTTATTAGTTAAAAATATGTACGAAGGATATACGGCAGATTTTTGGTCATAAAGGCTGACTGATGTGCGACTGATAAAAAAAATTCAACGCACACCACTACCAGACTACACATACGCACGCACACTCGCAAGGAAGGCGCAACCGCTAACCAACCAACCAGTAAAGTAAGTTTGATTTTACGCTCATATCTTCAACCATATGCACATAATATAAACTCCAGCTACTATTATTTTTTTTTCCATTTACTTTTGTTTATAAAATTTTCGCTCTGCTTTTTGCTATACTCTACTATATACAAGCGATTTCTATGCCGTTTTGCAACTCATTCAAAAAGTTAATTACATTCATGGTAGTATGCATTACCCGTACTATAAGTAAATTGTACTTCCAGTCAGTTTTTACCCCAACTCTGGGAGTTACAGTATGGAAATTTCATGCAATACTTGATGCAAACGAATTGTGTTAATTATTCGCCGCTGCCTGACATTTCGCCCCTTTGCTGCTGCTTGTTTTATACCTCTCTTTCTATGCTCTTTCGTTTGTTTTCTTGCATTGGTTACGCGTTTTCCTCTGCCTATTGCGTGCCCCAAGCAAACAAACACATACAAAGACACGCATAGACAACACTTGCACCCAGCCCATATTAATGACACAGCGCAGTTCGTCATAGTTGTTGTTCTTTCTGAACCCACAAACTTAGCAAGAAAAATGTGAATCAGTCGACAGAGGGATACCCTAAAGCCACTTTTTCCAAAAACCTATTTGGAATAACTTTATCGTGCATAAATGCACAGTTGTAAAAGGTCAATCTGTTTCAACAAGAACTTAAACCAAAAAAAAAAAAAAAATCCGCATTTATGCCCGACACAGATCTAAAAAGTAGGGCATTCTTAGCGAATTTCTTATACTTTTTTTTGGTATTATTTAACACTTGTTGGGTAATAGAAAACTTAACGACGGTTTGCAAACAATCGCCGAAAGTATATTTATACCCTGTACCGTATGGAACAAAGTATATTAAGTTTGTGCAAGCCGAAAATGTATGTAACATACAGATGGAGAACCTCCAAAGCTACCTAAAGTATGATCAGGGTGAATAGAGAAGTCGATATACCCATGTCCGTCTGTCCGTCCGTGCGACTGCATGAACGCCTAAATCTCGGAGATGGTAAGAGCTACAGCAACCAAACTTTCAGATTAGATCCGTTATTATCCTACAGGAGACAAGTTTAATTTATTTTTTTTGATATCGGGGTTATATTATATAGCTCCCATAGGGGTGTTTCAGAGGACCTCGAAAAAAACTAAAGCTTTAGATGGATAATTCGTTTGTTTATGAAGTTATCGTAACCAAATTTGATGTTCCAAAGTTTTTTATAGTTCCTAAAAACTGCACCAAATTTGATCAAAATCGGTTGGATATATCATGTAGCTCCCATAGGACCGATCGGTCAAAAAATGTTTTTTTTGTACAAAATTCGTTGTGTTTCGTGTGTTTTTGAAGATACCGTACCCAAATTTGGCAATCAATTGTCTTTTAGAGTGCTTAAGCAATATATCGGACTTAATTGCAATTAGTGGTACAGGGTATCCCAACGACTTTAACGTACGCCATCTTGTTTTCTATACTACAGATTCTAGGCGATATTAAAGTAAAATTTTCGTTGTTTATTAGGCTCACATAAAAAACCTTTTGCCTTCTGCCGATTGTTATTCGTTGATATCCTTGACCAGAATATACAGGGTATAAATATTGTCAGCGTTGTTACCACCGAACAGCAGAATAACCTACACACATAGATATCAAATGTGAACACCTTGGAGAGCGAAGCTAATGGCCACACATTGTAAAGGCTTTGATAAGAGTAACATAGTGAATATAGTACATATTTGCGTGGTTTCCCAGGTGTATTTGTGCTGCCTGCCCTTATAAAGCCTAAGGTAAATGGTCAATCATGTTAGCCCAAGCTGTGTTTACACTTGCAACTCAACCAAATCAACAATGTTCAATGTATTTGACGCTGATTTTTGGTGCAATCATGGATTTAATTTTTCGAAAAATTTATTTATTTCATGATGTCGTCCTACTAGATTTTGTGTGATAGTCTTTTGCAGTGCAATTAAGTAGCTTAATCTATAAAAGCTAGGTGCATTAAAATTTTAATCTGACGAGGAGTTGCCTGACTTCGGGATACAATGCACTCACTTTTTAAAAAAAAGTGTTTTGTAATTATTTTAAGATCGTGCTGTTAGTGAACTAATAGCTAACTCAGTCGATCATTAAAAACTATTGTTAGTCCGAAGCATTGATCGAAGGAAAACAGATCGACATAATGCTCTTAGTCATATACTCTCAATGTTTCGTATGAACATAGCTAGGATTGAACTCTCCCTGACTGTATGCGTTGGAAAACTTAAGGTCTTCAACAGCAAGCGAGTTCATCAAGTTTCGTTAAACTAAAATCAATACAATCCCATTTAATTGTAGCTAATGCATCTAGTTTATTTTCTCTCATTCATACTTTTCAATCAAAACATTTTTGGTAATAACAACAATTTCCATGCAAGTTGAAGGTTAGCCTTGATTAATTACTAGCCATTTATTTGTATGTACGAGCATAGGTAGCTATCACACACTATTAAATGCCATGAGAAATATTTCAAAACTTATCAAAATGTTGTAATGTGAATCATTTTATTTGGTTTTTTTAGTACGGCACAACGCACAATTTCTTAGGCATATCGGACTTCCAGTCACACATACGCAACGTACTGAAGAGACGGCATAAAATTGCAAGAGCTGTTCCCACAAAAAGAATCACTCCGATGTCCAATAAAATAAATCCGAAGCGCCGTGAACCGACAGCAGCATCAACGGCAGTTGGCAACAATACCGGCAGTTCCACCGGTTCCAGTGCCGGCAACACCTCGTCTGCAAACACATCATCTTCGTCCAGCTCATCCTTATCGTCCGCTGGTGGCGGTGATGCGGGCATGTCTGCCGATTTGACATCGTTATTTGAATGCCCCGTGTGCTTCGACTATGTGCTGCCGCCTATATTGCAATGCTCTAGCGGTCATTTGGTCTGCGTGTCGTGCCGCTCGAAGCTCACCTGCTGCCCCACATGCCGTGGCCCTTTGGCCAACATACGCAACCTAGCCATGGAGAAAGTGGCCTCCAATGTAAAGTTTCCTTGCAAACACTCGGGCTATGGCTGCACTGCTTCATTGGTCTACACCGAAAAGACAGAGCATGAGGAAACTTGCGAATGCCGCCCCTATTTGTGCCCTTGTCCGGGCGCCTCGTGCAAATGGCAAGGACCGCTTGACCTAGTCATGCAGCACTTGATGATGTCACACAAGAGCATTACTACGCTACAGGGTGAAGATATTGTCTTTCTAGCCACCGACATAAACTTGCCCGGCGCTGTAGACTGGGTCATGATGCAGTCATGCTTTGGCCATCACTTCATGCTAGTGCTGGAAAAACAGGAAAAATACGATGGACATCAGCAGTTCTTCGCCATTGTACAGTTGATTGGTTCACGTAAGGAGGCCGAGAATTTTGTCTATCGCCTGGAGCTCAATGGAAATCGTCGGCGCCTCACCTGGGAGGCAATGCCGCGTTCCATACACGAGGGTGTTGCCTCGGCCATACACAACTCGGATTGTCTGGTGTTTGATACATCGATTGCGCAGCTGTTTGCAGACAATGGTAATCTTGGCATCAATGTGACCATATCACTGGTCTAGAATGTAGTCTATAGTCGTCATTTATCATTTTTCTCAGTTTCTTATTGTAAATCTTTTTGTTTTGGAACCATATAGACATAAGAGATCATTGTTTTTAAAACGATTACACACACACACAACTTTAAGTCAATGGACAGCAAAATTGAAAATATTTTTTTTTCTTGATTAAATTTCGACAAATTTAATGCCCCTAAGATGGGCAAACATTTGAAGAAATCTCTCAGACACATAATTCATATAAATATGCAAACAAAAAGAAATAAGGTACACAAAGGCTTAGTTTAGTTAATGTAAATTATTTTATACAATATTTGTAAATTCTGATATATGTAATAATAAAATATTAAACAAGATTATAATGAAATTAACAAGCGAGTAATATGTAATAGAAATATTTAATAATGATACACGTATGAGTAAGATAACGCAGCAAAGCGACAGCCAAACGTTAAAAAAAAACATGAAAAATGATATGCAATGTAATTTTTTTTTAACAATTTAAAAGACAAGAAAACAAGCTGCTATTGTTCAAAAACCAAAATTTTGTAAATTGGTTTAAAAAACATGAAAATTTGAATGTACATTCAAAAGCAATGTTAAAAAAGAAACAATGATTGGATAAAGTTAACTTAGTTTAGAAGATCTCTTTTTCGTTCTATTTCTTTTTGTCGTTCACCCGAATTTTATTTGTAATTAAAATGGATTACATTTCTTTTCTAATTGTTTTAAGTACTTTAGTTCATATATTGCTAAAATAACTTTCGACCTAATTAACAACAATTTTTAATGCAAATTTAAGCGAGCTTATAGCAAAAGTTTTTAAGATCTTAATAATGTTGTAATTACGACAAAAGGTGTTTTAGAAGTAAATAGCACATTTTCTTCATAAGTTCTTGATACCATTTACTCCTGAAATAATCAACGTTTCAATTTCAAACGAATTCAAATGGCAATCGAGAGTAAGATTATGTCAGGTATTCATGGGGGTACATTTTTAAGTTCTTCAATCGATGTGTTTCTAAAAAGTTTTTATCACGCTAGCGCCAAAAAAGTTGTTAACACATTTTAGTAATATTTGCGGCGAAATCATGGTGAAAGGCATTTTGGGAACACAATAAACTAATTTATAATCTTAAAACAACAACAATGCAACTGATTTCTGCAACTTTTTCGTGTATTTTATTTCAATATTCAGAAATTAATACAATTTCAACAGTACTGTATGAGTAATTACAAAAAAACACGAAAAAAATAAACAACAGATAACAACATACAATAGAATTGTAAGAAAATAAACGTGATTATTAGTAAAAAAAAACCCAAAAAAAGTCTTTGGCATTATAGTAAACTGGGTCTTAACGTTCTAGTGCTTTGAAAATATGTGGCAATCATTTCTAAATAGTGTCATTATTATTCGGCAAAAATTAGTGAAGTGGGCCACTTTTTCCTTGGACCTCTCCGATTTTGATGATTTTTACATATTTGGTATAGCTTGGAAGGTGCGGAGTGCTCTTATCTCGTGATATGTCAGTTGTATGAAATATTATTGTATGACGATTTTGTAGAGAATTTTACGCCCTAAAACTTTTTAGAATATTTGAAAAAATGTTAAAGCACGGGTAAAAGGTTATTTGTAAAAAAACGATTTTTGTGACCTTTTACCTAAAATATCTGGAGAGGGGGTCATGGCATTTGTTGTAACTTTTAAAATTGATCTTAAAATGTCAAAAAGAACATTCATGTCAACCATTGAACCTTTTATCTTCCAATTCCGAGGAGTTATGCTAGTTTGTCATTTTTCGATGTACTGCTTACTATGGCGAACGAGCGAGGTGCCATCACTAAAATAAGCATAACTTCCACAATTCTAAAAGCTACAAACTTTTTATTTTTTTTTGTTTTTCTCATTGAATTTACATACATAAAAGGACATTAACAATTAAAAAAAAAAAAATAATAATAATTAATTTAAGATTTAATCTATAATATAATGGGAAACAAAATTCGCGTTAATATCTTTATTCGTATAGGAGATATGGCTTGTCAAGGAAAAGTCTAAAATGAAAAACCCAATTTTCAGTTATCAATATAGTCGGAATTTTGCAATAAAATTTGACGTGGTTACCATTGGCTACTAGCTCTACCAAATATGTAAAAATCATCATAATCGGGGAGTTCGAGGGAAAAAGTGGCCCGCTTTAAGGATGCTCGATAACGGAAAAAAAATCGAATCGAAGTATTGAGTCATTATTCCAAAAAAGTCGATACCGATTCGATTCTCCCAAAAAGAAATTGATATCGACGATATCGGTATTTGCTCGACAAAGAAACTAAAATTTTCTAATGCTCATAATAACCTGAGATGGGTAACCACCATAAAGGGATTTTTTAGCAAAATACATTTCAGGCGTCAAATGTAAAACGAAATTTAGCTGGATACCGATACTAAGCGAATTGGCATCGGATCGACGATTAATCGAGAACCAAAATATCGGTATCGAGTATTCAGTATCGACCACGATATTGAAAATATCGGATCGGTAACGCGCGTCCCTAGCCCACTTCACTTATTTTCACCGATTGTATTTGTGGTTCTGTCAACTGATTTTAATAAGCATTTAAAAAAAATTGTATTCTCGTATTTATTTTTTTGTTAAAAAGAAATCAAAAGAACATAATGTCGGAGAAAGAGAAAACTTCTGCAGAGCAGGAGCTGCAAAGCGCAATCAGCACTACCGGCAAACCGTTGGCTCTAATCTCTTTATTCGAATGTTCAGCTTGCTTTGGATACGACCACCCATTATGCAGTGTTCAGGGGGCCACTGGCTTTGTTCAACTTGCCGCCACAAGTTAACCATGTACCCAGTTTGCCGCGTTAGTTTGACAAACATACGCAACTTATCTATGGAAAAGGTAGCTTCCAGGCTGTGTTTTCCCTGCAAGCACACTTCTATGGCTGTCGTGGAAGCTTGTCCTATTCAGAGACGAAAAGTCATGAGGATCTGCGACTTTCGTCCGTGCTTTTGCCCTTATGCTGATGAGAAGTGCATTTGGCAGGGCCCGCTCATCGATGCTTACAATCATTTGCTGACACATTGAAATGTCATTACTATGAAAGGTCATGATGTTATATTTCGGGCTACAAATATTAATAACAGTGGCGCTATACGGTGGAAGTACAGTATTGTTATGGACGACACTTTCTCTTTTCGCTAGAGAAGATTAATTGGGGTGAAGGTTATTTTACCGATTGTCGTTTGATTGGCTCCATTCTTGATGCAGCCAAATTCAAGTATATCATATCATTGAAGGCTGATAGTCGCATACTCAAATGTCAATTCCAAACACATTCCATACGCGAAAACTTACAGGCATTAACCAGTGCGGATTTTCTCACTCTTAACAGGACTATGGTCGAGCTTTTCTCGGAAGATGGCAATCTGGCTCTGAATGTTGTGATTCGACCTGTTAACGATATTGAACAGGAGGATATCTGAAAACAAAAGCCAGAGCTCTGCGCATTTTTACTTTGTTCAATTATTTCTTTTGTTATTTATTAAATGTTTTTTTTTGGAAACGCATCACACTGGTTTTTTGCTCAAATAAGATTTGACACTTTTCTGCGGAACAAGAAAGAGGTCAGAATAGGCGTCACAGAACCGGGACTGAAACTCTAGTTCTTCCAGATAGGACCGAAAAGACAGAAGCAAGCTGTGCCGTGTTATGATCTGCTTGAACATCATCAAATTATTAAGTCGGTTCGCAATCTCAAAAACTTTAAAGATTGATGGCAGAAGACAAATTAGATGACGATGGCTTAAGTGCCATATAGATCATATGAGTAGCCAACAGGGTGTTTGTACACAGCCTGCTTACAAACACATATGTCTCCATTTTATTCGCCTTTTAATTTAAACTTGTCCGTAAAAAAGTGATAGCGCTTAACCATATCCACCATCACTCAACCACCCTCTCTTAGGTACCGGGACACGCTGTTGTCCCTGGTAACGAGGAGTACGTATGAGTGTGCCAGGAACGGTTCAGCATTGCCAGGCAACCCTGGAATTTTGGATATAGGAAGACATTTGGAGGACGTCGAATTGAGAATTAGGGGGACGACCAGAGCTCAGGCGTAAAGAGAATGGGACTCTGTGGCCACGGCACAATCCAAAGCAAACATCTGAGCTTTCGCAAAAACAGGATGATAGAAGCAGCTGTAACGGAGCACTGCACCATAGGCCTAATGGCTGAGTGGCTGCAGAAAACATCCAACACCTGCTATGCGGCTGCCGGCATATTCAACCTAACATAACGCATTTTCATTCCGAGAAAGCTCGCTGGCTTCTCTTGAGAGGATTCTACCAGAGCGAACTGACTCAGGTCGGTTAAAGTGGTTGGTAAATATACTGTCTCAAATACCATAGCCATAGCAATAAACCATTTGAAGTTTCTGATCCACTGTATGTTGTTGATTGTTTTTAGTGCTGTAAGTGACAGATTATGAGCTTGTTCATGAATAATTTGTCACTGTTTAGCACTGTCTTGGTGCCGACGTTAAACGTAATTTTTAGTAAAATTAAACATGTCTCTGGCATCGCAGTGAACTGGGTTTAAATAGTTTTTTTTTGATATATTTTTTTAACAGCGTAGTATAAAATCCCGAAAAGTATTTCCATAGCCCAATTTCTTTTCAAAATTAAGAAAACAAAATATTGCATTCCAGGGTTACTGTTTGTCGCATTCACTGCAATAATTTATATACTAAGATGTCAGATCGTCCTTGCGGGTCTGCCAATGTGGTATGTACTTGCAATGCGTCAAGTACAGTAGGGCGAACCAATCAACAGACACGCAGCACTAGCGGCACTCCTGAGCAGCAGCACGGTGGACAGCTTAACCATTCTCTAGTATCTCAGTTGGAATGTCCGGTTTGCTTTGAGTTCATAATGCCGCCCATTATGCAGTGCTCAAGTGGACACTTGCTGTGTTCGAATTGCCAAAAGAAGGTGACCAAGTGTCCGGTTTGCCGAGTAAATTTGATAAATATACGCAATTTGGCTGTGGAGAAGATGGCTTCCAATTTGATTTTTCCATGTAAGCACGCTTGGAATGGCTGTCCTAAGAGTTTGTCCTATGCAGACAAGAACAACCATGAGGCTGATTGTGACTTTCTTCAGTACTTTTGCCCCTATTTTAGTGAGAAATGCATGTGGCAAGGTCCACTTAGAGGTGTCTACCATCATGTGCTAAGCGCACATCCAAATGTTTGTGCTATAGAAGGTCACGACGTTATACTTGTGGCTACAAATGCTAATAGCAACGGCGCTTTTGATTGGACCATAATACAGTCTTGTCATGGGCATCATTTTCTTTTTTCGCTAGAGAAGATACCTTTGGGCTGTGGTTGTTACAAATATTATGCCGATTGCCGCTTGATTGGATCCATAAGTGACTCAGCCAAGTTTCTGTACAGCATGTCATTGAACGCAACCAATCGCATGATAAAATGGCAATCTAAGCCAGGTTCCATACGTGATCACTACGGTGAACTGAATCTGGATAAGGACTTATTCGTTATTAACGAGTCCGCGGTCAAGAAATTTTTAGAAGATGGCAATTTGGCGCTAAATGTGGTAATACGACTTGCCGATGATACAGAGAAGGATATCTAAATATAGAAATGAGATCTTTGCGCATTGCTCGAAGGATTTTAAAGTACGAACAAGATTAGGAGAAATTAATTAATTAAAATAATTTTAAACCGAATACTGTAATCAATCTATTATGCGCACACTAATAGGACATGTAAGCATGAATCTAATATATTGAAATCGTAAACAATTTTCCAAACTTTTATTTGTTTTGTTTTTTTTTTTCTTCTTATTTTGTTCTTCCTTTCGAAAAACATGTTTCAAATATTGTTTTGGCTATTACATTATTATAAGAAATAGTTGACAGGAGAGAGGTTCAATTGGTTCTGCATGAAAATTAATATTATAGATATAACTCAGGTACTCGTAAGAAATGTTGACTGCCAAATTCATAAATAAAACCTTTTGGTTTTTTTTTTATTACCGATCAAATACATGGGTCTAATGAAAATAGACGATTTTTATAAACCAGTGTACCTGTGTGACCAGTTATGGGGGATCATCAAAATACGACGCGTGTGATATGAACGGGGGGGAAATCTAGATTTGTATACCCTGTACCTACAGGTACAAAGGGTATACTAGAATTGTGCAATGTATGTAACGGACAGAAGGAGGCGTGGCAGACCCCAAGTCCTTTATACCAAAATGCTTATCATAACCTTGGGTAGCGATTGAGCCATGTCCGTCTGTCCGTCCGTCTGTCCGCCTGTCCGTCTGTATGAACACCTAGATCTCGGAGACTATAAGAGCTAGAGATACGAAACTTTACCAGCTGATGCGCATATTTCCTCAGAAGATCAAGTTTGTTGAATCATGTCCATATCTTTCCCCGTTTCCCCGTAGCAGAGTTTCGCGGTTTTTAGCTACACCGTTTGATATTTCAATCTGATCTTAACAGAGTAATGCGTTGTGGTTACATGTATCTGTGTGTCAAAAATAAACAAAATCGGACAAATAGAACAAAAGTTATGGTCAAAAATGTACAAATTTCACCTCCCCTTGCCTATAAACTGCGTCAATATTTGACTCTACGTAACTATAGTAACAAATGGACTAGAATCACCAATTTTGCTAAGCTGATTCATGTGGCACTAATGAACAAATCCACATCCAAATTTTATCAATGCGGGCCCCCCACCCCCCGCAATCGATTTACCGTGTTTTCTCCCACACCCCTCAACATAACCCCTTGAAACTCTTTGACGTAAACTTCGATTTTTATCAAAATCGGTTAAAATTTGCGGAACTTATAGGTATAAATATCGTTTTGCACCAACAAAAAAAATGTTCCAGTTGGAAAGTTCTTAGAACGAATATGCAGGAATAAAACTTTTTTCGTGAAAAAAGGTACAGGGTATATTACACTGTCGGGCAACGCCTCAACTGTATTACATTTTTTTTTTTACTTTTTGCTTGCAAAAAATTATTGGGGGATCTTGGCATGTACTGTTGGCGGTCATTGAGGGTAAGGGGGTTAAAAATTGTAAAAATGTTTTTTTAACCGATTGGACCTATTGGAGCTAGTGCTGGAAGTAACATTGATGTTATATCGAGGCATCGATGTTCTTTATTTATTTTCGATCATCGATATTTTTATTTCGTTTTAGGATTATCGATCATAATATCATATTAAAGAGTATTTTAGCAACGTCTTTCTAAGTTATAAAAAAATATCCCAGGCATCATAGCAACCTGGTTTTTAATGAATAGTACTAAATAGCATTTATTTCTAGTCATCATAGTTAGATTTGGATTTCTGTCAAGCAGACCAAATTTCTGTTTTAAATTAAGCACAAAAAGAAAATTTATTTCAGTAAAATTTGTTATTTTGGCTAAAACAACAATAATTTTTTGCAAACAAAAAGTTCGGATACAAAATTGTACGACATTTGTGTCCGGCTCTTTACAATAAATAAAAAAAACTAACCATGATGTCAGATCGTCCTAGTGGGTCCGCCAAGGCAGCCCCTACTAGCATTGCGCCAAATACAGAGGGACGAAACAATGAGCAGCAAATGCAGATGGTTAGCAACACAGCCAGTGCAACCGTAATGCAGCAGCCACGTGAACGGATTAGCGATTTTCTAATCTCGCTGTTGGAATGTCCAGTTTGCTTTGGATACATGATGCCGCCCATTATGCAATGCTCACGTGGCCACTTGCTTTGTTCAACTTGTCGCCACAAGTTGACCATGTGCCCAGTTTGCCGCGTTAGTTTGACAAACATACGCAACTTATCTATGGAGAAGGTAGCATCCAAGCTGAGTTTTCCCTGCAAACACACTTGCTATGGCTGTCGTGAGAGCTTGTGCTATTCAGAAAAGAAAAGTCATGAGGATGACTGCGATTTTCGACCGTACTTTTGCCCTTATCCTGATGAGAAGTGCATTTGGCAGGGCCCGCTCAGGGATGTTTACAATCATTTGCTGACCACACATCGAAATGTCATTACTATGGAAGGTCATGATATTATATTTCTGGCTACAAATGTCAATATCGAGGGCGCTTTGGATTGGACCATGATACAGTCTTGCCATGGACGACATTTTCTATTGTCGCTAGAGAAGATTCATTTGGGTGAAGGCTGTCAGCAATACTTTGCTGCTTGCCGCATGATTGGCTCCATGCGTGACGCAGCCGAGTTCATGTATAGCATATCATTGGAGGCCAACAATCGTATGCTGAAATGGCAATCCAAGCCACGTTCCATACGCGAGAATTTTGTTGCCTTAACGAGTGCGGATTTTCTTGTTCTTAACAAGTCCACGGTTGAGTTGTTTTCGGAAGATGGCAATCTGGCGCTTAATGTTGTGATTCGACCCGCCGATGAGACTCAGGAAGAGATCTAAATATAAAAGTATGGGCATTTTTCCAAGGATTGTAAGGTGCAGACATGATTATTGTCATATGTGTTGGCTAATATTTAAGCAAAATTATGACAACATAAGTACTGTAAACCACGAGTTTCATAACCAAGAAAACTTGAAGTCAATGTATTTACGATATATAAATTATTTATTTATTTTTTGCAAAATTTTATGCTAAGAAACTAATCTTTGGTAGAATTGAAAATTTATACGCTGTACCTGAAGTGCAAAGGGTATACTAAGGGGATATCGGAGATCCTCCTAAAGCTAACTTAAGTATGATCAAGGTGACTAGAGAAGCAAAATATACCCATGTCCGTCTGTCTGTATGAACGCTTAGATATTAGAGGTGGTAAGAGCTAGAGTAACAAATCTTTCGATTCCCTTTTTTATTTCCGGAACATAAGTTTATTTTATCTTTTTTATTATCGGCAATATGTCATATAGCCGCCTTATGGGCATTAGAAAGCACCTTATAACACAAAAAGTTTAAAGGAAGCACTATGCCGATTTATTTATTTATATTTGACGGTGCAGAGTATCTGAAAGTTGACCAGGTCAGACTTTTTCGTTCTACACGACTTAGTGAACCATCCACAAATGCTAAAAAGCCTTAAAAATTATAACAAACACTATAATATTTATTTCAACACGCACCTGGTACAAATCTATCCCAGAACTGCGTCAAGGGCAACACTACCCAAGGCGTGCAGTATAGCCAAATGACGACATTCATCAGAACCGCCTTGGTAAACGTCATATTGCGATTCATGGGCTTGGTAATGACATTATATCGATCGTATCCAATGGCTGCATTGGTCATGCCAGCTCCAATGCCCGAATAGGAACCAATGGCGGCAAATAACTGACACCAGTTATTACCAAGCGCAAATCCGCGATGAAAACTATTGTATATGAAGATGGGCGCTTTGAGGCACATTATTAAGTCAAACACTGCCAAATTCAGCACAAACATATTGGATGGTGTTCGCAATGATTTCGAAGTGCTAAATATCCAAATAACCATGCCATTGCCCACGGTTGATGCGCAAAATAAAAATATATAGAACACGCCTAGCATATAATGCATGGAGGCAGGTGGCTCTAGTTGGGTTAGCCAATGCTCTGGTATGTATTGTATTTGATCGGGTGGCACATTCCAGCCTAGAAATTGCAGTTCCCCGCTGCCCGAAACGCGCGCCTCTGGTTTAAGCACAGGACTCTCGCTGGAATTGCACAGCGGTCCCGCCAGATCCGCCATTTTGCATGTGCGCACACGTTAAGCGTTGGTCGTTGGAAATAAAATCCGTTGACACCCGAACTTAGAACTTGGTTGGTGTCTTGCACTGAGATTGGATTGAAGCTTTTATAGAGGTTTGACTAATTAAATTTACGTTTAGGTTTGCGTGCCGCCAAATGCGCACTTTTGCCAACTTGGCGAAATATCTACAACAAAGAAATTTAGTAGAAAATTTCAGTTATACTCTGACAGAAAGTTTATTGGTAATACGTGGAAGATGGCTTAGTTAAAGGCAGGCTAGAGAAAGTTTGAATAATCATGAACCAAGCTGATTAAAGACTTTCAAATACTTTGAAGTTTGAACACTTGGTATTATATCTTTCGGCTGGTTTTTAAGTTGTGCTACGAATTTTAAACAAAACAAAGTATGGAAAATATTCCCATATTCACACCAACCCCCTGGCCCGACGAGAGGGGGACGAACGGGGTGATTCCCCTCGGGCCAGAGTTTACTCTGGGGCCCGGTGTAATTACTGTCGTACTGTCGTGATTCAAGCTAATAGTGTAGAGCTTTCCATAAAGGATAAAGTAAAACTCTTGCTAAGATGCTTGTAATCTAGGAAAGTAGCAAGGAACCATGCAACATAAAGCTACAGCCATTTTGTTTTATTGGAAGATATAGTCAGAATAATTCCGATATAAACGGACTAAAGAAGGTATCGGCGTGGTAGGTGTTGGGCGGACCATAATAAAAGAAAGATTACGGACATAAAAATGCACTGCTTCTATTTGAAAAGGTGTTAATAAAAGTATAGGAATCAGTTGAAAACATTTTTTTCTCCACATGGTGGCTCGAACGCGAATATACTATACCCCGTAAGTCCGCCACTGCCGGAGACCCCCTAAAATTACCACCAGAAATTGATACTTTCGTACGTCTGAACGCCTGGAGCCCTGAGTTTTCTTTTTTGAAAATGTGTGCAGGGTGTCATGTTGCTTATATTATTATTACATTATAGATCCATTATAGCATTTGTTAGGGTGTTTAAATATCAGCGTCCTCAAGTTTTATTTTCTTTATTGTCTTCTGCACTTTTACTTTACACCCCATTTTCACAATATATATAAGCACACACGTTTAATTAAGGGCGCGGCCCGACAAGTGACAGTGATTACTTACCTGGCACAAATCTGCCCCAAGTCTCGGTATAGCAGGCGACCACCCAGGGTGTAGCGTACATATAGATAAAGATAATCATGGCTATGGCCTTGCCATGTGTCATCTTACCCTCCATGGGCTTAGTTATAACATTGTAGCGGTCATAGGCTATAAATGCATTGGTTGCGCTGGCGCCGATTCCGGTATACGAGCCAATAATGCCATATATCTGACAGCCCAGATTGCCCAGAGCAAATCCCTGATTGAAGCTATTGTATATGAAGATGGGTGTTTTGCTCATCATAAAGAAATCACAAATTGCCAGGTTAATAACCAATATGTTGGAGGGCGTGCGCAAAGATTTGGCGCTGCAAAACAAATTTTTTAACTTATTGCATAGATTTGAAAGATTTGTTTCGTATGCAGACTTACGCCGAGAATACCCAAATGACCAAGCCATTGCCAATTAGCGATAACATGGTAAAGAATATGTAGAGCGTGCCCAGCAGATAGTTCATCGACTCTGGCGGCTCCGGATATGTCAGCCAATGTTCGGGTATATGACGCAGCTCATCGGGCGGCACATTCCAGCCAATTAAGCGGGATTCTGGCGAAAGTCGCGCCTCCGGTCGCAATACGCTGGAAACATTCCGAAAAGGGTCTGTGGCACTGATGTTGTACTCCATTTTCAGCTGACGTTTTTGTCCGCGTTAACGCGCACACATTTAGCTGGCCTTACAAGACAAAATCAGTGCCCAAACTGGTTCCTTATATACCTAGTGGCTAAGTGAATTGGCTTAGGTTTTAGCTTGCGTCAGCTATGTGGATTACCAGCTAGATTGGCTTAATCCGAATGGAATTAAATTGTTCTTGCGCAGCATTTTGCATTGATTTTCCTCTAGCGGCCAATATGTCAATGTTTAAGGGTTAAGCGGAGGTCAGCAACCGGAATATTTTTATGTAATGCAAAGCGTGGCGGTTTAAAAAAGCTAACTACCAATTGCCGTCCACACTTTCATAGTATTCTGAAACGGATCGAAAGACATTTGAATTGCACAAATTTATTTGTTTGGATGAAATAGGGAAAGAAGGCTACTACCAGAGCTTTAAAAAAATAAAAAACTTAAGCACACTTTGGAAATTGGCGGCACATTAATAAAGCAGCCTTTCAAACAAAGTGTATGCATTAGTTCAATTTTAGATGTATCCAAATCCTTTTTATTTGTAATTTTATTTCAAAGTTATTTTGTTGAAAGTCCTCACTTGTTAAGCGCCATTTTTTCCTTTTTTGAATTACTATGCCATTTGTTTATTTCTTTGTTTTGGAATCGTCTTAAAAAAAATTCTTTATATATTATTATAATGTAGTTTTTCCTGTGGAATTTCAACTAAATTAATTTAGTTATTCCTGTTCTTGACCAAGAGCTTCCCCACCAGCAGAGCGATGTCGGTGAAGCTTCCAAAAGTCGTCGCTGTCTGGCCGCACGCGGAGGACGCGCTTGCGCAATCTGTCAATCAAGTGCAAACTCCCAATGAACCATACCACGACAATCAAAAAAGCAGATGAGGACAGTTTTTCCCCACCCTTCACTTGGTCTCCGTCGCGATTTCCACAAGTTCGATGCAGAATTCAATGGCGTAGCGTTGCTCGAGATTGTTCTCCATCTTTGATCACACTTCTTAAAAGAGCTACGACGAACAATTTATGTATGGAATGGATTTTGAGATAATGTGAACAATATTTTTGTTATTAGAATAAGTTTTTCACTTCATTACGAAATTAATCTTTCATTCAATTAAATTACTTAACTTTCATTTCATTAAAATTTTTTCATCACATTTCGTGTTTTTTTAGTAACACTAATTTAAATCATAATAAAACAAAGAAATATATTTTTAATATCAATGAAAAGGGCTTTATTGGATAGAAAATTTAATGACATTAATGTTTAAATATGTGGCCGCCACGACTGGCGCGTACAAGTCGCAATCTGGAACACCAATTTTCACAAACATTCAACACCATTTGCGGTCATATTTCGCCAATAACTCTACGAATCTTGATTTCGATGTGCAATAGTCTCTGGTTTATCGACGTAGACAATTTGCAAGCGTTGCTCTGGTGTAAGTCTATCCATAATGAAATGACAAACCAAACTCAACAAAAAGCAACTTACTAATTTTTAACACGCACATACTTGTTTCAAATAAGATCGCGCCAAAGGTAACGTAGTGTGACAAAAGCAAACTGCTCTGATACACACTTACACAATTCACAATAGACCTAAAGCAAGTGCTGGGCCCTGTTAAACATTAACATGACAGCTGCGTCAAGTACCAGGCCCTGTTAAGTAACATCTTCAAGCCCTGTTAACAAGCAGAGCTCAATTGGGTTCTCTTTGCAACAACATTCAACAAAACAAAAATTTGAATTTGAAATAAGTTTGACGAACGGAACCATTATTTTGATAAAAAATTTCAACAATTTGCAAGCGTTGCTACCAGAAATAGTATTATAAGTCGTCAGATAAAGCAGTGTTGCCAAATCAAAGTTGTGAACCTCTAAAAAAAACACGCTATATATATATATATATATAAATGAAACGATGTTTGTGTGTCCTTTATAGAATTACGAACTATCAACTATATTCAAACCAAATTTTTGTGTTTCTTATGATGTTGGGAAGGTTCTTTGCATAATTTTGTTTAATTCCAATATGTGCTCTCGTGGGGCATTTGAAAGGTTTTGGAATATGTTAGTCGCCAAAATTAACGAATTATTCTTAGGCGTAACAAACCACGCCGGGTATAAATAATTTTCATTTGTTTTATTCGTGGAAGTTAGAGTTTGATCGATTACGAAACAAAAAATTGGTATGTATTAAAATCGAAAGAATCGATGAAGAAGTTGTGTTTTTTTTTTACAATAGCTCAAAATGCGTTCCAAAGAGTCATGTTTTTAAACGGTAGAAAGAAAGTATTTGTTATACAGATAAGAATTTGAGAACTTTTTATAAAAATTAAGAAATTCGTCCGTTTTCTACTTTTGTATCCGCCACTGACTTGATGCAGAGGTCTTTCTTAAGTTTTAAGTCTCTTAGTCCGGCTTTGGGAGCGGGGAAAAGATATTGACTTAATAAAGCTCAGCACTTCTTAAATGAATTGGTCCCTCTGACTACTATGGTCTCCTGATATCAATGAACACACTGTTGAATTGTTTGGTAATAACTTTATTGGTTGACCGTGGTACTAACTCTCAAATGAGTGCTGAAGTTAGCTCTTTACTGGAAGAGTATCGCATTAGAGCATGAAATAATTACATACGTAAAAATAGTTGTAAGACTTTATTTTATTTTATTTTTATTTTTTTAAACTATTTAAGCACGACAATTTTAAACTTGTAATAATAATATGTTATTTATTGCTTTTTACAGGGTGATTAATTATATTATATAATAAAGTGAGAAAAAAATGTATCTGGGTCATACTAATTTTCAACACGCACACACTTGTTTCAAATAAGAACGCGCCAAAGGTAACGTAGTGTGACAAAAGCAAACTGCTCTGAAAACACACTTACACAATTCACAATAGACCTAAAGCAAGTGCTGGGCCCTGTTAAACATTAACATGACAGCTCCGTCAAGTGCCAGGCCCTGTTAAGTAACATCGTCAAGCCCTGTTAACAAGCAGAGCCCAATTGGATTCTCTTTGCAACAACATTCTCTTTAATCAAAAGAAACTTTCAAAGTGTTCACGTCGTCGCGTTCGGTGTTTTGGTTTCATTTTTGTTTTCGTTTGTTTTTAATTTAAAAGTAAATTGGTGTGCAACATACTATACAAGTGCCTCTGGTGGCTTATACATAGGTGCTTCAAAGAATAACAAAAAAACCCAAAACAAAAATTAAATGCAATAATAACAGTGGAAAATAAAACACCTTGGTTGTGTTTTTTTTAGTGGCAGTGGTCGTGGTTGTGCCCGGTGCGCCTGTACTGTGCTGTGCTGTGCCTGTGTCTCCAAAACTTGTTTGCGGCCTAGAACGCCGCAGCCTTTAGGTTCTTTCATTTCTGCATGCATTGCCGTTGCTGCCACACCATAACAAGTTTAACCGGTGTGCGTGTGTGTGCCGCATAGTCCGCGTGTTTTGTGCTTACTCGTATGTGTGTGTGTGTGTGTGTGTCTCCTTCAACAAACTGTTGCTACTGCTGGCTCCCTGCTGTCCCTGTTCCAGTATCCCTACAATTATGGAAAACGCTCTGCCAAATGAATTTCAATTAGAATTGCAAGCTGAAGGTCGTCAGGATTTACTTTTAGTTCTTTTTTTGTTTTTGCTTTTGCCTTTGCGTGTGCAACAACAATTCTAACTTAATTACTCTCACATTTAACCGGCCGGCATTATTGCTCTTTAAGCTTAGTTGAGCACGCTTTGCTCTTTTTTTGACTCGGGTGCCTCAGCTGTCTCCATGGACGATAATGGGCATGCCGTCAGCTTTGCTGTTGTCAACTTCTTAAGTCACACTCATAACCCTTACACTTCGCGCCACTTGAATAATGCACTTAAAATATTGCGTGTCTTAGAGCCCATATTTGTTAAACTTTTTTTGTTTGTGTTTGAAAAAGTTTTTGTTAATTTAAAAATTCAGCTATCTGTATTTTTTAGTTTCAAATTATAATAAACTTTTTTAGCAGCCATTAAAAAGGCATACTTTGTGTTGGGATCTTAGTATTTGAACATTTCTTCATGTAACTTATTCTCCGGCATTCGTAGTTCTCAAGAATCTAGTTACCTTAGTTAAGATTAGTTTAGTATTTTATAATAATAATTCTATGATTTTACATTATGTTAAAAAAAAGTATTCGTATTATGGAATGCCACTCCGGCGCTTACTTTCCGGTTTTTTTTTAACGAACTCATCATGAAATGCTCTGATCTATGAATATGCCAGTTTTTATTTAAAATAATATGTTTTTTAAAGAGCTGAATTTTAAAAATTAAAATGCTTTAAAAACGAATTAAAACATATTTGTAGCTACGCGTAGAAACTAGGTGGATTAAAAATTGCGCGCTCTTATTTAAAAAAAAATAATGAAAAGATTGTAGATATTGTAGGTAGAAGAAATTAAGTGCTCATATTTTTTGTCAAAATCATTTTAATATTTTGATGTTTCTTATCAGTGGCGTAGATAGTTTTTTTCAATGAGGGATCCAACTCATTTTTCTCCATAAATAGACATAGTAGATGATCCGTGGGTAGGCTGTTATAACACCTTTGATTGCGCAAACAAATTTTTTTTTTAATATTTTATATACTTGAAGTGTACTTTTAAAGTGGCAAGAAGTATATAAACAGCGTGCTGATTAAGTTTCCGAACTCTGCACATCTTTCTTTGTAGAAAGCATTTATTTATTAAAATTATTGTAATAAATAGAAAATTTTTATCTTTCACATGTTAAGGGGTCTACGCAGTTCGAAATATTTCGCGCGGAATGACAAAACTTCATATAAAACACAAAATATTTAAGTGTTCTATTCAAGTGGCCAGAGGTATATACATACATAATTCCTGTGCTGATTGAATTTCTAAAAATAAAATAATATTGTCTTTTTTGGTTAACGTTTAAGGTAAACCGGCTTACCCCTAACCCTTCTGCACCTCTCTTCATGCAATTAAAAATTGTAACGGGCCCCAAGAACAACACACAGTCAACAGTCGATTAATAAAAAATATAAAAAAAACAACAACAGCAAACACCTACCAAAGCGCGAAACATTGGCGACATATTTGAACAACTACGCAATAATTTGTTATAGGAAAAAAAAAAAACAAAAAACCAACAACAAATTTGCAACTGATAAAATTGTTAATAATATATATGTATGGTATATTTTTATATACATAACTAAAAATTGCATTATATTTCAGCACTCAATCAAGCTACTGTGAAATTAACTAAAGTTTAAATAAAAAAAAAAAACCGAGCGCAAAAGAAGTGTAACGTAACGAAAAGCAATACGAAAAAAGGCTTTGGCAGTTTAATAATTAATATTAATTTTGCATTATCTTTAATATAAAATAAAATAACAACAACGAACATGACACCATCGCCAACCAAGGAGCTCTTGAATGCCACAACAATTTCACGTCGACCGCGCGAAGAGTTCGCCGAGAAGGTAAGTTCCGTTCCGTTTATGTTGAGAACCAAAAAAAACCACGTACCCCCCTGCCACCACTCTAAAAAATGCAATACATACAAATTTCCCTGGGGCTATTTTTAAATGTTTTCATATCAAATGCTATTAATTGAACTTCCTGTGCTTCCATTAAATTCCCCCTACACCAAAAACAGTTGAAAGATACAAAAGAAAAAAAGAAAAAAAAAAAATCAAATGCCTAACATATAAACATTTGTTTAGCTCTTCGTGTTTGTTATTGGATTTGGTTTGTTTGTAGTTTGTACAATATACATTTGTACATACCATATATATATATATATATATATATATATATATATATACTACACTATATATATAAGCTTAAACAAATAAACACGGCTGTATGTATGTAAATATGTCGTAACTCACATACAAACATATCGACATCTATGTAAATAACTGTCTGAGCATAAATTCTTCAATGCCTAACTTTTGAATGACTAATAAAATTGCAATTGAATGACTAAAGTGCCTAAAATATTTACGCATATAACAAGTACTTATGTACTATATACATACATATTATATATTGATAAGATATTGAACACACTTTGATAAACGAATTTGCTTGTGCTTAAAATTTTATTTGTAGCTCTCTGTTTTGGCAAGCTGTGATAAGCTTCACAAGTGCAAGCCATTAGCAAAGTTTTAGGAAAACCATGCGTCTTATATAATTTTGAAAAAAACTTCAGCTTATTAGTCTAATAACGCGTCGTAAATACTTAGATTCTGTTAAATGTTACGAGGGCAGTATGATACATCAGTGACTTTTTGAATAAAGCATTTTATAACGCCACATAGTCTCTTTTTAGCTTATTTTCAATTTTTGTTTCATTCCAAATTATAGGTCTTCAAAACAGAATATTGTTTGAGTGATGACACCCAGCCTTTTCTTCGTGTTCCAAATGCGGAGTGTATGTTGGATGAGCCAACTATGCATAGCCCAATTTCCTTTATACGTACATATATAGGGTTTACAAATAGATTGAACATCTTTGCATCATATTTACATGGAAGTATAGATCAGCCTGAAGGGGTTCGTAATTTGGTTTTCTCAAAACTGACTTGACTGAAAACCCGCTCAGTTTGCTGCCTGTTGAGTCTTAGTTCTTCATTTCGGGCCAAAATTAGCCTGAGTATTTTGCGATTTTATAAAGTTCATTTTATTACATTTTCCAATGTTAAACAGCTTCAAAATTGAAAGTATCGTTACTTTTCAAGATTTTTAACATTATAAAGGGTGCTTTTTTAAGCGCGTCCGGATTTTAAACTTATATAAAACACAGAAAAATTAATGTAATGACTCCAAATACGGTTTTATTAGATAGATAATTTCGTATCATTTAATATTTGAAAAAGATCTCTATCGAGCATTTGGGGCCGTATTTCAGTAATGACAATTGTTGCTGGTTTGTCTACATAAACCAACGACTTGACGTGTCCTAAAGGGGTCAAGTAACACGACCGCGGTGGGCGCATTTCTTGAAATAACTTTCTCACCGAATTGAGTTTTCAGTAAATCAATGGTTGCGTTCGCCATATGGCACGTAGCGCCATCCTGTTGAAACCAAAACTCTTCGACATCGATGTCACATAAATTTGGAAACAAATATTCATTGATCATCGCTCTGTATCGATCACCATTGACGGTAACACGTTGTGAGTCGAAACATTTGGATTTTCCTCTACACTGGCCTCTACAACATCGATATTTTCTTCGGATCGTGCTGTTCTCATTCTGATTCGTAGTCAGACATCGTGGAATGTCAAATGAGTTCGAACATGATCAAGCACACGACGAATAGCGCGTTCTGACGGACGATTATTCGGTCCATAAATTGTACGAAGAGCTCTATAAGTTTTTACAACAGAATACTGATTTTGATTGTAAATCTCGAAGATTTGAAGACGTTGTTGTGGTGTAAATCTTACCATGATGAATTGTTAGTCCTTACTGAATAAATTGAAATTTGTCAAAAGTAACAACTGGTTTCAGAGATATCAGTTTCGGAAATCCGGACGCTGTTAAAAAACACCCTTTACAAAACTTAGATAGAAAAAAAATTAAATTTTATGTTAGTAGAGAATAGCGTTTCTCATACATTTGTTTCAGCTGCTTAAGTAGTCCGGCAACAAAGTCGGCGCAAATATTATTTTCAGTAATATTATTAATCTTATGTTTTATTTTTTAAAATTCTGATTCCAACTCGTACCCTAAGTAAAGATCTCTTTTCTTGTATCTTTTAACTGTGGCAGCGCGGTCTATTTTTTACTTTATATATATATATATTCCTTTATTCATACAATATAAAAACTTGATTATGCTATATGAAAGCTCACAAGAGCATAGGGCGTCAACAAATTCTCTCCATCTACTTCTGTCTTTTGCCAATAGTTTGAGCTGGTTCCATGTCATATGTTGACCAGCTCCATCATTTCGGACCATTCTTATCCAGTTGATTCGTGGTCTTCCGGGGCGTCGATGGCCCTGCGGATTCCACTCGAGTGCTGCTCTTGCAATGTCTTGGGCTGGCCGTCTTAGAGTGTGGCCAATCCATGACCATTTCCTTATTCGGATTTCTAGCTCGATCGGGTGGATTTCAGCTAGATTAAGTAGCTGCTCGTTTGTAAACCAAGTGGGCCAAAAAATTCTCAAGATCCGCTTGAGGCATCTATTGACAAACGCTTGTAGTTTTCTGCGTGTTGTTTGTGTTGTGCTCCATGTGGTGCAGCCGTAGAGGAGCACTGACAGTACGCTGCATTTAAAAATGCGGAGCTTTGTTTTGGTGTTTATATTGGGCGCTCGCCAGATTCTGGTCATCGATGAGAAAGCAGATCGCGCTTTGTTGATGCGTTCGGTTATATCTGAAGTGGATCCACCGTCCTTACAGACTATGCTGCCAAGATACGTAAAGGAGTCAACGTCTTCTATTTTGTTGTGTTGCTGGAGACGATGCGCATTAACCTCGTCTTCTTTACGTTGACTCTTAAACCAACTTTACAGGCGTTTTCAGCTAGGCAGTGAAGTTTCCTTTGTGTGTCGTCAAACCGCTGCGCTAGCAGGCAGATATCATCTGCATAGTCCAAGTCTGTTAATACCTCATCGAGTTTCCACCTTAAGCCGCAGGGAAGGTCTCTTGGTTTGTCTGATCCATTACACCGTCCAGCAGGATCAAAAACAGCGTAGGCGAAAGGACACACCCTTGTTTCACCCCAGTACCAGGCTCGAATTCGTCGCTTAACACGCCTTTAAAGCGGACCTTGCAATGGGCACCATTGTAAAGCTCGCGGATCATTGACACAATTTTGTCGGGGATGCCTTTACTGCTGAGGGTTTCCCACAGAACTGGACGGTGGACTGTGTCGAAAGCACGCTCGAAGTCAACAAAAAGCAGGTATAGTGGGCTGTTATATTCAATTGACTGTTCAATTAAGATCCGAAGCGTATTAGTGTGATCTGCACATGAATTACTGGGCCGAAAGCCCGCCTGTTCCTTACGCAGAATGGACTCAATCACAGTTGATATTCGGGAGAGGATTATCGAGGATAGTAGTAGTTACTTTAGCGAGTTAAAATTCAAAATTCAATCCCCCAACAGTTTTATCGTACTGAAATTTGTACATCGTTAGTTTGCATTCATCGCTGCTTATCTTTAAAAATTAGCTTTCAATATACATATGTATATTGAAATATATGTATTTGACATCAAATCGCTTAAAGTAGAGGCCTTAATAGATTTTTCAGTCAATTTAGCAGAATTAAAAAGCAACTTTAAGTCAATTCATCCATCCAGGATAAAACCAAAACTTCTTGGGCTATTTCTGTTAGTTATAGTTGTATGGCTAATGGTAAAATCAAACCTTAGCCAGGATCGATTTTCGCATAGGGAATGTTTGTTATTTTTTTTTTAGTTTTAAGTTTTAAAAAGAACAAATCTATTCGGAAAAAGGCTAACTTGGCAATAATATTGTATTTGGCGCTGTATATAATCTATATATATGACTTTAAAATCAACCTATTTTTGACAATTGCAACATACTCAGTTTATCTTACCATGTTAGTCTATTTTTTTAGTGATATCATTGCACTATTTTTAGTACTAAATAGATTTTACAGCAACATTTAATTTAATACACATTTTCAAGATATTTATTTATATTTTTTATGATGTTTTTACCTGCTGCGTGTTTGCATAAAATGTGTTTTATTATTGTTTTTAATTACTTTATTTGTTTGGATTAAGCTCATTGCACATTCAATAAATTAACTTATATGTGCAATTTTTATGTAGTATACTATTTTGTTAGGTTGATTTTTTTACAACTTTAATGACGTCATACACAAGTGCTTAAAATGCATAGCGCGAATTCACAGCTTAATGAGAGGTCAATGTGTTCTAAAACTCATTAGGAATACGTTGAATACTATGCGTATGCTTAATTTAAATAAAAAACTTTTGTATATAGGCAACAATATTGTGAGTATTATTGGTTTTGTTGCATTATTTAGAAGCCAAATAACGATATGCATAGCTCAACAGTATTAAATGTTTATAATACATATGTAAATAGTATTATTTATGAGCTAGTATATTGTGCTGAGCCGTGTAACTTTCACAATATTCCCATACAAACTATAATATTTAAAACCAGCTTTTTTTTTATACACACTTGTACAAAAATTTCTATTAAAAGAATAACTTTGCTGGGAGTAAGAAATAAGATATTAAACATAATTTGGCAGCTGGGCTCAAAGTTCTCTAAAGAGTTTTTTATCTAAGATAAAGATAAATTTGAAAAAAAAACATTAAGCATTTGAATTCTGCAGAAAAAAGATGGACAGTCAGCAACGCGCCACTACTCCACTCTTGACGTCCCCGTTTGCGGCCTCCAATGAAGACATTAGTCAGGCATACCCACACACACACACACATGCACGCATATTTTGCAAAAATAATGTCAATCAACAGATTGATTGATACGCAACAATCAGCCAATGTTAATTTGATTTGAACTTCAAGTTGGCAGCGCTTGTGTAGATCAATCAATTTGCTACACATGCTGACAAAAAGTTTTCATTAAGCGCAGATTTTTAGGGTGTGCTAGGGTGTGCAGGGAGTTAACATATATAGCTACTCGTACATAGAAACTTTTAAAACATACGTACATATATACATAATAGTATATAAAGTTTTATTGTTGTTGTTTCATCAATGATTGGCAGTCAAGCATCCAATGCAACGAATTTGGCGGCATTGACCATGAAGCCACAAAAAACAAAAATTAAATATAAAAAAAATCTGTATTGCTTTTAATGCGATTGCCATGGTATTTTATATAATTATTATTGTTTGTATTAAGCTGCTAATTTTTTGTTTTTTTTTTTTGTTGCTGTATTCACTTTAAAATATTACAAAAAGGTTCCCAAAAATTTAGTTTAAAATGCGGCACATAACATTCAAGTCGTTGCTCTTCTTTATTTTGTTTTTTTTGCTGCGAACTCTGATGCAATCGATGAGATCATCAAGAGCAACGGTTTTTTATATGTATATGTATATGCATATACTCTTTATATAATATAAATATGTAGAACTCAGAGCAGCGTAATGAGTCGGCTTAATACACATTCCATAATCATAAAAAGTCCATTATGTTGACGATTTAATGTACTTAATTTAAGCACAATAAACATAAAAAAAAATTAAGAGAGAGCTTGACAAGATTTTCATTTCAATTTCAACTTGGTTTCTGTTAATTGTCGCTCTCTCGCATTATCTTGTTCTTTTAAGTTTTCATTCGAAATACTTGACTCATCATTCGTATTCCTTGGCTGCTGCAGCATTGCAGGTTTGAAAATCCAGAGAGTCATTCGTTTATGCCATTTCAAGCGCCCCAACTTGACTTTTGTTGTTATTGTTTGTCTTTTGGGAAGCACCCCGAAACCCTTTTCACTGCTCTTTCCCCTGCCACTGTGCTCAAGTATTTTGCGGCAAAGATTTTTTGTTTTTACTTTCAATTTCTGCCGCTTGCTACTTCTTGGTGTCACTTTGTATGATGTTGTGCTTCTTGGTTCTTGACTCGTTTCTGTTGAAAAACTATAACTGAGTCATCATCATGGAGCTTGTCAGCACATCAAAGCAAAGACGAAGCAAAAATGTGTGTGTGTGTGTTTTTTTTTAATACCGCCAAGTGGAAACCTTAGCTCGATATAATTTTGATTACTTAAGTATCTAGCTTTGCTGCTAATGCTTATTTTGTGGCTATTCATATATAAGTGTGTATGTATGTATTAACGTATGGTAAATATTTACTAATCGTATACAGTAAACGCTCACAAACAGCAACAAGTTATTACATTTTTTATTGAAAGTTGTAATATTCTACTGTTTGCTTTGCGTAACTATCTTTTAAAAAAATATACTTGGGAGCTATTGTATGACCATGTTGTCCAAAGGGTCAAGAATGGCATGTGATATAATAAGGGTTCTAATCTAAAGTTTGGTTGCACTAGCTGTCCTCATCTCTAAGATATCTTAGCCGTTCATACGGACCGGCAGACAGCCAAACTGCTGTTTTGGAAAAATTAGCTAATCTTAGTCACGGATACAAAAAGAGGTAAGGAAACTAAGACGCAAAGGGCACATCTTTATATAAAACGTTTGACCTGCCTGATCTACTGATTGGTGAGAAACGCACAGATCAAATGATAAGAGCTAGAGTACTGGAATTTGGAAAATTCCGCCAAGTTTGAGAAAATGGCGCGTTAAAGCTTGTATGGGAAGAATTTTTTGCAACAAATCGACTTATAGCTTGACACTTGTGCTTTAAGGCCTATACGCAGTTCGAAAAATTTTGCGCGGAATGACAAAACTTCAAAAAAAAAAAAGTCCCAAATGGGATTTTTTTTTTTATATGAAGTTTTGTCATTCCGCGCGACATATTTCGAACTGCGTAGACCCCTTTATTAGAAAATGCTTTTCGCCGTTTGGTTAATACGGCTCCAATGATTGGCAATTGGAACACAAACGCAGCCCAAACAGGTTTTGAATATTCCAAGCTGTTGGGACAAGTTAGTGATGTGAAGAATAAAACCCGTGCACGTCGCTCAAGAACAACTGAGAATATTGCTGCTATAGCCCAAAGTTGTCGCATCTGGGGCTCGGAAAACCCAAGAGTTATTGTTGCCTCTCCATCCTCAACGTGCGACTGTTTGGTGCGGTTTATGGTCCGGCGGGGTCATTGGACCTTACTTTTTCGAAAATGAGGTTGGATCAACAGTTACGGTGAATGGATTGCGCTATCGAGAGATGATTAATGATTTTTTATGGTCGGAGTTGGATGGTATTGATCTAGACAACGTTTACTTTCAACAAGACGGCGCTACGTGCCACACAAGCAACGAAACCATTGCTCTTTTACGGGAAAAGTTTCCGGACCGTGTTATCTCTCGAAGTGGTGATCACAATTGGCCACCGAGATCTTGTGATTTAACACCTTGCGACTTCTTCCTTTGGGGCCACGTGAAAGATAAGGTCTCCGCCAACAGCCAAGCGTTGATTCAAGACCTCAAAGATAGAATTCGTGAGGCTATCGAGGACATACGGCAGCCGTTTTGCGATTTGGTTATGGAAAATTTCATGAAAAGGATATGGTCCTGTAAGCGTGGTCGTGGTGGACATTTGGTTGCCAAATAATGTTATGATACCTTCATAAACAACCAAAAACAGATGAATTTTGAACCAAAAATGTTTTTTTGACCGGTCCTTCCTATGTGAGCTGTATGATATAGTCAACCGATTTTGACCAAATTTGATACAATGCTTGGGTACTCTAAGAAACTTCTTAATGCTAAATTTGGTAACGTTATCATCACAAACAAACGAAACACAACGAATTTTGTAAGAAAAACGTTTTTTGACCGATTGGTCCAATGGGAGCTATATGATATAGTCAACCGATTTTGGTTAAATTTGGAACAGTGCTTAAGCATTCTAAAAAACTTCTGAATGCCAAATTTGAATTTGAACGAGTTTTGTGCAAAAAACGTTTTTTTGGCCGATCTGCCCTATGGGAGCTATATGATATAGTCAACCGATTTTGGTTAAATTTGGTACAGTGCTTGGGAACTCTAAAAAACTTACGAGATATAAATTTGGTTATGATAAACAAACGAACAGCGAAAAAAGCTACCTTGGCTGAAAATATAGGTATGTAAGTATATTTAAAATCAATTCAATTTAAATTTTTAAAATACAAATTTATTCTTAAAGTAAAAATTTTGAATTCAGTTGTGTTCTATATTTATAAAAAATAAAAACTAACAAATAATATGTATTATTGATTCTATTACAACAATTGCAAAACAAAAGTTACTTCGATAGTTTTTCATAAAATTTTATATATAACACTAGTTTACAAATTTAAGGGTCATCGAGTGAACCTTCATAAAAAAGTGTTTTTTAGGGTAATTTGGGGTCGAGAAACACGAAAATGGCAACCGTTTTTTTGCTTAAGCACCGTTTTCGAGATATTTTCGAAAAACATGTTTTTGGGCACTTATTTCAGTTATTTTTCAATATCTCGTGAACAAAATTTCGCATCGACATGAAAGATGATTAGATCAATTTTAAAGATCTTAGACTCGAAATTTTCGTAAAAGAATTCTCTTTCAGCTTAAGGCTTAACATAATTTTTAAATATTTTTTTTCGTTCATAAAAAGCAATCCGAAAGTTTGTAATTTTGAAAATTTGTCGAAAATTATACTTTTTTTCGACTTTGGTTGCTTGTAACTTCTATAATTTTGACTTAATCAATACCTTTAGATCTAATCGCCTTTCATGTCGATACAAAATTTTGTACACGAGATATTGAAAAATACCTAAAATAAGTGCCCAAAACATGTTTTTCGAAAATATCTCGAAAACGGTGCTTAAGAAAAAAAAAGGTTGCCATTTTCGTGTTTCTCGACCCCAATTACCCTAAAAAACACTTTTTTACGAAGGTTCATTTTTCGTGTAAACTAGTGTAATTATTATTTCAAGATTTTTGGTTGATTTTAATAAGTGCTAAAATTCCAAATAAGCTCAAAGGTAAGGGTATTTAATATGCGTGCGGTCAAAATTTCTGGCTTGCTTTTAATTTTTTTTTTAAAGGGCGTCTAGAAGCGCGGTGCGTGTACGCTGCTCATCAGCTGCCAACTTGCATTTTCGGTTTTTGTTTTTATTAATTTAATTATATATTTGGCAGCAAAGCAAAAACTAAAAAAAATTATGGTAAGGCATTTTCTGTTATTTCCCGTAGTCCATTTTCTTTTAATGACCAAACATTAACTTTGGTCGAAAAGTTTTCCGGCAAATTCATTTGAACTTCTTTAACCTTTGGTATTTAAACATTTTTAATATTAAAAATGTTGCATGCCATTTTTTTTTTTACTAAAATTATTATTGATTTTTAATTATTGCTTATCGAAATGGCATCAATAAAGGTGCTGCAGAATTTGTTTAACTTGGCTTAATTAAAGCGCAAACTATGCGTGAAATTTCTAGCATTAATTAGCAAAGTGTGCCCGACGTGTGAGTTAAAAAAACTTAAGCGTACATGTATTTATGTATAAAAAAAAATCATAGATTATACAAAAAATATAAACGAAAATAAAACGAGTTTTTGTTAGCTGTTGTTGATATAGTTGCCAGCACAAAAAAAAAAAATAAGTAAAACAAACTTTAGTTTAAAAATAAAACTCAACGTCATTGCGGACCAGTTAGCAACTGACAACAATAACAACAACAACAACAACTAGTACTACAACAACATTCATACATCTGCTTATCTGCTTCTTTTGCTTGGAAACGCCATATGGCTCTGGCTCTATATGAACAAGCGACCGTCCCGGCCGGCCTTTCTCCAAATTTCAAATAAAACAGTCATGACACATATGCCTTGCCCCCCTGCGGCAATACGCTGCAGTCCTACTCTATACCCTAGCCGTGAGTATATTCACTTGGGTCGAAACTATTTACGGCGCAGTATAAGGCTTGGTAAGTGTTGTTCATCTGACTTTTTCCTAATAAATTTTTTAGTTTTTATTGTACTTCTTTTTGCCAACTTTATTTTTGTAAGTCCTAGTCTCTAGTGTGCCGATGCACATCGTTAAAAAGTTCATCCCGCGGAATATTTCACTGCCCTACTTTTTTTTTTATTACAATATAAGGTCAGCTAAGCTTTGTTGTATACTACTTTGAATAAGTAAATAAATAAACATATAAGGCTATTCCTTTTTTCTAAATAAAATTGGCTAACATCGCTTGCAACTGATATATAAATTATTTCGAAAAATTAGAAAATATCTATTAGTTGTCTTAGTGATTTCTTTTGAATTTATTTCGATTTTTCAAATCGGACTAAAACAATATCTAGAGCTTTTTGGTAAGCCAGTTAATTTCATGCTTCAACTTTTTGTGATATTCGCGTTTAAAAGTTTTTTTCGAAAATGAAAATAAATGTTATGTCCATATTTCTACTTATACTTAAATGGTTTTGCCAGCGTTATAAAATACATACTTAACAAAATTCAATCAAATATTTCAAAAATATACAATTAATGGTAAAATGTAACGTTATTTAATGGCCTTCCAGCCTAACCAGCAACTTGATTTTCAATTATTTGTACTAAAAGTTAGCAAATACCATGTTTTTGATATGTCTAATGATTATCTATTCCTAGTATTTCGCTTGTATGCTTTATGTTGTATCTTATCGCACATAAGCCTTGTTTTTTTTTTCAGTACATAAAAACAATTATTAACATTTTGTAACAATAAGGGGTCTATGCAGTTCGAAAAATTCCATATGGAAACTATTTTATATTTCAGATGGAGCCACCAGTGTGTGCATAGTAAGTCAAAGTGCTACTTTTTATCGAATTATCGTTTTTTTTGTGGTATTAATCGATGTTTTCCGATACTTTGGGTAAATGTGGGCACACTCAAATTATAATCAGCTGCTTTATGTTTACAAAAATTAAGCGCGCAAACTAAGACAAAGAATTAAATAAAATAAACATGGATTTGAATTAACAAGTATTGTTACCATTACTTTGTATAAACAATGCAAGTATGACTGCCTACCAAATTGTAAAAAGGTTGGCCGCAAAAAAAAAGAAGTGTCTGGGTGAAACCTTATTTAGAGGGCAGAGCAGAAAGTGGAAGATTTTTCAAAGATGTATGTATTTTGTATTGGACTAATATTCCAACACAATTGTGTACATTTCGTGTTCATTGTAAAGTTTGAGGCCATGGTGCGTAATCAATCGGTAATTCGCGCCAAAGCGTCAAAAACCAAACAGCTGTTTTTAGTGTTACCACATCTAGTGAAGTAGTGGCGCCATCTAACGTTAAGAATTTTTAGACAACACTGTTTTGTTTTTTTGTCTGCGTCCCATTGTCGAAAAATTTCAATCGGAATTTTTCGCGACTATTTTTTTTATATGAAGTTTTTCATTTTTTTGCGTGCTGCGTATAGGCCTATAAAACAAAAAGAGTAACTTAATTAAAAAAAGATTAATAAAGAGAACATCGGTCCATGGACCCAAGACTTCCTTTTGCATTATGGAAATCCTGTTTCATGTTTCATTTGTTGCATGCATAAGGATACGTTCGTTCATTCAATTTAAAAAAAAATTGTTTTAGCTAAGCTATGCATACTATATACAAACTATATATTTTTTAATTTCGTTAAGCTGTAAAGAGAGCTAGAGTATTTAAACATCAGCTCTTTTTTCTAGCATTTAGTTTTTTTTTACCAATCCCCTCATATTTGTTGCCCCCTGGCGAAGTTAACTCGCGTTCATGCGTGCCCGGCTCGACCATCGTCGTCATCATAGTCATCGTCATCATCAACATCATCGTCATTAATAGCAACTACAACAACAACAACAACCACAATCGCGTCGTGGCCAGCACTTGAACCAAGCTGTTGGACTATTTTGTGCGCCGGCTTCTCTACGGCAACCTCGAGCAACCGGTAGGGTACACACAAATGCAAACACTTACGCGTTTGTTTACATTGCTGTTTGTGTGTGTGTCTGTGTGTGTAAAGTTGTAGCCAAAGTGCATTTAGCCGGAGGTGAGGCCAGCGATAGGCAAACAGTTCTACAATGCTAGGTTTACACTGCGTCACAAAATGGCATAATGTTACTTCACTGCGGCACAAATTTGAAACTTAACTATTAGTTTGGTGTCACATACACACTTTGGACGTAGATGCTATGACAGTGTCCACTGTAAACATTGGAACAGCTGTTGTGATATTTTGAATAAACCAGTCTTCCGTGTTTTCAGCATTTGGGCATTTTCACAGCAAGGTATACACTGACCGCTTAGTCTATAAATATAAAAGCATTTTCTTTATATCAATTTATTATTATTATATGTATTTTTAACATGTAAGATATATTCATAAAAAGTTATTAGTATTTGAGACAAAAATTTATGTTTTATAAAAGTTTATTAGTTAAAGAAAAAGGTATTACTAAAAAATTAGAAATGGAAAATAAGTAACGTAGCTCTTTGTGACATGATTTTTTAGCTTTGTACATTACACTGCAGAAAAAAAACTGTATATTTATAAAAAGACTTTTCCGTATCGCAGAAATTAACGAATTTTTAATAAAAGTTATAGCCAACATCTACTTTTTGTAACGTAACGCCAATATATTTTTTTTTTGGTCATATATTTTGATCGATTTACCACGATTAAAAAAAGCAATTTGAGTGAAATCAAAGAAAAATATTTTTACTAACCGTAATCTTTAGAAATGTAGTTAGGGAATTCCCCTTTTCTCACATTTTGCCGTATAAATGTAACGTCGCGCCTAAATAAAATTCTCGATAGTAATTTTTTTCCTCACTGTGCAATCAGAAAATTAATTTTTGTAATAGGATTCTGGTTGAAATGCAAAAGTTTTCTGGCAAATTATGATTTTTATACCCTGTACCTATAGGTACAAAGGGTATACTAGATTTGTGCAGTGTATGTAACGGACAGAAGGAGGCGTGGCAGACCCCAAGTCCTTTATACAAAAATGCTTATCATAACCTTGGGTAGCGATTGAGCCATGTCCGTCTGTCCGTCCGTCTGTATGATCACCTAGATCTCGGACACTATAAAAGCTAGAGATACGAAACTTTACCAGCTGGTGCGCATATTTCCTGAGAAGATGAAGTTCATCATGTCAATATCTTTCCTCGTTCCCCCGTTGCAGAGTTACGCGGTTTTTAGCTATTCCGTTTAATATTTCAATCTGAAATTTAACAGAGTGATGCGTTGTGGTTACACGCATCTGTGTGTCAAAAATAAACGAAATCGGACAAATACAACAAAAGTTATAGTCTAAAATGTACAAATTTTACCTCCCCTTGCCAATAAACTGCCTCAATATGTGACTCAACGTAATTATGGTAACAAGTGACCTAGAATCACAAATTTAGGTAAGCTGATTCATGTGGCTCTAATGAATAAATCCACATCCAAATTTTATCAATGCGGCCCCCCCCCCCCCGCAATCGATTTACCGTATTTTCTCCCACACCCTTCAACATATCCCCTTGAAACGTAACCCATATACTTTAAATAACTTCTTTGACGTAAATTTCGTTTTTCATTAAAATCGGTTAAAATTTGCGGAACTTATAGGTATAAATATCGTTTTGCACCAACAAAAAAATATTTTCCAATTGGAAAGTTCTTAGAAAGAATATGCGGGAATAAATCTTTTTTCGAGAAAAAGGTACAGGGTATTACACTGTCGGGCCCCGCCTCGACTGTATTAAATTTTTTTAAAATATTTTTGTTGCAATCCTTCTATATTTTTACCCTGTACCAAAAGAGTGCAATAAATTTCATACGAATATTATATATTATATAAACTTAAATCATCAGCATGACAAAATAAATTGATTAAGCCGTGGATGTCTGCCTCCCCGTCAAATCTCAAATGAGGATGAAGTATTTGGTATATTTTATGGTCGAGTTAGGTAGATCTTTGGCTTGCGTTCACATTTTTCCCGTCATAATCTCAGCACAAAACTTACTTTTCCTAACAACTAGTATTCTAAATGTCATTGGTATCGTTTGACAGCTGCGGGAGCTACTTATATGCAAATATATAATAATTTTAAACTCTTTCGCCAGTTCGACAAAAGGTTTTTTGAGATGTTGGATGTAAATCTACTTGTAAAAATTTATTCTCCCCAGTAGCGTTACGCACTAAGTAGACTTAAGCATAAATATTATTTTTACTTTTTAGGAGTATCTTCACCAGTTCCCCTTTCCAATGTTGCACTGTTTACGGACAAGCCTGTTCACATAGAAAATGGAAATAATCGCAGGCGAGATATTTTTTCAAAGCATGTCAAAATCAGATTAGAACTTTTAGAATTCAATTGAATAAGGTGAGTGTGTAAGTTAGTAAGCTCAATTATCTGTTTGCGCATTTGTGCAACATTTCAATTCGGAAGGTTTCTTATAACCCCTGGCAATACATAGTCAGTCAACGTCAATTGTTGCAGTTGTCTATTGAAAAGTATTTTATTATTATTGGTCAAAATAATAATAATAATATAACTTGTCTACATGACACTTTCATTTTATTAAGTAGCTTGTTCATGGTTTAATTTTTCATTTGCCTACTGGGCACAACAGTTGTCATAATATGCAGGATGGCTAATACCATATTTTTTTTGCTCACTTAAAACTTTGTAACACGTAACGTTTTTGTGACGTTTTGTCACAGTGTCACAATGTGAGCCAGTGTAAACTTAGCATAAGCTGTTCAGCTCGGTCAGTTATATACCAGCTGTGCTGCTGCTGCTCGTGCTCTGCATGACGCGCGCTTATAACTGTAAAAACACGATCGCCCACTTCCTTTGGCAGCTCATCACCCAAATCAACAACGTCGTGATCATCTTCATGCACATCATCATCATCATTATCATCATCATCCTCGTCGTCGTCATCATTTTTGTGCACATCACCGACATCAACAGCATTTGAAGTGTACACGTCCCTCTCCTTATGTATTTGTAGTATGTGCATTTTGGTTTCATTTATTGCCACATTTTATGTTCACATTGGTTCACCATGCTCATTCCATGCTTCTTCTTCTGTTTTTGTTAATTTTTAATTGTGCTAAATGTTCACATAATTACATTGTTTAAACGCACATAACACAGGCCTACAAATACCGGGATCATGTCAGTTGTTGGAAAGCTATAGGTAATTTGCAAAGTAATTTACTGCGTAGAATCCGAATTCGGGGCCAGAATTGGCCTATCACGTCAGGATTTTGAGATATTTGAGGTTATTTATCCCAAAAACGGCGTTTTTCCTACTTTTGAGGTTATGTACAGGGTGCCAAAAATTTTTGTGGTCTGTCACTCCAGTTATATCATTTAGTACCACTCTAAAATTTAAAGGTTCAAGCGATCATTTACGATTTTTTTCGAAAAGTTATGGCTATTCAAAGTTACGAAGTATATTAACCCTTTGGGACAATAACACAGGCCAACTGGTTTAGTTGTTGGGAAGCTAAGTGTCATTTCCAAAGTAATTTGCTGCGTAGAATCCGAATCCGAGATCAGAATTGGCCCATCACGTCAGGATCTTGAGATATTTGAGGTTATGCAACTGAAAAACGTAGTACTTCGAAAATTACCTAAACCTTTGCAACAACTAAACCATGTTGGTCTGTGTTATTATTTATATACAAATGTGCGTTACATTTTAGACACAACAAACATTCACAATGTGATTATTGTTGTTGAAGTATTTTGTTTTTTTTTTGTTTTTTGGTAATTTCAACACCCACTCATAATTTGGCTTATTTTGTGGTTTTTTATTTTAAGTAGTTCCAAAGCTCAATTGGGTGTTGGCGTTGCTTGGCATTGGCACAAGGCAGCTGTCATTATGTGCGGGCTTAATAGCCAATGTGTGCTATATGGCAATCACAATGCCAACAAAGCATAGAAAGATCGAATTATTTAAAAAAATATAACTCGAACGCGTTTAAATTATCGCTATTACAGGAATTGTTAAGAGTTAAGTTGATATCACTAGGAAACATAGATTTTGGGTAGTCGATGCCGTTTGCGGCAACTTTTTTTGAAGTAAAACTTTTTAGGCGGCGTTGTGCATTTTTGGGCATTGTTGGGCATTGTGCATTTTTGGACATGAATCAATACGTTAATGAATGAATGTGAATTTCTATGGGAGTAACTTTGAAATTTTGTAAAACGAAAAAAACGTTAGCTGCTTTTGATTTTCTCTTTCGCATTGCGACGCTGACGTTGTGTTGGTGGTCATGAGTCATGACTTCGTCTCTTGTTGAGAGAGCGAACCGTGGTCATGGTAAAAAGAGGGGAGTAATGCGGCCGCGGCTGGTCCATAACTATTTAACCATAAACCTGACATTAAGCATCACATTTTAATATTGTTGCAAATTTTCAATTTTAGACATTTGCAAAATGTTGTCTTAACAAACGTTGGCACATTTTTCTTTTGCCACATACTTTATTTATTATTAATCTTAAAACAATAAACATTTTGCTGCAGTAATATTTCTCTTTATTTTTCCCCTGTGGCAATTTAACCAACTGCTGTGCCTGGTTGCCCCAATAACACTTCTTCTTGGCCATCTACAAAGCATGTAGAGCTGCTGTTGCAAGTGTTCATGTGGCATGCCTGCAAATGGCGCGAACTTGTTTAGACTCCCGTTGCGATTGAAGATTGCCGAGCTGTAGTATATGTGTCCGTGTGTGTTTTGCTGCCAAATCAAATACCAGATATACCAAATATACAATATAGGTTTTAGGTGCCATTAAAATTTTTATGCAATTTGCCTTTTGTTATGTTTAATAAGGCTTCTTAAATTTGATTCAAAAAACAGACGAACGCACAAAATCAAATTGTATTAGCCAATATTGGATTTTCACTTTTATATTCACTTTAAAAATAAAATAAAATAAATTTATAAAATACACAAGTAGTCAACATTTCTATTAACGAAAAATCCGCCGTGCATCATTTATCTCTTTGTTCCTGTCCCTCTTGCGGATAACTTTAGTACTTGGCGTCTTTTTTTTGGTCTTGGTCCCTCTTGAAACACGTCCAAGCAAAAACTGCTACTTATTTTGCTTCCGAAGCAAATAGTGTGTCTCTAGGAACTAAACGTTAAGTTGGTCGAAGTTCGGATGAAGAAATAAGATGACGAGAAACTATATTAATAAGAACAAGACTATATTAATAAATTAATATTAATCAATACGCCACCAACTATACAGTCACCGCTTTAAAAAAAGCTATTTTATCATTCTTTGAAAACGAAGCTAAACGATTTTGTCTACCTGCCATAATTTTTTGCTTTTAAAATAAGTTGCTGTACATTAGTTTTGCTTGTGGCGACACAAGAGGCCAGCTCTTATTTTTGCTGGCGCCATCTTGTGTAAACTGCTGGCGCCACCTTGTGTAAATTGCATATTTTTCGACCAAAAAGAAACGTATAATACTGTTTTGCGTCAAACTTTTGGCTACGTTTTTTATAAGAAGCTTTGTTTTATTTGAATGCGTTTTTTTTGTCGTGTCCCCTCAAAAAAAAATCACCCCAAACAATTTAACTTTTTTATTGATCGCCGATCTTTGGTTTGCTTGGCAAAAAGCAAAATAATTTTTTTTTTTTTAATTTTTTGTAGTTGTTTTCTGACTTTAAAAACAATTGTTTTGGGAACGAAATTTATTTGGATCTTAATTGAAAACAGTGACATTACCAATGATTTTTGGCGTTGCCGCGACAAACCAGCCAAATTCCTGTTCGGAGTACTAAAAATTTAAAACCAATCATTGACCATTGCCGGCTTAGTGCGCCGTGTAGTAAAAATCTGCTACCCAATCCTTTTGTGCTTGCATAAATAAAAAAAAAACAATAATAATTTATTTAACAACAAATCGGCTATTTTTTTAACTATTTTCACTTACGAAAAAAAATACTTTTTATATCATATAAAAGTGCCAAGCGTATATTAAGTTTGCACTAGTCAAAAATGTATGTTATGTAGAGAAAGAGAAATCAAAGACCCCCCCAATCTGGGTGACAAGAGAAGCCTATTAGACATGTCCGTCAGTTTACCTGTATTAAAGCCAAGATCTTGGAGCTAGAGCAATAAAACTTTCGGATTAGATACCGTCGTATTTCAAAGTAAAGAAGCTTATTTTATTGTTTCGATACCGACGTAATATATAGCACCTACAGTGATTTAAATAGGTTAGGGTAGGCTTAAAAAGCCAGCACACTTAGGCCTTGACCGGCTCGTTGTGAAACCGCATGGATCACTATTGGATTCCCATCTTGTTGCTACTATGCAACTTACGATCCTCCTCGGACATATAAACTCTAGCTCCGCTAGGTTATGAAGAAAGTAGTTTCCCAAATACTTTTTCCTGCGTCTACTGAGAGCCTCACAAGAGCAGAAGAAGTGTTCTACTGACTCAACTTCTTCCTCATCTCTGCAGCTTCTGCAAAAATCGTTGCTCGGAGCGTTCATTCTGGTCGCATGTGTTCCGACAAGCCAGTGTTCGGTGATCGCTCTGACAACTGCCGAACACTGCGACCGGTTGAGTCCGCAGAGCCTCGCGGATCGTTTTGGGTCGATTTTTGGCCATATTTGGCGGCTGATTGTACAGTGGGGTGTATTGTACCACAGCCTTTGTACATGAGACATACATTTTTCCCTAGTTTGAAGCTTAAAATTGGCCATTGGCATACGAATATCCTCTTTGTCTGGCAAGAGGGTAATGGTCGTGCCCTGCCTGGCCAATTCGTTTTCATCTCGTTGCCTGTTATATTTTGGTGTCCTGGCACCCAATTGAGGCTGAAAACGAACTGCTGTGCCATCTCTTGTATAGATCTGCGGCAGTTGTCGACTGTCAACGAGTTTGAGGACAGTGCTCGAAGTGACTTAATGGCGGCCTGGCTGTCTGAGTATATGTTTATGTCACCACGTAAGCAGATCAAAGCCTCGTTAATGGCAAGGATCTCCGCTTGAAAAACGCTACAATGATCCGGAAGTCGGAAAGACTGCCGAATATTTAGTTCCTCAGAGTGGACCCCCAACTTGGTTGTTGAGCTTGAAACCATCTGTGAAGAAGTTAACACGGTCAGTATGACCTGGTCGACTTTCCAACCACGATGTTATATAGTAGGTAGGTAGAAGTGGTTGTCTTACGACACACCCTAAAGGATCGAAACAAAGGATTCACTTGCGTTGCGGGTGCACAATGCAGTACTTTCGCCAATTGATAGAGCCGAGGATAAATGAACTTTTTTTCTTCCCAATACTTCATTATGTCCATATTGACATCAATTGGCTTCGGAGAGTATCCATTGATTTCATATTTTGCCTAAAGCACATGTTAAATACGTCTATATACAAGTTTTGGTAACTGTGACTTCTTCACGTGTAGTTTTACAAATAATTGGTTCAACATTTAGATTCATTTTTTTTTTGTGAATCCTTTGTTTCGATCCTTTAAGGACTTGTTAAGCATCGATGGAAAGGTGTTAATGTGTACATCAAAAAAACACGTCTATCATTGTAATACACCCCTTTGTTCAAAAGGTGTCCAAATTCAATATTTTCCCTTGTGGGATCCTTTCCACTGATCCTTCAAGGACATTTTTGGCATCGATGGAAAGGTGTTGAAGTGTGCATCACAGCAAGACGTCAACCATTGTAATACACCCCGTGGTTCAAAAGATATTATTTTCAATTTTTAAAATAAAAATCACTCAATAACTTTTATGTTCAATTTATATAATAAAAATTGCAGAATAACTCTTATTCCTAATTTATAAAATAAAAATTGGTCAATAATTTTTATTTTACATTTTTATTATAAAAATTGAAAAATAAGCGTTATTTTGCAATTTTTAAATAAAAATTAGCATTTAAATATTATTTCATAATTTTTATTTTTTAAGTCAAAAAATAAGAATTATTATGCAATTTTGATGAAAAAAATCGATTTTTATTTTAAAAATTATAAGAGTTACGTTCCCTGCTATATTTCGATAAAAAACAACATTCGGCAGCTAGAAGTTTTTTGGAATACCTAAGCAGTAGGCCAAATTCGGTTGAAATGCAAAAGTTTTCTGGCAAATTATGATTTTTATACCCTGTACCTATAGGTACAAAGGGTATACTAGATTTGTGCAGTGTATGTAACGGACAGAAGGAGGCGTGGCAGACCCCAAGTCCTTTATACAAAAATGCTTATCATAACCTTGGGTAGCGATTGAGCCATGTCCGTCTGTCCGTCCGTCTGTATGATCACCTAGATCTCGGACACTATAAAAGCTAGAGATACGAAACTTTACCAGCTGGTGCGCATATTTCCTGAGAAGATGAAGTTCATCATGTCAATATCTTTCCTCGTTCCCCCGTTGCAGAGTTACGCGGTTTTTAGCTATTCCGTTTAATATTTCAATCTGAAATTTAACAGAGTGATGCGTTGTGGTTACACGCATCTGTGTGTCAAAAATAAACGAAATCGGACAAATACAACAAAAGTTATAGTCTAAAATGTACAAATTTTACCTCCCCTTGCCAATAAACTGCCTCAATATGTGACTCAACGTAATTATGGTAACAAGTGACCTAGAATCACAAATTTAGGTAAGCTGATTCATGTGGCTCTAATGAATAAATCCACATCCAAATTTTATCAATGCGGCCCCCCCACCCCCCGCAATCGATTTACCGTATTTTCTCCCACACCCTTCAACATATCCCCTTGAAACGTAACCCATATACTTTAAATAACTTCTTTGACGTAAATTTCGTTTTTCATTAAAATCGGTTAAAATTTGCGGAACTTATAGGTATAAATATCGTTTTGCACCAACAAAAAAATATTTTCCAATTGGAAAGTTCTTAGAAAGAATATGCGGGAATAAATCTTTTTCGAGAAAAAGGTACAGGGTATTACACTGTCGGGCCCCGCCTCGACTGTATTAAATTTTTTTAAAATATTTTTGTTGCAATCCTTCTATATTTTTACCCTGTACCAAAAGAGTGCAATAAATTTCATACGAATATTATATATTATATAAACTTAAATCATCAGCATGACAAAATAAATTGATTAAGCCGTGGATGTCTGCCTCCCCGTCAAATCTCAAATGAGGATGAAGTATTTGGTATATTTTATGGTCGAGTTAGGTAGATCTTTGGCTTGCGTTCACATTTTTCCCGTCATAATCTCAGCACAAAACTTACTTTTCCTAACAACTAGTATTCTAAATGTCATTGGTATCGTTTGACAGCTGCGGGAGCTACTTATATGCAAATATATAATAATTTTAAACTCTTTCGCCAGTTCGACAAAAGGTTTTTTGAGATGTTGGATGTAAATCTACTTGTAAAAATTTATTCTCCCCAGTAGCGTTACGCACTAAGTAGACTTAAGCATAAATATTATTTTTACTTTTTAGGAGTATCTTCACCAGTTCCCCTTTCCAATGTTGCACTGTTTACGGACAAGCCTGTTCACATAGAAAATGGAAATAATCGCAGGCGAGATATTTTTTCAAAGCATGTCAAAATCAGATTAGAACTTTTAGAATTCAATTGAATAAGGTGAGTGTGTAAGTTAGTAAGCTCAATTATCTGTTTGCGCATTTGTGCAACATTTCAATTCGGAAGGTTTCTTATAACCCCTGGCAATACATAGTCAGTCAACGTCAATTGTTGCAGTTGTCTATTGAAAAGTATTTTATTATTATTGGTCAAAATAATAATAATAATATAACTTGTCTACATGACACTTTCATTTTATTAAGTAGCTTGTTCATGGTTTAATTTTTCATTTGCCTACTGGGCACAACAGTTGTCATAATATGCAGGATGGCTAATACCATATTTTTTTTGCTCACTTAAAACTTTGTAACACGTAACGTTTTTGTGACGTTTTGTCACAGTGTCACAATGTGAGCCAGTGTAAACTTAGCATAAGCTGTTCAGCTCGGTCAGTTATATACCAGCTGTGCTGCTGCTGCTCGTGCTCTGCATGACGCGCGCTTATAACTGTAAAAACACGATCGCCCACTTCCTTTGGCAGCTCATCACCCAAATCAACAACGTCGTGATCATCTTCATGCACATCATCATCATCATTATCATCATCATCCTCGTCGTCGTCATCATTTTTGTGCACATCACCGACATCAACAGCATTTGAAGTGTACACGTCCCTCTCCTTATGTATTTGTAGTATGTGCATTTTGGTTTCATTTATTGCCACATTTTATGTTCACATTGGTTCACCATGCTCATTCCATGCTTCTTCTTCTGTTTTTGTTAATTTTTAATTGTGCTAAATGTTCACATAATTACATTGTTTAAACGCACATAACACAGGCCTACAAATACCGGGATCATGTCAGTTGTTGGAAAGCTATAGGTAATTTGCAAAGTAATTTACTGCGTAGAATCCGAATTCGGGGCCAGAATTGGCCTATCACGTCAGGATTTTGAGATATTTGAGGTTATTTATCCCAAAAACGGCGTTTTTCCTACTTTTGAGGTTATGTACAGGGTGCCAAAAATTTTTGTGGTCTGTCACTCCAGTTATATCATTTAGTACCACTCTAAAATTTAAAGGTTCAAGCGATCATTTACGATTTTTTTTCGAAAAGTTATGGCTATTCAAAGTTACGAAGTATATTAACCCTTTGGGACAATAACACAGGCCAACTGGTTTAGTTGTTGGGAAGCTAAGTGTCATTTCCAAAGTAATTTGCTGCGTAGAATCCGAATCCGAGATCAGAATTGGCCCATCACGTCAGGATCTTGAGATATTTGAGGTTATGCAACTGAAAAACGTAGTACTTCGAAAATTACCTAAACCTTTGCAACAACTAAACCATGTTGGTCTGTGTTATTATTTATATACAAATGTGCGTTACATTTTAGACACAACAAACATTCACAATGTGATTATTGTTGTTGAAGTATTTTGTTTTTTTTTTGTTTTTTGGTAATTTCAACACCCACTCATAATTTGGCTTATTTTGTGGTTTTTTATTTTAAGTAGTTCCAAAGCTCAATTGGGTGTTGGCGTTGCTTGGCATTGGCACAAGGCAGCTGTCATTATGTGCGGGCTTAATAGCCAATGTGTGCTATATGGCAATCACAATGCCAACAAAGCATAGAAAGATCGAATTATTTAAAAAATATAACTCGAACGCGTTTAAATTATCGCTATTACAGGAATTGTTAAGAGTTAAGTTGATATCACTAGGAAACATAGATTTTGGGTAGTCGATGCCGTTTGCGGCAACTTTTTTTGAAGTAAAACTTTTTAGGCGGCGTTGTGCATTTTTGGGCATTGTTGGGCATTGTGCATTTTTGGACATGAATCAATACGTTAATGAATGAATGTGAATTTCTATGGGAGTAACTTTGAAATTTTGTAAAACGAAAAAAACGTTAGCTGCTTTTGATTTTCTCTTTCGCATTGCGACGCTGACGTTGTGTTGGTGGTCATGAGTCATGACTTCGTCTCTTGTTGAGAGAGCGAACCGTGGTCATGGTAAAAAGAGGGGAGTAATGCGGCCGCGGCTGGTCCATAACTATTTAACCATAAACCTGACATTAAGCATCACATTTTAATATTGTTGCAAATTTTCAATTTTAGACATTTGCAAAATGTTGTCTTAACAAACGTTGGCACATTTTTCTTTTGCCACATACTTTATTTATTATTAATCTTAAAACAATAAACATTTTGCTGCAGTAATATTTCTCTTTATTTTTCCCCTGTGGCAATTTAACCAACTGCTGTGCCTGGTTGCCCCAATAACACTTCTTCTTGGCCATCTACAAAGCATGTAGAGCTGCTGTTGCAAGTGTTCATGTGGCATGCCTGCAAATGGCGCGAACTTGTTTAGACTCCCGTTGCGATTGAAGATTGCCGAGCTGTAGTATATGTGTCCGTGTGTGTTTTGCTGCCAAATCAAATACCAGATATACCAAATATACAATATAGGTTTTAGGTGCCATTAAAATTTTTATGCAATTTGCCTTTTGTTATGTTTAATAAGGCTTCTTAAATTTGATTCAAAAAACAGACGAACGCACAAAATCAAATTGTATTAGCCAATATTGGATTTTCACTTTTATATTCACTTTAAAAATAAAATAAAATAAATTTATAAAATACACAAGTAGTCAACATTTCTATTAACGAAAAATCCGCCGTGCATCATTTATCTCTTTGTTCCTGTCCCTCTTGCGGATAACTTTAGTACTTGGCGTCTTTTTTTTGGTCTTGGTCCCTCTTGAAACACGTCCAAGCAAAAACTGCTACTTATTTTGCTTCCGAAGCAAATAGTGTGTCTCTAGGAACTAAACGTTAAGTTGGTCGAAGTTCGGATGAAGAAATAAGATGACGAGAAACTATATTAATAAGAACAAGACTATATTAATAAATTAATATTAATCAATACGCCACCAACTATACAGTCACCGCTTTAAAAAAAGCTATTTTATCATTCTTTGAAAACGAAGCTAAACGATTTTGTCTACCTGCCATAATTTTTTGCTTTTAAAATAAGTTGCTGTACATTAGTTTTGCTTGTGGCGACACAAGAGGCCAGCTCTTATTTTTGCTGGCGCCATCTTGTGTAAACTGCTGGCGCCACCTTGTGTAAATTGCATATTTTTCGACCAAAAAGAAACGTATAATACTGTTTTGCGTCAAACTTTTGGCTACGTTTTTTATAAGAAGCTTTGTTTTATTTGAATGCGTTTTTTTTGTCGTGTCCCCTCAAAAAAAAATCACCCCAAACAATTTAACTTTTTTATTGATCGCCGATCTTTGGTTTGCTTGGCAAAAAGCAAAATAATTTTTTTTTTTTTAATTTTTTGTAGTTGTTTTCTGACTTTAAAAACAATTGTTTTGGGAACGAAATTTATTTGGATCTTAATTGAAAACAGTGACATTACCAATGATTTTTGGCGTTGCCGCGACAAACCAGCCAAATTCCTGTTCGGAGTACTAAAAATTTAAAACCAATCATTGACCATTGCCGGCTTAGTGCGCCGTGTAGTAAAAATCTGCTACCCAATCCTTTTGTGCTTGCATAAATAAAAAAAAAACAATAATAATTTATTTAACAACAAATCGGCTATTTTTTTAACTATTTTCACTTACGAAAAAAAATACTTTTTATATCATATAAAAGTGCCAAGCGTATATTAAGTTTGCACTAGTCAAAAATGTATGTTATGTAGAGAAAGAGAAATCAAAGACCCCCCCAATCTGGGTGACAAGAGAAGCCTATTAGACATGTCCGTCAGTTTACCTGTATTAAAGCCAAGATCTTGGAGCTAGAGCAATAAAACTTTCGGATTAGATACCGTCGTATTTCAAAGTAAAGAAGCTTATTTTATTGTTTCGATACCGACGTAATATATAGCACCTACAGTGATTTAAATAGGTTAGGGTAGGCTTAAAAAGCCAGCACACTTAGGCCTTGACCGGCTCGTTGTGAAACCGCATGGATCACTATTGGATTCCCATCTTGTTGCTACTATGCAACTTACGATCCTCCTCGGACATATAAACTCTAGCTCCGCTAGGTTATGAAGAAAGTAGTTTCCCAAATACTTTTTCCTGCGTCTACTGAGAGCCTCACAAGAGCAGAAGAAGTGTTCTACTGACTCAACTTCTTCCTCATCTCTGCAGCTTCTGCAAAAATCGTTGCTCGGAGCGTTCATTCTGGTCGCATGTGTTCCGACAAGCCAGTGTTCGGTGATCGCTCTGACAACTGCCGAACACTGCGACCGGTTGAGTCCGCAGAGCCTCGCGGATCGTTTTGGGTCGATTTTTGGCCATATTTGGCGGCTGATTGTACAGTGGGGTGTATTGTACCACAGCCTTTGTACATGAGACATACATTTTTCCCTAGTTTGAAGCTTAAAATTGGCCATTGGCATACGAATATCCTCTTTGTCTGGCAAGAGGGTAATGGTCGTGCCCTGCCTGGCCAATTCGTTTTCATCTCGTTGCCTGTTATATTTTGGTGTCCTGGCACCCAATTGAGGCTGAAAACGAACTGCTGTGCCATCTCTTGTATAGATCTGCGGCAGTTGTCGACTGTCAACGAGTTTGAGGACAGTGCTCGAAGTGACTTAATGGCGGCCTGGCTGTCTGAGTATATGTTTATGTCACCACGTAAGCAGATCAAAGCCTCGTTAATGGCAAGGATCTCCGCTTGAAAAACGCTACAATGATCCGGAAGTCGGAAAGACTGCCGAATATTTAGTTCCTCAGAGTGGACCCCCAACTTGGTTGTTGAGCTTGAAACCATCTGTGAAGAAGTTAACACGGTCAGTATGACCTGGTCGACTTTCCAACCACGATGTTATATAGTAGGTAGGTAGAAGTGGTTGTCTTACGACACACCCTAAAGGATCGAAACAAAGGATTCACTTGCGTTGCGGGTGCACAATGCAGTACTTTCGCCAATTGATAGAGCCGAGGATAAATGAACTTTTTTTCTTCCCAATACTTCATTATGTCCATATTGACATCAATTGGCTTCGGAGAGTATCCATTGATTTCATATTTTGCCTAAAGCACATGTTAAATACGTCTATATACAAGTTTTGGTAACTGTGACTTCTTCACGTGTAGTTTTACAAATAATTGGTTCAACATTTAGATTCATTTTTTTTTTGTGAATCCTTTGTTTCGATCCTTTAAGGACTTGTTAAGCATCGATGGAAAGGTGTTAATGTGTACATCAAAAAAACACGTCTATCATTGTAATACACCCCTTTGTTCAAAAGGTGTCCAAATTCAATATTTTCCCTTGTGGGATCCTTTCCACTGATCCTTCAAGGACATTTTTGGCATCGATGGAAAGGTGTTGAAGTGTGCATCACAGCAAGACGTCAACCATTGTAATACACCCCGTGGTTCAAAAGATATTATTTTCAATTTTTAAAATAAAAATCACTCAATAACTTTTATGTTCAATTTATATAATAAAAATTGCAGAATAACTCTTATTCCTAATTTATAAAATAAAAATTGGTCAATAATTTTTATTTTACATTTTTATTATAAAAATTGAAAAATAAGCGTTATTTTGCAATTTTTAAATAAAAATTAGCATTTAAATATTATTTCATAATTTTTATTTTTTAAGTCAAAAAATAAGAATTATTATGCAATTTTGATGAAAAAAATCGATTTTTATTTTAAAAATTATAAGAGTTACGTTCCCTGCTATATTTCGATAAAAAACAACATTCGGCAGCTAGAAGTTTTTTGGAATACCTAAGCAGTAGGCCAAATTCGAGCAAAGCTGGTTAATTTATTTATTTTTATTTTTTTTATTTTTTTGGTGTATAATACATTTTGTTATCTTATTAAACATATCTATAGTATGCTATACATAAGATTGCCGCTCATGCAACGAATTCCGACCCAAAAAAAATCAGTATTTCATTTCTATTGAAATTCTTTTGCTTGCTCAAACAATTTTTTAATTTAAAGATTCATGTCAAGTTTGAACATGTTATCTAGGAAACATTTATTATAGTATCAACGACTGTAAACTTTTGTGAGCCACTGTGCAGCGTAATATTTTGTATTTATTAGTGCATACTTTCAGGCTGCCTTTGGCAAAGTGCTAGCACGAAAGCATGCTACACATTTCGTAAGTGGTCATATGCAGGAAAACAATATTTATTTATTTATTTATTTATGCATTGATTTATTTATAATTTCTGAGTGCGATATGAGGTCAGCCTGCTTGAAGTTGTTTTTTGTTTGTTGTTAATACTTAACTACTTGGCTGCACTTTAAACGAACTTGTGTTGGGATTTACCTTAACGATTATTTGAAGTAATTTGTGTACAGTCATTATATTTAAAAGCCATAGTTGAGCTTACATTGTACAATGGAACATAAAACTAAAACAGCTGCTTTTAATTTTTTTTTGCTATAATTTAAGCCTAATCATCGTCACATATACTATGTACGTAAAGATTATAATGGCAAGCCTAGAGAGCGTTTACCGGAATCGGAAGCATAATAAATCAAGAGCTCACACATGAAACTCGAATTTGAAAATCTCAATCAGTCAACTCATTAAGTCAAACAAAGAGCTCTAGGCGCCAACAAATGGCACAATGTTTGTCATGTCATGTTTGATCTGCCGCACATCGATATACCTAGTACATAGTATATAGAGTGTATATAAGTAAAGCCACTGACACCTCTTAAACAAAGCCTACAACTACAACAAAAGTGTGTATAAAATTGTAAAACCAGCTAAATGTGTGTTGCCTTTTGTTGTTGTATCTATTACTAATTTGTACATAGTAGTTTTTTGTTGCTCTTGTACGTTAATGCGTTAAATGAGCTGTTGATGCTCCACCCTGATAAATAATTAGAGCATTTTTTTTTTTTTTTGTCTCTTCTTTGCCTTCTCTTTATTGTGCATAAATTATGTTTTAAGCTTAACTAAAAAACTTTGCCCTTTACGTGTATTTTTTAAAAGTTACTATAAACATTTACAGTAGATACACGCAAATTTGAACAGTGATTTGTTTTTGATGAGCAGCAAAATCTTATGTAGAAATTATACAAAAGTATTAAATTCACCACTGTTTCGAAATTCACCAAATATAGTGAGTTTGCATTTATTTGTTAAGCACCTATTGTGGTGAGCTCACAAATGTCTTAGACTATTTCACCAACTGGCTTAAGCTCTCTAAATAAGCCAGTTCAGCCCATTTTTGCAGCAAAAGTGAGTTATGCCAATTAAACAATTTCTTTTAAACCAAACTAAGGGGCTTTGCAACCTGCTCGCTTAGCTCGTTAACTACCAACCCGCATTCTTCATGTTGAAATATTCTACTTTTTTCTACTTCAAAAAATATGACATCGGTTTTTGTTTGTTTTTTATTTTTGTATAAAGTTTGGCCAAAAAAACAAAAAGTGTGGAATCGATTTAGCCATATGCTTCTATGCGCTTCCACTGTTGTCTGCTTCTCGAAGAACAAAACAGATAGTAGCATAAAATTTTGCGACAAGATGCATCTTATGGCTTAGTTATTTTGATATTGGCTACCTTATAAATATAAAATATAAATATAAATATGTTTTTAAAGAAGCTCGAATCACTAAGTTGGTATGTTGACTCTGGTGGGCTATAATATGTAAAATTTTTTTACTTCCTCTTGGAATTGGCATGCTAAGTACGCTAGGGGCCTAAGCCCCTAGTTTTTTCATTACATATATTTTATTGCATGTTTTTCAAAATGTGAGACTAAAATTAAGAATTTTTTTTTTTATATTTGAGAATAACAATAACAAGACTTACTCGTAACTACCTCAATGATGGTTCTCAGGATCTGCGATTAAGCTCGTTGGATACTGTAAATGTGGCTGCCGTTCCCCCATTAGATTAATTATGACTCTATTGCCTTACCAAATATTTTCGATACTTTGAATATCTGTAGTTCTCATTTGGGAGCAAGTACTGTACTATAAAATTGTATATATTTGGTTTTGCGCCCACGCAGACAAGTGCTGATATAATCATATTTCCAAGCGCAGCTTGACTCTCTAGCAGCCACAACGTCATAATGAAGATATGCGCAAAATTGGTCAAAACAAACAAACAGCGAATACTACTGTATACGTGTATATGTACATACTACTATTAGCCAACGACATTATCGACGTTGATGACGACGTCGAACGAGCCGAAAGAGTGCCAGATATTCTAGTGATCCGCGTAATAACTGAAGTTGTTGGGCCGCTCGTTTAGTTGCTCTACGGCAGTTGACAGTGTCAGACGTTAAGCGCGATATCGCGATCGCGTAAAAAGATTTTGTCTAGCTCTTACTACGCTTGAGCGCGGCAAGACGTAAATCACAGCTCAAGGTTAATGACTGCGCCCACCCATATAAGCCGTCAAGCAGCAGCAGAGCCATTAACCAGCCATTAGCCAAGACACTAGGGCGAACAGATGTCGTTTTTTCGCAATATACGCTCCTCACTGTCATCGTCGCGGGCCAAGAGTTCCTCGCGTGACACGACGCCCGTGCGTAGCTCACGTCCGAGCAGTGTAATCTCATCGCGACGAGATTCTACGACCAGTTCACGCGCAGATTCAACACTGCAGCGTGGCGACACTTTCATACTGAATGCCTCAGATGAAGAACGCCAGCAGCATTCGAATACTTCAACGCTCGAAAAGAAATCTAAAAAGTCCAAAGTCTTTAGCAAGTTTAGCACGTTTACCAAGCGCAAAAAGACGCCCTCACCGGCGGACACAGCCAGCTATGAGCATCATCCCAGCGATACGGCTACCAATACCTACTACAAATGGAAAAATGAAAGTGATCGCATGCTGGACTATGATGCACAAGCAGATCCCTTTAATTTTCTCTACGAACAACAGTCTAGCTTAAAGGCTTTACAGGCAGCCGATAATTCCTTGCGTAGACCCGCCAGCATAGGTTCTAATTCCAGCAGCACAGCTAGCTTTGATTCCGGCACCTATCGCAAAAGCAAAACACCCACATATTTGCGTGAGCAGCTGGAACAGCTAAAGACGCACTCCAAAGATGATTTGCTGGAGCAGCAGGAAGAAGATGAGCGTGAAAAATATAAAACAATAACGCTCAGCAGTTTTCGCAAATCATTTCGCGATCGCCTGCTGCAGGGCCAGAAAGAAACACCACATAATCCCGCCTGGTTTGTGGAGGTGGAACCACCGCCTATGGAGCGTAAAAACGAGCGTTGTAATTCCAAGGAGAATAGACCGGATTTCTTGGTATTTGAAAATGAAAACTATCGCCCACAATCGCGCTCACCGCTACGCGAGCGTCCCTCACGCTCCATGACCCGCTCTCCAGTGAAACGTAATGAGACTTTCCGCGTGGCGCAGCCCATGTTAAGAAATGCCTCGCCTTCACCCACGCCCAGGGTCACGCCATCTATACGCATAGAGATCAAGAATCCCATATCACCCCATGCACCCGGCCGAATAGTTCCAGTTGGGGTGGCCAAGCCCATGCCCACAACGGAATACTATGCGCAGCGTTTGCAGGCTAGTAATGCAGGCTTGCGCCAACCTACAAGTCCCAACTCCAGCAGCAAGTGGTCAGCGGGTCGTTACCAAACGCTGGTGCAGATTGGCAGTGAGCAGAATAAGTCAGGCGCTGTGCTGCCCAGTCGCGGACGTGCGCCTACAAGAATACAACTTTACGGCAATAAACCCAGTGGTATAGTCAAGACACAGCCGCCCAGCTCTACCTATTTTGGCGATCATTTGACGCAGTATCAGCGCGGACAATACAATGCACCTGCTCATAAAATGCTCAATAGCAAACCATTGACTACTCAGTCTGTGTCTCAGTCACGTGCAGCAGCATACTCGGCGGGTGGTGTGGCAAATGTGGGCGGCGGAGGCGTGCCCAGCGTCTATTTGGGGCGTCGCGAACAGCCGGCAGCGCGTGTTCAGCCACGTCGTAATCGTTCGCCTATCAAAGTACCATGGCGGTAGGCGTTAACCGAGAACAATCGATACTTCCAAAGATCGACAGATCGCCCGATTCGGCATGTGTTTACAAATACCAACGTTTTTTTATTAATCATACGTAAAAAAGCAAACAGATTATGAGTAATAAGTACGAAAAAAAACAAATACGTCAACGTTTATGGAAAGTAGTGAATTTTATTTATATTTGTAATTTATTTTTTGCTCTTCAACCGAAATTGTGTAAACAAAAGATTTATGTATGTATATAGGTGGGCTCTACCCAGTTTCATTGCTATGTGTTGTGAATTTGTTGTACGTAGAAATACAATTAAGTAAATAAATGATATTAATTATGAAAACATGTATACAAAAAAAAAAAAAAAATTGCTGTCATATGTTTATGTGATTATGGATTTGGGAATTTTTTTGGACACAGTTTTTTTGGGGGTTCCATTAACAATAGTTGCGGAACGCTGTGTGTGGAAAAAAAAATCCATATCAATATTATGTTATTATTAATATAAAAATAATGATGATTATAAAAGCTATACGCTTTATTGATTTAACAAAAAGATGCTGGGTAGGTGTTAATTTTGAAGCCCTCGAGTGCAAGTCATCCTTGATCCAGCGACCTCTAAAGCAAGTTGCCGCAAATCTTGTTTAACCCACTAGTATTTTATATATAAAATTTAATTGATTGTGTATACATTTTATATGTGTTTATTTATGTTTATATTGTTTCTTGTAAGTTTTGAAGATTTTAATTTTTTATAAGAATATAAATCTTAAATTCGCAAATATGTTTGTTCTTAAAGCTTCAGTAAAGCTTCAGTAGTAGCTTTAGTGGACGTTTGAATCCAAGTTTAGGGTTTCCAAAAAAAAAAAAACAAATACTTAATTAAGTAGCGCCAGTTTGCGGCTATGAACGTTATGATGATTTTTATATATTTATTTTTGGTCCAACCTGGGCTTCTGAACATTTTTTTTTTAATTTTTTTAATATTTTTTTCCAATATTTTTTTTTTATTTTTAAACATTTATCATGTTGGTTCATATGAAGTCTGGTCTTTTAGGTTTCTAAAAAAACATGTATGAGTACATATGTACCCACAAGCTCTAGGGTATTATAGATTTACTACGTATAGGGAGGGTCCAATACGGGCGTAGGCAAGTAAACGCAAATTAAAACAAGAAAAGTTTATATTGAAACTAAGTTGGGTACTTTTTTGGGAGTTTCTTCGATGGCATTTATGTGTGAAAAATGATAACCGACAAATATACAGAAGTCCAGCCGATGGTCCAAGTTTTCTATGACATTTTCCAAAAGCACCTTTCAATGGTAGTGTTGTTTTTAAGTCTTGGAGTATGTCTGGACGATTGAACGATTTAAAAAATACCATAAAAAGAAGTCTAATGGTGTCAAATTGCTTGATCTGCCAATTGACATTCATCATATACACTCCCCGAAATTCAATAAGAATACCTGTTTTTATTTAAAAATATTAAGTTTTAAGTTATTTAAAAAGCATTTGTGGCTCAAAATATATTTTTAGCGTTAATTTATTCCGAATGAACTAAAAACTTATCCTAAATAACCAAAAAAACGCTTGAAACTTCAAAAAGGATTAAAAAATTAAATTTATACTGCGAAATTCAATTAAGAACACTTTCTAAAAAGGAACAAAAATTAAATTTTTTGTAAAAAAAGAAGGGAAAAACACAAAGTAAATAGTAAGTCCAGGCTCCCGACTTATTTATAACATCGAAAATTCGAGTTGGCATCCAAGAATCCACCTCCAGAAAATCTGAAATTGGGATTTGAGCCCATTCTTCGGTAACTGTCCTGCGTAGCTCCTGCACCGCCTGAAATTTGCGTCCGTCAGCCTAGACACGACGGGAGAGGTTCCCCCACATGTTCTCAATGAGGTTCAAGGCCGGGTATCGATATTTTTATCCTGGAACCAACCACGGCTGGCCGTTCAGACGTGGATCGGAGCATTATCTTGCAGAAAAATAGCATTAGCTATATATTAGATAGCCTACGTTAAAGTCGTGCGAGGACGACTTTGTGATACCCTGTACCACCACCTTGCAACCAAATCCGGTATATTGCTTAACAACTCCAAAAGATATTTAATTGCCAAATTTGGTTACAATATTTTCACAAACAAACAAAAACAGTTGAACTTTGCACCGATCAGTTCTATGGTTCCTAATATGATATAGTCAACTGTTTGTGATTTAAATTGGTATAGTGCTGAGGAACTCTAAAAAATTGTCAAATTCCAAAATTTGCTTACAATATCTTCATAAACAAACGAAATACCAGGAATTTGATACCAAACACGTTTTTTTGACCGATAGGTCCTATGGGAGCTAGTGCTGGAGAAAAAATCGATGTTATATCGATGCATGAAGTTTAAAATATCTATATATCGATGATGGCCAACAGAAACATCTTTGTAAACCAACATCGATGTATAGATATTTTAAACTTCGATACATCGCTGTTTTCTCCAGCACTAATGGGAGCTATATGATATAGTCAACCGATTTTGATCAAATTGCCAAACACCAAATTTGGTTACAATATCTTCATAAGCAAACGAAACAGAAGGAATTCTGTACCGAACACGTTTTTTGACCAATCGGTCCTATAGGGGCTGATATAGTAAACCGATCTCGATTAAATTTGGTACAGTGCTGGGGAACTCTAAAAAACTTTCGAATGCCAAATTTGATCACGATATTTCCAAAAACAAACGAATTATCTACTTCATTTTTTTTTTCGAAATCCACTGAAACACCCCTATGGCTATATAATATAATCTGAAAGTTTGGTTGCTCTAGCTCTTACCAGCTCTGAGATCGTTTATACGGATGTACAGACTGACAGATGGACATAGGTTTATCGACTTCTTTAGTTTAGGTAACTTTGGGGGTCTCCGATGGATTTTTCTAGGTACTCATATATTTATGGCAATTTCTTTAGTCACAACTACCCAAAAAATAGTAACAAAATATATTACTTAGAATAAAACAAAAAGCTTACAGTATTCAGTGTATCCCGCTGTCGGTTACTGTTCCAACTGTTTGAAATTTCAAATATTTTAGTTAGAGCATTTTTAAGAAGTTCCCTACATCATTTTGTTGTATTAAATTAAGTTATTTTTTTTATATCTACTTTATTATGTATATGTATGTATAACATTTTTTTTGGGTTTCTGGAAAAGTATGACTGACTAACTGTGCATAAAAATGAGCAAAGTGTACGTGTTGCGCATAAGAATTTTTCAATTTCAGTTATTCATGCTATTTGGTTAGTTGGAAAATATTAACTGTTATATGGGCTCGTGTCTGTCATAAGGCGAGATATTTAGTTCTCGAGGGGGCAATAAATTGAAACTTTAACGTTGTCTTTGTTTATTTTTTTTTTAGCTTTCTTTGTTTTTTAGCATTAATTAGTAATTTATTGCGCTAGTATAAACAGCTTTAAACTCACACATTTCACTTTCAAGCTCAGAAATCATGTTCAGCAGAAAAACTTGGTTTTTAGCTGTATAGAGAACACTGCGACAATTTATTCACTGTCTAAAATAGTCAGCTCTAAATAGGGAGCAACTAAATAGTATAGCTGATCTTGAACTACATGGCGGCTACGCAATTTAAGCTTAGTCATAGACACTTTGTTGCCTTTTGTCAGATTTTTCTTTAGCAACTTAACTAGACTGTGAAAAATAATGTAAACTAGTATGCATACGTATATTTTTTGTGGCTTTTTTTTTGTGTACCATACATGCATGTGTGCGTGGGTTAACAAACAGGTTAACAAACATACCATAAACATTGGCAGTAAAAAAAAAAAGAAATAGCAAGCACTAAACCAAAATCTACCAGCCAACATCACGTTAATTAATGCGAATTTTGACAACTGCGTTTGCTAGATCTGACTATAAATATAAAATTCACCAGACAATTGTCGAAATGCGCGAAATTTTGAGCTTTGAACTCTCAACAAGACAAGAAACCAACAAAAACAGGAATGGGAAAGATAGACGACGAGGGTAGCGCTACGAAATTCAGATACACTTTAGAGACTTTTTGTCGCAAACGAACTACTAATAACTACTGTATTTATTGTCTACTATAAAAGACGATCTAGAGCTAAGTTTTGACTAAAACACATTAGTTCAGAAATATGTTTCCAAGTAACTGGTCGAAATTCTAACGAATAAGTCGTATAAATTAATACATAAAAACAAATATAAGCACCATTATAGCAAAAAATTCGTATATTTTTGGTGAAATCATGACATTTCGTGTTGTCAGGGTGATTCATTTTGAGCTGCTGGTGTTCAACGGACAGTTCGAATTTCATGAAAAAGGACTTATTTGAAAGGTAATGACTACTACTTTATGTAAAAGTTCCAAATATAGAAAAATCAACCACTTTCAATAGCTTAAATGCAGTTGAGAGTGACAAAAAAAAAAAATTTTCGAAAAAATTGTATTTTTTTAATTTTTACTAAAAATTGAATAAATCAGTCATTTTGTATCATAAAAAAACGACACTATACAGAAATCGCATCTACATATCATGACCAATAACATTAAATAGCTAACTCTCAAGTGTCTAAGAGTTTTTCTGAAAGAAATAGCGATATTTGTTCAAAAAGTCACCAAAATGTTGTGTTTTTTGGGGTTTTGGGCACACACTTTCGTCTGTAGTTTTTTGTTAAGGTTTCCAATTTTTATGATTTGGGGCATTTTGGAAAGGTAGTACTCTCTTCTTTTGAAAAAATTCGAATTAGTACAGTTTTTATGACCTCATATGTGCAACCGTATTTTGAAAAATGGCATTTTTCACTAAAATAGCTATAAAAAAAAACAAGCTATGGGAGGATAAAAAAAAAACGGTTTTTTAATGCTAAAACATCACCCTAACATAAAATATAATTCTCATCTCTTGAGAAAAAAAAAGTGTTAAATTTGTCGACTAGTGTTAGTGAAGCGGTGTATATTTTAAATCGAACTCCTAGATTTCAATCTCGGGATTTTTTGAAAAATCGGAACCGCAGGGGTTGTAGACCCCAATTTTTCTTCGTTAAGTGCTAGTTCGAACGCTTGTTATTTTATTTTCAGAAAATCTTTACAAAAACAGATGGCATGATCGCCATAGTTAAACTTACATCGAAAAATTACAAATAAGCATTATTACTCGGAATTGAAAGATAAAAGCTTCAAACTTGATATGAATGTGCGTCGTGACATTTTTAGATCAATTTTAAAAGTAACAATTAATGTCATGATCTCGCATCCAGATATTTAAGTTCAAAGGTCACCCGAGCTTAAACATTTTTCCAAATGTTCAAAAAAATGGTGGGCGTAAAATTTCCCTTGATATCTGCTTGAATTTCTCAAGATATCGGAAATAATAATATTGAAGTTCAAAGTCCGCAGCACCTCAGTAGCAGAAGCTTACATAAGGGTAGCTGAGTTGGAAGTGCTGGCTTCAAAACTTAACGTAGCGACGTCTAAAGACCAAGTTTCGATTCCTAATATTTTTTTTGTATTTTTTTTTTATTCAAGTGTAAAAGCAATATTTTTCGAAAAACCTATAAACAATAACTATAAGGCACACTATTTTACATGAAGAACCCGCTCCTAAAAGTGTTTTTTAGGGTAATTTTGTATCAAGAAACACGACAATAATAACAAATAATAAGAAGATTTTTCATGAGTTTTTCGAAAAATCAGTTTTTGGGTACTTGCTTTAGTTCTTCATGAATATGACGTGAGCAAAATTCGATGCCTCTGAAGTTTGGAAACTAGTGCTATGTATATAATATATACATATATGTTAAATATAGTTATAGACCAGATTGTAGTCTCTATATATTCACGCATCTTATAATTGCAAAGACACCAACCTACATAATAAATAAGCTCTTTTAAAGGGTATATAACTGAATTATGAAAGAAACCTTACCTGCTATGAATTGCTCATTTCGTATGAAGCTTTTGAGCAAGTACTTTTCAATGTATGTGTTTATGTGTCAGTCATATATATATTTGTGTATGTTTGCGTATGTGAGTGTATATATTTTGCAATAAACAAACACTTACTGTTCTGGCTTCTATGTTTTTACTTCGAATAGATTTCCAAGTAACTGAAAGCTAAGCCGGTTTTGGTAAAAATAAATTCTATTCTTCATCGTGGTTGTTGTTGTTGTTTTTGTTGCCAACGACCTACACTTTTTTCGTGTTAATTTTTATATTTTTTATTTTGTGTCAAAACGTAATAGCGTCATACATACATAAGTTACCAGATTGGCAGATTGGCAGTGAGCAGAATAAGTCAGGCGCTGTGCTGCCCAGTCGCGGACGTGCGCCTACAAGAATACAACTTTACGGCAATAAACCCAGTGGTATAGTCAAGACACAGCCGCCCAGCTCTACCTATTTTGGCGATCATTTGACGCAGTATCAGCGCGGACAATACAATGCACCTGCTCATAAAATGCTCAATAGCAAACCATTGACTACTCAGTCTGTGTCTCAGTCACGTGCAGCAGCATACTCGGCGGGTGGTGTGGCAAATGTGGGCGGCGGAGGCGTGCCCAGCGTCTATTTGGGGCGTCGCGAACAGCCGGCAGCGCGTGTTCAGCCACGTCGTAATCGTTCGCCTATCAAAGTACCATGGCGGTAGGCGTTAACCGAGAACAATCGATACTTCCAAAGATCGACAGATCGCCCGATTCGGCATGTGTTTACAAATACCAACGTTTTTTTATTAATCATACGTAAAAAAGCAAACAGATTATGAGTAATAAGTACGAAAAAAAACAAATACGTCAACGTTTATGGAAAGTAGTGAATTTTATTTATATTTGTAATTTATTTTTTGCTCTTCAACCGAAATTGTGTAAACAAAAGATTTATGTATGTATATAGGTGGGCTCTACCCAGTTTCATTGCTATGTGTTGTGAATTTGTTGTACGTAGAAATACAATTAAGTAAATAAATGATATTAATTATGAAAACATGTATACAAAAAAAAAAAAAAAAATTGCTGTCATATGTTTATGTGATTATGGATTTGGGAATTTTTTTGGACACAGTTTTTTTTGGGGGTTCCATTAACAATAGTTGCGGAACGCTGTGTGTGGAAAAAAAAATCCATATCAATATTATGTTATTATTAATATAAAAATAATGATGATTATAAAAGCTATACGCTTTATTGATTTAACAAAAAGATGCTGGGTAGGTGTTAATTTTGAAGCCCTCGAGTGCAAGTCATCCTTGATCCAGCGACCTCTAAAGCAAGTTGCCGCAAATCTTGTTTAACCCACTAGTATTTTATATATAAAATTTAATTGATTGTGTATACATTTTATATGTGTTTATTTATGTTTATATTGTTTCTTGTAAGTTTTGAAGATTTTAATTTTTTATAAGAATATAAATCTTAAATTCGCAAATATGTTTGTTCTTAAAGCTTCAGTAAAGCTTCAGTAGTAGCTTTAGTGGACGTTTGAATCCAAGTTTAGGGTTTCCAAAAAAAAAAAAAAACAAATACTTAATTAAGTAGCGCCAGTTTGCGGCTATGAACGTTATGATGATTTTTATATATTTATTTTTGGTCCAACCTGGGCTTCTGAACATTTTTTTTTTAATTTTTTTAATATTTTTTTCCAATATTTTTTTTTTATTTTTAAACATTTATCATGTTGGTTCATATGAAGTCTGGTCTTTTAGGTTTCTAAAAAAACATGTATGAGTACATATGTACCCACAAGCTCTAGGGTATTATAGATTTACTACGTATAGGGAGGGTCCAATACGGGCGTAGGCAAGTAAACGCAAATTAAAACAAGAAAAGTTTATATTGAAACTAAGTTGGGTACTTTTTTGGGAGTTTCTTCGATGGCATTTATGTGTGAAAAATGATAACCGACAAATATACAGAAGTCCAGCCGATGGTCCAAGTTTTCTATGACATTTTCCAAAAGCACCTTTCAATGGTAGTGTTGTTTTTAAGTCTTGGAGTATGTCTGGACGATTGAACGATTTAAAAAATACCATAAAAAGAAGTCTAATGGTGTCAAATTGCTTGATCTGCCAATTGACATTCATCATATACACTCCCCGAAATTCAATAAGAATACCTGTTTTTATTTAAAAATATTAAGTTTTAAGTTATTTAAAAAGCATTTGTGGCTCAAAATATATTTTTAGCGTTAATTTATTCCGAATGAACTAAAAACTTATCCTAAATAACCAAAAAAACGCTTGAAACTTCAAAAAGGATTAAAAAATTAAATTTATACTGCGAAATTCAATTAAGAACACTTTCTAAAAAGGAACAAAAATTAAATTTTTTGTAAAAAAAGAAGGGAAAAACACAAAGTAAATAGTAAGTCCAGGCTCCCGACTTATTTATAACATCGAAAATTCGAGTTGGCATCCAAGAATCCACCTCCAGAAAATCTGAAATTGGGATTTGAGCCCATTCTTCGGTAACTGTCCTGCGTAGCTCCTGCACCGCCTGAAATTTGCGTCCGTCAGCCTAGACACGACGGGAGAGGTTCCCCCACATGTTCTCAATGAGGTTCAAGGCCGGGTATCGATATTTTTATCCTGGAACCAACCACGGCTGGCCGTTCAGACGTGGATCGGAGCATTATCTTGCAGAAAAATAGCATTAGCTATATATTAGATAGCCTACGTTAAAGTCGTGCGAGGACGACTTTGTGATACCCTGTACCACCACCTTGCAACCAAATCCGGTATATTGCTTAACAACTCCAAAAGATATTTAATTGCCAAATTTGGTTACAATATTTTCACAAACAAACAAAAACAGTTGAACTTTGCACCGATCAGTTCTATGGTTCCTAATATGATATAGTCAACTGTTTGTGATTTAAATTGGTATAGTGCTGAGGAACTCTAAAAAATTGTCAAATTCCAAAATTTGCTTACAATATCTTCATAAACAAACGAAATACCAGGAATTTGATACCAAACACGTTTTTTTGACCGATAGGTCCTATGGGAGCTAGTGCTGGAGAAAAAATCGATGTTATATCGATGCATGAAGTTTAAAATATCTATATATCGATGATGGCCAACAGAAACATCTTTGTAAACCAACATCGATGTATAGATATTTTAAACTTCGATACATCGCTGTTTTCTCCAGCACTAATGGGAGCTATATGATATAGTCAACCGATTTTGATCAAATTGCCAAACACCAAATTTGGTTACAATATCTTCATAAGCAAACGAAACAGAAGGAATTCTGTACCGAACACGTTTTTTGACCAATCGGTCCTATAGGGGCTGATATAGTAAACCGATCTCGATTAAATTTGGTACAGTGCTGGGGAACTCTAAAAAACTTTCGAATGCCAAATTTGATCACGATATTTCCAAAAACAAACGAATTATCTACTTCATTTTTTTTTCGAAATCCACTGAAACACCCCTATGGCTATATAATATAATCTGAAAGTTTGGTTGCTCTAGCTCTTACCAGCTCTGAGATCGTTTATACGGATGTACAGACTGACAGATGGACATAGGTTTATCGACTTCTTTAGTTTAGGTAACTTTGGGGGTCTCCGATGGATTTTTCTAGGTACTCATATATTTATGGCAATTTCTTTAGTCACAACTACCCAAAAAATAGTAACAAAATATATTACTTAGAATAAAACAAAAAGCTTACAGTATTCAGTGTATCCCGCTGTCGGTTACTGTTCCAACTGTTTGAAATTTCAAATATTTTAGTTAGAGCATTTTTAAGAAGTTCCCTACATCATTTTGTTGTATTAAATTAAGTTATTTTTTTTATATCTACTTTATTATGTATATGTATGTATAACATTTTTTTTGGGTTTCTGGAAAAGTATGACTGACTAACTGTGCATAAAAATGAGCAAAGTGTACGTGTTGCGCATAAGAATTTTTCAATTTCAGTTATTCATGCTATTTGGTTAGTTGGAAAATATTAACTGTTATATGGGCTCGTGTCTGTCATAAGGCGAGATATTTAGTTCTCGAGGGGGCAATAAATTGAAACTTTAACGTTGTCTTTGTTTATTTTTTTTTTAGCTTTCTTTGTTTTTTAGCATTAATTAGTAATTTATTGCGCTAGTATAAACAGCTTTAAACTCACACATTTCACTTTCAAGCTCAGAAATCATGTTCAGCAGAAAAACTTGGTTTTTAGCTGTATAGAGAACACTGCGACAATTTATTCACTGTCTAAAATAGTCAGCTCTAAATAGGGAGCAACTAAATAGTATAGCTGATCTTGAACTACATGGCGGCTACGCAATTTAAGCTTAGTCATAGACACTTTGTTGCCTTTTGTCAGATTTTTCTTTAGCAACTTAACTAGACTGTGAAAAATAATGTAAACTAGTATGCATACGTATATTTTTTTGTGGCTTTTTTTTTTGTGTACCATACATGCATGTGTGCGTGGGTTAACAAACAGGTTAACAAACATACCATAAACATTGGCAGTAAAAAAAAAAAGAAATAGCAAGCACTAAACCAAAATCTACCAGCCAACATCACGTTAATTAATGCGAATTTTGACAACTGCGTTTGCTAGATCTGACTATAAATATAAAATTCACCAGACAATTGTCGAAATGCGCGAAATTTTGAGCTTTGAACTCTCAACAAGACAAGAAACCAACAAAAACAGGAATGGGAAAGATAGACGACGAGGGTAGCGCTACGAAATTCAGATACACTTTAGAGACTTTTTGTCGCAAACGAACTACTAATAACTACTGTATTTATTGTCTACTATAAAAGACGATCTAGAGCTAAGTTTTGACTAAAACACATTAGTTCAGAAATATGTTTCCAAGTAACTGGTCGAAATTCTAACGAATAAGTCGTATAAATTAATACATAAAAACAAATATAAGCACCATTATAGCAAAAAATTCGTATATTTTTGGTGAAATCATGACATTTCGTGTTGTCAGGGTGATTCATTTTGAGCTGCTGGTGTTCAACGGACAGTTCGAATTTCATGAAAAAGGACTTATTTGAAAGGTAATGACTACTACTTTATGTAAAAGTTCCAAATATAGAAAAATCAACCACTTTCAATAGCTTAAATGCAGTTGAGAGTGACAAAAAAAAAAAATTTTCGAAAAAAATTGTATTTTTTTAATTTTTACTAAAAATTGAATAAATCAGTCATTTTGTATCATAAAAAAACGACACTATACAGAAATCGCATCTACATATCATGACCAATAACATTAAATAGCTAACTCTCAAGTGTCTAAGAGTTTTTCTGAAAGAAATAGCGATATTTGTTCAAAAAGTCACCAAAATGTTGTGTTTTTTGGGGTTTTGGGCACACACTTTCGTCTGTAGTTTTTTGTTAAGGTTTCCAATTTTTATGATTTGGGGCATTTTGGAAAGGTAGTACTCTCTTCTTTTGAAAAAATTCGAATTAGTACAGTTTTTATGACCTCATATGTGCAACCGTATTTTGAAAAATGGCATTTTTCACTAAAATAGCTATAAAAAAAAACAAGCTATGGGAGGATAAAAAAAAAACGGTTTTTTAATGCTAAAACATCACCCTAACATAAAATATAATTCTCATCTCTTGAGAAAAAAAAAGTGTTAAATTTGTCGACTAGTGTTAGTGAAGCGGTGTATATTTTAAATCGAACTCCTAGATTTCAATCTCGGGATTTTTTGAAAAATCGGAACCGCAGGGGTTGTAGACCCCAATTTTTCTTCGTTAAGTGCTAGTTCGAACGCTTGTTATTTTATTTTCAGAAAATCTTTACAAAAACAGATGGCATGATCGCCATAGTTAAACTTACATCGAAAAATTACAAATAAGCATTATTACTCGGAATTGAAAGATAAAAGCTTCAAACTTGATATGAATGTGCGTCGTGACATTTTTAGATCAATTTTAAAAGTAACAATTAATGTCATGATCTCGCATCCAGATATTTAAGTTCAAAGGTCACCCGAGCTTAAACATTTTTCCAAATGTTCAAAAAAATGGTGGGCGTAAAATTTCCCTTGATATCTGCTTGAATTTCTCAAGATATCGGAAATAATAATATTGAAGTTCAAAGTCCGCAGCACCTCAGTAGCAGAAGCTTACATAAGGGTAGCTGAGTTGGAAGTGCTGGCTTCAAAACTTAACGTAGCGACGTCTAAAGACCAAGTTTCGATTCCTAATATTTTTTTTGTATTTTTTTTTTTATTCAAGTGTAAAAGCAATATTTTTCGAAAAACCTATAAACAATAACTATAAGGCACACTATTTTACATGAAGAACCCGCTCCTAAAAGTGTTTTTTAGGGTAATTTTGTATCAAGAAACACGACAATAATAACAAATAATAAGAAGATTTTTCATGAGTTTTTCGAAAAATCAGTTTTTGGGTACTTGCTTTAGTTCTTCATGAATATGACGTGAGCAAAATTCGATGCCTCTGAAGTTTGGAAACTAGTGCTATGTATATAATATATACATATATGTTAAATATAGTTATAGACCAGATTGTAGTCTCTATATATTCACGCATCTTATAATTGCAAAGACACCAACCTACATAATAAATAAGCTCTTTTAAAGGGTATATAACTGAATTATGAAAGAAACCTTACCTGCTATGAATTGCTCATTTCGTATGAAGCTTTTGAGCAAGTACTTTTCAATGTATGTGTTTATGTGTCAGTCATATATATATTTGTGTATGTTTGCGTATGTGAGTGTATATATTTTGCAATAAACAAACACTTACTGTTCTGGCTTCTATGTTTTTACTTCGAATAGATTTCCAAGTAACTGAAAGCTAAGCCGGTTTTGGTAAAAATAAATTCTATTCTTCATCGTGGTTCTTGTTGTTGTTGTTGTTTTTGTTGCCAACGACCTACACTTTTTTCGTGTTAATTTTTATATTTTTTATTTTGTGTCAAAACGTAATAGCGTCATACATAAATAAGTTTGAAAATTTTGAGCTAAAGCCGTTCTTATACTCTGTACCTAAGGCACAAACATATATATGATAATATGGTGTAAACTGGTACAAGTTGGCATCTCTGACCTTATAAGGTGTATTTGTTCTTGAACAGCCGAGTTAATTTAGCCATGTCTGATATTAGACGTTAAAACAAATTGATTGTATATCACATTTTATTTTATTATGACTAAACTGCTTTAAAATTTCAAACCATTCTATGTAAGCAATAAGGTTTTAAGCAAAAATTTTCTAAACATTTTTAAAATTAATTTTTTTTAAGCGCGCACCTTTTTTGAAAACACAAGCCTTTTTATAACTACTTTTTGGGCTATTATATTAAAAAGAAAGTGAAAGGCACATTTTTTTAAATTTTTTAAAGTAATTTTTCAGAAATGTATAATTTTTTGTTAAAAATAAAGAATGATGAATGTGATGATTATAAATAAAGAACAAATTTATTTTAAGAAACTTATTGCCAACTTATATTAAAAAAAAAAAATTTGTTAAAAAATATTCACAAATTAATGAAATACAAAAGAGCAAATTTTTTTGAACCATTAAATTTAAAAAACAAAAAAAAAATTTCATATTTTTTTTTAAGCGCTCACGTTAAATATGTCAATAACTTAAAAAAAACTTTTTTTCCCTACTTTATAGGCTGTTATATTAAAAAAAGTCAAAGCACAAATTGTGAAATTTTTTTAAAGACATTTTTAAGAACAATTCTTTCTTTTTGTTAAAAATAATGAATGATGAATGTGTTGGTTAAAAATAATGCCAAAATTTATTTAAAGAGACTAATTGCTAACTTATATATTAAAAAAAAAATTTTACAAAAATACTCACAATTAAATAAAATATTAAAGTATGTTTTTAAATTAGCCCGTAACGCATTGAGTATAAAAACTGAAATTTTGACCTATGAATCGATGTACATCATTATTTTATTTTTTTAAATCGTTGGGACAGTTTTTGTTTCTTATCCAGCTAAATCTTTTAGTTTGCTAATGTATTTTACAACTGGCATAACATGTGAATTTGAAACTTTTATCATAATTTCCTTCCTGTCCCGAGTAAGATTCAAAGCTTGCGACTGAAACTTCGCACTGACCTTCCCTTAACAATTTGCAAAATTTACAATTTTATCATTTGAAAATTTTGGGAAATATGCGATAGCTATACGATATATTGAAAATCGTTAATTTCATGATCGATATAAAGGGTGTTTTTTTAAGCGCGTCCGGATTTCAAATTTAAATTAAACACAGAAAAATGAATGTCATGGCTTTATTAGATAGATAATTCTGTATCATTTAATATTTGAAAAAATCTCTGGCATATGACCACTACGACTACGAGCTACAAAGCGCATTCTGTGGGTCTAATTTTTGACCACACTTTCGAGCATTTGGGGCCATTTCTTGAAATAACATTCTCACCGAATTGAGTTTTCAGTAAATCAATGGTCGCTGTATGGAACGTAGCGCCATCCTGTTGAAACCAGAACTCTTCGACATCGATGTCACATAAATTTGGAAACAAATACTCATTAATCATCGCTCTGTATCGATCACCATTGACGGTAACACGTTGCGAATCGATACATTTGGATTTTCCTCTACACTGACCTCTACAACAGTGATATTTTCTTCGGACCGTGCTCTTCTCATTCTGATTGGTGGTCAGACATCGTGGAATGTCAAATGAGTTCGAACATGATCAAGAACACGACGAATAGCGCGTTCTGATGGACGATTTTTCGACCCATAAATTGTACGAAGAGCTCTATAAGTTTTTACAACAGAATACTGAGTTTGATTGTTAATCTCGAAGATTTGAAGACGTTGTTGTGGTGTTAATCTTACCATGATGAATTGTTAGTCATTACTGAATAAAATTAAATTTAAATTTGTCAAAAGTAACAACTGGTTTTAGAGATATATCTTTCGGAAATCCGGACGCTGTTAAAAAAACACCCTTTACTATAGAATATTTTGTAACCTTATTTTGATAGCCATTTGGTATACTAATTTGTCTAGTTTTCACACCGATCTATTATGTTTAATAACTCATTACCCGTTTGCGAAATTTATTAAAATCGGGTTGAAACTTCAGAAATTTTAGTTATCCTATATTTTGAAAATCGAACATTTCGGGATCAATACTGAATATTCTATACCTAAGTTTTGGTACTCAATTCCGATGTTAACTTGTCTAGTATCAAATTAAAAAATAGAGGGTATATTATAGTTAAAATTTTCCGACTGTAATAGGGTTTGCAATCCCGTGTTATATTTTCAATCCCGGGATTTCGGGATTACATTATCCAAATCCCGGGATCCCGGGATTGATCCCGGGATTGAATTATTTATGAAAAACACTATACATTATCAAGTTGAATTAAAAATGCCAAGTGGAAGAGTAAAATCTATACTAACAGAACCTGTAGCTAAAGTAGCTATGGACTACACAGATTTTTATTATTTTATTGCTGCAAAAACGAAACAATTGTAGAAAAACCGTATTTGAGATTGTGCTGCTTCTTCTCTGTGTTTGTTTACTTTTATAAATTGCTGCAAGTTATCATCAAAATTTATATTTAAAAATGCCAATACAGAGCGTCAAGTCTATGCTGATTGAAGCTGTTGCTCAAAAGGCTTTGGATGAAATCAATTTTATTGAAGGTTCGTCTGCTAAAACAAATTCATTGTGGAAAAACTAACTTTTGTATAATACAGAGACAATGGGTTTGCGTGGCGGCGCACAAATTGATCAAGTTCTAGATAATTATCATGAGGACATGAATGCAATTATACATTTCCACATACCGAAGGTAACTCGTTGCTTTTCATACCACGAAATGGCTAAAAATGGCAAATGCATTAGTGCTGAAAAGGCAGCGAATTACCATATTGTGCAACACTTTCTCAACAAGTCAACAGCAAAAAGTAGACTAGGGTCTGGGTTGACGAAAAGTGGAGTTGAGAGTTGAAACACAGGGTTGGATTTTGATATACATTTTGTTTTTGTAAAAGTCCTCAAGTCCGCAAATCCTCAAGTCAACACAAAGCGTGGATACCCTAATTGTAAAAAAAGCAGATTACATTTTTTAAAGTTTAATGAAAAGAAAAAAAAAATTATGAATATAAATTTCAATTAATTTTACCACGACCCTTTCAACAAATTATCTAAGTCTATGTCAACTTCAGTTGTAGACAATAATATTAAAGCTTCAAAATACACATTGCTCATCTATTTCTTTGCTTGTCCAAATGCAAACTAATTTGCTTCTAATTTTTCGAAGTGTTTCTCAATTCGCAGCTTCAAACTATTTATTAACAAAATCATACATAAAACAACAATAAAATCTGAATTAAATAGAATTGTCGTGAATGTCTACCAACAAAGCATATGAAAGTGTTGTTGCTTAGCACTTTGGTATAGGCAAAGAAGAAATAAAAAAACGCAAAAGACAAAATTGTTTGTATTGTTTGTTTCAGTATTTCGAAAATTTCAAAATATAATTCAGACAAAAGCTAAATCCCGGGCTTAGTTATTTCAATCCCGGGATTTCGGGATTCGGAAAAGCAACGGGATCCCGGGATTTCGGGATCCCGGGATCCCGGGGTTGCAAACCCTAGACTGTAACCTTCCCACTTGTTTTTTGCAGATTTTGTTATATATTTATTGTTTTCAATTTGTGACAGAACTTTGGTAATATATATTGAATTATATAATATGAGTAGGTTTTTGTACAGCTAATTAGAAGCCGTTTATATGCCAGCTGCTTCCTACAACAATGCAATAATTTGGCTAAAAATATTTGAATAAGTTATTTCTTTGGTGACACAAACACCTTGCTCTATTAAAACTTAAAGATTAGATGAAATTCCAAAGCACTGGATTAGATAAGCTTAGCTCATCATTTTGAACATAATTTTTTTTTTTTGTTATACATTGTTTTCTAGTAAGTACATAATTATGAAATCAGGCTAATGGGAGCACTGCAACGTAGTGCCAGATGAAACATTAAATTTGTAGTTAATATCACTATATGTATTATATATAAAATGACATCATCCAAATACAACAATATATTTACACAGATTCAAATATAGTCATCGCATCTCCATGTCGCTGATTGCCCTATAAGGTAAAATTATACATATTATTTTATTTTTTTTTTTCCAATACCAAATATGTTTGGGGCTTGTTTTAGTTTTAATTTGTTGACTTATGTTAATGCCATCAAAACGTAAACAGAAAATGAAATTTCTAAACTTTCGCCATTCTGAGAGATACAACTATTTTACTACCTTATATGCCCTCTATATATTAAACTATAGATATAAAGCGTATTTAGATTGATTGCCATCGTTTAATTAAAGCATCATTAAAGCCAATACATTATGGCTTTGGCCAGAACACACAAAAACAGTCTAAACTATAACAAACTTTGTGGTTATGGCTATGACTTAAGTGTAAGTTCAACATTTGCACACTTCAATAAAATATTTTTTGTTTTTGGTTTTTGTTGTATCTTTTGATGCCTGCAACTTAATGCCATCAGTTTGTTGGCTAAATGTCTGACTGACTGGCTTAATGTTTGTCAACGGTTTATGCCATTGTTGGATTGGCGTTTGGGCGCACTTCATGAACTAGGTCAAAATCGATTTTCAACGCAACGTGTCAGTATTACCAACAGGCCAAACTATCGATGTCAAAAACCAAAAGGACCAAATTCTTGAATGCACTCAAAAGGACTTACACGTATTGACATATATACATAGTATATACTATATAAAGTTTATTTTTTTTTTTTTTTAACAAGCAGCATTAAAACGCTGCAGCAATTTTTTGTACCAAATAGTAGAAAAACATCGGTACATCGGCAATACATTAACTTAAATTAAAAGCTACAATAGTAAGATTTTACTCTTGTAGCTAGGAGACTATCGAATACCCTTCAAATTTGCCGATTAAGTATATTAACTCGCTTAGTTTAGTTTTGGTGCAGTTTAAATAAAAATGATTATAAAAATAAAAAAAATGTTGATATTTTTTTACAAACCTACGAGTTTTCAGCTTAGCACATTTTCAAAAAAAAAAAAATAAAAAATTTATTTGTTTCTCAACGTGATTTTCTTTAAGAACAATACAATCCAACTAACAATGGCTAAATATTATTTTAGCCTTTTGAAAAATATAGGTTTTCAAGGTCCTCGAAATACATATTCATACTATGCTAGAAAGTGGAGAGTGGAACCCCTATTCGGAGCATGATTCATTTGGCAATGGCGACAGATAAAGAAACCGGACTGACTCTTTACTTACGTAAGTGTCGGTTCAACAAAAGAATGTTACTTTTTAATTGGTGCTTGGTTCTTGATTTGAATAAACAAACAAGTCCTCAAAACACGCATAAGTTTTTCAAAATCTTTTTCTACGAAGGTGTTTCTAAAAGTTTGGAAAAGCAAAATACACACAGAGAGCACAATCCAGTGCATATGGTTTGTGGCTAACCAATTCGCAGCTTGGTTTTGCCATGGCTGAGCTGTTACCAACTTTCGCATAAACCAACCAACAGCGGTGCAGCAATTGATTCGAACGATATTTCCAAGCTATCGTACTGCTGGGCATCCCAAAAAAAAAAAGTAACCATCGTAGGTGTCCTCTACTTTGACTATTCCTTGTTTTCTGGTTTCAGACAGCTTACTCATATCCAAATATTAAAGTTAATTTTTGAGGTTTGTTTTAACAATTATCCCACCATTCACGCTTAAATTAGCGGGTCTTATATTAAATGGTCAATACTGACGGCGCAGTGTCCCAACAATTCGTTTTTAATCTCATAGATTCTTTTCGATTTTAGAAGTGGAAATCGACTGACCTTTTTGTGAACATGCAATAGTTTTTTCTATATCAAATCGGAAAGCAATCAGCTGAGAGAAAATTAAATAAAAAATGGTTTCGAAAGTGGTTTCTGATTGATAGATTGATGGATTGATAGATTGATAGATTGATAGATTGATAGATTGATAGATTGATAGATTGATAGATTGATAGATTGATAGATTGATAGATTGATAGATTGATAGATTGATAGATTGATAGATTGATAGATTGATAGATTGATAGATTGATAGATTGATAGATTGATAGATTGATAGATTGATAGATTGATAGATTGATAGATTGATAGATTGATAGATTGATAGATTGATAGATTGATAGATTGATAGATTGATAGATTGATAGATTGATAGATTGATAGATTGATAGATTGATAGATTGATAGATTGATAGATTGATAGATTGATAGATTGATAGATTGATAGATTGATAGATTGATTATAGATTGATAGATTGATAGATTGATAGATTGATAGATTGATAGATTGATAGATTGATAGATTGATAGATTGATAGATTGATAGATTGATAGATTGATAGATTGATAGATTGATAGATTGATAGATTGATAGATTGATAGATTGATAGATTGATAGATTGATAGATTGATAGATTGATAGATTGATAGATTGATAGATTGATAGATTGATAGATTGATAGATTGATAGATTGATAGATTGATAGATTGATAGATTGATAGATTGATAGATTGATAGATTGATAGATTGATAGATTGATAGATTGATAGATTGATAGATTGATAGATTGATAGATTGATAGATTGATAGATTGATAGATTGATAGATTGATAGATTGATAGATTGATAGATTGATAGATTGATAGATTGATAGATTGATAGATTGATAGATTGATAGATTGATAGATTGATAGATTGGTAGATTGATAGATCGACATGGTCAAGTCGATTTCATTTCTTTTCCGCAGCCCACTAAATCGAACTTACATTCTTTTTCTACACACATTTAAAAAGCGCCGGGTGTAAAATAGAAAAAACTTAAGCTCCGACATTTTGGCATAGTTACTCACATAAAATATGCTCTATCAGTTTTTGTATGTCAACTGACGCCATAAATAAAAAATTAAAATGGAACAAATTGCCAACAAATACTGCCGCAGTCTTTTTGCTGCACTTGGCCAAAATGGAAGCATGCCAAGCGCAATCTTTTTGTTTCATTTCTATTTGCACATAATATTTTGACCAAACTTTTGTTTGTCTGTTTTTGGTTCACTTACAACTGTGATACTATTACCATGTTTCAAGGATCCAAGGAATGGAACACAATACATTTGGGCTCAAATGCTTGTGTGTCTGTGTTGGGTAACTGCAGCTGAATCTGCCTGTAGATACAATTATTTATGCATGTGTTTGCTCTATGAAAGGGGCTGAAAGTGAACAGCGCACTCATTAAGTTTTGTAATTGCAGAGCGCATAATTCTTAAGCTCTTAATGGTATATGCACTAAATAGTGTTGTAAAGTAGTCAAAAAGTGTTAAAACACATTAAAGGATGATAAGCATTGTAGAGATGGAATCTAGATGGAAATTAGCGTTTGAAAGATAAGGAATAAGCGCGAAGATAAAGGATTTAAAAATAAGTGAATTTTTTTGTGTAATTCCCGGGGTGCCGAAATTATAGCCGTATCCCAAATATATATTTTTTTAAATAATTTTAAATAAACAAATGGGACGGTTACAGTCGGTACATACCAACTATAATAGACAGGGTATATTTATTATTGTTATGTGGTTTAATGCATATGTTGAATGAGTCGTCATACCAATTTTTGGAATAGATTGTCTTTAGTAGAAGAGAGAACTGTGTAAAGTTTAACATGGTAACTTAAAATATGTTAGAATCTTCAAGAACAAGGCAATACGGACAGACAGACAGACATGGTTAATTCGATTTATTTTTTCGCCGATTTTGATATAATTTTGCAAAGGGAAATAAATATCAATTCTGAGAAATGAAAAACGTAACATTTGCTTTAAGGCCTATACGCAGTTCGAAAAACTATATGAAGTTTTGTCATTTCGCGCGAAATTTTTCGAACTGCGTATACCCCTCTAAGAAGGATAGATTATACTTCCGTTTATTTAAATAATACACGAATTCCGAATAGTGAATCAGACAATCATGTTTAACTGCATTTAACACTATTTCTACCAGGAGGCCCTTTTCATATTTAAACTAAACATTATTTCTTAGTTTAATCTTTTATCGAAAATAATTTTCTTGGACTATTCGCATTTTACCAAAAATTGGTTATACGAAAAGTGAAAAAAAAAAAATTGTTTGGATAAATGATTTAAGTAGAAAGAGGTCTTTTGAGACCTCGTGGTAGTGCTAAATCGCAGCTGACCTAGAAAAGTAATATTAAAGACAAAATAAGAAAACTTAACTTAAAAACGAAACGAATGCATTGCCTGCTTCGAAAAAAATCTCAGCTAAGCTTGGAGTTTGGCTTTACAAAGCTATTTTAATAACTGTGTGGACATATGCCAATCAATTATGGGGCGGCGCAAATCATTCAAATATTGCAATTATTCAACGGTATCAGCCCAAGAAGCTGATTCTTATTGTTGACGCCCCCTGGTTTGTGACGAATGAGCAAATTTATAAAGACCTAAATATTATATATGTATATGAAATAGTAAGCTGCAAAAATTATTACGGTCGGTTTAAGCTTTACAAGATACATGTGTAGGAAAAACTTTATAAATTTGAAAGCCTTTGCAACCAAACATAGTGATGTCTACTACAAGCCAAAACTAATGTATCTTTTCCGAAAATTTATTTATATTTTTATTTGTCAAAAAAGTATGCAAACAAATAAAGTTGCCCTTATTGATAATTATTTACCTTTGGTACAGGGTATATTATTATTAAGTGAATGGAACATAGAAAAGGATCCATCACATTTTTGAATTAGATACCTTATTATGTAACGAGAAACTAGTTTATCGGAAACGAATTTGGCGATCAAAAGTTCTCTGCAGTTCCCAATCATTCTAAAAATTGTACTAAAATCAGTTTAGTATATCATCAGATATCATAACCAAATTTAACGTTTCTTAGACTTCCGAAGTACATACTCTACTAAATCTTATCAAATTAAGTTTACTATATCATATAGCCCCCATAGAAATGATTGGTCAAAACACAAGCTTCAGTGCATGCTTCGTTTGTTTATGAAGATATCGTAACCAAATCTGGCAATCCAAAACCGAATTTGATTGCAAAATGATGGTACAGGGTATCTTAAAGTCATACGCGCCCGACTCTAACGTACGCCATTTTAATGCCCTGTACCTATAGGTACAAAGGGCATACTACATTTGTGCAATGCATGTAACAGACAGAAGGAGGCGTAGCTGACCCCAAGTGCTTTCTAACAAAATGCTTATCAAAACCTCGGGTAGCGATTGAGCCATGTCCTTCTCTCTGTATGAACACCTAGATATCGGAGACTATAAGAGCTAGAGACTTTTTTGACGTAACTTCCGGTTCTCATCAGGATCGGTAAAAATTTACGGAAATTATAGGCAGGGGCGTAGAGAGAAAATCCGGGCCCGGGGGAAAAAATTTACTGGCCCTTCTATTACACCTTTAGCTTGAATCAAGTCAGTACGACTGTAATTACACCGGGACCCTGAGAAAACTCCGGGCCCGGGGGAATCTCTCCCCTTCCCCCTCCCCTTTCGTCAGGCCTGATTATAGGTATAAATATTGTTTTGCACAAAAAAATGCAAGTGGAAAGTTCTTAGATGCGTATTCCAGGAATAAATTGTTTTTTCTTTTCAAGAAAAAAGGTACAAGGTATTACACTGTCGGGCACCGCCTCGCCTGTATCACATTTTTTTGTCATGTTTTAAGCGCAAATTAGGACACAAATTTATGTAATGCATATAATACACAATGGTATACAAGTAAGGGAAAAAACAGCAATTTTTGAAACCAAAACTAAAACATTTAATTTATTGTTATTTGTATATGCTAATAATATTTATAAAATGTTTAAATTACTTTATTGCAGGGTGTGATTATACGTGAAGTAGAGGATGGCGTGCGCTGTGAGCAATGCAAATCGGAATGCCCTGGTTTTGCAGCACATGATTGGCGGTAAGCTTTGCAACAGTTTATTTTTTAATTTTAATTAAAATATAATTATGGTTTATACAAAATATTGTATAAATTTTGCCTTTGAAAATGTTATTGGTAAACAAAACTAGCATTAAAACAAGTTTGGCGCTGACAGTGACGCAATATTTTAGCGTCGACTGTAAAAGCTTTGCCGCAAGCTTTTTAAATATAAACTAACGCCACTAGATGGCGCCACAGTGGGCAAAGGCGCATACATCAAATGTGGCATGTTCTTTGATACTTTTTTTTAATTCAGATAAGTTTTTATTTTAAGTAAATTTTTTAATAGTTTTGTTTAGGTTTTTTAAGTTCTACTAAGCATGGTACAGAGAGTTGTGTGGCTGCGAAATCTTTTATGTCGTTATGAAAATGTTTAATAACTTTAAAAAACAAAAATTTACCTAGATGAAGTATTTTCATGTTGAACCTTTTTAGTTTATTTGAGATAGTTTGCGGGCGGTCTAGTCAAGAATTCGGCACGAATAATTGCCTATAGGTCGTCAATATTCAGTGGCTTGTTTACACTTTTTTCAATAGCCTTACGAAAAGTAATACGGAGTGGTCGAAATTGCATAGTTGGATAAGATTAATCATTTTTTGAAATTTTTTTCTTTGCAGAAATTGTTTTGGGAAGTTAACCGTCGAACGTCTTATTAAAATCAATAACCGTCTAGACAATTTGTAAACATACTAACCCAACAATTACTGATATCGATTCTCATCAACTGTTTCACCATTTTTGAAGGAAAAAGGTCCAATGATTTTTTTGGCGCAAACGCCGGCCAAGGTGTCAGGCACTGTGAAATGAGCCGTTTCGGTCAACAAATTAGCTTCCAAAAAACAGAATCCTTGTCAACCTTTCAAAGGCCTGTTTGGGCGTGAATCCATTTGTGGTTAAAATTGTACTGAAATTTTGTTTAAAAAATATGTACATTAAGTCAATCGTATGACATAAAAGATCTAGGCAATTGTGTATCAATTTGAGCACTACCGTCTAGGTTTTGTAGTTAATATATAATTTAAGGGCAAGCTGAATTTTGGACTAAAAAATACCAAAATTGCAGTGCGGAAAATGGCGCAGGGATGGTATTTTTCAACATTAATTTATGCTGAACTACACACATAAACTTGCAAAAATTGATTGACGAATTTAAACTCAAGTTTGTGTGCGTTTCGTTTTTCAAAATAGCTCAACGTGCATGGATAGTCTAATAAACAAAAATATACTAACGATAAGTTTTGATACTAACCGATAGGTTAGTATCGGTATTCCCATCGATAACATTTTAGCAACAACGTGCATTACATTCGCTTCTTGGATTCTGGCACAATTGTTGCCTCTTACTCTTTCATATAACTTAAAAGACAAATACCATCTATGTCAGATAACTTTGAAAATATTTCGCCAAATTGGCAGCGTGACGTCCCTAGCGACGACCAAGCTGGGAGCGGCAGAAATCATATTAGCTCTGTTGTTCCAAAAGATGCAGATGACAATGTCGACGGCCTACTTTACGTGCCGAAAGAAGAGTTTTATGAACCTCTGATCCAGGAAGACAATACGAACGCTGTCGAAGAAGATCCTCAAAATAATGATGGCAGTGCATCAACAGCAGCAATAGTGACGTCATCGACTGAATTTAAGTCGCCACGCAAATACTTGTTATACGATAAGCTGGTTGCCAACATTGTGGGTTATGATGCCACCAACTCCGCGATTGTAGAGTTCTCACTGGGCAGCAGCACTGAGAAAGAGGAGCTGCCAGTTCAGTGTGGCATTTGTCCTAATGTTATGCACCAATCACAACTTTTTAGACATCAACAAACTCATGTAATAGTTGAATCCAATCGCTACGCCTGCGTCCACTGTACGGCAACATATCTTGACATCAACTATTTGGCTGGACATATACGACGTCATAGAGGCATACGTCCGTATGTATGCAAAGTATGCAATTTGTATTACAGCACCAAGCAGGAATTGCGCTTGCACGAGCAACGTCTTCACCAGCAGAAGCAACACGTTTGCGAGGTTTGTGGCAAAACATTTGCGCATAAGTCACAGCTCAAGCATCATCTTGAAGCCACGCACGAGAAGAAGCGACGCTATTCCTGTTTGCTGTGTGATAAAGCCTATTGCAAGTCCCACTCACTGAAGAGCCATGTACGCTATGTGCATAATGGCGAGCGTCGTCTTCTGAAGTGTCGCTTTTGCAGCATACAGTGCGCTGATACGCATGAGATGGCGCGTCATCGCAAGGAGATGCATTCAAATCAGGGTTCGTTTGTATGCAACTTGTGCCAGGAGGAGTTTCCTAATATTAGATACTTTGATGCGCACAAACGTTCCATACAATGTCGCAGCAATACGCAGCGTCGAATGCTTGAAGATCATATGCAAAATCTTCAAGAGCAAGACAATGACGAGTACGCTGGACTTTTGGTAGAAGCTAAGCAAGATAATAATAACGATATTGAGAATGCTGAGCAGGAGCAGAATGACGTCTATATTGATGCAGCAGTGGAGGAGAATAAAGTGGATTTTGATATAGATCCTTATATCGAGCAAATCTATATGCACGAGCAGTAGCAGCAAGCATGCTAAAAATCTTATGAGTCACCATAACTCAGTTTCGGAGATGTTTTATTTTCTTACAATTAACGAATGCGTTCATAGTGAGATATAAAAGAATCCTTGTTTTATAGCACGCAAGAAAAATAGTTTTCACTAACCTCAAACAGCGAATTTCAAAAAGCTAATTGTCGGATTCATTAACACGAAAATTACAGCTTTTGTAATTATTAAATTACTAAGCAAATTTTTATGATTTTCTGCAATTAGTCGTAACATTTTTTTTGTATTTACATTTTTTACTAAATATATACAGAACAATACTCATTCTGTTTTCCATTTTCTTGGGCTGTTTGCGCAGGCTCTTAAGATAAGAGGGTGGCTGGATAAAAAATTGAGTTGAGAATATTTATACCCTGTACCGTACGGTACAAAGGGTATATTAAGTTTGCGCAAGCCGAAAATATATGCAACATACAGAGGGAGATGTCGGAGACCCCCAAAAGTTAGCTAAAGTATGATCAGGGTGACTAGAGAAGTCGATATGGACATGTCCGTCTGTCTGTATAAACGCCTAGATCTCAGAGATAGTAAGAGCTAGAGCGACCAAATTCAGATAATATGCATTATTATGTCAGGTTAGACAAATTTGTATTATTTTTTCGATATCGGGGTTGTATTACATAGCTCCCATAGGGGGGTTTCAGAGGACCTCGAAAAAAAAACAAAAAGTTTTAGAATAATAAGTCGTTTGTTTATGAAGATATCATAGCCAAATTTGGAACTCGGAAGTTTTTTAGAGCTCTCAAGCACTGTACCAAATTCGATCAAAATCGGTTGACTATGTCATATAGCTCCCATAGGACCAAAGGGTCAAAAAAACGTTTTTTGTACAAAATTAGTTGTATTTCGTTTGTTTTTGGCATTAAGAAGTATTTTAGAGTACCCAAGCATTGTACCAAATTTGGTCAAAATCGGTTTACTATATCATATAGCTCCCATAGGACCAATCGGTCAAAAAAACGTTTTTTGTTTAAAATTCGTGTGTTTTCGGTTGTTTATGAAGTTATCGTAACCTAATTTGGCAATCAAATGTCTTTTGGTGTTCCCAAGCAATATACCGGATTTTATTGCAAGCAGTGGTACAGGGTATCCCAAAGTCGTCCGCGCGCGACTTTAACGTACGCCATCTTTTTATTTCATTTTCATATAAAAAAATTACTACAACAAGAATTGCAATTGTGTCCCAAACCAATCGTATTCGCTTTCCCAACAGAAAAGCGCTTGATCTCAATAACGGACTGCTTTTACGGAGCACCTTATATTATTCCATCACGACTTGGACTATGGCAGTGGATAGGGCACAAAATTCTGCCGCAACGCAGTCGGCACACGCAATTTTCTCTCTCTTCTGTGCTTGATTGTCGCTCAATTGTGAGTGAGAGAATTTATTTTTACAAGTGAGAGTATGATTTGAGTTACAACTAGTGATGGGAAAAAAAATGCATTAATCGATTAATGAATCATATGATTAATTGAAACCGAGCGATGATCAATTGGAATTAATCGAAGAAAAAGAATCGAATAATCGAATGGTTTTTTTTCAATAATTTAACTAAACCGTGTAATTTTGTAGTATGTTAATATGTAGCGTACACCGCTCGCATTTCCTCCCAGAAATTGATGACGTTGCGCTTCAGTTCCAAAACGGGAGCGTTCAAAAAAAAACCAAGCTCGTCCTGCATTTGGGTTGTTGTCTTTTTTGCGACGTTTGTGAGCGAGCGACTTATGTTGGGCTCATAAATCAAACTCAACATCGCCATCACTCATACTTCCTAGACTTTCATCTCTTTGAGAAAGTTCCAACATTTCGCTTCTGATGTGCCTCATAACTGCAGCCAAGGCTATGGGATCTTGAAAGTGAATCTTTTTAAAACGCGGGTTCAGCAAAGCTGACGCCGCTAATAAAAATCAATGCTCCATTGCTCCAAATCGCCGATCGAACTGGCTCAAAATAGTTGCTTTTAGCTTTGTTGCCATAGGTGACTTGCAACCTACCTTTAATGTTTGCTGGCGTCCACAATGAGCAATCGGAATGATTAGGCTCAAAGTCGCATATCTCACCACTTATTTGAGTGGTCATCGCTTCCAAAGGCGTACAAGAATACGTTTTCTTTCGATTATTTTAGCAACTAATCGATGAACGTTTCGATTAATCGAAACCCATTTTTCGATACAATTAAATCGTTAATTGAAAGAAAATAGTCTATTATTGTGTATCAAATGATTAATCGTCCCATCACTAGTTACAACTTGCAAGTGATTCGCGAAATTCTGAGTGTTTTCACAAGCAAAGTTCACTGCATATCTCTGATACAAAAAATACTATAAAATACCAAATACTAATTTGAACTCCGAGTCGTAGGTCATTGTTGCTAGAACTCTAATATCTTAAGTATACCTACTATTGTATAATATATGTACTTAAATTTTTAAATAAAATAAATAATAATTTGAACTATTGGGTGGGCCGTCTGTTGGTTTGTTTGTTAATTGGGCAAATGTGTATACCAAATGCAAGTTTGAAACTACTCATTTATGAATGAAATGAATGACATATGTCGAAGAGCATCCACATTGGATGTTCCAAAATCTGAGTATTTAACAACCAAACCAACTGATGGCCCACCCTACATTTGAAATTATCTACAAAACCGATATACTGCGATAAGCAGTTTTAAAAGTTACACTTTTTTGTATATAGAAAATTTATAACTAAAATTTTTTCAATTAAATATAAAAAATAATAAATTGTATAATATAAATAAATAAGTTTTGAGATGGTTGCTTAAAAAAGTGGGCATAAATTTTAAAATTATATTGTGGCAAAGAATTTTGATTATTTATTTTATAAGACGCACCTTTTGAAATCATTTTTTATATATGCACGCTCATCTCAATTTCTCTGGGTCAATAATTTTGACCTTATTATGTTCATAATCAGGATCATATGGCATTGAACTTAACTTATATGGTAGCTCTTGAGCACTTATTTCCTAATCGTACATTTCAATTACTTTTGCTAAAACCAATTTTTCAAGTCAATATGGAAATGGGACATATGTATACAAAATCTCAGCCAATTATGATGCCTTGTTTAATTTGTTTTAGCTTTTAAATAGTCTTGTTAGTTTGTGTACAATACAAAACGCCTTCATTATTTACAAGTTAATCAATTTGTTAGAAAAACAATTTGCTGGCTAAATATATTTGGCACATTAGCCAGAATCCCTAGCCACCCACCTTACATTGATGGTCTATATTTAAAGTCAAGCCGTCATAGATAAATAAATAATGCGTCAGAATAGGTCAAAATATCCATCTGCGCACAAAATGCTATGATCGTGTATGCCAAAATATTCATCACCAAGTTAAAAAAAATAAATCTATAATAAAAATTAAACCAATCATGCAATTATATGATTAAACCTCAATGATGGCAGGCGATTGCTCCCATTGCCATTGCGTTTGCCAAATGATGCCATTTGTCCAACACTTTAAAATGCTCCCAAATGAGGCGGCATTGATGGGGCATGACACTGTTTGTGTTGCTTGACATTGTTGTCACCAGCTCTGTGTTTTCTACGACTTGATTTATTGAACTATGTTGTGTAAATTTTAAAATGTCATCAATTTTTGCACCCAGTTGACTCGTAACAAAATAAATATATCATCAAATGAAATTTTTGCGTACGATATATATTTAATATTCTATTTATACGTCGGTCAATTGCATTTCATTTTAATTATGTAATTTTGCTTTCAATTTTCAATTGTATTTTCATTCAATAAATTTGCCAGTCAGTTGGCATTGTTCAAATGTTATTTTCAAATTACTAGACACTTAAAAATGCTCAGCGGTGGTCATAACAACAAATTCAAATTACGCTATAAAATTTTACAAAATTTTCCATACAATTACAACTTTTTATACACTGTAACCAAGGGTATTATTGATTAGTACAAGAGTGTAAGCATAAGATATTGATCCATCTGTTTGCATGAACACGTTAATCTCAGAGACCATTATATAGGGTTTTCCAACAAGAGGTGTTATTTTGAATCACCCGATATTTCGATAGCTGTCACTTTTGAAGCTTTTATTCTTTGATATTTGACAAGTAGAAACTACGCCATTACTAAAAATGGAACGATACACGCTTCAACAACGCATTGAAATTATTAAAATTCACTACTAAAATGGTGAAAATCTTGCAGTCACGGTTCGCAAAACTTAAGCATTTTTGGGTCGTCGTGAAGCACCTTGTCGGACCGCAATACAGAAATTGGTGGAAAAATTCGAGCTGCTGGGACAACAAACCCAAAAGTTATTGTTCAGAAGCCACTCCATCCTAAACGTGTGACTGTTTGTTGCGGTTGATGGTCCGGCGGGTTCATTGAACCTTACTTTTTCGAAAATGAGGTTGGATCAACAGTTACGGTGAATGGATTGCGCTTTCGAGAGATGATTAATGCTTTTTTATGGTCGGAGTTGGATGGTATTGATCAGGACAACGTTTACTTTCAACAAGACGGTGCTGCGTGCCACACAAGCCACGAAACCATTGCTCTTTTACGGCAAAAGTTTCCGGACCGTGTTATCTCTCGAAGAGGTGATCACAATTGGCCAACGAGATCTTGTGATTTAACACCTTGCGACTTCTTCCTTTGGGGCCACGTGAAAGATAAGGTCTACGCCAACAGCCCAGCATCGATTCAAGACATCAAAGATAGAATTCGTGAGGCTATCGAGGACATAGGGCAGCCACTTTGCGATTTGGTTATGGAAAATTTCATGAAAAGGATATGGTCCTGTAAGCGTGGTCGTGGTGGCCATTTGGCTGATGTTGTTTTTCATTATTAACGGCATACCTTTCTCTTTATTATGAAATAAACATCCGATCATTTATCTCAAAAAATGACATTTTTCTTTGAATACCAAAATAACACCTCTTACTGGAAAACCCTATACAAAGAGACACCAAATATTACCATACGATTTGTGACGGATCCTGTTGCGTTTTTTCATAGAAGAATTTTTCGTTGTACTCCTTGCTGGTAAGCAGACCAGGGTCACGAGCTTTGTAAAGGTTCCGCAGATTTGAAAAGCATTAAACATTTAAATTCTTGGGAAAAAAAAGGAGTATGCTTAGGACGCGTCGTTAGTCACCAGCGGACCCGTACTTTTCTCGGCTGCTAAGAATCGTATGCTTCTTAAGTTACAAATAATAAAAAAGTGGCATGATCTGAGAACGAGGCATATGAATTGCAATTCGCTCATGCGTCTTGGTACTAAACTCAAAAATAACCTGCATTATTTTTTTTTAGACCTATATTCCGCCGAGGATTTTTAAGTGTTTTTTTAGATTGCTGAGTGCGAATCCGAGTTCTAAAAAAACCCCAGCACATCAGTTTTCCTCCAAAACACCGCATTCTGTTGTTCTTTTTTTGGGGTGCTATGTCATAGCCCTGACATGCAGGGGTTTTTTGGATCTCGGATTCGGACTCAGCGATCTCTATAGTAGATATGGTCTAGCCTCGAAACCTGAAACCCCCGTTATAACATAACTTCAAAACATTCCATAAAAAATGTATCTGACTTAACTTCAAAAAACGCATAAAACGACGTATGAATTTTGAAGATTATCACGAAAACCCGATATGCTGGGTTTGTATTGACCTTGGATTTGGATTCAGCGAAACCAAAAACATACAAATAAAACACGTTCTAACTTCTAGATCAGAATTTGTTTTGTTAGTTTGTTTAATAAACCCTCTGTCCTAATATAACTATGCCCTATGATTATGACTTTTTTTTGCGGTTTTTTTGGATTTGGGTTGTTTAAGTCATAGGTAGAAGAAGTCGTAGTCGAATTTTTATCAAAAGATCCCTCTGCCTCCCTTTCTTGCTGCTAAATCTTTTGAGCTACAATTTGACAGAACTATCGATTAGTTTTGCGATCTGTTTGCTAAAATTTGGATAAATACGAAAGCAATAAAAGTAAAAAATGTAATAAATTAGACCTATTTAGTAAATCTCTCCATATCTATCCAAATTCAATATGGAGAGTAACCCCAACCCATTCATCCCTCTTAAAGACGTCGACAATTCTGTGTCTACAAAGTGGGTGCAGAGTATTCCACTGTCCACCAAAGATTCACATTGGTGGTACAGTGAAATATCCCATAGCAGGACAAGCATAGTATTTTTGTGCTGTTACGAAAGGAAATCCATTGTTGGATTGACTATGGAGTATCTAGCAAAATGCTTTTAACGGGCAACTCCCTTCTTCATAAGCTTTATGTTTATGTTCACAAATCTTTCTAATTAACAGGTCCTGAACTATCATTAATATCAGATAATCAATCTGTGTACTTTTTAGTACTTCCTGTATACAAATTTTTTGAATGAAAAAGAAAATTATTTAAAAAAACAATGTCCAGATATATATTTTTTATTTTGTATGATGTTATTCTAGACTCTAGAATCTAGAGGGATAAATTCGGAAATTTTACTGGGATAATGTATATTTTTTTCGCGATATTTTGTTAAAAAAAATAATATGGTATATAACTGGAGAAACATCGATGTTAAATCGATGCATCGATGTATCGAAATTAAAAATATCTATATACATATGTCAATGTCCAACATCGCTGTTTGCGCTATTTTTAACTTCGATACATCGATGTATCAATACTTCCAGCTCTAATTCCTAGTATATGACAAGCTGCATGTACATAATTGGGAATTTCACTGTATATATGTATATTTGTATAACTATCACTGTGTTTTGCGGTTTATTCTTGTTTTGGTTTGAAAGCAAACTTTTGTTTTTGTTTTTAGCTCGCTGGCCTGAGGCCAATTTTTGGGCGGGCGCACAACTTTTGATGATATACGGGGCGTATGCGTATTTTAATTATTTGTATTTTTTATTTTTTTATTTTTGTTGCTTGTTCGATTTGTAAACTTTTGCCATTTTGTTGTTTTTGATTGTTTTCATTGTAGTACATATATTTTTTTCTTTTTTGTTAAATTTTATTTGTTTTTTACTATTACGCTAGTTAACATTTTGTGTGAGATGGCAGACATTTATATGCAATAAATCATAAAAAAGTAAAATTATACAACGATTTAAATATGTAATTAATATTTTAGTTTCGTATATTATTATGTAGTATATATAAAAAGACTTGTTTTTCATTTGCTATAATAAGTAAACTAATTAAAACGATGACAGCCAAGCTTATTGCCAACAAACTGTGCTACTAAGAAAACTAAGCAAAAGACATGGCAAAAATGTGTATTTTTTGGTGCAGGTGTTGGTTTATATAATTTTCATTAATTTTTATGTGTGTGATTAAGGAAATCATTAAGAGGTTTTAAATTAGTAAATGCGTGTACTCAAGCAAAACTTTTGCTGGTATAAGAGCTTTTTAAATCAGTTAAAGGAAGATCTGGGCTTAAAAATAGCTAACCTCAAAAAATTGAGGAAACGGAACTTGGAACTTGTATATTTTGCCTGAAAAAATTATTTATCCCTAAAATAAGAATAAATGAAAGAATAGTCTTTTTAATATGCTTAAATCTTAACTGTGCGCTAAATCGGCATAACATCTTAATTTAAATAAAAAAGTATAAATTTATGCGGATTATACATTAAACAATAAAATACTGCATTAAACTATGTTTGAACTCTATTTCATATTTTTTAACAAACTTGACCCCATTTTTTAATATTTTTAATATTCAAACTTGACGCATAGGCACATGGCTAATAATTTAAATAAAATCGTTTATGTGTTATTTAACCAACCTACTTTAAGCTTCACCTAAAAATGTTTTTCACCAAAATCGGCATGTAGACACGTATGTACTACTTAAATATAAAAAATATTTTACTTTTTCATTTACTTTTGTCACTTTTTCTTTGGAATAAAATGATCTTTTTTATACAAAAAGCCACATGACGTCTAGGAAAATATTTTTCCTCCAGTTGGATATTAAACTGATTATATATCTATGATATTTTCGTACTGAAAAAAAAAGAAATATAAATCTTTTCATCGGTTTTCATTTCGCTACCGTTTCGCTATAGTTCTTTGAACTAAGATGAACAAAAAAAAAAAAAGTCTATCAGCTGATAGTGCTCTTCAAACGCGCTTTCTTTAACAGCATGACACCAAAATTTATTGCCTCTGGGGGCGTGCTGGCAAATTTGCTAATTTACGCAACTCTCTCGCTGTCTCTCATGCTGTCAAGACTCTCTTTGATCTTCAGCGTTGCGTCCGCTCAGTGCCGGACTAAAGCATGGGCCGCAAAAAGGGCCCACAATAAAAAAAGTGTTTGTTACAAAAATGAGCTAAAAGCGCGCTCTTCTGCAGCAAATCGGTCGATATGGTTACAGAACTCGTTGACAAAATTTCGTTTTTCAATTCTCGGTTTTGAATAAAATTGCATAAAATCGAACTCTTAAGGAATTTCAAGTGAACTTTGAAGATTTTTATATGAAATTTGTCATTTGTATGAGAAAAAAAGCAAAATGTTGTTTGCAAAATAAACTTTAAACGAATACGGAATTTTTAAAATATAAAAAAATATGTTTGATTTGAAAAAAAAAGGAATATTTTATATTTTTTTAATGAGCACTTATTCCGTTGATCAGAAAATAAATATATACCAGCAAATTGTTTGTTACCATTTGCACAAGGCTGGTTTTAAGAAGAAGCTCGATCTATAGTTGGCACACGAATTATCGACAAAAAATTTTTGGAGCAAATTGACGTAAGGAAATCGACCCATTTTTGAAGCGCATGGTGACTGGCAATAAGAAATGGGTCACATACGATTGTAACAGCCGAATAAGTTCGTGGTCCAATCGCGGGGAGTCGGCTTAAACGATCGCCAAGCCCGGATTAACGACCAAGAAGGTTTTGCTATGTGTTTGGTGGAATTGCAAGGGAATCATCTACTATGAACTGCTCTCATAGAGCCAAGCACTCAATTCGGAACTATATTTTTGTTTTGTTTTTTTCGTTCGAAAGAGAGACACGGAAAGGATCGTGCAAAGCATAATTAGATCTACAAAATTGTAAGGCTAAAGGTCTAAAATTACGAGTTACTCTAGACGGTATGACAAAGGTAAATTTGCTAAGAAGTAGATTGGAATCGATAAGACCGAGTAACAGCTTATGCAAGAATAACACGTCGTGGCATGTTCTGCGATGAATTAAGGAAGGCAACTTTATAAGACGTAGTCTATCGGAATATGGGTGTAGTCGGATATTTGGGTCCCAGTTTAATCCACGAAGTGCAAAAAGGAGAAATTGCTTTTGTTCAGACTCAATCATGTCCTGATATAGGTGGTAATGCGGGCTCCATACGCAGGAACAATATTCCAAGATTGGACGTTAAACTCTTTAGACCAGCGCTTAATAAAAGCAAGAATACCTCTAGCTTTATTCACGATGTTGCAAATATGATTATTAAATTTAAGATTATGATCAAACAAAACACCAAGGTCGGACACACTCTCGGTGCGTTCTAAGCTAGAAGATTCTAAAGATTAAGTAGCCAAATGATGAGCAGAACGATAAAATGTCATAACATTACATTTTGTCTTATTGAGAAAGAGTATGTTGATATTGCACCATGCTTGCATGCTATCAAAATCTTACCGAAAAAGTAAGTACCTATTAGTATCGGAGTAGGACATATAGAGTTTAACATCATCCGCATACATAAGAGTGCGAGAAAATGAGATTACTTGAGAGAGGTCATTTAAAAACAAGTTAAAAAGAAGAGGGCCTAGATGGCTACCTTGAGGTACCCCAGACGTGACCTTAATTCCAGTAAGCCTTTAAAAACTACCTTTTGGACTCGGTTGGATAAATAGGACGATATCCAATTTACAAGACGAGACGGAAACTCCAGACAAGATAGTTTAACAAGGAGAAGATTTGGTTTACCGAGTCAAATGCTTTACTAAAGTCAGTAGAATAAAAGACGAAAGTTCTAAAAGGTTAGTATTGTCAACAACTAACCAGATTGAAGAAAGTGATCGACCTGTAGCGGCTAGAGTTGGCCAATAGAAAGGGTATTTATTGTGTTCCATCAAGACAACGCCAGGCAGCACACATCTTTAATGAGACGTTAGAAGCTTCGAGATTTTCGATGGGATGTTCTATTGCACCCACCGCATAGTCCAGATCTGACACAAAGCGACTATTTCCAAAATATTCGTAATGATAAATGAATAGCCTCAAGAGAGGCTTGTGAAAATGAGTTGGTCAGGTTTTTTCCGTTAGGGACGAGGACTTCTACGAACAGGGAATTATGAAATTGCCTTCTAAATCAGGGATGTGCAAGAAGAGAGCGGCCAAAATGTAAATGTATTGGTATAGTTGTAGTGACTACAGCTATTCTGTCAGTGCACGCTAGCATTTTTTCGTTTTGGCTTTTTACTTCGGCAAGTGCTCGGCTCGTGCCTGTGTGAATTCTCATTTTCATTCGGCCCCCACGGGCTATGGGTGCACATCACTGTTCTAAATAAACAATAGTTATCGAACAAAACGGGGAACATTTGACCTAAGTCGGATATTCCTAATTTTTTTATCTAAGTAAAGCAAAAAAACGCCGGGAACGTTTTACTCTACCTAATAAATCGTACAACGACTTTATTCTAATATGCTAGCAGGCAGACTTGCTACTCCGATTCTTCTTAATTTAGAAAAAAATTAAATTTTCGAATTAAAGTTTGACATTCTTTGTAGCCAGTTGAAAAATTTGAATACTTCCAGTAATATACCCTTTAACTTTTGAAGCAATATTTATGTTTAGAAAAAATCGAATAATAATATTTTCTTTTACAATTGCTGCCCTTCAGACATTTAATCCGTCACTATCTCTACCAAAGCTGAGTCAACACTTTTATGGTTTTAGCTTTAAGCTTTTAAGCTTTTTTTGCTAGCCCGCTTGTCGCTCTTTAACAGTTGGAACAGTTGGCAATTAAAGAGCAATTAAAGACCTTGACTTGCTTTTTTGATTTAGATTTATTTATGTAGTTGTTTTTTTTCTTTATTATTCTAATGGAGTCTCTTACGCTTTTTGCTTTTAGGTAAAATTTTAATTTTGCATAAATTGATTTCCATGGAAACTCAAGTAAATGAAACTTGCATATAAACGATATTTTTTTTTTGTAATCTAAATGAAACTCGCAAATGGGCGATTATTGTACAAAATGAAGTGACTTGACCAAAATAAATGCGCTATTTGATTTCTTAAACAATTTTTCAAAATTTCTGTTCGAAAATTAGTTTAGCTGGGTTTTTCGGAATTTTGAATAAAATCTTGCAATTGGCATTTAAGTGATGAGGCCCTACGCCTGTATGTATGTTAATGAGTCGTTGAAGTTTAGCAATGGGTGCTGGGTAAAAAAAAATGCTGTCTAAAATTTTGTGGAAGATGTTATTCAATTTTAAGAATAAGATTATCTTCTGTATTTTGTGAATCTGTACTGCAGAAGAGATCTGTTGGGCTTTTGTTAACAAATTAAAAGTATTCCATAAGTTATCGATAACTCAAGAAATAATCGAAATTTGGTAAACAAAAATTTTGTATGCACTGAAAATTAACTAGTAATCGAATCTAAAAGTGTTCCCGCTTCAATTATTTTCGCCCATTTGCGTGTGAAGCGCTCAAGTTCACACTAAAGTTTAGCAACGCGTGCAATTGTAAACTTGGCGGCAACTTTAGGGCAACTGACATTGATTCAACAACAATTGCAGTAATGAGCACAATGGAAGACGTAACGACGCAACGTTCAGTCGTTTACTTTTGAAGCCTCTCTCTGGCTCTCTTGTTCTCTGAGCGGATTGATTACTCAAACAGCTGTCAAAGCTGCGCTCAATTGAAGGCTTTGCATTATTTAACAGTTGATTTTTAGCACTTGTGCGTTAATCAACGGTTTGCAAGTGGCGCATTAAAAATAGTAAACATTTTATTATTTTAAAATTTATAGATAAAAATAAAAGTGCATAGCCGAAGAACAAACAATAAGCATTTAAGTGCACGCGATGTTTGGCCAGCTGTTTGGCACAGTCGAAGAAACCGTGATAAGGGCCAAATGTATCTATCAGTTCTTAAGGTGTATCACCTTAGCTTAGTTCCGCTACGTTGAGCGCGTTTGTTTGCCTACCCCTACCCGGTGCTGTCTCTTGCCTCTATCACGCGCTTGTTTGTACAAAACAGACACGCTTATCAGTTGCAAGCTGTATATAATATAATATATGGCCGCTATAGATAGCTGTCATTTGTCTTGCTGTTTAATGTTTGCATTTTAAAACAGCCACAAGTCACATTCAGTTGGTAATGCTCTGCAGAACTATAAACAAGAAACTACAGTGTATTCCTACTATGCAGCTTAAAGTGCCAGCCCAAGATAAGTATGAAGTGCAGCCTGTATTGGTCAAGAAGCAGCCCAAGTTTCCAACACGGGAACGCCATATGGCCATTAGACGCAAGAAGTCTATGCCGCTGCCAGGCGCCAGCACATGCAGCGTGGAACAATCGGAGCGGTAAGAGTTACAACATCTAGCAAAGTAGCAGGTTTTGTGCTTGAAATCTCTTTCCAACGAATTTGAAGTCAGGTTATCTTTGAGAATATTAGCAAAAACGGAAAACGTGAATTTAGCGTGCATTTTTTTTTTTGCGTAAAAAATTATCACCGACACCAATATTGTAGGAACTTTGCACCAACAATTTTGGCTTAGTCAGATTAGTAAGGAGGCCATCAATAGCGTAGTGATAGCGTACTCGTTTTGTTACCCGACGGTCGGTGGTTCGATTCCCCTTATTTACCTAGCACTGGCATCGCTACCATTTGCCAAGAAATTAATCTCTATTAATTGAAGACTATAGGTCCCTGTTCTCTTCGAACATTTACTAAAAGAGCTCCCCATGCTCCACCTATGGGCGACTGACAAAATAGTCCAGTTAGGGAAATTATATTATATACTCTATATAGTCAGGTTAGGTAAGTTGCGCTGCTCGGCACAGGTCAAGATCACCTTGCGGTCCATTGCGATGCCTTATAACTAGGAAAAGAAGTAAAAAGAATGTTAGAAAAAGTGCTAGGGGAGAAGGGTACTGAACTATTTTAATGATTTGATAAAAAGGGCTAGGTCCGTTATGGGCAGATAATGCATGTTTGGATGCTTTCTTACTCCTCCTCATCTCCGTAGCTGTGAAAAAAGTCTTGATGTGGAATGCATCTCTTGGCCATTAGGCAGTACCCCGTTACAACTCCTGTCGACATTCTATCTTGACCAGAGTGTTTGGGAGATTTGACAACTGGACGCAGTGACGCAATGTCTTTCGCCTCTGGTTCTGTCTGCGTATATCTCAGCTTGAATTACGCTGCACCGCTTCAGTAAACGATCCGTTGCTCTTCCGAGAAAACGCCCGCTCCTGTGTCTTCATCCGTCTTCAGGCCATCTGCGTAGATCTTTAGTTTCTTTCTTTCAAACTTTTCTGTTCGGGAAAACCCTTATGAACTTGTTGTTCCATTTCTAAGCAGTGGAGCAGCAGTCACTTTCCTCGCTCCCAGCTAGTATGATTACAAATGAGACCCGAAGTTTGCGTGAAGAAGTTCAGAGCACGGAGTCCCGCTGCGCTTCTCGCACTTCATGAAGTGCGCGCCTGAGCCAGGTTCAGAGTTACATCAAAGGCGCAGGCATTCAGTGATGCCGAGGGTCTCTAACTTTCTGTAGGTTATTAAGGTGGGATTTTGTAGAAGGCGCTTTCCATCAGACCAACGCCCCATAGGTAAGGATAAGCCGACTGTTCAAGACGTCAGAAATCGTTAAAAAGAGAATAAAAATGCATGAGGTGGAACCAATTTTACATTAAGAAGCGTGGTTGCTGACGCTTGTCCCTAATCGCAAAAATACAAAAATTTCGTGAATCGGTCTCTCCAGATCTGACCGCTATCAACTATTTTCTGATTTAAAACTTGAAAAAAAAAAAGATGGGCGGATGGAAATTTGGATCGTATAAAGAGATCTTCAATAAAACACATAAAAATTAAAACAAACCCGTTCAGAGATTTCAGACACAATACCGAGTTTTTTAAATTTTTTTCCAAGGCTTGGGCACTAACGCAATTTTTTAGTTATTAAATGAGCTAATTATGAATAAATGACTTTTTGCGTTTGAAGGTTTAAAGTGGCAGACACTTGGCCAGAACTGTAAGATCTATAAAAAAAATTTGAAATAAATTTCAATTCATATTTGGCTGCTGTTTTTCATAATATCGCACTTCCTGGCAAGATTTGTATTTATTGATCAACCGTTGAGTGATTGTTGATTGAAAATGAAATTCAAATGATAAGATGGAAGAGTCCCATATGATGCTAAATATTTATGTTCGAGTATATATATTTCTTTTTTAGTTTCTTATATGATATAAAAAAATCAAAGCTTGCATTTTGGAATCTACAATATAATGCTGTGAAGCAAATGATAAACTAAATTTGGAATTTGGTTTGTTAAAAAATTAAATCATTGAATTTTAAGTTAAAGAAGTTTTTAAGCAGTTCTAACATTGCACAAAAGCTATTAAACCTAAAAAAGATGGCTTATACTCATTAAACGTTCAGTAACCACATGGGGTCCAATAATATTGTATTTTAAACTAAACAAAAAAAAAATGAGGCAAACCACATTAAAAATAAAAGCATGTGTTTATTTCATATGACGTTAAAACAAAATTCCGCGAATTTGTATAAAAGTCAAGACAAAAATAAAATGCATATAAATAAATAAAAAAAAAAAACGAGAAGAAACATTTTTGGCTACCATTTTGGATACTTTGTGTAATGTAATGTAAAATAATGACAAAAACAGCAACAACATTGGATACTATTGCAAAGCTACATGACACTCACAGCGTACATATTTACACCTGTAGCTGTGCAAAGCAACAAGCGCCAAATGTAGCTAACAGATACCAAGACAGTTAATGTATCCGCAGTGGCACAACACCATCTATCTTATTATGTGTATAGTATGTGCTTGAGTATGCATCATGTATGAGAATGTTGTGCAAGTGTAATTAAAAGCAACAACAAGTGACAGCCTAATATATCATTTGAACAGAGCTAAGTTAATATTAAGATACAAGAGTGCTGTATAAAGTAAAAAGTATTTAGATACTCTTAAATTAAAGATGCGCATTTGTGAGCTAAAGAAGTAATATTTTCTACAACTTATGTTTGATAAAATGGAGTTCAAGTTTTTAAGATAGCTTTCAATCTTAAAGTTTTTTTTTTTTTAATGAAGCTAGCTACAGCAAGTTTTAGCTGTGGAGTGCCGAATTTTGCATACTCTTGTTGCTTATATAGTACTCTTTACCCAAAGATATTACAGATTTGTGCAATGGCTGTACTACCAAAAAAAATCAGCATAGATTCGATTATTGATATAGCCAGCTGTATCCATCATATTTTGTTAAAATTAGACCGGACTGATTTATCTTTCATCTTTCAACTTATAAGACCTAAAGGCGGGCAGCTTTTTTAAAGAATTAATATGGGCAAAAATAATCTTTCCATTCGATTTGAAAGATTTTCACATAATATTTAAGAGATTACAGCTGTTTTGATTCAAACATCGATTTATCGTTAAAGTTCCACTTGTCTAGTTTTTAAAAAATATTTTTCGATAAGTGGTACTATAACAACAGACAGCTTTATTAAATCGACAAGTCGAAATTGAAATCGAAATCCAAAGTAGGCATGCATATTTAGACTACATAATTTTTTTGCAAATTCCGATTACTTCTGGAGCTATTCAATATTTAGGTAGACTTTTCTTTAACAAGTCATTGCAATACAGCAAATTCTGTTTTTACACTGTCTTTTTTTACACGGCTTTGAGAAAAAATTGTATACACGATTTCATTCGATCAAGCACGATTAAAAAAGTTTATTTGAAATTTTGAAGAAAATTTTTATTAACCTAATCTTTTAGAAAATTAGTTAGGGAATTCACCTTTTTAATTTATTTTCATAGTAGCTTAAGGATTTACTTCATGTCTTCTTTGAGACATTTTTTTAAAAAATTTTTTCTGAAACGTATCTACCGTTTGGTGTATTTTTCTTTACATAAAAAAAATTTAGTTTTAGAAAACATTCCCTTTATTGTTATAGTTTCTGCATCAATTTTTTTAAACTATTTTTTTCGATGTCGCTCAGAAATATAAATGTTCGCATTGTAGTAGTAATAAAACGAATTCCTAGTCGCCCAATTTTTCAAAATATGTCTTTTCAAAGTATTTAAAAATCGTTTTAGACCTTCAAAGTTTGTTAGAATGACCCATAGAATCAACATCGCGGAGAGCCTTTATACCAAAAAAAAAATTGACCCACCCTACTCTACAATTAAAATTCCACTTGATTTTAGCGGTGGTCTGTAAAAATCACATTTTTTGATATTATGCGAACCGGGAAGAATGACTTCCATAAATTTATCGTACGCGACATCTTGTTGGAAAAAGAACGCTTCGAAGCGAAAAACCCCTCCCATGACCAGATCCTGGATCCGCGCCTGATGTTCGCATGCCTGCTCAAAGCCCCTAACAGAAATATTTTTATTCACGCAATTCCAAAGCCAGCTCTTTAATTTATTGAAGATCTTACAGTTTAATTTATGCTGTACTTTGTTGGAACTAGTACCTTGTATACTCTCAGCCAGGGTATACCAGTTTAAATGTAAACAAACATGAAGCCACAAATAGAAGCACATGATTTTGTTGCTTGGATTACTTTGTGTTGATATTTACGATAGGCAATAAGTTAATGCAGCTTTTATAGTAGTATCCAGCAACAATGCTATTTAGTAATAGATTAGGCTAATGCAATGGCAATGTTTTTAAATACATACATATACTATATACATATGCTATATTCTTTTCATTCGTTCCGGCACTTGGACTTTACGTCAAAGTCACGTTTTTGTATTTTGCAATCATTTGTGTACAATATATGCGAACAATATTTTATGGCACACTTAATGTGCAGGTTTATCAAGTTGATGGACAGACAGCTGGGCGACACATTCGCATAACTTGGGCCTAAGACGACGCGGCAGACCCAGAGCTAAAGTCCAGGCATAAGGCCCATCAGTGTCAACGTCAGCGGTGTTGCCGGCAACACGCCCAGACAGACTGAGGCGGCGACGCCGGTCCCAACACGTACCACATATACCAGCAACTTTGCTAACCCAAAAGCTTTTACAATACATTGTATATGAGCTTGACTTTTATGACAACATATTTTGAATTTTTTTTGCATGCAATTTGTTGAGCTAGTTAATAATGCATGTAATTTTAGGGTTTGTCGGACTTAATCTAATTACGCGTGCTTCAATGTAAAGCTATCAATCAAATTGCTGCCTCTGTGCATTTGAAACATTTTTGCCTTATATTGTTGACCATTTTATATACAGCAATTCAAGCTAATTAATCATTTATGTTTATAGAGCAAAAAAAAAAAAAAGAACAGCATCTCATAAATTATTAACGGACGTAAAACGTCACAGTTAAATGAAAAAAAAACACACACACGCACAAAAAATGTGAGAGATGTCTGACCAACATTCAATAATATACTAAACCATATCCGAGAGTCTGTTGACTTTTCCGGCGTGCTAGCCATAAATGAATGAAAAAGCACTTGACCAGCCACCCACACACACACACACATTGGCACACACATAGATACTTCAAAGCCTGTATATTTTTTGTGCAAATATACAAATTTATCCGCAACTAGAACTAACTATAAGCACGAAAAGAACAAGAACAGCGGGCGCACATTCAATGGCATAATAATATTTTTACGATCCATTTACTTTGTCTTTATAGATTTTGTCCGGTCGGATATTTAATAAGTCTAGCAAGTGAAAGACCAGCTAAAAACGTACATTTCAATTTGAACTTGTTTTTGTTTATAGATACAAATTTGTTTCGTGTTTTGATGTGGCAATCTAAGTGGTGGCAAGTGTCAACGCTGCATGATAAATGTGCCAGCATTTGGCTATTTTGACCTAGACCGTGTTCTATCTATGCTTTGTATCCACACTGATTTTCAGCAAATTTTGTATTTTCGTGAGTTACATATGGTAAGCAATTAATTTGTGTCTTGTCTGCTCTGTGCTAAAAATTAAGCAGTAATGTACGATCTTAAGTTGCTTTAATATTAATCTTAATAAAAGTGGTTATAGGGTTGGATGTTCAGCCGTGCTCCGGAAAACGAAAAATCAAAACCGAACAACTTTATTTGGATTATGATATGTGCACATCACATTTTATGATATCACAAAAAAAAAAAAAAATCGTTTTGGCTGTGTATGCTATTTTTTGCGTTGAGTCAGAAAAAAATAATTCAAAATAATTGTCAAAAAATAAATAACTTTAAGTTGGCATAAATATAATCTAAGAATATCAAAGCATATTTAAAATCACATGAAAAATTCGGTTTGGTGAAATTGGGAGCACCAAACATTTGGCTTCAAAACGAATCCGAATTAAATGTTCGGATTCGTTTTCCGGAGTACGGCTGATTATTTGAATTTTCTTCTGAAGAATGCTCCCTCTAAATAATAATATAAAAAAACGACAGAACAGGGTTTTTTAGATGTGCCAAATATTATGCTATCATTGCTTGCGGTTGGTGTAAATTGATCAATCCCAAAATCTTGCAACATGAAAAAATCTATTTTTTAAGCATTCTTTATTTCTCAAAAATTTTAATAAAAAATTTTTTTTATAGTGGTTTAAGCGCAGGAATTTAACGCAATTTTCTTAAGATAGACTGGGAAATTATAGTTTACATTGCATTTAAATCAAAATATAGAAAGATCTACTAAACTTATATATTAATTTTAAATCAGTCGGGATATAGTGTCATACCTAGTACAATGAACAAACAATAGTACAAAAACAGCAAAAGTTGCACTAATCTTGCGCATAACTTTTTCATCTTAAACTTTCCATCAATAGGTGATGTACTTTATATCCCTTTTTTGCCATGCCTACGCACTCAGCTAGCTCAGATACTTTTAGTCGATGTTCATACAATACCTTTTGCTTTTTGTTTTAAAAAAACATTTCTGGAGAGATAACCTCTTATTCTCGACACAATATTTTACTGCTGTAAACAAAGGAACTGAATCCTCTAGAATAGAATCCAGCTCAGGTTTGAAATTGCTTGAACACAAACTTTTCAAATGAAAGTACTTCATGACATGACGATGATCAATTATTTCGACGTTGACAAATTAACTGAGAGCGTTCTCAAGAATGAACGTACAAAATCATCAAATACGTACAATAAACCAAACTTTTAATTTAAGTTGCAAAAATACGGTGCTATCTATCCCTTTTTATTTTTTTTCTGACATTTACCAACACTAGTAATACTAGGAAGGCCCTAGAATCAATCTAAAAAAATTAATATTTTCTAATGTTGGTTCTTATCTAGGTTTCTGTCTAAAATTCGATATTTGTCTATAGGTGAAATTAATACAATATTTAAACTTCTTAAAAATCTCAATGCAAAAGACGAAACGGAGTCGACGCTGATACTACTAAAATAAATGCCTAATACCAATTAAAACCTAGAATACAAATTATGTGTCAATAGTTAATTACTAAACGATGCAAAAATAATAGCAAGCTTAAAGAAATCAAAAATAATAATTTAAAGAAACAAAACTTTCAGCATGGAAATCCATACATCATTATGTATAATTAAAATGTATTAACGAGCATTAAGTTGGCCCATAAAATCAGTTCGAAGCTGCTTATCTAAACTCTTAGCTTTCACTTGCTTTAAGTTCTTATTCAAATTCACAATTGGTATTCAAGCTTCTTGCTAATGAATTAAAAACCAATTAAAGTTCAACAGTGCAGCAAATTGAACTGCACCTGACTGCAGTGCAAACCACAATCGTATTATGTATACACATTCGTAGCTACCTGTTGACTCATTAGAGCCAACTGACAGGCGACCAACAAATGCCAACTGTTAATGAAAAGCCTCATAAAGTAGAGAAAACAAGAATAGAGAAGAAAGTGTAAGGCATTGCATTGCTAATAAGCGGTTTGTGTGTGAAGTTACGAGTACGCGTATCTTGTGGATGCGCTCAATGACATTTACCGGTTGCTGAACAGCAGCCACAAAGACAAGAGGCAATAACAACAACAAGTGCGCTGCTGTGTCATTATATTAGCTCTGCTCTCACCCACAATCAAACAATAAGACGGCAACAACAACAGCAACGACGATAACGACAAGTCACGAAGCGCCGCTTTGGCGCTGACGCTGACGCTAACGTTAACGCTCATGTTGATGTTCGTTTTTGGCGCTTTTTCTTCCGCCAAAAGCAACAACAACAACAACTTGCAGACTACAGCGTCGTCGCGGCATCGACGCTTCAACTACTTCGTGTTTATGCTACGCCATGGTAGAATAAACAAGGTATGCTATTCCCGAAAAATTTTCACAACTCAAACCTTATTTTAGTTTCGTTGATATTTTACACGAGAAAGGTTGTTTCCGCGCATAGTTTTTCAGCATTTACCGTAATTTTGTGCAGCGGTAAAAAATAAGCCACTCTAGTTGCAATCATCAGCACAAAAAAAAAATTTTTAATATGCTAGCCTACGCACAACAACAGCAATGGGGGTGGTTTCGCTCTCTCACTTTTTCGCTCAGACTAAAAATAAGGTTTCAGTGCAGTGAATAGCATACCTTGTTTATTCTACCATGTGCTACGCTTCGGCTGTGCTGCGTGCTGCTGCTGCTGCTGTCTGCTCGTTCGTTCGTTGGCCCACGACAACGAGTGAGGTTCAGCTAGAATTCAATTGTGTAACGGTGCGCATTGGCGCTAGTCGCATCACTCGTCGTTGTCCGCCGTTCGTTTTGTCTTCGTTGCTAGCCGCTCATAGACGCGCGCGCGTTTTTATTTACGCTTATCGCGCGTTTTTGACGCGTTTTTTGTTGTTACAGCGCTTTTCTGGCTGTGTTTGTTTATGTTTTATGCTCGAGTGTGTAAACTTTCAAGTGTGTGCAAATTACTTTAATTTTTAAAAGATAAACATTAATTGCTAACGGTTTCTAATTTGATGTTTTGTCATCATTAATTATGTTGTTTTTTATTTGTACCAAAGTGTACACTAACTGAATTGTTTGCACATTTTTGACGCTCTTTCGTTGACTGACTGACGTTGACTTATTGTTTAAAGTGTTTTAATTAATGTGCGTGTGCGTATCTGTATATTCAAAATTTGGGCCTCCCATATATGTACATATTATATTTCAAACAAAAGTCTTTTTTGCCATTTGCAAAACATTTTTGTTTACACTGTGCCATTTCAATTTCACTTGTGTTTATACATTAAAAAAATAAAAATAAAATAAAGTAAAAACTTGTAGTACAAGCAAAGTTATTTGTTGAAATTATACAATAATAACTCAATATAAGCAGCCTTATAAATTTACATATGTGTGTGTTTGTATTTTGTATATTTAAATTATTGTTTATGTGCAACACTCATTATATGTTTATAGTTCTGCTGCAATATCTATTTAAACTTTTTGTTTTGTATCTCTTGACAAAGTCTTACAGTGACTCAAGCGGATTAATTAGTCAGTTTTCCCCCACTTTTGCCATTGACTTTGACTTGTTTTGCTTCCACGCCCCATTGCCTGGCTTTAATTTGTAACACATTGTGAACAGATTTCGCCAATCTGTAATCCCTCGACATATGTATGCAAATATAATATTGTACTACAAATTGTATTTTGTTTACAAGGTCATATTCATTTCCACATTGCATTTATGACGCAAAACTCTCAGAAAGTGCATAAATATGAATGAATAAAAAAACTCGCTAGCAAAGCTGAGTTCATTGTGCCGAATTTTATATGTTCTTTAAAATTATTTTTAAAGCTAACTGATGGGTACAGCTGTTATAACAAACCACACTGTGGCTACAAAATTAAAAAAAAAAAAAAAACTTGGTTTTTTGTGTCCAATTTCAATTTGCTTATCTCTGTGCGTTTGTTGTGCTTATTCTTTAATTGTATTATTATTTTATTATTTGAAGTTTTTTGTTTTGCAAAATTTCATTTTAAAAGGTTATTCTCCTACGTATGACAAATTTAATATTCTTTTAGTATTTGCTACAAAGTTATTGTCAACACAGCTTAATACATAATTTGCTCATATAAGCAAAAAAGACTGTATAAGAGTGTTCCTTACAATATAGGGTGACCAAATAAGAGCAATAGAAGAATAAATTTAAATTGAAAAAACAACAGTGCGCAATGAGGGCACTTACGGCGTTGTCTATACGCGTCTAAACGTAATATGAGCGCCGAATACATTTTTGGATCTTTCTCGCTTCTAATAGCTACGACTGCTAGTTTGTCTAAACTTTGCACCAATCTCTGTCTAGTTGGCAGCATAAGGCCCAAAAGATTCTATTCAGGCTCAAAAATTTTCACGGTGCGATGTCATTCATGAATTTGTCAGCTTCTGAAACATAACAATTGAAAAAATTGTATTTGTTATCTGGTCACCCTATACAATGATTAACTGGTATTTCGCAACAAGTGTTTTTTTTTTGGTTTTTCCATAAAAAAATACCATTGTCAAGTTATAACTTGGGCTAAGAAATTTGTCACTATTGTTCTATCATAACAAATTTAATATAGACTCTACTAGTGTATAATGAATGAAAACGTTATCTGAACATCATATATTGTAGTACATCTGTTACCCTAGCCCCCAAATCCCTCTGAGCTACTGAGAGAGTCATAAATATCAACTAAGCTCCAGCAGCTACCGATGGGACTACTACTGCTCTAGTATACTGCACCCACCCACCCATTGCAAACTGTTCTACTTTATTTTGCGTATGTTTGAGTGTGCGTGCATGTTAATTATCTACCTTAGTGCAGCCACAACGATATCAGAGCTTGTTGTGCTCTTTGATTCAATTAGCGGCTGTCATACATACTACACACATAACATACATACTATATAACCCATTTATATGATAGATACAGCAGCAATTTTATGCATTCACATATGAGAGGAAACTTGTGTGCCAGTCAGTCGCTGCCCTGAACGCAAAGTGCATTATTCTATGACGTTGTTGTTGTTTTGCAGAATATCTTTTGTACTTTTTGTTGTTGCCTTAATCGTATTAAAAGACATTTAATCGAAAGCAAAAAAAAAAATAATAATAATAACATAAAGGAACCGCTTCGCGTGGGTTGCTCCTCAGTGCACTTAATCATCACACACACGCCCACTTACACACACACGCATATAAATATGTGTGTAGTGACTAGAGTTAAACGTGATTCGTGAAAAAAATTTAATTATCGCTCTCCTTTATGTGTGTCTTATATAGCGTGGTGCTAGGTTTTGTCCAAGCTAAGGACACTCACACAGAGTGCTTTCGATATTTTATAGGACTTACTCCGGTGCATTATATACTTTTTACTGGTTCTTTCGATAAGCCACGATGAATCCTCTTCCTCGTCTTTTTTTATTTCATATTACATATTTCGGAAATATTTTTTTAATCTCTGTAAACCAAAGGATTTATTTTGTAATAAGACTCTATAAACGATTGTTTTAGCTTAAAAATATTTTGTAGAATTCCTTCATTTCTCTGTGACTTCTCTTCAAAAACCTTTCTTATATTTGAATATTATCCTATAATCTATTTCAAGCGTTTGTTCTTAGCTTAAATAGTCCACAAGATATTTATTCTAAAGAGCTTCTTAGTTGACACTGTATCCAAAGATTTAAGCAAACATAGACTAAAGACTCAAGTCCACTTAAACAGCTACATTTATAGTTCTTAGTACGCATAGTGGATGAATTCCACAATAATAGTCAGAAGGCATTAGTTCTAAGTGTAGCGAAGCGATAAATAAATAAATCTAAAGTTGAAAATGAAAGTTCTTGCGGAGAGCTGGTGCCAAAATTGATTTATGGCGTTTTTCTGATAAAAATATTTTGGCAAAAAGTAACTAGACATGACAAAAAAAGTAGTATCACGGCTAACGTAAAATTTTCTACATTTACTTTTAATCGCTTACGCACGTGACTTCCCCTTATTGCTGAAATATTGGATTTTGTATTTATATAGTTAAATAATTAAAGTTTCTTTTACAAACAAAGAAATTGTTGCTGTATTTCTAACAATATCTGCTTTAATAAACATAATTTTCTGGGCACGGAAAACTCCTTTTTGGAAACTAGCCTAATTAGCCTAACAGGTCTAAATGATAAGTTCCTATCAATCAGTCAGGAATCATTATCAAATTTTAAGCTGCTAATTCATAGACTAAACTCATAAGAAAATAAATGGTTGTCTAAAACAAATCACAAAAAAGTTAGCGGGAGCCAATCTGCGAGACCCTAAATAGGGTCAAACCTTTTTGTAGCAACTACTTTGAAAGAAAGAAAAATCCAGAAGAAAAGCAGCTACGAATCAAGGCGACTGGCCTCAAACAAATCATTGCTGCCAATTAAAAATTCAAGAAAATCTCACAAATGTGCAAGAACTCCTTTAGACTTGGATACTGCAGAAGAAAATCTTAATCGTGCAATTATTTCAAAGTAATGTTTGCTGGTGGACTTTTTGCGCTCTGGGATAAGAGGACCCAGAATTAGCCGACCTAACTTATTTTGGTAAATGTCACTGGTTTATTTCTGGACATTGAACATGACTGATTGCAACACCCAAGGGTACTTAGCAAAGCATAACACTGGCTAGAAAAATCTCCATGTTTAACTTTATTCGCTTAGAGCCATTGCAACATGTACAGATTACGTTTAAAATGAAGCTCAATATATGGCAAGATTAGCAGTGCAGCAATTTCCAATAAAAGTTAAAAAGACTTAAGTGAACTGTAGCAATATTTTCACTTTTTAAAATTACATTGTTTACGTTTGCGAAAGACACAGAAATGCGTGATTTTGACGCGTTCGATAAAAACTAATCACGCCCCCATCTCTAGCTACACCTAGCATAGTTTCAGGCGTTGTGCTCTTTGTTTTGTGTTGGTGTGTGTGGCTCATAATTGAGATTTGTTGCATTCTCTGTTGACTTTTATGCGAACTTTTATTGTTTACTGTAACAGGAAGTGCAATTATGGCGAAAATTGCTTTTCCGCACACACACACACACACACATACGTTCCGATGCAAAATGTGTGTGCGTGTGCGTGAGAAGGTTCTGAGCCAAATGTGACGTATATATAGTATGCTTCTAACTAAAACCAAAGCTGATGCTGATGGCTGTGGTCATAGTTGGTTGCATGCAACAACAGCAACACTACACAACAAGCAATGAGAGTTAACGTCACTTTCAAGTTTTCTGAAAAGTTTTCCAATTGCCCGCGTGCGACTGGCTATAAATGAAAGTGACTTTACTTTGGTCGCTTATCAATTGTAATTGTACTCTATTCCTCCTCCAACCTCTTTGCCCTGATTAAGCCCCTACCGAAAAAACCAACAAACAAATGCTGCGGGCAAAACAAAGTTATAGCAAGCGCCATTGGGGTTATGCACACATACATACGTTTTTATATACTTTTATATTTCAATCTATGCGTATATATGTATGTCGTCTTTGTGTATTGGTGTGGATATTCACAACTCGCTGCGCGCATTTGCCTTTTAATTAAATTTATCTCGCAGCAAAACTTTTGCCACAGTTTTCTTCTAATTCCTACTCTTATAAAGGTTGTACGACAGTTTTTGTTAAATATGTACGCCAGCTTACCATTTTGGGAGCTGTTTGGAAAGACAGCAGTACGAAGTTGAACTTTCAAATCCAATTCTAATGTCAAGTCTTTTAAAAAGTTTGGTTTCTTTAATTTGCTTGATTTATAACTATTTCTACACTTTAGTTATGTTAGGCCTAGGGTTAAGGCTGAGCCAAAAATTGTAGACAGTTTTACTTCAAAGGCTCTGACAAAAAAAGTTTTCATAAAATAAAAAAAAAAAATGATTAAAAAAATTGAATTTTTTTTTTTTTAACATATTGCACCAAGTCGATTTAATTCAATATGCACCATATATAGCAGGAATTAAAAAAAAAAAAAAACTTAAAAAAAAATGGCGTTTGACATAATTAAGAAACATAAAATCAGAAAATTCTTTTAAGATATGTATTGATTAAAAAAACAGAACGCTTTTTTAAGAGCCCTATTGACATTTTAGTTTCAAAAAAAAAATTGTTTCCAAAAATATTTAATAGTTCAACCAAAATTAAATAAAAAGTTAATAACACATTTTTGCTTTTAAATTAGCCATTTCAGTTTAAAAACTGAAATTTTTGCAAAAATTTATCTACACTGAGGAAAAAAAGTGCTTTGCGGTTTTAACGCCATATTCCGAACTTGAAGCCCAGTACGGAGTCCTTAAAATAAAGCACTCAATTCTCATATTAAGTAAAATTTTTGTAAATGTGAAATGCTTAAATTTATAAGAAATCAACTTAAAAATAAATATACTTTTATAGAACTTTTATACAAAATTTCCTTTCCTTTTTTGCTTGAAGCGGCTCAATTGTGCTCGATTTTAATAGAAAGAGAAGCTACTTCAAAACATGTTGGTCAGACCTCAGAGTCAGGAGCAGAACAGTCTCATAAAATCTATAACAATACAATACACTAATACAAAAGTAATGAAAATCGTAAAAAGGGGCATTTGATGTCATTAAAAGCTTGAGTGAAATTTTTAATTTTTTAAAAACAATATTTTTTTTTAAATTATTTTGCTTAAATAAATTAAGTAGCAGTAACCGTCTTATGTTAAAATCTTCACTCTTTCATCTTCTTCAAACCTTTTATTATTTAAGGGGTCTACGCAGTTCGAAAAGTTTCGCGCGGAATGACAAAACCCAAATGGGATATCCCAAATATATGAATTCTTGTCATTCCGCGCGAAATATTTCGAACTGCGTATAGGTCCTTAAAACTAATTTCTTCTCTATAATTGTAGATATAAATAAAAAAAATTAAAAATGCTAAGATCTTAAGAAAAATTTGGCTCTATTATAATGAATTGTTTTACATAGACCCCAAAAAAATAACTCAAGCTGAGAGTGTATTCTGAATTCGGCGTAACAAAATATTTTTATCAGCTGAGAGTGTATTCTGAATTCGGCGTAACAAAATAGTTACATCTTTTGTTTTTTTTTTTTGGCTGCCCTTTTTGTTTGCGGTCTATTTGGCGCTATGTATGATGCTTTATGTTTATTTGTTTTCATAGTGTTGATTATATAACGTTTATCAGATTTTATATGTTTTTTCGATTAGTCTCTCCAAAGAAATTTCAATTAAATAAGCCCGAGTTTGAGTTTCATTTGTCAGCTGTTAATGAGCTTGATTGGATTCTCTTTGTTGTCTTTTATATCACGCAAAAACACGCAGCAAAAATGTAATCTGAAATGAGCACGTTATAATAGCATTTTAATTGTTAAACTGTTTGTATATATAGTATGCGTATATATATATAACATAGCTGATAAACTGATTTAAACAAAAGAATAACAAGTTTAATGAGTTAGTTGACAGCTGAAATTGTTTATATGGCACAATTGTGTAAACTGCATTGGGATTATCTAAGCGTTGCAAGGCAACTAATGAGTTACTTGTAATAAGCAAAAAGTTAAAAGGCTACAAGACAACAAAGCTAACAATAGACTTCTACCTTGAGATAATCAAAAATAAGCCAGCTTATGTTTACTTTAGATTATTTGAAAACTAAATAAAGCTAATGACGCTATGGGTTCAGAGTACAAATACATAATCGACTGGGTTCTGGCATGTTGGGTATATGATACATATATATTTAGATGAATAAAAAATAAACTCTAGCCGAAGGCCTAAGATGCCAGGGCTTGAACAAAGTTACCTTTAGTTTTAAATAAACTCAAAATCAAAAATTAAACTCAGTAGCTTTGAGTCTTTTGTAGTGAAAAATCTTCAGAGTCTAAAGTTAAAAGATACTTTACTGTGACACAATAAATAAGAATGCTAATTTGTCAAACCACTATACTTTCGCCTTTTCGAAGCAATTGCACTGTATTAAAATATTTCAAAGTTAACAATAATTGTAGCTCGATTTCAAAGTTAACAACAATTTTTGATATAAATCTTTCTTTAGAGATCTAATTATTATTTAGATTTTGTAGCTCGATTCTGTGATATTTCTTTAACGCACTTGCTCTATTTGTAGTTTTGAGAATGACCAATTCAATCTAACACCAGCTATTTCCTCATTAAATCTTAATACGATCAAAATAGATGGAAGGTTACAAAATTGGCAGCCTTATCATTTGACCTTTAAAAATGATAGAACAAAAACTTCGTTTATTTAAACTAAAAACTATCTATAATCTTGTATATGATACAATTTGATTGATCTGAGAAGGTTTTTGGCCAATCATGCTAAATTCTGTTTTTATATTTACAGCCATAGTAGTGGCTTGTATGCAAAAATAAATTACACAAAAACTCTAATATTCCTTATGTTAGAGACAAAATTAGAAAGGGTAAAGTAACCAAAAAAGGTCTTCATTGCATTTCTCGGTTCTACGTCTTGGCCGTAGAATATTTGAGCTTCATACGTTTGTCTAGCAGAGCACTAATTTTTGAATTATTTTAATAATTTTGAAATATTGCTTAAGCACCATGTTTTTTTGTGAATAGAAACCTTAAACCAAATGGCAGTAGATGTCCCTATTTCAAGATCGGACAAACTGAATTTGTATCAGATATCATTGAAGATGTTAAATTTGAATTTATAAAAAGGTTTTTGGTGCTGTCTTGGCTGGCTCGAATTCATAGTAATTAAAAAAAGAAAGAACAATTTTAAAAAAATATTAAATGTATTAAAAATATTCAACCTGGGTTATTAAAATGTTTTCCAAAAACGGCTTTGGAAGAGAGCTCTAAACGTCGGTAAGCCACCTATGTGGGCTACAACATAGTGCCACTGAAGATCCCCTCAGCCCTTTGGCTACCACAAAAATACAATAATATCAAAAGTTGCGCATTTTGCCCCACTCAATATATAAAAAAAAACATAAATGTACTCTTTAAGTCAACCCGGATATATATGAAAGCATATGAGCATTTGTCTTTTTTTTTTTTAATTTTTCAAACTAAGTTAGTTCTCGAGAGAATATTTTCCAAAATCCCGAGCAATGTTCTCCATTAAGACGTATATGAAAACCATTCCGCATAGAGGTGACGTTGATTTTTTTTTTATATATGTATGTTTATAGCGAATCTTTATTTAAGTAATTTTAGTAGATATACATTGAGGAACACAACGTAAGAATATCTTTTAGGCTCCCAGATCACTGCAGTGTCTTCCAGGCTGAAGTCATGGCAATTCAGGAAGCCGTCTCGATAATTAAAAACCTACCAATTGGTAGCAACAATATCTGTATTTACTCAGATAGCCAGGCGGCTATTAAGTCTCTCGCCTCCATGACATCATGCATGAAGTCAGTGAACAACTGTCGCTCATCTCTGGAGGAGATGGCAGAACAGTTTTCGATCCACATCATCTGGGTCCCGGGACACAGGGATATTGAGGACAATTGCATTGCGGATGAACTGGCAAGAAGAGGAACTACCAGCATCCTCCTTCGGGACAAGGAGCGTCTGGGTATACCTATGGCCAGCTGTAAATTGAGAATTAAGAACCACTTTGCTCTAGCTGCTAATCAAGCGTGGAATCGGATATCGAACACGTGTAGAATCTCACGGCAGACATGGCCGGTATACTGCAAAAAGAGAACAAAGCAACTTTGCGATTTAAAAAGAGCTCAGTGCTGGACAGTAATCCGGGCAATTACCGGACACTGGCTGGTGGGTATCCATGCATCAAGGCTTAACGCACCTCACAATGATTTCTGTAGAAGTTGTGGCGATGAGCAGGAGCTGGAGACGGTGGAGCACTTATTCTGTCACTGCCCTGGGCTGTGTAAGACAAGGCTCCGATTCCTAAAATCATACGTCTTTAATGACCTATCCCAGCTCTCGGAAAAGAGTCCAAGAAGCCTCTCGAGGTTTATTAAAGCCGCCGGATGGGCGAGATTTTGAAAACATATAGGGGACCTGCTGAGTGGGGGAAGGGTGGTGTAAGGCCCACCAAGCGGTATCAAAACGGGCCAATTCTCTGGCCTAAGTGAGTTGGGACGTTAGGTCCCGACTGCCGCCCTAACCTAACCTAACCAAACCTAGTAGATATAGGCAAAAATTAATTTAAAACGCAGGGGCGCTATTAACTGCAACAATCTTTCAGTTTGTTTCATTAATAAAAGAGCGAGAGTCACCAAATTTGGATTTGGAAATTTTCGGGAGCCTAATCAAACTAGTTTACAGCAAAATGCATCCTCAACATGTTTTACTCGTTACCATAGTAAAATTACATGCTAAAACCGAAAATGAAGTCAAGCAATTTTTTCATGGAACGGATTTCGAGATATTTCGAAAAAGACATTTTCGGTCAATCCTTAACAACAAATATCTATGCTTCTACTAAACTAATTTTGAAAATTTTTTTACGAAACTGTAGGTAAAATTAGTTTAAAAGAAAAATGAACTCTTCTTCTCTTAAGGAAAAAAAATGGTTGCCATTTTCGTGTTTCTCGACCCCAAATTACCCTAAAAAACACTTTTTTACGATGGTTCACTCGATGACCCATAAATTTGTAAACTGTAGATAACACAGGGCTACAGTTGTTGGAAAGCTAAGGGTCATTTCCGAAGTAATTTGCTGCGTAGAATCCGAATCCGGGGCCAGAATTAGCCTATCACGTCATCCCCCCCGCATCACCTTAAGTAGTTTTCCATTCCATAAATACGAAATACCTAAAATTTTTCTTTTGCAAAAGTGGGTTAAGGGTATTCTACTGTCGTGCAACGTCTCAAATGAGTCGCATTTTTCCAGCAGCGGAATTACTAATTCGTATTTGTAAACACAATTTGAACTTGATACAATCCTATGTACATGAATCATATTATCTTTGCATATAATGTATCATGCTTATTGCACAATATGCCTACCTAACTCTCTCTCTATCTCTCTGCCTCTCTTTACCTTATTCAAACCTGTTGCATTTTCCGCATTTTAAGCGTGAAAGCAATTAGCAAACTGCTTCTAACGGCATTTGCTTTTAAGCCTTTTAAATTGTCCATATAAGGCTTTTTGTTGTTAGTGACTGTCACAAACTCCCCCACTTCCGCGCCGCACTTTACCCACTCGGTTGTCTCTTTGATAAGTGCTGGAAGCATTAGGTCACTTATTGCTTTATCTTTACTTACTTTGCTTTAAAAATTTACTCATGCCAATATTTCAGTTTATGTTTCTTGCTGTGAAACATTATTAGTTTCATTTTATTTTTATTCGAGTAAATGGAATTTGACAATTTTTTTGTATTTTTTATTTTTATTCTGTTAGACTGGCCTGCCTGTTGATGACATCACACACAGCCAGGCAACCCTCAGGTTGTATTATATATACGACATATATATAACTTGTGTGTGCATGTTTGTTTTGCAGAGACCTTTATTAATCTTATCAAAAAGTTGGCTTGGCATGAAACGATGCCTTTATTTAATGTGAGTTTTGAGTGCGATGAAACCTTTTTGCTGTGCCAAGTGGCTTTTGGAAATGGCAACTGAAAAGCAATAATCATGGCCACTGAAAGAAAGACTAGTTGGGTATTAGCCACACCCGCATACCTGTACCATGCCCCTCAATCCGCAGCTACAACCAAAAAACATGCGCACGTTTTCATTATAATTGTATCTATGTGTATCTTTTTTTGTGTATTTCGTATGTAGCATGTCTGAGAGTGTGGGTGAATTTATGACGCTGATTATTTTTATCTACATAATTGGAAAATAAGTAAACAGGCAATTATACGCTTAGTATCTGCAATATGTTCTCATCTAAATTTGCAGCAACTAAGAATTCTACGTATGTAAATAAATGTTGATAGTAAACAATTTGTTGGCTAGTGGCTCGACTCGACATGGTTATGGCCACTTCAAAAAGGAAAATGCTTAAATTAACACTTTAATCAAAATGTCAATGAGCAAATAATAAGCACTTAAATTGTGCTAAATTGTTAATTTCTTTAAGAGCTGTTAAAAAAATAAAAGAGCTAAAACGAAATAAAAAAAAAACTTGATGAGTCAAAACTACAGCAGCAAGCTAATTAATTAAAAAAAAAAACTTAAAAAAAGGCAAAAAATAGTAAACAAAATATAAAGTTCGCATAAATTGAAAGTTACCAAGTTTCGTATAAAAAGAATTATCAAAAGTGCGTAACATAAAAAATGGTGAAAATGCTCGACTTGGACCGTCACGCTGAATGCCCTCTCTGGGCGGCATTGGCGTCCTCCGATGTGCCATGGACGGGCATGCATTATGCCTGCCTGAATGTCTTGAGTATCTATTGTAAAGTATTCAATAAAAAAGAAATTTACGATCTCATTGTAAGGTGAGCTAAACACATAAGGTAACAAAAATTATTTATATTAAATTTTTTTCTAAGAAACTATCGGGCCTGTTCCGGTTTTCGATGCTAAGTTAAATGGAAATTGAAATGGTTATATATTTAAAAAAAAAAAAAAACGAATTATTGTTTTAGCCCCAAACTTGCCACACCGAAATGATCGGTATTAAAGATTTTTGGTGTACGAATTCCTAAAATACTACTATATTTAGAAAAAAGTTGCAAAACAATTCATGTGAATAACATCTACCATACAAATATAATATTTTTTTTTTTTTTGAAAGTATGTACTATAAGGATTTTAAAACTTTTTCCCAAAACATTTGGCTTATAATTATGGAAAACTTTTAAAAAAATATTTTTATTTCAACCAAAATTCGCAATAATGCATACATTATTTTTATTACTCATATTGACGTAATATTTTTTAAAAGTTTTTATACAGAAATATTATACAGATTATTATATAAAAGCGGTAAAAAAAATATAGTTAAAATGGCCGATTTCAAAATCGTAAAAACAATTTTCATGTTGTCAAAGTGTACTCATATGTATGTTTAACTTTGCGTTTCTTGGAATAACTTATATGTATTATATATTAAAATGTTTTTAAAAACAATTATAAATGAAAAAAACCGAAACTGTGCTTTATTTCCTTAAAACCAGTTCGATTTTATATATACAAAGTTAAAGCTTAACCTATTACAGTTTTAAATATTAAAGCGGGTATAAATAAGTCTTTCCATGATGAAATGGCAATGAAAACTGAATAAAGAACACATTGCAACTCGACAGTACTCGTGATTTATGAAAAAAACCCTCAAGATTAATGACCCTTTAAAAAAAATAGATATATATGTTCCTTAAACTCCTATTTGGAGCATAGGGCGTCTTGACGATTCGGTAGCAAGAAATGTTTCAGGTAGGTAGGTTGCTAGCCCTCCTACCCTAGCTTGGTGATAGAAACCCTATCTGCACCTCCAAGCAGGTGTTTTGTCTGTTTTGGTCCGCGAGTGGTATTTTATTTCCCACTGACCCTGCATAGTGCCGAGCCTTCCCCTATCCGCCACCTGGGGACGTGTCCGATGGGAGACAGACAACTCCACACGGAGCCTTTAAAAAAAAGGCTTATACTTAATTTTTTTCAACCTCATAATTCCTATCTGCGATCTATGGATTTAAGTGCACTCCTTTATTTCCTTGTATAGGGTTTTCCAATAAGAGGTGTTATTTTGGTATTAAAAAAAAATGCCATTTTTTGAGATAAATGATCGGATGTTTATTTCATAATGAAGAGGAAGGTATGCCGTTAATAATGAAAAACAACATCAGCCAAATGGCCAGGCTTACAGGACTATATCCCTATATCCTCGATAGCCTCACGAATTCTATCTCTGAGGTCTTGAAACGACGCTGGGCTGTTGGCGTAGACCTTATCTTTCACGTGGCCCCAAAGGAAGAAGTCGCAAGGTGTTAAATCACAAGATCTCGGTGGCCAATTGTGAACACCTCTTCGAGAGATAACACGGTCCGGAAACTTTAACCGTAAAAGACCAATGGTTTCGTTGCTTGTGTGGCACGCAGCGCCGTCTTGTTAAAAGTAAACGTTGTCCAGATCAATACCATTCAACTCCGACCATAAAAAATCATTAATATCTCTCGATAGTGCAATCCATTCACCGTAACTGTTGATCCAACCTCATTTTCGAAAAAGTAAGGTTCAATGACCCCGCCGGACCATAAACCGCACCAAACAGTCACACGTTGAGGATGGAGAGGCTTCTCAACAATAAATCTTGGGTGTTCCGAGCCCCAGATGCGACAATTTTGCTTGTTGACGTAGCCAACGAAGTGGAAATGGGCCTCATCAGTCAAGATGATTTTTCGATGGAACTCCGCTTCATTTTCATGCATTTCAAGGACCCAATCAGCAAAGACACGACGTTGTTGATGATCGGCCGGCTTGAGTTCTTGTATTAACTGAACTTTATAAGCCTTAAGACCCAAGTCTTTATGCAAAATACGGTGCAATGACGTTTGTGGTATGCCCAATTCCAAAGAACGACGAGGAATAGAAAAACCTGAGTTTTCTTCAACACTTTGGGCTACAGCAGCAATATTCTCAGTTGTTCTTGAGCGACGTGCACGGGTTTTATTCTTCACATCACAAGGTGCTTCACGACGACCCAAAAATGCTTAAGTTTTGCGAACTGTGACTGCAAGATTTTCACCATTTTAGTAGTGAATTTGAATAATTTCAATGCGTTGTTGAAGCGTGTATCGTTCCATTTTTAGTAATGGCGTAGTTTCTACTTGTCAAATGTCAAAGAATAAAAGCTTCAAAAGTGACAGCTACCGAAATACCGGGTGATTCAAAATAACACCTCTTGTTGGAAAACCCTATACAAGCCTTTTTACCTCATATTTTTATAAAATTTTTAAAATTTGTATTTTTAATTTTTATTAAAAAATTAAGTTAATACTCATATTTTTTACCCAAAAATAAAAAATTTAGAAATACACGTTACGTGTAAATTTGTATTTAAAAATGGCGAAAAAACACCTTTCTCAATTTTTATAATAAAAACTATTGGTCAATTTTTATATTATAAACTAAAAAAAAAGGAAGCTGTATCGTAATTTTTTTTAAATAGAAAATGGTAATGGATTAAAGAAAAGAGGCTCTTTGGGTACTGTCAAGCCTAATGTTTCTTGTTATTAAATTTAAATTAATTGTTTTAATTTTAATCTTTAGTAATTGGCACCAAGTACAAAATACAAATTTAACATAGAAAAGATCGGCATTAAAAATTTATCTTAGTTTTAAGCTTAAAATAAGTTATAAATATTTATTTTTAGAGACTTTACATAAGAAAGTATACCCTTCATATACATAATTAATCATTGTGCAAGTAGTTCACAAAAAAAAACGCTAGATGGCTTTCCACTGCGAGCTTTTATTGCCGCTGTTACTTAACAGACATGTGCGCTGTTAATTTTCGTAGCACTTAAATGTTAACAATATTTATAGAATGTTTTATTTGTTTTGTTTTACAGAAAAACCTGTCAATCTTGCAAATGTCCAAGGGAAGCACATGCCATTTATCAACAACAGACAACCAATGTGCACGAACGACTTGGTTTCAAGGTGGTCTCTCCCGCAGATGCCAGTGTGGAGCCCCGAGATTTGGGTTTTACCTGGGTACCGCCAGGTGTACGCGCCTCCTCACGCATCAATCGCTATTTCGAGCAACTGCCTGTGGAGAAGGTGCCACGTATTGGCAGTGAGGGTGTACGTTTTCGCGAACAGCAGATCTCATACCAGTTACCCAAGCAGGATCTCTCACTAGAGCATTGCAAGCATCTGGAAGTGCAGCATGAGGCATCCTTTGAGGACTTTGTGACGGCACGTAATGAAATTGCACTAGACATAGGTAAGTAAAGATTAGTAAATTTTAGTCTTTATTTTCTTGCTAGATAAATGAAAATTGGAGCTTAGCTAAAAATATTGTTAGCAAGATAATATTTCGGAATCAAACGTTAAACTTATTCGAGTCTAGAGTAATTTCAACACTTTTCCTTATAACCCAAAATCGTTAAATGAAGACTTTTATTTTGGAGTTTTTTGAGCTCTAGATAAAAAAATTTATTATTATATTATTCTCAATATTCAAAATTTGTTAAGAACCAGCGGAAATCAACAAAATCGGAAAGATCTTTGTAGAATTTTCCTATAGGAAAAACTCATACAAACAAACATTTCGTGCGTACGCCGACTGCGCTGCGGCAGAATTTCGTGCCCTATCCAGGCGTGTTATGAAAATTGAGAGACTGCCCCACCACTGTCCTAAATTGTAATACTTTTCATCTGAATCTAACTTTTCTTATTAATATTTTGTAGCATACATTAAGGACGCACCCTATGACGAGCACTGTGCACATTGTGATCATGAAATTGCCACAGGTGATATGGTTGTAGCTGCACCCAAATTTGTGGAGAGCGTCATGTGGCATCCAAAGTGTTTTGTCTGCAGCACCTGCAATGAGCTGCTCGTTGATTTGACATATTGTGTGCACGAGGATAAAATCTATTGTGAGCGTCATTATGCGGAAATGTTGAAACCACGCTGTGCTGGCTGTGATGAGGTGAGTCCATTTCTACATCTATACCTTCAATCACCAAATTGGCCAGTTTGTTGGCCGCATGTGTTGGCCATAAAAACGTTGACTGTGTGCTAATTGAAAATTTGTAGTCGTTATATGGCGGGTGAAGGGACTATTGCATAGTTTCAGGCGTACTTTTTGTGTCGTTTAAGAGCTGTTTACAGCTTTCAATTTTCCATTTTCCGTTATCGCACATATGCACGTGCTTGCCCATATGTGTGCATGTGTGTGTGTGTGTATCTGCAGTTTGCCTTTTATCGCTTGCGGCACGCATTTGCCGTTTATTGCATAGGTGTGGCACGGTCATTCCAAGGTATAGTCTACATATATAAAACTATATATAGTATGTTGAAGGAAATGGCACATTTTCATTGAACTTCATTTGCTGGGCAGTGCTTGTTTATGCTTAGTCATTAGAGACTGCGACTTTTCCAGGCATAGATCAATAGTCGTTGCACGTTACCGAGCACTACCAGCGGTGACAGTTCAGTAGCGGCTTTGGTTGGTTAACGTATTGTACGGATTCTGAAGTCAGTAACGTTTAACGTTTAGGTTAAGTAAAATTTCTAATTGAAACGTAAGATAGGTCAATGGGCTAATATAATACATTGACTAATTATAAGTTCACTAAAGTGTATCATAATCAAACTAGGGGGCTTCGTCCCCTGCGTGTTTCGCAGCCCAACGCACATACGAAAGATGTGAACAGCATAATGTACTTTTTTTAATTTCTATAGTGATCATTCGGTTTTGAGTGAATGAAGCTTCTTTACGAACACAACGACCTATGAAATATTTTTAGTGAGGTTTCTAGGCAAAAGGGCTTAAAATTTGCAAAGAACTTCAAAAACATATCTTTTGTTGAATGGACTATCCAAAATGGAAGGTCTGCGTGGAGCATTAACCACAGGTAAAGACTTAGGAGTAGGTAGGTAGGTTAGGGAGGCAGTTGGTACTCAGCGTCCCAACTCACTTAGGCCAAGAATAGGCCCATTGTGATACCGATAATGGGAGTAAGTGATAAGGATATAGAATAGACAGGAAAAATTAGGGGAATAGGAAAAGTGTAAAGTGCAGGACCATGGCTTTACGTGAGATTCGAACCCACAACCTCTGGGATGATAGTCTGTGCACTGCCGCTAGGCTATCGAGGCCGCCTCGACTTGGGAGTAAATAGTGAAAAATTGATGGGGAACTGGAGCAAGCATTCCCATAAAGTAAAAAGATTTGTCATATTATAGAGTGTTAGTGGGATTCTAAATTTTGCCTATAACTATCAAAATTCCCAATTGATTGTAATAAGACGGAACGTCAGTATCGAGTTTCAATAAAGTGCTTAAAAAGTGCCTTAAATTCCATTGGTGAAAGGAGTGCCAACATCTAAGTACTGAATGCAAATGAAGAACTAGACCATAACTCGCACCAATTGTCAAAATTGCATGTTCCTAGCTCTTTTGGTCATTGAAAAACAGGCAATACGGGAAGACGTACAGACATACGGATTGGTTTTGTCGTCCTGATTCTTCAACGGTGGCACTCTAGTGCCGAGCACAATCGGCTGCTTAGACGAAGTCGAACCTGTATGCTGAAAGCGAAAATATGAGCTCAGTCGTTAACACGCTAACATCATCATAATACAGATGCCTTTTCTTCGCGCTCTCTCGCTGACAAACCTTGAACCAGAGAATTGGACGTAGGGCTTATAGAAGATACTTATACATGTAGCGTAATGCTGATGGCATCCTTACCAATTCTTTGTGAAAGCAAGAAATAGCGAGAGAGAAAAGACAAACACCGCTGTAGCTGATGCTCATACATATTCGCAGCGAAAATAAAAATTGGAAAGAATGCAGAGCGAGAGAGAGTAGATATATGCCAAATTATTGAAGAAATAGAAAGACTTTATCGATTATTTCGGTATTCCTTTAAGGAGCCTAAGTCATTTCCTTCTAGAATCTAGATATACAACATTTTTTTTCGCACATAATTATTATACCTCTTCGGAAAGTAAATAAACATTGTGCAACAGTCGGATCGGTGCACGACAGTGGGATACTCTGCACCAAAATATTATCTTGTTATCTTGGTTTACGTGGTGAAATGGAATGGTGGCCCGTTTATAAGAAACTCAACTATTCATTGTTAATTAGACTTCAACTAGTATCGTTGAAATTTTTAGGGCAGGAGTGTAAGGAGGGAATCCCTAAATGTTTTGAAACTGTTTTCCAACGCCAAATAGTTTTTGCAGCATTCTTTTTTTTTGTTTTTGTATAACTGTTCCAAATTTTAAGTTGTTAAACCAAAAACTCTTAAGTAGGAGAAGCGTGGAAAAAATCTATAAGAATTTAGAAAACTGTTTTTTTTTTTCAAATCTCTGCAATGCTCAAAGATTTGCGTTTGGATATTTAGCAGTTCACACAAATAGCGGCACGCTTTTTAAAGGCTCCATTGACTAATCTATTTTTGCATTAAACGACCATTGATATGTCTCTTATTTACCGGTTATAGCCTGTTTTCTCTTTTGCTCTTTGCCAATTTTGCTTTTTATAAACCAAATTGTACCAAAAATAAAATAAAAATCAACAATCAATTCAGCCACAAAATAAACAAAACAAAAACGCAAAACTCAACACGGCATTAAATATAATGATGAATAGAATATTTTTAACTTGAGCATATTACGCATACGCCAAGTTGCTCAATGTTATTGTCAGTATGTCAAGTCATACTGTATACATTTAATAAAAGCCATAAATTTGTGGCCAAACACACACACATGTAAAGAATGCTTGCTGCATTTTCATTGCTTGGCCAGGGTCTGCTACAATATGCTTTTCACACAGCTCAGCTGTTGGCCATGAAAATGGAAAAACTTGTAGGGGGCATTGCAGCACTTGAAGGCCTGCCAAACATATTAAAAAACATAAATACTTATGAGCAAAAAATAGTAAAATTTAATACGAAAGCGTTTTGAAAACAAAGATTAAGAGCGCACACATGGAAAGTGAGAGAATAGACGAGAGTGTTACAGTGATAACTCGTATAAAGCGCTGTTGGAATGCAAAAGAACTGTTTGAGATGGTTTTGTAATTTAGAATTTGTAAATTCGTATAAAAGCATTGCTAGAATTTTGAAATGCAGTCTTTCTATTAAATTCGATACACGTCTATATATGTGTTTTACAATTTTTGAATACAACATTCAGTTCAACCTGCAAAGAAAATGATTTAGGTAGAAACACCTCTAGCGCTAGTTTCTTCAAAAATGCCTGAAACCTCTGAAAAAAATCTTTCCTTATAAATTATCAAACCTCAACTCTTAAAGTTACTATATTAGAATTCACGTTAACTGTAAATATTATAAATAAAAACCGTGAAATAAATTGAATTGAAAAAAAATTTTCAAACATATTAAAATTTTAATTTACCATGCCTACTGATTGCTTTTGCCTTGAATTCCAAAAGTGATTTTCTAGGCATATAAGCATGATGCTTTTTGTTGTCGAAATTCGCGCAACAAGACGTCTCACTGTACATATCTTTAACAGCTGCGTGCCCAATGACCACTTAAAAAGTTTTTTCTCAATCTACGAAATGAAAATTAGTTTCGTTGGGACGCTCTCGCTGATTAGAAACACAAACATAGAAAATAAATGCTGCCAGTTGTCCGATTCTTTGGCATTTGACACAACGTCGTCGTTCTTGTATAAATCGTCTTTCAAAGGCCCGGCACAGTGCAGAGCATGCCGTGACTATAGACGCAGTTGCCGTTGCCTTTTTCCGTTGCCAAATCGCGAACGCGCTAAAATACCTTGTTGCCCTTGTTGTCCTCAATTAGCGCCTTTTGTTTTGTTGTGTGTTTTTTGGTCTATTTTTTTGTTTGCTAATCAATTCGGTTTTTAACGCTCTGCATACTGCGACGTGAATCACCGCTGCCTCAATCAGTTGCAAGACGATCGATTAACTGGCAACAACTGGGCGGAGCGGTTCCCCTAAACGAGACAAGTTTGCCGAGTGCAACTGAGTGCGCGCTTTCGGCTAGTGAAAAGTAAAAATTATACTCAAATTTTTCAAAAATATTTCCACCGTGTGCAAAGCAAAACAAAAATAATAAACATTTATACTTTCCTATAAGCGAATTCCTTTCAACTAACAGCGACAACCAACATTTTTCATACGATTTTCGACAAAGCTAAAAAAGAATTTATTGAATTACCTAATCACTTGCCCATTAATGTGAGAGTGAGTGAATCTCTACGAGAGTGTTTGTGCATTTGTGAATTTTTATATAATATTGCGGCGCAAAAAAGTGCGAAATACGCGCATTATACGGAAATTTGCAGTGCTCTCTAGCGGTTCGTTGAAAATAGCTGTGGAGATCAAGGAGTATTCACATACGGATTCGCATTACGCAATAAAATGGCAGACGATGAGATGATGGCCAGCATTGGCGAGTTGATCTTCTCGCTGGTGGTTGGCTATTTGGGCGCACTGGAGTTGGCTTTCGTTGCACGGCATTTGTATCACTGGACTTGTCAGCATCCCTCTGCCGCGGTGGATGCCTCTGCTGATGAAACGGAGCTGCCGCGTATGCGCGAGCGGCTAGAAAACGAGCTGACCGATGCCAGAGCACTGGAAGAGACTACGGGCATGAATGCCATGCAGGATGGTGTGCTCTATAGTAATGGTTTTCGTGTGGATCCAAAGCAGCTAAACCACATGTCTGGCGGTGGCGATAAGCGAGAGGCGCTGGCTGCTGAATTGGAGCGGCAAAAACGTATTGAGGAAGAAACGCGTAAGCAGCTGGCGGAAGCGGAGGCAAAATTAGCCGAGGAGCGCAGAAAAGCGGCGGAAGCGGTAGCAGCTGAAGCCGAAGCAGCGGAAAATTCACGAAGACTTTTAGAGGCCGAGAAACAACGCGAAGCAGAGCAGCGCGAACGTGAAGAAGTGGAGAAAAAGCGCAGAGAGGCGGAACAGAGAGAACGTGAAGACACCGAAAGAAAACTGCAAGAAGCAGAACGACAACGCGAGGCGGAACAAAAAGAACGCGAAGAAAATGAAAGAGTACGCAGAGAAGCGGAAAAACAACGCGAATTAGAGCTACAGGAACATGAAGAAAATGAAAGAAAAAAACGCGAGGCGCAAGCAAAACGTGAAGCTGAACAGAAGGAACTAGAAGAGAATGAAAGAAAACTTGCAGCGGCTGAACAAGAGCGCCTAGAAGCAGAGCACCAAAGAGAGCTTATTAAAGCGGAAACAAAGGAGAATGAGCGCAAGTTGTTTGAAGCCATGATAGAAAAGCAGCTGTATCAGCAAAAGGATGCCGAGGAAGAGCAAGCACGACGTGATGCGGAAATTGTGGAACGTTTGTTGGCGGCAGAGCGGGAACGTAAACTGAGCGCAACCGAGAGCGAACTGGAGGAGGAACAACTCATGGCAGAACAGGCACGACGTTTATTAGACAGCAAGGCACAACTTGAGCTCAAACAAAAGCTAATTGATGAAAATGCGCGAATTTTTCTAGAAGCTGAGGAGGAGATGGTAGCGCTGCAACAGCGTAAGTTGCAAGCAGAGCAAGATGATGAATATGCCGGGCTAACACCGGTCGTGGAAGAACCCTGCATAAAGAAAATTGTAACGCGAAAGTTTGATGGGCCATTGGAGGACGAACCGGTTATCGAGGAGCCGCTGGTTGTGCATAAAGTGAAGACACAAATTGGTCAAACCAGCAGTCGCGAGGAGCCTTACATGATTAAATCGAAAACTTTGACGTTCCCAAGTGTGTCCGATGAGGGCTCCTCTCATGAGCCCAATTCCAGTCAACAATCATCGTTTAGCACGCAGCCATCTGAGGAGTTGACCGCCGAGGCTTTGCGTGTGCATTTGGAAACGGAACGTCAGGAACCTGATGGCGAGGATAATGTGCCCGAGATGCAGTATACCGAAGACTATTTACGCTCCCTTGATGGCATAAAGAGTAGGCCACTAATACGTGAAGATGGTTCGGGCAGGCGACGTGCCTTTAAAAAACGACGCTCTAGTGGAAGCTCCAATTCATCACGAGACTCAAGAACTTCACGTGAGGATGAAGTAAAAATGTTTACATCGCTGGAGGAGGAAGAACTGCGTCGAGGCGACAAAGAGGATTACAATCCCATTAAGTACACTAGTGAGCCCACATTGCGCGTCAAGTCGCATCACAGACGACACAAGCGCAGTCCAGCAAAGGAAACTAAAGCCCAGTCTACAGATGCTAATACTTCATTGGAAATGCTGGGTGAAGAAAACATAAATCCGTGGGGCGAGATGACACCGGAACACTACAAGGACACTGAGTTCTGGAAACGTGAGAAAGCCGTTTCCATTGATGAAGAAGAGTTGGAGCTAGAAAAGCACGCTTCAGGCGAGGAAGTTGTCGAGCCGGAGTTAGCTTTGCCCATAAATGTACCAAAAGCCTCTTCATTTGAAGAAGCTACCGAGTTACAAAACAAAGAAGCAGCTACAGTATTGCAACAACAGCGCTCCGTGGAGGAAGCAGTAAGTAGTATGGTGTTTTCATTAAGGAGTCTTTAAATAAATCTTTGTCATACTAGGAAAAGGACAGTACAGAAAAGTCCAAGTCGGCGGATAGCAGCAGTAGCGACAACAAATCCAATGTAAGTCTTTAGGCTGAGTCTCATTATCATTGCATTCACTTTAAACCCGCTTGGCTTAATCCCTTTAACGCTTTCCATGCTTTCCATTTGCTTTACATTGCCTGTCAACGCTTTCGCTTTAAAGCTGCAAACCTCCCAAGCAACGGAGTCGCAGTCCAGACAGAACTCACCCGGCTTACGCCGCAGTCCTCGCATGGACGAAATGCAACACTATGAAGAACGTTGGCTTGAGTCCGAAGCAGATGCTGCCAATCAAGCCAGCACAAGTAAACCACCCACCATAAACGTGCATGAACCGGATACGGCACCTTGGCGCGATCAACATGGACTACTTATGGAGGGCCTAAGTGATTTCTATGACTTTACAGCATCGGTAAATCCTTCCAGATCGCGTCCCACATCGCGCAATCCCTCACCGCAGCCAAAAAATGTGGCCAACCTTATGGATGTGGAAAATGAACGTACGTTAGAGGTTTACGATGATACTGACGGCGTGGTAGCAGGTGAATTGAATTGTGAAGTAGTAATGGAACTATTAGAAGCCACTTTTAATGCGCGTGAAGAAGTGAGTGACGAACTAAAATTGCAAAATGTGGCAGATGACGCCAATAATGCTCATAATGAACTTATGCCTATGGTTTATGAAAATGTGGCGCCAAACACGCAGTTAGCATCGCTACATGTGCATCGATCTCGATCACGCTCTAAGTCTCCACTGCCCACGGCTTCAAATTTGGACAACAACAAGCGTCGTGAGCGACTTATTAAACAGAACGATGAACTCTTCGAGAGACTTTCCAGCGGTCGTAGCAGTCCCATGGACGTAGCAACCAATGGCGATACCAAACATGAGCAGGATAGTTGCGTCTCTCCAGATAGCATGCTGCCGCGGCCCGTGGTCGAAATTAATTTAATGGCCGACAATGAAGTTGGAGATGAGGAAATGAATGATACCGAACACGAAGAAATAAGATTATTTGTGGAAAAGATGCGCGCTGAACACAATTCTCGTTCAAGATCACGTTCTCGTGCTCGCTCACCGTTACCCACCTCGGAAAATATAACCCGTAGTCTGGAAACTCGGCATCAAAAACGCACACAGCACAATGAAGAAATCTATCTACAACTGCACGCAAGTGATGAACAGCAAGCTACTAGTCCAGACTCCTCCGTTCCGCTGCCACCCACCATTTCTATTGAATGTATTGAAACAACTGATATAGAATCACTAACACTAGAGAAGGAGGCGAAGAATATATCTGAGAGTAGGGCCGAACCTTGCCATGAGGAAATGACTGACAACGCACACGAAGAAATGCGATTATTTGTGGAAATGAGGCGCGCTGAACGCAATTCTCGTTCAAGATCACGTTCTCGTGCTCGCTCGCCATTACCCACTGCGGAAAATGTGCAACGTAGCTTGGAAACCCGTCAACAAAAACGCATAGAACACAATGAGGAAATTTATGTACAACTGCACAGAAATGATGATCAGCAAACTCAGCTAGCTTGTAGTTCAGATTCATCTCTTCCGCTGCCACCTACCATCTCTATTGAATGTATTGATACCACTGATATAGAATCATTACCACAAGAAGAGGAGCCAGCAGAAACGCCTGAGAGTATGGCTAAGCTCTTTGAACAGCTGCGTTTAAATCGTGTACGTTCGCATTCTCGTTCCAAATCACCATTGCCCAGCGCTGCTAATCTGGAACAAAGTCTTGAACAGCGACGTCAAAAGCTTATAGCACAAAATGATGCCTTTTTTGAACAGCTGCAGGAACGCGCCAAAACTCCGGAGCCGCCACGTTTAACCGTGGAGTATGTATATGAGTTTGTGGAGGGTGAAGAACCTGAAAGCCAACGGGATGCGCGCTCCTTATCGCCGTCACGATCACGTTCCGCCACGCCTGACTTGGAGCCAGAAGATTCAAAAGACTTCCATCTAATGCTTAATCTTGAGGGTTCAGAAAATAGAACACTGCGAAAGAACAGCGATGAATTGGAGAGTGTCTTGGCGGCCAAACAACGGGAAGTGGACCTAGAAGCACTTGAAAAGCTTACCAACGCCAATGAAGAAATCGAACTACGTGTGCTTAGTCCTACGAAAGAGGAACGCTTGCCAGACTATGAACGCACAGTATCTGAAGTGGCGCGAGATATTAAGGATGAGATTATAGCTAGCGGCTTTAAGCGCTCCACATATGTGGGAGAGTCAATGGATTTAGGCAGCGAGTTCGAGGAGCTGAGGCGCGAAGCAGCGCAGTTTCGGCGCTCGCATAGCCCTTCGCCTTCTATAGATTCACTAGATCTGGAGCAGGCTAGAGAGCAAGCACTAGCGCAACGTGAACTACAAGCTGCTATATTAGACTCACTCACTTCGGCTAGTGGTGGTCAAGATGTAAGCGATGAGAACCGCTTGGGTGCCAAGCCAAAGAGAAACGAATATGAACGAACTTTTTCTGAGGAGGTGAAAGATACTCAACGCATGAGAGAAGAAATGCTTGCCAGTGGTTTCCATCGTTCCACCTATGTAGGTGAATCTCTGGATATGTCCGCACAATTAAATGATCTGCGACATCGCACAGCTGAGTTTGACCGTTCAAGGAGTCAAAGTCGATCGCCACCAACAGAGGAACAGATACCTGTGTTGAAAAATATTGAAGCTGAGGCAGCCAAGCGCGAGTTGCAGGATCAACTAGTAGACCAGATGGCTGCCTCTGGCATAAGCTTTGAAAACTTTTCTAAACATTTGAATGCAAATTTCTTAGACAGCGAACGTCGAGCCTCGGATTCAGCGTTAATGCAAGCTGATCCATATGCAGATTTGGAGCCAGAGGAGTATCATCACTTTCGACGTTACTCGCTGGCGCAGGAGCAACCTATCGAGGAGTATCCGAACGATGATTACGTGTACATATCGCAAATTGAGGTGCGCACATTAACGGGCACACGAACCTGGTTAAAGGAGGACTTTTATAGCAGTGACATTAGCAATTTTGACATAAATTTTAGTGAGGCCAATAGCATGGAAACCATTTTCAAGGAAAACGACAATAAAGAATCGGCTATACAATCAGATACTGAAAAAACACCAGGTGAAACGGACTGGGAGCGCGCTGTACTAGCTGCAGAGGCAGCTACTGAGTTTGACTCCACTAGTGCCATTTATAACTTTGACATAACTGATGAATACGCTGACCAGGACTTTTACGAAGATGGCAGCACAAACGACAGTGAGGATGAGCGTCAAACAGTAGTAGAAATTGAGGATGACTTCGATGAGGGCATCTCAGACTACAATTCACGCGGTGGTCCAACAGATGAATCCCATCATGATACCTCAGAGTGCGAAGAAGCTGAACGTAATGCCGATCGTTATGCAAATCGAGATGCTAATGATTGGGACGAAGATGATAATGTGGAGGATTTTCTGGATTATAGCTTGGGTGATGGCGCAGTTGGCGGTGCTTCGCCCTATTCCGATCCGGACTCCTATATAGAGCAAATTTACAATGAGGCGGTCAAAAATCGTAAGCAGTCTGGCATACTTCGAGAATTTGAAACCATGGTACAGGAACAGTTACCTGAAGATAACAGCGAGTCGGACAAGGAAAAGTGTTGCTCCGACAGCGAACGCTATGCACTCTGGGCAAAGACTAGGGCGTTACAGCAAACTGGTAATCGCAACGTTGATGTGGCATTGGGTCTACTAGAAAGCGAACGTAAAGATGCAGAAATGCGTTATCTTGGCGATGCTCATGTTGCAGCAAGGCAGTCAACAAGACTACGCACACGTTATGGTTTTAATCCACAGCTACAGGTGGACGTGCTTGATGATGATATTGAAGTGGATCTCAACTATAAGCCTAAGCGAGAATATAATTGGCGGAAAAACTTTAAATTAGATGATTATGAACCGGAATCTGTAGCAGATGCAGCTGAGACAGCTGCGGACGAATTTGAAACTTTAGACGATAACGCGCTGCCTAAAGAGGCAGATGATGAAGAGCTAATGGACTCACGCCGCTTTAGCTTTGGCGGTGAGAGTATAACGCTCTTTAGCCGCAGTCCTGTGCGCGAAATATTATCTGATGTGCCCGAAGAAACTTGGCAGGATGGCGAAAATGTTGAGGGATCAGTAGATAAACTGCCTACAGCCGAATCCATGCCTACTGAAGAGCCACCACCCAGTGAAAAGCCTAAAAAGAAAAAGAGCAAGAAGAAAACACGCAAGGGTTCCAAGACTGAAGAGGAACTGCGCGATGACTACGATTCGGATACACAGTTGTACAATAGACGAAACTCCGGTGCAATTGAAGAAACTGAAAGTAATACAGATGCGCCCAAGCGTAAGGTACGTTCACGTCGCAGCTCCAAAAGCAGTCTGACTAATGAGGAGGCAAGCGCGGCTGTATTGTTCTCACCGCGTAGCAGCATTGGTTTTGTGGGAGATGCGTTGGAGGGCATAGCCGAGTTCGAGACAGCAGAGAGCTCAACAATGAAAAAGAAAACCAAGAAGCGCAAGAAGGTTAAAGAAGAGCCACGAGAAGCACCCAGCGAAATGTTGATACAGAACGAACCAGACCTAGATCAAGCGTTGGCTGCAGCGCTAAAAGAGATTGCGCCAGTTACCATCTCTGCTTCTGGACAGTTAACACCAGCATCCACACAGGAGAACATATTGTCCGTGGTAAGCACGGGTCAGAGCATCTGTGTAACGCCAGCCTCATCATTGGACTCGCCTGTATCGCTGGAACCGCATGAAATTGGCAACAACAGCTTGGTGCCTGCGCGTTCTATAGTAGATAGCTTCGACATACTTAAAGATGCCAATTTCTATCCGCTTTTCTAAGCTGCACATTGCTTGGTTTAACCAGTTCTGCTTTATATACCTAAACTTTATACTTTCAAATTTTATTTAATTTTTATTTATTCTTTATAGACATGTTCATAAGTCCAAAAGAATCCCCAACATGCACGCTGCAAATGTCCAAATGCATACAATACCTACGCCAAAATCATGTGCCACCCGCCAAGCGCCACATGCAGCAACGGCCAAAAGACAAATGGCACACACAATGCACTGAAAGGTATATACATACATACACGCCCATATACAAGATGTTAAATATATAGAAATATATGTGTATATATATATATATAAATATATAAACTGTTATGTACTATACTAACGACAAGAACTATACGAACGAATTTCTGAATGAGTTAAGGAATTGCATAATATTTATTATTGTAACATAACCATATATAAATGCAAGCTTTAGACTAGCTCAAGTTTTTAATTTAATTATTTCTTTTGAACTGAAAATAAATCTGATATATTCTTATGCAAAATGTGCTTTATTTATTAATTGAAAAAAAAAAAAACAAAATAAAAATTATTTCATATCTCATTTAGTATGAACTTTGCATGTTAAAAAAAAATCTACCTCTGTACGATTATAATACACTGAGAAAAAATGGAATGGAAAATGAAATATGCGTAATGCTTGAATAAATATTTGTATTTCAGAAATCTCTTTCAATTGAAACACTTTATCCTTATATAAATTAAGAAGTTTTAAGTTTGATTTTCGGTTTTGTTTACTGCCAAATTAAAACGAAGTACAAATTCTCTAAAAATGTCAGCTTGTCAAACAGCTCCGTAGTGCTGCCAACTTGCTTGCAAAACTTGCCAGGAATTGCCGACAGTCCTGCTAACATATTCTTTATTGGCTGACCAACGTGTTAACTTATATATGGCTATCAAGCTCTTATAGTCTTCGGAATTTTTTTTGTTTATACGGATTGATCAAGAAGATGTACACTTTGTAGGGTTGAATATGCCTCTTTCTGCCCGTTAAAAGCTCATACATAAAAATTAAATAAAAATGCTAGATTCGTTTCTGCTACAAAATAAAATTCGTAATATTTTAAGAATAAAAGTTAATCAAGTTCTGTTTTCTCAGTGTACTGAATTTGCATAGCAGCGGCATATAAGTATTTTTTATACCCTGTACCGTATGGTACAAAGGGTATATTGTGTTTGTGCAAGCCGAAAATGTATGTAACGTACAGAAGGAGTCGTCGGAGACCCCCCAAAGTTACCTAAAGTATGATCAGTGTGACTCGAGAAGTCGATATACCCATGTCCGTCTGTCCGTCTGTCCGTCTGTCCGTCTGTCTGTCTGTCCGTCTGTCCGTCTGTCCGTATGAACGCCTAGATCTCAGAGATGGTAAGAGCTAGAGCAACCAAACTTTCAGATAAGATCCCTTATTAATCCATAGGAGACAAGTTTATTTTATTTTTTTGATATCGGGATTACATAGTATAGCTCCCATAGGGGTGTTTCAGAGGACCTCGAAAAAAAGCAAAAGTTTTAGATGGATAATTCGTTTGTTTATGAAGATATCATAACCAAATCTGGCAGTCGGAAGTTTTTTAGAGATCCCCAGCACTGTACCAAATTTTATCAAAATCGGTTGACTATATCATATAGCTCCCATAGGATCGATCGGTCGAAAAAATGTTTTTTGTACAAAATTCGTTGTGTTTCGTTTGGTTTTGAAGATATCGGAACCAAATTCGGCAATAGGAAGTTTTTTAGACTACCCAAGCACTGTTCCAAATTTGATCAAAATCGGTTGACTATATCATATAGCTCCCATAGGACCAATCGGTCAAAAAAACGTGTTTTGTGCGAAATTCGTTGTGATTTGTTTATTTGTGAAGATACCGTAACCAAATTTGGCATTAAGAAGTTTTTTAAAGTTGCCAAGCACTGTTCCAAATTTGATCAAAATCGGTTGACTATATCATATAGCTCCCATAGGACCAATCGGTCAAAAAATCGTTTTTTCTACAAAATTCGTTGCGTTTCGTTTGTTTGTAAAGATATTGTTAACAAATTTGGCATTAAGAAGTCTTTTAGAGTACCCAAGCACTGCACCAAGTTTGATCAAAATCGGTTGGCTATATCATATAGCTCCCATAGGAACAATTGGTAAAAAAAACGCTTTTTTACAAAACTCGTTGTGTTTCGTTTGGTTTTGAAGATATCGGAACCAAATTTGGCTGTCGGGAGTTTTTTATAGTTCCCAATTAGTGTACTAAATTTGATCAAAATCGGTTGACTATATCATATAGTCCCCATAGGACCGATCGGTCAAAAAAATTGTTTGGTGCAAAATTCGACTGATTTCTTTTTTTTTATGAAAATATCGTAACCAAATTTGCCGAATAAAATATCTTTTGAAGGTTTTAAGCAATGTGTCGGACTTAATTGCAATGTGGTGGTACAGGGTATCCCAAAGTCGTCTGCGCCCGACTTTAACGTACGCCATCTTTTATTATTGTATTTCTGCGGGTTTTACCAAATGGTTGCAGCCTGTCTGACATAAACATGACCATAAAAATGTTTAAGCATTGAGATCATTTCATTTAAATTATTTTATCTTGGCTTCTAGTACATTTCTTTTCAGCTAAAGGCCAAATAAAAAGAAAAGCGAAAAACCGCCCATGCAAGCGCCAAGTGCACTGTCATTCAGACAATAAGAGTATATGTATAAGATTGGCCATGCAACATTCACTTGAGATATATGTGGCATACGATGTTGTGCCCCAATTCGCAATTGGCCGTTTAAGTTGGCATGATGTCATTGTTTGGCATATATATCTTTAAATAAAACGCAATGTTGGGCGACACATTAATCTTATAGCAAATTGTATTTGTTGTCTATTGGGCTGACAATTTGAGCAGTAAAATTAGTCGTGCAGCATGTAGATACATTATTCAAAACAACTTTTTGATACATATTTTCAACGTCATATTAATAGTTCAATGAGTCTTTTTAATAGGCAGCTTTAAAATCGATAAATTAGCTGCATTAATTGCACAAAATCGAAGAAAATTTATTGGCATATAAGTAGCACAGAAACATTGCCCGCAGAAGTATGCTACACTTTTTGAGTGCTCATGCAATTAAGTTGCAGCCCAGAAGTATGCAACGTTTTTTACATTGAACAGGCAGACAGCTGTTGTAATTAATTTTTGAAATTGGCGCGCAAGCTTTTTGTGTTCATTTGTAAAAATGCTCAAATACTTTAATTTTAATACAAAATATTATTTATTTTGCTACATTTTTGCTGTCAATTATTCTATGTCACATACTTTGTCAAATTAAGCTATATCGCCGAAAATAAGGCTAACATATTCATACCAAAGCTTGCCCAACAAATTATTTCAACTGTCTTATAGTTGAAAAATGTTACGCCTTTGAATTTTCATCTCTTTTATTTTTTAATATTGTTGTACATTTTGAGCTAAAATATTTATGACAACGTACAGAAATGTATGTCACTCTGATGATTTGTTTAACCGACTCACTTTGGTGGCCACTTTAAAATGAACGACTTTCGATTTGTTTTTCTTTTTTTTTTTGTAAAAATCCATTACGTAATGACAGAAATTATCCATACTGAAAATAAAATTGTAGCCAAATAGAACATGCAAAATCGTTGCCAAAAAATCGTATTTATATAGTTTTTGTCTTTGACATGAATTCATTTGCAGTACACTTAAAAGCCTCTAGCCATTTTATTTCATATTTTTATTTATTCTACAATACTTGTTTGTTTGCATGTGCTTAAAACAATTTTGAAAAATTACTTGATTTTGTGCGCGTTTTTTTAAAAGATATTTTCTTTTGGCATTTAAATGAAACACCTTTTATTGCGGTTCGACTTTGTTTTTTTTTGCGTTTGGAAAACATATTTAGATAATTTCATGCATATGCAAACACATTTAATACAATTTTTATGCACATGTTGTTTATAGCATTTTCCATCAATATTTTTTATACATTTTTGCTTTGCCATTATTAGAATATTTTTGTGCCGCGTGCAAGCAAATTGTTTAATGTCATTTAGCTGCTTGTTTTTTTAACTTTTTTTATAAAATTTGTCATAAAGCGTTTATACCAAGGCTGCACATATTTTGATAGTTTACAAATGATTCGATTCAGCGATTTGTACCGAATTCTACATTATGGCTGAAGAATCACGTTGCAGCAGGCAAAAGCAGTTATTAAAAGAGTTTTTAAGTTTAAAAAAATGAGAAAACAAAATATTCTTGTTGATATTCCTTTCCCAAGTATAATAAAAATGCATCAAAAAATTTGCTCAAAAATGTAACAATTTCGTAACCCCCTACTCTAACATATATACTGGCATAATCCACTTTCTTTTATAAGCAAACAAGCTAGACAAGAATTTTCTATAAACACTCATATCAGCCTTACAACAACCATCCTGGCCTCTTTCCAACTATCTTCTACACCTGCAAACAATCCTTAACTACTATACTTAATTTTTGGGAGAAAGTGGATGCAGCAGGTTACTTATTATTTCCCTTGGTGCCCTGGAACTCATAGTACGTGATTGCTCAGCTTTCCCATTAAAAAATTAGGTCTTGGTTGCTGTTGGAGTAGATATATTTCGATCAGAGATGATGCTTGCCATCTAAGTATGTTCTGCAGTGCCGTGGAAAACAAAATGTAAGGTTAAACTTCTTGTTAGATACAATATATAATAACAATCTCCATATTGCCATTCAATTTTTACACGTTTCTAGCACCAAAAAAAAAAAACAATGCCTATATTTTGAAAAAATGTATGTATCAAATTTTATTTAATGATAGAAATTTCCGCTAAAAAGCGTTTTGGAAGATACAAAATTTGGAACCCAATTTATAACACATCCAAACACAATCCAAGGGATGGCATAAAATATCATGGTCGAAACAGGCATAGTTTCAATCCTAGCTGAAAGGGTAATTGAGTAACTGAGAAAAACAAAAAAAAATATTACCTACATATAAAATATCAAAATAGAGAGAGCAACAACTTCGAAAAAACTTTCTTATATATTTGTCTATATCTTTGGGTAAAAGTGTCCCATGTTCTTAAAAAATAAATCGTTGAAAAGAGATTTAAATTATCCAAACGTTTAGGTGAAGGTACATTGTAGAAATAACTATACAGCACCTGCTATATAAGGCCTAGATTTATATAACTGGATGTAAATGATAGTTGAGGCGCTCCACCTTGCATTCGAGCTGCTGAACTTGACTGAATTGGACAGACTTTAACATGAACGTCTACTACGTCACCAGAAGATGGTTAGAAAAGAGGTCCTTGAGAATCCTTTGCAGTTTCCCTGCTCACTAGCATTAGTAGCATTGGTAGCATACACTACCAGGCTCTTCCAATTTTTGAAAAATGAAACGGAACATTTTTGAAGGAATCTGAATAGGTCACCCTGTATACTCTCTTTGCAATTGATCATAGCCCGAAAGCAGAATAACAAAATAATGATATTTTTGCACCTTCTCTTTGGGCAACTCTTCTTCTTTTCTCAGTGACAAATTGGAAGTATTGAAAAAACATTTTTTTTTTGAAATATTTTTTTCAAATATAGGTTACCATGCATATAAAATATTTTGCGCCACTTGAATATGACTTTCTTTAGGTTGCTCGTTTTCTTGACACATTGACTTATATTCTAAGATGATCCCACTTTTTTGTTAATTTCGAGCTCAATATCTTATTTGAAAGACCCACACCTCAGGAGGAGCATAAGCGAGTCCGAAAAGGGGTAAACAAGGGTTCGGGAGAAGATCTTATTTGAAAGACAATTAAAACGCTCTATCTACTACTTAAATAGCCTAGAAACTCGAAAAAACAACCCCAACACTTTACGTCCCAAATTTTAAGTAATAAGTCTAAACATCGGAAAACCTAAAAGGAACTGCCACTTATTGTAAGAAATTCCACAAATTCCGCTCGACTCTTTGGCAAAATCATATTTCAAATGCTAAGGCTATATATAGATAAGATGCCTTTACTTAACACGGTTCAAAAAGCTCAACGCCTTAGTTTTTGTCGCGCATATGAAATCTGGATTCCAGAGAGAATACCTACTATTTTCTTGGGTTTCATGAAAAAACTCAATATTTGGACTGACTGCATAGTTCTAGTTAGAAATATAACGATGTGGGGGTATTATGACACCAGTAAATTACAATATCCACTACAACGAATGTGTTTTCCTACAATTATATATTGGAAGATCTTTGCCATAAATTTAACAGCATGGAAAATATGCCTATACACATATTTTGGTATGTAAAAAGCCAAAATCTGAAGATACTATACTACATGAAACATCGTACCTTTATCATCTCCCAAGAGAATAACTCACTTATGGGCCGATCCCGTCTTCGACGCAATGACCTTCCAGACCAGATAAAGGTTTTTGGGCCGCACAATTTAAAATACAGTCTAAAACCATATTAGCTATTTTTGATGTAGATTCAACAAACAATGCACAAGTAAAAAAAATACAAAAACAACTAAGCTGGCCACCCTATTCCTATTCCTATTTTGAATATCTTCTAAAATGTTTGGGAAGAGTTCAAGTATGTATTTGGATCTAGACCAGTGTTCGGCACGGCCCTATCTCGCGTGTATAGGGATTAGTGGCGGCAGCGAAGTCGAAAATACACTCGCATTTTAACTTGCGTTTGTGTGAGTGCGCAGGGACGCGTCAACACAAGCATCGGCATAGCGGCTTTGTGTCTGTTGCTGCACACACAATTGCACGCTTCGTGTACATGACCTGTAAGTGTGTCGACGCCGCTGAACACTGATCTAGACTACAATATTTGAATATATTCGAACTCATCCAAACCATTGAATTAGCTCGGAACTCATTTTCGGTTAATTATTTGGCCAATTGAATCGGACTCAAATCGCTTTGAAGTGCTGTTCGTGCGTTCCGGTTTACATTCCAGCCCTGATTAAATATGCTTTTAAAAATCCAATTTAAATATTTGCCAATAATTCATTAACTTTTTGCACTCTGCATTTATGAACACATTTTTCGAAGAAAATATCTATTTTCAGCTCGACAAACCCATTTTTTTAAGTATATCAACAAAACAAACATAAACTTGAACTCATACACTGATTGACCGACTGACGCAGTTTATCATGAAATCTCTGGGGTCTCGTCCCTCTTTTGTTTACATTCAAGATATGTATTTTTAAACACTAAAATAAAAATGTATAAAAAAGCCTACACTTTGAACACCTTACTTTGCATTGCTCTCTTTTAATACGCCTATACTTTATAGCGCCCCAAAATGTACAAGAAAATATATGAAAATATTTTGGAAAATGTTTAGAAAATTTATGATCAAATTAATGCCCACATAAAAATTAAAATTATAATGTCTGCTGCATCAAAAATTTGATTGGCTTTTATTTATAGATAAACTTAAGATTGCATTTCACACTGCGCTCCATTGCAGTTGTTGTCTGCACTGACTCAAAAATAGCTACGCCTATATACATGCATAGCATTTATGTATATAGTATAATGAGCGGTATATATACGATATATTAGTTTACATACATGCATTCATATTTCTTCACAGTTTCAAATATTACGAAATTTACATGAATTTTGATTTTGCCAAGAATTTTTTTTTTGTTTTTTGTTTTGGCAGCGACTATAAAATTTAACATTTCATTAATTTTGCACTTATTTTTTAGTTGTTGTTGTTGCCAAAATCCTTTGCATAGAAATATTCTGATTCATTTATGTTTTCGTTTATTATTCTCACATAATAATATGTCAAATTTTGTTTATTTTGCATTTTTCTGATGTCTTAGTTAATGGTATCGCTAAATGTTTAGTTGTGAAAATTTGTGAAATTACCTTGTTTGTTTGCCCTTTGGTGTCAGTTATGGCTATATAAAGCATTAGTCTGACGGAAATTTAAAATTAAGAAATAAATTTATCAGCTGTTTTTTCATATTCAAACTTGACAGATTTGAGGTCAATCAATATAAAATAGACTAAAAACAATGCCAAGAAACTGAGGGCGTATACAGTAAACAGAGAGTTTAAAAGTTTATTTGTGTGGCCTGTTTTTGAATACACTATTAATAATTGTGTCCAATATCAGATACAGTTCAATTTAAAAATAATTAAAAATGGTTTCCAGAAGCTTTAATATTTACATTGTATCTATTTCGTGCAAAACAGCCTGATGGCCTACGTTACTCTGGCTTCAAAACTTTATAATTATATTAATAAAAAGCTAAATAAATAAATGTAGTGCAAAAATACCCTAGTAACGACGTTTGCAACTCTTAAAACACGGCTTCAAGGCAAAACACCGCGACTAACGACGACAAAAATCAGCAAACCGAACAATTTTATACGGATTTGTTTTTGCGTGCTCCGGAAAACGAATTTTTTGTCTATATTTCCCTTTTTATTTTCAATAAATTCGTATACATATTTCCCTTATGTTTCCAACAAATGCTCATGTTGTGTTGGCCTGAAATTATTTTTGTTTAATACAAAACATGTATGATGTTTACATTTAATTTTCAATGAAATATTGCTAGTTGCTTATTATTCTTTATATTATATAAAATTACACGAAAATATTACTTTAGCAACAATATTTATTGAAATTAAACACGTCTTAGCTATTTTTCTTACAAGGGAAATTTTCTTTGTGTAAAGGCCTATACGCAGCACGCAAAAAAATGAAAAACTGCATATAAAAAAAAGAGTCGCGAAAAATTCCGATTTAAATTTTTCGACAATGGGACGCAGACAAAAAAACAAAGCAGTGTTGTCTAAACATTCTTAACGTTAGATGGCGCCACTACTTCACTAGATGTGGTAACACTAACAACAGCTTTTTGGTTTTTGCCGCTTAGACGCGAATTACCGATTGATTTCGCACCATGGCCTCAAACTTTAAATTGAACACGAAATGTACACAATTGTGTTGGAATATTAATTAGTCCAATACAAAATACATACATCTTTGAAAAATCTTCTACTTTCTGCTCTGCCCTCTAAATAAGGTTTCACCCAGACACTTCTTTTTTTTTGCGGCCAACCTTTTTACAATTTGGTAGGCAGTCATACTTGTATTGTTTATACTAAGTAATGTTAACAATACTTGTTGATTCAAATCCATGTTTATTTTATTTAATTCTTTGTCTTATTTTGCCCGCTTAATTTTTTTAAACATAAAGCAGCTGATTATAATTTGAGTGTGCCCACATTAGCCCAAAGTATCGAAAAACATATCGATTAATACCACAAAAAAAAACGATAGTTCGATAAAAAGTAGCACTTTGACTTACTATGCACACACTGGTGGCTCCATCTGAAATATAAAATAGTTTCCATATGGAGTTTTTCGAACTGCGTAGACCCCTTAACGCGGAAAACCTATCGCAGCAATCGGTCATGTGTTCGTATATGATATGTGCACATGCACGAAAAAATTCGTTTTTAATGTGCATGCTATTTTTTTGGTTGAGTCAAAAACAATAAAAATTCAAAGTAATTGTCAATAAATATATAACTTTAAGTGGGCATAAATATAATCTAAGAGTATCATAGAATACTTCAAAAATTATTTCTACATAAATTGCTTACTTTTTTAAAGCTTTTTTGACGATTCGTTTTTCGTTTTTTAAACCGCATGAAAAATTCGGTTTGGTGGAATTGGGAGCACCAAACATTCGGTTTCAAAACGAATAAAAATTTTCGGAATCGTTTTCCGATTAATATATGTATGTACCATACATTAGAGACTAATTTAGCAATTTATAAACAAAAATTTATATAACAAAAAAAGCGTCTAAACTTGATTTTAATTAAATTAAATTTTATGCTTTGTTTGTATAGTCCTTTAAAAAATGTGATACATTGTAGCTTGTACCCAAACCACATTTTACGCTTTGATTTTTTTCAACACTATAACTCTTAAATGCAACCCATGCTTAAAAGTGAATAAGAATGATGCTCAATCAGAAAACTCTTTTAAGGAACTTCCAAACCAAGACCTAAGTGCCTTTAAATTGTAGTTAAAAATCTAGTCTAAATGTCTAGATATTTTTACGGCACACCTGAATCTAGTCTGTTGTTTGACAACATTTGTAAAAGTATAACCAGTTCGAGGTTGTGTTTTTAAGTATATATGGAATTGAAAACGCCTTTAAATAATTTCTTCCATGTCGCAAAGCAACATTTGTTGTAAAAACTAGAACTATTCGTTAACCAACCACAGCCATAATAGTAAGTACTACAAAATGTAATTAGCCCACACTGCATTTCTACCAGATACTTGTACATAGAGCATAGTAGTATATGCTTCTAAAACAGACTGGTCTACTATAAACAGTTCATGCTTGAACGGCACAAGAGTTTCAGACTTTGTAGTGTAGTGTAGGGGTAGCAACATTTAATGAGCGAAAGTTCTAAACACACACGCACATATGTACATACATGTTATGACATTCTGCCTAGGTGTTTGTGTGTGCGTGTGTGTTGTTGTTGGGGTTTGTGTGTGCGTGGGACTTGTGTGTCGTGTGCACAAGCAATTCATATAGAAGCGCCAGCACGATCCACAACAACCACAAAAAAAAAAACCGAGAAAAATATTTTTATTTTTTTTTTTTTTGTATAATGAAAATTTCCATCTAAAAATGCGTCCATCTAACAATGACGATATTGGCAAAGAACAGAGCAGCAAAGTGTGTGCAGGGGCATACAGGTGTTTGTCAGGCGTTAACGTCACATATGTTCGATATTTAGAGCCAAATTTTTGGCACCTGAATTTGCCAAATGCCAAAAATATTGAAAATTCAAATTACCTTAGTTGCTTAAATACAGGCAAGCTAATTATGATTGATTCTTACATTGTTTAATGTACATATACATATAGTATATAGCTTTACAGATTTTATTATAAACATGTGTCTGGGCTGCTGCCATCTCGAGAGAGAGAGAGAGAGTAGCATGCAGCAACTTGCATGCGCTCAGTTTGAGATAGTTTCCTCGCCGGTATGCGCTCTTTCTTGCTCTAACGCAGTCAGAAGCTGCTCAGCTGCTGCGACTCTTACGCTCAGCATTGCTCCGCTCATTATATTTTTACACTTGACTTTTGCGAAACTAGATACAGATATAAGGCACAAAAAAACAAAGAAAAAAAGCAGCAACACAAAACGCGTGAGTGCTTGGTCGTCTGCTGGTTTTTTGAAATACATTTCAAAAAAAATTTTGAAACTAGCGCAGCAGTTGAGATTTGGACTCGGTAAAGTTCAAAACGTTTTGCGAAAAACTCTGTAGCGACATTATTAAAAGCGCACGACAAGCATACACACATACGCACACGTTTATATAGGCGTATACGCAATTTAAGAAAGTTCAGTCGGTCATTAGAGTGCAAGTCTTGAAGAGCCAACGCACACAAAATGGCGGACGTGGAAATTATGCAAACGGTGACGGAAGTTAAGAAATCGAAAAAAGTCAAGAAAACATCGAAACGTCGCGAATCGGAAGTGCAAATCAGCGAAGTAGAACAAACCAATGAGGAAAAGGGGTAGGTGACGTGTAACGTTTTGAGCAGTTCGTTGTGGCAAGTCGTCTATGGCAAATGAAATTTTTTTGCAACTCAATTTGTGGCCTTATTATATTAAGATTTTGTAATTTTTGTTTGTATTTCTTTTTGAAGTTTTGTATATTATATTTTATATATACCTAGTGAAATCACTACCAAAAGTAAACTCATGCACAAAAATATATATTCAACTATTCAAATATCGCTCCAAAGTACTCGCATATCGAACTTTTACAAAACGACACGTTACTACTTCTTTTCCTCAGCAAAACAGTATACTAAAAGGTACCATATACCAACATAAGAAAAACTATTTCTTTAGTTTTTTTTTTTACTTTATAAATGATTTACATAAAACAAACACGTATACACTTGAAATATGCAAACGTCTAAACAAAAACATACATACAGTGTTGAAACAATAGAGTTCTAACCAAAAAAAACTCAAAATACAGCCACAGTAATATACCAAAAATACATATACAACGACAGCCAAAATTACACTGCACAACACAATATTTAAAATTGAATTTATTTAACTTAAGTGCAAGCATTTCTATCTGAACCAGTGCTCAAAATCGTGTTCTATATGTTTATTTTGTTTGCAGTTAATTTTCAGTGGCGAATATACAAAAGCCATGGATAAGGATTGGCATTCAGGACATTTTTGCTGCTGGCAATGCGATGAGAGTTTGACCGGACAGCGTTATGTCATACGCGATGATCATCCATATTGCATTAAATGCTACGAGAATGTATTTGCAAATACTTGTGAGGAGTGCAACAAAATCATTGGTATCGACTCGAAGGTAAGTACTCACTCTTTATTTTTCGAACTATCTATGAATTTATTTTATTGAATGACTTTAAATATGTTTTACAAATCTGCTCTTCCGAATTGTAACTCTATTTTTAGTATTTTATTGAAATATTATTTTTATCGTGGGCTTAACCAAAAAGTCTAAATTATGGCTTCTACGCAAAGCAGTAAATATTACGTTTTGACGAGTATAGTTAACTTAACCAAACAACAACAGTATTGTAGTAAGAAAAACACAATTTCAATTGATTTCCTCTTTACTCGGAATAGATCGAAATAAAATTCACGTTAATGCTGTTATAAACAATTTCAGTTCAAATATGCTAATAAAATGCTATATTTCATAGGCATGTGTACTGCAGATAAACAAAGGGAAAAAATGTTAAGAGTTTTCTAGGAATCTCCAAATATTACAGTACAGCTAAAACAATAAAAAACGACACGTCAGATTTTTGGTTGTGTGTTTCGCAAGCCAACCCACAAACTGCCTTCGCCGCAGATTTATCGATGGCACTATCGATAGTTTCATTTGACGAACACTACCGATGGTTTTGCTCGATATATGTATTGATAGTATACTTTTGTATGTGAAAAACGGACAAAAATTTGGCAAAGTGCCTAAAACGTCAAAAAGAATACGAAACCAGTTGTAACACATCGGATCCTTTTTAACTATCCGACGCTTTTAGAGTCAACAAATCCGATGGGTGGCCGTCGGTAGCGTAGTGCTAGCGTACTCGCTTTACAAACCAAAGGTCGGTGGTTCGAATCCCTGCAGTAGCACTGGTACATTTGCCTAGCACTGGCATCGCAAGCTCAAAGACGCTATTTGCCAAAGAAAATCTCTATTAATTCCAGAAACCGCCGTTCGGATTTGGCTATAAACTGAAGGTCCCTGTTCTCTTTGAACAGTTATTAATAGAGATCCCCATGCCCCGCCCAGGTGCGACTGACACAATTGTCAGTCAGGGAAATTATTAAATCCGATGGGGACCATAACAAATTATTTAAGTAAGTCCAATTTTTCGAAAATTCTTCGCATAAAAAACCAAAAATCGTTAATGATTGCCACAGACGTCCAGCCTTGATAGTAAACCACTTTGGCTTTGTTGCAAAAAACTGGAAAAAAAAGGTCCCGAAAAATAAGGTAGCAGCAATATTTGGCATTTCCCAAAACCTTTTTCATTTTTGATCTTTGAGCGGTCATTGCAATTGAACTAAACCTAGGACCTTGATTTATTTTTTTTGATAGATAATTTTATTGGCAACAATTTCGATCAATTTCAAATCATAACTCTTAGTGTGATAGAAAAAAAGATATCATGCAAAAGCCGAACCGACTTATGTTGCCAGGGGAGGGTACCAAGCGCGCCTTCCACAAATACGAAAACTCGGTTTTAGGCTTAAACAGGGTCCCAAACAGTCCCGAAAGTTTCATCAACTAAATATCCGAGTCTAAACTATCGAGTGGTGGCACTATCGTTGGTATCCCACCGCTAATCGATATTACTATAGCACTATTAAGATAGAGAACTCGGTGCCTTTTTATACCCTGTACCTATAGGTACAAAGGGTATACTAGATTTGTGCAATGTATGTAACGGCAAGAAGGAGGCGTGGCAGACCCCAAGTCCTTTATACCAAAATGCTTATCATAACCTCGGGTAGCGATTGAGCCATGTCCGTCTGTCCGTCTGGCTGTCTGTATGAACACCTAGATCTCGGAGACTATAAGAGCTAGAGATACGAAACTTTATCAGCTGATGCGCATATTTCCTGAGAAGATCAAGTTTGTTGAATCATGTCCATATCTTTCCCCGTTTCCCCGTAGCAGAGTTTCGCGGTTTTTGACTACACCGTTTAATATTTTAGTCTGAAATTTAACAGAGCGGTGCATTGTGGTTGCATGCATCTGTGTGTCAAAAATAAACAAAATCGGACAAATACAACAAAAGTTATAGCCTGAATGTACAAATTTCACTACCCCTTCCCTATAAATTGCGTCAATATTTGACTCTACGTTATTATAGTAACAAATGGACTAGAATCACAATTTTTGGTAAGCTGATTCATGTGGCTCTAATGAACCAATCTACATCAAAATTTTATCAATACAGGCCCCCCACCCCCCGCAATCGATTTATCGTGTTTTCTCCCACACCCCTCAACACATCCCCTTAAAACTTTCCTCATATACTTTAAATAACTTCTTTGACGTAAATTTCGATTTTCATCAAAATCGGTTAAAATTTGCGGAACTTATAGGTATAAATATCGTTTTGCACCAACAAATAAAATATTCCAATTGGAAAGTTCATAGAAGGAATATGCAGGAATAAAACTTTTTTCGAGAAAAAAAGGTACAGGGTATTACACTGTCGGGCACCGCCTCGACTGTATTACATTTTTATTGTATTATGGTTTCCGCCTTTATTCTTTAATCTACAAAAAGAGCACATATGTATGCCAAGTTGTTTTGCTGAAAACAAAAATTTCACCATACAAACTGTTAACAAACTTGAACCATAAAAAGAGACTCGCTGCACTCGCTCTGGTTCTTACCATTTCGGCAGGAACACAGCATAAAAAATAAACATATTCCAATTCCTTCAATTTGTACTGTTTAAAACAGGATTCTCCAAAACTGTGAAAAATGTGCCGATTTAACGAAAAAAAAAACTCTCCCGCCATTTTATACTGATAAGCAGAAGTTTCCACGATCCTAACTTGGCGCTCAACTATAACATAGAACGAATCTCGATGCAAAAATTCAGTCATGCAGCTCTTAATTTATACATAGGTATTTTTAAAAGATTAGTTTTGCATGTATAGGGTGGGCCATCTGTTGGTTTATTTGTTAATAACATTTGATGCGTATATTTTCCAACAAAATTGGGCAAATGTATAGTGTGGGCCATCTGTGGGTCCCTGTTCTCTTTGAACAGTTATTAATAGAGATCCCCATGCCCCCCGGGGGCGACTGACACAATTGTCAGTCAGGGAAATATATATATCTGTGGGTTTGGTTGTTAAGCACTCATAATTTGGAACATACCTGTCCAAAGTGGATGCTCTTCGACATATTTCAAATTCAAAACTACTCAGTTTTAGTCATGGATCGTTTAACAACCAAACAACGCGTAAAAGTGGTACAGGCGTACTATGAAAATGATCGGTCTGCCATCGCGCCATGTTTCGCAAGAATGATACCGGATCTGCATTGACACGCATACAAGATTCAAATGCATACATACAAGATTCAAAGATAAATATTCCATATATAGACAGATGAGTTTTCGTAAAAAAAAAAAATTAAGAGGTTCGCACACGGGCCCTGTATAGCCAGCCGCGGCGGTCATTTGGGTGATATTATTTATCATACTTAAATAAGTAGTTTCAAACTTGCATCTGCTAAATATATTTGCCCAATTTTGTTAAAAAATATACGAATAAAATGCAATTAACAAACAAACCAACAGATGGCCCATCCTATATTTATTTGGAACTCGCGAAAAAATAATATAAGTCAGGGGATTTTAGGTATCGTTAATGCAGATAAGAAGTAAGAAGTATATTTTTTGATGCATGCATAAACTAAAGTAAATTATAATTATGTTTTTGACAATTATTTGCTAATATATTATATATTTCAATTCTACAGGATCTATCCTACAAAGACAAGCACTGGCATGAGGCCTGTTTTCTATGCTTCAAATGTCATTTATCGCTGGTTGATAAGCAATTTGGTGCGAAGGCGGATAAGATCTATTGTGGCAATTGCTATGATGCCCAATTTGCATCCCGCTGTGATGGATGTGGTGAAGTTTTTCGTGCAGGTAAGTTAAATACTTAAAAAAAAATGGGTTTAATTTTAAAACGGGCAGTTTTGCTTACATTTAGGTAGATTTTTTTGGTATTTTATTGTAAAAGCTTTAAACACTTTCGACCATAGTAGTTAACAAAAAAAAAAAGGTCGTTGGGATACTGCGCAGGTTATGTTGCACGCAGATATAGCAAAATTGTAAAAAGTGTAACATGCTTTTAGGCGAGTTTAAAAAATGGCGCAAAATTACGAACAATTTACAATAATCTTGGAATTCATACAAAAATCAGTGCAGTTAATAATTTAACACACACTCGTTAAGTATTTAAGTATTTATTTTTTTATGTATGTATATTCAAGCGGAGCAATTAATCATGCAGCCACATCGATTTTCGGGTTTGCAGCACAGACCATTTTTAGAAAAAGCTTTTAGGATCGCTGAATCCTCAAAGTCAAAAAATCCCCAGCACATTATTGTTCCGACAAAACCTTAAAAGCCCCGGTATTTTTAAGGTTTTCTAGCAACCCTGACGTAATAATGTTCGTTGGACCTGGCTTTCGGAGTTAGAACCAAAAACAAACAGAATTTCAGAACGCCTATTGACTACGTGACATGAACCCTCCATAATAATAATTTCCCTGACTGACAATTGTGTCAGTCGCCCCTGGACGGGGTATGGGGATCTCTATTAATAACTGTTCAATGAGAACAGGGACCTACAGTTTATAGCCGAATCCGAACGGCGGTGTCTGGAATTAATAGAGATGTTCTTTGGCAAATAGCGTCTTTGAGCTAGCGATGCCAGTGCTAGGCAAATGTACCAGTGCTACTGCGGGGATTCGAACCACCGACCTTCGGTTTGTAAAGCGAGTACGCTACCACTACGCCACCGACGGCCACGATTACTCCTCCATACCCAATACAAAAATGATTTTTCTGTTGGGTTCGCCATTTTGAAAAACTAATAGGGTACTTATAAGGGGCCATACCCAAATTACGTGACCCGTTTATGGGGGAGGGGGGTCTTGAAAATACCACGCTTGGTCACTCGACCGTTTGTCTTGGTTTTTGTCACGTAGTGCAATGATCTTTTTTTTTTTTTTTTTTTTTACACATAGTCCTTCCACAAGTGGTTCTTTTCTATGTTTTTTGGTTTGTTGGACTTTTTTTTTTTTACTTAAGTTATCCATTTTTGAAAATCTATGACCATGTGACAACTAGGGGGGGGAGGTGGGGGTATATACTACGGTTGGTCACCGGGGGGGAGGGAGGGGTTAAAAAATAGTAAAAATCGGGTATGGCCCCCCTAATCAGCTACTTCAAAAGTATCTGAAAAGCATATAACAGGGCAATAAAGTTTTTCTGTGAATAAGATTAAAAATAATAATCAAATTATGGAGTTACTTTGCTTTGGCGGCCATTGTAGCTCCGCCATTTTGAAATAACAGAAATCACCATACGGCTTTAAAAAGTAGATGAGAAGACGAAAATTTTAAGCCCAAATCGTTAATTTTTCTAAAAAAAAATTGAAGTATGAGATGGAGGTGGCTAATTTACGCATATAAATAATACAATGTCTATAATACCCTTGACTCATTGTGTACAGGGTATTTAAAGACCATTCAAACATCGCTCAATTGAAAAATAGCTACAGCTTGTCGCATTTATTTTCTGTCTAGCGTAAATGGGGCATGCGACGGTTGTGTGGCGTAGAAGTATAAGACGTTTTGGATTCCTACATTCTATTAATTTATAGGACTGCATATTTGAAATATGTGCAACTATGGCAAATTTAGTGCACTTACGTGGCACATTAACGAGTAAGTATATGATGCAGCATAAAATTTCAATGTGCAGCCAACAATAATACGACAGATTATTTGAACGTATTGTACTGCTAATGAACTTGCTACGGCTGAGTGATTCTTGTAACTGAAGTTGGTGACTGGCCATAAGGTCCATTTTCATGCCACTTGACGTTGCATGCAACTGGTCAATTTTTTTTGTTGATTTGTTACAGCTGCTGTCAGCTATTTTATATTATATTTGCTTTGCGAGTATCTGGTTGCATGACAATTTATTTGTAATACACTACAGTGAGTATTTTAGATTTGTATAATTTGTGTAATAGCTTGCAGTAGGTAGCTTAGAAAACATACGAGTTCTTAATATATGTAAATAAATCAGCATCTGATGTGCCCCTTTGTCTGTATGAACAGCTAGATCTCAGAAATTAAAGATATAATAATAAATTTTAACGAAAGATGCGCATTTTTTGCAGGCAGATACAATTTGTCAACTTATGCCGATGCACCAAAACTTACACAGAAAAAACAAAAGGAAATAATTATATAACTTTTTACGAAGAATAAATGCTGTAAAACTTTTAAAATCGAATAAAGACTAAAACTTAGTATTTGTGAAAGATTTTGGAAAGATGCTATAGTCACCAAAACAGATATGTAGACTCATATAGACTTAAATGAAAAAATTGATTTTGACTTTGGTGGGATACCAAACTCCAATCCGCCGCAACAACAATCCTTCTGTATAGCAAGTTCAAAATCGACGCATACCTTATTTTTGACATTACCCATCCGAGCATGCAAGTTTTTTATGAAGTCCGATGAAAACTTCGGGAGTTGCTTAAAATTCCTTTAAAAAAAAAAGTTATTATTTAAACTTTTATAAAGCAGCTACAGTCACATCAATCAGTATGTAGACTCATGCAGACTAAAATACAAACATTTTTGTTCTACTTCTGGGAGGTACTACCCAAATAGAGGTATCCCAACTTGTCCTATAAATTAAACTTATAAACTTAAAAATTCGATATTGTAGTTGAAATGATCTTTTTGTTGTGTAGAGACTGGCAGGCACTACTGTAGTATTCTAAAATTCTTAGAAACTAAGGAAACGGTAGGGTATATAAAACTCGAGATGTCTTGAAATGAATATAGAAAAGAGCAAACAACGCAGGGTGCAGAGCCCCCTTGTTTTCATTAATATATGAGAGATTTTGTGATCCCAATAAATCATACCACGTTGACTTTCTCTAAAAACTCACCCCATACACCGCATTCGCGAAATCGTTTTGCTTTAATACGCCAACAATCCTCAAATCAAATTGATTTTTTTTTTTGTGACAACTGGATGTAGCGTATTCCACCGTCGGCCACAGCTCCGACTAACTAACCCTTCATTTTTGCCATTTGTTGGCAACTTTAGGACCAGCTTGAATGCATGCTTTTTTGGCTTACGTAAGTCGCTTACTCAAGTTGAGATGTCAACTGGTGTGCTTCTTCAAGTTCATTGTCATCTCGGCAAGTGACTTGGAGTAAAACGCCTGTCCAGACTCATAATTAAAAAAGTAAATACAGTTGATGAACGCCAACGCAATTGCGTCAACCCTGAACTCAACGCATATGTTGTAAATAATGACAATCATTTATATTGATCTTTGTTTGTGCTACGTTTACAATTGGAGCTTTTTGCAAATAAATTTAAAACAAATACGACTGCTGCCTGTTTAGTGATAAATTTATTGATATAAACAGACATGCTAAACAATCAAAGTATACAGAGCTATCAATAAAGAATTAAGTACGCTCCAAATTAGGGTTTCTTGAGTTCGTAACACTCTCTAGTAACTTGCACATGACCAAATGGAGACATGCATTTAGTAGAGAAGAGTAGGCCGAAATGTTATGCATTGACATTGGCTAATGCCAATACGAAATAAATTACTAGGTACTTGCATATTGTATAGTATTTACTTACTTGATTTTTCCTATATTGCAAATGTTATCTCAATGTCAGCAATAACAGCCTACACCAAAAAATAAATAAACTAAAAAAACACGAAACAAATTTGGCGCCAAAATAATATTAAAAGTAACAAAGCTTGGATACACTACTTAGGGAATTCTAGCTGATCTGCAATAAAATTGTATAAAATAATAAAATCAGTAGCATAATCCATAGTGGATCCAAACTCATACGTTCATTTCGATTTCGTTGTCTGGAAAAATTCAATTCTTCAGTAGAAATTACCTTTAAGCAGACAGGAATACATATTATTGTTTTCTTGTCAGATTTTTTTGTGTGTGAAAGTTTTACAGATGAATCAAAATTTTATGATCAAAAGTACCTATCGAGTACAAAAAGTGACTTATATTAGAAAGTAAGTGGCTCCTTTTTTATCGTTGAACCAAACAACGAATTTAATCTGCTTTTACTTTTTTTTATAGAATTTTTTGACATTTGGAGATAAAATTATATTTTTGTTGATAATAATTTTTATCTGAGCCCATTTGTGAACAACTCGAGTGTCACTTATAAGGCAAGATGAGTACAGCAATCGATATCGATAACAAGGTTGCCAATTAGTTCATGATGTTATTGGTTGCCAGATGCACGTCCAACATTCGCCCATAAAAGTTCATACAATATAATAAGACAAAAATATGTATGCTTAAAAAATACTCTAGCCTAAAAAATTTGTGAAAAAGTGTGTACACATTGTATATGTACATGATTTGGTCTCTTCACGAGAACTGCTAATTATATAACTAGCCTAATAATAAAAGAACAATAGCATAGCCACAAAAAATAGAACGTTTTTCGGATACAGCGGTTAAACCACGTAATATCATAATTTGGGGTCGCTAATCCAAATTCGAGCTCCAAAAAACTCTAGGATTCTGACATATTCCCTAAAACATGTTATTAAAGTTATCTTAGCACCATAACATGCTAGTAACACCAAAAATACATAACAAAATATAGAAAAATAATTTTTACGGGGTGTTTGAGGTTATGTTATAAAATTCATATGTTCGGCGATTGGTATTACTCAACTGTCTGAAAATATCTGGCAAAAAAAAAGTAGTTGAGTTATATTCAGAGTTTACGCATGGCTATTTGATTTTGAAAAGCCCATCGAGAGATTTTTGATTTGATTCGGGCTCATACGTACAGATCCATGGTTCGTTACCTGTTGGGTTACCACGGTTGTTCTTTTCAATCGATTTCATACATTCATCGATAAAATGCTTCCTTTGGCCAATTGTCCAAATATGCGATATCAAGTGGCAAGAAATCTTCTTGGCCAGCTTTAGTTCGACCTTTGCGGAATACGTCCCGAAGCCACATTGACCTAAGCCCAAATAAATTTCTGTCTTCATAATTTACACCAAACTTCTTCGTTTGAAAAGGTTCACGGTTCTAATTTTTTTTCTTCCCAACTGAATCTTTCAAGTTAATGTCAACTATGAACAGTGTAACCTTACAACAAAAAGTACTATTTAAGTTTATGTCAGAAAATACCAAATTTTATTTTTAATTGGAAATGCCTTTTGTGAGCTTATAAGGCAGCAGCCGTCGTACTAACTTTTTTTTATTGTGCTAATAAACTTTAGTTCGAGCAAAAAGTATTGGAAAAAAGGACACATTTTTGAAACCCCCTCCCAAACAACCTGCAACCAATGCTTTAAAAAAAAAGTTCTTTTTTGGATTTTTACCCAACTATGACGAAGTAAAAAGGAGGGTTATGTTTTTAGTCTGTATATATTTGTCTTTGTATATGTTCATCTGTTCCTTCGAGACTTCCAAAGCGCTTATCATAATGTGACAAATGAGCTAGCGCTGAAAGCGTCTTGAACGTTCGCTGGTTATAGACCGTTTGGTTATATTATCATTAAATTGAAAATGGCGCCCTGAAGAGGCTGTTTCAATGCAAGCGTCTAAAAAAAATCCTTTCATACCTCTTTAAAAAAAAAAAAAAAAATTCTTTAGAATTTAAGAATACTATGAACACCCCCACGTTTTAAATGCAACATACTCGTACTACTACTGTTTGTCAAAGGTGGAACAACAAGTGCGACCGACAATCTGTCAATCTATACATTTATAAGTCTATCCATCTGTCATACATTGTGCTTATAGCAGCTGCTGTTTGCTTTGCTCTTTCAGGCATTAACTAATTGCCTAATCAAATATATTTAATATTTGTTAATTTACTCTACCCGCTGACAGCATTCAAGAAAATCGTTTTTTAATTACCTACATACACACAAATATATTTCAAACTCAAAGATATAAATTCTTACATCATAACACCCGCGCAGCATTTCTATAAAAATCAAGAGAAACTCACATGAATTATGAAGATACACTGTGCATATGAAATCATCTGTGTCATTCATGTTAATACACTCGACCAGGCCATTGTTATATTTGGCCACTATTTGAGCATATCTAATTTGCCAAAATGACTCACCAGAAATAATTTTATTGCCAGATCTATTCTTTTGACAGACAGCACACACGCGGCGGCAATGTTCCTAGAAGATCTATAGAGCTGCGTACTTATTTATGGCATACTATTTGAATTAAATTTGGCGGCGTTTTTTTTTTTTTTGTTTTTTTAATTTTAATTATTTTAATTTTTCATGGCTTTTGATTTGTGTGTCATAAATTGAATGCTGCATATTTTAAGTGATTAAAAAATGATTTCATATTTCTTTATATGTATAATGGAAAGTTGTTTTTCTGTTGATTGTTTCCGTATTTTTTGGCTGCAGGAATGGTGAATAGTTCCAGCTTGAGAAAACGTTTAGAGTTAAAATAAAACTCAGCTAAAAAACAAATTTTTAACCAACTATTAAAAAAATACAAATTTTATTATCTTAAATTAGTTACTCGTCAACTTCAATTGCAAAGATTTACAAAAACAATCATTGAAAAAAAAAATAGTATTTGTATATATATTTTTTACGTCAACTAACAAAAGTTGCTCAAGACATTGTGCCTAAAAAATCTTCCACATTGGTCATCTGAGCATCGCTACAAAACTAAACTTGCATTCGGTTTCTAACCACATAAAAAATTAGTTTTGGTGAAATTGGGAGCACCAATCATGTGGTTTCAAAGCGAATCCGAATATTTTGTACGTCTTACCACTCCACACAATGCTGACATTCTGATGAAGAAGCTGGGCCCAGATATATACAGAGTAGAGAGTACAACGCACCAATTGTTTCAAAACTTTTAATCTTCGTTTTCATACCATCAGCAAAAAGAACTTCATTGAACTTATTTTCAAAGCTTCTAATATGTTTCTTGAAAGCTTAACATATTGCATTTACTGCACTTAATCTACTCATTGAAGTCTTAATTGCTTGATTGATTTCTGATAAAAATATAAACAATTTTATTGCAACTAAATTGATTTGAACTGTGCCAAATCCCACGCTCTCTGCGCGCTCTGTACAATAGTTTCCGTGGGGCCAACAGATTAATCAAACGCTTGACTTACAACAAAATACAGCGCACCATATAAAAAAAAAAAAAACAAACATCTTATTTTTATATAAGACGCCTATAGGGCAGCAAACCTAGAAACATACAGTAGTAGTCTTGGAACCTACCAAAACTGGGCATTATTCATTTAGAAAACATAACAGCAACTTGTACAATTTCCTATAAAGTAAAACCAAATGCCACTGGGTGTTTCAGCCATGTATTTAGTTGACATTTTCTTATAAAAATAGTAACTATTGATAGATTTATTGTACCAGTTTAAGTGTCTAATTTATGTGCCCCTTGGGCCCACACTGAGTTTAAGAATTATATTATAGATGCACTTCCTAGAGCGGTTTACCTTTAACGCCTGCAAACTGTGTCCAATGTCAATGTACGTCAAAAGCCAACAACAACAACTACATTAAAGAGCCTGCACTTGAGTTGAAAAATCTGCATGAAAACATAACAAGCCTATACGTCAATACGTCAATCAACCTGATCTCACTCAGTCAGTTAGTCAACCTGTTTCAACCAGTCAAAATAGTTCATAATTGCATGCTATGCCAAAACTCGAGTGCAGTAAGTTGTTTTTGTTGCTGTTTATACTTTTGACAGCGACAGCTGCAGTGGGGGTTAACTGGGGGCTCCACCTCTGTAGTTTACTTAAGTACAATCAAGAGAATTGTTTAAATCCAAACGTAAGCATTGTTTTTGTATAAGCGAGCAAAACTCGGCTGAAGATTTTTGCATAAAAAATTTTGACATCCCCGAGATTTTTTTTGCTAGGCACCACTGCCTATTGTTGCTGTTGTGTTTAACAAGCCGATCTCTGTCAAAGGCGACATTAATAGCCGGCCACGAAATGCGTTTGCAACAAGTGGCTCTGCCTCTGGCGCTGCTGCCGCTGCCGCATCTGCTGACGTCGACGTTACAAATGGCCTTTGTTTGTGTTGGTTGCCAAGCATTTCACTCAATATTGAGTGAAGCCAGAAGCATTACTCACTCCGGCGAGTTTGTTTACGAATGGAGCACACAAAGCAGTCAGACAGCAACAATTACAACAACTAAACGCGCTTGGGCTTGGCAAAACTCAACTATGAGATACTCTACAACGCAGCGTTGAACAAATTTGGAGCTTAAATGGGGCACATAAGTTACTTTTATGCACATAACTTTCATATTATTATAAATCTTTGCTTTTGTTAGAGCTTGAAGAAATTAACAAATTTGGTAAATCCAGTTTCTACAAAATACCAATACAGGTTTAGCTACATATGACCATATAAATATGATATATGTAGAAACTTAATTTTAATTTACAGTATCATTTTACAGAAAAAATAATATTGGAAATCGCTATAATATTTTAAGTATTTAACGAGCTGGGAATTTTTATTTATTATGCGCAAATTCGTTGTTGTGAAATTGAGCTTTAAGTCTCAAATTCGGCTCAAGCTCCGAATTTCCGTTCTCCAGCCTATTAATGAAACATTCTATGGCTTATACTAAATCAGAATGAGTTTTGACGAAAAATTAACTGAAATTTAGAAGTACGAAAAAAACATTTTGTCTTTTTCAATTTTTTTGTGATTTGACCTTGCTTAAAAATAACAATTAAAAGTATTTTTCATGTATATTGTTAGTATAGGCCATACAAAAAATTATGTACTGTCAAAAATGCTTTAAATGCAGAGAATCGGAACAATAGATCAAGACCTATGCTTGAAATTCGGGGACGTGCAGAGGCAGACAAGAGCCGCCATTTTGAATTTCGTCGAGATAAAAATGTCCAATTACACTAGTTTACAAATTTATGGATCATCGAGTGAACCTTTGTAAAAAAGTGTTTTTTAGGGTAATTTGGGGTCGAGAAACACGAAAATGGCAACCTTTTTTTTTTCTTAAGCACCGTTTTCGAGATATTTTCGAAAAACATGCTTTTGTGCATTTATTTCAGTTATTCGTCAATATCTGGTGAACAATATCTTGTATCGACATGAAAGATGATTAGATCGAAAGGTATTGATGTGCTCTTTACAGTGATATATATAATTATGTGCAGGTTAAATAAAAAATATAGAAGTTACAAGCAACCAAAATCGGAAAAAGTGTAATTTTCGACAATTTTTTTAAATTTCAAATTTTTGATTTGATTTTTACTAACGAAAAAAATTTTTTAAAAATTATGTTAAGCTTTAAACTGAAAGAGAATTCTTTTACGAACATTTCGAGTCCAAGATCGTTAAAATCGGATAAGAATTGTAGATGTTATAGAACCATGAACGAAAAATCACGACTACAGCTGCATACAAATTCGTGAAGACGTAACTGAGCGCAAATGAAAACTTTGAGTGAACAATTTTTTTTTCATACAAAAATGTGATTGAGTCAAGATTGCAACTGCCGTTCATGGTTTTTCGTTAGTTACAAGCAAGCCGAAAATTTCTAATTTTGAAAATTGGTCGAAAATTACACTTTTTTTCGACTTTGGTTGCTTGTAACTTCTATAATTTTGACTTAATCTATAGATAATTATATATCACTGTGAAGAGCAAATCAATACCTTTCGATCAATAATTGTCTTTCATGTCGATACAAAATTTTGTTCACGAGATATTGAAAAATAAATGAAATAAGTGCCCAAAAACATGTTTTTCGAAAATATCTCGAAAACGGTGCTTAAGAAAAAAAAAAAGGTTGCCATTTTTGTGTTTCTCGACCCCAAATTACCCTAAAAAACACCTTTTTACGAAGGTTCATTTTTCGTGTAAACTAGTGTTATTTAACAATAAAAATCGCATTTAACAATTAAAAACAAGAAGTTTGTATGTCTTTTCATCATGCCACAAATATTTCCCAAACATTGCCTTTCTTTCGGACAAATTTTAAAGAACTTCCCCTCAAGTGTTTAATTCAAATATATATTAAAAAATGTAATACAGTCGAGGCGGTGCCTGACAGTGTACCTTCTTTCTCGAAAAAAGTTTTATTTCTGCATATTCCTTCTAAGAACTTTCCAATTGGAAAATTTTCTTTGTTGCTGCAAAACGATTTTTATACCTATAAGTTCCGCAAATTTTAACCGATTTTGATAAAAATCGAAGTTTACGTCAAAGAAATTATTTAAAGTATATGGGGTAAGTTTCAAGGGGATATGTTGAGGGGTGTGGGAGAAACACGGTAAATCGATTGCGGGGGGTGGGGGGCCCGCATTGATAAAATTTGGATGTGGATTTGTTCATTAGAGCCACATGAACCAGCTTACCAAAATTGGTGATTCTAGGTCATCTGGTACTATAATTACGTAGAGTCAAATAGTGACGCAGTTCATTGGCAAGGGGAGGTGAAATTTGTACATTTTAGACTATAACTTTTGTTGTAATTGTCCGATTTTGTTTATTTTTGACTCACAGATGCATGTAATCATCATGCATCGCTCTGTTAAGTTTCAGATTAAAATATTAAACGGTGTAGCTAACAACCGCGAACTCTGCTACGGGGGAACGTGAAAAAATATTGACATAATTCAACAAACTTCATCTTCTGCGCATCAGCTGGTAAAGTTTCGTATCTCTAGCTCTTATAGTCTCCGAGATCTAGGTGTTCATACAGACGGACAGACGGACATGGCTCAATCGCTACCCGAGGTTATGATAAGCATTTTGGTATAAAGAACTTGGGGTCTGCCACGCCTACTTCTATCCGTTACATACATTGCACAAATATAGTATACCCTTTGCACCTATAGGTACAGGGTATTAAAATGTGTTAATGTCTTTGCATAAAGATAGAAATAAAATTTTAAAAAAATTTCAATTAATAAAAGTTAATATGTATGAAAGCTGTACGAATTTTTTGGGCGCTTTTTATATTATATGTTTTCCTAATTGCTAAACTTCGATCTCTTGAACGTATTTTATTTATGACTAGTAATTTTGTAACTTAAAAAATAAATATATTATAAGCTTTTTAATTAATTGTAGTCATACTACATTTCCTACTAGCTGTTACATATATTATTGCCAAACCCACATACCCGCTTATCCATTTTATGTTTATAGCGTATAACAACAACAGTTCAGGTTAGCTGCCAGACGCTCAGTCGTTCATTCCGTTGGTTTAGTAAGTCTCAGTCTCAAAACGGCTTTTAGAGCGCATGGAACGTGCCGCGGCAAAAAAAATAAATAAATAAATTAAAATATTAAGCGACTGGCAACGTGTTGCATGCCACAGTTCTGCTAACTGATAAACTTTTCGGTGTAAAAAAAGTGCAGAACAAGAAATAATAATCAATACATATAAAGTATATACATATAGAGTAAATTTTTTGCGGCCGTTTTTCCGCACTTAATTTTAATAATTCAAAAGCACAAACAATCGACCAAAGCAAAAACCAACAGACACAATAAACAAATTGTTGTTTATTTAAATAAAAATTCTACTGATTGTTGTAAACAAAAAATTGCACAAGTTTCAATTGTTATTGATGATAAACTGCAGCATATAAAGCAAAGAAATACTTGAACATTTTTTTTTTAAGTTTTATGGTTTGATATAAAACATAACACGGCGCTCTGCAGACGCTGCGTATGCGCAATATTTTTTGTATATGCGGCTAGTCGTATGCGTAATGTCTTGTCACAGTCTTGGCAAAATTTGTAACACCTAGCTATATAGTGCCCGACATAAAACCCACACACAATCACAGTCATATTAATCCAGTCTTACTTTGCATTTGCAATCTGTTGACAATCTACAACGGGAAACACTCTGTATTTCATAAATATGCGTATAAAAAAAAAAACCAATCAGTTGAAAACGCCTCTGCATGAAAACAGTCAATAAAAAATTTATTTAAATTAATAATAGTCAGCCAATGAAATGTCACGTAAAACGTAAAAAACAACCATTATAAAAATATTCAAACAAAACAAAACCGGAAATAATTTGAACTTTTTGTTGTCTGCTTGTAAAAATATATTCATTGTTATCGATAGCATCAACGCATTGAACGTAAAAAAAATAAAAAATGGAAAACATTTTAATGAATATGCACGCAATGTTTTCCAATTGAATTGCATTTTCTTTATCGCTTCAAAAGTATCTCAAGTGGCACGTTGAAAGACAGCAGGTCAAAAGCATTAAATACTTGTGCTGAGTTATCTTTTTTATTTTTCTTTTCTTTTTTTTTTATGGGAAAACTAAAAAAAAATGCATTGAAATCAGTTCTAAGATGTTTTAAATTGGCATGGGATAAACATATTTAGGATTGACTCTATATGGCTATGGGCCATCTGACAGACATTTTAAACTTATTTAAAGAAATGAATTTTAGTTTAACTTCAAAAGTTTACTTTTATATAGAACAAAATATTAATTAAAGTACAAATGTTTATTTATTTTTTATTATTAATTTATTGTATTTTAATTTAAATTATGTCAATGACAATCACTAAATTTTATTAATATACAAAAAATAACAGAGCTGTTTTTGCTAAATACGGTTTGTAACAATCCATATTAAATAAATCGATCTGGAAGTTCCAAAATATAAGATCTTCAGATGTTAAACATCCATACGATTGTCAAGTAGTTTAGTTGCCAGCACATTTAGATTATTAGAACGTCATATCTTGGTATCTTCAAGATATTTGTCTCATTTCTTTTTAAGTCTTTGTGAATCAATTGGTTTCTTATTTCAAGATTTCAATTACGACATAAAAATGGCCGAAATCTGCGTTTTTCTGGGATCAAAAGAATTGTATTTAATACAACTTAATCATCTAGAAAGTCTAAGATAAGTAAATCAAAAGATTTAAAGGGAATAAAGCACAAATAAATAAAAATAAATAAATAAAAAGATTCATGTTACATCTGACTTTAGAAGCTGTTTTGTCTGTTATTTTTGAAACTTCAATTAAAATTTCTACCAGAAACACCATTTCTGATGGTTTTTTCAGTAGAAAAGAGGCGCGCATCCTGGTCTTGGTCATAGGAGAGCTATTCACTTGGAGGTGTATATATATCAGCGGTCGCATAAAACTGACAACCCATTTTTCCAACTTTTGGGGGATGTCCAGACGCGAAGCGCCCTCCCCTTGAATACGCCACTGGAAGAAACAATAGCAACAATAAAAATATATCCTATGTGAGATGAATTATAATATAGTTTGGAAAAACTGGACAGCGACCTGATAAATCTAGCCCTAAAGCTTCTCAGCCAGAGTAATTACCGAAACAAACTTAATTATTTGGGATGGAACGAGCCAGTTGACATCATCCACGCCCGTTTATTCTGGCTGCAGCTTTACACTCTGCAAGTTGTTGGGAGGTTTTCTGCTCAATTTCATAATGCTTGATACCAATATTACTCAGCGGTTTCCATAAGTTGCGTAATCTATATTCGTTAACCTATCCAAGTTGCAAAAGCCGAGGATTTGTTGGTCTACGGCAAGGCCAGCCGTGACAATCCAGCTTGATCTACTTCTGCAACTTTCCTGATCGTTTAGCAGCTGTTTGGTGGTGTGTCTGCGAATATCACAGAAAGGTTCATGCTCTACTAATGGTTTCGCAACAGCGCTTCTAGCCAACTTATAAGATGCTTCGTTTCCAGGAATGTTCTTATATTTGGGGATCCATTTAAGAGAGACCTTATTCCGTTGTCCTAGATGGCTTTTCAAACCAATTTTGAATTGATCTTCAATCCAGTAACGCGCTTATTGCTGCACGACTAACTGATAACCTTATTGTCGATATCCATCGACAATCGGAACTATTTCTGAATATGTAAGTATGCTGATGTCCCGTTCGTGGCCCCAGAACCTCTAGTCCGCTGCCTTCCTTATGTCACTAGCTAGGCTTATTATAATTTTCACTATTTTGTCAAAAATTCAAATTTACAAAATGTAAATAAACATATTTGTTCCTTTAGGGAACCAATTCTTTCAATTATCGTGCAATATTTGGTACACCTAATTCTGTTTATACACGGTAGATACGTTCCAAAAAAAACCGTGTAAAAAAACCCACGTAAAAAAGATAAGAAGTTAATCCTTAGCCTGGTTTGAAGATAAATTAGAAAGGGGAATCCCTAACTAAATTTCTAAAAGATTATATTATAAAAATATTTCTCTTTCAAATTTCAATCAAATAGCTTTTTTTTAATCCTGCTAAATCGAATGAAATTGTGTACAACATTTTTTTAAACCGTGTTAACCGTCTATGTTTAAACAGAATAGGGTGTATCTTAAATTCGTTCGGTTAGTGATGATTTTTATTCACAATTGTACATGAGTTCTTTTAATGAAATATTATTAAAACTTGTATACAGAGGATGGCGTCTTTTTGCATTAAAAACTTGTTGCAATCGTTTAAATTTCTTTGAAAATCATTGTAGATTTTAAACAAAAGTCAACTTAGAACAAATTTGCCAAACACAAACATTTGTGTCTTTTATAACTTGATAAAAATTTAAAACAAGCTGAAAAATTTCAAGTTCAGCCAACTTATAAATATTTACATTTGCTGTAGTGCTGTCTATCGAAAGCTTATCGAAAATTTTCTTCAAACATAGTTGAATAAATATAAAGAATCTACTCAAACAAGTTATACCAATTCAATTTAGTAAAACAAACGCCTCTTTCATTGTTGTGCAACAAACAAGCCTCCATAGAATTTCTCTTTTTTTTAACAAACACAAAAACTCATAAATCTTTTTGTCAAAATTATAAGAAAAACAAAATTAATCAACGAAATCTTAACACTTTAGGAAGTCGATGACATATTAAAGGCGATTTGTAGTCAAACAAAAAGTCTGGTGAAAATTTGTAGAAAACAGCTGTCATTAAGTCAGTGCATTCAATTAAGCATTCAAAGGTGATATATATTTTTTATGTAAAACATTTTACAAGTACCAACTATATGTAATACGTTTGGTCTGCATACTTGTATATATATAGAGTTGGGGCAGAGTATGCCAACCAAAAAGTTGCTGACAAATGCAAATGATTTTTAATTAATATGCAAACATTGCAATCGCTACGCTTTCGCATTGCTGTCATACACTTTCATTTTCACTGCAAGAAGTCGGATATAGCATATGCTTACTATGTATATAATACATATAGCACATACATACATATATTATATGGCTATTTAAGCCTTTTAGCCGGCTGCTATAATGTCGCAGCAAACTGCAAGCTAATCAATCAATCGTAAAGCACATCACTTTGTCAATCTACACGCATACAGATACTTAGACATACACAGATACATCATAAATATATTTCAATGACTTATTTGCAAAATCGAAAGCCAAGCTTGACCTCAACAACGGCAATAGTTTTATTTGTATTTTTTGTGGTTTGTAGGTGTTAGCCATGTCGTTGTCGCCCACATTGACTGTCTCATTTGTCTTTGAAAGTTTTTGTGTTTTTTTTTTTTATTATTGTTGCTTTAATTAGTTATAATAATGCGCCATGAAATGTGTTTATAACAATGCGCACAATTTGAGTTCATGTTTTGCTAAGACAAAGCCCTATGAATGCTGCGGTTAAGTCTGTAATGCAAAACCCGTAGTAAGAAAAGTACGAGGCAGAGCATCGAAAAGTCTTCAAAATGGATTAGTCAGAGACCGTGCGCTTAAAATTTCTGTTAATTAAACTGGCACATTAGCTTAATGCGCGGAACGAAGTGAGAATGAAACATTTTCATTATTTTTAGCTGTCTTTAATTCAAATTTTGAAAGCAAAGTTAGAGTATTTTGTTAACTGAAATTTTTAGGCAAAGCGTTTGCCTGGTTAAGTTAAACAGGGTGCTTAGATAAGGTCTGTAATGCAAAACCCGTAGTAAGAAAAGTAAGAGGCAGATCATCGGAAAGTCTACAAAATGGATTAGTCAAAGACCGTGCGCTTAAAATTTCTGTTAATTAAACTGGCACATTAGCTTAATGCGCGGAACGAAGTGAGAATGAAACAGTTTCATTATTTTTAGCTGTCTTTAATTTAAATTTTGAAAGCAAAGTTAGAGTATTTTGTTTAGAGTGTTTCGATCACTACGTGCTCCGGGGTATAGTTATAATCGGGACATATCGAGTGTATTATACACTATACTTTTCTTAATTTCTACAGTGTTCCTTCGGAAAGCTTGTGGCAAATTTTTACTTTACATATATGGTAAAAGTTTCGGGGGTACATAATGAAAAAATGTTTGCAAATCTGAGGTGGCATGCCCAAAAACGTATATATGAGTCTACTTACCGATTTCCGCCCTATGCTCCACCTAGGGGCGACTACACGTAAACGCATAATTAAGCTCTACAGTAGTCTAGGAATTAATATATATATTATCACAGATCAATTTCTGCATCGAGTTTTGATGTTGGGACTTAAAAAATAAAATTCTATGAGAGGGAAAAGAGGGGGCCAAGATCAAAGAACCAAATGCAAGTGAAGAGACATTACTGACAGATAAACAGGTAGACAGACAGACAGGCCTAAATTGGTTTCTTTTCTTGTTCTGAACATTTTGGTATAAAGATTTTCGAGTCTAAATCGTTTCCTTTTAGTTGGTATACACATTTTTTATTTTACTTACTTACTCATAAGACAAAAAGTATAAAAAGAAACACAACGATTTTAAAAAGCAAATAATAATGATGCAGATGGATTTATAGTGACCAAAATTCGTTAAAATTTCAGTTTTTGAGCTTAAACCTAATTACCTAATTACCTAATTGTGTACTCAATATTTTTGAAAAATTTTCTTTTTGCTGTATAAAAGCCTAAATGCAGCATGAAAATTTACTACCGTAACAGAGCAAACTTTATGCAAAGAAAAAATGTTCGCAAATTTTCATATTGAAAAGTGTATGGCAAGTGAACGCAGATAAACAAGCAAAATACTGTTTTTACATAAGATGGCGTCATCAAATACGCTAGATGGCGCCAGCAGTAACAAAAGCTGTTCTCTTTAAGTTTGATTTAGCAAATGCCAACGATTCTCATTTATAGTATGAGCGTTTACACCTCAAGCCAAATTACCGCAGCATAAAGCAATAAATACCACAAAAAAATACCGTTTTGCATTTATTTGCATTTATATGCATATCATTACGGCACTAATTCATTTAAAATTAAAAAGTATGTAGGGTGGGCCATCTGTTGGTTTGTTTGTTAATTGCATTTTACTCGCATATTTTCCAACAAAATAAGTTTAAAACTACACATCTATGTATGAAAGTAATACAGTCCGAATGGACACCACGGTTGGCTCTACAGATACGTATGCGAACACCGTAAGTTTCAATTGTTGCGTCATTTGAATCTTGAAAGCGTGTAAATGCAGACCCTCATGCAAAATTCGACATAAAGTGGTCCTAGCAAGATTTAATTCTAGCGAACGACGGCGCGTCGATGTTCCCGGCGGCTCATCGACACTGGCCTCAACTTTTTCACCATTCATAGTGCGCCTGTACTACTTTTACGCGTTGTTCGTTTGTTAAACGATCCGTGACTAAAATTAACTAGGTTTGAGCTTGACATATGTCGAAGAGCATCCAGTGTGAACGCGTACGTTCCAAATTATGAGTGTTTAACAACCAAACCAACAGATGGCCCACCCTATAAAATGTTAGAGTAAATCGAATTAAGATCATATTCAGTTGTAGGTAATTTAGCATGAGGGCTATGCGCGACGGGAGCACAAGTTAAAATATGCTCCAGCACTTTTCACGATTTAGAGTAGCAAGTAAGTTTGGCGCAAGCCCAGTTTGGGTACCAGAGCATAACAACAATAAGGGCAATTAAGTTACTGTCAAACTTGCGGGGGCCTGGTACTAAAAAAACTGATTCTAGTCATGTGTCCGTCAAATTTTGACTGTTTAAGTAAACAAGATATTTAAATTTCAATTTTGTTTTCTTTATTTTGCTTAATTTCCTGCGCTTAACTCCTACAAAATCCTGAGCGTATTGTTAAATCTTATAAATCTAAACAATTTATTAATGCCAAATTTTTTTACAACAATACACAAAAAAGTTAATTATTTAATGATTTATGACCGTTGCTCTGCTCAGTCATTTAATTATCATTATAACCAATTTTGTTTCACATTTTTATTTATAAATATTTACTAAGTTTTTTTCGAAAATGAAACTTGTTATTTCGGTAGTGATGTCATGGATACAGCAAAAACTCAAGCCATCATCAGCCACATCAAACTAATTTAATGCCTCTGAGACTGGGTGACGCCTAATTTGTAGAAGCCGCATGTGCTATATAGACAGCTATATTTATAGCATTACTTACAAGATAAATTTTTAGCAATAGAAACACGCGAGAAGTATTTAAGATAGCTAAAAAGCTAAAACTCGTTTAAAAAGCAGCACCTAATTTTTTATTTTTAAGTTTATTTTGTTACGGGAATTAGTTGTAGTTTGGTTTTAAATGAGTAACCATGCCAAAGACATTGATCAGCTCGGGCTGACCCACATAAAGCCACAGCCAAATTGATTGCATCTTTGGCTTGGCGCTTGGTTGGTCTTTTGACCACTTTGGCCTGCAAATGCATTGAGCCAAAAGAAAATTGCATGGCCAAAAACTGTTACGTTTTTTTTTTTGGTTTTAGTTTTTCGTTTTAAATCGTGACTTATTAGGCGAGTATCTTTTAGCTGCTTAGACACACTTTATAGACATTAATCGTAGCTGCTGCAGTTTAATCATCATCAATACAAGCCAATACCAAAATCCAAACTTATACCAACTTAACAATCAATAGTAGCTGCACTTGGGCTAGTTAGTTAAACGCTCGTTTGAACGTCATGAGCGATGTGGATGTCTTAAGCTCCAGAATGAAATCCCGCTTGCATTTACAAACCAAAACAATCGGTGCGGAGCGCATCAAAAAAGCTAAAGACAATAATGAGGATATTGCCGTGCTGAGCATGTTTCTGCCCAATGCCTCTGCCGTGCAGGAGAATCGCAATTTTTACTGCTCACTGGGTGACTATTGTCGTCAAGGTGATCCGCGTGCCACCAAAGCAGGTAAACAACAACAACAACAACAACAATATTAACAGCAATAAGAACAAGAACAACTTGAATCGTACAAATTAAGAATTAATCATAGCTAATGCTAATTTATGTTAATTCGTTCTGTAGTACATAAGTATCATAATTTATCAATATTAGTAACCAATTAATTTTTTAAGTGTGAGCCAAAAATTGACAAACAAGTAACGCCTACAAAAATTGTCAAGCTATTGGTATAGCGTCATCTTTTCATTTTTGAGAGCAGCTTTCATTTTCGTCTATGTCAGCAATAATAGAATAGAAGATGACATGGAATCAAAAGAGTTTGATGGAGCAAGGAGTTTGTTGAGAGACCGCTTGGACATAGTAAGAAAAAAGAGAAAATCGAAGTCAGTCAATTGGCTAAGTTTTTGCATCTATAACCAAAAGTGCAGTTAACAAAAAGAACTATAGTATGTAGTTCTTTAAACGCAGCACATAACATTGAAAGAAGACACTGAGAAAACCAATTTATCCTTTAAGAATAGGTATTATGGGCTTTAGCACAGAGTTCGCGCTTACTTTATGCACAGACCTCTAAGAATTTACATAAGCTTTAAATATATCCATCACGGATCTGTCAAGATTTTGTAAGTTTTTACTCGTGAGAGTGTGATAATTCTTAGTTCCACCAAAATCCTACCTAATTTGTATTTCAATTTATAGGAAAATCAATTCCAGCTTTCAATGTTAAATTAACTAAACTAGCCTTAATAACCCATTATCGGGCTACGGCCTGACGTTAAACATCCCTAGACTTCGTAATATTAAAAGTAGCTAGTAAGCTCATTAACACCATTGTAGATAGGGATAGATATCCACTTGACTATGCCAATGTCGCCGTAGAGCTTATCCAGCGCGTGAAGTACCAATGATCGTACAGGATACTTAATTCTTAAACACTGCAAGTATGTTTGCATCAGACATGGTCCACCCCTGATTCAGCACCATAACGCAAAACGGGTGGAATGAGCGTCTTGTATAGTGTTGCTTTCGTCCAGTGAGAGAAGACTCTACTTCTCAATTGCCCACTGTGAGCAAAGTCGCATATGTTGGCAAGAGCAATGCTCCGCTTGATCTTCATACGGAGATTCGCGTCGGCGGTGCCAAGACAACATCAAAAGTATAGTTTCCAATTGCAGCATCTCTCTCCTTAAAGAAATCACATACATAGTGCTGCTCGCATTTACCACCACACCCACACTGGCAGATTCTTTTTCAATAACATTCCCAGCGATGATGTTCACAAATTAAAAATTGTTTAACTATAATATCTCTCTATTATATTAGAAAGTTTTCCTTTTTTGTTTAGTATGTCCACTAGATGGCGCTAGCCACTTTTGTCGCTAGATGGCGCAAGTTAATTATAGCAAATTTGTATTTACTACTACTATTTTAAGTTAATTTTTTATGTATCACAATTTAATAAAAAAAATATATATAATTTAAAAAAAATAGGCCGAAATTCACATAGCTATTACTTCATCTATAAATACCTTTAAAAGCTTCTAGAGCCAGACATTTTTCCAGTCAATTAAACACTCTCACGCACAGTCAACAAAGCTTTTAACACACTTTAAGTCGTTAGAAGAAAGTCTACCAAAATTGTATTCTACCTTGGGATTATGCTTAAAACAAAGTCTGCTTATTTTTGGCAACAAATATTGTAAGCACGCAATAAAAATAATGGTTATGGCAAATTTTATGCAAGAAAAACCTACATATACTATATAATACTCTAAAAAAAACTGAGGACTATCGTGCGGAAAATTACATTTGTCTCGTATTGTTACGAAATTTGCGTAAATTTTGCATTAATTGTTATGAAAATAAGAATAAATACATTCCACCACTTGGAAGGGACTTCATGGAACCGACATGTCAATAGTTGATTGAGCAGCAGCGGCAGAGTTTTGGTTGCTACTCGGAGCATGTCAATTGCATGTCAGTCACCCATAACTATTGCTTTGCATGTAAAACAAGCAGTTTTGGTTTATTTTTTTGATTGAAAACGGGTTGGCTAGAATTAAGTTGGCCCGAATATGCCAGCCAAATTGATAGCAGCTGATAGATTTGGGTTTTCGTTGATAGATCAGTTTAGTGGGTTAATGTGCTAGGTAAAGTGCAGGGTTCAAGGTTGCCATAAATGTCACAAATTGATTTGTCTAACTCTTCAACAACTGTTCTTTTATTACAGGCACCAAGAAAATGGAATATAAGACCCGGCAGTGGCATGAGAATTGCTTCTGTTGCTGCGTCTGCAAGACGGCCATTGGCACCAAGTCCTTTATACCACGTGAGCAGGAAATCTATTGCGCTGGCTGCTATGAAGAGAAGTTTGCAACACGCTGCATTAAATGCAATAAGGTAAAATAAAAATAATGTTTAGGCTATAAGTGGGTCGTGTTACTTGACCCCTTTAGATTATTTTCTTTGGGGATACGTCAAGTCGTTGGCTTATGTAGACAAGCCAGCAACAATTGACGACTTGGAAACCAACATTAAACGTGTTATTACTGAAATACGGCCCCAAATGCTCGATAGTATGGTCAAAAATTGGACCCAAGGGATGCGCTTTGTAACTCACAGTCCTGGTGGTGACATGCCAGAGATCTTTTTCAAATATTTAATGATACGAAATTATCTATCTAATAAAAGCATATTTGGGGTCATTACATTAATTTTTCTATGTTTTATTTAAGTTTGAAATCCGGACGCGCCTTAAAAAACACCCTTTATAAACTCAAGTACACAATTTGAAATATTATCTCTAAGGACGTTTTGAAACTCGATCTAATTTTATTTATCTATAATTTAAGGATGAACGCATTAAATCGTTTTAACTTAATACATTTAATAGCAATTTGTAGACAAGTTTTTAACCTTTATATTATTTACAGGTCATCACCTCGGGTGGCGTTACCTATAAGAACGAGCCGTGGCATCGTGAGTGCTTCACCTGCACTCACTGCAATATAACGCTGGCTGGACAGCGCTTTACCAGCCGGGATGAGAAACCGTATTGCGCCGAATGCTTTGGAGAGCTCTTTGCCAAGCGCTGCACAGCGTGTGTCAAGCCAATAACAGGTAAGTTTCCTTTATTCAAGTTGTGCATAAGGCGTTTACTTATTAGTTTTATACTGAACTACAGGTATTGGCGGCACGCGTTTCATATCCTTTGAGGATCGTCACTGGCATCACGATTGCTTTGTGTGCGCCAGCTGCAAGACTAGTCTAGTTGGACGCGGTTTCATCACCGACGGACCCGACATTCTCTGCCCAGACTGTGCCAAGCAGAAGTTGATGTAAGCATCATATGAACGCCCAGACCAAGCTAAACAAGATGTGCCCAACTAAACTGAATGTAAACTTTAACATGAACAAAACTTGTCTGAGTGTAACAAACTCGAAAAAAAATCATAATTATATAAAAAAAAAAAAAAATTAGCCATACTTCAAACAAATTAATACAAATTCAACGAAACATGCGAAAACTTGAACAAAAATTAAAATCAAGCATATAAAAAAAAGTATGTATTAAATGTTATACATAAAACTAAATAAAAAATGAAAAAACTACAACTAAAGTAAATGCCTTACACTTAAAAATTACAAAAAATTAGTTAAAAAGAAATGCAACAATTTTGAAAAATTTATTAAAAAAAAAATTATAAATTATATAGAATTAGCAAAACAGCAAAAGTTTATGTCAACAAATTTGATATTTGTGCTTTATAAAAATGTGCACGGCAAATTGTAAAAAAAAAAACGAAAAATATTTATTTGTAATTGCATTTTAACGAAAAAAAAAAAAGAAATGAAAAAGGTTTTGGAACCAATTGTAATTGTATTGTTGCCACACTATATGTTTATTTATTTATTTTAAGTTTTAACAACACACAAAATGCGTTTCCTAACCACGGGTTTTAAGTTGTCATTAATTAATATTAATTTAATTATTTTTGATTTTATATACATTTTATTGCATACTGATTTTACATTTATGTATGTATTTATGTATGTACGTACAATTGTATGTATGTTATTTAACAATGAATATACACAAATACACACACAGACACATAAACATGTATACAAACACGTCCTAGCAATTTAATTGTTTAGTTTTATTTCTTTGTATTATAATAAAACAAAATGTCAAAATTATTTAAAGCACTTTGCGCAAACTAAAAAAAAATAAATATTAATTAAAACAGAATAAAAATTAAAAATAAAACAACAATATGTCAATGTCCTTAACTATTTAATAAATAAATAAATTTATAATCATTTAAAGTTGGTTAAACTTTTTGTGGATTTTAAGTTAAATCAATCAGGTTAATAAAAATGGAGAGGGTATTCAGGTGCGTAGCCAACCCTCAAATGTTGCAAAAATGGGTTGACACTTTTTTGCGACCTTTGATATATATACACTTCGAAATGAAAAACCCCTTGAATCCTGTATGAACGCCTGATAAAAATATACAAAGTTTTTCATTACATTCTCAAGGCCTAGTTCTGGACTTGTAAATTTTAAAGAATTTCCATATATAAAAGTGGGCCATAAAAAATAATGCAATCAAACTTCTTATTATTCACAAAAAATTCATAAAAAAAATAAAGTTTATTAAAAAATGCACGTTAAAGTATCATCACAACAAACAAATAAATAAATTAACCAATTTTAAATACTCAAGAAAACTTTGTATTGCCAAATTTGCTTACGATATCTTCATTAAAAAAAACGAATACAAAACGAACTATGCGCCCTCGGCTACATAGTATTGTCAACGGATTTTCATTAAATTTAGTGCTTAGGCATTTTAAAACATTTTCCGAAATCCTAACGAGTTACCATATGCCTGTAAAATTTTTGGTTTTTTTCAATGTGCTTTGAAAATCCCCTATGTAATATAACCTTGATTTCGAAAATATTAAATAAACTTGTTTATCATGACATACTTAATTAGATATCTAGCTAAAGGTAACTTTGAGGGGTTTCTGACTTCTCCGTTTCTATGCTATAGACTTTATACCTTACAGCTGCAGGGTTTTAAAAGATGGCGTACGTTAAAGTCGGGCGCAGACGATTTTGTGATACCCTGTAACTATCACATTGCAATTAAACCCGATATATTGCTTAAGAACTCCAAAAGATATTTTATTTGCCAAATTTGGTTACGTTAATTTCCTAAACAAACAAAAAACAATGGAATTTTGCACCAATCACATTTTTTTAAACGATCTGTCCTATGGGAGCTATACGATATAGTCAACCGATTTTGATTTTTTGAGTGATTGGAAACCTTTGGGTTTTTCGAGGTCCTCTGAAACACTCTCCCCTGACATAATGATGCATCTAATCTAAAAATTTGGTTGCTCTAGTTCTTACCATCGCTGAGATCTAGGCGTTCATACAGACAGACAGGCAGATAGTCGGACATGGGTATAACGACTTCTCTAGTCACCCTGATCATACTATACTTTAGCTAACTTTTGGGGGTCTGTTACATACGTTTTCGGCTTGCACAAACTTAATTTACCCTTTGCACTATAAAGTACAGGGTAAAAAAATCAAGTATGTGCATACTTTCTATTTATGGTAATTTTTAAGAATTCACAATTTGGGACGACCGATGTAATAAGTTAGAGTTCCCTTATTTGTTGGGACCAGTCAATTTTAATAATGATAATATTTTTGTGAAAGCTGTAGTGCGACTCTAAGGATCTATTGTGCGACTACTAGCCCTAGAGCTCCTCAGTTAGTCTAAGTCCCTGAACGAATTTAAGAATTGATATGTTTCTGCAACGTCTTAGGCCCTGTTTGGGGTTTCCCACCAACGTTCCTTGTTACCTTATCTGCTATTTTCTTCCCGAAGGTGCTTGTAGATCCATCCCATTGTAAATACTTTGAATTCGTTACGGAATGTTATCGCATCTATAGTACACTTTAAATATAAAAGGATTTTAGGAACGATTTATTTTTAATTACATACGCTTTTTAGCAAAGCAATGAATAATTATTATATATTATTAAACTTCATTAATGACAGAGTTCATGGTGTGTAAATTTCGTTAGTAAAGTCTCCTGAGCCACCAGGGCCTGTGCCTGTAGTGGGAAGCTTACGGCACAAACCAAAACAACCAGGAAAAGATATAATAATGTAGTAGCTCTCATATTTCTAATCGAAACTGGACTGTATTCTTCGAAAGCGACATAGGTCGCTTCTATAGGCCAATCTATTGACTTAAAGATGTCGTAGTTATTTGTTTACTTTAATTTATTGCTTATAGAAAGACATAATTGGTAATTAGTGAACCACCTGTGACAACTCGAAGCGTTTATCATAGTAATTTGGCTAAAAGTTGCATCAAAAAAGTTATTCAAGTACGTAAACAATTTGCAAATTAAAATTTCAATATCTTGACTTCTTCCGTAATTTGACTTTGGAAAGGAAGGAGAAGGTGTAAGTCTGCGTAACTGCATTATAGAGCCCAAAAACTAAATTTTCAAGATTTTTCTATTTTATCTTTGTTATTTATGATGTTTTTGGTTGTAAATTTGTACAAGAATAGTGATCGCTTTTAACGTAGAGCCTATTCACGCTTGCTGTTGAGTTGAGGAGTTCAAAAGTTGAGTGCTTTTGCAACAACAAAATTGCAGGGTTGAGTTTAAACAGTCAACTTAACTTTTCCTCAACCCTGACCCTATTCTACTTTTTAACTGGTGAGTTTTTGAGAGAATGTTGCAAAATGTTCTTAGTCTTCGAGGAAAGCTTGGTACAAGATGGTCAAGCATCTCCGCTTCCTCCTCTTCACCTCACTCAGATTGAAGTCATGATATCAAACAAAATAAAACCATTGGCATGCATAAATATAAAAATACTTATTCTGAATGATTTGCAATCTATGCCAGTTTGGTTTTGAAGCGATAACCCTTTGCTGAATACCATATCTCCAGAAAAGCGTTGTGATCGGCTGATTAGGCTGATTAGAGCTTTCTCCTAATATTTTCAAGCCAGTGAAGTCGATTGGTAGAAATGTGAAGCATACGTTGACAGATTTGCTGGCTAAACTTTCAAATTCATTAATTTACTCCTGAATTACGTTCGGAGCTTGGTACTCACGAGAATCTTAATATAAAACGAAGACATGGTCAGCGTAAGCAGCAAACACATCTTGTCCGGAGTAATACACGTATTGCGGAGAAGTGCTGCGGAAAGACTTTTCTGGGGTATTCTTACTAAGGCAGCTCGGGTTAGGAACTGATGCTTTAGTATCTGGATATAACATTATGATCGAATGAAAACTTTAAAAGATTTAATTTCAGACTAACGCAGACAAATGCTAGCCAAGTAGAGAAAGTAACTTTTTTTTTTCTGAACAAAAATATTCCTAAAAAAAAAAATATATTAGAATTTGGTTAATGAAAATAAACCTTCGATATTCAATGTGTCAGAAATTGCGCCTTTAGGCGTCTTAATGTAGCTTAATCATATCACTAATAATATTTCTTGAAAAAGCAAGACACTTTACGACTTTTAGATTGTTCTCTTTATAAAAATAACATTGCGATTTCTTGCCACCACAAAACAACAAACAAAAATATTTGTGCATATAAAATTATTTCCATCGGGCTGTTTGAAAATAACATGTTTTTATATAGCAAGCAGTTATTTGTTGTGAACAAAATATGGCTCTTTGTTATCGATTATTATCAACACAGTTATCGCTACTACAAGAAATGCTAAACACAAATTGACAAATAACTTTGAAATTTGAACAAAATGAGAAAGTTATTAAAATATTTTAAAATGGCATGCAACAAGCTTACTTCGTATTACAGAAAATTGTAATTTTACTTGCTGGCTATGTTTCATAAATAATTGGCCGTGACATCGTCAAATCGATAATTAAAAGACAATTTTCATTGTATGGCAACCACAGACCACTCTGTCCAAAGTAAAAAGTAAATTTTTACTAAATTAAAAATAAATTTTTACACGCTTATATAGTGTATTTATAATTGGACAAAATGGTAGTGTCGGAAAACGAAAAGGTTAGTAATAGCAATTACTATTTGTGGGTTTTGTATAAACAAGCGCATGCAGTGTTTTTACGGCCAAAACAAGTGCGGCACAATGTTCCTTATTGCCTCACTTCATGTGTATGTCTTATGGTTTAAGTTGGCGTGGCATGACGCGTTTTTTTTAATTATATTTCATGCGTTATTTGAAGCAGTTATATTAAATCTTACTTATTTTATTGCAATAAGTGTTTTCTTACCTTATGTTTAATGTATGTACATATATGTATGTATGTAATTGCACGTTGTTGCCTACGTCATAACGTAACGTAACGCTTGTAATGCTCTTTATGTAGCAGTGGCATTCTAGCTGTCTCGCGTGCTCTTTTGCAGGCTGCATAAGAGTAAATTTGCAGTTTGGCATACATTGCACGCTCACTCACTGGAATTATCACACAATTAAATACAGTGCATCGCACTTTTGTCAAATGATAAAAGCAAACAAAAGCCACAAAAAATCAGCGCAAAAATCACAAAGGCTGCATAAAAATCAGATATATATGTACATAGAATAAACTTAATACAGACGAGTCGATTGTAACTCTCGCATACACATGGCATCTCATGTGAAAGTGTTTCGTCAGAGTGTGTGTGTGTGTAAGTGCGCTAGTGTGCAGCATAAAAAGTAGGTAAAGCTTAAACAAAAGAAAAAAAATTACTGCAATGAGCATGTCAGCCATTATTAGCAACAACAACAGCAATATGGCAAACAACAGTTAAGTTTTAACCATGGCGACAGCGAAAAGCCGACGACTTCGACTTTCATCGCAGGCTTAAGCATTCTACGCTGGCTTTTAGTAATCCGCGAAGCTGCCAACAAAACGCACACGAAAATCAAATTTTTTGCACATTTTTTTTTTATAAACTAAATTTAATTTATAAACCTTTAGCTTTACGTTAAATGTCAAAAGTGTAAAATTGTTAGTGTGTGCTAGCAACACTTTCTTTTTGGAAATTTGCAGCACTTTAGTTTTAATAATCCAACTAAAATAAATAGTGAAAAAAAAGCAACAAAATATATAGAAAGTGAACGCGTCAGGATAGATAGCAAATTTAAAGCAAAAATAAGCGCCGTTTTTTAACACAAATCTAAAGTAAAACAGGTCATTGCCATACAAATTGTTCGGCTGCATTTAACGAGTTTATCAAGTTTGCCAGTATATACACACAAGTGAACTAAGTCAATTGGTTTCTCGCACGGATACGTAGCGGTCATTGCCAGAAACGGAATCGTAATTTGCAAAAATATCAAAAATACTTGCTGCACCTAGTAATTATACACACACGGTCGCCATATAAAAAATATACAAATATTGAAAAGCTTTGCGCGCACACACACACTAGCACACAATCTCAACAAGTGAATCAGCAGAAGCAGCACAAACAGCGGCAGCGTCTGGTCATCGCCTCTAGACCGAAACTTGAAGCCTTAACAGCAGTGTCTCTGGAAATATATATACGTATAAACAATTTAAAACAGCTGCAACATGCAGAGCGATTTTCATAGAATGAAAAACTTTGCCAATCCCAAGTCAATGTTCAAAGTAAAACTAAAAACCATAAGCTCTTGCCAAACATTGCTAATATCAAATTTTGCGTATTATTACAGAGCTCCGCTGCTACCGCTGAGCAGAGCAATGACAGTGCAAATACTGTTGCGCCTGGACGTCCAGAATCCACACCAGCCACAGCTCCTGTAACTGCTCCACCTGCCAAGGAGGAGACAGCCAAGACTGGCGAGCCAGCATCAGATGAGGCTGTGCGCACTGAGCATTTGTTCAAGCATCCACTACAGAATACATGGACCTTGTGGTATTTGGAAAACGATCGCTCCAAATCGTGGGAGGACATGCAAAATGAAATAACAAGTTTCGATACTGTTGAAGACTTTTGGTCTCTATACAATCACATTAAGCCCCCATCTGAGATCAAACTAGGCAGTGATTATTCGCTGTTCAAGAAGGGCATACGGTAAGTGGAAATACACGTACTGTTGTTTTTTAATGTCTATATGCTCGTATTGTTACAGCCCTATGTGGGAGGATGCGGCCAATAAGCAAGGCGGACGCTGGGTAATAAACATAAATAAGAGCTCAAAAGCTGATTTGGATAATCTGTGGCTCGATGTGGTAAGTTAAAAAGACTGAATCATCATTTCTTAAGCATGGCATAAAGAAATATGTCGGTAGACCCTGTGTGCTTTGCTTACTAATGGTAGGCTATTGTTTAGGTTTTAGCATCTGCAACACTTGACGAAATTGGCTTCGCTTTGCAGATTTTTCTATTCTTCATTTTAGTTGTTTATTGAGCCCACATTAGTAGCAATGCATTATATTCAATTTGAAAAACTTGATGTTGCTGCCGGCATATTAAACAATAACAAATTTTTGCTTTGTTTTCCAGTTACTCTGCTTGATAGGCGAGGCTTTTGATAACTCCGATGAAATTTGCGGTGCTGTTGTAAATATGCGTGGCAAGATCAACAAAATCTGTAAGTACCAAATACGTTTGCATAAGTTATATTAGTTAATGGTTTGCTTTTGCATTTGCAGCTATTTGGACTGCTAATGGCAATAATGGTGAAGCCGCTTTGGAGATTGGTCACAAGCTGCGTGATGCTTTGCGTCTGGGACGCCAAAGCTTGAATTACAACCTACATAAAGACACAATGGTTAAGCAGAGTTCCACCGTCAAATCGATCTATACTTTGTAAACACCTACTCACCAGCATTGGTTTTAGTCGATTTAAAACTTAAAACTTTTGATTAAAACCAGTTGCACTATGTAATCGCCGATTACAAAAAACGTACACATTGGCGCAAAATAACAAATTAATTTTTGTATTCGTTATATGGATTAAAAGAAAATTGCATTGTACAACTTTAAGCATATGTATTTTTATTCAAATACTTTCTAAGCGTAACGTTTAAATCTAATGGAAGTTAAAAAGGCACTTTGGTGTAGTAGCCGCCTAGTGCGACATAATGCTCTCGACTTTGCGACGTAAATCGTTGCGACCGCACTCGGAAAGTCCACGGCATAGCAGTAAAAGTAGATGTCTTCGATCGTTGCACTCATCTTCCTCAAAGATTTGGAGCACACGCAAAATTCGTGATTTTAAGTCATTTGGGAAACGCATTTCAATTTCATCCATGGCACCTTCAGCTAGACCCAAACGACGGCCTAAATCTCGCCAAGAACGACCTAGCTCCTCGGACAGTTTCTTAAAAATAGCTGAACGCTTGTGTTCAGACAGTTCTGCTGTAGTTATATAGTTTTGTTTGGGCTGAGGCGATGCCCTTGAAGTTTCTAATGATGGCGGGTTGATATGCAATTCCTGTTTGAGTTCCTCGCACAGACGCAGCTCCTGGTATTCATTAAACGGTTGTCGCTGTATTTCACTTATGTGGTAGCTATCCAAAGCTGTGCGTAGTGGTTTATTGTCACAACGTTCAGCCATAGTGGTAAAGTAAGACACATTATTCTCGCTTATCACATCCTTGCTCTCCAAACAGGCAATCAAATCGTCAATGCTTTTAATACGATCAAACCTACGCTTTGCACCGATTTCAGCCGAAAAGAGTATCTTTAGTTCAGCAAGATCCTGCTGGCTGCACTTTTGTGCAGCCATTTGTTTTAAAATATCGTAGCTCCAATGCGTAGCCTGCGTCATGCTAAAAGCAGTTTGTTTTTGCTTAAAACTTTACTTCCTTCTAAGATTAATATTAAATTTCTAAGAATTGACGAGCTTTCTTAACAGGGGCCGAGAATTGACCAAAATGAGAGAGTGGCGCAGAGCATAACAAGTAAAAAAGAGATAGACAGATGATTAAACAGCTGTTGGGGTGGCCATGTCAGCTATGCATACTACCTGCTATCGATGTGTTTAAAAACTTATCGATGATCTAACTATTGAATCTCGCAGTATTTTTTTTCGTCGCTCGTCGTGTACGGTTCGTTTTCGCTGTCAAAATGTTTTTATTATTAACAAATCCTATAGCATTAAAGTGTGAAAAAAATTAATTAAAAATTGCTGCAAGTTTGGCTATAAAAACAGTATGTTTGCTAAAGCGTATGCCAACAATTTTTTGTAGGAAAAAACCGCAAACCTGCAGCAACAACAACAAGTCCAATATATTGTGCATTAGTATATAAATTTAAGCAACGCATTTTTTGGTGCGTTTAACATATACACACACATACACGCAAACACATTGCATTCAAATATAAAGAATAACAAAAGCAAAAAGCTCAATGCCTTATATAGAACATAATAAAAATGAAAAAGAATTTTTGCAAAAAATCGAAGTCAAAGTCAAGCCAAAGCCAACGAACGAACGAAAGGCTAAAAATTTGAGCAACGTTCGCTATAAATAAAGTGCCAGCAGCGGCGCAGCATCTGTTTATCATTTAAAAATAAACAAATGTCTTAAGAGAAATACAAATAATAACAACAAAAACATAAACCTGAACGTGAACCATATATAAAGCAGGCCTAGGGTCGTGCTGCGTTCAGCAAACCACGAAATCAGACAAAGGACAACAACAACAAACGCAAACGAGCAGACGCCGAAGCTCAACAAAAAATAAATATATATTTATATATACATATATATATAAAACAACAACAAAAATGCCGTGCGAAAATCCAAAAACATCAGACATCGAGCATGTCGATTGGAGCACTGGCACCGGATCCGGTCAGCACTATACAAATGTCAGGTAAGCGTAATTTTGGGGTCGGTATTATGAATTGACAGGGCCAAAAACTATTTGACGAGCCAGCAACTTTGTCAACGTAGTATGTGTCGTCCGTGTGTGTTTTTATTTAATTTTTTTTTTGGTCGTAAGCGTGTGGCGTCGCCCTTGACATGACCATGTCGCATAGTTTGGCATATAACAGAAAACATTTTCATTACATACAACAAAGTGCTATAAATTATTCAATGGCAAGCCGCAAGTAAAACTACTAAGAAATAAGTAGGGCTGCAAAAGCAGATTCGAACCGATCCGGTTCGAAACGTCTTTGCAACCGCAGTGCCACTTGTGCACTAAGTTTCAAACGAACCCAGAACCGGAACAAAAAAAAGGTTTCAAATTTAGTTCGAAGTTCATAAATGATTTTAATAATTTTATACCTAATATTGATAATAAGTTTATAACTTTGGACGAATTATCTACAAAAATGGTGTTGTTGTTTGAGAAAAAGACCTCCCGTCTTGATCATATTACCATAAACTTAGTAGAGTCTTACTACTTACTAACTTTCCTTGTTGGTATTACAGACAGTTTTTTTTTGCTCTAGGATATTAAAGAATCATAATAAAAAAATTTCAAATATTCACAACGTATGAACGCAAACCTTATCATTTTAGCTTAGTGGCTCAAGCGAGTTTGTTTATCTGGTTTATATTTACAACACAATAGAGCACTAAAAGAACAAGCAGTTTCGTTGCGCAGCCCACATATTCTTTCTTTATTTTATGCAAGATTTTATAAACACAAAATGCGACTTTTTTTAAACACACAACATATAAAAATGTTTAGCTGTAATTAATAATGCCCGTCGTACAGCAAATTTTAGATTACTAAACAATATTTTAAAACAAATGACAATTCATTTTCACTCAATTTTAGGGAAAGTGAAAACCAGCAGGTGCATGCCGAATTTGATGAGATGTGCTGCTGTTTAATATCGTTGCAAACAATTTGTGTAAAACTTGGTTTAAACCAAAACCAGCTCGCTTAAACCTGCTAAAAACAAACGAACCGAACTTTGCAAGAACAATTCTAAGTTTTGCAGCCCTGAAAATAAGTACAAATACGCGCACACACACGCACAACCAGCGTCGGCTTATATACTACATATGCACATGTTTCTGTGTGTTTGCGCGAGAAAGTAGGTGGCAATATTTCGCCTGCTGCCTTTATACGTCCGTTGATTGAACTGTTTGATTGGCGCCCTTTCAAATAAATAGCCTCGCTTTTTACTCTTTTTTTGGTCGCTCATTATGCGTATGCGTAACAGCAACTATTTCAATTAGTGATGACAAGTCACTCACTAATATACTTATTTATTCACTTTGTTTTAATTGCTTGTACTTATTTACTTTTAATAATCGTACTTAGTGTCTATATTAACAATTATTGCATTAGATTTATTTTGTTTGAAAATTAATTACAGATATATGCAAATAAAATTTTTACTACAACACTGGAATTAATTACTTTTAGAATCACAATTCTTATCAATGGCTGGTTAGCTAGTGAATTAAAAATGCAAATTTTGCAATTGATACGCAATGGCAGGCAAGTGTTGATTGCTAAACGTTTGGTTATTGTAAATGTATTGCATTAAATAACTGCGCTTTAGCTTACATACTTGTTCTTATAGCTTATACACTCCCACGCATTTGAATAGGGACAACTTTTTTGTGTGCCAAGTAGCAACATCTTTTTTTTTTCGTATTTTTATATGGAATCAAAGGGACTCAGATATGTGCATATATCGATATGACTATATATCGGAGGGAAGAAGCTGTTGCTTGTACCAAAATCTCGGATATCATAAGAACAAAGTACGAAATTGAAGAGATATTTACGCTCTATGAGTTATGTTTTTAATGTTTAAACTTCAGATCCCCTTTTCTTTAAACTAACATATTTTTGTCATTATCGCGATAAAATTTTAAATTTATTAAAAATCAAAAACCACCTGTTTTTTTTAGAGGTTCACAACTTTGAGTTGGCAACACTGCTTTATCCCATTTAACAGCTGATAGTTGCTTTTTGTTGAGTTTGGTTTGACATTTCATTATGGATAGACTTACACCAGAGCAACGCTTGCAAATTGTTGAAGTTTTTTATCAAAATAATGGTCTCTCCGATGAAGCCCATTTTTGATTGAATGGGTACGTTAATAAGCAGAATTGTCGCATTTGGAGTGAGGATAATCCACAAGCTTTTGAAGAATTTTGTGACATCTCTTAATATAATATGATGCCTGTCCATCACTTATTTATTATGATTCATACAGACGGACATGGCGCAATCTATTTACGAGATGGATTAGATATAGATCAATCTACCCAAAAGATGAAATTTTAGCTTTGTAGAGAGATTTCTTAGCATATTAAAATTTTAGTTATGAGAAAAGCTTTTCAGTCTTCTTCATATTGATAACTTTTGAATATTTGGACTTGTATATTATGCAAGTTAGAACATATTTTTAGTTGACTTAAAATTTTATTCTGTGGAAATGCGCATATATTACACGATTTTAACACTTAGAATAAGCCTTATGTAGCTTAGCGCTCTCTTACAATACAGTTACGCTAATTGCATAGTTTTAAGAAGAGAACATACTACGTCTGAAACTTTCTATAACACAGATGTTTCCCTATTAAACGTGTATTTCGATATAAATGTTTTTTATCTAAACTTTTTTCAACCATTTTTACAACAAATGTTTTTGTAAATGCGTAAAGGCTCTTGGTACACACTTCTTTGTTAGTCATATAAATATGTAAATAACCAATAGGTGTATACCAAAAACACATAAAAAATATTTACAATTCATCTCAGCTCAACGTTATGCAAATATTTTACCTAACTATAAATTTATTTTTGCCATAATTAAGGCGCTATTTTAATTTATGCAAGAGTCAACAGCAAGTGTTAGGCCAGTCAACCAACTGACACATTCAAATAAAATACACACACACACACACACACACACAGCTGGCAGCTGTCATCCGCATTGTTGTTGTTATTTTTGTTCTCATTGTGGTTATCAAAACTCTAATCTTATTCTCTCGCTGTTGAAATGTTGCGCTCTTATCACAGCAAAGTATGTGTATTATCAATAAACAAATATGTGTGTATATACAAAATTTATACATACGAAGTGAATGATTGTACCATATAATTTAAAATTTGTCTGTTTTTGAAGTAAAATTTATAAAAATTTACCTAATATTCATAACATAATAAGTTATGAATCATAACTATCGTGCTTATATGGAACTGCTAAGTACCAAGAAAGAAAAAAAAAAAATAAAAGTCTCTTATACTTACTGATAAGACGTTATTTATAATCTTACTACTTAGGCCAATTCAAAGAAAATAAAATAAATAAATAAACAGCAAATTTCTATGAATTCTCTAAAGTATGTAGTTCTATATACAAATTTATGTATATAAGCACTTATATGTGTGTATGAATACATATGGTATTTATACATGCTTATGCATACAAATGTGTTTGTATGTTTTTTTTTTTTTTTGGCATCAATTGCGCACTTAAAAAATTGTAAGCCAAACCAGTTGGTTTAAAAATAAGCTAAAATCGTGGTTATATACAATATGCTACATACATATACGAGCGAAAGTACGCACATATGTATTAAGAATGTTCTTGTATTTGTGCTCAAAGACAAAGCAAAACGGTTTCCCTGCTTTTGCCACTCACTGACAATGCTCATAAAAATATATAATTATACTCAATATGTATATATTTTATGTAAATGCACGCATGTGTATATAACAATTTTTCGAGGGCGTGTTTTTTAAGGGCCAAGCAAGGGGTTAAAAAACTGCTAATTTGTTAATTTATTTTTTTATTTACATTCATGAATTTAAACAAAGGCAACGTTAAACGATTCATTTGATTAAGCGATATTATATGCTTTTTATGAAAGCTAAACAAGATCATATTAAATATAATTAATGTAATGTAACATTAAATACTTTTAAAACTTTTATTATACTCTTCTGTTCCAAAGGTACAAAGCACAATGTAAAAAAAAAAAAAATCTGGCCGGAACAGAATATTCATGCCTTATATTATCTTAATATAAACTTCGATATATTAATACATCGATGTTTTCCAGCACTGCACAGTGGGCCCGCGTGGCCAGTTTTTGGCCAAAAGCCCTCCAGATGAAAGTCAAAATTGGGACAAAATGACAATTTAATATTATTTTACACATATTAAGGTATCCTGTGCAGAAAAAATGTTTAAATTATAATTAGTGGTTTTTAAGTAATTAGCCATCAAAGTTAACATTTTGTATTTTTTGAACTTTCGCGATAATTAACAGAAAAAAAAAAAATTCATTTACCATGATACATGTAGCTAAGAAATTTTTATTCACTTTATTATTTATAAGTATTACTTCAGAAAAAAAAAATAAAACTGAGCTTAAAAACTTTTCGGTTTAAAATACATTTGAGTAGCTATAAAGATTTTGTTGGTTTTTTTTTATCATTTGGTTACTTTGCTTTAAGGGTACCTCCGACTACCACTCGATATTTGAATGAAAAAAATGTTATAAAATTCTTCACATGTTTTACAACAAAATGTAATTTCTCTGACTTGCGGAAATTGAATTTTGTATCTAAAAGTTCAATTTTAAAAATTCACCCCCAGAAAATTTTAATATTTTTCGAATTTCTTAGCTGCCTAAAAGTATGCTTTAATAAGAATTTTTTCAAAAGTTTACTAAAATGTGCAAAAAATTTACAATTTGAAAATTTTATAGCAAAGCTTACAAAGATGCAAATCAAAAACTGTAAAAATTATCAATTTTGACGAAAAAACGTAAAAATTTAAATATGGATTTTTCAATTTTTTGTTCGGAAATTAAAAGAGCATGCAAAAAAATTATAACAGTCAAAAACCAGATGAATTGATGATGTCGTCTTTTTGTAATTAGCTTCGAAAGCTGACACTATTTGGGGCTACAACTCCAAAACCATTCCATACTATGGGTGTAGGCTATTTTTTCAATGTATGAGGAGCTCATATATACCTCTTTGTGAAATATGGTCCAATTCCAAATAAACGTTTTTTTTAATTAAGTTAAAAAAATTTTTTTGTTTTTAAATTTTTTCAATTTTAGTCTGGATTATCTATATCTCAAAATATCTGAAGAGGCTCAAACTTCTCAGAAAAATAGTTCAGGAACACGTGTGTAAAATTCACTCTTAAAAAAATATTATGGAAATGAAAATCTGGGCCCACAGTTCACTGGCACAAAGGCATAATACAATAGTGGTCAAAAGTATTTTGACATAAGTAAAAAAAAAAATTTATTAATGTGAATTAAACTTTTCTATTTTGTTGAGATCCAAGCTTTGAGGTGGCCAATTAAATGTATTGATTTCTCTTAAAAACTTGGATCATATGGGTATTGTGGCACAAAGTATTATCCTGTACCGTAATAAAGGCTTGTCCAATGACCGCAAGTGGAAGCCCGGTCGTGTAGGATATGTAAATATTTATCTTTATTCATTATGCCATCAATTGGTAGTAAATCGTCCAAGCAAATGCAGCTTAAACATACTCACGAGCCTCCAACATTAGTTACACGTACCCATACAGGCATTGGTTTTTTCCCAAACATTGTTCAATTACCTTCAATAAACATTATTTTTTCAATCTAGGATATGCAAGGGAGCTTTATATATCCATAATTTGTGTTCCCAAAACGATCGTGCCTTGTTTTTATATTAATTAGCTAATGTTAACCTTTTAAGCCTATTTTTTGATAAAATACAAGGATTGTACGAGCTACAAAGGTAGTAAAACTGGCCTCCTTTCACTGTCTTCTATAATTTTTTCTACTAATTAATATTTTATGCTGTTTATTGATTTCATTTGATAAAGATTTTGGTGTATTTGAAGCATCTTTCAAAAATTTTCTTAGTTTAATGCCGTGATCTATAGCGCCCTTTTGCGTGCTCTGCCCGAACTGGCTGTATTATTTATAGAATAAGTTTTGTTTTGCCTCATAATTTAGTAGTAGGTTTGTCTAGGCATTTTGTAAAATCTGATATGGTATACCGCTGGAAAACCGGCATTATATTTTGTGACTTTTTCATTTCGAACAAGTTGACCGAATTCAGGTATTTTGCCGATTATAAAAAAAACGAAGGGCAAGAAAATTGGATATTGTTTACATTACTTGTACCGCACGGGAATCAAAGAAATTGCAACTGATCGCAATGTCAAAATACTTCTATCCAGCAAAAAATGCGTCATCTAAGCTTTAAGATTATATAGAAAAAAAATGCAAATCATTATCAGTGCAATCTTTGGCTCACTAAAAGTTAATAATAGAATCTCTTTCTCCAAAGTAAAATGGAGTTTATACAGTTTTTATACCCTGTACCGTATGGTACAAAGGGTATATTGTGTTTGTGCAAGCTGAAAATGTATGTAACGTACAGAAGGAGACGTCGGAGACGCCCCAAAGTTACCTAAAGTATGATCAGAGTGACTAGAGAAGTCGATATACCCATGTCCGTCCGTATGAACGCCTAGATCTCAGAGATGGTAAGAGCTAGAGCAACCAAACTTTCAGATTAGATCCCTTATTAATCCATAGGAGACAAGTTTATTTTATTTTTTTGATATCGGGATTACATTATATAGCTCCCATAGGAGTGTTTCAGAGGACCTCGAAAAAAAGAAAAAGTTTTAGATGGATAATTCGTTTGTTTATGAAGACATCATAACCAAATTTGGCAATCGGAAGTTTTTTAGAGACCCCCAGTACTGTACCAAATTTTATCAAAATCGGTTGTCTATATTATATAGCTCCCGTAGCATCGATCGGTCGAAAAAATTTTTTTTGTATAAAATTCGTTGTGTTTCGTTTGTTTGTGAAGATATTGTAACCGAATTTGGCGTTAAGAAGTTTTTTTAGCGTTCCCAAGCACTCTAGCAAATTTGATCAAAATCGGTTGACTATATCATATAGCTTCCATAGGAACGATCGGTCAAACAAACGCTTTATTTTACGAAATTCGTTGTGTGTCGTTTGTTTTTGAAGATATTGTAACCAAATTTGGCGTTAAGAAGTTTTTTAGCGTTCCCAAGCACTCTAGCAAATTTGATCAAAATCGGTTGACTATATCATATAGCTTCCATAGGAACGATCGGTCAAACAAACGCTTTTTTTACAAAATTCGTTGTATTTCGTTTGGTTTTGAAGATATTGGAACCAAATTAGGCACTCGGAAGTTTTTTTAGAGTACCCAAGCACTGCACCAAGTTTGATCAAAATCGGTTGACTATATCATATAGCTCCCATAGGAACGATCGGTCAAAAAAATTGTTTGGTGCAAAATTCGACTGATTTCTGTTTGTTTATGAAAATATCGTAGCCAAATTTGCCGAATAAAATATCTTTTGCAGGTCTTAAGCAATATTTCGGACTTAATTGCAATGTGGTAGTACAGGGTATCCCAAAGTCGTCTGCGCCCGACTTTAACGTACGCCATCTTTATATATAAGCGATATAATGTTTGGTATAGTTTTGTCAAAATACTTTTGGCCACTATTGTAAGTTCCTGCAAATGTATTTAACGGCCAGAAAGAGAAATAACGCAGCCCATAAAATATATAAATTCTTGAACAGAAGTTGATATGTCCATCTCTCAGTATAAACGAAAGTATCTCAAAGATTACCAGCTATAGCTATGGAGCTATGGTCTCGTTGTTTACTTGCATTCAGTCAGTCTGGCACATATTTTTCCAGTTACAATTTTGAAATTTAAACCACTTTCGTCTCAAATTCGGAGGAATACCTTAGTACTAAAGAAAAGCACAGTGTCCCGACTGTAACCGGCCACTTGTGATTTTTTTTTTGTGATTTGGTAACAAAAAACCACTTAAGCCATTAATTAGTTTGTGTTAATGAGTAATTCTAGAGAACAGCTTCAGCAGCATTTGTTATCAATGTTAATAGTTGTACAAAACATATGTATACATACATGCTCGTTATCAGTAAGATTAATACTTAAGTGCTATTAACTCAGGGATTGCCTATTGTAATTACTTATTTTTAGAGTGTTTTAATAGCCTAATACATTAAAAAAGTATTAGAAAAGTGTCATCTTCAAAAACAACTGCCTGTTTGATTCGCTACTGAATGAATACATCATTCCATATAATATATTTTTATTAAAAGATACATTTTCTTTCACATGCATATACATATAGAAAATTCTTAGTAATTCCAGCTAGCAGACGATAACAATATGGTGAATTTTAATGTCGGTTGCGGCCGACTTTGAGACACCCTGTACAATGACAACAAACAAATAAATAAATTAAGCGATTTCGTTCAAATTTGGCATAGAGTGCTTAGGTACGCTATTTTCATCAACCAATGATATATGCCCTGTAAACATTTTTTTTCACCGATCGGTCCTATACGACAAAGTAAAAGTGTATTTTTTTTGAGCTCTACAGTACACCATGGCAGCTACATACATAATACGACATAATAAGAGATCTTAATTGAAAGTTAAATTGAAATTCATACAGACGGAAGTATGGACGGTGTCCGACTTCTCTGTTTTATACACATTCGACTTGCCCAAAATTAACATACACTTTGTGGCTATCCTAAAATATAAATTAAAACCCAAAACTTGTACAGTATAAAAAATTATTATATAAAATACAGGTAAAGAGAGAGAAAAAACGGAATTAAGTTTGGCTGAAATTTTGCACCTGCTGTTGGAAATTTGATCTCCTTTGTGTGTGTTTTGTATACATTTTATAATATGATTGCTGCATTTATTAAAAACGAGGGTGGGTTAATAAGGCATAGAAATTTTTATTTCTTTGCATTTATAATTTTCTTAAGTTTACTTCTTTTTGTGCCACTCCATCTAATGTCTAACTATTTTTCTTTAATTGTGAATATATACAAAGAACTTTGGTAATTAATAATCTATTGAAGCTTCAAAGGAGGCGTAGCAGACCATATGTGCTTTATAGCTAAATGGTAGTCGGTCCGTCCCACTGTGGGCCCAGATTTTCATATTTTGACCAAAACCTTGTCATTTCCATAATAATTTTTTTAGAAAGATGAAATTTTACACACGTGTTCCTAAATGATTGAACTAATTTTCTGGGAAGTTTGAGCCTCCTCCGATTTTTTTTGAGATATAGATAATCCATACCAAAATTGGAAAAAACTTGAAAAAACCAAACAATTTTTTTAAATCAATTAAAAAAAAAACGGTTAATTTGAATTGGACCATATTTCACACAGAGGTAGATATGAGCTCCTCATACATTGAAAAAAAAGCCTACACCCAAAATATGGAATGGTTTTGGAGTTATAGCCAAATAGTTTCAACTTTCCAAGTAAATTACAGAAAGACGACATCACCAATCCATCTAGTTTTTAACTATTATAATTTTTTTTGCACACTTTTTTAATTTTAGAAAAAAAATTTCAAAAATCTATATATGTATGTATAATTTTTACGTATTTTCGTCAAAATTAATAATTTTTACATTTTTTGATTTGCATCATTGAAAGTATGCCTTAAAATTTTCCAATTGTATATTTGTTATACATCTTAGTACAACCTTTGAAAAAATCGTTATTGAAAAAAACTGAACTATCAAAAAATAGTAAAATTTCCTGGGGGTCAATTTTTAAAATTCAACTTTTAGATACAAAATTCAATTTCCGAAAATCGGGAGGAATTACATTTTATTGTAAAAATGTGAAGAAATTTGTAAAAAAAATTCGATCAAATATCGAGTGGTAGTCGGAGGTACCCTTAAAGCAAAGTTGCCAAATGATAAAAAAAAAAAAACAAAATCTTTATAACTATTCGAATATATTTAAAACCAAAAAGTTTTTAAGCTCAATTTTATTTTTTCTCTAAAGTAATATTTATACATAATAAAGTGAATGAAGATTTCGTTGCTACATGTATCATGGTAAATTCATGTTTTTTTTTCTGAAAATGATCGCGAAAGCTCATAAAATACAAAATGTCAACTTTGATTGCCAATAACTTAATAACCACTAATTATAATTGAAAATTTTTTTCTGCACAGGATACCTTAATATATGTAAAATAATATTAAATTGTCACTTTGTCCAAATTTTGATTTTCATCAGGAGGGCTTTTGGCCAAAATCTGGCCACGCGGGCCCATTGTGCGTCCGTAAAATCACAGATTTTCTAAACCACACAAAGAAGCATATAGTCCCTCTTCAGATCGAATTTGTTGAACTATTTCGATATCTTGCCACGCTCACGAGCAGTTCGAGGTAGTTAGCTAGGCTGTTTAATAATCTGATCCGTGAACAAAATTGTATAAAGCATCAAAAGTTATTGTCGCACATATATGTAAGTGCATCGAAATTCGCACCTCTCTACATATGCACTTGAAACTTACCACAGATATTTCAAATAGCCTTTTTTTTACTTAACTTTCGATCTAAGTCCAAATCGTTTGTAATTTAGGGAACTTATAGGTATAAATACTGCCCCAAAAGTTGTATTTTTCAATTGAAAACTGCAAAAAATCAGTATGGACTTAATGCATGATTAAAGTATGCAGGAATATCTAATATATAAAATTCTCGTGTCACGCACTTTTCCGAAACAGCTCGACCGATTTTTATGAATTTTTTTTTATATTAGGTACGTACGAGTCGTAAAGTATTTTTCCTACCTCCTCTCCCCACCCAAAATTTTTTAAGCGCGATTTTAGTTTTTTTGTATGGATTTTTTAAAAAGTAATTTCAATTTATAGTTCAAAACAAAAAAATTGTCGAAAAAATCAAATTTTTAAAATATAAAAAGTAACGTGTTTTTCGTTTTTATTCAATTGTGTTTAAACTACGGAATATTTTTTTAAAACCAATTTTTTTTTATATAACGTCAAAAAAGACTGAAAAAAAAATATTTCATATTTTTTAACCAACACATTTTCTTAAAAAAAAAAAATTCTTTTTCGTCTGTTCAATCACCATGTTTTTTTAAACACGTGTTTTTATACGTTCCTTATTTGGTGTGAATAAGAATCAAATCGATTTGGTGGAAAAATGTTTAAAAAAATAAAACAAACATTATTTTTTTTGCTAAAAGATGTACAAAATTTTAATACATCTTTATAATATTTAATAGAATACATACTTCTTTTTTATCTGGCGTGCCACAGAAATCTGTACGGCTTAGAACCAAATCTCTATTAAAATCGGTAGGTGACATATAAATCTCAGAGATTTCATTTTTCGTATAACTGCATGCAAATGTTTACGCTTTTACGAGAATGGCAAATAAGAGTCTGTGTGACTGTCTGTCTGAGAGACTATTCCAAAAACAATTTTAGTAACTAATGTTATTTAATCAAATGCTTTCAACAGTGATCTAAGAAATTTAATTTATTATTGAATTAGTCGATAACTTGTAGCATATTTTGCAACTTTTCGCTTCCTGATAAAGTAAGTTTAAATAAATTGAAATTAAATTGAATAAGCTTTTTAAATAAGTAACTTTTTCTTGGAATAAAATTGGTATTATCAGCGAATTTTATAAAATCTCGAGCAAATTTAGTAGATATTTGAAACTGTCTCGAGACAGGTGTCTGTGCCACCGTGAATTGGAATTGTGGAGAAATTGTTTTCTGTGGCACCTCTGTATATGATCTATATAGAAATACACCCAATTCTGTTTTTACACGGTTTTGAAATAACACGGTCTAGAAAAAAACTTTATTCCGGTTTTACACGATTTCATTCGTTTCAGCACGATTGAAAATAAGTATTTGTTTGAAATGATTAAGAAAAATATTTTTATTAATCGTAATCTTTCTAAATTATTTTCATAGCAGCTTAAGTCTTTTGTTTAGTTTCAAAGTTGTACATATATGTTCTTATATGAAATGAAGATGCTATTAGCAAATCTGGAACGAAACTATCTGCTAAGTCGTCATCTTACACTAGGAATTCTGTTAAAGAAAAAAAGGAGATAAAAAACTGGTAATATGGGTACAGGAGCTCTTTTCCCAAGTCGGAAGACTTGGGCTGAAGGCAGACCCTGTGGAAACCTCCGGTGGCAACAATGGTTTACGGGTGGGTCCAAAACTGAACAGGGTGTAGGTGCTGGCGTCGCTGGGTCCAACACCAGAATCTCTATTGCAATGGGTATTTGGCCTAGCGTCTTTCAATCAGAGATTCATGCCATAGAGATCTGCGCCCACAGTATCCTTCTCATGGAAACTATGTGAGCAAACATTTTCATTTATTTAGATAGCTAAGCTGCTGGGTAGAGGAAAATAGTTAAAAAAGGATGTCATTTGATTTTGTACTTTTATATTTTCGGTATAACAGGATTTCGCGAAAGGCACGAACTCCAAAATATAAAGATCAAAAGGGGAAATTGCTTTTAGAGATGTAAATGTGTAAATACACATTATATACATATGTGATTTAATAAAATAAACATGAATACTTGTTCTTAAAAAATACTTGTTTTTCACTAATTTTAATAGGTTTTAGAGATAAGGAATCAATCACCTATTTTTGCATATGATGAATTTTTTTTTTACACGGTTTTTTCTGAAACCAATCTACCGTGTAAAACAGAATTAGGTGTATATATTGGGTCGTTCACTAAGTAATTTCGTTTTTTTGAGTGCAATTTAAACACGATTTTTTTATTGTGTAAAACATTTTATGAAATTATGTATTCTCCATTTTGATCCAATACCTTTTGCCATCTTTCGGGCAAGAGATTGATTCCACGCTCATAAAATTTTTGATCTTTGCAGGCAAAAAACTGGTCCAAGTGGTTTTTGACGTCCTGATTTGAGGTGAAGGTTCTCCTATCCAAAAAATTTTGCAGAGACCGGAACAAGTGATAGTCCGAAGGTGCCGAGTCAGGAGAATATGGTGGGTGTGGTAGCACATCCCATTCAAGCTCCAAAAGCTTTTGGCAAGTCATCAAACTTGTATGAGGTCTCGCATTATTCTGGTGGAACACTACACCTTTTCTATTGATCTATTCTGGCCTCTTCTCTTTGGGTGCATCACTCAATTTGTCTAGCTGATCACAATACACTTCAGAATTAATCGTGGTATTGTCGGGCAAAAGTTTAAAATAAACGATCCTTTTGAAATCCCACCAAACAGACAACATAACCTTTTTTTGGTGACTATCGGCCTTCGAAGTGTTTTGAGCTGGTTCATACTTTTTATATCATGATCTCTTGCGCTTTACATTCTTGTAAACAACCCACTTTTCGTCGCCAGTAACAATGCGCTTCAAAAATGGATCACTTCTTTGACGTTTGATAAGCAAATCACAGTCGTTAATGCGACGAAGCAAATTTCTTTCTGTAAGAATATGAGGAATCCATATATCAAGCTTCGAAATTAATCCTAGACGTTTCATGTGCTTGTGAACGGTTGCGTTAGACAATTTTTATTCTTTCAGCAAACTCTCGAGTTGTTATTCGACGATTTGCATTGACCAACGAATTTATTTTATCCACATCGGCTTCAAGAGGCCTTCCAGGACGTGGTGCATCCTCAAGTTTGAAATTGCCGGAACGAAATTTTGCAAACCAATTTTGGCATTGGCGTTCGGTCAACACATCTCCTCCGTACACATCACATAATTTTCGCCTTGCATGAACTGCATTTTTACCCTTTTGATAGTAAAACAGTAAAATATGCCGAAAATGTTGTTTTCGATCTTCCATCTTCGACAGGGCGCCAAACAAAAACTAACCCAAAAAATTTAACAAACTTTTTTACAAAAAAGCCTTACTAAATCAGCTGTTCAAATATATAAAGGTAAAGCGGTTAAGTGTGAAGTTGGCTGCGAACAAATTCAATAAGATCAGCTGTTGTCACCAAACGAAATTACTTAGTGAACGACCCAATATTAACTTTGCTCAGCAAACTATTTTTTTATTATTTTGATGATAATGCAATTTTAATAAAAATTTATTGGGTTACATTTGTTACACAAAAAATTTAACCAAATTAACCATTCAAAGAAATTCTACATTTTTTAATTTTTTACACTTTTACTAAGCATTATGCCAAATTCGATCGAAATCGCAGTTTCATTTTTGAATTTGTTGGCTGTGATGGTACAGGGTATCTTAAAGTCGTTTGCACCAGCCTTTAACGTTCGTCATATTTTCTTAAGATAATAAAAACCTCTGATAATTTTTTACGCGTTCGAAACCAGAAACATTTTGTGATCCAAACACGCGAAGCGTTTCAAAGTTCAGGCTGATACCCGCTCATGTGTCAATATGGAAATGTTTTAATTTCATATCGTTTCATTTTGTGGATGCAAATAAATAGCATTAAATTTGTTAACAATAATATTAAACTATCAAATAGAAATGCTCAATTGAGCTGTTTTGTATAACTTCTCAAAGTGCCCTCGTATGCAACAGATTAAAAAAAATTTTTTTAAATGTCACTGAATTTTTACCAAACCTCTCGCTTGAGTTGCACTAAACTAAAACAACACTTACGAGCAATAAATAATATAATAATCAGCAATATATGCATAAAAGCATTCAAAATTTGAGTTCCTATATACTACCTAATGCTATTTTAAAACAAATTTTGATTGATTTCGTTTATTGAAAGCAAATTATGGCCAATAAATGAACATTAATTGCATTTAATAAATGACACTTATAATTAGAAGAGCTTTCACAGAATACATTTTCATAGTCTGTCTGGCCGGCATGTTTGACTTGGCTGACGCGTCAGTCAGTGCTAAGCAAGGGCTTACAAATGTGTGGCTTATCTTGAAACCTAAGCCATAGGAACTGCAGACATATGCTATAAATATTGTATGCCATACAAATTGCTTATAAATTTAAGCCAGAGTATGCCTCAGCTGCCAACCACTTTTATTGTCAACTGCGTTTTTTTTTTATTGATCCAAGGACAGACAATGGCTGAAAACAAACACTAGACAGCAGCAATGTGGTGCTCTATGTGCTCATGTCCATGTTCATGTCCGTATCCATGTTGTAAATGTATTGGTGGGTAGCCACAATACTAATAAAAAACCAAATAGAAAAATCGTTTGGTATGGGTGATATGAAATTCTAAAAGCTTTGCCTGATGCTCTTTACTGTGCTTAGCTGTCTGACCCCGCCTGTCCTTCGACTAGCAATCACGCATTTGCTGTGTTGTTGTTGGGACTCTAAAATACACACACACACTTGTAAATTTATATACAGAATTCTTGGTATGGAATTCTGTACTAGAGCTAATATAAGAAAAAGTAAAAGTTTTTTTCTATCATTTTTTTTATGGTATTTCATTGAGCCAATTTAATAGTTTAGTTGGCTTAGTTCAGTTTGCTTGGGTAACCATTGCCATAAAATCAGGAGCATGCTAACATCTAAAACGACAAGTGCCGCGCGTGTGTCTATGAACTATACTATGCTATACTATACATTATATAGTTGACGCCTTCAATATGGTCTATAATGATAGTGCTGACAAGTTTTACTTTAATGTCTAATCACACTCTTTCAATTTGGCCAGTTTTTACTGGATTGAAACTTTGCTTTTGGGTTTGGTCTGGGCGTTGTTGACAGCTTAATGACTTTTCGAGTCGTGCGAACAAATTAGCGTTAAATTACTCATAGTACAACAGCAACCATATACGTACATACGTAGCACATATTGGATCTTGAGAAAAATAGGTATATAAACGTAAATGCGTAGTGAGTTTTCATCATTAAGACTGGGTAATCAAGTAACCAACAGCTAGGTATCGATTTTTATATACATTTTACTTTTTACTTATGCTTACATCAGCAATTTTCTTTTTTTCATTGTAAAATACAAACTAATATGTGTGAGTAACATAGTCAGTTCCATTCAGAGAAAAGTTGAGACCGAATGCTGACTATCGAGTCTCAATTTCAAATTTTTAAACTACGTGCCTCTTAAAAAAACTACATAGTAATAATAATATTAATATATAGGGCTTTTAATGTTTATACCAACAGCATAACAAAGTGTTATACCAGAAATAAATGGAAGGTCACTTTGAAACCATAATCAAATTTCACGGTATTTTTTTTCTAAAAAGACATTTGTTTACCTACTATTTGTTCGAATGAAACATTTTCCGAATTCCTGTATTCAGAATAGAAACATTTTATTTTCAATTAAAAATTTACTTTTTTGGTGCAATTACTTCCTTAAATTTTAAACAGTTTTGAGAATTAAAAAGGCTATTTGAAATAACTAAGGTGATATTGTAGCGATTATGTTAAGTAGCATGGGATCACCATTTTGTTTTTAAATACGTCTTTTTATACCATCTTTATTTGGTGTATATATGTATTAATAAAACGGCATAAGATATCGAGATAATTTAGTAAACTTAATTATATGTATATATATGTTATAGAACCATGAACGGCAGTTCCAATCTTTACTCAATCACATTTTTGTATGAAAAAAAATTGTTCACTCAAAGTTTTTCATTTGCGCTCAGTTACGTCTTCACGAGTTTGTATGCAGCTGTAGTCGTGATTTTTCGTTCATGGTTCTATAACATCTTCAATTCTTACCCGATTTTAAAGATCTTGGACTCGAAATGTTCGCAAAAGAATTCTCTTTCATTTAAAAGCTTAACATAATTTTTAAAAATTTTTTTCGTTAGTAAAAATCAAATCAAAAATTTGAAATTTTAAAAAATGGTCAAAAATTACCATTTTCCACTTTGGTTGCTTGTAACTTCTATATTTTTTATTTAACCTGCACATAATTACATATCACTGTAAAGAGCACATCAATACCTTTCGATCTAATCATCTTTCATACAAGATTTTGTTCACGAGATATTGACGAATAACTGAAATAAGTGCCCAAAAGCATGTTTTGCGAAAATATCTCGAAAACGGTGCTTAAAAAAAAAAAAGGTTGCCATTTTCGTGTTTCTCGACCCCAAATTAGCCTAAAAAACACCTTTTTACGAAGGTTCATTTTTCGTGTAAACTAGTGTTATCGATAATAATTCCGATAAAATGCACATTTTGTTACTAGAGACACACTGTTGCTTTTGTGACCAAAACAAGTCTGTCTTTTTGCTAGGTGGCTTTTTTCGCGTCTGCGTAGAGGCCTTAAGGAGTCAATGCAAGGAACGAGCATCGTGACTGTGAAATATTCTTCTGCAGATGAAGTTTAGTGATTTGCGGGCTTTTCGACTTAAGTGAATCTTGGCATTATCAGTTTAACTTCGAATGTCCAAAAAGCACGCAGCACCAAACTAACCTGAGTTCAAGTATTATGGCTTGACCAGCCTATGTTGAGAATTTGTTAACGAAGTTTATTTTCTCCGGCCATCTGCCAGCCATATCTGGGAGGCTTTCCCCTATCCGCCAACTGCGGACGCGCAGGTTGAACTCTAATCTAATGAACAGGCATATTTGGCGCACCATCATATCCTTGTGCGACCAACTTAGATATATCGAGCTGAAGTATGAAACATTTATTAAAATAATGTCCAAAATTTTTGGCAAGTGGATGCAGATAACAAAACAGTTCTGTCTTATGATTTAAAAAATGCTTAACGTAAGATGGCGCCACTAGTTAACTAGATATAGGCAGCACTGTTCTGTTTTTGCAGCCACAACCAAAATTAATTGCAAGCAGATTATTACAGGCGTAAATAATACACATAGCTGGTAGAAAAAAATCGTTGCGAAACATTTTTCACAAAGCCTTTATTTTTTGTATGAAGTTTTGTTCACTTTTTGTGTCATTTTTTTCTATTAAGGCCGTAAATTTTTAAACTGCTTACCGGCCTTAAAAAAAAAGAAACTTTTACATAGGAAAAGCGTACATTTTATTTCTTTACAGTTTAAAAGAAACTTAAAACAAAAGTTAATAACTTATTTCATGCAACTAAGTACTCAAAATATAACAAGAAAACGTGACCATTTGCATGCGCCATTAAACCAAATAATCAACCACGTCAGTCAGAGTTCCCAGCTTGGGCTTTAAATTCAGCGGATTTATTTGCAAAGGGCGTGAGTAGTTTTGAGTATTACTGATTAAGTCCAAAGTCACACACATTAAATCTTTTATTTATATTTGCTCATATGTGTGCGTGCGTGTGCTTATCATTTATATTAATTTAAAAACTGAAATAAAAGTGGATTGAGCCAAAGGACTGTCGACAGTTTACCCAGGCATAATGAAGCTTTATTCAATTGACGGCCCCCATCATTGTCTTCATCATCCAGTTTGGCTGCACAATAAGACGTCGAGGCTGTTGCTGCCTTTCAGCTGTCAATCATAGAAGATGCACACAAAGGCAAATCCTGTCCATTGAAATGATTTCATTATGATATTGAACGATGGCGACAACTACCCGTCCAATGCTTTTACACGGCATTGCTAGGTAATCGAATTACCTAGAAAGTAACTCGAATATAATTAATTAAACTGGAGTAAAGGCTCGGAAAGTTGAGAATTTAGATTTCAAGTTGAATTTTAAAGTCTTTGTCTTTAAGACTGGTATCGAATCTGTCCATACGAGCAGCCCGATCTTCGAGACACTGTATTTGACGCAAGATTATGATCCAGTTAAGTTATAAGTTGTAGGAGAGGTTAGATAGTTTACTTACCGCAAGCCGAGTCTACTTCAGGTGTTCATTATTGTAAGAAAGGAAGATGTGGTGAGACGGTGGAGGTAGATGGGAAACCTGTGGACTTTTCGACGACTTTAAAATTAAAATATATTATATTATATATATGTATATAATAAAACTTGTAGGATTAAGTTCAGAATTTCAGGCAAGCATGTATTTTAGGTAAAACTGTGGAATCACTTTTGTACAGATACTGCTAATATTTAAAGTATTGCATTGTTCTTACAACATTTTCTCATTTATTTACATTTACAGATTTGGTTCGGGCAGTAGTCAGGCCTCACAGAACAGCGGTGACATATGCCGCATCTGCCACTGTGAGAGTGATCCACAGAATCCACTGCTGACGCCCTGTTACTGTTCGGGCAGCTTGAAATATGTGCACCAGGCGTGCCTGCAGCAATGGCTTACTGCCTCTGAGACCAACTCCTGCGAGCTCTGCAAGTTCCCTTTCATCATGCACACCAAAATCAAGCCATTTAATGAGGTATGTACTTGTTAAATTTTGTTTAATATTGCATATGGAACTGATTGTTTGGCTTCCTCTTTGTTACAGTGGCGCAGCCTTGATATTTCCGGCATTGAACGACGCCGGCTTTGCTGCTCGGTCTTGTTCCACTTGGCGGCCGCCTTATGCGTGATTTGGTCGCTTTGTGTGCTGATTGAACGTGCAGCAGATGATGTGCAACGAGGACTTATTGGTTTGTCTGGCGTGAACTTGTTCTTCTTATACAAATCTAATATAAACTTGTTATTCTTTAGATTGGCCCTTCTGGACTAAGCTGGCCGTTGTTACAGTGGGCCTAACCGGAGGTGTTGTTTTTATGTACATACAATGCAAGGCTTATTTGCATCTGTGCCATCGCTGGAAGGCACGAAACAGGTAGGTAGTAATAAAATACCATTAAAGCAGAAAATGAAATCAAGACGTATGGAGTTTTGGACATGCGATACTTTTTTAACAATAAAAGGTTTTATTAGTGTTTGTGATTTAAAAAAGAAACTATTTGCCATATTACTGTATGCCTTGTTCATAAAAGTATCTTATTTCAACACTCAAAATTTGGATATTAGATATATTGCTAATCACGTTATATGATGACGTTATTATGACGTTGCTAGCTCGGTATTTAATTAATTCAGAGTTAGAGATTCCCATGTACTGCTTTAAGCAAAAATGTTGCAGTTTCAATTTGCACGTATACTAATGCTCTTTCTCTTTGCAGAATCTTGCTCATACAAAATGCACCAGAGAAAATACATCCAATATCGCCGCCTTCACCAGTGGCAACACATCAGGCACGTTTTAGTGAGGCCCACAGTTCCTTGGCTCATGCAGCCAGTGGCACTGTGGAAATCAATAATGTAGCTGCATCTGGTGCTGCCACAACTCATGATGTTAATGGCTATAATGCTGGTATAAACCATGCTGCTTGTAGCACGATGGTCGCTGGTCTAGACAACGGAAATGGCACGGGCTTGCCACTTTATAATCATCATCAGCAGCGCTTACTAAATGCATCGCCACACCACATGTTGCAGCATGCTGCAGAATTGGATGTACCACATAACACCGCCGGCACACAAACAGATGATGCCCACGCTCAGCAACTTCAACTGCAGCAGCAACAGCAGCTGGGTCAGGTAGCCGTGGCCGCTAACATTGAATGCTCCCAGTCGCAGCACAACTATGATCGCGACTGGGCGCTCGACGATGTTGTTTCGCAGATCTCCTCTTTCCGTCCCTGCCCGCAGGGTTCGGGTAGCATGACACCATTTCATGACTCCATACACAATGTGCTGGAGCACTCAGAAAACTCTAGTCGCGGCTCGGCTACGGACCTGTGTGTGGGATCACGACAGGATCTCAGTGCCAGTGGCATATCTAGCGATACAGGACGTGAACACAACCTACAATTAAGCAGCTTTAGTGGTACGTAATAATAATATCCACAGCAGATATTATTTAAGACATTTTTTATTAATTGTAGGCAGTGGCGAGCAAAAGGCACCCTCGATTAGCTCGGGCGTTTCGCATGCCGTGGCCAATGGACTGGGTGGCTTTGCCTATAAGCCGCATCAATCGAAGCGTTATTCTAACTCATCAATCTTTCTCGAGAATCGTGATATACTAAATGACTCCCCAGTTACTTTGGGCTTATTGGAGCAAACGCCGCACACTTATGATTACAGCTCGCCGCCAAAGATAGACTATCGCCACTCCAGCATATTAACAGACTACATGGACAAGGACTTACGTCGCTATTCCGATACCAAACTGGAGAAGGATCCCATGTTGAGCGGTGACAATCACGCTGCTGATACCGTACTAGACATGGACTTGCCCACATCACCGCTGTCCCCACCAGCGGCGTATGCGACTCATCATCAGCAGCAGCAAACGCCTCGTGGTCTGCGGCGTTCCTTTGATGCAGTTGATGTATTTGGCGGTATTGCAGAGCATACAGCTATGCCAGCAGTTCCAGCCGTAGGCGCAGCCGATGCCCATATAGATCGCTCGCGTGTGTTTTTCAAGTCGTTGCCAAATCTCAGCAGTAGCTGCGAAAGTCTCATCAAAAAGTGATGAGACTGTTTCCATCTAAACAATAACTCTCTTTATAAATCTATTTTTCTCTGTTTTATTTTAGTGCCCAGCTAGTGGCGCAAATAGGTAGAATTGATTGTATTTGCTGGGCCTTAGACCCTAAAAGAGCCAACAAACAGACTAGTAGGCTGCATGAGTGGAATTGATAGGATCCACTAGCTTTCACAAAATAAGATCTAATGAAGTAAAGTTCATAGAGCCAAAGACTTAAATGACTCAAAAAAAAATGAGCCATTCCGGATAAATAACTTAATTTTAATACTACCCGTGCAGCCTACTATTACTCAAAGACAATTTTTATAATGCAGCACGTTGCAATCAGAGCCCAAGTGGCTCGCATCCTGCCATATGAAGGTTCTGTTTAATTTTTCATATCCATTTTAGCCAGAGCAAAAATAACCATAAAAACAATTTGAGACTGCAAAATGTACGTTAATTCAACTGAATGAAAATAATATTGTATAAAAAGCAAATTCAAACTATATACTTATTATTACCATTACCTATGTACTTGTATGTTATTTCATTTGACAAATGCCTAGGCGTTGTATATGTAAATTTTAGGCGCTGAACAAATTTATTCGTTATATATATATGTATGTAAAACTGGTATAATCACATTTATATTTGTGCTTAACTGTGTAGCCGTATAACAGTTTCAATTTGCTTATAAGAGCTACTACAGAAAACTATGTTTGCTCGCTGCCTATGCCAAATACTTATATGTACGTTTATGCGTATTATAATAACTTCGTTTTTCCTCTAAGTCAAATGAAATTATAAAAAAAAAAGAAATATAATAAAAAATGATCTGTGATTAAGCGTCATTGAATATAATGAATATGAATTAAAGAAACGTTTTAAACAACCATGTAAAACTACCAACTATGTAATGCTTTTTCACGGATGAAGTGCAAGAAGTTTATTGTGGAGTTCAACAATCTAAGCAGCTCTCTATGAAATTCTCTCGCATAAAAAGCTGAGCTAGAACTAGTACTAGAAATACATAAATAGATTAATGCATACATACTTATGAACGCAAAAAAAAAATCAGTTAAGAGCATAAAAACAAAATAATAAGATTTTTTATTACATATTTAAACTATTTAAAAATAAATACGTGCAAATACAAAACAACTATAACACGCATTATTCCAAAGACCAATGAGTTTTTATTTTCGTCATTTAAATAAGTGGAGTGCACTTTAATGAAATATTATTTGTTGTAAACCATATATATAAACTTGTGATGATAAACTTCGCGCATATTTTCGACTTTTTTTTTAAAATTGTTTCCACTTATAAGATTTTCACTCTTTTTGTACCGAAACAATTTCAACTGCTGCTCTAGTCTTTATAGTAACATTTCATTGCCTTTTAAAATATGTTTTAGTTATGTTATATAATGTTTTTCAACTTCTACAACCATTTTTGGTCACGGGTAAAGAATTCAACAGATTTCTTTAACTTTATAAAAATAAAATGTTGAACGATAAATTCATGTTAATTAAATTAACGGTGCGCGTTTTGTCAAACATTTTTATGTTCATAATTAAATTCCAAATAATTGAAAACAACGACTTGAGTAAATCTTAAACTAAATATATTGATTTAATATCAAACCAGCAGATCATTCTGTATGGAACTGTTTCTTACTATTTATTAGCGAGTCCTTTCGAAACACCCCCAAAAGTAAAAAATGTGGGGTAAAGGGCTAAAAACATTTCGAAATTGATCAGACTCTCATAATATCTATGTAATCTTTCGGAAGTGATCAGCTGTGCACTGAAAGTTTAAAAAAAACAAATCACATTTGGATAAAAAAAGGGTACGGTTATGGAACTCCCGTCAGGAACGAAGTTCTTTCTGCTTATTTTTTTCAAGTCAAATAATGTAAGTTTGATTATTAAGAATTATATACAACAGGAATTGAAAATAAAGTTATCATACATACAGAGAATGGATCCTGGGACTCGAGCCGACTTAAAACTTTTTTTTTACCAGAATTGTATGTAGTCCATTCTGTATTCAAAAGCACATAAAAAAAAATGGTGTTCTTTGTGTTAACAGATGCTATATATGTATGTACATATATAAGAGAGGATCAACATATTCTTGTCGTAGCCTTAGTTTTTTTCCCACACCAATTATTTGCGCGTATATAAGATTTAATTTTTAAGTCCGTGGTATGTTACTGGAAACTAAATTTATAAACAAAGTTTTTAATTTTCTTTAATGTTAATTGAAAAAACCTTTTACGCGCAGAAAATCAGTATTTAAAAAATTAAACAAATTTTGTATGGCACATTCGATGCTTAACAAAAACCTAAAATCTTAATTATCTCGCACCACGACCAAATTTATAGTTCTGCATAATTTTACGCAACAACGTCGATATAAGAAAACCCCTAAAAACCTGTCATTAAAACATAAAAAAGGCAAAACTCTTTTAAATTTATTTTTATTAATATTCTTACAGTACAAATGAAATTACTTTAAGTGTTACTGCTCTTCTTTTGTTGTTTTAAAATGTATAGAGTAAAATACATATGTATTTACTTTTAGATCTATTCTGTACGCAGAAATGCTTACATCTAGTACTTAACCATACTTTAATTTAGGGCTATGGAATCTATATATGTATGTAAATGTGAACCGATGTGATGTGTGATGCGTATATGTGTAAGTGTGGTGTGTGTGTGTATGTGTATGAGGTGTTTTTGTGTGTTTGTGGTTTTTTATTCGTATGAAACGAGGCAGTATAACGCACGGCATCTTTTAGTCTTGCACTCTCCGAGCAGCGCTGTAACACTCTCGACTACACGTCAGCAAACAGCCCAGCTGCATGTCTGTGCATTCGCCGTTTACTTGCTTGTCTCCATCTTCTCGCCGGCGCCATTTTCAGTTTTGCCATCAGCTACAGTAGCGCCCTCTGGTGTCTTTATGCTTAAATGCGCAGGACCGGTTTGTTGGATCTGCACGATGCGTTCCTTTTGGGTCAGAGACTTGTCTGGTGGTGGCGGTGCCTTCAATGTAAGCACACCATCCGAAGAAACTGTGGAGACAACCTCGGCTGGATCGTAATCCTTGGGCAAAGTATATTTGCGCACGAAGTGACGTTGAATCATGCCATGTCCATCCTCGCGTTCCTCATGCTTGCCCTCAACAATGACGGTCTTGTCCAGCACCTTTACAGTCAACTCACTTGGCTTGAACTGCGACACATCCATGCAGACTTGAAAACCATCTTTGCCCACGGCCGGCAGCAATGAATTAGCTCCAGAGCTGCGTGCACCAGAGCGACGCGGCATAATCTGGTGAGAGCTGCGCTCGTACGGCAAATAACGACGACGTACGCCATGATGTGGCAGAATCAAACGTGGGCGCTGAAACAACTCCAAAGGATGCACTCCAAAACCAAAATCGTCATCTAATAGGTGCTCCCATTCGTTGTAGGCACCATGGTCCAATTCACGTGCCAAGTTCAATAATGGTATAATTGACATTTTCTTTTTTTTATTTGTTAAAAAATTATGTTGGGTTTTTTTTCAGCGAAATATTCGCGCACTTAGTAGCGTCTTCGATAAAAGTTTGAATTTAACTGTGAGAGCGCGCCGGCGTCACTGCCTTTTATACGCTGCGCAACAACTCACGCACACAAACAAAACAATTGTTGCGCTCTCGAAATTTCTCGCTCGTTCTCGTTTGCTCTTTCTAGAATTGGTAATTGTGTAATTGTGTGTGTGCGTTCGCAATTTTATTTTGTTTGCTTGCTCTCTTTCGCACTTACGCGAAAGTTCTTGCAAATTCTCTGCGCTCTGCGCTTCTGATTTCTTTTCAAATTTCAAACAAACAAAAGCATACAGATTAGCATATGAATTTATTTAAAGCATTGTATCGCCAACATATCTTCTTATCGCATATTTCCAGTTGTTATACATTTAATTGTGAAAAATACAAAAAAACCACATTGCATCTTGTACAAAGTAGAAGCAGCAGACTGCCTAGTGGGTCTGTTTACTGCAAAGAGCATTGAACTCGCTCTAGTCATCTCCGTCTTTTTGAGTTTTTTTGCCTTTTTGCCTGACTGCTATCGCCCTTTTTCTTTTCTCAGCTCTCAGCTGAGTTTTGAAAAAGTTTCAATGTCGCAGACTTCGCAAATCATACACAATAATAATATATGTATGTATGTACGTGTATGTATATGCATATGTACATATACACCCAAATACATATGTTCATACGTATGTATGTATGTGGGTATGTTGTGTATTTCTCAATGTTTGTGTATTCAAGCACATACATACATATGTATTGTATATACATTGTACATACATTTTCCCAAATCCTTCTTACATCCCAAAAAAGTTAAAACAAAAAATGTAAAACACCTAATTCTGTTTTCACACGGTAAATTGGTTCCAGAAAAAACCGTGTTCAGGAACTAAAGACAATTATGTATGTATGTAAAACAGCTATGTTGTTAACAAAAATATGGAACAAAATCGTGTAAAAAAATTTAAAATTTTTTATTTTCAAACCGTGTAAAACAGAATTTGGTGTATTATTATTCATATACATACATACATACAAGGTGGCGCAAAAGAAATCACCCTATTGGAAGATGCTCTCATTTTTGTAAATGGCCGCCAATATCAAATCTAAATATAATAATATATTAATAATAATATAATAAATATCAGGTCTAAATAAACATAATCAAAAAACAGAATCGAAGTTTTTCATTTAGAAAAAAAATAAGAGCCAAACAACATCGGTTGACTTCTTTTGCGCCACCTTGTATATGTACATACAAACATATACCTACAATGTTCGTACAAGCATCGGCAAACCAACAATAAAAACACTTAATTTTTTATATTTATATATTGTATATATGTATGTATTTATTTAAGAAGTTTTTATGAACTGCAATTAAGCAGACTAATGACATTAAATATATTATGCGTCTAATGAGTTACATATTACATATTTATAAAACAGACATCAACTTTGATTTTTTGTTGTTGGATGCATGAATGTGACTTTGGATTACAATATATTAATGAATGAATAACTATTAGGATTAATGCATTCATTTGGCGTTGCCATTATCCTGCTCCGATTGTTCCTTGGGATTCTGCTTGACATTCAGATGAGCCGGTCCCACCTGCTGGATCTGGATAACGCGTTCGGCTTCCTTATCTTCAATAGCTGGAGGCTTGGGTACACTAACGGTAAGCACACCATCCGAGGAGAGCGTAGAGGCTACCTTCTCATTATCATATCCCTTAGGCAAAGCATAACGGCGTACAAAGTGACGTGTTATATAGCCATGATCATCTTCGCGTTCCTCGTGCTTGCCCTCGACCACAACAGAGTTATCCACCACCTTGACATTTAGCTCGCTGGGCTTGAAGTGGGACACATCCATGCACACCTGAAATCCGTCCTTGCCTACATTGGGCGGTAGACCGCCGGCCACTTGTTTCTCCAGCTGGCGCAACTGATTCTCCATGGGTACAGCAAAGGCCAAATAAGGATTACGGTGGCGATGGCCGTAATAGGGTTGCTCATAAAAGGGAGCCACGGACATGCGGCTCAGGTCCTCTGCCAAACTAAGCAATAATGGTAGATTTGCCATTTTTCTATTTACTTTACTTTTTTTTTTCTTTTTTGCAAAAATTAATTTTATTGATTAGCAATAAAGTTTTTATTGATTAGCAGTAGAGTTTTTCTTTATAGCACTTTGTTTCAACAGAGTTGTTGACGCTTTAGCTTTTCAAGTTTAACTGATACGGAGATTCGTTAGCACTCGCTATTTATAGCTGGTGCGGCCTCACGCTCGCCAGTTGCTTCGTGTACGTTTGTGTGAGTGTGTGAGTGCGTTCGTGTGTAGCTATGTTACGATTGCATGGGCTCTGCATCCAGAATCGACGCGAAGTTTCTTTCAGCCTATGCCATAGGCCCTATGGGTTAACATATTCTCAATTGTTCTCGAATTTTTTTTTGTTTTTTTTTTTGTGCGTCTTATCTACATAAATGAAAGTGAGAACGGCGCATGTCTCAAAGGAGACAGTTGAAGGGCGAATTTGTCATTAAATGCTGTTAAAGAAAAAACTATGCGTTTTGGCCAGTATACATATGTATTTAATATTTTTATGAAAATCTATACATTTATAATAAGATTTAAAATTAATGGCAACAACATTACGGCTAAGCTATTTACTAAGAAAAGCATAACTTTTTTTAAGCAATTATTATTTATTGCTTAGAAGTAGGCTGGAAAGGGAGCCAACTAAATTATGTGCGTATGTACATATGTATGTATGTATGTACATAAGCATACATATGTATTTTTAAAGCAAAAAATGTACACGCACACATACTTACATATTTTTTTTATTACTTATTATTTTATTTATGTACATAAATACATATGTACATTCATATGTAAGTACATACATACATACATATGTATGTATGTATATAATTATCCGAAATTATAGAATTTGTAGGCAAAGCAACGTACACCAAATTTTATAAGTTTATATGCAAATCCTTATTCCATGTGCTTTTAGGGCCAAAGGGCACACTAGGTTTGTATGTTACAGACAAATGGAGGCGTGGCAGACCCCAAGTCCATATACCCAAAGATGTCCGCCCGTCTGTATGCAGATGAAGTTTGTTGAATTATGTCAAAATCTCACCCCGTTTCCCTTAGAAGTGTTTCACGCTTTTTAGCTACACTTTTTTTATTTTAATCTAAATCTTGTGTCTACTTGCATAATGATATCCTCAAAAAGTTACTAATTTGCACCCCCCTTTATCTATAAACAAAAACAACATTTGACTATACATAACTATGGTAAAAAATTACTTAGAATCACTAAAAATATTCATATTGTTGGTTATCGCATCGACGTTATCATATTTTTTTTTATTTAAATTTGTAATTAGCGCATTTCATCGTTTACTCTTTCAAGAAGACAGTCAAATTTAATGGAAAACCAAAGCAGTTTCTAGAATTGTATTGAAAGTTGTGGGATAGAAATTTCTAGAGCAACACAAACACATGTACTTACGTATCCATGCCGATTTTCAATATACATATGTATGTATGTACATACATACATTAAGTGTACGTACATATACATACATATGTATATATGTATGTATGTATGTATGTTATGTACATACATACAAGAAAATATCGGAGGATAAACGTGTCCAAGGCATAAAAAATCAAGGACACAATCACGCAATGCAGGTGTTCATTTGTTTCGAATTTGATTTACAGTTATGTATGTACATATGTATGTATGTAGCTTGTTTATATTCTCCTTTCGCCTCTAATTTTGCAAACAATTAATTGACTGCGCAATATTTGCTGCTTCTTGGTTTTGCTTGTTTTTCTTTAGGTTTTATTTCGATTTTTCCAATTTTTTTTTAACATATGTATGTACATATGTACGTATTAATAGCTGATACTTCCCTTAATAATACTACAAAAGAAAAAACTAAAAAATAGTATTGTTTGTTAATAACTTTTTAAGTTAAAGTTGAATTTGTGTGTTTTTTTTTTCATTTTGCAAACAATTAATTGACAAACTGTACATACATATGTACTTATGTACATACATACATATGTACTTATGTACATACATACATATGTACTTATGTACATACATACATATGTACATACATACATATGTACTTATGTACATACATACATATGTACTTATGTACATACATACATATTTACTTATGTACAAAATTCTCGATTACCAAATAATAAACTTTGTATCAACCGAAATGCCTAAAAATAGTCTCTTTAAAGCTAATGAAATTGTCGAAATGCACTCGGTTCCTAGGCACGCTAATTGTAGTACTTTCTAGAATGTTCCATATTAATACATATGTACATACATATGTATTTCTAATAGGTTCTAGAACTTCTTTTTTTTACTTTGTGTTTCGAGGACTTTAAGTATGTTTGATTGTATGTATGTACATACATACATATGTACATGTGTATGTATATGTATTACATACGCAGATTTGTCAATACTTTATATTGTAAGACATTAATCCATTTCAATGGATTTACTATACATACATACATATGTATTTAATTCAAGAAATTTCTCGAAACAAATGTTTTTATGGACTGTGTATGTACATACATACATATGTAATAATGTCTACAAAATTAATTAAAACAAATAAGATAGATATTCGTTAAACAGGATTAGTGTTTATTTAAAGTTTATGTACATACATACATACATAGTATATTACAGCAGATTAAATTCAAAGATACAATTGCCTTAAATTTCATTAATATTAAAGAGATTTTGTTTACTAATTTTTTTTATAGGACGCCGATAAGTATATGTACATTCTGGGTACGTACATATATACATAAGTACGTACATAAGTATGCACTTACATACATATATATGTATGCTATATTCTGCATTTGGGTCAATGTACATGAGCATACAATATTATATATTTTAATACATAAAGTTAATTTACCTACATTTTAGATAAGATTGTGCCGTTTAGTTTGTACTGTTTTATGATATACATATGTACATACATACTTAAAATCTTAAGAATTTATTTAACTAAATATTCATTCATATATATTGTAAAACATATCAACATTTTTTTTGAATATCAACCTGCCCTTTTTAGTTTAATTAATGCTTACTTGCATAAGCATTTATTATTGTTAACTTTTTCTACTATCTTCATAAAAAATTTACAACTCTACTACATCACTTTTGGAGACTTGAAATCATCCCAACTTTAGTCACCAGCTCCCGTACACACACATAGACACACTCAAGCTAGAGCATGTTAAACTGGCTGCTCGCCTTACAGCTGAACTACATACTTTTTTGGTATGTATTTGTAAGTATATAATGCGCGACGCCACAGTGCGCATGTTTACGCTAAGGTGGCGCTATTCGGCCCCACCATACTCCTGCTGCCAGCAATGTAATGACGACGACGACTACGACACTGCCACACAGCTTTAATGTCGTTGCCGGCCGGTCTGCCGGCTGTCTGGCTGGCTGACTGGTTGCTTGACTGCTTTCCAGACCACAAAAACCAGCTGTTGTTGTAGTTGCTACATTCGCCGGGTCGTTGCCGGCACGATACTTTATGCGAGCTCTCAGCTGTTTGCGGGCTGGGCATTGAAGGGAATTTGCGAGTGCCTTGTCTTTCGTTGCAATCAACTAAATGCATGTATGCATGTACTTATGTACATACATAAGTACATATGTACTATATACATACATACATATATACTTATGTACTATATACAAACATATATGTATTTCATATGTGGACCTTATATAGCGGGTATATCTGCTTAACCATGACATGGCAACTGTAATGCGTGCGGCAGCCGGCAGCCGGTTTTTCATTGCCGGTCTCTTATTTTTTGATTTTTCATGTGTGTATGTATGTACATATAGTACATAAATACGCTTCTATAATATATTGTGCCTTGGAACACTTTCTTTGTTCGGTCCAAAACTTGAAATAATTGCGAGCTGCAGCTAAGAAACTCAGCTTTCAGGGGTTGTAGCTGTTGTCTTCATTGATTTTTGCATAATATAAATAAATATTTTTTGTATTGTATAGAGACATAAGACTCCTAGTCCTCTGCGTAGTACCCAGAACCGGTGCACATTTTGCATAAGCCGAATACTGCTTAAGTTGCAGCCGACGAGAGCACGACAATATAGCTAAAATTCCAGGCCAGACAGCGGCTTTCCATTCAGCGCTGCACAGTCGTTTAAAAGCCAGAAAATTCAGCCATAAGGCCTCAAACGAAAGCCAGTTAGACGCCGGAACGGATCGCAAACGGCAGCGCAGCGTGTGTGCTTAGATCCAGCTTTAAAAAAAAGAATAAAGTTGCAATTACACATATAAAGGGAAAAAATTATTTAAAAAATTAAATATGTCTTTAATACCATTTATACTCGATTTGGCCGAGGAACTGCATGACTTTAATCGCAGTTTGGCCATGGACATTGACGACGTTGGCTTTGGTATGTATCCACTAGAGCAACTTTCCACGCCAGCACAGCCACATCACTCACACCCACAACTCTCGCCGTCGTCATCGCGTCGTGCAACGCGTCTTGCTGCCGCACCCTCTTCGCTGCTCTGGGTGCCCATCAAAGCACAGCAGCAGCAACATCGTCATCATCCCTATAATCGCGTGGCCGGCGCCAAGACTGTCTGCTGCAATAAGTCGCTACTAGAGCTAGAAAAAGAGCTCACCGACAAGGTCAGTGGTGGTGGCAACTCTTCAACTTTGTCCAGCGGTGGCGTTGCAACGCAGTCACCTGCCACCAAGTCTGCCTATTCGGTGGTCAACCGTAATGGTTTTCAGGTGAGCATGAATGTCAAGCAATTTGCACCCGACGAGCTCACCGTCAAGACCATTGACAATTGTATTGTGGTGGAGGGCCAGCATGACGAAAAAGAGGATGGACATGGTGTCATCTCACGTCATTTTATACGTAAATACATGCTGCCCAAGGGTTTCGATCCGAATGATGTACACTCTACATTATCCTCGGATGGCATACTAACTGTAAAGGCGCCACCACCGCCATCTCCCACTGCTAAGGCAACCGAGGAGCGCATTGTTGATATTCAGCAGTCGGGTGGTCCAGCCCAGTTGCAGTTGGCGCAGACGCCAAAAACTGTAACGACCAATAACGAGACGGAGCAGCAGCAGCAGCAACCAACCACTGCAGCTGCAGTGGAAAACAGCACTGAGCAGAAGAGCGACGAAGAGCGCAATGGCAATAATACCGAGCAGCTTGCCGAAAGCAAAACCGAGGCCCCAGCTGAGGCAACTACTGCTGCACATGCAAAAGAGACTGACTTGGAAACTTCCAATGGAGTGGCTGCTGCGGCTGATGCTGCCGTTGAGTCTGCATCTGCCAAAGAGCCGGAATCAATGGAAGTGAGTGACGGCGCTGCCGCTGAAGCTACTACTGCTAAAGTTGCTGCTGAGCCGAAAACCGAAGATGCCAACGCCAATGAAGTGAGCAACTTGACTGTGGCCAACAACGGCAATGCCAATAACTTGCCCGAGGCTAGCAAGGATGTAAACATGCTGGATTCTGAGGCCACGACCAAAACTGCTCCAGCTGCCACTAAAGATGCTGAGAAGGTAACAGAAGAGAAGTCTGCTAGCAAGGGCGCTGAGGAGTTGGCTGCTGTGGATGCAGCCATACTTCTGGCCAAGAATCAAACAGGCGAAAATGGTGCTGTTGATTCGGGCGCTGCCAAAACTGAGGAGCTGGCCAAGTGAACGCAAAGACTGACGTGCAAAAGGCTGCTAACGAAAAACAACAAAACATAATTGAGATACGTTTTATTCCATAAATGTTTTTGTGTTTTGCCAACTAATAAATCACAATAAAAATAGGCTGCGCATTTGTGCAGAAATTGATGATGATTCAATTAAAAACTATCGATATGCAATTATGATTTCCTAAAACATATGTGAAAACAACTAAAAGTATTCAGTAATAGTAATACATAATGTACTTAACAATAAATAAACCACTAAAAGAGAGTTGCAGTTAATTATCTTTTTGGCCTTTTCCCGTTACACTCAGGTACACACAGACACACACACACACACACACACATTCGTCTGCCGAATTTAAATTTTGTATCTTTTCTCTCGCATTCGCTCACTGGCTTGCCCTACGATACTTCTGCTTTCCGAGTACCTCTCTTGTTTGGCTACCAAAGTACTAGATGCAAAGAAATTGTTATTAAAATACGAAACATAACAAAAAATTAATTAAATAATATTACAATACATAGTTACTTATATGGACATCAGTACTATGTACATGGGTAAATGCAACGTAAAGTATGTACTTCTGTGCTTTTGCTCTACAGAAAAAACTATTTAAGAATAAATATCATCATATGTATGGAAGTAGCTGAAATCCACATTTTTTTTTTTTAGAGTTACGCGAAGCTCCACATTTCCACTCACTAAGAACAGATATCGTTTTTTTTTTATTGGCTGAAAATGAGTCTCCTCTGTAACTCGTACCATGTGTATAGCCCGGACAAATAAGGATTTAATCTTAGAATGAAATTGCGAATTGGGTTAAAAGTCTCTATTTATTAGATTGAAGTTAAAAGTACACAAAAATAGTTTTTTAAATTTTTAATTAATGTTATTTACTAAGAAACAGAATGCAACGATGTGTCCCTCTTGTAAACTAACACATTTTACGACAAAGGATTCTGCATTGTGTTCAAAGCGATATTAATACCAAAAGCAAAATATAAAAAAATAAGCCCAAAAATACTCACTGTATATTATTTACAAACGCTGTCGTATATTTTCTTGGACGATCGCTGGACCGTATCTTTTATAAGAAAAGTTTCCAAACAACATTTTTAATAACGAGAAACTGATTTATTGCGCATTTATAATATTTTTACAATTAGAAATCGTAATTTATTTAAATTAGATTTTCATTTGCGCGTCTCAAATGCTGCATGCACTTGAGCCCAAAAATAGTTGACCTTGAATTTTCATCTCTACGTATGTACATATAAAATAAAATAAATATACATGTATGTATGTATGTACATACTTATACATATAACAAACGGCATCTACCTAAGTTTGTACTATAACTGACATCAAGTCGTACTTATTTCCAAGGCAGCGCCAACTTTCCCGTCTCATGTACACGCACCAAACGCTCGCTTGGAGTGTAGTACTTAGCTGGAGGCGGCGGTGGCGCCTTAATGGTAAGTATGCCATCAGAGGATAGATCTGATATCACCTCATTGGCATTGTAACCTCGGGGCAGCAGATATTTTCGGATAAAGTGACGCTCTACCATGCCATTGGAGCCTTCGTTGCGTTTGTTATGGTTGCCCTGGATAATTATATAGTCATCGTTGGTTTTGACCACAATCTCATGCGGCCGAAACTGACGCACATCAATGTCTATGCGAAAACCCTTTTCATCCACATGTACGCGTTCTCCAGAGTAGTAATTATCCCAGCGCATAGGATGCGCCCATTCATATGGCGTGGATTGTATAAGCTGATTGCGCACACGGCGAGAGACAAGCTCATCCATGGGTCGTAGCCAATCGTTGCAATTTGGCGTAGGCCACCAAATGCGCGGATCATCCCAAAGATAGGGATACATTTGGAAATCGTAGGGTTGATAACGCGGACGGTCGAGCTCACGCGATAAATCACGGTATGTTGTGGGCACCAGTGTCATGGCAGCACTTCTTGCTTCTGATTAGAATATAAAAGCTAGCACTGTGCAAGTGAGTCCGTTCGTGGCTAGAATTCGTATAAAATTTGTCTAATGCATTACGGGCGCTTTTATATGCAAATTGGCAGACCTCCCAACAATGTTTGTTTGCGGATGCAGCGGCGGATGACTCATTGGCTTCTTCTTCTTTTGCTAGATGCACAGCAGCCAAGTTCTTCGACGACGGTCGGAAATAAACGCCATAAGGGAAATTTTGTTGCTTCGCCTTAACCGTAGCATATTGGATCCGCCTAGACGTCATACGTATACGACGCCAATGTAAGTATTGCTGTCGTAATTTTTAACGCCTTGCGGAAGGTAAATTATGTTTGTTTGGTAATACATATATTTAACCAAAAGATACATTGAGTCGTTAGTATAACTAGCAATATCTGTCGGAACGTTCAGTTTGTAATATCAGCCTGCTTTTAAACTCACTGCATCATCTTGAACTTCCACAGTTCTTAACTGATTTTGAAACGCATTGGTTACTGATAAAAAAAATAAAAAAATTTTACAAAAATATTTTTAAAACTTTTTAGTTTTTAATAACTAGAAAAATAGGCAAGGAACACAGTAGTATTTGCAAGTAACATTTTTATTGCGTAAGTCTTTGGTCAACTTAAACTACAGCTAGTTGGAATATAATTAGTAACTTATGTATATGTATCGTAATTTTTAGTGACTTGAGTGTACATAAATTTTTTGAGAAAGTCTTATATAAATAATAATCAGTAATTCCAAGGAATCCGTCAACTGATCTTGTTCTGCTTGCTGCTAGACTTTATGCCACAACGAGCTCATTGCTTCTGCTCGGCTTCTTTTTTACCCGCCTCAGCGTCAGCTTCAATGGGCGGATTCGGCTTGATATTAAGCTCCGCTGGTCCAGTTTGCTGTATGGGCACGACACGCTCCTTCATGGCCTCCTCAACGGCTGGTGGATTGGGCACACTCACGGTAAGCACACCGTCAGAGCTTAAGGTGGAGATGGCCTTATCTGCCTCGTAGCCCTCGGGCAGGACAAAGCGTCGCAAAAAATGGCGTGAGCTGTAGCCACCTTGTTCATCCTCGTGTTGCTCACATTTGCCTTCGATGACCACGCTGTTATTAATCGTTTTGACCGTCAGCTCATTGGGCTTGAATTCGCTCACATCTAGCGAGACTTGATAGCCATTTTTGCCCACACTAGCTGGTGTTGCATATTGTTGTTCCTGCCAGCGTGCAATCTGTTGCCAATTGCGTGGAATCGGCGCAGCGGTCCAAAAGGGGTCGCGAAAGAATGCTTGAAATGGAGACACACGTGGCAGGCGTGTCATCTCCTCCGCCATGCGCAAAAACATAGGTAATGAACGCATTTTCAAACAATTTTTACAAATCACTTAATTTGAAAATTCTTTTGAAAGTTGTGAAATTCTGTGTTAGAACTTCTGTTCACGTCCGCACTAAAAGTTGTTCTCACTTGTGTTTACTTTGTTGAAATGTTTCCAATCCAACTCAGCTGCTGCTATTTATACTCGCCGGTCTCTCAATTACTTAACGTTCGCGTATCGCCTAGAAATTTCTCTTTTTGTTTGCTACTTGGCTGATGAAATTTTCAAAGTTGCTTGAAACAAAGATCTTGTTCTGGCATTTACCAGAAACTGCTCGTAACCAAGGTACTGAATATTAAATACTAAATCAAAAGCATTTATGAATGTTTCAAATTGTTTTTTAAATATTTTAACCTGTTTGTTGCTTTGCTTTTGGGCTTAAGGCAGGTCAGTTTTTTTTAGTCATGCGTATAAAGTTGGGAGAGTCTCGAGAGTTGTATTTGTGTGAGAGTGTTGTAGCTTGTACATGGGCGTAGTGCGCTTAAAATAATAATGACATTTGTTTGGGTTGATTAAAAAAAGTTATAGAAATTTTTTGTTTTTGTTTTGTGAAATTTCTTATCTTTCTCTTTTTATTAATTTAATTTGTATTTTTTTTTTTGGTTGGATGACATTCTACATTCTATTGGAACTGAGCACTTTAATTCAGATTAAATTATTCAAACTATAATAAAAATTACTTTTTGGCTGCTTTTTATTATTATGTTACAGACTCTACATTTTTAATGCTTCAAAGATATTTATTTTATAATTATTTAAATTTTTGCACTTAATCAAATATGTATGTACACCCAATTCTGTTTTTACACGGGTTTTGAAATAACGCGGTCTAGAGAAAAAATTTGTTTACGCATTTTTATTCGATTTAGCAAATTTTGAAGAAAAATTACCTAAGTTTTTAGAAATTTAGTTAGAGAACTCCACTTTTTAATTTACAATCATAGTAGCTTAAGAATTTACTTCAGGTCTTTTGTACACAGTTTTGTCTGGAACGTATCTACCGTGTAAAAACAGAATTAAGTGTATTAAATTTGCATATATTGAGTCGAAACATAATATTTAATTTAAATAAAACAAGTACATATTTAAAAAAAATCATCCAATTTATTCCAAAATAATGTGCCTAAAAAATTATTTTCAAATGTACAGGAATGTTGTATGTATTTTGCAAATATTTAAGATTTGGTGCATTCATCAGCATTGTCCTCTCTTACAGTATCATCAGATTGGGTGCATTCAGCAGTAGTGCCCTCGCATGTAATGTCCTCAGATTTGCAGACGTCCGATTTTTTGGTTGTGGAAATTTCCACAGGCTTTGCGTTCAAGCCCTCCTTTTCGGCCCATTCCAACCAGGAGCCACTAAAGATGCGCACTCTTTGAATTAAAGTGTATGGTTACTCGGCGTCATACGAACAATTTATTTTAGACTTACTTGGTGAAGCCGGCATTCTTGCTAATTTCTTCAGCTTCCAGGACACGTCTGCCAGAACGACAGGTAAATATAATTTCAGAATCCTTTGCAGGCTTATCGCGGCCATAAGCCGTCTTAAAATCCTCTTCCGTAGATGTTAAAGCGCATAGCAAGTCAATTACTAAGGGAGAAAATTGTTTGTTATACATAATTTTTTTTACATATATGTGTACATATAATTGTATTAATTGAAAAAATTAAATTTGAGTAAATACAAGTAATTGTACATATGTATGTATATGTATGCAGATATAAGTATGTATCAATTGTTTTCAAGTTAACGCTTTTTATGATAAAATTGTGCGGTTAAGCCCAAAATTTTATAGGCAGTCAGTCACTTTGAAAAATTACTCGAAATGATTTTCGCTATTGCTGATCAAATAGTATATAAAGTGAAAGCTGTAGGAGCAGATATAAAAATTGTAGCTCTATGCTCAAAAATTTTGAATTTCCAATATAAGTGCAAAACAAGAGAGCAGGGCCGCATAAATTCGGAATTCTTTGTAATCAACATGAATCAATCGTCGTGTAAACACCACCTAAATGCACAAGTTACGTTATGTCACTTACAGGGTATATTAATGCTAGTTGGAATTCTACCCGTCTCGGCAAGCTCGTTCTCGGTGCGAACATCAATCAAATAGATATCAGGATGATTTGGCAAATCTTTTATTTCCTCATATGTGGCCATTGTCGTGTAGTTTTTCACTGCTTTTAAAACTTTCACCAGATTCGATCGCCGACGCAGTAGAAGCTTAACTGAGTTTAGCATTACTTAGGCTCAGCCATTTATTTTATAGAAATTGAGATTTTGCCGCTGTGGCAGAGTTGCTTATCAGCGTCAACGCCGCCGCCGCAATTTGTATAGCATAAAGTAACCGCAGATGTCTAGAATTCAACCTGTGGATAGATGTAGTAGATGGTACTGCGGTATTGTTTGCCGTTAACGTTGACGCCAGTAACAGTGCTCTGCTGGCGTTAATTGGCGACAGCGGTGTCTGCTGTTCATCGGATTACAGCTCCTAGACCTGCACATTTGTTTACAATTTTGAAGCTAAATTGTTTGATATTAAATTCTAAGCCTCAAGACTGTGTTTACGTTCTTTTAACCGTTTTGCGTATTAAATTTAAATATTGTCTGCGGTTTAGCGCCGCATCACAGCTCCAAAAGCTTACTCATCATCATATAATACACACACAATTTGCTCCAGAAGGTCCCAGGCAGACTCCCGAAGCATGCGCAGGCAAAAGCTTTTTCTCCACAGAGTTCCTATATAAAGGGCTCTGTTGCGTGCAAAACTCCACAATTGCGCCGTGAAATTCAAGTCAAAACTAGTCACCGGACAGTTTTGTGTACAAAATAACCCTCGCATTTTCGATTATTCGCTAATTGAAAATAGGTCGCTGCAGTTCAGTGAACTTGCACTAGATACAGGGAATCCTTAAAAGGTGAAAAAGTAGTTAAAAACATTCTGAAATGCCAGACATACCTTTCGTCTTGAATTTGGACTCGCCGAACTCGATTTACTATGGACATGATATGTTCCCCAATCGCATTTATCGTCGCATGCACTCGAGGCACCATGATTCTTTGGACTTGCATACACTAGGAATGATAGCACGTATGGGTGCTCACGGACATCATTTGATCAGTAAACGCAATGGCGAGCTAGCCACTCTTGGCATTAATCCAGGCAAAGAAAAAAATGGTGAATTTGAAGTGCACCTTGATGTGGGCCTCTTTGAGCCCGAGGAGCTGAGCGTTAAGCTGGTAAATGATTGTATCATCGTTGAGGGTAAACATGAGGAACGGGAGGACGTTCATGGCCATGTATCACGCCACTTTATGCGTCGTTATCCACTACCAAAGGAATTTGATTCTGACGCCATAGCCTCCACTTTGAGTGCGGATGGAGTGATGACCATAACTGTACCCCTATTAATTCCTAAGGAAGAACAAAAGGAGCGCGTCATACCAATCAAGCATGTGGGACCGTCCGATTTGTTTGTGCAGAATGGTGGAAATTTCCACAAGGAGAAACTGGCTCAGACTCCGGCTGCCCCCGCTGAGGATAAGTAATTTTCAATTCTACGCATCACCACAGTGATTCCCCAAGACTCTTCTACTATCTGCACTCAATGGAAGTAAAATTTAAAGATATTTCAATTAAATTACTCACTATTGCAAAAAATTGTATTTTAATGTCATTATTAATTCAATTTAAAGACTAATCCAAATGCAGTAATAAATAATAATTATGAATGTACTAAAATTTGTCGGACTTTTATTTTGCAAAACTACCATTGCTAAATTGTATTATTTTTAATGCTTTCTTTTTCTGTTTATTTTTTATTTATTGTTAACGTATATGTAAGAATATCTGTATGTATATTAAATCCTATTTTATCCGCCAATTTATTAATTTTCGATAGTGCTGCCACTATATTTACAACAAGAAAAATGTGGCAGCATTTGTAAGATTTATGTGTATTCATTTGTTACGAACGGCAAAGTTTTTTAAATAAAAAAAATAAATTATAATAATTATCAAATATACAGATCAATTACAATTAATCCAACAGACAATGAAATTTTTGTGCTCGAAATTATTAACGCAGCGCTACCAGAAAATACGTAAAACTTATTCATGTATGGCAGCACTTGTCAAACATATGTTACACCTGGCAGCGCAATACAGTTAGTATAACCTACACAAAATGCTTTGTTTACTTTTGCGGCAGTCTCGATATTCCTGCAAATTATTAGGTAAACAAATTTGTAGACCTGCAGTCTACACTCACAGCAATGCGCTACATACCACGAACCGTAAGTGAAGAGAATTCAAAATGACACCTGTTTTGAAATGTTTATCACACATTATGAAATTCTTTTAAGCACTACGGCATGGAGAGTACGAATGGCAGGATCCCAAATCGCCCGATGAAATGTAAGTTCCATTTGAAGTGCATTTAAAAACCCTATTCTTAGCGCATTGCATTTTTCAATAGCGTCAACATCACATATATAGATAAGGACGGAAAACGTACGAAAGTGCAGGGCAAAGTTGGGGATAATGTCCTTTATTTGGCGCATAGACATGGCATTGAAATGGAAGGCGCTTGTGAAGCTTCACTGGCATGTACAACATGTCACGTTTATGTAGAACACAACTATCTCGAAAAGTTAAAAGAACCAGATGAAAAGGAGGATGACCTCTTGGACATGGCTCCATTTCTAAAAGAAAATTCTCGTTTGGGCTGCCAGATTATCCTGGACAAAAGCATGGAAGGCTTGGAACTGGAATTGCCGAAAGCAACGCGAAACTTTTATGTGGACGGTCATAAGCCAAAGCCCCATTAATAAATATTTAAATTATGTAGTACATAATAATAAAATATTACACTACTATTATTTGTTTTGTTTCGTTCCCAATTTGTATATTTCTTAGACTTTCAATTAAACTAAAGAAAATTTGTTAAGTTCTTATAAATAGTAGAAATTACATTGGCTAATTGATGTTGACATCAAAAGAAAGTTCTTAACAAGCAATTTGAGAACAGACAACAGTATACATAGTTGTTTTCGATGAATTTTTGTTTTTTGATTTTGAAAAATGAATGGAAATGAGCGACAGCACAATATAAGGTAAAAAATTATATTACATTTAAAGCAGAGTACAAAAAATTAAACTTTTATAGCGACGAACTAAAATGTATAAAAAACAGTTACACAACCGTGTAAAAATTGTGTTTTGTGAAATGTAAATTGCACGCTTCCTTTTTACAGGAGCAAATTCAATTCGATGAGGGGCTGCTAGATCCAGAACGTGAGCGTACGCTAGCACGATCCTGCTCGCTGCGCTGATCCTCATCACGACTCTTTTCGTCCTTATCGGAATCACGATCAGCTACCAACTTGCTTTGTTTTTCGGGACCGCTGGAAAGCTCATCTTTAGGTGAAACATTTTCCCGTTTGATAATTTCTTTTTCAATTTTAGCGGCGCTGACTTTTTTATTGTTGCTCTTTTTCATGCCTGCCAAATCTTTTAAAAGGCTAGCGATTTTGCGATTTAAGTTATCCACCTTCATGTCATGCAACCTGTCTACATCTCTTAGCTTGTTTCGCATTTCATTCTCCTTTGTAAAGTTTATACCTTTCAGTTCGGTGAGCTATAAAATAGAAAGTAAAATAAGTTAAAAATCATTAAGGCGATAAATATATAAATGTATTTAAAATTTTTGTTTTTGGATATTACCTGTTTGTCTTTCTCCAACAACTCCTTGTCTTTTTGCGTTAAACGCTTTTCTAGACTGGCAATGCGTTCCTTAAGATATGTAATGGCTATCACATGATCCGATGAGTTGGGATCAATGCTGATCGCTGCAGGTGCAGCGATAGTGCCATTTCCTCCGTTGCCTCGTGATATCTTATCTGGCAAATCTAAGCCAGCACCACTGACTGCAGTAACGCCTCCAGCATTGCTGCCACTTTTGCCAATATCGCCGCGAGTAGGCTTCTTGGCTGCAGCGCTGTCTCTGTGCGAAGATGAGGACTTTTCGTGCGGGCGTTTCTTTGTCATAGGTATTCGACCCTCTTGCTGCGCCTTCAAGAGAGCGCGCTTGTAGGCGCAGGTACACAGCCAGCAAAGCAATTTGCCATTGACCTGTAAAAAAGTGAAATTGTAGTTAACATGTAACGTAATTTGATCTATTTAAGCTATGAAGTTATAAAGACTCTAATGAACGCAATACATATTTTCAGACTCTCTGAAGGCTGCACAAAATGTGCGAGCAACATTAAACGTGTAAAATTCCACCCTTAAACGGTTTTAACATTTATTTAACTTAAGCTTAAAGTTTAATTTTAAAGGCAGCTTCCAGGGACTGGCTGAGAAATATTGAGTTTCGCTGACCTTTTTGTTCTCGTCGCGCCTGTCAAAGGCTGAGCGCAGTTTGCATTCATCGCATTGTACTGGCGGTCCATATTTTGCCTCGTAGCTGGCGCATCTATATTGCAGTAAGTGTGATTTGGGTTTGTTTAAAATTGTATGGTTTTCACACGTTTGTAGCAGAAAAAAGAGAAGAAGAAAAATGTTTTGCGTTCATCAGAGACGTTTTGGTATGGTATATTGCTTTATAGCTTTAAGAGACTTTAGTGAGAAATCAAGAAATTGACTAACTACTTAAGAAACAGGCGCTAATATTAAATGTAAATTGAAGGCACAATTTGATTGAAGACTTGGTGAACCAAATTAGTTACAAGCAGGCAAGTAATTTGAAACAAACATTTTTGGAGAATTCGCATGCATCGCATTCTCATTTTGTGCTTTCAAATTACATAGCCACGTTGAGCAAACTAAAAAAACTACAAGGGCTCGATGAGCTACAGGTCTAATAAAATTTTAAACATACCTCATGCATTTGGAACTACCAAAGGCGGCAACGATTTTGCAACAGTCGCAGGCGCCCGGTTTGCCATATTTGCCCAGGTAGTGTTCGCATTTTTTGCAGGCACTCTGTGATTTGCTGTGAAAGGAATTAGAAAGTGCAACAGTTGTTTATAACAAGAATTGCGATGAAAATAAGGGTTTGCTTGAACTTACGTAGCTGGCTGAAACTCCGAGCGGCAGTAAGTACATTTTACAACTGAGGTAGAAGAACCACGGCAGCCCTGTGAAAAATAGGCAAATAAAATATTTCTTGGTAATTAAATTGGTACACTGATTCAAAGGCACGTAAGCGTTTTTTTATTAGTCACAACTTCGCTGCTTGCTTGGCTTTTGCTGCTGCTTCTTCTTGCAGTAAAATTTTCACTAAATGCGCAGCAGCAATTTGTACTGAACAAAAGAGACGCGTCAGGGCCAAAATAATTAATTTTTTTGCACACGTATACACATAATTAATTGTTTGTTTGATTGTTTAATGGCAAATACTTTGATTTACTAAATGTATTGCTTTTTTATTTGTTTCACCTTGCAAAGTTGCTGCCCCGACGAAAGTTCCTCAAACGGATGACGTGAAAAACATTTGGAACAGGCGAATAATACTTTTGCACTCATTTTCAATGTTTTGTGTGTATCAGTTTATTTTGAGCTGTGCGTAATGTCTTAATATTGTTAGTTTTAATAACTTTTTGGTTTTGCGACTGCTAAAATTAAAGCACTCAGCAGTCAGCAGAAGGACGCAAAATGTAAATGCAAATGGCGACAGGCAGACTAGAGTTGCAATAAAATTATCGACTTTGTGAATTGTGCAGCACTAAAAGTTATAGATGGCGCTAGCACGTAAGCAACCTTACCAATACAGTTCACTCAAACGCGAATGACGCGCACAAAAGAAATTATTCGATGATGATGCGCCACAAAAGCAAAACGACGAGAATGTCAAACAATTCAAACAACAACGTTTAAATTATTCAGGCTGTACGAAAATTTTTTGTAACTATTTGAAGAATTGAAAGCGATTTGTCAAATCGATCAACGCAATAAATAAACCAAAGTGGAGAACTTTGTAAGATGCCTGCGGAGCAAACAAATATTAAAGTTGTGGTACGTGTGCGTCCATACAATAGGCGCGAAAAAGAGCAAAATCAAAGATGCATTATCAAAGTGCTAGACAGATCCGCTCTGCTTTTCGACCCCGACGAGGAAGATGATGAATTTTTCTATCAAGGTGCCAAGCAGCAATACCGGGATATTTCAAAACGTGTTAATAAGAAATTAACAATGGATTTCGATCGCGTCTACGATACAGATCAATCCAATGAGAACATATTTTCAGAGTGTACTGCGCCGCTTGTGGATTCAGTGCTTAATGGGTAAGTCTTTATTTTTCAGAGGCGTTTGACAAAATGTAACTCGTGTTTTAATATTCTAGCTACAATTGTTCCGTGTTTGTGTATGGTGCTACAGGTGCAGGCAAGACATTTACAATGCTAGGCAATGAAAGCTGCCCGGGTATTACATTTCTCACCATGCGGGATCTTTTTGAGAAAATACAGGCACAGCAGAGCATACGAAAGTTCGATGTGGGCGTCAGCTATTTGGAAGTATATAACGAGCACGTTATGAACTTGCTCACCAAAACAGGCCCACTTAAGCTACGCGAGGACGCAAATGGTGTAATCGTAAGCGGTTTAATGTTAACGCCCATTTATAGCGCCGAAGAGCTGCTGCGCTTGTTGGCGCTGGGCAATAGCAATCGTACACAACATCCAACGGATGCAAATGCAGAGAGCTCACGTTCTCATGCTATATTTCAAGTGCACATTCGTATGACCGACTTAAAAACAGGCACCAAACGAACCGTCAAGCTATCTATGATTGACTTGGCAGGCAGTGAACGCGCCGCAAGCACGAAAGGAGTTGGTGTGCGATTCAAGGAAGGCGCCAGCATTAATAAGAGTCTGTTGGCGCTGGGAAATTGCATAAATAAGTTGGCTGATGGCCTTAAACATATACCCTACCGTGATTCTAATCTTACACGCATTTTGAAGGATTCATTAGGCGGAAATTGCTGCACTCTTATGGTAGCTAATGTCTCCATGAGTTCGATCACATATGAGGACACCTACAATACATTAAAATATGCCAGTCGGGCAAAGAAAATACGCACTACACTACGCCAAAATGTGCTCAAATCCAACATGCCTAAAGAGTTCTATGTGAAAAAAGTTACGGATTTGATGAGCGAGAATGAACGTCTGCTCGAGCGTAACAAATTTTTGGAGTCGAAGCTGACGCAATTGGAACGCGGCAATAACAGTAACAACTACGATGCACAGGAGTTGAAGCCTTGGTACAGCAAAATCGATGCTGTATACGCGTCCGTAATCAAAACACAGGAGTATGTGATAAGTATTCGTAGCAGAATAAAAAATCTGAGCTATCGCCAGACACTTAAGCAACACTTTGAGGAGTTTCGTAAACTACTAGCTCTGGACCAACGAATATTCCAAGAGGTGAGTACTAGAATTGGATATAAAATCAATCGGGTCAATATTTTTATGGCCTTTATTTTTTGTTTAGAAATTTACACAATACTTATGTATTTCCCAGTTTTCGAAAAATATAAAATGCCGGAATTTATTAAAACATTACAAAATATATTCAGTCAGTCCTAGGAATCGCCTAGCAGCTCCTTCTGTTTGCTGGCCAAAAGCTTATCAGCCTCAGCTATATATTTATCTGCAATGGCAGTGACCTGTGCTTGCGCTGCATAAGCATCATCTTTACCAATATCCGCTTGCTTTTTAAGTTTGCGAATTTGTGCATTTTGTGTATCCCGTATGGCATCACGATATTTAATAAACAATGCTTTGGCGTTTTTAGACAAATTCTCCCTATGCTCCTTAGTCACTTTAGGTATAGGTATAAAAAGTGTGGTGCCATCTTGCTGGGGATTCAAATTCATGCCGCTTTTCTCAATAGCGTTGAGCACATCTGGTATTGTCTGTGGAAATGCAATCATATTGACAACAATGGTTTTGGGATTCTTTCGAGATATTTGTGCCAATTCCTGTAGCTCGTGCTCCGTTCCATCCACTTTAATGCGCAAGGTGTCTATAGCACCACTAGTGGAGCGCAGCGATAAGTGCTTAATGAACTCCTCTTTCATTTGTTGCACGGATTTTTGCATTTGTATGTTAAGACTATCTAGATTAATAATTTCGCGAAGCTGTTGTTCGTTGATTTCCACTTTGGCGGGTTTTCCTTTGCCGCTCTTTTCTTTTTTCTTGTCCTTGCCTTTTGCATAACCACGGGCTTGTTGCAGGTAAACTGCTGACGCTGGCTGTACTTGTTGCTGATGAGCTTTATGCGATTGCAGAATGCAGTTACGCTGGGCAATTAAGCGAAGATTCCATAGTGTTAAATGCGTTAATCGTTTTGTAAACATTTTAAATTGTTCTACGTTTTTGAGTTGTAAATGCCAGTAGCTTAATTGTTGTTACTATTTGACAGTCTTGCCCAGCTGTTCAAGATAATGAATTGGGGCTGCCAACTTGAATAAAAAAACAACTTTGTGGCTCAGAGTTGTTGACATTCAAATTATAATAAATAGGGAAGTAATAAAATTTACGTAGGGACTGATTGTATTCTGCATAAATTATTTTAGAGTGCTTTGTTGTTTTTATACATAATAAACTAACTAATACATCCACAAATTTTTTGCAGGACTATATACGCTTCTCTAACTTCATAAGCAAGTTGACTAGTCAACATGACAAATACAAAGAGGAATTACCGGAATGGGTTAAAAAACTAGATGTAGCCTGCAGAGATCTTCAAAAACTAAAGCGTGAAGTGAAAGACTCCAAGCATTACGAAATTCTAGCCTTATATCTTAAACACAAAGAATTACAAGTAAAAATGTCAAAACAAAACATCAATGGAAATCATTTGTCTGCTATAAATATGGAACTGGTTGAAAACTCAGATCTGTTGCGCAAATCCTGTACAATAGCGTGCGAGGTGCTGCGTCAAACATACGATTGCCTCGAGGAATCACACAAGTTAACCCCAGAAATACAAGCTCTTTATGATCGATTGCTGCGAAAGGTCAGTTTTACAGAGTCTGAAACAGCGGCATCAACGCAGGACGCTGATGTTTTGTTAACGCACAAGCTATTACACACAAGCACGGAAGAGGACGAGCCGGACTCGTTAACTGACAGTGGCAAGAAACGCAGGCGTCTAAGGCGAGAAACATATACAGAAGCCAATACGGATCTTAATTTGGGTATGGACAGTTATGAGGATACAGATTCGGATGGCGCCAGTAGCAGCGTGAATCGTGTTTTCAAAAAACCAAGAAATCTTAACGAGACTCGCGTATTGCCAAGCACATTGGGCGACGATAATGTCACTAAATTGAACAAACCATTAACAGCAACAATCACCAAGCCGCGCAATGTAAATCAGCGCCTCGTTACGGATATACTTTCGGAGCAGAATGTGCGTGGCACCAGCGACAAGGAGAAAATCAAACAAGGTAGCATGTATTTTGGGTAAAGTTTTTTACAATTATCTTATCAAGTTTTCTTTTAACTCCCATGTAAAGCTCTGCTCAAGTCAAACAATTTTACCGCGCATGGTCTTCAACGCACTGTGGTAGCTGGCGTCCACAAGGAGAATCTTAAATTTGCCTCAAACTATGTCCGCAAAAGTCCTCGTGCACTAATGGCAAAAGGTAACTACACAAAAAGTATAGTTTGTATATAACGAGCATCAAGCGTATTAAATATTCCAGTACACTAGAAGTACTTAAAAAAAAACCAGGAAAATCTTAGAAAAGTTACTAGCTATAGTTTAAAAAGTTGCAAGCTTTTAAGCCTTGACAAACGTTGAATTTTGATTAATGAAAAATTATTATATGATTATTAATATATTATATTCCTAATCTCTTCCATTCAAAGCTCTTGCAGGAACTACGACCCTAGCGCGTAAGACAACCTCTCGCTTGGCCGGCACAATCGGATCAGCTGCTAAGGAAGCACCTCTAGTCCGCATAAACCGTGCTGCATCGTTTCGGGTAAAGAAGTGAGAAACGAAGTTCCAAAAAAAATATTAGATGGAAGTCAGAAAAGGTTTTAAATTCAACATGACTATATATTAGTAACACAATTCCCGTACACAAAATTCATTCATTGTGTTTAGTTGTTTTAAAGCGTTTTATTTTATTTTTTAGTAAAAAACATTATAAACCCATCCAATACAATTACATCTTAGTAATCAATTAATTAACTCTAGATGTAAACAAAAACAATTGAATATATTTTGTGTTAGTTTTTACTTTTCTAAGTTATAAATATTCTTGCCTTTATTTTTTAAAATATAACGAGGCTTGTTTATCTACTCCGCCTAAAAGATGTTGTCTATCGTTTCGGAAAAGATCGGCGGAATTTCCAAACCGATGCTGCGTAAGACCCAGCAAAGCCAGTAGCGAATATAGTAAGCCGCCCAAATTAATGCCAATCATGAGTAGTGCCGGTAAACCAAGGAGCGGTCCAAGCAAGCCCACTGAAGATGGCCAAGCAGGTTGCTGATTTCCATAGATATAAGAGAGACGTCTCCAGGGTTTGCTGGTGGTAGTCATAGTTGCAGTTGTGTCCTCATAGTCCTTGCTCTCACTTAACAGCGTATATCTTGTATCACTGGGCTTTCCTTGTGCAAGCGCATAAGGCAAAAACTTTTCCTCCGATTCTGCAGCTTTGTTGTCATCATTTCCTTTTACTGAAATGCTGGCACACAACGCTAAAAGTATTATTAGCCACATAGTTAAGTGCCGATTGTTAACCTAAGATATAGGAAGCGATTTATATAGCAATCTTCAAGCAGCTCAGCGAAAATTATTAGTTGGATGATTCTTTTGTACTGTCAACAGTCAGTCAAAGTAAACAATTGTCAGAGTTATCAGTGGCGCTCTGACTTTGACAACATAAAGTGCATTGGCTTAGGTTTTTACGCTTGGAAGAGTAAACTGAACAAATAGTTTTTTTTTTTATGAAAAAAAGTATCACATTGCCTCCTTGATCACCAAAGAAATTCACAACTTCAAGACAAGTTTGTTTTTTTTTGAATAAATCAATTTAAACCACATACATGGCCATTTTTCTAGAATAACAAACGTACATACATGGGTACATACAAAATATTTAAACTTTATTAACTTATTTGTAAAGACGTATTTTCGCAAAGTATATTAGTAAAGACAAACATATATTGATATTTAGTCAATCATGAAATCGGAATTATTGTCTTGTTAACAGCTTCAAACTTGGCTCACTTAAGAACATCTGCTTTAAGCAACACGATGGGCTTTTCGATATCGTTTTTGCTTTGAATAAGCTTAAGCTCCCGCTCAACGGCTTGTATTGGCTCGCTTTTCTTAGGAAGCTCGGCCACAGTGCGTTTTATGACAGCCTGCAGCGTTGCTATAGTTTTCTCAAATGCATCCTTTACATCTGGATTGCCATGACTGTGCGCTAAAAATAGCGAAGCAAAGAGATCCCCAGTGCCAGTAAAGACCAAATTCTTGCCGCCCTGTTTGGGTATGTCTATAGATAAGCGTGGACCATCTTGCCGACTAAGGAATGCGCGCAACATATTGGGTTCACCCAAGTCACTGCTTGAGATAACCACTGTTTTAATATTGCGCTTGTGGAACCATTCCATGGCTTCCCAAACAGCCTTTTCAGTTTTTATTTCTATTCCTGTAAGTAGCTCCACTTCGTATTGATTAGGCGTTACAATATCTGCCAGTGGTATGATTTCATCACGATATATCGGCAGTAGCTCTTTGGGTACATACAAACTGCCATTATCGCCCATGACAGGATCGCATACATAGATAAGATTGGGATTGGCAGCGCGCAGTTTGCGTAAAATGACGCCCACCTGACGCAGAAATAATGGATTGCCTATGTAGCCGGTAAGCAGATGAGAATAGAGCGGTAAAAGTCGGTTGTCCTCAAGGCCCTCTATGATGCTTTCTGTAAAATGGGTCTCAGATTATTTCTATATAATAAATGAGTAAGTAAAAGTACCCAATTCTTTTTCGTTAGATATGGGACCCTTAAAAGATGCATAGCCTGTGTGGTTGGAAAACTGCACGGAATTCAGTGGATCCACATCGAAGCCAAGCACCTAGAAATAATATATTTTTTATTTCTGATTTAATCTTTCAACATTGAACTTGCATACCTGCAGCGGAAAAGTCGCCACTTTATTGCCCACATAGCCGTGCACAACATGGCTTTGTATAGACAGAACTTGTTTCAATTTAGCAGCCATTATGTATATTAATAACACTTAAATTTTCTTGCTAAAGCGCAATAATTGCGTTGTTGCATTCAGTAGCGAGTGTAAAATGCGACTAAACATGAGTGTAACGTTTATCAGTATCAACTAAGAGGGGCTCAACACTTAATAGGCAGCAATATACATTACTGATAAGTGAGACGACAGCAGATAATCAGTTGGGTAAACAGTGTTATGGAAAAAAAATTCCCTTTTTATTTGGGTGCTGCAATAAGTATGTATGTATGTCTTTGGAACTTATTAAGTCGTTTTATTTGACTTTTATTGCATGGTGGTCGGTGATAAAGTTTTGTTGCAGCACAATCTTTTGTAATCAGTGGCATCATGATGCTGCCAACTCTTAGTTACGAAAACTTGGCAAAAAACAGCTGCAATCGATACTTTGCTAAGCAAGTATATACTCACGATCAGCTGTTACAGTTCGGTGCACTCCCAGTGAATGACAATTTGCGGTGTCTCGCATGGTTTACGTAAATGCTGCTGCAAATAATCACTTTTCAATTGCAAAGAGTTAAAAATACGAATATAAAAGCAAATTTTCTAAACTTAACACCACAATAAAAAGCCATGGCATCTAGTTTAACGCATTTACTGAAACGAAATATTCGTAACACAGCTCAAGGCAGCGTGCGATTAATCAACAGCAACCAAGAGCAACAGCAGCAGCGTACAGAAATAGAAGACGATGAGGGTATATAAAATATGACTAGTTTTAATAGAGCTTAAAGAAATTCTATGTTTTTAGAATTCCGCGTTTTAAACCTTCGCGCCGTCAAGCAGAAAGTACAAAAAAGACGTGACATTAAGCGCGAACCAGTGCCCCCAGCGCGCACTGCCCGAATGGCCGTCGATCAAGATTGGACTGCTGCCTGGCCCGGTCCACGCTCCTTTCATCCAGCTAGTGTGCCGCTGCCCCTACGTCAGGGCTTCACCGAAAAAGGTGCTGCAGCGCCCTCCAAATACGCAAATGCCGAGTTAATGAAAATACCAAACTTTTTGCATTTAACTCCACCGGCCATACGCCAGCAATGCGAAGCAATCAAAAAGTTTTGCACGCCTTGGCCTAAAGGTCTTGAGACAGATGAAAAGTGTAAACGCCACTTTCCTTTGGAAGTCACTACTACAGACTATTGTCACAGCTTACCTACAATACGCAATGCCGAGGCGCGTCGCGTGACAATAGCTCTAAAGCTCTCAGATTTAAAGTTTGATGCTCATGCCAAGGATAAGTTTCTGCGTTTGGTAGGTGAACGCTATAATAAGGAGACAGATGTGCTCACATTTGTTGCCGATCGCTGTCCTACTCGCAAACAAAATTACGATTATGCCATGTATTTGTTGACTGCTTGCTACCACGAGTCTTTTATAACTGAACCCTGGGAAGCCACGAAGAGTGAGGCTGACATGGAGACCTATATCTTCGAACGCAATAAGTCTAAAGTTTCGGCAGAGGCAATTCTTAACTGGTTTAATGCTGCGGGTGAAGCTAAAGTACCGCCCAGTATAAGCTATGCCAAAAGTGTGGAACAGCTCATAAATGAAGGAGAAAACGAGTACAACATAGCCAAGTATAAGGAAGAAGTAATGAAGATGTTAAACATAGCAAGCAAATCATAAATACGTTAAAAAAATGTTTAAAAAAATACGTTAAAATAAATATGCAATACATTTTTGTGAAATTCTAAAAAGGTGCTTAATGAACTTGTCCGAGTTTCGGTGTGAATGGCAAGAGAACAGTGTGCTTAAAAGAAGCAGTAAATTTAGCAAGACTGATTAGTGGATGTGGAAAATATCTGTGGTTATTTACATTAATAGTTTTAAAAGTTTAGATTTTAAAATTGTGATACATTACTTTGTGTATTAAGCATTTTTTTAAGCTCTTCACTAATATTCAAAATATTACGACTGTCTAAATGATAGGTAAAAAAGAAGATACTGATAAGACCTTGTAGCAAGTTGATGACGTTGTAACACCATGAGTCAAAACAAAAAGAAACCAATTAATTTCGGGCAAAGACACGCATAAATGATACCTTAATATTGTGCTTTTTCAAAGTAAGGATAAATGTATGTCAATGGCTTGACCAAGCCCCTGTCTAAAAGAATCAGGTAAATTAGTTTTTTGTGCCTCTTCGTTGAAGCTGCTTTTCCTTTCCTTTGGTGCTTTTTGACACCGGATGTCTTGTATATTTTATAAATAGTTTTCACTAATGGAGTGCTTGGTTTATCTAAGCAACAAAATTGTTCAAAATTAGTTTTAGTCAGTGACTGCTCCGACGTGGTTATCAGTGAAATGTTTTGTTTGCTTTTACTTTAATTGTATGTGTGCTAATAGTTGTATATACATTTCAGTTACCATTTCGCGTTTCAGTGTTCATTTCGAGGTTGCCTCTTCAAAAAGCCAGTCAAAAAGCAGCTGTGTTAACATACACAACATAATCAGCAAGTCAACGAAAACTACGTGAAGAATAAAACCCATATAGTTGTTGCTTTGTGTGGCAGCTATCTCAACCGTCTGCGTCAACACGCTTCTGACACGTATCCAGCACTTTTTCGAATGGATAAGTGGCATAGTTTAGTGTAAAAATGCGCCGCCCTAATTTAAAATGGATGCTTAAGACCTTTTGTCTGGTGTTATTATCGCTAACGCTATTCCTGCTAATTACCAGCTGGATTTCAGCAACACCCTATACAAATAAACCCGTGCATCATAAACTGCCAGAGCCACAGCCACATGTACAATCATTATATGGAGGTACGGGTCTTGCCAATGATCTTGATATTGCAAAACAGCCAGCTAATCCTGTAGCTCGCCAAGATGAGCCTGTTGTGGAAGCAGCTGAAAAAGCTGAGGAAGAAGACGCAGACGACGATGTACAAGGTATTCGACCTGAGAACGATGTGTTTATGCAGCAGCCAGTAGGTGAACTAGGACAATTCCAAGTAGACGCACCAAGTGCCTTAAAAAAAGATTGGCATGATTATACGGCTATGGAACGTGATGCCAAGCGAGTTGGCATTGGTGAGCAGGGACAGGCAGCCAAATTGGATGAATCTACTCGTGATCTAGAGCGCAAAATGTCTTTGGACAATGGTTTTAACGCGCTGCTATCTGATTCAATATCAGTGAATCGTTCGGTACCCGATATTCGGCATCCCCAGTGAGTATTAACGACTGTTGTTTTGCAAATTGATGTGCCCAAAAAGCCTGCACTTTAATTTCCGTTTGTAAAACTTACTCCCATGAGAAGCAGCATCTTTGGGGTTTTTTGTTTATTAGACAATGAAGCCCTGCTTGTTTGGTTGTGACTCCAACATCATAAAGACCAACTGGCCAATTTAGATTTTTTTTTAAATTCATATTACGATGTCTTAATATTATTTTTCTTTACAGGTGCCGTAAAAAACAATACCTTATAAAGCTACCAACAGTTAGCATAATTATCATCTATTATAATGAGCATCTCGGCGTTTTAATGCGCTCTGTGCATAGTCTTATCAATCGTTCCCCACCGGAACTTATAAAGGAAATTATTCTTGTAGATGATCATAGCGATCGCGAAACTCTCTTCAAGCCACTGGACGACTATATAGCTGAACATTTCACTAAAGTTCGCGTGCTGCATTTGCCAGAGCGCACTGGACTCATTGGAGCGCGTGCCGCTGGTGCTCGTAATGCCACCGCCGATGTGTTCATCTTTTTGGACTCCCACGTAGAGGCAAATTACAACTGGCTGCCTCCCTTACTAGAACCCATTGCGCAGAATAAGCGGACAGCTGTATGTCCGTTCATCGATGTTATAGATCACTCGAACTTTCACTATCGCTCGCAAGACGAAGGTGCTCGTGGAGCTTTTGATTGGGAGTTCTATTATAAACGTTTGCCCCTTCTACCAGAAGATTTGAAGCATCCATCAGAGCCCTTTAAGAGCCCTGTAATGGCAGGTGGCTTGTTTGCGATATCCAAAGAATTTTTCTTTGAATTAGGCGGTTACGATGAGGGTCTGGATATTTGGGGCGGCGAGCAATATGAGTTAAGCTTTAAGATTTGGATGTGTGGTGGTCAAATGTATGATGCGCCGTGCTCCCGTGTAGGACACATTTATCGTGGCCCGCGAAATCATGTGCCAAGTCCGCGCACGAACTATTTGCACAAGGCAAGTTGTATATGTAGACTTTTTTGTATGTTATTAAAATATGTATTGGTCCTTGCAGAACTATAAACGTGTGGCAGAGGTATGGATGGATGAGTACAAAAAATATTTGTACGATCACAGCGATGGACGCTACGATAATGTTGATCCCGGCGATCTCACCGCACAAAAGGCCATACGCACCAAACTCAAATGCAAATCCTTTAAGTGGTTTATGGAAACTGTGGCCTTTGACCTAATGAAAAACTATCCGGCAATTGATCCGCCTAATTATGCGTCTGGAGCCATACAAAATGTTGGTGACCCCAACATGTGCGTTGATACCTTCGGCCGTCAGCATCACAACCGCATGGGGCTTTACGCCTGCGCAAATAATTTAAAGCAACCGCAAAAGACGCAACATTGGGAGCTTAGCTGGCATCGTGATTTGCGCTTGCGTCGCAAAAGAGATTGCCTGGATGTGCAGATTTGGGATGCTAATGCGCCAGTTTGGCTATGGGATTGCCATGGCTTGCAGGGCAATCAATATTGGTATTACGACTGGCGAAAAAAGATGCTTCTGCATGGTAAAGAGGGTCGACGTTGTTTGGAAATGTTACCCTTTAACAAAGAGCTGGTCGTCAATAAATGTGATGACAATAATGACTATATGAAATGGAACTTTGGAGTCGTCAATAAAACAGCGTTGGAACATTATGATAAGGATTTGGTCTTAGACCTCAGTTAGACGCTACTATTTGTTATTTTTCTTTGTTTCCTACTTGCCATGTACTTAAACTGAAATTTCAAATGTTTATTGTATTGAACTGTATTGACTGGATACATTTACTATACTATATCTGTATTTAATGTAAATATTTTGTAAGTATGATAAATTAGCTGGTGAACGAGCTAAGTTGCCCAATTTATAGTATGACACGCACATTCCAATGCCAATCAATTTAATGTTAACTGAATAAAGGTATAAGTATTACATAGTTACTTCTTAAATGGACACATTTATTATTGGAACACAAATGATGATTTGCGATGTTACCTGAACAAGTTCCTGGTATCGGCAAGTCAGCGGTGTACAATGCGTACATTGTTTGTACAAATCACGGGACAAATATTTAAGGATTTTTTAAAGAAAATGTCTAGATATGAGTTGTCTACTAAAGGAAAATGAGGCAGTGGCAGACGCCGAGCAGCATATGTACGTGTAAGGCAAACTTTAGTTGTTGAGATTAGGTGCTAGGTGTAGGTGAAAACACGAACTTATTGTAACTAGACATTATAAAAAGTGTTTAGATTGTTTTTGGTGCATCCTTGTGCTGAGTGAGAAAATGTTTTCTTTTAAGAAGAAGCATTAATTGTTTATTTAGAATATTTAGCAGTCGATCAGCTGAACTTATCCTGTTGAGCGCTCGTCTCGCTACGGTGACACTTGATTTCCTCCCATTACGTTCAAAGGCTTTTGCTTAAAAACCAAGTAGAGTAAAAAAAAGTTTAAAGATTTAATTGGTTTTCGTTTGAATTTTTATTTAATATTAATATCTGTTTGCTTTCAATACGCGTACGTTAAATAAATATAATTTATGTTTTTTATATACGTTCTCAGTTTTGTTTTACAATATGTATCATCATCTTTATCAATACCATAATCATTATCTTCGAGCATTTTTTTAACTGTGTGCTTAAATCTTTGTTCTGCTTGCTTGTTTTTTTTTGTGTGCCAACTTGTCAATTATTATCATTATCATATATATATATATCTATATATGCCAATATTTATAGTATATATTTTCAATTTATATATATATATATAGTTATTTTATATGCAATACTTTTCATGCGCATCAAGTTGCTACTTGCTTGTCCCGCAAAAAACTCATGTAAACTCGTTTATAACTTAATAATGGCAAAAGTTTTTATTTTATTTCGAAATTATAAAAAAGCATTTACAAACTATAATAGTTGTTGGCTTGCATAAGCATAATCATAATTATAATTTATTTATATATTTAATTTTATATATAAACATTTAAATATTTATCAAAACATGTTTTTTCTTGTTGCTCAAAAGTCTTCTTCGCTGCCTTAACTTTACATACATATGATTTATTTTCAAATTTTTCGTTTTAGTTTTAAAATTAATTTAATTTTCTTTTGTTCTCGAATTAAAACGCATTGTCTTTGCAATAAAAAACTTAATTTTATTTTAAATAATTTGAAATTATATGCGCTCAAGTAGCTTAAATGAAATTTGTTGTTTTGTTTATGCAACAAAAAACACTTAACATTAAAATCAATTTCACAACTAAAATTAATAAACAGTTTTCTTTTTGTTTTTTGTGCAAAAATGTGTATAGCTATGTTTGAGTTTTAAAAAATATGATAATATAATAAGTTTTGCATGCTTAATATTTTATCCTTCTTTAATGCCTTTAGACTAATTTGATTTGAAATTCAGTTGCGCTGCCATTTTTTAAATATTTATTTATATTTTTGGATGGATAAATTAATTGAGTTTTCTTTGTAATTTATAAATGAAATTTCGTTTATAAATTAATAAGCAAAAGTGTGTTGTTAATTTATAGTTGTTTTTTTTTTTTTAGTATACTTAATACTTGCTTGGTTTCGAGTCTTTTTTAAGGTTTTTGTTTTTATTTTTTAAATTAAATTTTAATTTGTTTTAACATTTACAGCACATTTTGAAAACACTCTGCTGACTTTTTGCGGCGCATAAACAAATATACATGTATATTTATATGTATGTGCTTATAATTTGTTGTAGTTGTATGTGTTTGCTTTGCTTAAACTTAAATTAAATTATTATTAAGTTTAATGCTTAAAAATGTCTTGCTGTTCATTAGTTTTATATTTTTTTAATTGTTGTGTTATTTTTTACGTATGCTTAGCTTAAAATGCTGCGCTTAGCTGTGCTTCTCAAATGGCCGAAGCACAAAACTCAAAAAATATGTCAATCAATCAATCAATCAATCTTTTCATGTAGTTGCCCTTTCGTTTGCTTGCTTTTATGTGTGTCTTTAAAAACAAAAATATATTAATAATCACTGTGCATATGCCGAGCTTTTGCAAGTAATGCAAAAGAGCGCGTGTTTGGCGCTCTCTTGCGCATTTAAGCAAAAGCTCAATGTTCAAAGAAACTTTGAGCCAATTTAAGTGCAGCTTGGCGCCTAAAAGCTGAGCTTAAATGCTAAGCTTTAAAGCTGCAGCGCCAAGCTGCAATTAAATTATGCATTAGTGTGTGTACTTGTGTATTTGTTAAAAAAAGTGCTATTGAAATTGCTTTTTAATGCAGTTTTGTAAAATATAGTTTACGACCTTTTTTTTTTGTTTTTTTTTGTTTGTTTTTTTTTTTAGTATAAACTTGTTACCAACTATTTTTGTTTTCGTAGCGAAATTCTTTACGTTTTTCTAGTTTCATTTTATTTTTCTTATTAGTTTGTTTTTGTTTGCTTTAAAAAATGGTTTATTTGTACTTTTGGCAATGATCTTTCTTTCCACTAACAGTTTGTTTCTATAACTTTATTTTTTTGTTTTGTTTTTATATCTTCAACGTCGTTTTGTATTTTTGTTCACAAGCAAATTTCTTAAGCTTTTTTTGTATTGCGTATATTTTTTTTGTTAGTTTTTTTGTTCTGTAGTTATGGTTATTTTTCTTAGTTTGTTGCATGTTTTGTAGTGTTTTGTTGCAAGTAACTTATTTAACAGAAATTATGTATAACAGGTGTTTGTTTTTATTTTTTTTTTAAACTAAACTCATGGTATTTTTTGTTTTCTATTTAGCTAGCTGCATTTTAAATGTATATAAACTAGGCAAGTGTCTGTTTTATGTTGTGTACTAGAAAAAGTAGTAGATTTAGTAGTATGTAGTATTAATGCAGTATTTTTTATTGTAATGGACTTGGGGGGAATGGTGTACTAACAGCAGCAGGCAGCGCTACTTGAACATTCACATTTTCTTATATGGCACACGAAAATTAAACGCTTCTACAAAAATAATTTTTGTGTGAATTTGTTTGTTTTTTTTTTCAGTCATTTTGTTTTTGTGGCTTAAAATTAAAGCGCAGCGGTAACTTGCAACTCAATTACAATGAAGAACACAAGTCTGCGTAAGTTTAAACTCATTATGAAGGTTTCTACCAATAAAACCGCCGACAGATGGCGGCATTCAAGTCTGCTGCTGCTGCGGCGGCTGAAGCTGCTGCTGCTGCTGCGTTGGCGGCGGCTGCTGCGGCGCTTGTGCTTGGCCATTCGTGGACGATGTGGGACTGCTATTGCCCTCCTGATAGGGCCCTGTAACCACACATGGATGCATAGGGAACAGGGTCGTCCACGACGTTGTTGTAAGTGTTGGTGCGTGGAGGGCAACTTTCTCGTTTTTTGGCTGCTGTTCATTGGAGTTTTGCGAGGCTTGCGAGTTTTGTTTGTTTTTTGCCGATTCGCCTTTTTTCTTTTTACTGCTGCTGGCGCCACCTGTTGTGGAGCTTTGGTTGCTGCCATTCTTCAGCTGATTGCCATTGCTTTCTTTTTTAATGGGTGTCGCTGTCGTCGCATTAGCCAATTCATCGTGCATATCCTCATCGTCGTCATCATCGGCTGCTGCCTTTTTTAGCAAACGCTCGCGCTCCTCTTTGGCTTTGTTGTCCAGATCTGTGTTGATCTTCTTGACACGCATTTTCTCCTCCCACTCATCTATACCATGACGTGCTCTGTTTAGGTTACGATGCTGATAGAAGATTAATGTCATGCGTGTGGGATTATGTCTATCGGGTCTGCGCACAGCCGTCGTTGCATGCATTTCGTGCTTGGCGCATTCTATTAGTACGCTGCCGTGATTGAGCGCAATGGCCACACCACCCATTTGTGGATCCTGAAAGGCTTCAATGTTCTCATTGATCTCAGCCACCTCGCCAATGGGCTCAATCTTGTTGGAGTTGGTGCTGGCAGGCGCTACAGTAGTTGAAGCGGTGGAGGAGCTGCTGTTGCCATTGGCATTGGCATCATTGCTGCCTGCACTGAGCGGTGCCTCCTGATTGGAGCCCCCATTGACATTGGATGCGGCGTTGACTGCTGTATTATTATTATTATTGGCGGCGGTGGGCGTTATGACCTGCTCCACACTTGGCGTCGTCTGCATGCCCAGCGAGCCAGCGCTGTTGTTGAGATCGGGCAAGACGGTCTGTGGTGGTGCGGCCTGTTGCATGGGCAGCGGTGCTGCTGTGGGCATAGCCACAGTTGGCGCTGAGGGTTTTTGAAGTGGTGCTGCGGGCGTAACTGTGGCATGCGAGGCTATTAAGGTGCCTCCCGAACCAGAACTGGGCGGTAAAGCCGTGGGCTGATAGGTTCCAGTGCTCTGATGATGCCCGTAGACATTCCAATTGGGTGAGGGCGGTGGTGGCGTGGGTGGCGGCGTCTGCTGTGGATACATGCCATACGGCGAGTACGCCTGGTGGTGATACCCGTAGTTGTAGTTCATGTTCTGGTAGGCATCGTAGGCAGAGTACGCGGAATGCGGCGGCGGATACATTTGATAATTGTTTGGATACTGCGTATACTGGTAGTCGCTCGGTGGCTTCGGCTTCACAAAACCCTCTTGAAGGTGTTGATTGTGATGGAGATGGTGATGATGGTGGTGGTTGGTGAGTGATGCGAGATTAGTCATTGGTTGCATTGGTTGCAATGTGGTTAACTTACTTTCAGCTAAGTTATGATTGACCAGCGTTGTCGAGTCGGGATTCTCCTCGTTGATGCGGCCCTTAAGTTCTCCGACGCCAATGTGGTGCTGATGTTGCTGCTGCTGCGGCGCTTGCTGTTGCTGCTGCGTCACTCCTCCTACTGCTACCGCCGTTCCTGCACCCGGTGTTGTCAGCGGCGCTGACGTCAGATTATTGTAACTTGACGTATAACCATTATTTGCATCCAGCTGTGTAGTAGGCGCTGGAGCACTTACAGCTGTTGCCAAGGCTGGCGCGGCAGTTGTGGGTGCGGGTGCTGCTGCCGGCGTTGTAGTGTGCTGCGGCAATGGTGCGCCAGGTGTGGTGGGCGTCAGTGCAGCGCTGCCCGCCGCCTGCGCCGGTGCTGTGGCTCCCATGCCCATGGCATGTGGTGGCCAGTTGCCATAGTAGTTGCGCGAATCAATGTATGAGCCAGTCTGGTAGTCATAGGAATAGGGCGAGTCCAGTACGGTGCTCGAGATCTGATTGGACTGTAACTGTGCATCCGTAAAGGTATCAATCATTGTGGCCATGTTCAACAGGCTGGAGTTAGAGCTCATGAGCTGATTGGGCGCATTAGTACCAGGCGGTGCATTGGGAACTGTGGTGTTGGTATGCTGATTAACAGGCGGCGTCGTAAAGGCGCTGCCTGCCGGACTGGGATTATTGGTGACAGGTGTTTGGCAGCGTGGCGAGGGCGTTGAAGGCGGCGCCGAGCCGGGTGTTGAAGCGCTGGAGTTGTTGGATTGATTGGACTTGGATTTGGACTTGGACTTGTTGCCATTCGAGCCGTTCTCCTTTTTGATGTGCGAGTTGGCTAGGGCGGGTGGACTGCTTTGCGTTTGCAAACCTGCGGTTGGAGCTTGAGAGCTGGCATTATTAATAGCAATGTTGGAGCTGCTATTGCTAGTGCTGCCATCACCCGCATCCTGCTCGGCATCAGGCGGCGCAGGCTCGTCCTCTTTGCGTTTCTTGCCATGCCGCCGGCAGGGTATAAGCGGCGTAGAGCGTACGCGTACTTCGCAGGGAAATCTATAGTGTAAAAAAAACATATATTAGCTTTTGTTCTGTCTAGGAGCTGCGACGTCGGCCCAAGTTGCTCAAAACTCAACACTACACTCACTTGTCCAGCATTTGAACGGCGCCAGTGCGATGCTTATCTCTCTGTCCCTCCATGCTCTCAAACTCATCCGTACCATCCATGGTATAGAGCGGCAGTACATGGAATTGTTCGTCATCGGGTAGGCGGCTATCGCGATTTGCGGGCTTGAGCAGTGCCACATGCACGGTACAGCCATCCTGCATATTGTGCAGATCTCGATGCGAGTGAGCACAAAAATCAAGGCAGGCGGTGACTCCAGAGAAGGGCTTGCCCGTTTCCAGGCCAAGGCGACAGTCAGAGGCTTCTTGCTCGTACTTGGTTTGATTGTCGTAGGAACGCGGGCAGACTTGTTTGAAGACTGGTGCCAGTAAAGTGGCTATCAGATTCATGTGATCCTCTATGGCGGCTTCCTCACTTTTGACTGAAAGACGAAATTTCCTGACTGTCTTAGAACGCGCATACTTGCAGCCATTGTAGTACATGGACCATGAGCAGCCGAAGCTGTAGGAAGCTCCTGACGTTTCGGGATCTAGACCTAAGAAGAAAAAAAAAAGATATACTTTAAGGTGGTAAAAAACCAAAAAGAGACTGAGCTAAATTACCTTGACAGGCACAGGTGCGATTCTCATTGGTTGCACAGCGACGCGTGGTGGGCAGACCATACTTATTCAGTTTGGGTATAAGATTCTTATAGGCATTGTCTGCCTCCAGGCGCGGCATGCCATCCCAGGCCACCATGCAAACCACAATATAAGCAGCTATACATCTGTTTAAGTAAATAGAATGTTAACATATGTTTTGTGTGATGAAAAATTCATGAACTCACCTGTGACCTGGTCGCTTCTTGACCACCACCAAAATTTTCTCCTCTAGATCAGCGCGTCTTATGACCCACTTAGCTACCGGACAACCCTGTGATGTTTTTCCCTCTTTTCCTGTATAAACAATCTTCTCTATGCGCAGTTGACGGCCGCTTAGCTGACAGCGATCCTCAAATTCTCGTCGTAGCTCAGCAAGCGAGGAGGCCGTACCTGAGTACACGAGTTATAGTTAGTTTTTTAGTTTAGAAACCCTGAAGTATTGGACTTACCCAAATGCGTATAGTAAGTGCCTGGCTCTGGCGGATTCTTATCCGATTGAAAACATTCGCATTCGGGTATTTCCGTTTTGTTGCCCTTCTCCAAACGATCCGTTGTATCGAACATGGGATTTATTTTCTCATGCTTAACAATTATTTCGGGGATTTCATCTTGTTTTTGCTTTTTTGACTTGGGCTTGGCCCCATTGTGCTGCTCCACGAGCTCATCTTCATCTAATATCTCTTCCTTGGGCTGTATGCCCAAACAGCTGCCATCTTTTAAGTGCTCCGCAGTGGGCGGTCTTGTGCCACCTTGTCGACAGCATGAAAAGCCATTGTTTACAGCTTTGGAATCACCCATATAAGGATAGCCAGCTGGGCTATGACCATGTCCCAACATACCCATATCCTCCAATTTGGGTTCCAACATGCCATGACCCAAATGCGGTGGTCCACCATGACTCAGTGCATAACGATGTGGTGGTATCGGATACGCATGCGCTGGTATATCCTTTTCATAGTTCGTGGGCAATGGTATAATGCTATTTGTATCTGGCTTGCGATCCAGCTCCTGCATGTTGTTGCCATGCTGATGCATGCCTGCAACAGCACTTGCGGCCTTATGTGGTCCGTTGGTTGTGCTTTTTCCACCTGCATGATGCGGATGCATGCCATGTCCGCTGCCATAGGAACCCGCTGAATGCTGATAGCCTGGAACAAAGTTCTGTTGGAAATTTTGCTGAAAGCTACTGGCACTGCCGTAATAAGCTGCCGAATTATGATGATAGCCAGCATATTCCTGCTGACCATGATGTTGCAGCTGCTGTGCAGATTGCGCTTGGCCATCGTTCTGGCAAAAGTCAGCATATTGTATAAAATTTTGATAATTTCGCTCATAGCCCTCCATTTTGTTGGGCTGCGGCGGCAGCAGACCCGGCTCTGTTTTTATATACTGATTGTGATAGTCCTGCCCAGGTGGCGGATAGTGTGCCGTGGGCGGATAAGCTGACTTGTCTAGCGGCTTGAGTCCTCCACCACCGCCTGGATCCGTGGCATTGCGATCTATTTCAGCGGCAGCCTCGGCAGCTGCACGACTGGCCTTGCTGCGACTGCGTGACTTTTTTGGCTGCGGTGGAGGCGGTTGTGGTGGTGCTGTCGGTTGCAGCACTTCCGCTGGCGTGGTGCTGTGATTTATGGTTGTATGTTGACCGGGTTGATGATGCTGTAGATGTGGATCTGTACTAGGATAACCGCTGCTATGTTTTTTAAACGAGTTGGTGTGATGCGGTTTCCAGATTTGATCGCCACCACCTCCTATAGGTTCGGGCGCTACGCCCGCAGGACCAGTGGGTAGCTGCTGTTGTTGCTGCTGTGCACCGCTGGTGCTGCTCGAACCGTTGGCGCTCAACGCCGTGTCGGTGCGGAGGTGGTGGCTATACGATAAAAAATGACCGGCCTGTTGTTGTTGCTGCTGCTGCTGCTGCTGTGAGGCCGGTGCGCTGCCCATGGGAGCAGTGCCCTGCATGTGTATATCAGGTGGTGCAACATTAGCCATGGGATCCTTTGGATCGCTTTTGCGCATGATCATGGACTTGATGCGTGTATTGAGATGTACGCGTTCGCCCTGCTGATAGGGATCAGCGCTAAGCTGCTGCTGCTGCTGTTGTTGACCGCTCCAGTTCCAGTCTTGCATGGGCTGTTGCTGTGGCGGAGAGGCGAGATGTTGCTGTTGCATGGAGTTGTGATTAGGCGATGGTGGCACGCTGCTGCCATACGGCTGCAGTCCATTGCCATTGGGCGAGGGCGGCACCTGGCCGACTGGCGACTGGGATACATGACGTGGTTGTTGTTGCTGTTGGATGAGACTGCGCGTGGGCGATTGTGGCACGTTTTGGTTATTTGGCGGTTGCATGGGCGAGGCGGCTGGTTGTGCTACACTTTGTTGTTGTGTTGCGCCAGCTTGTTGCGCATTGGAGTTATTGCTCGCCGTTGGCACTGCTGTGGGCGTGGCTGGTGTTCTGACAGCATCACTGGCTGCCGTTGTGGTATGTTGTTGTTGTTGTTGGTGTTGTGTCTGTTGTTGTTGTTGTTGCTGCTGTTGAGTACCGCTATAGTCGCCTGAATACCCGTTACAATTGAGTGAGCGCGGCGGCACGCTGCTCACCCGCGGATATCCAGGCGTGTCGTTTCCCGACATGGTCTTGTTCAGATCTGCAGCAACGCCCAAATGTTGTTGTTGCTGCAGTCCAACGCTAGGTGGCGCTGGCGCAGTCGAAACTTGACCAGCATAGCTAACAGTGCCAGGCGCAAAGCCGGCTACACTTTGTAGACCCACCTGGTTAATGGGCGCACTGGAAAGCTGTTGACTCTGAAAATCGTAGCGTTGTACAGGCGCACCATATGGCGAACGCCCATAATTGGGATCAAATCCCAGTCCGGTCTGTACATAGCCATTTGATGGATACGCATAGGACTGCGTTTGGAAATCCAAGGAGTTAAGCGATGTAATGGCTGGTGTATTCTGTGGTATTTGCTGTATGAACTGATTTTGCCAGCCCTGTGAGGGATCGGCCTGCCAGGTGGGATAGAAGGCCATGGGTGCCTGCAATTGAAAGAGTCAAAAAGTTTTTATTAGTTGTGAGTAAATGTGAACAGCTGTACGGACTATTAAGAGCTTAGGTTCAGTTTATACGCTTCCGGCATAATTTCATAATGTTATGTGCTTTAAAATGCTCTAAAGCAACCCTCGGCAAGAATTTTAAAGTTATTTTTGAACAGCTGCGCTGATTTAGGGGTGGTTAGGCTATGTAAGTGCTGTAAATGATATATACTTTTGCGCTAATCAGGTATTTATATTCCGCCTTATTTATTGGATACATGGTAATTTAAAACCAAATGCTAAAACGAGTAATAACTCTTGTTTTTTGTAGTTCAAAAAATCCTGATGTTGTTACGAGTTTTTGTTTTAAATGTTATTGTTTTAAAATTGGGGTGTTTTGATTTTGGCTTTACTATTTTTATACCCTTTTTTTTCTATATTAGCTGAGCACTTTTAAACTGTTCCAATAATCTCCGTAAACCAAAATGTTTAACTGCATACAATTAATGCATTAGTGTGCCAGATATATTTCTAAATTAAATTTCGGTTAGAAATATTATTAGAAGCAGTGGTGAAAATTAATTTCACTAAATATCTGAATGCAGCTCTGCTTTTAATATTAGAACTGGTATGGTGAATGGCTTAACGGACTTTTCTCATTAGACTTCTAGCAATTTGGAAAACAAGTTGTTCACATTTTTTCAAAGTGTAACTAAAAGCAGAGCAGCTTCAAATTTCGGTTGTTGTACTGCTTTAATAGCTACCCTTGCAAGCAACCTGTTCTTAAGGGTTGCTGTGAGCGTTCTACAAACTTTTACATAGCTAGATTGCAAAAACTCTAATCCATAACATTTTTATATCACATATTTTAGTATATTTTGTAAAAATAGCAACATATTTTCCAATTAACATGGGCACCACACTCAGTTCCCATATAAGCTTTTTAGCAGTTATAATTCCAAACAAACAATAGCAATAAATTATATTTAGCGTCCCATAATTAAGCCCAAAATAATGTGAAAACTAACTAAGTACTTAATTGCCCGGTCAGGATATAAAACCGCCAACTAACCAAAAACCAAACCAATAAAAACCCACAAAAATGCTAAATAAATATTTTAAGCCTTAAATGTGTGTTTTTTTTGTTTGTATGTTGTTATGATGGCTTTTGTTGTTGTTTTTGTTACTAAGCCCGTGTTGGTTGTTCATTAACACGTGCGCCTTAAATTATGCTACAATTTTGTTTATGTGTTAGAGCATTTTTTTTGTAACAAATAAACATAAAAAAGTTTGGGCGCACATTTCATTTGCATTTTTACGAGGCAACAAAACAAGCAAAAATAAAAGGCAAATGTATAGAGTTTTGAAAGTGAAATTTTTCGGTACGCACCGACTATAATATACGCTTTATACTTTTAACTTTTTATGCGATTTTAACGTGTTTTAAGCACGTGATATATTTTTTTTGTTGATTACATCAAGTTTTATGGTAATCCCAAATGGGATTTTTATACCCTGTACCTATAGGTACAAAGGGTATACTAGATTTGTGCAATGTATGTAACGGCAAGAAGGAGGCGTGGCAGACCCCAAGTCCTTTATACCAAAATGCTTATCATAACCTCGGGTAGCGATTGAGCCATGTCCGTCTGTCCGTCCGTCTGTCCGTCTGTCCGTCCGTCCGTCTGTCCGTCTGTCCGTCTGTCCGTCTGTATGAACACCTAGATCTCGGAGACTATAAGAGCTAGAGATACAAAACTTTACCAGCTGATGCGCATATATCCTCAGAAGATCAAGTTTGTTGAATCATGTCAATATCTTTCCCCGTTCCCCCGTAGCAGAGTTTCGCGGTTTTTAGCTTAACCGTTTAATATTTTAATCTCAAACTTAACAGAGCGATGCGTTGTGGTAACATGCATCTGTGTGTCAAAAATAAACAAAATCGAACAATTACAACAAAAGTTATAGTCTAAAATGTAAAAATTTCACCTCCCCTTGCCTATAAACTGCGTCAATATTTGACTCTACGTAATAATAGTTACAAATGACCTAGAACCACCAATTTTGGTAAGCTGATTCATGTGCCTCTAATGAACAAATCCAAATCCAAATTTTATCAATGCAGCTCCCCCACCCCCCGCAATCTATTTACCGTGTTTTCTCCCACACTCCTCAACATATCCCCTTGAAACTTACCCCATACACTTTAAATTACTCTTTTGACGTAAATTTCGATTTTCATCAAAATCGGTTAAAATTTGCGGAACTTATAGGTATCAATATCGTTTTGCACCAACAAAAAAATGTTCCAATTGGAAATTCTTAGTAAGAATATGCAGGAATAAATCTTTTTTTGAGAAAAAAAGGTACAGGGTATTACACTGTCGGGCGCCGCCTCGACTGTATTACATTTTTTTTTATATGAAGTTTTGTCATTCTGTGCGAAATTTTTCATTCTGCGTATAGGCCTTAAATAGTAAAAATTTATATCTACACAGGGACGGATTAAACATGTGCCTTGCGTTACGGCAAAGGGCCCCACATTGGGCGCCAAACAAGTTTTGCAATGTAGTCACGGCATGGTTGAAAAATATCCGCTGCGAGACTTTGCAAAGATCAATTTCTTAATTTATTTTCAAAAACATTTTAAAAAACGTGCGAAAACTCTCAATACTCTCACACATGAACTTTACGCAAAAAAAGCTACACTTTGATGTAATAAAAGAAACTTCTACAACTTGAACCATTCGAAAATCTTTCAGTAAAATTTAAAAACATTTAAAAAAACGTGAGAAAACTCTCAATACTCTCACACAAGAACTTTACGCAAAAAAAGCTACACGCGTGATGTAATCAAAGGAACTTCTACAACTTGAACCATTCGAAATTCTCAGTTAAATTTAAAAATTAATCGATGAAAGTTTCCATTTTAGAAAATCCTTCTACGCTTTAAGCTATCGACGTAACTACTATATATATAAAATAATTAACGTGCCTAAAATGTATGTAGTTATAATAATTAACCAAATTGCATTTAATGTATGGGTAATACAAACATTTTTTTTTTTTCTGAACTTTGGGCGCCACATATTTTGAACCGGCCCTGTTGTATACCTATCTATGGTTTTGTTTAATACAGTGCTGTTTTCAAACTTTGTTAATCGAATGATTACACATGATTATAAGAAGTGGAAGGTCTGCATTATAACTAAGAAAATTTGAAAATAAATCTCAAAATTTTATTGCAGCTAAAGAACCAAAACATTAGATGGATTTTGTGGCAAAGTCTCATCTTAGCCCTGTTAATCTTCAAAAACGATTATAAACTTTGAAGCATGTTTATCGCTTTCTTCCAAGTTGTTACTAATTTGTATGCACTAACGTGATATGCCTCTTATCCTTTAGGTACAGTGTATAAATAAAAGCATAACAAGGCCTACAGCAAGTCATAAATAAAATAACAACATGGCACTAAAAGATAAATTAAAATACAAATATTTTTAATACAAATATTGTGTATAAATGAAAGCTTTGTGCAGACTGAGGTTTTTCGTTGTTGGAGTTGTATTTATTGTTGTATTTGCGCATTTTCACCAAGTAGGTGTGTATTTGTGTGTATCTATGTGTCGCTTTAACTGCGTTTTATTTTGAAAACATTCAGCAATCATTGATAAAAATCGAAAAAATTTTATGAATGAGTCAATGTGTGCTTGTTTTTTTTAGTCTGTATGTGTATGTATGCATATAAACAGATATAAATGTGTGTGTCTATATAGCTGTGTGGTTTCCATGCCGTCTGTTTGTTTACCTCCCCACTGACATAACATTTGTCTGCCCTGCTGTACACAGCTGCACTTGATGGAGCACACGACGTATACGCAATTTTGGCTGCCTGATCTATGTGTATGCATTTTGTACATATGTATTATGTATGTGTTTTTGTCTGCTGCATGCAAATACCGTTTTAATTTATATTTTGTTGTTTTTGGATTTTGGCTTGCAATGAATGAAAAATGAAATCTACAGACAACATAGTATAGTGGCTACCAAGGTCAACAGTCGTTTGTAATGTTTTTATATCAGCTGCAATGTTTATGAGATTTTAATTGAATTATTGAATTTTAGCAATAGAACGAAGAAAATTATGTACAATGTTTTAAATGTTTAAGCTTTTTGTTAACTAAGAGCCTGTTACTTATAGTGTCTAATTATATGGTAAGGAAATATCTATGCAACATTCATCATTTATCATTTTCTTTACTCAGTACAAATCGAAAACCCATAATAAGACCTAACTTAATTTTGCCACCCCTGACTACTAAAAAAAAGTTTTTTATTAATTTCATATTAATTGTTTCTAGCACGAGCATAAGTTTTTAATCACGATTTTAGACTTTTTTCGGCTTATTTTTTTTGTTCGTACAATAATCATCATTAAGAACGTCATTCTTGGTCTTTGTACAAAAAAAAAGCTTACGTTATTTTCGTTTCCATTTGTTCAAGACTTTATGACCGATCAAAAATAAGTAAACATATAGCATTTGTTTTGTAACTGATTTAAATACGAATTATGTGATTTGAATTCATCAGTGTTTTTTGTCTAAACAGCACCTCTATGGTAATTCTTCCTTAATTTTGCTTTATCGAAATGAATTGGGATTCCTGAAAAACTCTGCTAGCCTATGTATACTAGTTTTTTAAATAATAACGCTTACTAAAGTCTTTTTTTACTAGTTCTTTCTTTATTTACATTTATTAATTTTTGCTTCTTCTTTAAATAATAATGTTCACAAAGAACTATTTCTGAAATTACTTTATCTACTTTAATTTATTTCAATTTTAATAAGAACCACTTCACCTACTTTTATCTATTTTTACCTATTTTATTATTTAATAATGTTCACCAAAAACTCTTTCCGGAACCACACCTACCTAACCTACTACTACTATCCGTTTATACTAGCTCTTTTATATAATCTATTTTATTTCGGAACCATTTAATCAATTTTTACTAGTTACTTTAATAAAAATGTTCATGAGTCATTTCCTGGACTAGTTTAACTACTTTATATTTTGTACAATGTTCACAAAAAAATTATTCTCGAACGACTTTACCCACTAAGCCAATTTGTACTAGTTCTTTTAATAATAATGTTCACAAAAAACCATTTCCAGTACTCTATTTTTACTAGTTCTATAAATAAAAATTTTCACAATGAACTATTTCCGGAACCACTCAACCTACTTTTATATACTTATAACATTTGCACTAGTTCATTAAATCATAATGTTCGCAATGAACTATTTCCGGAACCACTACTATAACTAAACTGCACGCAGAGTTCCCTTCAACTTGTTGCCTCACTTACCATAGGTTGTTGCGGTTGATCCTTCATGGCTTGTATTTGTGCGGTTATTTGATGCTGTTGCTGTTGTTGCAAATGTTGCTGTGCTTGATGTTGTTGTTGCAAATGTGGCTGCTGCTGCTGCTGTTGTTGTTGTAAATGTGGCTGCTGCTGTTGTTGTTGTTGCAAATGCTGTTGATGATGATGCTGCTGCGGCTGCTGCTGATATTGCTGCTGCGCCAAAAGCTGCTGCTGTTGCTGCAACTGTTGCTGATGCTGCTGATATTGCTGTTGCTGCTGCTGCTGTTGTTGTTGCAAGTTGGCGCTGGATGTTGTTGTATTTGGCGATTGCTGTGGCAACAATGTGGCTGCTGGGGCTGGGCTTATGGCCGAATTAATGCTGCTACCTTGACGTGGCGATGTGGCTGCTGCTGCGGCTGTTGCGGCTGTTGCACTAACTGCGCCTGCATTCAGTTTGTTAGCTTTGGTGGAGGGTTTTCGAGCGCGTGACTGCTGCAATGAGTAGGGGGGTTGGAAATATATAACAAATTAGTTAATTGTATTGACAAAAAGAGCAAGAAGATAATAAAAAAAAATAAAGAATAAAATAAAAAAAAAAACAACACTATGCAATTAAGGCGTTTAAATTACAGGCCAGTCTAGTCTGGCAGCTGGCTTTGTTATTTTTGTTGTAGCGCTAAATTATATGCAATTAATTTATGATAGTTGTTGTTGTCATTGTTGTTGTTATTGTTGTTTGTTGACTTGTATTATTATTGTGGGTGTCTGACTTGCATTTTGCTGACCTTCGTTGAAACAACAACAACTACAGTTTATGGCACACTTAAGATACTCAAATTAAGCCAAGTCATTGTTGCACTTATTGTATTTTAACATACCAAGTCTTAATAAAACATTTATTTAATTTAATACTTAACTTTATAACCAAGTTACGAATTTTCATTAATCAAGCTTTAAAAAAAAAAATATTTTAATTGCATAGAAATAAACAATACACTTAATTTATGTCTTAGTCAGAGCACGAAATTTATATTCGCTTGTAAGCAACTTGGCATATTATGCTCTACACGAGTTAGTCTTGTTAGTGCTTAAAAAAGGTTTGATATAAAACGTAGCTCCAAAAAAAAAAATTGATTAAGATAGTTATTTTAACAATTTCAGAGGTTTTGGAAAATATTTTTTTTGGAAAATATTTTTTTTTTTTAAATATTTGAAATTAAAAAAAAAATGTATACTTAAATTGAAGTTTTAAAAAGTTGCTTATAACTTGGCATATTGTTGTCAAGTTCCAAGTGCTTTTATATTAAGTCGATTTTCAAAAAAAGTTCTAAGTCAGCACATTAGGATGATTAACACTGTTTGATAATGAGAAGAAGAATTTTTAAACTAAACCTTTAAAAGCAAAAAATTAATTGTTAACCCTTTTTTTTATAAATTAGTCAAAATTAAATATAAATCAAAAAACTCGTTTTTTTTTAATTCAGCCATAATTCATTTATTTTGAAAACTGAAATTGTCGAAAAAAAAAATATAATTTGCTTAGACTCATTTGCAGAAAAATTCTAAACTTAATGTCCACTCCCATGCAAAAGTTTGTCTTTTATTTTTATGCAAAAAATACCTTACGAAAAGCTTATATAACCCAAAAAATCAGGGCCGGCGGTTGACGTGGGTAGTATGGGTAGTGGTACCCACTCGGAAAACATCCCAGTGGGAATTATCGGACAAAGCCCTAAATTCCAATATTTTCTATGTTTGAAATTTAAAATTCCGTTTGACCAAAGATAGAGACTTCTTATTGGAGAAAATGGCGCGTGAGGGTAAAAAAACTTCAGATTTGAGCAGAATTGTTGTTTCTTAGAGAAACGGAAAATGATCTGAAAATCGTTCCTGAATTCTTTCGTTTTCTTACATTAGCTCTGACGATACCAGGTTCTTCATGTTGCAATGAAAGAAATTTTTCTGTGTTACGCCGAATTAAAAATTATTTAAGATCTACCATGGCACAGGATCGACTCAATCATGTGGCCATTTTACATACATATCCGAATTTGGTTAATACGCTTGATATCGAATCTTTAATGGACGCATTTATTGTTCGCAATCGAAAACGAACTTCATGTTTTGCTCTACGAAGGTAAGTTATATTTAAATAGATTAAATTAAACTAATGTAATTGTTTTTATTATTTCCCTGTTCTAATCCTTCATCAAAATAAATTGTAAAACATCATCCATGAAAGCCCCCCCCCCCATCACTTTCTTACTACCCACTCGAAAAAAAAGTGTGACGCCGGCCTTGCAAAAAATTTTAAGATCTTAAAAAGAACTAACGAAGTTGACAACAAATAAAAGAAAAACTTTAGCAAAATCTGTTTTCTAAATGTTTAACATATTCTCAAAATAAAATAAAGAATTTTGCAAAAACTAATTTTTATAGCCATAACGCAACACATGCGTACTGCCTGCCGCACTGTAATGTCAACTACCCCTTTTGCGAGTAGTTGCCTACTAACTTGAAAGTGTATTTCAACTTCGGCGCCTCTACTTAAGTATTTTGCCATTTTTTGTTGTTGTAATTGTTGCTTTGCCATGGCAACATGTAAAATTTATGTTGCCAACGATTTATGTGCAATTTATTTGTATTTATATTTCGCGTGCAGTCGGCAAAAAGTTGAAATAAATCTGTAGAAAAACAAGAACAGCAACAGCTGTGGTTGCTATTTGTAGCTGATGTTGTTGTTATTGTTGTTTGGTGTTGTTGTTGTTTTAGCCGCCATTAAAGGCTTTTAAAATTTATGCTTATAAAAGACTTTTATCATTTGATTTTTTGACTGTCCCTTGGCGCTTTGCATTAAAGTCTACCACTTGCTGCAGCAAATTTTAGGGTAACTTGCAGTAAGAGAAAAACAACCAACACATATATTTATACATATATCTTCCTGGGAACGACCGCTGGACTTGAGTATGGATGTTATTCGTTTGCTTCCAGATGTTATGTCATTTTTATACCCTGTACTAAAGGACAGGGCTATATTAAGTAGTATCAATCTGAACGCCTTGATCTTGGCGACCGTAAGAGCTAGGATAACCAAACTTGCAGCTTATGTGACCAGCCAGATCAAGTTTATTTTTTTTTAATAATAATTTCAGATCTCTGCATTTTCTTAACTGTTAAAATTACAGCTTTAACTTGTGTGTGGAAAGTAAAAAAATCTTTCCAAAAATGTCATGGATCATTAAAATCGGAAAGTATACATAAGGGTAGCTTAGTTTCTTGAGTGCGCGTCTAGGAAACAATGTTCCTTTCCTAGGCGAGGTATTATCTTTTTTGTAATTTATTTTTTAAGTATCGATTACTTTAGTAAGTTCCTTTTCCTTAAAATAAGATCGTATAAGGTTTATTAAAGTCAAGCGCACTCGACTCAAGTGTTCTCAATTTTTGTTGTAGTACTAACTTTGTATACTCCTAGTCCCAGCCATACACGATGCGACCTTGTTGTACAACTTGCTTATTTATAAAAAAAACACAACTTCATACAATGAACCCTCTATACACGTTGCAACCAATTGTACTACCTTCTCAATAAATAGCCAAGTTATACAAGCATTTGCATTGTGTATGGCTTGGGTTCTATATTTTGTGTTCTTATATAACTTATATGTAAATATTTTTTTGCTTTATCTGCAAGAAATATGCATAAAACGCAGACTTTTGCAAATATGCTAACTAATAAAATAGATAATATTTATTCAAGTTATATAAAAAGTCTTTTAAATTTTTGTGATTCTTATTCGAATCGCAGCAACTTTTATTTTTACTAATTATAATTACAAACTGCAAGCAACAATTTTCCAAGTGTATTTATGCATACCGGCCAATTAAACAGGCTTAGAATTTCCGAATAAACAAGAGACAGACAGAATGTAAGTGTGGAATGTTGATGAAGAGTGAGCAGAGAGTAGCAAATAAATTGTGCATACAAAAGGAGACAAAACTAAATCGTTTGTGCAAATTTGCTTCAACAAATATGATTTATTGTTCAAGGAAGAAAGGCACTAAAACACGCACACACAGATACATATAGTAGGTATGTGTAGATACATTTGAATTTGTGTTTTACAATGCATTGTTTATGCTGTGTCAGTATGTGCCTGTGTGTGTGTGTTTTCGTTGCCTTTTGCCAACATAATGCTATGCAAATAAAATCTATGCTGCTTAAAATCAACAAAATGTCAGGCAGAAAAACCAATTGCCTATGCTCAGCCATTGTGAGATACTCTTACTGAATGTAAGCAACAGTTTGAGCTGGTTTTTGTAACATCTAAAATATTTAGACTAAAGCTGATAAGAAAATTGTATTTTTTTAGTTTTTCAGTATAGAACAGTTTTCAAAGAAGCTTGATTGAAAAATAGCTATCAACACAGTAGCAAGTGTATTAAAGATTTGTGCCATTTATGTAAAAGGCTGAAGAAGGCGAGTAGACCTTGAGTTCTTCATACGAAAATTCTCAGCATCAACTTGAGCAGCGATTAACTTGCGTTTGTTTGTCTGCCCGTACGTCTGAACATTTGTATCTCATAGATCTTAAAAGCTAGAGGCACCAAACTTTGCAAAAAGGTTTGTGTTCTCAGCAAGCAGGTTTGTTAATTCCTATCGATTGCTTAGCACGTTCTTCATGGCCTATGGCCACACTTAAAACGCAATGTGTTCAAAATTTAAAATAGAAAAGCAAAACTTACAAAAAAGATGTGTAAAAATCTAAAAATTTTAGATGATCAACCGCATAAGATGCGACAATATTCCACTATGTTTTATTAATAAATGAGCTAAGTAGTCTGAATTTATCCCCATTTGGGATATCCCACTTGGGGTTTTTTTTTGTATGAAGTTTTGTCATTCCGTGCGAAATTTTTCATTCTGCGTATAGGCCTTTAAGAGTAAAGGGGTCTACGCAGTTCGAAATATTTCGCGCGGAATGACAAAACTTCATATAAAAAAAAGTCCCATTTGGGATTTTTTTCCCATTTGGGGTTTTTTTTTTTATATGGTTTTGTCATTCCGCGCGAAATATTTCGAACTGCGTATAGGCCTTTAAATATAATTTTTACATATCAAAAAAATCGTAAAGTTAGATTCTTCAAACAACAACTATAACAACGTTAAGAATCTAATTAGGAGTAGGGCACCCGGAACTCAATTTGATCACTGTAGGTAGCCCTGCTTTTGGCGCAATATAGAATAAGGAATAAATATAACTTTGCAATACATAATACAGATAGTTTATATATATATATTTCTTAGTACAAATGTGGCGTATGTATTTAATGCTCATAAAAGAGTGTATTCCAACTTCGGCGCTACAAGTTTTCTCTACTTTTAAATTGGCATTCGAAGTGCATGCAACTCAGGTGGCACAACATCAACAAAATATCTTAAATAAACAAAAAGAAACCTAAGATTTTTATGCCTAATGATTGAATTCTTTAACTCTATTTGCTGTATTAAAAAAAAATTTGTATAAATTTGCGCACAATTTAAAATCAAAAACTGCATTTATTGTCTGAGCTTACAATGTATTGTAGTATATAATACATATAGCTATGTACATGTATATTTTTAAGGGTTTTATGATATTTACATTATATAAGCATGATTAACTGGCAAGGCAATTAAAGTTTTGCACGTTGCAAATGTTTGCCTAGTTGTATAAATAAAATAAACTCATAAGTAAAAATAACAATAAAAACAAATTGTATGAAAACAAAAAGGCAAATATACAAATACAAATCAAATGCATAAGGCTAACATGTAAATAAAAATAAAAAATTTAAATAAAAAATGTACAAACATAAAAAGGAATTATACCAGGTCTAGCTATTTGCTTAGCTAATATTCTACGTATTTCTATTTATTTTAATATTGTGTGTGTATATATTTTTTTTTTTCATTTTATTTAATTTAAGCGTCTGATGTTGGCCTTAATGCATTTTTCTACTATTTGCCAAGTTCATAAAAGTTAATTAAATGTTTATGGCTAGAGTATTTAATGTGCTTGTATGTAGCTATGTATTTGTGTAAGTAAGTGTGTGTGTGTGTGTGTATGTAGCAACTTTACATTCCACTTAAAGTTTTGTTGTGCTTGCTCTTATTTTTTATTTTATTTATTTCTTGGTAAAATAAATAAAAGTAAGCATACATAAGGCAGATTAGTTGTATTGCTGCATTGGCTCTTTATCTAGGTGTGTGAGTGTGTATGTGTGTGTGTTATCTGTGCATATGTGTGTATTAAAAAAAAAAGAACGCCGCAGGACTGACAGCAACAACAACAACAAAAGCTACGTGCAACGAACTAAGCGATTTGGCCTTCGGCGTGGAATTGGATCGGGCAACTCGAACTGGTACCCTCTGCCTTGGATTTCCTTGGGTGTAAATGTGTTGAAAAGAAAATTGCGCACTGAATAAACAGCAATTAGTTTGGCCCATGTGTTTGTGAGTGTACATATGTGTATGTATGTATGTATCAGCGCAACTTTGTTGTACTATTTACATTTACTTGAACGCCGCTGATAACATCGTGGTAATAAACGTACAGGAAAAAAAAAGAAGAAATTAAATAAAGGTAAAGCGTTTTTGGTTCAGCTTGAGTGAACGCAACGATGCGCTACAATGCATTTGCCGTAGATACTAGTTTACGTGTGTGTGTGTATGTTAACCGAGAGAACGCAAAAGGCGCTTAGATACATATCTTATAAACTAACTAATAAAAAATACGGGAGCAGCTTTTAAGATAAAGCAAAAGTTAAGGAATCGTTAAAAACTAATTAGAAACGATTATATTTAGCTCAAAGGTCCGAAAATCGCTTGCAATGTCTTTCCCACAGAATATAGGTACTCGTATATGGTAACTTATGTAAAAACATATTTAATAAAAATTATTTAAAGCTTTAAACAAGTTAATAAATAAAAAATACACTTTTGAACAACATAATATTTTTTTTTTTTTTATAGCACAAAAATTAGAGCAAAGTCCGGACTGCTTTCAACGCAATTGAAAATGTACCAAAAAAATATTTTGTTATCTTATACATGGTACATGGTACAGTAGCACTTCACTATAACAAACTTCTCTTTTTTTTTTGTTAATTTAAATACACTGCTTTTTCGTACAAGTCTTAGTGTATTTTGAAACAAATGTCTATTTAGCGAATTTTTATAATTGTTTATTTATTTAATGCGCTATATTTGCCTTCAAATTTGCAAATATTGCTAAATCTAATATAAGTAGAATCAGAGTTTGGAAAATATACTATTGTGCGATTGGAATTAAGATCGAATGTTTATTGGTAAATTCAAGAAAACGGCCGAGAAAATTATAAAAAAATATAAGAAATAAATTTATGTTACTGTAAAACTCAAATAACTTCAAATAATTCTTCTACGCATTTTAATTAAATTACATAATGACATAAAAGTAACACATACTTTGGGAGATTTTCAGAAATTAAATGAAGTGCAGAAAAAAAAATCGGCCGTTGCCGAAAAACGATCAAATTTATTCGAATTCGGTTTTGCGAGCTCCCAAATTCGAATTTCTTGCTGTTGCCATCTATTCAAATTTCCCTTACTCATTGTTAGCACAGTTTTAAACCTTTCAAGCGAAATTAACGACTATGCTGTTCCTACTATGAGGAAATTTTTTTTATGCAAGTCACGAACTATTTAAGTAAAGGCCCATACGCAGTTTGAAAAATTTCGCGCGGAATGACAAAACTTCATATAAAAAAAAAGTCCCCAAATGGGATATCCCAAATGGGATTTTTTTTTTATATGAAGTTTTGTCATTCCGCGCGAAATTTTTCGAACTAAAATATGTTCATGTCTTAAGGGGTCTACGCAGTTCGAAAAATTTCGCGCGGAATGACAAAACTTCATATAGAAAACAAATCCCATTTGGGATATCCCATTTTAAGACATGAACATATTTTATGCCAGACATTGACCATATAAAAATTCTGTTTGAGTTGGGAATGCCATTATTTGGTTTCATTAAAAAAAATAATTAAAAATATTTATCAATAACTATTTAACTTGACATTGTCATAAATCTAAGAATGTCAAAGAATATTTTAAAAAGATGACGTACGTTAAAGTCGGGCGCAGACGACTTTGGGATACCCTGTACCACCACATTGCAATTAAGTCCGAAATATTGCTTAAGACCTCCAAAAGATATTTTATTCGGCAAATTTGGCTACTATATTTTCATAAACAAACAGAAATCAGTCGAATTTTGCAGCAAACAATTTTTTGACCGATCGGACTATATGATATAGTAAACCGATTTTGATCAAATTTAGTACACTGATTGGAAACTATAAAAAAATTCAGAGTGCCAAATTTGGTTCCGATATCTTTAAAACCAAACGAAACACAACGAATTTTGTAAAAAAATCGTTTTTTTGACCGATCGTTCCTATGAGAGCTATATGATATAGTCCACCGATTTTGATCAAACTTGGTGCAGTGCTTTGGAACTCTAAAAAACTTCTTAATGCCAAATTTGGTTACGGTATCTTCACAAACAAACGAATCACAACGAATTTTGCACAAAACACGTTTTTTTGACCGATTGGTCCTTTGGGGTGTATATGATATAGACAACTGATTAGGATCAAATTTGCTACAGTGCTTGGGAACTCTAAAAAACTTCTTAACGCCAAATTTGGTTACAATATCTTCACAAACAAACGAAACACAACGAGTTTTGTACAAAAAACATTTTTTCGACCGATCGATCCTATGGGAGCTATATGATATAGTCAACCGATTTTGATAAAATTTGGTACAGTGCTTAGGGTTTCTAAAAAACTTCCGATTGCCAGATTTGGTTATGATATCTTCATAAACAAACGAATTATCCATCTAAAACTTTTGGTTTTTTTCGAGGTCCTTTGAAACACCCCTATGGGAGCTATATAATGTAATCCCGATATGAAAAAAATTAAATAAACTTGTCTCCTATGGATTAATAAGGGATCTAATTTGAAAGTTTGGTTGCTCTAGCTCTTACCATCTCTGAGATCTACGCGTTCATACGGACAGACGGTCAGACGGACAGACGGACATGGGTATATGTATCGACTTCTCTAGTCACTCTGATCATACTTTAGGTAACTTTGGGGGTCTCCGACGTCTCCTTCTGTACGTTACATACATTTTCGGCTTGCACAAACACAATATACCCTTTGTACCATACGGCACAGGGTATAAAAATATTTTTGTTTAAAATGCGTACACTTTTCCACCTATTTTGCCACAACGTTTTAATTCCTCTTGCAGAAAAAATATTCGGTTTCAAATTCATTTTACGGCACAAGACCGATTAACATTTTTACTGTGAATTGTTATTGTTCAATGGTAGTAATGTCGTAGACTTCCAAAAAATATATAAAGTTTCAGAAAAAAAGAATCTTTAACAGTATCTAAGTGTTTAGAAAATTTTGTTGACAAAGAAAAATAAATAGAAAATAAAAGACAGACTTTTGACTAGGAAAAGTTGCGGTTTCTTAGCCAAAGCTGTGCTAGTGCACTTTTTTAGTATTTTTGGTATTATTTAGCGCTTTTAGTGTGTTAGAAAACTAAACAGCTGATTGTAAAACAAATGTAAAATTAGTTACAAAAACAATGAAATTCTAATTTCTTTGCAGTGCATGATCAGCTGCTTGTTGTTGCTCAAGTTGTTAGTCTGGCATTTTTATCTTTATGCCTGTTGCTAGGGTTGTTCACGTCGTTACTCGGGTATTCTTGCCTTCATGTACTTAGGCCAGACAAAGTGAACAAGCCAAATAAAAATTCTGTTTGCTGCAGCATATTCACAAGAACTGTGAGTGCGTATTTCTTAAATATTTTTATTCAAAGCTTTCATTTTTAGTTTCTTAGTTGCTTTTTGCATATAACAACACTTAAATTAACATTTTAGAAATATATTTTCAAATGTTCGTATTAAAGAAGCGGAGAAGATGAAAGATATGTATATTTAAGTAATATAAGCAAAGATTTATGATGGCTTAGTTGTGCTGGCTTTTTTTTTAAGTCAGCAAAAACTAAAAACTTCTGCGCTTATAAGCAGTAAAGTTAATATAGTAACTAAATTATTAACCGTTGCTTGGGTCTGCTAATTTAATTTTAATTTGATTTGCAATAACACTTAGCTAGATTAAGTTTAATTTAAGCTAACTTTTGTACTCTTCAGCAAGGTAGACGCAGTTGTCTGACTTGGAAAAGCTGTCTGGCCAAGATCTGCCACACTTTGGTTGTTAAAAAATTTGCCTTAATTCCAACAAAAACAGTCAAAGTTTTAAATAATTTCAACTCAAAAGATCTTTTATAAGCACGATCAAAAAGTTGCCAAGTCAAGCCGATATCAAAAACTTTGACCTGGAAGTTAAGTTTTAAAGTGCACAAACCAATCAAAATGTCACATTCCCATACATAATAACTACCTTGCTCATTTCGTTGCCCCACAATATCTCACGCTACTCATTCTCTCTTATATACATAGCCACTGGCAACACCTACACGCACACACTGATAAGCGGCTGGCGCACTAAATAACACCTACACAGCTGCAAAGGTTTTCTCTTTCTTTTTTTTTTTGCCTTGTCATAAATTACATACCTACATAAAAATGTTTGTATGTATGCGCATACAATATAAATTATTTACATGTCCCCTAAGTCCAAGTTGTTGCTGATAACGTCACAAAAAAACAACAACAACAAAGTAAAACCAAAAGTCAAACAAAAATGAAAAAGCAGCTCAAGTAAAAGAAGCAAAATTAAAAAAAAAAAAACAAGAAATAAAAATACTAATAAATGTAAATAAAATGTAAATAAATCAAATATTAGTTATCGTCATGCGCAGCATTATAAATGTGTCTGTGTGTGTGTGTGTTTGCATTTGTATATGTGTGTGTTATCAGCGCTTGTCAGTGAACACACTTCTAAAGAAAAATCCAAAAAAAAAGTAAGTAGACCACAAGTTAAAGAATGTGAAAGTCACAAAGAAATTAATATGCTACACTTTCAGAGAGTCCTTTAAATGAGTTTTACAGTTTGCAAAGTATAGAAAAATTAGTCTTTGAACGAAGTGTTTAAGGGAAATCTTTCGATTTTATAATAGATTTAGTAACATGTCATTGCCTTTAAATATACTTAGTTGCGCAAAAACTCAACAGGCTACAGCGTGAACGCCCCTTGTGTTAGTTTATGAGTTGAGTTGTTAAGTGTATGCTTCTACACCGTATTGTTGTTAACTGAGCCACATAAAGGAAATTTGCTTAATTTTGAAAATTTAGTTACAAAATTCACAAGACGCTTTTTTAAAATACATTTAAATTTATTAAAAGATACTTTGTTTACTTTTTTGCAGCTTTTTATATTTAGGGTATTCACGCTTTCTGTTGACTTGTTGACTTGAGGACTTGAGGACTTTTACAAAAACAAAATGTATGGCAAAATACAACCCTGTGTTTCAACTCTCAACTCAACCCAGACCCTAGTCCTCAAGTCAACACAAAGCGTGAATACCCTAAGTATAAAATGTCCTGAAATATTGTAGTGTTGTGAATGACGCAGAGGGAGTATTTTGCAACACTTTCTCCTCCACTGAATATGTAAAAACTAAAATAGCGTCTGGATTGAGTAGAAAATTCATTTGGGCGTTCAAACTCAGCTACGTACATTTTGTTGTGCCAAAGGCCTTAACTTTTCAACTCCTCAACAGCAAGCGTGAATACCCTTATTGTAGAGTTGAGTTGGAGTAGGTATTTAAACATAAGCATCTTTTTAAAATATTTGTTTTTAATGTTGTTAGTTTTTACTTTGCAGTTTAGTCTTAGGTAATATTTTCTGATTCTGTAGGCTTTTATATTGCTTTTGTTAAAAGAAACGCTAAAATTTATAATTTTGATAAGATTTGCTCAGTACGTGACCAAACCAGTTCGAAAAAGATATTAAGGCTAGCGTATTTTCGAAAATTTTAGGTGTTGTGCAACGAGCAATATATTAAAAATAAATAGAAAATTAAAAACTGTAACTAGCTTTTCATAATAATTGATCGATTGCTTGCTACTTAAGCGATCAGCTGTTTTTTTTTTTTTAAATCAAAAAGTTTGCAATTTATTTTATTTTTTTCCCCAATATAAATACTACCCTAAGATGCCAATCATTCAATATGTAGGTGATCCTATAATTGGTTTATTATTAATTTAATTTTGTAGCAATTATCAAAACAATCTTCTTAAAAAAATCATAAAATTAAATTTAACTAATGCTAATAAAATTTTAAAATAAACATGCCTCTTCGGGATTTCGTTTTCGACTTGTCGTTTCTACAATGTAGCTTAGGAAAATCCATATAATGAGAAACTGCATTGTTAGATTGACAAGTCGGAATCGATGTCCAAAACAGGCATGATATTAATCCTTAATAGTTTCCACTTGCCAGTGTTGGAAAGTTGCTAAGCCTGCGATTTTTGTGTAAGCGATAATATATTGCACGTTATTCTTGCAAGTTGCATTAATCGAATGTAGGGTATACAAAATTTGTCTAGGTTTCTGTTTTTTTGTAGTGCATCTGTGTCTTTTTTAATTTTCTTTTCACTGTCAAGTATGTACTAGAAAAATGTTAATTAATGAGCTGCCACTCAAGCGGTAACTGCCTAGATCCAGCTTGATCAAATTTATTCTATGTAAAAAAGACAAGTCTTTCATTACAGCCCACATCCGGTTTCTTTTGTCTGCCTTGTGCAAATTTTCATTAGCACACAATGCAATTTGTATGATTTTTCCAAGCACTCATGCTACACACACACACATGCAGAGACACTTTGGTCCGTTCAAATATTTAACGTGCATTTGGTATTCAGCTAATTTTGCATTTTCCACAATTTTCTCGCCTTCCTTTTTTTTATTGCTGCTTTATCTCTTTCTCGCACATTTGAGGTTCTACACGACTGATGCATATTTGCAAAATGGCGTCGGTCGACTAGGTGCGCCATTATGTTGCAGCATTTTCTGGCGCTTTAAATGTGTATGTATGTGACGGTGTGTCTGTTTACAAGCATAGACTCGAATTTCTTGCCTGTCAACGGACACTGTGCGGCTGGCTATCTTCTTGCACATACATAAATTATTGCACTAGTGTATGGATGTGTGTGTAAGTGTCGAGTATGCGCCGTGTAGCATGCTACAGTATTTTTATATTTTTTGTATTTTTACTGCTTCATAGTTATTGTTGTTGTTTGTGCTGCTCAGCTTGTTAGCATGTACGAGCTGTATATATGTAGTTGTGTGTGTGTGTGTATTTTATTCAATTTAGCTTTCAATTAGGCTGCAATTGTTCGTTCGTTGGCATCTCGGCTTGCATTTTTAAGCAGCAAATATTTACAGAGCTTGCATATACTCACTCACACACACATGCACACTAGTCCATGTACCAAATTCAACATGGCGTCAAGATGGCTTTCAGCTGCCGCCATTTTGTGTACTTAATTCAATATAATTTCTCGCACAAACAATTTACATTTTTTTTGCCTTTTACCAAACATGCCCCTGCTCGTTTGCCTTATTTTGTTGCTTCCACTCTCATCATTATTTTGATTGAATATTTGCTTTAAATTAAATTGAATAAAAAGCGCAAAGCGAAAATATTTGGTAGAAAAACGCAATTTTTTTTCTTTTTGCTAGTAAATTATAATGCAATGCAACTGTAATCAATAGTGCAAATATTTGCAAATCAGCAGCGCTTTTTATCATGTAAATGGTTTTCGATTTGCCAGAGACTTTGAAAGAAAAAAGAAAAAAAAGTTAGAAGCAGTGCTGCTGATTGGGCTGACTGAGTATGGAACGACTACACTAGCAAAACATGTCGGTGCATCCGCAGAATCTTGTTGCTTGCCAAATTACCAAATATATTATAAAAAAAAGAAATGCAATCTCAAAAAAAATATATCGAATGCCACTCGATTGCATAGTATTGAATTTTATTTTCTATTAATGGCGTTCTCGATAACATAGCTTGTTTTATATTCACTAAACTATCGATAGTGCCTTTATTGACAATGCATCGATGCTTTTATTTTCGATAGTATTCAATCTTGCAAACTATCGATGTTATGTTGTCATAACCCAAGTAATGCGACTGAATGTACTTGGCTGTTTAACGCACATGATGTACAATCGATTGCATCGTGTATCCCCACACAAAAAAAATTAGATTTTTTGATAAAAAACAAATCAAACTTAACCTATCAAAAATTATCGATAACAATTTACGTGATACTTAATCATTTAGCGGTATATATATTATATATATGTTTAGTTACCCTGATAGCTTGACAATTTTTTAGTAATTTGAAATGGAATTAGAAAAAACCGTGTAGGGCAGCTGTATAGTATCGATCGCTCTATTGAAAAATGGATCTCATTATCGAATATCACGATTGGTTGATTTTATTTTGGAACCACATGGCGCTTATTTAAAGTATAAAAATGTGGTGGCAATACTGCAAATATTTTTCAGCTGTATTGATAAAACTATCTAAAATATTTTAATGCTCTACAACTTATGGAAAAAAGTCCAGTACGCAGCATCTAAAAACGCATCGAATCAAAACAAAATTTTATACTTCAACGTAGTGCTGGAGAAAACATCGATGATCGAAGTTTAAAATCTCTATATATCGATGTTGGCCAACAGAGATATTTCTCCAGCACTACTAAACACCCATTTGATGAGTGCAGAAGTGTTGGAGAAACATCTCTGTTGGCCAACATCGATATATACAGATTTTAAACTTCGATCATCGATGTTTTCTCCAGCACTACTTCAACGCTGTCAAACGTTTGGCCGCCAAGTTGGTACGCAGTGTTTGAGAGCAAACAGTGTTGCCCCATTTTTTGTGGAAAATATGTTTAGCTGTAAGTGCAAAGTAGAAAAAAAACGTTTGAGTGCGAACAAAAGGTCGAAGAGGCAAAACAACATTTATTACACAAACATTTAATTATTATTTGGAGCTGTTTAGTAAATTAATCATTATTCGCCGTCATACGAAAATTTGTATAGGTAACACACCGCTGGATGCTGTATCATGGCCTTGAACTAAAAAATTTCTCCGAAATAGTAAATATTTATATGATTAAGCAATTTTATTTGAAAATAAGTACATTTCATAGAAACTATTCACTCTGCCAATTAAATATGATGCAGATACTTCGCCTTTTCCGGCATGTGGCCTGCTCTTATTGCTTTTTTTTTCTTGGAAGCCAATAATTTCACAAACAGGTTCGTTATAATTGCGTTTAAAAAAATAAAATACTTTTTTTTTGCCTTGCGAGCCTAATTGGCTTACAAGACTATGCTATTAGGTAACAAATCTTAAAATATTAAATTAAACAATTGCAAAGATTTAAATTTTAAATTTATAGTAATTGCATTATGCACATTTAAAAATTTGTTTCTTGGCTATGCAGCTTAAAGCCAACTTACTTAGTTTTAAGGCCCGAATGCCGTTTTATAGCCTCAATGTTGTTGTTAAGGCTTTGTTGTTATTCGTTCGTGTTTTTGTTGTTATTGTTATTTTAATTATTGTTAGGCATGCCATTAATTTTGGCATGCCATATCGTTAACGAATTCCTTGGCTATTTTTTTATTATTATTATTTTTTTTTTTTTGGCACGCCATGTTATGCTTTTTAATGTGTTTCGCCGCTCTTTTTTTTTACTTTGCTTTGTTGTTGCTTTTGGTTTGGTTTTGTTCTATTTTCTTGCTGTCATTAATTATTAATTTTTGTGGCATTTATAGTAATAAGAATTGTGTGCCATAATGCTTTAATTTCTTATATGTTTATCAGGCATATATATGAATATAAATTGATGTCATGTAATTTGTCAATTTATGTGCTTTGTTATTTACTTAAGTATCTTATAAATACATTATAAAGTGATTCATATGGCGCAGCAATATTAAGTTGCATTGCAATTAAACGCAGACACACATACACACAGATACAAGAAGTTATAGTAGTCACAAGGCTAACAAGCTGCATACGCTGCGTATGCGCAATTTGTTGCTTAATTAATGAATCGCTAATTGAGCATAAATAAAGTAATTATGTGCGCACACTGAATTAAAAAATAAATAAATTATTATGTATATAACCAACTTTATATAATGTGATAGATATGTAGCTGTATTGTATATGGCTTGCGTGTAAATTGCTGACAAACAAACTGCAACCATTTCAGAATCATCTGCTAGATCACAAATACACCCCTTGTTGTGGCAGCCACTCGTGACAAAAGTTAATTACAAAGTTTTTGCAGCGCCAACCGACTGCCAAAGAGTCACATAACGACAAACAAAACCAACACAAACAACAACATGGCAGCCAGACAGGCAACAAACATGAGCAACTTAACAATGTGGAACAGTTTAAACCAAGTTAAAAGCCAGTTTTAGATAGGCCAATAAAAAAAATTATAGTAATAGGATATAACTATCGTGAATAGATGCTAGAAAGTTGCAGCGCAAAATTTGTTTATGTTTGTGTCAAGATTTGATCTTATGCTGTACATCTTAGCAGATCGTACTGAAACGATAGCAGAGGCTATAAGCGAACTTTTATATAGTTTAACGCTATTAAGCTGACTTAAGTTACCAAAAAAGAGCCTCGCACAGATGATTCCTCAGTTGTCTAAGGATTTCCACGTAAAATCAGTGCATATTAGTATCTAGTAGGCAAAGAGGAACTTTTAAACCCAAAGACTAACTAAACGCTAGGAATAAATGTTAGTTAAACAAAAAATTTGTTTACTGGAATATACTCTAATCATTTTTAAGCATAATTTTTGTATGAAAAGTAACTTCCATTATTGTCATACCTTATATCAAGGATATTATTTCCTTAACATAGAGTCTACGATAATTTAAGACTGTGGCGTAGTCTTATTAAATTTTGGCATATATAGGGTGTTTTTTTTTTAAAGAGATTTTTTTTTATATATAAGTGCTGTTTTCGGACAGCTGTCGGTCATATTGACTGCTGTATTTATTTGGTTTTATTATTATAATAATTTAAGCTTGAAAACCTGTATTCGAAAAAATTTTCCAAGTATAATATGTTTGAAATTCCAATTTAATTCCATTCGAACTTGCAATCCTTATTTCTAAAATTTATCATACCGTAGGGTAAGGTGGGGCAATCCCGACCACCCACTGTTACTCAAAAATCGGCAATACTGAGCGAGCTCATATTAGTGTTGTACTGTAGAGCATTAAAAATAATCAAAATGATAGCATGACAGTTGTCTGTCAGTCTACACTTAGATGCTCAAACGACTTGAAGCATATGTTTAGGATTTTCAATCAAATTTTTATGAATATTTGATTACACATTTTTTTGTTGCTAAAGTGATTGAAAAAAAACGCTTAGTGGCTCATATACTATAGGCATAAACCTATTTAGTGCATATTTATATATATATGAAAAATTACATAGTGGGGCAAATCTGTCCTCTAAATGGTGGGGTCAATCAAGCGTCCGGCTTGAATCAAAAATACGCCAGCAAGTTATTTGGGCAGCAAATCAAACAACTCTTATTAGTTACTTAGCTATTCAATACAATTATCTTTTATTGGTATACACTCAGCTTTCATTTCGATTCATATGTTCTTAAAATTATGAGTTTTTTAAATAAATACATTCAATTTGGTAAAACAATAACATGCTATTTTCACTTATAATCGAAAAACTATTAAATTTAGTTCATATCTGTTCTAAATCAGCCAAAAAATGGGCGGTCGGGTTTACCCCATCATTTTTGAAAATGACAAAACTTGACTTTTTTTTGAAAAATGGTTATATTTTAAAAATTAATAATGGCCAGAAGAAATCAGTAGTTGTAGAAAATTGCGGCAAAGCGTTAGCTTTTAATTTGGCATATCGTACGAGTTGATCCGATGTAAATAAATAAAAAAGAAATAAGCATTTTATAGCCAAAATCAATTACTTGGTCGGCAACTTTCATAATGTTTAGACTATGAAAATGTTAGCCATAGGTTGTTTTTTTAAGAGATTTATTTTGTATCTTAGGCTTGCTATCAATTTTTGGAAATTTTAATAATATAGTCTTGAAAACCTATAGCGGAAAAACATTTTCAAGTATTTCCAAAAAGTCGTTCGATTTGCTTTTGAGTTTTTTGGTTGTTTTCTACACGGCCATTTCATTTTACATACGTTTACAATTATCTGGTGTAATAGTTCGGAAATCCTGAAAAGAAAAATTACACATTTTCAGAATTTCAACAATTTGATTGATTGAGGCAGCGCAGAATTTGATGTAAAATTTTCCATATTTCTCCATACCGCACTGAATAAGAATTGAGCATGTTTGACCAAAACAAATTATTTTTAGCATTTTCGAGCAAGAAAACCCAGAAAATTTAGCCGAAAAATTGTGAAAGTAGTTAAAGATACTTTAAGGCGCAAACTTTGCCCTCGAGAATGCTTGTAGCCGCTAATATATAGCAGGCAAGACACTAGTTAAGACAAAAGAAAAAACACCCTATACATGTTTAAATAAACGCATTGCAATAAAGCATAATTACTTATTTAGAAGCAAATCTGATAGTTGAAGCATATAATTTGGAATTTATAATACTGAATATAAATTTTATGAACAAAAGACTTGAAGTAAATATAAATAAGCCTTAGCTTACTAATTAATTTTTGTATATTCATTTACAGAACCTAAATAATGCAAGGCATATGTACTTAATGCTAATTTGAAAACACACACATAGCGTACTATATATGGCTATGTAAATATTAGCTAAAATAGTTAGTTTTGTTCTTAATTGCATTTGCTGCAAAACGAACTAAAATTGCATATTAGGTACATAATATACCTAATTTATATATATTGCAAACGTTATAATTCCACTTTGGCTGCAACTTAATAAAGCTACTCTAACTAAGAAAACAGCTATCAACAATTATGCTCAAATTTCAAAATTTATGTACATGAACTGTTATGCTAAGAAGTCTTTGTTTAAACATAATATATGGCCGTATGTATACATAACCGTACTAGTTGTAAATGTAAAATGAGGCTGACTACATAGGCGCAGTTCCAGAAGTTTGGACACACACTTTCCTAGCTACTATGTAATGGCATTTGTCTCTGTGCGTGTGAGTATTTGTGTCTGTGTCGATTGTATTTGCATACAAATTGCAATGTTGATGAAGAAGAGCCAACAGCAGCAACAACAACAACAACAAAGAAGTACAACAAAAGCAACTTCAAGAGAGACAACAAACTACAACAGAACAAGTCTCGCATAATTACAATTCCAGGAGAAGAAGCTGCAGCTACAATAATAACAACAACAACAACAATATCCAGTTGTAAAGACTTCTCCAAGCACCGCATAAATTAAAAATATATTGTTATACATAGAGATAACGAAATATTTGCATTATTATTTATATATACATATATTTATACATGCTTCTTCTTTGGTTTTCATAATTAAAAATTTTAATTACATTAATTTAGTTTTTATATAAGTATGTATATGGATACACTTTAAGTAAATGGACATATTAAGTTGTTAACTTAGCATGTTACGCGCACATACAGTTGAAAGTTTATTCGAAAAATTTTAAAAAACTGTTGGCAACGCCATAAGTAAAATATTTGTAAAAGAGTGGCAACTCTGGCTTTAGCTATGACATTGCGAGTTGTTAACACAAATCAGCTGTGATTGCTGTGTTTTTTAAACAAAAATATAAAATTTAAAAGCTTTTAATAGGGAATAGAGCCTTGAATGCATTGATAGAATGCTTGCGCATCTGTGTCTTTGCCCGGATACGCAATGCCTGGGAATCTATAAAAAGCATCCTTTATGTTCCCCAGTGGCGGATTCACGAAAGGTTTAGGCCACCCCCCAAAGTTGTAAAAATGGGAAAATAGTTTTTAGCGTGCTCTGATATATAAACACTTCGAAGTGAAAAACCAGCTATGCCCAAGTTCTGGATACGCGCCTAATGTTACCATATCTTTTTGAGCAGACTCAATCGATCTACGTTGATACTGGCAATGTAGCAGTCTATTTTTGGTAAGCCTATACAAAAAAGTTATACAAAATACATAGAAACCAGGGATGCATGGGGCCTACCCCTTCAAAATATTGTACAATCGCAAAATTTGTTGCCTGCAACCGCCATTGACGTAAACACAAAGAGTATCTTGCAGTTGCAACTTCCTTGTACTTGCTTTTGTTTAATTGTAACATGGCATATTTTTACTAGACCAACGATAAGTATCTGAAAAATTGGCCATACTTATTGGCAAATTCGACGCCATTGTTAATGGCAATTTTATGCAGCTGTTGTTGTTTTTTTTTTTTATGATAGTTGTTGTTGTTGTTGTTGCTGCTGTGTATTCCTGGTAGTGCTGCAATTTAATGCACGCGATGATTTAATGCCTTGTGCCACTTCATTTGAGCGTACAATATTTATTTAAATTATTATTACAACAAAGTAAGCAGCACGAAAGTGCTACAGCAACAACAACGTGCAACAACAACATATAACATACAACAACTGCAACACATAAAATAATTAAAAACTTGTCTTAAATTGCCATAAATTCATGTCAAAGAACGTCCAAATTGCCATTTCGGTTTTTTTTTTTTTACTGTGCTTTTAGTATTTCTTGCTTTCGTTATTATTTTTATTACAATCTCTTTTTTTTTTTTTTTTTTTGTTTTGCATTATATGTACATTTTTATACTCTCTAACTTAAGGTTAGGAGCATATTGCATTTGTGCGAATGTATGTTACTTAGAGCAGGAGACATCGGGGACCATCAAAGTTACCTCCAGCATAAGAGATGTATAGACGTGTGTAGACGTGTTTCAGTCTTGCCAATTTTTTTAAACTATTTCATTATACGAAAATATATCGCATTTATGGTGTGAATAAGAATTTTTTTACTTATCTTAAACTTTAAATCGGAGCATATAGAAATATTATATAGCAATAGATAAAGTTGTAGCCCCTTTTTAACATTGCTGCATTAAGTGCCTCGGTTTCAAGCCATTTGTACAAAGACAACAACTTATTACGAGGGCGGTCCCAGAATTTTCAGACATAACCACTATCCATACTTGGTTCTGCTTGATTATATTTATATAATCGTAATATATTATATTTTTTGTTTCGTTGAATAGTTGGCAGCACTGGTTAGTATAAAGATTTGAACTCATTATTTGTGGAGACAATGCCTTTTTCACTCCCAAATATGTTTAAAGCGCTCCATTTCTACAATCGTCTGTATGAACGACTTGACCTTGGAGGCTAATCAAACATGACACTTGAACAAGACAGAAAAAGTTGATATTTTTTTGCCCTTCCATCACTAAATAAATAATACAAAATTACAACAAGGACTAAAATGCGTAAAAAAATATTCTTTCCATCAATACCATCATAATTTTCAAACCATAAAAATTTTAGATAATCGCAATGTTATATTTTAGTAGCCATAAATCCAATTGAACCAGTTGCAAAAACAAACATTAGTTAGAATTATATAACCCGAAATCGTTTCAAGACCCAGTCGAGATAATGTTTTTTTTTTTACATTTCTAATAAAACAGCCACACACAAAAAAAAACAGCATGTCAGTACGTCAGGGTTCTGACATAACCTCAATTTTGAAGTTATCTCAGAACTAAATCACAAGACAACTAGGCTCGAAAAAAAAACTTGGCGGGTTTTTCAAGATTAACGATTTCTGAATGCGGATGTCCAAACATAAGAAAAAATAAGCCTCAGCCACAAATTTTTTTGTTTGTCTGTTTAAGTATTTAAATTACTACACACATACGCATAGATAACGCATATACAGGGTATCTCAAAGTCGACTTGGCTACACTTAAACTTTGGCCATATTATTTTTCTTCTTCTTATTTTTTCTGTCGCGTTGCGTCGTGAGCTCTTTTATACATTTTTCTGAAAATTGAAGCCATTATTATTATAGTCATTTTTTTTTTTTCTACTTTATGTTGCATAAACTAGTTTGTAGAGTGTGTTTATTTTTTTTTTTGTACTTCTATGCTTTGGCTAGTTGCCTGCCATGGTTTGCTGCTACTTTGTTGCCTCAATTCGAAAAAAAATGTTAAAAAATAAAAAAAAATGGAAAAATTAAAGAAAATTTGTTGCAAGTTGAAAGTTTTTGCTTAGTTTGCCGGGATTATTATAGAACTAATAGCTGCATATTTAGGTACGCTCATTAAGTGCGTTAACTTTTTGCAGGCAGTATGGTGTACTCTGCTGAGTCATGCATAAAGCGGCTTCCAGCTAAGTGTAGAAATACTTAATAATTTTAAGCGGAAATGCCTGTTAGGCAAAGTTTTATTGGGAAGCTAACTTGTTTGTCTAAATATGTATGCAAATAAATTCGCGAAAATTTGTTAAAGCGTAGAGGAAAAAGTTAAGAGTATTTTTTTTATGGCTAACAAATTATGTGTATTTTCACTAACTGACTCATTGCTTGGGGCACATGATGGATTGGGCTAACATAAATAATTGAAATTTGAAAAAAAAAAGTAATTAAGTTATTTGTCTAAATTTTGAAATCAATTATTTACGCTAAATTAAATGCCTTGGCTTGGTTTCCATTTGGTTCAGTTTTAATTGAAAGCTTTTGATTAGAGCTTTCACAATTTTATTATATTTTTATTTAAGTGCTGACTTTATTTCAGTCGAAGTAATTAATCTTAAAATATTTCGTCAGAAATAGAGTATCGAATAACTTTTAAATTCAGCGGAAATTTTGTTGTTGTTGCAATCGTTTAAATTATTTATTTTTGATTATCATATTCAGGTTCAGCATTAAATGCTTAACAAGTAACTGATTTACTTAAGAACGCCAAGAAAGAAGAAAGCTTAAGCATAAGATGTAAGAAAACTTGGAAAAATTTATAAAAAGTTTTCTATTCTACTAGAATAAACAAATATTTAGTTCCAATATTAATTTTAAGCTAAACACAATGCAGATTAAGTCTTTTTTATTTTTTGCAACATTTGCAGCTGCATTGTTATTAAACTTTAAAAATTTCGATTTATTATTTTTATACACAATCAGATTTTATTATATATACATAGTTTTATAGCCAGTAACATATACGGCAAATTGCTTTTGGTATTTCCAATTGTTGATTTATTTATTTGTGTAAATTTAACTATTTTGTTGATTTACATTTTCGCGTTAACATATTTGCGCGTATTGACATTTTATCAATATATGCAACAATATAAGCATGCAACAATACAAAACTATTAATTTTGCACACCTGTGCAGCAAAAAAAAAATTAAAAAATAAAACTTGGGCTTGGCAAACATAAACAACAAAAATTGTAAAAAGTTATCGACTCAATTTCTGTGCGTTTAAAAACTGTGGCAGCTGAATATTAAAAATAAAAAAACAACAAACAATTAATTTAACCAAAACATTGCAAAAAAATGTAAATAAAAATAAACAATACATAAATATATATGAAAAATTGCTGTTGGCAAAAATAGACAACAACAAACAACGAGCAACTACGTCAGCAAAAAATTTGCACGTGAGTTTTGCTAACAATATGCACACACAGATACTTACATGCATATGTGTTAGTGCATGTGTACAAGTGTGTATAGCTTGGAGTTTGAAGAACTGACCAACAACAATAAACAACGTTCAACTAAATCAAAAACTTTTGCAAGTGTTGATGAATGAGTTATTTGTTGTTGCTGTCATCTTTGATACTCTAACAAAAGTTCCATAAGCTTTGAACTTAAAAGTGTATCGATATAAAAGTATCGATGTTTTTCTATACAAACTTTGATATTTTTCTATTTTGTGTGATCTGGCAACGCTTGTATTGAAACTAGCGCACAATAATTATTTAAAAAGCAAAAATCACTTTCACAAATTATTCTATAGCTTAAGGCCTATACGCAGCTGGAAAAATTTCGCGCGAAATGACAAAACTTCATATAAAAAAAAATCTCATTTGGGATATTCCCTTTGGAAGTAAAGTTTTTTAAAAAAGTGTGGTTTTTTTTAAAATTTTGTGAACAAAATCTCGAGGCCAAGTGGTGTTTTGGGGAGTCTCATATTTAAATAAAATTCAGTTGACCTTAGATCATACATTTTTTCGCAAAAATAGAACGATAAGTAAAAAGCTATGAACTAACCCGCGTCTCTAGAGCAGTAGTGGGCAGTCTCTCAATTTACATAACTCGCGAGGCTATTGCACCAAAATCTGCCGCAGCGCAGTCGACTCATGCACGATGAAATCTCTCTCTCGATTTTGCTCATTGCTCTCTCGTGCGCTTTTGCTTACTGCGCTGTTTACTCAGATAAAGAAGTGTTTGTTTGTATGAGTTTTGCCCACCACTGATCTAAAGAGTTAACCAAGAACAACATCAGGACAACTGCAATGCAAATAGCCAAGAATCGAAAAGTTTGGAAATCCATAATGGGGCACTACTGTTAACAAGACATACAAGCCAAAGATGCACTATTGAAAAAGAAAAATCTTTGCTAAAAGGGTGCTTATTTGCCGCTTTTAATTTTTTACAAATTTTGGCTGAATGTAAGACATGCCCTAAATAGCCCCTATATTTTGAAGAAGCTTTAAACATGTAAATAAATAGGGAAGAGTAAGTGCAATTAGGGCCCAACGAAGGTTCCGTAGTGAGGTTGCCCACTTTTTACATTTTTAATTATTTGATTTGCCGCAAGCCAATATTACCGATAGCTCGATAAATAATCGAAATTCACGATAATTCAAGTAAAGATTGCTCAATGGGTTACAAAGTGCGGTTTATAATTTACCTAATTCTGCTAATTGTACTTCTACTAAGAAAAGAAAAGTAGTGCGCTAGGGGCCCAACGACACTAGCGGGTCTATACTTTTCTTTCGCAGGCTACTTTCTAAATTGATCTCTTCAATTTTGATGATTTTTGCAAAAGTGATATAGAACTAGCTAGAATGATAAATCGATAAATAATCGAAATTAACGAAATGCCAATGAAAGATAGCAAGCTAAGTTTAGGAAGAGTTGTTCCATAATTTAATCTTAAATTTAAATACAGCTTTACTCAGCACTAGACTAGACTGCAAGAGTATCTCAAGTTTTATATGACCCAAGTTTAGATTTATTGCCGTTTTTTTTTTGTTTTTGTTATTGCTGTTCTTGTTTGTGAAGCGTTGTCAAGTGCAACAGAAAGGTAAAAACAACAACAACAACAAAAATAACAACTAACAACCAAATGACTCAATTTACAATTGTAAAAAATGCAGAGCTCCAAGCTTTTGTTGTTTTTTGTTGTTGTCAGTGTAACTTTGTCAACGTCAACGACAATGAACGACAACGACGTCACAACAATTTTTGACGCGAGTGTAAAGTTTGTGCGCTTGTATTTGTGTGTGTATAGTTTGTTGTGTGTGTGTGTAAGTGCGAGTGTGTTTGTTTTGCGTTTATTGAACTCGCGGCACTCGGCATGAGGTTAATTGACCTCGTGCTTAATGCAAAAATAAATATAATTTTTACAACAGCAACAATAAGAATGATGCCGTCAAATGAAAAGGGTTACACATATATATAGTATGAGTGTATACATAGAGGCGAGGGCAGCTTGATAAGTTTGGGAGTCAGTTTAAATATTAATATGCGTTGGAGTAAATCAATGCAAAATATACAATAGATAATAAAGGGTAGGGAATCGAAACCAAGTAAAGGCTAGATAAATACTTACTATAAGTATAGTAAACGAAGGCTTAAAAATTATGTTATGGGAAAAAATACTGAATTGATGAAACTTTCAGGAATTGTTTAGGACTCTGTTCTAAGTCTAAAGCCGAGTTTTCAATTTAGGGGCAGCCAACAAGTTACTCTTTCCCATCAATCTGTTTTTGTATAAGACGTAGAATCATGTTTTATAGATAAAAATGGTTAAAATCGTTTCACTCTTTTCAAGTATTCGAAATTATCTAAAAAATGAGTCTTCTAGCTCAAACTCTTTGTTTACTTTGCTATATGGTTAAAAACGCGAGCACATTGCCCAATGCGAAGAATTGCAGGTCCCAACCACCATATGCTCTAAGCGAATATTTTTTATTTCCAAACCAGAAGCATGGGCTCGGCGGTAAAAGATTTGCATCGAATGAAGAGTTCATCTGTGGAACAAACGCATAACAGCGATACTTCACTATAACGAATTCGCAAAGGAGAAGAAAATTGGTTCGTTATGTAGAGACTTCATTATAGAGATGTTGTTTATAAGCAGTTCAAAAAAGCGGTGTACTTGAAAGTTCGTAATATGAAAAAAATTCGTTCTAGAGAAATGAGTGTACTATTTGGCGAAAAAAAAAATTAAAAAAGCATCGCACTAAAAGTATCAAACGCCTTTTTGCCCAAAAAAAAAACCTCTAATTTAAAAAGTCAGCAACTTATGCAGCTGCCCTCGTACTCATGCATATGTGTGTTCTCCTGAAGAGCAAAGCAAACAAGCAAAAAAAAAACATGCTTAGAGTGTTTAATGTTAATTTTAGCCACTTTGGCTGTCTCCGCTTTACCTTCTATTTATTTAATGAACAAATTACGCTTAAAATAAATTCATAAATTATTCTTAAAACAATTTATATAAATTTATATGCACATTAAATATTCATTCATTACATTTTTCAGCACATTTGCATATTTAAGTTACGAAATCCACCAAATCTATTTGCATAGACTCATTATGCCAAATTGAACTTCAAAAAAAAAAAAAATAAACAACAAGAAAAACCCAAAATACTTGAGACGTGCGCCAAGCTTAGGCCCACCTGCTCTTAGCCACACCTTCCTCTTTATATTTTTGTTTCTTATTTAAAAATAAAAAATCAATTTCGTTAAGATTTTTTTTTTTATTTGATTATTTGCTTGTGCCCGTTTATGAGCTACACTCTCGAACACTTTGCTTTTGCTTTATGGCTTCGCTTTGTTATTTTTTTTTTGTTTTTTTGTTTGTCTTTGCTTGTTTGTTTTAAGCTTAAATAATTTTCTACACATAATTAGAAAAAATATTGTTGCCTACTTTTGGTTCATTGAACTGGCCAACTTGGCTAACTTGCCCCCAATGCCACACCCCGTTCACATGCAACTCATAAAGATATATGGAATATTTTGTTTTTTTACTTTTTTATTATTATTATAGTATCTATAAGTCTGTACATTGTACATCATAAAATGGGTTACACGCTTTATAAAGATTTGTGGCAAACAAATGCTAACGAGTGCCTATAAAAATTTAAAATGTTGCTGAATTAGCTTTAAAAAAGATATTGATCTAGTTGGTTTATGACAGTTTGATTGGCTGTATGTTAAAAGATATCATCACCTAATTTAATGGGTTTTTTTTTGAGATTAGGCTTCACCTATGTTATAATTGTAGTCTTACTTTCCCAGCCTTTCTGTATTTTGTACTTATTAAAAGTTTTTATTATATCAGTTTATCTTTGGCTATAACAACTTAATAATTCTTTTTTTTTTTTTAAACAATCTTTTTTGAACTTTGGATGCCATTAGATGAGTGTATAGCTATTATCGGCGATATGACATGCGAATTTGTGGAACCAACGATTTCCGAACAACTAAATCCCTATAATGTTAAAAATCGACTAATATGAATGAAAAGGATTATGAATGAATATGAATGAATTTTAATGAATTTGAATGAATATGAATGAATATGAATGAATATGAATGAATATGAATGAATATGAATGAATATGAATGAATATGAATGAATATGAATGAATATGAATGAATATGAATGAATATGAATGAATATGAATGAATATGAATGAATATGAATGAATATGAATGAATATGAATGAATATGAATGAATATGAATGAATATGAATGAATATGAATGAATATGAATGAATATGAATGAATATGAATGAATATAAATGAATATGAATGAATATGAATGAATATGAATGAATATGAATGAATATGAATGAATATGAATGAATATGAATGAATATGAATGAATATGAATGAATATGAATGAATATGAATGAATATGAATGAATATGAATGAATATGAATGAATATGAATGAATATGAATGAATATGAATGAATATGAATGAATATGAATGAATATGAATGAATATAAATGAATGTGAATGAATATGAATGAATATGAATGAATATGAATGAATATGAATGAATATGAATGAATATGAATGAATATGAATGAATATGATTGAATATGAATGAATATGAATGAATATGAATGAATATGAATGAATATGAATGAATATGAATGAATATGAATGAATATGAATGAATATGAATGAATATGAATGAATATGAATGAATATGAATGAATATGAATGAATATGAATGAATATGAATGAATATGAATGAATAAGAATGAATAAGAATGAATATGAATGAATATGAATGAATATGAATGAATATGAATGAATATGAATGAATATGAATGAATATGAATGAAAATGAATGAATATGAATGAATATGAATGAATATGAATGAATATGAATGAATGAATATGAATGAATATGAATGAATATGAATGAATATGAATGAATATGAATGAATATGAATGAATATGAATGAATATGAATGAATATGAATGAATATGAATGAATATGAATGAATATGAATGAATATGAATGAATATGAATGAATATGAATGAATATGAATGAATATGAATGAATATGAATGAATATGAATGAATATGAATGAATATGAATGAATATGAATGAATATGAATGAATATGAATGAATATGAATGAATATGAATGAATATGAATGAATATGAATGAATATGAATGAATATGAATGAATATGAATGAATATGAATGAATATGAATGAATATGAATGAATATGAATGAATATGAATGAATATGAATGAATATGAATGAATATGAATAAAAAGGACTATGAGCCATGTTTTAAGGAATTTTAATGAATTTAAGTTACCTGGCTTTTTATTTCAATATTGATATTGCTCTCATTCTTTCTTATTTTTGTAGCATGCAAAGTGACTTTGAGTCAAAATATATTTTTACATTTTTTCTTTTTCGGTTGCTATGCTATGCATTTGTAATTTTAAAATATAAAAGCAATTTCTCTTTTAGAAAATAGCACATGCCAAAAATTAAAAAACCAATTATCATTCCATACAAATGTGAATTTTACGAGCTCAGTAAATGTTTTGATAACTGTCCAAATGCAAAAGTTATGCAAACGAATAAAAATATGTATTTTTTATGTGACTTCACTCTCTCATTCATAAATACCAAATATATTTCAAAAGCTCAAAAAATGCTAAAAGAAAGTAAGCAAAAATTCATACCACGCATGTGTACATAAACGTATATAGCAGATATATATACATACTTATATACACTTAAAATATTTATATATGACGTGTGCGTATGTGTTACAGCCATATCATCTTTCATATCATGTTTAGACGATAATGTGCCAATTAAATTATTATTTATGACACATGATTGCCAAATTTTATCGTTGCCTATGCCAACAAGACATCGAAAGAAACCGAGCAAAATTGGTTACGTTAGGCCAGAACGACTGCAAGTTGCGCTACACTGCGTTATCTTACCAAGACGTAAAGTTTAAATGAGAATCTCTAAACGAAGGAAGCTGAATAATGTGGGAAATCTAAGTGTAATGTTTTAAGAAGTTTATTAGGAAACCATCTGTGAGTTTTTTTTTGCTGCTTGAAGTAGAGCTGCTTTGGAAAGCTGAATAATATTACTTAATAAAGAAGAACTCTTAATGCATACGAATGTATGTAGGCATATAAAAGTGTTTCTAATTTCACATTTTTGGTCATCGATAACTTCTCATATTTTCTCTTTTCGATAAATTGTAATAATTTCTTTGCATTGTGAAATCAAAACGAAATCGAATGTCTTATGCGTTTTTATATTCATGAGCATAGCTAATAAATACATTTGTTTCCTTTATGCAGTGAAGCTATATTGAAAGCTTAAACACTTTTAAGGAAATGATTTATAAACTACGGGGTTGTGTCAGCTGTGCGTTTCATTATGTACGCTCTCAACAAACAAAAGTTTAAGCTTTAGACAAATGTGTCTATATTTACTGCACTAAGACTGCTATGGCCTTAAAACTAAGTCGCAAAATAAATGATGACGATGAGCACGCCGATGACAAAAAAACTTGTTCAAAACCAAGGAGAACAGTGGAGAATAGAGCGTGAAAAAAATGATATTTATAGTCCTTTTACCAGCTGCTTTTAACATTAGTAAGTTACACATATTCTTTTTTTAACATAATATTTATACATCAGTTATATATAGTATGTACAATTTTAGTGATTTTTGAAAGTAGTTGTGGCAAATATTGTACTTTTGTATTAAAATTGACTTGTACGCGTATTTATAAGAATCAGATAGAATTGTATTATTAGTAGATTTAGTTTTATTTGGAAAAACGTGAAATACTATTTAAAAAAAAATAAAAAAACGATGATGTTTTCAAACTTTCTACTAGAATAAAAATAATATTTTAATGCTGTTAAAAGTAAAACATTTGTGATGAAAGCTGCTTTCTATTTGATATACCAGATTAAAAAAGCAATATCTCTTAGTTTTATGAACAATCCTGTGCTACAATATAAAATCTTATAAAGGTGTTCCCTAATAATCCATAATTTTAAGAAACATGCTCACAAGCTGCATATACCGCTTAAGTTCATTGCAGGCTATAAAAAGCTTTTGCCAATAAGTTGCCTTTTATTTATAAATAAAATGAAATAAGTAAAATAAATTTTCTCTGGCTATAAATAAAAAATATTATTAATATTTTTGCTATGCTTATTTTTGTAACTACCTGATCTGCATAATTTATAACGCTATAAAATTATTTACTGACATTTACATTTTAAATTAATATTATACAGTGCATTAACATTTTAAATTTAATTCTTAGTCATGGGCTGTGCATATTTGTTGCTATCAAAATTATATGCAAGTTAAGATTGAAATTAAGAAATAGGAATTATACCAAGTTAAAATTAATTGTGCGCAACAAGAGCTGAAAATACAAATCGCAGTAATTAAGCATAATTATCTTAGTTAATAAGCGTGGCACATAAAACACAACGCACACTACTATACTCTACAAGTCTAATTAAACTTTTTACTTTTTACTTTTTGTGTTTTTTTTGTTTTTTGCATATAAGCGATTAAGTTATTATAGGCAGTGGTTCAGTGAACCCTTTGAGTCAAAATTTTAAGCAGCTGTTTTGCGAAAGATCTCTTAAGCCAATGTTGACTTTGTAAACTTTGATGAAGCCAAGCCAATGGCATAATTAAAACCAACTTGTATGTATAAAAAGTGGTTTTAGTTTGAAACAGCTCACTTAAGTTGAGTTCTTGTTGTAAATGCTCAACAGATAAATTGCCACATAAATAATGCGCATCTTATAGGTATTATATCTTAAGACAGCTTACATTCCTTCACAGTTGTTTTAATAGCCTGCAATCTCTGGCTAAGTCTGCATATACTCTCGCTACAAACTCACTTGTATCTGTTTATGTATCTGCCTGTGTATCTGTGTGTGTGTAATATATCCCACGCCATTAAGTTACTTAATCACTGTATTTAATTTCCTACATTTTGCCTCATTATTTTCTTTCTTTTGCACAAGCGTGTTTCTGGGCCAGCGGGGAAATCCTCCAGTGATTTGTGCCAAGTGAGTTGAAGCGTTTAAACAAATAAAAAGAGCACAAAAATTTTAAGACATGAATCATCCAGGCATACTATGTACTTTAAATGCAAGCCAGTTTCGGTTTATTTATTCGCGAAATTGTTTTGTTTTGCGGAAATGTTTTTGTCTGAGATTCCTTCTTTTTTTTTTTTTTAATTTCTTTGGCTTTTTTATTTTGTTGTGTGTGACAGCAACAGCAACAACAACAAAACGTGTTTTGCTAATTGGCTTAAATGAGCGAAAACGTTTAAAATGCAACAAACAAAAAATATTAAAGCTAAAAAGCCATTTTTTAAATGTTTTTTGTTGCTTGTCAAGTGATTTTCTGTCATATTGTCTTGAAATTGTGCAAATAAAGTTGTCTGATATCTTAAATTGTCTTAAAACTAACTGGCTGCTGTAAATTTTGAGTCTGCAAAAGTATCTTAAAAGTTGTTTATTATTTAATGCTGTCCAACAGCTCTCTAAGCAGCAACTACTAGATGCAAGCAGCTCTTTTGTATACATTTTTATGATTTTTAGACGTTCTATATATTTTGATACACGTATATCAAATTTATCTATTTATTGGCAATGAAATTTAATTTGTTTTAATAATTTTTTTAATTTTTGCATATTAGTTTATTTGCATAAAAACGTGAATTTGCTTATGAAAAAAAAAATACATTTGAATTTAAAAATACCAAGTTATTTGCAAAAAAAAAGCTATTAACAAAAATTGTCATATTAAACAAAGGCTGTTGGCATAAGCTTTTGTCTAAACAATGTTCTTGTGCATAATTTTTGAACAGATAATTTACATTGCAAAAGAAAGTTTATTTGCATAAAATCGATTATTTGCATATATTTTGTTTGACATATTTATGCTACATAAAACAATTATGCGTGACACTTAACTGAGTTGTTAGAAGATATTAGAAAAGCTTAAAAGAAAATACATAGCTCAGCTTTAAAGACAAATCTCATTCTTTCTATTCCTATTGCTTAACTTTAAGTAAAATAAAAAAAAAAACACTAAGTTAGTGTCAAATATCAGAAAAAATTATACTGTTTTAAGCTTCAAAATAAGCTTAAAAAAAAAATTGAACTAATATAGGGTGGGCCATCTGTTGGTTTATATGTTAATTGCTTTTTTTCGTTTATTTTCCAACAAAATTGGGCTAATGTGTATACAAAATGCAAGTTTGAAACTACTCATTTATGTATGAAAAATAATATTGCCCAAATGGCCAAGGCGGCTCTGTATACGCACATCGTAATTTTCGATGACTTTTTTCTTGACGAAAGCCTATCTGGCTGTTCTACCATGCTTTGAACGAGTAAGCGACGCTGATTGTTGCATCATTTGAATCTCTCTTCGGTTGTTAAACGATTCATGACTAAAATTTCGTAGTTTGTTGTCGAAGACCATACACTTTATAGAGGTATGCGTCGAATTATGAGTGTTTAACAACCATTTCAGCAAATGTACCACCCTATACAAAGTACGCTTAGAAAAGTATTATCTCAGCTTTAAAGACAAATATTTTTATTTAAAAAATTATTATCTCAGCTGTATAATAAAAAATGCATACAATTTTGTACATTATTATGGTAAATAAAGCAATGAGTTGTATTATATATATATATGTATTCCTAGACTACTGTAGAGCTTAGTGTTGCATTTACGAGTAGTCGCCCCTAGGAGGAGCATAGGGCGGAATGAGTTGTATTATAGTATGATAGTAAAAACTTTAAATCAAGCTTTATTTAAAAAATCTCTCAGCAATGTAATAAGTTTTTTTAAATTATTATGGCTAATGGCTGAATAAATTTTTTTTTTGATGACATTCTAAGAGTTTCCGCAAGACAAAAATCGCTTAATATAAGAATAGGTCTATCTAGGTGTTAAAACAAAATAGCAAGCTGTGATCAAAATATCTTCAGCATGAAAGTTCTATTTTACACTCAACAGCTAATTTATTAAAAGCGTCACCATTGTAAAGTTCAGCATCTGTTTCGTGAATACCCCCAATATATGCTATACGTACCCATATGGCATCAGCAGCTGTTAGGTGAATACCCTTAACGTATAATTTTGTTCCAAAATTCAATTCATCTTTATTAGAATAACATTTGTCGTAATTAAGAAAAAAGTGATAGATACTTTAGGGCAGTTCTCTCAATTTACATAGGGCACAAGATTCTGCTGCAGCGCAGTCGGCACACGCACAGGTGTAAGTGTGACAATTTTTTCTCTCGTTTGAGCTTGATTGTCGATCCTGCTCACTAACACAAAGAAATGTTTGTTTGTTTGAGTTTTGCCCACAAATGCTTTAGGCTTTTCAGTTTCGTGAATACCCCCAACGTTTTTATTTTTATGTATTAGTCAAAAATACTATAAAAAATGTTCATTTACTGTGAGACAAATAATTTCAAACAAAGGTTACATCAGTTTTATATATAGACTTAAAGCAACTTTAGTTTTTTATACTTAGCATGTGAAACGGACAAGGCAATTATCAAAGACATCAGCTTGAACTTACCTAAAAAAAAGATAGAGAATATAAAATTTAGTATGTTAATTAACATTAAAGCAATTTAAAAAAAAAAATACCACTTAAAATTAAATCAATACAATGGCATAAAAAAAAGCAATGCCAACTTAATTTAACTAATAGTCTAATTAAATATTAAATTGAACACAAATTGCCAGCCCAGTAAATGTTGTTACTATCTACAAAGAGATACAACATGATTCAATTCCCTTGGCTACAATCAGCGCCTTGCGTCTTTTCTATATATTTTTTCCATTTTTTCCGCCTTTGCAAGTTGCGCCCTTAATTATTTCAATTGATTGCAATTTATAGTGCAAGTTCTTGAACGGGGGTTTGAGGGACGCCCAAGTGGTAGAACCTGCCACAGGGCTAAACCAGCCGCCACTACTCTACTCGTAAGACAAAAGGCAGCCAAGGAGGTAACTACAACAACAACAACAACAGCAAAAGCAGCAACAGCAGTTGTTATCCTTGAAATAGTACAATGCCTGACTGAGATGCTGCAGCTAACGACGACTGCAACGCTGACGTCAACAGCGACTGCGCAAATGCCGACAACAACGATGATGATGATGATGATGATGATGTTGATGATGATGATGATGCCAAAGACGATGGCAAGGTAAACACTTAAAACAAGCGATAAAAGCGTGTATAAAAGGGAAAAAATTAAAAAAAATAATTCCCTTTCAGTCAGATTGGAAACGGGTAAACGAGCAAAAAGGAAGAAAAAAAAAACACAAAAAAAAAAGAAGCCACATTAAGACTTTGAAAGTCATGTCTAATGTATACACTATAGTTAGTTCTGATATCGAAGATTCAAAATCTGAGGTTCTAAGCATTTGGGCGGGTACAAAAAATTGTAGGAATTCCAAGAATACTAAGAAATAATAATAAATTGCTAATTAATAAAATTTATAAAAAGCGTTTTATGCTAGACTTCAAGAAATACCCATTTTGATTCCGAAAATCTTGGCAAAACTTTGTGCCACAAAAATATTGAATAAATTAATTTGAAATTTTCTTTAAATTAAGAACTTTTTTTTTTAAGTAAGTTTTTAAAGCCCCATACGCAGCATGCAAAAATTCCGCACGAAATGTCCAAAATTCATATAAAAAAAAAAATTCACTATTTTAGGACTTCATAAAAAAAAACTTCATATAAAAAAAATGCCCTTTTTTGGAATTTTTTTTATGTGAAGTTTTGACATTTCGTGCGAAGTTTTTGCATGCTGCGTATGGGACTTAAGTTTGTAATTAATTTTCACGTTTTTTGTTAATTTTTTGCACACTTAAAATATTTTATATATTTTTGTTCCCATAATTTTTTAAATATGTTAGTACCATCTAAGTAGAAAAGCGAGAAGCCTCAGATCTCACAACTTATACTATCTAATTTACTTTGAGAATAAATAATAATTAATTAATAATTTTTTTTTTTTTTGTTTAAATTAATTTGAAAAACTTAATATAGTAAGTGTTTTAAGAACGCCAATTTTTATTTATAAGGTTTTTTTTAAAGCAGTAACAATTATTTTGTTAATTTCAGCTGATGCTTATAGCTAAGATGTCTTCTGGAGTTTTTTCTAAGCAGCTCCGTATGAGAAGTTTTAAAATCTATAATTCTAAAAATTTATTCATTTAAGTAGCCAAAAATAAACGGATTTTATTTTTTGATGAAGAATTATGAGAGCACATATATCTTACAATTGATATTGATACAAAAAAAAAAAATTCAGTTTATTTTTTTTTATAAGCATCATGAGTAAAAATTATCTGGTTTGGAGTTTTTTCTAAGATTATCTGAAGCTTTTGTTGAAAATTAAGTGATATACTTTTTATTTTTAAAGCAGAATTATGTTGCTTGCACTTGCTCAAAACTAATACGCTCCTTTGCGTGCAGTGTATAATGATAAAAACTGCTTTGAGCTGTTCACTTTTTTTTTTGTTCCTTTCAATCTTTTTTGTTGATTTTGTTCTTTGCTCTTTGTTCGCCTGAATTGAAAGATGCACAAGCGCAGCAGCAACAACAACAACAACAACCAACAACAACAACAATAGGAACAACAACCAAACTCGATTAACTCGGCATTAATTTTAATTCGACAGCCCAGAGTCGCGCATTTTTCTTCTTATATATTTTATTTTATTTTTTTTTGTATTTTATATATATTTTTTTCTTCAGTGTATTTGTACTTGTGTTGAATTTTGCTGCCTTTTTTCTTTTGCTACGCTTCGCCTTTGCTTTTCATCTTTGTTTAACCCTATTTTATATAGAATTTCTTCAACTTTGTTTTGCGCGTTGTCTTTTTTGTACTGATTTCAATTTTTTATTTTTTATACACGCTGTTCCTTTACGAGTTTCGTTTAAATTTTTGTTTTATTTGTTTCAGTGCCTGCAGCTCGCCTTCTGCAGCTGTATTCTGTATCTTTGTATCTGTATCTGTGTATGTGTTGTGTATCTTTCCAAGCAGCCGGTAATTAAATGCTGCTGGTTTTGTTTAAAATTTAATTTCTCAGTGCTGTCTGTGTTTTCTTTGTTTTTATTGCTCTTGCCCTCTATTTGGTACATAGCAAATGCAAAGTGATTTTTTTTTTATTTTTATTTTGTAAAACGAGTTTTATTTCCGTTTTGAGTTTTATTTATGCAGCATCGTAAAATGCACGGGAAAACACGTGAAACCAATGAATTTGACGTTTATGAGCAGCTTTAAATCATTAAAAAAATTGTATTTTATTTTTACATTTAATAAATTGCATTGTAGTCTCACAACAATATAAACAATAACTCAAAAAGTTATAAAAAATTTAAACTTGTTAATTTAAGTTACTATAAAAATTTTACTAACCACAATAATATAGCAACTGAGACAAGTTTAAGCTTAAATTAAATAAAGGGAGGCCAATAATAATGCGGTTGAGATACAAGTATCTATTGGATTGTTCAAATGAATTTGGCATTTATAAGCCATTTTTGGCTACAATTGGTACTTTAAGTGATCTTTATTGCTGGGTTCAAATATATTTTTCAAAACAATATTAAATCTAAGCTTATAACCGTCGCAGATTTCTTTTGAAGTATGTTCGGGCAAAGCTTGAGTTAGTTAAGATACAGTATATTTAGTTGAGCTCAAACATCTAGCACCTTTTATAACTAAATATCTAATGCGGTTTAAATATTTAAAGTTCTATAAAATGCCTATTTTCGTAAAAAAGTTACATTTCAAATAGTTTTTTTTGTTCTCATAAAAAGCGTCAGATGATTTTCAAAGTGTACAATTTTTGATATCTTATGTAATAATTACACAGACCAAAATGGTTTAGTTGTCGGAAAGCTATAGGTCATTTTCGAAGTAATTTGCTGCGTAGAATCCGAATCCGGGGCCAGAATTGGCCTATCACGTCAGGATTTTGAGATATTTGAGGTTATTTACCCGAAAAACTGTGCTTTTTCCTACTTTTGAGGTTATGTAAAAAATTTTTGTGGTCTGTCACTCCAGTAACATCATTTAGTACCACTCTTACCCTTTAATTTAAAAGTTCAAGCAATCATTAACGATTTTTTTTGGAAGTATATTCCTCGACGTCATTACCATTTGCAGTAAGCCTTTGAAACAATAACACAGGCCAACTGGCTTAGTTGTTGGAAAGCTAAGGGCCATTTCCGAAGTAATTTGCTGCGAGGAATCCAAATCCGGCGTAAGAATTGCCCCATCACGTCAGTATTTGAAAAATCGCCGTTTTTTGGGTGCATAATCTCAAATATCTCAAGATCCTGACGTGATGGGCCAATTCTGATCACGGATTCGGATTCTACGCAGCAAATTACTTCGAAAATGACCTATAGCTTTACAACAACTGACATGACCCCGGTATTTGTAGGCCTGTGTTACCTATATGATTATAGTAATAATAAAATACCATTTGTGAATATTTTTTTTAAGTTCGGTTCCCATTGTGAACTGGTTCGCACGGACCTTAAAAGTTTCGCAATTGGTGAGTTGGGCTTATTCGACTTCTTCAAAAGCTTAAATTTTGTTACTTAAATTTCTTTTTATCAAAGTTTTTATTTATTTTATTTTATTTATTTATTAATATGTATTGCAAAGGGTTTTTAAATGCTTCAAGAGTCGTGCTGTTAAAATATATATCTTGCAGCCTTTCGGAAATACCAAAAAAAATTTGAGTTTTTAGCTTTTAAAGGAGCCTAGCGAATAGATCGATAACGTACAGTTTTTCCGAATTTCCTTAAATTCTTTTTCTGTCGAAGTCTGTCTTGCTGTTGACATATATAATGTTTCCAATTATCCTGGATTTCTTGAAGCTTTGTTTCTTTATAAGCTCCGAAAAAATTAAATGTTTAGCTTTCAAAGCTTGAGGAGCCTAGCGAATAAATTAAATTAAAAAAAATAAATTTCCTTGAATTCGTTTTCTTTCGAAGTTTGTCTTGCTGTTGACGCATATAATATGTCCAAATTTCCTGATTTTCTTGAAGCTTTGTTTCTATGTTAACCCCGAAAAAATAGAATGTTCAGCTTTAAAAGCTTTAGGAGCCTAGCGAATAAGTTAAATAAAAAAAATAAACCTAGAATTTTTTTTCTTTGGAAGTTTTTCTCGCTGCTGACGTATATAGTGTATCCAATTTTCCTGGATTTCTTGAAGCCTTTACGCTTTTGCGATTTAAATGCTACGAGGGCCATCCCAGAATAAGCCTACCTAAAGTGTTGGTAAATGTTCGCTAAATAGGAGCACAATCGCCTAGAATAGAACTGCGCTCGGCCTTAACATTAGTTGGACTTTCAAGTAAAAGTTCTGTATCACATAAAATTTTTTTTGAACATTTACCAACACTATGTATGTTCGGTAGACTTATTCTGAGATGGAACTCATAAAATTTTCGAAATAGGAAACAACATTTTACAGTGCCGAATCCTACAGCACCATAGAGCTTTCGAAGCTGTTAATATCTGCCCGCTATCTGGAAGTCTTTTGGGCTTAAACTTGACAAAAATACTTTAAAAACTATTTGAATTGAGTGAACGCTTTAGACGTTTTAATACAACAAATACATTTAACGAATCTTTAGCGTTTTTTTCAGTATCGTAAACCGCCTGGACCGCACGTAAGTCTTAGATCTTATACAGTTTGAGCATCTTAGCAATAACAATAAGTAACTCTTGGGAAAGCACAATAAAGACTCATAATATTATAACATATCAACTTTTATGTTATCATAACATAATGATATCTGCTTATCGGCAGTTTCAGCCATAATAATGTTTGAGTTTTTTATTTTATCTTGGCAACAGTTATCGTTTAACTATAGATAGTTTATAGAAACACTCTAAAAAAATATATATATGTATAAAAGAGAAGCCAAGGTTCAAGTTGCGCCCTCAAAACAATGCTAATGCCCTCTAAGCCTTATTGATAAATTACATAGATTTTTGCGTACTATAAGTAAGTAACTTCTATAGATGTTGCACTTAAGTTGTCTTGATTATTTTTGACTTTGTTGTTTAATTAGTTTACTCTTCAAAGCGGAAGTTACCAATTACCAACAGTTTATGAGTCTCCACAAACTGGCGAAAACTCATTTGGCATGACATTTAGCTCAATTGTGGCTTTGATTTGAAGCACTCTCGGGCAATTAGATGCTCGAAATGAAGGCATTTCATTTAATTAGTTTTAGTTTTATGTCTATAATTTGTTCAAGTACACAAGGCAACTTATTTATGCATTTATAAAGCAACTTGTACGCAACATTGTAAGGTAGTTTAACAATGTATTATAAAAAACGCATAAAATACTTGCAGAGAAAAAAGCCTGCAGTTAAATAAGGAACAGGAAAATGGCATAGAGCTTTTATGGCTATAAATAACGATAATGCCTATAATTGCCAACGATTCATTATTATGGTAAGATAATTTTATATAAATGGAGTTTACGTGACCCCGACACTCTGGCGTTGATGTTCCCGTCTGTTTTATGCCGACAACAACAGCCACATTGGTTATTTTTATACACTGTATTTGGCTTAAAGGGGCATATTAACTTGTGCAAAAAAATGTGCGTAAAATATGTGCTAAACATGATGACAAAAAGTATTGATATAGTCGTGTTCAGCTATTGGTTTCTTGGTGAAGCAAAGAGCTTGCAGCATGATGAGCTAGTTCTTTTTTGTCATTTGAGTTTAAAACCGCATATTTTTCAAGTTCAAATACAATAAATTTAAAATTCACAGCATATTTTATTTTTTCATTATTTCATTTCAATAATTAATCTTATAGTTTAGGAACTCTAGGATTTATAAACTTCTTCTTCTTCTTCTCCTCTGAAAAGTCATTCTTACCAAGAAGCCGCTACAAGGACTAATGTAGTTTTTAGTTTTTCCGCTTTTTGTTTAAATGGATATCACCTCCCTCCTTGATGCCCTGCAAAGTTTTTCACAATTTACTATCAAACCTTGGCTTGTAGTTAGTAAGCCTAAAAATAAACTTGGAGGTTTTTATATAAAGCTGATTGTAGAGTATTTGAGTGTTGGCTTGTCCAGACTGCGCCCACTTTATTTTATTTATTTTTCTTTTGCTGTAGCGATTGTCGTAGAATATTCTTTTTTTCTCACTCTCTGCCACACTCTCTGAAGTTTTTTTTACGGGTTTAGTTGCAGCTGCTGCAACAAATTGCAAGCTCAAGTGGTAAGCAGGTATTAGTATGCATGTGTGTGTGTGTGTATATTGCACTTGGCTTTGGCATTAACTTTGGCTAAGCAAGTTGTAGGCCATTAATTTTGACTAATATTTGACTAGCTGGCATTGATAAATTTTTAATATGCTGAAAATAAATTTTTATTGAATTTTTTATTTCAAATGCATTTGCTTATATTTTATGCTAAATTATTTGTTTAGCTTTTAAGCTATAATTTTGTTAACTTTTAAATGCAATATATATAGAGATGTTTGCAGCTCATTATATTAATTTTAAGGCTATTTAAACTCAGGCTAGAATTTAAAAAGTTATCGATTGTCAGCTACAGCGCTTATCGAGCACGTTAACTTTTTTTTAGAACTCTTAGGCGAACTGATAAAGCTTTTTGATTATGAAATTTAATTCATATTAGCATTAAAAGTTTATCGTACTACAGTTTCTTTCGATGTATCTGGGGCTCAGAGCAAGAGCTGCTCAGCATCTTGCAAAGAGATCTGTAATAATAGTACACTGATAAAAAAAATAAAATCTTAAATCAAAATTTTTGCATTCTTTATTTTAATTCTTAAAATGAGACCAAAAAATCGTAGAACAAGGCCAAAAAATGTTGAATCAAGATTAAAGTTCTTGAATTAAGAAACAAAAATATTGAACTCCAATAAAGACCAAAAATTCTAAAATCATGACGAAAATTCTTAAATTTAGACAAAGAGTTCTTAAAACAAGATTAAATTAAGATGAAAAAAATCTTAGATTCAGATTTTGGCGGTAAAAAAATTGCAATCTTAAAAGAAGAAAAAATATTCTCGAAATAAGAAAAAAAGTCTTAAAACATAGCCAAACATTCTTAAATTAAGATTTAAAATTCTTAAATTACAATTTTCGCATACTTAGATTACAAGACAAAAACAAAACACATGCTTCGGCTGAGGCGCCTGTGTTCGTTATGAAAACGCACTATTTGTACGTGTTCTTTTTTAGTGATGTCTCGCTTGCACTCGCATGTAAGAAAAATTGGGTTTTTGAAGCGTGTCAAAAATTAGGCGATAGCTTCAATTCATGGCTTCAATTTTCAGTATACCACCAACAAGTGCAGACGTGTTTTTGTTAACAAGGTGTTGTGCATAATATATATGTAACATGCGGGATCAAAGTAAATAAAGTTTCAACGAGAAAGATCCCGTCGAAAAATTTAATTAGTCTTTTAAAGGTTATCGAAATGGAAGGAATATATGAATATATAAAAGGTGAGTGGAATAAATTAATTCATTTCAATGAAAAAACAAACTTAGGCGACGTTATTCATGAAATTATTTCTGTACACTGGGCGGCAGTTTGCGAGAATAATAATCTTGTATAATATTATTTTATTTATATTGGCTTGACAAAATACATTTCTTGCTTTTCAGATACAAATAGATTTTGATATTTTGCACCGGGGGGGAAAAAAAAGTTGATATCCAAATGGGAAGGTTTCAAAAAGAGTGTAACAACTTTTTTTGAAAACAACATCCCCAACGATCTGTGCATGGATCAATTTAGCATAGCTACATCAATAACCCACAAAGGTAAGACTAGAAAAACAATTCTTTTATGCAAAGGTATAAGTAAAATTTTTCAATTATATATAGGTTTTATTAATTATATTTTATTGATTTTAATTATGACTTTAAAATTCGATTTCTTAATAGATCCAAGAGAGGCCTACATGTACGCAATTCTGCTAACATCGGTATTGCCGTCATCTGTGAGATTACAAGACGAATCGGGAAAACGTATCAGGAAGGAAACGGAGAGTGGAAATGAATCCATAAAATATCTCAGACCATACCAGTTCGCTGCTTCAATTATATCCAATTAACAAGTGTTAAAACATATATTCGCCCTAAAACGCAATAATAAGTTTGTGTAAGTTTGTAGTTATAAAAGTTTGTTATATAAAAAAAAACAAAAAAAAAATAAAAATTTTAACATACATTTTAAGAGCATTTTCCTTTATTTGTAATGAGAATTTATCAATCTTATTTCAAGATTTTAACAATCTTATTGCAAGATTGGTCGAAATCCGAAATTAAGATTTTGGTCACGATTTAAGACTTTTTCTTGGCTTACTTCAATCTTAAACATTCTTAACTTTAAGATTTTTCGCTCTTAAAAGAAGTTTACCCATTCTAGGACTGGCACCAATTTGTTCTTAAAGTAAGCCTAAAAAATCTTTTTTCAAGATTGTTCACAATCCGAAATTAAGATTTTGGTCACGATTTTAGCTATTTTTCCGGCTTATTTTTAGAATAAAGATTCTTATTTCAAGATTTTTTTAGGCTTAAAACAATCATATTTAACTCTAAAATCAAGATTTTTCGGGCTAAACTGCAAAAATCTTAAATCAAGAACGGCATTCTTAAACTGACAACAAAAAAAGCTTACGCTACTTTCGTGAACATTTGGTCACGATTTTATGACCAAAAATCTTAAAATCAGACCGTTTTTTTTATCAGTGTACAAAGATGTAGATTTAAAAAAAAATCGAAAGCAATTTTAAAAACTAAGAACTTTTCAATCAATTTCTTTGCATGCTTTTGTGGCTCAAGGTAAGTTAAAAAGCTGCTACATAATCTTAAATCTGATCTAAAGCAACAATTTAGAGATTTTGGACAAAAGTTCAAGCTGTCGACTTTTAAAAAATCGGACGCAGATTTAACAACTGAGAAAGAGCTTTGCTTAGAAAATCTTATTCCTAAGAATTAAAAGAGTCACTTTATCGCAATACAGTGTATCTTTCAGTGTATCTGTGGCCCAAAAAAGCTAAAGTATAAAATTTTGGATGTAAATCAAAATTCAGTCTTCGAGTCTTGATTTACAAAATATTTATAGAAAAGCGATTTTTATTATTATAATATTGCGATAGAGATACCGAGTACTAACAAGCGAAATATTGGGTTTTCCAAAAAGAGGTGTTATTTTGAATCACCCGGTATTTCGGTAGCTGACACTTTTGAAGTTTTTATTCTTTGACATTTGACAAGTAGAAACTACGCCATTACTAAAAATGGAACAATACACGCTTCAACAACGCATTGAAACTATTAAAATTCACTACAAAAATGATGAAAATCTTCCATCGAAAAATCATCTTGACTGATGAGGCCCATTTCCACCTCGGTGGCTACGTCAACAAGCAAAATTGTCGCATCTGGGGCTCGGAAAACCCAAGAGTTATTGTTGAGAAGCCTCTCCATCCTCAACGTGTGACTGTTTGGTGCGGATTATGGTCCGGCGGGGTCATTGGACCTATCGAGGACATAGGGCAGCCTCTTTCCGATTTGGTTATGGAAAATTTCATGAAAAGCATATGGTCCTGTAGGCGTGGTCGTGGTGGCCATTTGGCTGATGCTGTTTTTCATTATTAACGGCATACCTTCCTCTTTATTATGAAATAAACATTCGATCAAAAAATGGCATTTTTCTTTGAATACCAAAATAACACCTCTTCTTGGAAAACCATAAAAATAAGGTTTTCGTGATTCAAAATGTGCCTAGTTTGTTGCAACTAAAAACTTCCCATATATAACTTAATCAAAAACGAAACCCTAGATACAGATCTTAGCTGCTAAATTGAAGATCTTGATAAGTAACAAAGTAGCTTTAAGTAATTTATATTGTTGCAACAGCTCGTTAAATTTTCAATGAGCTGTAAGTAATTTCCTGTTTAAGTTGTTGCCAATCAAGAAATGACTTAAATTTTTTCGAATATGTATGAGTTTGTCTGTGTGTGTGTTCGTGTGTGTTCGTGTGATGGTATTCGAGTTTAAGTAACTGTAATGTTTAATGTACCAAAAAGTTTTCTCCATATCTCTTGCTGCCCCGCTGCAGCCCTCTTTATACGTTTTAATTAAAGTTTGGGTTGCGTTTTCAGCTTTTATTTGTCATTTCCTGTGTGGCAACAAACTTGAATAAATATTTTCTTGCACAAACTAAAATCAACAACAACTAAGGCAATAACCAATAATAATAATAATAAAAATCATAAAAATAATACAATTTGATTGAATTGTGTAAGCTTGCAGTGGCGGATACAGTGAAAGCATGCAAAGCGCTTTTAGTATCTGAAGTTCTAAGACTCTCTCAAATTTTTTACTCTATCCGCCGCTGTTAGTATGTAGTTGTTGTTATTGCGCAAAGTGTCAACAGAGAATGAATATTAATAAATGTAAATAAATATGTAAAAGTCTTTTGGCAGAATTTTTGTATCTTTGTCTAATCAAAACTTTTTGACTAAGCAAACTAAAGTCAATCAACAACTAACGAAGTAAAATAGTTACACATAAATTAAAAATGTAAATTAAAAATTTTCCAAACAGAACTGCCAAAAAAACTTTAACTTGTTAACAATCAAGTGCCGCATATTTTTTTGAGCACTTTTTTAAATACTAAACTTAATTAAATTTCGAAATTTGCTAATTTTAAACAATAATAAATTTGAGAGTTCATTTTTATTACCATTTTTCACTTTTGCTATTTTTGTATCTGCAGAAAGTGCATTTTTTTGGCCATTTTTCTCTTTTACTTCAAGTCAAGTCTCAGACATTTTGTTATGCTTGTTGGCATCAAATTAAATTTTATTTTATTTTTAATTTCATGTGATAGAGTACATGTTGTACAATTTATTTTAAAATTTAATTATGTTTGTTGTTAGTCTTTAAGGAAATAGCAAATTTATACGTTGTAGTTCATTTATAGTTTTTGTGTGTAACTTGGCACTTTCAAATTTAATTGCAACAAGCTGAAAAACTTAAAATTTTTGACATGGAAAGTCTTAAAATTAAGTGTTGAAGTTTATATACTCTTTTTGAGTAAAAATCAATTGTCTTGGGTGCAGCTGTCATAACTATTGCTTTGCTATTTGATATCGAGCAAAACGATTTCCAAAAAAAAATTATTTTTCAAAAACAATTGTAAAAAATTGTATCTGGAGTAGAAGAGAAGTATCTTTTAGTAGCTTGGCTTTATTAAAGCAATGTTTTTTATTGCAAACATTTATGAACGCTAATGATATTAGATTTCAGTTTATTTTTAACTATTTCTCTGAGCCCATTCGATTCTTAGGCTTGCAGTGCGACTTTTCCAACTACATTTTTATCTAATGATCTAGATATGTGGTCCTAAAACTAGGCCAGATAATAATTTTTATATGGCGGCACGTAAGATAACAGATAACAGCTCAAAGCCAATTTTTAATGAACGCAATTTTCAGATCTGATGTACATATATACAAACACAGTTTTGTTTTTTTTGATAGTTTTTTATTTTTTGTAAACAAATAAAGAGTATTACTAATGCTTTTACTTACTTCAAAAATAAAGTAAAAGATAGAGAACTTGTTAAGAGCGCTAAATTTTTGCTAAAACTACAATAGCTCTGTGGGAGATCTCTTAAGCACTTTCTCAATGCACTTCGGGAATTTGGCTAAACGCATAATAACAGATACACGAAATATAGTGTATTAACCAAAAAAAGATACAACCAAATACAATAATGCAGTGCCAACAAAATGTGTCAATTAAATTTGAAACTTGACAGCAGTTGATATTGACTGCATGACTACAAGTACAAGTTCCGTGCACGCTTATAGTTATCGTCTGGCCAGATGAAAGTGCTGGCAATTTGCGCTCTCTATATAAAGTATATATGTATATACATATGTATACATAAATAAGTAAGTAAAGTGTTTTGTATTTGCATTTGTTTTTGTATTGCTTTTTATGCAATTTTCGCAGCCATTTTGTTTGCCTCTAATTTGTTGAAAATATTATCAAAAAAAAAAAAGGAAAATAAAATTAAACTGCAGTTTAAACAAAGCAAAAATTAAAAACAAATATTAGCAAGCAAACATTGGCATAGAAAAGCAGGGGTAGTGCGCAAGAGCGAGGGGCAAACACATTTCTATATACATTTACATATGCAAACATAACATCAAATTTTACTTGAACTGTCGGCTATGTCTGTGTCTCCATCTCTGTCTCAACATGCCACATGCCCCGCTTGAGCTCGGCAGGAAGGAATTTTAATAAACGAATGTCAATATTTGCCCAACATAAAGCAGAAATACAACGTGCTGAACTCGCTAGAAATGACTACAAATATATGTATTCTTATATATAGGCACAGCTATATATATATATATATAAAAAGCAAAGCGGAGTGGCAATAGCTATGCACATAGTCAAGCATGGCCAACATTTAAGAGCTAAAAAAATTTGTATCTGCAACTTTTAAGCAAATTACAGCTGACTTGACAATTTAGATAATGCTGCAAATGGAGTGCTGAAAAAATAAAAGATATTTTTTGAAGTGCTCTAAAAAGAAAACTGCCAACGGGCAATATTTTAGATTTTGCAGTTTTTATAAAAACATAAATTATATTAAAATTAGAATTATGCAAAAAAAGATTAAAATAAATCGATAGATGGGATATATCTTTTTTTCTTTGAGCAGCATCTGCAGCCAGTATCTGCAGTTAAAAAGTATCTACTGCATGTATATGGACAAAAATAAATGTAACGTTCTGATTTTTGATGATTTGATGATATAATAAACTCATAAATGCTGTTTATCGAGTTTTTTTTCTTTGGGATCTGCCGCCGCGTTTAAAAGTATCTACTGAATGTATATGGGCGAAAATAACTGAAACGGTCTACTTTGTAGCTCGATATATTTGATTTGATGATATAATAAACTCATAAATGCTTTTGCAAAATTCCGATTATTTATTGTTTATCAAGTCTTTTTTTCATTGGTATCTGCAGCTGCGTTAAAAACTATCTATGGAATGTATTTGAGCGAAAATAAGCGAAAAGGTCTACTTTTTAGTACGATATCTTCGATTTTGATGATTAGATATAATAAACACATAAATGCTTTGCAAAGTTCCAGTTATATATCGTTTTATCGTTAGCTGGATATTAAGGTAGACACGTTTTTGACTAGCCATATCTTGTAAATGAATGAAGATATTTGAATAATTTTTTTTTTAATGCAAGATAAAACTTTGATTTAAATAATGAATTCTTTTGCGAATGAATTTGTAGGCTAAGGAACTAAAAAAAGTGATCTGACTTTTGCTCAAAAAAAAGAATGATGACATTTTATAGGCGCTAATTCATGCTAACTTTTATTGTTGAGAAAGTTATGTCTATTTTAGTGAGGGATACCTCGTCTTAAGGCAGTTGCTTGCCCACTTTAAGCGTCTTAAAGTGTTTTTGATTTAGCTCCACTTTAAACAAACATATAAACTTAATATACACTTATAAAATCTAAGTTTTTTACTTGATAAAGTAACCTAATAGATACAAAAAGCCACAGTATACGCTTGCACTAAAAGTTCTAAGCGGCGAACTTCAATCTTCTAGCTTTCTACTCTATATATTTTGTTGGCCGAGAACTCTTTGTTCAGTTAAACAAGTTAATTTAAAAGCGCCCTTTATGCATAGTTAGACAACTTTGGCTAAAACGTTGCTTTTCTAGGCGCTTCTCAGTTTTACTGAGTGAATTTGAAAAAAAAATTTCAACAAAAACATAAAAAGTTCACTTCAGTTTAAGTGCACATTTTTCCGTCTTTATTTGCACTTCATGTTTGTTTTGTTGTTGGGCATTTTTTTTCACAACACTTTGCTATTGTTGTTGTTGCTGTTGGCCTGGCCATTATACACCGACACTCTTTCATATCCTGTCTAGTCGGACTTGGTCTATGCGCGACCATTCCCCATAGTCTAACTAAGTAAAGCCAAACTGACGGCTTGTCTTCTGTCGTCTGTGTGAAAAATGCATGCCATGACTTTGCAAAAAAACCAAAAAAAAGGAAACCATGAAAAACAGAGAGCGATAGAGTGAGAGAAATAGCTGCAAAATATTTCAACTAAAATATGCAAATACAACAAACTGCACAAACAATACATTGCGCTAACAAGCAGCAGATACAAAGCTACAGATACAGATACAATGCGAGCCACCTGCACATGGCAATGCGAAATTAAAGCCCAATCATTTGGCTTACTTGTCTCATACACATTGTATCTTGTAGCTCTCTCTTTCTCCCTCTCTCACTCTCGCCTTCTCTTTCAGTATCTTTTAGCTGCAATCATTTGTCATAGCTGCGTGTTTTTATGGCATATGTCTTGTCAGGTGTTCAATATTCCCGTGTACACATATGTATCTTTAAGAAGCCCCTACTAAGCCTCACGTGTCATGCTTATGCCTCTATTATTATAATCATGCAAGCTTTTATTTTTTTTATGCTCTTATTGCGTTTCTCTTCTTTCCATTTTCTTGGCTACTTTAATGCACTTTTTGCGCTCAACGTCAATATGTCAAATTGATAAAGCCGCCACGCTGAAGAGTCCCAGCAAACCACAACCGAAAAAAAAAAACAAATCTATATCGAAAAACAATTTTTATTTTATTTTTTTACTCTTTATTTTTTAAGTGTTGTTCCTTTTTTTTTTTTAATGGGCATGTGAATGTGAAGTGCATATGCCTTGGGTTATAGTTACTTTAGCAGCGAATGTGAGTGCTTTTTAGATCTTCGAGTGTTGATCTTGTAGTTGTTGTGGAGCGCAAGAAAATTTACATGGCAATCTGGAGTGCCTTACATTGCATTGAAAAACGTTTATGACTCAGATAAAATGAGCATAAATGATAGGCATTATTGGATATAAGCAGCATAAGTACTGTCTATTAAAAAAAGTTTATAGCTTAGCCAAATGAATTTCGTGGCTTTTTGTGGGTTAGATAAATACAAATAAATGCAATAAGAAGTAAGCAAATTGCTTTTTTTGTGCAATAAATTTTATTTGAAAGTCTGGTCTATGGCTGTCTAAATAAAATGTCTACTACTTAAAGAAAACTCGAATTAGCAGTAAAAGATACTTTCAAAGTTGTGAAAATTGCGAAAGCAAATATTCGTTTATGCCTGTACAATATGTATATATTCTGGAAACTCTAAAAATACAAAGGAAATTTCAGGAATGAAGGATTATTGCAAGTAAAGATACTTTTTAAGATTGTGTTATAGTTGTAAAAATGAAAAGTAGGGTTGATACGCATGGAATCCGGATAGTCCAAAAAAATTAGTGAAATTTTAGAAATGAAGTAACTTCAAATAATAGCAAGTATAGATACTCTTTAAGATTGTATGAAAGTTGTAAAAATGGAATGATTTTTTTATATCTGTATATACAATATGTGAATAGGGTTGATACGCATGGAATGTGGATACTCCAAAAATATTGAGAAAATTTTAGAAATGAAAGAACCTCAAATAACAACAAGTAAAGAAACTTTCTAAAATTGTACCTATCATAGTTGTACAAATGGAAAGATTTATTTAATTATAATATGTATATACAATATGCAAGCTGGATACTTCAAAGGTATTAAGGAAATATAAGAAATGAAGGAGCTTCAAATAATAGCAAGTAAAGATACTCTAACTATACTTTGATATAGTTGTTCTAATGGTAAGATTTACTTAATTCTGTGTTTACAATATGAAAATTTGGTTCTGGAAACGCTAAAAATACTATCGGAATTTTAAGATTTCGGAGCTTTTCGTGAATGCTTACTATTAAAAGAAATCTCAAGTAAAAGCAAGTGACTTACACTTATGAAAATTGCACGAATCAAAAGATTTATTTATTTAGTGTAATTTAGGCAAAAATAAGTGAAGCGTATCTATTTTTAGATTTTGAGCATATATTAAGCTCGTAACTTTTTTTTATAAATTCCGCTTACTTATCAATTTATCGATAACTTATATCGATAACGAATATATAGGCAGACTTTTTTCAACAGGCCATAAAGATATTTGAATAATTTTTTTTAATAAAACATAAAACTGTATGCTTTCAAAAAATTGCGATTATATTTAAACTTTTGCTGTTATTATTGCTATTTTTTAATTATAAATTTTAAAGAAGCGAAAACGAACGCTAAGTAGCATCAAACATTTTTCAAATTTGCAATTAAATTCCTTAACTTGTAATTAATCGAATTAAGTGCCACATAAAGAGTTAATTAAATACCAATGTTGGGTTATCTTAAAGATACTACAACTTTTAAGCTGTATCTGAAGCGTTAAATCTAGATCGTTTGTACAGGTATAGCTGCATTTGCTTTAGAGTGGCACTTAAAAATTGCGCATAATATTCAAGTAGTGTAATAAATTTAAAATAATTACCTATTATGGCCTTACTTGCAAGTCGTTTATGCCATTTGCCACTTTTGCCCTGGCCATTATTGTAGCTTCGTGTAACAGTGCAAAAGATACACACGCACACATACACACAGCTACACTGACAGGAAATATACAAACTATTCTATGGATACACACACAGATACACACATACATACAAACTATACGAAGCGAAGCAGCAGTTAAAGTAAGTCGTTGTTGTTTTTGTTGTTGCCGTCGTCGTTGTCGTTTGCACAAAATGAAAATGGCGCACAAAATTGCGGTAATTTATTATTTTGTCCTAGATTACATTAAAATTGTTTTATTTCGATTATACATACACACATATACATATAAATACACATTGCCACAAAGTAAGAGTTGTAAATTTACGCATAAAAGCACTTAAGTGTCAGTTTTTGTTAATATATTATTTTTATTTCAATATTAATATATTTATTTATGTAAAAGGCAAGTTCATTTAAATGCAACTTCCACATACTTTTTTTCTTAAATTAAATGTTAATTTAACAAATGTCATGCATAAATTTGCTTAGCAAGAGTGGGTTAAGCAGTTAAAGGCATACGCTAGGCTTGATTACATGTAAGCTATAAAGTAATGTACATACTTGTGCACGGTATGTGCTTGAAAGTCGGCTGGGTAAACTGGTTGTGACAACTTTCTATGTGCACACACAGACACATATACATGCCCCTTGTTTGTATGTAATGTATATGTTTGTGCTTGGCCTAACAATGTAAAAAACAGCTACTAAAAATAAATGCAAAAATGAACCCAAATATTTGATCTAAAATAAGTGCAACCTAGTTTCTCATAATTGTTTGCCGCCCCCCCCTTACAGCGTTTCACGTTTCTTTTTTCACCAATTTCAAATTTATATACATACATGCACTTCCTGACAACAATGCGGTCAAGTGACAATTCTCAACTTTTTTAGTACCACATGATAGTATCTATTAATTTGCGGCGCAGTTTGCAAAGTATTTAAGTAGCTTAACTTTTAAGAACTTTTAAAAAGTTTCTCAGCTCAAGTATCTCAAAGATTGGAAAAATTTCTGAACCGTTGCTAAATGTAACAAAGCAATCGATACATCGATAATAAAATACTTTAAAGCCCAGCTCTTCTTTTCGATTTTAAACGAACTTCCGAGAATACTTACTTTTTGCAATTTTAAAACTCGAAACCTACCAATATTGTTAGCTTTTTGCAAATTAACATCTGCATCGAAGAATTATATTAGAGTAACTTTTACAGAAAGTGAAAAGTAATCGATACATCGATACGGAAATCCGGAAAATATTAGCGCTTCTTTTGGAACTTAAACGAACTTCCATAGTCGAGAACATTTATTTTTTGTAATTTTAAAACTCGAAACCTAGCAATATTTACAGCTATATTAGAGTAACTTTCAAAGAAAGTGAAAAGCAATCGATACATCGACGCGGAAAACCAAAAAAGACATGCGGAGAGCATATTTTCATATCTTCAAAACTTCGTACAACGAGCCAACATATTATGCAATCGATTGTACAACCGTGGCATTGTGCATGGCTTAGATTTAAAAAATTGAAAAGCAATCGATACAAGTAGAGCTTTTATCAAATACAGCTTTGGGTAGTGCTGGAGAAAACATCGATGATCGAAGTTTAAAATCTCTATATATCGATGTTGGCCAACAGAGATGTTTCTCCAGCACTACTAAACATCCATTTGATGAGAGCAGAAGTGCTGGAGAAACATCTCTGTTGGCCAACATCGATATATAGAGATTTGGAACTTCGATCATCGATGTTTTCGTCAGCACTAGCTTTGGGGCTTTTATATTAGTGTATCTGAACGTTGTGTAAAGTAAATTTTAAGTTGTGTACAAATTTTTTTAAGTTGATTTACTAGCAGTTTCATTTTTTTTTTTCTATTTCAAATATGTGGGTTTATTTAGGAGAGAATGCTTGAAAGCTTAGCACAATTTTCTTTCACTTTATATGCGGCCTTAATGCTGAAGGCAAGTTTTTTTTGTATAAGTGTGTGTGTGTGTACCAGTTGGGGGTTGCATGTATATACCATATGTATATGTTGTTTGTGCATAGTTATCAGACGAACATAAATATCTCATTACAATGATTTATGTGTAAAAGCCTGTAAGCTGTTTTATTTTATATGCTTTTTTTTTTTATTTAGAATTTATCTGTTCAACTACTTAGCCTAATTTATGAGCCTTGGATTTCGTTTTTATTGATGCAACGTGACTCGAGAGGCAAGATAGCGTTGTAGGTATGCTAGAGTGTGATGGCCAGCGCTTAGCTGTCGTCAGTTCTTTGCTGAGAGTTTGGCCGTTAATTAGTGTGACCAGCTTAAAGGCGGACAATTTGATGTTGCAGAAAGGCAATTAAAGTTTTCAAACGAGCAAAAAAAAACACACACAACAACTTTAGCAAAAGCAAAGAAAAACCATAGCGTTTGCTTGTAAAATTAGCTACGCTCTAGAAATGCAAAAAAAAAAAAAAAGTTATAAATAAATAAAAGAAAGCAATGAAAAAAAAAACAACAACAGCAGCATAAAAGCGGCCAGTGTAACGGCAACGCACTCGAAAATAATTATATACATATTTATTTATAAAAAGAATTTTCTCAACGCTAAACTAAATAAATATACGCATTTACATGCTAAATTAATGTTAATGTAAAAATTTTTAGCATTGCCAGCAAAAAGTCGCAGGCAACGAGTGGCCGGCACAGAGACGTGGCAAAGAGGGGCGACGCGACGACTCAGGCAAATAGTACGACGATGTAGTCAAGTGTTTCATGCTGGCAACGTTTCTATTGTTGCTGTTGTTGCTGTTATGCAAATATTTTAAATTGAATTTTTATTTAGAGCGTAACTAAATGAAAATTGCACTTAAAAGTATTTTAGACTTTGATGCCATTGTTGTTGTTGTTGTTGCTGTTGTGTTTTTGATTAGTTAAGCATTTTTGAGAGCAACAATTTTCAGAAATAGATCATTTTTGTTGGTACTTACATATATGCGCAGCATTTTAAATTAGTTTTTTTTTCAGAAACATTGCGAAATTTTTCTCTGTCAATATGCCAGACTCTATACCATTTCCTAGACTCTGTGTAAATTGAAGCAGTGAGTTCTAAATAATTTGGTACAGCAAAGTTTCTTTGAAACCACTTAAAATTATGTTTGCTAAAAGTTTTTGATTGTTTTCATTTAATTAAACTCTTTTGCAAACGCTTGGTTCTAAGAATTATTTAAATATTTTGTTTTATCTACTCATAATACTTTTATAGTAATCCTTCTATTGTCTAGCAGACTTATTATTAATTAATTTTTCTGACTTTATATTTCATCCCATATTTACGTCTTTGTATAACCCAAGATTCTTAGTCATGGAGTTATATCAATGTTTCATGTATTCGCTGGAGCCCAGATATGCATTTTTTTTCGCGTTTATAGCAGTTCGAGTTAGCATAAGTAACATTATTTGAGTAAATAATTATTTGCGGGCTAGGTTTATTCAATTTTGTAATTAGAGCTGGAAAAAATGATCGATATTAACCGATACGTATCGATACTTTTTGGCGTAACCGATACGAATCGGTTATATCGGTTGCTATCATCAGTAATAATAGTTATTACTAAAAGCTGTAGAACGCGCCTGAATTTGGCGCGAAGTAATATAATAATAACAAATCACACCTTAAAAGTCATACTTTTTTTGGGTTTGAGTTTTTTGAGTGTGGTCTGAAATGGAAGGTACAGGTGAAAGACCATTAAGTACGTCTCCTCGAAAAAAACAGAAGCAGGCAACGCTTAATTTTTGGGACCAAAATTAAGCAATTAAAATTGCTTCACCGACGAAGATCCCCTCGATTCGGAAACGTGCCAAATCGTCTGTTGTCTAGGAGTTTTTTGACCAAGCGAATGACGCAAAATATGCTGTATACAATGTGTGCCATGAATCTGTAGTGAAATCGAAGAGGTCCAACATCAACCAGAAAAAAGTAAACTTATGGAAAACACATATAATTCTGTGAAATAGCAATATCAATTCAATACAATTTTTTACAGGTCGTTATACATTCTTCGAAAAGCACAGGACTAGTAGTGGTACTCAAGTGCCAGTTATTCCTGGAGTTTCTCGAGCAATCGTTCCTTTGAACGCATTTCTGGTGGAAAAAATGTTGAAACAGGACAACGCAGACGTGGTCAGGTATTAGACTGATTATACAGCTTGCGAGCCTTTCAAAAAATTTGCTGTGAAGTAGCTGATCGTCCCAGCATCTTCAGCATCGTCGGAGAGGTTGAATTCTACAGCGGGCAACACCATAACCGAGAAAAGAGCCTCTTTATGTCCCGAGATGACGGAAAGATTAGTCTTTTCACGCCAAAGTTTCAAATTTTTCAAAACCCGGCCGTAATCAAATTTTAAATCAATTATTTGTATCTGTAATGTCGCTTGACTGGAATAAAATTCCTTTTTCTTGTAAGAAAATAGTAGCTTCTCGTGACTGTAAGATATTAACTTTAAAGTTCCCGTCCAAGTTCAGTGGATGGGGAAGTAACCGTTATTTATCCGAGACGTATCGATACTTTTCTAAAAATATCGATTTGTATCGATACTTTTTCTAACCGATTTTACCCAGCTCTATCTTTAATATAAAGAAAGCTATGTAATCGGTATATATGCAATATTTTCTTGAGAGAGAGAGTTTTCTATTCTTATTTTTGACGTTTTGTTTTTAAGGAAATTATTTGTGTAAAAAGTCTATCAGGCACAGAGAGTTTTCTATTCTTATTTTTAACGTTTTGTTTTTAAGAAAATTATTTGTTAAAAAAGTCTATCAGGCACAAATTTCTGCATATTAGTTTTAATAGGTAAATTTTTCTTTTTTAACACTTCAACAGCTTTATATGCAATAAGTTGGGAATATTTACCAGCTTTGTATGAGTACTCTGCATTAGATTCTCAAAACTTATATTCTTCTATTCTAGCTACAGATTGTTATTATGAAAAATTGCAAGTTACAGCAACTTCTTAGTTTGTTGAATTTTTCAGAATTTTTTGGGGCCTATGGGATTAGCAGAGCTTTATAGATGACAGTATTTAATAAATGGTAGAGCTTTATGGATGACGGTATTTAAAGAAAGAATCAAACCAATGATGAGCAGCATTTTTTTTGGAGTCACAAAATATCCTATAGCTTAGAAGACACTCTTCTTTTAAATGTTATTATGCAACTAAAGTCTTAAGCAGTTGTTCTGCAGACTTTCTACAAATTCTTCTCTAAAAATCAAGAAAACTCAAAATTCAAAATTTCGCTAGAGCGCAATTTTCTTTTACAAGCCATTGGGAAATTATTCGCCAAAGCCTTTGTTCTACAGTCATATCAACAAAATCTCGAAAATTAAGAAATTTTTAAACTTATCTATGCATTTGAGCGATTTTTTTTATGGTTTCTTAAGAATCTTTCAGCATTAAAAATTTTGCGTAAAAGATACTTTTCTGCTACAAGGCATTGTGAAATTATTCTTTCAAGCCAAAGCTTCTACAAAATTCATCTTGAAAGTTAAGAAAGCTCAAAAATATTTTAAATGCTTTACTTTCTAGTCTGCTGCTTTCCATTTGCAAGTACATATAATATGCTTTTTTATGACTGCATCATTTTATAAAGCCAACCCAAGCTTAGAAGAGAGTTTTAATTAATAAAAGTTTTTCATAATCAATATAAAAACTTGCGTATATATAAGCTATAAATTAGCTAACTTGACTAACAACACAAGCAACAAAAGCAACAACAACAACAAAGCAACAATGTAGAAAATTTCAATGCAGCTGCAACTACTAAAAAGCAACCTAAAAACAACTTTAAGCGGCTGCTGCCACAACAACAACAATAAACTGAGCAAGCATTTTTTTTTTTTTCTTGTTGCATACATACTTATATACAGCTTATACTATACTATATATATATTTTTTAATGATCCGCACGAAGTAAACTTTAATTTATGTATAAATTTAATTTAATACCGGAAAATGCATAAATTTTATGGAATTTTTTTCTGTGTATGCAATTTGTGTTTTCGTTATGCCTTTTTTTCTTTTCTATTTTTTTATGCAATGTAATTTGCCAAAAAAAAAAAAAAAATAATTGTTGCACAAATGTCAAATATTCAGTTTGAGATATTTGTGAATTTTTTGTAGTTGCTTTTGTAACTTTCTTTGCAAACTATCTTTTGTTTGTCTAAATATGCATAATTTAGCTATATTTAATTTTATATTATCTTGCAATTTTGTAATAAACTTTTTTTTTGTGTAACAAAAAGGAAAGCGCATTGCATTTAACGCCAAAATTTGTATATTATTTTACTACAAATACAAAGTGCGCCAGCCGGCTGTTGTATCTTGTAGTTTCTTTTTTAAGTGCTTGCCTCACGAATTAGCTGAGCTGCATGCAGCTTGTTGCATAAGCTACAAGGCGGTATTTGTTGCTGCTTTAAGTATGCAACTAAAACCCGTAAAATGTTAGAGCTTAATTAATTTGCGCATAATTAAAAATTTATGTTGCTACCTCACAAAAAAATCTATAAATCTAAAAATCAGGTATTTGTGGCGCAGCCATAATTATTTGTGTGGTAACACTTTTTTTTTTTTTTGGTTTTAAAACATTTTAATGGGAACTGTTTTAATAGCTCTATTTTAATGCGACAGTTAGGTCTGTCGAGAGGGACGTGGGGGGGGATTCCCCGGGCCCGGAGTTTTCTCAGCGGCCCGGTGTAATTACTCTCGTGATTTAAGCTAAAGGTGTAATAGTGTAGCCGGTACATTTTCCCAACGGACCCGGATTTTCTCTCTACAGCCCTGGCGACAGTGCTAAAGTCCAACAGGTCTTTTGTATCAAACTTTACGAAACTATGGGTACTGAAAGGAAGTTATATGTTTTCTAATCAATGTTCAGCCATTGAGAAAAGCGAGATCAGTGTTGGCATACATTAAATTTGTATTTCAAAAATAAACAAAAAATAAATAATATTAAAATATTAAAAAAAAAAAAATTATTTTAATTACAAAAAAATGTGTAGCTATAATATTTTCTAGTACCCACAATTAAAAAGACATTTTTTTCGTAATAAAAAAAACTTTTCTTTTCAATTGCAAAATAAATTAAAATGTATTTAAATTTTTTTAGAGGTAGTTTTTTTTTGATTACATTATTAATTAATGGCCACCACTTTTTAAGAAATAATTTTTAATAAATGGAAAGATACCTATGCTTTGGTTAATAGGCAAATAAATTTTATCTAATGAAAAACGGCTAACAAAATATATTTTTTTTTGTATCCTCGGTAGCTGCATTATTTTAAGCAGTTACCTTAGCATAAGCTCTTTTTTGCAAAAAAAAAAAACAATTTTATATGTGCTCTTTTTAAATTTAATTATTTTTTTGAATATTATTTATTTTAGTGTTATTATTTTATACCAAGTTCCCGACGCTGATGCTGATACTTAAGTTTTATCGATTACAGCGAAAGGAATCGACATTTTTGCGTACGAGATGGAATTGGACTTTAGTTACGTCTGGAATGGTCTGCATGACTAAGATTCAGATTATGTATGTCTATTTTCAAAAACAAAAAACATATTCGGTCATGCTACGAAAAATGAATTCGAACATTTTATTCGGATTCGTTTTAAAAACGAATGTTTGATGTTGCCAATTTCACCAAAACGAATTTTTTATGTGGAACTACAACGAATCGACAAAATAGGTTTAAAAAAGTACGAATTTTATACTGAAATACTTTTTTAAGTATTCTTTGATAGTCTTAGATTATATTTATGCCAACTTCAAGTTAAATATTTATTGACAATTATTTTTCATTATTGTTTTTCTGATGACGTCAGGACTAAAGTCAGATGCACAGCTGGTGAGTCTGACGAATTCAGTGTTAAGGTGGTAGTCCACCAAAGCAGTGTGTTAAGTCCTATGCTGTTTAATATCATCATGTCCTACAAGTTAAAACAAATCGGCGACGAAACCGAAAAATCCCTCATTTTCGCAGATGACATAATTCTGGGTAGCACCAATATCGTAGCCCTGCAAAATGCTGTATCAACTGACGGATCATGGACTGAAAATAAGCATAAAAAAGACAGAATTGCTCCCCTGTCAATTTTCAGATCCAGAAAGACCAAATCCGGATATCTATATAGGCGGGGAAAAATTGATTATAGGCAGCATATTTAAGTACCTAGGCTCAGTTGTAAATAGCGAAGCTATATGCGATGATGACATCAAACATCGAACCAGTGTTGGGTGGATGAAGTGGCGAGAAAACTTTAGCATTTTCTGCGACAAGAAAATGCCACGGAAATTGAAAGGCAAGCTGTACGCGACAGTCGTTAGACCCGCACTCTTGTATGCGTCCGAATGTTGGACGATGTAAATTATCTGCGACTGAGATGAAAATGCTAAGGATGACGGCGGGTGTGACCAAGCTTGATCACATTAAGAGCAAACACATCCGAGGCAGCCTGTTTGTTAAAAAGCCCATCACTGAGACGCTCAAAGTAGGTCAGATGCGTTGGTAGGCGACCGCCGGAGAACCCCGCTAAGAAGGCAATACTTACCGTAGTTCCAGGTAACGGGCGAAAAATACGTGGATCGGTCAAATGCAAAAACATCAGCAACGAATGGGTCTCAGCGATGACATGATCCAGGATCGGAATGCCTGCAGACGAATGCTGAGATCGCATACCCACACCTCAGGAGAAGCATAAGCGAGTCCGAAAAGGGGTAAACAAGGGTTTGGGAGAAGATTGTTTTTCTGATCAAACAAAAATAATTTTGCGCCAACACAACATGAGTATTTATCGGAAAGATGTACGAATTTATCGAAAATCCGAAGTTATCGACAACAAAAACGCAAAAATGCATTCGAATAAAATTATTCGTTTTGTTTTTTTAAATTAAATTTAAAGTATTTAAAAATAAATTTTAAATATGTAGAATAAAATCTATTATAAGGTTAATAACATACAGCTGTTGATCATAAATTTTTTCCTAAAAATTTTGCAAAAGATACTAAAGATAAAAAGGGGCAACACTACAGCAAATTATTTCAATGGCTTAAGTATGCTTATAATAAGGTGTTTTAAAAAGCTATTACAAGCAATTTCAAGATCCTTCTGCACTTCAGAACGCATGCCGATCTTGTTCTTTCCAATTATAAAACTAACCTAACATACTTAACCCCTTTGTTTTTTTTTTTTTGTTTTAATGAACTCATGATCAGCTGCTCTGCTATCATTTTACCGGCATTTAAGTCGCTAATAAGCCAAAAAATTACGCTTACATACAGTTCAGGTTACAGCTTGAACCTTTATATAAGTGCCCAAGGCTATATTAAAAAATCCAAAAAAAAAAAAAAAAAACCAAAAATGATATGTGAGAAACTGCCGAAAGATAAACAGCTGCAACATGCTCTTTTTTGTTGTTGTTGTTATTGCTTTCTTTTTTATGGCAAAGACATGAGACAGGAGATTAATGACAGGGTAGTTTGGAACCCAAAAGGGTTGTTCTTGCCTGATAAGCAATTTTGATTAAAATAAGAAAAGGGCAAACAAAAGCCGCATAAATGCTAAGTTCAAAATGAAAAGGGTTTAGTTTGTTGATTGTGTGTGTGGCCAAAAAGAGCATATAAAAAAAAAAGTTTCTTATTTATGCGGTTTCTAATTTGCAATGTTTAGAATTAGGTATTTCAGGGCTTTTTAAGCTGTTGTTCTTGTTGTTGTTTTTCTTGGTAATTTGATATAGTTTTTTATATAGTTTTATTGCTTATATAGTAGCACATAGTTGCTCTGCATACATGCATGAAAAGTTTAATTTATAAGCAAAAGTTTTACATAAATTTATTACACCAAAAAAACTAAACTAAAGTTTGTGACGCACATGAGCTGCAGCAGCAACTACAGCAACTAAGCTGAAACAAAAAATTTTTGTTGCACAGCCACGCCCTTTTCAACGCCCCCCCCATACTCTGCTAAGGTCCTGCGCAAGTTTAGACTGAAAAAACGCGCAAAGTTTTATGCAATATGAAAAAATTTATGACAGTTTGGCAAAAGTTAGCAGCAAAATTACTTTGAAAAAAAGCAAAAAAATAATAAAAATTGCAAGAAACAGAATGTATAAGAAAACAAAAATTTTAAGCAATATTTATGTGTGTGAGTGTGTGTGTGTGTGTGTGTGTGAAGCAGACAAAAAAAAACTGAGCGAGTATATACGTAATAAATTGGGTTGTTCGCAATGAATTTACCGATTTATTTAAATTAATCTTTTGCTGTTAAAAAAAAAAATCAGTTCTACTTTAACTATAATTATAAAACAAAATCGGAATTATAACAACTTTCAAATAAAATAAAAAATTAACTATTTGGCTACGAAGAGCTGCTGGTTTTATGAGAAAAATAGTTTTTCAAGCCTAAACTTAGGAAACTATTTTTGTGCTTAAAAATTTAAATTTAAAAAGACATTTTTTAAAACTGCTCAAAGATAGCTTTTTTAAGGCTCTTTGCTCCAACAGGAGTCATACAGGACACTAACTAAAGATAGCTCGTTTACTTTTTTTAATGCTTTAAGCAATAACCGCCATAATGCCTTGTCTTGAAGAAAATTTGCTTCAATTTATAGAAAAATGAATTTCGGATTTCTGTTAAAGTTCAAATTAATAATCATTCTTAAAGCCCGCTCGATTGCTACACATAAAGTTTATCACTAGTTTTAAACACAAATTTAAATGCATAAGGCAGTTAGTCTAATATAAAAAAATGTTATTAGCTAACAAGTTTTAAAAAGGCTGCAAATATCACAAACTTTCTGCCAGGTTTACTTCGCAGACTTAATGCATAGATTTTTCAATAATCTATTCTCGCCAACCGCTGAGCCTACGCTTACTAAATAATTTTTTTTAATAAATTAATTAAAAAGTGTTCTTTTAACAAAATATAACCTCTTTTAAGAGTTACCTTTTGCAGCAAAAGTTACTTTTGGTCTTAGTTCGAAGCGATATACGTGAAGGTGCGCAAAAATTTCCGAATATCCGGGCTTAAGTCAGCTCTAATATTCAATTCAATTACATTTTTTATTGACCCTTATACAACAATTTCGTTTTCTAAATATTTGTATAGTATAGAGTTGAAAAAATAATTAAAAAACATTCTGCCTTGCGCTAGTAAAAAACTGGGCACATAAAAAAAGGGTACAAACATATTGACCAACCCTTCACATAAGTCTTGAGTGCAGAATGCGCAAAAAAGCCAAAGCAACTTTTATGAATTGAATTGCATAAATCATACAAAAAAAAAAAAAAAAAAAAAAAGTTGAAGCTATAAATATATCTATGTGTACGCGTGTTCTAAGAAATGGATCTTCAATAGATGGCAAGGGTTTCGAAAAGGTAGCAGGCGGCAGGCAGGCTTGTTACTTAAGAAAATAAATTTGCAGTGATACGGAAATTCTGCAGCCGGAAAAGTCAAATAAAACGAGTAAGTAAGCTATATATACAAAGTATATACATACATATATAAAGACTACGAACACATGGAAAACTTATGCGCTAGGCATGTGTTGCGTATACTTGATATGGTAATTTATTATGTTTTTATTGCCCTTTTGTTGAGCGAGCCAGCGACAAAAGCAAAAATTTTATGCTCTTTTTGCTGTCTTTGCTTTGCTTTGCTCTTCACTGCTTCTCTCTTTTTTCTTTTGCCAGCGCTCGTTATGCATGTAGTATGTGTTTTTGCTTTTATGGTCATTAATCTTTGTTATGGCCACACGCACACAAGCACACGCACACACACACACACACACACACAGCTAGACAAATCGCAGTTATCCTTTTGCTTTGCTTCTCGCTTACTTGCTTATGTAACTTAAGCTACGCTGCCCAAACTGCTGCTACGCATAATTTTTAATACACATACCTATACACATATACGCATACAGCTATGTTGTGTGTCTCTGTGTGTTTGTTGGCATTAATTGCATAGATAAATTTTTGCCGCCCTATGCACAACGCTAATAAATTAATATTTATGACTGCATAAATGTAATTTTTCAACAATTTTTCATTGACCAAAGTTTATTTTATGACTCACACACACACACACACACACATATGTACTTGTTGTTTTTGTTTGCCATTTTACTATTACTATTCGTTCTTTTTTTGGCATTAAGCCCAACATAAATTGATGCGCTGCAGCGCCGAGTTATGCCGTAATGTAGTGCATCGATATGTATCTTTCAGCTACATAATCATACAAATTGCATGCGAAAATATAATTTTATATATTGCATGAGTTGGATGCCTAAGCTGTTTATGGAATATTTTTTACTTTTTAATACACTTTAGACTTTAGTGCAGACCCCACTTCTTCGTCTTTGGCTACTACCTTCTTCTACGTTATTTTGAAATAGTTTTAAGAAAGCAAAAGTTTCTTTAAAAAAAAAGAGATCAGCAATTTTATATGAAAAAAGAATCTTATCGTTTTAAGCTAAATTTTAGTAAAAGAGAGTTTGGCGTCTTATGCTCATACTGCCGTATTCTCTATCTCAGGCAGATTTTCTAGACTTTCAGCTCTGAACTTTTAAATATAAATGCGCCTAACGTTGCTTTTTTGGAAAAATAAGAGAATCGAATTTTAAGATGAAAAAGCAACTTATTGTGTTAAAAAGTTATACGTTTTAACTTTAAGGCGTATCCCATTTGAGGTTTTTTTTTTTATATGCAGTCATTCCGCGCGAAATTTTTCGAACTGCGTATAGGCCTTTACAAAAAATATCTTGAAATTTTTTTTTAAATGTGATTTCTAAAAATCTGCTTAATTTTTAAAATTTAATTTTTAATTTAAATTAAAAGGTAAGTTTACCTTACAAAGGTAAGTTTACCTCACATATACAAATATTAGCCTCACCTATTTTATAAGTATTGAGTTAAATATTTCGCCATATTTTTTATATTTTTTGATTATATTATTAATATTTTTATTCCAGGCATTCAGTTGATATCGGGAGAAGTTGCTTGCAGGTTAGATTCTCGATAGTTAGACCCAACCATTTTTCTTATTGTTACTATTAAAGCTTTTACAGCGTGTTTTTTTAAAGGTTCACATTTTTGAGTTGGCAACACTGCTTTATCTTACAACCCATTTAACAGCTGATAGTTGCGTTTTGTTAAGTTTGATTTGACATTTCATTATGAAACGCTTTCAAATTGTTGAAATTTTTTATCAATATAATGGTTTCGTTCGTCAAACTTATTCAAAATTCAAAATTTTGTTCTTCGATGTTTGGAAATTTTTTAGAGATTTTCGAGATTTTTTGTATCTTTGAAGCTTAGTATCTTGGTAAGTTGTCATAGTAAAATTCATCACTAATTTATTCCAAATAGTATAGCTTTTAGAAATTTTTAAAAGCTGCTTAAAGATGTTCGATTTTTCGACCATAGCTTTTAAAAGCTTAAGGCATGTGCTAGTCAAGCTGTATATTAATTATATTATAAATATTATGTCCATGCAATATAATGTTTTGTTGCGCAAGGGTATGAAAACTTTGGCGCGAAAAGTGGAATTTTTTTTTACGAGTTTCTTTTTATATGCTGTCTGTATTTTACATTCGCCATATTTATATACATAGTTATACTGCATGAGTGTGAGTATGTTTGTGCTTGTTTTTTTTTTTTTTTTTATGTCGTGCCATTTTAGCAAAGAAGCTCGCAACAAAGCATAATAAAACTAATTGTCTGCGCTTCGCTCTCACACACAAACGTGCTGCGCACACAATGAGATACTTTCCACAGACACACACATAGATACTTATGGCACATGTTTGCAATTCTGTAGCCGCTTCCTTTAGCTTTTTGTAGCTCAACTACAACGACAAAGCTGCTGGCTTCGCGTAAAATTCGCAAAAATTTAACGCGTCGCATTTATTTTATTTGAATTTGTGCTCTCTGTGTTCTGCTTTTGCTACGTTCTGTTCTCCGCTGCTGCCTTTTGCTGTATTTATTTATGTTTGCTTTCTGCCTCATGTTTATCGCTTGCCACAATGTGTTGCGCTTGAGCAACAAAATTTATGCGCTGCCATTTTCATTAGGCAGCCATGCGGCAGCAAATGCAACATCAGGGAACTCCCTTAAAGGGGAGCAGTACAAGGAAGGTTTAAGCATTAACTTTGATTAATACTCTGCTTAGTTTTAGTGGTTTGTTCTAAATATATAAACCAGTACAATTGCCAACATGTGCAATTAAATTTCCATGTGCCAATTTTTGCAAACAAGACAACTTAATTAATTCATTAAAAATGTAAAAAAAAATTGCACGCTTTACGTTTGTGTGCAGATGTATTATTAAGACAAGCAAGCGAAAAAAAAGATAGAGATAGAGCGTATCTATTTATTCATAAAAAAAAGGTTCTACCGGATGTCAGCAGCTGTTCGTAGCTTTTGTTGTAATTATTTTTGTTTTTATTGTTGTCACTTTTTTTTTTGTTTTTATTTTGCAAGTGTAATCAATTGTTTTGTGGGATTTTTGTTGCCAACTTTTATTTTGTGCTTGCTGAAGTTTGATTTAATACAATTCATTGCGTTTTGATTTTAATTTTGGGGAATTTGTGAAGTTTTTTAATTATTAGCTGGCTAGAGATACATTTCAATGTAGAATGAATTATAGTATACCAAGAAAGTAGGTTTGAGTGCAGTTTCCAAGGACTTTTATCAGCAAAATTGAGTATGTTGCTAATTTGAAATATATGCTAAAATACAATTGAGGTATTCACGGTTGCTGTTGAATGAATTATTTAAGTTGTTGAGTTATTGTGTCTGCTTTTCTGATTTTGTTAACATTTGGATTTTGTTATTGGCATTGATTCAGCCACTTAAAAGTAATAAATGCTTATTTTTGTAAATCTAGTAAACAAAATGCAAAGAACTCACTTGTTTAATAAAGTTAAATTATTATTTTTTAAAATCCACTTGTTAATTTTTTTGTGCCCGATTTTTATATCATAAAGTGACTAAAAAATTCCGAAATATAAGACTATTGAAAATTTCGTAAGTTGCGCATTTTACAAGACTGTCTTCTCAAGTCAACAGCTAGAGACTATATAGGAACTGAAATTCTGCCTTATATATCAAAATGTTGCAAAAATGCTCAACGCAACAGCAAGCGTGAATACCCTAAATATGTTAAAAACAAAGGTAAACTCAGATCAGCGCAAGCTGAAAATATCGTTAGTATGAAATATTTCAATATTCAAAAAAGATTAAATAGTATTAGAAGAATTCTATGAAATTTTTTTGCAGTTGCTTGGTTTTTATCATAGAAAATTCGTTTAAAACTGCTTTTGTATATAATCTTAATCTTTTTTGAAGACGCTAACAATGTATTTCTATTCAGATAAGTTGGCATATATTTATTAATTCAAATATGCACCATTAAAGCAAAAGGCAGTTGGTATAGTTTTTTATGGGTAGAAATCGTTTTTTTTTATGTAAGTCTTTGGCCAAAAATAATATTAAAGAAAAGTTATCCCGCCTTAGCATATGTATTCGAAAATGTGTCCAATTTTGGTTTGTTTAAGGCTTAAAAATTTGCATCATTTTCTGAATTAAAATAAAAAAAACAATGAAAACATAATTCAAGGTTTTTATACCCCATACCTTATGGTACAAGCCGAAAATATAATACATATACAGAAGGAGACTTCGGAGACCCCCCAAAGTTATTTAAGTATGATCAGGGGGACAAGAGAACTCGATATATGGTAAGAGCTAGAGCTACCAAACTTTCAGATTAAATTCCTTACGGGCGACAAGTTAGGGTTATATTAAAAAGCTGCCATAGGGGTGTTTCCGAGGACCTCGAAAAAAAAACAAGAGCTTTAGATATGTAATTCGTTTGTTTATAATGATATCGTAATCAAATTTGTTATTTGGCAGTTTTTTGAGTTCCCCAGCACAAAATTGATCAAAATCGGTTGACCCCTAGGACCGATGGGTCAAAAAAAAACGTTTTTGGCGCAAAATTCGACTGTTTTATGGTTGTTTATGAAAATATCGTAGTGAAATTTGGCAAATAAATATCTTTTGGAGTTCTTAGGCAATATACCGGATTTGATTGCAGTGTAGTGGTACTTTAACATACGCCATCTTTCGTTGTATGTTTAAATAATTAGTATTTTTTTTTTAAATTTTTTTTATACCTAAAATTCAATGAAAAAAAAGTATTCTTTAATTAAAGGCAGTTTTCTTCCTATGAAGAGGAAAAATTATTAATAAAATTTTTAAAAAAGAAAATATTAAAAAAAATGTATTTACTCTGTGGATGGACAGTTTAAAAATATACTTCGGGATTTGAGTTAAAAATGATTGCTTTTTTATTATGGAAATGGTATATGCTTTCAATTACTAAAGTTGATAAATTTTAAATGAAGAAGCTTAAAACTTTTATGCTTGATAGTTCAAGTGCGCAAAAACCTTCGCAAGATACATTGATACTTAAAATTAGTATATTAAAAAAATAATCTAAAGTTTCGTTAGATATTTGTAGATTTGCTTAAAAAATCTCCAAATGCGTATACAAGTTTCACTAAACCTAAGCCAACTTTTGGTACAAGTTTTTTGCTGGGTTTTTCAATTTTTTTTTCCCCCCCATCAAAAAGTCAAGCGAGTTTTATTGATTATCAAGCATGAGTAATTAAAGTTCTTTCTGAGAATACAACCGCAACAAATTAAGCTATAAATGTAATAACAATGCTGCTTGATTTACTTTGGAAATTTCGCAATATTAATTTGAATGAAATTAAAAGTGATAAAAAATGCTTGTCTCGTTGAAGATCTACTTTGTAGATAGATTTCCTAGCAACAAATAAGCACTACATAGCGCAGGTTCTTTAAATTAAAAAAAAATTAGAAGATCATTGCACGTCAGCTTTAGATTTCACATAAGAGTCAGTCTCGAAGTCAGATCAAAATCCATTGTCACGACCTTAAAAGTTCATGTGAACAGTATAATGACTGCGGCTATAGAGTATCTCTTTTATTTTTTGTATATTTTTTCTTTGTGCTTCTACTTCTGCCTTTTTCTATTTCTCCACTGACTTTTGTGACTTGTTTCATTAGCTATAGATAACAAAGTGTTCATTACAATTTGCTTGTGGTTTTAATTAACGAATTGTAAGAAAAAAAAAAAACGTGTTGTTAACAATAATTGAACTTTTGAAGGGCCAAAATGCTGCTTGGATTTATTTATTGTACGTTAAAAAAATAATAATATTTTAACTTACTTTGCTGTTTAATCAAAAAAAGCAATTCAGTTTTGTTAGCTGCTTTTAAATTATGGCCAGTATAGTTTTGACTTGCTATGTATTTTACACAAATGTTTTGCGTTATTTTTATTTTGATTGGTATTGATTTTTTTTATATTTTGTGGTTGTTGTATTTTAGAAATAGATTGCACATTTAATTTTTTTTTATTTGTTTTAATAGCTAAATATTCATTAAATCAATTTTTTTTTTTTTAGCACACAATTTAACAATTAAATTGGTATGACTTTTGCTTTATTTACACATGTATTTATTGCTATTTAATATTTATGTTGTTGTCTCATAGTATTTACTTTGATTAATTTTCATTTAAACATTGTTTAATTACAATTAACGTTTGATTTTTGCGCGCTTCTTATTATTATTGTTGTTAATATACAGCGCTGTTGTTGTTGTTGCTGCTGCTGCAGTTGTTGTGGTTGTATACGACTTGTTGTTGTTGATTTCATTTGTGCTGCTTTTAATGGAATATTATTGCCTTGTATGTTTGATAACGAAAATCACATTTTTCAATTGGCAACTGCCCCAAATTTATTCTACTTAGTTGCTGTTGAATTTAGCTTGTTGTTTGTGTTTTGTTATCTATTCTAAGCTTGTTATTGCTGTTTGCATGTGAGTCACATTGATGTTTTGTAAGCGTGGCGGGGCAGGGGGGGATCGCGTGTTGTTGCAGTGCGCACACCGACGGAAATAAACAATCAATTTTAGTTAAAAAATTTACGCGCACTTATATACACATACATATATGTACATATGCACACACATAAACCAACGCATATTTACACACAAACACAGCGATGCGCTAACAATTTGAAGCGCGTTTAATATTTGTTGTTGTTGTTGTTTGTTTAATGCATACAATTTAATATGCTGACAAGGCGCAACTTGCATGAATTTCTTAACAAACTATGTACAATAGGCTTGAAGCAGGCAAGAGAACCTACAACAGACATAGATACTCGCACACACAAGCAAGCGCGCTCGCATACAAAACACACTATTTACCAACACTAATGCACATGCGACGCACTCACGCACGCACTGAGAACACTCTCAACTGGCTATGCGTAAGAAGAAGAGCGAGTAAAAAACGCGCTAGCCGACGTTTCACGTTACGTCCTCGAGGAATCGCGTTTACAGAATGAATCTGAACGTGAAGTGTAAGCAGCGTAAAAGATACAGAGACGACAACGACGACGACGATGACGACGACGGCGACGACGACGACGACGACGGCTACTACAACATAGCAGCAATTGTTGTTGTATGAGTGTGAGCATGAGTGTGGCGGCGTCTAGTTAACGTTGTTGGTGGTGGAGCTGCTGCCGCTGCTGCTGCTATTGCTGCTGAGCGCATGAGAGAGCGCATGCGAGCGCCAGAGTGTGAGTATGAGTGCTGTTTTGCGAGAGCCGAAGCAAGCCGAAGAAGACAAGCGCAAAAGGCAACAACAAAAAACGTGTTTGCCGCCATTATTGGCGCTGTTTTGGTATTGGTGAGAGAGAGAGAATGCCGCATATTGCTGTTGTGAAGTTGCCAGAGCGTACAAAAAAATAACGACAACAACATAACAACGCAACACCGGGAGCAGCGATAGCGGCAGTGACGCCAACAGCACCGTCAGCAGCGAAGTATCTCTTTGTTACTTGCGCAGTTTAGTATCTGTGTGTGGCTTTGTTTGTGTGTGTATGCAAGTTGCTACGAAAAAAAAGGTAGTAAAAAATAACTGCGGTAAACCAAAAAAAGGCACAAAAAATTGAAAACGAATATGTAGCAAAGACGAAGACTAAGTATAAGAGAAAAAACACAACAATGCGCGCGTTTCACACACACACACACAAACACGCACACATAAGGCACAAGAAAACTTGCGCTGGCTATAAGACAACAACAAAGGCTCCACATACAGACAGTCCAACAGTCATGCAGTCAGTTTCTTAGTCAGTCAGTCAGTCAGCCAGCATTCCTTTTTGCTTTCCATGCGTTTATCCGTTTTGGCACATTCAAAACAAAAAGCGAAAATAAAGAAAAAAAAAAATGCGCTTAATTCTTTGGTATTTTTGTGCGTTATTTTGATAGCTTCTTCTATTTATATACTATGTTAAGTGCGAGAGTGTGTGTGTGTGTGTCTGAGCGTGTGCGTAAGCTTTGGAATTTTGCGATTAACGCGCTAGGCGTGTAGCATAATTTTAGGCTACTTACAGCTGACAGCAAAAATGTGACATTGGCTTTTGAAGTTTTTGAAGAACTTACCTGTAAAGAGAAGATGAAAAAGAGATTAGTATATAAGCTCAATAAATGCTTGTAAAACTAGTAGATATAATAAAACGTTGTACAGCGCAACTATTGTTAATACTGTTTATGCGTAGCCATATTAAAAGGTATCTTGTATTATATAATTAATAGGGCGTATCTTTTGAGGTTTTTTTTTGTAAATATTATAATTTAATAATAATCATAAAGTGGATTTAACAATAGTAAGACACTATTTAATATAATTATTAATCTGTCATAATTTTTTAGCTGTTACTCTTGATAGTTTTCTGCACACTCATTTGATTTATGGGCATTCAAATCGAATTTTTAAATCTTTTGTAGTTGTAATATATAAGCTCTTTGTTAAGAATTTACAATTTTTGCAACGAATAAGGTTGATCCGATATTAAGCTTAAGATGCATGTATTAGGAAGATTTTATTAGCCAAGTTTTGTATAGTGAGTTTGAAAACAGGCAGTGCTTGACTTATTCAATTTTTAAATAATGATACAAACGTTTCGACGTTTGTCGGAATTGACTCAATGAATCTTTTCCAATTTTTAATTTTTTATAAAAAAATAATAAGGAACTTAATCAAATAAAGCTTTTATATTTGGCAACTATAGTTTTTCTTTTTTACTATTTTTATGAATGATTTGCTAATCGAGCTAATTGCTTATAAAATTAGCAGCTGCAATTTAATTAAGATGAACTTTAATTTTGTCTGGTTTTGCTTTATATTTTACTTTTTAGAGAGGCTTAAAGTCTTTTGCACATCGTTGAGCTCTTATCCAATTTTGTAAATGCTTTGGTGAATTTGATTTTACGCTAACATTAATCTGAAGTCACATGGGATTAGACTAAAGCTAATGGACTTAGTTTATCATATAAAAGCCTTAGGATTATATTTAATTAAATTTGCGAAGATTCTGAAGAGGTCACTATTTGTAGTTTTTGTTTTGTATTTGTAATAGATTGTCTATTGGAAAGAGAGCTAGAACATATCGTGTAACTTCAGTTGCTTAAAAGCCAACCTGCTAGATTTGCAGCAACATCATCATTGTTTCCAAATGTGGCAGACAATCAGCTTAATAAATAAATTCTAGTATTGTAACAACTTTTCAAGGCACATATAGGGCCACAGGGGCCACATAGACATAAGTTGTCTAAATTATGGTTCAATTTAAAATTTTGGCAATTCGTCTAATCAAAATATTAAAATGTTTCCGTGAGCCGTCTGCCATATGCCTGAAATACATTGTAAATAGATATCTATGTCTGTGTGTGTGTGTGTGTATGTATGTGTCTGCGTTGAAGTATTTTGTTTTTGTTGTTTGCTACGCAACTCATTTGAAAACTTTAGCCGGCAATATTTCATGCCACCCATTAAGCTTGAGCCGCCAATTCGCTGGGCCTTGGTTGCCACTACACATTCTACCTATCCCCTATCCCTACAAATTCGGCCAAGCAACCCAGCAATTTCCGCCCCCTCACACTTACAAAAAACGGACGCACACGAATGCATAGTGAAAAAGTAGCTTCATTACAAATTTCAATTTTGTTTTATTATTATTTTTGTTCTGTTTCTCTGAGCTTGTACGTGTGTGTGTGTGTGTGCTGTTGAGCTTTTTTCGTTTGCAATTTTATTTTTATTATTATTTTTTCTTTTGCGAGGTTGCCCATTTTGGCGTTTCCTTTTTTTTTATGGCAACGCAAAATTACAAAAATAACAACAAAAAATAAGAGCAGCAAAAATGGCAAGCAGCTGAAGTAACCGAAGCAGAGGAAGAACGTTTTTATAATTTCCACACACACACATGCACATACACATTTAAAGAGTGGAAAATCTTGGTGCGGTGCAGCTGTTGTCTTATTATTTATTTTGCTTTTATTTTTTTTACTTTTTGCGCTCATTTCGTTTACTATTTGTTTATTTTGTCTTCAATTTGTTTTGTTGTTATTGTTGTTGTTGTTGCCGCGTTGCCATCATAAGTTTAATTTTTGCAGTTTTCATTTTAGCAGCGTGCTTCTAGCCAAACGCCCAGCGTCCCAGCTGCCCCCGCACTCACACATGCATACATAAACTCTCTCTCTCTCTACACATACACATGCATGCAAGCGGCCTGCTGAGCGACACCCACCATCGACCTCTTTTCAGAGATGCGAATGCCAGCAGCGGCAGCGGGAGCAGCATGAACGGCGGCCGCAGCATATGCCGGCTTCTTGCACGCAAATACACTGAGAGGGCAACAAAACTGCAACACAGACACACACACACTCATACACACATATACGCGAACGCTGACTGCCAGAGAGCGCAACACAGCACACACAAAATAGCAGTCAATAAAAGCAGCAGCAGCAACAACAACAACAGCAACAGCATAGCAACGATGACGACGACATCGACGAACGAGCCTTGGGGTCATTATTCTCTTCGAGGCGCTGCTGCTGCGCCGCGCATTGCTGCCGCTGCTGTTGTTGCAGCCAGCCGTGGTGGTTGCTGAGCTTATTGGGGAGCATGCCAGTGTTTCTGTTGGTGTGTGTGTGTGCGCCTCTCCAAACAATGTAATAAAATTCAATTATTCTCGTGTGCGTCTTGCATTTTGTTTCGTCTTTTGTTGGCGTTTCGTTCGCGAATATCGCCATAAAATAACACAAGCAGAAAGTACAGGCAAGCCGGTCATGTCCATACAATATGTTTTGTGCTCTAGAGATGGAATCGGGACGAGCATTCTGTGGCTGCCACAAAAATCGGTGGAATGCTAAAGGATTTAAAGATGTGCGGGCGATGTACGTGATTTCCTAATGAAACCGAAATGCACGCTTAAGAAAACATAAAAAAAATGCAGGATCCAACGATATATATAAAAAATCTCGGTTTGGTATACAAAAAGCTACTTAAAGAACGATTTCGAAATTTTCTTCTCATGCCCATCTCTAGTGTGCACATAGCTGTAGCTGGCCTCCTGCGCCGCCAACGCTACTCACAGGCACTTATGTATGTGTGTGCATCTCTTGCAATTTCTTTGCTGCACCACGCTCTTCCTGCTTAGCGCTAGCCATCGTCGACGTCGTTGTTGCTGCTGCTGCTGCTGCACTTTAGCGTTGGCGTTCTTTTTGCCTTTTGCCTTTTAGCTTGTTCTTTCTGCTGCGATGGCGACGTCGCCAACGCCGCCGCTGCCGCTTCTTTGTTGTCTCGTCTGCATTTCTGTTGCTTACGTTTTTGTTGTTGTTCTTCTTGGCTCTTTGTTGCAGCCCTTTTTTTTTTTGTTATTGCTTTTATGCACTACGTGTGTTTAGCATAAAAGCCAATTTGTTTTTTTGCTGCAGCGCATAGTTTTATATTCTTAATTATTAATTTTATCAAGCTTAATTTTTGTTGTTGGCGCTGCTTGCATTTTTTGTTTGTTGCTGTCCACCTCACACACACACCTTGAAATTTTGACTTGCTCTCATGCAATTTCTTACTCGCTTACTTACTCTCTGCGCATGCGTTACAGCACTTTAATTGTTTTTGTTATATGCTGTAAGTATCAGTGTGTGTGTGTGTGTGCGTTTTGTAACAACGTTGTAAACTGCCCCTATAGCTGTATTCGCTATTTTGTTGTCTGGCAGCAGCAGCAGCAGCTCCAAAACCTCTTTGTCCCTTCTTAGCTCCTTGCAGCACAACACATTCAAGGCTCTAATTAAAGCTGGCACTGACATTTGGCCCTAACTTGAAGCCAGTTACCAGCTGCTAGCCAACCGCCAGCACTAATTAGAGCCTTCATTTGCCGAAAATCCCGCAAAATCTTCAAAACGTACCCAAAACCCACAACATGCATTATATGCACTTATGCTCGTATGTTGGCTACACATCGATGCCAACTGGATCCGGCCAGCTTTAGCCAACCTCAACATTCATCACTTGGAATTTTGTGCATTTACTTTAAAAAATTGCTTAGAAAATTTTGCGTACAAATTGCAAAAAGGCAACAAACAGCAAAAGCAAAAGGGAAAAGCCCAAGCCAAGTAGAACCTTGCAATGTGTTTCCATCAAGCTGCCAACGTTGCCGTCAACGCTCTCTACTCCATTTCATCGTTTTGCACTCATTTTTTGTTTTGGTACACTTCAAAAGAAGGATACATGCACTTTGACAACAGCCTAAGTTGTAAAGGGTCTGCTTAAGCAGATAAAAGTGTGCCCAGCATTTGTCTGATTCAAAAGAAAATTAAATAAAAGATTGAATAATTAATCTTCAAAACCAAGGAATTTGAAAAAGCTTTTAATTATATTAGTTTAAAACTTAATACATTTTTAATTTTTTGTGTAAATAACACGAAATTTTTTTTTTCATATTTTTACCGTCGTTAAGGTACATTTTAAATATAATTTTTTTTGCAGTTGGGTCAATGAAACCTATTTGAAGACTGGCCTTAAATATAACCAAATAAAATGTCACAAGTTAAAAAGAAGTTCGCTCAGACAAACATTTTCTTTGGGCATTAGTTTGGGACTACGATTATTTTTTTTTTGCAACACTACCAAAGCAGCTTTTCTTCCAAAATTATGATGCAACTTAAAACTAGTTTTTTTTTAAGAGTATTATAATTTCGGCTTTTACAAATATCAATTTCTGGCTCGTTGCTTCTTCTAGTCGTTGCTGTGTGTGTCCATTGCCTGCAGCGTATTTTGTAAATTACATTTCCGGCAATAAATTTGCATACCTCTGGCATCTTTCTAAATTGCTATCGTTTGTTAAAAGCGCCACCGAAAATTTTGAATGCCACCCACTAATACATACATACAACAAGTTACCCACGATTACACAGATACACACACACACACCAACACACTACACTCACTATCCACCACCACAGCCCCTGCTGCTGAACAACCACCCCTACCTTACCCAACCCCAAAATATCGGCACACCTTTCTGCTAATACAGCACAGCCTTGTCCTAACCCACAACCACCTCAAAACCTTCTCTGTGCCCTACCCGCTCACTCTCTCTCTTTCTCTCACTCTTCTTGCCACGGCCACTTTCTTCACCTTTTTTTTTTATTTGAACCTGCCGTTGACGACTGATGCCTGTGCCGCACCTTCTATGTAATGCATTGTAAACGCGTTATGTGTCAGTACATTGGTGTGTGTGCGTGTTTGTGTATGTGCCTCCAATACAGACATAGAGCGCACCCCTCTCGCTTATTGTGCTAGCCTTTTGTCCTCATTTTTACTGAGCTCTTAAGTCGAAATTTTAAAGATTTCATGAACTAGATACTACGTCAGATGCTCAAAATTTATGACAGGTAGTTCTATAATTTTTTGCTGTGCTTCCTTTATTCAATATATTTTTCTTTAATCTATATAAAAAAATTGAGTGTGATGTAACACTTTGAGACATTCTATATACTTCTACTTTCTTATATAATATAATCATAAAATACAAAGTCAAAGGTCGCAGCAGCCAGCGTTTTACTCTCTTGTACTAATTAGTTTTCGAGTTTACTTATAGCCAGTACAATAATAAATAAATAAAACAAGTAATGAAATATATAATTAAATAGAATTCGAAGAAAATCATGATGATGAAAATGTAGCTAAATGCGGAAATGGTTTGTTAAATATGTGTTTATTATATCATAAAACACTACGGCTCAATCTCTCAATCTAATTTTTGTCTCGAAAACTATCTATTGAAAATTGATGGATATTAATTTTTTTCAGAAATGTGTTTTGAATTGATTATACAAAAACAATTCTCTGATCATTCACGACTTAGGTTTACTTGAAGCAGTGCTGCAAAAGGTCTTTAAATCACAAAGTTTCGAAATTGGATATTCTTTGCAAGAAGCAGTAGCTTTTTTTAATAATAATTTAAAAAAGACTTCTAAAAAAATTATAAATAAAAAAAAATAAATAATTAAATTAAAATCATAACTAAAAATTTTTTATTAAGAATCCTACTTAATAAGCTCTCTGAGACTTTTAGAGTACATATTTAAATATTTAAATTTAAAATTTGATATTAAGATTTTTTATAAATAAGCTTTCTGAAACTTTTGGATTATATGAACAACTAATGATTTTTTACTTAAAGCTAATATGTTATTTAAAAAACTAAATGGTTCTAGGATGGGAAAATAATTGAGCGCCAAAGAATAAGAACTTGATTGAGTGTAAGTATATAAAAAATTTAACTTTAAAGTACGATAGTAATACAGACAATAATTTGATTTTTACTACCGATAAGAAAAAAATTGATTGAACCCATACCAACAAGTAGCGTGTACGAAATTTCGAGTATTGTATGAATTTTTTTTGGTTTGGTGACAAAAATGACAATATCGATAACGATTTGTTTTGAGTCGCCATCGAAATATATTCGTTATTTATCCTTGTATTATTTCGAAAAATTGTTTGGATGCTTTTTAAAATAAAAATTTATTTTAAAAAATATATTGATAGTATTCAATTCCGTACACATAACATAAAATATTTAAAAATTAAGAATATTTTACTTTGATGTTTCACATTTTATGTGCAAAATTTAAGCCTATGCATTTTAATTGAAAATTACTTAAATTCAATGCAAATATTTAAAATAATTATTGTTGAGCAATTTTAATTTTTTTTAATATTTATTTTAATTTTTTTATTTTTTTAAATGTCAGATTGATTGTGCTCCAGTGAGTACACTCAATATAAAATTTACAAAATTGCACAATTTTTTTATTTCATTATTAAAACATAAAAATTATCATTCTTTAAAAAAAAGTAAAAATAAAAAAAAAATTAAAAATTTAAGTGTAATTTTTTTTTTTAAAGATTTTTGCAGCACTTCTTATTTACACTATATACGAAAGTAGCACAAAGACGTGTCTTAAAAAATGCAGAAAAAATCAAATTTTTAATTCCATTTTTTAAGAAAATGTTATGGCTAAAAATCAAATAAAAATTTTTTTATAAAGAATTTTAAAAACTGAGTTACGCATAAAATTGTTTTGTTTAAGGCGCAAGTTGGTTTGGCTATAAACTGACAAAAAAAAATATTTTTAATAATTAAAAAAAAATGTAATGGTGAAAATTTAAATAAAAATTTTTTTAGAAACATTTTTGAAAATTTAGCTTGAAATAAAATTATTTTTTTTTTTATTTTTTGTTTTTTTTTTGTTGTTTTTTTGTTGTTTTTTTGTTGATCGTTTATTAGTGTAATTCCATAAAAGCTTATATTTAACAAACAAAATAATTATAATCTATTAACATTTTTGAAAATTTAACTTGAAATAAAATTAATTTTTTTTTATTTTTTGTTTTTTTTTTGTTTTTTTGTTGATCGTTTATTAGTGTAATTCCATAAAAGCTTATATTTAACAAACAAAATAATTATTATCTAAAAATAAATGTACACACTGCCTCTTTAAGAGTTTTCAAGTGTTTTAAAAAAAAATATAGATGTATATCTTATGTGTATTGTATGTATTGTCATCCTAAACATCGAAGTTGCTTTGACTATAAACTTCGTAATTGGAAAAAAAAAAAATTTTTTTAATTTTTCTTTTAAGAAAATGTACCTAATAGCTTAAAAACAAATAAAAAAGGGATTTTATCAACACTTTTGAAAATTGTTCTGCTGAAGATCCAAGTTGCTTTGGTTTAAAACTCCTTTTATAACATAGAATAAATTTCTACTGTATAATTACTTTAAAAAAGAATGAAACAAAATTGTTTAAAAACAAACAACTTTTTTTTAACTATGCCGTGAAGCGTTTAGTTTAAAAATTAAATTGAGCACTTTTTTTCTTTTATCTCTGGATTGAATTGCATTATTGTTTTTTAAAAATCACTGGACAGTTTTTTGAGTATTTAGGAAACATTGAGAACTACATTTTTAAATTTAAATTTTTTAACTTTGACATAACATACTATGGTGCCTTAAATTTGGTGCCAAGGTAAAATTTTTAAAACTCTGAAAGTACGCAATTTGCCTTTATAATTTATAAGATTTTTCGACATAATTTTCCGGGTTTTCAACGTGGCGTATGAGCGTGGCAACAATACCAACAACAGCAATAACCACAGAGAAGTGTACAAAAATGCCCAAGCTAACTTTTCGCTCCGTTCTCAAGCATTGAACATGATTCATAACTTGTTTTTTTTATATATTTATTTATATATTTGTATGTTTATGTATTTAATTTTGTGAAGCGTAAAGAAAAGTTGTAAGCATGTTACATTCAGAGCTATTTACTTAAAATTTAGCCGAAAAATGGCCGGTAATCGCAGAAGAACTGAGAGAGAAGAGAGATAATTTTGTGCCTTAAGCGCAGTCTATAAGCTAAGCCTATAATATATATCTCTCTTATAACTTGGGATATAAAATTGTTTTGTTGTAGATAGATAAAATTTTTTAAGATCCAATCAAAGCTGCAAAAGATATGATGAAAAATTTTGCAATTTTTTACTTGTTTCTGTTGCTTATCAATTGTTGCACAATTAAAAGTTTCTCCAGCAAGCGCTCATTAAATGCTCCAAGTCGTTCTAGCTAACTAACTGTGTAACTTTCACTTGGCTTTCAAGTTTCTTGCACCGTAAAATGCTTTTCTAGTTTTTACTTTTGGCAAAGTTTTCTGTCGTCTAAATCCAAAATACACTGCATAAAAGTAGCCCCCCAAAAAAAAAGTGATTTCTTTTAGTTCTATTCTGAAATGTTTTCATGTGTGGCAACTGCCGACATTGGATATGCAACAACAGGTTGTTGCATTTGAGTACGTGACGTTTAAAAATAGTTGCAGCCTGTGTACGCCATTGTTGTTGTTGCTGCTGTTATTTTTTCTGTTTGTACTTTGAACTTCCATTACACGTATCAGCCGCCAAACGAACTGCGCTTTTATATAGGTCAACAAACTTTTATGCTACACTGTGGCATGCCAAAGCCATGTTGTTGTTGTTGTTGCAGCCACTGCACAAATTTTCAAATTGCGGGCGAACAAAAAATTTCGACCCGAAAATAAAAGTGCAAATTCAAATGGCTGCAGCTGCGGTTATTGTTGTTGTTTTTTATTCCAAGCTGGACATTGGCCATGCCACAAAAAAAAAAAAGAATGAAAAGCAAAAAAAACATGTTGCATATGCAGCAGGCGCCATTTTTTTTTGCGCCAGCTGAGCGTATGAGTAATGTGTGCGCGCAAAAAACGGAAATGCGCGAATTTGTATCTGTGTGAGTGCGAGTGTATGCATTTGTATGCGTTTCATTCATTGACACGGCACGCAAAATCAATTCGCAGGTGTTTTGTTTTGTGATTTGCTGAGCAACTCCCCGAACGCTGGCACGCTGGTTTGTTTGCTTGTTTGTTTGATAGTTTTGACCTCGTTTTCGACTGCAGCTGCAGTTTGTGGCTTGTTGTTGTTACAATCGGCTTGATTGTGTGTGTAATTGATGGAAAGCAACAGCTGGCATTTGTTTATGGCAACAAGCGGCAAAAAAAGGCAACAACAAATCAAACCAAAATAAAAACAAACAAATCCAAAAGCCGGAAGTGAGCACGCAAAATGGCGCTGCCATTTGTTGTTGTTATTGTTGTTATGGCTGTCATGACAACATTCAAGTGGTAAATGCTATGCGTTGCCGCAGCAACAACAACAACAACAACTGACGTTGACAAGTCTGGCGTGTGAACTGGCTGGCTTGACAGTCTGCCGGCTTTTTGGGTTCCCCACTGGGGAAAGCCCTTTTGGCATTTGCCTTCATTTGTTGCACGACAAAAACGTAAACGAAAATAGTCAACGTAGCGTATGGGCGTGGCAACAATATCAACAACAACAGCAAGAGCAATGGCAACATGCTATGCCATGCATTCATTCATAAAAATTTTCACATTTTCCCAAGCATTTTTGCCGGCAATTCGCTTGTTGTAATAGCAACTTTCAAGTTCATAATGTCAACCTTCACGCACACCCTCACACACACACACACACACAAACATACACTCAAGCATTAAGCTCTAGTCACAGTTACAATCGCCGCCATTGCTACACAGGAAACCAAGTCACAGAACCAGAACGTATACGTAGACTGCTGCCAATTCCTTTGTGCGTCCTTTTAGCAGCATTTTACTTTCCAACGCGTTTCTCTGCTCCGCTGTTACCCACACTTCTCCCTTGACGCAAAAGCGCTACATTTCTTGCGAAAAAAGTTTCGCATACTCGTAGGTCTGGCTGAAAACAGCGTAGGGGGGTTTGGTCTTAACTTTCAACAATTCTTTTTTTATGCTTTACTTTTCCCCTTGTGTTTTTTTTTCGCAATTGTCTCGAGCAACTTTTTATTTTTTATACTCTACATAACATGCTTCCCACAGACTACTACGTAACCCTTAGAGTGTCAAAAGTCTTAACAGCAGACAGCTCAAGGAGATATCTTAAAAAAATGTATTTGTTTATACTACATCATATAGATTCTCCCGTATTGCATGTATCTATGCAGAAATCCTTTGGTTTAGCATTTTTTGAAGATCGCGAATTTTGTAACTTTGAAATTTGGCATGAAATAACCTTTTTTTTTGGTATTCCCATAGACTGTACTCTTTCTTGGTTTCGGCAATGAAGTTAGTAAAGCTTGAAACTTTAAAAGTGTGTACAACTTTTTATTTATTTTAAAATACTCTTAGCTTATAATGAGTGGGATTGTTTAACACAAATTTAGAACTTTGAAACCAATTTTTATTACCCAATAATATGTATTTTACTCTATTTGTGAATTGTCTTGAAATTTTATTATTATTTTCAATTTAATTCAATTCTATTTTATTGGAGTAATATGTATAAAAATATTATTAGTTATTAAATTTGTTTTAAATAAGTATTATTGGTTTTTTTTTTAACTTTGCACACCAAACTATTTTTTGAAACTGCAGCCCAAACACTTTATTATAAATAATGTAAGCAGACAGAAGAGTTAGAATCAGGCCCGTTAATAGGTTAAGGGGAACGGGGTCTTGACCACGAGCCCTGAGTTTTTAAAGAGCCTTAAGACTTAAAAAAAACTATTAAGCATTTAGATTCTTCGGGAAAAAGGAGTGCCCGACAGTAGTCTTAACAGCCTAATCTAAAAGCTTAAACTCTTTATCTTTTTATAAAAATTAGATCTCAACATTATATATGTATCTTGGCAAATTATATATATACAACTTTTTGAATAAATACAAGTTTTATTTGATTAGTAAAATTCTAATTGAAAAGATAGTTGATTAATGCAAACTTCCAGCACATTTTTGGATTTATTGTAAAAAAGCAAGAAAACCGAATTGCCATCCAATTCATATTGTTGTATCTATTATTTCCCCTGTAGAGCAATATTTAATTTATTTTATATTTTTGCAAAATTATGTATAAATAATTATATGGTTAACCATATAAATATATCTGATATAGTGTTGGTCTGATAGCTTGCTATATCGATATCGCAAATTCTATGCTCAACTTACTTCAAGCTCGACGGAGCAGAAATCGTGGACGTTGAAAGTTTTTGCTATCTCGTAAGCTACATCTCCAATAATGGTGAAAGTCATCAAGATTTAGAATTTAGGCTCTCCAAAGCCAAGCAGGTTTACGGCACACTCAACTCAATTTGGAGATGGCCTAAAATCTCGCTCAATACAAAAGTTCGGCTCTTTAATACCAATGTAAAGACTGTTCTCCTCTATGGCAGTGATAGCTGGAACATCTCCGCCAGTCATGCGCAACGACTAGAAGCGTTCGTAATTCGTTGTCTGCGGCGCATATTGGGTGTATTCTGGCCGCACATCATATCAAATAGTCATCTCTGGCTTAGAAACCGGCAACCTCCTGTCACAAAAGAAATTTTCTACCGTAAATTCAAATGGCTAGGTCACACCTTGAGGAAACCTTCTACGATTTTAATCCCCAAGGCTGTCGGAGACCAGGTCGCCCGCGCAATACTTGGATAAGAATGCGAAAAGAGTTGGAGTGAAGCATAGCAACTAGCGTCAGATAGACTTCAATGGAACTTGTTTGTATCAGCCCTATGTTCCTGGTACGAATTTAGTGGATTAAATATATTTAATATATCGATATCACCTTCGGCGTGTTCTCGTATTTTAGCAACTTTTTCTCACTTCCAAAGGTTACGTCAAAGTTAATCTTTGCAAAAGAGTCACATAATTATCAAGCTGAATGTTCAACTTTAAAGAAATATAATTCTATTTAGATTTTAATGTAGCATGGGTTCTTATATGCTTGGTAAAGTTACTTTTGTAGTTGGGAATATTCAAAGCAACCCAGAATTCAAGTTTTTAGTTGATAAATTACTTAATGTAGCTAAGTTTCATTCTACCAAATTATTTTGTTTTTTGTTATTCTTGAAAGTAAATAGCTCGGTATATAAGTGTCAACCCTAATAAAAAACGAGATTTTCATCATGTTAATTTATTCCCTAGGTGTTCAAATGAATCTTCAAGATTTAAATCTTTATTCCTAGAGCTGAAGCAAACAATAAAACTAAAATACGTTCACATTATGGAACATATTTTCTATAAACACAAAAATAAATTAACTTAAAAAGTATTTTTTTTGTTATTATTAAAGTTCTCTTGGGTGTTTAAGATCTTATCTTAAAAGTAACTCTGATTATAAAAGAATTCATAAATATTTCTAAATGTTGTAACTACATAAGAAAAAGAGTATACACAACTTTGTTAGACCCAAGTCAAGTTTTTTCTTTGTTGCTTTTATTATTTTATGTGTTACGCAATTTTCTTGCCTGCTGCAAGTCAAACTCAGTGACTAGGTGACAAAGTGCGAGAGCAACTCAAGATAAAAGAGTAAAAAATAAAAGGCAAAAAAAAAAATACCGTCAGCCATGGAGGAAGTGCTGCAAGTAAAATACGGAAATGCTCACTTAAGCGCATAGTTGGAGCTGGTGTTGAAGTTTAAGGTAGAATTTAAGTGGTAACTGTTGCTAGTGCCAAACCGAAGCCGCTTAAAGACAAAACCAAAAGTGCACAAGTTTTTGCAGTGAAAGTTTGACAGCAATTGTACAACAGTTTGACAGCCTGGCTAAGTGACTAGCAGCTGCTTAGATATTTCTATCAAGTTCATTGACATGGCTTAAATACTTTTGGTAACTTTTTGGGGCCAAATCAAGACACAATCGCAACCCAAGCAATGGCTCAACAATTTTGCACAAGTCATTTTCAAAGCTCCCGCAAAGTATGCAATACAAAGAAAGCAAGAAAGCAGAAACGCTGACGCTTCCTGACGCGCCCCAATACACAGACATAGAAGAGTTACCCAAGCCAGACTACAGGATAACAGGCTAGCCCGAAAAAAAAATCAATAACGCCTCAGACGTGTGCAGCTCGCGACGTCGCGTCGTCGCTGACGTTGAAAGCGTCGCTGCCGCTGCTGCTGCTACTGCGGCTCCTGCTTCGTTTTGGGGCTGAGCTCAGCTGAGTATCAAGGGTAGCAAAATTTTGTGCGAACGCCCAGCAACAACAATAATGACACAAACACACACACCTACTTAACTTTGTATATACACAAATACATATACAGGCTTACACGTGCACACGCGAAGGCGATTTCTCGTCGTTGGATACACTTCCGTGCGGCCATCACTTGGAATTTATCGAAAGCTACATCTCAAAGTTTCTTAAAGCTTAAAAAAAGTAAGCTATTTTTTGCATTACAACAATTCAGTCGTATTGTTCATTAAAAGTTTGAATTGTTTACAATTTCTTCTTTTAATTTGTTTTCGATTGCTAGTTGGTTTTTAATGTCTCTGATATTTTTGATAATTTATGATTTCATAAATACAGAACTTCTAAGCGAGCTGAATATTGGTTTGTTATATAAAAACTAGGCGGATTCGCCCATTCGTTAAGACAAATAAAAAAATAAATAGAAATAGCATTTTGCGTTTTGGGGCCAAGTTCAATATATTTTCTCTTTTTTCCTACTTAGATATTTATTTTTGCTAATAGCTTTTGGTCACACTTACCCGTTAAGAATATAGATACTTAAAAAAAAAAATAAATATTGTTTAATAACTCATATTATGTTTTTGTTTTAGCAGAATAACTTAATAACCTTTTATATACAAACTTAAAATTTATTTTTTTTTGTTATTTAAATTTTTATCAAACAATTGTGTTGAAAAATTTTTTGTTAAAAATGAATTAATTTATGATTTAAGAAGGTACTACTAATAATTTATTATAGTTTCTAATTTAGATATAATAAGATTAAATAAACATACTTAAAAAAAAAAAAATACCTATTTAAAATAATAAATTTAAATTTAAATAAATGAAATATGTTTTTTAACAATTTTTAAAATGGTGTAAAACGTAATTAATGTTAAAAATATGAAATTCCAAGCAAATTTTTTAAATAAATGTAATATTTATTTCAATTAAAAAATAAATTATTAACAAATTTTTTAAGGTGTAATAAATAGTTTAAACAAATTTTTAACATTTTGGTTTAAATTCTAATTAAAATATTTTTTTTGCATTTTTTTTTAGTTTTCAATAAAAAAAATAAATTAAAAAAAAAACATTAGAAATGTGGCATTATTATTAACTAACTAAGAATCATTTTCACATTTTTATACCCTGTACCTATAGGTACAAAGGGTATACTAGATTTGTGCAATGTATGTAACGGCAAGAAGTAGGCGTGGCAGACCCCTAGTCCTTTATACCAAAATGCTTATCATAACCTCGGGTAGCGATTGAGCCATGTCCGTCTGTCCGTCTGTCCGTCCGTCTGTCCGTCTGTCCGTCTGTATGAACACCTAGATCTCGAAGACTATAAGAGCTAGAGATACGAAACTTTACCAGCTGATGCGCATATTTCCTCAGAAGATCAAGTTTGTTGAATCATGTCAATATCTTTCCCCGATCCCCCGTAGCAGAGTTTCGCGGTTTTTAGCTTAACCGTTTAATATTTTAATCTGAAACTTAACAGAGCGATGCGTTGTGGTAACATGCATCGGTGTGTCAAAAATAAACAAAATCGAACAATTACAACAAAAGTTATAGTCTAAAATGTAAAAATTTCACCTCCCCTTGCCTATAAACTGCGTCAATATTTGACTCTACGTAATAATAGTAACAAATGACCTAGAACCACCAATTTTGGTAAGCTGATTCATGTGCCTCTAATGAACAAATCCACATCCAAATTTTTTCAATGCAGACCCCCCACCCCCCGCAATCTATTTACCGTGTTTTCTCCCACACCCCTAAACATATCCCCTTGAAACTTACCCCATATACTTTAAATTACTCTTTTGACGTAAATTTCGATTTTCATCAAAATCGGTTAAAATTTGCGGAACTTATAGGTATCAATATCATTTTGCACCAACACAAAAAAGTTCCAATTGGAAATTCTTAGTAAGAATATGCAGGAATAAATCTTTTTTGAGAAAAAAGGTACAGGGTATTACACTGTCGGGCGCCGCCTCGACTGTATTACATTTTTTCTTTTTAAATTTAAATATATCCTTAATTGCAAATTTTTGTTTTTAATTTTTTTTAATGCTCTAAGGGGGTCACAAAATTTTAATTTTTTATTTTTAATATTTTTTCTGATAAAATATTTAATTTTTTTAAATTTTATCAATTAATTTTTTTTAATGTCTTCAAATTTAAAATAAAAAGATATTTTTTAAAAAAATACGAGGAAGGTGTATTTACTCCAAACTAACTAACCGTTCAAAACTTTTTTTTTTGTAAATAATCGCTTTTAATTTTTTTTCACATTTACAAAATATTTTTTTTGAGATGGTCTTTAATGTCTTAAAATTTTTTTTAACGGGAGTAACTCAAAATTTCTACAACTATCTTTTTGTTGAATTTTTTTTTTTTAATTACAAATTTTTTTGTAAAATTTTTTTTTAAAATGGTGTGAGTAAAATAATTTAACCAAAAAAATGTTTAAATCTTGTTATTTTTTAACAACTTTTGCATCTTACCTTTATCTTCTACATAAAAGTTTCTCAAGAACGTTATTTAGGATATAAATCTTAAACATACTTATGTATATTTTAAAATCTCTATATAATTAAAGTTCTTTTACAGATATACTTTACTAAGCGAGCATTATTTTCCAGAAATTCATTTTTTTTTATTTATATTTAGAGCGATGCTATTATAATCCAAGGAGGAGTCGTCAAAAATCGGGAAAATTCGAAATTTCTCTTGGACGACGAAAATTTCGAATTACATTAATTTTTTATTACATAAAAAATATGTGATTAAAAATATTTTTTTCTCAGTTACCTAATTCCTAAAAAGCTTGTTACTTTTTTTTATTCCAACATATTTTTTTTCAGCATTTTTGGATGTGAACAAAAGATCTTTCTCATATTTACGAGTATTAGTTTCATAAACTCTCTTTGTTGTAAAAAAATTCTATTCAACTCAATTTATGAATGCCAGCAAAAAGAGTATTACAAATTCTATATCAACAAATTGTAAATTTCTTAAACATTTGTTGTTATTGCCATTTGTTGTTGTTGTTATTGTATTGCTCATCGTATTCGTCTGTCTGGCTTTTGCATTTGTATTTGTAACGTTGTGTGCGCTTTGTGCTGGGGCTTGTTCTCATCGTTGTCGTTGTCGTCGCATTACTTCCGCTTTGCACTTTTCCTATTTTCGTCGTGTGCTTTGCACTTGGCTCGTCCTTTTTGCTTTCGCTGTTGTTGCTGCTGCTGCTGCTTTTGCTGTTGAGCGTCGCGCGTTGCGTTGCGTTTCGTCTGCGAGTTTGCGCTCAATTTTTGCTACTTTTGCTTTGTGCTTGACTTTCTTTTCCTGCTTTTGCGCTTTTGTTTCGCCATTTTAAGTTCAACGGTGTCAGCAGCAGCAGCAACAACAACTACAACAACAATAAGGCAGGCAGGCAGGCAGGCAGGCAATGGCGGCTGTACGAACAATGCTCGGCTGACATCGTCACTCTGCTATTCGTCGTCTACATCTTCGTTGTCAGTTTTGGAATTTTCACACGAATTGTCCACGTTCTCTGATGCTCTTTGCGCTTCTTTTACTTCCGCTCAGCCTTGTCTTTTGCTTTACTTCCGACAGCAAATTACTGTGTACGTTAGTGTTGCCGCCATTGATTTTCATGGCGCAGCATAATTACATACATTATAACGTGTGCATGTGTGTGTCTTGTGCGCCTTGAAGCATGCAATGGTTTTTACTTTTTGTGCAATTTTGCTATACTTTTATTTTATTTTACTTCCATTTGGCTTTTATTTTGTTTTTATCAATCGACGCTGCTGATTGCTGCGCCTGCTCGCTGCTGTTTCCTTCCTGCCGCAGCACCACAGCTATGCGCTGTGTTTCTAGTCCTTTCATTTCGCTTGGTTTCCTTCCGGTGCGCCCTTCGCATGGCCAGCGCGTTGCTTTTGCATTCTTGCGGCTTAAATTGCTCTTATTGTGTTTTGTGTTTTTGCTTCGTTCGTTCGCTCTTGGCAGCCGTGTAAGGATAAGGGTGGGTCCGGGTTTGTGTCGCCTTTGCCTTCGCTGCGGCTTCGGCTTTTGTGTGCTGCTCTGGCGTATACGTTATATTATTATAACAAACGCTTTACAGGCACTGGGCTCTCTTTCTCCGGCTTTTCGCTGGCTCTCTGGCGATGTTGACAGCGGCAACAACAGCGACGGCGGCAGAAATGCGGCTTACATCGTCGCCGTTGCCGTCGCCGTCGCCGTCGTCATCGTCATCTGTTGTTGTTGTTTTTGTTGCTGGCGCGGCGTCATCTTCTTCTTCCTGTTCTTAATTGAAATTTGCGGCTGCATCAATATTTGCTTTTTTCTTGTATTTTCCACGTTATTAAAAACCTTGTGTAAGTTTTTGTTGCTTTTTTGTTTTAATATTAGTTAAAGCGTATATACAAAGCTAACTCGTACTCTTCAGCTCGCTTTTTCTCTTTTATTGCCTGGCTGCTTTATTGTTTTTCATGCCTTGGCTGTTTGTTATTATTTGATTTAATTTCACTTAATTGCGCCATTCATTTTTATGCATTTTTTATAGTATTAATTTTAAGGCATTTAAAAAGTTTTCAACGCAGATATTACGCTTTATAGAGAGTGCGTTCTCAAGGAAAACTCAAGTATTGCCTTTTTATAATTGCTTTAAGCCAAGTCAAGTGCTGCAGCTGCTGTGGCTTTAACTTGAACTTTTTACTGCTGCCTCTTTGTGGCGCAACTTCAAGTCTGTGCGCATAGCGTCGCTGTCTGTCTGAAGGCCGCGTTTTTGCCAACTCATCTCAGCTGCTGCAAGTTTCTTGCTTGCGTTGCATTTTGTATGAGGAATTTGCAACAGAAATGCATTAATCAATCATTCATTAAATCAATCAATCAATTTATATATACCCTTCGTTTAGCCATTTTCTCTGTCTATCCTCTCTCTCGCAGCTATATGCTTTTTTTTTTTTTTGATTTGTCAGTTTGTATTTGTTTTTTTTTTCTCTTGCTTGCAGTCTACTTTTATCGTTGCTTTATTTTTCGTCTACTCTTCGTTTTGCTTAAACGTTTGGCCGTTTTTGATTGATTGCTATTAATAAGTCATTTTTGAATTTATTTGTTTTGCTTTTGTGGCTAGCGATGTTGGCGTTACTTTGGCTTGGCTTAAAAACCTTCCCCAACTGGGTATATTGGTATATGCCAATATTGGCAGCTACTTGGGGGAGCTTATAAGTCTATAAGTTACTTGGATCAATAAGAATGTTGTCAGTCTATACCCGTGGGGGACTGCTCATTCAATAATGAGAAATTTTGATAAAGTAGCTGATTTACTTGACCAGAGCACTGCGACATTTTTTTTTGTTTCAAGGCGCTTTAAAAATATTCTTGTAAATATTATAAGTAAAATTTTTGAAGTATATGGTTAAAAAAAAAAACAATCGCTTCAACTTTCCTTTGCATAATAAATTTAAAATATAGAAAATGACTTGGCTTGAAAAAGACGACACTGTGAAAAAACTCGAGATCAAAGCTGAATTTAGAAAAAATTATGGCTAACGAATACTTAGATTTAATTTTTGCTTTCTCCTTAAATAAATTATTTAATTATTTTTATATTAAACCAAAGAAAGTTTCATGAAAGTGATTCTCTAGCTTCCAAGAAAACAGGAAATCAGTTTTTTAGTTGCTCCGTAAATCATTGTACGTTTGAATGAAGAGACCTTATCAATATTTTATTGAAGCCTGAAGGCCTATGTTGCTCTGGCTTTAAAACTACTTTTGTTCCCTAGAATTAATTTCTAAGTTACAATATTTAAATAAATTAATAAATATTTTATTGAATAATTCCTCGTATAGAATCTAAAAGTCCGTACATTTTGCTTCACTTTTGGAAGTGTGATTGTTGAAAATAAATTGCCTTTCTTTTAAATGTTATCCTTTCTTGCCTTTTGAAAGTGATTATATTAAGAAAATGTGTGCAAAAATATCTCCTTTTTAATTTCTGATGGATTAATAACGACCAAACCGTAAATTTGACAAAAATATGTTCCAAGTATGATCGGTAGATAATTCAATTATCTACACTTTGGTAAAAAAAAAAATAATCAAAATCAGTTTAGTACAACCAGAGATATTTGCTTTTAAATAGAACAATTTTTTTTTTAGTTTCGAAAAGTGTTTTTTTCGAAATATCTCGAAATCCGTTCCATGAAAATATTTTTGGACTTCATTTTCGGATTTAGCGTGCCATTTTACTAAGGAAACGAGTAAAACATGTTGAGGATACATTTTGCTGTAAACTAGTGTAATCTGCATGTAAATCATCGTCTTTTTTAAAAAACACGAAAAAATGAAGTTTCTTGTCACACGTCAATGTCGAATTATTTCACGTTTATAATAACAATATGCATATAAATATAGAGCTTTCACTTATTTTCGAAAAATAAATAAATATGCAATTTAAACACCTTGCTATCAAGGTTTTATTTCAAAAACGTAAATAGTTTCGACGTGCTCGTATATATGTATAACAAATTTTAATCTTTCAATACCCTAAGCTTAACAATTTTTATATGCCAACTATTTATAATAACATGTATGATATAGATGTATTTTTTTAAATTTAACGATATTTTTATGTTATTTGCATACATATACACATATTATAATAATGGAGGACCTTTGAGTGGGCGCTGGGTCTATGCATTGCATTCAACAAAATATGCCATAATGTGCTTCATTCTCTTTCTATGCATATATATATACATGTATGTATATGTATCTTTTGCGAACAATATGTGTGTTGGTGTGTCGCATTTATTCGTATGCTCTCAGACTTTCTGTTCATGTGTAAGGATGCGCACCATATCCTGCGGCGACCAAGCGCATATTGACACACATACATGCAAACGTGCACACACATACGTCAGTACAGTGAGCTTAAAAATTATTTATACATTTTAAATATGTAAGTTGAATGATTTCTTACTTAGCGCACGTAAATTTATGTTTAAAAGTTATGTAAAACTCTTTTCGTTATACGCATTTGCAATCCATTTAAAAATGAATAAGAAAATGCAAAATTTTTTAAGTAAAAAGTTATTATTTTAAAGCTACAAGTTATTGCATTCTCAATCATTTAAAACAAAATGTATATAAGCATCCAGCTTGGTCATTCAAAATTAGCTAGCGCTCACTACATAGACTCAACACTTAGTAACACCTGTCCACTATGTAACAACTGCCCCATAAACATTACGCCTATAATAGCATCCTGCCCAGTAGTGCTGGTTATCAAAGTTTTAAATCTCTATATATCGATGTTGGCCAACAGAGACTTTTCTCCAGCACTTGTGCACTCATCAAATGGGTGTTTAGTAGTGCTGGAGAAACATTTCTGTTGGCCCACAACGTTATATAGAGATTTTAAACTGCGATCATCGATGTTTTCTCTAGCACTACTGCCCAGTCGTGCTGAAAGTTTCGATGCATCGATGTATCGAAGTTAATAACATGGAAAACATCGATGTTGGCCAACAGGGATGTTTCTCCAGCACTACTGCAATCATCAAATGGGTGTTTATGGATGTTAGCCAACATACATATATATATATTTTTAGCTTCGATACATCGATGCATCGATATAGAAACATCGATGAAGAAACATGGATGTTGGTCAACATACGTATATGTAGATATTTTTAGCTTCAATACATCGATGCATCGATATAACATCGATGTTTCTCCAGCACTACTGCCTAGCCTTATCGCATCACCGTTCTTCCTTTTTCCCAAACCAAAGCAACTCTAACTAAACTAACATTAGATTTTATTAAAAAAAGTAAACTTTACCACTTGACTAAGCATTAAATAGCATATATTAAAATATTATACAATTCATTTTGGAACAAGAGCATTTAACTATAACCCAACTTTACACTCTACACTTTTAGAATTAGTTAGCTTAAAGCCCCGATAGCCATGGCTTACTATTTGTTATTGTTAGTTTTTACTTTTTAAGCAAAAGTTAGCTTTACATATATAAAAAAATAAAAAATAATTTGTGCTATTTACTTTTCTTTCCATTGAAGATCAAGCAATCAGCACTATCTGGTAAAAAAACGACAAAAAATACTAAAAATACCAACGAAAATACTAAGAAAATACCAAATTTGACAAAATCCAAATAAGTAAATTTTATTTGTTTTCGATTTCACATTTTTTGTTGTCAATAATTTCCTATATTTGCCTTACTATTTTCAACAAGTTCTCATTATTAGGGTATTCACGCTTTGTGTTGACTTGTTGACTTGCTGACTTGTTGAAAAAGTCAACAGGCCAAAGCGTGAATCCCTCCTGTTGACTTTTTGAGTTGACTTGTTGACTTTTCTTCTTCTTTCCTGTTTTTGTTTACATTTGTAAATTGGTACAAATTGCATTAAAATTCAAAAGGTTTAATTAAAAATGCCAAGTAAAAGAGTAAAATCTATACTAACAGAATCTGTAGCAGAAGTAGCTATGGATTACATAGAGTTGTATTATTTTATTGCTGCAAAAACGATATAATTGCAGAAAACCCGTATTTGATTTTGTGCTTCCTCTTCTTGTGTTTGTTTACATTTGCAAAATGCTGCAAATAATTATTAAAATTAAAAGTATTGAATTAAAAATGCCAAATCAAAGCATAAAATCTATTTTAACTAAACCTGTAGCTAAAGTAGCTATGGATTACACAGATTTTTATTATTTTATTGCTGCAAAAACGAAACAATTGTAAAAAAACTGTATTTGAGTTTGTGCTGCTTCTTCCCTGTGTTTGTTTACTTTTATAAATTGCTGCAAATTATCATCAAAATTTAAAATCTTGAATAAAAAATGACGAGATAGAGCGTAAAATATATATTAATTGAAGCTGTAGCTGAAATGGCTTTGGATGAAATAAATTTTATTGCAGGCAAGTCTGCTAAAAAAAAATCATTGCCGAAAAACTAAATTTTGTTTAATACAGAGACAATAGGGTTCCGTGGCGACGTGCAAATTGACGAAGTTCTAGATAATTATCATGAGGACATGAAAGCAATTATACTCTCGCATTGCGGTGACCACTTCCACATCCCGAAATCAATTGACTGGTGCCAGAACGTGCTCACTTCCTTCGACGAAACCCGATTTATTCAAATACTGAGGGTAACTCCACAATAGTTCCAGCAAATATTTAGCCTAGTACAGCCCCTGCATTTTCCAATTCGCATCTATTTTTACTCTTTTATTTGCGCAAACTCAAACAACAAGTAATAATGCCTAATGTACTTAATTTCCCACAGGAAAGGCACATTCTTTTTTTACTTGCGTTAATACAATTTGATTATTTTAAATTTGGCGCTTTTCTTTTTTTAGCGAGTTTACAGTAACTCGTTGCTTTTCATACCACGAAATGGCTAAAAAATGGCAAATGCGTTAGTGCTGCAAAGGCAGCGAATTAACAAATTGTGCAACACTTTCTCAACAAGTCAACAGCAAAAAGTAGACTAGGGTCTGGGTTGTTGAAAAGTTGAGTTGAGAGTTGAAACACAGGGTTGCATTTTGCCATACATTTTGTTTTTGTAAAAGTCAGCAAGTCAGCAAGTCAACAAGTCAACACAAAGCGTGAATACCCTAATTGTCTCATATTTCACAATTTTCGGTACATTCTCATATTTTCCTTGTTAAAGAAAGCTGAGCGATTTGTATTGATAATGCCTTAACATTGCTTATTTATTTTCTCAATTGCTTGTTTATTCAAATTAACCATGATTTAGCCATTTTTTTAAAGGCAATTTTTGTTGTGCAACACATTAACGATGTCGCACCTATCAGTTATCGATAAATGTGGCTATGTGAACGTATGCCAAAAATTCGTTTTGGGCCCTGCATGCTACTTTTTGGGTTGCATCATAAAAATAAAATAATTAAAAGTCATTATTAATCTATATATTACTTGGAATTGGCATAAATAGAATCTAAGTATATTTAAAAAAGTATTGCAGTGGAAAAAAACCCTATTTTGCCAATTCGTTTTGATTCATCTTGCAACAAAGCAGTCGAACTCAAACCACATAATAAAATTAATTTGGTTGAAATTGGGAGCACCATACAAGTGAAATCAAAACGAACTAGAATATTTTATTCGTTTTCCAAAGCACGACCGATTAAAAAGTTTTTCGTAAAGGTTTTGCTATACTCAACGAGCACTTGTTGACAGAATTGGAAGCATTCTGCTGCCCGAAAAATGTTCTATAATTTTTTTTTTTTTTTTATTTTTTTTATAATTTTTCTACAAATAAGATGATATTTTTCAATATCCACTACTCATAGTACAGAGTAATCAACTTCCGAGCTAAAGGCTTGTACGCAGCAGTCCAAAACGCTTTCGAACAAGTATTGCTTCTAAAGTGTTTTATAAACCAACAGTGTGTACTTATTAACGTAACGTTTTTTGACGTTTTTGATATTTTGCCTAATTTTTTTTCACGAATCTGAAAAAATGTGTTCTACTTCTATTATATATAGGTAATACCTACATTATTTTGTATAAATGGCAATATTTGCATGAAAATGGGGGCTGTCAAAAATGGGCGACAAAAGGAGCTATGAGCCATAAAAGGCGTAGCATTTGGTTGACTCCGTGTTTGATAGACATAAATAAAGAAAGTAAATGTTGTACAATAATATTTGCTATCCCCTAAACAGCTGATTATGATGCAGCACTGCTTTGTCTGTTCTGTTCGGAAATCTGCGTACTGCTGCTGAACGTTTTCGAAACCAAACGTATTTTTATATGAAGGTAGGTCTTGTTCGCCATACAGTCCCTAAAGCTGTACGAATACATATACTGCTTACTGTATATACTATATGTATATATATATATTTATATGTTTGTGCAAGTAATAAAATGCATTGCAAATTGTATGCTACATGAGAAATTCGTATGCAAAATATGTTGAATTTAATAAGCAAACAGTGGCGCAGCGCAGAGGGGCATGTTATGCCTTGCCTTAAGTTTATTCAGGTAGCAAGTTATACTTACGTTTAGTTTTTGGCAAGAGTAACAAGTTTGAACATGTGGATAACTTACCTAAAATGAGAATAAGAAATAAATGAAATATTAGTAAAAATTTATTAAAGCCATAAAATTAAAATAGACTTAATTGAAAATTGACAGCTGTTTGTAAGTTAGGGCATAAGGAGCAGCAAGAAGCAGTGTGTGGGGCAGAGCAGGGGGGCAGCAGCAGCCACTGGCGCGACAGGTAGTTTAATTTATGTGATGTTGTTGTTGTCTCTTGTTGTCTGTTGTTGTTTTTGTTGCAGCCGCAATGAATGTGTTTTATTTGCTTGCTCTTCGCTGCTGCTGCTGCTGTTTGTTTTTTGCTTTAGCTCGTTTTTCGTGCATGTTGTTGTTGCCATTATGCTGCGTCGTTTTAATGGTGCTGCAACAACAACAACAAAAAAGAAGCTGAGCAACATTGAAAAACAGCATAAAGCAGACGAGACAGCAACGGCAGCAGCCGCCAACAACAATAGCGAAAAGGATAAAAAGCAAATAAATAAATAAATAAAAATTGCACAGCGCAAAAAAAAACTGTCTGTAAAGTTGCGCATATGTATGAGTCTATGTACAGTAGTGTGCGTGTGTGTGTGTGTGTCTAAAATATTTTGCGCGAAATCGAGCCAAAAAAAGTTTTAAGAATTTTTGTTGCCTTTTTGTATATTTTGCCCATAAACGTGACCGAACATTTTTCAATGTCAGGCGAAAAATATTTTCTACACATTGCTCGTTTGTCTTTGCCTCGTTGCTTTTGTACTTATTTCTATTTTGTTTATATTTTGCCTTTTTTTTGCTCCGCTAGTTGTGCTAGTGAAATATTTTCTACTTTGTCAGCAGAGCTTTCAATAAATACTATATTTTTTATATAACTTTAAATATAACTATGCAGCATGTACATATGTACAAATATAGCATATAAAATCAAAATGTGCAAAAGAGGCCGCATAAGAAATACGTAATAAAAAATAACATTTTCAAATTTTTCATGTGCAAAAAAAAAACATGCCTCACATAATTTTTCCCATATACATACATATTTTTTTTTTTGCTTATTTTTTTGTTGCGCACATAAAGAATTTACGCTACATAAAATTTAATAATTTCATTTTTTATGGACGCACACACACACATGCTACAGGAAGCGTTGGCATGTGTGCGTGTGGTTTGGGCGCATTGAATTATAGCATACTTTTAGGCGTATACTATAGCGGCACATTATTTCGCTTTTTATGGGTTACAAAACGTGCGGAAAGATGAAAACAGGCGAAACAGCAGCCAAAAGTAAGAGAGGAAGTGCAGAAGAGAGCGAGCAAGCGTGTAGAATGAGAGCGTGGAAGGCAGTTTCTTTATAAAATTTTGTTCTTTGGAAGACTTTTTTTTTTGGAATTATGCTTAAGAACGTGCGTGGCGGCTTAAAAACATTACAGAATATTTCTTATATACATAATAATCTTGATAAAAGATATTTATCTGTATATAATCTAAACATTTTCGAGATCTAAAAAATATGATAATTATTTTTTTTTAGAATAACGCTTCAGAACTTAAAAAGTTGTTCAACAAATTTTTGAAAGTTAAATAAAATTAGATTTTTTCTTAATCTGAATATAAACTATGAATTTATTTTTATAAAAAAAAAAATAGAAAAATAAAGATGGCTTACGTTAAAGTCGGACGCAGACGACTTTGGGATACCCTGTACCACCACATTGCAATTAAGTCCGACACACTGCGTAAAGCCTTCAAAAGATATTTTATTCGGCAAATTTGGTTACGATATTATTATAAAAAAAAAGAAAGCAGTCGAATTTTGCACCAAACAATTTTTTTCGAATAAAATGCAATAAACAAACAAACCAACAGCTGACCCACCCTATATATTCTCAAGATAGTGACACAATTCAAAAACTACATCAAGCTTTCAATTGTGATTTAAAAAACTGATATTCTACAGCTTAACGCCAGTCGTTAAAGTGTTGGTAACTACGTAATAACTCAGCTTTTTGACTTTTAATTCGTATTGTCTTAAAAAAACAAAAAGTTTTTAGCCAGTTATAAAGTGCCCCTTGCCACTGTAAACAAACAACAACTAAGCACTTTTCTAGCCATTTCAAACACAGTTGAAATTGAGTTACGCCCACCATTTTTGATTTCAATTTCACGTGGTAGCTTTTGGCCAAACTGTCTAGCCATATTTGCCACATGGCGGAAAAGCAGCCGACAAGAGAGAAAAAAGAAAAACGCATCAAATGAACGCATTGCAGACCAATAAAACGCAACAACAATGGTCAACACTGCGTTGTTGTTGTTGTTGAGGCAATAGGTTTCCTTTTTTTTTGCGTTTTGCAGCGTGCAAACATTTAAATGCATGAAAGCGAAAGGATTTTGCCAAAGTTCAAAATCAAACAGCAAAAAACTGCGACGATGACGATGACGCGCCAGTAAAGTGAAACCAGCGCCAAAAAAGCAAAAAAAAAAAAAGAGGCTAAAATGGTGGCAGACAGACGCTATAGCGTGGTCGGCTATAAGCCTGGCTAACTGGATGCCTGAATGGTTGGTTGGTTGGTTGTTCGACTCTCTGGCAACAAAATGCGCGAAGCCTCTTTTTGTTTTTCCAGTTGACCACGTTCGTGATTGTTGCCACGCTGTTGACTGCGCAGCAACAGCGACGTCGACAGCGCTGCTGGCATTTGGCTGTTGCAAGCTGCGTTGCGTATTAAAAAACATTTTATGGTCGCGACAAAAGGGTGGCCCTACCATGCAACTTGCCTTTGTTTTTTTTGTGCGTGTTTTTATTGTATGTTTTATGAGTGCGCCGATTTTTTAATTAAGTGCTATATAATGAATTTCTCAGGTGCTGGCCAGACTTTAGCAAGTGCCTTTTTTTTCAATCTTGTCACATAGCGCGAAGCTGAATATACCTAACATCATTGTAGCGTCCCATGGGCAACTTCTTAATATCATGCAGCTCAGCGCCTATTGTGCAGTCACTCATGATGCATTATAGCCAGCAAAACTTAATGCAATTTTTACATTTCCCAGCAACTCCCACACATGCACAGGCATACACACACAAACTGACACCCACACACACATATTTGGCATGCCTTGGCCCTGAGTTTTTACCAACTGCGCGTTGGCGTCGACGCTGCACGTAATTCAATTTCGAACTGAAGTTAAAATTCAATTAAAATGAGTCAACTTGAGCGTAATGCAATTTTGCCAGCCAATGCCATTAGTGAAATATTAACGTAAAAAGGACAACAAGAGAGCCAGAGAGAAAATGCAAAAGTAAAAACTGTAAATTAAAGCTAAACTTGGCTCAGCCGAAGCTTTAATGCTCTGTACGTTAAGAGCGAAGAGAGAGAGTTAAAAGCAGATTACATTAATATAAAAAAAAATAGTTTTCTGTTTTGAATCTTATAAAAAATAAATAATTAAATAATTGAGTCGACTTTCTGATTGCCATTAGATTATAAGCACATTAGCTTTTGTTATTTATAAAAACTTAAAATATTGAAAATATGTGAAATAAAAAACTTTTTGACTTGATCTCTTGGAATTTAATTTTTTTTTATAATAAACCAATTTTTGTGCAATTCAGCCTACATTGTTACTCTTAAAATTGTTCACAAAATACAAAAACAAGCATATGTATCAAGTTTAAAATTAATTTCACTTTATTCCTTCTTTGTCTCTATAAAAAGTTACTTTGTATTATGACGATCATTAGAATGTGGAGCGCCAATTCACGCATAATACATGATTTAGTGAACTTTACAAGGTGGCGCAAACAAATGCTAGGTTTTGGCTGCGCAAAGAACTGGTTCAATTTTATATGGTAGCTATATAAAATAGTGAACCACTTTTGATCAAACTTCAAGCAAATGTCTAGTCTCAAAAAAAAAAAATGCAACTAATAGAAATTTAGTAACAATACATACAATACAAATGTTCAACATATATATATGTATTTTTATGTGCTGCCTATATTATTATTCAACACATTTTTTGTAAAGTTTGATTAATATAGTTGCACTCATATCTAAGTTCAATTTATTCACAAAATCTTAGGCATTACGAACATGTTGTGGAGCTTAATTTTCTTTAAATACAGAGTTCAGGCTAAGACAATTACCTTTTCTACTGTGTTATTAAAATATACTGAATATATATACTATAGCATTAGAGTCATAAGAGGCGGGAAAAAATTTCGAAAAACCCATGCGGTTGCACTAATATAGATAGCGCAGAATATACTATATTTACTTAAGCAGTCATACAAAAATATAACCTATGCTCTCTAGTTCAAAATGACTCGAATAAAGGACCTGCCTATTGCGTTACCTTCTAATTGTTGCACCATGCACATAAAATGTGTTTATTCTTAGTTTTGAGAAATCGGCAGCTCTCTTTCAAATTTAAAAAGTACAAAAACTAAAATTGTTAAGTCTAAAATTTTTAGAAATCCAAAATTTTTTTTGGAAAAATTCAGATTAATTTTTTTTTAAAAAAATTTTACTGAAATGTCTTTACACGTTCAGGCAATATGCCTTGTCACCTAAATATGCAGTTATCGATTAGTTGATAAACAATCAGAATTTTGCAAAAAAAATATTGACTAAGATCTATTATAAAACGAAGCTTCGGCACGTACCGTAGAACATATCTGGTTCGATGGTATATGTAAAAAGAGAACTTAAACGTAAACTTATTGTGAAGAAACATTTTTTTTTGAGAAAAAATACATGAAAAAGCATAAATGTATGTCAGCGTAATATAACGCGTGTTTTTTTTAGAGGTTCGCAACTTTGAGCTGGCAACACTGCTTTATCTGACAACCCATTTAACAGCTGATAGTTGCTTTTTGTTGAGTTTGGTTTGACATTTCATTATGGACAGACTTACACCAGAGCAACGCTTGCAAATTGTTCAAATTTGTTATCAAAATAATGGTTCCGTTCGTCAAACTTATTCAAAATTTTGTTGTCCGATGGTTCCTATGTTTGGTTGAATGGGTACAAAAATAAGCAGACTTGTCGTATTTGGAGTGAAGATAATCCACAAGCTTTTGTCGAAACACCATTACATCCACAGAAAATGTATGTCACTTGTCTAAAGCGATAAATCAGAGACAATTGAACACCTGGAAATCAACATTCGAAGAGTTATTGGTGAAATACGGCCGCAAATGCTTCGGAAAGTTTGTGAAAATTGGTGTTCCAGATGGCGCGCCTTGTACGCGCCAGCAGAGGCGGCCACATGGCCTAAATCATATTGAAACATTAATGTCATACAATTTTCTATCCAATAAAGCCCGTTTCACTGATATTAAAAATATATTTATTTGTTTTATTGAGATTTAAGCTTGTGTTACTCTAAAAAAAAACACCCTTTATAGTTGTTGATTCTGATATAATTGGGGTGCTTACTTCATGGGGCATAAATGTATAAAGGCAAGTATACCCAAGTAACGAAGTGAGCAACCCTAACAACGAGTCATAAAGGCAAAGGTTTGTTAAGTTTTTTTTTTTTTTTGACGAATTTTACAACACAGTTTTTGGCAGAAGTAACATACTTTTTGTAGTCAAGGTCGGAGTTGGTGATAAAAGCATATTTTTTTTTAGTGTTTGTTGTTGTTGGGCACTTCTGCATTTTTGCCCGTCAAAAGTCTTCGCCCCAAATGTACTAAAACTAAGATTGAGCTAAATTTTTGAACTTCTTCTTAGTTTGAGAATTCTGGTTGTGAACTAAGAAGGCGAGGTTTGGACTGCCTAAATATTGAATAAAATAAACTAAATGAAGTAGCTCTGCATATTATAAAGTAAGGCAACACTGTGTTCTCCATAGTTTCCAACAAACCCAATATGCTCTAAAAAACTGTATAGTGTAGTGTATGCACTCACAAAAATGAAGTGCAAGCAAACTCAACACTGTGGAATAAAAGCGTTAAAACTACATAAATATAGTTAATACGGCATTTCGGCCCAGTCTGGCCAGGCGTGGCAGATCCAGCTACTGGCAGGCAGCTGCCAATATGCGTTAATGGCCTCTTATTTTTTCAACTTAAATACATAATATAAATAAAGTAAATGGAAGAAGCTACAAAAAAAAGCGTTTTTAAGTGCAGCAAAAGGTGCTTTGTACTATGTATATATGCAAATGCTGCCATATTAAACAAGTTAAGTACATGCTTTTGTTATTATATGCAGTAAATTGAAAATTTTTAAAGGTAGTAAATTTTATACACAATTACAGTGTACGAGTTAAAGCAGAGAGAGCTTTTTTTTGAACAAAAAATGTATTATGAAGGATGATTGTAAGATATACCTATGCCTAAAATATGAATGAAGGTTATATAATAAGGAGTTTATGCATACTGCTGGTTTAATACAATAAAGTTTACGATAAAACATTCCTTTTTTTGCTTATAAAATATTACTTAGATACAATATTTGTACCTTGATTTACATAAAGTATGCTTAGTGCTTATAATACGTGCTTATTAATACGTATACGTAATTTTAAAATTAACGCGAAAAGTAATTATGTGTTGATTTGTTCGGCAAATTGAACTATTTGCTCAAGAAAAAAATATAATTAAATTGCAATTAAATTCATTTGAATGAAATGTATAAAAAGTGACATTATAAAAACGTCAAAGCTTTCAATATATAGAAACTGATCCAACAAGTTTGTTTTTTTGTGAATTCAAGGTACATTTTTGTTACATTTTCTACTAAGTTCAAATCATTGTAATCGGTTTCCATTTTAATGATTCTTCTGCGACTTAAAAAGATTTATTTGAAGATTAGGCCTCTAAGGTTTTGCAAAACGCACATTTCATATGACTTTAATTCAGAAACTGAAAGCTTAAAAAATCTATCGGCAAAGTCAACAATCCAACATACTTCAGTTCTCTCACACAAATAACTCAACAGGGCATCGCATTTTTTAATTGCCTGCCAGAGGAATAAATTTTGCATTAATTTTTATATCAATTCCATAAAAAAAACCCTAATTTTGTTGTTCCTTTGAGATGCAGCGAAACTCTGCAATATAAGAAACACAACAACAGCAACAAAAAAAGGTTGACAAGCGACGGCGGTAAAAAAGTTTTACCAACACTATTTTATTTATATGCCGGCCAAAAACCCGGCCATAAACTACAAATCATGCCAAGAAAGACAACTGGGACATGGCGACAAAGAGACAGAACAAAAAAGAGACGGACCGCCAGACAGAACGACAGTGAAACCGACAACAGAAGATGGTAAAAATTCAAAACTTAATACATATAAATATATAAAAAAAAAAAAATTGTCTAAAAATTCAACATAACCTCGAATGATTTATGGCCGCCTGCGAATATTTAAAAGGTGCATAGGCGACAGAGAAGCAGAGCAGAGAGCGCAGAGAACAACGTTTTGCTTGGCGGCTGCGAGTGCAGAGAGGAAAAAGCGAAAAGGAGGCAAAGGCTAAGTTAAAGTTGTGTAAGGCAGCAACAGCAGCAATAAAAGCAGCAAAAACAAAACAAAAACAAAGTTAAAAAAGGAAATACAAAATGGCTTAAAAAGTGCAGCGACGGCGGCGCAGACGATGTTGACGTCAAGCTAAAATTGTGGGCAAAAATATTGTGAATGTTGGTTTGAGTTGTTGTTGTTTTTGTTGCTGCAGCTTAAGTGCATTTTACAGCCGGGTCCAGCAAGAAATACAAAAAGGACATAAAAGCTCTAAAAGGGCATGCAACAAAAACAACAGCGTCTACCAACAACAACAACAACAACTACAGATTTACCTTAAAACTAAAAACAAGAAATTTGCAAAAAATTGAAAATAAAAAGTAATAAAAATTCTGAAAGAATTATACAACACTTTGTAGAACCAAAGCTGCAATACTCTCTCGAAATTAATGCTGCTTTTGTTCAGCTGTATCTAGCAGATACTTTTGAGTAAAATTGGGTATTAATTAATGAGTCAGGAACTTGCTGGGAAGGTGGAAGGGCTATCACGGAGCTTATGAGCTGGGAACTTGCTTGCAAGGTGACTATCACGGAGCTAATTTGCAGGGAATTAGCTTGGAAAGGGGAAAACTATCACAGGGCTTATGAGCTGAGAGTTTGCTTGGAAGGTGGAAGGATTATCACGATGTTCGTGAGCTGGTACCTTGCTTGGAAGGTGAAAGGACTATCATGGATCTTGCTTGGTAGCTAAACGGACTATCAAGTAGCTCGTGAGCTGGTCACGTGTTTGGAAGGTGAAAATACTATCATGTAGCTCATGAGCTGGTAACTTGTTTGGAGGGTGAAAGATCTATTACGGAGCTCATGAGCTGGGAAGTAGCTTGGAATGTGGAGGAACTATTACGAGGCTCATGAGATGGGAAGTAGAATTGAAGGTAAAATGAATATGTCAAAGCTCATGAGCTGGGATCTTGTTGTGGAGGTGGTAGCACTATCACCGAACTATTTAGGGATTATTTGAACCTTATAGGTTGCTTTTTAGAGTGAAATAATAGAGCAAACTTCTTCTTTGTTGAAAAATGAAATCTTAAAGGAGCTTAGTAACAAATGGATCTATTTTACCCCCTTCACGGCTCAGAGCTCTCTCAACAGTCCAATGGCCTGCATATATTCCAGTATTTTGATTGGACTTAGGGTAACAACGATCTCCGGTGGGAGAACGTACATGCCCAGAGACTTGTTTCTTTTGCTGATGAGGGCCATGCATTCACAGTCTATTTGGGTTTATGGTAATTTGGGTTACACGTCTAGAGTGAAATAATATTGGAAACTTTTTGGAGTAAAATCCCAAAGAGAGAGTAGTGATGTTTAATGGAAAAAAAAAATTTTAAACTTAACAGCATTCTATTTTGGTTTATGGAAACTAAGAATACCAATTATTGCCTTAAGTTGGAAACCAGCCGATATTTTAGGGGATAATCTTGCCCGGATTTAAACGAAATCATACTGGAATAAAACATGTTCCAAGCTTAATGAGCGAATCAATATGCCTTTTTGGTAAAACTTTTACAACGAAACAGAAAAACTTTACGCAAAGGAAATGGGCAAAAACGTAAAAAGAAGTTGTATGAAATTTACGACAAAAAGGCGTTAAGCTTGTTGTTGTTGTAGTTGTTGCCAAGGCAATGTGCATTGTGTTGCCATAATGTTGCCATTGCTACTGTTGTTGTTGTTAACGTTGTAGTTGTTGTAGTTATTGCTGCTGCTGCTTTTATTGCCTTTTGCACAAAAGACAATGGACACATAAATTGCATTTTCACTTTTAATATTTGCCTTGGTCCTTTTAATGAACTTTTTTTCTTTTTTTTTTTTGCTGTGTTAGTCTTGTTGTTGTTGTCATTGTTATTGCCTGTCTGTAAAAATGTTTTATAACAACATTTAATTATGGCTTATGCAGCTAGGCCTATATACGAGTGCATGCATATATATAATATGTGTGTATATAAAAAGTAAGTAAATGGAATATAAAATGGCTTTACGATAGTCAAGACATGGTCTTTTAGGCGCAGGCAAATTGTGTGCTGTACAGTTTAAAATTGAATGCCAAAACATTGCCTGCAGCTTGCTCTCTCTCTTCTCTCACTTACTCACTGCCCCTTTTGGCCGCATTGCCGCTCTCTGGCAGACAGTTTGGCCAAAAGAAGTCAAACCACTGCTTGGGGTCAAAATGTTTTATGCGCCAACCCCTTTGCGCATATTTTGTTAATATCCATGCAATTGTATGGCTAAAAATATTTTCAAAATCGAGCCAAGTTAACTTCAACTTGCGACCGATATAAGCCACAGCCAAGCCGCAGTTAAAACTTGTTTTCAGCTGGTTCTGGCCTTAGTTGTTTTTTTTTTTTTTGCTGCGTTGTTGTTGTTGTTGTTGGCATTGTTGCCTGAGTCAAGGCAAGTTGCGCTGCAAAGCGAGTTGCAGCTGCTAGCCAGGCTAACTTGTTGTTGGCTTGACTCTGCTGGCTTGCCAACTTGGCTCTGTCTCTGGCTTTGACTGTTTTGGCCGTGACCTTTTGGCTGCGCGTTTGTGGCTGTAAATGAATTGCCATTGGCCTGTGCTTTGGATGTCGCTGCGGCTGTGGCTCTATCTTTGGCCCTGGCCATGCGGCCGCTTCATTAAAAGTCGTATAAATATTAATTAAATGATATGCAAAATGTGTTGCATACTTTGTGGCAAACGTAATTGCGCTTTAATTAAACTGTATGTGTGTGTGGGTTAACCCATTAAAGCCTTTTGGGCTGGCATATTAGCCATAAAAGCTTATTTAAGCAATTTTCGAGGTTGTTCTAGAATGCTGCCCAACTTTGGTGCGGTTTTGTTAGTGTTCTAAGGTGGTTCTTAAATTGTTAAGTCTTTTTAAAAGCACTGCAGCCATTTTGAGCACACTTTGAAAAATGTCTCCTAAAAGATTTACTACTATAATGCTACTGAGCCTACACTTTTTGGAAACATTATATTTGAACACAGTGTAATTTTCTTTTGTTTTTAAACAAATTGTATTAAACATATGCTGGATTGCAAAGATTCGCGAAAGGTACGATAGATTAAAAAAATTTTTGGAAATATTTTTTCACAATACTTATTTCACAATACTTAAAACTATTACTAGCGATACAAGTCGTTCTAAGGGTTATATTCAAATGTTTTAAAATATTTTGAAATCGGGAGCGGACGACTATGAGATACCCTCTACTATCACATTGCAATTTATTCGGTATATTGCCTAAGTACTTTAAAAAAGTTTTTATTTCCGTGTCTTTATTAACAAACCAATTATGCCTCAAAGACTATTGCTAATTTTTAGCCTGCTATATCTTCCTTTGGAAGATGCTACTATAAGATAACATCGATATCGAAAAAAAAGAGAGCTACTCCAAAAATTTGATTGCTCTTGCGCTAAGCAATTCTGAGATCAGACAGACGTACTTCAATTTCGAATGAAGTTTATGAAATTTTCTAATGACGAAGTAAAACGTCATTAATTTTTGTTTTTAAACTTTACTTTCTACATTTTAAAACAATATACAGACTGTTTATAATTTCTTCTTGCTAATTACACTAGTTTACAAATTTAAAAAATATTTTTCATGAAACGGATTTCAAGATATTTTGAAAAAACCTATAAAAGCATAATAAAATAATGTCTTTCAAGAAAATTACGTAGCATGTCAAAGAAGGAAAATGATTTTAAAAAGCGTTTTTAAGTGTTTTTTTTTTTAAGAAAGCTTAATATAACATATATAAGCTTTCAACCACTTTTCAGGCCCACATTTTGATTAGTTAGATTGAGTATGAAGAAATCAATGTCTGGAGATAAAATATCTCGAGTAAGTTATGCTTGCTAAATAACTTTTGGCCAAAGGACAGGTCCCGTGTATGTTAGCTTTGAAAATTTGCCAACGCCTAAAAGCAGACTACCTTTACTTAAAAAATAAGATAAAAGACATTTAACGCAATTTAATAACTTATTAAATGCAGACTATAATAAAAACACAAAGAAAATGTTGATAATAAAATTAAAAATGTTTATGTTAAAAGAACAATAAGAGGCAAAAGTGAAATTTACGGACAAAAGCAAAAAACCTTGCCTTCAAATTTATCAACTTTATGTGAGAGGTCGCGTTTTGTCCGTGTGTGTGTGTGTATGTGTGTGGGTGTGTGTATATGTGAGCGGACTCGCGCACAAGAAGAGAGAGAAAGAAAAAAAATAAAAAAGCTGGCAAATTGAATTTTCCCTGAACAAAATTAAATTTCCAAGGAAATTGAATTTTTTGATTAGTTTGCTTTTTGCATCTCACACACACACACACACATACAAAGTAGAACAAGAGCAAGCCAAAGAGCGCAAAGGAGAGAGAGAGAGCAAGAGAGTGCTCTTGCAGGCAAGAACAAACAAGTTTTGAGCATATGATTTAAAAGTAAAATGAAATTAAAAACACAATTTGAAAAGAATTTTGGCAGTTTTTTGAAGACAATCTAGCCAACAAAGAAAAATTGCTTTCAACTTTAGTTTCTAATAAAATGCGCCCTAATTGCATTTATTTGATATTATAAAGATATTTAAATTTTAAATTGCAAAAACTTTGTTAATATATGCCCATAATAAATTAACGCTAGACAGGCTATAACTTTATTTCTAAAATCAAAAGCCGCACATAAATTAAAGATTGCAGCTTGATTATGCCTCAGCAAGAGGGGCACAGCGGGCGGGCGCCTATGTAGCTGCAGCTTTGGGAACTAAATATGCCAATGCTTTTAATGGTGTTACGCCCGCTTCCTTTGGTTGCGGCCAGGTTTCATTTCATTTCATTTCGTTTTATTTTATTTCAATTCCGCTTCAATTCAATTTCGTTTTCGTGCCTGTTTTTTGTTTGTCTGTCTGCAGTCTGCCGTCTGCTATATTTTTATTTTTATTTTTATGTTTTGGTTTGATTTTTTTTTACTGGCTTACAACATTTTGGCGCATTCGACGAAGTATTTTTAATTTTCTGGCTTTTGCACTTTTTAGCGCTTTTTACCGGCCATAAAAATAATAAAAACGTAGCGGAAGCCAAGAGCGCACGAAAGAAGAGGCAAAGAAAATGAAAACGTGTACGAAATTTGCGATTTTAATTAAATGATATGAAAATTGCAAGGCACACAGAATAACACAAGTTGAGGCAAAACGAAGAATAAAATGTAAAAATAACAGACTAAAGCAAGCAAGAGATAGCTGTGTGTGTGTGTGTGTGTGTGTGTGGGTAGGGCGTGGGTGTGGCACATTGTGGCCAGGCCCTACATATAAGGCAGGCAATTAACTTTGCTTTGACATTTGAACCGCATGCAGCTGAGCATCTTGTGTGAAAAAATAAAGTCTTGACTTGGCTTTTACTTAATTTTACAATAAATTCATTAAAAATCAACGCGCTGCAAAATTTACGAGCTCACTCGCTCGCTCAATGAATTATGAGCGCGCACATATTGAAACACATAAAATAAATAAAGTAAAAGAAAAACGCAGTAAAAGTAACCAAAAAAAGCGTATAAAAAAAACAAAGTGGAAAAAAAACACGCAGCAATATTAAAAATGTAGCTGTATGTGTGCGTGCGTAAAAGGAAACACGCAAAAATAATAATAACAAAATGGCGGCGCCAACATTTTGTAGCTATAGCGCAAGAAGCCATTTTGTTTTGCAATATATTTTGTTGTTGCTGTTTTTATGGCTTTAGTTTTGCTACCAAGCCAGCTGACCCAACAGCAACACCTACACTTACACAAAAACATAGATACAGTGGTACGCACACACACACACATACACAGTTGCTGCTGCGCTTTGTTTTAATGGCACATTAAAAGCAGCTTGCCTTAAGCAAGAGCGTGTTACAGCTAGAGAGCAGTTTCTAAAGGTTTTACGTTATGCCACAAAATGTTGCACACAAACTTTGAAATTAAGCGCACAGATACACGTATGTATCTAACAATTGCATGCAACTTGCTGTGCATTTGATTGAAAATTTAGCACTTAAAGTTCTGTTCAGTCAAATTTTGTTGCATAATCAACAACAACTTCCGGTTTCCGTTTATATAAAGCGCACACATACAAAGAAAACTAAGGAAATGTAATATTACAATATTTGTTTTTTATTTTCAACCGTTTTTATTTCTGACTCGAGCTCGTTAGTTGTTTTTTTTTTGGTTTTTATTTGTAGCTGCAAACTTTATGCATTAATTTTACATTTTGCTCATATGCCCCACACAGCTATACATACCATAACCATGTGTGTGTGTTGGCTTGTTTGTATTAACTCGCCACATGAAAATTTACGTTTATTTATTATGTTGGTTGAGTTTTCTGCTTTTATGTTTTTTTTTTTTTTTTTTTTTTTTTTGTACATTGTGTGGTCCAAAAATGTATGGCACAACATTTTGTGAGATTTCATATAAAAGTTATGTAATTATCAAAGTTTTAATGCTGCCATGGCCAGCGTGTATGTGTGTGTGCTAAGGCAACCCAAGAACTATATACCCCGCTGGCCAAACAAGCCCTTACCAAACTAACCCCCATAATGTTTTGGCACATTTATCATTATGCTTACATCTTGTTTTTGCATACACATCTCGCCTACATGTATCCACTAGATACTATTTTGTATATTTTTTGTGGGTGTGCAGTTTAAAGTTAGCTGCTTTTCTGATAATTAATGCCTGCTGCAATGGGTCAAAAGTTGCTAGGTAAGTTCACCGAGACCATCTAATGGAGTTGTGCTTCTGTGTATTAGAGCAGACAGGTGATAATTTTTGGGTTGCCAGCTTATCCCAAAGGTAACAGAAATAGTTTGTCATCTCGTTGCCAATGGCTGCATGCTTTTAATGAAACTCTTTTTTTTTTATGTGGAATAATTAGTAGAGAGTTTTGTCATGTTGATTTTCAGGTAAAACAATTTTGAATATTTGGTAGGCTGCACTGGCTTCGTAGCGCCAAGTATATGTATGCAAAAAAGTGTTATGATTTCGGTACACTTTACAAGTAGATATTTACAATATAATAATTTCAATCTACCAAGTCAGTGTAGAATTGATAAAAAACACTTTAATTAACCAAATTTACAACAAAAATTAGGCTCAGCTCTAGCAATTCGTATACTCTTTTTTCATTGTTACAAATCAATTTCATCGGCATCAAAGCTCAAACTTCCCTCACGCGTTTTCCAGTCATCGAAACACTTTTTAAATTCAATTTCTGGGTTGGCCCTCAGTTCTCTCTGGGATATGTCTTTTGCATGCATCGTCTTAAACGAGTCAAAACAAGTCAAACGTTAAAGACTGCCAAATCACGCGCATTAGGTGATTTCGTGATATTCTTTGCAACAAGAACCATTTGATTTCAGGCCTCTTGAAACCTTGGTGACAGTGTGACCAGTCGCCAGGTTTTCAAAGTGCACTACACTTTCGAAAATCGAAGAAAACTCTTAAAGTAAGCTTAATTTTAAGCTACTTTGAACCATTTTTTTATCTTGAACACTTGCTTCCGGGTCGAACGCATAAATGAAAGTTTCATCTTTTATAATACCTAATGCATTTCAGCTTATTTTTTTAGTCCGAAAGCATTGTTTCACATTTACTTACGCATCACTGTTTTTCGAAAAAAAATTTGCGTTTTTGGGAACAGCCGAAATTGGACACGCTTGAGGTACAAAACATCTTTAAAAATGGTATTTGCTGATCCTTTAAAAATGACAATATGCCAAGCAATATCTGGATAAGACATACAATGATTCTTCATCAAAAAACTTTTTAAGCCCTGAACCGTATGATACAAAGGGTATATTAAGTTTGTGCAAGCCGAAAATGTATGTTTTTTCAATACATTGCTCATCTCTTGTTGTTTTCGGACATTATTTTCAACGCTTCTTTGGGAACTTTCTGTAGCATTTTTTCTTAAAAATGTGTTTGCAAAAGCTTTGGCAACATTCTCAACTTTTCTGCAGCAGAAAATTCATTCTGAGGGCAAAATGTTACGCAACTTCTGTGCTCAATAAATTAAGATTTATTAAAAAAACAAAAATCAGTTTTTATAAAAAGAAGCGTAAGTTCAACATTAATGAAAAAATTACCAGGAAATTAGAAAGATATATTTATGAGTTGTACCAACCTAGGAAAAATCGAGCCGATTTGAAAATATGTACAATTTGTGCATAATATAGGGTGGGCCATCTGTTGGCTTGTTTGTTAATTGCATATTATTCGTATATTTTCCAACGAAATTGGGCGAATGTGTATACCGAGTTTTGAGCTTGCATACATTTCTACAAACTTAATTCACAAGTCGACTATAAGTTTTGAGGAGATTCGAGCTGTGGTCTACAAAATACTATATTGCGATTTTTTTCGATATTTATGTATCGATTCTAATATTTCTCTATCTTACATAAATTTTCACTAGCTTGGTATACTTTTAACCTTGAAGCACAGGTTACCAATGAGTGAAAATTGAAGCTTTTTTTCGAGTTGACTATAAGTTTTGAGGCGATTCGAGCTGTGGTCTACAAAATACTATATTGCGATTATTTTCGATATTCAGGAAACGATAATAATAATTCTCTATTGTGCGATTATTTTCGATATTTATGATCTGATTATAGTGATAATGATGATCGATTGATTTTTCTGGGATGTGAAAAAGAAAAAATTTAAGCTTGATCTGCCTGCGCATATAAGGAGTCGAAATCTTAAGTTTGGTTTTGCTAGCTCTTATAATTTTCAAGATCAAGGATTTCACACAGACAGATCTGCAGTTGGATAACAATTTCTTTTGTGCCTCTGTTTATATTGGAGCTAACATTTGGCGTCTCATCTCGTGTCGTTCTTCTCTATGTTACATATGTGTGCACAAAGTTAATAGACTTCTTACCTTAAGGCTAGTGCAGTGTATAAAAAATGATTATATACGACTTAATTAGCGCATTAAACTGCAAGCAGTAGACAAGAAACTTTATGTAACATTAAAATTAAAAGAAATATTTGCAATTGCGCATTAATTATTTTGTAATTAAAGTTTGTCAATTCAAATGCAAATTGTTGAATTTATGTCAAATATGTTAATTAAAAAATATAGAAGATATAAGATATAAAGTGTTAAAGGCTTTGCTTAAAGTGTTGTTGGTTGGCTTAGGTTGTTCAAGTTGCTGTTGTTGTTGTTTTTGTCATCATTGTCCAACTGGCTGCCGCAACATAGCCCCCCCCCTTGGCCCTTTTTTGGTCCCTGCAATTGCGGCTATAAATATTTCTCATTTGCATAAAATTCTAATTTAACTGCTGCTGTATTTTTTGTTGTTGTTTTTGTTGTTGCTGCTGCTGCTTCTTCTACTTTTTTGTTGCTGCTGCTGCTGCTGTTGTTGTTGTTCTTGTTACTTACTACTTGCCTGCCATTTTCTTCGTTTTCGCAAATAAACTCAACCACCCGCTCTTTGTGCCCCTCTCGCAGCAGGCGCCTGCCGCGCTCCGCTCCGCTCTTACGCTTTGCCTATATACTTTATGATGCAATTTATTTTATTTTCTCTGTCGCTGTTTTCCAGCAGTTTCTTGTTATTTTTCTTGATTTTAACATTTCTACGCATGCACACACATACACACACACACACATACAAATACAAACAATTTTCCATTATTTATTTTTGTTTTCTTTCTGTTATTTCTGTTACTTCTTTGGCTGCTTCTTGGACTTGTTTGTTTTTCTTTTTTGCTTCGTTTATTTTGCCAGCCGTTGTTGTTGTTGTTTTATTTTTATTTTCTATTTTTTGTTTGTATCTGTGGCAACACATTATTTATATTTATATGTTTATTTTATAGTTTATTCATGCAAATTGCAATAAAAATTGCCTTTATTTTTACATTTTTGCACTCGCATGTCTGCCAAAGGGTTAAGACTTGGTGGCTGTGGCGGGGCGTCAACGTATAACAGGCGCATAAGAAAATCAATAAGCTTCCTCAATGGTTTTTTGTCTTTATACTTGCCCCACCTCTCGGCTTTTTAATTTCTTGTACGCGCTCTCCTCATATATGAATTATTTATAAACCGGACCCAAAAGTAAACTCCAGCAACAATTTTTATGGCTGCTCGTTAAAAAAAAAAACAAAATAATTTTTGCTGCTTGTATGCATTAAATTATTTTTATATTTTATTATTTTTATTTTTTAGTACTATTAGCTGCTGGAATTTCTGGCGCTAAGCGTTTTGAATTCACCTTTTGTTTTGTTTTGATTTGGTTAACAATTTTCTTTAATGTTTGCTGCTGCAAAAAAAAAAGCATGTTAAAAATGTGGCAGGCATTTTTTGAAGCAAACACACACTCAAACATAAATAAAAAATAAAAAAAAGCTATATGCAAAATATTCAAATTTTCAAGTGAACTGGAATTTTAAGCAAATGAAATGAGTTTTTAGAGGGGGTTGGGCGCTACCTAAAAAAAGGGGTTGTTCGGGTTGTTCAGGTTGTTCGGTTCGGTATAAGACTTGTTTGGTTATGTGGTGCAAGTTTAATGGGCTTGGAAGTTTTGTGGGCTTTGTAGCTATGTTGCCAGGCGACGAGTTTGTTATTTTTTTTATGCTTTTTATTTCATAAAAAGGGTTTCAAAGCAGCTGCTTGGCAAGTTTTTTTTAACAAAAATAATAGTTTTATATAAGTTTGAATAGGTTTGTATGGGATTGCATATATAATAGATCCAATTAGCTGAGTTATGAAAAGCGTGTGTGTATGCTGCAAATGGTACTTAAGTAGTTTGATTTTTTGTTTTCAAATTTATATGCTAACAAGATGTTTGAAGTGAAAAGTATTGGGGTTTTTTTTTTTGTCTATAAATTAGCTGCATTCTAAACTGAGAAAAAAAAAATAGTAGAATTCTAGTACTTTGGAAAGTTTTTGTTTTCATTCAAATACAGTGTATGCCTCAGAAAATATAGAAATGAAGCAATTTTGCCAACACATTTGGTTCCTCTAATTTTCCCTGGTGCAGTTTGAAAAATTTCAACTTGCTAATAGATCGGATTGGTTAGTACTGATACTGATTTTTTTAAAGCAATTTTTTCCTTAGAGCTGCAGCATAGTTTTTGGCGGTTTCGAAGTATTTTTGAACGTTTACATAAAGTATCCGACACGTTAACTTGAATATAGATTGCCAAAGAAGATAGATATGCCCAAAGCGCAGTTAACAATTTTTTTAATAACACAGCCACACAAAAAAAAAAACTAATTTATGATCTTTATGTTTTTGTTGACTAGTATCCAAAAAACCCTATCAAGGCAACAGAAAAAAGCGACTTTTGAATCTTCACGTTTTTGAGGGCTGAGATCCAAAAAACCCTAACACGTCAGCGTTGTAACAAAACCGTAAAAAGCACCTTAAAGTAAGGTATTTTTGAAGTAATCTTTAAAACCTGACCAGGTTTTTTTTGACCTCGCAATCGTATTCAGGGATTCCAACGCATAGATTATTTATGGTACGTTTTGAGCATATTTTATAACAAGGCAAAAAAAAAAATACAACTTTCAGGTTTGGTTATGTTTTTGATATCGCTGATTTCGAATCGTAGGTTCAAAAATCCCAGCACGTCATGTCAGACATAATCTCAAAAAAGCCCACAAAACAAGATATTTTGAAGTTTACTCAGAAACCTGCTGAGTTACGTTTTTTTTACCTCTGATGCGGATTCAACGAAACAAACAATATATCAAAAATGTGCAGGTCCCAAAAACCCCCGCAAGTTAGACTTCAAACATAACCTCAAAAACCACTCAAAATGAAATATTTTGAAGATTAACTCGAAAACCTGACGAGCTGCGAAATTTTTTGACTCCGGATTCGCATTCAGCGTTCCCTTAAACATACATCTAAAAAAAACGCTGAACAATCGGTTTCCAAAAGAATTTTTGTTGCGTTTTTGGAGTTTTAGATAGAACTAAGACGCCTTAGGAGAATTCAGTCGAAATACATAAGAAACAAATTCTATGTCACGCCACTTTTATATTTTTTTTGTGTTCCTATGTAATTTACAATAGCTCTTCTGCAGTTTCTGCACGCTGTATTTGTTCGCCAAAAGTACGGGCGGCCAAATCCAGATCGCTTAATAGCAATGGTTGGTATTCTCTAAAAAACTCTCCATTGTTTTTTCGTGTAAGAAACTTATTCTAGATCGATTTCAGAATATTTGTCATATCTTTCGCGAGATATCCAATACACTAAGCCATAGCTACATTTTATATACATATTCCCTTGCATTTTGAAATTGAGCTGAAATCCAATCTGCAGCTTTTAGAAATTTCTTAAAATATTCCAAGCACGATATAAAAATAATTGCTTCTTACAAAAAGTACAAGTTAAGTTATCAAATATTTACTTAAACTAATCATAGCTGAACTTTGTTTTAACTTGGCCAATTGTTTTGGCATTTTATTAAAAACTGATTAATAGACAATGTTGCCTCAAAGCACTGGGGAATTGTATTGCAACAGCTAACAACTAACAAAGTGGCCAAAATAGCCATATTAAAAATTAAAAACGCTCAAAATACTCTTAATGCAAGCTTTTTGTATTTCTTTCTCTTACAATGCTCTTCTGGAGAGTGTATCAACGAGGGCAGGCTAAAAAGTAATCGGTTAAGCCACGATACAATATTATTAATGACGAGGTTTTCATTATTAGCGAGTTTTTTATTAGATGATTGCTGTTAAATTTTTAACAAGCTGCGTCATCCTGTGTCAGAAAGTTGAGAACGGAGAGAATTTGAGTATCTTTTCAGAATCGAATAACAAAAATCAAATCATAAGGTGAAGAGAAAATTATACAATTTTTTTGGAATAATATGAAAATGCATCAGTTGGATTAAAATTAGGACAAACAAAGATTTTCTTGGATAATATCCAGGCCGGCCAAGAAAAAGTAGATCAAATCTACGGCATGGTCTTGGACGATAGACAAGTAAAGGAGCTTGACATTTTTATGTTCGAAGAAGATGGTTTTACTTAAAGATAATTATTCTCTCTATATTCCACGGATCACAAATAAGAGTTATGGCACGAAATTACAAATCTCAATATATCATTTCAAAGTACTATCCAAAAAGATGATATATTTTTATTTAAAAGTTTTATTAGTACAAAAATTTAAAAGTTAGAGTTATTTTGTGATAATTCTTACGATTTTCAAATTACGAATTTCTGTATTAAAAGCTTTCTACAATTAATTATTTTCAAATATTATTCTTAACATTCCCAAATAAAGAATTTCCTTATACAAAAAAAAAAAACGAAACAAGAATTTAACAAATTTTGATATCTCGAATTTGTTTTTGCTTTTCAGCACAAATATTTCAATCAACTTACATACCAAGGAAGAGTGGGGAACAAGATGATGTTAAAAGATTGTGTGAAAACAGTGTAAAAAATAATTAATTTTACCTTAAATAAGGCAGCTTCATAATTGTTCAATAAATATATGTTTTATGATTATTTATGGAATGATTGTCTGCTTTAAGGGTCTTTACATATCAAACTATTCGGAAAGCATAAAAGAACTAAGGCATAAGAATATGTTGGGATAGGTTACTTTTCGAAAAAAATATTAGTTTCTTAGCTTACTTTATTATCGACTAGCCTGCCCTCGTAGGTTTGTATATGCATATGCATAGTGGCATAGCTTATAAAGATTTTGCTATATACATATATAGGTATGTGTGTGTGTGTGTGTATGTATGGTTGTGTGCAAAGTGCACATTACCGGCGCGTAAATGTGTAAAGGAAGAAAACTACGAATATTTTTCGTATGCACGCCCAATTTAAAATTAATTGCCAGACACAAAAGAACAGCAACAACTACGACTGCAACAACAACTACAACGAACAACGAACCGAAGCTATGCATGGGATATGGCATGGTATGTCGATGGCAACGTAGATGAGGATGTGGGCGTTGCTCTTCAGGGTAAAAACAACAGCGAATGCAGGGCGTATACACAATTTGCGTTGATTTTCCTTCTCATTCTCGCCCTACCTAGGTGTGTATGTTTGTGTGTGTGTGTGCACTGAAGTATGCATGCAGAAAATTAAAATTAATAATTTATATTAAAACACTGCACATACACACACACACACACACATAAGGCACACGAATTGCAGCAAAAAAGAAAAACCAAAAACATAAAATTCATTTAATGAAAATCCCTTTTTTTTTGTCAGTGTATGTGTGCATGAGTAGTGCTAAAAATAAATCCAACAAAAACAATTTTTCATTATGAGCCACGATAAGAAAAAATGTGCAGAATTTCTTTATCTAGCTATAAAATAAATTTAATAAAGGAAGCGTTTTTTTTTTTGTTTAAATAAATATTAATAAGGAATGCTGTAAAGAAAGTATTTTTGGAGATTTAAGCGATTTCTGCGCGTGCCTTTTTTAGTAAAAGTTTGTTCTTATGTGCTTAAATTTTGCATCTCTAAGAAGTTGTTTTACAACTAAACTAATTTACCAGATGATCTGATCTTTCCAAAACAGAATTGTAGATTGCTTCCAGATTTAGATGCAATAAGTGGCTAAAACAACTTTCATATAATTTTTGATTTTGCAAAAATTTTTAAGTCAAAATAATAGTTATAAAATAAGCGTTAAATATAATAATAATAATTAAAAAATTGAAAATATTAATTAATTTTGAAAATATTAATTTTTAATTAAAATTGATAAATAACTTTTACTTTTAGACCTGCAAATAAAAATTATAAAATATTGCTTTAATATTTATTTTTATTTTAAAATCGCGAATCTTTTATTTTACAATTTTCATACAAAAAATAGAAAATTAAAATTTTTGGTCAATTTTAATTTTATAAATTAACTCCTGTAATTTTAACAATTTGCGATATTTTTCATTAAAATTAAAAATGCCATAATTTTGTACGTTAAAATAAAAATTATGAAATAATGTTTCAGTATCAAACGCAAAATAATTCTTATTTTTCAATCTTCATATAAAATAATTGAAAATAAAAATAGTCAATTTTTATTTTATATATTACTCCTTTAATTTGAAAAATATTTTTTGAATTTTTTTCATTAAAATTGCGAAAAAATCTTATTTCTGGATCAAAAAATCAGCCAAATAACTCGTATTTTTTAATTTTCATAAATTTTTTTTTAGTTCAAAAACTAAGAGTTATTATAATTATTTATATTATTATAAAGTTGAAATAAATTCGAGTAAAGTATTACCTTCCAGTTATTCAACGGACACATGCTTGAATCTAAGTTTGCGACATTCAAATATTGTCGAAGTTCCAAAATTGAGTTAGCCCTACAATTTCGGATCTTTTGAGATTTGTTTTTTTCTAAAAAAACGAAAAGTGTCTGCGACGTGGATGTCGTTGATTGCCCATATTTTATTAGTAATTGGATTTGGTCGATAATCGATAATCGAAATAAAAATATCGATAATCGGAAAAAAATAAAAAACATCGCTGCATACATATAACATCGATGTTACTTCAAGCACTATATTGGATGCTATCTCCTTTTAGATTTCTATCTTAAAAAATTCCTAAGATTTGATATTTCTTACTGAGTTTTCAGGCTTATGATTGGTATGGCTTCAAGAAAGTAGTGGATCATCAATATTAAAAACCTTATAATCTTAAGACCGGATATAGTTGTTCAAATTATGTTCCAACATTTTTGTATAATTTTTTTTGCTTACTTTTAAGCCATAAAACGCTCTGTTCCTTTGCTTTATCTGTTATTAGTTTAGAATCTTAACTTAATAACTGCAGCTGCCTAATAAGCATTTGTTGTTGTTGTTATTATTAATTCATAAGAAAGTCAAAGAGATTTTGCTTATTAGCCAGAACAAGCTTAGAGACAATGTTGTTGCTGCCAGCTGCTATTAGCCAATATAGAACTAGCCAGCTGAAAAGCCAAGCATGGGAAGTAAAGTTTAAGCCAAGTTATGCCAGTGCTGCCAATGCTGTTTTGTTTTTTTTTTTGCATTTTCTATGCGCTTCTCTTGCTTGCTTATTATTATTTATGCGAGTTGGCTTTGGCTTTTATATTTTTATGCATGTATGTGTGTGTGTGTTTGTATGCGTGTGTACTTGCTGCAGTCGTTATTGTTGGCTGCAGTTATGTGCAGACAAAGTTAGTTTGTGGCCCAACCCAGGCAATAATAATAACAGCAATAATAATAACAACAACAACAACAACAACAACATGGCATACAACACACAACGTCGAACTTTAATTGCATAATTATGTGCAGTTTGCAATTTATCATTTTTCCATGTTGTCGTTTTTTTTTTGTGCTTGTTGTTTTTCTTTCCTTTTTTTTTTTTTTGCTTTGTTGCGCGTTGTTGTCTTTTTTGTTTTGTTTTGTTTGCAGGCTCTCTGTAATTTATGTGCTCGCTGCGGCTTTTTTTATGCTGCTTATATTTTTGCTTACTCGTTTTTTTGTTTTTCTCTTTTTGGTCAAAAGGAAACAGCAAAACTGAAATTTAATGCAGCGCAAATATTGTTCGCCTGTTCATATATTTATATACACTATATATCTAAAAATTTTAAGGGTTTTATAGATTTGTGCTATGTACTATGTAACAGTCAGTAGGACTCATGGCAAGGTATGTCTGAACAACTATATACCGGGGAAGCTCAAGCTGCACGAATTCTATAGGAGTATACTTTTTCGGTTTAAAAGCTTATCTGATTTTAAATCGAATTTGCTCAAACTGGTATTTTGTTCTCTATTATTCTTAAATTACGTATACGTATTAAGCATTAAAAATTCTTGACATTTTTCTCAGTGTACACAAATCATCCTCAATTATAAGAACTAAGGCTGCAAAGCGAGCTATAAGCAGTTGCCAGCCACATTTGGCATTTAGATTCATGTGAATCTAATAAACAAAAAGGCATTGACGTTTTCTAAAAACAAAATACGCAACACTTTGTTTCCTTTGCAATACAACATTACTATTTTTTTTAGAAAAATATGCAGTGTATCCCAGTTTCGGACACCGCCTGGACTGATTTAAATTTTTATGTTTTTTTGCCATTCTTTTGCTTTTTGTTGCACACGCCCTTTTGTCGTGAACTCTGTTGTTGTTGTTTGGTTTTATTAATTATAATTTATGTTTAATTCCTTGCGTGCTTATCGCTGTCGCTTATAAAACGATCCATAATCATTTGATGCGATCCGCAGCTCCAAGGCGTGGGAATGCATTGCTAATCAAGCAATTAGCGAGCGTCATCAAATGTGCATTAGTAGAGTGAAGTTCCAAAAAGTAGAGAAAGAGTTGGAAACAGCTGCAGTCTGAGGCAGAGCGTCTATTTTAAGTGAATTTCAATATGGATTGTCAGTCAGCCTGAGCTGGCACAGAGTTTGAGATACTTCATGTGCAATGTCTATGAGCAATTTGGCATTTTCGTTGACGTTGTTGGCCAGACGCTTAAAAGCAATGGTACACACAGCCACAGACACATATGAATACACAATCACACACACACACACACACATTATAATATCTGCAGATGCAAAGGACTGGGGCAGACGGATGGCAGCCAGACGACGATGACAACAAGGACTATGTAGCTGTGACGTTGCATTTAGTAGCAGCAGCAACAACCAAATAAACAAGCAAACTGAGTCTGGTTGGATGCTGCTAGGCAACAGAAACTAAAGGAGCGGCAGTTGGAGCTAAAGCAGAAGACGAGACTCGGACTTTAACTCGAAGCACAAAGGCAAGGAAAGAACAGCATCGCGCTATCTAACTATTAGATACTCTTGCTGGCATAGGCTGGTAAAGATACAGTAGTTATTCGGTGTGTCAGATTTCAAGATGATAATAATTCAGGACTCAAGATCTTGAAAAGCATCAGCTTTTGGATCATAAATTTTTTGTTTGCTAGCTGTTTCTCTTTTTGTTCAAAAGGAATAAGCAAAACCGAAATGCAATGCATCGCAAATATTATTCGCCTATACAAATATTTTTATTACACAATCAAAATTTTGTATACTTAACGTGCCCAGCTTGAATCTTGAAAAGATCTTGAACAGCATCACGATTAAAGCATTGTAAAAGTTATTTTTTAATCATACAAAAACCTTATAGAAGGCTTTCAAAATAAAAACTTTTTTCTAATAAAATTTTACTTATAAAACCTTCGCACGTAATTCTTTTAAAAACTGCAAACTAAAAGACTGGCTTATATAAAAATAAGTAATTAAAAGGCTAGTCTAATTTTAACTTATTGCTCATAAAGATATGATCCTTGCACATGTCAGTTGCAAATGTATGTATATATCCTTTGTAAGTGTATAAATATGGCATAAGGCAAACGCGGAGAAATATTGAAAAACAAAGAAAATTAGTTGAATAGCAGTATATGCATGTGTATGTCTATGTGCGAGTATAAAGTGAGAAGGCAAAGGCTCAACCCATACAAATAATGGCAACCCAGTTGGAAAAAGCGGAACAACAAACGTTTCTTAAAATAAAGAATATGCTTAGCAGAAAAAAAGGTTAGTTCAAAAAACTTAGACCCCATTACTGAAATTCCTAATATTTATTGTTTATTCAATAAACAACTTATACAAAATATGTTTTGATTTAATATATGTGATGTTTAGGCCTAAATCGTTAAACCTTAAAAAGCTGAGTAAGGTTCAGCGGACTGCAGAACTGACCATAAGCGGGGCTCTTTGCTCCACACCTAACGAAGCACTAGATGCTATACAGACAAGGTGGGCAAATAATCAGCCGTTCTATCGGCTTTACGTATGAGATGATTCGGTTATGCCATGATTCTCAAGGGAAACCCCCTAGTTCCCAAGAGTACGGACTATTGCTCTCCGCAGGAACACTTTGCAACTAGCTTCAAAACCCATATCCCAACCAGGAATGAGTGGAGTTTAGGAGTACCAGGCCCAGCGGGCTCTTTAAAGCTTTTCACGGACGGTTCCAAGCTGGACGACCGTGTGGTTGGTGGCGTCTACATTGAGGAATTCAATGTCAGAAAAACCTTCCGACTCCCGGATCACTGCAGTGTTTTTCAGGCAGATGTCATTGCGATCCAGGAGGCTCTGACAACAATAAGAAACTTACGAGTACGAAATGAGAACATATGTATCTACTCGAACAGCCAGGCGGCTATTAAGTCCTTTGCCTCGTTGACTTCGTGAATGAAGTCAGTGAACAACTGCCGCTTGTCTCTGGAGGAGATGGCTGAGCAGTTTTCAATCAACCTCATATGGGTACCAGGACATAGGGATATCGAGGGCAACTGTATTGCGGATGAGCTGGCTAGACGAGGAACTACCAGCATCCTCCATCAAGACAAGGAGGGCCTGGGTATACCCATGGCCAGCTGCAAACTGAGAATACGAAATTACTTCGATCTCGTTGCAAACCAAACGTTGAATCGGACATCGAACACGTGTAGGATATCTCGGCAAAAATGGCCGACATACTGCAAAAAAAGAACTAGAGGTGCTATCACCGGACATTGGCTGGTGGGATTTCATGCACACAGGCTTAACGCTCCTCATCATGACTTCTGTAGAAGCTGTGGCGATGAGGAGGAGCTAGAGACAGTAGAACACCTTTTCTGCCACTGCCCTGGACTGTGCAGGACTAGATTCCGTTTTCTAAAGTCACACTTCCTTGATGAATTGTCTCAGCTCTCGGAGCAGAGTCCAAAATGCCTCTTAAGGTTCATTCAAACCGCCGGATGGCTGTGACTAATCTCATGTAGGAGACCTCGTGAGTGGGGAAGAGTGGTGAACGGTCCACCGTAGCGGTATCACAACGGGCCAGTTCTTGGCCTACGTGAGTTGGGACTATGAGTCCCAACTGCCGCCATAGCCTAACCTAACCTAGACCTAAATCGTATGATCTTAAGAACGTTTTGTTGTAGCTGGCATTTTTTTTGGTTCATCACTCTATGCCCTTTTGAGTGCACCGTACTGAATTAAGTATGACTTCACATAGCCTATAGGCTATAGCCAGCGGACGATTAAGCCGCATCCAATGATGCCTCATTTGTTAAACTATAATAAGTATTTTAGAAGTTATAAGTGAACAGATGAACATATTTATTTAGTTATTCACATTAGACTAAGTTCTTAACACTTAAGCTAATATGTGCTGGAACAGTTTGAGCAACAAGGCCATCGTAATTGCTTAAAAATGCAGATAAAGCTTTTTATGCATCTAATAATTACGCCTGTCGGCGGGAATTGGGACCAATCCGGTTCCGAATTTTGCTAACATATGAACCAATAAAGCCGCATAGGTGCTTCAATTTTGAATCGTTTTATTCAGGGCTGAGTCGTCTCTTTGCGCATATAAATCCAACTGGGTTGGAATGTACTTGTACCAAGCGTCGTATGCGCATTATTTCAAGGGTTGAACTAATCACAGGCAACGCATGCATGTATGCATGCATAACATATACATATATGTGTACGTATGTGTCTTTGTCTATGTCTGCCTGTCTGTGTGTGCTTTAAGGCTTAGAGGCGCCTGAAGCGCGCTTTAAATGTCATATAAAACAAAATATTTTATTTCATTTTGTTTACATTAAAATGTCTAAATTGTCAAAGAGCATTATTTAATTTTGTTTATAAATAAGCTGAAAGTGGGGGTTTTAATAAACGTGTAAATATATTTTGGCCAAAAAGAGTGGAGTACAAAAGTATGCAAAGCTTGTTTAAAGGCAATGCTAAAAATAAAAACAAAATTTAAGTTCAATATTATGATATTAAAGACAGTCAGCGGACAAAAACAAAAGACAAGATAAAAAGAAATATATATATACATATATAAAAAATAATAAAAATAACTGAACGGAAACAACCCCCATGTGCGCACTTAATTCATGCCAAAATTAAAGCGAGTCCAGAGTCCAAATGGAAAAAAACGAATACCGCACCAAGCCACCCACACGCACATATACTATACATATATATATATATATAAGCAATGTAGGTGTGTGTGTGTGTATACAAGGCATTATGAACGCGTATTTGTGCGGTGCGGTACGGGGGTGGCAATTGAAAAGCTTTACTCGACTTCGTCGTTGCTGCTACAAGTTTTGCTTGCTTACATTTTTTTTTTTTGCTTTTTTGCTTTTCAATATGGCAAGCTGTATATACGTAGAAGAAGAGAGTGTGTATGTGTGCATGCACATTTATCAAGTGTATATAAAGCTGCTGCTATATACAGGCAGCAATTTTGTATGGCGCGTTTGGGCCATGTTTTCTATATAATGTATATACATATATATAGATGTATGTATATGCTTTTGTATATAGTTGTGTGTGCGGCAGCACGTAAGACAAGCAAACAGTAAATAAAATGTAAGTATACAAGAAATTAACGAGCAAACGATTTTTATGGCAGCATTTTTGCCTTAAAGCGCTTAATGCGTTCTATATAGTATGTATAAGTATACATACATATATGCATATAACTATATGTGTGTGTGTGTGAGTTGTTTTGTGTGCAACTGTGTTAGTTGAAAAATGTTTTTAAAAATGACATGCTTCGAAAGTTTAAGCAATTTATGTTCATTTTAAATTGAATTTAAAATTTATTGCTGCAATTTGGTCTGTGTGTGTGTGTGCGAGAGCAAGCGGAAATGCTTGGCTTATGTAAAAGTTGGCCTTCTCTCTCTCCCTCTTGCTCGCTGTATATTTCAGTGTAAGTCTGCAAAGTTGTAAATTTCATTGCATACATTTTCGTGCTGTACCAAAGAAAATTCATTAAGCAAAAAATACGCATGAAAATTGCAGGCAAAATGCAATTTTAAATGTGCAAAAACAATTTACAAATGTGACAAATCAATTTACTAATTTGGCCTTAAGCGCTTCACTAGCAAAAAGGCCAAACGCTGCCACGTGGCTGCCAAAAAGGTCAATCAACTTGTCGAAATCAAAGCAAGCCAGAAAAAAGAGAATAAAAAAACGTTAAGGAATTATGAGAAACCTTTTTAGCGCACACTCTTCTTTTTTTTTCTTTTTGGGTATTTAGGGCTGCACGCCTTTAGACATGCCGCAGACTTGTCTGCTCCGGACGAGACCGAAACAGTGCTCCCAAGGCAACAGCTGGACGCCAACAAAGCAAACAAAAAAAAAAAAAAAAACTTGCCAAAAGGACATGCAAATTATTTTCATTCAGTATGTTGGCCTTTTTTTTTGTTGCCTGCTGCCTACGAAATAGCAACAGTTGTTAAGTCTGTGCATAAGGTTTATGCCTAGTCCTTAGAAAAGGTTGACGACACTTGCGCCAAAGGATACAAGGCTACAGCAAGGCTGGAGCAGGCAAATTATACGCGCGCGACATTGAATGGACTGCGGAAACATAAAGCCAAGTGCTTGGCAGGCACGCTGGTTCTTAAATAGCCCAAGGACATTTGGGTAAAGCGCAAAAAAAAAGGGCACAACAAATTTTTGCCTGTGCCTGGGACGTTGGCGCAAAAAAAAAAGGTCAAGTGCGTGCGTAGTGCGACAAAGGGTTAAGCGTCCATGGACTACCCACAGCGCAAGGGTTTGATTTTTGTTGTTTTGCTTCTTTTTTTCTGCTGCTTGTTGCGTCCTTTTATGATTAGATAATGTTGTAGCAGCCTTGACCCAGTATGCTTTGGCTTTGTCAGTGCGCCGACCTTGAACTTGTCAGCAGTCAACTTAAAGCTACGGGCGCTTAACCTTGAGACTCGAGCATGCCAAGAAGACTTGTTGCTGCTCAGATTTCCATTGACAGCGGCCAGTCAATTGGCCAGCCCCGAGGCACGCTGCGGCAGTAAGTAAGTGCCACTTGCCACTTGCCACTATCCAATGGCTCGCACACATGACGCATAAACTTGACTCCATTCAACACACTGCCTGTTGCGTTTGCCTTTTCATGAGCTTTCATTGTTTGGTTGTTCACACAATCACAACAACAACAACAACATGGGGAAAAAAAAATACACAAACTACAAATGTTAACCACAACAAACGCGACGCCAAATGACTGGCAGTGCCGCAGTTGGTGCCACTGCCACCGTAGTTGCTGGCTGCCTCACGTGCTGCGTGCTGCCAAAAGTCAGCCGACGTCATCGTCTCGATTACGTTTCAGTTTGGGACATCACAAGTGCTGCTTGACTGTGGTTAGCTGCCGCTGCCGCTGGCAACCACAGACACAGACCCCTGCCCAGACCCAAAACCTGGCCAACAGTCCAAACAGTCCAAACACTTGGACGACAAATTGTCTGTGCCCCGTTGGTTGACTGGCTGCCTGCTGGTCTGCCACGGGTCTGCTTTACTTTGCTGTTTTTATATACACTATAAATAGAGTGTAATACGAAGAGTTTCTACGGCAGCTGGTAGCACAGGGAACACTTGCTGAGTGGGGACATACGCGAAGAGCTGCTTGGGATCTTTATATACAAAAAAAAAAAAAAAAAAGGCTGTATATACATAGAAAGTAATGTTAAAGCTATATAAATTTTGATTGCAGTAGCTTCGAACTTTTTCAGAAACTATCAAAACAAGCAATATTTTTCACAGTCGTTATTCGATTGCTAATTTGTCCAAGCAGCCAAATAAAAGTGTTGGAAATTAAATAACAAAACAAAGTATTCGATGAGCTCTTTCTGCTCTATTTATTCGATATTTCTGAAGCTTCATTAAATAATCCTATCCAGCTATCTCAGCTTTTGAGTTGTAAATCCAATCATATTTATACCCTGTTCCTGTAGGTACAAAGGGTAACTAGATTTGTGCAATGTATGTAACGGACAGAAGGAGTCGTGGCAGACCCCTAGTCTATAACAAAATGTTTATCATAACCTCGGGTAGCGATTGAGCCATGTCCGTCCGCCTGTATATACAGAGAGACATCAAACTTAAAAAAGCATTAAATATTTATATTCTTCGGAAATATCCGTTCCTGTCGTGTCTATTTCAAGTCAATCGATTATCGAACAGATTTTGATTAGTAACCTGTCTATCAATAGCAATTATTATTTCAAGTGGTACTCTTTCCACAAAACCCCAAATATACTGGTATATGGCAAAACCAATTATAAAAAACTTCATATAATACAAAAGAAAATGTCAAAAATCGCTTATATGCAAATAGACTTAAATGAAGGTTATATTTTAGTATATTTCATAATAATCTGTTCCTATAGTTGGCTTCCAAAAATGCACATTAAAAAGTTGTAAGTTGCAATTATCTGAACTTTGAGCATATTTAAGTAAAGCTGACTTTAGGTCTTGTCCTAAAAAATTCAAATCCCTTACCAAAAACGGATGTGGCATTTTTTTTTAAAGATATTCAATGCAGACATGCCGTATACTTGATTTCTAAGGACTTACTCAAGCCATACTCGATTGTTCAAATCTCTATAAAAAGTATTAAAAAAGCTTGCATAAAAAAGCTTTTATTATGCAAGCTCCCAGAAAGAGTATTCAAATTTTGTGGCGCAGCGTTAACTTTTCGTTATATAACTTCTTTTTTTTGTCTTCTTAGTTTTTATTATGAGCTGTCCGCATGTAAGCGCTTATATCATGGCACAAGCATCGCACGTAGGAGTCGCCATAGTCATCGTCAGCGACAGCAGCAATGCCAGCGCCATCTCCGTCTCCAACGTCATCATCAGCGTCATCGTCAACAACATTGCCGCAGTCGCAATCCGAGTGTTGCTGTCACGGTTGGTGGTGCCCATTGAGGCTACTGAGGTAGCCGCTCTGGCGCCAACATGTTGAGCATGTTGGCATTTATGTGCCGCCAGTGACTATGTGAAGTGTGTGTGAGTGATAGCCAAGGTGTGGCTGGCTGACTCTATGGCTAGCGCTCTGGCCAAGCTTGTTGTCGGCTTTGTAGCGCCTTTTGATAGCTTTGACATTGTCTGGCCACAGCCACGCGACACACATTGTTGAATGGAGGCGCGTTATACCATTGATGTGGCATGGTTGTTGGCCATTTTCATGTTCAAACATTTCAACAGCTTTTATTGTGGACTAATTGTTCGACTAACGCGTTTGAGGGCAGACTGCAGGCACTGCAAATATGCAGCTTGCAACAGGTGCCAGCCAATGATGGCCAAAATACATGCAAAAATGGCTGGACAAGGGTCTATGGCAGACTGCGCCAAATCCCAAAGCGTTGCCTTTTGTTTTTGATGAAAGTTCGTGCATGTGTGTGTGTGTGTGTGTCGGGCTAAAGGTCACGAGCAGCCTGCACGCGGTCTAAACAAACAGCAACAACAAAAAAGAATGCATAGATATGGGTTTATGGCCGTTGCTGTTTTTGCCTCCTGCTTGGGCTGACTGTTGTTTTGGCCAACGTGTGTCACTGGGCCACAAAAACTTCACTTTCACACAAAACCAGCCAAAAGCGAAATGCCAACAACAATAAAGACTGCAACACGGCAACAACGGCAAAGTTTGGAATTGTTGTTGCCGGAAAGACGTGAGCAAGCCAACAACAGCACAAAGGAGGCCAACACTTGTACATGGCTATAGTCAGTGGCACTGCAGCAGCTACCAAGTCAACTCAAGCCAAGCCTGTAAACTTCAAGAAGAAGAAGAAGAAGCTGCTGCTGCCAACACGGCAACTTGGCCAAGTTAAAAGCAAAGCCAATGGCAACGGCAACGACAACGACAACGGTGGCTGTTCAATGTCAAAGTCGTCGCGCAAAGGAGTCCATACTCGACTAAGGAGTTGACGCCATCTAGACGACTCTGGTGCTGCCCACTTGCGGCAACAACAGCAGATACTGGGCTGACTTGTTGCTGCTAGTAGCTTTGGCTTTTTGTGCGATTTTATGGCAAACCAAGTTGTAAGCCAACTAGTGAAAGAGGCAATGCGGCATGAGTGGCAAGTGTTGTAGCCATGTGATTTGGCTCTGTGCCTGCGTTTTTATGGCTTTGCCAGGGCATGCCGGGTATATGTGTGTTTGTATAGCTGTGACAACATAATCAACGCTTCATTGACGGCATTTTGGACATAAACACAGCTGTTGCTGCTGCTACTGTCGCTGCTGAGCTGCTGTGTGGCCTCGGATTACGGCAAGGAATGTCGCTTACAGCAGGGTTACAACTGCTGCCAAGGACGACGAAGGATATGCACAACAAGCATTGCTGCGAATGACTATTAAAGTCTGTCAACTTTTTTTTACGACAAAACAACGATAATGTGAACAAGCAGGAAGTAAGCATGGCAAACACTAGAGATTACACTGAAAGAAATGGCTACATTAAAGGAATAGTGATTGTCTGAGTTTCGATGCCAATCTTTTTTTTCCGCTGCCAAAGGAAAAGTTTCAAGAAAAGCCATAAGCAAATGGCCCGCTAATATGCAAGGTGGTCCACTTACATGTAGCCCGTTTCAGTTGAAATACTTTAAAGAAAAGTGATCCTGTGCTGTTATAACAGAATGGCATCACTTTGCAGAATTTTCGTATACTAAGCGTAACACTTGCTTAAGTCGATAGATCAAGTTCGACATTTGTCGTGAGTTAAGCTGAAGCAATTTTTTTGTCGATATAGTCTTTAGACTTCAAATATCCCCATACAAAAAGTACGCTAAAGATAAACCAGGCTAGAGCATTAGCCAATAAAAATCACTATTTTTTTAATATCAAGCCAACATGGAAGAATGTCTTTAATAAATTAATCGTGTCATCTTATTGGAACCAGTAGTGCCTTCGGGTGGCGTTTAGTTACCCATGATTAGTATCTCCTTGAAAACTATGTGCCTTAGAATTTGTCGATACCAAACTAATATAAAATTTCTACGGGTTATATTTTGTATGTCCTTTTTCAAATATTTCTCGCTACACATCTTACATAAAAAATTGTTTGACTTCTTAATCGTCGTTGTCCACGTCAACATTTATTTTACGGTTTAGCATGGACGCTAGATGGCGCCAGCAAGTTTTTGCATATTTGAGCTTACAATAATATTAAAAGCATTTATATATTATTATATATATATATATATATTGTTTCTAATTATGCCCAAAACAGATGTTTACAGAAGCAAAATGTTTGCAATCAAATTGAGCTGTTCCAAAAATTATCGAATGCAAATTCAAGCATGCGCAAAAGTGATCGAAAATTACAATTTTTTTCGTCTTCGGCTACGTTGCAGCTTTTAAAATTTAATCACTTAGGCACTCAATCTGTTTGCGAGTACTATAAAGATCATTTGTGATCAGTGATGCCAATTTTGACTCTTTCCAATAGATTTTTTCTTTCAATCTGAAAAATATCGAACAGTAGCTTTTTGGAAATCTATCATTCTTTGGCTATTAGATGGCAAGCAGAATCATGATGCAGTAGACTAAGCTGAAGTCGCATTGATGGACAAAGTCTCTAAAAAGTCTCTATTTTAAGTGTATTATATAAAAAAATCTTAAATCTTAAAGCCGCATTTGGCAGATTTGCAGCGAGTCAATAAGAAGTTTAGGTATAACAACTCCAACCCGACAAAACTTTTGGAAGATTTGTTTGTACTAGCTAGAACTAAAAATAACTCCCGCAGATGTCGAAGTAGACATTTTTGTAAAGAGCTTAAGATGAAAATTTGTGGATAGGTATCTGTGCTTAGGCCAAGAACTTGAGTTGGAAATGAAAAAAATAAAAGGCTAAGATATACGAAAAAACAAAGAAACACTTTCATTTGTTGTAATTTGTATTTAATCTAGGTTTCTGAACAACTTCTAGATTTGAAAAAAAAAAATATTTAAATATTAATATTATAATAAATTAAAAATCTTTTTGTAAATAGTAAAAAAATATTACTTCGATAATGTAAGTATGTGGGCATGTTGACAACTCTTTTATCGATATATACTGAACGATAAACAAATTTTAGTCAATATATTAATTCATCAATAATTGGTTTTGGTAAAAATTCACTACGAATCCAACCAAGAACTGATTGTTAAAATTCGTAATAAAATTGCTTTTTTGTAATCCTGAATACTGATTCTGAAGCTTCTCCTGCTTGACTAATCCGGAATGCAATAGATTTCAACAATATCTATTCATGTGCTTAATTTTGTGTCAATTCTCAACATGCTTCATTTTGGACCCTCAAATTATTTACTGTGCACGACCTTGAATCTCTCTAGACAGTGAAAGCAACGCCAGGGCAATCCAACAATCCAACAATCCAGCAAACTGGCAACCCAGACACCGATGCAGACCCTTCTTAGCTGTCTGCCTGAAAAAGGAAGCTGCGTGCCAGCATCCAGCATCCAGTTGTAAGGTCAAAGTCAATGCTGATATGAACTCCCCTTAGTACACACGACGGACGGACCAGAAGTCCCAGAGAGTCACAGTTCAGTTCAGCTGGCAGCGTCTGGCGGCAAGAGCCGCAGTCATAGCTACTGTTGTTGCTACTGCTGCTGCTGCTACTTCTGGTGGCATGCCACGGCATGCTGTGCGCGCATTGCATAAGTGGCCGCCTTTGAAAGCGTAACTTTGTCTGGCTTTTCGCCTTTTTTTTTTTGCGCCCTCGGTCTGACGATGATGATGATGACAACGATGACGGCAACGGGCGACCCCAGTGCCAGAGCCAGTGCCTGAACTTGGGCACTGACTGTGCGCTTTGCTACGTGCCACCGGCTGGCTGGTTGGTTGGTTGGTTGATTCGTTGGTTGGCTACTGTTGCTGCCACTGCTGCTGCCTGCGGTGGATTACGTTGTTTTTTGTTGTATTTTTTGTTGTTGCTGTTATTGTTGTTGTGCTGCTCTTGGCTTTTGCTGAATGGAAACCCATTTGCCTGCACAAACAATGCCGGCGTGATGACGTGGAAAATGTTGCCGGCATGTGGCGCATGCCGCGTAAAGCATTTCAAAGCCGGTCTGCCTCTTACTCTCTCTCTCTCTAGCTGTGGGTCTGTCTGGTAGACCGCAGACAAACTGTCTCCGGCAGCTGTAGCAGCAACCCGGCAGTGGCAGTTACAGCCAGTGTAACATTCCAACGAGTGACTTAATTAGTTGGCTTAGGCTATGTTACAATGTCAAGTGTGTTTTTGTACAACTTACCCCAGTTGCTGGTGTTCCATTGCCAGCGGCGGCTACATTTGCGGCATTGCCGGCAGCGACGGGAGTGGCAACATTTTTGGCCTTGCCACGTCCACGTTTTGCATCGGAACGAACGGGTGTGCCATCGGGACCGTAAATAATCTGTAAATAAATTAAATGGTGACAAAACAATTAGAATTAAACAATTAAGTTCTATTTAGAGTCGGGGTAATTGGCAAACAAAAAATTTTAGTTTAAGGCCACAAAACATGCCCCATGCGCAGAATTTGGCAATTTTGTAATCCCAGTCAAAAAGCAGCTCTATTTTTTGTAACGTTACGTCAAGCGCATTTTTTATTGTATCTTTCAGCCGTCATTCATATTTTCTTAATATAGTTAATTTGCAATTTCTTTTCTTTTTGTCTTGCAAATGTAACGTCACGCCAAATTGGAAAAGCCCTTAAGACAAATGTTAAAAGAAACAGCCAAAATCTGTTCGGGCGACTGAAGAATGGGTTTGAATAAAAAAAATAGCGGAAGACGCATCTTTTAAAAAAATGTCCTGTTTTTAGTCCATGAAGTAAGCTCTTTGTTTGTAACTAAATAGATTTGCTATGTCATGCTGTTTATTTAAGTATATAGTATTTTTTTTTTTAATTTTTCTAGTTTAAATTTAGCGAATTTTTGATGACAAGCATAGAAAAAACATAAAATAAAAATTAATTTAAAATTTTTTTCATTAATTTAATTTTTTGTGTATATGATTTTATTGTTAATATTACGCAGCCAAAAAAAAAAAAAACCTTTTTCAGGTTCGGAGGTCGGACCATAATTTTTGGAGTTGCTGAATCCGAACCGAAGTTCCAAAGAGCCCCAGCACGTCATGGTTCTGATATAAACTCAAAATAACCCCTAAAACAAGGTATTTTTAACTAAATTCGAAGAATTTTGAAGATCTGAACGCTGCCTTGATAGGTTTTTGTGGATCTTGGATTCGAATTCAGCCAACCTATAAAATCCGTCGAACACTCGGTCTCAAAAAAAAATATTTTTTATGGACTTTTGGAATCGTATTCAGTGACTCCAACAACGTACATGTAATAAAAATGGCTTGCCGTCTGAACCCAACAATCCATTTTTTTAATTAAATTAAATTGATGTAAGAAATTTAAAATAATTTTATTTGTTAAAAAAAAAAAGTATATTTATAAGCCTTGGAGTATTTTTCAATTGATGCTTTTTATTAATTCTGCATTTGAATATCAAAAATAGCTTAAAATATTAAAAAAAAAAGAAGCTGAACTTCAACCTGAAGGCTTCTTTCTGTTGCTCTTACTTCGTTACAATTTATAATTTATCTTCTTAAACTTTTAACCGTGAAAATAAATAAATAAATGACAAACTTTCAAAAAATGTATAAACCCCAAGAAAATTGCAAAACGGCAACAACTTTTTAAATATAAAACTAGGATCAGCTAATAATAAAAATTGAGGTTAAATAATAATAAATTGTTTAAAAGAAAGTAACGTCATTACAAAATTTAAAACTAACCAAGTTTAAATCAAATAAACGTTTACATTAAGACTGCTTGCGTGCAACTGCTTGCCAGACTGCGTTTTTATTTAATCTGCTTGAATGCTCAAGCAGTTTATAAGTAAGCAGTTTACTGTATAAAAACAGGGCCTGGCATTTCTCTCTTAAGTTAACAGGGCCTGGCATTTACTGTTAAGTTTACAGGGCCTGGCAAGCAGTGCAAATATCCCAATAAAATAATTCCCACTTATATTTATATAGACTTTAGTACTTTTAGTACCTTTATAGAAACTGGTAACATTTGACTTATGGAAATTATTTATGACAACTAAAAATTAAAAGAGATGTTAAATATAATAAAATAAAAGTATTTGATAATAACTTATCAGATAATGAAATTGAAAGAAATATGTAAATATGTAAATTGAATTCATTGAAATTAACAAGCATTAGTAAAAAAGGTGTCAAAATAAAGCAACTTTAAGGAAGTAATTTTAGTACGTACTACAAAATATAAGGAAAGACTTAAGCCAATAAATTCATTTCATAGTTAAATGCTGTTTATAATAAAAAACTTAAAAAAAAAAATTTACTGGTAGCTCCAAAAAATGCTCGGCTTGCCAAATCTCTCTATGTGGCTCTGCTTAGGCTTTCCTTCAATTTTTTTTTAGAAATATATGTTAGGCCAAAGTTTTGATAAAAAATTTTTGTATGCTTTTAATAATTATGACCGCCGTAAGATTATTGTTGGCTTGAAATTTCGTTTAATCGAGTCACTGGCAATACTGAATTTCGATTAAAATAGAGAAAGTTGACTTGAAGCTAAAAGAACCGTGTCTACACAGATATATGGTTTCTAAATTTATATGGGATTTATCTTTTAAATTATTTTGCATCCTTAAAAAAAAAACAAATGAAGTAGGAACTTTAAGTGAACCGAATACGAGGTCCAAAAATCTTAACACTCGCAGTTTTTGAAAGACTCCTAAAAGCAGCATAAAACTAGGTATTTTGAAGTCTGGGATTTTTTCGACCTCGGAATCGGATTCGGGGACTCATAAAATATGTGAAAAACATCACCGGGTAACAGGTCTCGACAAATTTTTTTTGGGGCTTATTTAAAGTTATATTTAAAGTGGTCTACGCAGTCTATAAAAAAAAATCCCATTTGGGATATCCCTTTTGGGAATTTTTTTTTTATATGAAGTTTTGTCATTCCGCGCGAAATTTTTCGAACTGCGTATAGGCCCTAAAAAAAGAAAATGATTTTCGTATGCGCAAGTCGGACCAGGTTTATTATACGCTTTCGGGGCAGTAACCGTGTTCTGTGAAACCACAGCTTGTCAGGGCTCTGTCATAACCTCAAAATTGAGATTTACTTAAGTTAATTTTAAAGGTCCATACGCAGCATGCAAAAAGGTGTGTAGCCAGAGCAACGTAGGCCTTCAGGCAAGCAAAATAAGATTTTTAGAGGTTATCTCAGAATCCTGACGTCCAAGAAAAATCATTGAAAAGTAAAAATTAAAAAAAATGTTTGCTGTTTTTGGAGGTTATCTCAAAACTCTTAATTGTGTGTGTTTTTTACACCTTGGTTTCGAATTTAGCGGCTTAAAATCCATATGGGTACATATACATGCATGTTTTTTGCTGGCCTGTGTGAATAATTTTATTATTATTAGTATTTTTTTATTTATTATTGTATTTTTAGCTACTTAGCGATTTTTAAACAAAAAATTATGTATTTTTGAATTTTTTAACTTAAACCAATAAGAGTTACTTTTCAAATGTAAGGCCCATACGCAGAATGTAAAATTTCGCACGTAATGACAAAACTTTATATATAAAAAAAAATCCCAAATGGGATATCCCACATGGACCTAAAATAAAAAAAATTTATTTAAGTAACTTGTCGATTTTATGATAAAAATTACAAAAGTTACGATTATTTTCGATTTGGAGTTACATTTACTTTATCATATATTTTTTATTTATACTTTTATCTAATGAAGTAAATTCATAAAAAATAAAAAAAACTTTTTGGGAGCTTACAAAAAAATAAATATAAAATAAAGTGCTGGCTGCTTAATAAATCGTTCTCTGCTAAATTTTTATGTTCTACACTTTCTAGCTATGATTCGATTTTTTTTTTTATAATATATAATAATCTTTTACATATAGTATACAGAAGATATTATTATTTAAAACGCTTTAAAAGCTTGCTGCAGCAATAACAACTTCAATAAATCAATAATTTTTGAACATTTGCTGCAAATTCAATTTAAAAACATTTCTTTCAGCATATACCGTAGCAATGACCTCAAACCGAACTTCCTCCCTCGCTTGCTTCTTCCCCTGCTGCAACAATCGACAATTTAGGAACATGTGTGCACAACAGTTGGACAAGCTGAGCCATGGATAATTCCAATAAGCATGAAAGATGTTGCTGCTACTCAGCACATACCTACATATATGCATATATAAATTACAAGTACATACAACAGCCAACACTATGTATCGTATCTACATACAATATATACAAAAGCATCTATTTCCGTAGAAATAATATAAAATATATATATATATATGTATATGTATGTGCAGCTTCTGAGACATGGCCGCGTCTCAGAAGTGCCGCGCTTGGCAAGCAATTAAACAAAGTGCCGTTTGGAGCAGCGTCTGTGGCGCAACGGTAAAAAAGGAAAACGGAAAATTCAAATGGAAATGGGATTGGAATTGAAAATTGTTGTTATGCGCATGCATGCCCCTGATCTTGGCTGCCACATGCATGCGCAGGCGCGGCGACGTGCCACAAGCTAAATATAGCATACACGCAACGTCGCGACATATGGCAACATCCAGACAAGCGCCAAATGTGCGTGTATTAGTGTGTGTGTGTGTGGCATTGGGATTGGGAGTAAGTGGCGCGTAATGTTATTTCGAAATGGACGCAGCAGCTTCGCAGGAGTGCCAGCGGAATGTCGATATAGTCTTACCCTGCCTACACATATATTGTCTGGGGTTGACTGACAGCCGTTGCAACTGCCACAGCCGCTGCCGCTGCCACTGCAACTGCATCTTAACGGTAAATGAGCAATGGCAGCTCCAACATTTACAATGTTGGCACGCGCAGGCGCGCACACATGTTGTACGGAACTGGGAACACGTCAAATGTTGGGGTCTGATTCTACTAAAAATGGCGTATCTCGTTGATGGCATCTCTTTCAGTTGGTGCTTGCAGCAGTTGTCATTTCGGAAGCAATTATTTTAATGCAACATAGCTATGTTGTCCCGCACTCTCTCTAGTTCCCCAATGATATATGTAAGTACTCGAATGCGTCGTCGTCTTGTATGTCACTTGGGTGAGAGACTTTTCGATTTTCCACTAAAGCGACAAAGGGAGCTGCTGTTGATGATGAAGATGATCTAAAATTAGGACTTCAACTGAGAGGTGTTTGTTGAAATTGATACGCAAAGTTGAGCATTGCTTGACAAAGTACAGTTGTGCTTGCAGCTAAATAGTTTTTCCACAGAGTCCAAACAAAACTAAATTGTACTTAAAATCTGGTAAATATTATATTTTGGGCTATTATTGGCTGTCTTCTATTTCTGCTGTTGAAATCTGTCAGCTTACACGAATACTTGAAGAGAGTTCTTTTGTTTTGGCACAAAGAATCTCTTTTCGTTGCTTCAAATTCGATTTTGATGCCCAAAATTGTTTGCCGATTATCAACTGAATATTTTATGAATAATAGGAACAGTGCGTATTTTTAGAAGAAATCTAAATTCTTTGTATGGAATGAAAAAATGTTTAAACCAAGATTCACATGAATTTGGGATTTTTTTTTGAATAATGAAAAAATATGTATTAAAACGGTTCTACCAAACAGTCGCTAATTGTTATTAGATAATAGCCAAACTGATCAGATTCTATAATTAAGGTATAGGCATGTTGACTAAACTCCATTTTAAATCATGATCTGAGCTTGGAAAGCATAAAACACAAATTAACAGACATAGTAGGCGTCGCCATGAATGCCTTCCACGTCAACTGAAGAGACAGTCGTAAAAAATTAGTTGCCTATCGAAAAATTTAATCATTATTACAGCCATACAAAGTTTCACACAACGAACGCACACACAATGCAATCGACTGTACAACTTGCTTGATAGACTGTTCTGGTAACGTAGAAGAAGTTCAATGTGACGACTACTATTTTGTGTTTGAAGCTCTCTAATCTCAGATCGTGAGTTTTAATTGGGTTATCATAAAAGTAAATAAAAATGTCTCCTGAAAATTCGGCACACCAAAATTTAAAATTTAAAGTAGTTGTAGTATGTCTTGTTGAAGAATTCCTTCTTTGAGAAGATATTCCTCTAACAATATCTATTTAAAAACTAAATCTCAAATTTAGTTAGATTTCATTATTTTAATTGCCTAACTAACTTTAAGTTTACGGTGAACCTAGCAGCTGACAGATCTCTACTCAAAAGTGAAAAGTACGCATCAAAGTTCAACGACCCGTAAATATAAACGAAAAAACGCCAAAAAGGCTCTAAATCGATACAATTGCGTTTGTTTTTGTTTTCAATGTCAATAGCCAGGCTACAAGAAACACATTAACTTGGCTCTATATATATCTACACATACACAGTGCACAAAATGGCAGACGGAAGTGAAAGCAGTAATAAAAAAAAATAAATACAAAATGGCGGCGGCATAAACAGCCAATATAAGCACAAGCATGTCAACAACCTAACACACACACTTGCACAAAGCCGAAGTAAGCCAAGAAAAAGTTAAAGAAAATAATGCCAATGCCCGCTTGGCCCACACAACTAGAATCTGGTTCAATAACAAACACACACACACAATAAGGTGCCAAACCGACCTACATAAAGGCCAGCTGAAAATGGGCCAAAACTAGGCAACCCAGTTGTGTTTATCAAGCACATATATATATGCGTGCGTGTGTGTGTGTTAGTGCCACAACTTGTATCTTTGAGCTGCGTTGAAAGCTGGCTGCCTCTCTTAAAGCGCTGACAAGTTATGACCAGCACAATTTTAAATCAATTTTTTTTAGTGCAACATTTGTGGCATGCTATCTTTTGTTATTGTTGTTGTTGCAGACTTTATTAGCGCCAACACCAAAAATGCATGTCGACTTAATTGGCGTTATTAGTTTTTATTAAGCGACCCCAAGTGGCAGCAACAGCTGCTGCAACATAATAATGAGCTGCAATTTTTTTTATTGCTCTTCTTTAGCTGTGTGCGTGTATGTCTCCAAGCAAGCAATAACCGAAACAAAGACCAACGTACGGTAGTTAAGCTTCATATAAATAAAAAAAAAGCCTGCAGGCTTTTGTGGCAACAGGTAGCCAGTCAAGCAGACAGCCAACAAGACAGACAGACAGACAGCCAAGTTAACCGCAAAAGGCCACGCACACGCATACATACGCTGCCAGACATTGGCAAAAACCTGACCTAGGCCAAGAGGATTTGTGGTAGGTGCCGCCGCCGTCGCCGCCATCATCATCGTGCTCCTCCTCATCATTGTTGTCGCACCCAAAAAGCCAAAACGAAGCGCTGCCCTATCAAATGTTGAGCCAAAGTCGTTGCCGACTGTGTGTCTGCGTGTGTGTGTGTGTGTGAGAGTTTGTTGTTGTTGTTCTTGTTAAGGCACTTGCTGGTGTTGTTGTTATTGTTGTTGCTGCTTTTTATGACACATTAGAGCGTCCCCTTACCGAAAAAGCCAAAAAGAAAGCCCAGCAGCAGTCACAACAGCAACAACAACAAAGCAGAGCAGTAAAGCAAAGAGGGCGCCCATCATAATGAGCAAATGGGCGCGCATCTTTATCGTCTTGTTCTCTTACTCTCTCTCTCTCTCTCTCTCTCTCCATAAAAAGTTGTTCTCAGTCAGTGCGTGCGTGTATGTATGTGTGTGTGCTTTTGGGCTTTCGGCAACCCTTCGCTGCTTTGCTTGATGTATTGCCTTTGCTTTACTACCTAACTCTTCTCCCCTTTTACGCTCACTTGTTGCTATTTTTTGTTGCCTTTTTGGTTTTGCTTTGTCGCTCTTCTAAAATGTGTGTAATTTGTGTGTAAGTGTGGGCCTGCTGCCTGTTGCCTTTGCCTTTGGATTGCGGCATGTTCTATTTAGTAGGGAATGCTTCAGTCAACTGAATAAATGTTATTGTATGCACTCCTATTACGGCAATACAAAATGGCCCAAAGTGTATTAGCTTTTAATGTATGTATGTATAATATATTAGTTGATTTGAAAGAATTAGTGCAATAGCCTGCTTTCGTCAAAGTCTAATTTAGTGGCTAAGTTTAGGTAAAATATATAAAAGTATATACTATGAAAATAAAGCAAATTGTTAGAATTTTATTTTTTTTTTGCAATCAAACTGTTCAAGCAGCCTGCTTTCTTTGTTCCATTGAACAGTTTAATACCAACGTTTCATTATTTTTTCAATGCTGAAAATTTCTGCTTTTTTAAGAAATTTTTTTTGTAATTATTCAACTTATAAAAATCGTATAAAATATAATAAGTAAAGGTCATAAAAGATCTTGAGCTACACAGAGTGGTTTATGACATCTTTAAAGCTTATTTTATAATTGAAGTTTTCCAAGTGAATTACTTTTTCTTTATATCTATAACTGTGTGCTGCAGCACCTGTCTGCTGTGTTTTGGCATTAACTTTTTTGGTTGTAACTCCTGTATGTCTCATAGGGGTCACCCTGCTAACTAGCCGATCTAATTGAATACAATTTTTATCTACCACTTCAAGTCCTTTTGGATTTTGGTTTTAATTTCTGCCATAGCATGTAACCTTGACCTGCTTGCCAAAAATGTACCAAAAAAATTAATTACTTCCAAGTGGCTGGCACTTTCTATTCAATTAGAGCAAGTCAAAGCAACCCTTTAGGGCTGTATCCTGCGTACACAGGATACAAATTTTAATATGCAAAGTTGTTGGTACACAGAATTTCAAGGTTAATGACAGCTCTCTTGGAGCCACTCCAAGGCAGAAAGGCAAGCACATGCTTGTAGTTAATCTTTGTTTATTTTGATTATCACTTTCGTAGCAACGAATGAACTCCCATCGTCCCAAAAAAGAAATGGGGAACCCCAAATCAACGGTGTTTCATTAGCAATGGCGTCCTTGAAAGCTGCCAAAAATGTACAAAATGTTTGCGTGACTAACTGAAGTGAATAAATGATGGAATGACTGACTGGAGTGAATGAATGACTGAATAAATGACTGTATGACTGCATGAAATGACTAGCTATGTGTTGTCTGTCTGGTTTTGGTCTTAACTTTGGCTTAGGTGCTGGCAGTTGTGAATTGTGACTGCCCAATTACAAACGGATAGCGGGTGTACGGGTGTTTAAGTGCTGCCTGGGATGATTCACAATTCACGTGTTTTTTGGCTCTGGTTGGCAAGCTGAGTCTGGGCAACATGGCCGCCTGCCTGCAGGATTTTGCTTTTATGGTTTATATCCCATTTTGATTGCGGCTGTGGCTGAGCGTCTTTTTTTTTCTTTTGCTATATGTATTACTGAGGGTTGACTTGCGCGCACAGACAATTCAGGGTGAGTTTTGTATTGTAATTCAATCCACCCCTGCCCGGCGCAACTCTCTCTCCAACTGCGTCTGTGTAGCTGCAACTGTGTGTGTGTGCGATTTTGGGGGAAAATGCGTCATCGTTGATTTGCTACACGTAATTTAGATGCGAAAATTTTCAATGTCAATCCAAACGGGCGGCGACATTACCAACACTTACGCCTTGCGTCCCCCAGCTGCATTGTGTGTTTGTGTGTTGTATGAGGGATTAAGTAAGTGCCTAGGGGGAGCTGCCCCTTGAGATGTAACCATTTTGATATGTGCTAAAAAGCTCACTTGAAATTTTATCAAGGTCAAGTTCAGCGCTAGCTGTGAATTTTCATTGTTTTGTTGAGGTAGCCAATGAAAATGCCAAAGGAAAATGCGTAAGGAAAAAGGGTTACACAATGTGACACATTTTGAGCTGTAAGGGATGAGACATTTAAGTAATGGGCGTTTTGATTAGTTCGAATTAATTGGTATTTTGTTTATGTCTCTGGGGTAAAACAAATCAAAGGGGGTAGTTGTCATTGTAGCTTTGAGATACTTTTCATAGCCATCCATGTAGACATTATTAGAGTCTATAATTAGTTTATGTTTGATTATGCTTTGTCTGCAGTTTTTGTTCTTTTAATTCAAATATATAGAAATTTTGTTTGATATTTTTTTTTTAGTAAATTTATTAATTTAATTATATGTAGTTTGTGTGTGCGCAGTAAAAAAATAATAAAAGATATGCAATAAAACTTTCTAAAATATTAGCAGAACTTTTGCACTATTACGGGCTTGAGAAAAGGTCAACTTAGTTTGTTTTAAGCGGCTTACATGAGCTTATATACCAAAAGCGAAAAGCTGCAATTGCATCTAGAAACAATTTTTTATTGAAACTAATTTAGACAAAATGAATGCCTATAACATAATTTGTCTGTCTTTGATTATATTTTGTGTATATATGTTTGTAATTCGCTTAGAAAATTGGTATGGTTTTTTGACAAGTTAATTATAGTCACTTTCTTTGCTCTAAAAAAGTTGCCTTATGCTTGCTGTCTAAGTTTTTGTGAAAAGGTCAACATGGTTTGTTTCACAGGGCTCACATGTGCTTACTAACCAAGTTTGATACCTTATCATTTACCAAAATGTTTATTTTAAGTTTCTTGGTAGTTTTGGTAACATTGGAGAAGTTTCCTCCATGTTGGTATTTTTTATAACGTACAATCTTTTGATTTATGCTTATACTGTCTGTATTTATGCGTTCAGGCATAACAACCGTGCCACAATAACTTTTTTTTATTAAAAAACTTGAATAAATTAGACGCAGTTAAAGTTCGTCTAGTCGGGTTGATACGTAATCTTTTTCTCTATAGGAAAATTGCAAGTTTTAGGTCTAAAATATATTAATTTTTCGGGAAAAACACTGTTACTGTGCTTTTGTAGTATGCTACATAAACTTGAACCCCCTTCCATATAAATTGAGGCGAAATAGCACTTTTATCTTATAAATAAAACTAATGCCTCCAATTTTAGTAAGTACTCATTATGAGCTCTATCTATTTACCTTAAAAATTACAAACTGTTGAGACAAAAATTGGCATAATATATAGGGCTTAGAAGATACCGACGGCCAATGCACTGACTTGTTCACATTTTATTTTTTTACCCTGTAAAGGTTGAGATTAAGTTTGTGCAAATGTATGAAGCGAACATCGGATATCCTCCAAAGTTATATAGGCATGTCCGTCCATCTCAATGAACGATCTCCTAGATCTTGTAGATATTATGAGTTGAACCAGCTAAACTATTGAGTTAAAACTCCTATTATGCTACGGAAAACAGGTTTATTTTATTTTATCAATATTGCGTCTATATAGGGTGGGCCATCTGTTAGGTTGTTTGTTATTTGCATTTGATTCATATATTTTCCAACAAAATTGTGCAAATGCATATACCAGATGCAAGTTTGAAGCTACTCATTTATAAATAAAAAGTAATATTGCTCAAATGGCCGTCGCGGCTGGCTATCCTAATTTTCAATGACTTGTTTTTCGACGAAAATTCATTAAGCTGTAGTCCCATCCATTAAGCTACGCTGATAATGGTCCGTGGGCTTTAAGCATTGCGTCATTTTAATCTTGAAAGCGTGCAAAGGCAGATCCGCATGCAAAATTCGATGCCAAAGCGGTCCTAGCAAGATGTAATTGTTGCTAACGATGCCGCGACGATGTTTCCGGCAACTCGTCGACTCTGGCCTCCACTATTTTTTTTTTCACAGAACTACCATTTTAATAGTACGCGTGTATCACTTTTTGACTTTGTTCGGTTGTTAAACGATTCATGACTTAAATTGAGTAGTTTTGAACATCCGAATAATGAGTTTTTAACAACCAAACCAACAGATGGCCCACCCTATGTTTTCATGTTCCCATAGGCATATTACAGAGCAACTCGACAAAAAACCCAATGTTTTAGACGCCTTATTTGATTGTAAATGAAAACTCCAGAGTACTGTATTGAACTTCAGAAAAATAGGGTTTTTATATTATATAGTTTAAGTTAAAGTTCCCAAGCAGAATGCCAAATTTTTATCAAGCGATTTAGTATAAGGTCCAATCGGTCGAAGTTTTAAGGGCATAATTCGTTGTAACTAAATTCGACAATCAAAAGCTTCTTTGAGCATCATTATTTGCTCTGATGGTACAGGGTATCTGAATTTTTTGAAATTTTATCATTCCGTGCGAAATTTTTGCATGCTGCGTACTGGCCTTTAAGCATAAAACAAAGTTGCATTGGAATTTGCAAAACTTTGCATGCATATAGAGTGCTATGAAAATTGTAAATAATAACTATGAAATATTGGAAGATTCCAACGAAGCTGTTAAAATCTTGCTGAACTATGTGCATATAGTCTAAGTAAATAAATAAAGTCTTAATTGCGAATATGTATTCAGCCTTTAGATAGCTCAATGAAAATATTAATTTTAAAGTTGACTTTAAAATATATTCTTAGCAACTCTTCTAACTTAAGATTGCATTTTGATAATAACTTTTCTCAAATAACTTATAAGCTTTGCATAAATGTTGTCATAATAGAGATACTTCATATTTATTATCGAACGTGTTTTATATAAGCTGCTGCAGCATACCGAAACCCATGATCTAGCTGCTCAGCTGTTGCCCCAACCATTTACTTTTTGTTGTTGTTATTGTAGCTCAAACTTGCCACACCATTAACCCGCTAACGGCCAGCGGGCATTAGAGCAGACAAACAACCCAGCAACCCAATCAGGGCCAGCTGTGCAGTTTGCTTAAGAAATGCGCTTCGAATTCCCCATTGGGAAAAAGATGAGCAGCAGCTCCTACGACTAATTAGTTATTTGTATTAAAATGGACAAATGCTATTTGGCATATTAGTTTGGTCAATGGAAATGCATTAGCAGCAGGGCTGGCCAAGCAGTTGGAAGTTGGAAGGCCAAGTAGAGCTAGTTGTGAAGAAAAGAATTAATTTGAAATTCCATTTCGTAGATTTAATTGAGTTGAAATCAAATTAAAAGCAATTTATTTGCAACCCTCGTTGCGAATTTTTTTTCACTCTCTAACTCACACACACACACATACACACACACGCACGCACTACAACCGCCACTATAACTGTCTTGTGTTGCACTCTGCCGCAGCCTCGCTCTTGTCTCTATATTTGGTTTTTCTTTTTTTTTGTTCAGTTTTTACGCTGGTCTCTCGCATTTTTCTAAAAGTGCGTGTACCAGCAGAAGAAGCATGCTGAACAACAGCAAAAATAAAAACAACAACAAGACCTTGTTGTATGCCACATTTTGGGGTTGCAAAAATACTCTAAGGCTTGCATTGCCGTACGTATGAACGTGACAGGAAAATCAATAAAAATGTGCCACACAGCGCAGGCAGTAATACATGTATATATATATATATAAATATAAAAGAGTATATAAATATATATATATATGCATGCTACTAGTGTTTAGATATATATAGCAAAAATCCTGTCAGAGATAAGCTGCAGCAACTGCAGCATGTTGTTGCGGCCATTTTGGTCGCTGCCTGATTCTGTGCTGGCATTAATTTGAGCAATTGGAAGGCACGTCAAACTCAAATGATTTATGCAGTCAGCTCTCTTAGTTTGATTTGCAATACATTTTGGAGTTGTGGGAGTTGCACTGTGGTCTGAGGCATGCCACAGAGTTATAAAAGTTTTCGCTTGAAAACAAAATAAAAATCAAACGTCCAAAATGCAAATTCTGAAATTCAGTTGTTGTTGTTGTTGCAGTTGTTGCACAGGGAGCACCAAATTACGTTTGATAACAATATTTGCTGCTGTTGTTGTTGTTGCGCATTAAAATGCATTAAAAATGCGCTGCGCCACCAAAAAAAAGAGAACACAACAAACTAAGTAGAATGCAAAATTCTTCGCAAGCAAACTGAGTAAAATTTTGTTTAATTTGGCAAAAGTTTTTTTTTGCACAAAAAATTGAAAAGCAAAAGGAAAAGCGAAAAGCGAAAAAGCTTCAAATGCTGCAGCAGCCACTGCTCAATATACACTAACTATGGGTATATGCAACTAGTGAATAAGTTCGTAACAAAGCACATTTTTTTGGTGGTTTCTTTTGTGTATGTAATTTTTAGTCATTTATGGAAGTAAACAAAAGGAATTTTTACAATTTCTGTGAATCACAACAATCACAGACAATAAATAAAAAAAAAGTAAACATTTTTTTAACTTAAAATAATATATATACATATAAGTATACATATATATAATATGCCCTTATGTTATATATATATATTGCCATACAAAAAATAAATCTTTTAAATTTTTAAAAATTTTGTATTCTAACTATTAACTGTCATTGATAAAATTGAAAAATAAAAAAAAAAAATTTTTATAATACAATTTTTTTTAAATGACAACATATAATCAAAACTATATAAAAGCTACATAAATTTTTATATTATAATTTTAGTTTTTGTTTTAAATATTGTATTACAAATGTTTTACAAATTGTATAAATTACAATTAAGACAATAAACACTTAAAACAAAAAAATTGTAAACCTTTTTTTTTTCATTAAAATATTTATTATCATTTATAAATGATATTATAAAAAATTTTGATTTTTTTAAAATATAAACTTCTTATTTTGTAAATATGTTTTTATTTTAATTATTTACTGTCATACAATATAGTAAAAAAAAATCCTAAATGGGATATCCCAAATGGGATTTTTTTTATATGAAGTTATGTCATTCCGTGCGAAATTTTTCATTCTGCGTAAGGGCCTAAAGTTAAAAAAAATTATCCGCACTTCGACCTCATTGACTATGAGCAATTACACAAAATAAATAAAATAAATATGTACTTTGTCTGACCAGTAAATAAATAAAGCTTTAAGATAGTTCGAATAACTTTTTTATTAATTTCACTTCCTTGGTATTCCGAGTCAGGATAAGTACTTTCGTTGAAATGAACATACGAGCTCGCAAGTAAATTTCGGTATTAATTTTGATTAAAAACATTAAAATTAATTAATAACAAATCGGTTAACTATATATTGCACTATATTTTTGTTGAGCAAAGTTTATAGTAAAGTTGTCTCTGATGGTAAGTGTATGCATATTCGGTTTTGAATTTTATTTCTATTTGTTGTTGTTGCTGGTTGCTGTTGGTTGCTGTAGCTGCAGTAAAAGTGGCTTTTGTACGTGCATTGACCTACCAACACATAAAAAATGCAAAATGTGGCAGCAGTTGCCAACGCTGCTTTGTCGCTGCCACTGCCACTACCTCAACTCTGCCGCTGCCTCTACCTCCTGCTGCCAGCTTTAACTGCAGCGAGTTTTGTGCGCGTGCTAAAATATGCAAAGAACGTTGCCAGCCAAAGATGTTGCTGCTGCTGCTGCTGTGGCAAGCTGTTGATGCCACCGCTGCTGGTGCTGCTGCTGCTGCAACTAACCCTAAAGGCAAAAGTTTTCCGAGCGCAGCGCAGCGAAGGAACAACTCAATTTGGGGTGGTTGGTTTGTTTGGGCTGGGTTTTTGGCGCAACTTCAATAATAGTCAAGTGCAGTGAAGCGTTTGGCCCAACTGCAAGCGTAATGCAGCGCTTCTTGCCTTGATGTTGCTGCTTTCTGGTTTGTTGTAGTTAACTGGAACTGGCTGTGGGCGAATGTCCTTAGCCGAAATCAAAGCAGTCAGCAAGGCTAAAGTTTTGCTCTGGCCCCCCTGCTCCATCCCTACATCTTACATTTTTATTTGCACTTTTGCTTTGGCATTTTTATTTTTAACGCGTTGTTACAATATCTTACACAGATACACACTCACATACACACACGCTTTTCTCAATTTTCGCTTGCTACTTTCGCAGTTTTTGCTGTGTAAATTTTGCATTTACCCTTGGCAAGGACTTTCCAAAAAAAAAAAAAGGAATGAGAGAAGCGCAAGGAAAAGCAGCAGCGTTAGCAGCAAGAGAAAAGCAAAAACTTTTATTTGCACAGTTTTCTTTTTCTTAAACTTTTGTTGTGTGCTCGCCCCAACAGCAGCGGAAAATGCTTGCTTGCAATTTGTACAAACAAGCAAACACACATACACACACACACACACACACTCATGTATATAAAAAAGTAGCTTGTACATAAGCGATTGGCAATAGCAAGCAACAAAAGAAAAAGCAGCTAAGCGAAAAAAAGTGTAGCATGCTTTTGAGCGCCGCTTAGAAAAATGCTTGACTATACATATGTACGTGTAACTATATATATGTATAAACTCTTACATTTTACACTTGTTTCTTGCTCTGTTCAACTAAAATAGAAAATTTTTATAATTAACAGCGACAAGCCATACAAAGAAAGAAGCAGCAGCAGCTGCTTGGCGCTTATCAAAAGCAGCAATCGACTAAACCAAGTTGAGACGTGGGGCTACAAACACCTTGAGAAAAAAAACTAGAAGAAATGCCAAGACCTGCCTGCAACGATTTTGTCTGGGCGACAGGTCCAGGTCGCAGCGGATAATGCTGCAGTTAGGTAAGTAGTATTGTATATAAAGACCAGCAGCAAGAATTGCAGTCGCAACATTATTAGGGTGCGAATGGCTTGCAGCATGCATTGCCACGACAATGGGGGCTGACAAGTTGCCCCGGCAATGCAAATATTTATACAAACTACTTTTACCAACAACAACAACAGCAACAAGAGTTTTTAGCTGATGGCAAAGACGCACAGCAGCAGCAGTAGCAGCAGCAGGTTACGCAGTGCTGAAGAAAAACTGCGTCGTTCTGAGTCACGCTCTTGTCGTCTGAAAAGCGAGGGGGGGTGGGAACAAAAGACGCAGCGGCAGCAGTCTTGGAAAATATAACTTCAAAATGTTGTAAATAAAGCGGTGAAAAGAAGTCAACCAATGGCAGCCAGCTAAGAAGCCATTGCAATGCTGCTGCTGGCATTGTGACATTCTCTGTTGCTGTGCTACTTGGCGTATACGCAATATGCGTAAGTTCAGTTAAAAGCATTGGGTCTGCGTCTAAAGTGGCAAATATATGCATATACGCATATGTACACACAAACACTTACGCATGTATTGTATGAATGCGATGTATGTGTGTGTGGGTGCGTGCGTGCGTGCGTGTTTGAGTTTTTGTGTGCTTTTGCTTGCAGCTTTTTTTTTATACACTTTAGCTGAAGTTGGTCGGGTTATTTGAAACTTGCGAAAATGTATGCTACTTCCAAAAAAGATTTGTAAAGGTAGACTTCTTCGAAGATCTGGGCTGTCTGGCATATCTGGCCATAGCGCATCTAGCTCTTTTTATTGAATACTCAAAATGGTTCAGCGAGTTAGAGATAATGCTATCCTGACTGCCAACCTTCCCCATTATTCCTTTTACTTTACGATCTTTGGATGCTTTGGACTCATTCCGAGCAACCTAACTAAGCTAACCTACTTCTTTTTACAACATAAAATTGCTGAAAATAACAGAAACCCCTGAAGATACCTCATTTATTTATCAAGCAATCCTTCCCTATCAAATAGTAGTTGAATATAATGAAAACTTAAGAATATAGAGCATTTATATATATAATACTATTAGGGGGGTTTTTTATTTTCTTCGGCGTGCCCCATAGCATTACCATTATGCAGCAGCATATATATATAGATATAAGCAATATCTTAGAAATTCTTATTAAAAAGAAATTTGTGTCGTGGGCCATTTGCCCGTGTTAACTATCTGCATCATCAGCATTGAAAGGTAGCCTTAGAGCCTTTTCTGTACAATTTCTGCCAGCTCCTTTAATCATATGAGTGTTAAAAAGGTGTTGCTTCTTTGCATAGTTATCTATTCTTTATAGCCGTTTTAAATGGGTAGAGTATGAGTCTTTTGCCAGGTGGGTTGCCTTGGCTTTTAGGCTCTATATATCTCAAGTGAAAAAAACTCGGGCAAACAGCGACGTCTATCCTCGGAATGATTAAGGGTGCCTACTGGGAAGCTGCTATAAGCCGAGCAAAAGTGTTCGAGTGGCGTAAGCTGTTGCGGAAGGGGCGGGAGCTCATCAAACATGACCAGCGCGCTGATCGCTCATCAACTTTAAGGATTATTGAAAATGTGGCCGCAGTGAAAACGCGACTGGACCCTGAACGGCGCCCGAAATTTTGTGTGATTGTTGACGAGTCAGTCACTAAAAATTCTACCAAAGTTTTGACCATGCGAAAGCTTTGCGCAACGAGTCTCTGGCCAAGCTCAGTGTTGCCACGTTGCTAAGCCCCGCCTATATTCCAGAACTTGCACCGCCAGCCCCCTCTGCTCAAGTGTGACCTTAAGAGCATCGATGCAACTTCTCAGTCGACCAAAGGGCTGTAACGGTATCTGTTAAGGAGATCCCGGAAAGCGAGCTCCAGAAGGTGAAGGCTTTATGCACAAAACTGCTACTGCGAGGACTACTAAGGATATGCACCGAATAATTGAAGCGAAAAATTGCACTAATCAAGGCCTACTACTTTTTGATCCTACGCTAAAGACTTAAAGGTGTTTTTGGCTCTTAAAGAAGTGCTTGCAGTCTCGCTTCAGTGGTGCTGCTGTTATGACGCTCTTTTCCTTGCTTGCTGCTCCATGGAGCTGCTTTTATAGACCACCAAGAAAAATAAAGCGTAACAAATCTCGGAATATGCTTGAGCAATCCATACACTAGTATATAAAACCTTTAGACTTGACAGACTTACTCATAGCCAAAACGGTAAGAGCTAGAAGGCTGACATTTTGGATGAAGTTTCGTTTTTTGGTGTAGGAATGATTTAATATAATTCTGTGCCCAAAACGACGAATCCTGCAACTAAATAGCAGTGACGACTTATTTTATTACTTGGCATATACGCGCCAAAGCCAGAGCGGAGTTTGGTGGGCAAAGAATGCAGGGTGCGGAGCCCTCTAGTTTCTACAATAAAGTTTAGTCTTAATTCAATGAACATAGTTGACTTGCATATGGGGCAGCTGTAGAGTATTTAAAATTCGGCTTATGACGTGTGGTAGTTACCTCACCTACTTTTATATTTTTTGCATAAAAGAACTGAAAAATGCGTCAATGTGAGTGCGTGCATATTTATGCGTATTTTGTTTGCATAGCTGATGATGTGCCACAAACAACAACAAGAACAATAACAAGGCACATACTCTAGAGTGCGTTTGCATCGCGTGGGGTATGGGGCCAACGTTTCGAGCCTAGAGAGTTCTGGGAGTTTGTGTCTGAAGTTTCTTTCAATATTTGTACATTTAAGCATTGCAATTAGAAGAGTTGCACTAAAAATGCTGCAACTTTTGCATTAGGTATATGTGTGTGTGTGCTATGTTAAATACATATATGTTGTGGCAGGTGTGAGCATGTGTGTGCTAAGTGCAAAGTTCTGCTGCTGTTACCAATGTTTGCGCGCACTAAAAATTGTATTTTTATGTAGTGCGGCATTTTGGCAAGCGACAACAACAACAACAACTAAGACAACAACCAACAACAACAACTGACAACTTGGAGAACAACAACAACTAGTAGCTGCGACGTGCCGTGAAATTTTTTAGCGCACTTTATGTGGACGAGTCTGTGTTGTCCTTGTTGTTGCTGCTGGTTGTTGTTGCTGCAGAGCGTTGGTTTCCTGTATATAGTACTGTATAGATGTGTGCGTGTGCCTGACTTGACTTCACTTTATTTATATTTTTTTGTTCAACATTTCTTTAATTTTTTTCCTTTTCTGCTTCTTCAAGTATTTTTTTTTTGTTTTTTTTTTTGCTCTTTGCTGTTGCAGAAACCACCCCCACAAGGAGGAAGAAGCAGCGGCAGTAGCAGCAGAAGGGCAATGCTGCGCTGCGTTAGGGGATGTTTATGCCAGGACTTTCATACTTTCGTACTTTAGCAAATGACTTGACTTGTTTTGGCTGTTTACTGCTGCTCCTGCCTGGCACAACTTTTAGTTTGGGTTGAAAACAGCAAAAAAAAAAAAAAAATAAGAAAATTAAATTGATTTTTTTTTTTTTTTTGCTCAGCAAAGTTTCAGAGCCAGCGCTAAATGTATTGGAAAAGTACGCGCTGGCAGCTGCTTTGCTACTTTACTACTAACACGAAAAAATAAAAACTCGGAAAAACCATTTCGTAGCTGTAATTTCCGCTTTAGTCAAAGTCAAAGTTATTTTGCCTGCAACTCTTTTATATAAATCTAAATAAAAATCGGTATACAAATTTATTGTTTCAATTATATTTTCAATTTACGCGACAAATAAAGAAAAAAAAAGATTGACAAAATGCAAAAAACGTGCCCGTTTCAGTTACCCTATATGTTCCATATTTCATGCGCCCTGCTCTATATACAATATTACCCAGTTATAAGTGGAATATGCAATAAACCATATAAATAAAATAAATAGCAAAAGAACACACAATTTTTGTGTTGTCAGGTTTGGTATCGCCTTTACATTTTTTTTTTTTTTATCTTGGGGAGTGCGCGTCCTATAAGCGGAATTGAATTTGGCAGCGAGTACCCTACCCGCTAACCGATACCCGCTACCCTATCCCACTTTGACATGCCACACACAAAGCAAGTTTATATTGAAAGTAAACATGATAAAAATTGTATTTGCAGCAGACGGCAAGCCGTAAAGTACGCAAAAATTGTCTCAAATAATATTTAAGAAAATTAAATTGAATTTACGGCGGGGGAAAACTGACAAAAAAAAAGAGAAAAAAAAAACCAAACTGAAACTGTGACGCAATAAAGACTGTTACGAAAGGGCAACTCAGTATGTCGGAGTTTCGATACTCTTGCTAATTTCGAAATTCTAGCAAATATTTGTTTTTATGAGTGTAGCGCGATTAGCTTTTTCTTTGATAAAGTTTTCTTTGGAAGCTTTATCAATCAATTATTGGAGCATAAAGTTTGATTAAAAGACGCTTAAAGCGAACTTTTTGGACCAGGTTTAAGTCATTAAGTTCGAAGCAGGTTTAACAAAATCTTTGTTTTAATTTTCCACACTAAATTGTTTTTGTAATTTTTTTTTTTTTTCTTTAATCTTTTAGATATGAGCTTCCTGTTGGGTTAATATCGTAAAACATCGTATTAAAAACTTACACTCTTTCCGACAGTAATTTTTTTAAATTTTTGCTTTTTTTTTTAAACTTTTAGATTTGGTCTCCCAACTTTCCTATTATAAGCTTTAACGCAAAACATCGTTCAATATCGTATTAAAAACTCACATTCTTTTCGACAGTAATTTTTTTAAATTTTTGCTTTTTTTTTTAACTTTTAGATTTGGTCTCCCAACTTTCCTATTCTAAGCTTTACGTTTATTTAGCCTTTTAATTTGTCAATTTTTAAAATTAAGCAAACCCGAATAAAGTATGGACCAATATCGAAAAACATCGTATTCAAAATTAACACTCTTTCCATATAGCTAAGTTTTAATTTTCTACACTGAATTTTTTTTCATTGTTATTTTTTCTTTAATGTTTTAGATATGATCACGCAATTTTATTTGTAGCTCTGAAAACATCGCAAAACTTCTTTACGAATAGGCCTGCTTTAAGCTTGCATTTTTTTTTAGCGCATTTCGGGACTCTTGTTATAAGCTTCTTGAGTCAATATCGAAAAACATCGTGTTTTCAAATATTCTCAACGTTTCCAAATTAACCAATTAACTTATTGACTGAGATAGTCATTTGTTGTTCAGCCTGTATTGAAAACTTATATAGAAAACTTCAAGCTATTAGATTTTTTTTTTAATTTAGAGTTTTCAACATCGAAAATCATCATGTTTTAAAATATTCTGAAAGCCAACTTTCCAAATGAACTAAATAAATTATAGGTTTTCAGTTTTAAGCCGTGCAAATTGCAATAATTTTTGTAATTTTAAACTTTTAAACATTATGAAGAACTAGCTAAATATTGCTCGGAAAAACATAATTCTCTTTTGAAAGTAATAAAATTTCAAGCTTTCAATTTTTTTAGAGAAATTTCATAGAAATTGGTTCAAGTTAGTTTAAGTTTCACAATTTGCTTTATTTTCGTGGAAATTATAATAAAAGGAATGCTTAAGTTTCTCAGAATTGAAAGTTAAATAAGTTTACTTGTTCAGATTGATACTATATATAAAATTGAGCGAAAACTAACAGGTATGCATTTATGCAAAATTATAAAAAAATGTTATATTAAGTTATATTAAGGCTTAAACTCAGCTTTATAGCTTCAATAAAAAAAAATATATAGTCTTTATTTAATACTAGGCATAGATTTAATTGCGATAGATAAAAAAAAGATGCTGGACTTAATTTATAATTTTCTAATAATATTTAAAAAATGTAGAAAATTAATTTTAATTAAAGTTTATAGAAAGTAAAAAAAAACTGTCAAAACTGAAAAAAAACGTCTTCGCTTATGTATTAGCAGGGAAATCTTCTATGGAGCTTAGAATGAAGTGAAAAAAACGTCACGCAACAGTGTATGCGTGAGCGTATCGACTACACTACAAAAAATTGCTGTAAGAGATACGATAAGAAATAGTTATGAACTAATCTGCGTCTCTAGCCCCATGGAAGAATTTTTCAACGATTTAGATTTTTTTGTTTAATATATTTTTTTTTTGAATATTAGATCACTTATTTGCACAAACGAATAATTAAAGTTTTCTTCTAAATTATTTTTTTTCTCTTGTTATCGCCCACATATACTTCTTAAGAAAATTATGTTTTACACCGATTTTGTGAGAATTTTACGCTCTACAAGTTGACGGAGTATTTTAAGAAGAAAGAAATTATATATATATACAATGATGTCCTTAAATATCTTGAGACTCGTTGGTGATATTCATTGATATTTTTAATATTTATCGTTAAATGTCAAAGCAAATATTTACTGCAAGCTTTTTGTTTGGCCCAATTTCAAGGTACTGTGTACTATGGCGAACATTGCAGTTACCAACACTAAAATAAACATAACTTTCTCAATTAAAAGAGTTACCGATTTTTGGTGGTTATTCTTATTTTCGCGCAAAGTTAAGATTACTCCTAAAATTTAAACTTAAAAAAAAGTTATTTAAATAAATCTATTCGTTTCGTCTTATCAAAGAAAAGTCTAACTAATTATTCAGTTATCGCTGTTATTTCGATAAATAATCGAAATTTTGAAAAGAAAAACTTACTAGGAATATTTTGGCTAGTACCTCTATCAAAAACATATTTAATGGTCAAGATCGAGGAAATCGATTTAAAAGGCTGCCCGCTTCTCTTATTTTCGCCCTATGTTTATGCTGAAAGTCTTAATTGTTGAATAACCCTTTTTCAAGATGTAAAAAGTAACTTAGGGGAAATAAGAAGCTCCTCAATTTGCTTGCGTACTATTTTTGAATCTGATATCTTTTATAGTGTGGGTGTAAATCGTGAAATTCTCTTACGAGGAAACGGGAAAAGATATCGAAGTAAATCGAAAAACTTGATCTTCCAGACTAGTATTCGCATCTTTTGGTAATACAGCTCCATAGCTATTATAGTCTCCAAGATCCTTTTACTCATATGACGGACAGACGGACAGACATGGCTATAGCTCTTGACGCTGATCAATAATATATATTATAGGTACATTTTATGGGGTCTACTACGCCTCCTTCTGTCCGTTATGCATATTTGCACGAACTTCTTATATCCTTTGTACTTTTTAGCACAGGCTATAAAAACATTTAAAGATTTAAAAATTTTCGCTGTTAAATATTTTCGAAAATTAGCAAGCCATGGAAAACTTTTTTCTTATATGATTAAAAACACATGTTTCGAACTTTGACTATAAATATAAGTAAGTATCTTTAAAATTTGTTTCAGAGCTTATGCGAAATTTTAAGTATTTAATTTAATTTAGCAACTCAGCTCCAATTTAAAGCTTTAGCTGATATGCTTTCTCGCAGTGTATAAAAAATTGGTACGCACAGCAAGAAAAAAAATTAATCAAAAATCGATTTAAAGTGTGGCTTTGTTTTTGCTTACAATATGCCATATCAATTTTTTTGTGTGTACTTGTTGTTGTTGTTTTTGTTGCTGTTAAAAATGCAATCAAAAGATATGGGGCTCAGTCAAAGTTATTGTTTGATAGGCAATTTGTTGTTGCCAAAAACTTTTCCTTCACTTTTCCCTCACTCATTCTCTCTCTCAATTTTTGTGTGAAATTGAAATTGTAACGGGGTTAAAAGTTCTTTGACTGAAAATGGCATAAAATAAAGTTTTTTTTTTTTTGTTCTGTATTTGGGAGGCTTTATTGGATTTGCAGTCAAAGCAAATTTCCAAATATATATTACCAAAATGGAATGCACAAATCGTTTTGAGCTTGTTGATACTCTGAGTGGCTCTTTGTAGGGTAGAGCAATTAGTTGTATATTTTGAGTACTACTGACCCTCTAGTTATATAAAGTTAACCCCTTTTTGGCTAGATGACAAACGTTGCTCTGAGCTTTATACTCTCTATAGTATATATTGTTAGTGGGGTTGCACGTGCGAATTCAGTTGCCACATAAATAGGCAAAAGGGTCGCACGAAGCTGACGAATCGGTCAAGCTGAAAAATGCATTGCAATTGCACCTTGTACGCATACACAGACACATAAGCTAGCTATGGGTGTGTGTGTGTGTTTATAGAGTAGCTCCCCTAGTGTTTTGGCCATGCTTGGTTGATATTTAAATTAAGGCAGCAACAAGATATATAGCTGGGCAGTGAAAAGCGCCGCCTGCAAGTGCAACGATGACACAAAATGCACTTCAAAAATAGAAATATATACAAAACGAGAAAAAGGGTTAAAAGTGTGTCTGTTTGTATCTGTGTGCGTCACAAGTATATCCTTGAAATGCGAATGCAGCAAAGCAGCAAATGGATTGCTGCTGGCCTATAGCATAAATAAATAAGCTATACTCAGGCTACGAAGTTTACACACTCTTAAAATATCATCGCATAAAATTTAAATTAAAGTTAATTTGTTTTTAGTGCGTAAATGCAAATTAGTAGTAAAAAACTGACCGTTTATATCTTGAAAAAGTTGATAGAGTAATAAACATAGACATAAATTAATTAAACTTTCTAGTGAATTTTTTATTGTAATGGATTTACTAAAAATTCCATATAAAGGAAGCTGGCCACTTTGCAATTAATCTCTTCGATTTTGTTGATTTTTATATAAGATAATGTCGTATGCCAATTTTGTAGTGAATTTTTGTGAGCTTTGACCCTGAAGATCTTGAGACGTAGTTAGGATATTTATTGTTATTCTCAAAATCCTTAGTCATTCTGTTAGTCGCTTAACTTAGAGAATTTTTCTAATATTTTTGAGCAGTGCTTTAATCCTTGACCAAACCTTGTACCCAGCCACTTAATTAAAGAGTATTAAAAGTGCAAGCATTCAACAATAATTTCCAACTCGGTTGCTGTGGCAATAAGAGTTGTGCACATTTTGTTTATTTATCTTTCGCTCTCATTGTTTTTGTTGTTTGGTATTGTTTATTAGCAAACAACAGCAACAATGCTTAATTGCGTACATATTAATGTGTACATGGTTTTACCTATATACAATAATATGGTTTATACATAGCAAGCATAAATGAATGAGCTGGGCGCGTTCAGCCGTGTGGTAAATTTCGCTGCAGGTGCAACATGCGGCCTGTCATTTGAAGTTTAACCCCATTTCTGTGTTCTGTAGCTCTAGGCATCATGTAACCCTACCTCACTCTCTTTATTCCTCTTTCACTCTCTTCCTTTCAATCCTTGGCAGTTTGTCTCATTAAAACAAGCAAACGAAATCATTTGCAGTGCAATTTTTTACTAGTAAACTAAAGGGATGAGGGGGCTGTGGTGAAGTGGGGATAGGGCTAACAGGCAGCGGGGAGCTTGGCAAGAAGTCTTGCAGTCTTGGCATGTTTGTTACCCTAGTTGCCTTTTTTTTTGTAGAAAACTTGTGTTAAAGCGTTTGTTTCTATGTGTGTGTGTGTTTGTGAGAGTGTGTTTGTGTGCTAGTGTGTGTGCATGTACATTGGCATGCATACAATGCGGTACTTTTGTCCTTTAACTATTTGCAAGGATAACTGCAGTCTAGTGCTCTCTTGCTTTATCTAACAGAATTTTACCAGCGTTTACAGCTTTTTATGTACTCTCTCTCTTTTTGTTACAGTCTTAACTCAATTTAGCGACTTTGAAGCACAAAATAAAATATTTTTTTGTTTTTATCAGCCTGAGTGAATTTCTTTAGGAAGTGTTGCTTAATCATTTGCTAAATATGTTAAAGCATTACCAGCGCTTCCTAGAAGTTCTACGAAGAATTCTTCTCGCATAGCTTAAGTTTAAATCATGTTCTGGGCATTAGATAGATCTAAGTAACAACATTTTTGTATCAATCTACCATTAATTTTTTTTCGTATAAAGAATACAATTTTCCAATAAAATGTATGAAGATGCTAAAATGTAATGCATTCATCTACTTCTTCGTCTTATTTATAGAAAAGATAATAATTAAAATAATTTTCATACAACCAGCTTAGTCTCCGTAAGATAAGATGAATCCAATACACATATAGTAGCAATAAACGTTTAAAAGAAAATTGTTCATAAAATTAATTATTGCGTTTTTCAGTGCATTTTGTAAAGATTTTTGAAGCCATTTACTCTAGTGTATAAATTCCTATACTATCATAATATATTGATCAGTAAAAATATGCGAATCGATGTAGATGTGTCCGTCTGTTTGTATGAGCACTGTCTGCTGGGTTATTACGAGAGCCGGACTGACCAATTTTGGTAAATATATTTTGCTAATGCAAAATATTCGCAGACGAAAGATATAATAAAAAAACTTTCCTTATTTTAGGTAGCTTTACTGCGTTCTAAAAATTTTCTTAATGATTAAATCGTAAGCTAAAATATTTTCCCATCATTAAGAATTGGTCACGCTATCTATTAAAAAGGCAAATCTAGATAAATCTTCAAAACCTTACAGTTCAATCCAAAACTGTGTTATCTACTTTTTAGAACTGCGTTGAGTATATATCTGAGTCATATAGGTAGGTTAGGTAGGTTAGGGCGGCAGTTGGGACTTAGCGTCCCAACTCACTTAGGCCAAGAATAGGGCCATTGTGATACCGATAACGGGAGTAAGTGAGAAGGATATAGAATAGACAGGAAAAATTAGGGGAGTGTAAAGTGCAGGACCATGGCTTTACGTGGGATTCGAACCCACAGCCGCTGGGATGATAGTCTAGTGCACTGCCGCTAGGCTATCGAGGAGACATATAAGTAAGAAATTTTTTTCCAGAAATTCGCTGCATAAGAAGCTCCACTGTAAGTTTTGCTTTTACTATGCAAATTACGACGCAACAAAGTGTCATCAAGTATACGCTGCGTTGATTTTTTCTTTACGCTTAATTATGTAACACATTAATTTATTCTTGCTCGTTGCTGGCACAGTAAATCAATGCAAATTATTTAAAGCAAAGCTTTTAATGTTTTTTTTGTTTTTTTGTGCTTGTTGTTGTTGTTACTTTCAATGAAAACTTAACAAGGATGTGAAAATTTATTTATTAAAATTTAACAACGCATAATAATCAGCGTGGATTTAAGTTAGTAAATATGTGTGTGTGTGTTCGTGAGTTATGATGTGTGTGTGTGTGTGTGTATATAGTTTGTTGGACTAGGCGACAGCAACAACAATGCGCAGAAATGAATGATTGCCATCAGCAGCAGCAGCAGCCACAACAACAAACCACCATCATCATCCAATGCAGCACTCAATTGCGCAGACAAACACACACACACATACATACAGCCACAGATACAATTTCACACACATAGATACTCGCATTTTATTATTTAATTTATGCGCTGATAAAAAAAAGAGACAAACTGAAATCTGCAGGCAAAGCCGATGCAAACAAACGCACATAGATACAATTTTATCTCAACGCTTTGACAACAATGCAAAGCAGTCTGTAGTAGCAAAAAAAAAAGAAAAAAATTATAAATACAATTTGGAAACTTTTTTCAGTTTCAGTTATACAATTTGTAGAGCACGCCTTTGAAAAATAATATATAGGTATAATAAAAAAAAAGGCTGGCAATTTATAAGTGTCTGGAATTTAAGGGTTACTCATTGTCAACATGGCTACAAATATTTGCTCACTTAAATATGGAAATTGTTATAATAATAATGGGCTATACATACGGCTTTTGCTTTGGGTTCCTGAAATAAAATACAAAAATGTTAAAAAAATTAAATAATGGTTTTATAAAACTAAATCAAATAAAATAAATACAGCATGAAATTACTCAATGAAAACACAGGCTTAATAATGCATTAAAAAATATAAATTTTATACAAACAAATGCATTTCGATAAGCCCAAGGCGATTTGTAGGGATTGATGATAAAATATACATTTATTTTAAATGGCGAATTTAAAAAGGCCTTGAACGAAATATGAAGGAGAATTTTAATCCAAACTAATTGGATGACATGCCGGCAATTTGCGATGTGTTGCCAGTCATCAAATGAAATGAATTATAGCTGACAAAAAATAATGCACAGTAGTCATTCATATAAAGGAGCTTCGTCTGTGCACAGATTAGGTGGAATAAAAAAAGAAACATTTTATAAGATAGAAAGGGATCTGGCTCGACACCTTTAGCGCAAATATACGTCTAAAATTTCGGTAATAATCAATTTACGTAACAAAATTCGATCAAAAATTGCCTTTTACCTGCAATCTTTCCTTTAGGTTCGAAACCGTCAACAGGGTCCATTTGTAAAAACTTCAAATTCGAAAGAAAATATTTCGAGATATTTATTTTTTTATGAGAGACACAATTTTTACTTATTATTTAATCAAAGGGTACAACTAAGCTCAGTTATCTTATGTTTAAAATAAATAAATTTTTTAAAAATCAGATCGATTCAAAAATATATATGAACTAATCCGACTGCAATCGTATATTGGCCAAAGAACAGGATTTACAAAAACCATGCCACTTTGCAATTTGCAACATATTTATAAGATAAAACCGATTTTTTTAAAGCGGCTTTCATGGATGAACCACTTTTGATGTATTCCACTTGGCATTGTAAACCAATGGGTTACATTAGGCAAGTTGCTACTGTTGTTGGCATGAAATTAAAAATTATATTTGGAAAAGTTCTCTGCAGAAATGTTGTTTAATGAAATACGTTGTATTTGCTCGAAGCGTAAAAGCTAAAGCCCATTGGATTTGTATAAGCCGCTTAATGTTGAAGTTTTCAAAAGTACTTGCAATGAAATTAATCCAAACTCCAACTATTTGTATATAGTATTTACATATGTATGCGCATTTTCTGAAATTTCTAAAACAGTATAGAGCGAACAGTTCAACGCACTGGTACGTATCTATGTGAGTTGAGGTCCTGGTACAGGCTCAGAAAAAAATAAGGAAAACAAAAAATGAACGAAAAGGAAAATGAAAAGCAATGCAGTAGGAAAACAATGCGAGCAGATGTGCAGGCAACCGAAAAATACAAACTGCATGCATATATGTATATGTGTGTGCGCGTGTGTGTGAGTAAGTATCCGACAGATGAATATGCATTTGAACGGACAGAACAACAACAAAAGCAGCAGCCAAGCAAAAGAAAATAAAACAAAACTCAATCGGATTTGCGGCAGAGCTCGAGCCAGAGCCAGAGACAGCAGCAGATCCAGGAACAGAGAATGCCAAAAGGAAACCAGAGAAAACTGAGCAAAAGTGAGAAATGAGGAGTGATGAGATAGGAAACGTTGTCTTCCGTTTGGTACATTGAACTCATGCCTTAAGGCATTTTTAACAATTTTATGCATAGTATTTGTATTGAAGTCTTAATATTATTAAATGGCAAACATATGCATGAAACTGAAATATTGCTGCAATGATTGAATGAATGACGTGATTGACTAACTGACAAGTAGCTGGTCAACACTAACGAGCATTTTTATGAAAATTTCCTTAAATTTTATTAAACTGAAAACTTCAACTGAACTCAAGGCAAATATGCTCATATAATGAAAATCTTTTTCTTATATACGTATATATAGCTATATTCACGGTATGTTCTTATACAGCTGCATGTTAATGTATGTACTCGTATGTGAATCCAAGAATCCTGTTGTGTGCAACTGGATATGCAGCACGGCAAGGCATATCTGAGTATCAGATTGCACAACATACTTACTTAATAAAAAAAAAAAAAGTAAAAAGATAATCATCATTAGCCACATCATCATGAGCTTTGCTGCTGCCGTGCCCAGCTCACGTTCACTCAAGTGTCAAGAGTGTGTGTCTGTGTGTGTATTTGTATGCATCAAATATGTTCTGTGTTATCCTGTTTTCCTGGTTACGCTTATATCCCAACCACATACGGCTGTATATGTGCTTTCAACGTGCCAAAATGAACTTTGTCTGTTCAAATGCAATACAGTAGAACCCAGCCTGAACCGATAGAAGAAATTTTGGAAAGGTCGATTTTTCGAAAATTCAGATTCAATTTATTTCACGTTTATTGAAGTGTTTGTAATTTTTTAATAATTTCGACGCGAATTCTGAAACCGCTGACAAAATTGGTCTGGGTCCCAACCTCAAAAATCACGTACAATTTTTGTGCTCGAATGTATTTGTCCGACAATGTTTTTTATACGATTTTCGGGCCACTGTATGCGATTCCGTGTCAAAAAAAAACTCAGCACCTTAGGTTTCTGAAATAAACTCTGAAATCACTATTTTTATGTGATTTTTAGAGGTTATATCACCAGCCTGACGTGCTGGGGGTGATCCATGCAAAAACAATTGATAAAATTTGTAAACGTGTTAAATGTGTTACGTTTTTGTCTAATGCAAAGAAATTGTCTGTAGGATCCAAAAGGAAACGATTAGGTCCACCTACAACCATAATACCGATGTCCCTTTGATCAAAAGAAATTGATTTAAAAATATCCTTTTAACGTTCTTAGTGCCCGTTCCTCGAAGACCAAAAGAGCCTGGAAGCACGAAATTCTGCCACAAGTTACTACTTGTAGTCTAGTTCTTTATCTTAATGAGGATTTCCCGAATCGCAGCAAAAAGGGAATAAACTTAAACAGCATACATTTGATCTAAAGAAAATTAAAACTGTTTGGCTGATTGCCTTATAAAGTAAATAAAAAAATATATTTTTTTTTGATTTGTTAATTTTATCGCATTTGACGAGTTTTTACTGTCGCTGAATGTGTCTTTCATTTGGAGAGAGTGTTTGTGTGCCAATCTTTGTGGTAGAGTCGAAAGCAACGCCAGTGGCAATGGCTTGGGTTCTGTGCAACGTGTGTCGAGAGTATGTCACGAACGGTATGCTCGCTCAAGTAGGAAGGAGCATTGCACTCCACAAGCTGAGCACACTGTATGGATGAGTGTATTGGTGGCCAAAAGTAGGATATGGTTTGGTACTTTCATGCTCATATGGGTTTGTAAGCATTTTGTATGCATGAAGTGAAACCTTTAAGTTGCGCAAGTGAGTGCCGACTGTTGTGTGAGAGTGTGAATATGAATATATGTATATGCATGCTGAGCTAGTGAGTGTAAGGGACAGTGCATTTAGTTTGATGAAGTTGCTGCCACACATACACACACTCACATACACATGAGTTGCACATCAAAAGCTAATGGTGTATATAGCTGCTGCTTTAAGGTGCCATAGAAATGTCAGGCAGTCAGCTAGTCAGTCAGTCAATGTCCACAAAAGTGAAATGGAAAACAGTCAACAGCAGCAACAACAACAATAACAACAAGAAGGATTCAACTGAGGCAGAGAGTAAATCGCATAAAAAAGTGGAGAAAAAGTTTAGACGATTACAACAAGCTAAGCACACAATAGAGACAAAATGAAGTCAATCACTCAAACCCTTGGCCATTTTGAAATGCTCAAACGGTTTTTTTTTACTACTCTACGTTTGAATTTTTTTTCTCTTTTTTGGCTTAGTCTTGTCTGCGTTTTTTTTGTGGTGGGGGAGGCCGGCAAGTTTCTTTGGACTTTGTGCAGACACTTTTAATATTTGTTGGGCTTTTATTTTTTTTATTTATCAAGCAAGAAAATGTTTTTAATGAGAAAATTCTTAAGAAAACTGCATACTTAAAATGGCCACGAAAAATGGCAAGAGGAAGCGACAGACGACAGGAAAACAACAACAACAACAACAGCAGTACAGTGCGGGAAACGTTGTTTACATTGAAGCAAATAGCCAAGTTAATGACTTATGCCTGAGGGCTTTTTGATTTCTCAAATTGTGAAAGTAAGCAACGAAGCAAACTTAAAGAGAATTGAAGTTGGCTTTGTTGTTGCTGCCACATAAATTTTGCTTTTGAACGGTGTATTGAATTACGTGCTGCAAAAAAAAAAACAACAAAAAAAAAAATACCGCAAAAACAAAATACATATAATAAACAAGTGCAACTAAAGTCAAAGCTACATTGATCCAATATGCAATCGATTGCGAAAATAAAAAACACAAAAATATTGGTCATAAAATAAAATATGATAAGGTATTAGCTGACCAGCTGTGCCAGTGGCATGCAACACAACTGACCAAAAGTAACCCACAATAAGCTCAACTTCCGCGACATTGTCATTATTTTGGTGGCGGTTCTTATTGTTGTTTTTTTTTTTCATATACTATGTACTATATAAAAAAAACTCAGTTAAATGACATGTGTAGAGAACACAGTTGGACAACAAGAACGATAACACATTAAGTAAAGGAAGATATAAAATAAAGCGTCAATGTGGAAGTGGAAACAAGCAAAAGCATATAAAAGTGGAAAAATGTGCAGCGCGGAAAGGTAAATTTCCAATACTCTGACACTTAATGGACTACTCATTGACGGAACCACCAAAATTCAAAGTAATTTATAACTAAATGAGTCGTTAATATTTTTAAATAGAAGGTATTTAAAAATCTCATGAAAATTTTTTTGATAAAAAGAAAAAATTTCTTACTAGACTTTATGTTTAAGGCCTATACGCAGCATGCAAAAATTCCGCACGAAATGTCAAAACTTCATATAAAAAATTCTCTTTTTTGGGATATTTTTTTTTATATGAAGTTTTGACATTTCGTGCGAAATTTGGCATGCTGTGTATGGGCCTTTATACTATCTTTAGCTTCGACAACATGAGAACTTATCGGAAAAATATGGGAAAATATAAAAATTTATTGAAAATACAAAGGGAATCCGAATAAAATTGTTCGGTTCGGTTTTTTCGTTTTACGGAGCACGGCTAAATGCGAAATAATTTAACGCTGTAAGAGGCAAAAGTGTTCAATCCCCTTGCCTAGATTAGCTTTTTCAAGTGCAATTTTTTAATAAAAGCTATATAAAATTTACAAACGATTTTCAGTTTCTATACAAATTGCATTAGTATCTATATATTACTTTTTTTCAAAGGAAGCTTATGCTACTTAGCGAATTAGCTGGGAAACGCGAACAACATAACACTGTGAATGTTTTTTTGATTTCAAATGTGACCTATGGAATTGATTTGTTTTGGCATTGGTACCAATCTTGTAGGCAATGGAATTGACTCAATTTTTGGAAGGTGTCAGTGTAATATTTTACCTTACAAAACAAAGTTCAAAAACAATTCCCAAAGTCAAAAACTCCCTTACTAAGGGTATACGAATGAGTAGTCGGTCGTTAATACAACTCAAATAGACTGGGCTGGGCTACACACACACACACAAGAGCTCTATTAAAAATATAGGCATACAAAGTCCTATTGACATTAACATTTGGCGCTCGTCAATTTCCTTAAAAGCGGCACTGGCAAAAATTTACAACTTTATCTATGTGTGTCGTCAGCAGCTACTTGTTGTTGTAATGTTTGTTGTTCTTATTACTGTGAGAGCGCAGCAGCAGCAGCGGCGTCACCGTCAGCGTGTGTGCCATTTTGTTGTTTGACAACCTTTTGTGACGCTGCAAGAGCAAGAGGAGCGTGCGCCCGCTGCTCTACTGTCAACCTTAATTGTGTGACCAGTTGCCTTCTCTCTTGTCTCTGCTCTCACTGCGTGTGTGTGTGTGCGTGCGTACGCTCTTTTGCAAACTCATGCAAGACAAGCAAACGAAGAGCGGCTGCTGCTGCTTTTGCCGCTTCTTTTTTTTTAGTTTCCTGTCTGCTGCTGCCGCTAGCAGCGCTGCTGGCGTTGATCGTGGCAGCGAGACAAACCAGCGCGCTCGACGGTTATTTATTTATGTTTGTCTGTCTCTCTGTCTGCCGTTGTGTGAGTGTGTATTGTGTATCTGTGTGTGCGATCAAAAGCCGCGTTTGTAACTTGTGAACATCTGCTCCTCAATGCTGCGAACGACGTTTGGTTTTCCTTTTTGTTGCCGTTGCTATAGTTGTTGTTGTTGTTGCTGTTGGTTGCTGCCACGTTTCGTTATTATCGTTTTTATTGTTGTTTTATTTCATATGGCATATTGCTGTTATTTTTGCTGTTGCTTTCATTTGTCCAAAGCAGGAAGAGAACGTCGCAGCGTACATTAGTTAAACAGAATATAGTTACCATTTGGACTTGACAACAAGTTTGGCATAACATTCCAGGGAACTTAGTTATAGTTTTATGGAAAAAACTCTCAGCGGAACTAGCTTAGAATGTTGATTGTTTTTTGAAACTCAGTTTATTTGAAAAATATTGAGATTTGAAACATTTCCAAATATTGTTGAGCCTAAAGCAAGGCGTTAATAGCGAACTAGCAATATATTTGATCCACAAGGCAAAACTGTCTTGGATTTGGAAGCACATTGCTGATTAAAAAGGTTTGGTTATAGGTCTTAAACGGTAGACACTTTGTGTAAAAAATTCTTTTATAGTTTGTGATCTTTTTCTATCAAAGCTGTACTTGCCAATTAGCAGATGATCGAACATTTGTTGTTAATTATCGCTAATTTTTGAAATATTTCAGACCATGAGCCTATGGGCTCTGCTTGTTTTGTTTCAATCCCCAATTATCACAGTCAAACATATTCATACTCTTCCGGACTTAGGAACTTGGATTCTCGAAAAGCTATTCATTATCTCCTTTAAGTCCTTTAGAGTTTGTAAAACAGTGCCTTAACTGATGTTAAATTTACAGTAGATCAAACAAGATTCTTTATAATCTTAATTCTCTTCTAAAGCTCAAAAACGGGAAAGAATCCTAAAATCCCAAGTCAGAAGAATTCTTTAAATGTCTTAAACCGCCTTAAGTATTCTCCTGCCCATTAAAAACTATTTGAGATTAACAAACTGTATAGCACAAAGCACCTGATTCGAAATATAGAGACAAGACCTAATCATCTAAGCACTTGAAACTCTCCGACAACTTTATATGCCCACTTGAAGTATATGTAGCGCAGCTAGTACTTGAACGATCTCAGCGTGTAACCTGATTACAGCAGACTCAAAGGATACACGTTGCCTGCGGCCCAAACGCGCTTAAGTGATTTCGAAACGCATTGGAAATTGAATGGAAAATGGACAAAACTTGTTTATTGGCCTGCCGCTCTCTGTAGAGAGCTCAAGTTGGAGTAGTGCTGCCTGGGAAGCAGCCAAGATGCTATTTTATATACATATACTATAGAGGAGGTACTCAAGTGCATGTACGCAAGTACTTAAACACACACAGCTGCAAGTGTTGTGGCAAGAAATGTGCTGTAGGTTACTAGTGGAAGAGTCATCGTCATCGGTAGATCGGGAGGCTGTGTGGCAGCTGAACACAGGATGGCGCATTAATTTGCGCTGCGAAACATCTGTTCCTCTGACATAAATCTTGAGTGACTGACCGCTGAAGCAAAAGACCGCGAACGCGATTTAGAACCAGTTTTGGACCAAGTGCCTACACTTTCATTGAGTAACTTTGGGCATGAATGGAGCAGGCTGTATGGTGTCTGCTTGTGTATATGCTACTAACGCACTTACCTTTTTCTCGGTGAGCTTCTCGCAGCGACGCTGCTTGCAGATCTGATGGCTTTTGTCATTGCGGCAGGGCGCACACTCGCCGCAGTTGTCCTTGCGCTGGCAGCCTATGCATTCACCACAGCGTTTGCGTTTCTTCTTGGACTGAAAGACAGAAGCGGAAGAATTGGAGTTGGAGTGGGTGTTGGCCGTATTGGTAGTGTTGGTTGTGGTATTGTTGGCATTGATTGGTAGGAAATGGATTGTGGGCGGCGGTTGTGGATGGGTGGCCTGTTAACTTGCAGCGTTTTGCATGTTGCGCTCTAAACACAGCCAGCGCCCAGCTGAACTTACCTGCTTATCATTGGCATTGGCATCATTGCTATCGCCCATGCCCAAGGCGCTCATGGGACTCTTGAAATTGGCCGTGCTGGATACGGCATCGACTTGGCCAGGATTGCTGGGATCAACGTCCATGCCGCTGGCCTCACTCTCGGCACTGGACTCGAGCGAATTGGGCCGATTTTTCCGTCGTTCTTTCTTACGCGCATCCACACGTGCTATAGGCGACTGCAGCAATTTCTCCACCTTGATGGGCGTTGTGGTGGTGGGCGTGGGCGTATGCGGCTGTGTGGTATGCGGCGTATGCGAACCGCTGCTGCTGGCATGCGGAAAACTGTTGCTATTGCCATCATATGAGCTGGGCGTATGCATGCCCATGGGCGTAACCACGGCGCCAACGCTTGGATGCGTCAGGCTCTGGCTGAGATCAAAGTCGTTGCCGGTGGGATCCTTTTTGAGCAGCATGCTGCTGCTATTGCCTGTTAACATGTCAAAGTCGTTGGCATCCTTTTTAAGCGGCGCAAATCCGGGCGTCAACGGCTGATACAACAAGTGATCTGCGGCTGTGCCATAGGTTGCTGCTGCCGTTGCTGCTGCCGTTGGCACCAAAGGATAACCGCCAGCTGCGGCCGCTGCTGCTGCCGCTCTATGATGCGCATGTGTATTGAGCGCATGATGATGAAATGCATTGGGCGGTGGCGGTGGCGCACCCAAAGGTGTAAAGCTGCCCGAGGGCGGCGTAATGCTGGTCTGCAAGCCCGGTAGCTGCGTAAGCGGTGAACCCACGCTCATCATGCCCGGTGAGCTGACTGAAATGCTTGCCGGCGACATGGCCACTGTTTGCAGTGAGCTCATGCTGGGCGGCAAGGCGCTGACGCCGGCGCTGGGCAGAGGTGTGCCATCGGCCAGCATTTGCTCGTTGTAGCCGTGGAATTGACTTTGGAATGAGGGCAGCTTTGAGAAAGGCTCAAAGCCGCTCTTCGCTGTTTGTTGTTGCTGCTGCTGCTGCTGCTGTTGCTGTTGCGTGCTATTGTTATCCTTGGACTCCATTTCCCAGGGACGCGTATAGCTGCCGTTGCTATTCGAGTTGCCGTTGGAGTTACCGTTGGCCTGGCTAACGGCTGTAACGGCGCCGCCTGTGCTGCCTACTGCTGTGGGGGCGGCGGCGGAAACGGAAACGGTATCGCTGTGATTGCTATGGTTGCTGTGGCCGTGGCCATTGTTGTTGTTGTTAGTGGCAACATGGCTGCCAGTGACGTAGCCGCTGCTGCTGCTACCAAGAGGTGGCGCAACAGTCGAATTGCTGCCGTTAGTAGTGTTGCTGTTGTTGTTGGCGTTGACGTTGGGCGCGTTGGAGGCCGCTGGCTGCTGCTGCTGCCGCGCATAGTAGTCCCAGTGCTGCTGCTGTTCTGCTTGCTGCGTAAGCTGCTGCTGCTGCTGCTGATAGTGCGGCTGATAGTTGTGATAGGGCGTCGCTGTTGCTGCCGCTGCTACTGCTGCAGTCGACGTATAGTGCTGGCTGAGGCTGCTCAGCTGATTGAGATGCGTATTATGTAGATTGGCTACGGAAGCGGAGACTTGGTTGTCGTGGGCGTGTGGATGCGTATGGGCGTGTCCCACTGTTGCTGACGTATCTACTGTGCCGCCGCTGCTTTGTGCAATTATTGAAGACGCCATTTAAGTGCGCAGGCTCGCATGGCTGCGCAGTTTTTCCGCTTTTTCAGAGCTGTTCGATGTATTGCAGATCTATTAAATTTTTTATATATATTTTATTTTTGTAAATTTTTTTTTTAAGCTATATCTTTTTGTACACTTTTTTCACTGCTTGAGGTAGTTTTTAATTCGTGTTTGCTTTTGTTTTTATTTTTGAATTAAACTTTTATTTTACTTTTATTATTAAGTGTAAAACACTGCTACAATATGTTTTGTATATTTTGCATTTGAACTCACTGGTTTTTGTGTGCTATTTGTTTTTCTTTTTTGTAGTTATATATATATTTTTTATTTTTTAAGTTTATGTAAATTTGTATTGATAAAATTGCTTACAATATGTAGTACTTGCTTTTATTTCTTTGTTTTTGTTGTTGTATCTATGTATATTCGTTAGCTATGGCTAGTTAAATATTTGTATTTTTATTGTAAAGTGCTACTATTAAATGGTTTTTGTTTTTAAAAATTTGTAAGCTTAGAAATTCAAAATTTGTTTGTTTGTACTTTATTTTTGTGTGTTAAAGATATTTATTTGTTTGTTTGTTGTTAATTAATTTGTAAAACGGCAGCTATTAAAACTTGTTGAAACTTACTATATCGTATAATTCGATTTTCAAATTTATTAAGTTGACTTGTTATATTTCTTATTTATTTATTTATTTATTTTTTTTGCTATTTTGTTTACTTTTGTTGTCTCAGACTTCGACTTTTTTTGGTATTTATAAAATTTGTAAATTTGTATTTTGTATGCGTTGCTTTAGATATATAAGTTCGTATATATAAATTGTTGAAAATTTGTATGCTGATATTTGTTTAATGATTTTTTGTTATATGAATTTTGTACTCTGGCTTTTGTTTAAAAAATTTTTTTTATTTTTGTGGCGCTTGATTTTTTGTTATTTTTTTTTTTGTATATAAAAAATAGTTGCAGCTTTGTTGAAAATAAATATTAAAAAATTTGTTTGTTTGCTTGTCGTTTTAAATTTAGTATTTAAAATTTTTTAACTTAATAATTATGCTTAAGTTAAGAAATCTTTGTCTTCCGTTTGTTTGTTTGTTGGTTTACTTAGAAATTAATTTAACATTATTTTGTGTTTTGTTTTGCTTTTGTTATACAAATATTAATTTTACGTTTTTATATTATATTATTAATAATTTAATGCATTTTTCAAGTTTTAATTTTTTTTTTTTAATTTTGATTGAAGGGCAGCCAAAAAGAAATTTGGTAATTTTTTTAATTATGCCAAAATGTTGGTTTTTGTTGTAGTATGTTCCAAATCTTTTGGTTGAAAGCTGTAAAGATAAGAAAAAAAATATAGGAAACTATTAGTTGCGATATATCTTTATATGCTCCTGGTCAACTTTATTATTTTTATTTTTACGTGCTCTCACTTAAGTCGCTCTGTGGCCATTTTTATTGCATGCTTCTTTTTACATTACTTCTTCAGTTCTTTACTTAGCTGTTTTTGTGTGTTTTTTTTTGTTTTTTGTTCATCTACAAACTTCAACACATAATTATGGTCTTTGACTATATAATGAGAGACTGAGCAACGTTGGCCAAGTTCGCGCTGCGTTCAACGAGGCAGGAAGCGCAGCGGTTGTGGCAGCAGCAGCAACAACAACAATTTAGAGTCAGAAAAAAATTGTAAAGGACACTCACTTCTGACTTTATTGCCGCTGCTGCGGTTGTTGCTGCTGCCGCTGCTGCTTGTAAGTTATGCCGCCGTTCCTTTGGCTTTGTAAAAGCTGACACACACACAGACACACGCATATAGACAATTACAATCACACACACACAGATATAAAAGCACAACGTTCGCGTATTACAGTCGCTTCTGTCGCTGCCGCTGCTTCAGTTGCCGCTGTTGTCATTTTCTTGCTTTTTTCGCCATTTTTTTTGCTGTTATATTTTGTGTCTTTCTGTTTTTTTTTATATACTACATATTTTTTTGTTCTCATAAAAAACGGCACAGGTGTACTTTTTTGCGCGTCCTTAGCTTTACCAACCTGCCAACGTTTCGTTGCGCTTCACAAAGTTCATTGGGCTCACCAGCTGAGCGTGTGTGTGTGAGTGTGTGTGAGTGAGTGTAATTGTGTGTGCGAAGTTTTGCGCTGCATTTGTAAGGGAGTTTCGGTTTGTTGAAGTGTTAAATTCAGTGAAATTCAAATGGAAGCTCTTTAAAGCAGCGAATAGTTGAACTGAGGGAGTGCATGAACTTTATAGAAACGTTTTCGATTTGAAGCTGTATTTTTTAAAACTCTTGGGCTTATATTAAACATAAGGCCTATGTATAGCATGATTTCATGAGAAAAAAAAAAAGAACCCAAGTAAGCCTAGTGAAAATCAAAACGTCAAGACAAGGAATGACAGCTCCTTATCAGCAAACAACAACAAACTTAACTTTTGAATTTGAAAAATGTGTTACGGTTAAGGCTTAATAAAGCTGCAAAAATAAAAGTGATATAAATCAGTCCCTTAAAAAAACTTGCATATCCTAATTATGTTTATATGATTAGAATACAATTTTTCTACCGTCTGCAATTCTAGATTAAAAATACTTTAAGTGTTATCTGTATATAACTTACATTTGTATATAAAAATGTATTATTTAACCTAGAAATCCAAATATATTCTTTAAAGAGAACGTTGCTTCAAAGCTTTGTTTAAATAAAGTATCTTTTTTCGTTTGGACAAAGGTGGCCAACCATTTTGTACATCTTCAGCCAAGGCAAATTTCATATAACATAAAATATAAGAAAAAACATGCCATTAAATGTTTTTCTTTAGATATAAGCATTATATGAGGCAATTCCAAAAAATATTATTGAGTAACAATTATTAAGCACACCTTATCAAAAAAAAAAGGGCTGTCTGTCGTGTTTTTACTACTTAGGAATATATGAAAAAAAAAAGAAAAAATTTGAATCGTTCGGTGTTTTATTTTAACAAAAATTCAATGAGAAGATCAAAAATGAAAATAATTTTATGTTTTACAGAGACTTTTGGCTGCCAACGAGCAAAGGTTGATTCTTAAAAATATATTGCACCAACATTTGGAAAGTCGCACTACGAAAGCTCACAACATCAAACGTTTCAAAAGATTATTTCACGATGTTTAATCGCAATAAGGAATGAGTTCCCTTTGGTAGCTGTGGCTATGACTTGGATCCAACACATCAGAGACTAAGAAACAGTCAAGCAGTTGATTTCTTCTGAAGAAGTCAGTAACTATCATAAGATTTTGGGATGTACGTGTTAAAATTTATATCAATTACCTGATCGTACAAATTTTGGAAGCTTTTAAACCTGTTTGATGCTGATTCAATACAACAAATACCATATTTGGTTACAAATAAAAGGTACCTTGCATTGTGTCGTCGCCGTGACAAAATTTCAGGAATAACGAATTGTTTACGCACAATAATCGAAAGAATACTCCGGACTTGGAAGAAGAAATTAACTTAGAGCTTAGATGAACAAGGTATCTTCCAATGTTCTGTGCAACGAATGGATTTAAGAATCTTGTCATGCCATACTTTTTTGGAGGGCTCAAAAGAATTGCAATCTACTGTTGAATTGGGTGCATGGGAAGAGCCTGGGCAGGGGTTTTGGGGGTACAAGCCATCCACCCGAAACTAGGGTCAAAAAGTATCTATTGTAAAAAAATTGAATAATTGGGTCTCTCAAGACTCCCCCGAAATTAATTTGTACCTATAAGTTCTTAATAAGGTGTATGAGTGTTGAAGGAATTTATGCTGAAAACATGCAGCTTGAGCTCGTATCTTGAATTTCATTTAAAGCCGAAACACAATAACTAATGTTTAATCTAGAACTATCAATTAAGTATATTTTCGTAGACTTTGATGCGATACTTTTGCTAGCTTTCGCTACTTAGATTATTCCTTTTATAAAAAATTGTAACCCATAAAAATAATCAGTTAAGTCTACCGAGAATGTTCAAAACATTATTTCTTGAACTAAATTTAAAATTCTTGCCAATTTTATCAAATAGCCCAGTATTCTCAGATATTCCAAGCAATTTGGCTGTTATGAGTGTGTTTTTTTATATTCTACGAAATTTTTTACGAAGATAATTAAAGTCCGATTATTTTGTCAATTTGTGTTTACAATTTTCTTTGACTCTCATAAGTTAACTTCCCACAGGTGCAGATACACAGATACAGATACATAGATACAGATACACATACGCAAATACACATACGAAGATACAGATACGCAGATATAGAAACACTGATACAGGTGCACAGATACAGATACTCAGATACAGATACTCAGATAAAGATACGCAGATACAGATACACAGATACAGATACTCAGATAAAGATACACAGATACAGATACACAGTTACAGATACTCAGATAAAGATACACAGATACAGATACACAGATACAGATACACAGATACAGATACACAGATACAGATACACAGATACAGATACACACAGTTTTTGCTTTGCCACAACGGTAAAATGGCAACAACTGCAGCGCGAAATTTACTTGCAGTAGAGCTTAAAATAACAAGCACAAAAAAAAAATTTGCAGCTGCCACAATTTGTTGCACTTTCCGTTTTATGCAATTCGCGTTTCTTTTTTTTTTTTCTTTAGAATTTTTTTTTATTGTCTTCCATTTTTTTAAGCTGCCTTTGGCTTGAGACAGCGTCAGAGAGTTATTACGTTTTGGTGTGTGCAACGCGATAAAGATCCCGATTTCAAAATTAGGCCAATGCATAAGTGTGCGTGTGCGTGTGTGTGTGTGTGTGTAACTTTGCAACATGTGCACAATTAGCGCTTCCTTTGCAGGCTGCATACGGCAAAAATTACGCATCCATTGGCCGTGATAAATCAAGGCAACCACTAAACGGGAGAACAACAACAACATACACATAAAAATTCATTGTTGGTATTGTTGTTGTTTTTATTTAAATCGGAAATGCTGCTTTTGCCGCAAGCTGTCAGTATGCATGCAACTCTGTTTGTAGCCGTATCTATACCAGTGTTGATTATTCATTGGCCTCATTTAATGGCATTTGCGTGCGCCTTCATTTCCGCTCTCACACCTAGAAACAATTTTGTACTCAGCACATTTTAAGTAACTCCCATTTATGCAATCGCAGTAAAAGTTAATCAAATTGAAGACACCTTATCTAATCAACAGCTGATAAAATTAAGTTCCCTAGCAATAAATGTGAAGACTTTACACAACTCTGATTAGTTCTTAATGGTAAATTGAAAAATGGCTTACCACGGCGGTGTTGTTGATTTAGGGCTTGAAAAGACTCTAAAAGCTGGGGCTATTAAATAGTTTTTCTGTTTTGAAGTTTATTAAATTAGCAGTTATAAGAAAATATTGTGTCTTAAAGTTAGTTCATAATAGATCGATAGAGTTACAGCAAACAACGATTAGAAAAACTAATTTCATGAGCAATAAAGATTACTATGTAAATTATACTTAAGATTTATCTGAAAGATCTAAAGCAGTATATCATTTAAGGCTCCCATTGCTAAATGGCTATAATGTCTATAAAGTGGATTAATGTTCTTGCAAGTCTTTGTATCTCATCACTGACAAAATTGAACAAATGAATGATGCGATATTTCAATTTGATCTACGAAGCTACGACTCTTTTGTGTTGCCTTCCATAACCAAAACTTTTTGCATAACTCTTGATTCACTTTTGTTTAGAACGAAGATTTTTAACGGCGCTGAGAGTGATAAAAAAATAGTCACGTATCGAATTGTTATCTGCTGTAGTGCTATGCGCAAAAGAATCGAGTAGACTAAAACAGAATTGTGCCCAGTCGGGTTATCGATTCCGATTAGTTAATAATGCAGCGGTATCAGCTAAGAGTGAGATGATAGGAAAATCGTCACGTAACGAATTGATATGTGCAGTAGGTGTATGCGTTAAAGTATCGAGCCGACTAAAATAGAACTGTGCCCGGTTGGGTTATTGATTCCGTGTAGTAATAATGCAGTGGCATCGACTTGGAAATCGATAACTATAAAAGTGTCACCCAATCCATACACGATGCAACAGATTGTACAATTTGGTTTTTTATCGAAAATTAAAAGATTTTTATTTTAAATACAACCTTGCAAAGTTGTATACAAGGACACTACACACTATAAAATCGGCTCGACAACCAGCTCGATAAACAGCCAATTTGTACAACCAGTCCCATCATGTTTGGATCTTGTGTTACCATAACGATAAACTACTTTTTTAAATCGACAAATCGGAATCTAAGCGCAAAAGTCGCTTAATAAATATGAATGAACCAAGAAGATAATTGTTTTATATTTGCACAGTAAAATGATTCTAAAATCTTTTGCCGAGCGCCAATACAACACTGCATTCTTTTAACCAATGTTCATAACGAAATCAATCGAAGGATCCCGAAATATTTTAAACTGTCAGAATATGTTCTGATACTGATTAAGGCATATTGTAATTAGTTCAAAAGCGATTTGCTGGCCAATGTATTTTGCACAGTGTACTCGTATAAGTTCCTCTAAGTTTCTTTTTTTTTTTGTTGCTGTTAAAGAGCTATGTAAATATAGCAAGCGCTATTTGCATGTGTATTAGTGTGACGTGGTCATAAAACACATACATTTATGCATATACAATCATCAGCTATATAAAGCTTACAAAATGAAACTACAACGTAGCTTCGCTGGCTACGTCCGTCCATCCGTCCGTCTGTCTGTCCGTCTTTTTGTCAGGTTCGTCTGGTTCGTGGACAACAATGCGCGCAATTCAGTTAAATTTTTTCGTGCACATGTATGCCAGTTGTACATAGTTGTAGTAGTTGTTGTTGTTGTTGTTTTTGCTTTTTGCTTTTGCTGTTGTTTAAATTTTTACGAATTAAACACGCACACAAGCGCGCACACACACACACATATTGCAACAAAGAACAATGCGTCATTTGAAAAGCAAAATGGCTGCAGCAACAGCAGAATAGAATCATAATGGCAGTAGCGGCAGCAGCAGCCGGCAATGCAAAATAAGCAGCAAAAATGTAGGTGACGTTAGGGGTGAGCGGATAAACTAGGCTGCACACGCACACACACAAATGCAATCACCCACTCTCTGTCACACACATTAGTCACATGCAATCACCCACTCTCTCTCACACACGCAAACTAGTCACATGTGCCAACACGAAGACACATAAGCCAAGAGTAAAAAGGAAGAGTAATGCCATGAAGGAAGTGAGCCATGAAAAGCATGTGGCTCCTCTAGTTGCTGCAGTTGCTGTTGTTGTTGTTGTTGTCGCTACCTGTGCTGCAGCAAACTGACTTTTATCGAGGCAGCACTGAAATACAGACGAAATCCCGAAACAAGTGCCGTTGCCACATTGCTGCAGTCATTGCTTGCAAAAATATAATGGGTGTTTTTTTTTTTTGGAAGGTACTAAATGCGTACTAAAAGCGAAATAATATTTTTGATTGTAACAATTTTTTTTCATAGATAAGAAGTGGAACTGAAGAGTCAAGCGATCTGGGAAAATATCTATTATCTTGTTCGTTCAAGAATTATAATAGGCATGTAACCTCCTTTTATGTTTATATAAATTATTATTGCGCGCTTCCGACGCATTTTCGTCAAAGGAACCTACGGGAAGTCAACTTGTAAAGTAACAAAAAGGGCGTTCACGCAACTTTTCAAATCCACAACGCAAGAGTAAGCTTGAATACTCTAAATACAGCAAAAAGTCCCATCTTCAGTAGTTTATACAATACATAATTAAGATCACAAAGAAATTATTATAACAGCGCTTAAGGTAAAGATTTTAAGAAATATACAATCATATCATTGATTGGAGATGGCTTACATGGATTTCTATCTTTAAAGATAGGCTTAAATTTACCTCCCTCCATTAAGCTTCAAGCTGAGATTTCACTTCTTAAGCCCTGTACTCTAGGGTCAAACTAAATATCACGAATCACTAGGCAGACACACTAGCATTTTCCAAGCTGAAGTCTTTGCTATAGGAAGGTGTGCAGTATTCAATCTGCAAAAGAACTACCACGACAAGGATATCTCCATTCTGTCTGACAGTCAAGCAGCGATAAAGGGACTAAGCAGAGCCAAGATCACATCGAGGCTGGTCAAAGAAGTGAGAACTGCACTGGACAAATTAGGTGCCAGTAAGCTCACTTTATTTAACCCATTATATGGGATCCAGACACAACAATGTCCCTGGAAATGAGCTGGCAGACAGACTAACAAGAATGGTTGCAGCAGCACCGCTAATCGGACCTTGGCCATACTGTGGGATTGGTAACCTCGTGGTACGTGACCTACTGAGAATGTAGGAAGAAAACAAACGGCTGCTTCACTGGGAACAGATACCAGGACTTAAGCATTCAAAAAGCCTCCTCTCTAACTACAACCGTAACCGTTGACGGGACATTGTTGGCTCCGCAGACACTTAAATATAATAGGCATAGCGGATAGTGGACTATGTCGCTTCTGTAGCATGGAGGAAGAAACTTCAGTGCATCTACTATGTGAATGCATGGCACTCGTCAGCAAAAGAAACAAGCTCCTGGGCATGTACGTTCTCTCAACGGAGATCGTTGTTACCCTAAGCCTAAACAAAATATTGGAATACGTGCAGGCTATTGGACATTTGGGAGAGCTCTGAGCCGTGAAGGGGTATAATAGATCCACTTGGGTCGCAGTACATTTGTACACCATTACTAATAATATAAATAGTACAAATATATATGTAACATATAGAAGGAGTCGCCGGAGACCCCCCAAAGTTACCTAAAGTATGATCAGGGTGACTAGAGAAGTCGATATACCGATATCCGTCTGTCTGTACGTATGAACGCCTAGATCTCAGAGATGGTAAGAGTTGGAGCAACCAACTTTTCAGATTAGATCCCTTATTATCCCACAGGAGACTAGTTTATTTAATTTTTTGGTATCTGGGTTAAGTTATATAGCTCCTATAGGTGTGTTTCAGAGGACTTCGAAAAAAATACAAAAATATTAGATGCATTTTCCCCAAGAATGTACCAATTTTTATCAAAATCGGTTGACTATATTATATAGCTCGCAAGGACCGATCGGCCAAAAAAAAGTTATTGTCACAAAATTCGACTGTTGATTATTTATGAAAATATCGCAAATTTGGCAAATAAATATCTTGATTGTATTGTGTTTGTACAGGGTTTCCCAAAGTCGTCCGCGCTCGACTTAAACGTACGCCATCTAAGACAACGAAAACATTTATAGTAAATTGTAAAGTTTGAGCGTAGATTTTATCACGGAAATAATTCTAAAGTTCTCAGAATAGGCCAGATCTGAACACTGCAAAATTCGTACATCCTTGATTAGAGCACTTTTTTTAGGAGGGACCTCGCTTAACGAAATAACTTTCAAATTTGTTGATACCACTGTGAAGTTACGCAGCCAATTGTTACGGAAAATCTTTAAGATGATATCGGGGATCCGTTCCCAATATCAAATATTCCAACCAAAAATTAAATCTTTCAAGTTTGGCTTCGTGTAAAATGTGAGCAAACTTTTCTAAAAATATTAAGCAACTTTTTTAAGCATCATAATTCACAGTTCTCACCATTCAAAACTAGTCAAACATACGTAGTTTTTTAGTAAAAAAAATAAAAAAAATCACCCTTTATGCACTAAGTTGCATTTGCTTGACTGACACTCGAGGCCCTTCAGGATGCTCACTGTGCTTGTCAAGCCATTTGTGAAAATGAAATGTTAAGTCTCCCTCTATCTTTTTGTATTTTCTTGCTTGCTGCATTTGCAATTATTGCGCATACGTTCTGTAAGTTGCAGTTGGACCAAACGTTTTTGGCCAATTTTCATTCGTACAAAACTTTGCTCATATACACGTATGCATGCATGATCATATCTAGACATGTTTCGAGAACTACTCTGTTAAATAATATGTAATATAAAAATTTATTACATATTATATCCATGTAAAATTTCTTGCAAGTTAATGAACAAAATTTCAGTGCTAAACTTTGACGAGCTGAAACCCAAAGAGGGGTTGCATGCAATTTTCAATGCATTTTATGTCGAGCATGTATCTCAACTTGTGCGTGTGTGAGTTCTTTTTTTTTTTTTTTTGTTTGATAGGGTTACACTAGAGCTTACTTTACAGCGAAGCCCTAGAGCAACGGCAGCTCATAAAAAGGCTTACATATTGCCAACAGCAGGCGCTATCTGAATTGGGGGTATCTCCCTTTTTTTTGCCAGACACAATTTTGAACATTTAATTTACTTTGGCTTTGAGGCGGGCCGCGTGTGTCACGTGTAAATTAAGTTGCTAAAGAGGCGGCAGTACGTACAGTGGTATGGGTGCCGGTTTTTGGACGTGGGGGCCTTTAAAGGAGGCGTTGTAATGAAACGTGCAGAAGCCATGCAAGCTCTGTACACATACAGATACACACGCACACAGATACACATGTGCAAATTTATGTCATACTCGTCGCATACTTTCAAAGTCACGCACGTTATAAGGTGGCACAATTTGTGTGAGAGTGTGAGTGCGAGAGCGTCAGTGTGTGCGTTGGGCGGCTTCGCTGAAACAGTGTATGTGTGTGTGAGTGAGTGTGAGTGTGTTTGTTTTTCTCTAGGTCAAAGCCTTAATTTGCCTGGCTGCCTGCTTGACTTTCAATGTGTGTGTGCGAGTGTGGGTGTGTGCGTTTATGTGTTAACCTGTCTGCCTGCTTGCTACCTGTGGGTTTTTTTTTTTTTTTTGGTATTTTATGAATGAAAATGAAATGACATGTAAACACAAAGGCATCCATATACACACCCACACAAGGCTAATTTGCATATGTGTTAGTCCAGTTAGCTCTGCTCTGCCGCAATATGTCTCTATATTTAGTGCAGTTGGCAGCTTTGTGGCAACGCCGTTAATTCATTGGGGGTAAGTCGGCGAATGGCTCAAGTCATAAAATGCAACGAAAATAGACTAGAGCCGGCTGCCAGCAACTGCCACAACTGCAACAACAACCGGCGAGCGACCATTTGGCGGCACATGTGGCACAACGTCCATGGTCATGGCAAGCGGCAAATCAACGTACGAACGAGGCCGACAAATTGCTGTGGCATGTGCACCAAATGCAGCAGTAGCAGCAACAACAGCCGCAAGATACACACCACAGCAGTAGCAATAACAAGATACACAACAAGTACACTAAGTAAAATAAACTGAAACACTGTCTGCCGAAGTCTACATACACTTGTAGAGCTTACATTTGTAAGGATCATTTCGAAGATCTTTGTAAAGCCACAACTTCGAATTTTAAAAGTTTTTAAGAAAACATGTATCTTTATGAATTCCAGCCTGTTTAGCGGCAGATTTTATGAAATTCTTAACGAAAAGTTAATATGTCCTTTGGTTCTGAAAGTCCCAAGTTCGAGTTTATGCAACTAAATATTATGCTGTATATACAAGACAAATTTCGTACAAATATAAATATAAAAAATTACAAAATATTTTTTAACTATCTCAAAACACTAGAAATTTCTGGCTCATCCAATACCAATCTAAAAATCTGCTAAAAGCTCCTTGATTCAAACTGCCTAATCTAATCTAAAAAATACAAAATAAATAAATTAAATAAAAATAAAAAGTCACTATGAATATGAAAGATTTATTTATTAGAATTTAGGAGCGTATGATAAAATATTAATATCCTGTTGTCCGCTCTTTTCTCTTTAGGTGAATAAAGCTCATTTTAACAGATGAAGTGAACTCATAAAAATGGAAATTAAAAAAGGAAGTGCTAAAATTTTTACGAAAGTGACATGTTGAGGCGAAATTGTTGTGGGGTCCATAATTCTTCAACTGACAAGAATCTTTAAGACAAATCATCTTAGTGACGTAGATACTTGAGAATCAAGTTTAATGTATATGACAATGTATTCAAACTAATCATATATTATGCTTCACTGTAGGGAAGCATTTGCTTGGTTAACTTATTAAATATGCCAAAAAATATGAAAAAACGGTCTACTTATTTTCTTTTTGCATTTACCATGCGATAATCTAGTGTAAAAGTTCGACATATTTCTATCGATTGCGATAGTATTGCAATTTTGCAAATTTCCACAGAAAAATTATAATTTATTTTTATTTTTGTTGATTTCTAAGTTTTATAAAAAAGTATTGGATCGCAATTATAAATGAACTAAAATTGTTTTAGATGCAGCAGCTCAGGCCTCTACTTAAATAGGTATTTTTACATAATGATCCAATCTGACCGGAAAATCAAAAGTTAGACGTAAATATTTTGCATTGTTATTAAATGTCGTAAACTATTAAATTAAAGAGATTAAAAATACATTAATAAAAAGAAAAATAATTGTAATATCTCAGTTGAAAGGAAAATTCTATCTCCGTTTAGTTTTGTTTTCCAGCTTCATTCCAAAAATGTAAATGAAAAAATATGAAAAATATGTTTAAGGAAAAATGTAGTAACGTCGCGCCAGATACTGAGCCTAATAAAAAAATACTGAGCTGCGGTCAGGGGATCAACGACAGAAAAGAAGTTTCTTTCGCTTATTTGTCTCATTGCAGCTTTAAAGTCAGCACACAGCATATCTCATTTCGTAACGTGACGATTTTTTTACATTTTAAGGAGTTGGGGTGGAGACCCAGAAGATTTGTTAAGGAACTTTGTTTTTATAATAAAACGCGAAAAAGTAGTTTAATTTATTAACTTGCATTATATCAGTCGCAACCAGCTTGCAGAAATTTAATTCAAGTTTACTTCGATTTTTTGTAACGTCACGCCAAGCATTTTTTTTGCTTTGAATTTTTGATCGATAAGTCCAAATGTTGTCAGATGTGCTTACTAAGCTACAAAATGGCAGCATAACCATACAAAAAAACTTTTACTTTGGTTCTTTTTTTCGTACAAAAGTAACGTCACGCCAAAATGTATATTAACCAAGTGCTACATAGGTAAACCAATTTTTTAAAAATATAGCTCTTATCTTTTTTCATTTTTGTCATACAAATGTCACGTCACGCTAAAACGTATAAACCCTGATACAAAAATATATTATCATTTTAATGCCAAGCTATCTCAACGCTTATCTTAATGAAACATTTGCCAGGGACTTGAAGATTTTACTGACAAGCCTATTGAAAGAATCTTATTGCTAAATATATAGACTGGAACCAAATTTTTGTTTCCATTGGCTTACTACTAAAAACTCATTTCGCACTCTAACACGCTTTCCCAATGCAACAACTAAGTAAGTACAACATATATGTAAAGGCAGCAAGCTGAGAACAAACGGCGGCAAACTCTCAGATACATTTGGCCGTCTGCTTCATATTGAACTTGAACTTCTTTTTTTGCTTCAATTTGTATGCTTTATTATTATTTATTTTTCTTCTGCTTTCTCACATCGTCATCGTCATCGTTGTCAGCGTTAACGACGACGACGACGTCGACTTCAGCGTCGGCGTCAGAGTCATCGTCGTCAGTTTCGACGTCAACAGCTTCTTCTATGGCGCTTTAAATTCTTTTTATTGCCATGTCAAGGCAACTCGCGCCCAGCGCACATTATGAAAACTGCCGCTTTTGTTTGGGCGTGGGTTGTTCGTGTCGTAGTTGTTGTTGTTGCTACTGACTTGTTACAACAACGAGAGCAACAACAGTGTACAACAAAAACAAAGTCTTCATGCTGCCGCCTCATTTGGGGTCTGTCTCGAGTTCGTTCTTGTTGTTTTTAACTTACTTTTTCTTTCATTTAAGTTTTTTTTTTTTTTTGTAAAACGTTTTTTGTACATATTTTTTTGTTTTGTTTTATTTTTTTGGCGCTTCTGTTCAGAAACGCGCGCGCGGCTTCCTTTGTGTGCACATGTGTGTGTGTGTGTGTGTGTGAGTATCTTCAAGTTCTGCTGTTGTCATGTATAAAAGCTGCATGCCTCCTGCTGCTGCTGCCCGTCTTCTTTGCTTTCTACTACTTGGCTGTGTGTTAGTTTGCCTTGGCACTTGATGGCGTACGTGAAATGCTTGTACGCACGTTACTGTTAGTTACGAGAACAACAATGCGCTGTGTGTGCATGTTTGTATCTCTGTGTGTGTGTGTATTTAGCGTGCTGCAAAGCTTTTTGTTGCTTTCACGTTCTCAGCACGTTTTCTTGCTATATCTCATAGCCTGCTACCGACATTTTCGTACTTATAACTCTTCTTCGCTAACTCTGCTGACTGCTGCTGTTGCTACCACTAGCTCGCTGCGCTGTTGCTTTTTAATTTAACTTGGGACACGCTTCGAAGACAACAGGCAGCAGCAACAATAACAACAACAACGGCTATGAAGTTTAAGATACTATATGCTTGCATCTGCGCCAAAGATACAAATGTATCTTGTAGTGTTCAAATAAGCAGCAGCCAAATTGTGCAAAATTTGAAAATGTTTTAATGCTCTACAAGAGCGTATTTGCTGTGTGTTGTAAAGATTTTTAGTAGCAGGCGGTTTTAAAATATAAGTTTACTTTTTATGTTACTACAAAAGGGTAATTTATTAGTCTAGGTTGTTTTGTGTTTTAAAGGTAGTTTTGCAAACCGTTGTGGTGCCTTAGAAAAAAATCAAGAATTTCGAGCTCAAAAGCGACGATTTTGCGCTTAAATGCCACTAAGAAGCAGCCCGAAACGACAACGTACAAAGATAAACTTCATATAAAAAATAAAAAAATCGCAAAACTTTGATTTCAAACACAAGTTGTATACACATATCCGAACAAATCAAACAAAACAATGTTATTCCATGACTTTGCGGGAAAATATGAAACAAAAGTAATGTTTGCTGCACATTAATTAATTTTGGAAGCGAAATATATTTTTTTTAAATAAAAAAAAAGAGGTGAAATGTAATTTACAAATCAGTTTTTGTTCGGAAGCTTTACAAGAAGCACTTTTAGTTACAAAAGTGGCTTAGAGCGATTCTTCTTTTATTGAGCGTAAACTTCCTAATTCGTGAACTTATTTTTTTTATAAAAATTCTTTATTCGGGTATGATTTTAACAGTAGCGGATCCACGGAGCGGTTCGGGTCCATATCTCCCCAAAAGTTTGCAAAATGGTTTCACAGTCTTTTACGAACTCTGATATACAGTATATACACTTCATGCTGAAGAACCCCCCCTAAAACCAACTGCAGGATCCGCACCTGGATTTTAAGAACAATTGCGCTTTCTTGTAGATTACTTTTAAGACAGAAATTAAAGTAAAGTAGCGTTTCCTACGAGCACTTCGTACTCATTATAAAAATAAATGAACTCTAAACTGAGATCGGCTCCTTTTTTTATGGTATATTGAATACACCATTGTGTAGTCTTAGTGACAATATCCTCTTTTTTAGTATATTCATAACATTTTGAAGGTTTTTTTAAGTGCTCAAAGGCTTAAGCTCATCTAGTTTAAAAGTTCTTGAAGTACATTATACTTAAGTTAAATAAAAAAACACGCAAATGAATGAATTGTTTTTCTTTTTGCACATCTACGGCTTAATATTTTAGTGGAAATTGTGAAATTGGCTAAAAGTGTTTTTTTATGGTTTTAATACATACATATATGCATAACTTTTTCGGATTTCGATTCTTTTTCCAATTGATTTGAGTTACTTGAGAGTTCAAGATATTCACAACTTTTCGGCTGTTTATGTTAAATTAATCCACTAATTAATTAATTACAAAATTTTGGAAGGACTTACATTTGAGCTCATTGGTTTCTAACTTGCATCAATAGACATTTTAGGGTCTGTCAAAAAAAAAATTCTGTACTCTATTCATCTAGCATGACATTTTGTTCGGTAGAATGTACGATAGTTTTAAAGATAGAAATAAGTGGAAATTTAATACTAAAAATACAATTTTTTTTCCACTGTTACTATGGTATTCAGATTTCTTCTGATTTATATTCGTTGAGACGTCACAATAGAGACAAAATAGAATTTAAAAAAAAAATTAAATAAATAAACCAGGCAAAACTACTTTAAGTAACTTATCTTTTCCAAAAAAAAACCTATCACTAATATTACACCTCCACTTCAAAGTATATTAAATTTGCGTCCTGAAAATTTGCTTTTCATTTAGATTGCTCCAAGCAACAGTTTTGATTCATTCAACTTATAGTCGCAAACGGCTCTCAACGGCCTCTCTCACACATGTTTATTATCATTATTCCTTCGTTGTTTTAAACTTTTTTTAAGCCCAAAGATACACTCTTTGTCCATTGTTTTAGCCTCCTTTTTTTATAATTCATGTATCTTTGCAGCTGCTCTGACTTGAACTGTTTATTTTGCTGACATTCAAAATGCTTTAGAATGATTTCTTTATTTTTATACCAGTAATAATAATAATGATAAAAGTTTGTCACATGGAGGCAGCTTTTATTTTAACCTGTTGTGTTTGCTTTGTAATTCAATATAAGCTAATGTTGAGTTTCCTGTGGATACATTTTGTTTGGACAATTTAATTTTGTTTTAATTGCTTAATTGAATGGGGTGTAGACAATAAAAATTGAATAGGTTGAGAAGAAAAATAAAATTTAAATTCAAACATTTATTATTTTAAAGTAGCTGCAAGCCGACGGCGGCTCAGCGTTTTGATAGTTTAGTTTTAAGCGCGAAATCTAAGACACCAAATTTCTAATGAATTTCATTAAATGATTTCGATTGTCAAAGTTTGGTTGACTTTAATTGCGACTTCAACAGGAATACTTTGGCATTATCTTTTATAATACATCAAAGGTTCTGAATCACAACGCTCTCAAAATTATGTTTGACGAAACTTTAGATATCTTTTGGCTTGAAATTTGATTTCGAGTTTACGAGATCACTTTCTTACTTGCCAGTAGAAAAATATAGCATATCGTTTAGTGTATATTCTCTATATGCTTTTAAAAGATTTCGCTGAAATTTGGCCACAATGAAGTCTTATAATATTAATTATAATATTATAACATATTACTAAGTACAAACCGTTGTTAATCCATTTGTTGTTGATTGCCGCTCGGAAAAGGAAATGTACACAAAGGTTGCATAGAAAGTTTTAATCCATGTGCCACAGCAAGAAAACTCGTTAGAAAATACCGAAAAAAACGCGCACGAAAGTTCGAAAAATTTGTTTTAAACGCACAATATGAAAAACCGAACAAAGAAAACTCACGACGACACAATACGATAAAAGAAAAACTGAAACGAAGTTGTTAGAAAATTGAAGTTGAAGTTGAAATTTCAGGCTGCAGTTAACGGCTGCTGCAACATTTGTTGCTTTCTGCCTTTTATTGTTGTCGTTGTTGTTGTTGTTGCACTGTTAATTCATTTTTTTGTTGTTATTTGAATTAATTTATAAACACATTTTTGCTAACTTGCCAGCACTTCACTTCAACTAGTTTGTTTTCAAAAATCCACAATTCTTGATTTTATTTTGAATTCAACTCACGCCGAGTTATTTAAAGTATTTAAATGGCTTAAATAATATTCTATGCAGTATTTTATTTATATAAAAAATTAAATATTAGTTTCTATTTTGTATGAATTTATTTTGTAAATAAACAACAAATATTGGCGACGGCAACCGCGCTCACTCGCACTCGTTTCAGGCGCTCGTACCACGGACGCGCACGGTGCAAAAGTTTTTGTTTTTAGGAAACTTTTCACCCTTCGAAGGATACACAACAAATGATTGTGCCGTGCCGAGACGAACGCTGCCAAACCACCAACCCCGTGTGCGCAGCTGCAGCATGTTCGCGCAAGTTGGACAGCGAACAAAGCAGTCGCAACACGCAACATGTTGGCGCAGCGTACCAACATGTGGCAAAGGGAGATGGCAATTGTTATTTATTTATTAGTATTATTTTTGTTGTTGTTTCGAAAAAATATAAAATATTGGTGGTTAAGGTTTTATTTTTTTATATTTTTAGTCAATAAAATTTTACATTTTGTAAATTATACTGTAAGCTTGTAATTAATTTATTTTAGCCACAGTATTAATTATTAATAATTAAAAGATACGTCAAAATAAATTGTTTAAATATAAGAAACTTGCTAACAGGGTGTAACAGCTATTTTGCTACCTTTCTCGTCAAGTAAGTTTAATTTAGCTTTTTTTCTTATATTTCTTAATCGCTTTCCGTACGTAACTTTTTTTTATTATTATTTATTTTATTTTTTATTAAATATTTAAACTTGTAATAAGAAGTATTTAAACAACCTGTAGTCTTATTAACTTTATATGGCAGATAAGTACTATGTGGAAGAAATTTTTAAATGAATATTCACGTAATAAATTTTTAATGAAAACTTGAAATTTTAATAAATCTTTTTTCGATTGCTATGCAATAGACGTTTAAGTTTAAAAACAAGCATTAAAAAAGAGGTAATTGCTAACAATTTTTTATTTAATGCATGCAATTTTGTTGCTTATTGCTTTTAAAAATAAAAACAGCTATCAAAAAAAATATTCAGATGAAAATATTTTGCCGAATCCTTTAGAGTAGAATCTAGCTCAGCTTTAAAATGACATAATGTATCGAAAAGGGAGAACCAATTTGTTCCTTGTTCGTAAATTCATTGAGAGCGTGCCAAAAACGAACTAAAAAAAGTAATCTTTGTGATAAAGCTTTTAAAAGAGTTTAATTCCCCTTTTTAATTTTTATTTTTCGAGCATTTACCAAAACTATTATGTTAGGTCGGTTATTTCTGGGCCGACTTTCTTAGTAAAATTAAATATATGTATATGGTTCTTTTTATATATTACTGCAACGAATTAGGTATAATATGAGCTCTAAACTGAGTCGTAGGACTTCGTTTTTAAATTTCTTTACAATGCCAAGTCATTGGTAACTTTTGAAACACAACAATTGGAAGAACTTTGATTTCTATCTCAATGATTGGCTCGACACGGACCACTGCCGAAAATCTTAGAAATCGATAAAGGCAACACTGGAGTTTCGATAATTTTTTTTCAGTATGGCAACATTGTTTGACGCTAAACAGCTGATTAATCAAAGCTAGATGATTTAAAATAAGAAAATAGACCAAAGCCCACTTTTTGTGCCCCAAAGGTACAGGGCCCATAGGGTACATGTTCAAAGGGTATGTTAAGTTTGTGCAAGCCGAAAATGTATGTGACATATTACGTAAATAACATAAAAATTATTTCACACCAATATATGTTTAGTGTACAGTGATTAAGTTTTCTTAAGGATTGAGGAAGAGCTTGCGATTTCAAAAGAAGAACAAATTTTCTAAGTATTATTTAGTGAAAATTATTATTTTAAGAGCGTTTTTTTACAGAAAGAGTTTCTGAATTTGAGAATTTTGTAGTTACCTTTTAAGACGAAGTGCTCTCAAAGATTATTAATGCTCATTGTACGAATTTTAAGCGTTAATATTGAGACTGAGAGTATAGAGAATGAAAAATTCCTCTAAGTACTAAGTTCAATTAAGATGGGCATTTTATTCTCAATTTGTTTTATTAAAATAGCCAACATAAATTAAATTTAAGCAGAAATAAATATTTTATAAAACAAAGATTTATAAATTTGCTCATCAAGATATATTTTCCAATCTTCCAACATGATTTGGCGAGTTAGTTTTCAATAAGTCTGATACCTGAATCAGCCTGTGAGTTCGTCGATGTTGTTCGTGCAACATTTGATCGACAACAATCTCTTGTTGGCTGTTGTTGTTGCCAGTTGTTCGATGTCCTGCGTGTTGCATGTTGCTCCTAAGTACATACATATACTACTATGCCAGCAATACATTGTGGCATGGATGCGGCGTTTGAAGTGCGCTTTTGTTGTTGTTGCTGCGGCAGTTGGTTGTTGTTGCAATTGTCGCTGCCACTGCCGGCGCTGCTGCTGCTGCTGAAACGCGGCAGAGCTGTACAGTTGTTGTTCCAATTAAAAAATTTTTTCCCTAGTTTCGCGCGCACAATGCGAACTTGCAACCTATGTATGTATGAAGTATGCGCTATATATACCAATACATATGCATAAATCGCATGCATACATACACACACATAGTTTCTTGTTTTATTTTGCTGCTGTTGCCGCCGTCGCTGTGTGCTCATTTCTATTTGAAGCTGGACCTTGTGGGCGTGAGTGTGTGTGTGTGTGTGTCTATGTATTTTTGTGCCATATCCTTTCTGACAGTGTGCAGTGTATTGGTGTTGCGGGATTTTGGTACAATTTGCCTTTTTTCTTGTATTTTTTGCTCTCGCTCTTCGTTTATTTTGCCAGTGTACTGCGCTTTTGTGCATGTCCAGCCAGCCACAGCTAGAGCTCCAGGAGCAATGGGGTTTAGGGTTGGCAGACACGAGCTCCAGCCAGCCTTCTCTATATGTCAGTTGATTTCATTTCACTTTTTTTTGTTTTTTGGGTCTCCAACTTGCATATATGTATATATTCTTTTACATTACTGTTGTGCTGCCAACTATTCGCTTAGCTTTGAGTGCAAATTTTTTGTGTTTTTGGTTTGCATGCAACTGCAGCCGGGGGCGGGGCAGCTGTGTGCTCTTTTTGAAGCCTAGCTGTGCTTGATTTTTGGCTGGCGCGCAACAATAACACAAGCAACAAGAGCAGAAAAAAACCTTGACAGTTGCAGCTTGGCAGGCTTTGTACTATATGTTACCTGAAGTTGACAGCGAGTGGAAACCGGGACATAAAGGAAATGGGAAGAAGTATATGGGCAGGAGCAGCATAGAGCGGCGCTTATTTGCTTTGCGTAACATGGGCAGGCCATATGGAAGTGAGCCAATTCCGAATGAACCCAACCCTTAAGGAACACTGACCTGTCCTACGCAAAACAAAAATCAAATGAGGTAAATACAGACGGCATACATAGATACATACAGATGCAGTTCTAAGCCCAAGTCGAAGACAGAAGGCAAAAGGCAAAGGCAAACGACGCATAATGAAATAAAGTTGCATCTGCACAAACAAGACGCATACAAACACACTTACTCATAAACACACGCACACACAGTCAGCTGCCTTGACTACTATGCAACAACTGCTGGCTTAGAAACGCAAAGGTTTGCTTGCAGTTAAAAATGTATCTATGAGTTGTGCGCAATTTATCTGCAAGTTTGCTGCAAGTTTTGAGTGCAACATAGTTAGCTAAAGATTGGTACAACTTTTCAGTTGTAACTGTAAGCGTGCGCCAGTGCATGTCCTTTGTCAGGCAGCAAAGGACATTCACATTGCATGCGGCATCGCATAACAACAACAACAACAAAAATGCTTACATACTTAAGAAGTATCTGACAGTTGCAGCAGCAAAGTATTTGAAAAATGAAAGAAACGCGAGCGCGCGCTCAAGCAAAAAAAGGAAAAAAAGTTGCCTAAGAAAGCAGCAGCTTATACACTTGAGCTCGGGCCATGGAAGTTTAAATACTCTTTAAGATAAGTCTTATGTACTTTAGTGCATAAAAATAAGGATGGGTAAAAAAGATACGAAAATGCTACAGTGGCATTTTCCCAATTTAGACCAAAGATATAGAATTTTGAGAGCTCTTGAGATTAATACAAAACTTAATTTAGATAAAAGCTTTTTTTTATTGCGAAAACTGAAAGCATCGTATCCCAAAAGCGATTCAATTTTATACTCCCTGTGCCTTAAGAAGGAGATATTAAGTCTGTGTATGCATCATAAAGAAGAAAACGTCTGCGACTTCCCAAAGTAGAAGAGGGGTGACTGTAGAAGCCCATATAGACATGCCCATCGGTTTGTTTGTATGAACGCCTAGATCTCAAGCAAAACTTTGTGTCTAGAACCCTTATTATTTGTTTTATTTTTGCGATATCGGCGTTATAATATTGTATATAGCTGGTGGTATTAAATATAACCTCAAAAATATACTAAAAGTTTTAACGGAATAATTTAAGAGAATAAATAATTCGTTTTTTTGTACTGTACAAAATTGTATTTAAATCAGTTTACTTTACTTTAGCATCGATCGATCCTTTTTCGTTTGTTTTGTAAAGAAATCGTAGCCAATTTTGGCATTTGGTATGTTTTTTAAATTTTTTAATTCTGTATCAAATTTTATTTTTAAACGGTTTACTGTAACATGCAGCCTCTATAGAACTGATCGCCCAAAAAGTATTTGGGGAGCATATCTTTTGCTTTGCATGAACCTTTTCATATTTTATGTTCTGACTACAATAGTCTTTCTAAATATTTCTCTTTCGAACGGTTTGTGTCCTCAGTCTTAAGTCATTATCTCTGCGACCATCCTTAAACAATTCTAAATTATGAGTCACTCATTTGCTCAATGTTGCTGTCCTAGTTTTTCATAATATATTTTTAAATTTTGTTTTCACTTATTTTTCAACTATAGTCTCTTAGTCCCTGGACAATTCCAAATATGAGTCGGTGCATATCGTTAAAAAGTTCACCCATCGGACTTGGGATGCGAACTAGTTCATAGCAATTTTTCAGCGTGCTATTTTTCAAATAATTTCATAATTTAAGGCTGAGCTTTTTTATACCCTTTGAGTAATTAAATAGATAAATATTATTGACAAAAAAATAAAATCTTCAAAAAAGATTTTTGCATTCTTGAATTTAATTCTTAAAATAAGACAAAGAAATCTTAAAACAAGTACATAGTTCTTCAAAAAATGGAGTAAACATTGAAAAAATATCAGAACTTGAATTAAGATAAAAAAAATTGATACATAAAAAAAAAAATTGAAATTTATATTTTAGCGTTATAAAATTTCTTTTTTTAGTACATTAAAAATATTCTTATAATAAAAAAATACCTTACACATAACCAAACATTTTTAAATTATGATTGAAAGTTAATATAGGCTTAGGGATACTAAATGTGTGTGTCTAAAAAAAAATAAAACCAATTTTAAAATACATTTTCAAATACATTTTTGATTATTCTTAAGAAGATTTTATAACTTTAAAAGAAGTTTTTAAGACTGAGCTTATTGATAAAGAATATTTTGTTTAAAAATTAATACATTTTTAAAAACATGTTTTCTTTATTCGTAATCTTGAAATAAAATTTGTATTATATTATCTAGGCACAAGATTGTTACAAAACCGAACTTGGAAATTGGGCTTAATTTTAGATGTTTTCCCGGCCTATTTCTGTTTTAAACATGTTTGCCTTTAAGATCTCGAAAAAAGTGTTTCCGATCTAGAAATGACAAAAGTTTGTTCTTAAAATGGGTCAGAAAAATCTTAAAAATCTAAAATTAAGGTTTTGGTCACGACTTTAGAATTTCTCGGATTATTTTAAGATTAAAGACTCTTATTTTAAGATTATTTTGCTTTTGAAATAATCGTAATTTACACTTTAATCAAGATGTTAATTCAAGAACGGCAATTTGAAACCACCAGCATATCTGGAATGCCGGTAGCTTTTTTTATAAGTGTATTATGTGGGAGTACAAAATTTTATAGAGCACTTAAGTACACAAAATTCTGTTCTCAACGGCCTTTTTTTACACGGCTCTTAGAAAACACGGTCTAGAAATCAAATTTTTCACAAATTAAAAAAAAAATTGTTAAAGATTTCGCCCAAGGGTTTACTTCATACGTTTTTTTAAACGTTTCTAGCGTGTAAAAGCAGAATCAGAGTAACTAAAAGTCGGCGCGCCTGGTTTTAAGGTACGATTAATTTTTTTGGAAAAGTTGAAAGAAATCCCTATGTCTTTCTACCGCTCTTTAATAAATAAGCTTATGACAAATTAGCACTAGTAAACTACCAGTGAGAATATAAAAAAAAAAAAAAAATGCAACCTAAAACGGCAGGATATGTATAATGTATGTATCTGTGTGTGCGTGTTTGCAGCACAAGCCAGCGGCTAAGTTCGCCATCCTGCGAGCTTACTTGCTTGCGAACATTGCACAACTGAGATCAAGAGATCTCAAAATAAAATGCACGTAATACGAGCAAGGGCATATAAAATGCATTAACTTGAACGCACACACATACACTCTTACTTGCTCACGCACACACACACACACACGCACAGAGAGGCAGCATTACATGCAAACATTCATAAGTTGTTGTTGTTGCCGTTGCTTTCGTTGTTCGTACGAGTTTTGAGTTTTCCGAAATCATGAAAGGAGCAGATGTTAAATTTTTATACACATCGCTGCTGCCGCAGTCGCTCTTCGCTGCTTCTTCTTCGTCCTTCTCTTCTACACGCTTCATGCGCTGCATTATTATTGCCCATTGCCCTTTGCCATAGTCGTTGTTTTTGTTTTTATACGCTTTTGTTGCTTCCTTCTTCGTCGCTCATGGCTCATGGACTGTTTGTTGGCTGCTCTTGTTCTCTCACTTACTCTGGCTCTCGCTGCTTGTTTTTTTTGTTTTGTTTTTTTTTCGCCTACTGATATTGTAGCGCAAACTTCAGCTGCTCTTCATTGAATGTCCGGTCGGTCTGTCGTTCAGTTGTCCTCGTTTGGCAGTTCGATACTCTTGTCGCTTTCATCATTATCTTTGTATTTGTTCTGTAGTTTGTTAGCTTTGGCTCTATAAGTATTTGTATATAGTAGTAGCTGGCTATAGGCATATACATTTTACAACTCTTTTTCATATAGCTTTTATGTCTTTTACATGGCTAATTTTTTTTACAATTTTTGCCGGCTGACAATTTAATTGTTACAATTTGACATTCTCTACGTTCTCTTTTGCTTTATACTTACCTGATTTGTCAATGTCCTGAGCTGCATTCAATCACAGAAACATAGATACACACATAGAGAGCGTGTTCTGGTACCTGGCTTTGATGGCCAGGCTGCTGCTGCTGCTGCGTATTGGAACAATAGTTTTCTTTTTCGTGATGCTAATCACTGCTAAAATTTTATATACTCATACACTCGCACACACATACACACACATAAATTAACCCTCACATGTACACAATGTATGTGCCAAAGGACGAGTTGCTCGGTGTGACTGAGTTCCTTGACGCACAGTGGGTGTTTATACCCGACTGTGATAGTTCTATACATAAATAGGTTTTTTGACTTGCCAAAGGCCCGAGGCGCAGCAAATTTCCACAAACAACAGGTAAAAAGCAATTGTAGACTATTGCACCAGCATTTATAGGCATTTCAGGAGTTTATTTTTGCACCGACTGTGCCAGGACTGCCAACAGCTTTGGAGTTCTTGATTTGAATAGTTAAAGTACTATAAGTGTGGTCTGCTTTTAACTAAGGTGCTATAATAGCCATACAGCCTTGTAAAGTCATTTGAGGTTTTTATTTTATTTTAATGTTGTAATGTTGTACTAGAACTAGGAATATAGCAAAAGTAAAATAAGAGGAGCAACAGTTTCACAAAAAATTTTAGGAATATAATCTTTTTGTGAAAAATTAATCAGCCTGGTTATTTATGCTACATTCTATGTAAAAATATAACGCCCCTATACATTATAGAATATGCAGATAGATTAATACTCACGCCAACTTTTTTAGAATAGGAAAATAACTTCGAGAGCAGCATTAATTTTCAATACAATAACAAAAATTACTTTTTTGTGGGATTTATGTCAAATAAGTCATTCAAGTACTAGTAATAAGTAATATAAAAATATTTAATTTATAGGAATCTAGGATCATAGAAACCTTACATATTACTTTCTTTAACTTCCTTATTAGAATTAATATGCAATAGAATTAATTGTCAATGCAAAAAAACACAAAAATTTCAAATGAAGTCGGATTCATATTTATTATCAGTAGAAAGAACCCTTCTTGCCATTCACTTTTTTAGATGACGCGTTCGAGCATAATCGGATAACACGGGTAATGTTGGGCTCTAATGCTTCAGTCGTAGCTGGTTTTTCCACAAACACTTTAGACTTCACGTAGCTCCAAAGGAAAAAGTCTAACGGTGTGATGTCACACGATCTTGGTCCGGAGCGTGAAATTAACTGTTCACCGAATTGGTTCCATAAATTGGCCTAAGCGCGCGAAAAACAATCACTACCAAACGCGAATTTTCGTAATATAATTGTACGATTTGTAAACGTTATTCGGGTGTAAGTCTTTCCATGATGAAATGACAATGAAAACTGAATAAACTTGAGAGTACTCACGCGTGATTAATCAAAAATACCATATTGAAAAAAAAACCTCAAGATTGGTGACCCTTTATGTTGAAAATCTTTTATTATTATAAGTAGATATTTATTTGCCCTATTTTGGAATTTTTTCATTAATTCTACGCTCGCTTCAAACTCCCAATACATTAGCAATTTTTGTGGCATTTTGTTTTATTATTGGCTTAGATGTTCGATTTTTATCCATCAGATTGTTCAGACACGGCTTAGAAGTCTTTTCCGTTTCCAAATTGAAGAACACGGAAATGCGAACTGCTTAGCATTTTTTTTTACTACGCCTACTTTTTTAACTTCACTCATTAAATTTTTTTTCCTTGATAATTAAAAATACACAATGATAATTTCAATTACACTAGCTTACAAATTTGAGGGTCATCGAGTGAACCTTCCTAAAAAAGTGTTTTTTAGGGTAACTATGGGTAAGCACCGTTTTCGAGATATTTTCGAAAAACATGTTTTTAATCACTTATTTCAGTTATTTGTCAATATCTCGTGAACAAAATTTATTTTATTATTATTATTGTTTCTATCGACATGAAAGACGATTAAATCGAAAGGTATTGATGTGTTCTTTACAGTGATATATAATTATGTACAGATAAAGCAAAAATTATAGAAGTTACAAGCAACCAAAGACGAAAAAATTTCAGTTTTGACAATTTTTTTAAAAATTCCAAATTTTCCGCTTGCTTTTCATTAACGAAAAACATTCTTTTAAAATTATCTTACGCTTTAAGGGGATTACGCAGTTCGAAAAGTTTCGCGCGGAATGACAAAACTTCATATAAAAAAAAATCCCATTTGGTATATTTGCGTATAGGCCCTTAAAGGCCCCTACGCAGCGGAAATTCAACGCAAAATGTTAAAACTTCATATAAAAACAAAAATTCCCTTTTTTGGGATTTTTTTTTATATGAAGTTTTGACATTTTGCGCGGAACAAAAATTTCCTTTTTTGGGATTTTTTTTTATATGAAGTTTTGATATTTTGCGCGGAATTTTCGCATGCTGCGTATGGGCCTTAAGCTGAAAAAGAATTCTTTTACAAACATTTCGAGTCTAAGATCTTTAATATTGGGTAAGAACTGTAGATACTATCGAAGAAATATCATATTTAAAGTTATACCGCCGGCCGCCGGGTACAAAAATGATACAAACTTTTTAAGTTATGATTTTTTTCGTTCTGTAGCGCCACTTATTAGCTTGCAACCTAGTTAGAAACTCGGTAACCTCTAAATATAGCTTATGTTAGGAGCATGTTCATGAAAAATCTCTAAGATGCATACCTAAAAGGGTTGCCTTACCATAAAAAAAGGTTAAAGTCTGGTCGTTAGATGTCTTAAAAGATTTCATACTTTCATTCTTTCACATAGATTTGAATAACTTTAATAAAGTAGACTAGTAGCAAAAACAAATTTTGTAGATTGGTTAAACTCACTTGGGGTGTTCACTTTGTTAGGCATAAGTGCAGAAAGGCAAGAATACCTGAGTAACGACGTTAACTAGCCTAACAATGAGTCATAAAGGCAAAATGGCTAGACTAACAAGTTATTCGCAAGTGTCGAAATAATCAAGAAAAAGTTTTTGATCAAAAAATTGCCTCTATAAGCATAAAAGAAACTCAAAAGTTTACTTATTTATTCATTTAAGTACCACTAATCTAGTATACTTAAGAAACTAGAGTACTAGCAACAAAGGCCTATGACTCGAGCAAATCAAATGCCGTACTTTTAGTAGTCAAGCTTCTGGGTCAAGCATAAGTGCCCATAAATATATAAGGAAATTAAAACTTCAAATATATTTAAAAAATAGATCTTTGGCGGTTTTGTGCAACACTATACTGTGCAAGAATGCCCTACTTTTCATAGTCAAGTGTCTGGTTCGGGCATAAATACCCAATTTTTTTTATGTAAATTGTTCTTGGGCATATTTACCATTATGCACTTAAGCCCAAATACGCCAACTATAAAATTTTCTAATTATTTTTGAAGCATGTTATTACAAAAATTAAAATCCATGATATAACATCCTATCGATATGTGTTGTCCAGTGTACTAATTGTTTATGATGGTTACACATTTCTCTGTACTCAAATTACAGGAGACATACAAAAATTTTCACAGAATTGGCCGTAGGAATCCTTCAACTGGCTGCACACATCCCCGTACAATGGCATATATATCAATACAGACAGCCGTCAACTCATCCGTAGCAATCATGCACGACTGGGCTCCAATTGGAAAAGCGTTTCCTACATGGAACACCTGATGTTATTTAACGATTATTGTTTTTTGGAATTTTGTGTTGCAGTTGCAGGTATTTGTTGTTGCTGCTGTGGTTTCATTTGCCACTGCAATAATTTCATATTTTGCAATTTTAGTTATTATTAAAACCAATACATACTCACGTGCACACATATACATTTGCATAGCTATGTACCAGAACAAATAGTAAATTAATTATATAAGACCAGAGCATGTGATTTTTCATTTTGTTTATTGAAAATTTCCATTTTATGAATTCTTTTTTTTTTTTTTTTGTATATTGTCGAGATTTTAAATTAAATATAAAACTACATTGGTGTGCGTTTGTCTAGTGTGTGTGTGCGTATGTGAGTGAGCGTGTATGTTTGTGTGAGTGCATGTGTTTGTGTGTGAGTGCGTGTTACTTACAATTTAGTTATCAATTACTATAAAATATGATTTTCATTACAATTTTCAACGCTTGATATCTATAAAATAATAATGATGACAGGTATTGGACTACCATCCTTTCGTCAACCCCCTCTGCTCTACTCTCTTCGCAAACCCGCTAACAGTAGGGTGTCCATCACTGTCCATTTAATTGGCGGCTATCGTGCAAACACAACAACTGGGAAACCAAAACGAGTCCGTGTAGAGATTTTGGCCATTGCCCTGAAGCGCAATTAAACGTTTTTGTACGAATTTCTGCTCACATCTGGAATTGTAGCCATTGGGCAGAGAGCAGAGGTTCGAGCAGGTGTTTGAGCTGAAAAAAAAAAAAAAAAAGAATAACAACAATGAGAACCAGGAGCGGGGAAATTAAGGCACATGTAGAACAGTAAAATATAAAAACAAAAAAAAAAAATGAAATAAAATGCGAAAAATCAACAACTGTAAGAAATTTAGTTGTGGGTTATGCTCATAAATAAACGCGAAACGAAAAAAAAAAAAAATACAGCTTAAGGGAAAAGTTTGCGAGGAAAGAGCTTAAGCAACAAAGTTTCTATACACTTTAGTTTTTTTTTTTCAATTAAATATAATTTCAACTATGTATAAAAACTATATAACTATACGATATATACAATTCTTATCAATAATTATAATGTAATAAAAAAATTGCGTAAATGTTATATACAATATGTAAAATAATTTTATTTGAGTACAAAATAAGTCCTGTATAAAAAATATAACAATTAAAAAAAAAAAATATTTATTTAAATTTAATTATTATTAAAAATTTTATTTTTAAATTTAAAAATTTAAATTGTTTTTAAATTTAAATTTCTTTGAATTTAATTAAAGATTTTTAAAATTTAAATAAATAAATTTTTTTTAAATGAACTAAATTTTTTTTTAACTCAAAGTTTTAACTTTTAATGAAAACAAAAATTATTCAAAAATTCTTCTTTTTACGTGATATGCTATTATCGATAACTTGATAAAGAATCGATTTAATGGAAAAACAACGTATATGATGAATAACACATATGAAAAAAATCATGAAAATCTAATACGGTTTAAAACAAATTAATTTAAAAATTTTTCGCCCATATCTAACAAATCGATAGAATAATGTGTAGCCAAATGTTCACCGAAAGGATATATATATCTATATAAACGACTGAAATACGCAATATTCAAAAACTAAATCGTTTGGTCCTGTGCCTCTGGATAGCTCCCTTTATTTATGAACCATTTTAAAAGGCACTTTTGCATTTATAACTCATTGTTAGGATTGTTCACGTCGTTACATGGGCATTGCTGCCTGAACACACCCAATATATTTTATTTTAAAAATTGGTAAACTAAAATATGAGTTCTCGAAATAAGCTAAGATTTATATTGTATTATAAAGGATCATCAATCTTGATGTTTTTTTTCAATAGGATTTTTTTGATAAATCACGCTTGATTACTGTCAAGTTGCCCTGTATTTTTTATTAAGTTTTCATTGCCATTTCATCATGGAAAGACTTTCACCAGAACAACACTAACAAATCGTACAATTATATTACGATAATTCGCTTAGGCCTTTTTATGGTCGCCATAAACGATCTACTGAGACCACTATTCGCCATTAACAAATTTGAGACCCAATATTTATTATTGGAACTCCTTTGGAGCTACGTGAAGTCTAAAGTGTTTGTGGATATGCCGGCTACGATAGAAGCATTAGAGGCCAACATTATCCGTGTTATCCGATTATGCTCAAACGCGTCATCGAAAATTGGAACCTCCGCATGCACGCGCTACGGCGAAGTTGCGGCCAACTTTTGAAAGGGATAATCTTTAAAAAGTGAACAGCAAGAATGGTTCTTTCTATTGATAATAAAGATTTTCCAATTCATTTGTAATTTTTTTGTTTTCTTGCATTTAAAAAAAAGAACCTCAAGATTGATGTCCCTTTTTTATAAAAATGTACCTAGTACATAATAACACTAGTATACACGATAAACGAACCTTCGTAAAAAAACAGTTTAATTTTGGGTCAAGAAGCACGAAAATTGCATTCATTTTTTTTCTTAAGAACTGTTTTCGAGATTTTTTCGAAAAACATGTTTTTGGGCACTTTTTCAGTTATTCGTCAATATCTCGTGATCAGAATTCGACATGGAAGACAATTAGATCGAAAGGTATTACCGTGCTTTTTACGGTGATATACGATAGATCAGATTAAGTAAAAATTATTGAAATTACAAGCAACCAAAGTCAAAAAATTTGTAATTTTGAATAATGGGCGAAAATTACATTTTTTGGTTTGCTTTTATTACCGCCCAAAGCCATGTTTTTTGAAAAAATCTCGAATACGGTTTCTAAGAAATAAAAAAGAATGTAATTTTCGTGTTTCTCGACCCAAAATTACCTAAAAACACTTTTTTACGAAGGTTCACTCGACGACCTTAAATTTGTTAGACTTAATTTGTAGACTAGTGTAATATACTGCTCTGGAAATCAATTTCCTTTTTGTTTTTTTTTCTCTCATTCAAAATTAAGTAAATAAAATTACACTTCATCTAAGATATAAAACATTTTATTTTAAAAATTGTAGAATTCAAAGAAATCTGAGTTTTCATACTATGCTAAAATATCTAAAAAAAAATTTTCTTCACTATATTGATTTCGATTCCGATTCCCATTTGTCGACTCTATAAGGCATTATATATAATATTTTATTTCAAAATTTATTGAGCTCAGAGAAATCTGGGTTTTTGAAATAAGTTTAGATCTTAAAAAAAAAAATTGATTTTCAGGCCTGCTTTAGATTTTGATTCCGATTTCAATTTGTCGACTTAAGAGTTTAGTTTATCGTAATAATTTGAAATCTGAGTAAACGTAATAAACTTAAATATCTTAACAAAGGATTTTTTTGACTATAATGGTTTCGATTGGGATTCCCATTTGTCGAACTTACACTTAGGGCATTCAGTTACGATAAATTGACTTTTCGAAATAAGATTAGAGCTTTTATTTGGAATTCGATTGCGATTTTCCGATCTAAGACTATAGAAATCTAAATTAGTTTAACTAATTAATAAGAGTTAACATTCGCCAAATCGAAATTGGATTCGAAATCCATCATGTTTGACTGTTTACAGCATTAGATTTTCTATAACAAAAATTGTAAATTTTTCAAAAAATAAATATTTCTAATAAGAAATACCAAGAATTTAATTTCCAGTCAAACCTTGACTTCTTAGCTTTTCTTTTCCATGTGGAAATAATAAGTACGTCTTGAAGAAGTTAACAAAAAAAAGAGGGATGGGACACAAAAATGTCTCAGAAACTAGAAAACTGGTTTGTCAGATACAGCATATGATATAATATTTGGTACTTTGGTCACCCCACAATGGAAAACTTTTAGTGCATTGCAAACATCTTCACTGTTTCAAAGTACTCTTAACGCAGTGAAGTGTATAAAACAGGGCGCCGGGTGCAAAGGCTGCGGAGTTGAAAGTTTAACGAACTCGTTAAAACGGGAATCATACGTAATTGATAAGGAGCTGGAGCTGGAGCTGGAGCTGAGGCAACGGTACTTGGACTTGTCCAGATGTTGCAAAAAAAAAAAAAACGCCGCTCAAGTCAAGATTTATTTGCAAGCCTGCATAGGGTGTTCATTTGGTTAAACAAATTGCGTGCGCTAAGTGTACCGCAACAACAACAACATTAAGAACACCAGGAACAGCAGGAACAACAAGTTGTTGCTAACAGTCATTAGCAGATAGGGCAACTGAGGCGACAAATACCAACAACAAATAATTAGGGCAAGAAAACGGACAGGGACTCGGGCACTCGGAATCGACGCACGCATCGAACTGACTGACCCCCTTTGCCAGTAGTTCAGTCGTAGTAGTAGTAGTAAGTACATAAGGTAAAACACACAGTCCGAATGCTGATACTAAAGAGAGGTCTGACGCCCTGGCAATGGGTCATATCACCCTAGTTTTTGTATTGAGTCGTTTTGCTCATTTTCAAGTGTTGAAAGGTAGCGGTGCACAATGCAGGGGGAACAGCTTTGCTTGCTGTTTTCGGTATTTTCCGGGGTGTTATAATTCGTTTAACCACAATTATGACAATTCAAAAAAAAAAGTAAGGTAAGTGCAGTGGATTTCCCCCTAGCGTGTTTATAAGTCGTGCCTAAAGTCGCGCAGGGGAAAGTTCCTGCTCAATACTTTGAGCGCTCTCCTGCTGCGTTGGGCACAATGACTGCGTCAGTGACACCTCAATAAGGAGCTCTTTATGTGAAGCTAAGAAGTGGCAGAGTACAGCGGGCAGGGGGCAGAAGGCAAGAGACTCAGAAAAGTTGCATATTTTTAATATTTAATTGACAATTTGTTTAGAAGTAGACGCTGCAGCGAAAATAAGCAGTGAATAAGCAGTGTGCGGAATTTCCCAGCGCCACACTGCTTGTTAGCAGAGACACAAACCTGTTCGAAGGTAGGGAAATCGCTGCTAAAACGCGTCAAATTTGATTATTTTACGCAAAAATCGCGCGAACTACAATTCTTGGCGATACAGCAAGCCTCTTCGATTAGTTCTAAAAACTCCTATACTATAGCTAGAGATGCATTAAAAAATATGGAATGAGGGCGGGATGATAATCAGACGTTATGGAAAATGGCGATCATATATATTAATTAATATTATATGCATAATAATTAAGAGATCCACCAAAGCTAAAATTACTTGTAAAGAGGCTTAATAGATGGCTGCCAACAGACCTAACATTTAAAAAAAAAATAAGTCTATTATTTAATCTATTAAAGTGAAATAAAATGTCATCTTTATGCTATTAATTTTAAAATATCTTAAAGATACTTTTTAAGCTACGAAACTTTTACTTACGCGCACACCTCCGTTTTGACCATTTGACGGGCCGTATTCTGCTCGTTAACCACAAACATCCAATTGCCACGACTGTTAAGCGCCGCCTGGGGCTCTATGAACTGCGAGCTGGTCTGGCACAGTTCGGAACGGCCGGGACTTTGACGTTTTGTGCGCGCCTTTTTAGCACCGTGCACACCAACAATATCTAAGAGATCCATATTTAGCGAAACATCGCGTTTGCTGTCCGCCGCCTGCAGTTGCTCCAACTCATTCTCCTGCTTCTGCTCCCTGCTCTGATCTGGCTTTGCCAGCTCATCCACTATATCTAACTTTTCGAGCAAAGCCTGCTTAGCTTTTTTCTTCTGGCCCAGATCGCGCACTAAACGCTTCAGCCAGAGTGTGGCATTATAGGGCGTAGACTTGCCCCCATTGTTGTAGTACAAATTTTCCCCTGTATTAGATACAGTTGGCTGCTGTTGTTGTTTATTGAAGTTAAGACGCTGACCCGCCGAGGTGTACAACAAGTATCTAAATGGAATATTTGGCATACATTATACTATGTATATATATGTATATATCATATACTTACGTTGGCGCCTCGGTTGTGGGACTGGAAATAAAGAGCGAGTTGCTGGGTGTGGCGCCACCATGTGCTGAGTTACCAAATGGTGTTTGATAGTTGTAACCATTAAAGTCTTGCCCATTTCCATTGTAGTCCCGCGTTGGAAATATGGACTTGGGATCATAGAAAACTGGCGTATCATGCCACGCCACAGCAGCAAAATCTTCCCATGTCTCATCTACTAATAGGTTTGTCGCCTCGTAGCCCCATTTACGTACGAGGGTCTTGATGAGAAGTCTGTGGATGAAAACAATAAAGAGAAATCCAAGCAGTGTAAGTTAATGTTGCTCTTTATGTTGCATTATTTTTTTTTCTTTTGGAATGTTGATAACGAGGTGTAGAGCACCTCGTGATGTAACTAATGAAGTGCTCCGAATGTTGCTTTCGCACTTGTTGCCAACCAAGAGGTTAAGAGGCATTTTAAGATGGTGCGGAGAAATGAAATTCATTTAGGCATACCACAAAAACAATTTTGTTAACATTCTTTGAAAAACCAATTCCACACGCAATAATATCGATTGGTTTGTGTGATTGTGTGGTCTAAGGGACTAGGGATATTCTCTTCTTCTTTTAGATTCCATTCCCCCTCGGGGGAAGCCTGAAATCCCTAGAGGGCACGTCCCCAGGTGGCGGATTAGGTAAAGCCTCCCAGATATGGATTGTGGGAGGGAAATTAAATACCTCCCGTGGACCACACAGGCCGGAGATAGGAAACTTCATTAACAAACCCACAACGTAGGCTGGCCAAGCCATATTACTTGGAGTAAGGTTATGTTTGGTAGTCCGTGCTTTTTAAACAGGAGTATGCAGAAGAGAAGGTGGCGAAGGAGCCCAAATTTGGCACTAAGAAGTTTTTTAGAGTACCTAAGCACTGTACCAAATTAGATCAAATCGGTTGACTATATCATATAGTTCCCATAGAACCGATCGGTAAAAAAATTTTTTTTTGCAAAATTCGACTGATTTCTGTTTGTTTATGAAAACATCGTAGCCAAATTTGCCGAATAAAATATCTTTTGGAGGTCTTAAGCAATATTTCGGACTTAATTGCAATGTGGTGGCATAGGGTATCCCAAAGTCGTCTGCGCCTGACTTTAACGTACGCCATCTTTTTTTGTTGTTTGCATCCACTGATCTATTCTTAATATTAAAAATAGTTTTCAAATAACACAAAATATTGTCGCTTTATTATTTTTATCAATTACACTAGTTTACAAATTTTAGGGTCATCGAGTTTTTTAGGGTAATTTTGGGTCGAGAAATAAGAAGATTTTTTATTTATTTATATTTTTTTTTTTCTTGGGAACCGTTTTCGAAATTTTTTGGAAAAACATGTTTTTGGGTACTGTTTTCAGTTATTCGTGAATATCTCGTGAACAAAATGTATATTTTTATTGAAAAATTACGATTATTTATCGAGTAATCGATAACTGAATATTGCATTTTTCATTTTTCGACTTTTCTTTGACATCTTTTTAAATTTCTTCGTGATAAACTTGACCCTTTTTTTTCCATATGGTCAAAAAGAGGTTAATCTTTTTTCGAGCCCCAGTATCTTGCATCAAAAACGCTCAACGATCTATTATGTTAGACATAAAAGCTAAGTTACTATGGTTATATAGGTTTAACATTTCCGATTTATATAACACAACAGCGAGGAAATGCTGTACATCTTACACACAGAGAGCCATTAAATCAACTACGATCTCTTATAAACCCAAAACAATCATAATTAATATGCGGACATAAAAAAAAATGAATAACAACTTTAGCTCGTAAAAATTTCACAAAACAATGACGAATAATATGATATACGGGCACATCGCGTGGCTCTGAGCTCTGAGTTGAGTTCCATTCGGTTCGGCTTGTTGGGCTGCTTATTTCTTATCAGCGATGATGGGTTTGGCCTACGGCATGCATGTCACGTGCCGTACCGGCAGCTCGGAAATAACCCAACCGAAATGTAGCTTGGGGCGGCTCAAAAGTGAAAACAGCGAGCAGGTTTTTCCTATGGCTAGTATGTACGAAATTATTTTTATTAAATTTTATTTTTTTTATAATTATGCAATCCGAGCGTTTAAAATTCCAATGCGCGGTCATAATTGGCGGACCCGGCAGCCAAAAAAAAATTATTTACAAAATATATCCAAAAAGAAAATGAGCAATAAAAACGCCTATTTAATTGTTGACATGGCGCCGTAGCTTGAGGTCTCTCATACCATACTTATCGGAAATTTATTTAAATTGTAGAAATTGTTTAAAAATAGCAACACAAAACACAAAAAACCAAAACAAGTGGGTCGATTACAATTGGGGCATAACGACTTTAATATACACTGGACTTTACTTAATTTCGTTCGATTATGAAAAGCTCTTTCTGAGATTGGGTGCAGTATACAGTGGACCATTTGGCGAAGTTTAATTCAAAATTCAAAAATGAAATTTGTTTACTTAAATAATAATAATCAATACTCGGTAAACAAACAAATGTTTTTTATATTAAAAAAGCTCTGTATAAAGTTTGAAATGGAAATTATAATATAGAAATAAACTGCCAAATTGCATGGGGGCAAACGTAAACTGAATGAACTTTTTTTTTGTCAGCAATTTATTTTTATTTAATAGCTGGGGAACGGCAGAAAAATCAAAACTGAAGAAATTTCAAACACTTCAAAACAAATATATATGTATTCCTAGACTACTGTAGAGCTTAGTTTTGCATTTACGAGTAGTCGCCCCTAGGAGGAGCATAGCAACAGAAATCTACATAAAGACCTTAACATAGGTATCACAGGAGACATCATAAACAATCTGAGCGGGAGGTATGAGAGTAGATTTGAAACCCATCCAAATACGTTGGCCTGTGCTCTTGCGGGTCATAGGCCAAGGCGAAGACTTAAAAGACTGCATCCTTCGGATCTGAGATACCGGAAAGTTCACTAATATCCGAGTTGAATTTTATAATATTATATATTGCATTATCTAGTCTCCTCCCAACACCAATGTAATGGTGCCCACTTACAATTTTGTAAATCATGTAAACAATATTCGCTGAATTCGATGATTTCCCAAGCGATGTCAGACTTTAGAAATAAAGCCTGGAACATCACACTATCCTCCTTAGCCCCAGGTTCTTCTCCCTTTTGGAACCTGACATAAGTTGTTAAGAAGAAGCAAATAGTCATACCTACGCTTATTGAAAATTCGACCAGGTCGTCAACAGCAGAAGAAAAAACCGAAGTTTTTGCTAGTCACTTCGGGCGAAACCACAACTTATCTGCTGATCTAAATGACCCAGAAACCACCAGAAATAACTCAATTCAATCTCTTGTTGGGGTAACAATTAATCAGGAAAATGTCCCTCCTTCAACCAAGAAACAGCTGAAAGGGTTTTTAAAAGCGTTAAAGAGTAAGAAATCACCCGGACTCGATGGAATTGACAATCTGTTTCTAAAAATGCTCCCGAGAAAAGGAATACGATTCCTTACAATGTTGTTTAATCATTGTCTTCAGCTCTGCTACTTCCCTAATGCTTGGAAAATGTCTAAAATCATTCCAATTGTCAAGCCAAGCAAGCCGGTAGAATCACCCTCCTCATACAGACCTATTAGTCTCTTGTCCTCAGTAAGCAAACTGCTGGAAAATGTTATTAAGGAAAGACTAGTTATGTTGATTGAAGACAACGCCATTTTGCCATCATTCCAGTTTGGATTCCGCCGCGAGCATAGTACAGTCCACCCACTGCTGCGAGTTAAGAAAATTATCAAAAATAGCTTCTCACACTCTCAATCAACAGGGATGGTGTTGTTGGATATTCGAGCTGCGTTTGATTCGGTCTGGCACAACGGTCTCATTCATAAAATGTACTGCCTAAATTTTCCCTCAGAAGTCATCTTAATAGTACAAAGTTTCTTAAAAGACCGGACATTTAATGTACATATTGGAAGGACATCATCCTCTCTAGCTCGCATACCAGCAGGGTGTCCGCAAGGATCATGCCTTTCCCCTATATTATATGATATATTGAGGTTCAATTTAGAGGTATATTATATGGATTTTCAGGGGACCGTTGAGTGAAAGATTTGTTTTCAGGCAAAATCGATTTAATTCACCTAAAAAAAATCCAATCTTATATCAATTTGTTCCAATTTGTTGAAGTCAAATTCAGTCTTAAATTTGTGTGAAGAATAAAATGTTCTCCTCCAAGTCCAAGTCCTACGCCCAAAAAACATTAGCTCCCGATTTGTGGTTTTTGGTTTTTATACCCTTTACCTATAGGTACAAAGGGTATACTAGATTTGTGCGATGTATGTAACGGACAGAAGAAGGCGTGGCAGACCCCAAGTCCTTTATACCAAAATGCTTATTATAACCTCGGGTAGCGATAGAGCCATGTCCGTCCATCCGTTTGAACATCTAGATCTCGGAGACTATAAGACCTAGAGACATGAAACTTTACCAGCTGGTGCGCATAGAAGATAAAGTTTGTTGAATCAAGTCAATACCTTCCCCGATCCCCCGCTGTAGAACTTCGCGCTTTTGAGCTACACCGCTTAATATTTTTATTTGAAAATTAACAAAGACATGCGTAATGGTTTCATGCATCTGTTTGTCAAAAATGAACAAAATCGGATTATTACAACAAAAGTTATAGCCAGAAATTCACAAATTTCACGTTCCCTTGCCAGGAAAGTGCATCAATATTTGATTTAGCGTAGTTGTCTTAACAAGTCACCTAGAATCACCATTTATTGGTATGATTATTCATGTTCCTCTAGTAAACAAATCCACATCCAAATTTTATCGTTGCGGCCCCCCAATCGCGTGTTTTCTCCCACACCCCCCAACATATGAACTTGAAACTTACCCCATATACTTAAATTAACTTCTTTGACGTAACTTTCGATTTTCATCAAAATCGGAAAAAATTCATGGAACTTATAGTTCTGTACCAAGAAAAAAAAATTAATTCCAATCGGAAAGTTCTTAGAAGGAATCATTTTTTTCGAGAAAAAAGGTACAGGGTATTACACTGTCGGGCACCGCCTCGACTGTACTACATTTTTAAAGTTATATTTATTTATTTTTGAAGTCGCTGACCTTGAATCCGAGATTCAAAAATCCCTTGCACGTTAGGGCGATTGGATAAACATAATAATACCTTGGTTTTTGAGGCTATGTCAAATCATCGACGTGGTGAGAGTGTTTCGACATCGGATACGGAACCAGCGATCTTAAAAACATGTAATAAACATGGTCTCATCTCCGTACCGAAAATCAATTTTTTTTATCGAATTTTTTTTGCGAGCCAAATTTTTGACGTCGCTTAATCCAAATCCGAGTTAAAAAAAAAACACAGTACGTCAGGTTTCTATAAGTAATTCCAAAACACCTCGTTTAACGGCAATTTTGAAGGTTTTTTCAATAGCATAGTGTGCTGGTTTTTTTGGAAATTGGATTTGGCCTCAGCGTTATAAAACCCATAAGTGTGGCCCCGTCATATAAAAAGTTCTCAGGATTGATTTTGTTTGGCTGGGTAGTAGAAAAATTAGTTCAAAAATAATTTAAGTGCATAATTGGCTTATTAAGATTGGCTTATTTAAGATATTGTATCCAAAATGAACTCTCAAAATTTGTATGTTGTATCTAAGCATATGCTGAATTATATAGAACTATGTTCATTTATTTATTTCTTTTTGTGATGATGCTATAGGGTATCTAAAAATCGGCCGTTTTTTTGCCGACAAAAAAGTTGTATCCACTAGGTGTTGCACTCAACAACTTTTTCCAAAAAATTAATGTACACTTATATCCAAAATTGTAGTGTATAAAACATGACAAAAAACAGACAGTTTAAAACCAAATTGAAAAATGCTGAAAATATGTAAAGAAGCTAGCAACAGCAACAACAACAGCCGCATTAAGAGATACATGGCTTATATTATGTATCTACGGTGTCTTGAACTGTCAATTCAAGTTTATTGGGTCAAGGAGCTCCCCCCAGACGTCAGCAGCAATAAATACAACAAACAACAACAGCTGGCTGTTTGGCAAGTTTGTAGCTTCTACGTGCTAATGCCTTGGCATATTATTTGGTAGTAGTAAGGTAATATACCTTCCCTTCCCCCGCCGTAAGTAACACCCGCTTTTGGCGCTAATGCCTGCTCTCTGACACTTTGTTAGAAGCAACAAAGTTGTCGCGGAAGCAGCCAAAACTAAAATAGTTTCTATGCAAATTGAAATGCGGCTGCCAAAAACAAGTTTTAGCCAAAAAAAAAAAAAAAAACTAAGCTGAAAAACTGATGGAAAAAAAATATAAGATGAAGCCAAAGTTTTGTTGCCATTGTTCATTGTTTTCTTATGGCCAAACATTTGTTTGTATTACGCACACACACAAGCATATATGTGTTTGTTGTTAGCTTGTTGATGTTGTTGTTGTTGTTGTTGCTGTAATAGCTGCGTTGACGTTGTCGCCTGTTGCACATTAAGTGTGTTATTTATTTGGCCATTAGCTGACTTTTATTACATACAAATATTTACCTTAGCTCAAGTTTGTTTTTTTGCTATTGTTGTGATTGTTTTTTTGACTTACGTGGGATAATTTTCGACATGTTCGCAATAGGTTTTGCCGGGTCTGGCACAACTCGGGCTCTGACCCGGCGGCGCTGGCAAAAATTGGCAAGGCGGTGCCCCATATAAGCCACATGGTGGCGGTGAACTATCTGTGCTGCTTGTATGAACTAATATCTGCAAGATACAATTGTTAGTTATTAACTATTATTTGTTAGCAAAACTGAGCATAGAACTTACCACATAAATTAAAATTAAGCCAGTACAACTAGAAGTGAGTCGAAGTCGTCTAATACTTTTTGTCATTGTCAATTCATTCGTATTTGTGTTTGTTGTTGTTGTTGATTTGCATTTGACTTGATTTTCAATTGTTACTAAAATGTAATTGATAATAAGCTGAAAAAGGCAAAAAAAAAAATAAAAAATTAAAATAATGCAAAACTGTGGTAGAAATGAGTCATGCTAAGTTGTTTTTTGCGTATACGTAATTTGTGTCTATAATAAAAAAAATTTATAAATATGTACCTATATATAGTATAGAGAAATAAAACCAACTTTGTTTCAAATCGATAATCGTATTAAACTGCTTAAGCTTTTTTGAAAAAAAAACACAAATAAACAAATTAAAAAATATACAAAACGTGCAGCAATTTAAAACAATTGAGTAACACCAAGTAGTTTCTTGCGTATACGTAATATGTGTCTATAATTTACCTTACACATAGTAAATATAACCTAGTTTGTTTCAAATCGATTATGATAAAAACGAGCTTTGGATTTTATTAAAAATGCATAAAAAAAACAACAAGAACAATTGAGTAGCATCAAATATTTTCTTGTGTATACGTAATATGCATTTATAAAAGACTTTACATATAACGTTATAAAATCATAAAAATATCAATAAAAAAATCTGCAATTTAAAAGAAATGAGTAAGATCCAGTAGTTTCTTGCGTATACGTAATATGTCTCTATAATTAGCTTAATACTTATGTAAATATAAACAACTTTGCTTCAAATCGATAATCATATAAAACTGCTTTAGTCTTCTGGTGAAAAGTGGGGATACTTTATGTATATATACATGAATTTGATAGCGTATTAATGAACAGGATATGACTCACCATCTACTTAATTAATTTTTATCTTTTATTTGCGGCTTAAAGTAAAGGTCATGAACACAAAGAAAAGCTTTAATTGATTCAGCGATTCATAGAATATGAGTTGATTATGACGAAAAGTGAAGCTCATAAGATTTGTTGGTAAATTAATCAAGAACAACTTTATCCAATTTTGATACGAATAAGTTTTAATGCGTTTGTTGACTGAGTTGACAAACCGATTTCGGTGACTATAGGTCTGTTTTTAGTGGAACATTTTAGCTTACCGATAGTTATACGCCCAGTGTCTTACTCAGCTAAAATCTATGTTCTAGTTTTCAAAGACGGCATCCGTTTGAAACTTGACCATCATGAGTTGAATGACTTGGTTCGTGCTTTTAGTATTAAGAATGTACGAGAAAAACTTGGCTAAAAAAGCAGCTAGGTTAGGTTAGGTTAGGGCGGCTGCTGGCTTGAAACCAGCACACTTAGGCTCACAACGGGCCAGCCCAGGCCCAGACCGCACGAATCTCTATGCTTTACCATTGCATAATTACCCTTTTCCTATATGGTATGCTTAAAAGGGGTCCCATCCTGTTGCAGTAATGTAGCTTGCAATCTTTCTCGGACAAATGAACTCCAGCCCTGCTAGGTTCTGAAGGAAATAGTAACCCAGGTGCTTTTTCCTGCGCCTGCTGAGAGCTTCGCAGGAGCAGAAGAAGTGCTCTACTGTTTCTAGCTCATCCTCGTCTCTGCAGCTTCTGCAAAAGTCATTTATAGGAGCATTTAATCTAGCAGCGTGTGCTCCAACGAGCCAGTGCCAGTAATCGCTCTAACGACTGCCAAACACTGTGAACGGTTAAGACTGCAAAGTGTTCTGGAGCGTTTTGCGTCAATAGTTGGCTATATTTGGCGGGTGATCCTACAGTGAGGTGTGTTGTTCCACATACTTTGAGCAAGAAGGCTATACTTTTCCCTAGTATGTAGCTTAAAAGTAGCCATCAGCATACGTATATCCTCCTTATCAGGAAGGTGGTCGTGCCGTGCCTGGCCAGTTCATCTGCATTTCATTACCTTTTATATCTTGGTGCCCCGGCACCCAGATAAGGCTAATAACAAACTGCTGTGCCATCTCTTGAAGGGATTTGCGGCAGTTGTTGACTGTCGTCGCCTTTGACGATAACGAACGAAGTGACTTAATAGCTGCCTGACTATCTGAGTAAAAAAAAGCAGCTAAGTTAAACCTATAATACTAATAAGTCAAACTATTGAACAGTTTGTGCGAACCCACCTAGATCATGAAGGCACTGTAATAAGATAGATTGGACCATCCAGTAAAACCTATGAGCGAATATTTGAACCAAAATATTATGTTCAGCGGAAAAGCAGAGCCAAATTAAAGTATCTCTGCAATAAAATCACTCCTATGTGCATCAAGTTGACGAGCTGGCGTTAGGTGGTGCTCCGAAGCCACTTATAGCTAGTGACCACTTCTATGGCATTGGCACGCCATCAAACAGCTGCTATGAGAAGAAAGAGTACACAAGCGAAACACAAACTGGATCGACACTGTAGCTCTAAGGTAGCTCCTCAGTTCAAAAAAAAATATACCTACTGAGCAAGAATTCCCCTGGGCACTTCTGCTGAGGGTCACGCTCTGGCCAGAAGATGCATATCCCATATCCATATGATAAAAAAATTAATAAAATTTTCAATTATCGATAACTTCATAAAAAATCGGAGTTTTGCAACAACAAAATTTACTTGGTGACTATTGGCAAGTACCTCTATTACATATGTAATAAACATCAAAATCGTGGAGATTTATTAAAAATGTGATTTATTTCACTTATTTTTAACTAAACGAAACGAACGAAATGTCAAAACTTCATATAAAAAAAAAAAAAAAATCCCAAAAAAGGAATATGAAGTTTTGACATTTCGTGCGGAATTTTTGCATGCTGCGTATGGGCCTTTAATAATAAATTTTGTCTTTAATAGTTAAGCCTTTTTTCAAGTTTATAAACGCATTAAGTATTAATGTCTTGTTTTAAAAATTGTATGTATGTATACGAAGAGAAGAATAAACATCAAGCTACAAAACAAATTCTGTAGCTTTCAGACACTCATGGTCCCAAAATTAAAGCCCTGTTAAGATTGTACTCTGGCAAGCACTACAGAGTAGCTTGATTAACATATCTTCTTTTTTACAGCTCGTAACTAATACTACCAATTAACTTTGGTAACATGTCAGTTGAAGAGTTATTTAGTTTAACTCTACTACGGTTCAGCAAGAGCATGAAAACTATGTTTGCGAATTGCATAATGTTGTCAAAAAACAAAGCAAATAATTTACTCAACAACTCAAATGTGAGATATTGCAAATGTTTTTTTGGGTTCAAACCTGGTGCACTTCCTTAACCAAGATCTGAGTGCAAGATAATTGCCTTAACTTTCGAGTAAAAACAAGTGTTAATTTGGCCAAAGATGCCGCAATCTGTTTGCCAGAGTTAACGACAGTATAACAATCAACTTTAAATGGCAAAAATAAATTGCTAAAAGTGAAAGTGTAAACAGAGGGCCAACTGTCAGATAGTCACTGCGTCAATCTTTCAGTTCAACAGTCAGGGAGTCAGTCGAATCATAAACTTAATTGAAATGCACTTCATGACGTCTGAGATACGCCCACAAAGTTGAACAATGCTATTGAAATGGGCGTTTTGACTTGACTTCAATGATTATCATTAAATTGCATAGCTTTTCAATTAGTCATATACACGTAAGTAAAAGCTAGCCGTCCGCTGACATTCGGGAAATCTCAACTATCGTATACCCTGTAATATTCCTAGTATCCACAACAATTTTGAACTGTGGCTTTTTGGTCTAACCAGCTAAGTCCATAATTTTATTTATCGATCTATTGCGACTTGAAAGTTTTTTCATATACTTCATATGAAAAAAAAAACTTAAAAATACTGAAAGAGACTTTCAATTCAATTCAATTCAATTTATTCACAAAATCTTAGGCATTACGAACATATTGTGGAGCTTAATTTTCTTAAAATACAAAAGAGACTTTCAATTACAAAAAAATTAGTCAAATATCTTATTCGATTAAAAGTATATCTTGTCAAAGAAAAGTCTACACAAATGTGTAGTTATCGATAGCTCGATAAATAAGCGTAATTTTGAAAGAAAAATCGGAAGATTATATTGGCTAGTACCTGCATCACATATGAAAAAATGATTAAAATCGAAGAGATCAAGAAATGATCAGTTGCACTTATTTATAACTAGGCGTTATGACAGAAAGAATGGATTTATCTGGCTCTTTATTTACGAAATACAACTATGTATCGAGTGATTTACTTTTTTAAATGATAGAGAGCCTCGGTTTTCGGTGTGAACCTTTAAAAAAGATAGCTATACGTCTGGTCTTCAGATTGCACATTGGCGAATACGCGCTTCAATCGATAACAGGCGCCCATATCTACTGAACGATAGCCAAGAACTCGAGCAAAACTTCACGATTCCAGCTCTTTTGGTCTCTTTGAAACTTTTTTGAGTGCTCTTAATCGTTTGCATCTAGATGCTGCATACTACATTTTTTTTAGACTAACTTAACATACTCCTTAAACTTTGACTAAAGGGTATACAAATAAAAACAGTAACTATTTATATCTGTGATGAGTTGAGGCTGTCAGAGAATGTCAGATAACTGCATTAATATTAATTACATTTAGCATTTTGTTGTTAATTTGTTTGAAAATAAATTAGAACTTGATATTGATTAGCAATAAATTAGCGTCATATCAGCAATGGAATCATAACACATATGTACACATACAGCTGACCATCAAGGCTTAACTCAAATTGATTATTTAACAATTTAAAGTCAATACATATATTAAATTTAATTAAAAGCTTAATAAAAGCAGCTAAAAACGTTTTTTGAAAGTCAATAAATAACTTTTTCTATTTCGCAGCTACTGCGTCCAAATAAGGAAGAGAGCTGGTTAAAACTTATCTGGAGATGATGCGGAATTGGTACACTGCAAAAAATTATGGTAATAATGGAAATGGATATTGGGATTCGGTTTTTAGTAAGAAATTTTTTTCTTTTTAATTTCTTTTAATGTTAGGCTTAGGATTAAGGCTTTATAGTCAAAAAATCTAAGTCGAAAAAAATTTGAATTTAGTAAAAAAAATTCAGACCACAAATAACAAAGCTGGCAGATAAAGAAAAAGTGAGATTAAATATTGTAGATTAATTTATTAGTAAAAATATTTAATATTAAAGTAACATATTTTTTTTTTTTGTTTAAACAATAGGGAGCTTTGATTAGCATGTCAGCTTTTTTTTTTAATGTTTTTAAAAAAATATTTTTTTTTTTATTGAATATTAACATTAATTTAGTTTAATTTACAAATATATTATAATTATAAATTTATTTTTTAATTTCTCAGTCTTAAAAATAAAATACCTAAACTCTGATTAAATATTTAAAGCTAGTTTTAAGCAATATTTGTATTTTATTATGGCAAATAAAGCAAATTGTAAAGCAATTAATATATTATTACGCAAAATTTGGCTGGCGCCATCTTACGGCCATAATTAATGATGACGACGTTTTTTATATCATTGACAAATATTTTTTTTCCCGTTTGTTGTTTTTAAAATAAAATTCATATTTTGTTTAAATATTAAGGCATTAATTTAACAATGCTTTTCTGCTCTTTTCTTGTTCATCTGTAGGTAGGTAGGTAAATTTCTTCATCTTCAGTTTCTTCAACTTGTAAAAATAAAAAATTTTGAATTTTTTTAAAGGCATGTTGCGTATTAATTAGTACTAAAAACAACTGTCGGAGTTTAAAAAGTAAGATGTATGGGAAATTTACGATGAAAGTTAACGAGGTAGTTATTCCGAAAAAGTTGCATAAATTGCCTTCAACTTGAAGTCGTTAATATATTATACAATTTATTATATCCCAGTCCTTCCCAACAAACATTTTAGGATTACTTGAAAAAAATGTGCGGACTATTTGAAAATAAGTGATTGCACACTAATTTTCTCTATAAATGCATGGTATCCAAAAGACATCTCCTATTTTTATTTTGTTTACTAGAAACATATATTTTATTCCCCAGAGATCTCAAATAGGGGATTTGAGGTGGAAAAAAATCAAACCGAATAAAAGTGTTTTGGATCAAAGTACAAGCCACAATACAATATCCATTTGGAAGAACCATAAAAAAAGAATAAATTTTAATTTTAAATCTAAAGGCCCATACGCAGAATGAAAAATTTCGCACGGAATGACAAAACTTCATATAAAAAAAAAGTCCCATTTGGGATATCCCATTTGTGTTTTTTTTTTTTTTTTATATGTATGTATGTATACGCCTTAAACAACGTTTTTTTTTTAATCTAAAAATTAAATTTTTGAAATAATCGTTATATGTACATAAATTTTTAATTCAAAATCGCGAAGTAACTCTTATATTTTAATTTTTATAATAATTAATAAATAATTGTTGTTAAAAATAATTCAAAATTTAATTTAATTTTTATTGAGAGGTAGAGGAAGGTTGTGCAGGGAGTGAGAGAGAATGATGAAAACTAATAACAACCGCCGTGAGTGTTAACAGTGTGAAGTTTATTTGTGACTAAACATAAAATAGTTGACATTCATTTGTGCATTGATCTTCACCTTTCTTACATGTGTGGTGAAAGGTGAATTTCACTTACGTTATAGTTTAAATGCAAGCATTGCCAATTTCCAACAATTTTTAATTTAATTTGAATTTAAATATCTTTTCATCCTAGAGGCCCATACCCATATTGATGCCAAATATGTCTTTGAAGTATAAAAATTGTTCTTTTGAATAAATAAGTTTCTTTTGAGCCCAGGGGCGTTTTGTACTTGGGGATCATCCATAAACTACGTGACGCTCCAGGGGGTGGGGGAGTCAGGCGAAGCGTCACGATTATATGGAAAAACACAAAAATATTCCGTCACTGTGTCACAAGGGGGAAGGGAGGGGTCTATTTTGACGAAAATCAGCGTCACGTAGTTTATGGATGATCCCCAAGTACTTTGACTTTTAAATTTCGACCCATTCATATGATTGTGTTATTTGTAAATATTGCGTATTTGACTCCAATTAATTTATTTAGGCTTCGATTTAAAGACCTTAAATGGTTTGTCTGGATAAGTACCGAAAACTGCAGCCAAAAATTTATAAAAAATAATATTGATCGATCGATTCATAGCTCAAAAAAAAAGGGGCAAAATTTCTTTTTTCGATATTAACTTTTGGCATAATTACCAAAAAATATATTTTCACTTTTTATGTAATTGTCACTTAACTGCTGAATATTTTTGAACCATTTTTTTTTAGTCTTAGTTTTTTTTCCTTCATTTTTTTTAATCAACACAGTTTCTTAAAAAAATTATAAAACTTTTTTATTGTTTTAAGTATGTTTCCTAAATATATCTATCACCATTTTTTTTAACAGTTCTTTTTATGTGTAGATATTTTTTTCAAATTAATTTATTGTTTTAACATTTACTATTTTATTTTATCTTTTTATTTAAATTTGAATAAACATTCCTAATCAATTTATTTGTATCCTTTCATAAACAATAAACTTGCAGTATATGTCCATAAAGAGATATTCGTTCTTGACGCGGATCCCACGCTCATACCCTAATTTTATAAATTAAAACCCAACAGATTTGAATCTCTCTAAGTATTTGTAATGTTATAACGAATACAATACGGTGCGAATAGGAAAGGACCTCTCCCAGCCTTTTGATACCAAAAGAGGTTTCAGACAAGGTGACATTCTATCTTGCGATTTCTTCAACATTATGCTGGAAAAAATTATACGTGCAGCAGAGATCCATCGCACTGGCACGATATTGGGGCAAAAGAGTGTCATGCTACTGGCGTATGCCGATGATATCGACATCATTGGTCGCAACAACCGCGCCGTATGTGCTGCATTTTCCAAGCTTAATGAAGAAGCAAGGCGAGTGGGTCTTGCGGTGAACGAGGACAAAACAAAATACCTCTTGTCGACACAGAAGCCCTCTCAGCGTCTTGGGCAACATGTAACTGTCAATAGCTACACCTTCGAAGTAGTAGAGGATTTTGTCTACCTAGGAGCCAGCATAAACACCAAAAACAACGTCAGCCTTGAGATCAAGCGTAGAATTACTCTTGCCAACAGGTGCTATTTTGGGCTAAGTAGGCAATTGAGAAGTCGAGCCCTCTCTCGCAGGACGAAAACAACTCTTTATAAAACGCTCATAATACCCGTCCTTATGTATGGCGCAGAATCATGGACGATGACGAGCAATGATGAGGGAGTCTTAGGAGTTTTCGAGAGAAAAATTTTACGTAAGATCTTTGGTCCCTCTCGCGTTGATGGTGAGTACCGTTAACGATGGAACGACGAGCTGTATGAGCTATACCGCGACATAGACATAGTCAAGCGCATTAAGTTGCAGCGACTGCGTTGGCTAGGTCATGTGGCGAGAATGGATGATGATGCTCCAGCGAAAAAAGCCTTCGAAGCGGTGCCCACTGGTGGTAGGCGCGGAAGAGGGAGACCTCCTCTGAGATGGAAAGATCAAGTTTCTATTGACCTGGCTAGGCTTGATATTTCCAACTGGCGTCAGTGCGCGCAAAACAGAAACGACTGGCGAAGGCTTCTGGATGCGGCCAAGACCGACCCACGGTTGTAATGGCCAATTGATGATGATGATGATGATAACGAATACAAGCCAGACTCCCACAACTATCCGCGATAGAAGACCTATGCGTAATATTTGCACCAACCAGCCAAGTAAAAAAGAGATTGCGAATGCTATCCGCTCACTGAAGAGCGGAAAATCTGCTGGCATTGACAACATTCCAGCTGAATGTTTAAAAGCAGATGTACCCACTATTTCGGGATATTTGGAATACTGAGGAAATTCCAGAAGAATGGAAACAGTCGATTGTGGTTAAACTGCAAAAAAAAAAGGTAATCTTTCAGACTGTAACAATTGGTAGTAAAATCTTCAATAAAATTATCATGGTGCGCATTTTAAAGGCAGTTGATGAACAACTTCATCAATCCGGTTTTGATGTTGCACAGACAACATAAACACCATGCTTGTAATTATAGTACAGAGCATTGAATTCAACACGCAGTTTTCATCGATTTTGAAAAAGCCTTTGATTCCGTCAAAAGAGATTGTATTTGGCCAGCGCTACGAAGACTAGGCGTTCCAGAAAAAATTATAAGCATAATAAGAAATAGCTTCAATGGCACTAAATGTAAAGTTCTGCACAACGGTAAGCTGAGTGAAGCCTTTACATTCCCACAGGAGTACGACAAGGATGCGTTCTATCGCCCCTGCTCTTCGTAATTGTGTTAGACTGGGTGCTTGAAATTTTTGAAGTTGAAAAACAAGGCATTAACTGGAGAGTTGGTTCTAGTTTGGAAGATATGGAGTACGCAGACGATATAGTCTTGCTCTCTCACTCACATCACCAAATGCAAACAAAATTCAGTAAGTTGCATACTGAATCTGCGAAAGTTGGCCTTAAGATCAAAATTGGAAAAACAGAGTCTCTGCGCATAAAAACCAATAAAACGGCGTGCTTCAATGTAAACGGCCAAAACATCTTAGACACAGAGAGCTTCACTTACTTGGGAAGCATTCTTTCCAAAGATGGAGGAGCTAGAGAAGATGTATTAAGCCGTATTCAAAAGGCACGAGGGGCGTTCGCAAGGCTAAGAAATGGAGAGCCAATGAAATCAGCGCTAATGAAATCTTTAACGCATGTATAAAATTAGTTTTAATGTACGGATCGGAGACCTGGCAAGTGACTGCTTTCCATAAGGCAAAATTACAATCATTTGTTAACAGGTGTTTGCGGAATATAATGCGAATATGGTGGCCAAGGACCATATGGAGACTTACTCATCAGAGCGACGTAAACATAGAAATTAAGAAGCGGAAATATGGTTGGATTGATCATACGTTGCGGCAAGAATACGACGATATCTCATAATAATAAGTATAAGGTTGTCCAAGGTATTTTGAATCACCCGGTATTTCGGTAGCTGTCAATTTTGAAGCTTTTATTCTTTGACATTTGACAAGAAGAAACTACGCCATTACTAAAAATGGAACAATACACGCTTCAACAACGCATTGAAATTATTAAAATTCACTACAAAAATGATGAAAATCTTCCATCGAAAAATCATCTTGACTGATGAGGCCCATTTCCACCTCGGTGGCTTCGTCAACAAGCAAAATTGTCGCATCTGGGGCTCGGAAAACCCAAGAGTTATTGTTGAGAAGCCTCTCCATCCTCAACGTGTGACTGTTTGGTGCGGTTTATGGTCCGGCGGGGTCATTGGACCCATCGAGGACATAGGGCAGCCACTTTGCGATTTGGTTATGGAAAATTTCATGAAAAGGATATGGTCCTGTAGGCTTGGTCGTGGTGGCCATTTGGCTGATGTTGTTTTTCATTATTAACGGCATACCTTCCATTTATCTCAAAGTATGGCATTTTTCTTTGAATACCAAAATAACACCTCTTATTGGAAAACCCTATATTTGTAATTATAAAAACAATAAATAATTGTAATAAAAATAAATTCAGAAAAATGTGTTATAGAATTTCTCTTGGTAGTGAGCATATTTAGTTTTTATGCATAAATGCCTAAACTTTGAATTTTAAACGATTTTATGGCATATTTAAAAATTCTCATCAAAAACCTGATACGCCTAATTGCGATGTCTGCGATGTCTCCTTTCTACACAAACTTTTTCAGACTTATAATGAGATATGAACACGTGATAAAACACATTTTTTGTACTAAAATATGTACAAGTTTTGTTTAAAATATACTTGATTAAAAAAATTGTATGAAGCACGAGCAACGCAAATACAAAATATCAAACCGGATCTCGAACTCGTGCCAGAGACTTTTGTATGTTGCTATGAGGCCTGATATAGTTTCATTAAATTTTAATGAAATCGAACAACAACAACAACTCTTACAATTAGTCACAGACAACAACAACAACAACAACACTGACAACAATCTGTAGACAACTGTCAAGTCATTGCGTTTTAAAGACAAGAATAATTTCCATAATATTTATGCGAATTGTTCTCTTGCAGGTATGTAGATAATACACCTGTCAGATCGGTCAATATGCTTTATAGGATTTCCGGGATTAAGTCAACATTGAACATGACCATGGGAACACTTGTCTAACGTCACTCATAGCCAACATTTCAATCACATCGAACAAAAGTAACTCAACACAAAACAAATCCAAAACTAAAAAACCAAAAGACCCAAATGAGCTTGACAAAGCGCCTAATGGTGAGCCATTTAGGCCATTAATGGCCACAAACAACCACAGTCACTCCAGCTCAAGCGAAGTAAATCGAAGTCACGCAATAAACGATATACTCGTATGTTATCCGTCCACCCACGTTACCGGTATTTCCCAGATGTTATGCATATCCAACAGACCCCGTCGCTAATGTCGCCTCATAAATCATAAAATGGTCGAGACCTGACAAAAGAAGTTGTCAAAAGAAATAAAAAACATTCAAAAGTGCTTAAAAGTGTTTGAGTTTGTGCAAAAATGGTTCGAAAATGGTGTGTGCCAATCAATGACCAATTTAAATGTTATGGACTCCACGCATTTTTAAGACTTATAGAGTGTTTGACCATTTGCTGCATCAGTTGGCACCTCATAAAGTTGTTTACCAAAAGATACGAATTAAAATTGTTGAAATTATTATGCGTACAAGGAAAATGTTTTGTATTTCTGTTGTCTTGTAAATGCTCTAATAGTTTTTAATTTTAATACTTTATTTTGTATGCTTATAATTCATAACTAGTTTAAAACGCAAAAACGTATGCGCTCTTGTTTTGTGTATTTGGATTGCTTAATTTTCAATTTTATTATGTAGTAATTATAATAACAATATAAAGTTTTTAAAAAATTACATATTGTATGCAAAATTGGAACGTTTTGAATAAATGTTTTTGCATATAAAGTCAGGGGTTACAGTGTATGCTAAGGTCGTTGTTTTTCAACTGTACGCGTTCGAATAATCTTAACAATCTAATAGCATCCCACTTCATAGCTACATAAAATATCTCAAGTTTTAAAACAATCCTAATAGAGTAGTATATATATTTTAAATGCCACACGCATTGCTCAGCAATTGATTTAACTTTCACCCATTAATTTTGAACTAAAAAGATAAATTATGGAATTTTATTTGGCACTAATTTTGGCGGCAAACTCTCACATAGATACACTTGAGCACACTCATACATACACACGCAGACACTCAAGTTCAAGAAGCAGTCAGCTTCATTATAATTTTTTAAAGATATATTTTATACTTGAGCATAGCTGAGAAATTAAGCACGACTTTTCAAGGTTGTCTAACATTTTGTTTTTACTCGATTATTTTATATTTTTGTATCTGTTATTTTTTTTTGAGGTTTCTCTTAATTTTGGTTACATGTGTTTTAAAGCTTTTTATGCAAACAAAAAATAATTTGTTATAATAAATCAATGTTTGCTTATAAAAGCTGCCACTGTGTTTGTTTGTTGCTGTTTTTGTTGTTGTTGTATTTGTTTTTACTTGTTTTTATTTTACTGTTTTTCTTTTTTGTGTGTTTTATGTGCTTTTAATTTATTAATTTATTTAATTTGTGTATGAGCCCAGCTCGACAAATCAAAAACTTATACATAGAAACAAACGCGCATTATTAATTACTCACCTTGCTAATTTATAAATAAAAATGCTTTCAGTTTGCAAATATTTGTAATTCGTTTTGCTTTTTTTGTTGCACACACACACAACTGCACTCACAAACACTTGCAAAAAAGCAATACAAATGCAAAGGCATGTAAATGAAAAAAAAACATTAACAAGCGGCAATTTAATTTAATTTTTGTTTTAATTAAATTCGCTCTAATTTCTGACACAATTTTGCATTGCATGCGTCTATTTATTTTTTATTTGTATTTTATTTCTTATTGTGATTTTGATCAGTTAACAACTAATGAAAGCCGTCTGTAACTTTTTTTGTTGTTGTTGCTTTGATTTCGCCTCGATTTCATTCGATGCCGCACGGCATCCCAGGCACCACAATAACACCAAACAAAACCAATTCACTTGAGTATTCTACTAATTAAAAAACTTAACACGTTTTCAGCCTCGTAAAACGGAACGTACATAAGAAATGTTGAAAGCCAACAGACAGGCAAAGATACAAACAATCCAACAACAATAAAGCGCTACAAATTCGAAGTTTATCGATTTCTCGGATTTTTTTTTCGTTTGTTTTCGTTTTCTTTCTTCTTTGTTTTTGGTAACACGCGCTAGCCAATGCTTACGGCTGCAGCACTCGAAGCCAACTGAGTGCGCGGCCCAAACTGGGCTTACCTTTGGGGGCAACGATATCTCAAACGTGGGTCGCATCTAGGCAGAGTCAGCTTCAGAGCCAAAGCTAGAGCAGTGAACGCAGCTGACACGACATATGGTTCGGCTTTGGTATTAGAGTGTTGCCGGTTTATGGTCGCATCAGCTGTTGGTTGCTAGCCAGCAGCTAATCACTCTATTTGGGCCAGCTTCAACAACCTTTCAGCTATTCAATGTACAAAGGGTGCTTTTTTAAGAGCTAACGAAATCTGCTGTTGATCGCGTGAAAAGACAAAGAAGCCAGGATTTCTGAGACTTCTGAGATTTTTATGACTTTTTTTTTGATCAAAATCATGAAAAACGTCAAATTCTGATTTGAAAAACATCGACCATAAGCTGTTTGGGATTTTACTCTATTTCTACCCTTAGACAGTAGAGACCTCACAAAGTTAGCTCCAGTATGGTCAGGATTGAAAAATACATGGACATATGTGTTTGTCTGTCTGAAGATTATAAGATCTTAGATGTTTGGACTGTTGATGTTTGGAAAAAAGTAGATCACGTTTCCTTAAGCCCTGAATAATTTCACATAATAAGTGTGATATTTTAAACCTAAAGAGCTTAATTACTTTTTCTGCTTATTTATTAAATTTCCAAAATTATAAAATAGCTTCAAAGTAATAAGAGCCGGTGAAAAAATTAACAAAAAACCCTTGAAGTTAAGGCACTCATATGTAATTTGAGTCATTAAATTACACAGGCCTACAAAAAAACCGGAATCATGTCAGTTGTTGTAAAGCCATGGGTCATTTCCGAAGTATTTTGCTGCGTAGAATCCGAGTCCAGGGCCAGAATTGGCCTATCACGTCAGGATTTTGAGACATTTGAGGTTATTTACCAGAAAAACTGCGTTTTCCAACAACTAAACCATATTGGTCTGTGTTATTTACAATTTTAAAGTTACAACTTTGGTTTGTATGTATAAAAAACGTGAAATTAATAATCGATTTCGATTAATACAAAGATCATTATCATTGTATCATTAATATTGAAGACCATCGCCATATAGTATTGGGGTTACCAGTGTACGAACCAGTTAACCTCAAAAATTTAAGTTGAAACAATTATGTATAAAATATTTTTTAATGTTTTTAATTTCAGTGTGTAAAAAAGACTTTTGGCATTAAACTTTCAAATTTTTGGTTCGAGTTCCAGACGAGACAATTTGTTGACTCATAATGTGCCGGTACAGGCTACCACAAAGTCAGTCCGACTTTAAAGAACGCCATATTTTTGCCAATTATTCCACATGGACAATGTCCATTGGACATAGTCAATTTGTTTGTCTAATCTTGACAAGTTAGCAACTTGGAGTATTTAAAATCCATGTTTCTGTTTTGATTAATTTCAATAGCTCTCATATAGCGCCCCTAGCAGCGGGCATTTTTTTATGGACAAATTAAATGCTGAAAATAATTATAAATAATCATTTATTTATTTCACATTGTATGGAATTGATTTTGGCAACGGCATTGGGCAAGTTTTTATAGGGATTAAATATTGAAGCTTAGTAGATTTTGTTTATTTTGTTCATACACTTAGTACATAAGCGTATTGTGAAATAGGCTTGTATATAGGCCCACAATGTCATATCAAAGACTAATGAAATGATATGGATATAAATTTTACGAACTTTAAAAACAGAAAATCTGCTCAATGCAACGTCTTTCGCAAAATTTATAAGATCCGCTATAGGGTGGGCCATCTGTTGGTTTGCTTGTTAAACACTCATAATTTGGAACCTAACCGTCCTAAGTGGACTCGACATATGTCAAACTCGAAACTACTCAATTTTAGACAACAATTTTTTTTTATTAATTTATTTTTATTTGCAATCTTTCTGAAAACAATCAGCAAATTTTATAAATAACACAAAAATGGCAGAATTGAATGTGCTCCAGTGAGTCCAAACAATAAACAATAATACTATTTGCTAAAGGTTATTGTACAATTATTATACAATTATTATACAAATATTAAACAAATCGATCTGGAAGGTCCAAAATATGAAATCTTTTCAGACGTCTAACATCCATACCATTGTCTAGTACGTTGATTGCCAGTGAGTTTTCATGGTTAGAAAGTCTCTCTAAATATCTTCGTGATGTTTTGCTTATTTCATCTTTGACGTAAGGAATATTCAAGTCTTTGTGTATTTCTTGGTTACTTACATACCAAGGAGCGCCTGCAATGTGTCTTAGTGTTATAGATTGATATCTTTGCAAGATTTCAATATTTGAGGTGCTCGCCGTCCCCCAGAGCTGCATGGCATACGTCCAGACTGGCTTAAGAACTGCCTTGTATAGCCGAACTTTGTTTTTTAGGCTGAGTTGCGATCGATTTTTAACAACAGAACAACTCGTAAAAGTGGTACAGACATACTATGATGAAATGGTCGTTCTGTGAAAAAACCCTAGAAGACGCCAGTGTCGAGGAGTCGCCGGAAACATCGACGCGCCATCGTTCGCAAGAATTACACCTTGCTAAGACCACTTTGCGCCGAATTTTGCAAAATGACAAGATTCAAATGATGCAATAATTAAAGTCCACGGGCCGAGTCACTTTTTCGTTCAATAGATGGGAGAACAGCCAGAAGAGTTTTCTTCAAAAAAAAGTCACCGAAAATTGCGATGTTAGGGCGATATTATTTTTCTTACATAAATAGTTAGTTTGAAACTTCATTTGGATGTTTATGCCAATTTTGTTGGAAAATATACGAATAAAATGCAAATAGCAAGCAAACCAACAGATGGCGCACCCTATATTTGAACTAAATTAATTCTTGAAATAAAACACCTCTCAATCGAGAGAGCTGTAAAGACTGCCATATTTTATTTATTGTATAAAAAAATATTGTAAGATAAACTTATACCATATACTACTTGAAATTGGATATAAAAAATATTAATATTTATAGGCTACAAATCATTTATAATTTAGAATTATTTCTACTTTATAATTATATTGTATAAACAAATAAATAAGAGACTTATGATAGGAAGAATAGAAAAATATTATTTTATTTATTTATTTAAATATTAATTATAATACATTAACAATACTATAACTAATGAACATTATGGTAACGAGTAGCTAGACCTTAGACCCTATCGTACGCAGTTGTTAGATTTCCTTGTCTATTTTAAGAAAAAATATATTTTTGGGCAAGTGTAATAAAAGCGTTTAATAATTATATTTGCTAAATTATTAAATTACTTAGTAAAGAAAATTATAAAATTTGTAAAAATTTATATCTGACGCTAAAGCCCGGTAAGTATGGCAACTCTCGATTTTGAACGACCTTTAAGCAATTTGGTGAATAGGAAGGAGACTGCAATTGAGCAATGTTTTTAATAATTAATTATTTAATTATTAAATTCAAATAAAGTTAATTCTTGCAATCCTGTCGCTATAGTCAAAGTCGAAAGTTGTAATATGCTACAAAAAAATTCCAAACTTTTTATTGAAAATAACCGTGCAAAATATAAATATTTACACTCGTAGCGTTGCCAACTTTGTCATTGAGGCATTGCCATCAGTGCTCCAAATGTTTGAGCTTTATATATATTGTTTATTTATCATTAACATAATTATGGGTACAAATAATAAGTTATAGAGTTTAGCTTTAAAAGAAGCTTTACAACTAGGAAATTAAAAATTGTGTTGTGTAAATTTTTTTAAAGTAAAATTGAATTTTTAAGGAAAAAATGAGAATAAAAACCTTAGAAATAAAAAAATAAAAATAAATAAAAATAGAAACTAAAACTACGAAAACTAAAAACTAAGACTATGGTGTTTGAGCTTTAAGTTCGCGCACTTGAGTAAGCTAAAAAAAAAAAACTATGTATTTTGATTTCAAATCCAAGCATAAAAACGCTTCTCAGTCACTAAAAAAAGCACCCTATGCAATATCACAATGCGCTGTGATTCATTAGCTGTTCAGATTGTCTTGTCTTTTTAAGCTATACGAGATTGTCTATTATCTTGGCAAAATCTTGTCAACGCCAAGTCGAAACTAAAGAGATCGGGAGAGGGGAAGCGAAAAAAAAAGAGCGGAAGTTTATCAATTGCCATAACAATAAAACAACTTTATTTTATTTATTGTCAGTTTGAATTGTTTGTTTTACATTGTCGCCAATATGAGAAACTGTAATAAAGTGAATTGATTTAAATAGTAAATTTTTTTCTTTTTTATTTTGGCTTTAAGGCAAATTCATTGTTAGCTCGTGCTGTTGTTGTTGTCGTTGTTGCTTTTGATTTTATGGCCAATGAAGGTCATTTAAGCTTTTATCTGCTTTATAAATTTGCGGCTGCTGGCTTTTGGCAAATATAAAACAACTTTAAATCACATTCGCAAATACACAGACACAGTTGCACATATACTAATGAATTAAGCATAGCCCAAAGGCGTTATTTTTTGTAGATACTTAATAAATTTGCTGGCCAAATTGTGGGCGTGATTTGTTAAATTAATTTACAATAATTAAAATATATATTTAATTTGTACATCTAAATATGTAAATTATGTCGATTATAAAAATTTGTATTTGGCAAAGCCCTTTAATTTGGCTTTTGGCAAAACTTTCACAAGACTAGAAAAATACGGGAAAACCCTCTCGCATGGCCATATTACATGTGTCTATATATATGTATAGCTATATATAAGACTAGCTGACTTTGTCTATAGCTGATGGATGCCTAAAGTTGCGCATTTATGTTTAGTTGTTGGTATTTATTTTTTTTTTTTCTTTTATCGAAAATGGTTTTTAATGCGTTTTTAATACAAATTAGTGACTTCATCAACTAGGCTTGTCTTTTAAGGGCAACTCAAAAGAGTTTCGTCTTTTTTTTATATTTATATCCCAAATATCACTTAAGCTGCTCATTAATCAAAAGCTGTGCATTATGTGTATTTTGGTAGTATTTTAATATTACACTACAAAAAATATGTCTCTGCGTGTGTTTGTATGTGTTTTATTCAACTCACTGAAAATCACTCAATGGGCATTCATTGGCTGTGCCAAGGCTTCAGTGTCAGTTATGAAATTGTTAATTAAAGGTCTCAGCTGCCCTTTTGGACTTCTAGCCCAATGCTGCAGTTGTTATTGCTGTTGTTGTTAAAAATGGGCAAACGGAATCATAAACTTAATGCTATCACATTTTTGTACAGACATTAAATTAAATGCTGGATTAAATATTATTTAATTTGTATTAAGTGCTAAAATAGCGGCTATTAGAGCTGTTTTTTCATGCCACCAAAAACGCGCTTAAAACGCGCACAAAGTTTTTGCTTGTTGCGAGTGAGATGACTACTTAGCACGTATACAGGGTTGTGTTCTGCGCTAAGCGCTGACACAAGCTGACTGCTACATCAACGACCGTTGCTGGCTACTTTTAAATTTAAACAATATTAAAATATTTTCTTTGCAAAGAATGATTTTTTTATTTTTATAAATGTTTTTTAATACATTTTGTAGTCAAGAAAACTTTTTAGTCAATTCTAAGGCAAGCTGAAATAAATAACTAATTATATAACAGTGCAGTAAAATAATTCAAATATTTTTTAGAGTTCGAAAAACGTAGATTTTTTTTTTTTTTTTAAGAGTTATTAATTTTAACCTTTTTGAAAATTTGCATCATTTAAAAATTTATTAATTAAAAAATCATAAAAACAAAAAAAAAAAAGAAACAGCTGAATGCATTTTTTTGTTGTTTTTATTCTAATTGCATAAAATTTGAATTTATTTATGGATCATTCTCTGCCAAATAAGCCACCCCCCACCCTCACACTTCAATTTCAAAGATAATTTAACGTGTTTAAGCTTAAACATTCGTCTGCTCTTCTAATTTTTAAAGCTCCATAGTGTTTTTTGATTTTAAAAAAAAAAACAGTGGCTGCCAAAGCAAAGTAACTTCATAATTTAATCACTATTTTTAATATTTTCTCCGAAAAACATTATTGCAACCCCTGTCAAAAGCTATTCAGATACTTTTGAGGTAGCTGATTATGAATACCCTATTAGTTTTTCAAAATGGCGAAACCAAGATGGCTGCCGAAAACCGAAAAATTATTTTTGTGATTATAACACAAGTTGCGTAAGCAAATATGGGGGTTCTAGGTCGCTGATCAGGAATTTGCGTATTGAATTTCAAAATGGCTAATTTTTTTAGTAATCGATCAAACTTTACGAGCCATTAAAAAAAACTGTACGAGAAATATTTTTTAAATTTTAAAATTTACGTTCGAAATAGAAATTTTTTTAAAAATTTGCTAAAAATTACGGAAAGTTTTATATGAATGCATAAATAGCGTCCAAACAATAAATTTGACAAAAATATGTTCCAAGTATATTGGATAGGTAATTCAATTATCTACAGTTTAGTAATAATTGTCTAAGTCCGTTTGGTAGAACCAGAGATATTTGCTTTTAAGTAAAAACACTTTTTTTTTTTCGGATTTAGCGTGCCATTTTACTGCGGAAATAAGTAAAACATGCTGAGGATACCAAAATTTTTTAAAATTTATAAACAGTGTTATCAACCCATGACACTTAGAAATTTCATTTCGCGATATTTCTTATCAAAGTAAATGACGTTGATTTTCTGAAATGACTTTGACGCCATTTTAACAATGCTGTACAAGTCTGACTAGCTGATGCTCACGTTCATACATCAATAATAATACGAACAAACCCTTTTCTACCATATTTAATTCGTCCATTATTTTCATAGAAATAGAATACTTTGTCTAATATTTGTTAAGATAAAGATTTTCCTTTTTTAATAGTTGTAAAAGCTAATACACCACGATCTGACTTGAGATTCTAGCTTTGGCAGCCAATTAACGTGTTGCACCAAACATAAAGCATGAAAGGATTTTTCACTCCGGCAGCCATCTTAGGTCCGTCATTTTGAAGTTTTGAAAAACTGTTTATTTGACAGAGAATGCCCCTTATATATGTGTAATATAAATTTCGATAGTCGAAAAACCCATTTTAAAGCTTACCAAATGTATTCAGGTCGACTCCCTATTTTTTTTCAAATTATGTTAATTAAGTTTTTCGAACCATAATTTGCTTAAGCAGAAATAAGTTTTTAAGTTTATGAAGAATAGTGAAAAATATGACCTTTGACCTATTTTCGGGTCCGTCAAATACCTTTGGATCGTCTTCAAATTTTACAGATGCTTTATACGGGCAAAAACAAAACTTTTTAGGCTTTGAGGTTATTCAAATCGTGGGATGTTTCAAAAATGGCCACCACACTGCACACATGTATGCATATATTCACTTACTACTTTTGAAACCATTGTATAAGCGAATTTCCTTTTCCAATCCCAAATCTTATTAAAATTACATTCATTGTGCCAAAGTTACTGTGCCTAATAATAAAAAAAATGGTGGACGTTAAAGTCGATTTTGAGATACCCTGTAACATCAAAAACAAAAAAAAAGTATATGCTAATTTAAAAAATTATGCCCTAGGCTATACGATATTGTAAACCGATTTTGATAAAATTTGGTACAGCCTTGGTAACGTTAAAAGCTTTCCAGCACCAAATTTTGGTTACATCGTCATAAAAAAATCGAAAAAAAAGAATTATGCACCAGAAAGGGTTTTTGATCGATTTGTCCTATGCACAGTGCAGGAAATTTTAGCTTGCAGTGCTGAAACTCATTCGGTTCATTTTCTTGGAATCGTTGTACAAGCTGTGCCCCGTGGATCCGTCGAAACCATCAACTTCTTCTTTGCCTATGGATCTACATTTAAACTTTCCATCGACAACTCGATCGTAACTATGATTTATATTGCAGGCATAGTCTTGAATTAATGGAAATTTTCTAGTAAAAATGCAATAGCTTCTTGTGGAGCGATTGAGGAAGGTACTGACTCATTTGCTCTAAAATTTACTCCGTACAAATTACGAAAGTTTTCCTTTAGGGCATACTCGCTGAAACGGCAGAAGTAGAATTTCAATAACTAACCGACAGACCCAAACCCGAAGCATTTCGCAATGTTGCATTACGTAGAACCATTACGTACTGAAAGACTTACAGGTGAAGCATGTAGAATCTTGTTGAAATCCCTCTGTCGCCTTAAAAGTATTCTTTTCATTTAGAACTTAAAAAGTTGCTGTTTTGAACAAGTATTATAAAGTGAACATCCTTAGGACACTGCCTGGTCAACTAATGGATACTGCAGACTTAGGAAATACCTGAGCTATCAGTAATAGCGAATAACATTTGGGAGGCATGCTCTTAAGGCATATTTACAGAGTACGGCGATCTAGTTAGAATCAGGATATTCCCTACCGTACTAGAACCATCTCAAATGAGTAAGAAATTAATTAATGATATTTAATTACCTTTCCATCGATATATATCGGAGTGTTGTGATATACATAGGTAAAATTTACAGACAACGTAAGAGAAATATTAAAAAGTATATAATAACTGTTGGCTATAGATTACTTACCAAGTCTTATCATAGGAATTTGTTCAACCCCAAATGAGCTGTTTAACAATAATTTTTCAAATGATATTTTATTTTTTTGTTATCGGGTTACATATATATGACAGCCAATTACTTCTGACTCACATATAAGCTGATTGCTGCTTGTGATCAATTAGTAAAGCATAATTGTCTTGTAGATGACTTTATCGATGTCTACGATATATTAATTTATTACTATTACAAAGTATTTGTAATCCCTTTGTATTTTTCTTAATTTTTATGCAAACTATTTAGACATCAGTTTGGCTAAAATTATTCAGGCATGTTCTAGATTTCGATTCCGACAAAAACTGTCGGAATCAAAATGAAAGGTGTTCTGGATTTCGATTCCGACAAGAGTCGACTCGTTTTGAAAAGTTTAGCTCTCAGCTGTCGAAATGAAAAATTTTTTGCTTTGTTAACTTAAATAAACGCATTAATGCCACTAAAATTCATTTTGTATTATTTTTGAATGCTTTATGAAAATTTAGATGTGCTCACTTGAACTAATCAAGGTTAATTTTCATTATATATTTTTATTACAAAAAATCTCTATGAAAATTGTGTGTACATGCAAAACCAAAACGAGTGGAATGAAAGTAAGGTGTTCTGGATTTAGATAAAACAGAACTTCGAAAAGTTATGTGTTGTCGTGTTGCACAAGTAAATTCGAAGTTAATTTTATTAATGGATGGCTTAAAATATATATATAAAATAAATTGTACAAAATTTGTAAATAAATAAAAAATATTTCTCGCTCAGAAAAATGTTGGCAAAAAGAAAAATAAGTTAAGTAAGTTTAGTTAGTTGTTCGAAAGCTTGTGGCAACTCTACAATGTGAACTTATCGATATCACACAGCTGTTCAATACAAAAGGTTATCGATAGCACTCGAAATGAAAACGATTCGAAATCGATTCGAACTTAGTCGAAATCTAGAACACCATTTGTCGGAATGCACTCGCTATGACTTTTCAAAACGAGTCGAAATCTAGAACAGGCCTAATTATCTCGTTTCGGCTTTAGTAGAAATATTAAAGATTAAGGATATTCCACAAGTAAACCGAATCAAAACACAAAAATATTCAGATCTGGGTTTGCTTATGATAAGATTTTCAAGAGTTTCAGGTTCCTTTAGATCGTTGCGATTATTTTGGCAAAATACGTTCAGGTCAGTGCCAAAAGAAAGGTTACATCAAATTACACACTCTGCATAGCTAATATTACTTACGCACTTCAAATCGCCTTAAAAAGTTTCTGCTCACGCAATGAGGCAAATGTCCTTCATTTATTTTGGACGATAAGAAAAAAAATGAAAACATAAGAAAAGATGTAATACGTAAGGCGTCCATATGCTTTAAATTTATGCATAATGAGCTGTCCCAAGTACTAAATGATCATAAATAATAAAAATATCACAAATGGCCATGACAGTGGCAGCGGTTAGTACACCCAAAGAAAAGAAAACTTGCGGCAACTGATAGCAAAGAGCCACCTACCCCCGGCCACACTAAACAAAAAATAAAGGAAAACAACAAAAATAATAAAAATAACAAAACAAAATAGGCAAAAAAACGAACAACAAAAATTTAAGTACAATATGTAACTTGACAATGAATGAATATAGCTAAATGAGAGCGCGCACATATACCAACACATACAAACAATGCAGCAAAGAGAGAAGCTATGGGAAAATAGCAACAACCACAACAAAATAAAAATACATGCGAAAAATTAACAAGCTTCGTTTTTACTTTATCACAAAAAAAGAGAGCAAGAAGAACCGCAGCAACCAAATGAGAGTCAGCCCACAAAAAAATGAGCGCGCCAGAAAGTCCGCGAGCAAAGCATAACGTGAGTGCCTGTGTGTGTGAGTGCGTGAAAAGTTTTCGTCTTTTGTGGGAGAAAAGTTTGGCGTGTGCTTGGCTCGCTGTCAGTGGAGTAACGACCACAGCGGAAAACGGACGTGTCGTGTCTTGTGGTTAGTAAACAAATTTTCTTTTTCGCGTCGCGTCAAATTGAGTCGAGTGCTTTTTGCCCCTACTCCTGTGTGAGTGTGTGTGCTTGTTGACCACAATAAAAGAATAAAATAAAATAGCAACAACTCAACGAGCATGCAAGTAAATTAATGTGAGTTCTACCTTGAAAAACGAATGCGTGTAAGTTGTTACCAAAAATAGCAGCAAGTGAAAGTAAATGCTTGAAAAGAAAATTAAGAAAATAAAGCATAAAAAAAAAAATTATATAGTCTCAAGCCAAAAAGTACGAAAAAAAGTGTGTGTGAAAAAAAATGTATATATTTATATACATATATAAAGCAAGGCAACAGCGGAAAATTCAATAAAAATACAAATCTAGCAAATTTGTATAACAAATTTTGTTTGACGCGTTTAAAAGTGCAGAAAAAAGCCAACATTTTCAATTGATTTTTGTTTTTGTGTATTTTTTCGGGCCTTACAAATTTGACACAAATTGCAACATCTTAAGGAATTTGTTGCTTTGTTTTGTCAGCAAATCAGCAGGGCACAACAACATACATATATTGTATATACACGCGTATATATTAGATTGTCCTTGCTACTTACTTTGCTGACCATTTGCCATTTTATCTTAATGTTGGCACATTTATTATATGCTGTCGCAGCATTTGCTTTTGTGCAAAACAAAACAGCGTCAGTTTTTCCACAAATAAACTTACTACAGCACCCCCTTTGTTCTCCCAAAGAAAAAATGAAACAAAGCCCCCTGAACAAACAACTCTTGAGGGTTGCTTTTTGGCGTCCAATAGTCAGACTGTCTGTCAGTCGTCGTTTACTTAGCAAGTCAGACGCGGCATCGCAATAATCATAAAAGCCACGACAAAGTATTGCGGCACAACAATTTCCTGTGTTAAACAGAAAAGAAACACCAAACCATAATAGTTTCAGGGCTAGAAGAGCTCATTAGCCAAACAGCAAGTGAATTGTTTTTGTCTACAAAACCTTTAGTTCTTTTAATAATTCATCATGAATAACCTCAAATTTAAAGAGCGCATTGAGACATACCAAGAACTTATGGTTAATTAGACGCATAAAGTATTCTGTAAATTGCTAAAAAATGCAAGAGTCTATGTGTGTCACACAATACACACACACACATACGCATAAACACTGTGAGAAAAAGTCGAGTACATTTTAGTCATATTAATGATAGAATAGCTCGCTCTAAGTTCATTTATCTCATTTAAAGGGAATATTTTTAAGTTTTCAAAACTCTTTGCACTTAAATCGTGAACAAACTGAATTTGTATTGTATGTATGCAAAAAAAAACTTTATAAAAGATTAGTTAAGCTCTTGAAACTTCAAATAATGTAATTAACAACAATTGGGCTGGGGCGTAGCAAATTTAAATAAAAGAATTAATTTTGGTATCATTTGTACTTTAAATGGATTGTTTCAAAAGTCAACAAAAACTGATATTTAAGGAAGTTCACATTGTCGGCCACAAATGCATAAAAAACAACCCTAACAACGAGGCATAAATGCAAAAATGCCCGACTAGCAACGTGAGCAAAAAAAAAAAATAAGGTGTTTACGGTTGACATATGGGGTGGTTTGCTTTTATGAGAAAAATGCTATTTAAAAGCATAAAAGATAAAGCTTTTATATGGTATTTGTCAGTGTAATATATATTTTTTTAACCTAAAAAAAAAAATGGTGAATTCAATTTATTTTTGAACGAATATACTTTTGTCGGATGTTGATAAACAGCCGTTTTAATTTTTAATCTTAATCTAGAAGAACAGCATAAAAAAATGTGTTCACCCTAGGGGCAGATGTGCCCTAGTTTTCGTAGCCAAGGATAGAGGACGGGTCTCAATAATGAACACCCACTTAAAAGGTTGAAATAAATATAGAAGTTCGACTTAAAAAGCGCTAACATCGGCCTTAAGACAGCTTAAAAAAGTAATCCGTCAAAGATGTTCCAGCTGCTTGGACTGGATGAGCGATTACATGCAATCAGACAATTGTAATCAATAAATATAATTTTCCTTTAGAATAATTGCAAAATAAACTTTTAAAAAAGTAAAAAAAAGTGAAAGTTGTTGTTGGACACTCTTCCTTTTTGCCATTATACATTTGTGATCGACAAAGAAAACATCCCAATCAATTAAAAAATTGATTTTTTAAAAATTGGCTGTTTGTAGTCCTGCCTTTGTAATTGTAAAGGGTGAATATTTAAAAGCTTTCGAATTTAACTAAAAAAAAAACCAAAAATGTATGAAATCTTTATTTGAGTCGATAGAACGATCTATATAATTTAATGTTTAAGGATGATTTCATGTAAATGTTGACTGCGGCTGTGCCTCAAATGGTTCATACGCTAGGTCCAATTTTGGCATACTCTCTTCAACATATCGGCTGGTATCTCACGAATAAATTCTTCAATATTGGCTTTCAGTGCTTCAACTGTTGCGGGCTTGTTGCTATAGACATGAGCCTTAACATAGCCCCACAAAAAATAGTCTAAAGGCGACCTAGGCGGCCAATTGACCGGCCCTAAGCGTGAAATAAAGTGTTCAACCGAACTCGCCTCTCAATTGGGCCATTGTTTCGCGTGCTGTTTGGCATGTGGCACCGTCTTGTTGAAACCACATGTCAGGCAAGTGCAGCTCTTCCTTTTTGGTCAAAAAAAAAGTTTGTTATCATCGCACGGTAGCGCTCGACATTCATATATTCATATTAATGCTCATTCTGAGACCATTTTAATTTTAAAACGAATGCAAAATGAACTCGCTTGCGAAATCAACAATTATACTTATACCCCGTACTTAACTAAATTTTTTGTGTTAATTTGATTTTGAATTTTGATTACTTTACTGTTCGCATCCAGTTTGAACTTTCTACGAGAAAAGTTTTGCTCGAAACTATTGCGAAAGACTGGGGAAAGAGTTAAAAATATTATTATAATTTTCATAATTTAATCTACGAAAAATTGCATACCTCTTTAGCTTAGCTTAATTAGTTAATTTTTAATGCGACTTCTTGGACTCCAATGTTTCGAAGCAGTTTTAAGAAAAGTTTCAAAATTAACAACTTGGAAAGTATGACATAGTTTATAGAGTAATAAAAAATATCAAGCGCAGATAATGAAAATATATTTTTTTAGTTAGTAAATAATAATTTCCCTGACTGACTGTTTTGTCAGTCAATTTCTCAATTTTGAGATTAATAACTGCTCGAAAGAACAGGGACCTACAGTTTATAGCCGAATCCGAACGGCGGTGTCTTGAATTAATAGAGATTTTTAGTAAATACTTTGACATTATTAGAATTTGTATTTAAAACATTTAAAAATTTAAAGCTTATTTCTTGAAAAAGTTAGAACAAATTTTTATTTTTATTTTTGGAACAAAAGAGTGACCAAAATCAGAAAACTGAATAGAAATTAAGAGCTAGACTATAAGACGAATCTTGTGTAAATAATTGAATACTGGCAATGCAGACGGCTGAATAGACAGACAAACGGATTAAAACCATTTTTTTGTTGTTCGGATCATTTTAGTATACAGAATGTGGATTGTTAAGCGTTTTCATCTGGGCAAAAAAAAGTTTTGATTTTAAAACTACTTGACGTGGAAACATTGCTTCTTAAAAAAGTTTTTAAATATAGTTGAATTGATTAGTGTTTCCCAAAAATGCATTGAAAGATTCATAGATGCATTTTTATACATCCAATAATTTATCATCTGCATATGATTTTGTTTTGCTGTGCTGCCTTAGCACTCGCTATTTAAATACAAACTCTCATCACGAGCTTAAAGTTTGCCAAATTTCTGCACAGAACTTTTCTCACAGTGCATGTTTATTGCGTTTAGTGTCACGTTTTCACTTGACTAAGGTCAAAAGTTTCGTACACGGCAGGCGAGTTGTAGCTGGAGGGGGCAAAGCAGCTAGTTGCAGCTGCTGCTTGCAGCGTTGGTGGCAGCATCCATCAGCGCCTGAACTTGATGCTGTCGCTGCGGGTTGCCATCGAGGCTGAGGCAGAAGCAGAGGCAGCGTCGCTGTCGTTGTGGGCTGCGGTGGCTATTTTTAACGCTGGTGGGCCAATAAATTTTGAGCGTAGCTGTTTGAAAAAAAAAAAAAGTTTTTCAAAAAGTGCCAAGATATTTTTTGTTTTTCTTTAAAACAATGCTTTAGACAATTTTAATACTAATTAAACTTTGTGTGTGTTTGTTTGTTTGTTTTCTTTTTGTCAGTGTATTTGTAAAATGAAGTGACAAAAGTTAAGTCATTTTGGAGCAAGACAATAAGAGGCAATAAACAGCAGACGTTAGCTTCAAAACTAATTCCAACTGCCATCAAAAGTGAAAGTGCTGCTGTGTGAGTGTGAGAGTGTATGTGAGTAACTCAAAATTGAATTAGTGTGTAAGAGCGCATACAGGATACAGGATACAAAAGCAAAAGCCACGCACAGCAGCAGACAAAAAGTTTCAACGCACGCAAAATAAGCACGAAGCAGTAGCGACAGAGAGAGAGAGCGAGTGTGAGCGTGAGATTGAGCGAAGCTAGAGAGCGGCGGCTTCCAGGCCGAGCATTTGTTGTTGCTGCTACTTCCAAAATAACACATTCCGCCTTGGTACAAAGGATTGTCTGACTGCATTGGAAACATTTTCGGCTTTCCTTAGGCGCGCTGCGAACCTTTTTCCCTTTTTGAAGTTGAGTTGTTCGTGTGGCTGGCTCAGTTCGTGGCTAGACATTGGAGCGTGCTGTGCTGGAAAAGCGTGCCAGTGCGCACTAACTTGTCAAAACTGAAGCAAACAAAGTAAAGGCCAGGCACAGTATGCAAATACAACTAAATAAATAATTAAACAATTGCAAAAGTATTGACTGAAATGAAATAAAACAGTGCAAACGAGTAAAAAGTGAAATGTATTTTTGTGTTAAATGCGGGTTTTGTGAGCTGCTGGCTCACATAATGTGGCTTTAATTTTACTTTTTTGTTGCTGGCTGGCTAGAAATAAAACTACAACAAGGCGTGTACCAGACAGACACGGACGTACACACAGACGGCGACAAAGAGGGTAGCAAAAAGCGACAGCGCCGTCATGGCACACCAAAACGGAAGCTTCTATTAAAATTTCCTAGAAATTCCATAGAAATTGTTAGACAGCAATAGGCTACATGGCGTATACGCAATGTCATAAAATTAATGTTTGAAGTTTTGACGACTTACTTTTGGCTTGCTAACTCCCTTTTTAGGTTTTTCTTAGGCTTTGTAAATAATACCAGGAAAAAAAAACACAAAAAAGTGCGTGAATTTTCAATAAAATGCCTTAATTTACTACTCTAGCTAGATATAAAAAGCGCACGTGTATCTTTGAAAATTGTTAAAGCGTCTAGCATGTAAAAAAAATTAAAAAATTGCTGGCACAAACAAAAATGTAAGCCAACAAATTGTTTGTGTACCAATGTGCGTGCGTGTGTGTGTGTCAGTGCAAACTCAGACGTCGACTTAAACTTTCAAATCACTTTCAAACTTTAAACCAAACTATAATTTAAAGGTCTAAACGTCCTGACTGACGTGGCTACAAACTGTAACACTTAACCGCTGGTAAGTAATATGCAAATTAAGACACACTTAAAAACACCTGACATACACGTCGTATGTGCAATATACGCTGTAGCAATGAAATTATGTTAATTCAATCGATACACTTACTTATTTTGACTAATTTGAGTCAACTTTACATATGCCATGAGCTGAAAATTGAGTCAATTAGCAGCATAATTTGATATGCTTCTTAGAGGATATATTGTTAATAACTTTGCCTTAATGTTGCAACGTTTTAATATTTGTCACGTTTTATAAGTAACTCCAGTGGCGTAGATGGTATTTGGCAGGGGCTGCTAATAAATTTCATATATTATCCTTTTGATATTTGCAGTTTTTCTTGTCGATGAAGAAATTTAAAAATTAAAAAAGGATATAGGAATTATTTAAAAAAAATTTAATCTCTTATTTAAAAAAATTCAACTGACATTCAAAAACTTTTGTTTGAATACATTACAAACGATAGAATCTCACTTTTTGATATATGAATCCAAGTAGGATAAAATTGTATTGCATTAAATTTTTTTATTTTTTTATTTTTTGATTCCATCAACCTAAGAACGGCAATAATATGTTATATAATTTATGTTGTGCAATTGCCAAGAAACTTTTATGTAATATAAACAATTTTTGTAGGAAAACGACTTAAGAAGTTTGCGTGAATTTTGGGTTCATCCGATAAAAAATCTATGTTTATTAGGCTCACATGAGTGAAATTTGCTGACTCTAGATTTGTGTCTGTCTATTGCAGTAGTAGTAGGAAGATATCCAACTGGCATACAACATTTACACAATTTAATTTTTTTGGCCCATTTTTTCATTTTTGCAACATTATCCATAGTCATTAGTAACTATTAACTATCTTAAGTGCATCGATAAGGCTTAAATATGAAATTATAATCTAATAGACGAAAGTTAAGTCATCTGTTTTGTTGTTTAGAAGCTCCTCTCTCAACTTCGAAGAAAAATGCTTTAAATATATTTTTTGAATTAGTTGGTCTTTGTCTTACTAAAGTCATGTTTTTTTTATATATGATATTCATTTGATTTTGGTGCGTTACTAAAAAAATAGTTTTTTTTCTTTTGGAGTATTTTGCAAAAATCTTGAAAGTAAACAATAGACTAAATCTAAAATCAAACAAAAGTTAACAAATGTAGCTTTAAATGTTTTTGGTACAATAATTCGTTTAAAGCTCTTTTGTCTAAAACTTGTCACACGCCATAAGTTTTACCAAAACTTGGATTGCTTTTAAAAAAAATTGGCCATTGACCAAAATGTGCATAAATGAAGAAAAATAAATTGTTTAAATTTAAAACCAATTCATAATAATAAAAGTTTTGTAGTATTAAACCGCTTTCATTTGAAACTACATTAAGTCTGTCTGGTGCTCACTTTGTGGAGCATAAAGGTACACTAATAATATCCTTCTAACAATGTTGTAACATTTAAAACGCGGCATAAAGGCAAAAATGTCAGACTAACAAAGTCTAATAACAATCAGCCGTGTCAGCAAGTGTCACATGGCTCTGATTTTCATACAAAATGCTTTTATACAAAAATTTAAACTTAAAAGCATAAAAGATAAAGTCTTGCATATTTGCACAGCTGATTTTCAACTGCAAAGATATGACAACTTTATTTATATTTAAAAAAAAATATTCTTCTTGTGTTTTTTTTTTTTAACAGCTGTTTGGTTTTATATTACTTTACAAGCACTTATAAAAAATATGCTTAAGCTTGTAGCCATTGGCGCTTTTTACAGCACTCTTTTGGGCAAGAATGCTCTACTTTTGATACACAAGGCTCTGCAAGGGGCATAAATGCCAATGTTTGTTTATTACAAGTTGTTGTTGGAAACTTGGCACTTTTACCATTATGCATTTATGCTCGACAATTTAGGCAAACCAAAAATCATTTCATAACATTATCTACCCACATCAGACTTGCATATAATTTGGGGCATTCATTGCATCTATCCCTATGCACGCCTCTGACTAACATAGCTTTTGTAGCTTACTTATCGATAACAATTACCCAAAGTTGTGCAAACTCATTTCAAAGTTGTCAAATGGCATTAAGTTCGTTTTGGTTGGAGTGTTTGTGTGTCAGCATTTGCATTTAGACATGCCACAGATAAGCTATACATATACTTATGGTATATATAAGTAAATTGTATATAGCGCACAAATAGACAGTCCCGATAATGCATTGATGTGCGACAAATATTGTGATAAGACACGCAGACACTAACACACTTGCCCTCTGTGTTCGGTGAAGTCAAATTTATGGGTTTTGACAATGAGTGAAAGGTATTTGCGCTTGGGCGAGGCCAGGCCATAAAAGTATCTTCTGATTGGTGTTGAAATGTTTTAGAAGTGCAAACAAAAGTTGTTGTTTTTTTTTGTTTTTTTTTTTTTTTTGGTTCATTGTTAATGGTTTACCAATTTGAGTTACAGCGAGGGCGTGGCACTTAAATCATCTTGCAAAAATTGAAACAAATTGCTTGAGATTGCATTGAATTACATTATAGATAGATAAAGGCTGGTCACATTAAAGCTTAAAAGTAAAACCTTATATATAATAGAATTTATAAAATAGTCATGCCTTTGTACAAATGATGTCCAGCACATCAGTTTTGATGAGACTTCTCATCATTTAGGGCTTCCTACTCATGCATACAAATGCCTACTTAATGTTAAGAGAAAATATTTTATACAAAACATTTTCCAAGCCTGCTGATAAAATGAAAAGTCATTTTCTGCGGTCAGCGGCGGGTTTTATTAATATAATAACTATAAGCATACAATGTGTACAATATGTGTATTTTTTTATCTCTAGGTACAAGCTACGTACATAATATATTTTTAAAAGCGTTTTTAAAAACGTGCTAAGCCTCTCGATGGTTGCCCGTTGGAGCAAAAACACAATACATATGATTTACATAGAAGATTTTGTTAGTATATCCACCTTCTCAGTGTTAAAATTTTATTTATATTTTAGATTTTAAAAGAAGTTCAAAAACATTCGGTTTCAAACCACATGCAAAATTCGGTTTGGTGAAATTGGGAGCATCAATCATTCGTTTTCAAAACAAATCCGTATAAAATTTTTATTTTTTTAAATAAATAAATTTTGGTTTTTGATGGTAACTAGCTGAAGCATCCTAAGGCAATAATACAATATTCTTAAATTATTTTTTTTATTTTTTGAATATTTGAATTTTTGCTTTAAATAAAAACAATTTGTTTTTAATTCTGTCAGGCACAAAGATAAATTATTAGATAGCCAGTAAAAAGCTCTAAACGTATCTATAAGTATGCAACAATTTTTTTTTAACCACTGATGCTACGGCTTAAAATAAACCTAGCTTACTTATAGTTTTAATTAAAAGTAAACATTCTAAATAAATAAATAAAAATAATTACAACCGCCAAAAACCATTAGAGGGATATAGTATTTTTTTCATAGCTTAAAAACTAAACTTCTTCTGTTATGGTAATTTATTTCTTCTAAAAATATTTCAGTTTGGAAATTGTGATTGTAATATACGAAGCTATCCCAAATTAGTCATTTTAACTTCCTCAGAAAAATTTTGAAAAACTTTAATCTAAAATGCTCTGTTTCATGAGCTATTTAAGCTAACAAGTTAGTGTAAGGGTAGATCAAGTTCAGATTTCGTAAAAAATTTAGCTGAATGATGGCTTCAAATAATTTCGGAGTATTAGTAAGTTTTGTCTGTAATTTGTAACCAAAGCCAAAGCTATTAACAAATTTGAAAACATATTTTTAAAAACAAGTGAAAGAAAACAGTAACCCATTAAAATTTAGTACTCTAATATTATAAGGATATATAAGTAAGTTCAAACATACATTTTTTTAAACTTAAAGTTATTGCCTTGTTTGGTCATGTGCTGTGATTATTTATTTTAGAGACATTATGTTTGCCCTTCATTTTAATATATTCATTCATATATCCGTATCTGTTTTACTTTTTCATAATGCCTTTGTGCATTACTTATCCCGGATGTCCTTAGGCTGCTAGCAGGCCCATTCGATCCCTAGTATAAGCCATGGCGGCTCCTCTCTTCTACTTAAGTCGAATCAGTGAAGCGCATTTCCATTCATGTTTGAAGGCAGAATCAATATTTGGCAGTCGGCCGAGTGTGCATATGACAAACAGAGACAGCACCGAAATGTACGGCATATAATGTTATACATCTTGTATACTTATATACTCGGTGCATGCACATACATAAATATTGTATATATAGCTGCATGCATGGGGATTGAGATGTACTTGGAAGCGAGCAGCTATCGATGATTTACAGAAAGTGCTTTCCTGTTTCGTTTTAGCAAAGTTTATTTATTGTACTCTTGTTGAGAAATTTTAAGCTGTGTCATGAAGTTCCTAAAGCATAGCAGAATATGAAGTGTGTCATTCTTATAAGGCAGTTATTTTGGTTGGGAATTGTAAGCTCATTTTCTTTCATTGTTGAATAGCAATATAAATAATATTAATCATATATGCATTCCTAAAAGAAGTATGGCGTTTTACATACGAAACTCATATTTCAAATTTTTTCCTGTTAAGGAATATGAAGATTGAAACATATAGATTAGCTATAGACTACTAAAGTACTATATGTTCCATATATTCTCAAATGTAGTAGCTATAGGTTACTAAATTACTAGAATACTAGTCTATCATAAAGCTTACAACTTTTTAAGTCCAAATCATGAAATAATATATTTTTCATTTAAGGCTAGTATGCAGCAACGCAAAAAAGAAAACAATGCTTCATATAAAAAAAAATTCGTAGGGCAGAGAATTTCACTCTCTGATACGCAGCCATGATGACCAACTTGGCATCCAGATGGCGCCAGCAGTAACCGCCTCTGTTCCTTCTTAGCCCTAAAAACAAAAAACAAATTTGCAGCAAAGTTATTTTGATAACAGAATACAGCGGGTAGGCAAAGTAGATGCATAAACCTTACAAAAGAGCAAAACATAGCTATAAGAAAGGAAGTGTAGGACCACTCATTTCTTAAGGACCTCATCTACAACTATCATTATCGCGCAAATGCAAATAAAACGGCTTAGGACGATTCGTTTATTTCACTTGTGAATGTTTAAGTGTAAAAAACACATTGATTTTACAGCTTAAATAAAATATGCGTTTTTACTGCTGGCGCCATCTAGTTATCATTTGCCCAAAATGGCCTTAATTTTGTCATAAGCAGATACAGAACATACAAAGTCAGAATTTAAAAAAATTTTTAAAATGTAATAGAAGTCTTACCATGATTTTAGCTGTTTGTTTAATGTTCTCGCATTGGAATTTTTTTCTTTGTATAATTTGACAGTTGAAATTTAAAAAAAATTTCCATCTAGAAAGTATTTGTGAAGCGTCTGTTTTTGGTCAAAGGTTTTTTTTAAGCCTTTTTGCTATTTTATAACTGCTTAAAGTTTTTTTTTAAGTGAGCTTTGCACAAATTTTCTCAAACACGATTAGCCTTTATACTCGGGCAGAAATAAATGTTGCATTTCTGCGCGAACCCAGCTTAACTACGGTTTTGAATTATTATTATTAGTGGTTGACAAATGAAAAACATTTCTTAACAACAACAAAGCACGCCATATGATAGTTGTAAAGAGCTGTTTGTTGTTGCTTACGCTGTAAGTCTTGCACTTCTGCATATCTGCTAGACACCCCAAATATTATGTTTACTAACCTAAGCCAATATACATATGTACTAGCGAGTTTGCAAACGTTATGCAATTGTCTTAGAAAGTTCACAAGCCGGCTAAAGTTCTGACTGTTAATTATCTAATTAACCTTCAAAAACCAGCCCTAATTACAAAAGTCCATTCATTTATTGACGTTCTGAAAACATTGGGGCAGATAAAGTTAGATATATTTTTTTAATAAATTATGAATGAAACCGTTTACCGGAATAGGTGAGACGAATTTAAAATGCCTTACTGTAAGCAATAACCGGAACAGTTCTGCTTGTCAGTTTCTTTTATGTATTGCTTATACATATGTACTACTATATCAATTGATATATCTGCTGTGGGGGCGTTCAAAATCAATGGCAACGGCAATCGGCGAGTTTCCAGTTACGGCTGTTGTTGGTAGAACTTTCTTTTAGCCAAGCTTATTATTTTGACAAACATGCGATGCCAAGACAAGGTATCAACATTACCGACTGCTTACTGTCCCACTGACTCCCTGACGCTTTGTGAAAGTTCAAAAGCATTTTGATATGAGCTGCATAGTGCATGTAACAGCTGACGTCTATAGGATTGTGCACAGGTACAAACAAACAATTATACTTATAGCCAAACTCGTGGCTTCGGCATAGCCAGGTTAGCGCCAGTAGCTAAAACTTGGCATTGTTTGTTGGTTTGTTTGTCTGCTCGTCTGTTTAGTTAGACTTTGGGCAGAAAGTTGCTGACGTCGCTGACGTGGTATTCAGCCATGTCCCACTTGGTCGGTTGGGCGGTCGGTCGGTCGTCAGTCGTGGGCGTACATAAAGCTACTTTAAAGCGTAGACAAAACTAAATTGGGTTTTCATGTGAAGGCAGTCGAAACTTCTGAGTTGGCCCATTTTTTTGCGCTTGTTTGTTGTTGGCAAGTCACGAATGCAGTTGCCAAGAAAGTCAACAAAAACAACAACGACAACAAAAAAACCTCTTTCAATTTCTTTTTGGCAAACGAAGAGCATGGAGTAAGAGTTAGTACACAAACATGTCACAGACTGCTGGAGCCGTTGCACACCGTCAACGCTTTTATTTATGTATAGGTCTATGTGCATATATGTACATATGTACTTGTTATTTAAAAGTTATATTTTGAGACAGCAAATGCATTTCAAATTAAGTGCAAATTGCTTGCACTTGAGCCTTATGCTGTATTTAATGCTTAAAACGTGCTGCCAGCGAGGCGTATACGCAATATAATTAATCATACGCTTAGCCAAAAAGCAGCTCATTAGCTGGCGCAAGGTCTAAGCGGCTAAGATTAATCGAGTGGGCTATTTTGTGGGCCAGCTGCGCTCATTTTATTTATTTACAAAAAGGTATTGAAGATTTATGGTATGTTACATGCAGAAGGAGATGTGGTAGATTGCCTTATGCCAAATGGTTTGTTATCATCTAAGCTGGCAATCGAACTAGGTCCTTACGAACATGTTGACAATATGAGACACCAAATTTTCCCAACGCAGCATCTATGATCTAGGGGCTCATACGAATAGATGTGGAGTTGAACGAGCAGACAGTCGAACAGATTAACATCGCTCAATCGTTACCGAACTCGATGTTTTGCATTTTAGTGTGGGCAACTTAAGCTCGTCTTGACCTGATGCATACAGGAATCAAAACTCAAAGAATAAGAAAGGTGATAGGCAATGTTCGAATTAATCCTTTCCAAAAGCAACGCCGACTTTACGGCGCTTAGCTTCGATTAAACTAGGTTCCCCTGAAGAGATAGAAAATCATATTGATACTCGTGACGAAAGGTTGAGCCGTGAGCCGCCAGTTGCAACTTGGAAGATAATGTTGAAATTACAAGTAAAAGCACGATTGATACGATCCAATGTAACATACAAAGTAACAGCTTGTAGTGATGGCCAAATATGATACTTATAAAATTTGTAAATAGACCTTTAGTTGCTTAAGGATACAAAAACTTTCGACCATTAAAAAAACTGCAAAAAAGAAGTCAAAAGACTTTAATTACTACATTAAGTGAGCGAGACTGGATTGTGTTGATCGACTTAATGCCTTCTTGAATGTAATGATTCCATCCATGTACTATTTTACATAATAATACAAACATTGGAATGTTTAACCAAATAAAAACTCATTAAAAATATTTGCCAAAAATTTCGAAAGATTTTTATTCTTTGGGATATCGTGAAAGTGCTTCAAAACTTTTGCTAAGCACTTGGCAAAATATTTACTCAGTGCAAATGACAGACCGAACAGAACTTGACGCTAATTGACACTTGTAGTAATTATGTCACAGCTACTTATGCAACGCCTAACTGTCGGCTGGCCCTGGAAAAAAAGTGTTGCAAAATGCTTCAAAGCAATTGTTTGCGGTGGCACGTTGGCAGGGCTGCAACTTAAGCCACAACGTCAAGCGAACAATCCATTGAAGTTGCATAAACTTTTGTCATTGCTACAAAAAACGCTCCTTATACAATACGTACCAACAATAGGAGCGAAAGGAGTCTTCTTTGCTGCTGTACCAAACTCCAGGCACTAAACGTAACGCGGTTGCGGTTCCAGCTAGCTTGGGTTCCTAGCAGCAGCAACATTCCAGGCGCGGTTTCAAGGCTGCAGCAGCCACATTAGCATCATTAACATTATGATAATGTTACTTCATCATCGTTCATCGTGTTATTGTGTGGAGTCTAGAAAAGCTGGCAACTGTTGCCATAGTGTTGCAAATTATAAGAATATTCGTATCTAAGAATGGTTTATATAAGTTTTTGTGTGTGTGCATGTACTCACTGGCATAATTCTTACTTAATGGCGTTGAAATTCAATTAAGTGTTACCCCTTTCTTCCGCTGGCTGCAAATGAGAATAATTCTGGAGCTGGGTTGCAGTGGGTCGGTCGGGCGGTCGAAGATGCGCATGTTCGCGATAGCTTAATAAACTTAAAAGCGATGTCGCTTTATTCAACTTGTAACTGTCACTTGCACACACACACACCCACAGCTACACATAGATACACTGAAAAATAATTACAACAATTTATAAATACTTGGCAAAATAACATTTCATTAAAAAATATTTTATTTTTGATTTTTAGTAAATTTTTTTATTTTTAAAAATTTTTTTGTTATATTTTAGATTTTATTTATGTCAATTTCGATTTAAATAGTTATTGATAAATATTTTGTATTGTCGTTTTTTTTGAATAAACCCAAAAAATAGCATGCACAACTCAAAAAGAGTTGTTGTAGTGGTATATGGTCCAGAAAACAGATTTCCCTTGTAAAAGGATTAGCATAGTCGTGGATAAGTTCCCTCGAAAGGTGTAGAGCAGTGTTAACAATGAGTAAGGGATATTTCCCAGATATGGCCACAGCTAAAAATTCAGTTTTGAAAACACTCAAAAACGAATTCGAATAAGTCTGTTCGATTTATTTTGTTTTGTTTTCCGTAGCACGGCCGACTATTTTCTGATTCAACCCAAAAAATATCATGCACAACCCGAAACGAATTTTTAGCAAGTGAAGGTACTCAGATGTTTTGTTTCAATCAAAGTTATTTCGCTTCATAACAATCAATTGAGAAAATGAATAGCATTTTTGCAATGTTTACGAATCTTCTATAAAAATCAATTAGCTGTTTTGAGCAAGGGAAATTCTATCGATAAGCAAAAGGGAAGTATGAAAATTTATCGACAACAATATATGTAAAACTGGGAGCGCGCAAAAACTAATAAAATTTATTCGTTTTGATTTTATTAAATTCGGACCACGAGTGATTTATTAAATTCAAAATAATGTGAGTATGGGATATGGAACATCTTCCAAACTGTTGAGCCGGATGTGATGAATATTTTTTTGTGTGTATTTTGCAAGGTTACCTGAAAGCTTTTTTCTTTTTGTTTGAAAACGATCGGCTACTAAAAAAATCTGTTTGGTGGACAATTGGAAAATTTTGATGGGCGTAAATGGAGGTAAAAAATAATAGAGAAATATCGACAAAATCGAAAATTTTGAACGCAATCAAAGTGCACAGAAATCGAGTAATACAAACTGGCCGGGAAAGAAAGTGAAATATTTCTACACAGTTAATACGAGTAGAGAATGCACTGCAGGAACATAAAAGATACATGCACTTTTTAGATATTATATCCCGTGTAATACCTAAAAGATAATCGGGAATTTTATTTTTTTTTGTTTTAAAAAAAATCATAGTTTCAGAAACTTTCTCTCACTGTAAGAAACTTTTAAGCAAAGTTTGCGCTCCTTTGCGACAACTTTACATTCATTTTCATTGTGACACGAATTTTTACTAAATACGCAGCAGTAGTTGGAAATTTTATCTTCAAGATATTATATATGCCTGTAGCTGACACGTTGTGACTCTCAAAGCTTCTAAGGAAATTAAAAAAAACAGCAAAATAGAAATGAAATTGGTAGATACGTAAAGATATGGAAATGTGCATTAGGATAAACACAGGTTTTGTCTTGTGTGTAAAGTTATGCATAATAATCGCGTTAAAGCTCATACAGAAATGAGACTTGAGTTGTTTTTGTTGTTGCGCATATCGCTCTGGTTGGCTCGAACTGACAGCTTTTGTTGCAAAAGGTGCTATTAATTTATTTATGGCACAGTCGTTGCCACAAAGGCTGCACCCAAAGGATACACACAAGCTTACATATGCGGCATGCCAATGTTCTATATGCGCGTACATTTGTATAGACATATACAGTGAGTGCAAAAATAATGCGCATACTTTTAAGCAGGGTGGAAAAATAAGCGTTATTTTTTAGAAGCCTAAACAAGTTTTTTAAGCGACATTTTTGTAGAGATTATTTAAAATAAAAGATACATTATTATTTTGAGTTTATTCCAAAAAAATCAACTTTTAACTTTTTTGTTCGTTGGTAGCACTTTTTTGTATCTTATACAGCAGACCCTTTAAATGTAAAGTGGTTGCAAAATTTTTGGTCTGACTGTATGTGTATACAGACAAAGAAACAAACAAATAACTACTGATGTGCATGTATATTTATATATCGCGCTTTCTTTATGTATATATGTAAGTGTATGTACATTTAGTGTAGTATATGTTGTATATAAATATTTGTCCCTTGGCGCGTTGAGCGTGCGACCAGAGATACCATGAATGCCCCATGTCGGTTTGTTTTACGATTTACTCGTTGCCACAGTTATGAAGCACACCCTAGGTCAACGTCAACGTCAACGTCACCATCAACGGAGTTACCCACGTTTAATTAATTGTATATACAAACATACAAATTTATGGTCGAAATGTCAATATCTCGTTTCATTCTGCGCTAATTAGCAGCTTTAAAGCGACGCGTCGGTTTTCTTTAGCCGCAAAAGTAAATTTAATTTATTTATTTTTGAAATTTACGGCAATTGGGATATGATTATATAAGTGCAGTATACTTTTGAAGGACAACTACAATACAAAAAAGTTGTAGTCAGTTTTATTCTAGATTTTCGCAATTTACGTAAAAGGCTCAAAGGGGCGTGACCAACCAAAAGTACTTTGTATAGGGTGGCCCATCTGTTGGTTTGGTTGTTAAACAGTCATAATTCTCATGCATTTGGCATATACATTTGGCCAATATTGTTGGCAAATTTACGTATAAAATGCAATTAACAAACAAACCAGCAGACGGCACACCCTATACATATATGCTTAATATCATTTTGGGTGGAGATTGAGCCTATACCTATATGCTTAATATCATTTAGGGTAGAGATTGAGCCAGTTTCGTAAAAGTGTAAGGCACCAAGTATTACCAAAAGTTGTGCTTTTTGTCTCATCAAGTATACTTAAAGTATTTCCCCTTAGGGAATTTCGCAGTTTACATCCACATTATAGAAGCTCGATCGAAATCAAATGCAGTTGCTCATCTTATCTTGATTTTAATTAATCATTATCGCATGAAAACTTCAATTTATATAGCCAAATACTTTTGAATCTTAGACCTCTTTCAATTAATGGCACCTTAGTTAAATAGCTTAGCACATCCTGTAGTCTCCTCATGTAAGCCTAATGAGCAATGAAACGTGGTCAATTAAACAGAACCTTTTCCCTGGAACATGTCTTTAATTCTAGCGGGAACTGTTTCGACTGATTCACATTTTCTAAAAGACTCCAAAGTATGGGATACTTTTCGGATCACAGGAATCGATTGCATTCAGGCGTTTCAAAATTACACCTTACACCTTTGCCCTAGTAAAAAATTCGACCTTGCACCATGATATCAGAATGAACCCATAGACTGCTGCTCTATTGATCGGCTATTAAGGCACCGAAATAGGCTGTCGAAAGCGCTCCTAGATAAACATCCAACCAAGAGGTTGAAAATTAAAACCTTACTCACCGTACAAAAGAATCAAAAGCAAGACAACGCCAGAAGACCAACTTAGTAGAGTCTCAAACATGAACATGAGATAGTCTACTCTTAGTGAACCCTCCTACAAGGTTCCAGCTGCTTGGGCTTGGGCGATCTCATACAGCTAAAAGATTGCAATCAATGTATTCTTAAATAGTTTCACGATAAATTAAAAAAACGAGCTTTAAACCAAATTTTAGATTATTAAAAAAAGTGTTGCCTACTTTTAATTGCAACTAGCTGTTAAGTTACTCTTGTTCGAGCTTTAGTTTTGCGGCTAGATAGTATCTTGCGATTCGCAAAAACAGCTCATACAATGCTGGTTTCAATTGATGGGAATTCTATAGAATAAGTTTCTTCAGCCTTTTCTATTTGGATAGTTATGACATTTACACAAATTAAGTAAACTGAGTTCAGGGGAATTTTGTGTAATTTTTCCGCAAAATTAAATTTTCAAATTATTATTTTTTTTTCATAATTTCGATTGTATAGAAGTATAAGCATAATAAATTTAAGCAGCAAGGCTAAACCTATATTTCTTTATTTATTTTAGATATTAAGAGCACACACAAATTATAGAGAATAAAAATTGAAATTAAAGGTGCTAAAGCTAAGGTTACTAGAAAAATTGTCTGTAGTACATATTGTTTTTCATATTAAGCGCAGATTTTCTTTTTATAGAGGCGTAAAATTAAATAATATGTACTTACATCTAGAATTTTCAATACAAGAGAATTTAATCGGCAAATTCTAGCCAAACAGCATATTGTTTAATTTCTGTAAAATCCTACTGAAACTAGGCACGGAGAAGGCCTCCTTTTCGAAGAGTTAGAAAAGGCTTGAGCATTATTTAAAAACTGTAATGAAACCTAAGCCAAATACCAACGTAAATAAATTTGCATGAAGATATAGAACTATAATTTATGCAAATAAATATAACTTTGCTTTAGACTTTGTCAGAACACAAGCACAACTGAATAAGTTTCTGGTAAGCCAAATTATATTTTTTTTTAATTATTCTGGAACCTCGAAAAACTTACATAATTACCCTAGTATTATCAAATTCGCGGATAAGTCTTTATAGATACAAATGTGCCCGTTGACTTTGCATTTAGGGAAAAAAAAGTTCAGCCGAATAAGAGAGTGCCCCTATTAATATGGCAGATAATTTACAGTACAGGTCAAAAAAATTAGTACATGGGTAAAAGAATTGCATCGACTTTATCGTAATGTTTTGGTCGTGCTCCGCATATCGCATATCGAAAATGAATAGATTTTTTTCAAAATTCCACTTTTTTTTTTTATCGATAACATCTGATATCTCGCTTACTGTTTGTTTTAAACAGCTCTAAAGCTTTCGATTACGTCAAATCGTTCACAATTTCGTTTGATTAAAATATTGCGCGTTCTTTATTCATCATCATCATCACTAGCTTTACGGTCTTGGGCAGACCATAGCTTCCGCAACTATTCCTCTCCATGTTCTACGATTGCCGCATTCCTCCAGTTCAAGACAGCAACAGAACGAAGTTCATTTTCCACTACGTCTAGCCACCTTTTCTTTGGACGTCCCCGTCTTCTTCTTCCAATCGGCTGTCTGTGAAATGCTTTGCTGACCGCTCTGCTTTTAGGCATTCTACTAAGGTGGCCTAGCCATCTTATACGTTGACTTTCTATGAATCGGATCACATTTTGTTGTTGTACCATTGCTTCAAGTTCTTGATTATATCTTATTCGGTACGGTCCATCTTCTTATCTGACAGATCCATAAACCTTTCTTAGGATTTTTCTCTCAAAAATTAATGAGAGAAGTTTGTCGACTTTAATGTCCACACCTCGCAACCAAAAGTGAGTATCGGCCTTATTAGCGTTTTGTACAATAATAACTTTTGCTTCCTTGGTAGCAGACACGATCTGAATAGGCTAATGTGTGCATAGAAAGCTTTATTTGCGGCACTTATTCTGTCTCTTACAGACACAGTTGCCCAGATACTTGAATTTGTCCACTCGTACTTTATTACTTCGTCTTTTAATTAAATTAAAACAATAGTATTTTTTAAGTAATATTTAGTTATTTTTCTTACAAGCGAGATTTTTTTTACGCAAGACATGAACCAAATGAACCATGAAAATTCGTTTTGAGTTTTGCACGCTATTTTTGGGAAATGAAATAATTATCAATGAATATTAATTTCACTTGTAACAAATCATTCGGTTTTAAGCCACATAAAAAAATCGTTTTGTTGTTATTGGCAGCAACAAACATATGGCTTAAAAACGAAATCGATTAATATATGCGGACTCGTCTTACGAATAATAAATGTGCCGCTTAAGGTGATCGTATTCAAGAAAATATATAGTAAATACGTGGAAGTTAAGCAGTAGATGTGAAACGTAGATTCTTCGCGCCCAGTTTTTGTAATTTTCACAAGAGCTACAACAAAAAATTTCTTTTATATTAAAACGAGTCCGCAAACTTATTTAAGTGACTCTAATTTTTTTACAAATACATTCAAAATAGTTTCTTTTTTGTTTTTTTTTTAATTAATGCTGTACACAACTTTTCAAGTAACTAAACGATTTAAACAAATTTTGTGTCCTTGGTTGCTCGGTGTTAAGTTTGGTGTAGGAGTAAGCAGCAAAAAATCAATTAGGGCAAAGAGGAACTTAATGCAAAAGCAAAAGGAAACTTTAAAAATAAACTTCTAAAAAAATGACACGCTCTCAGATAGACAGACACTTTGGGTATAGTGTATAAAAACTGAAGAGTCTTCATCTTGAATAACTTTTATAAGCAGATGTACTAATTAAAGTTTTTAGTTTGCTTTAACAAAATATTTGCCAAAATGTTGTTATCTCTCTTGAGTTATGTTTGACATTTATCTCACTTTGCTAACTAGTTTAAGTTATTTTTAGGCTGCTTGTAAATAGCTATTTATCATATGCGAAAATAAACGCCGTAAGCCTACGCTGTCTGTGCCTTCCTTTTATATTTTTTTTTTTTGTGTTTTTGCATTCTTCTTTGCACTCTAATTTTACCTTTGCTGGAACACCCAAGCTATAAATAATCCAAGACAGTAATGAAAAAACAGTTTGTCAGTTTTCAATTGTGAATTTAATTTTCTTAAAAGCCAGAAACATTGTCCACAGCAAAATACAGTAAGTACTAAAAAAAAAAAGAAAAAAATTCCAATGCCCACGCTTTTTATTAGACTGAATGGAGCGCAGCTGGGGCACAAATGATGGCCAGCTCTGACCAAAAATCAATAAACTAATGTTTCATCTAATGTATATAAAAATTTGTGCCATAAAAACAGTTAAGCGCACTCTAAACCATTCAAGATACACATAATTCGTAAGAAGCGCACTCAAAAATCACAAACAAATCAATAAAATTTCCAAGTTTATTTGAAATATAAATATACAAATCAATTTTTATGTGCGCTATGGAACAGACAGAAAAATATGACAGCTCTTCGTCATAAAAATGATTAAATTATTGTATATATATTTTTCGAGTATGATCCGAGCAGGAACAACAATTGCTCTGGGTAATGCAAATGTAAAGAGTCGTTAAATGAAGTTCCTCGACTTTTTGGCCTTGGCGCCAAAGTTAAGTCAAACACAACAACAAAAGTGTCATATGAATTATGTACAGATACGTGCAGATATACATGTATACATATATATGCTTTTGTCGAAAGATTTTTAATGATGAAAAACTTCCGCTTGGCAAATTTTTCTTCACACAGCTGACGCTATTGTTATTATACTCTGCACTTGGGGTACATTAGGTTGGGGTGCAAAAAAATGTTGTAGAAAAAACCTTAAAAAAAAAATCCAGAGAAGTAAAAAAGTTAGGAGCATAAAAATTGTGGCACAAGGTGCCTCTTATGATCTAGTTCAGGGGTGCTTATTATGTACACTGACACAAATAGTATATACTCAAATAAATGATTTTTTTTTCGTGGTAACTATTTTTTGTTTGCAAGCAATGCCTTAACACTCACATTTAACACTCGGTGCACAAAAATTTCGTGTTCGCGATCAATTCCATACCCTTTTTTATAAGTGCAAGAGTTCAGAGAGCACAGACGAAAAACTGCAACAAAATTGCAGTGAAAATCAGTGGGCCAACAACAAATATACGCAAATTTTCTTAGTTTTGTTCTACCGTAAGAGATATTCGTTTTTTATCACAAAGCCTCTTCGTGGACAAAGTTCCAATTTAATAATCGAAATAATCGTCACGAACATATGCTTCCAAAAAAAAAAAAAAAATCTGTAGGGTATATTATAGTCGGCTTGCCCCAACACACTTTTTTTTGTGGTTGCTGATTCGTTTAGCTTGGCTGGGAATATTTCGATGGCGAAAGCGCAAATAAATAGTAAAAAAAAAAAATATAAATAAAATTGAGCAACCAATTTTTTTTTTCGCTAGTACAATTCCGTTGGGAAAATGCGCACGCGTATTTATGATAAATATAATACTACTATACGAGCAATTTTCCATGCTCAAATTATATGCGTAAACAACGTGATACTGTAGAGCAACATTTTGCTAGCTTTGGGTCAAGAACTCCAAGGGGGGTCGCTATCCATTATAAAATACAAAGAGTGTTCGAGAAACACGAGAAACGCATAAATATTAAGAATTTTAATGAAGCATCTTTCTTGGGTATTCTTTTTGGATTTCTTAGGCTACTGAAAATTTGTGTTAAACAGGACTCATCAAATTGCTGATTAATTGAGTGCATTAAATTTTAATTGCAATTCAAAATCGCATTAAAATTTTCATACTCAAAGACAAGTTTGACTTCAAAATCCAATTCAAAGGACTTAAATATGCATGAGTGCATAGACAAGCTCACAGATACTCGCTTGTGTCAATCTATGATGGGTGTAGTATCTATGTGTGAGTATGTGTTGATGTGTGTACAGACTAAGCACACTTGATGCGTTAAGCATTTTGCCGCATAATCAGTCTCAACAACATCATAGACCACGATGACGACAGCGGCGCGATGGAGGACGTGAAGAACTACGAGATGTACTCATCACTATATGGCAAGTCTGATTGCCATCATCAGTTCGTCACTCCTCTTGGCCACAAAAAAATGTTGTTGGTTTTTTGGTCTAGTACATAGTCTCGCATGTAGTACCCCTTCCCGCAATATCAGCACTTTGCACTCAAGTGAGATTAGCACAAATTGTTTACTCTACTCTCGTTTGCAGCAGCTTTTTATACACTGTATATATAAAGGGTGTTTCAAATTTGTACAAATCGAAAATGTAGGTAAGCAGATGCCGTAAATTTCTAAGGAAGGAACGGCAACAATCATTAATTGACTTAACTGATTATGCCGGGAAGAATGGACTTACCTGGTTTCTACAGTGCCTCTTTTTTTTTTTGTTATATGCTGATAAATTTTGACAGATCTTTTTGTAAGTGTCAGCAAGTTACATAAACTTTTTTTTTTTACCTGAAAAAGTTATTGGTGTGATACTCCAAATCTGTAGTCCATAGAGCCAGATCCGAGCGATTCACTGGACGTACACTGATTTCTTTACTCTAAGTTGCAGAGTTGCCTGTTTTCACTTCTTGCAAGTAACTTTCAGGTATGTCCTGAAAGTAAGGCACTTATCCAAAGTGATCCATTGACTTGGCTGCTCCAGGATCACTCCCTCTAACTGGATGGGTGGGGTAATTGTCCTTTTTAGTGTGAAGCATGAGTTGGACGTCTTCGCTGGGTTGACACTTAAGCGGCCTGAAGGTGGCCCCTTAGGGGCGCCTCCATGTGATCATCGTCAGGAATGGGTATATCGGCAGTGTAAAGCGAGTAGAGCAGCGGACCAAGAACGCTGCCTTGCGGGACTTCAGCTTTCATTCGACCAAGGGAAGAATAGATGTCTCGTATCTTGACCTTGAATACTTACTTAAGGAGAGAGAAATAGGAATATGAAAGCTGCTTCTTTACCTTGCAAACGAGACCGTCGTGCCAGACCCGATCGAATGCTTGTCTATTAAGACCAAACTACAATACTCAAGGTCATCGAAAGCCTGTTGGATATGTCGTGCCACTCTGTGGAACTGTTCAATAGGTGTCGTGTCCACTCCGAAATCCAAGCTGGTGATCCAGGAGTATACCATACTGATTGATAACACCATAAATCCGAGCGGCAACCAGCTTCTCCCAGACCTTCTATTGACTGGCTCACACTTATTTATGGATAAAATGATCTTTACACAAAAGTCAGATGCATTAACTTTTTCAAATTAAAGGGTATACTCAATTTGCTGAGTCCAAATTTATTTTCACTTTAGATTTTGCTGCTTTTTTTTTTTGGCTGTCTCTTTCCAGCTTTGCTTGGCTTGTTTGACTTCCATTGACAAGAGGCGTCAACACACAGGCATCTCTAGGTAATGTGATGCGGGCAGGCCTGCAACCACGCCACTGACATAATTTTCATGAAATTGATTGACAATTGCGGCATTTTATGGCACGTTTACAAGCCAGAGACAGATAGAGAGAGAGTGGCAGGGTGAGCACTTCCCAGCAGCAGTTTGACCGCCCATTGAGCGCTATATCGATTAGCTGCCACACGGCAGTAGCTTTCCTAGACCGAGCTGAGTCAAGTATTGTGAGCAAACAGGTCGAGACGTAAAAACATCGGGAGTTAACTAACACTACTTGAAGTGTCACTGCTCTGGACTACGGTCACACTAAATTGTCAAAATGTTGCGCATGGCCTATTTGCCTGAAGTACTTGCAACTTGCTTAACAACTTATATGCAATTTAGTATGTAATTTGAACAGGTCATGGCTTTAATTGCAGCCTAGTTGCAGCACTTATTGAAAATTGCAAGGCTCGACCATTTGTAAGCCGAGTCCTAAAACGTGGCATCATTGCGGGTAGCTTCATCTAATGGCTGAACATGACAGCCTGCAATTGCAGCAGATTATCTCGTTGTTGCAAATGCCATGCCAGCTAGAGCCAAGTGGCAGTCGCTAGGGTCGGGACCCGTTGGGTGCTGTCAAAGGACTCGTTGTTGCTCAGTGCCTGGCCAGGCAATAAAAAGAAAAAAAAAAAAACATGTAAAAGGCGAAAACAATTACGCCGAGCACATAACGTTGTTTGTAGCTGTGTACATGTGTGTATCTGTGTGTGTGTATATGTCATGCATAAATGCATTTGGTGTCTGCAGGCGGCAAGTAACTGTTCCTCCCACCGCCTGTCTATTGTTTTAGCTTTGTTTGAAGTGTTTGTGTTGGCGAAACGGGTAAAACGGGCTAAAAACAAGGCCTGACATTTGTATGCGAACCATTGTTTGCAAGTTGTTGTTTTTGTTGTTGCTGTTGAGCTGACATTTCCTTAGCTTTTGTTGTTGTCGTTCCTGAGTGTCTATGACAGCTTAAGCTTTAAGAGACTCGTTTAAAACTACGCGCTTTTATTGTATATGTATCTAAAAGATATTGTTTACTTTCACTAATTTGCTTCATAAACTCATGTTCGATTTTTTAATCCATAATCGCCATAAATATTCATTCATATAGCTAGTCGAAGCAAAATAAACATAATTTATTATCAAGTGCTGATTTATTATAAACATACCTACGTCACAGATAAAGAAAATTGTTAAATTTAAGAATGTATTACTTAATATTTTTTATAGTCCAAAAATTCGATAGTTCTAATAATTTCTAAGTTCAAAACTGCCTTAATAAATATCTATATTTATAGTTAAAAAAAATATCGATGTTAATTTACAAAATTGCTTTGTTGCTGTGGAACAACACGTTGACCAATTATAAAAATGGCATTATAATCTCCTACACAAAAAAAAACCAAGCAGTATATAGGGTGGGTCATCTGTTGGTTTGGTTGTTAAGCACTCATAATTCGGAACATACCCGTCTAAAGTGTATGCTCTTCGACATATGTCAAGTTGAAAACTACTCAATTTCACATCATTTTACAACCAAACATCGAGAAAAAGTGTTACAGGCGTACTAACAAAATGATCGTTCTGTGAAAAAAACATAGTTGAGGCATAGCTAGGACCACTTTGCTTTGAATTATGCATGCAGATGGGCATTTACACAATTACAAGATTCAAATGACGCAACAATTGAAGCCCATGAACTATTATCAGCGTCGCTTATTCGTTTAATAGATGGCAGAACAGTCAGATGAGTTTTCGTCAAAAAAAGTCATCGAAAATTACGATGTTCGAATACGGGCGTGTAGAGCCATCCGCGGCGGCCATTTGGGCGATATTGGTTTTCATACATAAATGAGTAGTTTCAAGGTTGCATTTGATACATACATTTGCCTAATTTCGTTGGAAAATATACGAAAAAAGGAAACAACACATAAACCAACAGATAGCCCACCCTATATTTGTTAACAAGGTAATCATTTTCTCAAATAATATAACATAATAAAATTTCATTAGCTTGCAACGAACCAAGCAACAAAAATATATAACGACACACATTAGAAAATATAGATAGTACGATGGGAAAAATGAGAAATAATAGAAATCTAAGAAAATGATTTCAAAGCTTTTGCTATTGTACAATTTTTGTAGTTTTAGTTTTTAAAAGCTACTTAAGAAATTTGATTTCTACAGCGTTTTTATAAAAAATTATTTTCTTTAAAAAAATTGTTTTGGATCGATTTCTGTTCTTAGCTTTACACAATTTGGAAAATGTTTTCAATTTTAAATATTTTATTATCGGTTAGTATCTTTTAATGGTATTATTTTCGTGAATTGGTTGTTTTTGCAATATCCGATTATTTCGTCATCCATAATTTTTATTTATTTTTATTAATCATTATTATTAATTGTTATTAATTATTTTTAATTATTATAAATTATTATTAGCTGTTATTAATTATTAGTAATTATCATTAATTTTAATTAATTACTACTAAAAATTAATTATGATTATTAATTAATATTATGTATTATTAATTATAATTAATAATAATTAATTATTATTCATTTTTTATTAATTATTATTAATTATTATTAAATATTATTAATAATTGACATAAATAATTTTTAATTATAATTTTTTTTTATAAATAAGTGTTGACTAGTAGAAACTATTATTAACTTCTTCTTCCAAATAATGCTCATTTGAATTTAAAGTTTGGTTGATTTTTTATAATATCCCTGGTACAAAAAAATGCAATATAAATGTTTTGCTGTATGAAACACGCAGATAATGCTAAATGATAAAAATAGTTAATGTACCCTCCGTGAGAGGAAGGCATCAATAAATGCAGATTCAAAATAACAAGAATATCGTTTTGTTTGTAAACAAAATGCCCGAAATCGGTTTTTTAGCGCCATAAGAAAACTGTTTACTTCCTCTTAAAGTTTGTTTTGTATGTGAGATATTTATAAAAAAATTTTTTATAATACAAGTTGTCTTTTGTTTAAGATATTTCTTTTAAAAAAGTGTTGTTAATATTCAAGGTGTCATATGTGTGAGACAATTGTTTGAAGAAAATGTTTACTATAGAAGACATTTTTAAGAAAGCTAATACTAATGCTCCTACGCTAAATTAAAAATACATTTAGTTGACATTGAAATGAATTTATGTTAAGACACGCCCTATATAAATACCGTGAATGTTTGCGAAAGCTTTTGTTTTGAAAAACAATGCCAAGCATATGAATGTTTAAACTAAATCAACAAAGTTCAAATTAAGGAAAAGAATTTGCTTATTTTGGGAATTCCTTTAATAACAGATAAATCTATAGTTAAATATGTATCTATGTGAGTGTGCGTGTGTGCGTGTATTTGCTGGACAATCAAAACAAACAAAAAGTGAAGAGTGCGCAACGCTTTAGCAAACATTTCTTGGCATTTTCATTTTATCAGGTGGTTTTTCCCAAATGCCTAAATATAGAATTTGTTTTCAATGAGCACACATTTAATTTGCAGTATGTTGATCTGTGTGTATCTCTGTGTGTGTGAGTGTGTATGTGTATCTATGTATGCTTTAAACACAGCTACATTGAGCAAACTCGTCGCATTGATACACTTGGCTGACGCTGGTCTCGCTCGCTTTTTGGGCCAACTGAAATAACCGGCTAACTGCGGCTGCTGCAGTGCAGCAAAATCCGCTCTCTGTGGTATGTATGTGTGTGTGTGTGTGAGTGTATTATTTATTTTTAATTTAGCAAAATTTGAATACGCTACAAATACAAAAATAAATTGTTACTCATGTGAAATGCGTGAGTGTTTTTGTCGTTGGCGGTTGTTTTTTTTTTAATTGCTATATTTACAACAAACAATATACATTTTATAAAATTATTTACACATATTTCAAATTAAGATATATGTACGTGCACTAACATGCATAAATACATATACACAAAAAACATATTTGTGGGCATTTTTCATGGCGACCTGTGTGCTTAATGTCAAGCAACAAGGCATACATGGCGTATGAGTAATGCTTCATATGTTTATTTTTAATACAAGCACTTTTTAGCTACTTTGTTAAATTGTTATAGTTGGTGGTACTCTGTTGCTTTTATAAACAACTAGCTTGTCTGTGTGTCTGTCTGTCTTTATATATTATTTGTTTATGCATGCATATACTCATAATTTAACATAACGTAATGAAAATTGTTTATTAAAAACATATGCATGCCTATGGATTAGCATACAGAGTGTATCTTTCATATACATAGGTATAATACCTTTCCTATACAAAATAATATTTATTTTCACAATATTTTCGCACACTTTGCTCACTCAGCGTCTTGTACGTTGCTGCTCTCGTTTATACAAACATACGTATATACTCAAAATTTTTTTTCTTTTGCTATTTTTCAGATAAAAAAATTTCATTTGCCGCCAAGCAGGAAAACTCATTTTCACAACAATAAAACAACACTGTGCGGGTAAGTACCATGACTTCTCGTCAGCAATGTTTTTGTAGCATTTGAAATTTTTGTTGTTGTTGTTGTTGCCATGGCGTCATCAATTTAAAAATGTGCAACGTGTGGCAAGGAAACTGTGGAGCTGATAAGCAGCCACGTTCTGGCTCCATTATGTGCATTTCGCCTGGGAAAAGTTTTTTAGCCATTAACTTTGCAGCTGGCAGTCAGGCCAGAAGGTCATTGCATTTATTGCAACTACTATATATGTATAGTATACACGCCTACATGCTGCAGCTGTTGCACTCACATATATATACACACATAAGCGAGCGCATTTTATTTCCGTTTGTAGATTGTGTCATTCTGGTAATTTTAGCGCACGTTGCGTATACGCAATTTTCAACAGCAAGCATTTATTTTATACAATTTTTTGTTTTGCCAAAGTATCGCATAAATTTTAACAACAGTGTCAACGTTAGCAACTATAAAATGTGCATTTTAGCTCTAAATAAAAAATAATGTATTATATTATATTATATAAGTGGAATATGACAAAGCAGCGTAAATAAGCTGAGCAGCGGCAGCGGCAGCATCAGCTTCGGCATCAAAAAGCCATTCATAAATTAGTTTTATGACTGTTGGTTATTTTGCACTCTGCCTGCAGCTCATAAATATTTTACAGCCCCCCTCAAACTGGACTTGGCCGTGCACATTTGTCAGAGCTTTAAGGCTTGCCCCGAAACCAGGCCACAAGGCAGTACAGTACAGCCCCTCAAAACAAGACCCACAACAAAATAAAAACAGAGAAGAGGGAGGCTTGTCTGTTCACACGATTGGGGTCATTATTAACGCCTTGCGGTGGCGCCAACATAAAATGCTTGGTTTGGTTTGTTAATCACACCTGCCAACCGGTTTTATGCATTATTGAGGCTTTATTGATTTATTGAAATAACAAATTGATGAAAGCAACTGAGAGAAAAGGGATCTAGTTGAAAATTAATTGCGCTTGTAAATGCGGTCAAAAGTATTGAAATTTAAGACAAAACACAAATTTGGTCAGAACATTTCAAATTTTTACGGCAACTTAAACACAATTTGTTCTACAGTTCTTATACTACCTTAAAAAATGATTAAGGTCGTGCAATTTTACCGAGGCAAACGTGGCATAGATGGAAACTCTCTCAAACAGGGAAACTCTCTCTAAAGGAATAGAAAATATTCGATCCGAAATTTGGTGGCTCTCGAACTAATATAAAAAGTAATTTTTCTCAGTATGCAAGAAGAGATCTCAGAAATCTTTCTCTAGGATCGGTAATAAAATTGAATTGATATGAATGAACTTTTAACATCAAGTTTTATCGAGAGATGAAAAAAATTCTGTGCAGATAAATTTGGTTGAATTATTAAGTCAAAAATTGGATCAAATCATGGATCCTGAATAAAGTAAAGAATTTTTTCGTCGCAAAATTTAGAATAAGATAAAATATATATAAATTTGTCCTTAACGATCTTTGACTCTTAAGAAAATTAGCTTTGTAAAGTAAACTAGGGGCGTCTGCACCCTGCTTGCTTCGCTCAGCAGCTCACGACCAAAACAAATGCAGTGTATGGGGTATGAGTTTTGTTTTTTATTTTAAACAGCGCGCTGCAGCGTAAGAAGAAATATATTTTTCATTAATGTTGGGAGTAAATAAAGTACGAAGCAAATAAAGTCATATGTATAATCAAGGAAATAATAATAAAATTTCAAATGAATAAATAAATAAAGAAAAATAATTATTGTATAAAGGCTAGGCTGAAGTTTGAAAAAAGTTGGTAATATCATCTGGATTGGCCAGCTTTAAGTCTTTTGTTTATAAAAAAAGGTGTTGTAAGTGTAAGTATCAGCTTAAAAAAAAATTTAAATAAAACAATGCAGCAAAAATTATATTTTCTGAATATTCTTAATGGTTTGGTATTAAGCGATGGTGCGTGATTTTTTGCAAAACCTAAAAACAAGAAAGAGTATACTAAAAGTTGGTGCAGCCAAATCACTAAAAGAACCACAAAAGCAAAGCAAATCAAATTAAAAGCACGAAATAAAGCAAATACAAATTGTGAATATTTTCCTAAATGCACACGAATTTTCTTATTTTGCTAAAAGTTCTCTATATTTCGTTGTAAATTTTAATGGCATTTCGTCTATCAATCAAATGTAATGACAAGTCTACATTTAGTTGCGGAAACGATTTTGATGGAAGGCGTATTAAGTTTGTGCAAGCCGAAAATGTATGCAATAAAAAGAAGGAGACTTTGGAGACTCACCAAAGTTGCCCAAAGTAAGATCCGTTCCTTATTGTGTTACGTACGAGTAGCTGATTTTATTTTTTCGATATCAGGGTTATATTATACAAGTATTTCGAAACGCCTCGAAAAAAAAACTCAAAAGTTTTAGAGACGTTTTTTGTTTATATACGAAGATAACTATATTTTGCGTTCGGAAGTTGTTTAGAGTTAATTTTATCATAATCGGTTGACTTTATCATACCATAGTCTCCATCGTCGATCGGTAAAAAAATCGTTTCAGGGCATAGTTCGCTTTTTCGTTTGTTTATAAAGATATCGTTAGCAAATTTGGTAATCAAAATTTTATTGGAGTATCATTGCAATGCGATGGTATAGGGTATTTCGAAGTCGTCATTCTTTGTTGATATTAATAGCCAACTTCCGAACCTGCGCTTGGCGATTCGATTTTATTAAATGATAAATCAGCCTTTGAGTTATATACCTACAATTTTAATTTAGCTTGAATTATTTTAAATTATGTTGATTAATTTTTTTTTTTTTGGTTATTTATTGGGCAAAGTTATGTGAATTATGTGAAACTTATGGACGATAAATATATCATATTATTTTCGCAGATTGCAGCCATTTAGTTTTTATACATTTCTACAAAAAAAATATGTTTCCTCTTGGGGATCTATTTTGTATATAAATGCAATACAATATACAATAGGTATAGCTCAAATGTAGTTTTGGTATTAAATAAGTAATCTTTGGTTACTCTTACACTCAGTGAACTTAAATATCTAATTCCGTAGCCATTTTTAATAAGTTCATCCCAAAAGTTTCTTATAATTTTTATTGATACAAATTGCAATGCATTGTTAGGACATAAGCCTTATGGATTCATTTCTATTCTATTGAATTGCTAAAAAATTAAAAAAAAAAAATTCTGAAAAAACCCAACTAATTCTAGGAAATAATAAATCTGTTTTCTAACGAATCTTTGTAGTTGTTTGCGTTCCCCGCTCTGATTATGACATACCAAGCATAAAGGTTTTTCCCCACAAGCATTCTTGTCAAAATATTATGCTAAAGTCCAATATTTTTGGCAGTCAGTGGCTTTTAATTACTTGAAGCATAAAACTTAATTGTGTGTCAAAAAATTCTGTTTGCTCGTTAAGGCCTGTACGCAGCATGAAAAATTTACGAACGGAATGAAAAACTTCATATAAAAAAAACAGTGTCGAAAAATTACGATCCAAAATTTTTTACAAGTGGACGCAGATATCAAAACAAAACAGTGTTGTCTTTTAATTTTAAAAATGCTTAACGTTAGATGGCGCCGCTACTTCACTAGGTGTGGTAACACTCACAACAGCTGTTTTGATTTTGGCGGCCCAATTTGGTTTTAATGTGCAAGCATATTATTTCGCTCGCATTAAAATATTCATTAGTGCAACGTGTGCCAAATAAAATAAAAAAAAAAAGAAACATCCGCAGGTCGTAGTAAAAGGTGCGAAAGTTTTTCAAAGGAGGACAAATTGGAATTGCGCCCAGTGTTGTGGGACCTGACCGAAAAAATGCATTTTAATGTGCTAATGACAAAAAACGCTTGGGATGAAATTGCAGGAACTCTCAATAAAGAGGGTAAGTGAGATTTGGATACATGTTTCAGCTAAGAAAATTAAAAAAAAACACATTTATATTTCAGTGGACGAGTGCAAAATGGCGTGGCGATCTTTGCGGGACAGTCACCGCTATTTCATGAAGTCGCCGGCAGCCAAACGCGCAAAAAGCGGCAGCGCGGGTGGCAGCGCACTGACCAATGGATTACGCACCATGGCCTCAAACTTTTAATTGAACACGAAATGTACACAATTGCGTTGTAATATTAGTCCAATACAAAATACATACATCTTTAAAAAATCTTCCAGTTTCGGCTCTGCCTGTTAAATAAGGGTTTACTCAGATACTCCTTTTCCTGCGCCGTCCCCCTTCTTGTTGTTTTTTTTTTGCAGCCAACCTTTTTGCAATTAGGAAGGCAGTCATATTAGCATTATTTATATAAAGCAATGTCAACAATATTTGTTCATAGAAATCCATTGCAAATTGTGCGCGCTTATTTTTTGTAAATCAAAAACAGCTGATCGCAGTGTGACTGTTTGCCATTTCAACCCAACATATCGAAAATAAATATCGATGAATACCACAAAAAAGACCAGAACTCGATAAAAATACCTCTTTTCCTTAATTTGCACACACTGATTATTACGCTAAAAATAATGAACAAGAGTTTAAGATCGTAAATTTTTCATGCTGCGTACAGGCCTTTAAGCAAAAAAAATAATATTTTTTCAATTATAATATTTTTGTTTATTTTTGCATGCATTTCGGGACGACCTTGCTCATTATATGGGCTTGCATGGTTTCCTTCATGAAACCCCAAAAATAAACCAAACGACAATGGCATTGAGGATTGCAATACAAAAGTTCGGGTCCGCGGAACCATAAAAAGTTTGTAATATTTAACTATGCGAATATATGACTTGTTTTACATAGCTTTATGTGCAATTAAAAGTGCCAAGTGCCCGTAAATGAATTTTAAGTTTATTTAAAATAAAATAAAGGCATTATGAATATTAATGTCAATAATAAATTAAAGCCGCAGAAAAAGTTTATGGCATTTACTTAGAGTCAATGCGGCGTATACGCAATGTAATGTGGTTTAACACAGAGGACAATCGGACAAAGCTACACAGTAGTGCTGGAAGTAACATTGATGTTTTCGCTTTTTTAGAAAAAAAAAAACAAAGCTCAAAAGATCAGAAATAGTAGGGTTGACTTGACACTTCGATAATATTTTAATGTCGAAAATTAAGATTCAAGCATGTGCCCATTGAATTACTGGAAGGTAATACGTTTTAAAGTTTAGCAAGGCTGGCAATCTAGTGATTGACAAGCAGGGATCTCAAATTAGTTAAAAGATTATGAGACTGCAATTCTGGCTGGAAAAGAACATTTTTTTGTTACAACTCACAGGCTCACAAAAAAAAGTGGTGTAAACATTACATGTGACAGAGGCACCCCTTTTGGACTTTGGGCAGCTGAATCCGAAGTCCAGGTGCCAACTCTCAGTCGACAGAGCCTCGTAGACGAAACAGGGAGTACAAGGCTAAGTGAGAACAGTGGGAGAAATTGTCACTACTGCTTTATCTCCCTGTTGTTGAAATAAAAATCAGACTATTTACGGACCTTGCGTTTTCTTGGACTTAAGAACTTTGAATTGATTTACAATGTCATCCGGCGATTGGATGGAACGGCCATTGCCAGCTGGAATGAAAGCCTGTGCTTTTGGCTGGCGCCTTATGCATCGAGTCAGTCGCCAAAGACTGCTCATATTCATCAGCAGGGAGTCGATATGATTTTGGTGTGAGTACTTTAGATGCCCCATTAAACATGGCTCTATCTGAAAGAAGTGGAGAACGCATAAGTCCTTTGCGACAGCTTCGTTTTTCTCGTCAGAGCACAGAAGAAGAAGTTGCCTTAGTGTTTAAAAAACAAAAACTAATTAAAATCATTTGCCAAAATGCACATACGTATACGTATATTCTGGTATTTTGTCATCATTTTCAAAATGGAAATAAAAATAAATAAAGTTTACGTTGGGTCTGTCACCGACTTCGACAAGCACATAACTTAAGACGGTTTACGACAGCGCGACACCCTATAATAAAAAAATTTGTTGCTTTATACTAAGATGTTTAGTGCGTTTGTCTTTAAATCGATAAAAATTTAGAAATATTCGTACTTTGATTAATTGTAGACCTCTTCGTGAGCAATTTTCAACTTTCCTTCATTTAAATAGTGCTACGAACTACTACACCGTCCAGCCTTGTGCGAGTATTTCCTTTTTGCAAACCTAACGAATTAGCTCTCGGTAAGAAATTTGGTAGGTTCGAGGTAGTCATTATAAATAAAAGGCCTTCTGATAGTAGAAAAACGATACAGTAAATGCTTTTAACAGAAGACTACAAAAAAAAAAAAAATAATAATATCTTCGAAGAGCCTTTATCTGGTCAAATTCAAAGTTAAAAATAGTACCTACATTTTTTTCCTTAAAGGGATTTTTTTTTTTATGTGAAGGTTTATCATTCCGTGCGAAATTTTTGCATGCTGCGTTTGGATCTTAACTCTCAATGTCTTCATCCGATTTTGTGCGCTTTTACAAAGTAGTAATAATAACCATCACTCATTACTTCATCAGGTTCTACGTCTTCGCATGACTGAAAATAGCGAAGCTTTGCTAGGTAAAATGGGATATTGACCCAATTTTCATCTACATAGGAATTAACCGGTCGAGGTTTCAGACAAGATGATGGGTGTTCTACAACCTCTTAAAATTTGAGATGAAGAGTTACTGAAGGCCGCATTAGATTTAAAAATGGGAAATTTTTTATATATGTGGATGATTGAGACATCATAATCTAAGACGAAATGCTAGCGGAGAATTTTTAAAAAAGAATCTGGCATGGTTGGTCTGGCTTAGAATGAGAGTAAGATGAGTAGAGGAATGTGCCGATCAAATGAATAGATTGCAGTTGACGGCAACACTTTAAAGGTTGACATGAACTTTACTTACCTTGGCAACCCTGCCACAGCGAACAACACTGTCACTTCGGCGAATTGATGCTACTTTGATCTCAGATGAACCAGTACCAGACAAAATATAAGCCACGGTGATCAATACTGATTACATGTAATCAAATCTATAAAAATCTGGCTTCATGTACCATATCCAAAATAGCCGAAACGGATGTGTGAACGGAACGCCATTTCCCGTTGGTAAGATGCTGATGCATCTATCACCTCTACTGCTTTTTAGCTTACTAGCTACTCTGCTCGGTTAAGGGCAACACCGCGCCTATCCAAAAGGCACTACCACAATAAGGCCAGCATATAAACCTCCACAAGAAGGCTAATTTGTTTCAGTTGAGCTGCGTCAACTCCAGTGTATATTTAGAGCGACATGTTTCATTGCTAGATTAAAATCACGGCACCAAACGAAGACATTTCCTTTTGGTCATGACTTCAATTATGGTAAGGGTTGAGGTCTAGCTATGCCCTCTGCTGATCTCTGGGTCATGGCACCAGGTTATCTTGCTGTAATGTCAGGACACGCCAAGGCTTTAGCCGCATTTGGATATCACACCACAAGCACCAGGATACATCCCAAGTGGCCTACCAAGCTCTGAACAAGTTCTGTTGGCTTTCTGAACAGATTTAGTCGCTAATGCCAGTTTTGGTAACCCAAAAAAAATGATACTGATTTTATGCTGGTCTTAGACTAGCAGGGGGCGCTGTGGCGGTATTCTATTCTGCCACCACATGGGCAGCTACCACTTTCGCTGGTAAAGTTAACAACAGAGGCTCATCCTTAATGTTTTATGGCGCCGCAGCATGGGTGATGACCTAGGCTGATGCGTGTATATGAGGAAAGTCCGTCAGAGCTGTTGCGCTGGCTCGGTCATCTTGTGCCTATATGCGCATAACCAATAAAAGTTTCTTATGACCAGTTAAGTAGAATGAAGTAGTCTGTTCATACAGACAGATCTTACCAAACCAATTTTACTAGTTATACTTAAGAATTTGCTTCCTGCTCCATGTAACATACATTCGGACTATATTAATATACCCTTTAACTCTATAAGAAATGAGTGGAACAACTGCCAGTTGATGTGGTTGTTTTTGTCGCCTTCGTCAACGTCGTCGTCGGCGTCGGCGTCGATGTCTTCTGTTTATGTTGTAAAGCTTTTTAGAGTGGCAGAAGATGTGGGCGTAGCTGTTGTGGTTGTTGTTGGAATTGTTGTTGGTGTGCAAAAATATCTCAGAAATCAGTTCATTACTGAAAGGCCACCTTGACGTTGCTGCGCGCGCTTGAACTCGAGCCAAAATAAAAAAGCAGAGCGGCAACAGAGGCAGAGGCAGCAGCAGTGCTAAATAACAAGAAACTAGAACAGAGCGCCTGACGAACTATTGAAGGGTATATTGAAGGTCTGTGCAGCCAAATCACTGCAGAAAAAAAAAACAACAAAAATAACAACTAAAAACCAAGTCAAATTAAAAGCTATGAAGCAAGGCAAATGCATTGTGTAAGGCGTGAAAATTTGTACATAGGTATATATATTTTCCTGTTTTTCTAATATTTCTTCTATACTTATTTCGGTTTTTAAATTTCCCAAGCATTTGGCATATCAATCAAAAGCAATGACAAGTTTACATTTTGTTGCGGAAATGAGTAAAATGGAATGTTTTTTCGAGTGCAGTGCCTGCTGCAATATGTTCAACTCGCTATATGACGAATGCTTTTCTTTTGGGCGAAAAGTGGCACGAGGAAATTCCTCTCAAAACAAGCATTTACTGTCTGTCATAGTCCAAACGTTTCCAAACTCTATTGTTATTCCACTTGTTTTTTATATCTTTGTTTATTTTAGTATATGCCTTGATAAACAAATTGTATGGTTTATGAAAATAACTTGTGTGCTACGACCTTGATTTGGGCTTTAAGTATGCGTTTAAGTATATGTATATGTTAAAGGGCGGAAATTATTTGTTTGGACATAAATTACTAGCGCAACAATCGATTTTCCTTACAAACTAGTTGTCATTGCAGTGTCTACAAAATACCTGGAAAACTAAACGATTATTTTTCGAATGGAATGAGATTATATGCCAATTAAGTGGGTTTAATGCAGTAGAGTATTTTAAAAATCGATTATGGATTTTATAAATTGTCGATTGTCTATTCAGTATGATTTTTTTTATTGAATCTTAACTTATCAAAAACTTAAAATATAATGCTACTATAAACTACTATGCTTATTATCGTATCTTCATGATACGCACAGTGACTTGTTTGCAACGAGAGAAGGAAGTCAGAAACATATATTACCGGAATAACATAACCTTGGTATGGACATGGCAAAAGTTACATGGAAGAGTTTCAAAACATGAAAATCAATTTTTGAGAGATTTCGAAAACGGTCAAATTTGTTTTTGCTTGCTTCCAATTCCACCTACTTTGCAATCGTCATCTACTCATATTTCCCTTACTCTTGTTAGCACAGCTCTACTCATTTTGAGGGAAATTATTCACGACTATGCTATTTTTATTGAAAGGGAAATTTTTTTATGCAAGACATAAACCATTTAAGCAAGATTTGAGCATTTTTTTATGCAAGACAAGAACCATTTAAAAATTCGGTCTGAGTTGTGCATGACATTTTTGGAATTGATTCAGAAAAAAATAATAAATAATATTTATTAATAACTATTCAATTTGAAATTGGTATAAATAGAATCTGAAAATATCAAGGAATATTTTAAAAAATTATTTCAGTTTAAAACACGCACACTTTCAAGACAATTTTGCCTATTCGTTTTAATTCCTATTCCACATAAAAAATTCTTTTTGGTGAAATTAGAAGTACCTAACGTGTGTTTTCAAAAGGAGTACGAAAAAAATGTTCGGAAACGTTTTCCAGAACACGGCCGAATAAGCTGTACAAAATAAGTTAACCATAATATTCCCCAAAAGTCCATTAAATCAAAAAAAAAAAACATTCCTGACCAAGAGTTTCCAAAAGAAAATAAAACATCGTTTCATTTATTTTGTATAGTTCCACGAATATACGTTGTACAAACCGTACACAAATTTCACAGTATCGGCTTTGTCTTAAATGCAAAAATGATTCCATGGAATTTCAAGACTTCAACACGTGCCAAAACAATAGAGAAAGCCCCAAATTAAAATGCCTGGCTATAAAGCAACTTTGTTGGCTTTTTAAGTGTTGATTTTGAATTTTGATTAGCATTTTGATTGATAGGCAGCATATATTAGTCAGGCATTATGGCGTTGATATGCAACATTTTATGTGCAAAATCTGAACATAAATCACTGTTGTTAAGGAAAAGTTTTGTTTTAACAAAATATCTTTATAATCTTTATATGTGCCAGACTTACGGTCATGCAAAATAGATTTGAGACATTTAAGATAGCAAGATTTAAATGCTCTAGCATATGTATTGTCGTTGAGTATGTCAAACACATAAATACCCAGACACTAATGAGCGTATTAAGTAAGTTCGAAAATTGGCTTCAAGCCAAACTCATTTGCACGTACCCATGCTATGGATACCAAACAGCTGTATAAATATCATCAGCTATGGGAAGAGTGAAGGCAATACAATTAAGTGTACTATTGACATTGCGTATACGCAGCATTTGCAGTCTGCATATTGTACATGCGTTCTACACTAACTATCTGTAGCTGTAGCCTGCCTGGGAAACTCAATCGAGCGCTTGTTCTTGCTTCATTAGAGAACATCAAAATGCCAAATCATGCTTACCCTCAGGCTCAATTTCATTTAACTAAAAGCCTAGTATATAGTATATTTACCACAGCAACAAAAAATCAATTAAAATTATTTTAATAGATATCAAAGTGTTAAATCAACACATAGACCCAGGAAAGAGTAAGACCAGTTACCATTATGTTGTTTTTGTAGTTCGACTTTTTTGCCAAAAATAGCAAAGATATTAAATACTGTCTTAGACACAGCGGGTGGGTGAAAACAGGAAATGAGAATTCAATACAATAAAAATCATTGGGCGTTGGCATGAACGGCTACTTAATAACACTGTACAACAAAAGAAGATACAGTTAGCAAGATGGGCTTAAAAGAAGACTAGAAAAAGTCATTCTCGTATATTTATTGCAAGTATAATGATTCTTAAACTTGACTCAAGTTTATTTTGCAGCCTTATATGCAGAAAAATTAATAAATTTAACTTTTTCGCTACGGCTTTGTGTCTAAAAAATAGCTTGGTCACACTAATGAAATGCCACATGCTAGTAGTTAAATCCACGACTTTTTTCTGCCAATCTGGCAGCACTCTTGTTAAATACAGCTACTGATTACAAAATACAAAAAATTATTTCTAGGTTACTTATATTCAATTGTTCAATACAGAATTAAAAATTTAGCAAAAATTATTATTATTTTTTTTTTTCAATAAATTTTTAAGCTTAATATTGTTTATTTTTATTTTTTGGCGTTGCTATAAATAATATAAATATTTTAGTTGCTTCACTAAAGAATGTCCACTTAATATTTTTCATAAGGGAAAAAAATGCATATAATTAAAAAAAAAAGAAAAAGAATTTACACGTTATGTAATTATCCGGATACTCTGCAACAGTAGATCAACGTTACAGCAAAATAAAACGCAACCAAAAAAATTTTGTTTTATTTATGTTTTAAAATTAGCAGACTAAAATTTTAATCTTAAATAATTAATAAGCATACATAAATTTAGTAAAACGGAAAGTATACAATTTTTTTTTGCCTGACATATTTTTTATTTTTTTTCACTTCAATATATTACTCAATTTTTTTTAAGCTTGAATAAGTAAAAAAAGCATTAAAAATTATGTGCAAATTAATTCGTAAAAAATTAAACCGCTGCAAATCATAACATTTTAAAAGCGACTTTTTTGTTTACTTGTGTAACAGATAACAATAGCAAAAAACCCAAAAGGAAATGCCTACAAAAGACAAAAGAAACAAACATTTAATAGAACTGTCGCAGAAACAACGACAACAATAACGTGAATTTCCAAAAAGTGGTAACCCTGGCAGCACACAAGTAGATTATGAGTGTGTTTGAGTGCCAAGAGAGGTTAGCTGGGGTCAGGAAAGGACTCGGCCTAAATGAAATTGTTGGCATTGTTTTCCAGGGGTTCGAGTTAATTAAGCGTCGCCAACGCCAGCCCCGATTTCGGCAATGAAAACAAAAAACCACAACAACTACAACAACAATGGCGTCGACTTAACAAAGCGTCAAGAGATGATGGCGCACACGCAAAGCAAATCATTTGACTTTGATTTGGTTTTGTTTCTACTTTTTCTTCTGGTGTTGGTGCTGGTTCCTACCGCAATAAATTTCCACGTAACAATGAAAAATTGGACAGGTGTACAGGTATATAAAAGCAACAACAACAACATCAACGTCATCAGATATAAAGGCGCTGAATTAGAGGAGCACGCAACCAAATCGAAACGCAGACAGAAGTTCAGATGGTTGCTCGTGTTTTTCTTTTTTTTTCATAGGTTGGTTAGTATGTACTATATGGTGTATACATAGTATGCAGCCATTTGCGGTTCGCTAATTTAAAATTATGTGCAACCTGATGTAACCAGAAACTAGACAAACTGAAGCGCACATTTCCATTTCGACAAGACAAATGTGAGGATGGCAGAAAAGTTGAAGCCGCAGCACGCACAAACAAAAGCTGCATGCTGTACTGGCTACAGTGAATACTCGCTTGAAAAGTTTTTTATAAACTGTACCTATAGGTAAACAAGATTTGTGCAATGTAGTTGGCAGAACCCTAGTCTACACTAGATCTACAAGTCTTTAATCTTAAAACAAGGAATTTGATTTTCCAAAATTAATTTTTTTTTTTATGAATACGTAATTAATTTTAATTATTCTAATTTTTTATAATTTTTGTGATGTAAAAAAAAAACAGGAATTATTTTTATAGTTACAAACTTTTCGTACCGAAGTTATGTTTAGTAACGTCAACTAAAAATCTTTATTAAACTTTACCCCTACTTACCCCTACTACAGGGGAAAAAAATATGTGGATGTATATGTTCCCCATAACGACATTTGTCGCAGCTGCTGGGATGAGGGACTATAGAAAGCATACAAGACCTGTTGTGCCAGCATTCTTGAGTAAATAGAAAACAGAAATTTTCCCATTTAAACTAAGACTTGTCATTTCCTTCTTCTGGGGACGGGGAGTTTCCGAAATCCTTTCTAACAGCTAACCTTTATAATAAAGCAAACTACATGCACTCCCTCTGGTCCTTATCCTTTGGTCAGGTTAGGTCGATCAGTTTTATATACATATATTGATAACAAGATTTTAACTAGGTCCAATAAGAACTTTATATAGTTAAGGGAATTCCAATAAAATTAAATATTTACAGACTTCAATTAACTTAATTTTTTGTTCATACTAATTTTGAGAGTAAAATTAATTTTGTTAAAGTTGTTCTCTTTAGTTTGTATTTCATAGTTCGTAACTTACTTATTATTATTATTATTATTTTTCTAAAATAATACAACTCAAGAATAAAAGCAAAGTTCTAGCAGTAAGCTTCTACGACATTTGACTGTAGCGCTATAGAAGAGCATAGTTAAAATTTGCTTGCTCGCTCGCATTGTGGTTAATGAATATTCGGAAAGATCCTTTAGATGGCTATGTACATGAACCTGGGGGTTAGATGCAAAAAGCTGCAACAAGATACATATGCAATGCGGCGGCTGTTGTTACCTGCCAGTAGACCTTGTTACAGTTACACGCAACTGCGCTGCTACAAATACACACGCACACAGTTGGCCACTCGGCTATATGAGCATAGTACTTCAGCAGTTGTCCTCGTCAATGCACCTTCAACTGTCACAATACACGCACACAGATACAATATCTCATACGCACACATAGATACACGTGCAAGTACACGCGCACTAAGGCTACGAACGAGTGTAGAAGCGGCTTTGAAGGCATTGATATGGAATGGAATGAAACACGAAACATGGCCACAAAATGTACAAATTGCCAACTAACCAAGTTTTATGGCGTTAGAAGCAGCGACAACAACAACAAAAATGGTGTAAACAACAAAAATAACAACTACAACTACACGAGCCGTAGTAATGGCGAACGAAAGAAACGCGTTGTATCCTGTTTCCAACTTTCATTCAGTATCCTACTTTCTTCCATGGTGTGAAACAAATCGTATTGCATACGAGCTGGCTTCGTGTGGCGATGTTGTTGCTGTTGCAGGCACTCGTGAATACGTTATGGTTGTTGTTACTGGCTAAAGTAGGTCGTCGTACAACTTTTAACAACCTCATTATGTGTACGTAAAAATTGGTGACGTCATTGGTTGAGTTGTGCGCTTTGCGCGCTCCTTCGCTTTCAATGCTGCGCACACTGTGTGTGTGTGCTGGGTCTCTGTGTGTATGTGTGTGTGTGAGTGCGTGTAAAGGGCAAGGGCAGCTTGTGTCGCAACCACAGACGTCATCAAATGTCAGCAGGCAGCCGCGTTTTAGACATTTTTAAACTAGAAAAGATTTAATATCCATCAAATTGTAGATCTCAGGCTGTCAACTTGAGCCTCTACACAACAAAAATCAAGCTGGAAGTTCAAGTGCCCCCGCCGTAAGCCGCTCCATAAAGCACAAAACTCAGCAGACCTGCGCAGAGCGCATAGCTTCAAAGAGAGAGTTAACGTCAATGTGTGAGTGCGTGCGTGTATTTGTGGGGCTGCAAGGACGCCTAAAAGCACACAGCAGAAATTCGAGTAAATAAAAAGTTGCCAAAGCAGCGCTGCCGACGCTACCGCTGACGTCGACGTCAACGCAGGCGGCAACGTGCGTGGCAAGCGAGACATTGGAATTATTATTATGTATTTGCTTTCGTTTTGTTTGGCTTTTTATTCGCGTGTGTGCTTTGTTGTTGCCGCCACACTTATGCGCCTTTGTCCCCTTTTTATTCGGGGTTTGTTAAAACTTTTTCTTTCTTATTATGGTTGTATGTTATTTTGGACATTTTATTTTAGATTTTAAATAGACGCTGAGGACGTATATGGTTACATTTACTACACAAACAAATCGCACAAAATCTAATGCATATAAAGAGGGACACAATTGCGAAGCTGCAAGACAAAATCGCCACTAATCGCATTTGTATTTGTTACACTTTTCTAAAATGGATTTAATTTTATATTTGATGTACATAAATAAAACAGAATGTGAGTCAAGCGGGATCGGAGTGAGTGCGTGGGCTTTAGAAAACTCTGAGCTTTAAGTGCTGCTGGTGTTTACTTGACTGAAATTTGGATACCCTGTAGCTCACATAGGGGCAAAGTTATTACAGCTTGGCGCAAGGTATGTTACAGGCAGAAGGAGGCGTGGTAGATCATAAGTTTTTATTACTTTAACTTCCAGGTATCTTTTAAAGATCTGTATATGTTATTGTGGAGCTCTGTGCGGTACTCATACAAGCCAAAGGGAGAGAGTGCATATTTTTTGTGTATATTGAATACTTGTGTGTACTTCTAAGCTGTGTCTTTCAAATAAAATTTTGAGTACAGTGAAATCCAAGATTCAGTGGCGCCAAAGAGAGCAAGTATGGTACCTTGGAGCTCTCTGATTTTTTAAATTCATTTCTATTAGGTACACTGGGTGAGCTGCACCAAAAACCTGCAAGCCTTTATCTCGCTGTAAAATATCTTCGTGAATGGTTGTCAATGATCATTTGCCGTTTTCGATGCCTTGTTTTTATTTTATTTATTTTTATTTATTTTTATTTATTTTATTTATTTTAATTAAAGGAGTACAACTAAGTACAGTTGACCTTATATGTATTATAAAAAAAAAGAGTATAAATTATTATTAAAAAGAAGATAGAGGGAATATATATTACTAATCCGCGTCTCTAGCCCGGTGGGCGAACTTTTTAACGATATGCATGTTGTTACCCTTTTTTTTTTGGAAAAATGGCTGCAGAGTATCCCACTGTCGGATATCGTCTTTACTAATTCCATTTTCTTTTGGTTTGCTACATCCGCCTTGGGCTCATTTATATGCAAATTTATAAGCACACGTTCGAGCGAGCCACAATGCTGCAGTACACAACACATACCACACACATATACTCATACACTCACACATAAATTTCCATGTTATAAGAAAATATTAAGAGTTGCCTAATCATTTTATTTTTTTTTTTTTTTTTGGGTAGCTGTTGCCTTTCTTTGTCGCTGTCCAGATAATGCCAGTCACTTGGTGGCTTATATTTTGAAATTTCAATTTTATGTCTCAAGGCCGTTGCAGGAAATTAAACCCAAAAATGTGGGCTATACAATGTTAATGTATATACGTAACATTGTGTTTATATACACAACCATATATACACATTACAGTGTGAATGTTTGTCCTGTCTGTGTTTATGCTGCGTATACGTGATATGTTTATTAACAAAGTTGATACTAAGTTTGATTTGAATTTCAATTTCCGGCTAACCAACAACAAAATTAAAATGAATAAGCATAAAAGTTAATTTGAAATTTAAAAAAACAAAATGTGTGAAAAAATGAAAATTAAAGTGTGTACGAGTACATCAAAAGACAGTTATTATAATTTAAACATTGCCAGACAACATGGCGGCAAAATATGTATATTAAAGTTATATAGGCAAGCGCTGTTACACTGTGAGAAATTACTAACACAAAGCGAAGGTAGTAAAAATGTTTTACTAAACTACTAAATAGGAAATTTCTTTAGAAACGGCTGCAACACATGTATGTTTGTTTAATAAGTTGCAATCAGTTTTGACGTTAAGTCCTTTTTTGGTTGTTTTATTTTTTGGTGTTAGTGTTTACTTTTCTTTAATTTTTGCTTTTTTCGATCTTGGTGTGGAAACACCGATAATCACCGTATTACCAATAAATCGAAAAAGGGAAATATTCTCGTCCAAAGTAATTCGAACATTTTGAAAGGTATAAAACAAGAATATATTTTCACCTAAAATTGTGATGTACATACTATTCTTATTTTATATATTATTAAATCTATATTTGTTTAAAGTAATGTTCAGAGGATAGTTGTTGCCATAAAGCTTATAGTCACTTACTTTTGTTACAATCAGCCGTGCTAAAAACAAAACTAACAATTTTATTCGGATTCGATTTTGCGTGCTCCCAAATCCGAATTTTTTACTGTCGCCACTACTCATATTTTCCTTTCTCAAAATTTACACTTTTCGAATAAAATTATCCACGGCTATGCTATTCCTAATAGGGTAATTTAAGTCAATTTAAGACATCAACTATATAAAAATTTGGAGCATACACAACTCTTTTTTGGGCTTATACAGAAAACAAAAATAATTTTAAATATTTATCAATAAATATTTATTTAACTAGAAATTGGCATAAAATAAATTTGAGAATATTAAAGATTTTTGCAATAAGTGCATTCTTTTAAGGGTATTACTGTTCAGCATTAGTAAATATGGTATTAGAAATTAGAGGCTAAATATAAAAATTAAAATAAAAACAAATATATTTGAACTTTGGCTGAAAATGGATCCCATGTTGCCAGTGTTGGCCAACTACAACTGTGAGCATTTTTTTCAATTTACTCTTCTTCAAATCGATCTAAAGAAACAAAAAAGCCGATTATGTGCCTTTTCTTACTTAAACAGTTTACAAGTAACTAAAAAAATTTAAAGTTTCAAAAACGGAAAGTTTTTCGAAACCGAAAATTTGTATTAGTCGATAAAATTAAAAAAAAATTGTTTTTCATTTTCTTATATCACAGAGCTACTTTATTTTATATAAGAAACGATTCTTAAACATTTCAAATATATTACAATAAGGACACTGTTAGGATATTTTTAAGTTCAGCATTCAGTCATTCTTGTCTCCTTTTCGTCTCGTTTGTAGCCAGCTATTTTTTCTCTCAGTGTGCCCAGTTGCACTGAGCTCGTTTCAGCTGTCAATTGCGTATGAAAATTGGACATTTTGTTTTATTTCAAATTGCTTTCAATGTCGTTGTCATAATTTACTGACCAAGTTTGCCAAGGAATGTACAAATTTTCCGCCATTTTAACGTTGGCCTTGTACATTTTTTTCTTCTGTCTTGTGTCTTATGCTTTGGTTCTTAGAAGTTTTTCTTTTTTGCTTTTAATCTCCCTTGTTGCAGATTTCAAGTTTTTCTGCGCTTTTCTCTATGTGCCTTAGCAATGTTAATAAGTATTGTCTTAAGATATGTATAAATGTGTGTGTGTGTTTGTGTGCGTTTGTCTTTGTTTGTATGCGTGACATATTTGTGCCTGTTCAACGCACAAGAAATGCCTCAGCTTTTTTCCAGATCACTGCGCTGGAACTTGAGCTCTACTTTTTTCATACTGCCTGTGTGTCAATATGTCTCGCTCTGTGCATACGTACGTGTGTGTGTGTGCATCGCATAATTGCGCTGAGCATTTCTCAGGCGACAGCAAAAAGCGCGAAAAGACAGTCAACTTGGCTGCCAAGTGTTCTTTTGTATCTATGTGAGCATCTGTATCTGTGTGTGCTAGCAGCGTCAGGGGATTGCGTACATATGCATTGCCGACTTTGAGGCGCAGCAGTACATCAATTGTACGCACTATGCACACACACATAAACACGTACTCACAGATACGTAGACACCACATGTGTGTCGCGCACAGGGCCAAATGCTTAAAGTGGCCAACAGTGAAGTCAATTTACAGAATTGTTTCAATTTGTTGTTGCTGCTGCTGCCGCTTTTGGACAAAGGCCAAGAAAATTTTTATATATAGCATATGAAGATGAACTATGCATACTAATACATATATAGTTTGATCCATCGTAAAACAAAGCAATTTAGTAGCCAAAGTCAAATGTAAAAATTGCATTTTTTTTTTTTTTTTTGTGCATACATAGTATCTACAATGTATAGTAGACTCTCAAATGATAAGTTGCACTTTAAATATAAATTTAGGGTATTCACGCTTGCTGTTGAGTTGAAAAATGTGCAGGAGTGAGTTCAACTCTCAGCTTAACTTTTCCTCAATCCAGAACTTGAGAAGAGATGGTTGCAAAATACGCTTATTACGTCACTACAACACGCTAAAAATTATGTTTTTTTTAGCCATTTTGTGACATAAAATGTTTAACAATGTAACTTTTAATAAGCTTAACTGAATCTAACGCAATTAAACAAGTGAGCCTAGTGTATTCTGTTTACTAAATTAACCAAATTAAACAATTATTATTTTTAAGAAGCTGACCATACATGATGATGATTTAAAATTTACAAAATTTGGAAAGAAGAAGCACAAATTCAACGACTCAAGTCATAAATTAACAAAAAGAGCGTTCACGCCTTAGACAGACTCCACAACAGCAATCGCGAATACCACAATAGTAGAGGCATTGCCAGCTTGATATATCATATTATGAAGCGAGAGTTGCCACATTGCAGTCAAAGCCATTTCCTTTTTAAGCAATATCATTTGTGAAGACTTTATTGTTTACTTAAGTTTTTTTATAGTTAGCTTAAATGTGTTTTAAACATTGCAGCATTGGACAGAAAGCTTCTTATTAAACAAAATATAAAGATAAGATAGTAGTAAAAATTCGACCTATAAATATTATATTTTAAACGTGCTATATTTTTGTAAAATTTGAAACCCAAAAGGATTCTTTTTGTCACTCGTAGCTCAAAAATTTTGCTCTTCATAACTAAATACAATTGTTCAAGTTTAAGAACATTTACTGTACTATCTATATATAGATACAAACAAACAGAATGCCACAAACTAATAAATGTAGATACTTTTGCGGTCCAGTTCACTTTTGATTTGCTTGTAAACATTGCCCATGCAATGACGTCATTAGTTTTTCAGCGATCGACACACACACATACACCAACGAAGACGTCTTTGTTTGCCTCACACAAATAATAAATAATTGTGTGCGTGTATGTGTGTAGATATTATTTGTATCTCTTGGTATAAACAAATTTGCCAGCGTGCGCTCATCGATTTTTATGAGTTCAAAGATTTAACTCGTGGCACATTCCGGGCGCATTTTTCTACAAAAACAAATTTCGCCAACATTTATTTAAACGCATTTGCATGCCTCACAAGTAACATCAACAAAATTAATGGCGTAATTTGTTTGTACAGCGCCCAAAAACAGCAGGCGGAAAACTCAGCTGAGCGTCTAAAGGAAAAGCTTTGCGCTTTTCTTTGCTTTGACTTGAAAGTGAAATTGGTTAAAACTCATGATTAATTTACAATTAAATTCGTATTTAAAATGTGAAAAGCGCAAAAGATGCTGTCTTCTAAATTAGCTGCCATGACAAATAACTAGAGCAGGAAGCAAACAAGTGGGGCGGTTAAAGTCGGTGCATGCCGACTATAATATACACTGTAACTTCATTAAGAATATTTTTATTTGATTTTAGAAAGCGCTTTGTATCAAAACCCTGGAGCCTTTCTGGAAGCCAGTTAGCTCCCAGGTAGGCGTCTGATCTCAGGTTAGAGACGGCCTGTTCACCCCACGTAGGTTTGGATGCGAAGATAGCGCCCTACAATCTCGAAACTTTTTTTGCTAACGAATCGTCAACAATGCCTCGGATACAACAACAACGACAAACGACGACGACCTTTGGCTATGGTAAAATGACTATGAATGGTTTTTGACGCCCTATGCTCCAATAGGATATAAAGGAAATCATATATATATAAAAAGCGCTTTCAAGTTGGAGGGTTTAAATTCTAACTAAAGACAGTGTTGGTCTCCTTAAAAAAAACACAAAAAAAAATTGTGTGAGCTTTATGTATGACAGTGTGCCAAACACACCAACACCCTAGGGTTCTAGGATAAACCCCAAAGATCCTCATGCATTTTTTTGGGATTTATGGTTTTCACCGAGGTTTTGTGGTCTGCGGTTCCAAACCTCCTTATGGTGCTCATAAAATGTCAGAGCCTTGGAGCGGAAAACGCTTTCCCGTGGATCCGCCACTGTGGCTAAAGCTATTTCTTTTAATGTCCTAATCATTTCTTGAAAGTGGTTATGAGCTTCTATCTACACCAACCAACTAAACTTGGCACTAAGAAAATATAACCTTTTACCGGATGAGTGCAGGGTATGCAAAGATGTCGCATATTTTAAGGCTACACGTGCTACCGACAACAACAACAAAAGCAACAATTGTGGCTGCCAGCAGACGCCACATTGCCACAATTTGGTTCTAATTGTGGCAGACACGCGACGCAGACGCTGACGCCAACGCAGACGTTGGCAAAGTCATCATCTGCTGCTGCTTCAAAAACTTTCAACTATTACTATTTTTAGTTAGGGAAATTAATCTTTTTTTTTGTAGTTTTTTTTTTTTTGTTGCCTTGCCACAAATAGAATTTCTGTGGCGTTTGGAATTTTAAGTGATTTGCAGCATGTTGTGTGTATTTATGTTAATCATTCACTTTAGGCAATAAATTTTACATTAACAAATGCCAACTAATAATATTTTCCACATATTTTCATTATCATTTCAGCACTCAAAATAGCCAAACATTCAACTTAAGGTATGTGGCAGGATGTGAGGCAAGTCCATTTCGTTGTATGACTAATTGGTTTCCAAGCAACCAAAAAGTCGTTTATCATTTTCTCAGCTAAAATTGTACTTCAGGTGTTTGTTCCAGTCCCTGGTTCTTGGAGGACTTGTCATATAAAAAGCACATAAAATGTATGACCAGACATGGCGACAGGGCACTTGATGAATGCGTATGAGTGGGCGCAGCTAAAGAAACTCATAAATAAATAGACGAAGATGAAGTATCTGCTGATTGTTTGAGCACAGTAGATATTGCTGAGCAGCAAACTGCGAATAGGAAAAAATCAAAGAATATGTTAAGTCAATCTGCTAAAGATAAAATTGATATCAGTAAAGCTTTGACTTGTTTCAGATTAGAAATGCTCTTTCAGTTTCCACTTATATATGATAATCGTTCGTAATCGGGCAGTACGCTTTTAATACGGATTCCTTACAGTAGCTTCTGAATATGTAGCGGGTGTATAAATAAGTCCTGTGGGTTTAATTTAATAATTTTAGTTTTTTTTCCGAAAAAAAATCATGCAACGATTTTGAATGAAGCATTTATGTCATGACCCATCAACATGGTCAAAAGATAGTCGAAAGTTGATCACGGCGGGTGTGGTAGCAATTATTATTGAAGCGACTTCAAGAACTCATTGACGAGGTGAGGTGAAATCGGCAAATCCTTTGAAAAATTTCGTGCGTTTGTCTTTCAATGCTTGGCTCAATTGACTTTATTTATTTTTTTAATTTTTATTTTTTTTGTTTAGGGGTTCAAAAAAGCACAGCTGACCTTATATACTAGAAAATAACTTTTGGTAAGATTGCGCAGTGAGAAAATATATATTAACTAGTCCGCGTCTCTAGCCCGGTGGGAGAACGTTTCCGAAAGTAGACCACCCTTTGGTGATCCCATCGGATGTACAGTATGAGCTGCTTGCCATAAGTATTCAGCTTGGCCATTCTGATACATGGCCGAGCTTACCCTAGCATTTTCAGTGAATCTTCTTTTTGTCTTAAATAATAGAATAACAAAAAAGTCAAATATATCCCAATCTCCTTTTTAAGTCATCAGATTTAAATCAGTTTAACAAAGGTTTTAAGCTTTGTATCTATAGGGAAAAAAAATACTTTTAGATTCAAATGTGTGACCATGTGCTTATATTAGGTAGCTCGAAAGTGGCTTGCTCTGAAATCATTTTTTATACCCCAAGCCGACAATGTATGTTACATACAGAAGGAGACGTAGGAGATCCCCCAAAAGTTACCTAAAGTATGATTCAGGGTGACTAGAGCAGCCGATATACTTAGGTTTGTCTGTCTGTATAAACGCCTAGATCCCAGAGATGGTAAGAGCTAGAGCGACCAAATTTTCAGATTAGATGCATAATTATGTCAAACAAGTTTGTTACTTTTTCGATATCGGGCTTATATTATATAGCTCCCAAAGGGGTGTTTCAGAGGACCTCGAAAAAAACAAAAGTTTTAGATGGATAATTCGTTTGTTTATGAAGATATCACAACCAAGTTTGGCACTCGGAAGTTTTTAGACTACCCAAGCACTGTACCAAGTTTTATCAAAATCGGTCGACTATATTATATAGCTCCCATAGAAACGATCGTTGAAAAAAACATTTTTGGTTCAAAATTCGTCCGTTTTTGGTTGTTTATGAAGGTATCGTAACCTTATTTGGCAATCAAATGTCTTCTGGTGCTCTTAAACAATACACCGCGCCCGACTTTAACGTACGCTATCTCTTATCTTAATAGTTACATGGACTTTTATGTTCATAAATACTAAAAGAATTACTTGAGACAATTTTCGAAGGGGTGTTGAAGTCGATAAAATAAATCGATTGTTGTGGCGAAAGGGTTCCTTTTGTGGGTTAGACATAAAACAAAGTTAAAGTTAATTTTAACATAAAAGCCTAAAACATAAAAAATTTAAGCTATTGTCATAAGAATAGGAGGTAAAGATACTTTTAGCAGATGCATCTTTGGAAGTTCAAAATCTCTTGACCCTATTTGCTTTTGTAACAAAGATTTCCAAAATGGTTGCTTTTGAGCGTTTTCCACTGTAAATTATACTTCGCTTATAACAAAGCATTGTGAAAAGAAACAAAAAGAATCGACGACATTATAAATATTGAATTCATGTCATGCATGTATTATTAATATGCCGTCTTTATATGTCTGCGTATATATTCATTTATGTGTAGGAGTGTATATTTGTATGTGCACTCAGACAGACGGCTTATGAGGCCACACACGCACGGCTAACAGGTTGACAAAAAAAAAAAATAATACACGGAATGAGAGCAATGGCCATAATCGAAAATCAATAAGCTGTATATAATAAATAAGTTAAATGCATATAGTACTCAGTATATGGCCAGCTAATATTGACCAAGACATATCAATTTTAATAATTTATTGCTTGCAAGGTGAGTGCCTGCTGCGCAATAAAGAGTTTGCGCCGGTGTCGTATACTCAATGGCGCCATAAACCTTTTAATTAGATGCGCCTCGGCGAAGGGGCACAAGAATTTCCCAAGCGCAACAAGCAAATATCCATGAGGTTAATGACTTCGGCTCTGTGTGCCACTCTAGTGCTCCAGCTGTCTCTGCCAGTTTATGTTATTGCTGCTTCTGTGGCTCTTAATTGGATTAAAAGTGTTTTTGGCATTGAAATGCGCAACGCCTTTTGGTGTTTGGCGTCGGGTTATTAAGTACAACTATTGATTTGTGTCACCGGCTTTGGGTCAAAACAAGTGAAGCCAATTATTTTTAGATGTTTATTATTGTATTTTGAAGAGTTTCGCAAATTCGATAGAGGTAATAGGCAATACTCAGTTCTTGTAAACGATTCGAGACATAAAGAATAGACCCAATTATAGAAAATAGGGCGCTTTGAAATTTTTTTTTTTGCAAAATTTCAGTTCAACGAAAAAAAAATTATAAATTCACTGAATATTTTTGAACTAATATTTTTATATCTATAGTATTCATATCCTGTTTAAAAAAATGAAGATAGTCTGTATATATTATGGAGCACGTTTGTAAGAATAATTCAGAAGGCATGAAGTTTTACTAAATTTATTTTTAAAATTAAGCATTTGTGATAATTCTCGGACTAAAATTTGTTTCATCATATGATCTTTATATAAAATTTGTCCCTCGTAAACCAAGATTGGTTTATGATTTATTTAATTTTAATTAAAGTAAAATGCGAATGTATGAAAAATGGATGGAGCATGGCTTGCTTTTTTTGTTGTGACTATCTCTAAGGAAAGATCAAATTTTGTCATCTTATACGCCTGCTTGTTTAGGAAAGAGAAAATTTAAATGCAAAATTATTATTATATTTAATTTCTTTACTTACTCAGTCGCTTAAACACTAATCAAGAAAACCACATATAAATAAAAATAATAAAATAAAAAATTTATATATTTCCAATTGATTGCTCATAAAGTTTTCGTATAAAACGTTATCTAAATTAAAATTTTTTCAGCTTGTTTTAGAAGTTTTAAATTTCTTTTGCAACCAGAAAATAATAAATTTATACCTATATGTCTTGAATTGGGCTTTAACGACTGAGCTAAATAAAAAAATTTTATTAAAATAAAGCAATTAAATATAATAATAATTTTTCTGTTAAATTTTCTCTTTTCAAACAATTAAATAACTTTTGTGATAAATTCACTTTTTTAACTTTATTTTTATTAATGAATTATTTTTTGTATTATTAATATGTGATAGCCTTTGCGGTATAAACTTTACTTAAATTTTCAAATTTGTTACAAAAAAAAAGTTCTTTATGAAAAGTAGGCTTATGCTTGACTTTACCCCTATAAAATTTGTAAGAATTTTAAAAATCTACGAGTTTAAGTGTCCAGCTTATTATATTTTGACCATACACTTTGAGTTACTCAAACTTGTACCTACATATTGCATATACATAAAAATTATATGAGCGTAATCATTAAGTGTCGCCAGCAGATGACGTCATGCTGTGCGAATGTATACATACAACAGAAAGAGGAAGAAAAAAAGAGCAAAACAAAAGTGAAACTAACTCAATAAAGAATAAATGCTGCAGCGCACAAAAGTATGCTACAAAATTGTTGCCAAGTGCAACAAGCGCACATTTAGCAGACAAATTAAAGCAGCAAGAAGCGACCCACACAAACACAAAAACATATACACACATAAACCAAAAACTGACCAAGGCCAAGCGCAAGTTGGTCAAGAAGTTTGCATGCCACTGGCCAATAAGTTTCAGTTGCACGCAAAAAACAAAATACTTAAATTTCTTTTTCGAAAATGGAAAATGTAGCAAGTGTGGAAAGTGTGGAAAGTGTGCAAATTGTGCAAATTGTGTGTTGTGCAACGTCAAGCAGCAATAAAAGCAAGTAACTTTGTACAAATTTCGTGGTTGCTAACTTAATTTTTGAAAGGGAGTCGAAACTGACCGGAAATGGCTGCCATATATAAACTGCTTGGCAGCAAACTAAAGTGCTACACGCACACACACACTTGCGTACAAAAGTGCTCTAGCTTAAGTGTTGAGGTTGAGACTGACGCACTTAAAAACGCACACACATAGATACACACAATCACAAAAGCGCCCTTCAATGCACTTTATATACTAAAAATTTAAAAATAAATGCACTTGACTTGACTGCATAAAAGTGTGCGTGCCTGTATGTGCAATGGCGGCAACAAAACAAAATGGCGCCATAAATTCACTAAACGACAAACGCCTAAAAGTCGGCCATAAATGTTTGCCCCCACAGACACACACACACACACACACACATACACTGGCAACAATTGTATTTATATAAATTTGTTTTACACTGCACAAAATCGTTTCGTTTGGTTTACTTCTAGGCTGCAACAACTCTTGGTTGTTGTTTTTGTTTATGTACTTGTTGTTCTTGCTCGTTAAAATTTCACATGTTTGCGCCTGTTGTATGTAAATCCCTTTTATTTATTTTGGTTTTGCTTTCTTCTCTGGTGTGGTAAACCATTCTATTGCTGCTGCTCAAGGACATTGTTTGTAGGCTTACATTGGTTTGCAAGCCATTTTACTTGCTATGCCGTGTTCGAGGTATTCGGAGCTTTTGTTCTTGGTTGCCGACCATTAAGTGGTATTTTGGCATTTCAAACATTTTCCATTTTTATGTTTTGTACGTGCAACATTTTTAGTCGCCGCCATTGTTGTAGTTGTTGTTATTGTTGTCGACTCTTTTTTTTTTGTTGCGAGACGTTAAAAGCTTTAAGACCCTTTTACACACTTAACACTTGACTAAGCACAAAGCAAATGGCAATGGAAGCATTGGGAGAAGAATAAATTATTTGAGACGCGGAAAAATATAAGCCATCTAACATGATATAGCGAATTACGAAGTTGTTTAAAGTCTTTGAACTCATAAATTACTTAAAACTTAAAAAAGTTTCCAGGCAAAAATTTTGTATATAATAATAAAATACTATAAATTTGGTTTTTTATTAACATAAATTCGACTTTAATACTTTTAGGTGGATTTGAACGCAAATCCAGACTAGATTGACACTTACGAGTACATAAGAAAATAAGTCAAAATATTGAGTTCACGACCGCACGACTTTAATATACTCTGTCCGCTTAACAATTTCCAGTTTTCATCACAAATGTATAGGATACTATTATTGGAATAGTTTGGATGCATTTAGTGAAAATTTGTTGGCTAGTAACCAAAAAGAGAAGACTATTAGGAAGTTTCTTTTTTTTTCTGCACTTTTTTCGCGTACAGTAAAGCGTCTTCTTACAAGATATTGATACACTATAGCGAAGGTAAAATGTTTAAGAATTTCGCAAAAATGGATAGAGGAAGGTATTTCAAAACAGAAACATTGGACCAAAAAAATTTGGTGTGATAAATATAGATAAATATAAATTTGGCAGCGCTACCCTTATAGATTTTAAGACACCAAGTCCGAGGTCCAAAAAACCTCAGTATCCTAGGAAGCGATTAAAATCTATTGAAGTGTATATAACATAAATGGGCCAATTATTAAGCTAATTTTTTATTTTGTGGCATACTCAATATTCATGCCTCAAAGACATCTTTGACATCGTTGGAGAGGCCTTGATTCAAATAATACTTATTTTATTTTATTTTAAATTTATAAGCTTATTTTTAATTTAAAATAAAAATTAATCAATCACTATTATTTGTATTATAAAAAAGGAGATATAAGAGTTATTTCGTGATTTGAAAATATCACACACACACAGTCACACACTAGATTTGCATTGACTGAGGCATCCTAAGCAGAGGAGGGTCCCACCTCTAATTAAAAGAGTATTTATTACAGAGAAACTGCGTCGCCATAAAACTGAATAGTAACGTAGTTTTAGCTCCGCACAACAAGTGTCCCGACCATATTAACCATATCCTTATACAAGGATATTGTTGTAGTTACTTATAATGACAGCCTCGTCAGAGCTAACTAACAATGAATTATTCAATCAGGACTTTGTTTTGGCTAGCTAATTGTTTCTATAGTATACATTTTGTATAAAATTAGTTTTTTGCTTTTTATTAGCCACAATTTCAATTAGCGCCCAAGACAAAGAAACCATTAATCATTAGCCTTGGAAATTATATAGCTTAGTCATTCAACCAATTGCGTACCCGTAGCTAGATAGGATGAGTTCCTTTTGCTGACCCTGAGTGTCAGAGTTGCTAGGGCCTTGCGGTTAGTTTGCCAAACTAGTATGTATGTATTTATATAAGTACTATGTACACATGTTTATATACGTGTAATATTAGCAGCTGCTGTCAGTTTTGGCCAACAACAATTTTGTGGGCGTTAACAAACTATTTAGAGCCAATTAAAGTGAAATTTTATAATTCTTGTCCGGCAAAATGTTTAGTATTTGGCAAATTATGTTTAATAATTTATGAGCGTGTCGTAAATGATCATTAATTTTATATGATTATTTATGATGTGTCAAATATTAACAAAGTTAAAGGCATTGCAAAACTATTGCCTAGAAACTTTGCGTACACAAAAAAAAAAATGATTGAAGTACTACTAAACAAATTTTTGTATATTTCAAAAGAGAATGAGACTATTTAAGAGCATCTAATGACGGTTTCGTAGTAGTTATTTTTTAGTATGCCAATCACTAAGAACTAGGGTTCTTTTTGAGACCTAAGCTCACTGCCTAGCAAGGATGTATGTAGCTCAAGAGATTCCAATGTCAGATTTTTAATTTTTATCAAAAAATCAAGCGTTACTTTTATTTTTTGACTTTTAAAAATAAAAATTATGAAATAATATACAGATAGTATGAGTATTCTTGCTTATATCTTGGTTCCAAAAATATTTTAAATCAATTTGAGAAAGTTGAGCGTGACGTACAATCCTACCGACCAATCAGTCTCCTTCCCTCAGTATAGAAGGTATTGCGAAGACTGGTGGCTTCAAGTCGCGTTGAGAGTATGTACCGTGAAAAATCGATGACGGATCAGTCTAGTTTTGCAATGGTCATAGTACCATTGAATAGCTACATCGTGTTATGGACCATATTTTCAAAGCCTTCGAAAATAGAAACTACTGCAATGGCGTTTTTCTGGACATCTAGCAATTACAGCCTTATTCCTGGAGAACAGAAAATTCGATGTCCAAATACGGTAGCATCAGTTGCCAAGCAGAACTGCCTTAGCTGAAGTACCCCAGGGAAGTATCCTCGCAACACTACTGTATACCCCAAAGAAGATACTTCTTGCGCCTAATGCTGACGATGTCTGCGGTGTATGTATATTCAGATTGCTATTGAACAATTGAGTACCTCCACGAAATTGAAAATTGGGATAGGAAATCTGTTGTAAATTTCACATTACGGCCTTTAATTCCACTCGCGATTTGGATCATTGATGAGCTATTACCACAGACAACCTCAGCACAATACTGCGGCATAACTCTGGACCAGCGTAAGCACTTCATCAAAACCGCTGTGGTATGCTTCTTCAAAGGGATCGACTGCACTAAAAAACGGAGCAAGCGCTCCGAGTGGAGCCAAAGTTCATAGCGCCAAACTGGAAATATGGTATTCTAATCTGGGGTACCGCTGCTAAGTCAAACCTCTATTCGCTCGAAACCATACAGAAAAGGCTACTCCGCCCTAAGAGAATGATTCGAGTAATTTAGCTTTGCATCGTTACTTCAATATGAGTACCAGATCTATGGTACTATGGTTTGGTATAAACACAAACGTACTGTGCTTTTTTTTGGAGCCCGGACTTAAAGAAGGTATGGTCTTGCCTCTAAACCTGAAAATCGTTTTCTTTTTTCGTGAGGCTGTGTTAAAACATAAACTTGAACCTTTTTTGAGTCGTGATGTCAAACGATGTTTTTTTCTGTGTCTTAATACGAGTGCAAATAAGCACCAATGATCCATTTTTTTTACGAGGTTTTCATAATCTCAATTTTGTCAGAAACCCTACGTGCTGGGATTTTTGAGCTTCCTTTCGGATTCGGCGACGCCGAAAACATGATCTGACCTCTATTTGTTTTTTTTTTTTGGGGTGGCTGTGACTTACTGTTCCAAAATATCGCTTTATAATTTAAAAAAGTTTTTGTCGACATTATCATTTGTAGGCAAACAAAAAGAAAAGAGTAAGAGACAAAATAAGAAAATTAAAATTGCCCGCACGCTAGAGATGAGAAAACCAGCAACATGTGGCGCGTGAGTTAGCGATGGGCAACTAGCCCGTGAAAAAGGAAGAAGGAAAGAGAAGAGATGCTAAATGACGTGTGTAAGCGTGAAAATGGTTACAAAATTATTAAAGAATGTATTAGAGATTGAATATTTTTCCATAATTTAAATATTTAGTTTGCACATAATTAGAGGGCTGACATATAGGCAATATAAGTTAATGCATTTTTTGCAAGTACAAAGAATAGTGTTTACCACGTCAAAGATTGTACCTGCTGAACGTGCCACGTGTCGCATGCCAGCAACAATGCGTGCCACAAAACTCAAGGCAATTCAACAGGTTTCAAGGCAAAGTTGCTTTGTGGCCACTTGAGCTAAGTGCCACAGCAGCTTATGCTTACATTGCTTATATTATAATTAATTATAGCAACTGGGTTCAGTTTAGAGGTTAACGCTAACGTGTTGCATGCTACACAGCCACATGCCACAATTATAACAAAAGGACCCACAAATAAAATGCTCGCAATTTCCATTCAGTTTATTTTCATTTCGCGCCACAAATAATTGCAAAAAGCGCTAAAAAAGAAAGGGGAAAACTTTTTCCAACACGCGATTAAGTTAAATATCGTAAAAAATGATTTAATTTGCTCGCAATGTTGTCAAAAATGTGCGCGCTTTGCCATTACCAACCAGCCTTATGTACTTCATACTAATAACGACAACAACAACTGAGTCACAATAAATGGAAATTTAACTGGTCTAAAATGGAGCAAAACTCTATAATTTCAGCAATATGTTAAATATATCATACAACTTGGCCTTTGCATGCTAAATAAAGTGACAAGCTTTCTTGATTATTGTACAAAATGTGCATATGAAATTATTATAATTCTTTTTAATGGCAAGGTTTGACTAGGGCGTTAGTTCTTGGCTATTATATGGAGTCCGTTGTTCCAAGTTCGTCAGCCATAGGCCTAGGCAGACTTAGGGCTTCGTAACGACACGCGCCAAGACATGTTACTTACGCAAGTTCGTTTGGCAAATGGTTTGCTTGGAAGGTCACGGCATATAGATGGTGCTTAATTAACATTTGACAGTGTGCCAAATGTGGCCAATCCATAAAGGACCTAATATGTACGACGTAGTTATTAGTCTTCATTTCCGTTAAGCGTAAAAATTCAAATTTGATTGCAATGCGGCAGAATTTGCGATTTAGGCAAAGGCCAAATAAGTAACCGAAGCAAATCAAAAATAGACCCGACCCATCGCCCATCTTTATATACAATTTGTAGGAATATGTGTGAGTGCTACGTGCCAGCCCACAGGCCATTATATACCATGGGTGCCGCTATTTGTGGCCAGAAATCAAATTGGCTTTGCGGCAAAAAAAAAAAAATAAAATTTTATCAGTCATCGCGAGACGGATACCCTGCATATGCTACGAAAAATTCAAGGAAAATGTATTGTATTGTTTTTTTGAGAAAAAGTAAACTTTTCATTGTTTAATAGGCTTACATTATTACAAATTTTGAGCTTAATGATTATGTCTGTCGAAAATAAATTAAACGTCTTTACTATTTCTGTTGTTTAGCTAATGCTAATGCTTTGGCCAATTGCAAAATTTCCCTCCAGACACTTCTGTATTGCATGCGCCAGCAACTTACCAAAAAAAAAAAAGAAACAACTCCAAGATTTGTTGGATGGCGCCGAATTCTCCTACAAATAGCTTTTATGGCTTGAAAATTGAATAGAATGAGACAAGTATCTTGTACAAAAGCTTAGACACGGATCTTACTCTTACTCTTACAGATTTCACAAATCTATGGAGCGAGTATCCTTATCTCTATGGGTATACAATATTATATGCAAAGACTTAGGATACTCTTGTAAGCGGAATGAATTGTAGCTTATGAGCGTGATTTTAAAGAAAAATGCAATATTTGCCAATTTGATTAAAATTATAATGTTTAAAAAATGTGCGTGTTACATGCACTAGACTTAACTACGCAAGTAGATTAAACTACTCATCTAGCTGATACTTGATAAATATGGTGTTTTCTCATATAGCAAGCTTAAGCAAATCCTAATTAGAATATATTTGAATAAAAGATTCGTTAATATTATTCACAAGTTTGCATATGTATGAGGTTTGGTGGGCTTTAGCTGGCAGCTGACTCTAAATCGATTATTATCCGATATATGACATAAGAATATGTGCGTATGCGTAATATCATCAAGCACAAACTATAACTTGTATCTGACCCAAAAACGATGATCTTGATAGTTTTTTATTAATTTATTACTATCTTACAATCGTTCTATAAAACATATATGATTTGAATAATGGCAGCTGCTTAAAAATTTCTTAAGAAAAAAGTTGTCCTAAACCTTAAATATTTGAGTATAAAATACAAGCGTAAACGTAATGTCATAAGTGCGTATGTTTTATAAACAAGAGACTTGGCTCACTTAGCCAGGTAGCTGATATATGATCAGTGCTAATGATATTTTTGTAGTTCTATTGTGATGAGTCATTGAAGATAAGAAGCCGCATTGTGTAAGCTCATTATTTGGCAACGAAGAAGTACTTGTACTAGTGACGTCAAAGGATCGTATCTTCTTTCGTCATTGTATAGTTGTGTGTTGGACGGGTTGTTCAAAACTGCAATAAATTTTTTTGATAGTAAAAATTTTGTATCCACAGCAACATAGGCCTTCAGGCTGTCGACTATCTTTAAAGCAACATAATTAGTAGCTTTCCCTTGTTTTTTTTCTTAGAACTTCTTGACTTAGGGCTCGAAAATAGAATTAAAAATCTGTAAGCAGGGTGATAAAAAAATGTCAATCAAAAATCATTTCAAGTTTGGTTCGAGATTGGTGTCGCTTTTCTGCGCACTGCTCGAAAAAATCTAAAAAAGGACAATAAATGATTTTCAGATATTTTCAGTCTATCAAGTCAAAGCTTCATGACTGGCTAACCAAACTCTTTGTTAGGATATCAATGCCTTCGACATTTACAAATTAAGCGTAATAAATAAAAGACCACACACTGACCTCAAAACCAAAAAACTGCAGTGCCAGCCATACATATACATACGTGTATATACATATATAGACGAGCGTGTGCGTGAGTAATTTTAGTATAATTGCATGCAATTGGCGTAGTACCTAACCCCAAAATATATGCTACAAAAATAGCTTATCGAAATGTGCGTACAAAAGCAATTCTTTTATCTTATCAGCCATTTTACAACTATTGATTTAGGCTATAAACAGCAGCAACTTGCCCAAATAGAGTTTCAACTTAGTCTATCAGTTTAATTAAACATTTTATGCATTATACCTAAAGGGTTAAAGGTGTTACATAATTCCTAGAGGTTCAAGGTAGAACATAGGACCACTAATAGTGTTGTAGGCTGCTTAGCTTCTGAAGCAGACTATGAATTAATTTTTTCTAATGCTTAGATTTCGAGAGCCCCAAGAGTTAGGAGTTTTGTTGGCTTATGCCAAACACACTAGAAAGCCACCGCACTGTATAACCAAAATATTAATATGTAGTTACAATTTGCCATAAAACAAAAGATGGCATTATTTTAGTTTGCATAAAAATTTGAAAAGATGCAGGCACGAATTTTTAAATTTCAAAACTTCCCTTAAGAACTGCAACAATATTTACTATCTTTGAATAATCATTGTTATGCAAGCTAGAGCAAGCAAACTTGTTTTAAAGAATCATGTGAGCCTAAACAACGAAACGTTGGGGCATTAAAAAATCTTAGTATAATAGATTCTTTACACTCGCAAAAGATTTTTATTTAAAGCGCCTACATTTCTTACGATATGAAGTTACCAGCTAGATTCTCCAAGTTTGGGCTGTCGACTCAAGTATGTCAAATAAAAAACGAAAAGATGACAGCCAAAAATATTTTCTAACATTTTTCGAGGTATCTATTAAAGTTTGGATTGGGATGGTAAAATTTTATAGGGGCACGCAGAAAGATTTTAATAATTACACCTTGAGGGCAGGCTGCAAGACAACTATTTATCGATGATATCGCTTTTTCTAAATAAACGACCAAAGATTAATATTCAAAATAGCGCTGCAAAAATAACATTTTTTGAACTAAGCGGACAATTTCTGTGAATTTAGAAATTAGAAAATTGCTCTCCATTTAATTATTTTTATGGATCTAAATAAATTAGATATTATTAAAATTTTCTTTAATTCTTTTTAAAGGCTAGTATGCAGCAACGAAAAAATCATCAAGACAAAAAATTGTTGCATAACTTACGCTAGATGGCGGCAGTATTCTCTTAGCTGTGTATAATATACGGCCGAGTTAAAAAGTTTTCTAAAGAATATTTTCCACTCATCGTGTATTTTATTATCAAAATATGCTTACTTTTTGCTGTTGTTACTGCTGGCGCCATCTAGTGTAACATGCGCAAGAAACATGGGCAGCACTGTTTGCTTACAAAGCTGCGTACCAAAGAGCAAAAATCTTGGCACTACAAATTTTGCTAGCGTTTTTTTTTTATATTAGGTTTTGTTATAAACAATGTAAGTCTGTTCCTAATAACTTTTGTAAATGATGACCTATGGGCGTATAGGATGCGGCCAACTTAACGGGCTTATTTTGTTTTCTTTTTGGAGGAAAATTAAAAAGCTATACACATTTGTCAAGTATATATGTTAGAAAACTTATTGAAAGGGTATTTCATAATCAACCCCACCCATAATTTTTGTTATAACGGAGATCTTTATATTAAAAAATGTTCTGGCCATTTAGTAACATAAAAGCAACAGTAACAGTTTGTGTATTTACCTGTTCTTTATGCTAATACTTCATTAATTAGGTATATATTTTACTATTTACTTGCAGCTCTCTTCTGTTACTATTACAACTACAACTACAAATACTCTACAAACATAGCAACAAAAACAACACATAGATGCTGCCATATAACGCCTGAGCCAGCTGCAGTTAGTCCCCAAAAATACACACAAATGTAACCCAATCCCAAACAAAAAAAAAAAAAAGAAAAACTGTGATCATAGCCTAAAACCAATAACCATAACAACCAGCAACGCCAAGCCACGCCAAACCACAAACACGACAACCACAAGAGGAAGTATCCATACATAACAACCGAAAAGACATGAGGCTTGGAAATTATCCGAACAGTTGTCCACTTCTGAAAACAAAAGCCACACAAACAACAAAAATCAGTGCAGCAGCAGCAGCTTGCCAGGCCATAATTGATGGGCAATTGTTAGATTTAGAGCGCATTGTGGTTACCAATTAGATCGGAAGATATCGAAAGTAGCCAACGGAGAACTGAAAACTTGGCTGAGGCTGCACACTTAAGCGAGCTCTTTGGCAAGGCATGGAGGCTGTAATGATGACAATTGACGCGATGTAGCGGTGAGTATGAGGCGGGGGCTTCGATGATGTAGGGGCGACTTTAAATCTCTGGCTTGCAGCAGACTTATGGTCGGCGAACGCGACAGGGACCGTGAAGCGGTACGCTGGGAAACGGGTGAATCAACACCGCTTCAAAACAATAATGGAGTATTACAAATGGTTGGACAATTGCATGGTGGACAGGCTGCTAGCCAACAGCAACAGCATCAACAGCAACAACAGCAACAACAACAACAACAAAGCCAACGTGATTTGCAACACAACAAACGACAGCAACAAAAGCTGCTACAAGAGCAGCTTTATTATCAACAGCAAGCAGCAGCAGCAGCGGGAGCAGGCGGGGCAAGTGCAGCCACAGTCGCAGCCGCAGCCGGTGGCGTCAACGCAAATTGGCTTGACCACGAGACAATTGCGCGAGGATTACGACTTGCGGGCGCAACCGACGGCGGCGATAATCAGCCCTATTACGATACAAGCGGTAATGTCGATTGGGACCGAGCGATGGGAACCGGTGGAGCTAGTTCATATGGTTGCGGCAGCGGATCTCTCCCAGCAGCTGGCGGCGCTGCTTATAACACTGGGACAACTGCTGCCGGCGGCGCTCTTATCCTCAACAATCGCCACTTGGATTATGCTGATGGCGGCAGCATTGCTGGCTCATCCGCCACAACAACAACGCACACAACAGCTGCTGCTCTCGGCTTGGGAGGTGCTACTGGAGTCGGCATTGGGTCGCTGCCAGCAACGACGACTGCAGCAGCTGGCAGCACCGGTGCCATTGGCAAAGAAGTTCGTTACGCTCCATTCCCAGTTACATCACCAACGCATTCAAATCCCACAACTTCCCAGCCAACTCTTGCGCAGCAGCATCAGTCGCTGCAATTTCAGCAGCAACAGCAGCAGCAAATGGCACTCAGTGGTGGTAGCGGAACCGGCGGCGGCGTTGGTGGTGGCAGCATTGGGCCCTCTGGCACTATCGCTGGCGGCAGCATATCCGGCGGCGTTGGCGTCGGCAGCGGCGCTGGCGCTGTCATGTTGCCCGCCAGCAGCAATGCTGCCATTAGCAATACAACCGGCGCCTTACAGCGGACACATTCCAGATCCGAGTCCTCCATACCGCCGCCGGAGCCGTTCATGATAGCACAATCGAAACAAATGAACAGCCGCGTGTCCATCAATGTCGGCGGCGTCAAGCACGAGGTGCTCTGGCGCACATTGGAGCGTCTGCCACATACACGGCTTGGACGACTGCGTGAATGCACCACGCATGAGTCCATTATCGAGCTGTGCGATGATTACTCACTGGTCGACAATGAGTACTTCTTTGATCGTCATCCAAAGAGCTTCAGCTCAATACTTAACTTTTATCGCACCGGGAAGCTGCACATTGTGGATGAAATGTGCGTGCTTGCGTTTAGTGATGATCTGGAGTACTGGGGCGTTGACGAACTATATCTAGAATCGTGCTGTCAGCACAAGTATCATCAGCGCAAGGAGAATGTGCACGAGGAGATGCGTAAGGAGGCGGAGTCGTTGCGTCAGCGTGATGAGGAAGAATTTGGCGAAGGTAAATGCGCGGAATATCAAAAGTATCTGTGGGAGCTGCTCGAGAAGCCGAATACAAGTTTTGCGGCGAGGGTAAGTTTATTCAGTTGCCAACTATCCTAACTATATGATGTCTCCTACTAACTAACCATGTTGTATGTGACGTACATTCAAAAGTAACTTTGAAATGAATATCCTAAGTTTTGGTTAAATTTTGGAGTTTAATTTTTGAAATATTTTATTTTTTGTGTTTTTATTTTTTTTGAGTTTGAACTCAGCTGTTTTTTTTTTCTTTTTGTTAAATGCATCGTCTAAACATAGCAACAAATTAAACAAACTTATTTTTACACTATCCAACACTTTGTAACATATATATATATATAATATTTATTGTATAGTGTAAAAATAACAGCAAAAATCAATTTTTAAATAAAAAACAAAATTTTAACTCTTTCAATTGCTGTACAAAATTTGCCTCAAAAAAAAAACACAACACCAAAAAAAACACCCACTATTTATTATAATCCATATAAAATGTGCAATACTTTGTACAATAATTTAAATAATTTACAATGCCAATTGCTTTTGCGTTTTCAAATGCTTACTCACAAGTATCTTATAAATACAAAACATATGCATATATATATATATACAATAACCTTAAGATACAATTTGAGCAGTTTTAGAGTCTTAGCAACTCTTTAAATACTCTATAAATACGCGCTTGCGTTAATTGTTAATATATATACAAAGCTTAATTGTTGTGCATTTGTTGTTTAACAAATAAATTAATAAAAATAAAAATAATAATGATGAATGTTATTATATAAAAGCTGCTGTATATACCAAGCCATTTTGAGAACCAAAATTTTGGCGAGTTCATTGTTGTGATACTCTCTTGTATATTAAAATACCAGATACTCTATAAATTTATGATAATGCAGCTCATCAGCTCTCGCTCAGTAAACCACATGCTTTTGTTTTGTGCCAAAAATGCCTCACATTCAAGGGCAACAAAGTACCAGAACTCTCTCCTAGTTGGTTCTCTCGTCATATACACTCACTTCAAATGGCGTGTTGGTTAGCTTCCATAAAAAAAAAGGACTCTAATTAAGTGCTACATACACAATATCATTATTAGTTTTATTTTTTGTTTTGTTATTATTTGATTTATGATGTATATTCACTTAACTTTATTACCCACTCCTTAGAGATTAAGCGTTCATTTTGTTTGCAAAAACTTAGTTTGTTTTTATATCCTTATCTAAACACGCGACTTCGTGACAACAAAACCAAATTGCAACTGGTATAAAAAATTTACTAATCATTTTTCTAATCTAACCTTTTTTTAATCACACACAGTACAGTATATAACATAATTATATTTAAACTCTGAATTGTTGATGATGATGGTGAAGTAATCTCTCTGTTTATCTCTACTCCCAAAAATATCGAAAATCAATTTTTATATCCAAACTAACAATGTTTGGGAATGGGCAATATAAGCGATATGACCAGGCGGCAGGTGTGCTGTAGAAATCCTCGAAAATATTGTTAACAAAAGAAACTCTGGGGAGAAGTGGCCAAATCCGTGTTGTAATACATTTCCATTTTCCATAGAGGGTAATATCAACTTAGGCTTACTTTTGGGGCCAGACAGCGCAACTTTTGTAAGCCAAATTTTCTGGCTCTCTCATGGATGCCTTGGCAGTTGGTTACGCTGTTACTGACCACCACATTCGAACCTTGTATCATAAAGTCCCCTTCCGTCAGCTTCAGCTTACTGTTTATACACCCCACACATATATAAATTTTATATATATATAAGACACATATAATTTTTAGCTTTTAGCTTGTATTATATGGCCGATTATTTGCCCCAATTTGTGTTAGCTTTAGCTTTACTTAAGACCGAAAATGGAAATAATTACAACATATTTGGGTGCATCTCCTATAATTTTTCATTCGATTTTAAGTTGAAATTTTTTATTTCATTTATATATGCTTCATTTTTTTTATACATAAATTGTGCAGTATTTTTATTTATTTTTATTTTTCTTAAGCAAAACTAGTAAAAATATTGTATTGGCTTTGGGCTTTTGAAAGCTTTTAAAAGCTTTGTCTGCCTATTCTACAAAATTTATTTAAATTAAATACAATTAATTTAACTGCACAGTAATGCTTAATAAATGTTTAGCTGCATTTTTTAATTGCAGCTAAAGTTAATTCAGCTATTTTTGTATTTAAAAAAAAAAACAAAATCTGCCAATACATTAAGCTGCAGCAATTAACACAAATTTTATGATTTTGTCATTTTTTACAAAGTTAATGAAAAATTTCCAGAGTTTTTTGCCAGTTGTTCTTTAAAAATTTTATTTTTTATTTTATTATTTTATTTTCTTCAAGTACTAACAAAGTCAGAAGAGATAATAAATTTTTTAGTTTTTTATAAAGTTTTTAGTTCTTTTTTTAATACTCCGCCACAATCCATTCCTTTTAAAGACGAAAAAGATAAATATGAGAACCAAAACAAAAAACAGTAAACAGTAGTGTACAAAACTTTTGTGCATAACTCCCAAACTAGACGCGTTTGAAAGAGACTAGTCCAAGTATATACCCGAAAAAATTGAAATCAAGAAATACGCGCGCTCACAAGACAAACAAAACTAAACCAAAAAAGTCTACATATTTTGTTTGTTGTACACACCAAATCAAACCAACCAAAAACCAAAACCAACAAAACAACAAAACATAGAGTCCAATGCCAAAATTCAGCTCAATGTTTCTTTTTGTGTTTTTTTTTTTTAGTGTATAACCCTTTTCTGTTTCTTATATGTTGTTTGGCTCTACTACAAACTCTATATATATATGTACTATGTGTGTATATTAGCTATGCATATATAAATATATATAATAGTTTACGATATTTGATGTCTTGTTGTCTATTGCATACAAAATTTGTATAACTTTATTGTTGTTTTCTAATGTATAGTTTATCATTGTTGTAAACCTTAATATTGGTCTATTGGCTTCTTCTATCCCAGTAAACAGTAAACACACTACACAAATACTCTTTATATACTACATAAAAACAAACGACGTTGTTCTGCAAGCTCCAAGTACCACTATTATCAAGCATTCATTGGCCCTTTCGTAAGCCCCTCTTAAAAAAAACATCTTTGTTACTTTTATTTCGTTTTTTTTTTGTTATTATTATGTTTATAGACCGTAACCAAAAACAGTCAAAATACCAAACAAAAACAAAAATAAACTTTCTTGAAATATTAACCCACCAAATTTGCTGCATTTGTATGCTCTAGCATAGAATTTTCTAGTCGGTTGTACTAAATTCTATACATATACCTATATACCTATATACCATATATCCGTTTGTATCGAATTTTGTTTGTTTTTTAGTGAGTCGAACAAAGTATGCGAACCAACTCATACACTGTAACCCCTCAAAACCAACCCAACTACCAAAAAAAAAATCGACAAAAACACTAAACCACTAAACTACAAGAAAAAAAAACACCCTTTAAACCAATTGCAACAAACTCAAATATTTAGCAAGTTAGTTTTGTAGTGCAAGAAGGTATGCTACTTTGGACCCTTGCTCATTTTGTGTTTCCAAATCACACACACTTATACTTCGCTCTATATACACACAAGCAAACACATACACATAGTATAAAAAGAAAACAATTTAAGGCATATGCCCACACGGCGTATGCGCACTTTTTAATTGAATGTTTTTGTGTTTTATAGTTTTGTACACAAACTAAACTTTTTGTTCAAACCACAAACAATTTGTACAGTTGGTGCAAAAAATATAAATTTTCAACATGTTGCACGTTCTATGTGTTTTTTGTGTTTTTTTTTTGTTAGTCTGCTGTCATGTCTAGTATGTGTTCAATATAGCAAACGGTGCTCGCATGACTCTTTTTGACTTTTGATCACTTATTTTTAATTTTAACTAAGTATTTTGTAATTCAAGTGGAATAAATTACAATAGCTACAGAGTGAGCTAAGCAAAGCAAGTTCAGGGAAGTTAATTCAAATTTACGCCCTTGAAACCTTTTGACTAGTATAAAAGATTTTAATTTTATTTTTGTCACTTAATGTAAACTTGTTGTAAAATGCTTTAAAAGCTTTTGTATTTTTTTTTTTTTTTTTAGTTTTAATGCAACTAGTTTTTAGCACGCGCTATGCGCCTAGTATTTTTAGTATTTTGTTTTAAGTCTACTCTCAGTGCTTAACAAACAGCGTCATATTTCAGTTCGTACTCCTAATTCCCTTCATGACTGAGCAGCAGTGGTAGCAGTTCCAAAATTCGCACAATTTATTTTTTTTACAACATTTCCAATGCATTCTTTTCAAATAATACCAAAAAATACCTGAAAAAAAAGTATTAAAAGCTATAGAAACTAGTAGCTCAACCTACATGCCACTTCATGCTTAACATTTAAGTAGTAAGTTGTATCCTACCCAAACATTTGTGTGCCCTTAACAACCTGTCCCAAAACCACTTAGCTCTGTCTTGTACTAAATTTAATTAACTTTCCCGAAGTTTGATACTCTTCAACAGACCACTTAAATTGCAATAGCTAGCAAGTAGTGTACTATATATATATCTACTTTTCGAATATTTTGTATAAGAATTGCAAGTTTTTTAAGCTCTCAACTCTAATTTCAAAAAAAAAAAAACTGTCTTTAACTCTTCGTACTCTCTTAACATTTACTTGTATTTCTCTTTCTTACTCTCTTCACGTCATAAGTAACTTAAGTAATGCCCGAGCGCTTTGAAGCTGCTAAATGCCAGCACCATACAAAAATTCTATGTATTTATTAAAAAACTTACTTTTACTTTAGTTAGTTTTAAAAATTTTATATTTATTTAATTTAATTTATATACCTTAACTTTAGCCTTTCTATATAAGCAAAAGTTATCCCAAATCATTCTGCTCATAATAAATTCTAATAAAATCATTAATATCTAAAACTCCCTAGGCTGTCTGTTGCATTACAGTGTCAAAGTCATTCAAATAAAACAAATTACAGAAAAATACCAAAAAATACCAAATACAAAAATACCATGCTAAATTTTTCAACCTACAAAGTTGTTTACTTAGCCGTTCTGCGAAACTAGAACTGCGTGGTTGCGTACAGTGGCCTACTATGGTAGATCTGGACACAGCCCAAGCTCACTCCAAACAAAAATACATACACACACACACACACGTACACACATACACATCAGCATAGTTAATCTATATGCATATAGTTGAGTGTGACCAGAGGCGTGGCTGTGCCACAGCTGTTAAATAAACCAGAAAAGCAATTTTGTCAATTGTTTAAAGGGTTTTCGCAACCCTGAATTTATTGCTGTGTCAGCTGCAACCCCCTCACGCCCTCACGACCAGACATCCCAGCCAACGTCAAGTGTCAGTCACATGTGAAAATGTGGCCTAATGTGGCAATCAGACTTCAGAGTAGTCATAGATTTTTGGTCAGATTTTTGTTCTGGCTTGCTGGCTGGCATTGAAAGTGTCCAAATGTTTAGACACTTGGAACATGGCATATGAAATGCAATTTGTAGTTTTTAGTAAATTACATAAAATATTTAAACAAATACTATGCAATTAAAAATGCAAATTGTCTGAGACACAAACAAGAAACAGTGTGACCTTTAAATATATAATTACTTTTGTGCTCGTATTTTGACAAATTTCAAGAATTTCTTTATTAACAGCCCTCTGCAATTTTTTTTAGTAAATTTTTAGTTTGAACTAGTACTACATAGAGCTCGTTTGGTAAAAATTTTATGCATTGCATTTATATTTTGTAATTTGTTAGTCAAAAAAAATAATATATATATATATATACTAAACTTTGTTAGTTGTGTAATTTAGGCAATTTCTTTTGAGTTTGAGTTGAGCTACTCTATACACAATAAACTCATACTACAGACTTCTTATATAGTACACAAATACTTAGGTATTTTTATAACAAAATGTTTGCATAAAGCGTTTATATATAGCATTTATGTAACTTGTTATAAAATAAAAATGTCGACTGCAGACATATATTTATTTATACCATATACATAACTTGTTATTAAAAGAAAATGTCGACTGCAGACCCGATGGTAGCGTCTCTTATTTAACAACAGACAGTTAGTTACATATTGCCTTGACCCCACCGTAAACCTTTATAGGAATCCAAGTCATAGCCATTTAGTTTAGAGTAAATGTTTTGTTTTTTACGTAAGTGTGTTACGTTCTATCGTTTAGCTACGTCACTTGTTACGTCTAACGTCTTAGTCTTTCCAAGTGCCAGTCCTCTCTTCACACACTACCTTTAGTAACTCCAGCTAACTAATCAACACTAACACATTCGCACTTTACATCCAATAACACAAGCACACACACACATACACTCTCAGAACATTAACAGCTAGAGAGACAGCTGGTTCAACTGGCTCTCTTTCATAGTCGTCAACTGCCAGACACACTACTCCTAAAAACGCGACTCTACTCTCTTTCGGTAACTTAATTCAATTCTAACAAACTCTTCCAATTTGCTAGCCAAATAAGTATTAAGTCGAGTTTAATTTTTAAGATTTTATTTTTAGTTTAGACTTATTTTTATTCAGTTTTTAAAGTTGGTAAAGGATTCAAAATAATATATATACTTCACATAATAGTACTGCAGCCTTTGTATAGTACAAAATGTTTAACCAACGCATTTCGAAGAGAAAATCCCCCACGAACTAATTTCAAGTATTTGGTATAATGAAACGAATAGCCAATCAACAACAGCAGTTGCCCCTGCGCCCCAGAAAAATTTAAAGCCTCTTGTGGCTAACATTATTGAACTAAAAGTTCTGGTACAGTTACCTATTTCGTAAATCATCAAAATTTTGAATGTTTTATTACTAAACAAAAAATGAGTTACTTGTATTTCAAGTCAGCGCTCATTGTTGTAACTTGTTGTTTTATATGAATGAATGAATATATTTGTTAAATCAAAAATAATAATCGATAAACGTTGTGATGTAAGTGCTGATGTTGTTGATGATGGTCTAGACAAGTCTCGATTATTCTTTACCGTTCGCAGGTTATCGCAGTGATATCCATACTATTCATAGTCCTGTCTACCATAGCCCTGACGTTGAACACCCTACCACAACTACAACACATTGACAATGGTACACCACAGGATAATCCGCAATTGGCAATGGTTGAGGCCGTGTGTATCACGTGGTTTACCCTAGAGTACATACTTAGGTTTAGCGCCTCACCGGATAAGTGGAAGTTCTTTAAGGGCGGCCTTAACATAATCGATCTATTGGCAATACTCCCATATTTTGTTTCGTTATTTTTATTGGAAACGAATAAGAATGCAACGGACCAGTTCCAGGATGTGCGCCGGGTGGTGCAAGTATTCCGCATCATGCGCATCCTGCGAATCCTTAAGCTGGCCCGTCACTCAACGGGCCTGCAGTCGTTAGGCTTTACGCTGCGTAACTCATATAAGGAACTCGGTCTACTAATGCTGTTCCTGGCCATGGGCGTTCTCATATTTTCTTCGCTGGCATATTTTGCCGAAAAGGATGAAAAGGATACAAAATTCGTTTCAATACCGGAAACATTTTGGTGGGCGGGTATTACAATGACAACTGTTGGCTACGGGGACATCTATCCCACTACTGCACTGGGAAAGGTTATTGGTACTGTGTGTTGCATATGCGGTGTTCTGGTAATCGCTTTGCCTATTCCCATCATCGTTAACAATTTTGCTGAATTTTATAAGAATCAGATGCGACGCGAGAAGGCCCTCAAGCGACGCGAGGCGCTCGATCGTGCCAAACGTGAGGGTAGCATTGTCTCCTTCCATCATATCAATCTAAAAGATGCGTTTGCCAAGTCCATGGATCTCATCGATGTGATTGTCGACACAGGTAAGTCATAAATTGCGGTGTTATAGTTTACCTTAGTTGTATATGCCTTCAATGCTATGCTAGCTAGCTGTAACTACTTGTATATATATAATATGCATATATATGTATATCTTGCTATATATGTATATAATGTATTGCCAGTTGCTTGCATAACTACTTACTACTATTTGTGTGTACAGCTCTTGGCTTTTATATACACACTAAGTTGTCGCTTGTTGTGCTATATATTTTATTAATTATTTTGCATATGTAAATCTGCTCAGTTCTATTCATATGTTGCATGTCTTAAGCTTCATTTTTATTATTTATTTACTTTTTTGTTTTTTAACAAACTATATAAGAAAGATGCGCACATATATGAGATGCGCCACTGCCGTAAGATGATAGAAATTTTCGAGCAATCTAATATATATAATTGATTCTTATGTAAACTACTTAGTTAAGTAAATTGAATTACGTTTAAGTTACTTTGGACCCGAGGCTTTAGCTATAATATCTCACAGACTACCCAATAGCCGGCTTAAGTCAAAAGCTTTGTCTATATGCGCGCTTTAGACACGTCTTAGAAACACTTCTTACAAACAACATACGCAGATACACACACACACACACACACAAATTTAGGTAAATGCTTTTGTACTTAGCGCATTTTACTAGGTATTATTGGTCATTACGTTTGTCCAAAACCAAAACAGCACTGAGCAACACAAACTTCCTCACAACCCCCTAAACACACGAGCTGTATAAAGCGCGCCTAAAAGCAGGCATTACTTTTTTTTATAAGCGCCCCCACCATGTTTAACAAAAGCAACAACAAACCGTTTAATTTTAGGAAAACAAACTAATGTCGTACATCCGAAAGGTAAAAGGCAAAGCACGCCCAATATAGGCAGGCAGACCCTAGATGTGCAAACTGCTCCAGGTGACTAATATTGCGTATACGTAGCGTATAACCAAACAAGTAATCAATCACTACAACAACCTTACAAATTTGTAGTTGATGAAAAATTTATTATATAAAATACTGCTTACGTAATATTTAGCTGGCAGGCATTATAGTAACCACTAAAACACTCGCTTTCTGACTCAAAATTGTCGTTTTTAAACTAACTCTTGAAAACACTTTAAACTCACTTTGTATATAGTACAATAAAAGTCACAGCGCTGTATACATTTTTAAGGCATTCTAAATGCTTACGTAGAGATATATCTATGCTTTACTTTAAGGCAGTTTTGATTTAGTTGTATATAATATATTACATTAAACATATGCCTAAGTTTTAGCAGCTGTTGTAAAGTGCAAGTGTTGCAAACAAAAGCTTGTGAACACCCTTAGTTGTGGCACACTGTTGCAAGCTTTTCAATACAATTTTCGCATATTTCTAATAAAAACAAACAAAAGATGTGAACAATTAATGACAAAACCAACCATCAGGCAGTAGGAAGAATCTCCTTTGATGCTTTTGATGTTACAGAAGTCCGTTTTTCGAAGAGCTAAGAAAGCTCTCAACATTACAATACGTCATATAACGATGTATGCAATATCCCCATATATATTAATGTCAAACTTTGCACAATTCAACACCTGCTAGAACCAATGACTATGCTCATAATATGAAAAACAAATATATAAAGCAGGCCCAAAGAAAAACACTATAGGAAGTCCACTCCCTTTTATTTAAGATATATATTTTTCTATTATTATACATATTTGAATATCACTCGAGTTGGTTTTTTGTAATATAGAAATTTGTTGAGTTTATTATATAATTATAATTAAATCTTAAACAACTTGATTTAGTTAGAAATATACATGAGGTTACAAAGCTCCAAAGGCAGGCCCTGTATGAGATAATAAGATTTTTGCTGATCGACATCGGATCGATATTTGCATGAACTCAATGAGATGTGACAGCTGTATTATATAACTAATCCTTATTTTTGTCAACTGATCGCTTATTTATCAAACTATCGATAGATTAATATTTAGCTCGACTTTTCTTTGCAAGGCATATCTCAAATACATATAAATATAATAGTTCTTAATAGTTCTTACAATGATAGAAAAAATTTGAACTTAAAAAAATATATTGGAATAAAAAAAATTTTTTTGTTAAATAAAAAAAAAAATATATTTAGTAAATTTTAAGATAAAATATTTATAAATAATTTTTTTTTTTTTTAACTAAAATTAAAAAGAAATCCGCTCTTTTTAAAAAAATAAAAATTATATCGTTTTATGCGTGTCAAAATAAGATTTAAATGAGTATTATTATTATTATTATTTTTTTGTATACTTTTTTTTTTTGTGGAAATTTAGTTCAGATCATTTTCAATAATTCTTTTTTTATGGAATTCTCACTTATTAATTCAAATATATTAGTATATACTATACATACTTAAGAACTAGGTTACTAGCCTGGTCGACGACTCTTTTTTGGGATTGATTAAAAAAAAGGCAGATAAAATTTAAAATAAATTGTTAAAAAATCAAATATATTAATTTTTAAATTTAAATTTCATTTTATATTAAAAAAAGAAAATTTTATATTTTTATTCGCTGACGAGTTATGCCATGCTAAAAAGTCGAAAAAATTAATCGAAGTATCGACAACTTTATAAGTAATCGGAATTTATCAAAAATAATATATACTAATTGAATATTACATATATAAAAATTATTAAAATCTAATAGATCGGACCTATGTATTTGTATTATATCTGAACAAAAAGCTACCAAAAATTAATTAAATTTTAGTCAGCCGTAAATTTATAGATACGTATATTTTTTAAATTTTTAAAGATTTATGGTATTAAAAGTTTAAACTAGTTGTAATTAGTCTACAAACATACAGTACCAGGTCAAAGAACTTTAAAAACATAGATAGAGTTTTTTTTTATATATAAGCACACGCTGTATAATTAGTCGAGTAACAACAAACAGTAAATGTTTAAAATTTTCATAAAATTTTTGCTCAACAAACTTATGCAGTATTTATTTAAGTTGCCTTGTGCTTATAAATTGCTTATAAATTGAAGCTTAATTTAGTTATTTTTTTTATTATATCTTATAATTAAAAAGTTTTGCTAAAATATCAATCTCGTTATTTATTTTAGACAAAAAAAAAAAAAAACAAACAATTTAAATTACAAATCGCTAATGTATATGAATTATCATCACAAATAGCAAATTTGAATGCTCAATATAGAAGTTAAATTATAACATTTTATAAAAGTATGACAAAATGATATTTTAATTATTAAATATATAAACTAGCGAATTTTCAAGTGCTGATTACATAAACATTCCAATGCATACATACACATATATATTCATCGTTTTCTTTTTTTTTTTTTTTAGCTAAATGTAGTTTTGAAAATTTAGTAAAGAAAAACATAATATAGCAATGAAAACCCATATGAAGTGTGGTATCGAACTATTTATGCATAATTTTAAGATAATGATTCGTTAATAAAATTCAAAAAAAAAAGAGTTTACATTTGCTGCTTATAAAAATAAATCTAATCTTATAAGCTAATGTAGCTTCAAAATGTACAACTTGTTCTTTTCTCTGCTCTTCTTTTTCCACTTTTTACACTTTTTTTTGAAAAAAAAAAATAAAAATAAATAAAAAATTCAAATCAAATTAAACTGACTTTCTGAAAATCACCTAAATTCGTAAATCGCGTCACATTTACGCAACTCCACGCACTCACACACACACACACACAAACACATATACACATATGGATACTCTACTGTACACTACATCACTTTGGTTGCCATTTTGAATTTTGTTGCTAATCCCAAAAACAACTTTCTAACCAACTTTCGGGGCTCAAACTGCAACTTAGGCGAGAAAAACACGCTTATAGAAACGCCTCCACCGCCCTCCTTTGGCACACCCAGACGTCGTGCTCTCTCAGCGCGCATACAGGAGTTAAATCGCAGTTTGCTGGAGGAGCGCGATGCACAGCAGCAGAACAGCTCCAGTGACAATGAGGACAGCCGCTAGAGTGCAACCGCAGCAACAACAGCCCATAAGAGAGAGAAGCAGCCGGCGAAAACTTAGCAAACTTAAGCAAATATATAAAGAACAAAAAAAAAAAAAAAAATCATATGAAATTGTTATTATATATGTAAATTAGTCAATGCAAATTGTTACACATACACACAACACACACACAAACAGATTGACATAATATTCCAATCAAAAACATAAAACACATAGACCAGCTGTGCTAACTGTTAATAGCCATAGTCAAAGACGTTCAATGTAAAATTGTAAGCGCGTTGTTGTTATTGTGAATGTGCTATGTATATGAAAGTAAATGCTACAAAATGTACTTCCCAATATGTGCTAGTGCTTCCCACAATCCCCGCTAGAAATTAGTGCTAAGTTAGAGGCGCCTCTATTGGCTTCCATTAAGAGATGGGCCCGAACGGACTAGATTTATTTTTTATTACGCATATTAAAGAGCTTATAAATTAAATAATTTTGGATAGGATTCAATAAAAACACCAATATTTAATAAAGCTTAAATTAGTTAGTTAGTGTCCTATATTAGATTTCTAGTTGGAGCAAAGGGCCTCTACAAACTTTCTCCAGCTTTCTCTGTTTTTCGCAATCGCTTTTATTTTCCGCCAGCGTCCGGCGTCATGTTGATCTTGGGCGTGGTTGTAGGCGGCCTTGCGGATTCCAGTCCAACGCTTCTTTTGGGAATTCGCCTGCTGGTTTGCGTTAGGTTTGACCAATCCAGCAGCGTAACCACAACGCATCTGCTCAAAAGCTCTGAATTCGAGATAGTCCGTGGATAACGCTATTGATTTCCATACTTTGTTTAGTTGACCAAAAGCTGCTTTGGACTTGTTGATGCGGCCATTCACAGTAGCAAAGTTTAAATAATCGTGTTAAAAATTTGTTTTCCTATGTAAATACTTCGAAAAATTTTTCAGAAGTTTCTCTTAAACCTCACCTACATGTACAAACACAAAGTTCTGAAACTTCAATTAAAATTTTTTTTTATATATTTGTTTTTTTTTTTCAAATTTAATTATTTAACAAAGCAGTTTTTTAAAAATTGGCAAAGCTATTTTAAGCAGTTTTAAAGTTTGCAAAGTTTTGCTAACAAATGGCAAAACGAACTAGTTCAAAATGAAAAAAAAGTTATATCACCAAAACTTGTTTAATTTTTCAAAGAAAGCTTAGCTGCCAAATTAGACTACATCTTAAGTTTCACAATAGCATCTCAAATTTTGGCTCTCTGCTCAAAAGTTCAAGATTCCTTGTACAAGTTTTGCAAAAATAATGTGCCAAAAATTTTGGAAACTATTTATTTAACGATTCGAAAAATTTAGAAATTGTAAAAAAAAAAATTTGATTTCCGTCATGTAAAGAACGCTTACGCCTTTGAGATACTCTGTATCTTTATAACAAATAAATAATTAATCAATCAAATAGACTATTCCTATTTGGATCCAAATAGGTTGATTATTTAATTATACACATTACTTACTTAAAAAACGTATGATTCCAGAATTTGCTGGCGATATCTTTCTAAGCTAACGAATTATGCCCCTAAAACTTTTGATTTCTTTCGAGGTGCTCTATAATATCCTTATTGAAACCCTATAATATATTCCCGATATAAAATAAAAATAAAATAAACTTATTTCCCATAGTAAGGCTTCTAACCTGAAAGTTTGTTTGCTCTAGCTCTTATGATCTCTTAGATCTAAGCTTTCAGCCAAACGGACCTGTCTATATCGACTTCTCTGTTCACCCTAAACTTACTTGGGATGGTTTTTCATGTCTGCTTCACTATGTTACATACATTTTTGGCTTGCATAAACTTAAGAAAAGAATGTGTTGCCATCCGTGCTTTTAATTTTTAGAAAAATTATATTTCCCAATTAGAGTGCATCTTAAATTCCACATATTCGGAAATGTTTTAATTTCTTTCATAGGCAACTATATATATGTTTGTTTCGAAATTAAAATTTACTGCAATTTTTATTTTTAATTTTTAGAAAATGCTCAACTGCCATATTTATAAGGATCACAATTAAGTAAATCTTCTTAATTGTTTATTAAGGGTTCGTGCAAAATATTTGAATAATTTTCGATTACCATAATTTTAGAAAGAAGTTTGATTTCTTGCATTGTATTTCAAACATGTTTATAAAGAAATTAAAAAAAAAGCAATTTGTTCACCAACGCATTGTTTTTTGCTTCGATTTGTTTAAATTTTGATATAGACCTGTTTTTTTTTCTTTAAGCCAAGTTTGTCAAGAACTTCTATAAAACAAAAAGCTTTCTCACTTAAACTTGCTACTAAAGAACGCATTACATGCCAGCAAATTATTAGAAGTTTTGAGGTTAATGGCAATAATTTGCGAACTAGTTCAAAATCGAGTCTTGCAGACTTTGGCTCAAAATTTTCCTTTTCTTACAAAGATCAACTTTTCCAGCGATCTTAGCTAAGAAACACTATCTGCTAAATCCCTTTGGCTCCCATAATTTTATTTATTATAAACACTCAAATTCGCTGAAACAATTTTATTGTAAGCTTGAATATTTTCCTAAGAAAAAGGCATTAAGACATTTTATGAAATTTTTAGTAACGTTTTAAATTTGAAATAAAGTTTCATATTTTGGCAGAATTTTTTTAATATCACAAAAAAGTTAAAGCTAAACTTGTGGAATGCACAATTTTAAAAATAAAAAATTTGGTTTAAGAAATCAATGTAGATTGTTCTGATGATTTGTGGTTCATCTTGAGTAGGCATAAAATCGAATTTTAAACAAGTTATACCTGTTAAAATTAGCATTTAAAAAAGTAATTTAAAAATTTGCTCAAATATTCTTAAGCCAAAGCAAACTGTCATATGGGGTATTCACGCTTGCTGTTTAGTTGAGTACTTTTGCAACAACAAAATGTATAATGCTAAGTTCTAGCTCTTAACTGAACTTTTTCTCAAGCCAATTCTAGTGTTTAGCTGTTGAGTTAAGTAGAAAGTGTTGCAAAATGTGCACTCTGCGGCATTAGGAGCATTAAAATGCACTTTTTGATATAAAGCGAGTTTTAAGTAAAATGTGAGCTGATGAAATAAAACAAACACGCCAAAATTAAGGCGATAAATTTAAAATTAGCAAATGTAAACTAAATCAAGCAGAAAGAAGCACAATCACAACTGAAAAACTAACAAAAAGGGCGTTCACGCTAGAGCCTGTTGCATTTTTGCGCAAGCCCGTTGAAATCTCAACTCACAGCAACTCTGAATAGCTCAATTATACTTGTTGGCATTGCATTCGCCAAAGATCTGCCTTCTAAAGGCTATTTGTGCAATTTTCTCAAAAATGTACAAAAAATATTATTATACAATATTAAATTTATGCTAAGTCTAGACGCACTTGTATGTCATAAGCATTTAATGTAATATTTTTAAATAAATTTATAGTTTATCTTTCCCATGCCCATCTCTGCCGTATCAGGAAAAAATTGCCTAGCTCATATTATACTAGATACTTTCAATTTAGGTCAGTCTATTAAATTAAATGTTGTGATTAAATGTCATTGCTGCTAAGCTAAGGGACAACACACACACACACACATACACACACTCACACAGTCATACGCATTGCAGCATACACTCTACCATACACACACATAAGCCGCTGACGCTGCTTGTAATTAAATGATATAAACATTACGCATACGCAACGTTGCGCATGTAAAAAACTTTCAAAACTTTAGTTAACCTTAAATTGTATTGAAAGTTTTGCTAAGTATACTTTTATTTTACACCTTTTTTATTATTATTTAGTTTATTCAAATGTTTAAAATGCCATCAGCACTTGAAAATGTTCAACAAAAAATTAATAAATCAGCAAAGTTTGCTGATGTTTGTGATTGTAATTTTTTGCTTCAAAAATGCATTATACTTATATGCAAAACTTAATTTGCTACAAATTTTTGTTGCTTCATTTAGTTAGTTTCATGAGCAAAACTTTCAAGCCTTGTTTATGCGTGTGCGTGTGTATATGCGTGTATGTGTGTGAAAACAGAGTTCAGAGCTCTGAACAAAAAAAAAAACTTGAAAACAATCCGCGTAAGCACAATTTTAATTTAGTCAAAATGTAGTTATTAATTAGGCTTATGCTAGCAATAGTTAAAATTTAAATGCATTTGTTGAGCAAATTCCAAATAGCAAAAAAAAAAAAAATCCCTCCAAAGCGAAAGACGTTAAAATTTGAATATAGTACTGAGCCAGCTTAAGCTAAATGCAAAGAAAAAAGTCAGTCTTATTTATGAAATTAGTTGTTGTGGCTTTAAAAATAAGCTCATTTTATATATAATTTAGAGATGTGCGCACATCAAAAGTATATTAGGCCTATGTTATAAATATAACAAAATATACTAACTTACAATACATATATAATAAATTAAATGCTAGCAAAACGTTCCTAACAAAATGCATAAGTTAAAAAATAAAAACTGAGTAGAAAAACCTAAAGAAAAATGCCTTATTTAAAAGCAAAAAGCGCTTAGTTTGCAGCTAAAATAAATTTTTTGAATTAAGCAATTAAAGCTGGTAAAGTAAGCACAAGCTAAATATAAATAAAAAGTAAAAGATTTTGTTAAATTAAAAGTAATATAAATGAAATTTAATATAAGTGCGCTGAGCAGCTAAAAAATTATATAGATATATGAAAAAAAAATATACAGCCTATATGTGAAACAAACAACAAACTTGACAATTTTTATTAAGTCTTGAAATTCGTTTTTTTTTTATGTTTTAGACAAATCTTTTAATTTTTAATTTTTTTTTTTTTTTTGTTACGCAAATTTCTATCATTATGCAGCGGTTTCGAAAAAAAGTAAAAGCGGTTTGTTCTAGACGAAAAACGTTTCAATTTAAGTACATAAGCCACTGCTTCTATGTTTTATGCCTCATTTAAAACAACTTATTCACTTTTGGTTCTATGTGTGTGTATCTATCTTTCCATTTATTATTTACTACGATACGAAGCCAGTAATTGGCTTAATAATATACATACAATGCTCTGCATGCAGCCAAATCAAGTACTTATTACTTTTCGTATATAAATATACTTTATGCTCCTAATGCTCACAAAAAGAGCATGAACAGACTTATAACTACTACTATTACTACTACTACTTATGCTACTTCTTATAAATGTGTCTGTACTCATACTTTTGTGTACTACTGTTAAACGTAAACTTTGTGTGTCTTGTAAATTAGCTAAATAAAAACCAAATCTAAAACGCTGTATTTCATTATAACATTTGTTTATATCTGTGTCTTAGTATGTACTAACCAATCTACTAACTAATTTAATTATTAACTATTATTAATTTAATCAGGCAACCAAAATTTAAAGTTTCAAGTTTGACAAGCAGCTGCTATATAAATCTAAAAATGCTTCTATTTTTTGTGCCTCTTTGTCAAGTTTCAAATATTTGCTAACACAAAAATGATGGCTCAATTAAACTAAGTTACACCAATATATTTGTCAAAGATCTAAAAAGATTCCAACTTTTGCAAAAATATTTTCTGACCAAAGCACCAGGGCAGGGCAACAAATTCCAAATCAAAATAATTTATCTTGTCAACTTTTTGCTCATCATTTTGGCTAAGGCGCTACTTAGTAGCGCCCATAGCTCCCATATCTCATTGTGCTGTTTGAGAGCTTCAAATATTTATCAAACCCATTCAGTTTTATTTAGTTTCTTTGTTTTGTTAAGTATTTAATCATCCGTATTATACAATAATAGAACAGCAGTTACATGACTTGCGTAAATTACCATGAAATGTGCTTTTGCTTTTGAGTCAGCTGCCTAGTTATATGCCTATATACTAGTAAATACTTTAGGTATATACTACTAAAGTAATAGTTCAAAATGAATTGTGTTATTTTGTACATTTGTTTGCCGAGTTTGTAGGACCAAATCATTTAAAAACAAATCAAGCTATACATAATGTTTGCATATTTTATCATGTTTTACATCAAAACTTTCATATTTTTTTTCAAAAAGACAATTTTAAGACATTTTCAAAAATACACCAATCATTAAATCAGCTTAATATGCAGGCATACAAACAAGTTCGATAAACAATACCAGAAAAAATTGGCTAAAGTAGGAATATTTTTGGATTATTTTTGAACATTTTTGCAACAATATCCTTAAAGGATAGGATGTATCTTTTGAACGCCTATAGCCACCAGAAACGTTCCTATTGACAAAGTCCTGTTTACTTTGAGACAGACTGTCTAGAAAGAAGTTTAGTTTACAAATTATTCAAAGTACACTGAGAATTTCTAAGAATATTTAAAAATGTACAATGGTATTAGTTTTCAAATTTCTTCTTCTATTTTTCCGCTCATCATTTATTTTTTGCGCCTTCTTGCGGATAACTTTAGCAACGCAAATTTGTTTCTTCTTTAAAATGTGAGATTGTTTTTGAATCTAATCAACTTTTAAAAAACAACTTACAAAAAAATTTAATTTTTTTTTAAAGCTAAATTAATTGTAAAAAGAAACATTTTTTAACTTTGTATAAAATATCGCTTCAAATCTAGAGAATTTCTGAATAATTCACATTTCTAAGCTGCTCCTATCACTTTTATACAATTTTTCAAAACAGACTTTTTCCCTTATAAAGGGTCATCAATCTTGAGTTTTTTTTTTTTAAATGCAAAAAACACAAAAATTTCAAATGAATCGGAAAATCTTTATGATCAATAAAAAGAACCATTTTTGCTATTCACTTTTCAAAGATATGGTTCGTTTCGTTTAGAAGATATGGCTTGTCAAAGAATAGTCTAAAAATAAAAAACACAATTTTCAGCTATCGATAACTCGATAAATAAACGAAATTTTGCAATAAAATTTCGCGGGCTTACTATTGGCTAGTAGCTCTACCAAATATGTAAAAATCATCAAAATCGCAGAAGTTTGGGGATAAAGTGGCCCGCTTTACTTATTTTTGCCGACCTACATATTGAAAAAGTTGTATGCACAAACAAAACCTAATTCAAAACAGACTTTTCTACAATATAGGTTTTTTTATTTTCTATAAAATTTTGTGGAAATCTGAAGAAAAGTTGCCATAGAATTCAAACCTATTTTCAAAATAAAACATAGGAAAATATCACCATGATGGTAAAGAAAACAAAAAGTAAATTTTAATTATTTAAGAAGAAAAAATTATATATAGTGTGCTACAGCTTTTAGATTTATCGAAAAAAAAAAAAAAATTTTTATATAACATAATTCAATGTCTACACTATATTTCTCAAAATTTTATAGTTTCCTGACGCACAATATATAAATTTTTTTGTAAAAAAATAATTTACAAAGTAATCAACTTTAAACTTTTGTTTAAAATCTTAAGAAAGCTGCAAAGTTGTACAGATCTCTTAAACTTTAATATAAACTAGTTAAATATTTTAAAAAATCTCTGCAGCACTTCATCTCTTGCGCTTTAACTCAACATCAGATGACAAAACTTTAGCAGTCTTTCTTGTTCAATATAAAACGTATTTTTATTAGTTTCTTTTAACAATTCGTTTATTAATATTTTAATCGTTTGATGTGTATAACTAACATATCTAAATACTACTTACAGTTTATTGTTTAACTTATAAATACTTAATCTTAAATGTTGTTGTGTTTTACACGCTCTCACTAACGAGCTAGCTCACAAGTTCTAAAAATAATATAATAAGTAAATAATGCAATATACAAGTATTTTATATACCTACTGCTAGATAATAGTTAGCATATAGCCCAACTAACAAATTATCTACTACTTTATCAAAAACGCCCAAATTGTGTTAAAATTCGATGTTGTTTTATTGTTTTAACCAAAAACTAAACGTCAACGTTGTCGTCTTCATTATCGTCTGCTACGTCGTCATGTTCGTTCTCGTTTTTATGGGTTCTCATTAAAAAATATTAACAATGAAACATTTAACTACATTCATAAAACGCATATCTCTTTCTTTTATTTCTTTTTTCTACTTTTATTTTGAAAAAACAAAAAATCGTTTCATTTGCGCTCAACATATACAAAAACGATACAAAAACAAAAACCTTCTTTTTTTTTAAAAACAAATTCAACTTAACAAAAACACAAAATGGCGTCTGACTGCTACAAAACGGCTAAACAAATGCGAACAAAAAATAATTAAAAAAAAATAAAAATACAAAATATATTACAAACAATAAAAACGACAAAAACCTTCAACCAAATGCGCTTTATTGAAATTTGCAAAAACGCGGCGTAAAATTTAATCCTGAAAATGGCGACAAAATGAAAATACATTCATGGCTTTTTGCGTGCTCTGTTCAAAAAACCACAAATACAACAACAAAAACACAAATCTGCCAAAAACGACCCAAAACCAAAATACAATGCTCTCTTAAACAAAACCAACCAACAAAAACACTAACATAACTCAATGCCGTGCTAATTACATGGAACCGCAAACACACAAACACACACACACACACAAACACATATACACAAACATATATACTTATATGTATGCCCATACATACACACACAAAATGCAGAAAAGCGCGAGAGTCACACAAGATCACTTAAAAATTGGCATCGTTTAACCCACGCGCTACGCCGATCACCCACAGGACACAATCTTTCCCAAACGGATGGCAACAGCACTGAGGGCGACTCCACCAGCGGACGAAATCCGGCAACCACAGGCACCGGTTGTTACAGGAACTATGAACACGTAGCCAATCTGCGAAACTCAAATCTGCATCATGTAAGTTGTTCCCCTTATATCAAGCTGGCGTAGATCTGTGGAATAGTAGTCCATAACGTAGTCTTAAAATTGTCATGCTCAGCGAGTGAACACTGTATCTCTAAGCTGTTATGAGAAATTGCTCTGCTCACACGTACAGCACAAAATGCATTAGCGATGACACAGCTAAGAAGCAGACACGAAGTTGATGTCGCGATGCTTCGGCTCTTGCCGTAATGGCACCAAAGCAGCACAGCAAGAGCCGAAGCGATGCAGCTTAAGCTTCGTCGCTGCGGCAGAGAAAAATTGTGATTGCATTTCTTGCGCCCACTGCTGTACAGTAAAACCACAATTAAACAAAAAATAAAAATTACGCCTCAAAAAAGTTTGCAATTATAGCTACGTAATACAATGATCACTATTTATGTTTTGCGTTTACGACCTTTTTTTTTTAAATATTCTCTATAACGATCAATACACTTTTTAATGCGTTTAAAGTTTTAAAATATCTCCAAAACATGAATTTCTTTGGGGTACAAATAATGCTGACCAAACAACTTATTTTTGATATGCGGGAAAATAAACTATTTATTGAGCACTAAATCAGGACTGTATGGTCTTTCGATTCGATGTTTTCAATACTCAAAAACTCTCTTGTTTGAGTCGATGCATGCGAGCTCGCACTTACGTAATGCAGTTTGATTCGTCTTCGGTGGTTCGTTAGCCTTATTTCAATTAACACTTCTGGTGAATAAATGATTGATTGGAATACAATATTATTATTATTATTTCACGCTGGTCAAAATTTGTGAAAACTTGTATTCCAAAAAAATTTAGGCCGATGGGTCCTACGGGTGTTATATGAAATAGTCAACCGATTTTGATAAAATTTGGTACAGAGCTTGAGAACTCTAAAAAACTTTCGAATGCCAAATTTGGTTACGTTGGTTGGTTATCTTTATAAACAAACGTATTATCAATCTAAAATTTTTGTTTAAAAAAATTTGTTGGTTCCATAACATCTACAACTCTTACCCGATTTTAAAGATCTTCGACTCGAAATGTTCGTAAAAAAAATTCTCTTTCATCCTAAAGCTTAACATCATTTTTAAATATATAAATCAAATCGAAAATTTTTAATTTTGAAAAATTGTCAAAAATTACACTTTTTCCGACTTTGGTTGTTTGTAATTTATTAAATTTTTACTTAATCTAGACATAATTATATATCACTGTAAAGAGCACATCAATACCTTTCGATCTAATTTTCTTTTATGTCGATTTTGTTCACGAAATATTGACGAATAACTGAAATAAGTGCCCAAAAACATGTTTTTCGAAAATATCTCGAAAACGGACGTCGTGTTTCTCGATCTCCAAATTACCATAAAAAACACTTTTATACGAAGGTTCATTTTTCGTGTTATTTTTCTTCGTTTTTGATAAACGACTACTCATTTTCTTCGCAATCAGTCGAATTTTTCGAGCCATGAATAAAAATGTAAACAAATTTTTTTTTTAATTTTTAAATTTACGTTCGAAATAGAATTTTTCTCAAAAATTTGCTAAAAATGACAGAAAATTTCATATGAATGGATAAATAACAACCAAACCGTAAATTTGACAAATGTAATCGATGAGTAATTCAATTATCTACAGTTAAATAAACATTTTTTTTTAATTTCGAAAAGTGTTATTTTTTTTTTCGAAATATCCATGAAAAAATTTTTTCGGTTTAAGCGTGCTATTTTACTACCGAAACGAGTAAAACATGTTGAGAATACATTTTGCTCTAAACTAGTGTAATCAGATGCATCCTTTAATAGGAAATTTTTCAAATATCTCTCTATTTTTCGTTATAACTGTTTACAAAAAAAAATAACCTTAAATTTATCAATAACTAGGCAGCAAAAAAGCTTTTAAAAAATAATAATTTTCTTAAAAGAAATTAAAAACTAAAAAAATTAATTAAATTAAATGAAAGGGTCCCTTTTAGTTCGTCAAATATAAATGTTTAAGGGAAAGTCTAAAATTTATTTAATTTAATTACAAAAATTCAGTTGCTGACTTTAATTAGGAAATCTTTCAAATATCTCTCTTTTTTCTTGAAATGACTGTTCAAAGAAAAGTCAATACAAAATTTATCAATAGCTAGATTTCTATAAAACAAAAAAATTAAATTTTAAACTTTAATCATTAGATCAATTTTTTAAATATCTCTCTTAGTTTTCGAGATCTGTCTGTTTCTCATGAGAGAGAGCTAAAAAACTTAAATAAAATAATTTTGTTAAAAAAATGTAGTTTTAAAATTTAATTTTAAACTTTTTCAAAAGTGTCTCATTTATCGATATGACTGTTTAAAGGAAAGACTGAAATTGATCAATTGTTGATAGGAAATTAAAAAAAATGTCGAGGTGAACATTAACTAGTTTTTCTATTACAGCTGTACGAAATGTTTACTAAACATCACAAAATTATCCTAGATTAACCAAAAAAAAAAGCGAGCATACTCGCAGAAGAACCTTAAAATTTATCTCAAATTTCGACATGATCAGCCAACTTTCACTTTTCTTTGGGTTTTAAAAGATAATAAACAGATAACAAGTAATTTCAAGTCAACTTTTTAGCTAGCCCCATTTTCGTAGATTTCGTATCTTTACAAAAAAAAAGTCTTGAGAATTCCATAGACATTAAATATATAGAAACAAAAGGATGGTCTATATATAATTAAAAAAAAAACAATTTCGTTTTCTGAAGTTTTTTTCCTATTATTTGGAAAACTAATGTTATCTTTATTTTCATTTAGCGACGTATTTCTAGCTCCGAGCAAGATGCCGTGCCGCCATATAGCTTCGATAATCCTAATGCGCGTCAGACCTCTATGATGGCCATGGAGAGCTACAAGCGGGAACAGCAGGCGCTGCTGCTTCAACAGCAACAACAACAGCAACAACAGCAACAACAACAACAGCTGCAACAACAACAACAGACACAGCTGCCTGTAGGAACCACAGCTGCCAATAATCTGGCGGTGGTAGCAACCTCCTCCAGTACAGCTATAGCCGTAGCCACTGAAAGTAATGCTCAGGAAGGCGCTGCCGGATCTCAAGCGGAGGATGCAATGACTTTAGCCTCAAATCAAAAGGGACTGCCCATACAGATGATGATAACGCCTGGGGTAAGTGTTGGGGCTAGGCTCAATGCCTGGATGCGTAGTCCAAGCCAACAATATCTAAATGTTTTCAAAGTTCTTAAAACGTAACTATATATTAGTAAATGTGCGTGAAGCAGTTAACTGGATCTAAATACTCTAATTATTGTCTATACATAAAATATTATATATTAGTTTAAAAAAAAATGAATTTTATCAAAACTAAAGTTTAAGTTTTTTCTAAAGAATTTTAATTGATTTCTAGAATTGGTAAAACTTATGTTTTTGGCAGTTTTTTACTCTTGTAAACTTTGCTTCATGTTTTTTTTTTGGGTTTTTTTCAATACACTACAAAAAAAAAAAATAAAAAATAAAAACAAAGCAAGCCACAATAAAGTTCTATAACAACAAAAACACATTTCAACTTTTAGATTTTACGGGGACGCAGTAAGGAGGTACATTCAAAGTATACACAAAGAACTCAAACTACTCTACTCTAATGCATAACTACTACTATGTACTCTTTTATATGTACTTGTATAATACAATATTTTCATTTTATTGTATATATCTATATAAAAAAAAAAAATCGAAGCAAATTGATATCAATTAATTTGGACTTGATTGATCTTCAGAGGCTGAACATAATGCTAACTTTTTTCTTTTTTTTATACAAAAAAAAAAAGCAAAGTCAAAGTAACAAAATTTGCATTTGCAGAATGTCTTTTCTAGATCAAAACATTTAGAGATACAAATTTGTGCATCCAGCCATTTAATATATATGAGTTCTCAAAAAAAAAAACATATAATAATAATAGAATAAAAACTTTTATCCATTAGCTTAACGATAAGGCTTAAAGACGGTTACGACAAACACATACACAAAAACACATACACTTACTTAAAACTTGCGCCATTTTGTTAGATATTATAAAAAATATATGCATATATAAAGATAAAAATTAATTATAGTCCTTGCCGTTTCCGTTTCCGTAATGCGGCGGCTGCGTTATTATAAGCGGCACGGGCGTTGGTCTGTCCAAATGCTGCAAAGGCTGCCGCAGCTTGTCCAGCAATGCATGCAAATCCACCGTCAACTTGGGCTGCACTATGCCCTCTGCTGCCTGCAGCCCCACCATTTGCGACGAGAGCGCATCCACATCCTGTCGTGCCGCAAAAAGCAGCTGATCATGTGCAGCAAGCTGCAGCTGCGCTATTTGAGCGCGTATAGCCGTTGCAGCAACTTCCTGCTGCGCATGCTGCAGCGCTGCTGTAATATTACGCACTTGATTGGAGGCGTGCTCCAGCTGCGACCGTGCAGCGGCTGCCACAGCCTGTGCCTTGTGGATTTCTGTGGCCTCCAGTTGCACACGTGCCTGTGCCACATACAAATGCTGCACAAGGGTACGCAGCTCTTTGGAACGCATATCGCTCTCATCATAAGGCTGCTGCATTGCTGCACTCGTTGTATAAGCCTGTTGCGGCCAAGTGTGTCTGCCAGCGTCATCCAAGTGTAGTCTGTTGCATGGCAATCCATTGTTGGCGTTGGATGTGGTAGCGCAATTAAGCGTACTAGTTGCAGGCGGCGGTGTAATGGTGGATGCAGGATTAGGCAGTTTTGTGACTGGTATGCAGGTGGTTAGGGTGGTGGACGTGTCGCACTCCGGTGCCACAGACACACAATTAGGATTTACTGCACCGGAAGCTGCTTAGGAATAGGCTTGTGCTAGTCATTGGTTTAACTGCGATTTTTTACTTACCGGCCGCATTGAAGAGTTCAGCATTCAAGTCAAGGTCCTTCAAACGTTGCATGCTGTCATAGGGTTGCTCATTGTATAAGTTGTTGTCATCCATATACAAATAATCGAAATCTCTTGGTCTAGTACCCTTACCGGGATACTGCCTTGATAACTGTGCGCCTATCAGTATGAGAAATGCAACTGCAGGATATGTTGGCAAAAAACAATATAATATGGGATTTCTCTTGTGTCAAAATTCTGGAACCTTACTTACCAATCAAATTTAGATCGTTTAGGCACATTTAGAGCACGTTTACATCGCCTTTTGGGTGATTTCAGTTTAAACACCTTAAATCGCGCACAAAACATTTAGTTAGCCTAAGTTATAAACGTAGTTTGGATATTCAGAAAATTCTAAAATTATTGATAAATTTTTCTAGGCTATCTAGTTTCTAATAAAAATTGCAGAATTTGTATGCGCACTAAATTTAATATAAGTAAATTATGTTATCTCAACTGAGCTGTAAGGATTTCCAAAAAAAAGCGTCTTTTATTGCATAAAAAGAACAAATCTGAAAAGTTAAAAATTGCAAAACTGGAAACACTGCCGCTTACAAACGGAACTTGCCGAATTTACTTTTCCTGAAGTCTAAGGGCTTATTTGATATTAAAGGAGTTTTCAGAATTTCAAATTGAAAGACTTAGATATGACTCTAGAAATCCCCAGCGACGACTGTGTTATCAAAGAAGGAAAGTCTGAGTCAAGTTTCAAAAGCCGACAAGTAATCTGCAATATTCTATATGGAGAAAGGAGGGCAATATGAACTCTCGCAGATGCAATACATACTTACGGACATGAAAAAATCGATATATTTTGTTGTACAGAACTTATGGGGTCTTACTCTATTCCTTGGAAATCTTTATCATGAGCCTGACAATATCAGCGTACGGCTTGGTCCACTCTTTTGTGGAAATTTGCTGTCTTCATCTGATATTTTGTCAAAATTCTCAGATAAACGGATGGACTCTCATGCTACGCCACGACTTCTTACTTCCACCTATATAAGTTATATGCAGAAAACTCCATGTTACCTCATATTATCCCATGGATAGAGTTTAAAAACGCAGACATACAAAAGGAACCGCTAAATCGGAATACGCGGTCCAAAAAGCTTCTGACGTCCCAAATCGCTATCATATCTTTTTTAGAAACGTGGTTTTCAACGAAGTGATTTATTATAGTTTCAGGATCGCTGAAGCTGCATCTAAGGCCCAAAACACTCCTATTACATCAGGGTTCTGAGATGAGTTCCGAAATTCCTCGTTTAATGAGGTTTTTAAGTTCATGTAAGAGAACTGACGTGCTGTGCTTTTTTGGGCCTTGGTTGCAGCAATCCCAACACGAAAAACGATTTATTTTTCTAACATAACCTATTAAAGCACAATAAAATTTATTTTTCAGTCCGATGGTGTTTTTAATTGATTTTTTTTTAAATCCAATCACATCAGGGTTCTGAGTTAACCTAAGAAAAACACAACCCTTACGTGCTAACGACTTTCCGACCACAGAATTAGATTCAGTGGGATTATGAGCTCATGTCAGTATGTGCTGTGTTTTTTTTACCTCGAATTCGGATTCAGCAGCTTTAAATCGATTAGGAAACTCTTTTCTGCCATTCTCATAAGAGCGTAAGCTTGTAAATTGTCCGAAAAATGAAATCTCTAAGATGTATGCGTAGGTGCTTTTTACTAGACATATTGTTTCCAGGTGTACCCAAAGTCTCTAGAGAGTCTCTTTATTCCAAAAATTTTTATTTTTTTTATTTAAGTTTTACAGAATTTGAACAAATTTCATTTGTATTACGATTTACTTTCAAGTTTCTGAAGCAATAATCTAAGCGAATACGTTCGATTGCTTAGCTTAGGTTTAAAATTTGGAAACGTGAAGTAAGTTCACGTGTTCCACGTTGGGGCGGGCAAGTGAAGTTCACAAATATCTCTTTTTTAGTTAACAGCTTTAAGATACATAGTTGAAAGTTTTGCGTAGTGTAATAAGGCTATAAATTACACGAAAGTTGCTTTTTAAATTCCTCAAATCTTCTAAGCAGGGCTGATTTAAAGCCAATTGTTAAGAAGCGTTTTCGCTAAATCTTCAAGCGAACTTTACAGAACAGTTGAGATAACAAACAGATCGGAGGGTTTAAAATTTGACTTATTTTTTTTTTTGGACTAACTACTGACAGATAAACACTACTAACTACACAAATAACTAAAACTAACTAATTCATTTACAAATTCGAGTCAGCATGCTCGGTTACAATAGACTTAATATTTTAGTTAAAAATTTAGCACATTTTTAAAGGCTGCGCATGTGTGTCTTAAAATAATTTATAATTATTAACTTATAACATAATTAATTAATGCATGCATTTTTTGTAAATAATTTTATTGTTTTTCGAATTCTATGCATACAACAACATTTACGTATTGCAAAAACCTAAAACATATTTATAGGAAGTGGCGGAATTGCGCCGCCAGGTGGCGCTGGAGAATTTGCAAAATCAACGCATGGATAATCTGGATCAGGATGTGCCCGTGGAATTTGAATGCTGCTTCTGCACAAATAAGGTAAAATGCAAGGCTTGCCAATAAATATTTACTTAAAGTACATAAAATGCATAAATTGTTGTTTGTTAAGTTGTTGTTGTGTTGTTGTATAAACTGTGACATGTCCTTGTTGAAATATATATGTATGCTTTTTATGCACCATTTTGTCTGCACTTAAAAACACAATTTTTTGTTGCTTTTGTTGTTGATTACTAAAACAAATAATTAAAGTACTAAAAATTACAAAAATAATATCATTAAAAATCGGAAAGTTAGTATGTATATGTATATGCGCTATGGGATTTAGTGAAGCCTAGTAAACTAGCTGCCCAGTACAGTAAACAGTCAATCGTTTGAATCAATCAATGAATCAATCACACTTAGTAGCAAACTTCAAATTGTACAAATAATCATAGCAATATGTGTAAATATTCCAGGATCGCATATGTGTCTTTCATAACAGGGAGTATAGCATCAAGAGATTGGCGCGTCCACCGCCTGCACCCAAAAATTATTTGGCACTCAAGCGCATGATCGAAGAGGGCATTATCGATATATATTATCTATAAGCAAGAGTTTCTTTCGGTAAAGCACAATACAAAAACAAAACACAAAAAAAAAACTATATTTAAGTGTTGGCGTAGATTGTTTTGTAAAGTGTGTACACACCAAAAACAGGAAGAAAACAAAAAAAAGTGTTGTCGCTGGTTTCAACGTGCTGTCTTTGATTTTATTTGACTTTTTGTTGGTTTTTGTAAAAAAAAAAAATATTCCAGAGCGTATATGGCAATTTTATGTTGACTTTATTTCTGTTTCATTTCTTTTTCTTAAAGGGTTTGCCAGGATGTCAAGGCGAGTGTATTCCATTGCGTGCGAATAGCGTTTAGTATGCGTTTTGTTTAGTGCTTGCCTATTGGATTGTGAGTTCGAATTTGAATTTGTTTAGGATTCGAAGAGGAGCATTATATACAAAAAACATACACAAGCGGAATTAAAGTTAAAATATAAACTATACTTGAACAATTGCTTTAAAGAAAAAAAAAAACCAAATTACATTACAAAATAATTAGCTAATTAGCTTTAATTAAATGAATTGAAAATCAAGCGTGCGTAAGTCTGGCGCGTGACGTGACATGAAAGCTAAAGAAAGACATAGCAAATTCTAAGAATTTAATTAATTTTAATTAATTTATTACTACACTATAAAAACATTTAAGCAAAGCAGCATGTGTTATTATTTAAAAGTGTATCAAATGTTTAAGCTTAAGGCCTTGACGAAAACGTGAATACAATTCTGTTAATTTTTTTTAAATTATTATTATTCTTACACTAAGCACGTAATTAAAATTTAGTTAAACTAAACTATATTTAACAACTAGAAAAATGGCAACTTAGCTTAATTAAAAAAACCAAAATATATAAAAAATGTTTAAAAATAAAGGCACCGAAACAGTAAAAAAATAAAACAACGAAAAACTATCATAACCAAAAAGGCATAAATAAATGAATTTTGTTTTGTCAGCAAATCCTAAATTGTTGTTTCATATAAATAGCAAAAAAATATATTTAATTAATTTGCATTTATTGCACCATTTTATTGGCACTTTATGCAAATTATTTTGTTTGTCGTTTGCTCGCATTAAGAATTTAATTATTATTTCGATTGGACTCTTTACAATTTATGATTTCCTATACCAAAACCACTTGAGCGCCACAATCAACAAATTTAACGACCACAAAGTTGGGTCTGGGTAAGTAAATCCAACCACAAGCACTTTTCACTTTTCACTTTCCACTTTCCACAATTTGAAATTTAAATTTTCATTTTAATAATTGCCAAATTGTGTTCCAGTAGTTTTAAAAATTAAATGGAAACTTTGCGCTGCACGTTTGACTTTTAATTAGAGCATTTCCTATGCATGTTTTGTGGTCTTGCAATTAATAAAAACATAAAATTAAAAATAAATATATATAGTATATTTTTTTTTTAGAGTGTGACAAAGAGCTGTGAGGCTATGTATACACTGTAAATGGCGACCTTATATCGCGATTACGATGGCTGCCCGTAATATTTATAGCTGAATACTAAAGTAGGTCATGGCTGTAAAAAGGTTGATACAATAATACTTTGTTTTGAGCACACTGTTGTTTTAGCCGATGCGCCAGAGTTGCCCTTGTCGCGATACAGACCTCTTTAAAACTTCTGGCAAGCAAATGATTGTATACCATCCCGAAATCAATGTCCTACATTGCTTCATTCGAATAGTTGCAGCATGACCAGTTTTTCCGAAGAAAAAATTAACAATTTCCTTGAACGCTCTTTGTTAAAAAATTTAATGGGATTTGACAGATTTTTGAACATCTACATAGATCTACAATTCGTATCTGCTACGATGTTCATAAATGTGTTTTGAGCTAGCTCGGTTGAACTTTTCAATAGGTTCCTTTCACCCATCATCTCGAGCGTTTTTCCCATAATTTATCAAAATAAGCGCTATTCATATTCTTTATATGTTTGTGCAATATTGAGTACATGTTGGTCACCACAAGATGCCTCAACCAAATCTTCTTTGTCAGTTATTGAATGAATTGTTGCTGACACATCAATGGCTTAGAAAGACCTTCAAACTTTAAAAAGTTCACACATCAAGACGCGGATTAGTCAAAATCTATTTTTACATTGCTTATTTTTCCAAAACTGATCTTTTTTGGATTCCTTTGAATAAATAAAAAGTTCGTTCTGAACCGAATGATAGCCATTAGTGAAGTCATCGTTGCAGTTTTTTACAGTGCTTCAACGCCAAAAGTCAAGGCACGACCTGTCATCATTCATATCCTGATAATCCTCGAAAATCGGAAATCCAAAAAATTATATTGCATTTTGCCTACATCGGAAAGAATTTTTAAATATGAAAATATAAAAGGCAAACCTCCTATGATACAAATGTTTATAAGAGAAGCTACTCTGTGACCTGAGTACCTATTGTGCTATAGAGCTCCTCAGTAAGTCCAATTACCAAAACAAGCTTAAATATTTCGAATAGTCTTAGTCGTATGACAACAAACATCAAGATTCTATGACTGCCAAAGGGAAGATTTCTACTCAATCTCATAAAATCTACAGGTATAAGAATTCGTGAGGCCCATCTGCTCATGCTTTTCTTTGCCTGTACTATAGACCAGTCAGTATACTAAAGGATTTCTCGTCCAATACGCAGGCCCAAAAAAAAAGTGGTATAAGCTTTACATGTACAGACGTGGATACCCAAATAAATTATAAGCCGCTGAATACGTATATGCAAACCAAAAAACACCAATAGCCAAGGGTTCCGAGATAATTTCCATACAATTATTTTTCAATATAATGACTTAATCAAAATCCAAGGCCCTTAAACGCCTAGCAAGCCAGAGTTCTGAAATAACCTCTAAGGTTCCCAATTGTGTGGAATTTTTAAAGCTTATGCCAGAACACCGACATGATGGGGCTAAGTTAGCCGCGGGTTCGGATAGCACTGCAGAGTGCTGAGATAACCTTCAAAATACTTAATTTTGTGGAATTTTTAAAGCTTATGCCAGAACACCGACATAAAGGTGTTTATTAGATCTCTGATTCGGATTTAGCGACCTCAAAACATGATCTGGCCTCTGAACTAGAAAATTGATTTGAGCCTCGGAATCAACGGCTTAAAATTCATATGGGTAACCCAATTTCATGTAAGATACATGTTTTTTGTGGGCCTGTGTTGTATGAGTTTCTTCTCGCAGTAGCTACTACCAAAAGTAGTATCTCTGCCAGTGCTCCATAACCTTATGATCGTATATTAGATATTTTCAACCTGTTTTTAATATTTTAACAAATTTTTCGCTTTTAAAATGTGCTATTACTCCTTAATGCTTGTATGGGACACTCTGACGTCACGACAACTCCTACAACTCCTCCATTCCAAATATAGGCACAGATCCATTGATTTTTGCATAGATCATGGCTTAAAAAGAAAGACCCGAAATTTCAACCATTTAAGCCAGTTATTATATTTGTGCATTTTATTTAAGTTAAATGCGACCAGATTCCAGAAATATAATATTAATCTGGTAAAAAAAAACACAACGGGTGGTCTGGAGATCCCCTTCAGAAACGAAGTTTCTTATTTTTTTGTTCATGGTATAAGTTGATCTAGTGGCCTGAAGGGAAATTTCCGAAACTGGGAGAAATTATTTTCCTTCAATATTTACTGTCCTTAGCATAATTTTCAAACAGCTTATTCGACGACTTTAGCTGCTAAACGGAGATCTAGATTACACTTCCAAAGCTGAAGCTCTACGGCAGCAACGGATTTTAAGATCGTACCCTGAAAGAGAGAAGTAAAAATTTTCTGAAAAATAAGTCTTCGTATAAAAATTTGTCCCACCATCTCATTTCGTTAATTGGCGATTTTTCTTTGATTTGACTCTACCAAAGGAAAGTACCTTTTGCCGGATCTCAAAAATTGTTCACAAAAAGTGAAGGAAACAACCACAGAACGGAAAGGACAGATTAATAAATGTCGGTTTTCGAAAAAGATTCCCATTCCAAATTGAAATACTTTCTGTATTTTATTTATATGCGCATAGAGAATGGAACTAGACTAAATCACATTTTTGGTATGTCATAAAAAGTGGCATTTTCAATAAGTTGAGCTCAGTGCCCTTAAGCTCTATGCCTGCTTTGCGGGTAAAGTTAATGTTCCGATAGGAATATAAAACAGCTTAGATAGTGCACTTTTCATTTGCCAAAATCTTTGGCTTGACATGTTGCAGTGTACGCATAGCCTTAAAGCTTGTCACTATACCTGGACACCCCCCAATAAGTCCGGCTAAGCAGGTACTTATCTTTTCAAAAGATGTCGCATCGCAAGCGGATACCAGCTGGCGCTTAGTGCCTTTGCTTTTGCAGCCGGCAAAGCAAAAAGAGCCACTTAAATCCTTTCAATATGCTGCTTTGCCTTTTGCAGGATTTCAAGGAATTCACAGACGCGGAGGGTGTCATCTCGCTTCCAACTTCAGACTTCCATAAGCCGATTTGCCTTGAGATGCGCATGGCAGCCGCCAATCCGGCATTGCGCCATGCCAACCAGTTCGGCCTTTTAGCGCCACCTGTAGCACATCCAGCTGCGCTAGCTGCTGCCCAGACCTCACCGCATAGTGATCTGATGTTGCTGCCCGCCTACACCAGCGCTAGCATAGTGCCTATAATTTCACAATCCTCGTCCACATCCTCGTCATATGGCACGACTACGTCCACAACCATTGCACTGCCGCTGGATACGCCACAGAGATTTGGTGCTTCATATGTCAGCTCCAATAACTTTAATCACAACTACAATAACAACTTAAATACAACCACGACGGGCGCTGGCAATGTGTCTGGCCTGCTACTCTTTGGCAACAACTACAATGGCAACTATAGCAGCAACAACAACAATGCGGATTTGGCCAGCGTAGACAGCTCGGACACTTATGCCAGCTGTCAGACGCATCCGTTTCTGTCACAGGGCGATCTCACTGCCGACTTTAATGATGAGGCCTGTGCGCTGGACATAGATATGGATAATCTGTATATTAATCCGCTGGAAAAGGAATGCGGCACACTGACTAGCACAGCAGCTATGAGCAGCTCCACGGGCTATATTGTGGGACTGCCGCCCACAACTTCTTCTGGCGCGCTCTCGGCCATGGGCATATTGCGTGCGCAGGTGAAAAAGAGCGCCTCCGGTGATACAGCTTTGCGTAATCTGGCCGCGGGTGGTTTGAGCCCGCTGGATGATGTCTACCAAAGCTTTGATGTGCAGGAGCGCGGCAGCCGCGTCAGTTTGAATGAGAACTCAGTGCCAAAGCATCGCAAGACGCGTTTTCAGCAGAGCTTCACGGCCATGCGGCCCATTTCGAGCAGCGGCGCCAAGCCACGTGCTAGATTCGAGGATACCAAGCTGACCGACGACAATGTGCGTTTAGATGGAAGTCCTTCCAGCGGCGCTGCCGGCGGCAGCAAAAAGAAGCGCTCAGGCTTTATGCCGAGCAAGAGCTTAGCCACTGCCACCAAACTGATCAATCAGCATTTGTTTGGCATACAGAATGTGGGCGCCAAAGGTGGGTTCAATATAACAACTTAGCTTTTTTAATACTCTACTAAGCTTACTTGCAGCCAAATTTGAGAGCAAACATTCCTCATCGATAGACTCGATTGATGCATCGCCAAATCTCGAGCATCACAGACGTTCCAAGTCGATATTGAAAAACAAGTCTGATGTCTCACGCGTGCTATCCGATCCCGAGAGTGAGCGCCTCTTGGCGGACAATATGTCAGGCTCGGGTGTGTCCGACAACGGCACAGTCATGGCAAGCATTAGCAATAACTCGATCTATTAACCAAGACTTAAATAGCGCTTTTTACAGGGCGAATCTGGCAGCGATTACTCACCGAATAAATTACCTCATTCAGTTTTAGCTAAGTCTGTATCCCCACCACCCCTTAGGCATCGTACCCTAATACAACAACGCTCAGGACCTGCGACCTTGCAATCGAAACCAACCAAGTTCCAAACGCCCCGCTATCCCGAAGAGCAGGCCCTACGCCAAGTGAAACCCTTGTTGGCGCGTTCCTCAGCTGCTGCACATGTCTCCTCCAATGATGGACGCTACGATTCCAATCAGACCCGGGACAGCAGTCTAGGTAGGTGAAAAACAAAAGCTCTTCAATACTCATTTCATATTAATACGTCATTGAGTAATCCAGACATATGGCTGTGAAAACCCAAAACAACTATTCTGTTTTCTCTTCTTTCGCTCCCGCTCTTGCTCTGTCATCATCAACTTGCTCGTTCCACGTGCTACTCTTTAGTTACTATCTTCGATGCTGCATTTTAAGACAGCTCCAAAGTGAATCAAAGATACATTTAAAACACACATACTCTGATACATACACACACACACACATGGATTGCAGCAATGCACAAAATTTGTTAGTACATACAAGCAAACAAAATGGTGAAATTCAATTACGTAAGATGAAATATGTTTTAGCACAAAATGGCGGCATTTAAAGGCTTTTGTCTTTGAAGTTTGCCGTACCACACGCTTTTTGAATATTTCCTTGGCACAACACTTTTCCAGCTTACTGCAGTCTTTGTGTTTAATGGGGCTTGATAAAAAGTTGAATCCTGGATCGCACTATGGCGTCCTGTCTATATGTCTACCACAAGCAGTTGGACCTTTTTAAGACGATTACTTTTTGTGTCCAAAATTATTTTCAAACAATGTTTATTAAAATTTATTATTATAATAAATCATTTTTTATAGCTTCGATCTTGAGGAAATTTATGCAACTTATTTTGTGAGCAAACAGTGCTGCCCATTTTTTGGGCAATTGAAAGCTAGATGGCGCCAGCAATTTGTGCTAGATGACGCTAGCAGTAACAAGAGCTATTTTGATTAATAACTTTAACTTTTAATAGACTTAAGTGGGCTTGTATTTGAAAATTAATTTCAATATAATTTTAACCATAAGTTGCTTTATGCCAAAACAATGCGCCGAAATAGTGATGCTGTCCATTAAAAATAGTTGTAGATAGATCGATAAAACACCATTAGATGACCAAAAAAGTGGCTGTTTGTACTGACATTTGCGCCAAAGCAATCATTGGGGATCGATATCGCAAAATAGTGTATGAAGAAGGTCTGGCCAGTTTCTGGTTATTAGCAGAGTGATATCAGATCCACAGATTTACATGCTTCGGACTTATTTTTGTGGGGTTATTTGAAAACAAATTCGTGCCAAAATCATCCCTTCGCCCGAGCTGCTTCAAAAAGTAATTGAAAAAGCAATCAAAATGGCGTGTCGATGTTTCCGGCGACTCGTCGACACTGGCCTCAACAATGGTTTTTTTCATTTCAGTACGCCTGTACCACTTTAACGAGTTGTTCGGTTGTTAAATAACCCATGACTAAAATTGAGCAGTTTTGAGCTTGACATATGTCGAAGAGCATCCACTTGGGACGGGTATGTCCCACTACGAGTGTTTAACAACCAAACCAACAGATGGCCAACCCTATATTATTAAGTCAAAAAGAAAACTATTCGGTCTTAAAGCGCTTCTGAGCTGCTCATAGCTCATAGCAGCATCCCCGTAGGCGTCCTCACTCATTCCGAGGATATCCATCGCAATATTCTCTATTTTGACAAGACAAGACAAGACAAGGACCAAATAAAAATTCCATTTAAGTTGTGTATGCTATTTTTTGGGTTGATTCAGAAAAAAAATTCTAAATATTTATCAATAACTTAATATAATAGTGAAATTGACGTAAATAGAATCTAAGAATATTAAAGAATATGTATTTAGAAAAATCTTTCAGTTTAAAATGCGTATTTTGCAATTTCGTTTTAATTCCTCTAGCAAACAAAATTTGGTTTTACGAAACCAATTCGAATAAAATGTGCGGATTGGTTTTCCGGAGCACGGTCGAATATGAGTTATTTTTTATATTTTTACATGATTTTTATAGCCTGTACCGTATGGTACAAGGGGTATATTGTGTTTGTGCAAGCCGAAAATGTATGTAACATACCGAAAGAGACGTCGGAGACCCCCCAAAGTTACCTAAAGTATGATCAGTGTGACTCTAGAAGTCGATATACCCATGTCCGTCTGTCCGTCTGTCTGTCTGACCGTCTGTCCGTCCGTTCGTATGAACGCCTAGATCTCAGAGATGGTAAGAGCTAGAGCAATCAAACTAATCAGATTAGATCCCTTAGTAATCCAAAGGAGACAAGTTTATTTTATTTTTTGATATTGGGATAACATTATATAGCTCCCATAGGGGTGTTTCAGAGGACCTCGAAAAAAAACAAAAGTTTTAGATGGATAATTCGTTTGTTTATGAAGATATCATAACCAAATTTGGCAATCGGAAGTTTTTAGAGACGGTTGACAATATCATAAAGCTCATATAGGACCAATCGGTAAAAAAAAACTATTTTTATACAAAATTCGTTGTGTTTCGTTTGTTTATGAAGTTATCGTTACCAAATTTGGCACTCGGAAGTTTTTTAGAGTTCCCAAGCACTGTACCAAATTGAATCAAAATTGGTTGACTATATCATATAGTCCCCATAGGGCCGATCGGTCAAAAAAAAAATATTTGGTGCAAAATTCGACTGATTTCTGTTTGTTTACGAACCAAATTTGCCGAATAAAATATCTTTTGGAGGTCTTAGCAATATGTCGGACATAATTGCGGTACAGGATATCCCAATGTCGTCTGCGCCTGACTTTAACGTACGCCATCTTTTTTTTATGAGCTGATATGGGTAAGAGTCTAGTTCAAACTGTAGAATAAGCGGAGATGAGTCCGTTTTCCGATTTAAATACCAAAAATATCTCGATAATCGATAAAAGATAAAAACGTAATAGTAATTGAACGAGTTATTTTTGGACAGTGTTTATTCATTACAAGCAGTCTACTTTGGTAGCTTTTGGAAGTTTTGATTGTTGAATTTTTGTTTGGTACACTGCTCTGTAGTTTGTCTTCCAATATCTAAAACTCCGGATAGCACCAAAGCAATCGCATTATGAAAGGTCCGACTGTAAGCTTTATAACATTTTACATACTCAACATACACATTAATATTCACGCAGCTTCTTGTATAGCATTGATATCCTCCAAAGCACCGTCTTATATGAAACCTCCTTAAATTATGAGACATTAATCAAAAATTGTAATCCTTACGCATAGATAACGAAACAACCTTCACTTCAGCGGCCAACAATCGTGCTGTTGAGGATTCCAGTGCAGCTGCCGAAACAGAGGATCCAGGAGATGCCAACGACGAGCAGCGCGCGCTGCTACAGAAACGGGATGGCGATAATGGGGAGACTGCAGCGTCAGGTGGAGCAGGCTCAGGAGGGGCAGGGAATGAGGCAACGTAGCAATTAATAAAGCATACAACAAAGCGCGCTAAATAGTAGTATAGAACCCATAATTACCAAATGGAAAACCTAACAAATTGAAAAAACAAAACCAAAAACAAAAAAAACTCAAAGTGATAGCAAAGTTAGCAAAAATGGAATGTGAATTATAAAAAAGCAATGAACAGTATCCTAGTCTAAATTGTATGCAGAGTGGAATAATATTTTTACAAAACAAAAATGAATCCTAAGCAAATCTTCAAAAAAATTAAATCTATATAATCCTATAAGCATTAAGCGAACTGCAAGGCCGAGCAAGTTGTACAAACAAACCAAACTGGAACACAAATAAAATGCATTATTTAAGTATACAGCAAACACTATATACATACAAAAAAAAAAAATTAAAAATATATATATATACAAGCTTAAATACCTTTTATGATATTATGTAAATAAAGTCTAAGCTAAATTATTAAATATATAAATAACAAAGCAAAAAAAAAAATACAAAAAAACGCAACAAAATGCAAGATTTATTTACAGCTTAAAACATAGAAGAAATCACCAGAAAAGCCTAAAATGTCGATAAATAGTTAAAGAAAATTAAAATAATATTCATATTTCAAATGCAAATTATATATACACACATATATATATACATTTATACACCTGCCTACACATTATTATATACAATAATAACAAATAATATACACATTGCAATTAGCAACGATTACATTTCTCAGCATAAAGTATTTACACAAAAATCTATTTATCATAAACCTAAACCAAGCGAAACCCAACAATACCTTATAGCTTATATATAGTGCATATGTAATAGAAGTCTAGTTCAAGACGGTCAAATGTTTATAAATCATCAAAGTAGTTAAAAATCGTTATGAAAATGTTTGTTAATATTGAAGGCTTTGTTTTATAACTAGAGCTAACATTTAAAAGCTGTTTTTGTTTTTGACATTATTTATTTAGTTGCAATTAAAAAAGTAAGAGTGTGCGTGTAATATTAATATTAAACGTTTTAAGCCCAATAACGCTATCAAGACGCGCGCGACTTGTGCGCGTTTTTTGCTCTGCGTTCTGATTTTGCGTATTATACAAAAAGCGAAAATGGCGAACGTTAAAGTCGGGGCTTAGCCGACTTTGAGATACTCTGTACCATCGCAGCATAATAATTATTAGTTAATGAGTATTTATTAAGCTTATATAGCTAATAAAAGCAGTTCAATACGTTTGCCTTTAAATACAAAAAAAAATATATTCTTGTTTGGATATTTGTGGTCCGATAGCAAACAGTACACAACTCAAATCCGAAGTTTGATTATGCTAGCTTTTATAATTCAAACGATTTAGGCGTTCCTACCGACAGATAAATTTGCATGGATTTCTTCTATGCTCCTGAACATCTAAAATGTATCTTTGCGGAATCGAGTCGACTTTTGAGGCTAATTCGATATTTATGGTCCGACTAGAGATATGCTTCCCGACGGAAAAATCTGTATATAATTTTTTGGTGCTTCTGACCATATTGAACGTAGCCGTAGGAATCAAATCGCCTTTAAGTTTTGGGGCCAACTCTTAAGGAGCGATTCGAACTTGGAGCTCTTATATTGTATTGCTATTGATTTCGGTATTTTTGGTCCGAGTAGAGATATGCTTTCCGAATTCTACTGCTATATTTACTTGAAGTGATTAGGGAGCGGAAAGCGCAAATTATTCAAATCCCAAGTTTGGTTAGTCTAGCGCTTATAATTTCCCAGATCTAGGCGTTCATACCGACTTAGTGACCATATTGGAGGTACCTGAAGGTACAGGGTATACACATTGCTTTTAGTGATATTGTGCGTAGTCCAAGCTTTTCATATGTGTGTGTGTTAGTTAAAAGTTAAACAAAATCAAAGCTTGAAAGTTAATATATAATATACAAAATTTAGTATATAAGCGTGTTTGTTTGATTAGGCGGTGTTTGTGCGTTTTAATGCCCATTTTATTATTTAACAGCAACGAAAGCAATAAATTTCGGTATCAGATTTCAAAAAGTATATTAAGGCCTTTTAAGAGTTTCAAAATGTTTTCAAACATATTTAGTCAATTATCAACTGTATTGTATTGTGTGTCAAAATGGTTTTGAATGTTTTTTTCTGCATCTTTTCTGTTTGTTTCTCTTTAAGTTATGTCCCAAACATTCCATGTTTTGTGCGAATTTGTATAATATATAATCATTAGCGGAATTTTCTTTTAATAGCATAGTTAAATTGAATTCGTATAGAGTAAAAAGCATTTGATAAAATTCTAAGCAAAACGCAAGGCTATAAAAATATATATAAAGCAAAAAACAAAATCATTTTATGCAAGCAAATTTTTAAGCTATACGCAAATCCAATAAATTGAAGCATTTATTAAAAAAGTTTATAAAAAATCCTACAGATATACATCTATATAAACATATATATACAAACAATATAAAGCTAAAAATATTAATCATAGTAATATTGAAGCTTTGTAAGCCAGCTAAACAAATCAAGCCTAAAACTGTCCAGCGTAAATTTTTTTGTTAGTTTTCTTTTTTAGTGAAATTTAGAAATGCATTGAAAAGAAAATTTTACATGTCCTAAGAAAAATTTATGCATTAAAATATATTAATTTAAAAAATTAAATTAAATGCATGCATAAATATGAACAACAAAAAAAATGAAGAGAAAAAAGTCAAAAGCAAATTAGCCTCTTAGAAACATATCAATAAAAAATACGAACTCACTTATTTACACAAAATCACACATACATACACACATAAATAAACACACACACACACACACATACACTGTAAATTCAAACTATTTTATTATGAGATATTAACAAAATCTCAACGTCCGCTTTTGAATTAAAAAAAAAAAATTACAAATAATAAAATTCAATTTAAGAAAATTAGTATTTAAAATTAATTCAAGAAATAAAAACTGCTTAATGTGTCTGAATTTTTTTAAGCAATTCGTTTTAATAGTATTTCTATACAAAATTTTTTGTGCACAGCAGCTCACATTCCAATTTGCGTCTAAAACTAAAACTTTAAGTTATTACAACAAAAAAAAATATAAAACTTAAAAATTAAATCAAAAAAGCTTTTGTAAATATTTATTTCGTACTTAAAACAAATGTAGAATATTTTTTCGTATTAACTTTTAATTTAAAACCAAAAGCACTGCAATTTTTATACAAAAAAAAAAAACAAAAACAACAAACAACAAAAACAACAAATCGTTTTGATTTAAAATTGTTACTATTTTTCTAAATTATTTTTAAAAGTACGCTATAAACGCAAAAACATTTAAATGTGTAACAAAAACCAAACAGCATACATAAAATGTTATTTATTATTAAATATTAAAGAAATAATTATTTGATAAACGCTATGTAAATTTTAATGTAGTCTGTCAGTGACGATTATAAATCAACAAAAGTGAATACAAAATGAAAAATCGTTAAAAACTAAAAACAAAACATAAAGCAAAAAAAAAAACTAAAAAAAGTTTTATTAAAAGCGTATTAAAATTATATTGAGCGAAAATGTCATGGAAATATATAAAATCATTGAGCAACATTTTTTTAAAGAGTGTTTTTACTTTCTACTGGTATAGCAATATTAATTTTTTTTATTTAAATTTTTTTTAATTCATTTTTTGAATGGAATTGAAGGTATCATCCACTTTGTCAAGATACTAGAGTATTTTACCAACATCTTTTCTAATGTCAATATATCCAGGATAAATATTAATTTCGTCTAATTAGGGAGTAGGTAGCATTTTCTATCATGAACAACCCTCTTATAATCATGTAGAATCTTCTGGTCGTCGGTAAGTATATAAACGTTCACAGCTCGAAGTCTATAAAATACATCGACACCAATATTATTGCAAAAAAAAAAACTTACCGATTATAAACTTCTATCAGACTACACAGGGGTATTCACGCTTGCTGTTGAACTAAGCTGTTGAAAACTTGAGCACATTTGCAACAACAAATTGTACAGGGCTAAGTCTCAACTTGAAGCTCAACTTTTCCTTTTGAGAAGAAAGTGTCGCAAAAAGCGCCCTCTGCGGTATTATGAAACCTATAATGTTTCGGGATCTGTTAGCTCTTTTGTGATATAAGCTAAATAAAGTGAGTTGTAATAAATTTAGCTGCACTTAACACAATTAAACAAATAATTCGTTAAAATTTATTTCACTAAATTTAAAATTTACAAAAGTAAAGAAAATCAACTGATAAACTCATAAAAAGGGTGTTCACGCTTTAGCCTGTTGAGATTTTACATAACAGTAACCGTGAATACCTTATATAAAATAAAACGTAAGTACTAAAGTTCTTGCGCTGATATAATAATTGGAATTCATTTTTTCGCAGTAAATGTTTCATGAAACAGTCAAAAAACAAACCTCAAACCCTATTTAGGTATAAAAAAATTTATATATAATATAAAAATGAAAATTTGAGAAAGTCGAGATAGACTATGGATATTTGTTATTATTAGCATATTTTTCGTGAATACACTTTAGTTCGAATCAATCGTCAGAATATTTTTGGCACTCAATAGAAAACGCGAAAGAAGTTTCAAAGTTTGCTTAAAAAAACGGCTGTTTGTACGCAAATTATTGAGAAATATCTCTTAGGTATAATAAAACATGTAACAGGTGGCGATTCATGAATCTATGCATATAAGCTCGAATCACAACAGTAATCGACCGCTCAAGAGTGAGTTCTGTTCGCTGTTCTATAATAATAATAATTACCCTGACTGACAATTCTGTCAGTCGCCCCTGTGGGGGCATGGGGATCTCTAACTAACTAACTGTTCAAAGAGAACAGGGACTTACAGTTTATAGCCGAAAGCAAACAGCATCTGGAATTAATAGAGATTTTCTTTGGCAAATAGCGTCTTTGAGCTAGCGATGCCAGTGCTAGGCAAATGTACCAGTGCTACAGCGGGGATTCGAACCACCGACCTTTGGTTTGTAAAGCGAGTACGCTACCACTACGCTACCGACGGCCGCTGTTCTATAATGAGCCAAATTAAATTTTAATTTTCTTTCGGTGTCAAAACATATTTTCTTAAAAAAGCTAGACTTGTGGTGACTATTACAAAATAACTAAGAAGCTTTTGAGTATTCAAAATATCCATTGCATGTGTTTTTTTGATTCCGACTATCGACGTCACTGGCGTCTACGACTGTCTCTAAAAATATTGTTTTAAGGATCGGTACCTACATTTTTATAGCCACAAAAAATATGCGATTATCGGGTAAGGAGCTCAGACCATGTTCACCATGCATTTTGGAGCCGATAAAAGAACATTAATATAACCTCAAAAAACAATATAAGACGTGGTATTTTGAAGGTTATATTAGAGCGCTGACTTTGTGGGACCCTGATTTCGGATTCAGATTTAAATCATTTTTTTTTTAATATAAGGGTAAGGTGGGGCAAACCCGACCTCGCAATGTTTCTAAAAAACGGCAATACTAAGCGAGCTCATATTGGCGTCTTCATTTAGAGCGTTAAAAATAACCAAAATAGACGGTTGTCTGTCATGCTACATTTAGATACTCAAACAACAACAATTTTTACGATTTTCAATTTAATTTTTGTGAATATTTGATTACACATTTATTCTTGTTAAATAAAGTGATCGAAACAAAGGTTAGGTGGCTTATTTACTTTAAGCATGTACCTATATAGCGCATGTATAGTATTGGTTGGAAATTTCGTATAATTTTTTTCATTCGCGTCGTCATGAGAAATGACACAGTGGGGCAAATCCGAACTCTAAATGGTGGGGCCAGCCAGAGGTCCAGCTCGAATCAAAAATACACCATCATGCTATTTGGACAGCAAGTCCAATAACTCTATTTAGTTACTTAGCTTATTAATCCAACCATTCTGTATTTCGATTTAAAGTATATGTTCTAAGCACTACGATTTTATTTATTAAATACATTCAGTTTTGCAAAACAATAACATGCTCTTTTGATTTATAATCGAAAAATTATTTGATTTAGATCATATCTTTGCTAAATCAGACAAAAAATAGGCGGTCGGGTTTACCCCACCATTTTTGAAAATAGCAAAAAATTACTTTTTTGAAAGTTTCAGCAATGCGTTAGCTTTAATTTCAAATAAATAAAATTTAAAATAAATATTTTATAGCCAAACCGATTTTTTAGTCGAATTTGCCCCACCTTACCGTATACAGGTACTTAAAATTTTCTTATTTTTTAAATTATTGTCTAAATGTATTAATCACAATTTTTTAAATATATTTATTTTGAGCCTGAATTGGAGGCATTGCACGATAAGGATTCGCGCCAAATGCAAAAAGAGCTTGCTTCAGCATTAGGAGTTAACCGCCAAGCCATTTCCAAGCGATTGCATGCGTTGGGAATGATTCAAAGCCTAGGAACTCGGGTTCCTTATGATTGAGCGTCATTTTTTCGCCTGTGAACAACTGCTCCAGCGACAAAGAAGTAAGAGTTTTCTTCATCGCATCGTGTCGGGTGATGAAAAATGGACTCATTACAGCAACCCAAAGAGGAAAAAATCTTGGGGACTACCCGGTCATGCTTTCACGTCGACGGCTTGGCCGAATATTCACGCTGCGAAGGTTATGCTGTGCATTTGGTGGTACCAGGTCGGTGTTATATGTTATGAGCTGTTGAAACCGAGTGAAACCATCACTGGGGAACGGCATCGAACTCAATTGATACGATTGAGCCGAGCAGTGCGCGAAAAACGGCCACAATACGAGCAGAGGCACGAAAAAGGGATTCTCCTGCATGACAACGCTAGGCCTCATGTTGCCAATCCTGTTAAAACCTACTTGGGAACGCTCAAATGGAAGTCCTACCCCACCCACTATATTCCTTCGTCCGATTATTACTGGTTCCGCTCGATGGCACATGGTCTGGCTGATCAGCAGTTCCACTCATATGAAGATATTAAAAGACGAACACTTCTACCGTCAAGGTATTCGAGCTCTGCCAGAAAGATGGGAAAAAGTTGTAGCTAGCGATGGGCAATATGTACTTTGTATGAGTCATTGCTTACCATTTGTTTGTACAATAAAGTTACATTTTCATCAAAAAACAGAACTTAGTTGCGCAACATAATTAGATGAAAAATGTATATATTTATTTAATTAAAAAAACGGTTTTTAGTTTGATCTTGGAATCGATGTGTTGTTCCTTAAAATGTAATTGATATATTAAATTGCATTTATAAATAGAAAAAAAATTAACTTGATTAAACGCAACACACTGTCCAAGCTGCAAGGTTTATTGAGTGTATTTGAATTAAAACTATTCAGGGATACAATAAGACAAGGAACATTTGTGCTACAGCTCCTGCCACATTAATCAAGTCATAATGTTTTAATAATTCCATGCAACTTCATACGCAATCTGGGCGTGACTCAAGTCTTACCCCTTGCTATTACATAATTAATAGCTTTTCCAAAAATACGCCCACTTTTAAGCTCTATAAATGACTGATTCTGGCAGATGGCTTTTAATTACACCGAAAATGTTGTCGCCGGAAGAAGCCACTGCTCTCAAGCAGCGTAATTATCGCAGCATCAGGGAGATGGTATTTGTCTCCTTTACTGTGGGTGTTAATGTCATGAAACCATCACGTCTGGGCAATGCTTTAAAGTAGTGGGTAGAAAAAAGTATCTATAGATGTATGTATAATTCTATAACTAATTCGCCTTTGCACAGCTGGAACATTGTGCTGCTTGTGAGCACCACCATCTCTATGTATGGCCATTATCACCGATTTGTCTACTATATACACGATATAACACGTATGGTGGAGTCGGTATGCACCGCCTTCCAAACGGCTACATCCATAATGAAGATGACGTACTGTCTATTTGTGCAGCAAAAGTTTTATTTCTTGCTGCGGACTGCCTGCAGTCATCAGATGCTTTTGGATTGCGAAATATTTCATGCTGGTGGGTTTTCTTAGAAAAAAACCCAATTTTCGTTTTATAACACATTTTTGTGCAGATTTTCCGGTGAACGCGCAGCTTAAGCTGCAAATCGATGAAATTATGTCACGTCAATGGAAAAGTACGCGCCGACAGCTGCTTTTCTATCTATATTGCTGCATAGCTATACTCAGCAATTATACTGCGGATTCCTATGGACGCAATCTTTATCATTACTATACCGCGCCCAATGGGGACTGGGAGATAAATCTGCGTAAGTCTGCCTAAGAAAACTGATTCAGTGTTTCATAAAGTAGCGATGTACTTGCAGCGCTTCCCTCTTTGTATCCCGGCTGGCAGGAGAAGCGCATGCAGTTTCCCTATTATCATATACAAATGTATCTAGAGTCTTGCTCCCTCTACATAGCTGGCATGAGTAGGTGCTACTTTATTTTGTAGGCTCTCCCTTGGCCAACTTAAACCCTTCTCTCTTAGCTGCTTTTAGTTTCGAAACGCTTTTCATAGTGCTGTGTCTGCACGGAGTTGGCCTTTTGAAAGCTTTGGTTTGCATGATAGAGAATTCCACTTCTCCCTTGGTGCCTCGTGAGCGTCGTCTGGAGTATCTGCGTTACTGCATCTATCAGTACCAGCGTTTGTCAGCGTAAGTTCGCAGACATATCAAATAATTTAACAATTCTTTCAGTATCAACACTGCTTTTTGCAGCTATGCTTTGGAAATTAACAATATGTATCGTCATCTTTTACTTATACAATTTGCACTGAGCTTGTTTACCTGGGGCCTAGTGCTATTTCAAATGGGCGTTGGCTTGGTATTAAAAATTAATAAAATACTTATTTTTTTTTTTAATTAAAACTATTATTTCTTACAACAGTCTTCGGATAAGTCAACACTGATGCGTATGATATTCTATTTGGCTGCTGCTGGCTATCAGATAGTCATATATTGCTATAATGGACAACAATTTGCTTCTGCAGTGTGTACTCTTTGAAGAATTGCTTATGGTAATTTGTATAGTATCAAAAAATCTCTTACAGAGCGAGGAAATACCTTTGGCTTTTTATAAATGTATTTGGTATGAAGAATCGCGTGAGTTTAGACAATTTATCATGATGATGTTAATGCGCACAAATCGCATTTTTCCGCTCGATGTTTCGTGGTTTTTGAAACTGTCATTGCCCACACTTCTGATGGTAAGTTGAATAGCGAACTTTAAAAGCTTTTAAGCACACATTTTTATCCAACAGATGACTAGAGCCAGTGGACAGTATTTTTTGCTGCTTAAGAATGTCAACGAGAAATGAATTGTATACAGTTATAGATATTTAAGTTACTTAAAGATATTCAGGTTTCAGGCCCTAACGCAGAATGAAAAAATTCCAAATGGGATATATTTTTCATTCTGCCTATGGGTCTTTAATAAAGTCTTTTTGCTTCAACTTTATTGGTTATAGCTTTTGTTTAGGAACTTTTCAGTGCATTCATTAAATCCTAGATATTTATTAATTTATTTATTTGTTTAACCTAATATTTTACATTATTGTTTTTTACTGATTAATTACAAAACATATATGTATAGAGTTAAGCCTTTTCAGCTTTACAACTAAGATATTTGAATTTTAAAAATTGAATCAAAATATTTGTTACATATACTAGATATTTTATAAAAATACACCTAAAATTATAACCAATTTAAAACAAAAGTAAAAATTTATATTATTTCAATATATCAAAATCTTTGTTACCAAAAACAAAAGCAAAACAAATTTTTCAAATAAAAAGACGCAGTTGCCGCCCTGGTCTAAAAGTTTTCAGCTGTCCGTTAAAGCTTTAAAGCTCTTCCGAACAGCTTTGAACTATGCACTAAACCTTACTAAGGTGTCGCAAAGAAGCCTGAATTTTCGGCTGCGCAGAAAAACCTTTACAAAAATGACGTCACAGCTTAAGCTTTATGCTAAGTTGTATGGTAGCTGTGAAAAATCGTGTATTGCATTTAATTAAGCTCCACGTAAATGTCTAAGCTAATTCAAGCCTAGACATTTGGTTTAGCATTTTTAAAAATGTATTAATTTTATCGAAGAGGTCTGTTCCAATTCTCATTGCACTAAAATTGTAGAGAATTTTTTACTTAAATCTGTTTTTTGTGGGTTGGGTTTTATTGTCTCATGTAGAGCTCAAACCACTAGTTTTTATTGTTATTTTGTGATAACACTAGTTTACAGCAAAATGTATCCTCAATATGTTTCAGTCGTTTTCGTAGTAAAATGGCATGCTAAAACCCAAAATTCATTCTAAAAATAAGATATTGCGAAAAAACACCGGTTCTGGATATTAGAAAAAAGTGTCTCTACTACAGCAAATATCTCTGGTTGTACTAAACTGATTTTGAAAATTTGGTACTAAACTACAGAAAATTGAATTTACCCATCGATTATAATTAGAACATATTTTTGTCAAACGGTTTTTACGGTTTAGTATTTATGCGTTCATATGAAATTTTTTAGTTTTTAAAAATTTTTGAAAAAAACTATTTCGAATGTAAAATTAAAAATTTTAAAAAATATTAACTCGTATAGTCCGATCGATTGCGAAAAAAAATGAGTCGGAGTAAAATATATAGTACTAGATTCCCCGAAAAATGCTTATAATTGAGTCAGTGACTTTAGGCTCACTCTTTGAGAGAGACATGAATAACTTGTCTGTTCATTGATTTACCTCGTATAGTTAGACCATGGAAGCTTGAGCTAATAATCGAAACGCTAAGCTTTTTCCGAAGCTTTACGGAGTTGCCAGACTAAAGAAAAATGATTTTCTCTCAACAAGTAACTTTTGCACAATTTCTAAAGAAATCTCCCATGAAATCTTTCTCTTGGCCAAATGTACAGTCGGTCAACGGTCATAATCGTTTAAATAAGTCACTGCAAGTTCACACGTAATGGGGCGTGACACGGGGTTCAAATGACATGAAAGATTTAACGCCAGCTAATGCGTGCTCGGCCCAACTGTTCGGCTACTTCTGCATAATTAATGGTAACAACCCAAAAACACGCCCCATTCATAAGTTTATTAGGGGGTGATTAAGACAATTAGCCGGTAATTACCAAAAATGTCGTCCAAGGAAGAAGCCGCATTGCTGAAGGTGTCTCTTTGAAGCATATCAAGGTGTTATATATTTTTCTTTTATTGTAACAAATTAAGTCTAGTATTTAATAAAAAATTTATTGTTTATTTAACGAGCTCTAGCTACTGGGGCCTTCGACACGCAAATTTACGTAGATTTAGTGGCAGTCTGTCTTTTGAAAGCTTTCTTCAATTTGTAGTTTTTTGAATTTTGATGTATTAAGTAGCATTTGTGAAAACTGATAATATTTTTTATTCGTTTCTAGTTCACCTGTCCAGGGCGACTAATCGTTCTTTGCTTCTGTACGAACGCCTGGATCTGAAGGATTATAAAAGATTTTGAGTTCTTATGTGTGCAGGCAGCTCAAATTTGTTTTTAAAAAGAAAAATACAAAATTTATACAGACGTGGCTATATCGTCTTCTCTAGTCATCCTTATCATACTTTTTTATATTTCGAAGATTTTTACATTTTTGTAGTTGCAGTCGAAAACGACTTCTATTTTTTTCATGTACTAAATCGCAGATTAACAGATGCTACCTTTTGCACTACATATACAGCTACAAAAAGAGTATCAAATAATAATAAAAAAAATTAAATTTTTTCTTTACTTTTTTGCACTTTAAAGGCGTACGAATGTCGCCCATATGTTGTATTTATAAGTGCATGAAAATATGTTTAGCATTTATTTATTCAGTTGAGGCTAAGTTTCCAAGCTTGTCATTATAAAGTTTGCTGCTGGCATGACAATGGATGCAATTTTCCTATGAACACATCATCATCATCATCATTTCCTTTATCTCCCACTGGAGCATTGGGCGTATGAACCCATACAACTTTGAAAATAAGCTTGTACATTTTGAACTAATTTACATTTGTTCTTTCATCTATATAGGGTGGGCTATCTGTTGGTGGATGCTCTTTAACATATGTCAAGTTCAAAACTACTCAATTTAGTCATGGATCATTTAACAACCAAACAACGCGCAAAAGTGATACAGGCGTACTATGAAAATGGATGTTCTGTGAAAAAAACATAGTTAAGGCCAGTGTCGACGAGTCGCCGGGAACATCGATGCAAATTACACCTTGCTAGGAACACTTTGCGTTGAACTTTGCATGCGGATTTGCATTTACATGCTTAAAAGATTCCAATGACGCAGCAATTGATGCCCACGTAGCATTGATGGGAGAACAGCCGGAGAGTTTTCGTCGTAATGCATAAATGAGTAGCTTCAAACTTGCATTTGGTATATACATTGGCCCAATTTTGTTGGAATATGCACGATTAAAGTGCTATTAACAAACAAATCAACAGATGGCCCAACCTATATGAATACTGTACAACTTCCTCTGTGTTGTACAACGTTTCATAGACAGGCATAGTTTTTGCAGAAAATCTGGTATGTACTTCAATGTCAAATTCAATCTCATTACAAAAGTTGGTCCATAATAACTTTGACATTTAATAATCAGTCCAAAGGCAGTTCTGGTAGTTGCTTTAGCATTCAAGACCTCCACAACAAGTAAGTACTCTGCTACTGGTGCTCTTTCAAATGAACATAAGCTTGGTAATGTCAGGTATTTTGTCATTTCTATTGGCATTTAAAATCATGCCTCTTGCCATCACACCTTTTCGTTTTGGTCCTTTAGAGCGCATGGAATTCTATATAGCTTGCCATTAGATTGTCATCTATGGCAATAATGGCCAGCAATTCACAACAGCTGTAGGTACTCTTTGGTACTTTTTGTTGTTGCTGTTTTTTTTTTTTTTTTGGCCATAAACCCTTTGCAACCTTTTTTGCTTTATATGCTAGGCATATGTACTGTCATTGCCACTGAACTTACACATAGCGAACAAATACCGTGTACATTATATAAGCTATATGTTTGCAACAAAAATGCTGTGAATCCAGACAACTCATTAGAATGATGACAATGCGCACGATTCATTCTTTCAATCTAGATGTGTCCTGGTTTCACACAAATGTCATCGCCCACATTTATGATGGTAACTGCGGCTCCAGGCATAAAAAACCTTTCATTTGAACTTGAATATTAACAGATGGTTAAAGCCAAGGGACAATATTTTTTGCGGCTACAAAATGTCAGCAATGAATATGAAGTAATGGAAATGTGGGTGATAGGACTTGCCTGTTAGCGATATCCGCGCTCGGCTTAAATATAAAATGTTGTATTTGCGTAAATTGTTTACTACATTTTTTGTAAGGACTTATTAGAAACGAAAGTATTTTGGCCATTACTGGACTTAAAAAAACTTAAATACCATTACATTATAATACAACTTATCGTATTAACAAAAGTTTGCATGTCATATAAATTTATAAATACAATATATATGTAATATAAATATATAACTAAAAAATCCTCGTCTGAGAATTGAACCTTGGTGCCTAGACATTGCGTGTGTTAAGTTTTGAGGCCGACACTTAACCAACAGAGCTGCCACTGTGGCAATAAGAATTTCCGCCTCTTAAGTACTTGTAAATATTTTCAGTGCTAATGGTCCGATTAATCCGTAAGAATCTGCTCATTTATAGAAACAGTTTTATACTTGCCACACTTTTACCATATAAAATAAATCTATATCTTTAAAATTATGAAAATATATAATATATATATATTGAAAGGGGGCGTGCCAGAATAAAAACATAAACTTGACCTGTCTGCTCACATATGGATTCCAAATTAGAAGTTTAGTTATACCAGCTCTTATACTCTCAGATATTTAGGAGTTCAGACGAACATACATGTCTAGGTCAATTTTTGTTATTTCCTTTGACCATATTATAGGTAACTTTGGGGTCTCCGATATCTCATTCACTATGTTACATACTTTTGCTCAAATTTAATATCTACCATGAATATAAAGTGGATAATTAGTCTTGTAAACCATTGTGGTTGGGGTTTGGCTAATATTTACTTTGAATGCATTGGTCAAAGAACAAAATTTAAAGGGAGCTGGGAAAGTGCTATTTAAAAGAAGTAGTACCATACATCACGAAAGATGATTTATAGCAGCCCGTTTTAGAAATATATTACTATTGATCGCAGGTTTGGAGTGAGCTTCTTTGATCTAGTACATCACGCAATACATCTTGTGACTGCTACGTGTTGAACTTCAACTTTCATCCCGAACTGAAATTAAAGATAAATTAGAAAATTGTAAATAGGGCTGACTCCCAAAAATGAATGTCTTCTTAGTCATCAAAACAAAATGGTGAAGGGCGATGAAAAAATGACTAAAATTAGATTGCTTAAGGATATTTTGCTCAGAGTAGGGTATCTAAAAGATAAAACCTTTGATGCCGTATCACCTCTTTTGGGGTTGCTGTGTATTTGCTTCTGAGTGAAACTAACCAATTCTATTCTACAGATAAAGATGCAACTCCACCTTGCATCATGATCTGGGATTAGAGACCGTCTAATTATAAACATACTAGTCCTTACAATAAATGTCTTCTAAGTCCACTGATCAGAATGACAAGCGGTCTCTGCAACGCCAATCCCATAGGAATGCTAAAAAATGAGCTACTTCATGGACCTTTTGCTCTCTATAAAGATCTTCAAGATGAGTCCAATTGATATCGTATAACCTGTTTTGGGACTCTACTCTGCCTCCTGTTTATTCGCTTTGGAGTGGGAAAAAATAAAACTGCCCAAATCTATACTATAGATACAGTTCCTTCAAAATGAGGCCTTGCGTGAGGAGCTCCACCTTCCATCGCGACCTATGACTAAAGACCATTGAATTTCAAAGCCATCAGACATATTAGTTGTTGCAATGAATGTCTTCTTAGGCCACAGAACAGAATAAAAAGTAGTCTCGTCAATGACAATTCCATAGGAGTGATAAAAAAAAAGGGGCTCTTGACTTTTTTTGATATCCTATTAACTGTTTTGGGCAGTCTAGAATCTGCTTCGTGTTTACCATCTGTGTGGGTACAAAATGCGAAATTGTCTAGCTCTATTCTACAGATATAAATCCTTTAAGAAAAGGCCTTACGACAGATTGCTGCAAGGAAAGGGTATTTGAGAAACTGCACCAAAATTAAAAACTAGAAAATCGGTTAAATTTTTGAAGCACTTCCTTCAAATTCTGAGTCTTTTATAAATGATGACGATGACAACGAAATTTTTTTTTAATGGAGTTTACTTAGTGCGTCAAGCTACGTAAAACTGTTTAAATAAATATATTGCAAATTCTCGTCTCATGGTTTTATAGTCAACATCTAGCATATTAAACCCCTTCGGTACGTTTCTGAGGCATAAACTGTTTTTCCACCTAGTAGCACATCAAATTATCCGACAATTCATCGTAGATTAATTAAAATAAAAATTGCCACTTAAAGTTGTGCGTTTGAAGAGTTTAGAGACGTGTCCTGGCTGCATGTCTAGCCTATGGCATATTGCCATGGTAACCATATTATTTGCCAGTTCCTGGCTGTTGGACGAACGACAAGAACTGACAAGCCTATGGTGGCTGAGGCTCATTATATTTGATGGGCCATAGATACTTGGAGTGAACAAGTAGTATTTATTTTCGCTAGCTGATAATTCATTTGGAGCATTAAAATAATGAAACTGCCAGCAGATAACGAACGAGGGATAAAGCAAAGTCCATCTATTAATTGCACGATGCTCTGCCTGCTGCCATTTCCAATCAGTTTGCCTTATTTATTTATAAAATTGGCAAACTGTTTTTCTTCCAAGACAATGCTACTGAGCAAGGAGCCATATTTTAAGCCTTGCCAGCTTTAAGAGACCGATAGCTGAGTTATGGAGCTTCCTAGTTGCGAGCTGTTCCTTCGTCCTATGGCCGAAATATTTTTAATGCACATTTACTATTTGTTTGTTTGTTCGTTTTTTTTTTCCGACTGAAAGTTTATTTTTATTGCTTATTTTTACCATTTAGTATCTTCTTTTGTTTGCTCAGCAGCAGCAGCCTTGGATAGCTTTTTATCTGCAACACTTTGAGGACTTTTTTGTAGCTCGTCTAGCTTGTAAAAAAACGGTTAAAGGACATCCCTTTTTTTGTCTGCTTATTGAGGCATATGAATATTGTAGATTTGTTTGTGGCTATGTACTACGTTACATAATAGCATGTATCTGTGTGGGTATTTTTGGGTTGTCTGTGCGTGTGTTGGTGTGTCTGTGTTTGAGGCTTTTACTTGCATAATTTACATTTAAGCAACACTTCTCCAGCATTGTGGCATTATGTTTTCATTGTGTGATTTGCCTTATTCATTGCCAGGACATCAAATTTGTTGCATGCCCCAATTTTTTATCATTTAGATGTCGTTTGTTATGGCAACGTTTTAAATACAAGGTTTTGTCTAAACTAAAGCTACCAAAAGATGATAAAGTCTAAAAATTTGCTAAATAAATTATGTTAAATGAAACGAATGATCATTGGTATGAGGGTCACTCTGAAGCTGTGCGTAGTTTCTATGATCACAGGAACTAATTATTTCTTTCAAAAAACTTTTTCTGCCGCAGTAGAAGGTTTTGTTACCAGATTGGAATTATATAGTATATTTGTTCATCTGGTAACAACATAACCTTGAAATATTAGTGACTCCGAATCTGTATTACATAGATTTGTGATGAGTAAGCGTAATTTTGGAGATCTTTAGTTTGACTTCTATAATTTAAAGAAATCTGCTGCTGAAGTACCTCAATGACTTGAAGAAGCATTTGGTGAGGCTGTTTTAAATGAGATAAGTTGTCATCACAGCCTTCAAAGGATTAAAAACCATAAGTTTGACATAGAAGTCAAAGAAATGGGATATATTATTGGAAAAAGAACTTGAAGTTACATTGAAAGAGGGGCAAATAGCAATTTTACATCGTTCAAAAAGAAGCAGATTGGGATCTTGGGCACCCAAATATTTGGTCTATCACTGTATTAAAATGTTAAGTAGCGTAGTTTGTTTCCACAAAAGTTTACAATTGCTTTATTTATTAGGCTTACATATCCAAAAATCTAGTTTCTGCTTAACTTTGATTGATAGGTTTAGTTAATAGTTGATACTCTAATGTAAGTATGTGAATTTTATAATTTTTAAGAAAATTGTAAATAAATATTTTTATTCTGAAGCAGCTTACATAAACGCATGACGGCCTTGACTCCAACTAGGAACCTAATTTAGGACACTAACTAATATATAAACTCATATGTAATTTTGTTAAAATTAATTTAGTTTTAAGAGATAAGTAGAATCTCACAATGAAAATAGATACAATACATTTGTATTAATGATGACTTTCTTTTTTAATCTATGTTGCCAAAAAATTAAAAAAAATATATATATTTTGGAAAAAATATTTATTTTTTTTTAGCCAGCACATTTTCTTAAAAAAATATATGAAATTTTCGTGTTTTTTTAAATCTTTTTATACGTACTTTATTTGGTGTTAATATGAATCAAATCGATTTGGTGGAACAATGTTAAGGAAATAAAAAACGAGCATATGATTTTTTTTTTTTAAATTAATGAAAAAAATGTTGTTTTTTTTTTACACTTAATATTTGGTATTTATTTTCTTAGAAAAACGGTATGGCTAAAGTAAAAAAAAATGTTTGAAACTGAATTATTATTAATCATAAAAAAAAAAATTTTAAATTTAAAAGTTTTTCTTTGATTTTAAGAACAATCATCGCAATTATATGCAGCAGTACTGTAAAAATTAAAAAAAAAAATAATAATTACATTTGATTATAACTACTCAAACGAAAAAGAATTTAATAGGGGCATTCCCTCAAAAGCGTTCAGCTTGATTTCACGGCATTTTGTACTAAAGATCACGAATCAGCAGGGTACACTTTAATTTTATAAATATGAAGAAACTTTTGAACTTTTCTGCTATCCACTCAGAGATGTGCAAAATTTGTATTAAATGAAGGAAGGTGATGGTGGATGGAAGGTGGTAATACTCTCTTGTCTTTATAAGCTTACATTAGCTGACTTTATATAAAATTCTTCTGATTTAAATTTCATCAACAAAACTTTTTTGGTTTTCTCTCATATTTCCTCAATGATTTCGATTTGTCACTTGCTCATCTTAAAGAATGCAAAAATTTTAGCTGCCTCATGTTATCCTTCCGACATCTATTTGCCTTAATTTGTCGCATCAATAAGTAAGGTCATGTGTGTTACCAGAAAGTCGTTAGCACTCGTTTCAACTGACTGTGTGCTAATGTACGCAGAACTGAAGGTGAAATTCATCAAAAAACGTTGAAAAAAGGAGGAGTTGAAGAAAAAAGAGACGATGGCATGATAAATTGAGCGCAGTTGAGCGCGCACGTGAGACGCCTTCAGCGGTGTCAACGCCTGGAATTGGCATCCGTGGAGATGAACTGTAAATGTGACTTGAAATGTAACTGTAATTGTTACTGTATAACAGTAACTGTAACTAAGACTGGGACTCCATTACCGTTACTTGGCTAGGTATGGGTCGTTTGGGCCACGGTGTTTTGCTGCAGAATTTTTAGCATAATGATGATGAATATGCTACACACATACATAATCGCTTTATTATCCTGTCCCGCATGTGCTTCTGCATCTGAGTTGTTAAATACACAGCGAAAAATTGAGTACTAATAATCGATTATATTGGGAGAAGAATCGAGAGCATGACTTACTATGCAGTGCAATTATATTCTTTGAAGACATAAGTAGCAGGTTTCACATCTATAATCGGAAAATTCGGCCTATATTCTATATTCTGCATCGTTATATTCTTAAGGAAGTTTGTGGGCGTACGTTAACAAATTTGATATTTTAACCTCGGAACCATAGAGCAGGACTGTCGAAAGGTATTGTCTGTCGGTGCTGGGGGCACCAGGCGCGGTGCTGGTGAATTCTTCAAAATTACTCTTAGATCTATATAATTGTTATCAAACGAGAGCCCCAGATCGAGCAAGACTCTTAAAGGCCCTTTCATAGGATTAAAGGCTTAATGAATTTCCGCAGAGTATACAAGAGGCGGAAGATCGCAGCGCAGAATATAACTTTTTTTAAAGGAACATGTCTTAAATTAACTCGATCTCCTGGCCAGATTGGAGCTCGTTAGATAGATATCGTTATCGTTATGCACCAAAAAAAAAAATCCAATTGGAAAACTCTTGGAAGAAATATGCAGAAGTAAAATCTTTTCAGATTTTTACTGTTACGGCTGAGAAAACCTCCTTCCGACTTCACCAGAAAAGCAATCAACTGGATCATACGTGGAAAAGACAGCTTATCAAAGCCACGTTTCTTCGTACTTTGGAATAGCAACAGAAAATGTCCACTTTGTGTCCTTACCCAATAGGCTACAGATACCTAATTCGGTATGCAGACTTATGTGAGTCTAACGAACAAAGCCGTGTTGACTTTATTTCAAAACATACACCACCGCCGTCCCTGGACATGCCTATAATCATTAATACATCGAGTCAAAATTTGACGCTGCTTATTCCACTGTGGAGCACTGCCTCGACTGATTCACATTATGTCTTGGTTTCGTTTATTTCCAATTGAGAAGCTCTATTTCTCCAAGTGCACTGGGCAAACTTAAAAATTAGAATAATGCTCTTTCCAACTGACTAGCAACAGTCAGTGTGTTCAAAACCATTTAATTGAAAATAAACATTGTACATAATTTATATAACGTTCATGTGCAAAAATCTAAATTATGTTTTTGTTGTTCCTATGAGACATTAAATCTTTTGGCGTTAATGGAATATAACAAAAACAGTGCTTTTAAAATTAAATGAAAACAAAATTATATTTAAGCTCTTTATGGAATTTATTAGAAATTTATCCATTTTAAAGTCTAATTATTTACCCTATACTATGTACATATATACTTCCGCAAGCAGTACATGTGCCGGAAACTTGATGAAAGAAAACAAACATTGAATGGCTTACACACAGATAATCAAATAGCTAATATGTTTGCCTGTTAGCCAAACAATGTATCTTATCTTTGAAATTGCATTTATCCTGAACCTAAACAAGACTAACCACACACAGACACATACGCAAACAGCAGCAAAAAGACATAGATGTATATGTATCGTATATTTATATATCTTATAGCTATATAAATAAGTCAGCCTTATGTATACGTAATGTTGACACAGTCGTCTATTTGTCGCCCAGCCGCAACTTTCAGCTCTGTTTCTAATATATTTCACTGCTATTAGTCGGATTGTCTTGGGCATAATCAAGTTAATACCAAAGTTTGGCTGCCTTTGATCAAGGTTAAAACAAGAGTGTGTCCATAAACGAGTACGTGTCTTTATGTACGCTTTAGTATCGATAAAAACATCGAGTGTCGATATGAATGTGAATTTCTTGTAACGCATTTTCCATAAAACTCAAACATGCCTCCTGCTACAACAACATCTCTAAAAACGCTAAATATGTGATTTGTTGGGCTAAAAGAATTCCGTCTACAGGACCTGGCTTGTGTTTGTTTAAATTAAAGCGCTTAAACTTTAAGTTAAAAACATAATTTAAAATACTTTGAAAACACTCTTTAATAACAGCAAACTAATTTAATTGTGTACCTTTTATAAAAGTTTAAAGGCAAAGCTTTTAATGTAATATGCTTTATTTTATCTAAAAACAAATTTTTGTTTATACTGTAACCATAGGCAACATAGGGTATGCATCAGGCAGAAGGGTACATGAGGTGTTAATACCGACCAATTCGCATAGTTGCGGTACAGACTTGGCTTTGCGGTAAATAAAATTTAAATAAATAAACCAAAAATTATAGTGCAAATTGTACAAACAGTCAATTAAAATAAAATGGCGTGTGTTCAAGTCAGGCGCGAACGACTTTGAGATGCTCTGCACCAACACATTCTATGGCAACTTAGTAACAATAGCTAAAAAAAAAAAATTTAATAAAAACTAAAAAATAAAAGAATTCCTCGACTAGGAATCGAACCTTGCTCCAGAGACATCCCTAATGCAACTCATCTACTTTGGTATTCAGGCCATTATAATGATGTTGACTATAAGGATTTTTACAAAGGGTATACATCCTAGATTTGTGCGATGACAGAAGGATGCGCTTCAGATTCCTGAAAAAAAGTACAGGGTATCACAGTGTCTGTCACCGCCTACAATGAATCAAATTTTTTTATTTCCCAAATTTTACACATTTGAGAAATCTCCGACGTCTCCATTTACATAAACGTTATGTACGCCCTATCTTAAGGTATACTTATTCACAGAAATGGTGAATACACTCTATGTTCCTTCAAATAATATCATTCGTAGTCCTAACACCGCTGCCTAAAGGATTTCCAGGAAAATGCATGTTTCCTAGAATGCGGCGACTGAATTGCTTTAGAGCTCCCCCGGCACGACTTGTGCCGTGATGAAGAATCTGGTGACTAATTTTGCGGGCCTGGCAGGCCAACACGGGGAAGGCAGTGTTGCTGCCAGCAGTTGGCGATGGCTGGGCAAGCGCTGTTGATGCGTTTGTCAGCCGCCCGAGGACGCATAAAGCTGCATTAACAGTATGTTCCTTTGGCACAAATTCTCTGTGGTTGACTCTATTCGAATCGATAAAGCTAATGAGCATGCTTGGACTTGCTCATGCGAGCATTTTTCCGGCATGTAGACATTTGGGCTTGGTAGTCAGCACTTCAAAGTCAGACTGAAATGTTCACATCTAATCCTTCAGCTCCAAAAGACTGCATATGACGCAGCGTGACGAGGGATGTTGTTGCGGGGATGGCTCTATGGCTTAAAGTCAACTCGAAATATTTACTTACTCGGAAAAAAACTCTCCGAGCAGAACCTATATAACTAGAAGAACAAGACAAAAAAGACCGTAAAGGACAGTAGAACTGCAAAAACAAAAACAAAAAATTATCCGTAAAATTCTTTTCAAAATTTGAAATGGCTTTATCTCAGAAACCAAGTTTATGGTGTGCTCCAGCAGAGAATCGCGGCGTCTTGATTCTCAGGTCACTGCAGGCAGCTATAGCTTTGAGTCTGTCAAGGAATTCGTATATCTTGGCTCCACGGTAACAAACACCAGTAATGTCAGTCTGGAGATCAAGCAAAGAATAACTCTCCAACAGGTGCTACTTAGGACTCAGTAGGCAAATGAATAGTAGAGCTCTCTCTCATCAGACAAAACTGATACTCTATGGGACACTCATCCTTCCAACCCTCTTAAATGGCGCAGAGGCCTGGACGGTAACACAGTCGGATGCAGCTGCTCTTGGAGTGTTCGAGAGAAAGATTCTTCGCAAGATCTTCGGTCCCGTTTACGTAGGCGATAATTATCGTGCTTGATGATGAGCTGTATGAGCTATACGGCCATATTGACATAGTGAAGCGAATAAGCATTCAGCGACGTTGCTGGCTGGGTCATGAAGTTTGTATGGACAGGACCAAGTGCCTGGAGGGAAATGTTAGACCAGGTTGAGACCCATTAGGGTTTTATTGGCCAGTTAAGAAGAAGAAACTAAGAAAAACAAGCTTACTTTGGTATAACAAGAGCCAAAACATGACCCATAAGTTGTTAAAAATGCATCAGAAGAGTATATCGATGACTAGAGCAATGGAGAGCGGCAATGGTGCAGAGAGAAAGCGAAAAGATGGCGTACGTTAAAGTCGGGCGCAGACGACTTTGGGATACCCTGTACCACCACATTGCAATTAATTCCGACACATTGCTTAAAACCTTCAAAAGATATTTTTTTTTCGGCAAATTTGGTTACAATGTTTTCATAAAAAAAGATGGCGTACGTTAAAGTCGGGCGCAGACGACTTTGGGATACCCTGTACCACCACATTGCAATTAAGTCCGACACATTGCTTAAAACCTTCAAAAGATATTTTATTCGGCAAATTTGGTTACGATATTTTCATAAAAAAAAAGAAATCAGTCGAATTTTGCACCAAACAATTTTTTTGACCGATCGGTCCTATGGGGACTATATGATATAGTCAACCGATTTTGATCAAATTTAGTACACTGATTGGGAACTATAAAAAACTCCCGACAGCCAAATTTGGTTCCGATATCTTCAAAACCAAACGAAACACAACGAATTTTGTAAAAAAGCGTTTTTTTGACCAATTGTTCCTATGGGAGCTATATGATATAGCCAACCGATTTTGATCAAACTTGGTGCAGTGCTTGGGTACTCTAAAAGACTTCTTAATGCCAAATTTGTTAACAATATCTTTACAAACAAACGAAACGCAACGAATTTTGTAGAAAAAACGATTTTTTGACCGATTGGTCCTATGGGAGCTATATGATATAGTCAACCGATTTTGATCAAATTTGGAACAGTGCTTGGCAACTTTAAAAAACTTCTTAATGCCAAATTTGGTTACGGTATCTTCACAAATAAACAAATCACAACGAATTTCGCACAAAACACGTTTTTTTGACCGATTGGTCCTATCGGAGCTATATGATATAGTCAACCGATTTTGATCAAATTTGGAACAGTGCTTGGGTAGTCTAAAAAACTTCCTATTGCCGAATTTGGTTCCGATATCTTCAAAACCAAACGAAACACAACGAATTTTGTACAAAAAACATTTTTTCGACCGATCGATCCTATGGGAGCTATATGATATAGTCAACCGATTTTGATAAAATTTGGTACAGTGCTGGGGATCTCTAAAAAACTTCCGACTGCCAGATTTGGTTATGATATCTTCATAAACAAACGAATTATCCATCTAAAACTTTTGCTTTTTTTCGAGGTCCTCTGAAACACCCCTTTGGGAGCTATACTATGTAATCCCGATATCAAAAAAATAAAATAAACTTGTCTCCTATGGATTAACAAGGGATCTTATCTGAAAGTTTGGTTGCTCTAGCTCTTACCATCTCTGAGATCTAGGCGTTCATACGGACAGACGGACAGACGGACAGACAGACAGACGGACAGACGGACAGACGGACATGGGTATATCGACTTCTCGAGTCACACTGATCATACTTTAGGTAACTTTGGGGGGTCTCCGACGTCTCCTTCTGTACGTTACATACATTTTCGGCTTGCACAAACACAATATACCCTTTGTACCATACGGTACAGGGTATAAAAACAACGAGAGAAGACAAGTAAGAAATATTTTTTTTCACCAGATTTGAAAAGTTGGAATCTCATTACCTGAAGATTTGAAGAAATCTGAAGAAATTAAGTAGAAAGACGCAACGGTCAGGCTCTGATTGTGATTGAAAATGTATGTAGAGCTCACGGCCACAATGATTAACCATGTCAAAACAGAGATCACTCTTTCCATCGCTTCTAGTTTGCTCCCATTGGGCGGCTTCCCCTTTGGCTATTTAGTGTTGAAGCATGGCAATCATGTAAGAGGCTTTGAGGGAAGAATATTTTTTTATTTTAACAGTAAATACGTTTAAATAAACTGTACCAGTATTTCAAACACCAAGCTTCTTTCCTGATTATGTTCTGTTGTGGACAAGCATTGTACCCATTAGTTACTTGTCATTGCGAGAAAGATTCGATGTTCTCGTTTTTTTACCATCTGTCTCTCACAGTACGAACGTCTCTTTCTCAGTTTCCTGAGAATGTTATTTTAAAACGGTTTGTTGAGTTAAATTTGGGAAGTGCACAGAGTGTTCGTCGCAGAGACGTATCGATATCTTTTTTGTGACTTTTTGTGTAATGAATTTTAAGGTGAATTGTAAATTTAAATTGAAAATTAGATCGAAAAAGACAGTTTTAGACGACACAACTATTGCTAGTTTATGCGAATCGTTAACATCATTACATTAGAAAAGCAAACACAAACAAAATGGAAAGTGAAAGCAAATATTATTAATTGAAGAATACATACTTAGAGGCTAAAGAGCACATGCTTGTGGATATTCATGAGTAAGTAGGACATATACTATAGTCACACGAGTGACGAATTGGGGAGAGGACACAATGAGTCAACAAGGCAATAGCCTCCATAAATTCGCCATAACATCAAGCCTTTAAATAGAAAGCTTTTAAGCCGCAGAGGCACTTTGTACATATTTCTTAAGTCTTTGGTTGCCTAAAAGACTATTAACAATATACGTCGTTTAGACGTATCGTCAACTTTACAAGGCAAAAAAAAGGTTACATAACCTATCAAGTATTAAATGAAAAAATTTAGATACACATAATATTGTATTATTTATGTTTTAAGTTTCACTAAAAATTTAAATGTGCTTAAGCCATGTTTAGAAGAATATTCTTATCATTAGAGCGGCTTGCCGTTGGCTAATTTTTACAGCTGCTACTCATGTTAATAGTGTGAATTGTGGGCAAAAAATGCCTTAGGAACAGTTGGTCCTATGTAAATTTATATGCCCACTCAATTTGAGCTGCACAGTGAAGCAAGGTTCATTGTGCCTTTAAGACCGTCACGTTGTCAAAGTAACTAAAAGCGCTTAAGCATGAAGCCAAATAAAATCAACTAAATTATGAATAAATCAATCAATTTTAAATGTTTATCAAGCAAAGACTACAAAAGCGTCTAGCACTCAACAGCAAGAGAGCTGACACTGATTGAGATGAAGAAAGAGGCATTGTTTCGACACTTGAAAGGCTTTTGCATAATAAGTAATTTATGGGCCATTTTGGACAACAAAAGTTATAACTTGTGGTGCTAACGAAAGATTGGCCAAATTCTTGTTAGAAACATGACCAAAATGCTCAACTTTTATGCCACCCAAAGCCAAGTTAAAGTATCTTAAAGTGCGTATATAAGCTCTATTTAGGCAAAAATGGCTACGTGCATGTGTGTGCGAGTGTTTGTGAGAGCTTTCATGAAGGGCTTGGCGAAATTTGCATCCCAACTGGCTAGCATACACACAGATACTCCTAAAATCGAGCATGTTGTCTACGTGAGTGAGCAAGTTGTGCGTTGCAGCTAAAAAAAAAAAAAGTACAGTAGCTGTGTGGGTGTGTGTAGGTACGTTTGTGCGTGTGTGTAGGTGTGTTTGTGCGTGTGTGTCTAACTGACTATCCGGCCCTTAACAATGGCGTCACAAAAGCCCTACGGAAGTGCAATTTCAAGCAAGCCATAAAACAAGGTAGTACGTCCTATTAAGAGCCTCCCACACAGAGAATTAAGCTGGTTTTGAACTAGTGAAAACTCACTAGAAAATTCATTTTCAACAACTGAGCGCACCAAGTAAAATAAAATTTGCTGCACTTTAATCGGCATTTTCCATTAGGAAAGTTTATGTAATGAAGTTTCTTTTTATACGCTGTACCTTTGATTAAGGGGTATATTCAAATTGTGCAAATGTAGGTAACATATAAAAAAAAAAAGATATCGAAGATCCCACAAAGTTACCTGCAATATGCTTAAAAGAGGAAGAGAATTTATTCTAGACATGTCAATTCGTCTGTCTGTTCATTTGTATGAACGCCCGGATTTTGCAGACTATAAGAGCTAAGGTAACCATATGTGAACTTGAACTTCTTATATGACTAGTCAGATAAAAAAAGCACTATATTTTCCACGCAGTCCTTAAGCCAGTGTGAATGTTACCTCCAACATTGAAATCCTTCAAAGATACAAATCTGTAATGCCATAAACATTGTAAGCGCTCCTTGGCAAGTAAGCCAGCAACGAGTTCAATTGTTAAATATTCCTTATGCTGTGTTACCATGAAAACTAACTGATAAGTTAATCTACTAGACAATAATATGGAAGTAAGACGGCTGAAGACGTATATCAGAATTTATCGAAGATATCGGCAAGGAGAGCACGCAGAAACGAAAAAAATCGGCAAAGCCTAAATTTTTGGAAATTTCTCGCACTAGAGGTTCGTAATGGGATTAAAGTTGACTCACTAAAATGATATATTTTAGTGCTTCCCTCTTGTACCTTTGCTCCAGCATCAAAGCCAACAAAGATGTTAGTATGGAGATCATTGATGCTGCTTTGGTCTAAGTAGGCAATTGAAAAACAGAGACCTCTTTGCGAGTACTTGTAATGTTTTAGAGAAAAGAACTCCCAAAGATCTTTGATGGAATGATGAACTGTATGTGCTCTGCGGCGACAATGGAACCCAGCGAAGCGTTAGACCATGCCTGAGTTCGAAGACCGGGTAGTGAGCTCACTATCTGCCTTTCGTATCAGGAGTGGCAGAGGAGTGCGCAAAGCAGTGACCGTAATCTGACGTCAACAAATAAATCAGTGTGGTACCGATTGTGTTCGTATGCATAAATGTATCGAGGTGAAATTTACACTATGTGATAGCCACACCTCATACGGTGTGCAAAATGTAATTTCCACTTCGATACGTTAAAATCATGCAGGTTTTCAGGTTTTTTCTTACGAAACATTACAATGTATCATGAAAGGGTGAATAGCAACGGCTGCAATCTTAAATAACGATTCACTTGACCTTATTTCAATTTTGTTGTTCACATTTGCTTCAATATTTTAATGCATTAATTCTTTGTTGCAACAGTTTAAGAATAGTTTAAAATTTTTGATAAATTGCAATTATCTATTGTTGAAATTAATGCATTTGTGCAGTGCGAATTTCAGGTAAGCATTAAAATAGTGAAAATAATTTTTGAGAGTGAATGAAACAAAAAAAAAATCGAAACAGAATAGTATCAAAGGAGTCAACGTATTGAAAAGTCAGGCAGGACCGACTCTAGCACGGCAATGGGAGGAACATTATGGAAATAAAGAATTGTACAGAGTATATTATAATGTAGAATATATTTTTTTTCAATTATATTTATTTACAATCTATCTCTTAGACAAGAAGTAATAAACAATAAACAAGCAAACTGTGAAATCTTCCCAAAAAATCCCCCCCATCGTCCCTTCCGTTACAAATAATTACTTCTTTTTGCAAATGCGGATGCAGTGTATCCCACGTTCGGGAATCGCACCAACTGATGCACTTCCTGTTTTAATTCATCTCAACTTACTCTAGCACAGTGGCACTTGATGTTCGTAGCTATATCGCATTACCATTGGATGCAGCATCTCTATTTGTGTGTATATATGTATTGTGTACACATGTATTTGTAAATACGAGTATATACGTTATAATTCCACATTATTCCTCTGTGTTTGTGCATTCTGGTCTGCCTTAAACCAAAATAATGGATATGGATAAATTTTTAATCACCAAGTGCTAGTGAAGTTGGGTTATATCTCAGGCACAACAAGACTATACGATGTAAAATTTTAAAATTGAAAAAAAAAAAATACAAAATCCTTCTCGGAATAATGCAAGCCACTTTATTAAATTTACGTTTCACTGTGATATGTGCGCCCTCTGCAGGCTAGAAAGAAAGGAAATCAGCATTTTATAACAAGCCAAGTGCTACGAGGGCAGTTTGAAAAGTCAATGAAAGATGTCCATTTCGAAAAATTGTATTTCTTTTAAATAAGCTAATAATAATTGATCTCTTGAACTCTTGAATTGAAGGGTAAAAGTGGTACTAAATTATGTAACTGGAGAGACAGACCACAAAAATGTTGTACACCTTGCACAGAAACGCCGTTTTTCGGGTCCATAACCAGCAGCAAATTACTATTTTAAAGTTAAAGCAAAAAGAGTGGTATACGGGATGTCGATATGGACTAACCACAAATATCATTTATGTTAGGTGATGGTTAACTGGAGAACAACACCGTTTTGACAATTAGTGAAACCCAGCCCGACTTATGCAAAAGAGTCAAGCAAAATTTGGCCTTTTGGATGAGGTCCTGTGCCCGATGCCGAGGATAGGTTAGATAAGGTTAGGTTGAAGCGGCTGCTGGCTTAGACAAGCACACTAAGGAGGATAATAATGCCATAATATTAAAAGGAATTCAAATCTAACAAATTCAAGCAGATCACCCATAGCTCTAAATTTTAAATAAATGAAAGATGTGATAATATAATAATTGTATTTTTTATACCCAATTCCTCTGGTATTTCCAGCAAACACATGCAACCTTAATATTAGGCAATATTTCGGCATGTTTAAAAAGTTTGTACATAATCCTATTAAACAAAACTTGCCGAATTATATTAATTTCCTCAAGAATTAAAATTGTAATAAATTTTACGTGTTTCAAGGTAAGAGGGCTGTTTGATAGTTTAAATTTTAACTGTGCCAGATTACAAACTATTGGGGTCAACCGTGTCAGCGTGACCAGCAAAGGAGTATGTATGTCGACATGAATCAATAAGCTTCACCTGCATAAGCAGCTTTTGCTAGTTATGCTCTCTGGGATCTAGTTGCTGCTACGGCTGAAGAGACAAACGTAGCATAGTGGCAAGTCTGAATGAAAAATGTTGTAACGAAGTATTATTGAAACTAAAAACAATTATTTTTAAGTTAAAATTAAGGTTTTTTCTCCCATTTTTTCTTTAGTAACTTCATGTTGAATTAACACCAGCATCAATACACATATGTATGTAAGGTCAACATTGACATAATTGTAAATATTTCAGTTGAAAGCATTTGCTAAACTCTGCACAATAATACTTATTTACCATTAGCTTTAATGAAAATGTAAAGGGAATAAAACAAATAAATAATTAAATAAAAACCAAATACAAATATATTTGCATCAACTTATCGACATTGGAAGCTGATCATCAAAGTAAAATTAATATATCCTGCTAGAGCAGGAAGTCTGTTTCAAAATAAACATTAGTCATTGGGAAACTGTGGGCTATTAATATAAAACAATTTCAATAACAGTGATTCAGAATATCAGGGAACAAATCAAGCGGATGCATAAAGTCCGGTTTTTACAAAAATGTTATAAATAACCACGAAAATGTTTATACAAGTCATGGCAGCTACGTCAGAGTTAAGATTATCCACATCCACACACACACGCCCATACAATATCTGGCATTTATTCAAGGTTTAAAGGAACATAAATGTTTTCTAGGCAACGGCGCCATAAAGTAAATTGAATTGTTCTTCGCTTTTGCCTTTTGGCTGTATTTTTCTTCTCATTTCTTTTAATTTCTCTTTGTATTTTCTTTTTATTCTCTTTTGGCTTGCGTGCCAACGCACACTTAAACAAATTTTATGGTCAACAATTAACAACTTTCTTTCGGCAAGTGTTTTGTTCAACTCCCGCCCCAAAAAGTATGCTACAGAATTTTCACATGTGGCGTGCTTAGGGGTACTTAACCAAAATGGCTGCTGTGTGACTTTGTTGGTGTTGGTATAGGCCCTGTGTCAGGCTACCAATTTAATGGCCTTTAAATTGCTTGCGGTTATCGAAATGGCATCAAAGTGTATGGAAATGTGCTCTAATAAATCTCAAGCAAATAAATAATTAACAAAAGTCGCTACGTCATATCAAAAAATAAACAAAATAATTGCTGTGCTATGTATTTCCTGGCAGGATACATGAAACATGCTGGAAAGCAGCTTTAATAAAGTCAAGGCAAATGTTTTTGTGCCAAAATGAGTTTCTTGGTACTAAATTTGAAAAAATCGCAAAAATGTTTTACCAATAGTCCACTGCAGTATTTAACCATAACCGGAAAGCTGGCTTATTGAATGGTTCACCACGTCATATCAAAGAACCAACAAAGTTATTGCTGTGCATTTTCTGGCAGGATAAATGCTGATAAGCAGCTTTCATAAACTCAAGGGAAATGTTTTTGTTTTGTGTTTTTGGAAAAATTGTTCACAAAACATTGCATTGACGCTAGTGATGGGAAAAAAAATTCATTAATCGATTAATAAATCATATGATTAATTGAAACCGAGCGATTATTAATTGCAATTAATCGAAGGAAAAGAAAAATAATCGAATAATCGAAGGGTTTTTCAATATTTTAACTAAACCTTGTAATTTTGTAGTATGTTAATACGTAAATATGTAATACAAATGCCTTATAATGAAAATATATCGGCCAAAATAAGTGTAACGCGTCACTTTTCCCGCGACCTTCTCCGATTTTGATGATTTTTACAGATTTGGTAGAGCTACTAGCCAATAGTAACCACGTCAAATTTTATTGCAAAATTCCGATTATTTATCGAGTTATCGATAACTGAAAATGGCGTTTTTCGTTTTTAGACTATTCTTTGACAAGCCATATCTTATAAACGAATGAAAATATTGACGTGATTTTTTTTTTCCATGATAGATAAAATATTAAATTTAAAAAAAAAATATTTTATTTATTTTTAAGATTTTTATTTTTTTATTTTTTATCATTTTTAGTTTTTAATTTAAAAATTCAAAAGTGATCTCCCACTTTTAAAAAAAAAGTGGAGATGTCATTTTATGCGTGTAAGTTCACTGCAAAAAACAAAACAAAAAAAAGTTAGTAACTCTTAGAATTGTAGAAGTTATGCTTATTTTAGTGATGGCACCTCGCTCGTTCGCCATAGTAAACAGTACTTCGAAAAATACAAATAAGCACAACTCCTCGGAATGAAAAGATAATAAGTTCAAATTTGACATGAATATTCATTTTGACATTCTGAGATCAATTTTGAAAGCGCCTACATATATTTAAGGTCAAGGGTCACAAAAATCGGTTTTTTGGAAATAACGTTTTGCTTTTTAAAAGTGGGAGATCACTTTTGAATTTTTAAATTAAAAACTAAAAATGATAAAAAATAAAAAAATAAAAATCTTAAAAATAAATAAAATATTTTTTTTTTAAATTTAATATTTTATCTATCATGGAAAAAAAAAATCACGTCAATATTTTCATTCGTTTATAAGATATGGCTTGTCAAAGAATAGTCTAAAAACGAAAAACGCCATTTTCAGTTATCGATAACTCGATAAATAATCGGAATTTTGCAATAAAATTTGACGTGGTTACTATTGGCTAGTAGCTCTACCAAATCTGTAAAAATCATCAAAATCGGAGAAGGTCGCGGGAAAAGTGACGCGTTACACTTATTTTGGCCGATATATTTTTATTTTATTTGCTCATTACTGAATTCAGGAACAATAGTTTTGACAGGCCCGAGGTCGTCAACCTGTTCCTCTATTCCGTGGCAGTAGCACCTGCCTTTGAAAAGAGGCGCTCTGCTGGTACCGAAGTGCCTAAAAGATAACCATACCGACGAGCTATTATATAAAGCTTAGGGTACACCGCTCGCATTTCCTCCCAGGCATTGATGACGTTGCGCTTCAGTTCCAAAACGGGAGCATTCAAAAAAAAACTAAGCTCGTCCTGAATTTGGGTTGGGTCGTTGTCTTTTTTTCGACGTTTGTGAGCCAGCGACTTGTGGTGGGCCCATAAATCAAATTCAACATCGCCAGTAGAGGATCCATCACACTTGCTTTGAGTTGGAGCCATAGTTGGTAAAATATTTGCAAAATTGTCTGTCCCAAGCTTTTATTTTGCGCGAAAAAATGTAGTGATAATCTTTTGATTATTTTAGCAGCTAATCGATTAACGTTTCGATTAATCGAACCCCGTTTTTCGATACAATTAAATCGTTAATTGGAAGAAAATAATCGATTATTGTGTATCAAATGATAAATCGTCCCATCACTAATTGACGCACAAAAAGGATTATTGAATGGTACAAAAGCTGTTTTCAATGCAACCAATTAAGCAGAAGGTTTCAGAGAATATGATGCTTCATTAATTTGATTGCGTATGAGGATAAGATAGACATAAGGGTGCAGTGGTGGTGAGTGCAAGGACGAGCATATGTGCGATAACACCAAAAGGTGCAGCTCAAACGAAAAATTAAAAGTTACTCGAAAATATGTTTTTACTCAATTTGTTGAAGCAAAATATTCAACACATTTTACTTTAATGAGTTTTAATCTCTCCTTAGTACTAAGTTTGTAAAATTTCGAGAAACCATAGTCACAACGAATAACAGTGAGCAGGCTGATCAAGCGGAGATTCTTTGTGCCAATTATGGCTACTTCGGGCACCTAAATCTCTAAAAAATTCGTGCGATTTGATGCCTCTTAATTATTTTGCTGACAAGCTAATAAACTTTTAGCAATTAGTGGCCAGCATTACTTTGTATCATTAAAGAGATAAAAGCAAAAGTTATTGATATCTTAAAACATAAATGCCATGGAGTTTTACTTTAAGCCAGTGGTCGGCACAAAATACACTCACAATTTTTTTTGCGTATGTATTGAAGTTTTCTCTGCCGCAGTGACGTATGCGACGCTGACGTTGCTCTACGTTGCTAAGCAACAGACACGCAGTTGATAGTGCGTGGCTTCGGCTCTTGTTGTTGTTGTTGACGTCGAGCAACGTCAGCGTCGCAATACGTCACTGCGGCAGAGAAATTTCAGTACAAAAAGCACGCACACATGCATGCGTTTTGTGTATAACACATGACGTGTGTCGACGTCGCTAATCCCTATGCTCGCGTGCATAGGCCGTGCCGACCACTGCTTTAAACAGAAAGGATATTTTATACAATTCATTAAATTACCGTTTTTTTTTTTTTTTTAATGCCCTTTATAAAGGTAGCTGTGTTTTTCTGGCCTTAAAACTTAACGTCGATGCGAATATTCTTTTTAAAAAGATATGATCGTTTGAGTATGAGCCCAAAATATATATGATTGTGCATAATCGAACATGGGATTCAAACTCAGACTTGCATGTTCGTGTTGTTTGCAGTGCAGCAGCTAAGAGTTAATTTTCAAATTATTATTGAAAATCGGAATAGACTTGTACCAGGAGCAGTTGAAAGCTTGCTATTTCTTAAGTCGTTTTATGGAAATCAAAATTTTATTGTCAGCATTTGTTTGGTTTTAAGAAATTTGAAACTTTTTCGTTGAATTCAATTAAACTTTATAGGAGTAACATTTGCATAAACTTTTATTAAAAATGTGTCAACTTACGTACATTTAGTGTTTAGGTGTTTACCTGTTCATGTACAATTTAAAAATAAGTATAATATTAAATCTTATTCAATTGCTTGAAATCATAGTGCAAGAAAAATGTTAAAAAGACTTTTTAAGCTAGTCTTCTTTTAAGTTGCATAATTCTTGAAAAAAAAGAATAAATAATGATGTTTTTTTTTAATTTACGTTAATTTAATATGTATTTATGTAAATGGCTTTTTTAAGATGATCTGCTGCGATCCGACTCAAGTTGAATCGGCTGCCTCGGTTTATGATCATACATTCACGCTCACATCGATCATCATAAATGATTTGAACGAACCTAATTAGTTTGTTAGTAAAGCAATCATGCCAGCTGCTCGATCGAGCGCACTAAATGCTAACTCTTGCATATTCGATCAAAAATATGCACGCTGAGAATGCTTCAAATCAAACATGTTGCAGCTGATGCCGGAATAGGTTTGATTGAGTTTTCGGCAACTCTGATCGAACATACTCGAACATAGCTGATGCAGCTCACTGCTATTATACAAATACATAAGTGTGCCTATACGGATATTAAGCTGATTTATGTTGCTATGGTACAGGGCTTCCCAAAGTCAGCCATATCCTAATGTATCGCTTGCCATATTTTCATTTAACAATTTCTATAAAATTCTATGGAAATCATTCATTCACTACCAAATTGAGCGAAACTGTAAAACATTTAACGTATTTATTAAAGGAAAAATACTAAAATGCAGTCTATTGTAACAGAGAGGTACGCATATGTAGCTGTAACAAAATAGCAATCAATGGAAGCATACAATCAGTTGCATTCCAGGAATTGGTTCTCATTCTGTTTGGCTGTTTGGTCAATTCTATTGAATGGTTCAGCAGAAGCATATTATATTGCAACAAAAACTATGGGGTATTTATGCGTGCTACACCAGTTGCATTCCTCGACAGAAATTTAAACTTTCTGTTCGAAAAAGTGTAATATTTTCTGTGGAAATCATATCATTTTACTTTTTATTCAAAACAATCTGGTATGTTGCAGAAAATGCGATCTTACAAATATGTTTCCAAAAACAAATTGAAATGCCATAAAAAAAAAGACAAGAGGAAAAATGTTGAGCTCTGTGTTCTGTATGCACAGACAGCGTTTGGCCAGAACTACAACAATGCATTGATGTCCTGGCATACTGGCATTCAACTGGCATTACAGTACGTGATTGCCTTCGTCTTGTATTTATTTGCATATTTACCTGTCGCTCGCTCCGACAAGTACATATTGTACATTTTACAATACCAGTAATGTACATATTATATAGTCGGAATTTTCTTGGGATAAGTGGTTGGCATTTCTGATGGCTGGCATTGCATTGTTAAATTTAAAATCAGATCCTAGCCGGGCATAGTTTCTCATACGCTTGGCATGCAAATAAAGTTTTCAGACTTTGGCATTTTATTCCAGTTGCCAGGACGTGTATTTTGAATCTGTCTCTTGACTGATGGACAAGTTTAGCAGAACATAAAAATGGCCAACAGAAGACATTTTTATATACCCTATTGAGGGGTGGAATGAAATTGTAGCGGTTTATAAAAGACGGTGTAAGTATTCGTAGTGTTTGTAAAGTAGTTCGTTTAATTTAAAATTGTAAATATTTTCGTGGAGCGTTCTACTCTATTGCGACGAAAGTTATCATATTTTTGAGGTTGTTTATGGAGAAGTGAAAAAAAATTTAAGAAAAAATTCAAAAACTTAGAATATTCCATGTGTAACAGTTCTGCATATAATAAATAGATTTATTCACGGGAACCTTATAGAAAATAAAAGGCGAACATCACTAAATAGTATTTTCGCCGCTGATGAAAAACGTTTAGTCCGCGGAAATTAAGGATAATCCTCCAAAACTGTCTGTTGTTGTACAAAAATAATGTAGCACCCAAAAAGTCCACCCCGTGTTGCATTATCATGACTTTCATGGCCGAGTAGCTTGCAAAAAGCCATTTGTCAATAAGAGGCACCAAGAAGCCCAAAAAGCATGAATCCCAAGGTCAAGAATTCTTGAATAAGGTTATATTTGCAAATGTGTCTAAATTTAAACTGTTTTGGATCGAATGGAGGGCTTAATGTGTGGCAAAAGGCAATTAAAGTGCTAGTTTTTTTGTGGTTGCGTGCATTTCTTTTGCGTTTGCTTTGAGCATACATATTTGTTTGTTACTACATAACTGCTGTGATTTAAAAGTTATTGGGACGCATACACTGCTACTACTTTTTTTTTTAAACTGTGCATTTGTGTATAAAGCAATGGTCGGTACCGCCCTATCTCACATATATAGGGCGGACTAGTGGCGGCAGCGACGTCCACACACGTACAAGTCGCATGCACTTGTGTGAGCAGCAACAATGGCGGCAATGCCGATGTTTGTGGCGAAGCGTCATGACGTCACTGCACTAAGGCCGCGCGCTCACAGAGCGCTGACATGAACTGAACTTATCAGCGCGGTCAGCCGCATGACTTTTTTTGTATGCTAATTTCAGCATCAGCTTATACACTCGCTCTCATAGACCACAGTGTGTTTTACTTTATTGCGCCGATAATTTCATATCATGCAAGCTCATGTCAGAGCTCTGTTTACGCGCGGCCTAACGCAAGATAAAATGTGAGTAGATTTCGTACCGACCACTGGTATAAAGTCATGAGTGACACTAAAATTTGCTGCTATCCATTATGCAAATGATGTGGTATACAATCGAAAACCTACGTTGCATGCTGGATGTGCGACAATATGGCATACCTAAAATGTGTGGGTCTTACTGGCTATTCCAAAAAACTAAAACTAACCTAAACATTCACTATCAGAATGACGTGGTCAACTTTCTACACTCAGTAGGCTTTTTACCAATAGCATAGATTTTGACTCTGATATTATTGCCTTCTCCGAGACCGGACTTAATTCCTCTGTGTCCAATTTTGAAATTTTCCTAAACTCCTATTTAACCTATAGACTTGACCGGTCATCCTGTAGTGGTGGTGGTGTTCTAATTTATTTATTTATATAAAGATAGCTTATACTTAAAAGATATAAACTAACTATAAGAAATAGTAAGCCATTGCTAACAGGGCTGGTGTTTTAATTGCTGTAAGAGTTTACCTAGAATCTCATTTACTTTGTTTGCCTCGATTATCCGACAGGCATAGAGTTCATTGCGGTAAAAGTTTTAGTCAATAATTCCTACACCTTTGTAACATGTTCCTATATACCTCCCTGTTCTGACTTAAGTGTATATCTGAGCCATCTTGCTGCCACCATCTTCGAATAGTGGCTGATACTGTTGGTGTTAGAGATCAACTCGTAGTTTTAGATGACTTTAATCTACCTACGTTATCCTAACTTCGTTCAGAAAAATCTAATTCTCTATTTCCCGCTGATGAGCACGTCTTTGTAACTGGACTAATAGAAATATCTCTGTGAGCCAAATAAACTTCATTCATATCTGCTCGAACATAATGCTTGACCTTGTTGTCGTCAATATTTATTCTCATGTCGAAATTTCAAAGTTATGCCCGGATTAGCCTGAGGATCCGTACCATTCGACCTTGCAAATCATACGTGTTCCCCAGTATCTATGTTTTCGTCATGCAAATTTTATCGCTCTTCATGAATTCCTGTCCAAATTGAACTGGTCCTCTTTGTTTTCTTCTGAGGACTTTATTAATTTCTTATACAATATTTCTATACAATATTATTTACTACTTTTGATCTCTTTGTCACTTATTCTACCCTGCCTTGGCTTACTCCTAGTTTGACCTCCATGAAAAAATCTTTAATCAGCTTCTTACAAAAAATTTAAGAAAAGTGGACCGCCGGTTTCTTTATTTAACTTCTGTAATTATCCTAAAAAATTATATTCTTTTGTAAACTCAACGTAAATCTTCCATATTTCCTGGTATGGTCTTAACTATTCATATAACCTGCCTCACTCAAACTTTATTGCCTTTCCTCAAATCTCTAAAGCCGACGTTCTACAATCTCTAGTATACAACCAAACTTCTCTATATTTCTCTTGTCCGCTCAATTCTGGAATACTATTCCTACCTTTGTTTAATTTATTTTCCATCTTTATTTTTCTTTTTGTAAATCCATGTGATGACTCATGATGTGAGTCGGTGCATATTGTTAAAAAGTTCAGCTATTAGGCTAGAGACGCGGTTTAGTTAATATATATTTATTTTATGGTTCAATCTTTCCAAAAGTTCTTGGGATTAGCGACGTAGCGAACTTCTAGCGGCCTTACAACCAAACGGGGATAAATTTGAATATAAACTTTATAGAGTAGGTAAATAAATTGATAACAAACATATCAAAATGTATAATATGAAATATTTTTTTCCAAAGCTGAAAAAGTGGTCCAAACATAGTGGTTCAGGTAAACGGAAGTATTGTAAAAACCAGAAAAGATACGAAGTAATTTTTTCCCATTTTATTTCATATACCTTTTTATAGAAACAAGGAGAATAGGGATTGGTTGCGTAGTTTTTTTTACAAAACAATCTAAAACACACACTTTTATTCCAAAAATTAGGATTTTTTTCAAAGTTGAAAATATACTACACTTAGAGCGGCTGTAGCAACTAAACTATTTTTATTTTATTTTCTTGATCCCTGGGAAATTCTTAATCAGATGCATTTACAAAATGATTTCATCACAAAATCGATTTTTGCAACGCTTTTGCGGCTGCCGTGCCACTGTCGACACATGTCATGCATGTGTGCTTGCTTTTTGTACAAGGACAGGAATCGTAGTTGGGAACATGCACTCTCTTGATAATTAGGGTCATGTTGCAGTGACCACTCTTATCGCCATCCTGATCCTGTTCTTGCATAGCCGCAGTCATTTCGTCACCAGCGTGATTGGAAGCTGTGTCAACTGGACGCTGCGTCCTTTTCTTGTTCCAGCTCTTAAACAAAAAATCATGAAGTCATCTTTGTATGTTAATAGCTGCAAGAGCCACTGGTAGCGCTGAAACAAGATTTCAGTTGTGAGTCGCTTTGAATTGAATTTTTGGTACCTTTGCAAAACGCCTTAAAGCCATTTATATTATGCAGCACTACAGCACTACACATCGATGTCGTCGGCTTGGACACCTGTGAGCAGCTGCTTCAACGGCAGGCAATAAAGGGTTTTTTTCATTTCCAACCAGAAGATAACTACGAAAATGAACGACGTCGTATACGTGCGTTCGGATAGACATATCCAGAAGTATATCAATTTCTGTCGCCTTTATTGCAGGTTACGTTGGGAGTCTCCGACATCTCCCTCTCTATATGACAAACGTAAAGTATTGCGTACCTTAAAGAAACAGTTATTTAAAAAACTTGTTTTAAACCATTATTTTGTTTAGAGTATCAAACTTGGCTTATATAACAAAGTTGAAGATTATGCGCACCTTTTCATAAAATTTGTTTTATGATTATGATACTGATGGTTTTCTCTTCCCCTGGTGTAATGACTCCGCTCAATAGCTTACCAGAGGTAGACAATGTTCAAAAAAGCGGGGGTTTTACCCTGTGCAAGACGGGCTTTCACTTTCGGGACACCGTTAATGGCTGCGTAAGGTATTTGCTCCACCGTACTGCTAAAAAATAAAATGGTCTTTTCTTTGGAATTCTTCACATTCCAAATTATAGCCAAAATAATATTATATACTATATAGTAATAATGAGATAGTGCTTTCAGGAAAATATTAAAAACCAAACAAAGCAACTAATGTAGTCTCCGTGTTCAAAATGCTCAGACGGACATGTTTTTATCGACGCGACTGTTGATCATTTTTGCAAAATAAACTTGTAGTCTGCCATGTCAACTAACCCAGTTTAATACCCTATGTGTGTAGAGTATAATAAATCAATCCACACCTTGTCCTGTTCATCGTCTGTGTAAACGAAATATGCCAAAATTGGCTGCAATTTGAGTGTGATGGATGAATGCTGCCATCTGGCTGGGTTTCAGAAAATCTTAAAGTAACTTGGAATTTTGGCGGATTTAAAGTCGTTGGTGGACGAAACAAATAAATAAATTAAGGAAACGTTTTTGATCCATAGTGCTTAGATACTCCAAACCAGTGGTCGGCAAAATACACATATGCATTTTTTTTTTGCGTTTGTACTGAACATTTTCTGCCGCTGCGACGTGTTTCGACGCTGACGTCGCAAAGCAACAGAGAGCGTGCTTCCTTTTTTACTCTCACAAAACTAATGCGCTCCAGCATTAGTATGCCGTGGCTTTGGTGCTGTGTGGCAGAAAACACAAAATCAGTTTATGTTTAGTTGGCTACAAGCTTAGGGCCGTGCCGACCACTACTCCAAACTGATTGATACAAAAATATATTTCTCTTAAATTAAGCGCTCCAATTCTCGATGACATAGACACCTTCTTGAAAACACAACACCCCAGTTCAGCTATAATATGCAATCTGAAAATTTTTGAAACCAAATTAATCGCTGCTTTAGTATGAAATTAAATTTAAAAAATTTAAACTTAAATTGACTTGTTGAATTTACTGTTATTAGTTAAACATGTTTTTGCATTTATTTGTAAGCTTAAACTTTTGAACCTACTCGAAATACACATTTGTAGCTTACAAACACTTCTTGGTATATTTATTGTATTTTTATCATGAAGCATGAAGTTGCTTGCAGTTCGTGAAATGTGATGCAAATTGCGGCTTTTGAACACCAAGACTACTAAAAAAGAAAAATCACTGCTTTTGTTTCGCATTAAAAGTACAAAGAACAACTGTTGCACAGTATCCTGTATCCTTAGGGTCAAATCATTTTCTAAATGAAAGTTCGCAAGAAGCAAATGCAAATTTGCAGAGTTATATGTTTTTTAAACAATTGTATATGAATTCAGCACGAAGCAAACTAAATACAGAGAATAGCTAAATTCTTGATGGATGGTACTAAATGTATATGATAGTGCTTTGTGTGATTAATCGCAATTGGCGTTCAGATGCAAGACTGTGTTTTATGCGCTTTTTACCATGATGTTTGTCTTATATTATAGAAAATAAAAATAATTAAAGATTTGCCCGATATTCCCGAAAATTATCATCAATATGGTCAGGAGGGCAGTAGAAACTGTTAGAGACATGAACTTCCGTCTCTATGAACGCCTGGTTCTTAAAGATTACAAGAGCTATGATAACCAAATTTCAGATTTGAGCTCATACCTATGTGCAGGTGGTTTAAGTATATTTTTTTTTTGCTTGCGCCAAAAACTCGATTTTGCATATTTTATTTTTATAAGGGAATTTTTTTTATGTAGCATGTGAACCATATTTTTTGCAAGACATGCATGGTGTATGGTTTGTGTATGATTTAGAAGAAAAAAATAGTTAAAAATGTTTATCTTTTTAAAACTACGTGCACTTTTAAAGCTATTTTGCCAATGCGATTTGATTTTATTTCAAAAGTTTGTTTTGGTGAAATTGGGAACACCAAACATGTGGTTTCAAAACGAAAACGTTTAAAATACTCGGATTCATTTTCCGGAGCACGGTCTATTATGTTTTTTTTAGCTCTTTTGTTTGTTAAAAGCTTTAAAAAATAGTATCAATTAAATTTTTTGCTTACATTGCCTAATACTCAAAAAAAAAAGGATTTAGTGCTTCTTAATTTTTGCTTAAAAAAGTGTACACATAATTTTTTTTTTTTTTTAATAAAATAAAGTTATTTTAGAACAACATTTTTTTTTCAATCTAGTTCATAGGCGAGTTTTAGGCTGCGGGCATTAAGCCATCCAAAATGTTGTTTGCCATATTTTTGAGCTCAATACCCCACAAGGACACTTTAGAGGTTCTATTACAAGTAATATTGCGTTATTTTCGCAAAAATGTTACTAGCTGTAATCTCCAAGGCATTTTCAATAAGATTTAGGGCTTGGTTCGTCGCCGGGCACTCCATAAAGGAAACATTTTACATCATAAACTATGATTTTGGAGCATCGACGCCATTATTTAAACCCTAATCAGGCTGAAATATGTTGTTGAGCTAGGCAGATCCGATCTTAATTACGATCCGTTCCACCTCACTATCTTCGAGTTTCATGCAGTTCAAGAATAATAAGGACACTTTTCGAGCTAATTTTGTTGTAAGTAATTATGTCATTAGTATTTAACTGCCGGATAACCCAGTTAGGATTGTAATTCTGGGTTATTTTTTGTAAAAACGATTTTAAACACATTCATCCCAGATTTAAGCATCTTTTTAATTTTTCCCTGCTCTTAGTAGGACTTTTCAGTCCAACTAGCATTATCATCATTCTCGCCTGACTTTGATGTTGTCTGGTCACTCTGGGTAGTGCTGTAAAATTTTCTTAAACAACACTTCAAATTATTTTCTTCAACAAAGCAAGCTAGAAGTTAAACTTAACGCACGAATTATCACAATTTTGTATTTAAATTAAGCAGTGAAAGTAAAAATTATACATTTTTCTCAAATTGTTTTTAGCAAAATTATGCGTTGTTAGATAAAATGAGTAAAAAACGTTTTAAAAATTTATTGGATGATTTTCTTATAACAAGTGACGTTGCAACATGGTATCGTGGTACGTCTATTGGCCAGGACAAATCCATAAGCAATCTACCAAACGATCTACGGGATGACTTTGCGCAGGGCACCAGCTATCGCTGTAAAACTTGTCTAGACCATCTCGGAGTGGTTCCACTTATAAATGAAAAAAAGATATTCTCCATGGTACAACTAAGTCGCGGCAATGCGCTGGCATTTTTATACTTTGTTCTAGAGGGCTACTATAAAAGCTACAAAGGTGACGGCAAATATACGACAAATGAACAAGTACTTATGACGGCTATAGCCAAAACGGATTTATTGCCCACAATGCGTGAGTTGGATCGTATACTGCCTCCAGGACCGCCACTCAAACTAAAAACAAAGGATATTTACATGACGGCATCAGAGACTCAGGCACAAGGCACTCAACTGGCAACAGGAAAACCCAAAGTAGCCAAAGTGTCCAAAAAATCTCCCTACTTTCAAAAGCTACGACGTCCAAAAAAAGAAAAGTCTAAGACGACAGCGCATAAGGAGAAATTCGAAGTGGAATTTCCCTTTTGGCCCATTGGTAAGCCACCAAACTATGGACCAGAAACACCAGCGCCTTGGTTCATGGAATATAATCTTAATCCTGGCTCACGCACAGTCAAAAATGTTTTAAAGGCAACACTTAAAGATCTTTTGAATGAACAAATGATTACAAAAACGGTAAAGATTTTAGCGCGAAATTCGGTGGGGGCAAGTCCAGAGATAGTGCAAAAGCTTGAGCAGCAAGCTAAATATTGTAATTGTCACAAAAACATGCATGCAGAAGCGCAGCTGCTGCAGGACGAACTGACTGTAATTGCACGTGATCGTTGCCTGGAAATGGCAGATGTACCCGTACGGGAACGAAAGGTAAGCTTTGTCTGAGCAGCGAATCTTAAAAGCCTACAACGCTCTACATTTTAGCGACGTGAGAAGCGTATTGTGGCTCAGCTGCAGCATGATATTGATCTTGCCGTGGAAAAATATAGCAATGTTATGAAAATGGGACACACACCGCTGCAAGTGATTACAGAACCCTCCTGTACAGTTTGCCAGAAACTTGTTAGCACACCTGTGCCTAATGAGACCATCAAGTCATTGGTTGGGGAATGCATGGAAACAGCTCACACCAATGTCTTGGAAACCTACAAGGGTAAACGTTTAACTGGTGGTGGCTTACGTGTAGATGCCGTAGAGTTCAAGGACGATTTTGAAAAGTGCCACCAGACCATAAAGGAAGAAGCTGAGAACTGCAAAACAGAAGATAATTCTTTGAAAAGATTTAGTCGCTACAAAGAAACTACGCTCAAAAATTTGGGAACCAATTTCCAGGCACAAAATCTGGATACCAATGTTTTCATGCCGGGCAAAATAACAAAGAAAGTGTTTTTCAAAGCACCTGCAGCACATAAGCCATATCAGTTTCAATATAAGCGCATATTTAATACAGCCTTAAAGGACATTTACGATGAAGAAAAATATATAAAAAAATGTTTTTTGCATGCTTTAAAAAAAAAATCCGTAGAAGATCTATGTAAAGAAAATGTGGATATGCCATGTGCAGTCTGTGCGTCAAAGAGTGCAACGAACCCGGAAGACTTATTGCTAAAGATAGGCGACAACAGAGAGACAAATAGCACGGATTCCAATGAGGATACCAGCGCACACAGTCAATATAGCCATATAGATACTCGAGCTGAGATCAGAGATGCTGTCGTGCTGTGCGCCAAGGAAATGTGGAAACGAAAGTTGGCTGTTAAGAGAGCACAAATGAAAACAGTAGGCAGTACTTCTGCAGTATCTAAAACTCTTATAGACACAGAGCCTGCTGTGCTAACTTACGATATAGACACATTTGATCCCAATGACGATGTGTTGATGAATCGTCTGTTGGCAGATGGCATGAAGGAGCTGGCCAAAAATAAGCGTTTTGTATTGGCCACACTGCCGGATGCTCATAAAATGCCCATATTGCGTGAATGGGTTAAACGTCGTTATGGCAAAATGTACAGCGCGGCGGAATTAAGAGCAAATCTGGAAAGCTCACAGGATTTGTTCCATTCTCTTAGCCAAATGATTTCAAGTCCGCCTCATGTGGATTTGATGGGTATGACCGAGGGCGCCGACAACTTTACCAATTACAATATGATCAAAAAGCATGTAAGTATCTTAAGTATCTAAAATCTATAATATGAGATACAATATTTTTGGCAATAGGGCAAAAAGATCACCAGAGCTTACTATGCCGCTCTCAACGAAACGTTTATGCAGCAAGTGAGTGCCGCTTGGATTGCCATGGGCGGTTATCTAATGCCCAAAGGACCGCCAAAGAAAACCTTTTACGCCTATTTGCCAGCCACACACAGAAATATTCAGCGCTATAATACTTGGAATGGCGAGTTTCGAAACTTTCGACAGTTTCGTCAAAATGCAGCTTCCAGAAAATTAGCTGAATCTAATCAATCAAGCTAGTGCATCATTTGTAATCTCTGTAATAGTGTTTGTAATTGTGTAAACTGTCAAATAAGTTTGATAAGTTAATAAACTCCACTAAAATTTTTGAATATGGCGTAGGATCCATGACCAATTCAACTGAAATTCTGTAGCGCGAACTAAGCGGTAAAGGGGTGATCGCACCAGCTGAGCATGGTAGTGGAAGACTGAAGAGACATGGAGAAAAATCTCGAGCAGCTTTTCCGTTAGCGCACCGGTCGCTGATCAACTTCTAGTATTGAGGAAAATGCTGTCATTCCTAGACTCTCACTGACGCATAAACATTCGTATAGTTGTTGATGATTTAGGGATTTATTATTGCTCCAAGGCCAGATGTGCATCTCCGAACTTCTTTCATTTCCCTCAGCTTAAGCGAAACCTGAAAGGAAGCCGATACAGCTCCGTAGCGCACGTCCAAGGGACCGCGATGGTATCTTAGAAAAGCAAGAATATTTCTTTCTGTTGCGCAGCCTTGTTGACCACCAGTGCTGCCCGTTTTTCGAGTACTTGGCATCCAGATGGCGCCAGCAGTAACATCGTCTTTTCGTTTTAGCGCTAAAAACAAAAGGTAAATGTGCATAGCACATTTTTTGTTCGATAGCAAAATACATGACGTGTAGCCAGGGCCGTAAAAAGAAAATCCGGGCCCGATGGGAATGTGCCGGCCCCTCTATTACACCTTTAGCTTGAATCACGATAGTACGACAGTAATTACACCGGGCCACTGAGAAAACTCCTGGCCCGAAAACAGCCACCTAGCAAAAATACAGATTTATTTTGGTTACAAAAGGAACAGTGTGTCTCTAGTAACAAAATGTGCATTTTATCGGAATCATTTCCGATAATCAGCTGCTTTTTGTTTACAAATAGCTAATTTTTAAAAGGCTTCGCGTCTTAAAACATAAAAACATGAATTATCGTCAACGTTCATTACTTTTGCTATTGTGTGTAAACAATGGAATAATAATGACATGCATTGCAATTGAATTTTTGGATGAGGAAAAAAAGCGATGAGAGGAGGCAATACACAGGAAAAGGCGGAATGTTTGGGTGAACCCATATTTAATGCGCAGAGCTGAGTGTGGACGAATTGCATAGATGTATTTTAACTCACATTAATGTTACAATTGAACTATTTTATAATTATAGCTATTTTCTCATCCTTTTCCAACGATTCGCAACGATTTTGTCGACCAGCCATTAGTCTCGATTACTAATTAATTAGCTTCACATAAGTTTTGTTTGTGGCGTCAAAACCGAACAGCTGTTTTTGCTGATTACGCCATCTATGGTTTGCGACTGGCATTAAAAAACCAAAAAACCAAGCAACACTGCTCTAAATACCACCTGCAAGAACAGTTTGTGACCAAACGTTTGTGAGCGGCTTTTTTTATATGAAGTTTTGTTTATTTTTCGTGTCTGCGTAGGGGCCTTAAAACAAAATATGTGTTATTACAGCTGGCGCCATCTAGATGTCAATGGGCAGCACTGTTTACTCACAAGTTTTTACGAGGCTGCCTATCGGACTTTAACGAACATAGGAAAAAAAATTTTTTAGTTAAATAGCAAACCATAACCAGCCAAGAATCCGGGATTTGGTCATACGAAGTATATATATATCAGAGCTCGCAAAAACAGTCAACCCATTTTTCCAACTTTTGAGGGGGTTCCGCATCCGAGAACCCCTCATGGATCCACCACTGACAGTAACCAAGGTTTGATAAATACTATGGGAACTCATCAAAACACAATGGCTTAAGGCGAATTAGTGTGCTCCATTGTGGTTGAACCAATACAAGTGACGACGCACGTTGAGGTCTCCTAAAATAGATCATCATGCCAGCAAAAGTCGATGAAATCAAAAGTAAGATACTGGATACCGACACTCGATTTTATCGTGCCAAAATTTCATAAACTGGACTAGACTATTTTTTTTGTGTTTTGTATCGTTGAGAAAAAAAAGTAAGAGTTTGCGTCGTTGAAACAAACGGCTATTTGGAAGGTTTTGAAAAATATTTTTGTTTAAAGTAAACAGACTAATAAAACTACCCTCGTATTAGCAATTCTGGTGATGAAAGCATAATAGTGGAAATGATTTTATGGTTTTTCAAAATATACTCAATGCTACCAAATACGCTGCTTAATGTGTGCCAAAAAATTGTTATACAACTGTCTCTTGTTAAGGGCGGAAAAGTTGAATTAGATTTTTTTTTAGATTAAAGGTAATAAAAATAAGTCATTAGATGCTGGATCTGTAAGGTGGATGACAGTTGTAATTTTCTACTTTTTTCTTGCATCAATACACATTAGCGTTTATATTTTTTTGCAAATAGTCATTTAAGGGAAAACATCTTCTTGACTTTTATAAGTTTATGCAGTAGATGCTGGTCGTTCCACTTATGCCCAAAGATGCTTCAATCTCGAAACGGCAATAAGCCTTAAAGTGACCATGGCTAGTAATCTAAATGGCGGCCCTCGTAACGATTACGTTTTCGTTGGCCTCAACTCGCTCTGACTTGATAGCAATTTAATATATTTTTCCTTGCTTTTTTATAAGGCATCCCCAAGCAATATGGCCCTTTGGCTCAGCCAAACTCAAAGGCCGCAATTTGTCTATATGTCTTTCAAGGCATGAAACAAATTGTATTCAAGCACAATAATAAAAACCACATCATCAGCGTTGGCTTGGGTGTGTTAAGGAGTAGAGAGTTGGTAATTTGCCTTAATGTTTTGACTGTATTTTTTTTTTTTTTTTAAACGCACTGAATGAAGAACATAGCTTACACATACATTCGCTTAGATGTTGTAATTGAAGCGGGCAGCATACGCTGAGAAAAATGATTGTGCTTTTTTTTCCTATAAAAGGGATCTAGGCTACTCCTGCAGGAACTCCTAATAAGTAAATGAAATTCCTTTTTAATATTTAGCTAAATTAAATTTTCGAATTTCTTAACAAATATTTTTTTTATACTGCACCTTTAGAAATTGTCTTTCACTTTAATGAGCTAAGTAATTATACTAAGAGAGCTTTAATTGCTCTTTTAGAGTCAGGACTCAGAGCAATTTATTTGCTTATTGTGTTAGCAAAAAAAAAAAAAGTCTTTCCTTGGTAAGATACAGACCACCTCCTTCAATAAACTCAATAAAACTCAACTTCTTATGTATGTATGATGTGTATAGAGTGTAAGGTATTGACTTCCTTCATTACGTAATCTAATTGCCTTATATACCCTTAATTAGTTTTTAAAAATTGTTTTTTTGCTTAGCACTTTTTCTCTCAGTGTCGCCTAATGCCCATGCAAAAATTTTGTGCTCTGTTAGCGCAATACCAACAAAATAATGGGCAGCACTTATTATAATTCAATTTCAAAATTGTTTAGACGAGAGCGTGCAAATATTTGTAGCAAAGAAAAAGATTTTTTAAGCATATACGTCACTCTATTTTTAAAAACCTTGAACCATGCCATTGACATTGACATTGTCATTGGCAGAGCTTCTGCCAGCTACCACTCTTTATCTTCCTGTCGCATATTAATTGCTTTTACTGTATAGCCATTGTCTGCCATTTTAAGCAATTTTTTATTCATAGACCCTTCCATAAATTAAGAACAAAATGTCATGCACCAAGGCAAGTTAAAGTTCAATAGCTGACCTCGTCTTGCAGCCACAATAAGGACAATCAAATGACATAGATTACGGGGACCTCCCGCTCCCATACTATGCCGTTGGCGTGGAAATCAAGGAAATTTACATTTAAGGTAATGCACGCCCAGCATATGAAGAAATGACAAAAATTGGGGCAATTGCTTAACATATTCAAAGCATGACAATTTAGAAGAGTTCCCTGTGAGTCGTTAGATGACTGTGTAAATACTGTGTTGAGTCACTGTAGATGTCTCTCTGCTGGTGACTTTGCTGGCTTTATTATTTGTCATGCACGCCCAGAACCTAGAATTAAATTTAAATTTACTTGAAATGCCTCAAGCGCAAAATGTCAGCATGCCACATATAAGTACGAGCAAGTAGGAAAGAGACAGGCAGCTAGTGTATAAAAGAGATGGCCTGTACATGCCACAATAATGTGGCAGAAAAAGACAAGCTGGAGTTTTCTTTGGTATTTACTCGTTATACCCTATACACTGAGGGTTGAGTATATTACGCATTTGTTCAGCATGCTTAACACGCTAAAGGAGGTGTGGCAAAACGTAAGTTCTTTGTTGAAATGTACTTAGGCTTCAGAGACCATAAGAGAAAAGAGAATTCTTTTACGAACATTTCGAGTCTTAAATCTTTAAAAACGCGTAAGAACTGTAGAAGCTATGGAACCATGTGCAGAAGCTCCAATTTTCACTTAATCACATTTTTGTATGAAAAAAACAATTTTCGCGCAAAGTTTTTCGTTTGCGGTTAGTTACGTCATTAAGAATTACAAATTATTTAATCAAGATAAAGAAAATTAAGGCAATATTTAAATTTACCTGAGAAATTTAGAGACATCTAAGCTTAAAAAAAAAGAAAAAAATTGAAATAAAAATATGAGTCGCCTCGACTGTGAATCGAACCTGGATCTTTAGAAATCGCAACGTTAAGTTTAGAAGCCACTACCCTTGAGTATGCTTTCGCCTCTAAGGCTACCTGCCTCTAAAACAGTATAATGCGTTTATATCCGATATTTATGGTCCGATTATTATGATGTTTGGTATCATCTGAAAGATTTTTTTATTTCCAGCATTTTACACTTACAAACTAAAGCTGCAGCTTTGGTTAAAATAGCTTTTTGATTTTATTCGTAAGGGCTGGGGGTCGTGACAGAAAACAATAATCTGGAACGGCCTGGTCACATAATCATCAGTACAGCGGGAATAAATTAGAAAGATCCATAGAATGGAAAAGGACGAAAATCTTAATGCCTTTTTTAGAACTGTGCGGAATTTTGTTTTTTTCTGCCCATGTCTAATGTCAATATCTTGCTCGCTAGGCTCAAAGAAGAATTTCGCGATTCGAAATTTTTGCACAGTTATGCAACTAACTGTTGAGAATAGTATGCTGCAAAAATTAAAGTGAAATAAAAAAGATATATGCAAAAATGTTTAAACTTACAGCAATTTTCACTATAAACTGCAAAAGACTAGTGCCAAAAGTAGCTAGAGCCAAAACTTTAGCCATGTGAGCCTAATCAATAACAAAATGTTTACTTTTTCTCAAAATATTTACCCTATACCCACAAACCTCAGCACATTAATGCAAAATTTGGCGCAAATGGGAACTCTTTTCGTGAAAAGTAAGTGCAGTGTATTTCACAGTCGATCATGGCCCAGAATGCCTCACATTTTCCATTTTGCAGTTGCCACATAGCAAGTTTTTGTTTTCTTTTCTTGTTTTCTTTTTCTTTTCCTTTTTTTTTTTTTTTTTTGTTACATTTGATTTAGCTTTTTAATCTTGTTAGGCTTTTGTGGCACAAAACCCAGCAAAGCATTGGAGCATGAAAAACGCGACAGGGAACGCTCTCAAGTTTGTTAATAATCTTGCCACATGGAAAATTGTTGTTAGGCTGCTTTGATCCAGTCTTTGTTTTACATTTAACAATAATATGTTAGCAAATTTAGCATACTTATTTGGACGCAAAAGGGTTAAACCGTTTTGAAGGCAATGGCAGCTCAATGATTTGCTCGAATAAAACCTTTTTTGCCCACTCATGTGGTGTGTAGCCATTAGCCATTGAAGGAGTATTGTTAAAAGGTCAAGTGTCTCCTTAACCCTTTACGTTAAATACAAATGTGCCACTTAAGCCAACAACTAATTTTTGCTTCACTAGTTGTAAAAAGGATTTTCTAAATTTAGTCGGGTTTATTTTTAAAGTTGAATTATGTGCTGGATATTCCAATACATATTAAATGTTCTTATGTAAATGAGCCGTCAAAAACAGCATAAAAATTCACTTGAATATTTGACTCTTGTTTGATTCGGAAAACTTACTTTTAGAGTTAATGGATTCCTAAATAAAATGTGAAAAATCTTCTAGCCTACATGATTAAAATTGAATTAATGAAAGTTTTATGTATAAAGGCCTATACGCAGTTCGAAATATTTCGCGCGAAATGACAAAACTTCATATAAAAAAAAAATCCCAAATGGGATATCCCATTTTTAAGTCTTAAAAAACTAGTAGGCTGGCTACATTCGGAACATCTCGATTATAATGTATGCACTACTCTTCTTCATTTCTATAATTTGTATATAAAGGGTGTTTTTTTTAGAGTTACACAAGTTTAAATCTTAATAAAACAAAGAAATATATATTCAATATCAAGCCCGCTTTATTGGTTAGAAAATTGTATGACATTAATGTTTAAATATGATTTAGGCCATGTGGCCGCCTGGGCTGGCGCGTACAAGGCACGCCATCTGGAACACCAATTTTCACAGCATTTGCGGCCGTATTTCGCCAATAACTCTTTAAATATTGATTTCCAGGTGTTCAATTGCCTCTGGTTTATCGACGTAGACAAGTGACAGTAAGTTTCTGTGGATGTAATGGTGTTTCGACAAAAGCTTGTGGACTATCCTCACTCCAAATGCGACAATTCTGCTTGTTTACGTACCCATTCAACCAGAAATGGGCTTCATGGGAGAAAAAAATTTTGAATTTTGAATAAGTTTGACGAACGAAACCATTATTTCGTTAAAAAATTTCAACAAATTGCAAGCGTTGCTTTGACGTAAGTCTCCATTATGAAATGTCAAACCAAACTCAACAAAAAGAAACTATCAGCTGTTAAATGGGTTGTCAGATAAAGCAGTGTTGCCAACTCAAAGTTGTGAACCTCTAAAAAAAACACGCTGTATGTTAAGCGATGTATAAATACATAATTTTGACGATTTTTATGGGATTTAAAGCTTGGAGTTTCTACCAGGAAAGAGTTGGTAAGTATTTAATTTCCCAGAATTAGCCGACTCAACATTCTAGTGTTGAAAAATGGCTGAAAAAAAATAATAAAAAGTGCAAGTACCGCATTTGGACAGTTTAAGCTGATAGTTTGATGTTATGCATTGTGTAGTCTGTTTTTAGACGCTTTTACAAGAAAACGCTTTCAGTGTATTTGCCAACACTCATAAAGTTGATTATCGTACAGTACTTTCATAAAAAGGCCTTAGTAAATTATTATGAAAATCTCAATGATCGACTAACAGGAAGATGATCACTCCAGAAATTGTGAAAAAAAGTTTTCAAAATAGTATTGGATAACTGTTGACTAAAAGTTTGTGAGCTAGCTGAATGTGTAGGCTTTTTGGAAAAAGTGTTGTACATTGCATGTCAAAGGTCTTAGTCCAAACAATATTAAATTATTTTAAGAATCGCAATGATCGACTAAAAGAGGTGTTCACTTCAGAAAATGTGAAAAAAATCGACAAAATGGTATTGGTAACTATTGACTAAAAGTTTGTGAGCTAACTGAATGAAAAGAAAAAAAATGAAAAAAAAGTGTTGTATATCGCAAATTGACGAAAAATTAGGTGATGATAAAGCTGTGTGCAAGATGAGTGGGATTTCGCCATCATGTGTTATTTGAAATTTCATAAAAATAAGTTGTCATCGAAGCGTTGTGCATGAAACATTGAACGATTACTTCTAAACTGAGACGAAAGTACAGTCAAAACAATGGACTTAATAAGAAGAATCGGCACCAAAGAAGGCGTAGACAGTTCCATCTGCTGGCAAGATCATGACGTCATAATAATCAATATTTATCTTCCAAATGGAATAACTATCAAGTGTTTAATATTCGTTAGGGCTCCGGTAAACGAAACAAAATCTTTCAAATAGTTTAGAAACCACATGTTCAGTGCTCCCGATTGCACCAAATCGAATTTTTTATATGATTTGAAACCGACTGTTTTGTTGCAAGTGAAATTAAAATGAATTCAAAATTGTACGTATCTTAAACCAAAATTATTTTTTAAATTATCTTTGATATTCTGAGATTCTTTTTTATGGCAAAAAGTTATTTATTGATAATTATTTGAAGTTATTTTTTTCTGAATCAATAATTTTTGGCATACGTTCGAACACACACACATGGTTCATGTCTTGCGTAAAATAAATTTAACTTGTAATAAAATAAATCGTGATTAATTTTAATAAACGTGGTTGCTAAAGAAAGATTTTTGTGTTTTATGAACTGAAAGAAAACTACGTTGAAAAAAAAAAATCCACATAGCACCATTAGTGAGTGGTTGAAATTAACTCATTGACTTTTGTAAAGAAAACAACACTAAGTATAGTTCTATGTACCACTCAAAAGCTCGAAGGTTAGTTTTATAAAGTGCTTAATATTTGCAGTATTGGTGTCTGAGATAAGGTCTTTTGTGCGTATTTTATACCTAAAGCATTCAAAAGCCCAATACTAAATGCAACATTGTGGAGAAAGTATCTACAAGAACTGCTCTTTGAACTGTTTATTAAATGCCAAAAATTATTATTGAGCACCTGCTCTTATTAGATTGAATTTCGCAATGAAGTATTTCGCAAAAACTTTTCATCCTTTAACAATTCAACACCAATGCAAATATGTGCAAAACACTTATTTTTACAACGATTTTTACAAGGAAAAAAATGCAGCATTATTATAACATTCTTAAATAAAAATCTGTGGAATTTCAATAAGCACTTGATATGAAAGTCGCCCACACTGCCTGCTGCACATGAAAGCTCAGTAATGCTCTTACTTTTACACACTCGAAAATGCATGTAGCATAGCGAAGTTGGCAACCGTAGTACTTTTATTTTACAAAAGTTTTTTTAGTTAGTAATATTAGTTATACATAATAACTAAATTGAAAAGTAAATGGTCTCACAAATGCAAAACTTCCGCCAGGGAAACAGCCACAAACAGTGTAAATTTTAGTTATGTGACGTCACTCAAACGCACAAATCAAATGTTATCCAATGCAAAAAACTCTCTGGTAGTTAAAAAAATTAACCAATTATTTTTCCTAATTAATTATTTTTTCTTTGCAATAAGACAGTGCATATGTTGCATTAATAATTGCTTTCATAAAAATATATTATTTAAGGCGACTTTATTCATTTGCTGCTTTATTTAATTAACGTTACATTGTAAATACATCTTTTTTTTTATCAGTTTTCTGTAATGCTTTTCATCTTTAAAGCATTTAAGGCTCATATTTGTTTAATAATTTTCGCCGGAAAGTTAAACTTTCAAGTCCCCATTGGCTTATTGCAGCTCAACTCGTTTATTTAACACCCTTACTTAAATTTTCGCATACTTTTGCACTTTTGTGACCCCAGGCGATATAGTAGTATATGTGTCTTTGTACCTACTACTTATATATCCGCTTTGTGTCTGTTGTATTATTTGCGCTGAACTTTTGATACCCTCTAGTCATAGCATTTGGATATTATCGATTTATGAAACAGGCAGTATAACGCGTGACAGTCATACACTTAGAGAAAAAATCAAGCATTTCAGATCCCATTTCAAGTATGCTATTTCTAGTCCGAAGTTCTTGATTAAAGAAAATGATTTCTTGAGTATAATTTTTGTATTATACATTTTCTACTTAAATACTTATTATTAATTTAAAATTTAAGACTATGTCCATAACATTTTTTGTATTATTAAGAATTATTTTCTACCTTATAATTATATATATAAATAACAACTGTAGGTGGATTGTCTATAAATAACATATGAGTATTAAAAAAAAATAAAAATAAATATATAAATAAATAAATTTATTTCAAAACATTTGCATTTTGAATCAAGTTTATATTTAATCTTAGAGCAACTACATAAAGTTTTTAAAACAAATATACCTAAAGTTAACAATTTAAAATAAAAAATAATTAAAAATGTAAAATAATGTCAAAGATTTTTTTCCAAAATATATGTATCATGAATCATGGTTTTTATTTACTAAAAATAAGTAGAAAATTTATTATGGGCAAAAACGTTAATTTTCAAAACAAGATCGAAGAAACTTTTTTTAATCATTATTTATTACATTTTTTTAATTCTAACATAGCTTTTGTTGTTAAACTTAAGGCACAAATGAAATTATTAATTTTTTGTAACTTTTATTTTTAACACTGTGCTGGCATTTTATGTTTTTTTTTTTGTTTTTTTAGTTATATTCGAACTCAAATTACCAATTTTCGTTACTTTTTTAAGCAAAATAATTTTTTTCTCATTTAAGGTATACCTACTTTTTCTTAACTTAAAAATTTTTCAGTTATTATTAATACAATTTTTTAATTTAATGTAAAAATTCTTATTCTATAATTGACCACACAATATTGTGAAATTTTAATTCAAGCACAAATGGTTTTAGTTTTAAGCGAATTTTTTCATCTCTTGTGCAGCTTTTCAACTTAGTGAGCGCAGCTTACGCTCTTTTGATGAGCGCAGCTTACGCTCTTTGGGCGAAGCTAAGCATGGAGCTAGGCTTAACCCATTCATGCTGTTTTGGCATGAGCAGTGTAATTTCTTTGTTCCTTATGACATGTCCGTCTGTCCATATGAATAGCTTTATATAAGAGTTGGAGAAAATTGCAAATTAAAATTTTGAAAAAAGAGTCCAAGATTTGCTAAAGAGTTTAAAGAGAAGGCAGCTCAGAGAAAAGTTGGAGTTAAGGACTGCAGAGCAGGAGCGTAATATATTGCGTAGATCACTGAGCAGATAGATTGAAGATGTTAGGCGAGACGGGCAAGTAAGGAATACTATGCAAAGAGGACTGCTCAGAGAATATTTAGATTTTACCTCTGTAATGGTGGCAAGATTGCGTAGATAGCAAAACAGACAGGTAGGAAGATTTGAAGAAACAGATAGATAGGCTTATGTGTTTAGTCCAGATATGCTTCATCTGGCAGATCTGCTTCCTTTTATTAATGGCATATTAACATTTTGTAGAACTTGCAGCCGTACAATTGAGGCAGGTAGGAAGCCGAAAAATTCCATTTTAAATGGCTCAGATTTAACAGATTTACCAGAATGGTTAAAAAACTTAACATCATTATAGGAAAGATTAATGTCCCCCCGCCTACCGTTTATGATAATTAAGTCATTGGGATATTAAGCAGGACAGTATCAAAGGAACCATTGTAAACATTTTTATTCCAATTGTGAATCCGAGCAGCGACCTGCATTGTTTCAGGGTATTTTAAAGACGGGCTAATGAACATTATGGAAATAGAGAGTTGCACAGGGTATATAATAATCTGGATAATCTGAATTGAATAAGGAAGATTGTACGGGGGTTGGTGTGCGAAGCACGCAGGGGGCAAAGCCCCCTAGTTTTATATAAACTATAAACTGCCAAAATATAGAATTTGTATTTTACAAACAAACTTCTAACTTAAAGATCCAAATTGCAATATTCACTAATAAAATGAAATTAAAAAAAAATTTTATATTTTAATGTATGTATAGTCAAATTATATACTAAAATAATTTAGCGATCAAAAAAATTAGCGAAAAAGAATATATCAGTAATCAATTAATTTAATAACCATTAAATTAATAAAATTAACCAAATTGGCTTAATACATTTTTTCACCAGCACCCATGAATAAAATAAAATTTAAAAACATTTTTCTTTTAACAGTCAAAATATCATTTTGCAAAAATTGTGTTAAATTTTCATCCCAAATAAAACAATTTTAAATAAAAAAAAATATTTTTAGTTATTTATTTTTATTTTATTTTTTTTTGATTTTTCACTTTGTTTGGAACAATTTCCTTAAATATGTTAAAAATTTCTATGTTTTCAATTTCATAATTTTTGTGGACGAAAGCGAAAAATGTGACATTTTGAAACTATTTAATAGCTAAATTATACAAAATATAAAAAAAAAAAAAAATGGCCCCTAATGACGAAATTCAGAGATGTGTTTTTTTTTATGAAGGTGCACTTATTTCTAAATAAATAGCAAAAACTCCAATATTCATGAACTTAACAATTTTTTGAACCTTAATTTTTAGTAAAAATAAAAATAATTTTTCAAAAAGGGTCTAGCTGGATAAGGTACTGGAAACTGCCCCCAGCGCTTTTTGAAAATTAAAGATGCAGTTCGATGCATAATCAAAAAAAACAAATTTTTCGCAAAACTTCAGATCTTAAACCTAACGCGTCGCGGCTTAATTTAAAAAAAACTTGTTTTTCGTTTTTATTTAATTGTGACTAAACTACTGAATATTTTTGAACCAATTTTTTTTTTAATCTTAGTTGGCAACAGGGCTGCTTAAAAAAAAATATTTGATTTTTTTTAACCAACCTATTTTCTTAAAAAAAAATATACAATTTTCTTATTTTTTTTTAAGTATGTTCCTTAAATATCTCAATCACCATTTTTTTTTTTTTAAACACGTGTTTTTATACGATCTTTATTTGCTGTGAATATGAATCAAATCAAATCGATTAGAACAATGTTAAAAAAAAAATAAAACAAAAATTTTATTGTTTTTTTAAAAAAAATTATGAAAAAAATTTTATTTTTTGTCAAAAGATGATAAAAATTATAATAAAATTTTTTAATATTTTATATAGTACATACTTCTTGTTATTATGATGAAAAAAAAAAATTTATTTTGTATGAAAAGTAAAAAGTAATTTTTAAAATTTTGTAATTTTCATACATTCATACTGAAATTTGGGTATAACAGCTGTTAACAAACTTAATACTCAACAATTTAATATAAACTATCGAAATCGGTTTTGTACAACTGGAGATAATTGCAGTAAAGTTTTTTTTTCTCAAAATTCGTTCCGTACAATTTTTTACTGCATTTTTAGAAATTTTTCGCTGTAACAAATTTCACGCGTGTGAGTCTAACAAACATTGTAAAGTTGTACGTTTGAACATTTCCTTGATAAGTGCTCTCCAGCACCAAAGTTTGCAACAAATTAAAACTTTTCTTTGGTATTTGCAAGGTATCCAAACGTCGGCTTTACCCTTTTTTGCACTTTAGTTTGCTGCTAAAATATTAAAGCAATTTCACTTTAGCCAATTACACTGCAATGCATACATACTTCCCCTAGATCCCATTATCTGGCTCTCTGGCTTTTATGCAAATATGAAGAGCCCTTCTTGCATTTTTATTTATTTTTATTTTTTGTTGGTCAATAATGTTATGTACACTTTGCTTAATTTGAGGGTTTGTATGTTCCGGTTTTACAGCTTGACTTCTTTTTATTGCGAAATGCATGCACAATGGATAAACAGTCAAAGGTCGCTCGTTAAAATCGACAAAGCGTGAAATTTTTATTTGAATTTACATTATTTTTTTTACACCTCAATTTAGTGTGGCATTTATTTATTTGAAGCACCTTTGTGCCAAGTCGAGTCCATAAAAACTGAAAAGTAAGGTGCCACTTGACCGCATCACTTGAACCCAACTCGAAATGACTTTCAATACAAACTGACGCTGGGGAGCAGCATTATTTATCTCTTGGATACACCCGTAGTTTGACAAATGAAAAGGTGAAAGAACGCTGGAGTACTCAACTTAACATTGGGAGCAAACAGCTTGAGAAATTAAATTCAGCCTGATCTCTGTGCGTTGACTTCTTGCAAGTAACTGGAAAGATTTAAGGAATTTAGTTTTAAATCGAAATCAATATAACTGCAATACTATGCAGCTAAGATACAATTTGTCAAGGTTTCTGTGACGTCATGGACGCTTGGTAGCATGGCACATTGGGCCAGAGCGCCATTTTTTTTTTTTTTTTGGCATAAATCTAAAAATGCAGCATTACATTATAAGGCAACTTAGTATCTATCAAAATAAAAATAAAAATTTAACTAGACTGGGAAACAAGGCTTGGTAGTCTCTACATGTCGTGACCTTAAGTCTTCAGTCCATTTTTTGTATTTAGTTTTGGAAGAGGGCTTGGCAAAAGAACAAAAATTTAAGGGAGAAAAAGTGGGGCTCTGAAAGCGCTCAGCCATGCTACGCAAAATATAAACAAAAACGAAAAAGTTTTATTCGTTTTAGCGTGCTCCCAATTTCAAATTTTTTGCTGTCGATAAATTATCATATTTCCCTAACTCTATAGTTTTATTTCTGTTTCAATTTTTTTTTTTTGTTTTATTTACTCTCAAATATTGTTTTCACTTTTGTAATGCTTAACCTTAATTCGCACGGCCCAAATGCTTTAATTTAAACAATATATAATTGCAATTTATCAAAAATTTCAAACAATTCTTGAAAACTACTGCTGCAACAAACTGCCAATCAACAAACTACAACACCTGCAGAACCTCAACTACCAATCAATCAATGCCATCAAATATTAAAACAAATGTGAACAAAAAAATTTAAATAATGTCAAGTGAATTGTTGTTCAAGGGTTGCTATGGCTGCCGTTGAAAGGGGGAATTCATGATAAATTTTAATGATTTTTCACCTGCGTGAAAAAGGTGAAACTTTCATTGTGCACACCGTATGTAGTCTGGCCATCACAAAATGTAAATTTCACCTCGATACGTTCACGCATTCGAACACAACCGGTACCACACTGATTTTTTTGCTGATGTTATATATGTATAGATGTACAAAACCTTTCACAACAAACAAGACATGAACCATGTGCACGTATCCAAAAATTTTTTGTAAGTTGTGCACCATATTTTTTCGTTTTTTCAAAAAAAATAATTAAAAATAATTAAAAAATAATTTTTTTTATTTAACTTGAAATTGGCATAAAAAGAATCTCAAAATTTTATAGAATACAAGAGGGCTCGAATTCCTACCTGCCTCAACATAAATGTTCAAATTTATGTTTTCATCGGTTAACACTGTGCAGGGTATTGCATTGTCGGCCAACGCATCGACTGTATCACATTTAAAAAAAAAAGCAAAAAACCATAACCAATAAATTCCTTAAAAATTCATAAAGTACATAATCTTTGAGCCGATCGTTATCGTTATAACAAAGTGCTTTAAAATCGTTAATAAATAAAAATTTTAATTTAATCTGAATGAAACATTCAATTTATTATGTAATATTTAAAATTCGTATTAATCGAAATCAAATTTATAAATAAATTATAATAATTTAATAATTAGTTGTATATTACTCTTCTTGTATCTTACTCTATATTACATTGCTTTGCTTTTAAGTGTATCTTGTGCATTATTATTTAATTATTAATTTGTTGTTTATTAAATAGTTCACATTTGAATGTCTTGCAAATAAAAAACATTTCAAATTTGAATTACGCGCCAATTAGTGCACCGATATTTTGAAGCCACGTTATCGATAACTTTTAGTATTTTGCGCGATCAGCTGAAATACTAAAAAATACCAAAACAGCTGTTGAGCGCTGCCAACCTGTTGCTGCTCTCGAACAGCAGCTAGTCAGCAGCTTGTTGTTGTTTGTTGATAGCCAGTGGACTTTGTTACCGCAACAAAATAGCGCTTTGATTTTGCTTTTTATTCACTTAAACTTTGAAACGAAACTATTTTAAATAATGTTAAAGTTAAGTGTTAATATGTGTAGCGTCCAAGCCGGCGCTGTAGTGCTTAGACGCAGTGCGACAACAACAACAACGCATGGCGGCCATTATCAATATTTGCAGCGTTCCAAGCTGCCCACCATGTATTTTCAGCGCTCCTTGCCGCGTCTGCCTATTCCATTGCTGGACAAGAGCTGCGAAAGATTTCTAGCTGCTGTGCAGCCAATACTAACGCCAGCTGAGCTCAGCGAGACGCAAAAAGTGTTGCAAGCATTTCAACAAGGCATTGGCATGGAGCTGCATGCCAAGCTGAAGCTGCAGGATGCTGCCAACAAGCACACTAGCTATATATCAAAGCCCTGGTTAGTATGTTGTTGTACCCTATAGCTTAACAGACATTTAAACTTGTTTTTAATGCAGGTTCGACATGTATCTGAGAGATCGTGCGCCTTTGCCACTCAACTATAATCCGCTGCTGGTCATGAAAAGTGACAGCAGACCACAGTACCAGCCACAAGTGGTAAGAGCTACCAACATGGTTATAAGCTCTTTGCGGTTTTGGCGTTCTCTCAAAGCCGGCGTGCTGGAGCCTGAAGTTTATCACTTGAATGCTAAAAAAAGCGACACGCCTACCTACCGACGCTGGATGTCTATTGCGCCCAAGGCATTCGCGACCTACGCTTCTTATGCTTTTAAAGCCTTCCCCCTGGACATGAGTCAGTATAATCGCCTCTTTGGCACCTCACGCATACCCAGATTGTGCAAGGATGAGCTTGTACAGTGCCCCGACTCCAAGCACATTCTCGTTATGCGTAGAGGTAATATGTATGCGGTCAATGTGCTTGATAGCAGTGGTTATATTGAAAGTCCCAGTGTTATTTTGGGTCGGCTGCAGGCTGTGCTACAAATTGATGCTCAAAGAGAACCGGCCAGTATGCCGTTGGGCGTGCTTACAGCCATCGAGCGTAATGAATGGGCGCGTGTTCGTGCCCACTTTGTTAGCAATACCAATAATGATGATTTGCTGCAACGTGAGGTGGATGGCGCATTATTCTGTGTAAGTCTAGACACTGCTGAGGAAGGCGTTTATGATGACGCCAAACCTGAGCCGCTGCTCAAGCATTTACTGGCTGGCAAGGCGGAGAATCGGTAAGTTGTTGGACTTATAAACTGGTGTGTACGCAAATCTCATCTTTCCAAACAATTGCACATTTATGTATGTAGCTGGTTCGACAAATCTATTTCCTTGCTTATCAGCGCCGACGGAACAACGGCTGTCAACTTTGAACACTCCTGGGGTGATGGTGTTGCGGTTTTACGCTACTTCAACGAGCTGTACAAGGATACCTTGCAAAATCCGTATGTGGATGCCAAGACTGTGCCCACACTGTCTGGCGCCGAAGCGGGCAACGTGCGACCCATAAATTTCGAGTACGACGCCAAGATGCGCGACGCAGTCGCCGATGCCTATGCACAAAATGCCAGCACTGTGGCTAAACTAGACATGCATCTACTGCGGTATCCGGGCATCAACAAGGGCGCTTGTAAGCGCCATGGCCTTAGCCCTGACTCCATAATGCAGCTGTCGTTTCAGCTGGCTTATCGCCAGGCCTTCGATAAATATGTGGGCAGCTATGAGTCATGCAGCACCTCGGCATTTCGGCATGGACGCACAGAGACTATGAGACCCTGCACAAACGCAACCAAGGACTTTTGTGAGGCAGTGCTGCAGCCAAGTCAGTCTAGAAAAAGTGCCACTGAGCTGCGCGCTATGATAGACAAATGCAGCAGCGTGCATGGACAACTGACTAAGGATGCAGCCATGGGACAAGGCTTTGATAGGCATCTATTTGCGCTAAAGCATATGGCGCAGCTAGAGGGTTTGCCAGTGCCCGAACTATATGAGACTGAGGCCTATCGTAGACTAAACTATAATATTATAAGCACTTCCACGCTTGGCGCAGATGCACTCTTGGCTGGCGCTTTTGGGCCAGTGGTTAAAGATGGCTTTGGCATTGGGTAAGAGCCAAAACACTCAAGACTAAAGTTTGAAGAATTTAAGAAACTTTTTCAATTTCCCTTGCAGCTACTCCATACAAAGCGAGTTTGCTGGCGCCGTTGTCACCTCGTATAAGAATCAGGCTAGCGGCAAGCAATTCATCGATAGCTTGGAATCCGCCTTTAATAAAATACTCGCTGTCATTGAGCAGAGCAGCGCCAGCAAGGAGAGCAGCAAGAAATAGTCAGCGAGTCTTGGCTCAATAAGTTTTCACAAGCTTTAGAGAAAAAAAAGAGATTTCTATATATAAACACATACATAAACAATAATATTGCGTCTACGTCAAGCACTAAAATGTTTAAGTTATAAGCATAAAAAGAAAAAACGTAGAAAAGCAATGAAAAGTTTTCCAGTCGCGATGTGTATGCCCTAGCATTTGGTTACCATGACTTGTAAAAAATTAACTTACGTTTTGACAGAGTGAGAAATCTTTCCTAAGACTTAAAACTATTGGGAGTCCATACTAAATATTTGGTTTCATCTGTTTGTTTTTAAAGTTTCAATATGTATACAGAAACGGTTGCATATTCCTTTAAAGTTAACTAATCTTTCCAATTTATCCAGCCACATTAAATAGTTAATTATACCCTATACATTTTTGCATTTATTGTTAGTCAAATCTTTTATAGCATTACCCAGAACGATTCCTGTGATTGGTGAAATCCAACAAATTCTTAAAACATTTTGTTTGCTTGGCATAAAAGAAGTAAGAATTTTCATTTGTAGCATTTTTCTTTCTTTAACAAAAGTTTCCAATATATAAGATATAGACTAGAATATTATTTTATCCTGTATTCAAAGGCTCAATATATCTACCGCATGCTCGTCTGTCTGTCTGTATGAAAACCTAGATTTCGGAGACCTCAGTTAGGCACACCAAGTATTTTCAAAAAAATTAAAACTATTCTAAAAAAAACCAAGAACTATTATACAAATAATCAAGGTTGTCTGGAAAATTGTCGAGATATATTTCAAATTCAATTATACATTTTTTATCATATATGGTACGCAAACCAAAATAGAAATTCGTAAAACTGAAAATTATTTTTAAATCAAAAATCGAATTTATTGTTCAAACATTATGTAGGCGACGCCGAATAAAATATAATTCATTATAAGTACTAATGCTCCCCACTCTTAACTTTTATTAAATAATCGTTATCCGCTAATATCCGGTTTCATAATTATTAATCATAGGGATAACATTTTAAGAAACCAAAACGAAAATCGCAAAATTTTATTTAAAAAAATTAAACTTTTTTTCACAGTGTTACTAAAGAGTCTCTAATTATAATTCGATACTTATCGAAGCTGGACGGTAGCATAACGGTACTTAGTAACGTTAATCGAAAATAAGCGAAATCGAAAATGTGTCAAAAAGAACCATTTTTAAAAAGTTGTTGTTATCTTTCACTATGGACTTGTTTGTATGCCGAAATACGTATTCCCGCTCTCCAAGTATTAAAACTAGGGGAATTCGAATCTAAAGTATGAATATCTTGTACCAACACAGCAACACAGAAATTTTGTGCATTGCTTGGGAACTCTAAAAATTAGGTTACGATATTATAACTGATATTGATTTCTTCATAAACAAACATTATTTAAGGAATTCTTAAATAATGCCAATATCATACATCTTGTGACATAATAGGAGATGTATTCTGAAAGTTTGGTTGCTCTAGCGCTTATCATCTCTACAATCTAGGCATAGTCAGTCATGGATATAGCGATATCTCTCCGATGGGTCTCCGACGTCTGTATGTTATTATACATATATTTTTGGTTTACACTAAAGCTACAGTTTACAAATAGTTGTTTCTAATGGATCTTCTAGGCAAATTTTATCAATAAAATATGCATCCACAGATAGTTAATAAAAACAGGTTCCGAAGTAAAAAGTAAAAAACTTTTTTATAAATTGCTTGATTCAAGGGCCATTTTTTAGTAAAGGACGTCTGAAAAAAATACCTATTCATCAGTAAATTTTGAAGTATTCATACGTTTTCAAAAAGATACGATTCTAAGTAATAAGTTCTCAAATGTCAAATTTTAACAGGGAAGATGACTCGTACCTTCGGTAAAAAACTCTTTTGGTAAGAAAGATTTTTTGCAAATGACTTATGTGAGATAATGTAGTACTATGACCAATATTGTACTCTACAGTCGATAGTAGAATCTATGCATTCGATACTATTGAAAACTTTATGCTATAACAATTCCTTCTCAATCTTATGATGTTACGACCCAGGATGATATTTTGCCTTGCTAGGCTGGATGAAGGAATACCAAAATGTTGAACACATGCATCTTAGATTCATGCTGTGTCAAGTGACTTGGATTTCTTTTTAAAAGTCTCTCTTTGCAACTTTAATTATATGGGAGGCAGACTAGTGGTCTTGGTTCATCTAATTGAAGAGAAAAATTACAAAAACATTGTTGTTTTTTTAACTAAAAATTATCTCTCATTGAAAAAAAAAAACTATTAAAATATAAAAAAAATATTAAAATAATATTGCTTAAGAGATGAGTCTTGTCAAAGAAAGGTCTTATTAAATATTCATTTATCAATAGTAGCTCCTCAAATAATCGGCATTTCGAAAAAAAATTTATGAGGTTAAAATTGGCTAGTACCTTTATCAAATGTGAATTCTACTTAAAGAGTGATCCGCTTTACTTTTTTCCACCCGTATATACGTTATATGCTTCGTTGGAGGATTTCCAAGGGCACTTAAAGTTTTCAATTAACTTAAAATTTTGTTCCAATTTGGATGGTCAAACAAAAAATAAAAAACGACTACAGCACACAAGCACAAAAAATTCTCCGCAAAAACTAATTATTTATACTTTTTTAAACCTTTTTACACATTTTAGAACACAAATTTGTTTTCACAGATACTCCAAGGATTACAAACATCAAACTAAATCGCGTATACCCTCTGCAAGTGTAAAATATCCATATAGCTGGCGCACTTGGATGCCTTGTTTTTACAAACCCAATTCCATTTTTGGGGAGTTTCAATCCAATGCCTTGTCAGTTGCCAGCATGCGCCCTCAAAATGCGATAATAATAATAATAATAAAATAACAAAAGCAATGTCATCGCTTTAATTTTGGACCAAGAAAGATTTGCGACAGCTTTAACAGCCCCAAGAAATGTAATGTCAACTTGCTCTGCACTTGCTCTTCATTTTAAGAGTTAGCCTCTCCCATAAAGTTGGCCCACTGATGACGAGCAGCCTCCGAGCAGCCCCAGGCAACCAATACCCCAAACTCAATCAAGTCACATAGATACAAAGCACACAAATACAAACACAATACGCTGAAACTTGTGTAACAAAGTTTTCATTCGATTTGGTCGCATCCCGTGCGCCAATTTGTATACTCTCTAATTTAAGATAAGTTAAGGAGCATATTAAAATTGTGCAAAGAGACTGCCTATATGATAAGTTGGACAAAACGCCTGGAACTTAAAGATTATAAAAGCTTGAACAACCAAACTTCTTATATGTGGCGGCAGATTACGATATATTTTTTCATTTTATTAAAAAATATAAGTAGCATTTAAGCGGCAAGTTTTGCGATTTGGGTACAAAATCATTTAGTACATAAGCTGGTGAGTATTGGCCTTAATTCTTAAAGTCGCCTGGAATTCCAAGTACAAGTCCCAGCAGAAATTAATATAAATAAATATTTCTTATGCAGAAATAAAGTTGCCCTATAAAGTATTCAAACAGAGTATACCAAAGTTGGTCTCTTCTAACTTTAAAGCTCGGCATTTTTTTCCCTCATTTTTCTTGGGGCCCTACTACCAAATGTGTTGACATTATCAGTTGATTTATCGCCAATTTTGCTGTCGACTTTCTTTTCGTGTTTATATATTTACAACGCCAAATACATAAACATAATATGCTCATACTCGAGAAACTTTTGCCTTACACAGCTTTCTTTATTTAGATTTGTTCGCATCCTATATCAGTATGCAAATGAATTTCTTGAAAAAAATTAATTAACTTGGCTAAATGTTGTCGGTAATTTTTTTTAATTGCATTAAATCCAGCTGTCAGACGTCACATTTTTTTCATATGACTTCATGCATATATATAAGGATTTTCTTGCGTTTCTATCTGATGGCATTAAGAGCAAAAGAGTCCTATAAACGATTATGTTTGTGTGTGGGTTAAAGTTAATTTTAAACGCCATTAAATTACGACACTTGGATGACTAACATTTAGTATAAGAAAATAAGAAAGACAACAGCCGCAAATGGTCGTATCCTTTTAAATATATGCGTATGGCAACAATTAAAAGGTCATTAAAATTTCACAAATTTGAATATGTGAGGGGGGCAACAACAGCAGCAGCAGCAGCCTGTGCGTATGATAAATGTGTGGACTAAAAGGATTTAATATAGCGCATACGCCCCGCATGCTCATTAAATTATTAAGCTTACAACGATGCTTTGGCGTCGGCCATATTGGCGACAGACTGACGCACACACATACACTCACAGACTGGGACATTTGACCATTTATGTCTGCCAAAGTTTTAAATAGTTCATTGCTCATACGACATGTTGCCAGTGTGAATATTTATGCACAACTTTAAAAATACATATAATAAAAATGCAGCAGTAGACTCTACAACTTATGTACGTGACTCTACTACTGATGAGGCGATGAATTACACATGCTACAGGGACAAGGTAAAAGCCAGTTTCCATAAATATACTTATAAAAATAATATCAAAAAAAATATAGAGAAGATTTGTCTTTTCTGCTACCTACATAATAGAGTAAGTATGCTAATACATATTAACGTTGCAGCTAGGGTTCCATAAATTGTGTTGTGATATATTTTTTTGTCATATTTATTAAGTCCTGTGTATTTTGGTATTAATTCAATCATTTTGAGGCATTATTAAACTAAGTATCCTTGTGATTTTTTTTATTATACCGCAATTTCTGCATGTCCGGTTCTCGAAACCAATATTCAGGTCTATTTAATCCATAGAAGAGATCATGAAGATCTCGTCTATGCTGATGACATCTGCCTATTAGCTCCAGGATCTGTGCACCGAATCAAATCAATTTTTGGCTGCATGGCAAAGAAATTGAACAAGTCAAAGATTTAAAAAATAATATATACGCGGAGAGAGGCGTAGGAATAGATAGTCCAACCAGAATAAACAAAGCAAGCAAATCTGGAACTCAACGCAAATATACTTCCCAACGAAAATGAGATTGTCCAAACATTGTCTCAGTGCTGATCTACGGATGCGAGTCATGGCTTGTTAATGCTCATCTAATCGGAAAAATTTGCTAAGTTAACAGATCTATATAAAAAATTCATCTTGCAACTAATGGCCAACTATATCAAACTGCTGAAACAGAGGTGTATAGGCCACCCCCTATAAAAAGACAAGCCCTTGTTTGGAACTCCCAAGCCGCAAAGACCACGTGAAGGAGATCACTAAAACAAGAAAAAAAACAGGACCACATGGAAATTCTTTAAGGGTCTCCCTTTGCTCCAATGGGAGATGTATTATGTAATGAATATACTATTTAATTTGTTTACATTTTCAAAAAAAAGTGTGGATCTTCTTTACAACTTTTATATTGTATTACAATTTTTTCGCGGAAACAGCATCACATTGAATAAAAATAAAAAAAGTTTCTAGTGAGATTGAGATGAAGATGATTAAGATGAATAAAAATAAAAAAAGTTTCTAGTGAGATTGAGATGAAGATGATTAAGATGAATTTTTAAAATTCAGGTAAAGGATCACTTCACTTCTTGCTACATAAATAAATAACAATTTCTGAGAGTTTAAGAAAAAGAGCGGCAATATGAAGCAATTTGCTTGAATTATTTGACTTGGATTTGGAAGTAATGCGACAAAGTCAAAATAATAAAAGGATTTTTGTTAAAAAAGAAAGGAAAAGCTTATTCAAAAATTTTCGTGAATTTTGAATTTTCGCGGGCTACGGATGTTCGATTTTCGATCTTTTTGTGGCGTTATGTTGGTACTCATGACCCTCACTTATGTTGACAATCTCGGCCATTTTGAATGTTCAGTCAGTTTTTGACAGCTATTGTGCGTGGAAGTGTTTTAGATTGTCTTCGGTTTTTGTCTTGGTTCATGCGGTAGCTTCCATTGGGATGATTGAGCTTTGGTTTCTACGCCATAACCATAGAACCATGATTCGTCACTAGTTATGACTCTCTGCAGCAAATTTGGGTTGTCACGGACACAATTTGGAAACATAGATATTTCGACATATTATAGTATAGAAAATTGAAAACCAAGCACGGTAACCTTATTAAAAATCATTTTTAAATTTAACTTGTGGTAAGCCTTTCAAAATAAGAAAATCAAAAATGATAATATATTGAGTTTTTCATAAGTTTAAGCAAAGTATAGGGTGGGCCATCTGTTGGTTGAGTTGTTAAACACTCATAATTCGGAACATATTCATCCAAAGTGGATGCTCTTTGACATATGTCGAGTTCAAGACTACTTAATTTTAGTCATGGATCGTTTAACAACCGAACAACGCGTAGAAGTGGTACAGGCGTACTATCAAAATGGGCGTTCCGTGAAAAAAACATAGTTGAAGCCAGTGTCCACGACTCGCCAAGACTTTGCGTCGAATTTTGCATGCATATCTGCATTTGCACGCTTACAAAATTCAAATGACGCAACAATTAAATTCCACGGACCATTATCAGCGTCGCCTATTGGTTCAGTTGATGGGAGAACAGCCAGATGAGTTTTTGTCACAAAAAAAGCCATTAATGTTCGCGGCGGCCATTTGGGCGATATTATTTTTTTTGCATTTGCTATATACATTTGCCCAATTTTATTGGAAGATATAGGAATATAATGCAATTAACAAACAAACCAACAGATGGCCCACCCTTATAAATACTGCGAGCTATCAGCGTTTATTTCTTTGTTAGTCAGAGGCAAAAAGCAGTTTTTTCTCAATTTGTTTTGTTATTTTTTATTTCTAGTATGCATTTTGAATGTTTTTATGGTTAAGTTTAAGCTACGGACAAAAGTCTTCAAGATGCCCAACCACAACAAAATTCATCTAAATTGCTTTATAAGAGCATCCTAGAAATAATTTATAGATTAAGTCAATGTTTTAGTGCTAACATAAAATACTACTTTTACACATAATCAAAATCCAATATTGTATTAAATTTACTTAACGTCTTTCAACTATTCGAAATACATTTTTTACCATATTTTTTTGATACGCAGCTTTTCAGTAAAAAAAAAAAAAATGCAAAATTTAAAACTTACCAAAGATTTATGTGTCTTTAAGTTGGTCAATGTGTAGCTTTGTCTAGCAAAATTCATCTCACTTGGCTAAGGCTAACAAAATAAAAGTTAACCAAAGCAAATAGTCCAAGCTAAAAAGTAAACAGAAAAAAAAAACTGAAAAAAATTTATACAAACTGGAATTTGACACTGTGTAAACAAAAATGTAAAAATCGAGCCATAACTTAGTATATACAATACCCAATAGGAAACCCTATCATTAAAAGTTAATTGAAAATTAAATTTTAATTTTAGAACCAAACACAAACCCAAAAGTGTCTTAACTGTGGGAACATCATTAGACGGGGTGAAACCGGGCATCCTATGCAAATTGTGCTGCTGACAGCTGAACTTTTGGTCTGGAAATGCCATCCGTTTGATTTATTTTGTGTATAAGTAATGATAACAACCTGAAATTTGTGTTACTAGACACAGGAGCAACATCAATGGTATTAACCACAAAATGTTTTTGGCTTTATACAAGTGCACGCTGCGTATGCGTAATATTTTGGAATTTAAAATGTTCGATAAATCAGTTGCTTTGCAGCCAAAACCGCACGTACAAAGCACTATGTATTTCGTTATTATATTAATGTATTTCTGAAATTCCTAGTACATACATATTTCTATTAACATGGAAATTATCTGAGCACTACAACGCTTGCATTAATTAAATGCTTATTACATAATAAGCTAAATTAATGCTGTACGTGAGCCTGCCTCATATATTATGCTAATATCTAGGAAAATTGTGCAGGACATAATAACTAGTTGAATACCAAATAATCTTCAAGTCAATTGGCAAGAAGTTAAACGCAAATGAAACTTGTTCTAATCTAATCTTAAATGAGCAACCAACAAAAGCTAACAATTTGCAGCAACACATGTATGTGTATATTACTTTGGCTTGAGCACTCTTTAAACGTTAAATGTGGCCAACAAAATTCTATTAACTTTTTAACAGCTGCTTTAAATTTTAACTGTAAATTACCTCTCCTAACTGTTTAAAATCTGGCGGCAGTTGTGTGTTTTTTGTATTCTACCCAAACCCAACAAAAAACCCATTTATGCGTAATTTTAAGAAAATGTTTAGACGCTAAAAGGCAAAACACTTGGAACACACTTTCATGCATCCATTTGTTGCCTTTTACAAGCTTTTAAATTAAGTTAATTGATATTGCTAGGTATACCATCATGTGTATGTACCTAAGTCCTATATGTGTAAAAAAAAAAACAATCTAAATACAAACAAAGAAATAACCGGCACCGGAAAGAAAGACAATTTTTGTATACGAAAGTTGTAATACCCTTTTAAGACATACTTAAATAAACGCTGTTGCTTAAAATGTCTAAAACTGTCTAAGAACTTGCCAAAGTTCTCAAGCGATCAACTCAATAACAGATGGGAAGAAAACAAAAGATATAACAGTTGAATCGAAAACATTTACTAAATAAAAAGATGGCGTACTTTAACATCAGGCGCGGACGACTTTGGGATACCCTATACCACTAGTTGCAATAAAGTTCGATATATTGCGTAAGCACTCTAAAAGTCAGTTGATTGCCAAATTTGGTAACGATATCTTCACAAACAAACGAAATACAACGAATTTTGTGCAAAAACGTTTTTTTCACCAATTGGTCCTATGGTAGCTACATGATATAGTCAACCGATTTTGATCAAATTTGGCACAGTGTTTGGGAACTATAATAAACTTCCGACTGCCAAATTTGGTACGATAACTTCATAAACATACGAATCATCCATCTAAGACTTTTTGTTTTTTCCGAGGTCCTCTGAAACACCCCTACGGGAGCCATATAATGTAACCCCTTTATCAAAAAAATAAAATAAACTTGTCTCCTATGGAATAATAAGGGTTCTAATCTGAAAGTTTGGTTGCTCTTGCTCTTACCATCTCTGAGATCTAGGCGTTCATACGGGCAGACGGATAGACGGCTAGACGGACAGACGGACAGACGGGCATGGGTATATCGACTTCTCTTGTCACCCTGATCATACCTTAGGTTACTTTGGGGTGTCTCCGACGTCTCCTTCTGTATGTTACATACATTTTCGGCCTGCACAAACTTAATATACCCTTTGTACCATACGGTACAGGGTATAAAAAATGTTAACAATTCTTTCGCTTTACTTTGGGCACAAACTGTATATGTCCTTCATAAATGGAATCAGGAAAGGCCCCTCAACATTTATGAGAACACTCAATACCAAAAGAGTTAAGAGCATAAATTAGTTTCACCAGCTGCTTCTTCATTACATGAGGCAAATATTTGCTCTCTTTGTTGCTGCAATTATTTGGCCAAATATGATTTAAAGAGAGAAAAGTTGCTTGTTCACGCTATCACACTAAGGCAAATATTTCCTCCAAACAGCTGAAATACTTTTCACCATCTTGTGATGAAAATATTTGTTTGGCCGTAACACAGTGTCCATTAAAATTATATGAATTTTCTTTGCTCTCAACAACGGCTAAATCAGCTAAAAGATGCCTATTATGACCTTGTTATTGGATTTTTGTTTGAAGCATCTTCTTTTATTTCAAATGAAATAAGCAAGAAATGCAAGATATTAAGCTTTACAATTCAAAGCTGCAATTTTCTGTCAATTTTTCGATGAATTGGGTTTTGAAATGTAAAAAGGATATATATGGAAACCCACAACTTGTTGCAGTGTTGCAATTTTCTGTACATTAGCCATTTTAAAAACAGAACGCTACAAAATGGAAACGATATATATATTTTTTCTTAGCTTAAGGCCTATACGCAGTTCGAAAAATTTCGCGCGGAATGACAAAACTTCATATACAAAAAAAATTCCATTTGGGACTTTTGGACCCCTTTAGGCGTGAAATTTCACAACGAACGTAACAACAATAATGACAGTTTAACTTTCTAGTACTTACTATTTCCATAGTGATATTAGGAATAGTAGCAAACAAAATATTCGGCCAAATATTTGCCACGTGAATGCACCACCAGCATTTCAGGAAGCAAATATTTGGTCTAAATTCTATTTTGCAAAATCGAGGTCAAACAAACTTTGAAAAGATTTCTTGCAACCATTTGATCGCCACACTGACAATCAAATATTTAACCTAATATTTTATGCATTTTGAGCAAATATTTGCATCGTGTAGTGCCAACTTTATAGTATAGTACTATCTACCATTACAAATTGTCTGCTTACTTCCACATTTTTCATGACACTACCACCATTTAAAGAAGCAAATATTTGCTCAAAATTCTATTTGACAAATACTAGGTCAAATAACCTTTGACAAGATTTGTTTCAAGCATTTGATCATCACACTGCCAATCAAATATGTAACCTAATATTTTATGCATTTTGAGCAAATATTTGCTTCTTTAAATGGTGGTAGTGCCAACTTTATAGTATAGTTCTTTCTAGGTCTTTTCAGCTACAGCTCGAAAAACACTTTGGTGTGGTCCTAACAAAATTTTAAAATCGTTTGCGAACTTTTCAAGTTGTGGCTTATAACTATAATTATCAAATTTGAAAACAGTTTTGCCCAGAAGTCACAGAGTAACACTTTGTAAATTTAAAAACTATTACAGTGTGTATTATAGTCGACTTGTTTATATTTGTAAAAAGGCTTTGCATGCGTAATAAGTCTATCAAATAAGAATTGACTATGTTTAGAGCAATAACAGCAATAAAATACAAAAATTTCTAAAATTTAAAGAAACCTAAATTGTGCTACGTACCTACACTACGTATAAGTGCTATTTTTTAGTTACGCAATTACTTTCTTTTGTTGGTTCCAAGAACTAATTTGCTCATAAATTTGATTTATTTGCTATGGTTATTGAAACAGTTGTGTTTAGTCTCAAAACGCAAAAATACTTTCAGGATTTTACTATACTCAGCTGGGAATAGGATATTCTCTTACTGCAATGGAACTAATTGCAATTAAGTACAATAGTTGTCAAATGCTACAAATACTTTGCTTTATTTATATACCAAATGCACATGTTAAACAAATTTAAAACTTTTTTATGTAATAAACACAATATATGTACCTAGCTCTAATATAATAATTATAAAACAGCCTGAATTCAAAAATAATGAAACAAATAAAGAGTGATAGATTAATTCCAGAGAAAATGTAAAAGAAATAATAATTTTCAACAATTGGTGCTTAATTCAAGTTAAATCCGATATGTTTGATTTATAATAATTAAAACAAATGCATATTGTATTGCAATACAATATAGTTGGTCTTTGAAAATGTGTAATGTATATGATTCATAATAATTAAAACAAAAGCATATTGTATTACAATTCAATATAGTCAGTTAATAAAAATGTGTAATGTGGTCAGAATGCGCTTTAATGCTTCATTTTGTCATTATTTTATAATCAGAATATTTTTTTGCTGGCATTTGAGTTAGGAGTTGAAAAGTTGGGGACTTTTGCAACAACCAAATGCTCAGGGCTCAACCTAGACCCTATTTCAGTTTTCAGCTGTTGGGTTGAGAAGAAAGTATTGCAAAATACGCTTTTTATAGCTCTAAAAATAATATTAAATAAAGAACTTTTAACAAATTTAACTGGACTTGACACAATTAAAAGCCTCACAAAAAAGAGCGTGCATGCTCCAGTTGAGTTTTTGCGTAACTTTAAAGCTGCTCAATTGAACGCAAGCGTGAATACCCTGAATATTTGTTTGTGCATTTATTGCTTGCTGCACGTTTTTAAAGATAAATTTTTATTACAAAATATTTTTCATACAAAATCTACGTCTTGTTCAATTATCTACAGTTTGGTAAAAAAATGATCAAAATCAGTTTAGTACAACCAGAGATATTTGCTTTTAAGTAAAAGACACTTTTTCTTTAATTTCGAAAAATATTTTTTTCGAAATATCTTGAAATCCGTTCCATGAAAAAATCTTTTGACTGCATTTTTGGTTTTAGCATGCCATTTTACTACGGAAATGACTAAAACATGTTGAGATACCAAAATTTTTTAAAATTTTTTAAGGATATCAATAAACTTAAACGAAACTTAAAGATGTTTGGGACGCATATACTACATGCACAAATCAAATATACAGTGAATTTCATAACTATAGGACAGTCGAAAATTTTAATTTCAAGTGCAAATATAACGGTTTATAAGTACGACCCAGCAAAGCTTCTTTTTACAAAAACAACTATCTAATATTGGAGCTTTTAATTTACCGTAAGGTTATTGCACTGTTGCTTCACACAGTGTTTCGCAATAGCTTATGCATGGATATGCCTTTTTTGATGCAGTTTTAAGCGTTTCATAACTATAGGACAGTAGTTTTTTATAAGGAAATTAAGTGTAAGGATGGCATAAATATATTTTATATTAATTTTAAATCACCTTTTGATCATTTTATGATAAAAAGCCGCAAGGTATGACACTTAGTTTAGAGGAGGGAGACTGTATTATAGCCAAAAACGACATGGGGCTTAGAATGGTCAAAATTTATTAAAAAACATATAAACCGATTACATAATTATGTTTGGAACTTCTTTAAAAACACTGTGAAATAAGTAAGTAAGTGTCAAACCTTGCGGCTTTTTATCATAAAATGATCAAAAGGTGATTTAAAATTAATATAAAATATATTTATGCCATCCTTACACTTAATTTCCTTATAAAAAACTACTGTCCTATAGTTATGAAACGCTTAAAACTGCATCAAAAAAGGCATATCCATGCATAAGCTATTGCGAAACACTGTGTGAAGCAACAGTGCAATAACCTTACGGTAAATTAAAAGCTCCAATATTAGATAGTTGTTTTTGTAAAAGGAAGCTTTGCTGGGTCGTACTTATAAACCGTTATATTTGCACTTGAAATTAAAATTTTCGACTGTCCTATAGTTATGAAATTCACTGTATATTGTTTTCGATTAAGCTTAATTCATTCAAGATTGAATTCTCAGAAATACAAACAAAACTATTGACAAGTCGCCGGTTTTATGTGTTTGTAGGTTAGGTTTAGATTAGCTCAAGTTGTGGGAGGAAGACAAAAATTAGCCCTGGGATGTCCAAGAGCCGTCCAGAGAAATAAGGCAGCCTGTTTCTCTCCAGATCAAAGATATAATGCGACTGGTTTCAGATGAACTAGCAAATAAAAGTTAATTTGAACCGAACGGTAATAACCAAGGGATTTTTATTATCATAATCATTGTATACATATATTGGTTATAAAACAAAATAAATTAAAAAAAAATGCAATAGGATAGTTGAGATGGCAGAGTACGTTAAGTTCGTTTCGAGCCCTAGTCGGCCAACTTTTTTTTTGTCTGCAACTTTTGCTGTTCAAGTGTCTATTGTGCAGATGAATAATATTGTCTATGAAGTATATAGAGGTTTCCCATAATGCGACGATAAAGAGTAACTGAAAGTCAGCGACGCTTAGCTTTAACGTTTGTCATATTTAAGAATTAATTTTTAATTGATACCTTCGTAAAAACTGCATAATGTCAGGTTTCATTTGTTTAATATATAATTAGGTACTTTTAATTCCCTCAATAATCTCATTAATCGAGCAATTAATTCGTATTTAATGCTTGATTACCATTTATTATTTGATTTTATTGAAAAACTGTTAATGTGTGATACTTGTGAACTTAACAAAATCAAGAGTAAAAAATAATTAATTAAAAAAATATGCTCATTAACAAAAAAAAAATAAATAAATAAATAAAATTGCGCTTTTTAATTAGCAAATTAAAAATAATTTGTCTGAATTTGCTTTTTTCTCATTTGCCATTAAATATTTTTCTCATATTGTTTCTATCTTATAAGAAATTTTATTTTCACGTCAGCAAACCTCTTGACATGTTCAAATACTGATAAATATTTATTATTATTTGTTTTGGTTTATTCTTAATTTTTTTTTTTGTTTTTTACGCGAAAAAAAAATAAAGCAAAACGAAAATCGAGCAAGCCAAATTGGCAAGCTTTATATATAAATGTATATATATATATATATATAGATAAATATACATATGCGTATATAAATATATAATATTACACTCAGAGGTGTGACTATGCGCCTAAGCACAATGTTGGAAACATACTTTTGCATACGTTGCCCAAAACAAAAGTTGCTAAGCAGAAATGTTGCCAAGTATTGCTAGTTACACATGTTGCTAAGCATGTATGTTGCTATGAACACATGTTGCTATGATCAAAGCACAAGTTGTTAGGAACAAATGTTGCTAAGCAGTCAAACACTTGTTGTGTGCAAGGAAATGTTGCTAACCCGAAGTCCAGATTTAACATAACAGTTGCTAGGATAATTAGTTATTTTAATTAAGATGCCAGTCTTATACATACAGCTCATAGTGTGCTCTTTCATTTTATCTTCCTAGAGCAACAAAATTTTTCCCATACGAGCGATTAACACAGTGCAACATCCAAGGGTCAAGTCAATTAACTTATCTCGTACTTAAAACCATACAGCACATATCTCGATCTTAAGCAATAAGTGTATACACTGGAAAAGACTTTGAGAGTTAAAGAATTGTATATAATTTCGTGATACGGAAAACGAAAAATTTTATTCGAACTCGTTTTTGCGTGCTACAGGCTTAAACATTTCAAGGGATATTAACCACGAAGAATACATATTCACTGTTTTCTTAATAAAAATGTTCTTAATGAAAAACCATTGTAAAAGTTTATTTTTTATTAAGCCGCGTATTGTCAAATACTTTTAAGTATTAAACTTAAAGCTCTGTTACTTACCGAAAAGTTAGCGCGTACAACTTTTCGCAAAGTTACAAAGCTTTAAATTTAAAAGCCTTGGAATATTTTGTAGTTTGACATTAAACAGCTTTTATTATTTCAATTTCATTTTAAATTATTATATAATAATAAAAAGTTTTATTGTCTTGAAAAACGAATGCAAAATTGTTTTTCTTCAAAAAGTTTTATGCTTTACAGTTTTCAATAAAAATTTAAAATTCTTAAATTTTCGCTCTAACATTTTCAACTATTTTTCCTTAACACCAATATTTCGCGATTTGCATTCACAATGTAATTGTTCGCTTGGCATATTTTGTATAATTCTACGGCTGTCATGCATGCCGTATACGTATTTTTTTCTCTTTTGTTTATGTGCATAGCTTGGCACATACTTTTATTGCCACCCTTAACTCGCTGTTCTAGTTTTCCACAATGTCTGGCTGTCTTTCTTATCTACGACTGTAGCGGGTCTCCATTTTCATTTATGTACTGCGCGCACACAAGCGGAAAACCACATAGTACATAGTATACTTCCCTCCAGACATCGTGGGCTCATACTCAACTCGTAGGCAACGTGAGCGAGTTGTCAAAACGTTCCTTACAAATTTACTTTATGACAGTTGTATGGAATTAATTCAATTTACAGTTGACATGACCGCACTCTAATTTTATTATGACCGATAACATGCAACAAACTTTGATATATAAATGGCACTCAATTAAAGTCTTATCAATGAGTTTATTTCTTTGCTCAAGGAAATTTATTTCCTAAATTTGCATTTGAAAAACGACTGTGTGTGGAAGAGTTAGCGATAAAGTATCTCAAACTTTATCCAAAACAAGTAATAATTCTTTTTTTTTAACACAAAATTGTTTTTCTAAACTTCATACATACTTACATATTTTCGTTGTGTTATGTTAGGTGTGAGGCTTAACAATTTTTAGAGGTGTAATTTTTGGTGAAGCTGCACAGCCTTGTTCTCACGACAGCTAGATACCAAATTATTAGCTTCATAGCTCAAACTAAATTTAGCTAAAAGCCAGGGCGGAAATCCGGTTTTAAGTGGAAATGTTGCTTTGTGAACTAAACTTTGGTGCGCACTGTGTGTCCAGATTGTCATATTTTAACCGAAAATCTGGCATTTCCATTAGAAATTTGAATTGCGTATACATATTAAATAGTTAAAATTTTTTAGTAAAGTTTGAGCCACCTCAGATCTTAACAAATAGATATTCCAGACCAAAATTGGAAAAATTAAAAAAAAAATGTTTTTGACTAAAAATTTATTTATTTATTTATCTAAAAAGATCAACAATTTTTTCTCTTAATTTCTCATTTGTATTGATACAATATGCAAATAAAGCAAATTGTAAATTAAATTTAATTAAATACACAGTTGATTAAATAGAATTAAAATAAAAAGAAACTTATATAAAATGTTTGTAAACAATTTATAAGAAGCTTATAATATAATTAATATTTAGTTTGCCACTGATCCGTTGGGGAAATTTAATTTGTCCGAGGGCCAGCTATGCCCCAAGCCACAGTCAAGTGTGGACAGTGGCAAAACAAGTTGAGCTAGCAACAAAGAACAACAAACGGACTCCAACCCGTTGGGGGAATTTTTGTTTCCCGGAGGCTAGCTGTGCCCCTACCCACAGTCACAGTAGTCCAAGATATTAGTTTGATTTGTTTGGGTCAAAACAGCTCTTATCAAACAGGAAGGAGAAAGTCGCCTTGAAAATGTATGAGCATGATTGGCCGCATTAAGCAGATCGTTTCTAAACAGTGTAAAAAACAGAGGACCTAGATGACAATTTTGGAAACAGTGGACATAACCATAACTCATTGGATTCTCTCAGTAAGGTAAGCGGCCATACCCAAATAACGTGACTATGAAGAAATCCAATGGAAAAAATTTCCTACATCCAAAGAGCCCAAACTTGAAAATAACAAACTTTTGGTTAACAGAGTCAAAGGCCTCACAAAATCAGTATAAATGACATCTGGTTGGAGTTTATTTGGAAAATTCAATTTAAAAAAAAAATTAAATACAGTCGTGGCGGTGCCCGATAGTGTATATATTATACCCTGTACCTTGTTTCTCGAAAAAAATGTTATTTCTGCATAGTGCTTCTAAGAACTTTCCAATTGGCACATTTTTTTTTTTTTTTTGTGCAAAACGGTATTGATACCTGTTAGTTCCTTAAATTTGTACAGAATTTGATGAAAAAGTTACGTCAAAGAAGCTATGTAAAGTATATGGGGCAAGTGTCAAGTTGATATGTTGAGGGATGTGGGAGAAAACACAGTTAATCGATTGCGAGGGGTGGGGGGTCCGCATCGATAAAATTTGGATGGATGGGGATTTGTTCATTAGAGGCACATGAATTCGCTACCCGAGGTAATGATAAGCATTTTGATATAAAGAACTTTGAGGCTGCCACGCCTCCTGCTGTCTGTTACATACATTGCACAAATCTAGTATACCCTTTGTACCTATACAATACAAGTGCAGGGAATAAAAATTGTTTATTCGATTTGGAACAAATTTTATGCAGAGGTAGTAAGGTTAGGTTAAGGTAGGTTTTAGAGTTAGAATCCAAAGCAGTTTTTTATTTTCAAAGCCAATTATAAGTAGATAAAACCATCGATCCATCACTTTTGAAAAGTTATAATTTTTGTGGCCTGCCCTTCTAATTTTTCGAAGATAAAAATATATGGCTCCGTATACAAATTTTAAATATTTTTCGTTAAAACAATTTGTTTAAGCTGCCTACTCTAGAAGAAAACTTGTGGTGATTTTTTCCAATTCCCGGATCTCATACAAATTTGCTAGCACGAATGAACACGAAAGGGAAGATTGAAACGGTAGTAAACAAATTTGATATTATTGTTTTATAAAATATTCACATTTTTAACAAAAAAAAAAAATCTGATATAATTGTTTAATAAAATATAAGCATATAAAAAAAATGTTGAGCTGTAACTTTGAAACTTTTTTTTTAAATTAATTTCTGTATTAAAAAAATACATTGAATTTGGGCCAAATTAAAAAAAAAATGTATATTACAGCATACTTTCGAGAAGCAACGAATTTAAAAACTAACTAAAAAACTAAACTAAATTAAAAAAAAAAACACAAGGAAAATATAAATAAAACAGAAGGCAACGTTAATAATTATAATTAATGTTAATTTCTTTATGTAAATGTTACAATAAATCCACGTTGGGATTTCCATGGAGTTGACTCACCAGTTCTCCGTCATACCTTTTCTCCCGCGCTGTCCTGGTATCCGCTAACATTGTGTCCGCCGTTGTCCGCCTCCTGCTACAGCCTCTGGACCGACGCGAGCGCATCAATGCCAAATCCTTTTGACTGGCCATTGCCTGCCACGATAGTACCGCTTACAGATAGCCCGAGCGCTACAACGCTACACGACCGCCGCGTACCTGTATGGAACAGGCGTACCCTATGTCGCCTAATGATGCCGCTCTTGCAAATCAGGACTTGTCACCAGGCAACCTCCACTATTTCACTGATCGTCAGACCTTTATTTACACACACTATCTGAATCAAAAACACTGCCCAGATTTGGCTGATGATGCGCCTTGTAAAGATCTTGACCGACGCCAAATCCTGGAGTTCCCGCCCAAACCTATACCAATAAATCCTCTATCTATCCTAGTTGATAAGACAGAGTTCGACGTCCCTACGATATTGCTTGCAGCTACTCTACACTCTTACGTACACACCCATGCAAAGTTGATATTACGGAGAGTAAACCGGAGCGCTTTCTTCGCTACTCTCACCCAGCAAATAGCCCTGTAGAAACTTTAGGGTAGGGCGCTATGAGGTGGCAACTTGCCTCCTCACATTACTTAAACTTAGTATGAATAAAAATCCATTTTATTTTAATCGCTTACGAAAAGAAAAAATAAATAAAATTAATGGCACAAAAAGCATTTCCAAGTATTTTATTAAATATAATTTGATACGTGCATTCCTAAGTTTTTGTACATTGCGAGCCACAATTAAATAAAAAAACAACAAGCTGTAATTCATTTAAAATTATTAAATTTTCCTCGGGGCCAAATATATGAAATAACACTTCGTTACAAAATATGCAAACAAATTTTTGTTTTTATCAAATATCAAGTGGTAGGCAGAGGTACCCCTAAGGCAACCTGACACATCATAAATTATTTCGAGTGAAAAAAGTGCTTCGTTAATTGGTTTAGGTGTTGTTTTTAATGCAGAATATTTCAAAAATCAATAAAGTCAGTTTTATTGATAAATAAAATTATAGCTTATATACAATAAGTTTGGAAATATGCTGTTTTTTTAGTTATAAACTCAACTTCGCAGAGCAAAACGTGCATATATGAAATGATTAAGCGTGTCACGAGTTTTATTCGGTGCCCAGTCCCGACTTTCGGACGCAGCCACGTATAGTGCTCATCTCTAGCTTAAATAATTGCCATTTTATACAATGTTTTGAATTTCTTTTAAAGCCTTACCGAAAAACATCTTGGTCACAAAAATGGCGCGCACAAAATGGCGCCAAAAAGTTTAGCTATTTTATGACTAAGTACTTAAATAACATTTTTGCTCTTCGAAAGGAATGTACAAACAAACACGCACATATACACTCATATACGTAAGCATGTGTGTGTTATTAAGTGTAAGCCAAGTCAAATGGGGCAAGCCGGAAATGCCAAATTTTATGTGTGCATGAATTTTCATACGTCACATTTCTTTGTTTCCTTTTACTGCCTGAGTTGTTGTGCCCAGTTCTAGAGCTAGAGCAAAAGAGACAGCCATTTTTCTTTGGCCACTTAAATTATATATAAGTATATGTAATACATACATGTACGTATGTATACGATATTCCATATATGTATATAGCTAGTTTCATTTTTTGCTATTGTGCTTGCACATTTTTAGAGGCGACATAGGGCATACGCAACAAAGCACAACTTGAAAGTAACATTTGATTTATAATACCATGGTGACTGTTTGGCCCTTTCCATATAGAGAGCCAGTGCAGAAGTTATAATGTCTTGGGAGCACCCAAAGGCGTACTACAAATAACATCCATAACGCACACTCACACACAAACAACATAAATTCATATTTACATTGTTATACTCACATATATACATGTATATGTATATATATATATATGACAGGGATCCAAACCGAGTTGCACAAGAAATGGTCTCGCATGCTTAGAGCGTTTATATATATAGCAGCCCACGGCAAGAAAGTCTGAAGAAAACATGGCCGTAGAAGGCGGAAATAAATAAAAAATACATTGACCTCTTTTTATAGTCATCATAGTAGTTCGTGCCAAAATTGCAAGCTTTGCTATAAGTTTGTTTTTATGGATACTGCAAAAATGGGCATATTAGCTTGATTATAAAGTTAACAGCTCACAAAAGCTGACAGATTCAGCTGTAACACGATAAACTCAGACTATGCCTCACTTTTTTTTTTATATATCCGTCTTAGCAAAGAGTCTAGCTGGATAAGGTACTACTGGAAGCTGCCCCTTGCGATTTTTAAAACTAATGATGCAGTTTGATTCACGAGGTAAAAAAAATGTATCGCAAAATTTCAGTTCTTAAACTTAAGGCGTTACAGCTTAACTAACAATATAAAATATAGGGTTTTCCAATAAAAGGTGTTATTTTGGTATTCAAAGAAAAATGCAATTTTTTGAGATGAATGAACGGATGTTTATTTCATAATAAAGAGGAAGGAAAAACAACATCAGCCAAATGGCCAGCACGACCACGCTTACAGGATCATATCTTTTTCATGAAATTTTTCATAACCAAATCGCAAAGTGGCTGCCCTATGTCCTCGATAGGTCCAATGACCCCGCCGGACCATAAACCGCACCAAACAGTCACACGTTGAGGATGGAGAGGCTTCTCAACAATAACTCTTGGGGCTTCCGAGCCCCAGATGCGAAAATTTTTGCTTGTTGACGTAGCCAACGAGGTAGAAATGAGCCTCATCAGTCAAGATGAATTTTCGATGGCAGATTTTCACCATTTTTGTAGTGAATTTTAATAATTTCAATGCGTTGTTGAAGCGTGTATCGTTCCATTTTTATTAATGGCGTAGTTTCTACTTGTCAAATGTCAAAGAATAAAAGCTTCAAAAGTGACAGCTATCGAAATACCGGGTGATTCAAAATAGCACCTCTTGTTGGAAAACCCTATACATATAGCATGAAGTGAACAATTTAAGAATTTATGCATAACAGCTTTTAAGGGTTTAATTTGCAACAATTGCCCTTAAGCTACTTAAATACCATAACTTAGCTAATTTAAAAAGTAATTTAATCACTCTGTAATGAAGCCTTAGTAAGGGTATGAGAAATTTGGCATCCAAAGTAAACTTGTTCTTTCTGTTTTTTGTTATGCTCTTACACTCACATCAGCGAACCAACAATGTACGCTGCCAATCACTTGACCAATTTTATTAGAATACAACAACGTCAGTCAGCCTAGAGGCATAAAAAATAAAAGTATACGAAAAGGTTTTTATTTCTGAAGTAATTGCCGTTTTTACTGCCAGTCCACGTTCAAGTGGGCCAAGTGTCTCGTATTTCATTGTTGTTATTACATTTACTCAAGCTTTAAGTTTCAGCGGAATTAAATTACAAAAACAAAAAAAAAAAAAAACCGTCTGCGATTTTGCCTGCTCAGCTTTGTCCAATTTATCCAAAACAGAGAAATTCCTGCTGTCACTTGGCTGTCCTTTTGCCAATGCATTACACTGCAATAAAATTTAATTTAGTCATCGCTTTATACAGTCAACCAGTTGGAGAAGCATTTTTGTGCTTGCTCCCAAGTTTGAAAGTTCTTCTGCCAAAGACAACTATGACGCAGACACATATAGCTTAAGCATTGTTTACTTACATAGATACAGACACAGACACAAACATAAACACAATAGATACACATGCACAAACATATACATAAGTGTATTGACCTTGGTATCTGTGCGTGTCTAAGTATATGAAGATCTTTTGTTAAATGCCAAATTCCAAGTCAGTATCAAGTTAATGGTAGCTTTGGCCACGTCATCGCCAAGTTTCGCCCAGATTTGAGCAGCAAAGCCAAGAAAAGTATTTCCCACAGCGCACCCTTTTTATGATTACAGTGAAAATTCATTATAGCTGACTGTTTTGTCATAAATATTTATATATTTTTTCTTTTTTGTATAAGCAACAAATTTCGTACATAACTGTTATATTTTATATGCGTTTTTCAATTTCCGCAGCGCTTTTTCAGCTATTTACTTAATATAAACAAACCTATCAAATAGCACTTACTGCTTCATATTAAATGTTTTAATAAAACCATTTTATTTAAATGTTTGTCTCTATTAAATATTTTAAAATACATTTTGTTGTCAAGTAAATAATGTAATTTTCAACAATAACTTAATATGAAATAAATGTAATACCAAATATTTGTTAAGTAATAAACTATACAAACAGAAAATCGTCGGAACAACACGACTAGCATATACGCTTTAATTTTGACTCTTCATTAACTTAAATCTAATCTCTCTGTCCGTGCGTATGAACAAAAGGAATCACAGAGACCATAAGAGGTAGGGAACCAAATTGTTCGTATTGAGTTTTAATTTTCAACGTCAAAATATTTGCGTATAAACAGTAAAAAAAATGCTTAGTTGGACTGCACTGAAAAACAAAACAACAAAAACAAATTTTTAGTTTAAATAGATTTTTAGATAAGGAGAAAGAACTAACATACGTGCAGTAAGTGGAGCTTTCTCAAAAATTGAAAGAGTCGAAAAACATGGGTCTGGCAGTAAATCTGGACGAAATACCTGCTATCTACAAATAAAGAAACGACACCACGGGGAATAGATAGCTACAACTTCGAAGTTGTATGGGATTTCGTGAACTTGGAAACCAGTATTAACGACACAAAAATGTGGTCAGCATGGAAATGCGTCGACGGATTAATCTTGCTGACCGGTGTTACTTTCGGCTAAGTAAAAAACTCAAGAGTAAAGCCCTCTCTCGACACACGAAAGTAACCCTTTACAAGTCCCTCATCACACCCGTGCTTCTTTACGGCGCTGAAGTTTGGACATTGTCATCATCCGATAAGGCGATTTTAGGGGCTTTCGAGAGACAAGTTCTCCGACGTTTCTATGGACCGATAAATGTGAATGGTGATTTTCGTATTCGAATGAACCACGAGCTGTTAGAGCTATACGGCGACACAGATCTAGTTCGGGGCATAAAACTACAACGTCTGCCCTGGTTAGTTCATGTTGCTCGAATGGATGATAATGCTCCAGCCGAAAAGGCATTCGAGCGGGCCAAAGGAGTAATAATTCAAGTAAAAACATATTTACGGTATTCCCGCAACTAATAAAATTGTCTACTATCAGCTGTTTTCAAACTGTACAAATATCTATTTATATCAGTTGTTTTTTCTTTAAAGTTTTTTGTGTTTAAGGTGTTATTTTTTACTAAAAATAATTTAGTGGATTTTTTTTAAATCGCGTTAAATCAAATTAATTCGCGTAAAAAAACAAACGGAATTGCGTTATATCAAATTCGCGTAAAAAAAATTCGCATAAAAACAGAATTAAGTATGTATATACAAATAAACAAAATATGCAAAGTTAGCGACTCAGTTTTGTTGTTTAGAAACTTTGCATTCAGATTGGCGAGAAATCTCATGTTGCTCTACCCTAGCGGATATTTAATTAACATTTCCATATCCAGAAAAGTTGTTAAAAATGCATTGATAGGCATGCTTAGAATGAAACCATCATTATTATATTCTAGTTTGCTCAAAATACTATAGAAAACTTGAATCTTGAAAGTTTCCTGATCTTTCAATGCGTTGGGTAAGGCTGCTCTGACTATACTGAGAAAAATGTTTAGAGGGAGAAAAAGCCTAATGGGGAAGAGTTGTTGTGAGGGAGCTAGGCAGATTGCTTAGTTAAGCTAATCTCCTAAATCTCGATCCTTACTAAACAATTTTGGGGATGTTATGAAAGTGGTCCGATACGCTATGGACAGGTTTGCAAGACTGCTCAGATCTTCAAAGGAGGATTTTTCCAGAAGTTAGGTACGTTATCTTAGAAGTGCGTTGCAGTCACTTGTATTCTTTCTATCTTCTGCTCATCTCGGTAGCTACGACGGACGTCGTGATGGCAACATGCATCCTCTCTGTCATCATCATGGTGCTGTTCTTGTGAAATCGCAGAAGTTCAGAAGCGCGCTTTGGAGCAATCCAAAGATGCAAATCTTGGCCAGAGTGATCGGAAGATGTGACAACCGGAAGCAGTGGCCCATTCTCAATCTGCCTGATGATATCACGTCTTGAAGGTGTTTTTTTTTACATCCATGAGCTCTACGGTAACTTAATTCATTTTATTATTTATTTTTAAATAATTCACAATTGCTTTTAATTCTGTAATAAAATCTAATAAATTAAAAAATCTAAAAAAAAATATATCTTAATGCTGCTTATCACTCACTCCACGAACAAAGTTACTCGAAGTGGCTTCTGTTGACTCCAATGCTCGCCTGCTAAATGTTTAACAGAAGCTTCTCCAGATCTGAGGTGCTTGCAAATTTGAAGAACATATCAAAAAACTATTTGTTGAGCCATCTGTCAGTTAGCACTCATAATTCGGAACATACCTTTCCAAAGTGGATGCTCTTCGACATATGGTAAATGCGTACATACTCTGAAAATGGTCATTCTGTAATAAACATAGTTGGGGCCAGTGTCGACAAATCGCCGACAACATTGACGCGTCATCGTTCGCAAGAATTACACCTTGCTCGAACCACTTTGCGTTGAAATTTGCATGCGAATCTGGATTTACACGCTTACAAGATTCAAATGACGCAGCAATTGAAGTCCACGGAGCATTACCAGCGTCGCTTATTCGTTCAATGTATGGAAGGACCGCCATATGATGTTCGCGTATGGGCCTGTAGAGACATGATGGCATCGATATTTGGTTGACATTTGCATTGAATTCTTCTTCTTCTTTGTTCCATTAACTCCTAGTGGAGCATAGGGCCTCAACAATTCCTCTGAACCGCATCCTATTGGGAGCTGCTGTGCAGATGTCGTTCCATGAGTAGCGCGCAGATGTAAGTTCGGCATCAATAGTCCTTCTCCATGTTCTTGAGGGAGCGCCCGGCCGGCGGCTGCCTTGTGGATTCGATTTTAGGGCTTGTTTAGCGATGCATGAGTTGGACTTGCGAAGCGTATGACCGATCCACTGCCATTTTCGTTTTTTAATTACGGTCTCGACGTTTTGCATGCTTGCCTTTCTCCATAACTCTGTGTTAGAGATGCGTTCTGGCCACCAAATTTTGAAGATGCGTCTCGAGCATTTGTTAATGAAAACCTGGATGCGCGACTGAATAGATCTTGTATATTTCCATGTTTCGCACCCATACAAAAGTACCGATTTGACGTTTGAGTTAAATATCCGGATTTTTTGTTTTGGTGCGTAGTTGGTCGGATCTCCAAATGTTCTTTAATTGCCCGAATGTGGACTTTGCTTTATTTATGCGGGCCAATACGTCTTCATCTGCTCCGCTGATATTAGTAATTACGCTGCACAGATATGTGCAGGATTGTACAGCACTTATGTTTGAATTCTCTACATCCATAAGAGGATTCGCAATGGCACAGTATCCACTACCCGAGCGTTACGATTAAGGCTATTTATGTTATGTTGTAGATCTCTGCTGCTGTGACTCAGGAGACAAACATCATCTGCATATTCTAAATCTTCTAGTTGAAGAAAAGCCGTCCACTGGATACCATGGCGACCATCTAGCGATTTTCTTAAAATTTCATCCACAGCCACAATAAAGAGCACCGGTCAGAGAAGGCAGCCTTGACGAACTCCTGTGCTCACGTCGAACGCTTCGGATAACACTCCGTCATGCAAAACTCTGCATTTAAACTCATTGTACATGGCCTCGATTATGTTTAGTATTTTTGGGGGCATGCCTCTACGACGTAAAGTAGCCCATAGGTAGCGCCTGTTCAGGCTATCAAAGGCTTTTTTAAAGTCTATAAATGCTGCATAAACAGAAGATCTTAATTCGTTGCATTGTTCGAACACGATTCGGACAGTATTGATCAAGTCGACGCAAGATCGATTCCGCCTAAAGCCATATTGAGTCTCACGAAGCTGGTTTTCAATGGCCGTTGGGATACGAGATAATAAGATTGAGGTGTGTATTTTACTGGGCACGGGGAGCAGCGTGATACCTCTATAATTGTTACAGTCGGAGCTATCACCTTTCTTCGGGATCTTAACGAGTAAACCTTCATTCCAAGAATACGGTACCGTTTCCCTTTTCCAAATTTTCTGCAAAATTGCATTGAATTATATAGGTTTTATTCCGAGTGAAAAACAGCAGTCATATACTCGTTGTATTCTTATCGTATACATCGATACCAGTGATGTCAACTACTCGCCACAAAAAAAAAAAGCCAAAAAAAGCCAAAAAAGGCTAAGTTAATAAAAAAAAAGGCCATATGTCTAAAGATGCCCGGAAATGTTAATCAATTCTTGGGGCCCATTTTATTATATCTCCAGCTTATCAGGCAGTATTGGCAATCAAAAATTTGAAAATTTTGATTCTTAAAAATATTATATTTGCATTTTAGAATATAATATACAAAAATAAAAAAAGATAAGCTCGTAGTAAAAAAAAAAGAGGTTTATTTCGTAAAAAAAACGATTTTAGTCTCTAGGACAAAATATTATATTTGTTGAGATTCTGGATTCGGATTAAGCGACCTCAAAAATTCATCTTTTGAGCCAATCTACTAACCAAGTATAAACCGTCGGTTTGCCAGAAATGCATTTAAGAGAATTTAAAATCTTTTAGCTTCTCATGGTGGACTTTGTACATACACTTGCCATTTTGTGTGCGGACTACAAAACTAAATACACATTATACAAATAAAAAGTTTTTTGATTTTGTAAACAATAAATATAATTGCATTATTTTAGTGTTTATAAAATAATTGAATATTTATGTTACGTTTGTACTTTGTAGCCTTAAATTTGTTTAATTTTAACAAATAATAACGTCAAATAACTGCTAAATATATTAATCACAACAAAAAAGTGCGTAGATATGTCAAAATATATATAATTTTCTATCTATCAATTATCTATCTATCTAACTCAGTAGTTGAGAAAATTTGCTTAAACTTTTTTTAATTTAAACAGCTTATTTAAGTAATAAAAATAATTGTTTTTTTTTTACATTATTAAAGTACATAAATACGTACAAATAAAGCGTATGGTTAAAATAAAATTTTGAAAAATTGGAATTTTAGCAGCAACTAAGTGCCATTTTTGTAGCACTTTATGTTGGCTAGGATTACCTAGATTTAATTTAATTAGCATAAATTATTAAAGCATATAAAATATTGTGCCGGTTTGCATATCTCTAAAGTTTATTGTATTTGCTGCACGTGCCATTTATGAATATAGACAAGAAGGTTGTTGTATTTTCAAATATATGTACATGGGTTAAAATAAATCAAGCGAGTCACATTTTTAAATAAAATTGTGTTTTAAGTTTCTAAGTTGTTATATGTTTGGGTCGCCAAATCTGATGTCCAAACCTTCTTAAAAGAGCGCCATGCGACCTTTTTGGTCATAATGCTTTTAGGTTTGGAGACTTGAAAATTCGTACTATATGTATTTAGGGTCGCCGAATTCGCATCCCAGGTTCTTGAATAACGTAAAAAAAAACCCATAAAACGAGGTATTTCAATAATTTATTAGGTTATCAATAACTTTCTAGCAGAAAATCGGACATTTTAACGCCATAAGTATACAAAAAGAATGTAAAAAAAAATAATGTTTAGCTCTTATAATTGAAAAAGTTATGTCTATTTTTAACTAGTACCTAGTAACATATTCATAAAACATTTCAAACTTTAAAACAGCTCAATAATAAATAAACTATTACGAGATGGATGTAAGCTAAAATCTCCATCAAATATATAAATATCAACAAGACCCAACAGTTTCACGCTTCATATATTATTACCCAAATGGTATATGTACATTCACTTTTAATACATAGAGTTATGTACGCGTATCTAAACGCTATAACAAGTACAAGTTTTGCTTTTATTGTCAGTTGAACACTTTTCAAAGGATATGCAACTTTCACATAATATTACGTATACGCCATGTGCATCAGTAAAACTGAAAAAACAACATTTTCAACAACAACAACAACAACAACAAAAGGCCGTGGCAACACAAAGTAGCTTAAAGAAAATAAAATTAACTCTTTTGGCAGTTGACTGACAGGCATTAGCCAAGGCGTTAACTTGAAGTATTTTTGATGAAATTTATTAGGCAGTTAATTTTCAGGCCGCGTCTTGTTCATTTAGGGAAATTAAATTCAGCCCTGCTGCTAATCAAAGGCGGCTAATAGCCGAGACTATTTTTAGCAGAGTCCTTCCAACGTATAAAACAGTAAAAGCCAGCGAGAGCATTCAGAATGGGTCACCATTTGCATAAATTTTCGATGAATCAATGTGTGTAGTAGTGCACACAGACACAGGAAACATGATCCGGCCAGGCCAAAACATGCCAAACCCGGCCCGGAAGTGGCAACAATTGCCTCCACCCCTGTTTGTGGGGCGTGAGGCCATAAAAGCGGGCATACTAATGCCTAAGGCCAACTACACAGACACAGGCACACACATGCCAAGTTATGACGCGTACTGAAGGCGCTGTAAGTGCTTCGGGGATACTAAGAGATACCAGTTCTATAAGAGCTGCAAGGGCGTTTCATGAAGGCGGTTAGCTTACGCACAAATTTGCAATGCCGACGCCTTCATAAATCAATACGCCCGTTGCGCAGCGTGAATTAAACAGTAATTACATAAATTGTGGAGCACACAGCTAAATCTAGAAGGCAATGAATGAAAAACAAACTCAAGAATACGAAATTTACATGAACTTGAAACTTGAAATTTTTAAAGAGAACTTTCTCACTAGCGATCTACGCTTAAATAATGCGACTACGCCACAGCTAAGGGGCTGTCTTGGATATCTCTGAGTGTTGATGGTGTGCTAAACAGCAGAGATGCCTGGAGGGACGCTCTACGTCCGGTCATTAGCCGTTAAAGGTTTGCTATGACCTAGTAGAGCCTACTAAATACTAATAGGAATTTCGAAAGTACTATAGAATTCAACACTCAAAAATAAAGAATTTCATAGTTTAGTTTAGATTAGATAAATAGCCCCTTGCTACATTGCGTGTAAGATTTTGAGCGCTCAGTCCATATAATGCTATATTGCGTATACGTATTCTAATCTTAATTTTTGACGCAGTTTTTATTAGAAGACAAATTTTAAATTTCACACTCGAAGTGTTGTAAGCAAATGTAATTTCTTTACAACATTTTTGACCGATAAGTATATGCTGGGTATGCGAAATTTTTACTGGAAGACATCATTTTTAATCTCACACTGGAAATATTAAAGAAATGTTTTTTAATAACATAACTATTTTGACCGATCATTACGTATACGTAATTTTTTTTAGTAAGACATAATTTGTAATATCAAACTCGAAGTATTGCAAAAAAAATGTATTTTTATAACATAACTATTTTAAACAACATTTTGACCGATCAGTCCATATAGGGCTGTTTTGAGTATACGTAATTTTTACAGGACAACATAATTTATAATATTAATCTCGAAGTATTGAAAAAAATGTATTTTTATAACAAAACTATTTTATGCAACATTTTTGAACAATAAGTTCATATAAGGCTAAATTGCGTATACGCATTTTGTGTTGGAAGACACTAGAAAATGTGTAATGTTTGGATATATATGTATATATACACACCTTTTGAGCAAGATTTCTCTCGATATAAGCAGTAAAATTGTAAATTTTTTAAAGAAACATACCTTTCTTTTGATTAACGCTTATTTAAGCAATCCAGTCCTTAATGGTTGCTTAACCGCTTTTGTTCTCAAGTCAAATGATTTAAAGGGAGTCAGGATTGAACTCAAACATTTTTAAGATTCCAAAAAATATAAAAGGCGTTGCCCAATTTTAAGTATATTTTCCAAAAACATACCTTGTGGTATTTTTAAGTTAGGGTTGTCATCACATTGCTTGTATTTATGGAATGGTATTACTCTAGGTATAGATATTGCTAAAACAAAAATATAAATATTTTTTAAAATCCATTTTTATGAGAAAAAAATGTTAACTATTGATAGAGTATTGGAAAGTCAAGTTAATGAAATGTTTAGCCTGTTAAGTTGACCCTAAGCATCACAAGTTTTGCAATTCTAAATGGAAACAGTATAAGCTGCCTATAGAAAAGAAAACGTCGAATTTTTCCGCCTCGCATCATAAAATAGTTCTTGGTTAAACGCATTATTTTTTTTGGTATATTTTACCAAACGAAATAACCAAATAACAACTTTTTGACCCAGCGTTTATTTTTATTTTTTCTTGTTTATATTTTATTAAACAAAATGTTGAAGATTTTTAATATCATCGCTTGACACGTTTAATGTGGTCAACAGAAAACCACAGCGAAAGAAACATTTGTTTTTATGGAGAATGCACAGTTGGAGTTCAAATATGTTCGTAATTGAGTGGCAAATAACAAAACAAAATGGCGGTCACTTTGCTGCGCACATTTAAATAATTTTCGGTCATGTAGCCAAAAGGGCAATGTTTTGTTGCAAAGCCCAATTGTCAATGGTCCCGCACATAAAATGTCAAATATATAAAAAAAAAACAAAAAAAAAAAAACAATAAATGAAAAATGTCAAACACGGTAAAAGTCGATGGCAACGAGAACGACATGCAAATCATGGCCAACAATTAAGTGAAAATGAAGCCTGATTAATTGCCGTTGACCATGGGGGTCACTCGGAAAGGCTTGCATTTTTTTTTTGCCACAAAAGTATATTTTATGCCGGATTATTGCATATAAAAGGCGCTCAACGTGACATAACTCTCATTGTTTTTTACTCTTTTTTATTGTTATTGTTATAGTCACGCATAAAAAAAAAAGTCAAAACGCGGCCGCGTATGATACCGGGATACCCTGCACGAGAAAAAATATTTTTTTTTTTTTGAGAAACAAGGGAAGTATTTACGTTTATAAAGGAAATAAGGAATGGTGGTGTGAAAATGTGCGCATTATTTTATTGATTAGGCTCACATGAGTCTTCATAAAAAGTTTGATGTCTCTAACTAGTTTTATAATACTGTTTAAAAGCTTAATTGGTGAATGGATTAATTTATGCTTGGTGAGAATTTTGCAGTCTGAGTTATGATTTTTGAAGCACTAAATTTTTCCTTAAAAACATTTAATAATAATTTCAAATATTATTATTATATATTGTACTCCTTATAGCAGCTTAGCTAGTCTAACTACCGCATAAAACCTGTTCATTAGGGTTGGCATGCATTGCGATTCTATGTCCGCCAAAGATGAAAAAAAGGGACTTTATGGTTTGTCAACCCTCCTACTTCCGGTTACATACTTTGCATAAAACAATAATAGCCTCAACGCTTAGGGTACAGGGTATGACAACTTTCTCGCACAGCCCTTGCGGCGTATGCGTAATGAAAACTACTACTCAGCGTGTAAAGTGTCATGAAATTTAATTGCCAGCATTTTAACCACAAAATTTAATTATCCCAGCTGGCAACTGCTTTTGTCTGTGCTATGACAATTAGACAGCCATGGGTGTAATTATACTACAACTACAATAAAAATGATTACAAAAAAAGGATATTAAAGTTAGAAGAACTAAGCTGCACAAAGCTCAAAAGTTGACTACAAAAATTTAGACTCGTGCATTCCAAGCGAATGACTTTAGGGTTTTGTTTCGATTTTTTTTTAGCATTACAGTTCTAAATCTGTTAATAAAACTGTCTGTCATTCAATCTGTCTATCAAATCAATGTGCAGTCATATATCATACAAAAATAAAAAATAATGTAGCATACTTTTGTGAGAACAAAAAACAAATATTTGTTTAGGTTTAGCTGCGAGGGCAACAAAAAATATTTATATGTATTTGTATTGTACATTGTACAGTGAAGCCACTCTATAGCGAACAAAATATTCACTTTTACAAATGCTGCTTTAAAATTAAATGGCTTAATAATTATTTCCTATAAAAATTTTAAACAAATTCTAATTTCAAAGGTTTGCTTTATTGCCAATAAACGACAGATTTTCTTAAAGCTAGCATTTACAAAAAAAAGCAAAGATTAGATTTTAAATAATCTTTACAACTGGAAAATAACAGATTTAGTTTATTAATATCAACATTATTTAAGAATTGTTATTATATGAGCTACGAAAAAAGAGGCTAGTGAAAACCCTGCAAAAGAGCTTAGGCTAAACTAATAACTAACTGACTAACTAGAAGGCTACTTCTTCAAGGAAACTCATGACTAGAGAGTGAAGTTACCGCCCGTACTTGATTGTGCATCCAGGATGTTTTCTTAATTTCAAAGCTAATATTGTTACGAGTGATGAGGTCATGGATCGGCTTTATATTAGAGGAGGTTGAAAATCATCCCTAAGATCTTGTTTGGTGACGTTTTTTATTTATTAATATGCGTATGCAATATTTCCCAAAATTTCTGATCCATATAAAAAAGCGAGTAGAAAAATTAATTTATATATTATGTACTTATATAAAGTTTATTTTTAGAAGACATGTTTGAATAACGATTAACAAAGAGATGTATTAGGTGCGCAACTAAGTTCTCCCGGTTTTTTTGATGAAAATGTAACTTTATTGTACAAAAAATGGTTACCAATGACCTATTCGAAGTATTGCCCATCGCTAGCTACAACTTTTTCCCATCTTTCTGCCAGAGCTCGAATACCGTGACGGTAGAAGTGTTCGTCTTTTGAGGCTATCCACGAATCATGCCATTTTGCGATATCTTCATATGAGTGGAACTGCTGATCAGCCAGACCATGTGCCATCGAGCAGAACCAGTAATAATCCGACGGCGCAATATCTAAGGAACATAGCGGGTGGGGTAGGACTTTCCATTTGAGCGTTCCCAAGTAGGTTTTAACAGGATTGGCAATATGAGGCCGAGTGTTGTCATGCAGTAAAATCACTTTTTCGTGCCTCTGCTCGTATTGTGGCCGTTTTTCTCGCAGTGCTCGGCTCAATCGCATCAATTGAGTTCGATGCCGTTCCCCAGTGATGGTCTCGCCTTGTTTCAACAGCTCATAATAAACAACACCGACCTGGTCCCACCAAATGCACAGCATAACCTTCGCAGCGTGAATATTCGGCCGAGCCAGTGACGTGGAAGCATGACCGGGTTGTCCCCAAGATTTTTTCCTCTTTGGGTTGCTGTAATGAATCCATTTTTCATCACCCGTCACGATGCGATGAAGAAAACTCTTCCTTCTTTGTCACTGGAGCAGTTGTTCACAGGCGAAAAAACGACGCTCAACGTCCCTTGGTTTCAAATCATAAGGAACCCAAGTTCCTTGCTTTTGAATCATTCCCAACGCATGCAATCGCTTGGAAATGGCTTGACGGGTAACTCCTAATGCTGAAGCAAGCTCTTCTTGCGTTTGGCACGAATCCTCATCGAGCAATGCCTCCAATTCAGCGTCCTCGAAGGTTTTGGGTCTTCCTTTACGTGGACGGTCGTCAACATCGAAATCACCGTCTTTGAAGCGACGGAACCTGTACACTTTTTGGAGCTCTCGATGGGCTTCAGCTGCCGTTTTCTTCGAACGGAACAAGAAAATCAACACTTCCCGCTAATGACGATTTTTTGGCACAAAACTAGACATTTTCACACAACCACAAGTAAATAATGCAAAAAGAAATTCACTAATGTGCCATAGCAGTTTGCTTACCATATGCCTAAGCTTCGTTTATGAAGTTTTGGGTATGTCAAAATCGACCAGAACTTTCTGCTAAAGCAGTTTATAGTACACAACGTTGAAAATAAGTTTTTGTCTAGATGTATCCTAAAGTATTTAACCGAGCTTACCCAAGACATAGTATTATTTTCAAGTACAACATTGTTGTACATTGTTGTGACAAAAGCTTGGGATGTATTGATTTTTGTTTTAAATTATATTAGTTAATTTCCATAGTGGCTTAGAGTTATTAGATAACAAATGAAAATTTAAGATTCCAAGAGGCGTTATTGAAATCAAATAACTGCTCTCGTATTTAAGAGTTGACGTGGTTTAATCTGTCTTTATAAACTAGTTGCCGTGTTCTTATCTATTGTCTATTGTGGGATGAAATCTTAAATTTAATTATAGGTACGGCCAGATCAATGGCCTTAGATAAGTTTTCAGTGAGATGCTATTAAGATATATATATATATATATAGATATTATAAACTAACTCCTTGCTTGGGATAAGGTCTTTGAAAGTTAGTAAACTTAATGTATGAGCTTTATTAAGAAAGCCTTTGAATTTTCTCCAGTCAGTCTTAGCAAACTGAGGGAAGGTTTTAAAGTTAGTTACATTTGTTCCATTTAATCTGTTCAAAACCGGTAGGTGGTCAGATTTCACAGACCAACATGGTTTAGTTTTTGGAAAGCTAGAAACAGAATCCGGGGCCAGAATTGGTCTATCACGTCAGCATTTTGAGATACTTGAGGTTATTTACCCGAAAAACTGCGTTTTGTCTGTCACTCCAGTTACATCATCTAGTACCACTCTTATCCTTTAATTTAAAAGTTCAAGCGATCATTTACGATTTTTTTTCTCAAAGTTATGCTATTCAAAGTTACGAAGTATATCCCTCGACGTCATAAGCATTTGCATTAAGCCTTTGTTGGAAAGCTAAGGGTCATTTCCAAAGTAATTTGCTGCGTAGAATCCGGGGCAAAAATTGGCTCATCACGTCATGATCTTGAGATATTTGAGGTTATGTACCCGAAAAATTACGTTTTTTCCTAAATAACAACCAATTCCTACAATTAAAGTCACTGCCAATAACATAGTTGCCATCAGTCCTAGTTATTTTAATGGGATCAGACCTAAACATGTCTTTGGTGTGTTTTGCAGACTGCAAAACATTTGGCCGCTTGCCCAGGGAAATAAGCCAAAAAAACTTTTGAAGATTGCCCAGAGCTCAAATATTATATAGCTTTTTTCTTCTTAAAGGACTATTTTAAAAAACTTTTGTCTTAAAAGGCCAATACGTAGCATGCAAAAATTTCGCACGGAATGACAAAACTTCATATAAAAATATAGTGGGATTTTTTTTGTTTGAAATTTTGCCATTCCGTGCAAAATTTATGCATGCTGCGTATGGGTCTTAACAAAAGAAATTTATCAAATATCTTATATATTAAGAAAAGTATTTGAATGATTATTTTTTTCAATGAACAAAATAAAGTACATTTTTTGATTTTATTTTAAATATTTTTATTATTTCTTTTATTTGTTTAATTTTAAAATTTTTGCAATTACAAATGAAACAAATTTTTTAAACATCTTATAGGTTAAGATATAACTTGTTAAGAATAAGTCTTCCGAATATTCAGAAATCATTAATTAGATATGCAATCAAAGTTTTTTAAAAAAGAACGAGGTAAAAATTGGCTAGTTTTTCTTTCGCGACATGTATTGTAAATATAAGAAAATATAAAAATTCGGTTTAAAGAGTGTTCCTTATTTATACTTATTTACATCTACAAGAAACTACCGATTATTTGACTTTAAAAAAATGATGGAAAATGTACTCAAAAATTGTATGGTTCGAATGGTTTACTGTCATGTAAGTCATTTGAGCGAACTTATTTTTCATTAATAAATATCATGAACCAACCTTTCAAATAAAAGCTACACAACAAAAAAATATTGCTCACGTTAAAGTCGGGCACGAACGACTTTGGGATACATTGCAATCAAATCCGATATATTGCTTACGAGCTCCAAAAATTATTTCTTTGCCAAATTTGTTGACTAAATGTTTATAAAGAAACCAAAAAAACACCAAACACGTTTTTTCGATCGATCGGTCCTATAGCTACATGATATTATATTTAACCGATTTTGATCAAACTTGGTAAAGTGCTGGGGATCTCTAAAAAATTTCCGAAAGCGTACAAGTAGGCAAGGCAAAACGTTGTACAAAGTGCAGTGCCTACGCTAATACTTTATAAAATTTGGTTTCAAGTTTCCAGGAAACAAAATTTTGTATAATCTTTAGTCTTTATTAATGTGTGAGCAGCCTGTAATACTGTATATATATATATATACATTTAACTCATTTTATTAAGCTCGAGAATTCTGTCAAGGTCATGGCCATTACCATAAAGAAATATATACGGCACATATCAACAATATTGTTAGTAGCATTATTATTATGTATTAGAGCCTTGGTTTGCCTCGACTTTTGCGCACAATTTTACAACAAACTAAATGAAGCTGAAAAAATGTAGCTGACAGCTGTATAGGCGCCCATAAATGTCCTGGACCAGCCAGCCAGCCAGTCTGCCAGCCATATGCAAAGTCAAATATGTTCCCATAATTAATCAAACTTTAGCTGCCAGACAAACAAAATAAATCGTTGCCAAGGTTATAAATGACATTTTTAAAGCAATAAAGCATAGACCAAAAATATTCAACCAGACTAATATAAGACACACCCAGTCTACTTTATGGACTCTTAAGGCAGTTATTCAAGACACACAGAGCATTAATTTGCGCTTAAGTGCATAAAGTATATTGGTATGTAGATATAAGCTGGCCAGGTGTTAAGCGCCAAAATGTTTAGCACTTGCAAAATTCTATGTATATAAATGTAGGCATACAAAAATCTATATATATATATGTGTCCGTTTCCAGGCAACATTTTACAAGCACATTGGCCAATGCTAATGTCGGGTTAGGCAACAATTTGTAAATTCAATAGAAACTCGTTTTCCTGAAACCCATGATGAGATTTATGAGCAAACGTGCCTTGATTGCCAAAACTCCCATCAAAAACACTTTAAGAGTGCGCCCGAGCGCAACTTTCTTCAATTTGCTTTGAACAAATTGTTTGCCACCTACACTCATATACAGACATATAAACATGTGGTAGTCCGGCTGTAGACACATGTACATATACAAATTGAATTGTGTACGCATGTGTTGTTGGATTTTGTATTTTTTTCTATAAACAATATCCATAAATTGTAAGCACGTGTGAAGTTCAAGGGGAAGTTGACACGAACCTAAACATAAATTGGCTTAAAACTGAATCGGATTTCAATTTGTATAGACTTATACTTATGGCTGTCACCGTATAGTCAATAAAGGAACCACGAACGCTAAGCAGGTCTTTGAAAAACATGTCACCCTTGCATAATTTTTCAAAAGTAAATAATCAGGCGAAATTGCGTGCTTTAGGCGCAGCTTATACCTTGATTATGTATTGGATAATTTTTATTTAGGTATTATTACATTATATTATTCTTTGGTTCTCTTCCGTTTACTCTTCTTTTTCACTTTCTATCTATGCTACTTTGTTTTTCAAACTCTTTAGCCGAATGCTGCTCGCTTGCACATCTGTAACTCACGAGCCACTTGCTCATCTCTAGCGTGCGTTCTTATTTGTTGTTCTCTCACTAACTTTGTGTCTTGATCCGAACGTTATCGTTTAATCGCCAAGTACATGATGCCGATGACAACAACTTTTTAACGAAATATTTATTCAATAGGTAAGAAGTAGCATCTGAAGGGTCAGTATTTACTCGGGCGTTGTTGCAGCCTTGTCCGTCAGTACGCCTATGGGTACAATAAGTTTGTGCAAGCCGAAAATATATGTAACATACAGAAGGAGTCGTCGGAGACCCTCCAAAGTTACCTAAAGTGTGCTCAGGTTGACAAGAAAAGTCCGTGTCCTTCTGTCTGTCTATCTTTCCTTCCATATGAACGCCTAGATCTCAGAGATGGGAAGGGCTAGCGCAACCAAGTTTTTATATTAGATGCGTTATCATATCAGGGGAGACAAGTTTATTTATTTTTTTAATATCGGCGTTACCTCCCATAGCGGTGTTTCACACAACCTCGAATAAAAACCAAAAGTTTTAGATTGTCATTTTGTTTAGTTATGAAAATATCGTAAATTTAGACTACAGATTTGTGCTCTGTATGGAACTGGCCAAATTTTAAAATAAAAAGCCGCTAGTGTCACTTACAGAATTTGTTTAAATGGGAGCCAAAGAGGTGCTGCATTAAACTGCCAAAAGTTCTTTAAACGCTTGTGGCCTGCCTTGAATGTCAATGACGAATGTCGGGTAGTTTCCATTCCATGGAAGTGAAAAGCTACCTAGTTGCTTGCCAAATGCTTTACTTCCGCCCGGAAGTAAGCAAACTGGCAGACGAACCCTGAAAATCATAAATGCATACACACCGAAAGGCTTACCAACTGGCAATGCTTTGCGGTCGCTTTGAAGACCTTGAGCTGTATATTAAATATTGCGGTAATAGTTTTGCCTTATTCGAGGCCATTAGATGTGCCATATGGCGTATGCGTAATATGATTTAATGATATTTGCATGAAACCAAAAGCCAAACCAGCAACAGATTGAAACGAATGCCAATTGCTTTGGATTTGTTTTTGGATTCAGGACTTTCGGCCCACTTCATGCATATTAATAACTCTGGATTTGACTTTGATGTTTGTTGTAAGTAAACAAAAAGCGGGCAACGCGTCATGGCAACAATTTTGGATTGTATACGAAACCAAATAAACCGTCATAAACATTAGATGCATACAAACTGTTAATACTATTAAGCTTGGGTTCATGGGCAGCCGAAACATCAAAGCCTATGGCGTATTGACAGTCAGTTTCAAGTTGACGCTCTTGTCCAAAAGTTCGGACTTTTGGGGTGGGTGCTTTTCATTACAAATATGCTACTTATTTATGTGGGTCATGGTTAAAATTCAGTTATACAGGGTGTTTATTTAAATGCAGTAGAATTGAAAAAAAAGTTCCGACCACGATTAGAAGAAGTCGTTATAGCCTTGTCTGTCTGCTCATCTGTCTGAAACTCAAAGAGCTAAGCCCATAAGAAACGATGTGAACTTAACGTGTAACAGGGCTACCCATGTGAATTTTGAGCCGTGTGAATCAGAATCCGCGAAATAACCAGCACCCAAGGGTTCTGAGATAAGCCCAATAACTTTTGTTTCGATGAATGGTTTTCAACGAGGTTTTTTGCAGGTTATCTCAAAACACTGACAACAAATTTTTTTTTGACTGCCTATGTTTACGTCGAATCCAAGGTCAAACAAATCTCTCAGCACGTCAGTCTTTCTATTACCCATTCGGCTGGGAAATTCGTGAGTTAAATTCGGAATCGATACTGGAAATTCGATGTCGATAATTTGATTTTTTATGTATATACATATACCGTCAATCCGATGCCAAATTTTTTTTAATATAGGTATCGAGATAACAAAATTTAAAAAAAATTTTAGTTCCTTATTGCTTGGAAGTTCTAGTAACTAAAAAAAAAAATATTTGTAAAACTGTGAAAAAAGTACAGTCACCAAAATAGGTGATTTAGGCTATTAAGTATTTATTATAATTAAAAATTACTTACACTTTTTGGAATATCACCAGCAGAACACCGTAATTTTTTTACTTTTTAAAAAAAATAAATCATTCTCTTATAACATTTAAACTAAATGTGAACAATAAATAATTCCTTTTTAAAAAATTCACAAAATAATAAACAGTACAGAGGGCGTCTAAATTAAATTAAATATCTCCTCTTTAAACGATCTTGTTATTTTTAGTTTTGAAATTTGAATCTGAATAATTTTTTAGAAAAAAAATTGGTTTTATAAAAAAGTTAGTTTTATGCTATTAGTGATTTTTCTAAATATCCCAATTCTCGGCCATTTTATTCAAGTCGTTAGTCAATGAAATAGCAAATCATATTGATTGATAATAGTGTTACCAGATTTGCCCAATTTAATAACCTTTTAATAGTTATCGCAAAATGGATGCTCTAAAGACGCACCCTTTATAGGTGGCCAGAAACCTTCATGCCAGCAACATAGCTGTGAATATAACTAACTTTTATACCCTTAAAGTGTTTAGTAACAAACCTCAGTCAGATACAAATATAAAAAAAAACCACCAACATTAATTGCGCGTTAATGTTTATTGCTTGATTTTTGCGCTTTTTCCCGGAAGTAGCGCCATTTTGTAGCTTCAGCGCCGTATCCTCCTTTACCATCTTTGGTTTCTGGTTTTGTTTCATCAATCTCACCGCAGTCTTTTGCTTTCTTTCTTGTTTTATTTCCCGGCCACACCAAACACAAATACTTCCGCCAACTTTGCTCCGGGCGCTTAATTTATAGTTGGTTGACTCTTTCCGCTACATTTGCCAATCTGTAGGGAATGATCGACTTAAAGTTTAAAGGTCACAGCCGCTACAGTACAACAGCAGATTAATTAATTATGTATGCTCCGCCGGCTGGCTAAGTCTTTTGACCTCTCCAATCGTAACTTATGGCAAATTAATGACAAGTATTGACGTTGAAATATGCTTAATTGGAGTAAGCTTCATGTGGCTCTTTGGGAGCAACCACCATAAGCCAACAGGTGTGGCAAATAATATATATGCATAATAGCGCATTGCTTGTGCTTGCCAGAAAATTACAATGAATATGGCTAACCAAAATGGCGGAAATATGGAAGCGTGTTTTCATAACTATTGTTCCAAGAATCACTTTAAGTGCGTTTTTGTTAAATTGTTTTCATGCTTTTGTTCTAATTACTAATTCCAATTAATTAATACGAAGTGAATGTTTTACAAGTTCGACTTAAAATATATTTATTTGATTTAAATGTGCCGCCCAGTTAACCATAGTTTTGAGACATTTATGTAGACTGTAAAAGACGTTGTAAGCTGGCTCAGTTATTCACGTATATAGAATCATCTCGCTGCCATTCGTATGGTGGCTGATTCTATTGGTACTCGTGATCAACTTGCTGTCTTAGGCGACTTTAATCTGGCTTCATTGTCTTGGCTTAGGTGTTTCAATTCTAGTTTTCTTTTTCCTTCCGGTTATCATGAGTTTGTTACAGGACTGATTGATATTTCTCTGAGCCAAATAAATTCTATACATAATTGCTCTAATAGAATGTTTGACCTCGTTTTCGTCAATGATAATTCTGATTTTGAAATCTCTAGGGTCTGTCCGCTCTCCTTACCTGAGGATCCGTACCATCCGGATAATTCTGAAATCGCCGACTTGTTTGCAAAATTTTTTCAAACTACCTATTCTGACAGCCCTAATAACATTGACCTTAACTATCCCTATACTTACCTTATTCAAATCTTATTGCTTATTCACAAATCTTTGAAACCGACGTATTGCAGTCCCTTCTGTCCATTATATCATCCTTCTCCCCTGGCCCCGATGCCATTCCTAGTTGTCCTTAAAGCATTGTGCTCGCGCTCTTTCTATGTCTCTATCTATTCTTTTCCGCACTTCATTAAAATATTCCTGTCTTCCGGCCATCTGGAATGAATCCTTCAATTTCCCTATTCATAAAAAAGGTTCCAAGTCCAACATTGAGAACTACCGCGGTATTGCCAAGCTTTCATCAATTCCAAAAGTTTTTGAAAGGATTGTCACTTCTCAATTGCAACACTACTGTCGTTCTTAAATGTCTGATTCCCAACATGGGTTTGTAAAACCTTAGTCCACTTCTACTAACCTTTTAGAACTTTCGTCTTTTATTAATCTTGGTTTTACGGAAAAAAACAAACCGATGTCATTTATACTGACTTTAGTAACGCATTTGACTCGGTAAACCATAATCTTTTCCTTGTTAAACTGCCGCCATATTTGTTATGTAGACTGATGTGCCCTTTACAAAAAAAAATTAATGACTTTATTTAAGCGTAAAGCGTTGTTGCTTTTTTTTAGGTCTTGACATAAAGTATCTCAAATTCATCCTCTCACCCGACTTAAAAGTTCGCCATTTTGTGGTACTTACATCTGCTAGCATATCGACCTTTATAAAGCGTTCTACTAAAGTTAGATGAGGACAACAGCACATGTAAAAAGACTAAACCGACCCAATTTACCAGCAAGCCTTTGTTGATTTGTCAACAAATTTAATTTTAATAAAAAATTTTCAGTATATTCGTAATTAACACTGCAGGCAATAAAATTAACCATGCACCATGGGTATCGATAAGCATAAATGCCAGGAGGAGGTAACTATATGCTTAGTATAACACGTATAGATTAAAATACCAACAGCGACCTGCTAACCTCCATTTAACCCACTTAGCAGCAGTCAGTTTCGTCACGCATCACACTTTTCAATCAACACGTGCAGCAGCACTTGCACTCCCAGCAAATAAATCCTTTCACCCAGTGCAGTGTTAGTGAAATGCCCAAGTTACGATTTACGAAGGAACAGTACGGACATGCGCCGCCGGGCAGTCGTTCGGAAAGACGTGCTCAACTGATAAAAATACTTTTGCTAGAGGAAACACTTAAACTGTGTCAGCTGATCAATGTCAAAGGCATGTGTAAGAATGCTGGATTACCATACTTAAGCTTTGGCGAGCTATTTGAGGTGGGTTTGAATTAGAATAATTTTTTTTTTTTTTTGTTGTTTCCATTTGGCAAAGGAATGATTATATTTCCGAACAGCTTTTACTTACATTTTCAAAGTGAGTATTTGATCATTGTTCGAAATCCAAAAAATTAGTATATTGAACTTGAATCCCAAATGGCCATTTTCGTTAGAAAAGAACTTGGGACAAAAGATAGCAGATGTACAGTATTTAATAATTTAATTACATAATTTATGCCATAAACTTGAAAATTGATAGCCCACATAAAATTTGAGGAAAGTTTTTGACTGATCTGGCAACGTCCTTACCTTTAGCGTACATGCCAGGTTACATTGCGTATACGTAATTTTATTTGGAAGTCTCAAGACTTTTTTTTTTTTAAATACAAATAAGTTTCTCAAGTGTATTTCACAGTATTGAATTATATAATTATACAAGTTTTGGCATAAAGCCGAAAATTGATAGCACACATCAAATTTGCTGACAATTTTTAATTTTTTTTTGAATATGTAATTTTTTTTGGAATTCTCAAAACTTTTAATTGTAAATATAAACAAAATTTTGAAAAAAATGGTGAAAATTACATTATTAAAAAAAATTTTCCACAGTTATATGACAACATATCGGACAAACTGGTTGGCTCATTACGTCAAGCACGTAGATCCTGCTATGTGGACTATCCCGGTGAAATGCTGTTTCAAACACGCGATGATTCGGTGCTTGTTCAGCTAAAACGTCCGTACAACGAACTTAGTTTGGAAATTCAAGAAAAAATTGAAAATTTAAAGCGCAAGCATATCAAAAATTAAATCAAAAGCCTAAACATCTAAATCGAAGACAATGTATATTCAAAATGCTTAATATAGAATAATTAACTGGTAAACATTGACACAGCGAATAATTTAATAATTAATTTTGATGTTATGCCAGATTAAGTGACATGTAGCCCACGCAACTAATGGGCTATACATTTGATTTCCCTAAGCCAACCATTTTGCTGGCAGCAGCGTCATTACAATCATTATAATCATCACTATGATCAAAAGCAGCGGCAACCAAGTGGGAAACACAGTAGCAATGGTTTGGGACTTACTTGGAATGATGCGGCTGATTGCTTAGCTGCTTTGTTTGAAACACGGCAGGGCCAATGGGCAATAACTTTCTAATGCCATGAGTATTGTTTGTAGTACTTGGCGCTACATTGAGAAAAAATATGTGAGACTTTGTGAAAAGTATTAGGTGCGCAACTAAGTTCTCGCTGTTTCTTTGATGAAAATGTAACTTTATTATAAAAAAAATGGTTATCAATGACTCATTCAAAGTATTGCCCATCGCAAGCTACAACTTTTTCCCATCTTTCTGGCAGATTTCGAATACCTTGACGGTAGAAGTGTTCTTCTTTTGAGGCTATCCACGAATCAAGCCATTTTCCGATATCTTCATATGAATGGAACTGCTGATTAGCCAGACCATGTGCCATTGAGCGGAACAAGTAAAAATCGGACGTCGCAATATCTGGGGAATATGGCGGGTGGGGTAGAACTTCCCATTTGAGGGTTCCCAAGTAGGTTTTAACAGGATTGGCAATGTGAGGCCGAGCGTTGTCATGCAGTAAAATCACTTTTTCGTGCCTCTGTTCGTATTGTAGCCGTTTTTCTCGCAGTGCTCGGCTCAATCGCATCAATTGAGTTCGATACCGTTCCCCAGGGATGGTCTCGCCTTGCTCATAATAAACAACACCGACCTGGTCCCACCAAATGCACAGCATAACCTTCGCAGCGTGAATATTCGGCCGAGCCAGTGACGTGGAAGCATGACCGGGTTGTCCCCAAGATTTTTTCCTCTTTGGGTTGCTGTAATAAATCCATTTTTCATCAGCCGTCACGATGCGATGAAGAAAACTCTTCCTTCTTTGTTGCTGCAGCAGTTGTTCACAGGCGAAAAAACGACGCTCAACGTCCCTTGGTTTCAAATCATAAGGAACCCAAGTTCCTTGCTTTTGAATCATTCCCAACGCATGCAATCGCTTGGAAATGGCGGGTAACTCCTAATGCTGAATCAAGCTCTTCTTGCGTTTGGCACGAATCCTCATCGAGCAATGCCTCCAATTCAGCGTCTTCGAAGGTTTTGGGTCTTCCTTTACGTGGACGGTCGTTAACATCGAAATCACCGTCTTTAAAGCGACGGAACCAATCACGGCACGTTGTTTCGCTTGTAGCAGCATCTCCGTACACTTTTTGGAGCTCTCGATGCGCTTCAGCTGCCGTTTTTTTCGAACAGAACAAGAAAATCAACACTTCCCGCTAATGACGATTTTTTGGCACAAAACTAGACATTTTCACACAACCACAAGTAAATAATGCAAAAAGAAATTCGCTAATGTGCCATAGCAGTTTGCTTACCATATGCCTAAGCTTCGTTTATGAAGTTTTGGGTATGTCAAAATCGACCAGAACTTTCTGCTAAAGCCATCTATTGACAAATGGCGAGAACTTAGTTGCGCAATTTATATGTTTATATAATTGTATACCCTTTTAAACCGCAGTATGGTACGAATCCCTTCTCGGGAATCGTCACCTTGACGTGGTAAGGGGGCTTAGTAGCTGCAATGGCTCTAAGAGCAACGCCGGCGGTAGCTACTGGTAGGGCCACCTTTGCCGGTAAGGTCTTCGAGGAGCAGTGAAGCGAAGAGCGATCCACAATGTAGCGTCTGTACTCAGAATGAGCGGCTGCAAAAGGCATCTGTTCTTCAGGTTAGGGGCGGCCTATTTCAAAGTGACCTGTCACTGCGAGCAGCGTTGTCAGGACTGACTTTGAGCTTATAACTTACTGTCAGAACCCTGCTCCTTCACATATTTCTTTATAAACATAGAAGTAAACCCGAAAAATATTCATTCTCCAAGTGCTACCCGTGTTCCTGCGGTTAATCCACCTGCTTCGGCAGCATACACGACGGACTTGGAGGTGCAAACCCCATGTTTGAGAAATAACAATATAACGGAAACCATCGATGGTCCTATGCTCCACTAGGAGTAACACGACATAAGAAGAATGGTACGAACTCTAGACTCACTTAAGAAGATTTTTTAAAATTATGTATACAAGTATCAATCCTGTCTTTTACGTTTACTTCATGATTTCATTTACATTTACATGCTACAGATTACATGTTTTTTTTCTTCGGTACCTGACTTTCGCAATCCAGCATTAGGGTCCACAAAATAAGTTGTTACTTAGCCTCTGAGAAAAACACGACAAAGCAAAAAGAATACAACTTTTTATAATCTGCAAAAATTGTTCCTTTTGCATAAAGGCAAGAATGCTCGAGTAACGACGTGTACAACCCTAAGACCCTAACAAAAGTAAAAATATCCGACTTACAATGTAAGCAGAAAAAATCAGATGTTTGCAAATATCTTATTGTATGATTTCGTTCTGTTAAGAAAAGGAGCTTATGGTCAAAATGCTTTTTAATACCATAAAAGAAAAAGTTGTGGATATTTGTCTAGTCTTCAAATGGAAAGAAATTACAATTTTAATTGAATTTAAATAAAATTTTATATATGGGTCATCTGTTGGCTTGTTTCGTAATTGCATTTTATTCGTATATTTTTCAACAAAATTGGGCAAATGCATATACCAAATGCATGAGTCATGTACGAAAAATAATATTGCAGAAATGGACGCCGTATACGAACATCATAATTTTCTTTGACTTTTTTTTGACAAAAACTTATCTAGCTATTTACCCATCCATTGAACGAATAAGCGACGTTGAAAATGGTCCGTGGGCTTTAATTGTTGCGTCATTTGAATTCTGTAAGCGGATAAAAGCAGATCCGCATGCAAAATTCAACGCAAAGTGGTCCTAGCAAGGTGTAACTCTTGCGAACGGTGGCGCATCGATATTCCCGGCTAATTGTCTGACACTAGCCTTAACTATGTTTTTTTCGCCGAACGACCATTTTTTGTTAAACGAACCGCGAATAAAATTGGTTAGTTTTGAACATGACATATGTCGAAGAGCATCTACTTTGGACGGGTATGTTCCGAATTATGAGTGTTTAACAACCAAACCAATAAATGGCCCACCCTATACTTTTGTCGGTTGTTCAAAGGCAGCTGTTAAGTTTGCTAACTCATTAGAATGACTAAATAATACCAAATATACAATACATAAACAAAAGTATCAAAATATGCTCACCCTACTTTTTGTAGTTAAGGGTCTGGGGGTCGAGTGCTAATTTTTTTTTTAGTGTAAACTTTTGTTGGACATCTAACCCTTTTACCATTTGGTATTTATGCCAAACCAAGTGGGCTACCAAAGTGTCAGCAATAGATGGAAAATCAACATCTGTCGATAACTATTTATTTATTTATTCATTCAGCCGAAAGCCTTAGTAGCTATGGCTGTCCTCCTCTCTGTAGCTTTAGTTTTAAACTTTAAGCAAACAGTGTAAAAATAAATAAATAAAAATATTTATTCATGCATTCATTCATTCATTTATTTGTTTATTTATTTATTTATTTATTTATTTATTTATTTATTTATTTATTTATTTATTTATTTATTTATTTATTTATTTATTTATTTATTCATTTATTTATTTATTTATTTATTTATTTATTTATTTATTCATTTATTTATTTATTTATTTATTTATTTATTTATTTATTTATTTATTTATTTATTTGTTTATTTATTTATTTATTTATTTATTTATTTATTTATTTATTTATTTATTTATTTATTTATTTATTTATTTATTTATTTATTTATTTATTTATTTATTTATTTATTTATTTATTTATTTATTTATTTATTTATTTATTTATTTATTTATTTATTTATTTATTTGTTTATTTGTTTATTTATTTATTTATTTATTTATTTATTTATTTATTTATTTATTTATTTATTTATTTATTTATTTATTTATTTATTTATTTATTTATTTATTTATTTATTTATTTATTATTATTTTTTATTATTATTTATTTATTTTTTCAACGGATGCAACAAAAAAATGTTACGATTAATAAAAAATTATGAAGTAGTCAGCTTCTCTAGTCCGAAGCGGAAATTTTTTTATGATGTGCACCGACTTACATCATACATTGGCCACGGATTACGATTTTCATAGAAAAAGTTGAAAAAAGCATTGCAAATAAAAACTAAGTTCCAAATTTTTCTCTATAAATCATACTTTAAATAAGCACAAATAGTAATATGTATTTATCAAACTGTTTAAGAAAAGTGTTCATTTATGTTCCGAATGAGCTATGAAAATTTTCAGTGTAGGCTTAAGGCACCTAATTCCTTCAAAATGGCTGTCAAGCTGTTAGGTTTGTTGACAAGATGCCTGAAAATGATTGCATAATTTCGCGAGCTTTGCACGTGTTTGTGTTTTAGGACAAGTAATTATGATGGTTGTAGCAGAAACTAAATAATAATATTATATAATAAAAAGCATATAATATATCAGCGTTTTCATTCTGGCAATGGAATTTTTTAAGGTAATTTGGCTGTCGTTACGCACATTTCCGTCGGCCATTTATATTGGTACCGTGCTTCAACGGAAGTCAGAGCAATAACGAAAAGAACAAAATGGCGTTGCAAATAAATGTTTGTGTTTATGTATTCGCGATAAAATAGTATATATATATATTATATATTTTATTTATTTATATAAAACTAGCTTTTACTTAAAAAGTTAAAACTAACAATTACAAATAGTAAGCCATGGCTACCGGGGCCTTTTGCTAAAATATATTTAAGTTGTGTCAAAGTTCACAATTTGTTTTTGGCCTGAATTAAATTATGAGTCTGGCATTGATCCCTTGTTATAGCTACCTACGGTCAGTCAAAGTTGACCAGACAAAAAGGTAAACAAAGGAGAATGGCCAAAAAGCAATTGGATTGTTTAGATAGCCTTGGACTTTCTGCACTTGACTTTTGGCTTAGAACTACAAAGCGTTCGCCCAACTGTGGTTTTTAAATGCGCATATTTTGGCTTATAGGTAAGTTCGCAGAACCCAAAACATACAAACACGCACATAAATTATCGATTTTTTTTTTCACGTTTTGGAAAAAGATAATCTATCGTATTCACCATTCACTGCGCGCAAGTTCCAACGTGGGAGGTTGAGTCCAGTGTGTGTGCACATATCATGCACGAACACATGACGATCTGACGCTCTGACAGGGTACCCGGTTTACAAAAAAAAAAAGGCTAAGTTGTGTTTAATAATTAATTCAATAAATATTGTTGCTAAAGTAATATTTTTGTGGAATTTTATTTAAAAGATAGAAAAATTCAGGAATAGCTATATTTAAATAAAATGTAAACAACGCATGATAATGAAAAGGTACAGAGCTGCGACAACCATGAATTCGCATCCGAATAAAATTGTTCGTTTTGCCTTTTTTCGTTTTGAGGAGCACGCCTGAATAATACAGAAGTGATCAAAATCAAGTGATTTTGACCAAAAATATTCAGCCTCACAAAACTCGTTTTATAGCAAATAAAAAAGTTCACATTATAATGTAATTGTATCTCAAAGTAAGAAACCACGCACTTTTAAGCCCTATCACATTTTTTTATATAATATTAGCTCTTAAATCCAATCCAGACTACACAGTTTTTTTTTTTTTATTTAGCACACTTTTAATACAACATTGAACGACTCTTAGTGCCACTAGTTGGCCATAGTTAGCTGCATGGTGGTTTAAGTTTCCGTCAAAAAGGCAAGTGATTTATGGCCATGGCTTCAGGCGCCTTCAAAGGAGCAACATTTTTGGTTTGCATGCGCTCCGGTTGCATGTCGCAAAAATGCGCTTTAAAACTAAAAGCAATTTATTTTTACAAAACCGGAAATCTCTTTTTGATGGGGTAGCAACGGGTACTTGAAGCTCTTAAGGACTTTTTTAACAATGGCCAACAGAAGGTCTTAACAGGCACATTCAACAGGTAAGTCAGTTCGTGCATCAACCACGTGTGGAAGATAAATGCATTAAGCGCCTTTGAAACGAATGTGGGCTTTTTCCTTTCTGATTCTGAAGGTACTAGCGACTTTGGAAATGAAGCATAACTTCTCAAGCAACGATTGTTTGGTCTCAGTAGACCATTAAAGGGTACAGACCATTCTCATCAGAAAAAGCGAACATAAGCTAAGAATTCATGCATATACTCAAGTACAAAAAAAAATTCAGAAAGAAAAGCACTCTTAAAGGAAGACGTAAGGGATACAGCGTGTCTTTAGATGATTTATCAAATATGTTCTAAGTCAAGGAGTCGATAAGAAGAAGAACTTGTCTATATCGACTTCTCTAGCAAACCTCATCATACTTTATGTAATTTAGGATGGACGTCTTCCATTCTTGAACGTGACCCTGCAAAGAGAGTATCACGGATTTAACAATCAATTAATAAAAATAAAAAATCAATATTGCATTCCATGCTGAAATACAATAAAGGTGCATATATTTATGCCCATGATATTAAAGCCCAAAAGGCTTATTGTCATCTCGGGTAGCGATTGAGCTACTTCCACACGTCCACCTTAATCTTTGTGATCATAAGTGTTATTGGAACCAAATTTTAACGCAGGTGATGTTTGTCAACATTCTTTGAAGTTTTAGAAAATATAACACCATGGAACTATTTCGGGGCAGAAGGGACACGCAGTCAAAAAAACTTGATGTGCCTAGCTCTTATAGTCTCTGCGATCTAGACAGTCTGGTATTTAACAATTTCTTTTTCTTCTTTTTCATCTCCTATTCTTTGTTGCAATCATTTACAAAAACCAAATACACCCCTTGCCTTGAAGTCCAGAGAACCAAAAATCTACAGGCACTAAACTTGATATGTGAACAAATGTGAGTCTAATAATCAGCTAACAGTTGCCGTTTACCCCTCTACAGTTTTCTTCATTTCAATGCGATATTTGGCTCAATTATTTATCTGTGAATAGTAAGTCACTGCCCCCAATTGATTTAAGTTTTTCTTTTACGTAGTAAGATCTTAATGAATTTATATGTGAACTCGATTCTCCGAACTGATGTTGTTACGCATCGGTTTAAGTTTAAAGAATTTGAATGAAAAAAACTATCTTGAATTATTTGCAGTAAAATTTTCGTTTGGCAAACATTGTAAAAAGAATGCCTAACAAAGAACTTTGCCCTGCTCTTTGTTTGAGGTTTCGAATTATGCGCATGCTGTGCATTATTTCATTTTATTTCAACATTTCTTCAAAATTGTAATAAACATAAAAATTATTGTATTCACGCATATTTGCGTTAATGTCGGTAAATGTGTTGCACCAATGATAAAACCCAGCAGCCGATAAAAAAAAGGAAAAATAACAAAGAGTGACCCGACAAGAAAAAACTTAAATGAATGTAAAAGAGCAAAAACTTGCCGACAATGAGGCAGCAGCAGATAAGTTGGTGTCTTCGCAAGTTATGCAAATGACGCCATTTTGCATTCAAACACACCCAGATTACACACAAACATACCCCTAGTTGTGTGATAGATGGCTCCAAATATGTTATTTATATGGTGTACTTTATTTTTTTTGGGTAAAATTTTCACTTATTTGTCATCTGGTTGTGTCTCTGCTTAGTTTAGTTTTTGGCAAACAAGTTTTTTTCTTGCTCGCAAAGTTGCTCTTGTAGTCATATGTGAGATTTGTGTTAAACTTGTGAGCTTTCTATAAAGGCCACTGACACATATGGCAGCAGACTTAACTTGATATTATATGGTACAGTAGTGGGAGATGAAGTGCTGGAGTTAGTGCAAGAGACGTATAAATTTAAGCAAATTTGTTCTGGGTTGCCCTTGGGCTGGCTTAAATGTCAATTGTCTGTTATATACCACAGATTTTCCATATGTCTTTTCAGGTATACACTGCAGTAGCTAGAAAAAGGATATGTTAGTTTTTGTGGAATTATTTTGGAGATCAGAAGCAAGAAAGAAACATGTTGCGGAAACTTGTGTGCTGGCTTCAAAAATTCGATGATCGATCACTTGAGTATCTTAAGACCTCAAAAGCATTTAGCATTTCCAAAATATATTCGCTGTAGGACCGCAACACTGCCTGTCCTGCCCTTCATGGAAAGGTGAAGAACTTAGAAATATTAGCTGGAAGCCATGTCAGGAATCAACGCCTTGGCTAAATTGTTTGTTAGAAAAGTAAATTGCTAATTAGGTACCACATAGAAGTTATCTATAAAAAATACGTCTAAAAAAAGTATGTGTGGTACCGATTGTGTTCGTATGCATAAAAGTATCGAGGTGAAACTTATTCTATGTGAAAGCCACACCTCATACGGTGTGCACAATGTAAGTTTCTCCTCGATACAGTGAAATCATGCAGGTGAAAACTCGAACGAAACATTAAAATGTATCATGAAAGAGGGAATAGCTAAGGAAGCAATAGCAAATTAGCTTGACATTATCTCAATTTTTTTGTGTACATTTTTACATTGTACATTCAAATGGCCATTATCTCCAAGCGAGAAAGAGATATAGCGAAACTAAGCCCATATTCGTGCCAGCCGCATCGATACCTACTCTAGATGCATATAGGATGCGAACCGGACTTATTTTACTTGCTCAACTTTAATTGCCAATAACTTCTAAACGAGAAGAGCTAGAGCGAAAATTAGTTCAGATTCAGATTAGAGCCAATTGGATAAATTTAATTTTCTCAACTTAAGATGACCACAACTTCTAAGCTTAAAGGGATATGCCAAAATAACCAAAATTCATGATCAATTTTTTCTCAACTTTAAATATCCATAAACTATCGGATTCGTGCAAATCGCGCCGAGATCTATATTGGCTGCAAATATGAATACAATCAGAAAAAGTTTATATGCCCTTAACTTCTAGATTAAATGAGATAGAGCCAAAATAAATTAAATCCATGATCACAATTTTCTCAACTTTAAATACCCATAACTGCTTAACGAGAAAAGCAAGAGCGAAAATAAGCCCGGTTATTATTCTAATACTATTGAAAATGTGTCTTCTTTGTTTTAAAAAAAAAGTAAAATAAATAAATTGTTTATACCCATTAACTTATGGTATGGCTTGTGTAAGCCGAAAATGTATGTAACATACAGAAGGAGACGTCGAAAACCCCCCAAAAGTTACGTAAAGTAAGATCAGGGTGACTGGAAAAGTCGATATATCCATGTCCATCTGTCTGTCCATATGAACGCCTAGATCTTAGAGATGGTTAAAGCTAGAACAACCAAACTTTCACATCAGATTCCTAATTATGTCAGGGTAAACAAGTTTATATTTGAATTTAATTTCCAATTCATAGGTAATAAGCTATATTTAGTTTTGTTTCAAATTCAATATTAAAGCTTTTTGTATTAGTTCGCACGGTGACCGACAGTTTGCGTGGGCAGAAGGTTGTTAAAAAGAAAATTTTACTTTTTGTTTGTTTATCTAAAAAAATAATTTGGTGGCTTTAGCTTATATATTATTACTAAGGGGCTTCGCTCCCTGCGTGCTGTGCACACCAACCCCCGATCTTCTTTATTTAATTCAGATCATTGCGTTCGTAAACGTGAACGTATCAACATTGTGCACACTGTTTGAGGTGTGGCTATCACATGATACAGTTTCAGCTCAATTCGTTCACACATACGAACACAATCGGTACCACACTGACTTTTTTTGTTGACAAAAATATTAAATCGCGATTAAAAAATTTTGAATGGGGATAGGAGGCTGAAAAATACATTAGGACCTACCAAATATAATAAAAAATTTCATATAAATCGGTCGAGATCTTTCGGAAAAGTGCGATCCCAAACACCGCGACACGAGAATTTTATAATTTAGATTATCTTTTTTGTAGTGAAGTTGATCTTGATATATTTTTGCTTATGTCTTTTGATGTTTACATCCGATCATAATAAAATTGATTTATATAATGATTATGTACATCTTTTGGTACAATTTGTAGTTTCCCCCTTATCCTAGATGTAGTTGCTTAATACGACCCCTTTACCTATACTACGGGCAGCACATGTTTAGAGTATCTAACAGTCACCACTTCTTTACTTATTTAGTAGCGCACATGATGTATCTAAGATTTGTTGTTCTAGCCTGCAAAAAAATATTAAATTTACCATGCCACTTGACAACAGCGCCACCAAGTTTCAAAGCAGCCATCTTTTGCTTCTGTTTTCAAACTTTTTTGCATTTCCGTTACAGTCTTCAACTAACACTTGGAATGTGTGCGTGGACACGTGTCTGGGGACAAATATTTTACTTCATCATGCATAGAAATGGAAGATGCTAGCAAACCAAACGTTCGTAAATCTCTCCTGCTGCTTTGCAGAGCAACCAAAAGCCACACGGAATCCTATATTAAGTGCTACGTCTGCGGTCAGTTGCCAATAAATTCAATGCCACTGGCTGGCATAAGCTGCTACAGCATTACTTGGCTTGACTCTGTTCTATGTAATTGCGTCTGATGCCACTTTATATAATATTTTCAATCTAAAACATAGCAAGTGACCCTACCGAGATTGAATGCGCATTGTTGTTAAATCAAGTGAAAATGTCAAGGTGATTATTTGAGAATTACCACAGAGTGGACAATGTTGTCACAACTCGACGTACTCCATGCACTGTGCTATTAAAAAAGTTCCACATGTCGTTTTTAAAGTTTAATGAAATTAGTGTTAAAGTAAAATTTGTCAGCTGTCTAAAAAAGACATAACGCCAACGTGTTTCCAGAAAAAAACAGGCACAGCATTTTGCCCATCATCCAGATGATTGACAGCCCTTTAAAATAAGAATAACATAAAATCTGCTGGTATCTTAAAACGCTTTAAGTTCTTGCTGGGGTTATTGTTGTCTTAGCTGGTGTTCCCCCACAGATGTTCTTTTTTATAATGTGGGTTAGCCATAAAAAGCCATACAACACACACAATACACCCCAGCAATTGGCAAATGCCTGTCAGGCGTTTTAGACGCCCACTTTACCGCCTGTTTATTTTTTTTCACAAATAATAAAAATATTAAAAATGTATATTTTTGTATGCCAGACTTCAGAAAAAATGAAGCTCCCAAAATGACAACTAAAAGATATGACAAAATAACCAAATATAGACGAAGCTTGTATACCCTAAGATTTCATAAGGTAGGGATGGACTGAGAACATACATTTAATTATAACTAAAGGCTGATTCAATTCATTGCATTATTTCGAATTGATGCATCGGTAAAAGCACAAAGCTCTTATGTTTTAATACCATATTATAGGTTTTAAAGTAAGAGGTAAATTAAGTTCGTGCAAATGCATGTCACAAAGCGAAGAAGAGGCCGGAGATTCCCCAATGTTACCTACATTGATATAGAAAGACCGTACTTATGTCTATATGAACACCTGCATCCTGTATAGTATAAGAGCTAGGATAACCAAACCTTCGATTAAGACTCCTTATGTACGCAGCTAGACCAAGTTTATTTTTTTGGTATAAAGTTCTTTTAAGTGAAATGGCAGAAAAATTGTCACGTAACGAAATGAGGTGTGCAAAAGGGCAGTTAAGGGTAGAAAAGTTGGTATAGACTTAGCCACAAGAGACAAGAATTGGTATACAACAAAAAAAATTTTTAAAGAAAGAATTAATGAAAGAAACTTCTAGCCTGAACGATACACCCCGACACACAGGTTTTTTTCTACCATCAAGTCTCCATTCCACCTCTGAGTTTTTTGAAAATAAATTTTTGTACTTTTTTTTAAATTTTGTTTTATGTTCTTTTTACGCCATTGCACAGTGGTTGCTGCCATATGCCATTGTTCGGGTTGTCTTCTCTGCATGCATACATTCGTTTTCTCGAAAACTTCTTACATGTGGCTTATAGACTTCCTATTAAACAATGGCAAGTAAGAACGCAAGAAGGAAGACAGCAAGTTCAGGAAAGAAAACTGAACATCCAATTAGAATTTCAGAGAAAACTGAGACTAATTGTGCACAAACCAAAAACTGGTGGAAGTGAAAAGACAGCCAGAGAATTTTTTAAAAATAGTCTATTGTCAAATCAAATAGCAGGCCTGCATAGAAATTTAATAGAAATGTGTGCTAGCATATTACAAGCTTTATCTTCAGGATATCGTATTAACGTTAAAAAATGTAGAATTAGAAATTAAGCTCTCCGAAGAAACTGTTGATTCTAGAAATAAAGACATAAAAAAGTTCCGAAACCAGCATGCACGTAAAGCTTCCCGAATTTTAAAAAATACAAATTTGCTGTACAGGTTGAATTCTTATCCTTTTATATCATGTCAAAGAAAATACAACATATCAATTTTGCTTAAATCAGTTTTTAATTTCTTAGCATTATTTTGTTTATATTTAAATATTATTTTGCTTATCTTTTTGGTTAGTAAGTCACTTGATTAATTAAAAATGGATTACTTAAATTTCTTTTATTTCATTGTGTTAAGTGGTCGAGTGGTTGGACAGGAGGCTGGAGCGAGGGAAGGCGGTAGAGGTCGCTAAACATGCATATTTCATAAATATAATATTTTTACTTTGTTATATAGTCATAGAAAATTTTTTAAGTCGATATCTTTACTGAAAGTATTTTTGGCAGCCATGCACTTGCATCCTTACGCATTCACAAAATACATAACAATACAGCAGGAGTCACCCTTGCCTTTTGCAGCTCCCATCTTCACTTAAAAGGCCACCTAGCACCTATTGGCAAAAATTCGCACACATCAGAGAGTTGCGTTATTGCTAACTGTATACGATAGATAATTCGCTTCGCCGTTTTTTAATTATTTTGGATCCTATGGGGTCTACTCTTTGTTTCATACAAAATAAGCATAAGCCTATAACGCAGTACAATAACTCAGTACAAAATACAGTGAACTCGTAGCAAGTCCAGTGCAATGTGTCCAGCATTTTAAGGTAAGGCTTTTTTGATGCAAGTGGGCATTGTCTCTCATAGATGTCTGTGCGAGAGTTGCGTTATTAAATACCGTAAACGAGTTCATGCAAAATATCCATATGCCTAAACAATAACTCAGTACAAGATATGTGAACTCCTAGACGGGCCAGTGCAATGTTTTCAGTATGATAAGTTTACGCTTCTCTCCTAGATGCTCGTGGGCGTATGACGCCATTGTTCTAATGAGTAAGTGCATAAGGATTGCACTTGCTGCGTGTATCTCTTCACGTGCTACTGAGACATGTCTCAGCTCGTTATTGTATATGGACCCCTGCCTAACCCTTCGCTTTTTTTCTAATGTCTGCTTGTCGATTTTGATTTTCAGCGCAAAAACTTTTCCAAATTCACGCAACATGTCAAGTGTGGAAACTCAACTTGGCAAAGTAAATAAACGAAGCGCTTATGAAAAACTGTAAACAAACTAGTTGACAGATCGTGCTAATTTTTGACATAGTCCTAACTTAAAAAAACAAAATTGCTGGAAAGTATTCCCCACGGGCAGTTTAAATTACAATTTCCGGAAACTACATTGTCTTAATGTATGTGGGTGGGTTAATTTGTATGGAGCCGAAAAAGTCGAATCGCGGCGCCCCCTTGGAGTATTCTACGGACAACTCTAAGCAACTTTGCCGAAGAAACCATAGGTTTTATTTTTTGAATTTCAAACCTGCAGATTTGTAAAATTTTTTTAATGAAACATTTAGGTTTTTAAACAAAAACTTACAATCTTTTTATGTGTATATGGGGGGTTTTGAGGGGTCAATTCATTTTGATGTTTATTTTTACTTATGAGTGACGTCAGAGGGCGTTTCATGCATATTCTGCCATTTTTTCTCTTCTTTTCAAGAAAAATTACGAATTTCTTGTGAAAATTTACAAATATTTGACTTTCTCGTATTGCAATCCAAATTTTTATCATCCTAAAATGTCATTTGTGGTCATTTCATTTTTGTACTGTGTTTGCAGAGAAAGCCAAAAGTAACCCTGATAATATAGCTATTACTGAGTCTAGTGCCGAAGTGGAACTTCAAAGCTTGCTGAATCATACAGCTACACGTACTTATTATAGAGTTACAGAGCGAAGTTATTGATGAAATTGATGATTTTTAAAAATTTTTAAGCCGATATCTTTTCTGGAAGTATTTTTGGCAGCCATCTCCATACAACAGCAACCACTGTGCATTGTTATATTATTATATACATACGTATTATATATGTATGCATATGTAGGGTACGGTGGGGCAAACCCGACAGTGTGGGTAAGCCCGACCCGCACTGTTTCTTCAATACTGAGCGAGCTCATATAAGTGTTGTTGTGTAAAGCATTAAAAATAACCAAACTGCTAACATGACAGTTGTCTGTCAGTCCTAAAGGACAACAAGTTTATATTTGGGATTATGAATTTAATTTTTGTGAATATTTGATTACACATTTTTTCTTATGAAATAAAGTGATCAAAAAAAAAAAACGGTTATTGGCTTATAAACAATAAACATAGACCCATTTTAGTATATATGTAGTATTGATTGACATAGTGGGGCAAATCCGACCTCTAAATGGTGGGGCCAATCAGACCGAATCAATCGAACCAAAATACGTCAGCAAGCTATTTCGACAGCAAATCAAATAACTTTGATTAGTTATTAGCTATTCAATGCAATCATCGTTCATAAGCATGTATTCAACTTTCATTTCCATTTATATGTTCTAATAATTATGATTTTTTTTAATAAATACTTAACATGCTCTTTTGATTTACTATCGAAAAATCATTAAGTTTAGATTATATTTGTGCTATATCAGCCAAAAAACTAGGCGGTCGGGCTTACCCCACAATTTTGGAAAATAACGAAATTTAACTTTTTTGAACAATGGTCGTATCTCAAAAATAAATAATGGCTAAAAGAAATCAGTAGCTCTCGAAGTTATCAAATAAGCATTTTATAGCCAAAGCCAACTACTAGGTCGTATTTGTATATACAAAAAAAAAGCACGGCTTTGCTACTTTATATTTTGGACCAGTTAAAAAAGCAAAGCAAAGCAACTAACAATAACATCCGTCAGTATAAGTTCTGACCTACTCGAAGAAAAGTCAGAGGAAAGAGTTTTGTCTTTCAACCCCACAAACTCAACGCCCAACACTCAGTACGAATCACTCTGTCTCTGTTGGACATATATGCATAATGGTAAAAAGGCAAGTTTCCAACAACAACTTACACTAATAATATATGGGTAGTTACGCCAAGCCAAAAGAGTGTTGCAAATGACGTTAAAATATCGAGGGTATACATATTTTTACCTTTATGCCTCAACACTCAGATATTCCTGTCTTTATCCAATTTTGCTCGAAAATATGAGCACTCCAACTATTTTTTGAGTTTTTTATTTTTTTTCATTAATTTTATATAATTAACTAATTGTTTTTAGGACAGATCGTAAATGAAATTAAAAAAAAAAAACACAAAAAAAAAGTCGAGGTTTACAATTAAGGCTTGGAAATTAATTTCTTATCCATTGTTATTACATATAAGTTTAAAATGTAAAAACAATGAAAATATAAATTTTCAAAAAAAATATTTGAGTTTTCAAAATTCTATTCATTTTAGAATTTTTAAGCATACTTGCTTTGAGACTTCTTGGTTATATTTTAATAAAATTGATTATTTTCTTAGAATAATTTCAAATTTAATTTAGCTTAAATGAGGACATTTGATTTGAATTTTAAAATGTTTTGTCACGCGTGGTCCTAATTTAAGCCTTTTTTTTCCTAATACCAGACTTTAAATATAAAATTATTTTAATTCGAATTTTTTATCTTGTTTTAAGTTTGATACCTTATTTTCCTTAGACTTTTTATCTTTAGCGTTTTTGGTCTAATTTTAAAAACTAAAATTAAATGTATTGCCAATCTTTAACTGAGACATCTTTTTAATATTTTTTGGATGTATTATTTCTTGTATGTATTTCATATATATAACTCTCTTTAAGGGTATGCCATAAAGCAGGTAGACAAAAAAAGTCTCGTACCCAGCTCAGGATACACCACATGCTGTCTAAACTTAGTACGTGGCTCTGAAGGTTTATACTTAACTTTTAACATGGTAACAATTTTTTATTCCAACATCAATTTTTACATCTTTTTTTTGACATATCTATGGCTTTGCACGCAGCGCGGATTGGTGTTAAAAAACGCTTCAAAATCAAAGGACACAAAGAAACATAAAAGAAAAGAAAAGGACAGAACAGAGAGAGTAAAAATTAATAACAAAATGCGCCAAAAGATATGCCAATTGAAATATTTTTTGTACAACATGTGTTTGGTTTTCTGCCACTGCTTCTTCTGCTACATCATCTTCTTTTCTTCATCATCTTTTTTTCATCATCTTGTTTTTTCATCATCTTCTTCTTCTTCATCCTTTACTATGATGTATGAGTTTATTTATGTGCTGAGCAAAGGATTTTCATAATTGTAACTGTGGCAGCAGCTGTGGAAGTTGCATGTTAAGTTAACCTGACCAAATGTTTCCACATTGTTTGTTTGGGATTGAAGTTCGCAGCTAAAAGGTTCAGTCTGGGCTTACAAGTACATCGTATATACATACATCATTGTAACAGCTTAAGCCATATGTGAGTTCATCCTGAGATGGGGAGAAAAGTTAAGTTGCTAATGGACTCTAAAACTGTTGAATAAGCTAATTATGTATTTAAAAATTATATATGCAAATGCTTAACTCATTTAGCACAATATGTGCCTATATGTAAAAAAAAATAGTAGTAAAATGAGGAGTCGGGATGGGGCACTATGAGGCCACACCTATTTTCCCCCAAAAGACATATAAAGTTTTGTAGCGAAAGGATTTAAGCAAGTTATTGGCTGCAACAAAGCACAGTAAAAGATAACTTATGATGTCTTCCAGCACCGTTTTAGTAATTACTGTTTTGATATTTTTTTTTTTTAGTTTTTGGTATTGTGCCAAATTTTGTTGCGGTATGCTGTGTTGATGTGAAAACGGTCATACCTAATAAAATCAGCTGTTTTGTTGTAAAACAACTTTTTTTGACAACAATGCCATAATGTAAACGTCATAGTATATATATGAGAAAACCCACAGAAGATTTTTCAGAGATAGACAGACATATACATTTCAATGCATTTCGTAAGAAATTTATTGTTCGAAGCCATGGCATAGAAATTGACTGTTTCTTATGAAAATTTCTATATGATGGCAGATAATTTTATACCTTTTGTTTGGACTGTTTGAGCGCCACTCGTTCTCAAAATAACTATGCACATGTTTATAAAATCAATTCTTGGATAAAAGCTAGAATTTAAGCTAAACTCTGTATGAAAATAAGTTGGAATTGAATTATTTTTTACCAAAACGATTTAACTTTTAAGCTTGCACTAGCACCCAAAACCAAATCAAACATGTTTAAAATTTCTCTGCAAACAATTGAAGTAATCCGCTGGCATTTATATAAACAGCCATCAACGACTCGAATGCAATACAATAGAGAAATTAAATAACATTTTGTAGAAATTTCACGCATCTCATAAACACTCAAGTTTTCACTTTTGTCGCTACTCGATAATCGTTTTTGTGCATTTCCGCTGTCAAGAAGTTAAGAAATAAAGTACCACAACAAATGTAACCAAGACGGATGGAGGAACAAAACCACCCAAGTGCAAATAGAAAATGTATCTATTGTTTGGGTATTTGCTATGAGTAGCTTGCTTCAATTGTGCATTAAACTAAGTGACACAGTGTCTGGGGCAGTCTACCAGAAACTGGGGCGTGTTGACATTTCATGCTCAATATAAAAGTTTATAGCGCTACTAGATATACACGACTATTTATAAAAATAAAAACAGTGCAGCTTGCAACATTGTGTAGCAACATTACTTACTGGCGTCAGCAGCATGTTGCAGCGCAAACTTGGCGCCAAGACGTTTTTATGAATGAAATGTGCAAACAGCTGTGCGCTCGTATATGATGCCAGCAACAAGGCGCATGTCCGCAACAATGTTGCCAACGGCAACAAAGACAACAACGCAAGGAAGCAACATTTTGACGAAAAAAACGAATAAGAGATGCCGGAAAAACTAACGGAATTTCATTGGCAGCGCAGTTCGCTGTCAACGTTCAACGGGAGCTCGTCGTGTGCGACAAAAGCAACTCGTGCCCCTCTCTGTAGCTCTATCACTCTATGTAACTGTGTGTGTGTGCGGAAACGTGAGTGTAAGTGTGCACAATGCGTTAAAGAATTCATTGCGTTTACCGTTAAAGTGTTGAAATTTTGAAAATATCACTTGCCAGAGCAAGAGCGAGCTAGTTGGGTGAGAGCATACAAAAAGAGAAAGCAGTGTTGGCTAAGCAAAGAAAAATACGCAAATCAATTAAAATTTATGTTTGTTTATGCTCAAAACGAAACAGCAGCCAAAAGTGAAAAGTGCAATTGAATTATAACAAAAAATAAGAAGCAATTGAATAAATTAATGAAAGAGTAATTGTTTATGTGCTTGTTTAAACTTAAGGCATTTATTGAGTGTAATACACAAGGAATTCACTTTAACCTAATAGTATTTGTCTAGCATATATAAGTAATCAAGCTAGCGGCGCATAAATTTAAAAATAAATATAATAAATATTGAGTGAGCATATAAATATGTATATGCATGCTTATGTATTTGGCATGTATATATAAGTGCGCGTGTAGCAAATTTTTGCTTAAAAATTAATAAATACAAATTAATAAAACGCAAAAAAAAAACAAAAGCTAAAATACAATATCTACTCGCACATAAATGAAAAGCGAAAACAAAGCATATATATATATTTTAAAATAAAAATAAATTAGCCTGAACAGATCTTACACAGCGATTTTGTCAGCATATAAAACATCTCTGCAAGAATTTCAACCAAATTTATTTACACAAATTATGCATATACTCGTATGTGTAATTGTCGCTGTGTTCAACTCTGCGTATGCTTAATAATTACCTGTAAGCGTCATGTTGGCTTTATTATTGCAATAACATATCCCTTGGCATCAGCTGCCGGCGGCATTGATTGTTGACAATCTTTATGAATTATACAAGTGACTAATAACGACTGGGAATTAAAAATAATAATAAAATAAAATAATGATACACAGGAATCAGCATATACCGTACAGTTCGTTAACAACAACAACAAAAAGTTACAAACGAGGCTAAAGAGACGGTCAACCTACATCGTTCAGGCGATTCCCTCAAGGTAAGTAAAATAAATTGTAATATCTCTTATAAAAAATACACATGCTTTTTATGTATTTCATTACAAGATATAAAAGATATTATTTGTAAAAGTCAAAAACGCACCAGTGAAATGTCAAGAGTTGTTGTTTTTACTTTTTGAAATTTTTTTACGATTATTTAATGTGAATGTTGGCCTTGAACTGGCTTTAAGTTCAAACCGCTGGGCATAATATTTTATTATAGATATTGATAGAGGCAATAGCTTAATTTTTAGCTGGCTTCACAGTGTACTTTAAGACAATTAATAATATAAGTTATCCGCATCGAAATTTATGATTATTTCTGTTTAAAATTAAAGTTGAAATCATACAATGACGGATGTTTACCATTATTATTATATATAGATATATATAACAATAAAATAAATGAACCGATTTGGATCCAATAAGGCATAGTGCTTAGATACTTTGAAAAACTTTTCAATTTTGAAATTGATTTCGTTAGCTTTATTAAAAAATGAATTATGAAAGTTATAATAAGTAAAGGCCAAAATTTACTATTTTTTAAATTCCAAATACAGGGTAAGGTGGGTCAAAGCCGACCTAGTATTTGCCGCAACATTTAAGAACTACTGATTTTATCTGACCATTATTAATTTTTGAGATATGATAATTTTTTAAAAAAATAAATTTTCGACATTTTCGAACTGGTGGGGTAAGCCCGACCGTCTATTTTTTGACTAACTTAGCACAGATATGATCTAAATTTAAAGGGTTTTCGTTTATAAATCAAAAGAGCATGTTATTGTCTTACAAAACTGAATGTATTTATTAAAAAAAATCTTAATGTTTAGAACATATAAATCGAAATGAAAATTTAATGAATGTCAATAAGTAACTAATTAGATTTGACCCACTGTGTCATTTTTCATGACAAAGCGAATAAAAAAAATTATTCAAAATTTTCAATCAATACTATTGTTGCCACCTCATGTGGCAATTAATGAGATAACACCAAATAGAATTTTTAATATAGTGAGCAAATGGTTTAAACGTGAGTTTCGAAAACAAAAGTTGATATAATGAACGACAAATGAGAAAATTTATTAAAATATGCTATTCTAGCCGTCTATACTGCTGCAAACCAAAATGATACTGGCTCTCAACTTCGTGTTTACGCGATACGCGAAAATCGTAAAAATTTCTTGCAGTTGTCTGTACACGACAACACTTATATGAGATCACTCAGTACTTCTGTTTTTGAGAGGTCGGATTTACCTGCACTGTCGGGCTTGCCCCACCATACCGTAAATTATATTGTGCAATTTTGGATAGGGTGTCTCCAATCGAAGCTTAGCAACAAGACCCAATAGATTTGATAGTGTTGTTGTTAAAGAGTTAAAATTTTACATCGGGGAAGCAATTTTAAAATAAATCGATAAGCTGTGCTGCAAACGGATAACAGCTTTCATTGTGTCCTTCAGTGCGTCTCACTTCTTATAATGTTCAACATTTTGAAATTGTCTTCGCTTTCTCTTTAATAGAACTAAGTGGTTATAAAATAAAAACTCCACTAAGACTCTTTCGGGCGCTATAGTTTGGTCACTCGTGAAGGCTCTTCAATTTTTGCAAACCTAATCGAAATGCTGGGTAACTAAATCATATTACTTCTTTGGAATACCAATCAAATACTCCACCTTAGAATTAATTAATTAATGAAATGATTAAATAGCGCGAATTATATTCAATAACGTTGTCAAGGTTATGGGATATATAGGTTCGACGCAGTTGGTTGCAATTCAATCAATTTTTAATTGAATTTACAAAGAAATAATTGCTATTAACAAAATATTAAAATTAACTTTTTTTCACATGTAATGAAAAATATTTAATTAGTGAAGCCAAGAAAAAAATACGTTTTAATTACCAAAATTAATAAATGCAAACTCTGCCGAAATCTGTTTCAGAAAAACATACGTTTAATAAGTATGTACTTTTTTTTTACTAATTTTTTTTTCGTATGCATTTTGGGTTATACTATGAAGAAAAAAAGTTGTGTTTACATTAATTTTAATTATTATTATAGTGTGCACATCTATGCGGCATTACCTTTTTGTTGGTAACGGATGCATTAAAAATCGCTTAACAGTGTGTCCATACTTTTTTTTGTAGCTTTTAATATTTAGAAGATATTTGGATTGATATTGAAAACATTTATTTATTTATTTATTAATATTATTAGAGTAGCTTAAAAACTAAACTAATAAGGAGGGGGTGATTCTTATAGCGCTGGCAGCATAGGCCTTCGTCTAATATTGAAAACATAGAGCACTTGCAATAAAAGTACTTACTGTAAACTTTAAAATATGACTAACTCATTTTATAATAAAAAATAATAATAAAGTTTATTTTATTATTAACATATATCATACACTAAATTATATTTTTTTATATACATAGTCGAAATGCGATTTCAAGACTTTAGTTATTGTATTACCTTATTAGAAATCAATTTGAAATTGTGTCCTTTAAGTATCAAGAGTATGTCAGGTGCCTTAGAGAGTGTTTTAGATTCAGTATGATGAACTGCTATTTTTGCCCATTGCTAGTCTCAGAAACAGTAGTAAAAATTATTGATTTTTATTGCCAATTCTCAATAGATACTCAGTTAAATAAAATAAATAAGTATTTTTATATGTATATATGTATTCCTAGACTACTGTAGAGCTTAGTGTTGCATTTACGAGTAGTCGCCCCTAGGAGGAGCATAGGGCGGAAATTCCAACTCCATTTCTACGCCTATGTGTGTTGCCACTATACAAAAACGCATGGCCAGAAAGAGTAGTGTTGTTGCCTTCTCCCAGCCAACGAGTTTCCGATAGTCCAAGAACTCCGAGGTTATATATCTCCAGTTCCCTGCACACCTGCGCCAGTTTTGACGGATCTGTGAGGGAGCGTACGTTCCATGTTAATAAGTACTTTTACCATGCTATTTAAATTAATTTTTAAATTATTTTCCTAAAAAAAAAGCACAAAAAATGCAATCGAACGTGCGTCAATAGATAGATTGGCACAGTTTTTTTTCAATTTTAAAGCTTTTAAGTCATCAATTTAATAGCCCAAACAAAAATTGCACAATATAATCTGAAAAAATAGGCTGGTAAAATCTTTTTTGTCCAAATATTATTTTCAACTTGCCAATCTTAAATGTCATCTATTGAGTTTATGTCGTTTGGGTGAAGCGACTACTGGATAAGACTGAAATTTTGAGGTTTAATACAAGATTTTATCATCCGTATCGTTGTGAACCGCAACTTTGCCGTATCCAAAAATATATAATATATATATATACTATTTAGCCAACTAGACAGCTTGTAGGGAAGTGGAATAATGTGGGATTCTGTCATATTTTAAGTTTGGTTATTGTAGCTCTTATAATCTTCAAGATCTAGGCGTTTGTACAGACTGACCAATTTACGGGCATGTTTATTTATATTAATTATATTTTGCCCTCATGAGCATATTGAAGGAAACTTGAGGAGTCTCTTGTTTATTTTCCATGCATTTACACAAACGCAAATTAAAATGGACTTCATGTCTTAATTAAAAAAAATTTTTTTTATATTGGGTGGGCCATCTGCTTTTTTGTTTGTTAAGCACTCATAATTCGGAACATACCCGTCCAAAATGGATGCTCTTCGACTTTTGTCAAGTTTGAAAGTACTCAATTTTAGTTTAAGGATCGTTTAACAACCGAGCAACGCTTTAAAGTGGTACAGATGAGCTTTTTTCAAAACTAAATTAATCGAAAATTACGATGTTCGCGTACGGGCCTTTATAGCCAGCCGCAACGGCCATTTGGGTGATATTATTTTTCATACATAAATGAGTAGTTTCAAACTTGCATTTGGTATATGCATTTGTCCAATTTTGTTTGAAAATATACGAATAAAATGCAATTGCCAAACAAACGAACAGATGGCCCACCTTATATTAAATACCATAGAGGCTTGGCTTTGTGAATTGAATCCTTTTCTACTTTAAATTTTACCAATGGTCCATAGTAAAAAAAAAATTAAGCTTTTTCATCCATAAATTTAAATCGAAATTCAAAATAGTAAAAAAACTCATTGACCGTCATTTGCACAAATATATTATATAAATAATGAATTCCTTCCCTGAAAGTAAGTTTTAATAAACATAATTCATTAATTGGCTAACCCAAATAGGCAAGTTTTTTCCTCAGTTTATGCAGCCTCTCATTAAATACTCCCCCTCTTTAACACAAAAACATAAGTTATTGCAAAGCAGTGATCGTAACTTTTATAATTTTTAAAATAAAATTCAGCAAATAAATAAAATTTATTTTGTTTTTAAACTAACATTGAAAAATAACAATTATTTTTAGACCTTAAAGCATAAAATTGTAGAATAAAAGTTATTTATCAAGCTTTATTTAAAAATCACGAAATAACTTTTATTTTTATATAAAAATTTAAAACAAAATTATTGTTCAAATATTTTTTCAAGTTTAATTTTTATTAATTATGAAAATACTAAATTATTATTTTACTTATTAAAATAAAAATTGCGAAATTTCTTTTGTGAAATTTTCTTTGCAATTTAAAAGACTTGCAAATGTTTTTTTTTATGGTATAAAATAAAAATAGTTGTAACATTTATTTAAAAAAATTGTCAAATAAGTTTAACTTTTATATGAAAGATTTAACTTAAAAATTATGGATCAAAAGATATTTAAGTTCAATTCTTACATAAAATTTATAAGAGCTGGTTTTTTGGTATAAAATAAAAATAAAAATAAAAATTTTTATTTTTTTTAGATCGAGAGGACTAGAAAATGTGACTTCTTTACCGAATACTTTCATTTAACTCACTTTTTCATTCGATTTGATTTTATTCAACCTCATAAGTCTTATTTACGACCCCGCCATAAACAGAGCACTGAAAAATTAAAATTTCTTCAAGTTTTTGGGCTTATCAATCTCCGTTCCGTTTTTACTATTTACCTCTCGGTGATTTCTTCTATTGAATGAAAATCGATTTCTATTTATTTATTTATTTGTACTCTGTATGCTTAAAGTTTAAAACTAAAGCTACAGAGAGGATGACAGCCCAAAACATTTCTATTTACGTTACACAGTTGGCAGCTGCTTGTTCTAAAACCAAATTTTTCCATTATTATACTTTTTTTTTTTTTGTTTGTTTCGAAATTTGTTATTTTTTTTTCATTAACTTTTTCGAACAGCGTTGGAAACATGCACATCCAAAAAATAATTACAGAACTTTTGTCGGTTTTTCACGTTTTTAACTTTTTAATTTGTTTCTCCCTGACAATTGCAGTGTACAGTACAGCTTTTAAGGAATTTTGTATGCAATTAACTATTATCAGGAACAGAACTTATTTAGCTTTATCGTTTTAGAATAATAAAAAGTTGGAGCTTTTGGGTTTCATCGTTTTAAAACTAAGTCTGCTGAGCATTATAACTATTCTCCGAAATTTTGTATGCTGTTTAAGTTCTCAACATCTATCAAGGTTACAAACAAAATAGGTCGGTTCTTTTGTTTTCAATAAAGCATATCTGAGAATGTGAAATTTTATGGAGAAAGATGCAATGTTTGCACTTCTTGGAAAAGTTGTATTATACATATGTACATATTTTTCTCAGTTTCAAAATCAGCTTAATAATTTGATGTGCAATAGAGATACAAAAGTGTTTATGTTTAACTTTTATACACTGAACATCTTTAGGTATTTTCCAATTTTCCTAACGCAGCGATATTTTTGTTTTTGCTAACATATTTTTAATTGACTTTAAAGATCAACACTTTAGTTAAAAAGGTAGGATAATTGCTAAACTCTGTTAATATTTTACCTGTATAAATTTCAATATTAATGCCATGGAAATAAAATTGAATTAAAATTATACACTGTACCTTCAGCTTGAAAGGCTATATTACATGTAACAAACAGAAGAAGACGTAGGATATTCCCCAAATAAACCAAGATAAGCGATGTCGACAACCATGCCCATCTATCCGTCGTAATGAACGCCTAGAGTAGAATAGAGTAGAGCTAGAGTAACTAAATAATCAGATTAGATGTATTATTTATTTATTTATTAATATTATTAGAGTAGCTTAAAAACAAAACTAATAAGGAGGGCGTGATTCTTAAGCGTTGGCAGCATAGGCCTTCGGCTAAGATGCATTATATATAGGTATATATTATATATGTTTACAAAGATGTAGTTACCAAGTTTGGCGTTTGGAAGTTTTTTAGAGTTTCCAAGCACTATACATAATTTTTTCAAAATCTGTTGACTATACCTTATAGTCGCCATAGGCCCAAACGGTTATAGAAATGTTTTATGTTGCAAATTTCGATTTTTTTATACCCTGTACCGTATGGTACAAAGGATATATTGTGTTTGTGCAAGTCGAAAATGTATGCAACGTACAGAAGGAGAAGTCGGAGACCTCCCAAAGTTAGCTAAAGTATGATCAGAGTGACTAGAGAAGTCGATATACCCATGTCCGTCTATCCGTCCGTCCGTATGAACGCCTAGATCTCAGAGATGGTAAGAGCTAGAGCAACCAAACTTTCAGATTAGATCCCTTATTAATGCATAGGAGACAAGTTTATTTTATTTTTTTGATATCGGGATTACATTATATAGCTCCCATGGGGGTGTTTCAGAGGACCTCGAAAAAAAGCAAAAGTTTTAGATGGATAATTCGTTTATTTATGAAGATATCATAACCAAATCTGGCAAGCATGGTCTCTATTAATTAAGCTGCGAATGACAAAAAATCAAAACATATAGGATGGGCCATCTGTTGGTTTGTTTGTTATTTATATTTTATTCGTATATTTTCCAAAAAAATGCGAATGACAAAAAATCAAAACATATAGGGTGGGCCATCTGTTGGTTTGTTTGTTATTTATATTTTATTCGTATATTTTCAAAAAAAAAAAAAAATTGGGCAAATGTATATACCAAATGCAAGTTTGAAACTACTCATTTTTGTATGAAAAATGTGATAAAGTCAAAGCAGTGGCCGTCAGTCTAATACCCAGTACCCTTTTTCTAGAAAAAAATATATTCCTGCATATTCCTGAGAACTTTCCAATTGGAACATTTTTTTACCGTGCACGGCCCCCTGGTGCAAAGACTGACGAAGACTGGTTCAAACGAAAGGAGTAAAAAATTGAACTAATAATTTCGAATGCAGCGAGTCGAATCTTACTAATTTTCTTCTCGCTGTTACACGCAATATTTTTTAAATTATTTTTCTAAAACAATGCCATATAGAGTTAAATATTGGTGCTCTGTTGTAATAATGTAGTGACCCTGCTTACACTTTTGAAGTTATTGGTAATTAATTTGCTGCGAATGCAAAAAATACCAAAAAAAAATAAAATTGAAATGTTTTGGAAAAATAAATGTAAAAAAATTAAAAATTAGTTTCACACATATCCCATATTCCTAGAATTGAGAGTCTATGCGATCTAGTGAACTGCCATACTACGAACAACTGATTATGACATCATGGCACAGCTTTATTTATTTTTTTGGAACTTATTTAATTGCTTACAAAGAGTATAAAACAAAAGTTGGGAATTGTAGTTTAACAAAAACAAGAAAAATAATGGAGAAATTCTGGGCATAAAAGTATAAGTAAAAAAACAATTTCCTAAACGAAATGTATGTACATATTTACAATATGCATTCATTTGTTTTTCTTTCAAAAATAATATTTTTGTTTGCTTTTTCAATGCAATGAAACAAATAAATCTCTTAGGATTATGCTTTAACCACCGGCGTGGAGCCAACATAAGTAAAATGAACTTGCAGTACATTCCATTCGAGCAAATTTATTTTCCAAAGCTTTTGCCAATTTAATTACATTTACTGTTTTGAAATTCAGGTAAATTTTTCAACTCAAGAATTAAAAAAAAAAAAATTATGTTCAGTTCTGACACCAGTGTAGGACTTTAATCCCATTTATGGTAAATAATTCTTGTGTTATTGAGCCATAAATTTATTCGTTTAAGCCATTGCAACTAAGCTGCAGAAATTGCTGGTAGCCAGAATAATATAAAGCCTCACTCGAATTAAATACTTGAATGCAAAATCTCTTTTGCTTGGTGCTTAATGTTTCGATGATTAAGTATACGCAGCGTATAAATATTACAGTCTAATGCAGCGGCAGCCATTTACTTAACATAAAGCATATAAAAGACAAGAACAATATAATTAAAAAAAAACAACGACAATGCTCATTATGCGACAAATACAGCTGCAGATAAAGATACATTACACATACACAAATATACATATATAGCCTACAGGAAAAAATATTTAGTTCTGAACTGGTTTGCAACCACCCCAAATGGATAACTTGTGTGCCATTTACTGTATGGCTTATGCACTTAAATTTACTTGCCTATAGGTTATACGTAGTAAAAGTTTGCTATGCGTATAGGTTATACGATAGCTTGGTACGATTCGTATTGTACTGACACCAATCTTGAGAGCGTTCCTCCTTTTATTCAATTCAATCTAATATCTAACTTATATAATAAACGCTGCGTTGTAAGCAGCAGCGTACTTAAGATTAGGTACATGAACAATACATGAATATTAAGTGCGCAGTCTAGTTTATGTTGCAGAATTGTTATTTGACACAGGATCAATAATGCACCAAAGCCGCATTCAAGTGCAGCCACCTGAATTTTTTTGTTAGCATGCGCAACAATAATGATCCTACACTTATGTAGGCCATAAACTAGCCTTTTTATGTGGTGTGTTGTGTGTGCCAGAAATGGTGCGTTGTGTGTGCCAGATGTGGCGTCTTATGTTCATGCCTGAACAGTAACCGAATATGATCCCATTTTGTGTAACTGGTATGTTTTGGCTATTATGTTGAACTGGTAGCAAACTGGTTCAGCTATATATGAAATAATACTAGTCGCTTTCATACTGGAATGCAGCAAGTTGCAAGTTGCAAGTTAATGGATAGCTTTTTAAGCTGATCTCTTTGAGTTTTAGCTAATAATGACATATGTATGTGTTAGAAGTACTAGCAGTTATTAATTTTTTTTTTTTTTTTAATTTCCGACTATTTATCGAGTTATCAATAACTACACATTTAGGTAGAGTTTTTATTGACAAGACATATAATTGTAAACAATTATTTGAATATCTATATTCGTTTACGATATGTGTAAGACACATAATTGTAAACAATTATTTGAATGTCCATATTCGTTTACGATATGTCTTGTCAAAAAAAAAAAAAAATTAAAAAAAATTAGATTTTTATAAAGCTTAAAGTTTTATTTTTGAATAAGATATTACTTTTTTTAATTTTTTTTTTAGTAATTTTTAAAATTATTTATTGGATCTTTATCGAGTTTTAACTTTCGACGAGCAAAGGTTTGGGGCACATAATGATGATGCGGGTGGCGGGGGGTGGCATCCTCAAAAGTAAAAAAATTCGTTTCCATTATTAACTATAGCTTCTTTTACAAGAATATTTATCTATAGGTTATTTTCTCGAATTTCCCAACCGAAAAATTGCACTTACTATGGTTTTTTAAAATTAAGTTTTGTAACTAGTTTCAATCGAAACAATAACCAAAAACCTTATTGTATAAATAGGCTGAAGGTCGGAAGTACATGGCTAAATTGATTTGTTTTTCCGCCCTGATCACTTTTGCATATAGCTTATGTCTTTAAAAAAAATTATTTTGTTTGCATTAATTTAATATACTCTTTGTACCCAAGTGTACTAAGTGAAATTTAATTGAAACGGTTGAGCGAACGAATTTCCCTGTTCTTATTTTTCTATACAGCGACTTTACTTTTTGAACTATTCAAAAACTAGTTACGTTCGGAGTAGTTGATGCCACTTCCTGGCACATGCTATATATGCGTGCAAACACTTTGTTGGCGCCCTTTGAACGTCAGCAGACAAACAACATAAAAAAAGGATAATAAATGCGCGCTCAGGCATAATTCATTAATTCTATGTGTGTTTAAGTGACTGAGTGTGTGTGTAAGTGAATGCTTGTATCTGTGCGAGTTTTAAAGAATATGTGTGCTTATAATCATTTGCTCACTCAGCTATCAAATTGTAAGAATTTAACAATTGCATATAAAAAATTCAGGAATTTGAGAGTAATTTGAATGCTCCGAATTGTAGAGAGATTATTTTTATATCCTGCATACCTCAAGGGCATACCAGATTGGAAGTTTTGCAATAGGCAAAAAATGGCGTGGCAGATTAGCTTTTTACATCAAATGGCTTAGCATCACCTCAGGTAGACATTGAGCCATATCCGTCCGTCCAACAAGAACATATATTACAAAGAATGGGCATTTATGTCCCATCCATAACCTTGACTACGAAAAGTAGGGCATTCAAAAGAGTGCTGTAAAAAGCTTCAATATATGTTATAATATATATAAATACTTCTGAATACTATATCTTTTATGCTTTTAAATAGAACTTCTTTAACTAAAACTCAGCATATGACAGTTGTTTGCAGCTGATTGTTATTGCTCATGTTGTTAGTCTGACGACGTTACTCGACCATTCTTACCTTTATGCATTTATGCCCGGAAAAAATATTTTATGTCTTGACATAGTGTCCTTAAGCAAGAACCTTTCTCCAATTGTTTACTACTTTCAAGAAATGGATTTACTCAATTCAGAAAAAATAGGCGTTTGTGTCAGTGATGACCATTTCGCTCTACCTAAATCTGTTACCGGCTACACATTCTTCTTTGAAAGCAATCTTGACTAAGTCTGAGCTTATTTTTGAGCGTCACCTATGTTGCGGGTAGCTTAGTTTAGTAAAATCTAACGTTAGGATACCTACAGTTTCAGCCACCTTCCAGTATAATTCCATGGATCTCCCCGATTATTTCTGGCGGTACGTTTAAGTTTCGCTTACGGAACATAAAACGCCACTTTTTTACAATTAAAGTGTTTTTTTCCGTGTTTTCAAACTAGAGGGGGGATACTATCGATAGTGCCACCACTCGATAGTTTAGACTTCGATAGTTGAAACTATCGATACTATCGATAGTACTATCGAACAAAGTGAAATATGGCACACAAAAAAGGCACATTCTTTAAATAAGTACCATAAAGTAAGTAGGGAAAACTCCAACACTTACAAAAAGAGTATTTCAAAATTTTTAACAGAAACGTTTTGTTTATGACATTGTAAAAGGAGATTCTTTTGAAATTCCATCATAAAAAACCTAAAACTATCCATTCAACAATGAGCAATCAGAAAAAATTTATCTTTCAAGTAGCTTGATTTTGTGGCAGAAGATCAACATGTCCACATTTCTAGGTTTCAGTCGAGTCCTTTGGCCAGTCAAATAATGTGGAATGTCAAATATTGCTGCTACATAATTTTTAGAGATCTTTTTTTCTGTTTCAACTCGAATTTTATGAAATTCGAAATTTCGGAAGCCAAAGTCTTCTACTATTCGTAAATGCTAGACGTCTGTGGCATCAATAAGGCTAACGATTTTTTGTTTTTTATGCGAAGAGTTTTTACAAAAATTTGATTTACTTAAATAATTTTTAATGGTGCCAATCGGATTTGGTGACTCTAAAAGCGTCGGATGGTCAAAAAGGTTCGACGTGTTACCACTGATCTTGTGTTTCTTTTTGACATGTTGCCAATTTTATGTCCGTTGATTTGTCAAAAAAGTTTTTTCATACAAAAGTATACTATCGATATGTCGAACAAAACCATCGATAGTACCCGTAAAATGAAACTATCGATACTATCGATAGTGCCATCGATAGTATCCCACCTCTACTCCAAACTATTTATATATTCATTTATTCAATTTTCGTTAATATTCAATAATGCAACTGACTTATTTAACTGCTCTCTTAAGACCACAAGATACGATCCACTCTACTACAAATGGCCAAAATATAGATTCGGCGAAATAAAGTGAAGCGAGCCACTTTTTTTTTCGACCTCTTCGATTTTGATGATTTTGATATGGGTAATAACCAAGTAAATTTTTATTGCAAAATTCCGATTATTTAATTTATCGATAACTGAATATTGGATTTTTAATTTTTAGACATTTCTTCGAAAAGCCATATCTCTTAAAAGAATAAAAAAAGCTACGCAAGTTTTTTTTCCCAAGAAAGCCCAAATTCTGAGCTTGCAAAATAAATTTGTATTTTTATACCCTGTACCGTATGGTGCAAGCTTGTGCAAGCCGAAAATGTATGTAACATATAGAAGAACACGTCGGAGACCCCAAAGTTAGCTAAAGTATGATCAGGGTGAGTAGAGAAGTCGATATACCGATGTCCGTCTGTCCGTCTGTATAAACGCCTAGATCTTAGCGATGGCAAGAGCAACCTAACTTTCAGATTAGATCCGTCATTATATATTCTACATGAGGCAAGTTTATTTTATTTTTTTTAAATCGGAGTTACATTGGGGTATCAGACGACCTCGAAAAAAACCAAAAGTTTCAGATGGTTAATTCGTTTCTTTATGAAGATATTGTAACCAAACTAGGAATTCGGAAATTTTTTTTTTCTTTGAGTTTCCCATCACTGTGCCAAATTAGATCAAAATCGGTTGAGAATATCATATAGCCCCTATAGGACCAATCGGTCAAAAAAACGTGTTTGGTGCAAAATTCTACCTTTTTATTTGTTTATAAAAATATCTTAGCCAAATAAATAATCCTTACACATTTTTTTTAAATTTAAAATTTTATATTTCATGGAAAAAAATTTTTTTTATAGATATCTTATTCTTCTTCTTCTGCTATCCTTGACTCCTAGTGGAGCATGGGGCCTCGAATAGATATCTTTATTACTTTAGAAGAAATGGCTTGCCAAAGAAAAGTATAAAAATGGAAAATCCAATGTTCAATTATTAATAACTCGATAAATAATCGGAACTTTGCAATAAAAATTAACGTGGTTACTATTCTCTGATAGCTCTAATACATATGTAAAAATTATCAAAATCGAAAAAGCCGAGGAAAGAAGTGTCCCGCTTCACTTATTTACGCCGATATATATAACACAAATAAATATTTTAGGATCCACAAAAAATAAGAATCATGAGAGCCTAATTAAAAAATTAAATTGATGTTCTTAGAAAAAAGTAGGGGCTTCAACTGAATGACATCTTTGCGAACTGGCTTCGATTTATAATCAGTCTATGCCTTTTAACTCCTTCAAAATTTAATTGTATAAAAATATTGTCAAATATATTTAACTTTATATTAAATTAATAATAAGTAAAATGATGTTGATGTTGGATTAAGTTCTTGATGCACAAAGGCTAGTTTTCATAAAATTATATCTTTTTTGAATGAAATTATTCAATTTACAAACAAGACTAAGTTGAATTATGGTTTTTATTATTGAGCTTAAACTCGAATTAAAAAAAATGCAAATCGTAATAATTATTTATTTTCCATTGAAACGAAAAACATAATAAGTTAAATGAAATTATATGACAAACGAATGTAGATTCTTTTATAAATAAGGACCATACAATACGTAATGAAAGTGTATACAAAACAACAAAAAAAAAAACAAAATCGCAAATGACGTCATTGCCAAGAGCAAGTCTCTTTCCACTTGGCTATCATTGTGAGAAAAATGACAATTGCAAATAAAATATGTAAATTATAATATGTATAACTTGCAGGCATTAGCGAGAGCTTCGGCTTAGGCTTGATCATAATATGAACCATCATCATCTTCATTGTAGCAATTTTTGCAATATATTTCTTTTTTTGGCTGCCATATTTTCTTTTAAATTTATTTTTTCCTGTTTGGTTTGCTTTCATTATGCCACGTTGAGAGTCCACACAGAGAAGACCTTGAAACTGACAACTAAAAATAAAACTCAAGAGCCAAAATGTTGCTTTGCCGCTATTTTGCTAAATGCTAAAATATTATAATAATTATTTATAATATGCTGTTTTTATTTTGAAGCAGAGTGTACATATACAATATATATATACATATATAATTCGCGTGCAAAATTCTATAGTTAAATATTTAAATTATAAACGCTGCTAAACAAGTAAGTATCTCTCGTATCACTAGTATCAGATCTTTATGAGTATACAAAGAGTATAACTGAGAACTTGTAGACTAGCCAGAAGACATGCCAGACAACGCACGCAGCACATAAATTAACACGCTTAATTAAATAAATAAAAAAAACACACACACATACGCAAGAACACTCTTCCAGATACAGATGTACATAAACACACACACACACAGATACTCATAAACATATAATCCAACGTCAGACCTATGTAAAGTGCCTTTTGGCATGGACAGTGGCGCCTGGAATGTAAAACAGGGCGGAATAAACATAAAATTTAATATGCAAAAATATGCGATGTTAATATTTTATAAAACCATTTTTGCAAGCTTTAAGTTTACTTAGGTAAACCCCATTTAAAATGACTTCAAATGAGATGGTTAAAGTGGGCAAATAACGACTATTGAGTACCCTGAAAAGTTTTCTTTAAACAACTTCCGCAAGGCATGTTTTTTCACAATTTTTTAAGAATTTTAAAATTTGTGTAAGAGAGCCGTGCTTGAAAGTGCAATTACCTTCATCACCTGGGAGCAATGTGAGAAAAAAAAAAACGTTTCATTATTGATTGGGATTGTGGCCTTCGGCCGCGTAGTGGTAGCGTACTCGCTTTACAAACCGAAGGTCGGTGGTTCGAGTCCCCGCAGTAGCACTGGTACATTTGCTGAAAAACTGTAGGTCCCTGTTTTCTTTGAACAGTTATTAATAGAGATCCCCATGCCCCACCTAGGGGCGACTGACAAAAATTGTCAGTCAGCGAATTTATTAGGATCAAATGTTATACACTTATCTTTGGGTGTATATTAGGTTTGTATAAAAAATATATTTATGTGCTTAACACCTAGACGGTATTCAGTAACACACAAAGTGATCGAATAAGCCGTCTCTAGTACTACCACATTATTTTAGACTGTATCTTAAGGGATTGGAAACATAATATAAAGGGAGGTTTTAGAGGTGTTATTTTGGTATGCAAAGAAAAATGCCATTTTTTGAGATAAATTATCGAATGTTTATTTCATAATAAAGAGGAAGGTATGCCGTTAATAATGAAAAACAACATCAATCAATCACCACAACCACGCTTACAGGACCATATCCTTTTCATGAAGTTTTCCATAACCCAATCGCAAAGTAGTTGCCCTATGTCCTCGATAGCCTCACGAATTTTATCTTTGAGGTCTTGAATCGACGCTGGGCTGTTGGCGTAGACCTTATGGCAAGGTGTTAATTGTGATCACCTCATCGAGAGATAACACGGTCCGGAAACTTTTCCCGTAAAAGAGCAATGGTTTCGTTGCTTGTGTGGCACTTAGCGCCGTCTTGTTGAAAGTAAACGTTGTCCAGATCAATACCATACAACTCCGACCATAAAAAATCATTAATCATCTCTCGATAGCGCAATCCATTCACCGTAACTGTTGATCCAACCTCATTTTCGAAAAAGTAAGGTCCACAGACCCCGCCGGACCATAAACCGCACCAAACAGTCACATGTTGAGAATGGAGAGGCTTCTCAACAATAACTCTTGGGTTTCCGAGCCCCAGATGCGACAATTTCGCTTGTTGACGTAGCCACCGAGGTGGAAATGGGCCTCATCAGTCAAGATGATTTTTCGATGGAATTCCGGATCATTTTCATGCATTTCAAGGACCCAATCAGCAAAGACACGACGTTGTCGATGATCGGCCGGCTTGAGTTCTTGTGTTAAATGAACTTTATAAGCCTTAAGATCCAAGTCTTTATGCAAAATACGGTGTAATGACGTTTGTGGAATGCCCAATTCCAAAGAACATCTAGGAATGGACAAACCTGGGTTTTCTTCAACACTTTGGGCTACAGCAGCAATATTCTCAGTCAAAACAAAATTGTGGTCCCCACGTTTTCCATTCTGCTAGCCTTGTTGCACCAATCTGCAATACCCTTGACACCATGAGAGAGCATGATGCTGTACAATACAAATACACTAAAGCTCACCCGGATCGCGCCCAATTGTTGTTATTTATTTTTCAATGCATTGTTTATCGTTTCTTTAATTATTGTTTTAAATGTATAATTAATAATTGAAGCTGGTTTGGTGCAATTATTCGTCTTTAATTTGGTGCAACGAAACATCTGCTTAAATATTACGTATACGTACAAACACAGAAATATACAGAACAAGTGACAGCCGAAAAAAAGTTGGTCGCAAATTTTATTTTAATTGAAAAAATGCGTAAAATTATAGGGTTTTTGAGGTCGCTGAGAACGAATATGAAGTTAGAAAAATAAACCCCCAAGTGAAAATTATCAAGAGAAATTACACAGTAAAAAATGCTAATGTCATATATATATATATATATTTCGTAACTTCGAACAGCCTTTGCAGAAAAAAATCGTAATTGATCTCTTGAAATCTAAAATTAAAGGGTTAGAGTGGTACTAAATGATGTAACTGGAGCGACAGACCACAACAATTTTTTGCAAGCCTGTACATAGCCTAAAAAGTAGGGAAAAAAACGCCGTTTCTCGGGTACATAACCTTACATATCTTAAAATCCTGACGTGATGAGCCAATTTTGACCCCGGATTCGGATTTTACGCAGCAAAATACTTCGGAAATAACCCTTAACTTTCCAAAAACTGACATGACGCCGGTATTTGTACACCTGTGTTATCGATAACTCAATGCATTATTGGAATTTTGAGTTTTGAGATTTACGAGATCAACAATGGCTTTCACTTCTATCACACATAATATATTATTCAAATCAAAGAGATCGATTTAAAACGTGGCCAGTTTCATTTATTTTTCCATATGCTCATATGCATATCTTATATACTATACGCATTAATTACTGTGCAGACTATATGTCGGCTCGTTGGCCAGCAATAAAACGTTAGGTTCAGCTTTTTATACCCTATACCTTAAGTTGCAAAGAGTATATTATGTTTGTGCAAGCACAAAACGTATGTTACCATACATAGAGAAGGAGATGTCGGAAGCCTCCCAAAGTTACCTTAAGTATGATAAGGGTGACTAGAGAAGTCGTCCGTATGTACTAAGAGCTAAAGTAAGCAAACTTATTATGTCGTGGAAGGCAAGAATATTTCATTTTTTTGTGGTAATATTATATAGTTCCCAAAACGCTTCAAACAAAAAGTTTTAGATGTATGATTCTTTCGTTTATGAAGATATCTTAACCAAATTATGCGTTGAGAAGTTTTTAAGAGTTCCCGAGCACTCTATTATATTTCATAGCGTTTGACTATATATTGTCCACATAGGACCAATTGGTAAAAAAAAAATATTTTTGTTGCAAAATTTGTTTGTGTATGAAGCTATCATAACCGAGCTTGGCAATCAAACGTTTTTTGGATTACTTGAGCAATATACCGAATGTGATTGCAATGTATCTCAAAGTCTTCTGCGTCCGACCTTAACGTACATTAACTTTTTTTTGTTCTGCATGTTGTTTATTTAAATGAAAATTTTTATAGATTGCTTTCATAATAATTAATGACTATGTCATTTATAAAATGACATATTAATATGAACTAATGTTTTACTCTGTTTTCTACCATTAGCATATATAGTATGTACAGCTGCCGGATTATTATATATAGTATTTCAAGATTGCATTGAGACGAATTTAAAATCACACCCAAGTCTCTCAATAAAGCTTAATATTGGCAACAAATTTTCTTTCGATACTTAAGGATTTTAGGTGTCTTTAAACGAATAAATAACTACAAAATTTAAGCATCCTTTTGCATAGCACTCACGTTGGAGTACATTTTAAAATTTGTGCCTTCATTTTTTAAACAAAAAGAGCTCTAATGTTAACATTTTTTTGCTTATATCTTATGAAAGCTTTTTCCGCTTTTAATATCATTTGCATCTTTCTTTCTTTAGCAACAATGCAAATAATCGCGTTGGTGGGTTAAGAAACAAAACTGTACCATATTTTGATTATACACTCTTTGAGTACAAATTTAATTTTTCCGCTGCAATAATACAATAATAATATAAGGAAATTATAAAGAATTGCATATATCATGATTTTTTTCCTTATATAGTTTTCCAATAAGTCCTACCTTTACTTGTTGAATATTACGATTGGGACTCGTTCACTCCTATGTGGGAGCGTGAATGTTTTTAATAAGAATGACTCCTAGGGTACATAGTATAGTTTCTTATAATAAAGAGCACGCTTGATAACTCTTCTAGAACTAAACCACTTTTTGAACAACAACAAAATTTGAATCTCGCACTTACGCTTATAATAATATTTGATTTCTAGAATAAGTTTTAAATAGTTTAGCAAAATCTATCGGGCCGAATATTAACGAAGATGGCAATTCTTTTGCTTATAGCTGGTTTTTATACGTTGGGATTGGAGAACTTTGCTGTAGTAGAAAGTATGTTGAAGTCTTTATCATATTGAAACTTATCTTTTGAATCATTCCCCGGTGGAAGAAAGTTTTCGTTTCAGCGGTGCTTAGCTGGTATTGAAGGTCTTTACTTCGGAGACTTAAATTTTTTGCAACTCTAGGATATCTATATACATTATAATCGTATCATACAATTCTATATACATAGAATTCATTAAATTCTACATTAAATTCGAACTAAATACTTGTCAATCAGCTTAAACAGCGAAACAAATCTTGCATTAACTCTGTTATACAGCGCAGTAACAAATATTCTGCGTGTGGCAGGTGATGCTTCCTTTGAAGGCAGCGGGTAGTAGGCGCACTACCTACCAGTGTCTGGAGGGATACCATTCGTACCCATGCGAAGGATTGATATATCAAAGGAGAAGATATAGATATATAATATAGTCAGTGTTTTGTGTATTAAGAATTACACTAGTTTACAAATTTGAGGGTCATTAAGTGAACCTTCGTATAAAAGTGTTTTTTAGGGTAATTTTGGGTCGAGAAACGAAAATGACAACCTTTTTTTTCCTAAGCACCGTTCTCGAGATTTTTTCGAAAACTTGTTTTTGGGCACTTTTTCAGTTATTCGTTAATCGTGAACAAAATTTTGTATCGACATAAATGACGATTATGATGAATGATTAGTTCAAATCATTTCCAGTCTAAGATCTTTAAAATCGGGTAAGAATTGTAGATGCTATGGAACCATGTTCGGAAGTTCCAATCTTCACTTAATCACACTTTTGCATAACCAAAAATTTTTCACTCAAAATTTTTCATTTGCGTTCAGTTACGTCTTGATGAATGTGTATGCAGCTGTAGTCGTGATTCTTCGTTCATGGTTCCATAACATCGACAGTTTTTATCCGATTTCGAAGATCTTAGACTCGAAATGGCGATTCAAAATTTTATGCACGAGATATTAACGAATAACTGAAAAAAGTGCCCAAAAGCAAGTTTTCGAAAAAATCTCGAAAACAGTGCTCAAAAAAAAGGTTGTCATTTTCGTGTTTTTGGACCCAAAATTACCATAAAAAAACCATTCTATAACTAGTGTTATTATTGTTGTGTATAAATTGTGTATTAATCTGGCTCAATCAAAAAATTTTTTTCCAGTTTTCCATGAAATAAGTACTGTGTTTTTCGATATTTTTATTGCGGTTTAGAACAATTAAAATTATGCAAAACTCAATAGCGTAACTTGCGCGTTCATAACGTACATTTTTTCAGTTCATTTTCAAATTAAAAAATAGTTCTATAATTCATAGCAGTCGGGATGCCTTGAAATGAATAAAGAAGGCCGTTGGTGTTGAAGTACGCAGGAGGCAGAGTACCCTAGTTTTAATTTGTTTTTAATTTTTGTCTTGAAAATCTTAATGTTTTGCATTTTGTATTTAGTGCAGTTTTCAGCTCATGCCAAATTTGTATTTTGCTATGAATCTACTTGCAACATTCAGTTCAGTAGAAGAGGCGGAGTCCCCAAGGTTTTTTTTTGCTTTTAATTTTTCTCGTTTAAATTTGTTAATGGCTTGCATTCTGTACTCAATACAATTTGCAGCAAATGCCAAATTTAAATCTACTTACAATATGTAATTCATTGCAGGGTGCAAAGCCCCCTACTTTTATTTGGTTTTTAATTTTTGTCGTTTAAGTGTGTTAATGGTTTTTATTTTGTATTTAATGCACAAGCCAGATTTATCTATTGTTACGAATCTACTTGTAACATGCAGCTCAGTATATTTACAGTGAATTTAAATGTTAAATACATAATTTGTTGTTATTGTCGCTGAAATTTTATGCTAATTAAGCTTAATTGCTTGTAGTTTTCATTGCAACAAAACTACAAATGGCAGGAAAGAAAAAGCTACGGCACTGCCGCAAAAATGAAATAAATTAGTTGGCAAAGACAAAATGGCTAGCTAACATTTAGTCATGTTTGCCTTGACTAATTAGTTGTTAATTTTTTTGGCTGAAAGTTTTATGTTTATCCAGATAGAACACACAACGCCTTACAGGCATAGACCAAGGACACGTCACATCAACATCCAGTTATACATATTATATTGGCAGTTGCTATAATAAGTTACGATTAAATGCAGGGAGTAAAAAAATATTGAAAGAAAGTTTAATTGAGTTCCGCAAGAGTCACAAAACATGAAGTATTAAAAACGAAATGGAAGAACTTCAACATGTTATGTTAACAAGTGCTATGTATGGGGTCTGACAGTTGACTACACTGCACACACATTTTGTATCGATACATCGATATGTTGAGAACTTTTATATTTCGATCGATTGATGCGGTGCGGATGCGAGGAGCCATAGCATCAACATTTTGTTTGTACAAATATTACACTAACTTGCCAGTTTTTTTTTTTAATTTAAATTTAAACCTTTTTCATATTAGAAAATTCACTGAATTTAATTTACTGTAATAAGTGTAAATCAGAATGGATCAAAGTATAGGCTGGGCCATCTTTTTGTTTGTTTGTTAATTGCATTTTTTTCATATATTTTCTAAAAAAATTGAGAAATTGTATATACCATATCCAAATTTGAAAGTACTCATTTGTGTATGAAAAATAGTGTCGCCCAAATGGCAGCCGCGGCTGCCTCTAAGACCCGAATAGCGTAATTTTCCATGATTTTTATACCCTGTACCGTATAGTACAAAGGTTTTATTGTGTTTGTGCAAGCCGAAAAACAAACATACACAAGAAGACGTCGGAAACCCCCCAAAGTTACCTAAAGTATGATCAGGATGACAAGAGAAGTCGATATACCCATGTCCGTCTGTCCGTCTGTCTGTATTAACACCTAGATCTCAGAGATGGTAAGAGCTCAAGCGACCAATTTTTCAGATTAGATGCGTAATTATGTCAGGGGACACGAGTTTATTTTATTTCTTCGATTTCTGCGTTATATAATATATCTCCCATAGGGGTGTTTCAGAGGACCTCGAAAAAAAACAAAAGTTTTAGATGGATAATTCGTTTATTTATGAAGATATCATAACCAAATTTGGCAGTCGGAAGTTTATTAAAGTTTCCAATCAGTGTACCAAATTTTATCAAAATCGGTTGACTATATCATATAGTCCCCATAGGACCGATCGGTAAAAAAATTTGTTTGTGTGCAAAATTCGACTGATTTCTGTTTGTTTATGAAAATATCGTAGCCAAATTTGCCGAATACAATATCTTTTAGAGGTCTTAAGCAATATGTCGGACTTTAACGTACGCAATTTTTTTTTTTTTTTTGACAAAAACTTATCTGTTGATGTATTTCGAAGAGTACGGTTATGTTCCGTATTATGAGTGTTTAACAACCAAACCAACAGATGGCCCACCCTATACATAACTACCGGCTGGACTCACATATATGATTTTTTGCTTTAAGGGATGTCATGATTGATAAATTTTTCAGATTTTGCAGAAATTACTTTTTATATTATTATAAAATTGTTATTTATTTTTTCATATTATTATTTATTTATTTTATTTATTATTATTCCTAATTATTCACAATTGCTTATTTTGTTTTATTTATTATATATCGTTATTATTTGTTATTATTTTTTAATACTTATAATTGATTATTATTTACCATTATTATTTATAATTATTATTTTTTATTTTTTTTTTCAATTTATTTCACGGTTTCAAGTTAAATTCTAATATAGAAATTTAAGAGTTCAGGTTTTAATAACGTTTTCTTTTTAGTTATAATATTATGGCCTTCAAAAATGTACTATGATAGGATTATGACATTCAAAATTTATTTATTATTAAAATTATTATTATTATTATTATATATGCATAATACATTATTACTTATGTCTTTTTTTAAACGCTTTTTTTCTGGAATTTCTAACTAGAGAAATTCTGTTATTTGTTTTATTTGTATGTAAATCTCTTATTTGGAAGGGATTCTTTCGCTAAAGGGCTTAAGAGTTGGGCCGTTATAAATTAACCTCTTGAGCATGGTATAACAATGAGTTCCTAAACAATATACTTTAGTTTATTTTCCATAGTTTAAACAAATATACTAGCTCTTTAAAAGATAAATTTAGGGGACTCAGGGAGTATGCGGTTAAAATCCCAACGCAAAAAATGTTTTCTTTATGAACTACATTAGCTAATATAACTTTATCTTTTTTTAAAAGTCTTATGAATAATACATTGGTGGGACTGAAGATCATTTAGCAACAAATAAATAGGCTTATCGTTAAAATGTGCAAGTATAAAAACGATTGGGTCTCCTATCATTCTTTATCGTCATTTTCCCTACCCACCGCAAACAAAAGTATCTCAATTTTTATCTCTTGTCTACAACATGCGCGTTTCATTAAAAAATTTAGCTTCCATATTGAATTGAAACCAAAAAATAACACTTGGTGGAAGAAAGCGATAAGTTCTTATTATTGTATTTTATATTTACCAACGTACCTTTTAATATCTGGTGCGTATAGCTTTTATTCTTAATATGGGTACATGCATCGAAACGGTCCTAAGAACGTTCTTCGTGAACTAGATGTTCATATGGAGACCTGCTGATGCTGATAATTTTGGCATAACCAACTTATGGTTTATGACGACTGCTGCCATAGATAAGTCAAGTTAGAAAAAGTTTCATAACTAATTCTATTAATCGTAGGATATCTTGCGTCGTCGAATATTTCTGATTTTCACTAATAAAACAATTTTCAGAAATTTAAATGAAAATCATGGGAAAACATATGCCTCATATGCCACCTTAACACGCACACATTTATTTTTGTTTGCATTTGTTTAGTTCTGTTGCCATAAATCATGAATGCCGAAAACTCGATATTGATTTTATTTACGAGTGTTTTTCGTTTTCCATACCATGAATGGGTTAGATGTGAATATAATCGTTGCCATGGGTGTGCATAGATTGCTGTAACTATGGGACCGATTTGTTTGGTTTACCACCTAATGACAGTATATATGAATAGAGTATGGAGGTGTGTGTATATTCACGCATTATAAGTAGGTGTATTTGATGTGACTGTCGGCACTTTAGCCTGATTGATGGGTGATATATCAACAGGCGCAGGTAGGATTAAGGTTTATTTTGTTATGTCTTTACCTGTGCTGAAGCAGGATATAATATTAAATGATGACTTGACAAAATGAACGAAACTGAAATGAATGGAAAGCATTAATTAGCTAAATAACTCTAGGACTTTGGTGGTAGCTCAATTAAATGGATATATGAAAACCAAAACGACAAAACTTTTGTTAAGTATTTTAAAAACATATTCGTGTCATGGTTCATAACAAAAGACGATGGGAAGATAGATGGGATAAGTAAAGTGGGATACTTTTAGGTCGACCTTTTTGATTTTGATGATTTTTATATATGCGATAGAATTACTAGCAAATAGTAACCTCGATTATATTGCAAAATTCCGATTATTTATAGAGTTATCGATAAATTCGTACCGTGTGTATGATACATAAAAAAAATTAAATTTAAATCGTAAAAAAAAAACACAACTGTATAAAATTATTTTCCAACTTTTCACAAAACAAGGCATTACTTTTGGATAAAAATTAATCGAATCCGATCATCCGGTGGAACTTGATAGTTCTTAGAAAATTGAAGCATGCTCAAATAAATGTTCTTGTTAACTTGCTGTCTAATACAACTTTTTAACCGATTTTGAAGCTTAAATCACACACATGTACAAAATGGAATAATTGGATAAGTAATTGAAAGTGTACAAGTTTCTAGATGCATTAAAATTCAAAGTTTTTATTCTATACAATGGATACAAGCGTTAGTCAGACGAGGAAAACCCCACGCTTAATTTCTACATTGTTCAACTTGTTTTAAAGCTTATGTTTAATGAGTCTTTCAAGTGGGGCTATAACTCCCCAATTTTCTAACAGATTTTTAAACATACGTTTTTTTCTTGCATGGGTTGTAGTTATAAGATGAATGATCTGTGTCGAGTTTAATTGAGTTTTAGCGGCTCGGATCTCAGACGAGAGTCTTTGGTTGCAGCTATGCAGGCATCAAATTTCCTACATATATTGTATTGTTTAAATTTTGTAGTTCCTGTTAAATCGATAAACCCACACAAGCTTAAACACAAAATAAAAAATAGCAAAAATAAGTCCCCAGCACTCAGTGTGTAGCCTTGTACTAAAATTTTTTTCTTTTTCATTTCCTTTTTTGCAGTTTAAAGTGTCAACGACGCGTGGCACTAAAAAGGAAAACCCCCAACACCAAGTGTGGCAACAAGAACAATAGCAACAATAAAGTAGTTGCATAAACTATAAGCACCATAAGTGGCCAATGTGAGCTTGGCCCAAGGCGAGACGGCTGTAACAATCTAAGTAGCCAACCAAGTAACCAAGCCAACAAACAAGCAAGTGTCCGGCAGTGCCGCAAACAACAACAGGCAACAATAACGAGACAGGGTCAGTGATACAAAGGACGCACAAGGAGGGGGCAGTGCTACATGAGCAGTGCATCTTGTTGGTGTGTGCACGCATAGGTGTTTTACAGCAGCCTTAGAACTGCAGCCACCTTTGCGGCTACGAGGAATTAATGTTACGACAAAAGTTACGAAATAAATGTTTAAATGTTGCAAGGCAACTGCTGTTTGTGGCCAGGAAGGAAGTTGCAGCTGGCAGTTTATGCCCCAAACCGTTCTAATTGCCACCAAGTTAGCAACTCAATAAAGTAGACTGCATTAAATTTAAACACACACGCGCACACATAATAACTAAGATGAAGGCCGCGCAGCTGTTGCTGCAAGCGGCAACTGCGGCAGCTGCCACAAGACTGGAGCTGCCAGCACCGGGCATGGTGCCCGAAGCGGCTAGTGAATACGATTTGGCGCCTATTAGCGTGGAACAGTTTCTGGCTAGCGCCACGGGGCAAGACGATAGTGTGCGTTATGAGTTGACCGATAGACTGGGCAGCACCTTGCCAACGTTGTTGTATGACGAAACCACGCTGTTGCTGAATCACAGCTATACGCCACCTTATCTAGACTTCAATGAGTCCTTGCTGCCGGATCCAGTTTACCCACAGTACGATGATGCGGACTTTAATTGGACGCGCACCTGTGAGGATGTCTATAATCCGCTACTGGAGAATAATCGTCTAGAGTTTTGGGTTTGCGGCATTATGCTAAATATTGTCGGTGTTCTTGGCGTACTTGGCAATGTGATTTCCATGATCATACTCTCCCGTCCACAGATGCGTTCAAGCATTAATTATTTGCTCACCGGCCTGGCACGCTGTGACACATTGCTTATTATAACATCTATGCTGCTCTTTGGCATACCCTCCGTCTATCCCTATACAGGACACTTTTTTTCCTACTACAACTATGTGTATCCGTTTATATCGCCCGTTATATTTCCCATTGGCATGATAGCCCAGACGGCCAGCATTTACATGACCTTTACAGTAACATTGGAGCGCTATGTAGCCGTCTGTCATCCGCTGCGTGCACGTGCACTCTGCACCTATGGACGTGCCAAAATCTACTTTATAGTCTGCTTTGGATTTTCCTTAATCTACAACTTTCCGCGCTTCTGGGAGGTGCTGACCATAAGTTATCAGCCAGCGCATAGCGCCATTATGCTGCATTGCGTGCGTCCCTCGGAGCTGCGCATGAATCAAACCTACATAAACATCTATATACATTGGTGCTATCTGATAGTGAACTATATAATACCTTTTCTGACGCTGGCGATACTCAATTGTCTAATCTATCGCCAGGTGAAGCGAGCCAATCGCGAACGTCAGCGTCTGTCGCGTTCGGAGAAACGTGAGATTGGTCTGGCCACCATGCTGCTCTGCGTGGTGGTGGTCTTCTTTATGCTCAACTTTCTACCTTTGGTGCTGAACATTTCAGAGGCTTTCTACAGCTTCATAGATCACAAACTGACCAAGATCTCCAATCTGCTGATAACCATCAATAGCAGCGTCAACTTTCTCATCTATATAATATTCGGCGAAAAGTTTAAGCGCATTTTTTTACTCATTTTTTTCAAGCGCCGCCTGAGTCGTGACCAGCCCGATCTTATACATTACGAGAGCTCAATATCGAACAACGGCGATGGCACCATGAATCATCGTTCTTCCGGCCGTTTCTCACGACATGGCACGCAGCGCAGCACGACAGCAACGTATCTGGTCACGACGGGCGCCGGCAACAACGCCATGAACAATGTGCGCCTGACGCAGTTGAGCGGCTCACCGGGTGTGCTCAAGATCAAGCGGAACCGTGCGCCCTCACCGGGTCCGGTGGTATACTATCCGGCACGCGAAATGCAGCGTTCCATATCGACGACGACGGCGCCGACCAACAACAATACGGCGCTGGGCTACGACTGGACCGTGGACGGCAAGAAGCTGGGTCACGTGTCCTCGGGGTTTTAAGACTGCAGCGGCATAACGAAACTTGGTGTTAGGGCTTTAAGCTTGGTGTACATAGATATTTGTAAGCAGTTTTAAATAGGCTATAGCATGGTTTAAAGTATATAATACAAGTATGTAATGTATATGTTTGTGTATGTTATATATAATACAAAAAGTTTGTCTAGCTTTTTAAGCGTTAAGTGTTGCGACCGCTTTAAGCGTTTCGTGACTTTGTGATAAGCGTTAGATGTTGCTCTTTTACTTACTAGCTCTTCCTTCCACACTGTCTCTTACGCTCTTTATAACTACTCTCTTTGTTATTTCTTTTTCAGTTAAGAGAGAAAAAAATAAATATAATATATGCTGCTCCTTCATGAACTTTCAATATTGAAATTTGTATTCATTTTGCCGCCAAATTAAGTTCAAAAAGTTTTGCCCTCGACAAGAGTGCAAATTTTTTCAACATTTTTTTTTCGTCAAAGTTTTATTTATTGGCATTGAGTTTTTGCTTTTAATTAAATATCTTCTGAGCTCGTTTTTTTTTTCCAATATCCTTGTTTACTTTGCTATTATTTTTTTTTAAGCTAACTTGATAAATGATTGGCAAGCTTTAAAATATTGTATACAAAACTTTTCACTTTTGTTATCCTTCGGCACTTCATATTTATTTTACGGTCGCGCTTTCAACCTAGCCAGAAAATATGTCAAGTTGTCAAAAAAATAAAAAAAAAATACAAAAAAAAGTTACCAAAAAGCAACCCAAACTTAATACAAAAGCAAAGTAAAGTAAAAAGTATACATTGAGCTTTTATAGTCCTTTTACTGAAAACAAGTAGCTCAATTTAACAAACTCAAACCTAAGCTTTTAAAATAACAAATAAAAAACTTTTTGAAAAAGACATTTCAGGTGTTCGCAAATTATATGAATTGAAGTTAAGTGATTTTGTATATATTTCTTATACAATAAATACAAAAAAAACCTACACAAAAATAAATTTAAAAAGTAAACATTTCAGTTGTATTTTAAAACAGGTTAGCAAAATTGTACAACAAAAACTATATTTTAAAAGCAGCTGTGTATAAATAAAATTACTTTTCCAAATATGTCAAAAGTTACTTGTCAATGAGCGCCACAAAAAGATTTTCTTTCAGCTGCCATTTGGTAATCACTTAAATACAAACAATGGAACAATGACGTCAACCTATTAGATAAAAGAGGGTTACTGCTATCAAGGATAATCCTTTTTGCCATTGTTGACACGTCATGCGCGTAAGCAAGCTCTTGGTATATCCGATTTCCCTTAAAATTTCAGATTCAAGAAGTCTTAACGAATGTCTTAAAACGCTCTCACAAGAAGTATATCGATTTTTTATGGAAATCAAACTTTTCTACTTAAGTAAAACACAAAAAGATGTAACTAAGAAACAAAACTATGTTTATACGAAGGATAAGAGGTAATACTAGGTAAGTAAAAAAAATTTTGTGTGAAAACTAAAAGTAAAGGATTTTGGGATCTGTTGTATTTTCTAACTGAAATTACTCTTCCATAAGGCTTAGTTATCATGCATTAAGGAGTTTCTATTTTTAAGATTTTCTTTCTTTCTTTCTCAAGCTATCCTAGTCGGCATTTCTTTCCACAGAATGCTTGTATGATCAGGCGGCCATTACCGGAGTCTTTTATTTGTTGACAAAGAAGATATAGTTTTTTGGTTCTCTGAACCAACTAAAGATTATTTCTAATAACTGCTACTGATCTTATCAATGCACGACTTCCAGATAGGCCTGAAGAGAGAGGTAAAAGGGGCGATTCCCCCGGGCCCGGTGTATTTACTGTCATAATAAAATTTTCTGAAATTAGCTTTGAATTTGGTTCGGAACCGCGACTTCATGGGTTATTTGACGAAACTGCCAGGACTGATCTTTCTTGGTTGAAGAACCGTATAATATCGGTCATAGTGGCCCGTTTTATTTGATGTAAGATGTCAGAAGAAAAAAAAAAAAAGACACAGTTTTTTCCCTGTTTCCCCAAGACCATAGACGCTCCATACTTGCATTTCTTTTTGTACCCTTCAGTTGTTAGGTATATTCAGATGCAGCAAGCCGAAGAAGTATGTATAGGGTGGGCCATCTATTGCTTTGGTTGTTAAACGCTCATAATTCGGAAAATACCCGTCCAAAATGGATGCTCTTCGACATATGTCAAGTTCAAAACTACTTAATTTTAGTCATGGATCGTTTAACAACCGAGCAGCACGTTAAAGTGGTACAGGCGTACTATATAAATGGTCGTTCTGTCAAAAAAAAACATATTTGAGGCGAGTCACCGGGAACATCCACGCGCCAGCGTTTGCAAAAATTACAGCTTGCTAGGACCACTTGGCGTTCGAATGCGAATGAAATACAATCATCAAACTAACCAACAGATGGCCTACCCTATAATACATATAGAATGAGACGTCTGAGACCCAGCAAAGTATGCAAGCCTAGGGCTAGACAAGTCCATAATAACGTGCACGTCTGTATGTCCGCTGTATATCTCAGAGAGCGAGAAACAATTTTACTTTATTGTATTATTTCGATATCGTGCTTATATTGGCCAGTTTTCATAGGGCTATTATAGAGTACCTGCCTGAAAGTAAAATTACGTGAAAATTGGTAGGGAACTTTGATAACGGTCAAATTTGGATTTCCTCGCTATCTATTAAAGCCAACTTCATGTTAGTGTGTTTTAAAAAAGGGCGCAAAACTGGACATGAAGAATATCAAGAACCGCTTTCTAATGAACTGCAGGATTAGACTCACGACTTTAGCGAAACAGACAAACAACTGCAATATTACCAAAACTTCTTTATATCAATTATGGGCTCATAAAACACTCCTTTAATGCGTTATAAATAACTTGACAAATGCATAATACTATAATATTAACTCACATGTAGAGCATACAAATTCACAATTTGCATAGGATTTACGTGAATGGTATTTACAGTCCAACAAAAACATCGCTACATAATAGTAAACACAGATACACCTATACATTAAAAATGCAAACAATCTCTCTCTTATCCATATAACCACTTAAAATTCAATTTAAGTCGCCCAAAAAGGTTCTTGCCCCCAATCGCCTTTGTCAATTTGGTGTCTGGGGTTGGGGAATACGCCTGGTGAAATACTATACACATAAAGCCGACAGCTGCTAAGCTGAATGTGTCTGAGACCCATTATATGCGGTCGTAATAATTGAAAAACTGTGTCAGGCTGCAAATCTCGAGCTTCACCTGACAGCTTTGGTCACATATTTACTTATGCTGGGCACGTTGGCAAGCCGTTGGCTTTTATGTCACAAATACACATGCACATATACAATATATATGCGAAGGAATCTAAATATGAATCATAGCAATAAGCGAGCGGAGTACGCACTTGGAATAGAGAAATGGTTGTATTTGGTGGAAAATGAAATAAAATAGCATACTTATAGGCGCATGTGACCATACAGCTGCCGAGCCCATAAATAACCAAACTATATTTATAATTATAATAACAAATTTAAATGCATAGCTAATTAAACCAAAACAGTTTATGTGACTCTGGAGCCTGCAGTGTAAGCCTAAAATTATATTACAAAAAAGTTAGCTAAGCGTGTGTGTGTGTGTGTTTACAAATGGTATTGTTATACTCTAAAAATGGGTATGTGCTTATCGAAAGGAGATATGTAAACGGGGAAAAACACTTGGTTTGGTATTTTAATTTGTATTTAAATTAATGGGCTGTGTGAAAAAATGTTTGTCAAATACCTAGAAGAAGACGCGCAGGACTCCACAAGACTTAAAGTAATCGACTTAGTCGTGAAAGTCATTTTTTCCCTTTGCCACAAGGTGTGTTTTTAGTCTGATTCTTAAGTCACATATAGTCGTAGCCAGCACAAGCTTTAAAACGCGTCAAAATGAACGAATGATGAAACGGATAAATCCTGTAAAAATGTGAGTCGTATGAAAATCGGGATGTCACGACTGAAGCCAGTCCACTTTTAGGTTTAATTACACCTTTAACTCGAAAGCCAAAATATTATCTAAAGATGCACACCATCCCTAGACAGCTGCAGTTATGTTAATATCTGATGATATTCCCCACCCAAATTTAACAAAGTTCTGATATGAAGATCGCATAAAAACTTTAGAAGAAATCAGCATTAAGTTGTAAGTTTCAGGAAATATTAATATTTGCGAATACAAGAGGGTTTCGCCCCCTGCTTGCTCCGCTTAGCAACTTCCGCCCTTGGAAAATTTCGCTCCGCAAAGAACACTTTTTTTTTGTTATATAGAGAGACGTAATGATACTGGCGCACTTTCTTGCATCATGAAACATATATAATCTTAGCATGTAAGAGAAGCGAGGAGAACAATAGATTCAGTAAAAAACACATTTTATATATTGATCATAGTGGAATGAGGCCATTATGTCGTATAATCTAAGCAGAAGAATGTATGATGACGATGAGCACGATGACGAAAAAAAACTTTTTACACAAGAGAAAGACGTTTTAATCAGCGATCGCAAAAGACAGTTATGGGGTTAAACAAATAAAACGAAAATGTGTTTCAGACAAATGTACGAGACACAATCTATTGTAAGACTAAACAAAAAGGAAAAAATCAAGTTTTAAATTTCATTTTTTGATCATTCAAGGACATTATAATGCGCCCCTTGGTTCAAAAGACATATATTTAAATTCACTTTGGTTCAAAATACATATATTTAAATTCACTTTTAATATAAAAAATAAAAACTGCGGTGAAACTCAAATTTTGCATTATTTTATAATAAAAGTTGAAATTTGAAATTTTCGTTTGAATCCGAATGTTTTGTTGCAAGAGGAGTTACGACGAAAATAGGCAAAATAGGTTCAAAAAAGTACGCATTTTATACTAAAATAATTTTTTAAATATTCTTTGATATTCTTAGATTATATGAAAGGTTCATCAATCTTGAGGTTTATTCAATAGGGTTTTTTGATAAATCACGCGTGAGTACTGTCAAGTTGCCAAGTGTTTTTTATTCAGTTTTCATTGCCGTTTGATCATGGAAAGACTTACACCCGAACAACGTTTACAAGTCGTAGGCCATTTTATGGAAAATTAATTTCACGCTCCGGACCGGTGAATTGGACACCAAGATCGTGTGATATCACACTGTTTAAAAAGAAAAACCTGAAGATTGATGACCCTTTATGTTTTGTGCGATGACAGAGAGGGGATTCTGGTTTAGGAAAAAGGAAGAACGGTGATGGGATAAGGCTGGGCAGGAAGTTATTAAATGGGGGAGCTGTTACATTTATGGTGGAGTTGTTACATAGAGGACAGGTGGTACTAAGTGTTAAGTTTATATAGTGAGCATTAGTTAATTTGGAATGACCAAGCCGGATTCTAGTTAGTTTTACTTGGTCAAGTCTCGAAAGAATATTAAAAAATGTAATACACTCGAGGCGGTGCCCGACAGTGTAATACCCTGTACCTTTTTTCTTAAAAAAAGATTTATTCCTGCATATTCTTACTAAGAATTTCCAATTGGAACATTTTTTTGTTGGTGCAAAACGATATTGATACCTATAAGTTCCGCAAATTTTAACCGATTTTGATGAAAATCGAAATTTACGTCAAAGGAGTTATTTGGGTAAGTTTCCAGGGGATATGTTGAACGGTGTGGGAGAAAACACGGTTAATCGATTGCGGGGGATGGGGGGGGCTGCATTGATAAAATTTGGATGTGGATTTGTTCATTAGAGGCACATGAATCAGCTATCCAAAATTGGTTCTAGGTCATTTGTTACTATTATTACGTAGAGTCAAATATTGACGCAGTTTATAGGCGAGGGGAGGTGAAATTTGTACATTTTAGACTATAACTTTTGTTGTAATTGTCCGATTTTGTTTATTTTTGACACACAAATGCATGTAACTACAACGCATCGCTCTGTTAAGTTTAAATATTAAGCGGTGTAGCTAAAAACCGCGAAACTCTGCTACGGGGGAACGGGGAAAGATATTGACATGATTCAACAAACTTGATCTTCTGAGGAAATATGCGCACCAGCTGGTAAAATTTCGTATCTCTAGCTCTTATAGTCTCCGAGATCTAGGTGTTCATACAGACGGACAGACGGGCGGACAGACGGACATGGCTCAATCGCTACCCGAGGTTATGATAAGCATTTTGGTATAAAGGACTTGGGGTCTGCCACGCCTCCTTTTTGCCGTTACATACATTGCACAAATCTAGTATAGTCTTTGTACCTATAGGTGCAGCGTATAATTATAGGGTACGTGATATTGTTGTTGTTTAATGGTCTATTCCTGTTCGAAGTTTGTTGGAATAGAGTTTTATGAATATTACTGCAATAATTTTTTAGAAATGAAGAAATGTCGTTATCAGAAGGGTTTGAGTGTAGATAAGGGGAAGAGTTGTAGCAGCCTTTGCTGTTCTATCAGCTAATTCATTGCCTGTAAAACCAAAATGGCTAGAAATCCAAGATTTTGCTGAATAAAGCAAAGTGCTTTATGGTTAGCCATGCTTCCGAATTGACGACCCTTCCGGTTGGAAACTATTCCGCATAGGTCTTCGATAGGGTTAAAGTCGGGTCTGATTGCCGGCCACTTTAATAATTGAATTTTTCTGGACGAATGAAAGGCCTTTGTTATGTGGGCCGCGTGGAATGGGGCATTATCTTGTTGAAAAGTCCAACTATCCCTATAATGCTCTCTAGCGGAATCAATAAGGACACTATATATATATTAACCAAAAAGTACAAAATATTTAGGTTCAAATATAATACACATTTAGAGCACCCTAGCATCTGTTGTTGAGCTTTAATTAAATAATTGATTGTTTTGTAATTCTAATCCCTTCAGAGCTAGCGTGTCTCTGTGTCTAGGGCGCACAAAAGTCAATTTAAGGCTTTTGGGTGATTAAAAAATAAGGACATCACCTTCAAAGAAAGATCTTTGGATCTTTTTTCTAACCAAAGGTCCTAGGGCTGCAAAGGACATGCCCAGCAGATGCTTTTTTTATAGCCTCATCGCACAGCTGGCTCTTTTTTAAACAAACTTTTTCAAAAGGCACATAACCTGTGAATGGTCTTACATATTTCTTGTTCTTCAGCGCAACACTAATTCTAAAAATAAATGTGCAATTTTTTTAAGTTATTCGAGGGTATAAAAAGTTCGAAACCTCAAAAGTAAACTTTGTCAGCTGCGTGTTGTTGGGAAAACAAAAAACAAAGTTTATTATGCTTACCACATTTAAGTGTTGCTTGACTTAACGACAATAAATCAGACGAGATAATGTCAACAATGAGTCCTTGCTGAGGCGCCGCACATGCTCAAGAACCCCAATTCACACAATATACACAACATGGAAGCTATTTTTAGTGTGAAAGAAAATATTTTTGATAACTTTTGTCTTTGATGCGCTTTTAATGCTCTGCAGGATTAGGGCACAACACTCAAACACCTCGAACTCTATAAGACTTGGCACTTAACTTTTTGCTGCCACTTTTGACTAATGGCATAAATTCTGTTCCGTTCCCAACTCTGCATTGTTCCAAGTGTTGACCCAAAACTTTATGTCAACGTATTTGTTAATTAATTAGCGGTTTGTGTCTGACACAAGCGACAGTTTTTCTTCTCTACTTGGCCTTTAAAGCAGTTGGACACGCGGATATTCAAGCTACAAAAGGACCAAAAACTTGCTGTCCTTGCGCAGCAGCGCGAATATGAATTTCATTTTTCCTTGGAACTTTAGTGTATTCCCCAGGCTGTACTTCAAACAAAATGACAAAAGCAAGGAAGCGCGTTCAAACGAGTCAGAAAAATAGAGATATATATCAGAGTTGCTTAAAACTGCTGCAGTTATCTATGAAATAGATCTGAAGTTAAGAGCAACTGGCGCATAATGAAAGCTGAAAAGGATGAAATGGCTGAAAAGGCTGCTTTCACGGTGTCTGGGTACTGGGTTCCAATACAACGCGCACTTAATTAGCTTAAAATTGGAGCAATTACAAAGCCGTCAGCTTTTGTTCAGCAGCAAGTAAATAGCGAACAGGAAATAGCAGCATAAACCACAAATTGTCTGTCAGATAAGTAGTGACAAAAAGCAAAGCAGACAACAAAAACAAACAAAATGGCGACTAAAACGCACGTGGCGGCGCTGATAAGTATGCTTCACTTTTTACGGGCCATTTTTATACACTATAAACATAGTGTTAAGAGTATCATGGATGCGTTTCATACGTTTGGAAGCACCGGGACTTTTTAATGATTCTGAAATTTTCGAGGGTGCCCAAATAAATGGGGATGGATATTTATGGATAATTATTGTTAATTATTTTTTAATTCAACCCAAAATATTTCGTTTTCCGTAGCAAGGCTACACGAGGGTTGCCTTCTTTATTGTGGGTCCTGGCCATTTTAAGGCTAGCCAGGTCTGAGTTTTTATCACAACATCTTCTCAAACTTTGCCTTTTTAGTCACTTCAAAAAACTATCATATTTCCCTTGCTCTAAAATTGTCATTCGTAAGCATTGCAATAATATCATTGTCATTTTTTTTTTTTTTTTTTTGTGAATCATTCGATATGCCAATTACAAGCAAATTCGAGCTTAAGTTCGATCGCTTATTTTTTTAATTGTAGAATGATGAATTATGATTGTTTTTTTTTTTTAATAAAGGAAAACAATCGGTCTTGCTGCGGAAAACGAAAAAACCAAGCTGAACAATTTTATTCCGATTCGTTTTTGCGTGCTCCGGAAAACGAATTTTTTTGTCGTTATTTCCCTTTGTATTTTCTATATTTTTGTGTTGTGTTGACGCGAAACTAATTGTGTTTCATACTAAACAGCTGACATGGTTGCCGCAGCTCTGCACCTTTTTATTACTTATGTTGTTTACACTTCATTATCATTCAAATATTGTTAGTTCTTTATTATTACTAACTAAGTTCTCTATCTTTTTGATGAAAATGTAACTTTATTATAAAAAAAAATGGTTATCAATGACTCATTCAAAGTATTGCCCATCGCTAGCTACAACTTTTTCCCATCTTTCTGGCAGAGTTCGAATACCTTGACGGTAGAAGTGTTCGTCTTTTGAGGCTATCCACGAATCAAGCCATTTTCCGATATCTTCATATGAATGGAACTGCTGATTAGCCAGACCATGTGCCATCGAGCGGAACAAGTAAAAATCGGACGGCGCAATATCTGGGGAATATGGCGGGTGGGGTAGGACTTCCCATTTGAGCGTTCCCAAGTAGGTTTTAACAGGATTGGCAATGTGAGGCCGAGCGTTGTCATGCAGTAAAATCACTTTTTCGTGCCTCTGTTCGTATTGTGGCCGTTTTTCTCGCAGTGCTCGGCTCAATCGCATCAATTGAGTTCGATACCGTTCCCCAGTGATGGTTTCGCCTTGTTTCAACAGCTCATAATAAACAACACCGACCTGGTCCCACCAAATGCACAGCATAACCTTCGCAGCGTGAATATTCGGCCGAGCCAGTGACGTGGAAGCATGACCGGGTTGTCCCCAAGATTTTTTCTCTCTTTGGGTTGCTGTAATGAATCCATTTTTCATCACCCGTCACGATGCGATGAAGAAAACTCTTCCTTCTTTGTCGCTGGAGCAGTTGTTCACAGGGGAAAAAATGACGCTCAACGTCCCTTGGTTTCAAATCATAAGGAACCCAAGTTCCTTGCTTTTGAATCATTCCCAACGCATGCAATCGCTTGGAAATGGCTTGGCGGGTAACTCCTAATGCTGAAGCAAGCTCTTCTTGCGTTTGGCACGAATCCTCATCGAGCAATGCCTCCAATTTAGCGTCTTCGAAGGTTTTGGGTCTTCCTTTACGTGGAAGGTCGTCAACATCGAAATCACCGTCTTTGAAGCGACGGAACCAATCACGGCACGTTGTTTCGCTTGGAGCAGCATCTCCGTACACTTTTTGGAGCTCTCGATGCGCTTCAGCTGCCATTTTTTTCGAACAGAACAAGAAAATCAACACTTCCCGCAAATGATGATTTTTTGGCACAAAACTAGACATACCAAAAAATATTTCTTTAGCAACAATATTTATTGAAATTAAACACTACTGAGCTATTTTTGCTAAAACTGAAACTTTTTATGTGTAACGCGGGAACCCTGTCGCACCAATCGGTCATGTGTTCGTGTATGATATTTGCACATACACGAACACAAAAAAGAAATTCGTTCAAGCTGTGCATGCCATTTTTTGTGTTGTCAGAAAAAAAAAAATAGTTGAAAATAATTGTCAAATATGTACCGTAAAGTTAGTATAAATGTAACTTAGAATATAAAAGATAAGATAATACGTACATTTTTAAATCTTTTTCGCCGATTCGTTTTAATTCCTCTTGCAACAAAACATTCGGTTTCAAACCACATGAAAAATTCGTTTTGGTGAAATTAGGTGCACTAAATATTCGGCTTAAAAACTAATCCGAATAAAATGTTCCCATTCCTTTGTCGGAGCACGGCCCAATAATATACTTGTCAATACATATTAGAAATTAATTGCGAGGCAAACATTTATATCCATCACCAGAGCCTGTTAATTAACTCCAAAAGCTCGCTTTGAAGCTAATAACTTCTGATCAAGCAAAGAGATCCCAAATTTTTTAAGCGTGAGTTTTGCTAATTTGTTGCTTTCTCATCACTAGATCTCAATATAAAGGGTTATTCTCTTAAAACTGAAACAATATTCTAGTTTCTTTCATTAATTAGCAAGTAAGAGCCACAAATTGTAACACGTGAACTCACATGAACAACGAATTGTTGACTTTTTTGTTGACTTAAATTTAGGTAAATAAGAAATTCAAACATTTAATGCAAAGTTTCCCGAATTGCAATTGTAAAAGTGGGAACAGTTTATTACGCGGTCGGGCACACCAGGCATTGATAGATAATAACACTAGTTTTCAGCAAAATGTATACTCAACATGTTTTACTCGTTTCCGTAGTAAAATGGCACGCTAAATCTGAAAATGAAGTCCAAAAATTTTTTCACGGATTGAATGGGTAAAAAAATGTTTCGATGGCAAGAAAAAACATCGTTATAATCGGTCCATATATTTTGAGAGTTCATGCCTTAAAACTTGAAACACATGGTCCAATAGGGTATCTTAAAGTTGGTTGTGTACAACACTAAAGCTGGTCATTTTTTTTAATGCGTTATTCTCTCTGTCGACTGAAATGCTTAGATATGTACCTATGTATATGTATATACAATATATGTGGATGTTTAGTTGTGTGAGTTCAAGAGTGAGAGCTCAAGGGTCACCGCACAGCTGTCAGAAGGTCGTTAGCAGCCGCCGCATGACACTGATACTCTTAAGTTATTGTTATCTGGCATACTTTTGTTGCTGTTGTTTTTGTTATTGTGGAGTCCACTTGTGGTTGCACTTGCTGAACTTTTGACAAAGACCAGGAAAGCTGTTTTGTGGGCTTGTGGCAAGTGCGGCACAAATGCCAACCAAAGCTGTCCAACTTGCAGGCCACAAAATGTCATTGACAAGTGCTCATATGTTACACAGCATACGCATCTTTAAGATACTACTTATGTATAAAATACGATAGATGAAGCAATCAAAGGGATTTTTATTCGCAAAGCACAACAGCAGCTAACATAAGTATTCCAGTAAAGCACTAAACTTCGGTAAATATGTATCCGGTACTAGGGCCAATTTCTTCTTATCATCAGAGTCACGCGCTTTTTGCACATCCTTCAAGGAGCTGACACCCGTGCCCACGAAGAGCGACTGAAAGCCGCAATTATTGGCAAACAATATGTCCGTATAGAGGCTTTTGTACATAGAAAAGGAAAAAAAAAAGGAAGGCAAACCAATTAGGCTTTGTCAGTATTAAAGGTTGGTTGGAACTGTGATAAATTTGTTGTGATAGATGCTCTTAGCTACAGTTGCTACAAATAATGGCAAATACCTTTCGTGTAGTATATTTTAGCGGCTCATTTTTCTTTTTTTTTTTCTTTGAAAATCCCATGTCATAAATTCTAGTGCTTTGCTATGAAACAACGTGCCATGGCTAAAGAAGTACACCTGGTAGTAAGTTTAAATAAGCACAAACATGAAAAGAAAGCAAGCAAATGACTTCAAATTGCGATTGTTCTTTAAAAACATATTGGAACACGAAACCCAAGGCCTTTAAAATTAGATCTTTATCTTAAGCTAAATAGCATGCATAGCAACCACTTACTTTTCTGTATTAGCTCTCTTAAAACATATTTAAATGTCCGTAAGGCAAAGCAGTTAACAAAAAAAATGTCTCAATGCATATATTATATTACGGGTAAATAGAATGGCTTAGTCGTGATTAATTTCAATCTAAAGGTGCAGAGCTGCGCCAACAAAGAGTAAAGGAATTAGGAGAAGATATTGACAACAAAAAATGTTGAATTTGGGTGCACGCAAAAACGAAAATGAACATAATTTAGACTAAAGGATTTAAAAAGACCTACTTGCCTACTTTTTGACGCCACAGCTGAAGCCAGCAAACAAGATCTAAAATAATTTAGAGCATTTGATCGGAATTACTATTCAATTACATCCTATACAATCACAGTTGCACCCTATTTAAAAATCAGCTCGTAACTCACGTATCACCAATCATAAGCGTAGTCTCGGGCTTCATAGCGCCAGTTTTCTGTGGCACATGCGCCATCCAAGGATTGGGTTTTCCAAGTACGAGTGGCTGTCGTTGACTCATTGATATAATAGCCGCTATAATAGGGCCAGCGCCCATAAGTACACGATTATTGCCTACAGGATAGGCAGCATCCAGACAAGTGGCCAAAAAGAGCACCTTGGAATTTTTGAGATAGCAACTGGCTCTAATCAATTTTGGTACCGTAAAGTTATCATCTTTTCCCACAACTATAGCACCCACGTCTGGATCTAGCTTTAGTTCCTCGGCAAACTGTTTCATTGGAACGTCCACTATTTCCTTGTCCAAGCCAATACAGCATATGTTCGATTTGGCTAGCTCCACATTAATGCCATGTTCACCAACTAAATAAACCTTCTTTTGGAATTTTTTCTCCATAAGAAAGTTACCTATGGAGCTTGATGCATTAATCATTTCGTTCTCTTCCAGTTTGATGCCCAATTTGTTTGCCTTTTGTGTAAGCTCTTCGATAACCATCGTCGTATTGTTGGTCACAACAAACATGCGTTTGCCTAAAGATCGCAAGTAATTGAAAGTTTCTGCGGCTCCCTCATAAGCTTTCTCAAAGGACCAGAGCACTCCGTCGGCATCACATATAACAGTCTCAAAACCATTCAGCCATTGCTTCACTTGCTCCTTGGGCAGCTTGGCTAAATGTGTACAGGTCTGTTTGAACATTTTTGAAGAGTTTGTTCAAAAATAGACAAAACTTTAATTTTGTTTGAGCAAATTTAAACTTTTAATTTATTTAATTCTAGCCTACTGTTTGGTTAACAATTTCGTGAAGGTAAGAAAGTAAGTAAATCGGATAGCTTGGGCAAGTAGAGATCCGGTATCTGTTGGTAAATATACGGTAAGTCTGAATTCTGTGCCTTGTGTACGTCCTGCAAGCTGCTTACGCCTGTGCCCACCAAGAGAGTTTGAAATCCGCAGTTATAGCCAAATTGTATATCCGTAGAAATGCTGCGAATATATAATTATATTTGAACTATTTAATTTGGCAAAGCTAGTTATCGAAGCGAAAACTCTAGTTATATATATGGCAGTCGTTAAACTTACAAAAATATCGCTTAAAACTACAATCAAGTGTTGAATTATATTGATTGTAATATATTATATCTTTCAGCGATTCCCAACACCAAAGTTACTCGCATGTAACAAAAAACTAATGTATCCTACAGCTACAATATTCCTTTTTCTCAAAATCAAGTCGAAAATCTTAACTCTCGATCCGACAGAACGACAAACTTGAGAAACTCTATGAGCGTATATTGAGTATTTAATCATTGTATTATCATATCGAAGCGCCCCAGAGTCTTTCGAGTGCAGCTCGTCTTTGGCTTTAGTATTACAAAGTCTGAAAGGCGATTGCGAAATAGAGGCATTTATAGGTCCTTTCGTAGGTAGCTATGGTCAGTGATGAATCAAACTGAACGAGTAATTAATTTCGACAAGTACAAACCAAAACAAAGGATTGCCATGTGGTGGGTTTTCCGCTCGATTCCATATGCCAAAGTTATACTTACGAATGCCCCACTAGAAGCGTGCGGTTCGATTTAATAACGCCTTGACGCAGTAAATCCAAACACATATAAATATTCGGCTTGCCACAGTTAATGGGCGCACGATTTGAGGCTGCTCGAATGCTGGACAAGATGACATCGGCGCCGGGCAGAACACCTTGTTTGCCCACTGGATAGGCTACAACACGATTGGCGGCCAATAGCAGTATCTTGGAGTCGCTTAGATAATTTGCCACCTGGTTTAATGTAGCCATATCAAAATGTTCGAACTCGCCCACAACTACAGCTCCAACGCGCTCGTCCAGCTTCATATGCTTCACATAATCATGCATGCTTAACGAGCATAAAGGCGGCTCCTGTACCAACGATACATTATCTATGCCCACAGCTTGCAGCTCATCCGCTATGCCTTGTTGACCCACTATAAAAACCTTCTTATTAAAGTTAAGCTCCCGCAAGTACTTGGCCACGGCATAGGCCGAATTGAGCACCTCATGTGCATTTATTAAATAACCCATTTGCTGCGCTTTCTTGCACAAATCTTTACGTGACATGTTGGAGTTGTTGGAGCATATAAAACTGTCTTTACCCAAAGCGCGCAAGGCATTGAAAGTGCCGGCCACACCACGCAATGGCTCATCATAATGCCAGAGCACTCCATTTGCAGCATAAACGATATTATCAAAGGTCTTCAGCCATGCCCGTACTCCATGCTTGTTAAGCTGCAACAAATTGCAGCAGCCTTTGCGCAACTTGCTAAGGCGCAAGGACGCATTCATGCTGTCCCAGTTGTGTTTTCAAGGCTATCTGATTTTGTCACCAACTCGTAGTTACTTCAAGTTTCTTCGGTTTTTGTATTTACTTTATTTTTATTTTTTGCAATTTGACGTAAAAATGCGTGTTTGCTTTTGTAACTTGCAAATTAGATTCCGGGGACTGTGGTTTGATGCGTTTAAATCAATTGAAAAGTTACGCTCGAGAAAGTTAGCACTAAAGCTTGACTGCAGCGGTGGCATTTAATTCACTAAACTTTGCACATTTGTTATTAGGTTGGGACCAGCACGTTGCGAATCAACATTAGCGCCAGCGAATCCCAGCAAGTCACTGAAGGAGCAACTTTTAATTGTATGCCATCAAAAAAGCAAGGCTCAAGCGGCATTTTGCCTTTTTTTTGTTGGGTGTCCAACTTTAATGGAGCAGCGCAGTCAAATTCCCCAAGGCGCCACACTCATGTCAATTGCCAGCGCTTTTTCGGTCATTCTCCAACACTATTTGGCTGGGTTGACAGTCGCCGACAGAAAGTTGCCAACGCCCGTTGCGCCAATTAAAATGGCATTTGGCCTGGTCAGCTTAGTTTGTTGACAGTAGCTTTCTATGGCCCAAGATTAACAAATAGTAGCTCCAACAAAATAGAAACCGAACCGCAGACCATAGCCGGAACCGCACTTTTAACAACGCATTAATTCATTAAACTCTGTGCGTGGCTATGGCCTATGGCTATTTGGCTTTGAAAATCGCATAAATCTGTCAAAACTTAGCGGATTTCTGCATTAAGGCAACGCCGTTTTTCATTGCGTATACTCTCCGTAAAGCTAAAGTACATTTCATTTTTCATAGAATCTGCAACTAGCGACTCTAATAAACTCATTTAAAAAGAAAAGTTGCAAGAATTTATAAAAAAGCCTTTATACATGCCATGATAAAAGTCTTACATAGCTAAACGTTAATTACAAACCATGATACAACAATTAGAAGGTCATGCAACACGCAGGCACGCTTTTCGAGTCTCTCTCAGGAATAATTTTTATACAGTATACTTAGTAGACCAATTTGGATCAAACTTCAAAAACAACTCAAATGTGTATGAAACATTTTATTTTTTAAAATATCGTATCTTTTGCATTTTTTTACAGACTAATCAATGAAGTTCATAACTCGTAAGACCAAAGGAAGAGGTAGTGCTGGAGAAAACATTGATGTTATATCGATGCATCGATGTATCGAAGTTTAAAATATCTATATATCGATGTTGGCCAACAGTGATGTTTCTCCAGCACTACTAAACACCCATTTAATGAGTGCAGAAGTGCTGGAGAAACATCTCTGTTGGCCAACATCGATATATAGATATTTAAAACTTCGATACACCGATGCATTGATATAACATCGATGTTTTCGCCAGCACTAGTAAGAGGTATATAAGGTTAATTCAAATGTATGTAACAAAGAGAAGGAGAGACGCCGAAGACCCCACAAAGCTTCCAACAATATGGTCATTATAAGATCAGCAGTATAAGGTATGGTCGATTTAATGGCATACTAGAAACAGAACACAGCCATAAGGATGGGAAAATCGCTTCTTTAATCTTATTAAAAAATTTTTGACTACCAAAAAAAGTTTTTTTTTTCTTGTTTTGTAGAAATGGTTAGCTAGAAAGAGATTTCCTTTAAATATAGTCCATACAAAATACCATAATACTGGAGCAAACACAAATTTGGAGAGAAACGTAACAAAAAGAACACAAATTAAGAACAAAACAGCATAAGCAACTTAGAAATAGAGAAAAATCGTAAAAGTAATAAATTAATTAACTTAAATAAAGTTATATAGACATATATACTAACCTTATAATTAGTTTTAATGGAAAATGCTCCAAGAAAATGTTTCTCAAATTGCTATAACTGAAAAAGATGCCATTAAAATAAGTTTTTTTTTTGAGAAAATAATAAACATTTTTTAATAGTTTCCGTGACGTAAAACTAAACATTTTTGCAAAAATATATAATATATTAAATTGTACTAAGTAGGTACTAAATTGATTTTTATAATTTGTATTCCAAATTGTAAAGGTCCAAAAGACCCTAGTACATGATGAATCCGAAAAAAAAATTTCTTTTGATAACCTAGAGTTAGCGAGTTATTTTAAAGATTATAACGCCTTCACTTGAATGGGTTTTTGGGCTCGTATTCATATTCAGCGATCGCAGTCACATATAAGAAACATTGTCAGACACCCGGACTCGAAATAAATATTTAATTGAATGTTTTGACGTTGTTAAAACACAGCCATAAAAAAAAAACAATTTCTTGCTCGGAGTTCAGACCCATGTTTACTAAATATTTTTGAAGTTGCTAAATTTGAATCTTAGATTCAAAAAATTGCAGCACATAAGACTTCGGAAGTAACCACAAAAACCCCAATTAAAGAGTTATCTCAGAGATTATCTCAAAGCCCCAATTTACGTGGTACTTTGGAGGTTATCTGAGAACCTTGACTTACAAGGAGTTTTTGGAACTAGGATTTAGATTCAGTTGCCCCAAAACCGTATAAAAAATATTGAAAAGATCTTATTATATAGGGAGACCAACTTAGAATCCAAGGATGCTGAGTTTTTTTAGACCTAAGATTCGGATTAAATGGCTCAAAATCCATTTGTGAAGTTGAGAGAAAATTTTTTTTTTAGGCCCGTTAACTATTCCCCTTACATTTTTTGCCATTTGCCTTTACGGTTCGCCCGCTATTTACATTTTTGCTTATATCAAATTATTTATCATGGTTAGCAATTTTTTGGGTAAAATTATAATTCAATTGTAAATACTCATGGACATTTATTTTGAAAGTTCAATTCATTATGAGTTTTGATCGATTACGAAATCGAAAAAGTTCTTCGTTAACCAAAATCGTAAAGAAAATATTTTGGGATATATGGATATTTTTCTAAAAGGAATTACAAAAAAAAAAAAATATTTTTGCCAGTTTTTTTAAAAATATTGGAAAACCAGTTATATTAAATAAAAAACTTGAGCCCCGAAAAAAAAACTTTTTAATACATATATAGAGTTAATTTTACAATTTCTTAGTTATTTCCAAGTGTTACTCTAAATAATACTTTGCTGGTGGCAAATTAGCGTTGAACTAAATTTTATACTTTCAGACAATTAAAGTACAGCAGCAGAAAAAATTAGGCTTTTGTTACTCGCTGTATAGCTACAAAACTTGTTTGTTGAATGGTGACGTCACACAGCTTTGTGAAACTCTCCAGCATCTATATATCAATATTTTTTTGACTCATAAAGTTAAGCTTCTCAGCTTGTTAACTATACGGACATACCAAATTCTTAAGTTATTTTTTATGCTAGTACTTTTGCAGTTTTTCTTAAAGTCCTGGCAAGTGTGTATAAGCTTTGGCGCGCGAAAATGGCGTCCTTTAATGTAAATTCTTTTCCTTTTTTTTATGATTGTGTACATCTGTTTGCATGCGCGTGTCAAATGGCCGCGAGCCTACAAAAACTGACCGAAAAGCATTTCCGGCGCAATTAGGATAGCGTCGAAAATTTGGTGACCAGCTTTTAAAACGACTGCGAAACGAGGGCTGTTGTTTGTTGTTTGGTTTTGTTTTTGTAAAGTCATTTGGGAAACCAAAAACAAAAACAGCCAACGGTGCAATTGTGACAGTTACATAGGCGACAAGTAATACCTATAGGAAAACATGGCAATAGGAATACTACCAAAAAAGAAAAGTTACGCAGCGAATGGAAAAAGTTCTAGTTATTTTGTCGCCAGTACTTTTTTGTTGTGATTGCCAAAAAAGCTTGTGTTGAAAATTAAACAACTTTTTTCGACTAAATTCGTTAATATTTCGCCCAGTATAATAGTACTACATAAATATATGTATAATAAATATATATTTTCTTTTTGAATGCGCGGCAAATGACAAAATACATAAAGCTTCAAATTACTCTACATAAAACGTAACCAAAAAAATAGTGGGGATATCCCAACTATAATATACCCCATGTCATAATTTCTAGAGTGACGAAAGACAGGGCAGATGCTTTCCCATAAAGTAAGTGATTTGTTTTGCCTTAGTGTAAATAAGCCAATAATACGGCATTAGAGACACTACTCTAATACACTACTACAACTATAACGTGATTTTTTCTAACACTAAATTGTTGTATTATTTTACAAATAATTAGGCTGTTCTTCGTCGAAACGACTACGACCAATTTTTATAAATTCGCGTGCGCTCCCTTTAAGCATAATCCCAATTTTTACTATAAATATTATTATGTATATTATTTATTATACAATTTTTTGGTCCTTTGGTCTTAAGATTATTTTAAAAAACAACTTATAACAGCCTATTGTTTTTAGAAAAGCTTTCAACAAAATTTTCTATTGGAACACAAAATTTCGTAAGTTTCAGCAGACTTTCCTTGATAATTTTAATTAAGTATGAAACAAAATATAGGGTGGGCCATCTGTTGTTTTGTTGTTCAACATTCATAATTCGGAACTTACCCGCCAAAAGTGGATGCTCTTCGACAAATGTCAAGTTCAAAACTAAACAATTTTAGTCATGGATTGTTTAGCAACCGAACAAAGCGTAAAAGTGGTATAGGCCTACTAAAAAAAACATAGGTTAGGCGAGTGTCGACAAGTCGCTGGGTACATCGAGAACCACTTTGCGATTAACTTTGCATGTGTATCTGCATTTACACTCTTACAAGATTGAAATTATGCCTTGGGACCATTATCAGCGTCGCTTATTCGTTCAATGGATGGAAGAACAGCCAGATGAGTTTTTTGGCCGCGTGGGCCATTTGGGCGATATTTTTTTTCATACATAAATGAGTAGCTTCAAACTGGCATTTGGTAATATACATTTTCCCAATTTTGGTGAAAAATATGCGAATAAAATGCAATTAACAAACAAACCAACAGATGGCTCATCCTATATTTAAAGATAATTAACTTATTGTGATTAATATTGTTTCTTAACTTGCGCAAAAGGCGCAAAGGTCATCGTTGTGCTGTGAGCACTTAATTTTTTGCATTTCATACGAGTTTAATCATCACATGCTTATGCTAATCTAAAGACTTCAATAAAACCATAATTGGACTTTGAAAATATATTAACAATAATTTGACAATCACACAAAAGTTGTTCTTCGTCGAAAATTTTTTTATTCACATAAGGGCTTGTCAGCTGCACTACTGTGCTCTTCAATAGCTTATCGAAATAAATAAAACGTTGTTGATACGATGAAGACCTATGGTTATGAGAGCTCTTAAGCAAGGTGATATAGGATTGGTAATTGTTGACCCGAATTTTTCAACTGATTAAAAATTTATTAAGCTTGTAGAAAGGGCTCGAATATTGGGGTGCAGGGTCATTTTTTTTTTCTTTATTTTAAGAAGTTGTTATCCGATCATTATAATCCTACACATTTTATTCTATTATCAGAGCCGTATAAAGAAAAGTAGGGTTCTGGTGCAAACTTTCAATTGGCCAAAAACACACTCCTTTTCCGAAGAACTTAAGTGTATTATGTGTTTTTTTTTTTTCAAATCTACGACCCCTTTAAAAAATGGTAAAAACTCCTCCGTTCCTAAAGGTGAAACGGAGAGATCCAGCTATTCATATGGACGCTATCAAAAGTTATAATAAGCCTCGTAGGCAGAGTATTAAAAAAAAACAAACATCAAATGTACTTAATGAAATTTTTGTATCGAAAACTTTTCGTTACAACTTTTGTTACAATGAACTGTCTAATTTGCTTTTATGAAACATAATTTCTTAGCATTTTTCTTAGGGGTCAATTCGAATTTTTTTAATTAATAAAAAAATTTAAAAAAAACAGAAACAAATTGCAAAAACAAAAATATATTTGATTTATATGCTAAATTCTTGACAATTATTGTTGTTGCCAAGCTTGTCAACAACTTGAGCAGTTTAAAACTTTCTCAAGTTTTGTTTATTGTTGTTTTTTGGCTATATTTGTGGCTCAAAGCTTTGACACTTGGCCCACAAGGAAATTCATTTGCATTATCAGCAGCTGCCAAAGAGTCGTCTATTTTAAATTATTCCCTCTATCCAGACATAAATCATGCATAGATAGGAATCATCAGCCTTAAGGCATAAATGCACAAAAGCAAACTGAATCAGATAAAAGACAATACTGTAATGAGGGAATTTAAATACTGTATACATAGCAAAAGTACACTGCAAATTTATTTAAATACATGGACTTTTGACTGCAGCATTGCCAGTCTGCTGTAATAAAATCACTTATGGCAACACTGATCATTAAACAGCTGTTGTATATAAAGGGTCATCAATCTTGAGGTTTTTTTCAATAGGGTTTTTTTGATAAGTCACCCGTGAGTATTGTTATGTTGCCATGTGTTTTTTATTCAGTTTTCATTGCCATTTCATCATGGAAAGACTTACACCCGAACAACGTTGACAAAGCGTTCAATTATATTACGAAAATTCGCGTTCTGTAAAGAATGTTTTTTGCGCGCTCAGGCCTTTTTATGGAACCAATACGGTGAAGAATTAATTTCACGCTCCGAACCGGTGATTTGGCCATCAAGATCATGTGATATCACACCGTTACCGTTTTTCCTTTGGGGCTACGTGAAGTCTAAAGTTTTTGTGGATAAACCAGGTACGGTTGAAGCATTAGAGACCAACATTACCCGTATTATTTGAACGCGTCATCGAAAATTGGAACCTCCGCATGGACGAGTTACGGCGCAGTTGCGGCCAACATTTGAAAGGGATTAACTCTAAAAAGTGATTGGCAAGAATGGTTCTTTCTATTGATCATAAAGTTTTTCCGATTCATTTGAAATTTTTGTTTTTTGCATTTAAAAAAAAAAAAAAAACTCAAGATTGATGACCCTTTATAATAATTGCTATTTTTCATACTGAAAATCAAAATCAACACTGCACGAACTCTTTATGTGCAATCACCTGGCGCTTGAACCTTTTTCATCCTACTCATTTCGCCCGCCTTCTAATACTCCAGAGCTTCCTTTCTCTTCCCAAAATGTTTTTTTTATATATAATTGTTAACAATGTATATTTATCGCGTTGCCAACTATATCGAGGAGACGTTGCTTCAAGTTTGTAAACTTGAGAAAGTCAAATGCAAAATTACTGTATGAATTACAAATCCCCCTAGATTTCGGTATAGACAATAAAGGTACATGAGAAAACGGCCCTTAGTCTATATAATCCTCGTTATCGTTTTGTAAGCAAACTCGTAAAACAATCGGGTGATTCATTTGAGCCAACCACAGCTTTCCTTAGTCTACTTTTAGTAAGCCAGTGTACTATCAGACCTTAAGCTTTGAGGCACTATGCTCCAGTGGGAGATTAAGGAAATGATGATGATGAATTATGATCTTAGACTTATTCGTTTCTGTGCAGTAGAAAAATGCTTTCCAAAGCAAATTTTATTATTATTTGAACATCTTAGCCTAGGAATACGGCTCAAGATTATTTTAAAAAAGAAGTAGAGTAGTTCTTTTTAAAGAAGTAAGTAGATTTATTGAATAATTATGCGACCATTTCTTACTAAAGCGCATTGTTATAGACGTCGATCTTTAGGAGACATTTTTCACATCTCTAAAATGATTGATTTAAGTACAACTTAAAAAGTTTTATATTTTTAAAAGTAAACTGGTATGGAAGATATACTTAAACCAGTCAGGGATAAAATACTTTAACTCACTATTAGGCACGAACAATACGCCAGTCCTCAGAAAAATCTCTGTTCCTGCAAAACCACTTCAATAGATCTCACGGCTTTAGAAATTGACGATAAATCAATTTTCTTTCTCAGGCGATGGTGTGTAAAATCTAGTCTAATCTTGTACTCATCGAAATTTACCGCCTAGAAAAAAAATCTTTGTCTTCAAGTTGTAAAAATAAAATAAGAAAAAGTTGGATCTTCTATTTCTAGAATAAGACAGATATCAATTTTGGTTGGATTTGAAAGATCGTTGAAATTTTACGTTTTAGCTAGAATTTGAAGCTTTGAATTTTAAAGCTAATTAATCCATGGTGACAATATATGCTTTAAGGCATCTACCTATAATGACAAGAGCAAGAAATCTTGAAACAAAAGCTGAGTAAACTGATGTAATAGTAAGAGTAAGAGTATCAAAGTGAATATGTAATTTACAAATTTTCTTCGAATTATTTTGTACTTCGTTGGAATTGCAGAGAGCAAACCAAACTTTCCAAGCATTTTTGACCAGGTAAACGAAGGCCAAACTGAAGCTTAACATTTCAAGAAGTGCGCAAGAAACTTTAGTATTTACCATTTCAGTCTGGACAATAAATATAACAAGCAGTAGCATGTCAGGACAGTACAACCATAATACCAAGTAAAAGATATATCTAAGATACTTAGCGGCAAAAACTTTACCCAAGCAACTGACAACTACTGCAACATGGTCATAATCAAGTTGTAGCACGTGCCACAAAAGGTAGTCAACTAAATAGCAATCACGGCTTCCCGGCTCTTTATAAGTCTAGGTAAGTGCAAAATATACATGCCACACGTTGCGTATGAGCAATATTAAGCGTTGTCAACTGCCGTGCTTTGTGGCATACAACGAGCTCTGTTTGAAATGTGCTTGCATTAAATTAAATTATAACACATTAAGTGGCAACAAAAATTTGTATTAAATTTGTTGCTCATTAGTTTTGAAGATATAAATTTATGTGTGTGAGTAATTGTCATAAGTATCTCAGCAATATAAAATAGAGAATGATACAAAATAATTTTATTTATGCATAAATATAATATATCAACAAATGGGCAAACATTAATTTATCTAAGTAAGTATGGAAATTGAAGGAAAAATTTTGTAGTAGCTGGTTTGAAACGAAAGAAATATTTTGCTAAATTTATTTAATCAAATTTTCACCACGGATAGTAGTAGGTAATATGAGACATGTCTATAGTCACTTCCTGTGAACATGACAAGCATTTTGACAAAAAGAACTTATGGTCTGCATATAACATAGACTTAAATTGAAAATTAACTAATTTTCAGTTACTATTCTTAAACTTTTCTGGCTTTTTAAAATGCACTAATTTCGTCCATAACGCCACCATTTCACATTTTAAGTTAAATTAATGTATTGAAATGCAGTAAAATTCCGGCTGCCCTAAAGCGTCAATCAATGTAATTTATAAGCCAAGCAAATACAAACTGAATTTATCCCAACCAAAACAAAAGCAGTGCAAACTTAAGCCATCATTTCCAGTTTGACGTGATTTTTGTACAATATAAATGCCTTTGGCTGGCCACATTTACATTTGTCTGGCAGAACGATGATGATGATGGCTTTGGTTCCGCAGATGCTGATAGGGGATTCATTTTGGCGATGGCGTCATATGTGTATATATGAGTGTGTGTGTTTGTGTGGCTGCCACAAACTGTGGCGCCCTTCATAAATCATTTTTACCGCACACACACACACTCACATGTGCTGCATATGTGTGTGTGGTTCTCCATTGATTTACAGGCACACAATTTTAACAGCCTTGCTTTAGTCACACCTTATGCTATGTTTACACCATGTACCTTAAGATAAGGGGTACATTATGTTTTTGCAAATGTATGTAACATAGAGAGATACACGCTGGAGACAGCCAAAGTGAAAACCAATGTGATCAGACGTACAAGAGAAATCTAAAGTTAAAGTTACAGCTTTATTTTTTATGGAGAAAATACCGGACATAATTGCAACATATATTTAGTAGTATATTGAAGACTAATGTCCGTCACCTTAGTGTCAATAGCAAAAATAAGCGTAGGTGAATTAATAGAGGTTTGGCTTCAAAACTCTCTCACGAGAGCTCGATACTCCAGTACCCATTGGATCAAGGGGAAACTAGATTAGTGCCATGTAAAAGGCCGAAGGAGAAGCGGCAAACCATAAGTTCTGTGTACCCCAAAACTCACCATAAACTCAGTTTCGCCTGTCTGTCTAAGCACGTAGTTCACCGACACCTTAAGAGCTAAGACACCAAAACTCAACTAGAGACGTGCATTTTCGGTTCATATCGATATCTTGCCGTTCTTCAGATTCTATGCCGTAATATAAACGAAGGAAACCTTGAAAAAATGTTGGTAAAAGTTTACAAAACTAAAAAAATGTAATATTTGTAATAAAAGTTACAATTTTGTAAAAAAAATTTTTCAAATATCTTTATTCATTAACGAGATATGACTTGTAGGTATATAGTTATAAAGTATACAAATCGATCTATTTAAAAAAGTGGCCTCTTTTCCTTATTTTCACCCTCACCAATATAAGACTCATGTGTGCTTAATAAACAAGAAAGCATTAGCATTAACAAATTATCTTCGTATGCATCCTATCTATAAACCCATTCGCTTGAACAATTCCTAATATATCAAGAACAAATTTGTTGTTTTTTTTAAATTTAATTTGTTTTGGTAAAAGTAATTGCAAGGTATACCACTGTCACGCAACGTCGCAACTGTTTTACATTATTTTCCATTTCTGACTTTCAGTTAGTCGACAGCTACCTCTATATTGTAACCGTATAAGCAGCCATGGCCAACGCATAAGCAAATATACATAACTACGATAAAATACATGACACATTGTGCACAAAATTCGTTGTCAAGGCAAGTCCTTTTTCGAACTCGTGTCGTCTGTGAAAGGTCACATGATCTGGTCTGGCACAGCCTGCCAGTTATCTTAACTAATTTCTAGTTCTGTGCTATGGGGCGTATGCGTGCTGTGCAATACTTAATACAACAGCCAAAAATACAATGTGACCTAGTTTCTGTATCGTATCATTGATGACAATTTAATAAGGTAAATTGGTAGCTTGTTGTTCGGAGTCACACTGCACTCTGGAGGCTCATCATTAATCAATTAACTTTGACGTTCTTTATATATTTGCTTTCATGTGTTTGTTTTTGTAACCTTATTTTATTTACCACGCGCCAATATAATTAATGAACAAATATTAAGAAAGCATAAAAAAAACTTGGAGCTTGGGCCTGAAAGTGCTGTAGACATTGCCAAAGTGCAATCAGTTTGGGACAAGGTAGCCAACTACTCAGCTTTAAAGCTGGTGCAGTTACGAGTATTTTTTCAAAGGCTTGCAAAATTCATTTGCATTATTTTGTATTTATTATTTAATAAGTAATATTCAATAATTGCTTTTTAGCACCTCTTATGCTAGTACAAAAACAAATAGCTTTTGTTTTTCGAAGCATACAAAATTTGTTTCACACATAGAAAGAAAATATCGTAACCAAATTCGATAATCAAAAGTTTTTTGGTGTACCTAAGCATTTGATGTGGCTAACTTAGTTGCGGAATCTAACTCGATTGCTTTTAGAAGCCAATTTTTTTGCACTGAAAAAATGTTTCTCTCATAGTTTAATTGAAAAAAATTTAAAAAAAAAAACACGCTTTAATATCAAGCCGAACTAAAAAGAAGAAAAAAATTTTGGAGTATCATAGGTCAGGACATTAGAACAAAGTTATTAAATAATTGAATTGTCATCAATCTTTGACCCCTGTGCAAAGTTTCAAGATGATCAGACTTCTTGAAATAGTTGAAAATTACGCTGAAAGATTTCGTTACATACATACATACAGGTCAAGCTAATAAAAGCATGTTTGAAAGTAGTTTGAAGTGCTACAGCGCTTCCAATCAAAAACTTTGAGAAACGTTAACGCTCCATGGTATGTCTCAAATGCCGAAATTCACAAGGATCTAAACATTTGCTATGTTAAAAAAGAAGTCAGCAAATTTAGCAATAGATACATGGAAAGATTATTGGAACATAGCAATAATCTAGCCCTTAATTTAACAGATAACAGTCAAACCTATAGAAGACTTAAAAGATTTCATGTCCTTGATCTCTCAAGTAGATTTTAATTCAGAATTTTCTTCTTTTTTTTTTGTTATTTATACTTATATAACCACTAGTTCGCATAAAGCACCTTGTCTCAATGGAGACTAGCTGCTCCTGTCATCGTTTAAATAATTTTATATAATTTACTGATTGTTTTCGAACAGATTGTAAATAAAATCGAAGAAAAAAAAAAAAATAAATAAATAAAAAGTAGTAACTTTTTGTTATTTTTTTAATTCTGGAATGAATGTAATGCATTGAATTTATATATGTACTAATCGTGTGCCTAACGTTCCGTCCAGTATAGCATTTTCCCCTAAGAGTAAATTTCCAGAAATAAATAGCTCTTAAAGCAGGCCCAGAGTAGGCGACGCGCATAAATACAGATTGAGAAATGCTCTTACTTGGGTTGACAGTATGAGTAAGAGCACACAATATTTATTAGTAGCCATTTGTGTTTGTTAGTCTGGGCTGTTTGCCTGGGAAGTGCTCCGTTTAAATGCTTAAGCATAGACGGAGTCAGATAAAATTAGAGGATAGCAAACTAATAATAAATTAATTTTAAAACAAATGAAGAAACACTTAAAAAAAAAACACACCCCCAAAATTCTGAAACGAATGTCTATAAGGATATGCAAAGGGTATCCAGTTGTATGGCAACTGTATATACCGTACCCTTGGCAGTTGCAATGAAAAGGACTTTCTCTTTAAAAGGTCGCACAAGAGAGATTTTTGACTTCGGATTCGAATTCAACGATCCCAAAAAGATATATTAAACATCGCTGGACAAAAAAATATGCCTCATCTCCAGTTCAAAACACTTTTTTTTATGTGGCTGTGTTATTTAAAAATAAGAGCTCGCTTCGCGCTTCCAACGAAAACAATTTGCTTGCGCCATCTAGCGGTCGTACTAATCAGCAAAATAGATGATGACGACGAAATCGATATAAATAGCATCTTAAGAAAAACGTCCTTTTTATAATATGGCACTTGCTTAGCTTTTAAACAGAGATGCATAAGAACAAAAGGCTGCTTAATTTTATAAAATTAACTTTCATTTAAATTATAATTATTACTTTGTCGAAGAACTTTTCTTCAGTTCCTCTAAATTCTCATTTCATGTTTGTCGGTTCTTTTCCTCAGCTTTGGTATCCCCCTACAATTTTCAGTAACAGCTTCACTGGCACTTTAATGCATTATAAATATTTACGAGACGTCAACTTGGGTCTTTATTGCAAAAAGCCGCTTAGACCATGTGCAATATGAAGTCATAGCCAAAGCTAAGTTGCCAAGTGCTTATGTTCATCCATGGAAGCATAGTCTCACACACACACCCAAACAAGGATATCAGCAACTTGTTAGTTCATCATTTTTCTTGGCGCCTCTGAAGCAAAATGGAATCCAAGGCATATTAATGATGTCCTTGCTGTCCAGCAGTATATATTGTCCCCTCCCAAACTATTGGCAAACTTATTAGTGTCATGCACAAGGAATTTATGAGCATGGCTCATTTATCTTGTAATTAAAAAATAGAAAACGCTTGGAACACTTTAAATGCTGATTTATAAGCAGCGTAAGGAGCAGAAAATAATGCACGAAATTATTTCGTATGCCTCAAATGGGGGCAACTGTGTGAGTAAGTGCAGCAATCTATCACGCGATTTTAGTATATCTTTTTTTGGTAAGTTACCGTAAGGCCACACAGCTAGTTCAACTTTTTCTGAGATTGCGTGCTCTGGCCGGGACTTTCTTGACAAATGGGCCACACAATGTGCACATAATTGTTGCATAATTGTGGGCACTAACACATCCACAACAGTAGCAACGAAAATACCACCACCTCTTCAACTGGAATTCACAACTAGACAAAACGTGTGCATATCATATGAGTTCGTTTATACGGAAGAGAATATTGCAATAAACTATTTACGATTTTCAATAAAATTAAAGATTTTATGTAAGAAGATAATGATGGCGTATAAAACCAAAAAAAAAAGGGAATGCGGAGGTGGACATCCAGTTGTGATGCTCCTAATAACAAATAAAGAATATGGTGAAGGTTTCAGGAGTTCGAAGTAAAGTTAGACATGTTAGGTTAGACACGTTGGATCCTGCACCTAACACAAGTGTGAACCGACATCAACACCCATGGTCTGAATAAATAACGAAGATTTGTATTGCAAACCAGATTTATATTGAAATAAAACCAGACAATAAATAACAAATGGAACTCTAATTTAAAAAAACACATTCCCAAAAATTGCAAAAATGGTCACAAAAATCGCAACATTATTACGCATAAACTTAACAAAATTGCAAACGTATAGTCGCTTAACAAAGCTTGAAATATGCAACACACTCGCCAGTTAATTGCTCCATAAATAAGGTGCTCGTCTCTATCCACAAATTATTTGGTTAACATTCCCCTTTATAATTCATGGGGTGTATCTAGGAACTCAGCTTAAATAAAGTAGCTGATGAATAGTATAAATTGCTTAGCCTGGTCTGCTGTCTATAGCTCCTAGAAGCGTTACGACATATGCTCAGAGACCCAAACACAGGCAAGACCATCTTCAGGAAATGATTCGCTGGGTCGTGTCTCATAAAAGCATTGTAACTGGTAGATATAGCTTCACAGTACGAACTTTTCTTCTACAGTTTACTAAGTCAGTATCAGCAACTTGTAGATGGTAGCTATGTTTGGTCCAGCAGCCAAATATGTAAACATAAACAACACAAATGTAAACAACAGCAGCATTATTGCTCTTAATTTTATCACCGCTTAACATTAACATATATCTTGTACTTTCTTTCTCTCAACTAGCGGCATTGCTCTGCGAAGCAAGAGTGCATTAATTTTAACTCTATTTTCGTTTGTTTGCTTTGGTTGCACTCAGCCGCTCTTTCACAATATTGTTCTTATGCTTAGAGGTCAGTAGCTTGATCTGCTAATGTACTAAACTCAGTGTTAAAATACTACTTTCGCTGTCAAGTCTGGTTCGCAGCTTGACATTACACACATTAACATTCAAAAACTTTACACTACATAAACACATATACTATACACTAAACCAACACTATCGAAACAAACAATAAATACATTTTAAAATTATAAAAAACGTTTGATTTAAAAAATAGTTGTCGAAAAAGCTCGGCGACTCAACATTTTGGAGGCCCCGGCGAGATTTCGCCATAATTTTCGTTCTTTTGTTTTATTTCGTGAGTGCTAACAAATTAAAAAATTGGCATTTAAACATAAAAAAGGCATAATTCTATTAAACGGACAAACATACATACATATATAAGTGAGTGCTACACATATATACACATACATATATCTAACATAAAGTGCAAGTGTACATACATTTATATAAAAACCAATAACCAAAAAAGTGCGTCTGTACATTAACGTCTAATAAGTGTATATAGACACCGCTAATATCGCCGCTACTTTTGCCTTCGCTTGCTCTCTTACGCTACTGCCGTTACTTTTCGCGCTCGTCTTGTGACTTTACATTGCTGCCGCTACTTTTCGTATTCCTTTTGTGCTTTAACACTACGCCACTGTTCTTCGCATTCGTTTTGTGCCTTTACACAACTACCGCTACAAATAAAGGGTGATATTTTAAGTGCGCGCAATATGAGTGAAGGCGAAGAAGTACAAGTTGCGCAAAATGCGACATTTATTAAAGTGCATATGTTTAAACGGCAAGCTGAATGCATGTATGACCATGCATTAGAAAAGCATGCTACTATAGCTGGTGACAATGTGATTTCCCTAAATGATGAACAATTAATTTCTTGTGAGTGCATTCTTGACAAACTCCAAAAATCCTTTGATAAAGCACATGACAGCTTAGAGGAGTTATGTTTTGAAGAAATCGGTAGTAAATTACGTAAAGATTTTGATGAGTTGATAATCGAATCAAAGGTACGCATTCAGTCTCAGCTCAATAAGCGCAAAGTTCAAAATCAAAGCCCAGGGTGCTCTACAATGCTACGTGCTGCAACGTCAGAACATCAACCTGTTGTTGTTGTCAATTCCCGATCCCGGCTGCCAGAACTTAAATTGCCCATATTCAGCGGTGGATATACCGAGTGGGCAGATTTCTTTTCAATGTTTTCAACGATCATCGACAAGGATTCCGAGCTGACAAATATTGAGAAGTTGCAGCATCTTCGTTCATGCCTCAAGGGAACTGCGTTGGACACAATCCGATCACTGGATATTTGCAATGATAACTATAAAACTGCACTTGATTTATTAGAAAAACGGTTTGATAATAAACGCTTAATATTTCAGGCACACATCGCAGAGATTCTAGGGCTCAAGAAGGTGGATTCTGGATCAGTCAGCAAGCTACGTATGCTCTCGGATAAATTCAACTCACACATGCGCGCGTTGCAAACCATTGGTAGCATTGAAGAGATTGCCAACTGTTTCATTATACACACACTTCTACAAAAGGTTGACAACACGACTCAAGCAAAATGGGAAGAGTCGATGTGTATAAAAAAACTGCCTACGTGGGATCAACTAGCGAACTTTTTGGAGCGACGCTGTCAGACATTGGAAAATGTGGAATATGCCATGGCAATACGTACGCCTGGCTCACAGGTGGGCAAGAACAGCAAATCAACTAACAACACTAAGTCATTTATAGCTACTAATGCTACACCTTCTGGCTGTGTATTTTGCGACGACGTTGGCCACAATATTCTGAGGTGCTCTCGATATGGTAACCTCTCTCCTGCATTGCGTCTTAAAGAAGCTCAAAAACTCTCACTTTGTATAAATTGTCTGACGAAGGGCCATCGTGTAAAGGATTGCCATTCGCGACTTTGCAGAATATGCCACAAACCACATCACACACTCTTGCATCTCGGAAATTCTCGGTTGCCAGATACCATTGTCACTGCCCAACCTGGTCACTTGCCTGATTCTCACTCTTCAACGTCGTCTCATAGCTCCATGGTTGCATCAGCGCCAATTGTGTCTACAACTCTTGCTGCCCAGAATCTCTGTTCTGATGCTGTGCTCTTAGCCACAGCCATTGTTTTGGTAAAAAACCGTTCTGGTACATTGGTTCCATGCCGTACCCTTCTCGATTCTGGATCACAACTACATATAATTACTTCACGATTTGCTCATCAACTGCAGCTAAAAAAGTCTAAATCATCTACTCTTGTTTCTGGCATTGGTGATTCTAGCTTTCCAACAGATGGATATGAAGTTAACATCAACATTAAATCTCGTACTTCTGAATATTCTACAAACTTAACTGCATTGATAGCACAAACTATCACCGACAATCATCCAAGTTTTTCGTTCGACTCTTCAGATTGGAACATACCTTCTAACATAACACTTGCAGATGCAGAATTCTATAAGTCTCAGCGCGTTGACTTGCTTATTGGAGCCAGCCTTTTCTATGACTTGTTGTGCGTCGGCCAAATTAAGCTGCTTCCTGGATTGCCTACACTACAAAAAACTCGACTTGGCTGGGTTGTATCTGGAAGTTGTCAGAAACCACGCAAAACAACATTGATGGCATCACAAATAACACATCAGGCCGAGCCAGAGTCAATTGCCGAATTAGATGATCTCGTTCGTCGATTTTGGGAAATCGAAAGTTGCAGCGACCCACTAATTGTAACAACAAAGGAAGAAATTGAGTGCGAGGCTCATTTCAAGTCAACATACTCGCGATTACCTACTGGCGAATATTCTGTACGCTTGCCTTCCAAGTTAAATATAGACTCATTAGGTGAATCGTATCAACAAGCATACCGACGATTTTTAAACTTGGAGCGCAAACTAGAAAAGCGTCCACACATCAAGGTCCAATATTCGGCATTTATACAAGAATACCTGAAATTAAATCACATGTCGCATGTTGGCCCAGAGTCTCGTCACTTTTGCAAGTATTTCCTTCCACATCACTGCGTGTTTAAGGAAGATAGTACCACAACAAAACTACGCGTTGTTTTTGACGGATCAGCTGCAACATCATCTGGACATTCATTGAATGACTTACTCATGGCTGGTCCTACCATTCAAGCCAAACTTTTTAATACACTGACACGATTTCGCACCTTTCCAGTCGCTCTGACAGGTGACATTTGTAAAATGTACCGCTGCGTTCGCATGGCGGAATACGACTCCTATTTGCAATGCATTTTGTGGCGTAATTCTGAACAGGAAGAGCTGCAAATATACAAACTGGATACCGTCACTTACGGCACAAAGCCATCTTCGTTCTTGTCTATACGTGCAATGCATCAACTCGCCATAGACGAACAATCCTTGTTTCCCATCGGCTCGCAAACCCTTTTGCGAGATTTCTATGTAGATGACCTCATCACTGGTGGTAACTCTACTCAAGAAGTTGCAGAAATAATGAGACAGACTAAGGCTTTGCTAAATGAAGGCAACTTTACTCTACGCAAATGGTGCTCAAATGATCCAGCCGTTCTACGAGATATTTCGCCTGAGGACAAGGAAACATTTTTAAAATTCCATGATGGCAGCGATATTACAAAAACCCTGGGACTTGCCTGGGACCCTGCATCAGACAATTTCTTATTTTCATTTTCGCCAATTGTTTCATCAAATAAACCTAACAAGCGTTCTGTCCTTTCAGCCATTGCTCGATTGTATGATCCACTCGGCTTACTTGGTCCTGTCATTACCAAAGCCAAAATGTTCATGCAGACGCTATGGAAAGAGAAGCTAGACTGGGATGAGAGTTTGCCAGATTTACTAAACACCACTTGGCTCAGCATGTGCGATCAGTTCAGAACCGTTCAGCAAGTGACATTTCCTCGTCTGGCATTACTTCCAAATTCCATTGTTGAAGTGCACGGATTTTGTGATTCTAGTATTGACGCGTATGACGCATGCGCTTACCTGGTCTTTAAGGCGCATGGAGAATGCTCTTCCCACTTACTCTGCTCTAAATCTCGTGTAGCACCTCTGAAGTCGATCACCGTTCCCAAGCTTGATCTTTGCGGAGCCGCCTTGTTAGCACAATTGATGCATGAATTGTCAGAAATGCAACTATTTTCTTGCAAATATTATTGCTGGTGCGATTCATCAGTAGCCTTGTCTTGGATAGGCGACGAGTCTACGAAGTTCAATGTTTTCGTCGCCAACCGAGTCTCCGCAATTCAACAACGCACAGCCGCTATGGAGTGGCTCAATCCCGCTGAATTGCTGTCTAGGGGAGCTTCACCAAGCGATCTCATTTCTTCGGAGCTTTGGTTCACTGGTGCAACATTTCTACAACTCGACAAAACGCAGTGGCCATTATCATGTCTTTTGGAAAAACCTACGCTTGAAGTTCGTAAATCTTTACTGTTTGTAGACTCTCCTCAACTTGACATTATCGAAGAAAGCAAATACGTGAACCCATTTTCAGCAATGCAACGAATTTTCGCCTACGTATACAATTTCATACATCGCAACAAACTCTTGGCTTTACTGTAGCTGATATTCAAAATGGCACACGACTTCTTCTTCGAACTGTCCAACATTCACATTTTCGGCGGTCGATTGGAAAACTCATTTCGTATCTTTGACTCTCGACATCCAATTATAAAACACTTTCATCAACAAATTGTGGCTGCTGCCAAAGTCCGACTCTGTTGAAAGCCTTAATCTTCCAACGGGGGGAGAATGTTTGGTCCAGCAGCCAAATATGTAAACATAAACAACACAAATGTAAACAACAGCAGCATTATTGCTCTTAATTTTATCACCGCTTAACATTAACATATATCTTGTACTTTCTTTCTCTCAACTAGCGGCATTGCTCTGCGAAGCAAGAGTGCATTAATTTTAACTCTATTTTCGTTTGTTTGCTTTGGTTGCACTCAGCCGCTCTTTCACAATATTGTTCTTATGCTTAGAGGTCAGTAGCTTGATCTGCTAATGTACTAAACTCAGTGTTAAAATACTACTTTCGCTGTCAAGTCTGGTTCGCAGCTTGACATTACACACATTAACATTCAAAAACTTTACACTACATAAACACATATACTATACACTAAACCAACACTATCGAAACAAACAATAAATACATTTTAAAATTATAAAAAACGTTTGATTTAAAAAATAGTTGTCGAAAAAGCTCGGCGACTCAACAAGCTATTTTAAACTGTAAGTTGACTTAATTTTTAGAAATGCACAAATATTTCGTCGCAGAGACTATCGTTATCTTATGTGTGATAAAAAGTTAAATATAACTTTTCAGTTTAAAATATTGATTGCATAACACAAGCTTAGGCGATTACCTAACTAATGTGATTGAAAGCCGAAGAGTATGAACTTTTCCATATTTATGAGTAAGATGGAGACATATAAATCAGCTTACTAGCTTATGATTCTAGGTCACTTGTAACCATAATTACGTAGAGTCAAATATTGACGCAGTTTATTGGCAAGAGGAGGTGGTTCATTTTTGACAAAAACTTTTGCTGTATTTGTCCGATTTTCTTCATTTTTTACACACAGATGCATGTAACTTCAACGCATCGCCCTGTTAAATTTGAAAATATGATGAATGATGAAAATATTAAACGGTATAGCTAAAAACCCCGCAAATCTACTGTGGGGAAACGGGGGAAGATATTGACATGATTCAACAAACTTCATCTTCTGAGGAAATATTCGCACCAGCTGGTAAAGTTTCATGTCTCTAGCTCTTAAAGGTTCCGAGATCTAGGCGCTCACACGGACGGCCGGACAGACAGACGGACATGGCCCAATCGCTACCCGAGGTTATGATTAGCATTTTAGTATAAAGGACTTGGGGTCTGCCACGCCTCCTTCTGTCGGATTCGTTTTGAAAACGAATGTGTTTGGTACTCCCAATTCCAACAAAACGAATTTACCATGTGTTTTTAAAGCGAATGTTTTGTTGCAAGGGCAATTAAAACGAATCGCAATTTACCAACGAAATGTTCGAATTTATCGAAAATTAGAAGGGAAATTATCGAAAAAAAAATTCGCTTTCCGGAGAATGCAAAAGCGAATCCGAATAAAATTGTTCGGTTTGAATTTTTCGTTTACCGGAGCACGGCTAAATCATTAATTTTGAAATTCTAGCCACAGATTCGTGATCAGCGACCCCGAATGATGAAACTGATTCTTTTTTTGTTTTTCGCGGCAATTTTTGATTCTCCATTTTGTAATTTTAAAAAACTAATAAGATACTTAAAATCAGCTACCTCAAAAGTATCTGAATGGCATATAACAGGGGTTGCAATAATGCCGTTTTCAGAAATCAACATACGACTTTAAAAAGTAGACGAGAAGACGAAAATTTAGCCCAAAAATGTTAATTTATCTTAAAAATTTAAGTATGAGGAGGGGGGTGCTGATTTGGCAGCGAATGTCCCATTATTAACCAGGATTTTCCGATTTGTGTTATTTGCCAAGAAGCTCAAAGCTCTAACATAAGCCTAAAATTCTAAAAACTTCCCTTTGTCTCTCATTTGTTCCGCATTTCAACATTCATTCGAAACAACTGAAAATCATTCATTCGATTTTTTCAGAATTCAGTCGTGGCCACGTATCACTTTGCGATGAATTTCGTAAAGAACGCCCAAAATCGTTGATAATCGCGGAAATTATCGATGACACGAACGAAGTGATTAAGCAAGATCGTCATTGCAAGAGTATTTGGGCGGCAAAAAGATTTGAGCCCGTTTTATCCGCAAAACTTGACAATAGTTCAAAAAAAGACTTGCGTCGTTTAGTGCAAAGACAGGTCAACGAAATACAGCTGCGGTGCTTAAAAAGACGTTTATAAGATCAATACAGTAAACGAATCTTGGATTTACATCTATCGAACTGAATCGCCATCTGCCGTACTGTCCTGATCTAAGTATTTCGAAAATTGAGAAATGTGAAATTTCATTCAAAATATTTTGAAAAACAATAAAACCGTTTTCCAACTAAACTTAATATATTTTCTGTTTAGGCACAAAATATCAGCTTGTACTAAGCAAAGTTGGAATTATTTGCACAGCTTTCAAACTTTTACAGCAAAATATTTAGTATTTACAATTCATGCCAAGCTATGCAGAATTTAGCATAGTTTTGTGAAGCAAAACTATTTATTCGATTTAGTATATAGTAAAATATTTGTGCGCAGAACCATTTGCATACAGCAAACAAAAGCTAATCAATATTGGTGTAGATACTTCTAATTCTAGGACGAATAAAGCTCTTGAGTTTGTTAACTAGTGTGTGTGGATTTTTGTATACAAATATTATTGGATTTATGGTATCACAATGGGCCTTCTTTTTTGGCCTAAGTGAGTTGGGACGTCACGTCCCGACTGCCGCCCTAACCTAAACCTATTATTGAATTCATATTGGATTCCTCATATGGCATAAAAGCTATGTATGAAATAAATAATAATCCAACAATAATCGCAATTAATTGCCTATCCTTCCTTTGAAATTTAAAATTAATTAATAAATAAAAATAGAAGTGCTTTTATAAAATAAATAGAATTGATTGTATGTGTGAATTGCAAAAGTTTCAAATATCTCATGTTCAGTCAGAAAACATTCTTTAAGCTTAATTGAATTAGGATAAGGTGAACTTTAAGTATGTTGTGCTGATGTAACCTGAGGAATTAAAAGGAAATACGCAAAACAAATTAAAAAGAGCGTGATATTAAAGTGTTTATTTTTCAATGCAGAAAATTAAATTAACAGATTAACTTATTTATGTATAGTAGCTTTACAAGCAGCTAAACTGTGATTTGTGTGAGTATAGAATACTGGAACCGAAAAAAAAAAAAAACAGATTTAAAAGCTTTCGTCACCAGATTTTGTACCTTTTTTTGAAAATCAAATATATTCTTATGGCTATTAGTACCACATAGCAAAACCTGCTAAGCAGGTCTATTAGCAAATAATTCGAAACAAAAAGATACAAGTTGTGTAACAAATTATAGCAATGAAAAAGTATTAAACCTAAAAGTAATAAAAAGATAGATTATCCTACATTTTTATACCTTGTAACAAAGTTAGGAAGTTTATTAAGTTTGTGCGAGTATATGTAACATGGTGAAGGAGCTATCGGAAACTCCGGAAAGTTATCTCTTATATAATAAGAGGACAAAAAGGCATGTCTGTTCGCCTATCTGAACGCCTAGATCGTGGAGATGGTAAGAGCAAAAGCAAACTTTCGAGCTAGTTCTCCCATAAAAAAAACATAAGTTATAGTAATGTTAAACAAAAATTTTTTTTTATCGTAACAAAATCCGGCAATCAATTTTTTTGGAGCAGCTTTATTTGTTATAATGGTATTATTGATATGATCATTCTCAACATTCACTACATAAAGTATATGCATGGAGTCGGTCCGAAATGTTGGCGAACTAAACTATTTCTGTTCAGTTAGAGGTGGATCTTGAAGCGCGGGTTATCTAAGGTTGATGTCTTGCCTAAGGCACGCACCGTGGTACAGCTGCTTCCGAACTTTTCAGAAATTTAGCTTGATTTTAAAACCAATCCCAGACGTGATGCTTCTTTAGACTTCGCGATAATTCTATTACTCAAGTGTAAACGCATTGTCTCACAAAACTATAGTAATAAAACCTAGAACTTTTGGATCAAGGAACTCGTGGCGAGTTTTTACGCATTATTATTGTACTTCTGCGCTATGGATTAAAACCTAGCTAATTTCTTCGTATGCTAATAAGTTCCCCAAAAACATGAACTCCTGAATTACACTGTTTTGAAAGCTTTCCACTCTAGATGTACTTTACCCCAAAGTCTACAAAATAGTGAGAAATAAAAGTTTTACTAAACAAACAGTTTGCATCTAGAATCCTTATTATGTCCACTCGAGCGCATAATTAACAAAGTTTTGCATTTTCAAAATGACCAAGTAAACGTTGGCTTCTGTAAATACTTATGCAAATGCCTTAAATACGCTTGTAGTTGATGTAAAAACGACTTCTTTTGCATAATCATAGAAGCAACTTATCACAAACAGACGAGTAAGAAGTTAATTCTTTGTCGGAAATTTCTGTCAAAAAGTGTTGCTAGTAAACACATGCAGTTTCTGTTATTGACAGCTAAAGTTACTTATGAGGGAACTCGCGTACTTCAGACTAATGCATTTGCCGTAGTACTTGGGCAAGCCATACCCAACATTCACCTGCTGACTGATTACATTTTACATATAGTTGAAACGTCTTTTGAGTTGCACATTTTGCGGGGCAAACAAAAAGAAAGCCCATTTGAATTTTCCAATTTCGAATGCACATAAATATAGTATGTATGGTTTGTCACAAGCATAAGTGTAGAGGTAAGAGGGAAGGGATGATTTAAGGGAACATGTAGCAACTTGCTTGCGCCATCTAGCGACAACAATTTTCTTGCGACATCTGGCGGTCGCACCAAAAACAGCAAATATCTAATAGCATAATAATTATAAGAAAAGTAAAAATTACCATATAAATACATCCACAAAAGAGTAAATATGACATAGACGAACACGGCAATTTTCCGCAAACTACAAATTTTTTTTAGCTTTTTGGTAGATAATTATATCAAACCTTAAAATAAAAATGTTTATAAGAATAAAAGTATTCCAATGGCTGCCATATGGTATAATATTTATGTTATTTTTAGCAATCAATTTGAAAAACAAATTTTCAAAGTACGGAAGTTTCCTTTCAAATGAAATTCTCCCAAGCCATTTCTGGGCCTCTAGCTGTTCGTGTTTTCACATAAGAACCATTAGGGGAAAGGCTTGTAAGTTGCCACACAATAGCTTTTTTGTCTATATCTCGACATTGACATAGACAACAAAATTTGTCTATGCACTGGATGTCAGAAAACCATTTTTGATTATGAAAATTCATTGAATTTCAGTTCCAACTATATATTTACGTTGATTTATCATTTTGATTAGTTGACTTTTTGATCGCAATCAAAAATAATGTTTTTTATTTTCCGGTATCATTACTTTTCTCTATTCGCATCAAAAACACATTAAAATTGTCTACTCTGCAATCGATGACAGGTGGAATTTTGGTGTTTTTATTGCTGGAACATCAAAATCGACCAGGTTTGGCAATTAAGAAGCCCTTTCCGTGTATTTAATTAACCTATTAACGATGCCGCTGATAAGATCATGGAATTAATGGAATTATATAAATATTTTCAAAATTATGAAAGAGATATTTAATTTTTAAGTGTGACACAAGCCTAAAAATTATTCAGCTAATAAAGTGTAAAACGTTATCCAAATGTATAAGTTTTAGAAAGATTGTTAATTTATTCATTTAATATTCATTACAGCTGACAAAAAATGAAAATATTTGAATGCCAACTTAATTTACGTTTCCTTCTCCGAGACAAAAAGCTACCTACGCTCCTGGATCGAAGGCTGCGCTTACGCACACACACAAATCTTTCACACTGAACTAATGAAAACTGTTCACGGAAGAGTACCATAGCCTTGAGCTCTTCGATTTTATACCAATCTACACAGATCCGCTCAGAGGCAAAGGCATTTCGTACTGAGTTCAATTTACGGCTTGTCAGGCGCAAAAAACCAATAACATCAGAAACAACGTAAAATTACTGGAATGCTTCCAGGCAATGATATCAACATTCTCATTAAGCTCCTGCATATGTAAGCTATTCAAAAAATAACAAGTTTATTGTACCCTTATTTTCATCGATATATATGTATAATAATTTGTAACAGACTCGTAGGCCTTTAAATTTATTAAAATGAAGGACGTTAAAGTCGGGCACGGTCACTTCAACATACCCTATACCTTCCCAACAAATAAATAAATGAACCGATTACCTTTATTAGGAATCTTATTATGATGTAAAAGCGATTTTTTGACTTACGGTCCTATGGCGTCTTTATGATACAGTCAACGCATTTTCATAAAATTAACTTAGTTACGATACCTTCATAAGGATATATGCCACTAAATCTTTTCTCTAGTTCTTATTATCCATAAGATCTCGGCGTTCATACAAACTGACAGAAGAACAAACGGACAGAGGAATATGTCTACATTACCTTCTCTAGTCACCATGATTATACGTTAGGTCATTTTGGGGGTTTATGACGTCTTCTTTATTGTTCGCCTAAAACGAAGAAAGGTTTGATGGTTTTCAAAAAAATTTGGGAAAAAATTGTATATCCGCATCTAACATGTGTTATTTTTTTAATATAACTCCCGAAATTCTTAACCGATTTGTAAAAAATGGCATGTATTTTGGTGAAATGAGGGGCACATATTTGAAAACTGAATGCAAACTATGAACTAACCCAAAAGACCTTCTGAAAAAAATATATAGTTTATAGGGTGGGTCTTCTGTTGTTTTAGTTGTTGAACACTCGTAATTCGAAACATACCCGTCCAAAGTGGCTGCTCTTCGACATATGTCAAGTTCCAAACTACTCAATTTTGATCATGTGTCGTTTAACAACCGAAAATAAAAATGGTCATAATTACGGCCAGTGTGGACGAGTCGACGGGAACATCGAGAACCACTTGGCGTCAAATTTTGCATGCGTATCTGCATTTACACCGTTACAAGATTTAAATTATGCCTTGGGACTATTATCAGCGTTGCTTACTCGTTCAATTGATAGGAGAACAGCCTGATGAGTTTTTTGGCCGCGGCGGCCATTTGGGCGATATTATTTTTCAAACATAAATGAGTAGCTTTGAACTTGCATTTGGTACATACATTTGCCTAATTTTGTTGGAAACTAAACGAATTAATTGCAATTAGCAAACAAACCAACAGATGGCCCACCCTATACAATACGCCTATATCATCAGACTGGCATGCCTAAATCCATTTCTTTATCAGCTAATTTTTTACATTTTATAAAAAAAAAGTATTTGAACTCTTCTTTTTTATGAGTAATATTAAAGTAATATTAATTAAAATTGCGAAAAGTGCGTAGATTTGAAGACTCCGAAAATCTAACTAACGGTCTCCTGACAAGATTTGTTTTCTGAACGCTTAGAACGCCAACTACAAGTACACCCTTATCTCTTTGGGTACAGGGTATAAAATCAATAAAGGCATCGACCATGTCATTATTGTTGTCAATTGTGTTACTTTTTAAGGCTTTGGTTCAATTTTCATCCGAAACGTTACGCCCACAGCTGGTGTGGCTTTTAGTGTTTGCACATTCTACAGTTTATGAGAGTTTCGTCTGAATTTTAAATTATTAAAGCCGTTTATATCTGGCTCTTAAACGCTTTTACTTTTGTCTGTATCTGACCCGTGTTTCACCCAAGTGTTTTTGATAGCATACTTATCAGCGAGAGCAGCTGTAGACCTACCGCATATTAATTACAGAGGATTTGTTGTACCAACTTAAATTTAAAACCATGGAGCTGGGGCTACTTTATGGTTTGGCTGCTCTTTAAAAAGTCTTTTCACTGCAATTTGGACTTGATTGTGTGTATATAAGCTAGACAGCATAATACCCTTTACTTTGTGTAAAAAGTTATAATAAGTTACTGAAAAAAGTGTGTTACATCTAAAATGACACGAGTAAGTCCAAAAAACCTCAGTCTTATTCTAAATGACAGGACCTGATAAAAGGAGAGGCTAGCGGGACCATGGCGCAAGGGCCTCCACCATTTGAGGGGGCATCCACAAGTCGGAATAAAACTTTCGGTATTTTTAAATTTGTTTTACAATTTGAAGAGTTTGAGTAAGAGTCGTTGGTCATGCGATGCCGAAGCAGTCATAGCTCTTGCTCATGGTTTTTATCGAATTCGAGAAGAAGAGAAATAAGCATCGACGAAGAACAAAAAGTTTTTCTGCTTCGGGACTGCTTCGAAACATAGCTAGTCTAGAAGAGATTCTTGGCAGATTTAATGCAACTAGCAGCTGTCAAATCACTGACATCATTGAAATCTTTTTCTAAATCAATCAGCAATTCTTTTGAAATGTATGAAGAAGAAGGAAAGTATGATAAAGATTCGTGAAATAAAAAACCAAACGTCCGTCTTCAACCACTCGATTACGGAAAACTCCATCCCTGAAAAAATCATACATGAAACGATAAATGTGAAGGTCAAGAATCTCATTAATTGCCAGCCAGACGACGTACAACCATCCGTACTGAGTTGATACATCTTGCCGAGTTCTCGGAAGAATCAATGGAAATGCCATTGTATCGCATCATAATCGAAAAAAATTTACGCTCAACTTTTGTTAACGCGGAGATAATACTACGCATTTACTTAAACATGATGGTTACTAATTGCAGTGGAGAAAGATCATTTTCGAAAATGAAACTGATCAAAAACAGATTGCGAACGAGTATGGTACAGAATCTTCTGGCTAGTCTAATGATCTTAAGTATCGAGAGCCATATGCATCGAAGTATGTGTATTGATAAACTTATTCACATTTTTCCATCAAAAAAATCGCGAAAAGTTTTCATGTGTTAATATATACGAGGTCACGGTTTTAATAAAAACCGTTTCATTATCCCTATTAATTCAACATTTCAGGCTTGACTTTCATAACCTAATGTGGCTACAACGGCATCAACCATTCTGTGGCCCCGGGCACAGTTAAATGATAAGGATGTCTATCAGTCCGTCCGTAAAGCCTGAGCTAGATTTACGGAAACCACCCACTTACAAAAGTTTTTTCGCTGCACAAAGTAAGAACAGTTCAGGGTATTTTATAGTCGAGGTGTTGCGATTGTAACCGGTTCAATTCTTTTAGTTTATATTTTTATTTAACTTAATACAGACAACAGTAATATGAAAATTGACTTGACCGTCATCATAAAAATAAGGGAAAAGGGTCACTCAAGGCACCCTTATAGCAGGAGCTTAAAGCAATTTAGTGGCTTGAATCTGGAGAGAGCGACTGGGGCAGAAGACAAATGCTTCGCAAGGAAACGTCAATAATAATTTTATATTTTTTATAGTTTAAATAAATATGTTTGTTTACCCACATCAAATGTCTTTGGGGAATTATGTACTTTAATAGTTAACGAAATATAAAAGACTTAGAAAAGAGTCCAACTATGAAGGCTCCAACGAAATGGTTTATTTAAATTGGCATCACCTTTTCGCAAGGATGAAGTTGTCATTGTCTCCTGTGGACTTTTGTCTCCAATGAGCAATTGAGAGCACTTCTTATCTTAATCTAAACGAAATTTACGAATTATTTTAAATTTAATTATTTTGAAGCTGTGTGTATATTATTAATTATAATTTGCATTTAATTAAAATAAAAGATTAACAAATCACTTTGTTAGTGGGGAATATGGGCTTATATAAATGCGATTAAGTTTGCTGCGAATGTTTGCAAATCGAATAGAAACGTGCTTTGAATATAAGTAGCGATGTTTTGTGAAATAGTCAAATGATGAGAAAAATAAATCACATATATAACCAAACAATGTAATTTATAAACTCTATAACAGCTGAGGCGGTTCCTGACAGTGGGTTACCATTTACATTAAGTTAATGCGTTTTACAAATTGAAGTTGCTTTCCAGAGAACTAAATAAGATTGTGCGCTGAAAATGCTATTCAAAAATTCGGAGGGTGAAATTCTCAAACGGACTACGTAATCCAAATGAACTTCACCTGCATAGAACGCAGACACAAAATTTTGTGTTTAGCTCTAATGGTCATCGAGTTCTAGGTCTTTATACGGACGGACAAACGAATGTGGCTAAATCAATAGCCGAGGTGACACCTATCAATGTGATAAACGTAACTTAGGATGGTTTAGCATTTACCTTTGCGCGTAGCTGCATAAGAACTACGAGGGCAGTTCGTAAAGTCCGTGACTATTTTTGTATAAAAGAAAATTGTTTTTTTTTTTTTGAAGCATTTTTTTCTGAGCTACACTTGGTCACGATACTTCAAAAAATAAAAAATAAAAATGGCAGACCATGTATTTATATGTTTTCATGTGTTTCATAATAAATTTATCCACCATAACATACAAAAATTGATCCTGTGCTCTTTTTTTTAAAGAGACACGAATTAGGGACCTTTAAGTGACCTACTAATTGTTGGATTATGGTTTCGGAAGAGAGGCTTGTCCTTGTAGAAGCTTTTATGTGTACATATTGCCATCATGTGTTATTTTCTCGATAAATCAGCTTAGGCCAAGTTTAAGTCAGAATATGCTGTCCGGTGTGAGAAGCTGTAATATATCAAATCGTAATCTCTAAATATTTCATGGCTTCCTAAGGTCTCTTACACATTAACGTTTAGAAATTAATGTGTATCATAGTTTCGGTTTTTATGGCGTCGAGGTACATTAGTCAGTCTAGGTGAGGCGTATCCTGGGAACGTGAAACTCGTATGTAATCAATTTTGCGACCTAGAGGTACCCCGAAACATCAAATTATAAGATAACTCTTTGTCTGTACACATATAAAAATTGAATTTCTCGTTCCTCGACTGGGAATCGAACCTTGGTCTCTAGAACACTCATGATTTTTTTTATCACTGACGAACTCTTGCCTCTAAAATATTATATTTTCATTATCTCCGATATTTCGGATCCGATTATAATTGTGTTTGGTAACAATCAATAGATTATTTTTGTTTCCGGATTTTTTCACCTACAAAATAAAGCTGCACAACTGAAGAAAATAAAGCATCTTTAAATTTTTATTTTGGATGAAGTGGACGTATTGACAAAAGAGTTAATATATAAAAAGCCTTTCTAGACTTAAAGGCAAATAAAAGCGTTGTGTGTCATACTTTATAGAGTTAAAATAAAAGAAAAATAACTCAGGTCTACAAATACCGGGTTCATTTCAGTTGTTTGAAAGCTAAGGGTCATTTTCAAAGTAATTTGCTGCATAGAATCCCAATCCGGGCCAGAATTCGCCCATCACGTCAGGATTTTAAGATATTTGACGTTATGTACCTGAAAAACTGAGTTTTTTCCTACTTTTAAGGTTATAAATAGGGTGCAAAAAATTTTGTGGTCAGAAAAATAATCCGGATTCGGATTCCACGCAGCAAATTACTTCGGAAGTGACCCTTAGCTTTCCAACAACTAAACCATGTTAACCTGTGTAATCATTAGTTTCGAGTGGTATCGATAGTTTTTACATTACACATTGCATGAATGCAATTTTTATGCAAAGTAACAAAATAAGCTTTACAACGTTATACAACATTCAACCCAACAATTTTTTTTGTACTGTTGCATTGAAAAGAAATTGACTTCATTTCCCTCTGGCGCACATTTCCTTTGCAGCTTCAATTGCAGGTTTTTTTTTATTCAGGTGCAATTTATTCAGTTATTTCAACGACATTCCAACAATATCAATATCATTGCAGTCGCAACGCGTACAACTAACAGAAGCAAAATTGTTATCAAATTTAATGCGCATACAATACTTGCAGATATATTTTAATTTTCTATGAAAGAGATTCTTTCAAGTGATTGTCACAAGAAAATAAAACGATATTTAGTTATGTACAAAACTGTTAGAAACAGCTTCGTTTATATACATTATTAGCGAAGAGAAATAAATTCTTGTAATAGCAAACAAAAACAGAAGACATTTTCATTTTATGGCAATTTATATGTCATTACTCTTTTTGGCAAGCAATATTTTTCCCAAGATAAACTCTTGAGTGAAAACACGCGCAATACTATCGATTTTAACTACCAATTGAAATTTGCTTTTTTGCATTGACAAAGAATTTTAACAATAAGTGGAAGCCAAGTTGTTTCAGACACACAGTTTAAACACCACCCGTTGTCCATGAACAAAACACAAAGTCAATTTTGTTGTACTGTAGAGCTTCTAAAGTTATTGCATTCTCAATTTGCATTTTTACTTTATTATAAAATTGTTTTTTATAGCTGGGAACAATTTGGCTTGACCATTCCAAGAAGTGCTAATACCAGCAAGAATCACATCTTTAGTGACGTCAAGTCGTAATTTATGGTGCAGTTAAACTACAAAGTATACTTGACTAATCAAATAAGATGAAAAATGTTTCAATATAATTGACAAAGTTTCAGATTATTTTCTTTACAACAAAATGCTTATTATCCCTTCACCTGTATTGGAATCTCATAGAATACAAGAGCTAAAGACACAAAATCTTACGCTTTATTTCTTTAATGATAAAGCTAAATCAATTTTAAGTCTATATAGAGTTTCGCGATACTAATGTTGGTAAATGTTCAAAACAGAATTGAAATGTGTCAGTAACATATGTTGAAAGCTAAGTTCGAATTTTAGTGTATAACATTATGTAGTTGGTTTTTGGCCGATATTACTAGAAACCGCTCGGCTTAGTGAATTGTAGTCTTAGTCTGCTTAGTGATACAATACTTACTTTCATTTGAAACGTCTAGTCCAACCAATATTATGCTGAAATGAATTCTACTCTACGAGTTCGATTGAGCTGCCAAGATAAAAATCACAGTGGTTGACCAAAAAAGGTGACGACTGTTATGGAATCAAAAACATATTATACAACTTTGTTTTTTATATGCAGATAAGTCCAAATCTGTGGCGAAATACAAACAGTTTGATTTTAATCATGTTTATATTGCAAAAAATAATGAAATCTTTGTGTTAAACCCTACAGTTCAAAGATGCCCCTTTTTTGGAATAGTATGGAGTACAAGTTTTGCATTTTGTGTGACTAAAAACAGAAAAATTTAATAATCTAAATATTTTTAATAGTTCGTCACCATTTGTTATTAAGAAATAATTTAAAAAAAATACTAATATGAATTACATTCTGTAGACACTCCTTTTAGGATTTGTGAAAAAATATCCCCCATCTTTGAAAATATTCAAAAAAATTTACTTAACAACTTGCACAAAAGCGTCGTAGCTTATCTAATGACCAAATCCTGGATCATCATCCATTTAAATAAAAGCAGAGTCTAAAAGAATGAATTTATGAGTTTTGTGCCCAATAATAAACTTTGATTTTTATTTTTTTAAATTATGCTTAACCGATAAAAAAAATCTTGCAAAAAATGCAGGTTCGAACTATTGTAAAAGTTTACTTTACAAAGGTTGTTGGCAACCCAATCAACTTATATCTAACTCATTTATGTACAAAATTCTTTCTGGCGATGTTTCACTGTAGTTGTTGTTTCTGCGGCATCTATTGGGCAGAATAACGCGCCTAAATGAATCAGCTTATTTAAGTTTAGAGTCTGACAAAAGTTATAAGGCAATTTTGGCTTTTATATATTTATCTCCGGTTTATGTCAATTTTAGTACATAAAGCAGCTGGTAAATAAAAATTTTAAATTTGAAGCACGTGCGAACTTAAAAAACAGCTTGAATCCTTTTCATTAACTTTTCAAATGTTTACCAAGGTATTTGCATAGACGTTTTTAAAGAGCATATTGTCAAAAAGTTGGACTAATCGAAATGCTTCAAAAAAGCGACAAAGACAAAATTCCACCCGTTAAACTTAAAGCAAATATACTTAAGACTATATATATTTACCCCCCAACTCACGCACACATATATATACTTGTATATATATATGTATATAGTAAAAGCAAGGCGCCATTTTGTGTTCCAACATAAAGTACTGTGCATTTCCGTTTGAAATATGAACATTTATTTTGGACAACAGTGTTATAACTATAACTAAAACTACAACAACAACGAGCATATGCTCAACGCACATATATACATACATACTTAGTACACATCTTATACGGATAGCCAAACAAAACGTGACCATTTATATGGTTGCCAGTGGCTACGATTGTGTCATTTTTTGTTGTCCTTTCCAGTCCTTTTTCAGACCTTAGCTGCAGCTTCTGCTGCTGTCTACGCAAAATTCTAGTTGGCTCACAAAACTTGGCTTGTTTTTTGTTTACACTATCACCGTGCTTTTTATAGAATCCCAATGTTTTTGCAGTGCAAGTAAAATAAATATTTTGGCACATAAAGTCGAGCGTCACCGACTTTGAAATACTCCTTACTCGAGGCCGGGAAATCCGAGTTAAGGGGCATGTAAAGAATTCAACCAGAATCGAAAAAAGAATAAAGGTAAGGTAAGGTTCAAAAATTGTGCAAAAATGCCACAGACTTAAGCGTGAGTCCCCTTGGGTTAGATTATGAGTTGGGTTTTTGAGTTTATGCTATTATTTCTTAACTTTGTATAAAGAAAGCGCCTGGCCCTGACAACATTCCCAATGTTTGTCTTAAAACCCTCCCAAAATCTGCACTGGAGTTTCTATCTGTAATTTATAATAAATGAATGCTGATAGGCTACTTTTCCTTAAAATGGAAACTAGCAAAAAATATTCCCATTCCTAAGCCTAATAAGCCGCTGGCATCACCTGAAAGTTATCGTCCAATTAGTTTGCTCAGTGGTATCTCAAAAGTCTTTGAGCGAATTATTAAGGCTAGACGTAACTCTTTTATTGAAAAGAACCAGTTACTTCCTGATACCCAGTCGAAGTAACCTGTGTTGTATCCACCCACTGAGAAAACACAAGGACTACGTTAAATATAATCTACAAGCGAAAAAATCTGTTGGTATGGTAACCCTGGACGTGCAAGCTGCATTTGACACAGTGTGGCATAGGGGTCTCATTCACAGACTAATACTTTGTGGCACTCCAGTCTACATTACTAAAATAGTTTTGAGTTTCCTAACTGACAGGCATGTGTCAAAACAAAAACGAATTGTTGCTGGTGTCCCCCAGGGATCAGTTCTCGGCCCTATATTGTACAACTTTTACACCCATAACATTCCAACGCCTGCCGATTGTACGATTTCAGTCTTCGCTGATGATACTGCTCTATACTGATCTAACATCGACCATAATGTCATCCTTCCAAACCTACAAAACGGCCTTAATACCCTTAGCAGATATTTCTTCCAATGGAAAATTAAATTAAATGCTCACAAAACCAACTCTATCTTTTTTACGCAAAAACGCAAATCTTGCTTTTTGCCAGCCACAAACCTCTACTTAAATAACGAGCCGATACAATGGGCTACCAACATTACCTTGGACTAACACTGAATAAAAAACTAACCTTAAACAATCATATTAGCAACACAATTGACAAAATTAATAGAACTATTCGGATCTTGTATCCTTTTATTAACAGAAAATCCCATCAATCCCCATCTCAACCTCCCATACTACTACTCGACCTTTCGTCTCCATGATCGGGCAGAAGTCAGCCCCATAAAAAAATTAATTGATTTAAGAAACAATTAGAGTATCTCGCGAATCTCGCAGGATTGGTAGTTTTGGGGCCGACCTAAAGTTAGTACTCTGAAGTATCAATCTATAGTTAAGGTTTTAGTTTTAAGAAGTAGTTTAAGAAATTTATCAGCTTTAGGTTTTTTCCAATTTTCCTAACGAATAGTAATATTGTTATTGTAAACTTAAGTTAATACTTTTAAACACCAACCACTCAGTTGAAAAGCTAAATCAGCTAAACTCTGTATATATATATTTTATATGTTAAACCTAAATATTAATGCTATGGAATAAATTAAATTAAAAAAATTAACTTTGTATATTTTGTAAAACCTAGCGCGTTGGCAACCTACTTCGTTTAAAGGTTGATTCAGTCACTAATAAGTGATAATATTTTAATCACTTAATTTATTACATTAAAAGCACAAGGCATACTCTTTCAATTCCATTAATTCTATTAAACTTAATTAAAATTCAGTTGCTTTTTTTTTATGTTTATTTTTAACGAACAGATAAGATACATACATGAATAAACAAATGTTGCGTTGTTAAATAAAACTAACCACTGTCTCTAGACGAGCGCTCGTAACAAAAATGTAAAATTTAATTATAATTTTCAAAGATATATATCAAAATGGCTAAAAATACTAAATGGAAAATGCAACAACTCAACAGCTAAAAAGTAGAATAGGGTCGGTGTGGAGTAGAAGTTGATTTGATAGTTAAAATTCAGCTTAGTACATTTTGTTGCTGTAAAAGTCCTTGACGTTTCAACTCCTCAACTCAACAGCAGCGTGAATACCCTAATTGTAAAATTTAGGAATGTCCATGCTACATTATAGTCGATATGGCGCGATGGTCCTCTCAAAATCGGCTTAGTATTAAGGATCGCTATAAATACTGCAGTTCTGATAATTACGCTACAGTTTCTGAAAACATTTTTTGGTTTCTCAAAATCGGCAAAATATTAAGCATTGCTATAAATACTGTTCCGATAATTACACTACAGTTTCTGAAAACATTTTGTGGTTTCTCAAAATCGGCAAAATATTAAGGATTGCTATAAAATACTGTTCTGATAATTACACTACAGTTTCTGAAAACATTTTGGGCTCAAAAAGAATTGTATGCGTAGCTTTTATGTGCAAAGAGTTTTGCACATTTTTGGGCAATGGACAGCTAGATGGCGCTAGCAATTTATGCTAGATGGCGCCAGCAGTAGCACATATATTTTTTAGCGCTAAAAACTAAAAGTAAATTAGAAAACCGTCTGATAGTAATAAAAAATAGTATTGTCTTGCAAGTGTAAAAACAATAACAAGTGAGAAAAACGAATCGTCCCAAACCGTTTTATTTGCACTTTCGTAACCATGATGGATAAGGCTCTAAATATTTGGGTTGCACTCCACTTGCTTCATTATAGTTATTTTTTGCTCTTTTGTAAAGTTTGTGCATCTACTTTCATATCATGTATTTTGCTATTGAAATAACTAGCTGCATATACACTTTATGCTTTTTTTAATGATGTCATTGCCATGGTGATAAAATTTGCTCCACAACTGTGCTAGAGAAAGGGTAGCATATTTTGCCTGCATTCAGCAAGACAAAAGAAGTATCTATATCGACTACTCATTAACGTAATTAGTGTTTTTTTATATACCTTTCAATGAAGATTTTTTTCAAACCTTTTTTAGTGTATGTGAACCAACATACTCCAATGTCCTTAATGACTCGGTTAATCAGGCGAGAAAATATCTTTTATTCGTACTGTTACATAACTTTATACAAACTCTACACACCCATCGACTATAACAGCGACTGGAAAAAAATTAAAATGTCAAAGCACAAAAAGTGCTCTAAATGCTCGGAAAATAACTTTCTCACAATGGATGCAGTGCATGATGTCGCTGGAGGCTCCACGTTGCGCTTTGTAAATGTCAAAAGTTGCGCACCTAATGCGCGTGGAAAATTGCTTACGTCACAAAAGGGTAAGTATCATATCTACATACCATACCATACTACTTCTTTACTAGTTTGAAATTTTCAATAGTCAAATGAAGAGTTTTTCCCATATGTGTGTCTATATCGTTTTACAGTATAGCAAAAAATTATATAGAAAAAATCGTTGAATATGCATGGATTGGCTATAAATGAAAATCTATATTTTATTTAGGTGGAGTCATTCAAAGCAATTTCGCATATAAAACACTGGGAGCCACAGAAACTTATTACCGAGTATTTGCTCTAGCTTTTATACGTACAGATTGCAGAAATGAATTATATATGAGTTGTTAATGGGTTTATAGAGACATACGCAGCAGTCAAAGACTTAAAATTTATAAATAATTAATGAATGAATTTGTTATCGCAAATGTATTAACTTGATATCACTATGGATGAGCAGAAATACGAAAACGGCCAGCTAATTTAATTATTACCCATACCTTAAGGTAAATACTATGTAGTATAATAAGTTTATGTCTATGCGTAACCGCCAATATGGTCAGGAAGACAAAAGAACATCTAGATTCTCCAGATCATAGGGGCCAACATAACCAAATCCCGAAATTTCTATAAGTTTGCAATCTCTGATCAACAAGCTGCAAAAAAAGCAAGATCCTTAGCCATAAGAATAATGAATATAGAATATAGAATATAGAATATAGAATATAGAATATAGAATATAGAATATAGAATATAGAATATAGAATATAGAATATAGAATATAGAATATAGAATATAGAATATAGAATATAGAATATAGAATATAGAATATAGAATATAGAATATAGAATATAGAATATAGAATATAGAATATAGAATATAGAATATAGAATATAGAATATAGAATATAGAATATAGAATATAGAATATAGAATATAGAATATAGAATATAGAATATAGAATATAGAATATAGAATATAGAATATAGAATATAGAATATAGAATATAGAATATAGAATATAGAATATAGAATATAGAATATAGAATATAGAATATAGAATATAGAATATAGAATATAGAATATAGAATATAGAATATAGAATATAGAATATAGAATATAGAATATAGAATATAGAATATAGAATATAGAATATAGAATATAGAATATAGAATATAGAATATAGAATATAGAATATAGAATATAGAATATAGAATATAGAATATGATCGCGATGAACAACATTAGACGGTTTGATACAGAATTAAAAATAAACAAAAATTGTTTTTATTGGTAATTTTTATGTAAGTACAATTTATAATTAAGAAGTAAAATTTCTTATTTATTTTTAATTATACCCTGTACCTATAGGTACAAAGGGTATACTAGATTTGTGCAATGTATGTAACGGACAGAAGGAGGGGTGACAGACCCCAAGTCCTTTATACCAAAATGCTTATCATAGCCTCGGGTAGCGATTGAGCCATGTCCGTCTGTCCGTTCGTCCGTCTGTCCGTCTGTATGAACACCTAGATTTCGAAGACTGTAAGAGCTAGAGTTACGAAACTTTACCAGCTGATGCGCATATTTCCTCAGAAGATGAAGTTTGTGGAATCATGTCAATATCTTTCCCCGTTCCCCCGTAGCAGAGTTTCGCGGTTTTTAGCTATACAATCGGACGAAAAGAACACCGTGTTTTCTCCCACACCCCTCAACATATCCCCTTGAAACTTACCCCATATACTTTAAATACCTTCTTTGACGTAAATTTCGATTTTCATCAAAATCGGTTAAAATTTACGGAACTATATAAATAACGTTTTGCACCAACAAAAAGAAAGTTCCAATGGAAAGTTTTTAGAAGGAATATGCAGGAATAAAACTTTTTTCGAGAAAAAAGGTTATTACACTGCCGGGCACAGCCTCGACTGTATTAAATTTTTTTTTTACAATCTGTTTTAAGGAGTAATAAATTGTTAATTACAATATTTTTTTATTTTTTAGTTTTACTTTCAAGCGGCAGCACATTTTCATCGCAAGCTGCAAAAGCAAGACATTCTTCAATAGCGAAATACTTATACAGCCTGGGTACAGGATTTAATCGAAAAATCTTTTATTTGCAAACCTTTGTAGAAAGCTGTCATTTGCAAACAACTTTATAATTGCTTGCGTGTCTGCAAGCTTCTGAATAGTTGGCAAATTCCTTTAAAAAATTTCTTATTTATTAATGAAATTTCTTGCAGTTTTTGTATAGAGTAAAAAAAAAAAAGATTTAAACAACAAAAATGATTGGAAAGGGAATTCTGACACATCACGTATTGATTTAAGTAAGCTTGAAATTGGTTTTAAAGAAATTTCTGTCCAACCAAAGATTGGCTTATCATTTTGCTTGCTTTCCAACTCGTTTAACCTTCTATGCAGTTACTATTTGTCACCCTGTTTAAAAACGAAAAAAAAGGAAAAACCCCAAAATAAAATATCAAATTCGTCTGACATATTGTAAATAATTTGTAAATCAAACATGTATGTGCGTGCTGCAAACAAATATGCCACCATTTTGTTGAGCCTTAGTCATGTACACACATACACGCATCATGTTGCTGTGTGTCTGTATTGATGGTATTGGTAGCAATCGTAAAACTCGATAAAGGAAATTAGAAATTGAACGACACAAAATATAAAGAAAGCATAAAATAATGTGAAACAGTCAAGAGACAGGCTGACTTTGGGATACCCTGCAGCCACTTTTTTCAGAAAAATAAATTATTTGCGACAAATCCTGCAGTAATATACAAAGTAGGCGTATAGGGTGATATTTTGTAAAAAATACTTTGTACGTAGACTACCAAGTTTGGTGATTCCAGCTTGTTTACTAACGAAATAAATTGGAATGCGGTTGCAGAGAGGGGGGAGAGGGTCTTTAACTGGTAGATTTTTTTTTCCATATTTTCGAAAATTTTTATATGATCATGAGTGATTTTTGCAACACTTTCTCAACAGAAAAAAATAGAATAGGGTCTGGGTTAAGGAAAACTTGGGTTGTGAGTTTAAAGTCAACTCTTTACATATAACTGTTGCAAAAATCCTCAACAGCAAGCGTGAATACCCTAATTGGTATAGATATCCGTTGGAATACCAAATCTTGGACATTATAAAAACCAGGACAGCCGAACATCACATTTGAAGTTCTTATGCCACCAAATAATTTTAGTCATGGGATCTTAAATTTCGAAGATATTCGCTATGTAGTAATTTTGAGGTACTGGAATATTAGTCTCAAAACTTTTAAGTCGGCTAGATCGTAGAGTGTATTTAAAAGACTACTGGGTCTGGCATAATGGTAAAATTCGGGTTTCACTATGATAGTAGATTACCCAATTGCTCAACGATCTGATCTTTAAATATTTTTAAATAAGAAAATAATCCTATGCCAAGCCTTCTTCTGACTGTCATATACGTAACGCGAATCTAGAATAACCTTGAATTTATTGATGCAGGGTATACTACTCGACACATATGTGTATATGTACTTACATATATATATGTGAAGCTCATGTTTTGTGTATGTGGATATATACACATATAGACTTCTGCGTATTTGTATTGGAATTTAATTCGCAATGAAACCGAATTTTCACGCATTCGATTTGCCAATCCACACAATGACAACAGCTTAAGCACATTGCTCCACATTGCTCAATATGTTGGTATCTTGCGTAACGTCTTTGAAATTGAAAATGGGCGATGTTCTACTCTTTCAAAAAACAAAAACACCCCGAACTCAAACCCATGTAATTTGTTGCTTATTTGTTGTTGGGATAAGCAGAAAAAATAATTCGAAAGACAACCTTTTGCAATTTGTGGTGTTTCCAAGAACATAAATTCATGGTGTACGATTAATGCACGGGGTAAGAAATACTGCCAGTTATCTAAAATTTCATTTCTTCCTATTTATATATAGATGAGGTTTTCAGTGTTTGTGAGTGAGAATGAATAATTGTCATCGATGCACGTCAGCTGGGCTGTAATCGTTGGACCCCGTTCAATAGGTCACGTAGTTAAGCAAATTCTAGTCAGTGCTCCAAGAAGTATGCTATGAATTAATTATTCACCCTAGAATTGGTCTAGACAATGTCAGTGTCTGGCATTTTTGCCAAAGTTGAGCAGATAAGTTAAAACAAACCATTTAAACGTCATGGTCAAGAATTTAATTGCCAAATTAAGACAGTTTATAATTTTAAGCTATTTATTTGAACATTTAGCTATTATATGTTCATGATAAAGTTAAGTTTTGACATACATATATAAAATCAACACAAAATAAATGAATTTGTTGGTTGTTCCAAGTACACAACAAGAATGATTATAAATATTTATTCTATGTGCAACCTGCACTTGGTTTTGAATTCAAACGATGGTCAAGGCAAATGGTTTGCGTTGGTAAGGTTGGGCGCGGTTGTCTCCAGAAAATCACAAACATTTTTTGTTGATTAGACTTACGTCAGAGTACTACTGACATATGACAAAAGATAATTACCAAAAATATTATTATTATTATTAATAAAAAAGTTATCTCTGATGGATCACATTGTATGCACTTGAATTGACAAAGAAAACAAAAAATAAAAACTAGAATGCGTTCACTGAAACCACGCCAAGAACGTAGGCGCTTATTCTGTCACAATAATAATAAAATACAATTTTATTTTTTTATTTTATTTTTTTTTATAATATAATACTTTTATATAATTTTTTTTTATATAATACTTTTATATAATTTTTTTGGAGACAAATTTATGTATTAATAATAAAAATGGTACACTAAATATGATTTAAGAATTTTATACAAAATTCATAAATAAAAATAAAATAATGTAAGTTTGAGAAATTACTAAACCAAAATAATAATTAATAATAAAAAAAATTGGTACATAGGTTTAATTTAACATTATATACGAAATAGGGTGGTCCAATACAGGCGCGGTAGTCAGCGCTATTTCAAAAAGTACGTCATCTTGGTTGTATCATATTTTGCTTTTATATTTGCTAGTTGAAAGTCGGACATTCTTTGCAATGAAGTCAAATTCAATTCATGAAAACTACAAAACGACAGTATTTTTACCAAAGATTATCTTCAATACAAACTTGGTACAAAATAAATTTAAGTCGCAGACTTTGGGATAACCTGTACCAGCACACTGCAATCAAATCCGGTATATTGCTTAAGAAGACGCAACGACGCGCATTGATGTGCATAACGGGGCTTTAAGGTCCACTCCAACCAAGGCTCTAAAAGCAATACTTGGAGTACACCCCTTAGATATTCAAGCCAAACTGCTGGCGCAGAAGACAGCGCAACGTCTTTGTGTAGCAGGGAATATGGCCCTTGCGAACTACGGGCACAGTAAAGTTGAAGGGGTGACAATCAATAGCACAGACTATATGACCCCAGTAAACAACTTCTCCAGAACGCTTACTCTAATGGGACCAGAGGATTGGAAAATCGGTATGGACCAACAAGCGACAAAAATATTCACAGACGGATCCAAAATGGAGTCTGGTGTTGGGTCCGCAATATACTGTATGGACCCACCCACGGAGGTGTCCTATAAGTTGCCAGACCACTGCAGCATCTTCCAAGCGGAGGTATTCGCCATAAAGAAGGCTGCAGAGTTAGCGCTCACCCTAGAGCAGAACCGAATAAATATCTTTGTTGACAGTCAAGCGGCAATCAAATCCATGCAAGCATTCAGCATCAATTCCAAAAGTGTGCTGGCAAGCAGGGACGCATTAGATGCACTAAACACCCAGAAGGAGGTGTGCATCTTCTGGGTACCCAGCCACCAGGGCATTGATGGAAACGAAAAAGCTGACATGCTCGCAAAGGAAGGAGCCGGATCGAGTCAACCGTCACTTGAGGATCTGAAGATTCCTCTAAGGACGATCAACCACAGATCAGAAGAGAACGCTGCAGTTAGATCTGATAGAAGGTGGTACACCACAACGAACTGCAAGACGGCTCGCACTTTGTGCAAGAAAATAAACAGCAAACTAGCCCAGTATATTCTGGAACTCCCGAGAAGAGATTGCAGACGTATGGTGGGCATACTCACTGGTCATTGCCTGACAGCAACTCACGCAAAGAAGGTAGGCATTACCAACAACGACGGATGCAGGAAATGTAGGGAGACAGACGTCAGAGAGACTCTAGAGCACCTCATTTGCCGCTGCCCCGCCCTCTGTACATCGAGACTAAAATATCTAGAAAAACCCTGGCTTACCTCACTAGAAGAGGCAGCCGATAGGGCACCTCAAAAGCTGCTGGCGTTCGCCAAGCACACGCGCATACTAGACGACTAACGTGCATTGTACACCAGCCGCAACTTCCGGTACCACTAAGGACTATTTAGTCTATGTGTGTCCCCCCCCCCGCGGGGGTCAACCGGTGCAACCTAACCTATTGCTTAAGAAAACCAAAAAATATTTATTTGCCAAATTCGATTTTTGCACCAAAAGCAGTTTTTTTTTTTTGGATGATTGGTCCTATGGGGGCTATATAATACAGTCAACCGATTTTGATCAAATTTGGTGCAGTGCTGCCAATTACCAAATTTGGTATTTGGTGTATATATTTTTATAAACAAACGAAACAAAAGGAATTTGAGCAAGCACGTTTTTTTACCGATCCTATCAGGGCTATATGATATCGTCATGCGATTCTCTAAAATTTGATACAGTGCAAAAACTTTCGAATGCCAAATTTGGTTACGATATCTTCATAATCAAACAAATTATCCATCTTAAACTTTTGTTTTTTCGAGGTCCTCTGAAACACGCCTTTGGGAGCTATATAATATAAACCCAATATCAAAAAAATAAAATCAACTTGTTTCGCCTGACATAATGACGCATCTAATCTAAAAATTTGCTTGCTCTAGCTCTTACCATAGCTGAGATCCAGGCGTTCAGAGACGGACACCGGTATATCGCCTTTCTAGTCACCCTGATCATACTTTAGGTAGCTTTGGAGGATTCCGATGACTTCTTTTGTATGTTACATACATTTTCGGCTTGCACAAACTTAATTTACCCTTTGTACCATAAGGTACAGGGTATTCAAATTTCATGCACTACGAAAAAAAAACCGATCTCATTTTATGTTCGAATTTGCTTGAAACAAGATTTCTACACTCTTGAATTTATAAGTATTTATCGTTTGCCTAATTAAGAATACTAATAATAATATTCTCAAAGAGTACAAGATGCTCTTTGAGAGCACTTCTTTTTGAAATCATTCTAAGTATTTTAAAATTAAAAAAAAAAAATCCCTTGAATTAAGATTTATACTCCCATTTAGAGAATTCCCAGTTAGGGTTAGCTGGTCTCTTGATTTGAAGCTGATTAAAAAAAAAAACAAGTTATATGAAAACATTTTAAGTCCAAAGCCAAGGTTTTAGTGCCAAGTCACGAAGCACTTGGAAGAGTTCAAGGAACCCTGACCCAATTTTCATTTGATTTATATAATTCATAATTGAAAATGCTCGTCAACTTTATCTAAAATTATGATCTTAGTTTGAGCTACTGAGCCCAATTCTGGGCTAGGCCAAGACTAATTGAGGTTTCCTTAGAGCATATTTTACAAGCAGCTGAGCAACAACAATTCTATCACTACATTAAGAATGAATATAAAGGATGGCAATTAAAACTTTATTATAACAAAGAATTTTTACTAGAAATGCAGAGGTCCGCATAATTGTCGACTATTAAGTACTTCTCTTTCATAACTTGGAGCAGAGCAGAGGAAAACTAAAGAGCAAGGAAATGGAAAGGTTTTTTGGTCTGACTCTGTTTGTGGTTGTTATCAAAGGCATATCTTTGAAAAAACAATGTACAAATTAAAGTCCGAGGACTTTTTGATAAATGACAGAACTATTTAAAAGTTTGCTTTAGTTAGAAACAGGCAAAAAAAAACTTTGTGGTTAGATGGGCAGCACTATTGAAAAGAGTCGAAGCGTTAAATTAAAAATTAATTATTGCCAAAAATTAACGTAATAATTTAGCCTAGCTGAAGAGTTCAGAAACCTTCATAATTAAAATTGATGTCAAGTTTCACTCGAACTCGTCTCCGACTAATTTTAGTAATGGCCAGGACGAATTTCGCAAAAGTGTTTCAAAATCCGTGGTGTGTTTGAATTCTGAAAAATTTGTAGGTTGAAAAAATTTTTTTAAAGTATTTTTCAAGCAATTGCGAAATTGAATTGTACGCGTTTCTCACGACTCTCACTCCACGCCATGTAGCAGCTCATAAAATTTTACAACCCTGGCTGTTAATTATATAACAAACTACAAACGTGTTTGTGTGAGTAAACAGCTTTTGTATTGATAATAAACTTTTTGGTACCTACAGTATAAGCTCACCTGACTGTTTGGGAAGGGGACTGACAGATTTTATTGAGACATTATCAGACGAAATATAGAAATTCGCACATTTTGTAGCTTCGGTGACCCGCCTTTTATGGGCGTTTACTGCCAGAAATGTGGCACAAAAGGCGTTGAAAGTGGCTGTCATTGAGCTCCATACTCAAATGTGCACATAAACCCTTAGTTTTGGCCATATTTGTGTGGTATCTCATAAACGCCATGAAAATATATGAGGGACAAGTGTGTACCTTTATCTTGCCCAAGCTATAGCTATTGCTGAGTTTGAGTGTTGGTAATGTCACTTTTATGGCCCATAAACACATAGCCAGAAAAGTGTATTTATAGATTTTTATTATTTTATCATATACCATATACAAATTGTTGGATTTTTGGCCTAATTAATTGAGCAATAGACACAAAATCAAACAAATTATGCGCAGGCATTAAAAAACTTTTCACATTAAGCTATGGATGGGTATATAGAAATATTTGTACAGGTTCAACTGCTGCTACTTGACACCTTGACAAAGTTCAACCACACTCTTGATATTAAACAAATACTTTGCTAAATATTTGCACAAGCCAAGCAACGAAAATTTCTATATAGCCAACAAATAGCTTCAAGCGCGACAGCGAGCAGTGAAGGATGCCAAAATGGCAGTATCAACAAGTCCTACAACTTAGGTGAGGCCCGAATTGATGTACTCTTTGTGTTTATTTTAAATAAAATTTCAAGCTCTTAATAAAATATTAAAGGCAGGGCTGCAGTCAGAGTGTGTAGAAAAAGTTCGAAATAAGAGACCATAACAAAAAAAACTAATGTGCGGTCATGGAACTCCCGTCATGAACTTTTATACTTTTTCTTTCTTTTTCATTGAATACTTAAGAAAAAAATATATTGTATTTATTTATTAAAAATTCTAAAAAAATTGTAAATAATATATAAAAAAAACTAAAAAAAACAAGTAATGTAAGTTTCATTTAATATTTGATGAAAAAGTTAGTAATTAAAAAAATAAAATATATCAAAAAAGGCAAAAAAATCAATTAAACGCCTTCTAGTGGCACTCAACAATAAATGTCAAAAATGGAGAAAAGAAGTTTTTTATTTGTAATGCAATAATACCTAATTCGATATTAAATATTTTGGTAAAATCCCTTTTTTGAAAAGAGGCGAGGCAGGAAATTTATTTTATAATTTTGATTCTATCGGCATAAAAAAAAAATTGCCTTTGTTGCAAAAGATTTGACAAAAACATATAAAAAATATTGTCGGACACCCGAACACGAAACAAAAAGAATTTATTGGGTGTTTTTTTTTTTTGTTTTAACACAGCCATACAAAAAAAAATTGGAGTTTCGGGTTCAGTAGTTTACTACAAAAGGTAAAATCGCTGAATCCAACACAGAGGTCCTAGTCCTTTTATCATTAAATCTCAGTTAATTCTGCACAATAGTCAACGCATTATAAGCCCTACATCAGTTGTACGTTGCATTCTTAAGCATAAGCTCTTTAGGATTAATGATGATGATACTAATGAGATTTTTCAGGAGTATTCAAATTTTAAAAATTTCCGGGCTATTGCCAATTTAAGTTGAATAATTTGTTGTAGCTCCTGTGCGTAATCGCTCTAGAGAAGTTTGATTGTAAACATTTTCAGAAAAATTTCGAGGAACATGGACAATTTAATTAAAATTTTTTGTGGCAGTTGGATGATTTGTTGTTAGCAATTTGTCATTGCAATTTGGTGCCTCTAACCAGCTTGTTTATTCATGAAACGAATATTGTTGCAATTTGTGGGCAAAGAAGTAATACACTCTTTTTTTGGTTTCGTTTCCGCTCTTAAAAATATTTGCGCTTACTATTTTTCCCCTCAAGATTTATAACTGTTCCAAATTTTGCAGCTTTTATGGTCAAAAAAGTGGGATCCACGCACACTTAAATATCCTCAATTTCGGTACGGCAAGAGTACCTAAAATTGTAAGCACATTTACAAGAAGTGCCTGAAAAATGATGTGGGTGTTCAGTTTTTACACGTCCTTTTCTTGCACGGTCTAGAAAAACATTTTTTATGCAATTTCATTGGATGTAGCACGACTAAAAAAGCAATTTGATTAAAATTGTAACGAAAAATATTTTTTTTAACCTTATCTTTTAGAAAGTTAGTTAGTTTAGCAGCTTAAGGATTCACTTCTTGTCTTTTTTACACGGTTTTTCTGAAACTTATCTACGTTGTAAGAACACAGTTTGAAACTTTGCGCCTAACTTTTTGAATATAGGTAGGGGTAGGAAAACCCGATAAGCTACAGTTTTGCAGCAATTGTTAGCCACTGGCAGCAGTTACAGTTTTTGAGCCACTGCAGCAAGTATTTTATAAAGTGTACTAAGCTTTTGGTATAATTTCTACGCTAACCACTAGGCTGAGGAATCCTGTTTGCAATAGAAAGCTGCGGGATGGGCGGGACTGGAGTGGATTTTAAAATGTGCGGGGTGGGCGGTATTTTTCTATGATTTAAATATTCCCATTTTTCTTTTTTAGTAACTTTTTGTAACAAATTTTACATTTAATGCGATTGTATAGTATAACAGCTTTAATAAAACATTGCGAGACAGGCCATATAAGTTACATTTAAATACGCCTTTTATAGATACAAAACAATAAATAAACATGCTTATATACTTAAAATAAGAATAAATTTCCAGTTTTAGACTTTAAGTACAAATTTTCAATTTTAATAACGTCATAGGCAACTAAAGTATGTTCGTACGTTCACTTACCAAAATAATCCTTAGTTTTGTTTATTTATTAATTAATTATTATTTCCATGTTTTTTTTTATTTATTAAGCAAACAAACAAAAATCGCAATCGCACTGCTTACACGCACTTTAAAATAACACTAAAGCAGGACAGCTGTTTTTTATTTACATTTGCATATAATAAAAACTCAGATTAGCCGTGCCGCTTACACTTATTGCCAACAAAACACAATAGATAAATAGGATCAAACAGAAACCAAAGAGAGCAGGCAATCTGTGCTCTTTACACGCACCACACACTTGCACTTTTAACACTAACTGCACATAAAAAAACAAAAGAAAAAAAACACTTTATAAAAATCAGCGCGCCCATCTCTTCGCACCCACGCAAAATATTAGCAATACTGATTGGCTTTCCTTTTTCCACTGTTCATAGCCAACTTTCCTGCGCATTTTATTAATTTTCATTAAATTAATATTTAAACATTAGCGCGTATTTGCTTACTTATGGCAATTATTGCTAATAATTTCACTAACCGATTTTAAACATTTTAACACTTTTTCGCAACGCGTAGACTTATTAATTTTTGATAAAACTGCAGCGCGTGACCGAACGCGTCACTTGCGTAATTTACTTCTTTTTGATTCTCTTTCTTCCCATTCGCATGCCGTAAATAATAAAAGAAGGCGACATTTCGTATGCAACTTTTAACGCTCTCTGAGATTGAGTTTGATGCACTCGAGTCTATTGCAGGTAAGAGTCGTAACGCATAATGATCGCAATGAAAGAAAAACATTTTTTATTAATATATAAAACATAATTTTATTAATATATTAATTATTACAAATAAAACATCACTAGCCAAAGAAAAAAAATTGGTGCCAGCTAAAAAAATGCATTTTTTTATTTTTCATTCTATATATAGGCCTTAATGCTTTAAGGACCACCCAAAAAGTCTAAAACCAGAAAAGTGGTTGCAGAAATTAAATAAAATAAACTTTAACAAATGCACGTAAAGATGTTTTTGATTTAAATTTTAGCTCTTTAACTTAAACTTTTTAAAATACATACTTACATAATATTGAAATACATAATTTTGTAAAGGTAATACATGCACGCGTCGATCGTGTTGACGTCATTTGCTCAGGAGAAAAACTAGCATGCACAATGTGCCTCCTCTTTTGCTTTATCACGTCAGTGACAGTGCTGCCAACTGTTCGGTTTTCAATAAGTACAAGGATATTGTTCTAAAGTTTAAGTTAAAGAGCTAAAATTTAAATCAAAAACATCTTTACGTGCATTTGTTAAAGTTTATTTTATTTAATTTCTGCAACTACTTTTCTGGTTTTAGACTTTTTGGGTGGTCCTTAAAGCATTAAGGCCTATACGTAGAATGAAAAATAAAAAAATGAATTTTTTTAGCTGGCACTAATTTTTTTCTTTAGCTAGTGATGTTTTATGTGTAATAATAAATATATTAATAAAATTATGTTTTGTATATGTATTAATAAAAAATGTTTTTTACTTTGCGATCATTATGCGATACGACTCTTACCTGCAATAGACTCGAGTGCATCAAACTCAATCTCAGAGAGCGTTAAAGTCGCCTTCTTTTATTACTTACGACATGCGAATGGGAAGAAAGAGAATCAAAAAGAAGTAAATTACACAAGTGACGCGTTCGGTCACGCGCTGCAGTTTTATCAAAAATTAATAAGTTTACGCGTTACGAAAAAGTGTTAAAATGTTTAAAATCGGTTAGTGAAATTATTAGCAATAATTGCCATAAGTTAGCAAATACGCGCAAATGTTTAAATATTAATTTAATGAAAATTATTGAAATGCGCATGAAAGTTGGCTATGAAAAGTGAAAAAAGGAAAGCCAATCAGTATTGCTAATATTTTGCGTGGGTGCGAAGAGATGGGCGCGCTGATTTTTATAAAGTGTTTTTTTTTCTTTTGTTTTTTTATGTGCAGTTAGTGTTAAAAGTGCAAGTGTGTGTGTGCGTGTAAAGAGCACAGATTGCTTGCTCTCTTTGGTTTCTGTTTGATCCTATTTATCTATTGTGTTTTGTTGGCAATAAGTGTAAGCGGCACGGCTAATCTGAGTTTTTATTATATGCAAATGTAAATAAAAAGTAGCTGTCCTGCTTTAGTGTTATTTTAAAGTGCGTGTAAGCAGTGCGAGTGCGATTTTTGTTTGTTTGCTTAATAAATAAAAAAAAACATGGAAATAATAATTAATTAATAAATAAACAAAAATAAGGACTATTTTGGTAAGTGAACGTACGAACATACTTTAGTTGCCTATGACGTTTTTGTAAAACTTTGCTCTTATTAATTTTTTTAAAATTGAAAATTTGTACTAAAAGTCTAAAAATAAAATAAAATTGGTTTATTCTTATTTTAAGTATTCTATATACATATGTTTATAAGCATGTTTATGTATTGTTTTGTATCTCCAAAAGGCGTATTTAAATGTAACTTATATGGCCTGTCTCGCAATGTTTTATTAAAGCTGTTATACTATACAATCGCATAAAATGTAAAATTTGTTACAAAAAGTTATTAAAAAAGAAAACTGGGAATATTTAAATCATACAAAAATACCGCCCACTCCGCACATTTTGAAATCCACTCCAGTCCCGCCCATCCGGCAGCTTTCTATTGCAACACCAGGATTCCTCAGCCTAGTGGTTAGCGTAGAAATTATACCAAAAGCTTAGTACACTTTATAAAATACTTGCTGCAGTGGCTCAAAAACTGTAACTGCTGCCAGTGGCTAACAATTGCTGCAAAAATGTAGCTTATCGGGTTTTCCATTTAAATGAAATGACATAGGGCGGTGTAATTAGGACCCGAAAACCCCCCGTGGATCCGCCACAGCTCTGAATACACGCTCTTGCTCTCTTCTATAATATTTCGACAAAGATGTGTTTATATCTCACACTATCGGTTTTGTGCTCACAAATTGTTCGTGGTGTATTCACAAAAATCTGAGATTTAAAGAAATCTTAAAGAAGGCAAACGCACGGCGATAAATCGTACGATCTTGGTCTCAAGTGACTTTTGGGAGATGATCCGGTCTGGAAATCGTTGAAGCGATTGTTGGTACATTTTCTTCTCATAAATCACCTACGGATTTTCGATAGTTTTGTTTGTTGAGGAATCCAATGAGTAGAATATACGGCTCATCGGTAAAGATTTTTTATTTTGAAAACTAAGCAATCACTTTGTTTTAAGACGATATCAAAATCGATTTTTTTTTATGTCGTGCCTGGATCATTTTTCGCTATTTACTAATTGGAATTTTTTTTTTTTTTCTTGGATCTTGGAACTTATGTATATTAACGTACTTAATTTATCATCTTATCTTATATGAAAAAACAATCGTTTTTCAATTGGATTTATGTTGGTAGAACGAAAAAGTTGATTATAGGACACGGGAACAAGAAATTCACAACATTCTGCAGGGTGGCCATAACAGCTTCTTCGTAGACAAAAATCTTAAAGTCGTTGTAAAAACTAAACACAATTTCGAACAAGAACTTGTGCAATAATTACGCTATTAATATGAAAATAAATGCCTTTAGAATTAAAATTCGGAGTAGGAGTTGGGAAAAATATTACACATTTTTCATTTTTCCGGCTGACTTCAAACGTTCCAGAAATGCTGCTTCTCTAAACAGAATTATCTTTATCTTTAATTTGCATGATTATAACATATAACTTTATTCAAATTTTACTTTATATTGAAGCCACGCGTCCAGTGCTTAACCATGGTCTGTTTTTGATATTTCTGCGCGAGTTCATGGGCTTCCAATTGCTGCGAGAGTAGTCGCTGATTCTCACGAAACTGCACCAGCGGCTCCCGGAATGTATTGTAATATTGTATAACCTCACGCACGTCTTTAACATCACTGCTGCCCAGTACGTGGAGAAAAGAGATTAGATGATACAGCGTAGTATCATCATCATTGCCGTTCCAGCGTGGTATAATAAAGCTATTGTTAGGATGCGAACTGGTAGATTTTTTGTCCCAGTCTATGACTATCACACGCGACAGATCTCGATTCAAATTGTCCAATTTTTTGACATGATGTCCGTTTACAAATTGAGTGGAATCACGCACAAGTCGATACATTATGAAACCATTGGGATCGAGCGTATCTAACAAAGGAAACACGGTCATGCCTTGTTCCGCGGTATAGACCACAATCTCAAAGTATTTAGCACACTCTTGCAAAAACAGATCCACGCCGGGACGTTTTTTGAAGCGCCAGCCAGTTTCATAGGTCCAGTCGGGATGCACCAGCACATCCTTTAGCTCAAGCACTAATGTATAAGCAGGCTGCACATATGGTGGCTGCAGTGGATCAGGCAAAAGCTTTCGACTCGAGGGCTCCTTTATATAGTTCTGTAGATTCACCATCGAGTGCAAAAAGCGTGCTATATACTGCGTAATCAAAGGCAAGCAGCTGTATTTATCGAGCAACTCTTGACCGTTATCATCCTGCACGGGTTGGCCAAAAAAATAAATGGCCCAAAGTGAAATGATTAAGCCGCTACAGCTGCAGATGCTCATGCTCCATTTCAAGCGGCGCTCTTGGCGCTGCTTTTCTTGTATCTGCTCCTCTTCCGTTTCGCGCTGCTCCTGTTGACGAGCTGCCTCATCTACAACTTCTACGGATGTCTGTGGAAACATTTTGGACAGTAAGCCCGTAGTTTGTTTATCAACGGTGCCGTAATGACGTTTTTGCAGCAAAAAACTAACAAATGTAAAGCGTGGTGTGTACATCAGGCACTTGGAATAGGCTAGCTGCACGGCTGCAGCTGGGACTTCGATTGGCTTGGTCTTGCAAAAGGCATCCATCAGCAGCCTATTACATAGCGCCAACTTGAGCACTTGACGTATTCGGCTAGCCTTTTGTAGAAACCGCACATTCCTCCACAAAAATCGCACTTTGGGCAACCAGGACATTGCCTATCTTCTTCGCCAGCTCCTTTTTTTAAATAGTACTAATGGTATGCAATTTAATAACTATTAAATTTGTCATATTGTCTTTTATATACAAAGAAATTTATTTTTCATTCACTTTTGTTTATATATATTTTGTTGCTTATGTCAAAGCCGATTATGTATGTATATCAAACTTCTAAGGAAAAAATATTCCCATTGACAGCAAAGTCTAAGGATACAGCTTTGGTCACAAAGAGTAGTTGAAATTTTTTTTTAGTTTCTAAGATTCGCTTGTTGTTGATTTCAACTCTCCTTTATTATCCGGAACTAGCATATCCAAATCATCTGTGACCACCAAATAAAAGTGAGTGCTTTGAAAAGAAAATGTTGACCCATTTGGTCAAGGGTATAATAAATTAGTGTAACATGTAATACAGACAGAAGAAGCCACGACATACTTTAAGATCAGCATTGACTAGTGCATCGGTCTATCAGTATGGCACCATGTTACACCCCTTTTAGGCAAAAATTATCAAGGTATAGACATCCATATACTACATCCAGCTCTTGGTAGTCATCTGTTCGAAACCTCAACTCTTCTCATAGATGCTGCCGCAAAGCGCCCGAGGCCGATCCCTCTAGTTTCTTAAATTTGAATACGATTTGTAATCACAGCTCAAGTATTTATGTAAAATTATAATTTCTACTCAAGCCTCTTGGTCCACAACGACATCGTGCGTTATATGCTCGAAGCGTTTGTTAATCAATTGATCAGCGAGACAGTCCCCGCAAAGATTTAAATAACAATAACAACTATTACAGCGCCAGCGCGCTTGGGTTACGGCAGCCTCGGTGCACTCGGCACACCTGGGCGCCAGCGGATCGGGATTATAACCATCGGCAGTGTTAACTTTCTCATCATGTATGGCTGTCAGTATGTCTAGCTGCAGTTGCCGGCTGCGCTGCGCCTCGTTTTCATCTGCAGCCACTATTTCCGTTTTAACTTCGGTTTTTATTTGAGTTAACGCAGCTGCTGGCTGCAAGTCATCCAGCACAAAATCATCCTCTGGCATTACCATGGATATATTTTGTGCAGGAAAGAATGTGGAGCGTCGTAAGTTAAACTTGAGCTTACTGACGCCTTGACGGCGATTTTTGGGTATGCGACCGGGTACGGGCATGCCAGCATCGTGCAATTTTTGAAAGTACTTCTGTATGCGGCTGAAGACCTGCTGTGGCGTGCGTGTGCCCAAAGCTTTGGCTATTTTGCTAAAACGTCGCATTTCCACTTCCTCTGGCGGATACTCTATGAGCAGTTGCTCCAAACGACGTTGCTCCTCATTTGTCCATGGTTGCTTAAATGTATCCGATTTTTTATTAGCGTTAATGGGCGAACGTGTGCTAGCTGAAGCTGCAAGCGTTGTGTTAGATGTCTGCGTGGAAGCAGGCGGACTAGTGGGCGTCTTAATATTGCCGCCTTCTTTAGAGAACGTGGGCAGTTCGGGCAGCTGCAAAAATGACATTTTATATAAAATCAAAGCATTAGTCATAGCAAAACTTACCTTAACCGTGGTTATACAATTTGGTAGAATTAAAGGTTCATTATTGTGTACTTTATCAATTAGTAGCTGTGGATTGTTTAGGTAAAGGTCGCGTGTCTGCTCGAGCTCTGTGATCTGCTGATGCACGCAGATACGCTGGGCCTGCAGCATGGCAATGGTGCGCAGCAAGTTGGAATAATTTTTATTACCACGTAGGGCCAAATGCTCGGTTTCAAAACAAAATACATCGTTTTCGCTATCCGTTGATTCCAAATCACTTTGGTTTTGTTGCATTTTTGCGCTTTACTGCAGTTTGGCATTAACAACGAGACGTTGACATAAGCTATTGTACCAAACAGCTTTCAACAGCGCCTTAATGAACGGTTAAGCAGCGCAGCCAGCAATTTTTTCACTGCTATATTACTAACTACCGCAATTAAATTGAATTTTGATTGTAATTAGCAACAAAACTAGAACATAAAAATTATTACGTTATTAACATTATTAATTTTAAAAGTCGGCACATATATTTGCCAAAATGCTATTATGTACTTAACATTATTAAGCTAGGCATGAAAACTATAGAGTTGCCGTACTTTGCTTAACTAGGTGTGGCAGCACCGCATTTGTGCTATACTGTATTTTGGTATCGATTAACACATACATTGGCCTTATCGAAAAATGAAAAACTAGCTAAATTTTTTATCGCTGGAAAACTGAGAAATTTTTTTTTTTGACAACATCTAATAGGAGATTTTATATTTTGAGCGCTATAAACGTTGTGCACTAATTGTAAAAAACAGTGAAAACACGCAAACGCATTTTATTAAGCCAATATGACGCCACCGCACCGTAGCGGCTATGGATACGGACAACGCGATGGACGCGATAACCGTGGATTTGCCGGTGGTGGCGGAGGAGGCGGCGGCGGTGGTACGCAAACAATAAAATATTTAAGCAAATGGCAAAAGCCTTTATATTATTAACATTTTGCAGTGCGCTCCGGCCGCATAGACCGACGCCGCAGCAGCCCAAGGCGTATGGGCGGTTTGAATAGAGGAGCTGGTGCCGTAAACGATGATTTTGGCAGTAAGTAATTGTAGCAGCAGTCGCCGACTTTGATAGCTAATGCAGTTTTGCACAGATTTACATAGCGTTAACTGGACGGATATGCGTCTGCCGCCCTTTAAAAAGGACTTTTATCAAGAGCACCCTATAGCGCGCAATAGACCTCTACAAGAGGTGGAACGCTATCGTGCCGAACATCAAATCACTGTGCGTGGTCCTGCGCCCAATCCCATACAGTTCTTCGAAGAAGCATGTTTTCCCGAATATTGCATGAACGAAATACGCCGTCAGCGTTATACAGAACCAACGCCCATACAAGCTCAGTCCTGGCCTATTGCCATGTCTGGCAGCAATATGGTGGGCATTGCCAAAACAGGTTCAGGCAAAACGCTTGCGTTCATATTACCTGCCATAGTGCATATTAATGGACAGCCGCCGCTGCAACGCGGTGATGGACCTATTGCTTTAGTACTAGCGCCAACGCGAGAGTTGGCTCAGCAGATCCAATCAGTGGCCAATGATTTCGGTTCAAGTGCCTATGTGCGCAATACATGTATCTTTGGCGGTGCACCGCGTTCCAAGCAATGTAATGATTTAGAACGTGGTGTTGAAATTGTAATTGCAACGCCGGGCCGTTTGCTAGATTTTTTGCAAGAAGGCACAACTAATCTGCGACGTTGCACTTATTTGGTGCTGGACGAAGCCGATCGTATGTTGGACATGGGCTTCGAACCACAAATACGTAAAATATTGGGTCAAATAAGACCGGATAGGCAAATATTGATGTGGAGTGCCACCTGGCCCAAAGAGGTGCGTCAGCTGGCTGAAGATTTTCTAGGCAACTATATACAGGTGGGTCGCAAACGAAAAAACTCTTAATGTTTAGTTTTTTGATGCTTTTTGCTTTAACAGATAAACATCGGCTCGCTGGAGCTCTCCGCAAATCACAACATACGCCAATACGTGGAGGTCTGTGCTGAACATGAGAAGGGCGGCAAATTGAAGGATTTGCTTACACATATTTACGATCAATCCAATGCGCCTGGAAAGATTATTATTTTTGTGGCTACCAAGAAGAAGGTGGATGAGCTCTCCCGTTTTATCAATGCATTTGGCGTGCGCGTGGGCTCCATACATGGAGACAAGTCCCAAATGGATCGCGATAATGTGCTAAATGATTTTCGCAGCGGACGTACCAATATTTTAGTTGCCACTGATGTGGCTGCTCGTGGCCTAGATGTAGATGGCATTAAATACGTTATAAATTTTGATTTCCCGCAATCTTCTGAGGATTACATACATCGTATTGGACGCACGGGACGCAAACATTCCACGGGCACCTCCTACGCATTCTTTACGCGCAAAAATGCCAAATGCGCTAAAGCATTAATTGATATACTGGTGGAGGCCAATCAGAATGTGAATCCACAATTGGAACACATTGCTAGGGATGCAGGCGGCGGTGGCGGACGCAATCGTGGCGGACGCAGCACTGGTGGCAGGCATAACGGCGGTGGCTACAATTCATATAATGGAGGTGGTCAGGGCAATCGTTTTGGTGGCTCTTCGGGCGGAGGTTTCAACTCGGGTCGTAGCACTGGCATGTCAGGCGGCGGCGGCAGCAGCTATGGAGGTGGTGGAGGCGGTAGCAGCTTTGGCAACGGATATGGCGGCGGTGGCGGCGGCGGACAAGGCACTTTTGGCGGCGGAGGCTACTCCAATGGCAATGATAGATACGCCAACAACGCGCGTCACTGAACAAACGCTACTCTAACATTTTGGTTACCAAACACTACACCTCTGCATCTCAACAAAAGTTTTGAAACTTTATTTGCTGCCCACGCAGGCGCCTCTCTATCTATACCAAACTTCCACAGCTCATTCTTATTTATTAAATTAAAAATGCGTAAAATTTATAGCGAGATTTATAAATTTTACAATTTCAACGTCTGAATGTAAAACTTATTTACAAAATAAAATTGTCAAATTTTATATTAATTAAGATACCCAAATGAAATGCGAAATTTGCTTTCTTCTTTTTTTTTAAGTTTACATAAAAAATTAGCGGACATTTTATTTAAGCAAAGCTTGTTGACCTTGATGACCTTGATTGAGTGTCCTTAAAAACAGTTGCTATAAAATGAAATTAATGCTAAATATATTTGATTTGTTCTGCTTCTTGTTGTTGCTGCTTTGCGGCTAAAATGTTGTTGAATGCCAACAAAGTTGATTGTTCCAACAGTTTGATGCACATTGTGCGCAAATGCAGTTTGTTATGCACTGTGAGCGCGCCCCACAGTTTGAGAGCCATTGTTTACTGGGCCTGAGGCGAAACGCGACGTGTTCCTGTAACAAAAGCAATGACGTCATTATTATTTGTGCTTAAGTTTATATGTATTTTTAAGGATTTATGTACTAAGATATAGTAGCATGTACTGACGCTGACAGGTTTCGGTAATAATAAAATTAAGAAACGTGTGTATCATGAGAACCTAAACACTTTTGACTTATTTCTAAGGACAGGGAGCAATAATACGCAGTTTAATTTGTAAAATACTAGTGAAGCCGTGCCTGCGGGCAGTGAGTTGGAACAGGGGGGATTCCTCACGAGCTCAGAATTTCCCAAACATTTAAAGTCTTCAGAAAAGAGCAGTGCGTCGCCACCGGACGCGCAACTCTCTAGAAGGCTTGCAAATTTTATTGATATTCGATATCTCAGTTGTTTATGGTCCGATTATTATATGGCTCAAGATTTATTCATTTTTCAATAAATAATAATAATTTAAATTGCAACAAATACAGAGCCTTACAATTTTTAGTAATGGAAGAGCAGTCCAAGTCAAGTTGAGCTTTCTTAGTCTTATAATCTCCGTTCATGTTCAGATGTTACAAATGCCCACTACTACCTTAAAGCACTTGGTATAAAAGAGAAGGTATATGATAATAATAACACAGGACCACAAAGAAAATTACATATGGCTTTTGCGCCGCTGAATCGGAATACGAGTTCCAAAAGACCCCAACAACCAAAAAAAAAAACCGATTTTCAGGTTTAGAAATCAGATCATCTTTCTAATATGTGCAAAATCTATACAAAATTGTCGGAATATCAATCTGTTATTTTTTTTTCTTATCCCCACTTGCTATTTAGCTATTCTGCTTACCTTTCTCCTTGTGCTTGCGTTCCTTGCGGCCACCCTGTTTGCCACCAGCTCCAGCTGGATTACATTTTTTGCTTGTTTTGCGCACAGGTTCGCAAAGTTGTTCCTTGTTGTTGGTATTGGTGTTGGCGCCGTCCGTTGGTTTCAATTTGTCCTCACGTGTCATTTGTCCAGCAGTGCAGGCAGACCAGGCTCCCTTCTCATAGTGGCAGGCTAAAGTACAAAGGATAAAAAAAAAAAAAAAAAGGATTTCCATTTTAAAGTAAAATTTTCATTTTCGCTATGTTGTTTGTAATTACAAATTCATGGAACAATAACAAAAAGTGGTTCAAAATGTATGCAATAAATAAAGTCTACACGAAATGTGCGCTAATTGTTGCCTTCAGGAGCAGAGCCAAGTGCAAAGACATCCATTGCACCTATGTGAATCAGTCGGAGCAGTGTTCGACAGTGGCATACCCAGCAAAAACATTTTTTCAAAGGCAGCGATTAAGTTTTTATGCATATAGGGGTATAAAGAATGTTTTTTGTGCAAATGTCAACATTTCATTCTTTATAAGGCTCACATGAGTCTGCGTACAAAATTCTGAGGCTCTTGTTTGGATAAAATTTTGGCATCCTTTCAAGTTTTTATAAGTTTTAATAATAACCTAACAACAAGGTAATTATGTCATTCTTCTTCGGGAGAACGGGGCTGGACATTGACAAGCATCAAAATAATACCGCTGTCGGAAATGCGCATCTTGTGTTAGAATTTGCTGTCTCCAACTCTTTTGGTTTCTGAGCTCTAGGTGTTCATACGAACAAACAAATAGACGGACTTGAGGTTGTGATACAAATATTGCACAAAACTAATATACTCTTATATCCCTATGGTTATAGTGTATAAAAATAATAGCCGCAAGGGGAGTTGTGAGCGGATTAGGAAGCGTATGCTCTCAGCTGGTAGTCTAATGCATCCTGCTGCCAAAGCTAAGCACCTGCAGATTTTGTGCATAAGTGTGGAAATAATCTAAATGGCCAGCAGCTGGCTAAAAAAAGACAAGTGCAGCAATTAAGGCTAGCATTAAGCTTTCGAATATTATATACACTAACAGAAGTCATTTCAAGCCTTTTTGAGGTTCAAATTATATATGGCTTTATATTTTTAATGTCTTCATAATAATTTTTATTTTATCGGACGTGCTACGGAAAACGAATCCTAATATTTCATTCCGAATGTTTTATTCGGATTCGTTTTAAAAGTGTTTGTTTGGGGCTCCCAAATTTCAACAAAACGAATTTTTTATTTCGAAAATTATTCGAATTTGTTTTGAAACCACTTGTTCGGTTCTCCCAATTTCATCAAAACGTATTTTTTATTCTGAACTAGCTATACCCGTCACGCCTTGCTGTGCCGTTTACTAAATTTAAAGAAATACTAATATCGCTACAACAATATTCAATTTTTATTTTGAATAATTGTGTATTTTAATTCGTTTTATCGAGAAAAGTCTGACAATTCAAGTTTTCAATTGAATGCTATTTATTGAAGTGCATTTGGATACACAATGTTTTTTGGTGCTCCATCTGGTCATATACGTATAAGTCAGATGGTTTTCCAACACCTGAGCATGCTACATATAATTGTCCATGGGAGAAGCATGGATTCTCTAAATTCAATCCACATACTTGTAACGATTGTCCTTGCGCTTTTTTGATGGTCATTGCAAATACGAGTCGTATTGGAAACTGCAAACGTTTTGAATTCGAAAGGCATATCTGTTGATATCATTGGAATGCGTGGTAACAGCACATTTTCTCTTTTGAATTTGCCATTCAAAATGGTTGCTTCGATGATATTGTTCTTCGTTTTTTTCCCTGCAAGTCTGGTTCCATTTGCAAAGACGTGGTGGATCAATGTTTCTGAGGAGTATAATAGGAACACCAATTTTCAAGCTCAAAATGTGTGGTGGCAATCCTGGTAAATCGAGTGAATTCGAAAATTCAGTGAGATAATGCACAACTTCGTCTTGACTCGCCTGGTATCTCATTTTGTCACCATTCATGAGATTAATAGCATTGACATCCACGGTCTTTGCAGCTAATATTGCTCGTTTATTTAGCCACTGATGATTCTTGTAGTTTTGTATGATATTTTGGAAAACGCGTCGAATCATAACTTCTTTCGTTTCTGTGAGATTTCAAAAATCTGGTGGGAATTTGATGCATTTTGTGGATACATCAATTGGTATTTTTCCATTTCCAATAATTAAGAGTTGTTCTGCGAAACGTTCTGCAGAAGCATCATTTTGTAATTGTACACGCATTTTGGTGGTCAACGTACGTATATCCATAATCGTGATGATTTGATACATGCACTCAGTTCATCGGCAGGAGTTAAACGTAGTATGACGGGCAGAGTTTGACGAAGTTAGCCTGATAACATATTGAGTGCACCACCGAAGGGCTGCATAATGAGTGCTTCCAAAGATTTATTATGCGCCATAGTACATTCATCCCATACAATGAGTTTGCATGTTTGTAATACTTTACTCATTCCTGAATTTTTTGAAATGTTGCACGTAGGTGTTTCGATGAACTGCATTTTTAGTGGTAGTTTCAGTGCTGAATGTGCTGTTCTACCACCATCCAATAAAGTGGCTGCAATACCAGAAGAAGCAATTGCCAATGCAATATCATTAGCAATGAGCTTCCAATTCAAAATGTTCGTCTGTCAAATTTGAATTGAATGGAAACTGAGTGAACACTGTGCTTTTTTCGTTGCATTTGAAAACTATGCTCAGTACTCAGCGCCACCTACCGAAAGCTGTCCATACTTACGTTATAAACTTTCTCGACAACATATCGAGCATAGCCTGTAAATATGAACACAATCACTCTGCATTTAAGTGGATTCTATAAGCCTCGTACAAACATACATTCATTTTTATATATATAGATATTTTATTCGGATTCGTTTCAAAGCCCCAAGTTTGGCGCACCCAAATTTCAACACAGCGGTTTTTTTATGTGGTTTAAGTCCGACTACTTTGTTGCAATTGGGCAAATAGGGATTTTTAAATTTTTTGGATATTTTTTATTAATTATATTTAATCTATTTATGCCAATGTAAAGTTAGCAATTTATTAATAATTCTTTTTAATTAAGTAAAAGTATGAGAAGATATCGAAAAAGAAGATAGCACGCAAAAACGAAAATGAAACAAACAAACCAACAAATGGTCCACCCTATACTTTGTAGTTACAAAATTTTGAATATTTTTGTACTTTTCATTATACCTTGTACTTTCAGGTAAACAAAAAAATTTGTTTTTTGTTTTCAAGGGCATCTCCAACGCGTCCGCATCGGACATAAATGTTCGCTATATTTTACTTTTTCAATATATATTGCATATTCTTTCTATAGAAAAATATATTCAATAATAGGATTTTTAATTTTCTATTTAAAGTTATCAGATATAATTAGAAATATAAGATTATATAAGAAAATTGCTAAAAAGCACGCCGCAACATTTTCAAAATTTTTTTGCACATTGTCATCTTGCCGACTGCATCGAAAGAACATCAGACTGAGATACCAACGCAAGGTTATATTAGGATCGTGCGATTTATGCGCGAATAACTATTAAGGACACTCGTTGTTGCTGCTGCAGCTGCTTTATGTGTGGCAAGTTAAAGGTAGCGCAACACTCAAATCCACAAACTACATTTATTCGCATGCAACAACTAGCAGCAGTTGCGCCACAGACTTGTGGCTATCTTTGCATTTATGTGTGTGTGTTTGTTGCATGCATGCTTTTGCTTTCTTTGCGTAGCAGCAGCTTTCCACACTTTTGCCTCGCTGCTTTCGGCAGGAAATGCGACATTTTGACAGGAAGCAAATTGAATGCAGCATTGTTCGTGGCAAGCTTCGCCCTGTTTTTCTATGGTATCGCCCGCCCGCATGCAACTAGCTGTCACTGTGGCCAGCAGAAATGCTGCTCTCTTTGCTTGCTTAATTAAAACGTTCCAACAACAAATCCAACTACAATGACGTCTCTGACTGCAACAACAATGCAGACGGCTGATTTTTATTTTCTAATTGGAGGAAATGCGCCTGTCACACTCCGTCCACATCCCCATCCAACCGACCACAATCATCTAGCCTGCATGTGAACGCGCATGTGGGTCGACGTCGGAGCTGACGCTAACGTCGACGCCCAGTCAAAAGTGCAACCATTTTGGTTGTTTTAATTAGAAGGCATTGCTGCAACAATGCAGCAACTAAAAAGCTGCAGCGCCCTAAGCTTTTACTTTTTAAATCAGTCAAGCGAGCTGCTCGCTAAGCTCTGACTTTGGCCAACCTAGCGTATGCGCAATTTCTTTTTTTCCCACTTTTTTCAGAATAAATTTTTTTCAATAACCATCAGGGTAGAGAAAGGGTCATAACTTTGCCACTTAACACTTGTGAGTGATATTTTTGCTACACTCTGCTTAATTACAGTGCTGACAAGTTTTCGTCGAAGCGGAAGAGCACAAGCGAAGAGAATTTCGAAGCAGCGAAAGAGAACTAAATTTATGAATGACAAAGTTTTTATACTCTAAGATAGCTAGCTACTAATGAATTTGTCTTTGGGACAAATATTTTGAGTGGATTAAGCATGAGATTAAAATTTTGGTAACGATATTGGTTCGAGTCAATATAAATGTAGATCCTTTTCTTATCTACCGAAAAATTCAGAAAAATACTTCACTCTTGTTTGTAAAATGGCGCTGATTTCGTTATCATATCGAACTGTACCATTATTAAGCTGCACAATTCTGTATTAAAATAATTATATAAAAACTGATTATAAGACATTAAGATATGTAATAAGATATGATTAGAATCCTTTCCTTTAGTTTGGTGCAGCCCTGAATCTGACATGAAATCATGTCTACATTTTCAGTACCAGTCGTGAACCTGCGTAATCAGTTCACTCCTGAATTGGACTTGAAAATCTGCATTAATTCAGTTCTGATTTATTTTAAAAAGTCAGTCCAAAAATCACATGTTATTGGAATAAATATATTTAAAAAAATTTTATTATTGCACAAATATAATTTTTCACACAAATTATCGATAAGCGGTTGTTTTTCCTCACGAATTGTATTTAAAAGTTTTTGTTTCTCTTTCAATCTCATACTTTTCATGCATGAACTCAGGCCTGAAAAATATATTGATATTTTTTGTTTGAGTTATGAACACGTCTACTTCTGTGTTAATTTGTAATACCCTTTGACAGGGTGCAGAGTATACAAGTGAAAGAGATAAAAGTGGTTCATAAATATCTCTTCTTATGTAAATGAAACCACTTTGTGAGCAGAAGCATGACGCAAGAATGTGACATACATACTATATTTCATTGGCCCATTAAAAGATTGTCATGCTCAGAACAAATTTTTTGTATCATTGCTTTCAATTCTCAACATTAAACAATTTTTTAGCAAAATTCTTTAAAAATATGTAATTTGCTTTGGAAACCTACTATATATAGGGTACTCAGTAGTCAAAAATACATAAAGCATCAATATCTACCAGTCTACTTATTTTTTTAAACTGCTTTTTGGGAATCGTTAAAAAACTAAAGAGAGAGCTAAAGAGAAGGGCCTCAAAATGCATGTATAACCAGTTGTAAATTGAGTTTGTCACTTCTTTGAAGTGGAATATATATTGTACTGACAAATATCCAAAATTTTATCTTTTCAATGACATCTCACAAAAACTTAAATATTGCTCACGTTGTTAGTCTGGCACTTTTGCACTTATGTCTCGTTGTTAGGATTGTTCACGAGTCTACTCGGGCACTTTTGACTCTAAGCATTTTTGCAAGTCAAATGGAACACCCTAATAGTAAAAGAAAAAGAGTACAACGAGCAAAAAGTTTAAATGTTAATGGCATATAAAGCAAAAACCGGTACAGCTGATTATACGCTGTAGCCATTGTCATACTAGATTTATGCAGTGAATGTAATAGGCAGACGGAGACGGGGCAAACCATAAGTTCTTAATACCAAAATGATTATTATATCCTTGGGTAGTGTCCGAGTAATATCCATTCTTTATGCATCTTGGAGAGATACAAATCTCAACAAATAACAAGCTTGCCGCACGAAGGTGAAGCTCATTGATTTATATCGACTAGGGGGCTCCGAACCCTGCGTGCTTCGCAGTTCTTTTCACTATTGTAATGCTTACCTTAAATTCGCACTGCACAAATGCCATAATTTATCCAAAATTTTAAACTATTCTTGAAAACAACTGTTGACACGAAAAATTAATGCCATCAAATATTGAAACAAATGTGAGCAACAAAATTGAAATAACGTGAAGTGAATTGTTGTTCAAGGGTTGCTATTGCTGCCGTTGCTATTCCCGCTTTTACGATGCTTTTTAATGTTTGGTATGAGTTTTCACCTGCATGATTTCAACGTATCGAGCTGAAAATTACATTGTGCACACTCTATGAAGTGTGGCTTCACATAGTGAAAGTTTCACCTCGATACGTTCACGCATACGAACACAATCGGTACCACACTGATTTTTTTGCTAACGTAGTTATATATAGATATCTTGCCCCATTCCGTTGGAGCACAATTTCTGGATTTATAAGCCATAACAAACTATTAAGTTCCAAAGAGAACTTTAAACCCAATTACCCTTAAATCTATTTATTTTAATATGTTTACATTTCAAAGCATAATTTTTTTTTTTTTTGTGAAAATGTGTGTAGGTTATATCGCGGTCGGTAGTGATTCACCATTTTTTTTAAACTACGAATGCCTGCTGACGTTCTACACTTTGTGCGGTATGTCATAAATGCAATAAGTGTTATACAGACTAGGTCTATCTCGAAATCTAAGTATAGGGTGGATGATCTGTTGGTTTGTTTGTTAATTGTATATTTTTTCAACAAAATTGGTACGACGTTTGCGCGTTGTTCGGTTGTCAAATGATCCATAACTAAAGTGAGTAGTTTTTAATTTGACATAAATATGTCGAAGAGCAGCCACTTTGGACGGGTATCTTCCGAATTATGAGTGTTTAACAACCAAACCCACAGATGGCCCACCCTCTATAACTTACACACACACTGTTTGACATTTATGGCTGTATGTGAGTTATTGTTGTCAACAAGAAGGTTGACTCGGTACTATAAAGTTTTGAACTTTGACTGCTCTCACACTCTAGTTTTAAGAGATCCAACGAATTCGACTCAAGTTGAAATTTATGAGGGCATTTTGCTGATGTATGACTTGCTAACCGTAACTAATTGTTGTGTTGACCCACAGGCTATGTAAGCACACACATATATAGTACCTTTTTCGAAGTCCATCCCACTCCCAACCTAATGCATATTTGGACTTGATTAGCTTGATAGAATTTTGCTGACTCTGTTTGCGCCGCTGGCAGAACATAATTTCCATATTTCATATAGTACTAGTGCACAATAAAGCAGAACCCTGCCCAGCTGCTTGTCCATCACTTACCTTTCTTGCACTTCTTTTGCATGGTCCGTGTGGGCACACAGTTGGACTCGCCCTTCTTCAGGGTCAAAGTACGCGTGCGCATATTTGTCTTGGCATCACATTCGGACCAGGTGCTCTTGGCGTAGCGACAGGTGGAAGCTGTGCGAACAGATAAAAAATATATTGCTTACTATATAGTATAGACTGTACAAACTTATATATATATTAAATATAAAATAAAAAAACAAAGTCTGTTTATTAAATATGCAAAATTTACTTCATTTGCATAAATGAATTTATTTTTTTGTAGCTGTTTGTGTTTGCTTTTGTTTGACTTGAAAATCGTTTAAATTGAAAAAGCTGCAGCTTAGTGGGGGTTTACATACTTTGCAGTAATGTCGAGAGGAAAGGGAATTGAGTGTCGGAAAAAATAAAAGCTCTATAATTGATCAATTTTTTTACGCTGTTGTTTTAATATTATTTTATTTAACTTTACTGCAATTTTTTTTTTGCGTCGCCTTGAGGCAGTATTGTGAAAATCTCTGGCATAATAATTAATGAAATGGCCTGCGGTTGTGTGCACAAGGACAACAGGGATAACGTGCCAGCTGCCATTGTTGTAATAAGAGCGAACATTTTATGGCCAGCCTTTAAAAAACACTCACCACAACAAGCACGGCAAGAGCGACAGGACTCACAAAGTGCCACTGCAAGCGAAAGAAAATTGTTAAATGAGGGGAGCAGGGTGTTAAGGAGTGTAAAGCAAAGCTCGCATAAAATGCAAGCTTAAAGCTTTAAGTCCTGGCTCAACGAAATCACACAAATTAAAGAAACTTACCACATACACACATACAAACGCACACAATGTGTATACACAAAGGAGCCATTTTAATTTTGGTCCTTGGCTTGCGCCTAAATGAGGGCAACATGAAAATTTCAAATGAAAACCAGAAATAAACTTTTATTTGTGTAGCAACAAAGTTGAAATACTCTTTTTGTGGTGATACTTTTTATATCTTGTGCTCTGTAATTCAGAGTAGAAGACGACGGACGTTAGTCTTGGAGACTATATGAGCTAGGATAATTTCGGTTGAAAAAAAATTTGTACTGGAACGGACTGGTCGGTATCGATTCGCTGTTTTGTTCTTAATTTTTATGCCACAACCTACGTCTTTTGATGAATGTGCTGCCCAGGGCTGCTACGTTACTTACTGCTAAGCATAGTAACATTTCTAAAGGGTATAAAAAAAGGACACAGCAACTGCCGTCATGAAAATATATAAAATAGCCGGGTAGACATTTATACATGAGTGTAGTTGTGTGTGTGTGCGTGTATGTGTGTGCGTGTGCGTTTGGGGCACTAAGGATGACTTTAAAATGCCAGTCATTTCATTTGGTATTTCAGCTTGACCTTTGGCATTGGCTAGACCTTCATCTTGGACTTATACAGCTCGAAATTGAAGCTGCCAGAATAAATAAGCATATATTGTACTACTATATGGTACATATACCTACATATAATATATAGATATGGCATAAGTGGTTTTATCGGCTGTCGATGTTTAGGCACTAAGCTGACAGCCAATGAACATTTTTAGCCTCATGCTCATTGGCAATCCTTTCTGGAAGCCCTTAAAAAAATACAGGCAAAATTATTTGGCCTATTCATTTGTAGGATGTGTATGAGGCGTGTTCCACTCTTAAATTCTGCCCTTTTCCAGCTAGCTGCACATTATGCCATCCATTTGCAAGACCATTTCAGATTGTTGAAAATCTACTTAGTACCTTCATACAGCCACGTCAAATTTATTATGCAGCTTTTGAGCTCTTAATGTTACATTAATGTTAAAGCTCTGTTAAGTCAGTCGTTTGTATGCAACAGCAATTGCAGAACCATTTTTACTCGCTTGGGGATTTGTTCTCCGGCAATAATAAACATAGCATATACATAAACGATGCATATATCTATGTATATATTTTATATTTTCAAAAGGAATTTTATTGCCAAAGGTATTGCCTGCCACTATGGGGTACAGGGGTACTGCATTATTTACGCATAAAAACCTCGTCTGGGCATTGACTTGGGCTTGCCAGTTTGAATTATGTCTTTTGATTGTACTGGACCGTTTTTATTATTACCTTACAAGTGGGTATATTGATTTGTTTATGTGGTTTGTTATATTTGGTATTTTGATACCCTGTAGCCATGGTCCCTACGTAGACAAGAAAAACACAAAAACTGCAAATTATTTTGCTTTCAGAAATCAAATGTGCGATTTATCTAAATTTTGTTGCGTCAATTTCGATTGAAATGCTATAATGATGACATACATTCCCATTAACATTTTGGTTTAAAAAATAAGCAGCAAAGAGAAGGCAAGGCGCCGGAAAAGACGGGCTACCTGGGTTAAGCCATTGCAATATTTGCCATTTGCTTCCCAAGCACTTTTTGAGGCTATTGCGTGATAGTGCAACTTATGTCCGAGACCAATTTTTTCATCCTTTGAAAATGAAGCGCGACGAAGTTGTGAAGTTGGCAAAACAGAACAGCTGTTGATTGTTGGCTGGGTTTTTTTATGTGAAGTTTTGTTTTGCTTGGACACGTTTTTTTGTTGGCGTAGACCCCTAACAATGCGATTTTTATTACTTCCGTCTAAAACTGTGGAAAGGTAAAGTTTGTTGATATATAGTATGGCGATAGCCCTTTAACAGCTTAGACAATATTCCACTTTATTTCAGAATTTCAAAAAGAATATAGAGGCACTAAGTTTGGTTTATCGACTCGAGTGGGCCTAATAAACGTGGAAACATTGACATTTTCACAAATTCTATTTCTCTTAACCTGGTTTACCCATCCCCAATGTATGTATAATATAAGAAAATATGCAGAGTATTCAACTATCAGACTCCGATTGGACTGATTACAATTTTTTTTAATAATCGATTTCATTTTGGATCTATAGAGGAAGCAGATTCTTATCTTCTTATGAAGCTAATTTGTACAATATATGTATATCAGGAAATATAAGTAAAGCGGAACACTTTTTAAATCGATCTCTTCGATTCGAAAGAAGAACTTGGCAATATTAAACTTCCAAATTTATTTTTGCTAAATAATTTATTTATTTATTTATTATTTATCGAGCTATCGATTACTTTCGAGCTACTCACTAAAATTGAGTGACAAGCAACTCGAGTGTAAGGTTTTGTTTGGTTAATTGAAATATATTTATTTATTAAACACAAATAGCCTACAAGAATGTTTAAGAAACACCGCAATTATTATCGTTGTGGTGCTTAAAGTAAAGGTATTCACAAAGTAGTCTATTTGTATGCGGTATACTTGTAGTTGAAGTTCCCAAGCGAAGTTACGCACTACAGCTCCCTAAATCATCGGAATTTTGTTTTCTTTTTATCGAGATGGCTGTTACTGTTTAATAATAATAATTTCCATGACTGACTATTTTCTCAGTCTCCCCTGGGCGGAGCATTGGGGAATTCAAAAAATTCGAACATTAAATCTAAAGAAAAGAAAGTTCGACTATGTTTATTATATGTTTTTGGGGTCACCAAATTCGAATCCAAAAACCCCAAACCCCAGCACGTCACGGTTCTGACATAACCTTCAAAATGTCTCATTTCGAGGCATTATTATGACGTCTGACCTCCGAATGCGAAAATCTATTTATTTTTTTTTCTTAATTTTTAAGCATAATTATAAAATCCCGTATTTTATTTTAAATGTTTTTCAACAAAATTAGATTAAACTTTAAACTGTTTCAGTTTTTTTTTATGCAAGTGTATCAACTGTTTAACTCTTTGGTTCGTCAAAATTAGCTCTCCTTTCCATGAAGCTCTTGCCCAAGGCCCTAAACACTTTGTTTGTTTTCCATCATTGAATTGTTCTGCTATGGCACACAGCTTTCATTTGCTCTCAATACACTCGAATTTTCTTGAAACAAAATCAGCAGAGAACAAAAAAATAATTAATTCCAAGAGTAAATTTGCACTAAAGTGTTGGTCAATACAAAATGTTGAAAAATGGATAACTTTCGCAGCAAAAAAATGTACTTGGTGGCGTTTCAGCTCTCAACTTTTTCTTATCCCAAACTCTGTTTCTTTTACTAGAAAGTATTGCAAAATGCGCTGTTTGCGGCATTTTTAACATTGTATATTTGCAGATTTTTTAGCCGTTTAGTGATAGGTACATAAAGCAGAAAAAATAAACAAAGTAATTTTGAGTTTTAACTGAATTTAGTATAGCAATTATTACTTTTAAGCGGCTGAATTAACACCAACACGGGAGTAGAGTCTAACACGCCAAATTTAGAATTTACCAAAAATAAAAAAAAAAAAAACATAAACTGAAAAAAGCAACTCATAGGTTAACCAAAAGTGCGTTCACGCTTTAGCCAGCTGAGCATCACCTCAACTTAATAGCTATCGTGAATACCCTACATGTAAGAAACGTTGTACAAGTAATTTCATGCACGTCACTGAAAAAAGTTTGAAAAGGGTTAGACTATTAAAAAAAAAAATAATTTTTTTTAATGATCCTTCTTGACAAATTAAACTAAGAAAAATGTTTTAAAAATATTCAGAAGTGTAATAATAAAATAATAATAATAATAATAAAAAATATATATAAGTATAAAAGTAAAATATTCTGTATTTCTTTTTTTTTGATAAATTCAAAAAAAAAATTTCGTTTTTGTGCCTCCTCTGTCTAGACGCTTTTAAAGCAACACTATCAGTTTTGTTTGAGCTTTTCCAAAGCGGTAGATTTTTCATACATTTTGTTCTATTAATAAAGATTTGAAAAAATGTTCCAAAGAATTATGTTAAAACGAAAGTAATAAGAGGCATCCATTTGAGAAAAGATAATAAGGGAAGTTAAAATATTTTCCAGTCCAGAAATATTAAGAAAAAACGGAATGCCCGATTTTTAACTTTCCACTAGTTTTTTTGTGAGAAAATTTTTAAAAGCCAATGTATAGTTTCTTATTCAACTCTAGGGTTGCCACCTGCACGGGCCCCGCCTGGCAATGCCGAGCCTAGGAAGTGATTGTCGGGCCGCCGGGCCAATGAAAATTTTGCCGGGCCGCCATATGAACTAAGTAAACTCGAATTTCCCGCGGATTATTAAAAAATGGCCGGGTTTAAAGCAATATTTTATCAATGAAGGAGTAGATGAAGTTGACAAAACGATTTGGAGCTTTGTGAAAGATCAAGAGATCTCAACGAAAATTTAACGTTCCCAGAATGTTGTTTATACTTCGTTCATCATTTAATGCACCACATGACCAAAAGTTTAAAAAATCTGGAAAAAGGAACAGTGATGAGTACACACATTCACAGTGTAATGACTGAATTGAGAGATGGGTTGCGAACCAGAATGGATCTAAAGTCAACAAAAGTCTACCTCATTTGACATAGAATCAACGATCGAAATTTGAGAGAGGCATTATTTGTTTACCATCAAGTTCTTACATATTTGGGAAAATGGTACGATTTTGAAAAATCTCTATTTCAACACTTTTCAGTGTTGAACCTTGTAGACGAAATAGTGGACCGCAAACTATCTTCGAAGCGGTTGATTTGGCGTTGACGAAGAGGCTCTTTACGACGAAATACTTTCTTTGGCGAAGATTATCCCCAAAATCAAACAAATTGACCTCCCTGTCGATATAAAATGGGTAAAAATTTTCGAAATTTCTGACGGATTTGTCCAATTGCCCTTAATTGTTTGAAGAGTTTTATCGTTTTAAAGTTTTTTCAGCGCTGAAGAATATTTGGGCCGATTTTAGGAATCGAATGAGAGTCGAACTGGTGAAGGCAGAGCTTCTGACGAAATTAATATGAGTTGCGAAGAATTTGCTCTTTTTTTGAATCGACATGAACAAGAGCCACTTCTTCGCATTGTTTCACACACTTTAACGCGACGCTTTTTTTTTTCAATGAAATCAATTTAGAACTTGCAAAAATCGAAAAATTCACTTTTGCTTGCTCACTAAAACGAAGCGTACTTAAAAACTAATGAATATTTTGACGTGTTACTTGGCATGGAAGACAAAGAAAGTCCCACCAACCAGAAAAAAATTTCCAAATCCAATTTTGGCGCGCGCAATTCAAATTCAAATGTCACCTTACTTTTTGGACACAGTAGTATAATATTTATATCCAAATGGCTACATACTAAAATATGAATCACAAGCCAAATCGATTTACTCCATAAAACAAACAGTTAAGAAAAATGAGAAATAAATTAATTATTATTCAATGTCTTTTGTCTTTTATTTGTAATTTTGTCTTTTAGTGGTGTACATTTTTATTTTTGGAGATTAAAATTATGAAAATTTGGCATCTATCAAGGGATCATCCATAAAATACGTGACGCTCCAGGGGTTGGGGGGTCTGGCGAAGCGTCACGATCATATGGAAAATCTTCAAAAATATTCCGTCACTGTGTCACAAGGGGGAGGGGGTCTATTTTGACGAAAATCAGCGTCACGTAGTTTATGAATGATCCCCAAGTATTTTGACTTTTAAATTTCGCTAAATTCAAAAAGTGGGGTTAATCGATTTGGCAGTTGAGCCATTCATATATTACTCTTCAAACTTGTCCAACCTACTTTTAATCGAAAGGCTCTTTTAGAATGCCTTAAAAAAACTGGCAAGATTGATCGACTTGGCTTGCTAGCTGCTAGAGAAACCACAGAGCGAAAGATAGGATGGAACAATTCCAATTCATCCACAGTGCGCCTAACGAAATACTATTTTCCCACTCAGAAATGCATAAAATGATGTAAATTTATGTGCACAATAAATCTCCAAAACGAAACATAAATATGATAAGGAACTTGTCAAATCTGCATCCCTTGGTGGGTGCATGACAGTGAGTGTATCGTTTATACATTTATACCCTTCCCAAAACCAGACCCACAAACTCAAAAGCAATTTCCAATGGCGCGATGCAATTCAAGTAGCGCACTAAAGTATGCAATATATATTGAGCCATTGAAAGTTGTGCCAATGATGCCATTACTTTATACATAATGCTCCTTTTTCTCTCAAAGATTGCACTGTAACAACAACAACAATGCTGAAAATAACAACAAACCAAATGACTTACGTGACTTTTCGCCATTTGCGGCTTTCTCAGCATTTTCCGACTGCTTGGACTTTTGTCCCGACCTTTTGTTACCATGATGATGATGCCCCTGCTCCTGCAGCTGTTGTTTCAGCATTTGTCGCTGCTGCTTGGTATGGCTTCTATGACCAGCTTGTTGTTGTTGTTGTGTGACTTCCTCTCCAGCATTTCCAGCGGTCGGCAGTTTCTTATAGCCTGTTCTACGACCCTGTCCATGATCCGTTGTCGATTTATTCGTTTTCTTATTATTATTATTATTGTCCTTTACACGCTTGTTGTTGCCTGCATTTGCTGCTGCCACAGCATCCACGGGTGTCACCGGCTCCTCTGCCATAGCTCCACGTGCCGCGCGCATCAACACCGCACCATCATGGGTCTCCATAACCAAGTGAGCGCCTTTGGCAAGTTGCGCCAATGCCATTGCATGCTTTCTACCATTGCCGCGATGCTCGTGACCATAAATCAATGTCGGCATCAGCGCCAGAGCCAACAACGCCACATGCAGCAATGCCACAGCGGTTCCGGATGTTATTAAGAGATTCATTTCGGCTTGCTACTAAACCAAGACGCGCACAGAAATCACTGCAAGAATCTGTAATGACAATGGTTTAAAATTAGTGCTGCAAGCATTTACTTGGCTTATAAAGGGCTTGCTAAGACAAAGCAAAAATTTCAAAATGTCATCAAAAATTGAGTTAAGACTTGACCTTAACAATAAACGTGCACACATCAAAATATTTGAGTTGAAGAAAAGTTTTTGCATTTTAAAGACTCATTTGGCCAGGAACTAAGCCAAAATGTTATGACAATTGGCTTCATTGGAATGCCTACAAAAAAATATTGCTTCCATTTTAGCTTTAAGACTTTGTGTCAACTTTAAGCTAATATTATTTTATTGCGTAGCCACAAAGTGTTTGTAAATATGTAGTGTCTTACCTAAGTGCGGATGTTGACCAAGTCAAACAAATCAATGTGAGATGATTTAGTCAAGGCGTTCTTAAAATATATTGCCAATTGCTAGTCAGTCATTTATCTTTATATATATTTGCTTTTATTTTTATTTGTGTGCTTAAATTTAACAGACATTCTATTTAAGTATTCATTAAGCATACGTCATGTGTGACAGCCCAGAAAGTCTGCGAGTCACTCACTTAAATATAATCTACTACGTAATTATGTGAAGTAAAATAAAAAAAAAATACATAAGAGAGAAAAATAAAAACAAAAACAGGAAAAACAACGGCCATTGCACATTAACTGTCATTGAAGTTGAAACAAAAATAATTCTGATTTATGGCAATACGGCAAAAACAACGACAATGATAATGATTTTGATGTTGCTGATAATGATGGCCATAATGTTGGTAACATTTGTGCAACATTTTCATAAAATAAAACATAATTTAAATGAATATGAGAAATTATTTATGCATTCAAATGTCACACACACATACACTTGTACATACAGTATATACGTAGGTTGTCTGAGAAGTTATCGGCCTAGCCAAGAAAGCAAGTTTATCTGTCAGCACGTAAACCGCGAACTCAAAAAAAAATCTAATATCGTGAGTTTTAATGCCTTAGTTTAATTTTTAATAATTTTTTTTTTTTAAATCTGAAAATTAAAAAATTAATCCGCGCTGTTATAATTTAAAACACCCAGTATCTTGTAACATTACAAAATAAGCCTAAGTCCTTTGAATGTAAAGATAATTTTGTACGAATTTTTTTTTGTATCTCAAGACCGCGTCTTAATTAATGCAAGCTCAAACTTTTTATGTGTTTTAAATATTTCGAAAAATTTTAGAAAGTAAAATTGTCTACAAAACTGTTCTACGAAATTTCTGCTACAATTGAGTCTTCAAAAACATGTAACAAACTAGGGCGCTCTACGCCCTGCGTGCTTCGCTCGCCAACAGCCGTATGAACTTACAGCGTCTTTTAACCTTTAGTAAAGTGTGCAATAAAAAATTAAATTTAAATTTTTAGCTAAATTTTTAATTTTATTTTCATTGAAAAAAAATTTTTAAGTATCTGTATGCGTTAACCAGATATGACTTGTTGAAAAAAAGTTGCCTAAGGCAAGCCATATACGATGCGACTAGTTGTCCAACTCGATTATTTATTGAGCAGATTGTACAATCAATTGCATCGTGTGTGGGGTCGTTGTATGAAGCTGTGTATAAAAATGTTTTAATTTGTCGTTATGCAACCGAACTATCGATAACTCGTTAAATAATCGAAAATTTTCAAAAACGAATCCCGCTACTACAACAATGCTCCAGTGGCATAAGCTGTTTCGAGTGAAACTGGAGCTCATGGAAGATTGATAAAAATGTGGTCAAAGTGAAGGCGCTCCTGGACTCTGGCCGGCGCACAAATATAAGCTGACTATTGAAGAGTTGTGGCCGTCGGTAGCGTAGTCGTAGCGTACTCGCTTTACAAACCGAAGGTCGGTGGTTCGAGTCCCCGCAGTAGCACTGGTACATTTGCCTGGCACTGGCATCGCTAGCTCAAAGACGCTATTTGCCAAAGAAAATCTCTATTAATTCCAGACACCACCGTTCGGATTTGGCTATAAACTGTAGGTCCCTGTTCTCTTTGAACAGTTATTAACAGAGATCCCCATACCCCGCCCAGTTGCGACTGACACAATTGTCAGTCAGGGAAATTATTATTATTGATGAGTTGGGAATTTCGTAGAGTAGCGTCCAAAAAATTATAACCGAAGATTTACTTATGCTGAAGAAAGAGTGCTGAACGGTAAAAACCTCAACCCCCATACTGTCCACTTCTGATACTGCCGGAATGCTTCATATTTCCTAGGCTCAACCGGGATCTCAAGAGAAACCGATATAGCTGCAAAGAACAAGACCAAGGGCTCGTGACGGTATTTCTGAGGATTCCGGAAAGCGAGTTCCAGAAGGCGCATGCACAATGTTAATTCCGTGATATGCGTCAAAGTATATTCACTTATATTCATTCATATTGCTTATTCGAGGACTACTAAGGATTTGTAGTCAATTAGTTCAATAAAAATTGTAAAATAATGCAGTCCAGCTAGGTTTTGATCCTACCCTGGTATTTCTTGGCTTGCCCTATTATTGCTGTGTTTTTCAGTTTTGTAAGTTATTTTTTTTATACCCTAAAAGAGGGTTTAGCAACTGTGTGGAATTGTTACTGCTATTAAATTCACAAAGATATGTGTAATTAAAAACTATTAACTACATATTTTTTGTTGTAAAATTCCGATTTCCGTATAAATATAAAACTTGTCAGCTATAGTACAGTCGTCATTTTACACAATGAAGGAGAAAGGATGCAGGGTCGGGCTCTAATAAAATCGTTTTTGTGAATAAAATGAAAAATGAGCCTTTTAAGGCTCGTTAAACCGATTTTTTAAGAAAGTTATGATAAAAGTTTCGCATTAAATTTGTTTTTAAGTTAATAAGGATTATACAGCTGTACTCAGTCAAAGTTTGAAGGCTTATTCAATAAAAGAATCATTTCTTATCGTTAGACAAGCAGTAAATGTGAGCTAAAAAAGATAAGAAAAGAAGATATTTGTAGTTAGAAGCTGCTGCCAAATTCTCATCTCTACTAGAAAACCTAGAGAAGAAAACTTTTTTGATGATGATTACTATGTTTTAAGGATTTCCTTGTTCTTAAATTAACTTTTTTAAGTTAACTTCGTTGACGATTGACCCAACTTGAGGTATAATTAGTGTATTAAATAAGTCGGCATTAACAATTGTTTACGCATCCATGTAAGTTTTTACAAGCGCATGTAAACTTTGATTCATCAAATTACATTTTATTTATTTATCTGTTTTTTGTATTTCTCTCCATTTTGTATTTTGTTTAAGCTCCTGTCCATTATAAAAATGCTGAAAATTTATCCGATTCACATAAACATCAGTGCGTACAGATATACGGCTTATAGAGCTGCCAAATGAACTCAATTAAATGTATTTTTATTTTTCTTCTTATTTTATTTTCTTATTTGTACCCTCTACTTTTAGAGTAAAAGGTCATATAAAGTTTGTATATACATATGCAACAAAGAAAAAAAGCATTGCAGCCCAGACAGAAAAGATGCGTACAATTCCTAAAAAGGTATATCTCTAATATATAGGGTCTGTTTAATCGAACATTTTTTTATTTTATTTTACTCATACGAATTTAAGCTGTAACTTGGAAATTATTCAAAAAATAGTATAGCGCTTTGAAATTATTTGGAGAGTACACGGGAGTGCGGCAAAAACAAAAAAAAAAAATTAACTTGATCCATAAATCTTCTTCTTTTATTCCTTTAACTCCTTGAGGAGCATAGGGCCTCCATAAATAAGAAGTCCAAATCTCAATTTTGTTTACATAAGCTGTTATAATACAGACGCATAAACGTAAATTTTTTTTTATAATATTAAAGATAACTTTGTTGTATTTGTATAACCTAATGTTTGTAAACCAGTGGCGGATCCATGGGGGGTTTCAATTCCGGTCCACCCCCACCCAAAGCTACACAAATGAGTTAACAGTTTTTTGCGAACTCTAATATATATGTATACACTTCAAAGTGAAAAAACCCCCCTAAGACCAATTCTTGGATCCGCACCTGATATAAACATATACATACATACACATTAGTGTGGCTCACATTGTAGAGCGTCGAAAAAACCTAAAAGGCCCTTTGCGATTTTTGTTATATGGGTTATTCCAAGAAACTGTGTTGAAGAAACTATGGGTCTACAATGAATTTCGAGTTTGTGACTACATACATATATGTATAGGGTGGGCCAGCTTTTGGCTTAATATAACTTGTAAGTAAAAAGCAATAACACTAAGACTCTAAGTTTTGCTTAAAAAAAACACAATTAAGGTTTTTATTTTTCTAAAAATATGTTCTGTTGCTTTTCATTACCGGATAAGTGTGACCATGGCATTTAAAAACAAAAGGAAGACTTAGAGGACAAAAAAAAAAAGGTTGGCCTGAAAACGCACAATACTCTTACAAACAATTAAATAACTTGGAGTTATATTTAATAGCAAACGCAGGTTTTGCTATCATTAAGAAATGACATGAGAGTTTTATATACATATGTGAAGAAGGATAGCTGTCGGACATGGGAAACATCACACAAATTAATCATAAGAAGTTACAGAGGCTTGCCATAATAACTCCACATTTGTATAAGGCTGCAAATGAAACCAACATCGCTAAGAATGTCAGCCGAAGAATCGGCAAAGGCCATATAAGAAGTGGTCGCCGACTGGAAAGATAGTCCAATTCTTTTACCCAGAGATTTGATGACCACAAAGTACCAAAGTAAGAAACTTTAGCACTGTTATGAGTTACAAAAGAATTGGACAACGCTAGAGGAGATATATCCTATGTAAATTGGGTGATGTACGGACGGGACTTTGACTTAAGAAGACACCGGACTAGAACCAAGAATCTAAGAATTATATGCCTCCTTCACGGCCACAGAATGTAGGCAGCCGACTAGATCCAGCGCAAATAAATAAGTTTGTCTTGGATAAAAGGCTAGTTCAGAAGTTCTAGGGATAGAAGGGAGCACAATAGATGCTAAGGGTTGCAGTACAGCACTTCTAGCAATATTACTACACTCGCCGAATACTATGGTCCAATTTAGCAATTATTCCGCCGCCAAAAAATACTCTAAGTAGAAAACTCATATTTTGAGCCCCAAAATAATATAAAAAGCTTGACGCGGTTTGAGTTGAAATTTTTTATATAAACAATCTGACCGATTGTTTTTCAAGCTATTGGGCTGTCTATGCGTACAAATATTTTTCAAGCCCCTTAGAAGACTTGTTAAATTCTCTTTCTTTCTGATTTAAAATTAATTTTGTGCGCATATTTTAAAATCTTAGGCAGATTTTTCAAATTATCTTTGAATTAGCCCACTTGGCTGGTTCTAAAATTGCGATATCTTTTTGAATTTAAGGTAAATCGTATATTCCTTTTAGTTTCCTATTTACAAATTGCAATTGAATAAACTAATTGAAAATTGGACTTAATTAAATTATATAGTTCTACAGTTTTTCATGTACCTTCGTGAGTCTAAAACCTAAAACAAACCTAGAGCTTTTGTTGATATATGTATTAGGAATAAATAAAGGGTACCAAGTATTTCAAAGTCAGTCACACCCGAATAAAATTTCATATAAAATTTTATAGCATACTTTTTCGCGTTAGGCCACAGTCACCGCAAAGTTGGGCCACTTTGTTGGGCGTTGTCATGTAACGAGTATGACAGTGTAAAAAATACAAATTCCCACGCTCTCTCTACTATCTCTTAACCATGCTGCCAGTCTCTTTCTCTTGTTCTCTCTCTCTCTCTCTTACCATTGTACAAAGCGAAGCACATCAAAGTTGGTCGAAGGATAAAAAAACATATACTTTATGAGTGTGACAAAGGCTTAAAAAGTTTGCGCATAATTGCGGTTAGAATTCATCAATGAAAAACAAAGAGAAACAAATACTCTGGTATAAAACTTGTAAAATGTTTTAATTAATATATCAATTAGTTTTTATAGACTGTAATTATACGATCAAGGGTATTACAGACTTGTTTAATCTATGCATGAGTAAGAGGGTGGCATTTACGCAGTGGCTGATTTCCGTTCGCCTGTGCGTCTGAACATCTAGATCTCAGAAACCATTATGCACATTATCGTTGCGCAGGTTATGAAATTCAATTCTATCATAATCAATTGTCTGCAGACAAAAGTCGAGGCTTACACCGACACCCGGTACAAATTTGCCACAGAAGTTGTATATCTCCCGATTAATATACATACCACATTGTTGCATTATTAAACAAGCTGCAGCCTGAAAATTTGGTATGTAAATTCATGTGAGCCTAAACTACAGCAAAACGTTGACTTTTTCTAAAAACGAGCACTACAGCTATAAACCAATATTTTGAAACTGACTATCAATAGCAAATTTTTCTAATACATGCAAAATTATAAACGCAGAGTATCCCATTGTCATGCACCACCCCAACTGATAACCTGTTTGTTTTTTGTTATGAGTTTTTGCCCTGTGCTTCATTTGCGGCAAGAGATTTAAACCGAAACCTTTTAAACATGTTGACAAACAAACCACACAAAAACACGTACATAGAGAAAATCGAAAAGCTGAATCTTCAAATTTTGACTCTGAAGTCTTTAAAAATACATCAGCACACAACACTCCTCAGCCTTTGCAGCTTCCACTGATTTGGCTAAAGTTTCTTTGAGTAAAAAGCAACGAATGCTAGAAAAAGACAAAAACTCTGAAAAGTTGTTGGAAAACTTCAATGGCAAGACAACTTCTAAATCAAATGCAATAAATTGCACTACTCGTCGGAGACAACGCTGCTCTTCTCAGTTGTTTGCTGTCAAGTAGAGCTGCTGCAGTTTGTCCATGTCAGAGTTCCCAGTGCCGGGCCTTAAGACAAGCCCCAGCAAATGTTTAGTATTCGCTAAAGCGTGTGCTGCAGATAATGCTGCTTGAGATGATGCTTCAGATTTCGCCTGTGCAGCACAGGATGCAGAAACTTGTATGTCACAGAGAGTGTGCAACTTGCTGCAACTTCATCATTCTTGGCTGCTTTGTACTCCAAAGTCTGTCAATTTGTGCTGGCAAAGTTAACTTCTTGCCCAGTATAGTCACGCCCAGCCACGCCCACTTGCCGTCTAACAGCACTTGCGATTTTTGCTTTGTAGTTCAAAAAATAAATAAAATGGCGAAAATGCAGCAACGCGAAAAAAATTGTCTTTAAAAGCATTTTTTTGCACAAGATAAATGGATTCTAAATGATCGTGATGGAGCTCCGGACCAGCGCAGTGAGTGTGTGCCGTGAGAGCGATAGGCGAGCGGGGGCAGGCACGGTGTGCTTTTGTGACAAAACTCTATTTCCTATAGAGACACAAAACAGGCCACACATATGCAGCGAAAACTATTAGAGTATGGCATTTGACCATTTTATCGCGAACTAAAAGCTTTTCTTTTGTAACTTTAGCCTGTACCTAGCCGCGGATGCAAAAAAAAAGGGCTGGTACGAAATTTATTTACAGTAAAATTACTAAAGTGTATATATATACAGCGTATACATATACAAGAAAGGTAGCACACAGCAGCAAGCAACGCATCAAAACAAAAAACTGCAACTTATTTCGCTTGCAAAAGAAAACAGTGTGTGCATACAAGAAAAATATGATATTTTTTTAAGGGTTTTTTTTAGTATTTTTTTTTGCATTAGAGGCATTTGTTTTGGGATTTCGGGGTGAACTGAAACGGTCTCAATAAAATCAGCTGAAAAATAACATTAATCACCGTCAACGTCTGCTACTTTAGCATTTTTTGTAAGCGACTCAATTATTCCATGATAAGATGTACATCAAGGTTATATATACTATACCATTATATATACCATATACATAGACATCTTTATGCACATATAATCGCTCCTAGTCGGACTCTATGAAAATGTTGTCTGCCAAATTTAGGAAATTTTTATATGCTTAATGACGATTGACAATTTAAATAGTTCGTTTTGGATAGTTGAACGGCTCTCAAGAATAACAAGTGGCTTTGTAGAAAATGTTACAGAACGATTTTTCCTATACGCCATATACTTTGCTATCAAAACAAGTTACTGCTGTTTCAATTTTCGTTTTGACAACAAAACAGAACAGCTGTTCTGTTTTTATATTCCCAAAAAAAAATGGGGCAACACTGTTTGCTCTCAACTCAACTCTGCGGCCAAATCTTGCTTGCATTTTTTTTTTTTAAAGAAATTTGTTTTGTTGCAACTTGTTTTTTCCTGCTGCATACTGAGTTTTAAGGCCAGTTCGCAGCAGCCCGAAACTTCAAATTCGCTAAATACTTCAGAAACTTTGATTGCCAATTTTTGATTACAATATCATTGTAAACAAACGAAAAACAAAAAAATTATGGCCTGAATATTTTTATTTTTTTTTGCAGCAATCGTTGCTATGTAATATAGGTAACCAATTTTGATAAAACTTGGCATAATGATTGGGAATTGTCGAACGACAAATTTGTTTACGATATCTTCAAAAAAAAAAAACGAACTATGCATTCAAGACTTTCGGTTTTTTTTTTCGAGGTTCATCGAAATACCAGCTATACAATATAACCCCGATATCGAAAAAATAAAATAGATTTGAATACCTTGACGTAATGGATTAGATTCCTTGTTCGATAGTTTCATTGCTCTAGTTCTTATCATCTCCGAGATCTAGGCGTTGTAATCTGTATGACAGACGGACATGGGTGTATCGACTTCTCTTGTCACCCTGTTAATACTTTAGGTAAGTTTGAGGGTCTCTAAAGTCTCCTTCTCTTTGTTACATAAATTTTCAGCTTGCACAAACTTAATATACTATTTGTACCTTACAGGTATAGAGTATACAAATTGGTTCCGAATAGTTCAACACCGTTTGGAACCACATGATTTTAAAAAAAAATTAAATATTAAAAGTTTTTTAGTAAATTAATTTCGGAAGCAAAAAAAGTGTAGGAGAAATAGTTGTGAAAAAACTTTTACAAAGGAAATAAAAATTGCTCTGCCTAAAAAATATGGATTCACACAGATACTCCACTCTGCCTTTTGTTGCGTCTTGCCTCCTCGCCTTCATTTGGCTTTCGCATTAATTACACTTGAGTTCAGCACATTTTGTAAACAAGAAAACACTGTTCTTTCCATAAGCAACTAAGTTGCTGTTTGTTCAGAAGCATTTCGGTCAGCTGCGTACAGACCTTTAAGAAAAATATTTTTTTAGATAAAAAAAGACCAGCAAAAAAAGACTCAGCTTAAACATATTTTTTATGAAAAGCATAAATTATGAAGCTTACGTTAGTAAATTCTTGTTACTTTTGTTTGCGGTTGATATTTGAACAAAATTCTAAGTGGGATCACAAAAAATAGTAAGTGACTTATTAAGCTTAACAAGTCTTTCTATGTTCTAGCAATTTTAACATTTAGCAGGCTATAAAACTAAGTTTAGTTAAGATAGGTTATTCATTCTATCCTTATTTAGCCGTTAGCCCAATCCACTAATTAACATATATTTTTTTAATTACCAGCAACTTTCTTGAGCATTTGCAAGAACATAACAATATGTTTGTTTAAAACTTTTCCAAATGCTGCATAATATATGAGCTGAACAAGTTGCAGCTGTTGCAAATATGCAAATAAGCATATGCTACTTGTAGTATTACTTTGCATTAGTGCCTCAAATTAAATCCATCATGACTGTTGCATGGTCTTGGGGAACAACATTTGAGCAGTGCAATTTGTAACGCCTTGAAATATGCAAATAAACAGTCTCTCCCAAATGACTGTAAACAAACTACATAATTCTAATTATTTTATGCATAAGATGTCCAACACTGGACGTTCTTTCAACACTAACGCGCGAGCTCTCTCTCTCTCCCTCGCCACAGTCCCTTCGGCTTAACTAAAAATAGCTCAAGTAAATGCAATTGAATGTGTAGTGGAGAGTGGCAACACGTAATGGTCATAATAGAAAACTACTTGGCAGCCAGATGTAGTATAATAATCAGATGATGTAGAACCGGAAGCAAGGAAGAGAGCAAGTTGGAAGAGCAGCTGAAATTGCAATTCATGACAATTAAATGCAAGAAATTGCAAAGAGACGAAAACGTCCAATATAAGCAACCAACTATATAGGAAGGCAAACAACTTGAAAAGCACAATGGTGTCTTTAGACAGAGACAGCTCGACACAAAAGACTGTGTAGTAGAGTGAAATAGAAACATTGAGCAGTGCGGGCAAACAACAACCAGAAGCAATTTGATATAATTAGATTTTGCAATTTTCATTTATAAGACTTTACTTTACACAATATGTAGTTGCATTTGTATGTGTGTGTGTGTGCGAGTGTAAACAAACTGTGGTCAGCGGAAATGCGGCCAACCGGATGTGCAACAGAGTAGGCGAGAGTGGGATAGAGCTACAGCACATCCGGCCAGACATTTGGAATGAGTTTTTTTTTTTGGGTGGCTTGTGGCAATAAACTTTGCATTTTAAATTTCTGGGCCGAAAATAAAGTGCCAAGTGGTGGGCGGCTTTGGGCATGGCAGTTGCTTCAAGCGGCACACACAATGTAATACAGCAAGCTTTTAATTTCTACAAAGTCAAAGACAACAGCAGGCAAATATAAAATGGACAGCAGCAAAAAGAGTAGACTGTAGTAAGACATATAAAAGAGTTGGACACAGCGAAAGAGAGGGATGTGGATTTATGGCACACTGGCGTGCAGTTGCAATGGATTCCTCGTCGCTGCTATCCGCGTGCGATAAAATGAAATTTGCATGCCTTAATTATGCGTCCAGTGCATGAGACGAACAAGCAACAAAAACAAGAATCACACAGACACACACACAGATTGAGTACGTTTCATGATAAACGGAAACGGAAATGCCAAAACCCCATCGCAATTGGTACTGGAACAAATTGCCGCTTCCTTGCGGACTGCACTATGCGAAGCAATTATATAAAATGGCCAAAAAGCAATATAAATTTGTATATGACTTGTGTTTCTTATTTATTTATATTTTTATTTTTATACACTATAAGGATGAAGAGTATAAGTGCTATGTGGCATGTAATGTAAAAAAACAGAATAAGACGGGGCCAATCAAAATTTTAGTAATGCGAACTTAGACTTTGTCCGGATAGATTTGTCCATTTTTAAACCGTTTTAGTCGGAAAAAATTCGAAAAATAGAACGAGGAAAAAAATAGATATGAACTAATCCGCGTCTCTAGCCCGATGGGTGAATTTTTTAAGGATATGCAACGACTCACATCAAGAAATAGCGAGAAATTAGCATTTACAACACACTACTATACATAAGGTAAGGCTAGCTGAGTATTGGCCTCAAAACAAAAGTCGCTTGGAAACTTTTATATACATATATATTGTTTTTCATTTGAACTACATGCTGTAAAACTTAAATTTTAACAATGTGCAATTGAACAAATTTAATGACACTATAATATATAATATATAATATAAAATGCCCCTTTTGCGAAGATACGCTCACCTAGATGTTAATCCTGGTGGCAAAACTTGTCGTGGCTCGTTCACGGAAATGTACAAAATCCCACGCGTTTGCACCCGGTGCGCTACTATTTAAAACTATGCTGATTTTAGTCCTTTACAATGTCTCTATTTTAGTTTACGCGTAACGCCTTTAAATTTCGCGGCACCGACTATGATACTTTTCACTTTCACTGACTGAGTGAACTCATCTTATTTCTCTAACAGATCAAGACTCCTTCAGATTTGGCTGCTGATCCGCCTCACATAGGTCTCGATCGCCGTCAAATCTTGGAATTTCCGTCCAAATTAACACTAATAAATCCTAAACGGCACTCTGCTTACCTAACTGTCTATCCTAATTGATTAGATAGAGTTCGCTGTACCTTACGGGATAGTGTCACCTACTTTTCACTTACACCTATGCACTAATACACACAGACTACGGACTAATACTAAACAAAAATTAAAGTGCCAAAGTAAAAAAAACTAGCTACTGGGGCCTTCGACTACATACATACTTTAAATAGTATTGGTGAGAGTAAGAGCGCTTTCACCGCTATTCTCATAAGCAGTCCAAGCAGTTTTGCTATTGCCCTATTGGCAAAATTGGAAAACTGTTGGAACGCATATGTACGTGTATATATGTAACTTTTTTTTCATACGTATATATACACATTTATAGAGTTGCCTTAAAGGTGTTCTTGGGGAGGGGGATGGGTTTCTTAAGTTTTAACTTTCGCCATTTCTTAAGGGTATTTCATAGTCGGTCACCAGCTGGACTGTTTTTTTTAAAAGCTTTACAAAATTGAGTGGGCTTTTTATATGGCAGTAAATGTTTAATATGAAAAAATCGTACGATTGCAGAGTAATAAATGAGCAGTTAAAGTCAAGTTTCAAAACATTAAAGGAACAGAGTGTTGTTAATTTTTTATTCTACTATCATCCAATGGAAACAGAAAAAAGCTTTTATTTGTAAGGGAACAATCTTTCAAACTCATTTTGTGCTCTTTAAATTTCACTATTTTTATTTATCGATTAAGGTTATTTTTGGCTGAACACAAATGCAACTTGTGTAGCTTTTTGCATTATTTAAGACAAAGATAAATAAGTGTCACTTGACAAGGACAATTGTATTGCTAACCGAACAATAAAATGGAGAAGAGATAATTTGAACTTAAAAATGCCTTTAATATTTAAAAATTTTCGAGTACATTATCGAATACTTTTTGATTTATGGCATCGTTTTACAAGATCACAAAGAACAAATGGAAAATTATTCAACGACTTACTTTTTTTTTGCTAAGAAAATTAAAATATTGTTCAATTAAAACTAAAGCAAATTGAAAATACGCTGCCTGAGCTTATAATTGGACCAAAAATATAAATGTTACTGTTGAAAACTACTTATTACTACACTGCATATAAGTCATGTGAACAAATTGATAGGCGTAAATAAAGGGTGTTTTTTTATAAAGGTGTGATTTTTTGTAAGCTATAAAAAGGCTAAAAATTAGTTAAATAAGACAACACTTTTATTATTTAGCCACAATTTCGTTTTAATTTTATTGTGATAGATTAATGTCGTGAATTAATTTTGGTATAAATAAAGTCGATAAAAGCCTCGACTCTTTCCCATTTATTTGTTCTTAATTGAATGAAAACTTTTATAAAAAAAAAAAAAACAATTATCGGATACAACTAACTAGGACACCCTGTTGTGACAAAGATACATAGCGTATTAGGAGCAAAATTAACTTCCCATAGCAATTAAAATAAAAATATTTCCGAATAAACCCAAAAAACATTAAAAACAGACAGAAATTACTTGAAATTTTTTAGTGTCATGTTCATGGCGCCATTTGACAAACCTGTGCATTTATGCTAACTATTATAAATACATGTTGCAAGAACTGCCACAACAACAACATCAGCAACAGGAATAACACAAAATTGTGCAACTCATTGCTAAAGATTTATGACAGGCAAAACTTGGCCCAGAAATGGTCTGGCTAGTTTTGGAGTCAGTTTATTCATTGGCAAATGGTATCCTGTGTATGTGTGTAATACATGCAACTCAATACAATGGCAAGAACAAAAGTTGGACTTCTGTATGCAACCATTTCAATTGGAGGCAACATTTTTACAAGCAACGGACGTACAGCCAACCAACCAACAACAACAACAAGAAATAACAAACAAACTGGCAAGGATATTGTTTGGCACGGCAGGAGTAGCCAGTCAGGCCATTCTCATGCAATTAGTTTAAAGTGTATGCAGTCCTTGTGTCTGGCAAAGGGTGCCCATGTGTATGCGAGGAGATCTGGTATATTTGGAAAATGTGTGCCGGTGTCTCCCTTATGCAACGTGCAACGCATAAATTTGTCATTGCCATTGTGTGGCACTTGGCTGCAAAACTAACACAGATGCATGCTGCAACTAAATACACTTAGAGAAAAGAAAACTTTTTGTATGTAGTGGTGTTCAGCTATAACTGTGGCTTCCTAGCATAACCAGTTAAGTCCACTTTTAAGCTTTACGAGATAGTGCGACTAAAAGTAAATGACAGATACTTCTGGCACGGGTAACAGGGTAAAGAATTTTGAAAAGCTTTCGAAAGATCAAAATAATAAATTTTAGTTACAGCATGATAAGAAAATGGCTACTATTGGATTTTGAGCAATTTTAACTAACAAAAAGGTCGTTCACGCTGCAGTTGCTTTAGATATTCCTAAGTTCCTCAACAGTCTGCGTGAATACCTGTATAACTACCCTAGGAAACATCTTCTACGTTTGTTTTAAGGTGTTAGTAAAGTAAAGAAAACCGCAAAATATTCCTAAAGGTGAGCATAGAAACAGGGTAGACAAATTGCAACAAAAACAGGCCTGCTTATAGTTTGCAAATTTTTGCACCTTGATCGAACACCTTTATTTCTGAAGTGTACGCACATATACTCGTTTATTGTTTTTTTATTGCTTTTACAAAGGGTTTCAGTTTGATATGACAGCTCTCTTGGTTCTGTCCCTGATTCTGTGGGTAAGATCGACTTCTACTTGGACTCCTACAAGCACTGCTACAGTTCCAGTTCCATTTACAGTCAACAGTGCAGACTCCATTTGTTTGCGTATTTTCCAAAGTTCCATTGTATTTCTTCCCTCAATAGAGTTTTGCATTATAAATGCAGGGCTTTAACTTGACAACAGAACACTGGACAATCTCTTAGTCATTTATAGAACGCAAGTAAGAGATGAGAGGAGCTATGTAGGTATATTATTATGATATGTCGCCTTTAATTGGTTTTCGCCTGGCTAACATGAGGCAAGCTTCAGTGTTGGTTAATGCACAAGTGTGTGTTTGTTTCCTGGCACAACTTTGAAGAGCTGTTTGTGGCATTATCTAGCCAAGTATGACGAAGCATATATTCAGTCTTTCCAAGCCCAGCTCCATGTTTAACTTTGCCAAAGTTGCCACATTGTCTGATATAATATGCATGTGTATGAGTAACGGTATTTTTAGGGACTCGAGTGTGTGGGTGTGTGTGTTTACTTTTTTGTGACTTTTGACAAAAGTTAGTCGAGCGCACTTATATAAAATTGAATTTTTGTATACTTTGTAGAAGTTTTTTTATTCCACTTTTTTTTGAAAAGTTACTTTTAAATGTAACATTATACTTTTTTTTTTATTCATAAGTTAAGGCCGTATTTAAGCTGTATTAAGAATAATAAATAATTTATAAACGGGATTAAGAACATCGAAACATAATTTTATTTTTTTAGGCTTGAGTCATGCACATTTAACACAAATATGTAAAATACTCCTCCCAAAAAGCGATTTTGATTCACTTTTATATCCTTGTAACATAGAGCAAGGACAATCGGACTTAAAATAGCCAGATCTTTGAGATAAAAACAGCTAGTATATTCAAGCTTCTTCTTTCGTCTGTCCCTGAAAAAGATTTTTTGATTTTTTTTATCCCTATGTGGGCTTGACTATAGTCAAGGAACTCTTAAAACTTCTGAACGCCAAATTGGATTTGATATCTTATTTAACAAACGAATTATGCATCTTAAACTTTTGGGAGCCTTAACGAGTTGTATAATCGAACTCCCATATCAAAAAAAAATATAAAACTTGTCTTCCCGGTTGCTCAACTCTCATCATCTCTGAGATCTAGGCGTTCTTACAGACGGAGAGATGGTCTATGCCTTCAAGTCCATATCAGATTCTCCAGTCATTCTGAGCATATTTTGGGTTGGTTTGGGAAGTCTCCGTCATATCCTTCTCTCCGTTACATACAGTTTTGTATAAACACAAATTTATCTTTTAGTTGACATGTACACAAAAGCTCGGATCAAATCTCATGTCACTACTCAGTTGCTAAAAAAATCGGTTTAACAGAACATATTCACATGGCGTTTTTATAAATGTATATTTTTTAAATTAAAAATGCCACACCAAACCCATAAATAAATAAAAAATATAGCTCAACTGGTGCACAAATAAAATATGCATAAACAAAAAACACCCAAAAATAAATAAAAAATTTAAAAAAAAAAAAAAATCTTTAAGCTAAAGCCGAAAAAACAACATGTGGCACCGTACAACACCGAACACACACAAAACCAATTAAAATTTTGAAATATTTGGCAACTTTTTTAAAAACTTGTTGTTTTAAGCTTGTTGTGTTTGCATAAAAAATATTTACTTGTTGAGGTAAGCATAAACAGCAGAAATTACAAACACATGCGTAAAAGAGAATATGCACAAAAAAGAGGGCATAAATTTAATATTTTGCGTCGAATTTTGTACACTCTTTTAAAACAACTATGTTGGACTATTGACGTCCAAAGCTAACCGAAAAGCATTTTTTGCAATACTATGCATCTAACTACTATTATAATAATATTAATATTTTTTGATAATATTGTGTCACCTTCGGTGTGACATAAATATCTTAACGTGCTTTTTATAATATTGAAAAATATTTCTTGCACGTCGATGGATTTATTTTGTTCGAACAAATACGGTATAGAGCCAAAAAGTGGAATTTCATTAAATTTATTTTGATACGATTTTTATATTCGGCTTAGACAAAAAACAGTTTTCTAAGAAATATTATTCTTAATTAAGAACGGCATTGGAAACCTTTGCCTTAAAACAAGTACCCAGACTTTCGATGTTTTTTAGTTCACTAAAGCAAAATTAATTCTGAAATTCATGTCAAAAATTTGTTGAATTTTTATGTCAGGTTGTCATATGTCTTTTCCAACCAATTTTGAATAAAGAGTCACTGATTTGGCTATTTATGCTTAAAAAATATATGCCTTATGAAAAGTCAAACTGCCTCCTCACATCGGTTCTTCCTATTTTGACAATTGGGCGTTTAGAACTGCTTGCTGAGAGCAGCGGCGTAAGCGCATTTGATTCTCACCAAAACTAGTTGCACTGCTTGGTGAGAGTAAGCCGCGCGCTATCGTACGCTACTCTCAGCAATACTGCGGAAGACGTAGCGGATCTTTGATCGATGCGTTGTTAATGTGTTAGTATTAGTGAGTAAGGTGTTTGTAAGTTGGTGTGAGAGTAGAGTGGATAATTGGGATATTGTACGGAACGGGGCACAGTGGGAGAAACGGCCTACCTGGCGGCACAAAAAGAGAAATTTCAATTGTCAAATTTTTTAGTTTCTGCCAATTAATAAAAACTCAATGAGATGATCGATAATAGCTCTTAAGTTTTTTCATGATATTTGGTCATCTGTGGGCTTTTAAACAGAACATATATTGCATCAGCTGTAAAACAAAAAATGAAACTTTCAGCTGAACAGAGCTTTGCTTTTTCAACTGCTGTTGATAAAAATAAATGTTTTGAGGGCGAGTTAAAAGAAATTAATAATGTTTAGAGAGATTTCCATAAAGTGACCAAAAAATAGAAAGAAAGCAATAGAACATACGTCGTATTGGATGAACAATGTGACTTTGACTCGGTATACGCTTTTATACTTTATTTAAATAAAATAAAATTTAAAATTAAAAAAAATAATAAAAATTAAACTTAACAAAAAAATATGTTCCCCTACTTTGATCCTTTTACCTTTACTTTTTCCGGAAAATATTTTTTTGAATATATTTTTGTTATTTGTGACGGTAATAATTTCGTTTCGCTAAATCGAACGTTTCTCCCACTGTGCGGCGTCTCTGTCTTATGTACTAAGAAAGATAGTTAGATAAGCAGGGTTAAGATTAGAACTCCCGGTTTGGGCAGATATTCTAGGATTTGGCTGTAATCGGTGGCTATACAAGGCAGATCTTGGGCTGTTGAAGTTAATTAAAACCTTAACTCTTAAATTTGACTGCTAGAATTTTCCGCATAATAAATTTAACTGTATTGAATTTTAAGACTTCCATTTTAATTCAAGTTAATAACAACGGATTCCGATATTTTTTTAAAAGCCAACAAATTTAATTTTAGTTTTCTTCAATTTTTAATATTTTTGTTTTTTTAAGTGTTCTTTTTGTAATACACACTACGTTAAACAAACCCCAGGAAAACCTCAAACGTTTCTAACATTTTTATACTACGCAATAGTGAAAGTACACAAATCGTCTTAACTAAATTTTGCATGCCGAAACTTACCAAATCTTTTTTTGTATCAAATTTACCGAGCTTTGACAACTGAAATAAATAAAAAATAAAACAATAAATAAGACAATTTTATTCAAACTTTGATTTTAAAAGAAAACCAAGTGCATGTACCGTGTTTGTTCATCATCTGTTCGGTATTTAAAGTATACAATTTTGTTTTATTGTATATCGTTAAACCAGGATGTACAAGAATATTATATTGAAATAGTCGTAATAAATATTAAGTTATTTATAACATGCTCGTTCTTTATAAGTTCGTGTGATTGCCTTGATCTTGAAGACGACAAAAACTAGTAGCGTTATTACCCAAAGATGTCATATACATATGACTATGTTTCTCAAGAAACAATTTATTAAGATCGAAAAAACTCTTCAAAGCTATGTGCAAAAATGTATGTAAAAAGAAAGCATATTTTCTGCAGATTTATGTATGTATTAACACATAGAATAGATGCCTCAACTTTGCTGTGTAGACTCTTGTGAGCTTAATAAACAAACAAAAAAAATTACTTTTTGAAAAAATAAACATTCCATTTTAAAACTTGGCTCAAATAGTAATTTTGTTTTCCAACTCGGCTCCCCATTTTTTTTTTTAATTATTAACTGTCCAATATATTTTCATTTATATTTATGCATGTGCGTGTGTGCTGTGTTGTGTTCATAAAATAAAAATGTGATAAAATATTTTGCAAAAAATTGAAAATAAAACTTGCACATGAAATTATATATAAAATTTGTATCTAAAACATTTTAATATGTGTGTGTTTTTGGTATATAAGTGACATGAAATAAAAAGTATATTATATGTACGGTAAAATATTTTAAAATTAAGCTGTTGAAAGTTTAATTTTATTTGAACTAATTGTTGTCTGCTAAACAAAGAAATCAAAACATAATCAAGCAGCAGAGCTGAAATTACGTATACGCAATGTTGCACAAAAACTGCATACGAGGGCCGCCTTTTGTATTTCTAGACTAGGTCACTTTCAGTCATATTGGATGCAAGTTTGTCAGTTTTATTTAAGTTGAGTTTCATATTGCCTGCTGTCACTGTCACAGCTCGCAGGAAAAACGAACATTGTTGTGCGATGATTTATCAAGATTTTTGATGTGGATTTTCAAGGATAAAATGCTTTTGGCAGGTATAAAGATGTCGCTCGTGGTCATCGTTGGCTTATAAATCAAGATGGGCATGGGACATAGCTTGAGATTAAGGCATCGTTGGGCATTACTCTGAGCAGCAGACATTAAATATAGGGTATTCGTATTATTCATAAATTCGTATATTGTATTGTTAAAAGCAGTTTTAAACAATATCAGAAGTTTTTGGAGAGTTCAGAACTCAAAATATTAAATGAATAAGTCATGCGCCTTACAGCTCTAAATAGAAATAAGCAAAAATGAATTGCAATGATTACCGGCACCAGAGGAATCTTTTAAAGCATTTAAAAAGCTTATTTTAGAGCGACAAAAGTGCTTCGAAAAATAGAGTTTTACGCATGTAGAATATTTTTAAAAGCAATAAATTCATTTTCAATGATACTTCCCTATTATGCTAGAAATATATAAAGCAACCCTCGTACAAACATAATTTTGCTGTTATTTTTAATTGTAAAAAGCAAAATAGTTTGGGGTTGAACGCAAAAAACCAACAAAAACTTCTTAAAAGCGGCACTCAAAAACTTGTTGAAAAATGTTAAAATGTCAGTCATGCACTTGGGGGAAAAATGCAAGAGAGCGAGTATGCCACAAGAAGAACAGCAACAATAACCACAAAAGAGAAAGAAGAAAAGACAAGCCAAAAAGGAAATGGCATAAAACTAGGCGGAAAAAACTTGGTATAAACTCAGCAAAACAAAACTCGACTATGCTGTTTTTTCTTTTTTTTTTATAACATGCTCTTGACAACTTAAAAACTAAACAACAAGCAGCTAAAAAAAAATAGAGGCAAAAAAATGATTTCAAATTGCTCTGGTAACAAAATTTTGCCAAAACTAGCAGCAGGCTTTTCACCTTAAAGTGGAAAACTTTTGGCTTACACTAAAAAAAAGGATAAAACAAATAAAAAAACCAATGGAAAAAACACGGGCAAGAACATGAATAAGTTTTTAATAAACAAGTTGAAAGTTTTCAATTCGAGCAGCAAGAGAAATTTGCATCTCGTAAAAATCACAACCAAGTCGACACAGTTCATATTGTGGAAGACTATATATATGTTAGTATATCTATGTACAGTAGAACTGCCATATAGCGAATTCGCACGAAAGCAAAATTTTGGTACAGTCAAACTACCCTGAAGCGAGTAAGACAGAGAGTTTTCTCTTAAATTAATTGTTAATTTCAAAATAAAAAGTATATCAATCAACTTTAAAAAATTGCTGTAGGCAAAAGTTAGCTGTATAGAAGTTCGTCTTAGCGAAAGTCTACTGTAATATGTCGGAGTCTTCTTTGGTCTTACGGTTAGTATCTCGTGCAGCATGTGGAACTGTTAGCTGACAGGTGAGAGCATTTGTTGGCATATGCTATGCCGCCATCTTGCTACTTGCACTTGTGGTAGTAACGGTTGACTGTGGGATTGCAAAATTGTGCCAAGCAGACGCCATTTTCCATGTAGTATCCAAAAATGTGGCATGTATTATCTTCGCTGCCATAGTTATTGCGACTGCTGCGCTTCTGTCGTTGTCATATCATGTTGCATAATGTTTATCTAATGATCTGACTGCTGTTTGAAAGTATGCTATGAAAAGTGTATGCGATATAGCGATGGCAGCGTGACAAAGTTAAGCGTGAGTGGTTGTACTAGGAAAATTCCAAAGCCAACCCGTTTTATGCGTATGCTTAATGTTTTGGTATGTAATTGCTTGTTGCTCAAATCCTTAGAGTTTCGCAATCCAAAAACACTCAATGCAGCATTCAAGAGAAAGAAAACAGTGTTGGATAACGGGGTTGGGAGTGAGTCTAAACATATTAGCATATCAAGCATACAAACTTGCTCAGCGAAGTCGACATGTTTAATCTTGTCTGAAATTTCAAAAAAAAAAAAACATAACACACCATTTACTCTCAATGCGCTGCAAGTGAAAAGACGTACAGTAAACTCTTGATAAAATGACTTGTCATTCGGGTTAAAATGCTTAGAACCATGTGATGTCATAGCGTTGTTTTAAGGTACCTTAGTTTCACTTTTCTATCGTTTCCTTGCAACAACACGTAACTTTTTTTTAGACTATTGTCAAAATATTTGGTACCCAACGGAGGCTCATCTTTTTGAGCTTTTGGTGTTTATGCAATAATTTTGTAATAATAATAAGATCAGCCGTGGGCCAAGAAAAAAAAAAAATATTCGGAAGAAGAATTTATCAAAAAGAGTACGGGCAATATAAAAAGTTATCGTCATAAAAATCGTGATCTGGGGATAAGGCATAAGTTTTCTTATGCTCTTCAACACGCTGAATCCAATTCTGCTAACAGAATTGGTCCACAGTCTCTAGGTTCTGTCTTATCTTTAAAAATAAAAAAAATAAAAATTTCTAGACCAGTTGTCCTGAGTAGTATTCAATATGTTTTTAGGGCTGCTGAATTCGAATCCTTGGTCCAAAATACTCCAGTATTTCTGAGATAATCTTTACAACAACAACGGATTCAATGATTCCAAAATTATAATGAAGATAAGGTCTGTCGCCCGAACATGAAAATCCATTTTTTCTTTAAATAGGTAACTGTGTCTTAGCATAACCTCAAAACACCCCATAAAAAAATCCGAGTTCGGATGTCTGATAGTTTAATGTTTTTTGGGGTCGCTCAACTCGAATCCGAAGTACAAAAAAATACAGCGCCGTAGGTTTCTGAGATAAGAAAGTACCTTTTATTATGGAATTTTTTGAGGTTATGTGCAAAACCTGATATCCTGAGGTTTATTTGATCTTGGATTTTGATTCAACGACACTCAAAACATTAAAAAACTATGGTCTGATCTAAGGATTCGAAAGTCGCTTTTTTTGTGTAGAATTTATACAGCTTTAAAAAGAATTTGACAAAAAGCGACAATTCATCGCCAAAAGTCAACGTAAGAGTATTGAAACATTTCTAACTTTCCTGCAGAAGATGAAGTTCTTATGACGAAGTAGGTCAACCATGACCTAGCCTAAAAATATAAAAGGCGATTCTCTTAGTTTCTTGTCATTCAAAGTTGCACTGTATGTATAAGAAGGCATTGTCTTTGTTTCACACTACCCACACCAAACTCTGTTTTCAACTTTTGTTCTTCGATTTTGTGGCAAGACGCGTAATTTGGTTGTTGCCCCTTACATCTTGCCACTTGCCACTTGGCAATTCAACAAGCGGAGCTGTAAGCCGTCGACCTACTTACTTACTTTACCAGGGACGCATGCTTGGCTACATTTTAACTGCTTCCCATGGCTTGCTATAATGATTATGTGTGTGTGTAGGTTGTATCGGTGTGCGTTTATGTATCTTGTATCTTGTATCTTGTGTGTGTGTGTATCTATGTGTGTGTTTATAAATGACAGTCGATTGCTTTGCCAGGCATTGCTTGTTGGCATTGTAATTATGCCTTTTTGTTATAATCAGGCGTCGTCTGCCATTTTGTACTGCTCCGAACACACTCCCACAAAAAACAAAAGCCTAAATTGTTCTTGCCAAGCGCAGATTACGCTGTTTGGCATTGTTATGTATACCATGTGTAAGTATATATGTACTGTCTGTATGTTTATTATTGTGCAATTGTGCGGAAAAGTGCAAACCACTTTATTTAATTGCAATTCCAAGCGTCTGTCTGACTGTCTGTCTGCCTCTTAAGCTCGGTACTTCAGCTTCCTTTAAATCTGCAGCTACTTTTCGCACTTAACACATTCCAATTGTCGTCTGACAATGCTAATTGTATCTCTGCCTCTGACATTAGATTTCAAAATCAGTTGAAACTTATGTGCACCAATGTGGAAACTCAAGTTTTTCACAAAAACAATGCCATTTTATTAAGTCAGTAGCAGTTGCCAGCTGTAGGAGAAACTTTTCTTTGAAACTTTGCTTATTAATATGAACATTTTGAATAGTTTTTTAAAGTTATAGCCTGACTTAAATAAATTACACTTGAAAAGAGGGTTCCCCTAAACGCATTTGTAATTCAATATGATACATCAATAATGTGAAAATAAAAAAAAAATAATGCGTATCCATTAAAACAAATTTGTGGGCTTAAGCATACACACAGATATATATACTATCTACTATCTGCTATCTGTGTAAATATATATTATATACCATAACTATATACGCTGCATGCGCATACAGTTAGGCATAAGGCCAATAAACATAAAAACTTATATCGCTTGGCCGGAATGAACTTACAGATACAAGACCTTTGCTGCTGTTTAGGCAAAAAAGGATTGTCGTTGGCACATACACACACACACCCACACACAGTCTATTTGTGTGTGGCAAACAAAAACGCGTCGCATAAAAAATACGACTATAACATACATAAAGTATCTACATATCAGTTACAGACCAAAAAAAAACAAGTGCCCAACATGCAAAAGGCAGTCAGCCTTTGACTAGTCCCCGGGCTGCTCTATTCCAGAGAATTTTGTAGGGGGAACACGGAAAGTAATTTGATGCCACGTAAGCCGTAAGCCGTAAGTAATATGCAGCTTGTCAGTTGGCCTGGTCTGTGTTTGTTGGGGCCACAGTTAATGTTAATTGAGTTGTTTTTAGAAATTGCTTTTGCTTCTGTGCTTTTTGTGCGTAAGCCAATGCGGCGTATACGTAATAGCACTTTGCTTACCTGGTATGTAATAAGCTACGTTCAATTTCAATGGAAAATTGAAAAATAACAATAACACTAAAAAAGGGTAACACGTAAGCAATAAGCACAGGCATATCGATAAACTTCAAAACCCTAAAGCTTAACTTTATTACAGGTATAGAATGTTAAATAAAGGGGTAAAAAAGGCGTAGGAAGTGCCAAATGTCGTAGAGACAATTTTTTTGAAACTCGATTTTGCTTTGCCTTACTCAGCTGACTTTTTTGAGCATCATCAAAACAGATCTGGCAAATGTCTTTATAAAGGTGACTTAGAGTGGATAAAATAGGAGTTATTTAATGAAAAAGGAAACTATGCTTCGCTAAGAAAGCCTTTTTTATGGCCTAAAGGTAAAGAAAATCGCTGTAGCCAAAAGACCAGGGCTGTCTTGTTGAAATCTTCTGAACGTCGCTAGCTATATACGACCCTACAATAACAGAGCGATCGGTAATTTCCTGCTCTTGTTCTATCCAAGAACCAGCTATAAAATGCATATTTAAAAAAAAAAAAGCATAAAACTAGATTTTCTATTTTACAATTGATTTAAAACTTTTTATTGATCCCTTTGTTTGAAAGCGAATTTCATAAAACCATTAATTTATGTTTTTTAAATCACTTCTACATTGTTTAATTTTTATTCATATTAATTAGCTCCTTTAAGCATATTGGTTACTTTTAATAATTTGTAAACTTCACATTTCAATTTCGCCGTACTCTCCAGTCGATTATTCAACTTCGTTATGCCATCTTGCAGATTCCAAAGTTCCGTCAAATAATCCTGAATCAACATTAAACCATCAATTTGCTTATTTTTTCCATTTAATCTTTCTAGATTCTTTTGCTGTGCAGCCAATTCTACGTCAATAAATGCTTGCAAAGGTTCGCTGATTATACGGTACAGCTTCATGTTATATTTTAAAAGTACGTTGCTACAAAATGCTTTGGGTGTTTTGAAAAAATCAGCTTTGAGGCATTCCAACTTATCGTCGAATTCCGCATTCGGACAAACAACATCGCAAAAGTTTTGTTTTAGTTGTTTCAAAAGCGGAAGATTCTGCTGCTGCTGCAATTTATTAGCAGCAACATTTTCCAACATTTTTTCATATTTCTTGGACTGATTTTTTATTTCTGCGTAAGCGTTTTTAAAAAGCTTGTCTTGCAAAAGATCATGATATTTCAATTCGCTCAATAGCTTAAGATATTGCTCACTTGATTCGCTTAAGTGAACTTCTGATGCAACATTGTGATCTAGCTGAGATTTCAGTGCCGGCACTTGAAGATTTGCAGCTTTGCACGATTTGTCATCTTTTTTGTTAAAAACTGTAGAAGACTTGACTGTTTCGAACTTAAAAGCTTTGTTGTTAAAACTATGATGTTGTCCCTTTATGTGCTTGATTATCTTGGTTTTTTCATTAAAACGGCTCAGCATTTTACCAGCTTTGCAGCTTCTTTCCAAGGCAGCATCCACTGGCGTGCGCAGCATTAATTGCCAGCCCGCCACAGTATCATATATCTCAGATATTTCGCCAATTTGCAGACTCATTAAAACTTTCTCAAAGCGGGGACTTGTCTGATTAGGCTTAAACGCGCCCAAATCTCCGCCATTCTGTGCTGTACAGCAATCCGAGCTGTTCCTTGCTATTTCATCAAACTTTGCCTCACCTGCTAGAATACTATGTCTAAAATCCTTTAACTGCTTATAAGCTTGCTGCTTGGTCAACCTAATCGACGTACAACGCCAAGAACTAGGCCAATCGCACTCCCGATGCTTGATAAGTATGTATCTGCAACGAAATTGTGTCCAAGGGTAGACATTGTACTGGGGATCGTTCTTGGGCTTGCCTAGCTCTCTGCGTGGATAGTTTATGTAGTCCCTTAACGTAGTCTTGTCGTGATAGTATTTGATTTTGCTATTCCCCACTGAAACGATGCGTTCCTCCCAACCTTCGGGTAACTTTATGCGTCCTTCCACTTTCGCTGGTGGTAAAAAGCCTGTAGAATTGAAGCAGTCTGTGGATGACTCGCCCGTTAAATTAGAGCCATAGATTACTGTATCATTTGGCCAAAACTTTTCCCAATTTATGGGCTCATCATTAAATTTGACCCATTTCGGTTGAGTTTCTGCAGTGCTTTGCTCTACTGGCACTTTTTTAGAATTTAATGCAAAGTTTTTGCTAAAATATATTTCTTTAATGGCTCGATCTTGGTTTTGTTCGCTCATTTTGTATATCCAAAAATTTTATAGTTTAACAAATAAATTTTTGTGGAATTAAAAAAAAATAATGAAATATTTATTGGCCTACTATTTTGTACTACATATACATTGCCGAGAGAAATGATTTCAATGATTTTGAAAAAGTTTTTAAAGTTCGAAATTTTGCATAAAAATAACAATTCCATCATAGTCTCAAGACGTGTTAGCTTAGTAAAAAATTGAAAAAACATAATTTTTTTTTATTTTGACGTGATAAATGATAAAACTTTTAAAAATATTTTAAATTAACTTTAACGAAAATCTGTACCAAAGAAATTTATTAAATTAACCAAACGAAACACAACGAATTTTGTAAAAAAAATCGTTTTTTTGACCGATCGTTCCTATGGGAGCTATATGATATAGTGAACCGATCAAACTTGGTGCAGTGCTTTGGTACTCTTAAAAACTTCTGAATGCCAAATTTGCTAACAATATCTTTACAAACAAACGAATCACAACGAATTTTGCACAAAACACGTTTTCTTGACCGATTGGTCCTATGGGAGCTATATGATATACCGATTTTGATCAAATTTGTTACAGTGCTTGGGGTCTCTAAAAAACTTCCGATTGTCAAATTTGGTTATGATGCCTTCATAAACAAACGAATTGTCCATCTAAAACTTTTGCTTTTTTTCGAGGTCCTCTGAAACACCCCTATGGGAGCTATATAATGTAGTCCCGATATAAAAAAAAATAAAATAAACTTGTCTTCTATGGATTAATAAGGGATCTAATCTGAAAGTTTTGTTGCTCTAGCTCTTACCATCTCTGAGATCTAGGCGTTCATACGGACAGACGGACAGATAGACTGACGGTCAGACGGATATGGGTATATCGACTTCTCTAGTCAATCTGATTATACTTTAGGTAACTTTGGGGGGTCTCCGACGTCTCCTTCTGTACGTTACATACATTTTCGGCTTGCACAAACACAATATACCATTTGTACCATACGGTACAGGGTATAAAAATTCTTTTTCGAGTGCCCTATTAATACAAGTCTGATTTTCTTTTTAGTGTAAATGAAAATCTGAAGAAATCCAATTTTAAAATATTCAATCTATGGGATAAAAGCTGATTATTTGCTTTAATATGCCAATTGGAGTATGCGCTCTAGAACTGAAACTATGAATAAGGTGCTTCCGTATTTCTGAACAATGTCGGCTGATGATGTACACAAACCTAATTCCTTTTATGAAAGTCCGTCTTTCTTAAAGAGCCAAATGTTTAAAGTCAAGAATTAGTCACATTTGGATGCAGTAAAATTCCTTGACGATGTGTTCTGTTGCAAAGAAGACTAGACTCTTCTGAAAGAAGTATTTTCCAGACGTTGCCTTGACGAATTGGAATCCCATGTTAATACCTTGAAAAACTGCTTTGTTTCTGTCTAAGTAGAAACCAACTTACTAACCCGAAACTTTTTTTTTTCAACTTATTTCCGAGTTAATCGAACTGCAGATTATAATTAATCATTAATTTTCCAAACTGCTTCAGTCATCTCAATCTATTGTTCGCTTGCCTTATACAACCGAATATTCCAAATAAATAAAAATCTTCTCAATTAAAATAAATTTTTTAATAAAAATATGTTTAAAAAAAAAGGTATGGTAATAGTCGGGACACCCAACTAAAAAATGTAACCTCTAGTACAGTGTAAAAAAATTCAAATTAATAATAATATGAATAATATATATGATGAAACACGCAGCTTAATAACAGCACATCAAAAAACATTATGTAATGTTTTTGTCAGCTTCGTTTTTTTTTTTATGCGCTGTGGCTGCAGCTACTGTAAATAAAATAACCAATATTCCAATTAAGCAAACATTGCAATCAGTCTTTGGCCAGAACTGGAGTCATGCGTTCAACACGCAGCAAAATTTATAGCATTAATTTCACGCATTTAAGCAATGTAAACCGTCACCGAGTGGGAAAAAATGGCCAAATTGGAGTGCAATAAAAAAACACTGTTGCATGCCACAGACTCATGGATTGAAGGTCCAAGGGGAACAGGGTTGGCATGGCATGAATCTGCCATGGGACAACAACAAAAAGAGTAAATGAGCCAAGTTTAAATGTGACGCGTTGCCAACGCAATGTAAAATGAAATTAATGCGCGGTACGAAATTTCAATTAAAATTGCCCACAGCAATATGAGAGAGAGCAAGGCAGGACAAACATGAAACAGGCGCATATACAGTTATAGTACTTAAGCACACAGATACACCCACACACACACGCACACAGATAAACATCAATGAATGACGTTAATTGTAATTATGCGTTGCATGCGTCGTTGCTTTTTGCACAGATATTTACACAGTGACACAAAAGGCAATATTAAATTAAAAAAAAAAAAAAAATACGATACAGCCGAGGCGTTGCCCGAGAGTAGACACCCTCTATCATACTTCTCGAAAAAAAAAAATATTATATAATATATAATTTTTACCAATTTTATGATAATCGAAAGTAACGTCGAAAAAGTTATTTAAAGCAAAAAAAATTATTTAAAGCAAAAAAAGTTCTTTTAGCTACCGTACAAAAATTGAACCTGTGCACTCAATTTCAGAGAGACACGAATAACATACCTCTACATTGTGTGACCTTCGAATTCTAATAATACCCTGCAACCATTTTTCGGCAAAAATATTAATTCCTGCACACTATAAGCTGACAACTTTATATCCTAAGCCTGCGTTGTTGTTAGAAGTCGAAACCAATGTTAATTGAAACGATTATAATTTTTACAACAAAGTTCTTTAACGAAGCTTAGAGTGAAATGAGAGAACAATCGTCACGTATGTGTATGCGTGAGAGCATCGAGTAGATTGCAAACAATTGTGCTAACAGCATGCTTAAAAGTAGCTAAGTTGGTGGATTATTGCTCTCTAAACTGTACTACTCGGTACGAGGACAACTCGGTTCGAGATTCTCAGTAGAGACAATTATTTTATACTCTTTTTAAAAATTGCGGCATAAACCAATTCTTATTCAAGGGATTATCAGTTGTAGAACAAAGTTCTTTAAGATACGAGTGAATTGAGAGAAGATAAGAGTGAACTGAGAACAAAATCGTCACGAACGAAATGAATGCTTGCTCCCTAACTTTTCAAATCCGTCCCACTACCAGGTTCCATTCTCAGTCGAGACAATTTTTATTTTTGTTTCCAAAGATCAGTGTGTGCGATTGGTTACCGGGTCTGGAGACAACCGCCGGTGTAAAAGGAAAGTCCATAACTAACGAATATTCATACACAAGTGCCAAAAACCTCAGCTTTTTCAAATGCAAAAACATGAGCAACGAATGGGTCTCAGCGATGACATGATCCAGGAACGGAGTGCCAGCAGACGAATGCTGAGATCGCATGCCCACACCTCAGGAGGAGCATTAGCGAGTCCGTAAAGAGGTAAACAAGGGTTTGGGAGAAGAAGAAGGTAATGTTTTTAACATGCTTTTATGCATGAGGTCAAGTACCCTAAAAACGGGGTTTTTTAAAATATCTCAAAATCCTGACGTGATGGGCAAATTCTGACCTCGGATTCGGATTCTACGCAGCAAATTTTCAACAACTTAACCATGTTGACCTGTGTTATTTATTATACCCTGCACCTAAAGGTACAAAGTGTATACTAGATTTGTGCAGTGTATGTAATGGACAGAAGGAGGCGTGGCAGACCCCAAGTCCTCTATACCAAAATGCTTATCATAACCTCGTGTAGCAATTGAGCCATGTCCGTCTGTCCGTCTGTATGAACACCTAGATCTCGGAGACTATAAGAGCTAGAGATGCGAAACTTTACCAGCTGATGCGCATATTTCCTCAGAAGATGAAGTTTGTTGAATCATGTCAATATCTTTCCCCGTTCCCCCGTAGCAGAGTTTCGCGGTATTGAACCGTGTTTTCTCCCACACCCCTCGACATATCCGCCTGAAACTTACCCCATATACTTTAGATAACTTCTTTGACGTAAATTTCGATTTTCATCAAATTCGGTTAAAATTTGCGGAACTTATAGGTATAAAAATCGTTTTGCACCAACAAAAAAAAAATGTTCCAATTGGAAAGTTCTTAGAAGGAATATGCAGGAATAAAACTTTTTTCGAGAAAAAAAGGTGCAGGGTATTCATAGATACTTTTTTTATGTCATTTTTTTTTTTTAACAAATAAATACTTTCCATCAAATGTACACTAAAAATTACATTTTTTATTCATATTTTTTTTTAATAATTTATTATTTACTATTTTGTTTACAATTTTTAATTAATATTTTCTATATGAATTTTAATAATTTTCGTTAAATATTTAATGAAAATCACCTTATGTTTCCTAAAACATTTACCTTTTTGCTTTGTTTGTACAGGGTAAAAATAAATATTTCGAATTCGGGACCAACAAAATGGGACACTATAAATTTCAGATCCCTCCACGACTTAGCTTAACAAAATTCCAATTTCTGACATACATAGTTATATATTTAATTTTTTTTTTTTAGAAAATAAGTACAGGGTATCCAACTGTCGGTAACCGTTCCGAATGATTCAAATTTTTTAGCTCTGACAAGCTTGAAATAAAGCCTTTTTTATGGTTTTAGTCGCATTAATAAAGACCAGGTCAATTCCAAAAAAGTCAGTTACATACGTGCATTTCGTGCACAGAGGTCTTTAAACACATCCGTCAATGGTGGAAAGAAAGTTTTTGCTATATTTAGATTAAGTGAGCTCATCTAAAACAAAAATGTGTGTTTACATGCAATAAAGCGATATAAAAGCTGGACATGATTATTGCCGCATATCACGGTATGCCAGCATTTAAGAATGTGTGGCAACTCTGTTGGCTAGCTTGTTGCCAGCTGGAGAAATGTTTTGATTGCTTTTAAATTTGTAATTATTAGTTTTGAACGAGTTTAAAACGTTTGACATCTCAGCTTTTTTATTTTTTTATTTAATTCAATAATGAACTAAAGAACTTGGTAAATTTAGTGGCTAAATAATTATGTATTAGCATTTAATTTTAATAAAAACAAAGCGGTTGTCTTTTACGCCTTAAAAATAATTTTTTAATTATTTTATATTTTAAAAAATTATGATAAAACAATTTATTTTTTTTGCAATATAAAAATGTTTAAGGGTGAAAAATCAAAGAGAAAAAGTTTACCACCAAATGCTGACAAGGACTAAGGGAGAGTTGGCTTCATATATATATGTACGTATATTATTTTTTGGTGAAAGCCTATTATTTAAAAAAAAAATTATGTTATTTTAGTATAGCCAGGTTTATTAAAAAAACGAAAAAACAAAATTACGGATTTATGTTTCGTATATAAATATGTGTATACTTTTGATCTTTCATTAAAGGCTTTTTATAATGCACTGGTTAAAATGATTCTCAGCAAGATATATGAACTTAATAAGTATACGCAAAAAAAGCTCTTGAAAAAAAAAATTATTTAAAAATGCAGACAGCAGGAGACCCTAAGGCATTATGGGCGTGTTGTCATGCGTGCATGTATCTGTGTGAATGTATCTGTGTGTTTTAATGTGTGCATGTCTGCGTGCCAGCGGCTTGAGCGGATTGCGTGCCAACTGCCTCAGACATTTTTGTTGTTGTTGCTTTTTTAATGTAATTAATATTTGCTTTATACAAATGTTTACTCAAGAGCTAGGTTGAAAAGGGAATGCGGGTATACGGAATCCAGCATCAAAGTCAGCTAATAAGCATTATATAACCAAACTGTCAATTATGGCCAACATTTCCAGCACATATGTTTTTAAAGCAATTGAAACTAACAAAAAAAAATACACTAACAATAAATACGTAGTAATAACATGAATACAAATCACATCCAGAGCCATGTGTGCGCGCATTAATTTGGATGATTTCCAACAAATCAAATTCAGAGCAGCCAAGAAGCAAAGAAAACAACAAACAAATGTAAATCAGTAAAAATCAGAGAACAAAAAGCAAGCAAAGATAAAGAAAAAAATATTTAACATTTCCGTGACTGAGAACATCTGCTGCACATGTGAGAAAGTTAATCAAACATTGTGTTTAATGCTGGCACATGTATCTTTAAGATACATTTCTGTGCGCAGCAAGAAAGCATGCAGTTGCAGACCCAAGTGCAAGCATTTAAGTTAATTAATTATGGAAACAATGCAAGCGACATGAGGCCAACAATTTGATTTGTTTTTATTAAGTTTTTCTGTTGTTTACAAGCACACACAACAACTGGCGTTGCACTGAGAAAAATTAAGCATTAGCTACTTTTGCAAACTGACTGATACATTTTTGTGTCGAATAAAATGCACTTGTTAGTTCTTTAATTTAATTAAAATTGGAAAGTTAGGTTTGCTAATTATGGGATAGCCCTCGTATATTTCAACAATGGTTTCTGGTGCAATTACTCTAGGAAATGTTTCAAGTGTGTTGGTGAATGTTCGAAAAAAAATTGAAAAAGGTGAATTATCGTTTTTTGAAAACACAAGTTGAAAGTTTTGTGTTATTTTATCTTTGTAGTTTGTTTTTGCGCGCCAAAACTTGAAAAAAAAAGGGGAAAAAATGGATATCGTTATGTGATACAGTACTTTCATTCGTAAGGTCTTGGTTCAATCAATGTTAAAGCCTAGCTGGATCCTACAATTTGGCAGCTTTATTTTACAACAATCAACTGTTGAATGCCAGAGTTTGATGGAGCTTCCAAAATGAAAATTGCAGTGGTCAACAAAAACAGGTGACCATTCCCGAAATACTAAAAAAAAAATTATCCGAGACGCATTTAAAAAAATTTTGAAAAAATGTTCTATGTTTTTACTAATCTCTCTGATTTTGTTTACGTTAATAGTCAGTCGATTTCGGAAATGTGTAAAAGATTCTTTTTTCAAAAATTTATTATTTTATTACATTCAAAATTACTTTCTGAAATTTAAATTCTAATTCGGGGAAAAAAAATATATTAGGGATTATGGACAAATTGTTTGAGATGCAAATTTCATAAAATGCTCAATTCTTTTTTATCTTCATTCTTTACCAATTGTTTGATTTCACGAATTTCGAAAATTAATACAATATGTAATATTAGAAGGGCCTCAAAATGTTATACAGAGATACAGAAAGACCAACCAATAAGATAACGCTCGTTTTTTTATATGTATCTGATCTGGGATTTTTTTGTCATTCGGTGCGAAATTTTTCATTCTGCGTATATGCCTTAATATGTTAAAAAGTTTGCTTTTAAAAAAAACCAAATCATTAAAAATAGCTCAATTCTTAAGGTAGATCTAGTGTATAAAATCGCTTGAAATGTACAGGGAGCTTTTCTAGAAAGAAATGTATCTTGACATATAACTATAATAAAGCCGTTCTTCATAATATTAATATTGCGAGAAAAATAACTTCAAAAAAATAACATGGCGTACGGGCTTATAAATATTTCTACATTTTTATTAAATTTAAGCTTTTGAGTAAGTAGAGTAAGCCTATGTCGAGGAGATACTATTTTGCAACCCCTGGGTCGATAATAAAAAGAAGTTGCGCGTAATATTAATTCAACTTTATTGTTTGCTGACCGGAGCTGAAGTGCTCAGTCATATTTTTTGAGTCTCAAGTGCAACCTATGAAGGTATGCTCCATAGAACAGTTTTTGTTTATCTAAGCTTACAAAGCTTGCACATGGTCGAAATTCTGGGGATCATTTGTGGGCTCAGTGCTCTGCTCCAAACAAAGCCGTTCAACTTATTCTCTCAGTGCATTTATCAGAATAAAATTCACTTGAGGCTGCCCGACAAGCATACTATAGAATAAAATTTAAAAAAAAAAATCGAGCGGAAATGCGCGTGACAATTTCAGTTTGAAGTTGCAGGAAAGTGTAAAAATGTATGCGCATAAAATGCAACTGACAGGAAAAGCAGAAAAACCACAACAGTGGTTCGTTAAAAATTCTCAACTTGGGGGAGTCAAGAAGCAAAGCAAAGCTAAATAATTGACAATATTTTTGTATACTTTTTGAATTGAAAAAAAAAGATACAATAAAAGAAATGCCAAAGTAGAAACTCGAATACATATAAATAATTCAGTATTTGTATCTGCAAACATTTAGCAATGTGTTGGTGAATAGCACTCACATACTCACACACACAGTCATAAACAATCACACATTAGTTCTTGTCGTTGTTGTTGTTGTTGTGGGGAAACCCTGGCACCTTCGCAAGTTTCTGGCCCCTGTCACGTACTAACTTTGCTTGCACAAATTGTACAAAAATGTGTGCTTTGATTCAAGAACCCAAAACCAAGTTATATATTCAGCCAAAAACGAGCCACACCCTGCTTCGACCACACACACACTCCCAAAAGAAGACACACACATACATATGACATGGTCATGTGGTCACATGGGATAAGTGTGTTTGTAACCAGGGTTGCTTCCCAAAATTTGAGGCTGGCTGGAAAATTTACAACGAAACACGACAACACAGCACATTTATTTATAACTTTCGGGAAGCTCTTCTGAAGTGTACATTAAAAAACTAAAGCAGTTTGTTAGGAAAAAAAGAAACCGGGAACTGCAGATAAGATCGGTCTTACTTCTACAAGGAAATCATTTGAGCACAAAAAGATTAATCCTTACGTATCATCAATCTGCATAAGAGAGAGAATTTACGAAAAGAAGAGAACACGACCTATACGGTGAATTTTTAGTCTTTTTAACAGAAGCAGCTCTGAATGCGTAAATGGCGTGGGCACGCCTCACCGGTACTCTCACTAAGCAGTTCAAGCAGTTTATTTATTTCATTTTTTTTTAACATAATATGTTCTTAGTCCCATTGTCAACAAACAAAATTGGGGTTCTACAAAAAGTGTTTTTTTTTTTACCCCTCGTATTATATCCTTATTTTTTAAGGGCATTCAAAATTCAATACTCTAACTTTTTGTATTTTTGGTAGTCTCATGCTCGTCGTGATAACTGCTGTGCGTTATTGATTATCCAAGAAGTGCCACAAATAACGAACACGCACATACAGACACCTTAAAGTCCAAAACCACACATTAAGGCCTATTATCTATGCATATATGCAAAAAGGCAACTGACCGAGTAGAAAACTTTTGCCTCATGGCTAATAAAATGGCATGGGTTTACAGGTAAGTGGAGTTTGGTATTACGAACTCCAGGTTTCTGTAAAAGATTGCAAATTTTTTTTTGTCACAACTTATGAGTCATAAATGTTAAGCAAAGTTAAAATATTTCAACTTTAAATTTAAGTCAATTCAAGTGCTGACAATTGTTTGCTTTTGACGTTTACATTGGGTTTACTCTACTCTACTTTATGCTCTGCACCGCCCCTCTTATATACACAAAATTTTTCTTCCTTTACGCACATTGATTGCTATGCAAATTTGTTCAAGGATCAATAAGCAGACACCTGCAAGGCAGACTTTAGCTTAACTTTCAATTTAAGAGGTAATCAAAAGTAGAAACGAATAAAGGAAGTTGGTTGAGCATAAACGAAAAATGTGAAATGAAATAAATTCTAAAGACTAACTTGACAATAACGTAAAAAAAAAAAAATCAAATAAAAGTGTCGAAACTTGGCCAAAAAAACGAAGAAGAAAAGACATGGCATGTGAACCGGGCTTAAATAATATTTGCATAATGCTTATTTGAATTTTTTTTTGTTGCAACTTTAAACATGGAAAACCACTTAACTGGGCCAACGAGCCGTTGCAATTTGTTGTTGCTGCCTGAGCTTAGCTATTGTTTTCCTTGGCCTCTTCAGGATTAACTCACCTGCAAAAAAAAAGAGATATATATATATATAATTCAATTATTCATAAATTTTGGGCTAAAGCTTTCAGCTTAATCACAAAAAAAAAAATAGAGAGCCTTTGAAACAACGGCAAATTATGACAATATAAGCTTCCCCAGTATGACACAAAACTTATATGTACATATTTATAATAACCATACTATATACGATATTTTATATTATATACAAACATGCTGACAAAGCGTGCGCTCATCAATTCTATAGGGAAAACAAAACAGGTTTTGTTTACTATAAGGACTTGGTCTACATAACAAAAAAAAACTTGTACACTCACAATAAAAACAACAACAACAAGGCGAATAAACAAGCCTATATCAGCGATGTATCTGTGTGAATGCCTCTTTGTGTGTGTGTGTGTATGTCTATCTGTGTGTTGGTATTATTAGACGCAATTGACGCGCCATAAAAACAATAGCCAACAGCAGCAGCAGGAACAGCATCCAATAACTTTTACCCTTACATTTGATTTGCAATTCGCGCCATGTTGAAGATTGTTTTTTCACTTTATTCGCCTAACCGACTTCATAACTTTGGGAATGTTCCAGTTTTTCATATTTAGAGAGTTTTTTTTTGTGCAAAGTATTATTTTTTATTTTGGAAAAATCTTAAAAAGGCATTTATCTATATATATATAGATATCATATCCTATATCTTCTCTTCTACACATACCGTTAATCACTTTTCTTTTCCTGATATTCATTGTAGCGTAAGACTCTCGCTTTTATTTTCTCATCCTCTTCTGTACTTCCTTTCTATTTCAATATTTTCGGACAGTAAAATTTCGTATCTATCTAGCAGCAAAAAAAAAATAGAGTAAGCAAGACCAATGAAACCAGCCCATTGCATTCGAGGTCTATAAGCATCCAAGGATTCTGAGATAGCCTCCAAAAACGCCACAATTTTTGTTTTTGATTTATGGGTTGCAACTATATATTTGGGTTCGCTGAATCCGAATCCGAGTTCCAAAAATTCTCAGCACATTTAGGTTTTAAGATATCCATCAAAATACTTCATTGTATGGAGTTTTTTGACGATATCTCAGAACACTTGGTTGGAGCGATTTTTTGGACCACGGATCATTTTTCTTGTTGTAACATTTCATCAAAAAATCCTAAAAAATTTCTTATTATATGTTATTGGGCTCGCTGAACCTAAATCCGAGTTCAAAAATCCCCAGTTCATCAGGTTTCTGAAATAAGCTGCAAATACCCCATAAATAGAGTTTTACGCTTGAATGAAGATGTTTTTGGACCTCGGACTCGGTCTCAGTTAGTCAAAATTTGTATGGGTAGCCCTGTCACACTTAAGATTCACACCACTTTTTTGGGTACTGAAATCCAACCAAGCTAAAAATTTTACGCCATAACTTTTAGAGAAATTTATGAATGAAAACTTGACAAGTTATAGGTAAAAAATATACTTACCTAAAACTTTTCGCGAATAAGCATAAGTCTTAAAAGGGCTACCACAATATTAACAATTAGTTCCAAACCTTTCCAAGTAACAAGTTTAAACAAGCCTCAGCTATCTATTTTCATCACCAAAGTTTTCTAAAAATCCGCTTGGAACTTCGGGAAAATGCTTTAAATACTGCTTGAACGCTGTTGTTTTGATATTTAAGAGTCGAGCGGGCATAACAAGCATTTTCAAATACTTAAAAACAAAGGAAAATGCGTGATTTGGGATGTCTCGAAATAATTACAGAACGGGTTGTAGTGCAAAGCTCGCAAGGGGAGAATCTCTCAAATTTTTAAATATTTCATACAGGTATGTACTTCAAGTATTTGGCCGTGATCTGGAAAGCGAATCCGAAAATTTTATTTGAGTTCGTTTTGAAACCGTATCCTTGTTGCTCCAAATTTCACCAAAACGATTTTTTTATGTGGTTTGAAACCGAATGTTTGGTTGCAAGAGGAATTAAAGCAAATTGGCAAAATAGATTGAAAAAAGTGCGAATTTCAAACTGAAAAATTAATTTAAATATACTTTATATTCTATTTATGCCAAATTTAAGTTAAATAGCTATTGATAAATATATTTAATTATTTTTTTTTCTGAATCAACCCAAAAAATAGCAGGCACAACTCAAAAAAACAAAATAGTTCATGTCTTGCATAAAAAAAATTTCCCTTGTAATAGAAATAGCATTATCGGAAAATATTTTCCTCGAAAGCTGTAAAGATGTGCTAACAATGAGCAAGGGAAATACGAATATATGGCGACAGCAAAAAATTTCGGATTTGGCAGCACGCAAAAACAAATCCGAATAAAATTGTTCGACTTTTTTTTCCTTTTCCGGAGCGACGCGGGTTATATATTTATGCAATACACCGCTTTTTCAACAAGTTATCATTAACTGAATATTTTTGAAGACTTTTCTTTGACTATTCTCGTAATCTACTACAAATATACGATGTTTGAAAAGAATAAAAATTTGTAAGTAGAAAATGCAAGTCAGTGAATAAACAATTCTAGAAAGCATCAGAAGATAATTTGATTTGAGAGCAGTATTAGATAACTTTTTGTAAGATTCATCCAGCTCAAGACAATGAGTTATAATTAAGTTTAGTTTATCTCAAACTGGTTTAGGAGTACCTCTCAGTTCTTGTGCACCTGGCTTTGTTGTGCATCTATTCTTTTTCCAGAGCACCCAATTCCCCAAGTAATACGGGTACAGGGTAATGCTTCTGACTGATTTTAAAAAAATTTCTGAAGATTTCAAAGCTTGATGTAAATCTATCTAAAATATAATCTAAAACTTTTTTTATATCCTTGCAAAAAGACAAGTAGTTCGCTGATTTTTCATTTCAATTGAAAAACTATTACTTATCTAAGAAGCATTTTTGCTGCTTTGTGGCTTTTTTTACATCCTAGATCACTTATAATTCTTGTTTTTTCCTAATGTGTGCCAATTTTGGCGAAATCATTATTTTGTCATTATGGAAAACAGCGAGGGCACAATTGAAGATACCAAAAATCAATATCGATTTAAAAGAGATGACAAGTTTCCAAAAGACCACAAAGGAAAATTGCAAATTACAAAACTAAGCGAAAACTGGAGCACACACCCGTTTGAATTCCTGTTTCTTTGTTTCTGACGACAGCTCGAAGCTAAACGCGCCGAAAACTATTTCGTGGTCACAGACAGAGAGAAGCCCAGAACAATTGAAAAGTCACATGACAAAGGAGAGGCACGCGCGTCTAGCTCCATTTCACTCTAACAATCACTGTCACAGTGTGTTCTTTTCTCTGTCTATCATGCTATGAGTGATATGCTTTGTGTTGCTAGTAATATCCTGCACGGTTAGACCTAGCTCATATCTGACATAGCTCACATGCCTTGCATGTCCTTTAGCGACAATATAAAACTGCGCATATTTTGCATTATTGCGTTTGAAGTTGATTTTCCATGGAACAATGGCATTGCCTGGATTGGGAAGGTTTTAGCTGTTGTTGTCCTTGTTGGCATGGAATGCTCCCATTTTATTATGTATTTTGTATGCCGCAGACCACATGTTATTCTCTTATGCCGCGTACATTAAAATATGAAATATATGTTTTTCTGGTCCAAAAAAGAAACTGACGAACAGCCCAGAACCCATCCAAACCAAACCAAACCGTACCAAACCCAACTGAACCAAAACAACCAACAACAAAAGTTGCCCTCAAAAGGATATTAAATTTGCGTGCCCGTTTGTGTAATAGATTCTGTGTGGTTACCCAAAAAGGCATACACTTGCACACACTACACAGTGGTCAATTTGGCCTATTTAGCATACAAAAAATAAATTTTAAATTGATACTTTTTGTTGCGATGACAGAAAAATGTTGAAAAAAACGTCGCGTAACAGTCGGTAACATAATTTTTTTTTTAGTTTAATGTTTGTCTTTCGTAAAGAAGAAAAATCTTTCATTTTTATATCTTGTAAAATCTTCTAATCTAAAGGCTAAGCGAAAGGAACATAGTTCTTGGCAGGGGTTCCATGACCGGATCTTAGTATTTTTATTAGTTTATTTTCCACGCTTCTTTTCTTTCTTATTTTACGTAATAGGACAAATAGGTATTCCTATTCGAATTCAATTCGTCTAACAACTGTATGCCTGTATCTTTTTCAAATATTTTTAATTTATTTAATTATTTAAGGAGTACGACTTAGCTCAGTTGACCTTATATTGTAAATATAGTATAATTTTAAATCATGAACAAAGAACGAGTAAATATATACTTACTATCCTGCGTCTCTAGCCCGATAGGAAGTAAAAGATTTGCTTGAGATAGAATGATAAATGACAGTGATAAACAGATTTTAACTCTTATGGCAGCTATACAAAAATGTTCTCCGATTCGGACCAAACTCGTACATTTATGTATCTACCTCAAATATTACGAGGCTCTATGGTCTACTTAGGAGTCAAGAATATAAGTAGTAGTAATATCTAATTCGATGATGTTAGATACTTTATTTTAGCACATTTTTTTTTTCCTTCGCTATATTGGCGAACTTTACCACTGTGTACAGTACATGCATACATATGCGGTAGTAAACATGTTACCATGTACTCTTTGTATTCGTGTAAATTGTAATGCATTCAAGTGTAAGTTATCGCTCAGGCTTCTGCACACTTTCACCTGATGCCATCAGCGCCCAACCAGAACGCTATCGAAAGCAACCCTGCGATAACCTGCCACTTTTCACGCCCACGCTTCGTTGCATGACGCGTTACCAGACGTTAAAGTTAACGGTACCTGGTTGCCATTTTTTTTTTTCCACTGCTGTTGCTTTCACTTGCTAAAATTCGCGCTCAATACGCACGCGACATAGAAATTCGTTGAAGCGCAAAGCATGTTGGCGACAAGCGGTAAGCTACCCCACCCATTATACGGACCCTATATGTAGCTTCTGAACCCATCATACCATATCCCTTTGGCTTTGTGCGAAATCAAATCAGTGTATGTCGCTGTCATCGCACGCTTCATGTGTACAATTTTCCCTTTCAACTTTTTCTATTTATACACTAAAAAAAAAAGGTGTATGCACTTTCGTATGATTTTGCTAAGATGTAGGCAATACTTAAGCAGAGAACGATAGAAAAGCTTTTCCTCAGGTTCGCTAAAAAAAAAAAAATGACACTTTGTTAAATGGGCTGTATAAGCGGGATTGTTTTTGTAAGTTAAAATTTTGTTGCAATACTGACGCATTATGCATATTTTTGGTAGTTGTGCACTGCTTGCTCAACCCAGAGTCTTGACTATGAAAAAGTGTGTACTTAGTGCACTTTTGCACTAAACAGTGTTGTAAAAAGCGGCATTATCTGTTAGTGTGTATATATTTATTTTACTGTATTTTTTTTTGTATTATTTATCTTGTATTATGATATAAAATTAAATAGCTCTTTGTAAATAATCATCCAAAGTAAGTATAACCAATCTTTTTACATCATTTAAGTTGTAATGCCTTTGTAGTGGAACCGAAATAGAAGTTCCTGAAATTAGTTCGGCTAATTGTAGGACGGCTCTCGTGTACATACTGACATCGCGTATAAAATTATACAAACTTTTATCAATAGCTTCTTCTGCAACATCCACATCTGTAAATTTCGAAAGCATCAGCACTCTCAAGAAGTGCCTCATTTAGTCTCCACACAAACATATAAACATATTATATTATCTTATATTATTATTATCTTTTTTAATGGAATTTTTCTAAAAAAAAATAAAAATAAAGCATACCAGCGGGCGGGCAGTTGTAAATAAATGTACTTTGTTCGCAATTTCGTGCACAGGGGTTGTTGTTGGTCTGGCACTTCTGCACCCATGCACAAATTCATGAACGCCCTTAGTGTGTTTACTATCTAAGTCTAGACTCTTACACAAATCTTTTAATAAAAACACTATTAGCTTTGAAGAGTTTGAGAGTTGAATTGGCCTATACGCTAAAAAACGGGTCAGTTTTGGAAAATTAGCATACAAGCGATCAAAGTCGTAGGCAGCCATTTTAAGTATTTCTACAACCGTTTGCATGATATGTGTGGCACTGTTTGCACACTTTCATGGTTAAAATCGCCTTAGTGCTTGAAAACTTGCAAGCTGCCGATTTATTTAGCTCGCAGCGATGTAAATTATGTCAAAAACCGCATAAACGCAAAATTGGATTTTGAACGATTTGAGTCTGTCTGTCCAGTAGAGTTAGCATGCAAAGAAATACACCTAATTCTGTTTTTAACTGAAAGATACGTTCTAGAAAAATCCGTGTAAAAAAATGCTATGGAAATAATTTAGAAAGGCGAATTCGCTAAATAAATTTGTGCGCAATTTTTTTTTTTGTTTTTTCAAAACCGTGTTAAAACAGAATTGGAATTAATTAATAATGTATGTAAAGACTTATGACAAAAACTGTGTCAGTGTTGAAAAATGTGACTAAGACAGGAAAATACGAAAATTGAGTGTAAACCAATAAGCTATTCATATAATTTAGAATTCACTACAAATACTTACATATGTCTTAAAATTGAAATTGAATTGAACTAAGTCAAAAACAGCTACCAAATAAACTATTATTTGTGACATACCTTTCTGAAAACTAACAAGCGATTAAAGTGTTTAATGATTCCAAGTTGTCCGGATTTGTTCCAAATCAAATTTACAAATAGTGTATATACACTTCGGAACTTTGTAAGTAAGCTTTCCTTTCTTTTTTTTTTCTTTTTTTACTCTGTGTACATTCGCTACGTTTTTGCTCGACTTTCTACAGCTGTGTTGAGTCGAGATGAGCTTAGCTGTACCTTGTTTGTTGTTCTTATATGCATAGCTGTTGCTGTTGTTGTAGCTGCGCGTGCCCTTATTTGCTCTTAAGCTAGGAGCAGAGTTTCCCCATTCTCACGTGCTTGGCGCATTCTTGTAAACATGAAGCCATGAAGTTTGCTCTGGCAGCAGCTACAGCAACAACTTTACGCTATTGTGACTGATAGTAAAGTGCAAAATACCGTTAACTGCAATGCAGTGTTGCCAGACTGTAACGGAAATCGTTGTCCCTCGAAAGCGGAAATACATTTTTGCTGTTCATTCAGCGAAAATATTTCCAAAATCTACTTTGCCAGCAAGACGAAAATAGATGTTTGGTTTCATTTTGCTTGTACTTTTTTTTTTTTGTATGCGTACTACCAGAGCTATTTGAAATTCCTAGCATGTGCGCAGTGCCTGGCATTGCTAACAGACGCGGGCAGAGTTAAAAGGTTGCTTCAAAAGGGCTTAGATCAGATCCTGGTACTCAAGCTGGGCTGCTACTAAAGCTCTAATGCGGCGCTCTTATGCCATTTATGTGCCGAACATGCGTTGGCTTGTAAGTAATTCACAAACACGTTCAAACATGTTTATTGTACGCATTTGTCTGGCAATTTTTGGCTTTTCGTGTTTGCTGCATTTCGACCCACATATCAATTTTCGCTATCAATGAATTTAATTTCATGTTTTTAACAAATTTGTCAACCCTATTGTCACAATGCCAATCAAAAACTGTTAGCTAGCTAACAGTTTGCCATACAAAGCTGTCAAATAAATTGCGCTTTGTGTCAGTTAACAAGTTCACACAAGAGTTAAAAACAGGGTTGCCAACTTTGCTATGGTTCATTGAATTTGCAGTTTGCGGGTTCGTGTCGATAATTTTTTTCAGACTTGTATGAAAATATTGTATATATATTTAGAAGTTGTAGCAGATAGCAGCCCTGAAGTCACTCTTCTCTGGCCCTGTTTTGTAAAAAAAGTATATGAATATTTGATATTTGCAATTAAAAACAACAAAAAAAGTGTTTATATTAATTTTTTCTTGAACAAAGTTATACTGTGTATTGAGGATTGCCGCTTGCTTGCAGCTTATCTCATATCGTTCTTTTTAAAAACTACTTTATTTGAAATCGTAAGCTCAGACTACAAAATACTTTTAGCTCTACTTACCTTTAATTTGGTAAATTAAATGTAATTCGATAAATTCCTTTAATGCGTTTATTAAAAATGTCGAACCATGGCAACACAGGCAGTTGTCACTGGGGTATTGGGTATTTCTTACTCCTACTAGAAGAGTGAACTCAAAAATTAAGAAACTAATAAACATTTGAAAATATTAAAAATTGAAAAAATAGTGCATGGTATCTTATGTTCAGGATTAACCTTCCGTATTTTTATAGATTTTTACTCATTTACCATTAAAGAGGTGCTTGACGAGTTAAAAAAATCCCAGAGAACAAGTCAACCCAATATTTTTTTTTTATGAAAGACTGGTTTTAGTGCATTTCATATTGTGAAGGAAGCAGGCATTGCATTGGTGCAAAATTGAGTTAGATGTTAAAAAAAGCAAAAAAAAAAAAAAAAAAATACAAAAGAACCTTAACATAAGGTAGTGAATAAATAAAGAAACGCAATAAAAGTATATAACACGAAAAAAATTTTATGAAAACTCGTTGGACATAAATTTAAAAGATAATTAAATATCATATACTAGATCTACACGGTAGCTTCGAAATTGGATATAATACAAGCCATAGATGTTGTGGCTTGTTACGAGTTGTACAACTGGTCGCATGGTGTATGGCTTGGCTTAGCACTAAAACTGTTCTAATTCGTTTTTTCATGTTATTTATTTGCAATTTCTTTTTTCGACCACAGATTTTCGTCTAGCCTTAAAGTCAAAGTGTTGCCCATTCGTCTACATGCCGAAACTAAAAAAACCTGCGCCCAGCCCTGGTTTAACATATTCAAACTATTGGGCCTGGCCTACAAAAAGGGTCGAAATTGCAACTGTGGCCAACACAAATATTGAACTTAAATAAATTTCACATCAATGACCGCCGGACACATAGCAAAGCTGCCAACTAAAATGGCGCAATAAGACAATAAGAGTGTTGCCACTTGGGCAAATGCCATATGCTTGGCAACTCTGACAGTCAGCAAGTTGCATAGAGACAAACATTTTAATAAATTTAAACGGGCGTTCATTTGATTTTTGGTCCTTTTTTCTTTGTTTGTGTCCTTCTACAGTTGTGGTGCAAACACATGCATATAATATATTCATTTGAAGGCAATAACAGTCAGCAAAGTGTCGCTGGGTCTGTGATTTATTAGCAGTAACAGCTATAAGCTAGGAGGCGTTTAAACCTATGCCTGTCAAGAGTGGGGGATTGCGGGCGTGGCAGCCTATGCCAATTGCAATATTAAAGTTTGACATTTGGGGCACGCCTTAAAGCAGTATGCGAATTTTCTTACGCTTGTCAACTGCAGCCCATAAGTATGCAACAACATTTCATAGTGGGTCAGCATTGGCTTAGTGGCACCTTTGTTGAGCCAGTGCTTTTGTTTTCTGCTGAAGACCATGTCAAGTTCCAAACACAGGTGTAAAAAAACTTGAAAATAAAATACGAGTATAAAACAAAAGCAGCAATTCAAGTTAGGTGCAACAAAAGGTAGAAAGCGGCTTGATGATACGAGTGAAAGCGAAAGGCCGTGCCACTTCACCAAAATTTCTAGTGGGTTTTCCGCATCGCCGCTTTGCTGTTTGTACATTTTTCCATTTTCCCAGCTGGCTATTACACAGTTTTCTTTGTGCTCTGACTTTAAAGATTTCCTCGCCTTGAGCGAGTTTTCTTCTTCTTTTTTTTGTGTATACTCTCTATGTGGTAAATTGCATTATAAGTTTGTTAAATATTGCATAGAACATAAAAGAAGTCTTTCTAGTCACTTTTTCTAAGATAGTTTCATTAAAAACTTGTCGCTTTCAATTTTTTTTTATTTAAAGCTTAAAAATTGTATTTTTTTTGTTATTTTAGTTATTTGCTTTCAACGAAAAGTGTGCCAAAAAAAAGAAGTTTTTTAAATGCATCTTAATCATGACCACAACTTTAAAATAAAAGTTGCAAAACAGAACTTACTTGTATTACCTTTAGTTGAGTTTTAGATACTCAGTACATATTGTTAAACTTCACGTCGGGCTAGGCTGAGCTTTGTTGTACCTTTTTTCAGAGTAACTTCTGAAAACACCTATTGAACCAATACATTTTTTCAAAAAGAGTATTTAAGTTTGGTTGCAACTCTTGTTCTGGTTGTTGTTTTTTTTATGGTTTTTATAGTTTTCCAGCGTGCAAACCCTTTCTTTTGGTCCTGCTCAAGTGCCCAAGTGAATGTTTTGGCTGGGCAACGGGGCTCAAATAACTTGTATTGTTGTTCATTTATCGTGTTGAAGGTTGTATGTATATGTGTGTGTGTGCAGGTTTGGACCCTACTTATATATAAATTTTTAGCAGCTGGCCCTTAAAAGAACAAAGGCTTAATGAAAAGCCACAAAAGCAAATGATGCTCAACCGCATTGACTTTGATATATCAGCAAGTAAATAACTGAGTGAAGTGGGTAATCCTGCCAAGCAATTGCTACAAGAAACAAACAAAAAAAATGAAACTCTTCAAATCCATTTGCCAACTGCTGCGTAATAGATTCTGCTTTAGGCCACATTGTGTCATATTTTTTTTTTTTTTTTGCGCTTGGAGGCTTATCTGCTACGCGCTAAGTTTTCTATTAGGGCGCCAAAAAAAAAAATAAAGCCAGCAAAAAAGGAGAAATAAAAGGCAAACATTTCCACAATAAACAAAGCTAATAACAATTAATTTTTATTTCATGAGCTGCAAAGCGCGCCAGATTAGAGCTACCAAAAAATGTACAAGAAAATTTTCAACACAAGGCACCAAAAGTTGAGGCGCAAATTGAGCAGCCAGCAAAAGAAAAAAAAAAAAAAAATAGACGTCCTGGCGTCGAAGCTAAGCCTAAAACACACACACACACATGTGCATAAGTGTGAGTGTAAGAGTGTATGTGTTTGAGTGTACGAGCGCATAAATTTGTGAAAGGCACAGTTAATGCAAAACATAAAAAAAAAAATGTAGTAGCAACGTAGCAAAAGTACAGTAGACACTCGCCTATGATAACCAACATGTAGCGGTCAAATATCTATAACTTCCAGTATATCAGAGCTAAGAAATAAAATAAAACCAAATAGTAAGATGGGAAGTCAAAATTTATAGCTTAAATTTAGAACTAAGTATTTGTAGATGCAGTTTCTCAAACAAGTGTTGACCATGACAGACGAACGTCTCAAAAAAGTCAAACAAAACAGAAGCTAAGCACCAAAAGTAGATTACATTTACCTTAAACATATAAAGTGTACGATTTGTAATCTTTTGTAATAATACTTCTGGGAGCGCTTTGGCAGAAAAAACGATGATACCAAATTGATTTGGAAGTGGTTGAACATAGTTGTATTAGAACAATTTATTGTTCTGCGTAATAGCTACAATAATTAAGTCATTTCAGCCAATTTGCCGATTGTCCACAGTATTCGAAAGAATACCCTTGGCCAACTTGGCTACTCTCGCAAGACCATCGGCAAATTATATCTAATATATGGAAACATTTAAAATAGATCTCTTCGATTAATAAATAATTTGGCTAATTCTATTGAGCACCTAGCCAATGTTTAACTCGTAAAGTTATTTTACAAAATTTCCATTACTTACGAAGTTATTGATAAATTAACGATGGTGTTGACTTTTTTTATCTTTTTGTCTTATTCCGATCCATTAATCGAGTATAGAAACAGTTATTGTATTATTATGTACCCGGTATCTGTAAGATACAAGGCTATATTAAGATGGTGCAAGTCGATATTGCTTGGAACATAGGGAAGGATCGCAATAACTAGTTAAGTCGATATAGATATGTCCGTCTGTCTATATGTCCGTCCATATGAACGTATAGGTCTCAGATATGGTAAGAGCTAAAGAAACCAAACTTTCGAGTTAGAACTTTTACTATGTCGCGGCAAATATGAGTATTATATTTTAACGATATCAAAGTTGTATTGTACAGCTCCCATAGAGTAAATAATTTAACGTTGGCTTTATTTTTAGAGTTTCCATGCATTATTCCAAAAGTTGACTTTATCATTTAGATAGGTCGAAAAAAGATATCGTAACGAAAGTCATCAATCAAATGTTTTTTGGATTAGTAACTCCACTATACCGAATAAGATAGAAATCGGTTGATTTATTTATTTTTTAGGGTATCTCTATGATTTAAGAAAAAAAAAAAAAAAGTATAGCTACATTTGTTTTTAACCCTTTTCATGCAGAGTATATAGAATACGGGGACTAAGGGTATTGTAGATTTGTGATATAGTTGTAACAGAAACAAGCAAGCATGACAGACTATATGTTCTTTATTCACAAATTCTTGTTTCCTAGGATAGCGATTAAGTATATAATTTGATCCAACTTGACTTGACAAATGCATAATGGTTATATGCATTTTTGGTTATATGTATCTGTGGTTATATGCATCAATATATATATCCATCTGTGGTTATATGCATCAGTATTTAAAAAACAATTTAAATCGTATATATACAATACAAATTACTCTTTAGAGTATATAGACTTTAAACTGTTTAAAAATGTATGTACCTACCTACTAGAGACACAAAATTTGATAGATAGTGTAATAACCCGTTAGTTGTGTATGTTTTAAGATATGTTTATTATCATGTATTAGTGTAACATCAAACAGTTATATATATATATATACACATTGCTCGCACATTCCGCGTACACAGCTTTCTCGACCTATGGTCTAACGTTGACTAACTCTGCTCACGCGATCGTCGGGCTGCAGCCCTTCGTCAGCCTGAGCGCTCGGGTGAGAGCCGCTCTTGCTCTCGCCTTGCACCGGTTGCCACAGATAGCATCAGCTGGGCCTAATAAAAATCATCCGTCACCATCCCTCTAGTACAGTAAAAATAGACCAAAACAGGGGCTGACCTGGAAAAAATTGCACACTAGAATTTCTCTTGCTTAATGTATTAAGGACCATCCAAAAGGTCTAAAGCCAAATTGGAGACCTCCTCCCCCCGTAGGGTTTTCCGTTATTTTGACATATGTTTGAGCCTATTTATCTCAAAATCTATAAACCGTACACAAAAACTTCCAAGGCAGAAAATGTTTAGAATTGAATTTAACATTTTAGTTGTACTGAAAGGTATACCCAGAAGTTCATATTTTAGGCGGCAGAGGGCGCCAAAGTTACTACAACGCAGTTTTTCGTATTTTTACCCACCTCCTTGCCCTTTTATTTTTATCTTTAGTAGATTGAGTCGAATCTATTTGTAAATTTTGTTTTTGTAAATATTGTGTAAATATGTACTTAGTAATTTAAGCCCTATCACACACTAAATTATATTTTTGTGTAGCGATTAATTTTTTGTTCATCAATATTGCATCATAACCTAATCTGTATTGGTTGATTGCCATTAAAAATATATATGAAAAGGAAAAAAAAAAAAAAGCGTACACGGTACGCCAAAATTTTTTTTTGTCTAATTTTTAATTCCTTATACATATTAAGTTCGCATAAAATCGTATGTTCTTCTGCAGAACTTTCAAAAGTTATCATTTATGAGGTCTTACTGTAGTTATGCGTAGCAAGTTCAGGAAAGGCATAAGCAAAATTTATGTTTTCATTTTCCGACTTAAGGGGGAAAAAGAGGCAAAAGCCAAGTGCACAACACACACTCAAACACACACACGCTTACACACAAGAATACAAACTCTCGTGTGAGCACAAAGGAAGCTGTTGAAACACGGCTAGAAAGCGTATAAAAAAAATGTTGAAACAAAAATAAATATATTCCTATAAAAATTGAGGTTAAGTAACAGACATAAAATGAGTTCATGAACATTGTGCACACATTGTTGTTGTTGTTGACGTTGTTGTGGCACGTAGAAAAGCGCAGCATACTTCAAGGGACGTGGAGGTGGGTTGCAGACAACGTTTTTGCTATTGGCAGCAAAGTTTCATGCAACTTGGCCAGAAGAAGTTGTGCAAAAGTACATACATATATATAGACAAAATGTATATACAATATTTATGTACTCGTATACATATGAGTGTGTGTGTGTGTGTGAAGATACTTGTATGTATCTCACTTAAGCCTTTGAATGGCTGTGTGCGTGGGTGTATCTGTGTGTGCGATTTTGTATGTTATGTCTGTGCAACTTAGGTGCAAAGCTTATTAAAATAGTTGTGAAAATTGCTAAAATTTTCGTTTGTTCCTTGTCTTTGTGTGCGCATACCGCACCCGCCCCCATCCCCTGGAGCAGTATTTGTGTGTATGTGTGAATTTGCGGTGGAAATGTGTGAAAACTTTTGCCATTTGGTGTCAGTAGTTTGTGGCAATAATTTAATAGAAAATACTTATACCTAATGTTTTATTCAAATATTGTAGAAAAAATATTTATACGGTAAAAGTCGAAGATATAGAATAGTTAGATGAGAATTTAAAAAAAAACTAACTTTTTATAGCATTAAAAATATATTCCTGTGACAATTCCTAATTTTATTTTTAAAAATTCCTTTTATTTTATTATGAAATGTAAAAAAAAAAACACAACTCTCATTTTGATTGTAAATCTCGAAGATTTGAAGACGTTGTTGTGTTGTGGTGTAAATCTTACCATGATGAATTGCTAGTCCTTACTGAATAAAATGAAATTCAAACTAATCAAAAGTAACAACTGGTTTCAGAGATATCCCTTTCGGGCCCGCGTGGCCAGATTTTGGCCAAAAGCCCTCCTGATGAAAATCAAAATTTGGACAATATGACAATCTAATATTATTTTACACATATTAAGGTATCCTGTGCAGAAAAAAAATTTCAAATTATAATTAGTGGTTTTTAAGTTATTGGCAATCAAAGTTGACATTTGTATTTTATTTTTATTTTTAACATTTTCAGAAAAAAAAAAACCTGCATTTACCATGATACATGTTGCTACGAAATCTTCATTCACTTTATTATTTATAAGTATAACTTCAGAAAAAAAATAAAACTGAGCTTAACAACTTTTCGGTTTTAAATATATTCGAGTAGTTAAAAAGATTTTTTTGGTTTTTGTATCATTTGGCTGCTTTGCTTTAAGGGTACCTCCGACTACCACTCGATATTTGATGGAAAAAATGTTTATAAATTTCTTCATATGTTTTCCAACAAAATGTAATTCTTCCCGATTTTCGGAAATTGAATTTTGTGTCTAAAAGTTTAATTTAAAAAATTGACCCCCAGGAAATTTTACTTTTTTTTTATTTTCTTAGCTGCCTAAAACTATGCTGCAATAACGATTTTTCAAAGGTTGTACTAAAATGTACAAAAAATTTACAATTTGAAAATTTTATAGCATACTTACAATGATGCAAATCAAAAAATGTAAAAATGATAAATTTTGACGAAAAAACGTAAAAATTAAGTATAGATTTTTGAAATGGTTTTTTTCAAATTAAAAAGCATGCAAAAAAATTATAACAGTTAAAAACCAGATGGATTGGTAATATCGTCTTTCTGTAATTTGCTTGGAAACTGAAACTATTTGGGGCTACAACTCCAAAACCATCCAATATTTTGAGTATAGGTTATTTTTTCAATATATGAAGAGCTCATATCTACCTCTGTGTGCAATATGGTCCAATTCCAATTAACCGGTTTTTTTTAATTAAGTTCAAAAAATTGTTTGCTTTTTTAAAATTTTTCCAATTTTGGTCTGGATTATCTATATCTCTAAAAAATCGGAGGAGGCTCAAACTTCCCAGAAACATAGTTTAATCATTTATGAACACGTGTGTAAAATTTCATTACACACACACAGTGCGCTGTTAAAAAAAACACCCTTTACTATAAATTTAAGGGATCTGGTTCTAATTTAATTTTTTACTTAATTTTAATATAATATGAGCTCCGAAAGTTTACAATGATAGCATAATGATATAAAAACAGTGGAAAAAACATAAAAAATAATTGGTTTATATTTGTGTTTGATTTGTTTATGTTTGCTTAAGAGTAATAAATGTATTTAAGACTTTTTAAAAAAATAGTATATTGCACATTATGTATTTTGCATAACTATATTTAACTGGCCTTCTTACTTTAAATACGTAAAAGTATTTTATTATGCACGTCTGTAGTAATAAATAACAATTGTCTAGCTTACACATGGAATAAAATTAATTAAAAACTCAGAATAAACCACGCAATACTCCAAGGACGCGTACAACTTTTTTCAAATGTGCGAAAATTCCAAAAACCAAATATAATAAAAAATGATTTGATTAAATTTAAATTTCAAAATGTCTCAAAACAATTCATGCATTTTATATTTGCAAATTAAAAAATAAAAATGAAATTCCCAAGTTGCAAGGCGACAGCAAAAAGTTAAGAACAAACAGAAATAAACAAAGGAAAAAGCATAACAAGCATAAACAAACAAAAAAAAGTGCGACACGTAACAGATACCAAAACTTTGCAACGAAAAAAGTTACTCAAAAAGAAATATAATAATAAAAAGGGACAAAGAGTAGAGAGAAAAATACTTACATATATATGATATGGCTAATATTGTTGTTTTCTTTGATGTTGTTGTTGTTGGTGCCACAAAACTTAGATGGAAAACCTGTTCTGTGGAATTCCCGCCTGTCAAAATGCGAATTGCAATCTGCTGAAGAATCAGCCAAACAGAAAGGGCCAAAGGGAAAGTAGAGCGGCAGTGAAGGCAGCTGATCTTAAGGAATGGTAAAGCTTTATACGAATTTTTGTTACTCTATGCCCAAGGATACGTATTACTTCAAATGCAGATGTAGGCATGGCAATCAATTCTTTATAAAAAAATCATTACACCATCTCTTTCTTCTGCATGGTCTGTACGCAGTTGATGTTGGTCGAATCTTGACAATATCTTGCTCCATTCCTCTGTAGAAAAACTTTTACACCTGCACTGTAACACCCAGCAAATTTATTTTCCGATAATTACGGCTAAAAACTTTAAGGAAAAGGGCCAGCAATCTTTCAGTTTTGGAATCCTGGGAGTATTTTTCGTATCATCCTTTTGGAATTAACATCACGCCGCCCCTTAAGAGCCAGTACAGCTAGTTTATTCCCGCCAAAGGTACACCTTGATCTCCCACTCTATTTGCCTGCTTCAGATGTGGGCATCACTGCTCAACGCCATGGCTTGGAAATGGTTTATTTTATTTGGATGCCGTTTATTTAAAGTGCATACATTTTCATCAGGCAGCCAAGTCACTTTTCCTGTCTTGTTAGTAAGATTAGGGACTACTTTCGCCATATGCGGCTGGAATGTTAATCTCTTACCCACAGTAATTCCAAGATATTTTTGCTTTTATATCATATAGGAATATCCCTGGGCAGTGATCGCGTCTAATTCTAAATATTACAGCAGCTCATTTTACAATGTTGATTAACTTGTTTCAGCGACCCATTTCTCAAAACATTTAGGGTATTCCCGCGGCATGCTGGTAATCAAGAGTTTCTAGCCAGTATTGCAGTCTCATCAGCTAATTTGGATGCGAGATTGTTGAGGGAACTATGTGCACTACCTTAAGGGGTCACCCAATTCTGCATACGTTTAGATTCATGTAGGCCTAACCATACCTAGACTAAGATAGGCTTAGTGCAGTGGTGTGCCCATACAAACAAACATTTCTTTGTTAACGCGGTTAGCAAGACCGCAGAAGAGCGCAAGAACGGCAATCAAGCACAAAGGAGAGAGAGAATTATCACTCTTCAACTGTGCATGGGCCGACTGCGCTGCGGCAGAATTTTGAGCCCTATCCACGCTTGCTATGTAAATTAGAAGACTGCCCCCCACTGTCTCAGTGGGTGAGCTAATACAAGTTAAACATCTTCGAGCTTCCCCAACATATATTAAAAGAAACCACACGCATCCCCAAACCACCGTACCAAAAGAAACGATTCCTCTTTAATACGCATCATGCAAAAAATCCGCAAAAGTGATTGTAGGGTATCCCGCAGTCATTTACCGTTCTCGACAAATTGTAATTTTTTTATGTAGCATTTTTGCTAGATGCTACAATGGTAACAGCAACAATAGCTGTTGCCACAACAACATTGACAATTGAAGCCATTAAAAGACGTGCCAAGACATTAAGGGAATGACTTGCAACAATGTTGCAAGATGACACTTGTTACGTTTGCAACCTGCAAAAAATTGTATACTCTAAAAAGTAATGCATTTTGTACACCTAGAAATGGAAAAATATAAAAAAAATTGTATTTGAGATATATATCAATGTATACGTTTTAATTCATAATCAAATAAAAACTGTATTAAAAGTAGCCACTTTAAATGCAAGTTAGCTTTTATGCTCTTTGGAAAAAATTTGGGTACTCAGAACACGTGAGTTGAGCACTTTTGCAACAACAAAATGTACAGGGCTGAGTTTCAATTCTCAACTTAGCTTTTCTTAAGAAGAGCATTTCAAAATACGCTGTTAATATTCAATATTTTGGGATTTTTTTTTTTGCCATTTTAAATACCTTTTATATCATATAATGTTAAAAAAATTAGCAAAAAGGGTGTTCAGGCTATAGCGAGTTGAGCTTTTGCGCAACTGGAAAACTCAACAGCAAGCGTAAAAACCCAATATATTAACTTTTTTTAATGAAACAAAAATGACAGCATAACAATTTGTATAAAAAAATATTTTTCTTTCAAACCGTACGTATTCGGGTTAAAATTGTTAAAAAAAAACAATTGTTCACATTTAAAGACTTTACATAATCTAAAATATTATAACAATTTTGTCAATAATAAACAGTGAAGAAAATCATCTTAAATCTTAATATGTTTTTTATTTTTCAACTATAAATTAAGTAACTACGCCTTAATATAAATGCTTCCTATAATTTGTGTACGATTCTAACAAGCTTTGTAGACTAAGTTGCTTAAAATTTCAACGTGGTATTTGGTGGCATTCCCAAAATAAAAAAAAATATTTTTATTATATTTATATTTTAAGTTAATTACTGTTTACATATCGGTAATGTTGACTGTACCTATTTCCCAATCAGATTAACGCATGAATGGTTTTTTGAGTAGTGTTTAGAGTAGGAGGCAGTTTTGCATGTAACTCAATTTTCATGAATTTTTGAAGCGTATTTAGATTATTTGGCAAAAAAGTTAAAAAATTACCAATTGCTCGAGAGAGACCAAACAATATCAAATCGGTTTAAAAATGTAGAAATGAATGTTTGCTTTAAGGGTATTGCTCACTGTGGCTTTTATGGGACTCATTGCTTTGCAATATTTTTGCACAATTTTAATGACAGCAAAAAAAAAAAAGAATTGAAACACCTGTGGGTTTCGAGATTGTCTCATCTATTTTTTTTATTGTTGGAATAGTTTTTGCTGCTTCAAAAAACTTATTGCAGTCACATGTGAATAGGGCCCATACAACACAGATACACCCATACTCATGCAAAGAGGCCGACTCCGACAATTAAGACGATTGTCAACATTTGATATAAGCCATTAAAAGTATATACTACAAAGTATAATTAACACATAGCTCTAAGTTGTTTTCATTGTTGTTGTTGGTGCTGTTGTCGCAGGCTGACAGCAACATGCAACAGCTTTAACACACAACTTTCCCACACACACAAAGATGCACTCACTTAAAGTAGATGAACGCGTAAATTTTGCATTTGTTGCAAATGAAATTAAATTTCAACGCCGACGACAACCACGGCAACATCTTGGCCGTCGAAAAAACCGCATAAAAGAGCTGCAGCAGCTACAACAACAACATCAAGCTGTTGCAGCAACAACAACTGTTGCATGCCTTGAGTTTTGCGAGGGTAGGCTAATAAGTCACCGAGAGTATTTACTTCGCAACATAATCTTCTTCTAACACAACGTGGTTACTTATGTCTTTCATCGAACCCTAGAGTAGTATCTGTAGTTATAAAATTCAGTGCAGTAAAAACTTTATAAAGTTACAAAAGTAGTTATAGACCAATCTAGATCAATGCTTCTGAAGACGCTATAGATTCGTAATTTCTAAAAATATAGAAAGTTTTAAAATATTATTGGTGTAATTCGAAATCACCCGACTTTAACGTACTTCATCTTTTTTTCATAATATTTTTTCTATCACAGTGAAATTGACTAAAGGCGTGGAATTTTTTTCATAAGTTTTATGTAACATTATGTGAAAATTTACTAAATCTTCAGCTTCTAGCTCACTTTTCCATTTTGTGGGGATTTCAGACCACTCTGCAATGGAAAATGAAACTCAATGTTCTTAAGACAAACAGAACTCACAGAAGGAAAACGAAATCAATAGAACAATCAGAATCTTGTATCCAATTTTTTAACCGAAAATCTCAGCTCACTAGCAATAATTAACTCTTTAGCTCTAATTCATATTTATGCCCATTGTTCTACATGGCTCCGAAATTCGAGGAGAGTACGCTGACAGTTATTAATCGGCACTCTTGTCCTCATGATAAGACAATGCTAGTCAGGGAAACTAACTAATTTATAAAACTACAAATTATTCCATTACACAAAATACGAATATTTATATTCTGATCCGTTTTGAGTTCACATTTTTGAAGCTTCCAATTTCACCAAGGCTGTTTTTTCAACCAATTTACAATTTTTAAGAGAAATAAACTGCTGTGCTACGAAAAATCGTTTTGAAACAACAGGTTTGGTGCTCCTAATTTCACTTAAACGAATTTTTTATGTGCTTTCAAACTGATTACTAATTACATTATAGCTTACGAATTTTTAAAAAAAGTCCCAAAGCTGTTTAGCGTAAAGATGAGAATTAATCGAAAAGATATTGGAAATATAGACATTTAGCGCCAACCAAAAAAAAAAAAAACACAAAACTTAAATGTATCTTCTGAAATTCGAAGCTCGACTTATTATTTAAATTAGAGTCCCAAGGTTGATATTAATCCCAAAATTACCAAAAATTAAATTTAAAAACTAGACGAAAGCTAATCCAAAACTGACGAATATTTTCCGGTTATTATGCTCAAAGATCTGGGTATTGTTAATACCACTGGCATACAAAAATCCGGATCAGACTACTTTTCGTTTTCAATTCCTCAAAATAAATTTGCTGCTTTGCCTGTTTCTTAATCTTTAATGTGTCATGACTGCAAGGATGTGGCAAGCAGCACTTTAATTTAGGTGTCACATATAGGGTAGGCCATCTGTTGGTTTGGTTTTTAAGCACTCATAATATGGAACATATCCGTCCAAAGTGGCTGCTTTTCGACACACTTTAAGTTCAAACTACTCAATTGTAGTCATGGATGGTTTAACAGCCGAACAACGCGGCGGCCATTTAGGCGAGATTATTTTTATTACAAAAATTAATAGTTTCAAACTTGTATTTGGTATATACATTTGTCTAAACCAACAGCTGGCCCACCCTATACAAGTCGATTGTTTATCGAAAAAATAAAGCATTTTGATTTATCGTACAACGATGCCAAGTTTCAACCAACAACATAGATGACGCAATTAATTATAAAAGCTGATCGATCGATAAATAGCCAAGTTGTACAACAAGTCGCATGGTGAATGGCTTGGGCAATATTTATTGGCTAATATTGACCGTGCAGAGTTCTCATAGCCATCTAAAAATAATGTCAACATAAATATAAACGCTAAGAATTTCATTGGCTTCTTGGCTGGAGCAACAACTTTTCAGCCTGCCTTCGCAAATTGCATGCTTATCAGTTTGACTGCCAGAGTATGTCTGCCAGCTACAAGGTGTTGATTACATGCTGGCCATTCTTGTTGTAGTTTGTTGCACGTTGCTTGTTGCATGTCTAGCTGATTGGCATGGTCACTTGCAACAGGCCAGACCAGTTGTTGCAGCCTGTTGGATAGTTCAATAACATTCAATTATACGTAAAATTACTTTAATTTCAAGTGCGGCACAAATTGCATTCATTTTACAGCAATTTACACCACTTCCAAACCAAGTGGCTCTTAACTTGTAATAACTGAGTTTACAGCAAGAACACTTAACTTTTTTCATAGCGTGGATTATGAAGAAAGCTAAATAATATATTTAAGTTACATTAAGGTGAATTTCTTAGAAGCTTACTTATTCATGGAAAAATTAATTTGTGCAAAAAGCTTTTCAAGTAATACTTACTTATTGTTCTTAGTATAATAGAATATGCAAAATTAAAAGAATATTACTTTGCAGATTACTATTAAGAAGGCAATGTAAGTAACTAGTATTTAAAATATTCGTTACGGCATTGTCAGTTCGTTTAAAAAATTTGTAGTCTAAAAGAAAATCTTAAAGAGTATTTTTATTAGATACAGATATTTGGCCATGCTCCGGAAAACGAATCCAAACATTTTAGTCGAATTCGTTTTGAAACCGAATATTTGGTGCTCCCAATTTCACCAAAACGAATTTTTTATGTGCTTCGAAACCGAATGTTTTGTTGCAAGAGCAAATAAAACTCTTACCAATTTCACCAAAACGAATTTTTTATGTTGCTTAAGACCGAATTAAAACGAATCGGCAAAAAAGGTTCAAAAGTGGACGAATTTTATACTGATATTATTTTTTAAATATTCTTTGATATTCTTAGATTATATTTCTGGCAACTTTTATTTTTTTTTATTTTAAGTACTATTTAGATATTTATTGACAATTATTTAAATTATTATTTCTCCGACTTAATCCAAAAAGTGACATACACAACCCAAAACGAATTTTTAGCATACGAGCACATACACGTAAACACTGCTTTATCGATGACTAAAGGCTGCGACAGGGTTCCGGCAATACCCAAAAAAAATTTCCCTTGTAAAATTCAATGAATATTGTTGCCAAAGTAATATTTATGTGTTATTTTATTTAAAAGACAGAATAACATGGTACTACCAATATTTTAATGAAAATAAAATGTAAACAACATACTATGGTAATAAAAAGTTGCAGAGCTGTGGCAACCATGTTAGCTGTTTTGCAACAAACAAAAATAATTTCGCGCTTATCGAAAACAAAAAGGGAAATACGCGAAGTTTTCGACAAAAAAATATGTTTTCCGGAGCACGCAAAAACGAATCCGAATAAAATTGTTCGTTTTGGTTTTTGCGTTTTCCGAATCTTACTGCGAATATTTTAGCAAAACAAAAAAAATTTGCATCTGTATGTAGTTTGAACTTAATCAGGGTTAGAGCAAAGCAAAACTTTAAGCATTTACTAATTGCAACAATTTTTTTCGGCTAATTTATAACAAGTTAATCCTGAAGTCTAACTGCTAGCATGCAAAAGTCTTTAAGCGTCTGCCACAAATTTAAAATTTCACGGTTCCAAAAAAAGAAAAACCAAATCAAAAAGGAAACATTGCATATTTCCCAGCCACAGAACCCAAATGCAATCAAGTGGAAATGCATGAAAACTGCAAGCATATGTTAAAAGAAAAGAAAAATACAAATATTTGAGCAAAGTTGCAGCAGAAATCAAAAAGGATGCAAACGGCAAAAAAGAAAAGGAGTCGGCAACGGAAACGGAAACTTTTTCAGCTTGAATGGTTGAATTCTTGACTGCTTGAATGAGTGATTTAATATATTATCGATATGGTTCATATGTGGGCGGAATGCAGCATCCTTTTGGCTTGCGATTGAGGCAAACGCAAGTTAAGAAATCGTATTGAAAATGTATTCAATTGAAAGTGATTTTTATTTAATTAAGAAACTCATTGGCCACAAATAAATAAAAAGATATGAATTGATGTTTAAATACCCAGAAGATATATTAAGAGATAAGGCGAAGAAGAATTAGGAAAATTTCAAAATTAAATACAACTTAGGTGTAAAAGTCACAAAGCAGAACCGCATAAATTGTATTCGTTTTTGCTTGCTAACAATTTCATATTTTTTATTAACAATAACTATTCATATATCCACGCTTTTCAATAAACACCCATATTTCCGTTGAATTAAACAGCTGAGTGACTTTTATTAAAAATTCGTAATCACTGCAAAAATTACATTTTTTCTGAAACAATATTTATTGAAATAAAACACAATTTAGCTATTTTTATCATAAGGGAAATTGTTTTTGTGCAACACATCAACTCTGTTGCAGCTATCAGTTATCGATATGCCAATGTGTGTGTGTATATGAAAGTATTCGTTTTGGGTGCTGCGCAATATATTTTGGATTGACTCAGAAAAATTATAATAATAATTAAAAATATAGGAACAATATTTAAAAAATTATTATATTTTAATTTAAAATACACGTTTGCACCTCTTGCAAAAAAGCAGTAGGTTTTAAACCACATTATTGGTAGCAAAAAACCTGTGAAATCAAAACGAATCCGTGTATTTTATTTGTTTGCGTTTTCCGTAGCACGGCTGCATAGTTGAGTTTAAGGTTATAAGAGGGAGTCCTTCGTGTAATCTTTGTTGGCGATTTACTATGCTCAAATAAAGTTTATCTAAATTAAATGTTGACTTTTTAAGGCTTTAGGGATTCAAAAGTGGTAGAGCTAGAACCACATTTGAAAAGATGGCGTACGTTAAAGTCGGGCGCAGACGACTTTGGGATACCCTGTACCACCACATTGCAATTAAGTCCGACATATTGCTAAAACCTCCAAGAGATATTTTATTCGGCAAATTTGACTACGATATTTTCATAAACAAACAGAAATCAGTCGAATTTTGCACCAAACAATTTTTTTGACCGATCGGTCCTATGGGGACTATATGATATAGTCAACCGATTTTGATCACATTTGGTACAGTGCTTGGGAACTCTAAAAAACTTCCGTGTGCCAAATTTGGTAACGATAACTTCATAAACAAACGAATCACAACGAATTTTGTACAAAAAACATTTTTTCGACCGATCGATCCTATGAGAGCTATATGATATAGTCAACCGATTTTGATAAAATTTGGAACAGTGCTGGGGTCTCTAAAAAACTTCCGATTGCCAAATTTGGTTATCCATCTAAAACTTTTGGTTTTTTTCGAGGTCCTCTGAAACACCCCTATGGGAGCTATATAATGTAATCCCGATATCAAAAAATAAAATAAACTTGACTCCTATGGATTACTAAGGGATCTAATCTGAAAGTTTGGTTGCTCTAGCTCTACCATCTCTGAGATCTAGGCGTTCATACGGACAGACGGACAAGACGGACAGACGGACAGACCGTCAGACGGACATGGGTATATCGACTTTTCTAGTCACTCTGATCATACTTTAGGTAACTTTGGGGGGTCTCCGACGTCTCCTTCTGTACGTTACATACATTTTCGGCTTGCACAAACAGAATATACCCTTTGTACCATACGGTTCAGGGTATAAAAATCTTTCTCTAAAATGAATTCAATTTATACCTTTAATATTAAATAATAACGAAGTACATGTTGAGTGTGGTATTTTAAATTCAAAGAGTTAATTTGCTTTGCTAGTTAGCTATTAAATTATAAAGATTATATTATAAAGCATTATAGTCATAAGAGGCGGCCGAAAAATTTACAAAAATCGCACGAAGTTAAACTTTTTAGCTTAACTTATTCTTTGACTAAAATGGGACAAGTCGAAATAAGAACATCTATCCCTGAATCTAACCAGCATAAATGATTTTATTAAACGGACTGAAAATTTTACAAATAAGCCATAAAACAGAAAAATGGCGAGATTTTGGGCTTAGATACAACTTTTAAAGAATTTATTTTTCGGAAAATTGTTTTCGAATGAATACGCTTTAATGTGAATGGCAGCAAAGTGCTGAAATCTTAGAAAATCTTAGAATCACTTTGAATTTTAAGTAAAAGTTGAAAATAAAAACTTTTCGAATTTTTAGCTGATTTCGAATCAAATTTCCGAATTTTCACAAGGCCTAATATTTGAAAAATTAAGTTAAGCTAAAGAGTTTAAGTCGAAAAACGTCTTGTTTGCTCTATTTAGGCTTTCTTTGCATTATGGACCATTTTGTCTTTTCTTTTTATATGAAATTCAAAAGGTGTTGAGTCTGAAGTTTCAAAATTATTTTGAAAAACTTTAATCAAAAGACGCTCCAACTCACTTGCTTTGACACTTCAGTATATAAAATTATTAAAATCGATTTAAGCCAATTTTTGCGCAGTGTAACTTTCTTTGCCTTTGTTCTTCGTTTCCTCTCGCTTCATATTTATCTGCCTTACTTTTATTATATTTCCCTTCATTATTTCATTACTTGATTGTATGCTCATTGAGTCGTGCTTTATAACGCAGTGCACAAAGACTTAAAACTTGCACTTAACACACTTTAAAATTTTGATATATATACAGATACATATTATGTACAGACGTCTACGGCGCCCACTCACAAAAGACCCAAACAAGTGCACCCACTTGTATGTATCTCTATCTTTAAACCATATCTCTCTTTATGCACTTCAATTTGATTAGCTTCATTGATTTTATGTCTTCTACCGAACTTGCCACGGATTTGCAGCCAGTTGAAGTGGCACAGAGTGAGCTGGGAAACGAGTCATAAATTTAATCACCACCAGCGTAAATGAATATGAAGCATAAAAACAATTTTCATGCGGTTTACCATCATGTCATTGTACCATACTTCAAGATACCCACGCATTCATGCATCCCGAAAAAGATCTACAAAACGGTATAACAGCTCCCAAAAGACTCCAAAGAGATTAATAGAGTTTGACACTGCTTCTGAAAATTTTATGGCAATTTAATGCATGTGACTGTCTATGTGTTTTGTATCTGTGTGTGAGTCTCTTTGTGTATCTGTGTGTATCTATGAGTGCAGCTTTCGTTGTTGAATTGGGTCACGCATTTGTGAGATTTGTGCTGAGTTTGCGGTCCATTTGGTTTAGCTGCTTTACAACTTGGAAAGACCACAAGAGCAGCTGTTCTATATTATGCTCCAGCATAATGTATACAAATTTAATTACTCACTCAATCTATTGTATATACAAGTGTCTTTCATGTAGTATCGTATATGTATGTATCTATGCATCAAGTGATTTTCCAATCAATGTGTATTAAAGTTGCTTATAGAACATATATGCTTGAGTTTAACGCTGCCTAACTTGACCTTAATTCAATACAAAATTTTATGAATGTATCCCAGATAAATCACAGAAGATTCTCTAAAGTTTTACGAATTAAATGAAAGTAAAAGTTCTATTCCATCTAGTTGACTTCATGGTCAATAACCTTTTATGTATTGAATAATTGATTACTTTCTACAACAGCTTTTAGACAACTCGAAAGGAAGTAAAAAAAAATTTTAAATAACACATTTATTATGATAGAAAAAGTTGTCAATCTTTTAATACTATAGTAATTTCTTTTATTTCGTTCAGTTACCTACAGATAAAATCTAATTTAGCATAACATGTAAATAGACAAAATATTCCTAAGAACTTATATATAATATTCCTCTTTCCTATTATCACTATATGAAACTTCAAAATTTTAGCGATCATTACTTGTTTTTTAGATCCTGCACCATATATATGTAGATATAGGCTGGGACATTTGTTGGTTTGTTTGTTAATGGCATTTTATTCTTATATTATCCAACAACGTGTATGTTCCGAATAATGAGTGTTTAACAACTAAACAATCAGAAGGCCCACTCTATATAAAGTTCAAAATATGTAGTATGTATAGGGTTTTCCAACAAGAGGTTTTATTTTGAATCAGCCGGTATTAAAGTAGCTGTCACTTTTGAAGCTTTTATTCTTTGACATTTGACAAGTAGAAACTACGCCATTACTAAAAATGGAACGATACACGCTTCAACAACGCATTGAAATTATTAAAATTCACTACAAAAATGGTGAAAATCTTGCAGTCACAGTTCGCAAAACCAAAGCTTTTTTGATGAGGCCCATTTCCACCTCGGTGCTACGTCAACAAGCAAAATTGTCGCATCTGGGACTCGGAAAACCCAAGAGTTATTGTTGAGAAGCCTCTCCATCCTGAACGTGTGACTGTTTTGGTGCGGTTTATGGTCCGGCGGGGTCATTGGACCTTACTATTTCGAAAATGAGGTTGGATCAACAGTTACGGTGAATGGATTGCGCTATCGAGAGATGATTAATGATTTTTTATGGTCGGTGGTGGATGGTATTTATCTGGACAACGTTTACTTTCAACAAGACGGCGCAACGTGTCACACAAGCAACGAAACCATTGCGCTTTTACGGGAAAAGTTTCTGGACCGTGTTATCTCTCGAAGAGGTGATCACAATTGGCCACAGAGATCTTGTGATTTAACACCTTGCGACTTCTTCCTTTGGGGCCACGTGAAAAATAAGGTCTACGCAACAGCCCAGCGTCGATTCAAGACCTCAAAGAAAGAATTCGTGAGGCTATCGGGGACATAAGGCAGCCACTTTGCGATTTGGTTATGGAAAATTTCATGAAATATGATATGACATGATATGGTCCTGTAAGCGTGGTCGTGGTGACCATTTGGCTGATGTTGTTTTTCATTATTAACGGCATACCTTCCTCTTTATTATGAAATAAACATCCGATCATTAATCTCAAAAAATTTGAATACCAAAATAACACCTCTTATTGGAAAACCCTTTATATTCAAAAAGGCATATCTAGGTATGTTAGATTAACTAATATTTTTTAGTTAATTGTTTTTGAGTTATTGAAATGAAACGAATTTTATTTTATAAACGTTATAAAATTTATTGTGTGTATAAGACGTCACGGCAAGTGTTAAATAGGGACTTAAACACGCGACGCTAAAGAGTAATGCAACCGTATGCATGGAGAGATTAGCAAGACTAACTGATCTTGGAACGCTGACGGCAAGGCAAGGGCCGCAGCGCTGCCAAGAATCGTACATAGCATAAAAGGGAATAGATTATTAATATAATGCAGTTACAAAGAGAGGGATAATTACGTGCAATGCAAGTTAAGAGTAATTAGGTTTAATGTTTGAGAGTTTATGTTTGTACTGTTTTATTGGCAAGCTGCTGCTCCCGACATACTCCCCCCGTTGGAAGCTCGTGTTTCAACATCATCTTTAAGGGGCAGCAGGCACAGCTTATTTATGGCTCTTCGAGTGTTGCCCACTGCGGTCTTCAACTCTGCAACACAGCACTCGCCATCTTGACCAGGTAGTAGTGAGACTACATTGACCAGGGACCACCGCATAGGCGGCAAGGTTTCGTTCTTGACCAGCACTACATCGTTGACTTTCAGTCGTCGATCAGGACTGCGCCACTTGCACCGCTGCTGCAGAAAAGTGAGGTGTTCCTCGCGCCATCGTGCCCAGAAAACTTGCTGCAACTGGGCGACACGTTGCCAGCTATCCAAACGATTGTAGTGGAGTTTCGTCAAATCCGGCTTGATGAAGATTGTCTGTGGCCCAGCGAACAGCAAATGAGCAGGAGTTATAACATCTAAATCTTCTGGATTTTCTGAAAGATAGAGTAATGGACGAAAGTTAAATATTGCAGATGTTTGGCAGTCTAGGGTGCGAAGCTCATCAAAGGTGAGGATTAAGCGACCAAGAGATCGCATGAGTGGCAAGGTGCCATGATGAACATCGATTACGTTGACTCCATGATGTCTTATGCGTTTGAATAATTTGTAGATATATGCAAACGTGCGCTGCATTGAGGCAAATGAATTTAGATACATGCATCCAGTAGAGATGTCGGCATGTGGTGATTGGACCATTTCTGGGCGTTTACGCGTTGGACATGCGCCACGATTGCCAATCAGGTTTTGAAAGCTATGAACCCACATTTTCGATTGGGCAAGATTTTTCGGGAATGTGCCTCTCGAAAGGATATCAGCTGGATTTAAAGCAGTAGGAACGTAATGCCATTCCATATCGGCGGTTAGCGCTTGTATAGATATGATATGATTTGCCACAACAACGTTAAACTTGTAGGGCTCATCGCGGATCCAAGATAATGCCACGGACGAATCCGACCAGCAGTAGAACTGGCATACGAATGTGCACAACTTCCGGATATCAGTCATGAGCATAGCAGGAAAGGAATCTCTTTCGTCAATAGCCAGCTGGTGCATCGTGCGAAGAGATAAACATGAAGCAGCCTTGGTTCCATAAGTCGCAGTATCCAATTTGTAGATATTCACATCTTTATCGGGTGCGTCGCGACACAAGATGCATTGATGATAGTTATCTGGAGATGCAAATTTGACGCAGCGATACATCTTGCAAATATCACCTGTGAGAGCAAATTGGTAAGAGCGGAAGCGAAGCCAAATGAGGAAGAGTTTAGGCTGTATGACAGGTCCTGCCATCATCACCTCGTTAAGACAATCGCCAGAAGAAGTTGTAGCAGAGCCATCAAAAACAACACGAAGTTTTGTTGTGGTGCTATCCTCCTTTAATATGCCATGGTGAGACAAAGAATACTTGCAGTCACGAAACAACTCAGGACTAACGAGCGACATGTGGTTAAGATCTAAGTATTCTTTAATAAAGGATGAATATAGATTTTTAAGGTTTGGTTGACGCTGTGGTTTAAGTTCCAAATTGAGAAATCGACGATAGGCTTGCATGTATGACTCTCTAAGAGATGCAGCGCTGGATGTCAGAGGCAATCGAAGTTCATATTCACCAGATGAGAGGCGTAGAAAGTTGTTGCAGAAATTATCCTCGCAATCTTGTTCCTCATTATTTAGTTTTGCCACAGCTTGCTCGCAGCTCTCTACTTCCAAAAATAGGCGAATTGAGTCATCTAGACGGACACCCATTTCGGCGTTGTAATCCTCTTTACAACTTGTTGCTGTTAAAAGCGCAGTGTTTCGTGCTCCATCACCACCACCTGTGACGACCCAACCAAGACGAGTCTTCTGAATTATTGGCAAGCCTGGAGCGAGCTTGATCTGACCAACGCATAGTAAGTCGTAAAATAGGCTAGCACCAATAAGAAGGTCTACGCGCTGTGGCATGTTGAACGCAGGATCGGCTAACTGAACGTTTGCAGGAATATTCCAATCTGCAGTATCAATAGGGAAGCTAGGCTGATTATGAGTGATGGTTTGTGTAATGACAGCTCGCAAGTTTGCTGTATACTCCGAAACTCGTGACTGCATGCATATGTTGACGGTTGAGCCCTCAGTAGGGACACGCGTGTCACCAAGACCGGAAACTGTGGTTGCTGAGCGCGTTCTCTTTAATTGTAACTCATGAGCGAAGCGAGAAGTTACAAGATGCAGTTGAGAGCCTCCATCTAATATGGCTCGGCAAGGAACTAATGAGCCAGAACGATTTTGCACGAGAATGACGACAGTAGCTAACAGCACAACATCAGGTTGAAGAACTTGAACGGCTAGAGAGGTGGATGAGTGAGGCATAGAAGAATCTTGCGAAGATGATGAAGAAACTGGTGATTGTTGAGATGAGACATGCTGTGTATTGAAATGAAGAAGAGTGTGGTGTTTACTGCCACATTTTCGACAAAGTCCTGAACTACATGAGTCTGAACTATGCCCCTTCTTTAGGCAGTTAATGCAGAGGGCCAGTTTTTCTGCTTCTTTAAAGCGTATGGTAGGGGATAAATTCGCAAATCTGCTGCAGGAGTAAATTCCATGGCCCATATTGTCACAAAATGAACAGCAATTGTGGTTAGTTTGTGCAGCAACAAAAGATTTTCTACTGGAGTTAGTAATAGCTTTTCCCACCTGAGTGCTAGGCGCGTGAGAGGCCATAGCATACTGCACGCTCTCCAACCTTTCGCAACGTCTTTCCAAATATTCGAAGAACTCCTCAGCAGAAGGAATTTTATCCTGAGATGCGTTCTCCTCCCAGCTAGTTTGTGTTGCAGAATCCAATTTTTGTAGCAGAAGATAAATAAGCATGCAGCCAGAAATTTGCTTCGAATCGCCCAACGTTTGCAGGGCTCGCATGTGCGAATTTATTTTATCCGAGAACTCACGAAGTTTTGAAGCCGATGTTGAATCCACTCTCTTTAGCCCAAGTATCTCCTTGATGTGTGCCTGAAAAACAAGACGCTTATTATTAAAACGTCGACTTAAAATATCTAGCGCCACACGATAATTGGCACTACAAATTTCCAATGATCGAACCGCTTCCAACGCCGAGCCAGCAAGACACGAGCGAAGATGCTGCAACTTCGCGATGTCATCCAAACCTTCATCCTTGTCGATCACAGAATTAAACATGGCGAAGAAATCCGCATATTCTGTGTATCCTCCAGAAAATGTAGGTAGCTTCAGCTCTGGAAGTGTTCTCTGTGTACGGATAGTTGTGGCATTTCGCTGATCCAAGATATCATCATGACGTAGTGTTGATGATGGTGGCAACATAGAATGACGATTCTCAAGCTGCACTCTTAGTCGAGATTTTAACGAAAGTAATAAATCATCAAAATTATCACGCAAGTCACTACCGATTTCATTGTAATCGAGCTCCTCTAAGCTGTTGTGAGCCAAGTTAAATGAGTCTTGAAACTGTTCGATCAATTCTAGGCGCACTGTTAATTCGGCAGAGCAAAGTTCTTGGATTTGGTCAGCAAATAGAGAAGCGTCCAGTTTTTTCACACTACGATAAATAGCCTCAGATTTTCTTTTGAAAAACTTAGCACTTTTCGCAAGTGGCTCACTATTTGTAGGCATCACAACACTTTCCGAATCACTTGGCATGATTTATCAAAATTAAACGTTTTATATTTTGCGAATTTAATTTTTATATATTTTATGCACTCGACAACCCTAAAATGCAATAGAGCTGTGCACTGAATAACTGTTTTATATTTTAAGCGCGAATATAGCGGCCCAAGTGTGAAAGAAAAATGCAAGAATATGTGCAAAATGAATATGTTTAAGGCAACTAATAAGTGTCACTGACCCGAGATGCAAAACCTACAAGACGACACGGCAAGTGTTAGAAAGATAACTTGAACACGCGGTCAAATATGTTTTTAATGCACTTTGATATATGTTAATTAGCGATGTTGCAGCTTACTTGTATAGTATGTGCACATATAAACTTGCAAAATGTGATTAAATTTCTTTGCACAATTTTTTGATTTTAACAAAATTAGGGACCACTCTAATGCACTTTTTACGCGGCAAATATGTTTTTTAGTTTTACTTTGTGCTGTTCTTCCCGCACGTTTAGCACAAATGTAACAACAAATCTCGCCGGGGCCTCCAAATGTTAGATTAACTAATATTTTTTAGTTAATTGTTTTTGAGTTATTGAAATGAAACGAATTTTATTTTATAAACGTTATAAAATTTATTGTGTGTATAAGACGTCACGGCAAGTGTTAAATAGGGACTTAAACACGCGACGCTAAAGAGTAATGCAACCGTATGCATGGAGAGATTAGCAAGACTAACTGATCTTGGAACGCTGACGGCAAGGCAAGGGCCGCAGCGCTGCCAAGAATCGTACATAGCATAAAAGGGAATAGATTATTAATATAATGCAGTTACAAAGAGAGGGATAATTACGTGCAATGCAAGTTAAGAGTAATTAGGTTTAATGTTTGAGAGTTTATGTTTGTACTGTTTTATTGGCAAGCTGCTGCTCCCGACAAGGTATATTCACAGCCGCCGAGTTGTGTAGCCGTGTCTATCTGTTTCATCTGTATGAACATAACTATCTCAGAGACTATAAAAGTTATAATGACCACATTTACCCAAAAGATGCTCATTATAGCCAGGCTGATTAAGGTTGTATATTTAGGAGAATTTCGCACATTTCACTGCAAAAGCTACTGGACTGTCAAAAATATGTTTTTTGTAAAACTGTTTGTACCGAAGCTACAGTCACTCATGTGGTCTAAAATATGCAAATTCTTGTTAGTTTGTAGGTATACGACTCCCCAGTTCCCCGCAGTTATTTTTTAAAGTTTATTGCATAAACTTTTTATGTTGCAAATTGAAGCCCATGATGATCCAATCGTGGGCGCAAATTTGATTAAAATCGTTTGGGAACTTCGGGACTTTCAGCCAAAAAGTCTAAATTTAAATAATTTTGGGTGGGAATATCTCTAAAACAGTGTTGGCAAAGAGTATTTTAGTGGCGGGTAGGCACTACTGTAGCACTCTCAAATACTATGTACATGGATGGGATGTCTCAAAATGAGTATAGACAGACTTACGGGAGTTGGCATGGGAAACTCGCAGCGGACGGAGCCCCCTAGTTTTATTAGCATTTCGTTAAAATTGAGACTTAAACTAGGAAAAAAGCAAGGGGACACATTTTAATATAATTTACATTTTGGCTAATTTTCTGTATTGATAAACATAACAAACATTTTGGTTTGGTCAGAAAATAGTGATTAAATTAACTTCTTTAAGTACGAATTAATATAAGCCTGAAACTCTTAATTTAAGAGTTAATATTATGATAATTTCACACCGAATCTTCCAAGTTACAAAACAATCTAAAACTGTGAAAACAACAACTGTACAACAGTGACGTGAATTTTGGATTTTAAACAATTTATAAATAGGGCTTATATTATGAATAAATTGGTGTTTTTTTTGGCTTTTGAATCATCAGAATTTTTGGTCTTGTTAAACATGTTTGCCAATTGTTTTCCTAATTTGAGTATTAAATCTTATATCAAGAGATTTTGGTCTCAATTTAAGAATTTAAATCAATAAATCAATACAGTAAAAAAATGAGCACTTTCACCGAAAAAAACAGCAGAACTACCATATTCTTCTTTTGGAAAAAATGAATTATCAGAATCCTGATTTAATATTATATGAACATTGCAAATGTTTTACGCTAACAACTTGCGACAAAACTATACAGGGTATTACGGGTGAAGCAAACTTTAACCCTCTTGAAGAATATGCTAAGCTCAAAAAAAATAATTGTAAAGAAAATGAGCAACCTCAAATATACCTTACATATAAATATGCCAACTATAGATTACGCATTGAGAGCAATATTCTAAGAAATTCTTTATCCTTTAATAAAATAAAAGCAAAACTAGACCATCTAGAAAAACAGAGTAATCTGACAGTAACCTGTGGACTTTTGAATCTTTTGTAAAATTTAAAATAAACCCACATTTCAGCTTGTAGAGGAACATACCTCTTCAGCGGATTTAGAATCTCCTCGTTATACGTTCAGAACCTAGCTAGACAATTAAGTATGATTTTGAAATCGAGGTAGCTGAGAAGATTTAAGGCTAACAGTTGAACCTAGGGTCGCAGTTCTCACTTCCGTACTAATACAATTTTTTTTTTGCATACTCTTAAAGTTAGGAATTTCTTAAATCGTTTAAAACGTATATTTAATAAGTTTGTATACAAAAATTTTTCATTCCTTGTAAATTTTACTTTTATTCTTTTTTTTTTTTCGTTTACTTATTTTGTGCTTTTATTGTACATACTGTTTGTCAGATGCCACGCCCACAATGAACAACGACATTTGATAGACAAGCATGACAGTTAGGAAACTCGTTGTATTTCGTTTTCCCCATTTTCGCTTACTCTTCCTTTATTTACTATTAACAGTGTCTAGTTACTTTTGCCGTTTCTTACTTGTTTCCGTTTATCGCCAAACTTTTATGCAAGTAAGTGTATGTCTGTGTGTGTGTGTATCCTGTGAGTGTGTTTACTTATTGTTTATACAATGACTGTGGACAATGAAAACTTTGGCGCACTGGAAGAATATCAATAAAACTCAAGAAGACATTACAATCGGCGTGTATAAGCATAATGCGTCTTGATGGACTTTAACATGAACTGGTCATGACATTCTCTTTGCCTTTTATTGCGCTGAACCATTGTTCAATATATAAAGTGTTCAAATACAACAATACAATGCAATATAATATCAAATGCGGGCAATGCTCCAACGGAAGGTGTGACTGCAGGAGGAAGGCCAGGGAGAGATGGAGTCGAAGTTTGAAACCCCAGATTATTGTGTGAAATGCACAAACCACGCACTTTCAAACGTGACTTGGCAGATTATTTTTTTACAATATGAGAAATACAATTACCAATGCTCATTGCTCATTCAATTTGAAAATAAATACAAAGCCATATTACATAAAGAAAAAAAAAAGCAATCTAGAGGAGTGCTAACTTGGAGGGTGTTGAAGCTAGCATGCTCTCCGCGTGCATATTAATGAAAGCATATTGCACACTACCCCTAAGTCTATATGACAGCTAATCTTTTTGGAGAATTGGAAGTGTGTCCGTTGAAGCATAATAAAAATAATTCTGCTCAGATTTGTTTTTTTTTAAAGAAATAACTTCTTACACTTTCTTTTAAGTAAAAACTTAGTAATTTCATTGCAGCTTTTCAAAACGTCCCCGAAAGGGAAATAATATTGGTCTTGTTCCCGTTTGCGTTTTTGAGATAAACTTGCGAAAATTATTTTCCATAAGCAGTTTCGATAATTATTTTCGACAATATTAGATTAAGTTCTCTTGACTTTAAAGTAGTGAAATTTGGCCTTGTACATAAATATGTGTCTATATAAACAATTACGAACTGATGTTAATTTTTTTATAAACTTAGGTCGTAGTCACTACTTTTTTTTTAACTTTTTGAATTTTTTTAAACATAAGTCAAAATGTGACAACAGAAACGCCTGTTGTATGTTGTATACAATTTTTCAATTTAGTTTTAATGCACCGAAAAACCAATGCGAATGGGCTGCGCAATATTTTGAAAGTTTTATATGCAGCCGTGCTTCGGAAAACTAAAAACGAATCAATTTTATTCGTTTTCTTTTTAGCGTGCTTTCAATTTCATATTTTTTGTTGTCGATAACTTATATTTCCCCATTATACACTGGTATATTTCTGACATTTCCCATACGCTTTTTTAGCACCTATACAATACTTCATATTGTTTACATTTTTGTTTGATTAAAATATTTCTTGTACTTAAATTTTGATTTTTATACCCTGCACATTATGGTGGGTATATTATGTTTGTGCAAGCCGAAAATGTATGCAGCATACAAAAGGAGACATCGCAGACCGATGCCGTATGAACGCCTAGATATCGGAGATGGTAAAAGCAAGAGCAACCAAATTATCAGATTAGTTCACATATTATTCCATAGGGGACAAGTTTATTTAATTTTTATACCCTGTACCGTATGGTACAAAGGGTATATTGTGTTTGTGCAAGCCGAAAATGTATGTTACGTACAGAAGGAGACGTCGGAGACCCCCAAAAGTTACCTAAAGTATGATCAGAGTGACTAGAGAAGTCGATATACCCATGTCTGTCTGTCCGTCCGGCAGTATGAACGCCTAGATCTCGGAGATGGTAAAAGCTAGAGCAACCAAATTATCAGACTAGTTCCCTTATTACTCTAAAGGGGACAAGTATAATTTTTTAATACCGTGGTTACATTATGTAGCTCCCATAGGCGTGTTTAATTCGTTTGTTTATGAAGATACCGTAACCATATTTGGAGTTTGATATTTAAAAGATCTCCAGCACTGTACCAAATTTTATCAAAATCGGATAATTATATCATATAGCAACCAGTCAAAAAAACATGTATGGTGCAAGATTCCACTGTTTTTTGTTTGTTTTTGAATTGGCCAAATAAATATCTTTTGGAGTTCTTAAGCATTATTTTCATATGATTTTTGATTTCAATGTTGTGGTACAGGGTATCCCAAAGTTGCCCACCTCCCCACTTTAACGTACGCCATCTTTTCAATATTTGCTTTAGCAACAATATTTATTGAAATTAACAACGAATTTGCTATTTTTATCATAAGAGACATTTTTTATGCATCCATAGAACCAAAATCGTAATGCGCCTTTTTAGATTCTTACGGCACCCTACAAATTAAACCGCCATGATATACTTACTTGTATGTAATATCATACATGCATATAAAATTATAACTTTGACAAAAGTCTTCGATTCAGTTTGTAACTAGTAAAGTAATTGTAATAAATTCCTTGGTTCTAAGAAAAGAAGCAGTGCAGTTCGGTTATTTCCAGAGTTTCCCAAAGAAACCGATTCTTTATTGCGTAATATAATATGTATATGCTAGCTTCCGATTAATAATAATAAAACCATTGTCTTAAACTCCAAATGTTGAAGTATACTTCTTTCAATTCTTTCCGGTAGCCGGTTTTAACGAAAGAAGTAGTGCAGTGCATTGCTAGAGTTCCCAAAAGGGACCGGTTCTTTAGCGAATAATATAATGTAATATGAATGTGCCAGCTTATGGTTGATAATAAAAACGAAAAACCCTTGTCTTTAATGTCAATTGTTAAAGCACTCTTCTTCTAAATCCTTCCCGATTCTAATGAGGAAAGCAGTGCAGTTCGGGTATTTTTTGCTAGAGTTTCCAAAAGGAAACGATTCTTTATTGATTAATATAATATATTTATGCCAGCTTAAGATTATTAATAAAATATTTGTTGTCTCAAATTTCAAATGTTAAGGCACACTTCTTGTAAAAACTTGCCGTTACTACAGACTCTAGTTCAATAACTTCAAGGTAATATACTAACCGAACCCTACCGAAGTATGCTCTGTAAATTTTGCTAAATCATTTCACTTCCTATGCCCATAAAATGTTTCTTTTCTAACGCATAGTCAAGCAGTATAATCTAAGAAATTTTAGCTCCTGCTGTGGCATGTTGTACAAATGAAAAATTAAATAAACACCAAAAAGTATTCATGGCTGAGATTTGCACAACAACTGACATAATTGCAAATTATAAAGCAAATAAATTCGGCACAGCAGGCGTTTGCGAATTCTAGAGCAGAAATACAGATAGATTTGTATACGCTTGTATACATATAGAGCTAGAAATAAAAACCCAAGCAGTCATAGTGTGCGGGATAACAGGTAATCCAACAAGTCAAAGAATGCCAGCTAAACAAAGCTGACTCCATTGATATGCTCTGGGGCTGTCAAAAGGTAACTAACTCACTTACCTGTTTAGTGTGTCTTATTTTTATTTTATTTTTTTTGTGTGTGTTGCAAATTCTCTTGAAAAACTGCTTGGCTAACTGCTGCTCCTTTTTATTTTATTTTTGGGCACTTTGATGTGGGAAATTTCAGTTAACTCTTTGCACTCAATTTGGCATTTGTTTTGCTCAAATAACACAATGAAACACTTGAGGTATTTGTTACACACTCTCAGACACTGCGCGCGCACAGGATAATAAAATACTTAAGAGCGCAGCAAAACTCAAATCGAGAGAGAGTGAGAGCGAGTGGATGCTGTGACGCGCTCACAAATTACACAAAATATCAATTGAAAAAATTGTTATTGAATTAAATTATTTTGATAACGAAATTATGATTATTTTTGTTTTTTTATTATACGAAACGCCGCTTACGATCGGAATACATACAACAGTCTAGCGAGCTGCAGCTAAACTGAGACGTTGTAGTGACAACTGCTGGAGACAGCAGAGCAACGCATATGGAACGGCAGAAATCACTCAATTACACTGAGCGAAATGTTGTGGTGGCGGCAGTGGTGTTAGTGAGCGGGCAGCTGGACATGCTGTTGTTTACTTGATGTACATGGGCTATAAATATTGTGTGTACATACATTTATAAAATATATATAGACTACATATAAATGAAATGTTTTCTTATCAGTTTTATAGTATAAGTTTTGTGGCTATACAAAAACAATTGGAAAGTTAGGAGCAAATCGTGCTAATGCTGCGTCGTCTTCTGTTTTGCCCAGATGATTGATGGAATGAATGAGAATGCATGTCATTTGCGATAATCCAGGCTATATAGAAGGGTTTATCGCACAGCTGCACATACTTACTTTGGGGAACTTTTTGATACGTGTGGTGTGTGTGTGTGTGTGTAGTTCCAATTATAGATTACACTAGCACAATATGCGACACATTTGGTCTTTGTTTACATTTAAGTATATCAGGATTTATACAGCAGTTGTTGCTGTCTATTTACTTAGACACGGGAAGCCTTTTAAATGTTTAGGCTTACAACAGCTGCATTGCAACGTCTATCAATGCATATCCTAAATATGTATGTGTGTATATACATATATTGTTTGTAATTTGTTACCTAGCAGGCTTATCAATTGATAAGCCCCAAAATTTATTTCTTTTACAATGTAAACAAATGACCACCACAGTTAATTGTGTAACCAATTTTAAATGCTCAACTCTGAGATCAATGCGCTCTTGTAATGTGTAATGTTGTAATGAGTGTTCCATTCCATTTTGTTTCCTTGCGCTCAAAACAAGTTTTGAGTTTTTTTGCGCATTGAGTCTAACTCTGGGATGTTGTTTTGGTAGAAATACCAACAACAAAAACAACAAACAATCATTATGCGTTGTTCAAAGAACTTCTACAACAACAAGTTGAGTAAACTGTGGCAAAGTGGAATGAGAAATAAAAAATCAGGCATATGTATATACAAATGTACATACGCTGACTTGGCTAAAGTCTTCCAAATACTTCAGTGTACATACCTACATACACACATACATACAAAGTATGCATGTTTGTGTACATCATGGCCTATGGGTCGTCGACGCTGGCTTCACTGCTTGCTGCCGTCTGCGCGGCGTCAGGTTAAACGAGCGCCTTGTCCATATATACATATGTATGCACATACAAACATATGTATGTATGTATGTTTATAAGGCAACGCTGTTGCTGTTTTTGTTGAGATTTTTTTCGTATAATACTCTTTGGTGTGCAGTACATTAGCTTTACTTTGAAGTTTGTGGATTTGGTCGCTTTAGTTCCGTTTCTACCCACGAATACTACCAAATCCAAGCCTCCCATCTGTTGTTGATTATAAAGCAGAATTTGATAGACAGGAGTTTGCTGTTTCTCTTTGGCACCGTTCGGGTCTTCAGACAAGGCGGGGATCTCTCCTACAACCTTTTTAAGTGTGCTATGTGATTGAGAGTGTCGGAAGGCCGAGTGCATGTTAAAACATCTTTTTGTATAAAAGTGTCCAATGAGTGATAAAGACATCATAGGTCGTAGCAAAGGATGCCTGCTGTGATGGATCTGATGGTGAAGTAAGGCAGCTTATATGTTTTTTTTCGAAGTGGAGGGACGTTCAGATTGCGGTTGCAAACTATTCGTTTGATGTTGTCCAGGACTTCTTCTACCTTCACAACGAGCAATGACGTCAACATAGAGATAAAGCGGCCAATCGATGCTTCCTTGGTCTCAGTAGCCAATTGTGACCTCTCCCGCCGCACAATACTAACACTATACAAGACGCTTATCCTACCCTTCTTTGCTTTATAGCGTTGAAGCATTGGTGATGACCCAGTCTGATGCAAATAATCTTGCGGTGTATGTAAGGCAAGTACTTCTAAGACCTTTGGCTCTTTAGACGTTGTTGATGTATGAGCTCTACGAAGTCATGTAGAACGTATTCCCTTTGAAAGGACTAGGTAGTAAGCTCACTGGCTACCTTTGACTTTACGGCGTAAGGAAGGCGAGAGCAGTGACGCCTGGTGGAACGCTTTAAGGCAGGCTGCGAACCGATAGATAATGGATTGTTATGTCCACTAGCGGGCTCTGCAACCTGCTCGATTCGTTCGTCAAACTCCGTCCGGCCATTTTTATTAATTTTAGAATATGCCGACTAGAATATCCAATCTAATATCGTTAATATCCAAAGCGTCCGTCAGATAGAGAAAACTTGCCAGCTATAAGCGGGTTTTCGAATTTTCTATAAACTATATCGACATACGAAAACAAGCAATTCACTTCGAAGAAATATTCAAGTTTTCATAAAATTCAATAGGTTGCAGTTCAATACCTTTCATTGAAGCGTACGACATTTTTCGTTTATTTTCTTGATTCCGGTAACATTTTTTTTTTTATTTATTTATTCAAAGGGGTTCAACAAAGCTCAGTATCTTAGGAAAAAGCCAAAGGAGCAACGTTGATCAATATATAATTCAGAATTGGTCAAAGATGCTGGAAGGGGCAATTCAAGATGACTTAAAATGGAAGAAGTGATAGATGAAAAAGAAAGAAATATGTAGATGAAATTATAAAAACTTGGTTACCATATCTTCATAAACAAATGAATTATACAATAGCAACTACAAAATATAGCTCGGATATCGTAATAATAAATTAAACTTGTTTCCTGTGACATAATAATCATAATATCGTAATCGTTCATCCAGAGGGACAGACAGGCAGACTCACGAATGGTTATGTCTACATAAATTTCTTTTAGCCTTCTTCCTGACCATACTGGAGGTAGCTTTGATGGGTATCCAATGTCTTCTCTTTATGTTACATACATGTCCACAAACTTAATATGCCTCTATCGTAACGTACAGGGTATAATAAATCAACAATTGTTTTCGAAATTCTATTAGTAGGGGAAGTCAAATACTGATTAAGTAATTAATTTTTCCAAGAAAAACGTTTTTGCTTTAAGAAAATCGCATCAAAGCAGAATTAAATGCACTTGAGGAAATAATGCATTTGTTTTGAAAACAATTTTAAGAGCATTTTTTCGCTACAACCTAAAAAAAAAATGTATTTCTTAGCTTCATAAAAATCAAAGTGTAGGTACTAAATTTAAACTATTATTATTTATTTATTATTTGAAAATAAAAGATATAATGCATTGTTGAAAAGCGGTCAAAGGTTAAGCCACTTTCAGGGCATTCATGCTTGCTCTTGAGTTGAGTTATAAAGTTAAGGCCCATACGCAGCATGCAAAAATTCCGCACAAAACGTCAAAACTTCATACACAAAAAAAATTCCCTTTTTGGGATATTTTTTTGTATATGAAGTTTTTATATACAAAAAATATTCCCTTTTTTGGGATATTTTTTTTTATATGAAGTTTTGACATTTCGTGCGGAATTTTTCCATGCTGCGATGGGCCTTTACTCAAAAACTCAGCATGAACGCCCTTTTTGCTTGTTTAGAGTTGAGTTGTGGAGTTTGTACTTCTTCTTTCTTAAAAATAATAATTGCTTAATTTAGTAAATAAAATGCATAAGGCTTTATGTTTTATTTTGCCTTAAATCCAGTTCCGAAATTACAAAATATTGGAGTGTTGAACAGCTACAAACTCGATTAAGGTCTGGTTTGAGGAAAACTTGAGTTGAGAGGTATAACTCAGCTCTGTACATTTTATTGTTGCAAATTTTCTCAAATTTTCTACTTAACAGCAAGTGTGAATACCCTAAATATAAGTCATTGCATTTTACTAAGCAGAATATTAAAAAAGCAAGGGTATACAAACTTCGTAATACTGCTATTAATTGCTCATATCTTTATTTGTTTGTTTATTGCTTGATTGTTGATTGTCTGCTTCTTCTTCTTTTTCATCTACTATTTCTTTAACTTGTGCGTGCATCTTCTTCTGCATTATAGCCAAATAAGATTTCGGGAGCGATATGTTTTTGTTTATGTGAACTCCCATCACACAGCTTGAGACATAATAAACAATTTGCTGATTAACTCGAAAATCTAGAAGCCCAGAAGCTGCAACTGTAAAGCGGTCCAACTTCATTTCGCAACTACCAAAAACGGAAAAAAAAATCAACGTTCTGCGCAAGCTCTCTCTTTTTTAAAACACTCTGGGAAATTTTGTGGCAAAAAAAATATGTTGAAGCATTTGCATTTTATATATGAGACTGTAATAACAGCACTTTATGGGAATTTTTCTCCCAACACGCTTAATAGCTCTTTGGACCCTGTTGAAGCCGCAACCTCTCTAGCAACTGCGGGGAATATCAATGACTTGTATAATTTTTATGCTCATGTTCATTCATTAATATTGCAATAATTATAAGACAAATTAAAACAACTTTACTGAAAATTTAAATTTTTGAAAAAAACCAAGCACAGACTTTTTGTAAAGCTCATTAACATTGCTTAAAAAGATTTTCATCTCTAGGGAGAAAATAAGTTGCCGTTACAAAAGCAACTTACTTTGCAAGAGCTACAAATAAAAAAAAAATTGCATACTCATTTCAATATTTACATTCACCCAAGCTTACCAAGACACCGTCGCTCAAGGCAGAGACGCAAAACTCAAGCCAGAAAATTCAATAATATCTCAGATAACAGCCCGTTGCCATTGCAATTTCTTAGAAAACAATCGTCTGGCTCTGATGACGATGCCAAAGACAGCATAGACGGCGACAACGACGACATAGACTCACTCTAAGGTTGTTATGCGAGCCGCCATACTCTGTCGGCCACATGGGTATCCATTGGTTATGTGTATTAAGAGCAGTGCCCACGTAGAGATCTGAAGACATTGTCTTGGCTAGAGTGTGAAATAGTGTCACACTCATATATCACACACTCGTTTATACTTATAAATAAATTTTCACCAAGAAATAATCAAATTCAATTGAAACTCAATATTGCAAGTGTGTGATTATTGTTTTATATGCACTTTCTTTGGGGCATATCGATTTTAAAACTATGGTTACCAATTAAGACCGGTATGCAGTTCCAAAATTTACAGCCATAATAGAAAAAGTTTTTATAACAAAAAATTAGTCGGGAAAAATTACGGCCAACAATTTTTTTTTTAAGTTAAATGCTCAACGACAGATGGCGCAACTAGTTCACTGCCCTACAACAACAATACAGATAAATCTAAGGGTGCAGTGAAATTTCTATAAAATCATTAACATCTAAAGTCCAAGATACATTTTATAAAAAAAATTTCATACATTTGATACCCTATAGTCCGGAAATATAGGGTGGGCGATCTGTTGATTTGTTTGTTAATTGCATTTTATTCGTATATTTTACAACAAAAGTGGGCGAATATACTCATTTATGTATGCAAAATTCTTCTTCTTATGTCCTATTACTCCTGGTGAAGCATGGGGCCATCCCTCTCGTCCCTCTCTAAGGTCTTCGAGGATCAGTGATGCGAAGAGCAATCCACAACGTAGCGTCTGTTATCAGAACGCAAAAGGCATCTGTTCTCCAGGTTATTGGCGGCCTATTTTTTGTCAGGACTGACTTTGAGCTTATAACTTACTGTCAGAACCCTGCTCCTTCACATTTTTCTTCATAAACATGAGTGTAAACCCGAGGTATATTCAGTCTCCAGGTGGTACCCGTGTTCATTGATAGTGATGAATTGTTGCGTCTTGTAAGCGTGTAATTGCAGATCAGCATGCAAAATGCAACGTAAAGTGCTCCTAGCAAGGTGTAATTCTTGCGAACGATGGCGCGCCGGTTGTTAAACGATATTTGACTAAAATTGAGTAGTTTTGAACTTGACATATGTTGAAGAGCATCCACTTTGGACTGATATATTCCGAATTATGAGTCTTTAAGAACCAAGCTAACAGATGGCCCACCCTATTTAACTTACCTTAAGGTCGTATTTCTTACTTACCATTCGCATCCAGTGATAAGAAGCAAGCTCTTATTTTAAAACATCTAAAAACGTTACCCCAGCCTGCATGGTGTACCTTCAGGTGGGTACCACCAACACGTTGTATAACGCTTCCTTGCAGCTTAGTGGGAGTGGACTGCGTTTTAATTTTAATGCCAGTTCATTTTTGACGTTTCAAGCCAAAAGCTTTTTAGGATTTTGTCCATATGTGATCTAAGAGTAGGCAGCATGAAAATTGGTTGATCAGGTATACAGCGAGTAAGTCTTTCTTCCTTATACCAATAGCTGGCCCTTGGATGGGTTCAGGGCAATGTTCTAGCTAAAAGCATAGCTCTCAAACAGCTGGATGCATTCCTAAGGTCAATCTGCTGCATAGTGGTCACATGCTGCAGCTTAAAAAAAAGACAAAATAAGTTAGGTTTAGGTAAAGGGTCATCAATCTTGAGGTTTTTTTTTTTTTTTTTTGAATGCAAAAAACACAAAAATTTCAAATGAATCGGAAAATCTTTATTATCAGTTGGAAGAAACATTCTTGAAATTAACTGTTTAAGGATAATCCCTTTCAAGTGTTGACCGCAACTGCACCGTAGCTCGTCCATGCAAAGGTTCCAATGTTCGATGACGCGTTCGAATAACACGGGTAATGTTGGCCGCTTCAATCGTAGCTGGCTTATCCACAAACACTTTAGACTTCACGTAGCCCCAAAAGGAAAAGTCTAACGGTGTAATATCACACGATCTTGGTGGCTAATTCAACGGTCCGGAGCGTGAAATTAATTGTTCACCGAATTGGTTCCATAAAATGGCCTAAGCGCGCGAAAAACGTAATTGTACGATTTGTAAACGTTGATCGGGTGTAAGTCTTTCCATGATGGCAATGAAAACTAAATAAAAAAAACACATGGCAACTTGACAGTCATTACGCGTGATTTATAAAAAAAACGCTATTGAAAAAAAAACCTCAAGATTGATGACCCTTGTACAGAAACCGGGGTTTGAATGCTTTCCTTCGGGTCCCTAGCTCTCATTGGTCTAGACTCTAGACGAAGATAAAACATCTTTAACTTGAAATCTTCTTCATCTGTCACCTAGCAAGGATCTGAAGAGGCTAAAGTTTAGAGCTGGGAGCAAAATCTTTCATTTCTGCAGAAAGACTATCAATCCAGGGTCTGTACATATGTATCTGTAATTCTTGCCATCAATAGATTTTAAGACATGTTTTTGACTCGAAGCAACAGTTTGATTGCGCAGTCCTTAACCCAAATTAATATCTGGAAGAAAGTGCAGCAGCGTTTAGATAGCCTGTTGACCATCAATCTCTTCCATACTTTAGCAAGCGGAAGAAGGAGGCTCAGGGTCAGTCTCCTCCTTGCCGGGTTTTTGGTACATGATAACCCAGGCAATCTTCTATTGGTGCTGAGTCCTTAATATAGAATTGAATAGCTAATTTTCTAGCTTAAAAATATATTTTAAATTTAAAATAATAAAACCGCGTTTTTAAATGTTAATTTATGGTTTTTAAAACCTTTTTATTTTAGAATAGTCGTATACTATAAGCTATTATGGATATAGCTCTTTGTGGGCGAGATACTTTAATAAAGGCGTAAAAAAAATGTACTTAAATAAGAAGTTTATGTTTTAATATAACTTTAAAAATAAAAAAACTTAACAAAAACAAACTTTTTTTTTAGTAAAGCTCGGCACAAGGTCGAGATCACGCGGAGACCTTGCGGGTTATTGTGATGCCTGTTAAAGGGACAGGAGGAGTAAAAGCGAAGTGAATGGAGAATATAAATGCTGGATGTAGGGGAGGTAAAAGCCAGTTGGTGCCCAATTCCGCATGATCCTCCCGCTTGCTAAACCATTTTGGGGATTCGATAAAAAGAGCACAACAAATGTTCGATGCTTTCTATCTCTTCCTTATCCCCGTTGCTGCTACAGAAATCATTGTGGGGAACATGCATCCTCTCAGCCAAAAGGCATATGCCGCAATACCCCGTTACAACTCCTGTCACCATCCGGAAGTTCGCTTTGGTTTGCATCTTGGCCAGATTGCCCGGGAGATGTGACAACCGGACACAGTGTCCCACTGTCCTTCTGCCTCGGATCTGACTATCTTCGTGACCTCTGATACTGCATCTTGCCGAGGTCTTACCATATCCGTAGCCACGGGTATACCAGAGACAAAATTATGTTTATTTATATTGAAAGCATTCTTAGTTTTATAACTTCCTAAGACCCAAGCATTTAAGGGATTAAAAGCAGATGGCGTTCAATATGGATTTTATTAAATCCCGGCGAAGGAATAGACAATGCTTCCGCTGGTAGGACTAGGTAGTGTTCAAATAGCTACTTTTAGAAATACTTTCTATATTTCATCGTAACCCATAAAGTTTGGTTATAAGCAGTCAAAAAAACTATGTTTGTTAAAGGTTTAGATATCAAAGAAATCCTCTTTTCAATAATCTGACTTGATCCCGCTAAACTATTTTATTAATCTTTAAAATCTATCAACAAGGACATTTTTGTATGGATCTTTTGTGAGAATATGTAAAATCAGATCCTAACAATTTTTATATGGAAAAAAATTATAGCTTAAAAAAACTTAAAAAACACAGCAAGCCGAACTAAAAAGTAGAAAATAATTTTGAAGTATCAAGAGTTTGTATTAGAGTAATAGAAAATTCCGATAAGCAATTAATAAAATAATATATATATATACATATATATATAGCCAAAAAAGCGTGGGGTTTCAATTTTCTATATTTTAATAATGACTTTAATTTTATAAGTAGCTACTACTGAAATAATTGTAACATTTAATATCAAGCACCCCACGCTTGAAGAAACAAGAGGAAACAAGAAACATTTCGTATTCATTGTAAGAATGTTTAATCTTAATCCTACTTAAATTGAGACAATATAAAAAAAAAAATGTTTGTTAGTTCTAGTGAAACAAATTCGAATTTAAATTACGATCCGTTTTTTTTCTGAGTGTAATATGCTTATTAGACAAATATATAGTTGTACCAAAGTAGTCCGTAAAATCTTTGAACGGGAGAACGTGACAGACAGACATGGTTCTCTAGCCTGACTAGTACTGTGGTCTTATTTAGACCTAACACGCCTTCTTCTGCATAGTCCTTAGCATAACCTTACCTCTATGAGGTATAGTGCATATAAACTAGCCCAACAAATGGTTCATCTTTCTAGCGTATCCTAACTTTAGCGCACTCAAATTCGCTTTTCATGGTTCTGGTTTTTCTTTTGTTCTCATATGTTGCCACACTTTTCGTTTTTGTCCATTTTCTTTTCAAATATGAGCGAATGGCTCACAACGTGTGTGGGGCATTCCACCAACTTGGGGCATCAGCAGCGGGAACAATGTTCAAGTTACATAGTCGCAGTTACGTTGATGATGAAGACGATGATGTGGATGAGGATGACGATGGTTTTGCCAATGTCGATGCTGATGCAGATGCGGATGCTGACTATGCAGCCATATGTCATATGAAGCTAGTTTGTGTGATTGTCAGCTGCTCACATGCTGCACATGCACTCATCGTTGATGCATGCACCACCTGCTTGCCACACACACAGTCATACGAGCCTAATACAGATACATATCAAGTTGTGTGAAGCTCTTTTGCAACATTCTGTTCAATTGGGGATGCATGGGGAGTGACAACGTCTATGGCACTTGCCATCATGTCAATTATATGCGAATTTGTTAGTGCCACCGACAGCTTCAGTACTTATTTTTCACGCAAACATCAACCGAATTGACATTTGATGGCATTTTCATACATTTGTCCACTCCAACAAGCATTTTACATTTCATTTGAAAATTTAAAATTTTCCAAAAGTGTCAAAGAAAAAACAAAGAATCCACTAATTGGCTAACGATTTTATTCTCCAGCGGGTTTTTTATGCACTATAGCCATTGGATCAAGGTAACGCTAGATTTTGTTGGTAAGCCAGAGCTTTAATTACGCTCGGGTAGCTATTGAGCAAGATTTATCCAGCCGTCTTTTGGTGTAAACACGTAGATCTGAGTCATAAGAGCTATACACAAAAAAATATATGTTTTCGATGCTTTTTTTTCTAGTGAAAGGCATTGAAAGCTGGAAAAACACTCCATATATACAAAATGTTATCCAAAGATGTGTTATTTTATTGTGTGGATTCATATCCGATATGTTACCCTGTCCACCCGTAGAATAATTTCGGGACTAGATTCGAATCTTTAAAGAGCTTTGCATCTGCGTCTCAAGAATTTTCACAATCGGACAAATACAACTTATACCATAGTCCAAAATATACTTCACATCCTTTCGCCCAAACAAAAATTTTTTTTGAGACGGTTTGTCGGACGATGTTTTTTTTGTATGTTTTTGGGATCGCTGAGTCCGAATCCGAATAACCTTCGAAATATTTCATGGTTTTCGTTTTTGGTTGTTTCAAAACCCTTTTTACATTGTGTTTTTTAAAACCATGTATTCTGCTACTCAAAATCCTAATAGGTAGGTCTATCGGTGCATGATCGTTTCCGATTAAAAGCAACCCAATCAATTAAGTTTGTCTCGAATATTGTCGGGCAAGTTGAGGACCTCTGGGGCTAGAAGAAAGCACAATAGATCCTTAGAGTCGTAGTGCAGCTTTCCCGACAAAATAATTATTTTCGTTGAGGGAATGAAAAACTTCAACGTCAAAAAAGGTGTCTCTGGGATATAAGTTTTTATATGGACTGACATAACTTAATCGCTACCCAAGATGATAATAAGCATTTTGGTACAAAAAACTTATGATTTGTCACACATCCTTCTGCATACACTGCACAAATATATAATACCTTTGATCAGCCGTTGACATCATGCATACACTGTAACGTTAAAAAAAATAAATTTAAATACCTCCCCACCCGCTAAAGCCAAGCCGTGAATACTTAAAAGTGCCTGGAGCATGTTTAGTCCGCATATACAACAACTTATATACTCGACTGATATCAACTTTAGAAACAAAACAAATACATATAAATTTTTGTTTTATCATGAAAATATAAGCAATGTTTAAAAATGAAATCAACATGACTAAACATTTTAATATATGTAGGTACATAGTGTGTTATGTGACGTTTATGTGCATGTTTATATGTTATGTACATTATTGTGTATTTTCATACACTGTACCTTAAGGTGTGGGCTATATAAAATTTTTGCCTGAGTATGTAACTTAAAGTAGATAAAGCCTATTACATGTAGAACAAAAAAAAATTGATGCAGACATGTTCGTACGTTCGTCCGAACGTCTAGATTTTGAGGATTATAAGAGCTAGGATGATCAAAGACGTTCCCACTATAAAGATAGAAAATAATCCTTCAGGCCACGTTTTGTCAAGAGACAGTGTTGGCGTTAAGACTTAAAGTCTGTTTGCGACCCAAGTATTAGAATCCTGAGCTGAGTTGCTTCGAGTGCAGGGCAACTGAAAGTCGGTTGCACCCGACTTTAACTTTTTGCCATATTTTTGTATATACTAGTATATATTATATTTGTACGTGTTTTTCTGGCATTGCTCTTGCTGCTGCTTATCATAAAAAGGGCAAACACTTGGCCATTTGTAAAGGCAAACAACACTCGAAAAATGCTACAGTTGCAATATCATCTATAGGAAAAAAGCCTATATAAGAGCAAAAACACTTCACAGAGCAGCGGCAACAACAAGAACAACTTTCAGCGCATCGACGAAAGTGCAATAAGTATTTTTTTCATATGTATACACTGAGAAAAAAGATGAACAAGTTGTATGTAAAATAAACTCATTCAATTTTAATCAAACCCAAATGAAATGATAGACCTTTAATTGGGTACTGAAATTTCGGACTTACGATTTTACTATAGAGTTTAGTCAAATTGACACCCTACCTCCAACTTAGCTTTCCTTACTTGTTCAAAACAATTGAATTCGCCTAAAGAACGCTGTATCTTTGAAAACTAAAACTTAAAAACTAACTTAGCCTAAAAGCCTGGAGCAAGTTCCCGAATATGATCAAAATTTAATGTTGCACACATATCATAAAATTTACAAATAGCTTTATCGATTTTATCCGCAACTAGATCAACATTATTATTAAGCCTTGTTTGGCGTCGAAAGATTCCAAACTGCCTCTATGTTGGGCATAGGCTATCCACAAGTAGTCTCCATTGTCTTTTTCGTAGAGCGGTTTCCCTGAGCTCGATGATATTAGTATATCGCCTGCTGCCACGTTCCACGCTGGTGTTGATCTCGTTCAGGACAGATCGTCTCCAGGTTATTTTCGGGCGGCCTCTTCGTCTATTGCCTTGCGGGTTGTATTGCAAGGATATATATGGATGTCGTTCGGTGGTTTTCGCAATGCAAATTCTTCGAATTTCTGTATTGACGTCCAGCATGCCAGTTCTTGACCACAGTTCTTCATTTGATATTCGGATACTATAACAATTCGATGACCAGATCTTGTTTAGTCGTGTAAAAGCACCGATTGATTTACATCGTTACATCGGTCATTGTGCCTCCGCTAGATGTTATTGCGCTTCCCAAATATTGAAATTCACCGACTCTTTCAATTTGTCGGTCGTATAACTTTAAGGGCTCTTCTGACGTCGCATTGATCCTCATTTCTTTTGTTTTGGTCACGTTGATAAGCAGACCAACCTTTGCTGATTCGAGTGATATATCCTGTAGCTTTTTTTGCAAGATCAACATTACCAATATTATATAAAACGTTTTTTTTCTTCATTAATTTTTTATTTGATTTCATAATAAGTCCCGCGTAAAATTTAAAAACTTGGCTCGTAAAAAATGTTTTTAAGCTTTTCTTACACCTTACAGTGGAATCCTTAAAGTAAAATAAATAGACAGAAAACTTATAAAAACAAAAACATAAATATCTTCACATTGAAGAGAATAGCAGAAATGCAAAAAGGCAAAAATACCCAAATAATGCCGTGAGCAACCCTAACAACGCGGCATAAAGTAAAAATGCACAGCTTACAGCTTGAGCAACAACAATCACCTAGTTATAACTGCCTGTTTATTTGTCAGTACAGTATATATGTATATTTTTTTTTTAATATAGATTCATTTTTGTATGTTTAGTATATAGGCCCACCAAACGTCAAAATTGCACGAACTTAAACTTAATAGAACTTTTACCTTACACATTTTCAATAAAATGTTGATTTATTTACGAAAAATGCTTTGTTACTTCATGTTCAAGTTGTCTTGATTTTTGTGTTATGGTCGATTTTTTAAGTGTATCTATTTTTTTTTTAATATCGGTTTGTATTGTTTGCCTAGCTGCTACGTTTTATAAGCTATTAAAATAGCATACTCGCATATTGCGCAACACATATATAAATGTTATACATATATATTGCACAGTACTGTGATTGTATGTATGTATATCTGTAATAATCCAACTGTACATTGCCAACTCATGCATCATATATCAATATTTCGATATACATAACAACATAGCATTGCATTCGTTATAAATTTGCACGGTTATGAGTTTACGTTTTTTTTTTCGTCCATTTCTGGCAAACACGTTTTCAAGTGTTGGTAAGAGGTATGAATGCAGCTCATTTCAACCACTTATCGTTATTGCATACTGGTCCGATACACACACACACACACAGGCACCCCTTCGCAAATATGTAATAGCATTCGCTTGTATTCGTTTTTACCGTTGCGAATGTTTCAAATGCTTCGATTTAATGCAAATGGCGTCTCCTCGCACGTAAGTATGCAACACAAATAGATTGGCAGCATTCAGTGCATGCATTGGAAAATGCATTGGCATCAGCACAAACACCTGCTAAAGAAAATCTGCAGCTTTTCACAGCCTTTTCGAGTGCGGTTAAGCGCCTCTTTATAAAAACAGACTCATATACATTAAGCGGCGAAAATAAATGAAGCGGGTCAATCTTGAAATTAATCAATACGATGTGGATTTTTTTGTACAATTGGCTGCTTTTTTAAAAATTATTTGATTTGTCGTACAACCAAACAAAACTTCATACTGCTCGATAAACAGCCGAGTTGTACAACCAGTCGCAGTGTGTATGGCTTAAGATCCTATTGAAATTCCGATTATTTAGCGTGCTATCGATAACTGAATATTTTTGTAGACTTCTCTTTAACAACTTGTCGTGTAGTTTTGTGTTGAATGAAAGATTTTTTTTTTTTAATGTATTTTTATTTGCAATCTGTCATATAAGACAATCAGCAAATTTATAGGTAAAATAATAATGGCAGGATTGATCAGGAGCACACAAGTGCCCAATCAATATTACACAATCGATCTGGAAGGTCCAAAATGTGAGATCTTTGCAGTCGTCTAGCGTTCATACTATTGCCTAGTTGGTTAGTTGCAAGTACGTTTTTATGGTTAGACAGTCTCCCTAAATATCGCCGCGATGTTTTGCTTATTTCGTCTTTGATGTAAGAAACATTTAAGACTTTGTGTATTTCTTGGTTGCTCACATACCAAGGAGCGTCTGCAATGCTTCTTAGAGTTAAAAATTTATATCTTTGAAGGATTTCAATGTGAGAGGTGCTCGCTGTCATATATCAAATTTTTTTTAATTATTTAATTTTTAGTTTATGAGAGCTTCAATTTTTGTTTAAGTATGTTTCGCTTAGAATTTAAAACGAGAATAATAACTTACTGAGATTGCTTTAATTAAGAATGTTATGCTGTATTTTGTGAAAGCGCCTCCAATTCACCTTATAGTACCCAGTAGCTAGACGAAGTCTTAGATAAGGATAATTTCTCGGAGGAGCTAAAACTTGGATGAATACTACTCGTTTTGACTCTTTATGAGAAAGATGATCCGCGTCGAAGTTCACCAAAACAGTAGGGGAAAGGCTTGTAAGTTGCCAGCCCTGGTCGATTTTGATGTTCCAGCTATGAAAACACTAAAATTCCACCTGATATCGATGCGATATTGATATTGATGCGAAAAGACGCAAAAACGCAGTGTGTGGTTGGTTTTCGGACATACAGTGAATAGACAAATTTTTTTCAATGCATTCCAAAATGGCTCTAAAAATGTAAGATGCCACACTTGTTGGCTTGTAAGTTGCCACAATTTTTTCAATTTTTTGCTATATTATTTATATGACTTTTTTATTGTGTGGAATTGCACGCCGACCGAGCACAAAAAACCACAATTTAGACTTCTCTGGAAAGTTAAATTATTACTCTTTTTTTTTAAATTCAATTTAAGGCTAATTTTCATAAATTTTATTTTTAATAATCATGCGTTTTTATTTCAGTTTTCTCAAATTTTAAGCGATTTTTGCAGGTGTGGACAAGCCTTTTTTTGTGGTCGTTTTCAGGATCTTTCTTATTTTTATATAATTCAAATGATTTGCTTATTATGGATTATAGCTCAGCCTTTTATTTTAATGTCAAGATATTGACAAAAAAGCTATGGTGTGGCAACTTACAAGCTTTTCCCTTACGAAAGGAAAGGAAGTTTTGATTATTCAAAAGAAATTCTCTAAAACTTTGTCTAGATAACTATTCTGGAGTAGTGCACAGAAAGAACAAATTCACGAGCATTCCACAGGAACAATGGGGATTTTTTTTGGAAATTTATATCTCATGATGAGTTAATTGTAGAAGATATTGTTGTGAACACATTATAAAAAAAAAAATAGTCCCGAAAAATTCCGATCAAAAATTTTTGACAATGGGACGGATAAAAAAACAAAATAGTGTTGTGTAAAAATGCTTAACGTTAGATGGCGCCACTACTTCACTAGGTGTGGTAACACTGACAACAGCTGTTTGGTTTTTGGCGCCAATTAATGTATATGCACTATATTTGGTTCGAAATGGCAGGTAGGAGAAAACGGCGCGAATCATTTCTAAGAGATGAGAAAATAGCGCTTATTAAAGCAGTGGAGGAGACCCAGTGTTATGGGATATAACAAACAAAATACACTTTAATGTACTACTTGCCAACTTGGCTTTAGCCGGAAGGCGTGCATAATTATTGTAAACATAAAGCAGCTGATTATAATGTGAGTGTGCCCACATTAACCCAAAGTATTCGAAAAAATATCGATTAATACCACAAAAAAACGATAATTCTATAAAAAAATATTACTTTGACTTACTATGCACACACTGGTTGCTCCATCTGAAATAATATTAAATAGTTTCCATATGGAATTTTTCGAACTGCGTAGACCCCTTAAAGCTAAAATATAGTTAAAAAATATATTTATTGTTATTTAAAAATTAATTTTTTTGTAAAAATCTCATTGACAAAAAAATATACTCAAAAATCTTTTACACCTTCAGCTAAGCAGGCTAGGTTGGCAATCTCAAAATAAGAAAATTGCAATTAATAAAAAAATTAGTATTTGTGAAAATTTTGCACAAATACAAAAAAAATTGTTTGAGAATAAATTTTTCAAGATAATATGCAGTTATCTTGTATCTCTGTCGCGTGCGTAAATACTTACATACTATCAAAATCTTAAAGATCGATTAAAAATATGTTCTGCTTCACTTATATTCGCCCATAGACACAGGAATTATATGTAGCACTGCTCAATATGCGTTGCAAAAAAAACTTATCAATATAAGTATAAGTGCTTATTGGTATGTACTTAAAGGGGCACGTGTTCCATTTTGTCACATTTGAATTTACTTTAATTTTTAAACTATTAAGAGGCAGTATCGATATGGTACTGGCGCTATAACGAAGTTTTTATTTTCAATAGTGTCTACCTAATTAATTAATTTTTTTATATGGTATTGATATTGGCAGCGGGGAAGCTTGTGTCGGGATTACATTTTGGAAATAAGTTATTCTTGTATATTTTGTACATGCACTTCGTACACACAAAGTGCATGGTGTAATGTGTATCCCCCTCTGCGCATAGGTGAAGCCAGAAACTCCAGTGATTCTGAACAGCAATCTTTCTACCGTCAGTAGTTTCGCTTAAATCCCGTCTAAAACTCGATCGCTGATAAATACAAAAAATTTGAAAATTAAATGGCTTAAACCCAAGCTAGAAATAAGCAAAAAAAACATCGATGTTTTTGATGTTTTTTAACTGGAATACACCGATGCATGAAAGTTTATATTAAGGTAATGAATATTCTGTTTCGGCCAGAATTTTCGTCTCACAATATAAAATACATTTTTTTATTACATTTTTCCAGCACTGTTTTTAACGATAGGTAGATCCTATTCCAGGAAAAGTATTTGAATGGTTTTAACTTAAACTTAAAACTATTAAGTATGCATATTTATAGGAAGAAAATTGTTTTTAGAGGACTTGTTTCATCAATTCACCGTCTTTTAAAGTTTTCATAAAGTGACAAAGTAAAAGTCTTCAGAGTATGGCTGAAAGATGGGAAATTCTCTTATCGGGAAACGGGTTCATATATTAGCATGAGTCGAAAAACTTTACTTGCTTAGTAAAGTATATTAATGGCTCTAACATAAAAAAAACAATGGAGTAAAGTTTTATAAATGTTGCTTACTTAAGTATTTATTATTTATGTAATATAAAAAAATATATTTTAATTTCAAGTTTTGGTTTGTCTACGGCACTGGTTAGGTAATGCTTAAAAATAAGTTTTCTTTGATGTCCTGAACACTGTCTTTCAGTGAGAGTACAAAATTTTTAATGACACATTTCTTGGATTTAGATATCTCGAATGAAGCTCAAATTAACAAATTTAATAAAGAAAATTGTTAGTTCATTTTTGTATGACATGAAATAAGCTTAAAAATAACATTTAAGAAATTTTGAAAATACATTTTTTACCTTAAGCAATTCAGCAAAGATTATGTTTTTTGTAGGATTTTACATTAAACGTTCTTTGTAAAAAAATTTTAATAATTCATTGTAAAAAATGCCATATGTATTGTAGTATATACTTTCAGGTATTTCAAATTCAAAATTAATTTCATTTGATTTTCATTTAGCTCAATAGCTAAGTGGCATAATGTTAAAAAAAAATAGTTTTTTGCCAAATAATATTTTATTTTATTTTCCCCTTTTTGGCACAACCTTGTAGTCAAATGTTTCAAGGTCTAAGAGCCACTGTTGTTGCCTCGAGTTTGGCACATTTAAGCTCATTAGCCAATTGAGTGAGCTTTGGTCAGTAATGATTTGGAATTTAGTGCCAAGTAAATAATTTTGAAAGTGCTTCATAGCCCAAACTACAGCCAAAACTTCCTTTTCTATCTCAGAATATTTAATTTCATACTCCGACAACGTTTTGCTAGCAAAGTATACGGGTTTGTGTCTACCAATAGGTCCTTGAGACAAAACGGCTCCAAGTGCAAACTGGCTAGCCTCTGTTGTCAATACGAAGGGTTTCGCAAAGTCAGGATATTGTAAAATAGTGTGCTTGCTGATGACATTTCTACAAAATTCAAAACATTTCTTATACTCGTTGGTAATCAAAACATTATGATCTTTTTTCAAGCAATTTAAAAGTGTTATGGTATGTTTAGAAAAGTTATCGATAAATTTTCGTTGAAATTCTAGTAGCCCTAGAAAAGAGCGTATTTCTTTTTGAGTCTTTGGCATGGGAAAAGCTTTGATTGCTTCTATTTTGCTGGGATCAGGCTTTATGCCATTCGTTGTAACAACATGACCCAAAAACTTAAGCTCTTTCTTCAAAAAATCCAACTTCTGAATATGAATTTTTATATTGGCATTATTAAGCTTTTTGAAAACTGCTTCAAGATCTGCCATATGTTTTTTTAAAGAAGCGGAAAATATAATTATATCATCTACGTAGACAAAGCAGCTATGGCCAATAAGTTCACTCAGCACCTTGTCCATAACCTTTTGAAGATTGGATGTGCTGTTCTTTAAACCAAAAGGCATGCGCACGAACTCATAGTGCGCATTGTCTATAGAAAAGGCAGTTTTGGGTATATCCTTTGGGCAGATCTGAATTTGTTTATAGCCATTGCTTAAGACAAGTCTAGTGAAATACATAGATCCGCCTAGTTTATCTAGTATATCATTTATTTTGGGCAGTGGATATTTGTCCGCAACCGTAATGTTATTCAATTTATGATAATCGATTGAAAGTTTGCATTTTTGATCCTGCTCTTTTATTGAATTTGGTTTGTGCAGCCAAACAGGTGCATTCCAAGCAGAGTTACTGCGTCTTATAGTGCCTTCTTCCAACATTTCTGCAACTTGTTTCAAAATTTCGTTTTTATCAGCCTGAGCATATCTATTAGATATATCCTGGATAGGTACATTATCCATTGTTTGTATACTGTGCTTTATTGGACCATTGTAAGCTGGCAATTTACCATCTACGTGAAATAAATTTGTGTATTTTTTTAACAAATTAAAACACAAACGACGTTCCTCAACATTGAGATGCTCGAAATGTATGGGATATGCAGGAGTTTCTTCGGAGTCATATGCCTCAGCCTCAAGTGGCTTAGTGAGTGATATAAATTGAAACTCGTCGCTGCTATTGACGACTTCTATATGCGCAAACCAGTCTTTAGCTGTATAAAGACCTTCTGAGGTTTCAACGTACTCATCTAACTTTGTTTCTTCTACGAAAATATCTCCATTTTCTACAGTTACAGCCATGTATACAAACATTCTTGAATTCGGAGGTAGAGGTATCCTGTAAAAAGTTTTACACTCATGTTTTATCAGCTTAAGCTTGGCATGAGCTGTTTCTAAAAAATCGCAGCTCAAAGTTGCACTGCCCAGACGTCTGATAAAGTCCCATCCTAATAGTCCATCGCAGTCAACAAGAAGTTTAAAAATTCGAAATTTAAAAGTACCCTTGATATTAAAATCAGAAAATATTGGCAAAATTGCATGCTTAATATTTGAGTTGTTGCTATTTAAATGATATTTTTCATCAATGACATCGGGCGATATATACGAGCTTGGTGAACCAGTAGCTACTAAAAATTTTAAAGGCCTTCGAACTATAGGTTTCAGATGTAGCCAGATAGCCATATGGTCATGAGCGTCCGAAGGACACATCAGATTATAATCCAATTCGTTGGCAAATTTCTGTGATTTAATGAAAATACGTTGCTGCCTATGGCTTTCCAAAGTGGCTTTGGTCCAGGGACTCATTTTTCCTGCGGATTTTGGCTCATCTTCGCCATTTTGGTTATAACGTGCAGTTTCCATTTTATGAGCTTCTGTGCGGCAGCATTCCAATGCATCATCCAAGCATTCAGGATGCACAGCTCTAACAGCTGCACCTAAGGGATCTCTTAATCCACTTGTAAATACATTGAGACACATTGAACCATACAAGTCCTTTTTAAAATTAGTAATATTCGCTTGACGCTCCTGGAGTAGTAAACTATAAAGTACTGCTTGGAACTCAACCACTTCACTATGAAATTCTTCAAATGTCTTTGTACCTTGATGTAAATTATGTAGGTCCTTGATTAGTGTATTTGCACACCTCTTGTCTGCATAATGAAGGATAAGATTGCTTTTAATGTCGCACCAGTTTAGTGGAATGTGTTTAGCACAGAGCATTGCATTTGCCTGTCCCACAACCTTGCTCCTCACCGACCTCAAAATAAAGTCGTTATTTGTTAATTGATCAGTGTGTCCTATTGCCTTTAAAATTTCGTCGGCACCCGTGATGAAATTATAGAGCATACAAGTATTTCCGTCAAATTTAGGAAGCTGTTCTATAGCATCAGTTATAGTTAATGAAAAATAAATAGACTTTGTTGTATCCATATTGGCAGCTCTGCCACACCGTATTTAAATGTTGTCAACGAACGCACAATTTCCCCTAGAGTAGAGTCCAGCTCGTCCTTAATAGGGGACCTTTCAAATAAAGTTACTGTATCCTTTACGCTGAATAATTTTTTCCACGCTGGCAAATAAATATTCTTGATGTGAGTAGGCGTTGGGTTTATTCCCGAATAGAGCTTCTGGAAGTCTGGAAAAAGAAACATTTTTAATTTTTTTCAAAACAAAGTTTATACGGACATACACTACGGCATAAATCTGAGTACATGCCAAAAAATCGTAAAAGTTTAGGAAATATTTCCGAGAAAATAAGGGAAGCGGCAAAAAATAAAAAGTTAGTAACTTCTATAACAATTATTGTATTATCATTATTATCATTAAATCATCTTTCATACCAATTTTGAAGCTAATATCTTCCTATTCCAAGGAGTTAACTTTTTATTTTTTTTGTTTTTGGCAGTGAATTAACGCGCAAACAACGACATAAATCCCATTTTTTAGAAAGTTGGAGATGACTTTTGAATTTTTAAATTAAAAAAAAAGGAGGAATAATTCTCGCCGATATGTCTTTTGACAAAGTCTTTGTGCTTTCTGGCGAGCTATTTAGCTATCATACAAAAAATCCTTGTTTTTTTTTTATTTTTTATAAAGGAGAGTCAGTCATGATGATAATGATTATTTCCTTTAACTCCCAGTGGAGCTTAGGGACTCATAAAGGAGAGTACAGACTGTATTATAGTCGAGAAGTCACCACTCTAACCGCATCATTATTCATTTAGAAAACCACGCTTGAAATTGTAAAAATAAAGTAAGGTACATGGTATATTATAATCGGGATTAAGGTTGGGGTAACTTAACCATTCCACTAGTACATTTTTCCCTTCGTTCGAATAGATAGAAGACCGATTAAGGGTTTTAATGAGATGGAATCAGTTAAAACTATTTTTTCGATAACTCTTTAAGCCACCATTGGACAATCATCTGTATGCCGCACACCCGAGAGATATATTTTAGTTTTTGACTTCTTGTTTTTTTTATTTATTAACTAAAGTATTCTTAGAGTGCAAAGTTTTAGGCGTTTTGATTCAGAAGTTGTTTAAAAATTCTCTAAATTTTCAAACAGTTTTTTTAATGCAACCAAGTTTAGGCTTACATACTTATGCCAAGTATATTAAATACTGTATAGGGTATAATCAATTTTAATGTGTGACTTAAATTTTTTGCAGAGCATAACTTAGACTTCAACACCCTATAATTTCTTAGCCAGTTGGAGCTCGGTAAACAACTTTATGTAATTTTAAATCTGGAGGTAAAGGTCTTGTAAGATGTTAGAACAACAACAAAATTCCTATTGATTTTTCAAATTCCTACATCTGTAAAATGGTATAAAAACTATGGAGCATGTGAAAAACCGTGTACATGTCGAATTTTGCACCAAAAACGTTTTTTTGACCGATCGGTCGGTCCTATGGGAGATATATAATGAGAGTAGTCAACCACTTTTGATAAAATTTGGTACAGATTGGATTTATTCATTTGCGCCACATGAATAGTCTTACCAAAATTGGTGATTCTAGATTATTTTTTTACCCTAATCACGTAGAGTCAAATATTGATGTAGTTCATAGGCAAAGCGGGTGAAATAAGTAAATTTTTGACTATAAATTGTATTTGTCCGATTTTGTTCATTTTTGACATACAGATTCATTAAACCGTGACGCATAGCACTGTTAAATTTTAAATAAAAAATTGAACTGTGTAGCTAAAAAGCGCGAAATTCTACTAGGGAAACAGGGTAAGATATCGATATGATTCTACAAACTTCATCTGCTCAGGAAATATGCGCACCAGCTGGTAAAGTTTCGTATCTCTAGCTCTTATAGTCTCCGAATCTAGGCGTTCATACAGACGGACGCACATAGCTCAATCGCTACTCGAGGTTATAATAAGCATTTTGGTATGAAGGACTTGGGGTCTGCCACGCCTCCTTCTGTCCGTTACATATAGTACATTGCACAAATCAAGTATTCCCTTTGGAATAATAAGGGATCGGACTGAAAGTTTGGTTGCTCTAGCTCTTATCATCTCTGAGATGTAGGCGTTCATACTAACAGACAGACGGAAAGGCCGACACACGAACATGGATATATTGACTTTTCTAGTCACCCTGATCATACTTCAGGTAACTTTGGAAGGTCTCCGACGCCTCCTTCTGTATGTTACATACATTTTCGCCTTGCACAAACTTAACATACCATAAGGTACAGGGTATAATAACTGGACTGGGAATCGAACCAAGGACCCGGGACGACGCGACGTTAAGATTTGAGGCTATCATTCTACCCACTCAGCTACCCTTATCTATAATACGATACTGGATTAATTAGAATTCTCGCCTCTAAAATACAATACTATAATCCTATTATCTTCGATATTTATGGTCTGATTTTAATAAATAAAATATGTATGTAGTACTTGCATTTACATACATTTTGACCACTCCTTCTACAAAAGAGTGTTAGTATATTCGTGAATATTCCAACCATGAAACATGAGAAGAAAATAAGAGAGGCTGCACAGTGCTGCCAATATCAACCCTTTGCGCAGTAATTTTTGCTCTTTGCTTTGACCTTCCTATATCGATCGCTCTCACGCTCTCTGAGTAACAGTTCTGTATGAATGCAAAAAAATAAATACATATATATATTGTGTGTTTGAATATACTTATTTGTGTTTGTCTTGCTTGCACAGTGGCACACAACGTGTTTATGCAAACCATTCTTTTCATCTTAACACACCATAACTTTTCAACCTGATGGAATTTCGACAATATATAAAAATCCTTCCCATAACTTTTACCAACGAATTTTAATAAAATTAGCAATGGACAAAAAAAAAAACGAAGCTTTGTGGTTTTAACTTGCTGCATGAAAAGATTTTAAAGTAAACATCAAAAACTATTGCATTTTTAACTACATATAATATACTATCAAAAACTTTTAGTAAAACATCATGGTAAAACTAAGCATATAAAAATAAAAAATACATAGACAATGTAAACAGTTCTGCTTGGAAATTTAGTTTTTTTTTTTGTTATCCTTATATTTTGTTGAGGCCCTTTGCTCCATCTAGGAACTACGGGAAAATATTTATATGTATATTTTGTTTGGTTTTTTTCAACTTATATATACTTATTTTTTTAAGTATGACGAATCAAATAAAACCTGCAACATAGTAGTCGGTTTCGAAACACATGAATCTAAATAAGAGCGACAACGCATTGTTATTTAATTTAATTGATAAATGGATATATCTCTGTATAATCAAGGAAATAATAAATAATGAAAATTTTCGTTTCAAAACGGAATAAAATAAATCAAAACAAATAAAAATAAAACACTTTTCAACTCTTCGTTATCAAACAAGCAACTGATATGTTAATTGCGTCAAAATTTTTTCCTTCGTGCGGAGTTTTGCAGATTCCACGAAAACCTTTTTAGAACTGCGCATCAACAAACATCTGGAAAACGGCGCATTTATAAAATGTGACTCAAGTTAACTGAGCCTAAACATTAAAGTCACACACGCATAAGACATACATATGTACTTACATATATCACAAAGCATCTACTATGTATTTCATATCGATTATTCAGGTCATTTCTTTTAAATTTTTTTTTTTTTTTTTTCTGGCTCAGAACTTATTGGTTACCATATTTAAATTAGAAGCGCTATATTAAAAAAGCCGGTAGACACATTACATAGATAAATAGATACATATGTACATGCATACATATGTATTGGATTTATGTTATTTACTTATTTTTTACTGCATTATGCTAATGGTAACCATATTGCATTAAATCATACGTACATAGAAATGATGCAAATATGAACAAATAAATACACTTCGAATAAATGTATTCGCACGTATGTACACATTTAAGTTCTTATGTACATATATTCACAAGCAAACAGACTACATTTTTTTAACAAAGGATGAAAAAAAACACACTAGCACATAAGCCTGCAGAATTATTTGTTTATTTGTATATGCACAATACCTTTTATTAAACGTGTAATCCAAAACTCTTTTATTGTATTAATTGCAAAATATATTATGCATTTTTTATTTATTTACGGAACTTGCGCTATTTATATTTTTTTATTAAAGCCCGTTATGCCAGCTTGAAGTTTTACAAACCTCACACTTTGAGCGTCCAACTGAGAATGATCGTTGCCGTTGTCAATTGGCGTCGCAAGAGCGAAATTTTGCTTACGCAGTACATTTCAAGCGCTTCTCCGAATTGTGTCTACAGTGAGCATACAATTTGTTCGTACACCATTATTTTATAAGTCTCATACGCGCCTCTTGTCATAAGGATAACATATCTTTTTTCAGTTTTGAAAAATAACATTTTAATTATAAATGTAATTTTAAAATTGAAAAATTAAAATTAATATTCTTTGTACTAAATATATATAGTTGCTTTTGCTAAATATTTCAGATGCTTTCAAACGACGTCTAATGCTTTCCAACAATTTACAGATGGTTTTGATTTGAAATCTCCCACTCAATAGCTTTAGCATGTTTTAGTGGTAGCTTATGCTTTTTTATTATATTTTCAATTAAATACTGGGCTGTATGTATCTATTTCCTTATGCCAGTTTGCGGTGTGAGAATAAAAAATGTGCTCACTGTATGCATAGGCAGGCTTGTGCGCACACACACACACATGCACTCAAGCACAGCAACAAAGCGGCTTCACTTTGTACTCTCCTTGTTGCTTTTGTTTTGGTATCAAATTCGTTTTAGACAAATCTAAATGCGTTGCTCGTTAAAAATGTGTGCATATAAAGGAATATGTATTAATATGCATATGTACTAGAGATGGACACGCATTTTATTTTTGAGGCACGAAATATGTACTTAGTATGTACATTTGTAAGAACATATATTGTTTTGATTCGAACATACATATGTAGGTGGACACTCAAATTATTCGGACTCCAACAAACCTAAAGTTTATCGTTCAAGTTTTATAACTTGAAAAATCTTATGTTACAGATACAAATAAACTTAAAAAAACCAAAACAAGTCACATTATTCGGAATTAAGTATGTTAAAAAAATATATTTTTTGTTTACTTTTCTTGTTTAGTAAGGCTGCCTTTGGGTTTTTTTACCGGTTTTACAGCGATTCCTTATATTTTTTACCAATATCCTGTGGGTCAATCCTCTACAGCTGTATAGGTATAGATGTTTTTAATGATTTCTTGGGTGTTATCAAAACAAATACCATTGAGATGCTAGTCCGGGGACTGGTGCAGAGTTTTCAGTTGCTTGCAATTACTTACATACATACATATGTATGTATGTATGTACGTATGTACATATTAACCAATCTGCCTTGTCAGTAGCAGCTGCGTCGACTTTGTTTATACGGAGTTGGCGTTTGCTTTTTACTGTAACCTGGAGTTCCTTGTTCTCTTATTCTGGACTTTGATCAGACGAAACATAATCTGCTTGGAAGTCGGCATAAGCAAATTCGGGCTTACGTGACCATAACAACGTACATACATAAGTATGTACATACATATGTATGTACATATGTTCGTGGACCAAATATGATATTTTATAGTTTTGTTTATTTGTCCAAAATAACATTTGATTTAATGATCAATGTGGATTCTTTGTTATTCTTTTTGTTTTGTTATGCAGCTATACGATATTGCGTGAACTCAGTTTATCCAGAAGGTTTATCGTATTAAAAGTCATTACGTTAGGTATGGTTTTTAATATGGATATGTTACTATATACATACATACATACATATGTATATATGTATAGTAACATATCCACATTTTGACTTCATCCAAATGACAAATATGTTTTAAGATACACTTGCCATAAACATACGAATAAAATGTCAACTAAAAATAATACAAAAGTTAATGATTCTGTCGATGCAATACCGGAACCAAAACAATAACAGAAAATTCACGGAACATATAAAATCGACTTCGTTAATCCAGATACGCTTGGCGACTAGAAACTTTGGACCCTTGGACTGGCACATAAAAATCAGCCAGGAGGATCACATTTCGATGCAGAACAAAGAACTTTATTGTCCCAGACATCACTCGATGATTGGAGCCAATACATGGTTATTCTAGAGAATCGTCAGCCAGGCCACGAAACCGAGGTGTCATTAACGATAGAGTCTTAGCATTTAAGTTAGTTCAGTTTAAGACTTGATTCTGTAAAGTGTTCTTGGAGTCTTTTGAAACACTTGTTACATTTATCCTGTCACAGTGCTAAGATATTTAGTATAATGTTTTTATTTTACGCATATTCGATCTCAAAATTTATATTGTCTAATTTTTTGAGAATAAATAAATCATAATAAAATAAAAAATAATTTCTATCAAATTTCTCTAGAATGCCAATTCTCGGTGACACAGACACCCCCACGATCCAACAATTAGAAAACGTGAGCGCAAGTTCAATTCTTGTATGGTAGCTATTTGAAATAGTGGACCATCCAAAACATAGGCGATGTTCAAAGGCTCTGGTCTTAAAGAATAATGCACATAATTTGAATACGTAAAAAGTGGTAAAGTAATTAAATGACAATTTCATATAGATGATCTTTAAACTTATTCCCGCGCTTTCAACTCGAATCCTAAATATTTGCTGCAATCAACTTATTTCGTTGTAAAATTCAATTCAATTTAATTCTTTGCCACTTTCTAATAACCACTTTTATTTTCCTTCCTCTGTTTTATTTAGTCGCTAACGCTCATAAATCATATTTCAAGGCAGCAAAAGCCTTGGCGAAGCCTCACCTATGCTATATGGTTTTTGACACCCTAAAGTTGCACTGGGCAAGGGTGTCAATATAGTAGAAAGCGCTACTCCTTCGACGACGGGCGGTCGTTTACGAAGCCACAGAGCAGGTCTGGCTGCCAACAAATTCAATGGGAACTATGGCAGCAATTAAGTGACATAATTTATCGTTTTGCGTGGAAATCGAAAGAATACTTAACCCTTACGCACACCTACACACACACACTCACACACACACACACATACAAATGGTGCGAAGTTATGGTAGCCTATTATATTCTAATTAGTGCAAAGTTTTTACAGCTTTGACCAGGTCGCTTTCATCCGACCGGCATACACAACGTATGCGTAATGCAGCTGAAGCTAGCTCAACCCTTGCCCAGGACTTTTGTGTTGTACGTGTTAATTTAATTATGATTAAGTTGAATTTGCCCACAGTTTCCTTTGCCCTGTTATTCGGCATACTTTATTCTTGATTTTTTTTTTCATACTCTACTCTTTCATTCGTGTCGCACACATGTCCCAGCACTTTGTCAGGACTTAAGCAAGGATTTACAGCGGTTTAATTTGCTGCCAGCATGCTTTGCCTTTTCACACACCCTACCACTCACTAGCTATGCTCTCTTCACTCTAATCTTAAGCTTTTAGACTTACTACCAGGCTGTCTCTGTCGTCTGTTTCACTCCGACGTTGTGGGTGTGAAAAGGTAGTTGGTTATTTTTTCACATGGCCAAATTATAATTGGATTTTCGTGACAAGTTTTCGTTAGGTTTTCGTTTTCTTTATGTTTTTTCCCCTTTTGGTTCTTGTTTTTTTTTTATTTCCACTTTTGCTGCTGACGTTTTGCCATTTTGCCTGATTGAAACTTTGGCACCTTTTGATACTTCTTCAGTGGAACGCTGATTGAGCGTGTCGGAACTAGGGCTGCTCCTTGGTTCACGTTTAATTATATTGCCAACGCTCTTATCTTATGCTGCTTGTTTGCCTGCTTATTTAAAACATATTCACTTGTCCCTTAAAAAGGGTCAGAGCTTATCGTCCACAACTGAGCACAAGTCGGAATCAATGCGAGCTACTTCCTTTCTAAATGTAAAATCCTTTCCAGCTTTGTTTGAACAGTGTCTTTCCGTTGGGGCTTCACTGAGTTGTTAACATTTTCCGCTGCGCACTTCCGCTGCCCGCTATAGCCCAAAACTAATACCAGGGCAGTTGTTTCTTTGTTTTTTATACTCTATTCAGTAAGAAAAGTAGGTATTATTAATTTGTGCGTAAGTTTGTAGCGTATCCAAGAGCCTATTAATGCAGATGAACGAATTCTTCGGGAAATCACTAAAATGAGCCAAATAATTATTACGCCAAAATGTCTTAAAATATTGGTAAAAAATTTGACTCAAATTTCTGCGTAGATTGTTATTGTTAAAAGTTTAATAACTTTGAAATCTGTATAAAGCTTTTTTAGCTTTCTTAGCTGGTTTTTTACTTTGATCAACTACCAACCCTTCCAAAATTAATAAAAGTTGTTATTGAAGAAGTTCTTTTTAACTTTTAATCCTGAAGTTAGATCAAAATAAAAAAAAATTAGTTTTTACTCTTTTTCAAAACTTTTTCTTCATGATTGCGAAATCGAAAAGATTTTTTTTTGACTTATAGGCATAAGGTGTACGATTACTTGTTTTTTGCAGTGTAGGTTAATAGGACAAGCAACTTGGCGCAACCTTAGTTAAATTAATTTTTATTATATGGGTTCGAATTTTACCAGACGATGTTTGTTGATTCATGACAATATCTTGTCCCTTTCCTCGTAGGAGTAGTTATACACCTTGCTTCAAGACTACTATGCCCTAATATTTTTTAAATCGGATAAAAATATAAAAATTCAATTCAAACTGCATTAAAATTAAACTCTTTTGCTCAAACATCATTTGAAAACTGCTTGAACTTGAGATTGAGATAAGAAGCGAGAGAAAAATGAGAATCTTTATAACGAACATCCCCCCAACAGAAACCCGATGCATTAAGGATTTGTAAATTTTAGGTGCCAGGTATCTGGCATAACATAACCTCAAAATCACACATAAAACTCAAGCTCAAGTCCGTGTGTCCAACGATGTTGATTGGATCTTTTTTTTTGCGTCGCTGAGTCCGAATTCAAGGTCCAAAAAAACCCGACTTTTCAGTGTTGTGCAATGTTTTGAAGATTATTCGGATTCAGCGAGTTATCAAATAACGTAAGGTAACCAAGGAGCCACCTCCGAACCCGAAAATTGTTTTTTTATACCCTGTATATAAAGTTTGTGCCCTACGCTCCAACCGGAGTAAAAGGAGTAACATATCCACATTTTGTCTTCATCCAAATGACGAATATGTTTTAAGATAATTTAATTTAATTAATCGGCACTTGCCATAAACGTACGAATAACATGTCAACCGAAAAATATTACAAAAAGTTAATGACCATCGACGCCATATGGTGTAACACCGAAACCAAAACAATAACAGAAAATTTGCGGAAGATAAAAATTACTTCGCGATATCCTGTTACGCTGCACAATCAAAAACTTTGGACCCTTGGAATTAAGAGGATCGCATTTCGTCTAGCCAAAGTACAAAACAGAACAAAGAGCTTTATTGTTGCAGACATCACCCGATGATTGGAGCCAATGCACAGTTGCTCCAGAGAATCGTCAGCCATACCATGAAACCGAGGTTTCATTAATGATAGAGTTTTAGCATTTAAGTTAGTTCAGTTTGAGACTTGATTCTGTAAAGTATCTTAGAGTCTTTCGAAACGCTTGTTACACTTAATCTGTCTTAGAATTAAGAATATTTGAACAAAGTATTTTTTTTTAATTGTGACTTAGGGTTGAACATATTCATACATACAATATGTAACATGCAGATGAAGATGTCAGAGACCCCCCAAAGTTACTTAAAGAATGATCAGTGCGACTAGAGAAGTCGATATTCGCATATCCGTCTGTGTAACAGAGATCTCAGAGATGTTAAGAGCTTGAGCAACCAAACTTTCAGATTGGATCCCTTATTATTCTATAGGAGACAAGTTTATTTTAGATCGTTAATTCATTTGTTTATAAAGATATCGTAACCAAATTTGGCACCCGGAAGTCTATTAGAGATTCTCAGCACTGTAGCAAATTTGATCAAAATCGGTTGACTTAATCATATAGACCCCATAGGACCGACCAGTCCAAAAAAATGTGTTTGGTGCAAAATTCGTTTTGTTTCGTGTGTTTATGAAGATAATGCGAAATATCTTTTCCAGTTCTGAAGCAATGTACCGGATTAAATTGCAATGTGGTGCTACTGGGTATTCCAAAGTCATCCGCGCCCGACTTTAACGTACGCCATCTTTGTTTTTAATTTCATAATGTAAATTCTATTTTATTCTATTGTAGGTATGAATTAAAAAAATGAATTTATTTATAATAAATTAAATCATGGAAAATGAATAATCGCTTATAAAATTAACTCATGAGAGCACTCTGTTGCTCAATTTTGATTTTTGAATTTATTCCAAATTGATGTTTATAGATCGGACTATACGCCAAAAATACGATTTCCCAGAGAATTTGTAATAAAACGGCTATAGTATTTTGTTAAGTTTGACTGTACTTTTTTTTATGGAATAAAATATTTAATAATATATAAAAATATATAGTCGTACATCTCTATATTAAATTCGAAAAGCGCAGTTATGTACAAAATTCTTTTTAAGAACAACTTAAAAAAATGTGTAATATAGACAAATTCCTTGTTCGTTTTAGAGAAGCTCGACTGTACCATAACAAGCGCCTTATTAGCAATGAATTTAACTCGCGTGTGTATTAATACAGAAAATATACTTTCTTAGAATATTTTTTCTAGAAATTCAAAAAAAATTTCCCAAAAATTTTGTAGAGTGTTCAATTTTTGGCTTGCTCAAGAAAGTCTTTCCATTTGTATTTTTTATACTATTTGTGCTTTGCCTGCTTTTAGTATTTGCTCTGAGCCCGACCGACCTTTCATCAATGTAATGCAAATGTTAGCTCATATGTTTGGTTACAGTTAAAGGATTTGGTCAGGCTTTAGCTATGAAATAGATATGACATCTTTGCCCTTTCCCAGTGTAGCCCAACATTTATACTACTATAAATACTATATTCTTTTGTTTATAATGTAACGTATTTATTATGTAGCAGATTTTAGTTCAAGTTGGGTCACTGCATATGTTATTTACTTTTTATCCCTTTTCTGGAGTGGGACAAAAAGTTGTTCCTTTGGAGAATGAGCAGGATTAAGCTTTCCGTAAGTGCTTTGTTCTGGCAGGCCATTTAGATTAGACAGCTCGTTAGGCTTTCAACGATTTAAAGTCGTTTGCAATTTGTTTTTCACTAATTTTATGTTTCCTTCCGTCGCACAGCTAATGCTGCCGACTTTATTCTTTTATTCTTTTATACTCTTAAATTTTTTTTTTTTCGCTTTTCAATCACTTAATTTCTACAGCAAATGAGCTAACACAACTTGGCAGACTTTTTTTCCAATCTACTTTTCCTGTTTATAGCAAATTACTCTTGAGCATACTTTACAAGCGAAATAAAACTTTGACTGCGTAATTTGCTCGTAAAAAAAAAAATAAATTTTAAATGATTTTGTTTGAATTCTTCTTTTTGGTCCTGCTTTCAACGTCCTGCCGCAATTATCGATTATCATCGTTGTCTGGCAGGGAAATTGCTGTGGTCCGTGGGCACTTTGGTTTCGGTCAGCTTCTACTTGATATGGAAGGAAGTTGCGTCAGTTGACTTGTTTTCCAAAATTGATGGCTACCAAATTGTATTTAACATCAACAGAGTTGGAAATTTGAGACAATGCTGCTTTTGATGGATTTGTAGCATGAAGTTTCTCATGCTGGTTTCGGTAATTGCGCCATAAATTGCGCATACGCCGCGTTGTGCCATTCTCATTTATCTGCGACCATGCTGACAGTTGCCTGCAAGCTTCCTTTTGAAGTAAGTAACTGTGGAACAGGCTCTCTGTCTGTCTGGCTGTTAAGGCTAACACAATTGTAAATCACTCAGCCTCCTATCGAGCGGAAGTGAATGCCACAGGAAGTTTTGCGCGACATTTTGGTTTGATTCGCTAACCGTCGGATATAAATTAGTTAGCCTGCTTATGGATTCGTTTCCTACGTTCAACGGTTTGTTAGTCAGCACTTAACTTTTATGCTCATTAAATCTTAAGTGAAGCTATTTTGTCAGCACTTAAACTTTTCTTGTCTTGTCAGGGCTGTTTTTATACCCTGTACGAAGGGTCAATATGTGCAAGTCCAAGTCCTTTATTCCAAAGTGATTATCATTATCTCTGGTAGCGATTGAGTCATGTTTGTCATGTCCGTCTGTATGAACACCTAGATTTAGGAGACTGTAACAAATTTTGGTAAGATTATTCATGTGGCCCTTATGAACAAACCCACATCCACATTTTATCGATGCGTTCTTCCACACTCCTCAACATATCTTGAAACTTACCCCGTTGTGATAAAAATTGTGCCCAAGAAAAATTTATAGGGCATAGGACTGAGTACCCCAAAAAGCTTCCGATCGCGAATTATGCAACTTAAACTTTTGGTTTTCTCGAAGTACTCTGTAATACCTCTAGAAAAATCCGATATCGATAAAATAATGCTTAAATACTTTATTCCAATTCCACGTTAAGCCAATAATACAAAATTATATATACACTACTGTGACCAAAAAATAAGGTGACATTGCATTTATGTTGAAAAATCTTTATTTATTCGTCCAAATCAAACAACATGATCTTGAATTTTGAGCGACTTTGGCGCGGGTTTTTTGGTCTTGCCTCACCTTTGGCACGATTTTTGCTCGATTAATCGGTTGTTTCGGGGTCGTTAGCATAGATACAAGTCTCATCTGCAGTTTTTATGCATTTCGTCTTGCCAATGTAGTCAGAAAACATAGTTTCGGACAATCCTTAGCGTGTTTTCTATTCTCCCTTTAATGGGTTAAAGCAAAGAATATAGAACTACTAGTTCACCTTTGTTTGTTAAAAAAAATTATTTTTTTGTTGCATTTTCTTCAAGTACACATTCGCTTTTTTGTTGTATTAAAATTTCACTAAGACCTGAGCTCAAGAACCTCTTCACCTCCAAGCGCGTATCGTCCTTTTCCAAAACTTTAAGAGCGAATATCACGGAATGCATTTTCTTTGGTAGTTTTCAATTCTCAAGAAACACCTATCAATTTAATTATTTCCATGCTAAGTGATAAACTAGCCTTTGAACATAGGAATTTTTAATTAATTAAAAAAAGCCAAACTTTTTACGCTAGGCACGAGGATTAATAACTGTGGAGAATCATCATGACAGGAACGTTTTGACGAATCCTTGGTTTTTGAGCCGCCTAGAGGCCTAGCTGGAAGTAGATTCCTGGCGAGTGCACTGCATCAGGAATATTAATTAAAGAAAAAGTTTTTATAGGAAGGAAAAAACTGATGATTATTGTAAACCAAAATCGAATTTTTCAGAAAATTATCACTTGCATAAAAATGTTTATTTCGTCATATCCTTCGTTCACAGACAGCACCATGATATAAATTAACAAAAGTTTTTGTTTCTCGATTTCAGATGAAGCTTTGTCCATAAATCATGCTCACGACGGTCATCTCGAAAAAACATTGATTGAGTCTTTCTTTCAGGAGAAAGAGTTTATATAACCCCACAAAAAAATGAAAACAGCACTTTTAAGTCCGTTGAGAAATCAGGAATGGGCCATACTTTCTTAGTTCGGTAAACTTACAAAGTGGTTTAACTTTGCTGCAAAACATTGACAGATACAACCTTAAATATTGCGTAAGTTATGCTCAAAACTGTCTTTTTCTGTTTCAAAATTTTCACCTGCTTTAAAGTATTGCGCCGCCATTTTGTAGGCACTTTTACTTTTCTCAACAATTTAAGGAATTTTCCTTAATTCACAATATGTAGTCGTGTTTTAGGCGTTGACTGACTTTAACTTATTTCAATGGAATGCAGTCGAGCTGCAAGGCAGCCATGTGTTATACTTGCCACTTCATTTAACGCATTGCCAGTCTCTCCGCACAATCACACCACGCGCTCTCATATATGTACACTCACACACAAAAAGAGATAAAGGGAGAGCATTATCTACGGCTGCTCTTCACTTAATGTTTAGTTTGGTTTGTTGCAGCTGCGTAGAGTAAAAATAACAGCACTTTGCCACAACAATGAGCACATGATGGCAGGGTCATGGTAGAATAAACAAGGTATGCTATTCCCGAAAAATTTTCACAACTCAAACCTTATTTTAGTTTCGTTGATATTTTTCATGAGAAAGGTTGTTTCCGCGCATAGTTTTTCAGCATTTACCGTAATTTTGTGCAGCGGTACAAAATAAGACACTCTAGTTGCAACCAGCAGCACAAAAAAAAAATTTTTAATATGCTTGCCTACGCACAACAACAGCAATGGGGGTGGTTTCGCTCTCTCACTTTTTCGCTCAGACTAAAAATAAGGTTTCAGTGCAGTGAATAGCATACCTTGTTTATTCTACCATGGGCAGGGTGTGTGATGGGGTGCATTAGGAAGTGAAGGGAGGGAGCGAGAGAGTAAGAGAAGGCTATGCTACATGATAATAATGACCAGCCAAGCATTTGCACAACACCAACAACAATTGAAAGAGTAAGAGCATCAACTAACATAACAAGCCACATACGCATACAACTGCATTTTTACAGCACAACAAATACCGCTACTTTAACCGTACAGTATATATATACAAACACGCACACACACATATGGTACGCTTAAACATATATACATATATGGGTGATTCTTATGCAAATCGAACGAATACTTTTAAAACTATGATTTTCTTAATCAAAGTTTGAAATGAGGCTCTTTAAAAATATTTTATTTTTAAAACATATTTAAAAATAAAAAATAATAAAAATATGCTTTTCACTTTTTAACAATCACAATTTTTTTTATAAAAACCTGCTTTAAATATATATATATATATATAATATCGGCGAAAATAAGTGAAGCGGGCCACTTTTCCCGCGAAGTTCTCAGAGTTTGATGATTTTTATAGATTTTTTTTATAGATAGTGTAAAATGACATTAACACTTTTTTTTTAAGTGGGAGATTACTTTTGTATTTTAAAATTAAAAATAAATCTGATAAAAAATTAAAAAAACAAAATCTTAAAAATAAATAATTTTTTTTTTTTTTAATTTAATCTATTTAATCTATCTATTTAATCTATCATGATAAAAAAAATCACGTCAATATCTTTATTCGTTTAGAAGATATGGCTTGTCAAAGAGTAGTCTAAAAATGAAAAACGAAATTTTCAGCTATCGATAACTCGATAAATAATCGGAATTTTGCAATAAATTTGCTTTATATGGTAACTACGAATTAAATCGAGTTGTTGGAATCAAATACATATTTTAAGGTTTTTGCTTAAAAGAAAATTGTTCTCAAAAAACTAAAAATTATAAATCATTTTAAATATAGGTCTAATAGAATATAAAGAATTGATTTATTTTTTAGCTAAATTTTTTACTTATTCAGCCAGACCCTTTGTGAATTTTTTGCTAGTTCCCTGAAGAGTATGAGATTTCATATATTTCGAGATTTTTAATGGTTTATTTTTTTTAATATAATTATAAAATATTTATACAGTTGAGAAGGTGTCCCAAAAATATGTTTATTTCGCTTACTTTAATATTGAGTGTTATTTTTGAGTCCGAAATGCTCGTAAATTTTAAATAATTTTTGGGTTCAAATAGTATAGGTTAATATAAGTTAAATGTTTAAGCAATTTATTTTTGTTTCTAAACAAACTTTTTTTTTAACTATATTTTGTTTAAAAGAAAAGTATTTCGTTTTATAGGTGCAATCGTAATTTTCAAACAATTCACTGGCATAAATTTTTAGTTAATAAAGAAGTCAAAAATTTTGAAAGAAACTAGCTATAAAGTTAACCTTGAATGTTATTAAATAAACAAAATAAATATATTTTTCGATTTAACGCAAGCTCGTAATTTACTTTAAAAAAATGCTTAAATATTTACTTTCTTAAAATTTTTGTAAATTTTATAACCAAAAATTATTTAAAAAACTTAAATTAAACTTTGTAACTTACATATAAAAATACTCGAACTCTTTCTTTTCAAAGCTATTGTTGTTTTTTTTTTTGTATCTATAATCTATGTGAATTTTTAGAAAACTCAAAAAAAGTTAAATTAAAAATAAAATTCCAGACTCAAATGGATTTTTGACTTTCAAAAGTATTGCCTGTATATAGTATAGTGTATATACTTAATTCTAATGCTTTGCTAAGCGTATAGCAATGTTCGCACAAACCCACTCACACACATACAAACACATCAGCAGGAGTCATTTCTAGGATGCAGCATTCAGTAGTTGCTATATCCTTACAATGTACCCTAAGATTAGCGGTGTTTAAAGTATTGTGCAAAAAACTTTAAGCCTTAGCAAAAATAGCAAAAAATCAATATTATTTACAAGCTAAAGTAAAGAAGATTTTCCCTTGTCAGTTTACTATTTATATGCTTGTTTGCTTGCCTTCCTTTTTACCTATCTATCCGTTCATTTGTCTTTTAGACTGTCTATTTTACTGTCTTTTATTTACTAGCTATCTGTCAGTTTGTATATTTAATGCAGCTTGAGGAATAAAAGATTGTTAAAGGTAGCGTTTAGATCGGTTTTTTACCTAACTTACTTTTGGGCTTTCGGCATAACCGATGTATTACATCCAAAATCCATTTCAGGCATTTACATTTGTTTACTATTTATTGCGGTATTCCATCAGGAACATAGGCTATTAAGTGGTTCTTCTCCAAGTGGTTCGTGGTCGTCCACGTCTTCGGGAGCCTGGTGGATTCCACTCCAGGGCGGCGTGGCACATTTCATCATAAGGCATTCTAAGCGTGTGACCCAGCCAGTTGTATTTGCGTCTCTTTGTTTGAGTGTTGATATCGTCTCGTCTAGTTAGACCTAGTAGATCGTCATTTGTTTGCTTTAAAAAAATCTTTAGAATCTAATATATAATTTCTCCCATTTTTTAGATCCACCTTAGTGGATCAAGTCGATTTTTTTCATCGATATACATAGTTTTTTAAATGTGATGGTTATAAAAAAAAAAATTTTATTTATTGACCACTTTGATAAAAAAAAATTTGCTCAAAAGTATTTGGTAATTTAGTCACAGTCACACAAAATCACGAAAACAAAACTATCCCTTCAAATCCTCATAAGCGCTTTACTTTCGAACAGTACGAGTCGCTTTCGACTGGAATGGTAAAGGAACCCTTTTTTAAAACAAAGAATTTTATATTTTTTTTTTTTGTTATAAATTAATTTTTTCCCTTGTCTTAATTGAATTTAATATTTTAAAACTGAATATTTGCAGTCTTATTTCGGCTAAAGAAAGATTAGAGAAAGTCATTACCAAAATGATTCAATTCAATCAATACAATACAAAATTTTTTATTTATTTTTTAATTCTAATATAGACGTTCTTTTCCAGTTTTCCGGGTTAAAGATTTCCAGCTTTTAGTTATTTGGAAAGTTCAAAATCGTTACCGGAACTTATTTTGAAGTCTCTGATACCAAATTTACCGGTAGCAGGTTAGGTTCTACCTTGAAAATTTAAACAGAACTGCAACATCTAAAGGGTATCTAAAAGCTGATGTTATCTGACTCAGCTCAGTTTAGAGTTTGTTTCTTTTTTTCATGGCACATTCTATGTATCTTATTTTTATGCGCTTTGGCGTTAGTGTGTATGTGAGTGTGCGTGTATGTGTGTATCTCCTGAATCCTTTGTGATTTATGCCAAGAATAATGCTACACTCTTTCCTATTTTGCCTTCTGGTTGGCCTTTTTTTAAATGCATTTCCTGGCATAAGCGTGCAGAGCATTGCCAGAAGTGTCGTATACGTAACATAAATATGTCCACTTGACATTTATGTGGGCGCTCCTTGATCAATGTTTAGTGTTTTTCTTTTTCATTTCGCTTTAGACCTTACATTAATCACCTGCTTCCAAATGCCCTATGGGTTGATTAATTGATTAATTTATTTTAAATTATAGTTTTTAATAGGTTAGGCTTGCAAACAGAGGCATGCCTGGCTTGCGTTTACGAGTTGCTTTTCAGTTGGGTTCAGCATGCAGTTTCACATACAAATAGCAAAACATATTTTGGATTTTTTTTTCGTTTAGTTTTTTTTTTTTTTAAATCTATTTCATGCAGTTGACTGGTTTTTTTTTTCTGGTTGTATTTTCTTTTTTTTTAATTACGAGCACTGTAAGTTTTTGGATCAAATTATATTGAGTCTAAGCTGTCAATAAAACGCGTTACAGACTTATTTTCTCATTTTTTAACCAACACTTTTTCTTACTAATTCTTGTTGCGCTTTTGTTTTTTTTTTTCAAAAGACGTAGAATCCGAATCCAGGGCTTTTCTACCCGAAAAACGGCGTTTTTTCCTACTTTTGAGGTACATAACCTCAAATATCTCAAGATCCTGACGTGATGGGCCAATTATGGCCTCGCTTTTGTTTTTGTTTTCAAAAGACGTAGAATCCGAATCCGGGGCTTTTGTACCCGAAAAACGGCGTTTTTTCCTTCTTTTGAGGTACATAACCTCAAATATCTCAAGATCCTGACGTGATGGGCCAATTCTGTCCCCGGATTCGGGTTCTACACAGCAAAATACTTCGGAAATGACTTTAGCTTTCCACGACTAACATGACCCCGGTATTTGTAGGCCTGTGTAATGTTTTAATAATCAAAAGCAAAAATTGTATTCCGCTGATCACTGTGAATCATATACACTGCATCACATATTTATATCCTATGGTTTGAGGTCAGTGTAAGGTATATAAGATTTAGTGAAACATATGTAACATAGATTAAAGAAGACATATTCGTACGTCTGAACGCCTAAATTCAGAATATTAAAACAGTTTGGATGAGCAAATTTTAGATTTGCATTCCTTTTATGAGTATGCAGGTTTTTTTTTTTTCGCCACGCCCACTTTCTCCTTTAAATAATTGCAAATCGTTCCATTTTGTACAATTCGTTTAAATGGCAGCAACCGCAGAGTTGGTAGAGAGCTTTATTTTCTTAATTTGAAGACGGCAACGGTCGCCATATATATATTTTTTAATCAGTATGCTTTTTGTTTAAACTTATATAATAAAAGCATACAAAGAGGCGTATATGCGCTGCTTTTAAGGCAGACGAACATACTCCAACGCATGATTTCTTTTAAACAACACTTTTGGAGCTGCTTATAACCCTGACTAATAAAGTTTAAAACTTAAGCTGACATATTCGTGACATTGGCATGAAGCTGCGGATTTGACATTTTATCACAGGCCATATTTTTCATGGCACTCCCACGACATTTACAACTTGAACTTGCTCTTCTTCATCTCTAGCGTCTTTCTCGTCAGTTTGTTCTCTTTTTTTTATTTGCTTGCCTTTCTGCTTAGCTGGCAACAACTTTCACCTTAGTTTCTGTATCCTGCAGCATTATCCCTTATCATTCGCTCGGCATGGCGGTAAAATCGCCGAGCAACAAAAAAAAAAGTTTAAGCTGATAGCAGCTTAAAGTCAGGCAGCCGAATGGAATTACAAAAAGAAAAAGCAAAGACCACCATTTCGCCAATGCAAATATACATAAACAAGAAGGAAAAGTCAGGAAAACTGAAAAACTGTTAGGCAGTTTCCATATCGTCATTGTTTTTTCGCGTCACGAGTTATTTACCGGCACGAGGCGTGCGATAATCTAATGTCTTCTGCTATACTTTCAACGAGTATATAGTACGAGTGTGTGTGTGTGTGTACATACTATGCCAGACATTGTCTGTTTTGGCCCATTTGGCCATTGCGTCCTAACGGAAATGATATTTCTGCCATTTGCATACATTGGCAACGCCATGGCCGTACTCGTTGTCATCGTCAACGTCAAGTTTTGCGATTTCCCTGACAATTCAATATCCAAAACAGCCGAGGGGAATTTTATTTGAATGAAATATTATTTGGCATGCAGCACGGCAAATGTACGTACCCACACAGCAGCAAAACAAAACCCTCTGTAATACCCAACTACACTCTAGCCGGAACTGTTGCTGTCTACGCCAAACAAGTTCCATTGGAGTCGGACTCAAGTGCCTTGAATAAATGATTGAATGCTAAAGTGAAAATAAACAATTTTTAGATGTGCTTATTGGGAATACACTGTAGAGCTGATTTCCACTCGCTCCTCTCCGGCTGGCTGTGTCTGCGTATTTGGACGCTACGGGTCTTTGCAGCAATTGCTATTGACATGGCGTCCGCATTCTGTCTTTCTATGCAAATTTTAACTCAATCAAAATTGCCAGCGATATCTCGCACTGGCAATTTTTTTTTTTTTGTTCCTTTTCTTACTCGTTTCTCAATCGCAATTTACGTTTTAGTTGGTATCTTTTTTCTTCATTTTTTTCTTTTGCGATTCTTGCAAGTTTGTCTCTGACTTTAAGAGGGTTAACGTAGAAGTTTCATCAATGGTAGGGTACATGTGTGTTTGGGTCTGCATGCGCGTGTATTGGCTAATAATAGCCTATAGGCGTGTCGGGACATTCATTTTCGCCATTTTTGACAAGGCAATCAAGCCAGGCATGTGTTTTCTGCATACAAAATTGATTTCTATGGATTGAAGGGAGAGATTGACAATTGAAGTAATCAGAGTAGTGTATGCCAAGGCTTAAATGCAAAGATAATTGGCTTTGAACTAGCGTTACTAGCTCTGTATTTTTTTTTGTAAACTTATGATCTGTATTTGAAATTTAGCCTTAAAGAAATAATCGTAAAGTTTTTTGTGTTTCCAAACTTTTGTGCCTTGCGCACTGGCCAAAACTCGAACCTGTTTGAACCTGAAACTATGCTATGTATCAAGGGCAACCGTAGCATTTTATAACTGCCATAGGAAGCTTAGGCCGAAAATAGTTTTAGGAACCGGCAATTTTTCTTTTTATTTATGATATTTTTTAATCAAACCCTCCACTTCTTTATTTCGCTATATTCTACATGATTTTTGGAAAGTTGGCTCAACACCGGATCACCATGTTATGTACCATACATAGCTGCTCTAGGAACAAAAGGCCAAAAATAATCTAAGTAAACGCAAATTTGTCTAATTCTTAAGAAATCGTAATGAAGCACCACTTATTTACTTCGCTATATTCTACACTATACCATAGGAACTACCGGCCAAAAAAAGGTACTTTGTGTATGAAATTAATCGAAATTGTAAGAATCGGACAAAAATGATTTATGTCACTTATGTAAACATGAAGCTACACGATTGCGTTTATAGTAAACGAAATCCAATAAACCAAGTAAATCTTTCATTCACAAAACCCCATTAACTTGGACAAACTAGCCAAAAAACATGAAATTTGCTAAAAATCAACACTTTTTTCTCAGCAGAAATTTACACACCACGTGTTCAAAGTAAGGTTATGTTTTTTAAACGAACATTGACAAAAGCTGCGTTGTACGCGTAAAAAGGGCTTGGCCCTGGTCTTGAGTTTGGCAGGCTCGCATGAACCTAATGCTGAAATCTTGCAGTTCTTGAAATTGGATGCTCCAAAATCATAGCTAATGGTTGCATTGACTTTAAGTATTACCACTTCTTGTCTCCACGAAAAAGCTGATACTTACATGATTAATGAAAAAATCAGTCAGGCTATAACCAAATTCAATATGAAAAATACGGAGATCTCACCATCTTAGGTTCACAACCATAGTCTTAGTTTTTAGTTTTAGAAAATACTAGATCACTGAGTTCACACTACCGTCCCTCGGTTGATCGCAACTTAAAAGATCTATGGAGACCAAGTATCTAGGTGTCGTTCTGGATTCCAAACTCTCTTGGAAGAGAAACTCAGAAGAAAGAATAAAAAGATAGTTAGGTGCTTACTACAACTGTTAAAAGACGTTTGGTAGGTAATGGGGACTACAACCATATATCATTTACTGGTTATGCACAGCAGTCATCAAACATGTCTTAAATTATGGAGCGTTGGTCTGGTGGGAGGCGGCTAACACCAAATCACACCTTAGCAACCTTCAGAGTATACAAAAGGCAGCCTGTTTAGGTATTAACGGATCCTTGCGATCCACACAACTGGATCCAGTGGGCACCTTCCTGAAGTTTGTAGCTGCTAAAAGCGCAGCGAGACTCAAGGTACTGAATCTTTTCAAGCTATTTACTTCGGATCACAGCAGACAGTGGGGATAGTGACTACTGCTCTACGGTTCTGAAATGGAATGACAAATTTGATGCAGTTTTTCCGAAGAGCGATGATTCGAAGCAAAAAACTCTTTTTACGGGAAACGAGCTGACGATTTATACTGATGGATCGAAGACGGAAGAAGGCAGACTCATTGACGGCTTGGACGAAAATTCAAGGAAAGTTTTATTTCTGGTCGATAGCCAGGCTGCAATCAAGGCTCTGATATCGCATACCGCAAAAAGTAAAATTATTCGTAACACGGTGCTAGTGCTTAACCGTATCCACTACCACTCAATCGCACTCCAGAGTCCCTGGTAACGAGTGGGCGGATGAGTGTGCCAGGAACGGTTCAGCATTGTCAGTTTACCTTACGGCTACGGATTTACAGGACGTCGTAGTGCAAATTTCGGGGGACGGCCAGAGGTCAGGCAAAAAGAGAATGGGAATTATTCAAAGCGAACATCTGAACTCCTGCGTTTTCACTAAAACAGGACCAGGATGGTGGTAGGAGTTGCAACGGGGCACTGCACCATAGGCCTAAAGGCTGAGAGGTTGCACGTTCCCAATCATGATATGAGGAGGAGACAGAAAGCAGCCAACACCTGCTATTATAGCACGGCGCTTCTTGGAAGACGAACCCAGTTTCTGGGTAAACCGTTCATTGAAGACTTGGCCTATGTGCCGATAGCGGATTTGACCACTTTTGTGGAATCTTCAAAATAATACTGCAAGGAAAGGGACTAAGGCGACTAGGAATGCCCACCAGCTTTTGACCCTCGGAATAATTCTCCTTTACCTCTTCACCCCTTTTTCATACTCCTTTCTTCATTTCCACAATAAGGCATCACAATGGACCTCATGGTCTCTGGCTCCGGCTCAAATATTGATTGAGCAGCCTAATCAACCTAACCTAACCTATATAAATATATAGTTAATTTATTAAGTAATTTAAAGTAAGTTATTGGGCGAAAATAAGTGAAGCAGTCCATTTTTTGTCAGAACAATAAGCAGGTACGTGGGCCGTCCCATGGGTTGGTGAATGGTCTAAAATCTGGAACATATGGATCAATTCAGTTTGTATGTAAGCCAATTCTCAGATCTGTATGACAACTTTTCGACTTTATGCCGAAAATTCGGCATTTCGGATCATAGTGCTCTGTCAGTTACGAATTGATTAACCCCTAACTAAGCAACATTTTTTTTTTCAAAGTTTCATAGATGTGCAGGATATATGTGCCTAGCTACACTTAGATGCCACAATGCAAGCAGCAGTGGCCACTTAAAGCGAACCATGAGCACCATTGTTGCTACAATCAACCAAAACTCAACCATACACACACACACATGCATAGTTTATAACCATTTACAGTACATACAAAACAAACAAACATGGCGGCTTCCGCTGCCATTGCATTTTCCATTGTTCGACGATGCTGCCAACAATTCCGCTGAAAATGAAATAGTGTCGTAGTTTCCTTGGTTGCTTTTTGTATTGCATTGTGGTATAAGTATCTGTGTGCGTGTGTGTGTGTGTGTCGGTGTTCGTTGCTCTTACTCTGCCCGGGCAACGTTATTATTTACCAACAAAAAAATAAAAATAAAAAAAATAAAAGGAAGCTACATTTTTGTTTTGTTTGTTTGCATAAAAATTGGCCGCATTGCCAAAAATGCAATGAGAGAGGAGAGGATACTGCAAACGCTTGAAAATTCCAACATGAATAGTTTTCATTGTTGTGCAACACTGTGATAATTTGGCCCCAGACATGGCCGCCTAACTGTGCTTGACTTTATGCTAATTTGCATGTGATGAATGAGTTTCGCGCCTGCCTGGCAACTCTGGCAACGCCAATCGGCTTGTTGTCCTTTGCAGCTTCATTCCTTTACAGCTAGCTTTACTTTTTTTTCTCTGTTCATCGTGTCGTGTGTGGCTCTGCAGCTGTTATTGTTGTTTTTGGGAGCGTGTGTTTCTCCCGTGATTTACGCTTCGTTGGCAACGCGTGACTGCGGCTGACCCGTTTGGCAAGCCAGATAACGAAATTTTCTTGTGGCTTCTGTCTGCCTTTACTCATCCCTATGGATAGATTTATGCATTTTGTGGCTGGCGGCGTTTTTGTTAGTTTATTGGCGGTGCCTTAATTTATTTTGGCTTGGCATGACTTGGAACATGAAACACGTAGCCAAACCGAACACAGCTGGTAATAAAATTAATTGTTGTCTTAAGCAAATTAATATGCATAAATTAAGCAGAACGAAGCAGCTAAAAAGCATACTTTCCCACTAATGCTGAAAAGAAACCAATAAATCATGAAACAAATGGAGTCAAATGCAATACTTCGACGTTTCTAAGATAGTTTCGAGTAAGTTCTTTAACTTGCATACCAGAAACCTATTAAATAATGTCTTCATATTTCTTAAACATAGGCTAGCCTCACTGGGATTACTGAACACTGGTAATTTACGAGAGTCAGGCTGCCTTATCAGTTTGCTGGTAAGACATATGTATAGTATGTTTACCGTGTCAACTTACCTTTATTTAAGACAATTAAATAATTGCTTTCAAACAAATCTTTAAATCAAACTAGAAACTAGATTTTTATCAATTTTGCCGTGCCCCCCGACGCATACAATTCTGTTTGAGCCCAAAATAAGTCACAGTTTTTTCATTTAGAGCTTTTAACGAGGCTGCGTACTAGGCTTTAGGATAGAACTGGGATCCTGTGGGAAAATTCTTGTAGTGGATTCGGCTTCAGCGCGTTGAAATACACGAAAATTATTTTATTTTAATTAAAACTAGAACAAGTTTATTTGCGGAGAGTTTTTGAGACGGCAGGCTGCCTTTTACTGGAATTGGTAGTTTTGTAATCGTTCAATAATATTTTTAAACCATATTTAATTACTAGGATTATATTTCTTACCAAAGCCCATACGCTAATGTATATAAATACCCTTTGCAAATGCAGCTGAGTTTCAGGGCCAATTGTGGCAAGTTCTCTTCTTAAAGCAACGCAGATGCATAGTAATGGACATTTTGTGCCAAAGTTGAAAAAATCACAGAAAAATGCTTTTATGCGGATCCTTTTTTGATGTCGAAAAATTTTACGAGGGTTCCTCCAACGAAGCCAAGATAATCGTATATAAATAACATATAAGCGAACCTTCAACGAACTCCAAAATGGCAAATAATTGACAAAGCTATGTGAGGTGTCGATTTGGTATTCTAGAAGTCTTTTTTAAAATCAACTCAGAGAAGCTTCAATCCGTGCCTTTGTTACCGACTTTGATTTTTCACAGCACACGCCTTTCTTCTTTTTGGAGAAAGACAACGTCAACTTTCCAAGCATTTTCATTTATTTTTCCATACTGATGCTGCCAATTAAAAGGTTTTTTTGCTTGAAATAAACTTTTCAATTTGAGTTCGTTTTTTATGGTAAATTTTTCTTTTATTAATAATATTTATTTTTATTAAAGTTCAGTTACTTATTTTTTTGTTTGTTTTTCCTTCTTATATTATATATAAATGGTTTTCTCTTAATTTTTTGCCATTATTTTCATTTATTTATCTTTTTGTATTTGTTTTTCGGTTTTGTTTCATGGAATAAAAAGAATTTCACTTGAATATGTTTTAGTATTTCTGCCAGTCCTAATTGGGCGCTGCTTGAAATTGGCCTAATGCTTTTTTTAAGCCCAATGTTTCAGCCCTTTTTTTTTCGTCTAACAAGCTGCTCCCAAATGTTGGTTAGTGGTATGTATTGTATATAAGTATGTCGCATGTTGTTTATGTATATACTGTATGTTTTTTTTTTAGTTTGTATTTTATATATTTTCTTTTTTTGGGTTATGCTGCTTACACGCAAAAACATTTAATCATAAATAAATTTATGAACTTTATAAATTGGAATTTCGCTTCCGTTTAAAATATGATCAAAATATTTGACCTTAAGTAGCATAGTTTTAGGCGTCATCTGAGACTTTCGTATTGTATTTGACTTGAAAGAATTCGAAGAATTCCTTAAGTTGTATAGTGTAGATATATTATATGGAAATGTGAAAATTTCCTTAAATCGTTTATTTTTTGCTTTAGATATTAGATTACATGTCGTACCACAAATACATAAAAGATGCTCATAAATGTCTGTTTGTGTGTGTAGTAGTGAGTTATTGTGTTTTTATGAGTAGTATAATGCATGTAACTAGAACTATCAATCATATCCAAAGTAGTACATATACGCTATAAAGTATATGTATATATGTAATCAATATACTTTATTAATGTCTATTGCATATAACGCAGCCGCCATTTTCAACTAGTTGAAGATTTCAGACTAGTAGCACTCATTTCTTTTCAGAGTTGTCGAATTTCTTGATCTGAACTCGAGACAACTTTTAAAAACTAGAAACTGATTTTTGGCCTTTTTTGCGCTGTGCAATATTGTGCATTATTTTTTACAATATTTACACTAAGTGTCTTTTGAAATGGTTTTTATATTTTAATATACCCTTCATTTCTTTCTAAACAGTATCTTTCTTTTATATTTTATAAACTTTTATGTTTCACTGTTCTATCTCTCTGCTTTTATTGAGATCAAATACAGAAGCTGATAATTTCTTGACGAAAATTTTACATCAATTTTTTTTTTTATATATAAATTACTTTGTTTTTTTTTTTTTGTAAAATTCAATTGAAGAACAACGCTGCTAATTTAATGAAAAGTTTGTTTCTTGCATAACTTTATTTATAGCATTTAAAATTGTTAGACAATTTATCGGTTCTATGACTGCCGGATTTTTATTTATTATTATTTTTTTTATTTCAGTATTGTATTTTATTTTAGTTTTTCATTGGCAAGCTAAATAATCTTATGTGCAGTTTTCTGCTATCAAATTACATATATTTTATTTTGGTTTTTCTTGTACACTTTTTTGCAATTTATTTTTGTTGTTTAATAATATTTTTAGCTTTTAATGTACTGCCTTTTGTGGATGTTACTTGTGTATTCTTTGTAGGCAAACAAAACTACAACATTTAATAATTATATTTAATTTGAATGTATTACGTTTACACATACATATGTATAAGTATTTAAATAGCTGTCTGCATAAATTTTACTTTACTTACTTTTTTATTTTTTTTACTTAATTTTCGCTTTAGTTTTGGGGGGGGGCACAAAATATTTTATAGTTAAAAACAAATTAATTTGGCAGGGATAAAAACTAACGTTGGGCTTCTGAATTTATGAAACTATTAATTAAACTTTTCTTTTTGTTTTTCACTTAGGCGCGTCCTTTGCGTAGGGCTGAAAAAAAAATGTTTACATATATAAGTGATATTTTATTAGAGTTTAATTTTGAAAATTTAATAAAAATCATTGGTGAGACACACCTAAACGTAAAACAAAAAAAAAACTTGGCAAGCTAACAAAAACCCAGACGACAGTATAAACATCCACACACCCCGTATAAACACAAATGTAAACACTTTTTGAACCGTGCCTGGCTTTTGGCAAAGCAAACTTGGCTAATGTACGCCCCCACATTTCAGTCAACTCCATTGGGCTAGCCTCTGTCTCCGTCAGAGTCGACAGACAGACTAGATGACTAATAGTTTTCTGTCGAAAAGCAAACAAATGGTCACTAACTTGAAAAAAACAACTTTGATAGCTACGAAAAATATCAAAGGAGCAGCACATTGAACTCTTGGCTGTTGAAGGTATTTGAGGTGCAGCTGATACGCTTTAAGAAAATTTGAATATATTTATACCCTGAACCGTATGGTACAAAGAGTGTATATTAAGTTTGTGCAAGCCGTATGTAACATACAAAAGGAGACGTCGGAGAACCCCCATAGTTACCTAAAGTATGATCAGGGTGACAAGAGAAGTCTATACATATATCCATGTCCGTCTTTCCTTTTATCTGTATGAACGTCTATTTCTCAGAGATGGTAAGAGCTAGAGCGACCAAGTTTTCAGATTAGATGCGTAATTATGTCAGGGAAGACAAGTTTATTTTATTTTTTCGATATCGGGGTTATATAATATTGCTCTCATAGGGGTGTTTCAGAGGACCTCGAAAAAAAACCCAAAGTCTTAGATGGATAATTCGTTTGTTAATCCAAGCACTGTACCAAATTTGATCAAAATCGGCTGACTATATCATATTGCTCCCATAGGAACGATCGGTCAAAAAAAATTGTTTGTATAAAATTCGTTGTGTTTCGTTTGTTTGTGAAGATATCGTAACCAAATTTGGCAGTCGGTAGTTTTTAATAGTTCCCAATCAGTGTATTTAATTTGATCAAAATCGGCTGACTATATCATATAGTCCCCATAGAACCGATTGGTAAAAAAAAATACTTTGGTGCAAAATTCGACTGATTTCTTTTTTTTAATGAAAATATCGTAGCCAAATTTGCCGAATTAAATATTTTTTGGAGGTCTTAAGCAATATGACGGACTTAATTGCAATGTGGGTGGTACAGGGTATCCCAAAGTCGTCTGCGCCCGACTTTCACGTACGTCATCTTTTTATTTAGTATTAATATAAACAGCAAGCTTGCAAATACATTTCTGAAATAGCTATAAACCCTTTAAGTAAACGCAATTTAAGTCGTGCTTAGAATCGAAAAATTGTTAAGATATTAAAGTTTTTTAAAAGATTCTAATTGATTATTTTTTAACTCTTTAGTAGTTAGGTCTTTTAGAACTATAATATCAACAGCCATATTGAACTCTGAAACTGGGAGGCACTACAGTATGGTTCATAATGACACGAAAGTGCTCAATATAAGAGTATTGGAAAGTATCTTTCTTATACTACATCAGTAGCATGTTCTTGGAATAATTTAGCTTTATAAAGTTTTTGCATTAAAAAGCGTTTTCTTTTACATGTTCTTATAAACAATATTCTTTGAAACTCTAATAAAACAGCTTCGAAGATTTCTATGTAGCGCAAGCTTCTATAATATAATTGGGGGTGTTCATTTTGTCGCGCATAAAAGGCAAGTATGACGATAATGCCTGAGTAACCCTAACAACAATGTATAAAGGTAAAAATACCCGACTAACAATGTGAGCAACAATAATCAGCTGTTTACAAGTGCCATATTATTTGGTTTGGTTTTGTTAAGAAAAGCTTTTGTGAGAAAAATGCCATTTAGTATTTGAAAGCCACTGAAACGAATAAATTGAAAAAAAGATCAAAATTTGTACAAAGTATTTTTTTTTTTGTGAACAACTAGAAACTTTCGGCAACTTTCTAGAGTATTTGTCCCAGTAAGAATGCTATAGTGCCCAAAAGTCTAATCGGTGTTAGAGGAACAAGTCACAGAAGCCATTACAACAGCTACAGAATTTGAGGCAACAACTGCATGTCCCCATGAGTCTACCGATTTTGGTAACTGCAGCTTCGTTACAAACTTTTTTTGAAAATAGGCTGTTTATAGTGAATTTTCTAGGCAAAACGGGCGTACATTTGATGTGTTTTTTTATCATTGGCTACAAATCAATAACTTTTAATTTTTTCTTAAATGTGCTCTAAAACAAAATTTTTGGAATTCTGAAAGCATGAAATTTAGGTTTTTCACGAGAACAACAATAAAATCTAATATTATCAAATTTATAATACGAGTTCGTCAAAGTCAAATGAAATCAGTTCACTAAATATTAGTGAAAGTAAATACAATATATATTGACACATATGAAAGAAACAAATTATTGACAAAGTGTGAAAGTTTCGAGCAGAAAAGTCTATTAACACCGTCTTAATTTTGTTTGAAAAGCTTGTATTTTCTTTAACGATTTTCTCAACCCAGCCAAAGTAGAAGGTTTTTCTCTCTGTGCATAGAAACAACTAACGTCTCTTTAATGGCCGCCAATGTTTACAGCCATTTATAGCCATTGTCGCTCTCTGCTCATTTCATATTAATTACGCTAATCCATTTCTTGGTTTTGGCCACGTTTACAGCAACCCATTAGCCAACTGTCTGATTTAGTTAACGTTTTGTGTTTGCCAAGTGACAGAAACAAAATAAAATTAAAAAAAAAAAGCAAAAAATAAAAGACATGATGATAAAATATATTTGATTGGCAAGCAATTTAATTACTCACCTTTATCCTTGTTCTTGCGTTGCTCCTTGGCGCTCTTATCCTTGGACTTGCCGGGTTTACAGTTCTTCTTAATGACACGTGTTGCCTCGCATGAGGGATCACTGGTCGCCTTCAATTTATCAGCGCGTGTCATTTGTCCAGTGGCACATTCGGACCAGGAGCCCTTCTCATAGCGGCAGGCTGTTGGTAACAAGAGCAGACAAACAAGTAGAAACACAAAACGTATTACATTTTAAAACAGCTAAGTAGTTATCAGCTTAAAGCAGGAGCTTATCGAGCGTACACTGGACTTGGTTCATTTCCCATTTGCATGACAATGGACCAAAACAAAATCGTGACCAAATGAGTTGGTTATGGCTTTGGGGTTGCACTTGTAATTTATGCAGTAAGGACGAGTGCGGGAGTGAGAGCTATAAAGCGGGTTTTTAAGAACTCGGCGCATTGCAGGCCAAAATTTGCATTTTATTATGCATTTTGCACCCAACGTCGCGACAATTATGTAAATTTTTCATTGCACGAAAGTCAAAAATAAAATAAAAAAAAACAGAATAAAACAAACTATAATACATAGCAAAAAGGAATACATAAAACAGTCACAAAATAGTGTCATAATATGACATAAAAGTTTGCAATTATGGCACACCAACATTTAACACAAATTGCAATGCTGAGTGAAGCGAGCAAAATGGGAAACTTCAACAAGCGCTGAATAAGGACAACGGAAGTGCGCCATTATGGTTGGCACAATTAAATAAAATGGCTACTCTATAGTACTGTATTAGAGCAATGTGAGCGGCACGGAGTTCGGGGGAAGTCCAAGGGCGCAATTTTTTTATGATCCCTAAATAGCTGCCGTATGCCGAAAAGTTTATCTTATCGTTTTAAAATAATTTTTTTAAGTAGATTCAATTTTATTGTTTAAAAATGTTTAGTTTTTGTTGATTTATTTGAGATCAATGTAGTTTATACTAAGGCCCGACGAGAGATGGGGAGAAAGGGGGTGAGTCGTTCCGGGACCGGAGTTTTCTTAGGTGCACGGTGTAATTACTGTCGTACTAACAGAACACAATGATTCAAGCTAAAGGTGTAATAGAGGGGCCAGTACACTTTCCCCCTAGGCCTGGATTTTCTCTCTACGGCCCTGCTGATATCTATTGATTTAAAATACGTGTTGAGGCAACACATATGACAGCAAATCAGCTGTGTACTCAACAATCTGGCCACATTTACAGCCGAGCTTTATGGCGTTGCCATATTTGCTTAAAATGTATAAAGTTTGAATCCACGCACTTGAGAAAATTAAACTTTAATGAGCTCGAATATTTTTACGTAATTTTACTCACCCTTTTTGCATTTCTTTTGTATGGTACGCGTTTGATCGCAAGCTGGATCACCCTTTTTCAATGTCAACGTTCTGGATCGTGTATTGGTTTTAGTATCGCATTCAGTCCAGGGATTCTTGCCGTAGCGACAGGAAAGACCTACAAGTATACGGGAAAGAACTTTAAATGATTTATTGTTATTTTATCTGTTTTTTTTTTTTTGTTATATTTATATGTAGCAGAAGTGAATGAAAAAAAAGGTAAATTAAACGATTAATAAATGCTTCTCGCCTATAGCTTTTTCATATGCTATCTAATAAAAGTGACATTTTTATTTTTAATTTAATGGGACAGTTTGAGTGAAAAAAACAAAAGATATTGTTTACCTATGTTTACCACATATGCGTATTAGGGCTTCAAGTTTTGTAAGTTTTTATAGTTAGGAACTAATCCGCGAAATTATGCTATAGGGAAGACCGATAACAATGCGTATTTTTAGGGCCTTGATAGTTTTTGAGAAACAAATGCTTTTATGAACGTTCGATAACGATGCCCGAGGCGTTGTTAGCAACTTTTACGAAAGGAATTTAAGATCTAGTCCCTGTCTCTCCAGATTAAGCATAATTTGAAATGGTTTTATTTCGTTAGGTTCAGGATTTTGTACCCTTATATGCTTAAAAAGTATTGGCTTTTTTTTGGATGTTTGACGTTGGTATTAAATAACTAATACATATTTGACAAAAGCATACTTTGTTTCTTTCTTTGCACACAAAATTTTAGAAGAGAAAGCTACTTGAAAAATCCTTTAATGTACCAGTTTTTTTTTGCGGAATTTAAATAACAAAATTCATAAATAGTCCAGATTTTAATATGGTAATAAAAAAAAATAAAACTTCAACAAGATTTACTTTCCACCACTAAAATCAATAAAACTTAGTTTTTTAACCTGGAATTGATATCGTGCTAAAAGTTATTTTGTTAAACAAGGGGGCTCCAGCCCTTGCGTGCTTTGCAGTATAAACATAAGCGCTGTGTTGGTTAAACAAGGGGCTCCAACCCCTTGTTGCACGCTTCGCTTGCCAAGAACCGCACAGACTTCATATTCATTTGGAAGTCCGTGTCTCTACAATTGTTTTGTTCACACGGACGGACAGACAGGCTATATCGACTCGGCAGCTCATCATGATCAAAATACATTCTATATTTAAGATGTCAACCACGTTTTCATCCGCAAGTTACATACAACATTAATTAATTATTAATCTATGTGGTAAAATAATCTATCTGCAGCTGTCGCTTCCTCATTGGGGAATCATAAAAAGTAAATCGTCTGATTTAAATTTTGAAAAAAACGATGCTTTTTTAATTTATTTTTTAAGAGAGAACGCAAAATTGATTCCTCAAAAGCTGTACCGCTTAAATAATGATATAATACGAACTTCAGATCACCAAAAAATAAATAAGCGTAATTTTAGTTTACTTGCTGATTTCACTTGTACTCAAGCGATTCATCCGAAGTTAACTGAGAAAACCATCAAAAATTTAAAGCTAAATAAATTGCTCCTAATTTTCCAGTTTATTTCACAGTTGAAATAAAAATAGGTAACAAAAGATATGGGTGCTACTATCTGTTCTGGAATTTATAGCAGCACACAAAGCTATGGTCTAAAATTCTAAAATATTTATCAACGGTTGTTAAAATGGCACTTAAGTTTCGCCTTACTATTTTCTCTGGGATCTTTTAAAACGTAAAATATAAAATATCTGCTTTAATGGACTTCCTCAGCTTAAGTAACGTTTCTTGTCAATAGCTTTTCGCGGCTCATCCTTTTTTATTATTTTGTATTTATTTTAAGGAAATAACTCTTATATGATCTGGCACAAACGACCATCCTAGGCCATACAATTTAAGGCATTAATTTACAATTGAATGAGCACGCATTGTTAGGCAAAAAATTTCGCAAAAAAAAAAACGCAAACAAAAATTTTATATACATATGTATATACATTTTGTTTATGTACAACCCTAGTGCCACAAGCTTCTTCCTCCACTGCCCTACTTACCATCGGTCTTTGTGCCCCGCTCGTTGCGTATCAATACCTCGTGATCATCCTCCTCCCAGACCTCACCCTGTGTAGCGGTTGTGGGCTGTGTCTGTTCGGCCACAGGCAGCGCCAGAGGCGTCTCCTGCCCCTCTGTGGTAGCACAAACTGTGAGTGATAAGAGCGCCGACCATGTCATCAGTGCTGCCAGCAACAGCGTGGTGGAATTATGCCTCATTGTGAATTGATTGGCTGTGGGCTGCAAAGGGATGGAAATGAATAAGCAAAAACAAATGCATAAGTATAAAGTTACTGATGTAAATTGTTTGGAAATTATTTTGATAAATTATGCGGCAAAGATCCAGGCAAAAGCGAGTCAAAAGTGATTAGGGCTAGACAAAAAAGCCTTAAAATGAAATTGCTATAATTGCTTTTTATTGATTTTTTTTCTTGCACAGGCTCCAAGACTAGCCAGCTCTTGCTAAATAAGCATAACATGCTGTAGGTTATACTTGAGCATAATGTCAGGTCTAGACAACTTAAGCTCAAGTGAGCACATGCAGCATATTAAGCATACGCAGCGTGTGCTGGCGCCGCTTTACTAATTAAAAGTCATCAGTGAAAAGCGTTGCATAGACAGCAGCTGCCAGCAACTGCTTATTATAAATGGTAAATTGTATGCCTGTAAAACTTAAAGCCGCGAGAACTTTTGAAATTAGCATGCTACTAACTACGCCAAGAATTTCAATAAAAGCAAACGCCACATTGGCCTGAAACTTTTACTGCAGTCTTGACGCATGATGCCACAACATGTATTGAAAATAGGACCAAAAAAGGGGTTGCCCACAAATGGGGGCACAACACTGTCTACGTGCGTGTGTGTGTGTGTGTCAAAGTGGCAACGCCACCAGAACTTTTTTATGCCTTTGAAGCAGACGGAAGTGCTGTTGGCAGTGTGCTTTATTTATGTTTAACCAACACTGGCGCACACTCACACAACTCACACACAGTTGTCGGCACACATTGCAAGACAAGAGTTATGCGAAAACTAACAACCTACAAAAAAAAGTTTTTAACAAGCCTCACAACAAAAGCAAAAAATAATTGAAAAAATAACAAATATAACAGAAACCGCTTGGCGTAGACTTGTCTTATAACTAAATTGCATATACACATGCTCAAAAACATTCACACATACTCTCTCACACACACACACACAGACACTCGAAAAATGCCGCCATTTTTTTATTTTAATAGTTGTAGTCGCATCATGCGCTACATATAAGTAATTGTATATAGGATGCTTTTTTGGGGGGTTACATTAAAGCTGTACTTAAGAGTTCGTCATAAAAATCGAGAGTTCATTCTTTTAATTGATGTATCAGCTACTGATAATTATCTATAAAGTGGGTGATATAAGAAAATTTTGCGAAATTATAAAATGTGGCGATGCGAAATTCTGGAGATGGACAAATATAGCTGAGTATTGGGAATAACTGAATCTGCCCTATGCTCTACCTAAGAGCGGCAAAAATATTTATTTAATTTAATTTATATTTATTGTAAATTATATTGTGCCATTGCCTAGGACCAAATGATAATATCAGAATAGGACTTAGAAAATGTGTTTAAAAATAAATTAACTTCTTGGCTAAATTTTCAATTTAAAGTTTAAAAATATGGAAACAAAATTATGATAACTATAATATCTGACTCGGGCTCAGATCATTTTATTTACAGTTGAATCAAGCTAACTTTTAAGCTAGAGAAATTGGATGCGAAATTCTTAGAGCAGTGGAGCTAGAAAAATGTAAAGGAGTGTTGGGAACTATAACATCAGAGTCGGATTCAGAACATTATATTTTTATGTTTCTTGTCTTTCTTAAGATATCACATAGGTACATACTATATAGGGTGGGCTATCTGTTGTTTTGGTTGTTAAACACTCATAATTGAAAACATACCAAAGTGGATGCTCTTGGACATATATCAAGTTAAAAACTACTCAATTTTAGTCATGGATCGCTTAACAACGGAACAACGCGTAAAAGTGGTACAGGCGTACTATGAAAATGGTCGTTTTTTGGAGAAAACATAGTTGAGGCCAGTGTGGACGAGTTGCCGGAACATCGAGGCGCCATTGGTCGCAAGAATTACTCCTTGTTAGGACCACTTTGCGTCGAATTTTGCATGGGGGTCTGCATTTACACGCTTTCAAGATTTAAACGGCGCATATTCGTTCAATGGATGGGAGAACAGCCAGATGAGTTTTCGAAAAAAAATATCATCGAAAATTACGATATTTCATACATAAATCATTAGTTTCAAACTTGTATTTGGTATATACATTTGCCCAATTCAAATAGAATGCAATTAACAAACAATCCAACAGATGGCCCAATAAACATAATCCATATACACACATGTGTAAAAAAAATTATTCCAGCTGTAAGCGTAGAGTAGGTAACAAGTTAATTTGGAGAGGTAACACAAGTCCCCCAATTTCGCGGCTTTCAATCCCCTTCCCTTTCCCTACCACAAAACAACAAAAAGAAAAAACACGGAGAACTTCCTCAAAATGACAAGTAGACCTTAATAGACCTTAATAGACCTCTAGACCTTAATAGAATTTTTTGTTGTCTATTTTTCTTACATTACAAATAAAATAATTTTATTCTCAAGCATTAAGATGTAACATTCTTGCAATGAATACGTAATGCTTTTTAACCGCACTTCTTCTAGGCATTAGCATTCCCAATGAGAACAAATTGATCTGTTTAAAAAACCGTTCTTAAGGGAAGGTTCTTTCAAATTTGGCCGAAAAGAAGAAGCAGTTTGGGAATTATTTGTGTAATGATGTAAAGACATACAAAATTCCTGTTTTGATTGTTAAATGCGATTTGTATTGTACAATAATTGGACATTTTTTTCTCGACGAAATTCAAAATGGCGGCGTTTGTCTGCCTCTGGCCGCAGAATATCGTCCCCGCATTTCAATTCACCAGCCTATTGTAGTGAACCGAAATAAAAAATGTTTTTTGTTTATTGAAGTTAATGAAATTATCTATGGCTTATACTAAATCAGAATGAGTTTTGACGGAATATTTGATACACATGTTCTACGAGCTTTCATTTTTTGTAAAAAAAAAAATCGATTTTCTCGACCAAATTTGAGAGAACCTCCCCTTAAAAAGCATCAGTCTCAATTATAGAAAAAACGCTCCAGGCGTATTCTTCACAAAGCAAATTCTTGTTTTAAACAGAAAGCGCTCACTTTTGAGCCAATGCCTGTACTTTCTATAACTACCCCTTTTGGCCAGTATAAAATAAAATATATTTTATTAATGTTATGTATAATAATAATAAATTTCAAAATAAGAAATACAAAAAAAAAAAAATATTCATATGGCAAAAGATTTTTCATTTCTATTATATTCTACAAACTCGCAAATTTCTGTTTGGAAAACATTTTGTATAAGAATTAAAAATGTATTTTTATAGCATGATTATATTTTAATATTATACATTTATTTTATAAGTTTTGTAAAATCCAGTTCTATTATTTCCAGTTCGCTCTTTATTTTTAGCGTCACACAAAAAATATTGTATCACTTCCTAAAAAATCACCCTCTACAGGCGCACAAAAATTTCGAGGGGTTATATATATAGACTACTACCCAAGTCTGCCAACCCGTCTGCTGTTTGCTGCATGTTTATATTCCGTTGCATACTTTGGGGCTTAAGTGTTTGTGCATGTATGCTGCACATATATGTATGTGTGTGTGTGTGTTTGCTTAGTTTATTTATGCAACACGCCGTTATGGCATAGACGTGTTTCGTGTGTATGTATGTGCATATGTGTTTTCCTTGGGTACATGCAGATTTTAGTTAACTATGTATTTGCATACCGGAAATCTTGATGCATCATCAGCACGCACATACTTGAGCACAGACACACGGTAGGGTATATGCATTTGTACATAATGTACAGCAGCACTCTTTTAGATAACTAAAACTATTTGTATTTGCACATGTAAGCCGCCATGTTTATGTGTACCCACGGCATTTCCTCTCTTTTTCCTTATTTATTTTCTCTATTCTACCCGATTTTTTGTTTGCCTAACAGGAAATGAGAAATTTATAAGATTAGCTTAAGTCTTTTGTAGCATGCTTTTGGGGGCACGCAGTGTGAGGGTCTCCTTAGAATAACTTCAATTTATTTTAGTAAATTATATGGTATACTGTATGCATATACATTATTTATGAGGAGTTAAGGAGAACGTGTTTTATTATAAACTCTATTTAGGAATTTTAAGTATACATAAAGTTTGTGCACCAAGTTTTATTTAAGATCTGCGATTATTATAATGAAACATAACTACTTAAAGGTCTATACAAGTCCGAACTGTATTATTTCTTTGCTGGTTCAAAAGGAGTCACGGTACTTATGTATTTTAGTCGTTAAGTTAAACTCTAGCATGTGAGCAGAAAAATGTATTCTACTCGGCATTTAATAGAGCTTCTTAATCAAAGGCATTCCAGCTTTGGCATTTAAAGAAAAAAATATGGGAATTAAAAAAAAGAATGATCTGTGTCGAGTTTGTTTTATGGGAGCCAACTGGAAAATTCAGTTTGGGGAAAAAGACGAAAACGCCATCTCCAAACCCTTTTGGTTTCAAGAAGCAAGCAATACAGAGTCTTTCCTGCAGACATACGGATAAATCGAATTCTGTTATCCTCCAAATAATTTTTTACTCGTTTTCTTCAAAGTTTTACACACAAAATTATTAGTTTGCAACTTTTGGGGGTGATATAATGTTTATGCCCTCTACGCTTATGATCAGAACGTCTCATATCTCTTATTAATACTAAAATGATATGTATTCGACTGTCCGGAGATACGCTGACACTCATTAGTCTATACCAAAAGGGAAATCCTGACTATAATACTGTTTCCTTGACTTTTCTTAATTTCCAAAGAAAGCTTCAAAGTGGGTTACAATTTAAAAGAAAAAAATTGTCGACGCTATATTATTATTAAACAATAAATAATAATATTAAACAAATTGGTACTGGGTCGACGATATATCGACATATATATATGTATATTGTGTTTATAACTACCATAATTTTAATTAGCGAACTGAGGTTTGAGCATTTCGAAATAGCTTCACTGACTCAGCTGTTGATACTCTTAAAGAGTATATATATGGGCTTAAATCGATATTTTCGAATTTATGATTTTTATACACTTAATATTGTTGCTAAGGCTAGTATAAAGAAACCTTATTTATATCCAAAAATTTACTTATTACCCAAGGATAGATGTGTTACATGTTTTTCTTCATGTCTTGCATAAAAAAATTTCCCTTTTGATAAAAATAGCTAAGTCGCGGCTTATTTTAATGAAAATTGTTGCAAAAGCTTATGTTAAAAAAACAATTTAATTTAAAAATATATTTAAGAGACAGTTTGTTTAAGAGTAAGCACTAACAATATTTCAATCAAACGAAAAAGGATAATTTCGGAACAAAGCGATAACAAAAAATTAGGAGTTGGGAGCACGCAAAAACGGAAATGAAAAAAGTTTATTCGTTTTCGTTTTCCGTAGCACGGTCGATTATTTAATAACAAGTATCCTTCTCTACGGCTCTACATCAAAAATTTCCTATTTCTTGTTGCTATATATTTTTTTTAGAAAACCAGCCTACTTACGCCAAAATTAATACGAAGTAGCCTTCTTAGTGATGTATCGCTTTGATTGCTTTTGATAGAACTTCCTGATTATATAATTACATAAGTATTTTGCAGATATAATTAACATTTTTTTTTAAATCAGAGGCTGTAACACTTCTAAACAACAAATGGTACAAACTATGCACAGTTTTCTTAGTTAATAGCATTTGTGAGCTTACAGCCAGTGATCTGCCCACTTAACTACAGCGCTTAATTTATTAAATAAATAATGTTTAATTTTTAAATTAAGACCCTTTATTTTTACCAAGCTTCATGTATGATTTCGTTCAGCTTTATATATATGACCAAGCATTACATACCAATAAGTTTTCCTTTCTTCGACGCATGTGTTTACAAAACGTTCGATAAAATTTCGATTTTTTGCTTACACCATCGCACAATTATTTCAAAGGACTCGATTGCACAATAAACAAGCCATCAAGCCAAATACAACATCCATGAAATGGATGTGGAAGTGGAAATGGAAATAGAAATACAAATGGATATGAAGCCAGGCATCGTTTGGTTCAGCGGTTATTTGATTCAATGATGCGCTTGGTTGGCTTGCCTGGCTGTTCGTTTTTATACATTTTCCTCTGGGTTTCCTTGGTTTCTCCAGTGTTTGTGCGTTTTTCCACTTTTTTCCCCCCCATTTCATTTAGCATTTGTTTTGCCTCACATTGAATTTCAATCTGCACAATGTCCATAGTATGCCAAATCACCGACGCCTTCTATTGTATTCAACCACATGCAGCTGCTACCAACATAGCAAAGCAATATCTCCAGCGATTTCAAAATTAAATTTTAATTTAGTTCGATGAAAATCAAATATCGTTACTATGGCCTGGCTATACGACTTCATATCGTTTTGGCCATTTTCCGAGTAGAAAAGCCAACAGATTCGACGTCTATATAAAGCCATTTGTGTGTATGTGTGTTTGTTTGTTAGTTGTGGCGTATGATTGATTTTTAATTGCAATGTGATTTTTGCTGTTGCTTAGACCATTTCGGGCTGGCCAAAAAGAGTTCTTAAAGCAACTCCCCAAACAGCTGCTGCTCTTTTGTAGCTTGAGTTATTTGAGCAGCTGGCAACCATGCTCTTGTCCTTTGGAACGGTCATTGAGTTTGCTTTTTAGCACTTGGCACAAATTTTTCGACACTTTGAAATATGATGCCATTATAAACGACTTGGAGTGGTCCTAATAAAGCTGACACTCCTCGGTCATACCAGCAGCCATCTTTACTTTTCTTTTGAAGATGCTTAAGTTCTTGAACTTTCTGTCTGTTACTTAGGTGCTACTCATAATAATACCTAGCGATTAATCAAAGAGACCAGCATCTTGCTGCTACCCACACCATTTAAGTATGTATGTCTTGTATTTGTGAGTACATGTAATATAATGAAGTGCACTCTCCCTGGGGCATGCTCATTTGATTCCCTATGTCTTGTGGTTTTTTGTGTGTCCTTTGGGAGCCAATTTGGTACGCATTTTCTTGAAATTGTAGTTTGATTTATCAAAAGCTGGCAAACCCACAAAATTTTGTGTGCAGCCCCCGTGCATATGCTAAGAAATTTGTTATCATCCTTGAAATATTAGAAGTTTAGGAAGATAATGAAAAGATTAGTATTTACGGTAGCATTGATAATGTTCTTGTAAGATATAAATAATTGAGTTCATATCTGTTTAAAAAAAATGAACTTTTTACGGATAGGTTTATTTATAAGAGGAGCACTTTGTTTGGACATTAGCATTATATATACTTATTTTGATAGCAATAGTTGCATAAATTTCCCTAGCAAAATAGCTGGATACATACAATCGGAAATTTTTATCTTTTGAACGGATTTGTAAAAATCAATCTTTTGGATCGGTTTTTTATTGCAAATATTACTAGTTGTAGTTTGATTATCTAATTGTAGTCAACTCATCTTTCATTTCTTCTGTAGTTTTGCATCGTATTCACGGTTAGATCGCCATTTTGAAATTTTTACTATACATCGCAAATTTTTTGAAGCACTTTATTTTGTCAGTAAATGCTTAAGTTTGATAAATTACGATGGAAATGAGCGATTGTTTATCAAAATTTAAAAAAAATATAGAAATAATCGTTTTTTTTTTTTTTGAATTAGCTCTTTCGTCAGTTTCACAAGGTAAGGTGCAGCCAAAAGTTGGCGTCTGATCTTGTATCAAGCGGCTCGCTTTAGAAATGAATTGCTTATTCTGGCAAATGTTTCCTAAATGGCCTAACAACGAGGTATAAGGGCAAAAGTGCCAGGCTAAAAACGTTTACAACCAGAATCAGCTGTTTATGGCTTGGTTTGTTTTTGTTCAAAAAAATATTCGTTTGATAAAAAATGTCATTTTTAAGCCGCTGTTTAGTGTTCAATCAACCTATAAGCACCAAAGAATACCAAAAAGAGTATAAAAAATATGTGCACACTGTTTTCTGAAAAAATTGCAAATTTTTCGTAGTCCAGTGTCTTAGTCGGGCACAAATGCCACTATGCAATTTTGCCTTTATGCATTTTGGCCCAACAGCATATTGTCAACACTATTAAACGATAAAGATAATTTTACTTTTAATAGCTCTAGGTCTTTCTTAGGGGAAAAGCGGTGAAAAAAAAAGAATTTCATAGAATTGAAAGCAAGATGCAATTTTTCAAGTTTCGCCCGCAAATTTGACTATGGTCAAGTCTAGGCTAAAGTAGAGAAGTTTTAAAGTTATGCCCTAAATAAATTCAATTTAATTTTTTGCATTTTAGTATTGTTATTTTATGGGGAAGCTACATATATATTTTTTTTCGTATATATAATCCAGAGGCCTTTTCAACTTGATTTAGATGTAGTGAACAATTTAGCGATAAAAAGTACATACTTTTAGGACAAAAACTAAATAGTCGGCAGTGCTGCGAAAAAGGAATCTGAATATATTATTTTGAAATCGATTATTTGCTGCTTCCAATTTCATCAAACCGAGTGTTTTGTTGCAAGAGAAGTTAAAACAGAAATAAAGTTGTAAATATTCTTTGGTATTCTTAGATTATATTTATGCCAGCTTAAAATTATACATTTGTTGACAATTATTTTTAATAATTTTTGTCCGACTCAATCCAAAAAAAAACATGCACAGCCAAAGCGAATTTTTTTTTTGAGTTCGTGTATATGCACATATTATACACGAACACGACGATAAATCTTGCGCGCCAACACAACGTAAGAATATATCAGGAAACATAAGGGAATTATATGAATTTTTCCGGAGCACGCAAAATCGAATCCGAACAAAACAGTTCGGTTTGGTTTTTTCGTTTTCCGGAGCACCGCTGACTATTTATATTATATCATATACGTTTACATAATAATTTGGCTTATGTGTTTGAGAAGCTGCATCTATTACTGAACTGAAATGTCAGGCGGGTTAGTCTGATATCATGGCAGCTTGAAAATTCCTTCTAATTAAAAGTTTGTTTTGGGAGTTTTCAATTTGTATATCACAATACGCTAAGGCTCATAAAAAAAATTGCTTATGGATCTCTGCAAGTATAACTTATTTTTGATGGAGAACTGCGAGTTCATGTTGATGAAGGGTTACAGAACTCTAGTAAAGCAGTACGTCCTTGGGCCGATTTTATACACCTTATTTACACATGACACATGACCACTACCCTCGGAGTCTACTTTGAAAGAAATTTATCATGGGGACCTCACGTCAAAGCAACTATCGCTAAATGCCAACAAAAACTGAAAAGGCTTCAATGGCTTATTAACGCCAAAAGCAAACTTCCCCTACGCAGCAAAGTCCTGCTCTACAAGGCGGTAATCACACCCGTTTGGACGTACGCCATCTAAATCTGGGGATGTACGGCTAAGACCCACCTGAACAAAATAAGAATTCTGCAAGCGATGACCTTAAGGACAATTACTGTTGCTCCATGGTTTGTTCGGAACACCACCTTAGAGCGTGATCTCAATATACCAAAAATCGGTGATCAAATCAATTACCACAGCAGCCGTTATAACGACAGGCTGACGAGGCATCCGAATGAAGCAGCGAGAGGCCTAGGGATCCCAGAAATTTCACGACGCCTTAAGCGACTACACCCTTCTAATATTAAAATTAGAAAAATTGTTAAAAAAAAAAAAACACAAAATATGAAATATTATTATTAGTATATTAAAATCAAATGCTTACGTATATCATAAAATGTTAGTAATTAGTTAGCCAACACAAAATCCCAAAAATAAAATAAGCCATTGAAAATGTTAAAAATATTAGATTTAAGTTAAACAAATATAACTGATTTCTAATAAAAAAAAAAAAAAAGTAAAGCAGTTTATTATAGTAGTGTAATAGTGTACCCTACATGATTGGGAAGCGTTGCTTTTTTTTCTCGAGTCATAGTAGTACTAGTCAGATCTATGCGTCTATTTGGTGTTCGGCCAATCGTTTTCTCAAGACTCATGTATGCTTCTTGGCTTTTATCAGATTCAACGAAATATGCTGGTGTTTGCCAAGTTGTGTGTTATATCCGCTGGTAATAGGCCAAAGATATATTTAAATTTTTCATAATCAAACTCATATGTTTGAGTTTATAGAGACGATCAGTCTTAGATCAGGTTTTATGGTACAAATTTTCCATGTCGTTGATTTTATGGTTAGAGAATATTATAATTGGCATTATGGGCAAGGCTTAACTCACAACCAAGTAAAGGAATTAGTTTAAACGATTTCTGCGATAGTTCAACATAAGCTACTAGAACTATTTAAATACACACAAAATCCAATAAAACAATATTTTGGGATAGTCGAGAAACGATAACTTTAAATTTGCTTTGCGAATTGAATTCACATTTTTTTTAGTTTTTTGAATCGTTTACGTTTGAAGAATGTGATATAATATTTTGATATAGCTCGCAACGTTTTTCCCAACTTTGTTTGTTATCTCTGTCTTTGGTGAATAATTTTTCTAGGCCGCTAAAACTTTTCAAAAAAGTACTTTAAATTATTCATGTAGAGTTGTGATTGACATTATAGAAAGAAAATCAAAATATTATTTATCCATCATTAATCATTAAATGAATGTATAATATCATGTCTTCACTTTATGCAGCTTTTATATCTAATTGCAGTTTGTTTTTATTTTATCAACTCTATCAATAAAACTCTCAACGTTTTACGAAGTACTTATCTGGCTTAATCATTATCCTTGCAACTGTCCCTCACACACACTCATAGACACATATTTATGCAAATCTGTGCATGTGTGTGTGCGCGTCAGTGCAGATGTCTGCGTGTTTGCCAACTGATTTGTGGTTAATTAAGTTTTATGTCATTTGCCATGGCGCATAATTCTTTGCGCCCACAATCCCATTTCCATTTTCATTTGGATTCGGATTGGTAATATTCTGTTCCTGGCGTTGTTGGCATTGCTTTTAATGGTCTTCACATGTTAGTGTGTGTGCGTATCTGTGAGCTTGTTTACTCATACATGTGTGCATGTTGTGAGTCTTTTTGCATTTAATTATTGTGCGTGCCATATTGAAGCATGCTGCGATTGACACAGATATTCTACATACATACAGTAGGGATACAATTTATTCGCATACCATCAGAGAAAAAATCGTTTTCCTATTGATAAATATGCCGAAATCAGTGTTGTGGGTTAAGTGAGTATAGCGGTATTTGGTCCTTGACACATGGCATTAATAGGCGTCAAAATGGACAGCATTTAAAGAAATAATTACATACTATCTTAATCACTAAAAACACCAATATTAAAAAAAGTATGAGTATGCAGCCGACAATAACGAATTGGTACAAGAATTGCAACTTAATTGCTGCAAGTCAAATTGAAGTGTGTCTAAATGCAATCGTACGACAGCTTCCGGATTTATGAGACATGGGTAATTGGGGGTAATTGAAAAAAATTAAGCCTTAAATAATATCGAAGGAATCATTACAAAACAGCAATGCTACAACTAGCTACGAAGAAGTTATAGATGGGAACAATAACATGGTTCAAAGTAAGAGACGCCGTTTAAATGGATTTATTATAGCCCAGTACGCAGACAAAAAAAAACGCGGTCATAAAAGAACTGTTTACTTGCCTAAAAACAAAACAAAGTGTGTCTATTAATATGATTTTTAGCTGTTTGGTGCTTTTTTGTGTTATTTATAAAAAATTGTTTGCGGTATTCCGGATTGATTTTTAATTAATTTAATATACGGCTTGGATTGTTAGAGCGAAACTTAGTCACGCTTCGAAAATTAACTTTTATTTGGCTGTGGCGGCAAAATAGAAGAGCTGTTCATATTGTTGCAACAAAATCTTGGGGCAGCATTAATGTGTCTAAAATTGCTCGATAATTGTTTTAATTTGAAGTTTGTTTTTGTATGCACGCATTTTTGTCAGCTGCTGGGCTTAAAAGGCAAAATTGGTCCTACTACATATTTAAAATCAAACAAAAGCTGTTAAGAAATAAAATTGGAAAACCAATCTTCTCAAGATTTGCAAGATATTTTAGTCAATTACGCATAATAAAACAATTTTTTTAAATAAATATTAACTAATTGGTTGATCGGGCAAATGTTCGCTTGATCATAGGGATGAGAGGTCGCATAGTAAAATGGGAAGTTGAGACTTAAAGTAATAATAATATTATAAAAAGTTTATTGTATAATTTATATTATTTATAACATAATTTGGGCAAGCTAACGATCATTATTGGCAGGCATCCCGATTTTTAGATATACCAACTTGGCTTATAAAGCGTCCATGGACAACCAGCTACCCTATCATCTGCTACAACTGGCTTGCCTAGTCTTTTTCAGATACCAGATCACCAAGCTTGCGTGTCTCGATAAGTTTCTAAAATAGTTATATACAATAGTTCTTTTATGTTTCAATTTTAAATCTCGTGCTTAGTTAAGGTGACTTTTTTGAAGTTTAAGTTTTACATCTATGAAATAGCACACACCGATAAAATGCCGAATATTTTCTCACTCTCTTAAATGCACAGCGTGCAGATATTATTTTTATTTAGCAATATATAGAGTACAAGTTTTAGTTTTAATGATTTTTTCACGAGTTATAAAGCATCGCTTTTCCACCGAAAGCGAGTCAGTAAAATAATTTATTTTCGCAAAGTTCGTTCTGGAGTTGGCTGTAAACAGTGCTTGAATTCCTCAACAAAACCAGCTCCGTCCTTTCGCAAAGAATTTTTCTAGCCCATGAACTGCCGCACAAGTACAAGTATTTTTGTTAAATTTGTATAATTTTTAATATTTTTTTTTTGTAAATGCAATATAATTAAAATATTAATAATTAAGAAAACTTTTATCTTAGAATTATAAGTGTTCGCATACATTTTGTGCCTACTGTATATCTATGCAATTGATCAAGTGCGTTGATTATCCTTTCTCAATGTAAATTACGAACATGTAATGTTATAAAGCACGCACAAGATAAACAAAAACTGCTAACTGTAACGGTAAATCTTAATAATAACTGTGCTTACCCTTGGCAAAAGAAAATGGCTGTTTTGCTAGACGCTTATCAATTATCCTGTTTTGTATTTTTATTCATTTTTTTTCCAATCAGCAAACAAAACACATAAAAAGAAACACCAAAGACACCAAAAAATCACAAAATAATTAGAAATTGCATAAATTATTATATATTTTTTTTTAAGTGTATACAAATTTTTGGCTTAAAATCTTTTGATAACCATATTTAACTTAAAAGCCAATGGAATACACTGTAAATAATGTTTGCAAAACTAACCGTTATACACACACAAATCGCTCGAAACACACACAAATACAGCGGAACACACACACACAGACAGTCTTGGGGCTAAAAGCTCAAGGAGTGTTTTATTTTTGGTTCAAGTTTGCGTTGCTTTCAACTGCTCTCGTTGCGCGTCACTTTGGAACTGACTGGCGAATTGTGCAAGTGCCAACATTAAAGGATATGCAAAAATATCCTGCAGGATATTATGCTCTTAGCAGAGCAGAGCTAACGGCACTTGCATTCTCTCGCACGCGCTCTCGCTTGTGAGAAAATTCTGCTCTGCGCGAGAGCAAGTATATTTTTATCAATGAGCTGCGCATGTTCCAAAAATAAGTATTTTTTTAGTTTTATTTTTATTTTAATACTTTGCCATTTAACACGCTAGCTGAAAATTTCCTGTTTTGAAGCTTAGACATTTTTTAGAGCATAAGTAAGGGTGGGTACATTTTTGCTTTAATAATCATATTAACATACAGATTTCATAATTTTACAAGACATGTATATGGAGTTAAGATAGATGAATTTGAATTCTAATGACTTTTCTAAAGTTTTACCTAAGACAGCGTAGGTCACTCTTTTTCACGTACTCCTCAAAATCGAAGCTATATATTATCATGCTATGAGATTGTTATAGACAGAAGAGAGTAGAAGACTTAACATCAACTTAAAACAGATGCTACACATAGGCTAGGTTACAAAGAAGTCTGCACGGACTACGAGCATCCCAAAAAACACCTCTACTGTTGGCTTCTTCTAAAAGAGGAAGGTCAGCTATGAATACTTGAAACGCAGAGGCAAAAGTTGCTTACCTAAATCATTTCTTAAGAAAAACTTCGATGTGCCATAAAAAAACTATTCCATATTCAATAGGACTTTTCAAGTTTAATTTTATTTTAAAGTGCCAACAAGAACCTTCTGATTCTTGTCTCTAAGGAAAAACTCCGCCTATTCTTGTGCAATAGGACTTTCCAGTTAGAATTATTACTGACTCTAAGAAAACTGTGTTTTTGGACTCTCCTTGTGTGACATTATTTTTCCGTACCCATCTATAAAAGGTGGCCAACTGTGTTAAAAAAAAAGAAGAGCGATTCCTGAATGAATTGGACATGTTTTCTAGCCAGATGTACCTCAGAAAATATGTCTCTCTCTCAATTCCTGTTATCCCCAGTGGGACATAGGGCCTCGCAGAGAATATAGTTATATGAAAAAAATTTACATATAAGAACTTAGAGAGGAAAGTGCGTCATGAAAAAACTGAGTTTCCTGTAGGACTTTTTGTATGCGCCTAAGCTGCTATAAATTTTTGAGCTCCTATTTACTTTTTTATTTATTGGTAAAAAAAACAAGCTTATAGTTATGCATAACTTGCAATAAAAAGCATTTGAATTTAATTTTTTTTTAGATTGGTTTTCCAATTCTCCTAACTTAATCGCAGTACTGTAGTTAAGTATTTATAATATATTTTTGTAAGGTTTTTTTCCTTTTTCATTATTAATTTAATATTATAGAACAAATATTTTGATTTAATGTGTTAAATATACATATATAAACATCTGAGTTGAGAAGGCTCTTCTCTATAATATATGCATTGTAATTAGTTGAACTCAAAATATTAGAGTAAATAAATAAATTGAAATATTAGAGGTATTCATGGTTGCTGTTGCATTAAGGAGCCAAAAAGTTGTGCAAAAGCTCAACTGGCTAAAGCGTGAACGCACTTCTTGTTAGTTAATGAGTTGAGTTTATGAGTTTGTGCTTTTTCTTGAGTATTGGTATTGTTTTGGTATTGAGCAAGCTGCTAAAAGTAATAATTGCTTAATTAAGTTTAATTTTAAATCAAGTTTTAGTAGTAAAAGTAAATTAATTTACTTTTTTCCGATTATTATATCACAAAATGGCTAAAAAATCATGTTAAAAATGGCACAAAGAGCGTATTTTGCAAAACTTTTTATACAACTTAGCAGTTAGAAATTAGAAACTTGGGTCCAGGTTGAAAAAAAGTGCAGTTTAGAGTTAAAACTCAGTCCTGCACATTTTTTTGTTGCAAAAGTACTCGACTTTACAAGCCGCGTGAATACCCTAAATATTATTAACTTAGTTATTGCACCAAAGTTAAGCTAGAGTTAAGCTTAGCTGTGTCGTAAAATTAATTAAATTCGGATTTGATACATCGCCTTAACGTAAAACAGCACTTTTTAAAATTTAAACTTTCGAAATTCCGACGTCATTGTGATGACTTTTTACGCTTATTTTTGGTAAATCTAGTTTTTTCAATATCAAAGAATTTATGCCAAGCATTGCTCTTATGCGGATTTAGTCAACGTCAGCAGAATAACTAGTGGAACCCGCAAATCGCTCAATCTATTACCGTTTCCTAAATATCAAATTTCATGCTCAGTGCTAAAATCCCAGCTCAGCATCCTTGAACTTTGGCAACGATGTTGCAACTGCAGCACGCAGCAGCTGTATAATACAATGATAAACATTTTGCAGCGGGTGGAGCCATGGCAGTTGGTTTCAACGGTTTAGGTGGCTGAGTTGGTTGCATGCCTCACTGGCTATATGCTAGATGCTTGCCTGGATGCCTGGCTATGTGGAAATTACATTTTTTCATAACCGGTGCAATGCAATGGCGCATTCATCATGACTGAGCGGCATGCCAACGGGCAGAAATAATGATTTCGGAAAATGATAGCACACACGCGTGTGTGCCAAAATGTAAAATCCAGCTAAAGGATAGCCCTGAGTAGTGGAAGTCGTAACCATGGCTAGAGTGGTAGGGGATTAGGGTATCTATGGATTAACTGTGGGCCGCATTCGTGCGGATTAAACGCAACAGCCATTGCAATTTCCTTGTTCGGTTTAGTTTATGCGAAATTTCTGTAACGTCGCAAATGCCACTAAGTTGTGGCCCAGTCTATATACTACAAACCATATGTCTACTGTACACATTCTTATGTGTACACAAATGTAATGCACTGAACAAAATAAGGAATATATTAAATTGACGGCCTAAATAAATCAAGTGCAATAAGGCTTTTAAAAATACATTAATTTTCTGTAACTTTGGAAATGGGGAATCTTATTTTGATTATACTTGTTCCATATCAAGAAAATGTACAAATAACCATTGGAGCACATCCTACCCCACTCAGCGCACTTGGAACACCTGTACACACAGAGTTTTGTGATCTGAGTATCTGGTACATACATATTTTCATTAGCTGTTGCTTATAATTCACAAGCGTTTTTAGTAATAATAAATCCGCACTCGATGTTTTTCTATGCTAAATTTTTCAATGCAACCAAGAAATAGCGCTTTCTGCCATTACTTTTTCACTCAACAAGTTTTTCCCGTTTCTCTCAGTGTACATCTTTGTGTGTGCTCTGTGTTGCTCATAATGTATGCAAGCCCTTGCTTCCGCTCTGTCGGTCATATCTGGCTCGAGTTGGCTGGCGTATCACTGCCCGGCAGCGTCGTTAGCTTTCCCGGCCCGCTTTGTCTTTGGTCTTTGCACACCTCAGCTTGCTCGCTACTTTAAAAAAAAAAAACCAGGCTCTTAGCAAACCCCTTACTGCTTAGCTGAGCCACTGCAACAACCAGGACCATACATATTATGAGCAGACATGGGTCTGGCATTGCCTTTTGCTTTAGCTTAACTCGTTATCCTGTTGCCGTAATGCCGGTGTGTGCTCCCAAGAAAGACTGCGGATGACTGGTTGAAATGCTGCTTGTTTGGTTGGCTGCTTGGCTGGCTGACTGCCTGGTCGCGTTCCGTGTACGTGTATAATCACTCGACAGCGCGACCTTTAGGCTTCGTAATGAACCGTTCTCGTCATTTTCTTGCACAGCCACATCCTTCGCATCTCATCCTGCATAAGCATGCTCATCCTTATCCTGCTATTTGCGGCGTTGTTGTGCCGACCCCGCGCGCTTTTTCTGCTCGTTAAGTTTCCGTGTGTGCAAAGTTTAAAAACTGGCTACCGCTCGCATCCACAAAACCCAACTCCGGCTGTCTGCGCGCAATCGTTTTAACCGGCAACAACCAAACATAACTCGTACCTGGCAACCCTGGCATATCCTTTCAACTTGCACGCTTATGAGTTGGTTCATTTTCATTTACACCAACGCATTTTTAACGTCGGTCATGCGTCGCCTTTACCAGTCTGAAGCGTCTTTTTTTCGCTGCTCTTTTTTGCTTTTTGTGGTTAAATTAAATTCTAGGCACCAGTCAGCCGCTGTCGAAGCGTATCGCTAGAAAACTCCTGTAAATAAAATTTTTAATAAAAAAACTTTTTATTTAATTTTGCTAAAGCCGCGGCAAACGGTAATCAATCCTTTGGCAGCCACATTTGCTGATTGAATTCTAAGAGCAACCAAACCACCATAAAAAAGTGCACCCTAAAAAGCAATAGCTACGTCACCAGGCAAATAATAACAAAGGAAATTAAAATCACGTGATAAATTGTCTACAAATATAAAAGCAAAAGCGAATAAAAGAGTAGGGTATGCTAGAGTGGCATAGACCGGACTGACTCAAAGCATAAAAATCAAACCTTTAGCAAATTCGCAAAAGTAAATCAATCTTGTGACTCATTCAAAAAAAAAAGCAGCACAATGGCTTGGCTATTCACAATAACACCAGGCTAGATAATATTCATGCATACATAGGTATGTAGCTATACATAGCACAAACATGCATACTACATACAGCAGCTACTTATATACTACGCTATAATGTAATTGCATTGAGAAAAAGTAAACTCGAGTAAACTCAAACAAATCGTGAAAGATGGGCACAATCTTGTCACAGCACCGCATAGGATTGATGAGGATATTGGAGTGCCTTGGTGTCATATAATATGATGTGCAGTTAGTTGTACACAGTTACAATACCAACAATGACAACGGCCCTTAGCTGTTACCAAATAAAATGGCTGCAAGAGCTAGCCAAGCATGCCAATTGATGGATGAGTGCCACTTGTGGCATACAATAAAATGTGCCATGCTTGGAGGGGCCATAATAGGTGAAGCTGGGAACTTGGAAATCGATCTGTCTCGATTTTTGAATATGTGGTAGAGCTACTAGCAAGTATTTCCCAAAATATATCGATTTTTTAGCGTAAAGGCCTGTATGCAGTCCCAAAATTTACAATCGTGCAAGAACTGCAAACTAATTGCAGCCGTAATTATCAGTGTGCGCATACAAACGCAAAATAATATTATTTTTCGAATTCTGTTGTTTTTTTGGGTTTTTAAAGCAATTTTTTGCGGTAGTTTGGATTGAGTAATGGTCATACTACAGCTGAATTTTGTTTTAGCCTTAATAAAAAGCAAAATTAATTGTGAATTTCTTATTCTTGCATTCATTCATGTAGTCAACGCGACATTAGTTACATACAATTTCCATGAAAATGTCCGCAAAATTATGAAAATTTTCATAAGACGCTGAAAATTTATAAATTTAATATTTTGATTGGATTGACGGAGCGTCACTTGGTTTCAAAATAACAAATAGCTTTATAAAAAATGACTCGATTTTTTCTACCAGCCATTTGTGGCGGCAAAACAGAACAGCTGTTCTGTACACTGCTAGCGCCATCTAGTGAACTGGTGGCGCCATCTTTCGTAAAGCATCAGTAAAATATTGTTTATCTGCGTTCATTTTTGGACATGAAATTTCGCGAATATTTTTTTTATAAGAAATTTGTTCTGTTACGATTGTGATTTTTGGTGATGCTTACACAGGCCTTTACGATAATTACGACAAGGGCTCGACAATTTTTAAGCTACTTGAAAATACGGCTATAATGTTCATGTATATTTGGAAAAATAGTTATCAAAGCTCAAAACGAATACATATTCGTAGCAATTTTTGGTTCATTACCTTACTAGTCCGAAGATTTAAGCTTAAATTGTGAGTTTATCTACTTTAATAAATGTATTAAATTAAAAAAAAATTAATTTATGAATTATCCAGAACATGTGTTGAGCAGTATTTGACTAGTTATTTGAATTTTCAAGGAGATTCAAATATTCATAATAAAATTAAAAAATTATGGAGATATTTGCGCTAAACTGAACATCTATTTCAATCTTAAAGAATTTATTTTCACCTGCTGCTTTATTTATTTTCACCCATACGCATACCATATATGGCATCGTACGAGTATTTGCTGCGTGTCAGGTATGCTCCTTGAGTTTAAGCAAGGCTGCAAGAGAACGGTGTCACATTCCAGACACCAAGTCACATCAATCAAGATAAATTATTTATTGTCTCTGTTGTTAAGCCACAATACAGCTCAACAAATTATGTTAACTATCAAAATTCGGAAAAACTGAACAAGGCGTTGATTCTTGATTGCTTCGCTCACCAATGTATAGGCGAAGCTTGGCAAATAAAATAAGGAAAAAAAGGATATGGGGAAAAGTTATTGGAACACCACGAAAAGTTTCAAAATTGTATACGAGAGGAAGCAAGAAGAAACATAAGTGATTGACAGAGAGAGAGATAGACTACGGTGCTCAGCCTCCTGCTCGCTTCGCTGGGCGTATCACCTGTGTCGAGATATTTCACTTTTTGTTGCGTACCATACTACAGTTATTGTTTCTTTGATTTCATCAAGACTTCAGCTTTCACTTGCTCTTCTTTCATTTGATGATGAGATAATTTTCATCAACAAAATTGGATTTAAAAATTATTGTATACAATTCGAAAAGAAATTTGGGATACACATAGTAAAAGTGTTTTAAAGTTTTTTGAAATTGATTCTAATGCAGTATTTTTTTCGTTGAATAGTATTTTTAATCTCTGCGCAGTGTGGATATGTCATCAAAATTCATTTTGCTTGATTTTCGCTTTTCCAAACAAAAAATTCTGCATATTCAATCATTTTTTTCAACAAATATACATTACATAAAACCACTTTATTGTATACTGTTCTGATAACAGTCCAAAAACTGAACTTAAATAACTGAACACTGCTGTAGATTTATTTATATGCGAATATTGATGGTCTTATTCACATAAAACTTTTATAGTTTAACGCCTGAATGCATAGTATTTGTTGTGTAAATAAAATTTACTACTTTTGGAATCAATAAAAGCTGGAATTACTGACCAATATAAAAAAACCTCAAACTCAATTCAACTAACAATTTTCAATTGAAAAGCGTACGTACATAAGTATGTGTTACAATTACACAGCCAACATTTTTTGGTTACGGATTTAACCGGCCAAATCCCAATTTGCAAATAGAGCGTCATTGTAATCAAAATGGCAAAAATCTAAAGCTAAACGTAAGTGGTATGTATTTAGTTTTCAACATGGTCCAAAAAACCGACGCAGAGGCTAACTACCAAATGTTCATTTAAATATGTATACAGTTTATGTGTGTAAAATGTGCGACTTAATTATAATATGATATTTCAAGACAGCATTTTATGAGAAATTGAGTCTATTCCATATCCTTATCACTTTCTCCCGTTATCGGTATCACAATGGGCCTATTCTTGGCCTAAGTGAGTTGGGACGCTAAGTCCCAGCTGCCGCCCTAACCTACCTACCTAAATAAAATTCAATTACGCACTTTATTTCACTAACGTCACTTAAATTTGTTTCATGCCTAAAAAATGAGAGAACAAATATATAGAGATGTTCACCAACATTTTTATAAATAATTACAAATGGTAGATTGATATGCTTTTCACTAAAGAGTTCTTGAAATGTGGGACTTCGAATGAGTAAGCCAAATCCCAGAAAACTGAGTTTTTGTATAAATACGTATTAAAACTTATTTAAAACCCTCAGTGCCATCTTTGGCTGTTTCGGCTTGAAACGTAACTGAGACGTTTGGTTGGAGAATGTTACCCTCTAAAAAATAAAAAATAAATTATATTTTACCTCACATTAGTTTATATAAAGATATAGGTGGTTGGTTTGTTTGCAAATATATTTAGAAATACGTTTATGCTTTTAAATAAAGCTTGTAGATTTCAGCGTTGCAATTTTAAAAAAATAAACTCTAGGTTTCTAAGTAGGGATAATATTAAAGAAAGCTTAAAAGGCGTGGGCATAAACTCAAATACAAGATTTTATTGGACTAGTTCGTTTAGCAGAACACGCGCACTTTCACAAAATTGCAATCATTTTAAGAAAATAGCACTATGGACAGGCGCTTAGATAAAAAACAGAAGAACATGAACCTTGATTATTTAACTTGAGGCCGGTAACGCAAAAACGCCACAAAGAGATCAAAACTTCACACTATCTTAGCGCAAAGAATATTACTCTTTGGTACGCAGCTGTAGTGCTTCCCAATTTATTTTTTGAGCAATTGACATGTAGATGGCGCCAGCCAAAAAAAAATCAGCTGTTCTGTTTGAGCTCTGAAAACAATTCATTAATGTGCTGCAACTTATTTTGATAGCAGAAACAATGTCTCTTAGGCAAAATAGATGCACAAATTTTACTAAAGAGCCGAAAATTTGCGTGTGTGTTGAATACATCTGGGGAAATGTGAAAATTTTTCACATAAACTTTTGGAAAAAAAAGAAGACAATTCGGGAGCTTTCCGATCTGCATTATTACAATCTACGACCACTTGCGCATATATGCTTTGAGGAGTTATAATCAATTCCAGAATAACGGTTTGCTTAGGAACGAACAGTGTGTCTCTATTCACGAAATGTGGTATTTTTTTGGCATATTTTATTTTTTGGTATTCTGACAAATTTTGTCGTGTTATTACATACTAAAATGAAACGTTCCCAAGTAAAATCATCTGTTTTCGCTTTCAAAAGCTAAACACATGAACTTTCGTTAAAGTATTTTATTTACTTTATTTGGTTTGAACATGGTGTCAATTGTGACGCAGCAAAGAGCAGAGTATCTGAGTGCACCCATATAATAGGTTAAGCACAGAGTAAAAAATATAAAAAAATGCACCCACTTCTAATCAAATTAACTTTTCAATACAAATACTTGCATTTAATGAAAAACAAATTTTTCACTAGGGTAGAATTTGGAAGTTTTCATCAGATTTTGATAATATTTGCAGTATAGCGTTATCTAAGAATAATATATGGCTTATGACAAGAAAAGCTGTCTTTAAGTCGCTTTATATTTGTTTCAAAAATTGTCTGGTTAAAACTAGTGTCTATTTTTTTTTAGGTTAATGCATGGGGCAACACTCTTTTGTCGATCTTGTTGGGACAGCTGCGTACTGATTCAGTAAGTGTTTGGAACCAAACGAACGGAAGCTATTCCAGAATATTGGTTTGAGTTGCAATTCGTTCTTGTTCGAAAGCATTTCGGCCTTACTTAAAGGCACATAACAAATTTAGCGTCTCGAGCTGATACATAACTATGGTTTAATTGATATCGCAGTCGATAATACTCCTCTTAAAATTGCAATCACCCAGCGCACATAAACCAAATCATGTATCTATAGTGTGAATATTTGTGGATATGAGTTGGCCTATTTGCTTTAGCTTTGCGCAATCGAATGAAATCTATTTAAATAGTTTAACTAAATGAATGTAAGGTTCACAGCTTGTGCCACGTTTATATAACGTTGGTCGACTCAAATATTTATGGCAAAAGTTTTGGTTGCAAAGCATTGCGCATAAATAGCATTTAAATGGCAATAAAATTCCAGAATATATCCACAACTTAACTATACTGCATTGCACTGTATGTTATTTGCCGTGCATGTGAATACATAATGTGCTGCATTTTCCACACAACATTCCGTAGTAGAATTACGTCTAGGGTCATGTGGGAGCATAATGGGAATTTAGAGACGAAGAGAACGATTACTGTGCCAGCCTAGGTGCTGGGACTCATCCACAGGTTAATGTCATTCGTCGGCGCCAAGTGCCACATAAAGAAAATTACTGCTTGTAAGCAAAATTACAAAACCTTGGCAATTTGCGTGTATATGGTTTTGTATGGGTGAACCAACTGACACAATTGCACTAGTTGATGCACTAGCAACTTGTATATTAGTGACCTTGCAGCGGCTTTGGAGTTGGAGCGAAAGTTTGCTAAATTACTCAGGAATATTAACATTTGTTTATTCGAATAAAGATTTTAGGTGATCAGCTAGGTCTATGTTCTGTAATTCATTTTTTTTTTATCTACTTTGCTTATTGCTAGCTTTAAAGCTACTCAGCAAGTCCATCGAACTTAATTAATCGAATATCGATATTCCATGATCACCGAAGTACGATGTGCTTCATTTGACTAGCGTAAAAAGAATTTATTCCCAACTTATTTTTTTGAAGAGCTAGAGTATATAGTTTGGAGAGTATAGAGACTTTTGATGTTCTGAAACAGGTTTCGGATTCAAAATTTAAATTCAAATTTTGACAGTTCCTATAAAACTCCTTTCTCCAATAAAATTGAATGCTTTAGAATGTAATAAGGAGTATTGAGGCAAAAGGGGATACTATATTATTGTCGGGATTTTCAGACTGAAGATGGACAGCTTGATTTTGCATCTGAAGAAGTTTGAAAAAAAAAATTGTGAATAAGAACAAGCAAATTTTCTCTGATAATATAATCTTATATAATATTCAAATCAATTCCACAGCCAATTTTGCCGGAGTTGGGTCTAAAATTAATATAGGGTGAGACATCTGTTAGTTTTTTGTTAATTGCATGTTATTCGTATATTTTCCAACAAAATTTGGCAACTGTATATACAAAATGCAAGTTTAAAACTACTTATTTATGTATGAATGAAAAAAATTATTGCCCAAATGGCTGCGTGCCTGGCACACTACATAGTAATTTTCGATGACTTTCTTTTTCGAACATATCTGGCTGTTCTCCCATCCATTGTACGAATTAGCGACGCTGATACTGATCCGTGTGCTATAATTGTTGCGTCATTTGAATCTTGTAGCGTGTAAATGCAGATCCGCATGCAAAATTCGACGCCAAGTGGTCAATGTGACTCGCCGACATTGGCCTCAACTACGTTTTTTTTCACAGAATAACCATTTTTCGTTGAACAATCCATGACCATAATTGAATTGTTTTGAACTTGACATGTGTCGAAGACGGGTATTTTCCGAATTATGCGTATTTATCAACCAAACCAGCAGATGGCCCACCCGCTATAGTTGCGCATATCTTTTCAAGTTTTTAGCCGATTTGATCATTTGAGCTTCATAATATTTCATTAAATAACAAGTTGTTTTATTATGTCAAGCTTGGATGGAGTTCTATTCTAGCTTTTATAGAATAATATCCATGTTGCATACAACACATATATTTATTATAACCTTGACCTAGTGATCCACAATCTTACTATGAGTTTTTGACATAATTAATTTTTCACTTGAAATATCATAATCCGAAAACCACACGTACTAATTTGACACTTAGATAGTCGTAACAGCCTCATACCAGCTTCATCAATGAGGTAGCTAGTGAGTACTCAACTAGTTCCTAACCGAGTACCAAGTAGTCGTTTTTTAATTGCATTGCGTCACAGGCACAATGCCACAACACGGACGCATTATGGCTGTATACATATATACTATGTATGTGTAAGTGTGGGCGTTATTGAGACCAACAGCTGTCATAAAATTTAATAATGTAAATGTAATTAACTCGCCTGACCGTACACACAAGCGAACTCGCGCTCTCTCTCGCTCTCATCAGTCTGCGTCTGTTTAACAAGCCGCATTTTGAAAGGGTCAAATTTGTGTGACCATCCAAGCTTCGTAGCTCCCGAAAACCCACCCAGGGTTTTGTGTCCTGTCATTTGATTGCCTGACCAGCCGTCTAACCCGCTGCTATTTGTTGTTGCCTTTTGGCCGCTATCCAATATATATGCTGCCCTACGTTGTACGGACTTGACTTAATTATTAATTACTTGCAGCGCTCAAATGTATGCAACGTTATTTGTTTTTAACAACAACCAGCAGCATGTTGCAGTGTCTTAGGGTGCGTATGTGCGTATATGTGTGTGCGTTAGCATTTCATAATCTTTTCCTTATATGGGCGATTCTTGCAGAAATCAAACAAATTTGAACAAATAAAAAATTGTAGGTTATACCCTGTAGAAAAGGAGACGTCGACGATGTTTTAAACTGAAACCGATGTATCGATATATTGAAGTTTAAAATGAGATAATATAAGAGTGAATACACTTTTCCGGCCAGAATTTTTGTCATTTTTATTTAAGAGACAATGTTATCGGTGTTTTCCCAGCACTCGCAAAGGGGCAGCACTTCGAAAAAAAAGACGCATAATCTGAATTCCAAATATTTAAAATTTGCAAGCAATTACAAAGCTAAAACGTATTTTTTAATTTAATAAAGGCTAGTTGCTTAAAATACAATACTATATGTCCCTAATAGAAAAAAAAATGTTAGCTTGTATTCTTAAATTTTATTGAATTTGAGATTGTCTGTAGCATCACATTATAGGGCAACTTTTTAATTGCTAAATAGATTATGTAAGAGGTAAATTTTATTTTGTTTTATTGTGTGCGAGTATGTTAACAATATTTAGATAAGCTATCTGATATCTCTCGAATACTCCGCGTATCTTTGAGTTCTGAGTAACAGACGCTATCTTAGTTCATTAATGGAAATATTTGGTACAATGCAGCGATTATAATTAAATTTGACATAGTGTAAGGGCCATATAAATATTTGTTTCATAAAAAAAACTCTTCTTCGTGAACTTTAACCTCGTTATTTTTAAATAAAAAAAATTCTGCGAAATCGTAATTTATCACTTCATCAAGCATTGCAGAAATACTCTACTAATTAATTCCAAACCCCAATATAAAGCTAAAGATATTGTATAATATTTTAATGATATGAACTTTTTAACTTTAAAAATTAATTACCTCAAAGAAGTCAAAATTGGTGCTTAGCTTATAAAAGAATCACCCATTTTCATATCAGGAACGCTTAAGCTAAGCAGTAATTGGCATTTTATGTGCATGCAAATGCTTCTGCTAATGATTTAACTATGCATATAGTACTTGAACTTATAGTATACAAGCACACTTTTTAATGACCACATACTACCATTACTTTTTCATTCATTTGACCTACATAAACACAGCTTTAGTGCTTATGAATTGAAAAAAAATAAAATTAAAATAAAATATTAAGAATAAGCTTCACAAAGTTTAAATACCCTAGCAAGATGACAATAGAGTATTTAATAATAACAATTAAAAGTTTTCGTGCTTCACTACAAGACATCTGAAAAAAAAAAAGATTTTGTCTTTTGGAGCAATGTAGAAATCGGCAAAATGATTTTCAGTTTTCGTCTTGGCTTCGAGTTGGTAATAGACTATAGAATAGAATAATTATATAATAATCGAATATAAAATAAAAATAATGATAATGTTGAATGGATGGTTGTTCTTTTTTCTCAGAGTCTCATTACATTTTTCATTTTCATCGCAGTTATCAACGAGTCTCTGGACAATGTTTAAGTCACCAATTGATAACTTTATTATACATTCATAAAATCTCGAATCAACCTTTTTGGAAAAATCAAAAATTACCAAATTAGCTTTACCGAATTCGGATGCATAAATTAATTCAAAAATACTTCCAGAAAAGCTAAATTTTTTTTTTTTGCTCAGTCCCGGAAAGCTATTATCCTACAGTTGTGGTATGTGACATCCTTACAACAGAAAATACTCTCTAGTACTTAACTTGCTATACACTTCTTCATTGTCAACTGTTTACCTTGCTCATTACCAGGTGATTGCATAGAAAATACTTCCAAATACTAAACGATGACAGTATTTACCTGAGGTCTATCGCCACCGGTCGTACCAGCGAGTACTTTCTTTATTTTGTTAAAGAGACTTGCTGGGTATAGTTAGTCTTCTCGTTAGATTTTAAGCGTATTTTTGTCTGATCCCCGACAGGAGTATGGGTAAGTGAGTCTAAGGCGATCCGCGTAGCGTCTGCTAGGGCTATTCAAAACTTTAACCAAATAGGCAGATCAAAGGAGAATTATTAAATTTACATTGGCATTCGAATCCTTTTTTGTCTAGTTCTTGCTTCTGTTTCTAAAAAGCCACTTTACTCCAATTTTAGCCGAGCACCTCAACCAAATTGCACAGAGATGATGATCGTAATAAAAAATTTAGGACACTGGCCAGGCCTATGCGTAAATAGGATGCATGTCAAGATATCGCCATTTAACTAAACGCTCCACCGCCTAAATCGTCAAGCACAGAATGAAGTGCATCAGAGGTTCCTTGAAAACATTTATTTGCAGATAGGATAGCCGTATCGTCAGCATATGCTGCTTAAAGAAGCTTCAGGTTATGGTCTGGTCCTGAAATTAGTATAAAGAAAAGGCGCAAGAACGCTGCCCTAAAGTACTTCAGTAGAGATTAAATACATTTCGCATTATCCTTCACTGCAACTAGAAAAGAGCGGATCTGACCACCAAGTAATGAGGTGCAGGTAAAGCATTTTGGGCCCTTCGTGCCAGACCCACTGAAAAGCTTGGTTGAAATCTAAAAAAACTCATAAGCAGAATTTCTTTTCCTCCAAAAGTGTCAAGTACGATAAACCGGTTGTCGAATATCAAACCTATGACTGGGCAAGATTATTGACACGTCTACTACAGTCTAAATTCAAAGTTTTCCGAAACCTTGGGAAACAAAAAAGCAGGCTGATCGGCCGTTATGTAACCATATCTAGTTGCTATATTAGGCTTAAGAATCATAACAATCTTGCCTTGAACTGTGTGAACTGTCAATATATATAAAATATACATCCATCCATAGACAAGCGATATGGTGGATAAATTTTTTGGGAACTAGCGTTACCGGTTCCAGTTACCAGCATGCAGACCATAAATTTCAAGCATGCTCAGCTTAGTTCCAAAGTAGTAACCAACTTTATGACAAATTTCATATACCCAAAAGGTAAAGAAGATGCCTAGCAAAACATGCATTCACTTAGTCAAAACCTAAGCGGGAGTTCTCCTTTGGAACAGCTGCTAAAGTACATAAAAAAATCGAAAATTGAGGATTTCTTTTTTAACCTTGCAGTGAAAGCAATACGAATACGAACGAGTACTTGAATACTTCCATTAAGTGTCCTTATCAAACTGTAAACTTTTTTTTCTCGGTAAGCATCTTCTGTCCAGGTACAAGTTGAAACAGGTATAAGGTAAATGGAGCCTTTAGCATGACACGAATGCAAACACTTGATGAAACGCAAAATTCTCTTTGGTTCACTTGTCCATTTTTTTTTTTTGGTTTTTTTTAAACACGTTTTGCGTGACTGAAATACCGAAAATTCAATTTCTTGGGTGAAAAACTGTGCAAAACAGTCACGAAGTGCAACATGCAGGCAGTAAAAAGGAGAGTTAGTTGATGCTGCATTAAAAGAAGAAGATTGCAGGTCAACAAATTGCCAAACGCAATGGAAACAAGTTAATTTCAAGCTGTACACACAAAGATGTGGAGACCGTTTAACTAGAGTATCTCATGGATAGCCGAGTCAAGAGATGAAAGCAAAACTAAATTGATAATTATTAAAGTTCTGCAGACTTAATGTGCAGCTGTGAATGCCGCACACATACTCGTATCTAATAGAATCAAATTGATGCCACTCCCCAGAACTGAATGCAGTCAACCTAAAACTCGTAATTTAGAAACACAATGGCGCTGGGCGTCGTCGGCTTGCAGTTTTCTTATTCAATGTACTATTTTGAAGCGCTTAAGCAGAAAAGCTTTATGAGTTTTTCAAGCCGTTTGCTACAAACAGATAAAAGGCATCAAATTATGTATTTTCAAAAAAAAAATTTCTGGTTACACTTAAAGCAAAAGTTTTAACAAAATTAACATCTAAAACATTTTTTATTTTTCTCTTTGACATAAATTTTTTTTTCATATAATTTACAAAAAAAAACTAAAAAAAAAAATTATTTTTATATTTATTATTATTGTAAAATTTTTGCTAAGCATAAGAAATTAGGATTAAAAAGCTTTAATAACAACTTAAATTGGTAAAATATATAGAATATAAAAATATTCTGTGGCTTAGTCGCAATTAAGAAAGAAGTGAAAGCCACGCTTTTTTAACTAAAGATTCCGTAATTTTTTATTTTGACCTAAGAAACTAACTGCATCATTAGTTAGGTGCAATTTTTTGTTCCTTATAATTTTTTTAAATTGGTAAAAGTATATAACTTGCCTCTTTTTGATCTTTCGGAGTTCCACGATATCAAAAATTTTACGTATCGACAAAAAAATACTGCAGTACAGTGAGTGCAACTTGGTTGTATTATTGTGTATGGAGTCGTCTTATGAAATTTTGCTTGGTTTTAAGAAAATCAAAATCTTTTAAATTTTCGAAAGAGTATCAAATTGTACAAACTGTCACATCGTGTATGACTTAGGTAATACATAGCTTGGGAACGTAAGATAATTCAATAATTTTGAAATAAAAATTTTAATATTTTAATTAAATTATTTATAATAATACTTAATTAAATTTTAAATAAAGTTTTAAATTTCCTTATAAAATTATTAATAAAATTTTTTATCATATCCTTATTTGCCATATAAGGTGCGAAACTAAGTTGCCGCTGTTTCTTAATAGATGGCTCCAGCAATAAGTGTTGGTTAATTCCGACATATTCAGAGCAATTTGAACGCAGTTTAGACTTATGGTAAACAAGCCGTTTTGGCACACTAGTGCTTTTGCTTTGGCGTCATTAAATTTTGGTTATGTGGAAACGTCTGATGCCTGAGTATTGGTCTTACGCTTTAATTCGAAGAAAATGAAGGTGCTAGTCTAAGTGAAAATACATGCCGGGATTGACCCCGTCGCCACAAGGGTGGCGATTTTAATATTGACGTATTAATTGTATTTCATGCCGATACAAAATTTGTTCACGAGATATTGACGAATAACTGAGAAAAGTGCCCAAAAACATGTTTTTCGAAAAAATCTCGAAAACGGTGCTTAAGAAAAAAAAGGTTGCCATTTTCGTATTTCTCGACCCAAAGTTACCCTAAAAAACACTTTTATACGAAGGTTCACTCGATGACTCTTAATTTTGTAAACGAGTGTAATCGAAAAAAAATAATGAATAATATTAAGAAACGCCAAAGACACAGCTCTGGGTAGCTCCAGTTTAGATGATTTTGTTTTCGAGTGAAGCCAAAAATTTTAAATTTATAACTTCATAACTTAGACAAATTTTTTTTTAAAATCATTTTTTTTGTAGTTGGCTTTTTTCAGTCTTATCTTAAAGTAAAAAATATACACTTAGAAAAAAAAGACGATCTTATATCGATTTCAAATTTACTGAAAACAATATTGTTTCAGTCTAAAATTTATCAGAATATTTCGTTCCTTTTGATTCATAAAATAAGAATAAAATACTATACTCTCAATATAAGCATTAAGACTAAACTTGAAACGAGTGCGCATTTATTAATTATTCTTATATTCTAAAAATATACTTATTCTATAGAATTTTAATCTTAAAATCGATTTATAATGAATAGCTTTTGTTCTTTGAAATTACTAAAGATACTCAAAAAAAGGAATTGTTGTCTTCACAGAAATGCTCTTTACTATAATCGAAAAATCGCATACTTTTGACATACTATAGTAGTGTTCTAAGAGCCAAACGCTCGCTTCTGAGTATGGAATGTAACTGTCGATAACTCGATAAGTTATCGGTTTCAAAATCGAAGTGATCGGGTTAAAAACTTGCAAAAGATGGTCAAAAATCAAACTTATGGCTTTATTTGGAGTTAAGGGAAAGACAATTAGAAGTTTGGGTTCCCGAAACATATTTAGTAAGTAGTTTACTATTATTATCTATTGTTTATATTCAATGCTATTGAATTAAGTATTTCTAAAATTAAAATGCGCAAACAGATAAGCTGGTTCGTATATACTAAACGAATTTGAATAAAAAAAAAAACAATTTACATAAGATATCGATTTCACATTGCTTGGTTATTCGTAGAGTATGCGAAACTAGACTAGCCAAAATAAGCTAACTAGGTATTTTTTTTTGCACATTTTTCGCCATCTCATCTAGATGCAGATGCAGTGGAGCAAAAGATCACGTGCGCGGCATTCATTTGTAAGTTAATGCCAAGTGGGCTGTTCTCAGCTGGCCACGCCCACTCAACCTGCTATGCACTGTGCTTAATTGAGCTGCACTTAAATACACACACACATACTCACAGATACACAATGCACACACACATATACACACAAAACCAACTCACATGCCAGTGCGCATTTGGGGCAGAAATGAAGCCCATTTAACAGCTTGGCAAAGTGCCACAAATCGCGTGAATTTTGTTTGGCAATAACTGTAAACATATTTGCTAGATATATATATACCATGTATATTTTTTTTATTTAAACTAAATGCAAAATTAATTTAATATTCCATTTCTCATGTCAATTATGTGCATATTTACTATTCATATATAATGACACGATGAAGCATTTTGCACAATTTTACAAAATCCAATTAAGCCCAAAGCATAAATTGGCATTTGTTTATGAAAAAAACTACTTTAAATACCAAAAAAATTCTATAGTACTATATATTAGTTAATGTAGCATTTTTTGCATCTAAATAGCACGCTTAGTGCATGAAAAGTCAGAATTAGTTGGTGGTGTCATCATTAATATTTAAAAAAAAATGCAAATTAAAAGTCACAAAAGAGCAAACCATTGCGTAAAAATTAAATGTGCAACTTTTTAGAAAAATGCAACAAATTTAGAATGCCGAAACTTGTGCACTCTTTCAGCTTCTTTTAACATATGCGTAGTACAGTCAGATAACGAGAGTATTAAAAGAGATTTTTCTCTTCGTTTTGATGTCGGTTTAGTGATTAATACTCTTATGAAGTTGCGCTTGTTAGTATTTTTCGCTAGGTGACGCCAGCAAGCTATTACATATTTATGATTGCAATAATATAAATATTATTTAAACATAATTAATGTTAATGTTTTGTATAATTAACAAATCAAATGTTAGCGCGTATTATTCAGAGGCGACGAACTAAAGCAGTTTAACCCTCCGTTTGGCACATGTTCCGATAACCTTTGGTTTGGCACATGGGTCCAGACAGACCCCTATATGTTTCCATACAAATTTATGGGAATTGTCGATTTTGGACGTGCATTCACGGTCATTTATATCACGCACAGGTATAAATTTTGCATTTATTCTTTTACTTAATGCCTTTCGCATATGTTCAATTTGATCTACAGGTAAAAAAAAAAAAAAACCTATGTAGAAAATGGTTAAAACACAGGAAATTTTTTTTTGTTTTTTTTATGCATTTTACGGTTTATTTTGAAGATGATTATGTATATAAATTAATAATTTTGATGAATTGACAATAGTATTCGTCTTATTCATTAAGTCTTTTTTAGGAAAAGTCAGAAAATTCCAAGACGATTGCTCAATTAGAAGTGTGTTAAAAATACAATTTAAAGGCGTCTGGCTGGACCCATGTGCCAAACAGAGGGTTAAAGAAGTAGTACATACTCTAGCGATGATATATACAATTTATTAGTTATATCGGGGTAAACATAAACGAGTAGGTATAGGTATTATATAATTTTATATTTAAGGTAATTGTAAGCAAATGTAATTAAGCGCGTTCAACTACGAGTTACATGCGAGAGAATTAGGTGACAGCTATAGGCACATCAGCTGATTTTTACATTAAAGAGAAGTTTATATTGTGTTCTCTTGCCTCGCAGGGCAAGTTACAAAAGCTATATGAATAAGTAAAGCTAAGAGCTAAAAGTTGGCTGCTGAACCAAACAAATTTATAAGGTCGAAAATAAGCGAAGCGGATCTCTTTCCCAATCTTTGTCTTCGATTTTGATGATTTTTACATACACACGATGGAGCTTTCTTGAAAATTGAGAACGAGTCGAAAAACATGGGTTTGGCGGTAAACATGGACAAGACGTAATACCTCCTAAGGCAGCACTAGAGGCTTTCGAGAGAAAAATCCTTCAGACCGATAAATGTGGATAATTATTTTCGAATTCGTATGAACCATGTATAAGCTTAACGGCGAATATGACCTAGTCAGGCACATACAATTACAACGTTATTCGCAAGGATGAGAATGCTTCGGCTAAAAAGGTATTCAAGCAAAAGTTACCGCCTCTGCGATGGGAAGACCAGGCAATGGAAGATCCTTATAGCCTTGGGATCACCAATTGGCGCCAGCTGACACAAGATAGGAACCGCTGGCAATCAAGACCGATAACCAGTTGTAATGGCCAAATAGATAGATTGACTTGTAATAGGGGTACTAGCCAATATTAACTTCCTTAATATTTTTTAGAAAGCTCATATTATTTATCGAGCTACCGAAATCTGAATATTTGGACAAACTTTTCTTTTACAAGATACATATATCTAGTAAATGAATAAGTAATAATAATATTTGAATAATTTTAATTTTTCAACAAATTTTGAAAAACAGTTTTATTTTTGTTTTAATTAAGAGAATTTTGCGCTGTAAAATTTTTGTATTATAAGTATTCTAAAATTTTATTTAAAAAGCGGGTTTTGTGACCATTAAACATAAACCTCTTGAGACACAGTCATGATATTTCTTGTCACTTTTTAAGTTTTTTTGGAAATACTTTAATAGCAAGCTTAAAGTTATTACATTTCCATTTCGAGTAGCTATGCTTATTTGTCACTATAACAAAATACTTTTTTTTTTTGTTTTTCGCAATGAATTACAATATTATTTAAAAAAAAAACGGTAAGCACGTCAAAATTTTAAAACTAACAAAATTTTTTTTTAACTCGTATATTTTTTTATGATTACGTTGCCTATCGATATATCGATAACTAAGTATTTGGTGAAGTTTCAAATGAGCTTTGAATTAAAAAAAAATTTTCTTTAATATAATTTTATTTTTAATTTAATAAATTTTCTTTTGAATTGAACTTGCCTCTTTAGTAAGTTCTCAAGTGTTTAAGAGAAAAAATATATCTTAGTGTTATACGTGTACTAAATGTCCTTGTTATGACTTTGGAAGTATATCTTGCCAAAGAAAAGTCTACCAAAAATTAAGTTATCGATAACTCGATAAGCAACCTGAATTCGGTAAAAAAAAATTTCTAGTAATATGCCCAAGTGAAAATCATCAAAATTTAAAACACCGATTTAAAAAATGTTCTGCACCCCAAAAAAAAAAAACAAAATGAGCGATGATATGTGTTCCAATAACGCGAAATACCGCATTTTGCAACGAAATATTTTTCGGTTTGAAAATTCCTCTGTTATAAATTTTCTGAGTAAAAATAAGAAAGTATGATAATAATAATAAAACTTGGAAACAAAGAAGATTCCAATTAAAAGGCAATTGATTACGATTTTGAAAATTTGCCAAGTGATTCATTTTAAATAAACTATTGACACAGATCATTTCACATCCTGCCGCGAATACTAACAAAAAAAAAAAACAAAAAGAATAAAATTTCCACAAGAACATGAACAAAAAAATGAAATTGTCCACCAAACTTGAGCTTTAACTCAGAAAGTGCGCGTGGCATGTTTCGTGGGTGTCGCATTTGGCAAGGTTAAACTAAAAGCACGCGTGATTTGTGTTGATTTCGTTGAATTTTAACACTCAAGTCACGTTTCAAGTGGCAGATGAACTGCATAATGGGCATACTAGATAAGGACAGGCAGGGACTTAGGCAGCGATAGAAAGAGATAAAACTGTGAACCTGAAGAAGAGCCTTACGGACATTTTCAAGTGTCGACAAGAACGCGCAAGTCAAGTGATAAATGATAAGATGCGAAGATGTATCAGACAAAGCAGTTGCTCAAGTTAAAGCGTAAAAGTTTTCCAGAAGTCAAGCAATTACTGCAGCTTATTCAAGTCAAAGTAATCAACACGTATATGCCATATGGGCCACATATATATAAGTAATCAAAGTTTCTTATACCTTTCATATATTGTAGATTTTTATAATAAGCTGATCAGCATCGACTCTGGTAACAATTAAGACGTGATCTCTGTCTATCGGCACGAGCACGTAGATCTCAAAGACCATAATAGCTTAGGACCAAAAATTTCAGCAAGAGTTGAATGTTATAAGCAGGGGGAGTTGGTCGCGTCATGCGTATATTTAACAAAGATGGCTTACGTTAAAATCGGGCGCGGACGACTTTGGGATACCCTGTACCACTGCTTGCAATAAAATCCGGTATATTGCTTAAGAACACCAAAAGACATTTGATTGCCAAATTATACCTTCATAAACAACCGAAAACACACGAATTTTGTAAACTATACGTTTTTTTTGACCGATATGCCCTATGGGAGCTATATAGTTAACCGATTGTGCTTGGGAACTCTAAAAAACTTCCGAGCGCCAAATTTGGTTATGATATCTTCATAAACAAACGAATTATCCATCTAAAACTTTTGCTTTTTTTCGAGGTCCTCTGAAACACCCCTATAGGAGCTATATAATATAACCCCGATATCGAAAAATAACATAAACTTGTCTCCCCTGACAGAATTACGCATCTAATCTGGAAATTTGGTCGCTCTAGCTCTTACCATCTCTAAGATCTAGGCGTTCATACAGACAGACGGACATGAGTGTTTTGACTACTCTAGTCACCCTGATCATACTTTAGGTAACTTTGGGGGGTCTCCGACGTTTCCTTCTGTATGTTACATACGTTTTCGGCTTGCACAAACTTAATATACCCTTTGTACCATACGGTACAGGGTATAAAAACTACAAATTGAAAATCAGAAAGTACGGAATCCACATAACCTCAAAAAGTTAAAAAAAAAGTTATATAATTAAATACAAGAAACATGTATTTGCACGAAAAAAAATTTGTACTTTAGTCATACTCGGATTAAATGTATAGAGCTCAGAAATATAATACTTACAAAGCTGATGCTAAAATTGTATGGACTCTGCAAAAATCATAGCATACCTTAAGGAGTAGCCTGCATATACTTGCGAAAGTACAGTGAAACCTGGTTAATTGGGATCCCAAGGGACCAAGACATATTTACCAATTATTGAGGGTTCTCAATAATCCAGTTTTCCAATTAAGCAGGTTTAAAATTATAGTTGTCTCATTTATAGAGGCCCCCGCTTACAGAGGTCGAAATGTGCCGTTATTCCATTTGAAGAGGTGGAAATATTAATAAAAATGCCTATTTTCGGTGTTATTAATTTAATGTAGGTATGTTCATTCATAATGTGTACATAATGTTCTGCGTCGAAAAAAAAAAACAATACGGTAAAGTTTATGACTTAAAGTAATCGGTTATGTTTGTTTGTACTTGATTGCTAGTTGCTGAAACCTGTCTCTCAATAGAATAAATTTGATCAAAAATAATAGAATTATCAATATTTGACATTTCGAAATACTTGTGTAAAGTTTCTAAAGCTTCCATTGCCTCACGCTTTGAAATTTTTACTGGAGTCTCTTCACAGTCTTCTTCATCTTCTTCTTCTTCTGTGTCCAAAGAATACATAGCAACTATGTCATCATCATTGAGCTCTTCTGAAATGGACACATTATCATCCATAGAAACGAAATCCTGGAAAGTCGCCTGCTGCTCATTTAAGTCATTCCTACATGTGTTAAATATTCTATCCCATTCTGGAAACGTTGCACAGATTTCTAGCTCCTCTTGTAGGCTGTCAGGTTCAGATACATTCGTCACTTTGAATCCAGCTTTTTTGAAGCAATTACTAATTGTGGTTTTGCTAACAGAAAACCAAGCTTTTCTTGCAAATCTCATGGCCTGGAGGATGTTGATTTCTGGGCTTTTATCCTCTTCTATAGATTTCAGAACATACTGAACAACTTCCTTCCTGTAATAAACCTTAAAGTTGTTGATGATACCCTGATCCATGGGCTGCAATTTACTTGTGGTATTGGTGGGTAAGTACAATAATGTAACATAGTCTAATTTGGGCATATTGTTGTGAGCTGTACAGTTGTCGACAAACATAATGATTTTTCGTTTTTGGGCCCTCATATCGGCGTTCACTTTTTTTAACCAATCTGCAAATAATTCAGAAGTGATCCAGGCCTTTTTATTGTTTTTATAATTAACAGGCAACGTTTTAATACCCTTGAAGCATCTTCGTCTCTTAGATTTTCCAATTAAAAGTAGTGGCAGTTTTTCAGTTCCAGACATATTCGCACTTAAAAATACAGTGACTCGATCTTTACTCAATTTACCACAATGGCAAGGCTCACCTTTGAACGTAAATGTTTTATCCGGTAGACACTTGTAGAACAAGCCCGCTTCATCGGCGTTGAATACGTCATCGGGGGAATAATCGTGTAATAAAGCTGGAAGGTTTTTAATCCACTCATTACATTCGTTATTGTCCACAGAATTGCTCTCGCCACAAACATTTTTGAATGCGATATCGCTTCTTTTCTTAAATCCCTCCAACCACCCATTGCTGCCACAAAAATTATCAATATGGAGCTTACTTGCAAATTCTTGAGCTTTCTCTTTAATCATTGGTACGCTTATTGGTATGTTATTATTCCGTACCTGCTTTATCCATGTACAGAGACACTTTTTAACTTCAGGATATTCTGCTGCTCGTATTCGTTTGAGTTTTCCTTTTCCATCAATACACTGAGACCGAATTTTCTCGTTGTTTTTAATGATTCTATACAGGGTTGACTTTGGTATGTTATTCTCCTTACACAGTTCTTCAGGCGACTTTCCACAATCATATTCTGATAGAAGTTTTAATTTTTCAGATATTGATAACGTTTTATATTTACGGTCGGACATTTTGTACACTTGTATTCCCTTGCTTTTAGATCAAAACCTGAGATAGTACTGACGATCAAAGCGACAACAGGAGCCGAAGCCACGCACCATCAACTGCGTGTCTGTTAAAGAATACGTTGCTAAGCAACAGCAAAGAATATAGAACTATGTACTAATAGTAGGTACTATAGTACATAGTTCTATATTCTCTGATGTACTATAGTACATAGTTCTATATTCTTTGCTGTTGCTTAGCAACGTAAAGCAACGCCAGAGTACATACACAAAAAAATATGTGTGTGCATATTTTGTGCCGACCACTGATGTAAACAAACATGTCAAAAAGAGTTAAAATCTGATTAATTTGTCTCACTTATACAGGTAATTGAGCTACAGAGTCTCAATTATAGAGGTAGGCATCGAAAAAGTCTTAAAATTCAATCCTCATTTAACCAGGTTCAAAAAGTCCCATTAACAGAGGTAATTGATTGAAAAAGAACCGGGACCTCATAGAAACTCTCAATAATAGAGGTTTCTCACTTATCCAGGTCCCATTTAACCAGGTTTCACTGTATATAATTTCAAAGTCGACTATTTTGAAAGCCCGATGTAATGGGGTAACATAGCTTTTAAAGCTTTGGATTAATCGTTTTCTGAAGTATTGCATCGTTACATCTCTTAAAACTTCAAAGAACCTCCCCTAAAAACTGAAAACAATAATAAACAACTTCTGCCATTGATAAGAGCTTTAAAACTCGGTTTATAGACTTATGTGAGCCTAATAAACAAATTATAATATTTTTTGTTCTCTTTTACACTAACTTTTACACGTTTCGCTATGAAAGTTGGCGCAGATATACATTTATTTATTTTTAGCCACAAATGATTGCAGGGTGAAGATGGGATTGGGAAAGAAAATTCGAATTCGTTACGGCCGTCTCAAAACATACATAAGGTAATTCCTTCCGGGTTTTTTTTGTATTTATAACGCCTGTCCCAATCTCGTAGAAATTATAGTTTCACGTTGGTGTTACATAAAGCTGGACCCGTAACTCTCTTAAAATTTTTGAATAAATATCATGAGCTTATAACACTATTTTTCATTAAAATTGAAAAACAACGCTTACTTTTTTCAATAAAAATTAAATTATAAAATAATAGTTAAATATAAATTTTTTTAATCGCAAAATAACTCTTGTTTGTTAATATTTTTTATAATTAAAATTATTTGCCATTATTTATTTTATAAATTTAAAATAAGAGTTAGTCTGCATATTTCATAATATAGGGTGGGCCATCTGTTGGTTCGGGTGTTAAACATTCATAATTCAGAACATGCCCGTCGAAAGTGGATGCTCTTCGACATATGTTAAGTTCAAACTACTCAACCAATATTTTTCATACATAAATGAGTAGTATAGACACAACTTTGTGGGCTTACTTCTGCTTAATAATTACTTCTTTTTGATTTAATATTTTTTTATATTCACAAACTATGGGTTTCATTGTCAGAGCAATTCTTAAAAAATTCTAATGGTATAAAAAAAATTTGTCGGATTTTTTGGATTTTTTGACTCGCGAGAATTTTGAAAACATTTAAAAATTCCACCCGTTCAGCACGCTTTTAAGTACTTAAGACATTCCCGACGCGCTCCCAACTCTAGTGCAGGGTATTACACTTTCGGTCAACACAGCCAACTGATTTTTCGTTGTTCTTTGTTATTGCGCGGCTGCACTTAATCATGGCATACAAATATAAAAGCTCTTACGTCAACTGTGCACAGGTGCATTTACAGGTTTTATTGTATTTTTTGCTTCATCCATCTCAGCTAGCTCAGTTGTATCTTTTTCAAGCTCTTTGGATAGCTTTCTCGCTCTCGCTCTTGCTCTCGCTCTCTCATTGTCTCTGTAGACACTTTTGACGTGACTGTGTGCTACCAAAACCCCTCCAAAACTTCATGTCATGTCAAAAGTGTCAAAATGTGTACAGAACTCACAGCGCCACAAAGCCAATGGCTTATACAACAAAAACAACAGTAGCTACAATAACATCCAGAACAATGAGCATAGATGGCAAGCCATATAAAATGGTTTCCATGGGCAGACAGTGGGCAGCAAAAGTGTGTTTGGGTCCGGGTAGCACCTGCAACAACATGACATGCACTGCCTAACTAACTGCCGGGCATCAATCTTCATGACTTGCCTGCCAACCAGCCAGACAAACTGTCTTCCATGTACAGCCTCCAGGCTATTGTCTAAATATAAAACGTTATCTATTTTAACTGCAAATGGCCATTGAATGGCAAAACACAGCCAACTCATATGCCAAAACAATAAGAAATACTTGAGCGGGGGTAGTACAGCTAAGAACATTGTAGCTAAAAGTCTGTCTTTAGAGGGTCAAGGGTATTATGTAGCCGCTAGTGTCAAAATTATTTTATTTATTTTTGTACCAGATAAAGTTGGAGTGGTTGGCTTGAATAATAAACGTATATTTCGATACATATTGCGAATGCAATTTTGCCCAACCACCTTGAATAAACAGACCAACGAAGTTGATGCTTTTTACAAAAAAAAATATAAAGGTATATAAAGAAATCTTACGGAAATTGATCTAAATTTAAAGATAAAGATTTGCCCAAAAGAAATTGTTAGATTTTTAATTTGAGCTTACCAAAACATATGGCTGCTGGCTTATTTCAAGTTATGAAGTTTTTGAGCCATGTGCTGGCTTGGTAATTGCGTTACGAAATAATTTTTTAATAATAAAAATACAAATTATATAAAAGCCGTTTAATTATTTTTTTTTTTTTATTTAATTATAATATTATAATTTTTTTTTTTCAAAAATTATATTGGGTGTTTTTTTTGGTTTTACTTGCAACAATTTTGACTGCGATAGTGCTCCGTAAGTATGTAAATCCAAAATTTTTTAATTTTTTATTTATTTTATAAACACACATATATGATTTTATCTAATGAAAAAGAATTCAATAACCTTATTTATGTTTTTGGCAATATGAACGTATATTCAAATTTTTTTGGGTTGTCTCCGAAAAAAAAAAAAAAATTTAAAATAATTTTTAATAAAATTATTTTATTTATTTATTCGTGCTTCCTTTATATATTTTACCTTCTTCTCCCAAACCCTTGTTTACCCCTTTTCGGACTCGCTTATGCTCCTCCTGAGGTGTGGGTATGCGATCTCAGCATTCGTCTGCAGGCATTCCGATTCTGGATCATGTCACCGCTGAGACCCATTCGTTGCTGAAGTTTTTGCATTTGACAGATCCATGTATTTTTCGGTCTGCCTGCCCTACGGCTGTTACCTGGAACTACGGTAAGTGTTGCCTTCTTAGCGGGGTTCTCCGGCGGTCGCCTTTGAACATGGCAATACCAACGCATCTGACCTACTTTGAGCGTCTCAGTGATGGGCTTTTTAACAAACAGGCTGCCTCGGATGTGTTTGCTCTTAATGTGATCAAGCTTGGTCACACCCGCCGTCATCCTTAGCATTTTCATCTCAGTCGCAGATATTAAATATTTTACATTTTCACTAAAGCTGATGAAGCTAATTACAGAAGCTTTTACAGAGTTTTAGCAGATGCTTTCAACTGAAATATTATACATTGTGTCATTGTTGACCTTACATACATTTATGTATTGTTTGCGTTAATTAAAATGAAATTAGCAAGAATTTTTAATAAATATCGAACTTGAAATTGGCATAATAAAATCTACGTATATCAGAGAATATTCAAAATAAAAAATTACAGTTTGAATTACGTTCATTTTTGAACCTATATTGCCAATTTGATTTGGTTTCACTTTCAACAAAGTAGTCGGATTCAAAATGATTTTTGAAAGATTTCTCATAGAGAAGCTATAACTCTAAAATTGGGAGCATAAAATTCGGATTCGTTGCCTTTAGTTATTAATAAAAGATATTGACCCCAATTTCGAACAACTTCCTCACACGCTGAAATTCGTTTACATCAATTAAAAACACATCGTTTAAAGAGTAGATTCAAGACATGATATGCTAATTTTTGGGTTCCGGTTATTCCTTTCTCAGACTGATACAAATTCTATAGAATAAAACTTGAGTTGATTATGGTTGCAGGCTTAAATCGACTTCGATTACGGTTGTATTTAGCCGGAAGTATTTCGAAGTTGACCTTAATTGATCACCGAATTCTTCTTTGTAACAATTTCTATTAAGTCATTCAACTGTTTCTTTTAGATGTTAAATTTAACTGAATTTTTATTCATTACCTTATAGAATGCCAATAAAAATACATTAAAAAAAAATTTTTTTATATGTAAAGTTGGTAAGCTGACGAGCAGTTGAATACCACTAGAGAAGTCGAGTATGTACATAAAGCGTGTATTTTGCCAACAGACAATAATAATAAATATTTTAATTATAGAGAGTTTAAAGTTAGAGCATCACTGATCTTCAGGCTCCTCTTATTTGTTTATTGTATGATAATACCGAAATGATTTAAAAACTATATAAAACAAAACTTTTTGGTTTTGTTTAATTATTGCCCGTCAGTCAAAAATAGTAAAAAAAAAGCAAAAATTTATTTACAAAAAGTTTAAAACTACTTGAAAAAGTTTTGAACCTGTCGCAGAACCCAACCATAATTAAAATTCTTCGCGAACTGCGCTTTCAAAATCTAAAAAACATTACAAAAAATAAAAAAGATTTTAAGTCAGAAAAGTTGTAAACAAAATATATATGTAAGTATATGTATAGGGATATTGTGAGCATAAATTCAGCCAACAGTAAAGGAAGACAAAAAGTGAATTGAGTTGAAAGCGGGTTTTTTCATTTTATTTTTTTTTTTATCCTGTTTTTAACTAACGACCAACAACTTTTGGCTCAAAACTTTAGCAGTAAATTGTAGCAAAGTGCAGTTAAGTTGCAGCTGCCGCAGCAGCAGCAGCACCAGACAGTGGCCAGCTCCAAATTCAGCTCCTCCGTCTGTCGTCAGGTCAAAATTGTTGGGCGCCTTGAAAACTGCAGCTTTGGCAAAAAAACTTTCTTCTGAGTTTTGCCAGCAAAGCAATTGGCAGCATAGCGCCTAGCTATATGCAATGAACATTTTTGTAAATAAAATTAAAGTAAATGCTGATTTTATATAATAAACAGTTGCTAGACTCTACTTTTTCAAAAAGTTGTCCAAGTGTTCAAGCTTTTTCAAAACATGACAATTTGAGTAACATACGCTTTTGAAACGTCTCGTCATAAGTTCGTGTAGCCAATAAAGATCTGCATGAATACTATAAGTAAATGTAAGACAGAAATAGGTATCTTAAGGATACGCTCAATAATTGGGAATGCAAGTCTCTAGTAAGGTAAAGATAAGGCAAATTAAAAATATGCCTCACCTTATAAATGGACTCTCCAATCTACTCGAACCATCTAAAGTTGTAAAGTTGATAAAGCAAAAATTTTTAAACTGCACAAATAGCGTTTTTCTAAAATATGGACGTTTTTTAAAATCACCACTGATTTAAATTAAGAGCATTCAGTCGAAATCGGAAACTTGCATGTCACTGTATTTGCATGAATGAAAAAAAAACAGTTGAAATTAAGACTTTTAGCCTTCTTAAGGTAAGATCTTAAATTTGTATTAGTTAACGTTAATTAATATTTTTTTAACTTGCTGATCGATAGCGAAAATGGCAATGATGATATTGAAAATTATAATGCTGGCAATGCCGAACAATTTAGAAAGTAAACTTTACTTAGTAAAGTAAATATTGTATGAAAAATCCGGACGGCTGTTGATGCTGATCAACAATATATAGGAGAGACTGGGGCAAAATGCACCACTCAGGAAATGTTCAAGCAGGATTACCGTCACGACGGTGATCGCTGGAGGCCTGAAATTTTTTCCATCGGTTTGGCGAAGTTTTAGCTTGTTTTCGAACCATGCATTACCGACTCGAAAATGTAGCCATGGGGCAAAATGCGCCACCTTTTTTTTTTTTTGTTTTGTTTCACTGTGTTACAAAAAAACTCGCTCGCTAAAAACGGTCAACACTTTCAGAGTGTCTGAAAAAAATCGCTCTCTAACGAACACTTTGAGAGAAGCGATTGACAAAACACACTCAATTGGTGTTCGACTCATCCCAAGACCAATTTTTTCGCATTCCTTGACATTCTCAAAACAAAATTTTTTTATAAAATTGCTAATTCAATCTTCCATTTTATGTTTCCCACACTTTTTACACCAATAAAACCCGTGACAATCGCGTTTTCCGGAATGACGCTTTTTGCCCCAGAGTTGGCGCATTTTACCCCACCATGGGGTTGTTTATTTTATAAAACTCAATATTCGAGGCACTTACTGCAGCTAGAACTGAAAGTTGTTTGAGGCAAAGTTTTAGTTACATGTGTGGGCTTCAACATAGGGCAAACTGAAGATCCCTTCAGCACCTTTGGATACCCTAAAAATGCAATAATATCAAAAGTGGCGCCTTTTGCCCCATTCTCCTGATTGAATCTCGTTATGCAATTAGGCTTCGAAACACTGCGAATCAATCAACAGAAGCAGAACGAAGAATCGCACGAGAAGAGCGCCGTTTTGGTATGGCCCAACTTTGTGATAGTCACACACAGAAGCAAATAAGGCAGCCCGTGAAACAGTTCGGTTGACAATGAGAAATCGTCGAGCTAATCGCATAGATCAACAACGAGAAAATCTTCGACTTGCAATAAGAAATAGGTCAAGTGTTGATCTAAGTCGAGCAGCATTTCTATTGTATACGATTGCATAATTGATTACACTTCGCATCTTTCCGTTCTCCTTGGTTCTATGAACATGTGGTTTTATAAAGGCTTTTCCAATAAGAGGTGTTATTTTGGTATTCAAAGAAAAATGCCATTTTTTGAGATAAATGATCGGATGTTTATTTCATAATAAAGAGGAAGGTATGCCGTTTATAATGAAAAACAACATAAGCCAAATGGCCACCACGACTACGTTTACAGGACCATATCCTTTTCATGAAATTTTCCATAACCAAATCGCAAAGTGGCTGCCCTATGTACTCGATAGCCTCACGAATTCTATCTTTGATTTCTTGAATCGACGCTGGGCTGTTGGCGTAGACCTTATCTTTCACGTGGCCCCAAAGGAAGAAGTCGCAAGGTGTTAAATCACAAGATCTCGGTGGCCAATTGTGATCACCTCTTCGAGAGATAACACGGTCCGGAAACTTTTCCCGTAAAAGAGCATTGGTTTCGTTGCTTGTGTGGCACGTAGCGCCGTCTTGTTGAAAGTAAACGTTGTCCAGATCAATACCATCCAACTCCGACCATAAAAATAATTAATCATCTCTCGATAGCGCAACCCATTCACCGTAACTGTTGATTCAACCTCATTTTCGAAAAAGTAAGGTCCAATGACCCCGCCGGACCATAAACCGCACCAAACAGTCACACGTTGAGGATGGAGAGGCTTCTCAGAATAACTCTTGGGTTTGTTGTCCCAAGAGCTCGAATTTTTTTACCAATTTCTGTATTGCGGTCCGACAAGGTGCTTCACGGCGACCCAAAAATGCTTTAGTTTTGCGAACTGTGACTGCAAGATTTTCACCATTTTTGTAGTGAATTTTAATAATTTCAATGCGTTGTTGAAGTGTGCAACGTTCCATTTTTAGTAATGGCGTTGTTTCTACTTGTCAAATGTCAAAGAATAAAAGCTTCAAAAGTGACAGCTACCGAAATACCGGCTGATTCAAAATAACACCTCTTGTTGGAAAACTCTATATTTCACTATCAATCAACATTTGATATCATGCTATAGGGTACGTCAGGCGTTGTTCCAGTTATATTCGAATTTTTGATAAACATTGATTTGGACATTTCATTTAAAATTTTTGCTGTTCTTGACCATGTGGAAGTGTTTTCAACTGATGCACACGGTTGCATATACATGACTTATCTTCGCGATAATAAATTTTTTTTTTTCCAGCGCTATCTATCATTTAGTCAATGCTTCAAAAAATTACCACAAAATTAAACTTTAATCGAATTGAATAAAAGTGATTTAAATGGAAGATATTAAGCTAAAAATTCTACTTAATGTAGCACTGAGAAAAAAAAATTCATCCAAAATCCCAAAAAAAAAAAAAAAAAACCATAGCCCAAAATCTGCTTGGATTAAAATCTTTTGCTATTGCGCTGTTTTCAATATGAGTACAATGTTGCTCTGCATCAGATAAAAAAAAAAACAGCCTAGTAATTTTTCTAACTCTCAAGCAAACAAGTTTAAAAACAACAAACATGCTAATCTAAAAAAAAAACAAGAATTTGTTATATGGCATTTGACTTGGAGCAAACAAAATAAATTTAATCACGACAAATAAATAACATAAATCAAATTCCGCAAATATTTACGGACACTGTCAATGTCAGGGGATATAAGTGGGCTAATAAATGATGACTATGCGTGTTTAATTTATTTTCAATAAATTTTTGCACAACAAACAAAAAATAAAAGCATTAAATATATTAAAATAAAATAAACATTGAAAACACGCACATAATTTATTTTATCCTAAACAGGCCGATAAGCATTTAATGTTTAATACAAGTGTGTATGTGTGGCGTGTAAATAAAATTAAATTTGAATCATATTCATATTTATATTTTAATTGAATAAAATTATAAATTGCGTATACGCAGCGTTTATTTCATAAAACAAATTAGAAGCATTTGACACTTTCAGTGAAATTTTGCGCAAATTTTTGTCTATTTTTATTATTAAATATACATTCTAAATCCGTGTATCATATTTTTTTTTTTTAATTAATAAATTCTTCAAACATCTGCTATTATAATTGGAATTATATTTTTTTAGTTTATTTATATAATAATGTTGATTCTTAGAGATTCAAAGTGTCTCGCTCATAAATATTCGTTTTGTTTTATATGTATATACTATAAATTCATTAGATACAAAATATAATAAAATTATTTTCGAGTTAAGAAGTAATAGTTTTAATAAAGCATTTAGGCTTACAATTTGCTTATTAGTTAGCAAACCATTTTTGAATTAATTGCCTTTTAAGTTTTTTAAGTTTGCATTAATAGATTGTCAAATTTTTGGATTTTTGTACATACCAAAATAAAATTTTTAATTCTAAAATAATTTAACTTAATTAACGTTTCATTTGATTGACAATTTTCCTACAGATTAAATCCGCTGGACTTGACTCTTTTAAAGTAGCAACAAAAATTTAAAACAACGCATTCCTCACCATATTGACTCAGGATGGTATCTCCCCCAACTCGCATATTATGAAAAATATGTTTTAGACTTAATTATAATAAACAATGAAATGTTTTTCAAAGCGCGCCCTTGGTAATTTAAAGAGTTTGCGTATATAAAGCTGCCTTAAATTTTATTAAATAAATTTCAAAATAATATGCACCATGAAAAAACACTTTAAAATCGTTATGCTTTTTACGCGTTTTTAAACGCACGTTTTTATAAACTTGGCTTACGTAAATAAAAACATAAATATTGATGTTTATATACGTGCATATACTTATACATATGTATATAGATAGCCGCACTTTTGTTGGCGTTATAACATTAATCCTACGGGTGTAATTGGAAATTTTCTGTTTATGGCTTACTTTTTGCTTTTGTTTTAAGAGCTGCTGTTTGCCATTTTATTGAGCCACACACATGCATACATGCATGAAAGTATCTGTATCCACAACACGTGCAGTGTTTCTTTTTTTCCATGTTTCCAATATCTGTGCCCATTTTAGCAATTTTCCAATAATAATAACCGCTACAAAAGTGACCAAGTGCTTCGATGTTTCCCTACTCTATTTACTATACTACCCATTGGCTTTGTTTTTTCTGCCTACTATATGATGATTGTTGTTGTATTGGTTGTAGTTATACCCTATGACAGATGCATAAAGATTGATTTTGTTTTATGAACCAAAATGATTTTTCTATCCATCTTGCATCCTTCCATCATTCTAAAATATCAAATTATTCTTAAATCAGTTTATATTTGTATCCTTACATCATTCTACACTATAAAATTAAAAAAAAAAATTTTTTAGTTTGTGAATCTTTGTATCTTTAGGTACAATATATACTAGATATCTTTGTATCTTTGTATTGTTGTGTCTTTGTATCTTTGTTTCTTTGTATCTTTGTGTCTTTGTATCTTTGTATCTTTGAATCTTTGTATCTTTGTATCTTTGTATCTTTGTATCTTTGTATCTTTGTATCTTTGTATCTTTGTATCTTTGTATCTTTGTATCATTGTATCTTTGTATCTTTGTATCTTTGTATCTTTGTAGCTTTGTTTCTTTGTATCTTTGTATCTTTGTATCTTTGTATCTTTGGATCTTTGTATCTTTGTATCTTTGAATCTTTGTATCTTTGTATCTTTGTATCTTTGTATCTTTGTATCTTTGTATCTTTGTATCTTTGTATCTTTGTACCTTTGTATCTTTGTATCTTTGTGTCTTTGTATCTTTGCATCTTTGTATACTTGCATCTTTGCAACTTTGCATCTTTGTATCTTTGAACCTTGTCTCTTTGTATCTTTGTATCTTTGTATCTTTGTATCTTTGAATCTTTGTATCTTTGTATCTCTGTATCTTTGTATCTTTGTATCTTTGTATCTTTGATCTTTGATCTTTGATCTTTGTATCTGTGTATCTTTGTATATTTGTATCTTTGCATCTTTGCCTCTTTGCAGCTTTGGATACTTGTATCTTTTCATCTTTGCCTCTTGTAACCTTCTATCTTTCTATATTTCTATTATATGTACTATCTTTATATCTTTTTATCCTTCTATCTTTCTAACTTATTCTTATTTATTATTATCATTATTTTGCCATGGTACAGGATACCTATAAGTCATCATATTTCAACCATGATTTCCTAAATTTTTTTAATGCTAGTACTATCGTTTACCATACAGAATGGAAAACTGCTACATGTGGGCCGACCAATGTCCATGTGAATGCGACACTGACCATTTATTTGGCTGAGCTGACATGAAACCTATACATCGCATATAGTACATATAGTATATATGTATATGGCCTCATACATAGATGTGCAGCTGTGCAGCAGAGCAACAGAGTTTATTGCCGCCTGCTGCTGGGGGCATTTCAATCTACATAAAATTTCATATCAAAGCTCCAGACGATTGCTACTCGTTTGGTTTATATAGCCCCAATACGGTTGAATGGAATGGTATTGGTTGGATTGGTCGATTTCTCGATTGGCTTTACGTAGTAGTTTGCATTTCCATTTTCGATAAACGTAGAGTTTATGGCTGCATTGGCATTACCCACGGCCATTAATTGAAAATAGTTCACGGCTCGTTTGAGGTAATAGCAGTTAACGCTTGATATGGTTAATCCAACAATCCACCCAAACAAATTCTTCTCGTACATTAGTAGTAGATGCTTTTGATCAAAAGTTGATTTTGGAAGCAGAACTTTTTGCTGGTCAGCTCGAGGGCCACACTTCAGCACCAAACTAGCACAGAAATTTTCGCTGGCATGACGCACATTGTGGGCATGCACTGAAAAAAAATCGTAGCACCAAAATGTACTACGAACTCTTATAGGCTATTCCCGTATCTCTGTTACTTACAAGGTAAAGAGCGGGCCATCTGTTGTTGTGTTTGTTTGCCTATACCACTTTCCGCGTTTTTCGATTGTTAAACGATCCATGACTAAAATTTAATAGTTTTGAACTTAATATATGTCGAAGAGCATCCACTTTGGACGGCTATGTTCCAAATTATAAGTGGTTAACAACCAAACCAACAGATGGCCCACCCAATATGTACTACTAAAAATTGTTTTGTGAGATGCCACCTTATTTTATTTATTCGGCTAGACATTTTTCAGATTTTTTATTTATATATGACTCTGGAAAAAGTTTGTCTAACATCAGTAGCCAAAAAATAGTGTTTTTAAATTTTAAAGATTTAAAATTTTTTATATTTTTCTGACTTAAAAACCGACCAAAATTCAAAGATATTGAATATGCATAGTTTTATAGTCTCAATATTATTAAAAAATGAATTTGTAAGAAGATCAATTCAATATGGACGTTCTTCATACTATTGAATAGTACCTAATATTGTGAAGCGCCGTGGAAATATATTTTAAGAAAAAATCATCTTTTCGTTGTTAGGTAATACAACAAAAATTTGTTGGTTCTATATTGTATAGTAATGAATACATTCTATTGCGATCCAAACGGACTCGCACAAAAAAAACGTGAATTTTCGATTTTGGATTAAATTTGTTTTGAGACCTACATTTATTTGAAGGCTTAGAAAAATGTGCAAAAAAAAAAGTCAAATCCCATGTTATTAATAACATAAACTATTAAAACTAAACTAAACAACTACGTATCAATGAAATTTGTGGAAAATATGGTCTCCGATATTTCTTTTTACTCTAATAACCGAGCAAGCAATTATTATGAAATCCTTCAATGCATAGTATCCGGTCAGTTATGCAGGGTATTTAGCTGATGCTTTCTTATACTGAGAGGTTACATTCATTGCATCAGAAGCTTCAAATATTTTTTCGTGTGAATGCACTGTTCTTTTACAGGGAACGCCAGAGGAGTTATGGGGCTGGACAAAATAAAAAAAAATAAAAATTTTTAGGATACAGATACAAGCCACGATATAGTCCTTTGCTTTAACTAGAAACCTGATCTAGGACACTAACTAATATATCATATATTCGAAAGGACAATACCAAATATATAGATTAAAATTTTTAGTTCATTAATGAATTAAATTTTAACTTTTATTTTTTAACCTTCAAAAAAATTATGAAATTAATGTTGAATAGGAGTTTTTATTCAAAAATCCCCAAATACAACCAATTTTTTTTTAACTTTCATAATAAAAAAATATATTTTTATTATAAAGACCGATTTGGACAAAAAAAAATAGAAATAATTAAAAATAACAAAATTGCCTCAACTCAGAATGGAACCAGGATCTCTGGACGGCGCGACATTAGGATTAGAGGGCAACGCTCTACCAAATCAGCTGGTCCACTAAGGTGACTCAAACTCTCGCCTCTAATATACACTATCATGCGATTATTTCCGAATGAATCTTGTACTCTCTAACCAGTATTCTCATCAATACCAGTAATAGATGGTGAAAGTACTCTCACTATACTAACAAAGGACAGCAATACTAGGGAAGAGATAGAGGCCGGGATTTTGACGCGCTCAATAGGATAGAGATATTTTTAAGTTGGGATTACTCTGTCTGATCCATTAGGATATATTTGTAGCGTTAGTTAGTGTGTGCAGTGAGAGCCGACAAACTAAAAACGTAAGTGACTGCAAGTACTAAGAGACGTTATGGAAAAATTACATAGAAAATAATCGTCCTTAAAAGAAGGAAGCGACAAATTTTGCTACCAGGAGAAAACAATCTGAGTGAGCGTATCGCCAAAGCGTAAATTAAGTAATTGCAAAAGTTTTTTTTATGGAAAAGTGAAGTTTCGCCATCAGGATCGACATCTGGGTGAGCATGACTTGAGGTCTAAAATTTCCCTGAACGATCAATATTAAGCAAAATACTCAAGCAATGACAAAGAATTTACTAATATAATTGTTTTTAATTAATTCTTTATTCAGAAATACAAGTTTCTTGATAGATTCTGATAAAAATTTGCACCTCAAATTCCCTTTCTACCGATAATCGTGCTGCAGGTACACAATGGAGACCTTTGTCTACCATTCCAAATAGCCCAAAAATTACTTTTTTGTTACCAATATTTCATTAAGTCAATTTTTTTAACATTCATATAATGAAATTTTTGTCATTGCAAGATCATCGTTTTCATTTTTTTTCTCTCAGTGTATGTTTTTGTGAGATTTTTTATACTAGTTGTACAAGTAGTTACTGCTGGGCTGCACTAAAGTAGTTTTTGTATTTTATGTGCATACACTGGTTAAGTGAAAATAAATGTCGGTTAGGATGCCTCTTAGACTTTATGCCCATTTTGGCCCTTTCTTTTACTCTTTTGGCCATAGGTTATTTCTAGTTCAAGTTCCTTAAATTGAGGAGTGCTCACACATGAAGACATGCTACTCTACTTCCTCCTCTGAATTATAGTGTAGGCAACTTTAGTTGGTTGATTGGTCGGTCTGACCACAGGCAGTTGGTAAAAGTTATTGGACTTGAAGTTTACATGCAATTAACCTTTGATATACACTTAACTTGCTTTTCGTAACAGTTACCAATATTGCTTGTTATTGCAAGAATTCCAATTTGTTAGCAAATTTACGGCATACGTTAAAATATTTCAAAGCACTAATAGCCTTAACTAGTGGGATAACCACATCTAAGCCATAAAATGCAAAAAGTTCTCATATAAGGCTTAAAGTATAATTGCACGACTTTTAGTTATCAAAACTGCAGCCGAAACAATGAACAACTACAGTTTAGTTTTAAGCCAAAAATAGAAAATAGAAGTCTTTTGTTCTTTTTTTTTGGTATATTATCCTCGTGAGGCTAAAATGTCTAGCAGCTTTAACTTGTTTTTTAGACAAGCTCTCATACACATAAAAAAACTTACTTGGACAATGAAACAACAATCTGAGCTTGGACAAATTTCCGGCTCTTTGAATTTTTACAAAAAGCTTATCAAGAGGCAGCGCAGAATGACGAGAAAATCTCTTTGTATTCCACTATTTGCTTCCATTTTGGATTATAGTTTGTATACCCTGTATGTTACAAAGGGTATATTAAGTTTGTGCAAGCCAAAAATGTATGTAGCAAGCATACAGAAGGAGACGTCGGGGACCCCATAAAGTTGCCTAAAGTAAGATCAGGGTGACTAGCGAAGTCGATATACCCATGTCCATCTGTGTGTCTGTATGACCTTCTAGATCTTAGAGAAGTTAAGAGTTAGAACAACCAAACTTTCAGATTACATCCCCTTATTATTTTACGGCAGACAAGTTTATTAATTTTTTTTTATATTGGGGCTATATTGCATAGCTCTCATTAGAGTTTTTCAGAGGACCTCGAAAAAAACCAAAATCATTTTGAGAATACAAGAACTTATTAAAATTTGTAAATTAGTGTTATTTCTTAATTTATCTGAAAAAATGCGGAAAGCCATAAATGCAAAAATGAAGAGATAGAACAGCTGATTATCGTTATTCACGTTGTTTGTCGATCACATCTGCATTTCTGCCCGACAAAGTCAGCATCCAAATTTATTCTGATAAAACAAATTCTCAGCCAAGGCATGGAGCAAGTTCTGGTGGCTTATTCATAAGCCTTTTAATCTTATAATACTTCATAAAATTAGTATTCTCTGCTTTCTTCCCCTTCATTACAATTATCACTTTTCCAACATGATCTCTAAAAAATATATAACATCGCCAAAAAAGCGTTGCAAATTCGTAATAAACTAATTTCTGAACGCCGAACTGGGATATGTACATTAAGAAATAATAAATATCTACTAAGGTTTATTAATGTAAAATGTAAGGACAGGTATAGTTAAGAAATCCATTTCATGAACTTCAAACTTGCCACAAATTTATTTTGTATTATTTTTTTGTATAAAAAACAAGCCGACATTTTTTATGAAGTTAATAATAATTTTAGTTTGTAATAATTTAATTTATTATTTTAATTTTAATTATTACTAAAAGCGAATAATTAAAAAAAAACATTAAAAATGTTAATTTTTCTATATTTCCTTAAAATAAATTTTCCTAGTCTCTATAAGATTAGTTATTGCATATGAACTAGTAGTTTTTCTATCAGGTTGAAAGAAGAAAAATTATTTTAGTTTAGATTCTTAAAGTTAGAGTTTAAGGATATGCAATTTTTCAATTCGTCTATAATTTAGGCTATCATATGTTAAATTTAAGGCTAAGTTATTACTAACCTACAAAATGGAACTTTTTTTCATCTATGTAGTGTTATTGTACAAAAATCGACATTTGAACCAAAAAATGGTTAAACATATTTAAAAAAAAAAAAAATGTACCATTAAATTTCGCCAAATTTTTTTTAAATCTTGATGACATATTTTGGGAGAACACATAAAAAATATGAACATTTTTTTTTTAGTATGTTTCTGAAATATTCAGTACGAAAGTCATGGGCTCAACTAAAATTTTTCCAAGTTCAACTGCTTGTTGCACTGCACATAAGCAGTGCTGATGTCTTTAGTAAAGTTTCCATACAAAGGTTTGAATAAATATAAATTTTGTCGAAAAGAAACGATACAGGGTATTTCACTATCGAGCACTGCCTTAACTGTTTCACCTAATTTTTTTTCGTCAAATTCTTTCTTTTGGGGCACATCCGGTTTTTCTATGAATACGAGCATGTGTGCGTGTAGGTTTGCATTCATATTTATTTGCCCAAGGCGCGCATCGTTTATGCGGCTGCTGCAAATCTGGCGAAATGGCAACGTTCACTATGCTGCATATATACATATATATAAATATGTACATATATATGTGTATAAACTTACACATACGTAGAGTAAATGCCCAAGGCCCTGACCCTAGGTTTTTCTATGAATAGAGGCAGTCACATGGACATTGCCGCTGCTGTTGCTCTTTTGTTTGCAACCCTAAAGCCATGAAATTTTTCGTCAAGTGGCGGTCGTTTTTAATGTGTGCGACATGTTACCAAAAATAAGTCTTCGTACATATATAGGATTTTTGATGTAGCAACCTGATTAGTAAGGGACAGGATTTCCCTTGTGGAAGTCAACCAAAGCCATTTACTTTTTCGAACTTTTTTGGCTGAGTTTGCAACTTTAAGAAAATGGAGCATATTCGAGGTTGAATGAGAGACATTACTAAGTATCTCTTAATTATTATAACTAGCAACAATTTTCATTTGTATTGAATAACTCAAATGAATTATGACACTGCTTGGTGGCAATAGTAATTAAATAAAAAATATTTCTTTGCAAGGCAAAGCTCTTTTGTGATCCTTTTTGGGAATGTTTTCAGTCACATACATAGCTCGAAGTCGGATAAGCCTTAAACTGTTAAAAAATTCTAAAACATCATCACCGAATTCAGTAGGACGTCCTCTCGTGGGATATAGCTGGACTTCGTTTGAACCGAAAGTTTGCTCCCGATTTGGCAGATAATCAAGGCCGCAACAAATCTCTTCAATAAATTCCAAAAAATCTACTGTTAAGACCAAAGTAGTTTTTGCTTCAAATGAGCCAAATTAAGTTGAGAGAAACCTTTTTGTTTCGGAACCAATGCCAGTGTATACGAAGAATCCTTCAAAAACATTGTAATATAGATGTTAGAGAAGCTAAATGCAAATGAAGGCCTTTGGGAAATACTGTAGAACTTTTTGTATCAATCTGGTTTTTAAATTGCTGGAAGACGTATTTAAGTATTTTCCAAATATTACCGATATTTAGTTCTTCTGATCCTTTTTGATTCATTTGCTCAACAACTCAACAGCTCAACTTTGTCGGAAATTTATGTCAGTTCAAGTCTTTAATATTTTATTTTATTTTTTATTTATTTATAATGATAATTAAAGTTATATAATTTTTTGCATTTATACCAAATATTTGACCCAATGTGCACGAAAGTGTATCCAACTCTCGCCTCTCAAATATTATGTTGCGAGTATCTTAACTTGATCTGGCTGGTCGCATAATGTGTCCCAATCTTCACTTAGGACATACTAGCTCTTTTAGTCGGCACGATCTAGGCGTTCAGTTAGACGTACAGACAGCCGGATGGACAGGTCAAAGGAGTTCCACAAAACTTAGTTGACCTTGTAAAATAGAAAAGAGCTCTTAGAAAGATACAATAGTAAAAAAAAATATATTATCTAATCCGCATCGCAATTGGAAAGATGAAGCGAGGGAGAGAGTGAACTGGAGGAAGATTGTTGATGAAGCTATGGTACACCCCGGACTGTGAAGCTAAGAAGAAGAAAAATCCGCGTCTGTAGCCTCACTAGATTTAATTCTTTTGTCCTTCTAACCATAGAGGTATTTTGAAGCGGACTCCTGCAGAGCAGAAAGCAGAAATATCAAGAGCAGCTCTCGCATAAGCACAAAGTAAGCCTATCTATTCCGTTATCCTTTTTACGCTGTTTGTTTTATCATTCTCATCATGATAAAAGAGTAAACTTTTAATGACACTTTTTGCATAAAAAGCAATGCAATTCAATTTATCAGCAGCCAATTAACTAATGTCACAGCTTATAAATAAAGTAAAGTGGAAAAAAATAAGTTCAAACACTCGAGAACAATCCTTTTAGCCATGTTTGCCACAACACTTGGACAGAAAATCTTATTTACATAGCAAGTTTGTGTTAGACACATAAAATACCGCAATGAATATCCCGCGCTCCTTTTGTCTGACACCACAAATCTCTTACTCACACACTGCTCTCCCTCTCCGCCTCTGTTGCATACCCTTGCTGCATCAATGCTCTTCACTTTTAATGCAAAACGCAAACACAAACTGTAAATACAAACTGCCTCAAGCAGAAACAAAAACAAACAACTTGCAGCAAAGTTTGAGTAGGGGTAGAGCTATTGAGGAGGGAGCGTTGGCATCGGGGAGTTAAACAAAAAACGTTGGCATTAGCGGGCGCAAAAGGCGCTTAAAATATTTTTCATGTACTTTTGCAACGCCAGTTGCCGCATTTTTTAGCGATTACTTCGACGCACAGTGGTTCAAATGCGATCTTTTTTACTTTTACTTAACTTTTTTAATTTTCTTAAAATAGTCATAATATCCATCTATCTAATAAGGCTCAAACAATATGGCAGTGTTGCTTAACGAATTCTTTTTATCTTAAATACCTTAAGGATAAAATGAAGGAATCTTAAGAAAGTATCAAAATGTTAAATTGGTCCACTAATTACAACAATTTTCATGCTACGAAAATGTTATGTTACATGACTCGAAAAAGTTGACGGTTACTGTTTTGACGAATTTTTGGAATAAAGTCGAGATTTTTAAGAGCGAATATATTTTATTTAGCTTTATTATCGTATTATCGAGTCATAAATAAAAGTAACGTGAAACCAGTCCAGAAAATAAGAGCGAACAAGCGAATCTAAAAATTTTCGTTTTTCTTTTGTAGGCTAAGTGCTTATCGGACCACCCTCGTATGTAACGAAAATAATGTATGGCAATAGCTACATAATTTTAATAATTGTGATGTCCTTGCAAAATACAATTTAAACAAAATATTTTTATTAAAATTTTTCGTCTTTTCTGCTCGATGACAAAAGATATTTTGAAGATGGTTTGTAAAGCAGCTACATAGCAACCATAAAAGTGTTCAAAAAATAAAGCTTTAATTTATTAGCTGCATCGATACTAAACACCCATTTGATGAGTGCAGAAGTGCTGGAGAAACATCTCTGTTGGCCAACATCGATACATAGATATATTAAACTTCGATACATCGATGCATCGATATAACATCGATGTTTTCTCCAGCACTACACTCATGTATTGCTTTCGCCGGGTGCGCAGGCTTTTAAATAAAAATTACGTATACGCAATGCAGTCCATGTAAGGCTATGTAAAAGTTAGCGTAAAATATTTTGTGCAAATATTTTGAGTATGTACTATTATTTTTTAACCCAGCAAGTTTAAGCTCTGTGCCAGTAATTTACGAGTTTATTCCAAAAATTTGCCAATTTAGGCCAATGTGATGTAAACGGTTACCTACAAGCACTTTACAGGTTCCTGGCGCCTTAGCATGTGACATTCTGCATCCTAAATCCGGACTTCTTTATAATTGTAACACATTACATTTATGCAAACTTACAATCAATTCTGCCATTTTGTCATATTTATTTTCTGATTGTTGCTTGACAAATAACATAAAGTTATTCAAAAAAGAAAAAAAAAAAACAATTAATTAAAAAACCTTTTCTGGCTTTAATTTATAACCTTAGTATCTGACGGGGAAAAAAAATCATTTCAATCATTAACCCGCAAGTCCTTATGTTGAAAGCCGAAAAGGCTCATTATGAAAAACGCTTTACTAATTAAATTTACCTTTAAAATTCGCCTTCGAGTATTTTTTGGCTTAAATACCCTGGGCCACTGTGCGACGTCTAGGCCACACAGCAAGCGGAAATGCAGCCATTATGGCTTGCCGCCATGGCAACTTCCGTTGTAGGACATACAAAAGGGAGAGCAAGTGATTGACTAAGGGTGAGAGATTAAGAGAGAGAGGAAGGCATAGAGCAGTTACGTTGCCATTGCCAGTTGAGTCCCTTCAAAACTTTGTCGTATCAAGCTTGACAATTTGCCGCATCATATTTCAATTTTACTTCTTTGTTGTAGAACCTTCATTTCAGTCAACATTTCAATAGACTAGGCAATTATTCATTTAGACTTTGAACTTTGAACTTTTCAACTAAAGAGAGCTGATTAAAATTGTATGCCAATACACAAATACACACAGTGCCGACCATTCATTACTCAAAATGTCAATGCTAGCTGTAAAGTTTTAAACCTTTTTGCATGCCATCCTGGCAATTACGTAACCAAAATATCTGGCTGCAGATTTAAAATTTCATGGTAAATTCCAATTGAGGTTGCAAGACCATACAAACTACAAAAACAACTGCAAGCAAAAAAAAACAAAAAAACAAGCAGTTGTATCATGTTTGACATGTGCCGCTCAAAAGGCCAACAGCCATAAAGAAAATCGTTTGCGACTACATTGAGAGCAAGGTTTGACCAAGGATTCAAGAAACTCAGCTGAACATGTTAAAGTATTGGGTTACACTGTTTATAAGCTCGTTGCAACAGCAAACAACCGCAAAACGAAATGGTCCATGTCTAGATGTCCTGAGAGTCGAATAGTAAGAAACCGTCGGCCATTTTGTCAGACCTAGTGTCTGACAGTCTGCAAACTTTTGCCACTTTGTGTGGTCGGAATGGTAATCAACATCATCAGGAGTAGTAGTCTACCTCGGACACTCTTGAGCTGTCTCTCTTTCCCCGTTTCCCTTGTCTTTACTAACATTCTTCCTTTTCCACAGGTGCAAAGGTTCAAATATGTGAGTGTGTGTTGACTACAACATTTTTTATATCTTTAGCTTTGGTCAGTTTGCTCCAAAAGTTTTCCATGCGCTTTGCAACCGCAAATTGTTTTCCGAGTTGGAAACTCTATGCACTTGGAGAAAATTAAAGTTTTGATCAGTTTAACCAAAGCATAAGTCTCTTAATACAAAACGTTTTAGAACATTTCTAAAAAAAACGCAAAATACGTTTGCATAGGAAGTTACTTTAGCCAAATTTTGCACTCGGAAGTTATTAAGAGTGTCCAAGCACTCAACTAAATTGTATCAATATCAAATAAATCAAAATAAATTTTCGAGTTCTTAAGTAATACTCCGAATTTAGTTTCAATATGATGGTACAGGGTATCTTAAAGGGGACTACTCGCGACAATAAAATAAATATAAGTTTATTATTTAACAAGGGTATGTTGGCAATGGGGACATTCCAACTATATAATATACTGTAGTTTTTTCAAATTTTTAAAGATTTCTTTCAATTTTGACGCTTTGAAGCATTTGTTTTTCGTGGGGCTCCGGGCTTTAAAATTTGCTCATTTTTGACTGCAATATTGAAAGTTCTTAAAGTTATTCAAAAAATACCATAAAGAGCCCATTTCTACTGAGATTTAAAAAAAATTGTATTTAACGAACATCTCTATGTGGATGGTACCACCAAAATAATTGTATGTTTAAATCTGCAGCATTGTATATAACAATTTTGGTGATTGTGGCATCTTCTTCTTTTTTGTTTTTTTTTTGTTATTTTTGTCTATAACTCCCGAATGCACATCCGATTTTTATACAACTATTGCATAAATAATATAAAATTATATATATTAATATTGTAATAAAAACAAGAAAGCTAAAACGCCAGCAAGGCTTCGGAGCTATTAATAAAAAACTGTTGCGGAGGTATTGTAGTCTAAATGAGTCTTGGTGACTGTACACGAAAAACTTTTACGAATATAAAAGATACGTTTTTTAAAAGTGAGCCTAGCATATAATTGTGCCAAATTTTTAACGGATAGCTGTCATACTATAGGGATGATTGATATTTATTTATGATTGATTTTTATCGATTCAAAAAGTGATCAGCTTCGCTTTTAATTTATATACATTTTCAACATTTTTTTTTATAAACCTAACTTTATGTTATGCTTATATTCTTAAAAAAAATCGCTTGCGCCATTAGCAACAAACACTGATAAACACAACACCAACAATTTGTAACTTGATGTGATGCTAGTATATCCTGCAGCCAAATATTTGTCTTAATATATGTACCATAAATTATGACAAAAACCCCGATATAGATTAAACTTGTTTAGCTTATTTTTCTTTTATGAGCAGAAGATAAAGCTTATCTTTTCCAGTGTACCACTCAAACTGCCAATCATCAAGCTATATCAAAATTCAATCTCTGAGTTTTTCATACATTTACTGTCTACCCTCTGACGTTAATTTTTTCTCCTCGTTTTTCTATCTCTTCTGAAATTTAAAACAAATTTTGCGCAAAATTGCTGTAAAATAGCAAAAAGGCAGTTGGACTCATCTGTAGCACATGTGTGGCACAAAATCCGCAGAGAGTTCAACAAATAGTAGAGTGGAGCATACAAATACAAATATAGCCACAAAATCATGTTCCATGCATAAGTATATGTAGTCTTTGCCAAACATGACCAAGCCAGTAAAGCTTGTTGACGGACAAAAGCAAATCCTTAAACGTCAGTTGCTTCTCGGCCATTTCTGTTCCTTGCTGTAAAAGTCTGTTCAGGTTTTACACTGTACGTAGCAGAACTAAAATTGCATTTTGTGGTTGCTTTTGTAATTTAGGTTTATCTTTTGCCACACACACTCACACATACACATAGGCACACAGATGCACGAGCACAAGTGCAATGATTGCTGTTGTGGCTAGCTCATGGAACCAACAGTGTGCACTGATATTTCTTGCTAATTAGTCTAAAGCTTAACCTCCCAAAATGGCAAACCAACCGTTTCACACTAACAATTTACGCTAAATTTAATTAAAATTGCAAACACTCAATTACACACGCAAACATACATAGATATTTAAAAAGATAAATACTTGTACTTAATACATATACTATTTAGCAAATTTAAGGTGTAGCATGTTGCACCATGGCCGACATCAGCAGCTTAGCATCTTGGTCAATTTTATGTTAGATTAAGCTTAGAAGCCTATTTGTTACTGCTTATGTTGGCATCGTCACAATCGGGATATTCCGACTATTTTTAATCAAAAAGTATTTATTTTATTGTAATCTACTTATTTTTTTTCTTTGGACCAAGGTTTCGTTCACTTTCCTTTAGCAATACTATAACAAAACACTCAGAATAATTATTCATACTAAACCATACTATGATCCAGTTGAAAAGATTCATTCTTACTCTGTAAAGCAAAATTGAAAAATTATAAAAATAAAGCAAACTTACTAGCTTACCAACTAATCTACTTATGAGTACATCTAAAAATTTTTCACTTTAGCTTTTTTTAATTAAACAAAGGGAGAGGGAGGTTTTAAATTAATGCAGTTTTTTCAATTTCATTTGAATATAACATCTGTTCGGAGGTTGTATAAATGCACTGGATATGGTACTGTACGTGTAGGCAGCGAACTTCTCTACTGGGGAATATAACGAGATATCGGATAAATAGCAAATCTTGATCAACCCGCAGCAAATGCGCACATTTGTTGCTCAAGCTCGTATAGTCCCCGAATCCCTTTTTATTATAGACAATCATGGCTATATTGTTTTGGCTGTTCATGCTGAGAGTATAAAAAGTCGGAGATGCCTGCTTCTGTCCTTTATTTAAGCCTTGGATCTTCGGTAATAAATAAATCACTGAAGGTTGCTACAAACTGAGCTTGGACATACTTTTGTGTATTGCTACTTCATTATGCTGTAAAGATCATACAAAGCGTGTTCCTACTAAATCCCATTATAATTATTAACATCCATTTGCATATTAGAACAATGTCGAACATATAAATCTTTAAAATACACAGCAGAAAACTGCATTTGCCATTGCCAAAACCCATGCCTCACTCCATTTGAGCCCCTCACCTCAAAGTTTCGAGATGATGATATTTAATTTTGCGATATTTTTAAAAAAATACATATATTTTTATGATTTGCAGTTTTCTTTTTTGAAGAGATTACTTGGCTACCCCTAAAGGTATGCTATGATTTGTAAATGCATGCCATTTTAAATCATTGCGTCCTGGTCGATCGGTCATAGAAAAAGATGATGACTAAACCTTCTTCAACAACCTGATCTCAGAAGTCGTCAGCTGATTCAAGTCGCGCCAATACCTGGTACCCCTCTATTAATTCGAGAAAACATTTTTGCAAAAATAATGTAAATGATTTTTGTATAATAACACTAGTTTACAAATTTAAGGGTCATCGAGTGAACCTTCGTAAAAAAGTGTTTTTTAGGGTAATTTGGGGTCGAGAAAAACGAAAATGGCAACCTTTTTTTTTTTCTTAAGCACCGTTTTCGAGATATTTTCGAAAAACATTTTTTTGGGCACTTATTTCAGTTATTTTTCAATATCTCGGAACTTTCGTATATGGTTCCATAATATATACAATTCTTACCTGATTTTAATGATCTTAGACTCGAAATGTTCGTAAAAGAATTCTCTTTCAGCTTAAGGCTTATCATTATTTTTAAATATTTTTTTTCGTTAATAAAAAGCAATCCGAAACTTTATAATTTTGAAAAATGGTAAAAAATTAATTTAGACTTTGGTTGCTTGTAACTTCTATAATTTTTACTTAATCTGTACATAATCATATAATACTGTAAAGAGCAAATCAATACCATTCGATCTAATCGTCATGTCGATACAACATTTTGTTCACGATATATTGAAAAATAACTGACTCAAAAACATGTTTTTCGAAAATATCTCAAAAACGGTGCTTAAGAAAAAAAAAAAAAAAATGTTGCCATTTTCGTGTTTTTCGACCCCGAATTACCCTAAAAAAACACTTTTTTACGAAGGTTCATTTTTCGTGTAAGCTAGTGTAATCTATTATTTGATTTTTTTTTTAAGTTTTCAGATATACAAGTATTTTTATAAAATACAGTTGTCTGAAGTTATGGATTCGCTAATCCATCGCTGTATCGCTGGAAACATCATTGACAAGTCAGTAAGCCAGTCTTATGGCCAATTTTGGCTGTCATTTTAGTCAGAATTCATCGTCTTCTTATTATTGGCTGTTCTTTCTTTTACTAAAAAGTTTTGAGCCTTCTGATAGGATGGTCATTTAGAGGATTCTTCGCCGACCTCTTACATGCCTTCAAGCCGATCGTTTAAGCGGCTGACATGCTTGTATACTCGGAGGTCTACGGCTTAAAGCCTTATGTTCCACACTTAAAGGGACGGGAAGAAATATAAATATAATACGGTCTCCGATTTTGTTACATACCAATCATGAAGGGCCTTATTTGAGGAATAGCCAAACGACCTGTTGGATCAATACCTTTGAAACCGTTGAAAAAAATCAACATTTTATTCACTTTTGACTTCTCTAAACGCAATTTTTTCGATATCGGCTGGTCTACTGGACTCCATTCAGCGCTTTGACGCTTTGTTTCGGTATCGTATTTAAAACATAACATTTCATCAGCAATTACAATATTGTATTAAAAAGGAAGCTTGTGTTCTTCACGGTCTCTATATTGACATCCTAATATATTGAGTTCTCACCATTTTTGAACGCCAGTCAATTTGACCAGCAGAAACTTTATATATAATATATATGGGTCATTCTCTGTCAAACCAGCCACACCCTCCTCACACTTAAATTTTTTAGATAAATCAACTTTTTTTTTTTGCGAAAAAGGGTACAGCTTTTCCTAACGTGGGGATACGCTGCATCATTTTTTTTTTTTGGTGTTTCAGTATGAAGCACCCGATGACAGAGCTCGAACCGTCGATCTCCATACCAACTTGAGATGATGCTTACCCGTCTTCAGCCATTACCAAATTAAGGTTTCTTTGGAGCGTTGTTTCGACCGATCCCGAGCATGCTGTGATCATGGCATGGCCTGGATGGAGTGCCCAGCCTTCTATACCGTCAGTATATTTGAAGGTGACCCTCTTGTCCCAGTCCGAGTATACACATTTGTAAGTATAATATATAGTAACTTCGTTCACAGCAGACCCACCATTGATCACATGTTTAGTGTTTCGTGATCACCAATGACTCACGAAGAAAATCATATTCTTCTGCCCATCTCTAAATAACTTTACAGAAAATTGTCATTGTTGTTGTTGCTATTGTTGTTGTCAAACAATTTTGAAAACACTTAATGCTTCATTGCACAATGCATTGAATGAATGGTTCGAGTATACAGCTTCTTTCAATTCATGTTGAACATTTGGCATTCTTCGATTGCTTGTTGCCTTTTTGTTGCTTTGTCTGTATGCCCATTGCTCCGTCTGTTTGTCCTTGGCTGACTTTATGCCATATGCTTAGTTTCTCTCTGTGTGTGTGTGTGTATTTATGTGAGTTGTTGTACCTCTTTCTTTTACAAATCAATTGCTCAAACAGTATATATGCAGTAGAGAACTCAGTTTTCAGTTTCCTTTGCTCAATATTTAGTCGAGCATGAAAAGTCTTTTGCTTAGATTGAAAACGGAAATGGTAAAAGTTTTCTGGTTAGCATATATTATAATCTTTTTTTTTTCTTGTTTCCTTTCTAGCTACAATCACTAATCATAGTTAAGCTCCGAAAGAGTTAAACAAAACACTTGATATGCAAATGCACTATATGCGCCATTCCTAGAAACCTCTCAAATGTAGGCAACACTTTTTTCAAACTACTATCATGACCACTGTCCGTAAAGGCTCCCAAAAGTGTCCAATTGTTATGGCTAGGAAGTTTCAACGGAAGTAGCCATATTTAGTTTTTTTTTTTTTTTTTTGGTTTTGTTCTTTAAGCTAGCCAACAAACTGCTACAAATTTGAGAGCAAAAACAATTAATGGTCGAGCTATACTGTCGTGTATATAAAGCTTAAAATAAAATGCAGCAAAAGATGTTCAAAGAGGATAATAGAAACATAAATTTAAGCCGCTTTAAGAACATCTAATTTTATATACTCTTTATGTCTTAGGAAAAAAAAAAAGATTTGGTCAGCTTTGAAAAGATTTAGAACGTAAGTAAATGCTTAATTAAGAAAAAAAATTATTTTCATTTTTGAATCCAAATTATTTAAAGAGCGTAAGAGTTGGCACCTGGTATGTTTGAAAAGGAATAATTTCTGCAGAGTTCTTCCATGCATTTGGATTTTTTTTTTTTTTGGAGTCTCTCACAAAGAGTCTGGGTACTGCGACCTGAAGATCTATTGTACCATAGGGCATTGGGACATTGTGGTTCGCGAGTAGTTACCAATGGGCTTATCCGGAAAGTAGCACGAATAAAAAGTGAAAAGCAGCGTAACACTAAAAAGTTACACTCGAAGAAGCCATCAAAGAATCGTAAGTTGATGCTTGTTGTCAAATTTAATATAAGAGGAACGAAAGCAAGAACGGTGAAAGATGACGCGAAATTGGTTAAACAGAAATGCCTTTTGGGACCTGACAAAAATATAATTCGGAAATGGGACAAGTGTATGCATAATATTTGATAAAATATTAATAAGAGTATTTGAATAATATCCGAAGACTGGCAGATACCAAGAATTGGGTAGCAAAATTATAGACACTAAATAAACGTAGTTTTCAAGTAATCCTAATGCTCAAAAATAACACTAGGTCAATAGCTGGTCAAGAGTTTTGCCAGAGATGGGGGAGTTGTTTTTGTAATGATGTGTGCTTAAATTAATAAACTCCCCCATCTCTGGCAAAACTCTTGACCAGCTATTGACCTAGTGTTATTTTTGAGCATTAGGATTGCTTGAAAACTACGTTTATTTAGTGTCTATAATTTTGCTACCCAATTCTTGGTATCTGCCAGTCTTCGGATATTATTCAAATTTATAAAAATTTTTCGGCCTCAACTCCCATTGCCATTTTTAAATATTATTGTTTTATTTCACAAAATAATCATAAAAGGCTTTCTGCGGCCAAAGCATCTGAATTCCATGTTCTTGGGATAGCGTAAAATATTGGTGCACCTAGTTTCAATTGTTTCCATGAAAGTTTGCCTTCCTCCTTTTTGCTCAAGGACGCTTAGTTTACAAGATATAGCCAATTGAAGCTGTAAAAATAAACTTTAGCCGATTGGCTTAAAATTTTTATTCCAATGTAGTATGAGATGCAACTGACACGAATCCGTGCCTCCTTTTGCTCTAGGACGCTTAGTTTACGAGCTACAGCCCCCAAAATAACATTTGTGTACCCTGTACCCGATAGTTCAAATATCCTCTTTGACTAAACTTTCGATCTTAAAAAGATGACGTTCGTTAAAGTCGGGCGCGCACAACTTTGGAATACCCTGTACCACTAATTGCAATAAAGTCCGATATATTACTTAAGCACTCTAAAAGACAGTTGATTGCCAAAGGATACGATATCTTCACAAACAAACGAAATACAACGAATTTTGAGCAAAAAACCGATTTTGATCAAATTTGGTACAGTGCACATTGGGCCAGAAAGCCGATTTTTTGGCATAAATTCAAAAAATTCATAAAAATTTTTCATTTTGTAGTCAATACCCTAGTTACAAAAAATTCACAAATATTATTGATTTTATTGCAACCCTGAAGTTTTGGCAGCCCTTCAAAGTTACATGTTCGATCAGCTGCGCGTTGCAGTAAAAACGGCGCGAAAATTTTTGTTAACTTTGCGAGCCTGTATATTTAATAATTTTAGATAATAAGTTAATATTAATAATGGAAAATAAAGGTACGGGTATGTAGAATTTTTATGATAAAAAGGTGTTTTCTAATATTTGTTAATTTTTTATATACATGTATTGCTTTGTGTTGTCCTAAATTAGAGAAAACTTAACCAACTTGCCCGTCTATTATGGAATAAAAACTAACTTTCTGCAAGCTTCTGCAAAAAAGTATTTATGTAACATTAAAGTACAAAACAAATACTAATTTACCCTTTTTATGCTTTTTGCGGGTTTTTGCGGCTTTTCGGGTATTGCCATTTTGAAGCTAAGGTTAAGTTCTGCTATGCAACGCTGCTCAATATCTGGAATGACAATAGTCGAAAGGCATCCGATGTTTCGCGTTGGATATTTCATAAACTTCAAGACTACAACTTCAGCGCAGAGAAAAGTATGAAATTAATGCAAAAACAAAAAACTTTTTTATTCATATCCAAAGAAACTTGCCAAAATGCGGCAGAAATTTGAAAACTTTTAAGGAAAAACATTTCAAGTGGTATCGTCAAAAATGATTTTTTCATTCGATAGCTTAGGTTCGAAATCTTCAACCAAGCCTATAAAGTAATTTTTAAACACAGTAGGGCTTCCACCGATGGAAAATAGCGATGCTGGACCACGTTTAAAGAGAAATTTAGCATCCGATTTAGCAGGTAAACAACGCCACCACACACCACTTCTTGTGCACATTGCTGCAGTTTCGGTCAAAAAATCAAATGAAAAAGAAACGGCTTTAATATTGAAAAATACTTTGCTTGCTTCAAATGGCCGAAAACGAGTAAGAAAAAAACCTTTTTGTTTCGGAGCGAGTACTCTTAACGCCCTCTGAGGCTTTGGCTTTTTTGCCAATATTGCAACATTCGGAAGCTTCACAAAAGCCGATCTTCCGATATTTGTCCCAGTTATCAGTAAGAGTAAGAGAAGCCAAATCCAAATGTAGACCTTTGGGAATAATGGTAACCGATAAATAAAAGATATGCTCAAAGCAAAAGAATACTATTACCGGCAGCTGTGATTGACCTTTTAGAACCGAAAAGTGTTAAAAATAATTGTGATAATTATATCCTAAATAATAATAGTAATTTTACAGATAATCATAGTGACACTGATAATTGTAACACTTCCACAGATAATAGCACTGATCATTCTGAAGACGAAAATGAAAATGTCTTTTCATCTGAATTATATGTGGAAATCGACTGTTCAAAATTGATTGCACCTTGCTTTATTCGAAATTTTCATATTATTTATAAACTAAAATTTAAATTGGCATTGATAAAACTAAATTATTAATGTATATTTAAAAATCGCGTCAGGAATAGTGCAATAGTCAAAAAATCACACCCAGAAAAAATGCACCTTATATGGGCGGGGGGAGTAGGCGTGGTCGGATCGGTCTGAAATTTATCTTAGTTCTTATATATGTCATTACAAACAACTACACCAAATTTCATGCCTGTAGCTTTATTTTTCGAATTTATGCCAAAAATTTGGCTTTCTGGCCCAATGTGCAGTGTTGGGAACTATAAAAAACTTTCGAATTATCCATCTAAAACTTTTTTTTTCCGAGGTCCCCTGAAACACCTCTATGGGAGCTATAAATAGAGCCCCGATATCAAAAAAATTAAATAAACTTGTCTCCCGTAGGATACTGACGGGTCTAATCTGAAAGATTGGTTGCTCTAGGTCTTACCAACTTTGAGATCTAGGCGATCATACAGACGGACAGACGGACAGATGGACATGGCTATATTGACTTCTCTAGTCACCTTTTGGGGGGACTCCGACGTCTCCTTCCGTATGTTACATACATTTTCGGCTGACGTTAAATACCCTTTGTACCATACGATACAGGGTATAAATATCGAAAAATATTAGGTATTAAAGGTATTATTACTACACCCAACAAAACTACGTTTTCCAATTAGGATTGGGACTTAAATACTGAAGCTACTATTATAAAGTATGAAAAAATATAATTTTTTTCGGCAATAAGGATACAGGGTATTCTACTGTTTTAAGGCTATCATAAAAAAATATATATATACCTATATAAAAGTGTGAAAGCCAAACGGAAAATTCTGATTTTTCATGCTTTTTTTTTTTTTGCATATTTAATGCTAGAGCTTAAAAAACTTTAAATTAAGGTGTGTGGGTGGATGACTCTATACGTATGTAATAGTACAACATATATATACATATAAATGAGTGAGTGTGGCAGCAAGGCAGTTGGCGTCATGCATGAGCTGCATCATTTGCTTCGTTTGCAGCATTGTTTTAAATATGCTGCTGCTGCTGCCCAAGCTGATGGAAAGATGACGATGATGGTAACGAAGATGACGATGATTGTGATAATGATGATGATGATGTTGGCGTTTATGACGTCGCTGTTGCTAGTGTAGGTGTTGGCATCATCTGGCGGGAAATGCAGCCATCTTGGTTGATGCTTAATGCGCTCTATTTTAGAGTGCACACCTAAGAAGCATGCATTAAATGCGACCAAGCGTTGCCATATTGTTTACGGCCCTACACTCTCCCTTTCTTACACTTGGACTACTCCGACTGCCGTTTCTAGCCATTTAACATTTTTAATTGCAAGAGCATGGTGTTCGGGCTCAAGTGTAGTTAATAGTTTTGTAATGTTCTGGCAATTGTTGCAGTCATATGCATAAATATCTTTTAGACATAAGTGAGGGATATTTTAATGCATCTGTATGATGTAGAATGCATGTAAAAAGCTTTTAGATTAATGCACGTTTTTTATTTAAAGCCCAAATGTTAATTGCTGGAGCACTTGTCTACTGAAGATGGCTTGAACTTTTAAGTTGGTCCAGGTAAATTTGGTAAGAAACTCATTAGAGGAATACACTGTTTACGTTTTCCGATAAAGTGAGTGATGTGGATGTAACCAAGCCTAATGAAGGACAAGGTGTACGCAGTGTCGATAATATGTTAACATTGCTTTTAAGGAAAGTATTGCCAAAAGTAACTTTGGGAGTTTTAATATAATCTCTAGAACACTTCGTAGCACGAAAGTTTTAATAGTGGAATGTTAGCTACCGAATCCGAATAAACTTCATCTAAGTAGGTATTATGAGTCGTAATTCTTATCGTCATCGGGTTCGAGGTGTGCATTTGAACAGAAGTATAGTCGGACACGATCTCGAGGTCGTTCATAAGCTGTGTCCCAATTAGAGCTGTTAGCACTGTTTCTACCGTGGTGTGTAAAAAGACAAGATTCAAGCCAAATCCAGCACCCAATTTACTGTAACTGTGAAAGAATTGAGCTCTAGTGATACTTTAACGTACATTATTTTTTTTCAGCCTAATTCTTTTTATTGATATTTGAAGCACACAGTAATACTAGTAGAAATGCGCTCTATTATAATTTTAAAGTACATTATCTTCAATCTGCAATTAGGATCTAAGCCATACCCTGCAACCAATGCTTCTGATTAACTTTTGAAGTTCAGATACGCTTAATAAAAATCAAAGTATAATAAAAGTTTCTTAATCTTTTTCAGATTTTTTTTTTTTTTTACTAAACTCTAAGCCGGTTCAGTTTTGGGCAAATTGCGATCAAAAGAAATACTTCATTTAAATATTTCGAGACTCTGCACCAAATATCATGAAATACTTTAGTGCTTGCACTATTTTGGAATATATCAAAATGAACTACTGCCATGTTAATGATATATTTTAAGTAAATATTTTTCTTTTAAGTTGCTTTCAAAACGTTTCAGTATTTGTAAGTTAACATGTTTTAAGACACTAAGCAAAATATTCTGTAAAGCTTCAGGTGTTCATGTTGCTTTAAGCTTAATGCTATCAACTGAAATATTAAGAGCTGCAGACAGCCAGGATACTGTCGCCGTCCATCCTGTTGTTGTTGTTTTTAATGTTCCTTATGTTGTTCTCGTTGTTGTTGCTGTTGTTGTTGTAGCTAAAAGTGCTTTTGCATATTCAAGTTGTTTTGTTTCAACGACTGCTCCCATCTGCCCTTGTTTTGTCATCTAAAATGAATTTTTTAGCAGCCATACAACATAAATTCTACACTTCTTAAGCTCCACCCCCTACAAGGAAAACTTACCCCACCATGTTGTTGTTTATGTTGTATGCTTTTGAAGTTTCCTTCGGAGCGGTAGCAAAAAAAACAACAACAACAACAACGCATTTTTCCTGGGGGAACTTTATTTGTTGTCAGTTTAAAGTCGCGCATATAAGTTAATATTTTTATAAAGATTTCGTTTAGACTTAACCTGTCAGTTGGGTTTTGTTTAGCATTCATACTTATATAATATGTATGTATAAAAATTGACTTATGCGGCATTGGAGATTAAAAGCTTATACAGCAATGTACAAGTATATAAAGTTTGCACCAGGGCTGTCATCATATTCTCTTTGCCATTTTTCAATTATGTTCAATCTAGCGAAAAATAAACGCGTCGCTTAAGTCAACGGCTGCAAAAAAAAAAAAAAAACCGAGTAAAGTGACATAACCGACTATGCTATACACTGTACATTTGTATTAGAGATGGGCTAGGGACGCTAAGCCCATCTTCTCCAGCAATTCCGAAATTAATGGCGTGTGCTGAACCCTTTTTTCCGAATGTATTTCGTTTGACCTGACTGACCGACTGATCGAAATGATGGATCAAAGTTTATAAGGGAAGAAATTTATTTTCATCAAATCGTCGTACAACTTGGCACATGTGATATTAAAGAAAAAAATTTATAAAGAAGTTACTTAACAGAATAAGCATCACATAACGAAATATGACATGCTGTGTGTGTATGCGTAAGGGTATCGAGCAAGTAAGTAAGTGGGGCGTCCCAGAACTGTTCGACCTAACATACTAATGCTGGTAAATTATTTTAAATTCCATTTTTTTTATTCATTTTATTTAATATATAACACAGGTCCACAAATACCGGGGTCATATCAGTTGTTGGAAAGTTAAGGGTTGTTTTCGAAGTAATTTGCTGCTTAGAATCCGAATCATTAGAATTGACCCGTCACGTTAGGATTTTGAGATATTTGAGGTTATGTACGCGAAAAACGGCGTTTTTTCCTACTACATGGTATAATTTGTATTAAACCAATATTTTTCAAAAGATATTAAATGAAACTTAAAAGCTTTTTTTTTCTTTTTTATATATATGTATAATTTATTTATTATTTTACATCAAGTGTTTTATATATGTATATAAATATCCTAATCGAATTTATATTATTAAATTTATTATTTACTTTTAAAGGCTGGAACGCGGTGCTTGGAGGGGATCTCATGACCGCACCCATTATTTAAGGTAATTCGGCCCCAAGCTATGGAACTTTTTATAATATTCATACTAACGACCATTCAAATGGTAGAAGCTAAAGGGTTCAATTTGTAGCGTGAAGGGGAGCAACTGTTTAAAAAGCACGAAACCATCTATCGGGTGGGCCATCTGTTGGTTCGTTTGTTAATTGGGCAAATGTAATATACCAAATGCAAGTTTGAAGCTAGTTACTTGTGTATGAAAATAATATCACCCAATTTTCGATGCATTTTTTGACGACAACTCATCTGGCAGTCCTCCCAACCATTGAACGAATAAGCGATGCTGATAATGGTCCGTGGGCTTCAATTGTTGCTTCATTTAAATCTTGTAAATGCAGATTGGCAAGCAAAATTTGGACGGGAGTGTGCTGAATTATGAGTGTATACGAGTATAGCTATATACCCATCGAATTAATAGTAAGAATAAAATCCTAATCGAATAGATGTTAAAATCAAATAGTGGACCAACAATAATTTTTTATTAAGATACTCTAAACTCATAGAGTAAAGAGTATATTATGAACGGTAAGAACCAGCAGAGCACTTCAAAAGGCAACCGGCATAGCGCCCCTAAGCAGGCAATTAAAATCTTTAAATCACTTCAAGGATGCGGCAGAGCATGGAATAGCAGCAAATCTGGAAAAACCCCCATCTAAGGGGTGCGCTAGAAAACCCTGCCGAGCTACGAGCACGGCGTTGCAATTATTTTTCCTTTCTAATGGATTACGTGAGGTAATCTTGTACCGCAAAAGCGTCTTACTTACTTTTTAATAGCCATCCCGCCAGCCAGCCAGCCAGTCAGTCAGTCTGTCTGCCAGCCAGGTGACGATACCTTTACCTGCTCTAGCCACTAACTCAAGCAAACTCTAGTGACTTTTGCGGCGCATTACTCACTGTCAACTGTCGAGTGCCTTTAGCCCCAAAGTCCATTCGTTGAAGGCCCTGAAGCAATCGCCACGACTAATTGCCAGGTTTTTGGTAACGCAAAAGGTTTCTCTCACCAAATATTTCGTATCAATTATGACCATGTTGGGTTCTGGTTTTTGCCCAAAATTCTGTTTTCATTTTGCTCAAATTTTGCCAATTTAGTTAGCTGGACCTCGCTGTTGTTGACACTTTTTCTGACAACTTATTTAATGGCCAGCCAACATAAGCCACTTAGGTTCTACAATAGATTGTGCTGGGATACAAACATATATGTACTATACAATATTTCTGTTCTTGGCTCAATTTTTACGCTCGTGTGGTTTTGCCTGGTTTTCGTTTCTAATGGCTTACTTCCAATGGCGATAAATATTTGCTTAAACTTGTGGTTGTAGTAATAATTTATACACTGCGCGAAAGAAAACGAGTAAGTATAAATAAAACTTGAGTGTGATAAAAATGTCTAAAATTAAGAACACTTGATTGTTTAAATCTACGATAAGCGGAATATCTATATTTTTACTCAATTTTCAATGAATATTAATTTATCTTATGTGAATGTATAACCGGTTCAAGAAATGTTACAAAGGTATTTTACAATTTTCATCTTGTTTTAAAAACTTTACCGAAAACCAGTATTTCAAAAATCTCTTCGAAAATCTTAACATCTTATGAAAATGTAAAACCGAACCGCTAAAAAACTAGAGCGATAGGTAAACTGCTTGAACTGCTTGGTATAGTATAGGAGGCTTACGCTTGACGCGCTATTTATTGTTTGGTATTAGTACGCAGGTTGATTGCCTTAGTGCGTAGATGCAATTGGTGAGTAGGTGATAGGGATAGTGTTCGGTACGGCGAACTTTTTCTTTTCTATGAAGAAAGATAAATAGAAAAGATGAGTGCCGTTTAGGATTAATTGTTGGTTCGGGAAAGAGATTTAAAGAAGTACATGAATTAAAAAATATATATTAAAAAAAAAGTGAGAGACAATCGTCCTTTGAAGACCGAATGATAAAGGATTAAATTGATTAGTAGCGCATTGGATGCCACCGCTCCGGAGAATATACATTACGAGCCGTGCCATCAGAATAATATATCTGGGTCATCCAAAGGTTAATACCTATAATTTATATTATATTTTTTTTTTTTTTAACATATTGTTATCAAATATCTTTTATTTTCAAACATTGTTAGTTTTAAGCATAAAGTTGTTTAGTTCTAAGTATGAAATATCATTTTGAGTACAAAACAGTGAGCGTGAGGGCTTGTAGAGTGTGGTGTAAAAACAATACCGCAAAAAGGCGGAAATACAAATTTTAAGCCCAAAGCAATATCTTATTCATTTAAAATGTCAGATGTTTCAGCAAATTATAAATTTTTTGTGACATTTACCCTGAACATAGCTGAGTTATCCCAGCCGTAGTTTTAGACTAACCCAGAGGTCGTTACAATCTTGTCGTACAAATGTGACTTCATGCAAAAAAGGAAAAGCACATACTTCTGAAATAGAATAGGTTAATAGTGCAATCTGTGTGAAACTGTGACAACTACATAGCAAAGCCTGCGATAAAGTGAAATCTAAAGAACGGAAAAACGGTTTAAAACTTAAAATAGATGATTAAACCTTTAAGAACAACAAAGCAGAACATGCACATTACTCTTAGCTATGTCCATAAAACCCAATTTTGTGCATAGTAAGAGCTGTGGTTGATGCCCCATGTCCGAATGGAAATTAATTAAGTCACCAAAAAAAAAATGCGTGTAGAATATGTCAAATTGGTTTTATGGGCGTTTCGCTGATGTCATTCTGTTGCTGAAAAGTATGCTATAATTTTTGTTACTCACAGGCTTATTATACCTGTAATAAGATCTTAATTTTATAGTGCACACAACTTAATTGATACTCTGACGAATGGTTAATTACATTTTGCTTGAACATGTCCCAGTCTTTGTAAGCCATTATGTAGTTTAATGTCTGCAGCTCGTTATATCTGTCAGTGTATTTACATATGTATGGAATTTGTTAGCTCTGCTTTGTGTTAGTTAGTATTTCGCAGAATTCACATACTTAGCTTTAATATTCCCTTTTGAATTTAATGCGCTGTGCTCCAAATGTGTGCAGCGAAAGTACACTAAGAGAAATTAGTAGCACTAAGTGTTGATTATTTTGTAGCCTTGATATATTGCGAGTCGTTTTGCGATTTTACCAAAAAAGTTGCTACCTTAGAAGTTATTTACAATTAAATAGTTTTTTTTGGCGGGCTTTATTCGCTTTTAAACGTTTCCGTTTTTTAGGAAGAAAAATAATTGGTTTTTTATTTTTTTTTTATTTTTAAAGCACGATTTTTGTAAGCTTTGGCCTTGAATATTTTAAGACTAATTAATGATATTACACTTTAAAAACTTGCTATATAGTTCAAAGTTATTATCTTTCCACTTCGAAGAGTAATGCTTATTTGACAATATTTTAATATTACTGTGGAGATGATCCCTAAAATATGTAGTTACCAATTTTTTTATTTTACGCTTTGAAAATGAAATCAATTCTAAATTGTTATTGAAACAGAAAAGTTTTTTAAATTAAAAATCTATATAGTTTTTTAAACAGCATTTTTGTTATTTTAAAGATCACATCTTAATTTAAAAAAAATTGGTTAATAAATTAAACAATTTTTTATTAATGCAATATATTTTTTTTAAATTCTGTTTTATTTTTCATTGAAAAAAATTTGTTCAGATATTCACTAATACGTAGTTATGGCTTCTCAAAAAAAAGTCTACCTGAATATATTTAGTTATCGATAACTTGATAAATAGTCGGAATTTCGCAAAAAGGCACAGCACAACCAGTAAGAGTTAGAGGTCTGAGGTTTTGCATAAAGTTTTATGGAGCAAGCCCACTTGTAAATTAAAAAGAAAATTGAAAGCCATGACGTAATCCGCAAATTGGGGTATTAAATATTTGAAGGGTTGGTGCTTAATAAGAAGGGGTGTTCGGTTCGCCAAAAAATAAAAATTTTTTGCTTATTAGGCCTACACATGTCTACGAGTACAGGGCTGTATAGTAGTGTAGTATAACGTGCTAAGTTCGATGGCGATAGCTAATGTATAATGTATGCCTACAGAAAGTTCAAAAAAGGGCTACCATTTATACAGTACTGCTAGTATCTTCTGAAGTTTTATCCGGTCTTAAAAGTGAAAAACTAAGCAAAGTTAAGACACAATAGATTTTATATAAGAGAATTTACCAAGCGACTTTTTGGTAAGACTTCGAGATCTTCGTGATCTGGGTGTTTATACGTATAGTCAGATATGTAAGAGAGATAAAAATATAAACAAATTTTTAATCGAAATGGTATTTGATTGGGGCATATTATTAACTCTCTTTAATTAGAAATACTTTAATGCTTAAATTCATTTACAAAATTTATTGGACCTCATTTTACTCCCAAACCTTGTACTATATACATGTACATGAAGTATATTTCTCATTTTATGAACTTTTCTGTTTGCATAACAAAACCCTTTCTACAACAAATGTGCATTAATGAGACCACTTTTGTTTTGACGCAAACTTTCAAAGGAAAATAAACCATACGTGTACATTAGGGTGGCCAATTTGGCAACAACCCACGATTTTAACAATCTCGCCGCCACCCTAATGCACGTAATGTACTACGTATATAGCGGGTGATTTTTTGCGCTGTTGGATTACGCAATCATAAATATATTTTACAAATACACTGCACTTATTAATAATAGAATATCGCGCTATTCGATAACTTCGATCGTTTTACTTTCCTCACAATTGACCAACTGATCGAGATATTAATACTGATCACCAATTTTAAACTATTGGACGTCATGCCACCTACTACATCAGGGATCGGAAATCGCGCGGATGGCTGATTCACTTGCAAATATTCTTGTAAAGTATAATGTGTTCGTGCAGCTCAGATAGCTGGATTCAGGACACTTCTTTTTTTCTTTCCATGGATTTGATCGATAATTTCGGCGTAACAACCTCTTTTTGGCTACCTGAATGTTTGACGTCACTTGTGCTGTTAACTCATAAAACGACTTTGACTAAATTGATGTTGCAGAGTCCCCCTTTCGGGGATGTTCACCGAAATTCACTTTTTTCCATTTTCGCTAATATTTACGAGCTGTAAAACACAAATTATATGAACTAGTCCATTAACAGTAAGTACTTAATTAGAGTAGTGTTGCACTTAAAGTTACTAGAGGAAAGTTAAAAAATTTACTTCTAACACATGGTAAAATTATTGAATGAATACGGAGGATATAAGCCATTTCAACAATGTACAACATATTTGGCCGCGCTCTGAAAGCAAAAACGAATACATTTTTTTCGTTTTCGTTTTTGCGTGCTGTTGTAAATATGTTTTTGTTTGTTGTAAATATCTTTCGAAATTTTCCATACTCTGTGATAGTACAGCTCTGAACCTTTCGATTACATCATATCGTATTTTCGTTTGATTCAAACATTCTTAGTACTTTATTGTTTTAGTTTATAAATAAATTTACATATTAATATTACTTGAGCTAAAATATTTATAAAAATTAACCACGATTCGAGTGAAATGCTTTATATGCCAGAACTAGAAAAAAAAATTAAAAATAATTATCAACAAATATCGAACTTCAAATTGGCATAAATGGCATCAAATATATTTTAAAAAAAATTTCAGTATAAAAAAAATTCACTTTTGAATCTATTTTGCTAACTCGATTTGATCTCGTTTTGGTGAAATTGGGAGCAGCAAACTTGTGGTATACGAATATTTTATTCGTTATTGCTTTCTGAAGCACGGCCGATTTATGTTTTTTTCGTTTATATGATATCAATTCAAAAAATGCTATAAAAACCACCCGATATCTATAAAGCCAGCATAAACATGAACAACATGTGTTTTATGTCTGGCATATGGCAGCCACACCCCCAAAACTACGCCTACTTTTAGCATTTTGTGTACATGTCCACAACAGTTTGTTTTTTCTTTTTTGGTTTTGTTTTGTTTTTTTCGTCTACATGACGCAATTCATAAATAAAATATTTTTAATTACAGGCAAATTGTTGTCAACAACAAGAACAACAGGAACAATCTTTCAAAAAAGGATCAACATCGTCAGCTTCATCGGAATGAAATGTGAAAGGTACATGATGAGAAGAAGGGAAAGAACGTACGTTGCTCATTTTAATGAGCTGCCGCCCTACACACAGATACATACAGATACGTGACAAGCACATGTATTCAAACATACATACACACACACTCACCTATACATATTGTCGATGACTCTTCTCACTCGGAATTGTTGTTGTTGTTTTTGCCTCTGCTCGCACAGAAGATTAAATTTTTAATGAGCCATTTGTGGCAAAGGTGCTTAATGCATATTAACTTTAATGCTGCTTTTAAATTGCCAATTTTCTTGCAGTTTTTTATAATGTATTTTTTTTATGTTGTAGTTGTTACTGGTGTTAAATAAATGTACGATATTTAATTAAAAATTTGTTTAAGATTTTAACAGCGAGGTTTAACTTTAGCACAAAAGTTAACAACAGCAAAGAAGTACATATAAAATGGGTATTTGTAAATTTAGTTTTTTTTAAATACAATAAGAATCTGCTATTACATTTTGGCGTGACGTTTGTACGAAAAAAAAAGAAAAAAGCTTTTTGTATTTACTTGCGTAGCAATAAAGTAGCAGTATATTTAGTGAAAAAGCGCAATACAGTCGAGGCGGTGCTCAAAAGTGTAATAACCTGTAACTTTATTCTTGAAAAAAATTATATTTCTGCATAGTCCTTAAAAAAACTTTCCAATTAAAATTTTTTTTTTTGTTGGAAAAAAAACGATATTTATACTTATAAGTTTCGTAATTTTTTACCGATTTTGATGACAATCGAAAGTTACGTCAAAAAAGTTATTTAAGTTTTAAGTTCATACATATATTGTGGGATAGGTAGGGGGTCCGCATTGATAAAATTTTAATGTGCATTTGTTCAAGAGAGCTACATGAATCAGCTTGTTGATGATTCTAGGTCACTTGCTACGATAATTACGTAGAGTCAAATATTGACTACGCGGGAACGAGGAAATATATTGTCATAATTCAACAAACTTCATCTTCTATATATATATATCTACAGGAAATATGCGCACCGGCTGGTAAAGTTTCGTGTCTCTGGCTCTTATAGTCACCGAAATCTAGGTGTACATACAGACGGACAAAGGACGAAAAGACAGACCTACATGGCTCAATCGCTACCCGATGTTATGATAAGCATTTTGGAATGAAGGACTTGGCGTCTGCCACGCATCCGTCTGTCCGTTACATACATTGCTTAAATCTAGTATACCTTTTGTACCTATTGGTACAGGGCACAATGGGCCCGCGTGGCCAGATTTTGGCCAAAAGCCCTCCTGATGAAAATCAAAATTTGTACAAAATGACAATTTAATATTATTTTACATACATTAAGGTATCCTGTGCAGAAAAAAAATTTTAAATTATGCTTAGTGGTTTTAAAGTTATTGGCAATCAAAGTTGACATTTTGTATTTTATGAGCTTTCGCGACTATTTTCAGAATGAAAAAACCGGCATTTACCATGATACATGTAGCTACGAAATCTTCATTCACTTTATTATTTATAAGTATAACTACAGAAAAAAAATAAAATTGAGCTAAACAACTTTTTGGTTTTAAATATATTCGAGTAGTTAAAAAGATTTTTTTGGTTTTTGTATCATTTGGCTGCTTTGCTTTAAGGGTACCTCCCATTACCACTCAATATTTGATCGAAAAAATGTTTATAAATTTCTTTACATGTTTTACAATAAAATGTAATTCCTCCCGATTTTCGGAAAATGAGTTTTGTATCTAAAAGTTGAATTTTAAAAATTTACCCCCAGAAAATTTTACTATTTTTTTAATTTCTTAGCTGCCTAAAAGTATGCCTCAATAGCCGACTTTTTCAAAAGTTGTACTAAAATGTACAAAAAATGTAAAATTTGAAAATTTTATAGCATACTTACAAAGATGCAAATAAAAACATTTAAAAACGATCAATTTTGACGAAAAAACGTAAAAATGTAAATATAGATTTTTGAAATTTTTTTTCGGAAATTAAAAGAGCATGCAAGAAAAATTATAGCAGCTAAAAAGCAGATGGATTGGTGATCTCGTCTTTTTGTAATTTGCTTGGAAAGCTAAAACTATTTGGGGCTTTAACTCCAAAACCATTAAATATTTTGGGTAGAGGCTATTTTTTCAATTTTTGAGGAGCTCATATCTACTTCTGTCTGAAATATGGTCTTATTCCAATTAAGCGTTTATTTTTTTAATTAAGTTAAAAAAAATAGTTTGGTTCTTTTAAATTTTTTTCAATTTTGGTCTGGATTATCTATATCTCAAAAAACTTGGAGGAGGCTCAAACTTCCCAGAAACATAGTTCAATCATTTCGGAACACGTGTGTAAAATTTCATCACTCTAAAAAAATTATTATGGAAACGACAGGGTTTTGGCCAAAATATGAAAATCTGGGCCCACAGTGCAGGGTTAAAAAGGCCAACAATCGGTCTTATCGCATAAAAGATGCAAACAAAACTATGCTTAGCGTTACGTTACAAAAAACAGAAGTGCATTGTTACTTGGATTACAAGATCGTAAATTTATTTTTGGATGATTTAAAATAATGTAAGTTAATTTTGTAATCTGCTTTTCTATTGTTTATTTTTTATTTGCCTTAGTAACTGGCGTGACATTATAAAGGTCCAGCGAAAATTTATTTAACTCCTGAAAAGCATTATAATTTTGAAAAATTTTTAATAATATGATGATAAAATAAAACGATAAATAGAAGATGCTCATAAAAATTTGAAAATCTGAGCAGAATGCAAACTTTCAGCTTTGTTTTGAGGAAATCTTTAATATTTGTTAATTTTACACGTTTTTAAATCAAAAAACTTTTTCTTATGTGTTTTTTTATTATTCCCAGGATCTGACGAGACGTTACTCAAATATCCATTAATCATTTTTCACCCAAGAAAAACATTAATTTTTGCTTCGAGATTAATTTTAATATATATTTAATGAATATAATTCACCATTAAAACTGTTGCATATATGTATTCTATATGTATCATTTTTATTTTTGAGCAAAGTAAATTTAATAAATTTCAAAAAATGTTTGTTTATTTAGATAAAATATATTTTGTTTAATTTTATAAATTTGGATTTTTTCAACTTAATATTATTACGTGGTTTAGTAAGTCAATGAAAACAATTCCAACTATCATTTAATCAAAACCAATAAATAATTACTTTAAAAAAAAAATATTTTCCACGCGGAGGTTTGAACCGAAAACAAATCATTTCAAGGCATTCCAACTGTTTTCTTTTTAGATTAACAAAAATTTGAGTTGATTTTAATATTTAATTCCATATTTTTTAACTATTGATTTTATAATTTTTATAATAAATAACATAAATACATTAGCCGAAGGCCTAAGATGCCAGGGCTTGAACCAAGTTAAGCTAATTTGTAACTACTAAACAAATAAAAATAAAAACATAAATACAATACCACACGAACTTTCAAAACAGCCCGTGTACAATATTCACCTTTTTATTTGCTTTATTACAAACGAAAATCAATCAATCCATTAATTTGTTGCAAAAAAATACACCGCTTACATAAATATATTATCTGACATGCTTAATGGTATTTTGCCCTGGTGAATATTAAAAGTGAATTAAAATATTGAATCCCAAATTAAAATATTTCATGCTGAATTGCACTTTGCAGAGATTGGCTTCACTTCACTCAGTTTTACTCTCATTTATTCCGGAATACTCATAATTAGTTGCAAACATATCGCTGAGTTCCGACTGAAATGTTTGTTTGTTTAAAAGCTATACACTGTACTCAAAGGTCCAGTGGGATATGTTTAGTTTTTGGTAGCGTGTGCAACATTTATTGGATGTGACAAACTTTTATTTCCAAGCTACGTTCACACAGTTTAATTTTTTTCATTAAAAGTAAGAAATTTTCAAAATTGGGTATCTTTCGTAATGAAGCCTCTAATTGCATTCTCTAATCAAGTTTAGAAAGATTTAAATATTTTAATGATGACTTAACAAAACTGATGTCAATTCACTTAAATTTATACGTTAGCTTCGAAAACAGACGCTAAAGTTTCTAGAAAAAATATTCGGCAGTTTCATTTCATTTTTTAACTAGTGTTTATAATGGTAATTAAATAATACTGTCTAAAATAAATAATCTTAAAAAAAAAGAATTTGTCTAAGTTTCTAGAAATTCTGCTTCAAACAAAAATTCGATTTTTTATTTACCTTTTTTGAGTTGTTTATGCACTGTAGCCTGATGCCAGGTAGGGTCAAAATCAACCAAATATATTTATGTAAATATTTTTATATATATCGTAAAATATCAAAATTTTGTATAAACAGAGCTACAGACACAGAATGTCAGAAAAAAATATCTATTATCCAAGCTGAGTTGGTAGAGTGTTGCACTCAAAACTAAAAATCGAGCTGACTTCCCAGCTTCGAGTCCCAGTCACCATAAATATTTTTTAATTTCATCTTTTTCATTTAATTTATTATTTATTGTTGCAATTCCGAGCTGAGCTTGTAGAGTTCGCTATATGCTTACTAACTTTTTACTTCATAACTTTACAAGGTATTCAATAGTCGCTATTAGCCAACTAGAGCCGTTCAACTAGTGAACATTTTCCAACTAGACCAGCAAAAGTTTACATGAATCATTTGGCGCTGCATGCTGCACCTGAACGACGACGTCAACAATGCTTCCGGTTAGCAATGCTTCCGACTAGAATAAAATACCAGAGTTCCAGTCAGCTGAGCAACAACGGTACGCTGACATAAATAAAGTCGCGACGTCCGCCGCGACGTTAACGCCAACGCCAACGTCGACGTCAACTTCAACGTCAGCTTTTATCATTGTCTCCCGCCAACAACAAAGCGCGCGTTACGTTGTCATGGCAATCGGCCCGGTGCGGAACGTTATGGTCAAACTGTGAGCGGGAGCGGGCGGAGCAACGAAGCGTCGCAGCTTGACTGTTGGCAGCTTAAGCTCCCCCAGCGGTTATCAGTTTGGTTCGTTTGTTGTTTTGGAGCACTACGCGGTGTTTGGGCTCAACGTTTTGCGGTTAACAAATGTGCAAATATCATATACAAGATATCTATCAATAGACTCAGTTTAAGTACACGAGCATGTACATGCATATTTAAGTAAACAATATATATAAAGCTAGATAGTTTTGAAAAGCTGTTAAAATTGCGCTAGAAATTAACAGCACAGTGTTTAATTGACGTCTGAGCCCTAATCCGTGAATACGTGCCTGAATCATGCTCAACTTTAGCCTAGGCGGCTTCTTTAGAATATTGTTGCTCTTGTTGATGTGCATTCTTTGCTTGCTGTGTGCCTTGCCGCTCTTTGAGAGCACAAGCTGCAAAGATATGGCGGAGTGTGATCTCTTTCAGCCCATATGTGCATCCTACAAAAACGAGCATCAGTTTTTTTATAGTCAATGTGACATGGTGCGCGAGGCTTGCCTCACTGGCAAAGGTAAGTTTTATAGCCCAGTTAAAAAGTTATACAAATTATTGACAACATTTTCTAGCTTGGAAATACGATTACTTTAGTCACTGCAATGTCTTCAAGCAATAGTTGTTAACCAAAACATTGTAACTTCACAGTTCCCCCCATGTAAGTTTTAAATTCTATAAAATTTTGTTAAACGACGCGTTTTAAAATAAATCCATTGTTTTTTTTGTTTTTGTTTACAGTTCCATTCAGCGACTTTTGCGCATGACTCATTCATCTGACAAGACTGATATGATACGTTTATAAGCCAAGTGTTTGTTACTCAGTGGTTTTTTCTTCTAAATTTGGATTCACATGAAATTGAAACATTATTTATGCTTAAGCGATGACGCGTAGTTGTTTACAGTTTAGATGCCTTATACACATAAGTTAAACTATTACTTTATACTAGTAGCTGTAATACTAACCAAAGTCAAGCCAAAACTGTGTATATTTCTAATTATTCAACTGATAAAAAAATTAAACAAAAAATGCAACTTAATGCTTTAAAATAAAATTAAACACATAAGCTCACGTGCTCGTTTTAATGGTTAACACAAGCAGCGTTGTAAACCGGTTTAGATCGGCCAAAAAACTGCCTGCCAATGTTGAAAAACCTACGTATATGGAGTTGCAGCACGAACGAAACCTACTTTTATATTTAAAAACTTAAACCAAAGCTAAAGCGATCCATTTTTTCTATTTTAACACTGGTATGCGCTGTTTTCTACAAAAGAAATCGAATTTCGAGTCCAGATCTCAGATCATGTCTTCCTTGTCAGTTGTTTGAGATAACCGCCAATATAAATATTTTTGTTGGTTTTTTTTAAGATTATGTCAGAACCCTGAAGTGCTGCAGTTTTTTAAGCCTCGGATTCTGATGCAACGACCCCAAAAAATTATTAAAGGGCAGTCGACAGAGCGAGCGCATATATATTGTGTCTTTAGTGTTTATAAAAAGCGTTTTTAGAGAAAAAATCAAACTGCTCTCGTATTTTGACGCTTAACCATACATATTTTGTATAATATATTGCGGAAATTTGCTTCTTGTTCCATTTGTACAATATTAAGGCGATGAGTGTGAGTGATGAGAGTGAGTCCAGTACGACAGTAGGAAGTTTTCTCAATCTAAACTAACTACTACCTTTTTTTCAATCAAATCTGAAGTTATCAAATGACAGAAATTATTTCTGGCCAGTTAAGCTTAGAAAATATTTTAATCGTTCGTACTCCGGAAAACGAATTTGAACATTTCAGTCGGATTTGTTTCGAAACCAATTTTTTCAATTTTATCGTAAAAACAAGGGAAATATACGAATTTATCAAAAATTAAAAGGGAAATATCGGCAAAAAAATTCGTTTTCCGGAGAACGCAAAAACGAATCGAAATAAAATTGTTCGGTTTGGGTTTTTCGTTTTCCGTAGCACGGTTGACAGTGTCTTTTTAGTTTTTATTTATTTATATTTTTACTTTTAATTGCTTTTAACCTTTTATGTACAAAATTTAAAGTAAATGTAGCTTTTAGAACCCTCTGGTTAGTTGCTTGGCAGAAAGCATATCATTAGCAGGCGATCGTAGATCTTCTTCCTGCAGAAAACGTTCACAAGTGGCCAAACACCTTTTCATCATATTTTGGCCACCAACCAACCTAGTACAGTGACACTTATCTGGAAAGCCTTCGGGCGGTAAAATAATTTAATTTAAATCACTGCTTTCTTGACGAGTTTCTAGCGCAGAAATTCACGTGCATCGAAATTTTGCCGAATCTCTCATGGTAGACGAAGCGTCACCTTGTATTGCTTATTATTTTCTTCTGGGAAATCAAATCTTTCCTTTTGGCTTTTTTTTCCTTCCTCATGAGCTTAGCAGTGCGAAATTTTTTGGCATTCAAAATAGTAAACGAAAAATGAATTATATTGTAAATATGAAAATCTAGATCTAATAAAATATGGATATCGGTATATGGATTTCTCTAGTCACCCTGATCATCACTACAAACGAATAAATAAATTAACCGATTTCGTTCAAATTCGGCATAGTTCTTAGGTATTCCAAAAATCGTTGAAACGACATTTTCATAAAAAAAACCAATTATTATTTCGAACATTATTTCGAACCGTTGATCCTATGGGGCTATACAACATAGCAGTGGCATACATATGGGGTAGCAGGCAATTAAACTCATGGGTTTTGATTACGTTTAAAAAATAAAATTGTCCAATAAAGTTTCTTGAGAAAGAAAGAATTCGAAAAAAGTTTTCTACGCCACTGCGACAAAGTAACGCGATTATTGAAAATCTTTATACCGTTCCTTAGAACTCTTAAAAACATCCAAACGCCATTATTGCTTCCAAAATCTGCATAAATAAACGAATGATGCCCTTTGACTTTTCTCCAGTCACCCTGAATATAACTTTAAGAGCACTCCAACGTGTCCACCTCTATGTTACATACCCTCTGCAACTTGCAGGTGCAGGGTATAAAAATATTTTTAAGTGCACTTAGTTGGCACCTTTATTACGATTCTTGAGGCAGTAAATATTCCCATTATCCATTAAATACAGCTTATACAGCTGACAACTAACTTGCTTAGACAAGAAAGTTAAGAATACTCTGAGCCCCTATGAGCTCCTAACAGGATTATGATTGAACTATGAGTAAACTGTGTTCCACACATTCCACTTTATAATAAATGAAATTTATTCTATGAGTTGTAAGAAACGTAACCAACATTTAATTCATTTAGAATTCATTTCAATTAAATTTAATCAAACTTTTCACTTAGCAAAATAAAGCCCACAAAATCCATGGAGATAAATTGAATAAAAAAGTTTTTGCTTATATGCAAAAAAAAAAAAAAAAGAAGTATATATTGCACGCAAAATACAGAAAATCATTAAAACAGACTGGGAAAGGCAAATACCACAAAACAGCTGTCGGCGTCTGCGTCCACGTCTCCGTCGCAGTCAACGCTCTATTGAAGATAAAGTATCTTTTAAATGCCAGACATGAACGCATGTGTCAATTGAAAAAAAAGTTGTATGCTCTGCTATGGAATGATTTGGAATAGAATATGCTCGGAACTTTTTGTCTGGCTAAAAAAAAAAAACAAGTTTAATTTTGAAGTTTCTCCGAAATTTTCCTTAAAGTTTAAAAGCTTTATTATGTTTGTATTATGTCCAAAATATATATCACATAGAGAAGGAGACGTCGGGGGGAGAAACCAAACATTGGGACTAGATTCCGGAATACGGCAAAATAGCGTAATATTACATAGCTTCCTGAGGGGTATTATGTAGCATCTCAAAGAAAAGCTTTCATTTACTTGAAAGGTTGTCATTCGGAAGTTCGGAAAATTGGTGAAGCTTTTTGTTTGTTTATAAAGATAACGATATCGTAACTAAACTTGGCGTTCGTAAGTTTTTTAGAGTACCAAATTTAATTAATGTGGGAACCGATAATGAGCATCGATAATGAGCGAGTAGTCTATCGAGAGTAGCCAACGATAAGCGAGTAAGCAAGTAAATGTCGCGTACACACAAAAACAGTCGTTGCCGGTATCTCCTCCTATACACACACATACGTAATAACGTCAGAGCAAAGTACATACAAGTTTAAGCATCATTGTTAATATTTAAGTAATCAATTTAATCACAATAAACAACATATTAAACGTCGTCCCTGTTGGATTTATTTCACAACGGATTAACGGGGGCCACAATTTTGGGGGCTCGACCGGGATAAAAAATTGATTACAAACTGCTAAACTGTGTATAAATTAACTGAACATTGAGTTACATGTGTTGTGCTGGAGTGGAGTGAATTGTTGCAGAAATCGCAAAGTTGCAGAAGGAAAATTAATAACTATTATTGCAACAACAATAAAGTTATAAGGCGAAAGCAGCTTAAAAAACAGCGTTGGCAGCTTGAGTGCGAAAGAGAAGGCAACAGAGCGTCACATTGAATTTGCTAGAATTGTGAAATTCAATTTGTGGAAGGGCAGCGACGGGCGGAGAGGACGCAACGAAAAACGGCGTTTGCAGTTTGCTGCTTGAGTGCGACAGAGAGAGCAGCAGAGCGTCTAGGATTGTGAAATTCGTTGGTGTTTGCTGCAAGGTCAGTTACATTACGGAGTGCGATCGCAGGTGTCCGGCGGCAGAAAGACAGAGACAACAGAAGCAGAGAGCAACGGCGTGTGGTGGCAACTGAGTTCGAGAAAGAGAGAGTTCGAATCAAGGCTAGCAGCTGTGGTGTGTTTCTGGTGGGTCAAGTTCGATGCTAAGACAGGCGAGAGTGACGAGAGAAGCTGACTGAGGTTGTATTGATATCCATGTGTTGGTGAGTGGCGGAAAAATTGCAGAACAAGCTGTTAGAATTTGAATTTTGTTGTTGATTAACATAGTGTTAAGTTTAACATTGATATTCGGTTTAAAAAGCTGTTAAATAACAGTGTGTTGGTAAAGTTTGAGAAGCGTTGACATTGAACGATTGTAATTTGCTGTGTTGGCAAAGTTTTAGAGTCTTGAATTTCATTTTGTATACTTTTGATAAATACCATTAAGTTATTATACAAGGTTGTAAAATGAATAGAGAGGAGATTTTGGCACTGTTAGTGGCAGGCTTGCGCGAAAAGTTAGGTGAGCTACAGTTAAGTACAAGTGGAAGAAAATTGGAACTTCAAAATAGGTTGCTCGCTCATTATGGTTTGTCGGCGGTTACAGGCAGTATTGAGGAAACGGATGTTGAGGAAGTGTCCTTCACTACGGTTAACGAAAGTCCATCGCGTTTGGGTGGTGATGCATGTTTAAGTGAGGTACGCCAGACTCGTCCAACAGAAACTCCTGGTGTAAATAGGTCTTGGTTTACATTGAAAGATGTAGAAGGGAGTGTTTCGCAATTCTCAGGTTCAGATTCCCCAGACATTAATCAGTGGATAGAGGAACTTGAAGAATGTGCAGTGACTGTAGAATGGAGTCAGTTACAAGTTTTTATTTATGCAAAACAGTTACTCTATGGGGCAGCAAAGTTGTTTGTACGCAGCCAGCGTGATATTCGTAATTGGGATGCATTAAAGGCTGTATTGATCGATGAATTTGGTGTAAGAGTGTCTTCGGCTGAGATACATCGTAAACTTGGTAAGCGGCAGCAGAAAAAGAATGAAACTTTGCATGAGTATTTGTATTCCCTAATGGAGATAGCTAAGCCGATTGATTTAGACGAAGAAAGTTTGATAGAATATTTTGTGAACGGAATTCCGGACAGCAGGACAAACAAAGCAATGCTCTATCAGGCTAGAAACATACGACAATTAAAGATGCAGATTGAGGCATATCAAAAGATGCGTGGCTCGTTTAAGCCGTTAAGCAAATATGACACGCAGTTGAGTAGGTTTGATAATGATACTGAAAAAGGATTGGAAAGGGTAAAAAAATGTTTCAAGTGTGGGGACGAATCACATTTGCGTAAAGATTGTCCTAAAAATGATTTTAAGTGTTTCCGATGCAATCAAACAGGGCATAAGGCGACCCAGTGTAAAGTTGCAGTGCAGGTAAAGGCAGAAAAGGTGGCGAATTTGGTAAAGGTTGACACAAAAGCAGATGCAACAGGCATGTTTATTGGTTCCGGGTTAGAAATGAAGCGCGTAGTGCACTCGAAAGGAAGTTTCCAAGGGCTTTTAGATTCTGGAGCGGAAGTATGTGTGATGCGTAAAAGCACTGTTATGAAGTTGGGTCTTGCAGATTTGGTGGGACCGGAGAGAAGTTTAAAGGGTTTTGGCGGTGTTCAGGTATTAGCGTTTGGAAGTGTAACGATTCCTGTAAACATTGAGAATATTGACATGGATCTCGAATTTTTCGTCATAGCTGATGAGGATATGGAATTTGAAGCGATTTTAGGGAAAACGATTTCGAAAGCTGTTGATATGATGGTGACTGAACATGGAACGACGTTTATGCGCAAAGAGGACACGAATAATGAAAACAAAGGTCAGAATAACAGTGGACCTTGTTCTGAGCTGTTAAATGAGCTTAAATCCATTTGTACGTTGAGTTTGGAGAAGAATGAAATTGAAATAGCATTGTCAGATCTGTCTCAGAAGCAGGCTAGCGAAGTTAAGTGTATGATAAATGAGTATAAACCAAAGAGAAACATAGATAGCCCTGTGAAGATGAAGATCGTGTTGACAGATGAGTTATCAGTTTACCAGCATCCAAGGCGTCTAGCGGAGAGTGAACAAAAAATGGCGTTTGAACAGTTGAAAGTGGCATTGACTAGTAATCCAGTTTTAAAGTTATATGATCCAAAATTGTCAACGGAAATACACACGGATGCGTGTAAGTTTGGTTTTGGGGCTGTGTTTCTGCAGAGGGACTCAGAGGATAGAATGTTACATCCAGTTATGTACATGAGCCGTAAGACAAAACCTTGCGAGGAGAAATATCACTCATACGAACTTGAAGTGTTGGCGGTCATAGGGGCTTTGACAAAATGGCGCGTATATGTTCTGGGAACAAAGTTTAAGATCATAACGGATTGTAAAGCATTTGCCATGACAATGAAGAAAAAAGAAATTCCGTTAAGAGTAGCACGTTGGGCAATGTTTTTGCAGGATTTTGACTATCAAATAGAGCATCGTTCGGGCACAAAGATGAGACATGTGGATGCGTTGAGTCGAGTTGCTTGTTTTGTTTTGACAGACAGTGTTAAGCATCGATTAAAGGAAGCGCAGTTAGTAGACGATTGGACAAGAGTTGTGAGAAGTCTTGTTGAGAGCAAAGGGTACGAAGACTTTTATATTGCAAACGAAATATTGTTCAAAGATCCAGATCGAGAGTTGATTGTCGTTCCGTCTCAAATGGAAGTGGAAATAATACAGATTGCGCATAGGCAGGGTCATTTCTCAGCAAAGAAAACACAAGATTTAGTGGAAAAGACTTACTTTATCCCAAAGTTAAAGGAGAAGGTATCTCGAATCGTTGCAAATTGTGTTGAGTGCATTTTGGTAAATGCCAAAGTTGGCAAGCAGGAAGGATTTTTAAACACGATTGATAAGGGAGAAAAACCGTTAGTGACGTATCATATCGACCACGTTGGGCCGATGGAAACAACAAAGAAGCGTTATAATCATATATTAGTCATTGTGGATGGGTTCTCTAAGTATGTCTGGTTATATCCAACTCGTAGTACAGGGGCTGAGGAGGTCGTAGGTTGCTTGGAGAGACAGGCCACTAATTTTGGTAACCCGTACAGGATTGTGTCAGACAGGGGTTCGGCGTTTACGTCAAACTTGTTTAAAGAATATTGCGACAGGCATGGTATTCAGCATTTCTTAATCACTACAGGTGTTCCACGAGGCAACGGGCAAGTAGAGCGGATGCATAAGATCGTTGTGCCTATGTTGTCAAAATTGAGTTTGGAAAGTCCAGGTTTATGGTACAGGCATATAGGTAGAGTACAGCAAATAATAAATAATACTGAGCCGAGAAGTACTAGAAAAACACCGTTCAAAATCTTGACAGGCGTTGAAATGCGTTGCTCAGATATGTTAGATATAAGGGAGCTAGTACATCAGTCTCTCATGGACGAATTAGACGAAGAACGAGATAAAGTGCGTAGGGAAGCAAGGGATAACATCGAGAAGATACAACAGGAAAACAAACGGGTGTATGACTTGAGGAGAAAAGTGGACAAACAGTATAACATCAATGATTTGGTTGCGATTAAACGCACTCAGTATGGAACAGGGCTGAAGTTAAAAGGTAAATATCTTGGTCCGTATAAGGTTGTGAAGATTCGAAAACACGGACGGTATGACGTAGAGAAAGTTGGGGATGGAGAAGGGCCTTGCAAAACATCTACTGTTGCTGAATTTATGAAGGAATTCGGGACGAATCCCATGTCAGGAGGGCCGAATGTGGGAACCGATAATGAGCATCGATAATGAGCGAGTAGTCTATCGAGAGTAGCCAACGATAAGCGAGTAAGCAAGTAAATGTCGCGTACACACAAAAACAGTCGTTGCCGGTATCTCCTCCTATACACACACATACGTAATAACGTCAGAGCAAAGTACATACAAGTTTAAGCATCATTGTTAATATTTAAGTAATCAATTTAATCACAATAAACAACATATTAAACGTCGTCCCTGTTGGATTTATTTCACAACGGATTAACGGGGGCCACATTAATATCAGATTACTATATTATATAGCTGCCATACGACCGATCTGTCATAAATTGTTTTCAGACCATAATTCGTTTATTTATTAAGACCAAATGCCAGCCAAATTCGACATTCAAAAACTTTTTTGAGTGCCTGCACAAAGCCGAATTTTATCGGCGAAATCGAAATCAGTTCATTGTTTATTTGCTTATTGTGATAATAAAGGGTCTCTTAGAGTCGACCTTTTTTCGTGAAATTATAATTTGTTTGATATGCCTAATTAACCATTTTGAGAGTGAAGTTAGTATTTGACAGAAATAAATGCCTGGTGTCTTCGATTTTGGTCTTGGCTTTTCTGGCAATTTTCATTGGAACGACTTGGTACCTTCTTAGGCATCATAAACATATATCCGAATTTCATCACCAGTTATGAATCTTTTGATCAAATCTGAATCGTTTTGAACGTCATTCAACAGTTCCAAGGCGATGCTAAAACCACGTTTCCTTTAACAATATCTTTTCTAACTTCGCTCTTATACGTTTCGTTCCCAAAGAATTAAAAAAAAAATAGCATGACATGAGCCAAGCGCTATGCCAACATCCTCAAGATCATTTCTGATAGGGATTTGACGATTTTCCGTATCAATTTTGTTCACTGTTTCAACGTTACGGCGTCCAAGCCGGACATCCTTATAAAAGTAGTCTTATTGGTCTTTTGAAAAGAGCTTGAAACTAGTTTTTTTTATTTGGTCTGACAATGTGTCAAACTTATTATCCTACTGACTTATTACTTTTAGTTTTTCCAAAGTTTCCAAACTTTCTGTTAATTAACTCACACCTAATATCACTCTCATAAACTATGCCTTTAGGCTTCAGGGCATTAAAAATAAAATTCAAAGCACTTGTTGAGATTTATTAGTAGAATAAACTTTGGCTTAAGCGCTGCACGTGTTACAGCCCTCTCTCTATATTGTATTTTATTGAAAGTTGGTATATGCATGCCAAACTAGTTGGTAGGTAGTGAATAGACTGACTACCAGGTAGCCAGGAGAACTACTACTACGTGTTGAAGATTGTAGCAGGTGAAATATTATGACTTACCCACTTGCTTACCAGGTAGTGAATACTGGAACGTCTTGGTGGCTAGCGTATTCTATATAATTATATATTTAGTCCTTGGCCAATGATTTCAGTTCCTTTAAGACTTTTTAACGTCTGCTTAGAAAATTAGCTGCCCTTCTGTCTGTTCGCATGAACACCAAAACTTGCGGATTAAATGCCTCATTATGTCAACGGATGGACCAAGTGCGTTATAATAAACGTAGCTGCTCAAAAGGAGCTTATTAAATTCGAGCATTACGAAATCGTATTACAAGGACGAGTTAATTTTGTTACGTAAGTATGTATGTATGCTAGTTCTGAGAAACGAAAAGTTTTCAGTGAATTTTTTTAAATTTTAATTAAGATGAAAAGTAATATCATCTTAAAGTCCCCAAAAGTAATGAATTTAAAAATATTTATTTATATTATAGATTAATACATACATAAAAAAGCGGAGAATGACAATTAGACCCTCCGGTATATCAACGGCTGATTCACGTCCTGTCCCTTGGTGACTGTTTTCCCAACCAATTTAATATTTGCTCGGATTTTATTTTACTCTATAAACATTTATTATACTAGATCTGTCCTTCCCACATGCTTAACAGTGCGAACCTTCTTGAATATTTACCAAGCAGGATGTCAAACGCTTCTTTTTCTAGCATAATATCGTGCTGAGGAAGCTGACGCAGACGCTAGATAGCCAAGAAATATATCTAGGCTACATAGATGAAACAGGTACCCGAAAAGAAGGTTATTAGTTTTTGTCAAAAAACGCGTTGTAAATTCTTCAAAAACACAACATAGACATATACTCACGGGTCCCCTTTCCTATCCCAATGTCCAGATTTAAATAACTAGGGAGCTGCCCTGCTCTGCGTGCTTCACACTCGACTGTTAATCATTTACACATGCGGGTTTCATTGCTTGGTCACTTTTACGAAGTTTATAGTAACGATGCCAAATAACGATAACCTTAAACGATAAAAAGTAACGTAAATTAGGGATTGTAAGACCAATAACAAACCTTAATTTAAGCTAAAATGTTGTGAGTTGACGATTTTTAAAAATAAGGAGCGTCTGTTTTTCGTAAATGGTCTAGTTGTATAAGGTATAATACCAAAAAACTGCCCCCAACGATTTTCAAAAACTAATACAGATCGATTCACAGGTAAAAAATATTTTCTGAAAATTTGAGCTTTTAAACTTAGCGCGTTACGTCTTATTTATTATTTGTATTTAATTGTAACTAAACTACTGATAGTACAGTAAACGAAGGCTTAAAAACGACGTCTGCTGGAAAAATATATTAAGTTGACCTTCAGGAATTGTTTGGGACTCTGTTCTAAGTACAAAACCGAGATTTCGTATTTGTGGGAGGGGTCGTGGTACGCCCCCTGGCAATATAAGTTGGTACGGCTATTGCATGATAATTTTTTTTTTTTCTAACAAACTTCAAATAATTTTAAAGCTCTGTATTTACTAAAATTTCAAAGCTATAGCTTTGCTGGCCAAAAAAGAGAAGTAAAAAATCTTTCGATTGATACCAAACATGTTTACAATCAGACCATAAATGTCAGAGATAATTGCAACACACAATATACGGAAGTTCAAATCGCCTTAGTTGAAAATATTTCATTAAGGTAGCTGAGTTGATAGAGTATTGACCCTAAAACTTGACGTCACGATGCCTAGAGACCCAGGTTCGATTCTCAAGGTCGGCCACGCCTGACTGTAACATTTTGCATATTTTAATAAGATTTTTGGCTTTTGACTTTCTGTTGCGTTCCTCAAGTTGAACCTTCCCATATTTGTAGACTAGTCCAATTGTATGCCAGAAGGAAATAACAGAGAAACTCACCCTTTATACACAAATTGCGTTACATATATTGACAGCTCTTTCAATTAATTGCATATATTCCAAACAAAAGCTTTGCCCATTACAACATCCTAAACATTTCATCTCATCTCCCCACAAACAACAAGAAGCCACTAATTGGAATAACAAAAAGTACTGCAAAAGATTTCAAGCAAAGACAAGTTACACAAACTTTGCCTCGTGTTGAGTGATATAAGAAGTTAATTAACTAGCACAAAGGCCATATAAAATGGGAACGACAAGAGTAGAACATGGAAGCACATAGTATGTACTACTATGTGCATATGTATAGTATATATATAGTATATGACTATATATTTATAAAAACAACTTGAGTAGGCTGCCTCATTGGCAGTGATAATTTCATGCGCATCAGCAAGATGACGTTAATTATGAAAGTAAAAAAGAAAGTAAAGTCGAAAAAGTTTTAGTGCCTTCTTCTCTGGTCATTGACATAATTTGCGGAACTTCTCCAAAGCCCACTTTTGAGGACACCGTGAAGAGCGCTGGGAAAAAACCTAATTGATTGCTGGATGGCTGAAGCAAACCACAAGAAGGATGTTGAGTTGACGGCCGCTAATTGAAAGACAGTCAAGTGTAATGACAGTGTTAAGTAAAGAAAGAGAGAGTACTGCAATGACGTTATAAACTAAAGGAGTTCCAGATGTTGCTCTGTTGACTACAGAGAAAGTGAGAGAGGATGGAGGGAACGTAAATGCATTTTAGTTAGAGCTTTGTCGGTAACATCAAAGCGCGGTTTTGTTTGAGCATTTGTGCAAAGATAAACAGACAACGCACTTGTATGCATTTGCATATACAAACAGTTATATAAATACAGCAAACTAACACGCACACAAACCCGCACACACATAATATTTGCAAATAGAGACTATACACAGCAGCGAGTGTATGGGTAAGACTTCCTAGACTGTGCTCTTCCTGTACATTCCAGCAATTTCATTTCCGTTTGTATAATATCCTAAGCGTTTTTTGCATATATCCGTAAAATACGAAAGCTGGTATACTCCGATTCAAAAATGTCCTGTCAGCGCTTTATGTCACTTTTAACAATATATAAATGCGTTTTCCACGCTTCAGTACTAAGTTAACACTGCAACTAACTTAAGCTTAACATACCCCTTTATTTTACATTAGAGATAGGATCGGAACGAAACTTCCTTGGGTCCTGCGAAACTCTGCGCGATGGGCAGCACGTAAAAGGATTTAAAGAGTTACGGGTGGGGAAAAATTGTTTCATAACTAAAAATATCCCGCAGGTACCGAATTACTTTGAAATTTTTTTTTTTTTTTCTTATATTTATTTAAATCAAAATACGTTCACAGAGTTTATTCTTAATTAATAGAAAAATTGTTTAAAATCATCACGTAATGAAATGCGGTATGATATGAGTATGTATCGAGTAGACTCAAAAAGTTATTGGGAAATAATACATAAGGGTAGCTGAGTTCGAGTAGTTATGTACTCAAAACTTTTAAAGTCGTCTTAAGTTCCAGGTTCGATTCGTATTCGAGATAAAAATGTTGTGCTATTTGGTATAGGCATATGTTTTCTAAACACTATCCGAATTAGACCAATGTTAGTTTTATACTAACCACAACAAAGATCCAAAAAAACTATGTAATTTGGATGTTATGTTAGAAACCCGACATACCCGTATCATTTTGATCTAGAATTCAGATTCAGCAACACTAAAACATATAGAAAATATCGTCGGAACTCATAACTCGAGCATGATTTTGTATAGGATTCTTTCACACAGCTACACCGAAAAAATCGATTTTCAGGCTCAATGGCCGAACGACATCTTCTATATGGTTTTTGGGGTCGCAGAAATCGAAATCCATTGTAAAAAAACCCTAACATGTCAGCATTCTGACATAACCTCAAAAAACGCCATAAAACGAGTTATTTTGAACGTGCTGTGGTGCTTTGGAGCTCGAATTCGTATTCGACGACCCCAAAAACATAAAAAAAATGCATCGCCGGTCAGCCGGTATTTTGAGATTGGGGTACAGAATAGACCCGTGGACCAAATTTTGTAAACCTATTCGGACTTAAATATGTTTGTGTTTTCTTTATCGGTTCTATCTCCATTTTTTATCATCTTGTTGGAGTTTTTACCAAAGAATCCAGATATTAATTTCAAGAAAAAGTTCTTATTGAGACCAGGCCATGTTCCAATTTTATTTGCCTGCACTAGCCTAAAGGACCCCTTATTTACATTAACAGTAGTGTATTAAAACGATATAAAACTTATATAAAAACAAGAAGATAGCAAGACCAACTGAGACGTCTGTAACATATTTGCATTTAAACCGTTATTTAATATTACTTATACATTTGCTTATGTAAGTTTCAACATGTGTTTGCCATTGCTTCGGAACTGCTAGCAAAAAAAATAAAATAAAATAAAAATAAAGAAGAGGAAACACGTAAAAACATCTTCCTTGTGGCTCAACGTAAGTGTTGCCAATGCGCTTTGATCTGCTGTAATATGACGTAATAGCTTGGCTCTATATTTGCATGTGAGTGTGTGTACACTTACATGGCTAAACTTACTTCAAAACTCAGTTCTGTGTGCTTTCTTGACAGCCTGAGGCAATATATTCGTTTAGTTTGCAAAATAAATACATAAACGAGAATAGTCGAACAATATTTCAATAAACGCTTTTTGCATTAAGCCTGCCATAATGCTTTGGATTTTGGTTAACAGGGCGTATACGTGATTTAAGACTCTGTGCTCTTGTGTTCAAGGTTCGCTGTACCAAAATGCTAATGTCGTGCGTATAAACACCTAGAACTCAGGGACAATTTAATATAGACTATACTGAGACAAAGAAGACCACGTTTTCGTCATATTTAATGTCCGCTGAATCCAAACCCGAGGTAAAATTATGCTTAGCACGTCAGAGCTCTGACATAACCTCAAAAAACTATACAAACTATGCATTTTGCTGGTTGTCTTAGAGCCCTGACGTGCTGCTGTTTTTGTGGATATCGGACTCGGAAGCACCGACCTAAACAAAAAGATCCGTTATTGGGTGTTTCGAGATTGATAGTTGCAGGTGTCGCTGAATCCGAATACGAGCTCTTAAGCCCCCAGTAAGGCAGGGTTCTGACATAAACTGAAAAGCCATCTTTTGTTGATTTTGAATCCGTATTTAGCGTCCAGAAAAACAAATAAAAAGCATCAATGTAAAAAGCGCCCGTAGACGAGAGAGTTTCGATTAATAGTTCCAACAAATGTAGATACATTTTAAAATGTAAAATGTAACCCTGACTATTTGTTAACCCGATTTCGATCAAAAAACTTTGGATTGGGAAGTTGCTAACGATATTTTCATAAACAAACGAATAAAGACATCAAAATGTTTTTTAAACGGTCCTCCTATATTATATCGACAACCGATTATAATAAAATTTTAGCTTTCTACGAAGAAAGGCTTGATGATAAATTGTAAAAAAACATTTGCTAGCGAACTATTATATTCATTTCGAGACATACCGACTATAATATTCCCTGCAATTTGCTTACTTTCAACGGACTTAAAATGCTACCGACGATTTTATGCTCTGTATTAACACAGTTCGCCGCTCAAACTCGTCAAATTTTTTACATTTTCTTTTAATTCTTGTAGTGCCACTAACATTTACATTTACTTTTTGTTTTTGCGCTTAGGCAAAATAACTTTTGTTACTGCTGGCACCATCTAGTGTAAATTGCTGGCGCCATCTAGCGTAGATTGCACAAAAAAAAAAAGAAAAGCAAAACACAGCTCGCAAAATGAGTTGTAGTCTTTTTTGAAGCTCTTTTTGATGCTGCGTACTGGACTTAAAACTTAAAGGGATTTAAATTTGGAAATTTTCTTACTACAACTCCCGAAGCTCTCATAGGACTTAGAACGTTTTGTATTCACGGATGGGTAATGAGTATTCACTTAGATCATTTTGTTCATATGGACAGTTAAACGAAGCTAATTCCGGCCTTTACATAGCCCTTTATTTAAGTTGGTATAATTAGTGTAATTTTTTTACATAAATCAATTAAGCCAGTTATTACATACTATTGTATGTATTATAGATATTAAAATGGCCTCCCTTGAGACACCAACTTTTCGAACTACTGAGTAATATAATCATTTTTGCCCCAAAAAAATCATCTTGCTGAGTTTACAACAAAAAAACGCGTAAACTTTAAATTTCCAAAATTTTCCTAACTTCAGTTGTACTTTTACTTAAAGTATTTTTGTCATCTGTCAAATCCAATCTTTAGCAACTTGCCAAAATACATACTTTGAAATTCATTTTATTTCAACTCTGACATGCGACGAACGGAAGACTTGAATCACATCAGGTGTTGCGCAGGTTTTTCATATTTATTTTACTTTTTTATATTATAACATTTCTCTGACTGCATTAAACTTTGTGAGAAAAATAAAAAAAAAGAAAAAAGATGACGACAAACTTGCCATTTTGGACACGCTAGCTCAGAGTCAGAAGCAAACTTAAGGCATAACGAAATGCTTGAGAACGAACTGTCGGTTTATTTGCTATATTAAAAACTATCAAGAACAGTCTTGACAAGCACCAGGAGCAAACTGTACAACACTAGGTTCAAGTTTGCTCCTGACAAGTGAAATGGTTTTCAAGTGCGGCATCATCAGCAGATTCATCCAAATGAAACCAACAGACAGAAAAAGATGAAGACAAAGAGCGGATAAGGAGAAGTGAAGAAGTCTTGCAACAATTTTGTTAAAACTTTGCAAGTGCGTAAGTTGACGGAGTCATATTTGAAGCAGTTTGTAGGTCCTGAAAGCACTTGGGCCATCTTCAGCGGTTTGGCCTTAGTTTTCCAAACTAAGCCAACAAATCAAATGCAGTTGCCTGCAATAAAAGCTAAAACTGCTTAAATATAAGAGAACAGCGAAAGTCTGACAGCAAACATATTGTATATAAGAAAGTGCACCATGTTGTGGTTATAATAATATGCGTACATCATTTTCATAGCATACTTTTTTGCGTCGTATGCTTCAATATAAGTTTTGAGAAAAGTTTGCGCTAGTTTTTAGAGCAGTTTTTGAAGATGCTTTTTAATGAAGTAACCTGGGTACCACGCTAACATGTTTTTCTAAAAATCTTACGTAGCAGCTACAATTTTGGTGATAGCAAGGCAGAACTAAATTTTGAAATTTTTTTATTTTGTATTCAATTCAATTTATTATGATGCTAAGGTGCTAAGGAACCTTGAAAACCATTTTAAAAATTTTATATTAAATAAAACAAGTTATAATTTTGTTTATTTTTTTAAATCTTTAAGCTACGACCCGACCCACTAACATGCTCTTAAAGCTTAACTCTTAGGTGCCCAAAATGACATGTTTACTTACATTTCAGCTGCTCTCATTTATTTTTGCTTTTATTTTGTGTCGGAAATCTCTCACATTCATCGCCTTTCTTTTCACAGTGTCATTCATTTCTTGGGCTCTTTTGGTTTGTTCGTTTATTTGTTTAGCTTCATGGCTGCCATGTTTTTGCCTTTGCTTTTGTCTATTTGTCTTTTGGCTATTAATTCCTTTGTTTGCATTACAGCTGCCTTTTCATTTTGGCCATGTGACGCGCTTAAAGGGACAACAAATTTTTGTTAGTTTTGTTAGCAGCTGCTTCTTTACACAATTTAAGCAGCATGCTCTTAAAGAGCAGGAGTACTAGTATTTAAGAGAGAGGTCAAAGAAAAACGGCAATCATAATTCACATTCACATTTTGCAAATAATCGAAATCAATTACTCAAAACAATGCAAAGCAGCGTAAACAACGAAAAAGCAAAAACTTAATTAACGTTTGATTCAAACGTGATTAGAGTTCCAACACATACATACACATGCACAATGGGAGAAACGAATTTGGCGCAAAATAATTGAATCACAGCCAATTAGCGAAAAACAGAACGCACTCAAATGGTGCCCAAGTAAGGGAGTTTTTGGAAGCAAGCGTTTACAGCACACACAAAGAGCAAATTAGGGCTTTCATAACATAGCACTGTGGTCCAAGTGGTCGACTAAGTGGGAATTAATTAATTTAGATTGCAAACTATTGACAATGATGCTTAAAGTGTAATATATGTAAAAGGCGTGGCAGACAAGAAGTTCTTTATACCAAAATGCTTAGTATTACCTCGGGTGTTACCTCGGCTACCCGTTTAGATAGAGTTTATGAACGCTAGAAAATTTAATCAAATCAATGGCGGCAATTCTTCTCTTTTATTGTGCCTAATGCTTTGAAAGATCGAACATTGAAATTAAACAATAACTGAGTCTTATTTAGACTGAACCGCCCTATGCTTTGAATAAGAGTGACAACGCAGTGTTATTTAATTTAATTTATAAATGGATATAACTCTGTATAATCAAGGAGTAAGTACTGAGACTTTAGCACTGCAAATATTGAGTATTTTAATTTAACAACACCATCAAATATTGTTTTTCTGACTTTATCTTATTCAAAATACTTGCTGCTTGTTAAGCCAAAAATAGAATATCAGATTCCATTAAACTTTAAGAATGCGAGTTGCTGTTAAACAAAAAATATTGCTTGCCATACACGTTTATTTTGCACGTCATCTGCGGTCTTTTCAACACATATTTCGGAATTTCTAAATAGAAAAAGCGGCAAAAAAAAAAAAGTAATCAAATAATTTTTAATAAATATTAATGGATTTGACGCAACTAAACAAAAAAGTCTTGAACATTTCGTTTACTAAATTATGCAATTAATAATTTTAAGTAGAGCCAAAACGGCGTAGAATGCTAAGCAGCTAGATTTCCATTAACTGATCAACTAAGAAAAATCGCTTTAGCCAGTTGAGTTAATGCGCAACTTTGCAACTCCACAACTCAAAAGAGACCCTGAATACCTCAAATATTAAACGCGTGGGGAAACTTAGTTATTGGGACACTTTTCCTTTTATGTCAAATGCAAACATAAACTTAGTTAGCTGAAATCTGTAAACACCAAAATGTTTGGATTCCTGTGTAAATGAATATGAGACGTCATAGCTTAGTATTTACGTATATAAACTATATTTATGAAGTAGGGTACTCGCAACTTGATACGTAAAGTTTATGTGCTTGTCAAAAATCATACTTTTGTAAGGAAGATGACAGTAATATATACTCTTTTGGAATGTAATTAAAAGAAACTCGTACGGTCGAGCTTTGGATAACTAATAAATTTTTTTCGATTTTTTATTTATTTTATTTATACCTACATATTAATTTTTATACATAATAAAAAAGCATTATAATATATTGTAATAACTAACTAGAAAACAAGAGTGCTAGCTGCCAGGGCGATTGACTCTAACTTTTTTCGAATAGAATGAAAAATTATCTCAGCTTAAATTACGTGCATCTTGGAACCTCTTGAAGCTCGCATCCAAGAAAGATTTAAGATTTAGGGACTGCAAATCGTCGATTTTCAATAAGAGACCTTGGTGATGATGTTTTAATTTCAAAAGGACACGTCAATTCCATTATAAAATACGTTTTGGGTCTCAAACGCGTCAAATCTCTTTTCGTAGCGAAAACCCCGAACTTTACGAAAAATATGGAAACACAATGGAATTGATTCTGTGAGATTTTTTCAAAAATCCACCCAAACCCCTATTGTATCACAACCTCCATATTCACCTGATTTGGCACCTTGCGACTTCTGGCTATTTCCTAATCCCAAAAGACCACTCCGGGGACACCGTTTTGAGTAAATTAGAGAGATTTAACGTGCAACGACGCGTCGTGCGCTATGAAGGCCATCTCGGCCAATGACTATTTAGCACGAATGAAGGATTGGGAAAAATTTTGGTATAAATGCATTGCGTCCGGTGGGGAAATACATTTTGATGAATAAATGAATAGTTCTTGGAAAAAAAAATTGGTCTTACTTCTTAGACACAGTAGTATTTCAAAGGAAACGCATTTTACGAAATAGTTGACGTTCTCAAACAACAGAAAACTCATGTGTTATAATTCACCTACCCAGCTGGGGGTCACGAATGTAAGTCATGTTCATATAAATGTATGCATGGCTCTTTATTTTTCAATTAATTCATTCTTTTGCTCACACAGCATAATAATGAAAACTAAAAATGCACTGCTTTCTCTCATAGTAAAATACACACGCTTATTAAAACAACAATAAAGCAGGACAAGCAGTTTTTATTTACATTTCCACACAAAAAAAATGTAGGTACGCCTTAAACTTATCGACATCGATGCACAATAGAAAAATAGAATCCAAAAGGAATCAAAGAGAGCAATCTGTGCTCTTTTCACACAAACATACACGCTTGCACTTTTTACATTCAAAGCACATAAAAAAGAAAAAACAAAATGGAAATATAAAAAGCCAAAGAGAGCAGTCTTTGCAGCTTACTCACACACACGCTTTCACTTACTGCACCCAGTGTGCACCTTTTCGCACCCACGCACAATATTAGCAATTTTAATTGGCTTTCCTTTTCGCACTTTTTAAATCCAACTTTAATATTGTGTGAAACTTTCATCGCTCTCTGAGATAATGTCTAATGCACTCAAGTATATGGCAGGTTTTTTCTTCAGAAGAAAAAAATGTAGCACATATTATTGGGTAGATCATCTGAGCAAAAAAGCACTTGTTAAGCCATCCACAAAAATTATGAAAATAAAATGAGTAAAGAGGTCTACGCAGTTCGCAAAATTTCGCGCGGAATGACAAAACTTCATATAAAAAAAATCCGAAAAGGGATATCCCAAATGGGATGCCCAAAGATATAACCTTTTCAACTGAAATATTATGATTTGGTTTATAAATTACTATTGTCAAATGTCGTTATATTGCCAAAGGAAAGTGGAGTCAAAACCTTAGCCCAAGAGAAAAATTTAATTAAATATTATTCATCAAATACTATAAGTAATATTATAACTAATAAAAAAACAAAGAGCGCCAGCTGCTAAGGTCATTGAGTCGATTGGAAAAACACACTTCCTATAACCCAGAAATACTTGCATGTGTTATTAAGTTTAAGTTTAACTATTTGCTTTTTTTCATAATAGATATATTTTACTTAAAGCTAGCCACTAAATTTTACAGACTAAGGGCCTATACGCATACGTGCGTAGACCCCTTAAGACATAACCTTTTCCGAGGGACGGTTGATTAAGATCACACTCATCGTATACACCAATTAAAAACAGGAAATCAATTAAAGAACCACAAATTAGAAGAAAAAACCTTACAAAGAGAATTATTAAAAAAAAATGCTATCTAAAAAAAGACATTTTGAGCAACATTCTATTGAAAAAAAAAACTCATTTCGACCACTGTGCAGAGCTTCGGTCAATTCTTTGAGGAAACGTTAAGAGCGCAACACAAATTCCATGCCAATATTCATATTGTTTTCGTTTTTTTATTTCTATGCGCCACATTAGCACCCAATTTCCATAGCAAACTAATTAAAATTTTGTTCTCTTTGTTGCTGCACGTGCTATCAGAATGAGCCAATTTAGCTTTTTGGCCAAAAAAGCAAAGAGCGACAAGTGCTAGATGTTAAAATTTTGTTTTCCAATGGCAAACAATTAGCACAACATTAAAAACAGTGCTGGAAAACGGCTCAAACACAACCACACTAACTTTTGCCGAATCAAAGCAAAGTCTTCGAAACAAACAATTCGATTCAATTAGAAAACTGACTTGCCAATAAAAATCAATTCGCTCTAATTATGACTTTTTGTGCAATGCATGTTCAACCTTGCCACTTACCCCCGAACCGTTGACAGTCCACTGGAACCAGAACAATGTGTTGTTTGGTACTGTTATTGTTATTGGGGTTAGCAAATACGAAGAAAAAACAAAAAGAACTCGTTTCAGGACTTTATATCGCAGAAGTTAAAATACTCTTTAAGTGATTATACTTTTAGAAGTTCTCGTAATCTCTTTATTTTGGTATAAAAAAGTTGCAGGCCATCGCCATCATTTTTTTTCTGTTTAGTTCATTTTTTGTCGCTAGATGGAGCATCACAACTAGTGAAAATATTAGTGTGGCCGTATATTAACACTCAACTTTTTGCCGCTTGGTTAAACATCATATCCATCTTTCAGTCAATGTTTTTAATTTTTAAATAAAAATACTTAGTTAATGCTGCAATAAATGCCTGTAAAATATAAATAAATAATAACATAAAGAGTTTTGTAGTTAAAAAAAAAATATTTTATTTATTATAGATTTTTGTTGAAAGCAAGAGTTTTGTCAGCTTTAATCTTTCATTTGATCCAATGAGCTAAAAAATTTTGTTGGCTGCTACGTCTTCGTTAGTAGTTAGTCGATAGATTAGATCAACGATTTGATCTTGAAGTATAAAGTTTATATAGTCCACATCTCGGTTGTTTACCACAAGAATTGATCGTTCACTCAACCAATTGAAATTTGTATGTTTAGCAAGGATGTTTGGGAATTCTTTGTTGTATTATTCAAATGCAAAATATAATAAAAAAAGTAGGCCCTTTAGGATTTCCATACTTTTCCGGCTGAAATTTTCAAGGTTTTAAAAAATCTTACAATTCGGGACGCAGACAAATTCGCCAAAACAAAAAGAAAAAAATCGGCTTAGTCGTTCTATAGTTATAATGGGATGACATGCACTGCTTAATTTTTACCCGACTACGGCGAAGCGAAAGGAGGGTAATAATTTTGGCCGGATAAGAGGATGGATATTTGGATTTTCTATTTATTGATGTACGAATGTATGGACATGTGCTTGTTTGAATGTATAGATAAATTGATGTTTGGTACGGATGTATGTACTTATGTATGCACTTGTGTATATATGTTCATATGTTTCGTCATAGCTACTAAGCCGCTTATCATAATTTGACAAATAAGGTATCTTTGGAAGCGGCTTGTACGTCCGACGGTTATGGGCTATATTAAAGGTTGTGGAACATATACCTCTTAACAAAAAAACCTATATTTTGATTGTATCTCCATATCAGCGATTACTACAACATTGCGTATACGCCAAAATATCGTTAGGTAGGAAAAGCAAAAACTTGCAAAAAAAAAAGACAGTGAGACAAACTTCCCGATAAATTAAATATACACTGATATTTTAACATTTATTTTTCAACGAAACCCCAAAAACAACATTGTCGATGTTTTTCTGATTTGCATTGGCAGCTGCCAAATGGTTTCCCATTGTGGTTAACCAATTGGAAAAGTCAAATTTGCGTATGTTTTTTGTATGATGGCTTCTGTGTGGGTTTTATGCGTATTTTTCATGCCTTTTCGAGCATTTTCCTTTTCGTATAACAAGCTTAATGTTAAAATTGCGTTTTACTGCCTCTGGCCGGTTCAAATCAATGCAAGGCATCGATTCACAAAAAAGTTTTGAGAAAAAGTTTTAGCAACCTGATGTTTGCATACACCAGAGCAACCAGCACTCTGAACTTACGGATTACCATTGGATGCAAGTGCGTTATAAAAACCGTAGCTGCTCAAAGTGCGTTTGTTGAACCGAGTACTACTTAATTGAATTACAAGGACGAGTTGCTTATGTATAACACAATTTTTATGGCTTGCCCTTACTCGGCCCAGTTAGTTTAGATTAGAAAAACTGAGAAACAAAAATTTTAAAATGGGAATAAAAACCCATTATTTCGAGTATTTTTTTAATTGAAGCCCGAATAACGAATTTTCTGTGAACTCTTTTTATGGAGCAATATAACCAGAAGCATTTATAAGTAATGTCATCCTAAAGTCTCCAAAAATACTGAATTTAAATTATATTTTTTTAAAGATTAATACATAAAAAAATTAAAGCGAAGACTGACAACTGAGATTCAACGATATTTCAACAGCCGACTTACATCCTGGCCCTATGTTACTGGTTGCAAAACCAACTCAAATAATATTTGCTCTGCATTTGTTTTACTAAGAAGCAGTAATTTGAGATAAATTGTTTCTCCGCCCGAAGGCTTTCCAAATAAGTGTCTCTGTACTATGCCTGTTGGTGGCCAAAATATGATGGAAAGGTGCTACTTGGGAACGCTTTCTGCAGGAAGAATATCCGCGATCGCCTGCCATTGATTAGCATTCTGCCAAGCAACAAACCGTATGCATGCCAAAAACGACCAATATTTTGGTTCCAATGACTAGACTGCGACAATTGTGGATTTTGTTGCTTGTGGTTCGAGACTACGTTTATATACTCCCAAAGATAGTTGTTTGGCCACATTATTGCTGTCATTCATCTCTTACCCGCATTCCTTTCCACATGCTTGGCAGTGCGAGTCTTGCTACATATTTTCCAAGAAGGATGTCAAACTGATTCTTGTTTAAGCTGAATATTCTTTGCCTGCTAAAGAAAGCTGAGGAAGACGCTAGACAGCCAAGAAATATGTCTGGGCTGCATAGACGAAACAGGTACCCTTGTTAATCAAAGCAACATGAAAGGGGGTGCTCAGCAGCATTCGGCTGTGTGTGGCCACTTTGCAAAGATACAAATGAAAGGAGTAAAGTTAAATCCTCCTATTGGTCTTCAGCTACTTACCAATATTACTGCTCTTTTCGATACTTTTCAGAAGATGCTTTCTGTTCCACGTCTTAAAGCAATTGCAAGCTAATACTCTTGCTAACTTTACTGAATCTCTTGAATTTCGGAAAATGTCTATATAATATTTTCTAACACATGTTATATAGTTTCAGAAAATTTCGAACTATCATACTTACTCCTGGGGTCCTCGCCTCAAACTGTTCAATAGAAATAGGATGCAAATTTCCGCTATACATAGTTAAGCGTTCAAGAACAGCATGCAAAATTTACGTATGTAATGAAAAAATTCATATAAAATAAATAGTCGCGAAAAATGTCATCCCAAAATGTTCGGCTAGTGGTCGCAGATAACAAAAAACAGTGTTGTCTTTTAATTTGAAAAATGCTTAACGTTAGATGGCGCCACTACTTCACTAGGTGTGGTAGCACTAGCAACAGCTGTTTGTTTTTCGCGCGAATTAATGGGACATGCACAATATTTTGTTCGTAATGGCAGGAAGTAGAAAACGCTGCTTCATTTGTAGAATGTAAGAAAATTACGCTTATTGAAACAGTCGAGGAGTACCCAGTGCTATGGGATATAACAAACAAAATGCACTTTAATGAACTGGTTGCCAACATCGCATTAGCCAGAATCGCGTCTGGTCGTGTTAGCCGTACACAATTGTGTCCAATACAAAATATCTACATACATCTTTGAAAAATCTTCCACTTTCTGCTGGGGTTCACCCAGACACTTTTTTTTTTGCAGCCAACCTTTTTGCATTCAAACATTGTCTAAAAAATGTCAACAATACTTGTGGATAAAAATTCATGTTTGTTTTGTTCAAAAATTTTGCGCGCTTAATTTTTGTAAATAAAAATCAGCTGATTGTAATGTGACTGTTTGCCACTATAATCAAAAGTATCGGAAAAAAATATTGATGAATACCACAAAAAACACCAGAATTCGTTCAAAAATAGCACTTTGCCTTATTATGCACACACTGGTGGTTCCATCTGAAATAATATGCAATGATTTCCATATGTACATTTTCGAGCTGCGTACGAGCCTTAAAATACGAAGGCAGTTGTTTGTTTCCATACCCCTGTCGACAGGCCTATATGTAGCTGTCTGAGAACTTTTTAAGGAACTACACACTGATAATGATAGTCATCATCTGTAAAACTGATATACAAAATAAAGCACTATACCTGAAAGTTGATTTAAGCCTTTAGTCCGTAAACTATCACCTAGCATTAAAAATATCAGTACTAACAGAAAATGGAACTAACTCATTTTAACGAACGCAGGAATCAACTTAAATGTTTAAACTATAGAGCCCTACCAACTGTTTGCAAGCGCCTGTATCCCTGATGTGATCACCCTCTCAGTGCTGCAACTCTGCCGATAATAAAGTATCGAAATCGATAGGATTAGCTTTGAAAACTTGGAGGCATGCAATGCAAGTGTATCATCTATTTTTAAGACAAGTCTACGTTAGATGGCATAACCAGATCGAAGCTGGATGAATCTCTCGACATTGACAGCGTTATTGAGCCTTACTAAGAAAAGAAGAAGGAACGCTGCCATTGGAGGAATTAGAATTGAAATATACCTATGTGTATGACTGTGTATTTGCTTGCTCTTTAATCTGACCTGGGCATTATTTCAAAGGGCATTAAGTGTCAAGGTAACTAATTTTCTATTTAACTTATGCAGACAGAAATACCAAGTCAAAAAAGCAACAGCAAAAATGGCCGCCGGCACAGCTTGAACCCAGACGACCACCAACGGTGACTTAATATTTGCAGACATAATTTGAACTAGTTCATAAAACCAAAGCTAAATTAAAACAACAAATTGACAAAGTTATTTGTAAGGTCAACGCTATAAACAAAATTAAGTACTAAAAAAAACATTAAAATCCTGTGCTTACAGTAATTACCAAATAAACGCGCCAGGTGGCAGCGCCTGGTTTATCAACACTGATTTGGCTTGACAAAATTTGGCAGCACTGCTTGAAAACTGCCGTCTCATACAAATACAAAAAAATAAGGCAGCAAGCGAGTGAAGTTATACGAAGCTTAGATTATTGAAATTATTATTTAATTATTTAGATTATTTTATTTGTGAAAAAAAAAAACAAAAAATGGCAGCTCTACTGCCGGTAAGCTTTAAGTTGCAGTATAATAATAAAACAACTAATTAAACAACATTTTAGATGGAGATTGATGCCTTGAAACATGGTGATGGGCTTAAATCATTTTTTACACAAAAAATTGCTGAATTGGAATTTGTGCTTTCCGAGAAGCAGTTGAATTTGGGTCGTCTTAAGGCGCAGCGCAACGAGCTCAACTCAAAAGGTTAACAATAAATATATAACTATACATATGTACATTTAACTATAGCTTTATGTACATTTTTTATTAGTGCGTGCGCTGCGCGAGGAGCTGCAACTGCTGCAGGAGCAAGGCAGCTATATAGGCGAGGTGGTCAAGGCGCTTGATACAAAGAAAGTGCTTGTCAAAGTGCATCCGGAGGGCAAGTACGTTGTCGATTTGGAAAAAGGCGTTGACATTAATACAGCCACGACCAGCAGCCGTGTGGCTTTACGTCATGACTCCTACACGTTGCACAAGGTTTTGCCCAACAAGGTTGATCCGCTGGTATCGCTTATGATGGTGGAAAAAGTGCCTGATTCTACCTATGAAATGGTTGGCGGTCTGGAGCGTCAAGTACAGGAAATCAAGGAAGTTATTGAGCTGCCAGTCAAGCATCCAGAGCTTTTCGATGCCTTAGGCATTGCTCAGCCCAAGGGTGTGCTGCTCTATGGTCCACCTGGTACCGGCAAGACACTGCTTGCTCGCGCTGTTGCACATCACACCGAGTGCACCTTTATACGCGTCTCTGGCTCAGAGCTGGTGCAAAAGTTCATAGGCGAGGGTTCACGCATGGTGCGTGATCTGTTTCTTATGGCACGTGAACATGCTCCATCGATTATATTTATGGATGAAATTGATTCCATAGGCTCGGCACGCTTGGATTCTGGCTCTGGTGCTGATTCGGAAGTGCAACGCACCATGCTGGAGCTGCTCAATCAGCTAGATGGCTTTGAAGCTACCAAAAACATTAAGGTTATTATGGCCACCAATCGCATTGATGTGCTAGATCAAGCGCTCTTGCGTCCTGGTCGCATTGATCGTAAAATTGAATTCCCAGCACCAAATGAAGAGGCACGTCTAGACATTTTGAAAATACATTCACGCAAAATGAATCTGACGCGTGGCATTAATCTTCGTAAGATCGCCGAATTGATGCCTGGAGCTTCTGGCGCCGAACTCAAGGGCGTTTGCTCCGAGGCAGGCATGTATGCTCTGCGTGAGCGTCGTGTTCATGTTAATCAGGAGGACTTTGAAATGGCCGTTTCCAAAGTCATGCAAAAGCAATCGGAAAAGAACATGTCCATTAACAAATTATTTAAATGAATGCTGCCTATAGGACTACTACCCACCATTTTAATTAATTAAAAAGCTACGTTATTTAAAAACAACGCCTTTATTATGCATTTTAGCGCTCTTTTAATTTTACAGCTCTACTCTGTCACTGGGCGTCTGCTCCGTATTCTTTAGCTACTGGAAACGGACATGAATAATGATGCGCTTACATTTTTGACAGCATCTCCTCGACTGAAGGCGACTTCGTGTACTTAAGCCAGTGATAAATTATAAAAAGTTAAACTAAAACGTGTTTTATCAGCTCTAGAGCTTCCCATACACACACAGATACAAGCTTGAAAGTTTTTCATGGAAATGCTTGTCAAGATTTTTCCCCACTCGCACAACGAAATAATAAAATACAATGAGCAGAATGTTAGCAAGTTTGAACGGGCTTAATGTTTGCATTTTCATTAAGAATTTAAATTAAAATTGCTGTGATTTTTTTTTTTTTGATACACTTACAAGAGGTAGGCCAACTTGTTTAATTGGCTTGGAAGCACAGAGATCTGGTAAAGTGTATAAAAGTGGAGGGGTATGAAATTTTGGTAGATTCAGACAGAAGAGTGCGTGGCAGACTAGTTTACGTGTGAATAATATTCTGCAAACAAAAATGAGGTAGCAACATTTTTTATTGAACGCGTTTTGAGATACTGCAAAAAAAAAGAAATGTTTTGGATTCTTAACCGATTTTGAATTTTATTTTAATACTTTATCTTGCATTCCTTAAGATATTTTTGTTATATTTTTGCCAATTTTTTCTTTAAAATTTGGCAACCGATTTTGATCAAATTTCGTAGAGTGCTTTGGAACTATGAAAAAAGTCCAAATTTGTTTACAATATCTTCATAAACAAACGATTCATGTTATTTAAAACTTTTTTCGGTCGACTTGCTCTGAATATAAAAAAAATATAAAATAATAATAATGGATTTTGTCTGAAGGTTTGGTTGCTCTAGCTCTTAGCATCTCTGAGATCTAGGCGTTCATTCGGATGGACAGACGGACGTGCATGGTTATATTAACCAGTCACGCTTTTTTTGTATGCTACATACATTTTCATCTTACACAAACTCAATACACCCTTTGTACATAAGGTACAAGGTACAGGGTATAAAAATATGAATAAGATGGGAACATTTTTATTAATATTACCTATGGAAAGACCGACTTTTGTAACCGACCGCACTAGGCGTGATGCATTTCTTTTAATTAATTTAATAAGCCACAATTACTCATCTTAAGTTAAAAAATAAAAATTTTGTGACTAGAACAGATTTAATTTTTATAAAACTCCATATACTACGGTTGCTCACCGTAGTTTCTGTACAGCCCCTAAATAAAATATTAAACGATGTGGCTAAAAACCGCGAAAATCTACTGACATGATTGACATGATTCAGCAAACTTCATTTTCTGAGGAAATATGCGCACCAGCTGGTAAAGTTTCGTATCTCTAGCACTTATAGTCTCTGAAATCTAGGTGTTCATACAGACGGACAGACCAACATGGCTCAATCCCTAACCGAGGTTATGATAAGCATTTTGGTGTAAAGGACTTGGGGTCTGCCACGCCTCCTTCTGTGCGTTACATACATTGCACAAATCTAGAATAGCTTTTGTACCTATACGTACAGGGTCTAAAAATTAAATTAAATTTAAAAAAAGAATAATAATAACAATATATTTTTTTAGTACTTATTTTTATGAAATACATAATCTCGTTATATAATCTATATACATATAAAAAAAAACCCCATTTCGGCAACCTGGCAGTGTCGCTTCACTTTGACATTTCACAACGGGATGCGTGCAAAATTTGAATTTTACCTGGTTTGTGATGGTAAAAGGTTGGTAAAATACTAAAAGACCAACTTGGACGACTTGGTAAAGTCGTGCAGCACCGACTGTAGCATGACAATGGTTTAAAGATTACGGAAACATTATGGTCAGCATGATGTGAATTGAACAAAGAAGACCGCACGGGGGTTGGCGTGAGAAGCAAGCAGGGGGCGGAGCCCTCTAGTATATACATATGTTATAATTTTTAATAAACAAAAACAAATATTTTACATAAAACTTTACAATCAACTTTCCTACCAAGTTTGAAGCTATTATCTTTCCATTCCCAGGAATTATGTCATTATTTGAGGTTCCATGCGAGGTGCCATTACTAAAATAAGCATAACTTCTTAACTTCCGCAAAAAAAGGCATTACTCTTTTTTTAATTTTTTAATTATTTAAATTTTCAAAAACCAAATTATTTTTAGAAACCTTTATTTGTTTAGGAGATATGACTTGTCGAAGAAAAGTCTTAAAAGTGAAAAATTCAATTTTCAGTTTTCGATAACTCGATAAGTAATCGGAATTTTGCAAGACAAATATATATATACACCCAATTCCGTTTTTTTTTACGGTGTAGAAATATATTTTTGTACACAATTTCATTCGATTTATCACGATTAAAAAAAGCTATTTTAAAGAAAAAAATATTTAAAAACGTAATCTTTTAGAAATTTAGTTAGGTAAAAATAGAATTAGGTTTATATTCATTTTTACGTTTTTAAAAATTAAATGTATCTAGCTATTAGTATAATATCCCTAAACACTTAAACCATTTTTATGTTAAAAATTTTTACATTCGCGAAATGTTATCAGAAGATTATCAAAAAAAATTGCAGATAAAGGTTCAAACAGTTGCAACAAATTTTATACAAAGGATGAGACCAACATTCATACATACTTACATGAAGATAAGCTAATATGCAAGAGTTGTTTACGATTAATCTCTCTATATTTCATATAAAGTTTTCACACATAGACAAATCTAAACAATATGACGCAATAATTATCTAATTTACTTAATCAAACATTCATTAATTGAGTTTTGAAGAGGTTTCTGTTTTTTTAAAAGCTAATTTGAGTGAATCAATTCAGCAATAAGTAGAACTGAGAACGAGAGTGTGAGCGAAAGTGAGCAGACTTTAACTGATTATTTATAAAATCAAAAAAAAAAATAATTCTAGCCAGTTGAACGAGGTGTGCGCATAAAATAGAGGGCCTGGGCGAGAACGTTATCTTAGGGTTTACCAGCGTAACCAGTAACTATTTATAAGAACGTCAGAGCCTGTAGTCTTTAAGTTGCTCAGAATAACTTGCAAATTGTTATATGTATAAAATAAATATTACCATGGAGAGATTATGAATTTACAGTGATGATACCAAACAAAACAACAGCCTGCACGGTGAAAACTTTCAACCGGGCTATAAGAAACCAAACCCAAAAAAAAAAAATACGCTAAAAAATCTCAGATCAGATACTTCTGGGTCACATCTCGTAAGCGCCCACTTAAGCGGTTTTAATTGTATACACTTACAGTGACTTATTAGTTTATGTATTATAGTATACCTAAGTTATTCTTGGATACGGTTAAATGCATTTGCGATATCTCAACAATGGATTGGGTACCCAGAGACTTATTTTTTTCCTCATTCATACACGCCTTGTATTTATACATACTAAGTATATTAGGTAAACTTTCATTTTTTGGGTCACTTACTGGACGCTCAGCTTTTTTTTTAACTGATTTAGTTGCTCTTCCATTTTTTCGTGCATGAAATAAAATGTACTCTCATATCCTCATATCTTATATACCGATAGTCTCGTCGAGGAAGCTGCCACATGAAAACTCATTTAAGTCTTCGCATGGATAAACTTGAAATTTCATTTTTTTGAGCACACTTGATGCAGTATGTATTCATTCCTCACTTAGGCAAGCACGGCTGGGACTTTCTTAGCTTTAGAATTGAGTGTACCTGCGTTATAAGCTGGAAGGACACAGCTTAGGATAAGTGACAAAGCCAGATGTGTAACCCATCGGCCACATATTCATTAATCCTTAAAGTTGATGGGTGCTGCCCCCCCCCATATTTCACCACATTCAACCACGACAACAACTCTAAAGACAGGTTCACGGAAATCGACGTGCTTGCTCCTGCCAACAGGCGACTGAAAAAATATCAATCAATTCGGAATTGTCACACCCAGGTAAACTAGCCTTCACATTTAAACTTGGAGAAAATAATAATTTTTTTGGAAGAGTAGTTGCAGCGTATCCCACTGCCGGCCATCACCCCGACTGATTGACATTTTTTTTTTTGTTAATTTGTTTGTTTACGAGTACCTTATATACATACATATGTATAAATACTATAGCCGTGGCTTTTATCTAAACTAGCCGCTGTTACGCACTTGAAACAAAGCGTATGGGTGCGTCTATATATTGGAAGAGCACTCAATTATGTTCATTTAGTTTAAACTTGAGCTTCGTCAGTGTTACAAGTAAAACTTATTGTCGATCAATGAATTTTTTATGAATATATATTTTAAAAGTCAATTTCACAATAATGGTGTATCTACAAGTGTTGCTAGTAGGACTGGGACTGCTGTTATGGTTCTACAAATGGGCTACTGCCACATTTAAGACTTTTGAGGAGCGTGGTCTTTACTATGAAAAACCTTTACCACTTTTGGGTAATGCCGGGGCTGTTGTCGCGGGAAAAGCTTCGCTACAAAAGGTAATGGCGGAGTTTTATAAGCGCACACGTTCGCAGTAAGTATTGTTAATTTCGAAACCAATATGCAAAATAGCTAGGTTTTGTTTCCCACAGCAAAATCGTTGGATTCTTTAACTTTCGCACGCCTTTGATTCAAATCAATGATCCTGAGCTCATCAAAAAAATAGCTGTCAAAGATTTTGATTACTTTCCCAATCATCAGCCTTTTTTTATCACTAAGGAAGTCTTGATTAATGACATGCTTAGTGTTATGAAGGATCAGCGCTGGAAGAATATGCGTAATACGCTTACGCCCGTCTTTACCTCGGCCAAGATGCGCAGCATGTTTGCGCTTATGAACGATAGTTTTGCTGAGTGCATGCAGCACGTGCAATCCTTATCCTCAAACGCTGGTGGCTTTGATGTGGAGCTTAAAGAGGTGTGCAATCGTCTCTCCAACGATTTGATAGCCACTACCGCATTCGGCCTCAAGGTCAACTCTTATAAGGATCGCAACAATGAGTTCTTTCAGATTGGTACCTCAATTGCGTTTTTCCGCGGCAAGCAGCTTTACAAATCCATGTTGTCCGCCACAATTCCCTGGCTCTTTAATGTAAGTGATGACATAAAAAAAAAACAGAAACAGCAAATTTAATATGTTAACCATAGTTACTAGGTTTTAAGATCTTCGATGCGGATAAAACCAACTATTTCTCACGTTTGGTAGTTGATGCCATGAAATATCGCAAGGAGAATAATATTGTGCGGCCCGATATGATTCAATTGTTAATGGAAGCCAAGGATGAAGCTACAGCGGAATGGACCGATGATGAAATTGTAGCGCAGTGTTTTATCTTCTTCTTTGCAGCTTTTGAGAATAATGCTATGCTTATATGTACCACAGCCTACGAGCTACTACAGAATCCCGAAATACAGCAGACACTTTACGAGGAAATATTGGAAACACGCGAATCTCTGAAGGGAGGTCAATTGACCTACGATGCTGTGCAGCATATGAAATATATGGATATGGTTGTATCAGAGTCTTTGAGAAAATGGACTTTGGCTGCTGTTACGGATCGTTTGTGTTCCAAAGACTATACACTTACCGATGATGATGGTACGAAGATATTTGACTTTAAAGTGGGCGATCGCGTTAATATACCGATTGCGGGTCTACACTGGGATGATCGTTTCTTCCCCGATCCTCTAAAATTCATACCAGAGCGTTTTAGCGTTTCGCAGAAGGATAACTTAGTGCCTTACACGTATTTGCCATTTGGTGTTGGACCACGTAGTTGTATTGGTGAGTCTGAAAAAGATTATTATTATGATAGGTTTATTTTTATGTTTTGACTTCTCTCCAGGCAATCGATATGCTCTGATGCAGGCCAAAGCTGTGTTATACAATTTGATGTTGAATTACAAGATAGAACGCTCTTCACGGACAGTCGAGGATTTGATGAAAGATTCACGCGGCTTCCAACTTACTCCTAAGAGCGGTTTCTGGATGCATCTGGTGCCCCGCAAGTGAAAAATTATTAATATCTAACTTGTTTTGTTTTTAAAATTTGATTCATAATCATATTGATTATTAAAATTGAAATTACGACCTTAATTTTACACTGTACCATATGTTACAAGGGGTATACTAAGTTTTTGCAAGCCAACGTATGTAACATACAGAAGGAGAAAAAAGGTTCCCTAAAGTATAATCAGGGAGATGTCGATATACGCATCTACGTCTGTCCGTCTTTCCGTCCGTAAGTACGCCTAGATCTCAGAGATGGTAAGAGCCAGAGAGCTGCAAGTAGTGGCACTACTAGTTACTAGTCTTAAAAGTGGATATGTTTTTAGAGCACTACTAAAAAAATGGTAGTAGTGTGCTTAAGATTACTAAAAATTGAAGTGTAGCATTACACGCTCAAAAAAATCATTTGTGGTGAAATGATACGTCACAAAAAAACTACTACAAAAAAATTACAAGTGTCGGCATGCAGTTTGTGCTATTTCAAATTGTTGATGATATACTAAGTACGCATCGCTGACACTAATGGTAGAATGTGTGTTAAATTTTAATGGGATCGAAGTGGGCTTGCTGTTTTTGATTTATTTGCATTTGTTTTGATTCAGGAAAGTTATTAGATTCTGTTTCTTCTTTTTTGTTATTTTGGCCATGAATTTTTCTTTTTATATTTGCTATATATATATATGCGTTAGAGGCACCATAATAATGAGTGCTGTACGGCGGAACGTATTTAGTAAATGTATAGATATATGTATGTATACCTTTTTTTGCACAGAAAATTTTAAAACCGCCAGCATAAGTACCGTATAGTATAAAACGGTCGGCAGTAAGTACATATATAAATAGTAGGTATATAAGTTAATGACCCACATTATATTTCTTAATACAAACCACCTACTTCACTCACCACCCAACACAAGCAACTTGACTCGAGTCATAAACAGATTGATTTATGTCGATGAGCCTATACTTGAATAGGACACCGGAAGACCCTACTTCAATAGGACACATGTACGCCCATGCTTGAACAGGACATCGAGCGTCGCAAACGGCGTCAACACAGATCCTCTATAAATACCAATGGTAGTCGATTAAGCAGGATAGTCTTTTTACAGTTCTTAACATGAAGTAGTCCAGGTCTCTGGTAAGAGCTTAAGAACTCAAACTTTTAAAATAAATCCCTTATTATTTCGTTTGAGACAAGTTTATTTAATTTTGTTGATATCGGGGTTACATTATATAGCTCCCATAGGGGTGTTTCAGAGGACTTCGAAAAAAACAAAAAGTTTTAGATGGATAATTCGTTTGTTTATGAAGATATTGTAACCAAATTTGGTATTTATTTATTATTATTTTATTTTAAGTTCCCCAGCACTGTACCAAATTTTATCAAAATCGGTTGCCCATATCATATAGCCCAATAGAACCGATCGGTTGCTAAAACGTTTTTGGTGCAAAATTCGTTGTGTTTCGTGTGTTTATAAAGATATGGTAATGAAATTGGGTGTTGGTAGTTTTTTAGAGTTATAGAAAAAAATTACCTAGAACCACCAATTTCGGTAAGAGTATTCATGTGGCCTAAATAAACAAAACCAAACTTAAATTTTATCGATTCGACCGCTCAACCCCTGTCAATAATTTATCGTGTTTTTTTCCCACACCCGTCAACATGCATATGCACTTGAAACTCATCCTATATTATAATAAACTGTCGATTATAATCAAAGTAGGTTGAAATTCAAAATCAAATGCATCTTGTTTGTCGTATATAGTATCTCTAAGCAATTAAACAATTTTTTTTATGGTTAAAATGTTTACATTCGCGAAATGTTATCTGATCATTATCAAAAACAATTGTAGATAAGTGTTCAAACAGTTGAGAACAAACTTTATAAAAAGGATGAGACCAACATTCATACATACATGAAGATAAACGAATCTTCAAGATTTGTTAGCGTTTAATCTTTCAGTATTTCACATACAGTTGTCTCACCTTATTAAACATAAACAAATCTAAACAATATGACGCAATAATTACCTTATTTACTTAACCACTCATTCAGTAATTAAGCTTTGGAGAGGTTTCTATTTATTTAAAAGCTTATTCGAGCGAATCTAACTGAACAGAGAACGAGAGAGTGAGCGAGTGAGAGCGGACTTCTACTGATTGTTTATAAAATTTAAAAAAAAAAAACATTCTAGCCAGTTAAACGAGGTGAGCGTAACCAGTGACTATTTTTAAGAACTTCAGAGCCTGTAGTCTTCAAGTTGCGCAGAAGAACTTGCAAATTGTTAGATGTATAAAATAAATATTACCATGGAGAGATTATGAATTTACAGTGATGATACCAAATAAAAAATAGCCTGCACGGTGAAAACTTTCAACCGAGCTAAGTATAAGAAACTCATCAGACACCAAAAAGAAAAACAGGTTAAAAAACTTAGATCAGATACTTCTGGGTCACATCTCGCAAACGCCCACTTAAGCGGTTTTGATTGTATACACTTACAGTGGGCTTATTAATTTATGTATAATATCTGCTTCATGTGAGCAGAACTTTCAGTCTTTCTCAATACAAGAACTAATAAAAATAATGATGGCAATAAATATTTTGATGCGAAAATAAAAAAGATTGGAAAAAAACTTAAAAATATAGACATACCCCTATGTATCAATTATGGTTGGCATATGCATTTGTAACCCTCCAAAATTAATATGCTCAAGAGTTTAAGGCTAGTAAAAAACGAGACGTAAACATTTCTACAAAACATTCTTCTAGCCCACCCTAACCCATAAACTATTTGGCTTGAGTAAGCCAAGAAACTATTAACATTTCCTGATAAATAGGAATTAAAATTGTTAATTGTTGTTGAATTAATTGTAATTAAAAATTAAGTTAAATCTTATAATTCAAAATGTATCTACATATAACATAAATAATTATACTTCGCTTGATTTCAAACTAAGTTATTCTTGGATACCTACTTTGAGTAGATACTTAAAATACGTTTAAATGCTTTTGCGATATCTCAACAATGGATTGGGTAGCCATTCCATTTTCCTCATTCATACACGCCTTGTATTTATACATACTAAGTATATTATGTAAACTTTCATGTCGCTCAGCTTTTATTAACTGATTGAGTTGCTTTGAAAAAAATGCACTCTCATATCCTCGATAGCCAGGATAGGTAGTCTCGTCGAAGCTGCCACATGAAAACTCATTAAAGTCTTCGCATTGATATTGAAAATTGAAATTTCATTTTTTTAAGCACACTTGATGCAGTATGTAGTGTATCTGCCTTATAAGCTGGAAGGACACAGCTTAGGATAAGTGACAAAACCAGATGTGTAACCCATCGGCCACATATTCATTAATCCTTAAAGTTGATGGGTGGATAATTGGATTTTTATTTTTTTGAAAGAGTAGTTGCAGCGTATCCCACTGCCGACCATCACACCGACTGATTGACATTTTTTTTTTTTTGTTGATTTGTTTGTTTACGAGTACCTACTATATATATGTATAAATATTATCGCTGGGGCTTTTATCTAAACCAGCCGCTGTTGCGCACTTGAAACAAAGCGTATGGGTGCGTCTATATATTGAGAGAGCACTCAATTATGTTCATTTAGTTTGAACTTGAGCTTCGTCAGTGTTACAAGTAAAACTTATCGTCGATCAATGAATTTATATAAATATATATTTTAAAAGTCAATTTCACAATAATGGTGTATCTACAAGTGTTGCTAGTAGGACTGGGACTGCTGTTATGGTTCTACAAATGGGCTACTGCCACATTTAAGACTTTTGAGGAGCGTGGTCTTTACTATGAAAAACCTTTACCACTTTTGGGTAATGCCGGGGCTGTTGTCGCGGGAAAAGCTTCGCTACAAAAGGTAATGGCGGAGTTTTATAAGCGCACACGTTCGCAGTAAGTATTGTTAATTTCGAAACCAATATGCAAAATAGCTAAGTTTTGTTTTCCACAGCAAAATCGTTGGATTCTTTAATTTTCGCACGCCTTTGATTCAAATCAATGATCCTGAGCTCATAAAAAAGATAGCTGTCAAAGATTTTGATTACTTTCCCAATCATCAGCCTTTTTTTATCACCAAGGAAGTCTTGATTAATGACATGCTTAGTGTTATGAAGGATCAGCGCTGGAAGAATATGCGTAATACGCTTACGCCCGTCTTTACCTCGGCCAAGATGCGCAGCATGTTTGCGCTTATGAACGATAGTTTTGCTGAGTGCATGCAGCACGTGCAATCCTTATCCTCAAACGTTGGTGGCTTTGATGTGGAGCTTAAAGAGGTCTGCAATCGCCTCTCCAATGATTTGATAGCCACTACCGCATTCGGCCTCAAGGTCAACTCTTATAAAGATCGCAACAATGAGTTCTTTCAGATTGGTACCTCAATTGCGTTTTTCCGTGGCAAGCAGCTTTACAAATTCATGTTGTCCGCCACAATTCCCTGGCTCTTTAATGTAAGTGATGACATGAAAAAAAAACAGAAACAGCAATATTAATATGTTAACCATAGTTACTAGGTTTTAAGATCTTCGATGCGGATAAAACCAACTATTTCTCACGTTTGGTAGTTGATGCCATGAAATATCGCAAGGAGAATAATATTGTGCGTCCCGATATGATTCAATTGTTAATGGAAGCCAAGGATGAAGCTACAGCGGAATGGACCGATGATGAAATTGTAGCGCAGTGTTTTATCTTCTTCTTTGCAGCTTTTGAGAATAATGCTATGCTTATATGTACCACAGCCTACGAGCTACTACAGAATCCGGAAATACAGCAGACACTTTACGAGGAAATATTGGAAACACGCGAATCTCTCAAGGGAGGTCAATTGACTTACGATGCTGTGCAGCATATGAAATATATGGATATGGTTGTATCAGAGTCTTTGAGAAAATGGACTTTGGCTGCTGCTACGGATCGTTTGTGTTCCAAAGACTATACACTTACCGATGATGATGGTACAAAGATATTTGACTTTAAAGTGGGCGATCGCGTTAATATACCGATTGCGGGTCTACACTGGGATGATCGTTTCTTCCCCGATCCTCTAAAATTCATACCAGAGCGTTTTAGCGTTTCGCAGAAGGATAATTTAGTGCCTTACACGTATTTGCCATTTGGTGTTGGACCACGTAGTTGTATTGGTGAGTCTGAAAAAGATTATTATTATGATAGGTTTATTTTTATGTTTTGATTTCCTTCCAGGCAATCGATATGCTCTGATGCAGGCCAAAGCTATGTTATACAATTTAATGCTAAATTACAAGATAGAACGCTCTTCACGGACAGTCAAGGACTTGATGAAAGATTCCCGCGGCTTCCAACTTACTCCTAAGAGCGGTTTCTGGGTGCATTTGGTGCCCCGCAAGTAAAAATTTATTGATAGCTAACTTGTTTTGTTGTTGAAAATTGATTCATAATCATATTGATTATTAAAACTGAAATTACGACCTTAATTTTACACTGTACCATATGTTACAAGGGGTATATTAAGTTTTTGCAAGCCAAAAACGTATGTAACATACAGAAGGAGACGTCGGAGACGCCAAAAGGTTCCCTAAAGTATAATCAGGGTGACTGGAGATGTCGATATACGCATCTTCGTCTGTCCGTCTGTCCGTCCGTATGTACGCCTAGATCTCAGAAATGGTAAGAATCAGAAAACTGCAAGTAGTGGCACTACTAGTTACTAGTCTTAAAAGTGGATATGTTTTTGGAGCACTACTAAAAAAAACGATAGTAGTGTGTATATGATTAATAAAAATAGTAGCATTACACACTCAAAAAAATCATTTGTGGTGAAATGATACGTCACAATAACACTACTACAAAAAAATTGACAAGTGTCGGCATGCAGTTTGTGCTATTTCAAATTGTTGATTATATACTAAGTACGGTCGGCAGTAAGTATATATATGCATAGTAGGTATATAAGTTAACGACACACATTATGTTTCTTAATACAAACCACCTACTTCACTCACCACCCAACACAAGCAACTACGCCCATGCTTGAATAGGACACCGAGCGTCGCAAACGTTTGATCTCGTCAAAGCAGCGCAGCCAACGGCAACATCAGACAGCGGCGTCAACACAGATCCTCTATAAATATCAATAGTGGTCGATTAAGCAGGATAGTCTTTTTACAGTTCTTAGTATGGAGTAGTCCAGTCGGCGCCAGTCCGTTTTAGAGTTAAATTTTAGTTTTAAGTTAAAGTTAAGTAAACAAACTAATAAAAATTTTATAAATTAAAATAAAAATTAGTTTGTTATTTTATACATTTTTTTGCACAGAAAATTTTAAAGCCGCTAGCATAAGTATCGTATAGTCATTCATTAATTGGCACTAACTAACTGCACAAAGCAAGGTACATAGCTGCATTTAGAAAAGGCATGTACAACAAAAACATGTCAAAGTAGAGAGATCATATATTTAATTAAAAAATCCACCAGGATCAGAGAATAATGTTTCTTAAATTACGCTTCACCTGATGCTAAACACCATCAGCAATATTTGTTTTTATATAAGGCGCCTAGTAAAAAAAACTAAAGCAACAAGCAAAAAGTACAGTGTAGCGCAATAATAAAACACAGTAAATGTATTCAGATGTATTTTTGGTTGTTTGTGTTACAACGACGCAGTATGAAAATGCCACTGCAAAAAACAATACATACAAAAACGTACTAAGTAATTTCACATCACAACGAAACTACTACAAAAATAAAGCACTTCTTTTTTCGAAGTGCTTGAAAATGAGCATGCATGAAAAAGAGTTTGTTTCAAACTAGTGTTTTAGTAGTTCCGGTGTACCATTGCAGGTCTCTGGTAAGAGCTAAAGAAATCAAACTTTTAAAATACATAGATCCCTTATTATTTCGTTTGAGACAAGTTTATTTAATTTTTTTGATATCGGGGTTACATTATATAGGGTGTTTTCAGAGGACTTCGAAAAAACAAAAAGTTTTAGATGGATAATTGTTCGTTTGTGTATGAAGATACTGTAACCAAATTTGGTATTTAATCATTTTTTTAAGCTCCCCAGCACTGTACCAAATTTTATCAAAATCGGTTGCCCATATCATATAGCCCAATAGAACCAATCGGTTGCTGAAACGTTTTTGGTGAAAAATTCGTTGTGTTTGTGTGTTTATGAAGATATGGTAATCAAATTTGGTGTTGGTAGTTTTTTAGAATTATAGAAAAAAATTACCTAAAGCCACCAATTTTGGCAAGAGTATTCATGTTGCCTAAATAAACAAAACCAAAATTAAATTTTATCGATGCGACCGCTACACCCCCGCCAATGATTTATCGTGTTTTTTCCCACACCCCTCAACATGCATATGCACTTGAAACTCATCCTATATTATAATAAACTGTCGATTATAATCAAAGTAGGTTGAAATTCAAAATCAAATGCATCTTGTTTGTCGTATATAGTATCTCTAAGCAATTAAACAATTTTTTTTATGGTAAAAATGTTTACATTCGCAAAATGTTATCTGATCATTATCAAAAACAATTGTAGATAAAGGTTCAAACAGTTGACAACAAATTTTATACAAAGGATGAGACTAGCATTCATTCATACTTACATGAAGATAAGCTAATCTTCAAGAGTTGTTTACTATTAATCTCTCTATATCTCACATAAAGTTTTCACACATAAACACATAAACATAGAGAAATCTAAACAATATGACGCAATAATTATCTAATTTACTTAACCACACATTCAGTAATTAAGCTTTGGAGAGGTTTCTGTTTTTTAAAAGCTAATTTGAGCGAATCAATTCAGCAATAAGTAGAACTGAGAACGAGAGCGTGAGTGAGTGAGTGAGTGAGTGAGAGCGGACTTCAACTGATTGTTTATAAAATTAAAAAAAAAAACTCTAGCCAGTTTAACGAGGTGTGCGCCAAAAATAGATGGCCTGGGCAAGAACTTTACCTTAGGGCTTACCAGCGTAATCAGTGACTATTTTTAAGAACTTCAGAGCCTGTAGTCTTCAAGTTGCGCAGAAGAACTTGGAAATTGTTAGATGTACAAAATAAATATTACCATGGAGAGATTATAGATTTACAGTGATGAAACCAAATAAATAATTATAATTTGAAAACATTCAACCGAGCTAAGTATAAGAAACACACCAGACACCAAAAAAAACAGGTTACAAAATCTCAAATCAGATACTTCTGGGTCACATCTCGCATTCGCCCACTTAAGCGGTTTTATTTGTATACACTTACAGTGGGCTTATTATTAATTTATCTGCCTCGTGTGATCAGAAGTTTTAGACTTTCTAGGCCATGATCAAGACAAGATCTAACAATAATAATATTGGTAATAGTATGATGCAAATATAATAAGGATCGAATGAAAACTTAAAAATATAGACATACCCCCTATGTATCAATTTAGGTTGACATATGCATGTATACCTCCAAAATTAATATGTTGAAATGTGTGAGCTTAGTAAACAACGAGACGTTGACGTTTCTACGGAACATTTCTCTAGCAAAATCTACCCCATAAACTGTTTTGCTTGCGTAAGCAAACAAACATTTCCTGATGAAAGTTGGTCTGCATTGTTATAAAAAATTAAATTAAATTTAATAATTTAAAATGTATCTACTTTCATAAATAATTATAATTTGCTTGATTTCAAACTAAATTCTTGCATTTAAGCTTATAGTGTATGTAATTCTTAGATAGATTACTTAAAGTAGTTAAAATACGTTTCAATGCTTCTACGACATCGCTGCATACCAGACTGCTTCCGATCCAGAGTTCAAAGTGTATACTAAATAGGGTACGCTGAAAAAGTATTAGGACTAAATTAATTTAATTTTTTGTAATAAATTAATCCGTTTAAATCCATAGTAATTTTCGAAATAGCATCGTTGTGCTTCGACGCGGGTAACGTAATTTCCACCGTGAGAAAGCTTTCTGGAACGCGCTTTCCGGAATCCTCTTCAAAGATGCCGTTATGGTCCCTTAGATGGCTTCTACGCAGCTGTATCGGTACCTTATGATACCTCTTGAGCCGAAGGAAGCGGAAGATGTTCGACACTGGTAGATCTGGACCGTAGACCGTAGAGGGGTTGGGCAATATTTGCTTGCACAGAAACTCCCTTACCAGCAGCATATCCCCAACCCCTAATGTCTCAACTATCCCAACAATGGGTGTGGTAGCCAGAGACCCATTTTTTTTCTCATTCATACACGCCTTGTATACAAAGTATATTAGGTTTGTGTTTTGGGTGGCTTGCTGAGCGCTCACCTTTAATTAAACTGATTGAGTTGCTCTTCCATTTTGTCGTGAACGAAAGAAAATGTCACAAGCAAACTCATAAAACTCATCGCATGGATAAACTTGACGCTTCATTTTTTTGAGCACACTTGATGCAGTATGCATTCCTCACTTAGGCAAATATCATCCTTAGCTTTGTAATTGAGGGTACCTGCCTTATAAGCTGGAAGGACACAGCTTAAGATCAATTCGACAGCTTTGCCACACCAAGGTACATCGGCCGCTATTCAGCCCTCCAATATGAAAGATAAAGATTTATCAACAATATCACTCTAGTGTTGTGATCTCATCAATAAACTTTAGCTAGTGCATTCATCAAGCCTGTGAGACATGGATTGAGTAATGCAGGTTTGGCCTTAAATGTTTGCAGCAAACTTTCCATTAAATCCTAAACATTTCACATTTAAACTTGGAGAAAATAATTATTTTTTTGGAAGAGTGACTTCAGTGTATCCCACTGCCGACCATCATCCCGACTGATTGAAATTTTTTTTTGCTATTTTTGTTAATATGTTTGTTTGCGAGTACCTAATATACATATGTATAAATACTATAGCCGTAGCTTTTATCTAAACCAGCCGCTGTTGCGCACTTGAAACAAAGCGTATGGGTGCGTCTATATATTGAGAGAGCACTCAATTATGTTCATTTAGTTTGAACTTGAGCTTCGTCAGTGTTACAAGTAAAACTTATCGTCGATCAATGAGTTTATATAAATATATATTTTAAAAGTCAATTTCGCAATAATGGTGTATCTACAAGTGTTGCTAGTAGGACTGGGACTGCTGTTATGGTTCTACAAATGGTCAACTGCCACATTTAAGACTTTTGAGGAGCGTGGTCTTTACTATGAAAAACCTTTACCACTTTTGGGTAATGCCGGGGCAGTTGTCGCGGGAAAAGCATCGTTCCAAAAGCTAATGGCGGAGTTCTATAAACGCACACGTTCGCAGTTAGTATTAGTAATTTCGAAACCAATATGCAAGATAGCTAGGTTTTTGTTTTCCACAGCAAAATCGTTGGATTCTTTAACTTTCGCACGCCTTTGATTCAAATCAATGATCCTGAGCTGATCAAAAAAATAGCTGTCAAAGATTTTGATTACTTTCCCAATCATCAGCCTTTTTTTATCACCAAGGAAGTCTTGATTAATGACATGCTTAATGTTATGAAGGATCAGCGCTGGAAGAATATGCGTAATACGCTTACGCCCGTCTTTACCTCGGCCAAGATGCGCAGCATGTTTGCGCTTATGAACGATAGTTTTGCTGAGTGCATGCAGCACTTGCAATCCTTATCCTCAAACGCTGGTGGCTTTGATGTGGAGCTTAAAGAGGTGTGCAATCGTCTCTCCAACGATTTAATAGCCACTACCGCATTCGGCCTCAAGGTCAACTCTTATAAAGATCGCAACAATGAGTTCTTTCAGATTGGTACCTCACTTGCGATTTTCCGTGGCAAGCAGCTTTACAAATTCATGTTGTCCGCCACAATTCCCTGGCTCTTTAATGTAAGTGATGACATGAAAAAAAAAACCTGAAACAGCAAATTTTATATGTTAACCATAGTTACTAGGTTTTAAGATCTTCGATACGGATAAAACCAACTATTTCTCACGTTTGGTAGTTGATGCCATGAAATATCGCAAGGAGAATAATATTGTGCGGCCCGATATGATTCAATTGTTAATGGAAGCCAAGGATGAAGCTACAACGGATTGGACCGATGATGAAATTGTAGCGCAATGTTTTATCTTCTTCTTTGCAGCTTTTGAGAATAATGCTATGCTTATATGTACCACAGCCTACGAGCTACTACGGAATCCTGAAATACAGCAGACACTTTACGAGGAAATATTGGAAACACGCGAATCTCTGAAGGGAGGTCAATTGACCTACGATGCTGTGCAGCATATGAAATATATGGATTTGGTTGTATCAGAGTCTTTGAGAAAATGGACTTTGGCTGCTGCTACGGATCGTTTGTGTTCCAAAGACTATACACTTACCGATGATGATGGTACGAAGATATTTGACTTTAAAGTGGGCGATCGCGTTAATATACCGATTGCGGGTCTACACTGGGATGATCGTTTCTTCCCCGATCCTCTAAAATTCATACCAGAGCGTTTTAGTGATACGCAGAAGGACAATTTAGTCCCTTATACGTACTTGCCATTTGGTGTTGGACCACGTAATTGCATTGGTGGGTCTGAAAAAGATTATTTTTATGATAGGTTTATTTTTATGTTTTGACTTCTATCCAGGCAATCGATATGCTCTGATGCAGGCCAAAGCTGTGTTATACAATTTGATGTTGAATTACAAGATAGAACGCTCTTCACGGACAGTCGAGGATTTGATGAAAGATTCCCGCGGCTTCCAACTTACTCCTAAGAGCGGTTTCTGGGTGCATCTGGTGCCCCGCAAGTAAAAATTTATTGATAGCTAACTTGTTTTGTTGTTGAAAATTGATACAAAATCATACTGATTATTAAAATTAAATTTACTATTACAACTATAGGACCTTAATTTTTTTATACAATTTAGGTCCCGTATTGTGGATATGTTCCCATAATAAAAACAATAATGATATCTTCAAATATAAACCTTTTCTTACTGGATCCTCGATATGAAAACAAAATTTATTTATTTTTTAAGATATCAATTTCTTAATTTCTTAAACAAACAAATTCACATTTCTTGTTTTTAAATTTAACTTAATTTAAAGTAGTAACGAAAAACACGTTTACCAATACTAGCATGTTGGGTCGCCTAACTATGAAACGACTCTTGTATCTTTATGATAGAAGAAAGCGACACTTTAAAAAAAATAGAGTATCTGTTATTTAGATAAGCCAAGATAAGAAAAAATGCTAAGTTATTTTAATCCTTTTATTAAAATAGAGTATCTGTTATTTTTATAAGCCTAGATAAGAAAAAAATGCTTAGTTATTTTAGTCCTTAGCGTATTACTCAATCCTCAGGATGGTCAAAAAATGGTTTCTGTAAATAGTGACAAACTATACCTTTATGCATTTATTCAAACACCAAACATCAAAAGAATTTTGTGTCGTTGTATTTTTAAAACATTATTTTAGATACGCCTTATATATACAAGATATTTTTCAAGATTATTTTATATTCCATCTTCGAATTGTATCTCTGTACATGTACATACATACATATGTATAGAGCAGTTAAAACATTTCAATTAAACATGGCGCATTAGCGATCTTGTATAAAAAATAAATCAGCTTTTTTTTGTTTGCTTCACTTGAAACTTTAATTTTGCGGTTACTTGTTTACAAATAGTTGGGATTTTTTTTTTTTTTATGAAGTTTTGTCATTCCGTGCGAAATTTTTCGAACTGCGTATGGGCCTTAAGACACAAATTAAGAGAGCGCCTAAAAATTGAAAGAGCTCACATTGTGCTCAGCTCAGTTGGTTCATTATCATTCCCAATTAAGTTTATAAAACTGATATACACTGTAATCATATGGTCATGTGGTCTCTTCAACACATGGAAAGACAAGAAAAGAAAATGTCAATTGTTTAACGAGGTGTGTTCCAAAATTAGTCCGGTTGGATTTTTTCTCTGTAGTTAGTACGAAGATTTGTATGTTCGCGCTTTAAAACTCATTAAGAAACACCTTATGGCAATATTTCATGCTTTTGGCTATTTTGGTCTTTGCGAAACAAATTTGTTTTGGTATTCAAGTAATAATGGTAAAGGTGTGTGTCATATCATAACCTCGGGTATCGATTGAGCTATTTCTGGCTGTCCGTCCGTCCACCCATCCGTTCAACAGTCTGTATGAACAGAGAGCCATAGCCTCTCTAGAGGATTCGTAGCTATTCACACAAAAATTTAACCTGTGCCTGCGCATTGCACTACCTTCTAATTCTTGGATCATGACCAAATAGCAACCAATTTTGCATCAGTTTGTGTGCCAGTCTTTTTGTACTTTCAGAAAATTTGTGAGCCCCAATCGGCAAACTCTATCTTTTATTCGTATAGCCTGGATGGCATCTAATGTTTTATTTTAGCCATATACGGTCACACGTACACACATGAAAACAAACAAATTACCTACTAAAATATAAGTTAAGAGAGCGCACTTATAAATTGGAAGAGCATACATTGAGTTCTGTCATTTGTAGCTCGCACGCCGTCAATACACTACGCGCCTTTTATAATACATATGTATATAATTTTATAATTCGAACAATTATATTTGCAATTTATATAATTATTTATGAAATTTGGCAATTATGGCATGCCTGGAATTGCTATTTCTTGGTCTTGGACTGCTACTATTGCTGTACAAATGGGCCACAGCTACTTATAAGACTTTTGAGGAACGTGGGCTTTACTACGAAAAGCCTTCACCACTGTACGGCAACATTGGGGCAATTATCGCAGGCAAATCCTCCTTTCACAAGGTCATCTCCGAATATTATGCACGCAGCCGTTCGCAGTAAATAACACTGTCATACACAAAGGTTGTACACAAATAAAATAAATCTACTTTGCAGCAAAATCGTTGGATTCTTTAACTTTCGCACGCCCTTGCTACAAATAAATGATCCCGAGATCATTAAAAGAATAACAGTCAAAGATTTTGAAAACTTTCCGAATCATCAGATAATATTTAACAGCAAAGAACCGCTCTTACATGACATGCTTAGTCTTATGAAAGATCAGCGTTGGAAAAATATGCGTAATACACTAACACCCGTCTTTACTTCGGCCAAAATGCGTAACATGTTTAATCTAATGACGGATAGTTTTGGAGAATGCATAGAGTATCTTAAGACTTTATCTACAAATGGTGGCAGTTTTGAAGTGGAACTAAAGGAAGTCTTTAATCGTTTGTCCAGCGATTTGATAGCCACCACCGCGTTTGGACTCAAAGTTAACTCTTATAAAGATCGCGAAAATGAATTCTTTCAGATCGGCACATCCATAGCATTTCTTAGAGGCAAGCAGATTTACAAATTTATTTTGTCTGCCACAATGCCCTGGCTCTTTAATGTAAGTAAAAATTATAACAAAATCTTTAGTTCTTAAGTATGTCTGATATGAGTATATCTATTTATTAGTTATTAGGCTTGAAGTTCTTTGAAGCCGGCTACTTTCAGAGCTTGGTGGTTGATTCCATGAAATATCGCAGACAACACAACATTGTACGTCCTGATATGATACAGCTATTGATGGAAGCTAGAGAGGAGGCCTCAGCAAACTGGAGCGACGATGAGATTGTAGCGCAGTGTTTTATATTTTTCTTTGCTGCCTTTGAAAACAATGCTAGTCTTATTTGTACGACAGCCTATGAGCTACTCGAGAATCCCGAAGTACAGCAGAAACTTTATGAGGAAGTTTTGGAAACACATGATTCTCTGAAGGGCGCGCAATTGAACTACGATGCAGTGCAAAAGATGAAGTACATGGATATGGTTGTATCAGAGTCGTTAAGAAAATGGTCTTTGGTTGCAGTCACTGACCGTCTGTGTTCCAAAGACTATACATTGCTTGACGATGATGGTTCCAAAATATTTGAGTTTAAAGAAGGCGATCGTATTAACATTCCTATTGCTGGACTGCAGTGGGATGAGCGTTATTTTCCAGATCCGCAAAAGTTTATACCGGAGCGCTTTAGCGATAGCCAAAAGCACAATTTGGTGCCTTATACTTATCTGCCTTTTGGTGTTGGTCCACGAAACTGCATTGGTGTGTAGAAAAAATATTTTAACAAGCGAGTTTCTGGTAAGATATCCCAATTTTTTTTAACTTTTTTTAGGTAACCGCTATGCTTTGATGCAGGCCAAGGCAATGTTGTACAATTTGTTGCTGAATTACAAAATTGAACGCTCACCGAAAACATTTAGAGATTTGATGGAAGACTCTCGTGGTTTTCAGCTTACGCCTAAAAGTGGTTATTGGGTCTATTTGGTGCCGCGAAATTCTAATAAATAAAAATTTTTAATTGATTAAAATGAATGATTATTTTTTTTTAATATAAATTTTAAATTTTTCCCAAAATTAATTTTTAAGGAATTATGGATATAACGCTATATAATTCATTAAAAATAAGTGAAAAGTCCTTAGGGGGTCTACGCACTTCGAAAAATTTCGCGCGGAATGACAAAACTTCATATAAAAAACCAAAAGGGATATCCCAAATGGGATATTTTTTTTATATGAAGTTTTGTCTTTCCGCGCGAAATTTTTCGAACTGCGTATAGGCTCTTCCGAAAAAAATTTTCTCTTCTGTAATCAAATATTGGTTAACTGTAACGCATCAAGCGGTATAATTCGTTTTTCTAAAGAATTATATAATAGATCTATTTAAAACAGCAACAGCAAAAAATTTCTGAAATTCCAGATTAAAAAAAATGGTCATAGTCAAGAGATATAAGTAATACAAAAATCCTCCAGGCTTTCGATGACCTAGAATCGATTTTTATCAATATGCGACAAGCATTCGATCAGGTCTGTCACGACAGTCTCATTTGTAAGGTAAAGAAGCTGCTCCCATATCCTTATTTTTCTCTACTTAGGTCCTCTCTGGAAGGGCGAGTATTCAAGGTAAAGATAGGGGGACACCTATTCTGCCCTTGGCCAAATAAAATCTAGAGTCCCGCAGGCTTACACTGCTGTTCTACCTATCCCTGAAGATGATCACATGGAGGCTCCCTTTAAGGCTATTATTGCGACTTACGCAGATGATATTGTTGTTCTCTACAGCTCGAATTTGTCTACCAGAGAAGAAGACCAACCCGTGCTAGACCCTAAAAAGGACAATCACGCCAATCATCCAGTTAGAGAAGTGATCCTGGAGCAGCCAAATGAGGCAAAATACCTTGGCATGATGCTGGACAAGCAACTTACTTATAAGCTACACTGGAACACTATGTCACCCCTATCTGGCTCTACGGGCTAAAATAATAAATATGTTTGTGCATTTCTTCCTTTTGCTGACAGAAAGAACAAATTCTTTTTTAGTTAATTTGCTTATATATAGGGCATGGATTAATTAAATTTAAAAATAAACGTTCGCAGACATTTTACGAATAGATGACTCACGTGATTTTCTGCTTGCTGTTAGGAGCGGGAAAAGCAAAGTTTAATGTTGGTATTATCTATTTGGTCATGTGTGTACTTATTAACCTGTTTTTACACTGTGCAACAATTTTCTGTCTGCTGGATGAATCCAATTCCACTATTCTGATAGGGCGAGGTGTGTATAGTTAACATCGCACAAGCAGAACTCTGACAATTTTACAAAAACAAAATACATACGCGTTTCGCCCAACTCGAGGATGCTTGTGCGACCCTAACGGGGCTTTTTATTAGTGCTCGCAGACCAAAATTTCGTGTGACTACACTGAGCACAGAAATATAGTTAATTTGGCAACTATAAGACAGAGGGATTTTTTAGGTAATTAAAATTGTCATTTAAACTCATATGACTATTTTATTTATGTGTCTTTGAATGTGTTGCAAAATTTCGTTTAGTGTACACGCAGATCGCCGGCGACGCGCGTAATTTACAAAAACAAAATCAGCATGTATTGTGTGCCTTCGCTCGACTCGCAGCAACTTACTCGCACAGTGTGCGAGTTTTATTGCCATACTCGAGAATTGCTTGTGCGACCGTAACGGGACTTTTGTTGTAGATGTTATTGTAGGGCTCTTTCCATTATTTCTAGTGCCCACCGCTGCAAACCAAATTTATGTTAAATCAGTCTTATATTTTTGTCTTAATTAATTTAATTTGATTCCTATGAAAAGGATCCATTCGAACGATTGTTCATCACTTTCAGTTACAAAAAAAAAAAGCTTTACTGTACTCATTTAGAATTAAAATCGTTTCGTCTGTAAGACAGTGTAATTTGCCAAATTTATTGTATAAATTGTTGTTAGTACTCTTACCTGCCGCTCTTAAAAACAAAACGAGTCCAACGTCAACACAACATAGACCCCATATGGTTGATTCAGTATTTATTTGTGCGTTGGCAACTTTAAAAGCACAGCGGGTTGCCGCTGAAAGAATCTATCAAACCTTTTTTGCACAAAACAATTTTGCAAATATGGTATATCTGGAAGTTTTCCTAGTTGCTCTGGGATTCATGTTTTGGTTTTACAAATGGACCACTGTCACGTTCAAAACTTTTGATAAGCGTGGTCTTTATTATGAAAAACCCTGGCCAATTTTTGGAAATGTCGCATCAATGGTGTTGGGTAAGGCTTCGTTCCAGAAGATAACTTCGGAGTTCTATATGCGCACTCGTTCACAGTAAGTTGCTATGCATTTTGGTAAATATTTAGCTAAGCTATTTTTTTCCCCCAAAATCACAGCAAAGTTGTTGGATTCTTTAGCTTTCGCACTCCTGTGATCCAAATCAATGATCCAGAAGTGATCAAAAAAATAACAATCAAAGATTTTGATTACTTTCCCAATCATCCGCCGTTTATTAGCAATTCAGAAGTGCTTATAAATGATATGCTTAACATAATGAAAGATCAGCGCTGGAAAAACATGCGTAATACTCTAACGCCCGTTTTTACCTCGGCCAAGATGCGTAACATGTTTGTGCTGATGAATGATAGCTTTGCAGAGTGCATACAGCATCTGAAATCGTTGTCCCCAACTGGTGGTGGCTTCGAAGTAGAGCTAAAGGAGGTTTTTAATCGCTTGTCCAATGATTTGATAGCTACTACCGCCTTTGGACTAAAGGTTAACTCATATGAAGACCGCAATAATGAGTTTTACCAGATAGGAACCACAATATCCTTTTTCCGTGGCAAGACGCTGTACAAGTTTTTACTGTCTGCTACATTGCCTTGGCTTTTTAATGTAAGTAAAGTAATTGGGTTACTTAGAAAAATAGATATGCAAGAATGCTTCTTTAGTTATTGGACCTTAAGATTTTTGATGCCGAGAAAACAACCTATTTTATTCGCTTAGTAGTTGATGCCATGAAATATCGTAAACAACACAACATTGAGCGACCTGATATGATACAACTTTTGATGGAGGCCAGAGAAGAGGCTACAGCAGACTGGACAGACGAGGAGATTGTGGCGCAGTGCTTTATTTTCTTTTTTGCGGCCTTTGATAACAATGCTAGTCTTATTTGTACCACAGCCTACGAGCTTCTCCATAATCCCGAAATACAACAGACACTTTATGAGGAAGCACTGGAAACACGCGATTCTCTGAACGGAGCTCAATTGACCTACGACGCTCTGCAGCATATGAAATATATGGATATGGTTGTATCAGAGTCTTTGAGAAAATGGTCTTTGGCTGCTGCTACGGATCGTTTATGTTCAAAAGACTATACACTTCTCACTGACGATGGCACAAAAATTTTTGATTTTAAAGCTGGCGATCGTATAAACATACCCATAGCGGGTCTTCACTGGGATGAGCGATATTTTCCAGATCCGCTTAAATTTATACCAGAGCGTTTTAGCGATTCGCAGAAGGAGAATTTAGTGCCTTACACCTATTTGCCTTTTGGAGCTGGACCGCGCAATTGCATTGGTAGGTTTTGTAGTAAATTATTCAAACTTGAATGAATTTTCTTTTGGATTTCAGGCAGTCGTTACGCGCTGATGCAAGCCAAAGCTATGCTATACAATTTACTATTGAATTTTAAAATCGAACGCTCGCCGAAGACCGTTAAAAATCTGGTAGATGACTCGCGTGGTTTCCAGCTTACACCAAAAATTGGCCACTGGGTGCATTTGTTGCCACGCAATTGACATTTTGTCATTCCTGCTATCCAACTGCTTTTAAAGTTGAAATCAATTAAACATCATTTACTTTCGTAAAACAAACTATCTTTACTTACATACACAATGGGTAAATTGTTTAAAACTATTACGCAGTCGCGGGTTTATCTTTTTCGTGGGATTGCTGCTCTTTGGCCTGTATTGTTTGTGATGCGATACTTTGTGCTGCTTCAGTTGAAGTTATTTCCGTTTGTGTTGCCAATTTATTGGCCAGCTCAGCTAATTTCTCGCGTCTGAACTCTTTACGAGCTTCGTCCAGCAGCACATTGTGCAGCAAATTGCGGTTCTGGGTGTGATCCGGCGTTAAAGTGGGATAAGGATTGCCACGCAGCTCTAATACTGACTTTTTATAGAACATGCCGGGATAGTCACGAGGTGCTTTAAACATACGCGTATAGGAGACATTGTAGTTTTCATAGCGTGGTACAAGTACCTTAAATAGCTTATGTACCAGCTGTTTTTCTAGCAGCCAGTAGTCTGCAAGTTCCATTGTGGCTTTGTGTCTATCTCCATGACGAATGGCATTGGATATAAGCTGTTATAAGAAAATATTCAATAAATTGATGTTATACGATAGTTTAAAGTAACACCAGCAGCTGCACTTACAAGTTCCATATAACCACGCGCTTCATCCGCACGATTATAGTAGAGTTCAATGCGCTCGTGCTTTACCAAAGCCGTGACGGTTTTACGCAGCTTCATGAGACGTCCCTCGGGACCATCTTTGTTCTTGAGGTGACGTTTGTTTGGTCGCACGGCTATTCGCAGCTGTGACATTAACTTGCTAACATCCGCTTGATTCATTATTTAACAAATTTATATTAAATTGCTAGTACAAGTAATCACGTAATAGACCGGCCAGAACGAACAGCTGTAACACCGATAAATGCGTTTTTAAATATCGACACATCGATAAGATTAATTGCTAAAACATCGCGAGCACTAGTGACTAGTCAGAATCAAAATAATGGAGGAACTCAATGGGAGCGAGCTGGGTACAAAAGATTACTGGGAAAGCAGTTATACACGCGAAATAAATAACTATAAGAACCATGGCGATGTGGGTGAAATCTGGTTTGATGAAGATTCACAGCTGCGCGTTATAAATTGGATAATAAAAAGCGATGACATTGACGCTGATGCACGTGTGATAGATTTGGGTTGTGGAAATGGCATGTTTCTCATAGAAATGGCTCGTGAAGACTACACCCAACTGACTGGTGTAGACTACTCACCAAAAGCCATTGAGCTGGCCAGCAACATTGCCAAAGATCAGGAATTGAACATCAATTACAGCGTTGCTGACTTAATGGATGCAGCTAAATGTAAGGAATTGGGCACATATGACATAGTCCATGATAAAGGCACTTACGATGCAATAAGTTTGTGTCCCGATAATCCTAAAGAGAAACGCCAACAATATTTAGCCACAGTGGAACAATTGTTACACGACGAAAACAGTTTTTTTATTATCACTTCCTGCAATTGGACAGAGGAGGAGCTGATGCTTAGTTATGCAGACAAATTTATAAAGCATTGTACTATACCCACTCCCACTTTTAAATTCGGTGGAAAAGTAGGCAGTGTTGTAACCTCTGTGGTATTTAAAAAAAAATAATGCATCCAAACATTGAGCTAATAAACTTTATTATATACGTATGTACTTAAAACTATTATTTTAATCTATGTGCTGCAGTATGCCCTGTCGTACTAAAGTCTCCACCTGCGAGCGTGGTAGATAGTGTTGACTATTCTTTTTTAAATGAACGACTTCGCCATCATCCAGCTCAAATTTCCCATAATCCTCAACGCAACGCACTTCTATGTAAAGCGATTTAGGTGGACGCAAATTACCGGTGAGATCAATGCCTTGACCGTCACCCACTGCACGCATATAGGCTGCCAGTGACTTTGAGTAGTTGTTGAAAAACTGCACTTCAGGCTCGCATAATGACTGCTTGATATCGGCTGGTATAATAGGACCAAATTCCCAACGCAAAGCTTTAATACGCTGCATCCGCTCGTAGAGATACGCAAGTAGGCAACGTTTATTCCGTTGCAACGCTGCATGCCTGTAGTTTAAAAGTGGCCACAGGCTGCGATCACCAGAGCTACTGTAGTTGGATGCTTGGGCCACGTTCTCCTCGAAAATGGCTTTGATCTCCTCCAAAACTTGGCGCACACCGTCATCATCGAATGCGGGAATGGTCTGAGATGATCGCTCGAGTTCCTTAAGCAGTTCAAAGGCTTTGTCGGCAAAGTTTTTATTGGAGCTACTCATTTTTGTTTACCATTAAAGCGTAGTACGATAGCAAGCTAAACAAGATCCCGCGCTTGGCAAACCAAACATCGATACAAGCCAATAGAAACAGCTGTGAGCATGGTCTGAAACAAAAGAGCGCCATCTATGGGAATATCGGCAATAGTTTCGTGGTCTCTTTCGCGTTTCAGTGTTGTTCCACTACGCGTCGTTTTTAAATGTCGACAATGCGTCGAAAATGTCGACAATTTTGTCGTTTATGCGGTTGTTTTAAATCAACTGATTCTGGTTAGTGATGTGCATTTAAAATAAAAATCCATTTTTATCAGCTGATTTAGAATCTAGGCATGTTCCAATACTTTTTAACATCACTAATTGTGGTGCATGTTAAAGTATAAGTGTAAAATGTAATTTAATAATCACTCAAGCACAAGAGAATCAAAGATGTTGTTGAAGTGGAAGATTTTGATATTGAGTAAATAGAACAAAATTATATTAAGTGTACAACTTTTCTTCCGCCGTTTTTCCCCATTTTATTTGTAAAAAAGTAGTAACATATTTACTATTGAAATTACTGCCCGTCGTTAGCGGCTACTTTTTCCGATCTTTCTGGTAGTTATAGGGTACCATCACGAAAAAAATGTGAATCTTTTGAGGCGACCCACGAATTGCTCCATTTTTTTACTTCTTCATAAGAGTGAAATATCTGGTTCGCTAGACTGTGTCCCAAGGATCGATGACTTAAGTTGTTAAAGTAAAGTGTGTAGTCTACGCGCCACATCACTGGTTGTATTGCTATTTCGTTTAAAAGTGAGTTAAAGTAAATCCGATAGAAATGCTCAAGAGGGAACGAAATCAAGTTTGTGGTTTCGTTATCCATTTGCGCTATTCGCTCGAAGTTAAAAAAGCGAGTTTCTTTGAAGCGGTAGCCTAATTATTCTCTCTATAACTCATTTCCACAATAATGTCAATAGAACACATAACTGACACTGATATGATTTGTTTTATTTCAATTCAATGTGTGAGATAAAATAAATAAATATTTAAAGGCAGCCTTTTTTGCTTGGACTATGTATACACAACCAGAACCAAAAAAAAACCCCTTTTTACTAGCTTTATTTTATTTATTTGTTTATTAGTCTAGTTTTTAGTTGGAATTTACCTTCAAATATAATTCATCACAATAAACAAAATTCACCTTGCGAACAGACGATGTATCAACATCGATACAAAAAGCGTACTGAAATCGATATACCCACGTTTTGATGAATTTTTATGTTTCGACCGCGATGTCGAGTAAGTCGACGACGACGGCACAGTAAGCGTGTAAATCTATCAGAGTAGATGTATATTTTGTGTGGTGCGTGCGTATTCAATTAACTTAATTAAGTTAAAAACTCCCAAGTGTAAAGTGCACTTAAAAACAACGTGAGGACTTTAACCCGCTTAATAGAAAGCCACATTTAACGGCCTGCCGGTAAAAACCGAACTCGAACCGAAAAAAATGGCAACAGCAAACGCGACAGCTGCAGCAAAAGATGCGCCCGCAGCGGCACCAGCGCCTGCGAAAACGTTGTCCGGCATTGTGAAACAAGTAAGTGCATTATTTAAAATGTACTCACATTGATGCACAACAAAAGTTGTGCATATTTTTTTTAATAAATTCATTGAACATTCCTTTGCACACATAGCTGAAAAGAAAGGAATATGTAAAGTGAGTGTATGTGTGTTTGTGTGTGCGTACGCGCATTAACATCAGCGTGGCAAATGCGGCGACTGACAACGTGAACTTGCAAGTGTGAAAGAGATGCGTATATAGCGTATTGTATGCGTGTGACACGTCGCACTCGCTAATACGACAGCGAACTACAAAGCGTCGTCGGCGACGACGACGACGATGGCAAAGCGAAGAAGAAATGAAAGTTATCGGAAGGTGCCAAGCTGGCAGATTTTCTTTAACGGCGGGCATCGGACTGTGCATGTGTGTGTGTGTTATTACTGGCAACGTCATCAAAGCAGCGCAGTCTGCGTTTGCCGGTGTTTGTAACATGCTTTTTGTCATTGTGGGGCGGTGCTATTTGCTGGCACGCGCTTTTAACACACATAAGTTCGCAAACATTTTTCTAATGATTAGCAAGAAACTAATCGTTTCTAACCTCACTACACGTTTGCACGACCGGCCAGGTGCCCAAGAGCATTGCCAAATAGCATAAACCTCTCGCAGCTGCTGCTTACTTTCACTTTTAGTGTTTGAAAACTCATATTGGTTACAATGCCTCTGTTGCCAGCTCATAGCGAATGCATTTGACTGTCGTCCCTGTTATCAGCAATCTTTGGTTTTATCAGTATCAGTCTAAATATGGATCGCTACGACCTGTACGGATGTTTTATTAACACAACAATGTAGCAATGCACACCCAAAATCGCTGATAATGCGCTGTCGGCTGACGTTGCCACGTCTTTGACAGTATATGATTTCGAATTCGGACTTTTTCGTATCTTGCTCGTGTTACAGATTTAAAATACGGAAAAACCTGTTGATTTTAAATAAGACTCGGCTTTACCAGGTCAGGCCGTGTGTTAAAGCGAGTACAACATATAACTCCACTTATGCGCTACGCATTGTTACTTTTTGTTTTTCCAATTCAAATAACAAATACAAAAGGGCACCTTTCACCTGCATAATAAGCATTAATTTATTTAAATTGCATGTTAAAGCTTACACTTGTGTAAGCACAAAAATATCATAAAACCAGTTATTTGTTTTTGTACATACATATGCCTTTTCCTGCGCTTTCTACTCAAGCATTTAGACTTTTGTTTGTTAAAAACAAAAACCCCTTAAAATCCAGTACAAGTTTTATTTCGCTTGCTTAATATTGTTTACTAGCACGCTTTAATTTGTTTCAAACTTTGCGTAGCTAATTCAAATGCATAAAATGACTTATCGCAACTTTGTTTACTTTTAAGATAAATTAAGTCATTGAACTTTTTAAATAGCGCTTATGCGCGTAATTACTATATTCTTTTTAATTGAATTGGGTTGGCTGGCAACACTATTTTGTCAGCTGGCGCCATCTGTTGGCTATAAAAATGTCATTTGGGCGCACGTGCTGCCTTCTGCACATTGTCGTTTTAACCTCATTTTGTGTGCAGCAATCAAACGCTAATGTTCGGTACAAATCTTTTTTTAGGTACTCTCCGGCGATACCGTGGTTATTCGCGCCACAAAAGGTGCGCCGCCACCGGAGAAACAAATTACATTTTCGCATGTGCTTGCACCGAAACTAGCCCGACGTCCTGGCGCTGGAGGTGATGAGACCAAGGATGAACCTTGGGCGTGGGAATCGCGTGAATTTTTGCGCAAAAAGTTGATCGGTGTTGAAGTTACCTTCACCTTCGACAAACCCGCCAATTCGAATCGCGAATACGGTTTCGTTTGGGTCGGCAAGGACAAGGAAAGTGGTGAGAATGTTGTTGAGTCGATTGTGCGTGAAGGTTTGGTCTCCGTTCGCCGTGAAGGTCGTCCCACTCCCGAGCAGCAAACGCTGATCGAACTGGAGGACCAGGCACGTGCCGCTGGACGTGGCAAATGGGGACACAGTACCGACAAGGTGCGTAACATTAAGTGGTCGCATGAGAATCCGGCTCACATTGTAGACATCTATGGTGGCAAGCCCGTAAAGGCCATTATTGAGCATGTACGTGATGGCTCTACCGTTCGCGCCTTCTTGCTACCCGACTTCCATTACATTACACTGATGATTTCGGGCATACGCTGTCCGGGTGTCAAGCTGGATGCTGATGGCAAGCCAGATCTGAGCGTAAAGGTACCTTTCGCGGATGAAGCACGCTACTATGTAGAGACTCGCTTGCTGCAGCGAGATGTGGAAATTCGTCTTGAGTCGGTCAACAACTCCAATTTTATTGGCACTATTTTGTATCCCAAAGGCAACATTGCCGAGTCCCTGCTGCGGGAAGGTCTAGCCAAATGCGTGGACTGGTCAATGGCTGTCATGAAAACAGGTAAGATAATGGGCGTTATGAATTAGTTCAGTTCGTATATAAAAATTTAGCAGCTAGTCCGCACAACGTGGCTCCGTTTTGGCCTCAAGGCGTTGTGTTGCGCTTCGTTGTTGTTGGTGACTAGTTGCCAGAGCAAAGACGGATACCAAAAATGCAGTGACTGGTATTGGCACTGCGTTTATTTCACCCCGTCAACAATTGTTAAAATAGAGTTCTAAGCTGACTTATTTGTTATGAAACTGGTTATTTACAAAATTTATGTATCCCATTAGGTGCCGATAAACTGCGCGCTGCTGAGCGCATTGCCAAGGAGAAACGTCTGCGTCAATGGCAGGATTATCAAGCCAAAGCACCCGCCTTTAATTCCAAGGAGAAAGACTTTACCGGCACTGTGTTCGAGGTCTTCAATGGTGATGCCATTAACGTGCGTCTTGCCAATGGCCAGGTGAAGAAGGTTTTCTTTTCGTCGATACGTCCACCACGCGATCAACGCTCTGTCGTTGGCGCCGATGGTGAGGAGATTGTTAAGGCAGCGCCACGAGGCAAAAACTATCGCCCGTTGTACGAGATTCCTCATATGTTCGAAGCACGTGAATTCCTGCGCAAGAAACTCGTCAACAAAAAAGTGCAGTGCAATTTGGATTACATTTCTCCACCACGCGAAAACTTTCCCGAGAAATATTGCTATACTGTTTTGATTGGTGGCCAAAACGTTGCCGAAGCGATGGTAGCCAAGGGCTTGGCCACTTGTGTTCGCTATCGTCAGGACGATGATCAGAGATCTTCTGCCTATGATCAGCTTTTTGCTGCGGAGCAGCAAGCCATCAAGGGTCTGAAGGGTATGCATGCCAAAAAGGATAATGCAACGTTGCGCGTCAACGATCTCACCGTCGATCATTCCCGCATCAAGGTGCAGTACTTGCCTTCATGGCAACGTGCTCTGCGCACCGAAGCCATTGTGGAATTCGTTGCTAGCGGATCGCGATTGCGTATATATATACCCAAGGATAGTTGTTTGGTCACATTCTTGTTGGCTGGCATTTCTTGCCCACGTTCCTCCCGGCCTGCACTTAATGGTGTGCCAGCTCAGGAAGGCGAACCTTTTGGCGATGAGGCACTGACTTTCACCCGCGAGCGCGTTCTGCAACGTGATGTTTCCGTGCATATTGACACCACCGACAAGGCTGGCTCCTCGGTCATTGGCTGGCTATGGACCGATAATAACATCAATCTATCTGTTGCACTAGTAGAAGAAGGATTGGCCGAAGTGCATTTTAGCGCAGAAAAGTCTGAGTACTACCGCCAGCTTAAGAGTGCCGAGGACCGCGCCAAGGCAGCAAAGAAAAATATTTGGGCCAACTATGTGGAAGTGGTGCCCGAAGAAAAAGCCGTCATAGAGGAGGAGAAGGACGAAAAGACTCCGGTGGAACGCAAAGTCAACTACGAGAATGTCATTGTCACCGAAATTACCGAAAATATGACGTTCTTTGCACAATCTGTTGAAAATGGACCCAAGCTGGAGACGTTGATGAATAAGCTGCATGCAGATTTTCAATCAAACCCGCCTATTGCAGGCTCCTTTACGCCCAAGAACGGTGAGGTGGTTGCCGCCCAATTCACACTTGACAATCAATGGTACCGCGCCAAAGTTCAACGCGTTCAAGGCAGCAACGCTAGCGTGCTGTACATTGATTATGGCAATAAGGAGGTAGGTCCAACAAGTACTTTTGTTTTTACATGTCCAGCAAGCTCCTTAGATCCGTTTCCGGTTTAAAGCGAAACGCATGAGTCATAAGCTTGCCATATAAACATGCGCCTCGTCCAACAGTAACGTCATGTTCATGAGAATGCATTTCAAACCCTACAGCAACGTCTTATGCGAGATTAAGTTCCCACCTCGTGGTGTGTTTCAAATAGGTTCAAAGAATGGCTCATATTTTTTGAGCCTGCCAATGGCCAACTTGATAACTTCCCGCGTGTGTCGGAGAAATATCTTGCATGTTGTTGGGGGCATTCAACACCTGTCAAGGCAGCATCTGTTGGCGTTGCGCGACAAAGCATATTTCTTCTTCAACCACATTAGCTAGCATAACTTATATATGTATACTGTATTTCTCTTGCAGACCCTGCCCGTCAGCCGTTTAGCTGCTCTGCCGCACGCCTTTAGCAGCGAGAAGCCATATGCTACAGAGTATGCACTTGCGCTGGTCACACTGCCCGCTGACAACGAAGACAAGGAGGAAGCCTTGCGCGCCTTCTCCGAAGATGTGCTAAACCATAAGGTACAGCTTAATGTGGAGCTAAAGCAGGCTGGCGCTCCTCCGTTAGCAACACTACATGATCCCATTACTAAGGCCGATTTTGGAAAGCAACTAGTAGCCGATGGTCTGGTGTTGACTGACGTGCGACGTGAGCGTAAGCTTAAGGATCTAGTAGAGCAATACAAGACAGCACAAAAGGCTGCCTTGGCTGCGCATTTGGCCATTTGGAAGTACGGTGACATTACACAGGATGATGGGGCTGCAGAGTTTCGCTAGGAGATGGCGCACAGCGTGCAGTAGGCCGCAGCGTGGAGCGCGCTGTGTGTCGAAATGTTTGTCTGCCACATACCCGCCCTTTATATATTACAACAACAACAAATTCAACAAGAAGCAACAACTTAATGAATATGAAATTACTAATTCTATATATACAACACACACAAGAATATATATAAAATTTATATGATATGATGCATATAGTACGCCCGACACGGAGTTCGTAGAATATATTTGAGGACCTATTGTATGCTTTAAGCAACGACCGTAAAAGACGGGCGTATTCATCGTCCTTGGCCAAACGTAAATCGTCGCAAATTCTGTTTTACATTTCTTATATATCTTTTAAAAATTTAATATGCGAATTGGTTTAAACAAATATACACAAATTATAAACTAGCAGCAATTGAACTTTTTTGTAGAAGCTAAACGCTGTCTATATAAAAAATACAAAAAAAAAAGAACTTCCAATAAAATAGCAACATAAAGATAAAAATTTTTTACGCCCCGTAAAATAAACATGTTCCACTATAATTTTAAATTTGCTGATTTTATGTTATGGTAAAATGTTTTTTTGCATTATAATTAAATAAAAATACATACTAAAGGCATTTTTTTTACAAAACAATTCAAAAATTGCATTCAATTTTAAGACTACAGCTTGCGACGCTCCAGCGCATCCAGTTTATCTATCAAAGATTCAATATTAAAGTTTTCGGGTATATTAAAACCCTTCTGTCTGTCCAACAGAGCTTGGGTTTTGGACTCCAAAGCTTGAGTGTCGCGCTGTTGAGTGGCCGTCGAACTTATTCGCTTTTTGACCGAGTCGGTGAAACTAGAAGACGATAATAAATAATATTAAAAACTTGTAGGCTTTTTTACATTTTTACGACATCGCAATCTCTTACCTCTCCAAGGCTTTTATATTTCTTTCTGTTTCATGTACGTCACGCTTGAGTTTCTCCAAAGCGGACGTTTGTTGTCCTATGATAAGCTTCTGGTCGATGCTTTCGCGCTTCTTTGTATGGTAATATTCACGTAAATAGTTTAAATTCAAATCTTGCAAATGTGTTACAAATTGCAAGTCAACACATTTGGACAGCAAGACCAAGACATCGTCGGGCAAATCGCAAACCTCGATATTGAGTAGCTTTAACTGGTTCTCATAGTGCTCACCTAAAATAAGACAGCTCAGTAAAATATGATTTTTGGGCCATGTTGGAGTGGCTTCAAACGAAGTGTAAAATGTGACTCAATCGGTTCGGACTCATCATTGCAGTAACAGCACAAACTTGATATATTAAGGAATGTAGGCGTGTGGAAAGAAAGTGGTTTACTTTTTTGATTCTACGTACCAAATTTTGAAGCTCTAGCCTATACATAAGGAAAGGCATCTAAAATTTATCACTATGTTTTTGAAAGTTTTTCTTGTAAAATTTTTGATCAGTTGCAGTCTGTAATACCCTTTACTAATTTGTACTGGGCGTAAAAGCAGCAAAATCTTGTCTAATAAGATCAAGTCTCCGAAAGTTTCAGATTTTTGTCAAATTTATATGTATTAGCTATGCCATTTCAATGCTCACTCAGCTAAACGGTAACTAAAACTTACCCAACTTTTGCAAATCTTGTATCTCTTCTTGCAACTTCATGTTATCTGCATTTATTGTAGTACTCATTTTAAAAACAAATTAAATTGTACAAAATTCGCAATTTGCGCGTCGTTTTTAGTGGCTTAGTAAGAACTGCCAACTGCATGTTGCACCTAGCGATAAACGATAACATTAACAAAGTGGCAACGCTAGCTAAACATCTGTGCACTAGACGCCCACTTGGCGTCGCTGCAGTGCTGCCGCCGTTCGTATGCGCCTAAATACACGGCCTTGCAGCCTAAACACTGAAAACAGATTGGGAGGGCAAGCGAGAGCGAATTGTTTGTCTGCTGCTGGCATTGCGAATTTTTAATATTAATTAAAATTTAAGTGAAAATTAAACGCAATTAACGCGTTGATGGTGTATGAAAAAGAAGCTTTAAATGTGCGCAACCCACCGCACAGTATGCCAAACAAGTGCTAAACTATGTAAAGCGGCTCGACGCGCTTTTTGCCGTACATCAGACGTGCAAATAAAATCGATGAATACATGAAAATTTCGCTGCTGCCTGCTACTTTTTCTTTGTTTACTTATATGCTGTGCAGCACAGTGGGTGCGTTCGTGTTCGTGCGGTTCGGTCAATTGGAGAAAAGCAATAGCGCGACGAGATGTGATGATGTTTTAAGTATATTGCGGCCTGAAAGCACAATTAAGCGCTATTATTAACTAAACAGCATAGCAACATAAGTGTATACATAAAAGAATCTACTTGAAAATTAAGAAGAAAAAAAAACAAGTGTATTTGGAAAAATCTCTGCACTCAGCGGTGTACAAGTGAAATCGATCGATTTTTGACAGTCAAGCGAAGCCGCACTGTGCTTGTATGTGTGCTATGTGCGCGCGTGTGTGCGTGTGTGTGTTGTGTTGTGTCTAGTCTAGCCAAATAAATATATGCATATACATATATATACATTATATGTATATATAGCAGTATATATAGCTGCAAACCTTTAACAACAATTACAACAACAAGGAATTAGCAAAGCGAAAAAAAATGTCTACAACGTCTGCCAATTTTATTGGCATGGAGCATGTCTCCACGCTACCAGCCGATGTGCGCGAGAAGCTGGCAGAATTGGACTTGGAGCTATCAGAAGGTAAATGCATGCATATCATACATATGGAGTTTGTCAACTGCAACTCTTCATTTTTTTGCATTTCAAGAGAAAACAAAACTATGGTGTAGATTGATAAATGTATGCATCCTGTACCCAAAGTTTCAAGATTATTAAAGCAGTCGTGGGTAATCAAAAGATCTCAGAGATCATGACAGCTAGAGAAGATTATTATTCGTATGCAGCTGATTTATGCAGATACCTAAACCCTCTTTTCGCAGGGAAAGCTAGCCATTAACAACCATACCAAAAAAAAAACAGCCGGTTATTCATCTCGTTGGCAAAAATAGTATGCCACAAAAAAGATTAGGATCGGATAACTTTAAAAGATAGCCATTTTAATATTCTAATATTCCCATCAACAACCAAAATTAACTGCAGTGTCGGTTTCAGGGGGGTTTTCGGGTCGAGACCCCCCAAAAGTTGGGGGAAAAAGAAGTTGACAGACTTTGGCGTGCTCGAATATATATACATTGGGAAGTAAAAAACCACAACTAAGACGAAACCCTGAATCCGCACCTGGTTGCCTGTTTCAAAAAAAATTTCGCTTAATTTCCCTTAAACCATTTTTCTACAATGCTTAACGCTTAAGTGCAAAATTTGCCACCACTCTTTCATCAAAGATTTCATCAATAATTCGCAAAAGCGCCTCAACTCATTCTGACTAAAACCAAAAAAAAATGAAATTTTGATTTCGATTTTGGTATTCCATACAGTAAATTATAGATTCTTCTTCATATCTTCCGGGTTTATTTCAGAAAAATTTGGACACACAGTGCAGTGCAGCAAGCATAACATTGTAGCTTTAAAAACCCAAAGGTGTTTGATTCATTGTTAATAAATGTGGCACCCATCTTGCGCAAAACTTTTTCATTTCCAAATTTTGTAGAGGTCTTTTAAAAATGCCCACACATTCAGCTATCTCACCAACTTTTAGTCGACGTTCACACAATACCATTTTGTGAATTTATTAACCCTTTTTTTTTGTGGACTACGGCGATTTTCACTTGCCAGCTTAATTTACTCCTATAAAAGAAAGAGCAGAGTCCCCTGGAGAAGAATCCAGCTCGCTATTGGTTTCAAATGAAAGCACTGTATCACATAGGTTAGTTTAGGTTGAACCGGTTGACCCCGTTCAACCGAGTCACACATAGACTAAATAGTCCTTAGTGGTACCGGCAGATGCGGCTTGTGTACAATACACGTTAGTCGTCGAGTATGCGCGTGTGCTTGGTGAACGCCAGAAGCTTTTGAGGTGCCCTGTCGGCTGCCTCTTCCAGTGAGGTAAGCCAGGATTCTCCTAGATATTTGAGTCTCGATGTACATAGGGAGCGGCAGCGGCAAATGAGGTGCTCCAGAGTCTCTTTGACATCTGTCTTCCTACATTTCCTGCATTCATCGTAGTTGGTAATGCCTAGCTTCCTAGCTTTAGTTGCTGTCAGGCAATGACCAGTGAGTATGCCCACCATATGTCTGCAATGTCTTTAGGGGAGTACCAGAATATACTGGGCTAATTTGTTGTTTATTTTCTTGCGCATTGTGCGAGCCGTCCTGCAGTTCGTTGTGGTGTACCACCTTCTATCAGATCTGACTACAGCGTTTCTTCTGATCTGTGGTTAATCGTCCTTAGAGGAATCTTCAGATCCTCAAGTGACGGTTGACTCAAGCCGGCTCCTTCCTTTGCGAGCCTGTCAGCTATTTCATTTCCATCAATGCCCTGGTGGCTGGGAACCCAGAAGATGCACACCTCCTTCTGGGTGTTTAGTGCATCTAATGCGACCCTGTTTGCCAGTACACTTTTGAAGTTGATACTGAATGCTTGCATGGATTTGATTGCCGCTTGGCTGTCAACTGTATCACAAAATGATGACCAATTTTATCCATGTTGGCAAATTCACTGACAGCCGCCCAAAAAGAAACTACACAGCCAAACTTTGAACTTAAGCTTTCAAAATACGTTACTTCCGCTTTTTAAGTTGTTTTTCAAACATTTACCAACACTGCCAACTTGTATGCAATAACTGTACCAAAAGCAGATTCAAGGTCTAGTCTCTACTTCCAATTTGTTTTTAAAGTTTAGCATACTTCTTTACATGATTCTCCTTTATATTATGTACTAACGTGTCAGCCAATATGTTAATTTATATAATGTAGAATCATTAACAGCCACTCAGTACGTTTAACTGAGCGTCATCGAATGTGAAAAATTAAAAAAGAAAACCGATGACTCGATTAACATGAAATTAAATGAGTTGATGTCTAATTTTCAAGTAATTTTGAGTAATTTACTCGCTTAGAATTCTACTTATTGACGCTACCCAAGCATAGTATATATATAAAAACGACTATATACATGAGTATATGTTTATACTATGTCATTAATAAGCGTTAATTAAATGTGTCTCCATCTTCTGCAACACAGTTAAATTTGATTGCCTTGCAATTAGAACGTACTGCCATAGTCCCCTCCAAATCTCGCCCACAAACATACCAACACTTTACAGCACAGCTGCAGACCGCTTTCGAACTTCTCATAGCCAGCCGGTAGGCAAGTTTTTTGTCACTACTACTACCCCGGCTACCCCGTCTACCCTTAAAAAAAAAATTGAGGAAAAAAAAGCATACAACCTCTTGTAGTACGTTAGTTTCCCCAGTGTGTCTGTCTGGGCTTTGTGGAGCGTGCGTGTGTTTGGTTTTGTCGGTTAAACGACATGTGGTGTTGCGGCTGCTGCAGTGGTGGCGTTGTCTGTCTGGCAGTCTGCTGTCCAGCATAGTTTTTACATACTTTGGTGTGAGAGTATATCGGGTTTATGCTAATGTATGTGACAGGCAACAAAAAAAGGCGAAAAATGTGCATCCAGTGGATTGCTTGGGTTTTGATAGATTTAGTTCTGTCTACATACACAAATTGTTTTAGTTTAGAAAGATAGATCGAAAATCAATTTAAACGAGAGTTCTGTAACTCAGTGTGCTAGTGTACTTTCTAAAAAAAGTTTTGTCTGCTATCCGTATATTTTTTATGATTTGAATAAATGAAACACCACCTTCACAACTTTGTCAGTCAAATTCCCAGAATCTTTACTCGGCTGACTTTTAAACTTCGATTTTTGTTTCTCCATAAATTCTTTTAGAAAAACTGTGCAAACTTTACATACAATTAAATTTCGTCGATAGAAAAAAAAATTAAATTTATGGCAGTAAATCGAAATTTCCGAACACTATCATTGCTTGAAAAGTCTTTGGTCTTTCAACAAAACTGAGATTATTAGTTAGTGTCCTACTTGGATCAAAGGCCCTTATTATAAGCGCTGCTTAAATAACCCGTTTCTGCTTCATAATCGCTTTGGAAAGCCTATTTATCAGTTTAAGATAATTATTTTAAAAACTCTTAGAACTAGATGAAAATTTTGGACCACCACGTCAGTTAATAGATTTATTCAGTGGTGTGCCATAAAACTTTTCCCACTAGGTTTCTCATTCAATATTTTTTCACCTCCAAGCAGCTCGTAGATATGTCAGAAACTTATTTGACAGTTGTTGAAGTCTATTATGAGAACTTATTTCTTTTTTTGTTATAATTTTTTAACTATAACTAAGCGGAATTGTGCGGAAATTTTTTTTGAGAGATGTCGATATCTATTATAAAAACTTTCTACCTGTTTTGATTTCTTTAATCATTTAAACAGTAAACGAAGGCTTAAAAATTACGTTTGCTGGAAAAAAATACTTAGTTGATGAAACTTTCAAGGATGGTTTGGGACCCTGTTTTAAGTCTTAAACTGAGTTTTCGTATTCGGAGACAAGTTACACTTACCCACCAAAATGTGGTTGGTGGGGTCTTTGCAAGCTATTTTTTTGCTAACAAACTTATAATTAATTAAAATTGTTGTCAGTAAAATGATCTATCAAATAAAACTTAGATCTAGGTCATAGGTCAATTGGTTCAATGGCTGTTTAAAATTAAAAAAGTGAAAATCGTATTAAGTGTTTTTCGCCTAATCTGCTTCTACCGTAAAAGCGGAAGGATTTTTCGCTAAAATATCGAAATACTCTTTTGAAGTATTTGAAATTGTCTAGAAAATTAGTCCTTCATGACTTTCTTACTATAAACATTTTTTAAGCCATCGAACGAATGAGTCGCCGCACAAAAGGCATAAAAATCATAAAATTCTTATAGAAAATATATGTCCCTAATAGATTTTAATAAGCATATTTGTGGTACACTAAATAAAATATAATAGTAGATAAATAATTAAATTATTAGTGCTTTATATATACAAATTCTATTTTTTTTTCAATTTAATATAACTTGAGACTAAAAAAAACCTAGTTAATGTGTGCATTTAAAACACTCTAATATTCCCAGATGGGCGCTATAGAATCCAATTAACAATTAAAATTAAATAATTTAAAAAACAATATTTTACAAATAATTCAAAAATAATATTCAAATTTCATACTTTTAAATAAATTTATAAAAAAAAATAAGAGAAAATTATTTTCACCCAATTTTAGTTAAAGTGATAAAAGAAACAGGCCGTATTTTAAGGATTAGATTTAATTTCATGACTACGCAGTGTTTTTGATAGGTATATAGGGTGGGCCAGGAGCAAAAAAGTAAACGCAATTTTTTAAAGTATGCCATCTTGGCTTTCTATTATCTTTTTTGTCAATTGAAAGTCTGACATGTATCACGATGGGATCGCATTAAGTAAAAAAAAAATTATATTAAAAAAAATTCAGCTAGGTAGTGAGTTCTCATTTCATTTTGAACGGAAAGAACAATATTTTCAAATCTGGACCAAAGAGAACCCTCCTTAATATCAAAAGCAGTTCATCGTGCCTTATTTTTTCAACAATTTTTCAAGCAACATAAAATAAAAAAATTATAGGGTTTTTCGAAAAGAAAATTAAATACATAAATAAGCCCAAGTTTCCTGCGCCTGTATTGGACACCCTATATTTACCATAAATTTTATCTTTTGTTTTTAATTAGCATTTTAAACAAACAAAAAAACACCCTATATGACACTTGTGAATAGCTGATGCTTTATTTGGCATTTTTAACTTTATGTGTCGTTGTAAGGGTTGTGCACTTCGTTACTCGGGTATTCTTGCATTTATGCCTGACAATGTGAACAACCCAATATAGTTAAGCAAATTTGTATCTCTAAAGTGTATCTTAAAGTCGACATATCTGCATAATACCATATTTGTTGTATGCGATATGATTGCAGCTACACTTTAACAGGCCACATATGAAAAAGATACAAACAAAACGACGCCGTCGTCGACGAGTGTAACAAATGGGGCCACATTCAAATTGTTTGTGGGGGCTGCTGAATTATGCTAATAATATTTATCAAAATCATTATACATACATATATGTATGTACTTTTATACTTTATTATTACTATATAGTATGCCTGTGTATACATACATAGTTGGGTCATATTAATGATTGAGTTTTTGTGTGCGATCTTTTGCAATGGATCGCTTTTTTAAGGCAATTTCTAATAGAATTATTTTACAAAAGAGTTTGCCATAACACACTTTAAGTGATTAAATTAGCTACTACTTTATTTTTTATTTTTTTTCTTCAAAGTTTCATTATATACCACTTCTGTCTGTTTTGGTGTCAGCTGCATCATTAAAAAGAAATCAATTTAACGTCGTTTACTTAGGCAATTTAAAGCTAGACGGAAGCGAAAAATTTTTTTAATATGATGGGCGCCATCAATCAAAACTCAAATGATTATATCTATTTATAAGATCTTTAAAGTTGTCGCAATGTGTCTTGTGTAACTGCTCTGGAAACCTAAATATATGCATACACACTAAATATTCAAATAGGCTCTACTCTTGAATGAAAAGGCTGTAACCAAATTTTATTGATATTTTGTTATATGAAAAAAAAAAGACTAAAACAAAAGCGCAACTAAACTTGTCTGTAGGCCTTTTTTTTTTATTAATTTGCATATAAGCCATTATGTTTTTATCACTACATTTTAAAATATTGAGAAAGTGTGAAATTAAAGGAAAAGCAAAGTTTTTCTCTCCTCTTTTTTTTGTTGCTAAACGCAAGCGATGACAACAGTATACTATAATTTGTGGGGGTATATTGGGCCTTATTTTTATTCAAATTGCTTTAAAAAAAACAACTTATATTTCAAAGATTTAGTAAATCACATTTTAGTTTTTGTGGGTTTTTTTTATATGCTGCAGTCTGTGTGAAACACTTTTAAAAGCCCTTTCATAATTTAGTAAAACTTATGGTACAGCTAATTTCATTATCATTAAAATAAATTTAATGAGACCATTTCTTTCACAATTCTTAAGCAAATTGGTGTCAAAAGAAATCTAAGCACTTTCCGTCCCTTGGGAATTTTTTTTAGAAAAGTTTAATTGTGTGTGACACAGTTCTCTTTTTTCGGGGAAAAATTAATTTTGTTGTTAAAGTTAAATTAAAACTATCTATAAACTATAGAAGGATTTCTTGTAAAAAATGATGTATGGAATTTTTGAGCCTAGGTGGTTCGCTTCAGTCCTTCGATGTATCTGCTAAGTAGAAAAAATTGTGATCCTCGGCGGTAATCGATCTTGGTGCAAGTTGCAATGCAGTGCTGAAAGAAGATCGATGCTTTTAACTGAAAAACGTCGATGTATCGAATTTTATATTAAGATTATATAAGTAATGAATATACTGTTCCGGCCCGAATTTTCTTCTTTTTAGATTGTGAGAAGATGCGACAAATTATTCATTTCTGTTATTATCTAAAGTTAAACTTTGCTATATCGATACATTCCTTCCGCCCAATGCTTCGTATAGCAGCGATACGTTGTCTCCAATGTATCAAGGAATAAATTTATATCGATACATCGATGTTTTCCTGTTAAAATCAATGAATACCTCAATGTTTAGTTTTAAACGCTCTAAGTTCTTTAGCAATAACCAAAATTTCGACAACGAGCAATCATCTCGGATCAGATAATGGACAGTCTTTGTGTTTTGGAGATAGTGCAGAAGTCTTATTTTAACACAAAAGCCACCAAAAGTCCTTTTGATAGTTAATCTGAATGTAAGATACTTTTTCTAGAAGACAATTCAATTTGATATTCCACCTAGGCAGGGAGTAAATGTAAAAGGGCTGGAAAAGGAGACTCCAACTAGTTTAAGGTATACCTAACTCGTCAACAAGATACCGATGGGCAGCTTAGACGTATTTACGTTCACTGAGTTTATTTGATACTAGAATATTTCCAGAAGTTAAGAAAACTATGCGTGCTTAACTTTTGTTTTAAAGTGCTTTTTGTTGAACTATTTTAAGAAGATTAAGTTCTTAAATAAATTAAATGAATACGAGCAAAAATAAATTTAATAAATTTTGATGATTTTTACATATATGGAAAAATGATTTGCCAATATAAACCTCGTTATTTTTTTTTTTTTGCTTGAATTTAGATTATTTATCGAGTTATCGATAACTTAATATTTGAGTAGAATTTTCTGTCATTAAAACATGTCTCGTGAACGAATAAAGATATTTAAATTATTTTTTTTCTTAATAATAATTACGGATAAAAGTCAGAATTTAAAAAAAAAAATAAGTTTTAGATTTTAGAAAATAACAAAGTGAACTTATCTTTGCTCAAAAAGAAGGTTGATCACATTTTATGCGCGTGAAATTCACTGGTACTGGTACGATCTTGGTATGAAAGTTGATTTTAAAATTTTATGTATGATTTTGAAAGTATGTAATAGACATTCAAGGTCAAAGGCGTGCCCTTCAGAGGAAATGTCCATAACTACATTATACATTGATTACTTTCGTAGAAAGTACTGTTCGTAGCCACGCTAAAGATCCGATTTGGAATGGTTTTGCATTTGTTTAATATTTAGAGGCATTTATAATTGTGCATAGAAATAATCTTTTTTGTAAAAGTATTCCATTCACACTTATCGACAAAACTTAAGAACGACCGTTGATGATTTGTTATCATCATTGGGAACTTCTTATCTGCATACAAACATATGTGTTTGTTTCGATACTTACCTATTTCATATCTATAATCTTCATCAATTTCCAACTGCAATTTGATACTCAAAATATGCACGAGTTATATACAAACGCACGCATACAAACAATTTTTATTTTTACCTAAGCGATTTAAAAAAAAAAAAAAAAACAGACAAACAAAAAAGAAAACAAAACATTGACACAAAACGATAAGCGAAGCCCCCTGACTGAAAACGACGTGCTGAGTTTGCCATTGCCTTATCAGGAAGGCAGACAGACCCACATATTACCTTCCTCTTTTTTTTTTTTTTATATGTATGAACCGGTTTTATGTGTCCCAATATGTATTAAAGCCACTTCCGCTTTGTTTTGACGCACTGTCTTATGTTTTTGTTGCTAATTCTTTATATACTTATAAAATTATTTTTTCTTGGGTTTTTTTGCAGGTGACATTACACAAAAAGGCTACGAAAAGAAACGAGCTAAACTCTTGCAACCCTTTTTGAAAAAACATGAAAGTAAGTAAACCAATAGCTTTGATTTTTTTTTTTTTAAGTTATTTTTATACTCTTTATAAGCAGTAGTTGAGAGTTTTTTAGAATTTTTAACCAAAATTCAAAGGATTTGCATTGACAATCATTATTTTTTAAAAGATAGATTGAAATCTACTTGCAACTCTAATTAAAAGTACCTCAGGGAAATAAGTATATGTGCATAAATATTTTGATGGTTTTCTTCCGTAGTTATATTCATAATCCTATTGGTGGCGGTCGGTAGCGTAGTGGTAGCGTACTCGCTTTACATCCCCGTAGTAGCACTGGTACATTTGCCTAGCACTGGCATCGCTAGCTCAAAGACACTATTTTTCAAAGAAAATCTGTATTAATTCTAGACACCGCCGTTCGGATTCGGCTATAAACTGTAGGTCCCTGTTCTCTTTGAACAGTTATTAATAGAGATCCCCATGCCCCGCCCAGGGGCGAATGACACAATTGCCAGTCAGGGAAATTATTATTATTATTGTTGGATGCCACAGGCATCCAGCTCACAAGAAAAAATTATTGAATTGGACGTTAGTCCTATCAAAGACCTATGGGAAATGCTTTACAACAATTTTTGTAGGAAGGGTCGGCAATTCGGGAACATGGCTGACATCAAAAGGACTTTGCCCGAAGTTTAGGCAGAAACAGACGCCTCTACCCTGCAGAATTTTGCTATCTCCACGCCAGGGCGTATCAACGTAGTCAGAAATAACCATTAATAAAAAAACAAATATTACGAACTTACGTATTAATTTAAATTTAGATTTATATACATGTACATATACTTATTTCCTATGAAGTGATATTAATAAGTAATATTATTTTATTTTCTTTAGTAATAGTTTTTAATGTATATTTTAAAATATCAAAATATTTATTTTCTTTTAATCTATTAATGAATTCTACCAACTTGTCCATGCCATAATACCAAAAATACTCTTCACTATAGAGTTAACACGAACTTATTAACTTTGAAGTTTTTTGATGCAGAATTTTCTTCTGGCTTACGAAATATTATTGAAGCTCTTCTATGTAGAGTTATTCCAAATTAATTTTATTTTAGAATCAGAATATGTATCTAGCTCTTCTACATAGAGTAAGTCCAAGCTAGTTAACTTTGATGTTTTTAGAAAATTTCGATCCGGAATTTACTTCTGGGCTAGGACATGAATACCAAAAATTTGACCAGCCCTGCTATATAGACTAAGTTCAAAATAAATCACTAAGGGGTTATAATATAAATGCAAAAAATGTCCCCAGCTTTTCTGTTTAGAATATATGCGAACTAATTAACTCTTAAGTTTTTTCAAATTTTGGATTAGCAAATAAATACCAAAATTTTGTCCAGCTCAAAAAGTAAAACTATTTTACTTAGAACTAGAATATAAACTTTTCTTTATAAAGTAAATCCGGACTAATTAACTTCAAGTTTTTTGATAATTTCTATTTAAAATTTTTTTTGTGATTAGAAAAGAAAAATACTAAAAAATTTTCAACTTGTTTCCGTTCTTTTGTATAGAGTAAATACGAACTTAAGAACTTTGTAGTTTTTTTGATATGACTGCTCTTCTATAATTAGCCAATCCAAAATAATTAACTTTTCAAATTTTTTGAAAATTATGAAAAAGTTTTTATGTCTGGTTTTCAACGTCCAATTTTACAACGTAGGCTACAAACAGAGTATATAGACTTCGGAGTGCCGAAGCTACGCTTCCGGTATAAGCATATGTAATATAATACGCCTAATTGTGTTACTTGCAGTTAACGATGTGGACAAGTCAAAGAACATGCCACCGCCGCCATATTATAATATAAAGGATGCCAATAATAGCAACAGTCACAGCAATGCCCAAAACGATGGTGTCATTGTATCCAGTGAGGGTTACAGCTATGTTACCGAAGTTCCATCGCTGCCCTCATCCCAACAAAGACATTCCAAAAAGTCTTCCTCAACGGCTCAAAATGAAGGTAGTGGCGGAGTTGGTGCGCCTGGTTATGAGAATATGCGGCCTCAAGGTGGTGCAGTGGGAGATCCAGGCTATCAGAATACACGGGAGCCCAGTGGATATCAAAATCCAATACCGGCGCCAGCCAATAGCAGTCAACATCGTCAGAGACGCACACAACGCAAGGTGACGCACAATGAGAAACGATATCACTCAGGTAATTAGAAACCCAATGACAATCGAAAATTTCTAACTAATTTAATTATTTATTTATAGAAGTACGCCAAGAAGCGGTGCAACAGGCCTTGGCTGCCTTAAAGAGTCGCCCCAAGCCCAGCCTGCCCATGCCATCGAAACGCAGCTCGGTGTTAAATCGCAGTCCTGGCTGTAATGATGAGCTAGACTCTTCAACCGATGATGAGTCCATACCCGAAGAGCTGATCTCACCCGACAAGGAATACAATTATCCGCGTGATCATATAAGCAATAGCATGCTGCCACCCGAACCAATTATAAAGCCACCAATACGTGACTCATCTATGATACAACAGCAACCACAGCCGCCGCAGCAGCAGCAACAACAATCGCATATACGTCACGAGGTAAAACAGTCACAGCCGCCGTCTCATCAAAAATTTTCATCATCGGGCAGCGCCGGTGAACGGGAGCGTGAAAGGGAAAGGGAACGACGACCTCCACAGAACTTGCCACCACTGGTGAGTACTAGCCCAACTACAACAATGAAAGCCGCAATCGATAGCAACAAAAAAACTTCTATATTTAACTTTTTTTGCGGGCTGTTATATTACTTTGTTTATTACTTAGTGTCGCGTGGAGACATCGTCATTACGGACAAAACTTGACCAGCACTTTAGTGTTGAAACAATGTAATTCTAACTTCTGGTACCTATTGTAATGCATTCTCCATTGTATTCGCTAAACCGTTAGCACAAGCCATAGAAACACATTTATACATTCGTATATACTTGAATACATAGAATATAAAATAAACTACTTTGGCGTCTGGCATACTAATTAAAAAAAAGCAAAAAAAAAAGAACATAATTGTAGAAAGTAATAAAAAAGAAAATTCTAGAAAGAAATGCCAAGTATTCGCAATGCAAAGTAAGAGGTCTATTTTCTATATCGTATAATGAATATATAGCAACTCCAAAGAGTTACTCTAGCAAATATACATATGTGTATGTTTATTTATATACAAAGTTCGAAGAACGACGCTAGGAGTAGGGTAAGATGTTAGATTATTCAAATTTTCTTTTAGAAATGATGACGAAGTTTCTTGAGCAAGTAGTAAGATACGAAAATATCTGTATAACAAAATTTTAACGGATAACCGACAGTTTAATAGAGAGATAATACCTTTGAGATTAAAAGATTTTTGTCGAATTTGAAACGCTCGGAGAGAATACCAGCACCTTAGAGGGTTAACTCGTTTTTTATCTCGAATTTATTATATATCGCTTTTTAGGAGACCTTGTAAAGTAATTTTGAAATCTTACACAGTTTTTTTTTTTTTTTTTTTTTTTTTTCCCCCTATGGGTTCCTCACAAAGAGGTGGGGCACTGCGACCTGAAGATCTTTTGTACCATACCCATAAATTAAAGCAAAAGACTTTCCGCTTTCCGCATGAATAGCAGTAGGTCTTTTGTTGGTATTGACCTAAGATGGAAGGGACTAATCCGTTCCTTTCCCAAGTGACAGGCTCTGTCCCATACCAGCGCTGGGCAGTCACAGAGAATATGTCTGGTGGTTTCATCGTCCTCGAGGCAGAGTCTGCACTCTGAAGAGTCCGATAGGCCAATTTTCTGAAGATGGTATCTAACAGTGTGGTGGCCAGATAGGTAAGCTACCAGGAGTTTTAAGTCCTCTCTGCCAAGACCTTTTGTCTTGATCATATCCAGGGGTTTGATAAGCGCTTTTGCTTGACGCAACCCCGGTAAGGAGAACCAGTATCTCCTATGTTCACCTGCAGCCCATTTGTTTACCATAGTTTTGATTGTGGACCAACCAATACCACAGAAGGGCGCAGGGGCAGTGGTCAGGGTGGAGGCACCCTGTCGTGCTAGATCGTCAGCGATCGTGTTACCATCCACTCCTGAGTGTCCAGGTACCCAACATAGCACGACTTTGTTCCGGGAGGACAGGGTTTGGAGGTAATTATGGCATTCTTTGACCATCCTGGAGGAGATGCTCCATGATGATAGTGCCCTAATAGCAGCTTGGCTATCTGAGTAGATACAGATGTTTGCTCCCCTAGTTCCCTTACTAAGGATACTATGAGCGCAGATCTCTATGGCATGAATCTCTGCTTGAAAGATGCTGGGCCAGATGCCCATTGCACTAGAGATTCTGGTGTTGGGCCCAACGACTCCAGCACCTACACCCTGCTCAGTTTTGGACCCATCCGTGAACCATTGTTGCCACCGGAGGTTACCACAGGGGCTGCCATCAGCCCAAGTCTCCCGACTTGGGAGAAGAGATCTAAATTTCTTGTTATGAAATAGTTCCGTGATCATAAGATCTGATCTAGAGCAGATGGATACGTCAGGAAGGGAATATATAAGTGCGGCATGACCAGTGTCGCTTGCTAAGAAACCAGATGTGATCTGGATACGCAGTAGACTCTGCATGGCTGACTTTTGGATGAAAATGTGCAGTGGTGTAAGTCCAAGGACCGACTCCATGACAGCTGTTGGACAGGTACGCATAGCTCCCGAGAGAGATAGGCATACTAATCTTTGAAGCTTGCTGCACTTCTTAATGGCCACATTTTGCTGCGTCTTGGGCCACCACACAAGGGCTGCATATGTGACGATAGGCCGTACCATCATACGGTATATCCATTCTATGATATTTGGGCTGAAGCCCCAAGTGTTGCCAAAGAATTTCCTACAAGCCCACATGGCTCGAGTAGCTTTGGAGAGCACTTGTTCTAAGTGGGAGTTCCAGTTGAGTCGCTTGTCTAGGACCACACCTAGATATTTGACCTGTTCTGAAAACTCCACCTCAGTGTTATTTATAACGAGGTTTCGAAGCCTAATGTTGTATCTCTTCGTGAAGGGAACAATCACAGCTTTCAGGGGATTGATGTTAAGCCCTTCGCTTAGACACCAGTTCAGGGTTATCTGAAGAGCATTGTCCATCATCTCTATGATGGTGTTCTCATATTTACCCGTCACTATGATAGCCAGGTCATCTGCGTAGCCAATGACTTTATAACCAAGCACTGTCAGCTTAGTTAACAGTTCATCGATCACGAGAGACCATAGCAGGGGAGATAACACACCTCCTTGTGGACAACCTTTTACAGCTCTTATGCTGACTGCTGTGCCATCTAGAGATGCAGTTATGTCCCTCTGTCGGAGCATGGATTCGATCCATGCGATCACGTGTGGTTCTATGTTTCTACGTGCCAGCGCTCTAGAGATAGAACCAAAGTCAGTGTTGTCGAAAGCTCCTTCGACATCCAGGAAGGCGCACAAAGCTATGTTCTTGGAGTCAAAAGCGCTTTCAATCTTTCTGACTAGGTGGTGTAAGGCAACCTCTGTTGACTTCCCTTTGGAATAAGCAAACTGCATTGGATGCAACGGGGTCGTGACTTGCAGTTTGTTTCTGATATGCAGGTCGAGAAGCCTCTCTACTGTTTTCAGAAGAAATGATGTTAGACTGATTGGTCTGTATGACTTGGGCTTATCTATTGGCCTATTGCCAGATTTAGGGATGAAAACCACCCGAACTCTCCTCCAAGAGTGAGGTATGTATCCCCAGTCAAAGCTTGCTCTAAACAGACAAATCAGTGGGTTCAGAATGAAATCCAGACATTTCTGAAGAAGTGCTGGAAAAATTCCGTCACCACCAGGTGCCTTGAAAGGTTCAAAGGAGCCAATTGCCCATCTGACTTTGTCGGCATCAAATATTGTGCCAGAAATTCTGGCAGCCCCTCGGAAGTTTGGCTCAATCCAATCTGAGAGTTGGGCATCTCCATTGCAGATTGAAGAGCCTGGAAAGTGTGTTTGGAGAAGGAGCTCCAATGTTTCCTTACGGTCTGAAGTGAAGGAGCCATCACTCCTGCTCAACAGACCTACCCCGTTTGAGGACTCTTTGGCCATGACTCGTTGAAGTCTAGCCGCTTCTGTTAGGTTTTGGACACTATTGCAGAAGTTCTTCCAGGTTTCCCTTTTAGAATTTCTAATGTCCTTATTGTAATCAGTGAGAGCAGCCTTGTACTCATCCCACTGTTTGGTTTTCCTAGCTTTATTAAAGAGTCTCCTAACAGTTTTCCTTTTAGCCGTTAGGTTGGCATTCCACCAGGGAACCTCACGTTTCGACTGGTAAGAGCGCTCAACTGTACTGGCTTGGAAAGAGGAGATCAGCACATCTTCAAGCTGGTTAGCAGCCAAATCAATCTCGTCTACCGAGTTGATGTTGGAGACTAAAGAGTCGACCGCATGTTCGACCAGTGTCTGAAAAAGTATCCAGTTGGTCTTCTTGGGATTGAAAACCCTCTGCCTTAACTCTAACTGCCCCGGCAAGTCAAACCTGATGTGCTGATGGTCTGAAAGTGTGGCCTCATTTGTTACCCTCCAGTTACTTATAAGGCCAGACAGGGAGTTGCTAGCCAGAGTAAGGTCTAAAACCTCTTCTCTAATAGCATTGATGAAGGTGGGTTTGTTCCCTCTATTTACAACATTTAATTGACAACACAATAAATATTCTAAGAGAGACTCACCTCTAGCGTTGACGTCACTACTACCCCAGATGGTGTGGTGAGCGTTTGCGTCGCAACCGACGACTAATGGCGTTTTACGCTGACTACAGTGGTCAACGAGCCGCTTGACCTCTGTCGGTGGGACATCAGCCGTGTCGCCAGGGAAATAAGCAGCCGCCACCACTATTTCCCTGGTACCCGTCTCCGTGGCAACTTTGACGAGCGCAGCTACTAGATCTCTAGAAATAAAGTTCGTTAGTGGAAGGTATTTGACACCATTGTCAATAAGCATCGCAGTGCGAGGCACATCCACTTGACGGTCGTATAACAACTTACTTGTTTTTACATTTAAGCCTCGGACTTGGCCACCCACCGACCATGGCTCCTGAATGAGCGCTAGGTCAATTTTGTCCTCGGCGAAGGTCCTGCACAGGGTGGCTGACGCTCCTTTAGCGTGGTGCAGGTTCGCCTGGAGCACCCTAGTGGCGCTCATTTGACTCCCGAATGGAGCTCTGGACGAGGCTGTCTCGCTTGCCTCGGCGAGACCCCTTGCCTCGAGCGCCCTTCGGAAGCCGGTCCGCCTTTTCACGGATGCTGGTAGCAGTGACCTGGCCCTTGTGCGTGCCCACCTTAGCTAGCCCAGCAGCTTTGCTAGTTGTGGGTCGCGGGTTGCTGTCAGCATTAAGGGCCGGGTTTTGTGGATCCGTGGACACTGAGGGCACTACAGCTTTCTCAATTGTATCCACGGAGGAGGCCACTGAGGTGGTGGTGGAAGCGGTTGCAGGCTGCTCCGTTTGGGAAGGTTCAACAGTCTTAGGGCCACTACCCTTAAGACTAAGCTTAACCTTCCCAAATTGGTAATACACGTGTTCACCCAGTTCCACCAGCTGTTGATAGGATGTTCCATCAACGGCAAAGACGAGGTGCAGAAGTTGACCATGCGTCAGTCTCTGCATTACTCGCCATTGCGCGGTGCAAACTGGATTCTGCGCGTTTATTGCAGCCAGAACCCTATCATTCGTCAGGTTGATGCTATTGGGGAAATAACCTCGAACCACATGTGTTCGGGGAAACTCCTCCTCTGACATCAACCTGATATCTAGAGCCACCTTGCTCTTGATATGGCTGAAATTGTTGCGAACCCACGCAACTGTGGGTTCATTCGCACATATCAGCAACACCCAGTTTGAGCGAAGAACACATCCTTCGAACTGTGGTGTCGCATCACCAGCGAATTCGATTGTGACATCGAGAATAGCCTCTTTAATCCGAGCCATTTGTTCGGAAGTAAGAGCTGCAGCGTTTGAAATGAAACCCAGCTTGATGCCTTTGACTACGCTGCTGTAGGGCATCTTGTTTGACTCGACATGAGCTTGCTTGGGTTTCTTTGTCGCCGTATGTGGCGACTTATCGTCAGATCGGATCCTCTTGACCAGTGTCGCAGGGGGTGCCGATCTGGCGGAAGCTAAAGCGTCAGTTCTGGAGAGACCTTTGCCAAGAGCGGCTTTAAAGAGTCTCTTCTCCCGAGAACTGAGCTTTTCAAAGGGAGCATCAGACTCCAGATTGAGGGTCTGGAGTGTGGCACCGATACTGGCACCAGACGACTTCTGCGAGACTACACTCACAGTGTCATCTCCGTCAGAGACCAGGAGTTCTTCCTCGGAGCTCAAGGCCGACACCTCGAGCTGCCGATGAAGAAGCAGTGGTCCTTTCGGTTGAAGGTGTACCGGCTGTTCTTGAACGGATTCAAGTGGTTGGACCCGAGTCCCTACCGTATGCCCAACAGCACTACTAAGGGGGGTCACTGGCTGCGGCACATCAGCCACAACGGTACACAGAGAGGTCGCCGTGCAGACTTCCTCTTGGGGTGATGCTTTTAGAGTGTCATCAAACTCATTTGAAGTATTTAGTTTATCCATAAATAAATAAAGTTAATACTCGGGGCGGGGATATCGCCCACGGGATTGCCCGAGATGCCGTGGGAGGTCAAAGATTAAAACTGGAGGTTGACAGGTATCCAGAGTCCGCATACTAGCGACCGAGCACCCCCTCGGCCATGCATCTATTGGCGTATGATGTTCCACCTTAGATTGGGGTAATTTTTGAAAGAGTGTTCTTCTCTTCGCCCGACTACAATTAGTCAGCATCCAAGGCAGAGACATGACCGTGCCAAGGACCTGCTTCCAGCCGCCCTCACGGGGAGAGTATAGTCGCACTACCAGTAGTGTATCACAATTACGGCGCGTACCACACAAAGTGATTACACGTTGATCCCCTTGTGATACCTATTGGCTGACGGCCATCTTACACAGTTAAAAAATTATATTCTTCTGAACCATCTTCATTTCGTAGCTCAAATAGAATCAAGTTTAAAATATTTAATTGTACTAAAATGAGATCGTAATAATCGAAAGGCATTAATATTTAGCTTCATTCTCTATATACGAATAGAGACAGCAAAAAATGCGGATTTGGGATTTGAAAACGAACAAAATTTGTTCGTTTTGATTTTTCGTTTTCCGGAGCACGGACGAATATTCCTATATCTACAGGGTGCGCAATCACTTAAGTCGGCATGTTGTTAATACAAAAGAAATAACCGATTCCCCTAACTGAAATATTTCTATATAATTTGGTTTTTTACAATTTATTTGAAATAAGTTTTTAAAAACAATACTGGTCTTATCAAATAATGCAATTTTTACTGCTTTTTCGAGCATCTCAGGCGGTGTAGCTATGGTTTTGGTACGAACGTTTACATAGAGATTGCCAATGCTCGGAAGCTTGAGGGCGAACACTTTGCTTTTCAAATAGCCCCCAAAAAAAAGAAGTCCTTAGGTGTCAAATCTGGAGATTTGTATGCCCAAAAAATTGTACATATCACTTTAATTTTATTGAAAATGTTATTCTAATAAAAATTAATTGAAATTGAAATTGCATGCCTATTCAATGTCACCATTTTTGTACCCTGTACTTATAGGTACAAATAGCATACATACTAGATTTGTGCAATGTATGTAACGGACAGAAGGAGGCGTGGCAGACCCCATGTCCTTTAAACCAAAACGATTATCATAACCTAGGGTAGCGATTGAGTCATGTCCGTTTCTATGAACACCTAGATTTCGGAGACTATAAGAGCTAGAGATACAAAACTTTTTTTTTTTGAGAAAAATGGTACAGGGTACCGCCCTACATTTTTTGATATCTCGCTTCTAGGGAATTTTCGCTGCGGAAACTGTATTCTCCGATTGACCGTCATTAGTCTTTTTGACACCAGTAACCGACCAGAGCTTTTTTATACATTTGTGAAATGACATCCACCGATATCGATTCCCATGGCGTATTTCGACTTCTTTAAAGAAAATAGCCCGATGATTGTTTTTTTGCGCAAAGGCCAGCCCAAAAAGTTTATTTTTTTGGTCATTTAATGATGTTTTCAGTGATGATTCTCCGTTTCCTAAATACGAAGATGGCGTAACCTGTATAGATCTGGCGCTTTTTTTTTTTTTTTTGAATTTGATAACCAACCTCAAAAATAGTTATATTCCTTAAGTCAAACAATTAAAACATTTGAAGACGCGGCAGTACAGAAAATGACTAAGAACTTAATTAATTATAGCAACAAATTTCTACAATTTGGTTAAGATTTCCCTAAAAAAAAGAAGGTCAATGACCACTTATATGACAGCTGTATGATATATATTATATTTGGATAGCAATAGTATAATGACAGCCATTTTTGACTGTTTAATTAATTGATACTTCTAAAACGAATAAATGATTCTTAGTTTTTAAAAACTTGTTCTTCAAACGAATGTAAAGTAGTGAACGTTAACACCGTAGCTCTCAAAGTAAGGATTTTAATTTAGATGGTTTTTGGATCCTTGGCTTTTACAAAACCTATACTATATATGTTTTATGTCAGAGTGTAAAAACTTACAAGCCCACTAAATGTTCTTTCGCAGCTCGTAATTCTTGTAAAGTCCACAACCTACTTGCAGAGTTGGCTTAGTAAACAAATTTTTTTTTTTTTTGTGGTCTCCAAATAACAAACATACTTACTCACAACATACCCAGAAATACTTATATTATATAAGAACACGCGCCCCATGTTCAAGTTGTGTTTACTTGAATAGTGTGTACTACTAATAGTACCTAAACATTTGTGTGCATGTCTGAGTAAGCTAGTCTATAAAGTGAGGTCTTGGATGCCCATATGATATCATTTTATGAATCATCATCTTCTTTAGTACAATTTACATGCAAGCGTTGAAACTCACTTTGTAGAGTGGCAACAAACAACAGAAGTTGTTGCCCTACTCATAAACACGCACTTGTAGATACATTAAAAATATAAACATACAAACGCACAAAGAACTGCAGATAGGCAGTTAAGAAGTTCAAGAGTTTAATCTTTGTTTGGTAATCTGTTTGCGCAGCCAACCTCGGATACCTCGAGCACAGAATCGCCACCAACAGCCTATAAGCGGGACAGTGATTTTTCGGACAAAGCCTTCAAGCAGAAGCACTGTAAGTATACACACAAATACTCATGTATCATCATTATAGATATGAATTTCCAAGAAATAGTCGAATGATTTCTTAATCCTAAATGACATTGCGTATAATTTTTAAGTTATTTACGTTAAAGTTAAATTATTTTTCAAAAAAATTAAACTGATATTTGAGATCATGGAGTGTTGGTAGTGTCTGTCACGAACTGTTTTATAACTTAAGTTTATAATAAGTGCCAGAATTTTAAATTTAAGCACCTGATGAAGGATTTAATACTGGACACTTTTTCTGCAAAGTTGCAGATGTAAATCTAATAGTAGATATGCAGGTTACAATCAGGTTAGAAAGCAAACACTTTTGCGTTTTAGAAACCGACGCCTAGTCATGGGTTGCTATCAAGGCCCCAAAAACAACAAGATTGCTGGCGCCAATGACCTGCCTGGAGAAGTGTTGATAGAACCTATGCAGCGAACGGGTAGTCGAGAGCATGCTCGATGATTGGAACAAGGTTGTTCGCTTACGTTAGGCGCCCACTATCATAGTGTCTGTCTTCTTTCTCTCGTCTAGTTGCTTTGCTGATCCAACCATATCAGTGGAGCTTTAGACTTAGCAAGTTCAAAAGCGAACAGATAGCTACACAATGCTGCATTATCGGAGTTTGCATTCCCTGTCAAGTCTGGTAAGAACTTCTTCCAAACCTTTTTATACCGTATGAGGTTTCAAAAAAGATTCTCGATCTCTTCTAAGACTTTCTGAAATTTGTGATGGATCAAATGGGATCGATTTTTTCAAAAGATTTTCAGTTGCCTGCCTATCCGGAAATATATCATTGGTCACACCAAGACAAATATTTCCTTAGCACTTCACGGTGAAACTCTTGGTAAATAGGCACAACAAAATGTAAAGTCCATGCCAGGCTCAGACTGTGCTTTAATATGAAATTATTATCTATTAGAAATAGATAGATGGCGTTAATGTTTTCTGAAGAGAGCGAAGGCGTCTGAAGCAACGAGCTAGCTTAAGATGTAACCCTATTAAGTGTTGTTATAGCTCCATGGGAAAAGGAGAAATAATTTTATTTTTAACGATATTTGCAATAACAATAATTTTCTTATTAACGCAATTCTTTTTGCAATGTATTATTTATCTTAAAACATTAACTGATAAATTGTTTTAAAAATAAGACCTCTCTTAATGTTATTAGCTTGTTTCAGAATTTGTGCCAGGGTTTTAACAAATAAATTCTGTATATCTAGTCTCCCTAAAAATACAGGCTTTCACATATATGAAATATATTATATTATTATACTTTCTTAGTATTGTTATTAATAAAGAATAAGTCATATTTTTTTCATCTTTTTTTTTTAAATAAAACTCATTTTTTATTAGCTTATCTTAAAATATTATATATCAATATTAAACTTTGCTTAAATATTAATTAACCTATTTTCAGTTAACGCTCCGGATATTACACAGTTCAACAACGCACATCGTATTGCCGATCGTGTCACGCGCTATGTGAACGTCTCACAAACCGATCTGAACGATGCTGATGCCAATGGCAAATGGAAGGTTTCAGCTAAAATACAACAATTGCTGAATACGCTCAAGAGACCCAAGCGTCGTCCTTTGCCCGAATTCTATGAGGATAACGATATAGAGCTCGAAATAGCAGCCAATCCTAAAGATCCAAATGCACCAAAGCCGGAGGGCAGCACCATGACACCCGTACAAGGTGACCAATTGTCCATACCGGCGGGCTTGCCAAGAACTTTAGAGTGTGCCTTGCAACGTTATGGCGCTAATTCGTTTAAAAGCTCTATGGCTACAGTATTGGATCCGAATGGTAAAATTACAACTACCTTGACCTACGGCAAGCTGCTATCTCGTGCTCAAAAGATAGCCTATGCTTTGTCTACAAAAATCTTTAGCAAGGGGCCCGAACAGGTGACGCTAAAACCAGGAGATCGTGTGGCGCTGGTATATCCCAACAACGATCCCTTAAGGTGGGTTAAACCATTTGATAAAAGTTTTATCATAAAACAAATGCATTTAATAACATTTTTGTTTTTTTTTTAGCTTTATAACGGCCTGGTATGGCTGCATGTTTCGTGGTCTAGTGCCATTGCCCATAGAGCTGCCACTGTCTAGTTCGGATACGCCACCGCAGCAGGTGGGCTTTTTGTTAAGCTCATGTGGCATAACTGTGGCGCTAACCTCGGAAGCCTGTCTTAAGGGTCTGCCCAAGTCCGCTACGGGCGAAATAGCCAAGCTTAAGGGCTGGCCACGCTTGCAATGGTTTGTTACCGAGCATTTACCCAGACCGCCAAAGGATTTCAATGTGGGCAATTTACGAATTGAGGATACAGCAGCCGCTTACATAGAGTATACTACAGACAAGGAGGGCAGTGTAATGGGTACGTTTTATAAACGTATAGTGAGTAAAAGTAGAATGCTTTATAATTGTATTGTAAACAGCACCAAAAATCAGGAAACCCTTTGGATGTGACACGTTTATGAACAATCAGTAATCTTTGTCTTTTTACGCAGGAGTCACTGTCACCCGTGCTGCCATGATCAATCATTGTCGCGCCTTGACTATGGCCTGCCATTATACCGAGGGTGAGACCATTGTTTGTGTGCTGGACTTTAAACGAGAGGTGGGACTGTGGCATGCCGTGCTGACCTCCATACTTAACGGCATGCATGTCATATTTATACCATACGCCTTGATGAAACTGCGCCCTTCATCATGGATGCAGTTAATAACAAAACATCGTGCATCCTGCTGTTTGGTAAAAAGTCGCGACTTGCATTGGGGTTTATTGGCTACAAAGGATCACAAGGACATTTCGCTATCTTCGCTGCGTATGCTACTAGTGGCAGACGGCGCCAATCCCTGGTCCTTATCATCCTGCGATCAGTTTTTAAATGTATTTCAAACAAAGGGCTTGCGTTCGGATGCCATATGCCCCTGTGCCAGCAGCACAGAAGTGTTTACCGTTTCTCTTCGACGCCCGGGACGCTCCTCAAGCGGCTTTAGTCAATCAGCTACCGGACGCGGCGTGCTCTCCATGGCGGCGCTTTCCCACGGCGTTGTGCGCGTTGACAGCGAAGATTCGCTGACTTCGCTCACTTTGCAAGACTGCGGTCAGGTGATGCCTGCTGCACAAATGGTCGTAGTGCGCTCTGAGGGCCCACCAGTGCTATGCAAGACCGATCAAGTAGGCGAGATATGTGTGACAAGTGGCTCGACAGGCACCAGTTACTATGGACTTGATGGCATGACCAATAATACGTTTAAAGTGCAACCGCTGCTAGAAGATCCCGAGCTGGTTAAAGAAGCGGGCGGCACCAATCCCAAGCCTATAAGCGATGGCGAGTACTATGTGCGCTCGGGCTTGCTGGGTTTTTTGGGTCCTGGAGGTCTGGTCTTTGTATGTGGCTCACGCGATGGCCTAATGACTGTTACTGGGCGTAAACACAATGCCGATGATATCATTGCCACTGTGCTGGCTGTGGAACCTATGCGCTTTATATATCGCGGACGAATTGCCGTGTTTAGCATTAAAGTGTTAAGAGATGAGCGTGTTTGTGTGATTGCCGAACAACGACCGGATTGCTCCGAGGAAGAAAGTTTCCAGTGGATGTCACGTGTACTGCAGGCCGTTGATTCGATTCATCAAGTGGGCATCTATTGTCTGGCCCTGGTGCCGCCCAATCATTTGCCCAAGACACCGCTAGGCGGCATACATTTGTGCGAGGCAAGGCGTCGTTTTTTGGAGGGCTCGCTGCATCCGGCAAATGTATTGATGTGTCCGCACACCTGCGTCACAAATTTACCAAAGCCGCGAGAGATGCATCAAGGTGAGGGTAAATTCTGCTGTATAACAAGTGCTTTGTGATTAGTTTTTGCTACAAATTCAAAATAAAAGAAATTGTTGCAAAAACTATTTACAAACAACTGAAAAGTATGTATGTATATAGAATTATGGTATTAGCTGTAAGGATTTATTAATTGGCTTTGCGGTCTAACTATCTGCTTTTCTTTGTGTGATTAAAAATATACAAATTTTATTTTCCTCTTTTTTGTAACCAACAACAACTACAACAACAATGCTGCGGTTGCTTCTAATGCCCACTTTGCTCATCTCCAACAACAACAACTACTACCACAACAAACACGCATCACTAATAAACTACAACAACTAAAACACTCACTGCAACAACTTTAACAACAACAATAATCAATCACACTGTAATATAACAACTACAACCAAACAACAACCATGCCAAACAACATTCAAACTAAAATCTCATTGCTTAAATTAATCATTTTTATATAAATATCATCATATATTAATATTTATCATTCTTATTTAATCACCATTACCAAAAATCCAAATAATACTTATACGCATATTGTTATTATTATTGTATATCAAATCGATTCTTGTACAAAAACAACAAATCATTCCACTACTAACAATAAAAAATAAATTAAACCAAAAAATACCCAAACCGAACCCATAACAAAAACCAAATCAAACCTAAAAATAAAAATAAAAAAAAGGTGTGCAAACTACTGCAAAACTAAGCTCATCATCTGGCTGTGGTATTACAGACACGGGTGTAGGACCAGCCTCTGTGATGGTTGGCAATTTAGTGCAGGGTAATCGTTTGGCTGTTGCACATGGACGCGATGTTGGCATGGCCGAAGATGGTGAGCGCAAGGTAGGTGTACCCTTGACATACGATATGCCAATGGAATGTTTTATATAATGATTGCAATCTTTGGTTTCTTACAACAGCCCCAGTTAATAACGGGCGTACTACGTTGGCGCGCAAATACTTCGCCGGATCACATCATTTTCACGCTGCTGAATTCGAAGGGTAAGTGGTTAGGGGTTGATGCAAATATTGGGATTCGATTAAAGAAAGTGTTCTTGGTGACTTTAAGATCTTTCAACTTTTTTTCCATGAAGCTTTAGATTTTAAATATTTTCTTTACTTTTCTTCAAGGAATAACTTATATTTCAAGGTAAACATACTACTTCATCGTCAAAGCAAAACTTCAAATTTGGTTAATTCACCAAATACACCTATTTTCGAATGGAAATATTAGTGGTGTGCTCACTTTTTGAATTGAGCTATGTTCTTTGTAATTACTAAGGCATAGACTTGACCACATTGTCTAGAACATTTTTCGAACAATCGTGATATAGCATAAAAATCCCCACAAAATCGGCATATAGCATATATATAATAGTCCAACGGCTATTTATACTCCAATTTATCCGTTAGGCCGCCAATTTAATTCACCGGACGTAAACCTTGGAGCCCACTCCGTGCTTTACTCTCTATATTTTAAGCCATCCATTAAATTATTGGCCTTTCGGTCAACGAACGTTTGTCTACGCTTTATAACTCCAGTGGGTATAGTACAATTTTCTTTTCACGCTAGGTTCTATTAACCAGTGCAACGTTTGTTCTCTTCTTCAAAATTGGAGTTTACATTTTCAGCAAACTTTAATGTTTTTTATCGTCGTTATTACTTTTTTTTTTTTTTTGATTAAGCATTTTTAATTTTGTAGAAGCCACAAAACGCATTTTCAGATAAGTTTTGTGATCTGGTCGACTACAGACGTATCATTAGCCATTACCATACAGAATTTAGGCGGACTACCTTATACTGAATGATTTAGAAACAATAGCAGATTGGCTTAGCATGGCTACCCCATATTTTGTATATCTTTCTTTGTTTTCGAGCCAATGATCAAACATTTTTTCCTATATCCTTGTATTCTTTTTTTGGAGAATTTTTAATTGCTAAATAAGATCTGTGTAAATTAAAGATTTGTTCAAAATCTCTCAAGCAACGTTTATTTTCCCTTTATTCTATTAAAAAATATACAACTATATACACTGATTCCAAACTAATCGCTGCCGTATTGACATTAGTTTTTTTCAGCACAAGAGGAAACTTTGCGATCAATTATAAGATAACTATGATATCAGTTCATTCAGATGGGTAACATTGACAATCCATTTTAACCAGATCTGAAAATACGATTAGAAGTCACTAAGCAAACTTGGTGTCTTTTTTGCCATTTCATACTCCATAACGAAGCTATTTGTAGGGCTGAGGCCGCATAGTTTACAAATGAAACAACCCAAAATGATTTATTTTTATAAAATATTTTTATCAAACCTCGTTAAACACTCTCAACGTTCTTTAATACTTTTGATATCAAATCACCTTTCTAAATTTTAGGCGCCATTGCCAAAACGCTGACATGCTCCGAGCTGCATAAACGTGCTGAAAAAATTGCAGCTTTGCTTCAGGAACGCGGCAAAATCGAGCCAGGCGATCATGTTGGTAAGTTCTATGATATAAACATATCAAATAGAATTTCTTAAAAAAAAACTATTTTTTTTTCAGCGCTCATCTTTCCACCTGGCTTAGATTTGTTGTGTGCTTTCTATGGCTGTCTCTATCTGGGCGCCATACCAATAACAATAAGGCCTCCACATCCACAAAATCTAATTACAACATTGCCCACGGTGCGCATGATAGTGGATGTTTCTAAAAGTGGCATCGTATTATCAATACAGCCAATTATAAAGCTACTGAAATCACGTGAGGCGGCGACCTCAGTAGATCCAAAGACCTGGCCGCCTATACTCGACATTGATGATAATCCAAAACGCAAATTGGCTGGCATAGCCACAGTTGCCTTGGACTCTAGCGCCTATTTGGATTTCAGTGTGTCCACTTGTGGGCGCCTGAGCGGTGTCAACATAACGCATCGGTAGAGTAGTTTACTTAGAACATATAATATTAATTTTTAATGCTTGCTCTTTCACAGATCGCTCTCTAGTCTATGCGCCAGTTTAAAACTGGCTTGTGAATTGTATCCATCGCGTCATGTTGCACTTTGTTTGGATCCTTACTGTGGGCTAGGTTTTGTCATGTGGACCCTTATAGGCGTGTACAGTGGCCATCATTCCATACTCATAGCGCCCTACGAAGTAGAGGCCAATCCCAGTCTCTGGCTGTCGACGCTCTCTCAACATCGCGTGCGTGATACCTTCTGCTCCTATGGCGTTATAGAGCTCTGTACCAAGGCCTTGAGCAACTCTATACCCTCGCTTAAGCAACGCAATATTGATCTAAGATGTGTGCGCACTTGTGTGGTTGTAGCTGAAGAGCGTCCACGTGTGCAACTGACGCAGCAATTCTGCAAATTATTCCAAGCACTGGGACTGAATACTCGTTGTGTTTCCACATCATTTGGCTGCCGCGTGAACCCAGCAATTTGTGTACAGGGCGCAAGTTCGGCAGAGAGTGCTCAAGTCTACGTCGATTTGCGTGCGTTGCGTAATAATCGTGTGGCGCTGGTAGAACGTGGCGCACCTAATTCCCTGTGCCTCATTGAATCGGGCAAGCTGCTGCCAGGTGTCAAGGTGATCATAGCCAATCCGGAAACAAAGGGACACTGTGGCGACTCCCATTTGGGAGAAATTTGGGTAAGCACGCAAGGAACAATACATGGAATTCCTAAATAAAATGAGAAAACTAATATGCAACTTATGTTTATAGGTGCAAGCGCCACACAATGCCAATGGTTACTTTACCATATACGGCGACGAAACCGACTATAATGATCACTTCAATGCCAAACTGGTGACCGGTGCCACCTCGGAAATGTATGCACGCACAGGTTATTTGGGTTTCTTGCGTCGCACTGAGTGCTCGCAAGCTGCCTCAATTCTAGACGAGACCACACCAAGTGTGGCTAGTCGCGACAGTGATACGGAGTCTCTTAATTCCATGAGTCAACTGCAATTAAACTTTTCAAATATCTCGCTGGGTGGTAACTCCGAGCATAGCCTGGTCGGTGGACTCGGTACTGCCATTGATCAGGAGCTACATGATGCTGTTTATGTTGTAGGCGCTTTGGATGAAGTGATCTCTTTGCGTGGCATGAATTATCATCCCATTGATATAGAAAATTCGGTGCTGCGGTGTCACAAAAAAATTGCCGAGTGGTAAGCGATATAAGAGATTTTGGAATGTTTCGTTTGTTTATGTCTTGTTGTTTTATAGCGCCGTGTTCACTTGGACTAATTTGCTAGTAGTAGTTGTAGAACTAGATGGTAATGAATCTGAAGCGCTTGACTTGGTGCCGTTGGTCACAAATACTGTGCTGGAGGAACACCAGCTTATTGTGGGCGTGGTTGTGGTTGTCGATCCGGGTAAATTGGTAAACCGTAAAATTTAATGCAACAATATTACAGAAAAATTTATTTTCAAGGTGTGGTGCCCATAAACAGTCGGGGCGAAAAGCAACGCATGCATTTACGCGATGGTTTTTTGGCCGATCAATTGGATCCCATATATGTCGCTTACAATATGTAAATATAAAGTATTATAATAAGGATGACGAAGCTTGGTGATGATGTTGCTGATTATGATAATGATGACGCTGCAGCTGCACATGAAAAATTATTTATTCATAATATTTAAATTGAAATTATGTACTTTGTAATACGCGCAACAAAAACAAAAGGCACAAAAGAAGAAAACACACACATACATTAATTAATACACACAGTTTAGACTTGCATCATTTATAAATTAGATTTATCTGACAAAGTAGCCGAAACTAAAGTACATATATACTACTACATACTACAACTTTCCTTTTTACACTACCTACTTCTATTATTACATTATATATTATACGATATACTGATTTACATAGTTGATATATTAACTTAGTACTGGCACACCTAAACTCATGACATTGACATTTATGTATTGTGTATTGAAGAACAGAGAAAAAAACAAGAATAACGAAATGAAAGAAAAAACAAACAAAAACATTTTTATGTAAAATGCAATAAACAATTTATATACAAATATACATAAAACAGTGTTCATATTAGGCGTGCACCTGAACTGTGTAATCTTATCTATGGCCTGACTAGACTATCAACTATGAAGGATTGCCATTTTTGCTCACAGCTTGCATTTCTGTGCCCTCAATATTGTGAGAACCGCGATCGTACCACCAGCGCAGTATAACTGTACGACGACGACGCACTACCAGAAAGATGAGCAGTACAAGAACACCCTGCAAGCCATTCACCATGTCACAAAGCAATAAATAGCTCTCGGGTCCAGGTGAATAGAAGGTTACAATTTCCATAAGCCAAGTAACGATCATGATGATGCCCAAAAGGCTTATGCATTTAGCGCTGTAAAAAACAGGCAGAATCAATAAGTCTATAATTTAATTTTATAATGGAAATGGGAGCACATACTCTTTCTTGACATCCTCGTATTTTTGATGATCAAATTGGCACACTGGCACATTGCTAAGGGGCTCATCCTTTTCAGCACGCAAGTAACCATTGGTCTTTATGCGTTGAAAGCCAAAGAAACTGAAAATCATGACCTGAAAATGAGAAAAATACCCCTTACAATCCAATTCATCCACCACGTTGTTAAATATTCATAAGCATTGGTTTTCAGACTTACCAAAAAACTCAATCCCAGTAAGGTTGAAACTGGCGGTATAAAGTAACGCTGCGATTCGCGTATGGACTCTGTTAGACCTTGTATGAAATAAGAGGGCATGCCGGGTAAACCTTTTTGCACTGTTAGCGTTACCAACACAGCGGGTCCCGTGTAGGCAAATACACAATAAACAGCGAAATTGGCATAGGTCCAGGTCTTGTTCAGTTGTACGCAATAGGGCAGCTTGTACCAGATATTCAGCACGACATTACAGCAAATGCAGAAGTACCAGAAGAAATAGCTCAGTATGCAGAACTGTATGACATAGCCAATGAAGCCGACCGAAGGTATGCCATAGATTTGCACCACGGAATGCACAAAGTAGCCGGCAGCCAAACAAAGCGACATCAAGCTCAAAGACAGTCCGTGTAGATTACGCAACAAACGCAAGCTCATATGCAAATAGCTTACAAGTAGCAGGCAAGGCATAGAGATGAGCATAAGTATGGCCACAGTTATGGTCTGACCACGCGCCAAATGCTCCTCCACTTGGGTAATGCAAGTGAATGCAAACATGTGGCCAGACTTATCCATATCAACGCAATAGTTTTCCTCTACTGTAAAAGATTCATTGCCGTATTTGTCCATGACCAACAGCGAACCATCCTGAAGCACAAAAAATACATCCTCCTCATCATCATACTGAAAGGAGCTGAAATTCATATAGAGCGTACTGAAGCGTTAATGAAATTATGTTGTTGTGCATGTTGAAAATATGATGAGCTTACCTGTTGCAGGGATTACCAATTTCATAGGGCAGTATAGTTGGTACTTCCAAATCCTCTATGCAATTGTCGTAGAGCACAGCACTGATAACCAGTGGTTCGAAGTTTAGTATAGCATTATCGCATAGAGAGTCACTTTGATTCTCACGATATATGTCCAGATTCTCGCCTAAAGGACAGCATTTTCGTAGTCGTGATGAGGATGTGGGGTTGGGTTGTATGCTTGCTTTTTGACGCTGAGAGCAATCCGCAGGTTTCTCTTGTTGTTTTAGCGGGGTTATGCCAATAGTGCTGCTTGATGGGGTTTCCGTAGTAGTGGGTATGGTTAAATTTGTAGTTGCTGGCAGTGTTGTAGTTGGAATTGTAGAGTCTGTTTGATTAATGGCACTTGTTGTTGAGACCGTTGTTTTTGATGTTGTGGAAGCCGTCGTCGTTGCTGTTGCGGCATTCGTTGTAGAAACTGTTGTTGTTGTGACACTATCCGTAATATTGGAGGCAACTATTTCATTTGTTAGGAGCGATTCTGAGCTGCTTTTTAAAGAAACCAGATATTAGTATTAAATAATTTATATGCTTTTTAAAGTATAATGATCCAAAACCAGTTTTTGTTGTACCCTAAGGTCCTCAGTATTCATTTCGAAATATCCCGACCGAAATTTCCCCAGCACTTCCCTTGATTTCTGACAATTGGAGAATGCTAGAGTCCTGCCTGCCCAACTTTAACATACCCTGTACCAACAATGTACAAGGGGCTTGTAAAGGATCTTCTAGGCAAAGAGGTGTTAATTTAATCAGTCTGGCTATAACTCCACAAGTTCACAACCGATTTTTATTTTCCAACAGACAGATGATGCCAGGATAGCCGGTTGTAAGCCCGACGTTAAACTACAACCAACTTTAGTTTCGTATTCACAGCCGTAGCTCTATGTTTTTGTAAAAAATTGTTTTTGGATCAAAAAATTTATGATTATAAAAAAGCTATAAAAAAAGAATCACCTATGTGTTCTAGAGACTCGAAATTTTAATCGTGAGTTAAGGAGACTCAAACTTGTATCATGGTGCTTAACTCACATTGGCCTGATTCGAAAGTCTTTGCGAAAGCTAGAAACAAAATCTAGTATAATTCTTAACTAAAATCAAAATACCAGAGCTTTGCAGACTTACTCAATGTATGCGAAAATTTTCTATTTAAACTTTGTTATTTATATAGTATGTTTAATGATAAATTAAATAGTTTTAAGCTATAACATGAAATACATATAAGAAAAAGTTGATAGTGTCTTAAAATATCATTTTTCAGTAGGCATATCAACTTGATTTTTATCTAGTCTTGTGCCTCTAGTACACCCAGTACCAGCTGCTATTACTTACCTAACATTCGCTGGTGATGAGGAATTATTGTTTTCCTGGGACTGTGCTGTTGTCAGGAATATGCAGAAGCATATGAAATAACCCAATATGTATATACTTTTATTCCAATTATTTGACTTCATTATGTAAGGTTTGGCGGTAGAACTAAAAGAGAAAAATTGCATGAGATTTGTAATAATAATTCAAATATTAAATTAAAATAAATGGAATTTAAACAGTTTCAGAAATATAAGCTACTCTTTAAAATAATTATGTAGAATAATTTTCTACTATCTAAAAGGATTCCTTTGTCATAACTAATAAGAAATGAGGAAGAACCATTTTATACCTAGGGCGTTGCCATAAATAAGTAAATTAAAAAACTTCAAGGTAAAATCATTTTAAACTATATATCAAGAATTAAAAATAAGCTATCTTTAGACAGGCTTGTAAAAGATAATGCATCTTTTATTATAACAATAAAACTTAGTTTGCACCTAACAAAGTTAATGATAGTTCCGGGTAAACTTTAAAGTTGGACACCTAAAGCAATACGTACAAGCCAATTATACTCCGTGCCCAAAGACTCAAAACCTATAAGAAATGCTTGCAAACCATTGACAGAAAGCAGGAGACAAGGCAAATCATGCTAAAATGCTTATCATCATTTCGGATAGCGATTGATCGATGTCCTTTTGTCCATCTGTCCCTGTATAATAAACACTTAAATCTCAGAAACTATACGAGCTAGAGGCATAAATTTTACCATAGGAAGCGGGCTCCCATACGAAGGAAAAGTGGGTGATGAGTATCCCACAGAGTATGCCTAACATAGCATTGCAGTTTACCCGATTTCTACACAAAAACCTAACACGCCCCCACACCTGGGCTGGACTAAGGTGTCAACCGAACCGTGCCGAAAGCCGGCCAGGCTGAAGTCCCAGGTTTATCAAAAATACGTCAGTCATGAACGTGTGGGCTCCAGCAAGTAGAGATCGCCGGTTCTAATTAGACTTGTCCGCACATGCGGATCTCTGTGCGGGTGGACCACCATAGTGAAACACAACAACAACAATACCATAATCTAAACAAAATGCAGAAATCCCCTGCATCTGAAGTCGCTAGGCATTTTGAGAAGAAAGAAGCTTAAAATCTTAAGCTCGATAATTGAATGCAGCAAGTCGAATATCCTATGTACATTTCTAATCTGACAGTCGATCAGCATTGGATCGATTTGTTATTTACCGATTATCAGACCCATCGTAGACTACGGGCGTGGCAAAAAGAGATGTCAAAAAAGCAGGAACATTTTTTTTGGAATTCAAAGTAAAGTTAAATAATCGCTCATTTACTTTGTTTTTTTAATGTTAATCATAAGCGCTTAAAATTATATACCTACATTGGAATATATTATTTATTTTCATATTTATTATATCTCAATGAGCGTCTTATGGTCTGGCTATTCAGTTCTTCTAGTTCCTTTTTGGGGTCCTTTCTGCGCAATCGATTTTATTGCTTTACTTTTCATTTTCAAGGTAATTTTTTAGAAAACCCTTTCATGGGTATTACTTTTACTAAAATGGTTTGAGCATTTCGAAAAAAATTCTTTTTGCCTAACAGCTCCACTAAAAACCAACGATTTGTAGAACTGTTTGAATGGAAGCTACAGTCCATAAAATCGGTATATAGACATATGTAGACTAAAATATCAAAAAAATTTTTACATTTTGTAAATGCCACCTCCCAGTTCCCGCAACAATTATTATCTATTTGCCTCAAAGTTGAGACTCGACATGGAACTTGGAATTTACTTAAAACATAAAGATGGCGTACGTTAAAGTCGGGCGCAGACGACTTTGGGATACCCTGTACCACCACATTGCAATTAATTCCGACACATTGCTTAAAACCTTCAAAAGATATTTTATTCGGCAAATTTGGTTACAATGTTTTCATAAAAAAAAAGAAATCAGTCGAATTTTGCACCAAAAATTTTTTTTGACCGATCGGTCCTATGGGGACTATATGATATAGTCAACCGATTTTGATCGAATTTAGTACACTGATTGGGAACTATAAAAAACTTCCGATTGCCAAATTTGGTTCCGATATCTTCAAAACCAAACGAAACACAACGAATTTTGTAAAAAAAGCGTTTTTTTGACCGATCGTTCCTATGGGAGCTATATGATATAGTCAACCGATTTTGATCAAACTTGGTGCAGTGCTTGGGTACTCTAAAAAACTTCTTAATGCCAAATTTGCTAACAATATCTTTACAAACAAACGAAACGCAACGAATTTTTTACAAAAAACCATTTTTTGACCGATTGGTCCTATGGGAGCTATATGATATAGTCAACCGATTTTGATCAAATTTGAAACAGTGCTTGGGTACTCTAAAAAACTTCTTAATGCCAAATTTGGTTCCGATATCTTCAAGACCAAACGAAACACAACGAATTTTGTAAAAAAAGCGTTTTTTTGACCGATCTTTCCTATGGAAGCTATATGATATAGTCAACCGATTTTGATCAAACTTGGTGCAGTGTTTGGGAACTCTAAAAAACTTCCTCTTGCCAAATTTGGTTACGGTATCTTCACAAACAAACGAAATACAACGAATTTTAAACAAAAAACATTTTTTCGACCGATCGATCCTATGGGAGCTATATGATATAGTCAACCGATTTTGATAAAATTTGGTACAGTGCTGGTGGTCTCTAAAAAACTTCCGATTGCCAGATTTGGTTATGATATCTTCATAAACAAACGAATTATCCATCTAAAACTTTTGCTTTTTTTTGAGGTCCTCTGAAACACCCCTATGGGAGCTATATAATGTAATCCCGATATCAAAAAAATAAAATAAACTTGTCTCCTATGGATTAATAAGGGATCTTATCTGAAAGTTTGGTTGCTCTAGCTCTTACCATCTCTGAGATCTAGGCGTTCATACGGACAGACGGACAGACGGTCAGACGGACAGACGGACAGACGGACAGACGGACAGACGGACAGACGGACATGGGTATATCGACTTCTCGAGTCACACTGATCATACTTTAGGTAACTTTGGGGGTTCTCCGACGTCTCCTTCTGTGCGTTACATACATTTTCGGCTTGCACAAACACAATATACCCTTTGTACCATACGGTACAGGGTATAATAAAATCGTTTGGATATTTAGGGAGGTATAGTCAAAAAACTCAAAATTTTAACCCTTTTTGACTAAAAGCCCCACTAAAGTCAAGAAAAAGTTATTTTTAAAAAACTTTCCTAGAACCAGAAGAGCACTTTCCACAGAAAGAAAGGTACAGTTCAGGCTGTCCCGACTGTATCCAGACCTTTTCTTTTGAATCAAGGCGGAAAAAATATCAAAAATTTTCTAAATTCAATGAAAATATATTTAAAACAAATTAACACTATTTAGGCACTCTTTCAGTTCTTAATAAGACTGTACAGCCACAATAGATTTAATGAAAAAAAAAATAGGGGGCCTCGCAACCTGCGAGCTTTGCTTGCCTACCCTGGGCCATTATATTTATTTTGAGACAGAGGAACTATAATATCCAGCACTTATATTGAATTCTAAAAATTTGTGAATAATACTGTCGAGAAGACACCGACTCTAAAATACCCCGCACGCAGTTTTAAACGATCCTCTAGGCAAAGGTTGGTAATTTGGCTATAACTCCCAAAGCTTTCGTTTGAATAAAACTTGTATCTACGAATGGTTAAAGAAAGAGGAAAGGTATGTGGCGAATTTTGACTATCTATATAGAAGTAAATAGAAAAATAACTATTGAAGGGTACAGGGTGGTGGTATCCTCAGATAGTAACAAGGAACTTTCGTATTTAACAGCTTTGGCGACTGAAGCTGAAAAAGTTTATAGAGAAGTTAGTCTAAGAGGAGTCCCATTTTTAGCTGTAACTTTTGAAGTTTTCATCCGATTCTAAAAATACTGGTTATTATAGAGTAGGTGTAAACCTTGAAATTCTCCCACGGGAGAACGAAACAAGATATCGACATGATCTTGATCTGCGTACAGATAACGATTGTCTACCTCTTATAGTCTCTGACATCGCTTTGATGGATAGACGAAGGGACAGGCAGGCATGGCAGAATTAATATAAAGAACATATGTACATATGGTACTTTATGCGTTGTGTCACGCCCTCTTCCGCTTTTTGCATACAATTTGCACGAAATTACTATGCCTTCACATCTTAGGTATAGGGTATACAAATTTTTTTTAATGGAACATGACCAAATTTTGTAAGAAATTTAAATATGTATATCCGAACTGGGTTGGTCCAGACTCTAAGGAACTCCGTGAACCTTAAACTTTTGCAAATTATATCTTAAAAATTATTTAAAGTAAGTTCCACTGTTTTTGTAGCAAAATTCCATTTCTCTGCTTCGGTTTAGGTTTGGTTTTAATTTAACAAACGCGTTATGTAATAAATAGTACAAGCATGTTTTATTTACTTTAAAAATATTGAAAAGCTACAAGTATAACTCTTTGTTTATCTATTTAGTAATTTATTATGTTCTTTACATTATGTTATTTTGCAAGTTCCGCCTGAAATATCAGCACATACCAAGCTACAGTAAGACATTCACATGATTGTCTGGGCCAGTAAACTTTGCACCAGATTCGTCATATAAGAAAATACCCCACCAATGTGACTACATTGCGGCGGGAAACTCGTAATTAAATATTGTCTGAAGGGGCTCAAACAAAACTTGCTGTCTTCACTTAAGTGAGACAATCAAAGAGCATAAGCCCAAAATGTGATAACAAGTTTAATTAATTATGACCCAGCTAATTTGATGCCCAATGACGTCATATTTTCAAGTGCTTGTTGTTAAGAGAATCCCCGCCAAATGAAATGACTTATACTTACTTAAATATTACTCAAATTATGTGGAAGTAGTAACAGTATTGATTGTGTCTCTGATCGTCATCGATTTTGCGCTGACCAAGCTCAATTTAAACGTAATTGCAGAGCTATGTTTAATTGTATGTACTTTTATCAGTTAACATTCCTAAAGCTTTACACAGTACAGGTAAACATATATGTATGTATGTGTATACATATGTAGCAATACAAATGCTCTGACAAAACCCTAAAAAAATGCAATGATAAGAACTCACACGCTTGATTTTATGGACACCACATACAACATTATTTGGAAATAACTGTGCAGCACGCACCTAGCCCGATAACGACTTGAATACCAAATTCGAAAATTCATTGTAATGCCTGGAAATTGTTAAATGTTTAGATTTGTTTTTTTTTTCAAAACACTCGGTGCTAGTTCCGTTTAGAAGTCTACGCTTCATATAACACAGCCGTGCCTACACCAGCTAGTATTAGGTAGCACACCCACGAATACACAAATGTTGTCACACAATATCTTTAGATATTTGGATATACGAGTACTCATATGTATTCTGCTTAACCACTTGCAATTATTGTTTGTTTTGTAATAAATTATATTGCACAGTTGTTGTATTGGCGACGAAATTTTATCTACTCATAAAAGGTGTTTATTTTAGAACGATTTTTAACTTCTAGCATTTACAAATACACGCCAAATCAATTACTCACTGTTAAAATGTAGTTTGTAGACAATGTAATTAAATATGCTTAAATAGAGTACTATGAAAACATATTGTTAATAAAAAATAGTTATTATTAAGTTAAACGCAAGCACACCCAACCGCACTGTGTGCACTATAAAGTAATACTGTTCGTTTCTTCCAGTTGTACAAGTGCAAAAAGCTTCGAGCGTATCAAAATGCGATAAGATAGTGAAATACATGTGCGCCAGAATGCTACAAAATCGAAAAATCACGACTGGGAGATGCTCTTTGCGTTGTGGTGAAATTGTAGGAGAAACATCTTATATAGCAACTAGAGATTCTACAATATGATTTGCAGCTGACAATCATCAAAGTCTTATTATAACTTGAGCAATGACAAAGAGAAGAATGGTAAGGAGAAGAATGGTAAAGGGAAGAATGGTAAAGAGAAGTATGGTAAAAAGAAGAATGGTATAGTATGTCAATCTTCTTCTTCCTGTATAGAGACATTCTATGCCAAATTAGGGTTTTTAAATGGATTGTGAAGTTATCTGCAACATATCACAGTTTAAATTCGGATCCAAGCAAGCATAGACAACGCAACAAATCTTCTTACTTCAATAATTGTAGAATTACAGATTTTTTAGGATTAATAAAGGCAATCAACTGCAAAAAGGCTATCATGCATGTTATTGTAATATGTGACGTCACTAAAACTATGAAACACAATATGTGATATATGTATACTAACATACAAAATCTTAATTTGTAAGTATTCTTAGAAAAAGTTAACACACAGATCTATGCAATTAAATCGATATGACTGGCACGTCACGTCCGAAAATATGCCCAAAATATCTAAATGCGAGATTTATTCGCTATGGAAGTCATAGATTGAACCCTGCTATGACGATTTCTTCAATCCGGACCTGTCTTGGAGTCGTCAGTCAAGTTAGTGATTTAATGAGTAACCAGCGGAACGCCAGTACTTCCAAAAAATGATAAAAGAATATACTCTAGGTAATAAAAAGAAACAGCTTCTTCGTTGAACTTTTCAAATGCATCGTCGTCAGCTTAGAAAAAACTTCTGCCAAAACTTTGAAGATATCTGCTACAGCATCAACCATTCTGACAGCGGTACACAAAAGTGATTTTCTAGTTAGACTCATTTTTTGTCAAAAACTCTTGAGCTTGACTCTTCCATTGCCTTTGTTTCTTCAATAAAATATTCCAGATTTTCTTTCAGCTATCATAATAAAAGAATATTGCATACTTTATTTCAAATACGAGAAACTTCAAATGAGTTTTTTGCCAAAATTTTTCAAAATGTTTCTGCTATTGCTGAAGACTTGTTCGGAGTTGAACTGAGAATGCCGACAATAAATAGCCGGCCAGTGAAGTGTGCAATTCCCTAAATTCAACTGCTGAAAGATTCATTGTCATCGAAGATGTTCTTCAAAGCTTCCAAATGCTAAAAAATTGACGAAATAGCAGAGTGTGCTCCATACAAGATAAAATGTCACTCTCTGCTGTTAAAGCAAAGTACAGATTCTGGTACGAAAGAATATCGGCAATCGAACCTTCTACTGAAGTATTGAAATTATTGGAGTCATGTGATAGAACGTACTTCCACAGAACAAATTATCTTCTCACAGTTTTAGCTACTCTTTCAGTGAGAAAGAGGATACAACTTTAAAAAGTTTCAGCCACAGTAAAAACGTTAATCTTATTTTGTCAAAAATAAAATCTGTTGACTTTTGTGATCGTGACTTTAGTTTGACTACAGCAGAGCATCTTTCTCTCCAGTAAATGCAATGATAGTCTGATTGGCCATCGCAACAACTGCCTAAGGAGACTTGTGGGAAGGGTCCCAATAAGTAGACTGAAGGAAGATGCTTTAAACATCGTCTGACAACCTTTGCTCCAAGACTGAACGCTTTGATAACAATGACACCTCATTTGCGAATACTCAACATATACAAAAATTATGTTATGTTATGTTGCTCCTGAGACTTGTACAAATTTAGTATGGACAGCACTTCATCGAGTAAATGAAATTAATTGGACTCAATTGGTTAGACCTGGGAGCACTCTTGCCCACTTTCCAACTTTTGGGGAAGTCCGGACCCGAAAACCCCCCGTGGACCCGCCAATGTTTAAAGAGTTTTGTGAAAAATGTCATCTTCTTGAGAAGAACATTTAGTTGGTTCTTTTTGCTGGCTCGGTCTTAAGATACGGTTTACATGGCAAAAAAGATGCAATAAAAAGTGTTTTATAATAAAATATGATGTTTCATTTCTGTTATGTGAAAGGGGTATTCCCATAAAAATAACAAAATCAACTTAACTTTGTAAATTGTTGCTAATTGTAGATACATTTGATAAAAATAAAAATTACAAAGCTTGGAATAGGAAATTTAGACTATTTGTTAACCAAGCGTTGAATTTTAATTTTATGAATAGAAATCAATGACAAAGGGTTACCAACAAAGTTTCATTGTTTAAAATGTCAAAGTTTCAATCAATGGAAAATGCATACTAAATATTAACTGAAACTAAATTATTTTTAAAATACTAACTCTAACAATATAAGGGCCAACATGGGACACTGCGCTATGCTTCAAAAGAATATTTTTATTGCTTGGATAAGAAATTAACTAAATAATATACAAGGCTGGCAAAATATCAATTAAACAAAGTAGTTAGGTAATCTTTAAAAGTCCAGCAAAACCTTGGCGAATGCTGAGAATATTTTATTGGCAACTAAATTAACTGAACACTAAGATAAACCAAGAATTGCTACAAATTAATACAAAACACATATACAAGACATCTTTATAAGAGAAACAAAAATAAATATTTCTATTTCAGACAATTTTATTAAGCTGTTCACATAACTTTAAGAGTGCATCGAGACATCTTTATTAGAAATAAGTTATAAACAAATAGCCCACTATTAGAGAATATGTATTATATTTAACACACAATTTCACCAAACAGTTTTATACATATTACCAAACTATTTACAAATATGTTACACACTTTGAATGTGTGTTTTATTAGATTTATTTTATTTAGTCGTATTATATGTATACTTTTATTATTTATACAATATATTTTTTTTAGTTTTATCACTTTGACAGCAATTCTTATACAAGCAAGACCCGCAATGATTAGCAAGTAATTAAAGTAAATTTACGCTAGAGTAGCGACAAACCGGCTAATATGACAATACGCCAAGCTAAGAACCGAGCAACCAACTGTCGTCACGCACACGCACCCGATAATAATTTGAAATTTAAAAATGTTCCAACTACCAGCGAATTTCATTTGCCAACGTTCCGTTTGCCAACACTAAAACACTGCGCGTGACGCGCATACAACTCTGTGCATTTTAGTACCATAAACGACTGCCAGATGTCGCTTGCGACATTAGAGAATAGAAGCGCTGCTGTGATTGGCTGACTGTACGCTATACGGTTTATAAGTGCAGAACTAAAATGTAAGGTAAAATCGTAGCTCTAGCAGTTTGACTGAAAATAGTTGAATAATATTTAATAAACTTGTGCAAAACATTAACAAAGTGTGGCCAAGCATGCAACTGCTTTGTGTGCATTAAAAAGTCGCATTATTTATAACAACAATGCATTCAAATGACATTCATTCGAAATTTTCACATTTTTATAAATGGCGGACAATGTGCGTTGGCTTCAGAGTACCCATCGCACCAGTGCGTGTACCCAGTGCCATATTAAAAAAAAAAATTGAGAATGTATAATTTGTGAAGCCCAGCTCCCACAGCATCCTCTATATAGAATGTTTTGTGTGTGTAAATATTTTGGCGCGTTTATCCAAACATAAGATTAACTACGTTTTTTGCCAATAAACTCAGAATGGTAAACAAAATGGATTGTGTGGTATTTATTTTGCACTAAATGTGAAAATATATCGATTTTTTTCTCATACACATAATCGAGCTGCTGCCGCTGCGTCTGCAATTGCTAGCAATTTAAAAGCAAAAACAAAAAAAAAAACATTTCTATTTATTTTATTATAGATTAAATTATGCCAGAAGCTTTGCTTTAGGTACTAAAACAGCAAAAAGTAATATAGTACTACACACACACACACGCGCGCACATACACGTACAGTGTACCCAGACCCATAGTATTTAGGCAAAAAGTGGTGCGTTTGTTTTGCGTATAGCAAAAATATACATAACATCATAAACAAGTCAAGAGTTATGACTGGACGCGGCAGCCGTAAGCGTGGTCGCCCGCCAAAGACGCCAAATGAGCGTTCCTCCGGTCGTTTCAATTATCAGCTGCTCAAGAAGCCCAAATATCTCAGTGAAGGCAAATCCCAACCCAGTACACCGTCCGCCTCTCGCGGCATCTCACCACAAAGCGATGAGTGCAGTCGCAGCAGTCACAACAATCGCAGTAGTCGTGGAAGTGCCGCCAAAAGAGGACGCGGACGCAAATCGAATGTGCAGGCCAATACCAGCAGTAGTTACTCGGGTCGCAAAGGTAAGTTGACGGAAATGCTCCCTTGGAGGCAAGTTCTTATGGTGCTGAATATTTACATTAACTGTCTTTGAGCTAGGAACATTATTTTTTGCCCATATTTATGTATTTTTTACTTAATGTTACACGAACTGCTAACTAAATTTAAAGTAGTCGGAAACTCATAGCGCAAGTCTATCCAAACTCACTTAAATTAAGTGGTGTCCCCTACTGTTGTTAACTAAGTACTTTTAACGCCAACACTTTTATTTTCTATAAAATTTATAGTTAAAATACCTAGTAGTCATATTACTTTATTTCAATTGATTCGGGTACGTACATTTTCCTATGCAATTTTAAAGAATCAAGTCAAAAAATTACATTATAGAAAGTATAAGCGGTGTAATTATTATGAATTTTAGTTAACTCTTATTTAAAAAATGGAGGTTACGAAAATTGAAAACACTCAGGCAAATTGAACCAACTTTTTACAATAGCAAGTGTTAAAATTGTTTTAGTTTTTCAGCTGGCTTTGGATTATTTGTAATTTTTTTCAAGAAGCAGAAATTTATAAGAGCAAAGGCAAACATAACACAGCAAGCTCTGTGGGAATAAGCTGTATATTACCAATATATATTGAGTTTGAATCTTTGTTATTAAAAATAATAAAAAATAAAATATAATTCATCTTAAAAACTTAAAAATCAATTTCCCGAGAACTAGAAACTAATTTGGCGAACTACGAAAATGAATTGTCAATTGTAATATAACAATTTGACGTCAAAAAAGTGTTGCCTACAATTGGCATGTTATTCTAACTGAGTGGGGGCAATAAGAAATTACAAAAAGGCTATAAAGAACAACTGAAGAGTTTTTCAAGAAAAGTTTAAAAGAAGGCAAGAAAAATATGTTTTTCCCTAGCAGTCTTAAAGGTAATTTTAGATTTTTTGCTTTATCACAAAAACTTATGCCTTCTTTTTTATTTTGTTCCATTTTCGTAATTATACAGGTTACGAATCGGAATATCATTACGGTTCGGACTTTGGTGACTCGGATGATGAGAAATCGGACAATGAAGATGATATGCTGCTAACTCCTAGCGATGACGAGAGCTTAGATGCCGGTAATGAAAGCGAGTCCGAGTTCTCAATATGCAGTTTTACACAAAATGGCGTGGGACGTCCCCCCAGACCTCCTAGTCCAGAACCTATTTGGCTTCAGGAGGGACGTGAAGATCCGCCACTCGAATTGCCAGAATCTTCTGAAGATTTGTTTATAGGCAATTCGTATGTTTTACGTGCGCTTAGTATTTATGAGGTCTGCAGACGATTTCGGCATTTAGTAAGGCTCTCGCCATTTCGTTTCGAGGACTTTTGCGCCGCTCTGGTTTGTGAGGAACAAAGCGCCTTGCTTACAGACGTTCACATAATGCTTTTGAAAGCTATTTTACGCGAGGAGGACGCACAAGGCACACACTTTGGACCTTTGGATCAAAAGGATACGGTTAATATCAGTTTATATCTGATAGATGCTTTAACTTGGCCAGAAATATTGCGCAGCTATGTAGAATGTGATCGCCAGTTCGATAGAGAAGTCTATCAGATACTCTGCAAAAACGAATATCCCTATACAGGGGTAGACCATCGTCTCGTTGTGCTACAATTTCTGGCGGATCAGTTTTTAACCGCCAATTCTGTTCGTGATGTTATGCTGCAGGAAGGGCCCATACACTACGATGACCACTGTCGCGTTTGCCACCGCCTTGGCGATTTGTTGTGCTGTGAAACTTGTCCTGCTGTATATCACTTGGAGTGCGTGGATCCGCCCATGAATGATGTGCCCACCGAGGATTGGCAGTGTGGCCTATGTCGTTCACACAAAGTTAGTGGCGTCGTAGACTGTGTGCTACCACAAGAAAAGCAGGGCGTGCTCATACGACATGACACTTTAGGCGTGGATAGGCACGGACGCAAATATTGGTTCATAGCACGGCGCATTTTTGTGGAAGATCAAATTGATGGTACTTGCTGGTACTACAGTAGCACCAGTAGGTTTGAATTGCTACTTAAGCGCTTGGATGCCGCTGAGTTGGAAACACGTTTGTGTGTGCAACTAACAGAACGACAAGAAGAAATTGAGCGACAAATGAAGCTGACAGAGGCGCTAACAAATGAGCACAAACATAACAAGCGCACTGTACTAGAGCTCGAACAAGAGGCTACACGAGAGCTGCTTGAAAGGGAAGGAGAATCTGATGATAATAACGATGAAGCTAACAAAACGGAATCAGATACAGCTGAGGCAGCAAGGAGCAAACTCGATAATAAAATGCAAACACGTCAGAAGACCAATCAAATAAATAGCGGAACGCTTTATTTTAAACTAGGTATGGAGCAGAGCTATAAAAATTACGTTAACCAATATGCCACAAATCCTATTGCTCTAAACAAACCGCAGCGCAATGAAGAGCGCGACAAGCGACGACATCTCTCGCACAAATTCTCGCTAACTACAGCCTCAGACTTTAAGTGGGTAGGAATAACCATGGGCTCTGTAGAGAATATTATAGCGACATTACGGCAGACGCTTATTAATTTTGAGTCCAACATTGCAACCGCTTTTCTTAATCCTAACTGGAGCGTTAACAAAAAGGTCTGGAACACTGCGGTAAATAATGCAAAGCGTGCTACCGACTTTGCTGCCGTAATGCTCCTTTTTCAAGCTTCCCTCAAGAGCGTCGTCTTTGCCAATGTCTGGCATGAGCAGCTGGGTCATACATCGCTGCAACGCATAACCAGCGTCGAACGTGAAGAGCGCAAGAAGCTGGAAAAACGCGAAAAACGTGAACGCGATGATGAGGAGGAACGTAATCGTCTGGCCTTTAATTACATCAAGTATTCGCTTGGTCTAAAGCATCAAGTGTGGAAGCAAAAGGGTGAGGAGTATCGTGTACACGGCCAATGGGGCTGGCTGTGGCTTTCGAGCAGTCGCCGCTGTGGAGTTCGAGCTAGGCGTGCCCAACCACTTGCGGCCAATCGAGTCTATGTGCACTACAGCATGGGCGAGCAACAGGAAGTTAACGAAATTGTCTTGGTTGATCCACGTACGCAGCGTTTAATGCAGCAATGTGCGCTCAGCAATTCGGATGGTAAGGAGTGCCATTACTTGCCGGAACAGTTTAAGAATGTTAAAGTTGTTGAAGAGGAACCCCTGAATGGAGTTATTGATGTAAGCAAAGCCTTAACTGCACCAGGACGCTGCTATTATCCAAAAGTAGCACGTAAGTCTCGACTTGATGAGCTGTTAGAACGGCGCACCAAACTGGCCGAGATTGAACAGCATATCGACACAGAGGCGGAGGCAGATATAAAGCCTTTATTGGTAACAACAAACACTGCAGTGAACAATAAACAAACATATTTGGAAAAGCGTTTAATGCGTCTAACTGAACCCTCAAGCAAAACTCACATCTCTAACGTAAATCTTGATCTCGTCAACTCATTGGCCAAACAAATACAAACTGTGCGTTTACAATTTAGTCAGCTTAACCGTTTTGCGAAAACGTTCCGTTGCTATACCAAGGAATGTAACACCAATTCCAATGCAGTTTCACAGATCACACAAAACACTTGCTATTCGCCTCTGTGTTTACAAAAAGCGCGTGCCAAAAAGGAGCTGCTTTTGCTGCTACGCAAGGCACACACTGCGGGCAATGGATCAAAGGAAACAGTTGCAGCTATCTTAGGTGCGGTTAAGAAGCCATCCATTCTTGAACAGAAATTGACAGAGGGCAAGAAGGACTCTGCATCATTGTCCCTTGACGAGACAGAAGATGGAAAACTGGCGGAATCCGAAACACCTTTGGATTTGATGCAGGATTGGGAACAGGCACGTGCCACAGCTATAGCCTTTACAGAGCAAATGCTCAGCGATTGCTGGGTAATCAAAGAAGATTTAAATGACAACACCACGGTAAAAGAAGAGGAGACCGCTGGTAATAGCAATAGTGGTGACGGCAATACACAAGACTCGGACAAAATGGACTACATTGAAAGCATGGACGTGTGCAGCAATGTCGAAATTGAGAGTACCGAGGACTCACTAGCTGCCGCAGCTAGCGCTGTTAGCTCAACGGCTCCTTCAGAGGACGTTGATTTACCGCCAGGTTCGCGTCGAAAGCGCACACAAAAACCTAAAAAGACCTATATTGGAACCAAAGATGTGCTCGATCAAACCTTGGACAAGGATATACCACTAAATAAACAGAATCGTCGTTTTCCTATTACGTCTCGTTCGGTTAAACGTGAAGATGTAACAAAATATGAGCGCGAATACTTTGCAAACGGCAGAGAGCGTGTCTATTCGGCGTCATCAACGCGCGGACGCGTTTATCTTCTCCGGGATGCATCCAAATTATATGAGCAAAGAGTTAAACTAGAAGATAAGACCACAATTGTAAAGAAACCCGTCTATGCACGTTATCCTCTTATCTCGAATTTTTTTACGCACAAACAAAAACGAAGTTTGTTGGTCCTACCACGCTACGAGCTGCTTAAACTGGCGCGTTTGGCAGGCAAAGCGCCAGCCTCTGGCTTCCACCATGCCGCCAAGAACAATTCTATATGGCAGTATCAATGCTCACGTCCACTATTTCGTACTTGTTGGTCTTATCGTACGTCGAATGCCTCAACACTATCCTGCATAGCGCTGCAGCTGCGTATTTTGTGGGCCTGCCTCCGCTGGGACGATATGATTGCTAAGACGCCTTCCACAGATGGCAAACATCATGTGACTACAGAAACTGAAGTTGTTACACTAGAGATACTGAAGCTGCGTCACGCTGGTCGTTATGGTGAAAAGACCAGCTATATGCGCCGAAAAGTCGTCATACCTCTGGAAATGCCGAAAACTATTAGGGGTAAGTTTTAACTTTTGCACTGTAAGACCTACCAATGCATTTAAAAAGGATTTTTTGGAAAACCTTGAGAAACGATTAGGATCTATTTTGCCAGTGTTTAAAATTTTGTATTGTAGTTCCAATTTATAAAAATGTAATGCCATTTATTATATAGTGGCAGAACTTAGACTATAAAATCATGGCACTCCACGCAGTTAATAAATTATAACTTTTGGTTTGCGTAGCTGCTTTTAAGAGGGCATACGATATGTTTAAGATTTCCAGACTTATTAGAGAAATCTGGATTATACCTTGTTGCCACGACAACTTGGTGAAAACTTTACATTGAGCATAAAAGTACACAGCTTTGGTAACATTTCGTGTCTATCCCTTTTGATCTCCGAGATCTAGGTGTTCATACAAACAGGCATGTATGTGTACAGGTTATAGAAATCCAAATGATTGATATTATTTGTTCTCATTCGAGAAGCAGGCTCATTTATGGTTAAATCGATAATTTGTATGCCAGGTATCTATATAGAAATGGTACAAACCAAAAACCATAAAAGCCAGAACCCTTTAACTTAGTATGCAGATTCCTAGTGGCCAAGCAGATCAAGTTTACTTCAAGGCTTTTCTTCCCAGAGCTTGAAACAAACAAAATATGCTTCAATTCCAATTTTAAAGCAATAGTGTTTTATTTTGTGTTCCGTAATCTGTTTTCCTTTACAATCGGATAAGAATGCGTCCATATGTATTAGATAAATGAACCATGGTTAATTATATGTTTTTATTTGTTGCGAATTCGAACATAAAAATTAAGGTAAACGATAATTTTTGAATTTGTAAAATTTTTACATGTTGCATGTTTAGTAACGTTTGGCAATCAGGAATGATCTTAGCTTTAAGAAAACACTCAACCTTTTGATAAGATATCGACTTATATAAAACTAATTTCCTTAACACAGAGGTCACATCAATACGCTCCGGTCTGCGCAAACGTAAACGCGCCGAATCTCCTCAACCCACAGAGCCGCAAATCAGCGAAGAATGGGTGGATGAGGACAAACTAGAGCTGTGGGAAATAAAATTTATAGGCGAAAAACTAGAGAAATCGCGCCTTGCGGCCGTAACGCGTTCTGTAACAATGCGAAACGATGCAAATAATGGAAACGCCACGACATCAACTAATGGAGCTGGAACCGGTGGTCGCGTGTTGTTGGCGCCTAAGACCGAGGATGCCAAGGATAAGATGGAGCAGCAATTAAAACTGCAAAGAGCTGTACATCAACAGCGTAAGATTATAAGTAACACCGATGCGACACGTTCAATTACGCAAGGTAAGCACGATAAATCGCCAGAAATGCATTTAATTAATGACCTCTTTTTTTATTTCAGTTAAAGGCCAAGTTATAGGCAGTCGCCGGGTGGTGATCCGCAATGCAGATGGGACCACACGGGTGGTTAATCAGGCAGTCACGCAAGTGCCACGAACTGCGGCATCTACAACAGTGGCAGCTGCTGCGTCTTTGCCAACTGTCGCGAATTCTAATGCAACATCAACGACGGCAACATCATCACCAACACCACATAAAGTACAAATTATACGAGGTCCCGATGGGAAAGTTAGTGTACGTGGCCTTAATCCAGGTCAGCAATTGGTACAGATGCCAGATGGTAAATTGCACGTGTTAACGACAACGACCGCATCCAATTCAGCAACGCAGGGTAAGTGATTGTGTATTGAAAAGCAATTTAGTTAAAATTAAAGCTACACTAATAATGCTATAATTCATAAGATCAATTATATTTTGCGTCATATTAATAAGTTAATCTTTCTCTTACAGGTGTAAAGGGAAAGTTGCCCATAAAAACGCTGGCCACAGCAGGCTCATCAAACGCGACCACTTCCAACACACCTGTACTCAAACAAATAGCCGTAAAGCAAGTGGTCAAGCCGACGGTGGCACAGACTATAGCTTCTTCACAGCGTTTTACTATGCCGCTGGCGCAGGTAAAGAACAAACTGTTATTAGCTCAGCAGCAGCAACAGCAACAACAACAACAAGTGACTATTAGTACTACCGGCAATACAAATGTTGTGCAAAAGATAGTCCCCAAAGTTCTATCGGCCACTACTGCAGCTGGACAGAATTTGCAGCAAGTATTTGTGCCGCCAGGGTCCAAATTGATGGTTGGTCAGAATGCACAAGGTCAAAAAGTTATTATATCTGCCGCAAATGCGCAACAAGCACAGCAACAGCCGCAGCAGCAGCAAATTGTACAGACTCAAGTGATACAGCAACAGGTCCAACAACCGGCTCAAACACAATCGGCACAACAACAGTATGTTACCACTAATCAAGTGGCGGGTAATCAACCCACACAAAAGGTTATACAACAAATAGTCAACACGAGTAATGTACAACAGCAAATATTAGTTGGTGGGCAACGTATCATATTAAGTCCGGGTCAAACGATAGTCACTCAACGCAATGTACCCCAAAGTCAAGCCCTGCAAATGGTACAGCAACAAATACAAACGCAACAACAGCAAGTGCAGACAGTACAGCCACAGCAACAACAACAGCAAATACAACAACCGCAGCCACAACAACAATACGTTGTACAAACAAATTCTTCCGCAAGTGTCTCCCCTATGACCCAGACAACAACGACAAAAGTAATCAAGCAACAACAGCAAGTTGTAGAAGAGAAAGCACAGCCTAGTTCCATAGAAAGTGGAGATGGCTCTGGCACGCAGCAAGTACTGGTGCCCAACTCGACACTGGCTCAACAACTAGCGCAGGGAAAATTACAAGTGGCAACTGTTAATGGACAACAGGTCATTGTCAAACCGTTGGGCAACAATCAGGCACAGATAGTGGCCCACATTAAGCATCAGGGTGATGGCAATGCTCACATTGTGACAAATAATACCACCCCTACTATGCCAGCACCTAGTCCACATACTTCACCAGTTAAAAATGTCCAGCAAACAGTTATACAAAATAATCAACAACATGTTATAGTACAACATCAGCAGCAACAACAACAAACAGTACAACAGGCTACGTATGTGGAGGCAGCAGCGGCTCCGCAACAGCAGCAGCAACAACAGCATGTGGTGCAACAAGTTGTGCAGCAGGCTCAACCACAGCATCAACAAACGCAGCAACCGCTAAGCGTAGAAGAAAGCCTTTTGCTTAATCAACCACAAGGCACTGTTATCAAATGTGTTACCGCCCAGGTTCTACAAACTGAACATGGACCACGCATTGTGCTACAGGGTCTGGTGGGCAATGATTTCACCGCACAGCAATTGCAACTGGTACAAACCCAGGTTAAGCAGCAGCTCATGAAAGGTTAGTTTGATTAGAAATGATTGTAGCGTAACCGAAAAGTCTTAATACTATGCAACATCTAACTAATCTATGAACAATTTTTGCAGCACAAGAATCGAATGGCAAAATGGGCGTCCTGGGACCCACAAAAATCTACTTGGCCGTACAACCCGAAACTGCTACGCAATCCCAGCCTCCGCCACTAACGCCAGTTCATCAATCTGCCACGCATCAACAAGTGAGTAGTTTTTAGTAGACAGATAAGTAAACTAAAGAGTGAGATCGGGGACAGGGTCTATAGGCCGCCTACCAACCGAAACGCCAATTTCTAGCGTTATTTGTTTAAAATTACATTTAAATTTAAGATATTCGGCTTAGCTTGTTTCTTTAATGATCAAAGCATGTTGTTGCTTCCAAAAACCTTTTCCTTAGTCATTTTTAAACTTGTTTTGTTTTCATATTTAAAATTTGTCATACTTAATTTATTTGATTCTGGAAAGGGCTTGCGTGTTGATTTATATGACACTGATTAAATTCCGCTAAGCATGTTATAAGTCCTTTGCTTTATTTATATTTTTTAATACCATTTATTTCAACCCATTTATTTTATTATTTTAATAATTTTTGCTACAGCGCTTAAAGAACACAAACCAATAACCTGAAATATGTTCACAAACGGCTTAAACTTGCAATAAAATATTTGTTCAACTAATCAGAGGCAATGTTAGATAGCTAGCTCTTGTATAGAAAATATTTGACACACAATTATACAATTTCATATTTCATACTCTTAAAGCTACATACATTATATACATAATTATTTATTTGATTCGCTTTAGTTACTATGTTTTAAATGTGTTTATATATAAAATGTCCTAAGTTTAATTTATGTAAGTAAAATGAAACTTATTAATTATCTATAAATTATATGTATCTATACACAATGCTATCCAATCAGTTAGTTTTGAATTTGAAGCATTTAAGAATTATTAGACTTGAACAGGGAAAGTCGGAGTATTAGATAACTAATAGGCTATAGCGCGTTAAGTTTAACGATTTCAAAATGTTTATATAGTAGACATTTGTTTAGTATATACTACATTAACTAAGTATTTTACTTTTATTTATGTAAAGCGCTTTTTGCAATAAAACGTATTATGCAATACAAAATAATTTTAACCAACACTTTTTATTTTCATACAAAAAGCAAAACTTGAAAATATCAAATTTTGAATAGCTGAGCATTCTCAATACAATTTAAGTAAACTACTTAATATAAATGATAACAACATACCATTTTTTTTGAAAAGATTTTGCACATTTTTTTAATAGTTAGAAAATATTATTTCCTCGCTTAAGAGAAAATCATAAAAATTTTGAATTTCCTTTATGTGATTGAGTGATTTTTTAATGATCCTAACCCGAAAACGAAACTTAGTACCATATGCATTGTAAATAGTTTTCGCCAAAATACCATACGCATTTTAATGCGAGTTTAGAATAACTGACGGCTCAAGCTATTTATATGAACTTTGGACTTGAAAGTTTTAAAACTAAAGTTAACTTAATCCGCGACATAATTCATTTAACAATTATATTAAAACAATGTTTTGAAAATTAATGCAAAATGTTCACTGTAAATATTTCCATTAAAGAGCTGCAGAGTTTTTCACTTATAATTTTTAAACATTACTTAACACTACAAACACAAAAACTATGGAATAGAAAAACTGTTGGAGCTCTTTAAACAACTTGCAAAAGCGTTAATATTCTAAGTAGCAATTAAATTTTTGTATATAGTAAAGATTTTTACTTACTATACTGTTACTTCTGTGCTTCACTTTTTACTATACCTACTCTGCACACAATACATGTATGTATATATATATATATAAAAAATTGTGTGAATTTTCCTTTCTGAATTAGTTGGATGATTATTTGCAAATTGGCCTTTGTGTTGACAAAAAGCGCTCGCTTGATAAGACAGATCTTATAAAGAAAAAAAAGAAAAAAGAAAAATCCTTGAAAAGTTGTAACTAAGAAAAAAAAAACTGCTTTAAATCAGTAATCAGTTAAATCAGAGTACTTCAACAATCCAAACCAGAGCAAACCAAAATTAATTATTTTTGTTTAAAATGGCCAAAATTTAAGTTGTTTTTTCTAATGAGCAAAAAACAATAGTAAAAATAAAAAAATTAATTAAATTATTGCTGAAGAGATTAACCCACACACAGAGTTTTAGTTGGCTGACATATGAAAAGTATCTATAAAATACTATGTATTGAAAAAGCGGCGGCACGGCTGGTCTTCTGAAACCCAATGGCAAACCTAACGACGAACCGTTCCCCGTAAAAAAAACTTCAAAAAATAAAAGCAATTTAAATGCGAAAAAATTAAAAAAAGAATATATAACACAAAGGCTTAACCATATTTGTAATCATCTCATCTGAATCGAAATGAAATTTTACACTTGTCCAAAATACTGGAAATTTCAAAAACACACCCACACACACACACACTCACCTTACTCACACAATCACACTCACTATAAACATTTTGCAGTAATTTTCATTATAATTTTAAAGCAAGTTAGTAAAATCTTTAAAGAAAATGCAAAATTTGTTTGAGCTACCAACTTTGTAATTAAACGACATTTAAATGCCCTACAATTCAAATTCATGCTGCCACTACTTTAATAAAAAAAAATCGTTTAATAAAACCGTGTCAACAACTACAACTCCAAAACGCGTGTTAATCTCTTCGCCAACAACTACAACAACCACTACTACAACAACAACTACTTCCACTACTCAACTATAACAATACCCTCCTAAAAAGGTTGCCTGGAATAAGTACTACAACTGATCTCTGATTAAAGCAAGGTAGGTTACAACACATATACCAAATACTTACTATTATCTCTAACTCAAACTAAGCTAAGCTATGGTAGTATAAGTTTGTACCAGTTTTTTTGTTTTGGGCTACTCAAAATTGTTTTGTTTTGTTGACCATCTAACCAATAACTCACGTACTGCTAACAATTAATTAGGTTGGTGGCGACATTACGCATTCTTTTATAACCGATAAGGAGAAAAAAATCGATTTATTGAGTCAATTTGCTTATGATGATATGATGGGGTTAGAACTTGCTATAGAGGATGCGATTTTGGTTAACAATAGAGCTGCTGAAGTTGATAATTTTGTTCCCTCACTGGAAGTTGAGAAAATTGAATTTTCGGGTTCTGATTCTGACAAAGATGACGAGGATATTATAGTTGTCTGCAGTCCACCAACCAAGAGGCCACGCCTGGGATCACTCAATGAAGAAGAGCTTAAGTCAGAGGAGATCACAATTGACAGCAAGAATTGTTATATTGAGCAAACAAATATTCAAAATGATGACGTTAAGACTTTAGATGTAGTGACAGTGAGCAGCTGCAGCAGCATGTGTTAGGTTACACGTCTGTAATTCTCAATAAATCTATATTACAGACCAACAACAATATCACAACAGGCACCAATACCACCGCCACCGCGGCTCCATGTGCTGACGAAGACATCAACACGTCCAACAATGACATCTGCTCCACCTTTAGTGCCACAAATACCACAGACAGCGGAAGTGAGCTCGAGCACCGTAACTTTGCCCAAATTGATAAGAATAATGCCACAGGCAACAGCATCAACAACAGCCAGTCGACAATCGACAACACAACGCCAGTGGAGAACTTAGACCAAGCAGATAGCACCATCAATACGAACATAGAAAGTGAACAAACCGAGGGTTTTGTGGTTACCAGTGGCTACATACAAGATTGTAAGTACGGATTTTTGTATTTTCGATGAATGCTCTATCTATTTTAACTTTTTTTTTAGCTATCACAAACGCACTAAAACAGGGCAATCTTAGTCCTGAGCTGGAAGAAAAATTGGTTAATATGCGCAAGAAACAGGAGCAACAAAGTGTGCATAACTTGGGTGAATGGACACCCTCTTCAAGAGGAAATGCCGATGGAGCTACAACATCCAGCCGTCGACGTACCGTATCACGGCAGCAATGCAATGATGACACAGATTGGAAAACACGCACTACCACTCGACGTCAGACTCAGACAGCAAGCGTTGTAAGCCACAACAACAGCGTAAATAAAAACCAAAATCGACAGGATGCAGGACAGCTTAATGAGCATACGCAAGTGCAGCTAGAGCGCCATAAGGATTTGTTGAAGAAGAGCATACTACGTAAACGATCACTATTGGAACGCAATTTACAAAATGAAATACGCGAAGAGGTCCAGGCTAAAGTGCAGCGCCCTGTGCGCTCTAAAAGCGTGACATCGCAAGATGATCATAGTGAGAACGAACGCTCCGACGGGGAGCCCAAAAGGTAAATTAAAAGCCAACTTGTAGGTGTAACGAATAATAAATTGCTAAATAATTTTACAGGCATGGAAAACTGACTACAAGTCGAAATCATGTTGTAGAACCAGTAGGTCGACTAAGCGTGGGTAGACCCAAAAAGATGACGAGAAAGAGGGCGAAAGTATATTGTATATGCCGCACGCCCTATGATAATACCAAGTGAGTTCAATACAGTTGAAGGCATTACTTTTAAAAGGCTGACCTTTTTAAAAACTACTTTACTTCGTTCTATTTCGAAATATTTAATGCAAAATATCTTTACAGATTTTATGTGGGTTGTGATCTGTGCAGCAATTGGTTCCACGGTGATTGTGTCAACATTTCCGAAGAGGCATCAAAGAAACTCTCCGAATTTATATGCAACGATTGCAAGAAGGCGCGTGAAACGCAACAGCTCTATTGCAGCTGTCGGCAGCCCTACGATGAGTCACAATTTTACATATTCTGCGATAAATGTCAGGACTGGTTCCATGGCCGTTGTGTCGGCATATTGCAGAGCGAAGCCGAGTTCATTGATGAATACATGTGTCCAGAATGTCAGCGAAATACAGATGCGAATACGGCAAATATGAAAAGTCTTACGCCACATGAAGTTGTCGAGTTGACGGCTATGGTCAAACAAATACAGGTGCGTCGCTTTTAATTTAAAATAATGATGAGCAAATAACTTAAAATTGGTTTGTTCTATTGCAGTCTCACAAAAGTGCTTGGCCATTTATGGAACCGGTTGATCCGGAAGAGGCACCTGACTACTACAAAGTTATTAAAGAGCCCATGGGTAAGTTTTCCATACACTTCTGATTTGTTAACTTGATAACTAATAAATTTTAAATTCGTACTTTCAACAGATCTCAAGCAAATCGAAGCCAAACTTCAAGGAAACATCTATACTAAACTCGCAGAATTTATTGGCGATATGACAAAGATATTTGATAACTGCCGCTATTATAATCCCAAGGAGTCGTCATTTTACAAGTGTGCCGAAGCGCTGGAAGGGTTTTTTGTGCAGAAAATCAAAAATTTTCGAGAAAATGTTGTTGGTCAAAATAATTGAAATACAAAAAATACAAAACAAAAAAGAAAGGAAATTTATAATTTTTTAGTTTAGTTTTGCATTTTAACGGATTTTTACTAACGTTTTGAAATTTGAAAACAAAAGAAAGTTTTAACTTTTTGATACTATAAGAACAAAAAATTGAATTTAAATACTAAGTTAATACAGTATATTTAAGATACTTAACGCAATGTCTATAGTTATAGATGCATAAACTTAACAAAAGCTAAACTAAATAGTTACATGTCTTATAAATGAATATGAGAGAATGAATTTCGTATTATTTTATTACAAACTATATTATAAAATTATTTATAACAGATTCTAAGCGGTTCATGTGATCCAAGTTATGGATTATAAAGTATGTACAAGATAGCTTGTATTGTCTCTGTGTACAGCTAAGTTTTTAAGTTTTGTACATATTATCACATAAAAGAGATTCACAAGCATTTGTTTTCATACAATTTATTCAAGCACATAAATATATATTATAAGAAATTGCCTATATATATATAGAGAGATATATTATCTACTAGTTCTATTTAAAGATGAAATGTGTATATTTTCCGATAATGAGCCAGGTAGACCAGCAGCGAAACTATAAATATGTAATAAATAATTTTAAAAAGAAAATTGAAATATGCTTTGTTTGTGGTTGATGTATATGGATTATATGGGATGTAGCTTTAATTATTTAATTAAGCTGTATGCTGATATAAAGTTTTAAACTGTAGCTACTGGGAGGAACAGCTACTGCGGTTGTCGGCTGGTTCCAATTATATTTATTTTGGATTGGATTCTTATAAGTGTTATTTTTCTTAATGTATATGTATTTGTAGAAGGATAGATGTCTTAAGTAGGATCCAAAGGCTATGTTGACTATAAGGAAAGGGCTTTCCCTAATTTTACCGGCAGAAATAAAGATATTTCTTAAGGCCCATACGCAGAATGAAAAATTTCGCTCGGGATGACCCTATAAATTTGCAATTGCACAGAGCAACGAAGCAAGTTGAACGTGTTACAGAAAAAATTATTTGTATGAAGATATAATTTCAATCCGGAACTGATAGAAGGTCCCATTTTCGGCTCGTTTATCCTCAAGTAGGGAAAACGATCAGCGCTATATGATATAATGAACAGAATTTGATTAGATTTGAAACAGTCCTTTGGAACTCTAAAAACTTCCAAATGTCAAATTCGACATGATGGACTGTTGGTTTCTTTCCGAAAAGCATCCATACTATTAATATTTAAAATTTTGCGGAATTAAAGACCTTGGTTAAGAAAATTTCTTTAATATTATTAAGATCGGTGGAAATTTCCAAAGACATGAAGAAAAAAAACATAATTATACCCTGTACCATAAGGTAGAGGGTGTATTTGATAGATACTGACTAACTTTGTTAAAATTTTGTTATCTCAAGTCTTATAGGCAGATAGACAGAAAAACATGCCTTCTTCTGTCTATAATATATATTTCGCAAGCCTATAATATCCTCTTTTGACCCAATGGTGGTTATAAAAATCGAATGGAAGTTGAGCGAAAGAGAAGGTATGCTTTGTTTTGCTTTATTTACAAAGTGCTGCCAACTTGTTCAAACAGCGCGGCGTTGCCATCTCTCAGCATTATTTTGCTTTGCTACTTTGACAACATTAATAACAAACTCAGCTGCTTTTCCAATTTTTGTGATAATGAAAATTTTGTCAGACCGTACTAGCTATAACGCCAAAGAGGTGAAGAGAAGTACAAAGTGCAGTAGACGCCTGTGGCTAACAATAGTTGGACTATCTCTATTGTTGTTAGTCATATACTACGCCTTTGGAGCACCCAGCACCACGTCAACAATGGCTCCACGTAGTTGCATATTCTGTGATATTTCCAGCGGGAAAATTCCGCAAACCAAATTAGAAGTAGAAACAGATGAATACGTAATATTTAAAGATATAAAGCCAGCATCTACACATCACTATCTGGCGGTGCCAAAAGTTCACTACGACAGCATAAGCTCGCTCAATAAATCGCATGTAGGCCTGAGTAAGTTGACCTACTAAATAGTATACAAAGCAATATGTTTTTATAAGCAGCTGTTTTTTTTTTTTTTTGTTTATAGTTACGCGCATGGAGCAAGGGCTGAAATCATTTTTCGTATCAAAAGGCATTAATACTACGGATGCACTATTTGGTTTCCATTTGCCGCCTTTTATTACTGTCAAACATTTGCATATGCATGGAATTTCACCTCGTTCCGAAATAGGCATGTTTTATCGCATGGTCTTCCAACCTTCAAGTATGTGGTTCAAAACGGTGCGTAAATACTTGACAATTATACAATATAATATTGTTATTGAGCGTTTTTTTTTTCTACAGGCCAGTGAAGCGCGGGATTATCTGAGCCGCAAAGAACTCTAGCTCTCTACAATGACAAATATTGTATGCTTAAGTTGGTCAAACGTAATTGGTGCTGGCTATTTTTTTCCATACCTTATTCTTTCCAAAATTGCCCTTCTATTGTGTTAATTTTTTAAATACAATTAGACAAACAAACAAATTTGCCCAACATAACAGTGCACTTTGTATTATGCCATAAATTTCCCCAAGCAGCAAAAGTGCTTCATAAAAGTACCAAAAATATCCCTTTTTAGGTTTGACAGCAGTCAGCTGTTTTCAATTGTTAGTGCCACATTAAGTCCAACAAAACTATGTCGTATTCGGCTCAAATATTGTTTGGACTTTGCTCACTTATTTTATATAAAACTGTTTTTTGTGCCGTCGAAGTTCAACATGGTCTAAATGGTAAACCTTTGCCCAAAGCGGCAACCTTTCATTTTCCAGAATACGCATACAAGGAGACTAGCAAGAATGTAAGTCATCTGATTATTGATTTTTTGCGCTTACCTTTTATCAATAAAATTTATGAATTTTGCAGGAAATTGCTTATCATGAGTTTGAGTTGTCCTGCGATTCACAATGCATTAATCTGGCTGGAGTTTCCAAGTTAAACTGCATAAGGCGCTGCATATCGCCTTCATGTTATCAGGATATTTATGCTTTTGATGAGGTTTGTAAACTTGTACAAAATCATATAAAATCTAAGGAGCCGTATAAGGTTTGGTTCACCGTGTATAACAATATGATACTTGAACTTACGTTAAAACGGGGTAGAACACCTTATGTGGACTGTTCTAAATTTATTTAATATTTATACGGTACATCTTCCCATTTAGTATAGGAATTTAAGATAGCGATTGATATCCCTGGTACTGCAATGTCTGACCGAAGGTTCAGTAGGAAACATTTTCTTAATGACAATACTTTTAGACTTTTGGGAGTAACATTTTGTCACTAGCGACAACTAACAACCAAACTGCTGCCTTTTATTTAATTAACCCCATTTGATTATTTTTATTTTACTTATTCCAGCTTGAGGATGGTGAAATTGATGTTCGTATGAACTCCTTTAAGGGCTGTGTCATCCAACGCGCTGGCAGCAATCGCCGAATGTAGCATAAGGCACCGCTGCTGCAGCGTCTTAACATGGATGATTATCTGCAACAGCTACAATGGAAATTTACGGGATATGTTAAGCAATGGATATAGGAGCTGTTGCTCAGCACACTAGTCATAAGTTTTATGTATGTGGTTTAATCAGTATTTTAGTAATCGCCACTGTGTCACACAAAAGTATAAGAAACATTTAAAAATTGTAAATACATACATATAAGTTAAAATAAGTATATGGCGCGCAAATGGTATTAACAAGTAATTAATTAATTAAAATCCAACTATGCATCGGGTTTCTCGTGCAGCCAAGGTCTAAATATGGGCAGTGTCGATGGATAATGTGTGTCTGGCTTAAGCACCGATTCGGGCCATGTATTCGATACATCATTAGCATTATTACGAAACGGATATGTGGCCAGTATAATGGGCAGCTGCAATTTAATTTCCTTTTCCATGGACTTTGGTTCAATAACAAAGAAAACATCGTAGGCTATCTTAATCAAATGACAGCCATGCAAATTTGTTGGTGGCAATGGAGGCACATACAAGCTATCATTATGCCATTCATCTTTGCCACCGGGTCGTATCTTGCCACGTACCAACACAGCCAACGCACGCTTCTCAGTTTGCACCACTTTGCCGCGCGCCAAGTACTCGATGGTCTGCAATGGAGTCAAGAGTCAAAGTAATTATAATTCAAAATCATCTTATCGCAACTTTCATCTGTACAAAAAACTGTCATAACTCTGCCAAATAAAGGCACATTTTTGAAAGTCATGGCTCGTTGAACTCGACTAGACAATGGCTATCAACTAAATACTTTAAAAATACAGTTTTTTTAACTATTTATTTTTTTACTTTAACATAAATATTATTGTTTGTTCGCAGCTTGTAAGTACTTCAAGTCCATAATGGCTCTCGTAAGACGAGCTGGAGTTTTGAAAGACGACATGAATTTTACATAAGTGCTTCCCGAGTGGGGAACAATTTTTTTGTGGCTTATAGCCAGAGGGGTTTATAAAAAGTCGCTCCTTATTTGGAGCCTAAATAGAAATAAAATTTTGGAGCAATCGCGTTGCCGGACTAGATTTGAATTCATTGCTTAAGAAATCATTTCTGGAATCATTTATGCTTTCACTCACCTCTGTCAGCGAGGCCTTGGTGCGTTTAATGGTCACATTGCTATAGTTGGATATAAAAGCAGTGACCAGTATATTCTCTCCTGGCACATAACCACCACGATCCAAAGCCACGCGGCACTTAACTTGACCTCCGCCCACGCAGGCCACACCAAGTTTGTGCTCCACTTCACAGGTAAAGGGTTGCTATTGGGAGTTATATAACTTAACATCAAATTCCCTTTGTTAATATATTCCATTACTTACCGCCAGTATGGGCTTCTCCAGATTCAAGTCAATAGGATTCATAACAATGAAGACCTGATGATTTTTATGAATCAGTCCATTGGGTTCTCGCAAAGCGGCCTTACAATAGTACTGTATCCAGCCATAGCGGCCTAAGAATGTCGATGGCAAACCCACTGGCAGACCCAGCTTGAAGGGAAAACTGTGTATGCCTGGCGACAGTATGGCAGGACCTTGATCCACATCACCCAACAATCTCATACGAAAATCTATATAATTCTCTTTGTCATAGGTGCGCTCTTGTCGTCCGCTGCCAGCACGTACCACACCTTCGCCAACTACATGAAAATGCAGACCCAACGCGGGTGTCTCGTCCTGCAGCTCAATAAGCACACGTCCGGACAAAAACTGACCCGGAAAGTACAACAACGAGGTGTTGTCAAATATGATGAGAAATTTCAACAGCTTACGCGGCATGTTTGCTGAATCTTAGTGCCGCCCACGTTGGTATCTCTTTCTCGCTGTTCGAGTGTGTTCAAGTTCAAGGCCCCCCGTTTTATGGTTAGACAACTTGCATTATTTCACTCTTGCTTTTTGGACCAGAAACCGCCAGCTGCTTCTGTAATTGAAACAAGTTTTATAGCCATAGGTTAATTGGAAATTGCATCTTGAGTGTTAACCTAAGTGTTTTGTTTCCCTTTGGGGCCCACCCCCGCGCATATTGTTATTAAACTGTATTCAAATAGCTTTTATTTATATGGGAAAACCCTTATATAGAGTTTGTCTTGCTACGCTTGGATCAGCTTAGCGCTTAACTTGTTTGAATTTTTGTACTCTTGCGGAGAGTATTTGAAATTTGTTGCAATGCAAAAGCATGTCTTAGCCAGTTTTTTTTTTCTACAAAACTGGAGGATTGTTGAAATGGTTTTAAAAGACATTTAAATCAAGATTTCTAGAATTGTTGATTAAATCTTCAAATATAGCCATGATAGTTTGGTCAAGGGCATAACTCAACAATGAATAATTTCTAAGCTAATACAAATGATAGAGAGAGAAAAACAAATTTATTTAAATTTACTTGTACAATATTCAAAGCCAATTAAAAGAACATTAATTCTTTGTGTACGTACTGTTTTAATGACGTATGAGTAATATTTTAAATGGGACAGATATACATACATACATATGTTACTTCTAGTTTTAAAATGGGAGTCAATTTATAAGCAGGATCGTTTTGGACCTTTTGGGAACTGAACTACATAACAAAACGAACCTATGAATTGAAAGATACTTTTCAATTTTTCATAAAAAGCTAAAAAAAAACCTTTTGAATACATTATTCAATATGTAGTAATAGTAGTATAATAAAAAAAAAAAATAAAATAAAGATAATATAAAATAAAATGTTTTATTTGTTAAAGCTAGATATTAATATACACTGAATTCTGTTTTTACACGGTAGATACGTTCCCGACAAAACAGTGTAGAAATTCACATGAAGTAAGTTTCTATGTGAATAAATTAGCAAGGAGAACTCTCTAACTAAATTTCTAAATCTAATTGGGCTAAATCGAATCAATTTGTGTAACAAATTTTTTTTCTAGACCGCGTTATTTCAAAACCGTTTAAACTAAGACCGACAGAATTCGGTGTATTGGCCAGAACGCACTCAAGTGAGACGTGGTAAGACACCAGAACACGAGCCTGTACCGAGACCGCGTCCCTAGGACCACAAACAGAACAACTGTTTTGTTTTGTCGTTTCTATGCAGCAAATCATCTTAAATCATTCTTTTGAGGATGCTATTCAAAGAATTTATGGTTTCAACAGTATGAGATGTTACGTATCCCACGGAACCATTGAATCATGGAAACTTTATTTTGATGTCAAATGGACCTGTTGGCCTCCAAAATCGAGCGATTTGATTATTTTCTTTGGGGGTACGTTAAGTCCATATCTTATCCTGACAAACCAAAAACTCTTGATGATTTGAGATGAACATAGCTCGTGCTATTATTAACACCAGAAGTTCTTGAAAAATTGACAAAAATTTTTACTCATTTTTTAAATTTTCCTCCAAGAAGAATTTTAGTTTCGAATAAAAGCTTGGATGCTCTTAAAAAACACCCTATATATTTTTGCATTTTTTATAAATTTTATTTTTGCATCTTCAACCATATCTTAATCAATTTTTTTCTTGCCAAACATAGTAGTCCATGCTAAAAAAACTCAAAATTTTGATGAAACATTAAACACTAACGTATTATGTGAAGTTTACAGTAGATAAGTTCAGCGTAAGCCGTTAATGTTTCTGACCAAATAAATGATGTAAATGTAATGTAATGATGAAATTTGTGAGCAGAAGTCTGATAAATTTCTCTTCAAAAAACATAAATTTGGCTTTCGCCAGGTGAAGTTTTCTGCTAAACAAGATTCTGGTTGTTTAAAAAAAAATTGTTTATTGAAATTGCCGCAAAAATATACTTTGGGGTGATCTACTACTTGAAGCAACGAAGTGCATTAAAAATAGTATCACATATCTTTTGAATTGAAGAGTTCATCTATAACGATATGTTGCGCAATCAAGCCAGAATAACATAAAAACTGCTTGCCATTAATTTAAATACTTATTTAATTTTGCATTTTCAATTTTTTTTTTCAATTTTTGCAGTTTTGCATCAAATTTTTAAATACTGGATGACATGCATTTTTTTTTGGAATCTGTTTGAAAGAAATATTGCCACGCCCTCTCTTAAAATAACAAAACTTGTGACGCTAACCCTACAGGATACAAAAATAACAAAGCAAATACTAAAAAGTTGTAGGAGACTCTTTAGTAAGGATTACAACTAGGGGATCAGCCCCCTGCACTTTCATTCTCATTCACATCTCGTCTAATTTATATTCCTAAATTATATTCCTCATGGTTCAACAAATGAGAAGATTAGTTGGAACAAAGGGCACCCACAAGCTATTTCACCTCCCCCCACACCAAGCACATATATTCTGCTCCCCCTGCCATTCCCTTCTATAAACCCCTCCCGTAATATGTATAGGCATCACAATGGACCGTAAGGTCTCCGAGTAATCTTGGCCTTGTGCCGAGCAGCATAACTAACCTAACCTATATTTCCCGCTTGGGCCCTACATTGTTTACAGGATTCAAGCGAAGGTTCAATCCAACGACAAGGCGGAGTGGACATGGAGCCGGGAGTCGTAAAAGGCGAGTTCCACTTCACCGGCTAGTACTTGCGCTTGTTCGACTGCGGCTAAGCGATTGGCCCCGGCTTTACCCGTGGATGGAACAAGGGAGATCGCTATCCGAAGCAAACAGCGGAACGGATAGAGGGCCTCGCTAAAGTATCTTAGGACTGCAATCCGGACACGCTGACAGCGAAGGAAAAGGCGTTGAGCGGCTCACCAATGCTGGCGCTGCACCAGGACCGGCATGCAGTATGAAGAAGGAGGACCAAGATTATTGGCAGCACCCATAGGGAAGCAGTTCCCTTCCACATTGAAGCAAGCCAAAGCTTTTAGTGAGGATCCGACTAAGAACCGCAAGAGACCACCCACCCTAAAGGAGGGAACGGATGACAAAAAGGGATCTAAATAAAAATTTATTTATTTATTGGTCATACCCTGTTCCAAAAGTATAAAGGCATAATAAGTTCGTGTAGAAGCATGTAACGTCAGTCTGACCGTATGTACAAAAGAAAATTTTAGCGAAAGTTTCGCATTATCGTCAGGCAGGATCACTTTTTCCTCTCTTATCGATATCTTGCCGTCGTCCATTCTTCGATGCATATTTTGAAGTCGCTTTGGTTAAGGCGAAAACTACCAAAAAACATCTTTGTTTATAAGATCCCTTAAAACCATATTGTTTCTAAAGCATTTTGCGACGAAACCAAACATACCAAAATCGCTATGTAGACTTATGTAGTCTAAAATATTAAAATTCTTTTCACTTTTTGGGGAAACTAACAACATAGATATGTCTTTACGTGTCCAACTTAAAAGACTTTTAACATTGCAGTCGTTATGGCATTATTGTGGCGTTCCCTAGATGCCATTGCGGACTTACGAGCGTAGTTTTCGGGTTCAAACCAAAAAAAAGATATGGGATCCGCCACTGTCAGATACCTAGCGGCGTTTAAACATGGTACTTTAGAGTTGTGTGGAAATTAGGAAATACGCAGGGGATACCACAGTCGTGAAGACTTGAATTCAATATAGCAAACAGTACGTAGGTTGGCGTGTGAAGCACGCCGCGGGTGGTGCCCCTTAGTTTTTTATATAACTCCTTATTATGCAATAAATCCAATCTAGATTCATATTTCTTATTAAGTCTTAAAAACAGGCAAACAAAAGAATAAATTATGGTGGATCAAACATTTGTCTAATTGTAGTTTGTGGGGTTTCCAATAGTACGTGTATAAATATATTTTCTAGACAAAGTAAACCTTATGGTGACTCTGTGCCAATGCTCATCGAATTTTAATGGGAATCGCGTAGAATATATGCAAAAGTTTTACATGTAGAGTATATATACTATATATATATATGTACATATATACTCTATATACCCCAGTAGCCACTGGTTACAGTGTATGAAAACCTATTAAAATCAGTAAATGAGTGTATGTAAACTTTGACATGGCATAGCTTTTTCCTTGTTTTTGTTTTTATAGCCGCTGCTGCGTCTGTCATGAAACGCGCTTAATCTTTTTTTTTTGTACTATGTGGGTAGTACCTAACCAAAAAGTAAGTAAAACCTGTTTGGCTAAACGTGCACAAACAGAAAATATCAACAATTTTTATACATTGCCTCGCCCTGGCTTGCACTCCAAAAGACGTCAAGGCTTCAGAGATACCACTCTGAAGTGGGGCTTCGGCTCTTCAACTTGTCAATTATACTTAGGTTTTATATACAATTTTTTTTTTTTAATTTTTGCTAGTTCAATGCCTGGCAAAGCGTTCGTTCAATGTGAAAATGTTGTATCGAAATGATGCCGTAATTGGCAATGAGCCAGTGTAAATATGGCTAACAAACATGTTAATTGTTGTTTTCACTTTTCATTTCGCAATGGCTTATAAAATACAGCAACAAAAACAGTTAGTTGACGTATGAGAGCCAGTTTGAGATCTTCTCGAGAATTCGGGTTTGAAGTAACAGAATTTGGGCTTAAACTGGTATATGCATAAACATACTCGTATATTTATGAGCAAACACATACATTTATAATTATTAGGCCAAGTTTTTGAGCTAACTTAGATACACACACATAGATACATACACACACAAACAAATAGCTGCACGCATGCGCGATTAATTTAATTGCAATTTTCATTAAAACGAACAGATTATACATTAGTTCACACATACATAAGCTTGTATATAAGTTTATGTATGTTTTTGTATATGCATTTTTGTGTGGTGCGCTAGTGTGTGGGTCTGTGTACATTAAATCATCGTGGGTGCAACTGTCTATAAACTACAATAAAATGAAAAAATGGTAATCATCAGTAGAAGTGCTGAACGACAGTGGAATACCCTACAACTCTGCATTTTTTGCGCCAAGTTTAAGTTGTGGGTGTAACCAGCGAATTCCGCCTACGGTGGCACCGGAAAAGATATCAATATGTTTTTTTATAGTCTTTTTAATAGCATAAAACCAAAAAATATCATATTTCAAGTTACGTCGTCCTTCGATCGAATCAATTTAATAAAGCGTGTTAGAGTCACGAAATTTGAGATATCGATATGAATTGACAAACTTCACGTGACTACGGTAATGTGCATCTTTTTTTGGTATAATTTTGTACCCCTAAGTCTCTAATCGTCTCTGAGATCAAGGTCACACGCACATGGTTCAATCTAACCCAGCTAACCCAGTTAATGCTAAGCATTTAAGTGTACAGAACTTATGATCTAACACGTCTTCAGCTGCCTGTCCCAGACATTGCACAAAACTATAATACGCCTGTTCCTACAGGGTATAAACATATGCACACACACACTATATATAAACACACAATACCCTCACATACACGCAACACTTATATACAATTACATTTTGTATGCAGGCTCAGCCAAAAGCGGCTTTGCTGCTGCTGCCTCTGAAGTTTTTTGACTATACGACTTTGCTAGTTCCTCGTTGTTGTTGTTTTTGTTTCGTTTTTATTGTTGTTATAGTGTTAGCTGTTTGTTTGTTTATTTATTTTCGTTTTATTGCTTTGAGCCGCGTCTGAAGCGCGCGCGCTGACGTTTGCTTAACAACTAAAGTCCCGAGTCTCGTCATGCAAGAGCTGTTCATTTGACTTGGCCCAGAGAGCACACAGATAGTTGAAAAGCCAAGTTAAAATACGTGTTTGGAGCGTGAATCAGCCGCTGCAGCACAGTTGGCTTGTTTTTTTGATTGGCAAAAAAACTATATGTGTATTAAGGAAAAACTATGAGAGCACAAAAAAAAAACCTTCAGAGCATTTAGCTAAAAAGCTTTTAAATAAGTTAAAATTCAATTATAGCTAATTAAAATCTTGCGTTTTTTTTGAATGCTTTTAAACTTGTTTTAATTGGTTTTTGTTGTTTTATATAAATACTTGCTTATATCATTTTTTTTTTTAATTATAATTAAGTGTTTACTAAATTCTGTTACAAACCAAGAAACAATACTAACAAAATTTAAACCGAAACCGATCGTATGCAAACTTATGCACATCGATAACTGACTATCGCGAATGCGTGCGATTTGTGTCTTAGCCGATAGTCAGCTGTATCGGCTGTTTTAAAACTTATCGATGTGCAAGCACGTGTGCTTAAAGCGACGATCAGTTTGCGCTTAAAAACTTAAAAATTTTTACGTCGTCATGTACTTAGTATGTCTTGCCAATCAATGCTACTTTTTTCTGTCAGCCACTCCCGTCGAATGAAACTAACAGTTGACAAGACGCTACTTTCACTAGTTTTGTTTAGGAGGAAAGTACTCCAAAAGTACTTTTGACCTTAGGACTCTCCAGCCTTTGGCATCACGCAGTACAGAAGGCGTACATGAAGCAAAGGCGTCTGGGTGCACTTTTGACGGCAGTCTGTATTCCCGATAGGGAATGTTATGGTCAATTAAACTCTTAAAGTTTATTCTGCCCGCATTGAGAAACAGAGCTTAGATTTATATTATTTTTTACACAAGAAGCTAACCAGCAAATAATATTTGTGGTAACTGCAAAAAAACTTAACTTGCAATAAAACAGAATTTAAATGTTTATAGCTTGTGGTTTCAGGAATTGTCGTAAGCCTGAAAGTTTAAATTATTATTTTATGCAATAAAAGTCAATTAGAACAGAATAAAGTATTTTTTTTTTTTATGAATTCAATTCAATGTTGTTTCCATGACACTCTTTTTGTTGTATACAGGTAAAATCATTTACAGAGTTTAGCTAGAAATAACAAAAATATTATTATTTTAGAAAACAAATTAGAATGCTGTTTATTGTTTGTAAAAATTTTTTAATCATTAATTTGCAGTCAGCTTGTTTAGAACAAAAGCAACAAAATTAAAATGCTGCACACCTATTTAAAGTAGTGTGATTTGTGGTCAGCTCTTTTTTTATTTTTAGTAATTTAGTAAGAGAATACAAAATTTGCAAAAATTATTTACGTGATATACAATAGTTTCAAGAAATAAACAAAGATGTACCTACGAGGTACAAAGACATCAGATGGATGGAGCCGTCTTCTTGGTCTATGACCGGGCAGGCCGCAGACAAATTAGTTGGGTCCACTTAACGGCCACCCACGAACCTTGTTCGCTTTCGGACAGAACAGGGGACGTTCGCAATTTTTTACAATGTTTTGTTTTGCGATATCTGATTTTTTTCAGGTTGATTTTGTCAGCGATTCCAAAATTTGGATGCCATGAAGTAAATAAATCAAATGCATGACGAATGAAATTTATTTTGAAATTTTTCGTAGCATAACTTTAGGCTGCGTACGAAATATTTAGTCGCTAGATGGCAGCACTTTGACGCCGCTTTGCTGTTTTATTTATAAATTTTAAGCAATGTATATAGTTTTGAACGCTACAGTAATTTGTTAGCTTTCTTCTATGCTAGTTACTGATCACCCAAAATTAGAAAACCATAATATTATTATCCTATATAGTATTGATCTCTTAAAGTGCTCCCATGATTAGGGTTACCAGATGGATGGTCAGAGTGAAAAAAACGGAAAGAATCTGGAATTCAATAAGAGCAGAGGCAATCGGCTCTTCTTTTTTTACTGAACTGAAGCATTTCATTGTACATTTCGGGAACATTTTCTAAAACGTAGGCACAAGTATAAACGTACAATTTCGAAAAAAAATTTTTTTTTGAGATATACCTTATTCATAAACGCTTAATAATTTAGTAATGAAATACCAAAAAATGTGAAAGAAATTGTCAACCATCAAGTGATATTTTTTAGTTCATAGCTCTCAAACTTCATCGCGTGTTTCACAATCTTCCCCTTCGCCTTCATCATCTTCTTCTTCTTCGGCCTTAACCACCTCACTTATGGATTTTGCTACATATTCCAGGTTTTTAGTTGTCAGTGCACAGATGTTAATGCGACCGTCCAGGGATAAGTAAATATGTTTTTCCTTTTTGAGTTTTTCCACTTGTTGTGCTGTTAATTGATAACTAAATAATATTCTCAAATTCATATTTTAAGTCCAACTTACGATTCAAACCAGAATACAAGAACATGCCTTGTTGACTTTCTATATGATCCCAATTGCCAGGAGTTTTTTGCTTCAACAGCGCGTCTTTTAAGGCTTTGCGCATTTTCTTAATGCGAAGAGCCATGGATTTTATGGTTTCCTTCCTATAATGGTTAATTATTATAACATTATTCAATTTGCTAAAAATTTTGAAAGCTAAGTTACCATTCTGCGCGATTATCTTCATCGCCTAAAACTTTGGCCACAATGCGACTGCCATGAGCGGGCGGATTCGAATAGTTAATTCTTACCAATACAGCAAGCTGGGACTCCACAGCTGCCATTTTGTTTTTATCATTTAGCACGACTACCAAATTACCCACACGTTCGCCTATAAGTATAAAAATGTGCTTATCTACATAAAATTGTATATAGCATTTATCATACGCACCGTATAGACCCATATTTTTGGCAAACGATTGTGCAGCTAAAAACTCAAATCCTTGCTCTACAAAATATCTTACTGCCCAAGCATCCTTATCAACATCGCCGCTTGCAAAACCCAGATAGGCTGTATCAAAGAAGGGAAAGAGATTACGCGTCTTCATAATGCCCGCAATTTGTTTCCATTGTTTTTCAGTGGGATCTGTGCCTGTGGGATTATGTGCTGCGCCATGAAATAGCACAACAGCACCCTCAGGCGCTTCTGCCAGATCAGCCAAGAGCTTGGACATATTAATGCAGCGCTTTTTAGGATTCCAATAGGTGTATGACTTAATTTTTTTAAAACCACTAGCTTTAAAGACCATAATATGATTATCCCAAGTAGGCGTTGAGAAATAAACTGTCTTTTTTTTCATTTGTTGTGCAATGAATTCAGCTCCCAAACGTAAAGCGCCTGTGCCCGAAAGTGTATGTACGGCTAGCACCTAGAGCAACCATCTTAAGCTAAGTTATGTCCCATATCCCTAGTTACTTACGCGTTTTTCCTGCACAGCTTTACAGTGCTTTCCCAGCAACACTTCCGTGGCCAAATTTGAAAATTCGGCATTACCCAATATGGGCAAATATTCGTGATGCAGTTGAGGATCACAAACCACTTCCTGCTCGCATTTTTTCACAATAGGCAGTAAAAAGGGTTTGCCCTCATCCGTACGATACGCTATATGTGTTTGATAATTTTTTTAGTTTTTTACTTATATGCTCCTTAAAGACTTTGCTTACCGCCCATGCCCAGATTTACTTTATTTTTATCCCTATCTGCATTATAAAGTTTTATCAATTCGAAAATTTCGACTGGCGGGTGGGTTTTAATATCTGCAAAGGCCGATTTGAGTTTTTTGGATTCGCTATACTCTTTGCTTGAGGTTTTCACCACACTTTTGGAAAACTTTAATCATTTATTATTTTTATATTAGAACTCGTAAGCTTACCTAAAATTTTGTAGCAACAGTTGCCTTGCTATTCGCAGCATTTTTTTTTTGTTAGTGTTCTATGTGCTAATTGAACTTTTTTTCTTTACTTATTCTTATACGCCTGCTAAGTATTGTGTCTGCCTTTTAAAAAAATAATAAATTTTTTTTTTACTTAAAAACAAATTTATTTTTATGCAAAATGAAAAATTTCGCGCGTAATGACAAAACTTCATATAAAAACAAAATCCCAAATGGAAAAATTTTTCATTCTGCGCATGGGCCTTTAGAGACGCCCATCCAGGGTGTTTCTGGTGTTATTTGGGCGGATGTTTAACTTAGCTTAAATTATGGCTGAGTTACCAGCCATGTAATGGTCCCCACTAAACCTATTTGCTTAGATTTAAAATTTCTTTTAAGTATTGTAGCCCTATATTAACGGATCATCAGTTTGGGTTTAGTAGCGATCACGGAACTATCGAACAATGTCATCGACTTTCGTTATTACGGGTGCCCTTGAAACCCAAAAATGCTGCTCTGTTCTCTCGGTTTTTTTAGATGTACAGCAAGCATTCGACTGGGTTCGGTAGCCTTTTCTATAAGATAAATTCTTGGCTTCCTGCTCCATTATACCTGTTAATAAAATCATACCTAAAGAGTCGTACTTTTAACGTCCAAGGTGGAACAAGGTGAGGAGGGCCAGGCTCTTCTGCACATGGACCAATCGCAATCGCTTGCAGAGTAATTTGGAGTTGCTCAACCAGGCATTTCCATGCGTCTACTTGCCATGGGAAAGCTTCAAAAGGTCGGAAAATGGGTGCCGCATGAATTGGACGATAGGCAGATGGAGCGACGCTAAAACACGTGCGAAATCTTGCTCGCCGGACAAAAAAGAAAGTCGTTTCTGCATCGGATTGTGACAGGCGCTGAAGAGTGGATATATTTCGAGAATCCTAAACTTAAAAAATCATGGGTTGATCCCCGCAAAAAAAATTTTATAGTGTGGCCTTGGGCTCAATCCCTCACAATAGTGCTGGAAGCAACATCGATGTTATATCGATGCATCGATGTTTTTTATTTTTTTCCCATCATCAATATTTTTATTTCGATTTTCGATTATCGTCCAAATCCCATTACGGACGAAATATGGGCAATCAACGGCATCGCTTTTTTAGAAAAAAAAAAACAAATCTCAAACGATTCGAAATAGTAGAGTGGACTCAATTTTGGCACTTCGAAAATATTTTAATGTCGAAAACGGGCATGCGCCCGTTGAATTATTGGAAGGTAATACTTCTTAAAGTTTAGCAAGGCTGGCAACCTAGAGAGCGACAAGCGGAGCTCGCTTAAATCAAAAAACGTTGACATGATTTTATATAATAACCATAATGATCTCAAATAAGCTGGAACAGAAAATTTTTTTTGCTATAACTCACAGGCTCACAAAAAAAGTGGGAAATTTTCTTTGTGTAACGCGGCAACCCTGTCGCACTTATCGTCATGTGTTCGTGTATGATGTGTGCATATACTCGATAAAAATAAATTATTTTTGACTGTGCATGAGTTTGTTTTGAGTTGAGTCAAAAAAAAACATTTTAAAATAATTGTCAATATATAACTTGATGTTGGCATAAATATAATCTAAGAATATCAAAGAGTATTTAAAAAATTATTTCAGTATAAAATTTGGGCGTTTTGAAACCGATTCGTCTTAATTCGTCTTGCAACAAAACATTCGTTTTCAAACCACAAAAAAATTCGGTTTGGTGGAATTAGGCGCACCAAACATTCAGTTTCAAAACGAATCCAAATAAAATGGAGCACGGCCGATTAATCTTATGTGAGATATACCAAAAAGTATTTATGCCCATGCTTGGGTATTTCTATTTAACACGAGGGTCATTATTTATAGTATTATATATTTTGTGTTCTGTTCATACTAATGATGTCAGTTGCAAATTGCCACAGTTTGATATTTCAAACCATTTTGTATTTGGCCTTGTTAGGATATTCGTGGAATTCTTCATTACAGCTTTCGGTGTGGACCATATCGACAAGAGTACCATGTGCACCTTTATTCGATTTAAGATGATCATGTCCCACGCGGGTGATTATCACTTACCGCTGAATTTCGCGCAGGTAACCTAAAATCGGCCGTAATTGCAGGATTTTTCCTTAACCATGACCATGCAAGTTGTCATATGTCGGTAGGTCATCCGCATTACAGCCTTGGCATCCGTTTTACAGTCTTGGCACCAATTTTCGAGGTAAAACGGAAAATTTGAATAATTAGTTTACAGATACTCGTAAGTGCATCAATTTGAATGAAAATTATTGATTTCAGTTTGTTGATTTTCCAGTTTAATAGTAAATAATTGCGCTTTCACTATAAGGCCGCAAATATAAAGGGTAGCTCTCGTATGAAAGATTTATTAATTAAAAAGCTTTTCGATTTTGAACACGGTTTTATTTCTAGCTTTTGGCGCTTTGACAAAATTTAATTGGTTGCATGGTTAACACTCTTATGTGTTATATAGATATTTAATATACTTATGTGCTATACATTGACACCCACTTGATATATAATGGCAACTATGTAGATACTCTGTAGTGTATGGTGCTTCATGAGGCAAGAAATAAACCAAGCACTTAACAGTGGCAACAAGTCAAGCAGCAGGCAGTGCCACTTATCAAAACCCAATTAATATTGCTCTTGTATCTATATTTTAAGTGTGTTTGTGTGTGCACACTGCACGACATATGCGATATACATATGTATCTATAGATATTGGCACATAGATACATGCTAGGATACTATGACAGCCAAGACATAGACATAATCAAATTAAAATGCAAATTTATGTGTGAATTAATGCAACATTCAAAAAAGTTGTGCAAAAATAAATATATGAAATGTTTTTTTATGCAATAATACATATGTATACGAGATCTGTTCCAAAAAAAACGTAGTTTTTTAATTTATCTTCCTATGTACAGAGAAATTTTAATTTTGTATAACCTTATTTGTTAGCTAGAAAGGGTATGTTAACTTTATGCAAACCGATAATATATGTAACATAGAGAAGAAGACATCTGAGACCCTCCAAAGTTACCTAAAGCATGTTCCGGGTGAATAGAAATATCGGTACATACCATAAATACATGCCCGTATGAAAGCCTAGGTCTCTGAACTTTCGAGTGAGCTCACTTATTTTGTCACGGAAAACAAAATAAATTTATTTTTATAATATCGGGATTATATTATTATATAAATAACTCCCACAGGGGTATTTTTCAGCACCTTAAAAAAAAAAGGTATCGTAACGCATTTATTATTTGTCTAAAGGGCTTATAATTTCTGGACTATCACCGTGCTTTGGTAATTGAAAATGGGAAATCGGATTCAAACCACATTAAAAATTCGTTTTGGTAAAATTGGGAGCTCCAAACATGTGGTCTCAAAACGAAGCCGAACAAAATATTGTAATAAAATATACCGATTCATTTTACGGAGCATGGCCGTATAATTTGATTTTATTTTTATCGTGATTTCTAATGCCTTAGATATTAAATTTGTGGATCTGCAGAGGCCAATAAAATCTCAAAAAGGTCTTCATTTATTTGGACTTCGAAATCTGGCGCCTATGTTTGTAATTCCTTTTTTTGGACTCCTGATTTTCTTCCGACAACTCTATAATTGGCAAACACTAGTATTCAGTTAAGTTTTTATCATGCGCCAATATCTTATCTGGATGCTTTTTGACTAAAATTATCTTTTAATATTTGTATTGTCAACTCCAGTGTTTCGAGCAGCCACTTCGTGCTTGTTAATAAATTTTGGCAACCAATTTTCATGACCACAACATCGGAACTAATTGAATGGCGTGAGTCAACCGATATTTCAAAAACCTCAGCAACTTTAATTATACGGCCGTGCTCCGGAAAACGAATCCGCACATTTTTTGGTGCTCCCAATTCCACCCAACCGAATTTTCCATGTAGCTTGATTTTTTGCAAGAGGAATAGGTTTCAAAACTCACAAATTTTAAATTGAAATAATTTTTAAAATATTCTTTAATATACTTGAAATATGTTTATTTTTATCGTACTCCAACACATGACGATAAGTGCGACAGGGTTGCCGCGTTACACAAAGAAAATTTCTCTCTCTCTAAAAAACAGCTAAGTCGTGTTTAATTCCATAAATATTGTTGCTAAAGTAATATTTTTGTGTAATTTTATTTAATATAAAGAATAATAAGGAATTAGCAATATTTTAATGAAAATTAAATGTGAACAACCTATAGTAATGGAAAGGTGCAAAACTGCGGCAACCATGTCGGCTATTTTGTATCAAACAAAAATAATTTCGCGCCAACGCGAAAGATAAGGAAAATATACGAAATCATCGAAAATAAAAAGGGACGTTATCGAAAAAAAAAATCGTTTTTCGGAGCACGCAAAACCGAATCCGAATAAAATTGTTCGGTTTGGTTGTTTCGAACACGGGGGCACGGCTGATTATTTAAAACGTTTGTCTCGTGTATAAATTCGTTTATTCAATTTTATTTTTTGTACAGTATTAAATAATTTCCCTTTTTTTTATTTAAAGATTAATACTAACTGAAGTGGCATCATTATTATCATCCTTGTGGATCTTTGTCAAGAAACTGTACCACATTTGTTCTGCTCAAAGTTGACTTGACAATTAATTTTTACACAAAATCTAATACAGATTTCTTGATCCACTTTTTTTTTTTAACATAAAATCGTCTAGCACATATTGTATATACCTTGAAGAATTTGTAAACAAAAGCCTAGAGATTGAGAATATTTTCATAATATATAAAGATCCTATACTCGAAAAATCATAAAAGAAATTTTAAATTTTGATTTGAACAAAAATGGATTGTAGAAATGAGCCAATTCGATTCATCATCATCATCATAGTTGGCTCTACAACTCTTGTCGGGTCTTCGCCTGCTTCAGCATGAGTCTCCAACTTGATCTGTCTCGCGCCCTTGCTCTCCAAGACCGAATACCAAGATCTTGCGCATCTTGGTCGACTCCATCAATCCATCTTAGTTTTGGGCGTCCTCTTGATCTGTTTTCGCGGCATTTGCCAAATAGGATTTTTTTCGGAGGATAGGTCTCGTCTGCTCTTATTAAGTGCCCGGCCCATCTTAATCTATTCACTTTTATCTGCGTTATTATATTGGCCCCTTTGTGTAGTCTTTCAAGCTCGTGGTTGTATCTCCTTCTCCATACTCCATTTTCGCATACGCCTCCAAAAATGGTTCGAAGAACTTTTCTTTCATAGATACTTATTTTGTTTTCATCAATTCGATTTACTTTGTAAAAATTTTAACTATCATATTTCTTAAAAAAATGTGTTTTATTTTCTTTAAAAATGCCAATCACCATTAAAAAAAAAAGTTTTTTCTTTAAATGTTTTTTTTTCAAATAAAATTTTTTTTTTAAAAAACTTGCAGCTTATTTTCAATTAAATAAAAGTTGATATCTAAAAAAACAACAAAAAAAGAGAAAATGTATTTCTAACATATGAATTGAACTGCATTATAAGTTCTTTAGATTCTGTCGTCAATTGTTAACTTTTTTTCTTTTAAACAGCCATCGCACATACATCAAAGAGAATATAAAAAGCTAATTTTAATTAAACTCTCAAATAATAAAGTGCTGCATTAATTACCAATTATCTATGTTAGGCATAAAAATCAAATATTGTAACTCGAATGGATGCCAATTCATAATTCAAAACATTTTATGTGACAGCTTTCGTTTTCATTAAGTCAATATTTTCCATAATTTATTGCCGATTTGATAGTTTAAAACACGGCCACTGTCGCGCTAATTGTATCTTAATGGCGTTGAAAAACAACAACAACAACAACAAACTGCTGCTGGAAAATGCTTTTAAAAAGATACGCAACGTGGCGTATACTTAATCAATACGATTTACGTTTGACAGTTGCATGTAATGGACAAATGGAAGGAAGGACATAGTTTATTGACGTGCCAATCTAAAAGATGAAAACTGGTAGTTATTTGGGTGGCCATGCAACAATATGGCTTAAGTCGTAAAAACAACAACAACAACACACACATATATATAGTATAATTAAAAAACACTTAACATAAATTGATTTTCATACACTCGCATTTGCGTGACTTGCAAATTGAACCAGTTCCAAACGAGGTTCCGTACTGTCTTCAAATTAAATTCTTAACGTTTTTCAGTAATTTGAAAGAGCTGTTATATTACAGTTGACACAATAATAGCAGATCTCTTTCTCCTGCTTGGTTAGAGAGTTATTGTTTAAATGACCAGCTTACATAAATGTTACTACATATAAAGGCTTATATGAATGACTGTTCCGAAATTCAATACCGGTTCTGACATGTCGTTATGATTGCTGCGTTACAGTGTTGTCTATATCTTTGGTGGTTACCAGATATTGTTGGAAAGATAGACAACTTGGAGTAATTTCCAACTGACTTATTTGAACGATCAATTTTATGTTAAAGGATGTTCTATTAAGTGTTTTTCTTAGGTTGAATTATATTTTTTCCCATATATTTTGTGGTTACCAGACACCTTGTTCCATAATTTTTGTCTATATAACAGATAAGCAAGCAGCTGGACGTTTGTGTACTTAAGATATGGGTAAGAATTTTTGGCTTCTTAGGAGAATACTAAAAAGGACAGAGAGTTTGTCGTTAGTTAGAAAATGCTTGAAGGGTTTTAAGCCCACTCGCATTAATCTACTCTAAAATTAGTTTATCCAAAAATATGCAAATTAATGAGAAACAAAAGAAATCTTAAAAAATTGTATAATATTTCAAACCAAATAGTATATCATCTTGACTTTTGAAGCTGATTTTGATATTGAGATTAAAATTCCTGTTAATAGAGAGTGCACTTGATTTTAGATGTGTATTAACAAAGAAATTCCTCATTTGAGAATGCTATGGTTTTTAGAAAAAGTGTTCTCAGTATTAAGTTTTAATCTGGAGTGACACACATTTAGAGATTTTTGCTTCGGTTGGCTTGCAAATCTCTAGTAAAAACCGTAGGTAAAACAAACTTTTAGAGGTTTTAGTATTCGGATGCTTGTTCCCGAATATTTACGATTTAATGGTCGCTACTGTTTAAAAATAATCTTATTATATTAATAAAATTTTTAAGAGCGGTTTAAAAAGATTACACAGACCAACATGGTTTAGTTGTTGGAAAGCTATAGGTAATTTTCGAAATAATTTGCTGCGTAGAGTCCGAATCCGGGGCCAGAATTGGCCTATCACGTCAGGATTTTGAGATATTTGAGGTTATTTACCCGAAAAACTGTGTTTTTTCCTACTTTTGAGGTTATGTACAGGGTGCAAAAAACTGGTTTAGTTGTTGCGAAGCTAAGGGTCATTTCCGAAGTAATTTGCTGCGTAGAATCCGAATCCGGAATCAGAATTGGCCTATCACGTCAGGATTTTGAGATATTTGAAAAAATGTCGTTTTTCGGGTGCATAACCTCAAATATTTCAAGATCCTGACGTGATGGGCCAATTCTGACCCCGGATTCGGACTCTACGGAGCAAATTACTTCGGAAATGACCCTTAGCTTCCCAACAACTAAACCAGTTTTTTTTTTAACTTGGCGAAAAAAAATCGTAAATGATCGCTTGAACTTTTAAGTTAAAGGGTAAGAGTGGTACTAAATTATGTAATTGGAGTGACTGACCACAAAAATTTGTTGCACCCTGTACATAACCTCAAAAGTAGGAAAAAGCACCGTTTTTCGGGTAAATAACATCAAATATCTCAAAATCCTGACGTGATAGGCCAATCCTGGCCCCGGATCCGGATTCTACGCAGCAAATTACTTCGAAAATTACCTGTAGCTTTCCAACAACTGACATGACCCCGGTAGTTGTAGGCCTGTGATATTTATTCTTGGATTATTCAATAGCTAATAGTACATTTTTCAACTTTTTACGTTCAATTTCTGCAAAATAAATTTTAATACTTATGCCGCCCAACAATTGATTGTGAATGACAACCCTATGAGCCATGAGTTTTTAATTTTGAGCTAAAGTGCACCAACGATTCTGAGAAGCTAATGATGCAGATAAGTCAAAAACGTGTTTTTCATTTTTTTTAATTATGACTCAACTACTGAATTTTTTTAAATATTTTTGATTTAATCTTAGTTGTTAATAGAGCTCTTAAAAAAATTTTATTTTATTTTTAGCCAACAATGTGCTGATATTGATACAATATGAAATTTTCTTATTTTTTTAAGTATGTTCATTAAATAATATGTTAGTCCCAATTATTTATATAGTGTAAATATTAAACAAATCGAATTGGTGCCACAAAAATATAAATAAAATCAAAATTTTTTACCTTTAATTTTTTTTTTAAGTGATGAATTTTCAATAAAAATTTTATACAATTTTCTTCTTTTGACAATAATTTTTTTTTTGTAAAAGATAATACATTTTTAAAAAATTTTATTTTAACATTGTTGCACCAAATTAATTTTATTCATACCATACCATGTAACTCTTAAGTTTCTTTGGTTTTGCACGTTAACACTGAATATAATATTTTACTAGAGCTTTTGTTACAATTAAAATCTTGATTTAAATCATTTGGTATATTAAATTAAATAGATACAGATAACTCAGAAATTGTATAAGCTTTTTAAATAGCAACGTTTTTTTTTTATTAAAATTTTATTTAGTGTTGAATTTAATCAAACTTCGAGTAAAACTAGAGATATCTCACCACTGTGCCTATTGACCGCAATAATATTTCGAATTTTTTTTCTTGTTTTTTGGGTGTACATTTTCAACACAGATTCACTTTTCACCTACACACGTAAAGAAATACATATGTATTTACATGCGCTTTTGGCCCACTGCAATATGCATAAATGTTAAAGCAGCACAACAAATTGGCCAACACTCTCTGTAAATAAGTTAGTGGGCGTTTTGCCGGCTGAGGGTGCGGCTGCGATTGTGGTTTATGCCTTCGTCTAATGCAAATATGGCCTAATGCACTTTTTGTGTGCAATGTGCAAAAGAGTTACAAAAAATCAAAAAAAAAAAAATTTACTTATTTAGATAAATTTATAGCTTGGCCTAAAAGCTAAAATAAAGAAATGCTAGGAGAGATTAGTGTACAAAAAAAAGTGCAAGTTGTTGAAAGCTCATTGAGTCTGCTTAAGATAAGTCTTTTATTGCATATGCACTGCGTAGTATAAAAGCTACAAATATGCAATACAAAGCTAATACAACAACAATATCTAACACATATGTAGTATGTGTACCTATATGTATACAACACAACAAATTCCAATACAAGTCATGAAAATGAAAGGCCAAGACGTCATTACTAATCGCCTCTATGGAAAAAAATTATATACATATATAAAATTACGTAGACTACAAAAAAACCAAAAAACTCAAAAGGTAATCTATGTAATAAGCTGCGGCTACGATTTTATACCCTTTCAGATTAATCGATAACTTGTAAGCGATCGATGCAATACCTAATAGTATGATGCCATATATAAGTATTAAAAATAAAACGTGTGCCGTCATGAGATCCACGTCAATAACGAATTTCCGTTCGCTTATCATATCATATCAATATATTTTTTTTTAAATTAAAACTAATAAATTATGTATATATTAAAAAATACTTATTAAATAAATAATATAAGTTTAACTCAATATTGTAAGCAATTTAAAAAAAATTAAAAGTTATGCACAAAAAATAGTAAAGTATACAGAAAAACTAAAAAAACATCGTAGAAAAAAATTGTTGTTTTCTTAAACCAAATTAAAAATGATTAATAAAAATATTAAAAAATACTTAATTAGAATATAATGTAAATTTCATTTAATATTGTATGAAAATGATTAATAAAAATATGAAAAAATACTTAATTAGAATATAATGTAATTTTCATTTAATATTGTATGAAAAATATTTTGTATTTTAAAAAATATGTACGATATTTTAATTAAAAAAAAAAAAAAAAAAAAATGCGCATGTTAAAGTTGGGCATGGCCGACTTTACAAAACCCTGTGCCATAACTTAAGGCCAGCTTATTATGGCAATATACATATATAAAAATTAAAGAAATATAAAAAAAAATGGTTGGACAGGGAAGCGAATTTTGGTCATTAGACGTTAAGTTTTGAGGCCAACATTAATTTTTTATTTCTCATTTTTTAACCCATAAAAATTGTAGAAATTTCGGAGTCGTTTTAAAGCCACATGTTTGGTGCTCCCAATTTCACCAAACTCTTTGTTGTAAGAGAAACTAAAACGAATTGGCAAAATAAATTCCAAAATGTACGCATATTAAACTGTTTAATCATTTTTTTTTAAATATTCTTAGATTATTTTTATGCCAATTTCAAATTAGATATTTATTTATAATTTTTTAAAACTATTTTTTGATTTTCACAATTCAAATCGAACTTTTGCTATACATTCACATACACAAATATAATGCAGGTCTTGCATAAAAAAATAGTTGCTTTTAATAAGAGAATAGCATAGTCGTGGTTAATTGCTATCGAAAGATGTAGATTAGTGCCAACAAAGAGTAAGAAACATGGGAAGGTAACGAAAGCAAAAATGCGGATTTGGGAGCACGCAAAAACGAACAAAAATTATTCGTTTTGGTTTTTCGATACCGATGCAATTTCGAATATAGAATTTTGAAATTATTTTGGGGGTGGAAGGGGGCTTCGCAGAAGAAAGAAATATTAACTTGTTTTGGATGTTCGTATAAGGAGTCCAAATGTCAGTCTTAATTGTAGCTCTTATTAAGACTGACGGACTGACAAGCCTAGATGCATTTTTTTTGTCCTCCTCACCTGCTTCAGGAGGGTTTTCGATGTCGCCTTCTCTATGTTTCCAACGTTTATACAAACTTAATATACTCCTTATTTTTGGTTGTATTTTTCCTTGGTCGCAACTGCGGCCGCTCCTAGGTGGAGCATAGGGCGGAAATCTTTCTTATTTTTGGTATAGGTTATAAAAAGATTCATATATTCTGTTATGTATTTTTACGCGCTGATGGTCCAAGGTGTCTAAGTCCTATCCTAACCTCAGCGCATATATCTTAACAGTATAATTTTTTTTATTTATTAATAATAATCAAAATAATATTTTTAAACTAATAACCAAAATTGAAGATTTCCTATAGCCTATAGACTTCGACTAATATTTTTCTATTAAAAATATTTGAAAGCAGCCAAATAAAATACATAGTTTTGTAAATCCGAGCTATTATTTAAAAATACTAATTTTTTTAACTATATTTATTTTTATTTATTATAAATATTAATTATGTTAATGATAAATCTGAATTGTGTCCCTAAGTACCTTTAAGGCTCCCTTCTAGCCTTCAAACCTTCTCGAAACAAAGTGAATTATTTGGGATTTTTCTAACTGGTTAACATTTAGTATCGATATTTTGTGGCCGACCAAGTGGCATATTCTTCTGCTGGCTGAAGAGAGAATTCCTATTCAATTTCAGATAGTGTTAGAGTCCGTAATGCTCAAATTGCTCAGGTGTCTCGGAAGTCTGTAAAATGCCGTAAGCAAGTAGTGTTCTGATAATTGCACAATAGAAAGATTTATGGGTATATGTATTTTTATAGTATATTCATAACCTCAATCTTCAGAATGCTATATTTTGCTATTTATTAAAAAATACAAATTTTCCAAATTTATTTTATGAATTCCGATTGGTTGCATCGCAAAAAAAAGTGGTTCCTTTCACTTTCGTTCGTTATAAAATCGAATTGAAATACCTATTTCAAATAGAACTGAGTCTCAGCGTATAAAGTAGTCTCTTAGAACTTAACTTCTATTCAGAAAGAGGCATCAAATCAGTTTGTCTAAATGATATTTTTTTTAGTTCTGTACATTTCGCCAAGCTTGGTAACTTCTTTTCAATAACTGTGCTTATTGGCATAACCAGTTAAGTCTTTTTTTTTAATAAAACATTTTAGACTTGTATTATACGAAACCAAAAGTTATTAAAGGTCTATGTTAAATAGAGATACAACTTTATAAACATCTATAGTTTTGCAGACAAATACTTTGGAAGGCTTTGAGTTCGTCTCTGTTATAACTTTTAATATTAATCTATAAGTGAAATTATTTTTATAATGCATGCAGTAAAATAACCCACTTTGTATGATCTCACATTATGCTCTATTATGATGAAAACACTATTAAATCTGGGACATTCCGGCATATTCAAGTCAATTTAAAATTTTTCAAAAAATGTTGAGTTTTTTCACTACTTTTTTGTGGGGGTTGGTTTTAGTCAAGCGTGATCTTGTTATCTATAGCATTCGGATATTCCTTTTTATAATACGATCTGCTTCCTATGAAATATATATTTATAAGCGACCTAAACAAAAAGACCTGTTCTACTCATAGACGATCAGATTAAACATTTTCTAAGCCTGCTTGAGAGCAATGACGTCAACAATTTTGAGGTTAGAGAAGATAATGCTAATCACACTAATGCAGTCCTTTGGAATAATAATTCATTCAAAACACAAACTAAAGTAAGCTGAATAACATTAGTTTACAAATTTAAGCGTCATCGAGTGAACCTTCGTAAAAAGTGTTTTTTTGGGTAATTTGGGGTCAAGAAACACGAAAATGGCAACCTTTTTTCTTAAGCACCGTTTTCGAGATATTTTGGAAAAACATGATTTCAGTTATTTTTCAATATCTCGTAAACAAAATTTTGTATCGACATGAAAGACGACAAGAAAGGTATTGATTTGCTCTTTACATAAACATAAACATATTTTTAAATATTTTTTTTCGTTAATAAAAAGTAATCCGAAAGTTTGTAATTTTGAAAAATGGTCAAAATTTTCGACTTTGGTTGCTTGTAACTTCTATAATTTTGACTTAATCTGTACATAAATATATATCACTGTAAAGAGCAAATCAATACCTTTCGATCTAATCGCCTTTCATGTCGGTACAAAATTTTATTCACGAGATATTGAAAAATAACTGAAGTAAGTGCCCAAAACATGTTTTTCGAAAATATCTCGAAAACGGTGCTTAAGAAAAAAAAAAGGTTGCTATTTTCGTGTTTCTCGACCACAAATTTCCCAAAAAAAACACTTTTTTACGAAGGTTCATTTTTCGTGTAAACTAGTGTAATCAACCATTAAAAGTTGTTTTTGTCGAAACGATGAACATATGGACAAACGTATAAAAAACATCGTATGGTTACTAGGGTTAATACAACATTTTTGGAATAATATTTAAATTGTTTTTCATATTGTTTTAAGTTTATTAAATGTACAATCGATCCTTATAGACAGTTTTCTGTAGTCCTTGTAGAACTTAAAGGAACTCGTATATATATCTTAAAGTACGTTCAGAACAGGATCGATAGAGTTTAAGCAAATTCAATTAAAATGAAATTAATTTCAAGAGCGATGTTTCGATTTTTTGAAAGTTTTTTTTTATATATAAAATGAATTAAATAAACGATATAGATAGGTATATGATTATTTTTTATTGTTTGAAAGCTTGAAAAATTTTCTTTTCGGAAATGCTAAGTCAAAAAGTTACAGATTAGCATTATAAAAAAATAATTACTGTTCACTCCAAGCCATTGTAAAAGTAAGGGACGGTAGTAGAAAGAATTAAAAATATTAAATTATACGGAACGAATACATGACCGTTTTATAGTATCGGCAAGGGTATAAAAAGTATCTGTAGACGTCACACTAAAACTTTAATCGACAAATGGGCTTGTTGCAAGTGCGCTAGACTGCTTGGAGGACGCCTTGTCGACCACGAAGACCAAAACAACAACAACAACAACAGATACTACAACAACACAACAATATCCAGCTGAGCAACAAAATGCTGCAACTTGGCAGCTTAGCAACTCACTTGAAAAGTTTTTGGCGCGCAGGCGCCTGGCTCAAAACTTTTAACAGACGTTTTTAGGTTTGGCCAGCTCAAGTACTGCTATATATCTTATGTACACTTGGTATATAATATATACATACAATATACATAAATACTGGGCACCGGCTGTGTAGAGTGTTAGCAGCATACAGTGGCAGTGGCAGCGGCAGAGGCAGCGACAGCGTCTGTTCAACTTGTTGAATAGTGCATGCTTTATAGACAGTTTTTTAGTTGTTATACACTATTATACTTAGTGCATTAGAAGTACCTACTATAAATTTGTCAACAGGTTTGTAACAACCGGAAGATGTGGCTAAATACAATATGTATATGTATTTAACTTTAAAAGGGAAGAACTTATGCAAAGTCACACTGCAAATTAAATATTAAATTCGTACGCTATACTACTAGGGGGTTCCGCCCCCTGTGAGCTTCAACTACCCCACCACCTTCGACGCGTGGCTTAATATCTCCTCGTTTCTTTACCATTTTTGAAGTAGAGGACTAGTTGCATTTTTTGTATAGTTGTACTTCGATTCGATGAAAAACATTCTCCCTATACAAATTTTGAGCCACCATTTCCACCACTTGTAGGCAAAAAACTCAAAAATACTTCCCTGGTACAAACCTTACCCATAAAACAAAGCTCCATGCTAAATTTTAGTTTTTTAGCTCTTACTGTTTGTGCTGTCCGTTGATTGGTCAGTCAAGTTAAAAAGTTTTATAAAAACATATATTGGTTATCTAGATGAGAGTTTTTAAAGATATTTTTGCCTTCTGCCGATCTATCACATAATATAGTCTAAGCAATCGAATAGTCAAAATTTATCGGCTCTTGTAAATACGAAAATATGAATCGAGTTGTGGGTTTCATAGGCCATAATGTATAAACTTCATTAATACAGGTCGCCAGGCCTCTTAAAATTTTGATTCCTGTTAAAAATATATAATTATATTATTTTCGTTTAAAAAAAATGTCAAAATAACACGAAAAATATCGGAATATCGAAAGGAATCAATCCCGTTTCCAAATCCTTTATTTTAATTTCAGTAAATACTTAACAACCAGAATTGAATTAAAGTTGATCATGTCTGCTCGATAAGTCGGAATCGGTTTCAAAATCCAGGAAACCGATTCCGACTTATCGATCAGACCATGATTCCTATATGTTTAGGTTTTAGGAAATTTCGCGCGGAATGACAAAACTTCATATAAATAAAAGTCCCAAATGGGATTTTTTTTTTATATGAAGTTTTGTCATTCTTCGAATTAAGCGACCCCAAAAAAGGGGTATACGACTTTTTCTTTTTGTAGGGTATACCGCTGTCGATCCTCGCCGCAATTGATTCGTTATTATATTTTGTTGTTGTTTTGTTTTTTTTGGCTGCTCAGTTTATTCATTTATCGGTTTTTTGTCTAATGCTTTTGATTATGTGAGCAGTTGTTGTTGGTTTTGTTGTTTTTGCTGCTGCTGCTGTTGTTGCATTGTTGTTGTATTTGTTTGCCTTGGAGCAACACTTGTGCGCCTGGCTTTTGTTTTACTTACATATTTTACGAGTTTGTTCGCATTGACTTAAATGTTAAAGTGACTTGAGCTAGGCTAAAACTCTTCTTAGCCAGCAGTTAAGCAATTATGGAGTAGTAGACCATTAGTTGAAGCTATCATGCGATTATATAGCATTTATATTCACACTGAGCTCATAATCTTGGCATCTTCAGAAGCATTCTAATTACAATGGTGGTTTTTTATTTTCTTTTTTTTACGCTCTTCTGGCTATAACTTACCGCTGGCCAAATAATTGCAACAGTTTATATAGGCGTGTACACGCCTATCCCCTAAAAGCCAAAAAACAGAGGAATAAAAATGCACACCTATGTAGAGTACCATATGCTAAACTATATAACAGAAAACACAATGGGCTACTTTTACTGATATTGCGACTTAATACATATGTATTACATAGATATCTTTCACTTGGGATCTTTTTGTTTCAAAATACTTACTACTAACAGTTTGGCAACGCTGGCCGCGACGTTGACGACGACGCTGCCAACGTCAAATGATATAATCGAGAGAGTTAATAGCACCGTGGAATAGAACTAAATTTTCAGCTTACTACAATGCTCGAAATTAAGAAAACTAAATTATACCATATATTATAAAAAAAGGAAACACAAAATAAATTAGAAATGCTTAACCAAAGGTTATGGGATATTTTTCAATAATTTTTTTTTGTCTTTATGAACGAATATAGCTTCGAAATTTTGTATACATATATATCTTTATACTTTTTCTTTAGTCACGCCCCCCTCATCACCAAGTAATTTTAAAGTTACTGCTGTTGGATAAATGTGGAAATTAAAAATCGTTAAAATTATGGCAAATATCATTTTATCGCTTTATTAAAGAGGCTTGATGGTGTTGGCTCGCGACCCAGGTAGCTTACTATAGGTATTTTCTAAGATTTGCAAAATGGCGTGTCCATGATGCCCGCCGAAAGGAAGAAAAGTTTTTTTTGTAATTATACCACGCTTTGGGTATGTAAATATGGGTTTTTGAGTACGCTGATCGCGAATCTGCGGTAAGAATATAAAAATTACAAGATGGAGGATCCAAAATGGCCACCGGAGAGTAAAATCATTTTATGGCAAAAGCTTACAAATAAGAATTTTTGGGGTTGCTATTTTAGTACAGTAAAAATAGACCAAAACAGGGGCTGACCTGGAAAAAATTGCACACTGAAATTTCTCTTGCTTAATGTATTAAGAACCATCCAAAAAGTCTAAAACCAAATTGGAGACCTCCTCCCCCCGTAGGGTATTCCGTTATTTTGACATATGTTTGAGCCCATTTATCTCGAATTCTATAAGTCGTCCACAAAAACTTCGAATGCGAAAAATATTCAAAATTGAATTAAAAATTTTATTTATACTGGAAGGTATACCCAGAAGCTTATATTTTAGGCGGTAAAGCGCGCCCAAGTTACTGTAACGCAGTTTTTCGAATTTTTACTCACCTCCTTGCCCTTTTTTGTTTTTGATGTGTATCAAAACATTGTAGATCTCAAAAAAGTACACAAGACTGGTTTTTAAATCATGTAAGTATCTCTAGCAGTTTCCACGATATGACGATTAAAAGTCTTCCTGTGCCTTGAAAAACATGCAAGCGCATCGCCGCAGCTACACGCAGGGGGGCGCTAAAGTGCTGAACGTAGCGCAGCGCTTGCTTGGTTTTCAAGGCGCGGGAAAACTTCAAAGCTTTATAACTGGCAAACTACTAGAGATACTAACATGATTTAAAAACCAGTCTTGTGTACTTTTTTGAGATCTACAAATTTTTGATACACACCAAAAACAAAAAAGTGCAAGGAGGTGAGTAAAAATATGAAAAACTGCGTTGTAGTAACTTTGGCGCGCTCTACCGCCTAAAATATGAACTTCTGGGTGTACCTTCCAGTACAAATAAAATTTCTAATTCAATTTTGAACATTTTTTGCATTCAAGGTTTTTGTGTACGACTTATAGAATTCGAGATAAATGGGCCGCCACATATGTCAAAATACAGAAAACCCTACGGGTGGAGGAGGTCTCCAATTTGGTTTTAGACTTTTTGGATGGTCCTTTAAACATTAAGCAAGAGAAATTGCAGTGTGCAATTTTTTCCATTTTGTACCATTTGTTACAAGGTATAAAGGTATTATTCGTGAATTAAACAAATTTTGCATCTTAAGGGGTAACAGCAGTGTAGAATTTTCAGAAATTAAATTTTTTTTTTAGACAAAAAAAATTGTTCTTCCACTTAAAAGCGTCGGGCCAGTTTTAAAGCTTTAAGGCCCCTACGCAGACACGAAAAATAAACAAAACTTTATATAAAAAAACGCTCACAAAAGTTTGGTCACAAACTGTTCTTGCAGGTGGTATTTAGACCAGTGTTGCTCGTTTTTTTGTTTTTTAAATGCCAGTAGCAAATCATAGATGGCGCACTCAGCAAAAACAGCTGTTCGGTTTTGGCGCCACAAACAAAACTTATGTGCAGCTAGTTATTTTGGACGCGAAATTTATGGCTGGTCGACAAAATCGTTGCGCATCGTTGGGAAAGGATGGGAAAATAGCTATAATAATAAGATAATTCAATTGTAAGATAATACGTCTATGCAATTCGTCCACACTCAGATCTGCGCATTAAATATGGGTTCAACCAAACACTCCGCCTTTTCCTGGGTTTTGCCTCCTCGCGTCGCTTCTTTTTCTCATCCAACAATTCAATTGCAATGAGTGTCATTATTATAGCATTGCGTACACAAAATAGCATAAGTAATAAACGTTTATGATAATTCATGTTTTTATGTTTTATTTCGCGCCTTTTAAAAATTAGCTATTTGTTAACAAAAAGCAGCTGATTATCGATAATTATTCCGATAAAATGCACATTTTGTTATTAGAGACACACTGTTCATTTCGTGATCAAAACAAATCTGTCTTTTTGCTGGTGGCTGTTTTCGTGTCTGCGTAGGGGCCTTTAAGCGCGTTTTTCTCGAAACTACTTTTTTTCGAATGGCTTCATGAATAACTCAGTCAATTTGTATCCGATCGATTTGAAATTTTGGCAAATTTATAACATAATTTTCTAGTGAATCACGTAGGATAATGTCAAAATTATAAAAACTTTTTATTTTACAAATCATTTTTCATTATTTTTTTTTTAAAAACCAAAATTTTTTTTTAAACATACAATTTTTTTAAATTGATATTTTTGAAAACACCTATGTGGTTCACTTGCTTTTGGTCCATAGTTTAAGAGTAAAAAAATTTCCTTATGTTTCAGATCAAAAAGTTGCAGCCGTGGAGGCCTCTCCATGTACACGTAGGCACCATTTTGTTTTTTATTACTTTGAAAAAATTGATTTTTGTAGCTCAAAATATGTATAATAACGTCACTTATTTGGATTTCGAATATAAAATAATGTTTCCTTGAAAAAAATAAAAAAATAACCTTAAAAAATCATGCTCCACACTGGTGTTACACCTTAAAGACATGAAAATGTTTGCAAAATCCGTAAAAATTGACAAACGTTGCCTTAAATTTATTGCGTTTGAAAAACGTATAACTCGAGTAACATTTTGTTTGTTAACTAGAGGACAATTAAATTAAACATAAGAGCGAACAAACGCAGTATTTTTTCAACGACAAGCAATCCTTTACCATTTCTTGGAAAAATTTGTTGCACGAAAGCTCTAAACATGGATTTGCTAGAATTTCGTCTACTTAGAAGTTAAGTTATGCTACAGGTGCTCAATTATTAATTGTATTTGTTTGCGCTCAGAAAATCAAAAGAAACCAAATTTGATATGTCTGGCAATATAAGTGGCAAGGTAGTATAACAAGTGCATTTTAATTAAGATAAAGGTAAAACTGCAGACATGGCTTTAATCTAATTACAAAAAGAGCATGACGTTTAAAGCCGTGCCCTAAATAAAGATAGACTAAGCACAAAATATTGTACAACTAAACTAACAAAGCTAACATTAAGGGATATGAGGAAAATACATACTCTTTAAGCCTATGGAGACCCTTAAAAAGGAAAGTGATGGGGGAATTTCATGCTTAACCACAAATTTGAATTGAGTATTGTTTTTATTACCAGCTACGAAAAGATTTTTTAGACCAAAAAAAGCAGAGATTTGGTATAAAAACACGATATATCGATTGCGGGAAGTGAGTGAATCGGATCGAACAAAACTTTATGTGGCTTTGTTTATTAGGGCAACAAAATTTGTTAACTCTGGATCGATTGCTATTTTTATTAAATTTTTAAAGCTAACTTTTAATGGTAGAATCATTTGGTAGTGGAAGGAGCAAGCTAAAAGAAGGAAAAATAATATATTTAATTAACTTATAAGCTCTAGGACAGACGGATAACCCTCTTGACTTTAGTGGGGGTGACTTTGACGGGTTTTCTCCTTTTCTAAACATATATTTGCCCTTACCTCGTTTTTTTACACAAAAAATATGAGATATATTATACAAAAAAAAAGTGGTTTGAAATTAACATATGACAGGGACATATGCATTTTCAGACGGGGATTTGAAGGTTTTTTAAGCCGCTGATTTGGATTTCAGATTCGGCTTCAGCGGCTCAATTTCTATAAGTGTAACCCAGTTACATATAAAGTTCACACAACTATTTTTTTTGTTTGAGGGCCTGTGTAATTGGGCAGAGCCTAAAGCCTGGGCTTGGACCCTATTAAGGGGGCTTTTTCTAAAAAAATCACCAAACAGTGAATACAATTTAAGCCAAGCTTTAATCACGGTTGCCACACTTGGAGAAAACTGGTACTTAATTCCTTGTTGCCGCGTAGAGTATTTTTTGCTTTCGATTGCCTTAAACTAAAATGGTTTGAAATTGCTTATCGATCAACAATTAAAACTTAAATGTAATCCTGAAATACAATACTATATGGTATGTACAAGAATCGGAACTAACGAATTTAAAAGTGAACGGCTTACAATCATATTTCTTATCTGTTGAAAAAAAATTTCTTTGAGTTAAAATGAACAATTCATATAGATAGCTAGGGTTTAGAAAAATCCCCATCACTATGAAAATTTTACTTTGAGCTGGTTCGACTTTTGTAGCCCTTTGAGTTTTGCAATGAGGATATTAATTATTATTATTATAACGCCAGCAAGCGTCATTTCTAGCGAAAAACATAAGAAACATTTAAAAATTTCTAGCATACGACTTCGATGACCTTATTTCACAAGGGGTTATGTTAAAATTATTTAATGTAAAGTTTTTTTTTGTTCCCTAATATTTTATACCCTGTACCATATGGTACAAAAGGTACATAAAGATTGTGCCATCCGAAAATGAATTTAATATACAGAAGACGTCGAAGACCTCCAAAGTTACCTAAAGTATGATCAGGGTGACTAGAGAAGTCAATGTACCCATGACCATCTGTCCGTCCGTATGTACGGCTAGATCTCGAAAATGGTAAGAGCCAGAGCAACCAAGCTTTCAGATTAGTTCCTTTATTACTCTACGGAAGACAAGTTTATTTATTTTTTTGTAATCGGGGTAATAATATATATTATAGCTCCCATATAATTGCTTCAGGGGAGCTCAAAAAAAACCAAAAGTATTAGATGGGTAATTCGTTTGTTTATGAAGATATCGTAGCCGAATTTTACTTTACCAAATTTGATCAAAATCGTTTGAATATATATTGCTCCTATAGGACTGATAGGTCAAAAAACGTTTGGTGCGAAATTCGTCAGTTTTTTGTTTTTATTTATGAAGATATCCTAACCCTTAGCAATCTTATGTATGATTTAATTGCAATGTGGTGGGTGGTACAGGGTATCGCAAAGTCATCTGTGCTCGATTTTTACATACGCTGTCGTTTTGTTTACAATCTGTATTGAAAATAATAGCAATAGAAAGTTTCCATTGAATCCTACTATTATATTTTACATAAATATATTGAATGTGTCCAATTGATCTATCCATACGATCGAGAATGTGTAGCCTTAAGTTTTCTTATTGCTGAACTGTTTAAGTGAACTAAATTTACTAAATTTCGTTTATTTATTGTTTTACAAAATTAATTTTTCAATCTTTTTTCTTTGGCCTATCAACCAGGACATTCGTTTTGTTTTTAAACTAAGTTGCTGCCGTTTTGCTTTTATATGGGATTTCCATGTAAGTTTGCGAGCGATGAAGAAAAATATTATCTATTTTGTGCATTCTGATTTTTTCAAGTGCAACCCGACACTAACTGTCTTTCTTTAATGAAGTGAACATCATGGGTTTTGCTTTAAAAAACTGATGTTTTAACCACTGTGCTGTGTCACGGCAAGAGAACGCATACGCAAAACGGCAAACAAACTTGCTGCGCATGCGCCGCCAGCGCAAACACTCCACAACGACGACAACAACAACGGCAACATATTGGCAGCAGCAACAAAAAAGCCAACTACAAAATTTACCCACGATACCGTAAGCACAACAACAACAACTGCAACAATAACAACGGCTGTATTAACAGCAACACCAAAAACAACAAAAACCAAAACAAAAATGTTTCATGCAGCGACGCCGTCAATTTGACTGCAAGCTCAAGCTCTGCTTCGCTTCACTGTGCACAGTTGTTGTTCATTTGCTTTCATTGTTCATTTGCTCATGGTCATAAATAATGAGAGGTGACGCGCAGGTCTATTAAGCAGCAAAAGAGAACTTAAGCGAGTGACGTCACAAGGCTAGGCATATTTAACAAGCAAGATGCTCGTAAAAGAATATAATACTACCGACATGCAATTTTTGTGAGATTAAGAGAGTGAGCAAAACATCCGTATATTTTTAATTAAAATTAAATTAAATGCGTGGAAACAACCTACTTCTTGGCAACAACAATTAAAGGCTTATATAGCGAGTACGGTTTTGGTTACGGTGCGGGCTAGTCAGTGCTGATGCAAGAAAATACATTGTTAAGCCCACTGTGCTGCCAATGGGTTGACCCGTGTTTAGCTCTCGCTGCCTACTCACTGGCTATGCAGGACTGTTGCAACGACGAACCAGCTCTATGGTGCACACAAACACACATGCTTATGTCTGCAACTGCCAAAAATAAAAGAATTATGCGGGAGATAACACTTTCGTAAAAAGAATAAAAAACAGGCAAGTAGTAACGAGCGGCTGTTGCTGGCTAAGCAGCACTGTGACGTTAAGGGTCTATTGAAATGTATAATATGTGTAGAAAACAGAGGGTAAGAATACTTTTTTTATTCGTGCGTAGTCGTTATTGTTGGATTTTTTTGAACATAAAATAAAATATTAGATTTTTTGCCTAGATAAGCTTAGAGTTAAGACATTTCTGACGTCAGAAAATCGTACTTTATAATTCTGTTCAAGTAAATATAGTTGTATTAAAAATTTTGTCAATGAAGACTGATATTTTTGTTAAAACCCTGATTTAGTATTATAATATTTGTTTTTTTACAATATGCTTACGTTAAGCGTTCAGGCTGTAAGTACCTTTACTACATTAATGGAACAAATTAAATTACAATGCATCTTATTAATTGTGGCGCAAATAAAAAAAAAAAAAACCAACTGAAAAATATTTACATAAAACTTAGGAAAGCATGCTCAGAAACTATAAGATTATGATTAAGAATCATTTTTAATATTTTATTTTGCGTTACTTAAAATTTGTAAGGGTGACACAATGGACGCTGAAAAACAAACAAAACGGTATTGTCCTATCGTTTAAGCAATGCTATACGTAAGATGGCGCCAGCGCACGTCCAATAGATGGCGCCAGCAGGAACAATAGCTATTCTGTTCTGCACTACTAAAACACTAAGCAAGCTAATAAATTAGGAATTTTTTAAATAAACAAACTTCATAAAAAAAATTCGAATACTTCGCTTATCTTTGTAAATGTAAATTAAAAAAAAAATATTGCAACGCGAAATTTTACATTGATAGAGAGGACTGTTGGCGTATTCAAGGAAAAGTTTTTTAGCGATACGTAGTTTTGAGAAAATGTTATCATTTTATTGTTTATTAAGCTCACAAAACAATTTTTGCTGGTTTGTTATTCAAATATACTTACAGAATTATTTTATAGTCTAAATGAAAGGATAAATTTTAAATATCTTTTAAGGTTTTCATTAAAAACATAACCTTCTTAAAAAAAAAAAATATTGCACTAACATCTGAGCAGTTTGGTGTTCAATAGGAAGTTACGACTCATAATAATTTGTTCTGTTTGGAAAACTCATATTTTGTGCTAAAATAGTTTGAGTAACCAAACAACAGGTTGTTTAATTATTTAATTTTAAAATTGCTACTAATAATAATAATTTCCCTGACTGACAATTTTGTCAGTCGCCCCGGGGGGGTGGCATGGGGATCTCTATTAATAACTGTTCAAAGAGAACAGGGACCTACAGTTTATAGCCGAATCCGAAAGGCGGTGTCTGGAATTAATAGAGATTTTCTTTGGCAAATAGCGTCTTTGAGCTAGCGATGCAAATAATTATTTTATTGCAAATTGGGCAAAGTAAACTTATATATATTTATATTTTTGTTAACGCAATTTTGGAATTACAAATGCAATTTTAATTCAACAAAAAAATATATCAATTACATAGCGCAGGCAAAAAGTTTGATCATGTGACGTAAGCGCGTTGAGAAAGTCAAACGTTGCACGTTCTCTTTACCTTACTTCAAGGCGTTTCGGTGTTGCTGTCGCTGCCGCTGCCACTGCCGGCGCTGCTGTAACCACATCGTGACAGCGTTCACGAGCAGCACATTGCCGCTTGTCCAGACTGAGAGTCAGACTTCTTTTTTGAAGTTTCGTTTCGTTTCTTTTCGTTGCTTCCTTCTCAAGCTTGACTTGAAGAGCGCCTCAGTCTGAGACTCAGTTGTGTCTCAGTCTCAGTTGTAGCCACGACGTTGAGCGTGTTGGTTGAGTGTAGCGCGACTTTTGTGTTTTGTTTTTATTTCGTCGTTTATCTTTCATTCTTGTGCTTACGGGCGCCAGCAGCAGCAACAGCCTCAGTAGACTCTGTCGTCGCAGCAGGTGTAAGAGGCAAGATACGCGTGTGAGTGTGTGTGTGTGAAACTGTAACAAAAAGTGAAGCTTTGATATGCCGATAGAGCGAGGTGGCATGCGTATATATGCAGTACATAAGCATGTACATATATACGATAAAAGCTGAGCCATGACCTTAAGTGAAATAAACCATTAACATTTCAATAACATACATAAACCCAACATAACGGTAAACGCATGTTGTAAGCCTCATATAAATATATATAAACATAAACAGTAGGGGCACAATTTATTCGTACACCTTTAGGTTAAGGCTATGTTATTTAGGCATTTTAGCACAATACTAAATTGAAAAATTTTCGTGCTTTAAGTACAGCTGCAATTAAATCTCTCATAAAAATGAGTAAAATTTTTGGCCTTCCAGCTTGCTAATGTTTTTTACACATTAAGGAGTAGTTAGTTTATGATTGCAAGCAATTTAAAACCCTTATTCGGATTTGTAAGTCATTGGATATTTTTGGTCAAAAGTGTAGAGGCATTTAACTCTAGTGACTACACAATATTTTGTATACGTTTGTAAGTCGTTTCGACGAAGACGATTTTTTATTGTTTATTATTTAAATAATAAAATAAATGATGATAGCTTAGGCTCATAGTTTGTTTTTTTTTTTACAATTTATTCATACATAATTACAAAAAGTCCATTCATTGCGTTATTCATAATAACAAGGAATGCTTTTTTTTGTCTTGAGCTAATAATATTGGAGTGACCTTTAAAAACAATAAAAGTTACGATGCTGAAAAAGATTGACCAGAAAGAGAGCAATAACTTGTTAAAAAATGTAAGACATCGTTTTTTAGGCTTGTTCCTTTGAAAAGTTTTTTTTTGTTCTTTAATTGTTTCTAATTTAAAGAAAACTAGAAAAAAATATTAATTTGAGCAGTAGTATTTTTTTTTTAATAATTAACTAAGGGCCTATACGCAGTTCGAAAAATTTCGCGCGGAATGACAAAACTTCATATAAAAAAAAAATCCCATTTGGGATATCCCTTTTGGGTTTTTTTTTTACATGAAGTTTTGTAAAAGTTTATAAAAAAAAAAATCCCATTTGGGATATCCCTTTTGGGATTTTTTTTTTACATGAAGTTTTGTCATTCCGCGCGAAATTTTTCGAACTGCGTAGACCCCTTAAAACAAAAAATGGTTTTATTATGACAAAGTTATAATGTTTAAAGTTAAAGGTGTAGGAATAATATTTATGCCTACTGTAAATGCTTAGTATATTAAATAAAATAAAATAGAAAAAAAAACCGCGGCAGACAAAGTAAAAGAAAGCAAGAGGCCCTGCCTGCTTGCACATTGGCTTATGCTTACTATGTGTTTGTGTATCTGCGTCTCTTGTATCTGTGTGCCTTGTATCTGTGTTAAACCTGATGCCCAGATTATGGCAACCATATTACCGCATAGCGGCATAAATTATAACAAAAGTGTGCCCGGCATTGTACAACAACAAATGGAAACTGTTAAATCTGTTTATAGTTTATATTCAGGCTCGTGTCTATTTTAGTATTTTGTTTTGTTTAGGTTTTTTTTTTGTATCTTTATTTTTTTACCAACTTAAATGCGTGCAGTTCAAAGTTGTGACAACTAACGTTAACTTAAGTTCAAGGGCCTCTTTAACAATAGCGTAAAAGTGCCGTAAAAGTGCTCTATAAAAAATCTAGTTCAACATTTTATTTCTTGTTAAGTTAATTTAAACGCACAAAAAACAACATGCACATAAAACTGAAAAATATCTATCTATATAAAATTAAACCTAAACGGAAAGACAAAAACAAAATCCAAACCAAATATTAATTTAAAAAAAAAAAATAATCAAATAATGTGAAAATAAATTAACAAACAAAAAATATTGCTCAATTTTTGCGGTTTCAATTGAAAATATTATATAAAAAATATACATTATACTATGTATCAAAATATAAAATGTGTAGTTTTTTTCTCTTGGATATTTTAACATAGTCGATAGTGGTGACATCCATTTTTTGTTTAGTGCTGTGACTTAATAATTTGATTTTGTTGATTTATTAAAACGTCGAAAATAGTGACAGCTCAAAAGTTTTTGTTTTTTGATTAAATTTAAAAATAAATAATTAAAAAGTGAAATTTTAGTAAGTAATTTTGCCGAAAACTAAAATTTCGAAAAGTTCTGTGTCACTAACGCTTTTAACTAGAGATGTGCAAGCCAACCGAAACCAAAATCTCTAGAGATTTCTGTGTCAGATAGATTCAAAATGTTTTTTGGCAAGTACTTCTACCTACTAAGCACTAGGGCTGAAAACCAAATTCGAAGCTTGATTTTGTGATTTTTTTCGAATAACGAACTATATCTTATCTAAAATATAAGCATATCAGAACTAGATATCTAAAACCGAATTTTTCAAGATGGCTTAGTTTGCAGCCCTTATAAATACCAAGAAAATTTCAACTAATATACAAAACTTAAATTTAGGTGATTTTAAATTCGTAAAGGCGAATTCGTTGCCAATGACTCCAAATTTTGAATGAAATATTTATTTATATGCAAAAATAAATACGAAAGTTGTTTCAAGACAGTAACTCAAGCTAAAAAACTACCTTTCGAAATAAGTTTATCAAGTGGAATAAATAAAGAAAAAATAAATTTTAAATTAAGTTGCATTGAACATGTTTAGTAAAGTGGCTGCAGTGGCCGTTCAACTGAGTCGTGGTTCCATCTCAAGCAACACTACCAACAACAACAACAACAATAACATCTCTAACAACGACAACAACAACAACCAAAATGCGTAAGTATTTGCTTCATTTGATTTATCATGATCGTATTGCATATCCATTTCCCAGCTTGCCTTCTCTAATAACTTAAGTCTTCTGCTTTTGGCTTTCCATGGGCGTGTTCAAGTGCGTTTTCCCTGGATTTTCTCTCAGCATTGTTGTTGTTGCTACTCTCATACCTTACTGTGCTATCGCATGCCAAGGTGTTGGCATATTTGTCTGCACTTGGCTGGTTTTTGCAGCCTTTTAGCTGCTGAATGCTGATTTTCCAATTTCACAGTTTATGGGTGTATAATTTTTACAACTTGCTGCATTTTTCAACCTTGAACGCTTGCATTTTGTTTTCCTTGTACGTGCTTAATCATTAACTGTTTAAGTATACTCCATTTTTTCCACTTTTCCATTTTTTCCACGGCCTGCGTCATAATTTTAAGTTTAGCTTTATTAGAGGCAAGTGCGCAAACAATGCGACATCGAGACGGCCCAAAGTGATTGCTCTCAGTTGGGTTTCCAGCTAGTAGCTTGCTGCAGCTTGATGAGCTTTGGGCCTCGCTTTGGGCCGCGCTTGGGCGCTGCTTTGAACAATTTAAAAATTATTTTTGTAGGCTCATTAGCGCGCTCGAAACGCTTCACTGAAAAGTTGGTGTTTCTCTTTGTGACAGCCAACTGCAATGGTAAGAAATTACAAAAAAAAAAAAGATATTATAAAAATTATATATTTTGTAACTTGAAAGTTTTGCTTTGTTAGTGTATGAATGAGTTTGTAAAATTAGTAAAGTTTGTCTTTAAGTGTAATTTAGTTGCACATTCCTGTGGTTAAAATTCATTTGGCATGCTACACCGGGTGCAAGGGTCGTACACGTAATTTGCCAAGTTATTAGCAGTTTAAAGGGTTAACTACGCAGCAGGCTTTATACTCAATTGAAGTGCACATAACTCATTTGAAATTTATGTATTGTACAACAACGTATATACGTCTAGTTATTTACTTACATTTAATAGCTACTGCTTTGAATTGAAATTGCTTTTGTCTTTCTTGAGCTGTCCAAGAGTTAAATCCAAAGTCCAGCTTGTTCAAGGCGGCGGTGCTACAAGCTGTTGACTGGAAAGTCAATGCATAGCTTTGCGTGTGTATGTTCGTGTTTTGTGTCTGGAATTTTAAATGATAAATTTTATGTGATTTGATTTTTTTTCACCTTTTTACAATGCTGATTTAGTTTAAAAGAAATAACAAGCAAAAAATAGAGGAGAGCAAACTGACTTTTGCAGCACGAATATGGCACACCCTGCTTAGTGGAGGCATTTTTTTTTTTAAATATTGTGATTTATTTAAAGTCATTACTAGCTGTTGCAGTTTTAGTATCAGCAACATTTTTTTCTTAAATGTGTTCCAGAAACATTGTGAAAGTGTTTATGTACAATCTAAAAAGATAGTTAAAATTTTGTTGAAAATTATTCACAATTCTTAAGTTGTTAGCTTTTGCCAAAATGTATATAACTTGTATTCTAACCATAAAATAGATCTGAAGTTTAAGGATCACGCCAAATTAAAATGGAATCGATACTTATAATTATCTGTTTTAATCACCATGTCATTAATAGGGCGCTCGCATACAAATTTATTAAATTGCTTTAATAATGACTTTGGGACTATGCTTGCTTGCTTGACTCAGCAGCCCCCATTTTTTTTTTTGTTTTTAAATAAACTATATTAAAAATTTAACTTTAATTATTTTTAATTCATATGTTTGCTTGCTAAAATCTTCATCAAAACACTAAATAGAAAAAAAATATAAATGATGACGATGACGATGATGATGTCAAAAACTTAAAAGAGATTGTCACAGAATTTTTTTTTTTCGGATAAAACTGGTTTATTTTAAAAATTTAACGCGACCCTATTAAGGTATATATAAAGAGTCATCAATCTTGACGTGTTTCTTTCAATAGGGTTTTTTTAGATAAATCACGCGTGAGTACTGTCAAGTTGCCAAGTGTTTTTTATTCAGTTTTCATTGCCATTTCATCATGGAAAGACTTATACCCAAACAACGTTTCCGAATCGTACAATTATATTACGAAAATTCGCGTTCTGTAAAGAATATTTTTCGCGCGCTTAGGCCATTTTATGGAACCAATTCGGTGAACAAAGTTTGTATATGTGGATTTCGGAAAAATGAGCCCCCAAGTTGCGGTCATAGTGGTACAAAGCTCTAGTCTTTTTACAAACTAACATTTAAAGAATCAGATGATTAAATCAGTATTTTTGTATGCGCGGCGATAATAGATTTTTGGCAATCTTCTAGAGATTTCGAAAGATTTCTCGATAAGTTCAAGAAGCAAAATGGCGTCCATGCTTAACGTATGTGCTTATGCGAAATAAATACATTTTTACAGATTTATATTAAAATTTTTCAATTCGTTATTAAGATTTTTAACTGCAATTAGCTTTCTTCACAAGTTTTAATAAAATGCGACTTTCTATGCTAAGAAAATGAAACTGAATAGAGAAATTACGTATTCCTCAGACAAAACCCTATCCGTAAGTGCTATCAATTTGTTTATTATCACAGTGAATAGTTCTGAACGAAATCTGTTCACCACTGTGAGCCGATAGGCTAAGAGTTGTGAATTTTATACAATCTGTAGGCTTTTTTTTTTGACATTAAGACGTCTATTTTGAAATATAGGAGTTTCAAAAAGTCAACAGCAAGACATCGTTTGAGTTATTACAAATTTTCTTCAGGAATTAAATCTTTCGAAAAAATATAGTTGAAATAAAGTTTCCGGTAGTCTTTTATGAACAGGCATTAAACATTTTTACTAATACGCTCCTCGGCTTGAAGAATAACGCTATCATTGTGATACTCTAATAAGCTCGCCGTTTTACCATCATAAACTCAAAAAACCGAATTTGTTACACCAAATTTTAACTACTGTAACTACAATATAAGTTAGAAATCTTTTGCAATATAGTAGTTATCGTTTAACTCGTCAAGTACTTTAAAAAAGTAGGATTGTTTGGATCGTACGTGACGTCTGTTGATAACTGCACTCACGAACATTAACGACTATTTCGAAACTCACGAAAATGGTATTAAAAATTGTATTTTGAAGTTGGTAATTAAATGAACTTAGCTTATCGCAAATAGGTATCAATTAACTTAAAAAAGGTACGTGTATAAGTTTTAGGTAAGGTATACATTTTAGACAAGGTATTGGATGTAGGTGTGACTTTGAGCCAAATAACTTAAATTGAAAAATGTGATGCTTAAATTAATAGAGGGAAGTAAAAAAAAATGATGGGATAGGGTGCTAATTAGGTTTGGCGCAATAGCTGTTGGGCGCTCTTTATCTTTTTAATCTCCATTTTGCTGAACCATTTGGAGGCTTTGGTAAAAAGGGCAGATTTTCGAAGAAGTATTCCCGCAGACATTGAGTGCGTTTCCTAGGAAGGGTAGGGCAGTCTTCTATCTCCTCCTTAGCTCCGCAGCTGCGACATAAGTGGCAATGTGGAACATGAATCCTCTCAGTCTTTGGTAGAGTGTACTATTGCAACTGCTGTCACCATTCTGGTCTTGTGAGCGGAATGTTACTCCGATGCGGATAATCCCAAGGCAAATAATTATATGTTTAAACAAATCTGATTTTTTAAATGTTAGTTTAAGTGTTTGTTATATGCTTTAAAAACCATATTAGGTATATAGAGAAAAAAGTTCAAAAAACTAAAATACGACTATCCAAAACTCGCGCTCTAAAAAGTATAATATGTAACAAGATTATCTTCTCATCTGAAATTGTTATGTATAAATATTTAACTTCGACGTCTTTTGAATATATTTCATATATTTTTTAACGTATTTAATAAATTTTTAATATATGGCCGAAAAAACGATCTGGGGCTCACAGCGATTTTGATTCTTTGGGTCATTCTAAGCAACTTTGCCCAAGAAACTATGGGTCTAAAATGAATTTCAAGTCGCCCACTTTTTCAAAATGGGTTTTTTTTCGAAATATTCGAAAATCGACTTAGACATTGCATTGAAAAGGTCAAAAAACGCTATTTTTGCTCTAGCGAAATGTGTATTTGGGGGTTTTTGGGGTCGACGAATCCATTTTTCATATCTATTTGTAATTTTGGGCGCTGCCAGAAGGCGCTTTAGTGTATTTTTAAACCCTGAACCGTATGGTACAAAGGGTGTATTACGTTTGTGCAAGCATACAGAAGGAAACGTCGGAGACCCCCCAAAGTTACCTAAAGTATGATCAGGATGACTAGAAAAGTCGATATACCCATGTCCGTCTGTATGAAAGCCTAGATCTCAGAGATGGTGAGAGCTAGAGCAACCAAACTCTCAGATTAGATACGTTATTATCCTTTACTATCCTACGGGAGACAAGTTTATTTTATTTTTTTGATATCGGGGTTATTATATAGCTCCCATAGGGTATCCTCTGAAAGAGGATCTCGAAAAAAACCAAAAGTTTTAGATGGATAATTCGTTTGTTTTTGAAGTTATCGTAACCAAATTTGGCACACGATGGTTTTTTATTGTTCCCAAACACTGAGCCAATTTTATCGGTTGACTATATCATAAAGCTGCCATAGGGCAGATCGGTCAAAACAAACGTTTTTTGCACATAATTTTAAGGCTAAATCAATTTTAATTTCGATCCTCTACAAGGTCACGTTTCAGGTGTTCTAAAGAGTGAGGGTGGCCAAGCGAACTGCCTGGAATGTTTCCTTTTTGTGTAATGCTCTAGTTTATACAGCATTGGTATAATAATTACTTCTATTTGAAAGGATGATATAAGCACATCATTTTAGATATAGGTTAAAAAACTAATGTATTTTAGGGGCAAGTTCTTGATGTAATTTCAATGCTGAAATTAACCTGAGATTTTTATCACTTATACCTCTGACCTCATCTTGAACGTTGATGAGAGATGTAGGACGAATTTGGAGTCTCATCTTACATGACAAGATCCCGCTCTTAGTGGCTGAGTGTAAGTGCGTGCAAACTCCTCAGCTTTTTCTTTAGTACTCGTAAGATGTAGCATATTGTTGTCCACTATTAAGGTCGCTTTAAATAGCAGGTTTCATTGATATATCTTCTAATAAAATGCATTATATCAAAAATTCTCAGTTTTTCCATACTTCTTCTTCTATCTTCTAATAAAATGCATTATATAAAAAATTCTCAGTTTTTCCATACTTAATACATTCTAGCGGCTACATGACAAGACCAGAAATGAGTTTCTTAGTTTTATGTCGAGCAAAACAGTCAAAATCTAAGCTTTTGACCTCTTCTTGAGCCCATCAAATACTTTCGGATCGTCTTTAAATTTAAAGTTAAAAAAAAAAACCTCTTTGGCAGTGAGCTATTTGATAACCTGTATTTGAACCTTTACCATAATAGCGGCGGCCACCCTATTATAGTTGGTATGATGGTATTCTCAATTTGATTTGGTGCCGTAGACCAGAGAGGAAACATTTGGTACATGTACTGTACATTTTTGAGTTTAGGCATCATGGCTTGAAGCGTTATAAGGATCATCTAAATTAGACCTTATCCATTATTATAAATAGTACCTACATATATGCAGCTTTGCACACTTTTGTCAAAGCTTTGGACCCATTGGACTGCTCCATTTAGATCGTCCGTCAATGGTTGAAATGACCCTCTTGTGCTTGTTATTTGAGCAATTTTATTCGAAGACTCGTATCTGGTTCTTATAATGGTAGTTATATATTTGATACAAAGACATACTTCAACAAATCGGAATCTGCCTCCAAAATACTTCCAAATGAGCAAGTGTATCAAAAAAAGCTTCAAAAAAAAAACCAAAATATTTTTTCCTATTTTTAAGTTTAATAAAAGTGAGAGTATGAAGAGAGAGAGAGATTTCAGTTTTATTTTTTATGTGCTTAGTACGTGACGTACGTGATCTTTGGTTTGGACCTTTTTTGACCAGCGTCTGCATTGCGGGGCTTCACTTTGTTTTGAACTGGCTCTTCTTCTTCTGCTTCTTGTGGTTTTTCATTTAAAATTCATTTGGATTTTGCACTGACAAAAACTTTATATAAAAGATATTTTTTTACATATTTGCAATACAATTTCTTAACAGCTTGTTTAACTTTGCTTTTTTTTTTTTTTTTGCTGCTGCCTTTAGGGCGTTACATTTTGGTCAACATGAGGTCCACTGTGGTATTGCTTTTTTATTTGTTTGAAAATTAATATTTTACTGTCGTTGGCCAAAATCCCATAAACTTTTGCTTATTTCGCCGCATTGCTGAGTTTTACTCTTTCCACTCGCTTTTGGCTTTTTGTTTTTATTTTTTTTATATACTACTATGTAGTACAAATATATTTATTTATACAACTTATTCACTTGACCATAAGTTGTGCGCAGCTTTGTTGGGCGTTTTTTGTTTTGTAGGCATCTTGCTTTTTTGGCTTAGACAATTTGAAAATTTTTAAAGACCTTTTTAGGGCGACGCTAAATCTCTTCATGCTGTGCACAGATTTATGTAGGCACGCGCCTTAAGTTACACCCAAGTCCAGCCAAACTTAAGCCAAGTCTGGTCAAGTCAAGGCAAGTTAACTTAACTCACAACCAAGAGCCAGCATTGTTTGCCTATTTAGCGTGTCTTACTAGAGTTTGTGTGGGCATAAATAATTTATAAGTGAATTTTTTTAACTTACTTTCTTTACATTCACTCACTTGTTTATTTCGGAGTCGCTGTCCGTCCCTCCGTCAGTCATAAGACCTCCTACTTGGGCGGCACAACTGAGACCTTTCCATACTTATCTCTGCACTTAACTCATTAAACGGCAATAATTTCTGCCATAGTCCTTTTTAGGAAATGTTTAATGCATGAAAAATTCAATAAACAGTGAGCACAGGCTGCAGTTGACTTTAATTTTAACTTAAAGCTTAGTTACAGTAATGTGTATAAAAAGCTTTTCGATTAGTTTATTTCTAGTACCTACTTACTGCACTTGTATGCTTGGTTTTTAATACGCTTAAAAGCTATTTTCGAAGCGTCTTTCACCTCAATACTAATTCTCGTTTATAAGTCTTACAAAGCGTTTCAAATTTTCACAGAAATAATATTTTTAAAGCATATAAATATCAGAGTTAAATGAGTTTTGATTTTAAAACTAACTTTCTCTAAAATTTTCATACCTTTTCTATAATTTTATGGCGCCAATTTATTACAACCGCAAGTCTTAAAACTTTATTCTCAATACCCCCATAATAAGTTTTCATTATTTTGCTGCATTTAATAACATCTATAAATTTTTAAGCTATTTTAATGCCGTCAAATTGATCGTACAATTAGTATTTTTTAAGCTGTAACAATCTTAAATTATCATCGAAATATAAATCAACGTGAGAGTACACTTTCAAATTGAAATTTTTTGAAGATATAGGGTGGGCCATCTGTTGCTTGGTTTGTTAGTTGCACTTTTGTCGTATATTTTCCAATAAAACCTTGAAAAAGGCCGCTGGCTTTACAAGCCCGTATGCGATTATCGAAATTTGGTCCATAGGCTTCAATTGTTGCGTCATTCGAATCTTGTAAGCGTATAATTGCAGGTTCGCAGGCAAAATTCGACGCAAAGTGTTCCTAGCAAGGTGTAAATCTTGCGAACTGTACCACTTTTACGCTTACATATTAAACAATCCATGAATAAAATTGAGTAGTTTTGAACTTGACATATGTTGAAGAGTATCTACTTTGGACTGTATTTTCTAAATTATGAGTGTTTAACAACCACACCAACAGATGGCCCACCCTATATTATGCTTTCCATATGGTTTCCATGCGGTTGGAGAGTGTGTAGATACTTTCTAAGTGAAAAAAGTTTTAAGTGTACTTAAACTTTTGAATATTAAAAATTAAATTTATAATAAATTTAAAATTTGTAAAATTATTCAATGAAATCGTAATTTTTTATAAAATCGAAATCAAAATTTACAACAAATTCATACAGTTTAATTTTTTGTGTAAAAATTCATAAATTTTGCTTGAAAAATCTAAAATTTAATGCATTTAATGAATAAAAATTAAAATGAGCAAAAAAATAAAAAATTATGTTCAGAAATTATATAAAATGAATTATTTTATTATAATTTATATAAAGAAAATTGGAATTTTCATAAAAAATTTGTATTATACTTTATATAAAATAAAAATCATGATTGACATTTTCAAGAAACATTCTTAAAAAAAATAGAAGAAAATATGAAATTTTCTTATTACGTTTTTTTATACAAAAAAATTCTTAATACGTTTTCTAAAAAAAAAATAAGAAAAGGTAATATTTTTGTGATATCTAAATATTTTTATAAACATAAAATATATTTTCGTATTATTTAATTTTCAATACCATTTAAATACACCGTTACAAAAATGGTCTAAAATATCTTATCTTATATCTTAGGAACCTACTAAAAAAAAAAAAAATTTGAAATTTCTTTCAACAACACCAATTTTTTTTACCTTGATTCAAATTGCTTTTTAAAAATTGTTGGTGACACTATTTTGTTCCTTATAGTAGTAACAAAAACCGTCTAAGTTAAGCTTTTAAAATACTGTACTTCCTTTTTATTTTATTTCGAACATTTACCAACACTAGTATATTAGGTCGGCTAATGTTGGAAGGGCGCACGTACAACCAATTATTTCTGCCAATGCTTCTTCGGCTAAGCTGGACTAATGGTCCACTAGCACATGAGCAAGTGAATTGTTTTAACATCTAAGGTTTCAAGAGAGCCTTACCCAGAATGCTATGTGTCCAAATGTGAATCATAACATTCTATGAATCGAAATTCACTACAATACGAAGATAGAGAGAGCTTTCGTTTGAAAGACTGCTCGATCTACTGCATGACTAGGATGTAGCTATGTAAAATGTGTCGATATTTAGATAAAGACACATTCCAAAACTAATAGAAGCGGTCACTAGAGTATGGTAATTTCCATGACCTAAAAATTTCTAGCGTTACCTTGATTATTACCTTTTACCGCATTTAAGTGTTAACAATGTTGCTTAAACATAATTTTGATTAGTGTCTAGTTTGATTAGTACCGTCACAATGGTCCATTATAACGACTGACCTGGTGTTTTGTACAGCGTCATTTCCTATTGGCACACACTGTAAGCTGTGGTTCAAAAGAAACCGCTGCTGGTACTAAAAACAGTGTTGCATAGCTGTCATAGCTTGCGCTCCATGTTATTTACTCGTGCTACTTATCGATTTCTTTTAATTAGCTTTTGTGACATTTATTGCAACGCCTTAGCAGCGCGTTCACAGTGTCTGGAATTGTGACAGAGTGAGTGTGTAATTGGCAGCGAATTGTGGAAATTGTGGGAATTATATCGCATTAAGAATGAAGGCTATGAAAGATTTACCAACGACACATGGCAAAAGTTTTGCGGACATAAAGATGAAGACAACTTGGTCGCTGGGTTAGTTAGCCTTGAAATCAGAAACTACTGCAAACTAATACAATGCGTCTCTGGGTCTGGGTGTGTTTGTTAAACATGAGCGTTTGTTGTAAGCCGCTTAGAGCATTTTAGCCGTAATTGGGTCAGTAGAAAAAACTTATTGTTTATATGGATTTCCAATTTACATATACAGAGTACAAACGTGGATTTTTTTTTAGCTTTTGGGTCTACAATAGGCTAAGGAACCGGTTGCTAAAGTTCATGGGCGTAAATTCTATTGTTTATTTGGTTTATATTGTTTGCCTTGCGGTTTTTCATTCTTGATTAGATGTGGGTAGTTGATCTTTACAGTTTTTCTCTTATGGGTGGCGGATATCTTATGTTTTATGAAATGGAATTCAGCAAATATTATACATATATGCTAGTTGATTGCTGTTGAAAACAAAGCTTAACACAAATAAAATATTTTTTTGAATTGTAAGGCAACTTTTTGAAGAACAAACATGTGTTTTATAAGTTTGATAAAAATTAATATGTTCAAAGCATGCATTAAGATAAGTTCGTATAAAAGTTGTTTAAAGTTTTCAACAACTTTGTTCAACAATTCCATAAGTAAGTCAAAGTCTGTAACATATATGGAAGTAACTTATACGGAAATGCTACTCTAAATGATTTCGATATTAACGACCATCTAAATAAAGAAAAGCCAAAAACCTTCGAAGAGCATCAGATCCAAATGCTAGAAGAGATTTCTTCAAGATTAGGAGAGTCCAATAATCCATGATCTTATGATTTAAAGGTCACGCAATGTGCAGGTTTATTATTGGCGACTCTCTAAAATAAGTGCTCTTTATTTTTGTATGGTAGCTATATGAAATGGTGGACTAATTTTTAATAAACTTCACACAAATGTGTAGACTTATATGAAATACATAAAAATACATATCTTAAACATATTTCTTTAAGTTTAATTTGCTTTATTTTCAATTTATGTATGTTTGACTTAAAGCTAGCCACTTAATTTTAAAGAGTTATATATAAAAATCCTTTCAGCTCAAATATTAACATTGGGTTTATGAATAAACAATGTAAGGGTATTGTCGTTATGAAGCCAAAGGAAAGTGGGGTCAAAATCTTGGTCCAAATTCGATTTTTTTAAAAAATATAGTGTCCAAATTCATGTCAGCTGTATTTTGTTTTAGACTTAGCTTTTATGTCAAGATTGATCTAAATTGAACCACTATTTCATATAGATACCACAAAAAAATTGGGGTTACTTGTGAAGTCATTTCCAAGCGATTGTATGCAAATGTTTCAAAATAAAGGACCTTGGTTCCTTATCATTTGAGGGCAAGGGAGGTTGAGGGTCGTTTTTTCACAACTGCTTAACTTAATAAAGAATAGTTATCTATTGTAAAGTATTAAAACGGAACGTGAGCGCCATTATTCCATTGCCAAAGAATTGAAGATTAGCCAAAACCGTTTGGCATCTTGGTATTACGTTGGTCTTAAGTAGAAGCGCGATCTATGGGTCCCACACGAATCGACGCGAACGAATCTTTTAAGCCGAATTGATCGAAATAGACCCATTATTGAAGATGATGTTGACTGGCTATGAGAAATGGGTCACATACGAGAACAACAGCCAAAAAAAATTGTGGTCCAATTGCGGTGAGTCGGCTCCAACGATCGCCAAGGGTAGATTAATGACCAAGAAGGTTTTGCTGTGTGTTTGCTGGTGTTGGAGGGGAATCATCCACAATAAACTGCTCCCATCAGGCCAAATATTAAACTGCATAGCTAAAAACTTCTCCTATAAAGGAACGGGGCAAGATTTCGAAAAAATTCTACATACTTGATCTAAAGAGGGATGATAAGCTTCTATTTGTAGGCCTTTGTATCTGTATCGCTTGAGATCTCCATAATCTATGACGGATAGACGTTCAGACTCAGCTCATAATTATCAGCTGATAATTATTTTGGGATTTAGAACATATGGTCTGCTATGTCTCCTTTTGACTGTTACATACATTGTACGAATCTAGTATACCCTTTTGGTACCAGGTATAAGTATTCTAATTGGCCCCTGGTCACCCTATAGATAAAAAAATTTCTTGTTGATTTTTCTACACTTGAAACTTTGATAGCACAACAATCTGTTTGTTTGAGTGTCGAAAATAGATCTCAGAAATTTTGATATAATTTTCCCATCATTTAGACATCAAGAACTCAAAGATTTAATTCAGCCCATGTTACCAACTCGCAAAAAAAAAACGCATTTAATTTTCTTTTTTGCGCTTTGGGAATCGTTGTGCCAAATAAGAAATATGAATAAGATGCTACATTTGATTTAGATCTTTTTTATTAAGCAATTCTTATAATTTTTTCCTATTTTATAAAACCTTTTGAAAATAGCAGTTACAGCATAGACGAAAAACTTATTAATTTTACAAGTAAATGAAAAGTAGTAACAGCAAGTGAGAGCATCTATTAGTCGGCATATTTCTCACTCGCAGCCGTAGTTCCACTTCTTTTTTAATCAACATTATCAATGAAAATGTGGGAAACGTGTGAAACAAATTGAGCTACATACTAGTTGGCATTTATTTTGAACAAAATTGAAGTTCGTACACTTTTGGGTGAATGCTTCCGGTTGGTACTCTAAGATAACGACCCATACAAATTTAACTTTAGATGTTTTCCCGCATTTTATAGTTGTCGCTCAGACTCTTCTGCCTTTCTATTTAGTTACCTCTCTGTATTTGATTTTTTTTATTTCTGTTTTTTTTTTTTTGTTACCTTTGTGGGTTTCTACGCTTTCAAGGCATTAACACAGCCATGTAATTAATGTGTTTTTCCGTGCTATAATTACCAACTCAAAGTCAAACAATTTTGAAGCTTAGTTTGGCTTTATGTATCGTGTCTGCAAGCAGATCATTTATTTTGTTAAAGTTAGAAGAAAAATTAAAATTGTATGCGTGTCGTGTGAAAGTTTTCAATGTTCTCAAAAAAATATTTTCAAAAAATAAATAAATCAATATCTTTTGACATAAACTGCTTAAATGCAATTAAAATCATTTAAAATACTTCGTTAGCTCAATTAGCAATAGTAAAGAGCCGCTCACTTTCAATTATAAAAGATACACCTGAGTGAACAAACACTTGGCAATTACTTGGCTAGCAAACAGTCTTAATGATTCCGAGTTTTACAATTACTCCAACAATATGAGTATTAATGTCAATATCCATTGATATAAAAAGCTTTTATTATGAATTTTGCTCTCTTTGATGTCTCTTATCATCATTCGACCCGTGAAATTATAAATGGCCATTGTCTAAATAAGTCCAGCAAAAATCGTTTGGCCGTGATTTTATTTTATTTGTCTTTTCGTGTGGGTGTTGAAAAACGTTTGAAATTGTTTATAGCCTAAAAACTAGTATATTGAAAGTGTCATTCAGAGTCAAAAGAGCTGGCACTTTTGAAAAGGAACTCAATCCTTTTTGGTACCTATATGTATTTGTTAATTTTTAATGGGCATTCAGCTTTATAGGATCCACTTGTCGTATGATTTGGTTAAGCAATGAATCTAAATGCTGTTTAAAGCCAGCTTCATCCAAAAAAAATTTGCATTTATTAATATTAGAAAAAAATAATGAACTTACAATAAAATATATGGGTATTTATGCCCTGCACTTGACTATGAAAATTAGGACTATTGCCCAATTTGTACAAGAGTGAACATATTTTTAACTTTTTTTTTTAAATTGAACTTTTAACCTTTGCTAATTATCATAATATAGTCATGTGATTATACTTGTTTTGGAAAAAAACAAGATATCTTTCTTCTCTAGAAAAAGAAAAGTCTATCTAAATGTGCATAAAATTTAATCATCCTTGTTTTTATTTATTTATTTTCTTCAAAGTTTTATGCTTCATTGAAAAAAATCAAATTAAAATTTTATATTAGGTGCGCAACTAAGTTCTCGCTGTTTGTCAATAGATGGCTTTAGCAGAAAGTTCTGGTCGATTTCGACATATCCAAAACTTCATAAACGAAGCTTAGGCATATGGTAAGCAAACTGCTATGGCACATTAGTGAATTTCTTTTTGCATTATTTACTTGTGGTTGTGTGAAAATTTCTAGTTTTGTGCCATCATTTGCGGGAAGTGTTGATTTTCTTGTTCTGTTCGAAAAAACGGCAGCTGAAGCGCATCGAGAGCTCCAAAAAGTGTACGGAGATGCTGCTCCAAGCAAAACAACGTTCCGTGATTGGTTCCGTCGCTTCAAAGACGGTGATTTCGATGTTGACGACCACGTAAAGGAAGACCCAAAACCTTCGAAGACGCTGAATTGGAGGCATTGCTCGATGAGGATTCGTGCCAAACGCAAGAAGAGCTTGCTTCAGCATTAGGAGTTACCCGCCAAGCCATTTCCAAGCGATTGTATGCGTTGGGAATGATTTAAAAGCAAGGAACTTGGGTTTCTTATGATTTGAAACCAAGGGACGGTGAGCGTCGTTTTTTCGCCTGGGAACAACTGCTCCAGCGACAAAGAAGGAAGAGTTTTCTTCATCGCATCGTGACGGGTGATGAAAAATGGATTCATTACAGCAACCCAAAGAGGAAAAAATCTTGGGTACAACCCGGTCATGCTTCCACGTCACTGGCTCGGCCGAATATTCACGCTGCGAAGGTTATGCTCTGCATTTGGTGGGACCAGGTCGGTGTTGTTTATTATAAGCTGTTGAAGCAAGGCGAAACCATCACTGGGGAACGGTATCGAGCTTAATTGATGCGATTGAGCCGAGCACTTCGAGAAAAACGGCCACAATACGAGCAGAGGCACGAAAAAGTGATTTAACTGCATGACAACGCTCGGCCTCACATTGCCAATCCTGTTAAAACCTACTTGGTAACGCTCAAATGGGAAGTCCTACCCCACCCGCTGTATTCCCCAGATATTGCGCCGTCCGATTATTACTGGTTCCGCTCGATGGCACTTGGTCTGGCTGATCAGTAGTTCCACTCATATGAAGATATCGCAAAACGTGTGGATTCGTGGATAGCCTCAAAAGACGAACACTTCTACCGTCGAGGTATTTGAACTCTACCAGAAAGATGGGAAAAAGTTTTAGCTAGCGATGGGCAATACTTTGATCATCGGTAACCATTTTTTTTACAATAAAGTTACATTTTCATCAAAAAAACAAGGAGAACTTAGTTGCGCACCTAATATGTTTATTAGTTTAAGAGATATTTCTAGTCAAAGAAAAGTCTACCTTAATTCTCAGTTATCGATAACTCGATAAATAATTGGAATAAGGCAAAAAAATGCACGAGCTTTATATAGGCGAATACCTATTAGCATATAAAACAATCTTCGAAATTAAGGAGATCGATTTTAAAAGTGATCGGTCTTACTTATTTCGGAATCCAATTTTATTCGGAAAATCCTGGCGATATATAACCACATTACGAAATTTTGAATTACACTTAAGTCTCGCTTTTTTGATATATCTGCCTTAAGATACTATGGATCTATTAGATAGCAGAGTATACAAACTTTTCGCTTGATATAATTAACTTTTCATGCTGACTCTTTTTTTTTTTTTTTTTGCTGTCATTTACCTTTCCGCTTTGAATATGAAATTCAGTTCAGATGAGCAAGTCAAGTCAAATGCCCAAAAATATGAACTGTACTGAAAGTCTTTGTCAGATTTGTTTTGGCTTGGTTGGACGACCACCCAGTGGGGCACTTGTGTTTAATTGGCCGCACCGTATAGAATTTTGAAAGTTCTTCCCAGCTCTTAACGCTTTTTTTTTTGTAGGCTATTATTGCTTTTGTTATTGCTGGCATCATTACAACACTTGAGTCGTGTTTGTCATTGTTGAATATCTGCAGAAACTTTGAAGTCGAGCATATCTAAATTAATAAGTGGCTTGGATCTTTTTTTTTTTCCAACTACAACAAAACAATTTAAAATCAGAAATTGTTTGTTTTGTTGGTTTATATATTTAGCTATGCCTTGAATATTTCGATATGGTGTTGATGATGTTACCAAAAGTTTTGCAATGTCTGCGCTGACTAATGCATCAAAGCCTAACGACTTCATCATTATGCCAAACCAAACCATACGATATCATGGCATAACCTGTCATTAAGAAACCAAGCAAAGCCTCAAGCTAAAAAAAAAAAAATACTAACATAATTGACTGTTAAGAAATACAAAAGTGAGCGAAACTAAAACCATAAAAAGTAACATAAACCACATAAAGAATGCCGCTAAACAAAGCTTAAAAAAAACACAGAAAACTTAAAATTAAATGAGGCCTTTATAAGAGCTACAGAACTAGAGCAAAACGGCCAAAAACAACTGACGTAAAGAAATATATATTTCAGTAAGCTTCAAGAGAAAAAAAAGAAACTAAAAACTAAAAAATCTGTTGACCCAAAGAACTAACATGCACATAATAAATTATAAACCAAGGCTCCAATTTGATCATGTCAAGCGGTAAATAAAGTCCATATCTTTGGCGCACTCTTCTTCTTTAACTTTATTTTGGTTTTTTTTTTCGAAATTGTGGTCAACATAGTATTAACAAACACTTTATAGCCAAGTACAGATAAAAAAAAGAAATATGTACATAAAAACATGCACATACTTGCTAGTTTTTTTTGCTTTCCGTAATTAATTAGCGCCGCTTTAAGCTTATTAAGCTTCAAAGTGCTAAAGAGAGTAAGAGAATTGGAGGCAGCTTATAAACCTTCAAGATAGAGCGAGAGAACCAACAGTACACTAGTCATCGTGTTATTTGTGTTTGACCTACACTTGCACTATAATTTCCATGAAAGAATGCTAGCTAAAGAGGGTTGCGCAGCGTGCGAAAAAAAGAGAAACTTATGATATCTGTAATAGGTGTAAAAAAAATTATATAAAATGCTTTATGAGTTGAATACTTATCGGTACAGGCGTAACTCGCATAAACGGCAAATCTATGAAGTCTTACAAGCTTTAGCTCGTATAGCACATGGGGCAGAAGAATGTTTATTAGAGAAGTTAATGTAGACTCTCCCGTCCGTTTGTTTGTCTGATCGTCAAGAACTGGAAGACTATAGGAGTTAGGATAACCAATGTTGAAATTTAGACACTTTATGTGTCCAGACAGGTCACATTCGTTTTCTTTATCTGCCACGCTCTCTACCAAATCCGAAAAAGTTGCAAAGAGCTTTATATCTCTATAGTTTGTATGGGCGAAATTCGGGGGAAAAAATCATTCTATTGCTATCAAACATACTAATCATTGGATCAAAAATATCAAAAATAATCGACAAATGCAGTGTGAGGGTTTTATAGCTTTAAAACAAGCTACGCGATTTGACCGTGCTCCCGAAAACGAAAAATTAAAACGAAAAATTTTTTTCGGATTTCACATTTTTTGCTGTCGACAGCTAACCATATTTCCCTTACTCTTTGGTAGCACAGCCAACACCATTTGAGGGAAATTACCCGCGACTATGCTATTTTTATCACAATGGAAATTTTTTTATGCAAGACATGAACCATTTATGCAAGATATGAACACTTTTTACCCAACAAACATACCATAAATAACATCGTTTTGAGTTGTGCATGGTATTTCTTGGGTTGATTTAGAAAAAAAAAAATTAAAAATACATATTGATATACTATTGAACCGGATATATAGTATACTTATTATACAGAATATATATTTAATACAATCGGAAAATATCAAAGAATATTTAAAAAATTGTTTCAGTTTAAAATTCGTATACTTTTGAGACTTTTTTGCAAATTATTTTGAATTCCTCTTGCCACAAAACCTTTGGTTTCAAAATACATAAATTCGTGTTGGTGGATTGGTGGCAATTGGCAAATTCACATTCTATTACAAAGGCTTAGTCTATTATTTGTCCCGAAGAGGTTGACTGTTATTACATGTGGGCCCACTATCTTTATACTGACTTCTGGCACGCTAGCTTATGATATTATGCAATATACCTAAATCCGGTCATCTTATAAATTATAAAACTAATAATGTGATGGTACAGATGATACAAAAATTTCTATTAATTTTACTCGTATTGTAGCTTAAAAACTAATTGGAAATTTAATGAAATAAACAAATATTTACTTATCGATGTTCCAAATACCTAAACTATGTAGAGCTGCCATAGCTGCTTAAATAAGACGCCTAAGTTTGATGAATGACAACACTTTTATGACCTGCTGTAGCATTCATCAATCATATAACAAATACTTATAAACTGAACTGGATTTTTTTGTCACTAACCTATTTTTGGTTTTTTCTTAACTCAAGATTTGATGATTATCAACTAACTGCTTGAGAACAAAAGTTGAATACGTCTGATGCTCAATGTGAGTCATCTTTGAAAAAATAATGCCCATATTTTGGTGCCCCTAGTTGCTATGATCTCAAGAATCAAGGCGCTTTATCGCACATACTGATCATAATTTTGGATATAAACACCGTATATTCTATTATTATATACCTAATATATACATCGTATGAAAAAAACTTGTATTTAAAGTTTGACGAATTTTTTTTATTCATTCATTTAAAAACAGCTATTAAAATTATAAACTAGCTTAGGAACTTAGGGCAATAGCAGAGATAGCCTTCAGCAAAGTTTGACATATACTTTTAACATTCCGACGATTTATGCATTTTTAATATAAAAAAATATGAAGTGCTGTGATGACCATTGAAACCACAAAATTTTATTGTTTATGTTCTTTCTTGTCAAGCTGTTGCAATGGATATCATTGTAACTAGTGATGGGACGATTAATCATTTGATACACAATAATCGATTATTTTCTTTCAATTAACGATTTAATTGTATCGAAAAACGGGGCCCGATTAATCGAAACGTTAATCGATTAGCTGCTAAAATAATCGAACGATTATCACTACATTTTTTCGCGCAAAATAAAAGACAGACAATTTTGCAAATTTTTTACCAACTATGGCTCCAACTCAAAGCAAGTGTGATGGCTCCTCTACTGGCGATGTTGAATTTGATTTATGGGCCAACATATTTTTTTTTTTTCACTGATATGCACTTTTATTTATTAATTCATTATTATTGTTATTATAAGGCATTTGTATTACATATTTACGTATTAACATACTACAAAATTACACGGTTAAGTTAAAATATTGAAAAACCCTTCGATTATTCGATTATTTTTCTTTTCCTTCGATTAATTGCAATTAATAGTCGCTCGGTTTCAATTAATCATATGATTAATTAATCGATTAATGAATTTTTTTCCCATCACTAATTGTAACTACTAAAAAAAATAGAGATCTGGTTCTCGACAGTACTCAGACTTAAGTCACGATGCATAGACATATAACTGACGTGCCATTCGCATCTAGAATAAAGTCAGAGTTCCTTATTCTGTGTGATTTAAAACCATTACATTTTGGCTTAGCCACGATACCCCAAGTCTGAATACCCTATTTGCAGGCAGACGCTATAATCTTTTGGTAGACTTTAAACGAAGCGAGAGCTTGCTTAATGTTCCTTTATCAATAACTATGTAATGTGATCATCATCAAAATCGAGTCATGAAGTCATCGATTTTTGTTGCCCTTGTACTTTCAAAAGTAGCAAAACTGCTTAAAATTTCGAATGGTGAGCGAGATAAGACTTTTCCATCCTTTTATCTAGTTTTCAGATGTATCTAAATAATATGAATAATAAAAATGTAAACTTTTGTTATAGAAAGCCCATCCCATTAAATGTAATGTAAACCTTATCAATATCGAAGAGATCAATTTAGAAGCTGAACCTCTTGACATTTTGTCGCCCATATACTTCCAAGCTGTTTTAAAAACTCCCAGAATGGCTTGAGCATACTTAATTGCTGCGTATTAGATAGTAGACAAGCAGATAAGACGGCGAAAAATAAAGCGGGCGCATTAAGGTTTCCTTTTAACAGTATAGAAGAATTCTTTTTTGTTTTTTTGGAAAAGGGTCGCATACTTTCTTTGCTGAAATCTAGAAATTAATATGCACTCTTTGGGAAATTACGGCGATCTTCATGACAAAAAACGGTTATCACGCCAGACATAGTTTCGTGCTTTAATTCCGAAAACTAGGCTTTTCAATTTATGACTGGATCGCCGTGAACACGATATACATACCACCTAAGCCTAAACTTGCCTAAGCTCCTGCCTGGAAATTTAATGAAGATTTTGGTAATTCCATGGGAGGGACGCCTGCACATAACGTGATCTATCATTTGATGTCATTTATCATATAAATGATAATGGGTTAAACGTTGTAAGTTAAGTGGAACATTGGGCAAGGTAACACTGTAAATATTTATCAGCTACATGGTACATATTGTATATAAGTATCATTTCTTCATTTTTTTTGTGTCTGCCATTAAACGTAGACAAACCTGCACTAACACACACGAACCAAAGAAATTCTCACTTACACACACACACTCACGCACATATATGTGCATATTAAATATGCAATTGCAGCAATAAGACACAAAGAGTCAGAATGAACAGATGGACAGATGGACAAACATTTGCCGCGAAAAACTCATTGCCTGTCATTTAGCGAGTCAACAGTTGCAGAAGCAGCAGCTACAAAAACAACAACCGCAACAACAACAGAAGCAGCTGCAAAAACAACAAACTGCAGTAAGCCAAAAGTCAGAAGACGGGCAGACAGACAAACAGACATACAGACAAACAGACAGACAGACAAACAGACATACAAACAGAAAGAAAGAGAGACTGACAGTCAAGCCGCTGCTTCGTTGATGTTGGCCACTTCCTTCCTACGCCAAGTCACGGTCAGCTCTCGCTCTCACCCTCTCTCCAACCACTTTTAACAATGTTTATGTTGTTGCTGTTTTGTTGTTGTTGCCGCTGCAGCTCTGAGTCATTCATTCATGAGTTTTTATACGCTGCACTTAAAGGGCTAAAGTGTACATTAGCTTAGTGGAAAAAAATTTTTTGTGTAAGGCTTTGGCCACACTGCAGACAGTAAAAGCGTTTTTGCTACCGAAGTCAAAAATTATTTTTAACGAGAAAAGTTGCATTACAAACAATGTTCCCTTGTTTCCAGCTGCAAGAAAACATGTTGTGGCTGCTTCAGTGTGGTCTAAGCCTAATACCTGAAAGAAAACAAGTTGAGATGGGTTAGGGTATGGAAATTCGATACCGTCCCTCCCGATCATAAGTATCGCATCTCGAAGTTTTTAAATATATACCGCCTACCCCGATTCATAAGAAAAAAACTTTTTTTCAATTCCTATAATTTTTATGACAAATTTCAGGTCCTTAGGCTTCTTGGGCATAAATCTTAAAACATAAAGCCATAAGTATTAAATCTAAATTAAATTAAGCGCATTCAGCTTATTTTTTCAATTTTGTTAGACTTCCACTTCTGTAAATTTAAATTAAATTATTAAAAAAGATAGCGTACGTTAAAGTCGGGCGCAGACGACTTTGGGATACCCTGTACCACCACATTGCAAATAAGTCCGATATTTTGCTTAAGACTTCCAAAAGATATTTTATTTGGCTTTGGTTACGATATTTTCATAAACAAACAGAAATCAGTCGAATTTTGCACGAACAAATTTTTTTTGACCGATCGTTCCTATGGGAGGTATATGATTTAGTCAACCGATTTTGATCAAATTTGGTACAGTGCTCGGGTACTCTAAAAAACTACCGAATGTCGAATTTGGTTATGATGTCTTCATTAACAAACGAATTATCCATCTAAAAATTTATTTTTTTTTTTCGAGTTCCTCTGAAACACCCATATGGGAGCTATATAATATAACACCGATATCGAAAAAATAAAATAAACTTGTCTCCCCTGACATAATGACGCATCTAATCTGAAAGCTTACTTATTCAACATTTTCATCCAGTCCGCGAGTTTGTCGTCCCTTTAGTATTCTACTAAAACAACCTCTCACTACCGACCACTGGGCTAAATTGCCAAATTGTTAGAAAATATCAAAATTTCCATAAGTCCATGCCTTAGTTATAGCTATATTTTTGTAAAGTGCATACCTGTAGTATAATAATTCCATTAATAAAAATAATGTCTTGACAAAGCTAAGATTTTCATAAGCTTGACATTTCTGATCAGTAATTAGCTCTTTTTAAACAAAAAAACCATGAAATTAAATCTAAACTTTAAAAAGAATAACGCGTTTTCGGGTGGACCAAAAAATTTAGAAAAATAAAGATGAGAATGTGTAAAGAAAATAATTTAAAGTAATCGATAAATGTTTGTTAAAGGCCCTTCGCACGATTTCTTCCAATATATATGTATATTTATTTTCTTCCATACTGTTCTCATGCGATTTAATTGAATTAAATATAATATTTACTTACTTTTATTTTATAGATGAACAGGTAAACACTAAATGTATATATGTTGACTTATTTTTATTGAAAATGTATATAAAAGTTACTCCAATAAAGAATTGAATTGAATTTAATCAACATATTAACACTCTTTGAACAATTTCAACCTAGCTCCATACTTTTGTTGAATTTTAGAAAGTTTGAGTTAAGTCGTCACACTGTAAATTTTTTTGCTTGATAAGAAAAGTAGTTCAGAAGCCATTTCAAACTAGATTGGAATGCGAATTACTTGCAGCAACATGAACATTGATCAAAAACCTAAACAACTATAAAAATTTAATATTTTGAGAAAAACATCCCTTAATGCCAATAAACTTACTTGTATTTAAATTAGTTACAAATAATAATTACGCCAACTGTACTATAGTAATGAAACTAAATACTGTGAAAATGAATCCTATTTATGTTTGAATATAAAAACACTATTTCTTAGTGTGTACTTCAAGAATTTTGAGATTTAAAAAAAAAAGTTACGTATACGCAATGTTGCGTTAGAAAAGCAAGGGCAAAGGTAGGCGGTGCCAGATTAAAAAAAAATTTTAAACACATGTTATGCGGCTACCATTAACAAATCCTCTAAGTTTTAGCTCTGTACCAGCATTTCACGACTTCCTTCGAAAAATTTGACATCTTACTCCTGTGCTAATGATGCAGGCACATTTTGAACTTACCACTTGCCACTTTTTGTATAAGTTTTAGTTCTTTGCATCCCTTATATTAAAAATAAAAAATAATAATGTTTTATAAACAAAAGCTTGTTCCATAAGCTATTTCATCATATGGGACTAAAAAATCTGTAACAAACTCTGAGAAACGAGCTAATGCCAAAAAATCGATGTTAGTATTTTTAATTCGTAGCAAGGTTGACAGCCTGCATGTTCTGCGGGACCCAGGGAAATTTCGTAACGTATCCATCTGTTGAAACAAGTAAGAACTTAAATATAATTCGAAATTTGCGTATTTCCTATTTGTGAAAGACCAAAGCGCAGAGAACTTGAAATTTTAATACAAGCTACATCTTATGGCCTGGTTCTCCACTTCAGATTTCATTATTAGGGGGTTATTAACCAAATAGTGCGGATTAATCTTGTCATACATTAGCTTTTTGTATTGCCAATCTATGTGTTATATCGTTAGAAAGAAAAAATTAAGTTTTTACTCACTTGTTTTAATAGAAATTTCCAGCTAACAAAGCTTTCCATAATATGTATAGTGTATATTATAGTCAGCATATCCCGACTGTAGCTGGCCCACTTGTTTTTCTTGTGCATCTGCTTTTAAATGTGGCCAAATGCTTGGACTGGGAATGGACAGTTGTGTGTTGTTTTTGTAACGTTTTGTTGCTTTTAAGTTAGTCTTGCTTGAGCTACGCTGTTGTATTTGTGCTTCCTTTTGACCAAGTTAACAAAAACATAAATAAATAAATAAATAAAAAAAAGCAACTGCAGCAATCAAACAAAGCACAAAAAAATAAAGAGGAAGGGAATACTTTTATATATTCACACAGATTCAAATACAAAATAATTGTATTCCATTTCCATTTCAATTTCGATGTTAAGCAAAAGTGACAAATGAATTTTTGCCAATGTTATGTTGGTTAAAAGCGACACATGCTTCTAAATATATAAAGATATTTCAAGGAGCTGCCTCTTTAATGCGAAACATTAGCCGACAGTTAAATTCTTAACGCCGAACTGGAAATACTCTTCGGGATAAGTTAAAGAACCATTTGTTTCACTTTCTAAATTAATAACACAGGCCTACAAATACTGGGGTCATGTCAGTTGTTGGAAAGCGTAGGGTCATTTCCGAAGTAATTTGCTGCGTAGAATCCGAATCCGGGGTCTGAATTGGCCTATCACGTCAGGATTTTGAGATATTTGAAAAAACGCCGTTTTTCGGGTGCATAACCTCAAAGATGGGCCAATTCTGACCCCGGGTTCGGACTCTACGCAGCAAATTACTTCGGAAATGACCCTTAGCTTCCCAACAACTAAACCAGTTGGCCTGTATTAATATACTTCGTAATATACTTCGTAACTTTGAATAGCCATAGCTTTGCGGAACAAAATCGTAAATGATCGCTTGAACTTTCAAATTAAAGGGTAAGAGTATTACTAAATAATTTAACTGGAGTGACAGACCACAAAAATTATTTGCACCCTGTACATAACCTCAAAAGTAGGAAAAAACACCGTTTTTGGGGTTAATAACATCAAATATCTCAAAATCCTGACGTGATAGGCCAATTCTGGCCCCGGATTCGGATTCTACGCAGCAAATTACTTCGAAAATGCCCTATAGCTTTCCAACAACTAAACCATGTTGGTCTGTGTAATCAACAGTGTTCCGGAAAATGAAACCGAATATTTTTTATTTAAAATGTAAAATATTTTATTCAAATTCGAGTCCAAACCACATCTTTGGTGCTCTCGATTTCATCAAATGCGACTACTTTCTTGCAAGTGAAACCAAATCGAAATGGCAAAATAGGTTTAAAAGCGCACGAGATATATTCAAATTTCGCTTAAAAATGTTCATGTAAATAAATAACAGTAAATGGTTCATGACTTGCATAAAAAAAATTTCTTTTGACACCGAAGTATTTGAAATTGGAATCACGCAAATACGAAAACGAACAAAATTCGTTCGTTTTCACGGCCGTAAAAATTTTTTTTTTTTGGTTAAATGTTGCAAAGAAATTGTTTTTTTTTAAATACTTTTAGTCAATTTATTTTACATTTCCGTTCTTCTTTTGATACCAAATAACTCTATTCTTATGCTTCTCTCATTCCATTAATAAGAAATTGCAAAATAACTTTTGTTATTGTTGTTGTTTGTTTTTAGTTGTTATTGTAGCTCTTACAGTTTGTTTCCGGCATTTACCCTTTTTTTTTGTTATATGTTATTTATATGTTATAGGTGTATATAATATTATGTGTTGTTGTTTGACTGTTACTTTGGTTGTTGTTGTTGTTTGAGCCTCCTGAGAGGTCTCCTTTTTGCTCTTTCTTATTGTATATGTTTGTGTTGTAAAATGTTGTAAATAAATTGCGTTGAAATTGTATCACTTGGTTGACCACGCATCAAGCCCACATGGTTGCAATTACAAGGAACAACCAAGACATTAACAAAAGGAACAACAAGGGAGTGAACTTCAACTTGAATAAGAGAAATGTGTAACATTTACGGCCAGGCAGTCAACAAAAGCCTCATTTCTTTACTCAATTTGCTTTTGCTGTTGTTTCGGTTTTTTTGTTGTTGTTTTTGTCTTTTGTCGCTTGCTTGAATTCCTTTTGGCCCTCTTGGATATCGAAATACAACTCTGTCAGTAGCAACAACAGCAACAACAACGAGAGCACAAACTACTGTAAAGCTTACTCGAGTGATATCGACTTTCGGTTAAAGTGCTCCTCAGTTGTATCAAACAGACCAAGCCTAAAATGACACCGACACGCATACTCACACACATGCACACTCACCCATATACATGCACAATTCAATCCGATTGACATGTGTGTGTTTGTGGGTTTTGGTTTGTTTTTCAAGTGTTTGGACGCAGTTTTGAAGAGAATTTCTGTTGAACAGCGCAAACATCATTTAATGTTTTCTCAAAGTGTTGACATCACACAGACACACACACATACATATGCAAACATACGAGGGCTGCTATTAATATTTCTAGTCTAGGTTACTTAAGTTCCCCAATTGTCACTTTCATCGAGAATGTTGGCAGTTTTTTTAATACACATATACCCATTGGAATTTCTTTGTTTATATGCTGCTTACTGAGAAAAAACTAAGGGAAGCCGGCCCCTGCGTGCTTCGCACTACAACCACCTTGCGGCCTCTTATATTTATTTCGCGGCATACCGATACCGATGTACCCTGCACCTTGTGCATTGGATGGAAAACAGTCGTGCCTAACCGACTTTAAAATACCATATAATAACATAGGGCGCCGCTCGAATTTGCTCCCAATTAAGCTTACATAAATAAGCAATAAAGTCTTGAAATTTTTCAAAATTTCTTCATAGTACAACTTAAGATTTCTCCATTTGGCTGGTATACCAAAAAGTACTAAAAATTTTTTTGTTTTTTAGCCCCATGAGTCTTTTGGTGAAGCGAATTAAATTTGGTATTTGGCTATAACTTCCGAAGTTTCTATCGGATAATAATTTAGTAACTAACTAAAGGAGTAAAACTGTCAAAAAACTGTTGCAGGGGACTGTGAAGTGGTATACCCAAAAAGTACAAAGAATTCGTATATGGTGGTTCTCATAACGGTCATGATGAATGTAGCTTTCTCGAAAAAAGTTTTAAAACTAGCTTGATTGTAGTGCAGTTCAAAGGGGAGATGGTCTAAATAATTAAAATTTTTAGATATTAATTTCGCCGGTTTCTCCGATTTTAAAGGTTTTCTCATTTATGTAACAAGTTTATAGTGAAGTCATTTTGTTCACACCGGAAGACGGATAGGTGGACAGCAATATCGACTCGGCTGTTGATGCTGGAGAAGTATATATGTAGGGGTACTTTTTGAGGCTTGCACATACCCACTGATAATTTGAAAATTTTTAGAATAATTTCGAAACATTTTTGCTTAATAGCTTCCAAGAAGATATGATTTTGAGAATAACTGCCCGAACGGAGTATTTCATACTCAATGTAAAAAGGTTGAGTCCTTATGCTGAGATTAAGAGTAAGGCAAATAGGGAGCAAAAACTTCTTTTCAATCTAGAGTAAAGCAATCTCGTTATCTAGATTCAAATTGGATCTCCAATTAAAATTGGTTCTGTTTTTTTAATGTACGTATAGAACTTTTAAGAGTTCAAGGGGCTTTGAGGCGCATATGAGCTTACTGCCCAAACAACGGATGTCATTAACACAGCTAATTAGGCGACACCACGTGAGGGTGGTGCATCAACTTCTTTGAGGCAGAGTGAGATCAAACCACTTTACCGTATAGTGGTCATCCTATCAATGCGGCTTTATGCATAATCCTAGAAAAGACCCACTAATACCAAACAGACACTCGCAAACTATTTGTCGATTATAAATCAGCATTTGATAGCCGTTTGAGAGACTGAGTTATCTGAGTTCCGCATAACTGTGAAATCGGTGCAATTAAGCAGAATTACTTTGAGTAATACATGCAGCTCCGTCAAGGAGCTCTCTGTAACATTTGATATCGAGAGAGGTTCATACAAGACGATGCTATCTCCTGCAAGCTTCTTAATTTTATGCTGGAGAGTGTATTGGGGAAGACACTTAAAAAAGACAATCTTTTATAAATGTGTCTAGTTACTTACGTATGCGGATGATGTAGATAGAAAAATTATCTGCCAGTACGGGTCTGGTGGTAAATGAGTGCAGCAAGACAAATTATGAGTCTATGTTATCTTCAAGTAGAGTGATGGATGCACCGATCAGATTGTTTTTAAAAGTTTTCAAGGACTTAGTCTTCCAGTGTTTGAAAGAAAAGTATTCCGCAAGATCATTGGCTCTTTTGGCGTTGGTAACATTCGATGGAACAACTGTATGACCTTTACAATGACATTGGCATAGTCAAGCTGAACGATGGCTCTGTTATGATGTGTGAAGAAGGTCGGCTTACCTCACGGATGTTTTGCCTAGTTAGGAATAAGAACTCTCAGAACTTTCTCTTCCACGACTTCGAAATTTGGATAAACATCTAAAAATTAGGAATATACATACCAACCCTCGTAGATAGTTAGTTCAACATTTGACAGCTTATGAAACTTGCTGACAGTTTGGCAGCCATCTTCTTTTGGCTTTGACATTTCTATTAGGGTATTATGGTTTTTTATAGGTATGACACAGCAGAAGAAGGCGTGGCAGATCATAACCTTTTTATAACTAAATGCTAAGACTCGGCAATCAATTGAACCGTATCCGTAAGTGCGTTATAAGAGCTAGAGACAGAAATATTACCAAAAGATGAAAAAATATCATTATATATACATATAAAATAATTTATATTATTTAGCAGAAGAAGGAGAAGATTGTCGATTGATGTCTACATTTTTTTTTTTGGTCAAGAAAAATGGTATCGTAACACAGCTTGTTGCTAAGAATGGCAACAAATATTAGTATGATAAAAATGACTTTCAAAGATAAGAGCGGCAATGTAATGAAATTAGAGCCCACTCAATTTTAGGGAAATCGAATAATAACTTCGAACGATATAGTTAAAAAGTTATCAATATAAGGCAGCTTCAATATTCCATTAATAAGCTAGAGACACCAAAATTGTTAGAAGAAAAATAATTTCAGCCTAATTAACAATGTAAAGTTATAAAATATAAATCTATCTACCCCATCCACGTAAGAAATGGTCCATGAATACGTTTGCAAACCTCAACCAGTGCAAAAATTTAATGTAGAAGATATTTTTTTTGGAAGTGATTACAGGGTATTCCACTCTCGGGCACCGTCCCCGACAATTCGCATTTTTGCCGCCTTCTGTTTCGGCTCTTTTAATCATCAAAACTGTCCAACTTTGTGCTTCAATTCTTGTTTTAATTGTGTGGGCGTGAAAACTGTTTTTTATGCTCATGTTATTTGTGTGTGTTTATAGTATCTGTGTGGGTGAAAGGTTTTTAAATTTTCATTGATATTTTTGTTGTAAATACACTTTTGTGGCACAGTTTATTTATTTAGGTTGAATTCTTGCTGGAATTATATATACAATACTATACATTTACTATTTGATTGAGTTCACGCTATGTATGTGCTCATATCCCAGAGGATTTTTTTGTTTTCGTTTAAAAACAAAATTGCGTATACGCAATATTAAATTGTGTCACAGACAGTTTTTCGTTGAGATAATTGAATTTTTAAAAAAATAATAAAGTTAACTTTTATATAACTGTATTTTTGAAGCTTTTTAATAATAAAGTTATAAATTGTTAATAAACGATAATAACAATTGTTTTCAGATATGACATTTTTTTTTTTGGGTTAAACGTGTCCTATAGTTGTATTAAGCAATTATACAATATGATTTCTACAGTGCTGCTTGATTTGGCAAGTCACATATTAGGGCCAAAACTCATCATCGGTAAACCCAGCTCTTATAGTGTCCAAGATGTAGGCGTTCATACAGACGGACGCACATTTTTTTTTTGTTTATAATTCCTTGATACAAAATACAAAATAAAAATTCTTGACAGTTGTATCGCTTCTAGCTAGAGCACAGTGCGGATAGATGGATCAATTTTTTTTTCCATATTGGAGGTAGTTTTGGAGGATCTCTAACCTACAAATCTATAAATATAAAGGGTGTTTTTTTTTTTAAAGTTACACAAGCTTAAATCGTTATAAAACAAAGAAATATATTTTTAATATCAATACGGGTTTTATTGGATAGAAAATTTTACGGCTGGCGCGTACAAGGCGCAATCTGGAACACCAATTTTCATAAACTTTCCGCAGCATTTGCGGCCGTATTTCACCAATAACTCTTCGAATGTTGATTTCCATTTGTTCAATTATCTATGGTTTATCGACGTAGACAAGTGACAGTAATTTTCTGTAGATGTAATGGTGTTTCGACAAAAGCTTGTAGACTATCCTCATTCCAAATGCGACAATTCTACTTCTTCAACCAAAAATGGGCTTAGTCGTAGAATAAAATTTTAAATTTTGAATAAGTTTGACGAACATTTTTTTGATAAAAAAATTTCAACAATTTGCAAGCGTTGCTCTGGTGTAAGTCTATCCATAATGAAATGTCAAACCAAACACAACAAAAAGCAACTATCAGCTTTTAAGTGGGTTGTCAGATAAAGCAGTGTTGCCAACTCAAAGTTGTGTATCACTAAAAAAAAAACACGCTGTATAACGATACTACTTTTCCAACTCACCCGAGACGCTACTAATTACTAATATGCTGACTTCGTCCTTCCAAGGACGATTATTCTCACAAATTAAGTTTGTGCGTAATGCTTGCAACTTTTCGGCACTGACTAATCTCACTTGACTTACCGAGACTGACCTAGATTTGACTGCAGATCCGCCTTATATAGTTTCAAGCACAAACCAATAAATTATAAACGGCACTCAGCTTATCTACCTATCTTTCCTTAAGGATAAGACAGAGATCGCCGTACCCTATACCATGGTATAATAATAAGGTAGCGTCACGCTCCGGCGTATGCATGTCAAAAGGGAATGAAGAATAACGAACTACAATAGCATGTGAGTGTGAGCGAGAAAAAACATTTTATGTGCTGTTAGTAGTGAGAGAGGGTGATATAGTATGAGGGCAGGCAAAAAATATGAAAATGTGTTTGATTATTGTTGCTATGTATACAATGCGTTTGTTTATTGTTTCGCTGTCAAAGAGAAATAAAAGGACTATTCGATTTAAAAATAACAAGTATTTATTCTTATTTGCCGACGGTATTTTAACAACCAGCGGCCGCACAACCCTTCAACACAAAGTCAACTTTCATACTGAAATAAGTAAGCATGTCAACCGCGAGAGCGCTCTTCCAACATTCTTTACCTTATTATTATACCATGCCCTATACTATACCGCCTGCTTTACACTCACACCTACGCACTAATACCAAACAATAAAGAGCGCGCAAAGCTTAAGGCCGCTATACTTTTATTAGTATTGGTGAGAATATACGCGCTTTCACCGCTATTCTCGGCAAGCTGTTCAAGCAGTATCACTTTTGCCCTATTGTCAAAAGAGGATCAATGTGAGGCGACAGCTTGCCACCCAACTTGTACCTTAAGGGACAGCGTATACAAATTGTGTTAATCAAAGTAGTTTCAGGGCGTACGCTCTGGGGTTGCGGTTCAATGATTTTTCCTATCCTTTTACATTAAATTTATTGTTAAACATTACATATTTCATATGCGTAACGTTTTTAGATTTGAAATTAATCTTCCTGTTTCCATAGTAAGAGTAATCGATCTCTTCTAAAGAAATATGCGTCTAAAATATTACGATGCATTTCAAAAGACTTTATATTTCTAGGAAAAATCCATTAGTAATTACCGAGTTAAACGCGTAGACTTCAACTGTTTTAAGTTTTTAAGCTTGTATTGTATTATACATCCTCAGTAATTTCCATCTACTTAAAGCACTAAAGTATTTCGAAAATTATAATTTCTCAAACCGCCTATTTGAATGTCTTTATAAAGTCGACACACCTATCCCATACAAAGTTTTACGCTTTTTATTCGCACACGCTGTATATTTAAATTCATTAGAATGGCTACTAAGCGCTGGAACCAAACCCCTTTTGGAAGCCAAACCAGCTTATAAGCTTCCAGATAAGCCCAACAAAAAGAAAATAACCATTCAGCACTGACAATTCTTTTGTGCTCTTTTTTTTTTGCAGTCGGCAGAGCGCCAAGAGCGACTGGAACGGGAAAGGCAATCAACAAGAAATGAGCATAATGACCACTGACACAGCCATGCACAAATTGGAGCAGGCCTCACAGGTTGCAACGGACGATGATAATGCAACAGCTACACAATATAAAGGCGCCAACGGGCATGGTTTTGTTCACGACCGTATCATTGAAGCGCCGCTGATAGTAGAGGATATTGCTGACAATGACTATGATGTGGTGGTGAAAGGGGAACCGCATGGTGATGAGGACGATATAGATGTAGATTGCGATTCATTGGCATCAATGGAAACGCTATCGGATAATGTTTCAATTTGGATAGATGGCGAAAAGCATTGGATATCTGGCTGTGATGCTAATACAACATGCGCGGATCTGATCTGCGCGTTACTCAATTACCAAGAGCTGGAACAACAGCTGTGTACAGCAGCAAAAGTTGCAGCCGGCGTAACCGAAGCTTCGTTAGATGCTCTTAAACGCAATACAAATAATAAGCAGCAGCAGTCAGAGGGATGCCAGACTGGCAATAATGCCATCAATCAATCAACGACAAATACCAAAGAAGTGGCAACGGACAAGGACAAGAGCAGCGGATGTGGCAGCGGGCTTGGAAAACGCTTCACGGCAGCTTCAGCCCATGAATACGTGATTGTTAAGCAACTGCGTCATTGCGAGGAGTATCTGGATGGTGGCACAAGAGTTTTTGATGTGCTGCCAGCACGTGATACCATGGCCAGAAAGGAGGTAAGTCTTTTGTGTTTACTGCTCGCTGCTACTGTCCCCGGTTCAGACATAACAAGCGTGCAGGAATTTCAACTACACTTTTGACACATGCATCATCCTTGGGCCAAATATGTCAGATTGTGAGTTTCGCATTCAGTCGGTTGGACCACCAAGCCCAGACCCAATTAACCAAGCCACTCAAAAATCTATAATAAGCAGTGCACTACAAAAAAAAAACTGCTTTTGACTTCTTAAAATTTCTATTTTTACTACTAAAAAAGATGGACTACGTTAAAGTCGGGCGCAGACGACTTTGGGATACCCTGTACCACCACATTGCAATTAAGTCTGATATTTTGCTTAAGACTTCCAAAAGATATTTTATTCGGCAAATTTGGCTACGATATTTTCATAAACAAACAGAAATCAGTCGAATTTTGCACCAAACCATTTTTTTGACCGATCGTTCCTATGGGGACTATATGATTAAATCAACCGATTTTGATCAAATTTAGTACACTGATTGGAAACTATAAAAAACTTCCGAGTGCCAAATTTGGTTTTGATATCTTCAAAACCAAACGAATTTAGTAAAGAAGCGTTTTTTTGACCGATCGTTCCTATGGGAGCTATATGATATAGTCAACCGATTTTGATCAAACTTGGTGCAGTGCTTGGGTACTCTAAAAAACTTCTTAATGCCAAATTTGCCAATATCTTTACAAACAAACGAAACGTAACGAATTTTGTACAAAAAACGATTTTTTGACCGATTGGTCCTATGGGAGCTATATGATATAGTCAATCGATTTTGATCAGATTTGCTAGAGTGCTTGGGAACTCTAAAACACTTCCGATTGTCAAATTTGGATATGATATCTTCATAAACAAACGAATTATCCATCTAAAACTTTTGCTTTTTTTCGAGGTCCTCTGAAACACCCCTATGGGAGCTATATAATGTAATCCCGATATCAAAAAAATTAAATAAACTTGTCTCCTATGGATTAATGAGGGATCTAATCTGAAAGTTTGGTTGCTCTAGCTCTTACCATCTCTGAGATCTAGGCGTTCATACGGACGAACGGACAGACGGTCAGACGGACAGACGGTCAGACGGACAGACGGACATGGGTATATCGACTTCTCTAGTCACTCTGATCATACTTTAGGTAACTTTGGGGGGTCTCCGACGTCTCCTTCTGTACGTTACATACATTTTCGGTTTGCACAAACACAATACATATACTCTTTGTACCATACGGTACAGGGTATAATAAACGCTCTCCGTCCGTTTGGACTTACAGATCTTTGAATATAGTGGATCTTGGATATAGGATCCTCTTTATCCTCCAAACAATTTCAAAGACCTATATTTCAAAGTGACAGCTTTCGTTTTATATATACGGGGTAGGATCCAGACCTAGTCGGCTTGAATAAATTTAATTTATTTGTTCTGTGTGCTCCAACACAACGCATATAAAGTGATTCCACCTAAGCATACATTTTCAGAAAACTCGCTTTCTGGAAAGAAAGATGTTGAACATCTTCTACGGAGCTTTATTGGTTCCTCTTGAGGTCTCGCTTGAGCCGAGGAAAGAGGAGGTGGGGACGATTCACCTTTTTTTATCAGTCAGGACTCTTGCCACAAACTTGCTGCACACCTATCGCATGAGCAAATCATCGGTAGTAATTTTTTGGACGCCACCGTATGAAAACCCTAACTAATCGGATGTTTGTGCGCTGCTCAGAGTCCAGGAGCGTCTTAACATTTTCAGCAATCCTTGAAAATGATGGGCAACCGCCTGGTCGTCTTTGACGAGCTCCCTTACTTTTTGGTTCTACTCTGTAATACGGGTTGGTAGAATGTTTGCATCGAGTGAACACCCTGTAACTTATGGTTGGGAAAGTCTACGTAACATAGAGAAGAAGCCGACGGGTAACCCGAAGTTACAACCAATACGATCAGCAGACCAAAAGAAATTGATCTAGACATGTCTGTTTTACCGTCCGTTCGTGTGACTGTTTTTTCGTCTCCCTATCTGTCTTGGGTAACCGAACTTGGCATTTGGACTCCTTATGTGACCAGCCAGATAAAGCTTTTTTTCTTTTGCCACGTTCCCTGCCCCAATAATTTCAAAGCGCTATGTTCTATAAACTTATAGCTAACGCTTTTCAATGGCCATGCGGCAAATAATAAAATATTTAGATTGATACCAAAATTATAATCATAAATATAAGAGATACCAGTCGAGGAAATTATTTTTTTATAATTGTTTCTTTTTTTGTTTTTATGAAAAATTTTAAAATCAAAATCGTTGGTTTGTGCCCCAGACGAAACATTTGTTTTTCCCATAATAAGATGGTACAGGGTGTTCCCAATTTGGTTGCACCCGACATATTTCCAACTACAAAAGAATGCCGCATCTTTTGGCATCGTTTTTTTTTATTTAGATTTCTTTTTTACAGTGTACGACACTCTAAACTTTTACTCTGCTCTGGCCAGCTCCAAAACACGAGTCTGGTACGGCACATGCAACTGAACCAAAAAATGCCTTGAATCCTGCAACTTGTCAGTAATTACTTTTAACGCACTTTTTATTCTTGAAAAGTTTGCTCCAACTCTCCATATGAATGCCTGGTGCGTGTGAATGTAGTAAAAAGTGCAAGGAATAAGAAATGAAATCTTTTGGCTTCCTTTTCGACAAGTCACGCAATTTCAAGAACGCTCTGAGATTGTGAGTGTGCATGCGTGCTCATGTGTGCGTGTGTTTGTGCTACTGGAGAAGGGCTCTGCGAGTGATTTGGGTTTTGTGGTTAGAACTGGCTAAGATTGCCTGTGGCCAGAAACTTGGCTACAAAGTAAGTAGGGCATACAATATAAGCCAAGTCTTCCATAGTTGCTTGTCCAAGTTAGTGAGTGCAAGTTAACACTTAAAGTCAGTGATGGAAACAGTTTGAAATTGATGTGGTTTCGTGGTTAAAGGATATTTCAAAACAGTGCTTCTAATTATGGTGTTTTGTTCGCTTTAAAAAAAAGTCGAGCTGTGTCCTTATGTAAAATGCATCTTGTAAAAAGGTCGAAGATATTAAGACACTACCTTGGGTCAGAGTTTCGATTGCTGTAATAATATATTTATATATGCAATTTTGCGAAGTGGCTTTGATATTTTTGCGAACAAAGGTTTGAAATGTTATAAATGCCTAAAGGTCTCAAAAGACACCTCATGGTAGAAATAGGTATACCACGCTCTCACTCAAAACAAAATATTGCTAAATTTATATTTCTATGGCTTTTTAAATAGTCAAAAAAAAAGTGGGGGAAAAGTATGAAAATTAGGGAGCAATGTTAAGTTAAAGTTTGAAAGGTGTCTTTTGACACCTCTTGCCCGAAGCCGTGTTAGAAAAAAAGAATCCATAATGTTATTTACATAAGAAAAATAACTACAAATATAAAACGGGCCACTTTTTTCCTCAACTTCCCTGATTTTGATGGTTTTTACATACATATGTGGTAGAGCCACTAGCCAATAGTACCCACGTCAAATTTTATTGCAAAATTCCGATTATTGGAGTAAAAATGTTAAGCAAATTTTAAAAAAAAACTAATTAAAATATTCTCGGACTTCGTTTTTATTTTTCCAAAAATTATTTAATTGTTAAACTTATTGTGTAGACTCCAACGAAACAGTTGTAAAGATCCTGGTAAGCCTGACCATTCTTCATATGGTTACCCAAAAAGAAAAGTTATTTCTATATATTTTCTAAAAATTTAATTCTTTCAAAAATTAATGTCTGTTCAAAAAAATTTTTGAAAATTAGTAAATTTTGAATTTTAACTCGGGTTGATGGTTTGTGGCAGAACCTAAGTTGTTGATACCAAAACGGTAATCATTGACCAGTTTATCAACGTCTATCCGACCGTATGACTGCGTATACAAAATTTTACCAATAGATTTGCATTGTCTGTACTCTGTACTGATGTCTATATAAAATTTAGTTTTAAATCGATGTTTTCGATTTTGATAAAGAATCGTCATTGAAGATTGAGGTATTTTCTAATATTCACCATGTCCTTTATGTCCTTTACTCTATCGATCATTTATCGAGCTATCGAGAACTGAATATTTAGTCACCAAGTCAACCAAGAGAAATCTCGTAAGCAAATAAATATTTTAGAATAAGTTTTCATTTTAACGTAGATAAAATATGTATTAAATTAAAAAAAAATAAAAATTTATCTAAGCACTTTTGGTATTTTTGGTATTTTTGTAAACTTTAAAGTAAAAAAGCGATCTGAGCTGAAAAATTAGAACTATAATGGAGTTTTCTTTTTGTATTAGGTCAAAATTTATGAACAATGTTTAACAGATTATGGGGAGTCTTCAAGACTCGAACATGTTAACATAAGAAGACCGACTGAGTTTAGCTATTCGTGACTATTTAAAAGCTAAATATTTTTTTTTGCTCTTATTTAATTGAGTAAAAAGCAGCTCTGATGGGTAAAAATGATAAAATGTCTCTTAACATTCTCTACAATTCCAATTCTCGGTGCCACACTAAATTTGCTCGATATTTGATGAATTTTAGCAATAAAACCAATTTTATTCCAAGAAACTCTTTCTAATTTAAAAAAGTTATTTAATTTCTGATTTATCTGTATCTCTATAATATAATAAATCTAATGTTTTAATTCATGATTTTAGTTTTTACAAAATATCTATTAAAATCTCTTATAAATATGTCATTCTGTGTCAACGTACAAAACAATTTCGAGCTAAGGAGTTGTCACCTAGTTGTTTGACTAAATAATAGCATTTTGAAGTAATTATTTGGCATATTTATATATATTTTTGGTGTCAAATTAAAGTTATGTTAGTGATAGATGTGAAATTCAATAGTTTTGCAGTTGGTTCAAAATTAAAAACTTAGTTGCGCAGCATGATGGAATATCCGTTTGACGAGAAATTTTTAAAATTAATAGTAAAATTAAATGTAAACAAATGCATTTTGCTATTCACCATGATGGCTTGTAATGTTGTCGTTCAAACTTATATGTTAGGTGGGATAAATATTCTATGTTATTTATCAGAAATTAAAAGCGAAAATTTATCGACTGATTCAAAAACAAATTTACTCTTTTAAATCACTCTTTAAAAACTTATAATATAATGTGCTCAAATTAATTTTGAACAGAAGCAACTCTTTGATGCTATTCTCGTAAAAACCCAAACATTCAAAAATAATTGTCAAAAAAATGAAATCTCTGAGATTTCTGCGACACCTACGATTTTTACTACAGATTTGGTTCCGAACGGTACCCAATAGCTCTAGAGATTTGTGTGGTACCCCAGTAAGTCTATAAACCATAAACATTTGATTTCAAAAGGTTAATTTGTATGATTATTGAAATCAAAGTGTTTTAATTAAATAATAACACATAATTTTTCTCATATTTCGAAATCTTGCAATAAATGTAACTAGAACAACGTTGTCACGTCTCGTGAGCACTCTGGCCGCGATATAGGGTGGGCCATCTGTTGGTTTGTTGGTTAATTGCATTTTATTCGTATTTTTTCCAACGAAATTATGACAAATGTATATACCAAATGCAAGTTTGAAACTACTCATTTATGTATGAAAAATAATATCGCCCAAATAGTAGCCGCTGCATCTATGCGAACATCGTTGTTATCGATATGTTTTTTTGAAGAAAACTCATCTGGCGGTTCTCCCATCCCCATTGAATGGATACGCGAGGCTGATAATGGTCCGTGGGCTTCAGTTGTTGCGTCATTTAAATCTTGCAAGCGTCTAAATGCAGATCCTCATGCAAAATTCGACGCAAAGTGGTTCTAGCAAGCTTTAATTCTTGCGAACGATGGCGCGTCAATATTCCCAGCGACTCGTCGACACTGGCCTCAACTGTGTTTTTTTTCACAGAACGACCATTTTCATAATACGCTGAAAATAATAAAATTTATAATAATAATAATAATTTATAAATAATACTAAAATTGAGTAGTTTTGAGCTATATAGTATATATTTCGAAAAGCATGCACTTTGGATGGGCATGTTCAGAATTATGAGTTTTTAACAACCAAACCAACAGATGGCCCACCCTGTACAATCCATAACGAATATTTGAACTACTTCGTCTTCACAATAACAGTAGTAGCACTATGAAAGAAGTTGTTTCACGGCACTGCACCATATTCCGACTTCTGTTGAAGCTGTAAAGATTTAGGGGAAATAAAAAGTATCTATAAACAGCAATGTGACTGACTTAGAGCTTAAATACACTACCTGGGAAAGTCATTCTTGTTAAAAACTATGTTGTCTGCAAACTTGCCACTAGGAAATATAACTCGTTATAACTCACTTTTCTACAAACTCGTTGATCTCGGTGCGTACTACAGAAACTAATAAAAACTAAGCCTAAATAAATCCAAAATTGTAATACACGACCTTACTTCATGGTATTCAAAACATTCTCAATTTCGTTCGATATTATAATAGTATCATCTCACTGCTCTTAAAGTTTGCTGGTAGGCTGGTAATCAACAGCTCTCTACCATGTTTTTACGTCAATACCAATATTACCAAACCGATAGCTTAATTGCATCAGAGAACTGCTGCTCCACATACTTTTACCAACACTCTTTTTTGTAAAAATGCCAAACAAAAATGTTAGAGTTACTACATCTCAATGCTTTGTTATTCTCTCTTTTTTTTTGGCTTACCTCATCTACGTGCCACCTCACAAACACACTCAGTGTGAGCTGTTGTTACGTCATTTGGCGGCGCTGCCAATGGCGCAGTCAAACGCCTCTGCTGCAGCAACGGCAGCAGCAGCAACATCACCTTACAACAACAAGGTGTACTCCATGCTATCGACTGATAAGGACAGTGGCATGGGCAGCCCCGTTGGTAGCTCCCGTAGTGCCAGATTCCGGCGACGTGGTAAGCTTAGAGCAGCAGCAGCGGCGGCGGCAGCGGCCACAATGGCAACAACAACGCTGGCACATTGGTGGGGCACACATGGCAATGGCAATACGGTGCATCCAAAGAGGAGTCAGCAACCAACACAGCAACTAGAGGCAGAGCAGGGAGCAACGGAGCAGCTGCAGCAGCAACATGCACGCCACAATGCGAGTCCAAATGAACGTCTGATGAAAATTATTTTGGCGCAGGATGAAACCATACACAGACAGTTGTCCTTGTTGCGGTAAGTTGGCAAATGTGTTGTTATCAAAATGAAAGGGAATGGGGTACTGGGACTTGGACTTGTACTAAACGACGTGAGAGCTTTGCCAAAAAGTCAAAACAAAACAGCAATTTAAGAAATTTAAAACTATACATACAACATATATATAGTTACTATATATTGATATGTAGTACCTACTATATAGGAATAAAGTTGTTCAAATACATTTTTTTTTTCGATTTATTTCTCGGATTCTGCGCTTCCAATTGAATTGACTCGACTCGACTCGCTTTACTGTGTATGCTCTTACAGCGAAAAGGAACGACAAATCCTGAAAATTGAAGAGGAAAAACATCGTGTACGTGAACGTGAGATGGGTAAAAATTATCTGCTCGAAACGTATTTGAACGCTCTAGATGAGGCGGAGCATGCCAATCTGAATGCACAAGCGATTGATGCCAAAACTTCAACCACGACCGGGACGACGGCGACGACGACGATGCCAATGCAGGATGTGTTGCGGCCAGCTATGGATTTAAAGCACGGCTCGCACATTTTTATAGGTAAATTATAAATATATATATATAGGTACGAAAGTAATCAAAAAAAACAAAAAAAAAAAAAACGAAGAGTGCTCTGTGGCTTGTAAGTTTTTTAGAATATGGTCACACTGAAAAAAATAAAAGTATTGCTAGAGCAGAATTTCGAAGGGAAAACAAATATTCTTTGACTAAGATTAGAATAAGTTTAACAAAATTCAAAATTATTTTAAAAAAGTTGTGGTAACAACAAATTTAGATTAATTTCAAGTTAAGACTCTCCAGAAGGAATTTTTTAGTCTGTTATAAGGAATTTTATTTTTTTGCGAAGCTAGTTTTTGTTCCCAATGGGAACACTTACTTGCCAACATTTTATTACGAAGAGTTTAGCATTAGAAATGTTACTCCTTTTAATAGACTAGATGCCAGATTCTGAAACTAATTTTAAAATTAATATAATGGTGTTTCAGAGAGTGCAGCCATTTGCTCAGTGTACGGAAGAGTATGTGGGACACGGTTTGGGGCTGATTAATGCGGTTCCATCATTCCGTAACACCTTATGCCCTCAATCCCTTTCAACGCCGCAAGCACGCGCGTGTGCCCATTATTTATTGCAGAAATTGGTCGCTGCGGTGCCAAATTTTTTTTTTTTCATTCTATTGTTAGCCAGCCCATGATATTAGAATTTTAATGGAATCTCAGATAAAGCAATTTGGGCTCTATTATGTTTGCGGTTATTTTTTAAACGTGCCAAATCTAATACCCGTGTCCGACTAAATACCAGTTCGGATAGCATATATTAAATTTCATGACTGTCAATTAGTATAATACAACAACGTCTAGATACAAGTAATTCCAAATCTTAAAGTCACTTTCGGCTTATATTTAGCTGCTAATTTTGTAGGCATGGTCCATTAGATGCCGTCTACCTGTGTCGGAGCTCTAATGAGCGGCCTTTAAATTAGGGAACGAAATGTGTCTGCACAATACAGCCCCAAAATCCACAACAAGTACAATTTTCAAGTACATGAAAGTCAACCACATGGGAAATGTTATTCTGCTCGCGGAAAATTTTGTGTACTCTAATTTCTTAAGTTTGACACAAAAAAATATTGTATGACGAAAAATTTAAGAAAAATTTGAAGTTGTAAGTGAAATGTTTTAAAAAATTTTTATGATTAAAAATTTTGAGCTTGTTAGTCTTATGGTGATTATTTTATGATTATTGGCACAGAGTTGGTTCATAGCAAAATACTCAAACCAAAAGCCAATATAAGTCGGGTATTAAACGTATTCTGGAAAACAGAGGCGGGTTTGGGACAAGGGTTTAAGACAGCTGCCACACCACCAAATTTTTAACAAAATTCGATTTTCGGCTACAAAAATACTTAGCACGTCAAAGAGCCGATATAACATCAAAACACACCGGGGCGTCTGACAATTCTTACTACATGTTATTGGTTCACTGAATACGAACTCAAGGTTCCAAACAACAAAGTACGTCAGGAATCTGATGTAAGCTACGAAATATTTGTTGTTCATTGTTTTTTTTTTTAAGTTGACGTGCTAGGCTTTTTGGAGTTTGGATTTGTATCCCCCAAAAACAAACTTGAAAAACATGCGAATGGTGCTTTTTGAGGTGACGTGCTCGTGATCTCTAAATCCGAAAATCATATTTTTTTATGTGAACGTGCTAAGAGTTAGAGAGATACTTAAATTTTATGACCAACATACGGACATTACCATTGTTTCACATATTTATTTTTTCGACTATTTTCGAAAATTGTTTATTTTTTAAGTTTTCAGATTTTTATCTTGATCATAATATCGAATCTATCTAAAAAAAAATGTATTAAAAAAGAATCATCCAACAGAAGGGACTGTTCTGGTGGAAATCATTTCTATTCTGTACGTTAACTTGTTACACGCACTGTAGATTGCAATTGTAAGTAGGAATTAATGTCCTCTTGACCCTACAGTAATTTTAAAATGCCCAAAATTACAATAAATCATACAAAGAAATCCAATCCAAAGAGAAGCCAATACTTTCTGATGAAGCTATTTCTAAGAGAATACAAATACCATAATAGACCTCCTTTTAACCTTCTTATGGAATTCTTATTGACAAGACACCCTGCCAAATGGTTTTGATGACTCAGATGACATGTAGAAGACAACTAGGTGGAGCTTCCCAAGTGCTAATTATATTCAGTAATAATTTGCGAGGCCCTATTTTGCAACAATGATCATCAATGATACCAGATCTGTACGGCGTATCCCAATTTGACGACACGTCCACGTAGGGGGGCAGTATGTGTTTTATACAAAACAGTAAATTTTCCTCATGGTAAAACATACTTCACGAAAAAGCTAATATGTCCTCTATACAGGTGTTAGTATTAGGGCATCGTGTCAACCAACGCCAAAATTTGTGTGCTCCCAACGGAGCGATATTTTTATTTCGCGGTGACAAATTTCAGGCACTGTATGCTCGTCATTCCGACTGTCAATTACAGCAAGTGGCTGCTACTTCTGTGTTTGTGTCTGTAACTGACTGTCTGACATATTCATACGCTCATGCACTTACACACTCACATAAACTCATTCACTCATACACTCGCAAATTCCCGTACTTAATCAGACACACAAACTCACTTATTTTACATGCTTGTTAACTGCTTTCAAGTTACACTCGTCTATATAGTAATGCCAGCTATTTGAGTTCCTCTTGGAAAAGTGCGTACCACTCTCGCTTCCTTTCCCCCCCACCCCATTTGAGCGCATAAATGTATGTAATTTGATAAAATAAATTTTCAGAAAAATGTTGCCTACTTTTCTGCGCCTACTGCAGAAAAATTCTATGGAAATTTAAAGTCGTTTTTTAGGTTAGAATATTAGGGAGAATTCTTAGAGCTGTTTACTATTTACTTTACCAGGTACAACCAGCACATAGAATATATTTGGCACCTGTACAAGAGCGCACTGAACTTGAAACTTTGACATTGGCATACATACTTGTACATACCATACACACAAATATATATGGGCGAAAATAAGTGAAGCGAGTCACGTTTTAAGTCAATCTCAATGATTTAATGATTTAAAAAGCTACTAGCACTGGGTTCGTTACACTTTTTGGCAGGATTCCAACTATTTATCGAGTTATCAAGAATTGTATAAACATTATACGCTAGGTTGTACAACTTGTTTGTTTAATGAGCGGATTGTACAATCGATTGCATCACATGTTTGGTAGTTGTATGAGATTTGTTCGTATTTCAGTAAATCAAAATTTTTTAATTTTTCCATGAGCTTTTTTTAATGAAAAATAGGTTCAAAATTTAAATAAATGTTTTTAATTTTATTTATAAATACGCATATTTGGTTTTATACCCTGTACCTTAGGGTACAGAGGGTATATTAAGTTTGTGCCAGCAGAAAATGTATGTTACATACAGAAGGGTCCGCGGAGATATTTTATTGATATCGGGGTTAAATTATATAGCTCCCAGAGGGGTGTTTCAGAGGATCTAAAAAAAAATCAAAAGTTTAAGATGGATAATTCGTTTGTTTATAACGATATGGTAATAAAATTTGCATTCGGAAGTTTTTTAGAGATCTTCAACGCTGTACCAAATTTTATCAAAACCGGTTGACTATATCATATATCTCCCATAGGACAGATCGGTCAAAACAAACGTTTTTTGCATAAAATTAGTTGGATTTCGTTGGTTATAAGGCTATCGTTACCAAATTTGGCAATTGGTAGTTTTTTAAAGTTCCTAAGCATGGTACCAAATTTGTAAAAAATCGGTTGACTATATCATACAGCAATTTTATTTATTATTATTTTTTATTTTTTCCCGATATCGATATTTTTATTTCGATTTTCGATTATCGACCAAATCCCATTACGGACAAAATATGGGCAATCAACGGCATCCACGTCGGAGACACTTTTCGCTTTTTTGGAAAAAAAACAAATCTCAAAAGATCCGAAATAGTAGGGTTGACTCAATTTTGGCACTTCGACAATATTTTAATGTCGAAAACTTAGATCCAAGCATGTGCCCGTTGAATTACTGGAAGGTAATACTTTTTAAAGCTTAGCAAGGCTGGCAATCTAGTGAGCGTCAAGCGGAGTTCGCTAAGATCAAAAAACGCTGACATTTATTTAATAACTATTATGAGTTTAAAGATTATGAGACTGCAATTCTGGCTGGAACTGAGCCTTGGAGTTATGACAAAAAAAGTGGTGTAAACTTTACATGTGACAGAGGCAGCTCTTATGGACTTTGGGCGGCTGAATCCGAAGTCCAAAAAAGCCCGATCCAAGGGTTCTTAGATAATATCCAAATTATCTCGTTTTATGGGATTTTTTTGGTGGTTATCTCATAACCCATGTGTGAAGGAATTTTTTGGACTTCGTATTCAGCTGCTCAAAATCCATAAGGAATGCCTCTGTCACCTGTTAGGCTTATACCACTTTTTTTTATGGCCTGTATTATCTCTTGTTTTTGTTGTATAATCTTTTGGATTATTATTTATTATTTCTTTGAAATGTAATTAATTTTAAAAAGTGTATTATGAAAACATAGTTATCGCTTGGTTCGATTGTTAATTCCATTTTATTATTTGAAAATACTTATATAACCAAACCAATAGATGGCCCACTCTGAGTTAATTTAAGCATTCAAAAAATGGCCGTCAAATGTACTTCGATGCATTTCTCTAGCACTACTGTCTACGCCTAGTTTTACCGCTCATATAGATCACATTGCGTATACGCATATTTTTGTTATTTTGAAGTCCTATAATTTTTGATTACACACTCGAAGCTATGAAGCAAAAATGTGCAAGTTGAAGCACAACATTCTGCCCTTGATTGACCTCTTGTTTCTGGTCAGGCAATTTCCCTGAGTAGATCATTCCTTTGACAGGATAAAATGATTTGGAGTCGCACAACCACCATATCTTCTTACCATACTTGGCAGGCTTCGACGGAATATATTGTGTGAAGCGGGTGCGGCCTCTGTATGGGAATAACTGCTCATCAACGGTTAGTGCATCATGCGGAATGTAAGCTGCTGCCAAGTTAGACTGCAACATTTGCCAAATATCATCAACAGCCGCAGTTTTGCTGTTGATTAGTCGCTGCGGTCGGGTATTTCCATTGTCGAATCTAAGGCATTGTTTTATGCACACAATACGATCATATGATAATTCAGCTTTGTATATTGGACTACGCGTTGGGCCCCACAACTCTGTAAGAGGTTCACTATTCGATTTAGTGAGTCCAGCTTACAAAATAATAGCCAAAACGGCATCGAACTCTTTCAAAGTGATTGGTTTCCATTCCTTTGTCTTCGTTAGATTAAAAACAAGCCAAAAGAAAGTACATTTATGAATGATTTCTTGAAGTTTTAGTACAAGGTCCCAACGGACCTTTTCACTCGTTCCCGTACTAATCACCTTTAAATCTAAAAAAAAACTAAGCTAATGGTCGGAGCGCCTTGAACTTTTTTTAAACGATTCTAGATAAAATTTCCTTGGAATACATGTGGGGATCGAGTATACTTCCCATAGATCACCAGGAGTAATTTCAGTTTGAAAATGAAAAAGGTCCCCAGGGACCTTCTCACTTATCGGAGGATTAAAGAATTGTTTGTCGTAAAATTGGCTGCAAAAAAGACCATCTTCTAAAGTCGACTCTTTAAGAGATATAATGTGAAGGCCAAAACACATAAGTAAATGTAACATTTCCGCGAATTTTCGTGCTTTATCTCAAGAAGGGTTATATTGTAACCAATGGTTATACATACTTTGTAAGCAATGCTTTTATAAACGTTCTACAAATCTTTTTAGTATGTTTTTAAAACAAAAACACTTATTTGCGTACCTTAATATTATATTATATAAGCTACCGATTTCTATTTCTATATCCCGTATCTATTTTTATATCCCGTATCTTAAGGAGCAAAGGGTATATTTTGCTTTAAGTTCGGAGACTTATAAGTAACCTAAGTATGATCAAGGTGACTAGAGAAGAGGATTTAGATATGTCCGTTTGCTCTCCATATAAACGACGAGATATCAAAGATGAGAAAAGCTGGAGCAGCAAAACTTCCAGACTAGATGGCTTATTCTAAATCTCTCATAGGGCCATTATATAGGTGATATCTCATTTATTTAGCTCCTTCGCTTTGTATTTTCAATTTTTATTCAATTGTTTTGTTATTTCGTCTTTTATTGAAAAATAAAACCAGACTATTCAAATTGTATTTTGTGAATGAAAAGCTTACCTATATATTTTGTAATCGATGCACCGGATCATCGAAATCGAAGAGATCGTTTGACCCGTTTTACATATTTTCACCCATGTACGATATATATATATATATCTTGAGGTACATTTTTGCTCATTCTGCATACTTTATTATTGCATCAATATTTCGTATAAAAAATGTTGCGCAACTTAAATTACAGTACCTGAAAATTTTACGCCAATTCATAGGTCCGTCCGTACCTACACATAACATAGCATATATATGTATTTGTAAGTTGCTTGGCAACATACGTTAGCACATTTATAAGGTACGAGTATATCACGAAAAAAGAAAAAGGTAATACAGTCGAGGCGGTGCCCGACAGTGTAATACCCTGTACCTTTTTCCACGAATACAAAGGTTATTTTTTTTGGTGCAAAACCATATTTATATCTATAAGATCCGTACATTTTTACCGATTTTTATGAGAATCGAAATTTACGAATAAGCTATTTAAAGTATAAGTATAAGGCAAGTTTCAAGTTGATATGTTGAGGGGTGTGGGCGAAACACGGTTAATTGATTGCGGGGGGTGGGGGGTCCCCATCGATAAAATTTGAATGTGGATTTGTTCATTTGAGCCACATGAATCAGCACACCGAAAATTTTGATTCTAGGTCACTTGTTACCATAATTACGTAGAGTCAAATATTGTGGCAAGGGGTAATGAAATTTGTACATTTTTGGCATTAACTTTTGTTCTATTTGTCCGATTTTGTTTATTTTTGACACACAGATGCATGTCACCAAAACGCATTGCTCTGTTAACTTTCAAATAAAAATATTTAACGGTGTGGCTAAAAACCGCGAAAATCTACTGCGGGGGAACGAGGAAAAATATTGACATGATTCGACAAACTTCATCTCTTATAGCTCTTATAGTCTTCGAAATCTAGGTGTTCATACAGACGGACAGACGGACGGACGGATAGCCGGACATGGCTAAATCGCTACCCGAGGTAATGATAAGGATTATGGTATAAAGGACTTAGAGTCCGCTACGCCTCCTTCTGTCCGTTACATACATTGCACAAATATAGTATACCCTTTGTACCTATAGATACAGGGTATAAAAAAATACTGCTGCGAGTTGAGCTTTAAAGCCTTACAGAAGTCATATCAGTGGCATACAAAGATTTATACTGCAAACCTAAAAAAAAAGAATTAATATTCGTGCTTTGAAAGTTTTAGAGTGTTGATCCCACTTATTCACAATTATATTGTAGTTTGTCATTTAAAAGATCTAGTAAGGATGCACTGGACGAATTCTTTTGTAACAGCTTTTTTGACTGACGAGTGTCGTTGTTTGGGAATGACATGACACTTAAGCTTTTTTCCACTTCTTTGAGATTTTCTGTAACAGTTCTAAGTCTTTGGGACCAGCATGACTAGTTTCAAGGCATTTAAATAGTTCTGAAGTCTTTACAGCTACATTCACTTATGGTAGCCCATATTATTCACATAATCGTTACTATCACTACGCATTAGGGTGGCCGTTTATGCATCATCTTGTTATCGATAACTTTAATGCCTAAAAAGTAGTGTTGGGTTGCTCATGAGTGAGTGAACGAAGTTGAGCAACTCGCTCACTAAGCCAACTCAGCAAAGTTGCAAATACTTTTTGTCCTGTGCTTGAATCTGCTGGAGCTTGAATTTAAACTGAACAAGTTTTAAAAGCGTCGTTTCCTGTGCAGCTAAGAAACTTTGAACTATCTTTTGTTAGGGCAAACGCGTGCAAATGCCCCGGGGCTAACTATTATTTGACCTCAATGCCCTCACAGTGACGCTGATCTGGTATTTGTGAGAGCAGTCATGTCGGAATGGTATATTAAATTAGTTTTATGGTAGGCATTTTATAAAAACTAACATGCAAATTGTTTAACAATTAATCTTTTTTAATTTGACGACGCATTCGTTCTACTTAAAACTTACCAAAGATTTTTTAAAATACCTTTGGTCTTAAGATTCGAGCCACATTGAAAATGGGGTAAAATTATTGAAAGTTATGGGCATAAATGCCAGTTTGCCCCAAAGAAGAAAATTATCAAATTGGGAAGTGCTTCTTATGCCGCATAAAAGCAGTTTGGGTTTAAAAAAAAAAGCTGACTATTTGGGTACATACCATCTAATCCCTCTATCGGGCGTCGCCTGTGTCACACACTTAAACCTTGAAATTTGGATGGTAAGAAATAAAGTTAGATCAAAAAATAAAAAAAATAATTTGTGTAACATCAAGAGCAACACATAAGGCAACCCTTGCCCTTATACCAATACGATCAACGCGACAAAAGAATAAAGCTTCAGTCGAACATCTGTATAACGTACTGCTCTTAAGCGAATTTTTCCGTATTGTCAATTTTTTTTAACAACAAAAGCTGTCTCTTCTGGATGAGTGTCAAAATTTGGACTTGCGATAGCTTTCCTCCTATAACCTGAAAAATGCGGCTCCAATTGCCTGGGTTGGATTGGCAATGTTTCCTAACTAGAAACTGCAATTCATAAAACAACATATTTTTGATAAATTACAAAATTAAATTTAAACAAAATATATATTTTTGGAATTTCTTATAACGAATTTCTGTACCACAAACTTTCTATAAGACGAACCAAAGTTCTGTTTCCGTGTGAATTCGCTATAAGGACTATGTTTAGCCATGTCCGTCTGTCCGTTTGCCTGCTTCTCGCAGACCGAAAAAGTTGGAAAGATGGGTAACTAAAGTTTTGCTCTATCTTTTCTTGTTTAGAGCTTATGGGCTGTTAAAGTTTAAAAAATTAAATTTGTCCGATTGGCTTTATATTAGCACCTAATATAGATCACTGCGCAACTGACAAGAATCTGGGATTATTTTCGCTGTGGCCCTCTGTACTCTTTAAGAAGTTATGGGCATTTGAAGTTTTGGTATTTAGAATCTAAAGATTTAATAAACAAAGCCACACACATTTTATCGATGCAATCACCTCACAAACCTCAATCGCAACAAATGTGACTACAGTCAAATAAACCTTTAGTGAACATATTTTAAAAGACTTTCTCTATATTTCGAATTTTTACAAGTATACGTATTTTTATTGAGGCCCTATGTCCCGCTGGGGATAACAGGAATTGAGAGAGAGATACGTATTGTCTCGTTTCCGGCGACCGAAATAACTTTCTAGCTTTTCATTCAATTTCTTTCAATTTTTTTAATTGTTTCATCTTCTAAATTACAGCTTTTTTAATTACCCATAATTACCCAGCATTGTGTAAAAATTTATTAAAATCGCTTGGGTAACAGTTTTGAGCCCCTTTTGCCTAGAAGCCCTACTAAAATAAATTATTTCTTAAATTGTTTCACATTCGCCAGAATCAATGAGTCAAATATACAAATTATTTTTACGTTTCGATTACCCTCCAGTCCTCCGCAACAGTTTCTCAAAATCCGATGAGCATTTACTATTTTGCCTGTTTTTAAAATCCCGGCCGGAAAAAGTTTCGTTTCCAAATTATGGTAGTTTGAGATGACTATAAACAATATATGGTACACCTAATTTTGTTTTTACACGGTAGATTGGTTCCAGAAAAAACCGTGTAAAAAAAAACCGTGTAAAAAAAGTATGTATTGTAAATTAAATGTATGACATGTTCAGGAACTAAAAACAATGATGTATGTATGTAAAACAGCTATGTTGTTAACAAAAAGAAAAGGTTGTTCAATTTTTAAGGTAAAAAAAAATTATTTATTTGTCTTGTGTTATTTTGAATCGTGCTAAATGGGATTTTATTCCAAACAAAAATTTTAAATTTTGTATTTTCAAACCGTGTTAAATCAAAACCGTGTAAAAACAGAATTAGGTGTATATGTTTTTTACCTATACACTTCCAAATCGTTTTAATTCTTTCCAGTTTCGTTAGATATTTGTTCAAAATAAAAAGTTAAATAACATTATTTCAACATTAACGGCATTTAAGAACTATTTGAAGAAAGATAAATAGCTTATACTTTAAAGATATAGGCTAACTATAAAAAATGTGATACAGTTGAGGCGGTGTCCGACTGTATAATACCCTACGGTAGAGGCGGTGCCCGACAGTGTACCGTGTACTTTTTTTCTCGAAAAAAATGTATTTTTCCATTGTCCAATTCCAATTGGAAAATGCATTTTTATTGGTGCATTGATAAGTATTTTGGTATAAAGGACTGGGGTCTGGCACGCTTCCTTTTGTCCGTTATATACTATACATTGCACAAATCTCGTCTACCCCCTGTACCTATAGGTAAAGGGTATAAAAATAGTACGCCAGGGCCCTGGTAGCCCTTTAGCTTATTTGAATACTTTAATTTATATACATACACCAAAATTTTGGGCATTACTTAAGATTTAAAAAATAAAATTTCTATAAATCGTTATTCCTAAGGTGAGGCAAACTACTCTCTTTATCAAAAATAGAACTTGTTGTTTTTTAACTTGAAAATCCGTCGAAAATTTATTCTTAATTGATCTCAAGCAAACCTCCAGTCTTGCAGATTGTAATGGGTATATCAGGCTTCTGTTATAATGTGTAACAAAGAGCTGCAAACAGCGAAGACTCCAAAAGTTACCTTTTATATGGTTAGGAGAACAAAAGAGATTGGTCCGTCCGTCTGTCTGTCCGACCGTCCCTCTGCCCAACCGTCTGTCTAGTGTACAGGGTACATTATGGTCTAGATGTCCTGACTGTAACCAGCACACTTGTTTGTTCCTACACATACCCGTTCTTATACCAGACGTAGTCTGGAGAGACCTCAAACCACACTTGTCACTAGACTTGTTGTACTAGTCTGCGAAAAAAGTATGCGTTTTAAGTCGCACACACACACACAAATACAAAAGTCACACTCACTCATACACTTACGCACTTACACGACATATACACACGCTTACATACAAATACCAACGCGCATATTTGCACAATAATAAATTTTAAATTAAGGTTTTCTTTTCTCTAGGCTGCCTCTACCTTGCTTGGTTTCCATTTTTTTTTTTTTTTTATATACTACTTATATACCGCGCGTTGCATGTCGGGGAATAATACAAAATTATATACACATTTGTACACGTATATATGCATATACCTACATATATGAATATGTATATGGATTTCAACAATGTACGTGAGTGAGTTAACATGTACAGTTGAAAGTTCATCATTGCTAGCTAAAAAGCAAAAATGTACAGTGAACTCCAGTATTAAGGTTCAAACGCTTCAGTCGACGATCTTGGCTTTTCAGCAGGTGATACATGGGGCTTAAGTATCTTATTTTAGGGAGCATAGTAAAGAGCGGCTGCGATTCTCCTTAGAACTTTAAAAGCTATCTACCATAAAGCGCAATTATTCTTTAAATCATTCTAAGCATTCTAAATATGCAACAAAATTCGTTTCTAGACTAAAAACCTGTAGCAAAAAAATGAAAAAATTTTTTTTATTTAAATCAAAACGAACTTTCGTTCTTTAACCCTTCATAACAAATAATAGGTCAGTATTTCAATTATTTTTATCTAAAGTTAATCAAATGCTCAATAGTCAAGGTAAATAATAATGCAACACTAAAGTCAGGGGATCTAGGTTTGTTTTTTGTTTTAATTCACCAAAAAATTTCGTCGTGGTTCAAAAGTTATGCGCACTCAAAGTGGAATGTTGTACAGAAACAACAAGTGCATGAAAGGGTTAACAAACGCAAGACTAAGACAAACTAAAATTAAATTTGTATTGTATAATAGTGTAATATTAAACGGTTTTCTAAGAAATGTTTCGTAACGGTTATTTCACTCATTTGTTACGACCGTGGTCGAGCTGTTGTTGCTCCTGGCGCCATCTAGTGAACTTTGTGGCGCCATGTAATGTTAAGCATCAATAAAATCATAGGGCATCACTGTTTTGTTGTTGATGATGAAATGAAATTTATATATAAAGACTTTCTGATTTTCGGTGCTGCATAAAGGTCTTTAAGAGTAAAACGTTCGCTTTTGGGATCGAAATTCTTGTTTTTTCTCTCAGTGAGAAAGATCAAATAATAATTTTATAAATATTAATGTCACAACATAGATTTATATTCTGCGCACAGATATTCAAGCTTCGAACTCTTTTTAATTTCTCTTACCAAACATTTACCAACGCTGGGACGGCTCTCGTTATATGCACTTCCAATTTCCACTTCTATAAAGCTGATTAAAATTTGACAACTCAAACTTAAAAACAAATCATAAAATTAGCAACGAAACGAACCAGTTCGAATCCAATTTTTTTGTATCTTAATTGAAACTATCACATTTTTACATACTGCAAAGTTACGTTTGCTTTCTGAGCAAGTTCCGCTGTACATATGAATATCTTTATATAATGATTTACGTATGTATGTCAGCATGTTTGTAGGCTTGTGCGTATATTTAGTATGCAGCCGTAGGATAAATGAAATGCGTAACGAAACCCCAACAAAAGTCGTTATTAAACTTGGAAATGATTTTTACAACAAGTTGGCGCTTACGTGGTGGCATCGCCGCAGATCCGGACAGCCGGTCCTTGTTTTACCGAGTATTTAGTGTGTACATATGCAGATGAGTAAGTAGAACCTGCATTGCCATTAGTCAAGGATGTGCTAGGCGTTGTCACTTGACATGGGTCACGGCTGATGGACTTGAAAAAGCTAAGCGCTCTTTGCGTTATGTTATGAAATTGCGTTTAGGATCGATTAAACACAAATTTTAGTGCAGGAATAGTGCAGGTTATAAATAGAGATGAGTGTAAAACGTGGCATCACGGTTCGATTCATTCTGGATTAAATGCTTTCACAAGCTATTACGTGGCTTTTCGAATTGCCCTTGTGCTTCTTCGCTCAGATTCTATATCTTTATTGGTGACTGCTCGATGTCGACGCAATTAAGTTTGGAGTTTCAAATAATGTAAAAAGAATGTTTAAGAGACTTGGCAACAGCTTAGTTACTTCGCAGGAAAACATAGTACTTCAAGTAAATCTGACCAGACCTATTTCGTGCATACCTCATTTATGCACTGGTCCATAGACTTAAACTCGAAGATCACAATAGCTGGGGACACCATACTATACCAAAGATTTGAATTACCTGAACTAACCCGTTCCGCCTAAATTGCACCGCAATTTCAGATCCACCACTTTATGTAGATATACTCATATTTATGCTAAAGCAACTAAATCTGTTAGTAGGCTTTTGTGAGCTTAATAAACAAAAGAATCTGACTTTTTCTCAAGCCGCCTTAAAAAAACATATTTTCCGCTGATGCTTTCTTTTCTTAAGGAAATTATAATAAGTTCAGGATCTAGTTAAGCCAGTTCTTATTAAACTTGACTCCCTTCATATAATTTATTTTTTGATTAACATTGAATCACTGTACCCCACTTGCACAACGGATTGGCCATTAGTAGCGAAGGACAAACTATGGCTGAACTGCACCCCATGTGTTCTAATTAAACTTGATTCCCTTCATATAACTTATTTTTTGATTAACATTGAACCACTGTATCCCACTTGCAAAACAGAATGGGCATTAGTAACGAAGGACAAACTCTGGCTGAGCTGCAGCCAATGTGCTTATTAAATTTCCATGTTAAGCTTGCCAGCAATAACTCAAATAGCATTTCCATTTCCAGATGAAACCCAGCAACCAGCCAGCTCAACGCCAAAACCCTCAACAGCAATAACAACAACAACAACTAAAGGGCAGGAAATGCAGCAGGTGCTGCCAGTTGGAAATACCAACGGAAATGCACTTATAGCTGGCAATGCCGCAACCAAAAACACCACAGCAATGGCGGCCATGATGGAATGCGGAAATGATGCTGTGAATGCTGCGGCAGTTACTGACGATGTGCAGCTTTACTGGCTGGAAAAGATCTATGCCGTAAACAAGCAGCTGCAACGCGAAGAGGAGCAGCTGCTGCGTTTGCATGCCAAAGTGAGAAAGCATCAGGTAAAGCGCGCTTACCAAACCAAAAGTGAGGTGCTCCAGCATATAGACAAGCTGGACACAGAGCTGGCGGCACAGGTGAACGATATACGCGGTGTAGAGCGCAAACTGCTAACGGCCAATGAGCAGCTCAAGGCCAAATTGGGTGTACTGGAGTGCCTAAGTCGAGAATTTGAAGCAACTGCCAATGATGTGGAAGTTGACTGCAACGGAGCGTATGTGCAGCTAAATCAAGTACAAACGGCTCGTGATTTACACAACCTGCGGCAGTTAATCGAAAAGCCAAGCACGTTGCCTGCGGAGCGCTTGCCAGAGAATACCAGCAGCAGCAGCAGTACAACAACAACCGTGGATGCAGCGCACCAAAATGTTGACAATGCCGCCAAGCAGCGTCTGTTGCAACAGCAAGAGTTGCAACAACTCATCATTGATAAGAACACACATGCACGCCAGCTGGCCGATACAAAGACCCTTAAAAAGCAAATGTTTACGGCCACCAAGGGGGAGGCGACAACGACGACGACAACGTCGGCCATGCCCGGTGCGGTGGCTTTAACTACAGCAGCCGTTGTGCACAACTGCAGCAGTGGGCTTAGTAGCATCACAGCAGCAACTAAGCTACAGCAACTGCATGGGAATGCTATAAGAACGACATTACAGCCGGTATTGCCCATGGCCATGCACTCAACAAAATCCATTGGCCATTATGCAGTATCACCAAAGCCTTTGGCACCACCCTTGCCAGCAGCTAACTCCCCGAATCAGTTTGATATTACGAATTTGGGCACGCTTGTATGAGCTCTACTTGGAGGTTGCACTGCAAAAGTTTAACCCGTTTAGGAAGCTGTAGCATTTGCAATGCCACTACGGGGCAGTAAATTGTAGTTTGGATTGTTTCGAGCTAAGGCTGTGTGTTCAGACGTTATGATTGGATTCGTATACGTAACAATTATGTCGAAAATTACAAAAAATTTATGCGTACAAGCGAAAAGATCTCATTGGTAACAAAAGAAAATGTGAGTCGGCGAAGTGTCCTACAGTGCATCAATAGGATAGTGTTAAGGGGTTTGTATTGAGATAAAGAGTTACGCAGGTCAAAACAGCCCTTCAGTTTTAGAATGTTATTGTTTTATACCAATTATTATAGTATCTGATATATAGCTGTAGAATTAGTTATTGATAAAGCGCACACATGGTTCAGAAAAGGAAGGAATCGCAATAGTTTCAAAATAGGAACAAAAAGGGGGTTTCTACGATCTAATGATAAACTATGTTTTCTAAAAAAGTTTTCTGGTATCTTTATTTATTTAAAAGTAAAAAGGGGGGGACAAAATTTCCTTCAAAATGGTCTCCTTTGGACTCAGTACGCGTCTCAAAAGCTGAATGGCTTTTATGACGCATTTCCTCTTTCATCGCCAAATGCATTTTACCAAAGAAGTTAGTACCACATCACATGAATACAGGAACCGGTCAAAAAGGTCGATCAGCTACTGGGCGCCATTCTGCAATTCGACGCTTCGGGATTATATTTAAACCACAAAGTTTCATCACAAGGGGCCATGTATAAGAGTTTCCTTGGAGTGTCTAATACTCACCGTTTTTCGAACGTCAGTCAGTTTGTCTGGAACCAAACGGAACCATAAACTTTCCTCCAATGGTCCAATGATCTGATTTGGAGAAGCCCAACTCCATTTCCATTCATGTCCCTGTAGATTTTGGCTGATCTTTCACGCAGTGCACGGATGGCCTCTTCTGTGATCACACCCATTTTTCAAAAAATTTACTCACTCGTGAAATCTGCCACAAGTTAAACAATAATCACCACAAACTTTTGCCATCAATTGCAACGTTTCAAAAGGAGTCAAGCTTAAAAATAAACTAAGTGTTCGCTCCTTGAGAAATTCTAATTTTTGTACCCATTCCATAAACACACTGTCACTTAAGAATCTGCTTCCACTGAACTAAATGTCATGAAACGGGAAACAACTAAGGATGGTACCTTCCAACGTTATAGTTGCTGTATAGATGGCGCCACCCAAAATGTCCCCATTGGAAAAGCCTTGTTTACTTTGGGACGGATCTTGAAAACACAGCCATATTCGTTATAGCTCGTAGGAATCTTTTGGCTTCCAATCTTATACATATTGAAATATGACAGATTGTGTGATTCACGCAAGAGCTTATGATTTTCTAAATATTGTAAAGTTTTTAGCTGTGAATTGAAAACTCCTAAATTAACCTGCTGGGCACTAAATTGAAGAACAGCAGTGCCTTACTAGTGTTTTAGATTTTTTATCTAGGGCAGCGGTGAGCCAAAGAGATTTTACACGTACGAGATGAAAGCTTTCTATCTATTGCAAAAAAAAAGTTGAGCCTTTGGGGAAAAATAACAAAATTTGAATTGATCGTTAGGGTACAAAATTTTAAAAGACTGTTGCTACTTCTTTATACTCAAGTACAGGAAAATATGGTTTGCTAGGCGAGGGTCTTTTATTTTTAAAAAAATATTGATTCCGAAAAATATTAAAAATTAAAAAACGAAATTCACGGGCTCTTTTCAATGTTTGGATCCAAAATGGAATATAATAAACGTCAGCTAAGCCAATAAAAACAACTTTTGTGCCTCGGTCATTGCGAAAGCTTTTTGTTGATTACGCACACAGGCACGAAAAATTGTATTGTGTAGGGTATTCACGTTTGCTTTTGAGTTGAGGTGTTCAAAAGTTGAGCACTTTTGCAACAACAAAATGCTGAGCTTTAACTCACAACTCAATTCTTTTTCAATCAATACTCTATGCTGGTTTGAAGCTGTTGAGTTGGAGAGTTAGTGTTGCAAAATACGCTTTTTGCGGCATTTTCAACTTTCCAATATTTCGGGATGTTTTAGCCGTAGGTTGCAACAAATTTTAAAATTACAAATGAAAGCAAAATCAGTAAAGAAGAAGCAGAAACTCAACAGATAAGTAAACAAAAAGGACGTTCACGCTTAAGCCAGTTGAGTTTTTGAGCAACTTTTCAATTCAACAGCAATCGTAAATTGTTCAAACTAAATCGGGTATCCATTGCAGCAAATACAACATACATGCATAAATGTATTTTTTTTTAATTTAAAAAATTGTGTTAGTTAAAAAAAATTAATTGAAATTTTTTAAAGAGACCTATTGAGAACTGACATTAAAGAAGACTTAAAAAAAAATATATAAAGTAATTTAGTCACAATTCAATTTTTTTTTAACTATGCCGAATTTGAATTATGTCAGAAAACTAACAAAAATCGAACTGCTTCAAAATTTTCTAAAGTCCTTAGTTTCAGTTTTTGTTCCTTAGAGCTAGAGCTGTAAAAAAGTGAACTGGTTTATGTTCCGATTCATGCTGAAAATTGTAAAGCTTCTTGGAAAAATTGAAATATTCAAAAAACCAACCATGAATCAATGATTATTTTTTTAAAAGCCTTAGTTCAATTTTTGTTCCTCATCCTGCTATAACCTTTTTAATTAAGACTTTTCTGTGTAAAGAAGTAAACTGGTTCAGGTTCCGATTCGTGCTAAGAATAAATAAGTTGGTTTGTATTGTCACAAAAATTAAAATGCTTGTAAAATATTAATATTTCTCTTGGCAAAATAAGTGCAATGGTTCGGTTACCGATTCAAGCTAAAAAAAACTTTGCTGTTCAATTCAATTTAAAAAGATGGCGTACGTTAAAGTCGGGCGCAGACGACTTTGGGATACCCTGTACCACCACATTGCAATTAATTCCGACACATTGCTTAAAACCTTCAAAAGATATTTTATTCGGCAAATTTGGTTACAATGTTTTCATAAAAAAAAAGAAATCAGTCGAATTTCGCACCAAACAATTTTTTTGACCGATCGGTCCTATGGGGACCATATGACATAGTCAACCGATTTTGATCGAATTTAGTACACTGATTGGGAACTACAAAAAACTTAAGACTGCCAAATTTGGTTCCGATATCTTCAAAACCAAACGAAACTTAACGAATTTTGTAAAAAAAAACGTTTTTGACCGATCGTTCCTATAGGAGCTATATGATATAGTCAACCGATTTTGATCAAACTTGGTGCAGTGCTTGGGTACTCTAAAAAACTTCTTAATGCCAAATTTGCTAACAATATCTTTACAAAGAAACGAAACGCAACGAATTTTGTAGAAAAAACGATTTTTTGACCGATCGGTCCTATGGGAGCTATATGATATTGTCAACCGATTTTGATCAAATTTGGTGCAGTGCTTGGGAACTCTAAAAAACTTCCTCTTGCCAAATTTGGTTCCGATATCTTCAAAACCAAACGAAACACAACGAATTTTGTACAAAAAACATTTTTTCGACCGATCGATCCTATGGGAGCTATATGATATAGTCAACCGATTTTGATAAAATTTGGTACAGTGCTGGGGGTCTCTAAAAAACTTCCGACTGCCAGATTTGGTTATGATATCTTCATAAACAAACGAATTATCCATCTAAGACTTTTGCTTTTTTTCGAGGTCCTCTGAAACACCCCTATGGGAGCTATATTATGTAATCCCGATATCAAAAAAATAAAATAAACTTGTCTCCTATGGATTAACAAGGGATCTTATCTGAAAGTTTGATTGCTCTAGCTCTTACCATCTCTGAGATCTAGGCGTTCATACGGACAGACGGACAGACGGACAGACAGACAGACGGACAGACGGACAGACGGACAGACGGACAGACGGACATGGGTATATCGACTTCTCGAGTCACACTGATCATACTTTAGGTAACTTTGGGGGGTCTCCGACGTCTCCTTCTGTACGTTACATACATTTTCGGCTTGCACAAACACAATATACCCTTTGTACCATACGGTACAGGGTATAAATATGGTTCCAACGAAGTCTGTTCATTGCCATTCATTTCTTTTTAAAGCCTTAAATCACGTAGCTATTAAATTATATGGAATGCAAATATAAATATATTATCAATTCCGAATTACACGTCTGAACACAATTAGGGCCAATAGTTCCCATGCAAGTGTGTCTGTGTTTTATGTAAAAAAAAAAAAAAACAAAATTGTGTACCAAATTGTTGTTAATTAACCAAATAATAAATTAATATCAATGTTTATAAAACAAAGAAAATATTTGTTTATTTATTGTTATGTTAGTTTTGGTTGTTTTTGGTCATCGTTAGCCCTGGTCAGATGTCATATATTATTAGCCAGTTTGGCATTATGGTTTTGCTGCCTAATTGGCTTTAATTGAAGTGGCATCATTAATAATTTTCATACTTAATGTGGGTACTGTGTAAGCCCCAAATGGGGATTGGGACAAATGCAAATGTGCGTTTTGGCTTTACAGGTCAAGGATTTGCATGCAGAACAATGGTAGTTACCACAAATGGAATGCAAATCAGCTCGAGCATTAAATAAAATAAACGCATTTTAAAATATGTTTTTATTTTTTCAATTTTTTTTTGTTTTTTATTTATTTTGGTTTGAATTGTAGCTGTTGCTTATTTTAATTCAAATATCTGTTTTTATGTTTTGCTGTTGTTATTTAGCATATTGTTTTGCTTTTTATAAACAGACCATATTATGTATAATATATGGGTATATATTATTTTTAATTTAAACTATTACCTATTTGGTACAACATAACAAAACTGTTTAGTTTTTACTGGCCAAATTGTTTTTTTTTAACATTTAAATAACAAATAAATTTCATTATGTATATTTAAACTAATTGCTAGCTTTAAGTATTTAGCTTAGACTTATATATTATAACATTTAATTGTTTGAATTTTTAATTTTAAGCTTTTGCTAATGCTTGCTTATATATTACTAGTTTTTTCTGGTTTATTATATGTATTTTTTTTTTATTATATAAGCAGCTCTTGACTTTTTGTTTTTTAAACTCACTTATACGCTCATATGTATTTTTTTTATTTTTTGGTATTATCTTACATTCCTGTATTTAATTTAATTAACAAAATGTTTTGTTTTTTTTTGTGTTTTTATTATTTTATTTTTTTTTTGTATATCGCTGCTTAGTTTTACATGCGTTTGTGTGCGTGCCTTTTAATTAATTTGTTTAATTTTTTGTACAAATTAAGTCAATTGAATGCTTACATAGAAATCATTTATTTTTAACTTTAATTTTATTTTTTAGTTATTTGAAATAACTTTGCTTTTTACTAACAAATCAAAACTTTTCAACAATTAAATAAATTAAAAAACTTTTCTCGCTGGCACTCGAAATAAAAAAATGAATTCGAATTTACATATATAAAAAAATACGCGCTAGTTTTAAATTTTTTCTTTTTGTTACAACATTTAATTTACTTTGTTTGTTTAGCTTGTTAACTTTTACCTAAATGTAAACGCCGCGCTGCAGCAGTACAACAACAACAGCAATAGGAAATGCATGGCAACTGTACTTCGCAGGGTTGCATGCGCCGCGCCGCCATGATGCAATTCCGCAAAACTTTCGCCTAACGGGAAGTTGAAAAAGAACGTTGAAAAAGAGAGCGGAAGTAAATAGATTGATATATATAGTAAATCAAAAGTTTCGAGCTAGCGCTTAATTAAGCATGAAATTAGTTGATAACGTTAATTTACCATTAAGAATGTGCACCACAATTGTAAAGTTTTGAAAATCACTAATTGAGCACGTATAGTTTCCCGAGTCCGCTTTATTGATTTTGGCTATGAAAAGCGTCGAGTTCGCGCCGTCCTCCATTAGTTCAGTTTTAACGCTAAAAGATAAGCACAAAAGAGGTATAAATTGAGGTTATAATGCTTGATTGTGTTAATTGAACGATTGAATGTTCGAAGACATTTTAATTAGCTTTTGCCTTAAAATTAAGTAAGGCTTGTCTTAAGTCTGGTTTTTAAGTTTGAAAACTAAAAAAATATTTAGCGCCTGTACTGGAAGCCGCTGTAGTAAAAAAAAAAAAAAGAATAACACTTAAAAACATATTTATGGCTCCTTATTCAAAAATACGCAAAACTTCATTATGAATAAACAAAGTACTTTAAATGAAAAAACTATAAGATACATACTATAACTACTATAGTGCAGGGTCATCCATATAAAGTCATTACTGTCAAATCGACAATAAGTCGATATGTGGACATATCAACGAGTCGCCGGGAACATCAATGCGCTATCGTTCGTAAGAACTACACCTTGCTTGGACCACTTTGCGTCAAATTTTGCATGGGGATCTGCATTTACACGCTAACAGGATTCAAATGACGCAACAATAAGTAGCCTAACAGACCTCATTAAAAAGATATGGAGCGCAGGGCAAATGCCTGCACAATGAAAAACCGCGGTAGTTAGACCTATTCACAAGAAAGGAAATAAATTGCAGTGCAATAACTATAGGGGAATATCTCTGCTAAATACGGCGTATAAGTTAACTACAGCATTAATCGCAGAAAGAATTAAATGTTACTCCGAGGCTTTAATCGGCGACTATCAGGCGGGTTTCAGGCAAAATAGATCCACAATTGACAATTGAATATAAGTCAAATGTTTGTTGATTGTAAACAAGCGTTTGATCGTTTAAACACGCAATTTATTTGGAATTCAATGAAAAATTTAGGTGTACCATGCAAACTAATTCGGTTAGCGAAAATGCAACAAATGGAAGCCAAAATGTAATAAGAATTCAAAATGAACTCTCGCAAACTTTTGAAACAAGCTCTGGAGTGAGGCAAGGTGATAGCTCAAGCCCAGAACTCTTTATCCTCACGGTTGAACAAATAGTAAGGAACGCTGAACTACGAACCTCTGATCCGATATGGGGCAATACTACGCAACTTCTTGCTTATGCGGATGACAAGGATATTAGCGGCTGATCAGTGATATCTATGAAAGAAGCCTTTGTCAAGTTAGGAAAAGAAGCTAATAAACGGAGGATTGCGAGTAAATGAAAATAAAAAAAAGTTCTTCTAGCTGGAAACCCACACTGGGCTCAGCGCTTTGGACAAAACATAACCATAGCCGAGTATAACTTCGAAGTTATCGACCAATTAAAATATCTTGGCTTGTACATCAACTCAACAAACGACTGCCTTAGTGATATTAAAGAACTAGTTAAATCTGCGAACTCGACATTTTTCTCGCTTTCAACGTTCCTGAAGTCACGCCTTCTCAACAGAAACCCAAAGCTCCGGATATGTAAAACAATGATCCGACCAATACTAACGTACGGATGTGAGACGTGGACTCTGAGGAAATCAGTCAAATCAATCAAATAGGCCTCCTATAAGGATGGATCCTAACATTTATCGCGTCCGCACCAACGAAGAGCTACGGTAGATATTCAACGACAAAAGTCTAGCTGCCTATGTCAAGTCACAAAGACTTAGGTGGGACGGACATATTGCGAGAACGCGAAACCCAATTCTGAAAAAAACATGCTTCAATCAACCAGATGGAAGAAGAGTATTTGGGCGACCTCGAGCACGCTGGATAAATGGAGTGACAGATGGTTTGCAAAAATTAAACGTCCTAAGCTGGGCGGAAGCTGCAAAGGATAGAGACTATTGGAGAGATATTGTTCGAAAGGCCAAAGCTGAACTATAGCTGTAGCGCCAAGGATGATGATGATGAACAATTGAAACCAGCGGACTATTATCAGCGTCGCTTGTTCGTTCAATAGATGGGAGATCAGCCATATGAGTTTTCGTAAAAAAAAAGTCCTCGAAAATTACGATATTCGCATACGGGCCTGTGGAGCCAGCCGCGGCGTCCATTTGGGCGATATTATGTTTCATACAAAAATGAGAAGTTTCAAACTTGCTCCTTCCATACTCATGCGCCCAATTTTGTTCGAAAAAATACGAAAAAAAATAAGCATTTAACAAATAAACCAGTAGATGGCCCACCCCAAATAAAATGTTAACAGTTTCTGGAAATACGCGAAGCATCTTTCTATGACCAAAAAGTGACTGTCTGGTAAGGTGTTTCTGCGAAGTCTTTGATTGGGCCGTACTTCTTCGAGGAGCATTTTCGATTGAAAATTATGATTACCGATTTTTTTGTGCCGATACCACATACGGAGCTTCTGGTTGCAAAAACATGGTGCCCCATGCCATAATTCGGCTGTCACGAGAAATTTATTAAAGTCATGCTTCCCCATAACATCCAAAAACGTTGATTATGACTTGGCACTACGTTCGATTTAACCCCGCCTGACTTTGTTTTGGTGGGGATATTTGAAGTCTCAAGTGCAATACCGCAAGAGCAAAGCTCATGAAAGTAAAGTAAAATACCGAAAAGAGAGTCCATTACGTTGAAACAAATGGTGCATAATAAGCAGCTAAATTTATCTCCCTGCACCAAATTAAATGTTTCTGCAAAAAAAAAAAAAAATTAAAACAACTTTTCTTTTTATTTTTATTCCAAAAATAAATGGGTCACATGAAGTTCAGTCACCTTCTATGCACGTCTGATGCTTAGCCTATTTTTATTAAAACCTAGATTTGCAGCGACCTTGAGTAGTCGAATGAGAATGGTTCGATAGAGTATGTATTGTAATTTTATTGAAAAAGAAAGTGAATTCCAAGTCGGTCTTAAATTGCTGCGTACTATATATTCCAATATGCTGTGTTTTCTTTATAATTTGTAACAAGTATTCTTAGTAACAAAATGTATAACAAGAGAAATGCTGTGTTCGGATTTAGATTTAATTTAAGAATTTTTTTTGGTTTTCTTTGGTGACATTACGTTGTAGGTAGCTTATATAGGCTTATAGCTATCAGAGCTGTCGATTTCTATCAACTTGACAACGCAATGGCTCAGATGATTTAGTACACTTTCATTGCACGGTTTCGCATTTTTATTATAAACGTATTTACAGTGTTGTGAACTTTTTCGTGTTGTGATTTATTTCGACTTCCGATGTGGACTATCTTGAGAAGAGTATAAAAATTAATTTAATTTGATTTTTGGTGATCTATCCCTAAAGCGCTGGTTTGCAGAATTCAGTCGCGGGTGATTATCAATCACCAACGAATTTTGTGAATATCGTTCAAAATCGGGCGTAATCGCAGAAAATATCGATGATTTAGATGAAATGATAAAGCAAGATCGTCATGTCAAATTTTTTGAGATTAATGTATCCCAGAGCATTTGTTCCACCAGTATTCATTCAATATTGCATGCACATTTGATTTGTTCGCATTGCAAGCCACATAATTTGACGATTGTCCAAAACAAGACTCGTAACCTTTGGTGCAAAGAAAAGTTAAAAAAATATAACTACTGTGCTTAAAAAGACTGTGAGAGGACTGTGAGTCTGATACTTAAAAAAAAAATTATTCGACATTGTGGGTCTTCCAGGACCAACCAAATCCTCTACCACTTGAGCAACGTAGGCCGATGAATTCTGAAATCAGTCTTTAAAACAATAATGCGGGCACTCACATATTGACTCAAACGAGAGAGATTTTTGAGTACCAAAAACAACAATTGGATTGACCATCCATCGTACATTCCATGTGCATTGCCCTATGATTTCTTTTTATTTCCGCACATCGAAAATTTTAGTCTCAATTAATTTTAAAAAATCTAAATATAGCAGAGAGAGTGCAAAAAGCGAATACAGCGCTCTTTGCCTGCAAGAGGACAATAGGACTCAAATGGGGTATGTCCCCCCAAGTAGTTAGATGGATCTATACAGCCATAGTTAGACCTATACTCTTATATGGGGTATCCACTTGGTGGCCAGCCCTAACAATACAATCAAAACTTAAAGTACTAAACAAGGTACAAAGAACGGCACAACTATGCATCACCGGTGCCCTAAGAACCACTTCTAGTGAAGCGCTTAATGCCATCATCAAATTATGTCCCATCCTTTTGATGGCAAAAGAAACTGCCATCTTAACAGCGAGGCGCCTCAAGGATGCCAATTGCTGGGCAGTCTTGAGATATGGACACTCGTCCATCTTAAAAGAAGACACAAACGTGTCAGTCACAGATTATTGCACACCCTTAGAGCATTCCTCAACTCTATTTACAACCTCCATTCCCTCTAGGGAATCGTGGGTGGTAAGTCAACAAGGTCAAAGCGACCGCATAAATTTCTTCACAGATGGCTCCAAGCTCAACAACCAGGTTGGGGACGGGGTCTTCTCGGAGCAACTAAACATCCGGCAGTCTTTTCGACTTCCGGACCACTGCAGCGACTTTCAGGCGGAGATCCTGGCCATAAACGAGGCTCTCATGGGGGAAATTATTTACTCAATAACCTAGAAGAGCTAGGTCCCATCTGTCCGAAAAGGGTTGCAAGCTATATCGCAGCAACAGGCTGGGATTCCTTTTAAGAACATTCACCTGGAGAAGGGGGTTTAAATTGAGATCCTAAGCGGTATCACAACGGGCCAATCTAGGCCTATGTGTGCTGGCTTTTAAAGCCAGCTGCCGCCATAACCTAACCTAACCTAACCTAAGTTTACAAAAATGTTTGCGGCTTGGCATAAAACATAGGTATGACCTTGTTACTATCAAGCTTCAAAAGTAAAGTCAAAATTTCTCTTTAAATTAAAAAAAGAGTATTTAGCTTGGCTTACCTTACTCCTCCACGGGTGACGTCATAGTTGAGTATATTTTCGCCATGTTTCCAAAAGACCACCGAGCTGGTCATGGCTACATTACGCACTACACAGGATAATTGCAGTGTAGAATCTATTTCATAGTATTTCTCCTGCAAGGGATCTCCATACTCATCCACTATCATGACCTTGGGCGCTATTAAGATTTTTAATCAAAAGATTATGTGCCCAAAAATTGAGGCATACCAGCAACCTACCATTTACATGCAAGTTAATTTGTATGACACGCGGCGGATGCGTCGAAATCTGACACTCAAACATGGCCTCATCATCCTTCTTGACATTCGTTATCTTCAGTCGCCAATTGTTAGGATATTGAAATTCCATTTTATAGCGTGTATCACCTGTATAGGTGTGCTGGCCTACAGTAAGCAAGTCCAAAGCATTCTCCTCACTCAGCGCATTACGACGCACCCAAGAGACCTATAAGAGAGTACCGGAAGTACATAGAAACATTGTTATACATTGCTTTGAAAGTTCAACTGCACTTGTACAGCTGTATACATAATTAAGCCAAATGAAAAGCTGGAAAAACATTGTTAAACTCATCAAGTTGTTATGACACAAGATTTTTTTCCTTTCTTATTTTAGTGTTGTGTCTGTATTACGTTACGTATACGCCGCTTGACACCAAGCCAAGATGTTGCTATAATTCTGTATTTTTTATATGCTTATACGAAGTAAAGTCATTGCTGTCTCTGGTCTTTACATTTGTATCTTGTATCTGCCAGATACAACTGCAGCTAAGTGTAACTGTGTGTGCGTGTGTGGGTGTTTGCGCCTGTATACTTACAGTCTTATCTTGCAGCAATGAAATTCTGCAATTCAAATGAATGCTGCTACCCGCCTGCACAGTCATGTTTGTCAGTTGTCCCAAGCGCTGCACATCCTCAAAATGTGGCCCGTATCTGGAAATAGTTGAACAGTTAAATACTTAAACAGTGGGACACATTCTCTGTTTATTGTAGAAAAAAAAAGGGAACAGTTGCAATATGTACTTGATACATTGGCCTAAATGAAAGTTCCGCTGTAAGTGCTTTTTTGCAAGAGAATTTACTTAGCTATGCACAGTGCTGCTCAACAGAATAGCTTCGTTTGAAATTTATACACAAAAGATCTATATTTCTGAGTCTCTTCACTTGTATATTGATTTGATCCCATTTCGTCAAATGGTAAAATGGATCTCATAAATGATTTGAAAGCTTTAAATTGCTAGTTATCTTTACATTAGTTTACAGGAAAAAAAAATACCCACAACATCTTTTATTCATTTCCGTAGTAAAATGACGTGCTTCAACCTAAGGAGTCGCTGGAGACTCCCAAACTGACTGTCTGCCGGTTTGTCCGTACTTATGAAGCCTAGGGCCCTTAGAAGATAAGTGCTAGAGCCACAAAACTTTCGACTTAGATCCCTATAATAATGTAATATCACGAGAATCAAATTTATTTTATTTTTTCGATATAAGCGTTATAAAGGGTCATCAATCTTGAGGTATTTTTTTCGGTTGGGATTTTTTGATAAATCACGCGTGAGTACTGTCAAGTTGCCATGTGTTTTTTATTCAGTTTTCATTGCCATTTCATTATAGAAAGACTTTTGAAAATCGTACAATTATATGTATTACGAAAATTCGCGTTCAATAAAGAATATTTTTCGCGTACTTAGGTGAACAATTAATTTCAAGCTCCGGACCGGTGAATTGGCCACCAAGATCGTTTGATAACACACCATTAGACTTTTTCCGTTGGGGCTACGTGAAGTTTAAAGTGTTTGTGGATAAGCCAGCTACGATTGAAGCATTACCCGTGTTAATCGCGCGATTCGCGTCATCGAAAATTGGAACCTCCGCATGGACGAGCTACGGCGCAGCTGCGGCCAACATTTGAAAGGGATTATCTTTAAAAAGTGAATGGAAAGAATGGTTCTTTCTATTGATAATAAAGATTTTCCGATTCATTTGTAACACTTGTGTTTTTTTGCATTAAAAAAAAAAAAACCTCAAGATTATTGACCCTGTATTATTTAGCCCCCATAGGGATATAACGCATCACCTCAAAAAAAAAAAAATAATTTTAAGGTCGTAATTTAGACAGATATCGAACCAAATTTGGCGGTCGGTGTTCTTCATCCTATAGACTACTTCCAATCGTTCAAAAAAACGTTTTCAATTTCGTTTCGTTTGTTTTTCGTTTTTTCTGAGGATGTCGTAACCAAATTCGGTCGTCAAAAGTTTTTTGGAGCAATATCTTGTTGTGATGGTACGAGTATCTTAAAGTCGACCGGTACGACTGTAACAGTCGTGTTTTTTTACTTAGGTCAATAACTCTTTTCTTTATAATGCACTAGGTGGATCCGCCACCTGCGATTGCTCACTACAGTTGAGGATGCGCAGCGTTTTTAAAATGTTGTTTACAACTTTGCAAAGTTGTATGTCAATTGATAGCATGATAAAAAAACAAAGCGCCATTCGAATAAAATATATTACCTTCAATTCCTTCTCTTTGGGGCGTAATTATTCAAAATGGTAAAAAGTGTTTATTTTTATTACCAATAAATAAGTTGAAAATCGATTTGATGAAATAAAAAATTCTACCTATACAAACTAGATTTCGACCATTTCTTCCTTTGTGGGTGGAATTTTCAAAAATTCTTTTTCAGTGCTCACGTCATAAAAATAAACTCCATGCAAAAATGTAGCTCTATTTTGAAGACCCATCAGTCAGCTAGTCAGTTTGGTTAAACATTTCTTGCAGAAATTGTTGCCTACAAGCCACGAGAAAAGTCAGATTAACCAAAACGATTTTATTTTTTTTTACATTATTTACTACCACAAATAAGTTAAGAAGGAGAGAACTGCGCAAGAATTTTTTCCTTTTACGCTGTGGCGAGAACTAAGCATTAACTTTATGAACTCTACGACTACTTTGAAATTGTCATGTTGTTTAACAATCAGCGGATCTGATGGCTTAGTCTTTTTGTGCTAATGGATGAGGAAGTTCCAACATGAAAGGTTTACAATGCAGACCGTGCCTTGTTTGGAAAAACACGGTAGCTCCCGCCCACAAGCAAAGTGTACAGTGCACTTGTCTAGCTTCGCTCGAAGGGTTGGAAGGTCGAGTTAGCTATCTTTAAAATTATGAAATGGAGGTGAAGCAGCGGTGCCTGAAGGGATACTCTATATATACTCAGAACGTAAGCCTTTAAACATAAATAGTGCCTACTCAGCTGCTTTAAGGGGTAACACATGTGTAGAGTCTTCAGAAAATCGATTTTTTTTTTTTTGAGCTAAATTGTTAGATAATTATGTCCCAAAGTGACTTAAAAAAAAAATTTTTCCACAACTCAAAAGTTTCGGGCGCATGGCAACCCTGTCAGGCCAATTTTAAAACCTTAAACACGTTTTTCTGGAAACCACTTTTTTCGAATGGCTTCACGAATAACTTGGTCCATTTTATCCGATCGATTTGAAATTTTGGCATAAAATTTATAGCATAATTTTCACCATTAACACGTAGGACTTTGTCCAAATAATAAAAGCTTTGTATTTTACAACTCATTTATCATGATTTTTTTTGACGAACAAAAATTTTGTTTTCAAACCTATGAATTTTTTTTTTAAATTAATATTTTTGAAAGTCTCTACCATGGTTCACATGCTTTTGGTCCATAGATTAAGAGGAAATAAATTTCTGTATGTTTCAGATCAATAGTGACGTCAAAAAGCTGCAGCCGTGGAGGCCTCTCCGAAAATTAGTCATTTACTCGTAGCGCTCCACAGACGCCATTTTGTTTTAAATTATATTAATTTTTGTAGCTCAAAATGTATACCTATAATAACGTCACCTTATTGCATTTTGAATATAAAATAGTGGTCTTTTATATAATACTTTAAATGACCTTAAAAATCATGTTTCACACTGGTGTTACCCCTTGAGGAGCAAACACTTTGTTGTGATTATTTCTTATAGATTGTGTGAGAAATGTAACACAATCATAAAAAACTTACAGTTGTTTTAACTTTTGCTTAGAGGCCTGAACCTATGCAGTTAAGCGACACTGTACAAAATGCTTGAATGAAATGTTCTTTGTCAAAAGTTTTTCTTTTTTTTTTTGTTCCTTTTTTTGGCTGCCTGCCCGTCTGGGCTTGAAATCTCACTTACTCTCTTGCGCCTTCTCCTTTTCCCTGCTTGCATCCTCTCTTTGAGTGACTGCACTGACAGCTCGGCTTATTGGCAAAGTTGAAAAATTTGTCTTCATGCTTTTGTATTCCCAGAGTACGCTCTTTTTTGTAGTTTTCTCTCTCTCCCTCTTTTTGTTTACCTAACTAGAACTACGCCATTGTTGTTTTTGCAGTTTATGCTGCCATTTAAAGCTGTTCCTCGCTTATTTTTATTATTAAGTTTACTTTCGACTCTGTTGACTGCTGTTTTGTAGTCTCCAAAAATTTATGGTTAGTCGTCAGGATTTATTGCATTGTTGCAACATACAGATAGTTTATTTTATGAAAATTATGCGCTTATTTCTGAAGCAAAAGAATTTTTCACTCATACTATATGATAAAATGCATATTTTTATTCACAATTTTTGGTTTATTTCTTTGAGTGGAACTTGACAAATAAGTAAGTTCTTCTTTTGGCGCGCAAAATGAAAAGTTTTGTAACTTTTCGCTTAACTTGCCAAGTTAGTTATCTTTTGCCTTTTGATACCCTATAGCCAAGAGGCAGCTTTGTGTTTGTGTAAATGCCTGTAACAGGCAAAAAAAAAATGCGTAGGCAAAAAACCCCCACAAAGTGTATAACAATGAAAACAAAATCATTCTTAGCCTGGTCGATGCGAAAAGGTTAGTGCGTGTATCTTTTCGTTGAATGGCTAGTTCGAAGGCTAAACATTTGCTCAAGCCAGAAATTGGCATAAAAAGTACGCTTTTAAGTTTGTATTAAACTTAGTTTTATTTGTGTAGGCCTAGTTAAATTAAGGCTAGGCTAACTAACTCAGATTCTGTTCTTCAGCTTTACAAATAACACTTCGTCTGGTAGCCGCAAACTCATGCTTAAGAGAATTACTGAAAACAAGGCAACTGAAGGCTGCTAGTTCACTTGAACCCTTCTGCGTTATCAGCCTAATATCGTCTAGGCTTTTTGGCAACAAGTTTTCAATTTCGGGAAAATTTACCGCTGTATTTCCTTGTAGAGTTAAAAACCACAGACCTTCAAAAAGAAAAGTGGTGTGAACAGGGCTACCCCTAGGCGCCATATTGAGCCGCTAAATCCGAATCGGAGGCCAAAAAATCTCTTTATGACATGTTTCTGAGATAGCCACCAAAAGGTTTTTAAGGTAATTTGGGTTTTGGATCTTGGATTTGAATTCAGCTTCTCAAAATCCATATACGTAGCCCTGCCACATGTAAAGTTCATTTTTTTGTGAACCAGTGTAATTCCAAATAACGTGTTGATGGGCAGAATCTTATTGCGGATACTGTAAAGAAATTGATGAATTCTGGGACCAGGTAACTTTGTAAGCAGCTGCCCCTTATAAACTGAATCATACTTAGGACTATCGACAGGGTGATGGAGGTATTTCGTTGAGCCCGAACTAAAAACAAATATTTTTCCTATAGAAGGGATATTTCAAACTGCGTATACCGCTTTATCTACAATAATTTTTCATCACAAAATTTGTATTATATGTTTCTTAACTTGCAAAATGTTGAACTGCATTTTATGTATTAGGAACCCCACTACAGTCATCACCACACGCTACTCATATCTTAAGTAGGAGCATTTTGACTTGATTCTAAAAGATACTTAAAGCCAGTGAAGCACTTTCCGTATCAGTTTCCGATTAAACCAAGTGAATTTTAGTGAAATACTATTCTTAGTTATCTTTAGAACTGCTCATTTGTTTCAAGATAATTCCAAACAAATTTGAGACCAAAATGTAGACAAACACTATAAAACAATTTGGTAAACAAGATTGAAAATGGGTTACGCATATGTTTAAAATAAGTGCACTTAAAATTCCTCACATACAAAAAACATCTCCTAATTCTTTAATCGAACTTGAAGCATACAAAAATTCAAATTTTTTAAATTCATCCCAACTTAAGAGCTTGGTCCATACAACAAAAGCCACAACGCAAAACTTAAATTACAACCTTAGGCAAGGGTATATATGTATCTCCTGTCCAACCTCTTTGTAAGTATCTTCATAAAGAACCCTAAGCCACAACATAAAAAAATCACATTGACTAGGTGGCATTTATGTGCCTTGTAATCAATGAAAACTACCATACAAAAATGTGTCATTCAGTTAGCTTATCCTTTTAATGCTGATAAATTTTTATAGGTGCAAACAACAGGACACAAAATTTTAATGCCATCATTTAGATAGAACATTTTCTATTTGCCATTGATGTCTATAGAAAAAATGCCAATAAACGGCCACACCCAATACTTATCAAATGAAAAGGTCAAATTCCGGAAAACGCCTCTACTCCGTGCTTAACTCTCTTGTTCTGTGAACTTTAGATGTTGCTGTTGCTGTTGTAGGTGTTCTTAAAGCCTTTAAAAGGTCAACAGCGCATATGTGCGCCGTAAATTGCCAACCTTAAAATGGTTTTTGGTCTTGGGGGCCAGCAATTGTGGCCGGGGCAGCAATAACCATATGTAGGTACGTACATACACTGAAAACAAACAACTATATCAATTTGGAAAATTTTGAAATATGTTTAAAATATGTGTTTACACAACACAATTTTTAATTTCCTAGTTGTAAAGCTTCTTTTTAAAGCTAAACTCTATAACTTGTAATTTGTACCCATAATTATGATAATGATAAACAAACAATATATATATACATGTGTTATTATAATTTTTAAATTAAACAAGAATAAAAATGTTGTTTGAAATCTATGTGCATATGAAAAAAAATGTATAAAAATCCATGAATCTTAAATTGGATGAGCAGAAAACTGGTTCAATTTTTGTATGCTAGCTATATGAAAAGTTTTGATCAAACTTCAGACAAATGTTAAGTCTTAAATAAAATATAACTTACAAATACAACTTGGTCGCGATATTTTAGGAAATAAAAACAATTTTGAAACAAATGACTTTATGCGTTTTATATAATATTATTCTACACAATTGTAGTAAGTTTGTTCAAAATTGGTCCTCTTTTTCATATAGCTGCCAGACAAAAATTAAATCTGTGCTTGATTTTCAGACCGACACGAATAAGGGACCTAGGTGTAACCTTCAAATTGTTGGATCATGATCAAAATTGGTCCATGCATTTAGCAGGATTTTTCTTTTACTACAGTTTTAGAACATTAATGGTAAGCCGATCTAAGTTTTACAAATTTAAGTTCACTACTTTACCAAGTTTTGTCAAAATTTTGCCAATTTACAAGTGTACCAGTATTTTTATTAAGTTCATGTTTGTTTAGATAATTATTACACTGAAACTTAACCAAAATCTGCGTAAAATAATTGGTACCTGATTTAAGTTAACTCAGATGTTTATATGCTGTGCCCATACAATCTAATATAGAGCATTACGCTTAAAAAATTTATTTAGTTTCCACAAATTTGAAACTAACTTTATCGGCATGATAAAAAAAAAAACGAACGTGTCCACACCTAATTAAAAGAAGCATATAAGTTGTCGAGTGTATAGGGTATAATGTAGTTAGTATAATACGGCTGTAACCCAACAACTATATGGACAAATATATGGCGGACAGGCCAAATCACACTAAAAACTAAACTGCGAATATTTGATTCCAATGTGAAGTCTGTACATTATTATGGATCGGAGACCCGAAAATGCTCAAGGGTCATTGATCATAAAATCGAAGTTTTCGTCAACAAATGTTTACGGCACATCAAATGAAGAACGCTGGGAACGAGCGAGTCAAATGTGTGCAAGCACTGAAGTCAAGAAGCGTAAATGGCGATGGATTGGGCAGCGTTACGATGGAACCCACAAGGATCCCGTCGACCTGGTGACCCTGCCAAGATTTGGGCGAAGAACGGTCGAAAGCGAATCAAATGATAGTGGTTAGTCGTGAAACACCATGTACAGAGAAGCAAATAATAGAGTAAGAGTAAGTCATTGAATCTTGGAGATTTGAATTTTTAGAGATTTTCTGCCAAAAAGTTTGGATTTGGGAACAGTGTATAATATGTTTTTTTTTTGTACTTTTAAAAGATTTTTTAATATAACATCATTTATAAACGCGTAAAGTAAATTTTAAATAATTTTAACTTGTCTCCCCATTTTTCTCAGTGCACATTTCTGCTCAGTGTTTATGTGTCTGTTTGGGCATGTGCACCTGTTCTACTTTAATGTATCATCAATGCCAACACAAAGCATATACATATATATATATTTGGAAGCCTACTCTGTGGGCGTGGGAAGTCTGATTTTTGTCAGATATTTTGAGCGGGAAGAGTGTGAAAAACATTTTGACTGTTTTTCTGTTTTTGGGCGTTGTCAAGGCGCATTTACAATGAACTTTCTAGATGCCTGTAACGCCCACAAAGTGCTCGTGTGGGCGTTTAAACAAACAGCAACAAAGAACAAAATATTAAAGCTTTACAAAAAACAATTCTGCCGACTGACCTACATATGTATGTACATGGAATACATATAATATAAGCATATATATACTATACCTCAAAAATGTACTACATTCAACACGGCCTGTATAATTTGTATACCCTGTATCCATAAACCAAGGGCTCTATAGATTTGTGCAATGCAGTAGGAGTAGTCGTAGACCATAAGGATGCGATTAAGACATGTCTCTCTTGCTGTCTGCCCTTCCGTCTGTACGAACACTTAGTGCCCTCTCTCGCATCAACCTTAAGTATCAGCAAAAATTTGAGGATTTTTTCGGTTTATACTCAAAGTATAAAAGACATCCGCTCGAAAATTTGCACAGTTGAATTTCTTATTGCTTCATTTGATCAGAACGTAAAATGATATGAACCAAAAATATATTAAGCTTCGATGTGCTTCCTTAAAAACTATAGGGGGACCAGATAGTAATGATTGTTATGCTTAAAAAATGTGAATGCAAATGGTTTGAAATTAAAGAGAAATGCGTTTAGAATATGAGTTGCCATGTTCCGCGTAAAAGTCATTTTAATAACTCTAGTAAACGTCAGGCGTTTTCTAAAACTAAGATACCATGCACCATTTTCGCAAAAAAAAATAATTTTTTTAATACTTTAAAATTTTAAATCAATAATTGGGAAATGTTTTTTTTAACAAAAAAAATATTTATGCTCAAATCCGTAAATTCTAGTATGACCAGATGGTTGTTATGCTTTAGAAGCTGTCCATGTTACTTGTGACGTCAGAGTGCAAAAAAAAGTGAGTACACTACTTTGTACCTAAAGCCACCTACCAATCAAATATTTGTGCCAAATAAAACTGAAAGTAAAACATAACCCGCTTACGATTGTTTGAGATTGCGCTGATGCAAGAACTGAATTGGGACGATCATAGATAACGCAGTGAGTTTGGTAACTGGATACTTTTGTCCAAGTGCCATATTACGGCTCAAGAGCACAGCCAGCTTAGTCGGTTATTTAAATGATATAGCCAAAATTATTTTAATGTCACTAACCTTTATTTTTTTATTCAAATTTATATTTTTAACGTTGTTATCTTAAAGGAATATACAAAAAAGAAACAGCAAACTCTTAATCAGCTCAAGCTTTCAATTACGCCATTTAATGCTGCCTTAGAAATCATGATCAATCATCTTTATATTGGTAAGTCTTTCTTCACTTTCAAAGCTTAAGCCTAGGTGGGCAAAAAATATTATTCAATATTATTATATAAAAAAAAATAAAAAAGAAGCTCTTAGAGATCTATGTAAGTACAGATAAATGTAGATAATTTTTTTTTTTACAAAATTCCGAAATGTATATAAAGGATACCTATAAAAATTTTGGTAATGTCATCTAGACGTATTAAAACCAAATAAAATCTATTATGTCGAAAAAAAGAAAATCCAATATCGAAAAATCTAAATCTAAAGAAAGGTGAAGAGAAGGTGTTGCAGTTGAAAAAAAAAAATTGAAACAGAGTATCCTGAAAAGTTGAAGTGAAAAATAAAATAAAAAACATTAATAAATTAATTAAATTTTTAATTAAATTAAATTTAGACAAAAAGTTTGTAACATAAATATTATGAAAAAATATACTATTTGGGGTGCTCAATTTGTCGTGCAGAAATGCATAAAGGCAAGAATACAAGAGCAATGAGGAAAATACACTTGACAACGAGGCGTAAAGGCAAAGAGCAATCCAAACATTTTTTTTTTTTGAATTGTAGACCACTAAACCTTTCACACTATGTTTAAAATATATTTTTGTATAATTAATAAATAAAATAATCAAATTTTGAAAAATATACTTTTGGCTTACGAACAATTGTTTAGTTTTCTAACACACTTAAGGCAGTAAATAAGACAAAAAAAAAAAACTTTATAAATCATATGTTCACCATCGTAGATATAAAAGCTTTTCACAACACTCTTTTGGGACTACTTTTCGTAGTCAACTGCCCATTATTCTTTTATTTTACAATTACGAATTTATGCCCGACAAAGTTAGCACCCCAATTATATATCTTCTTTTCGAACGAAATATACTTTCTAAACCATTATGCTATAGCGAAAACCAAGTGTGCAGTCTCTTCTCGGTACATTCCTTACACAACATGTGAGCCTAATCAAAAAAAATAATGTGACTCTTTTAAGAAAATTTCTCTACCCCTCTTAACCATTTTTCTTTTATAATTTTTAACGTTTCAATATAAAACGCATTGCTTGTAAAAAGCGGTTCCAGGGTATTCCCCTGTCGAACACCGTTCCCGACTTATTTACATTTTCGTTTTGTCCCGCTGATGCTGTTGCCTCTGCCACTGCTCTGCCGCTGCACTACTGCTGCTGGTTCTGCTTCGCTGGAGCGGACAGCGAGCGACAGGCGCTTATTTTCACAACTTTCAACAGTTTGTCCCAAGTAGAACAACACAAACTGTGACGTCCACGTAGAAATGTACGCCAACGCCTCTACCGACTGTGGCACTGACAATGATGATGACGTTGGACACTTTGGTGTTTCACTCTCCCTTACGGCACACGTACACAAATTTTCATTTGGTAAATTTTCATTTTTTCTCGTTTTCATTGCTAGTACTACTCCCAAAAGTACCTTAACAAAAAAAAAAATAGCAGCAAAACCTACAAAAAAGTTGAACTAAAATTAAGCGACAAATTTTTGAATACCCTTGCAGTGTTGCATGATGACAAAGTAATAACAAAAATTATCGTTGAAAAATAGTTAGTTAGATTTTTTTTCGGTATTTTTATAGAACCAAATGCAATCTGCTGTGCAAAATGTTACATATATTTGTTTGCATATTCGGCTGAATGACGACAGTAGTTAATGAAATTTTTTTTGGTATTATTTTAATATTCATCTCGTCAGAAGCCGACTATTGAGTAATACGCGCATAGTAAGCGCATTTATTTTTATTGGACCAAACGTTGGCAGTTGTGTAATGTACATTATTATGTTATTTTTTTTGTAGCTTACAGTATTTCCTTTCTATCGCATTTCAACTCAAAATCAATCCGCTGATTTACCAGATACATCTTGTGATCGTTATTAATCGAGCATAAAAGCATTTAAATTACGAAGCTTTTAAGAGATAGCTAATAAAAATGTGATTCGGTAATAATGTGATACAGATAATATTTAAAAAATATATATATTTTTAATGTTTCGAATTAAAAAAAAAATTAATTTTTATATTTTTTATATGCTATCAACTTAACATTTTTTGTTGTCAAAATATATAACTTCCGAATATATAAATTGTTTTTATTTCATTAGAAAGTGATTTAACAAAAATACTATTTGAAGTATCTGTGGTTAGTATCAGAGAAGTATTTTGGTTCAAAGAATTTAAGAACTTACGCCTAACCTAGTATACCTTTGACCCTATGCGAACGAAACTTTCTATTTTTGAAGATATGCTTGTAAGGTTTGAAATCTATAGCGCACATATTATAGTTTTCAGCAAAGAACAGGACTAAGTAAACAAACTACTTTTCGGTTTTCCCTAAGTATGGAAAGAGCCATCGATAAAAGTCAATATATGCGCCAATATCAAAGAAACCAAAAACTTAAGCTGCCGTAACTGAACAAATGAACTGCTCTCGAAAAGATGTAGCCCAGTTCTTTTTAAAGAAATCGATTGAGCCTTGTCCGTCTTCCTTTTTGCCTGTTACTCGAAGATCAAGAAAACTGGGTATAATTTTTGATATTTGGCTGCTTGTATTGGAACTTTCCACACACTTTTATTGCAAGCCCAAATATTTTATTAAAACTGGTTTGGAAGAAGAAGAATGAAGAAGCCTCATAAAAAACGACTTTTGTGCTCTTACTTTATTTTAAGAGATGCCAACCACCAGTTGTTTTTCACTGTTAGTCCCAAAGCCTTTCCCCGCGGAAAGTTAAAAGTCAACACAGATCTTCCATTTAATATAACTCATGCAACGTTTTTTTAAAAACGGGTGGGAACTTCGGTAGTTATAACCAAAAATGAAAACGAACACTATAGATATTAAGAAATGTATAGTGTAGAGTTCAATCTGGATGTTCGGACTGTAACCGTCCTCTGGAGGTTGACGTCTGAAGCATGCAGGAATCGGAGCTCCTAGTTTAATTATTAGCCTGTCTAGTTAAAGCAGTTTTGTATGATTTATTACCAAATAAAAATAAGTAAGTAAGTAAGTTTGTTAGAGACCTCGAACTCTCGTGTTCCTTGACGATTAAAAAAAAAAAAACTTTTTTATTGCCATCTTCCTTTCTAAAAATGGCTTTATCTATTCAGTTAAGCTATAATGTAACTTATCTATTAACACTTAAGATAGAAAAATAACTTCATCATTAGAACTGAAAACTATTATATAATATGGGCTTTAAGACAAAGATTCTTTATACGTAACCAGGCTTCCAGTTTGTTATTCCTTATTGGGAGCATGCCTTACAATTGTTAATTTATATAAGATATTTGAAAAGTTCAATATTTTGGCTACTAATTGCTTGCTATAACCAATATGCCCACCACAAGGTCAAAAGAAAAGTGTTATACTCTTGAATTCTCATATACACTCACGTTTTTTCAAGTGACTAGCTGCTACTGCCCTTACATATGCTGATGACACTCACTTACCTTTGATCATGATGATGATGTTTGTTCGCCGATGAGAAAGTGTCAAATATATAGTTCAACATGGGCGCATCGGTTTTCTGCTGTTTGGGCAGTATATATTTACTCTCGACTTTTTTGGCGGATGTGCGCACATTGGATTTGCTACTTCCGGCAGATAGCGTCGCCATTGTTGTTGTCGCTGTTGCCAAATTCCCTTTGTTTAAACTGTGACTGTGTAAGTTGGAGTTTGGCTTGGAGTGTGAGTGTGAGTGTGTGTGGGAGTGGGCCTGACTCTCACTCCCAGAGGCGCCGTTGCCAATGCTAACTGTCACTGCTGTTGCTACAGCGGGCACTAAGGCATTTATTTTTTGTGTGCCAATTTGTTGAAATGTGGCAGCTGCAGAGGGGGATGCCACACCAACAGAATTTCTGTAACTTGATGCGCTTTTATCAGCAGTCTTTGTAGCTGTTGCTGCTGTTGTTGCAGGCGCTGTTATTGTTTGATTTGAAGTAGAGCTTAAAAGTGAGAGAGATAATAAATCTTGAATTTTTGAGTGGATTCGTTGTTGTTGTTGTTGCAGGAGTGTCTTTGCAGTTGTTGATTTTAGTGTTGGACTGCTGGCATTTGTTTGATTCGTTGTGGCCATGACATAATCAGCGCCAGCTTCAGCCACTTCAATGCCATCATCTTCAATTCCCACACCAGCCTCATCCACATCGACATCGACATCCATGTCCACGTCCACATCGGCCTCAAAGGCAATATCAGCCTCCACAGCGGCAACGGCAGCAGCTGCGGCAGCTGCTGCGGCAGCGGCATAGGAATTATCGATTTCATTGGAAACTAGAAGAAAAAGATACCAAAAAAATGTAGATAGTATATAGTTAAATATAGTATATAAACATATATAAAGTAAAAAGGAATAGAACAAAAGCATAACACTTGAGTCTAAGGACATGGGCGCGCGCTTTGGCAAAGTGATTAATATTTTGCAATAAAGTCCAGTCACATGTTAATGTGAATGTGTGTGCGTATGTATGTGTCTTTTTTACACACTCTCTCTTTCTCTCTCTGTGTGGATTAGAGTGGACTATATTCACATAAAAGGTAAATTGCAGTAATTCACTATGAAATGGCAAAAGTTGCCAAGTTTCATGGTCGACCATAATCCAGGGATTTGCTTTATTTCGCTTAAATCAGGTCCAACCCAATTTTTATGCCTTTTCAAAGCAAAAGTTTTGCGTGTTCTTTGCCCATAGCCAAAGAAGCCCTTTCGATAAAGTACACTTGATTGATTAGCCCATAAATAACTGGCTTACTTATATGATCTGACTTACTCTCACCACGATATTCATTTTTTTTTTTTTTTTTTTGGGGTGTAAATGTAAATATAAGACTTATACACACGTGCGCGGAAATACACACACACACACCAAGCCAACAATTTGTAAATATGTAAGGCTTAGCCATGAACTACAATATGTAAGCTATATATTGTATGTACGATAATGTTTCAGAACGCAGGGATGCAAAGCTGTTTTAAAAGAAACCTGCACATGATTGAGAACGTTTATTTTAAAAGCAGCTAAAGGCCTTGAACTCTAGTGTTCCTGTCGCGAATTTGGAATGCTTTTCTTACCATTTTTCCATTTTTCATTTTCAAAGAAAATCTTCTACAAGACTATGAGCCTGTGTGAGGAAGAAGTTTGTTGTAGCCACTTCATAGAGAATTTTGAGTCAGTTCACAGACTCAGAAAAAAAACTTTGTATGGTCTTTGTCAGTCGTTGTTTTAAAATCATCTGCTGACCCAATGTCTTAAAATTTAAATATTGAAACTTAAAATGTCTATATATATAACGTTTTTCATTTAGCAATTACCCTATACCAATCCCATCCCTACATTGTAAAGGACTGGTCAGCTTTCCACCACAAATACGAAGCTTTTTACCAGGAACTACTATGGCCCTGTTGTATAATTACTCTAAACTTGATACTTCCGCTCCCATTATATAAAATAAGACCTCCCTATATTACAATCTGAGCTATCACTTGATAACGCAGCAACACAAAAACAAAGGGTTGTGTTCTGAGGACTAGGACTAGGACCTATGATTCATGGGTATGACAACGCTCTGAATCCGAATGCGCTAACAGATTTGTTTCAACAAATCCTAGTTTATATTTCCATATTAAAAACCCTAAATTTTTTTTGAAACCAGTTATGGTATTTATTTGGTTTAATGATCGCTGAACCGGAAACTCCAACTCGTCAGGTCTTTGAGATAAACTCCATATTACCTCCCTCTATGCGACTTTTTAAGGTTATGTTACAATCCTGAGGTGCTGGTATTTTTGAGCTGGGATTCGGATTCAGCAACCTCAAAAAAAACAGGAACACATAGTTTGGCCTCACCTTTCATACAACCTCATATTAAATATTAGCCAAAGCAGAAAGCCTCATCTTACATTCGTGCTATCTGAAGGGTTATGTACTTGAACTGTATGCGAAATGTGTTAGTATGTCTGTTCCCTCGTAACTTCTAAGCCGTTCATCATAATTTTACAAATGAGGTATTGTTGAAAGCTTCTTGATGGCCCGCAAGTTATAGACTACGTAACGTCACATCGAATTGAATATGGCGTCCTCTAGAGTATAAAGACTGATAAACTTCTAAAAAAAATTGTTTCTCTTAAAAATATAAGAAAACACTGAAAATAAATAAAAATAGATAACAATACTTAGGTGCAGAGCATGCAAGTCTTAAATACAGACGAGCAAACTATGTATAACATATATATAGTGTTTGCATTAACATATGCTTAAGCCAATAAGTGGAACTAAAACTGTACTAGAAACGTGCTTTAAACCCGTTTCTTACACCCAACCAGCAACCACAAAGTTCATCTAACCACAAAACATAACCAATACATGGAATTTAGTATATGCTTCAGCCCTGGTTTTGTGCCGCACGTAGCAGCTTAGACAAATATGTCTGCTATCTGTCTACCCCGAGTCTATTTAGGCTCAGCCCACGCCTATCTTTAAGATACATATTACACAATAAATACTCGTAGTACAGATTTATTAGGGCTGCCATGTGATGTGAGTGACCGGCTAAGTATGCATAAAAAACAGGGAAATCTTAAATACAAACAGAATAATGCAATCGATGTAGAGCTCAACTTTGGTATTATTTTTTTTTGTTTTTCATTGTGGAAAAGCGGAAAAGCGGCTCACAGCAGGTAAGTGAGAAAAGTTCGAGCAGACGATTAATTGGAAATGTGTATTACGTATGTATTACGTGGTAAATTGGCTGGGGCCAAGGCAAAAAATAAATAAAGAAAGGTGAGCTACCTGGCCAACAGTTCGTAATTAATTTGCAAATTACGCAAAGTGTGAAAACGATAAATAAACGGCGAGCTTTACTTGGATGGCTGACTTTGTTCTACTTGTTTGCTTAATGTACATGTATGTACCATAGGTGTGTGTGTGTGTGTGTTTATATATTTATATACATAATATATGTGTGTGTAGTGTTGGCAATCAGGCAGTGCGAAAAACGAATTAAATCGAAGCCACAAACATTTTCCAGGCTGACATAACTTTTCTGTAGCATACTTTACTGCGCTGCCCAAAATAAAACTTTTACTATATGACAAAATAAAAGCGAAAAATATTAATATATGTATCTTATGCAAACCCTACAAAACCAACAAGATAAAGTTTGAGAATAAACTCGAAATGAACTGTATAAAAAAAGTATTAAAAAATGTGTAACTCTTGTGGCGTTCTACGACATTGAAATACCCTTTGTCAAAAAAAAAAATATTTAACCAAAATTTTGCATTGATGCGTTCATAATTCTAGAGATATTCGAAAAAAAAAAGAATGGTTTACAGGACAGGAAAAATAGGAGTATTTTGAGAAAAAGTCAACGTTTCGTTTTTTGTTAGGCTCACATGAGTCTTCAAGTCAATTATAAATTCCCAAGAAAAATGGTTTATGGGCTAGAAGAGATAGATGTTTTTTTAGAACGATTCAACGTTTCGTTTTTAATTAGGCTAAAATTTTAAACCAATTCAACTAGATTTTGTAATAGACCCATTGAAGTCTAAAGTGGTTAATGTGGTAACAGAAATGGTTTTTGAAGAACAAGTCAATGTCTCATTATTGATTCGGCTCACATGAGTCTAATTTTAAGGGAATGGGATCTTAGATTAAGCTGACTGATCAGATCGCATTATTTCGTATTTATTCAGGCGTGTTCCTCATGTGGTTTCGCGTGCTCCCAATATCACATTTTTTGTTATCTGATATTTCCTTTACACAGCGCTGCACCGTTCGATTACTTTTTATCGCATATATTTTCGTTTGAGTAAAGTATTACTATTACACCTACTTCTGTTTAAACACGGTAGATACGTTCAGTAAAACAATGTAAAAAACGGGTAGAAAAGACATAAAGTAAATTCTGAAGCAACTATAAAGATAAATTTGAGAGGTTATTCCCTTACTTAATTTCTGAAACGAATAGGTAAGTATTTATCTTTAAAATTTCACTTAAATAGGTTTTTTGTAATCGTGCTTAATCGAATGAAATTGTGTAAAAATAAAGTTTCCTGACCGCGTTATTTCAAAATCGTGTAAAGAAAAAACTGTGCACAGAGTTTGGTGTACTTATTATTTTGTCTTTGAAGATAACTTACACAATAATATTACTTTAGCAAGTATATTTATTGAAATTTACGTCGATAGGTAACTTTTATTACAAGGGAAATTTTTGTTTTAGCAAGACATGAACCATTTATTTTCGTTTTGATTTGGTGGAATTGAGAGCACAATTTTATTCGTGTTCGTTTTTTGGAGCACGATCAAAAAATGCTGACAATGTGGCTTTCACAGTATGGGTGTAATCGATGGAATTTCCCTACGAGAAAACAGGACAAGTTCTAAGCTCACATGCTACGGGGTAATACGCTTGTTTTGGTATGTCTTCTTATTTTTGGGATCACAAATCTATTCATACGCGGGAACGTTTAGACGGACAGGGCTCAAACGTTAACCAAGGTGACTGTGGTACTCTTATACTGTGCCACGCCTTGTACTGCATGTTACATATGAACATTCCACAAATATGTAAAACTCTTGACCTTATGAATGTAGGGTATAAAAAAAGGTCGCAACAAATCGTTTTCAATGTTGTAAAAACTTATGCGTAACATTTTTCGCCAAGACTCCTCCTTCCATTTATTCAACCGAAATGAGAATGCTCTTGTAAATATAATGTATGTAAATGTAAATGTCAATGTGTGTGTATGTGAGTGTATGCATGTCTCTATATGTGTGCATGTATTTGAGCTTGTGGGTCTTTGAGTCAATATTTATGTCGCATGTTTTGATTTCGCCTCATCGACACGTTCCTTTGCTTTATGTGTGCTCCTATTTCGGGTCTGTCCAAAGGAAAAACTTTTAAATTTAGCGGCTTTCCAGCACGAAAAAATAATCTATATTTATGTTGTGTTCCTACTTGAGTAGTGATTGGTTTATTGATGCAGGTTTTTATGCTCTACATGGTAGAGCACTTTAAGCCGTGTATGTAATATATATAACGGATCAGCATACTTTTTTCAAATTTGCCAAAAAGCTACGCTCTTGTAAATAAATACATCAAAAACAAAGATTAACGAGTAAAGTATTGTAAAAGGCTGCCAGACTGAAGTGAACTGCTTGATTGACGCTTCAAATGATGCAGTCATGCAGGGCTTTAGTCCATAAGGCTTAATTTTAATATAAATTGCACAAGGTTTTCTCAAAAGCCAAGATTGTACAAGATTATATTTAATTGCATTCATTATTTTACGTTAAGGTTCTCAACTTAGCAGCTTTAAAGCAACTCAAACTGGTTTAGTGTTTATGAATTACAAAGAAAAATACTTTTATATTGTAAAATATATTTAATAATTTAAATAATTTAAACGCCTATACTTCACGGTAAAAGACATGAAATAATCCACAAAGACTTACAACAAGAATAATGTTCATAAAATCTAATCAAATTTAATTAAAGCAACTCTAAAAAAATTGAAAAAAAACCTCTATATTTTTTTGAATATGGAATATTTACAAATATTTACAAATATTCCATTCCTTGTAAATCCTTATCCTTCAAACGATAAATGTTCTCACAAAATTATTATGTCCACATGCTAATGATGCTAAGCTTTCGAAGCAAAAACTTAAAAAGCGTTTCTTGCTAAGCACGAAAGTTCAAGCTAATCAGGGGAAAGCTACGAGGGTAGTTTGGTACGTTAGTGATTTTCTGAGTAAAAAATAGTTTTCAGCCAAAAAGCTCTATTTATTTGATACAATTTTGTCCTTGGCGCTCGTTTTTGTACGACTGGGTTGTTTTTTAAAAAGTTACAAAAATCACATTATATTAGAAAACTTTTGAAAAACCTAGCGAGGAAACTACAACACTACACTATTTTAAGATATTTACGTAATGACGGTTTCGAATGGTCGATTTTACATTACAGTTAAGGGTACTGCGAGGGCAGTTTAATGTTTAATTTTTTTTTCAACATACAGCCTATTTCGAGGAGATACTATTTTGTACCCCCTGCGTCGATAATAAAAAGAAGTTGCGCGTAATATATAATCAACTTTATTGTTTGCTGACCGGAGCTGAAGTGCTCAGTCATATTTTTTGATTCTCAAATGATACCTATGAAGGTATTAGCGAAAGCTTATGCTAGACATTGTTGAGCGCAATTTTTATGCTCAATAGAACAGTTTTTAATTCGGCACTTGCAAAGCTTGCACATGGTCGGAGTTCTGGGGATCATTTGTGGGCTCAGTGCTCTGCTCCAACCACAGCCGTTCTTCGGGAAAAAAACGAAAGCGAAAAAATTTTATACGTTTTCGTTTTTGGCGTGCTTCAAGTTTCACATTTTTCGTTATAGAAGCATAGCTCAGAAGCTTTCGATTGCTTCATATCGTTTACATTTTCGTTTGTTTCAAATATTGCCAAATCTGTCTTTCTAATAAATTTACAAGCTTTAGAAACAATATTTATTGAAATTAACCATGACTTAGCTACTTTTATTACAAGGGAAAGACACGAACCAAAAATTCGTTTTTGGTTGTGCATGCTATTTTTTTGGTTGATTTTTTCAGTTTATATTAAGTGAACTTTTGAACCAATTTTGCCAATTCTGCTAAGTTTCACTTAAAAAAAACTTGTTTTAGTACAATTGGGAGCACCAAACTAAAACGAGTCCAAATGTCTTATTCGTTTTCCAGAGCACCGCTGAGACATTTAGCTGTTATACCCTATACCCAAAGGGCCGAGGGTACACTAGATTTGTGCAAAGTAGCAGGCAAACTTAAACTAAAGAACTGAACGCGTATTAACAGATGGTGCTTGACAGGAACAGTATTGCATTTAAAGTATCTCAGCACCAAACTCAAAAAGTTACTGACTTATAAAACTGCCCTCGTACGCTGTTGGTATAATGTGCGATCGCTAGATGGCGCAAGCCAGTTGTATTCTATTTGCGTTCTCTTCACAACAGTCATTTAAACTTAATTAGAGTTAATATTTAATTTTACAATATTACAAAAAGATTCTCATGGGTGTTGGTAAACGAAGTGCAAGTATATACACCTAGTTCTGTCCCAGAAAAAACCCTTAAAAAAAGCCACGAAGTAAATCCTTAAGCTGCTATGAAAATAAATTAGAAAGTGGAATCTCTAACGAAATTTCAAAAAGTTTAGGTTACTAAAAACATTTTTCTTAAAATTTCAATCAAATAGCTTTTTTAGTCTGCTAAATCGAATGAAATTCTGTAAAATTTTTTTTCTAGCCCGTATTATTTCGAAACAGCGTTAAAACAGAATTGGGTGTATATAATAATAAATTAATGAAAATACGTTCGATGCCTTTGCGTTCCTTTCTCCGGATAGATATGTCCCTGTTTAAACGCTTCTCTATCCTTATCACTTTTTATGTTTGATTATTATAGATTAATTTACTTATATAAATATAATGCAATTGCAATAATGTAATAATATTGAGCGTAATCATTATCAGTTAAATATATCGGTTCTAACGTTTTGCAAAAGAGTTGGAGATGTGGAAAAGGTTGCAAATTTGAGTCGGATATTAAAAAAAATTTAATTGAATTGAGTCCTTTTATTACTTGATGAAAAATATTAGAAAAATATCCGCTTTTTAACTTATAAAGAAGATCAAATGGGCATATAATAATGTCAATGATATTTCTTTTATGTTACATATCTTTAAACTCTGTCTTAATTAAAGTCATTCCTTTTCCTGGCTTTCCAATTATTTCAGTTTCTTGCTCGAATTTAAATAGCCTTGTACACTTAGCGCCGTCGACGTTGTCCAACGATAAGAAGAGTATCCCAAAGCCATGTTTCGTACTTTTTCTGATGAAATACATTTTCATTGGGATTCTTTCTGTACAGACAAAGTTTATGCACAAATAACATAATAAATCTTTTTTTAAATCAAATCAGTGTAAGCAATAAAATTCAGCCCACACATTGCTCAATTTTATAAAGTTTAATTTTTTATATTTTTGCATATTCATTTTAAAGGTTACATGCAAATGGATGTTGCCCTTTGGGTCAGTTAAATGCCGAGCTTTCCGCCTAGAGCATAACTTAAATTAATGATTGCTGTCAAAGGAAAAAATTCGAATTGTTTTTGGCAAATTAAAAGCTGCAAATGGCCTAGTATAACAAAAGTGTCAGCTCAATGAAAGATTCAAAATAAAAATAAAAGAAAATAAAAAAAATGATAGAAAAATAAAATCAAAACAAAAGGCAAAAATTTGCTTAAAGCAAATACACGAGTTTGTGTGTGTACATGTCTGTTTACCTTCAAGCAAATATTTCCAAATGATTTATTTGCTCTTGCTCTCTACGTTTATTTATGCCACTTTTTAGCTGCCCCAAAAAGTATGCTATAACTTTTTGATATTCCTTTTTCTCACTACTCTATAGCCAATGAAAGGTGTTAGTGGTTCGCTAGAAGACTTGTAACAGCCAGCACAAGGACTTGCAGACTATTTTCAAATTGAACGAAATTTTAAAAATTTGATGGTCAGTTAGATAATAATAATATGCGACTATAAGAATCAGGGGCATCTTTGTAGCTTTAGCTCAGCCAATCTCTAAAAAACTTAAATTGTTTGGCAAATTTTTGTAAGAGATATTGCCGAAAAAGGATACACTTCTTTTAAAAGTTCTTACTTAGTAAATTTGTGCTTCGAGGCTGCCTCCTGCCAAAAACCTAGAGGTATTAATAAGAGGAATCAGAAAGTAACTTGATTTTCTAAAATAGATTTTTAGTCAAAAAAATTTGCTCCAAAAATTGTATAAAAAAATGCTCTGAAGAATGTTACGACGCGGCTTAAAAAATTGACAAATGAGGTTCTACTTGAAGACATCAAAATCTTTAAGAAAAAATAATTTTTAAGACATGTCGCTTAAAACTAACTTAAAAAATCCTCGGTTACTTAAACAGATGCACTTAAAGAGAATTTCCAGTTCGTTAATACTTACTTATTAGTAAGCTTAAATTTTTTTTTTTAGTCTTGGGTTTGTTCATTTCATATTTATTTTAAGTTTTTAGCCTCTTTTACTAATAAACAAAAGTGCAATTCATCTTTATACTTGGGCTTGATAATCTTTCATTATCAGGGCGTGGCATTTCATCTTGGACTGCTGCTACAGTTGCTCTCCTTTGATGGCATTGTAATATTTATATAAATGTAATATAATAACAATAATGTATATAAATGTGGCCTTTGTGTAAAGATTTCAGCGGGTAGTATAATAAAGCAGGGTTCGGTCTAAGCACATTTGCATTTACACAAGCTCGACCCAAGTCCAAGTACATAATTTTATATCCCTATGCACATAAAATACCTAAAGAGGGTTGATCTAAAGTATAATATTTCATATTGAGGTTGCTGCCTTAAAACTTTGACGTTCTTACATTTATCCCTAAGTTGATGTGAGTGTGTGTGTGTGTGTTGTATGTGTCTTGTCTAGAATTTGGGTCAATCGTCACTTGAAAGTCTAATGCCCTGTCCTTTCAAGGTTTCTTCGTAACTTCATCAAAAAGACACCGACCGATACATTCATCGAGTACAGTTATAACTATGCAGAAATTGCATAGCTTGGTCTTTTAATATAATTATACTAAATTACATTACATAAGGGCTTACAAGCTGGTCTCAATTAGATGAGGCGTTTTGCATTTTTTTTCTTTTAAAATTTAAATTATGGGAAATTTAACAAGTGAGCGTGAAAGGTTAGTTGGGGGTAGTGTTTTGTTTAGATGGAAGAGCTAAACTTTAGTTTAGCCCAGCTCATTAAAGTAGGTCAGCTGCTTAAATGTCCTAGTAAAAAAAGCCATGGCTTTCTTCCGTTATTGTTAGTTTATATCTTTTAAGTGTAAACTAGCTTTATATAAATAAATAAAACTACGCATATACCTCACTTTTACAAATACAAAAAACTTCAAAAAAAATATTTAGAGATATGGCTAACTATCGATTGGTAGCTATCGATTTTTCAAATAACACAGGCCTACTGGTTTAGTTGTTGGGAAGCTAAGAGTCATTTCCGAAGTAATTTGCTGCGAGGAATCCGAATCCGGGATCAGAATTGGCGCATCACGTCAAAATCTTGAGATATTTGAGGTTATGCACCCAAAAAACGGCGATTTTTCAAATATCCCAAAATCCTGACGTGATGGGCAAATTCTGACCCCGGATTCGGATTCCTCGCAGCAAATTACTTCGGAAATGACTGTTAGCTTCCCAACAACTAAACCAGTTGGCCTGTATTATTGTCTCAAAGGCTTAATGCAAATGCTAATGACGTCGAGGAATATACTTCGTTACTTCGAATAGCCATAACTTTGCCAAAAAAATTGTAAATGATCGCTTGAACTTTTAAATTAAAGGGTAAGAGTGGTACTAAATGATGTAACTGGAGTCACAGACCACAAACACAGTTTTTCGGGTAAATAGCTTCAAATATCTCAAAATCCTGACGTGAAGGCCAATTCTGGCCCCGGATTCGGATTCTACGCAGCAAATTACTTCGATAATGACGTATAGCTTTCCAACAACTAAACCATGTTGGTCTATTTAATTTTAATGTATCCAGAATGTATTTTTTGTTGATTAACGCTGCCGGTCGAATAAATTTTGTTTTATAGCCAGCAAGTTGCAGTGCCAAAATAAATATCTTCAAACCTATCGATAGGCCACAAACTTTTTTGCTGAGGACAAGTTGCGTTCCATAAAATAAAGAAATTGCTATTTTCTCAATAAAAAGATGAATTCTTATTCAATTTATTTCCCTGCTGCTCTGCCGGATCTCAACAATATCTGCTCTATAGTGTTTCACTTGATTTACGTTTCAGTTTTTCTAACTTCTTCTTCTTTACTAGATAGAAAGCCATTCTAGTCACGTGCCTCATTTTTATAAAACAGTGAAAGCGTTTTTTTATGCCGTAACGCTTGTAGTAGAAGCTTGTAAGCCTCTTTCGATATTTTAACCTTTGGCGGATTCAGAAGAGGCACCTCCAATTTTTACACCTATACCGAACTTACTTATAGACTATATGACCACCAAAAACATTTTCATGTAAAATGTTGCCAAGACGAAACCATATAACTCGCACTGTCAAAAAGTTATCAGATCTCATGTAGAGCCAAGCTTCTAACTATACACGCCCTAACTCTACAAGGCCTAACTTCACAAACTCTACACCTTAGTCAAAATATGTGGCTTGGCCGTTCGTTACTACAAGAACTATTGTATAACAGAAAAGTAATGAACAGTGACTTAATTTTTCACCTTACGCCTATGTGAATGTAGCGAAATGTTCTCAAAATGAATTCTTATTTTAAAATGATTTGATTTTACAAATAATAATAATATTTTCTGATAGCTTCAGTAATTTTTGTTTAATGTTTTTTTAGATTACAAAATTCTTGACTGTAAGAAACGAAAAGCAAACAAGACGCTACAAAAAATGATGATAAGGGGCAACCTAGAGAGTAAGTGCTCAGACGACATCACTTCATTGTTACACCATGAGTCTGTGCATACTGTAAAATGCTCACCCGTCGGGACTCTTTTTTTCAATATATTAAAATTTTGTTATTTAATACCAACTTATCATGACTCTTAACAAATAAGTTCGATCAGTTTTAATTCTTCATCGATTAAATCAGTTTAATTATTTAAGTGCAAATGTTCACCATTTGCTAAAACCAAGTTGCATACAAAATTTAATTCTTAAACCATTCAAGTACACCCTCACTTTAATAAACACAAACTTAAATTTATCTTTGTTAAATAATCCCTAATCGCATAAATACTACTCCTACAATAAATGTGTCACATCTGCAGAGATGTTCATAGTATGTTCGTTTGTATGTCAACCCAAACGACAAATCACAAGAATCCCAAAAATAATAAAACAAAGAAACTGGAAGCAAATACATTAGAGCACATACATAAGGAACAAATCGCTTTAGTTGCTGCTAAATTAAGTATATAAAATACAAGCACTTAAAAGACAAAACTCCACAGCGACTATTACTTAGAGAGAAGGCGCCAGATAGTCGGGGCGGGGGACTTACAACCCACACAATTCTACAAAGTGCCAAAACGCAGCTAGTACAAAATGGCGTACGAAAGTGCAAAGAGAACATTATATTGTGCAATTAAAGCAATAATAAATTTTGTATAAAATCCAAAATGCCAAGAGATAAACTTTTTGTGCAATACAATGCGCCAACTTGTTTTTGGGTTAAATAAAACCAACACCAAAGGCATCTCTACAAAACATTAAATTCTACAAATAGAAGAAAGCGTTTTAGGAGCATAGTAATAACGATGTGCCAGTTAAGAGCTTAGATAATTGTTGGCCGGACAGCTAAATCATTTATGTTCAACATTTGGGGTTTTTGCAAATGGCAGCTAACAGAAAGAATTTATTTTTATATATCGTAAACTTTATGTGAAAGATGAAAACTTTTCCGATGCTTTTCAACACTGCCAACAGCAATCAAAGTAAATACGTTAGCACTAAACATTTCAATTCCAGGGCGCCATGAAAAGCGAGTGCTAGGCACAAAACTGGAAATGTTAATTATAAAACCGGCAAAATAAACAGCAGAAAGCCAAGTTAATTAAAAAGCTAAAATATGCATGAATTGTAAATTAAGCAACCGAATTGAGCAAATTTTCTTTTCCCGTCACGGCGTGTGCCACAAGGCGTATGAGTTATATTGCAAATGAATGAGTAACCAACAAAAGACTAACCACTGTGCCGCCCTTCGGACACATTGTGTGTTTTTGGTACTGTCCCCAAAGGACACGGAATACCACCAACTATTGAGTACAAATGAACGCGCAAAAATTTCATTTATTTAAAGTTGTTTTTAAGCATGGGATGTTAAATATGCCAGGGAAAAGTCAACAAAACAACATAGCTAGTTAAGCATCATTTGGTTAAAATATTGTAATATTTTGGGCAACACTAGATAGAGTCTTTTTACTTTGATGGGAATTTTTTTAACTAATGCCTACCCTTTTACTCAATGTTTAACTATTTAAACACTACTCAATTTAGTAACAATTGAGTTTGATGTGCCAATGTAGTATGTAGCACAATGCAACTTGGTAAGAAATATATGTGGATAAGCGGACCGAGCAGGAGCGATAAAAAAACACACGTCTGGAGTCAGTTATTCAAATTTTAAGAGTGTCTATTTTATGATGATCGGCTTATGATTAAATAAAATAATTTTATGGAGCGAAACATGGGCTTAACATTACCAGCAGAATGTACATTCACGAGAGAAAGGTTTTAATTTTACATTCACTTAACAGCGTAGGGCTTATGTTATTATACTGCAGATACAAATAGAGAAGTTAAGAAATATACAATATATTGAAATGATTCAACACTCACCAAAATTAAACACTAGAAAAATCTCAAATTGTAGTGGATTGTACAAAAGACCTTAAAAATTATTGTCTTAAAACGCAGCTCTACAGTACTCATAAAAATATTTTTTTAAAACAATTAATTAAATTAACGATATTGTTACTTCTGTTAAACTTTCTGTGTGGCTTTTACATAAAATATTTAAGGAAACTACTCTTTCTATTACGATTTGGCAAATAAATTAAAACTTTTACTAAACTTATTATCACAATTACAACTACAAAATTGAACATCCTAACTTCTACACTTGAGCAAGCACAGGACTCAGACATAAAAATGAGTCTTAACAGAGCACTGCACCAATGGCCATTTAACCAGCATAATGTATATTTCGAAGCAGAAAGGAGGGTTCTGTGTTTAGGAAAGAAGGTAGTGTGTATAGAAAGCTTGAAAACCTAAAAAGTGGGGACTTGCGTAACCTCATTCACTAAACCTTCCCCTTACTCTTCGCTTCACCGTATACATTTATATTTATATGTTTATCTGTTTCCTCGTTACTTTTACAGCGCTTATTATATTTATACAAATGACATATTGCTTGCAGCGTCTTGCTTGGCTGCTGGTAATAGGCTATGTGACATCACATTATATTGCATATGGCACCCTCAAAAGGACATTGTCATGAACATTTTTTGTTTAAACGAATTAATTGAGAGTGTTCAATTAGCACATTTCGAAAATATACGAATATTATTGAATTGGACCAAACAAGCTCCAGTATACCATGCAATTAAAAAACGCAAATAGGCATGGATAGGCCACTCACTGATAAAACCTGAGTCGGACCTGACACGAACTGCAATCGGCAAGGACAAAGCAGATATAGAGGCAGGCCTGCTCACACATGGCGCAGACAAGTTGACCTGGATTGGAAGATCTAGGAATGAACTGGCACCGAATTAAACAAATATCTGGAGATCGCCAGTTGATCCACAGTTGTGGAGGAGATTTGTAACTGCTCTCTAATCCTTGTAGGACTTATAGAAACTATATATATATTTAATTGGTTGGCCATATTACCATGGCTAAGCGTTCATAAGCTTTAAATGTGGCATATGATTCTCTCAAAATCATTATGAGCAGGTATTAAATATATTAAAATACAAGGTGGGAACAAAAAGTTGTAGGATGGCGGTGGGACCACCTGTTCGTGGTTGTGAGGAGCCTTCTGAAGATACCGATTTTTTTCCAGTCGGATGCGACTGCACATCGAGTTCCGTAAAGCTCCCTTAATGAGGTCGTCGCAATGCAAGCAAAATGGAGCAAAATCTACAGCAGCGCTTCGCCATTAAAGTTGATGGGGACACTCGGAATGATTAAGGACCTAAGGAGATCGTCAAAGACGACACGCCGGTCGCCCATTCATTTCAAGAATTGATGAAAATGTTGCCAAAGTGAAGGCGATCCTGAACTCTGACCGGCGCACTAACTTTTGTTAGATGTTGATAAGTTATGGATTTCGTACGGTAGCGTCCAAAAAATTAGTACCGAAGACTTGGCCATGCGAAAGGTGTGCACCAAGTTTGTGCCAAGGGTTCTGAGTGATGAACAAAAAGAAAGTCCTACAACATTTTCGATGCTACTCTGTAAATGATAAGTAGATAATAAGATTGTTCCGACTATATCGGATGAAAAAATTTTCTTGTTTCATATTTTTTTCAGTAGTCGGGTTTTAGTTTTAAGAACTTTTTTTATTTTTATTATGAGGTTTAGCCTTTCTTATAATTAGGTAGTGATTTAATTTTTTGCAGCCCATGAACTTAAAAATTGTTACGTCGCCCTACGCGGCTGTTAATAAGGAATCCATCAGGGTGAGCTTGGTGCTAAATGAAAGTTAGACGTATAAAATAAAATCAATACTTTTGATATTTTCAAGGACTTCGCCTTACTTGCCATCAAAGCCGAAAGGGTCAACGATATCTATAGACACTTTATTAGTCTCATTAGAAAATTGAATGGGCCAACGACGCTCGCCGGACCAAGTTGACCTTGTACAAGACACTCATTCTCCCTGTCTCAGTCTGAGATAAATGTTATAATGGTGTTAAAGGGAAAATTATTCCATAGAATCTTTTTCACTTGCCGCGTTAACACATTTCATAGAACGACGAACCTTATGAGCTCTGCGACTATATTGACTTGGTCAAGTGGGGTAACCATCTAGCGACTCCAACGTGTTGTACATTAAATCTCTTACGGCTGTTGTTAAAACCCGACCATGTCTCTCACTTAGTGGAGCACTAGTTTCCTATGCTATTAAGGAGTAGCGTAGTCAAAAAGAAAAGAGTTTCAGGCCTTTTACTGTTTGAGTTAGCATAATAAATTTGCCAAAAAATAGAGAAACTCAAGCAGCGGAAACAGGCCTCGGAAGTACAGCAAACCTTTCAATACAAAACTATGAGCCGTCAAGAAGTAACCAAATAAATTAAAAGGAAGATTAGAGTCAAAATTGTAAAACTTTTTCTCGTTACAAATATTTCTAAAAAAAAAACGAACAACTTTTAATCGTTTTTGATGGCATTGGTGACACTTTGTTCAAGTCTTTTAAGCCTTAAGCTGACATAAAACAAAACCAACTAAAATAAAAGCATTTTAAATGCATTTTTTATTTATTTTATTTTATATTCTTTAGTTGTCAAGTTTAGTCTAACAAAAATAATATTACGGAAACTAATTAGAACTTGTCACATCAGCTTAGAAACAAGAGCTTAATTAAGAACAATAACTGAGTTCGGCATTACAGAAAAATTTGTTTATAAATTGCTGAAAATAGTAGAATAAACAAACACAAAAAACACAAGGTCGGTCTATTATTAAAAACTAGGGGGCACCGCTCTCTGCTAGCTACGCTCATGGTACATATGAACCTAATGCCAATATTTGTTTGTTGATTTTCTGTACATTTCAATTTAATTGGTATTACAATTTTTTATTTCAATGCGTTTTCGGTTGCTTTTCATCGATATATCTTCTACTCGGCGATTGGAATTGCGTCTGTAATAAGGATTTTGCGCTCTACATTGGTGGTATTTCACCATATTTTAAAATTTTCTCTATCGCAAGAAAAAGTGGAAAGCACGCCGATTTTAAAATTTTCCGAAAGACGGTGCAAGTAAAAAATATGGTAAACACGCCAAGTGTTCCAACTCCACTCAAGAGGTAGCATGGTAAAAAAATAAATGTTGAACGGAGAAAAAACTTTTTTATATCAAAGAGTTAGTTCTACTACGGCTACTTTAGCTTATGCCAGACCTTATAAAGTGCAATTAACAATCATAAAACAAACTGAAATCGGAATTAGTAAACGCCAGAGAGTAGTGTTGGACCAGTTAAATTAACCCATAGTATTTGTTCCATTCTCATACCAATAAATGCACTCAGCTGTATGAACACATAATGTCTCGTCTTAACCCTTAAGAAGCTAAGCCTTATACAGAGCATAAGAAAACATCAAATAGCAAAAACAAAAAGTAAAATCATTCCTAGAAAAAGAAGTAAAAGCCGTCCGAAGAGAAAATGCTTTTAGCATTTTTGTCTACACTCTCTTATATACTTAAACCAAAGCTTGTTTGTAAGGCTTTATATGTGTATTTGCATTTGAGCAAGTTTGTGTGTGTGTGTGTATGAGATGAGTCTGTATGCTAAAAGGCACTCTTTAAAGCCGAACAAAGCGAGATGACCAAAGAAAAATTATTTACTACAGTAAGCACACGCATATAACAACAAATTGCTTAGAAGATTTATGTCAGAATTTCCTTCTAAGTGAAGAAACATTTTAAGCCTAGTAAAACACATTTGTTTATAAATTTATTGCTGGAAAAGATTATACTGCCAAACACTTTGGTCGAAACAAAGATTAGCAATTGCAAAGAAAGCGAAATGTGAAGAGATATAAAAAATACAAATTTTTCAACACTGTCAACTGAGTAGCCAATTTATTAGTCGTTAAACCCACGAAAACTACCAGAAGTGTTGGATTAGATAGTTTATTTGATGTACCAAGATAATAATAATTTGCACAACTATGATCTGAGTCCAGACCATTCACTAATCATAGTTGTAAAGCTTCATGAAGCACTTATAAAATTATCTCATCTACGGCAGATAGATTTTCATTTCAGAATTAGATGGATGCGAAATGTGATACAGAAATATTTTAAAACTGCCTTAGATATGGATACTGCTGGAATATTTGACAAACATTTCGCATGAAGCGGGTTCGATGTACTGCACTAGCCAAAAACTATATAGCGAATAATCAGCCGTGATGCAGAAAACGAAAACGAAGAATTTTATTCATCGTTTATTTTATTCGTTTTTTCGTGCTCCCAATTTTACACTTTTTTGTAATCGATATCTTCAGACATGACATTGAAAACATAAACCATTTTTTTATGGAAGACATCTCTCTTGCAATAAAGTAGTCGGATTCACATGACGTAAACAATTTGTTTTGGTGAAATTGGGATCACCCAACATATGGCTTCAAAACTTTTCGGAGCACGGCCGAATGTTTTTATATCTACTAAACTTCGGAATCTCTACATACCACGAAGGACTATAAATACAGTCTTGGAGAGTGGTTTAATAATAATAATGATTTCCCTGACTGACTATTTCGTCTGTTCGAAGAAGACAGGGGACAGACAGTTTATAGCCGAATCCGAACGGCGGTGTCTTGCATTAATAGAGATTTTCTTGGCCAAATAGCGTCCTTTTGTTAGCGATGCCAGTGCTAGACAAATGCACCAGTGCTTTTGCGCGTAATCGAACCATCGACCATCGGGTTGCAAAGCGAGTACGCTACGACTACGAATTGCAAATCAAATCCGAATAAAATCGTTCGGTTTGGTTTTTTCATTTTCCGAGGCACGGCTGAATAAATAAAATTTATATATTTTAAAATTTTTGGCGATTTTATTTTTCGTGTAATAGCGTAAACATTCAGAAAAACTTTTCGGAAAAATTATATCTCTGAAAGTCCTATGTCACCTCGGATAGAAATTCTTTTTACTTTACGTATATACCTTATACACCATATAGAGATAGATTTACTAGCAAACAAAAAAACTAAGCCTTCAAAAGGCAGGAAAATCAAATGAACACTGAATATTAAGCGTATTATAGTATTTTTTATAGGCGGTATTTCCCAAAAGTAAAAGCTTACTTGTATTTCGTAAAGTTTTATAATTTTCTCTTACTTTTATTGTTAGCTGCTTAAGCTATTATTATTTAAATTACACCACAGTTGAGAATTGAAGAAAAATACCAAAAAATACCAAACTCAAATTGTATAAATATTAAGCACATACCATATTTTATACCAAGTAAAAAAAAATTGTCAGAAGAGTCTCTATAATAGAGTGTCCCAAATTCCAAAAACAAAAAAAAAAATCTAGTGCAACCAACTTTTTTAGTCCCCAAGACATAAGTAGGCTAGAATATTTCTGATTTATTTGAGAACCTTACATTTAAACTTACCACTCAAGCTATCACGCATATGCAAAATACGAGGCGTGGCTGTTGTAAATGTTGCATGCAACGCAGCTGCTGCTGTTGTTGTTGTTTTTGTTGTTGTGGGTGTTGCAAGTGCTGCCTTTGCTCTGGTTGTTGTTGTTTTAGTTTTTGTAGTTGCTGTTGCTGTGGTCACATCTGCATTGATTGCCTGTGCACTTAAGAGCGCGGCAAAGGATGAGGGATGCACTGCTTGTTCTAGTTCTGCTTGTTTTGCATAAGTATAAGAGCGGCTATGGATATTACGGGTCTCGAGCGTCTCCATGGACTGTTTTAGGCCATGTTCAGAAGCCACATACATTGCTTTTAAGCCGTTGCAGTTATTGATAATGGTTGTTGTTAATATGAACAATTGCATTAAGTTGCATATAAAGCGCGTGGTGGTTGTTGTTGTTTTTGTGGTTCTAGTGTTGTCGTTTATTGTTGTTTTTGGTTTTGTTTTTGATTTTGTTTTTATGCGTTTTATTGTTGCTGTTGCATTTGAACGCATTTTGTGCTTTTGCATTTCTGTTTGGAATTTATTTTAACTAATACACATTTGAATAACTGCATTGAGTTCTTTTATTTAACTGCTCTAATTAATTGTCTTTGTTGCTGTTGTTTTAATTGTTATTGTTGTTTTATACACTAAACTTTATTAAAGCAAAGTTCGCTTCAATTGTTGTTGGTTTTTGTTTTTGATGTTATAACTATTAAAGTTATGGCTTAACTGCCACAGCAGCTTCATTTTATTTATTTTTTTATTTTTTTTTATGCTAAAATAAAGTTAAACAGCTTTGATTTAGCAATTTGTGGAATTATTATTGGCATAAAGAACGTTTCGTATCTCGCTTTTGTTCAAATAAAATGCAATTTGGCGGCCATTTGCAAAAACAATAAAATTCTTATAAATAACGCCGCTCTATGAATATATTAATTAAAAATTTAATTAAAATTAACAGTAGGATAACCAATTTTAAAAAACATATAGTGTGAAAAATGAATTTTTTTGCCTAGAAGCGTCAACTCAAACTTTTGGTCAATATGCGTGGGAGTATACTTGAAGTCGCCTAAGTCGGTATGTAGACTCCAATATTTTTGTTTTCCCCCAAATTTTTATTGTTTATCGTTCTAAGAATACGCTTTACATTTTGACAAAATCGAATGAGAAAGGGATTTTACAGGAAGACCACAGTTTTACTCGAATGTCCCGACTGACTATAACCGGCCGACTTTTTTTTTAGGGGTCTCAAATTATTTTATATAAAGTACTAGGAGGCTACGCCCCCTGCTTGCTTTGCACGCCAACCCCCGTGCGGTGTTCTTTATTCAATTTAGATCATGCTGACCATGTTTCCGTAATCTTCAAACCATTGTCCTGCCCGACTTTACAGTACTCTGTGACAGCAGCGACCTGTATGCTGCTATGATACTGTATGTAATAGCAAAGAATATAGAACTACATAGAATGCGCATCTCGCCCAAATTTATTTTAGCGCTTGTTGGTACGGGCGGGCGGCAGCAAACGAAACGAAATGTTGGTGCTATTTTTAGAACACGCACCGCTTGTGGGTACGGGCGGGCGGCACTAACGAAGCGATATGTTGCTTCTATTTTTAGAACATGCAGACTCCGTTAATTTGCAAAGTTGTTGTCCTTCCAAAATGTACAAGAGACTTATTTTAACATAGGTTCCAAGTTGGTGTTGATGGGTCAGTGGTATGCGTGCCTGAATGGCGTGAGATTATTTTGTGTTCAACTCCAGGGCTCGGATTTTTTAATATTTTTTGCTTTTATTTTTAATATTTTTTGATCGGTTTCACATTTTTAATTTTTGATTTTATAGGCTATTATTATTTTGCGTTGGCTGGTGCTGCCCTTTTCTACCGTCCATTTACAGTGCATATTAATTAAAAATTATATTTTATTTTTGTGGTCTCTACAATCAACAAAGAACAATTCGAGAATCGTAGTGTGGCAAAGGTGAACGATGATATGTATGTTGATTTATTTGTTATTCCTCTGGTTATTTCTTAAAGCAATTGTGAAAAAAAATAATATGTCTTTTTAATGCTTCGACTAAGAAGTTCGAATAGGAAGTTGGAAAGAGCCTACCGAAATCAGATTTAGAGCAATCATTTTTATAAAATAAAGGGCCCTATGCTTACTCTCTCTATCATTAACTGCATCAGTTGTGCACACACAAGAATACATGTAAATTCAAGTATTAGTGTTTGTGTATGCATGCGGTAAAACCCTTGAACAAATTGGAAGTCGATAGCAAAATACTCTTTTACGCATTTTTCTCCTTTTTCACATGCATTTGTTAGTGTGAAGCCAAACGTGGTAAGGAAGTGTCATAGCAGACACATTCCCCGAAAGGGGAAGAAAGAAAGTAAAAATTTACATTTTTTGCTGAGGCTGAAAATATGAACATTGCCGACAGCCAAAAACGAAGTTCAGAGCCGAGATCAATTGCCAGCGCTCGTGAAATGCCTGTGCTATTTTTAGATTTTCGCGTTTGCTCTGCCAGCCAGTGTGTGTACGCCGAAAACCCGTTCAACAGTATGAGAATCGATAGCAAAATACCCTTTTTCGCATTTTTCTCCTTTTTCACATGCATTTGTTAGTGTGAAGCCAAACGTGGTAAGGAAGTGTCATAGCAGACACATTCCCCGAAAGGGGAAGAAAGAAAGTAAAAATTTACATTTTTTGCTGAGGCTGAAAATATGAACATTGCCGACAGCCAAAAACGAAGTTCCGAGCCGAGATCAATTGCCAGCGCTCGTGAAATGCCTGTGCTATTTTTAGATTTTCGCGTTTGCTCTGCCTGCCGGGGTAAACAAGAGCTGTAAAAATTTTGCGCACGGAAATGAGAATGCAGTTTGTGTGTATACGCCGAAAAACTATTCAACAGTATGAGAATCGATAGCAAAATACTCTTTTCCAATTTTTCTCCTTTTTTACATGCATTTGCAAGGGTGAAGGCAAACGTAGTTATGAAGTGTCATACCAGTCACATGCTTCGAAAGGGTATGAAGGCACAAAAACTAAAAATTTACAAATTTGGCTGAGGCTGAAAATATGAACATTGCTGGCAGACGTTTGTTCTCTGCCCGCCCGCACCATAGAGCTCTAAAAATTTTGCATACACACCTTAGTATGTATACTGTCATTGGGAAAATAATTGCAAGAAATACACACTCATTTCGTCTGGTCGCCACCTCCTTATTATACCTCACAAAAGTGCGTATTTTACTATGAAATTAAATGCATAGAAAGCGTACTGTACCTGCGAGGATATCAAAATACGAAAATGAAACATTAATTTTCTTACGACAATAAAAAAAAATAAAAATATTTAATAGAAAAAGAACAGAAATTATGAAAAATTAACAAAAAAAACAAGTTGAATTGAATCTAACATCATCTTGAGAATCGAACCTCGACACATTAGACTGTGAGTCGAACACGCACTCCACTAGGCCATTGCCACTGCGCGCGTTTCGCTTTCAAAATTTCATATTCAAGCAAATGTACAAATGCAAGCAATATTTTCTGTGGGGTACTAATATCAGTACCCCACATAGTAAAATTTTTTTGTATGAGATGCGCATTCTATGTAGTTCTATATTCTTTGGTAATAGGAACGTAGACAATGGCTCCTTACTACCTCGTTGTGATTAATAACAAATAAATAATAAAATGTCAAAGTGACCCGACACTGCCGGGTTGCTAAGATAGTTTTTTTTTTTACTATTTCATAAAGAAACGCGTTTTTGTTCAAAATTCGCTTGTTTTTTTTTTTCGAAAAACCTAAAGAATAAAAATACCTTTTATTTAAAAGTGGTTTGAATAAAACCTGTAGGCGCATTGTCAACTTATGAAAACTCAAACTATTTTTGAGGCTTTTCTTTCATATATATATACATAGATAGATAGATATATACTTTTTTAAAAATTAATTTTACAAAATTTATATTTATAAATTTTTAGATATTTTCGTATGTCGAAATATTTGTACGATTTTCTAAAAAAAAATACACGATGCTACCTTTTTTTGAATTTCACACCTATAAATTTTTACTAAATATTAATGAAAATAAAAACTGGAACAGGCCTAAGTATTTTAATTTTTTTTCTTGCTTTGCTAATCCTATTTAATATTTAAAGTTGCATAAATTATAGTCACAAAAGTCTAATCAAATAGCCATTAAAAACGTTGGGCAAATTAATTTTTAATTGGTTTATTTATTGATTACAAACACAACTTAATTTATTGTTTGACAGTTTCTGTTCAGTATGAGTTTAAATTAAATGCAATTAAACGTTACAGTTTATTGATAGTTAAACTAATTTTGCATTTTTGCATATTAAATTATTACTGCCAATTCAAAAATATTGTAAAAAATATTAGTTTTCAACAGCATGTATGAAACTTCAAAGCAATACAAAAATTATTCAAAATATAAAGCGTTTTCGAAAAGCAAAAATTTGTTAAAATATTAGAATTAAAAGGTTTTTTTTTTTTCATAAAATAGAGTTATTTCTTGATCATAAACGAAGGATTTCCCAAAAGAAACGACTTTTAAAAATATGGAAATTGTTTTCGGGAATCTTATGAGACTACAAAAAATTTGTTCAAAGTTAGTTCTTTAGATTTTAAATGAAGGTTTACCAAAAAGAACAATTTTTAAAAACATGAACACTCTTAATATTTATGAACCTTAAAAAAAAAATTATTATAATTGCAGTTTGCGTAAAAAAAGAAACATACATTAACATAATTATCGAATATTTCTCACATTTGTTTTTTACCTGGCAATGAATTGCAAAAATTTTGCCAGAAAAAGCAGCGTATGTGTAAATAATATGTTAAATCATGGATTTCTCTTAAAGATTTCTTGAAAATGGAACCACGCTACAAAATTTTTGGCAATTGCTTCAACTATTCAAATGATTGTTTTTCGCAACTTTAATCGAGGCTAGAAGTTCATTGAGTCTATGCCAAAACCTTTTTTGCTGTTACTGGGTCACTAACCCACTGAATTAGTTATCATAAGTTTTTTTGAGACATATATTAAAAGCAGCACACACGCGATAGCGCAACAACATTGCTTATTCACCCTCACAAACCAAAAACTGTTCCAATGACCATTTACAATCGTAAAGTGCTCCAATTTTGAGGAATCTTTCTTGGCCAAAGTAGCGAGTCAATCAATTTTGCACCCTATGTGACAACCTTTACGTGTATCCAAGCTGAAACTGTTGGATTTATGACATATTCCATTTATTTTCCATGACACATAACAAATGTTGGACGTAGATTAGAGTGAACCAATGCAACTTGCTTTTCCCCCTACACACCGTGGTCTTTGGCATTTCTACTTCACTAAATTTAATTTACAATAGAGAAGAGTTCGAAACTTTTGTTGCTTAACTGTTATAACCTGGAGGATCGATTTCTTATCAGTTTTTAATGCTGCTTAAAGCATAAACAACAACCACAAAACAGCGGCTTTAGTTGGTGTGTGTCCAGACTAACAGAATGACAAATGCCATTTTGAGTGACCTTATGCTATGTTTACACTGCTGTATACATACTAAGTCATTGTTTTAAAAATAATAATAATAAGGTATAATATTCATGCCTTTAAGTTTGCAAAAAGTGAACAATGAACTAGTTCGTGAACAATAACTATTTTATAATTGTGTGGCTGATATAAGTAGTACTATTCGAAAGTAAAGTGCATTCACGGAAGAAGACAACACTAAACAGGACTATTATTCCTAAGTAAGCGTAGGTATGTGAGTTGTTAGTTTAAAGATCCTGAAATAAAACATAGAATATCCGATATTAAAAATGTTATCCCTATATATAATTAGATCAAGCTGCCTGCTCTAGGTAGTAGTAAACAAGTTTTATGTTATTGCTTAATAAAATATGCACAGTTTAAAAAAAAAAATGATTTAAGAAAAAAAATGCATATCGCTTTATCAGATCTCTAGAACGCACCAATTTACAAGTTATTAGTTGACGACTTTCAACTCTTAACTTAACTTTGACTCAACGCAGACCATTTTCTAGTTTCTAGCTGTTGAGTTGAGAAGAAATTGTTGCAAAAGACGCTCTTTGCGGCGTTTACAACACTACAATATTTTGGCATTTTTTGAACTTTTTGTGATGTAAACAGCACGAAAAATTCTATTATCCAAAACACACCGAGCACCGAGCAATTGCAACCGTTTCGGCACCAGAAAAGTGTTTCCAAATTACAGCAGTAGCTATTTGAAAACTGTAGTATGTATGTCTAAAATTAATTAACCCTTGCAGCTCAGACAAACACCTTTTTTTAAGTCACATTCTGCATAGTTTGGTTTGTGTCTAAACTACACACACAGATTTATGTATGACACATGCCATTATTTTCCTGTGACACACAACAATTCCAACACGCAGACACAACCCAGAGCTACACCTATGCATGGCTTAACCCTTGTGCTGCCCTGGGGGGCTTATGCTTTGCATATACAATGGTTTTATGGACTCAACGTTGTAAGCGTTTTATGCATGTGCTTTGCTTATAGTTATAACTTTGCCTACGCTTGCATAGTATTTATGTAGATTTCATTGTTTTTTCGTGATATTTATTTATTTTATTGGGCATTGCCAAGGCAACACAAAGCGCAATCTGCATACTTTAAGGATTTCCACTAAAAATCACAAAAAAACAAGTTAGAAGAAAATATAACGTAAGAAATTTAAATGGTCTTGCGCTGCTTACAACAGACTTGTCATTCTATCAATCAATCAAATAAGCAAGCTAGCATATGACAAGAACGGATAGACAATTTCCAAACAAGGAAACCCCTGACCCAACATTTATTGCCTAACAAATGTTACACGCACGCATACAAATAAACAAATCCGCAGCACAAAAAAAAGCGCAAAAAAAAAAAAATGTTTGCTCAAGCGTTAAACAAACCCAAATAAAAAATAAAAAAATAATTTGCCACGCTAGCGAAACACTGTCAGCCAGAGTTTCAGTTCGCAGTTCCCAGTTCCAGACCCTAGTCGTAGCCGCAGCCTTTGTTTTATTGGCTTTTGTCGTTTCGAAATGTTTTTGGTTCGGTGTTTTTGTGGCTGTTTTTTTTTTTTTTGTATATATTTAAGCCTCTATCTCATTTTAGACAATTGGTATTGCACTTAACACTCGGTAGGCGTTGGATCTTTGGCGACGGCTTATAATGATTTGCTTTCCGCACATATAAAACACACTTGCCGATACGAGTTAGAGATATGTGGATTTTTTGTTGGTGTTTTGTTGTTGAGTAAGGCCTACATTTTAGTGGCTGGTAATTTTTTGTCTCAAGCTGACACTCCCCATATTGAGATAAATGGCCAATATTTCATGACTTTGGGGTACACTTTATTTCGTTCGAATCACTTGATAACTGAGCATTTACATTGCATATTCTATTAGCTAATTTGTATAACTTTTACCACTTGTACGTGCATAAACTTGTCATCATCTCACTAGACGACACACTCTACAAACACACGATGGGACATAAATTTGGACTTCATATTTCGTTGTTGGTTTTCGTATTTTTCGTAGTATTCGTCGTTGGAATTTTTTAGAATAAAATGCGAGAGAAACGTCAACACGCCGTTACACTTCGTTTATGACTGGCTTTTTGAAATCAGCCAAAAAGATTCTAGGATTGATGTTGACCGTGTCGTTTTGTTTTTTTTTTTGTGTTCGCTCGTTTTAACTAATAACTTGTTCGTCTTTTGCTCTGGCATTGGTTGTGTTTACTTCGGTTTGGTTCATTCAGTTTTTTGGGAGCGTGAAAAGCTTCCTTTCGTAAAGTTCGCTTTTCTCCAGCTGTTTTTCTCCGTATGAGTTGGGTTTACCGTGTGCACCATGGTGCGTTGAGTTTTCAGTTTTCCGAAGACTCAGCAAGGGATTGATACATTGATGAAGCATGTGAAGCAGTATTTATGCCAATTTTACCCCTTGCACTGCATGTTCGGAGTAACAGTAAGCAAGCAGTTTGGTAGCAGTGTGTGTAGGTCAAATTTATCGGTAATGCAGCATGTCACAGTTGTGAGCTGCTTTGTCTTAAACCACTTGAAAAAAAAGCAGTACGCTATATTTTTTTTAATACAATTGCACTAAATGAGCCAAACCTTTTGAAATTTAGAATAAATTTCAGCTTCATAATTTTATAAATATAAAATTAAAATTAAAAATTATAGTTTAAGAAAACTAAAAAAAAAACGCTTTAAACCGAATTAAAAAGAAGAAAATATTTTTGAAGTATCAAGAGTTTGTATGGCAGCAATAGAAAATTCTGACAAGCAATTAATAAATTAATAAAATAATTCAATTATAGTAAAAAAATCGTGGGGTGCAATTTCCTATATTTTAATAATGACTTTAATTTTATAAATAGGTACTACTGAAATAATTGTAATATTCAACATCAAGCACCCCACGCTTTTTTTACTATAATTGAATTATTTTAAGTGCGGGACCCTCAAAAAATATTTAAATTTAATATAAATATATAAAATATAAATTTCGTATTTTGGGCATTTTGCCTAGATTAGTACAAATTTGACATTTTCCTTAAGGTTTATAAAAAATAAAAAAGGCTAAAATTTGAACGTTGACAAATCTTTGTTTAGGAAACATATAGCTTAGCGATACCGATTTAAATCGCATAGTAAATAAAAAAGTGTTATCTAAACAATATTTACTGGCTGAAACTCTAAAAATATTTATAGAGTCAAATTAATAAAATATCATATAATAAGAGACCATATTTTTAAATTTTTTGAGTTGCAAAGGCAAAACTAGAGCCAATCAAAGAAAGGAAAGACGCTTACAAAGCGCCAAAGTGACAAATATATGTAGGTACGTACATATTTGTTATTAAGAAATTAGCAAAGCAATAGCCAAGTTAAAAACCAGCTGTTATACACAACTCTTAAGTGTAACTGTCATAATATACTGCTTTGTAAAACTAAAATAGGCATAGCGAGAAGCAGTTCAATTTAAGAAAGCTGGTTTAAGGCGCAAATTACAAAATGCTTATTGCGGCAAGCGGAAGAATGCCCTGTTTAGTGTGCGGACAGAGACAGAGCAAACGACTTACTATATTATGTATTTTTTATGCAGCTTAGAGTGTTTTTAGTTTTTTAACAACTCTTAGCTGATGTGCAAGATATGCAAGACTTATTTAAAAATAAACAATTACCTATTACTTGACATAGGGTCGCTTTTACAAATTGCTTCCAACTTTGCGGTTGTATATGGTATTAAGCTTAAAAAAAAAACAAAAGAAAGTTGCTCGTTCCATAATGAAATTAAGAGTAGGTACTGTCGTTATAGTTTTTCTTTATAATCCAATCGGATTATACACAAAAAGCCATATCTGGCTGACAAATTTAAATTATAATAATAGCAGTGTAATTTTAAAAGGCAGTTTGAAAGTAAAAATTGGATAAATCTTATATGGAATTTGCATGTAAAGAATTTTAGATGACCAACGAAATATGCTGGACTGGAAAGAAAAGCAGAGTATTGAAATATTAAGTAAATGTAAACCGAGCAGTATTTGCATTGTTTTTGTTTTTTGCAAGCATGTGTTATACATATAAAGATGCACTGCACTGCTTGTTTAATTGGTAACTTTGTTGTACATAACTCAAAATACAATTTTTATTGCACACGTATAAAAGTTCAACATGGACATCAACTAGAGTTAGGAAGTTAAACTTTTCAAGGCGGCAGTTTTATTAAAATAGAAGACTGTCAGTAGAATTTAAAGGCTGATTAGTCAATTGCAAAAAGTAAACAAAATAAGTGCTGATGATGAAATTCGGAAGTTCAGCAGAAAATTACAAGATATTCATTTATTTATTTTTTTTTTGAAACAGCTCATAAACTAATTAAAAATATGATGCAATTGTAGATTATATAAATTGGCATAAAAGAAACAATGCAGCAAAATCTTTATCGTTAAGATACAGAGGTTTGTTTTTATAATACTTCGTATTATCGTGACTTTTCCCCAAGTTGGATAAAAAAGTAAAAAGTACTTTTTATATTTTTTTATTTGGGCTACTAGGTAAAAGCAAACAAACTGATTTTTGCAATCGGACGATTCCCTTAAAAATCAAACGAACTTGAGAAAAAAATATCATTTTTTTTTTAACTGTTTTTACTAAATTATTTTGATTGAATTTATCAGAGCAAAGCCGCGAACAACACCCAACAATACATTTATTTTCAAATTGTGTTAATCAAACCCTTTCATTTGATACGCAACACTAGATCACCGAAATGTTCAGTTTAATGTGTGACGTCAGACAACCTATACCCGGTGGTCAATCAAGACTCATTTGTCAAAAAAAAAAAACGTACTCTACTTTGTTAAGACAGATGTCATTCATATGATTTTCCTTGATTAAAAATAAAACAATATGCGCAAAAAAAGAGTAAATAATTTTTGTAACCCCTAGCCAATATTCACTTCATAATTTTTTAAAATATTAGATTGATCAGAAAGTATACTGAACACAAGGGCATACATAAAAAAAATCAGTATTTTTTCGTGACAACGCCTTCAATGGCTATCATAGTACCAAGCATTTTTAAATATTTTCAAATAAAATAAAGGAACTTTAACCTAGGATTTGGAAATGAGTTGATAATAACGCAAAACCTGCTATGAATGTTTGTATATTTATTTATTTAAAAACTTACAAATTTACAATCATGATAGCGTCTCCAGATATTCAAGACAAGAGTTTACTAAATTTCGGAGACTACAAGAGCTGCACAGAACTTTACGAAAAGGTTCGCATAATCCCTCTACAAGTTTTTTTTATTTATCTCGATATCTTATCATTTATGCATCTTGTGCATAAAAAATAAAAAACGGAAAAATACAACAAATGTTGTGTTCAAAAATGTCAAAATTTAACATATTGGCTTTATGTAAATTTAGACACTAAATTCGGTAAGTAGCCTTATGTAGCACTAATGAACAAAACCACATTAAATTTTCGGTTTGCGATTCGCCCATTCCCCGCAATGCGTTTTCGGAAGTTGCATAATTACTATGTAATTTTGGAAACTGCTTGGATGCAAATTCTAAAAATTCCACATTCAAGTTAGCACATATTCATATAATATTTTCGTGATATAGGGTATCCCGCTATAGCCACTGCCTCGACTGCATCCCATTTTTTATAAACAAAATGGTTCCTGGTTGTAAAAACCTTTTAAATATTTTAAAAATTTTTAGAGAGTGAAATTTTATACACAATCGGCCTACAAATAAATCTTCTACAGGTAGGTACGCTTAACGCCATGTCTAGTGAGGGGACAAATTAAGAATAATTATCATAGACCGACTTTGTACTGTATTTGTATATTCGAAAACTACAACTGTAAGGCAAGGTTTTAAATTCTTTAATTAGTATATCCACTGATAGAGAGAGAATGAGAATGACTTATTAATTATGAAAATTATATAGTACAAAAAATAAAACATTGTCCTTTAAAGTTAAAATATAAAAATCTGGTGTAATGTAAGAAAAACTGCTTGCTGCACTGCTTTAAACATGTTGCCCCTTAGCAACAACACTTTTCGGAGTTAGCCAAGAGCTTCACCATTTTTTCCCCTCTACATAAAAGCTTTTAATATGCTCACGCTCTCTCATTTGTCTTACAATTTACTCTCCCACATCTTGTTCGGCTTTGTGTTGGTATGTGTGTGTGCTTGTATATGTGTGGATACGAGATGTTGCTCTTCACTTCGGCAATTTTGTGTCTGATGCTAGGGATAATCGAAGGCTCATTGTGCCCTCAGTCGGACATTGCTACATTTCTGAAAATTTTGAAGGCATCCTTGTGTAGCATGGCAGTCACAGACGAGCAGCAGCTAATGTATGGCAAACTTTTGAACGAATTGTGGCAGGTCAAAGTGCGTGTCTTTCTGTCTAGTACACGCTACATAGTACATACTACTTGTAAAGAGAGCTGGGATTCTATGGAGCACGGGCGTCGCCTTTTTATTGCGAGCTGGCATCTCTTTAATGAGTTTCATTAATTAATGCTACTTTGTTGCCCCAGTTGTTGTCATTGTTTTTGCTGGTGTTGTTGTTTTGTCGCCCTGCTATGTGCGTGTGATGGGGGGGCAAAAACAAGCATGCAACATGAATTTCGTCCTTGACTTTTAATGGGTTTATGACAAAAATGTGCGCATTGCCAGCGCCCAGCACCCAGCCACTGGCCACCAGTCAGTCAGTCGCTCTACCAGGCAGTTACCTATCCAGGCATTCAGCCAAATCTGTCATTCGTTTATGTGCTGAACCGGAGATTCTGTGCGGCCTTTGGGTGTGTGCATGTGTGGGTCTATGAGTTAAAAAGAGTTGCTAAGGCGGACGTCTGCCGGAAGCTCTTGCGGGTGTCATTTTTTTTCCATGTTCATGCAATCCAATGCCATTTTTATCTGTCTTCCACGTTTGTCGCTAGACACACACACACACACTCACACATAGCGACGCGCTTACACGCATATAACATACAGTTTGACCTCGAAGTACGAGAAAATTATGCGTTATTAAAACTACTTCAAAACGTAGTGTACTATTTTAAGTACACCCAATTCTGTTTTTACACGGTTTTGAAATAACACAAAAAAACCCCCACACACCCAATATAAAAGATAAACAAAATAAAAAAGTCTAAGAACGAATGATAGAACGAGAACTTTACAAAGTTACCTTTTTTTTGGAGATAATATAGTATATTGAAATAAAAGTATAAAGTTTTATACGAGTACTAGAGTTTTTTTTTGTTTTTTTAATATCAAGTCAAATAAACATATTGGGCAAACAAAAATAATTTTCGTACCTTTTACAGGGTTCGCTGTTGACTGGGACCCACTGTAGCGGGTTTTATCTTCTAAAACTTGTCGGGATTTGTCTATGGCTGGCTGTTCTTTTGGCTTGTCATTGTTTCTATAGTATGTGTTTCCCTTCTTAGTTATTTGGGTCTTGATGGCGGTTTCCACATTGGCCCCTGCAGTGCTTTTCCTGCATTTCCCCGCCCTTCCGTTTGACTTTCTGGCACTTTTGCTGTGTTGCTTTTCTTGCTCTCACTCAAGGCAATGACAGCGAAGCGACACCACAAAGGAGAATTAGACAAGGATAGAGAAGACGAAGAAGAAAAATAACAATAATTACAAGAACAAGAATAACGACAATTAAATTTGTCGACTTATAATTTATGTCGTTTATTAAGCTTAAGTTGTTCAGCGCCTAGAAATTTAAATTGAAAAAAAATTTTAAGACGCGGGAAAGCAAAATTCATTGGCCAGGTGATTTCATTGAGGCTGCAAGTTTTCTCACGGCTTTATCTTTAGTTGGTACTGGTTTTCCATTTTTTGAATTAAAATTAAGTCTTGGTACTCTGTGCTTCAAGTGTGCGATAAACTTAAGGAAATTACGTAGTTATGCCTTTTCAACCGGCAGCTATTTGCTACAGCTCCAAAGTTTTACGTATAAACTTTAGGTGGCGCCAGACTATTGTAGTACACTGGCAAAATATAATTGGCACTTAAGGCAATAAATTTAGAAAACAAAAAAGAATGCTTATTTGAACATTTAGTTAGCCAGGGTTAATATAATTCTTAGTTTCTGAGTTTTATACCAAACTAAATTGAAGGCGCTAGAATTGACTAAATTTTTACCTTTTTTGTGAATATTTATTTTGGCCAATTATGTAATTAAGTATAACTTAAAAATGTTATAAAGCCAGTTAATATTTACATTTTAACACTCCAATACTCCAAGAACTACGCTCTAGAATCAAAATTAACAACTAGATCAAAAAGTTAATATAGGTACATAATCTTAAGAATATCCTCGTTTTTCGTAGTGAATTGGGCATTCATAAGTCGGAATGAGCCTGTATAAAATGTAAGCCTTTTGTGCTTAAAAAAAAGAGATCAGCACTGAAACGGCATTAATTGTACCTATATATTAATTGTTATATGAAAGCCATCTTTTAATTAGGCTAACAAACTGTTTACCTTAGCCACCGAAGCCAATTGTGGTAACAACTTTTTAATCACCATGGCGTTAATTGGGCTTTAGCAAAAAACCCATTAAAATTCAAAGCCACAAGATATACAAAATTTTGGCTTGCTCACTTTCGTACAGTGTATGCTAAACTTTTTCCCACACATAGTATACACTCACTGCTGCACTCACTTCGCACTCACTCCTTGAATATTCTCTTAAACCATCACGAACCGCGTGCTCTGCCACAGAAGTTGCAACAAATTGTTGCAAAAGTGAAAAGTGCTGCAGTTACAGTAAGCAGCAGAATGAGAGAATGAGCCACTTAAAAGCATTAATAAGCCAAAGCTCAAATGCAGCAGCCATTTCAAATGTAGCTCGCAGCATAAAAAGTTAAAAAAAAAAAAATAGAAGCAATCACTTTTATTGCTCGAGGGCATTATTTATGGCAAAAGCTTATGCTGCTTCTTTTAGCCAAATCAAATGTGGCACAATGAACTTTTATGCCCCATAGGTCAAATACCTTTAGCCATCAATAAAAGAAATTTTTTTTTTTTTGTATTTTGAATACTTAACATAAATTACAATTGGCATACTTAGGGCATTATCAAGTTCCAAGTATTGTTTACATTGTAAATAAAACTTGGCAAAACAAAATACAAATTTAGGCAAAAAAGCAGAGCATAATTTTAAAGAGACAAAAACTTTAAGATTCGCGTTTTTTGCTATTCCTTGTAAATGTCAATTATATTTTAATTTTTTATGAAAGCTTTAATACCGCGAATAAAAATGCAATATAACAATCAGCATTTAATAGCACATTAAATACTATAATACATCGCATACAAGTTAATTAATTCTATTATTCAATAGATTAACTTCACCAACAACAGGCGAGGACATGGCCACGTCTGCCCATATGAACAAAAGGATCTCAGTGACTATAAGATCTAGAGAGCTACAAATGTAACCATAAGATGCGCAGTTTGTAAATTCATGCCAATATTTATTTCCTTTTTTTTCTGTTCACACCCACACTGTAAAAGCTACCATACCAACTAGGTATATGTTACTAAGAGAATGTTAATGGAAAAAAATTCATGTTTTTAGAAGGTAAGGAAGTTACGCATTGGTTGCAATAAACGTTTCTAGACTAAAATTTGAAAGTAGTACTTCTTACTTTGTGGGAAAAAAACCTTCCAGTCCCCCCCCCAAACAGTTTTTTACTATTTACCCCACAACCTTCAGCAACGATTCGGCACATACTTTCATTTTCCAGATATGTATTTTTTTTTTTTAAATCCGATCGAAATTTCGAGCCAATTTTGAAGTTGTTCAAGTTGTTTCAAAATCTTTTTTTGTTTTGAAAAGCCAGTCAACAAAATCGATATGTAGACTTACGTAGACAAAAATTTTAAAGTGTATTGTATTTATTTAAGATACCACACACACTATTATGATCATTATTAGTTCCTTGTTGTAAGTACAATACATATGCGGAGTATATAAAGAAAAGACACCGCTCTTAAGAGCATAGGAAGTTTTTCCATAATTGTCTGTCAAGGGCTCTTTGCCGGATATGGTGAGAAGTTCGTTATTTTAAATTAATCGTGGCCAAAAAATTTTAAGTATACGTCGAAGACATTTATTAATAAATACTTGTAGTTTCTCTGAGCCAAATAGAAGGATTGCTTTGTTGACACATAGACGTGCCTGAACGTGTCCTATTAAGGAAACTTTTAAGCCGTTCTTATAGCTTCTTTGTGGTGTTCTAGGTAGAGGATACGTTGAGGTCGGGTTGGCATGACTGTAGCAATCTTAATTCCATGAACAGTAGAAACCAAGGAATGCGAGATAATATAGGGTTTTCCAACAAGAGGTGTTATTTTGAATCACCCAGTATTTCGGTAGCTGTCACTTTTGAAGCTTTTGTTCTTTGACATTTGACAAGTAGAAACTACGCCATTACTAAAAATGGAACGATACACGCTTCAACGACGCATTGAAATTATTAAAATTCAACAAGCAAAATTGTCGCATCTGGGGCTCGGAAGACCCAAGAGTTATTGTTCTGAAGCCTCTCCATCCTCAACGTGTGACTGATTGGTGCGGTTTAAGGTCCGGCGGGGTCATTGAACCTATCGTGGACATAGGGCAGCCACTTTGCGATTTGGTTATGGAAAATTTCATGAAAAGGATATGGTCCTGTAGACCACGCCTGGTGGCCTCTTTATTATGAAATAAACATCCGATCATTTATCGCAAAAAATGACATTTTTCTTTGAATACCAAAATAACACCGCTTATTGGAAAACCCTATATATAGCCTGCCAGTCACGCATTGGCTGAAGCCGCCTAGTTTTTGGACACTATGGGTACAGCGAGTAAAAGATTTTCAACACAATCAATTAATTTTCAACAATACATACAAATATTTATATATTCCAATATAGCACTTGTGCATAAAGCATAAACCCAATTAATGAAGCGCGAGTTCAAAGTGTTCACAAAATATGGGAGTGCACATGTATGCTCAACGCATGTTTGAGTGTTCTTGGCTTTGTATGAGTGCAAGTGTGTGTCTGTGACTCCAAAACATGAGGCCTGGAATGTTTGCATTTGGCCACAAAATGATCAACAGCAAGTACAACTAGCTAAACCTCAAAATGGGCAACATTTAACAAGGGACGACATTTGCAAAGCAAAACCAAATATTACACACACACACATTAAATATAAAACAAAAGCAATGAATGTCTTACCCTTATGACATATGTACAGCCGGCTCTTACTTCAAATTGTTTGCGGCCATGACTATGCCACAAATATGGCCATAATAAAAACCTTTGAAAAGGGCTTTTAGTGTGTTTCAACTAATGTGATGATGACCAAACTGTGTGTGGTGCAGGCAAGTGGAAGCTGCTATGTAGTTTGCAGATCTAAAATGCCTTACACATACGGTGTGCCCGAATATTTAATGCTTGCCCGCTGGAATGTTGTACTGGCAAAAGTGTTGGACAAGGGCAAGGGCAGTCTTTTGATTTCTAGCTGGGCGTGTTGTAGCCCTATTTAAATGCCGTGCCTAGTTAAGAAAAAAAAGAAAATTGTTATGCATATTTTAATGCCGTAAAATGTCAACGAGCGCAATGTAATGTTCATATTTTTCTAGACACACAAACACACAGATACAAACTAACATATAGATAGGAAGCGCCTATTGCGCTTTCGTTTTACATCTTTCCGGCTGTCACAGTCGCCATTTCTATTGCCATCTTCATCTCTCTTGCCCATCGGCTTTTTGCTGATTTCTTTATGCAAATTAGCTGCTGCTTTTGCTCGCTTTATGCTTCACTTTCTTCTTCCTCTCTTTCCTTTGCCTTGGCATTATATTTTCTGACGCCGCTTTTTGCATAAATTTTAAATTTGCCTTTGTATTTGTTTGAAGTTTTCTTGCATATATGTACAAGTCTTATGTACCAGTCTTATGTGGGTATGCTTGTATATTTATTGGAGTCTGCATGATTCTTACGCGCTTATGAACATTTTCTTTTTTCAAGGTTTCGTAAGTGTTACTGCGCCATGTGTCTCTGGCTCTCTTTCGAAAGTTGAATATAGTCGTCTGTCACGACTCCCGCCTCATCTTATTTATGCACTAGCATTAAGAATTATTAACATTGATATCTTGACTTATTGCACTACAGCTTTGTACACTCTCACTATATGCAAATATATGAGTAGTACTCGTTTTTACACTTTCGGAGCATACGTTTTTTCAGTCGTAAAGAAGAACTTTGGACTTAAATAAAATACATACATATAATAATTACAAATGTAAAAAGGACTATCACTATTTTATGCGCTAAATATACTGAATTTAATAATATAATATATTATAATATATTAAAATTTTTTTTTTTGGTGGCAACCATTAATTTTACTTCCCTTATCTTTGTGTATCTGTTATGAACCTCATTTTGAGTTACGAAAGAACAATCTCTATCTAAAATTTACAAAAATAGATCCGAAAAAGTAGAATTTCTTTGAATTTTCTTAATATATAAAAAAAATCATAGAATATATGAAAAAACTCAAAGCTAATTTTTCCATGTGTCAAAACCAAAAATATTAAATTTCTGCAAAAGTAGCGCTCTATGCACTATCTCTTCACTTGAATTCATATAGAGTGTATGGGCCATAGGCACCCTCTTATAGGTTCATAGCGCTCCTGAATGGCGTCTGGATAGACGACTAAGCCAACTTAGAGCTTAGTTCCACCGGTCTTAACTAAAGTAGCAACGATTTTCTACAATGCGTTATAGGCATACCAATTCACCAATAAATGGTAACTTTTTAAGATTAAGATTAAGATAAGGTATTTCATAATGGTGTATCGTTGGATTATTAAAAAAATTAACTAGTTAACATACTCGGGCTGCAGATAAATGAAACAAAAACGAAATATAGGCTTAAATCCTCAAAGTCACGCCAGTCTCAAGACCAGAGGACAGGTCCCTTTGGCTTTGAATCAGTCACCTCATTCAAATACTTAGGAGTTTTGATCTCGAGCTCTGGTGACTCGACATGCGCAATTAAAGAGAGAGTCATTTCAGCAAATAGATGTTATCAAATTATTTAAATCTAAACTAAACTTGATTTCGCCTCCAACAAAGCAGTCGGACTCAAACCACATAAAAACTTCGAATCCGAGTATTTTATGCGATTTAATTTTACAGAGATTGACTGGCTTCATAACATTTGAGTTTGTACCGAAAATTTGACGTGAAGGAGTCACACAGACTAAGGATTTAAGCATTAACATTGGGCATTTTTTCCCTTAACATTTAAAAACCACAGCTTTTTCACAGAAATAACAAATTCTTGCAACTTAAAGAGTATGTAAGCTTTTGCTTATAAAAATTAGGCTATACATCTTATTTTTGTTCCGTATATTCTTATATTTGCAACACTGTCGCCCGTTTGTCGCTGTATATGTGTATATGGTGGAAATTTTTTGTGACACTTGCAAGATTTATGCGCACGAGCTTTGGATTTGTGTGGCCATGGTGTTTGAGTGTACGTTTGGATATATTTGAGCTATATTAAATGATTTTTGAGTTTTTAAATTCCAACTGATGTTTAATGCCGCACATAAATGCCAAATACGCGCAATCTAACAATTACAATTACAGCTATTTACTTGTATACAAATGGCTAAATATAAATATTTGGAAATATTAATCATACGCATAGTATGACAGGCAGCAGGCAGGCGGTTCGGGCTAACAGCTTTGGCATTTTAATTAAATCCTGCTTATGTAATAGAACAATTTCACAATATATATATATATACACTAGCATACAAAATTAATAAGGCTGAGTCCTAAGCCTGAGTAACAAAATGCGTAAACAAAAGTTGCCCAAAAACAAAATCAAATAAATGAGTTTGCTGATATTGCTTAGATCATGGCTAATAAAGTGATTAGACCAACTTTGACTTTGCCTTATTCTTTCCGCTGTCTTTGTCTTTTGTTATTGTTGTTGTTGCTATTTTGTGCCTTTTGTAACATGACATTTATTGTGAAAAACGCTTACAACTGTCAGCCCAGCTGAGGCGCGACACCTTGGCCCAAATTAATGAATGTCAAATAACTTTCAAAGCAAAAATATAATTTACAAGCCTGTGCAAAATATCAACAACGCAAATGAGTCAACAACAACTGGGACGTACCAAAGTTTTGGCTTCATATAGCCAGCTTTTAGGCTGTTACCAGCTTTGTGGGCGTTTTGCCAATTTGAAATGCTGAGCAGCTTATCTGCTGCTATTTGTGTTGCAACAATGATGACAACATTGTTGACCAAAAAATAAATTAGTTTTTAGAGTAACAAAAAAACTATTCAATATGGCTTTTTGCGTTTATTAATTAATTTGCAAACTGCCAACTGCGCATACAATCAATCTAAGTCGTTTGTCGAAATGAAAAAATGGCCAAAACAGACAGCTCTTGCCATAAATTAAGTTCTACATATGTATATGCAGTTTTTTGGCATATCCTTACCGAAGGCCAAGTATCAATAAGTTCAAAGGCAAATCAAAACATATGTAAAAATATAAGAAAGTCGGCATGGAGGCCGACCGTGGGATACTTCATTTTCGGGCTGCAAAATGATTTATATAAGTTTTTCTTTAATTTTAACAAAAAAAAAAAAAAAAATGCCGAGCGTTAAAGTGTACGACAACGAGAAATGAGTATGTTTACAATAAAAATATATTTATAAAAAAAAGACGGCTTCGACTGGAAATAGAACCTTGGTCCCTAGACGTTACGAGGCTGTCACTCACCCAACCGAGTTTGTCACTAAGGCGATTCGAATTCCCGCCTCTGCTCTAAATGCTCCGATGTCAATGATCCTAGACATTAATCGAAAGACTTTCTATTTCCTACCTACATAAACTAAAGCTGCAACTTTAAAATTTTAGGAAATATTACGCTTCATGAAATATAAGTAAGCTTCATCTGGCTGGTCAAATAAGGTATTCAAACGTCAAGTTGGGTCTCGAAGATCTGCTAAAGTTCCACCGGATCTACGCGCCTGAATCGCAGTAAAGTTGACCTCTTAGATGCTTGCCATTTTCCAAACGGATGTTAAATAAACCACTATATTCCTTGATGTCACACAAATATCGTATTAATATTACTTAATTCAATTTTATCATTTATCTGTCTTTATTGGAAAATCATTTGACTCTGTGGGTGCAGGGTATACAACTACAAGCATTCAACATATTGACCAGCTCAGCCACTAAAATCTAAATGCCTTCTAATTCCATTTGTATTGCGACAGCATTATGAAACATTTTTTTGTTTGTCAAAGTGACCATGTTAATTAATAAACATATAAAGTTATTATAAAATTCTTTGAGTAATTGAAAAAATATTGCGCATACGTTGCATGAACCCGCACACAGCAATTTGTGGTTTGCCATTGTCATGGCAACTCGCACTGTTGTTCAATTTTTGATTGATGTCTGCCAACTCCTGTCGTTGTTCCTGCCACGTGGCTGTGCGTGTGGGGTGTTTGTGTGTGGGATATAGTAATGGCCATGAACATTTGATGGGATGACCATCAACCAGCAGATTTTAGGTGTTGCATATTTCTATTTGTATACTCTGCATGAGATCGTATTAATCTAGATCTGGGGTATGGCGGCGAGCTTTAATCGCTCACGTATCCAAACGTTTCAAAATAAAACCTTGCGTCTTGTTACTAATTGTGATTGGTACGTAAGAAATTCGACCTTGAAGCGTTCAACTACAGATATATTGACATACTGTCGCTACAATGATAGAGTTAAAAGGCACCAAATTAGTAGGCAAAAAAGGACTCCCTTTTGAGAATCCACAAAAAAGGTTGATTCGATAAAATATGATCTGAATCTCTAGCAAAAGAAGCCTGGTATTGTTAGCCAACTTCTCAAATGAAGCAGATGCTTATCGATTAATGTAAATGTTAATTGTTAATGTTAGTTATCCTATTTACTAATAGCAATTCATTTATTTTTATGTGATTACCTAGTAATAGTACAGCATTTACGGTCTAATTATAATAATCATACGAACGATCTATTTCCCGCTTTTTTCCAATAAAAACTAAAGCTGTTGTTTACAAATTGTAAAAAATATAGCGTATAAGATAACTGGGAGAATGGAGAGGACTTAATAAAACCAAAAAAAAAAAATTTGATTCGACTTGTCACATAAGAAGTCCAAATGTTGTGTTTGGTAATCCTAGCCCTTAAGTCTCCCAGATCCATGACGGATTGTCATGTCTGGATCAATAGTATTGAGGCTAATTCTGGGGAATCCTTCCAGCGTCGCCTTCTATGTATATGTTACATATTTTCGCATAAATCTGATATATGCCATACCTTAAGTTATAGCGTAAAAATGGCTTTAGGAACGTTTTTCTGCGAAAACGTTTTTGTAAGCAATAACCCGGAAACAAATTTTATGGGGTTTTTGGATGTTATCTCAGAAGCATCTATATGGGTAGCCCTGTCACATATAAATTTCACACCACGGATCAGCGTGAAGATATAAGTCCTCTTTACAAATACAGTGAGTAGGCTTGGGACAACTTCAGTTCAATCGCCGAAATTGTAATGTAGACTCATCTAGTCTAAAAATTTTCTCAAAACCAAAACGGAGGTGCCTAAAATGCGCTTTTAAACATAAAAGTTGACATTGTAGTTGCAATGGTCTATCTCTGTATGGTGTGGCCTGGATACCGATTTGACTTTGTATAATCGGAAGCGAATTCGAACGGATAACTTTGTTGGTATAGGATATTTTAAAGTCGAGGAGGCACATCTGAAGCGATAATATTGGAGTTACAAAAAGTATTTGCATTTTTTAATCATCAGATTAGGATTTGATTACTGGTTCTTATATAGGGTAAGATGGGGCTAATCCGACCTAATAATTGGCCAAAAAATGCCTATTTGATATCGGATGAACTCGTCTAGCCTGGGCCTGAAGTCGATATCTTGGAAAATGTCTGGTTCTACTGGCCAAATACCGAATCTAGGCTTTGTATTGACTTCCTATGCACAGAATTCGAGTGCTCAATTGACTGTTAATGGAATGTCAAATATTTGAATTGGTTGGCCGGGATGTATTTGCATAAAATTAAACTATGTCACAACAAAAAAAAATGAAAAATGAAAAAATTATAACCGTAAACTGACAGACAAGTGTCATGATACCAACTCGCTCATTGTGGCCGTTTTTGAGAAACAGTGGGAGGTCGGGTTTACCCACACTGTCGTATTTGCCCCACCTTAACCTATAGTATTTTCAGCACGGAAGTGTATACAAATATAGTCGTTGTGTGCTGTGGAATGCACCAATTCAAGTTGATTGGACAAGAGCAACAAAACATGATCTCATTAATCATATGCATATTACCATGTTGCTGCCACATGCCCATTGGCTACAAATAAACAAGTTGCATTAAGGTTGAGCTGGGTTAAGCTTCCAGTTGCCCGATACCTGATGTTTGTACATTATGTGCTGTATGTTATATGTTTAAGCAGGACATGGTACATGACTGACACGACTAATATCATTTGTGTTGCTCGCTCACAGCTGGTTCAAAGAGCAGCGCTGTGCTTGAGCAGCATAAATCCAAGCCAAAATCAAATAGGTAAGGGTTGAATGGAGTTTGTCTCTGATTCTGGCTGCGACTGTGCTAGTAAAGCTAATGGGCTGACATAGTGAACCTGGTTGCCCTTGTCGTTGGTGCACGTGTCGCTTTGTTTCTGATAATCATGTGTCATTGTCACAGCTTAAACATAGCCCAGGTACATTTTGCATGGCTTTGGTTATACGTTTTACTGGTTCATCTTACTTGATAGTACTCTAGAGCAGTTTGGGAGGTTAGATCCCACGCAGAGACCAATTAGCTTGGGGACATAAGCATATTGAATTCCAAGGGGATAATTAAAAACACGTCAGCCAGCTGCTTTATCATTTGTGGTCTGAACTCTCTTCTTTTTTTTTACCTGTGCTTACCTAGCTACCAATTAAGTTTTGGTTACGCAAAAAGTGAAAAACAAGTTGTGGAAATTAATTATGTAGGCAGCAGAATATTACAGCAGGCCACATCATTTTCTAGTTTACAGTTTGTTTGGCCTATAAAATATGTGTTTTTAATTGCACAGCCACACACTCACACACACTAGCACACACATAAGACAAAATCGATGTGTTCTGCATAGCAACTGATTTGTCTGGCCAGCTTATACGTATAGTATAGTATCTTTCGATCCTGAGCGACGTTTCCGGAGGCATGGAAAGCCTAGTTTGATTCATGGCGACCCACATGACTGTCAGCCTGACCCGTCCATTTATCTTCGCTTCTTGACTGTGAGTGTCTCTGCAATCGTCGACATTGCATGGGACTTCATTAAATCTGTGCAAGAGCGACAAAAAATGTAGCATACATTTGGGCGCTCACTTTAAAGTTGGGGTATCATATTAAAAACTTGTATACCTTAAATAGCAAAGGTGCATACTTAGTTCGTGCACATGTAGCTGTCATGGCAGACCTGAATAAAGTATATGTTTCTTAATTAATGCGGGTGGGTGAATCAAAGGATCTCAAAGGCTACAAGAGCTACAGAGCACAAAAGTTAATGAAAAGATGCGTTTTATCGCCAGGCATATTAAATTTGTCGACTCGTGCCGACATCTCGGCATGTTTCTCCCCCTTCATAAAATTTTTGCACAATATTCTATACTTATCTAATTGCTATATTCCAGTTTTTATGCCAGGTGTCTTGACGTAAAGGGTATATTAAGTTTTTGCATTGATCAAGACATGTCCGTCTGTCTGTCCATCCGCTTGTCCGCCTTCTTGAACGCCTTGATCTCGGCGACTATAAGAGCTGGGAAATCTGCCTCAAATGCACAGACAGATAATGTTAATTTTTTTATTCTGCCACGCCTGTTTTCAACCAAAATATTTTCCAATATATCAAAGCGCTATATTTTTTAAAATTTTAAACTCACAGATGAGGCGAGTTCTATTTGTTTTATTTTTTAAATTTTTTTTAAGTTTATATTCTGTAATATTTTTATATGCTTAATTCTAAAGCTTATTAAGGCTACAGCGACCTAGTCATATTATTTAGGGCGTTTTGTAAAAGTTAAAGTTTCACTACATCTTTTTTAACCACACGCATTTTTTTTAGTGCAGTATAAGTAAACTGGTTTAAGCCGCTTAGCTTAATATAAAAATAAATGAACATTTAGTTTACAATGTTATTTTGGCTTTTATACAAGTTTTGCACACAATTTTGTATTTGTGATTGATTGCTCTACCATGCGAATTTTGATCATTTTTGGAGCATTGGTTGCACGGGTAAAAATCAATCCGAAGAGACATGAACCCAAATTCAGCATCCATCATTCGGCGAAAACTTCAATCGCATTTTCGAACTTTACCAACAATTGCAACGCTTTGAAAAACATTTGCCTATATTTGATGGATTTTGTTGGCTTTTTATGTAGCAATTTGAAATTAGTTTTCCTTTTTGTTTTTGTGGTTTTCACAAGTTGCGTCATCAATTTATTTATTTACTGCAGCAATGTTTTAAAATGTATTTTAAAGCTTTTTTTTGGCTCGCTTGCAGTAGAACAACAAAAACTGTAACAATCATTCATTTGGTTTGACGTAAATTGAAACTTGACATTTAGGATAATTCAGTTTATAAATAGCTAAACAAATTTAAAAAAATGTTGATATCCTCAACATGTTTTAGCCATTGCCATAGTAAAATGGAACGCTAAATCTGAAAATGAAGTCAAAAAATTTTTTCATAGAACGGATTTCGAAATATTTTGAAAAAACACTTTATTTTTAATACACAAAAAATATTTTTAATAATGTGCTTATTTAAGAAACCTCGTCCTATTAATTTCTTTTTAAGTTTTAACAACTTGCTTTATTTTGATAATATGGGTTTTGCTTAAAGTTACATGTAAAAACTTTTCAGCTGAGACAGAAATATATTTTTTAAATAATTAACGTTTATATTTTTAAAAAAATTTTTGAAAATCTTGTTTGTCAGACAACTCTTAAAGCATTCCTAAACAATTGTGAATTTTTTAACTTTAATATATTGCTATGCTTGTTTAAAAAGCAAAAGACAGCATTTATTCTAAGCAACTGAAAAAAGATACCATAAAGAGCAAGTAGCTCGAGATGAGCAAAAGTAATTATGCTAGGATTAAATTTGGCTGCTTTTTGCACAAAAACTTGTTGCAACCTTTATATAAGCTGCATAATGATAAAACAAAACAAAAAGGTTTACCATTCATCTTCAGCATAAGAAGACTCTCCATGAAGAATTTTCCATAATGGAAGCCACATGGCTAATACGCTCCTTGTGCTCACACAATAACTATCTAAAGTCAACTAACCGCACATCATTTAAGTAGCTGTCACTGAATGTTATTTAGTATATAATATGGTATATACCATATATATTGTGTATATACATACTGCTTCATTCTACGTTTAATAACTACGCTTCACAGCTCAGTAAGTGTTTAGTAGAAGTAATCTCTGGAGAGGAAGAAAGAGCTGAAGAGTGTAAAGAGAGCACATTGCAAACTCTTTTGCGTCAATAATTTATGTACTGTGCCAACAGATTATGATTTATGTAAGTATATATATGTATATATATATTTGTGTGTGTGGCAGCTGCTGTGCTAAGAGCGAATGCTCCTTTTGGCAGCATTTATGGTTATACAACACTGGCAACATTAGGGGGTTGCCACTTGTATTGTCTTGCCTTCTATTGACTCTACTTGTACTTACTACAGCTGTTATTTCTTTTCCGCTTCCCTTTCCGTCCCTAACAAGACCATAATTCATATTTACGCGCTCAGCTCCACGTTTTCGCAAAAATTACATTAAAAGTGTTTAAGCAGCGGTAAGTAAGAAGTTGAAAAATTGCATAATGCGCCCATAAGTATGCTCGTAAATTTTACGAAAATGCAAAACTTTAATACTATGTATGAATCTGCCACTAAATTATGGGTAATGTCAAAAAAGTGCTCTCGTCAAATTGAAATTTGGTACAAAATTCCATATACCAAGATAACAAAAATTATGTTCACACACTGCTGCGTATGTGTGTGTGTGTGAAAAAGCAATTCAAAAGTAATTCAAGCAAAAAAAAAGTTGGGTAATTGAAAGTTTCTCCATAAAAATTTGTCCTTTTTCACATTTTGTTGCCCGTTTGAGTGAAAACATTTGAGTGTGGCCAACCTACAAGCGCACTGTAGAGCGTATCTGTGTGTGATATGTCTGTAAATTAACTGAAACTTTCCATTACACTAACCCAAACATACATACATCGAATTTGCCTAGTATGTATCTGTGGGTATTGACGAACCAAAACTACTTGAAGTTTTTAAATTGTTTATGTTGATTACCTACTACAGTAAAGCTTAAATTTTTTTGTTGTGCTTTAGTTTACTTTATTTCAATTTGTATGGCAATGCGTAATGAAGATGAATATTACATAACTGCACGAGGGCTGGCCAAAAAGTAAGTAGGCTAGCAAAGAACAGACAACTTTTTCCACGGAACACTTTTTGCACTTAATTCATAGGTAGGTTAACTTTGTATGTCTTCCAAAATTTGAAATATTTCTTTCTTGGACAAATAAAAATATTATTTAAAGGAATTGATGAACTGCCATACGACACTTTTTTGCTTTAAGCCAGAATTATTTGCGGTTACTCGTAATGCCTTGTTTAAGGTAGTCGATTAAATCTTGCCTGACCATCATGCTGGTTCTGCATCGGCGGCAAAAAATCAGAAGAAATCTACTGCTTCGACTGTACCTAAATCTTTGAAGTGTTGTAAAATATCCAAGCTTAAAATTCTTCTTAATACGAAACATCGCCAAATACTGGGTCGATCATGTTGTGAGTATGGATAAACGCGCTTCAGCGGAAAATATCTTCAAGCAGGGACTGACCAGCTGGAGAGCACATTGGCTGAATTTCATATCACGGAGCGGAAAAGTAGAAAAAACTAATTTTTTAAATGGTTGGCGAGCACATTTGTTTGTCGTCTTTAAGCAATCAATAAAAAAATTTTTATTTTGATATATTTTTGCAAACCAACGAAAGTTGTTGTTTTTGTAATCTGGCCATTACTACACAGAGTTGATGGGAAGCCAATCCGTATCCGATGCTCTTAAATTTAACATAGTTGGAAAGAGACTTAAATATGCTTATTTTCTTTAGACCTTCTTTTATTGAACCTAAAGCTATTTTTCTTTGGGCCTTCCCATAGAGAACTTTAAGTGAAGAAATAACATTTCAATTACAATATTTGTACTAATCCTTAGTGAAAATCATCTGAGTTAATGGTTCTACATAAAAACAATCGATGAACAAATTTAAGGGTTTTAAAAATCCTCAAATATAGCCTAGATCTTGGAGACTATATGAGCTAGGAGTACCTAATTTGATATTTGGACTCCCAGGTCAAGTTTACTAACTTTCTTTTTTATGTTATATATTTTCGATAATTTTAAAGTTATAGCTTTGGTTTGGTTGGGTGAAATATGGGAAATAAAAATATGTATCGCTTATTTTCACAAACCTTAAAGTAGAGAGTATAGAAATTTTTTAGCCTGCCTTCGTATTTTATCTGTTGTCTGATTTAAGCTCAAGTTCTTGTGCCACAGACTTGGGCTCAAGTCGCCAACAATGATAAATTGCAGACAAACTCTCTCTCACACACACACATACATAGAGAGGGAGAGAGAGTCTGCACACACAGATACACAGACAGGCGATGACGCGGCTTCATTTTTCCCATGGAAAAAACAACAAACTGTGGCACAAAAGCCACAAAATAAGCGTAAATGATATGAAGACATAGCAACAAATTGGGGTTAGCCAGCGAAAAGCGCAAAAACAACAACAACAACAACAGTGGCAACCACTTCAACAAAAGGTCTAAAAGCTATGCGAGTGACTTGCCCGTTGTCGCAAATCTGTGGCAACCACAAACAAAAGCTTAGCTAAGCGGCAGTAGAGTAGGAGCAGCAATTGAGGTCTGACACGCAGCCGTTTCCATTGTCACACATGATGGCTTAGTGGCAACAACAAGAGCAGCAAGAGTGACCAATTTATGTCCCATACTTGCTCATAAACAAGAACCGCACAATATGAGAGCTAACCTTGATTTTCCTGATAATTTGCCACATCGGTTTTTAGTATGGATTCCAATTTGCATCCAAAATGGTTGTTAGAATTCTTTGAGAAAAACATTATCAGATAACAAATTGACGAATAAAATCAATAATTTGTGGCCAACAAAGATAGCAGCTAAAATATGGACTAGGTTTCGATTTTGAGAATGCCTGTCATAAAAACGGTTGGCATATTGCCATCAAAATTGTTTCTTTCCAAGTAGACAATGAGTTCCTTATAGCAACATTTGATGTCTTATTTCGGGTAGTCATTGAGTCTTGTCCGAGTGTCCGCCTGCCTTTGTGTAGCTTTAAACAGCAAGATCTAAATGAAAACAAGAGTTAAAAATTTAAATTTTAATAGTTGGTGAAGAAATTGAAAAGGATTTTTGAAATTGCGGGATTTGTTCACGATCCCGAATTTGCTGAACGTTTTGAGTTCCAACCAAGAACTGCTAGCCAAAATGCAGAAGAGGTGATAGATACACCTCGCCCTTTACCAATAAGTCCTTTGCCCGACAGTATGCTCTTCAGATTGGTACGAAACAAGCATTAGTTTCGGCTTATGCTTCGGAGGGGCGGTAGTTGGCAAATTGAACCAGACTCTGTGCTTTATGAATACTTAGTTTGCATTATCTAACACCGCGTTCTTAATCCTGCGCAAGAAAAAAAAGCCATGTAAAAAAAAATCCGGAAAGATCTAGTTTATCTGGTCTGATCTGGTTCTTCTGATCTGGTTCATTATTTATCTGTTTATTTTTTTTAATGTATTTTCTTTTGCAATTTGTGAATTGTGAGCCGTGCTCCGGAAGCCGAATCCGAATTTTTTATTCGGACTCGATCCTCTTCAGTCGATTTTAAGGCATTAAGTCCCACATTCAGAGACTGTAAAACGCTGGTGTCATTCTAGACTCCAAACTCTCACAGAAGAAAAACTCGGAGGAAAGAATGAGGATAGCGCTGATAAGAGTAAACATATTCGTAAGATGGCGGTGGTGCGGAACTGTACTTAGTAAAGGACAAAGGCCTTTTTGCTGAGATGAAGGCTTTTGTTGCAGCTGCTGGGATGAGGTGGCTGTCCGTCTCGTTTTCTGTCCATTAGTCCGTACGTCGATATGAACGACTAGATTAAGAGATGGTAAGAATTAGGTAAAAATTTTGAATTAGGTCTCTTATTATGTCATGAAAGAAATCAAGCGTATTATATTGTGTAGGCATCGGGATAACAAATTTTGCATAAAAATTCAGAGCATCAGTAATATGAATAGAAACGAAATTTTTATTTTCAAACCTACTACTACAGATAATGCTTGCTTCAACTTAACATAATATACAAGTTCAATTTGGCCGTGCTTTAAGAAAAACGTTTCAACATATACGTAGCCATATAAAAGTTCGCATTAAATACATAATATATATACTCCACAGTCGTCGCGTTGTGCTTATTTATTCTCTGAATATATTGGTCGGTGGCTTGTTGCAAAGCTAACCAAATAAATTGTTCTAAATTAGATTTGTTTAAGCATTGCAACGCGAAAGTCCTTAACAGCTAACAACTGGCCATGCCCCCAAAAACCAAAAAAAGGAGGTTAAATAAATAAGGTCAAATGGCGCTGACAACTTTGCTGCCAAGTCGACAAAATAAAAACTTTTCGACTGGTTTTTCAAGTGGTTCTTGTTGTGGGCGCTCTTTGTCTCAAGTTCCTGTTGTACTCTTACAAGTCAGCCATTTTGCCAGGACGAAAGGTGTCAACAATGACAAACACTTTTAACTAACCAACTTTTGCTGTAGCTGTTGTTGTTGCTGCTGTTGTTGTTATTGCCACTGATTGTGTGCCTGATAAAGAGTTTAACTCGGTTTGCGCGCACTTTGCAGCACCACTCTTGATCCTGGCATAAACTTTTTGCTGACACCGTCGAAATGCGCAGACTTTGCCTAAGAAATATTATATCCCAGCGAAGGTGACATCACAAAAGTACGCTACAAATTATTGCATTGCGCGCTTGTAAATCTTGGTCACGATGAGATGACAACATTTAAGTCCAACTGAGATCATCAGCATAAAAATTGGCCAGACCTTGGGGAGCGCATTTTGCAATTTCATGTGGCGCATAAAATTTTTGTTGCTTGTTTTGGTGGTATGGGCGTGGCATGCTAAATCAATCACAAGCATTAACTCCGCCAACCCAAAGATTTTATGTCACCCTTGGTGCTTGGCAGCATCATCGCAGTACCACCCAAAGAAATTTGATTTTCACAACTGGGTTTTCCGGGTTTTTATGTCAACATCTTTATTTGGCTTGTGGCAAAGCCTTTTTACGGCGCTTTGGCAAATCAGGCGCAACAGTTAAGAGCGCGCATTGTCATTGCGGCCAATGCTTAGTCAGTTTCCGGATAAGCAGGAAGTTTTATGTCGGATTGCCTTACCATGTTACCAAGTGTAATAAACAAAGGTGGCAAAAGAATCAGTATTGCTCATACGCATGGTTGCCCATGCACATATACTCGTACAAACATAAGCCATACTATATGCCAGCTGATTGGATTTGTAATTTATAGACAGCCGAAAGGACTTTTTTATATATATCATGTAGGAAATGACTAGTTTTGTTAGTTTGTCTCGTAGCTTTGAAAGCTTCTTATACAGACACCTGTTTAACGCATCATTTTTATACCACCTAAAATAGAACAAGGATATATTACCTAAGTAAGTGCAACAACATTTTGTGTGCAACGTCTAAACTGACACGAGTAAGACCAATATGATCACCGAATTAGCTAGATTTATTCATATATCCGTTAATCCTGCTTCTCGCAGACCAAAAATGCTAGAAAGATAAAACTTTGCAGCGAGGTGAAGCATACCCAATAGAATTTGAAATCTACTCACTGACTCTTTACAACTTGCTCGGCATACACTTACAATAATAATAATCATCATCATATCCTGCCTTCGCCCTTCCAAGGACGATTACTTATAGCTATTGATTTCCACTCATTGACCAAATACGACTGATCGAAACTGGCCGAGACGGAGCAAATACGAATCAACCAAGTTTGGCCGCTGATCTTCCTTATATCAGGCTTGATCACCGCCAAATCCTGGAATTCCCGCCCAAAACTAACACTTGTAAATCCTAAAAGGCATCCGTCGTAACTAATACTGTCCTTGTCACCTGCCCTACACTCACAACTACACACCAATACTATTACCCTACGCAATAATACCAAACAATAAATAAAACTTTAAGCAGTATTGCTCACCAAGCAGCCCAAGCAGTATCACTGTTGCTCTGTTGGCAAAATAGGATCACTGCTTGCATTCAAACAACAATTTTCACACCATTCAGCTAATGGATTTTCAACAAAATTATAGATCCACAGTGAAATTAATTCAAAATAAAAGTAAACTATCCACTGCTCCTTGTTGGACTACAGCTAACTGATTGCATTTTTTTTGGGTAAAATCGATTCATGAAACTGCGCATATTGCATTTTTTTGTATCTTACGCACTCCAGGTTGTTAGCAGCTTTTTATAAGTTCCCAAATGGCAATGTCAGTGGCCGTCGGTAGCGTAGTGGTAGCGTACTCGCTTTACAAACCGAAGGTCGGTGGTTCGAATCCCCACAGTAGCACTGGTACATTTGCCTAGCATTGGCATCGCTAGCTCAAAGACGCTATTTGCCAAAGAAAATCTCTATTAATTCCAGACACCGCCGTTCGGATAAACTGTAGGTCGCTGTTCTCTTTGAACATTGAGATCCCCATGCCCCGCTCAGGGGCGACTGACACAATTGTCAGTCAGGGAAATTATTATTAAATGTCAACTCCTTGTTCGCCCAGTTGGTATGCAACACTATTAACCTTTTTTTGCCCTGCTGTGCTGAAAAATTGTAATCAGATAGTCTTCATAGCTTAAGGGCTTAGCCTAAAAAATTCTGTAACTGATAAGTACGCATGTTTATTTCAAACAAAATAAATTGAAAAGTCCTTTTTTACTTGTTTATTACTATGAAAAATTGAAAGGATACTTTTTTTGCGCACATACTATATGGAAAACATTATGAAATAAAAAGAATGTAGTTTTAATTACAGCTTTACAATGCAGAAGAAAAAACTTTCTTTTAAATAAGTTATATTAATTAATGTGTTATATAATATTATATTTCAGCTCAGATCTGTTGACAGGTAGGTTCTCTAATTTTAAAAGAAGTTATTGGGCAAAGCAAGCTGCTCCTTTATGATAATATAATAAGTTTAATAAAATAATAACAAAATGTAATAATAAAAAAACATCCTTTGATTAATCTTAAACGATATCGCATTTTAGTTTGCAGGGATTTAATTATTTTAATATAATAATTATATATTATATATATATGAAACTCTCAAAAAATTTAATTTTTTCCGGATCCTAAAATAATTTTAGATAATAAGCAAATGTTTTGTTTTAAATACGTCTTGGATCCATAAAGTTTTAATTTAATGAGGAACAAACAAATATTTGCGCTGAAAACATTTTTTTTTTATGGATATATGGATATATATATATAATATTTAGTGTTTGGGAACTTTAGAAAACTTCCTAATTAGGTTACGATATCTTTATAAACAAATAAATTATGCCCTGACCAATTAGTTATGCCTTTATTAGACCGATCAGTCCCATGTATAGGATTAAATAAAAATGTGTAGAGTGCTTGGGTATTAAATTAAGTTCTATTCTGACATAACCATATAACATTTTTTTATTTTATATGTTAAAAAATATTTTTTATTTATTTAGTATAAAAAATGGAAATCAAAATACACAAGTCACAAAAACAGTTTATGCCATTTATGGCATTCGATTTGAATAGTTGATGAAAATAAATTTTACTTAATATTAAATCAGTATTGTCAGTACCTTAAACTACCTCCAATACAAAAACTCAATTTCATTCATTGCTAAAGTTCTGTTCGATTTAAACCAAAGCATATTAATTCTTTGACCCAATTCAATTCTGATTGAGATCCACAAACTTATTTCATTAAGAAAAAATAGACCGCCAACAATCCATATATGACTATAATGCACACTGAATTCTCTCTTTCCACAGTTTTTAATGCGCTGTAAATGAGAGGTATTGGGAAAAGTTTTATCCTAAAAGTTACAGGCCAAAAAAGTAAAACAATTCGGAAAGTTACATCGCAACAATATTTTTTCCAATCGGTTATGCTTGTTCCCATTAACTTACACCTTTTGACGGGCAAAGATGTTGGTGTTAACCGTGCAGGGGACTGGGCGAAATTTTAAAGGAATTTTAAGTAAATATACATATATATTTTCCCTGATCAGAAAGTTCTCCAAGAGGGTCTTGAGATTTGAAAAACATTTTTTTTTTTTTTAACATAAATAAAATGCAATTAACAAACAGACTAACAGATGGCCCACCCTACATATTGAATTTTAACTCGAATATTTTATACTTAAGAAAAATAATGGCAAAGGTAACTTTAACTTTGGTGGATTCATTTTTAAAGGAGAGTTATAAGCTAAGTACATACAAACTTTTTGAAACAGTTGATGGAAAATAAATCTATAATAAATTATCTATATTATTTCGAACGTGTTTACCTGAGTTGCTTGTTACATATAACATAGTTTTACACTGACTCTTAATACTCCTTATAGCTTGAGTACAGAGTATATAAAATAGTTAAATGACTTTTTTTAATTATAAAAAGCGTTATTGAAAAAGCTAGCGTAAACGTAAACTACTCTATAGCATAAATTCATAAAAAACAAATCGGCAATTAAATAAGAAAAAAAATAACGACAATGCGCTTAAAAAGTCAAAGTAATTAATACAAAATAAAGCAATTGTTTTTTCCTGAATTTTTTTTTAACATTCGGAAAATTTAAATTGCATTGTTATTGCTACAAAATAGATGATAACAAACACGACACGTGACAATTGCATTGCTCTGGCAACACAGAGACTATCATATACACACATATATATTTACACAAATCCGCACACAGATGCACACATGCATACAGACGTTAACCAACACACTATCGAGTATGGCGTACAGTTGTGCAGTCATGGCTCGTATATCTGAATAATTGTGCAACAGTCTGTAACGGTATACAGAGTACACTGTGCACAGTTGTTGTAACAATAGTTGTTAGTGTCGAGTGTTTTCATGTGTCTGTGTGTGTGTGTGTGTGTGTTTGGTTGAGTTTGTTAACTTATGCTCAAATGTATACAACATTTTGTTATTATTGTTTCTATACAAATTTATACAACGAACCATTTTGATACCCTGTACCCGGTCGTTAGGTCAAGGATTCTATAGGTTTGTGCAATGTTAGATTGAGCTTAGAAAAGCGTGCTGTTAAATTAAAAAGGATCTCGTGAAAATTTCCAAAGTTATAGAAAAACACAGTATTTTAAAGCTCCCTTTATGATAAGCTTTTGCGAAATTTCAATTTTTTACACAATAAGGCAAAGAAAAATAAGGGTTTTGTGTTTGACCTTTTTATAAATATGTGTGTATGTTTATCTGTTCGCTTCTTTCTTCTAAGCCGCTCATCACAATATTTCAAATGAGTAATCGTTGGAAGCGTCTTGATCGTTCGCTGGTTATAGGCTAAGTAACGTCACATCACATTCAATATGGCGCTCTGTAGAGGACATAGAGTCATGCACTTAGAAACAATTTTTTTACTTAAGCTGTCTTGGGTACCGGCACATTTAACAAATAAACATATAATGTTGGATATTTCTTTTGCCTCTGCTTTGATAAATCCAATCTTTCGAATTTACAATGCTTAGCTTAGTTTTTTTTTTAAAACATTTTTTTTTTGTAAGAAAATCGAGCACGACTGTTCCCTAAGCATCACTATAAATAAGTACTAAATACATTAAAATATATTACAAGTTTTCATTAAATAGACAATGAATATTTTTGATGATTTTTCAATTTTATTTTTGAAAGTTATAAGCCTATAAGCTCGGGTCCTTCTATTAGGATATGTTCCAGAAAATTTTCCAAATTGCCAAGAATTCCCTTAGGGTGCTAACTAAATTCCTTAAATAAAGAAACATTGACGTCCCGATAGTAAACTATACGCAATATATCAGTATAAAATATGTTGATGCAGGGTATCCCAGTGTCGGATTTACAATTCATTTTTTGGTTTACCTGCTCTTGTCGGTGTCCGTTGTTGTTCAAATTAAAAATGATTTAGATGGAAGCAAATTGAGTTCACAATGAGTTTCATTTTGTTTTGGCCAACGTGTAATTTAATTGTTTGATAGCAGTAGTACAATATATAAAAACATTTCTGTAACAAGTATTTTTTGTGTATAGTTTTTATTTTAATCAAGCGCTGATATATAACAAAAGGAACTAAAGTGTCTGCATTTACATGTTTCTCAATTTGTTTTGGTTATTATGCAAGGCATGAGACAACTATGTGAAATTTATCGAAATACCATTTAAATGCTCTTTGTTCCATTCATTGCAATAATATATTTGTATATGTATGGATATGGTATGAAAAAATGCAGATGAGCAAATATTTAACAAATCACTTATTTAAACTTTTTGTTCTTGGTTTTGCCAGCAATTTGATAATAAATTTATGTAGCTAATTCATTTTTTTTTAATATTGTGTATTTTATTAAGATTAATTATTAATTAACTTGTAGTTGCTAAAATATTAGAGCAAATGCAACAAGTCTCTTAAAATTGGTTAAAGATTAAACTTCTTCTATATATTTAATAAAATATATTTTCTTAGTATATTTTAGAACCGAAACATTTCCGAAATAACACTCAGTATTTGCCATATACCATCTTTAAATCTAATTTGGCATTTTCACTTTGTTGGGCATAAATACACAAGGGCAAAAATACGCGTGTAACGAGGCGAACCTTAAAACTAAGGTATAGAGGTAAACTTTTCAGACCAACAAAGTGAGCAACATCAATTTGTTGTATTTTTAAAAACCATTTAAAAGCACTTTTGGGGCATTTTCACAAATAACTTTTTAGCTTTTTTTCACACTACATCTACTAAATAATACCAAAAACATGATAAAAAATGGTTACCCTCGTAGACATTTGGTAAGAATGCCTTACTTTCGTAGTGAAGGCTCTGGGTCGGGCGTAAATGCCCAAGTTTTTTTGTGCAAGTTTTTGTTTTAATATAACAGACTTATGGCCGACAAAGTGAACACCCCAATTGTACCATATTTGAAGCAAATAATTTTTTAAAATATTTTTTTACATTTCCATTAAATTTTAAATTAATATTACTTCAGCGAGAAACCTTATTCAAAATACCAAAACATTTGTAAAATAATTTCACATACAAAACGAAATAGTACACTTTTTTTAATTAAAAAATATTATATTTTTCTCCAAATTCGTTTGTGCTGTATGGAAATAACCCTCACAAATACCTGAGCAAAACCTGTAAACATGCATTACGAAAAATTAAAGCCAGCAACTGAAAAGACAAAAGAATTCTTTGGAAATTTTGTTTCTCTGCGGGGTTTTGCTTTCAATGCTCTAATAACATCCATGACAGTGTTGAATAACACCCTGCAGCTCTCCTACGCACACACACGTACGCAAAAAAAGAACCCAAAGGCCAAAAAAAAAAAAAATAAGAAAGGCAGAGAACAAAATTTGCAGAATGTTATTCTTCTTGCTTCACGCACTTAAGCACCGGAAGTGCCATTTTGAAATGCCACAAGGAGACAACAACAAAAAAGCTGTAGCAACAAAAAATTGGAAAGAAAAACTTTATTTGGGTTACCGAACATTTTTTACTCTTTTATAAAGTCAGTTAATTAAAAGCTCTTTGTCAATTAGATGAAAGATAAAACACAAACAGAACACTTTAGTGTTAAGCAGCGAAGATTATTTATTATTCGCCAGCTCATCTGACCTAAAATTCAATACACAGTTGGCTATAAAACTAAAAAAAAAATTAACTGCTTTTGAACGGGCGTCTTGCAATACACTCCTCGTCCCTGCTTATACGCATTATGTCCCATTCAAATATAATCGTTTTCTTCGATATATCGAATCATATTCTTCGATGAATCAACTTTCGCAGCTTGCAAGGATACGAATCTATCTATTGACCAAATGCCCTAAAAACTTGAAAGAAACCGATACGTTATATACCAATTTTAAAGTAATGATTATGGAAGTGTGATAAAAATGTGAAAGGACGAATAGATAGAGTGCTTATAAATGCGGACTATGAAGAGAAATTTATAAAATTTATAAAAATGAAGAAGAAGCCATCACTAAACCCAGTTCGAAAAGCACAACAAATTAATGCTTGTCGCGCACATATACTCTGGATTTCGGAGAGTCAACGCCTAGTCATCTTGAACAAAAAAAAAGTAATTTGGAAGACCAGCTACGACGCTCGAACTCCGTAGAGAAACTCAATATTGGGACCAATTGCATAGCAGAGTTGGTGATGGAATGGTCTGGGAGGCAATTTCGTATTATGGAACCTATAAAATAAAATTTTTGTCAACAACAATGAATGTTTTGTCTCACAATATTTCAATGCTGTCATAATTATTTTGGACCTCTGCTGTATAATTAAAAATATGATAATGATATTATACATTGAGGCTGGGTTGTACAAAAAATGTAGGTGCTAATATTTGAGCTCTATTTCGTTTATTTGAAAAAGAATTAAAATTTTATGAAACGATCTTTTCGTTAAGATGTAATGTATATAGTTAGTTTCAAAAATTTTAAATTTTAAAGAAATTAAAGCTATAAATGATCTGATTGGGAAAGTGTCAAGATTTTTTGTAAAACTAAGGCCAATAAAATTGTCAAGAAATGATATATTAATAAAAGATATAAAAGAAAGTGACATATGAAGGAAGTATAAATGATTACAGCAAGGAACTCCAAATGGGTCATAGAGGGTGAAATTAGTTCCAAAATTATGCAAGTGCATTAATCGGGATGATCTACCTGCGGCGCATCGAGGTAATATAAATCAAATAAACTAGAAACAATCGTATTTAAAAATTCAAAGCTTAAACAAATCAGACGTTTAATTGAAAAAATGTCTATGCGATGGCGTTTGATTAAAACATTGCTAGTACTTTATTATTTTGCGTTTATATAAATTTACACAATAATATAACTTTAGCAACAAAAATTAACCACGCTTGGGAAATATTTTTAATGCAATACATGAACCATGTGTGCTTATGTGAACATGCTATTTTTTGGGTTGATTAAAAAATAAAACTTTTTGATTAATTATCCATAAATATCTGACTTGCAATGGGCATAAATAAAATCAAAGAATATTTAAAAAAGATGGCGTACGTTAAAGTCGGGCGCAGACGACTTTGGGATACCCTGTACCACCACATTGCAATTAAGTCCGACACATTGCTTAAAACCTCCAAAAGATATTTTATTCGGCAAATTTGGTTGCGATATTTTCATTAAAAAAAAAGAAATCAGTCGAATTTTGCACCAAACAATTTTTTTGACCGATTGGTCCTATGGGAGCTATATGATATAGTCAATTATTGATAAAATTTGCTACCGTGCTTGGGAACTCTAAAAAACTTCTTAATGCTAAATTTGGTTACAATATCTTCACAAACAAACGAAACACAACGAATTTTGTACAAAAAACATTTTTTCGACCGATCGATCCTATGGGAGCTATATGATATAGTCAACCGATTTTGATCAAATTTGGTACAGTGCTGGGGGTCTCTAAGCAACTTCCGATTGCCAAATTTGCTTATGATATCTTCATAAACAAACGAATTATCCATCTAAAACTTTTGGTTTTTTTCGAGGTCCTCTGAAACACCCCTATGGGAGCTATATAATGTAATCCCGATATCAAAAAAATAAAATAAACTTGTCTCCTATGGATTAATAAGGCATCTAATCTGAAAGTTTGGTTGCTCTAGCTCTTACCATCTCTGAGATCTAGGCGTTCATACGGACAGGCGGACAAGCGGACACTCATTAAATGGGTGTTTGGTAGTGCTGGAGAAACATCTCTGTTGATCAACATCGAGATATAGAGATTTTAAACATCGATCATCGATGTTTTCTCCAGCACTTGGTCTGGCCCTTATATGTATGATGCTCTCATCGTGACTGCTGCGTTACAAGTTAGCAATAAAAATGTACATATCCACTGTAAGGGTATCTCAATAAGTAAAAAGAAAGGGTCAACTGGCAACATGTTATAAGCCGGACGTTTTTCATACCATATATGTTATGTGTTACATATTACTTTGTTTGAGAGGACATTAAAATTGTTTTCAAAGTATGCAATGTGTGTGCGTGTTGGCTATTGTTAACATCCTAGAACTAAGCTGAACTCCGCAATTTAAAGTCCTCCACCCGAAAAAAAAGAGAGGAAATGGCAACGTCTGTTTCTTAATGGCTACTCTAGCCCATATTGTCCTAGCAATTGATACAATTCATTTGCTATTTCATAATCAAATTACTTTTTTTACATAAACAGCAAGTTTGTTTATTGCTTCCCGTCCCTGCTCGACTTAAAAAGCAGCCTCCAAGAAATAGCACAATACTGCCAAAAGTTTCGATTAAATTTGCTTACATAGGCGAAACAATGAAATTGTTGTCTAAGGCAGACCCATAAAGGATGCTGCTGTCGTTGCTAAGTGCCGGGCGCATGCTCTGGCATAAATAAAAACATAATTGAGTTTCAGCGAGGGGCAAGTCGGGGGCGTCGTAGCAGCCAGGCTTGTGGCTCAGAGCATATTGATTTGGGCTAAAATACATGTTGGCCGATTCCCTAGTGGTCTGTAGCGTTAAATTGGTTGCAATTAGCTGAAACTGTGCTAGGGTCAGGCAACATTTTTATTTTTTGGGTCATGTACGTCTGAGCGGTTACTGCATGGTTTGGGGCACGTATAATTAGTGAAAAAAAGTAATTTATATTCATTTCAACTTGGGCTGTTTTTGTTCTTTTAATTTGATTTTTTTTTTGTTTTTTTTTTCAAAGCTTTGGACATTTAGAAAATTGTAACAGTAATGATCAAACTTGTCGCTACAAATGGGTGCTACAAGTTTTTGAGCCAACCAAATGTCTGGCTGTCTACAGTCTTGACTAATGAAGTTTTAGTGGCTTAAATTGATTCATTTAATTCAGCTGGCTGGTTGACTGGTGAACTGGCCAACTTGCTGGCTATAAACAGTTTATTTGGCCCATCAGCAGCAGTGGCCAATGCTTTTTTGCAGTGATGCAGTTTTAATTTCATGGCTTGCCAGGTTAATTGCATTGGTGTGCGGTCTGAAGTTGTGAAAAAGTTTTGAGCCAGTAATTAGCCAGAAACTATGTGCAACAACTTCATCAACCTTGCCATTTATACAAATACATTTGCACAAAAAGTCGAATAGTTTTGACCTTGAGATGCCCTTCCACGTAAAGCACTTAAAAAAAATTGAAATATACTCTGCAGTTTATTTATTCCAAACTGACTATTAGCCATGTCTATCTGTTCTTACGTTCGTGCGTGCCTACAATTAACTTTTTTTGCAGTTTAAAATGGGATATTCCAAATGGGATTTTTTTTTATATGAAATTTTGTCATTCCGCGAGAAATTTTTTGAACTGCGTATAGGCCTTTAAATTGAATTCTTGGAAAATTATAATGCGGTACACAACAACGTTCTAAAATTATCGAGTATTTCAATTTATTTTAACAATCAATTATTATGACACAGCAAAAATAATGTTTTGATATCAAATGAAACGTATTTCCATTTAAATGGTTATGTCAACAAGCAAAACGGTAGAAGGTTGGGCTCTGAAAATTCAAGGATAACGCGCTAGCATTACTGCGCTGCTTGGTGAGGCTTTATGGCTAATAAAGTTGTCAGTAGTGCTGGCGAAACATTGATGTTAAATCAATGCATCGATGTACCGAACTTATAAATATCTATCTATATATATGTATGTACACCCATTTGAGGAGTGCAGTAGTGCTGGAGAAACATGATGTTGGCCAACTTCGATACATCGACGCATCGATACTTCCAGCACTAGTTGTCAGCATTAAATGCCAGAAACGATTTTCGGGGCTTCTTACAGAACAGCGATCGAAAGTTTGTTACGGACCTGCTGCGTAATATTTTTTGGGATGGTTTGATGTAAAAAAATTCCCTTGCCCTCAAATTTAACGGACAAATTTTTGTATTGGGATATTTAAAAAAAAAAAGACAGCTGAAGCAGAATATTCAAGACGAAATATGGATCCAACAAGATGTATTACGTGTCAAAAGGGTGGACATTTGTCTGATGTCATATTTAATGCATAGTGCCTTAATTTCCCTATAGTGTATGAAGTATATAAAAAAAATAATTTAAAGTAAATACTTATTTAAAAAGTTATACGTATTTGACACATTTCTTGTTGGTGATGTTGAGGTGAAAAAAATCCTGCATACCATCTTATTTTAACTTATGGATCTGCTGTTATTACTCCAAGTTATTTTCCTCCTGTTACATACAATTACTTGTAGGCTGTATACTCTTAAAAAACATTTGACAGCGTACAAGGTATAGAAAAAATGGCATACAAAAATTTATATTATAATTTAATTAAACTAAATTGTTTGGTCTCAAGGGAGCGGCAAGCAACATTTTATCGGTCATTAAATTTCCAAAACCTTCTGAGCCAGAAAATAAATTCACAGTTTCTAGTTTTTTGAACTTTTTATTTTATACACTTATTTTCCGCTTGTTTTACAATTTTGATTTTATAATTAGTAGCTGCAGTTGGCGCACATTCTGAATGTTTTCCTTTGGGGCTCGGATTCGTTCAGCTGAATGTTCAGCATCTGGTTCCGGATCCAAATAGTTGAAGTTTAATTGCTGCGTCAGTTTTCGCATTCGTTGCAGTTTTCGGGTCTGTTATGATTGAAATTTAATAATTAAGATAAATGACAGCATAATGTTGTAGTATTTTTTTACATTGTCCAATAAGTTCTTCATTTTTAACTCTACGCACAACTGACTATGACAGACAGACTGACTGACTGACTGACTGACTGGCTCTATATTGCATTTCATTTTTAATTTATATACATACTATATGTATATAGAAATGCAGTGCGTCGATGTCATTACTTTTGAGTGCAGTGCGTTAGATTAGTTCTTATCTGCCCTGGGCTATGTGAGCAAACACAAGTGTAAACATGTTTCCCAGACATATGAGTACATGGTAAGAGTCTCATTATCAGTGCACTTGGTGTTGACACAATCCACTATCGCTCCGGGATATATTGTTTGAAAGAGACAAACGCATTGGCGCGGTCAGGCTAGGTTAATAACTCGACAGTTTATCGAACTCAGTGGCTTCGGGCATATTTGATAATTGCTGGAATGGATACTTTGGACGAGACATACTACATAATTATACCCTGTTCCGTATGGTACAAAGGGTATATTAAGTTTGTGCAAGCCAAAAATGTATGTAACATACACAAGGAGACGTCGGAGTTACCTAAAGTATGATCAGGTTGACAAGAGAAGTCGATATACCCATGTCCGTCTGTCTGTATGAACGCCTAGATCTCAGAGATGCTAAGAGCTAGAGCTACCAAGTTTTCAGATAAGATGCATAATTATGTCAGGGGAGAGAAGCTTATTTTATTTTTTCGATATCGGGGCTATATTATGTAGCTCCCATAGGGGTGTTTCAGGGGACCTCGAAAAAAACCAAAAGTTTTAGATGGATAATTCGTTTGTTTATGAAGATATCATAACCAAATTTTTCACACGGAAGTTTTTTAGAGTACCCAAGCACTTTACCAAATTTGATCAAAATCGGTGGACTATATCATATAGCTTCCAAGGAACGATCGGTCAAAAAACATTTTTTTTACAATATTCGTTGTTTCGAGTTTTTGAACGGTTGGTCGGTCCTATGGTAGCTATATGATATTGCCAACCGATTATGATCAAATTTAACACTATAATAACTAAAAAAAACTTCCCAGTGCCAAATTTGGTTAGGATGTCTTCATAAATAAACGAAACACAATTAATTTTGTATAAAATTAAACTATTTTCGCAAATCGGTCCTATGGGGCTATTTTATATAGTCATCCAATTTTGATCAAACTTGGGACAGTTCATGAGAACTATAAAAAACCTCCGAATGACAAATTTGACTACAATATCTTCATAAACAAAAGAAATATCCATCTAAAACTTTTTGGTTTTTTTAAGGTCTTCCCTTTATGGGAGCCGTATAATACAACCACGATATCAAAAAAATAAAACAAACTTGTCTCCCGTAGGATAATAAGGGACCTTATCTGAAAGTTTAGTTGCTCTAGCTATTACCATCTCTGAGGACTAGGCGTTCATACAGACGGACAGACGGACATGGGTATATCGACTTCTCTAGTCACCCTGATGATGCTTTTTATGCAACTATTGAGCTGTAATGCTATGTATATAAATATATTTATACAGCGCTTTTTAAAACTATAGGACACCTTGAAGTCTTATGTTCAATTGTAAATATCTTCCTTTGTGGAGGTGATCCAGTAAAGCTTTTTTGCCACAACAACTGTATATTATTGGACCTTTGGATTTACCGTTAGACCATTGCATTATTTTATTATTTATTATTTTGAGATAAAATAAAAAATGTAACGCATAAAATTCCGGAACATTTGCCTCGAAAACGGGACATTTTCAGGCTGTCCCGGTGTCCCGGAGCTTGGCTGTGGGACACGGAACAACGCTTTCAAAAACGGGACATGTCCCGTAAAAACGGGACACATGGTCACACTAGGGATGAGGCATAATAAAAATTATGGCGAATATCGTAATGGTAATCGAACCAACTTTGTTTTGAAACCATCTTCCCTACTGTTATGCTTTGGCTACTTAGACCTTTAAGACTCTATATTACGATTATCTCCGATATTCTTATTTCATATTTTTATTTCACACATTTTGTTTATACTGAAATAAACTCTGTTCTATTGATCATAGTGTCGGTAGCTTTGAGGGATCTCCGGTGTCTTCATACTAATTTAAGAATACCCCTTACTTACAAACATAATCAACCACTCACTTTAGAGCACAGCATTTGGTACGCTTACTATTCTATTGATTAAAACTGACGATTTTCACTTAATAGCACTTGCTACTTTAAATTCTTTTCTTTCTATAACTAAGATATTTCATATGAAAGTGATCTCATTTTACTCGCTAACATTAAACCCAAGACAAGACTAAAATGTTCAATATAACAATAAATGACTTTGTATGCAAATCAGAATTAATTTGGCCATGTCTAACTGCCTGCTACGAAAACCGAATGAAGCTGCCTGATTTTCAGCCTTACTCTATCAGAAATGGTCTATTTGCATCCATGTCTAAGTCTATTCAGTTTGTCAACGTGTTTGCTAGCATGTCAGATTCTCATTTTGTTGAAATTGCCAAATATTGACGGAGAACTTCAATGCAATCAAGGCAAGTAACTACGACAAATGGTTGGGCGTATATACTTGGCTATATTGTCTGTGGGTGTGTGTCTGTGTGTATTTTCGAGGTAACACTAATGGCAGCAGACTTAAATATATTCCATTAAATGACAGAACTTGAAAAAGTGAAACTGAAACCCAAAAGCTGAGTTAAAAAAAAAAAACAAAACGAAAGTGTCTGACGTCTTTAAGCAATTGGAAATGTTTATTAATGAAATTGCCTCAAGGCAATAAAAGTAAACTGTAACCCATATAAACTCAATTCAACTCAATTGAGTTTAGCTCAACAAGCAAATGCTCGAGGAAGTTTTCAGGCTTTTTGTGCAAAACGGAAACACCTGAGCAAAAAACACGAAAAACAATTTTCGCTCATTATCATTTCAACATATTGTATGCCCAAGTGTTTTAAATTGCTCAGAGAGAGAGAGAGAGTACGTTTTACTTGTATGATGAAGAAGTTTTTGGTTTTTATGTAAGATATAAACATTGTTGCCAGGCGTTTCCTCTATTCATTCCGTAGGTCTGTCAGTCTGCTCCTTTCTTGGTTTTTGGCTGGTTGAAGGTAATGTTAAAATCACTAACATGCTCATAAATGCGCCATGAATAAATTAACTTGCTGAATAGACCGGCAGACAACAGGCGAAACAGAAGTAAGCCTTAGATTCCCTGCGAATGATAATAATAATTGAAGCATGTCTGCCACTTAACAAAGGTGCGCCCACACACATGCTCAAATGATGCACTGACAGAAATACAATCCTCTTCACTGGAGTAGAGATATATTTTTACTATCAAAGTAATTACCCAACTATATATATACATTTTCTAAATGATATGATTAATTTTTTTTATTTGATACCAAACTCAGCATCATTATATGTAAATATACATATCGACTTTATGCCATCGAGCGGGCGCCATATTCAATTTAAAGTGACGTAATATAACCTATAACTAGCGGACGATCAACACGCATCCACATTTGTCAAATAATGATAAGCAGTTTATAGGTTACAAACGAACAGATGAAGGTCAAAATCATGACCCTTTTCATTGCTTCGCTGTAGTTGGCTAAAAAGAATCAAATGTCTCTAAATTTTATTTATTTTTTGTTGATAATTTTTTTTAACATCTTTTTTATACCCTGTACCTATAGGTACAAAGGGTTTACTAGATTTGTGCAATGTACTTATTTTATGTATTGTGTTAGTTATTGTCGTAACCAAGCAAACTGTTTATTTCTTTTTGTTTATATTTCAGTTGCCAAGCAATAGTAGAACATTTTTTTGTAACTAAACAGTTCAGTTGATTTTTTACCTTAGTTCCCTGGATCGAAGCCTAGAATTTGCCAATATGTCTATTACGTCGGGGGACTTTTCTGTGCGTCATGCGACCGCTGTGGCGCGTACACGCCAAAGTCGTAATGGGCGTTTAACCCGACACTCCTGCTTTCATTATCATAGAGATAAGGTTTTCTCTATACGAAACTCCTTGGTAGATTATGTGGACAAGGAGTTAAATGATATGAACACATCGGTATTTTATCAGCGTATATTTATATTTGCCAAGAATTTTACCTCAGAAGATATGTGTTCAAATTTTGTGTGTGGGATTACACCTAATGCCGTTGATAGTGCTGAACAAAATGAGGATAAAGAGCAACTATCTGAGGGTTCCGAGGGGACAGCAGAAATTTCTCAAACCGCAAATATTGCATCAACTAATACGACATTAACATCAAAGACTGTACTCCTTAATGAAAGCAATGCAAAGGAGACGCAGAGCCAAGGGTTGCTTTCAGAGGCCGCTGTAGCTGGAGAGGTGGTAACCAACACATTTCGTTTTACCGAGGAAGAATTAAACAAAAAGGTTGAACTGCCAAAGGAGAAAGAAAAACAAGCAGAAAAAGCGAAGGTTTGGGACGAATCAAACCTTCAATATAAAATATTCAAGGAGAAACTAATTGAGCTGCATCAAAATTGTCTAAATGTTATGCTTACACCTGATCCAATGTGTGGTTTATATCTATACATGGGCGAATACACAATGTTGATGTTGGAGAGCAGCGAAGATATGATGGGTACTTTCTGCAAAGAGTTGTTGGCCTTGAAGAATGATTTTTGGAGCAGCGATTGCGTTTTTCACGTAGAGGATCACATTCACCAGGTGAGTTTGTGGAAAAATTGAGACAGCGAGCTGCCTTTACGCATTCATTTTCTTTTCAATAGCTGTATACCAACGAATTGATGTTTCGCAAAATACCCGCTGCATATATAAACGAAAAGTTTCCCACATCAACACCCATGGATGAGCATCTAATGGGCAAGCAACACATCATTATCAAAGAAAAGTTGCTCAACATATGTCGGCTTATATCGGAAAGTATCCTGCTGCCGTCGGGAGATTTAAAAACAAGTGGGTCTAATGACTTTACGGGTTCCATAAATGAAAATGACGATTCAATATCAATGTCAGTCAAATCAATGGCTTCTAATAGATCGGAAACATTACCAATGGAACCATATCGTAAGCTACTGCCCGAAATACAACGCATTGATCTGGTTTTGGCCGCCAAGCGTTTTTATTATACACTCGAAGAGTTTACCGGTATATATGGCACCACACCAAACACCGCCGATACGGATGGTTTGTTCTGGCCCATACAAAACAACTATACGCCACCGAATATATTCCGACGCACGCCTTTTGATATAAATTTGATATTTCCGGACTATGCGAAGGCCATGAAACCTGATAAGTCTTCAGAAGAACAGTTAACTCGGGCATCGCAGGATGTTGGAAATGTGAATGAAATGCATGAGGGTGACGAAGGACATTAGCAAGCAACAAAAATATTCATATATTATTGTTATATTTTAACAATGTTTGTTTTTCGTGCAGTGTAAAGTACTCATGTGTCATTATTCTGGTGTAGTTGGTTGGGGCTCGTACATCAGCTTCATTATGTACTACATCTCGTTGCGCATCATTGATGATGATGACGATGATGATGCTGATGCTGATGCTGATGACGACAGTGACGTAGATGTTGGTGTCGACGCCTGCTACGTGTGCTCTGTTGACGCTGTTATCTCTAAAAGTCGCGCATTGGTTGCTACTGTTCACATGACTGAATATACCTATACACTTAGGTATAGTTATGTTAAGGATGGAGAGGCGGTTAGGCATGGCTGAAAAACAGTTACAAAGTGCTGCCTTGTTTTGGTTTGCCACTCGAATGGCTTCCACTTTGTTAACATAAACATAAATTTGCAAGCACTCACACTCTAAAGCCCTATCTCACATATACATTCATGAGAGTGTGTTTGTGTGTGGTTGCCAGTTGATTTTGGCTACGTGCCTTCTCTTTTTAACATAAACCGCTACGACGCCAGCTGTCACATGTAATACTGTTAGCTTATAGCTGTCAAAAGTCACTTGACAGCTACATGCATTGACTTGTATGTGTGTGCGTGTGGCTGCGGCTTGGCTTAAAGTGCATGGTAAATTTGTTGTAGACAACGCCCTCACCGCAGCAATAATAACTCATATAAAGACTCAGCCTTTCGGCACTTTTCACGAAAATGAGGTTAACGTTAACTGTCGCATCCAAGTTAAATCAGCTGACAGCTGGCAAAAACAGCAACAAACAAAACAAAAACAAAATAAAATTATTGCAAAAAAATTGTTTAGAAAATTGGCTAAAAAGTTAATTAAACTTTTGAAAATGTTTTTGCTGTTGTTGTTAACACATGCCATGTCACATACAGGCGTCCATTGCTGTTTCTATACCCTCAAAGAGAGTATGCATATAAGTGTTAAAAAAACGGCATTTACATTGCAGGAACATTTCACAAATTATGTCTTTATGGGACGTTGTATTCCGAATACAGAGCTTGAGAAGGCACAAACGTTTTTTACTTCCAGGTGCGATGTTTCAAACTCCCGGTAACGACGCGTCGCGACGATTCGGTATATTGAATTAAATCTTTTCTAAAGGAAGTGTTCAGACTTGAAGATAGATCAACCGATTCAATTTTATCTGCTATTTTTTCTGGTTCTAGACAGGTGATCCATATTTCAAGATTGTTCAGACAAGGGTTGTGAACAATGTTTTAGTAACGAATGGACCAAAAAACTCTCTCGATTTTGTTCATAACGTCAATAAGCCCATGAAACCCAAATTAAGTGTCAAGCATCATTTAAAGCCCTTTAAGTCATTCCATTCAGAAAAATCTCCAAGCCTATACTCATAATAGTGTTGGCCTTTCGCAAAAAAATTATCAAGTTGGGATGGTTGGCTGTACGCCATTCAGGTCCTGTAAATTATTTCAATTAGTATTTTAGGCAATAGACCAAGGTATGTTGATTATTTATTTTTATTTGAAGCATACATTGTGCTAAGGTAACTAAAGTACTTGTACAAAAACTATTTTAAGGTCGTTCGTATTTAAGCTGGATTTGAGATCAATGTCAATCAATAATTTTACATCGAAATATATGTTTATATCTTATTTCACTTTTTTTTTATATTTAAAATCCAGTTTTTACTCAAATTAGGTGGAGCATGGAGATCGAAGAAAACAGGGACCTACAGTTTATAGCCGAATCCGAACGGCGGTGTCTTGAATTAATAGAGATTGTGTACATGAAATAAAAACTGTTAATTAAAAATTTTTTTTTATTATATTAATTTAAATGCAATTTTTATATATATTTTTTGCTTTTCTTTAACTGTGAACTTTGTATTTATATACTTATTACAAACACACATTAATTTATGTTTGATTACTACTCTATACTTTTGTAAGGGAGACAGCGTTGATAATTTTTTTTTCAATTTTATTACCAACAATCTTTCGAAATAATTATGATTTATTTAAAAAAATTCGTACTCTGATCTGATTAAAAAATTAATTTTTTTAATGGGAGTTATTTTTTGACTAAACGTTAGTTTAAATTATAATAAAAAAAATTTGCATAGAGTAATCCAAAGAAATATGAGGAGATTTTTTTCGCATTTCAGAAAATTACTACTTAGTATGAATTTCAGTGAATCGGCGTTATGGGGTTACTGAAGGGGATCTTATCTTATAAATACTATACAAATTGCAAAAACCAGATTTAGTCAACTTTAGTATGCTGTTGATTTCAGCCTGACTTTTGGAAAATAGCCATAAAAGTTGTGACGTTAAGTCTCTTTAGCCAAACCAAAGCGGCCAAAATTTTATTTAAAACTTTAAAAAATCGAGTTTCTTGATCTATTAGGATATGCGATCTTCGCAGTCTGAAACTAAGCATTCTATATACCTTTATGAGACTGCTGTTGCGAGTTTTTGTGCTCATTTGGCTCCAGGACATTCAATGACAACGTCGAGGCTAGCTGCCGTTGCAGCAACTGACAACAACAAGAGCACAATTCAATCAAGTGCAACAACAACAACAATGCATGGCAAACAAACCAAACAACTACAACAATAAGAAAAACAAAAACCAAGTGTCAGCACATAAACAAGGACATTGCACTCCAGGGTGCTGTGCCTCGCTAGCGACCGATGCCAAGCAACGCAACAACAACAACAATGAAAAGCCAACAATTGCTGTGGACTGCAGTTTTCATAAACTGCCAGATGGTTGCCACACTTTGTCCTACATGCATACACACTCACACAACATTCATAGATACTCACACACATTCATAGGCACTCAAACTAGAATAGAGACAATGGCGATAAGCTGCTGCAGTTGGCCATGTACATAGAGCATTAGGCCGCTACAACATGGCTGCTTCTCCGCATTTCGACTATGTGCCACAACTTGAGGCGCCAACTCATAAATAACCAAGACAAAAACAACAAAAAAAAAACAACAGGGAAAAAAACTAAATGACTTTTGGCTGTTTCTCTTGTGTTCCTTTTCAAACTACATGGCAACACTGTTTGCTGCAGTCATTTTAAATTGTTTGTGTGCGTGAGTGTATGTGTATGAGTGTGCCCTGCAGCTTCTCAGTCTGTAGTGCGAAAGACCGAGCATAATTTGAACCAAACTCAATTTGTTTGCAATGTTTTACAGCAGTGGTCGGCACGGCCTATGCACGCGAGCATAGGGATTAGCGACGTCGACACACGTCATGTGTTATACACAAAACGCATGCATGTGTGCGTGCTTTTTGTACTGAAATTTTCTCTGCCGCAGTGACGTATTGCGACGCTGACGTTGCTCGACGTCAACAACAACAACAGGAGCCGAAGCCACGCACCATCAACTGCGTGTCTGTTGCTTAGCAACGTAGAGCAACGTCAGCGTCGCATACGTCACTGCGGCAGAGAAAACTTCAATACATACGCAAAAAAACAATGTGAATGTATTTTGTGCCGACCACTGTTTTACAGCAACAAAAAAAAATATATATATAGGTACTTTAAACATAAATAAATAAAAACAAAAAATTGGGCTAAGTAGCATGGCAAGTTGATAGCACTAAGAAAAAAAAATATACAAAAAATATAACAAAAAGATATTTAGAATTACTATGCTATACAGTAAACAGAAATAATTTTGTGGCGCGATAAACGAATTTTAAGATTTTGTTGTTGGCAAATAACAGGAGCTGCAGTAACAGCCAAGTGCAGTAAATGTTGCAGGAAGCGAAAAGGATTTTAAAATTGAAATTTCGCTCGTCTATGCCAGGGATTGTATAGTTGAAAATATGTTGACTTAAGTTGGCTAGCATCTGAACATACAATAGTTCGAGCATCCTGAACATACAACATATTACAAAAATTTTATTTATATACATAATTTAAATTGTTTTCAGTCAAAAAAAATTCAAAGGCTTACTCAAACCTACCTATTCAAACTTAGTGACTATATGTATTTTGTATTAGAAATCAGTTTTTTTTTTGTATTTAAATTTAATTTGATATTATGTATATTTTGAGTGACCTACTACATATCTTAAAGCCTTCTAACTAATAACTTATTAATTTTTGTGTTTTTGTTGTAACAATGTTTCTATTTTTCTACCCAATAATCTATGATCACAGGCTATCTTGAGCTAGTGCAAAAATTATTTTTTTGTTACAGGATCAGTACGGCAATTCAAATCGTTTGGGACGAATATAGCTAGGACCGCGTTGGGTTTTATGGTCCCCATCTTTATATGCATTTAGTCTTTCGATATTTAGATACTTTGCGCCCTCCATTTTGTAAACAATTAAAGACCCATCGATGGGCATCACTTTAATTAAAATCAATACATTTAAAGTCATCAAAGTCGGTATATACGCTCATGTAGGTTATAATATAAAAAAATCTTTGTTTATTGTGGAAAAGCCTCAAACGCATTTCCAAGGAACTTTACCTCAAGCTTTTTCTGTTGCAAGAACACAAAGAAGTTTATTAAAATCGGTTTGGAACTTCGGTAGTTAAGCCAAAAATGAAGAATTTCAACGTTCATAAGTCTCAAAATCCCACGGACACTATAAAAAATAAAAAGAGTACGGCGGATAGCACCGAGTCGTTAAGGCGTTTTGGGTTATCTCATCAGATCCCTTGCTGTTTTATTGGTATGACTGTTTGTCTTTATACTTTATATTAGGTATGTTGAGATCTCAAGCTAGAATAGTGCTCCCAACAAACCATGGGGTGTAAGAAATTGTCCTTGTTTTTTCACTTGGGCAACACTTATTTGTTGCGGCTTGTTTCAGCCGTTCTTCACTTTAGTCAAAAAGGTGCGGAAGTCAATGTAGATTTTTAAGTTTTTTTTTTTTTTTTGGCATTTGGCGATTATTGGACTCAGAGGTAGCACTGACTCCGCTTATGTGAAATATTTCTTTGTCGCAAATTTTTTATCAAATACTTCTTACCAGACAGAAAAATAAGGCAAGCGGCAAGTTTTTAAAAGATTTTCAAGAGAGTGACGTAAAAACGTTTTAAATAAATCATCTTATGAAATGGTCTGTCAACAATCTCTACGTTCAGCCAATTGGAGGTTTTCAAAAGCACCCATAGATTTCAAAAATCTTTAAAAATTTACATTCTTATAGAACTTGCTTCAATAACAAAGCTTCAGCTGGATTCGGGATGGTTGAGCATATTCATACAAATCCTTGGTGGGCTAACGACTACGAAGATAATATAATCTAATCCTCTGTCCAGACCGTCTAGCAATAGAAAAGCTAAGTGGCTGGGCCTATGAAAATTAAAAAATTGTAGAATATAATCTACTGACACGTATTGTGCATTTTTTATTTTTATATTTAAATTTTGTGATTTATAATAAATACAGATTGCAATTAAACAAATCGCCCAAAGTGCTTATTGCAGTATTGTTTTTAATTAACAAAAATGAAAATCAATTATTTTTCAAGTTTATTAATGATAAAACAAATCTGCTTTAGCAAAGAAAATACAAAACTAAATTTGAAACTATAAATGAGTCGATTAAAAAAACAAAGCAAAAATTAAACAACAAAAAATGTTTATTTAATAAAATTGACACAAATTGCATTTTGAACTTTAAATTTCACTTTTCGAAATAACTTTTAATCATGAAGTGTATACGCGGTAGCTTCATTTTGAAAAGCAAACTTAATTATAAAGCATTTTAATAAATTTTTTATATTTCATTAGAAATTTGGTCTGTTATTTAATTTAGCATCTAGATTGCACCTTGGGGCGCTCTTTAAATATTCACATAATTTATGACATTCAAATTGTTTACTTGACGCCGCATCGTTAAAAATGCCTCTGTAAAGGCACCTCCCAAAGGTATTCATTACAAAATGAGTACACACAACGCCACACATACACAAACACACAAATATCCAAAGCAACATGGCGGACATAGAGCTCATTGACATTCATCATACGTCTAGTTGTACGCGTTAAATCAAATTAAATGATGGTTTGCGTGACGCTTTAAGTTGCTTTTGTTTAGTCAAAACTTTCACATAGAAAAACCTATTCCCCAAGCAATTTCATGCACATATAGGGCGTATCTTTAAGCTACCTCAAAAAAAAAAAGAGCAGAAAAAAAAAAACTCTAAATCGTTAAAACTTTTGCCATAAAATTTCGACAAGTCGTTAAAGCCACACCCATCGTCGACGCTTTTAGGTATACCTATTCACGGACACCATAAAAATCTGAGACTAAGACAGAAATTAAAAATAATATCATATCAGAAGGAAATTAAGCGCAAAAACATCAGTGTGTAAATGTTTGGAAACGTCGAGGAAACCAAGAAGAAACGAAAACAAAGCAAAAAGTTAGAAATATGAAAACATATTCAACTGACTGTATGATGGAAGCATAAATACGCCAACTGTCAGAGTCGCTCTTTGCCTGCAATTCTGCACCCTCTCTAGTGCTTGGACCAAACTGGACCGGATCTCTCGTGCTTAGTACAAATGCAGCTTTCAACAGCAGACTGGGAACATGAGTAGACAGCACGACTGACAGACAGTTACAACAAAAACAATCCCAACAAAAACAATAACATAAATTTCAGGGCCACGGCATGACTTGCCGGCAATTTCAACGAGCAGCATTTTCTCACTTCCGCAGTATTTTTTTTTTTTTATTTGTGGTCTCGTTGAAGGCCGCCATTAAGTATATATCATATCATGCGTGTGCGAGTGTGTAAAGGAGGATGAGGTCCTGACGCTTTATTTTTTATCTACACAACATGAGAAGCCATTAATATATATGTCCTTGTTGTTATCTGAATTCCCGCTTTGCGGCTTTGGTCGTCGCGTTACTTTGCTTTACACTTCTTTATTTTTATTTTTTGTTCTTTTTCATACTTATTTATTATCATGTTGGTTACCATTTCCTGGCATTCCTGGCTGTGCATTAATGAAATCCTCACACTGCATGTGAGCAACAAAAAAAAAAAAACAAAAATGAATAAAAGACCGAGAAATTAGCTGCAAGATGCCGAAAATGACATACTCTATGCAGATTATAAAGTAAAATTTATTCGGGTGGAGAGATATTGCTAAGATTGCATTTATTGTTTGGATTGATTACATTGTCGGGCAAAAATGCATAGAGGCAGAAGTTCAACGTGTGCAACAACTGCTTTCAAAGAAAAATTGCATTTGTGTGCATTGGTTACTCGGGCAACAAAACGGATAAAGTGAACAACCTAATTATTTCAGTTTGGTACTTCTGCATTTTTACAACAGAGTTAGGATTTATCGCGTCGGTACTCGGGCACTTTTGCCTTTATGCATTTGGCCGACAAAGTGATCATACTAATTGTTTGATTTTTACAATCTTTCTTAAAGCTGCCCACTAGGTATTATTTGGAGTTAGATTTGTCTTTACAGTGCAGATATAACTAAATTTGTATTAAATATTATTTATTAAGTTTATATAAATATAGGTAAATATTAACATTTTATTGCCTCAGGATTTGTGTCTTAAAAATCTTCGTCCAAAATATTCCATTGTATATCACTAAAGAAATCTTCAGTTTGAGGCCATTGTTGCTAGTACCCTAGCTCTTAAATGTATTATTATTTAAATTATATAAATTTATAGTTAAAAGATGGCGTACGTTAAAGTCGGGCGCAGACGACTTTGGGATACCCTGTACCACCACATTGCAGCTAAGTCCGAAATATTGCTTAAGACCTCCAAAAGATACCGATCGGTCCTATGGGGACTATATGATATAGTTAACCGATTTTGATCAAATTTAGTACACTGATTGGAAACTATAAAAAACTTCCGACTGCCAAATTTGGTTCCGATATCTTCAAAACCAAACGAAACACAACGAATTTTGTACAAAAAGCGTTTTTTTGACCGATCGTTTCTATAGGAGCTATATGGTATAGTCAACCGATTTTGATTAAACTTGGTGCAGTGCTTGGGTACTCTAAAAAACTTGTTAATGCCAAATTTCCTAACAATATCTTTACAAACAAACGAAACGCAACGAATTTCGTACAAAAATGATTTTTTGACCGATTGGTCCTATAGGAGCTATATGATATAGTCAACCGATTTTGATCAAATTTGGAACAGTGCTTGGGAATTCTAAAAAACTTCTTAATGCCGAATTTGGTTACGGTATCTTCACAAACAAACGAATCACAGCGAATTTTGCACAAAACACGTTTTTTGGACCGATTAGTCCTATGGGAGCTATATGATATAGTCAACCGATTTTGATCAAAATTGCTACAGTGCTTGGGAACTCTAAAAAACTTAATGCCGAATTTGGTTACGGTATCTTCACAAACAAACGAAACACAACGAATTTCGTAAAAAAAGCGTTTTTTTGACCGATCGTTCCTATGGGAGCTATATGATATAGTCAACCGATTTTGATGAAATTTTGTACAGTACTGTGCTGATTGCCAAATTTGGTTATGATATCTTCATAAACAAACGAATTATTCATCTAAAACTTTTGCTTTTTTTCGAGGTCCTCTGAAACACCCCTATGGGAGCTATATAATGCAACCTTTGTACCATATGGTACAGGGTATAAAAAAAAAAAACTTATTTTCAGCTTAATATTTCAATATAAAAGAAGTTTTTTTTTTACAGTATTTTTTTGTGTATCTAAAAATTTACTAAGTTTCGAAACTGAATCTGGAAGCTGAAAAACAAACCAAACGGTTCCGTCCTATCATTTTGCCGATGTTATACGTAAGATGGCGCTATTAGATGGCGCCAGCAGTAACAACAGCTGTCGACACAACCAAAACTAATGTGCAAACATATTATTACGGGCGTAACAAATGGCTGGTATATGAAATCGGTGAAAGACTCAACATTCCTTAAAATCCATATTATCTGCGAAAATGCAGTCCTTTATGACTAAAATTTATCTAAAATTGGAAAAAATATTCAATCAGCGAATACGTCTTTATGTTGGTAGTTCCCGAGAACGGATCGTCGGATTTGATTCAATATGTGGACATATTTTGGTTTGTTACTTAAATATACAGTATTTTTTTATAGTCTTAAGTAGACCCCTGTTCCTGAATACATTTTTTTATATTTTTTAAAGTTTTCATTATAAACATTTACTTCTTATGGACAGTGTTCAATCCTTATTACAAATTGTGGTGTGGCACGCCTTCTTATATCCTTTACAGTCATTGCACAAGTCTATAATATCCTTGACAGGGTATAAAAAGAAAAAAAAAAAAACGAAGGCACATTCAAGCCATGTCTTCATTTTGCTTTAGCAAAGCAAAATATTTATTATGTGATTATATTCAAGTTTAGCGCGGGTTATGCCCCTTCTCATTGTTTCTGTCCGCCGGCCATTTGTTTTCGTTGTCGGCTTTGTTTTTTTTTGTGGTTCTACTGTAGTTGTTGTTATCCTTGTTGTTCCTGTTGTGTTCCTGCTGGTGACTTGCAAATTACGTGGGTCATGAACGCACTGCGGCTGCTTTTGTTGCCGTTTCAAATTAGATTGTTGAAAAATTCGTTGAACTGACAACATGAATTTTGTGTGCCCTGTGACATTTCAATGTGTCCCTCGTTGGAGGTCGGCTGTTCTTTGCTTTTTTTTTTTTATTTATTAATTTTTTTTTTTTTTTTTAAGAAATTAGCTCTATGTACATATATATAAACTTTATTTATGGCACTGTGGAGGCCCAAGTGCCACCTTGGTGTCTTGTAAATCTTGGCCTAATCTCTGCGTATGTCAAAGTTCTTGCAAAATTTATGTTATAATCAAGAATTTAGTTTTTTGGTGGATATTTTGGTGGCTTAAAAAAAGTTTCAAAGCATAAATTTATTATGAAATTAATATCAATTTGCCAAGCTGAGAAAAATAAACAGTTTTTATACATAAGCCGTTGTTGTAAACTTGAAGCATTCCGTAAATATTTCTTCAAATGGCTGTCAAATAAACATTAAGTATTTCGGCTAACATAATATTTAATTATAATTTTCTCAAGAAGCTTTTTGTTTTGACAAGCTAAGAAGCATGCACTTCTGTATAGACACTTACATATATGTACATAAGTATATCAAAACCAGAGTTGGATACTTAAAAGGTTTATGTCAGTTTTTAATGATTAACTGATTGTATAAGTTGAACCGGTGATGTTGTATTTTAAGCTATTGAGCTTTTATAATTTTATTTAAATATATCTCTTCGCAGAAAAATTTACATCCAATATCTCGGAATAATGCAATCAAAGTAATTTAATCCAAATTCCTATTCGGTTTCAAAAGCTCGGCAAAAGCCTTGCACCAAAAAGATCATATTTCTGAAATACTTGAACGGCTGGTAAAATTTAATTCAAAGTCTCTTTGACCCATCACGTCTGGTTAAAAGATTATAGCCATTCGCAAACATTTACAAGACAGCCCATTAAGATATGCTATGATATTTGCAAGATTTATAAAATTTTTCCAGCCGAACGGCTTCTCTGAGGTGACAGGATTTCGGTTACTACCGATCTGCCTTACGCCAATTATTTTACCCCTTTCAGCCTGGCCCAAGAGACAAAGAAATGAGAGTCCCTAAGTCGCACTAGCCAATCAGTCTACTTGCTATAAATGATGGTCGACATGCTGGCTGAACACTGTGACTATCTTCATGGACATCAATTTGGGTTCAGGTAAGGATCTGATGCAACGAGTCTCAAAGCATATCTTAAAAGCGTTTGATGACAAGGTACTGTTATGGCGTTTGGCAGAGACTGATTTGATGTTCTTCTAAAAAAACCAAGATCCTGCTCCCAGCTCCATACTTAAAAGTTTGAACTCTTGAGAACACATATAGGTGGCAAAAGATTGAAAGTTAAAGAGCCCTTTCTTCGACTGGGGCCATGAGAGCTGGCGTGCCGTATTGTAGTGTTTTAGCACCATTCCTTTATAGCAATTATATGGCGGGCATACTCACTCCTAAGGAGCTTGCTCAGGCTGTAGAGAGCAAAAAATATTGATTCGACTCTGCAGCTGGTGGGTGAGTATCAGAAGATAGGATTCAGGAATACCTGTTTGAGAGTTGAATACCTGTTTGAGTTGGAACGTTGCCCTCAACCCATTCAGGCACCGTTGGAGTAACCTTGCATAGGACTCTAACTTTCAGACCTCATATTGACAACATCCTAAAAAGCTGTCGGCTTAAAATATCAAGTGTCAATATTTTGATTGGCATATAATTTTTTTTTTTTAATTTAAAATTTCGTAATTTTGAATGTAAAATAATTTAATAATAATTTGTCGTCCTACCGATAGTGATATTGAATAAAATACTATATATACGTACGTATAGCTAGGATGTCTGGTTTTTATGCCATATAGTTTTTGATATGACTTACCAATGGTATTTTGTAGACATCCACCATATTTGTTTAAACGAAGCTGCGATTTATTTTTCAAGCACAATTACACAATAGCTTATTAAAAAAAAAAAGTATGTGACAGACTTGCTTACAAATACACATCAAACTAAGTAATTCACAAATTATAATGCGTATACGTACAAGTATTTAGCAACGCCTAAAATAAACGTTATCATTTCTTTTCTCAAAAAGATTTTTTATCCTTGCTATTTTCATAAATACATATATTCCACTAACACATACACACGGAATTCTGCTTTAGCTGACGTATTTACCAAAGTAAACATCAAAGCAAAACCATTAAAAGGCATTTTCAAGTGAGACGCAACACATAGCTTACTCATGCAGCTTAAAACTAAAGGAAAGACGAACTTGCAACAAAACAGTAATTAACTAATTTGTCACATAAGCCGCATTAACAAAATGGCGTCGCAAAATGGTGAAAGCGCAACCATAGACATTGCATGTGTTACCGCCCAAAACACGGCAAAATGCTGAATTACGTATACGCCTCATATACACTCACATATTTACCAACAAGCCTTGCGTGCCTGCCAACAAGCAACTAAGCCAAACACACATACTTTGACTAGCTTATTAATTTCCTCTTGCCAAAACACATAAGACAACTGCAGCTGTATAAGTTTGCCTTTGTTTATACACACGCTGTACCACCCACAGCGTTAAGGGTATTACGGATTTGTGCAATGTAGCTAATAACCAGAAGAAGGCGTGGCAGACAGTACATTCATTATACCAAATTGAGCCTTGTTCGTTATCACTTTCATTTCCAAGGTCATACTGGCCAGAAATACAAAATTTTAGCATACCAAATTCTTTTGCAGGTTACCTTTTGCTTTTTGTATCCACATCGTTGTCTCTAAGGATTGCTTTGTGTGTTATAAAGTTATTACTCCTTTTGGCAGGGTATCGCACTGTCGGTGTGCACCTCGACCTACTCAATTTTTGAGAGCTAAAGTTTTGGGCACACTGGCAGCCATTGTCAGTGGCTCTTACGTTACGTCACGTTGCGTTACGTTTTATTGTAAGACATGCACAACAAGTTTGGCGATTGCCTTAACTTGGCTTTGAGCAGACTGTGCGTGCGTTTGCAGTCACAGTAGTCACTCTACTAAGAATTTTCAACATAGCAAAAGTTGGTGGGCAGTGTTCCCTGGTTAGCTGCTCTAATAAACTACCTCAGTAGAAAATTCCCTAAGTTTAAAGTTGAAATATGTAATGAAAGGCGAAAGAAAAGACACGGCTGCTGCTAGAAAGCCAACTCGGACATTTAAGGACTGCAGCGCCATGAGGAGAAAATTGAATTTGCATGCGTATTTGTTTTTTTGGTAGAAGTCAACGTATGTACATCCAGGGAATCTACAATCAGTAAAGATTATGATGAGAAAGAAAAAGGCTTGTGGGGGAAATTTAGATGCAAAGGAAACGGAAAAATTGTTGAAAGTTTTTTTTTAAGCTAAAGGATTTAGGGACCTGCCTCGACAACTGGAATGCATTCTTGTACATTCTTTTCTTATTATACTAATTAGTTATAGTATTTGGTATTACAACAGTCCGAATCTCGTCTTTAGCCGCTCTAAACTTAGCTCACGCATAAGCACTGAAATGTTGTATATAGTGGCAATAGTTTATTATATGTTAGCTTCTACTGTGTAGCTCAAAAATCCTTTGAAGCCAACTGAAGTTTTCCGTACTAATATCCAATGGATTTAATGCTCATTTTGGACTTAACCATTCAGCTGTATGGAAGCTCACACGCACGAGCTCACTCATACTTCTGTACAGTAAATAACGTTGGTGAGCTTCTACTATTTGTTGCATGCAACTTCATTAATTACAACTTTCACGTGCACACATGTTGAAAATAATTATGCAAATTAATTATAGTATAATCTTAACCAGCACGCAACTCATTATAATGCTGGAAAGCCCCATAATATAAATTAAAAGCTATGAAAAAGCGTTTTTAATTCTTTTCATCAATTTCAATGCACATTTTAGTCAGTTGATTAAATCTGACTGCGTTAATGCAATTGAGTTAATTTACAAATGACGCTAGAGTTTAAATGTGCATCAAGGTTGCAAATGTATTGCGAATTATCATTTGAACAATGTTTTTTTTTTTCAAACAAATTTGCGTACAAATTAAGTATTCGCCTTTTGATTTAATTACGCTGCCGGCTGCTTCTGTCGAAAATTTACCCACAAATGATATATAAATCTATGTATATATAGCATATCGTTTAAAAAAAATTCAAATTTAATGTAAATAAACAGACCACATCGTTATGCTTGCTCATCGTTTCGCACATGCCGTATGAGTAATGAGCTTTTCAATTTGTGACATCCATTCGACATGTATTCACAAAAAATGTATCTGATGATATGTTTATGTAGCAAATTTAAATTATTGAATATTTATCACCGATTATTGATGAGTCAATAGTAAAGCCATGGGAATTTTGCAATAATTAAATCTTCTCAACTTGACTAATCTTCATTAACAGTTTTTAAACTGATTTAAAGCTTTTGAGAAATCAGTTGGGTACAATTATTAAATAATATTCCCATAGGCATAACATGTATATGTTGCGTGATTGATGCTTCCAGCAAAGCGAATGTTTTTGTATTTAGTTAGTTATTACAACAATAATATTATATATAATAATAATGGTGGTAAACAATTTAAGAGATTAATGCAATAATTGAATTAGGCAGAGGGAGGCATAGTTCGCTTGGCTATCTTTTTAATATAGGCACTGATTTAATTTTTTTTTTATGTTACGTACTATTTTCTCAGTCCTTTAAAAGAAAAAAAATTACAAAAATTTAAATAAATTTTAGGTCAAAATATTAAAATACAAGGTGGCGCAAAAGAAGTCATCCGATGTTGTTTGGCTCTTATTTTTTTTCTAAATGAAAAACTTCGATTCTGTTTTTTGATTATGTTTATTTAGACCTTTAGAATTAATTGTGTTAAGTTGAGAAGATGATATCGGACAAATGGGCGCCGTCACAATTGATTGCCATACGGGCTCGTTTTATGGCATTTTCCATCACTTCGGCGAGAGTTTCGGGCGATAAATTCTCGCATTCGTGTCGGATATTTTCCTTGAGGGCTTCCAAGGTCTCAGGCTTGTTGATGTAAACACGGGACTTCAAAAAACCCCATAAAAAGAAGTCCGGGACCGTTAAATCGGGCGATTTTTCGCGCCAAAACGCGAAATTAAGCGACCCGGAAACGGAAATAGACACAATTATTCCGCGTTCTTGGGGAGTGTATCGCTCCATGGCTTATTCACTTGTATTCTGTATCTGTCTAGTCCACAAATGTCAAAACAGATTTGATATTGGCGGCCATTTACAAAAATGAGAGCATCTTCCAATAGGGTGATTTCTTTTGCGCCACCTTGTACATGTATTTCTTTCCGTTTGGCAGCATCATGACCAAATGAAGTTAGTCAAATTATAATAAAAATGTAGTTCGTTTCCTTTTATCGGAACTAAGAGCTTTAAGTGCAAACTTTAAAACTTCCACAGTTACACAGCTTTTTACTATGCCTGTGAAAAAACATTTATCTTAAAGGGTCTGGCTGATGAGGAACAAAGAGGATTACCCAATGATATTTAAAGATTACGACCAATTCAGAGCGATAAATATTTCTTTTTTAAATTTCAGTCTTACCGAGTTATATCTTAGTTCCAAGTAGGGGCTTCCACTTGTATTTTATTGAGAAAGACCCATTGAATATTTATTACCCATTTTTGGCTGCTCAGTTAATTTGTTAACAAGTCAGCTTAAAAAGGATTTTTTTCGTTTTTAAATAAAATCTTTTAAGTCTTCTAAGTATCTGTAAAATTTAACGCTGTATATCTACTATATTATATCTTTAATCTCTTACAAAGCAAATGTTGGGATCTTTGTGAATTTTGTCTTTTACCACGAAGCGTTAACAATGTTTCTATAGTTTTTAGATTGGTAACGTTGTAGACATCCAAGATTTAAGAGTACCAAATGTCCAAAGAGGTTTTAGAGCCGCCTTATAAAGTCTAAATTTATTCTGGAGGCTGAGTTTCGCCCCAGTAGCCGGTGCGTTTAGCGTATATATGCGCTTTTCATTTGAGTCTGCTATTAAAGTGAACTCCATATCGCTTCAACGCAAATAGTTTTTTTATTAACGCCTATTTTCTATCCGTTTAACCACTACTCCAATAATGCACTTCAGAATGATTTTATTAACAGGTAAAAGGCCATTATGCCAAACCCTGTCGAGTGCATGTTGTACATCTTGGAAAACAGCAGCGCAGTATTTTTTAGTTTCAAGGGCATCTGTAATATTTGATGACATTGCTCAGTAGTTGAATGACGACTGCTGAACCCCCGGTATGATGGTAATTTCGCTCAGCGCAGCTAACACTCATCTCGAAAACGCATCAATATACTTTGAGAATCATATTTATAAGAATAAATTATAAAATATTTTTTTTGTTTTAAACTTCTGTTAGGTTCTTTGGAACATATCAATTTGGTGCAAAAATTTAAAAAAAAAAATTATTTCATATATTTCCTTTTTTTTAAGTATTTTTCTATTCTGTAGGTTAATATTGAAAATTCAACATGACTCAAAAGTTGACGATGTAAATAGAGCCTTGAGTTTCGCCTTCATAAATATCTCGAGAAAAAGAAAGATACAAATTTTTAACAACGTTAAGTCAATTAGCTATAATTGCCAACAATGATCTATGGCTGACGACAGAACAATCTGCTATTGCATTAGAAACCCTCAAACCTAAGTTGAACTGGCTTACACAGCGAAAGCCACAGGAAGACCTGGTGCGATTAGCACTTGATGGGAATATTCAAGGTAACCAAAAAGACCTGGGGAAGGTCGAAATCGAAATTACCAAAATAACTAGAACTGGAAAAAAGTGGAAAATCTATCTCCGAAAGAAGAGCCAGCTCAGCTGGGCAAGGAATATGAAATCTTTGTAAGTAATCAGCCCTCTACTATAGTTTAAAATTCAATCGATTCAAATATTCGTATTAATTATGCCCACTGCAGGGCATACTACTTGTGGCACGTTCCTTTTTGTCGACATCGTTGGCTTAGCATGCAGGGCAGAGTTTGACGGCGTTAATGAAGTAATTTGCAAACATATCACGCATAATCAAGAGCACGTGAGCTACTTAGAATGTAATTCGTTGTCTACTTGAATTTGTCTGATATTGAAAAGCGTTCAATAAGTTGTGGCTGTCGGAAGTTTAGCTCCAAACTGAGCTCGATGTTGCATACCACCAGGCAAACAAGTGTTTGCGGTTACATAGATACAGACACACACACACATATTTAAGCTTAAGCCATTCGTACGTTATTAATGTGCTTTGACATTGAAGTGATTGCCAATCGATCTGGTTAAAGTATTCCATGTAGTAATTACGACTTTTGTAGTCGATGCTTTTCACATTTCAATGTTCATTGATAAGCCACAAAAATGGTTTGCGGCATGTAATTAATTGCTTCAAGCATATTTCTCTGCCTCCTGCTGTGGCAACAACAACAAAGCCACATTACCTAATGGCGGCAAAAGTTTCACATAATATTTGGTACAATAGAAGGCCAAAAAGCTATAAGCCCACAGTACGCACAAAAAGTAACGATTACAATCTCAATTACTTTCGAGATAGAAAAGCGTTGAGCAGATCTAAGCCCCTTGGTCAGCTGTGTGCCACGCCTGCACATAAATAGCACGCATACAAATTAACTTAAATAGCAGGGGAGGAGCGACATTATATACAAGTATATGTACATGTGTTTACGCACATACACACACATACTCTGACTTGCTCTAATTATATTTCACATAAAATTTACTAGAACTTTTGGCTTTCTTAGCTATAAAAGTTCCTGTCTGATGTTTGCTTTGTTTAAGCCGAATAATAATTTATCGATGCAAGTAATAGGGCTAAGTGGCTTAAGGTTAAAACAATAAATGTTGGCCGTTGCTTTACCTGATGCTTTGGCTATGCAACTGTAACAATATTAAATGGCTCTCACAGCAGCGTTAAGTATACGCAACATGTTCTAACATTTTTTATTGTTGCGTTTTATACTCTACTTTTAATTTTACTTAAACATAAGGCATTTTTTATGCGATTCGTGAAACTTTGATTCGCAAGAAGCTTAATTTTGCCAAAATGCACTTTTTAATAAATTATTATTAAGGGAAACTTAAGGATGGTTGTTTTGGAAATTAACGATTTCTTAAAAGAATCACAACATTACACGCATTTAATAGCAGATAGACTCATGTAATACATATGTATATAATGATATATATAATGTATATACAGTATATCTTGAAGCTATATTTCAAAATTTAAATTTAAATCGAAGCAAATGTGCTATTTTCACACGAAGAGTATATTTACTTCGACACATTGTTATTTTTGTATTTTTACGAACTTTTTATTTTTATCAATTTACTTTGTGTGTAAGCTGTTGCAACAAGGGCTGCATTGCAGCAAGTGCAAAAATATTACTATAAAAAAAAAAAAATGGTCGATGGGGTTAAATGATGGCTGGATAGGGTCGCAGTTTGGGGGCTGGAAGCTGACAGCTATTGAGTTGTTGCCATTTTGCCTGTTGAAGCGCTCCACATGGCGTATGCGCGATTTATAACGCTACGCTTATAAGTATGTGTTTATATCAGGACTCTGTGTTTGTGTGTGTTTTTATTTGCCATAATGTGCACTCAAAATTGTGGGAAGCTCTATGAGCTGCATATAAAAGTCGCCTGCATGTGTTTGTGTTTGAGCTAGTCTGTGTATGATAATAACGAGCTAATGCCACACTCAAAACACTTTTTGAGCATTTTACACTTTTTATGGTCTTGCCTGAGGGTCAAAAGCTCTTTACATAAAATATGCAATTTTCTTTTTTATTGTAATTTCTTCTTTAATATAAGATAAGTATTGGGTTGAGTTATGAGTTAGTTCGGTTTTTTTTTGTGTATAAGTTTAGTTTTTTTTCTTTACTATTGAGCCGCCTTGCTGCACGATGCGGCCGAACTGGTACTCCATACATAATGCCTTGGTCAAGATCAATTTAATATGGACTCCCATTGTTTTCGTATTTAAATTTTATTTTCATATCATTCTTACGCATAAGCTTCTTCCAACAAAAGCGCCTTCTTTCATCGTTCTGCTTTTTAATAGCGTACTTTGATTGGGACATTTTTCATCTGGAAGTTAGCGGTAATAACGATGATACCGAACCCGGAGAAACCGCTCACCGAAGTCGACGCATACAGGCCAATCAGTCTCCTCCCTGCACTGGGTAAAATGATGAAAAGGGTGATTCTAAACCGAATTCTCCAGCTCGAAAACCACCACGGCACCACAACACAGCTTCACCGTGTTGGCAATTTCGCCTTGGAGGCCATGGAGTACAAGATGTATTCAGTGGCTGTATTCATGGATATTCGCAAGCTTTTGATAGGGTGTGGCATGATGGCCTGCTTAGAAAATTAAAGGACAGTTTGACTCCCAGAATTTTCCAGCTCGTCAACAGTGTCTTAAAACCGCATATAAATATGTATATATTCCTATAAATATTGTTTTTTCCGTATGTAGAGCCCTTGATTATAATTGGTTTTTATTTCCTTTTTTCTTATGTACAGGTAGTAGGGAACTAGTTTAATTGCATTGTATACAAACTTTTTTTAATAAAAAAAAAAGAAAATAAAAATATCATTCTAATTTGTTCACGCTAAGTTTAGACAAGAAAAATGGAATACAATTTTTCTTAATTTTTTTAATTAAGGGTTCTCTGTTGCAATACAAAAACCGAACAGACCCATTTACCAATCCAATATAGTCATATGCTGTTGCATACTTAAGAGCTGCAAAATGCAAATAACTCTTTTTACATGAATCAGTGCAAAGCATTTAACAAGCTGCCTACGTCTGTGTGGGCAAGTATGTCTATGGGTGTGTCTGTGTCTGTGTGTGTATGTCTACATATGTGTTTCCTGTTTCCGCTTGTTTGAGTGATGTGGCGGCTGCAGACTGTCAATGTATGGCTTAGCTTTGGCATGCTGGTACCAACTGCTCTCCCGCACTCGCACTCAGACTCTCTTGCGCTCTTCCTCTCTTCATACTCGTTCTCGTTTTGTTTAACATTTTCATTGATGCTGCATATCTCTTTCTGCCTTTTGGCATTAAGTCAACTTGTCAGTATTGTTGTTGCTTTGTTTGCGTATGGTATTGAAATATGTCTATGGATGTGTGTGCGTGCACTTGTGTGTGTGTATGCTGTCACATTCTTACGTGCCGCTGCCATTTTGATTGCTTTGTTTTGAATTTTTATTTGACATTTAATGCCATTGTTGGCATATTTTGTTGCCAGCTCATGACAATTTATGGACATTAAGCCCTTTAACAAATTAAAAATCAACTCAGTAGCCGTTGTCCATCAGCTGGTTGGCCATAAAAATGGCTAAAATCATGTGCCTCACTTACTAATGGCTCTTTATTTCCACACTTGAATTGCCCATAATGAGAGCCTTGACCAAGCGTGAAATCTTTCGCTTCATGTGGCCTCACATTAGACGGCTTTGTGCTCATTTGTGTGGCTTTCATTCGCTGGGATTCTGGTTATGACCCTGTCAGCGCTGTTTATTGCTGCTCTATTGTGCACAAGAGTGCAGTATGAGTACGTATACGGTATGTGTGCACTATTTATGAGCATACAGGTAAACAGACAATCGTTAAGTTGTAGATTCACTTTTATTGGCTGCTGCCAGCAATTGGCTTACTTGTGTTTATTGTCGCAAATTTATATATATGTATGTATGTATGCATTTGTAGCTTTAAATGTTTAACTTTTTTTTTTTGCAGCATCTTCATTTATGAAAGAATCTGTTTAGGAATACGTGCCCAGATTGAAAAATATGTGGCCTAGCAAATAAAATAAGCGCTAGCAAGCATTTTGTACACTTTGTTGTTAGCATTTTCTATCAGCTGATTGAAGGCTTTGTGCATCGAGCACGGACTGAAAGTAATCGACGCGAGCAAATTCTATCAATTTTGAAATCCAGTTTCTGCAAACGCCTAGAGCATCTTTTTTTTAATATTTGAATAAGTATTTGTCCCAAATATTTTTGAAAATAATTTGAATTGGTTAGAGGCATAACATTAAAAATAAATTTTCCAATTGGAATACATTTATTACACTTTATATCCGTATGCTCTAGAGTTTCCAATCTATAAGTAAGTATGATATTTTGAAATCTGAGCATGCTTGTCACCAATATTTTTAAACCAAAACTTTTCTAGGCAGTCGTGCCGCACTGCCTGCACTAATTAAAGATATGTTAAACTTTAAGATACATGCAAATAAACAGAATTTTAATTATTGTAATTATGATATTCTTTTTTGTTCCATGAATGATCCTTATGTTCTTGAACTTGTGTGCATGCTGTGAAAGCGCATTAAAATGTATTTTAATTAAAATGAAAGCAAAGTTGAAAGCTTAAGCATTAACATGACACAAGGCCTTTAAAGTGGGGCTGTGCCGAGTGCGCGATGACCGAGCATATCGGCGCCATTTTGTCATATGACGCGGCAACCCACCGACTAAAGGACAGAGCGTGAAGTGTTGGCTTCCAGCCATGCCGAAAACAGAAATGAAAGTAATGTAAAGTGGCGCTGCTTCTGTTGCCGCCCATTGAGTTTCTGGAACTTAAGCTGACCGCAAAAAATTAATTAAAATTACTTGCAACCCGCAAAGCCTCCGCGTAATTCACGGACAACTTTACCAGCAGAATGAGGCCAGAATATAGCCCGGTTGATGTCCAAGCCACTGCCAATGCCTTTGGCAAACTTCATCATGGAACAAACAGAGGCCAGACGACTAGTCAAACAATTGGTCAGTTGGTCAGATGGTCTGTGGGTCAGTTGTTGGTTCTGGCGTTGGAATATTTTCTCAAACTGACTCAATCTGTGGGCGATTCTCACAAATCATCCATTGGATTCAGGGATACTAAAACACATGGTTCTGTTGTGTAGCTCGGATTATCGTCTGGGCTCTGCCAGCTTTTTAAAACTTTACACTACGTTAAAAAGGGAATATTAAGTTTTTTATGAGAAAAGTGCGTGTTTTATGAAATAGTGAAAGTGATTAGTATGCTTCAGTGTTTCGAAAGCTCCAAGTGTTTTTTTTTTCAAAGCCCTATTTGCAAGAAAACTCATCACTTTTTTTTGGCTACGGCCGCATTTTTGAAGTTTCAATCTTAAGTCTTGCAACAGAGAATCCTGATTTTGCTTCCGATCATTCCGGGTTAATAAAGTCAATGGAGATCGTTTTAAGTCTAAGTGCGTTTTAATGATCGAATTCGATCGCCCCTACACTATCAGAGTCCGGTTTATAGATACTGTGGAACAAAATTTTGTTTATTTTAGTTTTGGGATACCATTACGAATTCCTTGCAGCAGTTTTCTACTATTTAAGCCCAAACCACTAAAAATGATATTTGATCGTTCTATTTTCATCTTCTCGTCTCCAAAAAAAGACAGATATATGCAACGAAACACAACGAATTTCGTATTAAAAAAAAACGTTTTTTTTACCGATCGTTCCTATGGGGTCTATATGATATAGCCAACCGATTTTAATCAAACATGGTACAGTGCTTGGGTACTCTAAAAAACTTCTGAGTGCCAAATTTGGTTATGATATCTTCATCAACAAACGAATTATCCATCTAAAAGTATGGTTTTTTTTTCGAGGTCCTCTGAAACACCCCTATGGGAGCTATTTAAAATAACCCCGATACCAAAAAAATAAAATAAACTTGTCTCCCGTAGGATAATAACGGATCTAATCTCAAAGTTTAGTTGCTCTAGCTCTTACCATCTCTGAGATCTAGGCGTTCATACAGACGGTCAGACGGACTGACGGACTGACGGACATGGGTATATCAACTTCTCTTGTTACCCTGATCATACTTTAGGTAACTTGGGGGGGGTCTCCGACGTCTCCTTCTGTATGTTACATACATTTTCGGCGATGCAGAATTTAATGGCGTAGCGCTGCTCCAGATTTTTCTTGAACAGCGAGGGTACTTCTTAATAGAAATTGACGTGACTGATCTCGGCTTGCGCAGGGAATTATAAGTTAATAAATCGGAAGTTCATTTATGTAGTAGGTAACTTTCCTAGCTTGTTTCAGTCGCATCTCCTAAGTGTTCACTTCAACCATCTCATTATTGCCCCTACAAAGCAACGCAGCATTTATGAGAATATCTCCAATTCGGTTGTCCCCAACCTTGGCTTTTTTTTTGCTTGTACTTCTTGCTTTACATTGCATACTGCCACGCCTCATGCAGCAGTAGCAGCGCTGGAAGCAGCAGTTAGCAACAACTGCAGCAACTACAATGAGTGCAGCAGCTTTACAGCCGACAAAATTCGTTTTGCGCTTCAGCGAGTCCTGGTCCTGATCAAAAAAGGCCCAGTAGCGTGCGGGCTGCAGTCCTTGTACTAATGTTTGTCTATGTGTGGCTTTGTGTGAGTGTCCATATGTGCGTATGTATGAGAGTTTGTTTCCGAATGTGCTAACATTTGTGCCAGCGCGGCATGTCCTTGTTGTTTTGCATGTTTGTATGTTTGTGTGTTTGTACTCTTGGCTCCAAACAGTCGCTACGTTCCGCACTTCTTTTCCCTCTTCTTTTATTTAGTTGCAAAAAATTGTGTTGTTTGATTTTGAATTTAGCATACAATTTGGCATGGCGAATTTTGCGCGTTTTCTTTATTTTTGTGTGATTCCCTATTTATACAATGTACTCATAGAGTGAAGACTATGTTTGTAACAGGCAAATGGAGGAGTGACAGACCATAAGTTGCTTATACCAAAATGCTTAGGATTACCTCGGGTAGCGATTGAGCCATATCCGTATATCCGTAGGATTTACTTATGTAGATCTCACAGACTTTAACAGATACAAACTCAAATATGATCAAAAGACGGGTATCGATTTCTTATATCGTTCTTACGTTTGAGATTTTTGCTGTTGACACAATTTATAAGCCACCCAGTCCACTTTAGCAAATTATACACTTTTGTTCTTAAAACAGTTTTTATATCATATACAATTTATCTTATATCATAAAGAAACAGACTTTCTTCCTCTAACTAAACAACAATATACTAGTTTGCTTCATTAGTAAACAAACCAGAGTCCTCATGTGAGCAACGAATCCATGAGGATACAATACAATCCACAACGCACATATGTACTATAAATAATAACTTGTTTTGCGTAAAGTGCTTGCAGGGTATCCCACTGTCGTTCACTGCCCCAACTGATTTCCAAGTTTTTTTTTTCCTCTGGTTATGTGTTGGTTTGGCAAACGTTTGCACTAGCCAGACTTTTAGCTGGCATACTGCCATTTTGACCCATTTGGCAATGTCAAGTCAACGAGTCATACCAGGTTTCTACTACCATTTACATTTGCATTTGCTGTCGAGTCACAAGTTGAATGGCGAACTTAGCCATAAATGCGTACTAGAACACACAAATTTTGTAAATGCTTCAAATAATTTTTACCTAAATACAGTGCTTTAAAATATTTTACAAACAGTCAGAAAAGGTTTTTAATGGTTCACAAAAAATATTAACTATTAAAGACTACATGCTCTACAAAAAATTAACACAAAAGAGAAAATGTCGATGATGCTGACTACTTTGAAAATGACTGGACTACTTTTTTTTTAATTAAAAACAAAAATATTTTTTGATTTTATCGCAATAATTGCATGAACCTGATACAAAACAAAAAGGGCTCAAAATGTAAAATATTACAATACTTTATGCTGTCTTCATATGAACTTATGACATTTAGACAGTTATTTGAATTTAGATCTTTTTGCCGATTTTGAAGCCTTAATTTAATTTAAGAATATTTGTTTATAAATTAAGTCTTTATATTAAAAATATGCGTACCCAAAATATTGTTGGACGAAATAAAAATTCGGTTTTCCTATAGACAGATGAATTTAAATTTGGTTACCATGCTGAGAATATTTTTCTTTTTTTTAGTTATGCCTCATAATATACTTTGTGCACTTATGGCTTTTTGTCTTTTTGCCTTTTGAAGTCTTTGAATTACTCAAGCATATTCTTTATATCATCAATCCAATTGACTTCGAAGTCAATCCAATACCTCAAATTGTAAGTAGAGCACAGTAGAGCTAAAGGCCATCGCAGTCACCGCTCTTAATTCCTCAATTAAATATAATTATAGAATATTTCTTTATTAATAAGGTCTATGAATAAAAAAAATATATAAAAAAATAAAACCGTTTACTAAGTAACTCAATTCAATTTTCAGTCAATTTGCTTTAAAGCCACTCAAATGATACCTTATAAATGCACTTATTTAATTAATATAAAATAAACGTAATTCTCATAAAAGTCGCTGCATCTTTATTTTAATATACATAAAATTTTAATGCTTTCCATAGAAATATGCCATAGAAGCATTTTCTTTTTAAGCTGAAACCAGCTTTTCTTAATTCCTTAGAATCTCATTTCAAAGAAATGAATTCCGTTTCATAAGAAATAGTTGCTCTTTAATAAAAAAATAAATTGTTTTTATCAGTTTACTGTAGCTATTTGATTGCTTATTAATTCTACGCTCTTAAAGTATTCTCTATAAGCCGTTCAATTACTTTTCTTGCTTACTGTATGCATACTATATATACTCTCGTTTTTACTATTTCTATTGCATATTTTTCTTAGTAAATTTATATGCATTATCAGTTTATTGAACATTCATAATCTATGCATATTTGTGTGTAGGCTACACGGCGTATGAGCGTTGCTAGCACAAAGACCTGCAAAATTTCTACTGGCGCCTGATGTTTTATGTACTTTCTACATTTATACAGATGCATTTGACATTTTATTTATTTATGCAATGACAACTTAAACGAGTATTAAATAAAATTTATTTTTCAAAGTATTTATTAATTTAAAAGGCAATTTAAGAATATCATTTAGCTCTAAAGCATCTTAAAAAAGTTGATTGCTTTTAATATTTAAGTTAAAATTTTGTTGAAAAAGTCAACACAGAAATTTAATTTGGCTTTGTAATTTGGTTTGGTTGGATAATTTTGTTGTTGTTTTTATTGATATATGATGCTGGGTATTATGTGGTTTATTTTATTTAATTGTTTTATTTGTATGCCGCAACACACACACATAAACACATATAAATCAAGAAGAAAAAAGACAAATGTATTGCAAGGTAAAGGAAAAAAAAAGTGGCAGAGTCACACGTGCTTTTTGTGGCCACAAATTGTCGACTTGGAAATCCGCTTATACATGAATGCCATTTTTAATTTAATTTAAGAATTTTTTTTATTGATTTTATTTTTTCTATGTGAGTGTAGTGAATCATAAAGGCCGTTCAATTTTTTTTCAGTAAAATTATTAATATATTTATGAAAGCTATATTGATTAATATATGCATGCACATCGTGCGTATACGTAACATTTATGTTGATTTTTATACTCTGCACACGTAAGTTGTACTTTAAGCAAGGTGTTCCAGATCATAGATTGTTAATAATCAAAGTACATAACATCATCATTTAGATTTCTAAAAGCAAAAAGAAGCATTCAGAGAATTTGACCATAAAAACACAATTACCCTACGCAGGTCTGGCGATATCTTGACGTTTATTTAGATGCACACTGTAAGAGCCAGCCGCCTAAAATTGAATAAGCCTTCTTCTTCCTACCTAGCTAACCATTTCCATTGATTGCGCCTCCACATATCATTCCACAATTTGTCGCAAATAAAATTTTTTTACAAAAAAGTTTAAATAGAGTATCTAAAGTCCGGCAGCGCCCCGAATGCTTTTGCTATCTTTATTTTACTTTTAATTAAGAAAAGCAACCATCATTAAAAACATTTTGACTTTTTTTTAATGATGTACATTTGTATACACTTAATCCAAAGGGTCAAGGGTATTATCGATTTTTTCAATGCATGTAATAAGCAGAAACAAGTTCGTGGAGCATGGCTTTAGGTAACGATTGAGTAATGCACGTTTATCCGTATGAGCATCGAGATCTGGAAAAATAAACATAGAGGCGTTGAGTTGGTTGTGTTGTAATAAAAAAAAATTAATATTGAACTTTATAAACAAAAAAATGTATCAGTTTCAGCTCCCTTGTACTAGAGTACACGAGCTCATGAGAGCCTAATGAACAACAAAATAGGTGCAGGGTATTTCAATGACGGGTTTATGAATCAACAAAAGTAAAAAAACAAATATTGTAAGAGAAAAAACAAAGCATAGCTCTTAAATTTATTGTCAAATGGTCAATCGTGGAAAAGGCTTTTTAATGCATACCATCATTGTTTCTGTCATTGTTTGTAGCGATTGCAATTGTGCAGCCAATTATGCACAATTGTTGCAATTTCTGCCTCTTGCCACATGTGCAAAAAGGCTCAATAAAGTGCTATTGGTTGCAATTGAATGAGCTCAGTATATTGTGCATGAACATTCAATAACTAATTGAGCGACCATAAAAGCAGTTTCAATTGCACAGTGCTTGTCAAACTTCCAGCGCAAATGCGCAAAGTTAAAAAAAAAAAATTAAAAACTGTGAAGCTGTTGGATTTAATTGGAAAATTGCTTCGAAATAAACAAGAGTTATGGTTTTTTCATCGATGATATTATTAAAAAGCTATTTGTTCTTACAAATACGAATAGTACGAGTTGAGCATGGACCACATTGAATAATGCTAAGTTTCGGAATTGGCATAAATAAGCATTCAAAGCATTAAAGTAACGAGGCACTTATTTCAGATTGTTTCAAATTGTCTAGTAATATTACTCGAGATTTCATTCAATTCACCAATTAAAAAAATTATAATCAAAATATAACATTTTAATGTTTTTGGAGCTTCCCGTTTGCGAATAAGTTGGTCTCCTAATTGCTAGTATGAAAATTTCACGTATAATTTAGATTTGAAACTCGACAAAAAGTATATTTGAGTGCATTTCCACTGGACAATGAAACTTTTTAGATTATATGTATATTCTATATATTTTTTTATGGAAACAGCAGGAAATTGTTATTGTAATTTTTTTGAATTTTGTTTTTATACTCATTTATTGATATTATGATACTTTTGGAATAAACGAAAGGTGCATATATTTATCCACAACTGGTTAAAGTAGCCAAATACGGAAAAGGTTGACTTTTTTATATTGTTGCTTAAAATTCATAGCTCATTCAAGCAGTTAGTGCCTTAAGACATACGGTTTTTTTAAGAATTTATTTCAATTAATTTTTAAGTATGTACTGGAATTAATATATTAACTGCAGAGGAGCACTGGTGTTTTCCTTTCTGCTACTTTGTTCTAGCCGTGTGCGACCTTCTACTACTGCGAAAGAGTAAAATTCTTGGCTATAAGAATTTTGACCGTTTTTTTTATATGAAGTTTTGTTTTGTTTCAGGCAGATTTACACCGCTGCGCATTAGCCTTACAAACAAAATATTAATGTGCTGCGACTTATTTTGATAGCAGAAGCAATGTCGCTTAGTCAAAATAGTTGCACGAATTTTACCTCTAAAAAAAATCTTCCACACTGCTCTGCGTATTAAATAAAAGTTTACCCACATGCTCCGTTTTCTTGAGTGCCTGTTCTTGTTTTTTTTTTCTCTCTCAACAATTTCGAAAATAGGTACGCAATAATAGTACAGTAAAAATAGACCAAAACAGGGGCTGACCTGGAAAATCTCCACTTATAGATTTCGATTTAAATGGGCTCAAACATATGTCAAAATAACGGAAAACCCTACGGGGGGGAGAAGGTCTCCAATTTGGTTTTAGACTTTTTGGATGGTCCTTAATAAATTAAGCAAGAGAAATTCCTGTGTGAAATTTTTTCTACGTCAAAGCCTATTTTTACTGTACTATAATAACGTTATTATAATAAGTAATTTTTGCATTTTTCATTATTATTATTTTATACACTTAAATCCAATTAGAACGAACAGCTGATTTGTATAATTTTAAATAGTACAATAAAATGGTTTGTCGAAGTGTATTGAGTTTAGGCGCAAGACGATAGAGAGATAGCCATGCTAGACGCTTCGATAATGGCTCGTGTCGATGGCAACAAAACGAGTAGTTTATCGCCTATCGGCAATACTGCTTCGGTGTTTGCCACAAATATTTTTTTTTTTTGGCGCCATCTATTGCTAGAAGCGCCATCAAGATCTCAATTGCCCGGACATGGGCAGCAATGTTTGCTCACAAACTCTACGCATACATTTTTTTTTTGCGCACAAAATAAGTAGCGCTTTTTTTTTCAAGAATTTTTGCGAGGCTGCGTACTAGCCTTAACGGGTCAGCATTAATCAGCAGGGACTCAATTTGGTTTTCGGTGCTATTGAAGCCGCACTAAGCAATTGAGGTATTCACGCTTTGTGTTAATGTGAGGACTTTTACAAAAACAAATACATGCTGTAAATAAAAAAAAAAGCGCATGAAACTATTGTGGAAGATCAGACACTAAAAGCTTCAAAGAAGTTTTGCTAGATGTTTGGGAATAAAGGCTGCTTTAAGAAGCTTCTACCCTGGCAGCATCGCTGATATTATTTATTAGGATAGGATACACACAGATTTGATTTGAGTGCTGCAGAAAACATCGATGATCGAAGTTTAAAATCTCTATATGTCGATGTTTGCCAGCACTTCTGCACTCATCAAATGGGTGTTTAGTAGTGCTGGAGAAACATCTCTGTTGGCGGCCAACATCGATATATAGAGATTTTAAACTTCGATCGATTTTCTTTTTAGCATAAGCTCAAGCTCAGTCAGCTGTTTTTTGTTTCATCAATATTTGTGGTGTAATTTAAGGACTACCCTCTAGATGAGCTCACTAGATAAATAATGAACATGAAACGTGAATCAGGAATGCTTGTGCTGCCAATTTTTTGGCCAATTAGAAAATTGCCAAACTTTCGGTGGACGCCAGGAGAGGAATCAGCATAACGTTTCTTTGCAGAAGCCTTACCATTGAAAGGAAAATCTTGCCGGAGAGCGATTTGGGAAACTAATTTTGAGCTGATGTAGCTTCACTACTATTACATTCAAATTACTGTCCTTAGTTTTTTTCGCCTTCGAGACATACAGGCGAAGGGATCTGGTTTTATCAAAAAACAAAAGATAACACTAATCCTTTTGTTACAAACAATGCAAAAAGCTTAATACCCATGACGTTTTAAAAATAGAATATTAAAATTAAATCGAAAGAGAGCATTCAACCTACTACTACCTACTGTATACATATAAAGAAGTCATACACTTTATTTCTAATATAAAATTCAAATTCACTCACTTTCGCCTTTTTAAGCGTTTTGACACAATTTTGTTGTTAAGTGTAGTTTATTTACCATTACGTTTATAAGTAGTTGTTAAGATAGTTTTTTCGCAAGTGGTAAAGAAAGCAGAAACGACAAATGAAAATTAAGGAAAACACGCTCATTTGCAGTATTATTGCGCAAACCAAATGCTTGGCAATTAATACAAATGACGCTGATGAGCACGATAATGCTCGAGCTGCAAGATGAAAGCCAAATCCAAGCAGCAGCAGATGAAAGCCAGCTAAAAGTTAAAATGGCGGAATATAGAGAGCGGGTGTGAGCTCGAAGTGGAAGTGGTAGCTAAGTTGATGGGTTGCCTGAGCTGGCTGCAATCTCAACTTCGCATGCATGAAAAATGCAGCTCATCTTCTTAATGCGAGCGACGTGCCGTGTTACGTTGTTGGTAAGAAGCGGATGTGACCATTGGATTCAGGGAGGATTGGTGGATTCAAAGGGCTGTTTGGGAGAACATCCTTCCGCTTTAATGCGGTAGCTGTGGGCAGGAGCACGTATTGCATCGCAACTGTAGAAGCCGCTTACAAGCCAAGTGGCAGCTAGCCATTTTAGCTAGCTTTGCTCTTTGTTTGTTTGCTCTGAGCATTTGTTGTTGTTGTTGTGCTCTTTTGGCTGCCTTTATGGCAAATTGCTACTGTGTGTGTGTGTGAGTATCTGTGTGGCTGCGGATTAACGCTTTATAAATTGTTAATTATAATGAGTCAAAACATACCAACATATGTACATACATACTTGTATATAAACTTGCACAAAATGGCGCTGGTGCTGCGCTTAAGCCCAACAATGGTGACATGATTTACATTTTATGCTACTTTAGCAAAAATGAAGCAACTAAGTGAACATCAGCAACCGGATGTACATGTTGTTGGTAGGTAGCGGGTGTTGCTTAAAGCGCGTTGATTCAGGATGTTGTTGAAAGTTCGTGCTGGTTAGATAACTATGGGTGAATGTGTAAAAACAAAAATGCAACTATTAGAATTAAAAACTTTTTGAAAGAAATTAAAATTGTTGTTAGTATAAGCTTCAGCGTTATGGCTTCCGTACAGTAACGAGGGCAGACTGAAAAGTAATCGACGATGTTAGCGAATGGATCCCTTTATTTTACGAAAAATGTTATTTCCTCAAATTCTGTATGCCTTCCAAAAAGTATGATTTTTTAAGATTCTCTGTATTATACTTTCAAAATAATCCATATTCCACTTAATCCAGTCTTCCTACAATGCTTTCCCAAAAATCAGGTTTTCAATACTGTTTAGAAATAAGCCGGAGCCGTGCAGTGGACTGTATTAAAAATGTGTGTTGCTCGAACCAATGTCACTTTAATATCAATTGTGTTGTTAAGAATGGTGGTGGTTAGTATCTTGATAACATTTTTTTCTTAAAACTATCGATTAGTAAAACATGCAAAGAATCAAACAAAATGAGAGGAATGCTGCCATCGATATGCAGCAACGATCAACTGCGCGCAATGCGGCATTCGTTCCTCAACATCCCGGGCCGCCCTGAAACACAGTTTCTGAACCGGGCAGTACCGCAACCTTGGTGATAGGCCGGGTCAGTTCTCCTGATTTGGTCCTGAGCCTGACCGCTCGAACCAGTTGATCCTTTCCAGGATAAGTCTCAACGACGCGTGCGATGTGCCACGAAGCTGGCGGTGCATTGGACTCCTTGATCAGAACAATATCTCCAATTGATATGTTAGTTGTTGACGTGGTCCATTTTGGACGCTGTTGCAAGGTTGTGAGATAAGCTTGATGCCATTGTTTCCAGAATCCTTGGTACATGGACTGAACGCTCTGCCAATAGTCCAATCGGCCGACAGGAATATGACCCAGATCGGCTTCCGGTAGAGTAGTGAAAGGTCGTCCAATCAAAAGGTGTGCTGGCGAGAGGTAGTTAACATCGCTGTCTGGAGTGTAGCACAGTGGGCGAGAGTTGACCACAGCGCTAACTTGAGCAAGTAAAGTTCGCATCTGCTCAATTGTAAGAGTAGAGTTTCCAATAACTCTTCGGAGGTGTAGCTTAACTGATCGAACAGCCGACTCCCATTTTCCTCCCCAGTGAGGAGCATTCGGCGGTATGAACACCCATTGTATTCCATCATCCGCTAGGGTGCGTGTGACCAAGTTAGTGTGAGATTGTGATGACAAAAGTTTTTGCATCTCGTCCAGAGATCGTTTGGCCCCAACAAAGTTTGTGCCATTGTCGCTGTAGATTTTGGCACATTTACCACGTAAAGACATAAAACGCCGCAAAGCCGCCAAAAAGGTCTCTGTGCTGAGGTCGGTGGCAAGTTCCAGATGTATTGCTGAGGTCACTAGACAAACAAATAAGCAGATGTAGCCTTTGGTCAGGCGCGGTTTGCGCCATTTGCCATCCTTGATAACGATCGGCCCAGCATAGTCACATCCAGAATTCACAAATGGAAGTGCTTGCGTTATACGTATGCTGGGTAAATCAGCCATTTGCTGATGCGATGTGTGTTGTCTCTGTCGAAAACATGGTAGACAGTCGTGCGTGATTTTTCGGATGAGATTACGTGCGCCAAATATCCAGAACCTTTGCCTGACAATAACGAAAAGTGCAGAAACACCCGGGTGCAGGTTCACTCGGTGTTCATATTCCAGTATAAGCTTTGTAGCACGATGATCCTTGGGTAGCAAAATTGGATGTTTTGCCTCTGTTGATAATTGAGAATACTGCAAGCGCCCACCAACTCGTAATAAATTATCCTTGTCGATGATTGGTGAGAGTTTCGCCAGCTGGGAACGACTACGTAGTGGTTTGTTGGCGAGAAGCAGTTGGTAATCTTCGTGAAAGTTTGTCTGTGCATGCCGTAAGCACTGAATGCGTGCCTCTTTTATTTCGTCATAAGTAAGAGTTTTCGAGCCTTTTACTTGGGATGCATCCCTTATGCGTTGGATGAAACGTGTAACATATGCCCATATGTGTATGAGCCTCGGCCAGGATGAAACTCGTTCTATAATTTCATCAAGCGGATGCGTTGTAGTTACCTTAGCCAGTGCAGTAAAACAATTGGTTTTAACTTCCGTGTGTGCGCGTTTATCTGCAAGAGATAAACTGACTTTTGAGCTGTCTAATCTTACCAAGAGTTGAGCCTTATCCCGTAGCCATGATGGACCATTCCACCACAACTGAAAGTCGATTAGGTCAGCCGCCAACATGCCTCTGGATGCACAGTCAGCTGGATTTGACTTGGAGTCTACATGATGCCAATGTTGCCTTGGGATAGTGTCCAGAATTTCGGAGGTTCGATTTCCGACAAAGGTTTTTAGTTGAGCTGGTGCATATGATAACCAAGAGAGAACTATTGTTGAGTCGCACCAAGCAAAAATAGAAATGTTGCTGTGCCTTATTGAAGCCTTGATTGAGCGTAAGAGTTTGCTCAGAAGAAGTGCAGCGCAAAGTTCCAAACGTGGCAAAGATTGTTGCTTTAACGGAGCCACCCTTGTTTTCGCTGCCATTATGGACGTAGATACGGAGCCATCATTGTTTATTACTCTGCTGTAGACTACAGCAGCGTACGCCTTGATAGATGCATCGGAGAATGCATGTAGCTCAATGTTGTTAGTCTCGTTGACAACAAAACGTGGTATTTGAAATTGGTGTAGTGTGTCCAAATCAGCTCGCCATTTCTTCCAATTGTCTGCCAGTTTGAATGGGAGTGGATCATCCCAGCCTAGATTGAGGAGCCATAACCCTTGGAACAGAATTTTGAACTGTACCACAATGGGAGCCAAAAGCCCAAGTGGATCGAATATACGTGAGACATCTGACAGAATTTGTCTCTTTGTGCAGTCAGGATTTGCTGATAGACCCACATTGTATGTTAAGATGTCTTCTCCAGGATGCCAGTATAGTCCAAGAACCTTTACTGGTGTCTGTTGTGCAATAGGATTACTAACTTTGGTGTTGCAGCGTGTGGTATTGGATACCCATTTTCCCAGCTCTAAATTAGCGCAGGACATCAGTTGTATGAGTTCGTTTTGGTTGCGTAGTAACTCATCCTCAGTGTTTGATCCAGTTAGCACGTCATCGACGTAGAAATCCTCCAGTAGGATTTTTGCCGCATTTGGGAACTCATGCTGGTGATCGTGTGCCAGTTGCTCCAACACTCGAACTGCCAAAAATGGTGCACATGAGGTTCCGTATGTAACAGTGTTAAGTTGATAGTGCTTGATTTGTTCAGAGGGATTCTCTCTCCAAACAATCCTCTGGAAATTGCGATGCTTATTGCTCACCCATATTTGACGAAACATCTTCACTATGTCCGCTGAGAATACAAATCTGTACATTCTAAAGCGGAGGCACACAGCAAATAAATTGCGCTGAATGCTCGGTCCTGTAAAGAGAAGATCATTTAATGCCGTACCATTGGCGTCGCGAAATGAACCATCAAAGACCACTCTGAGTTTTCGACCCAACACAGGGTGGTGAGGCAGATAGAAATATTGGCCAGTGGTGAGTTCATCCGGAAGCAGTTCTCGCATGTGCCCCAAATCGCGATACTCTCGCATGAAGTTTATGTATTGTGTGCGCAGTTGTTCATCTTTCTGTAAACGATGTTCTACAGATTTGAAGCGTTTGAGCGCTCCTTGTAGAGTATCTCCAAATTCGGGATTTTCAGTGTTGAATGGAAGTTCCACAATGTACCTTCCCCTTTCGTCTCTAGTGTGCGTGGTGAGAAAGTGTTTCTCCACCTGCTCATCTTCGGGTTCCACCTTGGTCGCAGTATTAACATCCTCCAGCTCCCAGAATCTTTGGAGCGAGGTATCAATATCCAATGTTGAAGTTAATGTTATAGAGTTGCTTTTTTGAAACGTATTGAGTGACGTTATCACCCATCCAAAAATAGTTGAAATTGCAATAATATTGCCCTTGTTGTCGTGCATTTTCTCTCCAGTCAACGTATACCATACATAATCGGACCCCAACAGTATGTCCACTGGTGTTTTAGTTGTAAATTGTGAATCAGCCAGTTTTAGGTTATTGAATACTTGCAGTGTAGATGCGTCAACGACATGGCGTTCAATAGATGATGTTATTTTGGTCATAACGTGTGCGTTAACAACCAACTGATCTTCAGAGATACGGGACTTGATATGAAGCGTTGTGCTTCCCCTTGTAGTACCAGCCTTGACAGATGCCATACCAGTAACCAAAAGTCGTGAGTGTGAACGTGCCAAACCCAGAGATCTAAGGCAACTTTCTGATATGTACGAGATTTCTGAGCCTGTGTCCAATAAAAGGCGGCAAGTTATAAAATCTCCTTTTGCGTTTTTAACATTAACTATGGCGGTAGGTAATGTGCTTCTATTTACTCCTTTGGCTTGCGTAGATTGTGTTGCAGTGCCTTGCGCACAGAGAGTTGCTTGTGTGCCTAGTGCATGTGCACGAGTCACCGCAGCGTTATGAGGAGCATTTTGGTTACGCTGATCCTCACCTTCTGTTTGGGCATTCCCAATAACCTGTGATTGGCTATCTTGCTTATGTAAAAGCGAATGATGATGACCTTTACATACTCTACACGTATATTTGGACTTGCACTTATTGACCACATGTCCATGTTTCAAGCAGTTGTAGCATAGTAATTTGTCCTTTACCAAAGATCGTCGTTGATCAACTGTCATATCCAAAAATTGTTGACATGCATACAATGAGTGGTCTTTAGAATAGCATTTAGTGCAGCTGATGCCTTCAACTGCCACCAATGATTGTGCCACCCGTTTGGGTCTGTCTCCTTGTGTTGCTGGTTTACCTCCAGCCATAAGTTCGCGTTTGCTTAGCTCCAACTCCTCGCAGCGGCAGTCCAAAAATTTAAAGAATTCATCTAGAGTAGGTGAATCTTTGTCCATACTGCGCTCAATCCACCTGCGCCGCGTGTCAGCATCAAGTTTCTCAAGTGTCAAGTATATAATCCAGCAGTCGCGCCCCATTTGGTCAATTGCATCTAGACCGCGGACAATCTCATTTACGCCGTCTGACACTTTACGCAAAATTAATGCATCGATTTTTGTAGTTGTTGGCAAGATCATAAATTGCTCCAAAAACGAATTGGTGATATGCCGTGGCCGATTGTATCTTTCCTTAAGACGCTCCCATGCAGTGTTGTAAGCTGCATCAGTGACTGTCAAATGTCGCAATAAGTTGGCAGCCTCATCGATAAGTAGTGTTTTCAAATGATGAAATTTCTGTGTGTTTGACAAATGCTGCTTGTTATGAATTGTACTTTCATAAATGTCTTGAAATGCTGGCCACTCTGTGTAGCTGCCAGCAAACTTGTTGATGTGAATGCGCGGTAAATCGTTTTGCATTGCTAGCGTCGCTTCGCCGCCATCGCGCTTGACCTCGTGTGTTGTTGTTGTCTGGTTTGCAGCCAGACGCTCGAATAGTTGTTGTTGTTGTTGTAGCACATTTATAATTGCGCTGTTGTCTTGATGAAGCCCGTTGCTCTCATCCCTTTTGTTTGTTGTTGCTGCTGTGTTTTGTAGAGATCCATTTTTCTCTAACAGCAACCCGTAAGCCTTGAAGTATTTCTCCTCATAGATTTCATTGTCGCCCTCTGGATCCACATACCCATCCACTTCGTCGAGAATAGCAATGGAGTCGCCAAGTTTCACAAACTCCTTCCAAATGATTTGTAATTGATCCATCCGAGAGGTGACTTCCGCCTGTGTAGTTGGTTCATCTCGCTCAGCCCAAGCCAATATGCGCGTCATAGAAGCCTTGAGTCTGCCACGAGCCTTAACCAATGCCTTTAATTGTTCCATAGCAAACAATTACCACTGAATATTAAGCACAAAATTCGATTCCTTGTATTCACTGATCCGGCTCGAAGGACCAACAAATGTTTAGAAATAAGCCGGAGCCGTGCAGTGGACTGTATTAAAAATGTGTGTTGCTCGAACCAATGTCACTTTAATATCAATTGTGTTGTTAAGAATGGTGGTGGTTAGTATCTTGATAACATTTTTTTCTTAAAACTATCGATTAGTAAAACATGCAAAGAATCAAACAAAATGAGAGGAATGCTGCCATCGATATGCAGCAACGATCAACTGCGCGCAATGCGGCATTCGTTCCTCAACAAATACAATATTTCTCAGCATAATCCAGTCTCCCTTTAATTTTTATATAACTTCCAAAAAGTATGAATTGTCAAGTTTCGCAAAATCAGTTTCCGTTCCGCAGATGACCATATACCTTGTAAAAAGTTTCAAGTTCCTCAGATTTTGATTCGGCGTCATATACATGACTGATTTAGTGCCAAATTATCTTTATTTGCGGGAATTGGTTATGTTCTTCTTTAGTTCGAAGCAAATGATAGCTGATGATGCAGAGAGGTATTGCAGGTATTGTGCTGTGTTACTTGTCTATCTATCTGTCTACAGGTTTCTTAACATCTTCCTACCTGTCTGTTTTGCTATCTACGCAATGTTTCACGATCTTGCTCTGTAATGATGAAATCTGAATATTCTCTGACTTTCTTGCCCGTCTCGCCTAACATCTTCAACCTATCTGCTCTTTGATCTACGCAATATATTACGCTCCTGCTCTGCAGTCCTAAACTCCAACTTTCTCTGACCTGTCTTCTAAGCATAGTGTTTCTTCTCTACAATCGTAGACTCTATGTCTTCTCTTCGCTGCGTTCAAAGTATAGTGTTGAGAACTTGCTTTAGTCGCCGAATTTCTACATCCCACCACTAACCAATGAATGCAATGGCTCGGGTGGCGGAGTCAATAACGTCAATTTCACTTTGCCATTACTTCAATGCGCCACAATGCCCTTGGGCCAATGCCGAAAAAGGATGCGAGCTGAAATCAAATGTGTGAAGTACAAATCTCTTATAGCACGTCGAGAATTGCCTCGAGACATTTTATGGTTACGGCTTTGTTGAGAAAGATTCGATCTTATTCGTGGTAGCAATACTCGCTCAATAATATTTAATTATAACACTCGCACTCCGAAGCCGGATCGCAACAAATCATAGATCATCAAAATCTGTCTAGCCGTTCTTGAGTCAAAAATGGTGTAACTCACACAACTTTGTTATACCCTGTACCAAAGGTATAATAAGTTCACGCAAATGTGTGTAACGATCAGAAGGAGGCGTGGTAGACTCTAAACTGTATATTTATGATCACTATCAACAGCTGAGTCGATATAGCCATATCTGTCTGTTCGTCTGTCCGTATGAGTAACAGGATCTCAGAGACTATAAGAGCTATGGAGCTGAAATTTTACCAAAAGATGCGCATAAAAGTAACGCAGGTGAAGATTTTCGATTTATGTACAAGGAGCATCTAGTCTACATAGTTCTTCATTGGTCTCCCTTTTCGTTTTTAGGAAGCAATATGGTAAGTTGAAATGTAGCTTGCTGTTTTGAAAGCCCATCTGCGGGATCAATCGGTTGGAAAATTCGAGAGTTATAATTAAAAACTAAGAATTTTCCGAAGCTAGCCCCACTTAAAAATCGTATATATAAACATGTTTGCAAAGAAGCGACAGTCGCCGAAAGCTGTATGCTGACGTATATAGACATAAAAATAAAAAAAAAAAAATATATTTTTAAATTCAAATCGCTGAAACATTTATACTGTATTGTGGTAAAAAAGTAATTTTTATGAAATCCTTCTTGATTTAATTTATTACTATTCGACAGTACTCGACTACTGTGTAAAAAACAGAATTAGGTGTAAGTCAAAACAAAGGATGGTAGAAGTGTGGATGGGTTTTTACGCTTTACCAGATTAAATATGTGTTAGTTATGTTTAATTTTATGATTACTACTTTTAATACTGCCATTTTCTAAAAATTATAAATTTTAATGTGTTCAATTCAATTTTTGCCCCACTATACACGTATAAGTTATTTTTTAAAGAAATAGCAAGGCATTTTTATCAGTAAACGTTGTTGATTTTAACCAAAACAAAAAAAAAGTGCCTTCAAAATCGAAGCTTTCAATAAATGTGAGCATAAGTCCAAACTCCTCTTAAGGATGAAGCACGTAAAACGAAGTGCACACACAAAAAGTCTGTTGTTTGCGACGGTACTTTGTATCCTAAAGATACGCCTTAAGCTATCTATGTATCTTTGGTGCTACTAGTACATCAGCAACTTCTGAAAGTGTCTATGACCCTACATCCGCCTTCTTAATACTCTACTTTTCTCTTCTACTTTCTTTGTCGCTGATTACAACGACATTTAGCTTATTCTTCCAATTGTCGTTGTTGACTTTTTTTTCTCTGCTGGCATTAATCCGGCTGACATTTTCATTTTACACATGAGAAGACCGGCAACAACGACAACAAGAACAAGGACGAACAAAATAGTCATTGATAAAAATAAAGCACATGCACGTACACACACACACACAGACTTTGATAAACGCACACATATACGAATACAACGACAACAATAACAATAATTAGTATTACAACAATAATACATAATCGTGATTATAATAACAGCTTCAATGGCAACCAACAGCAGCGCACAAAATGGCAACAATACAAAGCAAATCTTCCCAAATCCCTAACCACACATCCTGATAATATTTAGCATCTTGAGGTTGTCTAAGTATTGAAGGGATTGTGGGTTGGAGATGTTGGTAATTGGTGTCTATGTGTATGCGTGTATAAGTGTTCATATTATATATGCGAGCAAATATAGGTATTGAAAAAAACTGAATTCAGTTAGTATTTTAAGAAACTACCAGTAAAAATTTCTGTTAATTTATAATGCAATGCAAAATGATGCTGAATTTGCACATTGTCTTCTTTCGTTAAACGTCTTCTGGCCTTATGACCTTAAAAAAAATGTACAATGATAGTATTTTGATATAAAAGATTGTGGAAAAATTAAAAAAAACAACTGAAGAGATTATCAACTTAACCTACTTAAAAAACTATTTTAAAGCTAAAGATAGGCGGGCTAAGCCAGTTCATTGAGATGAGGGTATGTTGAAATTTGCTTATTTAAAATAGCATAGAAATCAATGAAAAATTATAAAAGAAATAGTTAATTATTTACTACATAGAAATAAATTAAAAAAGTTGTAATTATTAAACAAATAATTTAAAAAAAATATCATGCAATAAACAAAACACTAAATACAACATTAAATTAAACATTGTATACAAAATTATATACAAAATGGAATTTAAAAAAATTACATACCACATAAGTATAAAAAATTTGTCTCGAGTGATAAATATTAATTATAATTGAAGCTGGGACTCGATTGGACTCTAAATAAATTTTGAAGCCAATATTCAGCCAACTCAGCTACCCTTATGTAGGTGTGTTTTTAACATAATTGTTTGTAAGCTATACCCTATCTTTTCTTTTAGCACTCCACCATAAAAAAATATGAAAATGATAATAATAAATAATACCTATATATAAAAGAGAGTTAAGAGTTATGTTAGTTACACCATTTATAACTCAAGAACTGCTGGGCCGATTTTGATCATCTATGGCAGGGATGTCCAAACTCTGCTTATGGAAGAGCAAAAACCAATACATATAAAGAAAAACACTAACACATTTAAAGTAAACAGTTATTACGGTTTATTGAGTGCACTGAAAGAAATTGTATGTGCATTCTTATAAGAGTGGTAAAAAATAATGAAAACAAGTTGTGGTACATATATTTATAAAGAACTTAAAAATTTGTCAATATCAATATTTATTTTAGTTATTGATAGTTTTAGTAATGCCTCTAAATGTTCGTTTGTTAATCGACTTCTTAATTTTTTTTTTTAATTAATTTTAAACTTGAAAACGCACATTCACAAATATATGTTGTTCCAAAAATAGATAAAACTCGCAAGGGATTTCCCGAAAAATATCTATTTACCACCGGATTTTACAAAAAATATATATTTTATTCATATGTTTTTACCTATAGCCACCTTCTGTCTGTTATATACATTGCATAAATCTAGTATATCCTTTGTACCGAAAGGTACAGGGCCATAACTAGTTTTTGTTTGCCAGTAATGCCTTAAAAGTCCCATTTAACAAGTTTCCCAAAAAATAGTGAAAGAATCTCACACCGATTTTTTTGAGTGCATGCTCAAACGAAAAGCAACAACAAATTACATTGAAAATCTGTGGGCCAACAACAAATATACGCAAGGGTTGTTTTTGTGCACACGAGATCAGAGAGCAAAGAGTAACTGAGGATAAGTGAGAGACCGCTCGAAGTTGTTTTTGTAATTTGCATTGGCACTGGGTGATATACAGTTAGGGTCGTGCATGTACACGCGCATCGCTGCCTATGCCTAAGAGCCATTACAAAAACAAAAAGAGCCTAAGGAGCAATGGGCCTGGACATCCCTGATCTATGGTTAGTTGGATTCGTCTCCGCACTGGTTAACAGAGTAACGCATAAAATTTTGGAAACAAAATCTAATAAAAAGAAGTAAACCGCGAAATTCTCTTATGGTGGCTGGGGGGTCAGATATCGACATAACTCGAAAATCTTCACCTGCGTGACTATTATGCGCATCTTTTGGTAAAATTTTAGTTCCATAGCTCTTATAGTCTCTGAGATCCTGTTACTCATACGAACAGACAGATACGGCTATATCCAATCGGCTGTTAATATGTATAGTTTAGGGGGTCTACCACGCCTCTTTCTGTGCGTTACATACATTTGCACGAGCTTATAATTCCTTTTTTACAGAGTATAACAAAGTTGTGTTAGATAAACCATTTTTGAATCAGAATCAGAGGGCAGAGCCCCCTAGTACTTATATAATATTTTATTATTATAGAATGAGTAGCTTTAATAAAATACTTATCATTGTGACAATGTTTTGCTGTGTTACAAGGGCTTTAAGCTTGAAATGTTTAACTGGTTTGGTTTGACTTTAAACTACAACTGCAGCTGTGAGCATTTGCTGTCACTTGCCTGCATTTGCATATAAAGCACGACGATGATGATAATAATAGTTTTGCGAACAATTGTGGATGCTTCACGTGCTTCTTATCTATGCCACAAGCAAAGAATGTAACAAGGAAAAAGTAACGTGCAAAAACATGCATGCCGCATTGTGAATGTTCTAAAGGGTCATCAATCTTGAGTTGGTTTTTTTTTTTCAATGCAAAAAAACACAGAAATTTCAAATGAATCGGAAAATCTTTATTATCAATAGAAAGAACAATTCTTGTCATTCAGTTTTAAAGGTAGTCCCTTTCAAATGTTGCCCGCAACTGTGCCGTAGTTCGTCCATGCGGAGGTTCCAATTTTCGATGGCGCGTTCGGGCATAATCGGATAACACTGGTAATGTTGCCCACTACTGCTTCAATCGTAGCTGGCTTGTCCACAAACACTTTAGACTTCAAGTGGCCCCAAAGGAAAAAGTCTTACGTTGTGATATCACACGATCTAGGTGGCCAATTCACCGGTCCGGAGCGTGAAATTAATTGTTCACCGAATTTTGCGTTTTAGCGCGCAAAAAATATTCTTTACAGAATGCGAATTTTGTTTCTAGATTATTTACCACAATAGTAAAATAGTAGCAAAAAAAAAATTGTACACAATTCAGTTTTTGTTCATGACTTAAGATGCTTGGCACAAACGTGGCGCCACCATTCGCTAGGCCAAATCTTCGGGAATAATCTTTTAAACGCTATCGTACGAAATTCCTAACTCATCAACAATCAGATGAATGTTTTCGTGCCGGTTAGAGTCCAGGAGCGCCTTCACTTTGGTCACCTTTCATCAATCTTTGAAGTTGATTGGCGATCGGCGCGCTGGTCGTCTTTGACGAGCTCCCTTCCTGGAAAGAAGGGGAAATTCAGTTCTACTACTTTTTGATCCTAACCTGTAGGCAGACTAAAATATACAATTTTTTCTTACTTTCTAGGGGCACCAGTCCCACACAAAAGTGAGTTACTATTATTGCTAAACCTTTCTTTTTACCAAGTTAAACTCAACACAGTCCTTCTTTTTTTACTTACCCATCCGTTGATAAAATTCGTTTTTTAGTCCGTTGCAAACTTTTAGCCTAAAGTGTCAAAATTTAAACCTCTTTGCATAAAAAAACCATTAAAAACAGGCTGTATCTAATAATTTCTGAAACGAGACTACAATCATAATTTTTATGGATTCTACTGGAACGCGTCTAAAGGTGTTCTTTTAAAAAACTCTTATACATCTCAACATGAAGTTTTGACTTTGCATAATCGAGAGCGTATTCGCATTATTCGTATTATTTTTATTTATTTAAATTTAGTACGGATAGCCTGGGTAAATGTTGTGAATAAAAATAACGAAATTGAACATACAATATGACTTATGAGTAGATGCAACAACGATAGTCATAAAGCATTCGCTTCCAGTAAGAGTATTAAACACTTTGCTTGCATATTGTATAGGAGTATGATTTGTTTGGATGGAAAGTTGTTGTTGCGTGTGTGTGTGTGTGTATATATGTTTGAGCTTTAGCAACTTTGTGATAAATTTTGGGCCATTTAATGTTGCAGCTAGTACACCCACACAATAATGATCACACACACGGGCACACTGGCATCCATACAACAGAAGAAGTGGAGCAGCACAGATATAATTTTTCAACACTGGCAGACTGCGGCAGCTGAGCCACTTGGCTTGCTCTTCCTTTTTACTGTTTATTTCTTTTATGTTCCACTTTTTGGCAAACGAGACTAGACACAAAACAGACCTCAGCCCAATCCTATTGCGAGCAGGAAATTGTGCCGCTGGAAAAGTTGCAGATCATTTTCTTGCTAATGTTGGAACATTTTTTCTACTTTGTTTTATAGCGTTTTGCCGTCTTGCGATGCAATCAATCAAAATGTCTACAACACAGATTTGTTATTTTTTTTTTTATAAGTTTTATTCATGGCCAAAACGTATGTATCGTTATAATAAAATGTTGTTTAAAATTATTATTAATGATTAATTAAAATGAAATGGAAGAATTAGTAGCATGTATGAAAAATTTTGTAGTCCTTGTTATGGTTGCATTTAGTAGTAGTAAAGCCAATTTGGCTTATTGTCCTGGCCTGGCGCTCCATGCGCTGACGCTTTTTGTGCGTTTTGCTTGTCGCTGCTCCAACGCAGTGCTGTCATCTAATTGGGATTAAGCTTCACTTCAGCAGTGGCCGCATTTAAACGCGAGTGCGTAGGCAAATTACGCTCCTTTTTCTCCACAAATATCTGGAAATGGCCCTCACCATAGCCAAAGCCATGCATGGTCTTGCGCATGGCATCCGGTATAAGCTTGAAGCCACCACGCTGCGGTAATGGTGAATCCGGTGGACTGCCCTGACAGTCGGGCTGCTCGCAACGTTTCTTCTGGCTGCAGTCGGCATTCTTGCAGGCCTTGTTCTCGATAATGCAGAACAACTGCAGACACTTGCGCATGATGTAGATCATGACAAGTATGACCAGATTGAAGGCAAAGAGATGTTTGCGCGGTGCTAGAAACAACATCCTGTTGGCGTTGGCAGAACTTGCACTGGGCTCGGTGGCTGAGCTATCACAGTACGTGGTCTTGCGACGGTTTGGATGTGTTTTTAATGTATTAACTATGACTTTGTTTTTAAGAGCTCTAGCTGCGCCTGTGTCCTGGGCAATGAGTGCACAGTGACTGAATGATGGATTTTGCTCAGGCTGTCTTATATATAGCACATTATGTAGATGGGCTACCTAAGCTAGCTTGGGTTAGGCTTGGGTCGCTTAATTAGGTAGCTGCGCGCGGTTCAGGTCAATTGGAGTAGTTGTTGTTTGGGCAGGCGTAGTCTCAGTGAGTAGCCAGTGTAGGTAGGCATTTAGATTAGGTAATGAGCTGTCCAGAGACAGTCCACGGAAAATTCGCTTGTTTATGATTTTGCGGAAAAAATCTGCTTATATTAGTTTGAACTTGAAATTACTTTATGTACGCCTGCTGCTGACTCTATCATAAATATATTAGTTTATATATACGTATATGTATATATATGCACAAGCAAAAGTTGGCATCAAAAAGCATGCAAATAAATTGTCTATCTCGTAATAGAATCTTCATACTACCTATATGTGGATATTGAAAGTATGGCTTACAACAATAGCTGCAATTCAAGGCAATATGTGAGCGGCAAAAAATCCAAAATTGAATATAAATAAATTTCCTGCAGCATCGATAGACTCGCATACGTTCCGACAAAAAAGATGAATAAATATTTTTTGCATATGGCACGTGATGCCACCTTCCTGCCGTATACGAGTTCTAAAATATGTGTGCCGTGCTCTCAGAGCAACTCTGTGCTGTGCAGCTCCACCCAACAGCTTCTTTCAATTCATTCTGCATTTTTTTTTATGGTGGCTCGTGCAAAAGTGTAAAAGTTTTCATAAAATTTGTTAAATATGCTTTTTGTGCTCAACTCGAATGGCTAAAAATCTGCGCAGTTTCTAATCAACAGAGCGTTTTGCTCATTAAGAATCCAAACAATGTAAGAACTTTTTGTTTCTTTTATACGTCATCTGTGCTATTGGATGTTCTAGGTAAAATGTATTTCAATGCATTTTGATTCTATAAATTAGTTAACTGTTATTGCTTACTAACTATAAAGCAATAATTGATAGTTTCTTCTCATATAGCGAAATACAATAAAAAAGAATATTACGTTCTCTTCTACAAAGATCAATCAGTCCGAAAGAGAATATATTTTTATTTAAAAATATCTTAGATAGTGCTAATTCGGTTGTTTGAGACGCCGCAATCAGAGGAACATTTTTATTTGCATCTTATAAAATCGTTCTCATATATCATATATACATATAAATGCAGTCTGAAGACTTGGCAGCTGGCTGTGATCATCTAAACTAAAGTGCCGTCTTTCCATATCAAAAAGTGAGCACAAATATATTGGTATATTTTTGCATGTTCTACAGGTAGTTGGCCATCTTTTCCGACAGTTCGCCATTTTGTTACCCTCAATACGCCGTTGCCTGGAAATCCATGGGATATTAACCGATTTTAAGATGCTAAGATTATTAAAAATCTTCCAGCCTGCCTGACGCCTTGAAAACTGCCAAAGATTATTAGGATGTTGTCGCCGCTGTCTATAAGTATATTTTTTCAGCCCTCTGCATCGCCCAATCCAGTGTACTAAATAACTTTCAAATTTCCCCGATTATCAAAGTACGGTCTTCCAGCGTGCCTGACGTCTTGAAAACTACCAAAGATTTTTATAATGTTTTCACTTCTAAGTAGTCTAAATATTAGGGTTACCATATGTCCGCTGCGGACATGTTCCCCTTTTTGTCTCGTGTTCGCTTGTCCACTTTTTTGCAGAAATGTTCGCTTTTTTCGCTCGATTAGACCGATCCAATTTAGTCATGCATATTTTCATATCTTTTGCCAACAAACGAAATTTTTCACAAAACGTTTCGTCCAAGGCCGTAAAATTTGCATTTTTTTCTATCGTTTTGTACAAGAGCAAAAACAAAAACAAAACATTTGCAAGCATGTCCGAAAAATTCAAATGGCTACTTCTTCGAGACCCATCCAATCTTTCTTCGTTCAAAAGAACACACCGCTTTGTCTGCAAATTTGGGCTGCGGAAGGAACTCTTGCGTTCCATACAGTGAAATGTTACTACAGTTTTAAATCAATGGGTTGCACTGGATCTTTTTTGGATGAACTTTTCACTGATTCCGAATCGCCAAAAAATTGTTTGCGCTGGCACGAAAACCCAAGTTATTGTAAGTGGCTTTTTAGCTCTTCACTGTATTGAGATTCTCGTGAAAGATTTGCAAAATGCTTCTCATTTGAGCATATGTACTGATTGATAGCAGTAATCATGGGGATAAAAAACTTTTACCGTTAATTGTTCAGTATTTCGATCACAGTAAAGGTGGAATACAACTCAAAATGTTGTAGGTATTTGAAAAAAACTACAAATGAAAAAACTTTCACTGTTGCTAATTTGGCAATAAATCCATTGGAAAAATATAATATTTCGGAGGAATTGTCAGTTCTGTCTGCTAGCAATACGATTACGAAGGGGAGTGAATCGAAATGAGGAAAATAATGTGTTTGCGATTTTGAAAAATGAAGTGAATGAAAACTTGATCGGGGCAGGATGTCATGCTCACATTGTGCATAATAGTGCTCGCCATGGTTTGGATCAGTTTGATATGTTCGATGGGGATTCGATAATTCTGAAAATTTTAAATTTTTTGTCAATTGACACTGTGAGGATAAACGAATTGAAAGATTTTTGTGACTTCTGTAGTTCCACATTCAGCAAATTACTCAATCAATGCAAAACAGATGGTCGAGTCTCTTACTGGCCTTCGGTAGCGTACTCGCTTTACAAACCGAAGGTCGATGGTTCGAATCCCCTCAGTAGCACTGGTACATTTGCCTAGCACTGGCATCGCTAGCTCAAAGACGGTATTTGCCAAAGAAAATCTCTATTAATTCCAGACACCGCCGTTCGGATTCGGCTATAAACTGTAGGTCCCTGTTCTCTTTGAACAGTTATTAATAGAGATCCCCATGCCGCGCTCAGGGGCGACTGACACAATTGTTAGTCGGGGAAATTATATATAAAAGAGGGGTGCCCAAACGCTGCTTATGGAAGAGCAAAAACCAATACATATAAAGAAAAACACTAACACATTTAAAGTAAGCAGTTATTTCGGTTTATTGTGTGCACTGAAAAAAATTGTATGTACTTTCTTATAAAAGTGGTAAAAAACAATGAAAAAAGCTTATGGTACATATATTTATGAAGAACTGATTATACATTAAGTACTTGAGCGATCAATAAGGGTCCATTGGTACAAACTATTTTTTTAATTTAGACATAATAAGATTAAATAAACATACTTTAAAAAAAAAAGAACTTAAAAATTGGTCCATAACAATATTTATTTTAGTTAATGACAGATTTTCCAAAAAATATATATTCCATTCGTATGTTTTTACCTATAGCCAACTTCTGTCTGTTATATACATTGCACAAATCTAGTAAACCCTTTGTACCGAAAGGTACAGGGCTATAACTACTTTTTGTTGGCAAGCAATGCCATAAAAGTCCCATTTAACAAGTTTTTCAAAAAAAAGAAAGAATCTAATACCGATTTTTTTGAGTGCATGCTCAAACGAAAAACAACAACAAAATTACATTGAAAATCTGTGGGCCAACAATAAATATACGCAAGGGTTGTTTTTGTGCTCACGAGATCAGAGAGCAAAGAGAGTAAGTGAGAGAACGCGCGAAATTGTTTTTGTAATTTGCATTGGCATTGGGTGATATACAGTTAGGGCCGTGCACGTACGTATAAGGCTTATACTATAAGCAATGGGCCTGGACACCCCTGGTTTAAAATCATATTTTCTGTTTTAAAAGAACCCCTCTAAAATCATAAAAAATTCCATTGTGAGCAACCCTACTAAAAATTCAATTTTCCAGCCCAAGGCATTTTTGAGATAAAAAACGATAATGCCCTTCTACCAAACATCTTCCTAGATTTTTTTTTTTTTTTTTGTGATACCTATCCGATGTTTTAGAATAAATAAATTAAGAGTTCTTTATTAATTCTGGTGATTTGGTATAAAAGTCTTAATCTAACGTACAACCATTGAACTGGAATTCCAAATGAACAAAAACATCCAAATTTATTTTTTGACGCCGTTCTGTGTTTTTTTTTTTAGAACCCATCAAAGTCGTATATTTCAATGCCAAAAACATCGGTATTTCATACTATTGCACGGGTTACTTTTTCCTTTTTGCTTTTATTTACTTCAATGCACTCTATTTGCGAAAAAATATTTTTAGTTTCCAACTAGATACCTTGGTGACTCTAAATCTTTATTTGTGAACAAATAATGAAGTTCACCCAATCGAAGATTTTTAAAGCACCACCAGAAGAGTATATCCAATTCGCCAACAAAAACCACATATATTTATTTTGACTGTGTTTTCTCTTCCTTTAAATTTTGACCGTTTACTGTTGGTGTGGCTAACGTTTAGAAAATTCACAAGGGAATTGCAGTTCGTAGTTGTTTTTGCAGAAATTTCATCATTGTTTTTTTGTACTTCATTGATTGAGGTGAAAGTTTAAGGCTTTCCATTTAGCATTCACTTTTTTGCGTCTTACAATTTTCGCCATTTTTATTTCCCTTACAAATTGAGTTTTTTTTCTGTTGACTTCATTATCTTTGCCTTAACAATTTGCGTTCATTTATTGACTTAGCCATTTGATTGTGTTTTTCTGCTTGCCCTCATTGGATTTGCTGGCGATTTAAGGGAAACGAAGTCTTACGTTCAAGAACCAGCCGACAGAAAACTTGAGATTTAAACTAATTAGTTCAATTGATAGTTTGTTTTTATTGTTTGCTGTGTAAGACAAATGTTGGAATAAAAGTTTACAGAGTGTACCAATTAGGCTATAGAGTTTCAATTAAATTGAATATTTCTGATTGTAAATGCAACTTGATTCTGACGTCAGTTGGTTTTAAAGTGAACTACTTAAAATGCGGCTGGTAACAAGTACATATAAAGCTGCACTGAAATGCACAAAATATTCGGGAAGAATTCTATGTTGAGGTTTAATCTGTGGGGTGTTAATAAATCCGAATATAGGTGACTCATGAAGTGAGTTAAAGACATGGAAACTAACACAGCAGATAAGTGAAGTAAAAATATTTGAAGAACTTTGCACATGGCAAATGTTTTATTTATTCAGTTGGTTAAATATGTTGGCACCTGTAAGGAAACGAGACTCCACAAACTTGTTGCCAAAACCCCCAAAGTTACCCAAAGTATGATCAGGGTGACTAGAGAAGTCGATATACCGATGTCCGTCTCACCGTCTGTCTGTCTGTCCGTCCATATGAACGCTTAGATCTCAGAGATAGTAAGAGCTAGAGTAACCAAACTGCTAGAATAGTTCCCTTGTTATTCCGTTGGATACAAGCTTAATTTATTTTTTTTCGATAACGGGGTTACATTGTATAGCTCCCATAGGGGTGTTTCAATGGACCTCGAAAAAAACGAAAAGTTTTTGATGGATAATTCGTTTGTTTATGAAGATATCGCAACAAAATTCGGCATTTCGGCAATCGGAAGTTTTTTAGAGATATTCATCACTGTACCAAATTTTATCAAAATCGATTGACTGCGTCATATAGTCCCAATAGGACCGATCGGTCAAAAAAACGTCTTTGTGCAAAATTCGTTTTGTTTCGTGTGTTTATGAAGATATCGTAGCCAAATTTGGCAAATAAATATCTTTTAGAGTTCTGAAGCAATATACCGGATTTGATTGCAATGTGGTGGTACAGGGTATCCCAAAGTCGTCCGCGCCTGATTTTAATGTACGCTATCTTTTTCTTAGTGTAGACTCATATAGATTGTTGTTTCTGTTCGAGGATTCTGCTTTTAATCCGCCGCAACATTTTTTTTCTAAATGGGGATGTTAGAACTCTAACAAGCCAACTTGTTTTATATACCAAAAATATTATCATAACATTAGCTAGCGATTGCGCTATGTCCGTTCGACCGAACGCCTGGATTTCAGAGACCTCAAAAGCTAGAGACACCAGCAGAAATATGTAAACAAGCTTGAGGTCAAGTTTGTTAAATTATTTCGATATCTTGCTTCTTTTTATCTTAGGAGAAGTGCACGGTCTATAGCGAAAAAATGTGATAAAAAGCTAAACTTATTGTGACAAATAAATAAAAAATGCATTAAAATTCGACTTTATATTTGTATTTTTATACACGACCCAGGGTCAACAAATTTTGTAAGTAGCCTTATGCGATCTTACTAAAAACAAAACCAAATCGACTTTTTTTCGACGCGATCTTCTACCTTAAACCTACATGTGTACTTGAGACCCACCACAGGACTTTAAAGTAGCGCTTTAATTTTTAAAGATTAGGAGTCGATTCGTGCTGTCATACCTATTACTTCCAAACTAAGTATAAACAGAATATTGACTATGAATCAGTTCTCAGTTGGTATGGTTAAAGAATAACAAACCCGGCTAAAGAGCAATTATAAGACGCGGCTTTGTAGAATCGGAAATACCAAAACATTTTGGCAATATAATTCGACTCAACTATTTGACAGATTAACTTCAACTTTTGCGTAACTTTCATAAATATTTATGATATTTATTTTTCAACTGATTTTCACTGCTTTGCATAAAACAAAAGAAAAATATTTGTATAAAATCTCATTCAGCCAACCATAAATTATGCATTAAAAAGTTCAACGTTCAATTCGATTTTGATTGTGTTTTCTGGCTTGGTAATAAAAGCAGCTAGTCTCAGCATCCAGTTTACTTTAGCCATTATCTGTGAAACTACCTGTCGTCAGAGAAGCAGCAGCATTAAGATTGGTACGGTTGCTATTTTAAGGACATTATGCTGCTGCAATGCCGCAGCTCCTTTTTGTGTGGCAGCTAAAGCTAAAGATACAGCTACTCGAAGCGACTCCAAGCACTGCCAACAAAAAAAAGCAACACTAACAACGTGTTCTGAGAGTAACAAAATTTATTTTAATGCAATTTGCATTTATTTCGCTTGGTGAACTCTACGACCCATAAGTTTATTCCGAACGCTTGCCACCGTTTATGCCAGAGCATTGTTGCAAGCTCAACGCAGTAAGTTGCAACAACGAAGCAGTTATCTAGCTAGGGTTCAAGTTCTTCTGAACTTTGCTGCCAGATGACTTGCCACAAATTGTGCTTTTAATTTTATTGAAATTGGCATTTCATTTTTAAAAGCCTTACGAACAGTTCGTTGGTTATATAGGCATTAAATGTTTAGAATTTCAACATTGAGTTCCATGCGTTAAAAGCAACTGACCATAATGCTAAAAAACTGCCAGCTTACTTAGAACATGGGACTTGATGATGGCCTGGTACATGGTCGGGCAGCCCATTAGGGAAAAGGTAAAATGCTTCTTGCTGCTGCATCCATCAGACCAACAATTTCCGTCTAATTTCCATGCGATGACAAAAGCTTTTCACTTGAGTGCTGCTAAGCACAAAAACTGCCACATGCCAGACAAAAGCCCCAGTCCCAGCTCAAGACCAATAGGGATAAAAAGAGAGCATGGGTATGGCTAGAGATGACGACAATGATGGGCCTGGCGACGTGCCTTGGCTGGCGCTTACTTAACAGGCATATTCAAAGCCATTACTTTATATTTTACACCTGACAACCTGACAGTGGTAGCAACAACAACAACAACAAAACGGAGGCAGCCATATCACGTTGACTCAGACATCTTAGGAGCCGATGCCGAGCCGCAAAGTGTCGCTTTGGCAGAAATCCAAAAATATATGAAGCATATCCGTAAAATGAAGCTAAAAAAAAGTTGGAGCAAATCTTATATGGGCATGCTGAATTAGAAATATCCTTTAAGTTATTTACTGGTTATTTTCTTAGTAATTTTACTTTTAGTTACTATTCTTTAAGTGAAATAAAATAAGAATAAAATGCTTCCAATATTTCTAAACGTTATAAAATCAATTTAACTGGTACAAGAATTTATTTTAAAGAAAATCACAGCGGTGGGGATATATGCCAGACCCTGACATACCACCCTCTAACGGCCCTGTGTTTAGGATAAATGTGTTGCGTTTCCAGAATAATCAGCACTCCAAAATAAGGAAGGAATTTTGAGATATTTTCTGTTAGGCACATATGTAGTGTAATTATGCTTTATCTTGATCATTGTGCTAAAAGCCTTTGCCAATATTATAAAAAAGAGACGCTGAAGTTATATAAGCAGATATCGAGGGCAAGGCATGTGGAAATTGGAATCTCGTAAAACGCCTTCCCAATTGGCACAACGTGTTTTAGGCTGATATATAGGCGGCTTGGCAAGCGGAAGTCCAAGGAACATGTCAGTTCTTTCCGGCATATAGGCTGCTTTTAAGGCTGAATTGCGAGTAGATCATACTATATTATATATCTGAAAGCAAAGAGTTAGTAGTAGAACTATGGCACAACGAGAACAGGACACTGCGTCCGTTTATCAGAGCTTCTGGCCAAGGTATAATCCAAAGCGAACGCAAGTCGCAACACACCTCGTCTATTTGATAAATCTTTCCATAGCTCTTTTCATCAAATTCTCAAAATGGTTCAGAAATGAGAGAGATTGAGGAGGTAAGGAGCACCCACCAGCTATTCCACCCAACCTACCTTGACTCAAATGAGAAGGAAATGGATTATTTAATTAACAAAAAGGAAAGAATGTGGCAGACAGGTACTCAAGAGATGGGCATAAAAGTTGGAGAAAACGAATTCTGAATTTCAAAGAGCTAAATATAGGTTTTTATAAAACATAAAAATAATTATATACTTAAGATCTTGGGAAAAAAAAACGTTTAATCCATAACATTTCTATTAAATTCAAGTTTTAGAAAATAATAATGATAATGATAATGCTCAGTGTCTATCCCGCTGTTAGTCTGATGACATCTTAGGAGGTGAACATGGACAGCAGTCAATAATATCTACCATCGAATTGTATTTGGGCGGAAGAGAGTCGGCGTCCCTCGTGGGTATGCTTCCTGTAGACATAAAATATTTAAAATATTTTTCTTATACTCAACTACAGAATTGATATATTTTTCAAAATGTAGTTCTGGCTTAATCGAAATGATAGCTAATTACGTGTTCTGATATAGGGTGGGCCATCTGTTGCTTTGTTTCTCAAACACTCATAATTTGGAACATACACATATTTCAAGTTCAAAACTACTCAATTTTAGTCATGGATCGTTTAACAACCGAACAACGCGTAAAAGTGATACAGCCGTGCTATGAAAATGGTCGTTCTGTGAAAAAAAAAACATCGAAGCGCCATCGTTCACAAGAATTACACCTTACTAGGGCCACTATACGAATTTTGCATTCTGATCTTCATTAACACGCTTTGAAGATTTAAATGACGCAACAATTGAACCCACGGACCATTACCATCGCTTATTCGTTCAATGGATGGGAGAACAGGCGGAAGAATTTTCGTTACAAAAAGTCATCAAAAATAACGATTATTATTTTTCGTACATAAATGAGTAGTTTTAAACTTGCATTTGGTATATACATTTGCCTAATTTCGTTGGAAAATACACAAAAACCAACAGATGACACACCCTACACTTTTAGTAAAAGTGAGTAGTTCAATTAATAAAAGCGCTCACAAGGAAACGTTTCAAATTTGAACTTCTTCTTTGTTTACAAACATACTGGAGGTTACAGTTTTCAAATATCCAAACTTTTGCTTATATGAATAAATTCATTAATTTTATAAGAAAAATGTTTGATCTAATAAGTAATGATTATGTCAAATCATTGATATAATGGTTTATATACAAAGTCGTACAGTGTTTCGTTATTGTGTAAGTTGTATTTATCTGAAAGTTTAGGCTTCTTGAATAAAAATAACTCGCAGAATATATAATATTGTAAAGACATCACTATTTTAAATGCATTGTTCATATTTCCTGGGATTCTAACGTATTCCGAATATGTTGCAAATATCCGTTCAAATTGAATATGCTACTTGAAAGTGTAACACAAAAAAAAAAAAAAAATTTGCAACCTGGATAGCATAAAGTTAAGGCAATTGTTATCTCAGTGGCTGGCAGCTGGCATCAAGCCATCAGGCATCATCAAGTGGTAAAGGGACAGTAACCCACCAAGTGCAACGGTCATTAGCCAACTTGGCTCATGTTGCCAACTGGTTGATGTTGCAATGTCGTTTTGACATGGTCGGAGCCATTGCTGGGGCATGCCACATAGGGGCGTGTCATTCAAATGTCATTAGTGGTGGGGGTGTTTTTGGGGGCAGGACAGCATGATGCCAATTGAGCTGAAGTGCAGCAAGATATGATTCTTATTTTAATCCCATTTTGAATTCAAATTCAAGAGGCGACTTGGTCATCATATTTAGGGGATTAAATATGGTGCAACGTTTGCTCACCGTTTGTGGTTTGCTTAAATTACAATTACTTACATTTTGCACACTTTTCGGTTGGCGAATAGTTATTCTGTTTCGATTATTTTGAATTTGCACATTTTGTTTCTGGTTTCTGCAATTTTCCAGAATTGTTGCTGAAATACAAACATTGATATTGCACTTTATTTAGGTTATTTTTGCGCATATTTGTGGCTTAAAAGCAAAACATATTTTTGGTATTAAACTAAACAAATATATGAATCACTTCGGATAGCAGTCGATCTGATTGTAGCATTATTACTAATGGATTTTCACATAGTATGTATTTTTTATAAATCTATGAGTATGTACTCTAGAAATTTTTTGTTTAGCTTGGCACATAGCACGAGCTTAATAAATATTTACAGATATACGCAAGGTTGGCTAAAAATATTTATATAAAATATATTACTGATTTGTAAAAATATTTAAATAAATAAAATAGAATATTGTTTACTATGCATATTGAAAAATGTATTTTGTATGCATACAAAATTGCATAAAAAATTATTGGCGACTACAAAGCAGCCGTTTTAATACCCTTTCCTGTTTGCACAAGTGTTTCAATTGGCATTATATACTTTGATAATCAAAACAATTGTCGCCACAAAGAAAGAAAGCTCTAAAAATGTTGCATGTATATTAGGTAGACTTCCTTATACTTGCCTTATTTTTATCATGTGTAACTATACTAGGATACAACATGATTCCATCCCATCCCAACTTAGAGCAGGAACTTTAAGTTTTTCGCCTTTTCTTTAAATTCATCGATTAAATACATAGTTATCGAATTGAATAATCGAAGATTTCTCTAGTCCTCTTTGCTTCTTTCGTAATAAACAAATACAACGAAATGAATTGTTTTTATATTTATTTTATTTAATATTTAAAAACGATATTTTATTAATTTTTCTTAACATTAATTTACTTCATATTGTATATATTAAAGTCGCCCTGATAATTGGAAGTATACAAGTATATACTTTTCCAACCCAAAGTGCAGTGCATAATTCTGCAGTTCCATTCTTTCGATGGATTCCAAAAAATTGTAATATTGTATTCTAAGGAATAGATTTTAAATGCAATTTATTCGAGCAAAAAAAGTTGTTAGTTTTGTATCAAGCAGTGCCAAAGTTCATTTTGTTAAATACTGAGAGCTTTTCTCATGCCTTTGTGAACTCTTCGACTCTCTGAAGTGCTCTCGCATTCTCACACTTGCTTGTGCTCTTGACAGGTGTTTGCTTAATTGGCCGCCTACAGCCTACAGTAAAATCTTTTTACGCTCATTGCTTTGATTGCTAGTTGTTGTTGTTTTTGTTTTTGTGTTGAATTTTCCACAATTTAATAAGTGTCGCTCTACTAAACACTATTTAGTTTTGTTTACACGCTCGTGGCGATCGAACGTAGTGCTTTGCTCCGCTCTGTCCGAATGTCAATAGCGCGTAAAATTAAAATAAATATTATCTGATTATAAAAATAGAATAGTTCTACACCTATAATACATAGTATTAAGCAAACAGTTAAAGTTATACATATGTATGTACTTACATAAAGATATATGTATATGTAGTTGTTTGTAGAAAAAACATTTTACTGCATTAAAATGACAACGTTACACACTGAAACTAAACAAATGACGCATAATGAACTCGAACAGGTAATGCAGTTTAACTAATTTTAATATACTCAATACTTTTATATCTATATATTTTTTTAATATGTGCTTATGTATTTATATTGAATACTGCTTATCACAAACGACGAATTGGTTTTATTCATTGGTCAAAGGCAAAAAAAAAAAACACGTTTGGCGTTGTGGTACGAGTATATTCACCTTTGATACGCCAGACCAGCACCTGGAACTCTGCCCAGTTGCTTTATAAAGCAAAGCTTATCGCCTAGACGCAATGATAAGCTATTATAGCGTCAAATAAGTTTATATATAAACGAATTAAAATAGCTATAGTTTCTGATGAAAACTGGCAGACCTTATGATGTACTGTAGAGATTCCCTTTAAAAGTTGGCAAGAGAGCTACGCTTTTGAGTCCCTTCTAAAAATTCTATTCATTTGATATTAATTGATTTTCAGACTGTAGACTACTTACTATGGGGCGTCTTGTTTTTGATCAAAATTTATTCTGACAAGTCCCCAAGAAGCACACCAACAATGTTACGGATTGTAACTTTAAATTTCAGTACTCTTTGAAAAATACGTATATTTTTTTCTTGCTTCTACCGATGTACCTCTTAAGTTCACCATTTGTTCGTGTTTTAGGGGCCAAGGGCATCTTTGAGTTTAAGAATTAAATAAACCAAAAGAGAGAGCGACCAATAGAGTCCGAATTATAGAATAACAGGAACAGCATCCCTCTGGATGTCACTTACGTCTTTAATCCGAGACTACTTCAAAAAAATTAACTAGCCACAATTAGATGAAAAAACTGTTACTTTAATTATAATAATTAGTTATAATTCAATTCAAAATATTAATGTAATATAAATATAAGTAATTCATAAAAAATGGTATGCAGAAAAGAAAACCACGATCCAATAAATATAAATGGTTAAGTTATGGTCCGATTGGGCCAAAGCCAAAGAGCCCTGAATTCCAGCTAGCCACCATATAACGAGAAAATTAGTTTAGTAAAATAAAAGAAGATAGATTTGTTTTGCTGATCCTTCTCAGTCTACAAAGGGCAATACTAACTTGATTTTGATGTAATAAACGCTCCATAAACGCTAGCGTCACTATTTACATGAACATGTATTTTTCAGAACTACAATGGTTATAATATTGCAAAAGGTACTATATTTCTCAAGTAATATTTAGTTAAATTAAATTGGATTTGGGGGTAATTGTGATAGCGGCCCCATATTATCACTATTCCTTGCGTCACCCTATGGTCTAATCTGGCCTATATATTTTTCTAAGTTACGATTTTTCTTTTAAAGTAAGAGTATACAAACTTTATCGCGCTCAAATTAGCAAATTTTCTTGTTTTTTTTTTTGTTTATTAAAAAAAAAATCAAAACAATCTAAGCAGAGCGAGAGACATATTTGATTAGCTGAACTTAATTGAAACTTGCTGAATCGATTTTTTTATCAAGCTCATTAGAAGTTCATCAAAAAGTTTTTTACAGCAAGCGTTACGCTTCAAAGTATTTTCACTAATTTTCATGTTGAGTGCAACAACAAGAGAAAAAAAAAACAACAATAAGCGCAAAAACAACAATGGAAAAATGTCGCTAAAAGTTTTTGTGGCACAAACTACGAAAATCCATTTGTCGTACCGAAAAGTTTTGCATGTGCAACACACAACAAAAAAAAAAGTGTGGCATAGGGACTCAAACGTTGAATCGATTTGCAGGCGTAAAACCCGTAGCTAAGAGTTTCTAAAAATGATAAATTGTTACAAAGTTTTTACAACAGCCACGTATAGTGGCAATTGTGAGTCTGCCACATCAATCAAGGAAGTTTCGGGTGCAATGGATGGCTGGATTCGATTGGGTGTGGCTCAGGTGTCAACTGCTAGCAACTATTTTCAAGTGCAGACAAAACAATGGATCAAAAGTTTGGCACAGTTGACGTGCACTGCAATTAGTAGTTGGTGCACTGAGCAAAAATTCAAAGATTTGGCAGACTAATTCCTAAAATGAAAAAAGACCAGTAATATTCTTTTGATATGTTCTGCAAAAATATAATACTATTCTTATAGACAGGCTGGATTAAAGGTAATACGAACGATTTATTTGACTAATTGAATTATTTAAGAAGAAACGAACATTAACTAAAATTATACTCGTAGTTTTGTTTTTTACTTTATTTAAACGCCTAATGCTTCATTTCTGTCAGTGTACTTTTTTTTACCATATGTTCAAATAAACTCTTTTATTTCGTTTTCTTGCAGCCCATCGATGTGCGGATAAACATGCCCTGGGGCTATGTGGTAGGCCGTTGGTTTGGCAATCGTCAGGTACGTCCCATACTGGCCCTACACGGCTGGCTGGATAATATGGGTACTTGGAATAACCTGCTACCACTGTTACCCGAACACCTGGGCGTCCTATGCATTGACTTGCCTGGACATGGCTACTCATCGCGTATGCCTGAGGGCATAACCTACCATGCCGTCGACTACCTGTGTGTTATACTGCGTATTATGGAGGAGTATAACTGGGAAAAGGTGACGCTGCTGGCACACTCCATGAGCGCCATACTTAGTTTTATATTTGCCTCGATCTATCCGGAACGCCTGGACATGCTCATCAGCATTGACATAACGAGCACGCGCTACAAGGAACCAAATGAGCATATTGACTACCTGCGAAATCACATAGAGCGTTATATGGTGGAAGATGAGCGCTTTGCCAATGCCAAGCGTGCCGAGCCACCAGCTTATACCTATGAGGAACTGGAGCAGGTGCTCTACGAGGGTTCCATGCAGTCGGTAGCACGCGAGAACTGCAAACATTTGCTCGAGCGTAATGTGGGCAAGTCCTGTAAATATCCGGATAAATACTACTTCTCACGCGATGGACGCTGCAAGCATTATTTTGAGTTCTTTACCAGCAAGCCTTTTGCGGCCGAGCTGGCCAAAACCATACGCAACGTGCCTTACTGCGTAATTAAGGGCTCCGAGTCGAATTTTGTAAGCGAGGAAAACCGCGAGGTCATTGATATACTGCGCGCCAATAATCCACAATTCGAGCTGCATGAGGTGCAGGGCACACATCATGTGCATCTTAATAACGCAGCGGGGGTGGCTGAGATAATTAATCCTTTTATACTACGCCATCGACCGCCCACGCTGCACACTTGGTCGGTGGATGAACTAACGCAGGCTGTTGAAGACTTTGAGGTTACGGTAGAGGATGCAGAGAATGTAAAGCGCAGAAAGAGAAAAAGTAATCTGTAGCTGTTGCACTCACTTGTGAGAGCAGCAGAACTCTAAGCCCAGCTTATCTATAATCATTTATACTTAGAGTAAGTCGATTACCTTTGGGGGCCACCAGTGCAGCACATTTGGCAATCAATCAATTTGCTGGCTATTTAATTTCGCTTTAATCTTTGGCGCAGTTCATTTGGTCGTACTGGTACTCTGGCACACTTCATTAGAGCGGCATTTTTGATAAGGGTTTCTTTTTGGGATTGACTCCGTTGCCGTTTGCAGTAATTGCTGCATGCCCAGACAGCGAAAAATGTGCGCACCCAGTTGAAAACAATGCCAACAAAGGACGCTCAAAAGGTGCCCTTTTAAGTATGGCACTTGGATGGGGGCCTCCGCATGGTAGGCCCGCACTAAACAGCACGTTAAGCGTAGCAGAGCAGACCGATTTTTAAATCGAATTGTTGCCTGGCGGCAATAAAAACCCAAGCCGAGCAATGGAAAAATAAACAAATTTAACGTTTTTATTGCCAGTGCAGCCAACGCAGAATACATCCGCTGCCTTTGGCCTATACAGTTCCTCTGCCTGTCTTTTTTTTTTTTTTCTGCTTTTTTGGGGCAAATTAAATTAGGTTTCGCCGGAAAATTTGAAGCTGCAGCATCAATGCGATTACGCTGGCAATGAAATTGATAGCGGATATAAATGTTTAATGTTGTGGCAATAAAAACGTAAGCAAACAAATGCCAAAGAACCTAGAGATCCTTATACAGTGCTTGGATCCAGTGTTAGTGTACCAAGTGTTTGTGCCAATGTTCAAGCGACTTTATGATAAATTCAACTTGCGGTTAACGCGCAATTTCATATCCAATCAATAAAATTATTTATGCCCAAAGCCCGAAAGGAAAACCTTAAATGTATTTAAGTTTATGCTAGTCCAGCATAAATATGCTGCATTCCAATTAATAATCTGGCTGGGTGGGTGGCTCAAAAAGGCGTCTATAAAGCGGGCGCTCTTAAAAGCTGTTGATATTATGCATAGCATAAGTAGCTGCCTGGCATAATATGTATGACGGAAATCTGTTGTGCCATGTGCTGCTGCTGGTAGCAAGACTTTACATACTTACTCCCAAAAGTATGTTACGCTAATTAAAGTTGTGAGTGGTTGATCGTTGAAAGTGTTGCATTCATGTAATTGACTTTTCACGAGTAGATGAAGAACTAGTTGAAGTTGTCAAAGATGCCATAACTGCCACACTTTACTTTTATTCGACTAGTACACACTTTAAGCCCTGTACAGTACTACAGATGGGTCGGGAGGTTTGTAACGTTCAACAAGTTACTAGAAAAACTTCCATAACAAAGCTCCTAGAATTTTTTCAATAGACTTGAGTTTTTTTCAAAATAATTCTATAAATTTTAATTTCGCTTTTTGATATAACTTTTAAGATTTGGAATAAAAGAGTCTTAATACTTAAAAAAAAAGGCCCATGGAACAACCCATGTACAACAAGGAGAAGGAATTGCAGCCCAAAGTTGCTATCAAAAATTGGAATCGTAAAAACGAATTTCGGATCCCATAAGAGCTGGAGTGTTTAGTTTTTTTCATATTTACCCGTCTTTCATCACGATGATAGTCACCGCTTTCAACCGCGTTGTCAAATATGTACATTGAGCTAAAACTTGAAAGAGATGAAGTTAATATAACGCACTGCTTATTGAGCTGCTTGTAATGAGATCGCACTGCTTACCATTTGGAAACAAAACAAAGGTGTGCTAAAATTTTAAGGCATTTAATTTATATCTGAAAAAGTGTCAATATTTTCTAACATGCATTACTTTCACTGCACCATATAATGTTGGATATTTTCTCTTTGCAAAATTTGTAAGATACGCTTTATAGCTTCAAGGTTTGTCAAAAGAAATCAGCTTAAAAAGCTTTAAAGTAGAAAAACGAGAAAAAACGAAATAATTACATATTATTATAGTATGAATATATTTTTTTTTTTACATCACTTCCGTGGGGTTCAGGGTATTAGAAATAAGTGCCATACACAGGAAGCATGGTATATCAAAAAATCTTTCTTCCAAACGTACTTTTGCATAAAAAATAAGATTTTTATAATTAGAAACTGCTTGTTAGACTGCATATAAGCAGTTGGCGATGGAGTAAGTACTTAAGTTACCACATGTAGCCATAAATTTTTTGACAAAAGTAGGTGCAGGGTATACCATTGTCGGGCACTGTTTTACACACTTTTTTCAGTTTATTCATGTTCGCCATTTCTTTTTATGTCAGCCATTGGCTAAAGTTTATATTTCTGCCATTACATTTTCAGTTTCTGTACAATCTCTTTTTATCTAAGTAAGCAGTGCTTGCTGTCTATGAGTATATCTTTGACTCGCTGACTGACAAACTGACGAATGGACTGACGGACTGACTATTAGAGTTATCTTGAGATTTATTCTGGTTGCTTTGGCTAAAGATACTTATGAATTCAATGAAGCATGGCTAAGCTACTGCTTGCTTGCAACTTATTTCCTTGGCTCCGCATACTTAGACAGAGTTAAAAACTAGTAAAAAAAAATAATAATAAAAGCCGCTCGTTATGTGTTTCTTGCTGTCTTAACAAGATTTTTCACTGTAATTACACATTAAATAACTTGGCAAAGAAATGGACTGCCGCATAAGCATTACTCTTTAGAGTGCACTGCTTACAACAATTGTTGTTATTGTTCTTGTGGGCCATATAAAACTAAACACATTGTGTGGCCATAATAATAAATTCAGTTTAGAGCAGCTGCAGCAGCAACACTGACAACGACAACAACAACAACAACAGCATCAACAACAACAACAACAACAACAACAGCATCAACAACAACAACAACAACTACAACACCAAGTGCATTTAATTTGGCTAAAGGGGCTACTAAATGGCTCTTGACGTTGGCTAATGTTGTTGCTGTGGTTGTTGCATAAATTAAATTAAAGCTATGCCACAGGCCGCCATTGGCCTGCCCACAGCATATCATGCCACACACACCCTCGCCCCTAAGGCTATTACTCAGAGCCCAGGGTCTAAATCATGTTGCAGGGGATTTTATGCGTGCAGCAGGCGTAGAAACAGTTATCACCACAGCGGTAACTTTTACAGTTTGGTTCGGTGTTCGGGGTTCGGCTGTGGCGACCTTCAGCGCAAGTTGCAAATGTGTAAACATTTTTCAGCCTCTGCTTGTGCGTGTCACAGATACAACAACACTTGGCACTGATTTAACGCTGCACAATGAGAGACGCATGAAAAATCATGGGAAATGATGAAAAATGTTGAGAAATCGCTAAATATGCCAAGTGTGCTGCATTTTTCATTAAATCTTTCATTATATACAAGCACGAAGAGCCTCTTTAAGCTCTTGTGCTGCGCCTCGCCTGATTCCTTGCAATTATGTAAATTTGAATCCCTATGTATGTCGTCTGTTAAAAAAAAATCTCAGCCAAAGTTAATGCTCCGTATTTGCATTAAAATGAATGCACTTTAAAGCATTTTAAGCAGATTTACGTCATCGCCTTTAAAAAAAATGTGAATTAGTCGGAGTGGTTCCTTACAGTGGGATACCCTGCCTAGGATTTTCCATCAATAGGGCGTTTTTGGTGCCTTTTTTGGATTTATACATTGTAAATTAGAGAAAAGGGTTTATGGTTAGTGAGAATAAGGCATGTGAGAATATCAATGTTCGGGTTTTGATTAGGCTCACATGACACATGACTGGTTATCAACGAAGTAAAATAATGCTGCAGTCTAGAGGGTAGTTGGACCAAATTGAAATATTTGTTTGCTATATCTTTTAAAGAATTTTTGTCAACTTAAAGTGCTGCTACAGGAAATCGAAAAAAAGTCAAAGCCTCTAGTTTTTATGGTCTCTAACACTTAAGTGTGCATACGAAACGAAAGCCAAGTGAACCCTACTCTACCGCTTCTGCGTACTTATTCTACATCTTATATTCACTGCATAAAACTTCGAAGGAATAGAATTATATTTAAAGGAATTTAGGAATTTGAAACGATTAGTCAATGGTTGATTTAAGGCCAGTAAACAGCACAAAAAAAAACACTACCAAACGCAGTTGCTGGTACGCAGCAAAAAGTGCTGCCCCATTTTTTTTTTTTTTTTGCAATTTATGGCTAGATGGCGCCAGCAGTAACAACAACCGTTTTAGCTCTAAAAACAATAAGTAAATGTGCAGAAAGTTGTTTTGATAGCAAAAAAATCTTTTAAAAAACTTATAACTAGGCCGTTTATTATTATAAAAATCTTTTAAAATTATTACAACAAAAATTTCTGAACAAACAACAGCGGAATTTATTATGACCGTTTCAACCCCAAATACCGCAACAAATACCACAAACGAGAAAAAACACTTTTACAAAAACCCCAAAACAAATAAAGAAAAAATACCGCAACGTGTACAAGCACACTTTTCGTTTTGCTCGCAAAAAAAGCTACAGTTTTTGTCCCGACATGTTCTTCGATGCTGTGTACTGGCCTTTAATAAGTAATTGTTTTTCTTTCGATAGCTTAAATTTAATTTGATGAGTTATTGTGGCCAGCACATATAACGCGTGTTTTTTTTAGAGGTTCACAACTTTGATTTGGCGACACTGCTTTATCTGACAACCCATCTAACTGCTGATAGTTGCTTTTTGTTGAGCTTGGTTTGACATTTCACTATGGATAGACTTATACCAGAGCAACGCTTGCAAATTGTTGAAATTTTTTTTTTGCATAATAATGGTTCCGTTCGTCAAACTTATTCAAAATTCAAAATTTTGTTCTCCGCTGAAGCACATTTTTGGTTGAATGAGCAGAATTGTCGTATTTGAAGTGAGGATAATCCACAAGCTTTTGTCGAAACACCATTACATCCACAGAAAATTACTGTCACTTGTCTACGTCGACAAACCAGAGACAATTGAACACCTGTAAATCAACGTTCCGAGAGTTATTGGCGAAATACGGCGGCGAAAAGTTTGTGAAAATTGGTGTTCCAGATTGCGGCATGTACGCGCCAGCCGTGGCGGCCACATGGCCGAAATCATATTTAAACATTAATGTCTAAAAATGTCTATCCAATAAAGCCCGTTTCATTGATATTAAAAATATATTTTTTTGTTTTATTATGAGAAAAACTTGTGTGACTCAAAAAAAAAAAAAACACCCTTTATATATGAAAGAAATCGTAATATAGTCGGCGGGATAAATGTTGAAATATTCTGGCTGAGCAGTCGTATGAAAAAATATAAAATTGAAGCGCTTTAAATATGTTGATATTTATGTAGGCAAATAAAAATATTTTTTTTTTTGAATAACATCGTTATTTGTAGGTCATCACCGCAAACCAAGAAATCTATAATACACTTGACGCTACAATTACAGTGTATCAAATAAAATTATAACAATGTGCTGCAAAATGCATTTTAAATATTTTTTCTCATGCAATTTGAGTAAACATTTTGTTTTCCGTTCAGTTCGAGGCGCCACATCGTCCGCATCGCCTTGAAGCTTATTATATAAGTTCGCTGGCATACTTTTTAATTTAATATTTCTTTTGAGTAGGACAACAAGTTTAAGCTTGTGCTGCTAATACAAAGTTTTAATTTTATTACATGATATGCACTTATATAAAACTAAAGCTTTAGCCATTTAAGATGATAATTGTGCAGGCGTCTTTTCCATTCTAATTTCGATTTCAAGTAGTTCCAATATTACGAAAGTTGAATGTGTCAAGTGCCGCCCAAACAACAAACATAATTAACATATAAATTTATTATTATTAGAAATCAAATCAATAAAAGCATGATATAAAACGCTTTGTTGTAAAGTTTAGTGTTTTGTGTTTACGAAGCCGAAGCGTCAGTGTTGATTTTTATATGCAATTGTCTACGGCCTTGATAAATGAAATACAAAGCAGAAATAATAATGAAGACGATGATAGCATGGTACGAAATGGGAGACTAATAAAGCATCTCCTGGTTCACGTATGCGTCAACACAATATCAAGCCAAGCCGTTGTTCTGGCCAAACCAGAAGTTCGTTACAAGGTGTCCAGTCAGATCCATGCTCTCGTATCTTACGGAGGGTTTGTGAAGAAGTTCTGGTTCTGGGGTATAACTAAGTCTGTCCAGGGTTGACTTTCAAACAATTTTTAGTCTACTGAGACGTTGCGCAGCCTAGCCAATACTGATTTCATTAATCAGCTTGAGCCAAATTTTGAGTCTGAATCCTTCAACCAAACTGAGCATCAATTAGTGTTTGCAGACTTCTACTTCAATATAATAATACTTCTTCTTAAAACTTAAACTTTAATACATAGAGAAGGCCTGGTCTCAGAAAAACAAGCAACGATGCAAAGAAAATTATAATCCTATAATGCAGTTCATTATATTGTGTATCATCATATGTTTGGAATTGGGTCCTCAGTTCAAGTGCATTGAAGTCATTTGATTGTTGTCCAAAGCAACTATGGGTAGAGCAAAGACTGCAACGCAACGCTGGTTACTTTTTTTCACATTTGTTGCGTTTATATATGAACCTTAACTATTTGCTTTAATTCAAGTTCAACAGCCGACGCAACTGTGCGTATGAGTAATGATTAAATATAAAACCGCATGTAGTAAATAATATGTTCATTTTATCTATAAGAAGAAAAGTATATGCTGCCAATTACTCAAACTCAACGAGTTCTATCAAAATTATAGCTCATTTAGGCAAATAGCTCCAGACGGCGCTACAGCTTTATGTAGGTACTTATTGTATATGCCATAGCTTGGTTAATAAGATTTACGTTCTTGTCTTCCACTTTTGTGTCACAGCTTTGTTTTATGTTATCCTAGATGCTTTCCTTTGTCAGTGCTAACAAATGGAATTTCGTATATAAAGCTGTAAAAGTGCGTGAGTCAAAACACTACAGGGGCTTTGAAGCTGCGTGAGCATAAAAAGGTTATAGGTAAAGGTAATAGTAAAAAATCAAAGATACTAACAAATTTTAATTTTAAGCGCAGAAGATTGCATGCTCTTTACATGCCTTGGAAAATGGAACGATACACGCATCAACAACGCATTGAAATTATTAAAATTCACTACAAAAATGGTGAAAATCTTCCATCGAAAAATCATCTTGACTGATGAGGCCCATTTCCACCTCGGTGGCTATGTCAACAAGCAAAATTATCGCATCTGGGGCTTGGAAAACCCAAGAGTTATTGTTGAGAAGCCTCTCCATCCTCAACGTGTGACTGTTTGGTGCGGCTTATGGTCCGGCGGGGTCATTGGACCTATCGAGGACATAGGGCAGCCACTTTGCGATTTGGTTATGGAAAATTTCATGAAAAGGATATGGTCCTGTAGGCGTGGTCGTGGTGGCCATTTGGCTGATGTTGTTTTTCATTATTAACGGCATACCTTCCTCGTTATTATGAAATAAACATCCGATCATTTATCTCAAAAAATGGCATTTTTCTTTGAATACCAAAATAGCACCTCTTATTGGAAAACCCTATATAACGCACTATTGCCAAACATTTGATTATATGATATAACATTTTAATATAAAAACGTAATATTATTATGACTGTAAAGTAATTTTTTTTTAAGGCCTATACGCAGTTCGAAAATTTTCGCACGGAACGACTAAAGTTCATATGAAAAAAAATCCCAAATAGGGAATATATGAAGTTTTGTTATTCCTTGCGAAATTTTTCGAGCTGTGTATGGACCTTTAGCAAATTGCTGAGACACATAAAATATTGACAAATTTTTTGATATATTTTCTTTCATTTCATTTACTATAAATATTTGCTTGAATTTTATCTAATGTAAATTAAATAATTTTTCTTCACTATTTAATAGTGCATTTTCTTTTACAAAACATAAAAAAAATGTTTGTTCTATTTTTAAACATTGTTGCACTGAATCGATTTGAGTTATATTTACTCCATTCATACTCCATCCATATAAAGAAAGAATAAATGGTATGCTTAAAGAAAAGACGGTTCACATGGATTTTTTTAATTTTTTTTTTTAAATTTGTTGGTTTTAAAAAATAAAAAAATGTTCAGAGAGAAATTTTGCGAAAGTTTTTTTTTTTTTATATACAGATTCATCCTTTTACATCAAATAGTAGAATTTTATAATTTTGTACTCAAATTTTTTTCACACTTTCACGTCCAAAAAATAATAAAATAAAAATAAAAAAATAAAATAGTTTCGTTTTTTATAGTTATAAAAAACTATATGCTTTTATCATACTATTTATTTTTTAAAGTAACGCGTATTACGTTTTTCTAACGCCTAACAAATTTCTTAAAATACTTTACTTCTGTGTACTTGAAGAGTAAGAAAAAAAAAAAAAAAAATAAATAGAAGACTGAACGACAAAGTGCGTCTGGCAGTTTTTATGTAAGGCTATAAATAAAGCAATAACATCATTTTGAATTATCTCATTACGTGTTACGGCTGCGAGTGCTTCAATTTTTTACGACACACTCACACTCACACACACACACACATACACTCTCACAGGACACGCACAATCAGAGGCTTTCAAGCGGTTTCCTAAAAGTATGCCACAGAAAACTGTCTATCCCGAAAGCTATTTGGGAGCAAAAGTTTTGCATGTCCTGACAATTAGTTTTGTGCGTGTGTGTGTGGGTATGTGTGCACGTGTTTAATGATGGTCAACTATCAAATATCATGGCACACATTTGCACAGCTGTTGCAATTAGCACGTTTCGCACATTGATTTTAGCAAGTCCAAAGTAAGCTCAAAGTTTATGTAACTTATAATATATACATACATATATGTGTATATAAGTACATATGTGCGTTTTGTTTTGAAAATTATGGGACACATAAAATGTTTAGGGATTTTATATAATATATAACATTTTCTACTGTGATGCACGCCAATTTTTTTTCACGGTTTTTAGCTATATATATTTCGAAAGAGATTTTCTTTTTTCTTATGTACATATCGGTTAAGCTGCCAAGATAGTTAGTAGGGAACTAGTTTAATTACATTATATACAATAATTTTTTCAAGCTGTATTATACTTAAAATAAAAGGAATTTAGAAAAATACATTAAATGACTTCTGGTTATTTTGAAATGAAATGTGACCAAGATGCATCAATTGTGCGAGTCCTGAAAAACATTAAATGATTTGTTATTTGGAAAACCTAACCTGAAGGTAATCCAAAAATCGTAAATATATAAACTTAACATTTGAAAACTGCGTATTTACTGTACAAAATACGTACGAGAGCTGGTGTACAAAAGTAAGCAGGGATGCATTTTTGCAAAGAAGGTGACCTTGAAGGTCTCACTTTTCTTTGAGATAAGAAGTAAAAATTTATCAAAACGCCTTTTATGCGTTTAAGATTTTATTTTTTGTTCTTAAAAATAGTTGCGTAGATATGGATGGTCAAGGAGATTAATTACTCTAATGGTTTTTTTGAAAAATTGGAAAAGATAACTTCAAGCACCCCATCGAAAAATGCTAACTACTCTATCGTTAAGACATATTATTAATAGATACAGAAAACAATTTCTCTCAAATTTTTCTGGAATTTCAATTCTCGGTGACACAAACACCTCTTTGGGGTGTTTTCAAATTCTCTATCTTCTAGAAAATAGTTCCAAGAATTTCTTCAGATACTTGAATGTATAGTATGTATGAAAACGAATCAAAATAGATTATTAAAGGGGAGGTTCTTTCAAATTTAGTCGAGAAAATCGATTTTTTTTTAACAAAAAATAGAAGCTACATATTCGTAGAATATGTGTATGAAAGGATTTTTCAATGCGATCGATATTCATAGAAAAAGAGTGTCTTGAACGCACATAAGTCCAATTATTGTACAATAAAAATCGCATTTAACAATCAAAACAGGAAATTTGTATGTCTTTTCATCATGCCACAAATAATTCTCAAACTTCGCCTTCTTTTCCGCCAAATTTGAAAAAACCTCCCCTTAAGCTTAAATACAGCAGTCTGGAAGATTTTTGCAAATCTTGCTTTTCTCTTATATTCCCCAAACAAATGCGCCAAAAAATGTCTGACTTTTTGAAGTTTCTGCTGAACTAAAAATATATCATCTTAAAGACAGCCAAAGTTTGTTTTTTACATATGTATGTATTTACTACAACTACTCATTATGAGTTTCAATAGCAAACAGAATGACTTCTGGATAAATTTTAATTGCAGTTTTTTTTTATACTTTCCAATTGCCTAGGCAAGTAATCTGTTAGCGTAGGTATATGATCCGAGTGAAAAAATAACTTATCTTTGGCGATTTCTTTGGTAGCCCAAATCCATTATCTAGAAGCTAGCCCAAAAAATTTCATTAGATACGTCTGTATGAAAAAAACATTCAACCGATAGATTAAGTTGTGTGTAGCTTTTGGCGAGTATTCTCAACTTTTCACTGCTACTTCTCATTATCACTTTATCATACACTCTGCTCGCTCTCTTTCTCAGTCGGTCTTCCTCTGCCTAATAGCCACAAAGATGGCGCCAAAGTCAACGTCGAATTTTGATTAAATTCGCAAATAAAAACCAATTTTATATAAAAAAGTTTTATTTATAAAGCTTATGATTTTAATTTTAACAAAATCTTTATAAAAAATGTGATATAGTCAAGGCGGTGCCCGACAGTGAAATACCCTGTACATTTTTTGTTGAAAACAAAGTTTTTTCCTGCATATTCGAATTTTCCAATTGGAGCATTTTTCTTTGGTACCGAACGATATTTATACCTAAAGTTTCGTAAATTTTTTCAGATTTTGATGAAAATCGAAAGTAGCGTCATAGAAGTTAATTAAAGTATATGGGGTAAGTTTCAAGTTCATATGTTTAGGGGTGTTGGAGTAAACACGGTAAATCGATTTCGGGCGCAGGGGGGCCGGATCGAAAAAATTTGGATGTGGTCCCCATGAATAATCTTACCAAAATTGGTAATTCTAGGTGCATTTTTAGCATAATTACGTAGAGTCAAAGATTAATGCAGTTTATAGTCAAAAACTAAAACTTCAGTTGTATTTGTCGGATTTTATTCATTTCTAAAGGAAGGACGGACGGACGGACGTACGTACGAACGGACAGACAGACGGACACGGCTTAATCGCTACCCGAGGCTACGCTAAGCATTTTGGTATAAAGGACTTGGTGTCTATCGTATGGAAATGCGACCAATTAAGTATACAATTAAATAAATACGTGCTGCTTATCTTTTTCACCCAATTTGGCAAAGTGATGGATGCGAATGTCAAAAAATCACTTGCGCAACTTGATGGAACATCAGCTGAAGGAGAAAAAACGCACAACAGCATGTGAAACAAATTTTTAAAAATCAAAAGAGTAACTTAATTAAATGGTTAAATTAATCTGACGTCCTTTTAAATTATAGACGATTTCATCGCAAATATTATATGCAACATCTTTCTACATGTGTAGAATTACAATTTCTATTTTCATTAGCTTTTTCATTATTGTTTTCGTTTGTGGGTGGATCATAATGAAACTGGACTTTATTTGGCTATCGCAGTGGTACCTAATTTTTGTGACTTTAGCAGAATAATTTTAAAGACGGTCTTAAAGCGATCTAAGGGCTTAGAAATTCAAATATAGCTAGCAATGCTGCTAATAACTGATGACTCGTAGGTCTATCATTCGCACTCATTTGTTAGTCGGTGGAAATATTTAAATTTATTTTGCATAAATTAGAAGCGACATGTTCAAAAATAAACCATAAATTATTGCCCGTATCCAAAGTCGCTGGAGATATATGTATCATTCCTGATTGCAAGTTCTTTATACTGAAGTTATATTTATAATATAGAAATAAACAACTCATGTTTGAACTACACAAAACCATCTGAAACGTTTACAACTCATCCTAGTAGTATAAAACCATCTCTTCAACATTAAATGTCTATCACATCAGCGTTTTCTCCAAATGAGGGTATTTTTTTGCGATGTTTTACTGAACAGGGACTACCCACAAAAAGTATGTTAACCATGGATTTATTTAGTTTTTGGGAATTACACAAAATATCTCGTTATGAAATTGAGTTTAAATGCCTAATGCAAAATTATTTGAAATAATTCTTTATATGAAAATTCTCTATACGCAAATTCGTTATAAAGTTAAAAGACTTCGTTATATATCGTTACATTTACTTATAATTTCCTTGTTGCTGGCTTTTTGCTACTGATTAAATTCTGATATTTAAGTGATACATAATATTCACATCATGCATATTTGAAATTGATAATTGCAGAATTTATTAACAATTCCTTTTTAACATTGCTTCTCTGCCCGAAAGAGATATAGCGAGTCATTTTTGTACGTTACCGTACTTTTCCTACAAAGTAATTAGACGTTCTCTTACTGTGCATATCTGAATGCAGGCCTGAAGAATTCAGCACTGAGTCACCAAACTGTCAATGTATTTTCTCCTGACATATTTCAATTAATTAAAAAATGTATTTCCCTCCAAAATGAATTCAATTTATCAAAGAATGACCCACACATACTCTATGAAGCATGCAACAAATGTGACATTCGTTGTAATTATAAAAAGCATCAAATGAGACGCCATTTTAACAGCTGTCTTCTGCTGCTTCTTCTCATCCATTTCAACTAACACACAAACATTTTACCATACATATTTGTTCAATGAAGCGTGGACCGTGCGTATAGTATATACCTATGTATGTACTTGAATATTCTTGTGCGTTCACATACATATGCATATGTATTTATAAGTTGGCGTCTCAAATGAACTGTGCTGCTTGTAGCTCTCTGCTGGCATATTTGTTGTTGCCTGTTCCATACACATCTCTTGCTTGACTTGGCGTGTATCTTTCCCTCTTTTGCATGAATTTCATTTGCATAAAATGACAATTTTATTTATTTTATCGAGCACATTTAGTTTTTCTTTTATGCTCTTCTTACTTGCTTTAAAATTTGGCTAACTTCGCATTATTTAAAGTAATTTAAATTTTTCATTTAGATAAAGCCCGCTTGGCTTGGACCGTAGCAATAAGTTAGGCTTCCTATTACTTTTTCCTAGAAATGTTTAACCCAATGCTGTCAGTCACTTTGCTGATCATACAAATTGCAGCTGTCAAAAAGTTGAATGCATTTAACAAAGTTTGTTTTAGTCATAACACTAAAATGCTTAAATATAGAATAGCAGCAAAATTATTTACCTTTTCAAATTCAATATCAATTAGTGCTTTCGAATAACTTTATAAGGCAGTTTTGGTCCAAGTATGTGCGACAATGTGTGTTATGTATGATTTATATGCCATTCTGCAACCACAAAAGTTCGAGGAGCGAGGCGTTTACTTGAGTACCCGTCAGACGCCGGTATTGTTTTATGGTCATTGGCTTTTGAGTTCAAACCTTCACGCACCCACAAACCGTAGCACATTTATGCTAAAGGTGCGCACAATGCGTGATTTTTCGTCGTGGCATTTTAAGCCCAGAATGCTACAAAAAGATTTTAAAAAATTGTTTAAAAACTAATTCCATCAAATGATACAAGCTTTTATAGTAAGTACTTTTTTATCAAAGAGATTAAAATCGAACTAATTTGCAAAACTTTGACTTTGGTAATAATATTTTGTTTACAGCCTTGCCAAAAGCATTAAAGCCTAGTGTTTCAAAGTGAAGAGCGAAAAACTTTGAAATAAAACAAAAAGGACTAAAGAAAAGAGCTAATTAATGTCTAAATCATCTAGAAGTGTAAAACTTAAAGTTCATGCAAAATTCGGAAGTAATGAGCAATGGAGGGTTGTTGAGCACTAGGGTACCCTTTTACTGGCTATGGATTTATCACTATGAGAATTTTGAAAAAGTCCTTTGAAAGGACGTAAAAAGAATTTGAAAAAAATACACCTTACTTTGTGCGGCAGGGTCTAGCCACACCCCTATATATTTTGTATGGAAATAGATGAAATTTGGTATATTTTGAAACTTTTACATAGCATTTTGGAATCTTTTTGTTGTAATAATATGTATATTTTTTTATTGACATAAAACATATACACATATTTCTACATATGCACACATGTGATTACATGTGTATATTCATGTGTTGTTACGTTACAAGCTGATTTTGCTCTTTCTTTGTACATTTGTCTTGGTTGGCACCAATACAAAACATGAGAAATGCGCGTATGTGTGGTATATAACATACACGATATTTGGAATTTTAATGAATGAAACCCTCGCAAAAAATTATGAATCCTATGAAAATATCACTGTTGACGAGCAACTGTTTCCATATCGTGGTAAAACAAAATTTACTCAGTCAAAATTTGGTGGGCAAGTAATTCAAAAACTAAATATCCTTTTCGCGGAAAACTATACACAGGAAAGGAGAAGAACGTGAGGTAAGTCAAGGAGAAAATGAATTGCTTCAAGCCGTTTTAGTAACACTGGTCGAACAATGGTTGCTGATAAGTTTTTTACATCATTGGAAGGAACGAAGCGACTTGCTCTAGTTGGTCTTGCGTTTGTTGGGACCATTCGGTCCAATGAAAGATGTTTACCAGATGAAATGAATAAAATCCCAAACGCTCAATATGTTCAAGTCTTTTTGGTTTTGATGAAAATCTGGTGTATCTTTTTAGCTAAGTGCCAAAAAAAGGACAAAGCCATGAATTAACTATCCACAATACATAATTCAATTTATGATGCAAATAAAGCCGGCGTTGATTGTATGGATCATATGGTTACCCATTTCATAGCTAAACGGCCAACCAAACGATGAACTGTTGCGTTATTGTGTAATATATTGGATGTTATGGCATAAGCTTCTATTATCATTTGCAAGGAACGCGATCGACTCAATTCAAGTGATGCGAGCGGTGCTTTTCTAACCACGTAAGCTTAAATAACAACCCAAAGATCATTTCGCAGTTCTCTACTCGTTTGGCTATTGAGTTATTTTTTGGCTGATCACTCAACATTCCAGTCGCTACATTGAATGTGAATAAAAGCGGCGCTGCGACACTTAAAGGCAAATAGATTATATGCTTTGTTTACAAGGAGGTGATAAACTTCGTCGAAAAACACGATTCTATTACTCGAAATGTTCGAACCCTGTATCCCTGCAACATTCCAAAATCACATATACATAATTTGCATGCTATAAACAGAACTCGTAAGAGAGTTCTTTTTTATTTTTGCTCATATTCATTAGCATGGTTCTCAGTTTTTTATTTTAAAGGTAAAAGCGATTCAGCAGAAATTTTAAAAAATTTGTTAATTAAACTTTAAACTTAAACTTTTCAACTAAAACTTAACTTTTAACTTAAATTACATTTTATTTTTTTACGTTTTAATTAAATTTTATTTTTTTAAGTTTAAAGTTTTATAATTCATTGTACATATGTCTTATATGATATGTCCTATCAAAGAAAAGTTTAGCTTAATATTTAGTAATCGACAGCTCGATAAATAATCGAAATTCTATATAAAATTTTACGATCGGCTGGTGCCACTGTTTCCGCAAATCCTAAAGCCAGGCCGGAATAAGATTCTCAGCTGGAAAACACAACTTACAGAATCGTAAAAATTACCGAATTATTAGGCTTAAATTATGACAATAGTACATATCGATAAATTCTAATAACAATACTAAATTAGTTTAGTTAGTAACAATATTAATTCACAATTATCGTAGCATTTAGCTATTTTATGCTTGCATATGTGCGTTACTTTATACAATTCGAAATGTTTTCCATTTATTTTAACTAGAATTCAATTTTCATAACAATATTTTATAAATTGGCTGCCTTAGGCGCCAACCACAACTATCTCATATTTGAAAATAATCATGATAAACAAATAGATCGATTTGAAAAGTGACACGTTTCCCTAATTATGTGTATATATGCCACAGATATATATTTATATTCTTTCTGTTCATTTTTATATTTCTTTTAACTACATAAAGATTGAAGTATCAATAGTAACTTCCACCATTATCAATGATTTCTTTACTTTTTGGACCTATACATTTTTTTTTTAAATTCAATTACATTATTTTGCTTTAGTTATTTATTTATTTATATATATTTATAAAGTAGAAGTTAATTCTAAGTTATTATAGGTTTGTAGCCAGAGCAAAGTAAAAACTTAGTCCTTAAATCCATGAATCACATTTTTAACCATCTATTCTTTCTTTCGATTTTGTGTAACAATGTTTAAAAAAATAACATTACGATTTATTAAACTTTGTTATAAATGCATAAAATTTTTTTTTTTTTTAAATACTGCAGAACTTTGCCACATTAAATGAATAAATGTAAGGCATCCAATTTTATGAATCTCTTGCCTAGAAAATGGTTAATTTTCTTTTGATTTTTTGAAATTTCATGCAAATAGTTAAAAAATCATTTGTTAAGCATTGCAAATATATACCTATTACTTACTAAGAAGTCATCAATTACAAAAAATATGTTTGATAAAATAAGGAGGTTATGCTTATCATAACCTCGGGTAGCGATTGAGCCATGTCCGTCTCTCCGTCCGTCCGTCCGTCCGTCCGTCCGTCCGTCTGTCCGTCCGTCCGTCCGTCTGTCCGTCTGTATGAACACCTAGATCTCGGAGACTATAAGAGCTAGAGATACGAAACTTTACCAGCTGATGCGCATATTTCCTCAGAAGATCAAGTTTGTTGAATCATGTCAATAACTTTCCCCGTTCCCCCGTAGCAGAGTTTTGCGGTTTTTAGCTACACCGTTTAATATTTTAATCTGAAACTTAACAGAGCGATGTGGTCAAAAATAAACAAAATCGGACAATTACAACAAAAGTTATAGTCTAAAATGTAAAAATTTCACCTCCCCTTGCCCATAAACTGCGTCACTATTTGACTCAACGTTATTATAGTAACAAATGACCTAAAATCACTAATTTTGGTAAGCTGGTTCATATGGCTCTTATGATCAAATCCACATCCAAATTCGATCGACGCGAACCCCCCACCCCTCGCAATCGGTTTACCGTGTTTTCCCCACACCCCTCAACATATCAAATTGTAACTTGCCCTATATACTTCAAATAGCTTCTTTGACGTAAATTTCGATTTTCATTAAAATCGGTTAAAATTTGCGGAACTAATAGGTATAAACATAGTTCTACACCAACAAAAAAAGGTTCCAATTGGAAGCTTCTTAGCTGGCATAAAACTTTTTTGCAAAAAAAGGAACAGGGTATTACATTGTCGGGCACCGCCTCGACTGTATTACATTTTTTAATAATGAATTTGAAAAATTTGTTTCGCTGTTCTTATTTTTGGCAATTTGGATAACTTTAAAAGTTGTTTGCAAACATGTGAGGCACGCTCCCATCACTAACAGACACACACTGTGGTAACGTAGTGCCAATGATTATGACGCCGTCTAGACGACTCAGCAAGCTTCCAATACCATATTGTTGTTGTTGTTGCCTCGCATTACCTGTCAAGTCATCCATTTGCTGTCCCCTTCATTCCAGCTTTATGTGAATGTGTGCGAGTGTGACAAGTGCACTGTTAAATGTTTTAGTGCTGAGCTTCGCTTAAACTTAAAACTTAAGTACTAAGAAAATTGCACACAGAAATTACAACAAATTGAAAACAAGCTGTCAGGCTTGCCTGACAAGCGGAAGAGGAAATGCTGTTAACACCACACGCATACATGCATACAGCAGAGGCACAACCACACAGAGAGAGAGAGAGAGAGAGAGAAAATAGAGGGACACACACAAATGCAGTGATAAGTTTTGCTTGTGTGGCACATGCCATGCGTGTAAATTCCTTGCCACTTACCGAGTTGAGTTGATCAAGTTTTCTGTGCTACGTTCTAGAACTTTACATTTTCACTTAAATGTTCTGACAATCAAAAGTAAAACAAGTTGCACCAAGTCAGTTCAGAGAGGATATGCGCTATGAAACTCTTAAAACTATACCTAAAAACATTGAATAAGTGTAACATAGTCCTCTGCAAGCAGTTTCGAACTTTTTCCGACATTAATGTTTATATACGTATTTACATTGCCACAGCTGAAAAGCTTCAATAGAAAACGGAATGGAAATGATAACGAGTAGCTCGAACTCCGAAGTTATGAGCCATTCTCTTGGCACTATCAGAAACTTGCATGGATGATCACTGTGACTGGTCCAAAAATTAAGGTTTTTCAAAATTTGTGTATTTTAAAGTTAGAAAAGCATGCAAAAAAGCATCAACCATTTTGTGGAATACTTTTCCACATACTTTGGCAAGTTCCTTATGAAAAATTTTACTTTGTATAAGCTTAGCCATTTCCTTGAAAACTTGGTGAAATTAAGTTTATATTTTTACGACTAGGAAACCAGTTGGTAAGAATTTTTTTTTTGGATTATGCCAATTTAAACAAAAACTTTAGTTATTTGTAATCTGTAAATGCCAAAAGTTCAGGAGAACAACAATCTCGTTTGACTTAGAACTACTTTTTCTTGCAATAACAAACAAATAATGCTCAAAGATCGTAGTTTTATAAGGGAGATACTTATATAACCTGATATTTTCTTTGATATTACTTGAGTCGTAATAATTTTTTCCAAAATAGAGAGCATTCAACTTTCGACAATATTAAGCTATTTAATTTTTGCTAGTTTTTATTTTGCTCTTTTGCAATTTTCATAGTTTAATTTTTTGTGCTTCAACGTTTTTTATGGTTAGAAACTTTCGACCGACAGCTCAGTAAAGTTGAAACTCAAGTATGATTAGTGTTACTGAGCATGGAAAGTTTCAAATGTAAAATTCTTTAAATATTTTATTATCTACTATGTATCACATTTTACAACTTAATTCATGCCACAAAATTTGTGTTTTGGAAGGGGGAATGATTCAAATTGTTGCCAACTACATGCCAAAAATATTTGCCAAACAAATTAAAGTTTACATTGATATCAACAAAGTTGTTGATGATGCTTTTTCTGCTTGTTTTCACCAAATTACAGTAAATTGCTAGACGCCATTTTGCAGAGCGGCATGCAAATGGCGAATAAACAAAATGGCATGGAAAGTACGCCCAAAAGCAGGCAACAAAAAGTTTAAAGTGAATAAATAGAAATGCAAGCGCCAAATAAACAGAACCAATGCACAGTTTGATGAATGCAGTGGAAAAAGCGGAAGCAGAGCGAAAAAGGGTGAGTGCAGAAAGAAGCGCTTTGAAAGGATGTACGTTTTAGGCACGGTACGTGCCGCGTTGCCAACTTTTTTTGTTTATAGAGTGGCAAGAACAACAAAAACCCAGCTTAAATATATCACGTTCAAAGCAAATAAATAGCAGAAATGTGTTTCTTTTTCTTGGCCCTTTTTTTCCCCCTACTCGTTACCGCAAACAAATCTTGCGAAATGCCAATCAACATTTTCGCTTACAGTTTGCAGTTGGTATTTGGTAGTTGAAGATGCTGGCATATTAAAGATAAGAGCTAACAATTTTTTCTCTCATATACACATACACAGAACTGTCAAGATAACTTTTCTGTTTTATTGTTTATTTTTCATTCGGCTTTTAGTTTTATATCTTAAGTTTTTGTCTATCTTGTACAACAAAGCGTATGATTAATTTATGTATAAGCAATTGAATTTTGAACTTTAATTGAATTTTATGCAAATTGTCTGTAAAGTTGACAGAAAATATTCATGAAAAATCATTTGAATTAAGAAATAGATTTACGAGGGTAGGCTGAAAAATAATCAGTATTTGCTTGCGGAAGTTAATAGTCTTCTATTGTTTACAAAAAAAAAATTATTAAATATAAGGCAGCTGAAGTTGAGCAATTCGTCGCAATGAACTTGAACGATTAACAAGTAAAGGCATGTCACACGAACGAGTAAACAGACTCATCTTGACTCGTATGTCTTCGACTATAAATATTTCGTAAACGAATGAAGATATTCGACGAAGTATAATTAATGAAAGAAAAACTATACCTAAATCAAAAAAATAAAATTTAAAAAAAAGTTTACTTAAGTTTGTCTTCTCTTCTGCTTTTTAAAGTCGTATGGTGATTATGGTTTTAAGTCCATAATTTAATCACTATTCTTAAACTTATTCTTAGAAAAAAATATTTCGCAACTCCTTTTATATGCTTTTCAGACACTTTCGTGGTAGCTGATTATAAGTACCTTAGCTTATGGCTTTAACAACTAGTCGAGAAGACAAAATATTTAAGATCAAAAACGTTGATTTATCTTAAAATTGAAACGTGACAATGGGTGCCTGGTTTGACATAGAATGACACACATATAAAAAAAATGCTATTCCGATTAAAATTTTGCGTATAATTAGGTGTTCGATGGGAAAACGTTCTACTCATATGCATTATGAAAAAAAAGTATATAATTATAAAGAGGGATGGCCCAGCTGGTCCAGCCTACGTAAGGTTGCTTTGGCTGTGACAAATATTGCTAAAGACTTAAAGAAGTCCTAAATGCAATACACATAAATGTGAGTTCTATTTAATTGACTGTAAGCTGTGTGAATGTGTTTGCAAACAGCCCTGAAGCGTCATGTTCTAAACAATATTATACTTTACAGAGTGCAACAAAAGGACATCACATAATTTGGCATTTTGCTAATAGTGTGCCTTCATCCAGATATCTGCACATTTAGCCACTCATTACCATGGTCATAGATTTTTGTTATTGCTTGTTTTCAATTACCATCTAACCCTCGGCATGCCGATCAGTTTTCATTTGAAATATTTTCCACAAATCGTAAATTGCCAATAATACAATGCAATTACTGACCCAGTCAACTGCTTTGACATTTGAGCTCAATTATTAGTCGAAACGTCAAAATGTATGGACTAAAGAGTCACACACACATACACATAAATGTCTATTAGCCAGTTGATGAAAATTGGCAAATACAAATAACCAAAAAAAAAAAAAAATAAAAAATTCTACAGATCCAGAGCTAAAACAAAAATAAACTTTGAATTACGAACTTTTTAACTACAATTTCCAATTACATAGGATCTAAGCTCAGTTGTGCCACAACTGCTTTCTATACACACATATACGTACGAGCAGTGAACACATAGATACTTAAATACAGATACACACATACACTTGCATACATTTTTAAGCCAGCAAATGCAGTGCCAAGGCTATAAACCAAAAGATTGCTGACGTTGTTGCTCTGCTCACTTTTTCCTTTTGTCTCTCGAAATTGGAAAAGCTTTACTTACATACACACGCATGTCTCTCAGTAGAAGCCTCTAGTTGAGTTAACCTAAAATGGAATTTATAGCAACGCACCAGCACAGACAAGAGCCACAACAAGCAATGTGGCAAACAGAGAGACTTTACCGTTTCGATATAGCTGTCAAAATTTGGTTTAAAGATAAGTTGATCGATTTGGCAACACTGTGGTCCCTTTTCAATAACGTTTATTTGAATTAATCGACCGACAAATTGGTTATTACTTTAATAGTCTAGCTTTGTCAGCCATTTATTCAAAGAGTCGTTTCTATATTATTCTCCTAAAAAATAAGTATTCGAAAGATTTTTTTTAACAATGGCCAAACATTTTTTCAAAAATCGTGTTTTATGGAAATTTTTAATAAGAAATTTCGCAAACTTGGCGACATCCCTTGCCGTGAGCATGATTTAAGGAGACTGATTAATTTGAGATAAAAAAACAAAAAAAAAATGTATTTCATTTGTATTCGGATGCTAGTTGTGAACGAAGCACAAGTGCTGATAGTTTAAACAAAAAAAAAATCGATTTCAGGTTTTCTGGAAAGTCAATTTCTTTTCAAATGCCAAACTTCTTTGTTCCTGAACAAAATTTTGAGATTATAGTATACTACTACTAATTTGGCCATTATAACCGGTCTTGGCCGCAGAAATTATCCTACGCCATGGTGGTGTGTGTCGATTTGCTTTTCACGAGTCTTCTCCAGAATTTGTCGCAATGTAAATATCTGGTCTATCGTAGACTTTCCAGGCCTGAAACCACACTGATAGGGTCCAATCATTTCTTTCATATAGGGCTTCAGTTTTTCGCGCAATACATTTGCCAGGACCTTTTAGGCAACGGACAAAAGGCTGATCCCGCGGTAGTTGGCGCAGATTGAAAAAAATTGAATCGAGTTACTTTGACCAAATAATCACAAAATGAAAATGAGAAAAAATATCTGATTGTATGTAATAGAACTTATGTTTTTTCAAAAAACAATTCAACATGTTCGCAATAGGTACAGTCGTCGCAGTGCTTTTGAAGTCTTTCAAAAAAGTATATAAGTTTGTGTACGGTTCAAGAATAAATATTAAAAATGTGGTATATAATATGTATATTGGTAACATGGGTGGTCGCCGAACCAAAATACCATAGACATTTGTAGGACCTGCTTCAACGTACTGAGTAAAAAGCATTTTAAAGATGATAAATGGGGCAAAATATTGCGCAAAATAGCTTTTAAGCCCGATAACTTAATGAAAATATGTAATTGTACTTTAACTTGCATACCGGAAATCCAACTTCTTTAATACTTTTCATGAAATTGCATCAACTTTAGATTATGAAGATATACTAAGTAGCCAGGATGAAAACAAAAAAAAAGGGTACGCTTAAGTTTTTCTACTCAACTGCAGACCCAAATTCGAAAGAAATTTAATTGAATTCAAAAATTATTATGGTCTTTAAGACTAGGACAATGTGAATCAAAAACTCAGTTTTTTCTAATCTATATATTAAGAATAAATTTTTAGGTTTTTGGCGGCCATCTTGGGTCCGCCATTTTGTAATTTTAAGATTCTAATCCCAGGTTCGTGATTAGCGACCCCGAAAACCCATATTTGCATGCCCAACTCGAACTTTAAACACAAAAATGAAAAAAAAATCTGAGGTCCGCCATTTTGAAATTTTGAAGAACCAATAAGTTACTTATAATCAGCTGCCACAAAAAGTGTCTGAATAGCATAATAATAATGCATTAATGTTTTTCTAAGAATAAGATTAAAAATTGTGACTTAATTATGGAGTTGCTTTGGCGCTCCGCCATTTTGAAATATCAAAAATCATCATACGGCTTTTAAAAGTAGACAAGACGAAAATTTTAAGTTTCAAAAACATTGATTTGTCTTAAAAATTAAAGTGTGAGGAGAAGGTGGCTGGTTTGACAGAGAGTGAATGATATAAGGAATTTGTTATAATGAATTATTTCTTAGAATCTTAATGCTCTTCTTGACTTTTCTTTTCCTTCCCCGCTGGCATTTACATTATATATGAACAATTCAGCTAGTATCTTCAAGTACGGGCGTTTGGCTGAATTTCTTTTGATATTATTTAACAAATTAATTTTAACTAAATTAAGTTTAGTTTTAGCGCTAGGTTAATCTACAAGTCAAAGAAAATGTGAACATTATCAACCAAAATATCGAGTAGAAATTTCTGGCATTCCGACGCATCTCAGACATGTGGCTTGGAATCAAATAAAAAGTGCGTTTTTTTTAGAGCTACCATTTTAACATTTCTATCTTTACCATAAATCGAAAGCACAATTGTAATGCGAAATTCTGAAGTATGCATAGAAACGGAAAACTCGTATTAAACAACCCTTTAAGAGATGAAACAAGGTAAGTCGAATGTTAGACAATCGGCATTGACTACAACCGTTGCCATTGGATATTACGATTTTTGTGCAACTGTCTTAACATGCCAAGTCCGAGCGGGGTGAGCAAAAACCCATTGACGCATAAATTACGATTGCCATGTGACTCAAGTGCCATTTTGTTTTTACAAACAAACCAAAAACAAAAATAGCAGAACAATGTTTTGGCAAGTGCATTGTGGTTGAATTCGAATTTGAATTATGAAATGACCAGCAAACTGAAAACCATAAATTGAGTGTGCAGACCAATTGGGCTTTGAAGTTTGCCAATTTAAAATTGCTTAGAAATTTATGATGAGTGCAAATTTGTTTGCACAATTTGAAGAAATTCACATTAAACATATAGAGTAAAAGTGCAGAAAAATAACAAAATTTGAAAAAAAAAAATATTATACAACAAACAAATTGGTCTATGCCGGCGCATAAATTAGCCAAAAATTATTTATGAATTGGCAGGACCTCATGAAAACGCACACACCAGTGGCGTTAATAATGGGTGCATGCTGGGTTCAGAGGTCCCGATATTTCTGAAGAATAAACTTTATTTTGATATTTTGACCCTAGATATACTATGTTCGTCAAATCGACGAGCATCACTTTTTTTGTTATTTTTGCTTTTGCTTACACCAGTGGTGGGCATTCTCTTAATTTACATAGAAAGCGTGAATAGGGCACAAGATTCTGCCGCAGCGCTGTCGATACACGCACAGGTGTGTGACAATTTTCTCTCTCGTTTGAGCATGATCTTCGATCGTGCGCTCTTGCTTACTGCGATGCTTACTCACGCAATGAAATGTTTGCTTGCATGAGTTTTGCCTACCTCTGGCACACTGGCGACACTCTCATGCATGTAAACAGGGTTTATCGCTTCGCGGAGCGCACAGCAGCGTTTAAGAAGTTGTCGTTCCTCAAAAGAACTAAGGAGTGGTTAAGAATGATTTCTTTATTGGCTCCTGCACGAAATAAACATTTTATTATTATTTGTATAAATTATAAGTTCGTAAATATATGAACTTTGAAGTCAGAATATTTTTGATTTGTTTAAAATAAATTTTTCTAATAAGCCAGGCCTAAAAAACAAATTGGTGTGATCTTTATATGTGACAACGCTACCTTGGAACTTGGACTCGAATTAATCGTCTCACAATCTATATGTATACCCATGTCAAAATAAAGTTTATACATCTTTGTTTGTATTATTATTTTGAGGGGACTTTTGGTTTCAGTACAGGATGGGCCATCTGTTGGTGTGGTAGTCAAACACTCATAATTCGGAACATACCCGTCCAAAGTGGATGCTTTTTGACATACCTTAAGTTCAAAACTACTCAATTTTACTTATGGATCGTTTAATTACCGAATATATAACGTTATAAAAGTGGTACAGGCGTACTATGAAAATGGTCGTTCTGTTACAAAAAATTTAGTTGAGGCCAGTGTCGACAAATCGCCGGGTAAAATGGGTTTGCGGCATCATTCCGTTACCGTCAACTCCGAGCACTACAAAACCATGAGAACCAACTTTTTATGGCTCAAAATTGGAGCTTTGGTTTCAGAAAGATGGGGCTATATGCCATACAGCTCGTGAGCCAATCGCATTATTGCGCGGAAAGTTCGGCTAAAGGGTTATTTCGCGTAACACCGATCACAATTTCCTGTGTAGATCGTGCGTTTTGACTCCGTTGGAGTCGTATTTCCCTTGAGGTTTTTTGAAAGGCAAAGTGTACTCCAATAAGCCAGCAACAAGTGGCGAGCTCCAGGTCCCGTTTTACTGGGAAAAGTTATCGAAAATTACGTTGTTCGTATACGGGCTTGTAGTGCCAGCCCGCTTAGGCGACATTATTTTTCATACATAGTTCCAAATTTGCATTTGGTATATACATTTGTCACAATTTTGTTGGAAAATATACGAATAAAGTACTATTAACAAACAAACCAACAAATGGCCCACTCTTTATAAATAAAGTGTTTAAAAACAAAAAAGCTAAAACTATATTTTTTGATAATAATTGAATAATTAGCAATTAAAACTCGTTTTCGTCGAATCGACGAACATGCAAATAAACGTATCAACAAAAAAAATGTGGTCAACAAGTTAGAGATTCTATTAAGATAATTCTATTGGTTCGGCCAAGGCTCTTTTTTACAGCATCTGTGCCACTGCTACAATCTTATAATGCAGGAGCAGCGGATTGTTAAAGTTAAGAATCCAAGACTGTTTCTTTTTTAACGACTAAGTCAGGAGTGCTACTATGGTTTTTGGACCCCCTCCAGTTTTTTAGTATGCGCCCATGGCACACACACATCAATACACCACATAGAATTGCTAACGAAGCGAAACTCATAAATAAATAAAAAAAACAAACAAACAAACAAAGCAAAATGAAACGAGCCAAAAGCAATGGGCAGAAAGAAATGAATTGAAGTGACAGGGAGAGAGCGCATGAAAGAGAGTAACTCAACGAGCTATAATCATAAATTTTTTTCGCTTAATTAATTTATTGTCTCGTGCTTCCTTTATGCTGCGTACAGCAAAAATGTCACAACTGATCTATTACCATAGGGCGGGACTAACACATTATATTTACTTATTTATGTGACGAATACAATAATTTATCAGACGATTACGAAAATTTCATTGCCGGTTTAGTCAATCCCACATGCTAACAACAGTATCAGATGTAAAGGATTTGCCAAATAAAATAAAAATCTAAATCATAATACAAAAAAAAAGTGGCACAAACCTATAACCAGTTTTTCGAAAAATTTTGGTTTCGAACAATTTTCAATTCGAAATTAATTTTGTTTGCTGGTTGTTGTTATTCAAAAATTATATTTAAAATACATGTTTGCAAGTTAAATAAAATAAGCGATGAAACTTATTTTAAAATTCAAATGTGTCGACCAAATTTTCCCATTTAGCGAATTACATGCGTCCGAGCCCGACTCGTACACAGTACTTAGCCAAAAAACCAGTTGTTAGGATTTTTGGCAAACTTGGTAAATTCATTTTGGCGCCATGGCACACACAAATCCTAGAATCAAAAAGAGTGAAACACAAATTATAGTGCTAGTTCCAAGGAGCGCAGTGCACAAATACCAAAATAATTAATTTAAATTAGATTAAAATGTTGGCAAGCGCAGCTCCAGGGTGGCCAAAATTCTCAGCTAAACCAGAAAAACCAACCAAATGGTTTGAGGTTTTCGCTCCTCTTATTTAAACTGCTTTCGGGTTCACTGCACATTTCAAGCAAATGGTTTCCTAATGCAATTTATTTTATTGTGCGAAAACTAGGGTTATATACTTTTTGCTATATACAAAGCCAGAGCGGGTCTAAAGTGATAATAATACTATATGCTATATCCCAAAGCTATTGTTAGACTAAAATAATCACTTAAAGCTCACACACAAAAATTTTACACAAAAAGTAACAGCATATAAAGTATAATGGCGTAAAGTTCTTACGTTTTTTCATTCCATTTTCTGGCTTCATTTGCCGCTTCTTTAGATTCTGTTTTTTTTTTTTCAACTTGTCAGCATGAGACTTCCGGCAGCGTCCTTTGTGCTGGCATCTCCTGCTCAGGGTGCTACTTAGCTGACAGAGCGTCAGCGTCTTATGACTTGGCTGCCGCATATGTCTCAATCTACCAAGTCCCCGACTCTTGTGCTTCGTAAGTACTAAGTATGTGGGATCTTGGCTATTGTTTATTTATTTTAGAGCAAAATGAAAAATAAATGCTAGAGGAACTTGAGCAAAATAAATTGAATACACAAAAACTTGCTATTTTTTGCCTGCTTGCTATACTATCAGGACATAATAAATATTTATCATACAAAGTTGTCAGTGAGGCATAAAAAGGTGTAAAATGTGTAGGCTTTGACATTTAACCGGCAGACATGTGTGAAAAACACTTTTCCAGCTAGTAATAAAGACAGCCACAAAAAAAAAGTGGCTGGCGAATTCGAAATACCCTACACACGAACCCACTATTTTAAAGGTTTAAGGCTAAAAGTGTAATACTTTGTTTGAACTGGAACTCTAGCCGACTTAAAGTGTTGAGGCAAACATTCGTTAGACGGTAGCTATTCCCACGAATGATTTAGCCACTGCACATTGGGCTAAGTTGCCAAATTTTTTTGAAAAATTTTTAAGCCTCATAATTTTTCAATATGGTTTTTATATTCAGGGTTGATTAAAGGTGACAAGGGCGCACACAGTTTTGGTGTTATGGGTCATTCCAAGAAACTTTGCCGAAGAAACCATAGTTAAGAAGAAGACACCAAGCATATTTTATCCTTATTTTACTTCATATTTTGTTTTTTGGTTCTTCTTTTAAGAACTCATCTTTATTCAATTATATACGTTAATTTGCTTTAAAATATAATCTTCATTTATTACTTTACTTCTTATGTTAAGCTTGCAAGCTAAACAAAAAGGAAAATAAATTTAAGGGTTGTCATCAAATTTCTTTTACTTAACGGTTGTACCCAGGTACATACTTGAAGAAAACGTAACTAATAAGAAAAAAAATAAAGTTATTCGCTCATGAATATTATTACGTTTTTCCAAAACTTTGTCAACTTACATTCTTTCTTTTATATTCAGACTAAAATGTTTGGTGTTATTTTAGAAATTTTTTTATTTTAATCATTTTTTCCATAAGATTGTCTAAATTATAGAGTAGAAAATTAATCAGACGGACATATTAAAGGAAACTTTCTCATTCTCTTTGTTACAAATATTTTCAAAAATAATATATCTTTTGCCGACAGTAGAACACCTTGCACAGATGTTTTCCAAAGAATGTTATAATCTGCGTCTATGGGTTAAGCTGCATAATGTACAAATACTACCACAAACGATTGACTCAAAATACTGAAAACTGTGAAACCACTATGTTTTCAAAAATTGTTAATTTTTTTAACCAACAAAAATTTTAACATCTTGAAAAAAATATTTCAAATATTATATTCTTATTGAAAATACATAATTTAGTGAAACAAATTCAAGAATGCTTTGTTTATGTTATTTTTTTTTATTTTCATCTACAAAAACAAAATCCCATTGAAATACTTAAGGAAAATTAAAAAAAAAATTTAATTTACTGAATTTTCATTTTTTATTACGAAAATATTGGTTAAACAATCAAATTCTTAATTTATTACAAATGGAGTGGTTAGACCATATGGGAAAGTGTACAAATATTATCGCCCATAAAAAAATTGCAACCGGATGGGTTTAGTGTGTCCTTTTACTGTCGTCCGTTTAAACGGGGATATGAACACGAACATACTTAAGCAAACTTTGCCTAGATAGGTATTCCAATAGACTTCTAATGCTAGGATTTTTGGTAAAAAGAACTCACGCCTCTTTCTTCCAGTTACATACATAACATAGAATATTTAAATGTATAATACCCTTGCAGGGTATAACAACGCAAATAGCAACAGAAAAACAAAAACGAAGGCCAAATAACACACACACACACAACATGAGTACAAATCGGAAACAAAGAGAAATGGGGAAAGGAAGAGAGATACAGCGAGAAGGCGTAAAAAAGTCCTCTTGGATAGAGAAGTAAAAGAAAACAAAAAATTAAATTAATTTGCATATGTTAAGTGGCAAAAGCAATTAAAGCGACAGCAGCAAAAGCCTCACAATGTCGCTACGGGGATCCTAGGCAGAGCACAAAGCAAAAGGCAACGGTAAGGAAAAGGACAACGGAAACAACAACAAAAACTGCAATAAGCACAACAAAGGCAACGAACACTCGCTTGATTGAGATGTGAAAAGGCAAGCAAAAAGAAATTACCAAAAGTCAGCCAACAGCCGAACATCATCCAGAACGAGGCACAAAGGAAAGCATGAAAATTATTGGTTATACATGGAGGTCTCGGTGAGGCGCGCGAGGTGTCTCTATTGCTGCTGCTGCTGCTTGACTCTTATTATAATTTTAAGAGGGAAAATGTAAAATCATAATTGGCTTACAAATGCTTGAACTCAATTATGTGCGCCAAATTTTTCGGGAGGCTGCTGCCGCTGACAGGCAAAATATGGATTCAAGGCCAGCGCCAATATGCAAAAGCATCAGCTAACAAATATTAACAAGTCTATAGCGAGTGTGCACAGCAAACATATTCCATAGTTGGCCAAGAAGATGAAGTTGGAGTGATCGTCTCTCTAAAGATAAAATTTTTTAGTAAGTTTTGAAAAGGTCAAATCAAATTATGTAAGTTTTTTGTAAGGCTTAGGGATTTTGCTCATTAAATATTTAAAACCCTAATATTTGTAAGATATGTTTTCTATAAAATTATAAATCAGCGAAAATAAGCAAAGCAAGCCTTTTTTAGGTCGCTCTAATCCATTTTCATGATTTGTGTGGTAGTGCAACTAGCTCATAGTTACCACGAAAAATTTTTTTTTTTGACTATATCATACAGCTCCCATAGGACCGATCGGTCAAAAAAACGGTTTTGGTGCAAAATTCGTCTGTTTTTTGATTGTTTACAAAAATGTCCCAACCAAATTTACCAATCTTATGTCTTTTGGAGTACTTAAGCAATATACCGGATTTAATTGAAATGTGATGGGTAGTATAGGGTATCCCAAAGTCGAAAAAGAAACATTTTAGAAGTTAAAAATATAGTTGTTTTTTTTTAATTTTCTAACATTTTTTTTTTAATTTTTAAATTCGAAAGTGATCTACCACTTGTAAAAAAATTGTAAAAAGTTACTAACTCTTATAATTGAGGAAATGATGTTTATTTTAGTGATGGCACCTCGCATGGACGTCAGTAATCAGTACCGCGAATAATGATAAATTTTGTATACACAATAGTGCTTATAGGTTACAAAATTATTAACACAAATTATGCACAAAAAGGTATAAAATTAAAAAAAATAATAATCACAAAAATAAATAAATTAATATTTTATAAAAATATCTATTTGTATAAAATCATACAGTACACAATAGATATAAAAAAATTAATACGAAATAGTAATTTTGCACAAAAGAGTAGGTACGTAAAAAAAAAAATATGTTATTTAATTAAAAAAAAAAAATGTAATTATAATTACATCATATAGTGCAAAATGCACTAACTATTACTATAATAAAAAAATGTAAAACCATGTAAATACAAAAACAAAATATTATATTATAATAAAAAATTATTGTATTTAATTTAACAGTTTACGAAAATTATTTAGTAAAAACTATGCAAAAAAAAACAGTAAGTTAAAAAAAAAATAAATATATACAAAAAATAATAAAATGTACCTACTTATATTAAATAAAAATAAAAACTAATTAAAAAAATTAACAAACTTAAGTTAAGCGGGCTTGTTTTTAGATTAGACATATGTGCTAGAGGTACTATCCAATATTAATATTATTTTTTAATTTGCGATTGTTTAATATTTAAGTTCAAATATCGTCAAAGTCGATCTTTCACGAGCTTCAAAAGTTTTTAGAATACTCCGTTAAACTGTATTGTATAAGATTCTCTTAAATATTAAAGTATGTCATAAGATGCAGTCATTATTTTCATTTTTATTTCTAAAATTGTCACAATTATAAAAAAATATTTTCTAAATATATAAAAAAAATGTTTAAATGTAAATATTTTTTAAACTCAAACTTTAAATTTCATTGAAAAAACTTATTCAAAATATTCAGCTATTGATAGTAAAAATCGTATGCTTCGGACTGGTGGAAGTGGAAAATAAAAAGATTTGAGTAAATGGTATAAAAACTTTTTACACTCTTCAATAAAAATTTCATGCGCTTCGCACGGAGCACCCAAAAAAGTTAATTGTTAAAAATTTATATGATGATAGCTTATTTGCTCATATCGCTTGCCTAATATACATCGCCTTATCGTTATTTCAAAACTTTAGAACAACTGTCTTTCGCCGAATCATCTTTTAAAAGCGTCTAATAAGAGACTCCTAGAAATGTTTGCTGGGTGATTGGCATACATTAGTGCATGTGAGTGTAAGTAAGAGTGACTTGAGGGCAAAGACAATGCCAGTGAAATGGCACTTTCACTTTGGGGAATGCTCAGGACAATTTGCATAGCATTTCACATAACAATAAGCATATACATACGTGCATGCTTATGTCTAGTAGACATACATATATACGTACACATATTTACTAGTATGTAAAGGAGACCAAAGGTATTTAGTAACTCATACAAGATTCCATTTGCTATAGCATGGAAGTTGAGAAAATGATAAATGTCTAAAACATAAATTAAAGTTAAATCATGATTATATGAGCACAGTAAGTATGTGAGGGAATTCCCTGTTATACTAGCATAAATACCAAGCACTTATTGTATATATTGTATATAATAGATAGATGTAGTCGCAGGCACTTGATTGAAAAGCACTTTCAGTTGCAGCAGAGTGTGTGTAAATTCGTGGAATTATTTCAATTTGAGTTAGCACAACGTAAAAACAAGTAAACGCAGAGTGTCATAAATACCACACTAAACAGTCATATCCTATGTAGTACAGCGTGTTTTTTTTTGAGGTTCACAACTTTGAGTTGGCAACACTGCTTTATGCTTTTTGTTTATGGATAGTCTTACACCACCGGAGACAATTGAACATCTGGAAATCAACATTCGAAGAGTTATTGGCGACATACGGCTGCAAATGCTGCAAAAATTTGTGAAAATTTGTGTTCCAGATTGCGCCTTGTACGCGCTAGCCGTGGATGCCACATGGCCGAAATCATATTTAAACACAAATGTCATAAAATTTTTTATCCAATAATAAAGCCTATTTCATTGATATTGAAAGATTTAAGCTTGTGTAACTCTAAAAAAAACACCCTTTATATGTGAATTGCGAAAATCTACACAATTAAATTTTAAATCATATCTGCAATAAAATTCAACCAATCAAAAAGTGTTGCTCCAAATGATGTCTAATAATTTTTGGTTGCAGATAAAGATTATTTAATATCAGCTATGGCTTATCTTTTCGACTTTTGGAATGCTTTTTGCGAAGAAAGTATTTGATTATCTTTACAATAACATATCAATTTTTTATGGCGACTTATGAAGTATCTGCGATATTAATCAATTTTGGACAGGTCTCGTGTTTGCCTCTAAGTCTTGTTATAGGTTTATTATTCATTAGCTTGAGAATGGAGGGTCAGATTTTTATTTTCAAAACATCGAAAAAATGCGGTGTTTAAGTCTTGGAAATCAAAAAAATGAACCTAGAAATTTTTAGGAAACGTAGAATTTTAAATCAAAAATGATTAAAATAAAAAATGCCATAAACTTAAGCCTTGGGGGCCAACTAGTAGTAATTAACTATCTCAAGATTTTTCAAACTCAAAGTCAACAAACATGCATATTCTCCAAGGCTTACCGACAGTCGATTTTAAAAATATAATAGCTATTTATATAATTAAACCGGACTAGCACAACAATTATTATTATATTATAAGTTTTAATAAAAGTTAGTGATCAGAAGCTTGTAAGTAATATATCAAAGTAAGTTGTTTACTTTAAAAACTTTTTAGAGCGTAGCTTTTCAGTAGTGAAGTAAAATTTTTTTTGTTTTTTTAAACTTATTCGTAAACGTCGTCAATTAACGATCAATCTCAAAAAACAATATTTTGTCGATTTATGCTACCCAGAGTGAACTAATATGATCATAGGGTCACGTTCGAAGCACCAAGTGCCCAACCAAATACTGACCGATTCAATGATAAAAAAAATTTTTCCTCAAAATTATTTTGTAAGCTAAATTTTTTCTCAAATTAAATCAAAACTAATTTTGCATCCAAAATAAGTGATTCATTTTATTATTTAATAATTTTTAATAGAAATTTAAGTAATGTCGCACCATGAGACGTAACGCTTTTTAAAAAGATTTCTACCAAATTTTATCAAATAATGCAAGTATCTAATAACTTTCAAAATGAACTTAACCCAGATTACGAAATTACAAAAATTGCATGCCACAAGTCTGGCTTAATTCGCAGAATCTTTCGATTTTGTATTCCAAATGAAAACACATTTCTGTAACGTCACGCCAAGTGTATTTTTACTTAGCTCATTGATGCGTTTAAGGCTACATTTTTTAATTATGTGGTGTTACTTAATAGCTATGCAACTCAACACAATTTTTGTCTAAGATTAAACTATTAATTGTTTTCGTAATATTTAGTCATACAATTGTAACGTCACGCCGAAATATCCATATAACAATTATTTCAATATTACAATTTGGAGCACAATCAATCCAGCAAAATCGATCCTCCTTTTTGTAATAACTATAAATTTTGCTGATTTTCTCATCTGACAGATTGCAAATAAAAATACATAAAAAAAAATTTCAATTTTGTATCTATTAGTCTTCATGCATTTTTTGTTTTGTTTTACTGCTTACTTAAGTTTATTTTAAAAAAAAAAGCACAAAGTACTCAGAGAACCAAAAGAGCTGTGTCATGATTCATCAGAGCTGGGCAAAAAGCTGCCGTAAGTGCCCAAACAAAAAGCTTCAGCATGTCTTTAAACTTTTTATGCTCAATATGTAGCATTCCCACGTTTCCGTTTGTTAGCCGCCGCTCAGCTGTTTGCAGCTAAAGACTTTGGAAGTGTAAATTATTAGAAGCACATATAATTTGAATATATTCGTGTGAAATTAAAAAATTATAAATTGCCCATTAAATAGTTAGGGTATTCCCGCTTTGTGTTGAGTTGAGCAGTTGAGGAGGTGAGGAAAAAGTGCACAGGCTTAAGCGTGAATCCCTCCTGTTGAGTTGAGCAGTTTTCTTCTTCTTTCCAGAGTTGCTATGGCTATGGCATATAAGTGAATTTCTTTTTGCATTATTTACTTGTGGTTGTGTGATAATGTCTAGTTTTGTGCCAAAAAATCATCATTTGCGGGAAGTGTTGATTTTCTTGTTCTGTTCGAAAAAAACGGCAGCTGAAGCGCATCGAGAGCTCCAAAAAGTGTACGGAGATGCTGCTCCAAGCGAAACAACGTGCCGTGATTGGTTTCGATGTTGACGACCGTCCACGTAAAGGAAGACCCAAAACCTTCGAAGACGCTGAATTGGAGGCATTGCTCGATGAGGATTCGTGCCAAACGCAAGAAGAGCTTGCTTCAGCATTAGGAGTTACCCGCCAAGCCATTTCCAAGCGATTGCATGCGTTGGGAATGATTCAAAAGCAAGGAACTTGGGTTCCTTATAATTTGAAACCAAGGGACGTTGAGCGTCGTTTTTTCGCCTGTGAACAACTGCTCCAGCGACAAAGAAGGAAGAGTTTTCTTCATCGCATCGTGACGGGTGATGAAAAATGGATTCATTACAGCAACCCAAAGAGGAAAAAATCTTGGGGACAACCCGGTCATGCGTCCACGTCACTAGCTCGGCCGAATATTCACGCTGCGAAGGTTATGCTGTGCATTTGGTGGGACCAGGTCGGTGTTGTTTATTATGAGCTGTTGAAACAAGGCGAAACCATCACTGGGGAACGGTATCGAACTCAATTGATGCGATTGAGCCGAGCACTGCGAGAAAAACGGCCACAATACGAGCAGAGGCACGAAAAAGTGATTTTACTGCATGACAACGCTCGGCCTCACATTGCCAATCCTGTTAAAACCCACTTGGGAACGCTCAAATGGGAAGTCCTACCCCACCCGCTGTATTCCCCAGATATTGCGCTGTCCGATTATTACTGGTTCCGCTCGATAGCACTTGGTCTGGCTGATCAGCAGTTCCACTCATATGAAGATATCGCAAAACGTGTGGATTCGTGGATAGCCTCAAAAGACGAACGCTTCTACCGTCGAGGTATTCGAACTCTACCAGAAAGATGGGAAAAAGTTGTAGCTAGCGATGGGCAATACTTTGAATGAGTCATCGGTAACCATTTTTATACCCTGTACCCATAGGTACAAAGGGTATACTAGATTTGTGCAATGTATGTAACGGCAAGAAGGAGGCGTGGCAGACCCCAAGTCCTTTATACCAAAATGCTTATCATAACCTCGGGTAGCGATTGAGCCATGTCCGTCTGTCCGTCCGTCTGTCCGTCTGTCCGTCTGTCCGTCTGTATGAACACCTAGATCTCGGAGACTATAAGAGCTAGAGATACGAAACTTTACCAGCTGGTGCGCATATTTCCTCAGAAGATCAAGTTTGTTGAATCATGTCCATATCTTTCCCCGTTCCCCCGTAGCAGAGTTTCGCGGTTTTTAGCTAAACCGTTTAATATTTTAATCTGAAACTTAACAGAGCGATGCGTTGTGGTTACATGCATCTGTGTGTCAAAAATAAACAAAATCGGACAATTACAACAAAAGTTATAGTCTAAAATGTAAAAATTTCACCTCCCCTTGCCTATAAACTGCGTCAATATTTGACTCTACGTAATAATAGTAATAAATGACCTAGAACCACCAATTTTGGTAAGCTAATTCATGTGCCTCTAATGAACAAATCCACATCCAAATTTTATCAATGCGGGCCCCCCACCCCCCGCAATCGATTTACCGTGTTTTCTCCCACACCCCTCAACATATCTCCTTGTAACTTACCCCATATACTTTAAATAACTTCTTTAAAGTAAATTTCGATTTTCATCAAAATCGGTTAAAATTTGCGGAACTTATAGGTATCAATATCGTTTTGCACCAACAAAAAAATGGTCCAATTGGAAATTCTTAGTAAGAATATGCAGGAATAAATCTTTTTTTGAGAAAAAAGGTACAGGGTATTCCACTGTCGGGCACCGCCTCGACTGTATTACATTTTTTTTACAATAAAGTTACATTTTCATCAAAAAAACAAGGAGAACTTAGTTGCGCACCTAATACATTTAAATACAAAAACTGAATTTAAAACTAAACCTGTAGCTAAAGTAGCTATGTATTACATCGATTTGTATTATTTTATTGCTGCGAAAATGAAATAAAAGCAAAAAACCGTATTTGATTTTGTGCTTCTTCTTCTTAAGTTTGTTTACATTTGCAAAATGCTGCAAATAATTACTAAAATTAAAAATGCCGAGACTAATCGTAAAGTGTGTTTTGACTGATGCTGTTGCTAAAGTGGCTTTGGATAAAATTGATTTAATTGAAGGTTCGTCTGCTAAAACAAATTAATCGTATAAAAACTAAATTTTTTATTTTTTTAAAAAATGACAAATGCTGAAAATGCCTCATTTATCGTATTATGCAACACTTTCTGCTCAACAAGTCAACAGCAAGAAGTAGACTAGGGTCTGGGTTGAGGAAAAGTTGAGTTGAGAGTTGAAACGCAAGGTTGTATTTCGCCATATATTTTGTTTTTACTGCTCAACTCAACACAAAGCGTGAATACCTCAAGTGTACACACAGTTTATAAGAACTAACATAAAGCTTTAAGCGCATACACCAATCTTACGAGCTTTCACACACGCCCAGACTGCATACAGAAAAGATCAAGCAGTCAGTCGATGATTGCTTGTGGCCTAATGCAGTGTCTTTTGCTTGTGCGTAAATAAATTGTAAATCAATAAACAGTTAAAACCAACCAATAGAATTACCTCCTTAAATTGTAAAACAATAAACCAACAAATATACTCGCCTCCTAAAATAGTTTCTGTTTTAAGATAAATGTGAAAGTATTTAACAAAAACAAGTTTCAGCAAGTGAGGCGAGCAAAGTTCAGTTCGTATGATGAAATCTACATCACTGAGAGGGGTAAGCTTAGGCGGCAAACTTTGGAGCGCATTGATCAGCAAAAGGGATCCAAAAAAATAACAAACTTTTAAACAAAACACAGTCTCATATTTTGCTCTGTCATATGGAAATTCTAAGACGCGTGCTACTTAAGAGAAATCGAGAGATAAGTGTTCACACAACGCTCTGTAGTGATCTCTGAGAACCAACAAAGCTTTTAGAAGCTTTTTCAAATTGCATTACGTGCTATGTTCGCATTTGGATTTGTTTATTAGTTGCCGTAGAGCATGGTATAATAAGTAAGGTAGAGTAAGTTTGTCGCAACGTTCTCTTTGCTGGGGCCATACTTTTCATTCTCGTTGCGAATGTATGCGTCAGCTTGTCTGTTGCTTCTCTCTCTCTCACGTTTCTTTGCCCTCACAAAATTTATGGCCCCGAGTGAGAAAATCTTACTCTACCTTACTTATTATACCATGGCCGTAGAGCAGTTGACAGCTAAAGACATATATTTGAAATTGAATTAAAGCAATTATATGTATGTGTATAGTTGGGACATTCAGCATTTACATATAGGTATATATAAGCTATTCAAAAAAAGTTTCTTAGCATTTAGTTAATGATATGAGAGTTTTGTCGCTTAGAGAGGTAAGTAAAGAAAGCTGATCTTTATCGCTCACTTTGCTGATATACTCCACATAAAAATAAATTATCTTACAGTACAAGGTGGTGCGCATAAGCGTACCTTGGGGCCACATTGCGGGTCGCTGGTATGGCAATCGTGATGAACGTCCGATACTTGCTATACACGGTTGGCTGGAAAATCTGGGCACCTACGATAAGTTGTTACCACTGCTGCCCGAGCATATAGGAGTGCTGGCCATAGATATGCCAGGACATGGTCTTTCATCGCAGCTACCGCAAGGTATGCGTTATTTTATGTGCGACTATGTGCTTATTATTCCACGTATTATGAAAGAGTATAACTGGAAGACTGTTTCTTTGATGGGTCACTCCATGGGTAGCACGTTGTCATTTTTTTATGCTGCGCTGCGTCCGCAAACAGTTGATATGTTAATAAGCTTAGATTGTATAACATCACCGGAAAAGACGATAGAAGATGTGGATATTATGCCGCTTTTTATTGAGAAATATCTAATTGAAGAGGAACGTTCGCAGACCTTGAACTTAGTGGAACCGCCCTCTTATACATCTTCACAACTTTGTAAAATGTTGCAAGAGGCAACTAATGATTCTGTACCACAAGAGCTTGCACCACATTTGCTGTATCGTGGCGTAGCCAAGTCGCAGATGTATCCGGAAAAATTTTACTTTTCCCGCGATGCACGTTTAAAAGTTATTGATGAAACAAAAAACCAGCTGGATGTAAACCTAGAATTGGCAAACCGCCTGAAGGGCATACCCCATTTATTAATTCGCGGCGAGGGTTCGCCTTTTGCCAGCGAGGAAATGTTTGGTGAGGTGCTATTGGTCTTGCAAGAGAATCCGCTTTATGAGTGCTACGATGTGCAGGGCATGCATCACGCGCACTTGACCAATGCTGCTGAATGTGCCAAATACATCGCACCCTTTTTACGAAAGTATCGTCCTCCCACTGTGGACAGCTGGTCACTGGAGGAGGAACAGATGCCTACGACGCTGAACAGTAACCAGTCATCCCAAGAGGAGCTGCGTTTTCGTGGGAGAACAAAATCAAAGCTGTGAGCAGAAATGTAAAAGAAAAAGGAATTCAAAGGCTAAAAAAGTTTTATATTATGGTACATTAATTAATATAAGTGATCGATAAAAGTTTTTTATCACAAAAACTTAGTATGTATTAAGGAAAAAATAAGTTGCCCCTTTTTGGTTTATAGCACTACTGCTGTGATTTGGAGTTAGAGATTTTACAAAACATATGAAAATAACACAATCACAAAAATAATAGTGAAATAAAGTTGTGATTTATCAATTTCGTACCACACCAAACGTAATATTTGGTGACTAAAGTGATTTCAGTTTCTGTGTGATAACATATATAGGAATATATATATACCACATCTCCGAAACAAAACACAGTCATATATTTTTGTTTTATGCTCTGCTATATCGATAAGTATATACTACATTTTTAAGTAAAATTTATTTTCAATATTTTAGCATTATCGCATTATTTCGGAATTTTTGGTTTTTCGACAATCATCGTTATCATTATCGTCACAATCATAAACTAAATAACAAAACGCATTATTTGCAATCATGCTTTAAAGTGAAGTGCATGGAAATGACGCGTTGTGCTTAAGGGAAATTGAGAGATAAGTTTTCACACAACGCTATGTAGTGCTTTCTGAGAACCAACAAAGCTTTCAGAAGCATTTTAAAATAACATTGCGTTGTATGTTTACTTTTGAATTTGTTTACCAGTTGCCGTAAAGCAGTTGACAGTTAAAGACATATTTTTGACAATTGAATTAAACAAATTATATATAGTTATGACATTAAGGATATATACTATATATATAAGTTTGTTTTATTGAAAATAAAATAAATAATATCTTAGGTTATTCAAAAATACTTTTAAAAAGTGGTTAATGATATGAGAGTTTTGTCGCTTAGAGAGGTAAGTTTAGAGAGCTGATCTTTATCGCTCACTTTGCTCCACATAAAAATAAATTATCTTACAGTACAAGGTGGTGCGCATTAGCGTTCCTTGGGGCCACATTGCGGGTCGCTGGTATGGCAATTGTGATGAACGTCCCATACTTGCTATACACGGTTGGCTGGAAAATCTGGGCACCTTCGATAAGTTGTTACCACTGCTGCCCGAGCATATAGGAGTGCTAGCCATAGATATGCCAGGACATGGTCTTTCATCGCAGCTACCGCAAGGTATGCGTTATTTTATGTGCGACTATGTGCTTATTATTCCACGTATTATGAAAGAGTATAACTGGAAGACTGTTTCTTTGATGGGTCACTCCATGGGTGGCATATTGTCTTTTTTTTATGCGGCATTGCGTCCGCAAACAGTTGATATGTTAATAAGCTTAGATGGTATAACATCACCAGAAATGACGTTGCAAGATCTGGAAATGATGCCGTTTTCTATTGAGAAATATCTAATTGAAGAGGAACGCTCGCAGACCTTAAAATTAGTGGAACCGCCCTCTTATACATCTTCACAACTTTGTGAAATGTTGCAAGAGGCAACTAATGATTCTGTACCCCAGGAGCTTGCACCACATTTGCTGTATCGTGGCGTAGCCAAGTCGCAGATGTATCCGGAAAAATTTTACATTTCCCGTGATATACGTTTAAAAGTTATTGATGAAACAAAAAATGAGCTGGGTGTAAACCTAGAATTGGCAAACCGCTTGAAGGGCATACCCCATTTATTCATTCGCGGCGAGAGTTCGCCTTATACCAGCGACGAAATGCTTAGTGAGATGCTATCGGTCTTGCAAGAGAATCCGCTTTATGAGTGCTACGATGTGCAGGGCATACATCACGCGCACTTAACCAATGCTGCCGAATGTGCCAAATATATAGCACCCTTTATACGAAAGTATCGTCCACCCACTGTGGACAGCGTGTCACTGGAGCAGAAACAGCAAAAGACATTAAGCAAAAAGAAGCTACGTGTTGCCAAAGAACCCTTCTTTGAAAGTTTAAGCTCAAAGCTCTAAGAAAAATAAACTTTTGAAGTGCAATTTTTAACACCATATGATCTTAATTTTTGAGCACGCTTTGAGTTTATCACAAAAGTTTTTTATTTTATGGCGATAGTTTGTAAAAAAAAAGAAATAATTTGTATTATCACATAGTTTTATGAATCTTAAGCTTAAGTGCCTTACATGTAATAATTGTAAATAATAAATAATTTTTATACAGTGTACATTTAAGTAATGAGCTTATTAGCTTTGTGCAAATTCATGTAACATAGAGAAAGAGACGAGCAGAAAGAGAGAGAAGTTACCACCAGCATGGTCAGGAGAGCAAAAGAACTTGATATATTAAAGAGATGTGCTTATGTTCATCTGCAGACAATCTATCTGCCACTCTTTCTATATGAACGCCTAGACCTTGGAGATTATTAGAGCTCAGGTACTCAAAGTTAAAAATTGGATTCTTTATGGTATACAGGTTTGTTCAAAAATTTTCGCGAAGTTTGAATTTTCGCTGGCTACGGATGTTCGATTTTCGATATTTTTGTGGCGTTATGGTACTCATGACCCTCGCTTATGTTGACAATCTCGGCCATATTGAATGTTCAGTCAGTTTTTGACAGCTATTGTGCGTGGAGGTGTTTTAGCTTGTCTTCGATTTTTGTCTTGGCTTTTTTAACAAACCTTGTTTTCAAGTTCTATTGATTTTTTTTATATAAGTCGAGGCAAATTATTTTGACGCTTATAGACGCTTCCGTCGCTGAGGTTATCTGCCCAAGAGAAAACAAAGAGGAAGGTTGTGCAGGGAGTGAGAGAGAACGAAGAAAACTAACGACAACCGCCGTGCTGTAAATAAATATGTATATAAGACTTTCGTTGGCGCTTTCAAATACATTGTTGCTGTTGTGCTAAAACGTGTAAGCTGTTCATAAACAACGTGCTTTCTTTATATTACCGAAAAAATAGTTCAAAATATCCTGGCTTAATCGGTGGGTAAATGATAACAATAAAAAGTTCGGTAAGTAGATTTGCTAAAAGTTACAAAAAATTTGTTTACAAATTTAATATATTTTGGGAACAAAAACTTAAAACTACTTGTTTGTTTGTTACTAGCTTTTACAATACGTATATGTATTATTTTAAACAAAAGCATAACCTGTTTGTTCAGGCACACAGGGAATATTAAGTATTAAGAGTTGAATGTTGTGACGTTATAAAGCTACCAAAATTGTTCCTTTACACTCAACGACACTCAATTAATTTTAAATAAAATTAAAAGCCTGGCCTTTTGACGTCACAGTTTCAATTTTGTTAAAGTGAAACTGACAACATTGAAAATTGCTCTCTTTGCTAAAATGCTTTGTTTCTCTTTCTCTCTGTGTGTGTTTAGTGCAACAATTTGCTCAATTTAAGCTGCTTACTGCTTGAGCGCATTATAACAATTAACGTTGTAAAGTTATATTTATCAAACTAACTGTAAGAAGCAGCACTTAGAGGTCGATATGTCTTTGGTATGTTGCAACAATTCCAAGCAGGATTATTGTAACAGCTCCTTTAAGATCCTGCTTTAAGCAAATATAAATAAAATGCATGTGTGAGTTTTAATCTGTATTACATTTAATCAAGTGTACTTGAGATAACTTTTCGCCTAGGCAACAAAAGCGTTGCCTATTCTTGGGCTCCGCTTTCAAAAATTAATTTTTGCAGCCGCATAAATTTTCATAGCATACTTTTAGGCGGGCCTTGTAAAGAGCAAAGCGCGACGCATACATATTCATTTGAATTGTCCTTGTATTTGCCAGAGCACATGAGAGAGAATATGTGTGTGTGTGTGTGTGTGTGTGTGTGTGTGTTTGTGCACTGGTGCGTAAGTTTGTCGAGGCAAACTGACAGCCGGCATGTTGAAATCCAAATATTTGTTTTACCACGCATAATTTCCTTGTCATACATTTTGATTGCCATTTGCTTAGTTTGAATCTTCCTGTTAACGAGGGCAGGCTAAAACGTTATTGGCGTGGAAAATACAAATATTCAACTTTAGAAAAGGAGGTCAATTCATACAATATGTATTTTCTTGGTTATTGAGCTCTTTATTAATGATGCGGTCTTTTCTGCTTTCAATTAGCATCAAATGGGCCTAAATTCTTTGAAAAATATTACACGGCTATCGCACTGTCCTATTGAAGGCAAACCATTGGTTAGGGTGGAGTGGGGCAAAATGCGCAACTAGGTAATCGCTGGAGGCTTGAAATTTTGTCCATACATGGCTTTGGTGGAGAGCTCTAAACGACGCGTCGGTAAGCCACACATGTAGGCTACAACAAGGTTCCTACTGAAAATCCCCTCAGCCCTTGGGCTGCACAAAAAGGCAATAATATCAAAAGTTGCACATTTTGCCCCAATCTGCCCTACTCTTTTTCTTAGCTTAATTATTGTACGGGCATCCTAAAAAATTGTTGCCATCACCTTGAACTTCTTCGGTGTTCCTGATTGTGATTAAATATCGTCAGGCTCTACTTTAAGAAGCTCATACAATCACGTTTCCTAACGCCGCGCAATGGCCAGATTTTGGCCAAAAGCCCTCCAGATGAAAGTCAAAATTTGGACAGAATGACAATTTAATATTATTTCACACATATTAAGGTATCCTGTGCAGAAAAAATGTTTAAATTATAATAAGTGGTTTTTAAATAATTAGCTATCAAAGTTGACATTTTGTGTTTTTTGAACTTTTGCGATAATTTACAGAAAAAGAAAATTCATTTACCATGATACATGTAGCAAAGAAATTTTTATTCACTTTATTATTTATAAGTATTACTTCAGAAAAAAATAATACTCAGCTAAAAAACTTTTTTGTTTTAAATATATTCGAGTAGTTATAAAGATTTTGTGGGTTTTTTTTATCATTTGGCTACTTTGCCTTAAAGGTAGCCCCGACTAACACTCGATATTTGATCGAAAAAAATATTATAAGTTTCTTCACATGTTTTACAACAAAATGTAATTCCTTCCGATTTTCGGAAATTGAATTTTGTATCTAAAAGTTGAATTTTTAAAATTGACAACCAGGAAATTTTACTATTTTTTGAATTTCTTAGCTACCTATAAGTATGCTTTAATAACCATTTTTTCAAAAGTTGTACTAAAATGTGCAAAAAATTTACAATTTGATAATTTTATAGCATACTTACAAGATTCAAATAAAAAATGTAAATATGATCAATTTTGACGAAAAAACGTAATTATGAAATAAAGATTTTTCAAATATTTTATCGGAAATTAAATGAGCATGCAAAAAAAATATATAAGAGTTAAAAACCAAATGGATTGGTGATGTCGTCTTTTGGCAATTTGCTTGGAAAGCTGAAACTATTTGGGGCTAAAACTCCAAAATCATTCAATATTTTGGGTAAAGGCTATTTTTTCAATGTATGAGTAGCTCATATCTACCTCTTCGTGAAATATGCTCCAATTCCAATTAACCCTTTTTTTTTTTAATTAAGTTAATAAAAAAATTGTTTGGTTTTTTCAAATTTTTTCCAATTTCGGTCAGGAATATCTATATCTCAAAAAAATCTGAGGAGGCTCAATCTTCCCAGAAAAATAGTTCAATCAGTTCGGAACATGAGTGTAAAATTTCATCACACTAAAAAAAAATTGTTATGGAAATGACAGGGTTTTGGCCAAAATATGAAAATCTGGGCCCACAGTGCGGTGGAGTAATTTGTTGCCCTTTGTTTATTTCTGAAAACCATTTTTGTAAACCTTGTAAGTATTTTTCCTATATTTTGTAATCGAATATATTACTAGAGTTACTACAACAGAGCTTATCATACATCACACTGCTAAGCAGTGTCTAGGGACACAATTTTGTATGAGTATTGGATTATAGCCGTAGTTCATAGCTGGCTGAATGCCGGTAAAATAATAATAAACAAAAACAAAAATGTATGTATAAATTAATAATTTTTTACAAGAAGCTGTTTATGTTCATCCTCGTAGCTAAAAAATAAAAGTATAAATACTCTTTTTTTTAGTGCAACTTGTTGGGCACTTCTACCTTTATAAATTTATGCCCGAAACCCCAATTGTTTTGGTCCTAATTTTGAAGTAGCATTACTATTATAGTCCTTTTGTAGCCGGCCCAATTGTTTGAGTCAGCCTTAATTGTGTTTCAGTCAAAGCTTTATTATATTATATAGTATCAGAATCAGTAAATAAGTCAAGTCTCGGAATTAGTAAGTATTTACTGTATAGGCAATATATATGAGCATATATGCTTATTGCTAAAGTTTTCCGCCTCAGGCAGGTATTCAGCATTTCGCTATAATTGCTTTAAAATTAAATTATTCATTGCTACGAATTTTCAATTTCAGTTCAACTCTACCATTTCTCAACATTAACTATCGATTTTGCCATTTAGCTGCACATTTAAGCCAAGTACTCACACGTGGAATATTTCAGTTAATCTGACGTGTGAGAAAGCCCATGAAATATTTGCTAAATTTTTAAATCGAAATTCCGAGTTGCGAAGCTGAGTATATGTTAGAATGCGTGCGGAAAAAAGAGGTTTGAATAAATAACAGAAACCCTTGAGCAACATACATTTTTTCAAGATACATTTAGACGCATTTTCATTAAGTCAGTCAGTCAACTGGCCTTTTAGTTCATCAGCACATCATGGCTAGGTCAGCAGATTATTCCACTCGGTGGAATGTTTAATAAACTAAAGCTATTTTAAATTCTTGTTGTGTACCACACACAACGAAGCTGCAATAAATCTGAACTGCACTCAATTGCCAGGGAGCATGCAACGCTGTGGAAACCTAGCACTATCTTTCCCTCTAACTCCAAAGCCTCTAGTGAAAACTTGCGCACAATTTCCACAATTTTCTAATAGCCACTGAATGCTGAGCTCAGTTTTAGTTTTGCACTCAGTTCAGTTCAGGCCATGGTCAGTGAAAAATAAAATATAAAACCATGCAACATTTGCCGCATAAAAGTTGCATGACTTTTTATTCCAAAACTTGGCTTTCACTCGAGCGGAAGTGCTTTCGACGCCATTTTGCGGTTAGCTTTTATGGCGTTTTCAAAGCCTATACGCCTCCATATAAATTTTTGTATTCTTTGTTTTTGTGCATACCCAAATGCAATTGAGTGCAACGTCAGTTTTTCTCATAAGCATGCATCAACATGAATGGACAGGCGCGTACGTGCTCGCTTTGCACAGGGCCAACTAGCTCAGACAACACGCACTTTAACCTGCACTAAACTAAAGTTCAGCTAACGAATGGTTAATAGAGCCATAGAATGGGCCTATAAATTGTTGCAAAGAACCATCATGAAATGCCTTAACTTGATTTGCTAGCTGTTCGCTCTTCGCTGGAATGATGCTGATGCTAGCATTTTCATTTTGATACTCTACATAGAGTAAAACTATTAAAAGTTTTTTAGGAAATTTGTAACTGGTAAATACAATTTAAAGCAAATTTAGAGGCATACCCAAAAACTTTACGTTTTAGTATAGAAAATTTAAAAACAGATTCAAAGCTAATTATAAGTTGTTGACTTTGTAGAAATTCGTGAGCTTAAAATAAATTTTTGTTTTTTAAGATGCAGTTTAATTAGGGTGTTCACTTTGTAGAAAAAAAATGCATAAAAACATGAAAAACTCTAACAACGGGGTGTGAATATATTTTCGAAAAACAGGTTTTTGGTCGCTTATTTCAGTTATTCTTCAATATCTCGTGAACAACATCGTGTATCGACATGGCAGATCGAAAGGAATTGATGTGATCTTTACAGTGATATATAATTTTGTACAGATCAAGTAAAAATTATACAAGTTACAAGCAACCAAATTCGAAAAAAAGTGTAATATTTGGCCATTTTTCAAAATGACAAATTTTCGGCTTGCTTTTATTATGTTAAGCTTTTAGCTGAAAGAGAATTCTTTTACGAACATTGCGAGTCTAAGATCTTCGAAATCGGATAGGAACTCTAGATGTTATGGAACCTTTCATGTCGATACAAAATAATGTAAGCCAAGTAATTAATAGTATATGGTAACTGAGCTTCAACTTAAAATGTGTGAATATTAAATGTACTTGTAACTAAAGGGTGTTTGAACTATGACGCTACGTCTTTAACATTTCTATCTCCATTTGCATTTTTATTTTTGCCTCTTTTTACACAGTTGCCTTCATATTTTTGTTCGGGCGCCGGCAATGGCAAACATTAGGCCAGGACCAGGCATAGAGTTGGCAACAGATGCCCAGCCAAGCGAACTGAGCAGCCGACATCTTTGCTGTCCATTAAATCTGCCTCAATTTACTTGTGATTGACATGTTTATAAGGGTCGCCAGGGCTAGCCATAACAGTGACCCTTTTTCAACATACAAACATGCTATATCCTGTCTAATATCCTTACATACTTACAATAAGTCAAGCTTAAAAATGTCTCTTCAGTTTCAATAAATCTCAAAGAGCTACATTAGGCAATATTATAAGTCCTTAAACGGTGGCCCACTCAGTAAGAGAATCCACGACAAATAAAAAAAGAGAAGAAATCAATTTGCAATTAAAAGTTCCCACGTTCGAACATAAATAAAAAAGGAGTAAAAAAGAAAACGCGAATTGCATGCTGAACACGCATGTTTTTTTCTTTTTACTTTTTTTTTAATTCTGCAACGGAAAGACACTCACATGAACAGGTTTATTTTTTTTTTCACTCTCTTCTGTAAACGGAAAGCAGCCATAAAAAGCTGGAAACGTGCAAGTAATCAACAGAAGGCAAAATACGAATAACCATAGTAAAAACAATTGATATGCGAAGCAAAACAAAAACAAACAGAAACAGCGGAGAACAAAAAAAACAAATAAAGGCTGACACGTGAATGCCAACGCGGACACGAGACTTGCATTGCGTTAGCTCAATATGCCAAATGCAACTTGCAACTCGAACTTGTTTGGAGATCAAACGAAATACTTTGTTAAAGCTTCCAAGTACCAACTAATTACTTAAATATCTTAATTTAACATTTTAAGGCCCGTACGCAGCATGCAAAAATTCCGCACGAAATGTCAAAACTTTATATAAAAAAATATCCCAAAATAGGGAATTTTTTTTTTATATGAAGTTTTGACATTTCGTGCGAAATTTTTGCATGCTGCGTATGGGCTTTTAATAAGAAAAGATGTGTGCAAGATAAACCTACATTGGGGTATTTGTCATTTAAAAACATTCAGCTTTCAAAATACACTTCGATTTCCAAACAAGACGCATCTGGAATTTATCACAAGTAGTAGCCTTATAAGCGCCCGCTCTTCTCTTAGCCTAGACTTAAAAGTCCTTTTGTTTCTATAATGCAAGCAAAACCAATATCGACATTAATCAGCAAACATATTCCAAAATTCTGAAAACAATTACGGGGCACCGCGGGATCTACAGAACGAGCATATTTACAGAGACCTGCACATCAAACTCTTAAAAGAAATGAAAAAAAAACAAGAAAAACATCAAATTAAGCTCGCTTCTCATCCAAATCCTCTTCTAAGATCTCTAAACGAATTGACTGCACCGAATAAGGACCATTTTACAACAAAAAAATCCTTTAATAATTTTAAAGTAAATTAAATAAGATTGCATTAACTATTGTTAGTCGCTAAAGAAAAAATTGGAAATGCTAAAAATAATAAGGAATCAGAAAAAATTCCCCTACAATAAATTTTTTCTTCCTTTTTCATACTCTATGTTGATCTCCACATTACGAATTTTAATAAAACGAATTTTTTTGTAAATATAACTCGCAGTTTTTGTAACAGATTAAACTCACTTGCGTTTTTTTTGCTCATCGTATATGGAATTTTTTCGTTACGCATTTGAATTAGATTTCATGATGAGAAAAAATTACAGCATGTAGTCGTGCTCATGAAAACAAAGGCCAATAAAATTTTCGATCTTTTTTTTCATTTCATATGTTTGGTGCTCCCAATTTCACCAAATGGAATTTGGATATTTTTTGAATCCGATTACTTTGTTGCAAAAGAAATCAAATCAAGTTGGCAAAATGGTTACTTAAGTGTAGGTACGTATTTTAAACTAAAATAATTTGTTAAATATTTTTGTTATTCTTAGAATTATTGATTATTATTATCAGCAAATTTTATTGGTTTTCATTTCTACCTATCCGCGACGACAGGCATTAAAAGCAGAATTTTAGGAAACTCTCTCTTTGATGACATTGATGGATTCTTCATTAATTGACGTTTTTCAAACACTTAGGACTTAAGGTATAATTTTTGATGATTCTTTTGCATAAGTCATGCTGGTTAAAAAAGGCAGAAAAAAAATTAGAAGCATGACTTTTTTTACTCCTTTTTTTAAAGCACAACTACACAATTAGAAATTGCAATGCTAATGAAAATTAGATCCCGCAAATTTTTTTTTTTTCGATCCGCCATTGGTTAGGATTACTTAAATAAAGCTACAAATTTAGAATAATAAACGAAAGAAATTTCAGCATAAGTGCAAACCAATTTTGTATCCATATAACATCTAGAAGAAAACGAAAAAGACCAAAGAGTATACATATACCAAAAAAATTGATACATAACTATTGCTCAGGTCCACAAAAACAAGTGATATGCACTTAACATGTAACAAGGCTAGGCATATGAATTTTGAGCAAAAGAGTCCGAATTCGACTTGCAAAAAAAACCAAACACCCAAGGATTTCGATATAGCCTCCAAACACCCAAAACATTTTTTTTAGAATGTCACTTCAGATTTTTGAGATAGCCTCAAATAAAGGGCATTTTCGAGGTTACAAAAAAAAAAAAAAAAAATCAGAGATAATCAAATAAAAAATACTATTTTGGACGCCAAATCGCCTCAGTGGCAAAATCAATATAATGCTTTTCAAAATTTGGCGGACCAACTTATTCAATAAAAGATGTTTCATTGGACTTTCAAAAACATTACTGTTTGTGACTTAGGCTCAGAATTAAATAAAATTAAAATTAATATCTTTGCTTTGTAACATAACATACTTTTTTTTTGAGACAATCTTAGCGAAGAGAAAAAACTGCATGTCAATGAGAGCGACTAAACTTTGCCTCTTATCAAGATGCGATCTCACTTACGAACCTAAAGTTTGACAGTTTCGCTCTCACTAAAAATACTGCTCAAAAGCTTTAAAAGCTTAACAATATGTGACATTTGCTGCTTAACTGTGTACATAGTCGGACGTGCACTGCTGCTAAAATATTCCAAAGCAAAAATTTTAAAATGAAATTAATTTAAAGACTATTATCAGAAGTACTACTTGAAAAATAAAACACGTCTAATCCCTGCTGTAAAGATTTTTACGCAAATCAAAGGTGAACAAAAGCGGCGAACAAAGTTCAAGCAGTGAGATGGGAACTTTATCACTGAACGACGTAAGTAGACGCAGAGCTTTGAGACGCGCAATTAACAGCTGTTTTGTTTGTTCGCTCTTTGACGCTCTCTTTCAATTTGTTTACTTTACACTATTTAACAAAATATTTTAAATCTTTTCTAGTATGAAGATGTGCGCATTAATGTTCCTTGGGGTTTCGTAGAGGGGCGTTGGTATGGCAATAAAAATGATCGCCCTATACTGGCTCTACATGGCTGGTTGGACAACTTGGGTAGTTTTGATACTCTGATACCGCTGCTGCCTGATTATCTTGGAGTGCTGTGTATTGACTAACCGGGACATGGGCGTTCCTCGCAATTGCCGCCCGGCATGCGTTATTTAGTTTATGACTACATTTTAATCATACCACGCATTATGGACGAATATAAATGGACGCGTGTCTCCTTGATGGGTCACTCAATGGGTGGCTACATAAATTTTCTATATGCTGCGCTGTCACCTCATACTGTGGACATGCTCATTTCACTAGATATTGTCATACCAATACCTTTGTTGCCAGGCTATGTGACCACTTTGGGACGTAATCTTGAAAAACAACTGCTTGAGGAGGAGCGCGCCGAACAGCTGCATTTAAAGGAACCACCTTCGTATACCATATCGCAGCTCTGCGAAGCGGTTAGCAAGGGCAGCAATGGCTCAGTGCCAGCGGAATTTGCACATCATCTGCTATATCGCAGCATAACCAAATCAAAGATCTATCCCGATAAATATTACTTCTCACGTGATGGTCGCGTCAAATACTACAGCCAGTTTAACATGGAGCTGGGCTTGGCTGCGGAGATGGCAAAACGCATTAAAAACAAGCCATATTTGATCATTAAGGGTTCCAAGTCGGAGTTTATTAGATCCTATTTTTCCGATGTGCTTGCTATTTTAAAAGAACAAAATCATTATGAGTTTTATGAGCTAGAGGGCACGCATCACGTGCACTTGCATAGTGCTTCAGCATGTGCCAAATATATAGTACCATTTATAAGGCGTTATCGTCCACCACCTCTTTACAGCTGGTCGCTGGTGGATAAGGAAGCCGAGCTTAGTCATCAGCAACAGCGAAAGGCTCAGGAGCGTTTTTTTGTAAGTCAGCAAAAACGTCACGCCATAAAGCCTAGCAATAAACTTTAAATAAGTCTGAATTTTTAATAAAATTTGTATAGTCAAACTGAATATGATAAATGTTTTTTAAGACAACGCGCCATAAACAGCTGACTAGTTTGATAAGACTTGTAGGATTCGAGCAGCAACACGCAGCATGCAACTTGCTGTTCGAACAAGTTTGATAAGCTGCCAGCGCAGGCGCGTTTCAGCAGCTGCTTGGATCAGTCTAGCGCGCGTGCCTTAAGCTGGCGGTTGTGTGGTGTGAGTTTGCTCTGTAGCTTTTGGCTAAAAATGCAGTGAAGTGTTTTTTTCATTAATTTGAAAGTAAGCGCTAAAGTGAATTTAAGCACAAAAATAAAAATACAGCTTAAGGAAACATAACTACCCATTAAAATGTGCTGCTCTTAAACAAAAATCTATAAAAACCACTGCATTAAAAATCGATAAAAATAAAACCAAAATAATTTAAAAATAAATAGCGCTGTATAAAATTTGTTAAGAACTTTTTATGAACTTTAGCTTATGGGTTTTTTTTATAGCTTGACAGTTCTTAACTTTTCAATTAATTTGACAGCCAACACAAGCAGTTCGTTTTTTGCATGCCCGTGCACGCTCCACAAAGATCTTATCTCAATATATATAATAATAATAAAAACAAAACACAAAAACAAAAACGTGAATGAGAAAAAAAGAGTTCTAAAGAAAGTTAACGAAATTGAAAAACTCGACGGTTGCTTTCGAGCCAACTGACGGCAGCAGTAAGACTTAAAAACTTTTTCTTGCACCTTTCTTGGCCATTTACGTGTTTTTAAAGCCACAAAAAAAAAGGCCTGAGGTGTGCCGTCAAAAATTAAACAAAAGCGGGCTATACAAGCCTTGGGCCTTTTTATTATTATTTATTTATTCGTTGACTTCTTGTTGGTTTTTAGTCAAGTTTAAGTTTTGTGCCTAGTAAGCAAAGTCATTTAAATGATTTTGTTGCTTTTGTTGTAAACTTTTTGGTTTTTTTTAGTTTTTTGGTTGACATTTGCAAAAATGTTGTTGCTACCTAGTTGAAAACATGAAAATCAAGTTTCAATTTAATGTCAAGTTATGGCAATTAATTGTAATTCAATGCGGAAGAGTCGAGAGAACCGCTAAGCGTGCAACAAGTTGCATAAATGTCATTAATATGGCTGAGCAAAGCAGGCAGCAGGCTAACAGCTTACATATATTCTAATAGATACTTGACAATTACTGCATACATATGTACTTATTTATGTATATATACATATATACAAAGTAATAGTTATAGATATAGCTTGTAGCAGTGCTGATTGGGCCGCACGTCTTTGAACAGGTTGCATGCCTCAAGTGGTGCAAATTGCCTAACTTGTTGTTGCTGTGCAGTTGTCAAGTTTGTTTTAAGCCACGAAACGGAGCAAGTTTCAAAGCTGCAGCCACTTACGCATAACTGTAAGATAGACTATAAAATGTTTTTCATATAACTAAGAAGTGGGCACATTGCAGTCCGAACATAACGAATATAATATACCCCTTACGCTTAACTTGAACTTATTGAAGATAATTCACATGGCTTCTATTCCAGTTGCGCTTAAGTAGTTATTATTTAAGGTGTAAACTTTGAAAAACTTTTGCGGAGGGCTTGAGGGTGGCAAGGCTTCATTGTTTTAATAATTTTTTGGGGTGTTTTGATGTGCAAGTTCCGCTGAAAGAAGTTCAAGTTCGCAAATTTTTGCATACTACTAACGCAACTCTTTAAGTGTTTCAAATAATTATGGAGTTCTACATGAAATACTCAAACTGTTGGCAGAAAATGGACGACATTTACAGTAAAATATAATGCAAGTGATGGACTTGAGCAGAGAAATAGAGACTTGGCCAAATCGATTTTTATTGATGTCTTGACATTTTTGTGCATATAGGGTGTTTTTTTCTTTCGTTTTTCTGAATGCTGGCATCAGTTTTGTGTTCAGTATTGAAAAAAATTTTCTGTTGTTTACTTTGCTTCTAAAAGGCTAAAGTTGATGCAGTCTATGAGTCTGTAAAATTAAGAATTGAATAATAAATTTATTTAATTTATTAATGTCGGATGGGCGTTGTTAAAATAAACCTCTTAAAAAGCATCCTATACTTTGTTGAGTCCGACTCGTTTTCTTTTTGATGCACTAACTTAAGATACTTTCTAGCCTTTAACTAAAGTGTATAAGAACAGGATTTACACATGCCAAAGAAAGGTGTGTGTGTGTTCAAGTGTGTACCAAAGTGTGCAGGTGTGTGTGCCGCGCCCCTTATCAGTCAGCGGCAGCAACAAATTAAGTCAAAGTTGTTGCAACTGCCATCGTGGCATAGAAAATGCTTAGCTGGTCATCAATTTGTGCCAATGTAGTAGTAAGCCTGCAAAAATTGTTATTTGAAAAACATACGAAAAAAAACTTCACAATTTTCCATTAGCCACGGCAACAACAACTACTGCTGTTGAACAAACATGGAAATAGTGAAAATCATGTGAGTGGAGCTTGCAGTTGGCAGTCGTCAGTCGTCAGACCCGGTCTCAGAGAGTCTGGAGTTTTAGAGCCCAGAAACAGTAAGGTGAACTAAGTGGCCGACCATGCAACTTGTCAAACGTGTTCCGCGGCATTGGAAAAGCATTGTAAAACAACAACAGCAACAACAAAAAACCGTCAACAGCACATAACTGTGACGCTGCGACTCGTATTAATTTTCAGTTAACAAAAACACAAACGTTTTTTTATTAAAAAAAAAAAAAAGATAACAAATACCGCGCTTTGAAACAAACTTAGAATAATCATAAATGGAAATGTTGCAGCAGCAGATTATTCAAAAGACTCAACATGAATATTCTACTTTATAGAGATGACGGTTTCAAAAATTTAAACAAGAGAAAAGCGGCCTACCTCCAACAACGGCTTGGATCATAATTAAGAACCGTTGACGGGTTGTACACAAAATGGAGGAAGACGTCTTGAATGCCTTGCAGACGCGTTGCGCTTATCTCTGTGGCGGCTTTGATCGGGACAAGAAAATCATATTCATTGTAAATATCTTTAATGATTTGCAACTGTGGAATCGCCGCTGCCTCGAGCTAACACTGGACTATCTCAAACGTTCGCTCAGGTGAGTCTTAAACATTCTTAAATTTGAAACACGCAAGCGTTAAGTAGTCCAATTAAGCTAGGGAAATGTTCATGAAACTACTTCTATAGTGTTTTAAGCTTAATATTTGAAAGGCACGCACTTTGTGGAAGGCGTGGCACATGCTTATAACAGTATTTATCATGTTACTCGGTAAGAAAGCTGAACCCAAATTGATTACGTCAAGTTTTTCATGAAATGGTGCTTAACAAAAGAAAAAAGGGTGAAATAGTGAAAATAGAAAATATTAAATGTCTTACTCGTGAATAGGCATATTACACTAGTGCGTTGGTTACACTCAGGATATCCCGACTAAAATACACACTGTACTTACCTCGCTATCTTCAGTATTTGTCCCATTTAATAATACTATTGTGTGTGGTGGTTCTCCCGAAAAATTAAAAGATTGTTTGAATCTAAGTTTACATGAGTCGGGTGGCTATTTTGATAACTAAAGCTTGCGCATAAACAGGCAAAATGGTAAAAAAAAAAAATTGTATACACTATACCGATAATAAACAAATTGGTAACGGTTTGGCAATATTTAGAGAATCGATATTGAATAATTAGTATCGACCTCGAACTGTACGATTTTTAAAATATGGGGACGACGTAGTAAAGGTTCATCAATCTTGAGGTTTTTTTTTAAATGCAAAAAACCACAAAAATTTCAAATGAAACGGAAAATCTTTATTATCAATAGAAAGAACAATTCTTGCCATTCAGTTTTTAAAGATAATCCCTTTCAAATGTTGGCCGCAACTGCGACGTAGCTCGTCCATGCGGAGGTTCCAACTTTCGATGACGCGTTCGAGCATAATCGGCTAACACGGGCTATGTTGGCCTTTAATGCTTCAATCGTAGCTGGCTTATCCACAAACACTTTGAACTTCACATAGCCCCAAAGCAAAAAGTCTAATGGTGTGATAGATATCACACGATCACCAATTCACCGGTCCGGAGCGAGAAATTAATTGCTCCACGAATTGGTTCCATAAAATGACCTAAGCGCGCGAAAAACATTCTTTACACAACGCGAATTTTCGTAATATAATTGTACGATTTGTAAACGTTATTCGGCTGTAAGTCTGTCTATTCATGATAAAATGGCAATGAAAACACATGGCAACAAAAACCCTCTTGAAAAAAAACTCAAGATTGATGACCCTTTACATACATAGCTTTTTTTTTAGTAATTTTGACTCAAGCCAAAGTTCTCAACCGATAAATAAATTTGCGTGAGTCATAAAAAAGGTTAGGTCTATAGCAAGTTCCAATACAAAAGCTAGAAAACTGCGGAAGCTTTTTTCTAAATACTGAGAAAAGAAGCTCTCAAGCTCTGATAGTCTCCGATATCCGTTTTTTCATACTGGCTACCAGACTGACAGACTTAAAGAAAAGACGCCCTGAAAACCGAGCTTTCGGACTGCTTGACTGCTCCCAATGACGCTTAATAACAAAGCTTTTGACGTGATTTCCGCAGTATCTTATATCATTGTTTTACCCTGTGCACAATGTACAAATATTTAATAAGTTGTTGCGAACAAGCAAATAGAGACATCTGTGCATTGTTGATCAGCAGGAATGACATGTCTCTTCGTCCGTATAAACGCAAGTATCTCGGAGCTATACAAGCAAAAATTTTTCTAAAAGATTCGCACATTGTGCAGACAGACCAAGTTTGTCCATATGTGTAGAAAAATAGAATATGCTTGGACAAAATTTATCAACACACGCTATATTTTTATATTTTATTGATTTATTATCATCGAAATTAAGTTAATTAATCTTTACGATTTGTTAATCTTTGCACCCTTGGCCAAAGCATTCTCGTTAGCAACATTTGGAATTCCTGAAAGCGTTGCGAAATGCGTTGATTTATCTTCAGATACTTTTCCGAAAGTTTGTTATAGAACAACAAAAAATCGGAAAATGTTTTCCTCTGGTCCTTATTGTTTTTTTTGAGCATTTTTAATAATTGTTGGTACTATTTTACTGATTATTCTAAATTGATATGAAGCAACTGGATTGATGAGTTTTTAGGGTAAGTGTCACTAAAAGAAATAAACAAAAAGGATTTCTTTTATACGAAGAAAAGTAGGCATGATTAAAATCATGTTACTTTAATTTTCGATTATAATAATTTATTTGGTATTGAAGCGAAATATATGCCTTTTTCAAAGCTGTAACTTTGGAATGGTAGAAAATATTTTGCTTTCAAAAAACAAAAGCAATATGTGACTGGCCAAGTAAAGAGTCCAAATGTCAAGTTGGGTTATTCTATCATTTATATTCTCAAAGATACAGGCCTACCAACAGACAGATAGACAGACATCTGTCAATTTCTTGTGTTCTAGCAATATCGAGGATACCTACAAAAATGTTACAAACATTGGCACAAACTTAATATACCCCTTACGTTAAAGTACAGGGTATACAAATTGATTGCTCCATAAATATTTGACCAAAGTTGAACCTAGAATTCATAAAAATTGGCTGTTATATTCCGAATATGTAAACTAGAGGCTATAACAGTTCTTTAAGATATGTTTCCTCGCGCTATCAACAATTTCGCTAATAAAAAATCACATATCGCACAAGTTTCGTGCTGACTAGTTCTAGCTTCAGTACCTGCTTAATTTAAAACTCTTTCAACATTTTTTCCATCATAATTAAGGTTTTTTTTCTTGCCATTGTTTTGCTTAGTTTCCTTATAATATCTAAACTCTGATTTAATATTTTAAGCAAGCTTTAATTAATATTTTTATATTATTTCGGCAAATAAAACAAATTGTAAGTATAATATAAAATATGTTTCAACTGATTTTAAGAAAGGGTATATCCAATTCACTGCGGCATTGCTCTAAGACGTTTATCAAAGCAAACCACAAGCAAATTTGTATTTATTTTTTTTTTTTTTATATTTGTGGTTTTATGACTCGCAATAAAATTAAGTTTTTGTTTAGTTTGTTGCCTATAAAACAAAATCAAATAATTTATAGTTTTTGAAAGCGCGTTTCAATCAATCAAAGGCTTTTGCGACCGTTGCTAATTAGAGATACAACAAAAAAAATAAAATACAACAAGTATACAAGTATAAGATAAACTATTATAAAGTTGTATGCATTAATGAGCTACTTTATTTTTTAACATTAACCTTTTTCCTCGATCAACCATTGTCTCTCTGTCTCTGAATGCTCTCACAGCGCTGCTATACTGCAAAATGGTGTCACCGTCATAGTTAACGCCCAGGAGAGCAGCTCACGTATAACGCGCACACATGTACGCACTCTATACGCGCTCTTTGGCAACGGCATTAGTGTCGATTTATATCTAGTCAGAGCGGAGGGTTTCTGGGAGAAACATGTGGAACCATGCGCCAAGTCACAAATCAAAGGCGAGGTAAGCGTTAACCTAGATTTCATGTTAATTTTATGCTCAATTGAATTTACCTTCTAACTTGTTTGTTATAGCCACTGGTTTTGTCCAAGGCACGTCTGGCCAAGTTCATAGAAACAAACAATTTGCCCGAGGAGCTGGGCGGCACGCTGCAATTCAATTATGATCTGTGGCTGCAACAGCGCAAGGTAAGCGTAACATTTTGTCGCTCGACTAAACAAACATGATCGCTACAATTAACTCGGTTTTGCTACGTTGCAACAACAGGCCATCGATGAGTTCAGCAAGACGCATGCCCTTACCCAGAGCGCTATGGAACAGCTGCTGGTGCTGCTGATCAGCAGCAAGTCATTGCGTCCAACGGAAGCGGATGTGGAGCTTAAGAAATGCGCACAGTTGCATGCACACGTGCAACGCAGCATTGAGGCGGCCATTGAAATGGGTAAGCCTTCGATTTGTTGCGCAAGTTGAAGCAGTGACAAGTGAGTTTGTTGCAAGTTCGTTGCTTAAGTCTTTCGCTTTGAAAACTGTTCCAAGCTATTTGCGCTGTCAATTAATATAACTTCAATGCCTGTTGCCAATCGAAACGAGTTTGCATGCTTAAGTTGACATAGAATATATACAATGGAAAAAAGGCAAAAAAGCTACAACAAATATTCAACATCAACAACAACAACCACTCATACACGCATTGCGTGTTTCAATTAAAAATTGAAATGTTTAGCAAACTTGTTTTTTCGATTTTGCTGTGGGTTTTGAGTATACTCTCTGTGGTTACAAAATGATTCCAAAGAGTACTTAAGATTTGTCTGAATGTTTGCGGCATAAGCTATAGGGTAAGGGGACTAGGGTAAAAAACAAGGCTTATCTAAGGGTTTATACAATATAAGATGTCTTTAAAAAAATGTGAGCTGAAAATACTCGTTACGATATACTTTTTTTTATACAGTCAAGCTTAAGCTTAAGACAAAGTTTTTAGAATAAATGCATAGAAAATAAAGACACAAAGTCAGCTTTGCCCTAAAACACGAGCTTACAAATTTAAGGGTCATCGAGTGAACCTTCGTGTAAAAGCGTTTTTTAGGATAATTTGGGGTCGAGAAACACGAAAATGGCAACCTATTTTTTGCTTAAACACCGTTTTCGAGATATTTTCGAAAAACATGTTTTTGAGCACTTATTTCAGTTATTCATCAAAATCTCGTGAAAAAAGAGAATTCCTTTACAAACATTTCGAGTCCAAGATGTTTAAAATCGGTTAAGAACTGTAGATGCTATTGAAAAGGTTGTCATTTTCATGAATAAAACAAAAAAACCGGAAACGGACACACTGGTCGTTACGGCAGTAATTTGCAGTTATTCTACGGTTGCGAATTTTGGAACTGCATGCAGGCCTAAATGCCTTTGTGTTTGTATACTGCTAATAAGAATTTGATGATTTCGGTTAATTTTTTGTAAGAAAAACTTTTAAAGCAAGCCTGTTCATACCACCATTTTCCTGAATTAAAATTCAAATATGAATCTTCATTTAAAAACTTACCCTTTTAATTTTATTTTATGGCGCCCTAAAGTATAAAAGCTGTAACTTAGGGATCATCCATAAACTACATGACGCTAATTTTCGTCAAAATATACCAAAAACTTAATTAAAACATATTGCAACTGAAGGGTATCCCATAGTCGATATAACACAAATATCTACATTCTAACACATTTCTAATTGGCATTTATTTGTATAGAAAAGCTTTTGATAATACCCACACAAAAACAAATCAAAAATTAGTTACACTTAACAACTTTGTAAGCGTGTGTGTAGCTTGTGGGAGTTTCTTTATATGTAGGCGTAATACATGACCTTTCACTTAAGCGGAAAATTATCTACAAAAAAAAAAACAAAACCTTTTCTGTGTTTAACTGCTACACAATGGGTTTTCACTTTTACACTAAAACTCACAGATATACCATCAACTGTTGACACTCTACTAATAAAGAGATTTTTCACTGAAATTGTACTATGTTATAACAAAGCGATTTTCATGCAGGTAATGCGATCTTGTCGCGCTTCAACGAGGTCTACGCACAACCCCCCTCCGTCTATCCAAATGCTACAGTCCACGAGCACACACCTGACACAAGTTCAAACGCAGCAGCAACAACAACAATGGCGGCCACACTGACAGCTGCGGCTGACACAGCAACTCCAATGACGTCAGTTAAGCCTACGCTGCCCCCAGATCTTTGTTGTGAGCGTGCCCGCATTGAGTTGCGTCTTAATGAAACTGAGAAGAAGCAAACGGAGATTCGCACCGCCTGGCTGGATCTTTTGCGTTCGATGCGCGAGGCTCGCGAGCTATGCTCACTGGAGGAAGGTGTGGCCTTTGTCACCAACTGGATACTAAACAATGGTGAGCAGCTGCTCAGCAGGCAGCAAAGTGTGGGCGGTGATGTGCGCGCCTGTGAAGCACTACGCGCGGCACACGACGCTCTTGAGATGGAATGCCGCGATACCTATGGCTGCTATGCCGAGCTGCTCTATAAGATTGAGCGCTTTGCAAGAGAGCATAGCGTGGAGAGCTATGCTTGTAAGGATTTGTTCTCGCAGCGCGATTTTATGCAGTTTGTGTGTAGAGCATTTGCAAAGCGTCTGGAGCGGCGTCGCAATGTGCTGATTACGTCACAACGTTTCTATCGTCTGGTGGCAGAATATTTTCAGAGAACAACAGCGGTGTTTGAGGGTCTGGTCATGATGGGCAGCGATGAGGAGCTTTGCCCAGGCGTCAATGCATTAGATTGGATGGCTGCGGAAAACTCTGAGGCTGCTGTGACTGTGTTGCAACAACTTAAGAGCAGCCAACAAGTATTGAGTAAGTTTGAACCAGTATAAAGCGAACTTTTCAATCATACCTAGTTGCATGATCTTGGCAGACAACATCGAACGCGAACTTGTGCGCGAGGGTGAAAAGCTAAGCGACATGTTGGCCATGCCGGTGAAAGATGCACTCGGTCGTGACCTACACATTGACTATAGCGGCGACATTGCCAATGTGCGCCGAATTCTGGAGGCAAGTCGGGCGCGTTGCCAACTGTTTAGTGATAGTCTGGCACTGCAGAAGCTCACCTTGGAGCAGGTGACACACATTTATACATACGAGGAGGATGCGAAACGTGCTTTGGCCTGGCTGGGGGACCTCTATGCTGTGCTGGTACGCTGTCATTCGCATGTTGGCTGCAACATACATGAAATACAGGTGCAGAAGGATGAGCTGCAGGGGTTTGAGGAAACCGGACGGGTAAGTTTTTCAAGTTGGTCAACAAAAATTTGGTCTCTTTGTTGTTAGTTTAAACTGTTTGTGTAGTGAGAGAGGTGGTATCAGTGGGTCAAAATATTTTTTAGGTGTAATTTAAGTAGTGAATAAAAGCGCTGAAAAGTTTATATTTTGCTTTTTATTGAGCAATAAATGAAGTTAATTATTTTTATTATATATTATATACCTACCTGTACCATAGTATGTACTTAAGACGTTTGAAAAGATTTCATTATTTGGACCTTCCAGATCGATTTTTTCACTAAAAGATTAATTTTAAATTTATAAAAATTGCTTATGATGTCTGACAGATTGCAAATAAATCGCAGTAAGAAATACTCCGATTAATTTTTAGTACAATCGGGACTGCAGACCAGTTAAGAAAGACATGTATCATCTTTAAAGCTTAAACTACACCCTGAAATTCTTCCACTACAATTTTCTTTAGTTTCTTCATTTTTTTTTACAGAGTATTTACAATTATGGCTGCCAACTGTTGGAGGCTTCGCAGACTCTCCGCCTTTCCTGCAAGCTGGACAACGTTTCGGCACAGCGCTGCCTGTTGCAGTTGCAGCGCACTTGGCACAGTTTGCAGGCCATCAGTCAGGAGCAGATGACCCGTTTACGCGTCTCTGCCGTCTTCCACCGCAGTGTTGAGGCCTATTATAGACAGCTGCGGGAACTGCGTCTACAGCTGACGCGTGAGTTCGCCGCGCAGCTGCAACAACAGCGTCAGCAGCATAACCGCAGCAGCAGCGGCATCAGCAGCGATGCCTCTTCCACGCTCTCTCCGGCTGAGCCCAGTCAGCTGTCGAATTGTCTGGACACGCGGTTGCAGCGACATTTGTTGGCACGGGAGCAGCTGCTGGTAGAAGTGGGTCGCATGGTGCGTTTGGGACGCTTGCTTAAGAAGCGGCTGAAGGAGCCGTTTGTTTTGGATGCAGCCACTGGCAAAAGGTAAGCTGAATTCTTTTAATCTTTTGCAGCAAATGAGGCGTAACGAGTGTGTGTGTGTGTGCGTGATGAGTTTTGTTCATTTAAACATCTAAAAACTTTGGACTTTCACTCAAAGAGCAGTCACTCACACAAAATCCCTTTTTTAAAATGCTAAGAAAATTTCTGTAGTAAACACATTTAAAAGCGCCAACGAGCTGTCAAACCAAAAAGCAGAAGAATTTATGAAAAAACACACCAAAAAATCACTCGAAAATGTCACAGAGCAGGCCAGTCTATTTCGGTGCGTGGTCCAGCGCGGTGCGTCGTTTGCTTTACGGAAAATCTCTACGGAAACGCCGGAAAAATTATATAGTATACAATAAAAAAAAAAACCACTGACAAATTGTCACGTTGAGTGTGTGCGGGTCTGCCTTAAAAAACGCCAAGAAAGTGGAAAAAGCGCTAAAAAGAAAAATATATTTATATATATAGATAACCCCTCATGGGGAAATAATAAAAAAACGTGTTTATGAAGTAGGTCATTGGGAGCAAAGAATTTTTGGAAATTTTCGTCGTAACCGCAGTTTGTGCGCCTTAATAATATTAATTATCTCATACACTTATGTGTAATCCTGTGGCGGCAAGTGTATAAATAAGTAAAACTAAGTGAAGTGATCCAATAATTTTACTTGTTCCTGGAACTGTGCCAAACGCGTGTTTACTGATTGCGTCAAGCCAATAGCACTGACTGTGCGCCGTTTGTCAAAATGTTTGCCAGATTTCGAAATTTATTTGCCAAAACCAAAGCCGAAGAGTCCGTAGTTAGTGTGCCCACAATTACAGTAGAGGAGGTGCCATCGAATGTTGAAAATGCTACATCGACACAGAATGCCCAGTTGACAGTACATGCCACAACTTATGTTGCACCTTTGGCACTGGAGGAGGAAGATCTAAGCAAAGATGAGGGTGCAGCTATTAGTGCCTCCACTAATGAGCTGTCCAAACTGCTAGAAGCTATTAACGCAACAAGTCAGCTGCCAGAGCAAAGCAGCGATGATAATGAACAAGAGGATGACGATGATGATGATGATGATGAGACGGCCAGCAGCTCCAGTGTTAGAACCAAAATAACCAAAGCCTCATTAGAGCGTGATATTATAGTTGAGAAACATTTGGCAGCAGCTCAAGAGCAGCCTGCGCCTAGCTTGGCCAAAATCAAGGCGCTCATTAGTCAGGATAGTGAAACATATCCACAAAGTGACTGCACTGATGACTACACGGAGCACACACACTCACATAGCAGCTCACTTGATTCCTTGCCTAATAAACTAGCTGATACTCTAAATAAACAAAACAATTCCAGCGTTGTAGTCGATGATTTGCCATTGGACAGCACTCCAAGTCCGCTGCATGATAGCGGACGTAATAGTGAAGCCAGCGCCGGCAGTGAAACCTTAGTGGATGCGGACGCGGAGTCGTCTAGCTCTACAGTGACTGTAACACCAACGGGCAACAATGAGCTCGCATGTGCGTCTATAACTCATAATTTAGGTGCCATTGCCGAGGTGGCCGAATCTCTGGATGCAGTCATACGTAATGTGCAGCAGGATCCAGATTCTCCGCAAGCAACCGACAAGAAATTGGGCAGCGGTGGCAGTGAGGTAAGATCATAGTTTATCTTGTAATTCTTCATATATAGGGTGGGCCATCCGTTAGTTTGATTGTTAAACACTCATAATTCGGAACCTACCCGTCCAAAGTGATTGCTTTTTAACATATGTATGTATATCAAGTTCAAAATTGCTCAATTTTATACATAGATCGTTTAACAAAAGAACAATGTAATATTTTATATTAATTTTTGATGCTTGAGAAATTAAAAAACATAAAAGAAAACCTTTGCCGCCGTTTAAAGTTATAAAATAAAAGGCCCATATCGAGAAAATTTTATGATTGTATCATCCCCGAGATACACTCCCTGATAATAATTTGGGTAAATTACGAGGTCCTCGAAGTTTCCTTCCCTATGTTACATACATTTACCACTTGTACTGAATATACCCTTTGTAGCTTAAGGTACAGAGTATCAAAACTGTAAGTTAAAGACTAAAAAAATTAAAGTTAAATTAAAAATTCAAACAAAAAACAGATATGAAGAACCAGCTCGCAAATATCTTGTGAGCCCCAAAGAATTTGATTCTCGATACCTTAAAGTACTAAACTAATTAAATATTGCTCCGATTCGAGTATTTTACATCGACTAAAGCATTTTTAAGACCTTGATTTTTATATTGTCAAAGCATTACCAACTAAGTTTAGAAGAAGGAATTTCATTTGGCAGTTTTTCATTTCAACTATAAATATAGAACTTCAGAAACGCAATTTTCGGAACTAATTGCCAAAGGTACTAAGAACTCAAATTACTCGCACGAAGATGCATTTTTAATTAACTAGCAAAAAAAAGAAAATCTTTCCCAACTATTTTTTACTAGAAATTTCTTAAATACTAATTTAAAATATCTTTTACTTAGGACTGGCAATCGCGTTCCACCGAGGATGATTCTTTTGCCACCGCTTCGGAAGGAAACTTTACACCAAACTCCCACTCGTCCTCATTTCAAACGGCCTCAGGTCGAACTTCTTCCTACATAGGCTCAGCCAAGAATTCCTTTGACGAGGCCGATGACTCCACATTAAGCACTTTCGAAATACCTGACTTGCCACAGTCCCCCGTCAATATGTCCTTCGAAAGCTCCGAACTGAGCTATTTCTCCGCACAGCATAGCTCGCCCAGCAAGCAACATGACAACGACCAGGACAGCGTAGACGATGCCACTGAGCTGCACAGCCAAAGTACCACACCAACACCTGACCAGCAGCAGCTACTGCTACTGCCCCAATCACAACCCATCGAATCCGATAGCGAACTAGAGGCATTTGGCCTGACTACAGCCACCACGGAGCTGGCGCGCAGCTCCTCGACAGCTGTCACACCGGAGGTGAGTGCACTGTGTGCTGCTAACTCACTGCCACCGCCTACTAATCCTAGCGATGGCGATCCAAACCAAAAGCCCAACGGGGCCTGGCGCCCTAACAAATACTACGAGAACATAACAAAACAAACGATTAAGGGATTTCTGTGAGAAAGAGAGTCCCAGTGCCAGAGAGCAGTTCTCTTGCCGCCCAACGACTAATTATTCCACGTCATTTGCTTTGCTAGTTGCCCATTTTGTTGTCTAATAGTCTTTATTGCAATTCTTTTATGTTACTTATTTATGTTTGTCTACAAAATTCGGTCAAAATTTATTTGTGCCACCATTAAGCAAAATTGTTTTCTACAGACGCTATTTTAGTGCATGAGCTAAGACGGCTTTTATATTTATTTTAATAATGTTTTATTATTGTTTATAGTTTTATTTATTAAAATTAAATTATTATTTTTATAATTGAATTGCTTTTTAAATTAGAGAATTCCAAACTATATTTAGAACCTATTAATTAATATTATAAAAAACTTAATTAATTTGCAATATTATTATTATTATTTATACATGTTTGATAATTAAACCAATGTTTTAAAAATAAAGAGTAATAAATGAAAATTTCGTTAGCCAATGAAATATTAGTTTTTAAACAGGCAATATTATGGTATTCAACTGGAACTTGAATATTTTTGTTTTTATAGCTTTTATATACCTATATTGTCTATTTGATGTGTTTTCTTAGATAATGATCATCTTATGTTCTGTAAATAGACTTTGCTCCAGTTCTGACCAAATTTTAAGGCAAAATGTGACAAAGTTGTGTAAACCAGAGAATTTTTAATCCACTTTGGGCATAATTAGCTGATTTTTATGAAGCATTGCGCAAAGTTGAGCAAAGTGGTGACCTACAAAATAATTCTAAGAATCTAAGATATATGAATAATTTAAAAACACAAACCACTCAATTTATTAACAATGCATTTTAAAGAAATTAATTAAATTAAATTTTTGGCAATTTAAGATATGCCAAATTTGCGACCATGTTTTGTGAATGTGGTAAACCAAAATCCAAAAAAGTGTTGCCCCATTTTTTTTTTGGCAAAATTAGTGCATTGCTGCTAAAACCAAAAGTAATCTGCAGAAAGTTATTTTGGAAGTAAAATATATGGCGGGTAGGAAAAATTATTGTGAAACATTTATTAAAAAGACGTCTATTATTTATTGTGTGCCGCTAGGGACCAACAATCTGTTCAAATAATTATTTATTTAATTAAAAAAGGTTGGATTTCAATTTCAAATTTTTGTTAATAACACTAGTTTACAGCAAAATGTATCCTCAACATGTTTTACTCGTTTCCGTAGTTAAATGGCACGCAAAATCCGAAAATGAAGTCCAAAAATTTTTGTATGGAACGGATTTCGAGATTAAAACATGTTGAGGATACCAAAATTTTTTAAAATTTGTAAACTAGTGTAATAATAAAAGTTGACTACAATTAATTTTTGTAAAGTTTACCACAAAAATTGGCAGAATACCACAATCAGTAGGAAAATACTTCAAATGGAGCAAAATATACCATATTTTGTTTGTAGAGACACACTGTTCGTTCTTACAGACTTTCCCAAAGTGTTATTTATATAAGTGTAAAAAATATGTATTTATTTAAAAATTTTAAATATTGGGAAATGTGATGATGGCCAAAAGATGATCTTTTAAGTTTTTATACGTACTTGGTGCAAGCATTTAATTGTCGCACAAATTTTTCCATCTTTGTAATAATATGGACTATTTTCTATTTAATAATGCGAAGAGAGATATGTGGGACTTAAAAGCTAGCCGTATTCACAATCCCTTTAATTAAAAACTCAACACTGGGTAATTGATGAGCTTTCGAGTGACTGCACTTAAGCTTTTAGGTTACTAATTTAGAGAAAACGAAGAAAGTTTGTTTAATATATCTTTTTTTTTTTGGTATTAAATTGTGTTTTTTTTTAATTACAATTATTGAAAAATCTTAACCAACCTCAATAGCTTCAGTATGTCTAAAATCCCTTTTAAATAAATTCTAAATCAAAATTAATTCGTTGTGCTGCCAGCAGTAATAAAAAAATTAAGAAATTTTATTTTTTATTTTTTTTAAAGTTTTTGCACCAAATCGATTGCGTTCATATTTACACCATATAAAGATAGGAAAAAAAAGGATTTAAAAATAAAGAAATGATGATTGATATATTTAAGTAACGGACCAAAAAAAAATTAGCAAAGCTTTATATTCTTTTGATAAAATATTTTGGTTGAAAAAAAATAAAAATGATAACTTAGATAAATGTTTTGTTTTTTTAATTAAGAATTTGTTGAATTTAACAACTGAAATTTTGTAACATTTTTTTTTAACTAAAAAAAAAAATATCGGTGAAATTTTGCATGTTTTTGTGTAAAATTCAGCCATGTTCTAGACATTACGCTAATATATACATATTTTGAGCTGAAAGTCGAATTTTCTTTGTATATTATTTTTTCAATGCCAAAACTATTGCATAATTTTAGGCTGTCATAGAAAATGACGCTTACATGCTCTTAGCTTAACCCATGTGCACCAGAAATGTTTAATAGCTGCATCTAAAAAAAAAACGCACTGTCCCTTTCTTGTTGACGTCATAATAATTGTCAAATGTACAAAATTTATGTCACTGTGTGGCCCAAAAGTTAACAAGCTCAAAACACTTTAAACGCTTTCAATTATGTGAAATGTGATCCATGGCGCTGTCAAAGTTTGGGGGAGCAAAGCGCGCTCAAGTGGATCATTAATCTCAATTAAAATAGAATGAGTAAACATTTGAGTGTGTGAAAGAAAGGTCACTTAGTGAGAGTGAGTGTATAGAAAGAACGTCTACACAGAGAAAGCGAGTTTTTCACACAAGATTAGACGCAGTCATGGTTGTGGTCTAAGACAGTAATCAAATCAAGTTAACCGAGAGAAGAAATATTGAGCCAGACAAGAAATACTTCACAGCACGCAGTGCAACGTCGAAGTTGTTGATGGCGCTTTGTTCGTGACTTGGCTGGCAAATCTGCGAAAAGCTGCCACCAAATGGTTCGGACACAAAGCGGTGCTGAAAATATAATTCAATAAATTTTGCTGTGGAAAGCAAAAAATAAAAAAAATAATAATAACACCAAACGCTGATTGCAACGCAGCGGCATGCAACGCAACAAGCACGAACATGCCAACTAGACGCCAACTAGTACGGGAAGACGAAAGCTGGTAGTTGGCAATTGCTTGCCACACGCATTTCGTTGGCTCAAGTGGCGGAAAATGCTGCGCAGACGCAGTTGATGATAAAGTGCGGCGAAGGCGGACAGTGCGTTGCACAGTGGTCGAAATTGTTGATTTATGTAAAACTTATTAGTGAATTTGTAAAATATTTGAGGGGCATTGTCTGTTTTGTTTTAGGGTATAGTATGAGTACAGAGAACCATTTAAATGGTTTATTTTCGAAATAGCTTTTTTTGACATAAATCCGAAGCTACAGTATCAGATAAACACAAGTAATTGAGTTTAATGCTCCATTGCGTTTTTCGGACTTTCTTGGGTAATCTTGATTCTTGTGGTTTTATTGACATTCTCAGATAGGAGATGCCTCAACTTTTATAATATCCATTGCATGGATAAATATGTCGTGTTTGGAACGAGGAATAAAAACCAAGGATGTTTTTTGGGAAAAGTTGCCAATAATAGCGCAAGATTTTGTATATTTCACGATCAATAAAAGAACTACCACACCAAGCACACCATTGAATTTTCAAAGTTCCACTTCACTTAAGACTTATGTTTGGTAGTATATAACACAGCGAAAATAGTTGTTTAATTAGTAATACATTTATTTATTGAAGTGTGCTTTCATTTTTTGTAAGAAAAATCAGTGATGCGTTCCAAAAAGACGGGATAAATAATATGCATAGCATCAATGTAATATATATTGATAATTATAAATGAGCAGAAACACAATTTTGAAATTGAAATTTATTTTAACTCGGTCGACCATTTCGACCACTGCGCGTTGGGGCGGATATCTTGACCATGATGCTGATGAGAAAAAGGGCGTTTTGAATGCGGGCGGGCGCCGCTCATAAGACCTGTTGTTGCATGCCTCGCATTATGACATGGTCGTTTGGGCTTTTGTACTTAATAGTTGCTGCTGTTGTTGCTTTAATATGAAACGAGTTGCATGTTCTACAAGATACTTGAACATACATATACTATATTGCGACCGGGGTAGCGCACTAAAAATTGAAATCATGAATTAACGACACACCAAATGCCAAGAGCACTTGTTTATTTATGTTGTGTGCAGCCCCGCGCACCTCTGGCTCAAGAAAAAATTAAGCCGGCTGTACAGAAAACAATTTAAAAACTGAGCTTACTGAGCGCCAAGAGCAAAACAAAGCAAAGCTTTCACAAGTTGTTGAGTAGACCGGCATGATTGAGTTAGTTATAGAAGGTGACGCACAGTGCAAAGACGTCACATGATTCAATTTTTTCAGACATGCCCTTTGAACGAGCTGATCATTGATCACGAACATGGTGATCAATCACTCCCAGTAGTTTTTTTTTTTTACTTTTTTTGCCATATTGTTAGAAGCAAATAAATTAAATCCGTTTTTAATTATTTAAATATTTTATGTATCTTTAATTTGTGCCATATGTATAACAGCGAGAGACTGGAGTTAAGACTCCAGTTAAGTTCGCATCGACTAATATATCAATTGCGCCATATCCGTCCGCCTGCTCACGTTGAAGTTTGTTGTATCAGGTTTGAAATATTTTTAAGCCATCCGGTCAAAACTTGTATTTCTATATTACAAAATTGAACAATATCAAATGAAAACTTTTTAAGATAATGTGTCAATTTCATACACCCGGATTCAGTTGTATGTGGCAACCTGTATACGGCGGAGAATGAGCGCCCGATACGCACGCACCATAAATGTATCAGATACAACTGCTTATACGAATATGTACTTATAAATTAATGCGTATTATCATGCAAGCCTTTTGAGCAAATATCGAGAGTCAGACATCTTAAATTTTAACAAAATATGTATATTTTGCGAGTGCGGGTGAAGTTTCTTAAATCAAATTGACATTTTTTTTACATAGCTTCTCTGTAGTAAAATTTCCACAAACCACAAAGGCTATCTCGTCGATGCAAGGCAAGAACACTTTTTGGGATACAGACGATATTTATCAATTTCAGACGCCCTGGTTTAGTTGTTTTGCCTATATGTAATTCATGTGAGCCTAGTAAACAACTAATGTACATTTTTTGTCCAATCAAGCACTATGCGAAACACCTTTTGCAAACCATTTTCCTTAAATCATTAATATTATTGGGATTTTTTTTTCCGTTTATTTTATAACCTTGTATTATCCAAAGGCCTTCCCCAATTGTCTCCGTTTTGCGTGTGCTGGCGCTAATTGGAAACATCTTGCCAAGACAGGTAGATACCTGATCTTTCCATCTCAGAGGGAGTCTCCAAGCAACCTTTCTACCAGTGGGAATCCTTTCGTAGGTTTTCTTGGCTGGAGCATTAGCATCTATTCTCGCCACATGACCTAGCCTACGCAGAAGCTGAAATTTTATACGCTTAACTATGGCTAAGTCTCGTACAACTCGTCGTTCCATCTTAAAGGCTACTCAACGTCAACGCAACAGGGACTTAAGCTCTTAATAAAAATTTTTCTTCCGAAAACTTGTAAGGCTCACTCATCACGGTTCGTCGTCCATGTTTCTGCGAAGACATATGCTTAGGCAGTTAAAAATTGTGAAAATTCAGAGAGAAATTAACTAATGTTCCGTAAGTTCAGTACTGTGACGTCATACGCTCAAACTTTCTTACGCTCTCCAAAGAAGCTCAAAATAAAGGAACTGAGCTTGATGAGCACGAAGAGACAAAGTAAAGCTTTAACAAGTTTTTGAGCGGCCCGGCATTAAATGCGCCGCAACATGTGCGCGCTCTCTCAGCGATCAGCAGTTGTTGTTGTTGTTGTTTTTGTTTTATGCTCATAGCTGCTGGCTGCTTGCTTGTCCATTTCACATCTCTGTGTCAGTCTTGTTCGAAGAGTTCGCGTCGGTTGGTCGTTTGGAATGCGGCGCGCGCGCGTTTTGCTGATATATGCTATTTGCAAATTTCAATCAAAAATGTGTGAATGAAGGATTTGATAAATTTGTTGTTTTTCATTTTGGCATAGAAATGTTAATTAATTTTTTTTGACGCTACATTTATAAAAACCTTAATAAATTTGTAGCTAATGCGCGCGCTGTCAGAGAGCAAACAAAAAATATTTAAATATATGTAATTATACACATTGTGTTTAACAAAAAATATAAAAAATAAAATTGCCGCAAGTTCTGAAGGTCTTACAAAACAAAGCAAATATAATTTATAGATATTTTTTTAAAAATATTATGTATTTGAAAATAGCATGCTGCAGGCCCAAAAATTGTACAAAATGTCAAAATGACCCCCAAAATCGCAGTGTGCAAATTGTAAAACTAGTGCAAAGCCCAAATATTTGCGACTGTCAAATATTTGCATGCTAGACAAACTAATGACATAGTATAACAAAATAACATATTGAAACATGTGTAGTCTTTGGTACTCTTGTAGTGCTAGTCATATAACTAGGCTTTTCCAGCAGAGGCGCTGCCCGCAACATATGTGCACACGCTTTGAGGGCATATGGAAAATGAGAATTGTTTTAGTGTAATGTATTTATATTTAGAATGCCAAAGTACAATTAAAATAGTTTACATTAAGCCAATTGCACAAACACTCGAACTATTAAAATACAAAAATTACCTAATGCCAGACAAAACACACAAATGTAGCCGAAAAAAAAAAAAAAAAAATTCAAATACGACTGCGTATACGTAATTTTTCAAAAATAAATCGCATCATAATTTTATGGCATTTTGTTGTTGTTGTTGCTGTTATTATTATAATTGCTAGTTTGCTGTACAATGCAAAGTTTGCACAAATTTTGAACCAAATCGAATTTTGATTGAAGGCAAACATTAGCAGCTTAAAGGGCAAAGCATTAGATACATAGATACAAATGTTTAGCTACACTTTGACTGACGCACATCCGTGAAATGTAGGGTATTCAGCTCATGTGCTGTGTGTATGTGTGTGTGTGTGTGTGTGGGATTTTGGCAAATAACAACAACAATAATTTTAAACAAAATTACTCAATAGTTTTTGTTGGCGCTGATTTTTAAAAATAGCTCAAATCGAGCATTGTCATCGGAGCGCACAAAGATACTCGAGGCACACGCACACACATACACAAACACATAGTACGCATCAAAGGCGCATAAGTCAGCCAATATGCAAAACATAGTATCTGTGTGTGTTTTAGTGTCTTTGTGTGTATATATTGTGCTTTTTGTACAATAATAAACAGACAACACTTACACACATTAACACAGGCGGCCTCAAGTATGAAGTCATAGTCGATTTATTCGCAATGCTGAGCAACACTGAGCAAAAACTGAGAGGCAACTATGGGACTGCCTTTTAAATGTTGAGAAGATCTACGTAAGACCGGCAGACGATCGAGTGTGTTGATAGCGCGCGCATAGAACGATACGAAATGAAAAACGAATTAGAAAATCTAGCAAAAAGAAAATTCGCATTTAACGAACGAAACGATTTAGTAAACAATTAAACAACCATTTTTTTATGCCTCTCCGCAGAGTTCAAAAAGAAAATGCACATTAACTAAAAGACGCGCGCATAAAATAACAAATAAACAAATAGCAGAAATAAAAGCAACAAAAAATAAAAGTTCAAGAAGATTAAAACGCCCACGCAAAACATACAAACAACAACGACAACAACACGTAGCCGCTAAGCCGGCAACAACATAAAAACAAAAACAACAACAACCACAACGCGACAGCAACACTCAACATACATCACTCATACACATACACACACACACAACATGGAACGCCGTCAAGCGCTAGACTCATCGATGTCTTCACTGTACTCCGGCTCTAACGTCTCCCAGACACCCTCGCGGCAACAACAACAAGATGGTTTCAATTATTCAGCTGCAATGTCATCATCAGCCGCTCCATCGCCAACGCCAAGTCATAGTCAATTGCTGACCCAGGTTTCCAATGGCTCCGAGCATGGCAGTGCCACATCCAGTCGCTTGCGCGCCACAACCATCGGCACCGTTGTGGTACGCTGTGGACCCATACAGCTGGTGATAGCGCTTTTGCAAGTGAGTTCACTCGTATTTCTAGTTGTAGTAGACGCTGTAGATGCACAAGAGATTGTGGCACATAGCCCGTCTGCATGAATTTATTGTACCAGTTGTCACCACCCACCCAACTGGACTTTTGTTTTGCCTGCCTCACATGATTTTAGATATTAGCTGGCGCAGTCGCCGCCAGCGTCGCTGTCATCTTCGTCTTCGCTCCTCATATCAGAACAAGTCTACCAAACCGGCTAGCTGCCTAACTAACTGACAGAACTGACTTGGCCAATTTCCGCGCCAATTAATGCGGCTTAAATGTTGCGTAGCTTTTGACTTAACGAAAGCAAGAGTTTACAGTAGTTGCTCGAAAATAAGAACCATTAGAATCTGGATTAAAAAGCAAGAAGATATTGAAAAGGAACCAAACACTACCAAATGATATATAGCTACTATTTGTCAAGCGGACTTGACGATGAACTGCTTTGTTTCGGGTGCAAATAAAAGCATCATGCCAAATTCCATAGTTTATTTCTGTTGGGAATCGTTTGTAACAATGGAATCTATGAAGTTGTTTTTCCTTTGGGATTCCAGTCCAACGCTGCTTTGGGGAATTCGCCTGCTGGTTTGCGTAAGGTGTGACCAATCCAATTTGGAACACTACCCATTTGATTTTCAAAAAAAGAAATACAAGATTAGTTTAATTCTATAACTACGAAGATCTAACTACGAACCAAAATAGCTAACTTGATTTTACAAAATATCGATACTCATAAAAAAGCATACAAATTTGCTTTAAGCTTTCAATTTATTTTTGTTTGGCGAGTTTCTACTGTATATGTTGAAAAAATTTAACTAACAAAAAAGGTTCAAGGTTAACTGACATCAGAACGATCGTGCTCTAATGTGCCAAAAAGAAAAAGTATCTGAAAGATACATTTATATATTCTGCTGCGTATCTTTTTGTCAATTAGATACAGTTGCTTGCTACCTGTATGCTGGCCCCAGCACATGTGGTCCACAAGAACAAGACCCAAAACAGATAAAAACTGAAAAAAAGACGTAAAATAAAAACAACAAAAACAACCACGTAGCGGTTTTGGGCACGCAGCAAACTTGAAGCTGTCGCTTGAACTTGAGAGCTACTCGCTTCGTTGAAAAACTGAAGCGCTACAAGTTTTTTTTTTGATGCCCTAGCAGCTCCCCCAGCCCCACTACCATGCTGCTCATAATTATAGACGCCAATAAATTTTAGTTGCGATCGTTGTGCGTTCGAGCCTCTGAACGATAAAAACAAAAATCTCATTGATGGCCACTTTGTGCTACTTTTGTATCTTAATTTTGTTTTTTTTTGTTTTTGGCAATTTCTCAGCAGATTTGCTTCCCATATGTTTTTAATTTGTATGTGATTTACAATTTTTGTGGGCTGTATGTATGCTAAATAATACTTTGGCGTCTGCTGGAAAATGCATGATTCTGTTGAAACATTTTGTTGGCACTTTTCAACACGTTCCGCTCAAAAACTTTGCAATTCCAATGAAATTCAAACTACAAATAAACTCATTCACTGAGAGGGGCCGACAACAAGCAGTAAAAAGCCAAATTTTGTATAATTTTGGCAATGTATCTCAATGTTTACTGCTAGCCTTAAAAAGTGTTAAAAAAAATACAAATTTCGCGCAGGTAAACAAATTAACAAGCTCAAAATAAATATAAAAAATGAGTACACTTATTGATATGTTTACACAAAAAATATTTTTAAGACACTTTTTATAAATGAGCGAAACGAAATTTGTATAAAAAATTAAGTACGATAATGTCATATTTTTGAGTAAAGCTATTAATTAGCAAATTCTTTTACAAGTATTTTGATTTTGAATATTTTATTGAAATTTTTTTTTTGTATTATAAAATGTTTAGAATGTATTTCTCTAAGCGCTTGCAACAATTTTTTTCTAGGGAGCGTAAACTGAAATATTATCTATCGATACTCAGACAGCTTCTCAAAATGCTGACAATGATTGATGGGGACTTGGAAATTTTTATGTGTGGATTTTTAAAATGATGGCAGCACTTTATGTAAACAATTTAGAACGAGTAGAGCTTCTCGCATTGCAGCTCTTTTTTTAACCCAATTTTCATCACACATTGTAAACTAATGTATATTTTTATGCCATTAAGCGAATTTATTACACTTTATGCTTCAGAAGAAAACGTATAAGACCCCACACAAATTTAAAAGCCTCTCGCTAAGATGCTCTATTTAGAACACCTGTATCTTTCATTGATACTGTCGAAGCACAGGGCGTTGTTATGCTGAGAAATATCCAAAACTTTATATTTAATGCTTTTAAATAACATTTGTCTTAGAAAATTGTGCTTAACAAAACAAAGCACTCCTTATGCTATGGCACTTTTGCCTTTATGCCTCGTTGTTTGTGTTATTCACGCACTTCTCCTTTATGCAGTTTTGCCTGACAAAGTAAATACCCTACATAAAAAACTTCATTATCAGTTTTACCTCTAAATACATCATTATTTAATTTCTCCTTATTTTATCTAATACATGCTTTAAACTAACGAAATAGTATATATTACCTGTCCAACTTTTTATTTATATGAACACATCCTCATTTAACTAGATGTCATTTTTATTCCCACAGTTAGTTATCTTAAAGATACATGTTGAATTTCATAAATAAGATTTCATGCTGGCGTATAAAATGCATTTGGCCCCAATTCATCGACTACTTAGCCCCTTGTAGCCCTGTTCAAGCCCAAAGAACAACCATTAATATACATAAAAATCCATTTAGTATATTTAGTATACACATGTAACATTTACGAAACGCATCAATCTCAATGAGCATGGAAAAAAAAAAAATTGACGCAAGAAATCTGCGCAGAACTTTACATCTATAAGATACTTTTACAGTGTTGCCATGTTGTATCGTTATGTTTGTTGATGTTAGTCCCTGAAAATAGTTTCTAAACTAAATGGAAACATTTTGATAAAAGAAATATTTACAAGTGTTTGGTATGTTTCATTGTTGTTGTTTTTGTAGCTGCTATTAGCTGCGTTAGTGTTAGTGTGTGCATAGCTGCGGTTTGTTTAGTTTTTGGGCATCTTTTTTTTTTTTTTTTTTGTGTAATTTATATAGATTTAGCCTGTTGGCCTGCTTTCGATATGTATTGTATCTATGCGTCTTTTTGTATGGGAATTGTTACAAAATGCTGTCGATGCTTTTACATTTTCTTGGTCAGCAGCGTAAATTAACTGCGAGTAATTAAAAAACAAACTAGAAAAAAAAGCAGACAGGAAAAATAAACTGAGCCGAAAACAAACCAACCAAAAAAAATGATCAAACTTCAAAGGCCTAGCTGATTTACATAGCTTATGTATGTACTATGTATGTATTTACTTGGCGTTTTTTCTTAAAACAAATAGTTTTTGATTGTCTTAGCGTGAAGAAAAAGCAAACAACCTTAGCAAAAAACTAATTAAATAAATAAAAGCTAACTAATTTAATTAAAAAAGGTTAAATAAAAAAATGATTTAATTAAGTGGAAATTAGTCATGTTTGCTGTCCTATTTCAATAGAGGGTGCTTTTGAAGCAAAGTGGTTCACAGAATTTGAAATATTTGTTTATTTATTATAATTGTCTCAAGGGAAATTAATGGCACAGAAAGTGCCTTTAATTTATATTGAAGCAAATTAAGTTTTTTTGAACAATCAAAATCTTTGAGTAAGAAAACCGTGTCGAACTTTGAAAGCAGCGCTTTGGTATGAAAACGCCATGGGCGCAGTAGTAATTATATTTGGAAAGGTTTACGATAAGCAAAAATAAAGATGTGCACTACTTTACATTTTACAAGACTGTTTTTAATACTATTGAGGTATTCACGGTTGCTGTTGAGTTGAAGAGTTGCAAAGTTGTGCAAAAACTCAACAGGCTAAGGCATGAACGTAATTTTTGTTAGTTACGTAAAAGTTATAATTGCTTTATTTAGTAAGCAGAATCTACAAGACTAACTTATATTATGCAAACAAATTAAAATACCGAAACAGCGAAATTCCCTTTCTTTCTTTTTAACTTAACAGCTTAAAAGTAGAATAGGCTCTGGGTTAAGCAAAAGTTGTGTTAAAAGTCTAAACTCAGCCTTGTATACTTTGATATTGCAAAAGTCTTCAACTTTTCAACCCTCAACAGCAACCGTGAATACCCTATAAACAACAAGTCTTGATTATTGAAAATAAGTCCAGATGTAAAATAAAAAAGTTCAAAATGATGCTCTCCAGGTCTTTTCATAATCCGAATTTGAGTCACTCAAAACAAAAGTACATTTTTGACGGATTGCTTAAAGTAGAGAATCAACAATATTGATTTATCCATTAGCATCATTTTACTATATGTAGTATGCTAGGTATTAAAATTAATAGCAAATTTTAATTTCAAAATTTTTCAATCTTCTTTCAATGACTTATTATATACTATTTCTATAACCTATAGAGTTGGTAAATGGATTCGTATCATATTTTTTAGATAGACTACTTTTTCCACTACCTTTAGAATTGTGGTCCAGCTAACTTTTCCTCGGATAAAGCACTTTGAATGTTATGACTCGTTGGAACTGTCTTTTAGTCATCTAAAGACTTGATAAAGATTCTCCGCGACTTAAACGCTTTTTATTCGAAGATTTCATGTTAAGGCAATAAAAAGCTTAAAATACCATACCATTGCCTACCATAAAATATTGCCGTGGGTGCTTCTCTTTTCTAGAGCACGGCATCAAGGAATATTTACTCAAATGTCGAATCCACCTTTTGTAACTCGTGGGACGAAGGTTTTTTTACTTCTCACACAGAAATACCCAGAAGTTCATCTTCAAGAGATTAATTTTTGCTTTTACTTGCACTATTTTTTTCACAATGGGCCGATCTAGGCCTATGTGTGCTGGCTTTTTAAGCCAGCTGCCGCCCTGACCTCACCTACATTATTTTAGTGTTCCAGTATATCAGAAAACTAACTGTCCTCTGACCTAGGCTTTTTAGCTTTTGTTTTCAACTGATAACTTTAAATATTCCTTAAAACACAAAATATCTTAAAACTTACACAAAATATAATGATACGTCTTTGCGACGTTATAAAATCTTTTGATTTCGGTTATACCGACTGAGTACACTAAGAGTATGAACTTCGTAAAATATGAGAGCACCTTCGTCTCGCAGACGAACGTTATATTTTTAGCATTATTGCCAACGATACAGGGATTTTCTGTGTGGCCAAGGGAATAGTTAGAATAGAATAAAATGATCAACGTACAAACCAAAAAATAAGGACTAAAAAGTTATTCTCTCACTGTCTTGGGCTTCTTATGTTTTGTATCTTAATTGTATATTATATTATATAATCTCTCATTTTATACAGCATGCAAAGTTGATTTTTTTGAGCGCTGCGGGAAAAAATATGAAATAGTTTCACTTGAAACCTTGTCGCCTAAATCCCTTCTAACCAAAGCCAACAATTTCTATACCTCTTTGTGAATTCGGTGCTATGTTTTGGATGAGACAAAATCGCATGAGTGATATGGGTATCAAAATATGTACCGAGTTGCTGAGTTTCTGAGTATAAGCGTACTACTTTTTGGCAACTCAAAGGGATATTTTTACAGTTACCTATCCTCCAAAAAAATCACCCATTTTATACATAGAAGCTGTTTAAAGCATCTAATAGATATTTCGATACAACTTTTAACAAGCTTGAAATTAGCCAAGTTAGATTCAACGTAATTATTCAAACATTTTAAGCCTTGTTTAAGAGTTTCTTCTAGTTTTGCTCTAATTTGCAGGCATGCAACGAAGCGCATCGTTTGGGCCCGCCAACTCTAATTGAATTTATTACTTTACCATTTTCATTTGTAAAATGCTGCGATTTTCACTCATAAATTGCGCATGTTCAAACAAAGATACATAACTTATCCCAATGTATGTATCTGACTAGCTTTAGGCTGGCGTGGGTGAAACGGCTGCAGCTGCGCAGAGATAGCAAAAGAAAGCTTTGTGAGATCACATACTACATATAACAATATCAAAATCGTAAAATAGGTATATAGGAATGTTTACGACACATGCAAGTAACATAAATTTACGCATGAAAAGCTGCCATATACTTCATGTGTATATTTTTTGCACTAGTGCTGGGAGTGATTGGCGACTCGTGAGCATCGTTAAAAGCTTCAAAAATTGTTTCGTGATTTGAGTGAGAAGTTTTGCTTACTAAATGTAGTTGGAATTTACCATTGCGGTTTTAAAATATATTTTTTTATTTATTTAAAGATAGCTAATACTTAAAAGATATAAACTAACTATAACAAATAGTAAGCCATGGCTAGTATATTATTTAAACTTTCTCTTAAGAGTGTTATTTCAAGGAACAATGGCTTGAAACTGTCGGTTATATGCTGATAAAAATTATTGGAAGCTTAGTAATCAAATACTTTTACAGCTTTAAAAGTTGACTTTTGGTTTTTTTTTAAGGCGGCACAAATATCGATGCAACTATAGTTTTTTTTTTTTGTCTTAAATATATATATTCTATAGACCCAAAGCTCGTTGAAGGATTAGCTTACTTGTTAATAGTTTCATTATTTTCATAAAGTAGTCCATGCCTTGAGCAAATCCCTACCGTTGTTTTATTCCGGACAATTTAAAAGGCTAAAATATCGTCCTGAATCCGAAACATATTTGTTCATGGCTGCAAAATACTCAGATAATGATCATGAAATAATGAATCATGACTTGAATTTAATTCAGATCTTGAGTCCTGTTTTGGAAATTATTCATGATTTAAGCCGATTTTTAGCTTTAGCACTATTTGTGTAGCTATACAAAATGTATGTGCTATTTTCTGGTAACTTAGTATTTTATTTGCGTTTATGGTATAGTTTGTTTTGTACAGAAACAGTCATAATAAAATCAGCTGTTGTTTGTTTACGAATGGTTTACGAATGGATTTACAAATTAAAAAACACAATGAATTATTTTTAGCGTCTGCTTTTTGCATTATTTTTTGTAATCAACGATATATTACACTTACTTTTCTTTAAATAAAAAAAAAAAAAACATTAGGATTGTATATTTGTATTAAATTATTAGCTACTAAATTACGTAATAGTTTTTTTCTTATTGAAGCGTCAATATATGTAAGCGGGTTACAATAAAAAATAAAAGGCCTAGTAGAAAATTTTTACAAAAAATGTTCACGCTATGTACTAAAAAGTTACTTAATTTTTGAGAAAATTAATTTCGACTAAAAAAAATATGAATTCCTGTCCAAAAAATTTTAAGGGATCATATAGTAATTATAAATTATATTATAATTAATTACGAAGGCGTTGCGTATGCGGGTGAATTTTTCAATGTCATAATAATTAAAATGAGGTCTTCAGGGATCTTTTGCCTCCTCAACTTAGACGAGAGCAATGTGCTGTCAATTCACTAAAATTTAAACGAAAGTAATTAGTTGAACAGAATTACATAACTTATTCAACAGATGATCTAATCTGAGGGTAACTCCTAAGCAGTTCGTGTCACTGTAACGTTCGTGACTACATATGAATGCACCCTTTCACGCGCCCAACTCCAGTCATCAACCAGGCCTAAGTGGAAAGGCGGGTGTTTATGTGTGTTTCAAACGATAATGTATTCTATGCGCAGACGCACAGCGCGGCTAGCCAAAGTGCCATCCATGCAGTCAGTCAGCTCAGACGACAGGCACTCCATCAGTCCAAGGCAGGCCAAGGCAGATGAAGCCTCGCCAGCTTGGGTAACTGGGCATGTCTGGTTGTCTATCACTCGATTTTAATGCGGCCTGCTTAGCGGCGCGTCAGGCAGCTGACAAAACCGTTTTCCACGCACTGATTGATAATCGAAGGCAGCTCCGAAACAAGCTATAAATCTAAGACTAAGCGAGGGGCTTCGTTATTTGTTAAAAACATTTGCAGTTTATCACAGTGACTGCTGTAATTATTGGCCAAGCTGCTGGAGCTGCTGCTGCTGCTACAGTATATGCGAAATATATTGCATGTTTACATGAAAACTGATATTAACTGATAAACGTTCAATGAAAGTCTGCGGCTTTTACCAAGTTGCAACCAAAGTCAGTCGGAGAGTGTTGCAACAACATTGTGCGGCCAAGTAGATCTTGTTGTTGTTGTTGGTGGAAGCAGCAACTTCTGCGGCTTGGAAATCGTGGCATTGCTTGTTGCTGGTTGCAAGCAATTTGTACAAACAATTATAGAAAATTATCTTTTACTTGCTGCGAATTAAATTGAAATTTAAATTGCATTCGATTGGTTGTATGAGATTGTCTCATATATTTTGTAGCTTCTTTGGGAAAGCGTGAGTGTAAGTAATGTTTTAGAGCGGATACAAACAAAAAGTTCATTATTTATGCTATGGTGGGTCTAAAAAATGCAATAGCTTGTAGTTAATTCAAATATTTCAAAATCACTTTCAAACAAGAGAATTTTAGATGTAGTTAGGATTCCAATGATCAGGTGAGATGTAGGAAGCTATTTATCTACATAATGGACTAGTTCAGACCTTGTTCTGCCTGAAAGTTACATTGCCAGCTTTAAGCGGTACCCAAAGCAAATTAAGTTATTTAAAAAATATTTCAAAAACTTAAGTTTTATTTGAAATTTTTTGAAATTCTTAAAGTGTACAATTTTGGAGAAGAAAGAGAGAGCCTAAGCGAAGCGGACACTCCTTTCTCCGACTTATAGAACTAAAAACAAAATCGTGCAAACGCTTTAGGGTACTTTGGATCAAATAAGTCACTAAGAATCATTAAAAAATATTTTCAGAACCAAAAAAAATAAAATATAATTTTCTCCTTTCGTTCTCCAATTTAAAATTGTTGTTGTTAAAATTTCAATCAATCTAAGTAGAAATTTCCCATCCGTTTTTTTACTGTACCGAATCTTCTTTATTTTTGCTGTTTCTAGAAAAACATGTCAGAAGTTCTAATAGCAGTTACACTAGTTCTGATCGAAAATTCCTCAAAACTGGCGTATGTAAACGATTAAACTTGAATTGTTTCATATTTATTGTTTATGTATAGCTAAAATATTTTTAGAACTGAAAAGTCTGACATCACATACACGTTACGGCTTAACCTTTGTATGTCGTTTAAGCTCGGCTTCGCAAATTAATAAAATAAAAACAACAACAAAAGTTTATGACAAAATAAATTCAAGTTTAATGCCGTAGTTTGGTCTATAACGACATTTGTATGCGCTGCCTTTAATGCTCTGAACTTGAAACCATTTAAAATACATGAAACCTACTCCCAGATCATCAAGTGCAATCGGCTGTGACAACACGAATGGGTTAACCCATATGCCCCATGCTCAATTAACTGTGCAGCGCAAACGCGTTAGAGCGTTAATAAAAATACAAAAAAAAATCTAAAATGAAATAAAACAAAACCCGCTCAAATACATTTAAATATTTGTACTTTAATTTAGCTTGTTCTCTATTTGTTCACACACAATGTAAATTTCGCTTTTAAAGTTAAAAAAAAGATACTTTATCAACAAATTATTTATGCAAAAAAAACGACTCAATGACGTAGTTTGGCCATGAGCTCATCTGATTTATGGGGTTTTAACGCATTGAATGTTCAGTTTTACAGTGTGCTCGTAATTTCTCCTTTTATTAAATTTAAAAAAAGTAAAAGAAATAAAATCACAATCGAAATTTAATTGAATAGGTGTCTGATGACAAGGTTGAAAATAATATTGGCAACTCTATGGGGTACAGTGCAACCCAAAAAGAAAAAAGGGAGTCGTTTAGAAGAATTGTGCCATATGGCACATATGTGCTATCACTAGGATTTGAAAGAGATACTGCAAATTTTCAATAAGATAAGGAACACATTAAATAAAAGGAAATGTGGTGCAAAAACCTTAATACCTTAACTACTAAAGGCTTGTTAAAAAATTGAATAAATAATCTTCACAAAAGTTGAATTATGAATATTAGGACCTTTTTTTAATTGAAGAGCCTACTTTAATTTTTCCTTACTTGTACGAAAGAGCATGGATAAACTTATTACTTACGAAAACTTATAATTTATTTTATTATCTTTGAAGTTTTTTTAAGTATGGGTTTCTGGGCAGTATTTCCATATTAATGATCCATATATTATAAATAATTTCAACTAAAATGTGTTTGTTGTCAGTAGAAATACTGAGTATCAACAACAACAATGTTAATGTCGAAAATGTAAAACTTGGAATATCCCCAACATAAATAAATTAATTTCAAAAATTATGCTCTATTTCTTTTGGCCTTACGCCTTACATATCACTAATACAAATAATAGTAATGGAATATCAAAAAAATTTGATTGTACGAATTTTCATATTCATCGTTATTATTATTTGCATTGAACTGTTGTTGTTTGTCTCAGTTTTTAAATTCTGGTAATTATATGAGCGGTCAAAAGAATTTCTATAGAATAAATATTAATTATAAAGAATCGGAATATGTGTTAATTAAAGAGTTTCTATGCTTATTTTAATATTTTCTATTGGTACCCATTGAAATGCAGAACATTGATTGCAATTTCGATACAATTGTTTATATTAAATTGAATTCGTTTTTGAATAAAATGCAAATACTTAAATACATAACACTGTGACAACTGCGACGCTTTTAATTATTAATTTCTCTCAGTGCACGCAACGTACAAAGCTACAGCTGCGTTGAACTGAACTGCTCTCTGTGAGCTCAAATCAATGACTTCGGCTTGCTTCGGCCTCGTGTCTGTGTAAATGCACGAAGCAAAAGTTCCCGTTTGGGCTACTTTCAGATTAGATAACCTATTATGTAACGGGAGACAAGTTTTACTTAATTTTTTTGATACGGCGTCATTTCATACCAGTAGCTCCTATAGAGGTATTTCAGAGCATCTCGAAGCTCTGAAGTTTCTAAACCATGGATGTGCAAGAAGAGAGCGGCCAAAATTGTAAATGTATTGGTATATTTGCACTGAACAAAAAAAAAAAACTTTACGCGCCACTACAGCTATTCTGTCAGTGCATGCTAGCATTTTTTCGTTTTTGCTTTTTACTTCGGCAAGTGCTCGGCTCGTGTCTGTGTGAATACTCATTTTCATTCGACCCCCACGGGCTATGGGTGCACATCACTGTTCTAAACACTGTTCAAAATATCGACATTGGTTGGTGAGAAAAACATTTTCAGGGCATAATTAGTTTATTTATGAAGTTATCGTAACCAAGTTTGGCATTCAATAGTTTTTTGGAGAACTTAAGCAATATTCCAAACATTGCAATTTGATGGTACATGGTATCTGCGTCTGACTTATTTATATATACGTCAGCTTTTTTAGTAGGGTTGTGCTGTAGTATTTTATTTTATTTTTTTAAGGCATTTTGATATAAAACTTTTGTACTTGAGCTTTTCCGTGAAAAAAATGTGTCCTTCCTATGTTTAAACACAAAATTAGCTCGTACATTTATTTTTCGATATTTCGTTAACTTAGCGATCTATCGATAACTGAGGTTGACTTTTCTTTGATAAATAATAATTCATAAACGAATAACGGTTTTCGAATTTTTTTTTATGAAATAAAACTTTGAATTAAAAAAAATTTATGTTTGATTATTTGTATGCCCTCACCTTAGCGTGATGTGTATACCAGGTGTATAAGCTTAAAACCGCTGTACGCTCAAAGATGGCGCCAGTGGGCGTATTAAAACACCATGGGAACCCCCTTTTTTTAATGAGTTGGACATCTGTCAACATTAAACAGTGCACATTGTCAGCAATTTCAAAACATAACATATATTTTTCCTTTTGTAATCATGTCCAGTTTTGTGCCAGAAAAGGAGCATATGCGAGAATCTCTGATTTTAAAGAAATCGGCTGCCGAATCGCATCGAATGCTTGTAGCGGCTTATGGCGACAGTGCTTTCGAGAATACTAAGCACAAAAAATTATGGGTTGATCCCCGCCAACCATCAACATTATCTGTAAGACCAAATCGCTTCGGAACGATGACGATGCTGTGGGCTTGGTGGGATCAGCGGGGTATCGTCTACTATGAAACATTGAAACTGGTGAAATTGTCAATGCCCACCGCTAGCACCAACAACTGATCAAAATGCACCGCTTATTCACCAGACCTGGCCACTTCCGACTACCACCTTTTTTCGGCGATGGGCAACGCCCTGCTGACGTCCGAAAATGGCTTGATGAGTGGTTTGCCTCGAAAGAGAAGCAATTTTTTTGGCGTGGTCTCCACAATTTAAATAAATTTGTTTTTGCTTTCTATGAAAGAAACATGTGTTTCTTTGACTGAAAAACAGCGGACTTAAACTTTTACTGCAGATATTAGGTTCATGCAAATGTGTAACATAATGAAGGAGAACACCCGCTACCCAAAAAAAGGAAAGACAAAAGAAATTGATTTAGAAATGTCCGCCCGTCTGTATGAACACTTATATCTTGGAGAGTACAAGAACAAGAATAACAAATGCTATGATTTGGTCTCATTATACTATGTGACCAGCCATACTCCCTTCTAGCCACAAATTATTTCAAAACCTTATATTTTCTATAGTTTCGTTCTGTGCCCAAAAAACTGATTTTTTTGAGTAGTTATATAACTTGTTGATATTTTACTTTCTTATCCCATTTGTACGTGCATTGTGAAATTGAAATTCTACTTTATTCAATACGAACTCTATTATTGCGCACAATTTAGTGATTTGTTCAATCAGCGGTAAGCAAGATTCTCATCTGCCATCAAAACTACTACACCAAGTCAGACAATTTACGATTTGATTAAGCGCAACAACGCGGATTACCAGAACACATGCTATATATAACACTATATGTATGTACGGTCTGTCTGTAAATATATTTATGTGCCTGTACCTTAAGTAAGTAATGAAAGAGCGCTCTATAAAATGCGAAATGATTTTATACAAGCGATAAGGCCAAAGTAATTTCATATTGAAATCGTGTGCTGCTCCGTGCCGTAGAGTATTAATTTTAAAGCCAAAAACTTGTTTGGCTAAGCGCTTCAAGTGACGGCAGGTTTAAGCCATAAACGCTCGTGTGACTGCTCCCTTGCTCTACACCCTCGCGACTAGAACTTGGTTGTTGCTTTTTATGGTAGGCTATGCTAAGGCATTATATCATAGCTTGGCGCTATATCCTGGCTGACAAGAAAGACATCCACACTTTCGTCTGTACGGATTGTATGGCATGTGTCTTAAGCGTTTCTAATGGTCGAAATCCACACAGATTTCACGCCTGGCTGAGTCCATTTGAAATATGATTCAATTTTGCAATGACTGAAGAAGTGCGCCAGTGCTGATATGCATAAAACTATGACATAGTAGTTGCATATAATATACTATGTACTTTGTATACATAAGTGTATATGTATATTGCGCTTACATTTGGCTGTCTAGTACCGCGTTTTATTGTTATTGTCTTTACTGTTTTTAGTGATGTCATACCATTTATGGTTCATATTTCAGTTAGACGCAGTGACGTGATTTGTTTTGTTTAGTTTTGGATTTTTTTTTTTTTTTTGTTTACTGGTTAACCGCACTCCCTCCACCCATAGCCAACAAAAAAGACTAGCTTTATTTAAAAATTGAATTTTATTATGATTTCTATGCAACGTATTGAAAAATCACTCACGTATTGTGAGTCAGTTATGCCCATTTTTGTCATGCCCATAGGCGCCTTCAATACCAATACCAATAATGTAATTTATGTATAATAGCCCGGTTATTAGTTTTTATTGTAATTGGTTGATTACTGTTATTAGCCAGATTGCGATCTGGAATAGTCAAAGAATACTTGCGCAATTGTAGCCACTGTTTGGCCATACTAACGAACCAGTTTGTTGCTCCGATTCCTTAATCTTAAATATTAGTCAATTTCTCGTTATTAGTATGAATAACAAAAGTTTAAAAATCTAAAAAAATGTTGGTATCCTCAAGATGTCTTATTTGTAAGAGCGAAAATTCAATAGAACGTAATTTAAGAAACATATATATAGGAAAATACATTTTTTTTTAAACTGCTTTTAAAAAATTTAAAATTTTTACAACCCCTTAAAGGTTTGTTCACTTTTAAACTTAAATTATTCTTAAAAAATAAATAATGATTATGACCTTGGTAGTGATATTTTGATGTTTATGTTAAAAACTTAACATAAAAATATTACAAGAATACTTAATTTTATTTTTGGGAGAATCGTCAAATCTATATCATCTATATACATATATAAGAAAATATCAAAAACTATGTTTATCCTGCATAATATTATCCGATTTGGAAGTCATCGAGAAAATCCTAATAGTGAAGCTCTACGTTTCTCGACTGGTAGCAATTGCTATTTCAGTAAGTTGGTCTACTTTTTGAATAGTATTAAAAATAAATTTAAATGCCTTCAATTAATTATTAGAATCGATAAGCTTGATCTTTGTTTGAAGATGTTACGCTGTGATGATTGATTCCCTAATTTCAATGTCTCGCTGCTGCCTTGTTTTTTTCCATCTGGTTTCTTTTTATCTTATTTTGAATACAATTCGCAAATATTTGCTGTCAAATAAAGCAATGTGCTTATGTGTTTATTATCTTAAACTATATCCGTAATGATTGATTGATTGGTGCTTGTATGTACGTAAGCATATTTTAAGAATGGTTTTTAGTATTTTCTGTTTTTTGAGTTCATTTTTATTAAAATTTTATTTGCAATATACAGATCTCTATTATTAACCACTGGAGTAATAAGTATTTGGGGTATTCAATTTTTGTATGGCATTATGGCAAAAATGCAAGATTGCAAGAGTAACGACGTGGGCAGGAAGGCAGGAATGCTCAAACGAAGAGTATTAAAAGTAACCGCAGTAAAAGTACTGATAACTTTTCAGTAGTATAAAACAGTACATAAAATACGGTCACTCTAATAGATATTGCAAGTAGTCAAACTGCTAGGCATAGTGAACGCCCTAAACTCACTTGTTAAAATACGAGTGACAATGTTACTCGTATCTGTGCTGTATTTTCAAAAATCCTTATACTGGCAAATGTTTTTTTTCCTTCTGTAAGTTCACAGTTATAAAATTAATATCGGCTCATATTCTGATTTTCTCTTTCAAACCTTATAAGCCCAAAAATTTACACGTTTATTATAAAAAGTTTCTGAAAGTGTAGAAAAACACACAAAATAAAATAACGTGAAATCCCGAATGTTTCGCCAGTTGTTGCCAAATTTTGTTTCCCCTGACCCGCATTTCGTACATTACCTTCCCATTCATAGCACTAAGTACCAATTAGATGCTTATAAGAAACAGTCGGCAGACGTCTAATTGAAATATTTCAACAAGCAGCTGTTGTTTCGTTGTCTGCCCTAGTAAACAACCCAACAATCCGACAATCCAACAACCATAACAATAACAATAATAACGCCCAAATTAAAAATCAATTTAATGACCGCTAAACGAGCAATTGAGCCACCAGAGCAACCTACAATCTACCAAAATTGGTAAAAGTTGTAAAGCTAGAAAAAAATTAGGAAGAAAAAAAAGAGAAAAGAATTGTCATAAAATTGAAGGCGAAATAAATGCCGAAAAACATTTCGTGACTGTCCGACAAATTAACGCCCACGCGGCAGCTGCAATGCGTTTGACATGGGACATGGTGACGTCGTAGCTGCCGCTGCTAGTTTGTTTGCCCAAAACCCAACAATCAGCTGTGCCTGCGGCGCTTTCACTGGGAAGCAGCCAGCAAAAGGCAACAAGTTGGTTGGTTCTCTCTGTTTAGAGAAAATGTTTGAAATATTTGAGTAGCACTTTTTCTCAGCCGTAGGCAGCTCAACAACCTTTGCCAACTTGCCTAGACGGGATCCACATAACTTTGACCAAATATGTTGGGGAGTTTGAATAAGAAGAAGAAGCAGCTGATGCAGCGGCAGCGGCGGGGGCATGGCGGGCGTTGTGCTGCAATTCGTGCTGTAGCCATATTTCGCCAGATCTACATCCCTGTTGTTGTTGTTGTCTTCGGCTGGCAACGAGTTGAGCAACAGGAAAACTAACGGATACCATTACCATAAACGGCAAAGGCTGACCTTCATTGCAATCAAAGAAAATTTTTATGTTCTATGCACAGCGACGACAACCAAACAACAAACGGCCAACAACAAATGGCCAACAACATGAGCATCAACACCAGCCAAAGTCACTCAATATGCTACTGCAGCGGGCGTATTGATTTTGATATGGCGTTTGTGACACTTTTCAGAAATAGTTCAAATCTCAAATTTACTGGAATCTCTGTCTCTCTTAGTTACTTTCTAGAATTGGTCTAGATAATTTTAAAAATTTGTTAAGGATTCTATTCTTAATTGTATTACAAATCATGCAACCACTGATTGATTAATTAAAGCTCATAATTATAGTGAAAATAGATGGATGGTCACTGAACAACAGAAGACTTAAGTAGCTATTATTAAGGTACAGCATTTTTAGGATAACGAGAGTATGATTTTTTCTAAACTCAAATTCGTAACAATTTTGTGGAGCTCCTTATCTAAAATAAATTTCATTTTTTTTTTTCAATATTTTTTTTTAATATTTTTTATGATTTTTGTTTTAAATCGATTTGAGTTTAAAAAGGCAGATAAATATTATTATTAAGATTACGAGTGTATTCATTTTTTCCAAACTCAAATTCGTAACAATTTTGTGGAACTCTTTATCTTAAATAAATATCACTTTTTTTTATATTTTTTATGAGTTTTGTTTTAAATCGATTTGAGTTTAAAAAGGCAGATAAATATTATTTCTGATTTTCGGGGATGCTACATCGCAAAATAAAATTACAATATAATTTTTCATAGCCAATTTCCAAAATAAAGTGATTTCGACAGCATCTTAATCTCAAAAACTTTTTGTCGATTTGCCTAAGTTCAAAAGTCGCTTTGTACCATGTACCTTAAGTTACAAAGCGTATTGCCACAAAGTTACCCAAAGTAGTTTACCATATTCGTTTGACCGCCTGTCCGTCTGTGTGAACGGCTAGATCACAGAGATGAGAGCTAGAGCAACCAAACTTTCGGATCACAGCCCATTTTTATTTTATTTTTTCCACATCGTACAAAATTTATAACTAAAACCAGTCGTTTAATATGCATAATTCGTTTGTTTATGAAGATATCATAGCTAAATATGACGTTAGGAACTATTTTAGCACTGTACCAATTTTTATAAAAATCACTTGAATATACCATATCCCTCATTGGACCGATCGGTCAAAAAACTTTTTCAGGGCATAGTTCTTTTGTTTTTACTTTGTTCGTGGCGATATCATTAACCAAACTTAACGTTTTTTAGAGTACTTAAGGAAAACACCGAATACAGGGTATCTGAAAATCACCGCGGGCGACTTTAACTTACGCCATATTTTTTTCTTTGATCTTTTGATAAAACATTTATTTTAAGGCAAGATGTTTCCAATCCTAGGTGTTTATGACAAAACCATAAAGGATATTACGCTCTGAGGTCACAGTTTTGCCAATTGGCTATAATAATTCAAATAATAATTAAAAACTAATTTTTTTATAGTATTCTGTGCGATGCTATATTTTAATGGTTGCGAGGAATTAAATTGTGTCAAAATTGACTTTTTTGTGTTCCTGCTAGTTTTAGTGTATACTTTGTGGGATCTTACTCTTTTCCTTCTACCGACACAATAATGTTCCCAGTAAATGCCGGAACTGATTGATTGCAATGTCGGCGTAATGAACTGCCACGTTTCCTTCCTCCGTTTACAAACATTACAGAAATCATTAAAACCATTGACCCAAAAGAGTTGTATACTTCAAAACACTTGAATACGCTTAAATATGCAAATAGTTCAGATTGCTACAAAAAAGAGTATACAAACTTCTACTTTCTCAACTCAGTTTTAGATTTCTGTTATGTTTCTTGTTGGAGCATATCGACAGTTGCTGTAGAGCACGACATGCTGCCGTTTGGGCTGCCTAGTTGGTTTTCCTGCCAGCTACTACCAAAATTAGAAGCTGCGTTTAAGCCGGTTTCTTGGGCCAAAAGATGTCGTTGTTGTCGTTTGGTTGTTCGTTAACGACGGGTTTCATGAATGAGCTTGTTTATCGTTTAATCAGTGTTAGTTAGGATTGTTAGAACCTGTGTTTGAACATGTGGCAAGGCAAGCTGCAGCCCTAGCAACTTTATGCCAAGGTTACATTGCTAAACATTGCCTTAAAAACTTCCTTGCAGAGTCCCGAAAAGATCTACATCAAGGTTGTTGAGCTTGAGCCCAAGATCACAGCACTTGGTACAAATTTTGATGAATCGCTGCGCATGCAAAGGGATCACGATGAGACGCTGCGAAATCTGCAAGTAAGTATAAAAAATGATTCAATCATACACTACTCTAATGTTTTTTGTTTTTATTTAGAACCTGCCAGGGCCGATGGATGAGTTTGTGCAAAAGGCGGATAAATTGTTGGCCAGCAAACGCATCAGCTCGGAGCTAGTCAATGCCATGGCTGAAACGCTGAACATAATATGGCAGGATATACTCAATCTGCTGCATGATCGCCAACACTTGCTGCAGCTGTGCACACAGTTTCATGACAAAATGACGCAGTGCTTCATACGCATGGATCAGTTGGAACAGGCCTGTAGCGATACTATGCTGCCTATTGAGGTGCATGGCGTGCAAGAGTTCCTAAACAAATTCAAACAGCTGCGCATTGATATGTTGACCGGCGTCATGGCCGCTCTCAAGGATGGCAATGAGTTGCTGTCACAGCTGCAGGAGCTGGAGAATCTGGAAACGTTGGACACACGACCCGAGCATATTAAACGTGATGCCACACGTGCTGTGCATCAGGTGCAGCAATGGCTGGAGGCTTTACACGATCGCCGCAATGCCCTTGAGTTGGCTTGGCAGACACGTAAGACACAGCTGGAGCAGTGTCTGGCGTTGGCTTTGCTGGGCCGCGAATTGATTGACCTGGAAGAGGCACTGCGTCTGCAGCGCAACGAAGTCAGCAATATGTTTAACCTCGGTGAATGCGAGCACTCTGCCAATAATACATTACACAACTACAGAGAGTGGAAGCAACAGGCTTTGCTGCTGCGAGATCGTGCGCTAAAGATTACGCGCGCCAAGGAGAAGGTCCAGGCTGCTGGCACTTTTGCCGGCGATGAGGCCTGTGCACGCGCCTATGCCGTGCTTAGTGCCTGTACAGAGCATTTGGATCTGGTAGATCAGCGCGAGCACTGGCTGCAGCAGTCACGTGAGTTTTTCGCCAAAGCGGAGAATACGCTGTCCGTACTGGAGAAGCTGGAAGTGGAATTATCTAGCGTTAAGCTCCCACCTCATTCTCCGGAGAGCTATGCCATGTATGATAAGGTGGCGCGAGATGTGCGCAATTTCACAGAAGAACCACTGCGTCTTGGCTATGGTATACTAGATGAGGTGGGACGCACACAGCCGGAGACACAGGGCGTTAAGCGTGTGTTGGATGAGCTGGAGAATCGCAAAACCTATATAGAGGGCATTTGTGCGCACAGCAATGCGGATCAGCAGCGTGTGCAGCAGGCTTTAAGTGAATTTCTGGCGCAGCACAATGAGCTTTTGTTGTGGCTGCGTTCCTCGGGACAGCAGCAGCTGCAGCAAAGTGTGGACATGGGACGTAATCTGCAGCAGAGCAAGCAGTTTCTGCTGCAGCATCATGAGCTCATGCAGGATTTGGAGGTAAGCAGTTTGACACAGTAGTGTGACTTCAAGTTGCTAACTAGCTATATTATTTACAGATCAAAGGCGAACTTATTAATTTGCTGCTAGAGTCCATTAAGGTGCATCTGGAGTCGCTTAGTCCGCAGCAGCGTTACGATGTTGACTCCAAGGCAGAGACGCTGCACAAAAATTGGATAGAACTAAAGGATTTAGTGTTGAAACGTGTCGATCATGTATCCATGCTCATTGAGTTCTTCGAGCAGGCCAACGAGCTCTCTAGTCAGCTGGACAATGTACAGCGTCAATTACAACAAACGCCCGATGAGCACAAACTACAGTTCCTGACCGCCACTTGGGCAAACATAGCTGCCAATTATGGTGAACTAAAGTCGCGTGGCATGCGATTCCTTAATCTGAAAGTCAGTATTCAACAACAAAATTGGTATACCTAGTTGTATAAGTTAAGCTAGCTATAGTTGGAATTCTCTAATCCGGCGCGCTTGTTTTGCATGTGTTGAAATCTCTGCGACTAACCACTGCCAAGAAACTAAGAAACCAACTTGACATACTTGACAGCTTCGCGCATTTGTCCCCTGCCCATCAGCTCGATTTCATAGTTGCAGAGTTATTCTTAGAATTAAGATGAATTGCAGCATTTTGCAGATTTATGCATTTTGGCGCCTTGGATAAATGCTTTGCAACTCCATTTAGCAAATAAATTATAAACAATATGATTTGGCTGGCTATAAAAAAAAATTACTATATAGATACTCTAAGCAAAAGTGTTGGGGAAAATTTGAAAATTAGAAAATTTGCTTGACTGCTTGCGTTTGTCTGCGCTCAGGTCCATAAATAAAAGCAAAGCAATTTGCGCGCTTCTAGGGCTATACATAGACAAAGTTAGAGCGGTGGATGCGGTGGGGTGTGCTGGACTGGATTGCGTGTTGTGGTGCAGAGAGAGAGCGAGAGTTGTTTTTGGGTGCCGCCAGAAAGACGCAGACCTTAGTGACAGGCGGATGCGTGGCACGCGCAACAAATGCGGCACGCTGCTCTACGAAAATTTCGAATTTTCCTTAACATGTCAGGCAGTCACTTGAAGAAAACCTAGCTAAAAAGGCAAAACGCAAAACTAAAATAAAACTAAAAGAAATAGTAAAAGAAAATAATAAGAGAGCATCTTTGCTGCTGCTGCTGTTGCTGCTATTTTTAACGGTTTGTCGTTGTTGCGCAGATTGTGGATCCATATCTCGAGACGAAATCCTCAGCAGAGGCAGTGGAAGATATACTGAACGGCTTCAGTAAGCAGCAGCTCGACGTTACGAGCAGTTTGGAAAATTGGACAACTAGCATAGCGGAGAAACGTGAAGTGGAATATCTATTGGAGAAAGTCATGAGCGATAACGAGGAGGTAAGCAAAAAAATGATTGCCTATTTTTTATAGTCACTCATATATTTTTATTGAATTCAAAAAGACCGTAGCAAAGACCACCCAAGTGGATACCCAACTGTATCCCGTATTTAACTCGTCCAGCGTGGATGCCAAGCAGCTGTTAGGCATAACACGAGATAAGCTTAGCCATGTTAGCCAGGACATAGAGCGCGCACAGGATGAAATACAGCAGCGCATACAAACCACATTGAGCATACAGACCAAGGATCAGCAGTCTCTGGCCAAGATCGAGCAGGTTATTAACAATTTGCGCATGCTTAAGGCCAAACTCGATGGCATTAAGTATGATTATCGTACGCTGCTGGAGAGCATATTGCAATTCTTGGAGAACATTGTGCAGCTGCGTCGTGAGATCGATGCATATTTTGCACAGCAAACAACAGCAACAACGTCAGCTGCAGGCGTGGAGCGCACCATAGCTGAGCATGAGAAATTCCGCGATCTTTGCATGGATAAATTTAGATCGTTAATCACGCAATCCGAACTGCTGATCGATCGTGTGCGCGTGCTGGAGCCACCGGGCGCACGGGAAATCGATACCGATCGCATATTAAAACTCTTGGAGAATTTGCGCATTCACTTTGAGTCGAATAATAGCGCAAGAATGTCGTCACTGGAGCGGCTCGAGAAGATCGAGCTATTCCGCAGCGATCTGGACGATATTGATCGTAGTCTGGATAGCGTCAGCAAACAGCTGTATGAGATCAATGGCCAAAACGTCGATAGTCTGGCCGCTGCCAAGACAACATCGCTAGCATTTGAATATTTTGAACGTACCATAGAGGTGAGTGAACTTGCAATTCCCCAAATACAAATAAACCCCTCCGCCAGGTGTTATAGTCTTTCGTAGTGTTCTATAGTGGGCGCCCATAGTGCGTGTGTATGCATTGAATGCCAATTGATTGAAATTCAAATGTATTTCATTTTTCTAGTGTTCAATGCCAAAAATTTTGAAATCGCGTCATCAACGGCGCTGGGGTCTAACGGCGCATACGCTTGAGGTAGTAGTTGCCAACAATATTAAGTAGCCGAATATTTGCATGCATTTGCGCAGTTTGTTCTTTATGTATTTGGGTGGTCGGTCACATATATCACTGCACTAGGCGCACACATTCATCATAGACAGATTTCGTAAATATCCAAATTGTCCAAGTAGTCCAAAGAGTCACCCACTTTGCTTGTCGCTGTCAGCGCGTTGGGCTGGGTACTCTAGAAATGGAATAGACAGCGGCAGCTGTCGTTAGTTTGTAATTAAAAACTTGAGAAATTCATAGCATGGCATCTTCTCATACAAATCCAACCCACTTGCTGTGGCGATAGATATATTTTAAGTCCGAGATTGCGGCATATGATATACTAGCAAAAGATACAGATATAATGATACACTGATATGTTAAAGCGATAGTGGCTAAAAATTCGTCTCTTACTTTGCTTGGTCTGCTTAATGCACTTCTACAATTCCCATGTATTTGGTGCGCATTTGCTGTTATAAATTGCTTTTGACGCTTCATTTCGAACATGAACATTGAGTTTTTGACTTTTTTTATGGATTTTCTTTGGCGTGCGCTAGACCAACACACACACACACACAGACACAGATACATATTTATCTATAAGATATATGTATATTTGCTTGCCTCTTAAGTTGCTTTATGTGCTGCACTTGTGCGTGTTTATTTGCCTAGACATTAGCAAAATTACATATACACTTAATGGGTTTATTTGAACAGGCAAGAAATCGTTAGAACTGGCTGTAGAAAGTACAACCGTATATATCTACTATGTATATACATATTACACTATACATATTACATTTTCTGGGCTAAGTTTAACTATATATTTGCTTTCTGCAGCTGCTCGAGAAACGCATTGAAAAGTTCACAGAGTCCACCAGCCGACAGCTGCTTATTAGTAATCCCGAAAGCGAGTCCTATGTTAAGCAGGAGCTGCACAAGCTCAACGACAAATGGCGCGACTTCAAGCAGCAAGTGAAACAAAAACGAAATAGCCTTAACCAGGCTACCGAGTTCTTCGAAATGGTCGAAAAGGTCTGTTACCAAATGCTGACATAAATCTTGCTTGATAAACTAGCTCATGTACGGCTTTTATACAATTACAGATCGATGCCGAGTACCGTGAGATCAGCTACTTCTATAATAGCGTCTCTTCCAAGGTGCCCTATTTGCGTGATCCAGTCGAAGCGTCCAATTTGGTAAACGACATTGAAAAGTATGTAACCAATCGTGAGGCTCCATTGCGCGCCAAGCTGGACAGCGCCTCCCAATGTGCCTATGACATGCAAAAAGTATCCACGTTGTATAACGATGTCATGACCATTTTCCAATCATTCATTAAGCTCAAATCTGACATTAACATAGTGCAGGAGCGTCTAAAAGCCGAAGAACGCCAGCGTGATCAACGTGAGCGAGATGCACGCGAGCAGGCACAGCGTGAGCAAGCCAAGCGTGAAGCGGAAGAACGTGAGCGTGTGGCGCTTGAGCAGCAGACACGCCTGGAGACGCAGCGTCAGCAGGCAGCCATTGAGCAGGCACAACGTGAGTTGGCCGCACGTGAGCTGCAGCTGCGTGAGCAGGCCGTGCGTGAGGAGGAGGCCAAATTGCAAGCGGCACGCGAACAAGCTGTACGTGCCGAAGAGGCGCGTCTGCGTGCACTGCGCGAGGAGGAGCAACGCATACAAACGCTGCGTGAGATTGCCAAGCGTGAAGAAGAGGCGCGTCTGCAGTCTATCAAGGAGCAGTCTAAGCGTGAGGAGGAGGCACGTCTGCAAGCTTTGCGAGAGCAAACACAGCGTGAGGACCTTGCGCGGTTGCAGGCACAACGCGAGGAAATCGCACGTTTACAAACACTACGCGATCAGGTGGATCAACAACGCATTGTCACTGAAAACATACGCAAGGATATTCAGGTCAATCAAATATTCACCGAGCTCCGTTATGCCTCACCATTGTTTGTGCGTCCGCTGAAGGATGCAGTTACACGCGAGGGTGACAAATTTGTCTTTGAGTGTGAAGTAACTGGCACACCAGAGCCCACGGTGGAGTGGTTCAAGGACGGTATTTCCATACAAAACAATGCTGACTATAAGACAACCTTTGAGAAGGGCATTTGCCGTCTGCTTATTGAGGAAACCTTTACTGCCGACTCAGCACGTTTCAGTTGCCATGCTTCCAATTTGGTGGGCAGCTGCGATACCAGTGCCACGTTATCGGTGCGAGAGAATGCAGCTGAAGTGCAGCTAGTGCCACCGCGCATTATACGCTTCTTACAGAGTGGCAAGGCCACTGAAGGTAGTTCCTTCCAGTTTTCATGCGTGGTGACTGGCAATCCTTTGCCCACTGTGCAGTGGTTTAAGAACGATAAATGCATTGATGACTCGCCTGATTACGTCATTAGCTATAACAATGGCGAGGCTAATTTGCGTTTCGAGGAGGTGTTCTTGGAGGATGATGCTGTGTACACATGCAGCGCATCGAATCCGGCAGGTATTGAACACTGCTCGGCTAGTTTAATAGTGGAACGTAAGTAAACATTTTATTATACTTTATCGTAGTGACCTTGCTTGGAGCGATTTGTAGAATCGTTCTCTGGCTTTTTTATGCCCTTTATAGAGTTTTTCTTGGGTAGTCTTATGCACAAGATTTAGTTTTATACCAAAGATATACCTAGATGAAAATATTTCTTACTGAAACAAAAAAAAACCCTTATCCATTTGCAGCACTCGAGCCCACGGAACTGCCCAGCTTCAAGGTACCACTGTCTAATGCAATGGCGCGAGTTGGTCAAAAAATTAAGCTGGAGGCAATTGTAGGCGGAATACCACGCCCGGACATCTACTGGCTGCACAATGGCAAACCGTATCAGCCACGCGAAGCCAAAGTGAGTACAACATCAAGATTTATGAGCCATAAAATAATTTCCCATACACATTACATACGTACATATAGACACATATAAAAAGTATTTTGGCAAAAAAATGGCACAATTTGAAATTGCCAATCGTGTATATGTTTATAATTTGTATACATATATACTATGTATATATGTCTGAAACTTTTGCTGGAATAACAAAAACTGAGAAATTGTGTCCGAATCTGCGAAAATCTGTCAGTGGGCGTTTCATGTGTTGAAATTAAAAAAAAAAAAACAGAAAACTTTCATCCAAAGCAAACATCTTAATATGCCCGCCACCTTCAGCGCTGACGTCAGTGATGCGTGCATATCCAGGCGTTTCTTAGATACGCGCTTGTATCTCATATCTCAAAGCTACATAGACTGCTGAAAAAAAAAAATAATAAATTCAAGGCAAATGTTTTAAAAATATTTATTATGATGCGAAAGTGCAGCGCCGAAACTGAAAACTATAATTTAGCTGCAATCTTGGCAGGCATATCGCTAGAGATAGAGCGGATCTAGATGCAGCTACCCCTGGCACCTACCGCCATTTAGCCATCTTGTACGCTTGCAACGAGGCATTAGGCATGGCGAATTAAATTCACCACATCTGTCGTGGGCGCTGAGCTGATATTTGTTTATTGTATGAGAAGGGGGGTGTTGCTCGAAATTTTTCACCACATGTATGTGTTTTTTTTTGTTTTTTTTTGGCGTATTAAATTTGATTTCTTGTTGTTATAAAGAATATAATTTCGAGTAAAGAATGGAATCTTTTTGGCAAAAATTGGGAAAATGATTTCATGCACGCCATTTAATTGGATTTGGCGCACAATGCGGTGTATGCGCAATTTTTAAACAATATGACAATTGCGTACGATGAGCTCATGCTGATTAAACAATTAGTGAAGCAATAGAAAATCTCAGCTATTGAACACCTTTGATGAGCTGCTTCCCGCAATTTGTGGTACAAAGCGCAATGCCCCTTTTGAAAAAACAAAAGCCAAAAAAAAAAAAAAACGAAAAGTTTTTCCAATTTTTAAGCCAAACAACGAAATTGAAAATGAACAGCAAAATAAACACAACGTCAAGTAAAATATGAGCACACCCCACAAGCATACAAATATACTATACTGTTTTATATCGAGTATATATCGATATGGCTTGTATCTGCCGGATACATTCACATCCGAGTGCAAACATAAATAAGCTGAAATTAGTGTAAAAAGAAAATTTAATTGCAAAAAACTATACAAAAAAATAGAAACTAGCACAAATTAAAATCATTAATAGAGAAAATTCAATTAGCCAATCTATGCGAATACTCAAAGCTCTTTATGCCATATACCTATTTCGCATAGTATAATACTATGCCAGTCAGTCATAAGCATCACCGTCAGCATCAAGCAACGACTTGGCCAACCGCAGCCAAAATCTTTAGTATATGTATATTGTATGATAGACAAACATTTGTGCGCCATATTCACCATATGGTGGAACGATGCTGCCACTTTGCTTGCCACTGATCACTTCTTTAACCATTACGTTTTTCAGTATGAATACGGCCGCGTAACGCTGATAATCCCCCAAGCTTATCCCAACGACGCCGGAGTGTACGTATTGACTGCAAAGAATTTGGCTGGCGAGGCTTATAGCAACTGTAACGTTATTGTCAAGGGTCGTCTGCCAAACGAGACGTCCGACTCTGAGATGGCTTCCGATATAGAGCCCATCAAGCCGTCGGTACATATACCGCTTAAGGATGTGTCCATATTCGAGGGCAAGCCAGTGCGACTAGATTGTGTTATTGTGGGACAGCCAGAGCCTGAGGTTATTTGGTACCACAATGAGCGACCAGTCAAGGAATCTGCCGATGTGCAGCTGCTGTTTCAAGGTGATCGCTGTTCATTGATCATACAGGAAGTTTATCAAGAGGATGCGGGTCACTACAAAGTGGTAGCCATAAATTCGGCAGGCGAAGCTTCCAGCAGCTGTGAACTTAAGGTCACACCACTAAATATAGCCGAGCCTGCAACGCGCGCACAGACGGAACGCCAATCACTGCCCAAGGACTCACAGCCCAAGTTCGAGCGGCTGCTATCCGATGTGCTCGTGGATGAGGGCGAACAGGTAGTGTTGGAGGTGCAGGCCAGCGGTGATCAGCCACTCAGCGCGCAATGGTATCTAACCAACAAGGAGCTACAGTTGAACGAACGTGTCAATGCTTTTGGCGACAGTTCCTCGGGCATCTTTAAATTGATTCTAAGCAATGTCAGCGCTAACGACAAGGGCGTCTATACGGTAAAGGTATCGAATAACGCGGGCGATGCCAAGTGTTTTTCTCATTTGATTGTCAAGTCGGTGAATGCGTCCGAATTACGTCGCGCTAGTCAGTCGTCGGTTGAGCAAGTCGAACGCCAAGTGTGTCCCGAGTTCAAAGAACTGTTTAGCGACAAGCAGGCCTATGTTGACGATGTCGTCAAGTTCGAGTGCATTGTTAAGGGCAAACCTACGCCCAAAGTACATTGGTTCTTTAATGATCAGCCAGTGCATGGGCATAATTTTTTGGTCTCTACCAGCGGTGAGCGTCAGGTGTTGACCATACAAAAGCTGTGCCATGCAGCTGTGGGCAAGATAAGCTGTGTGGCTGAAAATGAAGCGGGCAAGGCTACGTGTGTTGCGTTCCTTAATATCATAGGAAGCGGCGTGCCTGCCTCTAGTGATGTGCAGTCTGTGCAAACCCAAGAGCATAACACGGAATCCTCGCGCGTTACCATCAAGAAGCAAACCTTTACCACTACCTCCACATCGCAGGTCAACTCCTATGAGGGCAATATGCCACAAACCGAAGTGCATCACTCCTCGGCTCACATTGATCAGTCGCTTAAGCAGTTGGGTCAGCAGCGGCCTGAAGTTGTGGAGAGTCATCAGTATCAGGAGCTGCACAAGAGCAAGGAAATGAGCAGTCCAAGCGTGCAGCAAAAATCTTTTGTGCTGGTGCAGTCAGCAAATGGTGGTTCCGTGCCTGCTCTAACAGGTTCAGTGCCCAGCTCGCCCACGCGTGTTCGCAAAGAAATAGCACCACGTTTTACCACGCCGCTCGCTGGCAAGATTGTAGATCAAGGCACGGATGTGAGCATGGAAGCCATCTATGACGGCTTTCCTTCGCCCGAAATCAAGGTGGAGAAGAATGGTGATCAGATATTCGATAATGCGCATACCAAAATATCGAATAAATGTAATCGGGTAACCATTGAACTGAAGCAGGTGGGCGTGACCGATGCTGGACGTTACGCTGTTACCGCCTCCAATGCGGTGGGCCAGTCGACCAGTACAGCAGATCTGGTGGTAAAAAGTAAGTAGCCCAGCAAAACCAAAGACATATGCTAATATTTGTACTTTTGAACTCGCCACATCAATCAGTTTCTATACATTAAAGTGTCATTGTCGGGGCGCGATATTATGTATACGCCGAGTATGGCATGTCTTCAAACGTCAATGCTGAAAATGCCGCGCATATTGATGGGTTCTTAGTGTGGGCCGTCGCCTTTTGGGCATTTGTTTATAATTCTTGACTTTTCGGGCTGACGATGGCTCGACCAAAACTTGGTCAATGCGAAAGATTTCATTCATTTTGTATAAAAAGTTTATATGTAAATATTTAGTTCTTTTTGCAATTTTTCTATTTATTTGATTGGCGCCTGTGTGGGTTTCTTTTGGGAACTGAGGGGTGCTGAGTGTATGATATGTAAATTCCACAGAAAACAAATTCGTTTATTTACTCTTGGCTTGTGCCCCGTTCCCGGGACGTACGGCTGCTCATTGTCGTCTTGTGTGGTTAGCTACAATGTGTTTGAAATTATTTTTACTGCTGTCTGCACGAATTATTCACTATGGGTTGTTCAAGTAAATTATTTGCGATCTTCAAAATGTAGCAATGACATACAAAGCATAATATTTATCTTCTTTATTTGCATTTGGATCAAAGCGCTTTTGGTTTAGCTATCAATTCGTGTCATTTTAATGGGCTATAAACAATGATTCGATTTTAAAGTTTTGTTCTTATTGTTTGTTCAACCATAGAGACTATATTCCCGCCTGTTTTTGGACGTCGACTGCAGGCGCAAGTAAGCAAGCGTGGCGAGAAACTGATTATGGAGGTGGAGGTTACTGGATTGCCCGAACCCACAGTTACGTGGCTAAAAGACGATAAGCCCCTTAAAGATGCTGGCATTTCCGAGCATAGACTGCTTGCCATGGGTAACTCCCATAAACTGATTATTGAGAAGGGTATGCCTTTGATTGCGCCTAGCTTCAACTCTCTTTTGATTTAATTTATAACATATAGCTCAAACCACGGACTCGGGCAAATATATGGTCAAGGCAACCAATGCAGGAGGCGAGGCTAAGAGCATAGCGGACTGTGCCATTTTGGAGCCTTCGCCCGAACGTATGCAGGAGGTAGTCAAAACGATTGTCTATCAGTCGCCCAGTGAATTCAAAACTGAAGTAAGTGTGCATGTGCTCAATATTTAAACGACCATACACTGTATCTCTATGCATACAACAAAATATTGTATTTATTTAATTGACTGCAACTATATCCCACCTTTATATCCTATATATCTACTACTTATCTCTATTTATTCTCTTCGTTTGTTACATTTTGGGAATTTTATATAATAAACAAACATTGTGAATTTTTTTCTCTCATTATTTCAACGTGGTTCGTAACAAAAATTTACCATTTTGGAATGCTATCTGATATAAAATTTAAAAAAAAAAAAATAAAAAAAACAAAAACTTTCGACTGCTTTGCTCATTATACTCGGGTTCTCTATGTACCACTACTCTCTGACATGCCACATAAAACCTAAAACTCATCCACAAACTGAAACATAAACTCAAATAGAGCAACTACAACCAAGAGCCCCCATCTTTTCAAACCAATCAATCCGATGTTACCACTGCCGACGATCTGCATGGCCTATCTGAGTCGAAAGTTACAACTGAGCATCGTTGCACGACCGAAGCAACCATGCGTCTAGAACACAAATCGACGTATCTAGATTTGCCCGAGCTGAGCACTCATTCAAAGACACCTACCACCAACAACAACACTGCCACTACCACAATCACCAATATTATAAGCATGGACCAGCCCGATTTACACAGCATAACGTCCACGAACACTGAACAGTACAACAGCTCTAAGATCCCACCACAAGTGCCACCCAAGCCCTGTGCTCCTGTTGTCTCGTCGCCTTTTTATCAGCAACCACAACAACAATTGACGGAGACCACACGCAGTTCAAGACATGAGAATACCCGCAGCAGCGAACAAAAATCATCCTCTTTCGAGTACTTTAAGAAGATTGACAGTCAACACTTCGAAACCACCGACCAACGACCAACACCGTTAGCCCAGAGGCCCCTTGAAACTGTGGTCAAACAACCGCATGCGCAGAGCTTAGCCGAGGAGTTGAGAAGTCTTAATTTAATGCCGGGACCGCCGCCCGAGTTTTGCTATGCAGCCAAGACGGAAAAACAGGCATTCAATAAGATTGGCGACAAGATCAAAATACTGGAAGAAGTGCAGCCCAAGGAGACACCACCACAAGGTGGTGTGCCAGTCTTTCCACCACCTTTGCAAACTGTGCAACATGAGACTACAATGACCAAGGAGGTTAAGGTAGAGTATGGTCAGCCAGTTGTCAGACCTGCTGCAGTATTGCCCACACCAGCGCAGCAGTACACACGTTCGCCTTCGCCAAAGCCTTCGGCCGAGGGCGTTGCCATGTCCAAGCTATGGACGCCCAGCGGACCCAGTGGCTATGACAGCAGCACCAACGAACTGCAGCATACCAAAACAGAAACTGAGACTAAACAAGAGAGCCGCAGCTTCAGTAGTATTCAAACTGCCAGCCAGCTGCCTGCAGCCACACCTATTAAGGAGCTAAATGCACCATTTTTGGTGCAGCAAGTGGCCAAGTCCATACCACAGGCTGCGCCGGCGACAGCACCTGTTACGCGTTTGATAAATATAGAACTGGAACCCGGCTTAACGCCTGAAGTGCGCCGTCAATCGCTGGTCGAGAGCATGGAACACAAGCTGGAAGAGAGTCTGCTACAAGGGCCCAAAAAAGTTTTGCCTCACTCGGTGCCCACTCTTACGCCAAACACTGCACCCACGTTTAAGCAGACAGGCGGTACCTATCGACCACCACCACCTGTACTGCCCGGCAAATTGGGTCGCGCGGATTACTATGAGAGCGATTACGAAAGTGATCGCTATAAGTACAGCGGTAGTGAATCAGATGAACCCGGAAATCGTGCGCAACAACAAGCCACAATGGAAACCTTTAAATCGAGTGGCTATGCAGCTGACACGGAGGAGCACTCTAGTTTCCGCAAATCAGAGACCAGCTACTACTCAGCTGGTACGGCAGCGCCACCTCAACAGGCGCCCAAATTGCAGCCAGAGCCACCAGCTCAGCTGTACTTTGCACCAAGTGGAGCTGCGCCACAGGCACCGCAACAAACTTGCTATAGTCAGGAGGCGAAGGTTCGATACATCTACTCACTGTCACTATCTGTCTGTGTTGTTGTCGTTGACGTTGTTGTTGTTGTTATCATCTTGTATCTAAATTGTAATTACGTAGCACTTGGCGTTGGCAGCAGCTTCCATGCATGAAACGTTGTCCAGCTCGATCTCCTTCCTCATCCACTAGCGCGCTCTCAAATGCAATTCCCGATTTGCCTTTATGTTGTTTTTTTTGTTGCTGCCTTAAGCGTTGTTTACACGAGTTTAGTTAAGCATTAATATTTTTTATCGGAATTTTTTAAAAAGGACTCCTCAAGTCGAAGCCCAAAAACTATCCTTGTATAAACAACATTTAAGCAACACCTATCTAGTTTAGAATATGTCATACCTTTAATACATATTGTTTTTTTTTTTTTTAATACGTTAATCCTTATGCATATCAACTGCCACGCCCTGCAATTAATTATACATTTGCCTGATCTCTAACATAAATGTTTACATTGGTGTTATCTAAAAAATTAAAACTTTTAATTGGAATATTTTTTGACTAACTAGAATCTCCTTTCACAGGACTATAAATACACCTCATCCAGCTTGACCAGCCACATGTCGCACAACATGCAAAGCAGCAGCAGTTCAACTCATCATGAGACCAAGTTCCAGTCCACTAACATGCCCCAAACTGCACCCAGTCCTGTGGCAGCGCAACGCAAGACGCCTGCCGCCGAGTATAGTGATTATTGCAGCGAAGTGGATGAACGCTTCCGTTCAGTCTCACGCGCCAATGAAACGGACCAGGACATTAAGGGTTATCGCGTAGTATATCCGCCTACGCCCACTCCACGCACCAACATTATCAATGGGCATAAATCGCCTGTCGTCGTGGTGACCCCCTCACCCATGGAGTTCGAGCCCACACCACCCGAAGTAGGCAGCTTTACGCGAACCAAATTTGAGCCCATTGGCCGGGAAATACGCCATGAGATAAAAACGGAAACCTCCAAGCAGCAGCATAGCAAGCAATCCAAGACCTCACTGCAGCAACAGTCGGTGCCGTTGTTTAAGCCGAAACCCAAGCCCGTGGCAGCCAAGTTTCTGGCGGCTGCACAGCAGCAACAACAACAGCAACAACCCCAGCCAACAGCTAGACCTACCATGTATTACAATGCCATAGCTGGAGCACCGCTGCACAAGGCCAAGATGGCTACGGAAACAAAGAATGTCATGCAAATGAAGGAGTCCACGGAGACATCGCAGCGTGTGGTCAATATGCAGCAGACCAAGCGCATCATACATTTTGACAATCAGCAGGAAGAGCACAGCAGCAGCAGCCATTTGCAAAATCTCGAGCCGTTCCCTTATAGTCCTGGCTCCGCAAGTCGCACTCCCTCGCGGCAAATGCAAATGCCACCGCCGGCTACTCCTACCAAGTTTGTAGCCGGAGAGTTTCGCGAAAGCGACTATGAGAGCGAGGCAGACGGTGCACGCATACAGCCGCTGTGGTCACCCTATGGAGATGGTTTAACAAAGGGCTACCGCCGCGTTGCACCACCACAGCCGGGTCGCTCCTGCAGTTTGCCGCGCACTTATGAGCGTGTGCTTTCGCCCATGGAGTTTGATCGTGGTCCTGAGATGCCCAGTAAAATACAGGTAGATGTGAATACACTACGCAAGGAGCAACGCGGCGGCAGCACGGTAACCACACAGAACCGCACGCAATCGTTGAATCGCAACAGTACCATGCGTCAACAGTATTTCAGCAGTCTGCAGGAATCCTCAGATCAGATGGATTCACAAGTGCGTGCGGGAACACTCCCACGTCATGGCTATAACCATATGCAACAACAGGTAGAGGGTCAGGGCAAGCAGATGGGCTCCACTTTTCTACAGAAATCGCATCAATTTGTCAACGACATTAGCAGGGACATGCAAACGCAACGTAGTGTAACAAATGGAATACGTCCCGGCTTTCGGCGTGCGCCCAGCGAGGGCAGTAATCAGCCTCAGGCTTATAGAGATGAATCACGCGTTTCGCAGTATGGTAAGTAGAGCAAGCATTTTTTCTGTGCCGTAATTTTTTGCCATCAAAGCTGCAAGACCTTTGGATCTTCCTACAAGAGGGAGCTTAACAAACTAAAGGGTTTTGTAAGCCGAGTTGCGTAATCATATTGCATTGGACAATAAATAGAATCTTAACAAAATTTTGCAGGCTTGCAGCCTTGATGGCTTCATTCTCGAGCTTGTGCTCTTTACAATTGGTTGAAATCTTATTGGTATTGAAATTTGAGACTGAATATTGAAATTTTTCGAGCGCCAGCTGTAATATTCCTTTGATTTGTGCAACGATTTTTTTTTTGGCTTGCCCGTATGATTTATGCTAAACGTAAACTAACTCTAAACAAGAATTTTGAACCATTTTGTCTATGTATTACTCTTTAATTGTGTTCCAAAAACAATATAACCTCAAACGTACAGGCACAAAATGCGTCGATCCCAATACCGGTTTAATCTATTTTAAATACGACTTTGGCTACGAATTTGGCATACTGTTTCCCGGCGAGGGTCACAAGTTTGTTAGCAGTCAATGGAACAGCAGCGCTGGCAGTCAACAACAGCCCAACAGTTACGTTAGCAATGGCCGCCACTCACCCTATCCCCTAAAGCTGCCCGCTGGCGGTGAATTGATTATACCCGTGCAACATGAACGCACTGGCCGACCCAGTGGCTATAGCTCCGACAATGAGGCACAGCGCCGGCAGGCGAGCACGTTGAGTGCCACCAGTGGCCGCCTCAGGCCCACAACACCAACGTACAACAAACGCTACAGCCTGCCCAATGCTCAAAACATCGACATCTTTCTCGATAGACTCCACGCACAGGCGCCACGTTTGCCCGAGCAGCTGGTGCGCACAGGTATGGCCCAAAGCTCTGGCCATCGATGTTGTGAATTAGCTTAGGCGTCGTTGTTGTTGTTACTATCACCAATCACCATGTTTGTTGTTGTCAGCTTGATATTGTACGCTCATCAAAATTCTCATAGAAAGAAATTGGAAGCAGCATCCGTCCATGGAAATTCGTGTTTGCACTGAATTCAAATCTATACTATAGTTGCGAAATATTGGATGATAAGTTTTATTGCATGTTGTAAAGCCATCATCTAATATTTGCTGCTATGCCTCGGAATAGCCATGAGAATCTAACCTCAACAACTAGCATGTAGTACATATTGCATGTTGTTTCTCAAAAGTTTGACTAATCCCAGAAACGCTTGAATTACTCTATTTTTGCATGCGCATGAATTCGTTTTAAATTGTGCTTGTTTTTTGTTTTTTGTTTCAATGTTCCAAGTGTTAAAGCCAAGTGAATATGTAAAAAAAAAAAACCATCCATATGTAAATGTGTTTGACTTGCCAGCAAAGACTAAAAAAAAAAATTGACTGAACTGACAATTTTAATGCATTTCGTAACTTCATCATAGTTCCGGAACTGCCTAATACGGAACCGGTCAATGCGCATTTGAATCGCGATGAGCTAGCTCAAAAGCCACCATTATTTATAACGGTAAGTGGAGCTAAGTACTCTTAAGCAAGACCAACTCTTAACGACTAAACGTCGTCACAGCCTCTAAAGGACATTGCCGTGGGTCTGGGCGGTACGGCTCGTTTCGAGTGCATTGTTCAGGCACATCCACAACCGCAGGTCAATTGGACACACAATGGTAGCCAGCTGGAGCACGGTAACCGTCATGTCATCGAATACAGAAACGGTGTATGCCGTCTAACTATGCCTGAAGCCTATCCGGGTAAGTTTGTTCACCTCATTTGCCCACAATGTGGCGCACATTAATCGTTCTATGGTTCTTAATTTATTGCAGACGACAATGGCAGCTATGTCTGTACTGCCATGAATCCATTGGGTGCGGCCAGCACCTCGGGCGCTTTAAACGTTTCAAGCACGAATCGTGGATTTAGATATTAAGTTTATTTATTTATGATTTTGTTCAAGCCAAAGTTCACTTTTTGTGTGTGTGTGTGAGTATATAATAATGTTATATTATAATATAATTTTTGGTTCTGGTTCCGATTTTGTGTTGTAATGTTGCTAATCGTGTGACTAGTGAAATATCATACCTGAATATCGAGACTACCTTACTATACATGCATACATACAAATGAAAAAATTATAGTATTACTTGTGTTTCTGTCGAAAATTCAAAATAAATCAAAATATAACAAAGCTCTTGTTTGGTTGTTGTTTTTTTTTTACTTGTTTTTTGAATGAAAGCTTTACGTTTCGGTTTTCATGGTTCGGAAATGCTTTCTAGCATACACTTTCGAAAAATATAGCTTTGAATTTGAGTGGCGCTCTCTATGAACGTTTAGCATTGGGAAAAAGCTGATTAACGCAAAAGCTTTTCGAAAAAATTCTCAATAGATGGCGACAGTCGCACGATCAGTGCTGATCTTTCAGAAAAATATGACAGTTTTTTTTTTACTTTTTTATGCAGTTCCAATTATTTTTGGCAAGCTGACTTGCTTAAAAAAATCATATTGTTTTGAAGTAAAGAAATTGTATTTTATTTAAACACACATTTAACAGACACTTTTAAAAAAAAATTGAAGACTTTTATTCATCAATTCGGAAAAAATAAATGTATTGCAGATTTTCCAAGCATCTTCAAAACGTATTTTATCGTAATATAGCAATTTTATTTTATTAAAATCCTTAAACTTGTTAAACATTGAAACAATCTGTTGTCGAGACGATTGACCCTCTCTGAAACTAATTCGGTGAATATTACATAGTTTTCTGCAAAAAAAAAAAAAATATATATTTTCTTCAGCCAGCAAACGTTTGTATATAAAAATTTGTTTATATCTCTGAGATCTTGACGTTCACATAGACGGACAGACGGTCAAACGAACATGATACTCATCGACTTCTCTAGTCACTTTGATCATACATAAGGTATCTGAGGCGTATCCGACGCATCCTTCTATACATTGCATAGATTTTAAAAACTAAGTATACACTTTGTGGGGCAGAGGGTATAAAAACTTCTTTAAAATAGAACATGACCATGAGACGCACATTATGGCAAATTTTCATGCTTCAAGATTTTTTGGTTTTTGAGAAACCGGCAATGCGAACAGACGGATGTACAGACGAAATGATAGCCGGATAGGTGGCTATGGGTATAGCGATATTTTTTGTCATCCTGATCATTATACACATTGTATGACACTGTCGGGCACAGCCTCGTCTCTTTTACCTTTTTTTTCCAACAACATTGAAAGTCGCCACAAACTTTGCTCTTTTGCGGGTCTATTAAAATCGGCTGAGAACTTCGCGTGTTATTGGCAAGAATAAAGAGGCCCTTATAAATACAATCTCTAGATAAGAGTATTTGTAAAGAAGCCATTTTCACCAATATTGGTATACCTATATACAATATTTACTTTTTTATTTATTGGGAACTTTGGTAGCTATAGCCAAAAATGAAGATGCCCCCTAAAAAGACTGACTCATTTAACATCAGATGAATACGGTATAAGTTCTGAAAATTACAGTCTATAGTACTGTCGTGATGTACCAACTGTAACCGCCCCTCGAGGGTTGGCGTGCGAAATACTCAGGGGGTGGAGCCCCCTAGTTTGCGTTTAAGTACATGTCATTCTTTTAAAGACAAAAACTGCTAAGCATAAGGCTAGGAAAGCTGCGAAAAAATTAATAGTGCCTGAGCACCTCTGCTTTATTGGCAGACACACCGCTTAGCACTCACAACAAAAAGAAAACAGATCGAGATGATATAGACACTGGATTAGCACGGTTGGCCTACGACAGCAACTCTTCGGATCCTATAATTTAAGACAATTAAAAAAAATGTAATTTCAAGGAAATCTGTCAGTCGGCAAATCTCATAGTGTACTGACAGGCTTATAGAAGCTACGTTGCAAACTAACATAGCAAAATTTAAGAAAGAGAGGCGTCAAATCTACACCTGTTGGTTCTGTGAGATAGTCTCCTTCCTGTCTTGACTGGTTCAAAAATCGTTATTTATTCTTTTATAATTTATTTTATTTTTCATTGGAATAAACATTCATAAACATCTTACTTAAATATCATGCATAAACTTTTATATATTTTATTTGCTAGAATTTAATTGAACAGATTTTTCACAATTTCTCTCAAAACACATAGTACATATATTGACAGAATTGTGTACAAACATGCTTATGTTTCTGACTCAACCAAATTATGTCAAATATAATATACATCTCTGTTGATTCATTAAAAAAAATATCTGGTAAAAACATGCCCCCGTTTTTTATGAATATCATAAATTCACCTGCTATACTATGTACAAAATACTGAAAGATTTAAGATTCGACAAAATGACGATGTTCAAGGCGTGACCTCCTTCATTATTTCAATACTAATTTTGCATAAATTTCACTCTTCATCAAACTTTTTATATACCTAAGTATTTAGCTCAGAAGCTATGAAAAAAAAAAAAAAAAACAGGTCAAACACAAAGCATGCCGCAGGCTGTATAAGCACATCTTTTACCAAGATATTTTGTTTTTTAAGACAACAAGCTGTCAAGAACAATTCAAAACAATTCTCAAAATATTATTTTAAAAAATTATAAAAGCAACAGAGTAGCTGTTAAATAAATGTTTTTCATTTATTCATCTTTTTTGAAGCAACTTATTGTGTATCTGTGTATCTGCATATCTGTGTATCTGTATCTGTCCGATTGACTGACTAACCGAGTGACTTGCTGCCCAGGCTAAAGCCTGTTTTTCATAAACGATTTATTTGAATTTCAGCATTGTTTATTTATCTATTTTTCTTTCTCTTTAAATTTTGCTTCTAAATTTCGCGGCGCATTGAAATTTTCTGACAAGCAGACAGCGAATAAAATAAATAAGAAAAATTGAAAATTTGAAAATGCTTGCCAAGAATAAGATGCGAAACAAACGCGCAATACTTATGTGAGTTATTTGGTACATAGCTGGCATAAACATAGCCCCGGATGGCCCACAAGGTAAAAGACATGGGCCTACAACTTGGCCCAAAGTATTGCAACTGTTGATGATAACAAGTCCTTGACACTGACCATAAAATACAAAGATACTGTATCTCATGCTTAGTCGGCGTAGCTGTTTATAGATTGGATTGCTAATGTTTTGTGGTTTTGATTTCGGTTTTTTTTATTTTCATGACACACTTCTGTCGTTGCAATATTTGGCCTGAATCTAAAGTGAGTGCCTGCCAACTACTTAACCAAGTCTAAGAGTCATTAGAGAACAAATATTGGATGCTGTTCAAAAAAAACAAAACCTGAATCATTTGATGTAGATGTGGTAGATTTAAAAATTGCTAGCTGATTTCATGAAATTTGTATTTTCGGAAAAAAATCGAAATCCACATCAAGGTGATCTTGTTGAAATGGCAAAAATATGTTCATACCTACCTTTAATTATTCAGAACATTGGCCATTTCCTGCGCAGATACATTCGTATTTAATATGTGTATAATATAATTTTCCGTTTTGTCAAAAAAAACCAAAACGAATACTCGGTTTTGGGTAACGCTAGAGAGTGCTGCCATTTGGCAGCCAGCTGAAAGATGTTTGTGAATAATATTTGGCCTTGTACAACATTTTTTGGCATTTACGCAAAAATATTTTTCTCCATTTAATATAAACACATAGAATTTTTGTATGAAATGAAAATTAGCCAGCAAGTGGCAAATAATTTCAGTTTTGTTTAGCTTAAAACTTAATAATGGATCTAAATCTTAAGCAAAACTCTTAACAGCTTATGAAAATGATTTATGCCCGAGAGAGCAAGTACAAATATTTGATAAACTATGTGCCACACTTAAGATTTACTTTGGGTTTTTCTTATTTCTTTTTTTTTGCTATCCAAGAGCCCGCACTAGATACATTTTTGTGTGATGAATATGCGAACGCAACAAACATCTTTCTATCCATCCATTTGATTTTTCAGCTTTGTTTTTCATGATTTTTTTTTTTTTGTTCTTTTTTTCTTATTTAATTAGGCAATTCTCTAAAAATACATAATGAACTCATCGTACGAGTCACAAAATTTTTCTTTATGTTACTTTAATTTTTCTTATGTATAAGCATTTTCTTTGCCTTGCTCTTTGGCACTTCAACAGCGGAAAATTTGTAGGCGTTATGAAAAACACAATCTTGATGCAATAAAACGGACTTGTGCCTTTGTACTTCTAATACCCTATACAAAGAAAATATCTTTCTTAATTTTGTATAGTATTGCGTAGGCCATAATCTGTTTGCGGTAATGATAAAATTCTTCTTTTTTTCTTCGAAGCTTATGTTCTGTTTTGTTGGATAAATCAATCCTTTGTACAAAAAGGTCTAGGCGCTCAGACAGACAGACCGACGGACGGACATGTCTAGATCTACTCCTGTTCATATTGGAGTTAACTTTGGGGATTCAGCTGCGTTTCTTATTTATGTTAAATAGACTCGCATGTACTTATTATATATACGTTATTTCCTTAACTCCGGTTGGAGCGTAGGGCCAGAACAAAAGTGTTGAAGTCGTTCCAATTTTTTGCGAATTGTGATAAGCTATTCCAGTTAGTATGAGACTCTTTCAAGTTGACATCCACCATACGTCACCATACGTTTCTAGAACTTAGTGGAATCCACCAACGAGCAGCTTTGCAAACCTCGTTCGTGTTTTTGTGTAGTGTATGTCCTAATCAGCCAAATCGTCTTCGCTTGATCGTTACCTCTATAGGCAGTTCGTTGGTCTTTTCCAGTATTTCCAAATTGGCTGGACTTCTTAACCCTCATCTCCTCCTTGTGTGGAAAACCACACAAATCAATTTTGATATGCAGTTTTTTCAAGTTTTTTTTTCAGCGATCTTCATAAAACTTCTTGACAATTCCTAAAACATCAATATAACACAAAACACGTATAATTTAATAAAATAATATTTTTTGATATCGAGATATTCAAAAAGTTACGTTTCTTACCCTCGTGTGTGGTTTTCCACACATATGGGATTTCTATGTGTTTTTCACTGTAAACAATTTCTTTTATATGTACATGCATTTTTTTATGTATATACAATATGTAAACATGCGCAGATTGTTTCTGTTGCAGCACAAAGAAGAAGGAAAGAGGAAAATTTTGCTTGTGAAACCATTTCATGACGTCATAGTTCAGTCGTTAGACACTTTTTACAATACAAACATATATTGAATCAGCTTGAAATTAAATCATGGCTAGACCAAAATATATCACAGACGAGGAGTTTTAAGAAATTGCATCTGATGATGAGGATCCCGATGACGATGACGATGTTTCGTCGGGAGAAACAGATGAATCAAGTGAAAGTGATTCCTTTGAACCAGAAATAGCAATTGCACCAAATAACACGATCGACCCATTGTTCGTTTCAAAAGACGGTATGGTGTTGAAATCACTACCAGTGCAAGATCAAACCGGAAGATTACGGAAGGAAAATGTTATCAATTTGCATCCAGGTACAACAAGATATGCAAAAGCACGTGTCGATGACATCAAAGATGCTTTCCTCTTGTTCTTTCCACCATCATCATGAATATTATTCTGAAGTGGTCAAACGCATATTCAAATGCGAACTGTAGTGACCAATTTATAGAAATTGATTCCAATTTGTTTAAAGCATATGTCGCTGTTCTCATTTTGGCTGGAGTTTACAGGTGTGTCTTTTTTTTAGTTTTACGTTCATGCTTGTAATGATTCTAGTGTTTTCCAATCAATTTTATTTAGATCCAAAAATGAAACAATGTTGGATTTATTTGATGGTGCATATGGGCGTCCAATTTTTAGAGCGATAATGTCAAAGAAAACATTTGAATGCATGAACAAAGCCATTCGATTTGATGATGTTATGAGTCGACGTCAGCAAAGCTCTACAGACAAATTTGCTCCAATCCGTGCAATCTTTGATAAATGGTCAGATCTTTTGGCAGATTATTTCAACCCATCTGAATGCGTTGCCATTGATGAGCAACTACTTGGTTTTCGTGGTAGATGCAAGTTTCGACAGTACATGCCTTCTAAGCCTGTGAGATATGGTATAAAATTTTGGCTGTTGGTTTCCAAATTGGCAACCAAACAAACGATGCGACGAGTCTTTTTGCGTGAGCTTGGATTGAGTCTCGCAAAGCCATATATGGCAATGAGAAAAGGAATGCCCAGAAGTGAGTCAGCGGCTTCTTTGCTATCCAGCATTAACCAAGAATCCCTTAGCGAGCCGATGAGGTGGCCCAGGACCTTGTTAGGCAACGACTCACCCTCAGCACAGAGTCGCGAATCTTTGCGAGAGAGTACACCAACAACGTCTGGCATTCCTCGAAAGAGATGTAAAAGCGATCCGCCAAAAACAGAAGGAAAGGCACGGTGCCACATATGTTATACTGAGAAGTCAAAGTATAAGAATTATATCTATGATACTATTTGCTGTTTCTGTAAAAAAGGTGTTTGCAAGCGAACACACAATCGAAATGTTTTGTATTGGGGAGAATCTAATATAACTACATAACTAATATAATATAAAAAATAAGCACATAATATTATAATTAAAGAGAAATTATAATTCTTATTAAAAAAATTGTGTTCTTTACATAAAAATGCATATAAATCCCATATGTGTGGAAAACCACACATGAGGGTAAGAAACGTAAGTTTTTTTGAGGAGGAAATGAGGGTTAAATGAAAGTTTTGTATCACATAACGATGATCAATTTTTTCAATGTTCACAAATTTTTATGTATCCAATTCTTCTACTTGTTCCTGCATAAAAAAAGATAGTCTTCAAGCTCCAAATACAAATTTATATTTGTATACATTTAGTTCTCAAGCAGGTGCGGATTTGCTATTGTTCAGTTATATAGGATAAACATCCATGCATCAGATACTTTATATGTTTTCAATCTATCTTTAGGCCTTCTTTGCAATAGTTACAACGCAGATAGCCATATGTCCCATATAAATAATAAAATATTTCCGCTAAAATTTTTGTCAACTCTTAGATATATTGAAATGCATATTTTACATAGTAAACAAATATTTCGTTTTACCCAATTTATAAATATAAAGAATATTCAAAACGCTAAAAGCATTTTATGTCTGAGTATGTATCTATGTAAATAAAATTTATATATGTATGTGCCAGTAGCAGTTGGACATCATAAAACTTGTGTGTCGCATTTCATCAGCTCAAGTTGAGGAAATGCCAAAACTGCGCAAAATATAAAAACCATTTTTCAATACTTTCTAGTACTTTAATTCATTAATTTTTAAAATACTAAAAACTAAGACTGATTTATTTAATTTTAAAGATGGCGCTCATATCTTAATTTAACCAAGTACAATGTACATACTTGACAATTATATAAGAAGCCAAATACATTGAAATGTTATTTCACAAGTTGTTCAAAATGTTCGGGCACGCGTTGACAGTGCCTAGCAAAAATAAGCAACAAAATAAAATAAAAAAACACAACTGCCAAAAAGTTTCTGAAAATTAAATAACACACTGTAAATTAGCCAAAGAGTCGCCATCAAACAATAGATTATAAACAAGTATCTCATAGGCCAATGCAACATTTGATTTTGATTTAATTAAAATAAGGCCAAGTTTCCGACATAAACTGGGCATACGCGTTGCCAATAAATGAACAACAACCCAACCCGTTCAAATATCTAAACAAAAAATAAATTCGCATTCACATTGAGCGTTCATGTTTGGGTAATAAATATGACGCTAATTACCCAGAAAAAAAAAACAAAATCGGCCAGAATCGAAATTTAATAGTAGTTTTTGCAATTAATTGGATTCAAAATCATGTGTGAGCGAATGCCTTGAAATCGAAATACCAGAACTACAATTTATTTTGGCACAACCAGAAGTGTATGCGCTTTTAGACAAGACATGGCTATAAAATGGAACAAAATCCTTAGAGCGGTCTTAGGGGTTTGCGAGAGGAACATATAGAATTTTGATTGCGACATGAACTTGGCCAAACTGAAATCCTTTAGATCGAAATAAATGCATTTGAGCTATTCGTTTTTTTTGGAGCGCTTCCTAAAACTTACCTTACCAATAAAATCTTGTTCTATTCGAATGCGAATTCCGTCAGCCCAAATTAAAAGTCAAATAAATAACTTTGTCCAAATTGCTTCTGATAGTTTTGGCTCTGAATTATCATAATTAAATCCGATACTTTGAAAACAACTTGATACTTTTAATATTTGAAAACTTTGTTATGTCTTATTTTATGAGCTTTTCCTTTAAGATTACACTAGTCGACGATGAAAAATCTCCAGAGATGAGACTTATTTTTTATGTTAGGGTAATGTTTCAGCGTTAAAAAACCGTTTTTTTTTTTATCCTCCCATAGCTTGTTTTTTTTTTATGACTGTTTTAGTGAAAAATGCCATTTTTCAAAATACGGTTGCACATATGAGGTCATAAAAACTGAACTAATTCGAATTTTTTCATTATTATTTTTTTTTTCAAAAGTAGGGAGCACTACCTTTCCAAAATGCCCCAAATCATAAAAATTGGAAACCTTCAGAAAAAACTACAGCCGAAAGAGTGTGCCCAAAACCCTAAAAAACACAACATTTTGGTGACTTTTTGTACGAATATCGCTATTTCTTTCAGAAAAACTCTTAGACACTTGAAAAGTTAGCTATTTTATGTTATTGGTCATGATATGTAGATGCGATTTCTGTATAGTGTCGATATTTTATGATACAAAATGACTGATTTATTTAATTTTTAGTAAAAATGAAAAAAATACAATTTTTTTCGATAGAATTTTTTTTGTCACTTTCAACTGCATTTAAGCTCTTGACAGTGGTTGATTTTTCAATATTGGGAACTTTTACATAAAGTAGTAGTCATTACCTTTCAAAAAAGTCCTTTTTCATGAAATTCGGACTATCCATTGAGCACCAGCAGTTGAAGGAATCATCATGAGTACACGAAATCTCATGATTTCACCAAAAATATTCGAATTTTTTGTATATAATGGTGCTTGCCTTGAAACAAACGAACTTAAGGCAATTGGAAAAAATAGAAACGATGTGGCAATCGCTCACTTAGAACATGGGACCCCAAGTAAGGCAAACTATAAGTTAAGAAAGGAATATTCGTAGATCCTCAAATTCGTAAAGCAATGAAAAGTAACGAATTTTGAAGAACATTACCACCTGATCAACTGTATGCGTGGAATTCCTTCGAAGAAGTTGCAGAAAATTTCTTAGAAAGATGAAAAGCCCGAATGCTAAGTAAATTATTGAAATGTGAGTCTAAAAATGCATCATTTAAAATCACATTTTCACATTTTTTCTGAAAATTTAGGTACGATGAGCGACCAACAAAGTAAAAGATTTCATTGAGACATTAGAAGTATGGAGGGTCAGTTTAGAGGACTTGCCACACAGAAAATTTTGGGTGAATATTACTGGTTTTTAGTTCCAGAATCAGATAGGAAGCTCAAAAGAAAAAAAAGAAATGCACTTTAAGTAACAATTTTTGTCCAAAGATGGTTGGTTGATTTCTTAGCTTTATATATAATAAAAAGTATTATTATCAGTAATTATTGTTTTATTAAAGCATAAGGAGATATTGTATAAGAACAATATGATATAAATGTAAGCAAAGGGCCATAGACACTGAACCAAAAAATGGATGATCAAAGCCGTTTGCACTTTATGTTGGATTCAAGTTTTAAATTTGAGAGTTTTGTTTGTGTTTTTATTAAGGAATCATAATAATTGAAGGTGTAGTAGATTATTCCAATGTATCCAAACAATAATGTCAATTATTGTCAACACAAGCACCATTATAAAGAAAAATTCGTATATTTTTTGTTGAAATCATGAGGTTTCGTGTACTCATGATGATTCCTTCAACTGCTGGTGCTCAATGGATAGTCCGAATTTCATGAAAAAGGACTTTTTTGAAAGGTAATGACTACTACTTTATGTAAAAGTTCCCAATATTGAAAAATCAACCACTTTCAAGAGCTTAAATGCAGTTGAAAGTGACAAAAAAAATTCTATCGAAAAAAATTGTATTTTTTTCATTTTTACTAAAAATTAAATAAATCAGTCATTTTGTATCATAAAATATCGACACTATACAGAAATCGCATCTACATATCATGACCAATAACATAAAATAGCTAACTTTTCAAGTGTCTAAGAGTTTTTCTGAAAGAAATAGCGATATTCGTACAAAAAGTCACCAAAATGTTGTGTTTTTTAGGGTTTTGGGCACACTCTTTCGGCTGTAGTTTTTTCTGAAGGTTTCCAATTTTTATGATTTGGGGCATTTTGGAAAGGAAGTGCTCCCTACTTTTGAAAAAAAAAATAATATTGAAAAAATTCGAATTAGTTCAGTTTTTATGACCTCATATGTGCAACCGTATTTTGAAAAATGGCATTTTTCACTAAAACAGTCATAAAAAAAAAACAAGCTATGGGAGGATAAAAAAAAAAACGGTTTTTTAACGCTGAAACATTACCCTAACATCTAACATAAAAAATAAGTCTCGTCTCTGGAGAAAAAAAAAGTGTTAAATTTGTCGACTAGTGTTATGCAAAAGCACGCCTGCTCTTTATACGTTTAACAGTACCGTAAGATCTAGTTGGTGTTACATTTAAAAGGAAACAAGCTATGCAGCATAATATGTAAAACAAAAGGATTTCTGTCGAATTTTCTACATGATTTCCCGTTGGTTATTATACGTAACATAGTCACATAAAAAAAAAACGACTTTTCGATTTAGAGGCCAGTCCATTTTTCATAATGCTCTTAGGAACGCAAAATCCAAATTCGAGCTCAAATAAATATCACCACATCAGGGCTCTAATATTACTTCACCAATCCACATAAAACGAGCTATTTCGGTTGTTATTTTAAGATAATGACATGGTTATGGTTAAAAACATATGTATAAAAAAAATCGATATTCAAGCATTGAGGCTAGGTTATAAGTTACATATGGTTTTGTGGTCGCCAAATCCGAATCCGCGCCCCCAAATCCCCAGCATATCAGGATTCTGACATAACCTTAAAACATAAAAAGAGGTATTATGAATCTCAGTAACCTAACGTAATGTGTTTTTTAACTCCAAAAACGGTTCAAAAACATATAGAAATCATTGGCCTCCAAAAAAAAACTGTTCGGGATTTCTTTAAGGTTAGTGTAGAAGCTAGACTTGTTGGGCCAATTCTGTTAGCGGATTAAGATTCAACTAAAAACCCTTGCAAGATCACGATATTTTTGTTTGGCTGTCTCATTTTGTCAATGAGTGCTTTTTATGTTCTGGTCAATTTCCGTCAATCTAATTTCGCGAAAACTTAAAATCATATATGTATTTGTATATGAATATATATGGGTCATTCTCTGTCAAACCAGTCGCCCCCTTCTCACACTTCAATTTTTAAAATAAATCTACGTTTTAAGCTTAAAATTTTCGTCTACTAAGATGGCAGCCGAAAACTTTAAAAATCATTCTTAGGTCCGCCATTTTGTAATTGTGTTATTCTAAACCCAGATTCGTGATTAGCGATTCCGAAACCCCATATTTGCATACCCAACTCGAACTTTAAATACAAAAATGAAAAACACATCTTAGGTCCGCCATTTTGAAATTTTGAAAAACTAATATTGTACTTAAAATCAGCTACCACAAAAGTGTCTGAATAATAATGTAATGCAATAATGTTTTCCTGAGAATAAAATTAAAAATAGTGATTAAATTATGGAGTTACTTTGCTTTGGCGGCCATCGTAGCTCCGCCATTTTGAAATATCAAAAATCACCATACGGCTTAAAAAACTAGACGAGAAGACGAAAATGTTAAGTCCATTAATTTTAAAAATTGAATTTTGGGGAGGTGACTGTTTTGACAGAGTATGACCCATATATATTTAAAAATACATATTTATTCCATTAAGTTTTTTGGGTAACTGCCTTTAATGCATCCTTTTTGTTATTGGAACAGTCCGTTGCGGATAAACGTTCTGATCCACCTGTAATAAGAACGGCAGTCAAAGCAGCCTTTAATGATGCTGAAGGCAATACGCTCCCTAGCAAAGTTCCGGGAACATTATACGGGGTAGACCAATGATTTTCGCACATCGGCCTATTGCAGCACATTCTCCTTCAAAAAAATTGCTTAAAACCTGGCACAATATCAAAAGTATGTAGAGACCCTTTGATTAGATTTAAGGCGAATCAGTGTCATCAATGAGATGAGATGCATATTCATCGGTATTTTTCGGGATTTCTTGTATCTGGTCAAAACAAAGTACGCACTTATTCGGTCCGATTAGAGCTCTTTAACAGCGCTTGTGACTTTTATTCAGCTAGCAATAGCCTGGGTGATCTTTGTCACCACTTGGTATCCTCTAGTTATCTCATCTAACTTCTAACCAACTTTTTGGGTAGTGTGTTGTTGGGAAACGTTTAAGATTTAATCAGTAATAAGAGACCCAGTTAAGTCGCCGTCCGACTTCACTTAAATTAAAAAGAAAATAAAAGTGTCGTTTGAAGGTCATAGAAGCAGGTAAACCAAATCTAAAAGGTTTACCATACAATTATCTACTTCAAACTTTATTAGTTAATCGATATATACTTCTGTAAAAACTGTAAAGGGTATTTATGGTATATTTTTAACAGATTTTATTTGCATTCCACAGATCAAGGCACCCAAACGGATAGCCTGCTCATAACTGAGCCGCATGACGTGGATGCTATCGAACAGCAGAAACAACAACATGAACAGGAGCCGAATGCCAATAAAATGCATTTACGCAAATCCGCATCATTCTCGAGCTCATCGGCTTCGCATTCACCAGCATCCTCATCCTTGGGTTCGGCTACGTCAACCATGTCGCTGCGTTCATTGCCGCTGCGGAGCAGCCCATCGGCGCGTACCTTGCGCAGTGATACCATTAATACTTTTCAGAAATGGGAGACAACCGTTGAATCAATCAGTTATGTGACCACTAAAACTGTTTCCATATCGGATATTGCCACAGAAATAGAAAAGGAGCGATTGATGGAACATGAAAAGCTACAAAATGGCTATGCACAGCCAGGTGAGCTTGAAATTCTTTTACCATGGTGTTTGTTTAAATATAACTAACAATATGCGCAATCCACTAACTAATATACTCGTACATAAAATCATTAATTTATCATGGTATTTGTGCAAACATATTTTTTTTTTTGCAATTGATCTGGAAAATTGTTCAAGTTGAAACTATGCGCACCATTTGCTGCTCAAATGGGTTTGCCAAAGATAGCAAAAACAAAGAGCAACAAGCTACAAGCCAAAAAAAAAAATGAAGAAAAAAATATAATGCTATTCTGTGATCTCGATGCCCGAAAGCGGGATACACTGCAGCTACATTTCCTAAAAAGCTTGTAGGATTGTAATTAATTAAAAAAATGCTTAACTGGATTGCGTTTGTTTTGCGTAAACTGTTTTAGTCCTTATATATTATTGGGATATATTATAGGTTCCACACGTAGCTGTGTGGATATGAGGAGTATGAAAGCATCCACCTAAATCTTGCAAATTTGCCATTACGGGGTGAAGCTCTCTTTATCAAATCCTCGAAATGGTACAACAAGAAGAATGACAAGTCTGACTAATATTTTTGTCTAAGCAACTAATGGCACTAGTTATTCAGGCACTTCTCCCTTTTTGCACGTAAAAATCAGGCTTCATAATGAGCTTACTTATTTTATCTAAAATTAGCTAATCCAATCATTTTTTAGAATGCTTAAGTTAGCCTTACTCTACGTAACAGATTTAGTATTTCATCTATAGGACTGTGCGAAATTAAAGAAAACGATAGGGAATAGCGGTTCTTTCTCAAAAATGTCAACGTTTTCGAATATTAGGCTTATTTGACTCTAGATACCAATTTTGCTGGACTAAGCTTACATATTTTAATGAATAAAGTATATATATTTTTTTGTTGGTTCTCTTTGTTTGGGTAAAAGTCACGAAATTTTTCTAATGCAGATAATGGAAGAACGAGAAGAACCGAATATATAATCTCCAAATCTATATGCTTATACCGACGGGCGGTTGAGCAAACATTGCCCAACACCACATACATATATTACCCTTGACCCTATGGATACAGTGTATAAACATTTCAGTATCATTGCAAGATATGTAAAATATCTTAAGAGATGGTTCGAGGCACCGCATGTAAAATCACTAAATATAGATTACTTACTTCAATTTTGCTGCATAGAGATCTGCGGCAACCGCACGCACCGCACTACAGTTTCTTAGTATCTTGTAGTATGCTGCAACTTTCATTTATGCTATGCTCACTCGCACACAGATACACACTCACACACAGATACACACGTGTGGCTAATTGTATAAACAATTGATAATAAGAAAAAAACAAAAAAAAAACACACACATTTGGACATTTTATACCTAAATTGCCGCTTGGCATGCAGCGCAGCGTAGTTGCCGCAACGCCAACGTCAGCGTAGACATCGACGTCGGCGTTTCGGTTTTATGGTTTTGCTGAATGGCTGCTGCAGCTGCGCCGTCGCGATCGCGAAATTTGATGCCGCTTCCAAACAAAAATAAAACTATAGTGCGCGGTTTCTTTGCCCGCTCACTCACACACTTGCATACAAGGCAGCCCCAGAGAGTATATATATATGTGTGTGTTTGTGTGTGTGTATGTTTTGTGGGCTTATGCGACTCATTACATCTGGCAGCATGCCGTGGGTCCAACTTGGCAAACAACTTCATATACCATGCATCACAACAGTTAAAAGATACAAAAGTATCTCAGAGTTGGGCTTCTGCTGCAGCTTGGCTTGTGGTTGGTTTGCTTTATTTTCTAAGTAGATAACCAAATGACTGTCTGACTGGCCGACTGAACCAAATGCACTGAGAAAAATTTCTGTAATTTAATAATTTGTTTTCCAACCAACTCAAAATAGACTGAGTATGAAAAATAAGTTACTTTGCTAAAGTTTTAGTTTTTGAAAACAAACAAACAAACTTTTAATTGCAACACAATGCTAAAGGTAAAAAAAAGGATTTTATTTATTTAATCATTATTATCAGAAGAAATACTTTGAGTTGAGGGTTTGATGAGATAAAAAAAAAAAACTTAAAAGACCAGCTGAAACTGGCCTTGAGATAGGTTACTTCCAGTGAATCGTCATGTATAGTTTCAGCTCCTTGGGCTGGATTGGCGATCTTATACAACAATACAATTTCACGTACTACTAAAAATTAATGTAACAAAATCATTATAGCTACTAAAAAATTAATTAATGATTCAAGATAAAAATTTCTCTTCTGAAAACTTTGTTCAAAATGTTATAGACTTCCACCGAAAAATATGACAAATATATACTGCCTTTTCTTATTACCTTTATTCATAGGGTCAAGAGTATTGGAGGCTATTGAGGCTTGTCCGCAAATCTCGGAGACCATTAGAACAGAAATATAAATAACAAATACTTTCCGCGGACAACCGCTTTCCGCTGGCCCATTCCTTCGGAGAATTTCATTTCAGGAACCACTAAGAATTTTAAAGAATTTAAAAATTATAATTTTATAAATTAATAATATCGATATGTGCTATCCATTGGATTATAATTTTAAAATACATTCCATTATTTTAAACTAAAAATGTTCTTGTGCTGTAGACAATTATGAATATTCAGCCGTGCTTCGGAAAGCGAAAAACCCAAACGAATAAATTTTGTTCGATTTCGAATGATGCTGGCGCTGTCTACTCATATTTCCCTTATTTTTTGTTGGGCTTGAATCCGGAAAAAATAATTAAAAGTAATTATCAATAAATATCTGACTTAAAATTGGCATAAATATAATCTAAGAATATCAAAGAATAATTAAAAAATTAGTTCAGTTTCAAAAGCGTAAAATATTGAGTTTATTGTGCCAACTCGTTTTAATTTCTCTTGCAAAAAAAGTAATTGGTTTCAAACCGCATTAAAAATTCGTTTTTGTAAAATTGTGAGCAACGAATAAAATATTCTGATTCGTTTTCCGAAGATAGGCCGATTAATTGCTTTTCCAAGCTTTAAATAACATTTTTATGCTAAATTTATTTTTTTTTAAGCCAAAATGCTTTAACGGATTGCTTGGAAATTTAATTTAACAACAATTCGCAAATTAAAAACTTTTTTTTTGTGCCAAAACAAGTTTATAATTTTTCTCAGTGTATCTACTCAGCCTTCGCTGAGGGTGAATTTTTCTGTTCATTTCATTCCTGCTGCATGTAATCAAAAAAAAAAAAAAACAACAAACACATACTCATTTTATGCCTGCCACCAGCAAATCCATTCAAAGTTACACATAAAAAAAACCTACAATGTGTGTGAAAATTTCAAGTGTCAAGTACATTCAGAATGCATCGTCATTGCCATATACTTATCGTTGCTGTTGTTGTTGTTATGTATTTATGCTGTATTACATTATTGATTGCCCCATAATTCTTCTTCTTGTTTACAGTAAATTGAATGCTGAACATACTCAAGAGAGTTCTGTTGAGTCGAATTGAAGAATCTACGCGCCACAATACAACTAATATCTGCTACTTACTAAACTAGTTGAACTAAAGTTAATTGCTGTATTTAAGCACTTACTTGTGTACTAAAATGACGTAAATTTATTAAACTAATAATTATACTAATTGATATTGATATATAAAACCAAGTATGTGTATTATCTTTAAATCTTTTTGACACTGTTTGTTGAAGCAGATTCTAAAGGCATGACGCCAAGTTGGAAAGCTGATAAAAATTTTTTGCAAATCTAAAGCGATAAGATGCTCATAGCTCAGCACTTTGGGGGCAAACAAGCAACTAGATAAGTCTGGCTAATCTGGAACAGGACGGTAAACAAAGCTAAAGATACACGTACAACAAAAGATTTGTAGCGCAGCGCTTGCATGTTGCTGGCCAACAAGATAGAATCTGTTTGTTGCAAAGCTGAGTAACTGTTGTTTGCATGTCTAAAAGAGTTATAGATATAGGTATAGTTGTGTGAGTGTGTGTTTATAAAGAAAGTTATGCTGCATTGATTGCGTTTAACGCTCTGTGTGGTTTGCTTATCTTGCTGCCAGTTTATGGCATTTGATAAATGCATGCTGTTAGAGTGTGCCCAGATAGCAGATACATTTGTATCTTTTCATTGTATGGTGTACTTATGCTGTGTCAGTGACAAACTATACTTGGCAGCATTCTAAACTGCTGCGCTTCGTTGCTTTAATTTTAACTCTACTTTGTCTTGTTATTTAATGAGTGGCTGCTATTGAGTGATTTCATAACTGTGTTTTAGCTGTTGTTTAGCCCAACATAGTAAATGCTGTTATGTTACTATTAATTTTAACAACAAAACATAAAAAACAAAAACAAAAAAACAACAACCCATAAACACAGCAGTTAACTTGACCAATGCTAGCAAGTTGCCTTATAAAGTACACCAAAGGCTGTACAGATCGCTAGCCATATAAGATCAAAATAAAGTAGCATTTTAGTTGCAATCTGTAAGACTGAGTACGTTTTATTGCTGATAGAAAGTTTTTACCAAAGATTTTTTTTTGATTTTTTGTTTCGTTTAGTCATACATTGCTGTGAACATGCCAATGATTAAGACACTAAATGAATAATCAAGTTATATGTGACCAAGTTGCTAGCTAGTATAAGTGTATGTATCTGAATTTAATTTTAGCCAAAGAAAATAAATTTCTGAAAAATAAGTGCTGCAAACGAGCGAAGCAAAATACATTTTGAATCCTTAATTATAAGTTAAGCAAAATGGCATATAGCATATAATTAATTTTATTTTTATTGCTCCATATATACATACATATGTGTATATAGCTAACTTTTGATATAGCTAGTTATATATGTAGTATGATTTTCATCGAAGCTACTTGAAGCATACAGTAGCTGGGAGTTGCCTATACTGCTGCTGCTGGAATCCAATGGGAGAAGTTTATCTATGCATTTCAGCGCGCCACTTTACGGTATCTAGAATTTCGTTTTTATTTGTGAAAAATACGTGTCAAAAATAAATCGCCTTATATTTTTAGCCAACTTACTCAAAACCCGAACACTTTCCGAAACAGCCACGAGTGCTCACTTAAAGAGAGCAGCAGTGTATCTTGCTCAGCAAAGAGAGCGCCTAAGCAGTGCAGCGTATTTTTACAGCCCTAGCAAGCAACGCAGCGTAAAATCTGAAGCGTTCAGCATTGAGCTAGATAATACAGACACTAGATGGCGCTGCAAAGTGCAGCCATAGCCAGCACAAGGCGACCTTAAAGCAATTGCACAGACAGCTTAGGCCGAAGGGTTTATGTAGTAGCAGATTAATACTTCACGCATTACACTTGCACGCTCTCTAACTGCGAACATGCCTGAACAAAAGCGTTAAAAAATGAACGCGCGCCTGTAATGCACATTTTGTTTGATGTTGCACGTAGCATGTTAGAGTGCAAACTCATATGCCCCCAACGGTTTGTGTAGCGCGCACATATGCTCCGAACATTTTCCACAACAACAAACAAGTGAAAAGTGCAAAAATATCTCATACTGAGCGACAGCGAACACATAGGAGCTCTCGTTTCGTGCGCTTCGTACAGCTATTTGATCGCATTCTCAAAGATATTTTGTCATTCTTCGCTCGCACCTCACAAACGATCGACGTCTTGGTTTCAGTCTCGGGGATTATGACTTGAAACAGTTTGAAAAAATATATATTTTTGAAAGAAATACATATATATATATACGGTACATATATATATGTTTTGCCATATAGTTCGCATAGAGGTTTTTATGAAATCGTACATATAGAACGTCGAAAGGATAACAAATTAAAGTAAGGATCGAAGTCATAACTGTGTTTTTATGTGCCAGTTAATAAAAAAAAAAAGAAAAAGAAATATGTGAAAATAAGTAAAATGTTCATGAATATTTGGTTTCGTAACCACTTGAAAAATCTGAAAGAATTTTTCAGTGCGCTAAATTTCTAAAAATAAAATATGAGCAGTGCTTCGGTCGCGTATATCGGCTGCTCGGTATGCTGTTCGTTGGGCTCTTCGTGAGGTCCGCACCCAATTCGACTAATAAACTGTGAAATCGTGCATACAAGCACAAGAGTTGTGCATATAGATAAATGCGCTTATAGATAGCTATCTATATATACATATATATATGTATATAGAGTTATATGTAACTGTGTGCGTGCAAGTGTATTATCCTAGCTTATCCTGCACAGGATTACACATAGGATGAGCTGGCTTAATGATAACTAAAATATTAAAAGCTATATATTATACTTGGTGAAGCATACTATATGAGTAATGTGTTGAAAAAGTTTAAATTGAAAAAATACCTAAAAAATTTAAAAATAGCTTCTGAAAAATAAGAAGCATCCGTTCGACCCAGTGCCTCTTACTCTCCGCCTCTCTCTCCCTCTCTTCCTCTCTGGCTGTGTGCCTGTCGCAAAGAAATATTTCAGTGTTTTATAAATAGATTAAAATGCTTCAAAAGCAGAGAATATAATTTTGAAAAAGAATGGATAATGAAGAAATTCGTATATCTAACATATATGCAGCTCGTAAAAAAAGAAAATAAAGCTCGCATAAATGATGTGAAAAGCCATAAAGCGAAATTTGTAAAGAAAAGAGAGCACAAATAAAACATAAAAGCAAATAACTAGTGATAAATGTTTAATGCCTCAAATGTGATTATTTTTAATATTTTAATGTGTTTTTTTCCATTTTGTTTTTCATTGGATTCAATTTCAGCAAATAAATAAGCGAAAATACCTAGAAAATATATAGTCAATACATAAATAAATATATTAAGTGAAGAAGCAAATCGAAAAGCAGTGATCAAGAGGTGTTTTATTTTGTGCAGTTTATTCTGCGTCGATTTGGTTGTCATTTTAAATGATATATAGTGATATATAACGATACAAAATGCAACGACAAAATCCGAATCCGTACCAGCAGCAGCAGCAACAGCAGCACCAACAACAACAGGTGCAGCAGTATTCGACTCAAGAGTACTCCCACTCGAGTCAAGAACAGCATCAGCAGCAAAGGATTAGCCGCACTGAACAACATGTTCAGAGGAGTCAAATCACCACTCAGCAACGAGGTTAGTCAGTCACTTTGCCTGCGCTACCTGGACACAATGTCAATTTTCGCCACGATTAGTATCGTTCAAGTAGCAGTGTACAGTGGGATTCACACCGTGGATTTAGAGTCCCTACTGTTACTGCTCTTGTCACGAAAAGTCGCCTGGTGCAACGTATTTTATATTATTGCATGAGCTTTTTTATATCGAAACACATTTTTTTTATTGACATTTTTATGTAACCTTGAACAAGCTTTTTGTTTTTGTTTTGCTTGGCGATTCAAGGGTGTGATCCGGATCTAATCTCAATCGAAATTTTAGATAATATATATATATATTTGACATTGGTATTTATACAAATTATATAGACTTTTAAGCGAAATCGTCCAAATATCGCAAAGCCAACTAAAAATTAAAAAAAAAAATACAAGCAATACAATTTTTAATTAATAAACTATTTTAAAAAAAATCTTATATTATTTCTAAAAATATAGCAGCGTAAAAATAAATTTTATTCTAGGCGTACGACTTCAGTTTATGAGAATATCCGGGAGCTTGCCACCCGTTTTTTTGCTAAGTCCAGTACGCAGCCTTGTAAAAAGCACTAGAAAAAAAAACAGCTTACTTTGTGCGCAAAAAGAATTGTCTGCGATGCGTTTGCGTGCAAGCAGTGCTGCCCGTTTTGTGGCAATTCACAAAAGATGGCGCCAGAAATTTGGCTAGATGGCGCCAATAATAACAGCACATATTATGATTTAGAGATAAAAAAAAAAAATAAGTCTAAAAATCAACTCTTTGTTTACCAATACTGATTGTGTTGCAAGTGTAAAATAATAACAATTGATAAAAACGAATCGTCCCAAGCAGTTGAATCTGCACTTGCGTGATAATGATAGTTGTGTGTATGGTCCCAAATATATGGGTTGCCCTCCACTTCATTTTTAAAAGCAAGTTTTTTATCTTTTTTAAAGTTTGTGCATCTACTTTGCTTATCCGTTATGCGTTTTGCTATCAAAATAACTTACTGCACATTCACTTTTTGTTTTTAGCGCTAAAACAAAACTAGTGATGTTACTGCTGACGCCATATAGATGTAAAGGCTGTAGCAGAGAGCAAAACTCTTTGCTCAAAGAATTTTTATGGGCTTTTTTTTATATTAAGTTACGTTCAGGTCCTTTTGGTTAGCTTTGAATTTTATTCAACAATTAAAATAGGTAGCTTGGAATTTTTCCACCATTATGATTTTAAGCAATTTCTTTTGAACTAATATTTAGTACTTGTTACCTATATGACAGAGATGTACAGGATACAACCTAAACAATACATGTACATATTTTGACGTATTATTATCGTCAATTTATATATATAAAATTAAACTGAAACTTAATGGATAGATTGAACTGAATAGCAACTTCTATAATATGGCATTAGACTTCGATATTTAGATATTGTAAAATTTGAGTAATATGAGAAACTTGTAACTTGTTCCATGTTTCCTCAAAAAAAAAAGTAATAATTGTGCAAAGTTATGTACCAAAGCATAGGGGTAACAGAAGAGCCAGCAATTCATTTGGGATGATTAAAGAAGGAAGGCTGCAGCTTTGTATATGTAAAAGCGAAATTTTGTTTGAGTTAATCCTCGTAAGGAAGTGGGTTAGAAATTGATATATTCTTGCCAGTATCTTTTCAAGAGTTCTGACCATGACGAATATCACACTACAAATGGATAACGATCAGTTTCAGATGGTTCGATACAAAATTTTATAAACTAAAGTCACATAATAATATTCATTTGCCAAAGTGTTTTAACTCTATAAGCGTAGGGTATATCAATTATTTGTTGAACGATGAGTCTAAGCTGAAGTTCAAATGAATGCATAGTATTCAAATGTCTCAACAGTTTAACAAAGAATTCCGCTAGCTAACTTTGAAGGAAAAATAGTTTATTATTGTTTTTGTAAAGAAAAAGCTCATTGTGCAAATTATTTATTATTAGAAAAGGTTTCCTGTTTACTTCAAAGATTTTACCTCAAATGCAAAAATATTTTATATTTCAATGTTCATATATCTGCTCCTCATGATGATATCTCATTCCGCTGATAAATCACAAAGATAACTTTTTATCAGTAATATCTTAAATTGTATTTGGCCAAGTTTAAGATGTGCTCATAACATTATTTTCTCTTCAAAAAAATAAAGAAGAAAAATCAAGTTTCTCAAATTTATTAAATAAATCATTTAAACTCTTAATAAAAGCAAATTCTTTGTATTTGTAAAACAAAATGTTCAACTTATATCGGGCAAAGAAGCTTTCAAAGCAGAGGGCAAAATATTGAGGAAATACATTTTTCGAGAAGCTTACTAAAGCAGACAGATGCCAGACGGAAATGGTTAAAAAACAAGAACAATGTTATATATTTTTTTCCAAAATAATTTATTATCAGAGGTGGGCACGAAAAATAACGGAAAGAGCACTACAACAACATCAAGAAAAAAGGTCGAAAAAAGGATGCTCGAGTAGGGCCATAAAAATCGCACACTGTGTGTATTTTGTTTTTGTAATATTCTGCGAGTCGAGCGAAGGCACACATTGTGTGTATTTTGTTTTTGTAAGTTGCTGCGAGTCGAGCGAAGGCACACATTGTGTGTATTTTGTTTTTGTAAACTCGGCGCGTCGCCGACGATCTGCTTGTGCGTGTACACTGACAAAATTTTGCAACACATTCAAAGAAACAGAAAAGTCATATGAGTTTATATGACAATTTTAATTTACCAAAAAAATTACTGGGTCTTACAGTTGCCAAATTAACTATATTTCTGTGCTCAGTGTACTTGTGCGAATTTTTCGTCGCGAGCACCAATAAAAACTACCGTTACGGTCTAAAAAGGGATGCTCGAGTAGGGCCATAAAACTCGCACACTGTGTGTATTTTGTTTTTGTAATATTCTGCGAGTCGAGCGAAGGCACACATTGTGTGTATTTTGTTTTTGTAAGTTGCTGCGAGTCGAGCGAAGGCACACATTGTGTGTATTTTGTTTTTGTAAACTCGGCGCGTCGCCGACGATCTGCTTGTGCGTGTACACTGACAAAATTTTGCAACACATTCAAAGAAACAGAAAAGTCATATGAGTTTATATGACAATTTTAATTTACCAAAAAAATTACTGGGTCTTACAGTTGCCAAATTAACTATATTTCTGTGCTCAGTGTACTTGTGCGAATTTTTCGTCGCGAGCACCAATAAAAACTACCGTTACGGTCTAAAAAGGTCGAAAAAAGGATGCTCGAGTAGGGCCATAAAAGCGCACACTGTGTGTATTTTGTTTTTGTAACATTCTCGGTTTTTTGCGTGTGCGTCTGGCAGGCGCCACTTACAAGACCTAACGGAAAGAGCACTCGGTGCAAAAATGTCCAAGGCGTTTTTTGTACTGAGTGCTCTTTCCGTTATGTCTTTTCTGTGGCGAAAGATAGGCGCACAAGCAAAAAGTGCTCTTTCCGTTATTTTTCGTGCCCACCTCTGTTTATTATCATGGAAAGTGGTTGCTGTTTTGGGAAAAAGTTAAATTAAGTTCACTTGGGTCTAGCTAGGCAAGGTATTCAGTATTCAGTATCATTGCCATAATTATTAATTGATTAATAGATGATGATTTGTTCATATACGTTGATAGAAGCACCTACTGATACTCGAAAGAAATTGCAATACATTGGACATTATGCTACCGTTCTAAATTAACACAGGGGTGACTTTTTTGTATGGAAATAGATACCAACGTAAAAAATTCGGCAAATTTTACCTGGTTAGGCATATTTTTGAGAGATTGGTTTCCTTACATTTTTAACTTCCGAAATTTAGCTTTTCGAATGTACGGAGCAATATCGTCATCGATGCTGATTTATTATTTATGAACTGCCATAAACAAATCTTAAGTACCCTTAACCTTGTTGTATGAATTCGCATTAGTTCGGTAATTGCGATAGTTTTTATCAAATATAACTTTTTTTTACTGTGTATAGTATGTGGTGAGAATGTTAAAAATACAACTAAGCTTAAAAATTTTGAACTATTTTGTGGAGTCTATCTGCTTGATGCATTGACGATCATTAAAATATACACTCGCGAAAATGTTGGGGAGTTGGTAAGAGAAAAATCGCAGTCTTCACTATTTGAAAAGCTAATATTCTACAAATATCGATTTAATTTTTTTTATTCTTCTTTAGTATGTATTTTTTTTCACTAAATCAACTCATCCATCTACATCAAAGTTATTTCGAAAAGACTACCCAGTAAATGATTCAAAACAAAATAATATGTTTTTACTAATTTGCTTTAAGCAACAATCTTCTGAAGTTACAAATAAATATTTTTATGGAATAAATAAATAATAAAATAATTCACTTTGACCTGACCTAGAATTTATATTATTTCTTTTTAACAGCCAAAAAACATAATTTTGCAACTTCTTTACTCAGTAGGACTCATATTAGATTTAAAAAAAATTGTTTCTTTGATTTCTAGGTTTCTGTATCTGCTAGGTATATTCTTAATAATTTGAAACTGGTATGTCTACAAAAATACCATAAAATGGTAAAAAAATACAAATGAACGTTGAGTGTCACTTAAAAAAAAAAAAATAAATAATAGTATTTTATTTTAGATTGGATTCTGTACGGGTTTTCTGTAGCTTTTTACTAAGCCTGATACTTTAAATTGGCTTATTTTCGCTAACATTCGGACTAAATTATGTCATATCTTTGTACGAAAATTTAAGGCAAAAGTGGTCGGTCTACAGTTGTGTCTTATCTCGATGACAACTCACAATAATAGCAGTTTCTTTATTGACTGAGTTAGTAAAATATATCTTAGCTTTTAAATTATATAAAATAAATTCTAACTTATAAGTGTAAGAAATACATCTTAATACTGGAAATTCTCTCGTTTAGACTATTCCAAAAAAATTCGTTAAAAACATCTAATATGCTACTCTTATAACTCCGAAGGTGGCGAGTTTCCCAAAAAGACATTCGTTGGGGGTGGCTTTCTGCCATTCAGAATAATTGCAGAGAATGGCTCTACGAAGTTCATTACGTTGCTTTCGGAGCAGCTTCTTTTTATTGTATTTTCAAAATTTAAGTTCAGTCCAGAAAGCGCGCTTAAGCAGTTTATCTCCAAGATCGATTATTTTTGTATGGGATCAAAATATTGACAAATTATACAATTTAAACATTTTAACTTCTTTTTGTATTTTAATAAGAGTTATGGCCAAATACATGCGAAAATTGTAGAAGTAACATCTCGGAGTGCAGATAAACTGTGCAAACGTAAATTTTCGTGCCCTAAAGTAGGCCTCGGAAATTTTTTATTAAAATGAATTCACAAATAAATTTTCTGTATTTGTTACTTTACAATTCCAAACCAAAGCCAAAATTAAAGCTCATTGAAATACTTTTACTTAAGAGTTTTAACATAATTCACATATTTATTTATTTTTGTTTTTTTTTTCTTGATAGCTGAAGGTCTGAGTAGCCAGTGCTATAATCTTTTATGTTAGTTATTAGTTTTTAACTATTATTATCATTGTAAATAAATAAAATTTTTCTCAAATTATGAACTTCACATATCATTCATTTAATTCATTAAAAATTTGTAAAATATATCAGTATCCGTAATATTAACCTTTCTGTTAATTTTATTTTTTTAACACCATAAACAGGCAATATTGGTATCTTCTAACTCGACTTTGTTCTCCAAAAGTTGACAATCATGAGAATAGTATTTACTTAAAAAAAAGATTAAAGAAAATCTAAAAAAATTGCAAATCAGAGTTTCTTAATATTTATATAAAAAAGTTGAGTATGTTTCCCTAAAGCGCCGACACATTCAAAAAATTGAGTTCGTTTTATAAACACATTGCGATGGTAACATGCCGAAAAAATTCCTGTATACCTTAAATGTACTTCAGGGAACTTTAAAAGCAATAAAAACATTTTTTTAAATGTCATTTTGCACGAGCGCATATGTAGTTTATCGAAAATTCGAATATCGAAAAACTCTGGCAGGAAAGTCTGTCGGATACTCTGGTAACATTTATTTTTAGACTCACCTACATATACTTATACAAATGAATTGACTAAACTACTTACATTAAAATACATATATGTACTTGAAAAATTGTATAAGAGTTTCCCTAAATAAACTAGTTTGTTTACATTCTAGCTTAGCTCTACACCATATGTGTTAGAGTGAATCAGATATACTACACACTCTTATACTACAATATAAAAAGACGATCTTTAAAATTCTTTGAACATGCGTAGAACAATTAAGAGCGCTGGGAAAATTGAGAGCAAGTCAAACAAACAGCTGGTTGTTTAGTTCTCAAACATCTATTTTCGTATATGAAAACATATACTATGTACATATGTATGTATGATGTGAAGATGTGTTAATGACACACTTGAGATGAATCACTTCTACAAACTCATACCCTAAGTATAAAAATAAATTGCTACGTGTGCCAACTATAAATAATTAGTTTAAAATAGTTTTAGGTTGGTTTTTGAGGGCATTGTCACCTGTTGTCGCACTTTAAGGCATAACACGCAAAATTTTTATTTTTTATTTGCAATTTTTGGTTTTTTCTTTTGTATCATGCACGTTTCTTTGCTGGGCTTGTAGTTTTTTACCGTTATACTGATAGCATCTTTTAAAAAATTTTACAGTGCAACATCAAGGCGGCATCGGTGAAAGCTATGTGCCACCATCGTTGACACATGTCTATGCCCAGGGAGATATTTCACCTCCAGTTTTTGAGCAAATTTTCAAAAACGCTCGCTTCGCTCAAGGCGGTAACGCTTTGTTTGAAGGCAGACTGCGTGGCAACCCCAAGCCATTCGTAACTTGGACTCGAAAAGGCGCACCACTTCTCGAGTCGCAAAAGTTTCGTATGAGCTATAACGAAGCCACTGGTGATGTCTCATTACTCATTAACCAGATTGGGCCAGGCGATGAAGGCGAGTACACCTGTACAGCTCGTAACCAGTATGGTGAAGCTATTTGCAGTGTTTACATTCAACCAGAAGGCGCACCAATGCCTGTACTGCAGCCCGTACAAAACTTGGAGAAAAATATTTACTCCAATGGTTACAGCTACACTTCCATCGAAGAGGAGTTCCGCGTGGACACCTTTGAGTATAGACTTTTGCGTGAGGTCTCCTTCAGAGAGGCTATTACGCGTCGCTCCGGCTACGAGCAAGACACCCAGCTATCTCATGAGTTGGATCGTTCTTTGGGGCCTGCGCAAGCACCACAAATATCGCAGAAACCTAGAAGCTCCAAACTCATCGAGGGCTCCGATGCCGTGTTTACCGCGAGGGTTGGTTCTAACCCGAAACCGCGCCTAACTTGGTTCCACAATGGCCAACGTCTTGTGGCATCGCAAAAGTATGAGATCTCTTATTCAAGTGGTGTGGCCACTTTGCGCGTAAAGAACGCAACTGCGCAGGATGGCGGACACTACACCTTGCTTGCTGAAAATTTGCAAGGCTGCGTAGTATCCTCGGCCGTGTTAGCCGTCGAACCCGCCGCCGAGGCAGCGTATGAGCCAAAACCTGTGGACGCTATGGCTGAGCAATTGGAGACTGGCAAGGCTTTGCCGCCCTCTTTTGCAAAAACCTTCACAGACCGTGAAATCACTGAAGGTCGCATGACCCGCTTTGATTGTCGTATAACTGGAAACCCCTATCCCGAGGTTTATTGGTTCATCAACGGTCGTCAAGTACGTGACGATGCCTCGCACAAGATCCTAGTCAACGAATCCGGCAGTCATTCGCTCATGATTACAAACGTGACGCGTTTGGATGCTGGTTCTGTGCAATGTTTGGCGCGCAACAAGGCCGGTGAGGTGGCCATTGAAGCGCAATTAAATGTGCTGGAGAAAGAGCAAGTTGTCGCACCACAATTTGTTCAACGTTTCAGCACAATGACTGTGCGCGAAGGCGAACCTATCACTATGAGCGCCAACGCCATTGGAACGCCAGTGCCTCGTATTACTTGGCAAAAGGATGGCGTACAAATATCATCGAATGCTGAACGCTTTGTAGGGATAGATGGTGGCGCCACCTGTTTGGAAATACCACGTGTAAAAGCGTCTGATGCTGGCTGGTACCAGTGTACAGCACAAAACATCGCCGGTTCAACCGCAAACCGTGCGAGACTCTATGTCGAAGTTCCCAGAGAGCAGCCAAGTCACGAACAAAGGCGTCTTAATCTGCCAAGACCAACTAAAGTTATTGAGCCAGAGTAAGCTATTAAAGTTCAAACACCTGTCTACATTATTAAATTTACGTGCTGTTTTTTAAATAGGCCCATTGCTGGTCCAGAAATTATTTACTTGCGCCACGTGGAGCGTGCAAAGCCCCATTTGCGCCCTGGAGAAGAAGATCGCGTTTATCCTCCACCACAGTTCATCATACCGCTGCAAAATGTGCAGCAAACTGAAGGTGGTCGAGTGCACATGGAGGCACGAATCGAACCAGTTGGCGACCCTAGCATGGTTGTTGAATGGTTCTTGAACGGTCACCCACTTGCAGCCAGTAAGTTTTCTTTTTCCAATCTGTCAATAGATATGTAACTTAAAGGGCTTTCACTATTTGTTTTAGGTGCTCGCGCCACATCTGTCTTCAAGTTCGGTTTCATTGCACTCGATTTGTTGAGCATAATGGGCCATGATGCTGGAGAATACATGTGCCGCGTTAGTAATGCTAGTGGCGTTGCAGAATCTCGCGCTCTACTGTCTGTTACTCAGCGTCCATCCATTGAGCAATCCTCTCAAAACCCCAACAGCTTGCAATATATTAACCAGCTGGAGGACTATTCGCGCTATCAGCGTCAGGAGAGCTCAGAGGAGCTAATGAATCAAGTTCCACAATTCATTCGTCCGCTTAGAGACTTAGGTGAATTAGAAGAAGGAAAGAATGTACATTTTGAGGCTCAAGTTACACCGGTCAATGATCCCACTATGCGTGTTGAGTGGTACAAGGATGGTCTGCCCATAACTGCTAGCTCACGTATTACCGCTATCTTCAACTTTGGATATGTCTCCCTTAACATATTGCACCTACGCGCTGAAGATGCGGGCTTGTACACCGTTCGTGCAGTTAATCGCATTGGCGAAGCCATCAGTACATCGACCATTCGCGTCCACTCGCGCTCTCAAGTTACCGCTGACTTGGGCATACCCGAGCAACAACGCTATATCGAAAAGGTGGAGGAATTGGAGGACTACCGCAAGTCGCAGCAACGACGCCATACACAAGAGGCACCCGAAGCTATTGCACCACCCCAATTCAAGACACCAATTCTAAACCAATTAGACTTACGTGAGCATGCCCATGCTCATTTCGAAGCACGCCTGGAACCCGTCGGGGACTCTACAATGCGTGTTGAGTGGTTGAAGGACGGTCAACCTCTGGAGGCAAGCTCACGTATTACCACATATTATAACTTCGGCTACGTAGCATTGACCATCAAACAATTGACTATATATGATGCCGGCACGTACACTTGCCGTGCTTATAATGCTATGGGCCAAGACACTACCACCGCCCAATTAACTGTCATTTCGAAGAATGAAATTATATCCGACTCTCAGCATCCAGAAGGTCTAGAGAAGATTCAACATTTGGAAGATTCCTCACGGTACGGCCGGAGAGAGGAGGAGGAGCTGATAATTAACCAGGCTCCACGGTTCTTGGGTCCACTTAAGGGAACCACCAAAATTCTGGAGGGCCAACGCGCTCACTTTGAAGCTCGCGTAGAGCCCCAGAGTGATTTAGGCATGCGCATTGAGTGGTATCACAATAATCGTGCTATCACTGCTGCAAACCGCATTCAGTTTTACCACGACTTCGGCTACGTGGCCCTGGATATATCCCAAGTACGTGCTGAGGATGCTGGTATATACACTGTTGTCGCCAGAAACAAGCTAGGTGAAGCTCAGTTGCAAGCAACGATGGTAGTGGAAAGTAAGTACAGATTTTTATTAAATAAATATTTTGAAATATAATTGATACAATAAATTTGTTTTGCAGCTCGTTCCAGCATCGACACATCTAGCATGCATCGCGGGCTCTATGAGAAAACCCAGAATTTGGAAAACAAGCAATTCGTTGAACCCCAATATGATATTGAAGAAATCTCCAAGTCTAAGCCTATCTTCGTACAACCATTAACTGATCCAAAACCTATTCATGATGGCAAGAACATTCACTTGGAATGCCGCTTAGAACCTATGGGCGATCCCACAATGCGTGTGGAATGGTTCCACAATGGTCGCCCCATCACTGTTGGTTCGCGCTTCCGCACTTACTACGACTTTGGTTTTGTTGCCTTGGACATTATTAAGGCCACGGCTGCGGACTCTGGTGAATATACCGTTCGTGCCACAAACCACTTGGGAACTGCTCATACATCTTCATGTGTGCGTGTCATCGATCGCACTGATGTAGTGACCGAAACTCAGAACGAACAGTCTCTGGAGCAAATTCAATTGCTGGAGGACTCTCGTCGTCGGCACCACATGGAGGAGGACATAACCGTCATGCAAGCCCCACAGTTCACACGTGCTTTGCATAATATTGAAACTATTGAGGGCACTAATGTGCACATGGAATGTCGCCTGCAACCTGTAGGCGATCCCAGCATGCGTATTGAATGGTTTATGAATGGCAAGCCCGTTAAGACTGGACACCGTTTCCGTCCGGCGTATGAGTTTGATTATGTAGCCCTTGACTTGTTGGGCTGCTATGCCATAGACTCCGGTGTGTACACATGCCAAGCCCGTAATCAGCTGGGTGAAGCTGTCACTTCCTGCTCCGTTCGCATCATGGCTAAAAGCGATCTAATTTTGGATACGCAGAATGAATCTGGCTTGCAGAAAATTCAATACTTGGAGGATTCGTCCCGGTATCGTCGCAACGAATTCGTAGACGAAGTGGTTAATATACGTCCACGTTTTCTCACTCATCCCAAGAGCTTGACCAATACCCGTGAAGGTGGACATGCACATTTCGAGTGCAAGATTGAGCCAGTAACTGATCCTAACTTGAAGGTAGAATGGTTCAAAAACGGTCGCCCCATTACAGTCGGTCATCGATTCAGACCAATTCATGACTTTGGCTATGTTGCTTTGGACATTGTTGACTTAATTGCCGAGGACTCTGGTGTATACACTTGCCGAGCTGTCAATTTGATTGGCTCTGACGAAACTCAGGTTGAGCTTCAGTGCCGCAGCAGTGAACAAATTGTTACAGTTACGCAAAACGAGGCTGGCATGGAGCAAATCCAATATTTGGAAGATCGTTCTCGTTATAGTCGTCGTGAGGAAATAGATGAGAGCACCAAGCAAGCTCCAGTGTTCACCACCTCGTTGAAGAATGTAGAAATCAAAGAGAATCAGCGTGCTCATTTTGAATGCCGCTTGATTCCAGTGTCGGATCCTTCCATGCGCGTGGAATGGTACCACAACAATATGCCACTCAAATCCGGATCGCGTTTCACTGAAACCAACAACTTCGGTTTCGTAGCTCTAGACATTATGTCCTGCTTACCAGAGGATGCTGGTACTTATACCTGCCGTGCCTTTAATGCTATTGGAGAGGCCATAACTTCTGCTGTAGCCATTGTACACACAAAAAAATCTATTTATTTGGAGTCGCAACACGAGACCGCATTGCCACGCTTGCAGCACCTGGAGGATGGCTCCAAGCGTAAGCGCATTGATGTTCAGGAAGAATTTGTTTCTCAGGCACCTGTTTTTACAATGCCTGTGCGTGATGTGCGCGTAGCTGAAAACCAAGCTGTGCACTTTGAAGCTCGCCTTATTCCTGTGGGTGATCCTAAACTCAAGGTGGAGTGGCTACGTAATGGGCAGCCTATTGAATTTTCCAATCGTACGACAACCATGCATGACTTTGGCTATGTTGCACTCAACATGAAGTACGTAAATCCTGAAGACTCTGGAACCTATACTTGTCGCGCCGTTAACGAATTGGGTCAGGCTGTAACCTCAGCTTCCCTGTTTGTACAGTCTAAGACTTCCATTCAAATGGAAACTCAACACGAAGCTGCCATGCATAAGATTCATCAGCTGGAGGATCACAGCAAATACCATCGACGTGAGGAGGAGGAGTATGTCATTACCACAGCACCCGTCTTTGTCACCAAGCTGATTGGTCCAACCAAACTTGTGGAGGGTCAAAGTGCGCACTATGAATGCCGGATTGAACCATACCCAGATCCAAACCTTAAAGTTGAATGGTTCCACAATGGCAAACCATTAAGCACTGGCCATCGTTTCCGCACAACTTACGATTTTGGATTTGCCGCTTTGGATATCCTGACTGTATACGCTGAGGATAGCGGCGAGTACACATGCCGTGTTACCAATAATATTGGCCAGGCTGTGAATTCCATTGTGCTCAATGTGCAGTCTCGTTCGTCCATTATACACGAAACACAGCATGAAGATGCTCTGCAGAAGATTCAACATTTGGAAGATACATCTCGTTTCCAACGCAAGACCGAAGAAGATCAGTTCCATGCTGAGCGTCCACAATTTGGACGTCCTTTGCGTAATGCCAAGGTCAATGAGGGCACCCCAGTTCATCTTGAGGCTACATTGATTCCCGTCAATGATCCTACAATGAAAGTCGAATGGTATTGCAATGGCAGGCCCGTCCAAGCTGGTCATCGCTTCAAGACCACATACGATTTCGGATTTGTAGCATTGGATATACTATATACTCATGCTGAAGATACCGGCACGTATATGTGTAAGGCTAAAAATGCAGTAGGGGAAGCTGTTACGACTTGTGCTGTAAACGTCACAGGTAAATCTTTAATTTCAATCGACTTGAACTCTTTTAAGATATACTAAGATTTTTCTTTTATTAAACAGCAAACAAGACATTGGACTTGGACACCCTAGACGCTCAGCGTCTTGAAAAGATTCGCCAATTGGAGAATTACGCTCCACCAGTAAAGCACGAAGTCGAAGAGAAGGGTCAGAAACCCGTTTTCTTGACCCCACTTAGCAATCTAGAGCACCTGAAGGAAGGCGAGCACGCTCATCTGGAGTGCCGCGTCGAGCCAATCAATGACCCTAACCTCAAGGTTGAATGGTTTTGCAATGGCAAGCAACTTCCAACAGGTCATCGCTTTAGAACTACACACGATTTCGGCTATGTTGCATTGGATGTTTTGTATGTCTATGGGGAAGATACTGGCACATACATGTGCAAAGCCACAAACTTATTGGGTGAAGCCGTTAACACTTGCAACGTTCGTGTTCTCAATCGTCGCAGCATGATTTTGGACACCCAACATCCTGACGCTTTGGAAAAAATACAAAAGCTGGAATCGAAGGTAGTGACTACCCGTACTGAAGTGGGCGAGCATCCAATTGGTCCACCCCACTTTACAGCCGAACTTCGTGGTTCAACTGAGATTTATGAAGGTCAAACGGCTCACTTTGAAGCCCAAGTTGCACCCGTGCATGATCCCAACTTGCGCATTGAGTTTTACCATAATGGTAAACCATTGCCATCGGCTGCTCGTTTCCATATTACTTTCGATTTTGGATATGTTTCACTTGACATTACGCATGCCGTGGCAGAGGATGCTGGCGAGTACTCAGTCCGCGCTGTCAATGCACTTGGACAGTGTGTTTCTTCGACAAACCTACGCGTAATTGCCCGTGGTACTATTATTTCCGATACCCAACACCCTGAAGGCTTGGAGAAGATTCGTAAGCTCGAGTCAACTGCCCCTCATCAACGCCAAGAGGTTGAGGCACCTGGCACTAGACAACGTCCAGTTTTTACGCAACCATTGCAAAACATTGATCGTATCAATGAGCATCAAACTGCTCACTTTGAGGCCCGCCTAATTCCTGTTGGAGATCCTAACCTTAAAGTTGAATGGTACCGCAATGAGAAACTTATTGAAGACAGCTCTCGTATTACCAAACAACATGATTTTGGATACGTGTCCTTGGACATTTCTCACATTCGTAAGGAGGATGAAGGTGTGTACATGTGTCGCGCAGTGAACCCCTTGGGTGAAGCTGTTACCACCGCTTCAATGCGTGTCGTCTCTGAAGCAAGCATTCAAATGGATACCCAACATCCAGATAGTATCAGCCGCATTCATCAACTGGAAAAACCTGTAGCTCCTCGTCCTGTAGAGCCCGAGCGCCTCTTTGAAAAGCCCATCTTTACGCAATTGCTAACTGGACCTTCCGAAGTGTGGGAGGGCCAGCATGCACACTTCGAAGCCCGTGTTGTGCCTGTTGGTGATCCATCATTGAAGTTTGAGTGGTATATTAACGGTGTGGAGCTGCAAATGGGCTCTCGCTTGCGCACTACTCATGATTTCGGCTTTGTTACTTTGGACATCAACGCTGTTGTGCCTGAAGATGCCGGCGTGTATATGTGCCGTGCTTACAACGCTGCTGGTGAGGCTGTTTCCTCAACTGCCATGAAGGTGAAGACTAAGGCAAACATTGACGGACAGCCCTTGATTCCCGAATCTTGGGAGGCAATTCGTCTAAAGGAAGCTGCCATGAATCGCGTGCCTGAAATGTTTGTTGACTCGACGCCACAACAGGCCCCGGTATTTACCACCCACTTGCAGAGTTTCGACAAGCTTCATGAAGGACAGCATGTTTTGCTTGAGGCCCAGGTGGAGCCACGTGCGGATCCCAATCTGCGCATTGAATGGTTTAAGAATGGTATAACCTTGACAACCGGCTCTCGTATTCGTAGCACTTTCGACTTCGGACTAGTAACGTTATCAATTAATGGTTTGCGTGCTGACGATTCCGCCATCTATACTTGCAAGGCCACCAACCAAGTTGGCGAAGCAGTTTCAACTTCATCTCTGAAGATCGAAGACCGCCACTGGCTGCAGGCTGAATCTCTGCATCCTGACTCGCTGCCTCGTATTGGCGAGTTGGAAGCACCAAAGGAGGGCCGTCAAGATGCACCAGAGCCTACCTACGAAACTCCCGTGTTTATAACCCATTTGAACAACATTGAATGCAAAGAGAATGATAGCGTGCGCTTCGAATGTAATGTCGAGCCTGCTCGTGACCCAACCATGAACATTGAATGGTTCTATAATGGTCAACCCTTGCAAGCTGCGGCCAAGTTCAAGGCAATATATGACTTTGGCTACTGCGCTTTGGATTTGACCAATGCCTATGCAGAAAACAGTGGAATTTATACTTGTAAGGCCACCAACAGCAAGGGCTCGGCCACAACATCGGGAACATTGAAGTGCACAGGTGGAAAGACTATGTTCTTGGATACCCAACATCCACAGGGAGAAACTGGCTTGGAAGCTGTTCAGGAAACTGAGGCTGAGCTGGCCAGTCGTTATACTTCGAAGACCACGAAACCAGAGACCCAGTATCCACCACCAGTCTGGACAAAGCCATTACAGCCCGAGTTCCATTTATCTGAAGCTCAACCAATTCATTTAGAAGCAAATGTCGAACCTAAAGAAGATCCCAACTTGTTTATTGAGTGGTACTTCAATGGCAAGCTATTGCAACATGGCTCTCGGTTTAAGATGACCACCGAATTCGGTTTTGTAACTATGGATATGATTGAAGTGTACTCCAGAGATCAAGGCATCTACACTTGCAAAGCCTACAACAAAGCTGGTGAGGCATTTACTTCAACTACCATCTTCTGCTCCAGCAAGGACAATATTATTGAATCAACCCAGCATCCCAAGGGCGCCGAAGGTCTTGAACAAATTCAAGATCTGGAGGATTCATTGCGCAGAGATGGTCAGAAGCCTGAAAAACCAGAAGAGGGCATTGCGCCGCGTTTCACCACAGAATTTGTCAATATTGCCGACATTGGCGAAGGTGAACTTGCTCATTATGAAGCTAATCTCATACCTGTTGGTGACCAAAGCATGGTTATCGAATGGTTCTTTAATGGTAAGGTACTTGAGGCTAGTCATCGCGTGCGCACTATTTATGCCTTTGGCACTGTTGCGCTGGAAATTTTGGGCACAAAAATTGAGGACACAGGTACCTACACCTGTCGTGCCACAAACAAATACGGATCAGCTGAGATTAGCTGTACTCTGGAATGCGTTGACAAGCCACGTGGCCAAAAACCACGCTTTACTTCTCATATCCAGCCATTACAAGGATTGAAAGACGGTCAATCCGCTCATTTCGAATGCACATTAATACCAGTCAATGATCCTGAGCTTAAGGTCGAATGGTATCATAATGGCAAACTTTTGCGTCATTCTAACCGCATCAAGACTGTTTCCGATTTTGGATACGTTGTGCTGGACATTGCCTACCTGCAGGATCATGACAGCGGTGAATATATGTGCAGAGCATACAACAAATACGGCGAGGACTTTACCAGAACAACACTCAATTGCGGAGGAAGAGGTGGTGTTTTCTATGATAGTTTGCAGCCTGATTCTTTGCCAAGAATTCGTGAACTTGAGTGCCCACAAGGTCAACAAGCCGACACAAGTGCTCCTCTGGTTGCCGAGCCACCTAAGTTTATAACCCAGATTGTTGACGTTACAAAACTTGCTGAGGGCCAAAGCGTTCATTTTGAGGCACGCCTGACACCTGTAACTGATCCAGATTTGAAGGTCGAATGGTACTTTAATGGAAAAAAATTGCCTCATGGCCATCGTTTCCGTACTTTCCACGATTTTGGCATTGTTATTTTGGACATTTTGTACTGTTATGAGGAGAACTCTGGCGTGTACGAGTGCCGTGCTGTTAACAAATATGGTGAGGATATTACACGTGCCACACTGAAATGCGCTTCCAAAGCCAGCTTGATTTTGGATTCCCAATTGCCACGCGTAAGTAAACTAAACCTTAAAACAACTTTATATTGTTATTTATAAACAATTTATTCTTAAGGGTATGGAAGGTGGTCTGGAAAAGATTGCGAACTTGGAGTACAGCATGGTCCGTACTCGTGACGAAGTCACCGAAGAGACGAAAGGCAAGGCCCCTGTATTTACTGTGCCACTGGAAAACATTGATAATCTACGTGAGGGCGAAAATGCTCACTTTGAGGCACGTATTACTCCCATCGATGATCCTAAACTAAAGGTTGAATGGTACTGGAATGGCCGTCCTTTAAAAGCGGGCTCTCGCTTCCGTACCTTCTGTGACTTTGGTTTTGTCATTTTGGAAATGTCGCCTGTGTATCCCGAAGATTCGGGCGAATACTCTTGCCGTGCTATTAATGAGTACGGTGAGGCTGTTACCACTTCTACTATGAAGATTCAAGGCAAGCGCAGCATTATCATGGAATCGCAGTTGCCGAAAGGCATGGAGGGCACCATTGATCGCATTGCCGAGTTGGAAGGTTTGGGCTCACGCAGTACCGAATTTGTGCCCGATGATGACACTGGAAAGCCACCAGAGTTTATTACTACTCCATTCGATATGGTCATAACCGAGAACTCTTTGGCCCACTTCGAGTGCCGTTTGCAGCCGATTAATGATCCATCTATGCGTGTTGACTGGTTCCATAACGGAAAGGCTTTGTGGGCCGGATCCCGTATTAAGACTATTAACGACTTTGGTTTTGTTATTTTGGAAATTGCCGGCTGCTATCAACGCGACTCTGGTCTATACACATGCAAGGCCACCAACAAGCATGGTGAAGCTACTGTCTCCTGCAAGCTACAAGTCAAGGGCCGTCAAGGCATTATTATGGAGCCTCAATTGCCATCAAACTTCCGCACTGGAACTGAAAGTTTGCAAAAGTTGGAGGAGAGCATGCACAAGCGCGAAGAAATTGTCATTGACGATGAGCAACCAAATCCGCCAAAGTTCATTGAAGAAATTAAGGACAATCTGGATGTACCAGAAAGTGGTCCAATTCACTTCGATTGTCGCGTTGAGCCAGTTGGTGATCCAACTATGCGCATTGAATGGTTCTATAATGGTCGTCCTATGGCTACCGGCTCCAGAGTGCATCAATTGAATGACTTTGGTTTTATTGCCTTAGACATTGACTACATCTATGCACGTGACTCCGGTGAATACACATGCCGTGCGACAAACAAGTGGGGTACTGCCACCACAACGGCCAAGGTGACTTGCAAGGGCAAGCACAATATTGTGTATGAGTCGCAGTTGCCAGAGGGCATGACTGCCGAAAAGTTAAAGGAACTTGAACGTGGACGTATACCAGAGGCACCAAAGGTCGTCGAACAAGAATTTGGTCCACCAAAATTCATTACCCAAATTACTTCAGTTACTGTCGATGAAGCAGAAGCTGTGCGCTTTGAATGCCAGGTCGAGCCAAAAACTGATCCTAGCTTGCGCGTTGAATGGTATCGTAATGGTAGACCATTGCCATCAGGCCATCGCTATAGAAATATTTTCGATATGGGCTTCGTTTCGTTGGACATACTTTATGTGTACGGTGAGGACTCTGGTGAATATGTTTGCCGTGCTATCAACAATCACGGTGAAGATCGTACCGTAGCAAGCGTCTCTTGCAAAAGTAAGCTTTTTTTTTTTTTAGATTTGAAACCGTCATAACCATATGTCAATTATTTTAGAATTGCCTACAATTTTGCTGCAAAACCAAGTACCACGTGGCATGAAACGTTCGGAGACTCTTACACAAATGGAAGCTACCATCAAGAAGTATACCTCAGAGGTTCATTTAACCGAGGATGATCTATTTGATCCTGATCGTAAGCAGCCACCACGGTTCGTTACGCAAATCAAGGACCAAACGACTCTTACTGAAATGGCTGTGACCAAGTTCGAATGCCAGTTGGCACCAGTTGGTGATCCCAATATGAAGGTGGAATGGTTTTTCAATGGAAAGCCATTGCTCTACAGTAAGTTTATTGCTGGTGCTCGTGAAAAGTGCCTTCAAAGCTTATGCTCTTTTTTACAGAGAATCGCTTCCAACCCATTTATGACTTTGGCTATGTAGCCATGAACTTTGGCTGGGTTTATCCAGAGGACAGTGGTGAATATGTTTGTCGTGCTACCAACTTGTATGGTATGGATGAGACCAGAGCTATTATTAAGGTTTCTGGAAAACCCGGCATTGTTTACGACTCTCAATTGCCTGCTCATATGCAGAGCGGCATGGAGCGCATACGTGAAATGGAAGCCTCTTGGCAGGTGTAAGTTTAGATCGACTTTTTTATATCAAATGTGCTAGGAGTTAATAAATTAAAATTATTTTATTTCGAAAGTGTACCCGAAGAAGTTGATCCTGACGCGAAGCCAAGAACAAAGCCTGTGTTTGTTAGCAAACTGGAACCACAAACTGTGGAAGAAGGCGAACCTGCTAGATTCTGTGTACGTGTTACTGGACACCCACGCCCAAGAGTCATGTGGCTTATTAATGGCCACACCGTGGTTCATGTAAGTAACTCACACTTCAACTGGCGAAAGTTAGGTTGCAATAATATGTTATATTTTTGTATAGGGCTCTCGCTACAAGCTAACCAATGATGGTATGTTCCATATGGATATTCCGAAGACTCGTCAGTATGATACTGGTAAGGTTGAGGTTATAGCGCGTAATTCTGTGGGCGAGTCCATTGCTTCGACCGAGCTGAAGGTTGTAGCGCGTTCCGATGACTATCGCAATGTATTGAAGAACTCACCACGCCGTAAGTACTTCACCACTCCGATACAATACAGAGTAGTTTCAAACAGCAGCACTTTAACTTATAAATTAACACCTATAGATAGAAGTTTCACATTTTGAAAATAGTAGAGAAACTTAACTAAACCAAAAATAAACTTAAATCGCATTGTAAATATATACATAAATACATACCACATGCTTAGAAGCTAACATAAAAAAAAACATCCGATATTTGAAGAAAAGTTTTTACTACTATTTTCACACATTCCACATTAAGACGGTTAGTTAGAACACAGGAGAAAACAAAAACAAAATAGGTCCCGCTCAACTTTGTATCCCATTCCAACAAAAAAGATCTCCCCCACCCATATCCCAAGAAACCTATTGTAGTATTTACAACAAGCTTTCAACGAAGTACATAGGAAGAACAGCCGGAGCGTTTCTGCGAGGATCAGAGCCAAATAAGCAAGGTGTCTCCAAATACTAAGTATTACTGGAGCTGGGTGGTATGGTTATACAAGTTTTGTGCGTACCTTTGAAGACCGTCTGTTCAAAATTTTAATTATTTCCGTATAACTTGTATTGGTCATAAAGAATCTGTCTGTTCTCATTTTTTCTAAAGCAAACTTTAAAGGAGTTAATAAACCTCTTGTCATTCATTCATTATTAATTTTAAATCACAGTTTTTACTAACTCTTTATTAACTAATATTTTAATAAAGCATGTAGTAAGAAAAATCGGGTTAACATATAGGAACTGCAAAATTTTAGGCTTGTTTTATAGTTCTCACTTTACTATAGAAAGCCAATTTTTACTTAAGGGTGTATAAGTAATAAGAAATTGAATTTATTTTAAATCTCTGCGAATTGAACTCAAAGGTTTAACGTCTTTTCCGAAAGTGAGTTTTGGGAGTGGCAACGCAAGTGAGAATGGTAACAGGCCTAAAAATTTAACTTTTAATACTAAATTGCATGGAGAAATTTGTTGGAGTGAATTTTAAATATTATTCTTATATGCATGTTTTCTGTATATAACTACCGCTTCGTATATATGCCGTGAACGAAGTACATAATCATAAATGTTTTTCAAAATATAGCATGGTACGACTACGAACTAGCTGGCTACCAGAAAGAGCGTCAAGAAAATGAGTTGGAGAAGGTATTCGATGAACGCAAGCAATATTTGTTCGAGCAGAGCTCCCATACTCTCAAGGGTGTAGAGCACTTGAAACCAAAGCAATATAAGCCAGAGACTCCAGATTGGCAACAGAACGTCAAGACCAAGAAGAGTGAGGAGTACTACAACAAATTGCAGGAATTGGAGACTGAACAACTTTTGAAAGAGACCAATTTGCGCAGAGATAATCATCAGTATGCCATACCTGGTGAAAAGGTCGTGAGCAGCTCAGCAGCCAAGGGCATGGCTCATTCATATGAAGAGAATCTGTAAGTAGAGATGACGTCCTATTTTTTTTTTTTTTGAAACATGATTAACTTTTGATATTATACAGTCAGGAGCAAACTAGCACTACTACAAGCCAAACAAAGAACGTTGTGCAAAAGGCACCAGTCCAACCTTCAGAATCCTCTGTACATGGTCGTGAAGTTCACATGAACAAGCAACAGCAAGTGCAGAAGGAGATTCAAGGTGACTTGGAGATAACACGCAAGATAACCGCCACCGAAACCACTGAAGTTGAGCACAAGGGTACCATACAGGAGCGAGTTGTCAAAGGTCCAGTTAAACCTGCTAAGGCACCTGTATTCACCAAGAAGATACAGCCCTGCCGCGTTTTTGAGAACGAACAAGCCAAGTTTGAGGTTGAATTTGAAGGTGAACCAATGCCAACAGTGAAATGGTTCCGTGAAAGCTTCCCTATACAAAATTCGCCGGATTTACAAATTCATACATTTAGCGGAAAATCGATTTTGATCATACGTCAGGTGTTTGTTGAGGATTCGGCTGTATTTTCCTGCGTAGCCGAAAATCGCGGTGGAACTGCGAAATGCAGCGCCAATTTAGTGGTCGAAGAGCGCCGTCGTGCTGGCAAGGGCGGTATACAGCCTCCAAGCTTTGTTACAACCATCCAGAGCACAACTGTAGCGACTGGGCAGTTGGCACGTTTTGATGCCAAAGTTACAGGTACACGCCCCATGGATGTGTACTGGCTCAAAAACGGCATGAAGATACATCCAAGCATTAAGTTTAAGATGCTTGAGGAGGACAGTGTGCATACACTGCTTATTATTGAGCCTTTCGCAGAAGACTCTGGTCGCTATGAATGTGTGGCTGTTAATGCTTCTGGTGAGGCACGTTGTGACGGCGACTGCATTGTACAATCGCCCACTAAGCCCGAAAAGCCCACAACGCCGGGTAGCGAGAAAGCACCACATATTGTTGAACAATTGAAAAGCCAGTCCGTGGAGGAGGGCAGCAAGGTGATCTTCCGCTGCCGCGTTGATGGCAAGCCTACACCAACCGCTCGTTGGATGCGTGGAGAAAACTTTGTGAAGCCTTCACGCTACTTCCAGATGACTCGCCAAGGTGAATACTACCAATTGATCATATCGGAAGCTTTCCCCGAAGATGAGGGCACCTATAAGTGTGTGGCTGAAAACAAGCTGGGTAGCATTCAAACCAGCGCACAGCTCAAAGTGCGTCCTATCGAGAATTTGGATGCACCACCTACTATTACCGCACTGAAGGACGTTTCTGTTACCGAGGGCATGCCTGCGCAGTTTAAGACCACTGTTACTGGCAAGGTTAAGGCCACCAGCGTGCAGTGGTTCCGAGAAGGCCAATTGATACCGGAAACACCAGATTTTCAGGTACGTTTTAATATGCAGCAAATATTAATAATAAATAAATATAAAAGTTGTCAAATTATTTATTGTGCTTTGTCTATTATTTTTTTTAATATTTCAGATGATTTTCGATGGCAATAGTGCCGTGTTATTGATTGGAACCACTTATGAGGAAGATTCGGGTATCTTTACAGTTCGTGTGACTTCGTCTACTGGACAAGTGGAGTCCTCTGCTAAACTGACTGTTAAAAGTAAGGATTAAACTTTAAATAAGAAATTCAAGTCCACAACAACGACATACAACAACATACTTTCTTTTTTATTGACTTTAAATGAGAAGGAGAAAAAAAAAAATACTATGAACCTTAAAATATCAATTACTAGTCCTAAAAAGTTTGAGTGAAGAATATTTTAAAGCGAATTTAAATTGCATTCTTGCATAAGTAACGAATATTTAGTCTTATTTTTCTAAAATTTCTGCTTTAATTTGAAATACTGAAAAAAACGAACGAGTTATTTTTACTAACAATTGCAAAATGTGAAAAATTTAACAAAAAAAAAAAAAGAATATCTAACACGAAAAGCTTAAACCATCAAGATTAATTAAAAATAAAAAAAATATATTAAAATAATAATTGCAATTATTGTTTTGCAACATAAATATGTATAGAACATTTTTCTTTCTGGCACATTTCTTGTCGGTTGTATATGAAATTTTCAATTCGAGTGACTCAAAAAAAAAAAACGAGCATAATTCAAAAATACTCAAAAAAGAACTCAATGCTCAAACTACTGTCCTGATTAGGCCGAGTTAAAAATAAGTTGGCTATATACTACTCAAATTAGTCAGATAAGTATATAGCAGACATTTTATAAATACCCACAAACAAAATACAGCGTGCTGCAATATGTATCTACAATATGTACAATTTCATTACAAGTCATTTTGGGGCCGTGTGCAAAACGCACATTTGCGCCGCCTCCGCTCGAGCGCGAACAAAAAACTTTATATTTCATATGAATATTAGCATAAAATATTATAGATGACACATCTCTACAAAGCAGCAGCGGTGCGCACAACGCGCCGCGTATCTACCAGATACAAATTTGAAAAAAAAAAAATTATAAGCATGAATAGACAGAGTAACGTGCGCAAAAAATTAGAGCATCTTCTAAGGCACAGATAGCACTGTATGGGGCATATTTTAAACCACTGTCGAAAATATTGAATCTATTTCATGACAGCAACAAACTTGTAGATGTTGTACAGCTTTTATATGCTTTTCCAAATCTATTTTCAAATTCTTTTTGGAACAACTCTGCTCTCGATTTTTTTAATTTCCCAAAGATTAGCTAGAAAATCCTTTGTTATTTTTAGCGCTTGGCAGAGGCTCGTGGCTGACTTATACCTATACAAAAAAAAAAAAAAAAACAACGCTAACATACAAAATTTATTTTTCGAAAAAATGTTGAAATTTATTTCACTTTACTTTCAATAAATAGATGAGGTAAAATGCATATGTTTATGAGAAACAAATGAAAACAGATTTTTAGTTTTTAAAAATAAAATAATAAATTACCTACGATTTGTATTTTCTATGTGGATTAGCAGCCATAGATACGCTTGTGTCTCAAATGTAGCCTTGTACTATGCCAATTGATTTTGTTGCTTTTTCTTGGCAACGATATATGCTCTGTCCTGGCTAGAGTCATTTGACAAAAACCTTAGTTAATTAATAAATCAGCATATGGTGCAGAACTGATTTTTTAATTAGATTATGTTGTTGCGGCTGTTGCAAGATTATTTTCCAACCGGCGGCCAAGTTGTTTTATTTATGTATAGCTAGCTACCCGAGCTTTATATTCAACCGACAATGTGCGCTCCCTCCTGTAGGTTGCAAAGAAAAATTCATATTAAAAATATTGTCTTTAAAAATGTTTCGAAATCAAAACGATACTTTAAAATATAATACTCAACCAAACTTTTGCTTCAAACTCGAACTGACTGTCTCAGAGACTCGCTTCCAACTCCTTGAAGCGTATTGACATTGATAATATGTATTACAAATGATGTTTATAATAATGGTGTTGTTAACACATTGATTTGTATTGTTTAATTTAATTAAATCTTATTTTGTAGTAATGTTGCATGAGATTTTATTATTCATTTTTTATTACTGCTTTTTGCTACTAATTGTTCGTTTAATTTTCACTATTGAAAACGGCGTGAACAAATTGAATACAAGCTTCATACTTTTTATTTATTGTTTAATTGTGGTAAAAAAAATTAAACGCTTTACTAAAAAATTAATCATAAAAACTCATGCGACTTTCGTTTTAAGTATACCTACATAAATACTACATGGAAATGATTTTGTTTTGACATACAAATTTGTTTATCTGCCAATCATGAATTTATGTTTATGTTTACTTTCTTGTGTTTATTAATTATATACTATATATTATGATTGTAACTATGCTAAAAGTAATTCATTTTCGACAATTTCTTTGATTTCACAAACTACATAAACTTTTTTTTTAATTTTACTTATTGTATCTTTCATGTATTTAATACTTAAAACCAATATCGCGTCTTTAAATAAATCAAAGCAAATGCATAATTCAATTGATTCGTTTTTGATAACTGCCAGCACGCTCCATGCTCCCGCAACCGCAGCTTGCCCGATTTTTTATATATTTTTTTCCGATACACAAGACATATATATTCATTTTCACTGCCGCCGTTAATTACATACACAGGTAAGTCTAAGATTTGAATGCGCTCGAAATTAGAGTGCACTCTTGAAAATATCACGTATACGCCTGGCCATCAACTGACTACATTCTGTGTTCGATGGTCTACATAGACTGAGGATCGTTGGGTGCGCCCCACTGCGCTGCGCTGTGCTGCGCTGCGTTGCGGTGATCGTTCCCAAAATACTCGCAGACACACCCGTCCATAACTTTGAAGCAACGTGTGCGCCACCTGGTGACGTAGCCAGCACTAATCATGCATCTATTTTGGGACTTAATGAACGAAACGAAATTGAATTGTTCAAACTGCTACCTTTAGTATACTGCCAATGGATCTAACTTTGGCACCTTGATGATGATTAGTTTTTTTAGATAGCCAGCTAAGAGTTTGTCACTTTTCATTTAAGTGATTGAGCAAATCTTGGCACAATTGTTATGTTCTGCATTTGGCGCGTCTTAATGCAATTAAGCAACTATAATCATGAATAGACGAATTCGTCACACTAGCTTAATGAATCACAAGCCACTACCAGATTAGTACCTGTGTATATTTATATTGCATGCAGATGTGACTAATTCTTGGTAATTTGTTTTTTTGTTTTTTTTGTTTGAGCCTTAGTGCCATTTCCATGCTTGCCAATTAAAAAATAAAAATATGTAATTCTTTTGAAAGCCAACGCCTAGTTATATATTATGTTTTTGACCTTAGCATAAATTGATTTACTGATTCACGGTCAATGAATAAGAGCTGCCACATAAGCGAGAGCATATCAGAACATTCGCATGTTTTGTTTGGCAAACAAGAATATTATTAGACTATAAATTTGAGAAGTTGTATACTATATAATTTATTTGGGGCCATGTTATTTGCCAAATACTTTGTACTAAATTAATATGTTTAAGTTCATTGTTTTAAATCATTTATAAGCACGCGAATAGATTTTTTTTTTATGCGCTTTTATAACCTAATGTCAATGACTGCTTTATGAACAGACTCTCAAGAACCCTGAATACTATTTTGAACTCTAGACATTTCTTTCAAACACTTAGCAGCTAGATACTAAAACCACACTGCCTACTTTTACAAAAATTTCTAGAACGTCGCATCTCGGCTTTTCAATTGCGTACAATTGATTCGGTCGAAGATGAGTCATCATCCTCTGGCAGAGAGGATAGTGCACCCGATTCGCCGTACCTACAACAACAGCAAAAACCTCAGTATGGCCAACATCTTGGTGTCAACGGTCAAGTACCACATCAAGGTCGCCCTCGTACCAAAAAGTCGAAGGTGCGCAGCCAGTCACTACAGCCACCCACAAAAGTTGTGCCCTGGAGAAAGTCATCACGTCCAGCGCGCGGTCGTTCGCTGGATAAGGGAGTTTTTCTACCCGGCTTTAAGCCAGAGCCCGTAAAGTCCTGGACCGAAGAGACAATTAGCCTAAAACCTGCACCTATTGAAAAGAAAAAGCCTATACCAAAGTTAGAAGCTGCCACTGTTGTGCTCAAGTCTATTAAGAGCGAACGCGATCAGGGCATAATGAGCATAGGAGCCACTTTAGAGCAAATTATTGCAGGAAAAACGGAGAAAGAAGCTGTTCCTTGGATTACAATGCGCGAAAAGTTAAAACAGGTTGAGAGCGTGCAGAACCAGTTGAGTAAATTTGATCTGGATGAAGTGTACTTACGTCCATTTGAAGGTCAAATAGAGACTGACGAACAGCTGCCACAACAAGCACAAGTGGAGCAAGTGCAACGCACTAAAGAAATCCAAAAATTAAAGAGCATGGAGAGTATAGAAATCATGGAGATGACTGATCAAATTGAGAAGCTTATTACACAGCACCAAAAGAAGGAGGATACGATTCCATGGAAGGAAATGCGCCAACAACTCAAGAGCGTCCAACGCGTAACAAAACAAATCGACAAGTTCAAGATGGAGGAAGTGGAGCTGCGCCACTTGCAAGCGCAACAAATCATTACGGAAGAAACACAAACAGCAGTGGAGGATACAGTTATAATGCGAGTTGACGACAGCTCAAAGGGTTCCATTGCAAAGATTGTGCGACGTGAAGATTTGCAGCAATATGAAGATCAATCCAACATTTACAAGCAACAATTTATCACCACAGAGGATGTCAACATTATGAATATCTCTGAGCGTGAAAAACTTGAAGCACATAGGTTAGTTGGCCAACAACAACCCGTCAACTGGCGACAGCAACAACAACGACCACAGCTAATGCCACTCACATCTATGGAGGATACAATTTCACAGACTAGTGAGCGACAAAAGATTGTACAGCAACAGAGCATAACTGAGGACGCTCAAAGGCAGCAGTATGTACAAATTGAAGATTCTCAGATGATGAATCTTGAACAGTACGAACACCAAAAGATAATTAATCAGAGAACTCAACATGAGGCGTTTAACTGGCGAGAACCGCGGCAACCACAAAAGTTCGTTCAAGTAGAAGATACATCTTTGTTGCATTTACAAGAACGAGAGGATACGCAAGAGCAGCATTTACTTCAACAGCAGGCAGTAATGTGGGAGCGTGGTCGAAAGAAACCAGAGCAACCACAGCAATTACAGCCCCAACAGCTTACGAAAGAGCAATACGAAGAAAAGCCTAAGACTTTCGAAGAGATGCATGATGAATTGATTGAGCCAGTTCCAACTCAAAAACCAGCGCCTGTACCGGTAATGTGGGAAAGGGGCAAAAAGACTCCGGTTCATCCACAACCTAAGGCCTACGAGGAGCTGCATGATGAGTTAGTTGAGCTAGTCCCGCAACAACAGCAACCAGACCTGGTACCAGTCATGTGGGAAAGGGGTAAGAAAGCTCCAATCCTTCAACAGCAGGAAATTGTAGCTACTCAAGAAGTTTCAAGCACATCGATTGTTGAGCAACAAGCAGTAGAAGAAATAAAAAAGACAGCAACTCGAAAAATCATACAACAACGGGAGATCGAAGAAAGGGTTGAACAAATAAGTCTTAAGCCAACACCACGACAAAGACCAAAAGAAGTTCAAAAGTCTGAAGAATTCCATTTGAAGCCTTTGAAGAGCATTAGACCAGTGCCACAGACAGTTCAGCAGGAAACGTCGACCGAAGAAAAATTACAGCAACCACTAGAGCCAGTCCAAGCGACACCGAAAACTCTTGAGTCGGCAGTGGATGAGTTGGTTGAAGAAGTAGTAAAGCCAGTTGAACCACAACCCCAGCCAATAATGTGGGAACGCGGCAAGAAGAAGCCACAGGAGCAAGTACAAGAAGTACCAAAATCCCTTGAGGTTGCGGTGGATGAGTTGATGGAAGAAGTCGTAAAGCCAATAGAACCACAACCCCAGCCCGTAATGTGGGAACGCGGTAAGAAAAAGCCGCAGCAGCTGCAAAATCAACTATTGGATGTTCCTAAAACTCATGAAGTTGCTGTGGATGAATTGGTCGAGGAGGCTTCAAAGGCCATCGAGCCACAGCCGGTCTTGTGGGAGCGTGGCAAGAAGAAGCCACAGAAGCCCCAAGAGAAAGTACAAGAAGTACCAAAAGCAGTTAAAGTCGCCATTGATGAGTTGGTTGAGGAGGTCACAAAGCCTACTAAGCCACAGCCACAACCCGTGATGTGGGAACGTGGCAAAAAGAAAAAGGCGGATAGTATTGAGCTCGTTCAAGAACCGGATGAAGTGGATGCTATAGAAAAAGTAGACACAGAAGTACAGGAGGAAACTGTCGAAGAAGTTCGTAAAGTTCAGAAAATTAAGAAACCAAAGACAAAATCAATTGATAAGGAAGTGGAAGAAGTTGAGGAAGAAAAGCAAGAAGAAATAGTTGAACAAGTGGAAGAAATTATTGAAGAAACACGTAAAGAGAAGAAGATTAAGGAACCTAAGCATAAACCCATAGAGCAGCCAGTGGAAGAAATCGTGGAAGATGAACTTGAGGAAGTTCAACAAGAAAAAATAATTGAAAAACAGAAAGAAATTGTCGATGAAACACGTAAAGTTAAAAAGACAAGAAAGCCAAAGCAAATGCCCACAGATCAACAAGCTGTAAAAGTCGAAGAAGAACAGCCAGAAGAAGTTCAACAAGAAGAAATAGTTGAACAACAGGAAGAAATTGTCGATGAAACTCGTACGGTAAAGAAGGTAAAGAAACCAAAAGTAAAACCAACAGAGCAGCAAGCTATAGAAATCGAGGAAGAACAGTCCGTAGAAGTGCCACAAGAGGAAACAGTTGAAGAAGGGGAACAAATTGCCGAGGAAACACGAAAAGAGAAAAAGACAAAGAAACCAAAGCAGAAGCCCACTGATCAGCAAGTTGAACAAGTCGCAGAAGAACAAGAAGAAGTTCAACATGACATAGTTGAAGAACAGGAAGAAATTGTTGAAGAAACACGTAAGATGAAAAAGGTAAAAAAACCAAAATCGAAAACAACTGAGCAAGGAGTAGAAGCAGTCGAAGTCAGCTTGCCAGAAGACGTTCCACAAGAACAATTAATTGAAGAACAAGAAGAAACTGTTGAAGAAACTCCTAAGGCTAAGAAGGTCAAAAAGCCTAAAAAAAAGCAACCAGTGGAAGAAACAGTTGAAAAACACGAAGAAGAAATTGCAGAAGAAGCAATTATAGAACAAGAAGAGGCTGTTGAAGAAACAGGTAAAGTGAAAAAGGTAAAGAAACCTAAAACAAAGCCAACAGAAGAGCAAGAGGAAGAAATTGAAGAAAAGCAACCAGAGGATATGGGAGAAATTAAAGAAGACGTTGCTGTAGAACCTCGTGTAAAGAAACTCATACCTAAGCCTCAAGAAGTTGAGGAGGTTGAAAAGGTAACTCTTAAGCCAGTACCTAGAAAACAACAACCGCTTCCTCTAAAAGAGACTGTTGAGGAAGTTTCTTTGAAACCATTAAAGAAGAAGACTGCAGATAGTGACAATTTGAAACCTGAAACAGCAGAAATTGACGATATTGAAATTGAAGAACCCATTTCTCCCGAAGAGCCTAAGAAACGTATTAAGAAGAAGCCTAAGACAAAGAATTTAGAAGATGAAATCAACGAAGAGCCACTTGATGAACCTGAAGAGCATATCGAAGATGAAGAACATACACTCGAGGAAGAAGCTGAGGAAACTGACATCCAAAAACCAGTTAAAAAAGTTTCTAAGCCACAATTGACAAAAGAGGAAATTGTTGAAAAGGTTGAAGAAGTTTCTTTAAAACGAGTTACAAGGCCAAAGAAAGAGCTTCCTCAAGAAGCAACAATTGAAGAGGTGCACCTAAAGCCTACAAAGAGAACTACCACTAAGCCTGAGGAGGTAAAACTAGAAGAAGTTGAGTTACAGCACGTAGAAAAGTTGGAAGACGAAATTGTACAAGAGGAAAAACGTAAGACTAAAAAGGTGAAAAAGCCAAAGCATGAAGACTTACCCGAAATATCAGATAGTGAACCGACACAATTAGAAGAGGTTGAGCATTTTGATATTGAAAAAGAACCAAAGATTGAAGAGCCACAACCTCAAGTACCATGGAAGAGAGGCGAAAAAGCGAAGCCAATTGAGGAAGCGTTAGAAGAAAAGACGTGGCCGACTGGAAAGCGACGTCCCCTACAGCAAGAAGCACCTGAAGAAGTTCAGCTCAAGCCAATACCAGCGAAACCAAAAGAAGAACCTCAGAAGCCAGAGAAAGCCATAGCTGCTCCTGCAATTGTTCCTCAAGAGAAAGAGGTAGTGCCAGTTGAAGTGGATGAACTTAAACCATTTGAAGTTCCCTACGACAAACCATTGCCTGAAAAAGTCAAAAAAGAAAAGAAAAAGAAGCCCAAGCTGAAGAAAGGTACGCCATCGGTCGATGAAATTTCTGAAGAAATTGCGGAGCCATTTGCCGAACCTATTGCAGAAGAAGACCAAGGTGACGAAGTTCCAATTGATGACGTTAAAGTAGTTGCTGTATCAGAGGATGTGCTGCCTGAGGAAGAAGTGGTTTCCACCGAGGAAGTACCCGAAGGTAAACAAAAAGCACATAAAAAGCGTACCAAACGACTTAAAGAAGCTTCAATCGAGGGACAACCGCAACTTTTGGAAGCGGCGATTGCAGAAATTGAAAAGGTAGATGAAACTTCTCAGGAGATCTCACAAAAGACTATTACACTTAAAAAGACTGAAGATACTAGACCGCAATTTATTACGACTGAACAGCTAATTGAGCTGGATGTTGAGGATGTGAGACGTGACTTGGAAATGAAAGTTACTTCAAATATTATTAAGAAAGAGAAACGCCGTGTTGTGCTAGATGATAGTCAGCCATTACCTGAACTCGAGCTTATCACACAGAAGCGTATACAGGAGGGCATAGATAAACTGGCGGACGAGGAACTTATTGAAGACCAACAGCTTACACAGAACAGGGAGGAGACGACAACATCTGAAGTTGTTGGACAAGAGCGAAAATTGGTCAAGAAAAAGAAAAAGGAAATCAAACCACCACGTATTACAGAGAAGTTGCGTCCCCGCCAATGTGTACCAGAAGAACCCACAATACTCGAATGCAAGGTCGAAGGCGTGCCTTTCCCTGAAATTAATTGGTACTTTAATGATATACTCTTATTTGCATCTGAGAAATATGAGATAACAGTGGTTGAGCAAGTGGCTCAGCTAAAGATAGCCAAAGTTACTCCAAGTGATGTCGGTGTCTACACATGTGAGGCCAAGAATGAAGCTGGAGTTGCAACTAGCCGCACGAACATAATATTAGGTGAGTCTACTATTACTATCTTTATCTTTTTTTGAGTTTGTGCCAAAAAATATTTTTGTATAAAAAAGGTGTACCTTGAAACATTCAACAAAATTTTGTTCTTTGTTCTTAGTTAGAACTATTTAGCAGTACCGAAAAAGTCCTTATTAAACGAAACTTTGCTGCTTTCCACTTTTGCTTTAAAATTTTCCAACACAACACAATACTCTAAATTCAACTTATTCATATCAAATACAGAAAAAGAACAAGGAGTCGCTCCGCAATTCTCAAAACCTTTGAAAATTGTGTTTACTGAAGAAAAGGAACCCGAGCGTCTTAAGGTCACAGTTACTTGTCAAGTCATTGGTAAACCACGTCCACAGGTTAAATGGTATAGAGGCATTGAAGAAGTTTTACCCAGTGAAACTGTGCAAATGTTTTACGATGAAGAAACCGGCGATGTAGCATTGGAACTCATAAACCCAACTCCCAACGAAGCCATAACATACTCGGTGCAGGCACAGAATAAGTTTGGACGAGCCATTGGTAATGCAAATATTATCAATCGTCTTGATGAACAGCCCAGAGAGCTATTGAAGGCACCTACTGTTACACCGCTTAGTGCTGTGGTTATACCAAATGGCGGAACTTTGTTCTTTGAGGCAAAGTACGATGGCACGCCCAAGCCTGAAATCAAATGGATGCGCAATGGTCGCGAAATAATGGAAAACGAGGAAACGATCATAGAAACAACCGAGACCACAACTACAATCAAAGTCATAAATATGACACGTAAGCGCACAGGCAAATATGAAGTTTGGGCCAAAAACTCAGTTGGAGAAGCCAAATCATCCGGTTCGGTGGTGGTATCAGACCAAGCACCAGATAAAAAAATAAAGCCACCGCGTTTTATAAAACCACTACAGCCGAAGTTCTTTGGCGAGCACGAAGTGGCTATACTTGAAACTGTTGTTGAATCCGAACCGCTTTCCTCGTTCCAATGGTTTATGCACAATGAGCCCGTTAAAAGCTCGACTGAGTGCCGCATTGTTAGTCAAGATAATAAGTCTACACTACTCATTGAGGATTTCCAAAAGAAATTTACGGGTCCTTATACCTGTCGAGCTGAGAATGTTGGTGGATCGGTTACATCATCAGCCACTGTTAATTTGCTTGATGCATTGCCACAGGAAGAAGCTGTTGAATTCGAATCTCCACGTTTTATAGAAGAACTGGTTGCGCCTGTAGAGGTTATGGATGGTGAAAAGCTCTTACTTACTTGCAAAGTAACGGGTAAACCAACTCCCAAAGTGGAGTGGTACCACAATAAGGAAAAAATTACTGAGACTAAAGAAACAACTGTGAAACAAGATTTAGAAGGCACTTGTCAACTTCAAATAAGTGAAGTTTTTCCCGAAAACCAGGGCGACTACAAATGTGTTGCTACCAATAAGATTGGAAAAAGTGTCACCAAGACAACAGTTAATATTCAAGGTACTTGCCGTATCTATTGAGAATTTGCTAACCACAAAAGTAGTTCAACTACAAAAAAAAAAAATATAAAGTTTGTTTCTATACACTAAAAAGTCACTACATATATTATATATTCTTAGGGCTTTCTGTAATGTTACCTACTTCACTATCCTTTCTAATCGTGTCGAAAAAAAAATTTTTTTAAATACTTCGTACTAACTATACATGTGGGCAATTTGCATGTGCATACACCTCCTCATTCCAAGTGTATGAAAAGTTATGCCTAATTACCATAGTTTTTGTATTTCTTTTGTAAATACACTTCCTGTTGCGTTAATCTTCACTCCGAAATAACGCAATATTTTTTAAAACACTCTACAATTTTTTTTAGCATTTGAATATATCCCCGATTCTGAAATCACTGGACTCACCGGATCTGAGGAGGATCTACTAGATAGAGTAAGCGTTTTTGTAATAAAGCAAAGATTTGCTTGTATTGCTAATGTTCAATGTATATGACAACACTTCTAGACCATCTCAATCGACGAACAAGCACCGAAAATCATTAAAAAACTACCAGAAAAAATCGAACCCAAAGAGGGTGAGCAAGCGAAGCTGGAAGTTAAGGTTGTTGGTAAGCCTAAACCAAAAGTCAAATGGCTACGTGACGACGAGGAGATATTCGCTTCTGAGGAATATCAAATCGAAAATTTCGAAGATGGCACCTCAGTGCTGGTCATCAATCATGTCTATCCCGATGATTTGGGCACAATTAGTTTTGAAGCCTACAATCCATTGGGTATTGCAGTGACGACAGCACTATTCGCAGTCGAAGGTACTGTTTTGGTCACTAACTCAAATTGCATAGTGATTAATGTTATTCTACTTTTTGGTATAGTTAGTAAAGTTCTATTCCAGATCTCATCTTTAGTGGCTTTTATGAAATGTTTTCTTATTTTTCCTAATTGTAAAATATTACGTTTCCCCCCAAATGAAATCCCTCCCTTGAAATCCTTTTAGACACACGTATAGAATGTACACTTACTACACTTTAAGAAACATTTTATAAATTACAGAAAGAGAAAAAAAAAAAACACTGTTGTATATGCGCACTTAAGCATAAATTTGTTAAAGTATTAATAATTTAAAATCTATTTAATTTTATTATGCTTACAAAAACATGAAGGTATCGTTGGATCGAAGGATTATCGCAAACCAGAATGGGTTACTCACATGGAGGAGATGCAGGTTGCGCTCAAAGGTATGTATAAATTAATGCCAATTTTAACAAATTTCAACCACTGTTATGTGTATATGTGTTTTAATTTCGTGTTACCAACACACAAATGTCTTTAGTATTACTCTCTTAAATCAATGATTCACAAAGTTCGTCTCTGTCTTTCTCTGTCTCTATCTCTCTGACTGTCTCTATTTTGTATTTGTCCATGTATTATACAATATGTCAAACCATACCCGAAAGAAGCTTACGAATCTGTGGCTTTGTAATCATACCAACCAACGCCAACCTTTTCAGCTCTAAGGCTTACTCCCCCAAAACACAATTATTTGAGTATAATATCCAAAAATAAAATTAATTAAATAAAAAAGTATACGCCAATAGATTTATTAGCATAAAAATATATTTTTTTTGTTTACATAAAATATATTTTTTTTTTACAGTATCTCATGTATCTGCAAGTAATTGGTTGTGTTCCTTTTTTATACTAGTTAAATTTTTCAAAATTAATACTAACATCTATTTTGATTTAGCACAAATTGGTAATTTAAAATGAAATCCAAAGAAACTCTAAAGCATTCCCAGTGCGCTGCTTGCCAGTTCCGGGCTTAAAAACTTTAAATTCAATAAACGTGCAAATCCATTCCATAACTACATAAGTATATTATGTATTGCATGCATTAATTTTATGTGTGTATTTTATTTTTTCTATTCTGTACTTAACAAGCATATGTCTTAAGATATACATACCTATACATACGCGCATAGGTAACAGACAAACAATTACAATACATATTAGGAACTATACACCAAACAGTATTTGCCGAGTAAGTACAACCAAGTGCACCAAGTACACCAAGTACACATATTTGCATCCAATTATATATTAATATATACCCATATGCTAAAGCTAGTCATATTATGCAATTTTTTGCTTATAGCTGCTAAATGCTCACCATCGCTTCTAAATGAAATGCGTGACAGCCGAGCTGCACTAGGCGAAACAGCTAAATTCTCAATACAATTTGCAGGCAACCCTATTCCAGGTATAGTATGCTGTTGGACTCTTTTTGGGGCAGGCATCTTTGCTGTAGTTCATAGCATATGGTTTTTTTGATTTTAGATATTCAGTGGTATTTCAACAATGTACAGCTTAGGTCTTCAGAAAAGTATCGCATGATAGTGCAGGAATCTCAAGCTTCACTAGAAATACTAAACATTACCAATGAGGATTGTGGTTATTATAACTGTAAGCTAATCAATGAAATTGGTGCCACCATGACACGTGCAAAATTGGAAATATCTTCCACATCTACCAAAACTGAAGAAGTTGAGCATAGCAAGACCAAATCAACTATTAGGAAAAAGTTGGGTAAAAAAACCAGTACCAAAGCTGCGCAGGCTATGCACAAAACCGAAATCAAAGTTGTGCCAGCTGCAGTTACAGAAACCACCATGAATGTGTATAAAGTGCGACAGCCCGTGACTATATTAGTTGAGAAAAGCGAAAAATCCGAAGTAATGCAAGTAAAAGATCGCAAAATAGCCGATTTTGAACAAATAAGCCACAAAATAATTGAAGAATCCGAAGAGGAGCCGGAAGAAGAGAAGCAAGAAGCGCATATTGAGATTGAAGAAACGTTTGTGTCTAGTAAAAATATTGAGTTGACTAAAAGCGTCGAAATAATACGTACAAAAATCTCACAAAAATGCATAACAATTGAGGATATTTATGAAATAAGTCAGCACGAAGAAGTGCAGTGGCTGCTCGAATCTGTGGAAGCCGAGTCATTTGGTCAGACTGGTGAAGCAGCTCTTAGAGATTTGGCTACAATAGGTGTACTATTACGTCATGGCTGCAATCATTATGAAATCACGTATATGTACGAGCAAAATATATTCATATCGCTGAAGAAACCAGAATCACAATCGGCTCTGGTGCAACTAGTGGAGAGGGAAGGACATGAGGAGCTTATTACACAGATTTTAACTGAATCATCGAATGAGGACGAGACTATTTTGGCAGCAACGGTTGGCTTCAAGGCGTTCATACGCATGATACAGACTTATGAGATAACCATAGAGCTGGTCATACGTAAATTTGTTAGGGAAGACTTCATACTGCATGATTGGAAAATATGTGGAAAGGAGGTTTGAATATTGTTCTAAAGTGTGTTTTTTTTTTGTATGTTATTGGAGCGTTGAAATGCTTTTAAAAATACAACTTTCAGTAATTGAATTGCAAGCATTTCAACGTTTTGTTGAAATTTGCTTAAATGAAGTGCCATATCACGGCGCTTATAAAGCAATGAAAGTTCTCAATTCGCACTATTGACAAACTTCACGCATTTCTATTTACTTTGATTACAAACAATTTAGAGAATAGTAGAGACATCGCAGGTTATACAAAGTCATGAGGCTGTAACCCACGTTAAAATTGGTGAGTAAGAAATAACTGGTATGACACTAGTGCTTTATATACTAGTTTGTGCAAACTGCTTTTGATTGATACTAAAAGAAAAAAAATAATTTTTTTTTTACTTTTATTTACAATACGCTTTAAAATGACTGCGCTTTGCGTGCAAATCCCAACAATTTTTCTAACACTACCACAGAGGAGACATTTGTAGAGGAGCGCACGATAGTTGTCGATGAAGGTTTGAAAATATACACAGATGAACTGTAAACCCAACAATACCTGTAAATTACAATCCCATACAGATGTACCCCACGACTTAAAGCACCACAACTACTAAAGTTTAATATTATTAATTTAAACGTAATTTGCGCCATAAGGCAAAAAACAATAATAAATATTGACTTCTTAATATAACAAAAAACCATGTGTATATTCTAAAAAAGACAATATAATAGACAGTATTATTAATATGTAAAACCTATTAACCGCTAAATACCAAAACTAAATATTTGATTTCTTGCTGATATCGTCAACTGCTATCATATAAGCTTGAGCATACCATAACGCTGGACTCAAAAAAAAAAAAAACAAACTTATTATTACTTACCACTTCTATTCAAAAAGTAGAATCGCTTGATCCTTTTCGCTATTTTATGCACGCATCCTCCTGATAGTGATCTAATCTTGCTAAGGTAAGTCACTAGAAGATAAAAAGAAAAATTTACTGTGTATATAGTATTGTTTGTCTGTACAACGAAAAATGTAGCATAGCTTGTTTATGCTTAATAATAAAAAATAAAGTATTTAAAAAATTCTTGTTAAGCTTTTGAATTAGTTTTGTTGTCACAAAACTAAAAGCTAGCTTCATTTTCATTTGTTTATAAGCTCACCTCTATTTATATTGAAAATATCGTTGATTGATTGATTTAGTGTATGTTCCTAACAGCAACACAAAATGAAACCGACACTGTTATCGTTTAATTACATTACATTCACAGAAACAACAACCACAAAAGTGGAAGAAAAATTCATACAGCAACAACAACAACAAGTACAACAACGACAACATCAAGAACTACAAGTACAGGCTGAACAAATCGTGCACAACATATCTAAAATTAAAAAGCATAAAAAACATACAGAAATTATACAAAAACAAGAAACCGAGAACATTCCCCCACAAGACCAAAAAGAACTTCGAGCTATTGAAACAACAACAGAAAATGTACAAACAGAAACTCTTAAACAATTTGAAGAGAACATATCATACGAATCACTTACCACGCAAAACCTTCCAAAAGACACACTTACAACCACAGCAGTTGCAGCCACCACAGAATTATCCACACCAAAACCGTTAGTAGCAGAAGCCCAAAGTAGCATTTTACCAGAAAAGATAGTCGCCATACAAGAGCAATGTGTAGCACTGGATAAGATCCACGATACTGCTGAGCAATCTAAACCAACTGAACAGAAGTTACTGAAAAATGTACAAGTCAAGGAGCGGTTTGCAGCCCATGTGGCTCAAACTGAAACGCATGAAAGCGCTGAGCAACTGGAGAGCAAACGAATTCCACAGACCGCAAAGGCAACTAGCAAACTAAAAGAATCGCATTCCCTGGTAGTTGAAGCACCCGACGAAGAACATTCTATTGAAAAACTGCTGCCATTTAATGTAGCAGCTCAAGAAGCACAAAGTGAAGTCTTACTGTCACATGAGCTTAACGAGCAGCAGCAGTCCATATTGCACTCCGTAGAGCAATTAAAGCCATTAAAACCAGTTCCGACAAGTGAAATTGGTCAAGTAGACTTTACAAAACAGAAAAGCGTTTTAGTAACCGAAGCTGTAAGCAATGAAGCCATAGGGCAAGATTTAGTACACGAACAACCTACAATTGAACAAATTTCTTTAACTTTTATTTCCGACGTTAGCAGCATAGGCGTAAGTGAATGTCAGCCACAAGATTCTATGGGAGATGCTATACCGCAGATGGAAATTCGCGCAGAAAATCTAGATATAACATTAGTGGAAGCTAACACAGTAAAGACGATTGAAACTCAAGTGTTAGAAAGTCTAACTGAAATGACACCGCAAATTCAACCTACAAAAAGCAAAGCAGATGTCACTTTTAAACTAGAGAAAATACCGCTTCTAGTTCAAAAAACTGAACCTTTCGATTCAACAGATGGCAAAGAAGCAGCTATGTCACCACGTGCTAAATTCCAAGCAACACAGAACTTTGTTGTAACGGAGGGCCTAGTTAGCACCACAACAGAGCCACAAGGACCTTACGAGGAGCTTAGCACAGATTTTAAGACAGATCTCAAAGAAGCTAACTTATCTATTGAAGCACAATCACACTTAGTTACTACAGAGGTTGTTTCAGAAGATATTCCAACCGATATGACAGCAGAAGCGCCAATAGCTCTGCAGGCGCAGAGTACACAAACAAATGCTTTCCCTGTTAGCGAGACTCAGGAAATCACTTTAGTTGAAGATGCAACACAACTTTCAATAACCCCCTTCAATACAACAAATTTGGCAAAGCAATCTTTGACAAAAACTCTTAAAGCTATTGAAAGTAATGAGGACAGTATTTATGAAACATTCTCCAAAATTGATAGCACGCTGCCGACCAACTTTAAAGGCAAACTTAACTTGGCAGATGGCGAAATAGTTGCCGAAGTGCAGAAAACGAATATAATTGAAAGAGAACAAGAACTTGAACAAGACACACCCAAAGCGGTAGAAGCAAAAGTGCAGTTTGTGGAACAGTCAGCATTAGAAATTAAGGAGAGCGCCATCTTGGAATATGAATTGAACTTACCCTTAGCAGAGCAAAAGAGCGAGCAACTAGCTGCACAGCAAACAATACGCCCAGATTTAAAAGCAACAAATGTTTCAGAAGTACATCCTCAAGAAACTCCTGAATTAATTAGCACTGACCTCATAAGCCCTGTGTCCGCCACTCAAGCTTTTGAGACAAAGCCTACTGGAGTAAGCAGTGAAGCGGAATTATTTGAAGCCAGTGACTATTTAAAACCACTTCAAAAACCAAAGCTTAAAACCGGCACGGTACTTTTCGATTCAAATGAGCCAGCTCTGGAAGTGTCCAACGTACAGCTGACAGAGACAAGCACCGAATTAGCAGATACAAGCTTGAAACTACAGCATACAGTGGCAAATGCAAGCACCGAACCCTTCAAGCATAGCGAGGGCCTTGACATAGTTTTGTTGGAGTCTACAAACGATCATTTAAGCTATAACAAGCCCGTTGCAGCAATAGCCGATATTAGTGTGCCCTCTCTCTATGGCAAGGATACTACAGAGCAGGCTTTGTTGGAAACGCTTAGTCCATATGCAAAACAGGAAGAACAGCCAGAGACACAAGATGCGGTAACTAGCTTTAAAGTGTTGCAACCATTGGAAACGATTACGGCTCTAGCACTGGAGCAAGAACTGGCTTTGGAACCAACTGATCAAAACACAATTCGAAAAGCCACGTTTGGAACGTTGACTGCTTTACCTGTAGCCAACACAAATGCTTCGCAACATATGGAGGCCTTGGACGAGCTCAAAGAGCAATCTACAGTTTCACATAAAGCTCATTTTGATATAGCTGAAATAACGCTGCCCAGCTACGAGGAGGTTACATCTTTGGATACTTTTCAGGATTATGCGGTTACTACACAAAAAGAGTCTTTAATCAAAAACGTCGATCTCATAGAGAACAATCCAGCGATACAAGCAAGTACAACAACTATAAATGAAAGGACAGAAAGCTTAATAAACTCTTCATTACCGCAATCAGTTCAAGTTGAAACAAAGTTTACGGATTTAAGCCAAATAACTGCACTCTCTGAGGAATCAATTGTTCTGGATCATGTTACGAATCTAGATAGCAGTAAGCCTGCGGTTGGTACTGGGCAGCCTTCAGTCACTAGTTTGTACGGCATTAACATACAACAAGAAGAAGCTTTAGAGAAGGAAGGTGCTTTTGATGAGAAGGTGCAGCCAGAGGAACAGAGAGGTAAACTTGAACTTAGTATAGCAATGTCTACAGCACTTACTAAAAATGAGAATGCATTGGAATTAGAGCAACCGATTAATATATCGATCATTCATCAAGATCATGCGAAAGCAATTAATGCGGACTACTTAAAGCTCCCCTTAGCTGAGCAAACGGAAGAAAACGAATCATTTGGCAGCATTGAAAATTTTAAAGTTCCGAATAAGTTTGCCGTGCCTCGCTTTGATGCCTTAAATGAAACCATTTCAACAGAAACTACACCATGTGATTATATTTCTAAAGGACAGGAGAGCTTGCTGCCAGAACCGGTTATAATTGAATCATCGATGACATTATGTAAGAATTCAACTCTGGACTCTGAATGCTTTGTAATTGATGAAGTTTCAGAACTACAAGACAAACCATCGCACGTAACCAAGGCTGTCGACGCAGTTCTGGACACCACAAATAAATCCGTTATCGCACAGAGCCAGGCTATATTCGAATCAGAAGTAATAATCGCAGATGAAATTTTGCCTAAATATAATGCCACAATTTCAAGTGAAGGTGCTTTACTATATAACAAAGATGTCAATGAAACTTCTATTTATGAAACAATTACTGATATGGACAAGACTGATAAAAATTTAACCCCAAATCAAGCTGTAATTGCGCATGAATTATCTCATGGGCAAACTACTGACTTGCAACAGTTTATTGAAGCTGAGGAATCATTTAGTTCTAAATTACATCCTTCTGTAGTGGCCAGTACAAGCTCTACAGCTTCAAAACTTGGCTTAACGACGAATACCGAAGTATTAGCTGCAGAAGGATTTGAGGATTTCTTTCCTATAATGGTCAAAGAAAAGCAGGCTCAACAAAATTTGGAAAGTCAGCAACACGAAGTTAATGTAATAGAAATACAATGTGCTGAAGACACCAAAGTGTTTAGAAGCTCCGACATTTTATCTGCGAATGCGCTTGAAAATGTAGATGGAAGTTTCAAACAGACGCCTGAATTATTGCAGATGGGCACATTGCAAAGTGAGTCTAAAATGGAACCATTTGCACCAGTTGAAGGGTGTGCGAACATAATAATGGATGAAATGTATCAAGGCACTGCTGTAGTAGGTGTAGTGCCTTGTGATTCATATAAAGAGTTGAAAGATGAACAAAGCGTTGTTCCAATAAATATAGAAAATATAAGTACATGCAAAGACTCTAGCAAATTGCAAGTTACAAGCATTGACCTAGTACTACAAAGTGAAAATCCTATATTGAAAGCCGATAAGCGGCAACATGCTAAGCCTTTTATTGAAGGCACGCAATTGGAAACAGTTATTACGGAAATGCTGCCAATCGAAGGAGTTACGGACTTCGAAGTATCTTGCGAACACGAGAAATTTAAGGCTACGAAATCATCAAGCGAAGCTACAAATAAATCTCATATGGTAGAACAACCATTTGTCATGGAAACGCAGAACAACGACTGGACAGCGCCAGAAAAATCTATTTATGCAAAAATCGTAGCAGACCAAACAAAAGAATACAAAACGGTATCAGACATTAATGCGTTTGAAACAACACAATCCTTGAATGATTTCTTACCAAGTGAGGAGCATTTTGGAAAAGTAAACTTTGAACATGAAATTAATCGACATCAAATAACAACAATTGAATCTAGCCTGGTAAAAGAAGAAAATCTATCACCACTTGCTTTTGTTAAAGCAACTGCCGAATTCACCAAATTGGAACAGAAATCGCTTCTAACGGAAGAGGTGGAGGGCATTAATATGATTCAAGAAACTTACGACCTTCGTATACCAACAAAAGGCACTGCGACAGTGACTCGCCAGCCCCAAAATGAAGTAGCTAGTGTTACTGAGTTATATACATATGAGAAGTCCGCCACATTTGAAGATAAAAAGCCGTATAGTACACCTGAATCAACAATTGAAGAGACTAAAGTGCAACCATTACAAACTACTACAGTCAACGAATATGAAAGTACTGAAGGACCATATGACTTTAATCTAAAGGATTTAAGTCAATTGCCAAATATAACGGTTCAATCCGATCATAAAGTTTCAGTAGTAGAGGAAGTTCCTGAATTCACTTCATTGGATGGTTTGGAAGCCGACAAGCTCAAAAAGGGGAATGTAAGAGTCACGAATGCTCTGCACGAAGCCACTTCAAAATCAGATCAATTAATTTATGACGATGTCTTAACAAAGTGGGAAAACGCTATACCAAACTTACCCGAAACCAGTGTTGCTTCGGTTACTACGAACAGTTCTTTAACTTGTGATATTCCTGTAATGGAAAATTTTCCAATAACAGTAATCCAAGAAGATACCACAAAGGGCATAATCCCATCGACAACAACACAGAGTACGTACAATCGAAGTTATGGCGGATGGTTACAATTTTTCTAGGAAATCTTGATATATTAATAGGCAATTATTATTAAGTATCCAAATTCCTCCCTACTTTTTTGTAATTAGGTCAAGATTGCAACCAGTTAGAGAAAATAATAAGAACCTCGTTATGCACAAAATTTATAGTCAAATTATCAATATTAAAACAGGTAAATTTGAGGTGAGGTAAGTATATGTAAAAACCAGAATGAGATCCACATTTAAAAGGCGTATTACTTCCACTAAATAAGACCCAAAATAAAAAGAACACATAATACACAAAACAATAGAAACACATAAATTGTTAACTAAAAATAAAATCACAAATAAAAAAAAAATACTAAAACACTTTTTTACACAGATACAAAAGAAACCACAAACACAAGACACTTACAACATAAATCACCAACACAATCAAAACAAAAGAATGAAACTGATAAAAAGGAATTGGAAGAAACTTCTGCCGAAGAAAATCAAGTAGAAGATATAGCTGAACTTCCGGAAGAGATTCGTTTCGTGGAAATTATTTCAAAAGATGGTAGCACAAAAACAAAAAAAATTCGCACTCGAGTAATAAAGAAGGTTAAGGGTGACAAACAAGAAGTCACAAAAATTGAAACTGTCGAAGAGGATGGCAAACAACCTGAAACCACTGTCACAGTCGAAGAAAGCCTTGTTGAGGAAAAACCAACTGAAGTTGTTGAAGAGCTTCCAGAGGAGGTTCGTGTGGTTGAGTCCATATCTGAAGACGGCAAACCAAAGCAAAAAAAAATTCGTACTCGTGTAATCAAGAAGGTCAAGGGTGACAAGCAAGAAGTCACAAATATCGAAACTGTCGAAGAGGATGACAAGCAACCAGAAACCACTGTCACAGTCGAAGAAACCACTCTTGAAGAAAAACCAACTGAGGTGGTTGAAGAGCTTCCAGAGGAGGTTCTTGTCGTTGAGTCTATAGCAGAAGACGGTAAACCAAAGAAAAAGAAGATTCGCACTCGTGTCATCAAGAAGGTCAAGGGCGACAAGCAAGAAGTCACCAAGATCGAAACTGTCGAAGAAGATGACAAACAACCTAAAACCACTGTCACAGTCGATGAAACCACTGTTGAGGTAAAACCAACTGAGGTGGTTGAGGAGCTTCCAGAGGAGGTTCGTGTGGTTGAGTCTTTATCTGAAGATGGTAGGCCAAAGAAAAAGAAGATTCGCACTCGTGTCATCAAGAAGGTCAAGGGTGACAAGCAAGAAGTCACAAAGATCGAAACTGTAGAAGAGGATGACAAACAACCTGAAACCACTGTCACAGTTGAAGAAAGCTTTGTTGAGGAAAAACCAACTGAAGTTGTTGAAGAGCTTCCAGAGGAGGTTCGTGTCATTGAGTCCGTATCAGACGACGGTAAACCAAAGAAAAAGAAGATTCGTACTCGCGTCATCAAAAAGGTCAAGGGTGACAAACAAGAAGTCACAAAGATCGAAACTGTCGAAGAGGATGACAAGCAACCTGAAACCACTGTCACAGTCGAAGAAACCACTCTTGAAGAAAAACCAACTGAGGTGGTTGAAGAGCTTCCAGAGGAGGTTCTTGTCGTTGAGTCTATAGCAGAAGACGGTAAACCAAAGAAAAAGAAGATTCGCACTCGTGTCATCAACAAGGTCAAGGGCGACAAGCAAGAAATCACCAAGATCGAAACTGTCGAAGAAGATGACAAACAACCTGTAATCACTGTCACAGTTAAAGAAAGCGTGGTTGAGAAAAAACCAACTGAAGTTGTTGAAGAGCTTCCAGAGGAGGTTCGTGTCATTGAGTCCGTATCAGACGACGGTAAACCAAAGAAAAAGAAGATTCGTACTCGCGTCATCAAAAAGGTCAAGGGTGACAAACAAGAAGTCACACAGATCGAAACTATCGAAGAGGATGGCAAGCAACCTGAAACCACTGTCACAGTCGATGAAATGCCTATCGAAGAAAAACCAACTGAGGTGGTTGAAGAGCTTCCGGAGCAGATTCGAGTGGTGGAAACGGTGTCGGAAGACGGCAAACCAAAGAAAAAGAAGATTCGCACACGTATCATCAAGAAGGTCAAGGGCGACAAGAAAGAAGTCACAAAGATTGAAACTGTCGAAGAGGATGGCAAGCAACCTGAAACAACTGTCACAGTTGAAGAAAGCTTTGTTGAGGAAAAACCAACTGAAGTGGTTGAGGAGCTTCCAGAGGAGGTTCGTGTGGTTGAGACCGTATCTGAAGACGGCAAACCAAAGAAAAAGAAGATTCGCACTCGTGTAATCAAGAAGGTGAAGGGCGACAAGCAAGAAGTCACAAAGATCGAAACTGTCGAAGAGGATGACAAGCAACCTGAAACAACTGTCACAGTCAAAGAAACCCCGGTTGAAGAAAAACCAACTGAAGTGGTTGAGGAGCTTCCAGAGGAGGTTCGTGTGGTTGAGACCGTATCTGAAGACGGTAAACCAAAGAAAAAGAAGATCCGTACTCGTGTAATCAAGAAGGTCAAGGGCGACAAGCAAGAAGTCACAAAGATCGAAACTGTCGAAGAAGATGACAAACTACCTGAAATTACTGTTACAGTCGAAGAAACCCCTGTTGAAGAAATACCAACTGAGGTGATTGAAGAGCTTCCAGAGGAGGTTCGTGTGGTTGAGATCATATCTAAAGACGGCAAACCAAAGAAAAAGAAGATTCGCACTCGTGTTATCAAGAAGGTCAAGGGCGACAAGCAAGAAGTCACAAAGATCGAAACTGTCGAAGAGGATGACAAACAACCTGAAACCACTGTCACAGTTGAAGAAAGCTTTGTTGAGGAAAAACATACTGAAGTGGTTGAGGAGCTTCCAGAAGAAGTTCGTGTGGTTGAGACCGTATCTGAAGACGGCAAACCAAAGAAAAAGAAGATTCGCACTCGTGTAATCAAGAAGGTGAAGGGCGACAAGCAAGAAGTCACAAAGATCGAAACTGTCGAAGAGGATGACAAACAACCTGAAACAACTGTCACAGTCGAAGAAACCGCTGTTGAAGAAAAACCAAATAAAGTGGTTGAGGAGCTTCCAGAGGAGGTTCGTGTGGTTGAGACCGAATCTGAAGACGGTAAACCAAAGAAAAAGAAGATCCGTACTCGTGTAATCAAGAAGGTCAAGGGCGACAAGCAAGAAGTCACAAAGATCGAAACTGTCGAAGAAGATGACAAACTACCTGAAATTACTGTTACAGTCGAAGAAACCCCTGTTGAAGAAATACCAACTGAGGTGGTTGAAGAGCTTCCAGAGGAGGTTCGTGTGGTTGAGACCGTATCTGAAGACGGCAAACTAAAGAAAAAGAAGATTCGCACTCGTGTAATCAAGAAGGTCAAGGGCGACAAGCAAGAAGTCACAAAGATCGAAACTGTCGAAGAGGATGACAAACAACCTGAAATAACTGTTACAGTCGAAGAAACCCCTGTTGAAGAAATACCAACTGAGGTGGTTGAAGAGCTTCCAGAGGAGGTTCGTGTGGTTGACACCGTATCTGAAGACGGCAAACTAAAGAAAAAGAAGATTCGCACTCGTGTAATCAAGAAGGTCAAGGGCGACAAGCAAGAAGTCACAAAGATCGAAACTGTCGAAGAGGACGACAAACAACCTGAAACTACTGTTACAGTCGAAGAAACCCCGGTTGAAAAAATACCAACTGAGGTAGTTGAAGAGCTTCCGGAGGAGATTCGTGTGGTGGAAACGGTGTCGGAAGACGGCATACCAAAGAAAAAGAAGATTCGCACTCGTGTTATCAAGAAGGTAAAGGGCGACAAACAAGAAGTCACAAAGATTGAAACTGTCGAAGAGGATGGCAAGCAACCTGAAACAACTGTCACAGTCGAAGAAACCGCTCTTGAAGAAAAACCAACCGAAGTGGTTGAGGAGCTTCCAGAGGAGGTTCGTGTGGTTGAAACCGTATCTGAAGACGGCAAACCAAAGAAAAAGAAGATTCGCACTCGTGTAATCAAGAAGGTCAAGGGCGACAAGCAAGAAGTCACAAAGATCGAAACTGTCGAAGAGGATGACAAACAACCTGAAACCACCGTTACAGTCGAAGAAACCACTGTTGAAGAAAAACCAACCGAAGTGGTTGAGGAGCTTCCGGAGGAGGTTCGTGTGGTGGAAACGGTGTCGGAAGATGGCAAACCAAAGAAAAAGAAAATTCGCACTCGTGTAATCAAGAAGGTCAAGGGCGACAAGCAAGAAGTCACAAAGATCGAAACTGTCGAAGAGGATGAAAAACAACCTGAAACAACTGTCACAGTCGAAGAAACCACTATTGAAGAAAAACCAACTGAAGTGGTTGAGGAACTTCCAGAGGAGGTTCATGAGGTTGAGACCGTATCTGAAGACGGCAAACCAAAGAAAAAGAAGATTCGCACTCGTGTAATCAAGAAGGTCAAGGGCGACAAGCAAGAAGTCACAAAGATCGAAACTGTCGAAGAGGATGACAAACAACCTGAAACTACTGTTACAGTCGAAGAAATCCCTGTTGAAGAAATACCAACTGAGGTGGTTGAAGAGCTTCCGGAGGAGGTTCGTGTGGTGGAAACGGTGTCTGAAGACGGCACACAAAAGAAAAAGAAGATTCGCACACGTGTCATCAAGAGGGTCAAGGGCGACAAGAAAGAAGTCACAAAGATTGAAACTGTCGAAGAGGATGACAAACAACCTGAAACAACTGTCACAGTCGAAGAAACCGCTATTAAAGAAAAACCAACTGAAGTGGTTGAGGAGCTTCCAGAGGAGGTTCGTGTGGTTGAGACCGTATCTGTAGACGGCAAACCAAAGAAAAAGAAGATTTCCACTCGTGTAATCAAGAAGGTCAAGGGCGACAAGCAAGAAGTCACTAAGATCGAAACTGTCGAAGAGGATGACAAACAACCTGAAACCACCGTTACAGTCGAAGAAACCACTGTTGAAGAAAAACCAACCGAAATGGTTGAGGAGCTTCCAGAGGAGGTTCGGGTGGTTGAGACCGTATCTGAAGACGGAAAACCAAAGAAGAAGACGACTCGCACTCGTGTTATCAAGAAGGTTAAGGGCGACAAGCAAGAAGTCACAAAGATCGAAACTGTTGAAGAGGATGACAAACAACCAGAAACCACCGTTACAGTCGAAGAAACCACTGTTGAAGAAAAACCAACCGAAGTGGTTGAGGAGCTTCCGGAAGAGGTTCGTGTGGTGGAAACGGTGTCTGAAGACGGCACACAAAAGAAAAAGAAGATTCGCACACGTATCATCAAGAAGGTCAAGGGCGACAAGCAACAAGTTACAAAGATTAAAACTGTCGAAGAGGATGACAAACAACCTGAAACCACTGTCACAGTCGAAGTAACCGCTCTTGAAGAAAAACCAACTGAGGTGGTTGAGGAGCTTCCAGAGGAGGTTCGTGTCATTGAAACGGTGTCTGAAGACGGTAAGCCAAAGAAGAAGACGACTCGCACTCGTGTTATCAAGAAGGTCAAGGGCGACAAACAAGAAGTCACTAAGATCGAAACTGTCGAAGAGGATGACAAACAACCTGAAACTACTGTCACAGTCGAAGAAACCCCGGTTGAAGAAAAACCAACTGAGGTGGTTGAAGAACTTCCAGAGGAGGTTCGTGTCGTTGAAACAGTGTCTGAAGACGGTAAACCAAAGAAGAAGACGACTCGCACTCGTGTTATCAAGAAGGTCAAGGGCGACAAACAAGAAGTCACTAAGATCGAAACTGTCGAAGAGGATGACAAACAACCTGAAACTACTGTCACAGTCGAAGAAACCCCGGTTGAAGAAAAACCAACTGAGGTGGTTGAAGAACTTCCAGTGGAGGTTCGTGTCGTTGAAACAGTGTCTGAAGACGGTAAACCAAAGAAGAAGACGACTCGCACTCGTGTTATCAAGAAGGTCAAGGGCGACAAGCAAGAAGTCACTAAGATCGAAACTGTCGAAGAGGATGACAAACAACCTGAAACTACTGTCACAGTCGAAGAAACCCCGGTTGAAGAAAAACCAACTGAGGTGGTTGAAGAACTTCCAGAGGAGGTTCGTGTGGTTGAAACAGTGTCTGAAGACGGTAAACCAAAGAAGAAGACGACTCGCACTCGTGTTATCAAGAAGGTCAAGGGCGACAAGCAAGAAGTCACTAAGATCGAAACTGTCGAAGAGGATGACAAACAACCTGAAACTACTGTCACAGTCGAAGAAACCCCGGTTGAAGAAAAACCAACTGAGGTGGTTGAAGAACTTCCAGAGGAGGTTCGTGTCGTTGAAACAGTGTCTGAAGACGGTAAACCAAAGAAGAAGACGACTCGCACTCGTGTTATCAAGAAGGTCAAGGGCGACAAACAAGAAGTCACTAAGATCGAAACTGTCGAAGAGGATGACAAACAACCTGAAACTACTGTCACAGTCGAAGAAACCCCGGTTGAAGAAAAACCAACTGAGGTGGTTGAAGAACTTCCAGAGGAGGTTCGTGTCGTTGAAATAGTGTCTGAAGACGGTAAACCAAAGAAAAAGACGACTCGCACTCGTGTTATCAAGAAGGTCAAGGGCGACAAACAAGAAGTCACTAAGATCGAAACTGTCGAAGAGGATGACAAACAACCTGAAACTACTGTCACAGTCGAAGAAACCCCGGTTGAAGAAAAACCAACTGAGGTGGTTGAAGAACTTCCAGAGGAGGTTCGTGTCGTTGAAACAGTGTCTGAAGACGGTAAACCAAAGAAGAAGACGACTCGCACTCGTGTTATCAAGAAGGTCAAGGGCGACAAACAAGAAGTCACTAAGATCGAAACTGTCGAAGAGGATGACAAACAACCTGAAACTACTGTCACAGTCGAAGAAACCCCGGTTGAAGAAAAACCAACTGAGGTGGTTGAAGAACTTCCAGAGGAGGTTCGTGTCGTTGAAACAGTGTCTGAAGACGGTAAACCAAAGAAGAAGACGACTCGCACTCGTGTTATCAAGAAGGTCAAGGGCGACAAACAAGAAGTCACTAAGATCGAAACTGTCGAAGAGGATGACAAACAACCTGAAACTACTGTCACAGTCGAAGAAACCCCGGTTGAAGAAAAACCAACTGAGGTGGTTGAAGAACTTCCAGAGGAGGTTCGTGTCGTTGAAACAGTGTCTGAAGACGGTAAACCAAAGAAGAAGACGACTCGCACTCGTGTTATCAAGAAGGTCAAGGGCGACAAACAAGAAGTCACTAAGATCGAAACTGTCGAAGAGGATGACAAACAACCTGAAACTACTGTCACAGTCGAAGAAACCCCGGTTAAAGAAAAACCAACTGAGGTGGTTGAAGAACTTCCAGAGGAGGTTCGTGTCGTTGAAACAGTGTCTAAAGACGGTAAACCAAAGAAGAAGACGACTCGCACTCGTGTTATCAAGAAGGTCAAGGGCGACAAACAAGAAGTCACTAAGATCGAAACTGTCGAAGAGGATGACAAACAACCTGAAACTACTGTCACAATTGAAGAAACCCCGGTTGAAGAAAAACCAACTGAGGTGGTTGAAGAACTTCCAGAGGAGGTTCGTGTCGTTGAAACAGTGTCTGAAGACGGTAAACCAAAGAAGAAGACGACTCGCACTCGTGTTATCAAGAAGGTCAAGGGCGACAAACAAGAAGTCACTAAGATCGAAACTGTCGAAGAGGATGACAAACAACCTGAAACTACTGTCACAGTCGAAGAAACCCCGGTTGAAGAAAAACCAACTGAGGTGGTTGAAGAACTTCCAGAGGAGGTTCGTGTCGTTGAAACAGTATCTGAAGACGGTAAACCAAAGAAGAAGACGACTCGCACTCGTGTTATCAAGAAGGTCAAGGGCGACAAACAAGAAGTCACTAAGATCGAAACTGTCGAAGAGGATGACAAACAACCTGAAACTACTGTCACAGTCGAAGAAACCCCGGTTGAAGAAAAACCAACTGAGGTGGTTGAAGAACTTCCAGAGGAGGTTCGTGTCGTTGAAACAGTGTCTAAAGACGGTAAACCAAAGAAGAAGACGACTCGCACTCGTGTTATCAAGAAGGTCAAGGGCGACAAACAAGAAGTCACTAAGATCGAAACTGTCGAAGAGGATGACAAACAACCTGAAACTACTGTCACAATTGAAGAAACCCCGGTTGAAGAAAAACCAACTGAGGTGGTTGAAGAACTTCCAGAGGAGGTTCGTGTCGTTGAAACAGTGTCTGAAGACGGTAAACCAAAGAAGAAGACGACTCGCACTCGTGTTATCAAGAAGGTCAAGGGCGACAAACAAGAAGTCACTAAGATCGAAACTGTCGAAGAGGATGACAAACAACCTGAAACTACTGTCACAGTCGAAGAAACCCCGGTTGAAGAAAAACCAACTGAGGTGGTTGAAGAACTTCCAGAGGAGGTTCGTGTCGTTGAAACAGTGTCTGAAGACGGTAAACCAAAGAAGAAGACGACTCGCACTCGTGTTATCAAGAAGGTCAAGGGCGACAAGCAAGAAGTCACTAAGATCGAAACTGTCGAAGAGGATGACAAACAACCTGAAACTACTGTCACAGTCGAAGAAACCCCGGTTGAAGAAAAACCAACTGAGGTGGTTGAAGAACTTCCAGAGGAGGTTCGTGTCGTTGAAACAGTGTCTAAAGACGGTAAACCAAAGAAGAAGACGACTCGCACTCGTGTTATCAAGAAGGTCAAGGGCGACAAGCAAGAAGTCACTAAGATCGAAACTGTCGAAGAGGATGACAAACAACCTGAAACTACTGTCACAGTCGAAGAAACCCCGGTTGAAGAAAAACCAACTGAGGTGGTTGAAGAACTTCCAGAGGAGGTTCGTGTCGTTGAAACAGTGTCTAAAGACGGTAAACCAAAGAAGAAGACGACTCGCACTCGTGTTATCAAGAAGGTCAAGGGCGACAAACAAGAAGTCACTAAGATCGAAACTGTCGAAGAGGATGACAAACAACCTGAAACTACTGTCACAGTCGAAGAAACCCCGGTTGAAGAAAAACCAACTGAGGTGGTTGAAGAACTTCCAGAGGAGGTTCGTGTGGTTGAAACAGTGTCTGAAGACGGTAAACCAAAGAAGAAGACGACTCGCACTCGTGTTATCAAGAAGGTCAAGGGCGACAAACAAGAAGTCACTAAGATCGAAACTGTCGAAGAGGATGACAAACAACCTGAAACTACTGTCACAGTCGAAGAAACCCCGGTTGAAGAAAAACCAACTGAGGTGGTTGAAGAACTTCCAGAGGAGGTTCGTGTCGTTAAAACAGTGTCTGAAGACGGTAAACCAAAGAAGAAGACGACTCGCACTCGTGTTATCAAGAAGGTCAAGGGCGACAAACAAGAAGTCACTAAGATCGAAACTGTCGAAGAGGATGACAAACAACCTGAAACTACTGTCACAGTCGAAGAAACCCCGGTTGAAGAAAAACCAACTGAGGTGGTTGAAGAACTTCCAGAGGAGGTTCGTGTCGTTGAAACAGTGACTGAAGACGGTAAACCAAAGAAGAAGACGACTCGCACTCGTGTTATCAAGAAGGTCAAGGGCGACAAACAAGAAGTCACTAAGATCGAAACTGTCGAAGAGGATGACAAACAACCTGAAACTACTGTCACAGTCGAAGAAACCCCGGTTGAAGAAAAACCAACTGAGGTGGTTGAAGAACTTCCAGAGGAGGTTCGTGTCGTTGAAACAGTGTCTGAAGACGGTAAACCAAAGAAGAAGACGACTCGCACTCGTGTTATCAAGAAGGTCAAGGGCGACAAGCAAGAAGTCACTACGATCGAAACTGTCGAAGAGGATGACAAACAACCTGAAACTACTGTCACAGTCGAAGAAACCCCGGTTGAAGAAAAACCAACTGAGGTGGTTGAAGAACTTCCAGAGGAGGTTCGTGTGGTTGAAACAGTGTCTGAAGACGGTAAACCAAAGAAGAAGACGACTCGCACTCGTGTTATCAAGAAGGTCAAGGGCGACAAGCAAGAAGTCACTAAGATCGAAACTGTCGAAGAGGATGACAAACAACCTGAAACTACTGTCACAATTGAAGAAACCCCGGTTGAAGAAAAACCAACTGAGGTGGTTGAAGAACTTCCAGAGGAGGTTCGTGTCATTGAAACAGTGTCTGAAGACGGTAAACCAAAGAAGAAGACGACTCGCACTCGTGTTATCAAGAAGGTCAAGGGCGACAAGCAAGAAGTCACTAAGATCGAAACTGTCGAAGAGGATGACAAACAACCTGAAACTACTGTCACAGTCGAAGAAACCCCGGTTGAAGAAAAACCAACTGAGGTGGTTGAAGAACTTCCAGAGGAGGTTCGTGTCGTTGAAACAGTGTCTGAAGACGGTAAACCAAAGAAGAAGACGACTCGCACTCGTGTTATCAAGAAGGTCAAGGGCGACAAACAAGAAGTCACTAAGATCGAAACTGTTGAAGAGGATGACAAACAACCTGAAACTACTGTCTCAGTCGAAGAAACCCCGGTTGAAGAAAAACCAACTGAGGTGGTTGAAGAACTTCCAGAGGAGGTTCGTGTCGTTGAAACAGTGTCTGAAGACGGTAAACCAAAGAAGAAGACGACTCGCACTCGTGTTATCAAGAAGGTCAAGGGCGACAAGCAAGAAGTCACTAAGATCGAAACTGTCGAAGAGGATGACAAACAACCTGAAACTACTGTCACAGTCGAGGAAACCCCGGTTGAAGAAAAACCAACTGAGGTGGTTGAAGAACTTCCAGAGGAGGTTCGTGTCGTTGAAACAGTGTCTAAAGACGGTAAACCAAAGAAGAAGACGACTCGCACTCGTGTTATCAAGAAGGTCAAGGGCGACAAACAAGAAGTCACTAAAATCGAAACTGTCGAAGAGGATGACAAACAACCTGAAACTACTGTCACAGTCGAAGAAACCCCGGTTGAAGAAAAACCAACTGAGGTGGTTGAAGAACTTCCAGAGGAGGTTCGTGTGGTTGAAACAGTGTCTGAAGACGGTAAACCAAAGAAGAAGACGACTCGCACTCGTGTTATCAAGAAGGTCAAGGGCGACAAACAAGAAGTCATTAAGATCGAAACTGTCGAAGAGGATGACAAACAACCTGAAACTACTGTCACAGTCGAAGAAACCCCGGTTGAAGAAAAACCAACTGAGGTGGTTGAAGAACTTCCAGAGGAGGTTCGTGTCGTTGAAACAGTGTCTGAAGACGGTAAACCAAAGAAAAAGACGACTCGCACTCGTGTTATCAAGAAGGTCAAGGGCGACAAACAAGAAGTCACTAAGATCGAAACTGTCGAAGAGGATGACAAACAACCTGAAACTACTGTCACAGTCGAAGAAACCCCGGTTGAAGAAAAACCAACTGAGGTGGTTGAAGAACTTCCAGAGGAGGTTCGTGTCGTTGAAACAGTGTCTGAAGACGGTAAACCAAAGAAGAAGACGACTCGCACTCGTGTTATCAAGAAGGTCAAGGGCGACAAACAAGAAGTCACTAAGATCGAAACTGTCGAAGAGGATGACAAACAACCTGAAACTACTGTCACAGTCGAAGAAACCCCGGTTGAAGAAAAACCAACTGAGGTGGTTGAAGAACTTCCAGAGGAGGTTCGTGTCGTTGAAACAGTGTCTGAAGACGGTAAACCAAAGAAGAAGACGACTCGCACTCGTGTTATCAAGAAGGTCAAGGGCGACAAGCAAGAAGTCACTAAGATCGAAACTGTCGAAGAGGATGACAAACAACCTGAAACTACTGTCACAGTCGAAGAAACCCCGGTTGAAGAAAAACCAACTGAGGTGGTTGAAGAACTTCCAGAGGAGGTTCGTGTCGTTGAAACAGTGTCTAAAGACGGTAAACCAAAGAAGAAGACGACTCGCACTCGTGTTATCAAGAAGGTCAAGGGCGACAAACAAGAAGTCACTAAGATCGAAACTGTCGAAGAGGATGACAAACAACCTGAAACTACTGTCACAGTCGAAGAAACCCCGGTTGAAGAAAAACCAACTGAGGTGGTTGAAGAACTTCCAGAGGAGGTTCGTGTGGTTGAAACAGTTTCTGAAGACGGTAAACCAAAGAAGAAGACGACTCGCACTCGTGTTATCAAGAAGGTCAAGGGCGACAAACAAGAAGTCACTAAGATCGAAACTGTCGAAGAGGATGACAAACAACCTGAAACTACTGTCACAGTCGAAGAAACCCCGGTTGAAGAAAAACCAACTGAGGTGGTTGAAGAACTTCCAGAGGAGGTTCGTGTCGTTGAAACAGTGTCTGAAGACGGTAAACCAAAGAAGAAGACGACTCGCACTCGTGTTATCAAGAAGGTCAAGGGCGACAAACAAGAAGTCACTAAGATCGAAACTGTCGAAGAGGATGACAAACAACCTGAAACTACTATCACAGTCGAAGAAACCCCGGTTGAAGAAAAACCAACTGAGGTGGTTGAAGAACTTCCAGAGGAGGTTCGTGTCGTTGAAACAGTGTCTAAAGACGGTAAACCAAAGAAGAAGACGACTCGCACTCGTGTTATCAAGAAGGTCAAGGGCGACAAACAAGAAGTCACTAAGATCGAAACTGTCGAAGAGGATGACAAACAACCTGAAACTACTGTCACAGTCGAAGAAACCCCGGTTGAAGAAAAACCAACTGAGGTGGTTGAAGAACTTCCAGAGGAGGTTCGTGTGGTTGAAACAGTGTCTGAAGACGGTAAACCAAAGAAGAAGACGACTCGCACTCGTGTTATCAAGAAGGTCAAGGGCGACAAACAAGAAGTCACTAAGATCGAAACTGTCGAAGAGGATGACAAACAACCTGAAACTACTGTCACAGTTGAAGAAACCCCGGTTGAAGAAAAACCAACTGAGGTGGTTGAAGAACTTCCAGAGGAGGTTCGTGTCGTTGAAACAGTGTCTGAAGACGGTAAACCAAAGAAGAAGACGACTCGCACTCGTGTTATCAAGAAGGTCAAGGGCGACAAACAAGAAGTCACTAAGATCGAAACTGTCGAAGAGGATGACAAACAACCTGAAACTACTGTCACAGTCGAAGAAACCCCGGTTGAAGAAAAACCAACTGAGGTGGTTGAAGAACTTCCAGAGGAGGTTCGTGTCGTTGAAACAGTATCTGAAGACGGTAAACCAAAGAAGAAGACGACTCGCACTCGTGTTATCAAGAAGGTCAAGGGCGACAAACAAGAAGTCACTAAGATCGAAACTGTCGAAGAGGATGACAAACAACCTGAAACTACTGTCACAGTCGAAGAAACCCCGGTTGAAGAAAAACCAACTGAGGTGGTTGAAGAACTTCCAGAGGAGGTTCGTGTCGTTGAAACAGTGTCTGAAGACGGTAAACCAAAGAAGAAGACGACTCGCACTCGTGTTATCAAGAAGGTCAAGGGCGACAAACAAGAAGTCACTAAGATCGAAACTGTCGAAGAGGATGACAAACAACCTGAAACTACTGTCACAGTCGAAGAAACCCCGGTTGAAGAAAAACCAACTGAGGTGGTTGAAGAACTTCCAGAGGAGGTTCGTGTGGTTGAAACAGTGTCTGAAGACGGTAAACCAAAGAAGAAGACGACTCGCACTCGTGTTATCAAGAAGGTCAAGGGCGACAAACAAGAAGTCACTAAGATCGAAACTGTCGAAGAGGATGACAAACAACCTGAAACTACTGTCACAGTTGAAGAAACCCCGGTTGAAGAAAAACCAACTGAGGTGGTTGAAGAACTTCCAGAGGAGGTTCGTGTCGTTGAAACAGTGTCTGAAGACGGTAAACCAAAGAAGAAGACGACTCGCACTCGTGTTATCAAGAAGGTCAAGGGCGACAAACAAGAAGTCACTAAGATCGAAACTGTCGAAGAGGATGACAAACAACCTGAAACTACTATCACAGTCGAAGAAACCCCGGTTGAAGAAAAACCAACTGAGGTGGTTGAAGAACTTCCAGAGGAGGTTCGTGTCGTTGAAACAGTATCTGAAGACGGTAAACCAAAGAAGAAGACGACTCGCACTCGTGTTATCAAGAAGGTCAAGGGCGACAAACAAGAAGTCACTAAGATCGAAACTGTCGAAGAGGATGACAAACAACCTGAAACTACTGTCACAGTCGAAGAAACCCCGGTTGAAGAAAAACCAACTGAGGTGGTTGAAGAACTTCCAGAGGAGGTTCGTGTCGTTGAAACAGTGTCTGAAGACGGTAAACCAAAGAAGAAGACGACTCGCACTCGTGTTATCAAGAAGGTCAAGGGCGACAAACAAGAAGTCACTAAGATCGAAACTGTCGAAGAGGATGACAAACAACCTGAAACTACTGTCACAGTCGAAGAAACCCCGGTTGAAGAAAAACCAACTGAGGTGGTTGAAGAACTTCCAGAGGAGGTTCGTGTCGTCGAAACAGTGTCTGAAGACGGTAAACCAAAGAAGAAGACGACTCGCACTCGTGTTATCAAGAAGGTCAAGGGCGACAAACAAGAAGTCACTAAGATCGAAACTGTCGAAGAGGATGACAAACAACCTGAAACTACTGTCACAGTCGAAGAAACCCCGGTTGAAGAAAAACCAACTGAGGTGGTTGAAGAACTTCCAGAGGAGGTTCGTGTCGTTGAAACAGTGTCTGAAGACGGTAAACCAAAGAAGAAGACGACTCGCACTCGTGTTATCAAGAAGGTCAAGGGCGACAAACAAGAAGTCACTAAGATCGAAACTGTCGAAGAGGATGACAAACAACCTGAAACTACTGTCACAGTCGAAGAAACCCCGGTTGAACAAAAACCAACTGAGGTGGTTGAAGAACTTCCAGAGGAGGTTCGTGTGGTTGAAACAGTGTCTGAAGACGGTAAACCAAAGAAGAAGACTACTCGCACTCGTGTTATCAAGAAGGTTAAGGGCGACAAACAAGAAGTCACTAAGATCGAAACTGTCGAAGAGGATGAAAAACTACCTGAGACTACTGTCACAGTCGAAGAAACCCCGGTTGAAGAAAAACCAACTGAGGTGGTTGAAGAACTTCCAGAGGAGGTTCGTGTCGTTGAAACAGTGTCTGAAGACGGAAAACCAAAGAAGAAGACGACTCGCACTCGTGTTATCAAGAAGGTCAAGGGCGACAAACAAGAAGTCACTAAGATCGAAACTGTCGAAGAGGATGACAAACAACCTGAAACTACTGTCACAGTCGAGGAAACCCCGGTTGAAGAAAAACCAACTGAGGTGGTTGAAGAACTTCCAGAGGAGGTTCGTGTCGTCGAAACAGTGTCTGAAGACGGTAAACCAAAGAAGAAGACGACTCGCACTCGTGTTATCAAGAAGGTCAAGGGCGACAAACAAGAAGTCACTAAGATCGAAACTGTCGAAGAGGATGACAAACAACCTGAAACTACTGTCACAGTCGAAGAAACCCCGGTTGAAGAAAAACCAACTGAGGTGGTTGAAGAACTTCCAGAGGAGGTTCGTGTCGTTGAAACAGTGTCTGAAGACGGTAAACCAAAGAAGAAGACGACTCGCACTCGTGTTATCAAGAAGGTCAAGGGCGACAAACAAGAAGTCACTAAGATCGAAACTGTCGAAGAGGATGACAAACAACCTGAAACTACTATCACAGTCGAAGAAACCCCGGTTGAAGAAAAACCAACTGAGGTGGTTGAAGAACTTCCAGAGGAGGTTCGTGTCGTTGAAACAGTGTCTGAAGACGGTAAACCAATGAAGAAGACGACTCGCACTCGTGTTATCAAGAAAGTCAAGGGCGACAAACAAGAAGTCACTAAGATCGAAACTGTCGAAGAGGATGACAAACAACCTGAAACTACTGTCACAGTCGAAGAAACCCCGGTTGAAGAAAAACCAACTGAGGTGGTTGAAGAACTTCCAGAGGAGGTTCGTGTCGTTGAAACAGTGTCTGAAGACGGTAAACCAAAGAAGAAGACGACTCGCACTCGTGTTATCAAGAAGGTCAAGGGCGACAAACAAGAAGTCACAAAGATCGAAACTGTCGAAGAGGATGAAAAACTACCTGAGACTACTGTCACAGTCGAAGAAACCCCGGTTGAAGAAAAACCAACTGAGGTGGTTGAAGAACTTCCAGAGGAGGTTCGTGTCGTTGAAACAGTGTCTGAAGACGGTAAACCAAAGAAGAAGACGACTCGCACTCGTGTTATCAAGAAGGTCAAGGGCGACAAACAAGAAGTCACTAAGATCGAAATTGTAGAAGAGGATGACAAACAACCTAAAACTACTGTCACAGTCGAAGAAACCCCGGTTGAAGAAAAAACAACTGAGGTGGTTGAAGAACTTCCAGAGGAGGTTCGTGTGGTTGAAACAGTGTCTGAAGACGGTAAACCAAAGAAGAAGACGACTCGCACTCGTGTTATCAAGAAGGTCAAGGGCGACAAACAAGAAGTCACTAAGATCGAAACTGTCGAAGAGGATGACAAACAACCTGAAACTACTGTCACAGTCGAAGAAACTCCGGTTGAAGAAAAACCAACTGAGGTGGTTGAAGAACTTCCAGAGGAGGTTCGTGTCGTTGAAACGGTGTCTGAAGACGGTAAACCAAAGAAGAAGACGACTCGCACTCGTGTTATCAAGAAGGTAAAGGGCGACAAACAAGAAGTCACTAAGATCCAAACTATCGAAGAGGATGGCAAACAACCTGAAACCACTGTCACAGTCGAAGAAACCCATGCTGAAGAAAGCCCAACAGAGGTGGTTGAGGAGCTTCCAGAGGAGGTTCGTGTGATTGAATCTATATCCGTAGATGGAAAACCAAAGACAAAGAAGATTCGCACTCGTGTCATCAAGAAGGTCAAGGGTGACAAGCAAGAAGTCACAAAGATTGAAACTGTCGAAGAGGATGATAAAGAACCTGAAACCACTGTCACAGTCAAAGAAACCCCTGTTGAAGAAATTCCAACTGAGGTGGTTGAGGAGCTTCCAGAGGAGGTTCGTGTCGTTGAAACAATTTCTGAGGACGGTAAGCCACTGAAAAAGAATATTCGCACTCGTGTTATCAAGAAGGTCAAGGGCGACAAGCAAGAACTCACAAAGGTTGAAACTGTCGAAGAGGATGATAAAGAACCTGAAACCACTGTCACAGTCAAAGAAACCCCTGTTGAAGAAAAACCAACTGAGGTGGTTGAAGAGCTTCCAGAGGAGGTTCGTGTCGTTGAAACAATTTCTGAGGACGGTCAGCCACTGAAAAAGAAGATTCGCACACGTGTCATCAGGAAGGTCAAGGGCGACAAGAAAGAAGTCACAAAGATCGAAACTGTCGAAGAGGATGACAAACAACCTGAAACCACTGTCACAGTCGAAGAAATTCCTCTTGAAGAAATACCAACCGAAGTGGTTGAGGAACTTCCAGAGGAGGTTCGTGTGGTTGAGACCGTATCTATAGACGGCAAACCAAAGATAAAGAAGATTCGTACTCGTGTAATCAAGAAGGTTAAGGGCGACAAGCAAGAAGTCACAAAGATCGAAACTGTCGAAGAGGATGACAAACAACCTGAAACCACTGTCACAGTCGAAGAAACCCCTGTTGAAGAAATACCAACTGAGGTGGTTGAAGAGCTTCCGGAGGAGATTCGTGTGGTGGAAACGGTGTCTGAAGACGGCATACCAAAGAAAAAGAAGATTCGCACACGTGTCATCAAGAAGGTAAAGGGGGACAAACAGGAAGTGACAAAGATTGAAACTGTCGAAGAGGATGACAAACAACCTGAAACCACTGTTACAGTCAAAGAAACCACTATTGAAGAAAAACCAATTGAGGTTGTTGAGGAGCTTCCAGAGGAGGTTCGTGTCGTTGAAACGGTGTCTGAAGACGGTAAACCAAAGAAGAAGACGACTCGCACTCGTGTTATCAAGAAGGTAAAGGGCGACAAACAAGAAGTCACTAAGATCCAAACTATCGAAGAGGATGACAAACAACCTGAAACCACTGTCACAGTCGAAGAAACCCATGTTGAAGAAAGCCCAACAGAGGTGGTTGAGGAGCTTCCAGAAGAGGTTCGTGTGATTGAATCTATATCCGTAGATGGAAAACCAAAGACAAAGAAGATTCGCACTCGTGTCATCAAGAAGGTCAAGGGTGACAAGCAAGAAGTCACAAAGATTGAAACTATCGAAGAGGATGACAAACAACCTGAAACCACTGTCACAGTCGAAGAAACCACTTTCAAAGAAAAACCAATTGAGGTGGTTGAAGAGCTTCCAGAGGAAGTTCGTGTCGTTGATACAATTTCTGAAGACGGTAAGCCACTGAAAAAGAAGATTCGTACTCGTGTTATCAAGAAGGTCAAGGGCGACAAGCAAGAAGTCACAAAGATCGAAACTGTCGAAGAGGATGAAAAACAACCTGAAACTACTGTCACAGTCGAAGAAACCCATGTTGAAGAAATCCCAACAGAGGTGGTTGAGGAGCTTCCAGAGGAGGTTCGTGTGATTGAATCTTTATCCGTAGATGGAAAACCAAAGACAAAGAAGATTCGTACTCGTGTCATCAAGAAGGTCAAGGGTGACAAGCAAGAAGTCACAAAGATTGAAACTGTCGAAGAGGATGACAAACAACCTGAAACCACTGTCACAGTCGAAGAAACCACTTTCAAAGAAAAACCAATCGAGGTGGTTGAAGAGCTTCCAGAGGAGGTTCGTGTCGTTGAAACAATTTCTGAAGACGGTAAGCCACTGAAAAAGAAGATTCGCACTCGTGTGATCAAGAAGATCAAGGGCGACAAGCAAGAAGTCACAAAGATCGAAACTGTCGAAGAGGATGACAAACAACCTGAAACCACTGTCACAGTCGAAGAAACCACTTTCAAAGAAATACCAACTGAGGTGGTTGAGGAGCTTCCAGAGGAGGTTCGTGTGATTGAATCTTTATCCGTAGATGGAAAACCAAAGACAAAGAAGATTCGTACTCGTGTCATCAAGAAGGTCAAGGGTGACAAGCAAGAAGTCACAAAGATTGAAACTATCGAAGAGGATGACAAACAACCTGAAACCACTGTCACAGTCGAAGAAACCACTTTCAAAGAAAAACCAATCGAGGTGGTTGAAGAGCTTCCAGAGGAGGTTCGTGTCGTTGAAACAATTTCTGAAGACGGTAAGCCACTGAAAAAGAAGATTCGCACTCGTGTGATCAAGAAGATCAAGGGCGACAAGCAAGAAGTCACAAAGATCGAAACTGTCGAAGAGGATGACAAACAACCTGAAACCACTGTCACAGTCGAAGAAACCACTTTCAAAGAAATACCAACTGAGGTGGTTGAGGAGCTTCCAGAGGAGGTTCGTGTCGTTGAAACGGTATCTGAAGATGGAAAACCAAAGACAAAGAAGATTCGCACTCGTGTCATCAAGAAGGTCAAGGGTGACAAGCAAGAAGTTACAAAGATTGAAACTGTCGAAGAGGATGACAAGCAACCTGAAACCACTGTCACAGTCAAAGAAACCCCAGTTGAAGAAGTACCAACTGAAGTGGTTGAGGAGCTTCCAGAAGAGGTTCGTATTGTTGAAACATTTTCTGAAGACGGCAAACCAAGAAAAAAGAAAATAAGCACTCGTGTAATCAAAAAGTTGAAGGGCGACAAGCAAGAAGTCACAAGGATCGAAACTATTGAGGAAGATGACAAAAAACCTGAAACTTGCGTCTCAGTTGAAGAAATTGATCTTCAAAGTCCATTCGGTAACAAAATAAAATTGAAGAAAAGAGTTGTTGTTCAAAAACCTGAGGATGATATTTCCATTGTTGAGCTGCCCGAGAGAAAGACTATTATTTTATCTGAGAAAGAAGACGGCACTCCAACAAAAACTGTTATAAAAACTAAAATTATTAAAAAAGTGCAAGGACCTAATATGGAAGTTACAAAAGTTGAAACCGTTGAAGAATATGAGAAAGCACCAGTAACGAAAGTGACTGTTGAGACGTTTGCAGCCCCTTTCCCAGTGCTTCCTGAAGAAACAATATCTGAAGTATCAGTATTACCCGATGAAGAGCATGTTTGCGAAATAATAGATGATGTTGGCCAACCGAAAATAATAAGATCAAAGAAGAAAGTCTTTAAAAAACCCAAGAGTGACGATCTACAAGAAGTAACGGAAATTGAAATTATTGAAAAAGACAATGCCGAGCCTATTTATAATGTTAAAGTAACAGAGATGCCCCTTGAGATCCCTAATATTCTTGATGAAGTTACATCATTTGAATTACCTGAAATGGTTACAGAATTGGAAGTTATCTCTCCAGATGGACAATTAAGCAAAAAAACCGTGAAAACCAGATTATTTAAAAAGAAACTGAATGATCAGCAAAACGAACTAACAACGGTTCAGTTTATTGAAGAGGATAATAAAAAACCCTTGGCCACAGTGAAAGTCGAAAGTGTACCAGTTGATTTGGATTTTACAACACCAATACCGATTGAAGAGCTACCTGAAGAAATAATTTTTACCGAAGAAGAAAATCAACAGAAAAAGCCAAGAAAACGAACTACGAAAACACGGACATTTAGAAAGCAAGGCCCAGCAGATGAAGAATATTACCAAATTCAAACAATTGAAGAAGAAGGCAAAGAACCATACTCTCTTATTCGAGTTGTGAGCGATGAAAATATAGCTGACATTATTGACATCAGTAAACTTGATGATGATAAAGATTTTAAGCCTAAACAAAAGCAACACAAACATAAGGGTAAGAACACAAACTTATACACTGTACAAACACAACTAATCAACACACTAAAATATTTGAATATACGCCTCCTATAAAAGTTTATTTGGGAAAAATATATATATTTTTTTTCTATTTACGAAAAAGCAATTTATTCTTTAAAGCTTTCAACAAATAATAAGTTCAGATATTAAACGGGGTTGCCAGTGATATCTTTGTTTCAAAAATAAACGATATTTATGGAACCAAGGAGTTGTTATTATTTCGAAGTATTTTATGATCCAGTTTGTCTCAAAAAGATGTTATTCGTCATAACGAATATATAAAAAATGTTACTGTCTTGACAATAATAACTGTTTTTTTTTAATAATTTTCAATTAACCAAATTACACATACAAAAACACAGCGGAGAAACTGAGACCCGAACACACTGAAAAGGAACACCCAATAATCATTACAACATTCAAGTCAGTACAAAACGAGGATGGCGAAATATCCATTCAAACTGAAAACAAACGAATATCCCAAGAAGACGGCGTCGTGGTTGAAGAAGTACTTAGTGACTCTGAGCCCACTAAAGAAGACATAGTACAATCAAATGTTGAAATTGTTGAAGTCAACGAACCTACAGGTGATTTTTCTCAAAGTATTTTATATAACTTATATTGTAGACATATAGGTACAATTTTCAATTACATCGGTAATGTGATACACAATTTTATGGAGATAGATGAAATCAATTTAACGCTCGTCTTTGGATATAATGTCCTTGTAAAACAGTTTATATAAAAAGATTTACAGTAGTACATGTAATAATATTTAACATAAACAAAAACATCACATTTACACATTCTCTGAAAAAGTGATTCATTTTGGAATTTGACTATTTAATTTAACTAACAAAAGTTCTCTAGTATACTTATGCACGTAGTACAATTTACATACATATATACAAACAAATGTAATACGTGCATCACAATTGAGATCTAAAGCACTTTGTTTAAATTTCAAAAATTAAAATCACTTAACGTATTCATACATACCATTTGTGGTTTAAAGCATTATACAAAATGCAAATATAATTAGTTTAGTGCTAACACAAAACACATGATTTTTTCTTAAACAGACCAATACATCAAAGAGTACACTATCACTGAGCCTGATGATGTAAGTGCCGACAAAACACAAACATCGGTTAAGACTAAGAAACCCAAACAAAAGTTGACACCAACGACTGCTTTCGAACAGATTGAAGAGGTAGTGGGAGAGACTTTAGGAGACGAAGAAGATTTAGGGAAACAGAAAGATGTAGGCACAGAAAGTTTAGAAAAAGGCGATGATAAAGAAATGCCTGTTGTGGAAAAAAAACCGAAAATGAAGAAAAAGAAGGCAGTAAAGACAAAACGAGATGAGCTTGATGAATACATACAGTTTTTAATACATCAAGAAATTCCAAAAACTACTTTACAAGGGTACACACGAACTGATCTGGAACTTCCACAAAGAGCACGTCGCGATTCTTCAGTAAAATCTATGAAATTGACTCCAATTAAAATTGAAAAAATGGAGACAAGAAAGCCAAAAATGATTGAAATAACATCTGTAGTAGAATTCCCGCAAATGCTTAAGCTGAAAGCTCCCAAGCAACGTCCTGAGGAGGAGAAAAAGAAAAAACCTGAGGCATCATTTAGAAACAAGAAGCTCAAGAGTTGGATAAATTTTGTACCATATTCCCCATATTGCTTCCCCTACATTGTCACCCAAGTTGAATCATATATTGAAAAAGGTGAACTGTCACGAAACCTCGAAGAAGCTGAAAAAATCATTAAAAAGAAACCAAAGAAGTTTAAGCATATCAAAGCAGTTAAAGCTGAATTGGAAACAGCAGACTTAACAGAACTTGATGAAGAGAAACACTCACCCAAGGAAGAGCAGCCACAAGCAGGCTACAAGCGTGCGGAAAAAAGAGAAGACAAAACTCCCATAGAGGACAGAAAACTGAAGATGGGAAAAGGTAAAATGCCAGAACACTCTGAAACTATTGAGGAAGTCAATCTTAAGCCGTTCCACAAATTTAAGCTTATTGAACTTGAACCACAGATTATTCCGGAAGAAGTAATTGGTTCGAGTGACAAAATTAATAATAAAAAACATAAAAAGAAGATAAGATTGAATCTGAAAAGTGAATTAAGTGATAACAATATTGAAATAGTTGAAGTTTCTGAAGACGGAGCCGATGATCAAATCTACAAAGTTACCATACAGAGCACTGAAAATGTTGAAAACGATAAGGGCGATAAAGTTTTAAAGAAAAAGAAAGTGAAGCATATGAAGAAAGATGAGCTGGATGAGTTTGTTGCCGAGCTGCGAGATGAGCCTAATGAGGAGTCATATGAAGCAGCAACAGAAAACTTCTATGAGATTAAGTTGACTGAACTAGAACCTGAAGCGCAGCTTAACACTGAAGTAGACGTGCCTCAGAAACCTAAAATGAGGAAAATCATTCATAAGAAGGGAGAAAATGAAGAAGTTCTAGAAATTGTGGAATTGATTCCTACTGAAAACGAAGAGCCATTGTATGAAGTTACTGTTACATCAACTGAACCGAAGGACTTAGAGGACGTTTCAACTAGTCTTGATAAACCCAAAAGAAAGACTAAAAAAATGAAAAAGAGCGAGCTCGATGCTTATATTCAACAACTAATAAACGCAGAGATTCCTATCACAGAACTAGAGAAATATGAAAAAATTGACGTAGATGGAAAACCCAAAAAACCAAAGAAGCAAAAAAGTAAACAAAAAAAAGGTGTTGTGGATGTGGGCGAAACCCTTGAAATTGGCATCGTAGAACAAGAGCCGAAGTCTAAGACTAAGGTTAAAAAACAAAAGAGCGAGCACCCTCCATTGGAACAAAAATCGCAAGAAATGGAAGAAATACCAGAAAATACTGAGTATTTCATTAAATCTTCTGAATTTGAACCGCATTTGCCTGAAGATATAATGACGCAAGAGACACAAAAAGTGGTCTCTTTAGATGAAATTGTAGCTGACATCAGTGAATCACTACCTATTGTAGTTTTGGATGAACCTATCGGTTTGGTTACTGAAGAGCATAACATTGATGTAGTAGCCGATGAGAAAATAAAGAAAAAACGCAAGGTTAGAATAAACAAGGGACCCAAGCAATACGAAATACAAATATTGGAAACTGAAAACCTCGATAGTGACAATGACAATACGGAGATAACAGTTATCACCACAGAAATACCTGAGGAAATCCCCGTATCATTACACTCAGAGACACCTGAAAAGCCTAAGAAAATAGTTCAAAAACTCAAAAAGGAAATGCTTAAGGAGTACCTTATTAATGTTATTGACGAAAAACCAATAGAAGATCATCCAAGTGCAACTGAAAAAAAAGCACCCATTGAAAAGAAGAAAAAACTACCTGTTGTTGATGATACCACAGAATTCACAACCACTGTAGTTGAGGAAAGCCCAGAAAACGATCTTACACCTGAAACAATATTAGAAGACAGCCCATCAGAAACAAAAAGTAAAAGGAGACCCAAAAAGGTAACACCGAAAATTGTTAAAGTAGTTGATGAGGAAACGTTGAAACCTGATGAAAGATCTAAGGTTACGGAATATTTAACTGAGGACACTGAAACACCTGATGCTTTTGTGCCTGATGAGTTTTTGGTTAACATCGATGAAAGCTTACCTGAGCCCAAAAAGAGTTCTGTTAAGAAACCTAAGGAAAAGCTTCTACCCGTACCAATATCCGAGTATACAATACGTGTTGAAGAATTAATGCCAGAAACTAAAACGGAGGTAGTCGTCGATGAGCACGGCGGAGAAAAGGAGACAGTTACTTCAAAGCGCAGACTAAAGAAAAAGGTTGGATCCAAAGAATATCTAATTGAAGTTGTAGAAACCAAGGACGAAGACACACCTGAATCGCACATAACAATTCAAACTACAGAAATACAGCCTGGCTCGGAAAATCAACCTGTTAAAGACTGCAAAGTCAAAATTGTTAAGAAGAAAAAGCCAAAGGAAGAAAGTTTACAAGAGTATATTTATGACTTGATAGAGCAAGAAACATCTGAAGTTGAAATAAATGAAACTCTACCTACGGATTTATCCACAAGTCCAGATGTCAAAAAACCCAAAAAAATAAAGAAACATCGTATAAAGTCAACCGATATTATTGACGGCGTCCCACTTACTGTGTACGAATTTAAGATACAAGAATTTGAACCTGATCAAGAAGAGGATGAAACGGTAGCAGTCTTAGATATTAACATATCAAATGAAAATGACACTCAACTTCCAACTGACTACGAAATATCGGTAGCAAATAAACAACCAAAGGGCAAAATAGTTAAAGAGAAAACTCGTAAGGAACCTAAAACAACAACTCAAGAGGAGCCTATAAGTATTGAAGATATTGGCGGAACCGTAGAAACTATAGAGGAGTATTTAGATAATGGTACGCCCAAAGAGCTTAAAGTGAAAAAACGAAAAGTTATACGAAAAAAAGGTTCCGAATCTCAAATTTTTGAAATAACTGAGACCACAACAGCAAGCGAACCTTTAGCTGAAGTTTCCATTACTGAAGTGATAGGACCAGACAGCGCCGTTTCTGAAGATAAGCCCAAGAAAATCAAAAAATCTAGAAAAGTAAAACCTGAGGAGGTTAACAATTATATTATACAAGTTTTGGACGGTTTCGTGGAGCCACAGCAGGAGGAAGAACACATGAGTCCAAAACTGAGTAAAAGATCAAAGAAACCGATAACGCAAAAAATTCTTTTTGAAGAACATGCTCCTGAAACTGTTATCGAAGATATAATAAATGAAGAAGGCGAAGAAGTCAAACAGGTAAAAACTACGAAAAAGATTAAAAAGAAGGATGGTCCAAAAGAATATCTTATCGAAATAACTGAAACTTATCAAGAAAATAAACCGGAGGCTGATATAGAATTTACTACTACAGAGGTAGTACCTGACGACACAATCAAAATTGGAGACGAACAACCAGTTAAAGTTATACAAAAAGTTAAAAAGAAGAAGCCTGTAAAAGACGATTTGGAAAAGTACATACAAGAACTCATTGAGCAAGAAATTACAAAAACGGATTTGGAAAAATACGAACCTACTGATATTGAAATGAAACCCAAACAGGCTAAGGTAAAAGTCAAAGCCAAACAAAAGAAAACAATCGAAAGTAGCGAAGGACTTCCAGTTATTATACATGAGTTTGACGTGCAGGAAATTGAACCTGAGCGAGCGGACTCAGTTAGCCCAACTATATCGCCAGAAGAAGATGAATCATTGCCTTTGCCTGAGGACCACAGCAAATATTTGGTAAATGTTTCTGATGAATTTGTTGAGCCTCTTCAGCTAAATGAGGATGAGGAGATTAAGCCTACCAGAAAAGTCAAGCAACAAAAAAAGAAACAAGTGGAAGCGCTACCAGTTAAACTTGAGGAAATTGCCGAATCAATTGAAATTGTCCAAAAGCCCTGCGAGGATGGTACAGTTAAAGAAGTTACCATCAAAAAACGCAGAGTTGCTCATAAAAAAGGTTCCCAGCAAAGTGTATTTGAAATATCCGAAACAACACGCGATGATGAACCTTTTGCTGAAGTTACAGTTGTCGATATAACAGAGTATCAACCTGAAATATCTGATCAGTACCAGGAGCCCAAAAAGAAGATAGTTAAAAAGCCCAAGCAAGTTGTTAAAGATGCTATAGAAGAATACGTTATCAATGTAATTGACGAATTTGTGCAAGAGTATCCAGATGAAAATGTTGTTGAAATCAAAGACACCGAAATTGAAACACCCAAAGCTCCAAAACAAAAACCGAAAAGGCATCGTCATAAACTTACTGAAGGGATAGATAGCAAAAAGCCTGAGAGTGATGACGATGTCCCATCTGTAGAATTAGTGGAGGCAAGCGTTGAAAAACCAGAAACAGATGAGGAATACACATATGGTATTAAGGAGGAAACTAAAGAAAAAATAAATAAGACCACAAAGAAAAAGAAACAATCGACGCACAAAGGCAAAGAAGATTTGGAAGATGAAGATAAAACGTATTTGATTAAGGTTTCTTCAGTAGAGGAAGTCAAGGACGTTGAGTTTTCAGACCACGAATCAGTTACATCCAAACCAGATGATATTAAGCCTGTTGATGACTTTAACATTCAAATAGAAGAATTTGAAGTTAAGAAAGAAGAACAAGACATAGTAGACGATAAGGGAGACACGATCAAGCAGACTGTAACGAAACGAAAAATTAAAAAGAAAATCGGACCCAAAGAGGAAATTATAGAAATTGTTGAAACAATGTTGGGAGAGACTCCACAATATGAGGTAATATTAACCAGTCAGGAACCTGCAGATACAAGCGTTGAAAGTCCTGCAGACGAAAAACCAAAGAAAATAAAGAAATCTAAAAAGGTACCAAAAGATGATCTTCACGATTATATTCAAAAATTAATCGAACAAGACATCCCGAAGACTGAATTAGAACAATACGAAAAAATTGATTTTGAGGAGCCAGTGAAGATGAAGAAAAAGAAGCCCGTTAAAGTTCAAGTAAAACACGACGAGCCGACGGATACTTCAGTCAAATTAATTGAGGAGGATCGCGCAATGGTTGAGCAGCCAACAGAAACTTTAGTTGAAGAAGAGAAGCCATTGAATGTGACTATAAAAGATATACCCGCTGTTGATTTATTGCCAGCAGCTTATGAAATTAGTGTCCTTGATGAATCAATTACCTATATGCAGGTTGCAGACGAAGAAGGGAAAATAAAAGAAAAGGTGGTAAAGACCAAGAAAATTAAGCACAAGAAGGGTCCTGAAGAATTTATTCATGATGTAAGGGAAGTTGTTGATGAAGACACAAACGAATCAGAAGTAACAATTACAACTTTTAAGCCAGAAAAACGTGTAGATGAAAGCAAGCCAGAGGTTAAGCAAAAACGCACAAAAAAAATCAAAAAGGATGAAATAGACAGCTTTATAAAATCAGTTATTGATGAAGAATTACCAAAAGAAGAAGAACAAGTTTTTGAAGTCGACGAAGTCAATGTTGCACCCAAATCAGTAGCCAAGAAAAAGCCAAAGAAAACTTCCAAACAAGAAGAGCAGTTACCGGCTGGTCAAGAGGAACCAGAGACGGAAGAAGTGCAAATAATTGAAAGCGCTCTGGACGATACTCCAATTGATGAAGTCGAAATACTCATAGAAGACTCTGTGCCGTCCATTAAAAAAGAAACTGAGGACGAAATTGGTCTAGTTGAAGAAATTCCAAAGCCTTTAAAAACAAAACAAAAGAAAAAGCCTATAAAGATAATAGAAGAAATGGCAGAGGAAAAACCAGTTGAGGAGCAGTTGACAGTTAAACTCAAGGAAAGTGATATCGAAGACGTTGAACCGAAGGTAACTGTTAAGGAAGAGTTTAATGAGCCAGTTACAGAATCAGAAAAATCTCCAAAGACTACGCAAAAGCCAAAACAAAAAGCTGTTTCTTCTCCAGAGCCAAAGTACGAAGTTAATGTAACGGAAACTTTCGAAAAGCCGGACGATGTTATACCATTCTCTGTACAAATTATAGAAAGTGAAACCAAAGTGGAAGAAACTGTAGATGATACAGGAGAAGTTCACAAACAAGTAACAACCAAACGAAAGATTAAACGGCCTCAAGATGACGAAATAATTGAAATAATTGAGGTATTTAGGGATGACGAGCCATTAGGAGAAATTGTAGTTGTTGAATATGAGCCAGAACCTGCAGATAAAGGAGAAAAGCCAAAAGAACCGAAAAAGAAAACAAAGAAGGTTAAAAAGGATGACATTCACGACTATATACAGAAATTAATAGAGCAAGAAACGCCTAAAACGGAGTTGGAAAAATACGAAAAAATTGAGTTTGAGCCAACTAAAAAGGAGCAACCTGATTCAACGCTGCCTTCTAATGTTATAGAAGAAACACCAGCCGAAAAACCAATAACGACGAAGAATGTTAAACCTAAAAAGAAACCAAAACAAGAGCCAATTAAGGACCAGCCGCTGGCAGAAGTTAAAATACATGAAGTGAATGAAATTGCTTCGGTACAGGTCTTTGAGATTAAGCCAGTTGAGGTTAAAATTGAAGAAACCGTAAGTCCTGAGGGTAAGCCAGTTCAAGAAAAAACAACCAAACGTGTCTTAAAGAAAAAAGGAGATCAGAAAGACACTGTCTATGAAATAACAACAATTGAAAATGAAGAAAACGATAGTGTTACAGTGATTGTAAGCGAAGAGCCGGAAGACACTGATACGTCCGAAAAACTAGAACCTGAAATAGTTGAGTTTGAACCGGTAGAAACGGAAACTATTGATAAGCCTAAAAAACCAAAATCTAGAAAAACAACAAAAAAGGTTAAAAAGGACGATGTTGAAAAATATGTTGAGCAAATATTGGAAGAGGAAATTCCAAGGGATGTGCCAGAAGAACTCGCAAAAACTGATATTATGGAAGAAACACCAGAAGATCTGCCAGAAGAAATAACCCTTGAACAAGTTATCCAGATTCCAACTGAACCAGCAAGCATTGACTCGCCTAAGCCAAAGAAAACTAAAAAGCCCAAAGACAAAATAGAAGTTCAAGACACACAGAGACCAGACGAACCTACCGTGACAATGACAGAAACTACTGACACTACAAATGTTACACCAATTGCACAACCCGAGGACACAGTCACAGCACAAACTACACCAAGCGCACAAGATGAAAAAACTACTCAAGATGACACTAGAGAAACAATTCAAAAAACAGTTAAACATAAGAAAACAAAACCAAACACAGTTAAAAGCGTTGATACAAGTAAGTTACTAGATGAGAGTTTATGGATCCCTGAAATCCCCAATGTACACGCTGCACTGCACCCTGTCTCTATTTTGCGCCTTTGTTTATACCTTCGGAATTCAACGTTGACTTCCACCTCTTGCGCCTTTACCTACCTCTGTGCTGATATTATGCTCAAAGTTTTGAGCGCCACTGTCATTTACTCTTAATATCCTTTCCAGCTGACCTTAAAAGATAATTTATTAACTAATGGTTAACGCATGCTCTTTAACTGTTTTAATTCATTATATAAAATTTATTTAAAAATTATATAATTTAAATTTAAAATTTCTATTAACATAGCCTTTTAAATACAAATATAGTAAATAAAAACTTTAAAGATGTATGTCTAAAAAAATTGTCCAAATTCAAAATTTGTTTATATATGATCTAGCGAGTATTTTTCAAAAAATGCTGTATATATTTGCCTCAATATACTATATTTCTTCTATCAGTTAGCTTGCCTTCTTCTGCGAAAGCAATGCACGGAGCCATAGACTATATATTCAAATGAGCTATTGTTATTGAAACTCGTATCTTTTATAACAGGTGAAGCCCAGGAGATTCATGAGGATTACTATGTTAGCATTATCGAAGAAGAGCCACTTGAGCCAGAGAAGCAGCCAGACGAAATATTGGAAGTTAGGGTAATTGAAGAAGAGCCCGAAATCATCGAGTCGCAGCCAATTATTGAAGAAGAGGAAGAGGATGAAGTGCCATTAGACGAACAAACACCAGAGGATGTCAAAAAGACTAAAAAGAAAAAGAAAATAGTAAAAAAAAAAACAGATGATCACGATGAAATAATTCAGAAATTATTGGCACAAGAAATTGAAAAGACAGAGCTTGAGAAGTATGAAAAAATCGAGTTTGATTTACCCAAGAAGGTAAAACCGGAGTTCTCTAGCCTCGAACCAATAAAAATAGTACGCAGAGAACAAAAGCCAACAAAAGTCATAATTGTTGAATCTGCGGAAGTGCCTCAAATGGTAAAACTAAAGCCTAGTAAACGTAAGGAAAAACCGGTAGAAGATCAAAGTGTACAACTACCGAAGTTTAGGCTAAAGGCTCGCATGGTTATGGTTGAATATCCACCAGAAGCTTTGATACCTAAGGTCACAGTAATAGGTGCTGTAAAAGAGAATGGTGACTTATCACGTAATATAGAGGAAGCAGAAGAACTACTCAAATTTAAGCCACGCAAGACCAAGAAATTGAAGAAAATTAGGGATGACTTGGAAAAGGTTGAACTAGAAAAGTATGAAAAGTATATCAGCAGTGAAGATGAAGCGCCTGAAAAGACACCCTATCAAAAACCAGAAAAACCTCCTAAAGCAGAAGAAGTACCAGATGATGTCAACATTAAGATAGGCAAAGGTAAAAGAAAACCCAAAGAGGAACCCGAACCTGAGAATGTTACGCTTAAAAAGATACCAGAGAAGTCCAAGTTAGTTGAGGAGGAAATTGAGAAAGTGCCTAAGAAAAAAGACACTTTAGATACTGTTGAGGAGCCACTCAGTATCGAAGATCGCGTGTTCAATGTTGAGCCATTTGAGCCGATTGACTTTGAACACCCAGAATATCCCAAAGAAGAATTAGAACCCTTGGAGTTCCCAGAAAAACCAGAAAAACCCAAGAAACCCACTAAAACTAAGTACAAGCCAAAAGAAAAGTCCAAGCCTGAACAAGATACAAATATATCAGAAATTGTTCCTGGCGTGCCAAAGGAAGCTGAAGAAACTCCTGAACAGGAGATTAAATTCCGCATACCTACTTCTGAAGCACCAGAAGAACTTGATTCTGAAATTAAATTAAAGCCAGTTAAAAAATTGCCAACGGATAAATCTGTTGAAGTTTTGGAAGCCCAGCCAAAGATTGAAGAACTGGTGCAAATAGAGGAGCTACCCAAAGATGACGAAGAAGTTAAAAAGCCCAAGAAGTCAAAGGGTAAAAAATCACTAAAACAGGAGGAATCAAGTGAAGAAAAACCAGAAGATAGTTATGAGGTCTCCGTAAAAGAAGAACAAATAATAGTTCGTGAATCAGTTGAAGATGAAACACCTCAGGAAGTCAAAGTCAAACATAAGAAGCCTAAGGCACAACCTATTTCTAAAGTGGAAATTATTGAAGAGTCTCCTCAACCAGAGCAAGTACCTGAAGAAATACCAATCGAGTACAAAATAACAACAACAGTTTTGGAGCCCGAAGAACAACCAAAAGAACATCAAGTAAAAGTAATAGATTTTGATGAAAAAGAGGTTACTACCGAGGAAGTTATTGAGGAAAAGGTAGTAACAAGAAAGAAGAAACCTAAGGTTGAGCAACCCGAAGAATTTGAAGTAACTCTTAGGGAACCGAATGAAAAGCCTTCCGAACCCGAAGAAGCAGAAGCTGAAGTTGTAGTAACTGCTCCACAGTCAGAAAAGACCGAACCAGCGCAATTTGAAATCGCACTGAAGCTTACAGAGCCACAAGTGCCAGAAAAGGTCGAACAAGAAGTCAAAATCAAGGAAAAACAAAGGAAAAAGTCTTTAAAAGAAACCGATGAAGTTAAAGTTAAATTAGTAGAAAAAGACGAGATTCCATTTGAATCGGAAATTGAAGAGGTTGATAAAACAAAAGAAAAGAAAAAGACACCAAAGCCTAAATCATACGAAATTAGCGTAACTGACTCTGAAGCACTGTTGGAAGACAAACCATTGGAAGCTGTTGAAAGCATTCCTGAAGTAATCTCAGAAAAACCTGTATCAAAACCAGAGGAGGTCTTTGATTCTTACGAAATAAGAATGACAGAGTCAGAGGACCTTAAAGAAGTAAAATTGGATGAAGAACAACCAAGTGAAGCTAAGTTTACCGTAAAGAAATCTAAACCTAAGCAGGTTTCATTTGAAGAGCCAGAAGCTGAATACGTTCTTAACGAAAGTGTGCCAATCGAAGAAATTACTGAAATAGCTGATATTAAAACAAAGAAACCCAAAAAGAAAACAAAGGATGTACATGCAGAAGAGTTGAAGATTCGAGTGACTGAAGAAGTTCCCCAAGAAATTCCAGTTGAAGAAATTGATGAAGTTGTCAATATAGCAACAGTTGAGGCAGAACAACCTGCAAGAGAAGAAAAAACATATACAATTGGTGTTAAAGATACTCAACCAGAGTTGGCAGAGACCGTAAAACCCACTGCCAAAATCGAAGAAGTTGTTGAAACTCCAATAAAAGAGCAACCTCAAATATTTGAGGAACTGCAAGTGAAAGTGATTGAAGAGACTCCAAGAGAACTGGTTGAAGAAGTTGTTCAAGAAGAAGTTAAAGTTCAACGTAAAAAGAAGGTGAAGCAACAAATAACTGAGGAGCCAGAAGCTCAAGTTACTTTCTCGACTGAGGAACCTGTTAAAGAAATTGAGGAGGACAAAACAATTGAAAAAGTTGAAGAAACTAAAGTTGAACCTATCGACGAAATTAAGCCAGCTGACTATAAATATACGCTTAAAGAGTCTGAAGCTGAAGCACCTACTTTAGAAGAAATACCTGAAGAACAAATAATCATTCAGAAAAAAAATAAAATACCTAAAGCAAGAGTCACAGAAGAACCAGAAGCTGAAGTTACTCTTAAACCAAAACCAAAGGTTGAAGAAGTGCAAGAAGAAACCAAGGTAGTGCAAAAGAAGCCCAAAAAACCAGTCGTAGAAGAAGCGGCTGAAGAGTTTACAGTGAAGGTCGAAGAAGAAGTTGCTCCTGAGCCTATAATAGAAGAAGAATTGGTGGAAGAAGTTCAAATTAAAGAACAACCTGCAGAAAAAGAAAAGCCAACGGAGTACGAGTTCAGTATTCAAGAAAGTCAGCCGGAAGCACCACAGGAAGTTCAACAAGAGGAAGTTAGCTTGCCTAAGAAAAAACCAAAAGCACCAGAAGTTACAGAAGAGCCTGAGGCAGAAGTTACTTTCAAACCGAAACCAACGGTTAAAGAAGTACAGGAAGAAGCAAAAATAGCGAAAAAGAAGTCCAAAAAACCAGTCGTAGAAGAAGCGGCTGAAGAGCTTACATTTAAGGTCGAAGAAGAAGTAACTCCTGAGCCTATAATAGAAGAAGAAGTGGTGGAAGAAGTTCAAATTAAAGAGCGACCTGCAGAAAAAGAAAAGCCAACGGAGTACGAATTCAGTATTGAAGAAAGTCAGCCGGAAGCACCACAGGAAGTTCAACAAGAGGAAGTTAGCCTGCCTATGAAAAAACCAAAGGCACCAGAAGTTACAGAAGAGCCTGACGCAGAAGTTACTCTCAAACCGAAACCAAAGGTTGAAGAAGTACAGGATGAAGCAAAAATAAGGAAAAAGAAGCCCAAAAAACCAGTCGTAGAAGAAGCGGCTGAAGAGTTTACAGTGAAGGTCGAAGAAGAAGTTGCTCCTGAGCCTATAATAGAAGAAGAAGTGGTGGAAGAAGTTCAAATTAAAGAACAACCTGCAGAAAAAGAAAAGCCAACGGAGTACGAATTCAGTATTCAAGAAAGTCAGCCGGAAGCACCACAGGAAGTTCAACAAGAGGAAGTTAGCTTACCTAAGAAAAAACTAAAGGCACCAGAAGTTACAGAAGAGCCTGAGGCAGAAGTTACTCTCAAACCGAAACCAAAGGTTGAAGAAGTACAAGAAGAAGCAAAAATAGTGAAAAAGAAGCCCAAAAAACCAGTCGTAGAAGAAGCGACTGAAGAGTTTACTGTTAAGGTCGAAGAAGAAGTAACTCCTGAGCCTATAATAGAAGAAGAAGTGTTGGAAGAAGTTCAAATTAAAGAACAACCTGCGGAAAAAGAAAAGCCAACGGAGTACGAATTCAGTATTCAAGAAAGTCAGCCGGAAGCACCACAGGAAGTTCAACAAGAGGAAGTTAGCTTGCCTAAGAAAAAACCAAAAGCACCAGAAGTTACAGAAGAGCCTGAGGCAGAAGTTACTCTTAAACCAAAACCAAAGGTTGAAGAAGTACAGGAGGAAGCCAAAATAGTGAAAAAGAAGCCCAAAAAACATGTGGAGGAAGATGTGGCTGAAGAGTTTACAGTTAAGGTCGAAGAAGAAGTAACTCCTGAGCCTATAATAGAAGAAGAAGTGGTGGAAGAAGTTCAAATTAAAGAACAACCTGCAGAAAAAGAAAAGCCAACGGAGTACGAGTTCAGTATTGAAGAAAGTCAGCCGGAAGCACCACAGGAAGTTCAGCAAGAGGAAGTTAGCTTGCCTAAGAAAAAACCAAAGGCACCAGAAGTTACAGAAGAGCCTGAGGCAGAAGTTACTTTTAAACCGAAACCAAAGGTTGAAGAAGTACAGGAAGAAGCAAAAATAGTGAAAAAGAAGCCCAAAAAACCAGTCGTAGAAGAAGCGGCTGAAGAGCTTACAGTTAAGGTCGAAAAAGATGTAACTCCTGAGCCTATAATAGAAGAAGAAGTGGTGGAAGAAGTTCATATTAAAGAACAACCTGCAGAAAAAGAAAAGCCAACGGAGTATGAATTCAGTATTCAAGAAAGCCAGCCGGAAGCTCCACAAGAAGAGGAAGTTAGCTTGCCTAAGAAAAAACCAAAAGAACCCGAAATTACGGAGGAGCCCGAAGCCGAAGTAACGCTTATACCAAAACCAAAGGTGGAAGAAGTTCAGGAAGAAGCTAAGATAGTGAAGAAGAAACCTAAAAAACCGGTTGTGGAGGAAGCGGCTGAAGAGCTGACAGTTAAAGTCGAAGAAGAAGTTATTCCCAAACCTATAATAGAAGAAGAAGTTGTAGATGATGTTCAAATTATAGAAAAACATGCAGAAGAAGTCAGTCCTACGGAATACGAATGTAGCATTCAAGAAAGCCAGCCGGAAGCTCCACATGAAGTTGAAGAACAGGAAGTTCGCTTGCCTAAGAAAAAACCAAAGGCACCAGAAGTTACAGAAGAGCCTGAGGCAGAAGTTACTCTTAAACCAAAACCAAAGGTTGAAGAAGTACAGGAGGAAGCCAAAATAGTGAAAAAGAAGCCCAAAAAACATGTGGAGGAAGATGTGGCTGAAGAGTTTACAGTTAAGGTCGAAGAAGAAGTAACTCCTGAGCCTATAATAGAAGAAGAAGTGGTGGAAGAAGTTGAAATACAAAAACCAGAGAAAAAATCGACCGAAGATATAGTTGATGCTGCAGTTATTAAATTAAGGAAACCTGAAGTTGTGGAAGATCAAGAGGAGGTAGCTCAATTCTCTGTCAAACCAAAGAAGACCAAGCAAGTGGAAGATGAAGAGTTCTCTGTAGATGTAAAGTTACCACAAGATTTTAAGACATCAGAAGAAACTTCAAACGAGACGGTCCAGCTAAAGAAAAAGAAGAAAACTTCAAAACCAGTAGAAGAGGCAGCAGACGAACTGCAATTAACGCGTACTGTGGAAGAAGAACGACCTGTGGAAATTGAAGAGGAAGAAATAATTGATGAAGCCGTTGTAATTCGCAGAAGGCCCAAAAAAACGTTTGAGCCAACTGTTGAAGACCTTGAAGAAACTGAGTTTAGTATGTCGTTCAAAAAGCCACACCAAATTATTGAAGGTGTAGAGGAAGCTGCAACCGTCCTCAAGAAACGCCCTAAAAAGCCCACTACTCTAGACGAAGCTGCAGCAGAGCTCTCAATAAAGCGACTGGAAGAGGAATATGAAGAGGGTGAAGATATTGAAGAATTTGTGGTAAGCAAGCGTCAAAAACCAAAGCCGTTACAAGTGACAGAAGAAGATGATCAAGAATACACTGTTAAGAAACTTAAACGTCGTAAGAAAGTGGACATTCCTGAATATTCTGATGTTGAGAATGTAACTTTCCGTTCCAAAACAACGAAAACTAAGGAAGACGTCGATCAGGAATTCAATATTGCACTTGATTCATATGCCGAAGAAGAAGTTTCGATGTCTGGAAAGATTAAGATTAAAAAGCCTATTAAAAAGACATACTCTGAAGCAGCTGACGAGGCAAGCATTAAAATTATGCAAGACTATGATGACGGCGAAGGTCCAATTATTGAAGAAATACGCGATGACAGTAGCATTGAAGACACAATGTACGATGTCGAGGAGCCTGAAGAGTACTTAGTAGAAGAACTACCGCCAGACGAAGTTGACTTTAAGCTCAAACCCAAGAAACAGCCCAAGCCAAGATATTCTATACAGGATGAAGAAGAAGAGCAATTTTTGATTGGTCTACGCCAACCCAAGCGCGACTCTGTCACATACGATGAAGACTCTTTGACCTTTAAAAAGAAACGTAAAGTTATTCAACAACTTTTCAACGAAGGTAAGTGCACTTTATCCATCATAAATAGTTTTGAAGCTTTTAAATGGATTTTTTTTATATTTATAAATTAACTTACAAAACATTCAAATGCTTATATGATAACAGAATGGCAATTTCAGGTAAAAGTAGCTATATTCATGTTGGTGACTAACTTATAATCTGCTTATGTTTAGCATACTTTTAAATAATTTCATAAACTGGGTTAGTAATTCAAGTATTTTTTATTAACTTAGATGGTGCCTCACTCAACATTACCAGAGAAATGGATATAGAAGGTATATGAGTATTAAAAATTCATTTTAACATGATTTAAATTAATCGTTTTTACTTTATAGAATCCGATGTCGAAAATATTATGTACTCAATATGTACTTACATTGCCGATAACGATGAAGCCATTAATTTGGTTGAAGGTGAAAAGGTGCAAGTAATTGGACGTCATAGCTCTGAATGGTGGTATGTAAAGAAGACCATTACGGAAGAGGAAGGTTGGGTGCCAGCTCAATATCTTATGGAACCCGCGGAGTATGCTCAATATGTGCAGAAGAAGTTGCATGAAAAGATTGACAAGTTGCCTGTGTTTGAGAGTAAGTTCTGTCGCAATTCTTCTTAATTCATATATAAAGTGTTTTCTATCACTAACTATATATTTATGGCATTAAGTCTTGTATACGTCCAGTCATGTTTTTAACAATTTATTTTGTGTTACTATGTGCTATTGCGTTATTAAGGACCCGGACCCGAAGAAAAACCTATGGCACCCCGTTTCATTGAAAAGCTGCAACCCGTACATACACCCGAGTGCTACACAGTACAATTTGAGTGCAAGGTTGAAGGCATTCCACGACCTCAAATTGCTTGGTTCCGCGAAACGGCTGTTATTAAGCCGTCGCAAGACTTCCAAATGTTTTATGATGATGACAATGTTGCCACTTTGATAATACGTGAAGTTTTCCCTGAAGACGCAGGCAAATTCACGTGTGTAGCTAAAAATGCTGCAGGATTTACCTCTACTACTACTGAATTGATTGTGGAAAGTCCATTGTCGGATCATGGCTCTGATGCTACGGCATTGTCCCGTAGAAGCATGTCTCGTGAGTCCTCATTAGCCGATATACTGGAAGGTATACCACCTACCTTCTCTCGCAAACCAAAGGCGCAATATGTTGATGAGGACACCAATGTTATATTAGAATGCCGACTAGTGGCAGTGCCCGAGCCGGATATCGTTTGGACATTTAATGGAGAAGACATAGACGAGGAAGAAATTAAGAATATACGCATTGTTACAGAGTCGGACATGCACATGTACTGCAGTGTGGTACATATAACCAAAGTAAAAAAATCGCAAGAAGGCACCTACGAAGTAATTGCCACAAATCGGGAGGGTGAAGCGCGTTTACCAATAACCTTAAAAGTTAAGACGAACCAAAAGGAAGCACCACAAATCTTGGAACCTCTGCGTAATATGGTTATACGAGAGGGTGAAAGTGTTGTACTTTCTACTCATATTGTGGGCAACCCACCTCCGAAAGTAACCTGGTATAAGGATGGCAAACCAATTAAAAATGCAAAATCCGAAAAGGACTTGCACACGCTAACACTGATAACACCTAAGCGTAGTGAGAAAGGTGAATACACAGTCAAGGCGGTTAATCCCTTGGGCAGTGTTGAAACTAATGCCAATCTTACAATCGAAGGTAGGTGTTTTTGTTACTTGTTTAGATTTAAGCAAGTTGCACCCCATTGAAGTGTTTATTTAAAATAATTCTATCTTTTTTTTTCCTTATTTAGAACCATCCAGCGGAAATGCAGAACCTCCTCTGTTCATAGAACGTTTTGAGGAACAATCGGTGCCACTAAAGGGAGTGATACGTTTACCAGCTAAGGTTTCAGGTAATCCTGTACCAGAGGTGCAATGGCTATTCAACAATAATCCGCTTTACCCAAGCGAACGCGTACAACAAATTTATGATGGTGAAAATATCGAACTGATTATACAGGACGCAAATCCTGATGTTGACTCCGGCGATTATAAGTGCATTGCTAGCAACCCTATAGGAAAAACATCACATGGAGCACGCGTTATTGTGGAAGTTGATAAAGTAACCTTCACCAAGAAATTGAAGAAAACCATTACCATTGAAGAAGTGCAATCGCTAACCTTGGAATGTGAGACTTCTCATGTTGTCACAACCAAGTGGTTCTTCAATGGCAAGGAGCTTAGCGGAATGGATCATCGTGTTGTTGTAGAAGATGGTAAAATACATAAATTAGTCATAAGAAACACAAACTTGCGCGACTCCGGCACTTATGTTTGCAAAGTTAAGAAATTGGAAACACAATCTACTGTCGAAGTTCTACAACGTAAGCCTGACTTTATCAAGGTGCTGGAAGATTACGAAGTTACCGAAAAGGACACTGCTATACTTGATGTGGAACTGACTACAGAAGCTTGCGAAGTAACTTGGTTTAAGGACGGAGAGAAGATAACACCCGAAGACAAGAGCTATGAGTTTATTAAGGATGGAAAATCACGACGTTTGGTCATTCGCGATACCACAATATATCACGAAGGTCAATACACCTGTAAACTCGAGGATCAGGCCTGCAGTGCGGAGCTTGCGGTCATTGAACTGCCACCCGAAATTATCGAGCCGCTGCATGATGTTTCTGTTACAAAGGGCGAAGATGCAACACTTGAAGTAGAGCTCAGCAAGGGAGATGCATTAGTCAAATGGTTTAAGAATGGCAAGGAACTGCAATTCAATGACCATGTACAACTAACTATAGACGGCAAGAAACAGGCGCTTCGCATTATCAAGGCGCGACCAGACGATATGGCAGAATACTCCATTCAAGTAGGCGAACAAACTTCCAGTGCCAAGTTGACAGTGGAAGAGCCGTTAGTAAACTTTGTAGTACCTTTGCCGGACGTTACTATTGCCACTAAAACAACAGATGCTGAATTTACTGTCGAACTATCACAACCAGATGTTGAGGTTACCTGGTACAAAAAGGGAAAGCCCATTAAACCAAACAAAAAGCATGAGGTATTTGTGGAAGGTACAGTCAGACGCTTGGTCATACATGATGCCAATCCAGATGATGACGGCGAAATCAGCTGCGTGGCCGAAAATGCCACAAGCAAGACCAAACTTTGCGTTGAAGAGCTCAAACTGCCGCCAGTAATAACTGTCGACAAAGAGCAAACTGTAAAGGTTAAAGAAAACGAAGACGCAACATTCACAGTCAAATACACTGGTGTGCCAACGCCAGAGGCAGTATGGACCACACGCAAGATAGTGTTACCCAAGTCTAAACGTATCATACCCACAATTGATGAGCAATCGGCTACACTTACCATCAAGAAAGTGGTGGCCGAAGATGAGGGAGAGTATACTGTGAAATTGGTCAATCCCGTGGGAGAAGCAGAAGCCAGCCTACATTTGGTTATTATCCGTGAGTATCCAAAACATATTAAAGAGAAGTCAATAGTAGAGTCAACAAATTGTGTCTTATAAAATTGCAGGCAAGCCCACAGCTCCCGGAACTCCACAGCCTTTGGAAGTCATGCACGACTCCATCACTTTGTATTGGAAGGCACCGGAAGATGATGGAAAATCTGATATAATTGAATACATTTTGGAGTACCATGATGTAAAAGAAGAAAAGTAAGTAAAACTACCTATTCAATCTTCCATTAGAACTACTTTCAATGCTAACCTTTTATGCACAGATGGACTGAGATACGTAAAATAAAGGATACAACGTACACAATAAGCAAGTTAAAGATTGACACGGAATATGTATTCCGTTCTATTGCTGTTAACGAAGTTGGTCCCTCACCGCCATCCCCGCTTTCACCACCCATACGTCTGGTGCCCAAGGTCAAGACTGAAGCACCAACTGTACAAGAGCCTTTGCAGGACATCATCTCAGAGTTCAACAAAGAGGTGACGCTATCCTGTGTATTCGGCGGCATTCCGGAACCCAAAGTCACTTGGAAAAAGGATGGCAAGATTACGGAATCAAGCAGTACTAGCTATGTGAACCGTGTGGCCAAGTATACAATTACAAAGACAACAATTGAGACTGAAGCTACGTATACCTGCGTGGCAACTAATGAGGTGGGCTCAGTAGAGACTTCCTGCAAGCTGAAGCTGCTAGAAAAGCCAACCGTTGAAGTAGAGGATAGATACTTGACGCAGAAATTGCGCACTGGCAGCACACTCACCATTCCAGCAACAATACGTGGTTATCCACAGCCCAAGGTAAACTGGCACAAAGAGACTGTCGAGGAGAAGTCTACTAAGACAGTCAGTATTGAAACCAGCGAAAGTAGTTCTACCTACACGGTCAAGAAGATTACTCGCGAACACTCCGGACGTTACAAAGTTACGGCCAGCAACGAATCTGGCAGCGCCTTTGTTGAATGTTTGGTGCAGGTAATTGATAAGCCCAGTCGACCACTATCACTTGAAATCAAGGATGTTAAGAAAGATTCTATTACCTTGGAGTGGACACCGCCAATTGATGATGGCGGCTTGGATATTAACAAGTACATACTGGAGAAGTGTGATCTGCAAAACAGTGTTTGGATGAAAGTCTCAGATTTTAATAAGGATATAACCTCCTATGCTGTGCAAAAACTGTCCGTAAACTCACAATACATGTTTAGAGTTGTGGCCAGCAATCCAATTGGTGAATCAGAGCCAACTGAAAGTGAGACTGTAACAATTACCAAGAAATTCGGTGCGTTGCATAATCTTGCATCAAGTTAGTAATAGATTTTAATAAAAAATATATTCAAACATTATAGATAAACCAACGCCACCACGAGCGCCCACTGATGTATCGGGTATGAACGATACTTCCTTTACGTTATCCTGGGAGCCTTCGGAAAGCGACGGTGGCTCCAAGATCATAGAGTATATTGTTGAAATCAGGGAAGAGACTGAAACGGTTTATCGCTCTCTGGGCACGACAACGGGCATTACAACAAATATTCACATTAAAAATGTGACTAAAAACAAGGGTTATCTGTTTAGAATCTATGCTAGAAACGAGGTTGGTACCAGCGAGGCTCTCGAGACCACCGAGAAGATTGTCGTGGGACGCAAGATAAGTAAGTTAACATTGCAATTATTAAAATTAATGGCTGCTAATCCAACTGCTTATACAACTGTTTGCTTCCAAAAACAAAAACTAGCCGAAATAAATATTATTGCTTTTAAAACGCTAGATAATGCTTTTGATAATATGGGTACGTAATGCTGCACACGCTAGATATAGTAGATAAAAAAATGAGCCTGCTACAATGTTGTATTTCTTTGACCACAGCGCCACCATCGCCACCACAAAATCTGAGAGCGCCCAATGTTACAAGCCGAAGTGTCACACTTGACTGGGAGGTACCCGCCCGAAATGGTGGTTCCGAAATTACCGGTGAGTCAATAAGATTTTTTAGTAAGCACTTTTTATCATACCATTTACCATTTAAGGCTACTGTGTGGAGAAACGTTCCTCAACATCTACCACCTGGAGCAAGGTTATCACTCTAGATGCACATCAGCTGCATTATACCATTGACAACCTAAAGGAGAAATGCGAGTACTGGTTCCGTGTGTCTGCAGAAAATGAGGTTGGTTTAGGTGCGCCAGCCGTCTCAGAAAGTATATCATTAAAGACACACGCAAGTAAGTCCATGTTCCCAAGCAGCCGTCGAACAAACATTAATGCTAATCTTTACGACTTTTATATTAGCCGTACCATCACCACCAACTGCACCACTGGAGGCTAGAGTTTTAGCAGCTAATGCTCACATATTCGAATGGGGTATACCCGAGTCAGATGGAGGTGCGCCTCTGGTGGGTTACCACATTGCTATACGTGACATGAAGAAATCTATGTGGATCGAAGTTGGTCGTGTGCCCGCGGGCGTGCAGAAATTCCAAATAAGAGATCTGCAAGAGAACCACGAGTACATGATACGCATTTTTGCCAAGAATGAAATTGGTCTTAGTGAACCATTGGAATCGGAAGAGCCATACAAGGTCATGACAGCTGGTAAGTTAAAATTCTGTCCAATGCGTTATGTATTACCTCTTTATATAGTGAATAGTGTTAAAGGAGTTTCGTAAAGTTTGTGTTTGATTCTATTTTCAAATAAGCCAGTTCATACCACTCCTGTTCAGACTCATGTAAATTAAAAAGCTTTTTGGCTACTTCGAAAAGTTAAACTTTATTTCAGTTTTTTGATGGAGATATTACAAATGTATACATAATCTGCTGTGTATTTAACTTCATTCATTTTAGAGTGTATTTGTAAAGCAGAAAATGATTGAGCCAGATGGTCAGATTTTAACAAGATTCGACCAACTTCTGCTGCAATCGGTTTAGGAGCCTTTTTTTTACTAAGATGGTGACCTTTACTCATGATATACTTTATCTTATGGGCTATGTTTTTATTTAAGTCCTCATTAGTCTGCACTGCAAATAGGTAATTTTTAGTACGGTCAATCTATGGATTTTATTTTTATTAAAAACTAGATTATTAAAAAAGTTTTATTAGAAGAAATTAATTAAAAGGATTTTTAGTTAAAAAATTTAAAAAATTCGGGATGGTAGAATGCATTGCAACTCATTTTTGTCAATAAAAAAAAACTTTATCGTTAATGTAGGATGACGTTTTGTTGTTTATTATGGCTCTAGGGCAGTGGTCGGCACGACACTATCTCACGTATATAGGGATTGTTGGCGGCAGCGACGTCGACTTGTATGCGCAGCAGCAAACACGAGGCGGCAATGCCGATGCTTCTATCGAAGCGTCGTGACGTCACTGCGCGACTAACACAAACGCAAGCTAAAGTGTGAGTGTATTTCATGCCGACCACTGCTCTCGTGTATTAACCAAAATGGAATGTTAAAGGCGTGGGCTCTCTCTCTCTCTCTCTCTTTGCTCTATGAGTATAAGGGCGTATAATTAAAGTGAACATGGCTCAAACGCTTCTAGAGCTGATGATAACTATTTTAGTATAAAAAACTCATGGTCTGCCACCCATCCTGCCAGAGTAATACATATTATTATTACTGTACCAAATATTATACACCCTATCCTTATATCACATTAATGGTTCTAGTATTAATTAGAGTAAACGAGCTTCGGTGTTCCGATATTAACTTAAATCCCAATTTGTTAATTTTTACTAATGCCTGCTGCGGTTTCAGGTCATGAAAGTCTGCCAGATGAGCCCCGTACGGAAATGAGTACCTGCAATACTTCATCCTGGCTGCGTGATCACAACATGGATGCAGACATTCACTCATATGCGCGAGGCAAACTGTTGCAGCGCGATGAGTACTTCTTCCGCATATGGGCACAAATGCCCAAAAAGAAAGAAAAGAAGAACTCCAAATAGTAGGCAAGCCGTAAAAAAAGCTTGCTCGAACAACGAAAGAAATTTATAGCATAGGTTAACATATTTCAATTATATACATAAATTTCATTTTTGTTTTTAGCTTTTTATACTTTTTGAGAGCCATGTAAAGAGCATGTAATGTGCCACAGAGAAATGACGCATCTGTGCGAGACGATGCCCATGCCACTCGCGTTGCAAAGTGCGAGCGAAGACAAACTTAAGGCGCGAGTGTTTGGGCATGGTATCGAGCAGGCAAATGAAAAACATTACATAATCTACTTTTACAATTTTTATTTTTAATTTGCATAACTATTTTAATTTTTGCCTTTTTTATTTTTGTAAGCTGTGATAAATCTATCAATCGAAAGCGTCAAACGAAATGCATGAGATTAACTACACGCTTGACGCAATGTGGCTCGACGCAGTGGCATGGCCCACAGTAGCCAACGCCCTGGGGCTACTATCTTTGGGAGACAAACAAACAACTGGTGCAATTGGATATAGCTTTTAGGTCGCTGGCCGCTGTGGCTCTTGTCATGTGCTCGTTGCTCTGCGTAGGCTGTATGCTTAAAAAGATACATACTATATTGTACTGCAAGTCTTTAAACATAGAATATAAATAAAAATGAATTTTTGAACGAAAAGTTGATGTGGTTTGTTTGCCAAAGTTTTGCGCAAAAATCAACTAATTAATTCATTAGAAGTCTCGGCAGACTCTAACCGACAAGCGCCATAACTTTGTCAAAAGTTTTCCATTAAGTTTTCGAATTTTTTGTTTTTTTTTGTTTTGTGCTTTTCCTTTTGGATTCTAAAACTTAAAGTCCGAAGCCAAACAATGTGTACGAGTTGTTACCAAAGACTGGCTGCGGAGGGACACATACGTGTTAGGGTTGGAGCTTGTCTGGTGACATGGCAAACGCTGCATAAACTTTTCGAGAATTGTGTGAGAATTTAATTAAAGTTTTTGCCCCTAGTAGACAATAGCTGCGGTTGCCACTAATCAAAAGATATTATCTAAAATGTAGTAAATTGACTTGAAGTTAAACTTATGGCAAAAACTTTAATTTAAGATAAGCTGCTCTTGCAGCAGGTGTGAGCCCTTTGTTCCAATTTCTTTTAAATACAACTAGATTATATAATTTAGCTGGACAGCATTTTGTTTTTAAGTTAGTTATCTTGATTGTGTTTATAAAATACAATCTAAAAGTTGGGGCCATGCAGTTAAAGCATATTTCCGGCATTTCAAATTGAAAACACAATCAACTGACAGGTGCTTTATTTAGCTACTCAATGAAGCACAACAACTAACACACTCGCACAATACACTCATAGATACATACACCCATAGATACACCGAGTCAAAAAACATATATTAAGTGTTGGCACTAAATGATCGGCAAGTCAGGCACATGAGCGGAAATTTCATTTAGTTGTTTGCTTTTTCCTTCATTTGATTTTCTTGTTTGGCATTTTCTCATTTTCCAATTTTCTTTTTATGTTCTGTTTTCTCTTTCTCAATTTAAAGCTTTTCATTTTGTTTACTTTTCTCTGCTTAACTTTTTTGGTCTAAATTGTTGAGCTTAAAGTTTAAACCACAAAAGCATGTTTTTTTTGCTTGTAATGCGTAAACCTATCTGTTATGGTTTATTAATGCCAGCGTAGCTTAACACTCATAAAACTTACTAATGCAATTGAAAAGTTGTAATAGAATTCTACAAATGCATAGAAAAAACACAAATTAGATAAAAACTTTATGATACGCACGTAGAAAATTGAAGAAGACGGCACAATGGACCAAAAGTTGGTTTTATTAAACATAAAATAAAATGAACAAATAAGAGAATTTTCTAGTAATACATCTGTACCGCAATCATTTCTTTTAATTCATTTAAATTTAAAAATTTTTTTACATATATACATATTACAGTGGGTCAAATTTTTTGCGACAAGGGGTCATCGCGGTTTTGCGTCTATGGTTTCTGTCGCTTTTGTAAATTTATTGGTAAAGAGTGACAGAATTTGTGATCGTAAGGATTTGTGTATCGCAAAGTACCCCAAAATCTAATCAAAAACCATCTTGAATTGGCCGGTTATGCCGAATTGTTTGGTGTATAAAAAAGTCTGACAAGTCACTGTTTTTCTACAAAGCCAATCTTAACCAAAATTTTAACAACAATATCTACCTAATGTTTTTAGTCAGTTCTACAAATATTAAATAAACTGCCGTCGTGGCTTGATAATATAATACAATTGTGTAGACAGTCAAAGCAGTTAGTTGAGAGCATATTGATCTAAAGCAGTGGTCGGCACAAAATACACTCACATTTTTTTTTTTTGCGTATGTATTGAAGTTTTCTCTGCCGCAGTGACGTATGCGACGCTGACGTTGCTCTACGTTGCTAAGCAACAGACACGCAGTTGAAGTGCGTGGCTTCGGCTCTTGTTGTTGTTGTTGACGTCGAGCAACGTCAGCGTCGCAATACGTTACTGCGGCAGAGAAAATTTCAGTACAAAAAGCACGCACACATGCATGCGTTTTGTGTATAACACAGGACCTGTGTCGACGTCGCTAATCCCGATACTCGCGTGCATAGGCCGTGCCGACCACTGATCTAAAGCGACCATATCAATTATATTACCATTCTTTTAAATGAAGTTTGCCAAATACTTTTTTCTCATAAATCTTAACTATTTAAGTTTCTGAACTTATTCCCAGCTTCTTTTCAATATAATTTTCTTATGCGTTTTGAAATTTATTTTTTTTCTGTTTATTTATGGACTCTATTTCTAAAATGCTACTTATATTTCAAGTTATTCAAGAGCCTTATTTAAAATCAGCTATCTAAGCTCTGTGTGTTGATACAAACAGACGGACGTATGGATATGTCTTAAACAAGTGTCATCTATCACGCCTTGTTCTGCCTGTCCATTGGGTACGTTAACTTAATTCAGTCGATCAGAATTTTTTTAATTGTTGAATTTTACCTTTAATCAACATTTTGTTCCATAGTGATCTGCAGCAATAACAACAAGCTTTGTTGTCAAACGTTCTACATAGCAATAGAAACTTTGCTTAATTACTAACAAAGGCACAACAGTTACAGCCGCATGTAAAGCCAAGTCCTTGTCTTGTCTCATTTATGTACGCAAAAAGGGAATTTAATTATTAACTTGTAAATGCATGCAACAGCAACAAAAAATAAGTACGAAATAAAACAAATGGTAACAAACAAGATACATAAACAGCCAACTAAAGGAAGCTTCAAGACAAACGAAAATGGCAGGTGAGCACAAATACAAGAATATAGCATACTTTTGCGGGTATGTTTATTTGTAATGGCGTTCACAGTTTGCTCACTTCCTTCCGCTATATACTATATATCTTTGTTTGTGTGTAGATAATAAGCACAACAAAGAAATGTCATAAAATGTTAATTTCACTACTGTTTGCTTATTACATTTACAACAAAAACGTAAAAGACACGGTCTAACAGCTGTAATTTGTGTGTGTTCCCCAGTTCCTGGTTTCCAGTCAACACACATGCTTAGTCTGACTTGCTCCACAAAAAGCCTCAACGACATCCAAAGATGCGGCATTATTGCCAAACAGAGACAAGGGCATTAATTACGAAACGCAGTACCACAAAGTCCAAAAAGTAAGACTCTACTTCCGGCATGGCAACCACATGACCAATTTTCGTTCGTCTGGCGTACAGTGGGACAGTTGCACAATACGCTTATCTGAGCCAAATATACACAGGCGCAATGCGTTATATTAAAACGTGAATCAGTCGACATTGGAATGCACTGCAACAACTTTTGATTTAAAACGTGGAGGATAGTAAGATTCTATTCATGAAAATCGATTATTTGGGGTAGGGATCTTTTAAGGTAAAAAAAATTACGTTTTGTCGTTTCGTGTTTGTTGATGAGCAAAAAAAAGCGAAATTGCAGTAAGTTGAATTTGAATTTCCATTGCGGACATACCAGCACAAGTGAGCATGAATTGATACTGAACGATCGGATACTTAAAGTGTATAAGATGGCTGTAGGTATTGCAGCTGAGAGTATGCAACATATTTTATATAAACATTTGTACATGGAAAAGTTATACGCTTGACCATAAGCGCAACTGTAGTTACCCTGCAAACTACTATTCCATCCACTCTTCGGATCGGGTCTCAAGCTAACATTATTGGATTTAAAGCCTAAACACAGGATATTACCGGAACAAACGCCCATTTTAAAGGCGTAAAGAAAACCTATTATATGCAAGAGATAGAATGTGTAACACGTTCGATAATATTTATTAAGCTAAAAAAATTGTCTCAAGTAATATAATGCCTATTTGGCAAAAAAATATTTTTTTTCCATAAAACTACTCCCGTAGACTGCATTAACCTATGCTACATTTCATGCCTATGGTTGCGGGGTGTATAAATATTTATTGCCTTAATATGAATTTATGTGCTGCATCCCTTCGATATGTGTTGCTTCCTTGCACAATGGCTGCCTCGTCTTCGTTGGCAAGCTACCAGCACTGCATTTAAATACCATGTTCGTAGTTCAGACCAAAAGACACTTGACAATTTAATAAAGACATTTTTGTACAAATTAAACACAAATTTCATTAGCCTCAACCTACTCTTGTACTGTGGGCAAAGCATTTTAAAAATCAAGTACGCTGATGAAATTAAATTTCCCCGAAAAACTCTTTTAATATGTAGGTTAGTGCAGTGGGTAGCACTTTTGATGCCTCGCTTGCTCTCAACACAATTTAAAGTACTTTTTGTGGTTTCAAAACCTTCATATTAACCCGTAGTGCTACAAGTCCAAAAAGCTAATGAAAGTGTTGTTGTTGCTATCCTTACTAGGGTGCTGCTCGATGCATGCCATAAATGGAACAACGTTTTGACAATTTGCCTTTTGAGTGTCTTGTTCCATACACACAAACCATACACTCCTACACCCATACACTCATAGAATATATTCACACCATACAACTATGGGCATGTTTGAGTTTTGAGGCAGCGCACAAAGTAATTAAAGCAAATTGGCATTTTACCAAAATGCGCTTTACGTGGCGTATACATACGTAGTGGCTATGTATACGACTGTGTATCTGCACATGTGTGTATCTGTGACTGTTAACAGCGTGGCTTTTTAGCTATTAGCACGCACCAAAAGGTAATACACTTGCTTTTATTAATTTATTAACATAACGTATACGCTACGTATGCACATTTGTAGGACAAATTGATTTTACTTACTGTAAGTACACTGAGAGAATAACAGACATAACAGAAGCTCATCAGTTAATTAATGAATTAATTTATTTATGAAAAATATGGCGTATACGCCATGTATGCAACAAAGTACATTAAATTGAAAGTAAACACACTAAGAAACTGGGTAGTGTTAAAACCATAAAGCTGTTTTTCTCAGAATAAAACATATACGGCCAAATTGCAGATTTCAACGTACACATAGTAGGATTTCCCGGAATTATTTTAGGCACTAATGGAAATGAAATTTTTTAAGGAATAAAAAACATGTTTGTTTTATGTATTTTGATAGTTTAAATTGTTTTAGTGGGTCTACTTTATAGTACTTGGTAAAGTTTTTTTTTTGTGTTGACCATCTAATTCTAAAGCACAAGTAACATATGATCTAATCCGTGCTGCATACTTCGGGTATTTGCATGCAGTTCCTTCACTGGCTTCATAACTTAAGTGCTACAAATTCGTTTATGGTCATAGTCAGGACATAAAAGAGTCTATTGATGATTAGTTTGATTAAATAATTTACTTCAGCAATACAATCTTTTTGTATACACAACGGTTGACGTTACTAAAGGTACAGTAGAACTAAGTCAAACGAAGCTGACCCATTTTACAGCACATAATTATTTGAACACTAAGCTTTGAAGTGTGCTTTAAAAAAAGTCATTTAACATTTTTCAAATCCACAAATTAATTACTTCTTTTCTAAATATTTGCATAAAACCCAAGTAAACTAACTTCATTTAAGACAATATTTTTTGCTCAGTGTGATTGCAAACAGACCTTGCTGGAATTTCCCCTAAAAATGAGTTTGTATTTCTCTATGTTTGTGCCCTTTATATCAGCTAATAATCCAATGCCCTTCCATGACATTTGCTTATGGGCATCTTTTTCTGGTCATTTGTGGCTCATTTGAACTCTCCAAATTGTGTCTTGTTTTATAGCCTCATCAAGCTGTCGCTGAATTTATAATATGCTCATAAAAGTCTATTGCCAAACTGATAAAATACATTAGCCTTTATGGCTTTAAGTTTCAAACAGTTTTTTTTCAATTGGCCATATTGTTAATTTTATTTAGTTTTGTAAACATTAAAGCGTATATTAATGCAAAGGTTATGGCCAGTATATGTTAAACAGAAGCTTTAATAGTCGCAAAAAGTTTTCGCATTCTGGATAGCTAGCTCATGCTGCACGGCTTTACATTTTAAACAAGTTTTCTGTGTCGTTTGCATAAATGCATTTTCACGTCCATTTAGCAAGAGGTCGCCATTTTTATACACTGCAACTAAAGGCATAAAGTGTATTCTAAATTTGTGCAATGTTTGCTACAGGCAGAAGGAGTCATGTCCGATGACGAGTTTTTATCATCGCCTCCTTTCGTCTGCTTGCATATTAAGACGCCTAAGACCATATGACTTTGATTATCCAAAAATCGAGCACAAAAAGCTCCTAATCTGTCTTCAGTTAATGTTTTTTTTTTTAATTTTATTTTAAACGCTGTAATATATAAGCTGGTTGTTTTAAGTTGCCTATATAGCGTTTTTGTCTATGCATACCCCAAGCGGCAGAGAAAAAACAATGTTTTCATCGGAAACTGCCTACATGCAAAAAAAAAAAACCAAACGACGATGGCGTTAGTATACAGTATACAGTTCACTATATGAAATAAGGTAAGGGTATAAAAAGGCACAGGGTATACCACGCAATCGACTGTAACACATTTTTTTATTTATTTAAATTTGTATTTTTTTTTTATGTACAGTCGCCATGCTAAACAGATTTACACCTTGGCATAAAGCGACATTTGCAAGCTCAACCGAAAATTGCAATGCAAATATGCAAATGACAACAGTTGCAACAGCAACAAAAATCAACAAAAACAACTAAAAGGTTTTTTTTTTGTGGCATTAAAATAAAAAAAAATGGCGGTCGGTTTCGTCGGTCGACGTCGACTTTGAGATACCCTGTGCTGTCACCACATTATAAGCCAACTTATTATCTGCCATTTAGAAAAAGTGTCCAGATCTGTGACTAGAACCAATGATTTCAAGACTTGAGGCTAAGATTCACAAACTCACTAAGAACAAACTCGAGCCGACTTGAACCTCCAAACTACTACATTGAGGCTATCTACGACATTTATGGTCCGCACTCTAAAATTATTTGGGGGTGAAAGGAGCAAATGAGCATAAATCTAAAGTTAGCTAATCCTACATATTTTAATACCCAAGATAAAGCATTCTCAAGACATTTCCATAACAAATTTTGTTGTTCTGTTGATTATATAGCAGTTAAATTTAGCTACGCCTTTTCTATGTTACAAACATTTCGTCCAACTTGGTGTATCCCTAAGCTTAGAGAAAAAAAGTCAGCCATTGCAAGTGGCAGCTAGTTAAATTAGGGAATATTTTTGCATATTCCATGTACAATGTCAAAGGTTCTCCAAGTCATGGCAAATGCTTAAATTTTTTAGCACTCTCTTCAAATAGCTTTCAGAAAACTAATTTTGGTTTTTACGAAAGAAAATGAAGTTGTTGCGGTGAGCGTATACTTGTTTGTACCACTGTGTGTATGCAGGCGTTCTAATGTACAAACGTGTTGAGCATCAGCAAGCTGAGCACATAGCCATGTACTCTAAGCCACGTCAAGAGCAGCTGCTGCTGCATTAATGGCAGAATGGGAGGCTATGAGTATGCTTCAATACATGCAACTAAGGAGCATGTACCTCGGTGTATGTGTGTGCGTGTATATTTGCATTGTCGTTGTTTACGTGCTGGCGCGCTTATCAGGCACATTCATTGCGCTATTATTATTTTCTTTTTTTCTTGCTGTCAAAATTATTGCGGCAAGCTACTTAAAATGCACTTGGAGCAGCATACGCTGCGTATACGTGTTATCGTTTAACGTGTAGACGTTTAAAATATTTGCAATGCATTTAATGTCAATAATACTATGGCCAAGCCAGTATGGCAAAATCTATATTAAACAGCGCCAAGTGGAAAACGATTTATGCTGTCAGATTTAAGGACGCCCATTGCTAAACTTTACCCGTTGCCTCTGGCATATAACAACTACGCAGAAGCTTTACTTGGCATCAGACATGGCATATGATGCCTTGGATATACACAGATACGCAGTAAAACTGGTATTTTGTTGGGCGTTTGGGTAAGGCATCTTAGGCATCTAGGTTGGTTTGGCCTAAACATCGCTTTACAACTGCCAAGCCAGCACATCCGGTTTCCGTTCGTTGTGCACATTGTCGTAGTCATATAAGATATTGTCGCATACTTACTTGTTTATGTGCGCACAAAAGTTGCAATGTTCTTGAATACTCGAAAATCGTAAGTATAAACTGTACCTTAGATAGCAGCGATTGAGCCATGTGCGTCCCTATGGATGTGTCAATTTCAATACAGAGGAAGTTTCTCGATTTATGCTGACTGTGCATCGTCAGCCATTCCCGTTCCTCTGTTCGATAATATCCACACTTATATAGCTACTCGGCTAAGCTTATGAATAGAATAGATTTTTATCACTTATATACCGCTATCCATTGATTCATTTATCGCTTTTAAATATTTATATTGGGTCCGCACCTTTTTCACTTTTTATACTAAAATGCATTTGGTTAATGAGTGCCAAAATTCCAATAAAGTTTGAAAATAAAGAAAGTAAATAACTACTTTGAAATCAAATATGCCTAATGGCTTTCAGGTTTGCTGCCTTATTTCCTGTAGATCTACAGTGTTATGGCTCTGGTATATTTAAAAAAAATAAATAAACAGATTTTGTTGGTTCAGAAGCTCACTCGAACTCGTTTGTTCACTTGAACCTTAGTACAGGCTGAAAAACGATGTTTGCTGGAAAAAATACTTAGTTGATAAATCTATACTAAAACCGAGTTTTCGTATTCGGACCACCAATGTGGTTGGTGCGGTTTTTGCATAATTCTCTTATTAGTATAGATCGTAGAGTTATGCTTTGGAGGTATTAGTTGTTGGCAATACAATTATCAATTGAATTATCAATCAAATTATAAGGACTCATTTTGTAGATAATTCAACTTTCAATTTTCAATTTATTGCATCTTCATTTTGTTATATACGGCTTATGCTATTAATATACATATTTCTTAAGAGATCAAGACCCCAGTCTACTTTCTACTTTGTTTAATTATTATTGTTCTATAACTACGTAAATTTCAGGGAAAATTTAGAAAGGAGAAGAAACCCATACTGTTAATAAAAACTTAAAGAAAAAAAAAAACTAAACTGATTGCAGTTTGAGTAATTCATAAAAGTTAAGGGTCAGTCGGGCTCGTCTGTCTGAAATCATTTGGATATTTGCTTTATAGTGCAGATCTGAGGTGTGATGGAGCCAAGGAAGCTTAAAAATCATTTTTAAAAGTTTGTTTTGGATAGTTTGAAGTTTCTTTTTTTTTTAGACAATAAATACTTTTAAATATCATTTGGATATGTTTGGGGAAAGACCTACCGATTGTATGGTAATTGCAGATTATTCGAAAAACCCTTAAACCAATTTCCACTCTTTGAATATTAAATAGTTATTTTGCTCGACCTTAATATTCTTTTTCATAGTATCAATATTTTATAAAATTAAAGGCTATATACCTGAAAAAAAAAATTTTTATAGACATTCATTAGATCGCCGGTTATTTTTGTAAAATTTTTGTTTTTTATAATTTTCTTCACTATTATTTGATATATAAATAGATGTTTTCTTATTCCTTTCACATGATACACAACGTGTTTTTAAACATTGTTTATTAAACGTAATCTATCTTCAAGGTCACTTTCTAAATCAAATTTATAAATCTCATTTAATTGACACTTCTGTATGCACTTTAAGTATGCTTATGTAGATCATAATTGGTTGAGTCTCAAATTACATATCCAGTTGCTATCAGTTCTTACTCGTTTTATAGTTATGAAATTAGATGACCTTTCTAATGTTTGAGCTTAGAAGGTATTTATTTCCAACCTCAATTATATTTTACTCTTTAAAATTCCCTCGCATGTATTGCTAAATCTCGTAGGCAACAATAAAAGTGTAAAGTTTTTGGGCAAATTATCTCTAAGATTTCATAAAATAGCCCTAATCCATGTAAAGCATTCTTATTAATAAACAAACTTTCAAATAACGTTTTTTAAAAATTTTTTATTTATTTGAAAATTTAAAAAAATAAACATTATGTTAAAAAAAAAAAAAATTTTTTATTAAATAGCAAGGTAATATTTTTTGTTACAAAAAGTAAAATAATAAAATCAAACTTAGCATAATGTACTATTTAGGTACAACAACAAAGAAAATTCACATTGAGGTCCGTCGAAAAACTTCAGATAAAATTCGATAAGTTATCGGATCTGATATATATTCGCATGTTCTATTCCAATTATTGAAAATGTCGTTTTAGTTGAATTAGATGTACCAAGGTACACTTATTTATATAAATTCCCTGCATATTTTTAGACAAACATGAAAAGATAATTCCAAATTTTCCTACCTTATAAACGCAGTTTTTGCCTACTTCCCTACACGTTTCTTGGCCCTGCGCTGCAATGCCTTGACTGCGCTGTCATGTTGATGTTACTTCAGGTAATATCATTTAGTGAAGGCGCAAAAAACTAGCTCACAAAGAGCATCTGCAACAGCAATCGTAGTTCCACCCACACACACACACACACATACATACATATACACTTATATACTTCTATAAAACACGCAAACTTGCACACGAATATGTTAGAAAAATATTATCTCGTTACAATGTGAAAAGTATCTGCACCCCCATGCTTACATCTGTATAAGTGTATCTATAGTTTGTAGTATGTGAGCTTGTGGTGTGCCCTTGGCTTATGAGCGGAAGTACGTGTCGCACGTTGAAAAGAAAGTAACGGACACAGAAAGCAACGAAAAATAAAGAAAGAAACCTACGAAGAAAAAAAGTAGCTACATGAGCAAAAAGAGATGTTTAAATTTGATTTCAAGTGCTGTTCTCGTTTTGATGGCAAAATAAGTGAAAGCGTGTGGAACTAGTTTACATGCTCGCTCTTTGCTTTTGCTCTTTAAAAACTTTAAGGAAAATTTTTGCATTAAATTTGCCATTTAACCTCAATGGAAATTTTTTGAGAAGCTGGAAAAATGCTCAAATTTTTTTGGAATTTACATTAAATAACATAATTAATACTTTTTGATACAGCGCATTGAAATGCTCATAACGTTTGCACACGAGCATCTTTTGAACAGAAAATTTTATGGTATGATGTTTTTACCCACACTCTCTTTTGTAACCTTAATTTTTGACTAAGACTTATCAGCTTGATATAATCGCATTTAGTTTTTGAAAATCGCTATAAATTTCAACTGCTATGGGAAATACGGGCTTAATATGTAAAATACTACCATTTCTTTATGGGTGACTGCCAATTCTATGATTTTGATATAAATTCAGAATTTATTAGTTGGAAATTTAAATTATGATTATATTTTACCATGGTAACAAGAGTTAATGGGTTAGCCTTATAAAGTATACTTGCAATCCAATAATAAACAATTATTCACCATTATATTCATATGATAATTTTAAGAATCTCAGCATTAATTTAAGTACACTATTTATTTTGTTTAAGAAAAATTAGAATTCTTCAAAAAAAGAAACAGAATAATCCCTTTAAAGTGCCCGAATTTTCTTTCAGTTCAATACCAAATTTTCTTTATTTAAGAATATCCGAAATCAAAGCAGTTGTGTAAATTGTAATTCTTGTTTTGACATTAAGAATCAAGAAAAGTTTAGCCTCACATAACAATCAGTACAAAATTTATTCGCACACCCTTAACTTGTTATACGACTATATCTTCTTTACAGGAAGTTCGATTAGCAAATGGTTTTAAAATGGTCTTCTGAAGTTTTTGTAGAGTATAGGTAGCTTTTAGGGTGTAGGTAAAAAAAACGCTACAAATAGAGGTACTAAAAAATACCAATATTCAGCATCGCTCAATTTCGATTATTTGTCGGGTCAACGTTTACTGAATATTGCGGCAAACTCTTCTTTGACAAGACAAACTATTTCAATACATTTTTTTTCATGGAAAATGTTGTTCTTTTCTTAATTTTATTTTAAAATTTTAAGTGATCGGCCGTTTTTGAAAAATAAAAATTATCAAAAATTGTCGTAATCTGTAATTAAAACAGTGACGCTTATTTTATTTATCTAATGTTAGTTATAGTTCCCAAGACATTTTAATGGGACATTTTATTAGAATGAAAAGATAACACAGGATTAGAAAAAAAAATTCTTCTGAACATTACATATGATTTTAAGCCCCATATGGATTTTAACCCGCTGAATCCGAATCCGAATCCAAAATCAAAAACCCCAACACTCAAGGGTTCCGAGATAAACTAAAAAAATCCCAAAAAGCAAGTTATATTCGAGGCTATCTCTGAAACATGACGTGCTGGGTTTCTTTGACGTTGGTTTCGAATTCAGCGTCCCAAAAAACAAATTTTCGTTTTGGCATTTTATGAAAAATTTTAGACGGCTGGCTGTTACATAATAATAATAAAAAAAAACTGCACTGCAACCTGAGATTGTCATCACATATTGACTTAAAATAAATATTAAAAAAAAAAAAAAAAACATACAATCCATGGGTAAAGAGTATCCCAATGTCCGACCCCATCCATAAAAAATTTTCAATTGGACTGCAAGTATATGTTAATTGTGGTGCTCTAAAGGAAAGTTTTACTCTATTAAATCAAATTTAATTTAACTGACAGTTAGCAATAACAAACTAATTCAATCTTATCTAGCGCTAGCAGAACAAAAGAGAGAAGAGAGTGACAAAAAATAAAGCGAATCGTTCTTGCTTAAGGGCGGCTCTGACTGCCGCTGTGCTCTTATAAAACTGAGGAGAGGGAGAGTAATAATAAGCTTGTCAGAGCAAAGCAGCAGTCAGTCAGTGATCAAATGAGCTACGCTACAGACGCGACTCTGCGCTTGTTACCTTATCTGATAATATATGTATTTATGTGCATATATCTAAAGTCGCATAAAACAACAACTGCAACAAGTGTTGATGCTTATCAGAACTTGAAAAAATACTAAAAACCACAACAACAACAACTGTTTCTTTTATTTTTTGTTAAAATATGTTGATATAGCTGTAAACTTGCATTGTTTGCGGTTACAGTTAAGCGCTTATCAAAGTGGTGCTAAAAAAAAAAAACAATCGAGTATAAAAAGCAGCGCTACTAGAAACACTTTGAACATACGGCTAATGCAAGACAACAAGGCTAAGCCACTTGATTTATAGAGTTATAAAATTCAACATGGTGCAGGTAAAGGAAGATGTTTTTGCCACTGCGGCAGTAAATCCATTTACCAAACAAACGGAACCCATACGACGCTTTACTCTCACTAATGGAGAGCAAATGTCGGTGCAAGTCATCACGCTGGGTGCCACTATAACCACAATAAAGGTGCCCAATGCTACGGGCCAAATTGAAGATGTGGTGCTGGGCTTTGATGATTTGGCTGGGTATCAGAGTGAGCGTAATCCTTACTTTGGTGCAACAGTCGGACGTGTGTGCAATCGTGTGGGCAATGGTAGTTTCCAGCTGGATGGCAAACTAGTACAGGTGACGCGTAACTTGAATAACAAACATCAGCTGCATGGAGGACTTGTGGGTTTTAATAAGGCCCATTGGCAGGTGCAGGCTGTGCATGTCGATGGCGTTACAATGATGCACACAAATCCCGATGGCCATGAAGGCTATCCTGGCGAAGTACACAGCACCGTAAACTTTACACTTACTGAGGATAATTGCCTACATGTGCGCATGGAGGCTACAACCAACAAACCAACTGCCGTTAATCTTACCAATCATAGCTATTTTAATCTGGCCGGACACAATGCCGGACCGGAAGGCATTTATGCTCATAACATTGAGATAAATGCCTATGGCATTACCGAAACGGACGCGGATGCAATACCCACTGGCCATATCAAGTCAGTGGAAGGCACTGCTTATGATTTGCGTGGGCTTGGTAATCTGGGAAAGCGATTAAAGCAGCTGCTGCCTGTAAATGGCTATGATGATAACTTTTGCGTTAAGTGGCAACCGCCGCAGGCTGTAACCAAAATTGCCAAGGTCACACATCCAGCTAGTGGGCGCTGGCTGGAGATTGCCAGCAATCAACCGGGCGTACAATTGTATACCTCCAATTTTATGCCAGATGTGGCTCGTGGTGAGACGCCCATTGCTGGCAAGGCAGGTGCTGGCTATATAAAGCAGGGCGCATTCTGTTTAGAAACTCAAAAGTTTCCCGATGCACCCAATCATGACGATTTTCCCTCGATCATATTGCGTCCCGGTGAGACTTATAATCATGAGGTTATCTATAAGTTTGGTGCTTGCGCTGGCTGTGTCGAGCACTAAGTGCTATCATATATCTCAAGAGCAATAGCAACAATCATAACGATGACAGTTCTGAATCAACCTGTGAGTTTTTTTTTATAGTTTCGAATATTTGATTGATTAATGGAAACTACTTGGTCTGAAAAAATAAAACGATCTTTACACACATAAATAAAAAAAAAACAAATTGATTTTAAATAATACATATGTGTATACCCGCTCAAAAGCCATCAGAGGTTACAAGAGGATAAGAAGACCTGCTGCTGCGACAAGCTGGAACCGTTTTTTAGATGCTACAAAATTGAGACCTTAGAGAAATTGTCGACGGTAAGAGAGCAGATTGGAAGATATAGAGAAAAAAATCGCATGGCTCCATAACAAATTTATAGAGAAATGGATGCCAGTCATTAGCCTTCTTTATAAATTGTACCTTTAGCTGAAAAAAATGGTTAAAATTATGTATCTTTATAATAGTTTTATACAAAACTCTGTATACTTACTGTGCCATCGGGTAGCGTGCGCAATATTCTAACCTCAATGCTCTGTTGATTGCTCTCCCGACTGATAGCCTTGACATCGCATTGTTCAAACACACCCCAAGCAGGATCGTAAAGTTTACAGTTCAAAGATTTAAACTTAACTACTCTAAAATTTCTAGCCTTTTTTAAAAAGTACTTATAGTAAAACGTCACTTTAAAGTACATATATGTATGTTTTTAAGACTTACGTGTTCATTTTCAAGTAGAAGAATTGCCAAAAGCAATATTAACAACGGCATGACAAAATCCGTTTTCCGTAATTATATAATAATTTGTGTTATACAGTCAGCAATATTTCTGTTTGAATTAACTTTCGCAGAATTATAATGAATGTTTGATGTACGCAATTGATTTATAATTGAACAATTTGCAAAGCATGCATACTGCAAATTATAGTGTGAGAAGGCAATTTAAAACTTAAAGCAAATTGTGTTTTGTTTAAAATAACAAAATAAAATGACGGGCACAATAGATTGTTCTTTCCAATAATTAAAATATTTAGGTTTAGGTTTTTATAAGTATATGTGTTTTCAATGTATTTGATGCTTGTTGCAGTGGCCGTATATTCTACAAGTGCAATAGAAAAGAGATCTTAATGCCGGCTTGCATTGAGTTTTTATAAGCTTATGTTGCTAACATTTTGTGTACTCTATGTTAAAAGTTAATGTTGATTTACATTTATTAATAATGGGTATAAAGATGTACTGCGACCCAAATGGATCTATTGTACCCACTTCACGGCTCAGAGCTCTCCCAACAGTCCAATGGCCTGCACATATTCCAGTATTTTGATTGGACTGAGGGTAACAACGATCTCCGGTGGGAGAACGTACATGCCCAGAAACTTGTTTCTTTTGCTGATGAGGGCCATGCATTCACATAGTAAATGTATTGAAGTTTCTTCCTCCATGCTGCAGAAGCGACATAGTCCACGATCCGCTATGCCAATTTTATTTAAGTGGCTGCGGAGCCTACAATGTGCCGTCAAGAGGCCCGTCAGGATCCTCACGGTATTTTTCCCGTGAGTTATCATGGTGCGCATTGCTCCTGTCATACATATGCAGGCCATTCTTTGTAGTTTCTGCAATTTTGTTTTGGTCGTGCTAAAGCGCGCCCTGCTGCTCCAGGCTATTGCCTGCTTGATTTACATTGGTGCAGTTGACTTACATTTATGTTTAGCTTAGTATTAATGTATTAGTGTTTAACAGATTTAGACTTATGCTATGTTTGCGTTGTTTTAACTTAAATTATATTATACTTAGTTGTTAGGCTCCAACAAATAATATCACTAGGGTCAACCAAATAACGCGCAGTAGTTCAAGAGTTGGTCAAGGTTTTTGGTGATGTATTGAAATTGATTTTGTAGGGTATGTTGCAGCCAACATATTTTAAAGTGGTTTTTGCTTTTTTTTTTTGGGGGGGACCTCAATATCCTCGTTATGCCAGTAGAATTCTCCTAATTCATCTTCCTTCATGGAAAAATCGGGAATCCTATGCTATTTTTCAGCATAAACTTATAGCTGGTTAAATTAATTCCCCTTTTCTACTCCGGCGACTTAGCTTTAACATTCCTCCTATAGAAATCTTGTACCCTAATCTCTTAAGAGAAACGGACGGAAACGTTCCTTCTAAATATTTCTTGCACCAAAGCCAATAAGAAAGAAGTGTTGAATTTAATATGTTAACATCAATTGATATATAAATATATAATATTTATTTATTTTTTATTTATATAATTATAAAGTATAAGTTAATTCTAAGTTATAAAAGGTTTGTAGCCAGAGCAATGTAGGCCTTCTGGCTGAATAAATGAATTATACATTGTTTTAAGTTTTTGAAATAGAGCAAAAATCAAATTAATCAAAGCCATTGTTATCTAAATTTATTAACCAGTTGCAGAGAGAAATTTGCTAATGGCACATGTGCCGTTTCTTCCTTTCAATAATTTTTTTATATTTTCTTTAGGATTAATGAAGCATAAGTAATACAAACAGTCAAGCACACCTTCGAAGACGATTTCTTTTAAGTTTCGGCAACATACACCTAGATTCAAGATTCGTCATCTGTTATGATTATATATGTCAATCAATCATCTTTTGAAACACACGGTTGTTTTAATGCCACAACAAGTCATTTGTGAATTTTTAATTAAGACATCGATAGCTTTGACGGTCCAATTCCATATTGTGCGAGCTAAAATTAAAATTTCCAAGTACTTTTCAGTTTGAAAACATCTAACTTTACGATTCGGATGTCCGGTTCCAGCTGGCTACATAATATATAAAATGAAACCCGACTACATGCCCAATACCTTTTTATTTACTTTTTTCCAAACCAATGAAAAAAAAAATATAATGTTATATATGGCATAATCACTGTAAGAGCCAGTGATGTTAAACGAACCTAAAAATATGTCTTTGCGGTACACAAAAACTCGCAATTCATATTCTCCAGTATCTGGTACCAAAGACTTAAGCACAAGTTGTTCGCCAACCTGTAAGAAAGGATTTTAAAACCCAAAAACCTCTACAACTTCGTATAAGCTTACCATATATGGACATGTATGGATTTTGCTAAGATATGGTTCTATAAAGGTAGCCGCTATTCTAAGCAAAGGAAACCGCTTACGATTTTTTAAAAAATCGCACGGATTAAATTCAAAGTCGTACAAAAAAGGACGCCAACCATTTGCCTTTTTGAAAATTTGCACATGTGCCTACGAGTATATGAAAAATTTGGTTATAAATTCATTAGTTGCATTGGAAAACTGCTTACCCAACCACCAGTTGCAGTGCGGTTGAATTCCAGCTTTCAGATAAGTATATTCAATCATTAATATGGATATGATTTTGGATAATGCGAAATTTAATATGCGGAACTTTCGAAAAAATCTAATCAAATTATCAATATAATTTCAAAAGTAATTATATATTTCTGAGTATACCTGAATAAGATATTAGAATTTTTTTGGATTCTACAGTTCAACTGGCTGATTCAATTTTTCGTAGCTCACAAAATGTCAAAATTTTGCAAAGCAGAAGTCAGGTTTGATCTGGTTTTATAGGGATAACATGTTTCCAATGCACAAAATGGCATATCTCCTTAATATACAAGTGCAGGGAAGCTTACAATTTGTCGTCGAAATTCACAAATTTTTTTTGTCACGTAGTCGAATTACCTTTTTATTTTTACTCGGTTTTTTAGGGAAATGTCGACCTTTGCATTTTTTTTGATACCCTGTACCGTATGGTACAAAGGGTATATTAAGTTTGTGCAAGCCGAAAATGTATGTAACATACAGAAGAAGACGTCGGAGACCCCCATGTTACCTTAAGTATGATCAGAGATGGTAAGAGCAAGAGCAACCAAATGTTCAGATTAGATGCGTTATTATGTCAGGGGAGACAAGTTTATTTTATATATTTGATATCGGGGATATATTATATATATGTTTCAGAGGACCTCGAAAAAAAACAAAAAGTTTTAGATAGATAATTCGTTTGTTTATGAAAATTTCGATGCCGAATTTGGCACTCGGAAGATTTTGTTAGTTCCCAATCAGTGTACCAAAGTTGGGATACCCGACTTTAACGTTCGCCATCTTTTATAAAGTACCTCGCACTCGAAATCGATTCAAAAAATATATATGTAAATTAACTCTCTTAGGCAATTACGACATATGACGTCATTAAATCTTTATTACATTCAGTAAATGCTTAAAGTGTCGTAAATGATTTCGCGAAATCTAAAAGATTCCACATTTATACAAATATTCTGCTGAAACATGTGCCCTTTTGCATACAAATAAAACTGCATAGTTTTTATTTTGCAAATATATACTTTAAAAGTAAATTCATTTTATTTGAAATATTTCCTGGAAACTGAAGAAGTACAGCTTGCTTTATTTCACAGCCTTTGATTTCTCAAGCGTGTCTCGTTTACTCAGCCGTATTTCTCTCAGTCACAACCCCAAGAACAATAACAGCGGCAACACATATGTATGAATGCATATATTTTAAGCGTATGACCGACTGTAAGATACCCTTCAAAAGAAAGTAGGCATGTTCACTTAATGAAAGAAATTTAATAAGGGTTGCAAGGTTTGTATTGAGAAAAAGTCAACTAGTAATGTGACACCACTTTGGAAAAGTTTTCTTAGGGCAAGGTAATAACAATTTGGAGTTATAGCGCCAGGAGAGGTTTATAACACCTTACTTTGCCAAACTTATTATTATTATTATTATAAAGCCTTATATTATAATCAAATTCGATAAATATAAATAAAATATTCTTGAAAATAAATTAAATGACCTTATATATGTGTTCTTTGGTAATTTTTTACTAGGTTTGGGAACCACATTAATGGAAAAGGGATTTTGTGAGCATAAAGTGCAACTGTTGGAAAAATTTCTTCTGCATCCAGACGCGGAACATACAAGCATGGGTCAATCACTTCTCTAGGTTACTTAGATATAACTTAAATATGGTCTTTCATGCCTGCTTAAGCCTGTTTGGGACATTGCAAAAATCTATAATACCCTTGACCCTAAGGGGAATAGGGTATTTCAAACAACAACTGAGAGCGTAAAATAAATGAGAGCGTTACGCTTGACTCTACTTGGTACTCACTTAATTATTGCATAAGAAAACTTAAACAGAGGCACCAGGCGCTCCACTTGGTTTGGCCCAAGTTGCACTGACGTTCTCTTGAGAGCGGCATTTTGGCAGCACACATGAAATTGCAGCTGAAACAACAAACTTTGCCAGACCTTACTCTTTTTTGTGTGTTCTCTTATACTGACATATTAAATGTTTAAGCCGGCAGTGAAATGCGCTCGTGCAGAAGACCCCAAGTTGAGTTAATTAACTCTAACCCCGAAAATATCAATAAAAATATTTGAAGGCGGCTAAAAGGCAAGCAAAATTTTTTATGTGGCATCTCACCTAAGCTAATGCTGAATGGCCATTTTGAGCGGCTAACAGAATTCGTTGCGTAGGATGGAATGCAGCAGTCAAAGGCGTCTGTAAATTTATCTTAAAGGGTGTCTTCAAGGGTATGTTTGTTAATTTCATTGTTTTTACTAATAGTGTGGTATGTGAAAAGTCTGGAAGAAACCCTTGAAATAAACCCTTTATTAGGCTTAATCGCCCAGGATGGATTTGTGTTATTTACTCCTTAACTTTCTCAGGATAATGCTAGGACATTTGCTTTACGCAATCGAAAAGTTGATGTAGTCTTCGTTTTACACGTGCCTAAAACTTGATTTCCTGAACACGATTTTTTACAAGTAGGTAATGCACAAATATTACACAAAGATTATAATCTATTATAGTATTTACTATTAAAAAATATACTATGTCCGCCTGGAAATTTTACTACTCGCTAAAACCTTTAAATTTATTACTTGGTTTGTATCTGTTTTAAATTATAATTAGTTAAATTTATTTATTTTGTGAATTCCTTTTTTTGGATTTAGCGCGTATGTAGCAAGACAAAAATTTGTAATTTAAGTTGCAATTAAGAAGGCTCTATGCTTCACTTAGGAATCAAGAATATAAGGAGTAGTAATTCTCATCGAATTTTGCATTGCAGAAGCTCAGAGACTGGACTAAATGGCCTTACCGTGAAAATAGCGCCAGAAAAAATTTGAATTCCGAATAGCTTATCTTTCGTAATAACAGACGAGGCCGGTGTTGACTATCGACGGACCCAATAATATATTTATTTTTTGTCGCTTACAAGGATTAAACCATTCTATCTATGTTCACTCACATGCGTTTGTAATCATTTTTGAAACAGTCATGCTTTAAATTACCGCGGGCTATCGAATTAAATGTAACCCTAATTATTTATGATTTTAGCCGCGTCGAATGCAATTTTATAAAAATATTACGTATACGCTGAAACATACTCCCACGAGTAGTATTAACTTTTTCAGTTGACATTTCAATTGTTGCCTAAATAATTTGCGCCCTAATTATGTTTAAAGCCAAGAGCAGTGAAGTAGATATTACAACAGCCAAGAGCCAGTGTTACCTGCCGGCCACTTCCGGCTCCGGCGACAAGTTGTGCGCTTCCGATTGGCTTTTTGTGCTTGTTTGTGCCAACGGCAAGGCAATTAAGGCTTACAATTTATATAAGCCCTACTATATTGTTGCCGTTATCGGAGTGTTAAACACAGACAACTGCCAGAATGGTAGTCTGGCTTAGCTATACTTTGCAACTGTTGGCTCTGGCATTTCAGCATTTGCGGCCATTTTTCATTAAATTTACCGCATTTTATCTACGGCATGTTTTACCGCAATTTTTTTTATGGTCGTTGCTACCCCTTTGGTAATCCCTTTTGCTTTGCTTATTTCGTTATCATTATCCTGCTGTTCTTGGAAGCAAGAGCTCTTAATTTGCAGCTAACCGGCCTGTCTTTATACACTGTATCTGTAGGGTGAAGGTATAAGGTCATAAGTTCTGTGTGCCCAAATGCTTGGCATCACCTAGAGAGGTAAGGGTTTTGCGTTCGTCTGCTGGTTCGTATGAACCTAGATCTCGGGAACCGTATAAGCTATAGAGACCAACATTTATCACAAATTCTGTTCGTAGGAAAAGTTTCTTTATTCAGGTCCTTATCTTACACCGCCCTCCCTTAGTAGAATTTAACAGCACATTAGATCTTCTTTCCTATAAGCCTAATCAAAAACTAAACAACTTCCCTCAAATATGTATACAGTCCCCAACATAGCGTATTTCTTTGTGACAGTGGATGCAGTGTATTTCACTTTCGAGCACCGCCACAACAAATACAATTTTTTTTTTTTTGTAAGTTGTCCTGGCAGCGGCACATAATTAAATTATCCTGCAATTGGCTGCTAAGTGCACAGGCATTCGTTTATGTAGAAATTGTTGTGGGCATTAAAAGTCCTGTAGTCCTTAAAACCCATGTACCTAATTTCGTTTTTATTTATTGACTGTTCCTTTCTGTTACAGCCTGTCCTTTATTCCGCTTGTGCTGTCCTAATTATTATCTCAAAATAAACTTTTTTCGCTAATCCAGAGACCCAAAATAAAAACAAACAAAATAAATAAAGGAAGAAGTCAATAACTTTGAAGGGCCTTAATTATTTGTGTGCACAGTTTGTTTGCCACTGGCAAATAAAGTTTTTAGGCGCGGTCGCGTCTGTAGGCCTGACCCATTTGGCAGGCGCTCAAGAGCTGTCCAAAATCTGAGTGCTCCAACAAAGCCATGAAAAAGGCAAAACACTTTGGCTAAGCACAAAATCATTTTGTCATACCACTTGCTGTGACAAAACTTGTTGGCCAAAAAAGTTTATAATCACGCACGCATATATAAAGACATTTGAGGATACAGTGGAAACTCGCAAAATGTTATATTAAATGAATTCAATGTAAAATTTTATTTTAAGACATACATAAATAACTGACAGAGATACCGCCTACAGACGACGATTTTAGCATATACTCGTTACATTCGCTGTCATGTTATTATGATGGTTCTTCTTTCAAATCCTTTGCAGAAACTGAAGGACATAAAATATAAATTGTTGAACACCGAACATTTCCACCAGCGACCAGCTCTTCGCACAGCGCCAAATCCTAGAGAAGACTCATGAAAATCCCCAGGCACCAGGCTGCTTTCGATAGTTCACTGCGAGATAGCTTGTATGTCCCCATATTGGAACTTAGTATCGCTGCAAAGTTAATACGACTTTACAGTCTGACGTTGTGCTATATGTTAAGCTCCGTCAAGGTAGAAAATAACCTCTCCAAGATACCGTTGATACCAAACGAGGTCTCAATCTCCCGATGGAGAGCATTATAAGTAAGGGTGATGCATCGGGCGTGAATGAATAATGTGTGTGAATAGATGTGTCCAACTCCATGGATACGGCGACGACATTGACATCATCGCCTGCCCCGAGCATGACACAGAAGCGAATAAGCATTCAGAGAGAAAAGGAAGACCACGGCTGTGTTGGCAGTGTAGCTATAATGATTCGTATTCCATCTGGTGGTATAACGATAAAAATCAAGTTTGCTTAAGCCATGCAGATAAGGAGAGCTAAACGCCTTTAAACACATCGCTGTCCTTCAGACGACACAACAGAAAATATACATAGAGTAGGAACAAAAAGTACGTTGCCCTTAATGTGCCGCTTAAGCGGAGTAAAGTGGATAAAGTGGGTGGAGTGACGTCGCAGCCCTTTCTTTAGCTAGAAAATCCTTCACCAGCAGCTCACAGACTTGGGGCGCACCTTTCGTAAGGCCAACTCTTGCTTCATCGGCAATTCTTTCCTTTGACCACATTTTCATCAACTTATGAAGTTTCTGTGCGAGTTTAACGTAGATATTAATGGCGTGCTAGAAATTTTGCTCCATCTTGGATCGCAACGACTAGAGGTTGATGTCGACTAGACAATGGCGCCCCATTATCACTCCCCAGGGGGTTTGAGTGGCCTTTACAGCATCGTTCGCACTACACAAATTCAGTCCTTCTCTTACTTTTTGATCCTTTCCTGTAAAATAAAGAATCTCCGGCTCTTTATCTTTTCTATGGCGTGCTTTGAAGAATTATAATTTATTTTCTTTTGAAAGCATTCTTTTATGCTACATTGGGAATACAATATTGTTGATATTTTTAGAGTTCAAAGACAAATCTTGTCTTGAAAATAAAGAAAGGAGGTCTACAAATTAAAATAATAGAATATAGAATTTGGAAGAAAAGCAAAATGAAGATATTAGATGTATAGATCCCGATGAAATAGGAAAGGAGAAAAGGGGAAGTTCTACATTGCAAAAAATGGCATGAAATATAACCAACTCGACACAGGCAATATAAGTAAAGAATTTTGTCGAGCAGGGTGTGAAGCCCCTTGCTTTGATAAAATCACAGTTTTCCTTATTTTTTGTTATACACCTTCAATAAAGTTGAACTACTCTTTGTAGCTTGCAAAGGCACATTTTATACGAAGTACGACTGTATGTATGTAAGTAAATGCGTGGTACATAAGATTCCAAGAGGCCTGCACTTTACATGACGAAGGCCAACATCAAAGCCTTTGCAAAACAAATGTTTTTCATTCATTTGGTTTGCTCTAGTTTTGTTTAAGTAAAATACATGTTCTCTTAGTTCTATACATATATCAAAGCCAAGTTTAGCCGCTCAGTCATATTCTCCATGTTGTTCTATGCATATCCTGTTGACTTAAAAGCTTCCGTTTGCATTTACTCAAGGCCAACACTAATGCATTCACGCACACTAACATAAATTGCACAAAATGCACAATTATGGCATGACATCTATGAGATTTCAAGTGTCTGGGTCCTGACAATCTTGACAATGATTGAATGCCGCATCATGATTGACATAAATAAATCATTGTCAAGTGTAGTATGCAGTACAAATTGTCGATGCTGCTGAAAAAGATTTGTTCATATTTTTTGAAAGAAATACTTAATGCAAACCAATGTTAATCAAAGCAAAGCACACAAAGATAAGAACATTTCTTCGCCATTGTTGTGCCGGACATGGGTCAGACATCTTTTGGAGAGCAAGACTACAGCCATTCAGCACTTCTGACTAGGCTTCTAAACATTTATTGTTGCTCTGGCTCTGGCTGGTTATCTGCTGTTCCCATATGCATAAATAATGGCATACCAAACAATGGTCATCTGTAAACAACAACAACAACAACTGCAATAAGGATGCAAAAATTGTAGCTGTCATCAGTAAGGAAATTTACATTTTGCACAAATTGCTATATTTTCCTATTATTTCTTTCCACAAGGAATTCGATGCTGGCAAATTTTATTGAACTGTAAAACTATCAAAATACGCTGAAAAAAATATATTACCTAAAATTAGTTATAATACCTATACTGATCGAAAATATATGTATATTCGACGAAAATTGGGCCAAATTTAGGTGGAACTCTTCGACTTTGTTGGTTTTTATAACCTAAATAGTAAACGGCTTTGTACAAATTTTTCGCAATTTTTTTTTCTACCAGCTATTAGTTACGCCCCTCACGGGGGCAAAACAAAACAGCTGTTTTTGCTGCTGGCGCCATCTAGTGAGCTTGGTGGCGCCATCTAAGGTAAAGTAACAGTAAGTCATAGGACAACACTGTTTTGTTTATTTATATAAAGTTTATACGGTTGTGATTTTCGGTGCTACATGCAGGCCTCAAAAAAAAAAAAAAATTATGAAAAAACAAAATGATTTTAATTTCTCACAGAAACTGGTACGATTTTAAAGTTGACCGTAAAATTAATGCGAAAACAAATACATACTACAATTGAGGAAGTTATGCGTTTTTAGTGTTGGCAGTACCTTGTAATAGTGGCAAATAAGCATAGCACCTTGGGAAAAAAGATAATAGCCTTAATCTTGCTATGAACATTAATTATAAAATTGTATGACAGATATTTTAGTTTAAAGAAAATATCAGGACCGCAACACAAGATATTCAAGCTCAAAAGTGGAGTTTTTGCAAATAAAATTTCCTACCTAGAAAAGCTAAAAAACGTTCCAAAAAGTTGCAGAACGTAAAATTCTTTTAAAATTCAGCACACGACATAGTGGCACCCACGCCAGAGGTACGCCATCTAGATGTGAGGTATGTCAGGACGCACGAGTCGATTGGGTACTCCGACGTTTTAATATAAGACCTTGCACCATGTCACAAGTTGTGAAAGCTTCATAAGAAATTCGATATTGCAGCATGACCTCAGACTTGCATCATTAACTTCCAGATCAATAAACACAGATGCCGCTAAAGCAAACCACTTACAAGATATCGTAATAGGCTGGAGCAAGGCCTTCCTCATGAGAATCCTATGAAAAGATTAAAAAAATTGTTTCAAAACCCTCCGAAGAAAAACGAAGCATTCGAGAATGCACATTTTGGTATAAATAACTTTTAGTCAGTAAAATCCGCTCCCCATTTACCTTTCGAAGGATAGTAGTATATACATATGCATGCTAGTGATTAACTCAACTGCTGTTCATAAAAAAAACAAGGTCCATTGTCTTTATCGGAAATAAAAAATTGTACCACTCGGAAAGCTTAAGATACTTTTTTTTTTAATTTCTAATTAATAAGTCTCGAAAACTAAAAGAGATATTACTTCCCTAACGAGTGTTCAAAACTAAGTGCACATATAACAGTACAGTGATAAATTTAATTTATTTATTTTTCAACTTGCTTTATTTGCTATAAAAAATGTAAAATATTGCTTAAAGCTAGCTTAACACAAACAATCATATAAATATACACACAAAATTATTATTATTATTTATTTTTTAATCCTTATAAAATGTCTTTAGTTTTTAATTAAACTCTTGCCTGCGACTATTGCCGTGTTTTTCAAAACAAGGCTTGATTAAATTTTAGTTTTCAAATGCGGCATAAAGGCCACAGAAAATACAAGAACAAACTACATATAAAAAAATAGTTCGCGAAGCTCCATGTTGAAACACGTACAGCAAGTGTTACAAAGGCAAACAAACAAAACAGTGTTGCCCTATAGTTTTGATGGAAAAATAATTAAACGTAAACGTTTAACATTTCTTAACAAACAGCAGCTGATTGTAGTATGAGCGTTTGCAATTCAAAAAACGCCGCACGTTAAAGTCATGCGCGGACGACTTGGGGATACCCTGTATCACTACACTGCAATTAAATCCGGTATATTGATTAAGAGCTCCAAAAGACATTTGATTGGTTACGATATATTCATATATAAACTCGAAGCATTCGAATTTTGCACCAACAACGTTTTTTTTTTACCGATCGGTCCTCTGGGAGCTATAGTATGATATAGTCAACCGATTTTCATGAAACTTTATACAGTGCTTTGGAACTCAAAAAACTTCGAATCGCCAAAATTGGTAATGGCATGTTCATAAACAATCGAAGCAACCAATTTTGCAAAAAAAAAAAGTTTTTTTTACAGATTGGTCCTATGCTGCTATATGATACAGTCATCCGATTTTGATATAATTTGGTTCAGTGCTTGGGAACTCAAAAAACTTCAAATGCCAAAAACGAATTATTGATCTAAAACTTTTGGTTTATTTGGAGGTCTTCTAAAACACACCTAACCCCGATAAAAAAAAATTTAATTGACTCCTATGGAGTTATTAGGGATCAAATCTGAAAGCTTGGTTGCTCAGACCGACATACATATATCGATAGACCGACTTCTCTAGTCACCCTGATCATACTTTAGGTAACTTAGAGGGGTCGCCAATGTCTCCTTCTGCATGTTATAAACAAAATTACTATAATATAAGCTACGGGTATAAAAAGTTTTATTTGTTTGGATGCCGCAGGATCTTGGTATGAAGATAAGATAATCGATCGACTCTCTATATTCTTTCACCCAATGCAACTAGGTCTTATAAAATCTATAAAAAATAATAAAACTCCAGTCCAAATCAGCCGGTAGATAATGCTGGCAATCGATTTGGCAGAAATAGAAATTACACAATATTTTCTGCTAAAGTGCAACAGTTCGATATTTTTCCTTAGTAAATTGCGCACCGAAGATTTTCTTGATATCTGCAAAATGTGGAAACTAACTTATTGAATGCTTATACTGACTTTCGTATGCATACCATCTCATCCGCCACATCCAACTTTTGCTGAAAGCGCTTCAAAGATGGCCTTTTGAGCTTAAATAAAAATACATCAATTGTGATTCCGATAAGTAACAATCAAGCAATAAGTCTAAATACCATATAGCTCTGCAATCTTTGGTAAAAAATCTGCTGATTCTGCACCAAGTTACGTCCAAAACGCTCACGCTCCAAAATATAATCATTGGCAATTATCAAAAGCGATGTTATCAAAGCCAGCAGCTGAATCCTGTACTCCATGGATATATGCTCCACATTAAAAATACGCCAGCACTTTTCCTGGACATCGAACCAGTTACGGCTGAGAAGTGGCTCGTAGAAGTTGTACACGACTAGGCACAAAAAAGGTAACAAATAAATACTAAAATACACTGTCATTTTGTAGTGAATCCTCTCCAGCTTTGTTTGTATTTTTAGCGCACGACGTACGTACTTAAGACGCATTTTAGGTGTACTTTTTTCACTAAATATGCTATTCATGACCGCATAGGAGCAAGTTAGCCAAATATAGCTGTTCGCATGAAAAACCAACTGCCCGTAACAGTCCAAGAAAGGTATCAAAAACAATATGTTTTTTAAACTGATATCATTTTGAAGCTGCAAAAACATTAAGACAGCTATCTGTAGAGCAATTGCTAAGGACCAGAAAGAGCAACGTTTTACTGGAGTGCAAAAGAGTTCACGAAAAGAGCTTTGAAGATATTGATGCACTTGCCACATTTCGTTGATTACTTCATTGAAATATCGCGAATTGATGCAATAATGAAAGCTGCACAGAATACTAATATATAAAATATTTTGATCGATCCACCAAGGATGATTTGTAAAAGCGATTGCCACATGCAATGAAAAGATCGTAGTAATTGTTATAATCCGGGGGAGTATTAGTGATTCCACAAACTGTTTAGTAAAATCATTGAATCTTGTGTTGTACATGCACCATCTCCACAAATGTCCTTGCAGCATGAAAAACACAACAATATGACATTGACAAAATTGAAAATAATGCGTCGACATGTTGTCTGTCTGTAAACCCGCTTCAAACACTGGCTCAGTTTATTAATTGTGAAACCAAACATTTTTTCGTTTACGCGTTCCCAATAATATTATAACTCAATTTATTATTATACACTGAATTTTAAGATAAGGGGTATATTCAGTATAGTATACACAAGGAGACTCCGCAATCATACGAAATGTGATAAACTGTGTTCGTATGCGTGGGTGTATCGAGTTTACTATAAATAATCTTAAAGTCTGCTTGAGTCTTAGACGAGTTTAATTTTTATACCCTGTAAAGATTTCTGAAATATATAGGGTGTGCCATTTGTTGGTTTGCTTGTTAACTGCATTTTATTCGTATTTTTTTCGATATAATTGGTATATGCTGGTTGAAACTTCTCAATAATTTATGAAAAATCATATCGCCCAAAAGACCGCGTGGCTGACGAAAACTCATAAGCGAAGCTTATAATAGTCCGTAGGATTCAATTGTTGCGTCATTTGACTCTTGTAAGCTTGTAAATACAGATCCGCATGCAAAATTCGATGCAAAGTTCTTACAAACGATGGCGTCTAGATGTTTCCGGTGATTGAAATAATTGTATAAAAGAGTTTGCGATATATGACGGTACAAAAAAATTGATCGATAACTCGATAAGTAATTCAAATATTGCCAAAAATTAAAATGCTTTCTAATATCAATCTTTAAATATTTTCTTCCACATGCTTTATAGACTAAATGCTCTTATCTTTCCGTTCCATACTTTTTTACAAACTCTATAAACATTTTTTTTCGCAGTGTTTAAATTCAGCGTATTGATGATTCCTATAGATATAAAATTTGTCCTCTGCTTACATGCACTTACATAGCTGATACATATGAATTCCAAATATATGCCTGTAAATGGGTTGGGATCGGCTTCAATGCGCATGACTAACATCAAATTATTTCCAACTCTTTGCAACTACACAATATGCACAGGAACGGAACATACACAGATACTCGTAGACTCAAACTCCTGCGTACATAGTATATCAATTAAGTTCAACCAAATTGTGAGGGGGCGACACTGTGGCAGGACAATGCGTTGCAACGCAGCGTATTAGCAATGCCCATCGAGCACTATGAGAATAAAACGCAATACCGTGCGTGCCCTCCGTTCCACGATTGGTTTTTGATGGCATTGCTAATGATGTGGGCGTGCTGGCGTTCCTTCACTGTCAACGGATAGCGTTTGGTCGTCCCATAACAGTTCATTAATGCTGCGGCAGCGGACAGATGTGTCCGGGTGTGCGCTCCTAGTGCAGTTAATAGAAATATTTTCCAACCAGCTGCATTTCTATTGATAAATTTGGCTTGACGGCCAGCTTGGATTGGACAAAATGGAAATCAAATCATAGCACGAAACGGAAATAGTTGACCATGTGCAGTCATCTGTACTTGGCAAAGGACCTGTGCCTGCATTGCGTGACTGCTAATAACTTCATTGATTATCCGTAACCTCTGAAAAGCGAAAGCGATGGGGGGCAGCTGAGAGAGAACTTTGACAAGTTCAATAAGTTTTAATTCAATCATTAACAGCTCAGCGAGGGCGTTCATTTGTCGTGTAATTATACGCCAAGTTGCAGGGTCTTACATTAAGAAGCAGTAGCCGTATATAACAATTACTCAAATATTCATGAAAAGTAGAGGAGATGAAATTTGATGATAAACCCAGGTAAGACATCTAACCCGTGCTTCACACTTAACAAGACAATTCCCCCACCCATACAGTTAGAGGGTATGATTCTGGAGCAGCCTAATCTAGTTAAATACCTTGGTATCACGCTGGATAAGCGACTTATCTTTAGGCCACACCTGAAAGCTACTCGCAAGAAGTGTGGTCAATGGATGCAGCAACTGCGGTGGCTGCTTAAGAGAAAAAGTACCTTGTCACTAAGAGCAAAAAGAGCAAGCAGTGTATGTCCAGTGTGTCGCCCCGATCTGGCAATATGGGCTGCAGATTTGGAGTATCGCAGCAAAGTAAAGTATTCAGGTACTGCAAAACCGAATTTTAAGGCAAATAACAAATTGCCCCTGGTACGTGCACAACTCGACGTGACCTTAATCTGCATACGATAGGAAGGCACACGAATAGATACAGTGACAGACTCAGGTGTCACAGCAGTGCACTCGCCAGGAATTTACTTCCAGCTAGGCCTCTTAGGCGGCTCAAAAAACAAGGCTTTGCCGAAACGTTTCAGTCATGATGATTCTCCACCGTTATTTATCCTCGTGCTAAGCGTTCGAAGTTTGCCTTTTTTTAAATCTTATTTTTGTTATTTTTATGGTACATTTTTAATAAAACAAAAAAAAAACAAAAAAATATTCATGAGTCAAGGAATCTTCGGCTTAGGATCTTCATTAAGGATCTTAAAAAACAAAGAAGTATACCTAACAACTATTTTTTTTTAAATTTATGTTTTTCGAATATGTTTTATGTAACTTGAACATCGAACCGGAAAAGGAAATTCGATCCTAACCCGACCATTCCGAGACAGACTACTGAAATTTACGTTATTTTTAATTTAATTTTAATTTATTGGCTTACAATAATTAAAATAGAAAGCATATTTTGTATGGACGTAAACTATGAACTTATCACTTTAGCTGGTAGATAACCCTATCCATCTCTCTGTCAGTAATAGATATCCCAAGAGACTTAAGACTTCTTCTGAAATACCATTTAACAATTTGATATATTTTTTTTGGGATATTATGCACTGAATACATGCTGGAACAGCTCAAATTAATTGCCGTATTAATATAAATACAAATACAAAGATAGTTTCCTAATTTCCTTTTCATAGCAAAATTTTTTATTTGGTGAGCCCGGCATCTAGCGAAAGAAATCTGTAGCTGCAAAGTACAGTGTGACCAGCGCACTCGAAAAGTGCAAAATCTTGTCAATAACCCAAATCGTTCGTAGGAAATGTTAATTTTTCATTGCGCCGGGAATAATCTGACAATGTGGCAATGTGGTAAAGATGTCATGGAACTGCAGCGACAACTGGAATTTGTTAAACGCTTGCATAATGCTGCTCTAGAGGTACAACGAACCCGCCTTTTGACTAATGAGTTAAACAATAACAATTTGGGCTAATGGGTGTGGGGACAGACACATTTGGCGATACTTCTGGTGGCCACTGTTTCAGCTGCTGTCTTTGGTGCTGTGTAAATGCTTTTAGCCTGAAAAGCATTTTCAAGTGCTTGTAATTGATGTGGCCATTACAGCAACAACTCATACACACATAAGCACACACTTGGCGATTACACTGAAAAAATAAATTTGAATAAATTGTGTTGCGAAGCTGTGAAGCTGCGTCATACTCTTATTACAGATACTCTATCTAAAGATATTGAAAAAATGGGGCCGACGTACAGTATACTGTACAGTTTTCATCCAATTTCGAAGGGATCGTTTGTTTTGTGGTGGTTCGAATGCCGTCCTATAAAGTCGATCTTGAGGAGACGATTATAAGCAAGTAGCAGGAGGTTCTTCCTTCTATATTTTCTATTTTAGTGCAGCTTAGGCAGAAGTCGTCGTAAGTCACATGTTTCGGGGCATTTAGCCTTCCGAACAAATACCTGCGGTGTATTTGTTTGTCTTTATATCACAATGGCCCTCGCGGGGATTGTCACCTTGACGTGGCGTGGGGGCTCAGTAGCTGCAATGAATATAAGAGCAATGCCGGCGGTAGCATAGCTACAGGTAGGGCCACTCTTGCCGCTAAGGTCTTCAAGGAGCTGTAAAGCGGAGAGCGATCCACAACGTAGCGTCTGTGCTCAGAATGAGCGGCTGCAAAAGGCGTCTGTTCTCCAGGTTAGGGGCGAACTATGTAAAAGTGACCTGACACTGCGAGCAGAATTGTCAGGACTGACTTTGAGCTTATAGCTCACTATCAGAACCCTGCTCCTTCACATAAATTTTTATAAACATGAGAGTAAACCTGTGGAATATTCAATCTCCAAAGGGTGCAAGCCCATGCTTAAGAAATAACAATATAATGGAAACCATATGGCCCTATGCTCCACTAGGAGTAACAGGACATAAGAAGAAGGAGAATGACAGAATGGCCAACTGATTAAATAAGTTAAGGATAGATCTGATGACTGCCATGCATAGCTTTGAATGCTACACAGCTGCATTCTTTCCTTAGAGTTTCTCCCAAGACCATTTCTTGTGCCCCTTATTGGTGTACCCACCAAGAACAGACTCTATAAGCTCACTGATGGTGGGGAGAAATTTACATTTAAACATTGCTTATTCTCATGCTCCAAAAACGAGTTCGTTGATACACAATAATACGGTCCTAACATTTTCAAGGCTGCTCATATATCAAGATGCAAAACTGGCAATGTAGCTTTCTAACACTTCAATTGAAATCAGTCAAATAAATGAATTACATTGTTTTGTTAATACAGCACATTATAAATTGAATAGTTCTTACAAATAGCACCTTTTTTTAGATACATTTGAATTATACTTCTATTAATAACGAACTACCGGAAAACAAAAATTTTCAGTTAAAAAATTTATTTTTTAGCATTATGCAGCCCTTTAGTGCACCACTGTGGGACTAAAAATTAAAACTTCCTGTTTTCAAACTACTTATTTTGCGCAGTGTAGTGATAATATGTCGGACCACTTCAATTAGCGCTGAGCTTGCATTTGAACACGCGCTATGGCACTTGGACTTGTGCACTAATCGATGAGTGCTCAATATGGAGGACAGCTCAACTTTGCGCACAAATTAAATATTTAAAATACTCGTGGAAACGCCACGTCCTGGTAACCAAATCGCACGTGTTACTGCGGCTTCTTTCTAGACCGCTGTCAGACCCACTTCAGATTTTTTCACAAACGAGCTATCGGAGCTATCGAACCGGCCACCATGTGCTGCAAACTAATTTATTTGCCAAACGGGATTTGGCGCCCAACCTGACCCTACACATATTTCAGGCATATTCTTTGCATTTCCTTCTTCATTGTCAAATGGCAAGTGCAATTAATTTGCTCAAGTTTCCAATAGCTTACACTTTATATCGATTTCCTTCCATTTGCATGTATGTATTATATAAGCGACTTTGTATATAATGTATATGGTCATATCAGCTTGTTTATCAGCTGAAGCTTAACCCAAATACGTCAAACTCGAGCGATGTTTAAATTTTAAACATTTCATTTGCTATTTGAATTGTAAATTCATGTCGCATTTTGCTGAGCACGCTCCTAACACGGCATGCCTCAACACTTAGTCGTTGCGTTTTTGTGCGGAATTCTAAAGTTCTGAAAAATATATAATAATGACGCTAATCAACCATTCAATGGGTCAACCCAATCAGGAAAAATTCAGATAGTCTCATAAAATATTTCTCTCAATAATTTTTAGTAATTGATAATTTGGTTTCAAAAGACACATTGAGAATAAAATTCGAAAAAAATAGTTTGAAATTGAAAATGCAAATAAAGACAAGGAAAAGCAAAATCTACCGCGTTAAAGCAATATCGGAAGAAAAGATTGATAGAGAAAAAAAGAGCTCATGTATCTTATCATAATGTAGGATTAGAAGTAAGTATTTAAGTATAAAACTTCCACTGCTCCTCCCACTGCTTGCACGCCAACTCCTGGCCACAGTCTTGGCAAGTGAGTAAAAAGCGAAGAGTGAGTTGAGATGAGTGAAAGTGAAAAGTTTCAATTCAGTGCCGCAAATTTAAGGGCGGTACACGAAAACTAGAGTAGAAAACTAATGTAAAGAAGGATATCAGGTTTTTTTAATTACTAGCGCCATCAATATTTATATCATTTCCTTAACTACCGTTGTGTTCAGCGGTTTGGGAATGCATGACCGACTCTTATTGGTTTCCGATTGTGGTGCAAACTCTAACCGGTTTCCAGGGAATTCCACAAAGATGTCATTGCCACTGCAATGTCGACATGAGATCTTTAGGGCATGGTATACCAACTCAAAAAAAATTTAAAAATTTATATAGAATATATACATAAATTAATCTGCTGATTATGGTGACTGTAGCTTCTTTACAAAAAGTTTTAGACTAACATTTTTTTAAAGCATTTTCTAGTCGCAAGAGCTTCAATTTTAAAAATATCTTTTATAATTTAGACTACAAACACTCTGGTTTCGGAACTTTTTTTTCAAAAATGCTTAATTTGAGTTTTTTTGGGTAGGGGGTCAAAAAAAAAAAATTTGTATGAGGTACCTATTAATTTTAAAGTTTTCATCCGATTTTAAAAATTTTTGCGATGAACTATTATTATAAGCGTATTTATTTATAATGGCGGGTCAAATTTTTAGGGGCCCAAAAAAGATTCAAAGGCGCATGGCATCAAAATGCATTAAAATCGCAATAAATTTTCGCACCTTTTGACAAAATTTCGGCTCTCTAGCTCCCATAGTTTCTAAGATGCTTTTTTTCAGGCGGACAGACATACAAACAGATGGATATGAGTATATCAAAAATGACTAATCAATAATATATATACATACTTCATGGGGTCCATCACTGCTTGCGGAGTACTATAGAATACATATTTTTGAAAACAAGTGAAGCGGATCACTTTTTAGCTATCGATAACTGAATCTTTAAGTTGACTTTTCTTTGGTAGGAATATTTCAATATTTTTTTTTTTTTGTGATGTGATGCATAAATTATTTTTAACATTATTAAATAAGCCCTGGTTTCCTGTTCCCAAAAAGACACTTTCGATTTAAAGACATATCCCTTCTAAATTATACCCTGCAGCGTCGGATACTGTCAGACCTTTAATATCATTAAACCAAGGACAAATTATAATATATTATAATAGGGCATTAAGCAAAAACAAATTATATTTAGACATTTTCAAAGGTCATTTTAAAGTTAAATCTTAATTGTTAACATTATTGTGGAATAAAGGGACCTTCATGAAAACACTGCAAATTCTTAACTAACATTAAAAATAAATATTTTTTTGAAGATACGTTGTTGTTTATAGTATTTAAGTTCCATATGGCTTTTAAACATTTCCCTTTAACGTTTAAATTCCCTGATTACTCTTTCTGTACTACAGTAAACTTTAGTTATTTGTACTACCGATTATTTAAGTTACTACTGCTACAATATTACTACGCCAGTTTTATAGTTACAGTCAAAATGTAATCTTCTTTAGTGCAGCTGTAGAATTTTTAATATCCCCCCAAATTTCTGTTTGTAACGTTACAGTCTGCCAAACATATAAAGTCCTTCTTTTTTGGCTTTTCCCTACTATGTGAAGTGAACAGTATCAAAAACATGCATAAATCATCAAAAGCAGAGCTGACAACTAATGAAAACAGGAAAAATTTATAACTGCAGCTATCGGAAAAGCAAAAAAGTACCAGAGATAAAATGTAAAAAACAAACAAAAAATCGACTAGTAGCCGGCGGAGTATTTAAATTGAAAAATAGTCCTAAAAAAATGAGTAGTGCGAAATAAATTCATTTGCTTTAGTACTTATGAGGAAAAAAATTGGCATAACTTTAACGGATATGCGGCATTTTTCTGTGGCAGTTTATTTTTTAGTCATGATAGTCAACCAATTGCTATTGCTCTTAACCCTATGTGAGTTTCTTGGGGTGTTTCTACACCACAGCTCAAAAACATCAAATCTTTTCGCGAGCCACTGAACATATGGAGTTAATGAATTTACATATCACAATACAACATATTTTTAAAAGGACTATCTTTCTTAATTTTTAATTGTGGATCATAACCTTATTCTTATCGGTTGATTGCCAAAAAAGAAAAATATATATAAAAAAAAAAATGTTATTGTAAAACTTGAAAATCAAAATATCTTTTGAACCACTTGAATACTATACTAAAGATCCTACAAAATAAAAATTGAGCTAAAATATCTTTTAAACTTGGGGTTGTATTGAAATGGTTATTGGGTTTCCTGTTGTTGATTGATCAATTTTAAGGATCCCAAATTAAAATTAAATCTAAATTTAAGTTGCTTGGCTTTATTTAAATCAGATCAACTTTATTCGATTTGCTATATATCCCTCCTGCCTGGATCCTACTGATCTCCAACTACGCTTATTTTCGTTCTATCTCTTCTATTTAAGAAGTTTAGACAATAAACCTAAGTCTTTGTAAAGTTGTCAAAAGTCTTGAAGTCTTTTATAGTATCGTTGGTCAAGTGAATTGAATTCTTTTATATGAACACAGAACACTTATTAGTATTTTTGTACATATAAAATAAGATCATATATATTTGAAATTTTATAACTTCAGAAGGAAGCTATCGTTTTATTTGAGTTATTTTTTCTTGTGTGGCCAAGTTTCTATTTTGTAATTCTGCTTTTAAATGAATACCCCAGATTTGATTCTTACTCAAAAATTAATTGACACTATTTTTAAGTTTAAGAGAAGCCCGTAGCTTTATTAAAACACCATTAACCTAAGTTTTATATGGTACAATAATGTAGCTATTTACATTTTTGGACAGTAGAGGGGTTAAAAGAGCGGCTGGTTTTTTTTTTTAACTTTTGTTAGACCTTAAGCATTTTTTACAGGTAGTCTATAACAGAAACACACGATGATGCAACGATGTATAAAATTTTTACAATTGCAATTTGTAATAAAAACATGCAGTTGATTTTTTTCTCCTTTTTTTGATACTGATATTGTTATGTGCGGCTTTTATTGCAAAAACTCTGAGTCAGTAAAGTAGTAGCTGTGTGAGTGTATCTGTATCTGTGCGTTTTTTTTTTTTAAGAAGCGCGTGTGTGTGACGTTGCTCATAAAACCATTTGCAAAAAGTTGAAGAAAAAAAAAGTAAAGGCAAGATGCGGCATGCAAAACGAACATTGAGTGCAACTAAAAAGCAATGGCATGGTGTGGTAGGGCCACACTGACGGCGAGACACAGAGAGAAATACTTGTGCATATGTATGCATTTCCTTTTTATGGTTTTATGCCATTTTAAGTGCTCTCTCCATTTGATGCAATATTACTGTAAACTATTAAAGCATGCAACGTTCGTTGTGCCACAGAGCACAAACCACTTGCAAATAAACAGAGCATAAAATTTTATTTGTCGTTAGTTTTCAAGAGTCATCATATAAAAATATGCCGAATTTTATTTTTTTGAATTTTATTATCATCAATGCCAAACTTAAGTGCAATTAGCAAATAAAAACTGTTTCGCTATTAAGTTGGCATTAAACCAAAATGATTAGGGTACTCCAAAAAACTTTTAATTGACAAATTGGGCTACAATATCTTCAGAAACAAACGTATAATGCTCTTAAAGATTTTCAAAAGATCGACCCTATGGAGACTATATGTTATTGTAAACCGATTTTTATTCAATTTGGAACAGTATTTGGGAACTCTTATTTAATTCCATTCGATAAATTTTGGTCTCAATATATATCGCATTTAATGTTACCTAAATTGTGATCGGTATATCTACCTTAAGGTCTAAGGTACAAGGTGGCGCAAAAGAAATCACCCTATTGGAAGATGCTCTCATTTTTGTAAATGGCCGCCAATATCAAATCTGTTTTGACATTTGTGGACTAGACAGATACAGAATACAAGTGAATAAGCCATGGAGCGATACACTCCCCAAGAACGCAGAATAATTGTGTCTATTTCCGTTTCCGGGTCGCTTAATTTCGCGTTTTGGCCCGCCAGATCGCCCGATTTAACGGTCCCGGACTTCTTTTTATGGGGTTTTTTGAAGTCCCGTGTTTACATCAACAAGCCTGAGACCTTGGAAGCCCTCAAGGAAAATATCCGACACGAATGCGAGAATTTATCGCCCGAAACTCTCGCCGAAGTGATGGAAAATGCCATAAAACGAGCCCGTATGGCAATCAATTGTGACGGCGCCCATTTGTCCGATATCATCTTCTCAACTTAACACAATTAATTCTAAAGGTCTAAATAAACATAATCAAAAAACAGAATCGAAGTTTTTCATTTAGAAAAAAAATAAGAGCCAAACAACATCGGATGACTTCTTTTGCGCCACCTTGTATAATTCTGCGAAGTGTTAATCAAAATTGGGTTAGTTGAGGTGACTGTTGGATGTTATCGGTAGTTCGCTTAGAACTGATAGGAGACAACCCTAGGGCCGCGCATGCACAGAAATGAAAATTGGACAAAGAGCAGGGATCCTTAAGTCTGGGTTAAAAGTTGTCAGAATTGTTGTTTTTTTTCAATTATACCTACTATTCGATGACTTTCTAAAATGTGCAAGGGTCCTACATGCACATGTATGCATATCCGAAGGATCTACTTGCCGCAATATAATATCTTAGCCTGCTTAGGTTTTAAACCACGGAGCAGAAACTCCAAGATCATACTTTAGGGTGCGAAATATTGCGTTTATGGAGTAGCCGATGATGAACTCGGGCTTAAATCTGATAAAGAATATCTTAGAGCTACCATTTATAAATATTGTTGTAAAAAAAAACGAAGTATGACTCGAATCCTGGTTGACTAATGCCCGCAGCTTAAAACTTGTTTATAAACCAAATGGAAATACAATATTTAGCTGGCATTACTCTGCATTCTTTTTTTTAGTATTTCGGAATGTTAATAAAAAAATAAAATATATATTTTTTTAAAGCAAATTACTGTTGGCAGAAAATTAGCAGCGTAGCAGAAACAAACACAGCCGCATCGTTTTGATGATCGAGAGAGACTAATTTTATTGTACAAACGCTTATGCTACCCTAGAAGAAGGTTGCCACATAGTTGACATTGATAAGAATTGCCATCAACAATAACAAGTACTAAAACAAAAATATATAAAATTAGTAAATTAAGCCGTCTTTCAAAAAATAAATGTAATTGAAGCAATGCACACATTATTATTTGTTTTGTGTAGTAGTACCTTGTCTATCAAGTTATTCTGGAACTGACTGTGACTGGCTAACCATATCGACCTAATAGTGGGTAGAAACTGTTGAGCTTTATTCTGACCCGATGGATCTACTGTGCTTCTCAATGGCCCTGAGCTACTCAACCTGATCAAGTCAAGGATTTGGCTGGGAGGTTAATTTCCTCCTTCTTTAATTTCATTTTCTCCTTAATTTCACAAAACCTACATGTGGTCGATTTACGATGCCAATATTAGTCCAGTGTTCCTGACTCCGAAGTACCCCATAGGGTTAGTAATATAATAAGCCAATTCTTGTCCATATGAGATATTTTCTTCAAACTATCCATATTGTAGGAACCGAGGAGTTGCTGGATCTTTCCTCTTCTCTAAATATATGTTTATTGATGTGTCTGTCAGTATCAAAGAATAGTTTAGTCCCTATCAATGGCAAATTTTCTCGCTCATCAGTCAGCCGAAAGTTCAAAGGCCAACAGCCTCGAGAAAACGTTACCTTACAGGTTAAACATAGGAGAAGTAAAGGCGTGTTAGATGGCATAATACTCCGTTTTTTTTCAAGAATGTCTGAATGACCAAAGCTGACGCTTGTCATGCTTGTGGAATCTCTTTGTGCCGAAATCAGGGTATAAAATTTCAAAAGGCAACTTGTATTGAATGAGCGTTACCTGATCCTTTGTTTTGTTATATATTAAAATAACCAAAATGACACAACTGGAACATTCATAAATTTTGATTGTACCGAGCATACTGCTTATTATTTTCGTATTGTTGTAGCGACAGTTCCGAGAGCCGAACCATTGCCTAATTTAATCCATTAGAGATACGAAACCCAAAACAGTGAAGTTTAGCGAAAAATATACTTTGGAAAACGCACTTTATATAAAGTGTACATGTAGCTTATCTCATTACCGAGCTATTGTTCTGGTGACTATCTCCTCCCACATTAATAGTCCCTAAATGATAAATTTATAGAAATTAAGTAAAAAGCTTATGAAAATTTGTCATATTTATTAAACTGCTGCACTGGCATGAAAATGCCGAAATGTTCCTATGTTGATTAGCGGCCATTGTTCAGTCACGTTTCAACATGAATAGTATTCGGTTTTTCTTAGTGATACTAAAAATACTGTGTAGGATCCATCACAGTTTGGGCCTTTTGCGTACCTACTTCGATAGGCCCACTCAAAAATATTACACCAGAGGCAGTTGCTGTCATTGTTTGTTACCTTTACTAATGATACTCGCATCACTTATACAGCAATTTCTGGGGTCTGCTTCCGACTTTTCAAACGCACAATACAATGAAATTGTACCAGGAGCAAAACCCATACGTACTCAATATGAGATTCAATGCGAGATCTTAAACGATGCCATGGTTGTGTGGTTGGTACTCTGTTGCTTGATGCGTAAGCGATGTCTTTGGCGCGTAATGGATCAGGCACAATTGGCCTATAAAAAGCTAGTGCCTTTGTTAAAACGTCTGAAATGTTCGAAATGGCTGCTTCTGCTAGACGTGCCTTTAATTGCTTCACTTTTGTTAGTGTTACTGAAAATCGCTTGGCATGATTGGCCAGGGTTGGAACAACAAGACAAAATAAACGTAAAAATGTACAAGTTTTGGAAATATGCCATGGGTTTTAAAAGTCTTCTCTACTGTCTTATAATGTTGCTACATATACATTATCATCTGATACTTGCTGCACTGCTGCAGGCGCTGAACTCTCAACTGCGATCCGTCAAGAAACTAAGCGAGAAACTAAAAAAATTAAATCACTTTTTATCGGTGCTGCCTAACTTCAAGCGTATGAACTACTGGGCGTCCTGCTATTTCAAGTACTATTTTTTCTGGTATATGATTTTTTTGGTCAACAAATGCTTTGCTTTTGTGGCAACCTTTACCTACACTGAAAAAGTCGTCCTGCAGATGCTAAAACAAGAGTATGATGTGGAGGACGAGGCCCTATGGGCGGGCGAAGATACTGTGCCGCGTGCTCAGCTGGTGCGGAATGCAGCCCTAGCACTTGCCGGGTACCTGACCATGCTGCTGATCCTTATGGCAGCGGCTTTTGTGCATCAGCATGAGATTTGTAATTTGACCAATTATTGCTGGGAGCTGCATGAGCAAGCAGATGAGATGAACTCGGAACTGAATATGCCAAGCACTTCTACCAACTCCAATAATGTGCTACGGGAGGAAAACGCGCCTATTAGAATATTCATAAATAAGAACGATGTGATTACTTTTTTGGTAAATATTCTCGCTTTCTCTAACAAAGTAGCTCTAAGCATATTTATTTCAGAGACAATCGAAATTTATGAAGTTGAATATTTCACGATTTGAAATTTACAAAATATTTTTCTTCTTAAAATTTCTTAAAATTTTTTTTAAACTAAAATTGATTTGAAGATAGCGAAAAATCTTGGTAGGATCGAAAAGTAGTAGGACTGAAGACTTTGGAGTGCAGTCGGGCCATTTGTTTGGTGGTTGGTACATTTAAGAAGTACTATCACGATTCAAGATGGCGAAAAATTTCAAGCAGCGGGAAAACCACTATGGCGAATTAATGCAGAAGACTTGGCCATGGGGAAGGTGTACGCCAAGTTGTGCGTTGGTAATGGGGGAGTTGCTGGCCAACCATACGGTGGCTACGTTTTCCTACTTTCCACCTTCAAAACAGATCCGGCACCGCCGGAAGGGAAAATTTATTTCTTCGGCTCAAGAGGGATCTCAAGATTAACCAGTACAACTTCGTAAAAGACATAGAAGTAGCGGTGATGGCATATCTGAAGGGGATCTCGAAAAGCCTGTCGAGGTGTGGGAAAAATTTTAATTAATTCAGTGCTAATACTTTTTGCGTAGGATCAAGAACAGAATATAAGTACAATTTTATTTAGTTGTCTTAAACTTTTACGGCTTTTAAGATTCACTTTTTTAAAATTGTTTTTTTTTTTTTTGATTTTTAAAAGGTTTTGGGACGTGGAATTTTGAAACAGTTTTAAAACACGCAATTTTTGAATTTTTTGAATTTCATATAAATAAAATATTATTTATTAAAATATTAGTTATTTAAAAAAAAAAAAAAAACTTTTGCTTTACAGATACAAAATGTTTTTTATCAGCGTGATTTTTAACAAAAACATTAGCACAATATTTTATTTATTAAAATGTCTTAAAAATATTTAAAACCTTCACTTCACAATAATTTATTAACTTAAAAAAAAATGTATTATATATGTTACATTTTAAAATGTATTGACTGCACAAAAAAAGCGATATAGCTTTTATTAGGATTTGAATTTTTTTATATTTTAATTAAGGGGCTAGACGCAGACACGAAACATCCACCTAGCAAAAAGACCGACTTATTTTGGTCACGAAAGAAACAGTGTGTCTCTAGTAACAAAATGTGCAATTTATCGCAATTATTATCGATAATCAGCTGCTTTTTGTTTTTTTAAAAGGCGCGAAGTAAAATATCAAAACATGAATTATCGTTAACGTTTATTACTTATGCTACATTGTGTAAACAATGCTGTAATAATGGCATGCATTGCGATTGAATTGTTGGATGAGGAAAAAAAGCGACGAGAGGAGGCAAAACCCAGGAAAAGGCGGAGTGTTTTGGTGAACCCATATTTAATGCGCAGAGCTGAGTGTGGACGAATTGCATAGACGTATTTTAACGTATATTAATGTTACAATTGAATTATTGCATTATTATAGCTAATCTCCCATCCTTTCCCAATGATCCGCAACGGTTTTGTCGACCAGCCATAAATTTCCCGTACAAAATAAATAGCTGCACATAAGTTTTGTTTATGGCGCCAAAGCCGAACAGCTGTTTTTGCTGAGTGCGCCATCTATGGTTTGCTGCTGGCATCAAAAAAGAAACAACACTGGTCTAAATACCACATGCAAGAACAGTTTGTGACCAAACGTTTGTGAGCGCCTTTTTTTAATGAAGTTTTGTTTTGTTTTCGCGTCTTCGCCTAGCCCTTAAATGTATAAAACCCAAAAAAAAACCAAATTTTTAACAAAATGATGAAACACGAAAAATTTTACTTTCCTTCATAGAATAATTGGTGTTTGATTTGAAGAGGGATAGCCTTTACTAACATAAACATTTTAATATTAATAAGTAGTAAATAAGATTTTCATATTATACTCTATTTGCAAATCTTAAAGTTGTATTTTCTACATTTGTTATGAGATTTACAGCAGATTTTTCTCAAATTGTTATTTCCTTAACCACAAGCTACAAATAGAAACCAATTTTTTTTTAAATATTTGACTCTAAGTTATCTTGTTACTTGTAGCTTTACCAATCATGAATATCAGATTTCGCACTGATTTTTGAATTTTGTCTTTTTTTTTAATTTTAGCTTGAAACCAGTTTAAATATTGTGGACTATCGAGCCCGCTCAATTGCATTTTTTGCCTTCGGTTCAAAATCCATTATAAGCCTGGATGCAATTGCTGGTGGCTTGAAAATGATATTTCAACTTATAATCTTCTCAGCTATATTGGATTTCATAACTCGACAAGATTTGGCCAGTTTCGCTATTTACTGCAAGGAAAATCATTAGTTAATCAATTTGAATCAACTTTTTTCTTAATTTTTTTTTATACCAACTAAGCAACTTTTAATAAATAATTGATGTATAACACTTGTACAGAGCTTGCCTCTTGAACCCAAAACTCATCAATTATGTTCGTTATAAATAACAAACAGATGATGCTTTGGTCAGGTATTCCTGACCGACTCGTTCTAACTGATTAATAAGCAAACAATTACCCAAAAAAAAGGACAAACTTGAAACTTTTCCCATTAGTAAATATATGCACAAAATTAAAACCAGGTAAAAAGATTGTTATTACTGTAGTCATTTCTCTTTGGGCGAAATTGTTATTTATGCAAAAACTTGATTGAATTTCTTAAACTCAGAAGGAATGAGCAGGCTGCGGGAGAGAACTGCCAAAAATATTGGAGCAGATAAATTAAATTCCATAAATTTGCATAAATCTCGCGCTGTTTTATGCAAATGGCAGGGAAAGCATCAAATGCACATCGATGGATGCCAATAAACCCACGTAGAGCTGGCAACATATGTGTCACATATAAACATAAACTTGTATACTTGGATGACTTAAAGATATCTTAAAGAACGAGTAGAGCAATGTAAACTTTAAAAGCATATTTTACGCTTTAAAGAGGGTAAGAATAATTTAACTTTATAGCTGAGAGATGTCCTTTAATCATGAAACCTGCCCGTTGCCAAATTATGGTCTAATGTAGGTCATACCAGCCGATACCTCTGCTTCATGCACGCTTTTCTACCTCTGGGCCTTTCAAAGGAGACATGGTCTATCCCTTAACCGTGCAACAACTCAATCCTTCATAATTGCAGTAAGTCTGCTTGAGAGTGGAACGTCCCCTTACAACTAGTAAAATCCTTTATTTCATTAAATGACATCGCCGCCAAAGCTTATAGAGCTTCAGATTTCAAAGTGATTTTTTTCCCTTCTCTTTTCCATGTTACTTTTATTAAGTCCCTGAACTGTTTGTTGTAGCTGCTTTAAAATTGGCCAAGACTGGATGTGTGTCGATTTAGCGAATAAATGTCATAGGTGGAGTTGGTAATCGAAAAACTGAGCTTAAAAGCCCCGATTTATATCTACGTTAGTGTCATGATTACGATGCAGCTTTATGTTCTTCTTAAGCCAACTGTTTGCTGTCAATCTTGAAGAAGTCTGCAAAAACGTACATGAAGTCGGTAGCCCTTTATTTGAGATTTCCTCAATAGCAGCTCACTCCAGAATAGCGTCCGAATATTCATATCTATGTTTCAGGTTTATTGAAAATGGACAACTTTATCATGTACCTCTCATAGCAACGATAGGCCAAAAGGTGAATGTACTCTATATCCAGAGGGTCAAGGGTCGTCCTTACGAGCACATAGCTTTCGGAAACCACAGGAGCTAGTAGCTCTAGCAGATACGCGAAGTCTCTTTTCAGTTCAAGTTAGTTGAATTGTGTCGATACTGAATACAAATACATATATGTATGCAGTATTATAATATGCAGGAATAAATTATTTTCGGGAAAAAGGGTATAGGGTATCACGCTGTCAGGCACCACCTCTAAACAATTTATTTCTTCTTTTTTTTATTTATACCAATTTGTATATTCTAGACGAATTTAACCCACTTTATCTTGTAGTTTCCATCCCACTACTTGGCTTTTATGCGGTTCATTACACAATGGGCTTAATTGGCCTATTTTTGGAAAGAAATTCAAAAAGAGCATATAAAGAGATAAGATGTGGTGAATTTGAAAACGATAACATGCATAACATTTTTTTTATCAATTCGGCCACGCCGGACTACGTATACGCAATCTAGCTTATTAAAAGTATACGGCCATATTGCGTATACGTTTTTTGTGTTTTTATTTTGAATTGTCATAATTTTTAACTACAACATAAAAAATTTGAAAAAAAAACACTTTTTTTTTATTTTTTTTTATAATATGTTATATATTATAATTTAAAAAAGGATAGTGCCAAAAAACGCAAGCACTTTTTTTCTTAATAAATCGATTAAATTTATGATTTTTTAGTTGTATATAAACATATACATTTTTTGATCAATGCTTATGTTGTCGCAAGTAATCAACTTTGCATGCCAGCCTTAAAGGGCCTCTTAGGTCCTTTTGTTGACGAGCCACATATAAAAAATCAAAGGGTTTTGAACAGCCTGTTAATTATTGGACCCTGCGAGCGACGTAAATATTGAAATCATTCAATGATCTTGTCCAATATTTGTTGCTAATGTCAAAATTCATAAAGACTTCAGTAATCCATAAAGAATTATCATAAATGTTGCAATACATTTAAGAGGACTTAAAGCAATCAAACTTATTATGCTGACCCATATGAGTTTAATAAACAAAAATGTCCTGCCAAACTTTTCCTTTAAATACGCCAGCACAGCTTTGAACTGGTTAGCCTTCTTTGAGAAAAAGTGGGTGCTGGACTTGACACGATCAGGCACCACCTCGTCTGATTAAAAGCCTTCAGTTTAAGATAATAGTTGCACCATACTTCTCAAAAATCTCAAAGGATAGCAGCCTTTGCATTAAAATGTTTCACCTTGTATTTTGCTGCCAGACAGCCTGCAGCAGTCGCCACTTTCGCTGTTCTTTATGAATCCTTTGAAAAACTGCCAGCTGGAGCACCCGCCTCGAGTTACTCGCAAGCAGACCATAAAGACTTGAAATTATTCAGCTGCAGTTTGCAGGCTATTAAATTACTTAATACAACCTTAACACGCTTTGTGTGAGATTATTGATTATTATATTCGTTCCAAGGGCTGTTTGATAAGTCTGTGGTTTTTTATACTTTCCGCGTAATAACTTTGAGTGCAAAACTTTTCCTATCAAGTAGCAGTTTTTAATATACTTTGTAAAATTACGTTTGTCGAACACTCGTGAATATTAAAGAAAATTTAAAAATGTGAGTTCTATTTAAGCTTTAATTTATGCGTAGAAAATCCATCACCGTATGCAGAAAAAGCTAAATTAATACTAGGGGGACGCTGTACCATTAATTTCAATTTAAAAACTCCCAAACTCAACAAACTGCCCTTGTATAACATTCTGGCTTGTCCACCATTGTGTTGTCTCCAGCGACAGCTGTCAATTTGTTGCAACATTAAAGACATGCAAAATTAATTTACATATTCAGCTCTGTTGTAGTCTATGAAACTTTAATTAGTGCAAGACAAGCGATAAAGTGTCATATGCTCGTAGTTAATGTGTCACATAAATGATAAGTGCAAGTTAAGCAAATATTTTAAGGCTCATAATCAATGATAGGAGAATTTCAACTGGGCTCCAATTAAGGGCTCAGAGCTCGGGCACAAATTAATGAAAGATTGTCATAAGCAGCAATTACATGCATCAAAGATTCATATCCTTAAATGGTACTTTTTCGTGGCTGTTTGGTCCGCTTTTATAATGCCATAATAATGACTTTATCTATGAAGCAGGCCATAAATCTCTTGCACCCAAAGGAGCACAGATAAAAAGTGACATGGGCAGCCGTCTCATGAAGTGGAATTGGTGATGAAGGCAGCATTGTCCTTGTGCAGGCAAACAGCCATATAAATGAAATATTACGCATACGCAGTGTGTAGTTTGTTAGTTAGCTGTTGCGTCATAAAAGTTAATTAATACGCTTTGTTTGATTGCTAAGCATACTATATACACTATATATACTATACATACTATATACAATATGCTGCCAGACAAGTTGTCTGCCCTTTATTATTTATCAGCACATGCGGCGTATGCTTAATATGCTTACTGACAGTCAGTTGACCAAGTCTAACAACAAAGAACGCTTGCATTGAAAATTGTTCAACAAATTTACATTTAATTTTTCAGAGCTCATAGTCAAAGCCCAAAATATGCAAACGAATCCATGACCAAAACTATGTAAATTGTTGTTGGTCTGAATATTATCTGAATAGAAAAACTCATTGGTTGGCTTGTCCTTTTTTTTTAGACCGTGGATTCTACCTGCTATGTATACAATGTATCTAGTATGCCACAAAAATTTACATTTCTCAATAGATAGTAGCTAAAGAGAAATATGTTTTTCATTCGAATCCAAAATGAAATCACGGCATAACAATAAAGGTACGCAAAAGTTTAGCCACAATGTCATACCAAAATAAAACAAAAACATTTTTTTGCTTTTGCTGTGCTTTTTTTTATATTGTTTGATCAAAAAATTGAGATATTGAATTCAATATTTGTAAATTTGCAGCTAGAGTGCTATAAAGCAAACTCAAGCTTGGTTTATTTTTATTTTTTTTTTATTTAATTCACGATTTTGTTGCTATTATTTTTTTTTTTGTGTATTAAATCTGTGCACCTATAAAAGCAAAACAATTTTAAATCAAATAAAAGATATAAAGTATTAAAGTTTATTCCAAAAGCACACAAAAACTCTTCGGATGTCAACATAACAACAAATCAATTACGAAGCAAATTCCAATTAGGCTTTGGGCAGTACAATACAAAACACTAAAATATAACACTATAAATAAGGATAAAGAAAAGCAAACAAATCAAGTAACATAATATGAAAATTTATAGTTAGATTTTGTTGTGTCCATATATATTCATAAGCTTATATAAGCATTAACTAATAACAGTTGCTCTATTTATATATTTTGAAAAAATGAAACATACGGCTGACTCCAATAGTTTGATATACTTTAATGATTTAAGCTTAATTGCCCAAATTATTTTAACAAAAGCTAGCAATTATTTTGTAACAACTGAAAGTATGTAATAATAATTTAACATAGCCTGAAGGCCTATGTTGCTCTGGCTTTAAAACTACTTTTGTTCCCTAGAATTAATTCTAAGTTACAATATTAAAAATAAATAATAATAATAAATAATTTAACATAGGAAATAAGGATTAAATCCATAATCTCAGTCTGTTTAATTCGGATCATATATCATGATTGAACAATTTAAAAAAAAAAAAACTAAAATTTTTTAATGTTTTTTTTTTAAATTTTTTTTTTTCAAAAGATGTTAAAAATTGTAATTGTATTAAAAAATTTTAGTTTTATTTTTTTTTAAATTGTTCAATCAAATCAATTTGATTTATAATCATATCAAATAAAGAACGCATAAAAACCCGCCATTAAAAAAAATGGTGATTGATTAAGAAACATACTACTTAAAAAAAAATTAGGAAAATTGTATGTCGGTTAAAAAAAAGGAAACATTTTTTTTAAGTGTCCTATTGCCAACTTAGATAAAAAAAAACGGGTTTAAAAATATTTATTGGTTTAGTCCCAATTAAATAAAAACGAAAAATATTTTTTTTAAATTAAATCGAAACGCGTTAAGTTTAAAAACTGAAATTTTGCGAAAAAAAAATTGTTTGCCCTATGAACTGCGATTTGATTACTTTTCAAAAATCGCTAGGGGCAGTTTCCAGTACCTTATTCAGCTAGACGCTTTGTCCGTCTGGCTTGATATTTGAGAACTGATACAACCAATGTTTGTATTAAGATGGGATCTTAACTCTTATAATTTGTTATATAAAAATCATAAAATACCTACCTATTATGTATTTTTTTGTAAGTTGAAAATAACTTTAAACTCTGCTCTTGTGGAGTCGCAGGAGCGTGGAATTTCGCTTTGGAACCTAGTACCTTGCCGAAAGTGCTCGAGAGATGTGACAACCAGACGTTGTATCCCATTGTAGTCAGGCCTTGGTTCTATCTTCGTTATTTCCTTTTCAACATTCGGCAGTGGCCCATTTCTGGCGCACTTGTCTTACTTTTCTAAATTACAAGAAATATTTATAATATTAATTATTGAACAATTTTCATTTAAAAAACTTAAAATATGAGCTATTTAGCGATTTGTAATTTTAAAATTGAATTTAATCATAAAAAAAAATTACTATTATATTATTTAAACACAGGGGCATATTTATGTGATCAACATACATATAAATATATTTAAATTGTTCTGTAACATGCCCTTGAAAGCTCAACATTAAGAAACCCTTAACAACAAAATTAATTTATTGAAAGGAAATGTTTATGATACGGAAATCAACCAAATTTGGCGCTCGGTTTTTTTTTTTTTTAATTCCCAAACAATTAATAATTTAACATTCAACCAAGTTAATATTTTTAAAAATCACTTTCACATAGCTTAAAAAAAATAAAATAAAAATAAATAATGCAGGCACAAGATAATTTCTATATTTATGATATGAAAGTCAAAAATCGAATCTGAAGTTTATTTGCTGCGATACATCACGTGTGGCATTATTATTATTAATGGGGATAAAGATGTACTGCGACCCAAATGGATCTATTGTACCCACGTGTGGCATTAAGGACCTATGCATTTTTATTCAAATTATTAAGTTTAAGCTGATGCTTTTGTTTATTGTTTATACATAAGTTTAAGCTGTACTTTACTACCCTCAAGGCACCTTTTATATTGAATCTTGTGCTTAACGTCAGATTTTTTTATTATTTTATTTTTATTGGGCATTTAAATAAGGATCGTAGGGTGTATTTTTGTATGCACTAAGTGCTGGAGAAAACATCGATGTTATATCGATGCATTGATGTATCGAAGTTTAAAATATCTATATATCTCGATGTTGGCCAACAGAGATGTTGCACTCATCAAATGGGTATTTAGTCGTGCTGGAGAAACATCTCTGTTGGCCAACATCGATGTATAGATATTTTAAACTTCGATACATCGATGCATCGATATAACATCGATGTTTTCTCTAGCACTAGTATGCATGTATATGAGTCAACATATATTGATGTACATAGTTGAGGAATTTAAAAGTTTTTCGATTATGGAAAAGTACAAACTAACTAAAGAGTCGGAGTTTTGTTTATACTTCGAGGAAGTTTACGCAAAAAATATTAATATTCTGAAGCTCAGGATGAAAAGAGCTGATATAGATTAAACAATTTATTTATATAATTATAAAGTAGACATTGATACCAAATATAGGCCTTCAAGCTGGATAAAAAAAAAAAACCATAACTAAACAGTTTTGACTTTGTTCCACAACTCATCCTTAAAATTTTGCATAGATTAATTAATTTTTTCCGTGCATATAATTATTTGCATATTTTAATTAATGACTGCCAATTAGCATGAGTTAATTCGACCACAACAAATGTTGCGGCATCTCGCATGTATGCAAGTGAGATCAATTGAATAATAAAAAATAAACCAGATTTCTTTTATTAATTACCGATTTGTTTACATGCATTAATATTATTTATGGCAGTTTAATTTTTTACAAGCAGTTTGTTGTTTGCCTGCTCGTTAAGAGCATTTGCTTTACTTGGCTAAAAAAATAAATTTAAAATCAGTCAATGTAGAAGCCGGCAGTAAAATACACTGAAACCATTTTTTCAGAAAATCAATAGTTGTTGCACACTGTTTCGTTTAGAGCAATGAACGTGTTTAAGGCAAATGTTTGGCATAGTTGTTAAGAAAAAAGTCAACATTTTATGGTTTATTATGCACATGGATCTACAAACGATATAAAATATATATGATACAAAAAAGTGAAATATTGAACAAGTTGGGATGAATTGCGAAAGTAGAATATGTTTGCATTTATTTAGGGTATTCATGCTTGCTATTAAGTTGAAAAGTTGTGCACTTGTGCAACAACAAAATGCACAGGCCTGAGTTTCGATTCTCAAATCAACTTTTTCTCAATATGGGTGAAACTAACTTAATATTCACCTATCCCAGATCCAGTTTGAAGCTGTTAAGAAGAAAGTGTTGCGAAATGCGCGTCCTGCAACAAAACTTCTAAAATTCGAAATTTTTTAGCCATATTGTAATTTAAAAAACAGCAAAAAGTAAACAAAAGTAACTTTTAATAAATTTACCTGGATTTTAAGCACAAATTAAAGAACTTAAATTATGAACTGAACAAAAGGTGCGTTCATGCTTCAGCCTGTTGTATTTTTGCGCAACTTTGCAAGTCAAAAGCAAACGTGAATACGCCAAATAATTGAGTAATAAAAACGCAAAATAATTGTTCGTTGCTTAGGGTATGTATAATGTCTCATTATCGAAAAATCTCATTTTAGAACTTTATAAGTCCACTGCCTTTATATTTGTTTTTTTATATTTAATTTCTAAACAACTTTTGTGTATACTATTCTTATGTATTGTATTTCGTAATATTATGTTTTATTCGTAATATTATAGAGTGATACCAAACTGGTAAATTCTGTTTAAGTTAAATGTTCTGTTTTTGTTTGACAATAATCTTTTGAAGTTGGATAGATACATACATATATAAGAAAAGCCTAAGGTTTTTTTTTTGTTTTAAATATAAGTGTATGCCGTAAACTTCTTCTACGGTCTTAGAGATATCAACATGATTTGATGACGCCAGCTCTGATGATCTCCGAAATCTAGGTGTTCTCCTTCTAAATGCCAAAATCTGAATAACCCTTTTTCCCATAGCTACAGTGTATAAAAGCACGGTCAACTGAAAAATTTCATTTCAGCGCTTTTTAATTATGTTTGCATTTAAATGACTTTGCTTTTAAATAATGCATAGAAATTTATTAAATTATATTTTTTAGACTATAAATTAAATTTTAGTCAATAAACAAAATGGCTAAAAGTGGTTCAATGTCGACGTAAATTTATTTTTGACATTGATTAAGCTAGCTTGTGCTTTTGTTTATTATTGTGTTTATTATGGGTTCATGTTTTTGGTGTGGACTCTGAAAGTTTGGACAGGCTATACAAATTTAACGGCAGCTTGTCAAGCGGCAGACCCATTGCAGAGGCTTGTTATATAATGCAAGTGGATTGACAAAAAAGTGCTGAATTATGAGCAGCTGCCCGTACCCAGAGTGACATTGGAACAGTAGTACACCCAAAGTAGTCAGTTTGTTCAGGCGTTGATTTCAGATGCAAGCGACGCTTCTGGCAGATCCCATGGCACATGGAAATGTTTTTCTACCATTTCTTTATACTTCGTTCTTCACTTTTGAGTTGTTGGCACTGAAAAATAAATGTTTATTTCATATTTTAAAGTCCGAGCACGTTTGCTCAGGCAACTTGGGTGCCTTTTGTGGGTGAATGTATATATAGTATATAAAACATATATACATGAGTCTATGCGGTTCTAAAATATTTCGCTTTCAAACATAGTCATACTCAAGTGCGCTTAATCTTATTTATTTATTGTGCGTGCCAGTTACCTGGTAGCCCCAAAGTCACTTCGGGGTCTCTATGTCCACCTAGCTGCCATATATTTGCAGTTGTTGCTTGCATAAGCAACTTTGGGTGGAACTTTCTTACATACATCTTCAGCTGCTATGCATTGCACTGCAATTTTATTTACACATGAAATTTGTAAGTCCCAATTAGAAATGAACATGGGCCGTGCAATTTTTCATGACAATGTGCGTGACTATTACGAAAAAAATATTATATCGTGTTTTATTTTATTCGATATCGTGTCTTTTCAAAACATTACGGTAATGATAAAATGAAGAAAAAGATTGAAACATATTTTTTTTTTTCAATAAAATAATTTAAAAAAATAAAAATACATAACCCAACTGCTGTAAAATTACGCTTAGAAAGGTATTATATAAAGGAGAAAATGTCCTTACCTGAAATCTTTATGTTTAAACTATAAAATATTTGCTATTTATTACAAAAAAAAAAAACAATTTGTATATAATTTATTCTTATTAATAAATATTTATAGTGATATTCGAAGGATAAATTAAATTAACTTAAATATGTATATACTAGTAAGCATAAAACATCCTACAACACATTTTTACCAAATATGCTCATTTAGCCCTTTCACTTGATACGCAACACTGCATCATTAAAAAAACTTTTTTTTTATTAACTACTTATTGTACTCTGAAAGACATTATATTCAATTCGATGTAAAGTCACATAGCCTATATCCTGCGTACGACCAAAACGCTTCCAACGTAGGCCGCTATGTCAAATTTTGATAACCGGCTTAGAAGTTACAAGAGAGCAGATAAACATTTATGCATACATACAAGTCAAACAACTTACAAAACTAATTACAATCCCACCTCGCCATCTTCGACAGTTCACATACGCTTATGTTATTTCAAACCAAAGAATAAATGGTTAAATTTGTTTATTTTCTATGTATAAATGAATAATATATGTATTAAAGTAGGTAAAAATTAATTATGCATCGTTATTTTTGCGGCCTTTTATATCCTTACTGAATGGTAACAATGAAAAGTAACTTTAGAATATTTAACTTTTTTATTTAAATGATCTAGTATATAGTAAAAAATATATTTAAAGTGGAAAAGGTATAATTTGTTTTGTGAAAACAACCAAAACCGCTGACTTATATCAAAATTTAAAGTTTTACTAAAGTATAGCATGTTCAAAGCATAAAGCCTGGTTCAGACTCAGCTTTTTTATTATAGCCCAAAAAATTGCAAAGAAGTTGCTGCCAAACTAATGTAAAGCAATTAGATGTTAAAAACATACCTAACTTGTTCTTTAAGTTAAATATACTTATTGCCTATTAAGTGTCGTGAGCGTGCAAAGTCACGCGTCCATCTCTATGTCAAGTAGACATGCATACAAACGTTTGCACATTTTGGCTTGCATTTAAAGCTTTATAGAATGCCACAAAAATGTTGCCAGCCAAATAAATTGCAGTTGGGTAAACTTTGCAACGTTTTATCTCACTCCCGATTTATGTCCCTCCGGCTTTTCCCTCTCTCGCTTGCTCTCGCTTTGCTCTCTTTTTATTTGCATGCAGCTTGGTGTGCAACAGTTGAGAACTTGCAAGCAATCAAAGTGTTAACAGCTGGGCTATAAAACTTTTTGCCAAAAGAAACTTTAGCTACATCTACGTATGCATGCATATGTGTATGTGTACAACGATATGTGTGTGCATCGATATCGATAAGTCGGACAGATTTTAATGAGTTTTTGCAGCTACCAAATCACCGCATGACAGCAACACCTTTGAAGCCAATAACCTTCAGCCACATCTATGTCAAACACACATAAAAACCCTGTTGCACTTGCATACTTTAAATGCGAGTCCAATAAAACCCAATATTAAGCCAACTCCATGACATGGGACTAAAGTGGGTTAAATGGCTTGAGCTATCGATTTTCATTGACTGCAACAAATTTATTGCCTATGCATTGTCTGTTTGAGTTTACACTTAAACTTTGGCTATAGATCAGCATCAATATTGGCCTGTGTGGGAACATTCATGTTGAAATTTTAAGCCAAGTTAGCATTAATTTTGGTTTATGAACTTGGACAACTTGAACACAGACAACAAAACCGAGGCAAGCTGTTAAGGAGCTTACATGTTTAAGTTTTGTCCCTAACTTTGTTCTATTATGTATGTTTTGCGTGTTTACATGGGAGTACTCAGCCCACGTCCGTAGACCTCAAATTCTTGTTTGTATAGTTAAACACATTAGGCACAGCAACGACAACAATACATCAGACATTTTTTTCAGCTCTTGGCCTGCGGCTTAACCATGTCTAGACAAGCTTATAGCTTGGCATGGTCAGCTAAAGTTAAATATAAAAGGATAAATAAAAAGTTCAAGATATGAATTCTTAAGCTCAGAGCTTCGTATACGTTATTTGTAGACCGTAGGGTCAAGGGTATTATAGATATGTACATTGTACATAAAAGGGTATTTACCCTTGATTCAAACAAAGCGCCCTGTCTACCCATCTGTATGAGTAGCTAAAACTTAGAGACCACACGAGCCAGCTGGGTTCACCCCAAGAGGAGATTTTCCCAAAAAAATAATAATAGAATAAATGTTGTAAAATTGAATTTGTTTTATTACACTTAAAAATCATATTAATAACAACAAAAACATTATTAAAACTATTGCAAATGGTAAACTCAGGCGCGCGTGATTTTGAGATACTCTTTACCATCACATTATAAGACAATGTCTGTTTATTTATGTAAAAATATATATATTGCTTAAAAAAATGTTTAACAAATTTGAGTCGACACTGTTTAACTCAGCTACATTGGACTAAATTTACAAATTTTTGAAAAAAAAATTAGAAATTCTAGAAATACAGAGCTGAAACTTAATGGACTTATTATGAAAACGCAATTTTATAAAATTTTACACGGCGTATACGTATTTTTTTAAAATTTTGTTTGCACACTCGACATTTTGCAAAAAATGCAACTAACAGACTATTTAGTGTAGGTAAATAATCGATAAAAAATAAATTGAAATATCGTGCTTTTTAAAATGAATTGTAGGATTGCGAAATACTTGTGAAATGCATATAATTATAATCAGTTTGATATTTAAAAACAAGATCCTAGGCAAAAGTGCGATTGACGGTAAGCAAAATACAATTATTTTTCGGATAAAATTCTAATAAATTAATTTTGTCAAATGTCTTGCACGATTTAGTTGATAAGTTTCAACGAGGCACATTGTCATCGTCATTATGGCAGAAAGGAGATGAGTAGCAGATAGAAAGCATTCAACACCTATCATGCGACTGCGCTGCACTTCTTAGGGAAAACATCCAGTATCTGGGAAAACGCTTCATTAAAGATCCGGGCAGTCTGACAATTTTGCTCATAACGGTGCCGGCTCTTTTTGTCGACTCCCAGAAGAAAGACTAGGGAGAATTAAGTGCGCCCAATAGCACTCTTACACCCAGAATTTCTAGCTCCATTCCACCATATACTTTCCCGTTAATAGGCAACATTACTGTTACTTATCCCCAGTAAATTACACAAAATCCAAAAAAAAATTTAAATTGTTATGTGAATGATTTTCATAGTTTTTCTCCCGCTACCCAAAATAAAGGTAACAGACTCTTAGGTTTAAGCGAATAATATTGGTATTCATGAAATTTCAAGACGATCCCCCTCCCTACCAGAAGAAAACTGCGCTGGTCCAGCTCAGATTAACTTGACATTTTCAAACATTTTCACTTGCAAATGTATGAGGGTACCCATATTAATTAAGTGCATTTTAAAAAGGGACGAATCGTAATCTAAATTCAGAACAGGCTTGTAACTGTTGTATTTGTTAATCTTAATACATAGGGTTTTCCAACAAGAGGTGTTATTTTGAATCACCCGGTATTTCGGTAGCTACCACTTTTGTAGCTTTTATTCTTTGACATTTGACAAGTAGGAACTACGCCATTACTAAAAATGGAACGATACACGCTTCAACAACGCATTGAAATTATAAAAATTCAATACAAAAATGCTGAAAATCTTGCAGTCACAGTTCGCAAAACTAAAGCATTTTTGATGAGGCCTATTTCCACCTCGGTGGCTACGTCAATAAGCAAATTGTTGCATCTGGGGCTCGGAAAACCAAAGAGTCGGCGGGGTCATTGGACCTATCGAGGATATAGGGCAGCCACTTTGCGATTTGGTAATGGAAAATTTCATGAAAAGGATATGGTCCTGTAAACGTGGTCGTGGTGGCCATTTGGCTGATGTTGTTTTTCATTATTAACGGCATACCTTCCTCTTTATTATGAAATAAACATCCGATCATTTATCTCCAAAAATGGCATTTTCTTTGAATGCCAAAATAACACCTCTTATTGGGAAACCCTATATAAATAAAGAAAAAGATTAATGTGTCGAGAAAAGTCTGAATTTGCTACCCCAACGTTGGGCAGCGTGAATTTATGTGTAAATTAAATATACTCTCATATATGCTACATGGCTCACCCTTTTGACACTTTGATCGATTATATACTTAAAGGCACATGCAATAATTAAATTATATAACTCTTATCTAATTAAAGCTGCATGCGGATTATAAAAGCCAAAGTAATTAATAAACTGCGGACAGCAATTTAATGCGCTAACAATTTATTGAATTTTCCTAGCCGCAGGTGCAGCACCAGAGGCTTTATGTAAATTTTAGAGGTGCTAAAAACAAATTCTAAAGTCTAGACATGGCATTTGTGAGTGACTTTAATAAGGTGTCACATTAAAGACCATTGTGGCAGTTGCGTCACAAATTGCCTGCTAATCGCGTAGTCAAATTTATGCAACAAAAACAACAGCCATGATATTAAAAAAGTTTTCCAAAGCGAAGATAAAAGTGAGTTTGACCGAGAGAGAGAGAGAGAGACAAAGTTGCGTTTGGCAACGTACAAGGCCGGCAACTTAGACATATAAAAGATATTTCCACAGATACTTACACACGCACGCACTCACACATTTATGCTTATATACATGTGAGTACATTTATTAAATAACTTTCGGCTGGCAGACATTAGACACAGCTGACTGAAATTGAACGCCGACTGTGCGTATTACATGAACTGCCTAAAAGCATGCTAAACTTTTTGGCGCACAGCTTAAGCCATCGCAGAAATGACATGACTTCCGGCTGTGCCGCCTAACGTAAGCTTAGCCAACACTACCACTACTACAATTACAAATATTCGCACACGACATTTAACATGTTAGTTGGCCAAAAACATTGGCCATCAAACCAGAATTGACCATGTCCAACTGCGCGGTAATGCACAACTTACTGGAAACTGCCGCTGACCATCAAATGGTGGCATGCTACAAGTCACACAAACATGACATGTGCATTTCATAATTGCGGCTGTAGTCATAAAAGCCATAACAAAAACGAGGGTAGTTTGATAAGTCAATGACTTTTCAAATAAAAGATATTTTCTACTTTGCTCAAATTTCTCAAAATAAACTCTATTATGCGTGATACAGTGCCGCGTTGAAGCTAAAAAATGACAAGATTATAACGATAACAATAGGCATGCAATTTATTTTAAGGTTACTACCATTATGTACGGAATAATGCATCAATCAAATAATCACCTTGGCTTCGCTGACAGTGCTTTTTGTTCAAAAAAGAAGCGGCGACCAACATATTTAGCCGGCTTCAATTTTTGTGTCAGCTTGTGGATGTAGATCTAAAAACAAAATAAGCCTTGCGATATTTGCGGGTCTTCCGATTTGATCGGCTATGATTTCTTTACTTCGCAGATATTGAATATTTTGACTGAAGCCGAAGTATCATATATTTGCTTCCTTTTTTTTTTTTTGAAACACTCAGTTTTTCAAGGTTCTCCGAATAATCTTCGAGGTTGCCGTTTTTGTATCAAAATTATGTATCATTGCCAAGGCGGAAGCACACATTTTTCTTCTATACGCCTAATTTTACCGACCATGGTAGACTACATTGCGTATACGTATTGTTTAACGCATCAAAATTATAACAGCTCTGAACAATATTCGCCAGTGATCTTCTCAACCTTTTCAAGATAATAAAGTCCAAAAAACTATTGCCATGAACTTGTAGGTCAAGAGATCCAGAGAATTCCACTGATTTACAAAAAATTATGTGCAGAAAAAAATTTGTAGCAGTCTATAAAGAAGGAAAACTCTAGAAAACTCTTAGAAGTCAATTGAAGATCAACTTTTCTGAAATTTTGTTTAAGAAGAAAATTTAAAATCTAGGTCTCGGAACAAAGCGGCTTCGAAGAAACAGTCGGAAAAGAAGAAGGGACATATAGATCGATCAAAAGAAGAATATAATATCGAATAGATATTATAAGAGCATAGCTCAATACACTTAGAAGACAACAAATGGGTCCAGTTAAGATCAGATAGGAGTAGATTAGATTGACAAAAATACAACGAGTGATATATGCCTGTGGAACAATCAAGAGGAATTAAACCAACTGAGCTTAGAGAGGAGCCCACGAGTATTCTAATAGAGAATGCTTAAGTTTAAAAGTTGACTACACTGATTTTTGAAACCACCCTCGCACCAGAAAGCTCTTTGTAATGCCATACTAAATAGTTTGCTGTTGTCAAATTTGGGACTCAAATTTTATGATTCACTGAAATAAAACGCTCAAGTACTTATCATTGTTTTTGTGTTTAAAAAGACTTTATAAGAGTAATTTTTCTGATTCAGGCTAATACCGACAATTGTTTGAACAATTCACAAAATACGTAAAAGCATATCTAACTAGTGTAACGATTAGGGCCAGAACATCTTGACTATAATAAACCCTATCTCCTTAATGTTCACAAAGTTAAGAAATTATTTTCTTGTATGTATTAGGTTTGACAAAGTTTCATAAACACGTTTTAGGGTAAATAGCATAAGCTTGGTAGCACGCATAACATTTGCAAAAGATTTTTGATCGACACGGTGCTACATTGCGAATACTTAATTTTTTTAAGTCGTTATTTTTTTTATTTATTTATAAACAGCTCCTACTTAATTAAAATTGCAGTACGAGCTATAATTAGCTTTAGCGTGAGCCTTGTGCTAGCCTTATTGGGTTATAATTGATGTTGTATATAGCACAATTTTTATAACTAATGTATATTTAAATCATGTAATATAATTTGCTTTCTTTTAAAAATTTAATAATGTTGGGGATGTTTGTAATTGAAGGTATAGAAATAGCGTTGGGCAGGTTTAAATAAGGAAAGTAAATTGATTTGGTGTTGAGGAAGTGAGGATAGTCTGTAAGGATGTGGTGTAGGGATAGGGTGGTGTTTGAGTTGCAGAAGTTGCAAAGTGGGGCTGGCGTTTTATTAAAAATGTGACTATGTGTGAGATGGCAGTGTCCGAATCAGAGGCGGATGAGTTTTGAGAGGTCTGTTCGGGTGAGTGAGCCGGGTGAGAATCCCAGGTTGTTGGTAGATCAAGTAGGCTGTTATGAAGCGTGTTTGTTAGTCTGTAGTGATTGTTCATTATTATTGATTGACCACTCGAAATTTTGAAAAAAAAATGTGTTTTTTTATTCCAACATAATTATAATACAGCTTAACAAAAATTATTTTAAATATTTTAATATAGTTGGCGCAGTTATGTATATTAATATAAATAAAAGGTAATTCTTTTGTAGTTTTTAGTGTTTTATATGATTGTTGATTAACTCGTATGTTGTCCCATGTAATTTACTTTACAATCCAGCCTAAAAGTTTATCAAGACTTCAGGGTTGCCATCACATTGCTTTCATTTATGGAATTGTTGTATTGCAATATTTTTTTTTATTTTAAAATATAAAATATAAATTATTAATTTTTTTTATTTTTTTTTGAACTGTCAATTTACTAAATATCAACGGCAACAAGAACAAGGAGTAGTGTACTATGAGCACCTGAAACCGATTAAATCCGCCACAGCTGAGGTCTACCAACATCAACTTAGCACATAAGTCCAACAACATGGAGACCAAAAACCAGACCAAAAGTCTTCCTTTTAGGTCTCTTAAACGCACAGCCACATTTTGCAAGATCGGTGAAGTATGCAGCCTGCGTCTGCTTGAACCAGACAGAGCGTTTTATAACGTCTTTGTACCTTCAGCAAAGGGTATTAAAATGTCATTTGCATATTCTCGAAATCTTGTTATGAATTAAACAAATAAGTGTTAAACTTGTCCTGAGTTCTTGTCCATGACATTTACAAGTGACAGGCAATAAATGAAACCGAAAACAGGCAACCATAATATGCCACTTAAATATAAACACACATCCACAAACATTAAACATTGAAAAACTTAAAGTTAGAAATTGCAAATAGATTTATGTTTCCTACGGGGAAAGGTAATTTATTGTCACATGCAGAACAAAGTATTTCAAATTGCAAACGACTTAATGAAAGTTTAAACGATGAGGTGTAAACAATATTACTTATCAAAAGACCACTTAAGACCAATATTTCAAAAAAGCCTCAAACACAGAATTATATAAGCATTGTTTATTTAACAGCAACTAACCAGACAATTAAAGTTAATTTTAATTTAAAACTGTCAAATTTAAGTTGGCATAAAAGACAGGCATCTGTGTGTGTGTCTGTACAAAATGGCGCTGAACAAACAGAGTAGGTGACAAATGCGGTTGCTGCTCAACTCAGCCAATATATGTAGTCTACTTTTGTGCGCAACCCGGTGAGAAACTCAAACACATGTAATTAAAAAACTTTTTGTAATTTTGCCAGCAAACACGAGCTTAAGTCACTACAAATAATACAAAATTTTACAAAATGAAAACACAAATGTATATATTATATTTAATCCGAGTTTTATGCAAATTGTAATTGTGAAAAGTAAAACCTGAAGGTGTGCGTATTTATGATGACGACTTGAAAGCTGAAATGCTCAGCATTAAATTATGTTTGCACTTCAACTTAAAAATAAGTGAGTTTATAAAACTGTGTCAGAGTTGATAAATGTAGCTTAAGATTTAAACAAACAAACGTTTTTAATCTTGAGATACTTTTTGGTGTTGTGCAAACTGTTGTTCTGTTGAACAAATTAAATTTGTAAATTAGAAATGATTCAACACAAAAATTTTCAATAATAGGAAATATTGTATAACTATGAATGGTACTTCTTTTTTATAAAGTATGCTTACAAGAGTTTATATGAGGACTTTAGGCCCAGTTCAGTTGTTTTGGCAATTATATGCTGTCACTTTTTTCGATCGATGGGAGATTAACATCGAATGAAGATTCGCTTCGTCGTCAGACTTAAAAGATGAAGTCAGTATGGTGGTAAGTATAAATAATATAACAAATTCTTTATTTTATATCGATTTAAGGCACTTTGCTCGATTTTTTTACCTAAACACACTGCTTAATTTCAATTACAATAATGTTGTAAAATTTTTTTACAGTTTCATTCCCTTTTTTTCGAACAGGTGTTGACAAAGTGCAAGCCCTGTGCAAGTTGTCCCAAAGCAATACGTTTAAATTGCAACAAAAAGAGAAAAGGGAAATGGCATTGCTGGATTAAGTTATAAAAGGAGGCGCAGTCTGTTAACATAGGGCAACAGCTGTCCATTTGATGCGGGCAGCCAACTGTGTATGACAGCCAACGTCTTAATCCTGTCACGGATACGGCCAACTGACAGAGGGTCTCAGTGTCTTTTCATGCCCTGTCCTGCTTTGAATACAGACAATAGCATACTTTTGTGCGCTTTAATTAAATTCTTTTGTTGCTCCTGATGCAGCAGTTCGTGCAATAACTCCACACTTTGCAATGATGCAACAATGGACACCAAGTGCGCCATCTTTTATTGCTGCAACTACAAAAACCAAATCCAACATCTGAAATGGAATTAATAAAGCATAGCCAATATGTTCTGTGTATCGGTATGTATCAGAGGGCTTGCACGCAGGTTGTGATAGCCATGAATAGATTTATTTTCGCATGGCGTAAAATTTAATAAACGTCAAGAAGCAGCGCATATTGTTGCCATGGCAAACACACACAAATACTCTCACACACAAAATTTGATTGCATTTATTGAATTGTAGCAAACAAAAAGGCAGCCGAGCCTGCAACTTGTATGCAATTTGCTGTCTTATTCAATTCGCAAGAACTGCCGGTAATTTGTGTACCATTTTGAACCACTTCTAACGCAAGTAGTTGCGGACAGGTTCAAAAAAGTATAGTCGCAAATGTGCAAAAATTTATAAAATAATTTATTTAAATTTAAACATAAATACGTTAGACTGTGTGTTAGTTCAAAAAATCAGAATTATTGCGGCGATTCAAAGGGTTTTTGGAATTCCAATTTAGTCAGCAAGTTCCCAAAAAATAGTTTGTCTGTGGAATTTCCCATAGGATTTTTAAAGTTTCTTCGCCACTTTTTATATAAAAAGGAGGACTTTAAGTTGAATAGCTTTAAGCTAGCTTAAAGTCCTCGTTCGAATCTACAGATTGCGCTTATAGAAATTATCTCAGCAAATTTTTTTATACGCGAGGTTATGGATGTGTAAACATAAGCTTTCCTTTCACAAAATTTGAAACTATTTCGGATCTTCTACAATTTTAAAACGTTTTGATTTAAATGCAGCATCATTAAAACTTGAAGCATTAAAGGATTTACAACTGTCTCAAAAACTTTTATCTCTTAATCAAAATAGTGGCTCGATTTTTGGGAAACTAAACTGTTTTCCCCGAAAAAAAGGAATTCTCTGACGAAAAACTGAAAAAAATTTATTAGCGACATCTCAAATCCAAAAGTATGATTTTTTGTAACATTTTTTTTTTTATAGAAAGTACCATAACAAGTTAAAAACTGGCTTGCAATTCAAACATAAGAAAATAAGAAGATTCCATATCTTTTTACATTTAGGTGACTTGGTTTTTTTGAAAAATTGGAAGAACCCTACTATAAGTGTGGCCCTCGTTAATCCGTTGTGAATAAATCAAATCATTATCGGTTCCCACATATAAACACAAAGTAAAGTGGAAACTTTTGACAATACTGAGAATTAATCCCCGGCCAACTAAACCTATCTTGAACTTTTACTAAGCCGTCTATGTACTACAGCTTTCATCTGGCATTTCTATGACAATTTTTTTTGAAAAATTAAAATTTTCAAAAATATTCATAAAAGAATAATCTTTTTATGGAAAGTTTACGCCTACCCAAATTTTTAAAAAAATATATATTATAATCCACAACAGTAAAAATATAAATTTGTTTACTTAATTTCAATAAATATTGTTCAATGGCAACTGTGCCAAAATTTACACAGAGGTAGACATAAGATCAGATATATGGGAGAAATAGCATTACCCCGAGATATAGAACTGATTTTGGGTTAAAGCATCAATGTAGCTTCCGCTTTCAAGACCTACTGTAATAATTCAGTTTTGATTAATGAAAAACAGCCTGAAAAAGAAGCTGAAAATATAATTTTTTTTCATTTCATCACTTCGTCAAAAAAAGAAATAAATAAGAATATAAAACGAAATATATAAGTTTTTCATATTACTTTTAACTCATCCCCGAAACATTTAATTTTTTTTTCATAATTCTATTTTGTCAAAAATATGTTTTTACTTAGTATTTATTTAAATAACAATATAATAAAAAAAAAATTATTGTCCTTGAATATAAAAACTTGCATTATTTGTCTTGCACGCATGTCCTCAACCATTCAATTTCCTATGAAAAAAAAAAAATTCACAATAATTTTTACAATTATTTGGCGAAATTTATAAATTTTTTTATTTTGTCCAAATTTTATAGTTTTTTTTACTGCCTTTTAAATTGTATTTAAAAAGATATATAAAAAGACAATTTTTTAGAGTTAAAACCCTATACAAGCATCAGGGCAGCTTTTAACAAATTTTTGTCTTTGTAATAAATTTACCAAGGCCAAGTTAATTTGGTGTCTTCGATTTAAAGGACAAAACTGGTTACACAGTCTTTTAGGGTATGATAGAAAAAAACATTTTTTTTTTGTTTTTCAATTTTTGTGTCCAATGTCTGGCCATGCGAGCGCAGTGACCATGACTAATTTACACAATCAGAGACTTAAATTAAAAAATTATTCCGAAAAAATTCCCTATTTACAACACTAGAGAATGTTCTAACCAATTTTTATTGTTGTGACTGCATCATAAAAATACTAGTTAAGCCAACTAGTTACGATGCACACTACTTGACGTTAAGAGAACTAAGAAAACAGTTCCGAACTACTATGATGCCTGCAGCGTAGCACAAATTAACAAACACAATCGCAAACAGAAATAAATACGAGCACAGATACAGATACAAACACGCACACAGATACAAACATTGACACAGCCGCAGTTGTTGCCATTGAATGTTGTGGTGACAATATTTGATTGCTAAATATTAAATTAATTTGCCAATTTTGTGGCCACTGTGTGTGCAGCCATTTTTGTGTATATTATGAGGTTTTTATATACACACAAGTCAATTTAATATATGTTCACATAAAATTCAATTAAATACTATTTGGCTATGAAAATTTTCAAATATATTTTGTATTCATAGCCAAAACTTTGAGCTAAACTTGACAAAATTGAACTAAATTTAGAACCCACTGACCCATCTCATATTGAAAATAACAAAACATATAACAAAAAAAAAATAAAAGAAAAATACACTAATACTATAAATATAATAAACACACAAAGCTGACGTTGTCAGTCATAAAGGAAAAACTTTGTTCTTATAAATTTTATGCTGCCCCTCGATGTATGCAATGGTATTTTGAAAACTTTTTACGAAACAACTGAAGCGTATTAAAATTGTTGGACAATTTCGGCTTAGGCACATTTTTAAGCTCATTCAACAAATATAAAAGAATACTTTTAAATAAAATTGCATATATAGATACGAAATTGTGACATTGGGCATTGGGATGTGGGGAGATGTGGCAAAAACTATGACAGAGGAAGCTTAGAAATTCGAAATTCTAGAAATAAAAACCAGATTTTTCACGCTCTGAAAATTTGTTATTTCTGCTTATTGTTGCTTAAGTAAAGTAAAAGACAGATTAATAATAAACAAGCACTATTTTAATCAAACAAAGCTATAAACGATATGCAGTAAACGAGATATGTACGGCAATGTGAAGGAAATATTGGAACTTATCGAAAAAAGTTAGGAAAATATGAGCAGTTATCGACAGCAAAATATATGAATATGAACTTTCAAAAGTTAGTATGCAGATGGAGAAACCGTAGCTGCATTGATAGCCAGGTTACGTACTTCGAACGCCATTATTGAGCACTCTATTGAGGAAATGTTTTCCTTAAAAAGTTCACTGTAATGAAAAAACTTCTATATAAGCAGCAATAAGACACAGATTACCCTGATGATGATCCCATGCATGCCTTTTGAGTAGTTATACCACAATTTATATTATACAAATTTTCATTATTCATTCATTTAATTTTCATTAAAAGCACTGACACCAAAGATATTGGCATAAACAAAAAGAAGCCTCAAATGTTTTTCCAAGTACCACAAACGATTAGTTTGGCGACTGTGGAAAGTAGTGATCCTTCACAGGCATTTTGTTAGAGTAAAATAAATAAAAAAATTATATGTTACATAATTAGTAGAAAGTAGTGCTCCTTCACAGGCTTTTTGTTAAAGTAAAACATAATAAATTAAAAAATTATTTGTTATTAAGTTGGTGTATGCCATCCATAAGGTGTATTAAATACTTGAAAAAAGACTACAAAGCAACACCATACCAAAATTATTATTATCTTGACGTCACTTATTTAATTTTTCTCAACTACTATTGTAACTTTTTATACCTGAGTGCTAGTTTTTTTTTTAAACATACTTCGAAATGTGTTCAGTGTAGTACAAATCTGATCTGAAAAAATAAAACAACATTTTTTTGTTTATTTTTTTTAAAAACTAGTTTGGTTTTTTTTGTGGCCTACCTTTTCTTCCAATAGAATTTTGCGGTTTTGTTCCGATCTATTTACTTCTTAAGGATTCCACACCACGTTTCCTGTTTTCACTTTTTACCACAAAGCTTTAGTATGTAGAAATATAAAATTCGACACAGAGCTTCCATCTAGCACAACCCATGCAAAAAAGTAAGTTTTCTTCTTCTTCCTTCTTTCTTTTCCATAAAAATCATCCACCTCAAAACCGAATGAGCACTGTAGAAATTAAGGAAAGTTCAGGGGTATTGTGCGGTAGGGTGCAAAGCATGCAGTGTGCGGAGGAAACTAGTTTGCACACAAAGCTTCTAAATTTGAAAATTTTTGAAATTTTGAAATCAAAAATTGTTTAATTGAGCATTTTTAGAATGATTTCTAAAGAAGAGTTCTTATCAATTCTAGAGTGGGAAAAACTTGTTTTTGCAGCTCAAATTAAAATTGTCTATTTTGTTCTAAATTTATTTACGTCTTAGAATGCCGTATGTTTAAGTTGAAAAAAAAAAATCCAAGGCTCTTTATTTTCATAAAGTATTTTATTGATGCAGAAATGTTGATACATGTTGACATATGGCTAAGACCCGATTTCGAGTGTGATATTTGTATATATAGGGTGGGCCAACTGTTTGTTTGGTTGTTAAACATCAAAGTTGATGCTCTTCGACATATGTCAAGTTAAAAAAAAAGTCATCGAAAATTACGATGTTCGTACACGGACCTGTAGAGCCAGTCGTGGCGCCCATTTGGGCGATGTTATTTTTACATACATAACTGAGTAGTTTCTAACTTGCATTTGGTATGTATATACATTTGCCCAATTTTGTTGGAACATATACGAATAAACTGCAGCTAACAAACAAACCCACTGATGACCCACCTTATGAACTGCATCTAACAAACAAACCAACAGATGACCCACCCTATATTTGCCTTAAATCTTTTGACAAAAAAAAAATGTCAAACGCCAAATTGATATGTCTACATAAAATATTTCAAAATTGTAAATTTGATGAAGATATGGTTATTTCATACGATATTAATTAATAGCCACTCAATTGGCAATTTCGCCCACTGTGCTTAACTAGTTGCCTGCAACAACAAAACTTTATAGGTTTCTTTTCCTATAAATTACAACAACATTCCAATATGTTTTGTTAATAAGAACGTTTTATTAAAAAGAAAGCTGAAGCTACACTAATTGGTATGTTTACTAATGTGAACCTAATCAACTACAAAACGTTGACCTTTATCGCGATTACAACAGTAACACCTTGCGATTCACCACGCTATTAAACACCAAAGTGATAATAACAAATTCAGTATCAATATTGAGGGGTTCTTGTTAAAGTGATTTCAGTGTATCTCACTAACCTAAACTCCTCTGATTTTTTCCGATTTATTTTTTTTGCGGCACAGAAAATTGTTCGAGAATGCGCAGGAAACTAGAGCACTTGGTAAATATTTCAGGCATCAAAGTGTGCACACGTTTTATTTTATTTTATTTGCACTGTTTTGCTGGAGCTGCGAAAACAGCAACATTGTAACTGCAAATGAAATTTTCCTAGATTTCTGCAACTTAATGAAGAAAAATGTGGAAAAGCAAATTGCCAAAAAGGGGGCCGCATACAAAGTCATCAAAAAAAAAATAAAAATACAAAAATAATCCCGAAAAGAAAGAAAGTAAGAAACTGGCTGCCAAGCAAAATAAGTGTAAAATATTTTCATTGTTGCTGACACCTCTCAGACGTCTGAGAAGTCCGAGAGCAATGCGGGTCCGACAGAGCTTCTGACGTAGACTATGCAACTTTTTAATTAAGAAATCTTGTGCAATTGCTTAAATATTAGTTGCAAGTGCTTTTAATTAAGACAAACGCACGTTCAGACACTTAAAGTCAAAGTATTTTGGGTGGGACAGGTGTAAAGACACAAGTTGGTCTTATTTCCAGTTTTATTTATGGTCATAACAAGCAATTACAATCCTACAACAAAGAAATAAGAAGTGTTGACCGCTTTGTAGTGCAAACACAAGCCAAAACAGAAGACAAGGCACATCTTTTTAGGTTTATGCGGGGCTTTAAACTCGAAATTGTTGCTCAAAATGACTACTAACTCAACTTAAGCAAGTCAATTAAGTATTTGTTAAAAAAAAGTCAGTGAATTTCAGAGCGGAGTAATTTCAAATCTTTTCGTAATATTTTAATACGTCGTAGATTAGGGAGCCTGCAGATGTGAATACAATTGTAGAATTTTACCAAAAAGATTTTGACAATGTCTGAAAAATCGAGCATGCGAAAAACTTCAGCTCATCATGGTTCTGATTTACGTCGCCTTGAGAATTATTTGTGGTTCGCGTTATTGCAAAACTGTCTCAATTCGATCACAATTCAGCATGTTGTAATTATTTAATAAGTTTATTCACTTTTTGCTCAGCGAACAAAAAAGTAAAACTCCAACAATATAATACGATGAGCCTAATTTGAAAATCTTAGTTTCATAGTTTCGTAAACCAAAAGCGAATGTTGCCAATAAAGATACTCTCCTCAACCACTAATTTTGTCTAAAAAATGTAATTAAAAAAATTTAAAAAAATGTTTTTTTAAATGGGTAGGGTTGGGCCAATATCAAAAGACTGACTGCAAGGCAAGAAGTAGACCATAGGGTGCACAACTCAGTTTTTTTAACTCAGTTTCTAGAGTATATTTTGCTACATACACTAACTGGCTGCTTCTTATAAAGACGAGTTCTCTTTATAAAAATTCATTGTCGTCGAGATTGATTTCCCAAATAAGGTTTTCTCATCGCCTGCTTAGAAACATTTTTACGCTTCGGCTTAAATGGGCCTTACATCATGACTTTATGTCCATCCCACGATATATTTTTGGCCTTCTCTACGTCCTTTAAACGTTGTTATGCGTCCTTTGAATGAGTATAGCATACAAGCAATATACTGATACGATGATTCAGTTCAATTACAAGCCGCAACTCACGAATTTATTAGGGACGCCTCACAGGTTTATAATATCTACAAGTTTTGTTCGCATAAACTGCTCGGAAAAAAGACGGTAAGTGGGATAGATAAAAACAACTTTGGGCTGGCCAAGCCAATATTTATGCTAAATTTATTAGTTTTTATGACTATATGTGGTATAACATTTGTGTGAATGTATGTGTGTGTGGGTGACAGAGAGTGTACGCTTCACACATGTTTAGACACAAACGTGACCATAATTGTGGGATATAAAAAAGACGGTAAGTTTCCGTTGTAAAATATTGAAATTACTTTCCTTTGTTTGTCTTTATACCCTACCAAGGATATTATAGATTTCTGTTATGTATGTAACTCACAGTAGGGGATGAAAAATTACCATTAGGTCTTTATAACAAAAATCTTAACAACAACTTGGCAGGCAATTGGGTCATGGTTACTTGTTCTTTCGTATGTCGGTTGGTCCGCCCGTTTGGATACCTTGATCTCGCAGACTATAACATCTAGAAACATCAACTGATGGAGAGTTTTGCTGTTGATTGATAAGTAATAAATTGTGACGACATAACATTGATAAACAACGAAACTCGTTCACTTCAATGGCAAAGAACAGGCCCTACAGGCAGGCAGGTACGACCAAAAACATAGCAAAGATGGCAGTACGGTGAAGTCTGCATAATAACCGACATGGTTAAAATCGGTCGATGCCGAAAGCATTAATTAACTAATAGTAATTTGTTTGGTTTGGCTGTAGCTATTTACCATAGCTGCATTTACCCTGAGTCTATTTACCCTAGAATTTGGGCTTATAAAAATAAACCGAAACAATCTAAAAAGATCCACTTTTGGTATGTAGAGAACACCATTTTTGTTTTTGAGGAGAATGGGAAAATAATGTCGTGCTAATAATGTCAATTTTAAAACTTGTTAACCCCAACGATCATTTAGAAATTTTTAATAACTAATATCTAAGACAAGCTTAAATACGTTCACGCACAATAGCTGTCAAAAACTGACTGAACATTCCAAATGGCCGAGATTGTCAACATAAGTGAGCGTCATGAGTACCAAACAACGCCACAAAAAGATCGAAAATCGAACATCTCCCTGTCGATATAAAATCGGGTAAAAATTTGCGAAAGTTCAAATTTTTTGCAACACATGACCAAAAGTATAAGAATCTCCCTGTCGATTTAAAATCGGGTAAAAATTTGGGGTCCACACAATCGAGGTTCAGCTGTTCAGATCTGTTCAGATCACACGTGAGCAAACAATTTAAATTGAACCGTGCCGACCTATGATTTAGACTCATGTAAGCCTAATCAACAACGTAACGTTGACTTTTTCACAAAACGTCCTTCATCGTAGCTATACAAAATTTGCCACAAATAAAAATTTAATTTTTTCTTAGAAGTACCTGCAGTGTATGCTACTGTCGGTTACCATCCAAAGGACTCACATTGTTTTGTTATTTCTCTGGAATATTTTTATTCAATTACGTGATTATCTTTTCGTTTGTGTGTAGGAGAGTGTGTATTTGTGTGTGTATGACACCAAATTGACTTGTTAAGTTAATCAGCATAAAAATAAGCTAGATGTCAGCTACAACTAATATGAAAAACAACTGAAAAAATAGCAGTCCTGTAACTTGGCATTTGTTGCTTTGCTCATAAAGTTTAGCACCCACACGGAGATAAGGACTTCTAGACATTCAAACTCACACACACCCACACACGCACTGGAAGTCACATGCAAATAAATGTATGCTACAGTTCACAATTTGCCTGAACTTTACACTAGTTTCAACTCTTGATACGCTTTAACGGCTTCCTTGGTTTTCCGTCTCTCCGTTTGTTTGGTTCTTCCTTTTTATACACTGTACCCAACTGGTAAGCGGTGCATTAAATTTGTACAGGAAAAATTTTATGTGTAACATTTCTAAGAAAATAAGTAAGAGTTCACAATAATCATGATGACATAATACATCGATTTTGTCTCAACTTGTTCGTTAGTTTTTTATCACCCAGAGTATTTATGCGTTTTACAACCACATCATAGAACTTCAAATTTTGTATTGTATTGTATATATGCTATAAACATGGTAGGTATCCGCTTTGCCGCATGTTTTTTTTTTTTTTGTGATCTTCTCGGCCCTCCCGGTATATGTCTGCGCAATTACATACTTTCAGGTTCTTAAAAATCGGATGGAGCAAATTTTAAGCACAATAGAATTTGATGTCATTTGGAAAAATAAATAAATTTGAACATTTTTTAAATTTACCCTAAAATTGTCACTTATCACAATTTCCCACTGGCGCTCCCTACCTGGCCACGCCACTATCCTCAACATGGACCCACCAGTCCCCAACTCTATTGACTACGTCAATAAATACCCAACTCTGCACAGGGGTTTTGACTTATCTATCCCGAGCAGGGAGGAATGGAGTCACAATCTTATCACCTCCGAGAGTTCCACTGAGATATATACCGACGGATCCAAACTAAATGGTAGGGTCGGCAGCGGTATATTCTCGGACAAGCTCAACTGGAAGGTGTCCATCAGACTACCAGACCACTGCAGCGTCTTTTAGGCTGAAGTCCTTGCCATCTACTACGCTGCGCAATCCCTACAGGAGGGTGGAAACTTTGCAACAAGCACCACTATCTTCTCGGATAGTCAAGCTGCAATCAAATCCCTCACAGGTTTCAATGCCAACTCTTAACTCGTGCACGTTTGCCAACTCGCCCTAAACCAGTTATCCCTGCTCTCTAGGGTACACCTCATTTGGGTACCCGGACATACCGGGAAACTGTGTGGCGGATGAACTGGCCAAACAAGGCACCTCTCTGCCCGTCGTCTATAACTGCATAGACATCGGCACACCCCTCGCCACAGTCACACCACCATCAAACAGAAATTTTTGCCAAGTGCCCGCACTGCTTGGTCCAATGAGGACTCCTGCCGCACCTCAAGACTTACCTGGCCAAACATGGACGGCAACCTTTCAACGACTTCTGCCGCGGCTGCGGATCCGAAGAGGAGGAGGAAACCGTTCTACACTTTATGTGTCAGTGCCCCTCCCTATCAAGAAGAAGATTAAGGACCCTAGGGTCCCCTTTTCTGAACAGCCTTATTGACGTCTCAAATCTCTGTCCCAGAGATATTGCCAGGTTCATTGAACTTTCAGGCTGGTTCAGCAATAATATGGTTGAATAGTCGTGCCTGTTCTTCTTCAGAGCTGACCGGGTGCTGACCATGAATGCCTTTATACGCAGTTATAAAGACATTCCTGGTCAGCTCTCGAACAGCGTTACCTGTGGCATCACAAAGGGCCTCATTGTGCCTATGTGCGTCTGGGCTGTTACAAGACAGGCAACCACTTTAACCTAACCTAACCTAACCTGTCACTTATCACTTTATCAAAAATTTGTATAACACAAAATATAATTGGGGTGTTCACTTTGTCGGGCAAAAATGCACAACGGTAATAGCGCACAGTCTACAACAAAAAAAAGTGTTGTAAAACGCTTCAATGTCTACTAGGAAGAACTTATTTATTAAACTGTCTTTGGTGTTATTGAGTGCTTGTCGGATGATAAACACATAAAGCGCTGTTAAAATCAACCAACAAAATACTATTTTTTAAAAATAAAACTGACTTTATCGAATAAATTTATTTTTTATGCTTTAATATAAAAAAATAAAAATGTATCCTAACAAAAAAATATAAAAAAAATTTATATACCATATGACGGTTATAAATAGCTGATTGTTATTGCTTATAAAAGCTTATAAACTATTACTTCTTCCTATTTTATCAATTCTTGCCTTTGCGCATTTATGCTCGACCAAGTGAACATCCCAATTATAAACAGAATAAGTGCAAGTATGAAGGATATCAGCACTCTTGTATTTTTATAATATTTTATATATTGAAGAAAGAACTTTCTTTGAGCACTAGCAATTATTTAATAGTAAATATTTATGCTAAATGTTTTCGGAAATAACACTAGTTTGCAAATTTAAGGGTCATCGAGTGAACCTTCGTAAGAAAGTGTTTTTTAGCGTAACTTTGAATCGCGAAATACGAAAATGGCAACCTTTTTTTTTTCTTAAGCACCGTTTTCGAGATATTTTCGAAAAACATGTTTTTGATCATTTATTTCAGTTATTCGTCAACGAAATTTTATATCGACATGAAAGACGATTAGATCGAAAGGTATTGATGCAGTGATACAGAACTTTACAGTGATATATAATTATGTACAGATTATGTAAAAACTATAGAAGTTACAAGCAACCAAAGTCGAAGAAAAGTGTAATATTTGACCCTTTTTCAAAATTACAAATTTTCAGCTTGCTTCTGATTAACGAAAAAAATTTTTTTTTAAAATATGTTAAGCTCTAAGCTGAAAGATAATTTCGAGTCAGTTTCACACTAAGACTCAAAGAGTAAAGACGTGCGAAAAAAAAAACCGGTGCTTAAACTACAAGTCAAAAAAAGCAACTTAACAAATATATATACTTTTAACAAGTGCACAAAGCAAACTTCCGGAAAAACAAAAACAATCACACATTCAGAACAGTTACAACATTATTACAGTTGGGGCCACGGCCCAGTAGCAACAACAATGCCACCACCAGACATACCTAGACTCTCAGCTTACAACAAAAAATTCAACACTGATTCAAAGTTCATTAACATTAACAGAACTGACAACAAAACTTTTGAAAATGTATCGGTATTTCTCATAAAAAAAGTAATAGACTACACATGCAACGGAGAAGTGGAATCATGCAAAAAAACTAGAGCTGGAGCCCTTCTTATTAAAACAAAAAATGCAATTCAAGCAGATAAGCTCTTGAAACTAATTACTTTCAGTGACTTCCCCATATCCGTAACAGAACACAAGACCCTCAATTACTCCAAGGGCGTCATCTACAGCAATGACCTCCGAAATATCGATGAAGAAACCATACTTAATGAACTTAAACCACAAAAAATAACAGAAATACGAAAAATATTAAAAAGAGATCAAAATACACACAAAGAAACTGGCCTCATCATTTTAACTTTCGCCTCACTCACTATTCCCGAAACTATTTCCATTGGGTATGAAAAAGTCAATGTACGCCCATACGTGCCACTCCCTCTCAGGTGCCATAATTGCCTCAGATTTGGACACCCTACATTAACCTGCAAATCACCTAAAACATGTATTAACTGCTCTGACCAGCAACACACTACAGAAAACGAAACTTGCAACAAATCAAAATTCTGTATAAACTGCAAATACCACACAAACACAACCAACAATCACAGTCCAATGGACAAATCTTGCCCAGAGTTTATAAAACAAAAAGAGCTAACAGCTATCAAAACTCTGGAAAAAGTGGACCACAAGACAGCAACTATTATTTACCAGCAACGACACGCCCATCCATCAACATCTTACTCCACTATCGCAGCACAACAGACCCCATCCAACCAAACAGCACCCGCACATCAAACAACTAATTCCCACCAAAATACAAACCAAAACTACCCTATCAGTGCCTTAAAAATCCCTAGAAGAAACCTTAAAACCTACGATGACATCGAAACACCAATGGACACTACAGCATCGACATCAGCAGCAGCATTAGCATCAACATCAGCCTCAGCAGCAACAGCAGCATCAGCAGCAACACCAGTGTATAACGCCCATCTTAAAGACGACCTTAAAATAAGACTCTTTGCAAATAAGCCAAACTCCCTAACCAAGCCCTTAAAATCAAAAGAAAAAAATGAAATTAACACTAAAAAAAACTCAAAAATCAAAACCTCGCAAACACAAAGCGATAGTGATAGTATCTAAAAGACTAAGTCTAACATCTACATCTATTAAGTTACCCCACCCATACAAAAAAAAAAAAAACTTAAGTTCGTAATATGTTAAATGTCCTCCAATGGAACTTAAATGGATACATCAACAGTTACAACAATTTGCAAATCCTAATAAAAAATCACAGTCCACAGATAATATCCATGCAAGAGTCCCACCTACAATCCACACATAACATACCCATACCAACAAACTACTCCTTATACAACGAAAACACATCCACAAACGGATACGGAGGCGTGGCGCTCCTAATCCACAACTCCCTACAACACCAAAGAACAAACCTCAATGCCGTTGACTTTGATACAGTAGCAGTCACAATACACTCCAAAATTAAATTTACCATTGTCTCCTCATACATTCCTCCAAACAAACCCTTCAGTATAAAAAACCTCAGAAATACTTTCAATAATATACAACCACCGGTACTAATAACAGGCGATTTCAATAGTTGGCATAGAAGTTGGGGGTCTCGATGCAACAACAGCAGAGGCAACACTCTTTTTAAATTCATTAACCAATCTGCATTAACGACTCTCAACAATGGTTCACCTACACACTTTTCCACACATCACACCTTTACACACATAGACCTATCTCTAGCCTCACCCAACCTTGCCATACATTCCACTTGGAAAACCAATAACTACCCGCAAGGGAGTGATCATTACCCAATTCACATCACACTCTTTGAGGCACACACAAGAAATAACATAACCAGCAGACCAAAATTCAACCTAAACAAAGCCAACTGGCATCTTTTCCAGGATCTAACAGAAAAGTACTCTAATTGCAGATCCCCAAGCAAAAACGTCAATAAAGAAACAGCCAACATTATCAAAATAATCAACCAATCAGCCAATCAGTCAATAGCCCAATCCCAAATAAATAACCCCAGCTTTAAAAATGTCCCATGGTGGAATTCAGCCCTACAGCAACTCAAGAACCAAAAACAAGCTGCTTGGCGTAACCTAAAAAAAAACATCAACAACTGTAACATCCTTAACTATAAAAAAGCGAATGCCTTGCTTAAACGAGAAATAAAGACACATAAAAAACTATCCATCTATAAATTCACCTCTGAAATAAACCCCAATACGCCCCTTTCCAAAGTATGGTACAATATAAACCGTTTCTGTGGCCAGAAATCACGTCACAGCATTCACTGCCTCACCAACAATCACTCTCAGAACATTCTAGATAAAAACAAAATAGCAAACACGTTTAGCTCCTTTTGGTCAAATTCAGCACTCGACGAAAAATTCCATCTCACCTTCAGACAACACAAATTAAACGCACAACATACCATTTCCCACACTCCATCACCTTCATCGATGAGCATTGACACAAACATTACAATGGTAGAGCTCCTATCCTCTCTAAACAAGCTAAAAGGAAAGACCCCAGGGCGAGACCGGATATCCTACCCAATGCTTAAAAACCTGACCCCAATACTACTTCAAAGAATACTTAGCCTATTTAACAATATTTTGAACTCACATATCCCGCAACAATTCAAAGTTAGCACTATCATACCTATCCATAAGCCCAATATGGACAAAACCTCGCCCAGCTCTTATCGACCCATATCCCTTAACCCTTGTCTATCCAAATTGCTTGATAAAATAATAGCGAAACGGCTATGGTGGCTCGCTACTAACAGCAAGCTGCTTGACAGTCGTCAAATGGGATTCAGAAAAGGGAAATCGGTGTCTGATTCTCTAACCATGTTAGATTATCAGATCACATCATCCCTCTCAAAAAAGAGTCACTGCTCTTTAATATCTCTAGATTTTGAAAAAGCTTTCGACAGAATAGGCATACACACAATCACAGACGAGCTGGTACACTGGAAAATAGGACCCAAAATTTACACGTACATTATAAACTTTTTCAACAATAGAAAAATCACCGTGCTAGCGAACAATACCTACTCAAACACTTATCCTATTGACAACGGAATACCACAAGGATCTCCTCTATCTGTTATACTATTCACAATAGCCTTCAATAAATTGAACAAAACAATAGCCAAACACATAAACTTCAAATTTACTGCCTACGCCGACGACTACAATATAGTACACCATCCCAGCAAAACACAAACCTCTCTTAACTTAGACCCCCTTTTCTACGATATTAACCAATGGTGCAACTATTCCGGTGCATCACTCTCAATTAGCAAGTGCAAACACCTTCATGTCTGCCGAAAAAGGAACTGTCACCTCACCCTACAATCTAACCTCCTCAACCTTCAAAACGTTGAAACACTCAAAATTCTAGGCATCACCTTCTCCAAAAACTACAAATGGAATCATCATATTGAAACCCTTGCTGTCCAACTTTCCAAAAGACTCGCCATAATCAAATGTCTATCTTACTACAAATTAAACACCAATACCAACACTATCTTATATGTGATTAAATCGATTATTATGTCAAAGATCGACTACGGCATCTACCTCTATGGCAAAGCACCGAAATCCACTCTAAACAAAATAAAATCAATTTATCACTCAGCAATAAGATTCGCCTTTAACGCCTTTCCCACAACTCCAATATACAACCTACTTTACGAAGCAAATATTCTACCCATAGAATATAGAACCGCATTTTCCATCCAACGTAACTTTAAACTCATAGTAGACTCCAACGACTCCCCAATAAAAAAAATTTACAATAAAATAACAAAATCCAAAAGAAAACCAAAACTCATCTCCTCTCTGCAAGAGACAATAGAGCAGTGCAAAAGGTTAAATATACAATTATACTCTAACTCCAAAACCGAAAACATCCCACCCTCACTCTCTCAAATCGATAACATTAACACTACCCTTCATACTGCCATCAAAGCAGACACCCCGCCATTAAAATACAGACAAATTTTTCTTAATATCAAAAACTCGCAAAAAAGCACATTTCTGTACACCGATGGCTCTAAATCAAGAGATGGCGTTTCATACAGCGTAACCACAGAAAACGACATAATTACTTGCCAAATTCTACCTACTTACACCTCCATCTTCACAGCAGAAATATCAGCTATACTTTTAGCCTGCAACTACGCCAGCAAGAACAGAGGCAAATTTACAATATGCTCAGACTCCTTATCATCCCTACAGGCTATTAAGAACCTAGATAACAAAAACTACTACACTACTTCAATTAGGAATATCATCCACAAAAACAAAAACAAAATATTCTTGCTATGGGTCCCCGGACACTGTGGTATAACAGGCAACGAGACAGCAGACAAAGCTGCAAAAAATGCAAACAATTTTCCACTTATATATCAAATCAACCATAACGCCTCCGATATTGCAAACCACATTAAGGATAACACTGAAACCTTCAAAGAAACAATATTCGACAAAACCTCTTACTATTACAAAGCCATCTGCCACAATACATCAGCTCCTATCAACTCGACACGAACCGACTTAACCAAATTTACAAGACTGAGACTAGGACATACCAACCTGACCCACAGCCACATCCTAAATAAAATATCTCCTCCAGCATGCACCCATTGCAACGCCCCACTCTCACTTAACCATATACTCCTAGACTGCTCCTATCTTCAGCGTGAAAGAACTAAATTCCTTAAGCCTACAATCAAAGAAATAACATCCTTTAATAATATGGGAAATACCATCCTATTTCTCAAAGCGGCACAAATTTACCATTCCATATAACCCATATACTGTAAAAAAAAAAAAATCTCAAATCACTATTATCTCACTAAGAATAAAACCGTACCTCCTACCTACCTAATAAACAAACTCACTAAGCTTAAGGCCAAAGTAGCTATAGCTTACTTTTAAGTAACGTGCAATTTGTAATTTCGCGTTATTAATTTATAATAATAATAATAATAATAATAAATTTCGAGTCTAAGATCTTTAAAATCGGGTAAAAAGTGTAGATGCTATGGAACCATGTACGGAAGTTCCAATCTTTACTCAATCACACTTTTGTACGAAAAAAAAATGATTTTGTTCACGAGATATTGACGGATAACTGAAATAAGTGCCCAAAAACACGTTTTTCGTAAATATCTCGAAAACGGTGCTTAAGAAAAAAAAAGGTTGCCATTTTCGTGTTTCTCGAACCAAAATTACCCTTAAAAACACTTTTTTAAGAAGGTTCATGTTTCGTGTAAACTAGTGTAATGTATAAGATAAAAATTTGTATTAATAAATATAAAACTTCGACGTAGATCTTTCCATTTGTATAATCCATTTTTATTAAATTTATTTTCTTTCATTTTTTCGAAGCGCCTGCCAGGAAACTGGACTTATTTTCGCTCTAGATCTTCTCGTTTAGTAGTTATGGCCATTTAAAGTTGATAAATACAATTCTTTCGTGGCTTAATATTTGCACTTGATCTAGATCTCGACGCAGCTGTTCTAAATTTGGCTTACTTTCGCTCTAGGTCTTCTCCTTAAGAAGTTATGGGCATTTTTGATTGAGAAAATAAAATTTTTCCGATTGGCTTTATATTTGCATTTGATGTAGATTTATTTTTAAAGCTGCACCAAAATTGCTATCTAGACTCAATTTGGTATATACAAAAAATTCTTGCTATAATAATTTTTGGACACAGTTTCTTACTAGAAGATAATAAATCAAGTTGGTTACAGAGTATATTACAGTCGCAATGCCTTCTCTGTAATTTGTTTACTTTTTGCCTTTTCTGTTTCGCCTTAACTGGGCTATTGAAAATAGTTTCTGTGGCGCACTCAAGTCGTAAAGCTTCTTTGCAGTATTTATGTTGGTTATTAAATGGATTTTCTGCACCAAGACTCAAAGCAAAAGATTTTCAATTGGCTTTTCGTGTATAGCAGTTTGACGCGTTTTGCGGTTTAATGTCTGCCAGCCGCAGATCTCTTAGGATATAGATATATACACGTAAAGCTACATAAATTTTTATGCCCGACCATCATATGATTATTACTTAAATTCGTAAAATGTAGCCAGTTTGCTTGAAGCTATTTAAAATCAAACGTACTTACATTCAGGCAACAGAATGGTCCAGCAGCCCAGTTACTCAGGCTTTTAATTTAGAACAAGTTTGTGGCCCAAAAAGTGGCTAACTGCTCTTAATGTTATTACAGCTTTTAACTAAATTGCACACCCCGAAACAAGTCAACCCAAAGGAGCGGTAAAAATAAAATAAAAATAAACAGACGAACCGAGAAAATAAATTTGGTCAAACTTGCCACTACAATTACTTACGTTATGTTGCATACATGACTGCGTGGTTGCCCCCAATGAAAATGGTTTGTTGAAAGCATTTTTAACCTTTTTTTTGAATGTGGCACAAAAATCAGTAATCGATGATTTGTTCAACACGCCGAAGTTTGCTCACACTTTCTTAACTAAGGCAGTGAAAAATGAAATTTAGTCCAAATTCAATCTGCAGATTGAAACCATTTTGGCAGAAGTTTCTAATCAAAACATCATTCGGAAGCAAATTAAGTAACGAATCCTTAAAGATTATGGAACTTTTGTAAAATAATGCAGCAAACAGCTGATATAAGTGCATTGAACCAAATTCATACTCTATTTATTTTATGCTTTTTATTTCATTTAAGCTTTGCATTTACGAGAGCAGCCTGCAAACTAACAAAAAAAATTGCCATTTTTTGAGAAAAAAACAAAATAAAAAACAGCCACACAATCAAAATATGTTTTATGCTTAAAATAAGTGATTAAATTTTTCAAACTTCTTAAATATGGAATTTCTTTGTAGATAATAATTTGAAACTAATCTCGATACAGCCAACGAAAAAACAGAATGCAGACAAAAACTTTAAAATCTTGTATTGAATATTTAATATTAATTCTTAAAATAAATACAAAACTTACCAACATTCTTTACTTACGAGAAATTTAGAAACAAGATTAAAAGTCCGAAATAAAATAATAAATCAAACTTTTAACAAAACAAACACTTTTCTAGCAGGAACACAAATTTTTGAAAACAAGACCAAAAATTTTCCAAATAATATTAAACATATTAAAATTTAAAACTTAAAGCAGGGCTTAAAAAAACTCTTATTTCAAGATTGTTTAAAATTCGATATAAAGATTTTGGTCACTTTTTTAGATTTTAGATTTTAAGTTTTAAATTAAGTAATTTTATTAATCAGAAATACTTCAAATAAGCCAGAAAATACTATTTTTCAAGACTGTTCAAGCTCCGAAATTAAGATTTGGCTCACTATCTTAGACTTATTTCAGACTTGAAGATTTTTGTATAATATAATGGCAATTATCTTTTTAATCAAAATTTTTTGTGCCTTTTTTCAAAAAATCTTTATTTTTGTCCCAAAATCGTAAAAGTAGTGATTTTTTATCAAAGTATTGAAAATGATAAAACAGGCCCACAAAAAATGTGACGGAACTACCCACACATATTTTGAACCACTGAGTCCAATTTCGAAGTCCTGAGCCCATCTCCAAAAATAAAATACACTTTGTGCGATTCATTATTTTTTACATGTTTTTGGGGTCGCTGAACCTTAACCTGATGTAAAAAAAATGCCTAGCACTTCAGGGCCTAAGCTAATAAATATATAAAAAAAAAAAATACCGCTGACGTGCTGATGTTTTTGGACCTTGGACTCGAACGTCTACCTCTGAACCCGAAAATCGATTTTTTGTATTTTGTGGCTGTGTAAACCTCAAACAACAGCACAACATTTTTATTTGAGGCCGGTTGTCCCGTGATATTTTTTCAATGTTTTGAAGGTTGCTTAATCCGAATCCGACGTCCAAAAACTCGAAAATCACCAGTTTTCTGAGATAAACTTTTGGGGGGTTCTTTGAGAATGCTGGTGTTTTTCGTACTTCGATTCGCAATATTCACAACATCCCAAATCCGGAGAATGTGGCAGAACTGGTATGCTCCCAACAACTCCGATTATACTATGAGAAAGCAAGGCCGTAACTGGAAGAGAGCTCCTAAGGACCAAATGTTGTTGCAAAAAACTCTCATTTTGGAACGATGAGTTCTCCTATAGGCCTTGCGGCGCTTGTCCTAAAAATTCTTGGTTCGGCAGCACTTTACTAGACGTCTGCTTTATTACATATTTAATATAGTTGTTACAGAATTCTTATAAAACTTCTTGACTTCGTTGTTATTTTTATTATATATTTTTTGGTTTAAGTACTTATTGAATATTATTATTTTTTACGAGTAATTATTTTCTATAAAATTTCATCAGAACTATCCAGATTGAAACACAGCTTTGACAGCAATCAGCTTGAAAATACTAGACCGATTAGTTTTCTACCTACCCTCGCATTGTTAAAAAAAAGATTGATTTCTATATGCTCACATACTTATATATAAATGTATGCATAACTGTACCGAAATTAAAAAACAAAAATAAACATTTGCGAATGAATAAAAATAAAGAAATTCTCCCCTCCCTGAGTACATCAATCTCAATGCAATTGCAATTAATTTGTTTCACGCTCTCGCTTGATCGATGAAATCAGTGTTGTGTAACGGAAACATATAATATTAATAACTTGAGATGCATATTTTCGCCATTTACCGATGTCATGTTAAGGCTTTGGCCTTCATTACTTATACACATTGACAGCAGGTCGTATACGTAATACATTGGGTATTGGCTTTCTGCCAAGTGCTTCAACATTCGCCCTGTTGCAATGATGTGTAATAATTAAGCACGGTTCGCTTTTCCGCATTTATATTTATACAGTGTATATGGTTATTGGCACTTTGGACCTTACTTCTTGCCTTTATTTGTTGCATACGCAAGCTGTTATTTCATTTTCTCATACTCTTGCGGAGAACATGCTAACTATGCCTTAAAATTTGTAATAAGAATAAAATAGTTTAAAAAAGTTAAAATGATCAGAACAATTGGAAAAAGCGTCAGAAAGTCAAAAAAGTCAACCAATAACCTTTTTTGGGGTGTAGTATACTTTTGAAACAATATTAATATTAACATTTTAATAAAAATAATTTTTATTAATTTCAAACCTTTTATTTTTTACTCAATATTGGATCATAAACTTATTCGTATCGGTTGATTACAATTTTTATAATATAAAATCAAATAGATTTTTTAAGATTTTCTTTTAACATTATAAATATAAAAAACAACAAAAAAGCATTTTGTTAATGACGAAATACGGGTCTTTTATTTTTTAATATTTAACCACAAAGTGTCTTTATATGACACTTCTGCTTCGTCTTGGATACTCTCTTCAAGCAATTTTTCAATTTTGTCATCACTTAGAAATTTTATGCTCATTGTAATTTTTAAGTTATTCAATTCAATTCAATTTTTATTCACAAAATCTTAGACATTACGAATACATGTGGAGTTTAATTTTCTTATAATTCAGGTTAAATTAATTACCTTTTCTACTGTGTTATTAAATGATAATGAATATTTATATAATAGCATTAGAGTCATAAAAGGAGAGGAAAAATTTACGAAAACCCATATTTTTAAGTTATATACTAGAAAAAAAAGCCAATTTGTAAATTATGGAAAAAAAAACTAAAGATATGTTAAAAATCACACAAACAGTATTGTTCGTCTAATCGACAACGAAATGTTTGAGTACTCAAACTTACACAAGGCCTATTCAGCTGCACATGAATATGAAAATAAAATAAATATGGACAAAAAGATAAAGCACTTAAAAAATTCGAACGTCTTTTTAAAATTTTTTCAAAAACTTGTATTTACATTAAAATAACATTATGCGATGTGAGCTTCCTAAGAAAAACGAAGTAGATTGATTTCGAAATAAATATTCCAGCCTGTAAATTGTTTTCGAACTTTTAAATTAAGGTAAAATTATGGTATATGGGATACCTAAGATGAATCGCATTAAATTAATTTTTTTTTGTTAATGTATTTTTATTTGCAATCTTTCTGGAAACAATCAGCAAATTTTATAAATTAAATAAAAATGGCAGGGATTCTCCAGTGAGCCCAATCAATATACAACAATACTATTTGCTAAAGGTTTTTAAACAATTACAATACAAATCGATTTGAAAGGTCCAAAATGTGAAATCTATGCTACCTCCATACTATTGTCTAGTTGGTTAATCGCAAGTTGGTTTTCATGATTAGACCGTCTCTCTAAATATCTTCGCGATATTTTGCTTGTTTCATCTTTGACGTAATGAACATTCAAGTCTTTGTGTATTTCTTCGTTGCTAACAAACCAAGGAGCGCCTGCAATATTTTTAAAGTTAATTTTGAAAATGAGTTATCCCAATACACCAGTCAATTGCAAGAATCAAGAATCAGCTGATTAATAGAGGTCTTCTGGCAAGTGAATTGAAGGGCGCCTTATGCGCAGCCTTATGAAGTGACTACATCTGCACTGAGGCATCTAATTCAATGGTCCACGTCTAATAATGAAAAAAATCTACTATACTTTTAATTGTAGAGTATTAAATACTACGGCGCGTCAAACTTGGGTTTTTATTTTCGATCCTTCTCTGCTCTTGTTTTGCCTTTGTTTGGGCTAATTAATGCCTCAGGGGTCAACAGTTTTCTGCCATTTCTGGCTTTTGTTTAAGCAGCATTTTCTCAACTGATTAGCAGCCTGCATTGTCAATAAAGCAACAAAGAATCTGCTCAACTTCCTCCTTCTAGCATTGCGTATTTAATGAATTGTTTGTGGCTTTTGTTGGACATTTAATTAAGCGTAACTAAAGTTAAGCTGCAATCAAACTTAGCAACTGGATCGTATAGTTTTCGTTGCAGAATTTTAAAATCGTTTGGTGGCGTCTGGCATGCCAAATATCTTTCAGAATACTTTGAAATGTGCAGAAAGTTTGGCTTCCAACTCTTCAGCGCTTTGCGTGGCCTGAAATTTTCATTAATTTAAGCAAAAGCGTGTTTCTTACCTTCCGCCGTTGAGCTTTAAAATGCATACCATAGTTTCCCAGAATACAAAGAACAACAAAAACAACAAGGAATACAAATTCGCCGTATACGGCAACAGAAGCGTAATCAAAACAAACAAAACAGGTGCGCATTGTTCATCTGTTTCGTTTTTTACGCAGCAATGACGTAGATAAAAGGGGCTCAGCAAGTGAGTGTTAGCAAAGGGGTGATCGGATGTGCAGTCGCAGGCAAAATGAGACGGCTCTGAAAAGCAAGAGACCAACGTAAACAACTATACAAAGCTACTTCACTGCACTGGACTAACGAGACACACTTTTTTTGACTGCATTTGTATGTGTGTTGGAGTGTGTGTGCATCATAGAAAGTAAAAGTAAATTTCCGTACATGTACACAGCTTTGCATATTTATAAGGCAACCTTGAATAAATGTGATCATGTAAATAGCACCAAATCAGCTTAACTTTAAGAGAAACAGACAAAAGCTTTGTAATAGGATGTCTGAAACTAAGGCATGTTGTGTAAATTGAAGGCACGTACGCAGCAGCCAGAAGTTTAGTTTTTCATAATGGCGAATCCAAGATGGCCGCGGAAAACAGAAAAATCATTTTTTGTGTTTATAACACAAGTTGGGTATGCAAATATGGGTTTTCGGGATCGCTGATCAAGAATAAAAGTTTTTAAAAGTTCTCAAACACTATTGCAAGTTTCAAAAATAGGTTTCCGGGCAACAAACGGAATGTTTATAAAGACATCATCACAGCATTCGGCAATCTAAAGCTTTTTTCGAATTTCTTCGAAATCGGTTCATTTATTTATTTGCTTAATGGTACGGTAAATCTCAAAGTCCTATTTCTATGCATATGAATTGCATTGTAAAGATATATACATATCTCCTTATATGCTTCTGTATTCATCTGCATGTGTGTATTATAGCATATATAGTATATGTGTAAGTCAGAGATTTTATGCTGCTTTGTTAGTACACACTATATTCATATTTTTTATTTTTTTTTTCGTAACTTACAAGTTTGTTTGTTTGTCTTTTGACTTTTTAATAAAATACAGCAAGAGACTCGACTTAAGAGCTATATAACATCATCTTTCGGTCTTAGTGCCAGCCCTTGTGCAATGAGTTGTTAAGCTGAGCACACATATAAATACTCACACATACACGCACACACCCACAAACACGCACTCACTCACACACACCCACACACAATCTGCCACATTGCTTTTTATTATGAGAGTCATTCACTCTCATAGCTTGTTATTTAAATTTACAATAACGAAATAAGCCTATTAAATTAATTGCAGTGTACCCAGTAAAAAAAAAGGCGTTGTGTAACTGGCGCTAAGAAAGTGTGTAACTTTTGGCGTGAAAATTGCCACCGCAGGCATATCTCTTCACCACCCACTGCCACGCCCCTTTGGGCTTCAATCGTCCGTGTCAATATTTGCACGCAGCGTGCAAAATTCGTTATAAAATGCAAACAATTAAGCATTTGCACAAATAATTACACAACTTTTGTTCGCTGGATGGTTGGCGCCTTCATTGTAATACCCTGTAACCATGAGTTTAAGGGTATTACTTATTTCGAGGCAGAAGCAGACTATCATAAGTTGTTTTTATCGAAATGGTTAGCACCAGCTCTGGTAGCGATTAAGTCTAATAATAATGGATAGATAGCGCTGTCTAAGCTGAAGTTTATGTCGATAACCTATCCTGTCTTCTACGTAGAATAACTTCGTGCTTAGCACCTTCGATCTCCTCGTACATATTATTAGCATTTATCATATAGAGGTACAATTTTTGACCGTTTCTTATAAAGCATTTATGGTATGTCCGCAATTCCACAAATTATCGCATTAGCTAAATCTAACTTAAGTTAGTGTATTCCAAAACTTTGACTGTTACAGATGCCGATTCTCTACATTTTTTGTTAAAATCTTTGAAAAAACATGAAATGACGAGAAAGACCTGCTTATGGTAAAACATTAATTTTGGAAACAAAAATTGGTTTTCTGACATTCTAAATAAGTTTTATTTCCTTCACATTAACAGCTGGTATGGAATGAGAAGCGGATATCTTAAAATCTGTGATATTTTTGGGCTTAATAATCTTATACAAAGTTTGATGGAAAATGTTGGCTCAGTATTGAAACAGCAAGCAGGACCTCTTTTCAAAAGGCGTTTAAAATCCATTTAGTAACAAATCTTATATATTGTAATGAATATGTGGATTTCCTCTCTTCACCCCTAAAGACTTATTCCTATTGCACTTCCGCACTTAAGCTCTGTCCAATCTCGAGCTGATATATGTAAAAATTAAATATAGATACTTTGATGGTAGCTGTTATAAGTACCTTATCACGTTTGTAACAAATTCAAAATGGCGAATCCAAGATGGCCGCCTAAAGCAGAAAAAATAATTTTTGTGATTATAACACGAGTTGGATATGCAAATATGGGTTTTCGGGGTTGCTAATTCCAATGCAAAATGGCTTACCCAGAGTTAATAGTTTTATAAATAAATATAATTATATTTTTGTAAGTTATATCTTCCATCGAAAAGGAAATGTTTCAGATTTCTCTATTTACTTACGAGATATGGTTGTCAAAGAAAAGTGTACTTAATCATTCAGTTAATGATACTTTAACTCGATAAAATATCAGAATTTTTATTAACAATAAAATAAATATTATATTCGGCAAATTTGGTTACGATGTTTTCATAAAAAAAAGATGGCGTACGTTAAAGTCGGGCGCAGACGACTTTGGGATACCCTGTACCACCACATTGCAATTAAGTCCGACAAATTGCTTAAAACCTCCAAAAGATATTTTATTCGGCAAATTTGGTTACGATATTTCCATAAAAAAAATTAAATCAGTCGAATTTTGCACCAAACAATTTTTTTGACCGATCGGTCCTATGGGGACTATATGATATAGTCAACCGATTTTGATCAAATTTAGTACACTGATTGGGAACTATAAAAACTCCCGACAGTCAAATTTGGTTCCGATATCTTCAAAACCAAACGAAACACAACGAATTTTGTAAAAAAAACATTTTTTCGACCGATCGATCCAATGGGAGCTATATGATATAGTCAACCGATTTTGATAAATTTTGCTACAGTGCTGGGGATCTCTAAAAAACTTCCGACTGCCAGATTTGGTTATGATATCTTCATAAACAAACGAATTATCCATCTAAAACTTTAGCTTTTTTTCGAGGTCCTCTGAAACACCCCTATGGGAGCTATATTATGTAATCCCGATATCAAAAAAATTAAATAAACTTGTCACCTATGGATTAACAAGGGATCTTATCTGAAAGTTTGGTTGCTCTAGCTCTTACCATCTCTGAGATCTAGGCGTTCATACGGACAGACGGACACACAGACAGACGGACAGACGGACATGGGTATATCGACTTCTCGAGTCACACTGATCATACTTTAGGTAACTTTGGGGGGTCTCCGATGACTCCTTCTGTACGTTACATATATTTTCGGCTTGCACAAACACAATATACCCTTTGTACCATACGGTACAGGGTATAAAAATTTCGATTCTAATGTTGGGTAGTACCTCTGTAAAACATAAAAAAATCATTATAATCGCAGAGATCGACCTAAAAAGTGGCCCGCTTCACTAATTTTGGCCCATAAATTATTAAAAGTGTATTTGAATATAGGACGAACGAAACGAATGTTTTTTCATAATAATGCCATAAAAAGGTATGAAATGGTACTAGGGTTGAATGAAAACTACAAAAGATCAATACATACATATTGACTTTCTGTAAGCACAAGCCATCTATATACCTACCCCGGCAACAATTTATGTGAATACTCAACGTTTAAATTCCAAACTAGATGCAGATAGTAACTATCGTTGAAGAAAGTAAATGCAGGGTATCCCATTGTCTGTCATCTTTCAAACTGATTTAAAGTTTTTGTTATTATTGTTGCTTTTGTTGTTTTCGCGTAGCCAGCAGTGTGTAATTGAAAAAATATTGCTGCATTACGCAGGGCGCATTTATTTTTGCCACAGCTTTTTATTTTAATGCACATACTTTGTGATACAAACTTGCAACAGTTTTTGAGTTGAAGTCTCACTGTTATGTGCAAGTGTGTATATATAAGTGTGTGTTTGTGAGTTAATTATTAAAGCAGCTTAGCGTAAGTTAGTGCTATTACCTAAAATCTTGTGTGTGTGTGTTTGTGGTTTTTAAAAGTGTGAGTGCTAATTTTATGCCTGTGTCATGGCGTTTACAAATTTAAATTTATTTCAATTTATTTTGCTGCAAATTTATGTGGCATTTCCGTTGCCAAAAGCTATGCCAATGACAAAGAACCCGCATAAATAAACGCAGAGATAAACGCACACACAATTGGTCAATGTTTGCATTGTAATTTCAAAGGGCTGCAAACAAACTCGGTATTATGCCTGAACTGGAACTGGAATGTACAGTCAGCAATAACTACTGAGTCTCGAATTTTTGTGTCAGAATGCTTAATACTGCTGACTGCTGATCCGCCCAAGATCGCTGCCTTTAAGCACTCGGCTCCGAATCATTAGTATATTTTTAGCAGACACAAAACAAAATATATAAAAATAAACATATACTTGTATGTATGTATATCAAAAATAAATACATAGTTTTCTTCTTTACTGGCCAGGAAAACGCAGAACTAGAGAGCTTACGCCACTTCTGCACTCCTTATACCAAACAGTTTTCTACCTGTTACTTCCAAAAAGGCATATTTATCAACTTTCTGGCTGCAACTGTAGCACATGATCGCGCTAGTGATGCCGCACCACTATTTCAATCTTCTAGAGATGCATCAAATAATGGTCATCGATCTTGTGAAGTACTCTGCATCAGACTACTTTACTGCTACTACTAGCTTTAGTGCCACAAATCAAAACCAGTAGGATGAGCACTTTATATTATAAAAAAGTTTATAAGTTTATAAGGTGTTAGCTATATCTGGGAAGAGTGGTCTCAGTGGCCCACTGATGCCAAAGTACCGTCGAATGGCAAACGTTGTTTGTTGGTACGGTGCATATAAATTTCTTAAAACAATCGTTAGTATAGATTTTAAACTGAATCCGCTGATTCCGAATTTAATGTCCAAAAAACCCCACCACCCAAAAGTTTTAAAATAATATCAAAACGGCTCATAAAACGATGTATTTTGAAGGATATCTTGGAAAGCTAACATGCTCGGCTTTCTTTTTTTGACCTCAAATTCGAATTTTTATTGTGGGCATGTATAATAAATAAATGCGTCTTTAGAAAAATGATTAAATCTGCAAAATATTGTACATTAATTTATTTAATACATATGGCGGCTAAGAAATGAATCAAGAAATTCCATTTTTTCCGGTTTGTAACCTACTCTTTCAGGTTCTTAACAAACATTATCATTGTTTGTGCCCGAAAATTAAATTAATATAAGGTCTTTTTTCTTTAAATGTTAGGCTTATATTATGTTCGATAAAAGAAACAAAGGTTAGTTGATTGTAAACAGTGAATTATAAGGAATTAAGAATATATCAATACCTCCATTTCCAAACGCGTAGTGTTGTTGTGCGTAGAAAAGCAAACAAAAAAGTATTACCACTTGATTTTGGGGGAAAAATCTAAACAGCTGTTTTGTTTTGGCGCCACAACCAAAAGAAATTTGCAGCAACTTAAATAAACACTTGTAGGAGAAAATTCTATGAATAATTTTTTACCAAGTTGTATATGCACACACTGCTAGTCCTAGTACAGTCGCGCTTCTCACTGCTGCGGCGTTTGTAAAGACAAAGAGTATTAGAGTATTAGAGTATTAGAGTATTAGAGTATTAGAGTATTAGAGTATTAGAGTATTAGAGTATTAGAGTATTAGAGTATTAGAGTATTAGAGTATTAGAGTATTAGAGTATTAGAGTATTGGAGTATTAGAGTATTAGAGTATTAGAGTATTAGAGTATTAGAGTATTAGAGTATTAGAGTATTAGAGTATTAGAGTATTAGAGTATTAGAGTATTAGAGTATTAGAGTATTAGAGTATTAGAGTATTAGAGTATTAGAGTATTAGAGTATTAGAGTATTAGAGTATTAGAGTATTAGAGTATTAGAGTATTAGAGTATTAGAGTATTAGAGTATTAGAGTATTAGAGTATTAGAGTATTAGAGTATTTTAAGAATGTTATTACTTACCTTTGGTTACAAAAAATGAGCGGAGAACTCACAAAATTTTTAAAACCAACTTTATAACAAATTTTTAAAATCTTACCACAGCTAAAATCCATTTTTTTTCCAAGCCATTATTCAAAGAAAGAATAATTTAAATGAAAAACAATAAAAGGTATTTTAACAATTTTAGCAAAAAAAAAATTTCCTTTGACTAAATTAAAGAAAAAAAGAATGCCACACGAACATAACAGTGGCATTTATTAATTTTTTGGGCTAATTACTATGGCACTGCGTCTACAGTAACATTATTGTTAAAAAAGTTCAGATAGTTTGCAGCCCTGAAAATTATAATTTACAGCATTGTGCAAGCGAGTGTGAATTTGGAAATTTATTTTTGTTTGCCACAGCTTAGAAAACAACAAACACACAAATTTTATTTCCACAAAGCAAAGGAGTTTCGATGCGGATGCCGATTGTGTAGCATGTGTGAAACGTGCGAAATCTCACACGTTTTTATGGAAAGCTAACTCTCTTTTTTCTAAAACATTTAAAAGATGCGGCAAAGACTAGAAAATGAGAAATTCAAGTCAATGATGCTGGCTCTACAGTTTTTTTTTTCCGAAAACGAGTGTGGGTAATTTTTTTAGAAAATTGCTGATTGCGCTAATGAAAAAAGTTAATATCTTTTAGCCTACAAAAATTAAAAAATATACGCTTTTAAACAAATAAAACATGAATGCTTACATTATAATTCAAAAAATATTGTTGGAGCAGCTTATCAAATTGGTGTTAACAGAGACATTGTATAAAGGTATAATATGTTTATTATATTAGTTAATTAATTAATAAGTAGCTGAACAGGCTTTTAGTCATTTTGCTTTACTGTATGTGCTTAGATACTTTTATATCTTAAAGCGTTTTTTGATGGATGGGACAAGATTAAGTTGGTAAGTATTGACCAGCAAAGATTACTCTCCTATTAGCAAAAAATATTAATATCAATATCAGTTCTCAATTGATCTCAATATATGTTTTCATTAGAAACATAAACATGGATTTTCACCATTGTTTGGGATTTTTAACATATAAAAAAAAACTTTTTTTTTTTGATTTTTAATTATAATATTCCTCTTAGCTATCTCATTTTTCGAATGCTAAGAAATGCCAATAAACTGTGAGAATCGCAAAAAATTACTAAATTTAATACTTTCTATAGTAACTTTACTATAGTTCCAAAATAGTATAAAAAAAACTACTACATACAATTTACAAAAACAAAAAACAGAAAGTGTGTAAAAAATATTTAAATATATGTAAAAAATTATTTTTAATTTTATGCAGATACAAATTTTAAAATCTAAATTTGTTTCGATTTGTCAAAGAATCGCCCATATACACTGATACATACACGTACAAGAATCTCGATGTATGCGTATGCATAGCATACTTTTCGGGGCACTCCTGAAAATAAAACCACAGCTGCTGGTTCGCATTGAGAGCAAAGAGAAAAAAAAACACAGTAACTGACAGCAATTAAAATGTGCGCGACCTTTTGAAGTACGAAAAAACAACAACAAATAACATAAACCGTTAATAAAGTGACATTTTTATGGTATATGTGCGCAAAAAAACGCACCGAAGAGAGAACGAAAAAACTCAAACAATGAAAAAAAAAAACAACAACGAAACCCAAATCCAATTTTAAGCTGCAGCAAAGCCGCAGGCCAAGTTAAAGCCAAAACAATAACAACAACAACAGCAACAGCAGCTGTAGCTACAAAAACAAAAACACCAATGGCTACTTAAGCTAACCTCAGAAGAGAAAAACAAAAACAAAAAAAAAACCACTGATATGCATGACAACAAAATTCCAGGGCTTAAAATGAAACGTTAAAAAAATACAAACGGCATTTTTTGAACCCCCTCGCAAAAGAGAAGTGCGAAGAAGAAAGCAAATGGAAAAAAAAAACACCAAGGTGTAAATGAGAAAATGGCGTACAGAATGAATAACATTGCCATATTAGCCAAAAGCGTTGGTAATTATGTCGCTGTAAACTACAAACTAAAAGCTGACCTGCGGCAGATTTGTCAACACGAATATAAAAGCAGCCAACTCACAAACAACTACACAGCACTGAGAACAATACAACGCAACACAACACTGACAACTTTGCACACATTTACACCTAGCTTGTGTATGTGTATGTATTAATATTTGTACTTGCTTTTGCGGCTATGCAAAAAGTCAACTTGCCAACTACACAGGCTGCTAAGAGAGATAGAAGGAGATTATCAAAGTTAAAAGAGCAAGTGAGCGTTGTTCTGCACAGCTGACATTGCCAGTTGGGGAGCACTTTGACGCTTTCCGCTAATTTTTCGGACTTGTCTGTGACAGCAGCCAAACAGTTTGCGTACTTAAATTTACATACCCTTACAGAGGCTATGCTCACTTTACAATAAAACTGGATATCAATGACTAAGCTACAATGCGGCTTCTTATCTCGGCGCAACCTCATTGTTTTATCCTATAAGGTACAATGGGCGTATTATGTTTGTGCAAGCTGAAAATATACGTAACATAGAAATGGACTCCCCAAAGTTACCTATAGTATAATCTCAGTGTAACTAGAGATGTCGATGTAGAGATGTCCGTCTATCTATCCGTATGAAAGACTAGATTTCAGAGATGGTGGGATTTAGAGAAACAAAATTTTCCGATTAGATCGCTTTTTATATGATGGTAAAGAAGAGTATTTTATTTTGTCGTTATCGGAGTTATATTTTAAGGCTCGCACCTCGAAAAAAGCTAAAAGTTTTCAATGCAAATTTCGTTAGTTTATAAAGATATCGACAAAAAATTTGTTGCTCAAAAGTTTTTAAGTGTTGACTATATTATATAGACCCCTTTAGACCGATAGATCAAATTCAAATTTTTACGGCATATTATATGTATTGTTTATGAAACTATCGTAGCCAAATTCAGCGTTTGGAAGTCTTTAGAGTTCCCAATCACACAATCAAATTTGATGAAAACTAGTTTGCTATATTATATCTCATAGTTCTTCGTTTCTTTACAAAAAAAGGGGAAGTTTTTTAGAGCTTTCAAGCGCTGCACTAAATCTTATCAAAAGCGCTTTACTGCCTCCTAGGAACGACCAGTCGAAAAAAAAGTTTTTGAGTCAAATTTGATGTTCGTTATTTATTATGTTACTTATTTGTTTGTTGAAAGGGCCCTCCATTTGCTTTTACTTGATCTGTAGACAGGATTATATTGAAGCATTTCTACTACAATCGTATTTTAAATGATTATTTTTTATACAATTATTTGTATTATTACAGTTTCGACCTTCTCCAGTAAGACAACTAAAAACACTTCAAACAAAAGTACACTTTTGTAATTCCAAAAAAATAGCTCCGAAAATTAAAAAGAGTATGCATGTATCAGCTAAAGCAAAACAAGAGCTTTCCACTTTTTTTTAAGCTTTGCTGGTTTGGTTTTTCCGCTTTTTATTTCCAACACGTGAGCACCTTGCTTACCTCGCATTAATTTGCCGCACAGCTCAGTGACAGTGCCTTTAGTGGGGTATGATCCCAAGGCTTTCATTCCGCATAAATTACGTGATACTTCGCAGTGCCCTTTAAATTGACAAGCACCTCGCCACTGTTTTTGTCTGCCTATGACGCCATTTTTCGACAAATTAATAAAAAAAAAATCTTATCGCATCTGAACGCTTTTTTGCTGCTATTATATTAAACTAGCTTTTGTTAGGGTTACATTCTTTCAGCTATTTTTCAAGCACAATTTGTAAGCATTGTAAACGTGGCGTATGACTTGTTTTCTAAGTAAAGTATTGCCTACTTAAGTGCGCAGTAACCCCTTTGGGTATTTTTCCATTTAGAACTGTCAAATCTAATGAAAAACAAAATTATTTGAGCAGCTTTAAAGTTGCTCTTGAGTACTTATACATCCACAACAACAACTATAAACGAGAATTTGATATTCAGTTTCAAGCTCTTCTATTTTTTAGTAATTTTTTATATTATTTACTGCGCACATTATAAAAAGCAACCTTTTGACCAGTCTGTTGCTGCGGTTTGCCTAGCTGGATGCCTTGGGTATTCCAGCTAACTTGTTTGTCCCCGAAGTGCAATGCACCGTGGTAAACCGGCACCAGCATTGCGGCACCCCTAACCTATGGTTGCTTTGGCAACGTTGTACTCACTGTTACTACACACTGTGGTTTTTGGCCCCAATGCCACTGTTAAATCTGTAGTTGGGCTCTACTCTTTGCTTGATTGAATTTTGTTATGCGCAAACAAAGTACAGTCCGTCAGCTAAATAATATAAGTTGCTGGAATATATTCGATGGCCAACTAATGGTACAGTAAAAATAGACAAAAAACAGGGGTTGACCAGAAAAAAAATTGATTGCTGGACTTTCTCTTGCTTATTGTATTAAGGACCAAAAAGTCTAAAACCAAAATGGTGACCTCCCGCCACCGTGGGGTTTCCGTTATTTTGACATATGTTTGGGCCCATTTATCTCGAATCCTATAAGCTCTTTATAACAACTTTCCAAAGACTTACAAGTCGCAAAACTTTTAAGCCTTCTGCCACAAATTTTTTAAATTTTGTCCTTAAATATATTGTACCACACATGAAAATATGTAAAATGTAGCTACAAATTCCATACCTAAGGCAGTAAATTGCTGCACACGTCATTAACCTGGTCTTGCTACATTTCAGTTAATTATGCTAAATAAAACACTCACACGCACACACTTAAGTCCGTGCCCATGGTAACCACGAGTCAGCTGCCACATAGACTACTACTTACATTTTGGACTGGCCTGGTATCCAACCAATTTAGGAGCTGCAAGGTAGCTTAGCAAACACTCACCTAATTGCCGTATCTTAAGATAATAAGCGAGTAAGGTGGCAAGGGTTGGGTTTTGGGTGGCTCTGGTGCGTGTGGCCAGGTGAATCTTTTGTGCCAACAGTTGTTTAACTATTTGGGCAACTTGCCCCTAACCAACACCCAACCCAGATGCGCCTGTTGCTCAACAGCTGTAAGTTGTTTATGGCCACAACAACAAAAACAACAACAACTGCAGCAGCTCGGGCGCCTAAGTGGCAAACGTTGGTCACACCCGAGACCCAAATGACGTCCGAGACGTGCTGGCGACGCGACGTCTTGACTTGTGGCAAGGGTTCGGCCATGCTCAAGTGGTTGTACTCATGTTGTTGTCGCACCCATGTTGTTGTTGTAGTTGTCGTCTTAGCAGCTCAGCACAGCTCAGTTCGGCGTGTAAACATTTTCATTTTGTTGCAAGCTGTTGTTATTGCGTTTGTTGTTGTTATTGTTGCCTGTCGCTGCTGTCCTGTTGAAGTTGTTGTTTTTGCTGTTGTTGTCTGTCAAGTTGTGTTTCATGTACATTCAAGTGTAAAATATTGAATTATGATGGCAGCTGTTGCTCAATAAACTTGGCATATACATATACTATATACAATATAAGGACAACACTGCTGCGCGCCTTTGTATATGCAACACATAAAAGAAACGCACATAAAAAAATCAGCAGCAGAAACCATGTGGTAGCTGCCAAAGGCACGAAATAAAAGTACGAGGGCTCATTGTTAAGTATCCGAAATTTCGAATGGAACAATTCTCCTTTTAACAGGCATTTTTTATTAGCTGTTTAGCAGAAGGTTGAAATCTTAGCTAGAAGAAAAACTTAATCATGCCTGTAATCCAGTAATCCTACAAGAGATGGAGCTGCAGCTTGCTAGAGGCGAAAAATTCAACAGGTAAGGACCTCTTGGACAAAAAAACTCTGAAACTATTCTCTACAAGTGTGTTATTATTCATAGTTTGTTTATTAAAAGCATACTAAGAAGAGGTCAATTTGTAAGGATACCCGAGAAAGCTGATGTATATGGGCTAATGAGCCCGATATTTACATTAATGCGGCGAATTTTTACAATAGCTAGAAAATAGTCATGGCTGCTCTCATCCAAAATTAATCTCCCATAAGGTTACCATAAGCATATGTATAAAATTAGAGTGAGAGCAAGATCCTTAATAGAATTTTGAATAGCCCCTTGAGATGCACACTCGGGACATTTAAAAAAACTTTGGGTATCCTAAAGTTTGCGATGATCTATATAGCGAAGCGGCTGATTTTGGGAGCTATAACGAGACGAATTAAAAGGTTAGTTTAAGGGAACTATAAATAATATTATTAACTATTATATTTAATTTAAGTCTTTTATTTGACTAAGCACAATCGTTATTTAGTAGCTCTGATATCTATTTCAAATTTCTAAAAGAACCCAGAGGAGATGATTCTTGCTGCTTACACTGATGATGTTCGCGTACCGAGGACAAAATTTTGGAGCATTGTTACGAATTTTAGAATTTGTTCAGACGTTTAATCGCTGTCAAATAGTTATAGATTTCAAATCATACGCCTTATTTCTGGATATGAAAGGTACGTCTGCAATTTAACCGGACATCGTAACTTTGATGTGAGTACTAAAGAGAACCAGATCTACTTTTTCTTCAACTGATGCAATGATAGGCTAATATCTTAATAAGTAGACTAGTGAGGGCATGCTCTAAACTTTTATTGTCATCAACCGTCACACATGCTGCCACTACAATTACTTGTTATATATTAGTATATACAGCTTTATGATTTTTTTTTTTATATAATTCATTTACAATCTATCCCTAAGACAATAAGTAAATGATTTGGAAATTATTAATTAACAGTAGAAAAAGTTAAACGCCAATCAGTAGTTACTTTTGCTTTATATGTGCTGTAAGCTTAATTTGAATATGGCAGCTCTAAGACATAATTGCGTTTTAATCTTCGTGCTGTATCGCATCCAAGAGGCCAAAACATTCGAATGATTATGTAGCCTTTCCACGTAGCTAGTGCTTAGTCTTCGTATTTCGTCTTTTACGTATGGAATATCTAGGTCTTTATGAATTTGCTCATTGGATACAAACCAGGTGGCGTCTACAATTAGTCTTAGTGTCTTGGACTGATACCGTTGAATGATATAGGATGGATAGCATAAGTCCATACAGGCTTCAAAATGGCTTTGAAAAGCCGGACTTTGTTCTCTAAACTTAAGTGCGACCTTCTACCAAGCAGCCAATGCATTTGCTTTGTTTTTCTGTTCAGTTTCCTTACTTTGCTATTAATATGACTTTTCCAGGTGATTCTGCGATTTAAATCGAGTCCAAGGTAATTGGCTGAATCTCTATGTGGTATTTGTATATAATTTAGATATACTGGCGGACAATCTCCTCTTCTCAATGCAAATGTTACATGATTCGACTTCTCAGTATTAACCTTTATCTTCCATTTCTTAAGCCATCGCTCTATTTCAAAAATTTCAATTTGAGTACCTTGGGATACTTCTGCCGCTGATTCTTTAGATGTAATTATAGCTGTGTCATCAGCATAAGTGGCTACTTCAACATTTTCATCAACAGGAAGATCCGCTGTGAATATCGTGTAAAGGACGGGACCCAGAACACTTCCCTGTGGAACGCCTGCATGTATACTGTATAGTTGTGATGTTTCTCCATCTATTTGAACATAAAAGTGTCGATTGTTTAAATACGATTTAAGCAGCAAGAAAAATGGAGCAGGAAGCTGTTTCTTAATTTTATATAATATTCCTGGATGCCAGACTCGATCAAATGCTTGCTGAACATCAAGAAATACTACTGCAGAATACAGTTTCTTTTCGAATCCACTTATTATTATGTTTACTATACGATGGCACTGCTCTGGTTGAAGATAAATTTCGTGTGCTCTGCAAAAATTATTTCTTGCGAAAAAAAATCAACTCCAAGCCCAAGTGAAGTCTTGAATAACACTGTGCCGCTGTGATTTAACAATTTTAATGAACGCCAGGAAAATAAACGTGCGTGTGGTTTCTGTGGCAATAGGCATTTCACCTGGCCGTATACTTTACATAAAATAGGAATTCTTTCGGTATAAAAAAGCAATACGCATATTGGCAGTTGCGATTACTCAAACTTTTCCATAAACGCATACCACCTTAAAGGAGTCTTTGGCATTGTTCAACTGCAATACGAATGCATGAGAAAACAAAACATGGATACATCACATCACAGATGCACGAGAAATATTAAAAAAAAAAAAATTACATTCTTATTAAACTGCCCTCGTACAAGTAAGAGGGTACAAAAAAAAACTCTTTGCCTGTGCTGACAGCTACTTGATCTTATTGTTGTGCCACACACTCAAACACTACCACGAACTCACACTCAAAAGCTCTTACACTCTTACACTCACACACAGATACACCCACGTGCAAGCACACACACTCAATCGCAAACTCACAGAGACTGACTCACTTATGAGCAGCAACTAAATGCTCAGCGAAAAGTAAACAGCATGAATAAATGTCAAAAATTGTATAGCATACATCTCTGCGCTCAGTGTGTTTCGTGTGTGTGTATGTTGGGATATGCACTACCTACTGCTTACCGATTCATGTGCCTGTCAGTATGACTTGTTATTTTCAAGATTTCCCAACAGCTAAGCAATTGGGTCAAGGCGGTAACTCAAATCTGTCTACGGATATGTATAAATTACCCACAGCAGCAACAGCAGCGACAACAACAACTGATGCTACAGGTAATGCAATTTACAGAGCTCTGCACAGCTACTCTTTTGACAGAGAGTAAGATTCAGGCCAACAGACAGCCAGACAGACATTTCGACAGCAACATTTCATCAGAGCTGACAAATTAAATTACATCTAAGCAGGTGAGTAACACGCGTCGTATGTGTAATGTGCATACATCCTGCATTTGCTAACATGGATATTGAACAAATATAAGAAACGAAGAAAATAATCTTAGAAAAATACTGCAGCAGTTGCTAACATGGGATTATAGATTCCAATTCAGCAAAAGAAGCAGGTATGCGTATTTATTTGATATCGGTATCCATTTCACTTGTAATATATTATAATTTATGAACACATTTATCAACCTCCTTAATTAAGGATTGGTAATTACCATTCTTCTATACATTGGCGAAAATAAGTGAAGCAGGCCACTTTTTCCCTGAACTTCTCAGATTTTGATGATTTTTACATGTTTGGTAGAGCCAATAGTAACCACGTCAAATTTTATAGCAAAATTCGAATTATTTATCGAGTTATCGATAACTGAAAATTGGGTTTTTCATTTTTTGACTATTCTTTGACAAGCCATATCTTCTAAACGAATAAAAATATTGACGCGATTTTTTTCCATGATAGATAAAATATTCAATATAAAAAAAAAATTTGTATATGTTTTAAAGGATTTTTTTTTTAATTTTTTATCATTTTTAGTTTTTAATTTTAAAATTCAAGTGATCTCGTACTTTTAAAAAAAAAGTGTTAATGTCATTTTGCGTGTTTGTCATGCGTGTAAGTTCACTGCGAAAAAAGTTTGTAACTCTATGAGTTGTAGAAGTTATGCTTATATTAGTGATGGCACCTCGCATGGTCGAGTTAGTAAACAGTACCTCGAAGAATAACAAATAAATATAACTCGTCGGAATTGAAAGTTAATAAGTTCAAACTTGACATTAATGTTCGTTTTGACATTTTAAGATCAATTTTGAAAGTAAGAACGCATGTCCTTCTGTCCGTTATATACATTGCACAAATCTAGTATGCCCTTTGTGCCTATAGGATCAGAGTATAAAATAATCAATACTATTTCAGTTAAAAATACGTACACTTTTAAATATATTTTTAAAATTGGGAGCTTGTGCAATCAAAACAAATTCGAACATCTTATTCGATTTCATTTTCGCGAGCTGTATCTTAGCTATGTTTCACTAATTTGTAAATATATCAACTCTTTTCATTAATTTAAATTTTAAAGTATAATGTAATAATGTGTGCACAGGGATTCGTATCTGATTTGACTGATAAACAGACTAATTTGGTCTTCCTGAGTAGCCCCTTAGAAACCAAAACAATCGAAGAGTCAAACAATACAAAACCCATACAAAGCCCAATAGAGAACCGCCATGTATCATTGTTAACAAGCTACCTACAGATACAAAATAGTCCACATATGTATAATAGACACGTTGCCGAAATTGTGTTGTTGGTGGACTCTGCAACATTGCTTCAAAATTCCATTTCACTTTCGATTTAGTAGATTTCTTGGCGAACTCATTGAAAGCCTGGAGGTTTGTGTCCACTTCCACATCTGCACAGTTCGGTAAGCAATTACATGTACCTAAAGCAACATTACTTAAATTTGCAAAACAATTTAGCCCATTAATGTCGCAAACTTCCATTTGAGGATATCTGACATGAAGAGCACGAGTGGCATAGAAATGTGGTATGCAACGGCATTGGCGTACAGCGACAAGTGCCCTGCAATTTAGCAGGCAAAAATTGTGACTGTATTGCATTGGATACATCTCCAAGTTCGACTCGGTTGGTGTGCGACATTTCCGAACATTAAGAGAAGCACTAGAAGAGTTTTAAAATGGTTGCTGCATATAAACAGTCGCCATAAACGATTTCGCTTACCGCATAAAATCGCTTTCATATGTGATATCGGTGGTCTCAATAGTCAATTTCAAATTCTTTCCATGCTCTACAGTTGCAGTGGGATGATCCCAGGGAAGCGGCACTTCCCAAGGTGCATGTATATAAACCTTAACCGTTGTTGTAAAGTTATATCTGTATCTAAAGTTAAGAGGAAAATAGGAATAGAAATCATAAGTCATTTCGGCACCCAGCTGCTGTGGGAATACTTCGATGGTATCGGAGGTACGACTACAAAGTAAATATACTTTAAAGTAAACAAAAAAATTACATAACCAAAGAACTTACAATAAAGATGCTACATTGGCTAAAATAGTGTTAAAAGTGTAACAAAGGCCCATCCCGCTTAGAATTGGAACACCCACGCTGCCGTCTTCGCTTTCAACCAAAGTTTGCTCCAAAAGACTTAAAGAGCAATACAATACAAATAAAAGACATACATATATATAACCCCAAACGCACTTGCTCAACAAACTCATGTACTGCTTGGGCTTGAATTTGAGACTACGTGGTGTAATTGGCTGGTTGGAACCCATGGTGATATTGAATAGCTCCTTGAGAAATACGTGCATATAGCTACGCTCCAACTCTGTTGTAGTATGTTCTCTAAAAATTCGGTGAAAAAAAAATTTTAATTTTTAACAATACCCGCTAAGCAACTTATCTATGCAGACCTTAGAAATGCTTCCACTTTAACCTCATCCAAATTTGTATCGCTGCAAAAGGTAAATGTGGGTTTTGTTGATACAAACTTAACATAGTTTGCATCGATGTCAAGGCCCAACTTTTGCTCATAAAGATGATTTAATATACATAACAAAAAGCAGAAGTACAAAGATAATGACACTTGCAGAATAACCGAACACGCACTAAGTAGAAAAAAAAAAATATTTTGAAAAAGCGTGTTCGTATTGCTCAACATTGTACCTACAATTCCAACCAACTTTGATCGTGACGCGCTAACATCTTTACTCCATGGAAGGGATAATTACTGAAATAGTAACACAAAAATCGTAATGCCTTCTGCACTTTTGGTTTACGACGTATGGCGTCCAGTGTTTTCATGACGAAGGTTTAAGTTACTTTGGAGTCGCTGTTTCGATTGACAGTACTTAAAAAGCTTTGCAGTAGTGATTAAGCTGAACTGCACGCACAACTCTAAACAGGGTTGCAAGCGAGGTATCAACAATTTCGTGCACGCTCTTGACCCAAAACAAAAAGTTTTATATGTATAAGTTAAGGATTGCATTTTATATTTTATTGGGCTCACATGAATCGAATTACCAAATTTGGTAACTCTAGCTAAGGAATAATAACGTTTGTGGTGTGGCTGTAAAACGCGGAGTTGACCTTTGGGAGAAAGGTGATCAATATGAATCGACTAATTAACCTTCGTAGGTTTGGTCTTCGATTTCTAAGGCCAAGATTCAGGTGCATGCGTCTTTTAAAATACACTTGACCCTATGGAAGAACAGTGTGAAAAGAATGCAATATAAATTTATATGTATAATATATAAAACAAAATCGTTTGTAATTTCACAATTTAAAGGAAATAAATGTAAAAAGAATATTGCGAAAGCCCAAAATTTATACTTTTTGAATTTTGCATAAAACTGTTAAATTTCCTTTTTTTTTTTTTAAATGAACGTATTTTCTAAAAAGGAATAGCATTAATTTTTTTATTTAAGGTGTTACTCACCTTTTTTTTTGGAGTCAAAAATAAGAGTGTAAAAAAAAGTTTGCACATATAATAATAATGGTTTCTACTTAGTATTGAAAAGAATCATTTTTAAAAATCAATTAAATTAAAACTCTTTTTGTATATGTAGCACTTCATTTGAAGATCTAGAAACCCGATTTAATGGGCTCCTATTAGGATACTGAAAGGAACATCCCACAAGAACCTACTCCAACATACAAATTAACTAAACTTAGCTTAATTTACCTCAAAACAATCTGTATTGCAGCCCTGACAGCAACACGAAAAATTACTAAGTATTGTTGAATAATTAATTTTTATTGCATTTTGATTCAATCGATAAACTTATTTTACAAGCATTCCTTCAATTGCTGCACCTATTTTTTTGAACCATGACGGTTATGGAATTAGCTTTACAAAGATGACGTCATTTTTTTTAATCAATATCTTTTCACGCAAGAATTTTACTTATTTTTTCTTATATTTTTATCTATTTATCTTTTCATTTATTTAGGCAAAGACTTTTATTTTTTTCAGATCAAAAATTTAACTATCGAAACATCTCTCTAAAGTCGACTAATTGCAACAACTGCTTAAATTTTAGTTATCTACTCAATTATATTGGAAGCGACTATGTCATTCTAGGACTTCAATTTCAACTTTCTTTAAAAACGATTTTTTAACGAAATATATGAAAATATCTTCTTTAACCAATTTTAGTACAATATTAAAACAAGTATTTGGTAAAGCTATTAGTGAAGAGCAACAATCAAAAAAAGACTCAAATATACAGTGCAGTTAAGAAGAGCGCAGTGCATACAACAGTTGGGATGTCCAAACACATTCTGACAATAAGGATGGCGGATATATATGTATTTTTTTACAGCAATCCTACAGAGATGCGAGCTCTAGTAAAAAACCGTACTAATAACACTAAGTTAGACAAGTTTCATCTAAATGGAATCCATCAATTCAAACCTTATGGGCATTAACAAGAAAAGTTTCGCCATATCGGAAAAAATTTAGAGTTGATGAATTTAAAAATTCTCACAGAATCGAAAGAAGTTTTGATTCGACGCGTTTTCCAAAATATCATACAAAATTACAAGAATCATTAGTGGCTAAGTGAACGAGCAATATTAGCTGCAAAGAACGTGGATGTCAATGCTATTAATATCATCATTCAAAATGAGATACCAGGCCACACAGCTACATAAAAATCAGTAGACAGCGTTATGAATCAAGACGAAGTTGTGCATTATCCCACTGAACCACACATTTTGAGCTTGAAAATTGGTGTTCCTATTACACTGCTCAGAAACATTGATCCACCCCGTCTTTGCAATGAAACCAGACTTGCAGTGAAAAAAACGATGAACAATATCATCGAAGCAACCATTTTGAATGGCAAATTCAAAGGAGAAAATGTGCTGTTACCAGGCATTCCAATGATATCAACAGATATGCCTTTCGAACTCAAACGCTTGCAGTTTCCAATACGACTCGCATTTGCAATGACCATCAACAAAGCGCAAGGACAATCGCTACAAGTATGTGGATTGAATTTAGAGAATACATGCTTCTCCCATGGACAATTATATGTAGCCTGCTCACGTGTTGGAAAACCATCTGACTTATACGTATATGCTCCAGATGAAACAACTAAAAACATTGTGTATCCAAATGCACTTCAATAAATAGCATTCAATTGAAAACTTGAATTGTCAGACTTTTCTCGATAAAACGAATTACAATACACAATTATCCAAAATAAAAATTGTATATTGTTGGAACGATAATATTATTTCTTTAAATTTATAGCTAGTTAATATATAAATTATACATTGTTTTAAGTTATTAAAATAGGGCAAAAATCAAATTAATCAAAGCTATTGTTGGCACATATGCCGTTTCTTCTTTTCAATAATTTTAAATTTTTTAATATTTTATTTAGGAGGCATGATACGTAATGATGTTTATTGCAGAACAAATTTCTTAAAGCATAAGTAATACAAACAAATGCAAAAAATGCGAAAAATAAGATCACAAATAATGAAAAATGTTTACCATTGTCACGTTCGACATGGCAAAAGAGCGTTTGCTCTCATTCTGTCAATTAAGCCAAGAAGTTCATCAAATAAACTCATTAAAAATAAACTTGTTACAAAAAAATAAGATATCAAACTTTGAGAGACATTTAAAGTTGGTTACATCCTGTGTACAAAATTTAAGTTTTAAATTTTAAAATATATTAGAGAACTCACTAGTTAATTACTTCTATGCAGATTAGCAAAAGCGGCGATGAATCAAATTAAGAGCGATGCAAACGACGGAATAAAGGCTTTAAGAAAAATCGTTAAAAGTGCCTTAAAAGCGACAAGGACAGGGTGCAAGTGGCTAGAAAAAAACTGAAAAACAGCTGAAAACATAAAAAAGCGATTGAAGAGAAAAGAAAACAAGATCGTATAAGGAAATGAAAAAGTCAAAAGATAAAATTTGAAATGGAAAATAAGTTTAAAAGGAAGAAACCAAACCAATCATGTGCCGTCAAAGAGTTTTTGCCAGGTAAAAATGTTGTAAAGCAACCGAAAGAAAGAAACTGTTTTTCAAAATGGCGAAGCTTATCAATTGTAAAAATATAATTATAGAAGTGAAGTGAAGGAAAGATGCGCCACAACGTGTGTGTTGATTTGACTCAAAGTCCAAATTTTAAAAGATGAAAGCCCGTAAACTATCTATCTATCGATATGTTTTCTTTCTTATGCTCTTCTCTGAACTCTAGAATACAAGAATGAAAAAAATGTTACGACATATCACATGGGACAACGATTAAAATTAAATTTTAAAAAAAGTACCATCGTTTTTTTTTATTAAATAATTTCCCAAAAATTATTTTTTATATACCGACCTAGTAAAATAAAATGTAGCTTCACTATGTATATATAGCCCTATGTATTTTTTCCTATACAAACGAAAACTAAAAATTTCATCGTATACTATCAGTTACCTTTATTAAAGTGATTCCTTGCCTATTGAAACTTTAAAGAAGTTGCTTCATAGTACTTGCCAAATTATGGTAGTTGACTAAGTCTTTAGTATTAAAACCATGTCGTCGTTTTCCATCATGCACATCATGTGCCTCCTGGTAGTGCTCATCTTCATTGCCAAAGTTACTTGTTTGCTTTGTTAGTATGTGTGCGTGTGTCTGTCAGACCCAAAAACTAGGTTGAGTATTTGGCCATACGGGCTTGCAAAGAGTGACTAGAAAAGTGAAAGAAGCATGGATGTTTAGGAGAAAGAGGGGCGTGAGCGATAGAGAGCCGAATTGAGTAAGGTAGCTGCAGCTGCAGCTGCTGCCACAAAGTGATTACGATTGTCATCAGTCAACGTTCTAAAAGCAATTGTCTACATTGTTTTGCTTGTTTGTCTAAGATGCCACACACACATACACATACCCACAGATGCACACACAGACACAGAGCGGCCATTGTTTTTGCTTTACTTAGCTTTGTTTGCCTGCTACTGGGTCAAATTGCTGGTATTGGTAAGCTCACTTATATGTGTGTGTCTGTTTGCATTTGTTTAAGTGTGTGTGTGTGTGTGCATGTCACTTAAAGCATCAACAAAAAAATGTGCTTTTTTTAAAATTATTCCACTTTAGCTGTTAAAATGGCCGCTCACTTAAGTCTAATTAAAATGTTTGCACTTAGCTACAAATTAATTAATTAATTGTATTTAGCGAAAACAGGCAAAAACAAGTTTGCTGCTTCTTTTATCATTAGTTACATTTTCAGGTTTGCTTTTTTCGTCTTCTTGGCACTTTGATTGCCACTAACTAAGCGCATTAAAGTCAATTTATGTGACACGAAAAATAATTACAACAAAATTAGCTTAATAGCTAGGCGCCACAAAAAAAAAAAAACCAAAAAAAAACAGAAAAGAAAAACACGCACAATTTTTTTTCTTTGGCATAATTTAAGACGCAGAGCAGACATTTTGAAATTTAAAGCGCAGGCATTTCCGGTTTCAATGTCAAACTTAATGTGACAGCTTTGGGGCCAATCTGTGTGTATGTGTGCGTGTATGTTTGTGTCGACTTTGACCCTCATTAGATTGTTATAAACTTAAATAAATGTTTTTTGCATCATATTTTGTGGCACTGGCAGCTAATCATGCCCTCTGCTGTTGCCTGCAGTTAGAGGTGGATATATAAATATATCTCAGGGGTTTCCAATTTCTTTGCCACTGTGATTTCTGACTGAAGAGTAATGTAAAATACCAATTTTAAAACTTAAATTTTTTATTTTTGTGCTAGATTCTGTCTGCTACAATATGAACGAGACTTTGGAAAAACTGGCCAAATTTATTTCATGTACAGCAGAGACTTTTTGGCAATAAAATTACACAACCAAAAAAAAAAAGTATTGTATTTTCGGTGTTATCAGATGAATTAAATTGGTTCCGATGGATTGCATATATGACGATTTGATGTCGCATCTAATGAGCTATCTTCACAGCTTTAGAGTCCTCAATCGCATTGAAAATCTTTAAGATGGAATTATAATCTTCGCTGAAAGTGCCAGAGGATGTTTGAGCGGGTATTTCGACTGGTTTTAAGCCTTCATGAAGACGATTTGGACTTATTTTCTGTACCAGCTGATTATAGCTTTTTTTTTGATTGCTTCAAAAGCCGATAGCTGTAGAACTTATGTAATATGTCTCTCAATCCAAAGCGAGTGGGTGGAGTAAATATCTTTATTATCATGCCCGTCGCGAGTAATCGTATAGTTATAAAAAGTTCTATCTCTCTTTCCACTAAAGCGATTTCATATTCTACATATCTCTGATAGATTTTAAGATGTCATGCAATTAGTTTTTATATTGGTTGAGTTTGCTTATAAAACTAATAAACAGGGGTAAGACAGAAATAAACATCTCTCAAATTTCAGCAGAAATTAAATTTAAAAATTAAAATAAATTCTCTAGTAAATTTACTCGATATTTCATTAAAGGGTCTAGCTGGATAAGGTACTGGAAACTGCCACCAGCAATTTTTGAAAACTAATGATGTGGTAAAAAGAAATTTTTTTCGTAAAATTTCAGTTTTTAAGCTTAACGCTTTACGGCTTACTTAAAAAAATTAGTTTTTCGTTTTTATTTAATCGCAACCAAACAACTGAGTATTTTTGGACCAATTTTTTTTCAATTAAAAAAAACGTATTTTTCGTTTTTATTTAATTTTAACTAAACTGCTGAATATTTATGAACCAATTTTTTTTTTAAACTAAGTTGGTAATAGGACTGTTTAAAAAAAAATATTTAATTTTTTTAACCAACATTTTTAAAAAAAAAATATTAAATTCTCTTATTTTTTTTTAAGCATGTTCCTTAAATACTATGTCAGTCTCCTTTTTTTTTAAACACGTATTTTTATAGGTTCTTTTTTTGGTGTGCATTTGAGTCAAATTAATTTGCTGGAACAATGTTAAAATAAAAAAAAGGGAAATTTTTAAATATTTTTTTAAAAAAAATTTACGAAAAAAAATTATTATAAATTTTTATAAAATTTTATAGAATACATATTCCCTGTTTACATGATGGAAAACAAAATAGATTTATTTTAACAAAAATCACTCAAAGTATTGTGTCACATAAGATTTAGAGATGCGTCACCTCAGATATAGTTAGTTTATAAAAAATCAATAATCTGCAAGAGTTGTTCGTTTGTAAGTCGATTCATGGTCAAATTATAGACCAAATTGAACATGTTTGACAGTAACACAAGACACAAAAACAGCTGAGCTGGCTCAGTTAACAATAGCCATTTCTAGTAATCAATTATAATTGGTTGATGATCGAATTGTAAAATTAAGCGTCTGGAAACGCTTCAGCCGACGTCTTTGGGTACTAAGTGGTTAACGTGGAACTCAAGGATCTCTGCTCAGACTAACGCGCTTTTGGATCTCGAATTGTGACCCATATCACCCTATTTAGCATATTTACTCGCATATAGCATATTTTTGTTGGGACGCTCTGTACCCCAAAGACCCTAACTATGGAATCCATCACTGGCTATAGTTGTTGTTATTATACATGGCAGCCGTTTAGTCTATTTTTGTGTCATTTATGAGCTTTACGAGATTTACAAAGGGCACGCGCGCAGTCAAGCATTATAAATCTAAAATGCACAAACTGAGGCTTAAATCCAGCAAGGAATTGTACCAAATTCTCCAGCCTTTCGACCTTAACTTATGCTTCGTCAAGTTTCCCCTAACTCAACGCGTTACTCCTACATGGTGTCGTGTTGAGTTTCATGATGTGTGGTGAATTTCATATTTGGCTTGTGGTGTTGGTTGCATTGAAAAAGCGCCTTAATTTATGCAAGTTATTACGAATTCACATGAAAAAACAACATTACAAAATGGGGTCGGCGCGAGGGCGGTGGCAGCAAGTTGTTTATATATGGTATAAAGGAAACATTGTTTAAATTTTGCTAAAAATTTGCCGTGATTTTGTGCTTAGTAGTCTGGTAAATGTGTTGAGCAACATTTAAACTCAAAATTATATATTTATGTATAAAAAATGTTGTATCTGTAACTTTAGTCAACTTAAGTAGATTGAACATGGCATTAATGATCTCTTATGTGCTTAACTTGTAAACTTTAAGTTTGTAGTTGGTGTGTGTGGGTGTGTTTGTAAGTGTCGGTGCTTTTGTGCACGCCAAGGCAATTAAGTTGGCAACATTTAAGGCGACAATCAAAGCAGCTCGTACAAACAATTAAAAAAAACTTTGCTTGCTGCCGCTCTAATTGCGCCTGAACATGCGCGCTTCTGCGCCTTGCAAAAATATGCTGCACTTTTTGAGTGCAACTTATTTGCTAAACGATTAGAGCCAGTGAGCAGAAGTAATCGATCAATCAATCGAAATTGATGTTTTCAAACATCGACAGTTCGACTGCTTAGTCATGCATATTGAAGCTTGTCATCGAACTGATTGTTGGTTTGTCTCAAGCCCATTGTTTCGTTTGTCCAGCTTAAGTGTTGCATAATTTATGGCATTGTCTGTCAAGAAATTGCTGAAATCGACAAGTGATTTGCATTTTTATTTTATTTCGTATTCTGTGCATTTAACTTGTCAAATGCATTGAAAGCATTTCAAGCTTGCTGCACACATGTAATGTCACACACAAACTTGACCACCCACATAGCTACATACTCGTACATTTGTTTGCATGACTCATATATATCTATGCACATAAAAGCAATTAAGTTTTAACTCAGAAAGCACAAGAAGCTGCAAAGTAAGAGGAAAAATACAGAAAAAATTTAAGAAAAACCGCAAGCACATTGATGAACCAAACCGCAAAAGTTGACCATAAGTAAAACACAAAGAGTAAAAGGCATACCAATACGTAAAGACTGTTTTCACACTCAAATTAAATAGATGCTGCTTCAATAAACACTCTTTACCTCGTATTCTGGGGTACATTGAGAATGTCTTAAAGTTTGCAAGGAATGAAGAACGAGGAAGAAAAGCAATGAATGGCTATTTATTTATTTATTTATTTATTTGAGGGGTACAACTACGTACAGTTGACATTATATTATAAAAAAGTACATATAATTTATTTAGAAAAGAAAATAGAGCGAGGGAATTGATATGAACTAATCCGCGTCTCTAGCCCGATGGGTGAACTTTTTAATGATATGCACCAACTCACATCAAGAACTGGCCAGAAACTTGGATTTACAATATTAAAGTAGAAAAAAGGAAGCAAGATAAAAATTAAACATTATATCGCAAAAAAAGCCAATGGTTCACCATTGACCAAGTGGGTGACTCATAATATAGGATTGGTCAAGGATGCTCGAAGTGGCAAGTCAAGGTGACTTAAGATAGAAGAAGTGATAGATTGAATAGACCGTTCGAAAGAGAGGAAATTGTAAAAGTTATTATAGTTAAAGCATAAGACACGGAAAGGGTCGTGCAAAGCATAATTAGATCTACAAAATTGTAAGGCTAAGGGCATGGTAGAATAAACAAGGTATGCTATTCCCGAAAAATTTTCGCAACTCGAACCTTATTTTAGTTTCGTTGATATTTTTCACGAGAAAGGTTGTTTCCGCGCATAGTTTTTCAGCATTTACCGTAATTTTGTGCAGCGGTAAAAAATAAGCCACTCTAGTTGCAACCATCAGCACAAAAAAAAAATTTTTAATATGCTTGCCTACGCACAACAACAGCAATGGGGGTGGTTTCGCTCTCTCACTTTTTCGCTCAGACTAAAAATAAGGTTTCAGTGCAGTGAATAGCATACCTTGTTTATTCTACCATGGCTAAGGGTCGAAAATTACGAGTTACTCTGGATGGTATGACCAAAGTAACTTTGCTAAGGAGTACATTGGAATCGATAAGACCGAGTAACAGTTTATGCAAGAATAACACGCCGTGGCGTGTTCTGCGATGATTTAAGGAAGGCAATTTTATAAGGCGAAGTCTATCAGAATATGGCGGCAGTCGGATATTTGGGTCCCAGTTTAAGCCACGAAGTGCAAAAAGGAGAAATTGCTTTTGTACGGATGGCACTCACGTCCATCGCTCACATTCACCACATTACCATTACCAATCCGGAATAAAAGCTGAGTTCCGATAATTGGAATTCTGGCGAAACTTACCAAAATAAATTTCTGATAATAATTTGCAATGAGCCGTAATTAATTTTTTTGGATCCTTGGGCAACGATTTATACATAATTGGTTTTTTTTTTCAAAAATTTAACGTAACAAAATAATTATTAAATTTAGTTTGACTAAAACCAAAAAAAAAATAATATCGTGATTTTTTTAAACAAAACAGAGTACAAAAGCTTCGACTAAGCAATACTTATTCCCTCTTCTGTTTATTTTTTACTTTTTGCCTGAGACTTGTCATTCGTTAGGTAAAAGCACATATGTTGTAACCAAAAAAAAAAAAAACAAAAGAATGTAAACGAGCCAGAGTGCATAGAGCAAGACCGAATAAAATGTTTTGGGTCGTTTTGACTAGTTTCGTCTGAAAACTTGCACAATTAGCTTTTATGCATCGTTGTACTGATTAAATGAGCTGCAAAGTGTGGAATGTGTATGAGTCAACTGATGGCTCAATAACAAATTGATGTACTAATCAATCAGAGTTGTTAGAAGATGATCCCAGAGACAATCAAGGGTATGTGGTGGCATGAGCAGACAAACGAGGCGGCAAAGTGAAGACATTTTTCACAACAGCAGCAGGACCCAAATACTAACGAGAATTCAGCATCCATAGATAGATGGGCCTGCATATGCTTGTCAATGACTATGGGTGTCTTTCTATGTGTGTGTTTTATTGTTTATACCCTGTAGCTCTTGGGTCATGGGTATAAAAGATTTGTGACACAGGCAGACGAAGGCATTTAAGGTCTTTATACCGAAATGCTAAGCGTCCACTCGTATAGAGATTGAATATCTACATCTCAGAGCTTCAGACGCAAAATTTATCAAAATGGCTCTACTGCATAAGAATTGCACGGTTTTCACAAAAACTATACCACAGTTTGTTGCTTCGAATACCGAAAACTATGAAGATCGGATGAGCACTTTAAAAGTTATAGGAACAAATTTTACTTATTTTAAAAGACATATGTGCATGAAAGTGATTTTTCGAAGATATAATAAAATAAAATTAAAACAAGAGACACAAATTATTGTATGTAGACTCATGTGAGCCTTATCAAAAAAAACGTTGACATTTTTACAAAAACCAGCGCTTAAAAATTCCCCTAAAAACACCTACAATCCTCTACGTATTAATGCTGAACTTATCAGAAATAATCATTACTTTATAGCGCCAAGGTGTCTGCAGGGCATTCCACAGTCGACCATCGTCCTGACTGATCCATATTTGCTGTTGTTGTTGTGATTTTTGTTGCTGCGTGTGGAACGCCTATGAGACGTTTTTATGATGTAGCATAAAAACGTACGCTCAAGACGAACAACCATCATCAGAGATGCCACTGTGGCCAACAGCGCTAACAAGCGACATCAGGACAGTAGGACATCAGGGCATTGGCCATCGGTCAGTCATATAAATTACTTTGTCCCAATTTCCACACTTTATGCGCGTGTGTGTGTGTATGTAGTCTGAAACAAAAGTGAACACATTAAATTTCATAAGCAAGCCCGAAACCTTAACTAGAAAAATAATGCAACAGTTTGTACAACTCGATTTTTTTTCTCAAAATTAAAAAAAAAAACAATATTGCGTATACGTAATGAAAGCCTGAGTAGAATTTTAAAATTGTCATCTTGACATATAAGTAACATATTTGTTAAATGTAATTATGCCACGACTTAAAAGATACAAATATGCAACTTGTATCTTTAAAATATTAGTGCGGGTAGTCCTCATGAATTACCATATGTCATTACTGAATAATCAAAGTTTGACAAGAGAGGCGCAGACTAAATTTGTCGTACCATATGTACGATATCTGAAATTTTTCCCAACATTCCCGATTTATAACCGCATCTTCAAAGACATCCAACGCTTTTCATCACTATATGTATGCATAAGGGGAATATTAACAAAATAAGATGAAAACTTCAAGACCTATATTGTGACAACAACTCCCCATACCTTTTTCATTCACAACCATTAGTTTAATGTTATAAAAAACTTGAGCACAATTATTTTCAGCTTTTACTAGATTGAAATAAAAAAGATGGCGTACGTTAAAGTCTGGCGCAGACGACTTTAGGATACCCTGTACCACCACATTGCAACTAAGTCCGACATATTGCTTAAGACCTCCAAAAGATATTTTATTCGGCAAATTTGGCAGAACAGAATTTTCAGTCGAATTTTGCACCAAAAAATTGTTTTTGACTGATTGGTCCTATGGGGACTATATGATAAAGTCAACCGATTTTGATCAAATATGGAACACTCATTGGGAACTATAAAAAACTTCCGACTGCCAAATTTGGTTACGATATCATCAAAAACAAACGAAACACAACGAATTTTGTACAATAAACGTTTTTTTGACCAATTGGTGCTATGGTAGCTATATGATATAGTCAACCGATTTTGATCAAATTTGGTACAGTGCTTGGCTACTCTAAAAAACATCCGAGTGCCAAATTTGGTTATGATATCTTCATTAACAAACAAATTATCCATCTAAGACTTTTGGTTTTTTTCGAGGTCCTCTGAAACACCCCTATGGAAGCTATATAATATAACCCCGATATCGAAAAATAAAATAAACTTGTCTCCCCTGACATAATTTCGCATCTTATCTGAAAATTGGGTCGCTCTAGCTCTTACCATCTCTGAGATCTAAGCGTTCATACAGACAGACGGACGGACGGTCAGACGAACAGACGGACATGGGTATATCGACTTCTCTAGTCACTCTGATCATACTTTAGGTAACTTTGGGGGGTCTCCGACGTTTTCTTCTGTGTGTTACATACATTTTCGGCTTGCACAAACTTAATATACCCTTTGTACCATACGGTTCAGGGTATAATAATGATGCATTTACGTTCTAAAAGCATCAAAGAATATATTAAGAAATTAATTTGTTTTTATTTTAAAATAATTTTTTACTTTATTTTTGGGTAATTAACAAGCCAAATTATAGGTTTGGTAATAAAAAGATACGCTTCGTCTGTTTTAACACATAAAGGGTGTTTTTTTTTAGAGTTACACAAGCTTAATTCATAATAAAACAAAGAAATATATTTTAAATATCAATGAGACGGGCCTTATTGGATAGAAAATTTTATGACATAAATGTTTAAATATGATTTGGAACACCAGTTTTCACAAACTTTCCGCAGCATTTGCAGCCGTATTTCGCCAGTAACTCTTCGAATGTTGATTTCCTGGTGCTCAATTGTCTCTGGTTTATCGACGTAGACAAGTGACAGTAATTTTCTGTGGATGTAATGGTGTTTCGACAAACGATTGTGGATTATTCTTACTCCAAATGCGACAATTCTGCTTATTTACGTACCCATTCAACCATCGGAGAACAAAATTTTGAATTTTGAATAAGTTTGATAAACGGAACCATTATTTTGATGAAAAATTTCAACAACTTGCAAGCGTTGCTCTGTGTAAGTCTATGCATAATGAAATGTCAAACCAAACTCAACAAAAAGCAATTACCAGCTGTTAAATGGGTTATCAGATAAAGCAGTGTTGCCAACTCAAAGTTGTGAACCCCTAAAAAAAACACGCTGTACTTCATTTTTATTTTATTTAAATAATTATTGCCAGAAAACAAAATATTATAGACAATACAAACACTATGTACATATATATAAATTTAAAAAATTACAAGGTAAGCTTGTTCATTCAGTAACACTTTAGTTTCAGTTTGAAAGGCTGTTAAGAGAAACTTTCACTCATCCGACTCGCTGTGAATGCCATTAAATATTTCATTTGGAGTGCTCTGCTCCAATTTTATTACTTTTGTGAATGCTGCTTTTTTTACTGAAGCTTTTGCTACTCTAGTTCGCTGGTCTTTGGCTCCACTGCTGCTGCACAGCTGACACGGCCAAATCCCATGTCATGTCACAGAGCATTTTCTAGCTCAGTTTACATGCTTTTATATAACTAAAACCCTTTTCATGGAACACTGCTATTGGAATAGCCATTTTGATTGTCAAGTGGCTTTCGGAATGCATTACGGCAAAACTTTTGAACTTGGCCACTTTAAAGTGTTTTTTTGTTTTTTGTTGAACCAAAAGATTTTTCTAAGGGGAAATTTAAGGTAAACTGTGGCCGACAATCTAATCAGCCATCAATCAAAGGCAAAAGTTGTATTATACACTGCGTATACGCAATGTCCAGTCGTGTCAGCAGCAGCAGCAGCAGCTCAATCACTGACAATTTTGCTGATTTTATGCTTAAAAATCTATTCAATCATTTAAGCACAATTTGATAAGGCAAACTGTAACCGCAAAACCAATGCTATCAATATTTTGGTCAACCCTCAAACTTCTCTCAAGTTATTGTCTAGTCATAGGCCTAGGCTGCGTATACCTAATAAATACGTTTACGCCTAACACCCGCAGTTTGCAGGCTTAAGTGACAGCTGATTTATGTGGGCTTTAACAATTTTGTCAAATTGACCAAACTTAAGCCTATTTATTATATAATGTTGTGGATTAGATATGAAGCTTGCTAAAGCGCCAAACTGAGGCACTGAAAAACTGCTCATAAGCTAGAATTTCATTTATTTATGCGTAATGCGCTATGGGTATGTCAGTGCATAAAATATTGATCAAAAACTTTAAGTTGACCACGGCAAAATACGGCGGATGCTAGCTAAAGCTTGTGCCATGAAAAATTATCAGACCACTGACATAATCAAAGAGCATAACTTTAGCTACTTACTGCAAAACTATTTATCCCTTAGACAAATGATGCTACTTCAAACTTTTATGGCGCGTTGCAAAAAGAGGCAAAATAGTTGCAAAAACTTTTCACCGCCATCATGTACATATATATATATATAAGTATTTATATATATACATTGCGTTGTATTTGCCACAAACATTTTCAACTTTTGCTGCAATTATGGCAGAAGATACAAAATAAGAAAAACTGCTGCAAGTAAAATCACTCAAACAAAATGGCGCGCGTGCGTTTCATTGAAATGGATTTGTCTGGAAAAAAAATCAACAACAAATATGGCACTACAGTTAAGCTGCGCTGTAAGGAATACGAAAAAGGCCAGCCTAAACACAACAAAATTCAAGCAAAGTAATAGCTGAGTTCAATTACTCTACTCATTTTCGTATATATTATATAATACCTTTAACTTTTATTTTATTTCAATACTCTGTTTGCTTAAAACGCCATTTATCGGATTGTACTGAAAATATTATGTGATTTATTGTACTCACACCTCAATATAAAGCTCCACAACTGTTCGATTTACGAAATAAAAGTTTTCATATGGGACAATTCTTACAATTCAGTTTCGAGCATGTTATGCTTGCCGAAAAGAGATTTTCTTATGACATCGCTCTAAGTAAATTTTGTTGAGGATTCTCCAGTTGCAATAATGACCAGCTATACCAGTAATTTTTTTAGCTACAATGTCGCGCAAATTCATTCGGAAAATCGTCTGAAACTCATTTGCAAGCTCCTTGTCTTTTGTTAAGTCGTGTTTGTAATCTCACAGAAAAAAAAAAAAAATTTAAATATTAAGAAAACATTTTTTAAGATATCTTAATTTTTTAAAGAGATATGGCTTGCCAAAGAAAAAACAGTTATCTATAACTAGATGAATAACACTAGTTTACATTAAAATGTAAATCATTATCGATATTTTCTTTTAAGTAGACTCTTTTTTTTAATTTCGAAAAATGTTTTTTTCGAAATATCTCGAAATCTCTTCCATGAAAAAATTATTGGTCTTAATTTTCAGAATTAGCTTGTCATTTTACTAAGGAAATGACTAAAACATGTTGAGGATACCAAAATCATTTTTAAATTTGTAAACTAGTGTAATCGGACTTTTGCACTTAAAATTTACGTGGTTGCTTTTGGCTGGTAGGTCTATTACGTATGTAAAAATCATCTAAATCTATGAGCCGATATATATTTTTTTTAAATTTTGCTTGATAAATATTATTTCTGTTAGTTTAAAATCTATCTGTTAGCACAACTATAAAGTTGAAAAGGCAAAAAATATTGAAATTGAATGAATTGTAATATAAGACTGTATCTTTTATGCTATTAATATAATTTTTTAACATTTCTTAACAAAAACAAACAGTGCCCTTTGACACAGCTGAGAAAGAGAGCAATTCTTTGTTAGTCGATCACTTCTGCATTTCTTCCCGACAAAGTGAACACTATTTTCCGAAAATATTTGATTTTAGCGCAAAGAGGTCAAGGGTCATATTTTTTACTTCTTCCGTTTTTGACAGTATAGTTTTACACAAACAAAAGCTTATATTTTATTAGCTTTTCAACAGTTAACTTTCTATATAAAAATAAAAACTAAAATATGAAGAGGCGATTTGAATAAATTTGGTTGGCACTAAAATTAATGACAGTTTAAAAAATTTCGAATTTTTGCTTTAATATAATTAATTAGAAAGCTTTTTAAGCCTTGAGGCGTGGATATTTTAACAAGCCTAGTGAACACCCTAAATATCAAACTTCTGCTTTATAAATAAACAGATTTATCGTGTCACTTTAAAGCAACCTTATACCAGCGTAATTCATAGCGAGGCTTCACTATTTGAACACCAATGTTTTTTTTTTTCTACCAACAAACCGATTTAATTTTTTATGGCCTTCACTTGCCATATTTTTGCTCTCTTTCTGATTATATTTGTCTTGCTTGTGCGCAAAAGTTATTCCAATGGCTTGCTTGTTTTTATAGCCGCAGCTGAGCTAAAGGTTTATTTGACTCTGTCTGTATGTGTGTGTCTCTGGGTCTGTTGGATTGTGGCAACTGCAAATATTTTCATTACATGCATTGCCCGCATATATTTCTTACAGTGTAGCAGACATGGCAGCTGTGACAATTGAAACATTTTTTATGCTCTTTTATGGTTTATTTGGCTGCCAGCAGCAGTGGCTAGCAAAGTCAACACTTAAGTGAAAATAAACAAAGCAAAAACAAAAAAAAACAAAAAAATAAATAAATTTAAAAAAAAAAAAACTTGATGACTGTGAAGGTCACTTCCGGTTGCGGACAGGCCCTACTGACACAACCTACCTAGGAGTCGTCATTTAATGCCCTTGGCTGCTTAAACCGCAAATGTCAAGAGCAATAAAATTTGTAGAGCTTATTTTAATGGCGATAACAATAGCAACAGCAACAACAATAACCACTATAAACAATTTCTTATAATACTTTCAAAGGGGAAAAACGCTTTGGGCTAAGTAAAAGTAAAATCAAATAAATGAGGCGCATTAAAGCAATTGTCGCTGACAAATTCAAATGGTGGTATATGAGAGGGGTAATATTGGAGTGGTGGTATATATTTGCAGGTAAGCTTGTTATATGGTGTTTTTTATAGAGTTGCGAAACCTTAATAATGAGTTTACATAATTTAAAAAAATGCTTAAGTTTTACCCATAATTTCAGGCTTTTGGAGTCAGTGGCTGGCTCGGATGTGGCGCAATTAGGGAATTACTTGGAATTTTCACGACTCTATCTTAAGTCTCACAATACTGGCTGTTTCAAAGTGTTGCCCATCGTCAGCTACAAATTTTATCTATCTATCTATCTATCTATCTATCTATCTATCTATCTATCTATCTATCTATCTATCTATCTATCTATCTATCTATCTATCTATCTATCTATCTATCTATCTATCTATCTATCTATCTATCTATCTATCTATCTATCTATCTATCTATCTATCTATCTATCTATCTATCTATCTATCTATCTATCTATCTATCTATCTATCTATCTATCTATCTATCTATCTATCTATCTATCTATCTATCTATCTATCTATCTATCTATCTATCTATCTATCTATCTATCTATCTATCTATCTATCTATCTATCTATCTATCTATCTATCTATCTATCTATCTATCTATCTATCTATCTATCTATCTATCTATCTATCTATCTATCTATCTATCTATCTATCTATCTATCTATCTATCTATCTATCTATCTATCTATCTATCTATCTATCTATCTATCTATCTATCTATCTATCTATCTATCTATCTATCTATCTATCTATCTATCTATCTATCTATCTATCTATCTATCTATCTATCTATCTATCTATCTATCTATCTATCTATCTATCTATCTATCTATCTATCTATCTATCTATCTATCTATCTATCTATCTATCTATCTATCTATCTATCTATCTATCTATCTATCTATCTATCTATCTATCTATCTATCTATCTATCTATCTATCTATCTATCTATCTATCTATCTATCTATCTATCTATCTATCTATCTATCTATCTATCTATCTATCTATCTATCTATCTATCTATCTATCTATCTATCTATCTATCTATCTATCTATCTATCTATCTATCTATCTATCTATCTATCTATCTATCTATCTATCTATCTATCTATCTATCTATCTATCTATCTATCTATCTATCTATCTATCTATCTATCTATCTATCTATCTATCTATCTATCTATCTATCTATCTATCTATCTATCTATCTATCTATCTATCTATCTATCTATCTATCTATCTATCTATCTATCTATCTATCTATCTATCTATCTATCTATCTATCTATCTATCTATCTATCTATCTATCTATCTATCTATCTATCTATCTATCTATCTATCTATCTATCTATCTATCTATCTATCTATCTATCTATCTATCTATCTATCTATCTATCTATCTATCTATCTATCTATCTATCTATCTATCTATCTATCTATCTATCTATCTATCTATCTATCTATCTATCTATCTATCTATCTATCTATCTATCTATCTATCTATCTATCTATCTATCTATCTATCTATCTATCTATCTATCTATCTATCTATCTATCTATCTATCTATCTATCTATCTATCTATCTATCTATCTATCTATCTATCTATCTATCTATCTATCTATCTATCTATCTATCTATCTATCTATCTATCCATCTATCTATCTATCTATCTATCTATCTATCTATCTATCTATCTATCTATCTATCTATCTATCCATCTATCTATCTATCTATTTATCTATCCATCTGTCTATCCATCTATATATCTATCTATCCTTTTATCTATCTTCATATCTATCTATTTATTTATCTAACTAACGCTCTATCTTAATATATATTTTTCTATCAATTTGTCTAATTTTTTTTTTTTTTTAATAAAATTAACACAACTGCCAGATCTAAGCAAAATGCACTGTTATCGGAAACTGTAACCTCTAAAAAAACATTCTTTCACTCGTCTAGGGTTGCCATAACTTGTGCTTACTGCCTGGCCTTGTGAACTCTGGCCCAGGATGCTGCTTTCAACTCAATGCTGCGGTTGTCAATGCTCAGAGCGCTAAAAGTTTCCAAGTAAAATGCATTTTGACTTGGTGCAAAGTTTTTAGGGCCAGCAGGCAGCCGGCAAAAGCAGCGAGTCGAGCGTAAAACTTAATTCACCTGTGAGACTTGACAAACTTTAGCACACACACACACACAAATGCAATGTAACTCACACACACGTACCGCTACTCACCTTGTTGACTTGCACAACATTTGATATTTCAAAAGCAAAATCAGTAAAGCGTTTAAAAACTGCAATAAAAGACATTTATGGCACGGTTGCCATTATGTTGTCCTTCAACTTATACGAGCAGACTCTAGAGATATAGCATCCAATCGATAATGATTTAAAAATAGGATTTTGTATCAAATTCTAACTTCTAACTTGAAAACTCTCCACAAAATGGCGCGATGACGTAAAAGGAAATGGTTTATTTTGCTGTCATTTATGTTACAACCCCTACAAATGATAGACCTTTAAGATAAGATGCTTTATAATGCGCAAAAACAAACCTATACGTTGAAAGGAATTTAAACAAATTGTTACTTAAAAGCCTTAAATAATTCAATTATATGACAACAATTGAAAATGAAAGAAAATCAATTATCATAAATTTTAAGATTTTTTTGACGGTTTATTGAAAGAAATAAAAACTTTATGAAAAGAGTTTATTATATATTTTTCACTTTATTAAAATGTAGTGTTAGTCTCTAGAGCACGTTCAAATTCTTTGAAACACATTTTTCATGCATACTAGATGCCTGTTTTATTATTTCTATACATGTGCTTCATCATTAAAAGTTAGGCATCGTCATCAATATATAAAATATTATACCCTTTTTATTTTTATGCCTTTTTCGATAGTACTTGTATTAATAAAATTTTATATTTTTATTATATTTTTCAATTAAGGATTTACAATTTTGTGTAAAAATCTTCGTATATTTAAGTTATTAGTCAAGTTTCAAAATTGTCAAAGAAAAGAAGCAAAAAAAATAGTAATCGCGCCAATTAATATCCAAATTAATTTGGTGCAACACTGAGAAATAATATAAAACAAAAATTTTGTAATGTTAATGTTTTAATTTCAGCTGATCAATTTGGTTTTCGAGAAAGCCATGGAACTATCGAGCAGGTAAGCCGTATAACTTCAGAGATCCGTACTGCGTTTGAACGTCGGGAATATTGCACTGCAATATTCCTCGGTGTTGCGCAACCATTCGACCGAGTTTGGCTTGACGGCCTCATGTATAAAATCAAATTGTAGCTCCCTGGGAATACTCACAAACTTTTTGAGTCATACCTATACAACAGAGTGTTCTCAGTGAGATGCAACGCTACCACGTCGGGCGATTATGCCATAAAAGCGGGAGTGCCACAAGGCAGCGTGCTGGGAACAACATTATACGTCTTATACACTGCAGACATTCCAACAAGCCAGCGACTGACAACCTCAACATTTGCCGATAATACTGCGATTCTTAGTCGCTCCAAGTAACGTTAACTCTAAACAGACGAACTTGCCCGCCTTTGGTACTGAACAATGCGCAAATTCCACAAGCTGATGAAGTAACTTACCTTGGCGTCCACCTCGATAGGCGACTTACTTGGCGAAAGCATATTGGAGCCAAGAAACTTCATTTAAAACTAAAAGCTAGCAGTCGCCATTGGCTATTATGTGTTCAATCTCCCCTTTATCTGGACTATAAGGTCTTACTCTACAACTCAACTATAAAGCCAATCTGGACCTATGGCTCTCAGCTATGGGGGAACACAAGCAGCAGCAACATAGACATCATACAGCGAGCACAATTCAAGATCTTGAGAACTATCACTGGGGTACCATGGTATATTTGAAACGAGCACATCCACAGAGATCCTTTAAAGATGAAATAGCGCAGCAGAAAGCAAACTACAACATTAAACTCTCGACGCACCCAAACCATCTGGCAAGAAGCTTAACCAGAGTTAGTAGCCGAACCCGACTCGGGCAAAATGATCTTCCAACCCAGCAATACATCCTCAGGGCCCTGCAAACCAAATACAGTCACGCCAGACTGTTAGTTAAGTTATTATAATAAGATTTGATCACTTATTGTTAGTCTCTATTCGAGAAGATTCAATAAATAAAGTATATATGTAAAAAAAAAAAAAAATGTTCTGTTAAAAGTATAACAAAATTTTTTTGTATCAAAAAGCGTGAAAAACTATAAGAAATTTTCGTAATTTTATGATATTTCAAAAGAAACATAATATCTTTTTATGTGTATAGCTCATTAACATGTAGAGCACTCTATAGTACATTTTATTGTGTTAATTGTACAAGGTGTCTGTTATTAAATTGATTTCTGCCCAAACCATATTATAGCTCATGAATTACCTTTTCCAAGCAAGCAAGGCAAAAAATTCATTTACCCTTTTATTTAAATAAGTGAAAACCAGTCAAATTATTTAGCCCAAGTCCAAAAAAAATCAAATTTAGCGCCAGTTCAAATCATTTTGTGATGTAAAGCACATGATCAGCACAAATTTTACACAAAAAATGTATGTTCTTCCCCGAAATATTCAAAAAATGTAGCAAGTTTTACCATGAGTTTTACCAATGAGTTCTTATTTAATAATTATTGAATTCCTTATACTTATTTTTGATTAATTACTGCATTGTAATAAAACTTTTAATATGAGTAGCTAAGGTGTTTACTTTTTTTTGACACTCACTGTAAGTGAAGCAGGCCACTTTTCCCGCAAACTTCTCCGATTTTAATGATTTTTACATATTTGGTAGAGCTTTTAGCCTATAGTAATCACGTCTATTATTGCAATATTCCGATTATTTATCGAGCTATCGATAACTGAACCGATTGTGATTACTGACATACCAGGGGGCATCAGCAATTTTGCGCAAGGCTTTATTTTGCAAAATTTGAATTTTTTTTGTATTGGACTTAGCTGCGGCTCGCCAGACTTGGATGCCATAATACTAAGTTGGCACTATTATGCTTGCTGGTTCTGCCAAGTAGCCACTTCATTTTGCCAAGTTTCGCTTTGCACCTTGCTGTTATTATTTTAATGTGCTGTAAACAGCACAGTTCTTTGTAGAGATGAATGCCGAGGTATGGGTTCCGTTTGAAGCAACGATCAACTTTCTCTCGTGCCCAAAAAAATATGCTATAAAAATTGTACGCTTCAGTCGCTTTGAGTGAAGTCTCTTTGTTTTATCTTTAAAAGACAGTTGCTTCAGGCAAATATTTAAATATGCAATGTGACACGTATACAGACAGTCTTACGCACACATAGATACAAAATCAAATACGACACTCACGGCGTATACGTAATTTTTATTCGATTGAAGCGTGTGTTCGATACTTCTAGCTGCTCACAATGTGTCATATTCAGGAGTGTCAATGGGCTTAAGCAAAATCAAGTAGGGGAAAAGAGAACGAAACAACTAGCAAAAGCAGCAACTGTTATTTTTACGCATGTTGACATTCAATTTGGCAATTTGGCAGAAACTTTTTTTGTGTCATTTGCTTTGAGCCATGTTTTTTTTTGCTTAGGCCACACTTTTTTGCTATTTTGTTGCCTATCTTCAATTCCATGAATTACATTTGACTTGCCAATGGCAATAATATATGTGCTTCTTCTGTGCGTGCAAATTGCTCTGAATATGTGTTAATTTTCTCTCTCTCGCGCCTAACTTTGTCTTTATGTCAGTTTGATTAGTTAAATCAATTTTGATTATGATTACCTACAGTTTTTTTTTTTTTTTTTTGGCTCTCTGCTTTTTGCTTAAGCTATTTTTATGTGCACATAAATAAGAGTGCAAACAGTTGAAAAGACCTTGCCAAAAAAATTATATGACAACTTTTCGCATGAATACAAATAACCAGGATGAACAAAAAACAGGTTGGTTAGAAAAACTTGCATAAAAATGTGATAACCAACACGCAGAGTGCTCAAGAATGAAAACTAGACAAACAAAAAATTGAATATTTATAAAAATTGCTTGTAGTCGAAAGTTTAATACACTGCGGGTAAAAAGTATATATGATGTGTAGTTACTCTAAATAGTAGTTAAACAACAGAAAAGAAACTTATGTACTTCTGCTAACTTTTTAATAATTTATATAGGGTGGGCCATCTGTTGGTTTGTTGGTTAATTGCATTTTATTCGAATATTTTCCAACAAAATAAGGCAAACATATATTTCAAATGTATGTTTTAAGCTACTTATTTATGTACGAAATGTGCTTATTATGTACGTGAGCATCGTAATTTTCGATGACTTTTTTTGGGATAAACTCATCTGGCTGTTTTCCCATCCATTGAGCGCATAAGCGGCGCTGATAATGGTTCGTGGGATTCAATTATTACGTAATTTGAATCTTGTAAGCGTGTTAATGCAAAATAGTCCTAGCAAGCTGTAGCTCTTGCAAACGATGGCGCGTCGATGTGCCCGACGACTCGTCGATACTGGCCTCCACTGTGTTTTTTTCACAGATCGACTATTTTTTAGTACGCCTGTGCCACTTTTACGCGTTGTTCGGTTTGAACTTGCACATGTCGAAGAGCATCCACTTTGGAAGGGTTTGTTCCGATTTATGACTGTTTAACAACCAAGCCAACAGATGGCTCATCCTATATTAGCTAAGCACGAAAAAAAAATCTTAAAGAATGGTATTGCATTTTTCATAAGAACTTATTAAAGTTATAATCTGAAAGCGTTATTAGGTGGGAAAGATTGGCCCAAAGAAGCGTAGAGTAATATATGGCAAAGTCCAATGAAGGTGGTCAATAAAGCTGCGTTCGTAAGAAATGACTTTCATTTCGCACGGAATGGGTGAGAGGCTTCTACTTTTTCATTCAAAAGATTTCTCATTTCTCTTTTTGTATACCAACATTTTTATATACAAATATGTGTTAATTTCCAAAAATACATCTATTTTAATGAATTACAAGGAAAAGCCAATCCAGCCTGTGTACTCATTAAAAGGACAACATTTAGCCTATCCCCTGAGGAACTATCTGTGAAATTCTGCAGAGCGTGTAAACTAAATTTCTTCTTTTTTAGCTTCTACATTGGGTTGCCATCAGCGATGCCTATCGAGAGCCTGTTACGATACCTTGTAGTCGTTAGTCGTAGCGGCTATTATGTTTGTTTGTCTGGACTTCAACTAGGTCGAATTCTTTACGTACCAATTGCAACTAGTGATGAGGCTTTATTCTGAAACTTCTGGCTTCATTTTGTATACTAAGAGATCCAGTGCAGATGACTTCTTTTTCTTCAGAGTGCATAGCACTACCTGGCACTTAGATGGAATCAGGGCATCGCTCTACCTGCGAGCCCAGCTCTTAAGTACCTGGATGTATTGCTAAATCCCATCGGCTGCATCGTAGTCACATGAGGCAGTGTTAAATATTGGCAAGCCATCTGCATATATTCGTATCATCAGTCTTCCGCTTTCCACAACTTGTGCTAGCTCTCTAGGGGTAGAGATAGTATATAGGAACAGAGATAAAACGATTCCTGGTAAGACTCCACCACTTATGATTCTACCCGAAGATAGGATATCTTTCGTTTTGTCGTTGAATGTTTGGGCACCTAAATATGCTCAGAGCAGGTTGAAGTATGAAGCTAGGAGGAGAATCTTGATTTTTGCCAGAAGGCCATCCATCCGACTGTTTAGCATCAACGAATACTCCATAGCAATAATCCTTGAGTCATGGCCTTTCCCAAGCCCGAAATTATGATCCGAATGAATGTCGTACTTATGTACTAGCTCGCTTACAAACAGTCTGAGACAGACTGATTAGCCTGTACAACTTAGAATCGCTCTCATCTTAGCTTCTTTGAACAAAATTAGAAGCCAAAGTACTACCCAAGAAACTGACTTACAAACCTAATGCAAAAGTTACATAAGTTCATCTTGATATCCCAAACATTAATAAAATCAAAAAGAAGAAAAAAATAAAATGTGTAAATGAAATTTTAGAACTTCTAAATTGTCATTAAGCTAAAATCCCTACGTAGCCAACATCACATTCAATTGCAACCAATCCAAAATTGATTCCGAAACCGCAATAGCAAGGTGTAGATTATGAAGTTTTGAAACCAAAATTTATGCTGCAAGTCGGAAGATTACACAGATTATAAGTGAAATTCTAACTCGCATAGATTAAAGAACGAGCAGAGTGTATTTTAGTCATGCATAGTCAAAAATGCAAAGCGTCAAGGCCCAGAGCCGAAAAACAAAAAACTTTAGCAGGCCACAAAGACTGAAGGCAAGTGCGTGTCAATAGCTACCGTCCCCAAATATGCACGAGAGCTGCTCAAGAGGCAAACGCTACAGTTAGTTGTGTAAGGAACGCCCTCTAAGTGCACACAGAGGGAGAGACGCCCCAAGTTCTGGGTTTAGTTAAAGTCAGGGGTCGCACAACTGAATGCATTTTCAGAAAATGCCAAAAAAATGTAAACCCACAAAATGTGGTCACAAGGTCGTATGCGCAATTTCTGGTATGCATTTTGTGTGATTACCAAAAAGCATCCGGATGCATTAAGTGGCATGTTGGGGCGGCACGACCATTTTAAGCACGCCAAAGTTTTGTAGTACTCGACATGGACATGGTTATAGCTAGGCTAGAGTGCTTTTATAGCCATACATAGAGTGGGCAGTGACCTACCTGGCCACAAACTGTTAACCAAAAATTTGTTGGCTGAGTTTTGTATCTAGTTTTGTGGTAAGACTATTTAACAAGTTCACACACAACTCATCGTTCTGGGCACTTGTCTATTCTAAATGCCTAAAAGTATGCAATACTTTTGTGTGCTTTGAATTGATACATTGCCTTTAGCTCTCAGTTTGTAAGCCGCAAATGCCAACTTTAATGTGGGATTATTTAAAACTGCGCCTTTTTTTGGAATCCTAAGAGTTAAATATTGGGGATATGTGTATTATAGATTTGTGCGATGTTCTGTACTGTGTATCGAATTGGCAGTTCAAAAGTTGTTTTGAGCACAACATTGATTGGACTATGTCCATCGATCCATCCGTCTGTATGTAAACCCACATTTGAGAGACTATAAGAGGTAAGAACAAAAAATTTTGCCTAAAGATGCGCTTAATTTGCATGCATCGTTTGTCAGTATATGATAATAGGGTGGCGCAAAAAAATTTTTTTTTTCTTCAGCCAAATGTCGACGAATCCATTTTTGACATCTATTTTTAATTTGAGCGCCTCTGGTATCCTCATGAGGCCGCCCGCAATTTGCGATGACGTCTGCTTCTCAGACGTTGAAGCATTTCCGAAATAAAAGCAGCATTAACATTTTTTTTCCCCGTGGCACAAACTCTCTGTGGATCTCTCCTTTCGAACCTGAAACGCAAAAGACAATTTTAATCGGTTTTTTTTTTGACGTGGAGACATTTCAGTGCTTTTTTCTACTCATTGACGCTTGGGCTCGGGATCATACTCCAACATCCAAGTCTCACACTAGATGCCGCAAGAGTTAATTTTCATGCATTTTATCGAGAAGATCTTGGCATATTCCGAAAGACTACACTTGACACAGCGTGATGAGGGAACGTGAAAAGCTAGCGAAGACGAACGATCTGGACTTGGCTATAGTTTAGAGCCAATTGTCGTTTTTTTCTTTGACCCCACTCGATCAATACCAGGTGAAAAAAAGTTGGCAGTCCGCCTATCCATTCGACAAAAAATTAGTTCGACAACTTTTCGGACAGACCCTGTTCATTATTAACAATATATTAATTTAAATAGCATTAACAAACTAATTTTTAAATGAGTTAAAATTTTTGTAATATTATGTTTCAAGGGGGCTATGACTCGCCTTACATCAGTTTTGGTTTCTTCGAGTGTAACGCTCACACTTTCTGTTCCTGTAGATTTGATATTACAATTTATTCGGAAATTCAATTTCTCTTCTTTTCGATTTTATCAAACGGTACCTTTTTAAACTTCGTTTAGAAATTATGATCTCTCTTCTTATCATATATGCTTCGATTTCCTAACAATATGAATTTTTTACTCTTTATCTGAAAATTAAATACTTCAGATCGGAGGAAATATCTATGTCAGACCTCATACTCTATAAACAGCAACAAAACTTCGCTTTCTTTAGATATATTTTAGTGATTAAACTACAAACACCAAAATTCCTATATGTGAGCCTAATAAACGAAAAAATGCTTTGAATATTCCCAATCCCAATTATCTCTCCCCTATTATTTCTCTTTAAAATGCTATAAAGCTTGTCGTTGGAATAAACTTTTTAGTACAATGATTGCAGTATATCCCAAAGTCGAACACAGCTTCAACTAATTCAAATATTTTTGCCTAAAAGCGTTTAAAACTTTGTTGGCATTTTTTGTAAGCTCTTGAATTTATTGAAATTTTTATTGGTCTGACCAGTTTTCCACTAATGCTCTATGCTCACGTGTCAAAAAATAAAATACTGTGCTGAAAATCAATAGCACTAAAATGTTTACAAAGGTTTTTAAAAACCAAATTGCACCAACCTACATATATGCAACTAAGCTGACTATGGGCCTAAGAGCTATTGGCATACAAAATAAAAAGCAATTTTTAAACCCAACAAACCGCCCACAATTCCCAGTGAGGCTCCACAGACCGAGCTTTGAAAATTATGACCAAAGTTTTGCATGCAAATATTTTGCGAATTTCCACCTCTAAAGTGAATGGGAGCCGCTGCAGACAGCGAAACTTTTGTACATTGAAGAATATATATTTCAAGTTGAGTTTTATTTATTCTTGATGTTACTTTGTATGCAGTTCTCTATAGACAATTTTGCAGCTGGTTTCACGATTGTTTACATTTGTTTTTAGGGGGTAGGGGGCTGTTGTTTTAGGGCGTGTTGTAAAGAGATAGTTGAAGTCGTTAAAAGCAGGTGTTGCCCGACTTAAGAGCTGTTTACAATCTTTGCTTACATTAGCTTTTGAAATTTTTGACGTTTTGAGTTTAAATAGACAACTATCAAATATTTTGCAATAAAATTTTTAAGAAACTTGGCGCGAGTCTTGCTGGATGACTTGTTTACTTCTTTCTTCTTGTGAAAACTTAATGCAAAAGGTATTCACGAATGAAGAAGTACTATGATAAAAAAAAAACAGCAATTCCAGAAAATGCCAATACCAGAGAGATGAACGTAGTTGTACGTGGAAACTGGAGGCAGCTCGGTATAAAATAAATCCCAAAAGCAACTCTTGTGGGAAACAATTTGCGACTTTATGGACAGACCGTTTTTCGTGCAGATGTGAATAAATCGTAAACTCAAGCTGATGGGTTTGATAAGAGCATAAAAGAGGCAAGAAAAAGATGCACCAAAAAAGATTTCAACGTGGCATTCATTATAATGGCAATACATCTCGAAGGTTTTTTTGAAACTGGCATTTGGCAACACATGTGGCAGGGGTCTGGGAGTCTGCTTCTGGATTTGGAACAGTTTTGAAATAATGGACTTGAAACAGCCAATATGGAAGTAAGCGTTGCAAGTGTACGGTATTGCTGCGAAGTCCCACATAAACAAAATTAGAGTGGCGCAAAGCAAAATCCTGAGAAGAATTTCCAATGCTCCATGGTACATGTGCACAAGGGACATTGAAAGAGACTTGAAAATCCCTAAAGTTGGCGACGTCATACGGTCACAAGCTCAAAAATACATCGAACGCCTTGAAATACATCCAAATGCGCTTTCGAGGCGGCTGACCTTGAGAGCTAGAAAGAAAAGACTTTAAAGGTGCCATCCAGGGAACCTTCCTATGAGATTCTTATAAATAATAAAAAAAAAAATTATCACTCTGCCGATTGGTATGATTTCGTAAGAAGCCAGTTATACAAGATTTACAAGATTTTCAGTTAAGCCAGACTTAATCAACGCATTATTTTGAATTTCATAACCTTTAATTACGAACCTTTCAAAAAATGTGTCTCATCATGGCAATGAAGTTGAAAGCTTACATGAGAAAATTACTTTTTGGAGCAGTCGGGCTTGGTGATGGCTGCAAATTGTGACTTTCGAAGGGAGTAACTTTGGGATTCTATTAAGGTGAGCAAAAAGTGTTAGAAACGAACGACAACAGGGAAAATGAAGGCGCAGGTAAGGAGGAAATTCTTAAAGGAACGTAAACGGCGTTAAAAAAGACGCGGGGGAGGAGAAAAGTCGTACTCCCAAAGGATTCGGAAGAGAGCGCGTGAAGGCCCTACGGCTTAGGCAGCTGATGGCTTGGAAGAGACACGGTTTTAAATATAAAGTGTGTGCGCTTCGTCTACACGATCCAGTGACGCGCGTGAAAATTTTGTAATTCTGAAAAAAAAAAAAACAATGCAAGAAATGAAAATTGATAACAAAGAAAATTGCCCAGATGTAGAAAAAAATTCTCGGGAAAAAAATAAAAGCAGCGTAGAAAAATGAGTGGGGTGTCAAAAGTTTTACTTCAATCGCGTGCTTGTACAGCACGTTTTTTTTTTTACATATTTTTATACGTTATCTTAAAAAATATTAAATATATGTTTTTTAAATAAAAAAAAAAGTTATAGAAAAAATTAAGTTGAATATATTTAGATAGTATGGATGGAGGCGTGGCAGACCCTATAAAGAATATATATGGTTGATCAGGATGAACAGATGAATCGATATTGAAGAAGAGAAGTAATATCGTCATGCAGATCAAGTTTATCGATTTATGTTGATATTTCGCCCCATTACTACAATTTGACAGGGTTATACGCTTTATATACTATATATAGATATATATAGATATGAGCACCTTAAACACGACATGCTGGAAACGTAAGTCAGCTCCAAATGCATCCAGGAGTGGATTTGGGAAAGCGTTAGTAGGGAAAACCGTGGCCCTATGAGGTGTGACAGAAAGTATGTGACAATTTTGGGACAATAACGAGGCTTTGGTATTTTAATTTTTATTTCAACGCCAGTGTCAAGTGATAGCCTAAAAACATATATTTAAATTATATAGTTTTAAGCAAATAATTAAAATATCTGTCTGTGCAATATTACGGAGTTAAGGTTTTCGTAGAACCTGCAAACCAATATTTTTTTTTTTTTTTTTTGTCATAAAATCGCCAAAAACCTGTTTTTGTTGTCAGTGAGCCCCTCAAAAAAAAATTGATTTAAAAGTTTATCATGGTTTTTACCACATTAAAAATGCTGGACAATTTAAAAAAAAATTATGTTTTTCATAATAATAACAATAATCATGTAGTATAAAAAAAAATGAGCTGAAGGCCAACGTTGCAATAGCCCTAAAAATACACGCTAGCATATATGTACAATATTTTAATTAAAAAAAAAAATCTAACAAAATGTTAAAAAATATATATAAAAAACGGTTAAAGAATTATGTTTTTAAATTTAGTATAGTAAAAAAAATTAGTTATAAAATATGAGTATAGTTACATTTAAATCAAAAATGAAAATCAATAATAACGCGTTAGATTAAAAATTGAAAACGAAAATTTTCAAAAGAATTTCATCAACTTCCTTTTTTTATTTTTGTCATTAACTTAGCTAAGCCCTTTAAAAGAAGTTACTTATTTGCTGCCCTGTTGACTTCTGAATTCAAAACCATTTCAACTTATCACCTTTGATACACCACTTAACTCCTGACATCAAACTTAAATGCTGCTCAGCTGTCACTGCTAATTAAAGTGCCTCTGTCTAATTAGCTTAAGGCTTATGCAAATTCGTTGTCACAGTCCTTACCAATCCTGTTCGTTTCTGTCATGACCATCAATTCCAGACATGTGCCTCACTTAATTGCCATCGAAATGTCTTGCATTATTTACAAGTATAAATTGCATTTAATTGATGCAACATATCCTAAACATATAAGGATCCCAACGTTGTCATAAGACAATGAAGCTTGAATTAAATATAGCAACCTATTGCTTCTTATTCTCTATTCAATTCAAAGCCAACTTGCTAATGAGTTAGTCAGGAGCAGCCATTGCTTGTTATGGCATAAACTGCAATATATAGGTTACAGAAATTTCAAATTTCAATAAGAAATTAGAAGATGATATGGAATTTGTATATGCAAAATGGGCAAAGATTGAAGTTTGCGTTTTATTGAAATATTTGCATTGTAGATATGGTCAACAGTTGAAGACAGCTAGTAACGAGACTGTCCTTTTATATTTCCGGATCTGGCTATTTTAAATGTGACCAAGTCGGATTTGTTATTTGTCATAAAAAGTTTGGTATTTTTTCGCATAAACGTATTCAATACGGATGAACTGGGAAAAATAGTCCCTTCAGTGCTCTTAACTAGTCGTGAGAGGCCCGCAGAAGTAGAATTTCTTGAAGGAAACTATGTATGTTGATGAATAAATTCGAATTTTATCAAAAAATGTTATTTTTTTAATCAAAAACTAATTGATTAACATTATCATCTGAAAATGAGGCATCTTTGGGTATTTGTGAGACCGGGATAAATTCAAAACGCCAATACAAAAAAAGCATTATTTCTATTGCTGTAAGTAAATGATTAAAAAATTCAAACTTTGTATCTGAAAACATAACAGAAGATCTATCCTGAATCTATGCACATACATTCGAATCAAAAAAAAAAATCTCCTACATAGGTGCTGACCCAAACCATAGCCATTGTTTTGCTTGAAGATTCTTCATGAGAGATATATTAAGGGCAACCCTCGTATATGTTGACTTTGAGACTTATGTATCCGAGTTAGCTTGGTGTATGTGTAGATGTGTTTGATAATTAAATGAGTATGCTATCTATGAAAATAGTAATAATATTGACTGTGGGAATACCTTGAACACTAACCTGAACTAACTGACCTGAACAAATTTAAACAAAAATGGAAATTGAAAAGCGGCAACAATGTTTGACTAGGCAACAAAGTTGTCATAGCGCTTAGGTCAACAAAATGACTACCCTCTGCGCATTGCCATAGCAATCATAAATCTTTAAGGAGCGGGGTCTGAAGCGCCGTCCGAGGGCTAGGCTAAGGCAAGAACTTGGCCAAGTTGGCGTGGCTAACAAGCAATGCCACTTAACCGCAAAATCGTTGCAATGGAGAGCAGAGCTTTTGTTTTGTTTTCATTTCAATGCTGCAGCATAGCCTGTCCTTTTTTTTTTTTTTTTGTTTTATAGTGACTCCTCTCGTGTAACCCACTTGGAGCATTACGAATCCAACGACTGCGATGTTGGCCACTTATCAACGCAGCAATTGTTTTCTTGTAAAAGTCAATTTTTGAAGTACAGCACAGTTGTTGAAAGAGTTGGAGCAGTGAGTGAGTGTGGGTATTAGCTGGAAGCAAAAAGGAAATCGGAAACTGCCAACTTGATGGCAACGGCATAAGAAAAATCTATGCAGTTTGTATTTGACCCTATTTCAAGCAGTAAGTAAACCAGCTGGGACGATAAAGTCTTGTTTGCACGACTGCTAAACACGCTATATGGTATTACCAAGCTCTTCACATGCATTGGGGTTGTCATGTGGACCCTGCTTTTCGCCCAATACATTTTTGTTGTCCCCTCTTGCTGTGAACCCTTTTGTTCCAGTTAAATAGTTTTCCAAAAAAGCTACAGTTAGTAGCATTGTTAAAATATGCCACATCCCAGTATCCATTAACAAGTTTTCCTCTTTCCATATAAAACGATGCTTAAACAAAGTATATTTATGTTAAAAGTCTAATGGAAGTTGTATAAATAAGGGAGGATTTAGAATATTTTAGAGTTCGACTGTCCTGGCTACCACTAGGAATTTTTTTCTGTACCCTAAATTAAAAGTCGCGCTTTACATAGGTACCTCTTTGAAGTACAAAAATTTTTAAAAGGAATGGAAATTCAATTAGAGTTCTGGTCTTTGCTACTATTGGAAGACAATACTTAGTATAAACTTCAGTCAGAAATAGAATCCAAGTTCCTCATGGAATTTAACTAATTAAGAGCCTACTTTAGACTAAGCTTCTTATCGAATTAGGCAGTTATAATTTTAATCATATTTTCTTGCTTTTTTTAATGCATGCACAACTCAAACTGAATTTTTTTATGGTCAATGTCCTGCAAAACAAATGTTCATGTCTTGCTTAAATAGTTCATGTCTTGGATAATAAAAAATTTACCTTCTAATAAGAATAGCATAGTCTGGACAATTTCCCTAGAAAGCTATAGAGCTGTGCTAACAGCGAGTAAGGGATATATAAGCAGATGGCGACAGCAAAAAATTCGAATTTCGGGAGCACGCATGAACGAATCCGAATAAAATTTTTCGTTTTGTTTTTATCGTTTTCCAGAGAACGACCGAATATTTCAAATCTAATCCAAACCCACTTCAAAATATAAATCGATACACATATACTTACATACACATTTTACTTTTAACATCCTGAGAATTCGCAACTGATTAGATAAATTTCTTAAATTTTGTGCAAATGTTCAACTTCTTTTATTTTTTCATTTAAAAATTTGGGTCTACTGGTCTAAATTAATCAATAGCAAGTAAAGTTGTTTTCATAGAGAAGTGGTTACCATTCCATTTCCATTTTATACTATTACAGAAACCCCAATCTTTGTGCGATCTTCAACCCAAACTTTTTGATTAGAATGTATAAAATTATAAAAAATATGCGAAGAAAATTAAATTAAGTAAAAACGTGGAACACAACTTTGGTGGTTGCTCCAGTCTGGCAAGAAAGTTGCAGGTGTACACATGGCATTAGCAGCAACTGGTAGCTCTTTAAAATGCTAAGTATAAATTGATAAATGAGTCACATTTCAATACGGTCAACTGTAGTTGCAGCTGGAATATGGATAAAAGCCATCAGTTGCACTCACTGACAGTGAGCAAGTCCGGCAACTAGCAAGCGTTAAATGAAATCCAAAGTCAATCCATTCAGGCGGAAGTAAATTATGTTTTCTTTTACGGAAAAAGGGTACGCCCGTTGACCGGCTAAAGGGTTATCGTTGCTGGTTTGGCAGCTACGGGTGCAAGTGCAGAAAACTGAAACGAATTGCAATCGAAAACGGATCCGGAAATGGGGTCAATCGATACTATGCAATGGCAATGAAGTAATGTATTGGAGCGAACCTTAATGCCTGTCAAAGGTTAAATACGGAATAGAATCTACACTTTGACGTATTAAATTTGAAGTTTTTGACTTTTGCCACAAGTAATATTCACAGCTGAGCAAACACACACACGTACACAGTACATGTTCATGCATGCATGAAACACAGCTGACTTTTGAATAAACAATGCAACAATGGCGTCAACAAGCCACACGCACACACACACAAACACATAGACGCGAAATTTGAAGCAATTTTAATGACACAATGGAATGGTTGGCTTGGTATTGGATTACGGCGGAAAAATCATCGAATAACATCTTAGATTTTCAAAGTTTGTGATGCATTTTTTGGCAAGATATTGAGTCTCTTATTATAAGGAAATTTAAAAAAGTGTATCCCGCCAGTCAAATAACCAGCACACTCTTCTTCAAACAAAATTTTTTGTATTATTGTGCATTTGTTCAAGTATTTCAGCACTTGGGCCAAAGGTACAGCTGTCAATAGCGCTTCTCGAGTATCTCGAAACGCATTTTTTTTTAAAGTTCGTGGCGGTGAGCAAGGTTTGTCAAGAACTATTACACCTGCCAATTTATTTTTTTGCAGGCTACGTGATAACCTCAAAAACTAATCTGCGAACGAAGAAATCTATATATGTATATTAAAGAGACTTATGTTAGTTACACCATTTATAACTCAAGAACGGCTGGGCCGATTTTGATGATCTATGGTTTGTGGGAAATTAAATTTCTTGGTGTTATATTTAGTTTGGTGTAAAAATGCCAAGATCTTGTAGATTATTAGCTAAAATAACCAAACTTGATATTGGAACTCCTTATACCATATCCTCCATATCAAGTTTATTTTCCTTTTTTTATTTATTTTGTTTCTTCCTGATACAGCTTTAGTTTGAATGAGTACCGGAATCAAAAAATTCGTTCGAGAAATAATGAATTTAACTATAATCGGACGATAGGTATCGGAGATAACCGCAATATAAGAGAGCGTAGTCCGAATCGCCCCATTAATAGCACGTTTCTAATTGGTGATGACCATTAGTCATTTTTATGGTTTTTTTTTTAAAACAAAGTGTTCGTCAAACAAAATTACCTACAAAAGAAAACATCATTATTGCCATCAATGTTCATCAAAAATTCTATCCATCGGGATGTCATTAGTCGGATATAATTTTTCACATATAAATATTATGGATTTACTTTCCTGCGCCTGTATTGGACCACCCCATAAATATGTTCACTTACCTGCACCTTTTTTGTTAATAAAAAAATGTCGACATTTAATTATTAAATTATTTCTGTGCCCCAAGCAAATTATGATAAAAAAACTCACTGCTTACATTGAAAATACGCTAATTAAAAAAAAAAATCAGTACAAGCAGCTTTATCTTTATGACTGAATGTGACAAACACACAAATAACCCGTGGCATTTAAAATTATTGCCTTTAATGCAAAAACAAAATTAGATCAAACAGAAAACAAAAGAAAAATCGTTGCTCTTTGCACAAATGCGTACACATACTTGCACACAAAAGAAAACAATTGTCGTTTCTTTTCCCACTTTCCATAACCAACTTTAAAGCTTTATGGCATTTTTTACGCTTCAGTTACTGCTTTCAATACACAATACCATAGAAAAAAGGAACAAAAGAAAACCAAAGGGAGCAATCTTTGCTTGCACTTAATGCTCTCATTGCACAAAAAAAAAACAATTAGCGCACCTTTTCACTCCCACGCATAGTATTCGCAATTGTTATTTTTTTCCTGTTCCCCCTTCAAAACGCACTTTATTAATTTACTTAGTTAGTTAAGCTGTGCTGTTATTGCGTTTAATACAGATACAGAAAATAGATCAACAAGAAACCAAAGCGAACAATATTTGCTCCCCTTCATTTTCGTGCTTGGACTTATTAAACTCACTGCAAAGAAAAAAGCTAAACAATAATGAATAAAACAATTTGCGCTCCTTTTCACACCAAAGCACAGTCGCAATTTCGATTGGTCTTCCTTTTCCTACTCTTTATAGCCAACTTTAATGCGCACTGTATTATCTTTATATATCTGCTTACAATTGCGAAATGTTGCTAATAATTCCATTAACGGATTGCACTCATTTCAAAACGTTTTTGCAACGATAAATATCTACAAAATAAGCGTTTGAGCTGAAAAAACGGCCTTGCCAGATTCTCCATTAAAGTAAAATTATCAGCCGTGCTCCCGAAAACTAATCCGAACAATTTATTCAAATTCGTTTTGAAAACGAATGTTGATGCTCCCAATTCCACCTGAACGAATTTTTCATGTGGTTTGAAAACGAATGTTTTGTTGCAAGAGGAATTAAAACGAATTGCCATTTTGAAAAATCACTTATTTTATTCTGTTATCATTTTTTAAATATTCTTTGATATACTTAGATTATATTTATGCCAACTTTAAGCTATGTAGATATTCATTGATTATTATTTTTAATTATATTTTTTATGACTCAGCCCAAAAATTATCATGCGTTGTGCCAAACGAATCTTTATGCCCTGTACAAGCCGAAAATGTATGTAACATACAGAAGGAGACGTCGGAGACCCCCCAAAGTTACCTAAAGTATGATCAGGGTGACAAGAGAAGTCGATATACCCATGTCCGTCTGTCCATCTGACCGTCTGTCCGTCTGTCTGTATGAACGCCTAGATCTCAGAGATGGTAAGAGCTAGAGCGACCCAATTTTCAGACAAGAGGAGACAAGTTTATTTTACTTTTTCGATATCGGGTTTATATTATATAGCTCCCATAGGGGTTCAGAGGAACTCGTAAAATTGTTTAAGAAGATATAATAACCAAATTTGGCACTCGGAAGTTTTTTAGAGTTCCCAAGCACTGTACCTTTTTTGATCAAAATCGGTTGACTATATCATATACCTCCCATAGGACCAATCGGTCAAAAAAACGTTTTTTGTACAAAATTCGTTACGTTTCGTTTGTTTGTAAAGATATTGTTACCAAATTTGGCATTAAGAAGTTTTTTAAAGTTCCCAAGCACTGTAGCAAATTTGATCAAAATCGGTTGACTAAACCGTATATCTCCCATAGGACCAATCGGTCAAAAAACGCTTTTTGTACAAAATTCGTTGTGTTTCGTTTGGTTTTGAAGATATCGTTACCAAATTTGGCAGTCGGAAGCTTTTTATAGTTCCCAATCAGTGTACTAAAATTGATAGGAACAAAAAATTGTTTGGTGCAAAATTCGACTAACTTCTGTTTGTTTATGAAAATGTCGCAGCCAAATTTGCCGATTAAACTTTCTTTTGGAGGTCTTAAGCAATATATCGGACTTAATTACAATGTGGTTGTACAGGGTATCCCAAAGTCGTCTGCGCCCGACTTTAACGTACGCCATTTTTTTTTTTTTTGTGTATGTGTGCGTATGATACATGAACACATATCCGATAAGTGCGACAGAGTTCCCGTGTTAGACAAAGAAAATTTTCCGTGTTACTAAAATAATCAGGTCGTTTTTAGTTGCAATGAATATTGTTGACAAACCAATATTTTTGTTTAATTTTGTCTTAAAGTCAGAATAACAAAGTGATAGCAATATTTTTTGATAAAAATAAAATGTGTACAACATATATTATAGAAAGGTGCAGAGCTGCGGCAACCATGTCAGCTGTTTTATATCAAACAAAAATAATATAGCGCCAACACACCAAGAAAATTTATCGAAAAAAACTAGGGAAATTTTTCGAATTTATAGGAAAAAATTCGTTTTCCGAAGCACGCAAAAACGAATCCGAATGAAATTGTTCGTTTTGGTTTTTCGTTTTTCGGAACACTGCTGAATATCTTTCAAAGTGCTTGTTGCCAATTTTTGGCTATGCTTATTTCCAATGATTACTTTGTCAATTAAGATATAAGGATGCACAATAGAAAGCTGCAATGGGTTGCCAACCATGCCATTCAACCGTCCCATTTTCTGCCAGCGGAAATGCATTTGTCGTCGACAAGCTTCTTGTCTATGCTATGTTTCAAAAATGCAATTAAGTCTAGCATACTTTTAGACAGCGCTTTGTCCAAATAACATTTTACACAGCAGCAGGAAGCGGAAAACGCAATTTAAGTAAATTTCATATTAACGGAAGTTACTACAAATTATGCCCCGAAGTTTAATGCCAAACCGTCAAACAACAAGCGCTGATTGGTATCTAAATGCGAAATAATAGCTCGGAAAAAGACAGGTAGGAAACGCCTGCACGTTGGCGTTTACAAGCAGACAAAACAGGAAGTCTGCCAACGCCTGGTTGTATATAGTATATATGTATTAGTATGTAGTACATTTTGTTGTAATTTCGATTTAGATGCAAAGTGGCAAACGAATTGCGTTAACAAAATGTAAAATGATAATAATCCTTTATTTTGCCTTTTGGTTTATGCTACAAACGACAAATATTTCCGTCGGAATGTGTCAAATAATGCCAGCAAAATCATTCATAAAAAATGCAAATTTTTGTGAATTGTAAAAAAATCTAAGCAGCTGAAAAATAGATATTTTTTTTATAAGTAACATAAACGACGCGTGTTTGATTAATGCCTTTTGTTATGACACAAAATGGTTTGAAATGTTAAGGAGCTTTTATGCGCATCCTCATAAAAAGTAATTCATGTATGAAGATGTATGTAGCAGGCAGAAGGTAGCATTTTCCATGAAAAACGCATTTCCACAAAACCTCGCGGTTTTTAGACATAAAAATTCAACAGAGCGCAACAGTATGAGATGTCATAATGAACCAAATTGAATGCCGTACAATTAATTAAGTTAAAAAATAACTCTCTTAACAAATGCAATTTTTTTCTTTAACTAGAATGATTGAGAGATAGAGAGCTCCAAGCTAGCATCACGTAACGAATGCTGTATTTGTAGGCGTCGGAATATCGAGTAAGCGCAGCGTAGTTGTTAGAGAGTTGGCTTCAAAACTCAAAGGCGCGTTGAGTCCCAGATTCGATTCTCAATCGAGACAAATATTTATTAGTTTTTTAATATTTAGTATATAGTTTATTTTGAACTTCATCGTTTGTATATTATTTTTATCTTGTAGAAAATTTATTTTTTTATATGCAGCATTTACTTATTTAAAAGGCGATCAATGTTTTATTGATAGAGGTACCAGTCAAAATAAAAATGGTAAATTGTTTTCAAATTTCCGGATATTTATCGTTTAAGTATTTAGTAGTAGTGATAGCTTATTGTTGCATTTGACAGTCACATAAGAACTGACTCTGTCGTCTCTAATTATAATTAAAAAAGTTTTTATTATAAACTTTTAAAATGCCCCGCCGATACTGTTGCGGTACTCACAATTTATTGGCGATTTACTAGTAAAATGTAACTAGTAAAGTAAACGAAAAATTGTGCATGCATATATGTTAAGTTCCTTTATGAGAGCGTCAAGCAAGCTGCAGAGGCGGGAATTAATTTTCAAGCAATACAGGCTCAAAGAAGTGCGTGTTCCAAAAAACAACAGAAAAAGTTTTTTTGCTTAGCAAATAAGTAAAACAATTAGTTATTGTATACAAAATATAACAAAAAAATGTTTTTCTTTGTATATACGCACAAGTATTTGTCGTATTTTATCTAGTTGTTACAGGCTTTTTCTATTATAAATTACTCCCGATTTGTCTGTGTTAAATGATTTTCACTTTGTAGAAGCAAAATTTTGATATATATTAGATAAATTGTCCCCATGTCGCTAGTGATTCACCAGTAAATCACTTGTAACAGCGCACTGTAGGGTGCAAACATGCCCTGCAGGAGAAAATTCATTTCTGAACTGTTCCCCGAACGGGTATCTGGTCGTATGATTGCATCGTACTAACTAATACGTTTATCAATGGTTTTTCATAGGCAGCCAAGTAGAATTTTTGAGTATGATGCTCAACTAGTAGCAAACTGGTTTAGCTGCGTATGATATAAAACCAGTGACTTTACTTACTTTAATTTCACCTCGCATGGGTATTCTCTCGTTCTAGTATAAAGCTAGCACCTTAACAACAACAAATATAATAATTTCCCTGACTGACGTTTTTAGTCAGTCGCCCCTGGGCGGAGCATTGGGGATCTTTATTAATAACTGTTCGAAGAGAACAGGGACCTACAGTTTAGAGCCAAATCCGAACGGCGGTGTCTTGAATTAATAGAGACCACCGACGGCCACCAACACAACAACAAATATAACGTTTGAAAAAGTCAAATCGGGTGGAGCGTGCTACACCAGTGACCAATGTCGAGGTATTTTTGGAGGCCGTATGTAGAGGACAGCGATATCATCATCGCCAGGGATAGGTGGATCGGTAGTGTAAAGCGGATAGAAGAGCGGACCAAAACAATGCCTTGCTGCACTCCTCCGTGAGCTTTAATACTTGCCCTAACTGAAAATTAAGGAGAGAGAAATAAGAATATGGTATCAGCTTCTTTATAAAATGACACAATCAACTTTCATTCCAAGTTTAAAGTTATTATCTTTCCATTCCGTAAAATTATTTGTCATTACTCACCACTAAAATAAGCATATCTTTGGCAATTGTAGGAGATACCGATTTTTAATTTTTTTTGTTTTTCGCAATGAATTTACGCGCATAAAATGTAATTGCCTTAAAATGCAAAATGCAACTTTCAGTTATCAACAACTCAATAAATAATCGAAATTTTGCAATACAAACTAACGTGGTTACTCTTACTACTGGCTACTAGCTCTACACAAAAGTAAAAATTTAATGATTTCGAGAAAGGTGGAGGTCGGTCAAAAAGTGGCACGCTTCACTTATTTTTTCACATAGTATATAAAATTTCAAAAAAAAAAAAAACACGGGCTATTTTGTATATGTACCTACTTAAAGAACTGAAAATAAAATAAAAATAAAAGAGATTATTTGTAACACATATTACGCTGCAAGTAAAAATAAAAGATGGTGTTTGTAAAAAATAAAAACACAAGTAACTTGTTGTGCGTATGAGCAGCAAGTACAAAATCAAATTTAATTTCATTAAACTAGTGAAAAGTGATAGGTAGGTACTAAATATTTTATTTTTTTTATTTATTGCAAAAACTCAAAAATGCATATTGTATTTTTATTATTTGCATTTGTCTTATGTTGGATTGTCGCCAATCCAGGGTGTAGCTGGAGCCATCATTGGTCATGCCATAAGGCTACATCAGTTATATTAATGATGAGTTAAATTTGACTTCCACGGTACTAAATAACAAAAAATTATTTAACCACGCATAATATTCTCAGAAACATTTTTGTTTGTGTGTATCGAAAATGCTTCACTTTCCACAAACAATAACATAATTACTCACGCTCTCACTGAGAACGATTGAGCAACACAAATTTGACATGTTTTCCTATCCCGCTAATATTCTTTTTTGAACCATTCAAAAACTAGTTGCGTTCTGAGTAGTTGCGGCCACTGAATTCCTGTAGAGCAGACACTCACTCATTAATGTATGCAAATACTTATCCACGCATACGAGTATATACCCAGCTGTAAGAATTTTAACAATTTTTGTTCTTATTTTTTGTCATTTCTGTGCACTGTTTTCCCGCTCCCTCTCCTTTTCTTCTTTTTTCATTATTTGTTGTCGCTTTTATTTCCCCCGTTTTTTTTTTTGCGCACACTGTTCACATGCGAAAAGTGTGTCAAATTTAACGCCTTCGGTAATGAATTTGTAACAACATTTTATTGTTGTGCTTTTGCCAACAAAACTGCCTGCCTGACATTACGTGCAATTGTTTTTGTTATGCCACAACAACAATAAAAACAACAGCAATAGTCCTTCAGACTCACACAAACACATACTCTTTCACACACACAAAAAGAGAGAAAGAGAATAACAAAAGCATAAAACGGTGTTAACAAGGCACATCACAACAACAACAAAGAGCACAACAATGAGAATGCGACTCCAAATGCGTTTGGAAATGTTGAGCCTGGCCTTTTAGACTCCTTGTTAAGCAGATCTGGGACGGGTCTGGGCCCCGGTTGCCTCAGTCTATGTCTGATTGTCTACCGGAAAACAATGCATTTTGCATTTTAGTAACAATTTGACACAAATTAAAATGTATAAATACGAACTGTTGCCACTTGCAAATATTGCATACATTACGGGTACCAGAAGAAGGGGGTGTGTGAGAGTGTGACGCGTGTCTGGCATATTTCGACTATGCTCTGTGTTCTACAGTTTATATACTCTTTCGATTACGAATTTTCATAAAAATGCAAGCGTTAAAAAATTAATGTCTGTCTCTTCTATTAGAATAGGGCCTCTATTAAAAGTTTAGATTATACCTACCACGGTTGAACGCTAGCTGCCTCTTTTAAATAAATTTAAGCCCAAGAGTGATTTTGATACACATAAATATTTATTAAACAATTTTTTATCTAGTATTTTAAAATGCATTATAATTATAATACATATAAATGTCTTCTTTAGGCCTTAAAAATTTATATTTGTCTGGCGAATTTGTGAGCTTAAGAATAAAGGTATCTTTCATATTTCAACATTTTGAAGGTGCAAAAAAAATGTAAGATTTACAAAAAAATACGTATACGCAATGTCTTGTATTGGCTATCAAAGTACGCACGGTCAAATAGATTAAAAATCTTGTGTAATTGTTATGCGTGCTATTTTTAACAAATCCAACAAGTTTCAGTCCTGGAAAAGCGTTTCTCGACTTTTTTTCCAAAAATTTGGCAATTTAGCCCATTGTGCAATTTAAAAACTATTTTGAATCCACAAAGATAAATTAAAATAACCAAAAATATACCAATCTTTATTGGTCATCTCTGTAACATTCGTTACTGGTGAAACCAAATTCGTGCATCTGTTAGGGTTTATAGTTCCCGTGCACGTTGAGGTGAGGTTATTAATGGAATTGATTTTTAAAAAAATATTCTGCTGTGTTTCGAAAAACGAAAACGAATAAAATATTCGAATGTTTGGAGCTCCCAATTTAACCAAAACCAATATTTTATGTGCTTTGAGTTCGACTACTTTATTGTAAGTGAAATCAAATGGAATTGATTTTTACTGAATTTAATAATTTAAACTGAAATAAATTTTTAAATATTCTTCGACATTCTTAGATTCTATTTATACCAATTTCACGTTAGATATATATTGATAATTATTTATAGTTTTTTATTTTGTTAATCAACCCAAAAAATAGTATGCATTACTCCATACGATTTTTGGCTTACGTTTTCAAATATTTTTCATGTCTTGCCTAAAAAGAAGATAATCAAAATAAAATAAAAATTATCCGATATTTAACAGCTCGAATATATTTTTGAATAAGAAAAATTTCACATTTTTTCAAGGAATTTTTTTATGGAAAATCATAAATTAATCGTGAAAAATTTTCTACGAAATCTTCGTGAGTTTTGAATATAAAGTCAGTTCAGCTCAATCCGAAATACCAAAACAATATTTGTCTGAATACCATGACCACCAAAAATAAGACCAAAAAATGGACACACTGTTGGTTTCTGAAGCAATTAAGATGAAGATAGTGTTCGAAAGCGTTTCGGTCTATTGCATACAAGCCCCGAATCATTAGCACAAGCAGATGGAAAAGTATATACAAAGGCTCACAGATATTGAAGGCATTTACAAAACACCTATTCACACTTCCCTAATACTCTTTACTACAAAAAAGAAAGAGTATAAAACAGAGACGAAGACAGCGACCATTGCATTGACTAACCATGCGTTTGAAATACGAGTATTTGTCATTTCGGCTTGATGTTGCGTTTGTTGCCAGCCAGTTTGCAAATTTTTTGCTCGGTATCTACTATTTTTTCGCTATGCCACCTAGCATTTTGCACACCTGAACGAATTTGTGACTTCATCAGCCAGCTGTCAAAGTTGCCAGAGCCTGTGGCAGCCAATGCTACAATGGCGGCTGTATCTTCATTTACTACTATTTTTTTCCATACAAATGACGTGGAAATATGTCAGCAGCAACAAAAGTTGGCACTAGTAATAAATGTGAAAAATAGATGGTAGACGGCATAGAATTTTATATGCACATATTACACATACGCCGCGTTAGTTGCAGCACCTTCACATGGCTGCTAGTTATTGTCGTTATTTGGTGCCGCCAGCGAACAACTGCAGAAATAAAGCTCCAACTAGGATTAGTACCATGAAAACGCTTGCTTCAGTTGCTCGAGGCAAGATAAAGCTGATGTAGACGAATACCCTGACAGAGAAAGTGCATTACGGAATAATATTTGTAAAAGCAGGAAAGATTTGTGGGTTCTTCTAAAGTTATTATAAAATATAAAAAAATGGGCTAGGAAGTCAGACATTTTTTTTGGGTCGCTGAATCCGAATATGTGGTCAAAAAACCCTTTCTAAATTTCAAAATGGCGAATCCAAGATGGGCGCCGAAATCAGAAACAAATAAGTTTTGTGTTTAAAACGCGAGTAGGGTATGCAAGTATGGGCTTTCGGGGTCACTGATACCGAATCTAGGTCTAGAATTTCAAAATGGGGAATCCACGATGGCCGCCGGAGAGGAAAATCATTTTATGCTTATTGATGCTATCTAGGACCCCGTCAATAACGATATACCTTTGGCTCAACCATTTTTAATCAATTAAATAAAAAACTCGTTTTAAAAATTATATAAAAAATATTAATTTAAAATTGCTTGTAAAATATTAAAAGATAATAAAAATAGTTTTTAACATAATAGTATTAAATTTAAAGGAAATAATAATAAATTATAATCAAACCGGGAAAACAAAAAGAATGAAATATTTGCATTCGTTTTGATTTCAAATGTTTCGTGCTCCTAGTTTCAACAAATCATACTTATTATGTGGTTTGAGTCCGACTGCTTTGTTGCAAAAGAAATCAAAACGAATTGACCACATAGTTTCAAAATAATTATGAATCATGGTTAATTTTAACAAATATTCTAGCTAAATGAAATATTTTTGTGTTTTATTGAAACCATAGAATAAAAAGTGTTAGCAATATTTTAATCAAACTAAAATTTAATCAATATATCTTGAAGTGAAATATGAGAATTATGTATCTAAACAGTAAAAAGTGCCGAATTTTCTAAAATTTAGACAAAGGACATTCTTTACTGCTTTAAAACAAGAGCATTTCTCGTAAAGCTCTGATAGAGTACTTAAACTTCGATGCTTTGAAATTTTTTGCATATTCTTAGACAAGCATCCGACAAGCGTGATAAATTTTCCCCTATTTAGTTGGTGATTCATGATAATAGTTTTGCCTAATGAGTCTCACACGCTCTGACTATGTATATGGTGTGAGTGTGGGTGTGCTTGTGTGTGTGTAGGTGCATGTGGCAGCTGTAGATGTACACGAATTTGGTATGCCGAGTTTTATGTGCCCAAAAAACAGAAAATTGTAATGCGAATGCGCATCCGAATGCGTCTCTTGCTTCCTTCCGCTTGTTTGGGTTTTCATGTCATGCCCTCTATGCTCTGCTGTTGTTGTTGCATTTTTTTTTTTTTTTGTTGTAGTTGTTGTCGCAGTGTTGTTCCGTCTGTTCCAATGGCGCACTTCCGTTGTGCACTGTTTAACTTTTTGTGTGCAGTGACATGCGCGAACATAAATTCCATTTTTGCGGCTCAGGCCACTACAACAACAACAACTAGATCCACAGCTGGAACAAGAACAACTAAAATCACGGCCATAACTAGCACAAGATTTGTTACAGTGTTTCTTGTACAGCAGTTTGTTGTTATAAGCTCAGCATTCCATGCATTTCCCGCTCTATTATATTGCTGACCTTTTATTTAGTTATATCGTATCTGCTATGTGGATTTATATACCCTACACTCAAAAGTATACTATAGATTTGTGCAACGTGAGTAACGCGCAGAAGAAGCCATGACTTTCCTTTGGGCTTGTACGCGGCAGTCTGAAACGCTCCTGAACAAAAACTGCATGTTTGATTGATTTCAATATTTCGCGTTGAATTGATAAAGGTCACAATAAAATCTATTGTTTTGTTTACAATTGATAAAAAAATATAAATCATCATCAACTTCTATAGTATTTTGTATAAATGTATAATGGTGATGCAACATGAGACGGAGTGGAGTATGAAACTAGATTTCGTAAACTGACAGTGGAATGTCTTATAGATAAACAAATTTGGCAATATAAATACATTTATATATATGTGAGTTTTAATCACAATTTAATATTTAATAATAAATTAAAATAAAACATATTTACCAAATCAAATAATTTAGTTCATTGTGCTGCTCTCTGCGATCGACTGACTCTTGCTCTCGTGTGCGACAGCGATGCTTACTTACTCTCTTCTTGTTCTACTTGCTTCTCATTATGTTCTCTTTCTGTGCCTCGCTCTCACTCTCAGTGTAACCACGGTGGCCTCATTCCCCTTTCCACCTACATCCCACATATATATGCCAAATTTTCAGTATGGTGCTGCAGTTTTTTATGAAATTTTTTATAGATACTTGAAATACTACATTTGAATAGTTGAAGCGTCATTTGGTTCCTAAACAGCTCCCAACAGACAATAATCGGCTTTGCAATAAATGTTTTTCAAAGTTTTTTTCTATCATCAACATTAGTTTAGGTTAGGCTGGTAAAACTCAACATCTTTTCATATTTTTCCACTTATTGATGGGGCAACACTGTTTTTATTTATAATTTTGTTCAGACATCTGCGAACTGCTTTCGCTTGGGACATTTTTTATGCAAGACATGAACCATTTATGCAAGACATGTAAAATGAACCATTATTTTATGCAAGAAATGAAACAGGTGCTGTGTATGTGAACAAAAGCCAAAAATTTGTTTCGAGGTATGCATGCTATTTTATTTGTTGATTCAGGAAATAATTTGAAATTGCAATAAATAGATTCCAAGAATATAATGAACAATAAAAAAAAATTATTTCTGTTTATTCTGTTCTGAGGCAATTTGCCTTCTCACAACATTGTTCCTAATTTGCCAATAGGGCAATAGCTAAACTGCTTAGACTGCTTGGTGAGAGTAGCGGTGAAAGCGCTCCTACTCTCACCAACACTAGTTAAGCTATAGCGGCCTTTAAGCTTGGCGCGCTTATTATTGTTTTGTATTAGTGCGTAGGTTAATGGTATTAGTGCATAGGTGTAAGTGTAGAGTAGGTGATAGAGATAGTGTTAGGTACGGCGGACTCTTTCTTTTCTATTAGGATAGATAGATAGCTAAGCAGAGTGCCGTGTAGGATTTATTAGTTTGTATACGTTTAGGCGGGAATTCCAGGTGTTGGCGTCGATCGAGGCCAATTAAGGCGGATCAGCAGCCAAATCCGGACCGTACCAGCACGACAGTAACAAGAAAAGAGTCGTGAAAAGACAGTAAAAATCTGACAGTAAAAAGAGTGGGAGTAACAAGAGTGACAGTAAAAAAAGAGTGTGACAGTCTAGTGAAATAAGTGATGAGTCTTAGTGATTCAGTGCCGCAACTTTAAAGGCGTTTCGTGTAATTAAATAAAGAATTGTCGCAAAGGACTAGAATAAGAATATAATTCATCAGTGGCGCACCGGATGCGACCGCGTCGGAGTTGATACGTTTTCGAAAGAGCTACGCTAAGTTTTGTTACCAGGATTTGACATCTGGGTGAGCGTAAGGGCAGTGTTTATATTCATTTCAATTGTTTATATAGTTAGATAAAAGTATAAATTTGTTTTGTCAAAATATTGTTTTGCCAAAGATATTATTTTGAATAAAATAGAGTGCGTGTGGGCTCGGTTTAAGTGTACTGCGATATTAGACCGCAAAAAGGCGGCTAATATATTTTTTAAACTTAAAGTAAAGTGTTTTTTTATTTTAAATATCGAGACTCAGCAAAAATAATTAGTTGTGACATTTACCCTGGGCATAGCTGAGCTATCCCAACCGTTGCTCTGGACAAAACCAGAGGTCGTTACAACGTGCACTTGTGCACCTATTTTGCCAATTCGATTTGATTTCACTTGCAACAAATCATTTGAAATGAATTTTTATGAAATCGAGAGCACCAAACATGTGGTTTCAAAATGAATCCAAATATATTGTTCGTTTTCGTTTTTCAGTGTTTTCAGTTTATTGGGGACAAATGATTGCACGGTATACCACAGTCGGTCACCGCTGCGACTGATTCATATTCTGTCTCCAATTTTTTTTTTTGGCAATTGAAGTTGTCATTTATCTTTGGCCAAATGCCAATGCGCCAACACGAATTTTCAGACTACAGTGCAGGACGCAAAATGCTTATTCGTACAATGTTTTATACAGGGCTACATGGGGTTTGACCTCAGATAAAATACAATTGTTTACTGAACTTGCCGCTTTTGTTGTTTTGTTTATACGAGTATTTGTATATTTGTTTGTTGGGCGTACATTTGGTATATTTAAGCACACTTCATTAGACCCACATATAGCATATGCATTTGCTCATTAAAACGCATTTACTGGCTGTTCAATTTGTTGCCAAATTTGTATATTTAACCCGTTGACCAACACTGCTTAAGCATGCTCCAAAAAAAAGATAGTACAGTAGTTACTCGTGATATGTGCAAGCAGCTTTTTCAAATGAAATTAAATTACTTCTTTAGTATCCACTAAGTTCTTATAAGTAAAAAAAAAAAAAATTGGGAAACCCAAATTTAGTGAATCAAGGGCAAACACAACCGCCAAAAGATATTCTGGGTACGGCGCCAAGCCTTTTCATAATCGACATGATAGGGCGATAAGGGTAGCTCTGCAACTTGTAAGAATTTTATTTACATAATAAGTCTTGATAATTAAATAAGAATAGGCAGCTAATTATATAAAAATAATTTTAAATCACATTAAAAATATAAAAAAATGGTGTGTGTCCTACTCCTACAAAAGAAAATATTTAGATTGCCCGTATTATATGTCACTTTGGAAGATATATGGAATTTAGTTGGAATTTAATTAAAATGAACAAGGCTCTTTTTCAAAGTACCCTAAGTAAATATGTTCAGAAATTGTAAAACTTCGAGAAAACCAATAACAAAATGTTAAATCTCGTTCGAATGTTAAATGTCGCTCGAATGTATACAATTAACCCAACTTGCCTGTGTCCACTGTTTTTGTGTGTATCTGGCTTAATTTGTAATTACCAAATGTGCATATTTAATTTATTCGCTACCCAAAACCCACACAAAAAAATAAAAGACATGACAAAATTGCAGCCATACCCACAAAATGTAAAAACAATTGCATATTTAATTATAAAAATGGTGGCACTTGACACATGCCAAAATAGCGGAAAGTATGCATATGGGTATTTAAATATCACAAGTAAACAATTGTATTCAATTCGGAAATATAAAACTTAATGCAAATAAATAAAGAATTGGAAAAGTATGTGGCCTGATTGCGTAGCTACGCATACAAAAAAATCACAGGCACTGGGGTCACTTAGGGGATAGGCTAAGTATTTATTTAGCAATATCCTTATTTATTAAAAAAAATAATTCTAAAAATGACCTTCTATACGAATTAACAAAGCAACATTTTTGAAAAACAATAATCTTAGCATACCTTTAGGAGATGCCTTGTACTCGCTTGGATATGTTCACTCTGGGTGCATACGCAGAGAATGTCTGGCAGGATTATACGCCTTAAACTAGTTATAGTCTTAGGTCTTAGTCTTAGGTTTGTCATGATACCCTGCGAGCCTTGCCTAAAAAGCTCTTATTTTTTGTAGCAATTATCTGCAATACTATTATAAAAACACAGCACTACCAACCTAGGGGCTATACTGGACAAGAGATTAACTTTTAGACAGCACATAAAGAAAACACAGCGGCCATTCCTGGTAATAACATCAATATAAAGGAATCGCTTACGTATCCACAAGCTGCAAAATAGGGCCCCACGACTCCTTACTGTATGACAATGGAATTTAAGAAATTCGAACTTGCACCGAGGCTCCTGACTGTAGACCGTTGAACTCCAGATTAACATGCACACCAGCAATGTGCTACAATGAAAGCTTGAGGCGGCACCAAAACAGGCTGGCGAAAGGCCTCAGAGATGCCAGTCCTATTAAAAAACTAAAAAAGAGAAGTTTAAAAAATGCAATAACGTATGCGAGAACGGACCACGTAAGATGTCCACAAAATTAAAACGTGAAGTAACGGGTCCCTCCAAGTTGCACATCAGTCACTACATCCAGTCAATCAGGATGCTGTCTAAAATTTTGATGATTGGTTTTCAATCCAAAAATGCTAAAAAAGGTTGGTCCCAATCCTCAATTCAAAAACTAATTTTTACTTTTTTTATAGATGGATACCTATTTCAAGCAACAATTTTTCAGATTTAGTTCTAGCCCCTCTGAGCTCAAACAACTGCCTACACCACTGAAAAATAACCATTCTACTAATTGGCAATTTAAATGATGCAGATTAAATGATGCAGATTAGTATAAAACTGCTTAAATAAATATTTTATTTCAATAAACATTTCAAATTTTATTTTACTCAACTGCCTCCCAGAGGAGTGCAAATGTGCTCAGATTGTAATGATTCTTGATACCTGCCAGCCTCAAACCTTCATTGCGTTTTATCACCCGATTAGCTTGCTACCGGTATTTGCGAAAATTTTCGAAAGAATCTTTTTGAGCAGAGTTTTGTAATTGTCCATGCTCCCCAAAATGAAATGCTAAAATCATTTTTTGGAAATCGCTCTTTCACGTGAGTTCTCGGAACACCGGAACATTGAAGCTGGAGTGCGGCAAGGTAGCGTTCTTTCGCCATTTTCATCCAACGTTATCACTAAAGACATGCCGAGTTCGACGGGTAGTTCTGACAACACTGTCATACTTCGTCTTCGTTTGGCGTTCAAGTGGCTGCTGTTGCCTTGCAGAACCAGTTCGACATTATCGCAACTTGGGCAAAACGCTGGAACATCCAGCTTAACGGTGACAAATATTCCAGCGGGTTTTTTTTTTCGTTAAAGGCCTATACGCAGAATGTAAAATTTCGCACGGAATCACAAAACTTCATATAAAAAATATATCGCAAATGGCCTTGTTAGTACTGGAAAGTTATGCTCTACAAAACACAACAAAATATGTCTGCTAAATAGACTTACACAAAACACTGTACAACACAAATACACGCTCAGTGAAATCACGCCACCATTTTTGAAATATGCTCCCCATACCTTGAGGTTTTTTTTCCCATTTTAATACCTATATTAATTAATCAATAGTAACAACTTTTTCATCAATCAACAAGTCAACACCATGTTGTCAGGGCTGTCATGGATTAGCAGGTTCGTGAGTGCTCCAAATTTACAGGGTTGCCGCAAAACTTTTACAAAAAGATTTATTCTAATTGGAGTATGTATTAAAAAGTAATTTATTTTCTAAAAATATTTGTTTACATTTTTGTAATTTCAAAATTACATCCTAAATAGCTGACCCACTTAAAATTTTCCGTCGTAAACTCTGAAATCGAAACTGTGCCAAAACTTTTGTGATTCACTGTAAGTTTATAAGCTCTCATTTTAATTGCTAATTGTTCAGCTACAGGAAGCAAGGGAGCAGCTGATTAAGAGAGGGAGAGAGACTTAACATGAACGCTCAAAAATGCAAATAAGCATGTGTTAAATGTGCATGGCAAATAGAAGTTTGTATAATATGGTCGCCATATGCAAAACTTGCATGAAAATCGATTTTAAATGCGCAACAATTTGAATTCCAATTATTTACACCTATAAATGCCACAAAATTTATGTAAGTACACATATAGACTAGTTGACATAGCAAATAATAATCAGTTCGGGACTTAATACGATTCAATACAAAATCTCAGCTAAGTTATCTCAATTGAGGATGTCAATTTATCTATTGCTTGAGATAAAATTTCATTGCACATTTCCTAGTTTATCTGTGGTGTTCAAGTGTTTTGGTTTAAATCTATTTTGTCGCTTCACAAAACAAATGACAAACGGGATGCTCAATTGCAGGCCATTCATCTTGTCAAGCAATACAAAAATCTGCTCAATTGGCGACAAAAATCATGCAAAAAAATTTTGATAAGCTAACTTTTGGATAACAATTTTTGAATACTCTTACTGCAAAATGTCTAGAATAATACCAAAAAAAAGGCGTTGGTACAAGAACAAATTTTGAATAAAGCCTAGTACGCAGCAGTGTAAAACCGCGTGAAAGAAAACAAAACTTCATATAAAAAAAACGCTAAGAATTTTGACAGGGTTTTTTTTTATATGAAGTTTTTGTTTTCTTTCACGCGGTTTTACACTGCTGCGTATTAGGCTTAAAACTAAAATTCCAACTCCAAAAAAAAAGGGTTGCTCTATTATTTTGATAGAAAAATATGAACAGCTGTTCTGTTTGCAGCCACGACCAAACGTCATGTGCGGCATAAATAATAGTCTAATCAGTGGCGAATACACCTGGGGGTCGTTTCAAAATGCAAAATCTGCTGGGATGCGTATAACCTTTTGATAGGAAAGAAAGTACTCTTTTGAACATCTCCGAGTTTTGCGGCGAAGCATATATTCTGACCAGCAACGAATCCACTTTAGAAGAAATTGTATTTAATAACGGCATACGTAGTAACTGGAACTTACGTTTACTTTAGATTCAAACTATAAACCAAAAAAAAATAATTCGCATTCCATCTTAACTATGCAATCAAGTTGTACTCCTGAAATATATTGCGAATTCCAAAATTAAATAAAGCATTGTACTACAACCCACATAAAGAGTATTAAATATATTAGTTGTAAATATCGTAAAACTTGTACATATATATTGATTGAGCTTCATCGCGCTCACACTCTGACACCTTATGTAGTGTCACACACTCACTCCCACGCTTGGGCCCGACAAGTGACGCTGCCTTAGAGCCAATTCCCTAAAACCAAAACGAAATTCAAAGCTCACAATTCGCAGCTCCATGTAGCCACAGCCACAGCGCCAAGCCGCAGCCGCAGCAGCAGGAAGGAGCATTGGCCGCCATTGAGTTATGGCAAACATGCAGCATAAATTATGGGTTTAGGCAAAGTGCTTGGCTCGAGAATTGTGGCCCAGAGAAGTGGAAGTTAGCATTGACATGGCAAATGCTTGTTGAAGTCATCAACATACTTGTCGTGGCTGTCTGCACTAAACGCTTAATGATGTTGCTGATGATGATGATGTTGAAAATGATGTCGATGATGACGATATGATGGCATTGATGATGATGTTTTTGCACAAGACTTGTCATTGCTTGTCATTTTGATATTTCAAACGTTTTAGTTGCTTGCGATAATATTATTACCACATATATTCACTTACACATATGAGAGCACGCATCTGTGTTTGTAGAAACGACAGGAAGCCCTTTAATGTTTATCTGATATCCTTTTTTCATCTCTTTGTCTTCTGCTCTTCAACTTATTCCATCGAGTAACTATACAAAAGTGATTTTCATCCTTAATGCTTTGTGGCCGCAATTAGGCAATGTCCTTGCTGGCTACTATTCACTTGAAGTTTATGCCAAGAACGTGTTTATATTCTCTACAAAAATACACTCAAAAAAATCAATTACAGCATTTAATTGCTTACTTTTTATAATATAGTATAATAGTTTGTTTTTTTCAAAGCTTTCCTTTTAAAAATGATAAGTATTCTAAGCCAGAGTCCATTATTTTTTCTAAGTTTAATGCTCAATAAACTTATAATCATTATCTGAAAAAGGAAATGGACCTTTATGGGTTGACACAACAAAACATCCAAAATGTTTGCAGCATGACTCCAATTCTGGATAACAGTGAACAAAAGAAGAGAATACAAATTCCCAAACTTCTTTATTTTTACACACATACCTACATGTACTCCAATTTTATAAGTACTATACAATTTTTTCAAAATATAGTACGTGAGCTTAAGTTTTCAAAAATTAATTTCGAATTTCTAATCAGAGCTAAATTCGAAGAAGTTTCCAATGGTAATCACTTCAGCATTAATTTTAGATCAGTATGCTTAAAAAAAATGCAATTGAATTAAAAATGTATTTTTTTTTGTCCTTCTGACCTTATGGTAACTTTGGGTGGTCTCCCAAATTTTATTTTATTCTTCTTTATTTACATATTTTATTTTATTTTTGTAAGAATTTTAATAATGACATTAAACAAAGTATCAATCTGGTCAACCGATCTGACAACTCTGCGTACCTACCGATCTGGCAACTCTGTATACTTGCCTGCTATCTTTCGTGTTGTACAGTCGTACGAAGTAGACGTGTTGATTATATAATAAAATTATGAAATAAACAATTCTTGGTTAATTTTCTCAATAATTTTAGCAAACTAATTCTAGTACTTAAACTAAACTAAATAGCTACTAGGGGCTTCGATTACATGATTGAGGATGCGATTTCAGCTTCTGTATGAAAAACTACCTACATCAACTTAAAATATGCCAACTTTTCATAAGATCGAGCGGGATCAGTTTTTTTTTTGAGTATAGTCTCTACACCCATGGCGTATACGCAATCCAGCTGTGTACCACTGTTACACTTAAAGTTAACACCACTTTTTTTTGTGGGCTTGTGTTATTCTTACGACGTTACGCGTTTTCATGACTCGTTGATTCCCAAAATTTCTAAAATGAATTAAATTCGGGTGCGGAATTCGAAATCAGCGCCCCCAAATTTAATGAAAACCGTAGGCTTCACAATCACAGTCACAGTCACAATTTCAGCTTCTATATGATTTCTTTAAAAAATTGAGACTAAAATTGGCTGAGCGGAATAAATTTTTTTGACAGCAGTCCTTATCTCTAATTGAAGACTATTAAATTATTGCGTATACGCAATCTAAATTGGCAGCGCTGTCGCATCTAAATTTCACACCACCGTTTACGAGTGATACGCATTTTAATTTCCAAAATCTCTAAAAATAATAAAGTTCGGTTGTCGAGTTCAAAATCAGCGCACCCAAATTTTTTGAAGCCGTATCCCTCAACCAAGAGTTTTTGTCTTTTTACGATCACGATTTTAGCTTCTGAATTATTTTTTAAAAAAATCTACAGAAAATATGCCAACTTTTATAAGACTGAGCGGGACTAGTTTTTTTTTTTTTTTTTGAGTGCAGTCTCTACCTTTAGTTGAAGACTATTAAAGGGTATATCCACACATTGCGTATACGCAATGGGTTCAGCTTGGTCGACTCATGAATTATGCATAACGTTCATAATTTTTGCCATACAATTGAAATACTTACCGCAAAGGATGTGCCAAAAGAAAGGAACGTGAGCCATAAAAATCTGCGTATTTGTGGTCATAAATGTTTAACACACCTGCGCCAAAGGCATGAAGAAGGCCAACTTTGAGGCTTATTGCTGCTTATTGTTTGGTACATAATAATGAGCTTAGCATGTGTTAAAGTGCGAATGATTATTGGCGAATTTCTGTCAGAATTAAAGAGTGCAAAAAGGCACACCTGGGAAACTTGTTTTTCTCTAGCAAAACCATTGTGACCATTTTCAGTAAGAATCTACGCTTATTATAGTTTCATGTATTCAAAACATAAATCACATGCAAGAGCAGAACAGAGCGGCCTCGTCTCCTGGCATCGTTATTTATTCATAGCAAAACCGTGAAGACAAAAGCACGTGCGGGGGGAACTATTTCCTGATATGGCCTGATGCTGTGGCATAGTAGGTGATGATGGCATTACATATTTGGTTGCCTGTTTGATGTATGAAATGTACACATTTTGGCGACTGCCAGAATGTGAAGCATGCAGCCTGGAAAAACCAAAAACCTGAAATTCTAGCCACAAAACAATGCCTCCGTGCGTTTTATTTGTATTTGGCATTGTAATGCCTTGGCTGCCAAACAGTAGCCACACAAAGTTGTTGTACGCCTCTAAGGCATTGCAAATTTCAAACGTATAAAACGTATTAATAACACCAAAAAAAAGATGAAATGATTACTGAAAAATTGCACAAAATCAGCTTTTTATATCAAATGTAAAAATATTAAACCTTTTTGAAAGAAGTGCTAGAATAACTTTGTATCTCGAAACCAAAAAAAAAATGAGAATATATATCCACAAAATATGAGAAATCTTTTAAAAATAGTTTTTTGTTAATTTTCCCAAAATTAAGAGAAGTCTAGTCAAGAGGGTTCCCATTATTTTTGGTCTTCATCACGTCAAAATTTTGATTGTGTAATAATATAAAAACATATTCGCATTTAAATAGTTTGGCACAAATCCCTTAGAGTTAAGTTAGTTCTTAAGTTAGTTAGTTAGGTATTTAAATTTAGTTATTTTTTCATGGGTTTTTTGTTAAATTTTTTGCCCTCTTAAATATTCTATCTATTTTGTTCAATAATTTGCTAAAAATGTTATTACTATCTAAGTAGGAAAGGCTAGAAGCCTAATCTCTTCATTTTATTTATATTAGATCTCACAATGTATATTTTTAATTTTAGAGAATAAATAAATAAAAAAAAAAATAAATCAAACTTATATTATTTCTTAAGTTTTTATTTTAATATAATATAATACATAACTTATATATTATTATTATTTATTTCCTTGAACTTCATCTTTCATTTCACAGAAATATACACATAGTTATATAATATATAATTTAGTACTGTGTTAATTTTTGTTTTGTTTTTTTTTTTTCCTTGTTCACTCCTTTAGGGAGCATAGGGCCTCAACGAGACTGTCCCATCGAACCCGTGTGTGCAGTTGTTTTTTCAGTCTAGTGTTGGCTAAACATTTTATTTTTTTTTTTAGTATTATATTATATATTATTTACTTTTTAATATAATAATTTAAATTTTTTGATAATATAATGTAATAACAATAGTATAAACCTAATCCATAATTTACACAATTTTTTTTAAATTATATAAATTTTCTTACATTTTTTTTTTTTGTTTTTATTTTTATAAAGAACAATATACAATTTACTACTTTATTAATTATTTTTTTTTTACTTATTTTTTTAGTATTATATATTTTTTGCTGTATAAATTACTATTTTGTATTAATTTTAATTTTGTTACTTTAAACATATTTTTTATAATATTAATTGCTGCTTTCATTAGTTTTTTTATTTAGAATTTTTTTAATATGTTTTTTATAATTTATTATTTTGATTATATGTAAGTTATTTTATATTTTAAATAAAAATATTCAGATATAATCAAAATAATAAATTATATAATAAATATTAAAACGAATTGCACAACTTACTATTTTGTGTATACTTTTTTTTTAAATTATAATATTGTATAAATGTTTTCATAAATACATATTTTTAATATTATAAAAAAAAAAAACAATACTTACATTATTTGCAATAAAAAAAAATTTTCGGAAATTCCTTTTTGTCGAGGGTAAGCCGTATCTATTCTTTTTTTTTTAATTATTCAGCATGTATATACGAAAATATGTGCATATAAAACTATTTTTTTTTTTTTATTTATTAATTTAAATATTTTACACAATTTTTTATAATATATAATTTACCTATAGTACTAGTTGTGCACATAATTTTTGCAGCTACTATTTATAGCCTATGTGCGTTTGTGCGTGCAGTGTAGCGTAAAATAAATCATTTTGTTACCACTCACATATGCATACACACACACAGATACACACACAGTCACCCTTACATATGCACATATATGTACACAGGGAGAAAGAAAAACAAATTGCCAAAAGCCCGGCGTCTGAGTAAGCCCAAAATTAGTTAAATGAATAAAAATGAGCCGGCTTGTAAGTGTAGTATTGTATGTATGCGCGAAATTAAGCAGTCGGCATGCTAAATGTCTATATACACATGCACATATACAAATAAAGTAGATACAAGCATTTATGTACATACGTATAAAACACACAGTTCAAAGCGTAAATAAGCATTGTTAAAAATAAAGGCACGTGAGTTGCCACTGAGAACCACTGGGAATTTATATTGCCACAAAGGGTCTGCCCCAAAAAGGTGTGAGCATAAGTTAAACTGATGCATTTTATTGCTCTGTTTAGTTGTTGGGTGGATAAAATTGATTATACCCAGTGGACTATCCTTAGCTGTGTTATGAAGCATTTAAGCAAATTAGTAGGAAATCAGTGGTTTCGCATTAGTAAGCTATAAATATGAATCACTGGAGGCGGTACCCGACAGTGGGATACCCTGCACTCAGTTATTATTTGCCCCAAAATAATGTATTTAAGCAAATTGGTTTATAGTGCTGAGTTAGAGTGTGAGGGTGTTTTGAAAAAACTAAATAAACATTTACGTGCCCAACTGAGTCTAGCTTGTTAATTAATGTAATAAAATTTAATATTGCTGCCGTTTATAGGAAAGCTGATCTGATACAATCCCTTTCAATATTTGGTTAGTGAATACAGACGTGCTGATGACAACCATTTTGGCGTAAAAAACTTATGGTCTGTCCCATGACTCAATGCACAAATAAAGGGTGGACCATCTGTTAGTTTGTTTGTAAAACACTTATAATTCGGAACATACCCGTCCAAAGTGGATGCACTGCGACATACGTCAAGTTCAAAACTGTTCAATTTTAGTCACGGATTGTTTAACAACCCAATAACGCGTAAAGCCGGTACGTTCTGTGGGAAAAAAGCCAGCGTCCCGACGCGTTGGCGAATCGCCGGGATAATCGATGCGCCATCGTTCGCAAGAACTACAACTTGCTAGGACCACTTTGTGAAGAATTTCGATGCAGATCTGCATTTTCACGCTTACAAGACTAATATGACGCAACAATTGAAGCCCACGGACCATTACTTGGGCGATATTATTTTTCATACACAAATGAGTAGTTTAAAACTTGCATTTGGTATAAACCTTCACCCAACTTTTTTAGAAAATATACGAGTAAAATGAAATTGACAAACAAACCAACCATGTATAGGGTAGGCCATGCCCTCGGCTCTTTGGATACAGCACATAACTTTCAAAATATATATTGCGGAAAGTGCATTAGTTCCGTCAACAAAAAGAATGTGAGTCTTAAAAAAAAATGTTCATTATTTTCAACTAGGCTTTAAGATAAGTTATGTATACTTATATTAAACGAAAGACAAGTATTCGACTCCGTTCATCATCTAAGACATCCTTACGCTTTACTGCAAATACAATATTGTCAAATAAGGTTGAGAGCCGAAGCAGGCTTTCAGCATATAGATAGATGTTTTATAGAGGTAGCTCTATAATGTTCGTATTAGATTAAAAAAGGATATAAAATATCAGATTTCCTGTAAATTGAAAAATATATTAATATGTAATTAAAAAGTATTTATGCATTTTATATTCTTAAAGCCCAAAAGATAGTGAGTAAAATTGAAGTCAGACGCGGCCGAAAAGATTTATGTGGGTAAGGTGGTAGGGGAATGAGACCTAGGCAGTTCAAGTTAAGAATGGATTGAGAATAAAGTAAAGAAAACAGGAAAATCAAGAAGCGTAGATAAAGAGAATAGTTACAGAGAGAGCAAATAGCATAAGCTGGCACTAAGAAATCAAGCTGTCAGTCGATCGTAGAGAGCGGAACAAACATGACGTCTTTTAGTAAAGTTGAATTTAGGAATTGATTAAATAATAATTATATTTGAAAACAAAAAACAATTTCAATAAATATAAAAAAAAATTTAAACCCCCATTTACTATAGATCATATGCCGAATTTTGCCCCTACAAAGTATATTTTAAAAGGTAGATTATATAACGCTTGCCAAAAGACAAAAAGTGTAAACTTTTTCTCGCTGGATAAAATAAAAAATACTAATCTCAAGTTTTGTTACGCTAATTCTTATAGACTTTAAGACCTAGAATTTCAAACAGACGAAAAGACTGGCAGACAGACTTCAATTTCTGTTGTCTTTCCGGTAGTAACTTTGGGAGATCTCAGGCGTCTCCTTCTCCTTAATTGTTGTTTTTGGAAACGTTTCTTTTAAGCTATTTATTGCTTCATTTGTTATGTATAGTATATTCCTTTACACAGAGTGCAAAAATTTCATCTTTTTGAAATATAGCTAACATTTGAGAAAATTGAAATGAAACCAAAATTATAATTTTCAAAGAATAAACAATTATTTTAGTTTAAATTGGTTTTTTTCTCAACGCTTTTTTTTAAATTTCAACAAAATAATTAATAATTATAATTTTAAAAATTTTCCATTTTCTTATTCTTGCATCAAAAAGTGCAAAGTGAATTTTATTTTGTAGTAAAAAAATTTTTTTTATTATTTTGCCAGTTTCAATTTAAATTTGTTAAATTTTATTGTCCTAGCAATATGTGTATTCTAATATACGGCTAATTTTAATTGCGGTCAGACGTCATTTTTTTATATGAAAAAATTCATTGAAATAGGAAGGTGCCTAGCGCTTATCGACAGTCAACACCGACCGCAACTTTTCTCTCGACAGCCTTGGGTGACTACTATCGTTATTACTAAACGCAAATAAACTGCTGCTAAATGAAAATTTTATAGCGTTTGAATACCCCCCATAGTATTTATCAATTCCAGTCAGCATTCTAATGCCAAAATCATACGCTCCATTGATTTATTTACTGTTCATGCATTTTATTGATTTCTGATCACTTGCTAATTAACTTTCATGCATTTTTATGCTGCCATTTCAACTTTATCAATTCATCTGAATAAGTTTAGCTAATTAAGTATACGCTCCGTGAAATAAACGAGTGCAATGAAAGCGACATTTAAAACGACACAGCTTTCAGTGCTATACACATATATAAATTAAATAATGGCGCCTGGGAATACAAATAAAATTTAAAAACAATTAAAATTTGTAATTAAATTTTCACATTTTTGTTGATTTTAATAAAAATGCGCAGCTCCTTCATCGGCCTACAATCATTGTCATGTAGTTAGCTGAACTTTTAAAATTTGCAGCACAAAGAAGTGAAACTTAAGAACAGTAAAGACTCTGATATCAAACACTTCGAGCTGTTATACTTAACTTGTTCCAAAAGAATACCAACGAACAGACACACCGACCAACAACACCAACAGAAAAATGTAGACCAGGACATTGCCACATATTTTGTTGCCATTTTTAAAACGAATGTTGTGTTATTTCCGTCAAAAGAGTAATTAAACGTACAAAGCAAAAGGAATTTTCACACACACACACACATACACATGCATTGCAACAAGATATTTCAGCTAAGTGATAAAGGGAAGAGTTGAAACGAAAGGATGGTGGTAAGGTCTTACTTCTTATGCCCCATGGTCATTACTGCATTTTAGTCTGCAAGAGACAACGACTTGCCCCAAACTAACGACAACAATGAACAGACAGAAAAACTTTTTTGGCGCACCGAAGTTGAAATACTCTTATTGATCAATCAATCGATTCAGGATTACGTTTTGACACATGAGCGATTCTTTAGCTAGAACACCAATTTTGATTTTAAACGATTTTTACGAAATATTTGTTCTAAATATATTTCTAAGTATTTGGGATTGTGAATAAAAGAATTTTGTTACTACATTTTTTTAAAGTTGTTAAAAATCAACAAATATTGTAATACGAAAGCTTATATACTTAAAATGCAGTACAACAACTCCAGTTCTCATCCAAACTAATAAAAATTTGTACCTAATCTTATAGTCATATGCGTTTTGTTTTTATTTAATAACAGATGTTTAAAGATACCAATTTTTTTTTTTAAGTGTATGTCAAGATTTTTTGGTATATTCGGCAATTTACTTAAAAATCGCAGATATACAACATATATCTGGTTAGACTTCAGCCCAATTGGCGCTACTTATTTTCAAATACAATAAATAAATTTATTCTTAAAAATTTAATCAACGTGCACTGTTTAAACAGCTGCGGGTTTTTTTAAATATTCATTGAATACTTTTTCTTAAAAACTTACATTTATTTGAAATTTTCGAAAAATGACAAAATCTCATTTGCTTAGAGTATCCGGTTTAACCAATCCAATACGTTTGGTTGCCTGGAACTGAGATTTATATAACACAAAATTTGTTGTTTATGTACCTAAATATTTAGCAACTAAATTGTTAAGAGTTTAAAAATTCAATATTATGATATGATGATGATATCAATAATTTTTGATGCGATTCGGAATAGTGCTTGGAAACTATAGAAAACTTCCTGAAGCCAAATTTGCTTATGCTATTTCTGTCAACAAAACAATTATGCCTTAAAAACGTTTTTTTTTTGACGGTTCAGATCTATGGGCGCTTTATGATATAGTAACCTGATTTTGATAAAATTTGAAACAGTGCTTTGGACCACTAACAAACTTTCAAACGCTTAATTTAGCCTCTAAATCTGTAGTTTTGTTCTCAATAGTATCCCAATATCGAAAAATTAAAATAAATTCAAGCATTGATAAAATTTCCATCCGTCCGTTTCTCGATATTTTCCGATGCAAAAAGGAATATATTCTGGCACGCCATATTTTACCAAAACAAAAGTGGCAAAATTTTTTTGAGTACTATAAATAAATGATTCGAAATCAGTTCATTTATTAGTTTGAATTGATGGAACAGACTATCTCAAAGTCGTCCGCGCTTGACCTTATCATTAGTGTTATTGGAAAATAATTATTGTCTTTTCTACTTTGTGCCGGGGAAAGCAGCTAGTAGACCCTATTATAGCAGGGTCTTTTTTTTATCGTCTTATTCAACAGCAGCACTAAAAACTTACACACAACCCAAGAGAAGAACGCGGCCTACTAGGCAACACAGCAAACATTTGCTAGGCGGACTCTCGTGGAGAGCTACAAAGAGAAGTGGCGAGTAGAGAAACGTATCTTCAGGTGCAAGAAAAGAGAGCCGGAAAGGCGCCAGTGTGAAGAAATGGAAGAGATATATGATAGAAACATGTCCCAAAAATTCTAAGGCGCCTTACTCAAGGTTTAAAACACTGGAGCCGGTTCCTGTAAAAACGCCGAAGGAAATCGAGTAACAGATATCCAAAGCACGTTTAGTATATGAAGAGATCACTTTTCGAATCTGCTTGACGGTAACAGCATTGCAGCCAACACAGAAAGTGGTCGAAAAGAAGCAATCACTGACGATAACGTTGTCAACACAGCTATCCAGCGGCACAAAAACAACAAAGCTGCTGGCGCTGATGGCTTACCAGCAGAGCTGTTAAATGCTGGTGGCGAAGACTTCATGAAGAGCATGTACCTGCTCCTCTGCAGAACATGGTCGCAAGAGTGTAGGCGCAGTGACTGGAATCTAGGCGTCCTTTGTCCAATACTTAAGAAGACAAATTTAAGGATTTGCGCCAAATATCATGGAATCTCTTTACTTAACATCGCATACAAGATGCTTGCCTGCATACTGCGTGAAAGACTGAAACCAACCGTCCACCAACTGATTGGACCTTATCAGTGTAGCTTCAGACCTGGTAAGTCCACCATTGATCAGGTATTTCCAGTACGGCGAATCCTGGAGAATGCCCCAGAAAAGCAAATCAGCACATACCACCTGCTTGCCGATTACAAAGCCGCCTTTGATAGCATTATTAGCTGTTACCTGTAATTAAGCCACCACTTCCAGTTCGGTGCGAATTGGAAAATAACCTCTCCCAACCAATTGAAAACAAAGAGGTTTCAGACAAGGTGGCATCCTAAAGTGCAACTTCTTCAACATTATGCTGGAAAAGATTATACTCGCAGCAAAAATCCTTCGCACTGCCAAGAAACTGGGCCAAAAAAGTGTCATGCTACTGGCGTACGCACGCGGATGATATTGACGTCAAAGGTCGCAACAACCGGGTCTTATGTGCTGCCTTTTTTAAGCTCAATGAAGAAATAATCCGAGTGGGTCTTCCATGTAACTGTCATTAACTACGCCTTTGAAGTAGTAAAGGATTTTGTCTACCTAGGGGCCAGCATTTATTTCACTTGCAAACAGGTGCTACTTAGGGCTAAGTAGGCAATTGAGAAGCCAAGCCCTCTCTCGCCGGACGAACACAACTCTTTATTAAACGCTCATTTTAGCCGTCCTTATGTATGGCGCAGAAACATGGACGATGACGAACAGTGACGAGCGAGCCTTAGAAGTTTTCGAGAGAAAAATTTTACTTAAGATCTTTGGTCCCTCTTGCGTTGACAGTGAGTACCGTTTACGATGGAATGACAATAGCCATAGCTAAGCGAATTAAATTGCAGCGGCTACGTTGGCTAGATCATGTGGTGGGAATGGCCAATGATGCTCCGCCTTCGAAACGATGCCCACTGGTGGTAAGCGCGGCACAGGGAGACCGCCTCTGAGATGGAAATATCAGGTATCTAGTGGCCTGGCTAATGTTCCCAACTGGCACCAGTGCACGCAAAAGAGAAACGACTGGTGAAAGCTTCTGAATGTGGCCAAGGCCGACCCACGGTAATAACAATAACCATATACAATATTTTTTCTTCCAATCAAACTAATTTGTGGTTTCTTTAAAAGAGATAATGTTTATTTTGTACATTACAAAATTCGTCGCAAAACTAAAAGATAAAACGTAAGAGTATATAACATATATAAAAGCAGACCTGTGCAAGAATAAAATGTAGAGTCCTCTCGGAACTGGCTTGTTGGGTCGCCAGGTTGTCGGACTCTGGCATAGGTTTTGACCCAGTCCAGGCTCTCGGCACTTTTGTGTTAATTGCGGTTGCATTTAATTACAGTCGGTTGCAATAACTATTTGTGTGTGTGTGTGTGTGTGTGGGTGCGTATATGTCATTGGTTTTGGCCAAGTTGCCTGTCTACTGCTCCTACATCAGGAATTGCCATACTGACCTCACTCACACACACATACTTACACACATGCTTTGCTTTTAATTAAAATTACAAATATTTTTGTTGCCACTTTTGTCTGCTTCTAGTGGTTGCTTTTGCTTCACATGCAACATGACTCCGACTCCATATGAAATCGAAATTCCGCAACTTAAGTTAGAGAACTACGCCAATTTGTTGGAACTATGTTAATATTTGGCCATAACCAGAACCAAACACAATGATAATTATTTGCAGTTTGAAATTATTATGTGGCAAAGTGGCACGATTCAGCCACATTTATTGCACTACAGTGTCACAAAAGCAGTGTACACAATCCGCCAAATAATTTGCATAAGCCAATCGAACGACAACATATTTGCATACTTATATACATAAATGCATTTATTTAACTTTAAGGCCACATTAGTTGTTTAAAAGCTAATTATAGACATTGACAATTTCCATTATGCTAACATAAGTTCCCACAGCGCCGCCAAAAATGCCAAAAGCCAATAGAAGCAAATTTATTGTCAGTTTTATCTTGTATGGTCCATAACCATTCAAATAGTGCACACATATTTGTAATAGCGCTGGGAATATTAGACCCAAAATGGATAAGCAGAATGAACCAACCAGTGAGAGGAATACAGACAGATCCGGTATGGCAACGGCACAAGCAACTGTAATGAAATTGGAAGACACTTAAAAAAATCATCCTTATTAAATATGTATTTGTATGAATATTGAATATTGAGTACCCAATATAACCAATTTTTTATCATAATATTATTCTGGATCCGCACCTGGATTTGGCTCACTGAGCTCACAATCAATCCAGCCATATTGTTATATTTATTTATTAGATTTTTCGATTTTGATAGATTGCAAACAGGAAGCACTAAAAAAAATCAGCATATACTATATATACACATAAATATAATATAAAAAAAAAAATATTGCCTCGACTGGGAACCAAGGTTTGGTGAACGTCGTGACATTCAATTTTGAGGCCAACGCTCTACCAAGTCAGCTACCTTGTATAGGGTGTCTTTTTCAGCTTGTCCGATCTTTCAATAGGGATTTTGTTGTGAAGCTTTTATTCAGCAAGGCTTGAGAAATCAGCATAAACTAAATATTACGCTTCGGAAACGGAAATTTCGGAAATCTATTTGAAATATCATTTCTTTGTTCAACCAATTTATGGGGCGCTTTTTGAAGTTTATTTTACATAAGCAAAATTTCCACATATGCAAAGAAATTAGTCCAAGGCTTTTTCATGATACTATTTTATCCAGGTGTGGCTTATCAGCCAAATCGGTCAATATTTCTTTTGAAATGAGAGAAAAGCTGGTGTACGTTACCGAATTTTTGTTTAAAAAATCAATCAAATGCCGAAAACTTGTGGTTTCAAAGGATGGCGATACGTGCCATAGATCTTACGAAAACATCTAATTATTCAAACGCAATTTTGGTAACAATGTAATTTCACGAAATGTTCCTGTTTGTTGGCCACTAAGATCGTACAATTTAATGCCTCTTGAATAAGTTCATTGGGGGTAAATTAATTCCATATGTCAAGATAACTCCACCATTAATGAACAAAAATCAGAAACTATTTAAAATGTGGTAACAGCTGAGCGTGGTGGCCAGCTAAAATTTTTAAAATATAAATACCTTATAACAGAAAACAAAATTTAGTTCAATGTCGTACCGTCTGTATGAACGCCCTGATATTAGAAATTTTAAGACCACTTTACTATAGGGTTTTCCAATAAGAGGTGTTATTTTGGTATTCAAAGAAAAATTCCATTTTTTGAGATAAATGTTCGGATGTTTATTTCATAATAAAGAGGAAGGTATGCCGTTAATAATGAAAAGCAACATCAGCCAAATGGCCACCACGACCGCGCTTACAGGACCATATCCTTTTCATGAAATTTTCCATAACCAAATCGCAAAGTGGCTGCCCTATGTCCTCGATAGGTCCAATGACCCCGCCGGACCATAAACCGCACCAAACAGTCACACTTTAAGGATGGAGAGGCTTCTCAATAATAACTCTTGGGTTTTCCGAGCCCCAGATGCGACAATTTTGCTTGTTGACGTAGCCACCGGGGTGGAAATGGGCCTCATAAGTCAAGATGTTTTTTCGATGGAAGATTTTCACCATTTTTGTAATGAATTTTAATAATTTCAATGCGTTGTTGAAGCGTGTATCGTTCCATTTTTAGTAATGGCGTTGTTTCTACTTGTCAAATGTCAAAAAATAAAAGCTTCAAAAGTGACAGCTACCGAAATGCCGGGTGATTCAAAGTAACACCTCTTGTTGGAAAACCCTATATTTCAGCGCACCTCGAAAAAAAACCAACAGTTTTAAATGCATAATTCGGAAGGTTTTTTGAATTTCTCACTTCCAAATTTTATCAAAATCGGTTGACTATATAATGCAATTTTTTTTTTTTAATTTGGCAATCAATTGTTTTTTTTTTCGTTTTTTATTTTAAATTAACAATCGGATGCTTCTATGTTACAAACATTTCCCCAAACCTCTTGCAGGGTATACATTATTTGAAAGACTGTTAAAGACTTTACAATTGGTGAGAAGTTAACAGAGTTACTGAATAACAGTGCCACGCAAAAAAAAAGCGACTTGCTTTAAGGTTATAGGTTACGTTAGTAAAATAAAAGTTATGGCTTGGTAATAATACCGACTCATCCTAAGTCTGTCTGTTTTCCAGAAGCTCCCAAGTTTCGACATAATTAAATTAACCTCGTAGTTTAAGTCTGTAACGTGATTACCCGACTATTCTGGTTACAGTCAATCATATTGTTATTTTAGATATTGAATGATTACAACGACCTTAAATTGCATATGTTTCAAGTGATAAAGAAATTTTTTTTTTAGTTGTAAGACCGACGATTAATAACGCATTTATAAACAGCTGCAATCGAACTGCAAACAATCTAATCAATAATTATCTATTTATCTCTGATAATAAAAATTTAAAAAGGGAATAACAACACTTTTAAAAAGTTTCCAATAACTTTTTTTAGAACCGTTTTTTTGTGTTTTGTAACTGCTATAAAAAAGTTGTTTCATTAAACTTTGCAGAAAGAAAAAGTCTATAGTCTCTGTAGTCGATAATAAAAATCCGTACATAATAAATAAAGAACTCTAATCGATTGTTACAATTTTAATTCCAAATTTAAAATATGGCTAAATTTCGACCGATACAATGATTTGAGATTTAGAATACGGACGGTCAGAAGGACATGTCTATACTGTACTGGCTAAGACGGAAAATTGTAGTACTCTATTTCGCGTTTAACGGCCTGATTTGGCCTTATGGCAGTTCATGCGCAATGATGGCTGCAGCTGCATAAAAAAAATTTAACTATATTTCGCCTACAAGTGGAGGAAATGGGGGGTCCAAGTTTGTATGTGGAGAATTCTTATTCCAGGCGGAAGCTGACGTGGAAGGTCCTATAAGGTATATAAACTCTTGATCACCATCAACAGTTAAGTCGATATAGCCATGTCTGTCGGTCCGTCCCTGTATCAGTATGAACAATAAGATTGCAAAGACTCTAAGAGGTAGAGAGCTCAAATTGTAGCAGAAGATGTGCATCAAGGCAGATCAAGTTTGCTGATTCATGTCGATATCTTTTCAAGAAGAAGCTTAACTAACCAAAACTGGTATGTATAGACTGCATAAAGGTTATTTTTACTTAGTGGGGGTACTACCAAAGAGGTTACTTAAAAACTTTCTATACAGCCAGTCAAAACTCGCGTGCGAAACAAGCAGGGAGCGGAACCCCCTAGTTTTTTTTTCATCAAACGGTAAGAGCTAGAGATCTGAAATATTGCATGAAGTGACTGAATTGACATGAAGTGACATGAATTTATGGTTAAAGTGCGCACTTAAAAAGTATTTTGGAAAACTCCGCATATTTCCCAAGTGGTGGCTCAATGATTGTATTTGTAGACTTTTGAAAATTTCGCCACCAACTGGCGGCACTGGCGGGTTCATGTTTGTATTTGCGGATTTGGGAAAATATCACCCCCCAAGTTGCTGTAATGAAGTGTCAACGTTTGTACTGATTTTAAAAAATATCACCCACAAAGTTGCGGTAATGGTGTGTCAAGTTTTGTATTTGGGGACTTGGAAAAAATTCGCACCATGTGGCGGTAAGAAATTTTTTGGTATTTGTTCGACTCCCTAGTTATACATAATATCATATTCTACTTTTTGGGCATGGCACCTTCATACTGAGGTAAAAATTTTCAAACACAAAAAAAATTCTGGTTTCCAATCTGTTTTACTGCGGAAATGAGAATGTGCTGGAATATACATATAATAGTCGACATGTAGCGACTGTAACTAGATCTGTTTTTGTACTTTCACAAAACAAAAGTTTCTTTCAGATACTAAAAATTCGCACTAGCAAAGATACAAGGTTTGGATATTAGTCACTTACAGGTGAGTAGTACAACGCAAACTCGGAAAAGCATCTCATAGAGCAAATGATGATTTTTATTTTTAATGCATTTGGACAGATATTTATGCCACACAATACTTGCAGTCACATAGCCTTGCAGTGCATAAGAGATCCATGTGGTGACGGCAAAAACCATTTTCACCACCTGAGCGGGTCTGCAAGGAACGATAAAGATTGTGAAATTATTATATGTTGGCTACACGGCGCATGCTTAATTAAGCAAAAATTTGGTCCATTCATCGCGTGTCACACGCAATTTATGGCTTCAGCACAAATCAATTGAATTAGCTTACATCTCCGTCTGTGGTATATTTAGGGTAACGCTGCCCGAGGACTCATCACCATACTTCCAATAGCCAAAGAAGCCAATCAACACATAGAGACTCAGGACAATGGTCATGCCAATATTCATGATGCCGCAGCTGCTTACATAAGCCTTGGGCGTGGCCATGTTCTCTTCAATGGCAAGTATCTGCAATGAATGTTTTTTGTTATAACCAAATTTGGTGGCCTGATAGTACCACTCTACGTACCACGCCCACAGCTTCCAATGCGAACAGCACAGTGCCAAAGAAAGTAGGCAACTTGGTATAAGACACAAAGGCATTTCGTTCACTTAACAGCGGCAGCTCATCGAAAATGTAATACAGTATTATGCCAAAGCCTGAAAAGATTGCAAAAATTATTTTCAATAAAGTACCGAAAAACGAGGGTATTGCGATTTTTCAGTGCAGCTGTGGACTAACCCGCAAAGACCAATACATTGGCGATGCTTGAAAATGGTGCTAATAATTTCAAATTGCGTATGCTATAAATCAATAATAAGGGCACAATGAGCAGGCACATATGCAGCCGAACATCCCAAACAACAAGATACTCATCGACCAGCTGCTTAATGCTCTCGGCAATAAACACTACATAAACACAGCAGATGCCAAAATGATAAAAGGCCAAAAAGCCATCCACAAGGGGTCTGTAAAGATATAAAAAAAAACAAATCAAATGAAATTAATATTCATGATAAGAAATATTCTCACGTCAACTTACATGGCAATGGGTGCTAAGCAACGCAGCAAAGGTGGTCCTTGTTGCAGGCCCAGTTTCATGGACTCCGCAAAGCTTAGATAGGGCACATGCTGACGCTTGCAGAGTACATACATGGAACCAATCTGAAAACAACAAAATTTTAAATTGAGTTGAAGATTTGGCATAGAAACTAAGATTGATCACCATGTTGAGTAGAAGTTCAGAGGCGGACACTGATTAAAAATTTTAGGGGACAGATGGGGATTTGGATTTTGACTAAAATTATTATATATTTGAAAGTAACTCGTATAAGACTGTGCCATAGTTTCGGAAGTATTTTCTGATTTCGGAATGCCTTCTGAATGATGCTGTTAGATAAATGTAAAACCTTAAAAGGACTTTGCACGCTGTGGCCAATATTTTTTTTTATGTTTATTTTAATTTTTCTCACTCTGAACAAGGAAAACTTACAATATGGGTATTCAATAAATAAAATAGGTATAACATGTGAGGAGCTCAACATTCAATTCAGACCAATGGTTGCTTCGGCAAAGTTTCTTGGAATGACCTATAGAAACAAAATCGCGATGTGAATTCATCCCGAGTAAGATTCCTCAAAAGTATTGCCTGTGCCTCGACGACCATTAACGCTGGGAGCATATTATTATTATACTTGCCCCCTTTCTCTTCATGCAATTTTGCGAATGACTCTAAAATTTTATACCCAGCACGTTAAGATACAAAGGATATATTAAGTTTATGGAACCCGAAAATGTATTTGACATGCTAAAGAACACGTCAGAGACAGTCCAAAGTTACCTAAAGTGTGATCAGGTTGACAAGAGAAGTCGAGAGTCAGAAATGATAAGAGCTAGAGTAATTAAACTTTCAGATTTGATCCCTTATAGTATACTTCCCATGGGGGGCACGTGTATTTTAGAAACAAAACTAGAGATATGCCTAACTCTTTCGTTTATAAGAATATCGTAAGCAAACTTGGAAGTACGGAATAGTTTTAGAGTTAATAGACATAATTCGATTGGTTTTTCGTTTGTTTCTATGAAGATGTATAATGCTTTTTTCTTTTTGGGGGACTGGAACTAAATGGTCGATGCTTGGTAAAATACTAAAAAAAAATATTACATTCGCACTAACACAGTGAAAATTGAGGACCGCCTGTAACTGTCCTTTTTGCATACCTTTCTTACAAAAATACATTATTTTTGATTTTATAATTAAAAAATAATAAACTGGTAAAACAAAATTTGATTCTCTTTGCAAGGATCTCCTGGTAAAAAAAAATTTAAAACGTCCCAAAAAACATAGAGAAGCAAATAAGAAAAGTTTAGAATTAAAATCCTTGTACGTTTTTGCTTTGCTTGGAATAATCTTGCACACAGATTGACTGTGGCACAGGTTTGTAACAGGGGGAAATTTGCGGACCCCCAAGGATTTAGTATCCGCCTCTGTGCAACTTAATTTCAATTACCTACCAAAATGTGCAGGCAGTACAATGCTAGAAATCCTATTATAGCAGTTAAGAGTATGCCATTTACATAGCCCGCATGAGCAAAGGCGCTGGGCATGGCCAACACGCCAGTGCCAATGGAGGCCTTCAAAAAATGCGCAAAGGTCGCCCAGTTGCTACAAAGACCAGAAATCATGGAGTTTTGTAAAAGTTTCTTAAGTTTGTTAATTCATCTTTACCTGGTAGGATTCTTGATATTACGATGTAAGTGCGGATCGTAATCATCAGCGGCTTTCTCTTGGCTGGTGGGCGCAAACACAGTGGAAACTTTGCTCTCGTTACTTAATCGAAGATAAGAAGACCAGTTTAATGCTTATTTGCTTTGATTTGTCGATAATATTTATGATAGTTATAAAAAACAATAACCTAGGAGGTTATGCACACATAACGTATGATGACTCAAATTAGATACCCAAAAAATCAAAAACAAATTATAAATGTTTATAGCTAAGCAGAATAATAATAATAATTTTAGCACATGGAATTCTTTAAAAAAAAAACTTACTAAAGCAACTGAACTCATTTAAGAGCTCGCTGCGAATAGATTTTATGATATTTTGGCAGCGTTGTTTGTAATACAGTCAGTTAAGCGTTTATTAACCCAAATGAGCTAAATTAAGGCACTCTAAATGGAAAATTTACTCACTGCATTATGACTTGGTGTAAAGATTGCAGGCGGTATACTCGTATATTTTAAATAGCTACTTGGATCTTTTATCACACCGTATGCACTTGATTAAATTAGTGTTGCTATTAAGTCAATTAAAAGATAGATATTTATGACAAGTTTTTGAACTAGGATACACGTTCAAAGAAATACTTTCACTGTTAGTTTTTAGCAAGTTAAAGCAACATTCACGTACCAAAGCCCACCTGCAACTAACTAAATTTAAAACGTTTGTCGAAGCAGCTCAACGAAAGACGTAGGCGCATCATAAAAAGTTAATCTTAAAGATAAATGTGCGATAATATTACATATAATATGGCAAAGTTTTTTCATGTTGAAATGCTTAAAGATCTATTGCACTTTGACAGGTTGAGTTGGCCGCAGTGCTAATTACTCAAAAATAAAAATGTGGGGCTTATATTTAAATTTGCAATTACAAGATTTTCGAAATTTTGGGTTCTTATAAATGTAACTGCTGCTTTATCTCAGACCAAGCATCAAGCTGCTTTACTTTGCTTTATGCTTAACTTAGCGCAGACGCAATCCATTAATGCTGCAACTGTTGAGCTTTAACTTAGCTTAGACACAAACCGTTCATAACTAAGAAAAAGCTTAACTGCAGTTGTGTCTATAGATTTTGAAAACTTTTGATATACCTACATAATTCGTTAGCCTTTTTATTTTTTAGCAATCTAAATCGTATTAATGAGTTATTTGTGCTTAAAATTTATTCATATACATATGTATCTCAGTCTGCCATTTCTAAGTTGACGCACAACCTCCAGGTGGTGTCTCCTAGTTAGCTGCTTTAATGGTTATGTGAGGTAATATGCGAACCCACCATGTAAAAAATAAACATCAATGATAGACAGATATGTAGCCTCGGTAACGGATCCCTGAAAATTAGTGATATGCACCTGAAATGCCCGGAGCGTCAAATAGGTATTATGTTGGCAAGACTCTCCAAAAATGTACAGCTGACATAAACGCTATCCATGAAGTGCGATGGAAAGGTCAAGGATACTGCAAGGCCGCATTTTTTCTATTCTATTTACAATGAAGGATGGGATCTTTGTGGAATATTGTCTCCCATATTTGCCTTTTTTAGTGTACTATCTATACAAGAAGCAAACGTTCGAATAATTCTTATAGTCTTCGAGATCTGCTGCTGAAAATTTTTGAAAAAGGCGCTTATAGTCTGCACAGGGTACAGGATATATATACAAATTCACAATTCAAAAACAATTTAAGACTTTTATGGTTTTCTAAATAACACTAGTTTACAAATTTTGAAAAATTTGGGTATCCTCAACCTTCCATCTAAAACTTCAGGGTTTGAGAAAAATTGACTTTTTGTTCTTTTTACAAAAAGACCCGTTTTTTCCATAATTTTTATCGCTGGAACTTTACGAGCCATGAATAAAACTGTATGAAACAATTTTTTTTTTAATTTTTAAATTTACGTTCGAACTAGAATTTTTCTCAAAAATTTGCTGATAATGTCGAAAAATAGCATATGAATGGATAAATAAACCGTAAATTTGACAAAAATATGTTCCAAGTATAATCGATGGGTAATGGATTATCTACAGTGTGGAAGATATTCAAAATCAGTTTAGTACCACCAGAAATATTTGCTTTTAGTACACTTTTTTTAATTTCGAAAATGTTTTATTTTGGAAATATCTCGAAATCCATTCCATGAAAAAATTTTTGGACTTAATATTCGGTTTTAGCGTGCCATTTTACTACGGTAACGCGTAAAACATGTTGAGGATACATTTTGCTTTAAACTTATGTAATCACTCGAAAAATATAATTGGATTATTCCTTTGAACTCTTCTTTGGTATCCAGAATTCATAGAACTTTCCAATATATTGTCCACTATAGCCAAAAATTACTTATAACTTGCAATTCACGCATTGTTTTAATACATTTAACAATGTCACGTTCGACATGGAAATGTAGAATTTGTTCTCATTATGCCTAAAATATAGCCAGAAAGTCCATAAAAGGTTGCTTTCAAATGGAAAAATTCCAAGCCACTTAAATTATTTAATCATGAGACTTGGTAAGAGTTTTTACTATTTTGCTTCGAAACCCTGATGAATAATATACTATTACTATTTGATTTTGATTTGTTAAGGATATATCTTAATATGTAAAAAAAGTCTAAATAAATGATTCTATTATGTTAATGTGCCCAATGCTCCTGATAGGAGTGACTGGATTTAATATGTATATATATATTAAAATATTATGTTAATATAAAATTTCTTGATTATTACTAAATATAAAAGAATGAAGCAAGGTGTATACAAAATTTTATATTTCAGGCATAGTGAAAAAAATGTCACGTGCGACAGGGTTTTAAATTAAATTTATAGAAAAATACCAAAGATTTTATAATAAAAAAAAAAACATAACTGAATATGTTATTTTATTTTATTAAAATATTATATAGAACGTTCTTAATGTTTGAAAATAGCTTCTATTTTTGTCACGCACGAATGGCTTCCATTTATGCCAATATTTTTTTACCAGCACAACGCCTCGTATAAGCTATATAGTAAAGTTTAGTGCTCCGCAAGAACTCTTAACAAAAAAACATATTGAAGTTAATTACTACGACGGTTGCATATCCTTATTTTGATTTTTGGAAAAATGCAAAAATGTATTTCTAAAAAACAAATACTGGTCAGATGAAAAATGCTAAGGAAATAATCTTCAAAAGAAGACATTTTTTTAGCCAGAAGTTCAACTAGAAATAATAAGACAGTTTTTCTATTTTATTAAGGAATTATTTTATATTTTTCTCTCCACTACAATAAACTCCAATAATTGTATATAGCTACTATTTTGGCCATTACCGTTGGCCAAGAGCGAATTTATGCACAGCGTGTTTTTTTTAGAGGCTCACAACTTTACGTTGGCAACCCATTTAACAGCTGATAGTTGCTTTTTTTTGAGTTTGGTTTGACATTTTACTATGGATAGACTGAAATTTGTTATCAAAATAATGGTTCCGTTCGTGAAACTTATTCAAAACTCAAAATTTTGTTCTCCGATGAAGCCCATTTTTGGTTGAATGGGTACGTAAATAAGCAGATTTGTCGCATTTGGAGTGAGGACAATCTACAAGCTTTTGTCGAAACACAATAACATCCACGGAAAATTAATGTCATTTTTCTACGTCAATAAACGAGAGACAATTGAACACCTGAAAATAAATATTCAAAGAGTTATTGACGAAATTGAAAATTGGTGTTCCAGATTGCACCAGCCGTGGCGGCCACATGGCCAAAATCATATTTAAACATTAATGTCATAAAATTTTCTATCCAATTAAGCCCGTTTTATATTATAATTTCCCTGACTGACAATTGTGTCAGTCGCCCCTTGGGGGACATGGGGATCTCTATTAATAACTGTTCAAAGAGAACAGGGACCTACAGTTTATAGCCGAATCCGAACGGCGGTGTCTGGAATTAGTAGAGATTGGCCGTCGGTGGCGTAGTGGTAGCGTACTCGCCTTACAAACCGAAGGTCGGTGGTTCGAATCCCCGCAGTAGCACTGGTACATTTTCCTAGCACTGGCATCATCGCTAGCTCAAAGACGCTATTTGCCAAAGAAAATCTCTAGCCCGTTTTAATGATACTAAAAATATATTTTTTGGTTTTATTATGATTTAAACTTGTGTAACTCTAAAAAAACACCCTCTATAAGCTCACTAAAACGCTAAATGATAAACAGTATTTAAATGATACATATTTGAGGCACTCCAAAGCTCTTCATTTACTGCTCTCCAAAAATAGCTTATTCCGTTTTTAAGCGGAGCGTAAGAGCATATAAATTTCGCCATTAAAAAATGTGAGCTTTTGTTTAGTAAAAAGAGATTAAGAGCGAAAATGAGCTTTGTTTTTCCAGTTATCTGCGCTCTTGCATTGATCTTCTTAAAGAGAGCTAGCATTTTCCGTAAAGAGCGTCAAATGTTGTGAAATTAGCAATGATTTTGTTTTTATAACTTGGCTGATTTCTCTTCGACGGTCTCACTCGGTTTTGGTCAACGAACGGCAAAACGACGATTTTTCAAATTGTGCGGCATAAAGCAAAACAAACACAATCGCCCAATTTGAAAGTATAATACGGCTAGTGTAGAAATTTATTGAAAAAATACAAAAAAATAAAACTTAATATTTATATTTATTTTCACGTGAAATTATATTTATGTATTTATAATAAAAAAAAAAAACACGCCAGCAATTATAAACAGTGCCAGCGCTTGTCAAGCGAGTAAAATAAATATATTTTGAATATACTAATGTTTATTTTGCAGTCGCCGTTGGGCTGTAGTACAAGTATAAAACGGAATTTTTAAATAATAAACTAAACAAATCAATAATAAATGTGAGCAAAAAACGCAGCAAAATAATTTAAAAAAAAACGAATTATATGATAGTTGAAGAAAGAAAACGATCAGAACAGCGCCCAAAAAAGAATTCCCCATACCTGTGATGGTTTACTCCTTTAAGGTGAGCATCTACAACTATGTACATAGGTAAATAACTTCAACGAAATCATGGAAGTATATGCCATTCTACATACATATGTATGTATGTATACATAACTCCCTTCCATGCCAGCAAAACTTGTTTTGAGCTTTTACCAGATACACCTATAATTAGCCAGAACAGAGACACAGATTTAGTCAGTTGCGTTTTCCATTTAGTTAGATTTCATAGAAGTAATTAACTTAACTGGTTGACCACGTTGGAATTAATTATTTGTGTATTTAGAGCTCGATATGTGCTATATTTAGGTACATATGTGTACAATAATAGTCTGACACTTTAATCACTACTAGATTTTAATCTGTTTAACTGCAAAACTCATTAAAACAGATAACACTTGTTCCAGGGGGGCCTAGAAGTAAATAGCATCAACTATGTAGTTGTCTAGCATTGGTTAATGTACTGACAACTTAATACATACATATGTATGTACATACAGGCTCGTCGAGAGGGGTGGCGAAAGGGGGAATTCCCCCCAGGCCCGGAGTTTTTCAGCGGCCCGGTGTTATTACTCTCGTACTTCCAGAATACAATGATTCAAGCTAAAGGTGTAATAAAGCGGCCGGTACATTTTCCACCCGAGCCTGGATTTTCTCTCTACGGCCCTGTGTACACACAAGGTAATCGGTATTTATGATCAAATGCATGTGCGACGTATACATCAATCAAACCTTTAGACAAGAATATAGCAAATATTTGCATTTAGAGATGAGTTGGTCTTAAAACCCTTGCACATTTGTATACTCTACAAAAAAAAATTATGTAGGTATATAATTTAAAAGTTTGTATACTGTACAACGCTTGGGTGACTTTTGACGGTTTTTGGAACAAAAACTTTAGTCAGAAACAGAAACCATGTCTAGCTTTTAATTATATAGTACAAGGCAACTGCTCAAAAACATTAATTAAGTATTTCATCAATTCCTAAATGATTGCGTTTCGCGATGAACCTCCAATTGATAATACATACTTCAGTATTATCAAATATGGGGGCCTTAAGTTTATCAAAAGGTTGATTACATATATATATTCAGTAACGATAAGTATCTGGTTTAAATCTAGCTAAAAAAAAAAATAATAACATTTGTTTTTGATATAACTAAGTTGGGCATATCGAATAACCAATGAATATATTTTGTTCTCAATAAGTTATTATTTTTTCTACAATATAAATATTTTAAACCAGTTTTTATCGAATTGGTTTTGTCCCAATTAGGTTATCTAAATCGGAAATTGTTTTTATTGAATTTTTTTAAATTTGTTTTATTTTATGCAAAATACAAAAGTTGCACAAAGTTATTTTGTGCAAAATATAATATCAGATAATAGATTTGTAAGTGTATACAAACTTCTATGCCAAGCATTGAATTATTTTTAAATATTTTTTATGTAGAGAAACTAGAAAAAACAATTTTCCAGTTTTCAATAATTGACATTTATTTATGGGTGGAGCTAATATGAAAATCCAAACACGAGACTCAAAATGCGAGACCCGACAGTTAATTAGCTAAGAAACATGCAATCTAATTTTTACTTAAAGTTAAGATCTAGACATTTTTTTTTTGTATTCAAGCCTCCCTCGACTGATAGTCATATACTTTGTTAGCTGTAATGATAAGCCCCGAAAACGTAATGCTAAACGAACGCTTTGCCTTATCTCAAATCCCAAACATTTACGATAAGATTTTTTCCATTTGAAATTGGCTTTTTTGACCAGCATTAAATGCTCTGTTAGTTAGTCTAAATAATATAATGTTACTGGTAAGATGTTCGGACCAAGTGCGATTATAGAAAATTTTGCTCAAGGGTATAAAAATTTAACTTATCTGTGCAAATTGTACGCCACATATGAATCATATATTTGAATATATTTATATGTAGACTCGTGCCGTGAAATCGGTATCGCATGAATTCCTGGCCTTAAGTGCTGCTGGTTCGCAAGTCGCGACATTTGACATATATCATATATATTAATTATACTATGTACATACACTGTGACTATAATAGCGTTATCAGAAAAGCTTAAGTTTATTTTGGACAAAAACAAATTAATCGTTGTTGTTTTTTTGTATTGTAAAAATAAAGATAATTTTTCAATAAACGAGACTGCGCAAAACTTAACAAAAGAGCGCGTTTAGGTTTTTAAAGAGCGACAAAGAGATTTCGTCTGTTATTGTTAATATTTATATGGGTGAAAAAAAGAATATGTATTTTTTTAATTTAATCATAAATTATTGTTGTCTGTCTGCTGTAGGCTATGTTGATCACGCCACTTGGAGCCGGTTTAGAAAGTCTTACGCTCTTACTTGTATTTTTGTGCTCAACAAAGCTCTTTTTACGCCTCCACATACGATATACTAATACAAATTCTGCTTTTTAACGCCCCTTTAGAACAGCGAAACCGGTGAGTTTGAGTACTTCTTTGCGGATACAGCACGCATCAAACAGCCCAAATACGATGAGGAAACTGGCGAGCCCGTAAATGGCCAGACTAAGGTGCGCTATCGTAAGCATAATAACTTTCATGTGCCTAAGCAATATTTACGTGGCACCATCAGTGATGAGGTGGACAATGTTTTGACTAACAGACATCAGGGCGAATGGAATATAACTGTGAAACATGTAGCCGCCAACTTGTCCAAATGCGAGAAGCCCAAAGCGAAGGCCACGCCAGGCTTCGAGCGTGAGGACTTTCTCAATATGGATGGTGTTAGCAGCGTAAGTACCAGCTCTACCACTAGGTGAACTTTTGACTAACAACAATCACTTTAATTCCCATTTAGAACATCATCTTGGGCTATGAACGCAACAACTGCTTGCTCTTTCTTATACCTACGCTATTTTGTGCAAATTTTGTAATTACCGCTGTCTTGGCTCTGCTGGAGATTGGCTTGCACATGATGGCGCATCACAAGAACCGTTTGACCATGCACAAGGATCTATATTTTCGCAGTCCCATGCATGTCCTATCGTCGCAGTTTTGTGCCACCTGTCGCACAGAATCTGACAGCAAATATAATCGCATTTTTGAGATTCTCAATGAACAAATGCGAAAGTCACATCGATCTAGCACGCTCAAGAACCTAAGCAAGGCCATGGCCTAAGTATATAAATAAAATGTTAAACAAAAAAAAAACAACACGAAATAGAGACTACTTTAAATTGATAAACACAACTGATAATAAAAACGATTTTGTTCCATAACAGAAAATAAATGCACAAATATATCACTTTAGTACCTGAACAATGCTTAAAATCAAATGCCCTCAAAATTTATCTATTTACATATTGCACAATTTTCGTTCCCGGCTTCATTCAGCAATCTGAGCCATCGGCTTAACATTGGGCGATACCTGGAACTTGGCACCAGTGCAGGCAATTATATCATCTACAGTGAAGCCCTCGGCTACTTCGATTAGAGTGAGCCCTACACCCTTTTCAACGCTGAACACAGCCTTCTCGGAGATGATTAGATCAATAACTTCCTTGCCTGTTAATGGCAATGAGCACTGCTCGAGAATTTTGGGTGAACCATCACGTGCGTTGTGTTCCATGGTGATAATGACTTTGGTGCCTGGCGCTGCCACTAAATCCATGGCGCCTCCCATGCCCTTGACCAGCTTGCCCTGAAAAAATACAAAATAGCTAAATTTAGTGCAATTCATTTTCAAAGTACATATGTGTAAGCTTTTCTATGGTAAAAAACATGTTGCAAATTATATACGCCTTAGGCTGGGAAACACGTTTTCTTGCTGATGAAGACAAGCTAATTTGGAATGTGTGCGTTTAAGCCCAGCCCTACAATTTCCCAGTTGGGTAAACATTTTAACGAAACAATTTATGAATTGATCACATAACAAATGGAAATCATAAAAAATCGAAATGATTATGTACTCTTTACTTACGGGTATCATCCAATTGGCCAAATCTCCAGTAGCAGACACCTCCATGGCACCCAAAATTGTCAAATCCACATGACCACCGCGTATCATTGCAAAACTCTCATCGGAACCAAAGTACGCCGCTCCCGGCACAACCGTAACACTTTCCTTTCCTGCATTGATTAAATCCGGATCCACCTTATCCTTGGTGGGGAATGGACCCAATCCCAATATGCCGTTCTCTGACTGCAGCATGACATTCATGCCAGCGGGTATATAATTTGAAGACAACACTGGTATGCCAATGCCCAGATTAGCGTACATGCCATCGCAAAATTCTAGCGCCACACGACGTGCAATACGCTCTCGCAATAGCTGGCCCGGATTTGGAGATGCATTCTTCTTTTCATCCTTGGGTTCTGTAATACGCAAACGCTCTACGCGTTTGTTGTAATTGGTGCCCTTGAAGATGCGTTTAACATAGATGCCAGGCACATGTATTTCATCGGGCTTTAAGGCACCTACCGGCACAATTTCTTCCACTTCAGCTACTGTTATTTTGGCGGCACGACACATAGGCGCATTGAAGTTGCGCGCCGATTTGTTAAACACCAAATTACCAAGAGCATCGGCTTTTTGTGCCTTGACAAAAGCAAAATCAGCGAAAATAGACTCCTCCATGACATATTTTCGTCCATTAAACTCCTGCACGGGCTTTTCCTTGCTAGCAATTTCAATTTTGCCATCTCTTGTGTATTTGATTGGTGCGCCGCCTTGTTGTACCAAAGTGGCGTAGCCAGTGGGAGTATAGAAAGCGGGTATGCCAGCACCGCCGGCACGTATCTTTTCAGCGAGAGTACCCTGTGGTGTCAGCTCCACGGCTAGCTCGCCGGCAAGATACTGACGCACTAGTTCGTTGTTTTCACCGACATAAGAACCAATAACCTTGGCCAACTGCTTCTGTTTGATAAGCACACCCAAACCACAATCGTCCACGCCTAAAGAATATTGTGTGTGTTAGAAGGCAGTTAATTTAAAGTTTACATGTGTTACCTCCATTGTTGGACACTCCAACCAAGTTCTTAACGCCTTTTTGCTTCAGCGCATCAATCATCTTCTCCGGTATGCCACAAACTCCAAAACCGCCAAAGAGCACCTTGGCACCATCTTGAACGTCCGCAACGGCATCGCTAGCAGATTCAAAGATCTTGCCCTTGTTATGCTTGCCAGATGTGGAGTAGCAGGCAATGAGCTGAAATTGAAACGAACTATTGCTCAATTTGCATACTTGTTTGCCAGCAATATTGATGGAGAGTACATATGTATAGACCTGCTTGTATGCTATTTTTGCTTTATTTTTATTATTACGTAATGTTGTCTAGATCTGGATGTTCGCGTGTGGGAAAGCAATCATAACAACGCTTATCAAAAAGCAGTAGTAACACGCGCCGTCATAAGAGACCACAAAAAATAGCAATAGGTATTAATTTAGTAAATCTATATTTAGATCGTAAACAAATTATGTGCTCTCTTGCTGTTGCTTTTGTTGTCAACCGGCCACTTTAGTTGTAAACAATATCAAACTAGTTTCTTATTGGAATTTAGGTGCCACTGGTGTTTGCAATGACATTCGCTATATCAATAAATTAACTTTTACTTGCACACGCTTGTACAATGTAAATGTGCACGTTTGTACAAATGTACAACACAACCGTCTTTTAATTCTAATATAAAACAAATATCTACTAATCTACTTATCTCTAAAAAACAAACAACGTTGTGTTAATGTTAAGCTTACCTTGAATGTCTTGTATTGGTTGTTAAAATTATTATTTGCAACAAGTCTGCGCAACATTTTTTATAACTTAAAAAAGTAACACTTTAAACTTAAAATTGTTAATTATTAAAGTTTAAGCTACTTGCTTAAACACAATTCCAAAATAAGCGCAAAAACAGCTGCCGTGCGCAACAAGTTAAAAACGAAATACGATAGGCAGCAGCTATCGGTCGAAGGCCATGCCAACTTATCAAATGCTAACAACAGCTGTTTAAGGCTAACGTTGTACTTGCAACTGCTGGCAGCATTGTTATAAGCGCGCCAAATATAAAATTGCTCAAAATATATAAATAAAATGTATAAAGGACAGTTTTAATACACAGTAAGAGAAAAACATAAGCTGAGTACTTGCTAAAAACATCCGTATTTAAATGTTGTGAACAACTTTAAAAATGGCAAAAAAATCTGCACATATTTAACAGCACTGAAAGTATCGGTATCGATACCGATTTCTTTGTGGTCTTACTTCTACAGCTGATTCGTATAAAAACAAAGCAATTCTAAATTCGCAATTTGTTTATTGTTCAACTGTGCAGTAAAACACTACTATACCCATTCTTATTATTAAAGAATATTAAGTTCGCGGTTCTTTCGTAATATTGTATGTGCTTGCATCGCATTTTGATGCAGGCAACACAAAATGGCGTCATAATTTTGCATTTGTTTTCTAACTTTTTTGGTAAGCTTGACAAATTTGTTTCTCTTTTTTATACTAGATGCAAATTTTAAACACTTACTAACGTCCGTGACTAATTCGACATTTACGCAGTTTATAAATTTAAATTTTTCGAACCTACATTAAGAATTTGTTTACATTGCCATTTATGTTTATTTGTTGTTGTTGTTCTGCCTGATAAGACCTTTACCATAAACAGCTTGAAGTATTCATTAATTACTTTCTATTGATAATTAAAACTTATACGCATGTATAGTTGAAGCTTATCTGTCGTTCTGAAGCATGGCTTGACCACGCTTCATTGGTTTCTGTTTAATCAATTGATCTGCAATAGTTTAATGCACTGTGAACAGTGAAGCTTAACGCACATCAAGACATTTTTAATGCCGGCTTTCAATGTTTACATTGTACATTAATTGCTAAGCGCCTAGCAACTGAATGCAATGCCATTCTTAAGCTATTAATAGGTAATCTATTAGTTCCACTGCGTTCTGCGCCCCATGCATCCAGCGAGTTAGTAGTTCTGTGAGACATTCATATGTTAATGCATATTTTCCATTGCACTTTCAACCAAGTTATCAGCACCACCGGCAACGCACTGCAAATAATCACGCATCGCTTGTGAAGCCACAGATCATGCTGCTCCCCAGCTTCTCCTCCCACAGAGGAACTAAATACAAATACATTTACTTATAATGCACTTAACTACTATGTACTTCATAATTACAGCCCCTGAAGCAAGAACTCGCTTGCTTGCTTACTGCTCGTTCAGTAATATTCCAGCAGTCATTGCGTTCATAACGTTCCTGTTAATGGACGCATGAAAAGTCCAACTAAGCCTGATGCTACTGCTGCAGCCTGCGATTACATTGAGTTCGAGTGTGTGGAGGCGCGTGTCTTTATCTGTGATTTGCCATGGAAGAGGAACAACGTCAATTATTACTGGATACATTAAGTAGACTTTGGAGCCATTATCTGCAATCCAGCGATTGCAACGATGGGCACACGGCTCAACAGCAACCGACAGCGAGTGTCAAGGTTTGTAGTACTATATAAGTCGTGATATGTATGGAAAGACTTATCGTCTTCTTTATTTGCAGGAACATTGGATGTGGCTGCTACTCTATAACTTTCAGTTTTTAGACGAGCAAACTTTGCATGATCCTCAGTTTAATAGGTAAGTTTATATTAAAGGTAAAATTTTGGAAACATTATTAAAGCGCACCCTAAAATGCATTATCCTACATTTAATCTAACACTTTTTATATTCGAAATTATTGAAGTTTTAACAAAGTGTATTTTTAAATTTATTGGAACCTTCATTGAAATCTGTTCTGACCATCTGACAAATAACAATTAATCTAATATTGGCTCGAAAGAGAATTTTAAATGATAGAAAGTTTGACGTGAATAATCTCATTTACAGTTTGTTCAATCTTATGCCCGAGGAGATGTGTTCTTATCTTCTGGAGCAAGTCTACCAAATCATAAGCGCAGCGAAACGATCAACGAACACAAACCAACTTAATCAAGAACAAGATGTTACCTGCATTAAGCAGCTAAGTAAGCAGCACAATTTGGCGCAGGTAAGTCGTTCATTTTGTTGGGGAATCGAAAATAGAACTAGTTTTTTGGATTGATTAAGAGCTTTCTGCAATACATTATGTTTAAAGAATCTTAGAAAGAAATTGTACTTATATTCGGATAAACGAATCAGTGTAATTAGATACTTTTGCATCTTATTTTCTTAAAGTTTGGAATTCAAATTTATACGTTATTTTAGCTTATACTCAGCACACCCAGTGATTGCAATAAAATTTTAGCGCTGCGTAACTATCTAACCAATGACTTGGGTCAACATCTATTGGATTTTTTGCTACGCGTGGACAAGAAAGTAAGTTACATTCTGAATATCAACTAATTTTTATCAACTGCTATATACAAACTCTTTCTATAGCATATTGCCTCTCAGAAGAGTTTGTGCCAGCTGTGCATTAACCTTTTTCCCAACTGCAAATGGAGTGAGACAAATCCGCCACTTCAACCGCTTACAAGCGCCGCTGAATTTATCGCCACATTTCATTTGGCAACGCAACGTACTAAATCGCGCAAGCAACAGCATTATGTGCAAACTATACAGCCTCAGCAGAAACAGCAACAAAAGACTCAATTAATACGGAACATATCAAGCGCTCTGATAGAGGATTTTTCCGGTTTTAAAACCGCCAGTAAATCCAGCGACGATTTGGCCTTGTTACTCATACAACTGCTTACACGCTGCATTGACGATGAGCCGGAACCTACCTTGAGCGTAACAGTACATAATTTTGCACTGGGCCATTTATGCGGCAGTGTGGAAAAGGATAAGAACAATGAAATTATAAAATTTGACCTACTACAGCTTATCGCTCACTGTGTCAACAACTTTTATGCACATGAACTGCAGCCCAATGTGTTGGACTTTAACAGCAACTTTAGTCAGCTTTTTTATGCATTGGCCGCCAATCAGTGTAATTCCAAGTTGGCCTTTGGCATACTGTATATCATGTTTGGCACGCTCTTTAATCTTATAGAGTTGTTGAGCCAACAAACACAGCATATTAGCAAACTGCAGCAGCTTACATTAATAGATACAAAAAATTTTGATGCTTCCTTTGAGCTGCTGCAGAAATTGCTAGCCCAGCCGTTCTCCAGCTCAGAGCAGCTGCTATTTCTACACATCTACAAACTGCTGCTGCGTCTGAGCGATAATTTGGCACGTTATGAGCAGCAGCTACAGTACATCATGGAGTGCAGCAGCATGTCAGGTGCTCAGCAGCTGAAGCAGCCACTACGTCACAAACGTCAACGCATGCAACAGTTGCATTGTTCTGGACACGCTTTAAGCTGCTATTTTCAAGGCAAATTGTATCGATTGTTGCCACTGCTAAACATGGAGCTCCAGGAGATAGGCGTGCGTAGCTTGCAACGCTCTGGCAGCTGCTGTTGTCATTATAACATCACCAATTATGCCAATTGTTTGGACCTGGCCACTAAGTTATCAAGCAGTTATCAGAAGTGCATCTACAAATTTCTGCATAATAATGTATTACACACCATATTTGTTCGTGCCGTGGGCTCGCCACTTAAGCGTACGGACAAACTTTGTACCATTTGTGATGAGAAATTGAAATCGCCCGGCTTTCATACACAATTGCTGCAAATTTACAAAACAACATTTCAAAATTTGGTAGCGTCTGCAACGGATCAACTATCCATGCTGTTATTTTTAAAGCATCTCAAGTATATTTCCTATTTACTAAGCTACGATTTGGCTGTGGGCATATTGGCTGAGGTAGTGCTGCCCATATTCCGCCAATACAAAAGTGTATGTGTTGCCACTACGCCTAAGTTAAACGCGCATAAGTTGGCACCCCTGAAGCTGCCTTGTAACAGTGATAATTATCGCGCTTTGCAGGAATGCCTCAGCATATTTGTCATGTACCTGAGTGATATACGCCTAGTAAAGGCCTTCTATAATGAAGAAAACATAAGACATATGGAGGATTTGTTGTGTGTACCAGAACTGCAGCGTGGTGTATGTGATCTCATCAAAGTGGGCATTGACAATATAGCATTTTTAGGGGACAACAGTTTGGAGCAGATTACGCTGAGCCGGCGACTTATACAACTGCAATTAAATAGCAGCGATCGTGCCTCATTATTGTTTCAAGCACTGCTCGTACGTTTTGAAAAGCTCTCTTCACGGCGAAAAGCGAGTAAATTTTGGCTCGATGAGCAGGTCATGCGCTCTGATATTCTACTAGAGGGTCACAAACCAGCGGATATTCTCTATATAGCTGCGCTGCAATGGACACTCAACTTTGAGCTATTAAAGACCAGTCAACTCTTTTATAATGAATTTGCCAAGATTTACTCCATACCCGTTGAGATTGCGGTCGATGATGATGCGTCTGAGCTGGGGGAGGCACCTTCTCAGCTGGAAACAGACACGGGTAAAAAGCAGCCAAACAAGCTAAAACATGGCGATAAGACGATTATAGATATACTAAAACTGAACTACAATGCTCTGAGTTGTTTCCTTATGCTGCCCAAAGCCGCAGTAAATACAACCGCAACTAACACCCCAACAACAGCAACAACACCGTTGCACTTCATCAACGCTAGCATCTGTTACTCAAGTTCATTGGAAGCACTCGTCTCATATACACAGTTGCCAATCATCAGTCCGCTGTCAACCTCCACAACGAGTGGAAGCAGCACGTTTGATGATTCGCTTGACTACGCCAGCATTACCAGCCATTACGCTGCGGATTCTCACTCTTTTCTGCAACATTTGCAGAGCACCGAGCCAGATGAGAGCATTGTGCTCTTCGATATACGCGCTACTAACAAAAAGAGCAATCATAGAAGCCGCAACAACGTGGGCACTGACATAGTTGGTTCTATTGCTACTGACCCAATTACAACGCAGCTCAATACGTCCAACTTGGTGTTATCTAGTGTAGCCGCTGCACAGTCAGAGAATGAAGTTGCTACAGCTGGTTTGATTGGAAAATTGTTCAATATTGTTGGCGCACTCTTTGGCAGTGGTACAGAGACTCGAGCTAGTACAGACTCCTTGGCACTGAGCATTGATTCCGATTTACATTGCCTATTTGAACCAAACGGAGATTGCAAAAAGTTACTATTGAAACTTTTTGAGACGACCATGGCCATTTGCATCAAGGGCTTTCAAAATGAAGAAGGTGAGTAATATACGTATCTTTGCGCAGTCAAGTGGAATATGTGGAACGACACAGGGTAGGAGAGTGTTGTAATAGTTGCGTTGTCTGCTTTTGAATGAACGTTAAGGCTGTGTATTTGGCTTTGGATATGACTTTTTTCTCTTTTATATTCAAATAGTTTTATCTACATTTTTTAAAGATAAAAGATAAAAATATAATCTTCAGATATGATGTTATTAAAGAGTTGTTGAATCTTAAAAAGACTAAATGACAGTGGTTGAAACACATTTTATTTCAATTTTTTTAAGAAAAGTAAACTTTAAAGCTTTAAATAAAACTGCGCCTATTAAATTCTTTAGGGGCCATTATTCAAGATATCAAAAGAAAATCGGTTTGTTTTTATTTAATGTGAAGCCCGTATTTTATGCTCTTAGAAAATTAATAGTTTCCATTAGGTTTGTCGTGGATACTAATATGGAGCCTATACGAAAAAAAAAATATTATAAATAATATCTTAAACGCTTTCCCAAAATTTGTTTAGCTTATCTAGTTCCCTGATATTCTTTAAATATAAGTTACAGGGCATATTATAGATCCACTTTGCTGTACAAAGCTTGTTTCTTTAGCTTTTCATAACATTCCGCGGCTAATGCGTTTCCAATACAATCGAGTAGTTAGTTGGTTGTTGGAGAAGCCTTTTAACTGACACATAACCAGAAGAACAAAGCACGCACGTTCACTCAAATCACAAACCCTTCCAGCGCCTGGGGTAGCCACCGGCAGCGAGAGCTAATAACGGTGTGTTGTGGTTGTCTATGAGTTAATTATTAGCCAAGTCAGTTAGTCAGTCATCCAGACCCGGACGAGTTACTTGGCTTTAATACCGACACTTACCAGCTGCTACCCTCACCTTTCCAAAACACAATAAGATTGAGTTACAGTGGTTCGTGCGGTTGCACACGTTACTACATACAGCAAAGGCATATCTCAGTTTAAACATTCCAACACTTTTGCTTTGGCGCTCATCAGACGCTGGCGCTCTGCCTTAATGATTACTATTTGAAGAAGATAAGCGAACAGTGTTAGTGAATGGTTTGTCTATCATCTTGCCTTTAAAAGATTAATTATAAGCACTTTTTGTTTTTCTTATTTTAGTGGAAAAAATGCAAAAACATCTGCGAAAACTTAGGGCCATAATTCTTAGTAATGCCAATGATAATTGGGTGGAGCATGGCGAGCAACATGCGCGCGACAATGCCATCATGCAAACGCTGCAAACACTACTTAAAATTGCTGAACTATCCAATACAAACAACGAACCTGCGGCTATTGTAGGCGGCAGTGTTTTAACCACTGGCACAGCTCCCACATCGCCTAAAACGGCGCTACAAAGAGGTCGTGCGCGCTCTTTTAATAGCGGAAAAAATTTCGTTGAACTACCCAAGCAGCAATCAGCAGCACAGCCGCGGTACATCTTGCGTCCCAGCACACAATTGCCGGCTAAGAATGATCTGGCCACGCCACCCACGCCTAAGCGTCCGATATCTGGAGAGAGCGGCGCTGATGCAGACTATTTTTCTACGCGCGCCTCGCTTATCTGTGCCGCGGACAGCGAATTGGAGTTTAGTGAAAACGATAATGAATACTATTTGACAGCAGATGAGGGCTATGAGGCTGATGGGGAAATACCTGAAATTAGTGAGTCGGAATGTGACTTGACTGCTACTAATGGTGGCATGGCAGCGGGAGAGCTGTGGCATTCCTTTCAACCCTCGTCCCGCTACCGCACGCACATCATGCATGAAGGGCTTAGCCGTTTGGTTGTGGAAATACTTATAGAGCTATCCTTGCAGTGCATGCGCAATCCCACTGGCTGGACAGAGAGTCTGACGCAACTTGCCAATCGTTTGTTTGTTATACGCGATTATTTGGGCGGACCTCTGTGCCTGTTGCGCGGCTTTGCGCCTGTTCTTAGCTGCAATGATGCAAGACTGAAAGGTAAAAAATATATAAAAAATCTCTATTTAAAGTATGGCACATCTAATACTAAACACTTTCCACAGAGATGCAGCAGTCCATACTGGAGCTGGTCACGCATCTAAACACCCCCGATGTGCTTCAAAATTTCTATAGTATTTTAGCCACCAAACAGCCGCCAATGGACATTCTTATGCAGTATATGCACCATATTACAGCGAGCTCAATGCGCAAGGCGCAACCCTGCAAGGAACTAGAGTTCCCCATAATGCTCGATGGCAAAGTCATAGTAACATCGGAACGCGCGCTCAGCGAGCAAATCGATCGTGTGCGCAATTATCATATCCAGTGTCAGGCGACAACTTTGTTTACACGTGCGCCCTGTTTGGTGCCCATAACGCATACGCGTGTATGGCATAATGAGGGTTTAAGCATTTCACTGTGGCTAGAGTTAAAGGGTCAGCAAATGCATCGTAGTTGTATGCAACTAAACGATGATGATACACGTTATACAGGGGAGGATATGGTGAGATAAGAAAGTTCGCGAAAAAAACTGTATTGAAATAAAGTTGTTTTTTTTCAGAAATCTCACATTGTTTCGTTGGGTTCCAACCAAGCTATGCTCAGTATTTATATCAACAACAATATGCATCTGGTGTTTGAAATGTGCAAACCCAATGAGGAACTCCCAGCCATGGCATCACGCAGTCCACAAGCTAATGACAATCCGCCAATACCACAGAGCAACGAAATTCCTAATAACAACAGCAGCTTTCGTCATGCTCTTAAGCAAACCAAAATGGCGCTACTCAATAGCATTGGCCAAATGCATTTTCTCAATGGCTATCACTCGGCTCAAGACTCCACTATGGGTTATTTTGTAGGCAGCAGCGTTGAGCTCAAACACATGCGCCTGCCTCGTCATAAATGGACGCATTTGATGTTTGCTATTGAAAATCAAACAGATCGATTAGATATCAGCATTTATATGGATGGTTTGGAACAGCATACGGTTAGCTTGGGCTTTAATAATTTTCAAGTGTTTACACGCACACATAGCTTCCAAGTTCTAGCCATAGGCGATGGCGCACCGGCACGTAGTCCGAACAATACTATGAACAATTCTTGCACAGAATCTCGCTCCACCTTAGACGGTTGTGCTCCACGCTACAGCTTGGCCAACGTGACATTATTTAAGCGTAAGATAAGCGATCGCGCTTGCATACTAAATCTAACGGCCATGGGACCGGACTTCACCGAATTTACGCAATGTCAAGTAGCAAACTGGAAGCCCAATTATGGTTTCCTAAATCTCAGCAAATTGAACACACCAAATTTTGGAAATTTGGCAGAATCTATGCAGATTCTGAGACAGTCGCGTGTGCTGGTATACACTGCCCAGCAGCCCGATTTGGCCATGGGCTATGATGTATGCCACGAACTGGATAATGCATGCTATGGCCAGCCGTTTGGCCACATTCTCTATGGGGAACTGCTGCAACACGAGCCTCAGACATTGCAAACTGCCACGTTACTGTGCGGAGGTTTACCTACTCTTTTATATCTCTTTGCGAGGGTAAGTTGAGCTCTTAACGTCGGTAATAATGAAAACTATTTATTATATGGAATGCAAAAATGTATATATGAAATAACACGATATTTTTATTTTTTAAAACACGAGTTTTACAAGTAAATATGTGCATGAAGTCTTTTCAAATCCCATTCTTTTGTTTAATTTTCCAAATGCTGTGGATTTTATTTATATTAGACTAAATAATCATGGCCTGAAAAATTCAAGATTCATGGAAATTGTGTAATGTAAAAATAACTAGTGTATTATATGCATATATAGATTTACTAAGTAGTATTCCCTTTATTTTGCAGGTGGTTGAGGTTTGCAACAATGCCTCAACTCAGGCGCTGGCTCTGGATCTCTTACTACATGTAGCACACTCAGATACGCAACTTTATACCGAATTCCAACGCCAGGATTATGTCAGCTTGATTGGATATGTTATAAAATCCGAACGCTGCACCAAAGATGTGCATCTACTACGTAGCATTCTAAATAATGCATGTTCCCAGCCATTGATCAGCCGCAAGGGGGAAATTCTTCAGGTTATAGAAAATACTATAGCCAGCCTAGTTTATCCACATCTAGTATTGGCCGTTTTACAGCGCTACTCAGACTGGCATCGCTCAGGCGCCAAGCATTCAGATGTTTTAGACATGCTTTTTCGCAGTATATTGGCACTCACCCGCGATAAGCACCCACATCGCGACTTTAATATGGAGCAACTTCAAAAAACGGGTCTGCTACGCGCTTTGCTCAATTTATGCAAGGTCTATGTAATTGAATCTCCCAATCCAGTTTGTATATCAAAATTTGCTGCCGAATGCTTTGTGCAAATACTTGCTGTATTTGCTGGGTCACCGCCAGCTCCGTCTTTGCTGGATGAGATGATGAAGCTACTGCTGCTGCTGCAAAAACCCAGCGAGTGCTATATTACACATGATCGCAATCACTTTTACTTTTTACTGACATCACAGTTGCCAGCACGCGAACGTTCCTTGGTGGCTACCAATTTAAATCGCGTTGCAACGCCGTTTAGACGCAGTCTTATGCACTCGCATCCAGGCATTGCTCAGCCTGTGGAAAAGGAAATAGATGCTCAGCGTGCGGAGCGCATTAAGAGACTACGACGGCTACATGCACAAAGCTCTACATACAAGCGTGCGCTCAACGAGTTCGAGGAGAACCTCGAGAATGTGGCTGACGTGTCCAACCTAAACAAACCAGCGTTACGCCTTCTAAGTCCTATTGAAGCTGCTCGCTGGCGTTTAAAATACAAAAAACGCCATTCCACTCACAGTCCCAAAACTCCACTAGCTTTAAGCAACAGTCCACTAAAGATTAAACGACGGCGTGTGTTTATGAATCTAGCGCGACATTGGCAGCCTTCCAGCCACAGCACACCATCAGCGGAAATGGCCCAACTGTTGGCAACGCACCGTTCATCAAAACACAATCTTAAAACAGATTTTTATGACATGATCGGCATTATAGCGCTGCAGCAGGGTTTGCTTACACTGCTCAAGGACTTCTTGTGCCTGCTCCCTGACACAGCTGTGGATGAGGTGCTTAAGCATTATGTAAAGTTGGAGTTTCTACTAGTTCTGGCAAATCATAATAGCTGTGCGGTGCGTACAGCTATAATTAAATTGCTAGCGGCACTGACTAAGCGGTTGACGTCTGCGGATCTTGCAGCAGCTGCTAAGCAGTTGTATCCAGTGCATTTGGCCAATCAGTTGACTATACACGGTACTGATGAGCAGATGTTTGAAGCGTGTATGGGTTGGGTAAGCGATGTGCAAGATAATTTGGATATAATACTAAGCTGTGATACAGTGCTGCGAATACGGCAACGGTTTGGTCTGCAGACTCTGGTGGCTATAGCCATGAAAACCAATTCCTTAGACACAGAGACGCGCATCTTTAAAGCTTTGCTGCGCTTGTATCTGCAGGTGAGTCATTTAAACAACTCTCAGATAAAAACTTAAGTGTTCTATTTAACCTAATAATTTCCCTAAAACAATGCAAGGTTTCTCAAAACTACTCTAATTTATTTTTTAGAATTCCGAAGACCAACAGGCACTCATTGAAGCTGGTCTGCTACAATGCTCGATCAAGGCCTTGTACAATCTATACTCACTGCGGCTAGCACAACCAGATGCAGATCAGCCTATTATTGAACTGCTTAGCATCATAGGAGAGAGATCTCTTAAATGTGTGGGTCAAATCAATGTAAGAGACGTGGTAAAACTAGTGTAAAATTTTTAATACATTTTATTATTTCTTTAGTTCGTTTGGGACATCTTAAGCATGCTCACTTTTTATCAAGACAAACAGCCTCCAAACATTGTACGCAGTTTTCGGGCGGCTCACGCGCAACTTCAACTCAATTGGCTCAACATGTTCTTTGTGAAGACGAACGTGCCCAGGAGCTTCAAGGTTCGAGAACTCTCTGACTGCACGCTTAATGCTGCAGAGACTCGAACTAGACTTGAACTGCTCATCGATCGCTGTGTGCAATATTTCACAGCCAGTATCTCTGAGGCCAGCTATGTGGCCAGCTGCCATGAGCTGGCATTGTTCGAGCTGCTCGTCTCCTACGGCATTTCAACTAATCAGCGTTGCAATAACTTTATTGCTTGGGGTCTACAACCATCGCGGCCACGTGATCTACGCAGTTATATTGTAGATGCATTGTTGATTTCGTGTCAGGATGATTTCCAGCCGGCGATTATTTGTGATAGCAAAATGATAAAAGCATTGCTTTGGCTTAGTTTGCTAGAGGATTTAGCAAAGCCAATTGAAAATCTACCCCGATTGTGTCAGCTGCTAGGCATTAACGAACATGATTCGACATGGAACTTGGAGCATGAGCTCGAACGCATAGAATTAAATCGCAGCAATGTTTCGACCAAGCAAAAGTCGTTGCTGGAGAAGACGGTGTTCAAGTATGAACCATTAGTCCAGCAATGTATTGAAACCTCCATGGTGACCACGAGGCGGGTAGCTGAGCTGCAGGTGAGTAATCCCCAAAATGTATTCTTATTAAGTTGTACTTGAAATATATGTGTAACAGAATGCGGAACGAAAACTGCTTATGTGTCACATGAAGGACTACGATGATACTTACACCTATACCAAATGGCTGGAGATTATCAGACGCATGACGCATGAGGGTGCACCTTGGTATAGCAGCGAACGTGCAGAATGGTAAGCAAAGCAAATATTTAGTATTTCCAAAAGCCATGACTTTCTTATTATATGCAGCTCCTGGGAACTGGATGATACCGAGGGACCCTCACGCGTGCACACACGTCTTCGTCGATGCCATCTAGACATTGACAAGCGTTTCTTCATGAGCGAATATAGACAGGCTGGACAAGCGCGAGCCTATTTTGATGAATTCGATGCACATGTGCGACCCCTGGACTTTCTCATATCCAGCTACGATCAGCAACTCAACATATCATTGAATTCACAAATACTTTACAATTTTCCAGCAAAATTTCTGCCTGTAGATGGTGAAATTGATGGTGAAATCATTATAACCGATCATAAACTTTATTTTTTGGCCACATATCGTTGTAAATACTTCAATGTGAACTGTGATATTTCGAACATAACTGAAATTTGGCTGAAACGCTATCAGCATCAAGAAAAGGCCTTTGAAATTTTTCTCGATACGAACAAATCGCTGTTCTTTTCTCTGCAAAACGCCGATGACTGGAAGATTATGCGCGATGTATTCTGTGATAAAATCGTGATGTCGCCGGATAATGGCAAGGTGTTGGCCATTACGCAACAATGGCGTGAAGGTCTATTAACCAATTGGGAATATCTTATGACACTCAATCAGATTGCCGGGCGCACGTATAACGATCTCATGCAGTACCCGGTATTTCCCTGGGTGGTGTCAAATTATAAAGACGACTATTTAGATCTGTGCAATGCACAGAACTTCAGGCGACTTGGGCGACCTATTGCCGTACAGCTGGAGGAAAATGAACAGCACTATATTGACAACTATACAGTGAGTAGTATTTAACATCTAAATTAGAGGACCAAACTATTGCTTTTTCTGACATTTAGCAGTATATCAACAATACAAATACCAACATGGGCTCCCTAATATTGAAGCCGTACCACTACAGCTCGCACTATTCTAATTCTGGTACAGTTCTGCATTTTCTGGTGCGCGTGCCGCCATTTACCAGCTATTTTCTTCGCTACCAAGGTAAATCCATGTAGCTAGTCCTATAATTTTTTTAATCATTCAATGAACTTGTGCATCTTGTAGACAACAATTTTGATTTGCCGGATCGCACATTTCATGCTTTGAGCACCACTTGGTGTCTCGCTAGCCGTGACAGTTCCACAGATGTTAAGGAGCTTATACCGGAGTTCTTTTGTCTACCCGAAATGTTTGAAAATTTTGAGCGTTTTAATTTTGGTTGTCGTCAGAATGGTGAACGCGTGGAGGATGTGCTGCTGCCTGCTTGGTGTCAGCGCGATCCGCGTTTATTCGTGCTTATACATCGACAGGCGTTGGAATCGGAACTAGTACGCAGCCATCTGCATCACTGGATAGACCTGATTTTTGGGTTCAAGCAAAGCGGCGAAAGTGCTGTGGAGGCTATTAATGTTTTTCATCCTGCGGTTTGTAACTCTAATACATTTATATATATATATATATACTTAATAAGTCATTGTATTTTTACAGACATACGCGGTCTTTCTGGACTCTGAAATAAGTGATCCCATTGAACGCGAAGCTGTCAAAACAATGGTCAAAACTTATGGCCAAATGCCGCGTCAGCTTTTCAAGACACCTCATCCATCAAGCAAATTGTTGGACTACTCGCTTGTAGATAAACCCATTGTACCCAGCGTAAAAGGACTGCGCTGGGGTGTCTTTGTTGGTTCACCGCAGCTTAAACCACCTACCTGGGCCAACATACACAAAATACCCGGTACAGAACATCTAGTTTGCTTTAGCAATACCAATGTGGTTTACGCATTGCCAGCTCGGGCTTGCGTTATGCAGGGCGCTGAGCCAGATACTTACAATGTCGTCTCCTGGGGATACGATGATCGTATTGTAAGAATTCAACCGCTGAACAAGCCCCAGGCCAAACCAAAGAATTTACTGCATAATAGTTGCTTTGATGACATAACCGCTTGTGGCAGTGATGTGAATTGCAATCAATTATGGTTCGGCCATAAGTCGGGTCGTGTGAGCGTCTACAAATGCTGCAGCAGTAACGAAGGACAGCAGCGAACAAGCACAAAGAGTCGGCAGAGCTACGTAAAAGGTCTGAGGCTATCGTACAATTCAGCTTTTCGTAAGATGACAACCAAAAGTGTGGGCAAAAGTGAGACGGAGTTGGAACAGGAATTGGGAAATGGATCACATACTACCCACTCGACTGCATCTGTGGCAACAGCTGGTGGTTCTACTATCAGTAATGACCCCTTCCATCGCGATGGAGCCGATTTGAACTGGTTGGGACCCATGGTGTTAGTGCGGCACACAGATGAAATTACTTGCATCACTTTGTCCGTGGAATTTAAAATTGCTGTAACTGCTGGCCGTGATGGCATTGCAGTCATATGGGATCTTAACGAGTACGTTTTGAATATTTTCTTGCAAATCAAGCACTTTGGCTTAAACCTGCAAAAAATTATATAAATGTGCAATGTGTTCGTTCCAATATTTTGCAAATGTATGCATTGGGAACAGACGTAATACATGTATAAAGTGACTAATTTCTTAACACATATTTTCGTTACAGCTGGAGCTATGTGCGCACAATTGCCAGACCAGCAGAGATACATCAATCGCCAATAACACATGTAGCCATTAGCCCCACTTTGGGAGATATTGTTACCGTACACACACTGCCCCAGCTGACCGCAACGGAAACAACAGACTCAGCGCCAAAACTGAATGCATTAAGCGGTGGACAATCTGCAGATGAATGCTTTGAGGTGACCGAGGAAAATCTAGATGACTTTGTCAATGTTAACATTAATCCAAATGGCAAATCCATACTGCGCCTGCATTCGGTCAATGCGCGCTATGTACAACATTTAGTACATGAAGATCGTATACTAGCTGTATGCTATTCCTATATAAAAGAGGGAGTAGGCGTGAATGTTATTGCAACGGCTGTTGAGGGTGGCTTTGTGCGTTTCTGGTCGAGTTGGAATTTATGTTTTGTCAGCGAGCTAACTACAGTCGTTGCGCCTATAAGAAGGTTGGTCCTATGACAGCATTTTATCTAATAAGATCTGTAACAAATTTTGAATTTTCTGCAGCATCACGTATTCCACACATCAACATTTGGTGGTACTCACCCGCGAATCGCATATACAGGTCTGGGAATCCGAGGGACTGTACGGCAATGCGCCTAAATTTCCTCAAATTGTATACAAATGAACAAAATACACATCATATATTGATAAGAATGTACTCTACTTTACCATATCATTAACAGGTACACAGAACTGTTGGTTACTAATGCAAATTAATAATAGTCCTTACATTAGACTAGCTATAGTTCAATAGTGGTGTAATGAACATTTTGTACCATAACAATTTTGAATTATTTACAGCTCCTATAATTTATGCTTTAAAGCCGCGCTGCCTTTTCTTGTTGATATAATAAATAACGAATTTTTTGAAAATACTTACAATATTTACTTATATAATTTTTAAGTAATATAATTATAAAAGATTGTCTATAAGAATGCAGTCGCGTGACCTGCAACTTAAAGACTATTCGATTCAGAAGTCTTTTGGTATGTTTGTCGCTTAATCAAGATTTCCATGGCGGCTTACCGTGCCCACCAGCAACAGATCGTTTACCTGCTCTTTCCTCCTTGCTGTCTTTTTTCGAGCTCAAGGTTAGAATTTCATCCAATTTATCAAAATCGGTGGGCGATTTACTCAACAGTAGCTCAATGTACGCCTGCAGCTTGTCCATGGGTGATGGAGGATCTTTTTTACCAACCACATCTAGATTATTTTTTTCGGTATTATTGCTACGATTGCTTTTGCTTGTCTTGGGTGTTTCGGAATAGTTACGAGCATTGTTTTGATCTAGTGAAAGCGATTCACAATCCGTATCGCTGTTTTGTTGGTGTGTATTCTGATTGGGGGAGGTAAGTATTTTAAGTGCCTGCTGCCACTGCGCTTCCATTACTCCATGCAACTTTTCCGCAATATCAGCGCTACAAAACAAAAAATAAGCAAACAGATATTTTGAAGCTATTTTAATTCATTACCGTTTGTTCTTATAGGAGCTTAGCTTGAATTCGAGTTCGTCAATCTTTTTGGCTGCACTGGCCAGCTGAAGACGATAAAGCTCTACCTCTTCAAAATGTTTCTCTTGTATCAGATTTAATTCTAAATTGTTCTTCTCATTTATCATTTCAAGCTGTTTAACCGCGCGCTCCGCTATTAACCGTTCACGTTCACGTGCCTCAGATTTAAACTGCTCCTCGTTTTTATCCAGTAGATTTTGAAACTCTTGCAATTTTTGCGAAACAACGGTTTCCAATTGCTGCTGATAGTGCATTTTCAACGATTTTTGTTGTACTTCCAGCTTCTTTTTTAGATTTGTCTAAAATTAATAAATTCAGTTAACATAAGTATGGAAACTTATTGAGTGGCGTTAAAAAGAATGCTTTAGCAAAGGCTTTACGCCTACCTCAATGTCTGTGAGATTCGCCAGCGACTCTTGCATTGATTTTTTTTGGCTTTCTAAATCATCTGCGCGTGATTTCTGCTTTTGATGATACTCCTGCAGCATTTCCTTTTGATGTTGCAGTGTTGTCTTTTCCTTATTCATTTCTTCAATATGTTTTTTTAACTGAAAGGTTGGAATATTAATTAATATTGCCAATCGAATCTATATAAAACTTCTCACCTTCTCTTGTTGATAATCTACTTTAGCAAACCTATCCCGCAACTTATTTAGCTCTGCATGTGCTAGCTCTTCCGCTCTCTTGCTGCCCTGAAGCTGCAGTTCCAGCTGCTCTAGCTGCTGACTTGTCTCGCTGACATGCTGCCTGTGTTTTTCTAATTCTGCTTCCAGCTTTTCGTTGCGCTCTTGAAATTTTGTGGCAAGTCCAACTGCTTGTGCTAATTCATGTTGTAACGCATCTAATTTGGCGTTATAGTCTGTGCGTTCTGTTTCTAGGCGATTCACTGCATCACGCAAGTGCTGCACTTCATAATTAAGAGCTTTCGAAGCCTGCTCCGCAGTGACCAAGGCTGCGTCTTTAGTGCGATCTACTTCAACAGCCACCGATATACGTTGTTGACATTCCAGCAGCTGCGACTGTAATGCATGGACGGTTTTTTCTAAATGCTGCCGCCGCAACTGCTCCTCCTTTAACTGAGTTGTGTTACGCAGCGGTGACGCTTCATTATTGTATAAAACAGTGGCAGCAAGATTGCTTGTGCCCCAGAGCTCACTCAGGCTTATAAGCTTATCGTCAGCAGCATGTCTAGCTGCTTCTACGGGCGCCGAACGCGACTGTGTATTAAGCGAGCTTGGCAATGAACTTGCTTGTGTTTCCTGTGTGGGTAAGCCGGAAAATGCCATAGAACACTCGCGTTCACGCACATAATCATCGCTGTGATGCTTCTGCCAGGCATGCGTGCTATAGGAATTGCGATCGTCAAGATAGTTGTCGATTTCTAGTAATATGTTGTCGTCTCTAGGTAATCTCTTGTTGCCTAGACTGTGTCGCCCAAAGTGATCATTCTTAACTGATCCACTTTTTGGCGTGGAGTGCACTAAACCATGTGCGTCTCGCAATCTCTTGCTGCACATTGCAGTGCGCACTGTGTTTGTAGAGATTGTAGAAATGTCTGAAGGCGCTTCAAAATGATAATCCTCCCCAACTTCTAAGTTTTGTATTCTAGCATTAATTTGATGGAGCTCAGTTTTTTTACTCTGTGGCAGAAACTGGTAGGCTGCAGTCGTAGGCGCTGTTTGCGATGACGGCGGTGGCATGGCAAGTGCATCTGCCGCTGCGGCAGCACTCATTTTAGCCTCCACGAATAGCCGCTCTGCAGTTTTGCTGTAATAATTGGGCGGTATAAGCAGCAATAAATCGGTGTCATCTGTGTCAGTATCACTCATTACAAAAACATTGTTAAATAATTACTTGTTTACAAGCAACTGTTAAATGCTTTTATCTGCAAACAAAAAACCGAGACGCCTGCTAACAACGTCGCTGTTGCTAAGATACGAACTAATGGGCAACGCTGGTAAATTAAAAGCGAATGCAACATCTGGCAGCTCCGAAAAAAATGGCTTGCAATTTAATTTTCAACGAACATGAGCCTAGTGTAATTTATGTTTTAACAAAATTTTCTTTTTTTATTTGAACAAATGGAATAAATTTAAACTTGTATTATATGTAGTGCTTTCCCAGAAATATACCAATGCTGGTGGCAGCTATAATTAACATAATTGCTGCAGCATAAAAGCATTTGCTATGGGCTTGCTGCAATTTGTTCCTTAGTTTGGAAGTTGAGCTTTCTTGATTGTTGAGCTCTTTTTTCAAATAATTACGTTCCTCTTCCAGCTTCTTTAATTTTTTAGCCATTTTTCCAAAGTTGTCCACGACGTTGTCAGATTTTCCACCAGCTTGACGTAAAGAGTCATTTCCATCAGCTTTATCTGCCGGTTTTAGCTCACAACGAAGTTTTGCATTCCAGATGTCCTCAGATGTTATTGTCTTCCAGAAATCGAGTAAATTAGTGTGGTCTGGGTCGACAATGACAGCTGCTTGAACCAAAAACTTGTGGCGAGTTTGAATAAAGTTTGGTTGCATATTGGGCTGCATAAAAATCTCAATGAGCATCGCATCATTCGGCTTAATCACGCTAAAGCTGGGACGTACGTAAAAAAGACGTGGTGAAGTCGTCTTCAATTTAAATGCAACGCAAAAGTCATTTGGATTGCTTATCTTTAATTCCTTTATTATTTGATTATGAAATGGTCCCTCAAACAGCATTACGTCTGCAGGCTGCAGAACCAGCAAATCCTTTGTATTATTCATTTTCGATATGCTTTCCTAGACACAAAAATACTTTTAAGTTTAGCTCTACAATAATACGAATAAGTAGAAATTAAAAAAAAAAATATATGAGCTCACCCAAAAATACACGTACTACTTGACTTCCAATTTTAAAATAAAATAAACGCACACCGAATTGTTCGTTTAGCTTCTCAGAAACGTCAAGTAAAAAGCCAGTGCTGAGTAGAGTTCGAATTGAAAACAAGTGTTGGAATTTATAGCTTGGGAGTAGGTGTGATAGTATTTTAAATATTTTTTTCCTAAGTAATTTTTGAGTAATAGTATTGTGCTTATAATAAAATTGGTATGGTACTTTATAAAATAGCATTTTCGCGGAAATAAAGTGGTTTTAAACTTTCCTAATATTTGTATATTTGTACATTAGTAGAATTTTGAAAAAAAAGTTTTATTTCTGTGTTTTTAAATCATTTATTCTTATGAAAAATGTTGGTAATTGGTATTTTTGACACTAAAGGATAATTTTGTGTTGCCAAGTGGTATTTTGTATTTATATTTTACGGTCACACTGTTTAAAAGCGACTAGAATTGTACTAAACAGCGCATCTGTTTGAAATTTTCTAAATTATAATGAGTGCAGAGTCTCCTCAATCGGCTAAAAGCCAGGAAAAGATTGTAGCCCACTTCCAACAGCTACGTAATGAACAAAGAAACTTGGCTAACAGCCTTAACTCATTGGAAATGGATCTGCGTGAGCACAAGTGAGTCAGGGGCCTCGGCCCACATAACCTCAAACAACAAACATGAATCTAACGCTGCTGCTATATGATTTTATAATTTTGAAAACAGAACTGTGATAGAAACGTTGAAAACCACGGATCCGGACCGCAAGTGCTTTCGACTAATTGGTGGCGTGCTCTGTGAACGTACTGTCAAAGAGTTTCTGCCACAGTTGGAAGAGAACAAAAACTTTATTGAAAAAACCATTACACTAGTCACCGAGGATTTAAGCAAAAAGGGCCAGGAGGTCAACAAATTTAAAGAGGAGAATAATATCAGAATACGTGGCGAACACATTAGCGGCGACGCTCAAAAATCTGCGGAAACGGAGAGCAGCAATTCGAGCAAACCAGAGAATGTTAACGTACTGGTGTCCTAAGGAATGCTACCAAATCGTGCTAACCAAAACAAACGAACGAAGCGTATTCATTGTGTCTGTGTAAAATTTTCTTGCATTAATTGCAACAAAAACACTTATGTTATATGTAATTTTAGCTGTAAGACGCAAATCACAAACACACCCCTCACTCAATCATACTCTCATCACGCCGCCGACTATGAAGAAGAATGCCAACTCGGTCCGACATTTTGCAATTAAATGCTATTTACAAATGAACACGCCAAGCTCTTTTGTTACTATATTATACTATATAAACAAAGTATACAATTTTTTAATGAATGACGCCCTCGCGCTTATAATCCCGCTTGCCACCCGTTTTGCTCAATAGCCGCACATTCGTAATGCAAATATCATGGGAAACGGCCTTGCACATGTCATAAACAGTCAGCGCTGCCACAGATACCGCCGTGAGGGCCTCCATTTCGACGCCAGTTTGTCCACAGCAGCGCACAAGTGCCTGCAAATGCACACTTTGAGATGCTTGTTGTAAAGTGGCCTTTACTTTTACAGATGACAGCGCTATATTGTGGCAGAGTGGTATAAGTTCAGAAGTGCGCTTGGCGCCTAGTATGCCAGCTAATTGGGCCACGGTAAGTACATCTCCTTTGGCCAATTCATTGGCTGCTATCAACGCGGTAAGACGTGCTCCTACCAAAACTGTGGCTTCGGCACACGCAAGTCTTGTGGTCTGGGCTTTATCAGCTACGTCCACCATTTGAGCACGTCCCTGTGCGTTCACATGGGTAAGATTGCTGCAGTAGCGCAGCTGCTGTCGCGGGGCTTTTGTGTTAAGCAGATGTATATGAGAATGATGCAATGGATGCCGTTGGTCTGCAAAAAAGAAATTGGAATGTGTGTCGGCTGCTATCCGCCTATGAGTATCATTGGGCGATTTTCCATCTGCGACAGATTCAGCATGCCTGACAGGAAAAAGGCGCCCATTAATACAAATTTAGCTAAAAATCTAATAGGTACATACCCGCATGTTTTTGCTTCTTGCGCTGCACGGCTGTTGCTATCAAGGCTATCAAATCTTCTTCAGTACAATTGCCTCTTATAGCATCACGTAACGAAAACTCCTTGTTACCGAACAAACAAACTTTGATGTTGCCATCGGCTGTTAGTCTCAGACGATTGCACGTACCACAGAAATGCTCGGTCATGGAGGTTATGAAGCCCATTTGACCCAGAAAACCAGGCACTGCATAGGCCTTCGATGTGTCATTCGGTCCATTGGGTAGTGCCTGAAAATCTGGCCAACGTTGGCGTATTATTTGCAACGTTTCTTGGAAACTTATCAAGCGCTTGGTCTCCCATTTATTGCCAGTAAAGGGCATGTACTCAATAAAACGCACATCCACTGCTCTGTCGCGTGTAAACTCTACAAAATCACAGATTTCATCTTCATTAAAATTCCTCATGAGCACGCAATTTATCTTTGGTTTGTAACCCAACTGTACAGCTAGATCTATTCCGGCTATGACACGCTCCCACCCTTTCCGGCGTGTGATCCTTTCAAAACGCTCCTTACGTAGTGTGTCCAGGCTAATGTTAAGTGAGTCCAGTCCAGCTCTTTGTAGCGGCAGCAAAAGACGTGTTAGCACCAGGCCATTCGTGGTAATGCCCACATGCTCCAGCTTGGGTAAGGTCTTTATGCGCGCAACAATATCTACTATATCACGTCTTACTGTTGGTTCTCCGCCGGTTAAACGTATTTTACGAACACCCTGCTCAACAAAAATACGCGCCAAGTAAAGCACTTCCTCCGTACTAAGCAACTTCGATTTTGGCTGTAATGTAACACCCTCCGCCGGCATGCAATATTCACCTGGAACAAATAATTTCATAACAAAACTCAATCAGTTATCAAGTATCGCTTATCATTAAGTGTGCGCTTATATTAAAAATAGTGGGATAGTGCTAGAACTTACAACGAAGATTACAGCGCTCAGTTAACGAAATTCTTAAATAACTATGATGTCGTCCAAAGCTATCAGTAAGAGGCGGGTACGCATTTTTAGTCTGCCTCGCTGACTTGCCAATTTTCAGTTCATGCAAGAGTGGCGACGGCTCAATTTGTGCCTGAAATAAACACACAATAAAATTATAAACATGAAAACAAATTAATGTTAATTTTTACCTTTGCTGCAGTGCCACCCAACTCATTGTTATTATTGTTGCTTTCCAGTTGTTCACTTTTTTGTAATGTTTTTGTTGCTGTCGCCAAATTATTATGACTAGCTGCTCTGAAACCGGTTAAATACACTTCACGCAAAGCTGCGCAGCTGGAGAGTAGCCAATTTGAGCGCTTCAACAGCAAACCCATTGCAAGTGGGCTAAATTTTCCAAGTATATTTGAGAAATCACAGCTGAGGAAACCGATAGCTAACTTAACCTACAAATTGCTGGGGGCCGAACAAAATACATACATATATGTATATTAAATTACAATTTACTTAACAATCCATTTGATAAGCAAAAATAATAACAACAAAATTGCTTACCCACAACCAGCCCAACCTGTTGAACTTCTAGGTAATTCCACGAAACAAGCGCTATCTTCGACTAACAGCGGCGACGGTTGTTTATGAAATGAAAGAAATGTGCGGAGCTTAAAAGCCTTCGACTCAAAAACAAAACAAACTAATCAGCAAATCTCTATGCTCTTAAAGAGAAAACAGCAGATACAGAGAGCATGTGAGATACTAAAGAGCTTATTTTGGGGCGACGAACTTTAAGTACTCTTCACATATTTTATAGCAGCTATATTATATAGTGGTCGGTTTTTGATTTAATTTAAACAGAATGTTGGAGCACTGCTTATCTGTAATAATCTAATGTTGGCAACGATTTGTTCTCATGGTGTCTAATAACAAGTGTGCCGGCAGTTTTGAAAGGATCGCCTTTGTCTAATTCGAAATTTCTACGTCAAAACATTTTGGTAAAGCCAGTTTAAGCCGTTAATTGGTAAAACTTTACCAGCAGACAAGCATAGAATGCACAAACTAATACCTGAAGAACTATGAGCGATCAACCTAACTCAAATTTTTTTTTAATAACCTTTATTTTAAACTTATTGATCGTCAAACCAGCCGTATCTTGAGATTAAAATAAAGTGCTCGTGAAGACAATAACTTGTATATGATAGTTTAAAAAAGTATCTTCTATTTGTGAAAATATAACAAAGTTCCACAAATCTTCGGTTGAAAGGGGGGTTTCAAAAACACATAATTTGGCATTATCAATTAAATTAAAAAAAATTTTTGAAGGTTTAAAATCATATTTTCTGTCACAAGAGAACCCCCTAAAATCATAAAAAATTTCTTTGCGAGCGATTTTTCTGAATGTTTTTTGTAATTCCTTTTTTGTAAGTCCTCTCTTATATGCCTTATATGCTTTAATTCGCTCAATACTCTTATCTTTTCTCTCTTTTTTTTAAGCTCGTTCCGAGCTTTAGCAAAAACTACACTGTCGGTCTAAATTGTGGGTACACTATAGTTTAAAAAATGTTATTTGGGACGATAGTTGCAGCTTAGTTTGATCCAAAAGAAGTATACAATATTATACATTATTATTAATATTTGATAACTAAATATAAACATTCGCAATTTAATTTGAACAACATTAAATTATATGCAATACATTTTTAGGACTTAAAAGTATTAAATGTACTCGATTACAAAGTGATATTTTATGTATGGGAGTTCTAATCATTATAATACCCTGCAGTCCAAAAATTGACTGGAACGAGTACTTTACATTATTGGTATTGTTTGTAACAGTGTACAGAGAAGACAGCAAATAAGATTCTGTGAATCTTCTGAAATAGGGCATACTATAAAAGAAAGCAGATACATACATATGTATGTATCTATGTGAATCTCATCAAACACTATCAAAAGGATCGGGACGCTTAGCATTGCATATAACGTATGCACATACATGCATTAAGCATACATTATACATATCTATGTAAATGCTTGAAAGATTTCCTAACTTAAAAAGTGTTTAGAGAATTAACATTTGTGTGTTTATGTTTTTATGACGTAGTTAGATTGAGTCTGCTATAAATATAAATGCAGTGTATCCCAAAGTCATGAGATGCTATCCCTTTTTACTGTTTTTGTTTATAAATGCAGGCGATACACACTACCACGAGTATTTTTAAAGGAAGGGCTACTCTATGCTTGGCGCGAAATTCATTTCAGTCTATTTTTTGATGCTGTTTGGATAGGTCGACTGCTGCTGCTCTTAAAGATTTGTTTGGCTCTACGCCGATTCATTTGTTTATTTAAAAGTCTAAATAGTAATATCTTGAGATACATACACACAATACATCCGTCATGCAAAACATACGACGCTGGAATATCAAGAGGTTCTCGCTGCTGCTAAGTGTGGCCCTTCTGCTTTACGTCTTTGTGTTCTCCAGTGGATATCAAAATTATCAAATAGACGGCGTTATCAGTAATACAAAACCGGAAAGGGTTTGGGAATATGTTGCCGATTTCAATAAGATGCGTTTGCTGAATCCAACCATGTAAGTACAGTAGCACATAAGTACAAATACTTGTATGCACAAACGTATGTGTATTTAAATGGATATTTTGCTAGTTTAAATTTCAAAATACTTGCGGATCATGGAAATGCGCATGACTGGCGTTATACAGTGGAATACACAGAGCGGCTATCGCATTGGCCGCATTGGCTTAATACAGCCACGGCTGATTATGTGGTGACTAAAACAATGCCGGGAGTTAAGCCTGCGCTCTTTGCTATAGAATCTAGGCATGAAACCTGCTTTTTCAATGGGTTCTACTGCTGTAAGTTAATTTATGTTTTATATTTCACGATACACTTACAATTACTCTTTTTTGTAGTGCATGCCCTGAGCAAATTCCATTTTAGTGCCGTTGGTGTCGACACGCACGCCAATGAGAAAATACAATATCAGTGTCCGCCTTTACTGAGCAGTGCCTGTCGACGCGAACTTGAATTTCAGAGACGCGCCGTCATGCACAATTTGACCCATATATTTAGTAAAATGCCAAGCAAGTGAAGCTACTTTTTGTCATATGCACAATTCCATTTCAGTTTATTTTCATTTGTTGTTAATAAAAACAAGTTTGTTTTAAACAATTTCATATTGTTAAACTTTAAAACTTAACTAATTTCGCTAAAACTTCATTATTGATTTTGTTGCATCATGCTCTTACAAAATTTAAATATGTATAAACTAAATATGTGGATTAAAATAATGAATCCTTTCTGTAGTTTTTAATTTTTGTTTTTCATTAGATGGTTGCTGCTATCTGATTAGTCAGATGAAATTTGGAAAACAAGTTTTTGTTTTAACTTAATAATTTAAAAAAATTAAATTATTTTGTTTAATTCAAAATTTTTCAACATTCAGTTAAAAGAAAATTTTGTTTAGATTAGACGAGCCAATATCTAACTCCTCAGAAAGCAAAAACATTGTTTTTTGTAGCTTTAAATTTTTTCTCACTCTAGTTTGGCAAATTCTTGTATTACACGTACGAATCGCTTCGTAGTCTTTTTTTCTCAACACTTCTTATTTAAAGAGTTCCAGCCTTTTACGTTTCGTTGGACCGCTGCTGCGCGCGCTGCGAGCTGTCTGGTAGGCTGCGCTTGTCGTCTGCATAACTGGCGTGCTAGGAGCACTCACAGATTCTCCAGAGCTTGGTATAGCTGAAGTGGTTGCACTACCAAACCAGCGAGTCAGCTTGGTAGACTGTGTAGACTTGATACCTTTGGGAGATTTACGCAGTGTAAGCGAAGCTGTGCTGCGACTGGTGCCTGGTTGAAGTTCGTCCTCCTGCTCTTGTGTATTATTGAAGCCCGAACCTACGAAATAACTAGTAATTTTATTCTGAGTACCTCGTAGCTGTTGTTGTTGCTGCTGTTGCACAGGTGAGACGTCTCCCGTGGAGTTTAAACGCAAGCGGCTGCCAAATTCGCCGTTATTGGTTATTTCAAATATGTCGTCCTCCAGTAATGTTCGACGACGTTGCGGTAGAACTTGCTGTTGTGGTTTTTCTATGGGCGGCAAGCTGGGCGGATAAGTGGGCAAGACATTGTTGGAAGTTTGGTTTTCGCGTGGCTCAAACATTTTTTCCAAAATATCCAGACAGGAACGTTGGCTTTTCTTTTTGGACACACTGCTGGCTTGCTGCGTCCTAGCATGATGCTGCTGCATATGCTTCACCTCTGATCCAAAAATTTTAAATCCTTCAAAGGCGTTTGCAGCTGGCTGTGTAGGCGCCAGCTGTGATAAGTCCGAACAATTACTGAAAATATCTGGTGATTTGTAGCGTTCACGTTGCTGTGCTAGCAGCATCCCAAAACTGGATGTGCTGGGCTGCTCATTGTTGGTTGATGTGTTGCGCGTTTTGACGGTTTGTGTGTTTGCACGTTTTCGCTTAAGTGCTCTGGTGCGCCGACTTTGAGTGGAGCAGGACTGCTCCGAGCTCTCGTCATGCGAGCTGGAGATGACCACCACATCACGCTGATTAGATAGGGGTACAAATGCCACCTCGGAATCGCTCAAAAGATTCAATGTAGAATTAAGTAGCATTGGCGTACAGTGAGGCGTGTGGGGTATGCGAAATGCAGGCGCTTCGATGGGGTTCATTTGTGTAAGATTTTCTGGTAACTTTTGGCCACATTGCATGTAGGCATATTCAGAGTTAGTGGATCCAGAGCTTAACAGTTGAGGCGTAGGTGAAATTCGTGTTGGCCTGGCATGGATTTTTTTCTGAGACTCAGCTATCTGCTTTACCTTGTAAGCGGTTTTAGCTGGCGAAGATTTGTCTTTCTTTTGCTTCTTGGCAGCTTTGCTAGTTGTTGGTGATTGAGGGGACTTTAAACTTGTTTTTGCCGGAGAAACTACTTCCAGTTTGAGATGGTCTCTCTTGGACATTGCAGGCTTTGAGGTAGTATTTTTAGCTGCCTCTAGCTTGTCTTCCTTTCGTTGCGTAACCGATTTACTTGTTCGAGGCAATGCTGCCGACTTTAAGGTCGCCACTGGCTGAGAAACTGCTTTCATCGGTGTTAAATCTTTCTTTGGCATCGACTTTGTCTTGGCTGTGCCTTTAGTTAGCCCTAATTTGTTATCCTGCTGCTTTGTGGTTTTGCTGTTTGCAGATGATTCAGCTGATGTCCGTGTTGCCTTAGTACGGGAAGCTGTTTCCATCTTCGGACGGCTTTTTTTGGGCGTCGCATTCTCCTCTTTTTTGCTAGTTTTTGGTGTTGTGTTTGCATCCAATTTGGGTTTTCTTCTAGGTGTAGTCTTATCTATATCCAGCGCAAATGTGGTCATGTATTTGTTGCGCACTTTCGTATCCGCAGAGCGCGTCAGTCTTTGCATGCTGCGTGTTTCCCGGTTATGCACACCTTTAGGTATAATATTAGCCTCTCGTAACAATCGGGGGGTGCGCTCTGAACTATTTTGTTTGCACTTTGATGGTTGCGGTGTTTGTGGACCCGATGACTTGTTTTGCATTTCTGATTTCTCCTTGGCTTCTGGAATTCTTCTATTAAGTATTTTGCTGCTTACTGGCGTGTTTCCTGCCGAACGTGTCGTTCGCATAGGAGTGTTAGATGAGGGTAGCGTTAAAGTTAACTCATTTTGTTCAAGCGCACCGTTGGTTCTTATTTTTCGATTTTTTACGAGTAGACTGCCAGCGGAGAGTGTTCTGCGCGTCACATCAGCAGACTTACGTTTATTTCGTCTTTTTGTGGTATTTTTTGACTGAGGTGTTGCAGGGGGCGTAACAATGTCACAATCATCACTAGAGAGCATCACAACTTCGGGATTTTCATTAGCATGACTCGCAATTGCTTCAGCTGATAGTATTTTTAAAGGCTCCTCTTCTACTTCCGAATCCGACATTTCGAAAATAAGTGGTGACATGGCAATGACTTCCTCGCTATGCTCGGACAGTTTTTCTGGTTCGTCTCGCTTCTGCGCCAACTCACGCTCTATTTTAATACTCATTAAGCATTCCATGATCTCATCAGTGCCAGCTGTGGAGCGTGCATCCGTGGAAGATTCAATAGTTATGCTGCTGAGTGTGCTATTGCTGTTGTTATTTGAAGTCAACCACAGCGATAGATTAGACTTATATTGCTCAAGCGGCACGAGTGGCAAGCATTGCTCAAATTGATGGCGGTAGCGACGCAAACGGTATTCTCTAATAAATTATAAAAGGAGTAATATAAATTGATTATTGGTACAGTTACTTACTTAATGTAATCGCCCAGTATACCACGCTGCTTGTAGTATTCCTCTAGATCAACTTTTTTATTAAATACTTCCTTGGCATCGGGCAAATAGTATTTGTGCTCAAAGCTTCTAAAGCCTTTATATTGGCTCTCAAGTCGTCCGCCCATGCGTAGCACGTTGTATAGCAGTTTTACATCTGACTATAAGAACATTAAGTAAGTATACTCTTTATGTACTCTATAACCGAGTTCTATAACAAATAAGAATGTTTGCCAACTAGAATTTAGTGTGAAAAGTAGGTATAATCTACAAATTAATATATGGAATATCTTTCTGTTCTTAAATCGGCAACGCGTCTGCGAAAACCCACTAAGCTTACAAGTACTGCACACTGCAATAAGATGTTATGTAACTATGTTAATTACTCACCGTTATGTCTACGCTAGAGATCACAAGATTAACTTTGCGTTCGAACTGCTTTATCAGCATGGAAGTGCAAAAATTATTATTTAATGTAAAGCCGCGATGATCGACAATAACATAATCAAATTTTAGCTTACTGAGGTCGCCAATGCTGCGCAATATGCTCCATTTCGCCAAGTAAACGCTATGGGCGGAAGCTGTGGTGTCTGAAAGGATTTTAAGAGTTTAGTTGGCAATAATAACTTTATTACTACATACCATTTGTATTCTGTATAACACAAACGGGCAACTCAGTTAATATGCCAAAGTGAAATTGCCAGCCGACCAGTAATTGATCATCATTCTGCAGCACGATCAGAGTTTTCTTATTCGAACCTAGAGCTCCCAAAAGAGCGACTACAGCTGCACATTTTCCTAGGCCACTTTCATCATTGAGTATGCAAAACTCTTGTTTTGACAGGTGTTCGTAAATAAATCGCACCGCATCTAGTTGGAAACTCTTCAGATATTGAGTGGTATGACTGGTAACGAGCACATTATCGGAGAGCCGTAATTCCGGTGTTTGTTCTGAGACAAAGTGATACATTGCCGTTAGTAAACGTGATGATGCAGGGCCAGGTAGATTGCCACGAGTATGTAAAGCAGCTTGATATAAGAAAATATCACAAACATTGAGAACGCGCCAATAATAAGCTTAGGTCCATCAATATATTCAGGATTAAGGGTGTCCGTGATAGCGTTGTTGTTGTTGTAGATGATATGCATGTGTTTGGATTGTGGTACACCTTATAGAATTTTCATGCGATTAGAATTGCAGTTGGTGAAATTGTTGTTGTTCTTTAAGAGGGCGCCTGGTGTGCAGAAGTAATACGTGGAAGTGCAGGTTGGCGAGGGTAGTAATGCGTATCGACTGAATGCACATTAAATAGTTAAAGATAAGCAATTAATTAATATTAAATAATAATTGAATAACTTAATATTCCCGTGCAGCTATTTTCTATTTTGCATATAACGCTGCTTCTTCTTCCAAAATACTCATTCGAGCAATACTTTGTTGTGTATCACTGGACATTTAAAAATCTTCTTTACAGCACTAGACAAATATAGTCAATGCACAGCGTTCTTTTAAAAATTCATTGGTTTGTAATTCAATATGCGAGCGCCCAAAAAGAGCAAAAGTGCTGCACAGAATAAACATTCTAAGAGTGAGAAATCTTTTCCAATATGTATCAAAAGCGGGTTAGTAACAGCAGCGCTAATTCCACCATCACCGGCTGCCGTGTCAACAACAATCAACACGTGAGTTTATTAAATTTCAAATCGAAATATGTATAGAAAATTAATTATATTGCAGTGCGAAATCAAAAGGACAGACAGCTTTCTTTGATGGAAAACAGTCACCAGTGGCTGTTAAGCAGCGTACAGTTGTAACTCCATGGCGCGACACGTGAGCTAATAGATACATATTGCTTTAATACATATTATTTTTAACACAATGCACTTACAGCGTAGAGTTCATCGAAGTATACGATTGGCTATTTTCAAAATCGACGACACCCTCAAAGCAGCGGCAAGCACTTAGCCGTATGCGTGTTTGGAGTCTGCGGCGGGGCAGTCTCTGCCCAGCTGCTGTACTTGCCACTAGCGTTCTGGTCAAAGCTCAGTTGGAAGACAAACAGGGCAACACAAGCATTCAAACTACATATGCCAGTGCCTTTACACGTTTCTTCAACTTTATGTCGTCCATAATGCAGGGCTACAACATGTCGACAATGTATGAAACAGCTCGGCAGCTGAGCCTGCAATCCTTTATTGTTGATTTGCGGCATTTGTGTGCACACGGGCAGGAATTGCCACCTGCTGAGGTGCTGCGCAATACGTCTGTGTATTGTTTGCAATGGTTGCGTGACTACTATTGGATTCCTCACATTAGCACAATGCGCAACTTAGATGCTGCTAGATTGCGGCCAAAGGATAAAACCCAGTTTGACAATGATGTGACAAGCCTCTTTGAAATGTACGATCTAGCCTTGGAGTGTCATTTGAAAGGTGCTCAAAAACTCAAAGCAGTCAACAAATTAAAATCTAGTGCAGACTTTAACAAAATACGACAATATTTCTCCACGAAGAAATTAAAATCAATACGTGACATACTTGATGCAGTTGTCGATGACCTGAACGCCTCTGTAAAACGCGCAGGTTCGTCAATGAAGGATTTACTTGACATTTACATTGACAGTTTCTTAAAAATGAAGTACTTCTTTGTTGCTGGTCATAAGCACGCACAACACGAGGAGCTAATAGTTGAGGCTTCCCAAGGGCTTTTTCAAATGCTGGCAAAGCAAGGATTCATAGACAATGTGTTTATTGCGCTTTTTAAATTGATTGAAAACACAAAGAAAGATGAAGCAAAGCGCAAAGGCGCCAGCTACTGGGCTTTAAAGTTAGTCGAGACTTTTACAATGTTGAGCAAAATGAAACGAATGTACAAAGAGGAATTGGACCTGGTGAGCAGCCCACAGAAAATAATTATTATTATTATTTCTCACATTGTTGAATTTTTAGAACTCCAAATTTAAAACAACTGACTTTTCTTCGCTTAACACAAGAGTGGTGTCGAAAACCATGCGTACTCTACTTATACACTCTGGAGTGGACCAGCCGTGTACATTAGTGTTTGGTGATAGTTTAAAGAAACCACAAAAATGGGTATTTGAACGTGCATTTATTCAGCAACGTCTGCGTTTCTTAAATAAATATTCGGTGCCCATTATCAAAGGGTAGGGTATTTATTGCTACATTTAAGCTCAGAAATAAGTATGATATATTTGTTTAATTTAGTTTGCTGCCCCTTGCTGATCCAGCATTTACCGAGAGCCAGGTGGCATATCTAATTAGACTATGCAAAACCATTAGTGACGATGATTCTGTGGAAATGCAAACGGACGAAGAGTCAGAACAAAGTTTCGACTTGGATCCTATGGAGCAAATGCTTTCTACCTTGCAAAACGATAAAAAGAGTAGTTTTAATAATTCGGATGGCCCCGTGTTTGGAATTTGGAAGCTTGAGAAGGGTAGGGCAATTTATGGTACGGTATTCGTGATACACATATTTCAAAAATTACATTTTATTCCAGATGATGCTGTTGATTGGTCGAGATGTGCTCTAGGAGTATTGCCATGGAAGAAATAGTTGGGCTTATGCATACTTTATATTATAATTTAAATTAATTGGTTTTTCGCTTTACCCACTTAATTCCAATTTAAATTTTTAGCGAAGCGAGAAATAATTTAAATTTTAAATAAATACTGCTTCTAGCGTAACGCCGAATTTAAAAAATATTTGTTGTTTTTCTTACACTTGCAATTACACAGAATTTACCAACACTTGCTGCTTGGCGTACGTTTTTGTGCAGCACTGGAAAAGACAATCCAAAGTTTGGATTCCAAACAAATATTGCCCCATCTTACTGCAGGAATACTCTTCGATTTTAAACCACTTGATAATTCGGAAAAAATGGAATTCCAACGAAACGATGCAATGCTAATGGAGATATTGACGGAGCGAAAGAGCATAACTGAATTTCTAGATGCCATATTTGGCTTCTTGCGACGCAAGTATGGATTAAAATAGTCTTAGGTGTTCTGTAGCTGAAATTATTATTTATTACCCGTAGCTCGGACTTTTATCATAGAAAGCATGATGCATTTGACAAAATAGGGTTTCCAAAAGGCATGCGCGAGCAATTAGTGTTTAGCGCTATGCAACGCTATGATCCCGACTCTTTTGTGAATGCTATGAGTACAACAAGCTCTGTAAGGGACAATGACGATTTTGTTCCACCTGCTGTAGAAGAAATTACGCTTGAAACTGAAGAGCAGCAGACTAGCAATGTTATGACCGACATAAACCTAAAAGCTCCGAACACAACCATTCAAAAGACTGAGATGCGTTTTGCACCTAGTGACTACAAAAATGGCGCGGCATTTGAGGAACATTGCTGGTCACAAACTCTGAAGGACTTGGAAGTGCACGTACACTTACCACCTAATCTTACAAGCTCAAAACAATTGTGCGTTGATATTGGAGCACAGCGACTTAAAATAAGTAGTAAGATTGCGTCAAATCAAGTGATTCTAGAAGGAGTGCTTAGCCAACGTATACGACACAATGAAGCTGTTTGGACTGTAGATCGAAACATGTTGCTCATTAGTTGTGGTAAATTGCCTTGAAAACTGCAATTAATGCTTTTGGGAAGCCATTAGCTATTGCAAATGCAGTTGGTGTATAAACTCTAGAGTTGTTTTTTATGCTTTTGCATTAATTACAGATAAAACTAAGGAACTTTTATGGGACCGCCTGTTTGAGTCAGATGCCGAAATTGATGTGAAAAAACTAAACTGTGAACGTTATTTAGACGAATATCCACAAAACACACAAATGGAAATAGAAAAGCTGTGTTTGCAGCAAGTGGCTGCCGATCAGCAAAATAAAGAAACTATACCACCCCCTGCAAATACAGAACAAGCTAAAATACTAGATCGCTTGCGCACGGCTTGGGATGCAGATGGCTCTCCATTCAAAGGACAACCATTCGATCCTTCGGTGATACAAATGAGTTAATTATTAAATCATTTCATTCATTCCACTGGTAAACGTTCATTCATCGGTGGTACAAAAAATTGAATTATTCAGGCGTGCTCCGGAATCAGAAAAATTCAATCCGAACAATTTTATTCGGATTCGGATTTGCGTGCTCTGGAATCAGAATTTTTTGTCGATAATTTCCTTATTTATTTTCGATACATTTGTAAATTTCCCTCGTTATTATCGATAAATTCAAATATGTTGTGGTGTAACCAGCTGACTGCTTTTTGTTAAAAATTGTAAACATTGCAAAAATTCCATTTATTTCTCAATTGCTTGTTTTGAAGCCAAAAGAAGGCGTAAAATAATGAAAGAATCATGTCCTACTCGCGGCTTTTTGTTTTCCACTTCAATAAATATAATTTTTTAGCATTTAATTCTTTTGATTATACGTATGTACATATATGTAGTTACATTGAGTTTGTTGGCGCGTAATGTTTTTTGTTTGATACAAAACAGCTGACATGGCTGCCGTAGTTGTGCACCTTTTTATTAGTACATGTTGTTTTCATTTCATTTTCATTTTATATAGCTAGTTATTTATTATTTTATTGTTTAAATAAAATTTCACAAAAATATTAATTTAGCAACAATGTTTATTAAATTTAAACACGATTTAACTATTTTTGTTACAAGGGAAATTTTATTTGTGTAACGCGCGAACCCTGTCGCATTTATCGGCCATGTGTGCATGTTTGATACACACACATGTACAAACAAAACGAAAATTCGTTTTGGCTTGTGCATGCTATTTTTGGGTAGTGTCAAGAAAAAAAATATTAAAAATAGTTAGCAGCTAATATGCAAATTAAAGTTAGCATAAATAGAATCTAAGAATATCAAGGCATATATAAAAAATTACTTCAATATAAAATTTGTGCTTTTTTAATACTATTTTGACGATTCGGTTTCATTCCACTTGCAACAAAGCAGTCGGTTTCAAAGCACATACAAAATTCGGATTGGTGGAAATGGGAGCATCAAACATTCGGATTCAAAACGAATCCGCATAAATTATTCTGATTCGGATACCGGAGCACGCCTGATAATATTTATTGAAATACTATAAAATATACGTTTTGTGGTCGTATAAAAAGAAATTATCTTATGTTGTTTAAAATCTAAAAACCAATTTCTGACATTCAATCGTGTGCGAAATGAGAAGTATCTTATTTGAGAAGAAAAATTAGCAGAACCAGTGTTATTTGCGCTTTTATTGCGATTTTAATTCGTGCTTCTTTCGCTGCAACTGCTTTCTTTGATAGGCAACGTCCTTCTGATCTGTGGACCAAGCGAGGTACATATATGTTGTTAGCAGCACAGCAAGCAAAAGGCGATCAAAGCTCATCACATTGGTGGCGAATAAAATGACTGAGAAACCAAAAAAGGAAGGATGGCGTACGTGTGCGTAAAGATTGCGCAGTTCCACCGATTTGTAGAGTATCGGATGCGAGTATTGCTTAAGGTTATAGTAGGCTTGCTTGATGCCCAACAATTCTGGTAGATCCATTATTATGCTGCCGCCATATATGACTATCCAACATATAGCATGTGTAATGACAAATAGCCACCAAAGCGCCGGGCTCTCTTCAACATTGATTTGCCAGAGCACAATCGATTGAGCGGGCAGCCAGTTCTGCAGCAAATACTGTAAACGAAATGTGGAGTTTCTAAATATAGATACGCAATTTGAATTTTCAGTTGTTTGATTTTACGCACATGTAAACACATCGATGACGTCAGGCTATAAATAGTTCGCTCCGCTGCGGCCAAACCCAATTTATGCAATACAGTTTTTACCAGATCAGATGCAGTAAAGCTATGCTGGAATACAAATGCAATTATGTATAGTGTGTCGAAAACAATTGGACCATATGCTGTTTCGAGACGTGATTGATTATCCAGCAGATTAAAGATCCAGGTGTGAGCCTTGGAAACGGAGCGTGGTGTCGATAGAAACAGCATTAACTTGCCAACGACATAAAAGGTGTATCCAAATGTCGCCACAGATACGAGCATAACAATTATTTTTTTTAAAGAAGCCATTTTTAATTATTTTACTAATGCAAACTTTAGAGTATGCTTTGAATAAAATGTAAACAAAATAAATTGTCTTCTTCCTTCCAAATTGGCAGTCACATTTGGCACACGAAAGCAGTGCTGTAAAAGCAAAAAAAACTTAAATTGGGGACCTGGCAAACGGCAAAGAGTTTTGACAAAATTCAAGGTAAATTTTAACATTTATATATTTCGCTAGTCGAAAGTTTAAATAAAAACTTAAGAAATTACATGACACCTTGTAACTTTATAAAGAATATGATAGGTAAATAAAACTATTGTTATACATTTTTTTTAGCAAAATTTTACCATGAAAAATGCAAAAGAAGAAAAGCAGGATCTTGACCTTAATAGCGAATTTGAGCAAGATATCATGAAGCTGGAACAAGCAATGTGCGATATGCAATATCTAGAAAGGTCACTGGCTACTGAGTGGATCAATAAATTAAAAAAGGCAAAAAAAATACCCCATGAGGAACGAGCGCGTGATGCTATTTTAAGTCAAATACTTAGAGGCATAGACAACAATGTGTTCGCTCAAGAACCTTTTAACAAACCACCACCCGCAGGCGATTTGGCAACTATAAATGCAGCATTAGTACTATTCTTTATTTTTATGTTATTTCGCAATGTTGTTATATTTTCTCCTATAGAATTCTTTTAAAAATACTGACGGAAATGGCCCAAATGAACAAGATAATCAAAGATATTTGAAAGAACTATTGAACAGCGCTTACGATAATGGTGATTTCCTAACCCAATTGCCTGTGCCACGTGATGGAGCTTTCTTTGTGTTGCACTTACGTCCCAATTTATAAAAAAAAATCAATTACTATTATTTAAATTTGAATAAAAGTGTCTAGCTGTAACAGTCAGTGTGCCTTATATTGTGAATAGTGGTTTGGTACGCGCAACAGCTGTGTATACGTGTCCATTGAATGGCAACAACACTAGCACGGCTTTACTTCGTACAACTGACGTCAACAATTTTAATTTTGATTTCATTTTAATAGTTTACAAAAATGTTTACGCTTTGGACGCTGATTGAGGCCTCGTTGTTATGCCTAAATGCTGTATGCATATTGCACGAAGAGCGGTTTCTGGCCAAGTGTAAGTTTTGGTGGCATAATTAAAGCCGGGCCCTTTTTTCAACTATTATTATTTTCGCAGTTGGCTGGGGTAGACAGGCTGGGCAACAAGATTTTGGTGTACCAACGGCCAAAGATCAAATACTCAATCTCATACGTTCTATACGCACAGTAGCCAAAAGTAAGAATACGCATTTGACTTGTATTTTTTAACACTAAAGCAATAACTTTTTTATTTCAGTTCCGCTGATATTTCTGAATATAATAGCAATTTTGTTTAAACTATTGCTTGGATAATTGATATAAGATATAATGTAATAAACGTATACTAAATGGGTTTTTATAATTACAATCTAAATGGAAATTATTGTGCTGCAGTTGTGGACGCAGATGACTTGCGTTGCAACACGCACCTGACGCGGTTTTCTAGTGCTATGCTGTAAGCATCTAGTTTGTATGCGGCTGCTTCCAATTTATCCACTGTATCGGATATTTCATCAATTTGCTGCATGAGTGGCACCAATTGCTGGAACTTCAGGCTTAGCTCATTGGTGGATACACTAAGGTTCTCGGCTATTTGACGCATGTCCGAGTACTTTCCAATGGTGGCTTTATTCATCTCCTCCAACAATTTATAGTCCTCAAGTGGTGCATTTAACTCCTGTGTAATATAATCTTCCGTTTTTTTAAACATATTAGTTGCCAACTTGCTGAGATTGGGATCGTGTGCATCCATTGCTTCAAAGCTAGAGGTACTGGTCGATAATGTGGGACCTCGAAGTGGCGAATCAAGCAGCGGATTATGTGCCTGGTTTTGCAAGCCGCTTATAGTTGGCTGCTGTTCCTTGTCCATAATCAAATTTTTAATTGAGAAATTTTTTAGAATGGAACCGTATGATTAAGAGTTGAAGTGTCGTAAACAGCTGTTACACGCGTAACATGGTGAATGGTGAAATTTTTGTGTACACTTGCCTGCGAATGTTCAAAATGATAACTGAAATCTTTATTTGTTTTACACTCGCTCATTTACTTCTAGTACTAATCGCAGTGCTTAATAGGTAGCTTCATTTTGTGCTGTATAATGGCCTTGCAAAAAAATGAGGAACTAAAGCTCAAACATCTTTTCGATGGTAGCGATTTAAATGTGTATGAATCGACTATATTGAATTTTGGCGTTGGCGCACCAGGCACGGATCTTCTAGAGCCTTGCTGCGACATCTTTCAGCAGGCTACAACGCATCGCTTGGTAAATATTATGTTTTAATTTTTGATCGAATGATCTTTATACAACATTCTAGAAATATGAAAAAGAGGCCAACCTTTCCCTGCTTTTTCAATACGGACCACCAAGTGGTGGTTATGATGTGCGCCATCAGATTGCAAAATATTTCAGCTTAAAGTACGACACCGCAATGAATGGGTATGTTTGGTTTGTGGTCTTTAATTGTTTATTTCTATTTGCGTCAACGAATCGTACTTAATCTTTTGATTAAATTATGTGTTCTAAATGTGGTTACTATTTACAGTGAAGACTTAATAATCACAACTGGTGCTACCCAGGGCTTACATTTTGTTCTGTCCACGCTGGTTGACTTTAATGGCTACATTTTTGTTGATGAGTTCACCTATATGATAGCCTTGGACTGTATTAAACAATTCACCACTTTGACTATTGTGCCAGGTTAATCGCCAAGCACTTGCATAAAATTCTTACTACAGTGCATTTTTATGTTTTCAGTTAAACTTAATGATGATGGCGTTGATCTGAAAGATCTTGAAGCTAAAGTAAGCTCTAATAGTTTTACCAGTAAAACCAAAGAATTTTGGGGCATTTACTATACAATACCTACATATCACAATCCTACCGGCATACTCTTTTCACCAGGTAAGTATGAAAGTGGACTAGAGTAGTATTGTATGAGTTGTTAACTTGTTAGTTTTAAGGTATGTATATTTAATTTTAATATAATTATCATACTTTATATAGCGGTTTGCCGTGGCATTGTACAATTGGCGAGGAAGTATAACTTTCTGGTTTTGTGCGATGATGTCTATAACGTATTGAAATACGAGGAAGAGGTTGTGTCAACACATTCGCGCTTGTTGAGCTACGATGCTCGCACAGATGAAGACTTCAAAGGGAATGTCATATCCAATGGAAGTTTCTCAAAAATTGTTGGTCCTGGCGTGCGCATGGGTTGGTTAGAGGTTCCACCACGTCTTAAAGTATTACTAGATCGCAGCGGCATTATTCATAGTGGAGGTTGCTTTAACAATTATACATCAGGAATACTGAGCAGCCTTTTTGAACTAGAGCTAGCCCAGGCGCATATCTCACGCTGTTATGAGGCCTATAAGGAGCGCATGTTTGCCACAATATCAATCTTAAAAGAAAAATTACCTAATGGTTGCGGTATGATAGTGCCAAAGGGCGGGTATTTTATTTGGATACGCTTACCAAATAATATCAATGCGTCAAAGTTTCTCAAGTACAGCTTGGAACATGAAAAAATATTCTTTATACCAGGAACACGTTTTTCTCTTGAGGCAGACAAGGGCGAACAAAACTTTCGCTTATCTATAGCCTTTCATACCAAAGACAAATTGGTGGACGGCGTTGAGCGTCTATGCCATGCTTTAAAAGACTACATTAAAACTTTATAATTACTTTTTTTTTTTTCATAATATGGCAAAAATGTATTTTATATGCTTATGAAGAAATGCCTTAAAACTAAACTAAACAAGTTGCTAATATTTATATTGATACATAATATAATATACATACAAACATTTTTGGGCACACTGTTTAAAAATATCACAAATCTGATAGATTTATACAAAATATTTTACTTTTACATAAATTATGTTATATTAGTGCTTTATACAAATATTTATTTTTTTTGGCCCATTTGTCATACATACATACATGTATGTACATATGTACGTGCTGAGAATGTTTACTGGATTTGCTAGCTTTTCATTGTTCATATTATAAAATCATAATACTTTGCTCGTATAAATAATATAACTAATTATTGGAATGCGTGGCGGCTATATAGTTTAACAAGATGCAGATATCTAACAAAAAATTCAACTGTAACAACAAATTATTCTGTAAACGTGATGACAATCTCCTTAAGTGATGTGTACGTGCCAATAACAAGTCCCAGAACTCCAACAATGATCAACACAAAGTTGCCTACAAGAGAACAAAATAATAATATATTAGTTCTTGTGATTCACGTTAAACATTTTTTTTTATAATACTTACTTAAAAGTAGCCAGACCTTGGCTAAGCCCTTGGTGTAGTACCAATGTGTGCAGATTTGTATAAGTGCAGGGAAGGCCAATCCGAGGGCGGACAAACATAGCGCTCCAAAAAGTGATATAAACAGCTCCAGATTAGGTATTGCGACGGCAAGCAAGACTATAAAGAACAAGAATTTGATATAGTATGCTTCATAGTAAAACATTGAGTATTTGGTAACTTACATGTAACCAAGACGAGACCTGTGCGTACTGCATACTCCCAGAAAAGCTTGTTGCGCTGTTCGCCCAATCTTTTGCCAACATAATCGTTCCAGGTAATATCAATGGCCACATAGCAAGCCAAACCATGTGTTATGTAGATGGCAAAAGCCAGCATACCCTTAACACACTGAGCCAAACTGAAAAGATTCAAAGGCTATAGAAAATACAATATCTTAAATGGCTCAACTATACTTACATTTCATGAGGAGGCAGATTCAGCGTTATGGAACCCAGCACATCTTTGCCGTAGTTCAGGTAGCCAAACAGACCCATGCCCACATAGAGAAACACAATCAGTATCATGGAAACATTAAGCACACCACAGCTGCCTCCAAATTTCTTGGGCGTTTTCATTTCATTCTCCAGCGGCAATATGACACCTATAGCTTCCAAGGCAAACAAGACTGTGCCAAAGAAGAGCGGAAAGTCCTGAGCCTTACCAAATGCCTCCTTACCTTCCGTGGTTACAGGTTCACGAAAGATATAATAGCAAATAATAGCAAAGGATACCAAAGTAATAGCATTGGCCAGCGTAGAGAATGGTGCCAGATACTTAAGATTGCGCACCCAATTGATGAGTATCAGCGGCAAAAGTATAATGATCATGCACAGGCGCACATCAATGTTAGTCTCATAGACGGCATCCACAATGGACTTTATATTGGAAGCCACAAACACAACATAGACACAGCATGTGCCCAGCTGATAGACCAACAAAAATGTGTTTACCACAGTGCCAATGTAAGGAGCACAACTACTGAAGAATTTCGGACCCTCATTCAATGCATTCTCGGCAACAGCTGGATAGTTCATGCTTGGTATCTGTAAGGTAAGGTATGGTTAGTGAGGGAATAAAATCAATCTTGTAAAGCTAACATTATTGTGCCAAAGTTTATATAGCCCAATAAATTGGTTTTAGCAAAACGTAAGCTTTGAGCTAACAAAACAGAATCAAAAAAAATATTATTTCTAAAAACGAGATTTTACTAGGACATTATTGGAAAGTACCCTGCTTGTCAGTTCCCTGGAAGAAACAGATACTACGTGTGTCATCAATAAACAAACTTTGTGGTTACTCTGAAAATGTTTGAACTATCGAGTATTTTAGATCTTCAGTATAATATGATCGCCAAACAAAAACAAATCAAAACCTACAATTAAGACCTACAATTAAATTCATTTAGATAATTTTGTTGATTCTGCCCTTTTAAAAGTTACACTTTAAGTAACTAACTTCTTCGGTTCCTGCATACTTGGTATAGTTTAGACTTTTGGACAAAATGTATTTTATTGACGGTTGTGTTTGAGCATAGAAATCCATTCTTAATAAAAAGATACAGCTACAGTTTCCGTTGTATTTATTTCGTATATCTTTATTTCGATTTATTTTTCTTGTTTCTTGAACCGGAAATCAACGCCAGATGAGCTTCGGCGTATACGGAACCGTAAATAAAAACCAGTCAAAATTAATTTTTTAATATTTCAACGGTGTACAGATGTTCAGTTTACTTACTTTTTTGCGTCGACACAGCTCCAGCTCGGCCTTGATCAGTTGATGTATGCAATATGTGCATATGAAACCAATAATAATGGTACCAATGGAGCCGGTGACATAGCCAGCATTTCTAAAAGCATTGGGCATGGCCAAAATGCCCGTGCCCAGGGAGCCTTTTAGCAGATGGAAAAGTGTTTCATAATTGCTGCAAGATATTCACGTGAGTCAAGTTAAATTTGACATTTTCTTAAGCTTTTCACTTACGTGGTGGGATGCTCCACTTCACGATGTTCATAAGGATTATAGTCCGGATCCTTGGCGATTATGGCTGCCTTATTAATTCCGTGCTCGACATGATCCAGTTTGTACTTGTTATTGGTGGCTGGCTTTTTAATGTCAACATGTTCGCTAACAAAGGCCGGATTGCTATGGCCATTCCGACTCATGGCTGTAGGGTATACAAAAAAAAAGAAAATACGTTTTTACTAGTGCAAAAAATGGAATGTCACGATGAAGCACAGTGTGTCGAACGTCAATGAACAACACTTATTTGAACAGCACAGAGCGGTTAGTGCCGGGACAATTCATTTAATCAAAAGCGAAAATATCCCTAGTACGCTGTTACCCTAAAATAATCTTAGCATATGTATAACAATGTATGTGTGGATGGATCAGTGGCGTAGATATGGCAACCCCCTTATGGATCAATCTTTCATTAGTCTTTAAAAGTTATTAATACAGTGGAATATTGTTAACGCTTATAGGGAGGGGATCTACAACTCATCTTTAAGTTACATATTCAAGTTATATTATTTCAAAAAAATCTAGCTGGTTAAGAAACAACAAAGTTGTATGATTTTTAAACCGTGTCAAATTGTTTGTTAAAAAAAAATTACAAAAAATTTTATACGCTGCCTTATTTTTTTCGATTTAAATAATTTTTAAAAATTCCTTTTTTATTTATTTATTTTTTTTTTTAATTAAAATTTTATTATTTTTTAGGTTTGTTGTTTTTATCATTTATATGTCACTTTGTGCACCGATTTCAAAACATAAAATGAAAATATTGCTGGATAAGGTACTGAAAACCCACACATTTTCTTTAAAAAAATAGGAAATTTTCTTATTTTTTTAAGTATGTTCCTTAAATATGTGAATCATAATTTTTTTTAAAGACGTGTTTTTATACGTTCTACGTTAAATGAAAAAATGTAGAATTTTTTATATTGCGAATGATTAATTTGATTTGATTCTTTGTGTTGAATGTAAACCCATATATTTTTATTAAAGTTGTTTAATGTACAAATTTTTATATTTACATTTACGTACAAAATAATTCAATTTTTTTCATCATGTAAACATGAAGTACATGTTTTATTAAGTATTTTATAAAAATGTTTTGAAATTTTTGCCATCTTTTTTTTTCAAACATTTTTCTAAAAAACCTTAAAAAAATTTTGTTTTACTTTTTTTTAAATTGTTTAATATTTATGTAATATTTAAAAACAAATTTTTTTATGTGTTGGTAAACAAAAATTTAAATATTTTTTTTTTAAGTGCCCTGTTGTTAAAAAAATAAAAGTGGTTCAAAAATATTTAGTAGTTTAGTCACTTTTAAATAAAAAGAAAAACACTTTTCTTAAATTAAGCCGTACCTTGTGGTTTAAAAACTGAAATTTTGAGAAACATTTTTTTTTGGCCCTATGCTTCGAATTGCATCATTACTTTTCAAAAATCGCTGGGGGCAAATAAATATCTTTTTTGCAATGTGGTGGTACATGGTATCCCAAAGTCGTCCGGGCCCGACTTTAACGACTTTTAAATTAATTGCTTCTAATTGGGTGCTTGTAATTTGTAATAAAGTAAGTCGGGGCAAAATAAGTGAAGCGATTATTATTATGTAAAAATCTTAAAAACCCAAAGGTTTGATTTGAAAAATTATCTGCTTCAATTATTTTCGCTCATCATTTTGCAAAATAAAATAAAATAAATATGCAGCTGAAATTTGCATAACGATTTAAAATATTTGGGCTTATTATACTTGTATTTAAAATATTCAGTTTAAAAAATTAAGTTTTCAAGACAAACATTTTTTAGCCTTATCTAGTTTTTGAAAATTGTTGTGGTACTTTTTTGTTATCGCGTATCCCCCTATTGAAACGAGCTATCTACGTCACTTGTGTGGATCATCTGTTATTGTCGTCTGCACATTTAGCGTGTCATTATTTAATTGTTGGCACTCTTGATATGCTACAAGTACTAGATACTATGGGCTGGCTTACTGCTTGCCGCAACAAGTGCGTTCACTTATGTATAGATATAAGTATCTACTAGATACATATTATATAGGAAGCATCATGCAGCTAAGCAATCTTTTTGTGCTGAAAATAGTTGCTTAAAATTGCACTGCTGACATATTTTTAAATTGAAATCACAGCAGACAGATAGAAAGATAAAATGCTACAATAAAACATTGCTGACAATGTCAAGTTCAATGCAAGTGGCCCACATGCAAACGTTGCCCAACCAAACCAGAGCCAAACCAAATGTATGTAGTAAATGTAAATTGTATCGCACAGTTTGTCAGCGTCATCAACATCATGAATAAAAAAAAATATATATAAAAAAAAAAATAAATAAACGTGATAAAATTTTGTAATTGCAGCCAATTTTACTGTCACTGTTTTTGGAATTTGTTGTGGTTTTCATTTAACTTTTTTTTTATTAGCTGTTACCCTTTTATGCGTGATTCGCTTAAATTGTGTTATTTTTTTTCGAGACCACAATTATTTATATCTTAATTGGAAAATACGACTACACGTATTCTAGATGTGCATATAACATACAAAATTTGACATTTTATTGTCATCATTAGGTAACATAATAAGTAGTTAAGATCTAGTTAAGATAGTCTGTTTAGGCAATGAGTGGAAATTTTGACAAAAAATAGATGTTCTTAGAAACATTCTTATATATGAATAGTGAATCATGTGCATAGAAAGATAATAATTTTTATTGTGCATTTTTAGTGGTTAGTGAACATTATGTGTTTGATTGCATTTGCTTTGTATTATTTCTTTAGTTTTTACTAGTTACTTATTTTAGTATATAAACTTTACGAAATAGGTATAGGCAGAAAAGCTAAGTTTATTTGTTAATACTTTAGTATCTTTAAGAAAAATATATGGGCGAAAATAAGTCAAGCGGATTACTTATTATATCAAACTCTTCGATTTTGATGAGTTTTACATATTTATGTATATGCCAATATATGCGTGATGCGCATTTTTTTTCTTCTCAAAGTTCAGATTATTTATCAAATCATGTATAATAGAATATTTCAGTGGACTTTTCTTTGACGAGACATAACTCTTTTTAACTTTCAAAATAGCTTAAACAAAAAAATATATGTATTTGGGTATGTACTAGCGGCCTCGATAGCCTAGCGGCAGTGCACTAGACTATCATCCCAGAGGTTGTGGGTTCGAATCCCAAGTAAAGCATTGTTCTACATTTCCCTAATTTTTCCTCTATTCTATATCATTATCACTTAGTCCCATTATCGGTTTCAAAACGGGTCTGTTCTTGGCCTAAGTGGTTTGGGACGCCCTTACTTTACTTTTTTTGATTAGATACATTTTGTATATACATATATAGGTATATACTATATGTATATGCCTAAATATAATAATAACATATATGTTATTAATTACTCAATATATAATCGAAATTTGAAATCACATATTTAAAACTCATTATAATCGAAAAGATCGATTTGAAAAGTGATCAGCTTCATATATTTTCGCCCATATATAAAACTAGTGATACCATGAAGGATGAAACCCATGTAACATTTTACTTATTGCAATGTGTCATACGATTTGGACTCGGAGCTGTTTGAGCTTAAAACCTGTCCCTTATACTTATTGATAGATTAACTTCTTTGCAAAATGGTGTGTTTTTTTATACAAGTGAAAGTGTATCCTTGGGAAGTTTAAAATTCAAAACATGTATAAAAAGAGGATGGCAAATTAAAGCTTCATTGAAGCAACAGAAGAAATCTTGATTAAAGTAAATATAAAAAAAATGGCTCTTAGTTCTTCTAACTAACTTAACATTTCTGCAAGCCGAACGGCAAGCAAAAACAGATTATTTTTAAAAATTTTTAGAATTTAGAAAATTAAAAGTTTTGAAAAAGACCAAAAGTATATAAAATCAAAAGTTAAGTAAGACTAAAAGAATAATATTGAACAGCTATTAAATAAAAGACTTCAAGGCCTTACTTAAAACTAAGATTGTAAGACGGCGAATAATCAGGTTACAAAGCTAAAAAATCATATTTTTGTGAAAATAGCGTATGTTTTAGCAGCATCTTTATTTATCACGATATGTATTATTATTTTTTTCAATAAGTTATTAATATTGAAGCCAAAACTGTTATTTTGAAAAATAGTATAATAATTAATACAATACAAATTTTGTAATGGAAATTTGAGTAACGTCACACCAGATACAAAGGCAAGAAGAGGCGATTTTTTGGGATAACTACAAGTAACAAAATTAAATCAACAAATTTTTTTGTAACGTCACGCCAAGCGTATTTTTGCTTATGTCTTTGGATTGATAAAATCGATACCTAACTGTTACGTAAGTGTGTAAATTTTTTAAAAACAACTTCTACGTTTCTTTTGTCATTGTAACGTCACGTCAAAATAGAAAAAACTGAATTTTAAGGCATTTAATGTGAACTAAGAATATTTAAAAAAAAAAAAAAACTCTGAAATTCAGTTGATGAGAAAATGCTTTTATATTTTACATCATACAATACTTTATATATAAGTTCTTTCGTTTTATTAGAATACATTACTTCATATATCACATCTTCGCATAATTAACGATCAATTGGTTCATGCTTGTTGCATTCTCACCTATTTAACTATTTATACAAAGTCTGCCTTATGCATACATAATCTCAAGTACATCAACTTTGATCTGTTGTGGTAGTAATAAGTTAAAACAAGCCGTCATATGGCAGAATAAATAATGAAGTGCAAGTTATGCGGAAGTCATTAAGTTGAAGCTGAGATGATGTTTGAGAAAATTCTGTAGATTTTTTTTTAATAATACAAGTGCCTTTTGGGTAATGAATTTTAAATGTATTTCATTCTTAAACAAATGATATACAACATTAACAGCTCACACATAAAATGCATGCAGTATGAATATTTAATCAATTAAAAAATGTTAATAAAACCTTCAAGAAATGTTTTATTACGGGGTAAAGCGTACTTGACCTGAGTAAAAACCCAAGCACTTTAAATTTTTTATAATAAGCCGCTTTTTTTTTTTTTATAAGTCACTTGGAAGGATTGAATGTGTGCACTGCAGCTGATAATGTTTGGTATATGATCTGATAATCTTATCGGGCTTGTACCAAAATCTTATTAAAAATTTATACGTTTAGCGTTTATACGTTTGTGACCAACGTCACAATCTGGTTTATTATCAAAAACCCATAAAATGTACAATTTCTGTGGTATGCGTTGGAATTGATTTGGCCAAAATTAATAAATGCATAAAATAAAAACAAAATATGCCATAGTTTATAATATTAATGAGCCTAAGCTAGTGATTTTAACCGGTTAAAACCGAAAATGCAGATTTATCCACATATAAATATATTTTTTTTTTGGCAAAAAAAGAAAGATAATAAATACAACCCAAGGGCAAAAGTATACAAACAAATTGAATAATTAAAACTAGACAAATTACAAACTTTTGCGTATTTTCTTATGCAAATTAACCAAAAAAATAGACAAATAAATAAGTCCAGCATTTTTTGAGCCACAAACATTGCATACCAAAAAAGCGAAATCGCGGCCAAATCGCTGACGTTGACGCGTGCGTTTCGGGCACGTGAAAAACAGCGCAGTCGCAGCAGCAGTAGCGCAGCACGCGACTTTTTTGTGTGTGATTTGTTTGACGTCTGGCAACGCGTCGCGACGCGTCACTGACGAGTTCAATGCGCCAAGGTGGCCGGCCTCAGCACAGCAGCTTTAAGCCGTTTTATGAATTAAAAATCAATTGTGCTGGATTTATTGGTAATACTTAATTTAAACGAGGGAAGTTTAATAAGTAGCGATTTTTATAAGTTTCACCTGTTGCTTGAAAGCAGACATCTTTATGAATTTCGACGAAAATGGGAAAAAGTTAATTTCTTGTGCTCATCAAGCTTTATTCTTAGGCATATAATGGCTTGATAAATATTCCGTGCGCAAATAAGTAAGTTCCTTTCTTTTTTTTATAGTTCACTGTCATTTCAAAGCCCAAGTCAGCGCCAACGAAAAATTGCCCAATAGTTTTTATCCTTCACTAAATTCTTTAAAAGGCAGTATTGCATAACACAGTCATTATTTTAGTGTTGTGGGTACACAAGGGTTTTGTTAACTATAAAGTGCCACCAAAAGGCATGACGATATATGGCATTATTTACTGGTCACAGCTGGCAACACTCGATAAAGCCCTCTTATGGCGTTTACTGCAAAATTCTTTGAATGCTTGGCTTATGAAGAAAGTGGCCAAGAACTTTTGGACTTTTTTTTTTTTTATTGAAAGGTTGTGAATAAAATTTCCTGATTTTTTGAATTAAGGGTTACATATATAAGTAAATTAGAGTAGAAGTAAATTTAAAGTTACTGTTCTCAATCGAAAGGCAAGTATAAATACGACTTCCAATTAAGTTTATAATAAAGCTGTCTTTCTGGATAACATTAGCCATGTTATAAACTATTCATAGGGTTGCATAACCTTGAGAATTTCCTCCTTAGTCTCTTAAACTGAATTGGGCATGTATAAGACAGGATGGGTCTGATCAGATTTAGTCACATTAGCATAAGTATGCCAGTTCGCACAAAGGAGATAAAATTCCAAAAAATAATTTTGGGCAATCGGGAAATAAAAGTGCGTTAAGCAGCTGAGGATGCAGGCCTTTCAATTGAGCGTGTTCATTACAAAAAAGTTATCCACGTACTAGTAGGCGGATGAATAGCTTACACTGGCCCATAGGCGAAACTGTGGGACCATTTCAAGGATTATTTGGCATTGCTCAACCGCAATCCAAATGAGTTTTTGCGTTTTTTTTAACAGTGTGCGAGACTTGTGCCTCTCAGAACACACCAAACTACTACTCAGGGTAGACTTGCAGCAAAGAAGGCAGATTTCCATGACAATAATGCGTTTTTAATGGGGCTGGGAACTAACACTCCAATTATTAAATCAAAGAAAATACTAAGCTATTTATCAAAAAGTTACTGACTCATCAAACTGCCCTCGTATCAATATAGCAATCTATCAATGATTGACTAGACTCGTCTAAACTTGCGCCAACTGGTTGAGTTTGGCTACAGCAACAAAAAGAATGTTTGCTTCAAGTGGTTCACCTTGGGCTGCCTCCATTGTATTTTTGTTGTTTTTTTTTTTTGGAATTTAAGTGCATTTGAAATTATAATTTTAGTTCTTAAAATTTTAATTGTATTAATATGTGAGAAGTAAGAGCAATAGAAACGATTATTATTGCACTGCTTAACACATTATAAAATTTGTTAAAAGCTTCAAAACAATGTAAAACTGTTACTTTATCATATAGATATAAATACTTGTACCTACATGCATCATAAAACATTTGGATTGGATATACTTTACAGGCTTTAACGAGATAGTAAAACCTTAGCTTCAGAAAGCCTGAAAAGGGTAGTCCAGGAAAGCTTCCACAAATTCACTTTTTGGAAAAAATTTCACGTTGCCTTAAACACACTCTTTTTTGACTAATTTAATGTACTACTTAGCTTTGTAAACAGAATTTGAAATCAAAAATTTTGGTCAAACGCTTTTTTGAAGCTGAAATGTTAATTTTATCGGAATTATTATCGAAAATCAGCTGCTTTGTTTTTATAAATAGCTCATTTCTAAAAGGCGCGAAATAAAACATAAAAACATGAATTATCGTCAAATGCTATAATAATGACATACATTGCAATTGAATTGTTGGTGGAGGTAAAGCCAAGGAAAAGGCGGAGTGTTTGGGTGAAACCATATTTAATGCTCAGAGCTGAGTGTGGACGAATTGCATAGACGTATTATAACGCACATTAATGTCACAATTGAATTATTTAATTATTATAGCTATTTTCCCATCCTTTCCCAACGATCCGCAACGATTTTGTCGACTAGCCATAAATTACGCGTACAAAATAACTAGCTCAACGTAAGTTTTGTTTATGGCGCCAAAGCCGAACAGCTGTTTTTGCTGAGTGCGCCATCTATGGTTTGGTACTGGCATTAAAAGAACAAAAAAACGAGCAACACTGGTCTAAATACCACCTGCAAGAACAGTTTGTGACCAAACGTCTGCGAGCGTATTTTACATATGAAGTTTTGTTTATTTTTCGTATCTGCGTAGGGGCCTTAAAACAATTTCTATTAACTTAACGCATTTTTTTTTAATCAAAGTCAATAAGGATCTAAACAAAAATTTTAATGTTCCTTAATCAACACATTTTCTTATAAAAATATAAAAAATTGTATTTTTCTTTAAGTATGTTTCTTAAATAAATCAGTCGCCATTTTTAATTTAATTTTTGGTTAAAGCTCGCCCGATAAATTAATGTTGAAAATACATTACAATTAAAAGCAAATAATTACAAAATACTTAGTAATGTTACTTTTTTAGCCTATAAAATTACAAATTTTTTACTTTTAAATAGCACTGAAAATTTAATGTAATGTGCGAAGCGACTTGATTATAAGGACGAATTTAAAAAAAAAAGAACATTTAATAATTTTTTTTTATGAAAATGTGTTTTTTATTAAGAAGTTTTTTTTTTTTTTTTAATCAATTTGGTTAAAAAATGTTCAGCAGTTAAGTTACAAATAAATTAAAATTGAGAACCCAAGCCGCAATGCCTTAATCCTTAAAACTGAAACCTTGCGAACATTTTTTTGTTACCTATACTCAGCTAGACCCTCTGGTGATCTCTATTAAAAAAATTAAGATCTAGCGTATAAATTGTACCTTGTGACAAATTTTAAAAATCAATTTAAAATAATCGGTCCTCAAAATAAGCTTTTACCGCACATTTTGTTGAAACCAGTTCATATTTACTGGTATCAGATGAACTATCAACTTTTTTTTAATTTGTAGACCAGTGTTTTGCGTGATTTTGCATAGCTTGCAAGTCTTCAAATATTTTGTAATAAAATTATACAATATACGATATGACAACTTGAATTACCATTTTGCTACTGTTCGTCTGAGTGCTCTATTTGCCATTTGTCGTACATTATTTTAATCAAATTATATTGACATTTGAAACGCTAAATTTGATCAACACTCGCCTTGCATCATTGCAATCATATATACCACAAAACAAAGTGCAGCTCTGGAGTAACTTATGGTTGGGTTGTTCTACGGTTGGACGGAACGCTTCAAGCCCTCTGCCATTAAATTGGGTGTGTTAAATGTCAAACGCTCTGTGCCTTTCCGCAATGCAATTTTTTCAAACTTTAAACTGATGATAATTTCGAATCAAATGATTCAGCGTCAATCAGCATTTACATATTTTTCTTTGACTATTTTCCAATAGTTTTGTTTTTTGCAAAGAAAATTATGCTGTGCTCACTTGTATATTTACGAAAAGTTTCCAAATGATTAATGTATATCATTATATTAATAAATTGCCGAACGTTAAAGTCGGTAGAGACCGATTTTGAGATACCCTGTATATATATATATAATAGAGCAATTTTATACTAACTCAGCTTAATAAAGTCATCTTTCGTCTTTCTTTTTGTTCGTTTTGTTAAGAGCCTGGTATTTATCACGATGGAGTCAAGTTTCCTTTAAGACTGCATTGAATTCTTTCAGAGCTTTGTGTCAAAAATCATCTGCGATAAAGCTAATTTCATTGGAATGAAACAATCCATAAACAAAATGAAAGCAGCTGCGTCAACGAGAACCCTTAAGATAGCCTGATGCATCCTTAAAAACTGTGTGACTATGTGCTGCATATGATGACCGAAGGCATACTGGCGATTATTTTTGCCACCAATTGGCTGGAATTGACTTAGATGATACACTAAGCCAGTCAAAGTCTATACATTGCAAGTGTTTTTTGAAAATGGCATAATATCTCGTTGTAATGTCAATTGGCCGACGAGATCAAACGTCAATCGTCCAGCCACCAACAAAATACAAAAAAAATGGCTGGGTTCTGAAATACGACATTGCGACTATTCCAGACATTTTTGGCCTGTAGGGTTTAAGGCCACTAAGATTTGGTAAGATAAAATCAACAATGAAGAAAAAGTATATTTTGCAGTCGTATGAGTAATATTTAAAACACATTCAGTTTGTGCAACCCAAGAATATTATAATTGCTGTCTAAGATTCTTATTGAAGTCTTGAAAATACGTCCACAACATGTGGAAACTTGTGGGTGGATTGCATTAAAAGTTTGACCTCATTATGCATATGATTAATAATGCAAATATTGCTAATAAACAATACGTTATATTATTAATGCTTATATTTATATTGTTGTATACGCAACATAAAGCTTTTTAAGTCTACTCTAAGCTGTTTTTTGCAACCCACAACCAATAATAAAATAAGCCGGAGCACAAGGCTGCAAGAGTAACTTCCAATTTAAAGGTTGAAACTTATGTTTATCGATTGTAGAGTTACAAAAAAATTTATCGATTTAAGATCGATTACATACCTACAAATACTGGAGATGCAGAACAGTACTCAGAAAAATAATAAATTCTTTAACTTATGTTTAAAACTTTTTTTTTACCTGAGCACTTTTATATACTTATAGGTACGCTCAATTCTGGTTTTACGCGGTTTTGAAATAATACGGTCTAGAACAAAATTTTGTACACCATTTTATTTAATTTAGCACGATTAACCCATTTTTATTGCAATGAAATCAATGTAGGGGCGTTACATTTGCCTTAGACAAGTTATTTGTAAAATTTTAGAATTTTTTGACACCTGGGAAGGGCTTGGCATCATGTTGCGTATACGCAACGCTGGAGCATTGCTCGACAATTGGAATAGTCTCGGAAGAGTAAAGCATAATTAAAGAATTTTATCATTCATGATGATTAATTTAGGAAGGAATATATCCTATTTTTAAGTCGAAAAGACAAAGAACTCGCATTTAGAAAATTTTAGTTTAGAGTTCAAAATTTGTCCGAAACGATGTGTGTCCACAGACGCCAGTGTGTCTGTCAGTGTGTGTTTTTCAGGAGGTTGAAATAAGGAGAAGAAGGAAGCCTAAATATATACCTTTTAAACAAAATTTTGCCGATACCTCACACACAAGTCACATAAGAATTTTTTAAGCTGATGTTGCGTGTACGCAACAGAGGAATAAAAAAATGGATTAAAAAGGGCTATTTGATTGAAATTTTAAAGAAAAATATTTTTATTATCCTAACATTTAAGAAATCTTGTAAGGGATTTGACCTTTGAAATTTACTTTCAAAGCAGCTTAAGGATTTACTTCATGTCTGTCATCTACCGTCTAAAAACAGAATTAGGTGTAACTATTTCGGAACTAAAATAAAAGCACAGATGGCATTAGTTAAAAGGTAAAATAACATTAAAGGACCCAGTTTAAAGGTTGTAATAAAAAATCATTCGCGTAATTAAATTCTTGTTCAAGAACTTCGAATGCTCCAAAATCAGAATAGTTCAACAAGTCGAAATACTAAAAATAATTTGTTACAAGAGTATTTCCAAAACATATATGCATTTCACAAGGAATTTAGCGATCATGCTTTTGGTCAAAAAAGCTTTTAAAACGATTTAAGCTTGTTGGCATGTTATCCATGCATTGAGTGCTCAGCCATTTTACAAGATTGGTCTTAAATGTATTGTAAATAACAATTTCTATTAGATGATTGTCCTGGGCAGCCCAAGAGTTTTTTTTTTTATGTTTTGCATAAAATTTAAACTTAATTTAAACAAAAAGTTTGCTGCGATAAGAACTTATTCTGTTTCATGTACTCCCTTGAACTCGCGAAATACACTCCGAGATCGAGATTCAAAATGTTCCGGATTTAATCAGGTTTGTCACTATGATTAAAAACAAATTTGAAACCAATTTATAGGTCACGTCAAAAAGATGTTTTACCAGATATCTGTAGTAGTTTTTAAATAAATTTTGACAAAAAATCCATTTAAGTGCATAAATAATTAGTTCCGTAAAGAATTATTTTATAGTTTTGAAACAAAAAATAAAAAATACGGAAAATGTTCTGTATGTTAATTATATATGATCTTTTTTCGCAATCTTTTTTATTAGATGTTAAGTTAATCACCGCAAAAAATATAAAAGGCATACCAAAATTGGTTCGGATCTAGTAAACTCAGCCCGAAAGTATAATTTTTGTTATATTTGGGCTTTCTGTCCTTTCGATTGATTCCATTGTAGGAAATTGTTGCGGCTTGAACAAATTTTTCTACCACATTTTAACTTAAAAGTTGGATTGGTTCATTACATTGCCCCGAAATCGAGAACTCTAGCTAACTTTTAAAATATTCTGACATAATTTTTTGACATTTTACTAAGGCTGCTGTGTGAATTTATTGTATGTACTTATATTATAAAAAGCTATATTGACGGGAGAAAAGCAAACCTTTTTTTTTATTTTGTTTGTCATGCCATTTCTAAGGGTTGTATATATGTATATACATAGAACAAAAAATTATTCATTTTTATTATTAATAGTTTAAAAATATGTAAACAATTTCGACATTTTGTTCAAAATAGTGCTTAGCTATTTTTGTGCACTTGATCAATAATTTACGTCAAGTTGGCGACATCTTGCTACTAATTTTAAATCAAATTAATTTAAATTTACAAAAAAAAGTGTATGCATGAGTTGAGCTATCTGTCTGATGCTGCTCAAAAATAGTTTTAATTAATTAAATCAAAATGTTCACAAACTCAGAGACTGAGATCAAAGCGCTCTCTCTGACTAATTTGCAAACTGTGCTCACACTTCCGTTTCACAGGCAGCAAGCTGCTATATACGTATATGTATAAATACATATAATATTGCTCCTTAAAGCACATATGTATTTACGTGATATTAATTTTTTATTATAAATACATTTAAAAACAACTTACCGGTGCTGGCCGTTCAAAACAGGCCAAACGAAACAAAGAACGAAAATATTTAGCACTAATAAAAAATGTATTTGTTTTTACGGTATAAGAATGATTTACAAAATTTTCCCGTACTTAAAGCTGCAAGTTTTTAAACTTATACAGGCAGCTGTCACTTGGCTTAAAAACAAAGCTTAAAGTTGTGGCCTTTTTTTTATAATTAGCGTTATAATGACAATTTGATTATGAAGCTAAGCCTCAAAGCCGTTACTAATAATTACAATATTTTAACGTATTTAGCACAAAATTATTTTTTAATTAAATGGCTTTATAAGCATGTATGCAAAAATTCATTAAACGACACGGCACGGTTTTGTTAAGATCAGCTCGGTTCAACTGGGATCAGCGCACACGGCTCAGGTATATCTTTATAGCATATACTATAGTTACATATATATCTTTTATTATTATTATTTTTTAATTTTTTGGTAGGTTTCGTGTGCGGTGTGATCGTGTTGGCCGCGCGTTAACGACTAAATCAAACCTAACGTGGGTCACCAGTTTTAAGCATACCGCGCACACTAACACACACTTACACGCACGCATACATGCATGCGCAAACGCACATACACATACAGTGGCACAAATCACAGGCAAACTGGGGATAAAATAAAACTAAATGATTTTGTACGTAATGTAGAAAATAAAATAAAATGATGCTCAGAGAACGCAAAAAACAAAAAGGAAAAAAAAATCGCGCATATCTCACTAAATTGAATACGTAGAAATGTAAAAATCAACATAAATTAGCGCTATGTGCATTGTTTAAATATAGTACGATGTATATATATATAAAAACGTGAGCATGTGTGTGTGTATGTAAACTGTGCCATATGATTAACATTTGAGTTAAATATTAAACCCAGCTTAGTATAAGTAACTGGGCAGCTCACTAAATACACTAAGTGTAAGGTGTCGCCAACAAACACTGTGCAACAGTTTCTGAACAATTTACAATTTCGGGCTATTAGTGCTAGGCAAACATAGAAAAATTCATTAAGAATTTTGAAGCCAAACTCTTAAGATTCTGTACCTTATATGTGGGTCAGGAGGCAAATTTAATTGATACTGCAGCCAAACTCTTAAGATCCCGTACCTTATACATATGTGGGTCAGGAAGCAAATTTAGCATAAACTTATCCATTCGAATTTTTTTTTGTTTGGGAAGGTAAAGTTAATTTTTTTATTTATTTTTTTTTTAAATGCAAGCCCCTCAGGCAGCTCTAGATGTAATTCTGCAACTGAAGCCAGTCGACATTTTTCTTGCGGCAGTGGGAAGCGCAGCAAGACTCAGGGCGCTGAATCTTTTATTTTGGATCCCGAAAAGAGATTTCTACTATGTATCTCAGAAATAGAACGATTTGTTCGTCATAGTCATTCCGGTAGAGAAGTAAAAAACTCCTATCCCGCGCCTTAGGGGATTGCGACTAAGCTTTCATTCCGTCTTCATAACTGGTACAATGTATTTAAGGCCAAGATATACGCCACATGGCTAGTGGCAAGAGTTATAGAAGGAAAGCCGATCAGTCATCTCATACCATGAAAGTTTAGTTGTCTATAATAAGGGGCATCATCACCCATTCACCCACTAATGGCTACCGGGGCACTCCGGTGTCAAATCTGCAATCATAGAGATAGTTAGAGCTAAGACAGAATGAGAGTAAGACACTGAGTCCGGTTGTCACATCTCCAGAACACTCCGGACAACGTATAATTCAAAGCGATTATCTGAGCTAAGACTTGACAAGAATAGGACCAGGATGGTGATAGGAGTTCTGAAGGGGTTCAGCACCATACACCTAATGGCTAAGAGGATGCATGGCACTTATGACAACTTCTGTCGTGGCTGCGAAGATGCCTTGCATTTATTAGGAAACGCACCCAATGTCTGGGAAAGTTCTTTTTGGAAGATCTGGGTAGATGTGTCCATAACGGACCTAGCAATTTTAATCGAACTTTCAAAATTGTTTAGCAAGACTCTCCTTGCTAAGGAGATTATGAGCGCCCCAATGCTATGCCACCTAGTTTTACTGTCTATTCATATAACTTGTCCTAATCTTAGGTTTGGTGACAATAGTAATGAACACGATATAAGTAAGTTAGGCAATAGATCTAAAAAATGTTCACACCTGACTAAGTCTTAATTTTCAAAATTTGTGACACTTTCAAATTTTATTAACATATTGTAATTTAATTTATTCCATAGCATTAATATTTAGGTTTGACAAATAAAAAATATATATTTTCAGAGTTTAGCTGACTTAGCTTTTCAACTGAGTGGTTGGTCTTTAAAAGCATTAAATTTAGTTTACAATAATAACATTACAATTAGTTAGGAAAATTGGAAAAACCTAAAGCTGATAAATTTCTAAAACTACTTCTTAAAAACATATTGTAATCAAATAGTTATTTACTACACTTAAACTATATTTTTTATATAAAAATAATCCAAAAACTTAATAAAGCTTAATCGATTTTCTTTTCAACATTGTTCATTGTAATCGGATAGGTGTGACAAAAAAAATAGACAAATATTAAAGACTGACAAAAGCACTGAAAATAATATTTAAAAGACTGCTCAGAGTGCGAAATCCGTTTAAGGGCTTTAGTACACCCACCTGCCAGTATCACCCACAATTGGAATCATACCATCATGGCTAATGCCAAGTGCAATCAGTCATTCACTCAGTCTACAGCAAATTCCATCTACAATACTGTGTACATAGTATCTGACCGCCACAAAGTCTCGGATATTGTAGCTCGGGGATCTGTTTGTGTGGTCACCATTTACGCATTGCACTTAACTCAATTGGTTTGTTTTGATATGATGCTGATAAGCTCTGTTGCACTGTGTTTTGTCTGCCACCGTCGCATTTTAATCTGAGCATTATCTATACCACGATAAATAAGTATGAAATGCAACGATCCAATATATGACATACAAGGTGCCTTCCAAAGTAAATCGAACTTTGGAAACAGCAGCTGTAAGGACATCAAACGTCAGAGTCCGTGAGCACCACAGATTAAGTACAGCGTGTTTTTTTTAGAGGTTCACAACTTTGAATTGCTTTTTGTTGAGTTTGGCTTGACATTTCATTATGAATAGACTTCCACCAGAGCAACACTTGCAATTTGATAAAATTTTTTATTAAAATAATGGTTCCGTTCGTCAAACTTATTCAAATTCAAAATTTTGTTCCCCGATTAAGCCCATTTTTGGTTGATAAAATAAGCAGAATCGTCGCATTTGGAGTGAGGATAATCCACAAGCTTATGTCAAAACACCATAACATCCACAGAAAATTACTGTCACTTGACTATGTCGATAAACCAGAGACAATTGAACAAGTTATTGGCGAAATACGGCCGCAAATGCTGCGAAAGGTGGTGTTGCAGACTGCGCCTTGTACGCGACAGCCGTGGCGGCCACATGGCCAAAATTATATTTAAACATTTATGTTAAAACATTTTCTATCCAATAACGCTTTTTTCATTGATATTAAAAATATATTTCTTTGTTTTATTATGATTTAAACTTGTGTAACTCTAAAAAAAACGCCCTTTAATTATACAAAGGGTATACATACTAGATTTGTGCAATGTGAGTAACGGACAGAATGAAGCGTGGCAGATCCTTAGTCCTCCATTTAGCCTACATCCAAATTATATCGTTGCGACCACTATACCCCTCAACGAATGCACTTCAAACTTATCCCACATACTTAAAATAATTACATTTACGTAACTTTCGATATTCATCAAAATCGGTAGAAATTTTATTTAATTTCAAACTTGATTGTCTTCACTTATAAATGCCCGAAGCGGCTAGGGATTCCGGCTCAATGGGTAAATCATATATGAAATTTATGAATTTGTTACCAGATGTATCCAATGATGTCCGATTGTTCTGTATAAAAGATGTTACAAAAGAGTATTTTTGTGTTAATTTTACAATATAAAGATGTACTTGGTTTTTGAAGAGTGACATCTGTGACGTTTCTAATGCTACTGACAATTATAAATATATCATCCATACTTTTTTTTTATAATAGTTTTAAAATTTTTGTAAGTTTGAGTGAATAACGATGTTTTATGAACCAAATAACTAAAAAAACAAATTACTTTTTGTTGATGTACTGTATTGTCTTCTGGCACGTTCTCTACTGGTATAACTAAGAATCTCCTTATAAAATCCTAGGAAGCTCAGAAAAAAACGTTTCAGTTTGTTTTTCTTAAGAAGGCGCAAAGGAACTAACCTTTCCAGCAGTCGCATTAAATTAAATCTTGAATTTTTATTAAAATATTGCTAATACATACTTAATTGTTCTTTATAAGGGGTCATCAATCTTGAGGTTTTTTTAAATGCAAGAAAAACACAAAAATTTCAAGCAAATCGGAAATTCTTTATTATCAATAGAAAAAACCATTCTTGCTATTCACTTTTTAAAGATAATCCCTTTCAAATGTTGGCCGCAACTGCGCCGTAGCTCGTCCATGAGGAGGCCTTAATTTTCGATGACGCGTTCGAGCATAATCAGATAACACGGGTAATGGTGGCCTCTAATGCTTCAATCGAAGCTGGCTTATCCACAAACACTTTAGACTTTACGTAGCCCCTAAGGAAAAAGTTTAACAATATGATATCACACGATCTTGGTGGCCAATTCACCGGTTCGGAGCGTGAAATTAATTGTTCATCGAATTGGTTCCATAAAATGGCTAAGGCGCGCGGAAAAAATTCTTTACAGAACGCAAATTTTTGTCATATAATTTTACGTTTTGTAAACGTTGTTCGGGTGTAAGTCTCTCCATGATGAAATGGCAATGATAACTGAATAAAAAACACATAGCAATTTGACTTTACTCACGCGTGATTTATCAAAAAAACCTTATTGAAAAAAAATCTCAAGATTGATGACCCTTTATTAAATAAAATTATACAAAAATATAAACACGACTTAGCTATTTTTGTTACGCATGCCAATTTTTGGGTTGAGTCAGAAAAAAATAATTAAAATTAATTGTCAATGAATATCTACTTTAAAGCTGGCATAAATATAATCTACGATACTTAAGAAATTGTTTCAGTATAAAATTCGTACCTTTTTAAACCTATTTTGCCGATTGGTTTTTATTCTCTTGGAACAAAACATTCGGTTTCAAAACGAATCCGAATATAATGTTTGGATTCGTTTTCTGGAGTACGGTCGAATAATTCATAAGTTACATTTAGTTACGAATATATAAAACGATGGGAATGTGTAACAAAACTCCAAAGCACCTTTCTATTTTTATGATTTTTCTACATATCACGCTTATATTTTATTTTTAAAGAGTATTTAAATTTAAAAATATAATACAGTCGAGGCAGTGCCCGACAGTGTAATACCCTGTACCTTTTTTCTCAAAAAAAGATTTATTCCTGCATATTCTTACTTAGAATTTCCAATTGGAACATTTTTTTGTTGGTGCAAAACGATATTGATACCTATAAGTTCCGCAAATTTAAACGGATTTTGATGAAAATCGAAATTTACGTCAAAGGAGTTATTTAAAGTAAATGGGGTAAGTTTCAAGGGGATATGTTGAAGGGTGTGGGAGAAAACACGGTAAATCGATTGCGGGGCGCGGTGGGGCTGCATTGATAAAATTTGGATGTGGATTTGTTCATTAGAGGCACATGAATCAGCTTACCAAAATTTGTGGTTCTAGGTCATTTGTTACTATTATAACGTGGAGTCAAATATTGACGCAGTTTATAGGCAAGGGGAGGTGAAATTTTTACATTTTAGACTATAACTTTTGTTGTAATTGTTCGATTTTGTTTATTTTTGACACACAGATGCATGTAACCACAACGCATCGCTCTGTTAAGTTTATATTAACTGGTTTAGCCAAAAACCGCGAAACTCTGCTACGGGGGGAGGGGGAAATATATTAACATGACTCAACAGACTTGATCTTCTCAGGAAATATGCGCATCAGCTGGTAAAGTTTCGTATCTCTAGCTCTTATAGTCTCCGAGATCTAGGTGTTCATACAGACGGACAGACGGACATGGCTCAATCGCTACCCGAGGTTATGATAAGCATATTGGTATAAAGAACTTGAGGTCTGCGACGCCTCCTTCTTGCCGTTACATACATTGCACAAATCTAGTATACCCTTTGTACCTATAGGTACAGGGTATAAAAATACGAACTTTAAGTGTATTTAAAGAATATGGAAGTTTTTTTGGGCCTAACATATTTAACTTTTTTGTTGTTATTATAATAATGAGCAATTAACATTTTTGAAAGTGGATTCTTGAATGTATAAGTGTATATATACATACGTGTGTGTGTATGTGAGTCTGTTGTTTTTGTTACTTTTACATTTTTACTTGTTTTTGGAAGTACGCGTAAAAATGAAAAAAATCTGAAATTGAGCGTATTAATGAACTTTCCCAATTTTAGGTATATAGCAAGTACGATACACTTACATGCTTTATACACTGGGAGAAAACTAATGTAGAGAAAGAGAAATTGTTATGTTGTTGCTTATATCATAAATTTTTAATCTTTGTACTTATTCCAAGATGGCAATCTTATTGATCGTAATATATTACAATCCACATCGAGAGTTACAAAAACAAACTGTGACATTGGGAAAGGTTCGAAAATTTCACTTCACAATTTTATTAAAATAACAGGAAGGACTGCTGACAAAGAGTGCCCAAAACTATTTTTTTTAACTAATGTTGCAGATTGATTCATATGTAAAAATATTTGTTTTTTTTTTTTAGTTTTTGTTTTCTTCCGTAAAGGTTTTGTCACAATAATTTCTTACACTGTAATTGGTTAATTTTGTTTAATTTTTGTATATAAAAAACACTTCAATATTTTTTAATTAAATTATATAATAATATAAAAGCTGATTTATCAATTATTTTTCCATAAAACCATTCTTCTAACCATTCCAAATCTTAAAAGCACATTATTGTTTGTTTGCCAAATATTTTGTTTTAATACCTAGTTATCAATGGGGTTTACCTATGCCCTCCTTACAATTATAACTTGCACAACATTTACTTATTGTATAAGTGATATATTTTGAAAATTTTATATAAAAACATTGAAAAAATATATATATATATATTTTTTTTTACATTGTTGCACTCATATTTATATTTTTTATTTTATATACTTCAATAAAAAAGAAATTACATACTATATTTAAAAAAAAATTTTTTTGTTAATCTTTATTCGAAAAATATTTAGTAACTTACCCACAATTATATAAAAAGTAAAAAAACAAGGAAATTCAAATTAAGTTTAAAAAATGCAATTTGCAGAAGAAAATGATTTTGTTCTTAAATATACAGCCAGCTAGAACCTTTTAGTATTTTTAGCTGCATAAACTTAGTACTTATTTTTGACAGTGTACACAAAGGTGTCTCGCAGCAATCCACATGAACCGGTTTTTCATTCATTCATACAGTCATGCAAAAAACAAGAAGCCACAATTTTTTGCATGGTTCATAAAAAGTTTAAAGTTTTGCAAATTCTTTATTTGCTATGTAGTAATCTATACACATTGTATGCATTACGCATACGCTGTGTATTACATTTATAAAAAAGAGTCAACAAGTAAATCAAAAAGTTACTCATAATTGGCCAAGTCTGGCTTGTCTACGCCTAAGCTGAACCAGACCAAACTGCTTTGCTTGTTGGCTTCAGTGACGTCAGGGCGAGTTTTAAGAGTCACAACAACTCATAAATTATGTATTTGCTCAGTTGAATACCTAAATCACACTTAATCAGTTGACCGGTTGATCACTTGGGCCCTATTTACATACGCATTTCTTTTTATTTTTTTTTGCCACTTCTACTTTATTTTTGACCATTTTGTTAACTTATCTTCAGGCATCGCTGCATGTGCGCAAAACAAGAAACCAAATGTTGACATTTTTTTTGGGTACCGAGACTCTAGTACTGCCAATCGAATGTGTTTTATCGATGGGCCAATTAAACACAACGTGTTAAGTGCCTTCACAACTTAATTGCTGCTAATTTGATTATTTGATTATGATGATCGTTGCAGCGATTTCTCAATAACATCATATAATAGACTATAAATATTTTTGAGTTAGTTTTTTTGATTTATTTATTGTACTTTGATTAAAAAGAACGGGCATATAATTGATGACAGTAATCAGTGACGAAGGTAGTTGTTGATTTGTTTGGTACTGTTAAATGCAGGTGCGGATCAAAGATTTGGTCTTAAGGGGGGTTTTTCACTTCGAAGTGTATATATATCAGAACAACAGTTAATAGCTCTTATAGGGTGGTTCATCTGTTGGTTTGTTTGTTAATTGCATTTTATACGTATATTTTCCAACAAAATTTGGCTAACGTATATACCAAATGAAAATAAGCACATTTATGTATGAAAAATAATATCGCTCAAATGGCCGCCGCGACTGGCTCTACAGGCCCGTATGCGAGCATCGTAATTTTCGATGAATTTTCCCAGTAAAACAAGTCTAATGGCTGCAATTTTGGCCTGAATGCTGTTCTGGTGCTGGAATACACTTTTCCTTTCAAAAAACCTTAAAGAAAATAGCCCGATATCGTACGATTTGACCACGATCTAGCCGGCGATCGGTAACCCTCATGCAGGTAGCCCTATCTTGCTGAAACCACAGCTCGTTCGCCATCAAATTTTGGGCCATATCAAGTTAGGTAATCAGCGTTAACCACCTGGCCGGCGTTATTTTCAAAGAAGTACGGCCCAATGATGCCGCCTGTAATGCCAATGATAATACGCAGCAAACAGTGTTTTTTTTTGTGGATGAAGTGGATTCCCGTGATACTCCCTTGGACTTTTAGCTCTCCAAATGCGGCAGTTTTGCCTGTTGACGTAACCAGACAGGTGGAAATGGGCTTCATCGGTGAAGATGATTTCTGACGAAAACTCATCTGGCAGTTCTCCCATCGATTAAACGAATATGCGACGCTGATGGTCCGTGGGCTTCAATTGGAACGTCATTTAAATCTTGTAAGCGTGTAAATGCAGATCCGCATGCAAAATTCGAGGCAGAGTAGTCCTAGCAAGGTGTTATTCTTGTTCCGGATCAAACCAACAGATGGCCCACCCTGTAAAATAAAAAACTTTGCATTTCACCGTTTGGGGGATCTGGACCCGAAAACCCCCTTGGATTCGCCACTGGTTAGATGTCAGAACTTTGTAAAAGATTGTTGTTTTGTGGTAGTGTACAAATATTATCAGAAATATTTTTTAATGTTTAGCTGTGAATCATTTATTGTTGCAAGTTCTTAGTAATTATTTGATAACTTAGTACCGAATTAAATACTTATATGTATATGGCTTAATCATATTTTCGAGTTAGAGCTTAATCTTATTTTAACCAGAAACCTTTTTTAGCTTAAATTTTTTTTTAAATCATAGCATATTTTAAAATTTGCAGTGATGATCTGTTTTATTTTATTCATTTATTCTTTCTGTTTTAAGATTAAAATTAAGAATTTAAGAACTAAGAGACCACTGGACACAATAATCGTTGAGCTATGTAAATAATGAAAACTTTTTGGTTTGGTTTGGTTGTATAAAAACGTCAAACCTAGGAATAGTGCATATTAGATATAAACTCATGTGGTACTAATTTTAGCCAGCTTTATCTTTGTCAGATGACTATAAGTATAAAAATTGTAGATTGCTATCATAAATTGAGTAAACAAAAAGCAATTTTTCGATCCGTTTCTGTTTTTTCTACTGACTCCTCGTAAAAGTTTAGAGAGCTCGCTTTTGTGAGTAAATATTGACTACCAAAGATCTTTCAGCTTATATGTGTAACCATTTATTTTAAAAACATGTATTAACCTGTCCGAATGGCTTGCTTGCTATGAGTGGGAAATCTATGTATATAGAATTACTCGTAATAATTAATTTGAGTCACAAAATCTGGATCAAACCAACAAACCCTATACGTTGCCCCAAAATAGGTGTCTAGGTAACGTAACTTTTTCACGATTTTCCAAAATAAAAAAACAAAAAATCTCTATTTATGGAATTATTACACGACTTTTTGTTATACAATATATAAAGAAGGGATATTTAAAACCATTAAACCCAACACCAAAAATATGGCAAATGTAAGGTTCGGGCGCGTTCAAATTTGTGATACCTTGAATCGTCGTCACAGACTGTCTCGACGTACGGCCAACTTGGGCCTTAAAGGTGAGTCTCCTGTCCAAATGGAGGCACAGAAATTTTACCTTATCAGCGTGGGAGGTAGCTAACGACAGATGGTGAAGCTTTGCTTTGCATTAAGCCTGCAAGAGAATCAACATATGTCTGCACCAAGTAGGCGGCCACCCACAGCATTTTTGCACAACGTCGTCAGCATAAAATGGTACGAGCAGGGAAATTATTGGAACTCCGAGAGCAGAAGCTTCAGGAACAGGGATGTCTGCTGAAAACAGATCGTTTCGCTTCCTTGTGGCACTCCAGCAATAGCAGGATGTCTCGCCCTGGCTTTGAACGATATCTCTGTAAACAAACGAAAAAATGATTATGCACCGAAAGCGGTTTTTCTAACAATCTTATTATCTCTTGGAACTAGTCGTCTATACAGATGGACTTCTCAAGTCGCCCTGATTATACTTTAGGTGGAACTTATATCCGACTTCTCCTTCTCTATGTTACATACATTTTCGATTTGCATAAACCTTATAGCCTAGTACGCAGCAGTGTAAAACCGCGTGAAAACAACAAACAAAGTTCTTAGCGCCAAGAATTTTTTCATTGGTCCGCAGAACCAGTGCTGCCTATTTTTCGTGAAATTGACATGTAGATGGCGCCGGCAAAAAGCTCAGCTTTTTTTTGCGCGCTTAAAACAAAACATTAATGCACAGCAACTTATTTTGATTGCAGAAACAATGTCGCGCATGCAAAACAGATGCACAAATTTTACTAAAGAGCAGAAAATTTTCGTTTAGGGCTCATGTGGGGCTCCAACAACGCAAACAATGTCTTGAAAACATCCGAGGACATGTGAAAATTTTGCGAAAATGCTGCGGGATCCTGTACCATGGCTTTGAAAAGACAATTTTTCGTAAAATGTAAATAATTGAATTACAATATTAATTCACTTAAAAATTCGTACGTCTCTACAACATTTTCCACACTCAGCTCTGCGTATTAGATATGAGTTTACACACGTACTCCATTTTTCTTAAGTTTCGCAATTAACTAGACAATAATGGCAATAATAATAATAAATATTAAGTAATATACAAATAGCTGATAAAAATCAGCTGTATATGTAAATATAAAAATATTTAGTAGCGCCATCTGCATGCCAATTGCCTATACATGGGCAGCACTGTTTGGTCACAAACTCTACCCAAACAATTTTTTTCCCGCACAAAATAAGTAGCACATTTTTCTTTCAGGCGGTTTTACACTGCTGCGTACTAGCCTTATACATATACCCTTTTTACCTAAAGGATATACAAATTTAGCTTGAGTACGCAAAAAGTACTCAGCTAGTTCTTTTAAACTGAGTTGGAACCAGTTTAACTCACGTTCATTACTTAATTTGTCACAGTGTAATTTTTTATTTGTTAACCAAATTAAAATAACTTTACATTTTTTTTCAAAAGCTTTTAGCTAATATTGTTATTAGTTTTGTGGTGTCCAATAATTTAATTGGTCTATTCATACATTCATCAAAATAAAGCAATATTTTACATAAACAATGCTTTTTACGAAATTTAACTACGGCTTACAAAAAAAAAGCAATCGAGCACTTTTTATGCTTACTAAATTAGGGAAGTAGGAAATTTCCACAGCACTTAGATAGCTTTTTTCGCGACAGTAAAAAAATATGAAAATTATGACGCCCAATTAAGAACATGCGAAAATTTATTTATACCATCTCAAAATAAACAAAAAAAAAAAAAACTAAATCACTTACTTAAGTAATTACTTACTTTGTTGTAATTGTGTAAATAGTTTTGGTGGAAAAAAAAGAGCTACATTGTAAATACAGATCTAGATATATGACAGCTATGTGCTAGATATATTAGTAGGTATATTTATAGTATGCTAAAGTGTGTGACAAAAATATAAACAACTTTGGAACGCACACATAAGCCGTAGTTAAGTGCTCGTAATTGAAATTGTTTTTGCCCTGAACTTGCACAGGTTGTGGTAAAATAGTTCTGGCATTACATGGAACACGTGTCATGGCTACCGGGGGCTAAGCACACGATATTTTCGAATTTACGTGATCCAAACAGGAAGTCTTAAATTGTAGAAATTTTGACCTAGACTATCTCATAACAGCTCATATCACTTACTAAGTTTGAATGCAATCAAAAAGTAAATTTTACTTATTACATTTATTGACATGGCGCGAAAAACACGTGTTCATAGTTATATATACTTTTATTAACTCCTGGAAAAATGCCACCATTTTGCACTAAATTCGTAAAGAATAGTTTGTTTGTATTATTATGCTATTGAAATAATTTTTGTTACTATGGAAACACCCAAGTATTTACATTAAATTTATGCGTGCTAGTGTGTATCCAACTTAATTGAAAGATTACTTTGTTATTGTCAATTTATAGCACTCTGTTTTTTTTTTTTTGAGAGCACTAAGCTATTTTATATATTATATTTAATAAAAATCTGTATAAAAAAAATATACGTGTTAAATAAAAATCGCATTTGCATAACAAATGCATTCATGTGTGTGTGTGTGTGGTTTTTTTTTACTTTGAATTGGGTGACGTTGATTTATTCGTTTGTGGTACAAAATACTAACTTGCAAAGGAAGTAAAAAATTAAGTGTTGCCTAGTTACAATGAAAAGCAAGAATAATACAAAATTAAAGATACTCGTAGGTATGTTCACATATTATGGGTATTTCCACTATCGTATACGCCTTTAAAGTGCAATAAATTAAAGAAAAACTAAATTTTGTTTTTCTTTTTTTTATTTTTTGATATCCTCTTTGTAGCAGTAGTGCAAAAGGTAGGGTCTATCTGTTTGACGTTTACAATAAACCTGCCGATTTAGTACGCAACAAAAATAGAAGTCGTGCTCGACTGCATCTCTAAATAAAAATGTAAAATTCCTCGAAATAGTACAAAATATTTAATATTTATATTTAATATATATTTAATATATATTTAATATATATTTAATATTTATATATTTATTGTAGCTTTCTATTACAGTTTATTTTGTTAAAATATATACACTAGTTATTTATTTATAAGCTTAAGTCTGATTAAGTACTTAACATATTTTTCCATGCATTTTTTCAAGTAATTTTGAAGACATCCTTTGTCACTGTTTTTCACAAATAAGGCAAAAGTTAAGTTTGTGTAAGCCGAAAATGTATGTAACACACAGAAGGAAATATCGTAGATCCTCCAAAGTTCAGCCTGACTAGAGAAGTAGATACACCTATGTCCGTCTGTCTGTCTGTATGAGGGCAAGAGCTAGAGCAACTTTCAGATTAAATTAAATATTTTATTTTTTTTTTTTTATATCGGTGTTATACTATATAGCTCCCATAGCGGTGTTTTAGAGGACCTCGAAAAAAACAAAAAATTGTAGATGGATAATTCGTGTGTTTAAGATATCGTAACCAGATTTGGAATTCGAGAGTTTTTTGTAGTTCCCAAGCACTGTACCAAACTTGAGCAAAATCGGTTGACTATATCATACGGTCCCCATAAGACCGACCGATTCGTCTGTTTTTTTATTGTTTATAAAAATATCGTAACTAAATTTGACAAGCCAATATCTTTTGGAGTTCTTAAGCAATTTACCAGATTTGATTGCTATAGAGTGGTACAGGGTATCCCAAAGTCGTCTGTGCCCGACTTGCCTGTCTCAACAGTTTATTAAGGTGCAAAATATTAACTTTCTGAAGTGCCCGATGACTAACTCCAAAACTCATTTGAGGATATCTTGAAGATCTATCTACCATTCATAAACAGTTTTTCAAGCGGAACGCATTATAACTTGTAAGCAGAACTAAACAGTGAACTTGTGTAGGGTTGAGCTCTAAATGGCTCCCCCATTCCCTACAATAAGCAATCTAGAACATTTATAAAGCCTTCCCTTCTATTAACGACAAAATTAGCAACGCATCTTGAAGATATCTCGAAAGACTTTTTAACCATGAAAAATTACTGGCAATTAACATAGTGTACAGTAATATGGATTTCAGATGTCTGAAAAGATTTCATATTTTGGTCTTCCAAATTAATTTGGAGCACAGTAATATAAGATACTTTTCGCAAATGCTTTTGATGGGGTTCGTCATCTCACATCAATCCTGCCAATAGTTTTGATTGCTATCTGATAGATTTCATAAAAAAATAAAGTTATACTAACAAACAAAAAATTGTTTAAAGGATAGAATATGCTTAGTACATTTAAATAACGTTGGAAAGAGTTTCCGAGCATGTTTTACAGTGGAAAAATAAGAAAAAAGTTGAATTTTAAGAAACTCAAGTGAAACTCGATTATTATGCCAGCTCTAGTGTGACACATTCAGCCTCGCTTCGGAAATTTTACTCGGATTCGTTTTTGTATGCTCCGCAAAACGAATTTTTTTGACGTAACATGACCCATATCCCACAAAATCAGCGTAACCCAATTTGTTGGAAGGTTATCTAAAACACGTGAAATTTTTAGAGCTTTTAAAACAAAAAAAAAAAAGCTTTCTTTTAGCTACTACAACTGATAAATAAATCTTTTTATGATCCATAAAGATTGGTTAAAAAATATAGCGAACGAGAATATTCGAGCAAAGCCGACTTTGTGATATCCTTTACAATTGCATTATAAGGGAACTATATACACGCATACATAAGCAACAGAAACACTTGAAATACAAATTATGGCGAACATTAAAGTAGGGTTCGGCTGATTTTGAGAAATCCTAAACGATCTCATTATAAGGCAACTTACGATGAACACTTTTCAACACGGTATATTTCGTAGAGGAATAAATGGGTTTAAATATATTTTGTAATTGTAATAAAAGATTGTAATAAAAGAAGGGTACCCGAGTTGGCCGCAAAACCTTTTAAGTCGTTTTATTTAATATACCTAGTTATAGTTTTTATATATTATATTTATTTCAAAAAGATCAACATGTGAACAGTTGATTAAGCCATTTAAATTAAAATATGTTTTACATAGAGTACAAAAAAGAAACTAATATAAAATAATTGTAAGCATTTGTATAATTAACTTATAATATAATTGATAATAGGTAGTTTGCCACGGACCAGTTGGGGGAATTTAAATTGAACGAGGGCCAGCCATGCCCCTACCCACAGCTAACTAATTGTGGTCAGTGGCAAAAAAAGTTGAACCAAAAAAATAGAATAACTAACTAACTAACTAACCGGAAGGAGAGAGATCAATTGAGAGTATCTGATTCAAATTGCTCATGCAAAGCATTGTTGGTAGTGCATGTCTTAAGAGATAAGGATACAAAATTTCTAGAAGAGCGTCTAGGAACGTTAAACATAAGTTTTCGGAGTAAAAAAGAAGAATGAATGTAACTAGGTATTAATTTTTGCAAAAAATAGCATTAAGGGCAATCCTACGAATTTCCAATAAAGAAAAATCAATTAGGAGAAGTCTACTGGCATACGGAGGCAAACAGATGTTGGCGTCGCAGTTAAAACTGCGTAAAGCAAAAAGAAGAAATTCTTTTATATAATAAAGGGTGTTTTTTTAATATGGTCCAAATTTCCGAAAGGTATATCTCTAAAACCAATCTCATTTTATTCAGTAAAGCATTACAATTCATCATGGAAAGATTTACATCACAACAACGTCTTCTAATCTTCGAGACTTATAATCAAAATCAGTGTTCTGTTGTTAAAACTTATAGAGCTCTTCGTACAGTTTATGGACCGAATAATCGTCCAACAGAACTTGCTATTCGCCGTGTTCTTGATCATATTCGAACTCATTTGACATTTCACGATGTCCGATCACCAACCAGAAAACCAGAATGAGGACAGCACGGAAGAAAATATCGCTGTTGTAGAGGCCAGTGTAGAAGAAAATCCAAATTTATCGATTCGCCGGCGCGCACAAGAAGTTGGCAACATGTTACCGTCAATAGTGATCGATACAGAGCGATGATCAACGAATATTTCTTCTAAATCTATGTGACATCGATGTATAGTACAGTAAAAATAGACAAAAAATAGGGGTTGACCAGGAAAAAATTGATTGCTGCAATTTCTCTTGCTTATTGTATTAAGGACCATCCAAAAAGCCCAAAATCAAAATGATGACCTCCTCCCCCCGATGGGTTTTCCGTTATTTTGACATATGTTTGAGCCCATTTATCTCGAATTCTATAAGTCGTACGTAAAAACTTTCATTTTGAATTTTCAAAATAAAATTAAAAATTTTATTTGTAATGGAAGGTTTACCCAGAAGTTCATATTTAAGGCGGCAGAGGGCGCAAAAGCCCCCTTGACCTTTTTTGTTTTTGATGTGTATAAAAAATTTTAGATCTCAAAAAAGCATTTTAGTTTGATGTTTTGAATCATGTAAGTATCTCTAGTAGTTCCCAAGTTACAACGCTTTAAAGTCTGCCCGTGCCTTGAAAACCTCCTGTGTATTCATGAATTATTTTATGCCCACAGGATTTTATTTTTTTGATCTTGAAAGAGCATAGTGTTTCTCAACATTTAATTCACATGCATTGGATATTGATGTGGATAAATAATTACTTTTTGTATGACCTGTGCATAACCGTCATTCAAATTAAAGATTAGTCTTCTAAAAACCTGACAATAGTCATACTTCAGTGTTGCGAAGCGCTCGACATGTCCAAGTTGGTCGAGCAATGATATGATGAAGCAGCAAATATAGCTTGTCATTTGAGAATAAAATAAAATTATCCGAATGCAAGATTTATTCACTTTGCAAGTCATCGTTTGAACTTTGTTTTAAAAACTCTTGAGTTTTATTATTTCATTGTTTGTAATTCTTTAAACAATATCCCAGTTATCTTTGATGCTATAAATCATTCTAAATAATATTGGGCACTCTTCGCAAAATATGGGAAACTGCAGATAATTTCTTTGCTGAAATTAATCAATATGCCTTTGAAGTCGCTGATACTCTCATCGTTCAGATTCGCATTACTCATTACTTGCATCGACGATTTGATATTTAAGGAATAACATCCCAGCTGACAGTGCTTCTTTCAGGATTTGCTGCTTACAGAAATGACGTAGAAATGGAACATTTGGCTCACCACAATGAAGATAGAATATGCGTCTCTGTGGTTAAAGCGCAATACAGGCTATGGAGCGCAAAGAATATCGGCAATGAAATCTTCAACTGAAGTGTTGCTTTGATAGAACGTAGTTTCGCGCAATGAATCATCTTTTCACTGTTTCGGCTACTCTTCCAGTGAGAAACATCGTTTCGATAAAAAGTTTACCTCAAACTCGAAAAAGTACAACTCTGTTAATTGATACAGTAGAAATAATCTTATTGTTAATATGTTACATACATTTGCACAAGCTTAATATACCTCTTAACTTAAAGAAGAGTGTATATTTAAAAAAACTCCAGCTAATCTAAGCGTATTTCTGCTTTAAGCTGATAACAGCTAAGCATAAAATAAACCATAATCTCGCTCTGGCTGCCAAGTGCCTACTTTAAAAATTTTCTCTGGTTTATCAGTGAAAAAGGTTTAGACAAAAATTTGTTTAACTTTTTGAGTCATTTCGCACGTTTTGGCGTCTGCCGCTATAATTTAAGCGAAAAACTATATTTGCAATGGAAGTCAATGCAAAAGATACAAATAAAAATAAAAATCTCGAAATAAGCATTACAAATTGAGATAGACATGTGCCGTAATTCAATGTTAATTTAAACCCGTCGTTGCCATTGCCAAAGCATTTGGCCCAGGTTAAGATCAGAATTGCCAAGTCACTCGTTTAAAAACTCACTCGAGTGCGTTTTTTTTTTTTTTTTTTTTGAGTAAACTGATTGTTTTGAGTTGCAAGTTGAGTCGTTTTGCTTTGAATGTTGTTAACTTTATTTTAAATTGAATGTTTTGTAAGAGTTGTGATTTTATTCTGTGCAAGTTAAGCGTACTATAAAGACATACGGCAGTGGTGGCATTTTCTAGCACAGATAATAATAATAATAAAAAAAAAAATTGTTTAATTAAAGTGCAAAATGACTGTAACAGTGATCAGCGGTAGTGCGGGGACTACGACTGAGAATGGCGCTGTAAGTTATTGATTAAAAAGTGATTTCCAATTTCATCAAATGAAAGTGAAATGTAGCCGAAATCAAGTACTCGAACTTATCGTCTGCAAGCCACTCAAAGGCTGATTAAATTTAAAACAGTGCATAAAAGTTAATTTTACGTTATCATGGCTCTTAAAATAAAAGTTAGCAAATAATTATAATATATTTATGTTTAATCGATTCAAGTTGTAAGCCTTTGTGTCAAGATTTTAAGCCCGAAAAAACAAGTTACTTAATAATATATAACGAAATCAAAACTGATCCCAACCTGGTTCAACAAAAGTAAATTGCATAACAGGCGTCAAGGTTCACACGAGTGAGTTGCTGAGGTTTGATGTATTGGCAGCCCATATGCGCCCAGTTGAGCTTACAGGTAGTAAAATTCTGTCTATCTATCAGATACAAACAATGATTACACATTTTGTATAATTTGTATGTCTGAGATTGTAAATTACAGACTACAATTAAATAGTATAGTATAGTATAGCATAGCAGTAATAAAGTACTAAAAACGTTAACGACATTTTAGCCTTATCACTGTCTATGTACTAACTGAGTTTATATTAAGCTTACGAATCTCGCTAGTTTGTTAGTTGCATAGTTTCTAAAGCTGCAATTAGTCAGATATTTTGGCGTCACTCTTTAACATACAAAGTTCGGAGTAAAAATAGTTAATTCAAACAAAGTTGAAAATAAGTACAGACTACTCGTTTATAAGACATAATAAATACTAGTATGTACCATGTGAAGGTTAAGCTTAAGAAGTACTCTGGAAATTCAGTGATTCATTGAGTTGATCTATTAAATGCTAATTTATTTTATTCCATTCTTTTTACCTAGAGAATCGTGATGAAAGGTGTGTCAAATTCATAAATTAATTATTTACTCGCGTGCTATACATTGTTTTTATACTTATATATTTTTTCCGGTGTAAACTGGAGTGCGTTAGATTTCCTTATTTCTTAAACGCTTTATGTCATTAATTATTACATAGTAGTTGTAAAGTGTAATCAATAAACTGGTATAACAATATCCTAATGACCTAAAGACGAATTTTATGGATAGCAAATTACTTTTACTAAAATGTGGTAAAAAGTGTAAAAGTAAGAGCATCCTAATGCAAAAGACTTAAAAGTGATAAACTTCAGGAAGTACTTACAAGCCGACGGAATACGCTCTTTAAAACGCCAGCTGACACCTAATTCATTATATACCTATTCGAATTGATACAATGAACAATAGTTGAATCAATAATTGGGGATCGAAAACGTTTAAAAATTGTGTTGGGATCTGGAAGTTAATTTAAATAAAAGACGGAATAGAAGTAAATAGAATTTATAAGGTTTTTATTTAATCTGTTTAAATTGAAAACTTTAATAAATGAAGATCGTGCTAATTTTTGACATAATAATTAGGGACAGTTCTACCAACTTAAAAAACCAAAATTGCTGGAAAGTGTTTAGCGCCGGAAGTTCAAATTAAAATTTCCGGAAACTACACTGTCTTAACGTACATATATCAAAGTTGATTGCAGTTACACTTGATGTCCAAAAGATTTTTTATCTTTTTTTTTATATTTTATAAATATTTGTTTTACACAAAATATCTATTAAGTCCTAAGTAATCAGGATTACTATTGCGTTTATTTGTTCTTAGTAAATAGTAAACCTCAAAATCTGTTTTCCCCATTTATTTATCGATAAATCATGTTAATAGGCTACAAAACTTATTGGCATTTCTGTTTTATTTATATTTAAACCTTTTTTTTCATCGTTCATCTGATTTGGTAGAACATAATCATTTATTCTTATCAAATGGGCCTATTAAAATCAAAAAAAGTGGTCATAAATATTTAAGTGACAAGTTACTTTGCTAAAATTTCAACTAAATGACAAGTCATCTTGAAGTGATTTATTCGATTAAAAAGTGCCTAATGAATTATTGGTTAACCGAGTTAAAATTACTTAAATGCAATTACTTTTAATGACAAGAATAAAAGAAACGACAAAAACAAAATTTTTCGGTTGTCTATTCCATTGTCCATTTATAACTCAAGAACGGCTGGACAGATTTTGATGATCTATGGTTGTTGGATTCGTCTCCGCCCTGGTTAACAGAATAAGTATTAAAATATTGGAAAAATTCACAAAAAAGAAGTAAACCGCGAAATTATCTTACTTGTAAAACTTCATCTGCGTGACTTTTATGCGCATCTTTTGGTAAAATTTCAGCTCCATAGCTCTTATAGTCTCTGAGATCCTTTTATTCATACGGACAGATAGACTTGGCTAAAATATATCGACTCTATTGTTGATGCTTATCAAGAATATATAGTTTATGGGGTCTGCCACGCCTCCTTTTTGTCTGCTCAGTGCGAGAGTTATTATTAAATCTTATTGTGCGAGAACTTATTATTAAAAATGCCACGACGAAGAAGATCGAAAACCGTGAAACGGTTCGGTTGACATAGATCGTACTTCATTACACATTTGATTACAGCTCGCAGCCTTTCGTTCCCATTGGCCTAATTGCATTGCGGCGCATAGAAGTGATGGCCAAGTGAAATTGCCATTATTCACTCCGTCCCCGAGCTTCGTGGTGGGAGGCAGAAGTTAGGCGACAAGAGCAAGTTTTCAACACTGTAATTAGAACGCAGCACAGATAAGACATAGAGTTTACGATTGTAGAGAAGGATGACTATGCTTAGAGGAATGTTTAAAAAGCTTCACATCATTAGTGTCACTTCGGCTACCGTTTATGATTATTAAATATCTGATATAAAAATCAGAACAGTATCAAAGTAGCTATTTTAAACGTTTCCATTCCAGTTGCGAATCCGAGCAGCGACTTATATTGTTTCAGCGTATTTTTAAATTGGGCAGTACCGACTGGAGCATGCAGTGGGCTGAACATTATGGAAATAAAGAATTGTACAGGGCATTTAATAGTCTGGATGATCTGAATTGAATAAAGAAGACCGTACGGGAGTTGGTGTAGTTGGTAGTGTATATATGTAACATAGAGAATGAGTCCCCTTAACCACAAAAAGTTACCATGACGACATGTCCGCACGCCCGTCAGTCTGTCTGAACGCCTAGATATGGGAGATTATAAAAACTAGGATAACCAAAATTGACATATGGACATATGTGGGCACCAGCAAATAATTTCAAAGCACTATATTTTCTACAATTTTAAAGTTAAAGCTTTAGTTTGTATTGGCAACATGTGGAAAATAAAAAAGTCTTTCGATTAACGTCCAGGATCACTCGTGCCATAAACAGCAGCGGAGATATTCACAATATAGTATTTTAGAGGCGGAAACTCAAACCGCCATATTGGCAAAAGTTAACATAGGGGTTGCTCAGTTGGTAGAGTGTTGGCCTTAAAACGTCGCGACGTCTAGGGACCAAGATTCGATTCCCAGTCAAGGGAAAGTTTAAATCATAATAAAGCAAAGAAATATATTTTTAATATCAATGAAACGGGCTTTATTGGATAGAAAATTTTATGACATTAATGTTTAAATATGATTTCGGCCAAGTGGCCGCCACGGCTGGCGCGTACAAGGCGCAATCTGGAACACCAATTTTCACAAACTTTCCGCAGCATTTAAACCGTATTTCGCCAATAACTCTTCGAATGTTGATTTCCAGGTGCTCAATTGTCTCTGGTTTATCGACGTAGACAAGTGACAGTAATTTTCTGTGGATGTAAAATGGTGTTTCAACAAAAGCTTTTGGATTATCCTCACTCAAAATGCGACGGTTCTGCTTATTTACGTACCCATTCAACCAAAAATGGGCTTCATCGGAGAACAAAATTTTGAATTTCGAATAAGTTTGACGAACGGAACCATTATTTTGATAAGAAATTTCAACAATTTGCATGCATAATGAAATGTCAAACCAAACTCAACAAAAAGCAACTATCAGCTGTTTAATGGGTTGTCATAAAAAGCAGTGTTTCCAACACAAAGTTATCAGTACTATGGTAAAAATGAAAATATGTGGAGGAAATAAAAAATAAATTTAGTATTTAAGTTTTAAAACCAAAGCTGCAAAAGATAATTTAATACAGCCTTGACGTGTTGTAAGAAAAGTAAAAAATAAATTTTATTGATCAATATTATGAGAGCCAGAGGCCAGCAGACCTAGCCCTTAAAATCGTTGGAGACCATAATCATTAATATAATGTTTAGCTTTGCACCTTTTTATATCCTTGTTAATCTAGAGGACTAAAGAAATTTCTATTTCATATTTCTTTTATAATACCTTCTTAGCTTTGATATTGTTATTAAATTTTTCAAATTGAAACATTTAAAAAAACATTTGATATCAGAAGGCAGCTTATCAGCAATCCTGCACGTGCAACAAGTTTCAAATGCTCTGATAAGTCAATACGAGTGAGTCAGGTTACTTAATGCCAAAAAAATATTTCCATTGTATGTATTTATAGAAATATATATTTTAAAATAATAAACAGATAAAACGTTAATCAATAACTATAGCAAGCTTCTCATTCAGATAGGAATACATAATTTTTTAATTAAAAGAACAAGCTGCATTTTCCTTTGTATAATGGTAAAAATGCCGGCACTTTAGGCACCTCTCTGCACGGTTCCTCTGATCTATTTCTTATCTAAAGACAGAACATGCTAGAAGTCTGCTTAATGCTTAGAGTTAGCTTAATTAATCTGATACGCATAGTTCCTTGTCTACATAGACGCGTCATGGAAGTTACCATGAGCTTTGTACCTGGCGTGCCTCTGCCAAAGCGGATATTCATATATTAGATATACTAGGTGTATGTATTACTTTATCGGTAAATGCTAAGGAGTATATAAATTTGCTAAGTTTCTTGGCAAGCGAAGGTCTTGGCTGTAAGTTAGTTTTGGTTACCAAACTAAGCGCGTTGGTTGTGTGTATTACAGTGCTTAAGGATATACATTAAATACTCCTTAAAAGCATTTAGAGGTGAGCTGAGCTAAGTTGTTGTCAAGAATATACTGTGAATACTAAACACATGTGCCTAACAGTGAAATATACAAAATATATAAAATTGTGTTTGATGTGTGCTAATTGAAACTATCCTGCTGTGTTTATTGCTAAAACGGAATTCAAAGTCATTCAACTTGGCTATGCCGCAATGAATATAGATTTATATTATGTGTACGGGTTTTTGTGCAACGTCATCAGTCAAATGACGTTTTGGAAATGTATCTAAAGCTCATTAATTGAGGCGTGCTCAAGGATGTATAATAAGCAAAGCGAGTTTACCTCTGTTTGCATGTTTTGCATACCAAATTGACGGGCGTATTGTGTGAAGTACACCTTGCGTTGTTTTTGTCATTGAATATGCGGTTAAAAAGCAGTTTTCGGGTGTTTAGCTGCTCAGTTGGACTATATAATATACATATATATCTCTTAAATATATTGTGTTATGTAAATTTCTTTTGCGCTTTAGTTTAACTTGCATTTCTTTTGCTTGTGCTTGTTGTCAATTTGTATTGCACTCAAAACCAGTTGTCCGGCTAAATTTAAATTTTGTTTAAATATGCAATTTATTTGTGTAAATACTTAAGTTTGCATTTTTAAGACTAAATGGCTGAGCTAAATACAACGCTTAAGTAATTTAAGTTTGACAGAAATTCAAATGTTTAAATCGCAGTAAATTAGCATTCAAGTACGAATGCAATCTTTTTTTTTTTATAGTAGTTTACCAGCATGTGAATGTTACAATATTATACTTGGACGGTGCTCAACTTGTTGAGAAAACAGCGTGAAATTTGTACAAAGGTCAGACAAATAAAGGCGTTTTTATTTGCATATGTCAGAAAAATTTTAAAATGTTGGTGGCGTATGAGTAATGACTTTTCGTTAATATTTCAACTTTTCTAACCAAGCGCAAAACTACAGTAGGTGGCGCCAGCGCGATGATCTGACTGACAGAAAATGTTATCAATAACATATAAAAAATGTTTTGCTGTTAATATTGCAACGCTGTAAGCAAAAGTTAAGCTAGATGGCGCCAGCGAATATTTAACAGTGCAAATACTGTAAAACTTTTGCCATGTCTAACACAACATGATCAGCAAATGCAAGATGGCGCCAGCGCATACTAACCCTCTAGTATGGGCAAGTAATGCACAACTGGCGATTTTATTAGGCACTAGGTAAACCAATGCTTACCTACAAATAAAAATAATAATCAATTTCGTATCCGGTGTGCAATAGCCATCATCCCCTTTACCAGTCGACAGTGGCATGTTGTTGAATACTAGTAGACAGCGTTCGACTTACCAGTAGACAGCGTATTCGATACCAATCCTTTAAAAATTAAAAATTATATATATTTTACATATTGACAAAAAATATGATTAATAATTTTTTATTTTTAATTTTTAATAATTTATTTAACCTCTTTTTTTCTAACCTAGAAGTCCTGCTTTATTTCCAACTCTGAAATTATAAGAATTTAATTAAAGCGTTGAAAGTATTCACAGAGAAGTGTAACAAACTTAGCGAATTATGCCTTATAGAAATTGAAAACTGCTTTATAATTTCGTTTCCAGGGTATATACATAAACTTACGATGCATTTATAAGCATATAAGAAGCACAACAAGTAACATACATCTATTGTGTACAATACTGCCTTTATAAGTTTATACATGGAGTATACATATATATACACAATAGATCAAACTGGTCGCAGTGCCTAAGCCACAAACAATTACCAATTATAAGTATATTAGAAGAGCAACAAGTAACATACATACTTTTTTTTGGTGCACATTATTGTCGCGGCGAATACCCTGAATACACACAAAAAGAATAGCGATAAATTCGCTTTAACTTATATTCTAGTAATAATTAGTAAAAGCGATTATCTCCACTTTTTGAATTTTGCGAAATTTAAAAGTCAAAGTACTTGGGGATCATCCATAAGCTACGTGACGCTGATTTTCGTCAAAAGAGACCCCTTCCCTCCCCCTTGTGACACAGTGACGGAACATTTTTGAAGGTTTTCCATGTGATCGTGACGCCTTGCCTGACTCCCCCACCCCCTGGAGCGTCACGTAGTTTATGGATGATCCCTTGATAGATGCCAAATTTTCAAAATAATAGTCTCCAAAAATAAAAATGTACACCACTAAAAGACAAAATGACAAATAAAAGACAAAAGACACTGAATAATAATTAATTTATTTCTCATTTTTCTCAACTGTTTGTTTCATGGAGTTAATCGATTTGGCTTGTGAACCATTCATATTCTAGTATTAAGGAAAGGAGGCGAATTGATTTTTACCTTGCGCATTACCAGGTAGTTCAAAGTGACAAATGGTGTAGGTAATTACTAGAGGCAAAACCAACCGTACTAGAGTGCAAAGTTGTTGAGGCTTTTAGTTTTCTGTTAATATTTTTTGGCTTCTTGTTAAAGTGAGCACTGGCGCCATCTTATGTCATTAATAAATGTTAACAGACGAACATTTTTAACAGAACATTGTGATGATCTGACAGCTGACAGAAAATGTTATCAGTGATACATTAAAATTTTCGTCTGTTAACATTTATTAAGAACATAAGATGGCGCCAGTGCACACTTTAACAAGTAGCCCAAAAGTATGCAACAACAAATACCAGATAATATCGGTAACCGGCAATCAAATTCAGAAACTACAAAACAAGGTCTTATTTATGATTTACGAATAAAGATCAATGTCTCATCAATTTAATCCGTTGACGGTTGATCCATATGAATAATTATATTCGCATAAATCAAACGAGTCCAAGTTTAAATAATTTTGTTTTTTTCTGTGCCCGCGCGTGTTATCAAGAAAAAAGTAGAGTGTTGTTGTAGAACAAAAAACGCTACTGCTTTAAACCGGTGTTTGTGTGTTTTGCGAACTGCAATGCGCAGTTGGCGCACGTTTCAAATTACGCTTAAGAAACAAAAAAAATAATCACATAAATAAATTGATTTAAATTTGTCATCATTCAGGCATACCATCCAAATTTTGGTCTGGTTAGGCCTTGCTTTATATTTTTGGCAGTCAATTGTAAGCAATTCGCCGGACACACGTTTCAATTGGCAACTAATTAAACTGACGACACGAGAGTGTATATATATAGAAAGAGCTTGAGGTTCATTGCCAGCTCTGTGACGTATAAAATTTAGAGATATGCGCAGTTTGGTGATAAAATCCATTAGAAATGGGTCAGCTTGGTAACGGCGAAGTATATATGCTCTTGCCCAGAATTCTTCGTTTCTGATTTACTTTTATATTGTAACTAAAGCTTCTTTAAAGCAAAAAAAATGCGTAATTACACTTTAACTGATGTGAAAAAGAAATAGAGCTCATAGAGCATAAAATATGAACATAATTAAAAAATTTGTATTTAAAGCAGTTTTAATTATTTGTGACCAGTTGAGAACAGATTTACTAAAACTATTTAATTTTTAATAGTTTTTGAAATTTTTTTTCTTTTTATTTCTTTAATGATCGCTGATATCTATGGCTCATATATATCGAAAATTAGAGAACTCAAGGTCTGCCGAGCATTCTTCTTCTTCTGCATCCCCTTTTTATATAAATAATTAGATATAGATATAAGACACATCGTTTTTTTTTTTGATCACTTTATTTAACAAGAAAAAATGTGTAATCAAATTCAATTCATAAAAATTAAATTGAAAATCGTAAAAATATACTTTTGTTGTTTGATCATCTAAATGTAGACTGACAGTCAACTGTCGTGCTATTTTTAAAGCTCTGCATGAGTTCATGACTGCATGTGCCGTTTTTGAGAAACAGTGGGAGGTCGGGTTTACCCACACTATCGGGCTTGCCCCACCTTACCCTACATAAAATATTTGAATAAGGAGTAGTCGATATAGACATATACGTTTGGCATGAACAACTAGATTTCAGAGATGATAGGGGATGGAGTAACCAACTTTTCGGTTTAAGTCATTTATTACGTTACGTTACAAGTTTATTTAATTAAATATTTAGCGTTTGGAAGTTTTTCAGAGTTCCCAATATTTGATCAAAATCGGTTGACCATACCATATAGATATGAGGACCGATAGGTGCAAAAAGCGTGTCCAGGGCAAAATTTTCTTAAGCGTTTCAATGAATCTTAGAGTTCTCACTGTGTAGAGTTTTTACAAAATCTATTGACCGATCGGAATGTTTTAAAGGCATAATTAGTTTATTTATGAAAAATTTTACCAACATTTGCAATTCGATAGTTTTTGGATGTATCTAAGCACTATTCCCTGTTGGATCGAAATTATTTCATTTATTTATTAGTTTGTAGTGATGGTCAGGCGTGACGAGAGTGGGTGAAAGGGAGGAGGGGGGTTCTCCCGGACCCGAAGTATTCTCAGGGTGTTATTACTATCGTAATACAATTTTCTGTATTTTAGATGCTAATTTTTTGTACTTTTTTTTCTGGATTGTGGAAAAGATTTTTTACTATTGAAATATATAAACTAACTAACAATTTCAGGAAATATTCAGAAATATGCTACATAATGAAGCATAATGAATAAAGTTATGACTGCTTTAATGCTAAAAAAATGCTGTCCCGCTGCATTGTCTTTTTCGATTGAAAAAATTCGTCGTACTTACAGAACACAATGAATCAAGCTAAAGGTATAATAAAGAGGCCGGTACATTTTCCCCCGGGGTCCGGATTTTCGCTCTAACGTCCGTAATTTTTATAAAATGTTTTTTTTTTTTTTGGTAAAGGAAAAAGACATCGGCTAACAGAATATTTTTGATTACGTGGGGTATTGTAAAGCCTCGTTATCAAGAGCTTGAGTAAACTCGGTTAAATTTATCGACCTATAATTTTAAATTTTTTTTACTACTTTTCCATATTTCATAATAATTTGATTTTTAAAGCCGCAGGCTGTTTATAAAGCGATTAGGTGAAGATGAAAATGCACGCGTTCTTGGAAAGAGTCAAAGTTGTTATGTTTTTGGAGTGCTGATGATATAAGTTTTACTTGTAACTAATGTTTTTTTTTGTGGATCGCCGGAATTTTTATAAAGTATGGAAATTTCACATGCAACAAAACCATATTTTTCGTATACTCCTATTTGAGTACAGCTACTCTAAACTCAGAGAACAGAATTCTTTAAATAAGGAAAACGTATAGATTTTATGATACTAAAATAGTTAGTTTACCCGCAGGCAGAGTATAATGATGGAGTGCTTTTTAACTAAATGCATGTGTAGACTCTTATCTATAAAAAAGAATATCTAATTAATTTGTGAACTTATCATGCATATTGGAAAGTTTTTTTGCGGCATTTATTTTACTTATCTGCTTATCGCTAATATGAATAAATCATAATGCGAAAACTGATTCATGAGTTTTAGCTATGAATTTCCACAATATCTGATGTTTGCGTCTAGACCATATATGTAATATAATTCAACGGAACTGCAACGGGTTCCGTTTTTGTGCAAGCGAGAGTGAGCATATAGTCTAAGCGGCGGAGAGAGAAAGACGCCAAAAACGGCAACTGGCCAAAATTGGACTAGAGAGGCCTAGGTCAAGCTAGTTTCCTTTTTATTTTAGATACGTTTAGGCGCTATCTAAAGCGGAACTAAGCCGAGTCAAAAGTGATTATTGGAGAGGCCTGTGGCTAGCTGCCATGCAATTTCCAATCAAAACTAATTGCGCTTGAAAGAGAACTATGCGCTCTCTTTTGTACACACATACACGCACACACATATACAATTGCATGCATAAGAATGAATCTTAGAGCGAACTACGTAGCATTTCGTTGCTTCGTTTTCCCGGGGGTTTTACTCGTTTGTTTTAATGCAAAGGTTGGCATTCTTGTTCTGCTTGTCAAACCGTGCGGTTGTTGTATCAGAACAGCGGCTTTTAAATTGCTATTTGATTTATTTGGTCGTTAAGACGCTTAAGACAAGTTGAAAAAATTTGTTTAGAAAAAGTTTTATTTAAATTTTATTCAAAAAATTTTACGGCACGGCGCTGCCGAGTACCAAGTTCCTTTGAGTTTGCATTAGTAATATTTGCATTTTACATTCAATAATATTGTTGTTTATAAAATTGCGTATTAAATTGCATATATAAAATTCTATTTTGTAACAAGTGTTTGGAAATTGCTGGAAAACGCGTCCCTACGTGTTTGAGTGTTTTCCGTTTATCTACTTACTGTTGTGCGTGAACAAGTCGCTTAAGGATAACAGGATAACCTAAAGGATTAACGGTAGCTCAGCCAAAATGAGTTTTCACAAAAGCGACTCACGCACGCCTTTGGCGCCCATTGAGTACACTGTAAGTAAAAATTACTTCTTTTTTTTTTTTTTGACAGCTAGCACATATAGTATGTAATAGCTCTTAGTTTTGTCTACTGACAATTTTTATATTTTTCTACCCAAAATTAAAGCCTATTTTCGGGGGTGTTTGGTTTTTTTTTTCTACCGCTCTTGCCGTTGTTGTTATGAGTTACTCGTGGTTTCCACCCTCGCTTTAGGTCATAAACAATGACTCCTAGACCTAGACCTGCCAACAACAACAACAACTACAACAAAGGCGACACCGCACTATGCTTGTTGTTGTAGTTGCCGTGCATGGAAAATTCCACTCGGCATTTGTCTTGTGCACTTCTATGTTTGCTTTGTTCCTATATACCCGACTCAAATTCAATTGTTAGAGCATACAAATAGCCGCCTATGACCAATTTTTTTTTGGTCACACTCTTTTACATACTACTTACTATCTTGCTAGCTCGTTCTAACTACTGCATCAGCATTTTTCAGGGTTCCCAATTTTTACACAAAAAGTTCAACGCAAGTATTCCATATTATCTACGTTGTTTCGAGCTGTGATTTGCTACTGCACAGGCGCAGCTCGCAGTCAGCAGCGCAGTCGACGTCTGTATGAGCCGCTTATGTTGGCGTTTTTTTTTTTTTCAATTTTTGCTGCATTGCAGTTTATGGCTGAATTTTAAGCGGTGCTTGGTACTTTTCCATTAACCATATACAATAAACAATACATATTGTATTACTCTACTTACCACATGTGCTGTACATATATATATATATATATATATATGTATTTATATATTGTTTCCACAATATTTGCAGCGTATCCAATTTGACAAATTCACATGCTTTGATTGAATTATAAACTGGTCACTTTCAGATAATGGCAGCAGGTACTTGTATATCATATTGACCATTAGTTTGTAACAAGTTCAAAGCCAAGTAGACGTTTTTGCTTACATGATGATTATTTCCTTTAACTACCAGTGGAGCAGAGGGCCTTTGCTTACGTAATGACTTCTAATGTCAGCCAAAATTTGCATATTAGTCGTAGCGATGCATAACTCTTGGATACCCTACTTTTAACTTTCCCAAAATAATTTTTTAACCACATCAAATATTGTTGTAGATCGTAGCGCAGATATTCTTTTAGGAAGAAAAAAACGTCGTCATTTCATTTTTTCTTTGGCATACATGGCGCAGTTTATAGCTCTGTGGCTCCTAGCAGCAAATCGTGAAATGTAAATACTAGTGATTTGCTCTAAGATAAGCTTCCTTATCGCGTTATTAAAAAACTTGCACTAATAATTTGAACTCTATGGCAATTTTGAAAATCAATAACGTCTAATAGAATCCCACAATAATATTCTATGTATAGCTCATATTAGTTATATCAACTGTAAAAGTAATTATTAGTACTTAAACTTACTTTTACCATAATATAATTGCCACAGCGATTTATGTAATACCATATATTAATAGATCTAGTTTCATGCATTAAAAAATCGTATTAAATTTTCGATATTTGGTCCATAGTTTTTTGTTATACCAAAGTACAAAAAAAAATATATTTATATATTCATTATCTTTAAGAATTTCAAGCTTGCTTCAAACTAGCTGGTTCAATTGAAGCGGGCAAAAAGAAAAAACTAATAAAAAAGTAGAAAATGTTAATACATATATAAATATATTACTAATTAAAGATTAACTCACTTAAAAAATGACAAACTACCTTTGGATATCAAGGCTAATATTGCCATAATGGATAAGCTCATTTCTCGTGTAACAAGTTAAAATAAAAAAAAAGTTAAAAATATACGCTCGCTGACAGTTACTTTCCTTCTTAATTTTAACTAGCTCCCACGAAGCTTAAGAAAAGTTCCTCTACAATTTGATAAAGAAGATTCTTTATAAAAAAAAGGAAATACTCTTCACAGTTTGACAAACAAGATTCTCCATAAAAAAAATGATAATAAAAGTCCCTTTGAATTTTTGACAAATCATATTCTCTAAAAAATAGAGAAAAAAAGTAAAGTGTAAAGAAGATTCTTTATAAAAAAGGGAATTTCCCTTTACAGTTTGACATAGAAGATTTTTGTTAAAAAAAATAATATCAGTCCCTGTGGTCCACTACAAACAAAGTAGATTCTCTAAAAAATAAAGAAAAAAAGTCCCTTTGGCTTTTGACATAAATAAAGTCCCTTTGACTTTCCTCAGTTTGACAACGAAGATACTTTATGAAAAACAAATTGAGAAAATTCCTTTTGACCCTCTACAGTTTCACAAAGAAGATGCTTTTAAAAAAAAAGTAAAGAAAAATCTCTAAAGTTTGATAAAAAAGATTCCTTAAAATGTTGAAGTAGAGTTTATAAGGATGACTTTGGACTTCCAATAAGTCGTATTAAGTAAAATACTTAGGCTGAAATTCTTATATACTCAGGGCCATTGTCGATGCTACTTCGTTTTTTAATAGCTTGTATTTCATAAAGATAGAAAACTAATCATCCAAATATTTTAGAAAATGTCTTTATTGGTAACGCTATTCATTCGTATACAAAGGGGTAGCTCAGTTGACCTTATAAAGAAGGAATTTTTTGGAAAAATACAACAATGAATACAATACAATATCTATTATTAACTAACTCGGTTTCAAGCCTGATGGGTGAACTTTTCAAAGACTCATTTATGAATTGACCAGAGACTAGGATTTACAATGACAAAGATGAAAAAAGGAAGTATAAAAAAGGTAGTTACTCTATCAGAGCCACTTATTTTATGGTAAACCCCAAAAAGAAGCCTTTATTAAAACTTCTTTGCGTATTCAGGGTGCAGCTGTGGCTCAATATAAGCATCAAATGAGCAAAAAAAAATTGTAAAGATCTTTATTCGCTAAAGTGGTGTATCTGGAAAGAAATACTGCTAGTAAGTAAGTAAATGTGATTCTAACGTATTCTGTCTGTCACTCACACTGTGAAAGCCCTTTGAAATATTTCGAGGCTTCAAAGACCGTCATCTACTTTTAACTTATACTGTTAGGGGGAAGTTCTGTGACAGTAGTCCAAAATAAAGTCGCAATAAGAACTTCTATTATTTTGAATAATTCGTTAACATTACGACAGCTGAAATTTTCACTCCATAAACTTGTGTGTGCACTTGAGTCTAGTAACAGGTAAGACAATATGCAGGCATTGTATGTGATTGCAGTTGTGCGCTCTACACAAATAAAGTCAGTCTATGACGACTTGCGAATCAGTTTCCAGAGAAGTGCTCCAACCTAGTCATGTGACTTGAAGAAATTGGCACAAGATGGCTCGGATTTTTCACGCGTAGCGTACTCAAATATCAGACAGATTCGTATGCAGTTTCATTAAAACTTTGTTGGTTCCTGTGAATACGCTATCTAATCATGATACTAGCCTCAAGCGTAGACAGCTGCACCAATTCTCTACGTACTGTGTGGCGTCTCCGAAAGGTGTGAAACTGCATATCTATCTACTATGTATGATGTATATGCCTGAGAATGCGCTACAAAAAACACAAATAAATATACATACATATGTACATAGTATATCTAAAGCGTATGTTTTGCAGTTCAAAATCGCAGCTTTTCCAAGTTAATTTGAATTAGTCAGCAGCCGGCAACGTGATGCTCTTATATCTAAATTTAGCCTAACATTTTGGTGCTGGCATTTGTTTTATTATTTGTTAAATTTTCCACAACGAACCGCAAAAATGCTATTTGCTTATGTAAGTGTAATGGCATACACGTTTTGTTAATTTTTTATCTGGCTGTTGAGTTTCGTTTTCATATTTGGAGTGTAATAGCAAATCGAATGGAATTTCAGTATGATTAGAAAAAAAAAATAAAAAAATAGCAACAAACAGACAAATATAGTTTTCGTACCTGCTGAAATGTAGTATTTATTTATGAGTTAGTCATTTTGTTAGGGGTTATTGGTTTTTAAATTCGCCATTTCGTCGTCATTGTTTAGTTTAAGTGCACCGCTAAGTTGATAAGTCTCAATTAGAGAGCAAGAGATGTAATTACAAGTTTGAAGATCATTTCGTGAAAATGTGTAATGATTATAATTTATGCCAAGTCATAAAACACTTTCGTTATCGGATCTTCAGCATGAGGGTTAGCTTAGTTTTCAAAAGCATTTTGCTACTTCAACAGCTTTTTAATGAACATTAGTTATCTGATGGGCGTATTAGACTGTTCTCGAATTGTTTTCGTGAAATAATTTTTTTTGCTAGTTGCTCAAATTTTCGTTGAACAGAAAAAAAGATACGAATATTTTCAAAAATTGCTGAACATAACATCAAAAAAACTCGCTTTAGAAGAGTGAACACTTAGAGAATTCGAAAAATTTTATGATATGATAAATGAACACTTTTTAAATATAATTTGAAAGCATTCAGTGACTTATGTTATTAGTTTTAAACAAAATTACTTTAACTTTTCCTGTTGCCTATTGTCTAATAAAAAAAATTATATGGACCAAAAGAATATTTTTTTTTTTCTTCGATTTTATTTACAATCTGTTCGAAAACAATCAGTAAATTATATAAAATTATTTAAACGGTGACAGGAGCAGCTAGTCTCCATTGAGACCAGGTGCTATTTCGGCATTTGAGACATACCATGGAGCGTTAACAATGTTTCTCAAAGTTTTTGATTGGAAGCGCTGTAGCACTTCAAGATTAGAGACACTCGCCGTGCTCCATAACTGAATGCCATGTGTCCAAATAGGTTTTAGAACGGCCTTGTAAAGTCTTACTTTGTTCTCGAGACTGAGTTGCGAATTTCGCCCCAATAGCCAGTGCATTTTTTTTGTTTTTATTTTGAGCTGCGCGTGTTTGGCTTTTATATGCGCATTCCATGTGAGTCTTCTATCCAAGTGTATTCCAAGGTATTTAACGATATCACTTTGGGAAATTTCAGATCTGTATAACCGAACCGAGGGACAGTTCCCTTTTCTCAGAGCAAATGTAGTTTAGACGGATTTTTTCGAGTTTACTACTATTTTCCATTCAGTTAACCACCAAACTCAACTGAGACTGCAGAAGTTGAGATGCTTCCACAGGAGATGCGCTAGATGCAATAATTGCCGTGTCATCAGCGAAAGTTGCGACGCCTACTCTACTTGAAATTGGCATATCGGATGTAAATATAATAGTGTACAGTACTGGAGCCAGTACGCTACCTTGAGGAACTCCTGCGTTTAAAGATTGAAGCGAGGATGACTCACATTGTTCCTGGACGTCAAACCTACGACCCTTTAGGTACGATTTTATTAGCAGGTAGAATGGAACAGTTAGCCAAGATTTTATCTTGTATAGCAGACCATTGTGCCAAACCCTGTCAAATGCTTGCTGTACGTCAAGAAAAACCGCAGAGCAATATTTTTTGTTTTCAAGGGAATCCGTAATAATGTTGACTATTCGATGACATTGTTCAATAGTTCCATGACCTTTCCTGAACCCAAATTGATGTTCCGGTATGATGGCTAGTTCTTCCAGTGCTGGTAAAATTCTTTTCAAAAAAAGTTCTTCAAATATTTTTGAGAAAATTGCTAGCAAACTAATCGGCCTATATGAAGAGATTACATTATCAGGTTTCTTCGGCTTCGGAATCATTATTATCTCGGCACATTTCCATTGAGTAGGGTAGTATTCCAGACGTAGCATAGCGTTGTAGATATAAGTTAACAGGCGGATGCAATTTTGGGCAAGGTTTTAAATTGTTATCCCATCAATTTTGTCAAATCCTGGCGATTTATTAATATTACCTCTTCCTTCACCTCCTTGACTAGGCGCGCCCAAAAAGCTGTCGACAACATTTTCTACATCTGAATCTCTTATTTCATTAGGCTAAAACTTAGACTGTAAGAATTGTGCAAAAGCTTCAACTTTTTCCTTATCAGATCTGCACCAGACTCCATTGGTATCTTTGATCGCAACGTTTTTTTTAACTGGTCGTTTTAGGTATTTGGTTGCTCTCCAAAGGCTGTGTTCGTAATTGTTAGACAATGGGTCAAGACTTCCGAGATATTCTGCAGTGGTCTCATTTCTTAGTTCGCTCAGTTTTCTTTTGAGGTCAGCCGCAGCTTTGTTATATCGTCTTTTGTCTGATGGCCATCGAGTTTCTTGAAATCTTTTGCGCAAGTCCCTTTTAGTTTTAATTAGACTTCTTACGTCTGCAGGAAGAAAAAGTTGGTTTGCTCGTTGCTGACTAGGAGCTCCTGGAGGTGTACAGAGAAAAGCTGCTTCATGAATACAGCTGGTAAGATTTTCTACAGCAAGGTCAATTTCAGCTGCCAATTTTAATGAAATGTTGGGAGTGACTTTTTCCTCCAACCAGTCCTTAAAAGCAGTTACATCCGTTTTTTGTGATAAGACTTTGTATTTTTGTGTTTGAGTCTTCACAGCAGCGCTGTAAGTAACTATAACTGGTGAGTGATCGGAACTTAAGTCAAAACTCGTAGCAATGTGTAGATGGCGTGATGATACTTCACGATAAACAAAGAAGTCCATCAGATCAGGAATTTTATTTACATCCGAAGGCCAATAAGTAGGTTTACCTGTGGATAGAATCGACAAGTTATTGTTGGTTACACATTTCTATAATTCTGAGCTCTTTGGGTTTATCAGCCTTGAGCCCCACCATGGGTGTTTGGCATTATAGTCACCACCAGCAATGAATTTGTGACCAAGTTTTTCAAAAAATTCTTTAAAGTCAGATTGCTTAACTACAAATCTCGGAGGAAAATATACTGCTGTAACCATCAGATCAAAATGCATGCAGTGTACCGAATACTGGCAGCCTGCAAAGAATTTTCAGTAACACTTTCCATTATTGTGAATTTAATTCCACTTTTTACAATAACAGCAGAACCACCGTGGGCTCTATTCCCTGGATGATTTGCAGCTGTTAGTTCATATCCATGCATTTTAAAATAGTACCTGTCGGTAAAATGAGTTTCTGATACCAATAAAATATCAATATGATTAGTTTTAAGAAAATGTTTAACCTCCTCTGTGTGGTTGGAAAGCCCATTTGCGTTCCATATAGCAATTCGAAGATCTATTTGCATAATTTGGATACCAAAAGATTCATCATGTTGAGAAGATTATTTGATAGTTCAAGCTGCTTGGTTAAAAGACCTTCATTTTTTGCGAAAGGGTTCTCTTCATTTTAATTTTTGGTTTCGCGTAATATTTGCGCGTAGGATGGACGGTTTTCGTTAGCGTTGAACTCATTTGGCTTAGTCGATAGGAAAAAACGTTGCTCATGTGTAGATAAAGGTTGATTAAAGTGCTGACGAGAAAAATTGCTTTAAGGCTTCTGCTTTGCAACTAGTTCTTGATATATTTTGCATTCTTTGTAGCTAGCAGCGTGGTTTTGTGAGCAGTTTACGCATTTGGCAGGCACATCTTTTTCTTTTTGACACTCTGCAGTTGGGTGGTTCATTGAACACTTTACGCACCGAAACATTTTTGTACAATACGTCTTAGAATGTCCAAACTGCTGGCATCGGAAGCATTGCACAATATCAATTACTTTCCTGGGTGGCAAAGCTTTTAATAGACGCGCATGTCTGTTTACAAGTGGGCAATTAATTTTAAAAACTAAAAAACATAAAAAACTAAAATTTGTTTAGTGCAAGTGAAAATTTGTGTGTTGAGACTCCGCTGGCACAAATTTTGTTATTTCATTGTGTGTACACACTGTTTTGTGTGGTGTGCATACACTGGACTTATAAATTCGAAACAAAAAATTCTGTATTTTGACAAATATTGTAAATAGTAAACGCACAAAATTTTAGTTATCATGAGCAGCTGTGGATTGGCAACAAGTCCAAACTACAAAAGCAAACAAGCGGACATATTGCAGCTCGCCAACTTTTGCAAAAAAGAGCAGGTCAATAGTTGACGCCACATCTGAAACATCTACGAACACCAACCGATTTGCTGAGCTCGCGTTGGTTGTTGAAAATAAGGAGACAAAAGAAACTGGAATAACTAAAGATGAATCAACTAAGCGCGATACCACTCCAAAACCTCCGCCAATAATTCTGGCGAATGTGAGCAACATAAAGGGTATGCTTACCAAAATATTGACAATAATTTCGAAAGATGATTTTAACCATAAGCCCCAACGAGACGGTCAAATACGCGTTATGGTTAAGTCGGTGGATTCATACAGAAAACTTGTAACGGCACTTAAGAAGGATAAGGTATTGTTTCATACTTACTGTTACGTGACTGTTATTAAATAGAAGATTTTACTCGTTTTTGTACTTAGACGCACTTTTAAATTCTTTATTTGGAAACTCAGCATTAATGTTGAACAAATTACTACTTTGATTACCTTTGATATGTTATATTTGGTGATTCAAATACTTATTCTCTAAAATTTTATTAACAACTAGTATGAGCCTCTTTGGGTTACATTTTTTGTTTGTTTAACTTTTAGTTTTTGCTTTAGTAGACATTTATTGCAATAAAATAGATCTGTCTTACAAAGGAATGTATAAATTAGCGTAATGCTGATTTATAATGTAAGTTTTGAAGTTCATTGGACCAAAACTTTAGAATAAATATATTGGGAAATCATGAAAACAATGTGGCAGCATACAATCTGAGTATCAAAATTTATATGAATCTTAAGCTAGATACTTCATAAATTATGAATTTTAACATGTTGTGTAAATCTGTGCAATCAAAATCAAAAATAGCGAAAATTAAAATAAATAAATATACATATAATAATATTTAATTTTTTTATTTTAATTAAGACGCATATTCCATTCCATTTTTACTTTTTTCATAACACATTTTCAACAAATAATTGGTCACACTTTTATGATGTAACGAAACTTGCCATTTTAAGCTTAAAAATTATGCAACGTCATGCGACACGAAATCTGAAATCTGCGCCGTTAAGTTTTGTTTTATATTTTGCTGTTTTCTTAAGATCGTAGGCAACTTTTTTGAAAAGGGTGCTCAAATATAATTTTTCGAATATACTTCAGGGGTACTTTAAATTTACATTTATGCTATTATTTGCTATATGGACTTTGCGCGATTCATGGTTAAGACCAAAGCAACTACCTAGATAGTTCGCGAGAAGAAAATTAGGGATCACACGGAGTTTCAAAATTTTTGCGAGTAGTAGCAAGAAATACGAAAACAAAGAAATTACGCATTTTAAAGTATTTCGAGAGGGGAAAACAAAGATAATTAACAGAAAAAAAAGGTTTTCATAATATAATTATTATTATAGCAAGATAAAAATATACGTCTGATGAACCCTTAAAGGCCTACGCTAGCTCCCACCGACTACGCCAGTGAAAATTTACGTTTCAAATGCATTGATATAAGTGCGCAAATTTAAAATGCACAAATGTATTTAGCTACACTTTAGTATATACTATGTATATTACATAGTATAGATTAGTTCATTCGACTAGTGTGCTAAGCTAAATAGTTTGTAAAAAGAATTTTGTTTCATTGAACTTGACACGCGACCCAATGGTGCAATGGCTTTCTGACTAAAGCTGTACTGACTGCCTAAAACTATATATAGAATTGTTCCAATTTTCATCAAACAAAATCGTGCACTCTGAATTTCACGTGCCAATTCAGATTATTACATTTGTATGCTATACTTTTTACAAATGTATATACCATACGAGTATATAATATATGCATATACGTATGCGTACGTACAAATTTAGCCATAACATTTGTGACCTGAAGCGTGAAATTCGACTTTTAGCAGGCGCTACAATAAACCTATGTGGGGCTTCAGTTAGGCATGAAATTTGGCAGTCAATTGACGAGTTTAGAAAGAACTTGATTTTCGAAGATTTTAGGTTTAATTTATAAACCTTCACTTCAACTTTGGCCTAAAGCGGAATCATCAAAAAGTGCAAATAATATTTCTCGGTTTTTGTAGTGTCTGGTTAAAGGTCATCTATGTTAGTTATCCCAAAAATGCATTGCCAGCATCATTTTGACAATCACTCTTTGGCCTCCTCGATGTTGATTCTTAAGAAAAATCTATTGTTTCGTTAACTTGGTCTTTGGTTGGTCATCCAACCAAAAAAAAAAACGAAATGAAAATTCGTGTGAACTTTAAGCTATCCGGCGTACGACTTGTTTACATACAAGTTTTGTTGCAATATACTTTTCATTTTTCCGCTTGAGATATCTGCCTTGCGCATCTACCCTCGATGATCGTCATTGACTCTTTCGTGGATTTAGTCAACCATATCCGGGCTTGTGCCTTCTCTTTGTGGGCTTATAGAAAATGCTTATTCAAAATATTTGTTCGTTCACGTTTTAATTCAACTATCCTATATTGTCTTATTCGTTTTTAATCGGAATAAACAAGTCAAAACTATGCTAGAAATGGAGAAGCCCGCATGGTTGTAAAAATTAATTTTAAACAGTAATTACATATATAATTCAAAGAAATCAGATGTGGCGCTTATGTATCAAATAAATCAAGTAAAATATTTTCTTAATGTAATCGATTATGGGCACTCGTTCCAAGCCAGCCGCAGCTAAAAGAAGATTCAATTTGAACTACTTTTAATTCATATGTTTATTATAAATTTGTTTTTAATTTATTTATTTATTTTAAATAAATCTTAAATGTAAACTAAAAGTTAAGGCACGCTGCTTCTACGGTATACAACTGTTAGCTAACATAGCAATAACAGCAACAATTTAGTTGTCACATTTGCCTGCAAGATGGCGCCACAAGTAGTCTATGCAATACGCATACGCCATGTTGTACGTATGAAATAAAAATTTCGCATAATTTTTGACATTCACTTGATTTATTCAAATGCATAATTTTTATATACAGCTTATTGCAGATTACGTCAATTTGTGGCGCTCAATTTTCTAATAAACTCAAGTACAAACTAAAGTGGGAGCTTTTTATATTTTAAATTGTTTGAAATTTGCACTAAAAACAAAAAACACTTGTTGTATTTTATTATTATTATTTTTTTTTTTCGCAAATTTACAGCTTCCTTATTAATTTAGTTTGGGCTTTTGGTATTATTTGGTGTGGCACTGATTTTTATTATTTCTCTACAACAACAATAAATGCCATGTACGTGTGAGCGCAGATAAATAGCTAAAAAAAATGCGTTCGTTGGTTATACTCTGTATAAAAAGAAGCCTATTGTAGATTTGTGTGTGTGTGACATGCAAAAAAGGCGTGGCAGGGCACAAGTACGCTGTACCGAAATAATCAGCGCAGGATGCGTTGCTCCCTAACTTCAAGTAATATGACCAAAAATTTATTATTTTTTACTTTTTTCTGGAAACTGCAACAATATTGTTATTTCTTGCATTAATATACGAGTATTGTCTCTAATATTTCTGAGTTGACAGTAAAAGAAAAATAATTTAACATGAAAACTGACGCTATTGCGTTACGAAATATTCTTGTTTAAAATCAATGCGGAAAGTGCCATCCTTGCCATTTATATTTGATGGAAGGCAACAATAAGATGTCATAACTATTATTTCGATGTTTCAAGCTCTCAAAAACTCCCTGAAGCCGAATATTTAAAAACACATTTGCCTCTTCTTCAGATCACAAGATACCAACAGTATACAATGAAACAAATCCTCTTAACCTTCAAACGCTTATGCATTTTTAACTATATGGTCCCACCTTTGTGGAACACCAATGTTCATGGGGCTTCTATAATCGTCCTTATTTTATTGATGTGTGCTTTTGCTGTACAGCCTCCCTCAGATTAAGATGGCGTATATGCATATCAAAAATAAGATCTGGTCACACTTAAAACAGCAAGACCCGAATATACCATCGATAATGCAATCCATGTGCAAGCTACCAACAAATTTGGTATATAGACTGACAGCCCCGCAAAAGCATTTAAGTCTGAGTAGAGGGTATCCCACTGTCGAATACGTTGGTGACAACTGATGTACATATTTTATACATAGGAAACAATAGCAGTTGGCATTTTAGCGCTTTGCAATTAGTGAAGCTGCTGGCACACCTCATGCTCGGATTGAGCTTATTTTAAGCTTAGATATGATAGCATCAACCATTGTTAGACCCTAGCTCACGAGCTCAACGCTCACTTTTCACTTAATTGACCCCTACATGCATCTTGTACTTGCCCCCACATGCTGACGTTTTGTTTTTGATTTTGCACAAAAAAGTCATTACAACATATAAGTATGTAGCTTTGTTTGTATTTGAAAATTGCTCGCAGTGGGTTGGACCCACAGATACTGTGATAGAAACTTTTTAGTTATTTGTAGCGTTTCGCTCAACAACTACACTAAGCAAATCAGTGCACAAGTTCTAGTTTCTAGTAGTTGCATTTTTGGCTATTTATTTTCATTGCCAGACTCGTGCTTGTGTGTCGACGTGTTTCCATTTTTACCACATATGTTTATTTGAGTGGACGACATTCGGTGGCATTGGCTGGCAGTTGGCGCGCACGGTCTTAAGTCAACGGACGCGGTTATTGTCGCTTTCAGTGAGTGTAGCGTGCGTGTGTGTGGGTGTACGTGTCTATATCATACTGGATCCGGAGTGTATCCAATTGGTGGCGATGCACATGTCGCCTTTGATTAACATTCAAAAACGTAGCACGCATTATATTCAAACTGAACGCCACAGAAATTGCCGCTGGAAAGCCGCCTTTGCCGCCGCGCAAAGCCAACGGAAGTCAATCCTCAACAGAGTTGAGCAATTTTGGTGCCTCCGAGATACTAAGACGTCATAGGGAATCGCGTTTGTCCAACGCGGCTTTGAGTCGACAGCAGTTGAAAATGTCACTTAAACGTGGTGGTCCACCACCGGCACCTTCAAGTGGCTTAGCTATGATGACCACATCGTTAAGTGGCGCCAGCTTGGATCAGCAGGTGGGACACATCTACTCAATTGCATGCAAAAAATTAACCAAAACGCTACGGATACGTCTAAAGAATTTCCTTATGTATTTACATTGAACTTGATTATTGCGTATACGCAATGTTGTGCCAAAAGTTGCTTGCATTCTGTTTTGTGCGCTATACGTAGAAAAGATGTATATAGGTATAGCTTGTGTATATGTTTTTTTTTTATATACCTTTATGCAGATGCTTATAAATTAGTACTACAGTGGGACTTCAACTTATGCAAATGAAAGAGCAACTAACTTACTTTTAACTAAAATTTTTGATTTTGTTTAGCTTCTTTGACAGCAGTGTATTCTCTGGCTATGAAAAACTAAACAAGTTTCTCGAATTGTTTTTATATACCAATACAATGTGCTCATTTTCTTATTTTGTATAAGTTTGGAATACTAGTTAGCGTCTAGATACATATAGAGTACTTATATAGTAAAAGTTATGTATTTGTTTGGGCATACTGAGCGTATAGATACAGTAGAAGGCCGAAAAAGTCTACAAAGGCGCATCGCCATTTCTTTTCTATGGCTCATTCAAGAAATTTTGTCGCAGAAACCATAGCTCTATAATTAATTTCGAATCTTCCACTTATTCAAAATTGTTATTTTTTTTTTTAAATTAACATTTAGAAACTGATTAAGATGCATATTACATAAAAATGTAACTAAAATTTAATTTTTTCTATAGCCAAATTTACATGTGGTGGTTTTTGGGGTCATTAACGATCTATATATATCGATTTCATTCAATTTAAGCCAAAAATTCGAATCGACTCCTTGAATGAACAAAGCATATTATTTTCTTATTTTAAAATAATTTACTTTTTTTTTAAATTTGATTTAAGAGACACAAACATAGCGAATATTGAATTGATCTTATTTCAAAGTTTTATCATTCGTTAAAAAATTTGTTTAAACAAGACGGTTCGCTTACGAAATATGTCTTGTGAAAGAAAAGCCAATCTAAATATTCAGTTATCGATAGCTCGATAAATAATCGAAACTTTAAAATAAGATTTACAAGCTATGGTAATTTTTTACATATGTAAAAATCATCAAAATGGAGACGATCTAATTAAAAATTGATCCGCGTTTCGTACATTTTAAAATTTTTTTAGAGATGACGTTTTAATTTTTTATTCAAAAAATTATGCTATTTTTTTGCATTGAATGTATATATATACATATACATATATATACATCTGAGCTTAATCTTTCATTTTGCATCTTAAAGCTTTTTCGAAAATATTGAATTTTAATTTATTTGAGTCGGCTACATTAACGCTCAGTTGGCCTTTTACTATAAAAAATTCCTTCTTTGCAAATTCTATAAATATAACAAAGTGACAGGATTGATTGTGCCCCAGCGATGACAGCACATATTAACGAATTGAGCCCGAATTTAAAAAACTTGAATCCTTTTCAGACGTCTAACATCCATACTATTGTTAAGTAGGCCTTTCTAGGTATCTATGAGATATCTAGCTAATTTTGTCTCTTACATAAAATACATCTAAGTCCTTGTGTATTGCTTGGTTGCCAGCAAACCAAGGCGCGCCTGCAATTCTTCTCAGTGTAACAGACTCGTATCTCTGGAGGATTTCAATATTTGTGATGCTTACCGTTCCCCTAGAGCTGCATAGCATATGTTCACAAAATTATTATAAAGATAAAAAGAAGGTTCTCGGATTAAATCGAAGTTGGCTGAACTTTATGAATGTATATGTTTTTTTATTCGAAGAGCGCAAAAGTTGAATCTTTTGTTTTTAGTTTGCCAATTTAATAAAATGAGTTTATTATGTTTAAAAATAATTAAGAACTTTGCGTTAAAGTCTCTTATAAGTTAATTTTTAATAAAAAAATTTTTTTGAAGCTTGGCGCATATGGCTACCAAAAAGTATACTATCTTAGAACTATATTATCTTGATTTTTGAAATAGCAATTTACAGCGAATTGTTGGCATTGTGCCCGACCTTTCTAAGGGTACATGGTAAATGGTTTCCAGAGCTTTTGGCTAAAGCATAAAATTATAATCCAAAAGCAGCAACATACTGTATATAACTATTTACATATGTAGTTATATGTTTGAGCACCTTTGCAAACGCCAACGCAAAAAGAAATGCGAAATAAATAAAAGATGCATTTTCCGATTAGGCTGCCTGCATTATCTTTTTTTTTTTTGGCAGCTGTTCTAAATTTTCAGTTTTCACTTTGCCAGTCTCTTTTTTGCTGAAATACTCAACACTCTCTCGTATTCTCTTTACAGAAAATCCCGACTGTTGTGACGGGGTATGCTAACGAGAAGCATAACACCAGGAATAACGCAAACATAAGTCAACCAAAGTACGTATTTTTCATTTTAGTATTCTATGCTAGCCCCAACGCATCTATAGCGCGTTCTGATGCTAAACTGACAATTTTAAATAATATTTCAATGAGAACAAAAAAAATTTATTTTTTTTCTTGTTTAAAACAATAAAACGGTCATTGATAATTCGAAATATTAATATATTGTTGAAAATATGTACAAGAATATCGATAACAAATCATCAACAACTATGTTTGAAATGTATTCTTCGGATAGATTCATACGCTCGGACATGGCGGATGTACCGGTACAGCAGGCCGCAGGCTCAACGCTGCCATTAGTGATAACACGTAAAAAAGGTGGCGATGATTCCGAGGATGTCAACTATAATCCCTTTGAGCACCGCAAAGTAGAGCATCCCACATCGTAAGTTGTACTTTTTTATTTCAAACATATATAAATAGTAGCTTAAAGTGTGTTAAGAGTGAATTAATTTAAATTAAAAGAGTATATTTACAAAGTAAAGCGGCATTTTTAAAAAATAGCAAGCTTTTAAAATAAAGTGAAGTACTTAATATTAGTTTAGGGAGCTGTGAGGTATATGAAATATATTTAAATATATCAACAATACAAATTTTTGCCGGTATATGATTTGACGCGTGGTTATTTTTAGAGCAGGTGTTCGCGCACCTTAACCTTAAAATATATATATATCTTTTTTTTATTTTTTAAAATAAATTTTGAGTTTCTTTAAAAAAAAAAATTTATTTATTTACTGATTTAAATTTTTTATATACATAGGAAGCTCACAAATTAGAACCAAATGGTTCCAAGGGTAGTTCTAATTTCTGAAATGTTCTAATTTCTGAACGTATTTTTTCAATGAAAAAAGTAAATAAAAAACAGCTTGCTTTCAAGTACAACATTTTTATTTTAACTGCAGCATATAATCTTTTATGTCAGTTTGCTTTTTGGGTATATTCAAATTTGCAGTAACAATATCGTGACGCACTGCCAAGAGGTTACTTAAGTGCTTGACTGACCCATTCGATTTAGACCAACTTATTAAATTATTAACGCTTTCAATAGCAACATTGTATGAAACACTGGGTGTTTCTTCTTCCAAGTCGTCGCTTTCAACAGAAGACACTATGTCTGCAATTTCAATGTCATCATCGATTGTATCGTTGTTCCATTCTTCTATGGCGTCGATTGCAATTACATCACTTTGATTAGTTGCTATTTGCGACAGCAACTTTTGATTTTGTAAAAGGATGTTGTTATATGACTTGTCGCTTATAAGTCGCGATAATGGTAAATCGTCTTCCTCATCATATTCTACAGAGTCCCAATTCAGAAGTTTTGACCAAGAACTGCGAACTACACTTTCGGGTACGTTATCCCAAGCTTCTTTCACCAAAAGAATCGCATCGCGAATGGAGTGACGTTTAAGTGCAATGTGCAGATCACAATCATTACCAATTAGCTGAGCAAGCAGTTTATTTCTATACATTAATTTGGCTATCATTATTGTATTTTGATCCATCGGCTGAACAGCTGCCGTTACGTTTGGTGGCAAGAAGACCGCAACTATGTTTCCAACGCAACGTAAAAGTCTCTTTACTTCAGCAATAAAAGATTTATGAAACCAATCATGAAAAATGCTCGATGTCATCCATGCGTTTTTAGAGTTCGCATATAAAAGCGGATTATTAAATCCTTTAAAGCACCTAGGCTGATGTGCCTTTCCAATTACAAGCGGCTTAAGTTTGTGAGATCCATCTGCATTTGCGCCAAACAAAATTGAAATACGCTCCTTTTGAATTTTGTGACCAGGTGCAGTTTTTTCGCAGGCGGAAACGTAGGTTTTCTCCGGCAAGCAGCGGTAAAAGAGACAGACCTGTTTCATCGGCATTATAAATTTGTTGGTTTAGCAGTCCCATTTCTTCAATCTTTGAACGCAGCTTGTGTAAAAACGGAGTGATGGTCTCGACGGCACTGGACAGTAATTCTCCGGTAATTTTAAGGTTACGTATGCCATGACGCTTTTTAAATTTGGTGAACCAGCCATCGCTGGCTTTAAACTCACTTTCGGCTTTGTTTGGATAGATTTGTTTAAAAATTTGTTTAGCCTTTTCTTTTATAATCGGCCCCGACAAAATTTACTTTTTTAAACGTTTATTTGAGAACCATTCATATAGAAGCCTTTCCATCTCTGGGTGCTCCTGTTGGTGCATCGTTTTTTTTTTTGCCTACAATTGCTTCCATAATCGCGTGCTTGTTTGATTTGATATAGCTGATAGCTGACTTACACACATTGTAATCATATGCTAATCTGTTAGCTTGCACACCATTTTCTAATTGTTTCAATATTTTCACTTTAGTTTCTAAGCTCAAACTATTCTTTTTGCGTTTTGTTGACATTATTTGTACATGTAAACGATTGCATTCCGCAGCACAAAATGAATTGCTTGTCCATGAAGTTGCCAATAATCAAAACACCTGCAGAGCGTCACTTTTTTTGGCAGTTCTAATTTAAAAATCCACGTTTAAATGGCTCCGTGCATGTATAAATATTGATTCACTCTGTAGATCATATGTTCTCGCATGTATTTTTGCCTATTGGCAGCCCTATCGATAAAAGTCATGCGCAAACACAGAAAGGGGAAAAACACGATTACGCCTGTAAGTGGCTGTTGAAATTTTAAATACAACTTCACTATGCAACATCATTGTAATGTCAGTTATGATAAATTTAAAAATAATATATGATTAAATAAGTAAATGCATTACTTATTTATTTTTACGAGCAAAATTTTTAAGAAATTTAAATTTGCTCACAAATTAGAACTAGCAGTTCTAATTTCAGAGCTTCCAATGCAATGAAAAATTTGGTTCTAATTTCATGAATTTCTAATTTGTGAGCGTTCTAATAAGTGAGCTTCCTATGTAATACAATAATATTTTTTAGAACTTGACTACTAGCTAATAAAATTAATTTTTTATTAAACGATTTTAAGTATGAATATAGTAACTATGAATTTTTTGTATCCTAATAAAATATGCACTAAAAAAAAATTAAACAAAAAATTGGTTCGACTTGGAATCGAACTTTGGTCCCTAGACATTGCTATGTTAAGTTTTAAGGCCGACACTCAACCAACTAAGCTAACCTTATGAGACGATTCACGTTTCCGAATCTTAAGTAAATAGAGAGTAAATATCTTCGAGGCTTATGGTCTCATTTTAAAGGTTTTGGATATCATCGACATTTTACCCATACTACTCATAAAACTAAAAATTAGTACTTTAAATTTGTTGAAAATATAGCGCTTTGAAATTATTTGCGGGCGAGTAGAGGAAAAAAAAAATGTATCTGGCTGTTCACATAGGGAATCCAAAGTTCAAGTTTGGTGTTCTCCTGACCATTAGGCCTAGAACTTTTAACTGTTCAAAAAAACCAACTATAAATTCACATAAGCTTAAATATTAAATTAATATATCTACAGCAAGTGGAATTAAGTCGTACTCCTATAAAAAAGACACTATGCATACAAAAAACTTTGTGACACTGAAAACTAAGAAATAGAAATAACATATATTTATCCTGGCAAACGTCACTTTTTTGAATATCCATCGCCTGATTTTAAGTCAAAAAATTTAATTCGTTTATAGATATTCTAAACGTACTACAGTGATCAGTTAAAAAAGTAATTAGTCTATAGTTTCCATCATTAGCCTATATTATGTAAACAGCTGATATTTAAAAAAAGAGCACACAAAGATAAACCAATGACTAACTAATGTATAAGTAAGTGCCGTTCACGTCATTGAACTTTTGCCTAGACTTTGAATTTGATTTGCTTTTCAACAAATTTCAACAATCTAAACGGAAATGCAATTAGATTATATTTTATTTAATTTTATTTTTGCATTGTCCTTGGACTTTTTTGAAAATGTTTCCAAACCAAAAATAATGTAAACTTTTCGAAAACAGCACTAAAACGTAAAACAAAATCAAAAGCAAAACAGATACAGATGCAGATAAACAAAAACAATTTCTTTACGATTCGTTGACTATGTACATATACCTATGTATCTATGTATAATAAATGCAGCGGTTGGGTGCGGCGAAAATTAATCTGCTGCACTGCACGAGATACTTTGGAAATTTAAGGCTAAAAGTTTGTTTAACTTGGGAAAAAAATGACATCAAATGGCATTGATTGCTTTACAATGTATAGCAAATATTTCAATTTGTTCAATTTTAACTCAGGGTCAGCTATTTTGGCAATTTTTACAAAGAATTCTTACTTAAAGCTTTTCAAGCAATTCATTAGATATTTTTTTAAGTGTAGGCTATAGTATGAAATAAATGATGATCAATTTTACACAGCGGCGCCATAGACGCTCGAGTTGATGAGGATTGAGCAAAAGTGCATTAAAAATTATAATATTTTTTGTTTGCAAAAAATATATTTTTGATGCAGAAAATGCGATAACTCAATCTTATTAAAGCTTAATTTGCAAATTGTGCTCATCACGCAGTAAATAGTTCTCTCAATTATAATAATAAATTATTTAAATACAAGATTTGTAAATATTTAGACAAATTCGTGAAAAATATATTTATAATTGCTTAAACTTGATTTATTTATTACATATTATTTTTTCTATTTTAATTTTGAAAATTGCCTTTTTATACATGACAAACTGAAAGAGTAATTTATTTAAGGCAGGAAAATAAAATCTTTTCGTAAATACTTATAAAAATGTTGGCCAAAATAAGGCGAGAGCGTTTTTGCCCAATTTAAACCAAATTGTGCAGAAACTAACAATAGAAAAATTAAAAAAAAAAAGTATTTTGCACATTGCAGTGCCAGTTTTATTTAAATAAATAAGTTAGTTTTTACATAAGCGCAAATTTTTTAAAACCAAAGTCTGTTAAATAAATAGGCCTACATTCACTCCCAATGACATTTTTTTAACTATTAAATTTGTGGCTAAAAATTTAATCGATGGTTCATAGATTTACCAAACAGTATTAATTAGAATAATTTTTTATTTTTACCAAATATCAAGCAGTTTTAATTAGATTAATTATTCTTACTAAAGCGTCTAGCTGGATAAAGTACTGAAAATTGCCTCAAACCATTTTTGAAAACTTATAATGCAGTTCAATTCATAGGCCATTGATGCTAGTACTCTAATTTTTTTTAAGTATATTATTGTTAATAAATAAATCAAATAATTTGTAGAAAAATTTGAGTTTTTAAACATAAATAAATTAAAAAAAAAAAAACAAGTGTTTTTCACTTTTTACATAAAAGTGACTTAACTACTGAATAATTTGCTCAATAGAGCATTTAAAAGAATGTTTCCTGTTTTTTTTAAAACATTTTCTATAAAAAAAATATGAAAAATTTCGTTATTTTTTTTTTTTTAAATACGTTGCGTCAATATGTTAAACACAATTTTTTTTTAAATACGTAGTTTTGTACCTTCTTTATTTGGTACCTTTATTATTTATTTAATATTCATCAAATTAATTTGGTCAAACAATGCTAAAAAAAAAAAACGATAATTTTTCAATGTTTTTTTTTTTACATTTTTGTCAGAAAATGTTAATAATGATTATTATTATTAGTATTTTATTTTTGCTTTGACGTTTAGAACAAAACAAAGTTTACTAGATCTTATCAGAAAATTGTAACATATTTAGCAATTATTTAGAATTTTAGCTAAAAAATAATTTTTAGCTTAAAATAAATATTATATTATATTAAATTAAAAATTTCAATCCTTAGAAATAGTTTGTTTTTTTAGATTTAATTAGTTTTGATTTGTGCCACAGTTATTTTTATTCGGACATATTTTTATTAGTATAATTTTTTGATTTTCTGTCACAACGACGCTGATATATTTTTTTTTGGTACGGGTAGGATCAATAAATTTCATTGGACAATTTTTAACAAATTTTAGCAAGTCTAAAAACATATTTTTTTAAAACTTTTTAAAGATTCCATTTATTTGATTGATACCCCTATCTACGCCAGTGTGCTGTCATAATAATCTGGCTGAACCGATTTTAATGTTTTATAAAAACTTAAAGTTTTGGTAAAAAAATGCTTTAAGTATACCCTGATTTCAGACAAAAGATTCAAAAAAACGTCCTTTTAAAAGATTGAATGATTAACTTAGAACAAAATTAGATAGTTTAAAAAAGAAAGACAAATATAAGAGCATGATACACTTAAGATTTGCATATTAACAATATTAACAGCATTAATTAAATTCCTCAAGTTATCTTAATTCTAAATTTTTCGAAAAATTTTCATAAACAAACTTTTCGCTATTTATTTTTGTTTACAGCGACATGGAAACCTTAGTGCATCTGCTGAAAGGTTCACTGGGCTCGGGTATATTGGCCATGCCTATGGCTTTCATGAATGCCGGCTTATGGTTTGGTCTGGCGGCCACCTTTGCCGTGGGAGCACTCTGCACCTATTGCGTACATGTCTTGGTCAAGTGTGCACATATCTTATGTCGTCGCAGAAAGATTCCTATGATGGGTTTTGCGGATGTAGCGGAGCAGGCCTTCTTGGATGGTCCACCCTCGCTGAATCGCTGGTCCCGGTTTATACGCTTTACGGTCAATACTTTTTTGGTTATCGATTTGCTGGGTTGTTGTTGCATCTATCTGGTTTTTGTGGCCACAAATGTTAAACAAGTAGTGGATTTTTATATGGAGAATGAGCTAAGCGTGCGCCTGTGGATTGTTATTATTACTGGACCATTGATCATAATGTGCATGGTGCGCAACTTGAAGTTCCTGACGCCCTTCTCAATGATTGCCAATATACTGATGTTTGTGGGCATTATTATAACCTTTATCTATGTGTTCTCGGAATTACCAGCGCCTACAGAACGTACTGGAGTGGCACCTGTGGTGCAGTGGCCACTCTTCTTCGGCACGGTCATCTTTGCTTTGGAGGGCATTGGTGTAGTTATGTCGCTGGAGAATGACATGAAGAATCCCACACATTTTATTGGCTGCCCTTCAGTGCTAAATGTGGGCATGGGTGTTGTTATTGCGCTGTACACATTGGTGGGCTTCTTTGGTTATCTGAAATATGGACCTGATACCAAGGGCAGCATTACCTTGAACTTACCAGTGGAGGAGAAGTAAGTGACTAAGAGCAGGCGCTTGAAGGCGTTAATTTTACTAATTTGTATCAATTTTCTTTTAGATTGGCTCAATCTGTAAAGCTGATGATAGCCATTGCCATATTCTTTACCTTTACGTTGCAGTTCTATGTGCCTGTTAGTATAATATGGAAGGGCATAGTAAACAAGATTTCCACGGAACGTCACAATGCTAGCGAGTACGGTCTGCGAGTTGTTTTAGTGGTAAGTTGAAAATGCAGATCTTATAGATTTTACACTTAATGGAACATTTTTTTTTTTTTTCAGTTAATCTGTTGTGGCATAGCCGTGGCGCTACCCAATTTGGGTCCATTCATTTCGCTTATCGGCGCTGTCTGTTTAAGCACCTTGGGCATGATGGTGCCTGCCATTATTGAGCTGGCTGTTTACCATGAGGATCCTGGCTATGGGCGCGGCAATTGGCGTCTGTGGAAGAACATAGGTCTAATACTCTTTGGCGTTATTGGCTTTTTTACGGGCACCTATGTGAGCATACTCGAATTCCATGAGGAGTTTAGCGGCGGTCATGTGGGTGATCATCACGATCACTGAGCTCAGGGAGTGTCAGACAAATTATGCTAATTAAATTTAAAAAAAATTAGTTTTAAAAAAGTTTTACTTAGCAGAGGGAATGTCTAGTTTAAGATTTTAACTAATTTTAGGGCTAACCAAATTTTTTGTAAGATATTTCTTTCGTTTTTGAGTTTTTGTTAGTCTTATACTTGCTCTGTATACTTACTTACTTACTTCTTTCCTCCCCTCCTCTCTCTAACTTTCCTTCATATATTTCTTCCTTTCTGAGTTTGCGTTTTCTTCGACGCCTAGCAGATCCGAATTTAGTATCATCAAGCGTTGTAGTTACCTAAACAAAGTATTTAATTTAGTTTTTGTGGCCAAAAAAGTTTGGCCACAATTAACAAACTTTTAATTACTTAGAGACTTTAGTGATTTCTTTTAGACGTGATTTTATAACAAAGTGATTTTCTAACAAGAAGATATGATTTGCTTTGATTTTGAACAAAATCGTTTGCAAATTTTAGTTATAGTATTCATAGTTAGTTCCTAGTTGAACTACATTAGTTAAATACATATACATATAACATATATTATACAAATAAAGAGACAGACATACACAAACCAGAAAAAACATAAAATATGCATTAACATAATTAAAATATTTTGTTTATTTGAAATCATTGTTTATTTCGTATTGTATATGCCCTGTTTAATTTAATCACGAAAAGACCTCTTGCATATTTTCATTGTAAAAGTGCAAATAAAAATAAAATTCAGAAAAAAATTAATAAAACTAAACAACAATAAATTATTTTGTACATTTGTTGAACAAATTAAAGCAAGATTTTATTATGTTCTTGTGCATGTAAATTAATTTTTCAACTACTAGCGGCTCAAAATATCAAAAGACAAACCTGCCGAACCAGTCGGCTTTGGCGTCATTAAGCAGAAGCTTTCGCAAATCATTTAGAATAGGGCTTACCCTCGAGAGCTGAACAAGGCTCACAACGACCTTAACATCTCCCTACTGGGGAACATATGTCTTGAGGGGGCTAGAAACGCCTTAACTAAGGCCATAGGTTCCAAGGTCATAGGTTCCGTCTCATGAAGGCATTTGTCATGTTTCCCTGAGACTCGTTCCTACAAAAGCAATACTTTTTATTAAATACCCAATGGAAGATTGCCTGGGTAATTTTAGTCCAAACATGCGGCAACGAGGAGAGGTACCCTAAGTCGTAACGTCCAATCCACAGGCTGTCTGAACAGTGCGATTTTCTTAAAGAATATCAATTTCAAACCATATCTTAAAAGCGTTTGATGACAAGGAGTACTGTTATGTTGATTCCAACAAACGTTTGTCAGAGCCTGGGTTGCTAGTCATCTGTCAAAAATTCTGCTACCAGCGCCATTCTTTTACCTCTTCATATCATACCTATACATAAATATAACACATTTTAAATTAACGCTAAGGCAGGAAGCCTTACCTCTCATGGGTAGACCAATGAGTGCTGTAGATGGGATTCAGCAATACATCCACAACATTGCTCCGAGTCCATCCGAGTGCTAGACTAAAAATTCTCGGCTTAAAATGGCAAAAATATACTGGCTCCTAAACAAACGTAGCCAATCCCACTACCAGGGGGACACCACCCAGATCTGAGGTTCTCACGAATCAATTCAGACATTTCAAAACAAACCTTGCGCCATTTTAAAATCATTATACGTAAGAAATTTGACCTTGCACTGCGACCTTAGAATAGTGACCTTAGACTTCCAAGTTAATAAACACAAAGTACAAGGTTTATAAAGCCTGGTTTAAGTATATTAATAGGTTATTAGGGAACCCTTTTGCCAGTTTCTTATGGTGTTTGGTATTATTTTTGAATTTTTTTTTCACCGTGCCTAAAGGTATGCAACTTTTTGGTATAATTTAACATTGCATAACTTTAGGCACTAAATACTGAACATATTTTTTTCAGTCGAATATTATGATCACTTTTTCTCAAAGTAATTAATTTCTGGTTTTGATAAAATAGCAATTACAATATTTTATTTATTTATTTTATTTTGTTGTATTTATATTTTATTTATATCTGTCTTCAGACAATAAGTAAATTTACTAAATAATATTAATAAAATAAATTTATAACAGAAAGCTTACACTGAAACCTACTATTGTGTTTAGCATATGTTGAAATTTTAAAAAAATTTACCGAAAATCTTTTGTGCATTTGTTTTGGGGGCGGTATTGATTAAAGGTCAACAAAGTGTTTTTATTACGTTCTCGAATGTGCTCATAAAGTTGAATTTCGGAGAATGATCTTATGAGTACACTGTCCAAAAATATACTAAAAATACCACTATTTACAAAATTTTTAATTGTCGTCTCTTCTTCGTTTGACGGATTAGTCACCCGGGCTGGACACGGCACTGTTGAACAGGCCCACAGAGTGGTGCGACAATGACCTTGAATACTGCAATTCGGTCGTAACAGACATGCAACAAGCAATCGATCGGGTCTGGCACGACGGTCTCCTCTGCATGGTAAACAAGCTGCTTCCATATCCTTATTTCTCTCTCCAATGCATACCTATTCTTCCCTTGGCCAAATGAAAGCTGGAGTCCCGCAAGGCAGCGTTCTTGGTCGGCTGCTTTATACGCTTTACACTGCCGACCTACCCATATCTGACGATGATCACGTGGAGGCTCTCTTGACGGCTCTAATTGCGACTTACGCAGACGATATCGCTGTTCCCTATAGCTCGCATTGTCGCATTGGGGCGGCTGACGGCCTCCATACTGGCTGATGGGTGCAGGTGATGGAATTTAAAGGTCAACCCAGTGCTTCACACTAAAAAGGACGATCACGCCACCTATCCAGTTGAAGGGAGTGATCCTAGAGCAGCCAAATCAAGTCAAATACATTGGCATCACGTCGGACAAGCTACATTCTTTTAGGCCATACCTGAAAGCAACTGACAAGAAGTGCGATCAAAAGATGCAGGTACTGGGGTGGCTGCAAAATAAGAAGAGCACGCAGCCACTTAGAGTTAAGAGTTTGTCGCTCTGTTCTGGTTCTACGCGCTGCAGATTTGGAGTATCGCAGCAAAGATAAGCTGTCAAAGTATCCAGGTACTGCAAAATCGAATATTAAGGCAAATAACGAATTGCCCATGGTACGTGCGCAACTCGACCCTGCACCGTGACCTTAATCTGCATACAGTGGAAGTGCAGATTGGGAGGCATACTAGTAGATACAGTGACATACTCAGGTGTCATCGCAGCGAACTCGTAAGGAGACTACTTCCGGCTAGGCTTTTAAGGCGGCTTTAAAAACAAGGATTCGCCAAGACGATTGCTCAATCGTGACGTTTCTCAAACCTATATATTAATCCTCGTGCCGATTGCACGAAGTTTGGCTTTTGTATTGCTAGATTAAAAAAAAAATATTTATATATATATAAACGATTAGTCACCTACAAAGAAACCTTGGTACCATTGTTTTCGGTAAAAAAATTTTGAGTTTTGGATACATTTTAAAAAGTTAGTATCTTTGCTTAAAAACACATCGGTGAAAATAAGTAATAAGCGGTCCACTTTTTAGGTCAGTCTCATCGATTTTGATGATTTTACCATCTTTTACTTTTTTTTTTGTTGTAAAATTCCGGTTATTTATCGAGCTATTAATAATTATAAATATAATTAGGTAGACGTTTCTTTTTGCTGGTTATCTTGAAACCCTGCAGTATTGGGATTTTCGGATCGTAAGAGTAAATAAAACACACAGTTGGACATCAGAACTCAGATTTTCAGGTTCGATGAGAACTTTAGCGTTAGAACGATTTCTTGCTCCTTTGTCCTAAAGTAACTTTAATTAATTTACCCTATACCGAAAACAAAATCGTGAAAATGTATAAAAATGACTTAAGGAGGAAGCAGCTCGAACTCTTTAAAGTTTACGAATCACTTGATCAGCAATACGATGCTGCATTGTAAGTCTCTACGTCTATCCCACTGTCGGTTCTTCAGACCCCCTGTATGAACAAAGCAGACTAGAAGAGCTAGCAACGTGCTTTAACGGCAATATACTCAAAAAGCTATAGGTAAAAATGCTTTAAGGCATAAAAGTGAAGTGTGTCTAAAAAAGTATGAAAGATGCACAGCTATTTATTTAGAAAATGGTTAACTTAAATAGATTTGCTCCGACCAGATATATTACAAAAATAATTTTTTCTTATCTCAGCAGGTTTTAGTATTCCCAAACTACAATCAATCATTTCTTTGAACACCAAAATCACCAATTTTTTATTTGCAATCTCAAGCTTCTCGTTCTCAGCACCCAATAAGTGTAACAATCTACACCCACAGTAAATGTTATTTAAGTCACGTAGCTTTTGTTGACTTTTCCCAGCGAACTATCGGCAAAAGACTTGCCACATGTGTATTTGCCTTAAAGCTTAAACAATCCAACACTTGATAACAAACGCCCGCCAGTAAATCACAACAACTATAGATACTCTGATATTGCAAAAAAGTTTATGCTTTCCCACGCTTTACTTTTATGGCGTTCAAAATCAAATTAATATGTGTTATAAAACGCTGAAAAATTAAATGCTGATAAGATATTTATTCAGGTGCTGAAGTTACTCCTTTTTCTTCTCATATTTTTATGTGTAATCACCCACAAAAGTGTTGGCAAAAAGGCAAAAGAGTCATAAAAAGATACGAAGGGAAATGTGCAAAGGCAATTTAAGTCAGAGTGAGCAACTGAAAAATGAACCGTGAGAAAATTACACCCACAGATAACATGCACTAACTATAAAGGAAGCAAAAAAGGCAGCCAGCAAAAGTGTAGTGGACGAGCATAAATATTATATACTCATATAGCATATCCAAAAGATACTCGGCGATAAGCCTTTTGCATTATGACGTAATGAAGTTGTGTGTACAACTGAAAAATTACTATTTACAAACGCGCAAGGCGAACAAATCAACAGACAAACAGTCAAACAGTTGGGCGAGAGTTTAAAGTTCGTGCAGTCGAAATTGTATCTGACAGATACTTTTGCTGCTTGCCCACACAAACAAACACATGCAAGAGATAAGAGTGCCGGACAGCGCGTTCAGCAGCGTGTGAATATTCGAAAGCAATCAAATGACGACTGATTGAGCAAAAAACTCATCAGCTTTGTGTGGGTTATGCGCATGCATGGTAAATGTATCTTTTGGATAAATACGTCGTACATGCATGCCATGTTTAATTTTATTAGAGGCTATGTGCTTTTCTAGGAGCCTTTGAAAAATTTTGGCCTTCCTGTGTTGGACACCGGCTTGCTTTATACTGCCTTTTAATTTTCTTGGTTGTACATTTGTATCTCTAAAGTTATGTAATATGCTTGATTTGTTTGGACATTTTATTTGTGTTCTTTTACGTACGAAAAGAAAACTTTGAAATTTCAGTTGAAAGAGTTCGGCAATCGAAAAAAAAAAAAAAATTGTAAGGCATGCAACATAAAAATTTCTGTTCAAGATCAAATTTAATTCAATGTAGTCCTAAATGTTGGAAAAGCAATGAGGATACTAATCGAATGTCTCTTGATGAATCTTGGGGAAATGCCAACCAACTCTTTTTCAAGAAGACGAAACGTAAAATATTGACACTTTATCGTTCTGTTATTAGCTATTTAATCTATGGACTCTTCTACCTTAGGATGCTTCCAAACTGTTTCTGACTTTGGTGTTTCCTGAGAACATAAGTCTTAATTTGATAATCATATTTGTAACATTGTAAATAAAGCTACAGATTTAAACGACCTTTATAGTACAACCAATCTCTATATATTTCTCTTGCTCGTCCCGTTTTGGAACACTGTTTCTGCGATAGAAGCCGACCAACCTTATTTTTCATGAAAGGATTAAGTCGATTTAAGAGCAATTCATACTTTTTGCACTTCGTGGGCACAATTAGTATCTTAATATCTGACTTCCACCGTATTCTCACAGACTTCGTCTTTACAAAGTTGTCGTCCTAAATAACCGTGGAATATGCCACGTCGCGCTGTTCTTGTATAAAATCTTTCTTGGCCTGAACTGCTTAATAAAGCAACTTTCATTTGACCACCTAGAGTTGTAATTTTTGCACCTTAGCCTTAAAATTTTGAAGATCCCATTTTGCTTTGCATATGCCTTTCCGTTTCATACGATCTAACTTCAATAGTCTTTAAAATGTCCAGTCTTTCGAACGGTCTTCCTCACTTCTTTTATCTTAAGTCGTCTTGAGTAGTCTCTTATTCTTATTCCTTCTTATTCCAACATACCATTGTTAGACAGCCCATTCATTGTTGTAGACAAAAACTGGTTCCATAATAAATACAAAATGGCCTACCACAGTTGATCCAATTATCGAGTTTCTTTGCACCTCCAAATAAAATTTTTTTTCTTCGTTTAAGAAGACTACCCGAAAACTCTGCGGAGTCCAAGTTACATGTACGCATTCAAAGAATTGTATAGACAGGACATTTATTCATAATAAATCAAACGTAAATGATTTCTGGGTGGGATAGGATATACATATACTATGTATTATCCGCTTTTGTGGTAAAATCGTAGAAAAATTACTTTTTGCTAACAAAATGTTTGATGTGGCACCAGTGCGCAATTAATTGTAAAAATTACTGAGAAAATTTTGTTTTTTTTTAATTAAAAAGTTGCCTGAAATTGCTAATATCTATATAATCTTCGGGTCAAGGATGCTTCGTATAAATTTAAAAATGTAACATATAAAGAGCTAGTTACTGAATAAATATATTTGCCTATAGCAACAGCACATTAGTAACTTTATTATCATACTATCCTAAGTAGCAGCACTGTACGACCTGGTATCTGGGAAAGACCCGCGAAGCTTGGTGTAGTTAGTAGATAGGGCAACAAGCGATGTCAGATGGTTTTCGACGGATGATTTATAAATGGACGGCACAATTATTTTGAAAATAAATAGTTTTTCGAAATTATATATTTTTACATGGCCTTATGGTACATAACAATCTTTATTTTTGAAGGACTTCTAAGTAGAAGTGTTCCCAGAAAATGTTTATCCTTTCTTTTTCTCGTTTCATAACAGATCTAACTTTTTTGGATAATATTTTTGTCTGGTCTATGGAGTGTCCAGACATGATCCATTAAAAACTGGATCGTCTTGTTTTTGTGGTATCGGATATTATCCTGTTGTACAATAAATGATTCCCAATCTGTCCAGCCTGTCTCCTATATTGATCTTAATTAATCGTGCTGGTATTGGGATCATTGTACATAATGCATCTCCAGAACATGAAAGAGTCCCCAACATGGCGCACTTTTCGACAAACAGGGATTTGTTTTTGTCTCTTTACGTGTGGCAGTCGTTCAAAAATCTTTAGCTCTCATGCATTGTACTCAAAGGGGTTTTCTTCTGTCTATAGAACGCTTCTTCAAAAATCTTTTGGGTAAGGTAAGCCCCTTGTACTGCATCCCATCAAACATGTTTTTTTTTAACATCGCCAAACAGCATTCCCACTGATTGGATTCTTGGCCGACTTATTCCAATGATCTTCAGCAGATTGCGGCTTTAGATGAACTATAATACACCCAGTATCCTCGGCAGCTTACTGCAAATAATTAAATTTTATACTCAAAGTTTTAATTGAAACCAAGGTTGGGCATGATCATTAGTGTACCTCTTGTACCTCTCACATGAATATGCAGTCTTTAGATTCTACATCTGGGTGAGAATTATTCCTTGTTTTTTAATTTATTATTATTATATTATATTCCAATTATTTTCACTATATTAACTATACTGACTCAAACAATTAAAAAATACCTAATTTTGACCACATTTACCAACTTCAAAGTATACAAATTAAAAAAAAAAAAAATTTAAACAGCTATATAATATGATGTATATCCGATACAGCTAATATAGCAAATATAAAATTTGAGTACCTATATATATACTTAATATATTAATTTAGAAGATATTACAGAGCCTTTGATCTGTCTCATATCCTTCATCTCACTATGTATGACTCTATGTGTACAGGCTATAAAGAGGCCTTTAATGTAAGCCAAGTTTGACGGAATGTTTAATTAATTGTATTCGAATTTAATAAAAAATAAGAAGCAAATAAAAACAAACTCACCCCTGTACATAAATCTAAGATGCCGCAACTTAATTTAGATTTTATCTATTCCTAATTTGCAATTTATGCTTCGCATTTGGATACAAGATAACTAACTGTCTGGCAGGCAAATGTAATCGATTCGCTGCGCTTTAATTCCCTGGCCAACTTTTATTGATACTGCTCCTTCTAAGTACGGGTCGGGTTTGTACTACCTATTTGTCTCTATAGTATTATACACTGACGCTGATCGATGCGCAGATAAATGTATTTTATTAGTTGGCTACTTATTGCCATTGCCATTGCCATTGGCCAGATACACAGATACATGGTCTTAGTCTTTGAAATTGCAATTGCAATTGACTGCAGCGGCAGCTAGTTGGCAGCTTAATGTCATTTAAACAATGTTTGGGCCATGTTTATTGGGATTAGTTGGCTAAAAATTATGACCAATTTGTCGCAAGCCAAAGAATTGCCTCAACTGCACCTCAATGGGAAGCAGCCTATTCCGATACAAGCTGCAGTTTGGACTCCAAGTTGCCTTTCAAATCAATTGCATGCAAATTTTGCACGCGTCAAGTGTCGGCGTTGGCGTCGTTGTTGTTGGTGGCTGCTTTTCAGAGCCATAGAAGGCCCCAACCTGCAGCTATTTTGCGTAGACTTTTGGTAAATATAAAATTAAAGCCTTAAATAGATAATGCGCTATCAGCGACTGTAACTGCAATTGAAGCTGTGGCAATCCAATGCAATTCAATGCAAATCTCGCCCAGTCGGGGCCAGTGTCTGGCAAGTTAATAGAAAATTTATAATGCCAAGGCGGACCATAAATTTGCTCAAGTGTCGTACCTGCACTGCCTTACACCCACATGCTCCATGTCATTCCAACAGCGACGGCAGCAGCAACTAAAATAGCACTGAGAGAAAAAAAGTTTTGTAAGTGTGCGATATGGCAATTGGAAGATAATACAATGCGCAGATCCGTAATTCGTGTTTCTCTGAAACATACTTATTAAAAAATTGGTTCACTATTGCATACATGGTAGCTACCATACAAAAATTGAACCAGTTTTCTGTGCAGCCGAACTCGCTTACTTTTTTATTGTCACACAGCGAAATAAGTGTCGAGTTCTGAACTTGTTACGAGCATTGAAGACTAGACATCCCGACCGTGCTTCTCCAACTCAAAAATACCCTGTACCAACGCTTATAACGCGTTTTTAAAGGATTTCTGGGAAAGAGAGTTCAAATTAAGAAATTTTTGGCTGTTACGTATCGAAATTGTATTTATCTTGGATGGGTAATAACGAAAGAAAGGTATGTCACGAGTTTTAACTTACTTCTTTAAAGTACTTCGAAGAAATTGAAAAAAAAAAAAAACATATTGCGAAGGGTCAGGGGGGTTGTATGACTTGTTGTTGACTTTTTGTACCGGTCTTAAAATTGGCTTGCTTTGAGTGAAGTTTATTGGGTAGATGCGACTTAAAAGAATTTTGGGGCATACTATTCTTAATAATATAAATGTAAGTACATTATAAATTTTGTAGACTGGTTAATTCTCCTACGGTGGAACGGGACATAACACACTTGATCTGCGTATAGATAATAAGCATCTTCTAGTAATATTTGGGCTCTTTAGCTCTAATGGTCCATGAGATACTTTTGTTCATACGAACGGACAGTATGGTGAACAGACAGTAGGACAGACATATAGGGCTGTATCGTCTCGGTTGTTCATCCTGATCAAGAAAATATATACACTTTATGGAACTTTTGCAGCGAATTAAATTTCGATTATGAGAAATACTTTTTTCAATTCCTGAAAAATTTAAAAATTTGGTTTGACTTTATTCGAAAATAAGGCCCCATTCTCCTCAAGGAGATAAAGGAACTAACAACATATTCGAAAAGGTACGACTCTTAGGAGTTACAAAGTTATCACGATATTCTTATGGTAACCCTAATAAAGGTCATGCCCGATGGTTCTTTAGGCTTTAGGCAGCTTAGGTATGGTACTAAGACATATTCCATCTTGAAAATAGTCAGAAAGCCTTCGGCGGCCCGATCGATTGAATATCATAGACTGGGGACTGTTTAAAAGGGTACACAATTAATTTAAAGGACAAAATAAATAAAATATACGAGAATAGTTTTAATACGCAGCATGAAAAAATATTGATTTGTACTCAATCAGCTCATGTTTTCTGTCAGTGTGGCCATAGGCAAGTTGTTTGTGTGGGAAAAAAAGTTGTAATTTGCAGTTGACAAATACGCAGTAAAATCTTTTGGGCTCTACGCTCGGGTCCAAAAATTAACTCATATTGCAGGCTGCTAGAAAGAGTTAATGATTTATGGGTTGTAAGGAGTTGCATTGAAATATGTAGCAACCGAAGCTCCACTAAACAATGCTAAGGTCTACAATAACCACACCAGCAACAACAAGAATAAGAGCCACAACAACGCCCGCTTGGTTGCAGTGCCCACATGGCAGGCTAAATCTGGACGAACAGTGGGAGCTGCTGCTTGTCTAGGCTCTTTGGCAGAGCGCCTACCTGCTGCCGTGTTGGCGTTGATTTTGCCTTGACTACAGACAGTTCCCGGTTGCAAAGGCTGCCTGCCTCATCGTGCTCGTCTTGGTCTTGGACCAACAGTAGGAGTTGCTGCGCCCCAGGCTGCAATTGTCTGCTTAAAAGCGTTCATTCTGTCTACAATGAAGCCACATAACTTAGTTGCACTTAGAGTTTGTCTCATTTTAGCACTAGTTGCATCTCTCTTTCACACTTTTAGTGCCTACAAGTTGCAAGTTGCAGTTGCAAAGGCCTTCGATGTGATGATTTATTGTTTATGCGCCTCGGGCAGTTTCGTATCTGTGTGTGTGTGTAAATGTATCTGTGTGTGCTGCACGGTAGCTCTGTCTGTTACTTTTTTTTATGCAGCCTTGTTGCATTGGTTAGGAATTGAAATTTTATTTAATAAGTTGATGTTATTTGTTAACTGGTTAACAAAAAACCGAAAAAGAAAAGTTAGCCATTGAAAGTGAAAGTTAAAATACCCTTTAGTTTTTATTAGTGAAGGATCGATTTTTGATTTGATACCTATTTTAATAGGCATTTTTATTTCGAAATATTTCAAGATACCGGTCTAACTTCTACAGAACTGTATATGTGTTTCTATTTATTCATTCAATAATAAGTTGATAAGTAATTATAATCAATTGTTGAAGTTGACCCTTGCGCTCTGTTGTTTTTTACTTCAAAATTTGTATAATGTTTTAGATGTTTTTTCTTGGTAAAATATTCGATTCTATAAGCAAATATTTTTGTAAAGTTGGTAACACTTTAGGCTTAGTATACCGAAACATTAATCGATGTCTTTTAAACAATTTCTATACAAAGATATACCAGATCCATTTTTTTTCAGTCTTTATTTCTTATCCTGTCTACAAATACTACTTTTTCAAGTTCATCGCTTGGTTTATATAAAAAAAAATTGAATAACAAAAAAAATATATGCTTTTCATACAGATTGGTTTTTGTTTGCTTCCTCTAGCGCCACCTTAGCTGCCGTAGAGGATCCCCAAGATTAGGTTTCTCTTATTGAGGGACTGGCCAATGGGTAGTCACAATGCCTACCTTTTAAGCACCTAATGGGAACTGAACCTACCAGGTGCTACGGGCCTGTTGAAATTAGGTGTTTTTTGTTTATCAGGTTCAAAAAATTCTAAAATATAAGTTAAAATTTTGGTGCAGTTTATATGAAAGGTGGTTCGTTTTTTATACATTATTGTTAATGCTTTTCCGATCTGAATGATTTATGGGAGGCAACGGGCTAATTATTATAGTATTGGTGTAAGTTCTCATATTTAAAATGATACATGCAAAAGAACTGCGCGACAAGTAAAACATACCGAAGAGTTTTTTTTTTTAATGAAAAAAATTTGTTGTCGAATAATTTCATAAACTCTTTGATAGAGTATCGAAAAGGGCACATTATGAATAATGTTGCATTTTTTGTTGCTGCTTGTATAACTTCTAATGCCCTTGGCCAGGCTGGTTGGCGTCTGCACAGCATGTAGTGCTGTTTGAGCAAGTGTGTTGGTCATAAATCAGCAAATGGATTCGATCATTTAGGCGTGGGTACAGCCTAGTTAGTTATATAGATAGTGGAATAGTTAACTAAAGACTAGAGTCAGCTTGCCTATGCAACACTCCCTGGGGCAATAGATTAATCTATAGAGTTGTGCGTGTATTGCTTAATTCAGTGTGTCAATGCATTGCATTAGAAAGTATCTGATAGATACTTTAATCTTAGCCGCAACAAATGCCAAACACTTCCTGACAAATTGCTGATAAATAAACCTCAATCATTGAGATTTGCCATAATGCCTTTCTAATTTCATGCGTGCACCCAGTTCGTGGAACGTGCAACGTGCGGCAACTGCAACAGCAACAGCGGCGCGTGTTTGCTGCCTTTTTGTGCATGCAAAGCGCAAAAAAAAAAATAAAATCAAATTGAAAATTAAAAAATGGGTGGCTATAAAAAAAAAACACAACTTGGCCGCTGTGGCGCCTCGCAAAAATATGGCTGCTTACAGCTTTAAACATTTTCCACACGTAATGCGAAAGTTTGAATCATTTGTCCAGTGGCAGCCGCCGCCGCAGCAAGATTTTCATTTAAAATTCTTGTCACAAACATGTAATTGCAACGCGTTTCAGTTGGCTACTTGCTTGGCTAACTGGTAAATGTGACCAACTGGCCAAGTGTCCAGCTGGCTGCAACTGGATGCAATGAAACGGATCTATAGTAGGAATATCTACTACATAGTATGAACGTTATTGACAATGCGTTTGTTTGTCTGACGATGGCGCTGTATTGACACAGATAAGTGCAACCAACCAGCACCAATGATGTTGCAGTTGTTGTTGCTTTGTATCTGTATCTGTGTTGTTGTTATATTGTTGCTGTTGTTGTTTGCAGCGATAAGTAGCGTTTATGCATTAATTTTTGCTCAAAGTGTGGCTCTGCAGCATTGGTGCACTGACTGCCGGCAAGGCATTATTTATTACGCATTAATGCGTTGAATTAACATTTATTTAATTAATATTAATGTGAGTGTCTCTGCTGATGTCGCAGTCGACGTCACTGCACTGAGAAAAATACCACAGTTATTCATAGATAAAAAGGAATCGAATTTTTTTTTTGGCTTTTCTATACATTCAACTAAATTTTAGGTTACAGCAAGGAAGAGGATAAACCTTTTCAGCGTTCGATGTTTTAATAGTATTTGGAAGATAAACTCAACCCGTCCCAATAAACCTAATATAAATATTAATATAACTTTGTCGGAATGAATCAACCTTAGACTATAAGTCATGCTTCGAGAATGGAATTTTGACTTTATGCCGAAATTCCTGAGGGCTTATCAGTTAATGCTGGTACCCGAATTTTTTTTTAATTCATTGTCGTTTTTTTAAACCATTTATTTTTATTGTATATTGTTAAGGTTTACTCTGAATGCTAGAGTTCTGACAATGAACCTACATTGTTTGAATATTTTTTGTGGAATGGAATCGCGACACATACTTCATGCATGTTTTGGAGACATTAAGTATCCGGCGTGACGGCATTGAATTTCCTTTCTTCATTTCATCTCTAGCTGCAACACTAGCGGCAAGGATCTAAGAGCAAAAAATCCAAATTTTAGTAGTTTTTTTTTCAGTGCTTCTATCCTACCTGTTACGAGCCGTAGATTTTGGGCGCATTAAAAGCAATTAATGGTATTGCTAGTATAGCTGCCACGAAAAAGTCAGCCAGTCATTTAGTCAGTCAGTCAGTCGGCCAAAAGACAACTAAAACCAAGTTTGCCAATCCCGACAGCCAAGCCCAACAAGAATTGTCAATTGGTAGTCAACATGTCGTCGACATACCTCTGAATGTTACAGCCTGTTGTCTGCCGCCCGCCTTGGGCTACAAAATTTGGTGCACTTGCAACAAGGTTGCAAGATGGGGCAATAGCCCGTTGTTGAATTGGACTTTTGTCAGCGCTTTGTCGGCATCTTTGAGTTTAGCTCCTACAACTTGGCTACTGGCGGCAGCAGTTCAAAGCGCGCCCATCATTCGCTCAATTTTTGACATTCTCTTTTCTGGAAGAGATTTGACTGCTGGGATTTTAATGAGCAGTGCCAGGTCAGTTTATTATGTCTGTTTATCTATATCATTTATCAGTTCAATTTGCTCACTTACACTTTTTCTATATAATAATTGTCTTTACAAAAAAAAGTTCTTGAGGGCTACAATATATTTTGAGTCTCTTCACCCGTTTAAAGCGTTGAATGTTATGCGGGGTATTATTTTCAAATTTAAACTTAAATTAAAAACTACTAAAAACCCATTTGATGATTGCAGAAGTGCTGGAGAAACATCTCTGTTGGTCAACATCGATATAGAGATATTTTAAGCTTCGATACATCGATGCATCGATGTAACATCGATTCTTTCTCCAGCAATAATAGATGCAATTTGAGTAACTTTACTTGAATTTTAAATCATGCCGAAGTCAATTCATTTGGAACATAGCTTTTTGTTTTGGTATGAGTTATTCTTTAACAAACTTGAAAAACATAAAAATTTCTTTAAAAAAAATATCCAAAATGAGCACCAAATAGTTTTCGTTTTTAAAACGAATTGTTACATTCCAAATTTCGTGACGGATTTATTGCTACAATATGAGCTAGGCTCCAATACTCTCCAAAACTGAAAAACTCCCGAACAATTATTTGCAGAATTTTAATGTAACATATCTACTTGAAATATCAAATAATCCCTTTTTCCTCATTTTTGGCTTGGTATTAATCTTAATTTAATCAAAAAAACAAATTGTATCGAAAATTTAAAAATGTCATCTGTCACTGTACGGCTTACAAAGAACTTGCCTGTAGAGAATTTCAAATTCGGAAACACTTGACTAAAAAGTTCTTCCTCTTTTTGGTCTGAGTCAACAGTCACCGAGATAAACATTCGGCCTTAACTGACCCTTAAGTTGTGCAAATATTTTTCAACTGAAAGCGAAAGGCAGCAAGTAAATAAAACCAAAAATAACAAAAACAAAAAATAAATACATAGGTACAACATATCGATATATCGATTTTAAGAATTTTTCCATAAACAAATATTGGCTAACTGACAGGGTTCATATTTAAACGTGTTATTTACTCAGATAACATGTTGTTGGTGTTGCTTGTAGTTGTTAAATCAATCAATGTATACTCGGGGGCGGAAATATGTTTGTTTATTGCAAGGTCTATCCAAAAAAAAAAAAAACCCACCATAATAAAGTTTATAATTTATAGACCAATCAAGCATATCACACACACTAAAACAAGTGAAAAATCATAGTCCAAACACATAATGCGTCAGTGATCAGCCACAGCTACAAAATGCTACGAAAGATGCAACCATAGGTATCCAAAGACGCAGACGCAGTGAGTCCCACAATTCCACAATATATAAGATGCGCTGGCCATGGCAATAGACGGCGCACAGCGGGTTGTCAAATCGATCCTCTACTGACTTGAAACGCACCAAGAGTTTACCAATTGATTTATACAAACGGCAAAGCAACGGAACACAAATTGGTTGCAAGCTACGTTGTTGCCACGGTGCCGCATGATTTGTTGCACGCCGCACAATCGCCGCATACGCAGAAGTTTGGATGCAGACGAGTAAGTAGTAATATCCAGTAACATAGTCACAGTTTAACCTCTTGAACTGACTAGCCAGCGTTGCAACGCGTTGGCCAAAAGACGCACGTGTAGCTACAGCCACATGTTGCACATATTGACGTACTGCAGCTGATGGCAAGCAGGTGAGTGCTAGAGTATAATATGCATGTAATTCAAGGAAATCATCGTTAGACAGATCAGTAAGTGATCAGTGATCTTGGGCACACGCTTTGCATGTAACTCGCGTAGTTAATTAGTCGTTTGTCTTCGCCATAAATGCAATACACCAATCCCCCATTGGGGAGGTATTTACTCGTAGTAGTAGAGCTGTTGGCAAGTGAACTTGTTTTAGCGAAAAATCCCAAAGCCCCCATGGATTTGACTGAAAGTGATATGCAGGCGTTTAGAAAAAATGCAAAAGCCAAACAGTAAACAGTACTGTAGTCGCCCAGTCAGCCGCCAGTTGGAGACAACAGATGTCGCCCATTTAGGTTATGTCGAGTATGGAGGAGCTGCAGCTGACTGGCCTGACACCAGTTTATCAGGCAGGCGCACAACGGCACAAACCAAACAATAAATTACGCAATCCAAATGTCCAACTGCAGTCCATCAATGGCATAATGAGGCGGCCACTGGCAGAGAGCGCAGCCCCAGTCAGGGATGCCGCACAAATGCATTACCATATCGGCATAAATTCCGGAGCATCGTTAAGTGGGTCTGTACTAGAGTGAGTAGCTGCTCTTGCCCAGACAAACAGGCTGGGCACACCGGCAACAAGGCAAGCCTTGCAAGCAGGTTGCATGCCACGCTGCCACCTAATGAGGGAATTACCGCCGTCATCGATAATGGCTTCACCGACGACGCGTCGTTGCTGCTGTATATCGTCCGGTTTGAGTCAGAGCCAGTAGGCGTTGGTAGGCGTTGTACAGGTATTGCTGCATCCAAACCCATTGACCTTTCACCTGATGCTTAATTTATGTTGTCTTTGTTTACAGCTCTCAATTAGACAGTGCACGCAAAAAGTATTCAAACAAGCAATGGGTATTGAAAAATGTAAATCAGCTGGCACGGTGCCCAAGAAAAATTTACGTAACGGATTGTAGGCGTACGTTAAGGATTGTAGGCGTATTCAAGGAAAATGCGTCCAAAGTCAATGCTGCGTTGATTATAGGGCTTACATGACTCTAAATATAAATAAATTCTATTCAAAGTTTATGTTTGGACCGTGTGGCTTTTCTAGTGTGAATTAAAAACGCAAAATTGTTTTAGAAGGAAATAAAGCAAGATATCGTCATGAATCGATTTTGTGTTGTCTGATGTCTAGGTGTGCAGACGCACACGGATCAAGCAGTGTGTCTTTTTACCTATTAAATACATTACACAGGGTACAGGTTATAAAAATATAAAAACAATTTTCGATTTCGAGTACCCAAACAGCGGCATAAAATATTTTTGTCGGACTTATATAGGGTGGGCCATCTGTTGATTGTGTATCAATTTTATATTCCACAACTTTGGTGCTTTATTTAAATTTTAGAGGAATAGCGCTCTTTCCAATTAATGGGGCGTGTTGCCTTTCATGGTGCCCTGGTGAAGGGGAAACACATTGAGCATGATCTGAAAACTGCAAGCGAGTAAACGAACATTTTAAGATTGAAAATGACGATATGGCTCGATATATAAGATAGTGTTTTATAGACTTTGACCACCCCTTTGACGATGACCAAAAAAATTTTTATATAATAAAGAGAAATGCAATTAAACGACTTTATTTATGAGTATATTGTTCCTTCATGGCGATAAGCGAAGCAACGGTGCCAGCTATGCCTCCTGCTATACCGACTGCAATAAACAAAAGTGATCGCCAAAATTTTAAATATAAAAATCCGTAGCCTTCATTGTATTGCACACATAGATTGATTATGCCTGGATAGATGAGACCCAGCTGCGCCAAGCAAAAGGAGCCAACGAATGAGAGCAATAATACAAAATCCGGATAGCCCATGGCACACAGTACTGAAGCAATTACCATGGCCATGCGCAGCAAATACTGGAGTACATAATTTGAACTGTTTTCCAAACGTGGCGCCATATAGTTCCGCCAGATAATATCAACAGTGATATATCCTTGCAATGCGTAGGAAAAAAAAATGGCCAAAGCAAACATGATCAACACCAGTTGGGTTAGGCTTGTAAAATAATGAAGTTATTTTTTTTAAGTTGACTTGGTTAAATGGTGCGACCTACATGTCCTCTTGATCCAAGTTGTTCAGTATGGAACCAGCTGTTCCATCACCATATCTCCAGTAGCCGAGAAAACCAAAGATTGTATAAAAAACTACAACTATGAACATGGCACGGTTAAGTACACCAAAAGCGCCTAGAAAGTGGTCCGGATGATGCATATTTTGATGCAATGCAATGATCTAGAGGTGGCAAATATTAGCTATATAGGTATATATTAAAATCCAAAAATATGTGAACCAAAACGCTTTTTAAGTCGATCTCTTCGGATTTGATAAATTTTTTTACAATATGTAACATATATGTTATAGAGGCACTAGCCAATCATATTTTATGCGGATATATCTGTTAATGGCAAATAAACTTTTTCTCGAAAAAAACAAAAATCAAAATTTTCCAAACAAGTCTACATTTCTGTTTTTATATTTTTTAATGCTACTTACCACGCCCACAGATTCAATGGCAAAGAGTATGGTGCCAAAGCAGAGGGGATATTGAGTCCAAGGTTTAATGGCTGCACGCTCTTTTAAACTGGGCAGCTCACCAAATAAATCTTTAAATATAATAATAAAACCTGCAAGCAATGACTTGTTGGAAACACTTCTAAAATTAAATAATATAACTTACTTATAATAAGCAGGAGATTCGCTACCGCAGCAAAAGGCACCAAATATTTAATATCGCGTATAAGAAATGCTAGCATTAATGGAACCGTGAGCATTGCTATATAGATGCGTATATCCAAAATCATGAAATATATATCGCCCATATGTTTGAGATTTTTGGCTATAAAGACGACATAAACACAATCCACACCAAAGTGATAGATACAAAGTAAAATGTCCACCATATACCTGCAAATAAAATGAATGAGCCGGCAACAGTCGGAGCAACCGAAGTATGTATATACATATAGTATTCCTCAAACACTTCTGTACGCAATTATTTTAAATTCTTATTATTTTTTCATAATTTTAATCTTTTGTTGCGATTAAAAATAGGTTTTGAGAATGTTCTATTTGAATTAAAGTTTTAATATATCCTTCAGTGGCCGATAATGAGAAGTTTCCCCCGAGGCAAGCAGTTTTCTAAAGGGTATGTAGATTTAAAAACAAAGCATTAAGTTATTGGAAGAACAATAGTAATGGCCCTGGGTAAGAAAGACCCAGAGCAAAATACTCAAATACACTTTTGCCTCATTTCACCAAAAAGCCCTCAATGAGCATGTAGAACCCTGGTTTTACTGTGTCTGCCAGTGTCCTCTGTCCATATTTAAATTTTACTGGGAATTTCGGGAGTAAACAGTCACCGAAAGCGGTCTTTGAAACTCAGTCAACATATACTTACGACTCACAACCGCATAAGCCCCCTTTTCTATTATACACTTTATTTTGTGGATACTGGATATGTTCATATAGTGGAATATGCTATGTGAGCACTAAGTCTATGTTTTAACTTTTCACTTACACAATTGGCTTGTGGTATTTATGGAAATAGGTGGGTCCATCCATAATCGCAATTTCCATGGTCTCACTGTAGGTAAGTGCAACAATTTGATACCGTTTACAAAGCGTGATCATATCATTTATCTGAAATATAGTATCCAGATCTAAGTTTTAGATACGAATTCAATGGGTTTATAACTACCAACACATGCATGGCATAGACTACAAAGGCGCTGATGAAGATGGTGCTAAGGGAACCCAGTAACCAGCCAGCATCGACGTAAGCTCTGGGCATGGCCAGACAGCCAGTGCCAAAGGCGCATTTTAATAGATTGATAAAAGCTTCCGTATCGCTAGAGATTGTTTAATGTTATAATTTAATGATAACTTTTCAGAAATTTACTTACCTCATAAGATGCGTTACGCCATGTTGTATGTGAGGATCAAAGGCCAATGTAGAACTAAGAAAAATTATCATATAATAATGTTATAAATAAATAATTCAAATGCGATCACACTTACCTCAAGCTTCTGCGCACAATGTGAAATGCTCTCATATGAAAGGACTCCAAAGCAGGTCTCAACTTTGATTCGAGCGGCAAGGACAAATGCCGGCGGCTAGCTAACTTCTTTGCGCGCATTTTAATATTTTTAATGAAATATATCTTTTGTTTTCAAAGCTGCTTTAAAGCTATATATTTTAAATTCTCAGCGCCAACTTTGCCTGCCAATTATGCAAATATTTTTAAATCTAACACAAAAGGCCATTTAAAGCGACTGGAAATTCGCAATCAGCCTCGGATATGGCAGGTAAGCCGCAGTTTTAAATATTGCCAATGCCCAGAGCACTGATTTATTCCAAGAAATTAAGCAGCTAAAAGTTGTGCCTGACCAGCAGCAGCTTTGTGTGGGCGTTTAAGATTCAGCAGAGAAATGATGTGTCGAGCCGGCTTGCTACCTTAATTATGCAAGGGCCCAGAGCGGAATGCCAACTCGTTTAGGTTCGTCTAGAAAATATTGCATAGCGATGTGGATACAGGATGAGGGAGATAAATTGAACTTAGAGCAACTAATTAGTGCTATGTTCAAGGTCTTGGTATATATTTTTGAAACCAGCTAGTACTCTAAGCCGCAAGCAACGAAATTCTTTAGGGTCAATGCTATTATGCGTCTGTTAGTCTATATTAATAAATGGGTTTTTGACCCTATAAGAGCTAAATGGACTTGAATCGATATCTGCTCCAGTATTCTATCAGCTGGCGAAATCTTTTGATTAAGGTTGATATTTGCGATGCCACACAATATCAGCTTTTCCGGCGTAACTTGGCACACCTGTTGGAAAACTACAGGGTATTCTCAATAATGTGTCAATTGAATTTAACACCCGTTTGGTACTTAACTATATGCGATTATATGTGAGCATAATAAACGAAATAATCGTAACTTTACTTAAGCTTCGTTTGTTTATGAAGATATGGTAACCAAATTTGGAGTTTGTAAGTTTTTTAGAGCTCCCAAGCACTGTACTAAATAAGATCAAAATCGGTTGACTATATCATATATATCTAAATCAAATTTGACAATAGAATATCTTTTACAGTTCTTCAACAATTTAACGGATTTGATTGCAATGTGGTGGTACAGCGTATCTTAATGTCGTCAGCACCCGACTTTAACGTACGCCATCCTTATAAATCATACTTTGAACAAAGAATTGCATTTTCGATTTAAAAAGGCTTAATAAAAGTCGTAATTATTAAAACTTGGATTATTATTAATGATTTACTAAAACTGGATATCTACAGGACATTTTCAAAACAAACAACATAATTTTCCAGTTGAAGGCTGATTCTAGCAGAGTTTCACATCTTTTTAAATTGAGCATTGTACGAGAGTTCTAATGATCTAATGAGGAGTAGCTTGAAGCATCCAACAACTACTATGTGACTGCCCTGCACTACTCAAAAGACGTACCCAGTGCTTCGAACGTCTGTGCGGACCTGGCGATTTTTTCGACTCCTTAAAATGTTTAGCAAGGAGTGCGATTATGACGCCTACCAGCAATCCCACCCAACTACTAACCCGTCCCACCATTCCTTTACTTTTTAAATTTTTTTTATCAGGTATTACAAGTGACCATACAATGACGCGGGGATTTTGTCTTAGGTCTTAAGATTCTATGATTGCTAAATCTAAATACAAAAAGTGCTGGCGAATTCCTGCTTCCTCAAATGCACGGCAATGCAATGCAAAATGAAAAACTTTCTTAGATCTGCGCAGATGTTTTGCCAAAGTGTCAAGGGTATGCTGGGTTTGTGCAAAGTAGCGATTTGTCAGTTGTCCAAACTGTCCGAAATTAGAATCTGCCACAAAAATGATTTATTTAAAAAGTTTTCAAACTTAAATGTTCGACTTCTCATTCTTATTGTCTAGTTAAAATTGAAAATTGCGTTTTCCTTGAAGAAATTGCAGCTAAAGTACAGTTTCTAGTTAAATCTGCATATATACAGTATGGTGTCTATGTGTGTGCCTCCCGCTGTTTTGCGCATTTATTTTGCAATAATATATGCAATTGCAGAAGCTTCCTGTACCCAACCCTCTGTCGCTCCAAACCCCCCCCTTCGTTTACGCTACTATAAGCATACAGTTAGTTGCGCGTTGTGTGTTGGCGGAAATGTTGTTTTTCCTATGCAAATTTCTTTTTATAGCATGCCAAGTGTCTTTCTCTCCCAGAACTCACTCTCTATGTGGTGCAATGTGTGTTTGCGTGTATCTATGTGTAATGCTTATTTGCTTAGCTTGGCCAAGTCAAGGGTCAACTACGCATTTGATTGCTGCGTACCAGCTGTGTGTGCGTGAATGTGTATGTGTGTGGGACTCTAAGGTGTTTTCACTATCGAAAGTAGAGATGTGCGATAATGACAACAAACATTGAATAAAAAAATCGATACTGTTGATATCGGCAGCAGTGTCTCAGCTTTAAAAAAAAAAAAAATTTTGAACTTTCTCAAATGTTTTATCAGAAATTATCTCAATATTTCACTTTTTATTAATTATGCCCTGTACCTATAGGTACAAAGGGTACAAAGGGTATACTAAATTTGTGCAATGTATGTAATGGATAGAAGGAGGCGTGGCAGACCCCAAGTCCTATATACGAAAATGCTTATCATAACCTCGAGTAGCGATTGAGCATGTCCCTCTAGCCATCGGCACATACATTTCAGAGACTATAAGAGCTAGAAACACGAATCTTTACCAGATCATGCGCATATTTACTCGGAAGATAAAGATTGTTGAATTATGGCAATACCTTCCCCCGTTCCGCCGCAGTAAAGTTTCGCGGTTTTAGTTACACCGTTTAATATTTTGATCTGAAACTTAACAGAGCGATGCGTCGTGGTTACATGCATCTGTGTGTCAAAACAAAAGCGGGCAAATACAACAAAGGTTATTGTCAAAATAAAATGCATCAATCTTTGACTACACGAAATTATGGTAAAAAGTGACCTAAAATTTTGGTAAGATTATGTATGTGTCCCTAATGAACAACCAACCAATTTTATCGATGCGAGTCCTACGCCCACCGCAATATGTTGACCGTGTTTTCTCCCAGACTCTCAACTTATGAGTTTGAAACTTACCCCCTATATATATACTAACCTTAAATAACTTGTTTGACGTAACTTTCAATTTTTATCAAAATCGGTAAAAATTTACGGAACTTATAGGTATAAATATCGTTAGAAGGACAACATTTTTTTTGACTTGAAAAAAAAGTGCGCGGTATTACTCTTTACGACTGTATCACTGTGACACGTTTAAATTGTGGGTGATTTTGCTATCTGAGGCCCAATATTATTTTCGTCCATTTTAGTGTTATTCTTAGTTGATATGTTGCCAAATTGCAAGCTTTTCCGAAGAAACAGGCGAGCATTTGCTTTGAAGTGATGCATTCGTAAAAACAATTTGTTGGGCTTGCCTCGGCACGGAACACCAATACGGTCGATTCGGCCTCCTATTCGGAGATTCGGCTTTACAACGACCTTTGCGGAATTAGTCGTAGAGCGAAGGACGACATATACTCAATGCAATCTTTCAGTGTTTTCCAGTCATGATCATAGCCAAAAATTAACGCAAAACAATGAAACATTTTTTCCTTGATAATTGTTTTCAAAAATAATAAAAAAATAGTTTTCTTTACTTACCTTAATATTCAAAACTTTGTTTTTTAAATATTTACATTTTATAAAGCTTAGTTTATATAATAGATTTACAACGAAGATATTTTTTATGAACATGATATAAAGAATAATCATAAAAATTTGACTTCGATATCAAAAAATTCGATGTTCAAAACATCGAATGGGCAGCGCACATCCCTATTTGAAAAATATTTGCATAAAATGCCGCCATTGTGTGCCAAATACTTACCTATAGCCAGGTGCCCATGTGCGGGAGGTCAGAACTTTGATACGCCCGTACAAACTATTTGTTACAATTTTAAACATTTTCTTGTTGTCAACGACAAGAACAACAATAACAACGACAAACAACAACAACAACAACAAAAGCGACGACAACTATGTCATATAAAAATATGCGCATTGTATTGTCGGGTACACGCTGCGTATGAATTTTCAATTGACCCACAACAAATTAACATAGTAATGACATTTGTGTGTGTTGCGTGTGTGTTTGTGTGTTGTGGACACTTGACTTGCAGGCTGCTAAATACCGCAAGAAGGCACTGAATACCACCATTTGTGGCTTGTGGCCAATCCAATATTGGGCTAAGCAGGAGCTGCATTTAGCCGGAAACGTAAGTAGAGATAGTGTTGGCTACTACAACATGTCAGTCTCGTAGTATGGCCAAATGGTTAGCTTTTGGAGAGCCGGGGAGCATACTTCGCATGTGGTTCAATAATTCCAACAGTAAATGCTAAACTATGCGCATAGATTGTCAACGCTCTAAGATGCTTGCCTGATTGCTTTGCAGTTTGTGAGCTGTCTGTATCTTGTGGATACATGACTCCGAGACGAACGCCGCGCGTCATTAAAGTGCAGACAAATGGCAACGGCATGTGCGGCACATGTCAAACTGCAAACGGCAGCAAATGGCAACAGGTGAAAATGCTGGAATTCTGATTATCTTCTCTCTTTCTTGACTGTTTAAGCAACGCTTTACTGCCAATCACTGAGCAACAGTCGGTGCAACATTTTGTTGCAACTTTTGCGGCTACTGGTGAAACAACTTAAACTGTAACTTTCGACGATTTGTTGTCAACGTTGTTTGTTTGCTTTAGGGAGTGCATCAAGTTGGTTATAAAGCTAGTACGCAAAAGCTAATGTCACTATGCAAAAGTTTGTCTTTAAAAAAAAAAATAAAATAAAAACCTGTAAGATTTTATAGATTTTATGTAGATTGTAGGAAACGAGTCCTTCTGCCTGTTACATACTCTACAATACAATTTGTAGATACAAAGTATAAATAATTACCCATTTGTACGTGTATAATAAATCAAGTGTATTAAAACTTCGTCTAGTATAGAGTCTCTGTTTCTAGCTTCTTGTTGTTGCTTGTTCGATGTTTGGCCACAAAATTATCGACTCTAAATTATGTTTGTTTTAAAGGCATTGGCCAATAGACAACAACATACGCATAATTATGCACCAACGTTGCAGTTGCACACACGCAAACATAGATACTCACACAGAATACATTTACATTGATGAGTTTGTTGTTGTTCTTGTTGTTGTGTTGTTATTACTGTTGCAGACAGGCTGCCATTTGTGGCGGCACAGCCCACATTCAATTTACAGCCGGAAGAGTGGGAGTGCACGCATTTTGATACAATTTTTTTTTTGTTTTACTGGCTTATAGAGGTTTTGGACCAAGTCATTTGGCTGGCAAACGAAGAAGCATAAATCAAAAATCGCAGCAGCAACAACTCCCGCATAAAAAATGTATGAAAACGCATATAATGATTGGCTATAGCCAGAGCAACAACAGCTTGATCCCAAAAACCAGAATAAGAGCAACATAATAGCCAGAGCTTAAGAAGAACAAAAAGTGGGAGGATGCAGTGAATTTTCTCTTCGAAAGATATTTTTTAAACTTTGGCTGCTGCCGTTTTCTGTTACCGTCCACTGCCTTTTTAGGCCCGAAAGGCACATTTTGACTCTGGCAGGTTCTCGACGCGGCCAAGAATCAAGACGGCGACGAAGACGACGTTGACTGCATTTTTAAACGCAGCAGGCGCACAAAATAAAAAGAAATTGCAGTTAAAATGCCGCTGCCTGAGGCCAAAAAGATTGCGAGTTTTAAGTGAGGGCCAGTAGCTTCAACCAAAATCTGTATCTTGGGTTGTGTTCCAAGGGCTGCGCGTGCGCTTCTCTCTTTTAGTCAATGAAACGTAAACCCATTGTGCAGGATGCTTTTGTTGTCCTGATATAAAAGTTAGCTTAAGAATGCGCCAACTTGATCGTCGCCCTCTGAAACAGCTTCTGAAGATACAGCAGTAGCAACAACAACAACAACTAATTTTCAGTCAGCGATCAGTGAGACACAAAAAAAAAAATATGGGTAGTAACGACTTTAAGATACACTTTTATAATTTTACAACATAAACAGTTTTTTAACAATTTGTTAAATACATGTATTGTGAATTAAAGGATAAAAAAGTTCAACAAATTGATAATCTAAACTTAAGTAACGTCAAGCCACATAGTAAACCCAAAATTAACATAAATTATTTCAAATTTGGCTAAGAAAAAAGTGTCAAACCAAAAGCCTTGCTCAATGCGCAGAAATTTGCGATTTTTTTATCCAACAACGAATTATTATTTGTTATAACGTGGTTAAGCTGCCTTTGTGGTTCCTTCTTAATTGTTAAATATTCTTAAAGTGTGGGGAATTGTGATAAGGGTAGAATTTTCCCAATTAGTATGGAGTTAGGTAAGAGTGAAATATATCTAAGCAACTTGTAGCCTCAAGGTTTTCGTTGCGCTGGATTTGAAACTAAACCTTCAGAGCCACGCTGTGCAAACTGAACATTTCTGTCGATCACCCAAACTTAACATACCCTTCTAATGTGCAACATATAGGGTATTAAAGGAAAACATGTTGCACTGCAATTGCTGGATGGTTGCTTCAACTGCTGCTGCCACTGATGTGTCCGCTGCTCATGCGCAGATCTTATGCGATAATGATGCAAGTTAATCATTAGTTTGGAACGTGTATTATGCGATTATTAGTTGGCAGCACAGGCAGAGCCAAAAGGATTACCCACTAACTAACAACACACTCTGCTTGGATGCTCCTTTCCTCCTTGTCAGCTCACTCTCCTTCTAGTGTTTTTTGGTGGGCGTTTAGCTTTGGATGCGAAATTTTTAAGTAATTTTCAATTTCCGTTTGCCATTGCGTAGAGACCCGGGACACATCGGGTGCCATGTCTTGGTAGCGCGTAATGCGATGCTCCAACCACAAAGCGCACACATGTAGCAATTTGTCACAAGTGCGGCAGCAGCACCAACGACTGACCGACCGACTGCACTGGCTGTAAGCAAATATGCATGCGGCAGAGGCGGCAGCATCAACATGTTGCTGCAACATGTAAAATGTCAACGTTTTTTAAGAATCAATTCCGAGCTGCAATTCGATATTGTCGCCAGCACACAACGAACCGAGCGTTGGTGTTGCAAGTTGTCGTGGTTGTTGTTGTTGTTGCAGCCGCTGCTGCTGGTGCTGTAACTGTCTGCTGCCTTCTGTCAGCAACATGCAACCACGGCACGTAAATTATGGCCACACACGTTGCCGCTGGACGGCCTTGAAAAAAAAACCGTACCTAGCTATTTTGCAAAATCATTGCAGAATTTAAAAAAAAACACACACACACACTCATGAAGTACTTACAGACAGAGAGTTAGGAGGGCGGTCTGAAAAGTTAAAGTTTTGCTGCTGGTGTCACCCATTGAAGTTTTGGCGGAAGTTAATAGAACCACAACTTGGGCTTATTAAAAACAATTATTTTTCTATTAAGTGTGGCCGTATATTAATACTTAATTTTTAGCCGCTACGGCAAACATCATCATCATGTTAAAGTTGCGCTTACTAGTGTTTGACGCTAGATGGCGAAAACAAGTTTGTTGTTGTTCAAACAAAATCACTAAAAAAGTTTTTAAAGTATATGTATATATTATATAAATATTAAAAAATTAAAAAAAAAAATGGAGATAGTATTTAATTAAATTTACAATAAATGTTTAAAAATTTTTTAGCCGTCCATCCATGGGGACCCATCGTCATCATTTTTATAGCAATAATTAAAAAATAGAAAATACATCGAATGGAGCACTTCGGAAATGTAATCGATATTTAAATAGAACAGAAAAGGAAAAGAGAGCGTTCACCTAAGGAGCAAGCAGGAGGCGAAGCCCCCTAGGCACCTAAATTTAACTTCAATATTAACAAATCAAAATTGGACAGCTGAAGTTACGAGCGACGGATAAACATTTGAGGAGCGCTTTAGTCGACATAGCAAAATCACTACCGCAGACAAAGTTGAAAAAATCTATAGAATGATCTTGAATTTTCTCAAGTAATGAAGAGCGACTTACCTTAGGCAAATATGCCGTACCTATACAATAGATATAAGGAAAACTTGTGCCATATAGCTGATAATATTGCTCACTGCCGACAAAAATCGTGATCTCATAACCATATCGAGAGAGTCTTTGCAATATACCCCAGAAAAGTCGAAGCAGTGGATTTTTTTATGGGGAATCGTCACCGCAGATGGCCAAAACAAATTGAATCCCAGCCAGTATTATTTCTGGATTTGGTATTATTATTCTGTGAAATTGAGAAATGGAGATTATTTTGTCAAATGACAAGGACATCTGTAAAACGCATGCTTGTTTGAAGAACTTTGACAAATCTGATTATTTTTTAAAGCTATTCCTCCAAAATTTGGTCCTCTATAACTTATCGGCCAGCCTTCGTTTAACGCTTGCTTAAAAAAAAAATTATTTTTTTTTTGTTGCACATATTTTTTAGCTACAATTGACGTGCAACATGATTTTGTAGGCGTGCAACATGCGCATGCGCGCAACTTTATCAGATTTAAAGCACACAGCTTCAGTTCTATCTTTTTTTTATTTTTGTGCTGCGGCATGTTGACTGTCAATTGTTCTGGGCCTTTGGGTGGGCGTAGCTGCGGCAGAACAATGTGCAGCCTGGCCAGTAAGTAAAAGCATCTACTACCAAGCAGTGGTAAAAAAAGTACAACCTTGAGTATGCTTGTTTTTATGCATATATCTCTGGTTTTAGCTGTAGGGTCTATCAATGTCAACGGCATTATCACACCAGCCTGTCAATATGTAAATATCGAACATAAACCGCACAACAAACAGTACAGTGCTAGGTCAAGTACTTGACAGATACTAGTTCTTGGTTTCTAGGGGCAGTAGTTTGCGCAGACATAATGGTCTTTGAGATTTGGAGAAGTCATTTGGTATGGAGCGTAAAGTCTCTGCATAGTCACACTCGTTAACACGAAATGCGATATTTCACACGATTTATGTGCAAAAACAAAGTAGAGTTCAAAGACCACAGAAAATTTACAGTTAAAACAACAGCTAGGACATGGCTCTATTGCAGTACAGTTCGGATTCTAAGTTGGTATAAAAAATAAAAAAGATATTATTTCAAGTTTTAGAGTGGATCAATTTTAATTTGATTCTATAAAAATTTCTTAGCGGCTGGAATATACTAACTGAAGAATATATTGATTTTAAAAAGCACAAAAATGCTATGCATACAAAAACGTAGTTTTCATGATCGTTGAACTTGATTTTTATTGTAACTTTAAAAGCATCTCATAAAAACGTAAATTTTTAGTCAGTTTTAGATAAGTGCCTCTATGTGACTTCGCAACAAAATACTAGATAGTGCATAGGAGGCATATCAACAAAAATGTCCACAACATCGTTGATTATAGAAATAACCAATTTAAATTTGTATTTTATTTGCTCGATAAGTCCACGTACAAAGCGTAAATTTTTTTTTTGCTTTGGCAAAATCGAAAAGATATAAATTTTATTATTAGAGCCAAAAATCTTTAAGTTAAAGAACATTTAATTTGCTATTTCGGACCCGAAAACCTCCGTGGAACCCCCACTGGGTGCCGCTTTGTAGGACAAAAATGCAGTAGTGCTCAACAACAATTTACACTAAAATATTTTTGCCTTGACCAAGAAAAGTATGACACTTCTGCCCAAAACAGTATCGATAGATCCATCCACAGTCACTTTCAAATAGCTGACTGTTGTTAATTGGGTATTTCTACATAATTGTTTTTTTTTTGTTCTACAAAGTGAACGAGATAATTATTTTTGAAACCGAATAGATTTTTCTCAAACATGCGCAAGCCAAAGGACTTTTTATGACTGATTTCTTGTCAATATTTTGATATTTTTAAAATAATTCTATAAGTTTTAAAACTGAAACTGATTTAAATTTTATTTGAAAGATGAATATTACAAAGGCACAAATGAGTCAAGAGGTCTACTAAGGTTGAAACAATCACTTTTTGTGTCTCTTTTTATTTTACATACTTTTTTCGCTTCATGCAATATATGACGAATATGAATATAGTATAATATTTACCAATAACTGTCGAGATGGGCTTTTACAAAAAAGTCGAACAAGCTTGAGTCTTTTATCGCTAACAAAAAATTTATAAAAAGAAACTTCAAGCAATCCTTCCCTACTACAATTTCTCCGAATGCTGGTAAAGACAGTACTGGCTATACCCTTGGTCGTTCCACATGTTTTCCTGGGAATTGCAAAGCGAAACATACATTATTGTTTTTAATGCTTATATATATGCTACTAGCCATAAATGTTGCTTATGGAGCAAGAATAGAGATAATTAAACAGTAAAGAGATGTAAAATTAAGAAATATTGCTTTGCCACGCGTTCATCTCTAGTCTAAGCAACATGAATGCTATAAGCAACAAATGTTGCTGGCGGGTGTTAGCATCGCAACACTGTTGTTACAAAAAGCACGCTGCGCTAGAGATGGTAAACAAGGGAAGCTAAGATGGGAAATGAAATTGAAAATATTGGGGTGCCACGCACGCATCGCTAGGCTAAGCAACATTTTTGTATATACATATAAATGTTGCCCGCGTTTGACATGACTTTGCATGGATTTTGTTTTGGCCATAGAAATGTCCATCATTGTAAGTGTCAAATAGATGGCCAGCTTGCCAGTTGGCCACACTTTACGAGTATGTTGCCATGACGTTTGACAAACATATGGCGGGACGTAGGAAAAGTGCATCCTCGTATTGCCTGATCAGCCGAGATTTATAGCATGCCATTTTAATGCCAATTGGCTTGCAACTAGCCATATACATAATTGAAGTATAATAAATTCTATATATTTACTGTGCGTGTTGTTGTTGTTGTTGTTATTATTGTAGCTTTTGTACACAATTAGCGAGTTTTCCCCCACCCTAAACAAGCAACTGGCACTGAACATTTCCATGTTTGTTATTAAATACAATAATTTTATAGTTGGCGCTACAAGTTGCGTGCGTCTGTGCGTCTATATGTCCATCATTCCGTCAGTGTGTTAGTTGTCAACCGATATGGCAACTGGCGTTGATAAATTGGCGTTGTTTGAGTGCGTTGGGGTGCTGCATTTACCGCTGCCTTGGGCCAATTATAACCGTCTTTGGCATAAGATTGTCAGTTTGTAGTGTTTATTTTTTTTTCTTTTTTTTTTGTTGCAACTTGTATATATTGTTAGTGTTCACTGCATTGAAACTGCTATGCAGATTGCTGCACCTATCGCATAACAGTAGCCAAAAATATGCCAAGCAGTTCCGTTGCAAAGAAACCCTACAACACGAAATACCAAAAACCAAAGGAAAGGTTCCTTCATCCGGTTTCGTAGGTGTTGTATAACCATAATTGAGATTTGCTGCAACAAAGTATCACGTGCCTTGTAATAAGATATCGAAGCATGTCTTTTACTCCTTTGGCTGGCTGCACAAACTCATATGGTTAGATAATTGAGCAGCACCCGCAATCACGCTTCGACTTTTTATGGCAGCCTTTGTCCAAAAAAGGCGCCAACGTAGCTGCTGCTGCTACTGCTTCCTATCCAAATAGGCCACGTGCTACAAATTGTAGCTGCTGCCGCTGCTGTTGCTGCTGCAACATGACAAAAATCAACACAAAAAAACACACCCTCACCTTTCTTAGCACCTGAGGCAAAAATTTCATTTGTAGTTGCAGCATTTTGCTGCTGTAAGCTGATCTCTGGAGTTTTCCTACCAACAGAAGCCGAAGCAATGGCATCAGCATTTTCTTACGACCCAATCTCAGCGTCTCCTTCCCTGCTCAGCTGTTCCAGCGCGCGCTCTTTCCGCTCCCTTCGTTGTGTATTATTATCAACGGCCCGGTGTGTTTATTTTCCTGCTTATACAATAACATCTAATTTTGCTACCTACTTGGCGGTTCCTAAGGAGCATTATGGGTTCTGCTTCTTAATGTTAATGTGGTTCTTGTTGCTGGGTCTGTGATGCTCTTTGGTGCAGCACTTAACACACCCGCATGACAACGGAAATAAAATGTAGCAAATTTGTTCCCCAGTTATATTTTAAACGAGGTTACGCAAGAATATCACAGCAGTAACTTAGAAGATAGGCATATGAAGAACATGATCCATTTCCTTTTTTTAGACAGACGCGTATCAGGAAAAACTATTCAAAAGCTTGCCATATTTCTCAATTGGCCATATTTAATTAGCTTTAATGCGTGAGATCAATTGTAGCTTTTTATATATTTTCACTGTCTTTGGATTATGAAAAATTATATGGTCTGTGACATAGCTTATAAGATCCAATAAAGTCGAGAGATTGACAACATTACAGTTGGATTTTTGTTCCATGCAATTTCTTACAAAGAACTTTACATTTCTGGGATACCAGCCCCCAGTGTTCCGCAGCACAATTTTCCTAGAAGCCCTCCCACTCACTATAAACTATTGGAAAATATATTCCTGTATTGGTAGAAAAGTTTACGAATCCAATCGATATGTAGAATCATACAACGTATGCCCTAAAAGACTGAATAAAGAAATAAATTTCTAATTGAATCATATTTGTAAAGTTTTATATAAATAAAAATTTTAGTTAACTTCCCTGTTAAAAAATAGTAGTAACTGGTCGCTTCGGTATTTATGCAAGTAGCAGTAGTAGACTTATAATGAAAATTTACAATGGTTTCATTTAAATGTTTATTATAAACTAATTTTTCAAATTGCGCCCTTTCTTTTTCTTATTAATATCAAACTGATCAAAAAACAAAGTAGTTATAAAACTGAAAGTTTTTTATAAAGCCGCAAGTGTATGTAACATACAGAAGGAGACGTTGGAGACCCCCAAAGTTACCTAAATTATGATCAGTGTGACTCAAGAAGTCGATAAACCCATGTCCGGCTGTCCGTCCGTCCGTATGAACGCCTAGATCTCAGAGATGGTAGGAGCTAGAGCAACCAAACTTTCAGATTAGATCCCTTATTAGTCCATAGGAGACAAGTTTATTTTATTTTTTTGATATAGGAATTACATTATATAGTTCCCATAGGGGTGTTTCAGAGGACCCCGAAAAAAAGCAAAAGTTTTAGATGGATAATTCGTTTGTTTATGAAGATGTCATAACCAAATTTGGCAAGTTTTTTAGAGACCCCCAGCACTGTACCAAATTTGATCAAAATCAGTTGACTATATCATATAGCTCCCATAGGACCAATCGGTCAAAAAAACGTTTTTTGTACAAAATTCGTTTTGTCTCGTTTGTTTGTGAAGATATTGTAACCAAATTTGGTATTTAGAAGTTTTTTAGAGTTCCCAAGCACTGTACCAAATTTAATCAAAATTGGTTGACTAAATCATATAGTCCCCATAGGACCGATCGGTAAAAAAAAAATGTTTGGTGCAAAATTCGACTGATTTCTGTTTGTTTATGAAAATATCGTAGCCAAATTTGCCGAATAAAATATCTTTTGGAGGTCTTAGGAATATGTCGGACTTAATTGCAATGTGGTGGTACTTTAACGTACGCCATCTTTTTTATTTAATTTTATTTACAATCGGTCCTAAACTAATATGCAATTAAATGTTTAGATCTTTGTGGAAACTGAAATTAAAATAAAATATAATTTTTTCTTATTCCCATAAAGTTGAAAATAAAAATACAAGTTATTTCGTGTACTGAGAATAAAAATTTTCTGTTGGTCCTTTATGATCCATTCCATTGTCCGATTTTGTTAATTTTTGACAAACAGATGCATGTAACGCATAGCTCTGTAAATCTAGTATACCCTTTGTACCTATAGGTACTATTTCTAAATATCTTGCCTTAAGTTTATAAAACTAAATTTAGTCTAATTGGATTTTATATAAAATATTTAAAATGTTTTAAGAAGTTTGCCTCAAAAAATAAAATGCTCGTGCCACAAAATAGAGTATCTTTAAACTTTCTACAAATAGACACACGCAATCATATCTCAAGTCATGCCAAATGTCTTATAAGCCGAGATTATTGACCTTTGGCAATCACAAATAGAAAAAAAAAAACTATGGTATACAATTTTTGCACAAGGTTTTTATGTATTGCAAAATCCCTTTGTCTAGAAGCAGTGCGACAGTAGCGCGGGATCTAATGCCAGCTGTTTCCTAGGTAGAGGAATCTAGAACGCGGGAGCGTTCACATACACGCATGCACACACACACACACACATGCAGCAAAGTCACGCACATTGCAATTATAAAAACATTTTAGCCAACAAAACATTTTAGAGAGCAAGAAAACGTACAACAAATCTGAGGAACAGCTGACAAGGTGTGACTGCAAGGATGGCACAGGATAACAGCAGTGGCTTCCGTGCTAAGGAAGTAAAATTGTGGCAAGGATCAAACGTAGCTGCGGTTACGTGGCCAAGTGTCAAAATTGTAATACATAGCAGCTGTGATGCAATTAGAGGTAAATAGTACTATCTTTTAGCCTCTAATTGGAGTTACACGGCGGGGAAACAATAGTTGAACAAGTTCTGAAACTGTGCGACATGTGCGCGTCGCCAGTGCGGGATCGCGTGTACATATATAAAGCGATCCCTTGGGCCAGACATTGAAAAAATTGGGTAAGCCGTTAGTCTGGGGCGCAAAAAGTGCAGCAGACTATCAACACAAATACCAGTAGCCGCAGATAACTGTAAAGCCTGAATTTGTCTAAAAAGTTGGCTAACCCAAGAGTAATAAAAAAAATTTGGCCAACTTTTTTTTAAGCGCCGAATCGAGCATGCTCTTTAATTTAGGCGCCTAACCTTCTTTGGGCAGTATATGAATATCTGTAGATCAGAAATTAGTTGGACTGAATTTCTGTTACAGTGTTACAGTCTTCCGAAGACATCGATAGTTTTTCTAGTTACCTGCGGGAGGGGTGAGAGAAAGCACGTTGATTTCCTTGTACTTATTCTAAGAAGTTACGTCGCGATTGAAGATTCAAGACGAAAAAAAATTCCGAGCAGCGTTACTCTATTAAAATCTGTGTCAAAGTCGGAAAAGCCAAAATAAACAACTCATGGCTTAAGTCGCTGTTTATCAGCTTTTTTTGACTGTCATGGTGTGGTTCACAGGGAGTATGTAGCCCCTGGACGCATTGTAAATGCCACATTTTACGTGGACGTGCTTCACTACGACAAAGCCAGGTTCACCCTACCACACTGCGCTGCTGGTAAGCAAGTTTTTGGCCACGTTGCCCCAATCTCCCTACAGGCTAGATCTGGCACTGTCGGAGCTTTCCTCTTTCCTCAGCTGAATCTCAAGGGAAACCAAGCAACTCTGTAGAAGACATCTAAAAGACCGTGACGGCATCCCAGGGATCCCACAAGTCTATACCACATGATCAAATTTTTTGGTTTATTGTGCTCATATGAAAAATGTACATTCAATATTTTGTAGTTCCTGTTTTTTAAATCACATCTTTAAGCAATTTCAATTTTTTTGCAATTTAAAGGAGAGAAGGTTAGTATAATTTGAAGCTTTTACACGAGGTACGAAAGACAATTTCGACAAGAAATTCTTCTGGAAAACCCGAGACAGATATCCTATCATAAGCAGTTTTTAGTTAAATTTGATGAAGTCCAGATTTTATGAAATTCGAGATTTGGGCAAAAGAACTTTTTGATCTGATAATCCATCTATCCATCCATTACACAAATATAACCAATTTGTAGTGCCTTTGTCTCAATATGTAATTAATATTGAAACGTTTAGTTGGTGTTATTTTAAAAAAAATAGAGATACAAATTTTTTCTTCCATAGCACTAAAGCTATCTAAGAATCATATTATCGAGATTTATTTCAAAAGACTGTATATATAGTATAAAAAACCTTTTCAATAGTTTATAAAAATTTCAAAACAAGACAATTTCATGTTCCAATTTTGATTTATTATTTTTTTAGCAAACTACTATTGAATTAATTACATGACAGTATCATGTCCATCATATAGCGTTGAAATTTTTATTTTATATTAAAAAAAAAAAAAAAATTAAAAAAAGAGACAATTGCATTTACCAAAATTTTTTTTTCGAATGAGCAAATAATGTATAATAATACATTTTTTTATTATTAAAAATCGCTGAATTTTTGTTTCTTGTTTTTATATAATAATTTTATTTTCTTTTGGTCCGGTACCCTAGATTCCAATAAATGCCTAGCTTTAGGCGTTCCAAATACAAGATTCAAGCTTATATACACTTCGCTAGTGTACTTAAATATTTATCATTTGAATGTTGCCAAAGAAAGTAGAAATCCAGAAAAAACATTTAAAGAAATTCAAACGAATTGGCACATTTTCATTGTGTTTCTTATTGTTGTTGTTTTTTGTTTTTTGGTTTTACTATGCCCCCGGGCACGCCCACTTAAATTGCGTGGCATGCTGAAAGCATTCATTTGTGCCCCTTGCAACAGTCCTGGCTGACGTGAATGTGGTTGTGATTGTGGATGCCACTAAAGTCTGCCCGGTCTTTTGCTGTCCAGCAACTACAATTAAATTTGCATTTGTATGATTTTTGTTTGTTGTTATTGTAGTGCTTATTGTTGTTGTTGTTGCTGGCATTGGCCAGCGGGTGAAATACCATGGTGCGGCCTTTTGCGTAGGAAACATTTATCACTGCCGCCGCCGCCGCCGCCAACAGCACCAGAGGAAGCACAATAAAACTAAAACGTTTATAATTTCATATGAAATTCTTTTGGCCAACTCAACTATTAGCCAGCATGCAATTGGCCCAGCCAGCAGCAGCAGCAGCAGAGCGTCCAAGTCAAAGTTAATCATAGGGTTGCCAGCTCAATGGCCTAAACGAAAATGCTTAAATTTAATGACATAAATATACACAGAGACTACTCTGGTCGCGCATCATCAGCGCAAGAAACTGGTATGCAGTACAGTGCGCAGGCGGCGGGTGGCATGCAACATAACTCCAGATATTGTATAATTTATGCGCCACTGCAATTTTATTGTGTCTTACCTAAGTAAGCTAAAAAAAATAAAAGTATATAATATCTTAGACATAGATTTATCAATGTGTCACGGCTCAGTTGCTCAAGTTCTAAACAATTCTACAGCTGCTCCGGCTACGTACGCTATTGGGTCGGGCAGGCAACCCATTTATGGCAAACGAGTTTCGACTCTGCCCATTTATAATCATTGTCTTGGGCCTAACACCCTTGACATTAGGCAGGCTAGCATTTCGTGTCTTCGACATAGACCCACCACCCCTTTTCCTTAGCTCGGTTTTCCTTGCGCCTTTCAAATGCGCAGTTGATGATCTTGAGTTGGGTTTAATGTTTTTGAAAATGTGTGAGCGTTTTACCGCCGCCACCACCGCACCGCCGCACCAAGGCACCACCACCACCAACAACGTTGGTATGATCTACCCAGCACCACCCCATTTGTGCATTTGTCGGTCCCAAAAGGAGGTACGGCTGCTCCTTTCAACTGTCCACATTTCGCTACGGCGCACAAAAGAGTCCAACCGTATAGGTAATATTAATAAGATAACGCAGCTGCGCATGGAAATTAAAAATTAAGCAACATTTGTTGGCATTCCTGTACTGCGCAGTTGCGACCATCCTATCCAATCCTTGGGCATTTTAATGCTTTGTTGCTGGGTGCTCTGAAAACGTAATTCTGGATATCTAAAGCTTTTGGGCCAGCTGCGCATCAGTTTTGATGAGCTTTGTTTGCTTTAGTCTAGGTCCTTTGTTAAAATGTTTTACAAAGTATGGAACGTAGAAGCTTATTTATGTTCCCAAGAGCCTTAAGCAACAGAACTAATTATATTTGAATTATTTTGACGAATTTTTAATTAGATTATAAAAAGGGGGGTTGTTAGAAAATGCAAATTCTTTTTTTTTTTAGTTTCTTTTTCTGATAGGTTTTTTTTAACTATTTTGATTTGTAGATATTGCTCTCAATACATATTCGATATTCCAGTTAAAAACGTGGCCTTAAACTATATTTTGGCTCGCGGCAGAGTTGGCAATTGATCCAAAGGAGGATTTTTTTTCTCATTATACCTTTACAAGCTTTAAGCTGAACTTTTCTTCATAAATATGTGTGAATGAATTTTCGTATTAAAGGAAAGTTTGTCGGTCTTGTAGAAAATTTCTATTTAAAAAACAGTACTTTTTTGTTAATAATATTTATTTAAGATTAAAAATTTAAACTTTTATAACTCTTTAACTAAGTACCCCTAAATAACCTAAGGTTTTTCCAATGCTCCATATTTCTATTATTGATGTGAATATCAATAGCAAGCACAAGGAAGAAAATCTAATTTAAATATTAACGCCAAGAATATTGCAAGCTGTAAAATATCAGAAAAGACGTCATGGAAAGTAAATTTGAATTGAATTAAAAAAAACAATTTCTGCCTTTTACTATGAAAATTTAAGCAATGACTTCTTACCCAATTTATATATTTTGTAAATATTTCTTAGTTTCTTTAGAAGTTCGCGGGTTAGGGTGAACAATTTTCCTTTATACCTATGTACGTAAAGCGCTTGTAAAATTTAAAGATGATAGTACTATTGTTTAAAGACCATATTTTTGATACTTTCTGTTTTTGACTATAACGATATTCATACCTTAGAAACTCATTTCATGCCAATCAAATAGAAGTTTAAATTGTTTCATTTCTATTTTAATCTAATATTTGAAAAATCTGAGAAAACTTATTCGCCCCTAAATCATATAAAAGTTAAACAAACTGGGAATTTTTTGCTTAATGCTAAGTTTATTAAATTTTCAATCTATTCTAGGATAACAAACAAATGGCAATACGTTTACAACAAGATCCATTGTGATCCAACAAAACTAACCGATATAAAACTTAATTTTAGGTGTACCAAACAACATAAACAAGGTGAATACTCTCAGCAAAATATATCTCACTTCTATTATATTATAATATTATTATATATTTATTGTCAGTCTGCATAGCCGAACCTTATAGCGAATAATTTTAAATATTTAAGTCAATTAGTAAGATTTTATTTAGAGTGACTGTTTTTGTATTTTCTCAAGGACTGAGTTATATTAGAATTGTGATTACGAGGCTCTCAAATACTTGAAATTTACATATGGGTTTCTTAATTCGAGACATAAAAAGAAAGTTACTCGAAAATTTCAGTTTTTAAATTAATTAATTCAAATATTTAAGAAACATAATCAAAAAATAGGTACAATTTGAGTAAGCTTTAGGTAGTAGAAAACAAGTTTTATATAATTAAAAAAAAAAAAGACAAAAAAAAAAATTAAAAATACATAAAAAAACTTAGCTTAAGAACATCAGTTGGTTAAAAAAATAAGATTCAAAACCGAAATTATTATTTTTTTTTTTTTTTTCCTTCAATTTAAAACCGCACATAATCAATATTTTCAATGCTATCAAAAAGATATTTTGTACACGGTTTTGAAAAAACAAAGTCTGATTGAAGTTTAAAAAAAAATATTTTTATTAATCGTTTATAAATTTAGTTAGGGAATTCCCCTTTGTAATTTATTTTCATAGCAGCTCAAGGATTTACTTCATGTCTTTAGGTTAGGTTAGGTTATATCGGCAGTTGGGACTTGGCGTCCCAACTCACTTAGGCCATGAATAGGCCCATTGTGTTACCATTGGGTGGACCATACACCACCCTTCCCCTACTCAGGAGGGAATCATACTATATGATTTAAAAGTCACATCCATCCGGCGGCCTGAATGAACCTCGAGATGCTTTTTGGACTCTTTTTCAGAGAGCTCCGATAAGTCTGTAAAGAAGTATGTCTGGATGGATTCCTACCAGCCAGTGTCCGGTGATAGCTCGGATTACAGTCGAGCATTGAGTTCTATTAAGGCAACACAGTTTCTTTGTTCTTTTCTTGCGAAAAGTCGGCCATGTTGGCCATGGCCGATTCCACATTAGGCTTGCAGTGAGGGCAAAGTGGTTTCGTACCCTCAGTCTACAGCTGGCCATAGGTATACCCAGGCTCTCCTTGTCCTGAAGGAGGACGCTGGTAGTTCCTTGTCTAGCCAGTTCATTCGCAATACAATATTCCTCGATATCCCTATGTCCTGAGGCCTAAATGAGGTGGATTGAAAACTGCGGGGTCATCTCCTCAAGATACGAGCGACAGTTTTCCAGCCGTCTGGCTGTCCGAATAGATACAGATATCCTTATTACCTACTTGTAGTTTTTGAATTGTTGTTAACGCCTCCTGGATTGCCATGACCTCCGCCTGGAAGACAGTGCTGTGGTCTGGGAGACGAAAGGATGTTCCAACATTGAGTTCCTCAATGTAGACGCCTCCGCCCACACGGTCGTCCAACTTGGAACCGTCCGTGTAGATTTTGATTGAGCCGGCTGGGCTTGTTGTTCCCATGTTCCACACCTCCCTGGTTGGAATGTGGGTTTTTTACACGGCTTTTTCTGGTACTTATCTACCGTCTGGTGTACTTTGTTAAAATTTAATTAATAAATAAATAATTAATGTTTCAACAGCATATGTAAAGCAAAAACTTAAAATGCAGCAAATAAAGCTGTTTAAAATATATAAATAAATATTGCTGAATCTGTCTATATTAGTAATTACATTCACTATTTACCTACTTTATCTATACTAAAGCAACCTGTTGAATTTGGTTTGCCATTACTTTTGGTTAAGTATTTTAACTCTTAGGCCTATTTATAACTTTTAGTCATATTGTATATGATTCAACGGTAGCCTTAACCCCCAAAACCCAGTAAATAAACACATTTAACCTTCTAAAGCATTGATATATTGCCATCCGCCTATCTATCATAACTATCCGCTTGTTGGCAATTTATTTTGTTCATCACTTTTGAAGATTATATCGCAACACTTTGCACTTCCTTTCCAAAAATTATGTATCTCTTAGTCCCCCACACGAGCCACACAATTGCAGACAGACAGCCAGACAACTGCCAACAGAGCTTAAATCATGAGCACGCCTCAATCTTTAAGATCTTGAAGACAAATTTCAAATGATTTACCTACAGCGTTGACGACTTATAACCTAACTAAAAGAAGCTTGTCACTGCGTAGCTGCCGCAATTCTGTATCTGTGTTTTAATACACTGCAAACTAAGTATGAAAAGAAGTATTAGAGTTATATGTATGGGAATGTTTTGCATCTATAGGATAACGAAAAAGCAAAAAGAATTTGCTGCAAAATGTAACCTTAAATCTAACTGCTTGTTTCTTCATCTATATCATTGATGAAAAGTACTCGCCACAAAAACCAGGAAAAAGCTAAATAGTTATTTTTAAAAAATATTGACCTAAACAAACTGTGTATAGTTTTGTAGTAAGAATATCATCATGCTGGGTATTTTCTTCGATTTTTCGAGTACTTTTTACAAAAATAAGCATAATTTCTACACATTCTTAATTTATAAAATTTCTAGAAAAATAAAATAATATAAGCAAAATTTATAAGTTATATAAATAAAGCAAATAACTTGCAAAAAAAAAACCAAAAAAAAAAAATTTTTTTTTTAAATTTCATTAAAATCAATACAAACAGCGAACAAACCGTGATTGTAAAGAAAAATGTTCAAAGTTTGTTCTTTACAAAAATTATGTAAAAAAAAATAAAATTAATATAAATTTTTTTTTTGTTAATGACAGCAAAAGATATTTGCAATTGAGTAAAGACATTTTTGTTTTAATCAAAAAAAAACTAATTAGGAAATGGATTTTAAATTTCTTAAAAATAGCTACGACCTACGACTGCATTTTCTGGAATTAAAAAAAAAAACTGTAAAAGGTATTTTGTAAATTAAATATTAAAAAAGTTTCAAATGGAAAAATGAAAGAAATGCTTAATCAAATCTTCAATAGAAGAATTTTCTGGATAAAGCATGTTTTATATTTTTTTCGCCTGAAGAAGTTTTAAAAACTAGATTTATCGTTTTGGGCAACACTGATCGATATATCAGCGTTCCTATTTTGTAACGTCACGCTAGGTCAAAAATAAGTGCTAGTAGTTTTGACGACAATTCCCATTTTCCCATTTCTCAAAGAGACATAATACGAAGCAATTCTAGTTCTTGTTTTAAGTATTTTGTACAGTGTAGCAATGTAGCACCAAAAACGGCAGGTTAATAAAAGTCTGGCCTAGTAGGAAAAAATCCAATCTTGCCAAATTTTAAGTCTTATTTGAGAATTTAAAAGAAAAAAAAAATTTTGTAATATGAAAATCTAACCTAGAAGACTAATTAAGCATAAGGAGGATATAGAATTCAATGGAAACAAATCCAGTACATGAGAAGAACTTTCTTTGAAAGCCTGGACTGTCTACCATATTTGCCTTTAGGGGACTTTGTTTTTTTTTTATTAACTCCTCAAATGAGTTTAAGGCTTACCGTCTACTCGTAGGCAACAAATGCAAACGACTCCTCATGATCTCGATTTTTAAACGACGCTTGATGATCTCGATTTGTAACGAGCAGTCTACTAAACACAGACTAATCTAACTGAACACTTAAATGAGCTTACCGAAATTTTAAACTTATTATCAATAAGTTATTAAAATACTTTTAAACTACTGTCGGCTTTTTAGGAAACAAAATAAACAAACCTTTGGAAGAGCATTTCTGTAAGTGGGACATCAAAAAATTACCAGGCCTGTTCTGCTCTCCCCTTTTTGGATTTAAATTTTCCATTTATATTAGGTCGGCTAATTCTTTGACAGAAAAAGAGAAAAAACTTCTATTGTGATGATTGCTTCTTGTCAAAATCGGCAATAGTATTAAAAACCGCAAAAAGCTATTGAGCTAATGTGATTCCAAACAAAAAAAATTCTTATGAAATTCTTAGAGTGTACAGGTCGATCTCAGACAGAGTGAAGGTAAATGAATTCATATAAAACAACAACGATGTGTCCTGATCAAACTGATTCGCGGTTTTGAAGTAGCATTTCTGCATTCACATGTATGCACATCCTTTTTTTTGGCCAAAATTCGAGATTTCTGGAAATACTTCAATGCTAGCCACAACTGCGGCTAAGTTTTCTTTACTTCTCACCAATCTTTGTCTGGTTGGGGCCTCAAACTTTTTACCGGCACGATATCAATGGTATCTTTGAAAGCTTCTAAAATGTTTAAATTGGCCAAGCTATAATATAAGTTATTATGGTCAGTTGCCTCAAAAACAATTAGACATGCCATGAAACAGTCACCAAACCGTAATTCATGACGTTTTGAATTTATTTCCGTATAAAATGCGGAAAACTCTTCCGTGGTTCCTTGATATCCAAAAATGATGATTGTGACTGACCACTGCACTCGTATTATTAACTCTACCTTATTTTTATTAAAGGGGATATTTGAAACATAAAATGTATATCGACAAATCTCGAACTTGGGCTCATCTCAAGACAAATATCGAACGTAAAATATGGACTGTTCCAAGAGTGGCGCTCTAGAAAGTGAAGGAACGTTTCATTATATCGTAAGAGCAAAAGAAGGGCACTTAAACCAAATGAATGAGTAAAGACTGACCTGTAAAATTTTATTGCATGAGTAAGCAGCGCAGTAAGCAAGAGCATTCAAGAGCGCAAGATCGAAGATCACGCTCAAAGGAGAGTGAAAATTGTCACACTTACACCTGTGCGTGTGCCGACAGCGCTGCGGCAGATGTGTTTTGTAAATTGAGAAACTGCGCATCACAAGTTTAAAGTCTTAAATAGTAACTATAATGGCTAACCAAACCAAAATTCCAATTTTTTTGAGCTTCTAGGCGCTTAACTGAGAGCACGAAAATTGGGATGCAGAACCTGCTACTAATGTTGCTACCTACATCAACCACTAGGCGCTTGCGGCATTGAAGGATTAACCAACTGTCGATCTTTGCAGAGTTGCTCGCATTACAAAACAATCTTTCAAGTAGTTTGTTCGCAACTCTGCTTTAAAAGTTTCAATAAAGTTTTCTGCAAGTGTTATATGTGAGACTTCTAGAACCAATTTGCATAAATCCCAAAGTTTCAGAGTAACTTTTAGCCACTATAAGCCAAATTCAAAATCTTGCTTTTTGTTTTTTGCGTTTCTTTCTTTTTCATTCATAAAAATTTTGTCTTAATGAAAATCTGGCTAAAAAAAAGATACAGCCACATAGTAAGTGGCCCTGACATTAACTTAAAATTCGCATTAAAAACGCTCAGAGTTTAATGACATATAAAGATACACTGACTGTACTGTAGATACTCAAGATACAAGACACAAGATACTGGGCTTGATTTAGCAGCCACTGGTGTTTACCTAATTGATTTTGTTGTTAGTGGTTAAATTGAGGTAAATGTTTAGTATGAGTTATAAGCAGCTATTAGTTGTTGGCCAGCAACAGATTTGATTGGCATATGTTGGTGGGCTCTATTGTGAACACAACCCACTCTAGCCCCCCCCCCACCACACTGAACGTCTAAATGTACATAATAATTAATTTCCGCAAACGTTTTGCTGCCTCTCTGTCACTCTGGCTCCGTAACTCCTTTGGGAGCTTGACGTGTCTTTTTTAATTTAGGTTTTGGCCCGGATATGAAGAATAAAGCATTTTCTCACGTCGCTTGGACAAGATTTACTAAATGGCTTAATAACCCAATGTATTTGTGGCTAAGCTTTAAGCTGCAGCGTTTTGTAAGTTGTTGTAATGGAATTTATTTTTTTTCTTTTTTCATGCTTTATATAAGGAATGCCTGAGCCTAAGTGATTACTTTTATTTCTTTTTCTAGCTCTTGGAGGCCCCCACGCCGCTGTTAAAGCCACAGCGACAATGGGAATGGTGAAGCTTCCGGTCTGTGGTCTACACCCTATGAATGGGGGCCAATGTGAGCTGGTGAATGAATCAAGTTCCACTCGACAGCAGCGCAGTCACATAAAATTGATTTGATTGTTGGTTGCAACAACCACAACTACAACAACTACAACTAACACCCGCTTCAAAAGTTAGTGCCAATCAGGCAATCAGTCAGTTAGTTAGTCTGATTGTCAGTCGAATTGTCCGTCCGTCAGTCAGTCAGTCAGTTCATCTAAAAGCACTCAAATAACGCTCACCCAACTGATTTGCTTCCTAGGAGCGGACCCATAAAAAACTCATTTAATACTCTTTCCTTTTTATACCCTGCACTTTTAGTTAAGGGGTATATTAGTTTGTGTATACCTCACCCAAAATCCGTCTGTATATAACTCTTGAGAGTTAAACGAGTTAGTATTACCAAACTTGAGATTTGGATTCCTTATATATGCAGGCAGCTCTGAGATAGTTGCTTAAGAGAGCGATCGGTGGCAAAAGCTAGCTAAGTTGGTAGAGTTTTGGCCTCAAAACTTAAATTCGAGTCCCAGTATGGACAACATTTTTATAATTTTTTTCTCAGTTGAATTGAAAGAATCTTGAAATAGTTGTTTTGACTCCAGAATATATTTTTATTATTCACCTATAAAATTGCTTTCTAATGTAATGGTACAGGGTATCAGTGAGTCGGCCGCGCCACATTTTAATGTTCGCCATATTTTTTGTTGTGATTTTTGGGTTTGGTTGTGCCTTGATGTGTGCGTATGTGTTAACTGTGGCACACACAGTCACTTGATGGAGTTGCTGTTGTCGATCGCAGTCGCTGCTTTTGTGCCACTGTTGATTCCTTAACACAGCCGGCACATTTAGAGATTAACTGGTTTTATTGCTCGATTGGCCATAATATCTTTTATTTACGAGTCTTGAGCTAATTTGAATTTTCAACGTTTTCTCGAGTTGCTGCCTTTGTTGTATCTTCCCTATATAGTAGATACAATCGGACAGCTACTTATGCGTTTCTATTGATTTTTTGAGCTTTTACAATATTCGCTGCGTCTCGTTTTATGCTTTCCCACACTTTTACAGGTGAATGGGCAAATGGGCAGCTAGCTGGGTTTGGTTCATACTTTGGCCAAAACCCAGGCAGGCTTCAGCGAACAAATTTTTGTGTATTTTGAAAGATTTTTTATTTTTTTATTTTTCTACTCTTTATCGCATGATTGTTATATTTTATTATACGACTTATATTGAAACGCTTCAGTTTTGGTTGAACAAGCTGCGAGTTCGTCGTGTGTGTTTTGTATGTTAATCGTTTATGAGCTTAAGCTTATTTTTTTTTTTTACTTTTTCCATATATTGTTTCTTTTTTTTGTGTTAGCCATGTTTTAGAAAACATTAAATAGTTTAATTTTTATATGAATATATAAACAGTTTATGTTAGGCCAAGTGACGGGCTTCAAGTCTCAGCTAGCTGTGTGTGAATTTTTGTGGGTGTGCTTAGAGCGATCCCTAAAAGTAAAAGATTTAAATACATGTTGTACAACAACAAATTAAGCTGGGTTAATGTTGGCTTTAAGTGCGCCATAAACATAAATTATGCATTGACAGCTATATTGTAATTGAGTGCAGCCCAAAAGAAAGACTTAAGCGACAAACTTCTTTTAGTTACAGTGGGATGATGAGCAACCGAATAGGTAAACAGAGGAATTTGTGGAGTAAACTTGGGAACGAACAGAGGGCAACTGTATGGAATTGATAAGTGGCTTGCATTTAAAAAACGTGCTTGAATGGGCTATCCCAAATGGGATTTTTTTTTATATGAAGTTTTGTCATTCCACGCGAAATTTTTCGAAAAGCGTATGGGCTTTTAAGAAAAATATGCAACCGATGACCATTTTCTTGATTTCTATGAAAAGCAATATATATTTTCATTTAGTAACTACATTATATATTTAAAACACTTTTTCAACCATACAAAAAAAAAATCCCATTTGGGATATCTCATTTGGGACTTTTTTTTATATGGTTTTGTCATTCCGTGCGAAATTTTTTTGCATTCTGCGTATACGCCTTTAGGGGGAAACAAAATATAGTTTTTGATTTCAAAATGAGACCATACGCCTTATGATTCGACCTTGCACCATGAACTCAGGCTGGTATTCACAAGAATATACAGTAAAGATTTAATTCGAAGTTAACAGAATTTTTCAACATAATACGAGATGATTTTTCTTTTTTTTTGGAATCAAATATTCGTAATAAAATTGAGACGTTTTCATGTAGCCTTAATTTCACTAGTCGACGATGAAAAATCTCCAGAGATGAGACTTATGTTTTGTGTTAGGGTAATGTTTTAGCGTTAAAAAACCGTTTTATGGCTATTTTGGTGAAAAATTACATTTTTCCAAACACGGTTACATATCATGACCAATAACATAAAAAAGCTAACTTTTCTAGTGTCTAAGACTTTTTCTGAAAGAAATAGCGATATTTGTACAAAAAGTCACCAAAATGTTGTGTTTTTTGGGGTTTTGGGCACACACTTTCGGCTGTAGTTTTTTCTTAAGGTTTCCAATTTGTATGTTTGGGGCATTTTGGAAAGGTAGTACTCTGTACTTTTCGAATTAGTACAGTTTTTATGACCTCATATGTGCAACCGTATTTTGAAAAATATAATTTTTCAGTAAAATAGCCATACAAAAACCAGCTATGGGAGGATAAAGAAGAAACAGTTTTTTAACGCTAAAATATTACCCTAACATAAAATATATGTCTCATCTCTGGAGAAAAAAAAAGTGTTAAATTTGTCGACTAGTGTTATGGTCAGTTCCAATTTTTCCGTTCGAAACCGTACTTAACCATATCTTCGCGTCGAAATAAAAAACAATTTTTATTTAATTTTTTTAGGCTGTCAACAGCACAATATGTTGTATAATTCAACTCTGAGAATGCCAAAAGTTTTGAAATCTTCTAGGCTGGTTAAAAAGCAATTTTAGATATTTTTGTACTTTTTTTTTATATATCATATAATTTTTTAATAATAATTTTTTGTATGCCGAATTGCAATAATGTAAATTTTTCTAGAATTTGCTCAAATGAATTTCGGGACCCCAAAGAAATACCCATCATTTTGTGACAAGCTTGGAATTGTGGATATTATTCCGATGCCACTTCCAGTTCCAGCCGCAGTTAATTGGCAAAATAGAATGGATATTACGAACGAAATACGATTTATATGGCTTACGTTGAAACGGTTTAGTCTCAGTTTATAAAATAAGCATTGGGGACTTAAATGCTTCACCTACCAAATCAAGGCATTTTTTGCCCTATTATCATTTAATTTTAATTAAAAAAACATTTTAATTTATAGCTAAACTTACGCTATGACTTGTAGCTAAAGTAAAATGCAGCTATTTCTCAGAAATCATAAAGATCATGGCTCTTCATTAAATTTAAAAAAAAAATGTCTAGAAAAAATGTATATCTATTAGAGCGGTGTACGACAGTTGTATACCCTGCAAATCTTGAACTAAGCTAGTTAATGTTGCAGCTATAGGGAAAGCCAACTACTTTTGAAAATAAGGTGCTTAACAAAATTTAACCGGATGGCCATTATAGTGAGTGGGTTAAAGTTTTTTTTTTTGCAGCGGATATTGGACGAGATATCCATAGTATTCGAAAAATTCAACTGCACACGGATAATGTCTTAAAATATTCGGGATATTATTTTTCATACGGACGTACTGACAGTTGGACTAGTTGGTGCCGGAGGTGATATAAAACAAACGTAAGATCTTCCACGTCTTCTTCTGCCTGTTGCACTTATTTATAATACCCTTATCGCTACTATGTGTGCAGTGTATAAAAGCCAGCTACAGAGGACATCTTATCCGTGAGAATCGGATGCTGAGTAAGCAAAGCTGCGCATGCGCATGCAAATTAGATGTCTTTTAATTGGCGCATAAAAGGCGACAACAACAACAAAAACACCAAGAACAACAGCATCCAGCTTTGGACTCTGCCTCAAACAGAGGCAGTTGCAGTTGACCCTCAGCTGAATTTAGTTGCATTGCGTGAAAAGCGGCAAGTTTCAAGTTGGCGTTAACCAAGGTGCCACATTAATGCAATCGGCGCCATTTGCTTTTACGATTATTACATTTTGCTGTTGTTTCAAATAATTTATTGTTGTAGCTTCTGTGACAAATGCAAATCAATACTCTACCAAATGTCTATAATAATGTTCGCATGTTGGCGATTGAATGTTGGTTAATTGAATTTTAAGCATGTGTGCAATTTTTGCCAAGGTGTTCGTTGAGGGTTAAACGTTGATGCATCGTTTAATGGAACTGACGTAGTTTATGGCAGCTACTACGCTTAATTTCGTAATTTTTTTAAAATTTTTTTTTTTGACAATTGCGTCGTGCTGTGCAACTTTTAGCTGTTTGTTATACCGGAGCCAAGCCTTCCGAGCTGCCAAAAGAATGAACATCATTGAATTGTGCAGAAAAGACGCACCACGCCGCCCTAAGCAGGCGCAGCGCGGCGTGGAGTTAAGGACCTGGCCGGATTCAGGTAAGGCTGTACAAGGGTGGGTTGGTGGGTTTTCTTTTCATTGCTTTTATACGCTGAATTCGTTAAGGCAAGAAAAGTCTTATGGAATTTGTCAGGCAGTTTGGAACTCATAGCTGTGCCAGAAATATCTTCTTTTTTTTTATATTTTTTATATATGTAAGTATTTGATTTTAATTACTAATAATAATATTTCATATTTTGTGTTTTTTTTAAAACAATTTTTCTATTTTTAATATTAGAAGGGTGTAGTCGCTTAAGGCGTCTTGGAATATCTGAGATCACTAGGCTTCTTGCTGCTTCATTCGGATGCCTCGTCAGGCTGTCGTTATAACGGCTGCTGTGGTAATTGATTTGATCACCGAAATTTGGTGTTCCGAACAAACCATGCAGCACCAGTAATTGTCCTTAAGGTCTTCGCTTGCAGAATTCTTATTTTGTTCAGGTGGGTCTTAGCCGTACATCCCCAGATTTGGATGGCGTATGTGGTGTGATTACGGCCTTGTAGAGCAAAACTTTGCTAGAAATTTCTAGATTTTGTTTTAGAAATAAAAAAAAAATGTTTCTCCAAAAAACTGAAATTCAAAATTTTCACACATCGGCTCAATGTTATATGTTCTTGCTTTGAAATTAGGTTTGGAACTATTCTTTTTATCTTATAAATAATTTTAATTGATTAATTAAATATTTTTTATTAGATACTTATAGGCTTACAATAATTGTGAAGTCGCTTTGTTTTTCATGGAACCTTAATATTATTTATGGACTTTAATATTATTTACTAGAAACCTTAAACTGACCTTGTCTGTATACTACATCCATTCTTTTCTGTCTGCTTTTAAATTCTAGAAAAGCCTTATCTTTCATTGACATTTTTATTCATATGTTAAGAGTATATCAACTTCGTTGCCACACAACGCTATGATTTTTTTTTAAATTCTTCTTCAAACATCTTGCATTGCCTTTGTTTAATAAAGTTTTGTGCCCTAAGACGACAACAAGGACTACTGACTGTGTGTTATCCTGTTTCCCGCCAAAAGTTAGGGGGTTGCACGGCGGGATGGTCGTCCTCATCATTAACGTGGCCCTCGATCCTGCTGCTGTGCTCAATTGTTGCTTGCACGGGCGTTGAAGTCTCTCATCCACACAATCAGTCGGTGGTGGGTTGCGTTCGGGTGGTGGTGGTGGCGGCTCGACAGAAAACAACAATAATGTCTAAGCGGAGAGGGTGATGACTGCGCGGTCCTGGCCGTGATTGCAGCTTACCGTGGGAATATTTTTACCACATAAAAGATGACGTCGTAGTAGTCTCAAATGCATTGGCATTTCTTGTAGAATTTATGAAAAAAATTTCTTTTGGCCGCACAGCTGCAAAACAAAATTATGCTTAAATTTTTGTTGTTGTTTGTTTTTGTTTTGTTGTTTTTGTGCGCATAAAAGAAATATCTTTCGTGGGGTGTTAATGTTTGGGCATGCCTTGGCTGTACTGGTTTTAAGTTTGGGCAGATGTGGGCTATATAACATTGAAATGTACTTAAAGATACGCAAATGGTTGCTGTTGTAAGTATGTATCTTGTATTTGCATAAAACAGGCAGCAATAAAAGTGTCAGACGACAACTTCATCAACAAATCAGCTTCGATTGGTGGCAACGCCAACGCTGGCAGCAACAACAACATGCGCTGAATTGTGTTGGCCGGCTGTCAGACAGAGGCGACAAACATGCCAACATTATTATATATATGTATATGTATGTATATTGTTGTCGCCGTTGTAGTTGTTGTTGTCTTTAATGCCAATCGGCCCACAAGCGTCGCGTCGCGTCTCAGAGCTCGTTAGCCAAAGCCGCGAATTGGTTGCCACCTTCGCGTCAAAATAAAAAATAAGCTACAACAACAATAACAACAAACTGGACTGGCCTACACCATTTTGGTTTTTGTTTGTTGTATTTTTCAGCGTCTCATTTCAATAACTTATTGTTGTTGTTGCTTGTGTTTTTGCTGTCACACATAGATACGCTCGCTCACTTACACACAGCCACACATAGCTACACCTACATATGGCCCAAGCTCTTGTTGTTGTTGTTTTAAAAATTTTTGTACGAATCGCGTAAACGCGTTTTACGTTTCGTTTATTTTCCCTGCCCACAATTCACACACACCAGCGCATATTGTGAGCATGTGTGCGTGTGTGTTTTGCTGCTCTTGTATTGGTGCTCACTATTCGTTCATTCACAAAACGTGACGCTGCTTCGTAAGATTTTTGCTTGTTGTTTTTGTTTTATTTCATTTCGGTTTTTGTTTTGTAAACACACACACGTACACCCAACGCTCACACACACAAAGATATTTTCAATAAACAGCTGCTGCTAGCAGCGTGCTCACGCGCAAGCAGCGACTGAGAGCGTGCTCAGCTCTTGTCACATGCATCGGTATTCAAGTTCAGCTGAAGTTTGTTTACCGGCATTTGCCAAGAACAGTGAATGTGAGTATGTATGCACGAGTGAGCGTAGCATTCGCCGCTGTGTGTGCGTGTGAGAGCGAGTGTGTCGGCAGCGTGAGAGTTTGAGTGTTTGCGAGAGCATATAGAAATTTGTATCCGCTAAAATTTATCCGTTCAGTGGTTATTAAAAATAAAAAGCCAAATTATAAAAATGAGAAATGCTTTAATGCTTCATATTTAAGCATTTTAAAATATTTTTTGAAAAAATATATTATTGAAAACTAAAGAAAAAAATTACAAAAAATGTTATTTTAAAAATTAGACAATTTTATCACAAAAAAAGCATAAAATAGGAAATTTTTTTTGTCGTTGGTGTTTTTGAGCCAACAAATTTCGAAACAAAATCATATTATAAATATTTGTTCATTTTTAAAGTCTTAAAATAACTATGATAGAGTTTAAGCGGTAACTATTTTTTACTTTTTTATGGTAATTAAGACAAATCATTGAAAATCAAACATTTTTTTGGAATGATTTAGCACAAAATATGTTGAAACACTACATAAACATTCAAATATTTTTTAGCAAAGCATTTATTAGATAATAGCGATACAAGTTTAAAGAATTTTTGATGTAATAGCCAAATGCATAAGCTGGCTTCTTGGTTGGTTTCGAAATACTCGTCTTTTCAATACATATAGCAAAATTTTAATACAGACATTTATCTTATGTACATGGCTTTATGTATGTTCTGCGTTGTAATTAAGTACTAGTGTTATTCTTAGAAGTGAAATTTGCAACTTATGTAATTGCATAAATAAAATCATTTACTTTGTACCTTTTTTTAGTTTCTCAATTTAGATGGCAAGCGTTTGGCAAATTTTTTTAAAAGTATAAAACCTTGTATTAGTTTTCACATAAAATGTATTACATACATATATGAACTTTTAAAATATAAATACAAATTATTTCGTTGTGTCGAAGACTCGAACTTCTAGAGCTCGTTAGATTAATTTAATTAAATAATTTACAAATAAAATTTTGTAATTAATAAGGGCATCGGTATACAAGTTTACAATGTCTAAAAGTACTTATTTGTAACATACAAAGAAATGAAATTGAGCTTTAATGCAAACCATCTAAAAATCCGCTCTTTTATTTATTAATGCGAAAAAGAAGTTTCTTAACATTATTTTTTTCTTTTCTCTTTTTATATAATAACACTAACTTCATCTCTGGGCCACAATTTACACTTTTCCGCACTGTTAGTAGATATATTTACTATATTTAAATATTTAAACCTTAATCTAGATAAATATTTAGTACTCTAAAAGAATACGAATAAGATTTTATTAATATACCTAAAAATGGTTTATTTAAAGTCAATCACCTTTGGTTGACTAAGACTTAAAAGTCTGAAAATAGTGTTTGGCAAGATATTGTAGAATCTCTAGCTATCTAGGTTTGTTAAAAGCCAGTTATTAGGACATTGTCATACACTGAGAAAATGGAACAAAATAACTCTAGCTAAAAGTAAAGTGGGAGGTGCCTTTTGAAGCTCGCAATCGCAACGAAAATGCAACGAAGTCCCTCATTGGTAAAAAGTTTGAGCAATTAGAAACCCACGCAGTAATAAACAACAACAACAAAACATGAAAAAAAGTGAACTAACAACAACAACAACGACGTCGACGCCAACGAATTCAGCAAAGACGACGACGACGAGCAGCAACAAAAAGCGTGGGCAACAATACAAGAAGCAGCATGCAACAACAAAAACAAAGAGCGGAAAAAGCAACTAGCGATAACAAAAAAAAACAGTCAAAAAATGTGCAGAGCAGCGCCGTTGCAGATACGCCAACACCGGTACAACAATAACAACAACAACAACGCCGACGCCGACAGCTGACAGCAAAGAGATAAAAACAACAACAAAGCAATGCAGCAGAAGTTGTGGCAGCAACTTTCAGTCTTTGCACGTGCTACAAATGCAGTCGCTGCGAGCACACGAGCGCAGCGCACGAACATTGAGCTCTCAACGCTGCCATTCGTCTCTCAGGCTGCTTTATCCGGCGAATGAGACGGCCAGCAAACGCACCAATACCAGCACATGCTACTCTCGCTACTTTGCGTTGGTGTGTGTGTGAGTATGCTGCTCTGCTGCGACTGCGTGGCAGCAGCAGCGGCGTCTACAACAATTTTTTACTTAGAAAGGCCGCGCCGCACAGACGCTAGGTTCCACGCGTGAGAGTCGCACGCGTTTCTTGCTCTCGTTGCCGTCGCACACTGAAACTAAAGTATATAAAAATTTACGTAAATTGCAGTATATAAAAGCAGTGCTTAGATAAACTTTAGTTTTGTGCTTATTTTTTGTAAACTAAACTTGAAATTGTGCGTAGTTGGAACAACAATAACAATTGCTTGGCGCGCGCTCTTTTGCGTGTGTGTGTGTGATTTGGTGGTGTTTAGCACGCTGCCGAAGTTACAAAGCCGAGCCGAGCCGACAGCGTCGCTGCTGCTGCCGACGACGACGCGACGACGACAACAACGACGAGTGCGGAAAAATCTCTTTACGTTGCAGTGAAAATTTTTCGTACGTTTTCGTTATTTGTTATTCGCACGTTGACGCTGACGGAGTGGTCGACGTTACGAGTGTGCGTGCAACGCGGTTTCTATTTGCAACAACAACAACGTGATTAGTAAGCAAAGCTCGTTAAGTCCATCGCGCGTGCAACAGCAACAAAACATAATAATATAAAAATAAACAAATTAATCGTTAAAACGCGCTAACAGCCACTATGTTCTATAATTAAATCTATTAAAAATAAAAACACACATAGTAAATTATTAAAATTAAAACAAGTTCTTATTACAAAGAAAAACAAAATAAATAAACGAAACACTTGCAAAACGCTTTTAAAAACGCCACGCCGCACTTTTATTACTTTTTATGCATAATTTTAAGCTACTACTTCACAAGTCACTACAACTAAACTCACTCAAAAACCTAAAACTAACCAAGCAACTAAAGTGTACCTACAACTTAACTCAAACCAGATATATAATATACACAAAACTGTCTAAAGCAACAAAATTTTTAAGCTCTTGATAACTCTTAACTAAACTTGCCAAATTTTTTATATATAAATAAAAATATTTATATTAATTATATAGCAAAAGCCTATTAAATAAAGCAAAGTGCATGAGTCGCAATTCAAGTGTCTTAAAATAAAACAAAATAAAAGCTTAAATAATAATGCTTAAATGAAATGTTTTGAAATTTCAAAAGCTTGCCAATTTGTAGCTACAAGTCATAAAGATATATACACACATATATATATATATATACTATGCCCATATGTAGAGTAACAATATTTAATTATTTAAACTAAAAGCCACAACAAATTGCTCAGACAACGTCGAAAAGATTTAGCCCCAAAAACACGCGAACAACGCATAAGAAAAAGTGTGATATTTTTGATATTAGCAATAAAAAATTTTAACTAAAGAGAGGGGGAAAAAAATATTAAATGTGTCTGTGCGTTGTAAAATTATTAAATTACTACATATAAAAACGGCGCAGGTGCTATAACATAAAATACGAAACATATTAAAAGAAATAACTACGATTTGGGAATAACTTGGATTATGATTGCTCAAGGTAAGCTAACGATAAGTTTTATCATTTTACCGACGGCTGCGCAGGCGCTTATCGCCTTGTCACAAATAAAATTGCACCACTGTGCAAAGGCGCCACATGAAAATGTTGAGCTTGCAAAATACATGAATTAATTTTTTTTTTTTACACCAACCTAGAAGTATCAGCAGAATTGATTGTTTTTTTTTTTATAATTTACGAAATATGGCAATATATCTAATTACAAAAGCCGTGCTCAATTTGCGATATTATGAAAAGCCTAAGCTTAAAGTAGCGGAGATATTGAAGAAGTTTAATGAAAATGTGTTGACATCTCGCATTACATATGACAAAATTATGAACAAAAAAAATAACGTTTAAATGTTAATAAAAAGTGCCGTTATCAGCGAAATGTCAGTTAGCCAACAGTAAAAGATACTTATATATAATAATATAGACATATATAAGTATATATATATAAAGCGCAGAACTTGTAGAATGATTGTATCTTTGCTTGTGTTTAGTATAATTACATTAAGTTTGTAATCAACAATAATTAAATTCATCATTATTGTCATTTGCAAAAAATATTACAGTACAGTAAATAGCATCTAGTTATATATGCAAATAAACCGATTTTCGAAAAATTTGTCCAATATGAAATAATCTAATATTATTTTAGACTTTTGTGAATACATATTTTTTAAATATGGAGTTTCCCGAAATCATCTTAGAATTATTACTTAAAAAAAAAACAGTTTTTGGGAAATAATAAATTTACTTAATGAGGCTTTATAAAAGTAACTGCAAAAATCGGATAAGAAACAAACCGCTTAATTCAAGTTAAATTGAAAATTTAAGGACTTACCTTATTTCTCGCATTTCAAAAGTACAAATTGTTGACAATAATTGTTGGGAAATTGGAAGGATTCTTGTTGTTCACAAACTATAGTACACACAGTCGGTTTTTAAGGTTTATTTAAAGAAATAAATTGATTTTTTTCTTCTAAAAAGTTTTATAAGTTTAAACATATGAGACGGTTCATTGTTTTTTCTCACAAGAATTGTCCGTAATCATCCTTAAGCCTTGTTTTTTTAAATTGTTGATAATGTGCTGGCAGCAATTTTCTGCTGTTTAGCAATATTTTTTATTAACCAATATTTGATTTCAAAGAGAAAAACTACATCTCTGCGGCATTTTCATTAAGCAATGAAAGCTCACAATTAAAATGTTAGTGATGGTATTTTATTCTGGCAACTACTCGGTTTCAATAACTTGAATAGGTTAAAAAAAAATATTCCAATTGTGCAATGTTTCTCTTAGCATACTGAATGGGTTACTTACAGGAGACATTTGAGAGTTGCATTGGCATCGGATAATCGAACATATGTAGATTTTGTGAAACTAAGGAGGAATCCTATCAACAGTGTGACGCTCTAGCCAGAAGAAGGATATATTTTTAAAGCGGACAAATCATCCGACTAGAACATCTCTAATAGTTTAGTTTATCTCAGAGATTGGACCTGTTGAGGAGATCTAGATCGTAGCACAATAGAACCCAACATTCTGGTGCGGATCTAGAATACGGTCTTGGGGAGGTTCTTCGCTTCGAGTTTTATATATATCAGAGCTCACGACAGAGTTTCAACCCATTTCTCTAACTTTTAGAACCTTCCGTGGATTCACCACTGCCAACAATATTATTAATAATATTTTATTCTGTCTTCTCCGCATATTTATTTCGTTTTTGGAAATCCCCAAAATATGTTTTGTTTCTTGTTCTGAAATTTATTTGAGCTGCAAAATTTGTTCGTTACATAGAAAAAAAAGAAACATAGAAATCCGTCATATGATGATCAACATGCACTAAATTTTGTATGAAAAAGCCGTGTCCTTAAAAAATATTCATAAAAGCGAAAAATTCGTTATAGAGGCATGACAAAATGCTTTCAGAATTGACGTTAGCATTTGAAAAGAAATTCTGAAATTATTGTAATAGAGCAACAACTCACTGACATACAACGAATAAAAAACAAACGACTCTAATATCGTTAAAAAGTTCACCCATCGGGCTCGAGACGCGGATAGGTTAATATTTTTTTTTGATCGCTCTATTTTTTCAAAAAATTACTTTTCCATAATCTAAGGTGAAATGAGATTTGTTTTTGCATTTTAATAAAAAAAAATAAATTTTTAATCTTAATAAAATCTATTTTTTTTTAAGAAGAATGTTGTTTTAAAAGTAATAAACCGATCAATCATTAGATAATTCCATTACCTTTTTTTCAAAGCTTATGTTTTGTGTCATAGAGTTTTTGATTTTAATAAAATGGAAACGATTAGGACTCAATTTGTTTTCCAAAATATGTGTAGATAAGTTGGGACAAAACTTGAATACAGAATTGTTTTCCATAAACTATATCTAAATTAGCTTTTACGATTTCAGAAACGTTTATAAGTATGCTTTAGATTTTTTTTAATACACTTACACTGCCCACTATGTTCACCAACCCCGTTTAGTAAATGCCAAACAACAGAAACTAAAATGTTCTTGCATGCCAGCGTTTACTGTTTACTGGTCATTGTATTGCTGCTGTGATCAATGTTCAACACTTATGTCAATTTACAAGCACAAACAAAAACTCAATAGAACGTTTGTTATAGTCTATTTTGTTTGCTGTTGCAAACACCTACAACTTTTCTCGTAAGATTGATAATAGCACAGCTATGTACCATATACAAATATATACTATATATATAAATAAGTCTTATCAGAAAGTAGGCTGTTCATTGCAACCGCTACCGGCCCCCAAGTGTCTTAAGCGTGTGTCAATCTTGTTGTTGTGGTCGATGCTGTTGTTGTTGTTGATGTAGCTCTTGTTGTTGATGATGCTGTTCAAGCTGTTGGGTGTTGCTGATTGTCAAGTTTGACGTCAATCACCGCATTGACATCGTGTGCCTGAGACCTTTTTTTTTATTTTTTTCAAAAATGACGCACAATAAATTAAGCTCAATACACACATACACTGGCAATCTCTCGTTGTGAGTGAAGAAATGATCATATTATATTATACATAGGCTAAAACAAATCAGGCGAGTTGTAAGAGAATTTCGTTTTGTGACGCCTTTGTTTTTAAGTACTGCGTTAATAATAAGAAGGCGCTTTTGGAACATTCGAATATTTGCTTATCATTTGTGCAACACTACTAAATTGTTGCCGATTTTAAAGGCAGTATCTTCGATCGCACTTTTGTAAACCATAAAATTTCGGTAAGACTTTATACATAGTCGCAGATTTGTTGTCAATATATATGCAAACATTTTCCAAAGAATCTTTGAAATAAGTTTAGCTTCTGCATATTATTACCAATTATTAATAACAAAGCATAGCTCCTTTAAATTGTCAAAAGTTTAATAAAGTTACGGAATAAAGTTATACAGCCCAGGGTTGTTCACGGTTTTATTTATTCCAAAATTAAAAGTAAACGAAACTAAATGCAAACAAATTTTTATATAAAAAGGTCTTCCAAAAGTTTCAAAAGGATTTTAAAATTGCATTTTGGAATATGTAATACTGTCAGCGTAAGAAAATTCCAATTATTAAATTTAAATACATATTATTATTTTTCAAAAATACAATAACGCATTAAATTTTTAAAATATTTTTTTTTTTTTAAAACTTTGAAAGGCCTTATCTTAGAAGCCTAAATGTTCTAGAATTCGTACAATCAGTGTGTATTTGCTTAAAAACTTGATTATATGTGGACAAGAGGCCCATGTGTGACACATAGATCAATTTAAAAAAAAATCTATGCATAAATTGTGGATGTTAATTTTAATAACAAATGAAAAAAAAATATGTGTTAACTAAAATTTTTATATATGTACTCTGCGATTTCGTGCAATATTGTCAATTCATTGGATTACGCCCGCTTTTTTTTTTTATCGCCACATTCTCTTCAAGTTCCATATCCAACGTTGTTCTAGACCCTTAAAAATGTATAGCTCATATATGCGCAATTAAAGCGAAAAACTTTTAATTGCAAGAAATGCCAATGGTCCGAGTGTCCATATTAATATGATGGCTCTGAAAAAAAGCCCTTACTTAAAGCGTTTACTGACAGCGCCATAGTAAGGCATTGTGGCATCCAAAAACGCGCCATCTTAGGCCCAACAAAGTTGACTAATAAACTGACTGGCTGGCAGAGCGACCGATCAACTAACATGCACCTCCTCTCGCTCTTGGGAACTGACTCACTATGCTCTGCAAACTGCAATGTGAACTATGCCAATTGCCTACACCTTTGGCATAAATATAGGCAACAACAACAACAATAATAACAACAGCAGCTTTAGTTGCAACTGTGGCTGCAACAATGTGTGTCTACTTGGTTGGCCATAAGTCTGACAAATTTGTATGCACGCACTTCAAAAGTGCAATATTAATTAATTCCAGTTGCAGTTGCAGCAGCAGCAGCAACACCACCAGCAAAGAGAAGCTGCAACTGGCCAACAACAAAACTGGCAACTTCTCAATATGCAACATGCAGCGCATGTTGTTGTTGCTGCTGCTTTTTTCTTTTACTTTGGCAAGTAGTCAGCGTCTGGCAATTAAATTGTATGTCATTCATTGGTAATTTATACCTTATAAAGAAAGCCACAACAACAGCTATAAGTGCAACAACCACAACATTTGTTGCAACGGTTGTAGTTGCTTGTATTTTTTTTTTCGGGTCGCTGCTGTGTTATAATCACACCTTGCAATTAGCATGATGGCGCACAGTGCGTATGAGTAATAAAGCCAATTTTAACTTTACCCTCTATTCTTAAGCTAAGCTAAATGTAGCGCGTGATTTTATCGTTATTGTATATTATTCTTGTTGTTTTCTTTCGGCTATTTAACTTTAGAATTTGATCGATCGTTTGCTGGCTATCCAGCCAGGAGTCAGGCCTAAAGCGATCGATCGAACGATCACAAGATCGACTGACCAGCAGCAGCAGCGATAAATGCAACTTGCCATGAAAATGCACCAAATATGGTCAATAAACTATTGCACATTTCTCAATATGTCGCGCGAGTCCACAAGTGATTTTTTTTAAAGCTGCTGTTGTTGTTGCAGTTGTTTTTGTTGCTGTTGCATTGGCATGTTGCATTCAGTCAACGTTGCCGTCGCTGATGCCAACGTCTGTTGGCTTTATACGCACAGAGCCTTATATGACGTGCGACGGCGATCGAGACAACAACGACAACTACAACAACAACAATGCGAACGTCTGCCTGCTGTTCGCATATAAAGCAGTAGCAACAACAACAACAACAAAACATTGCACCCGCACCGTGCCGCCATTTTAATGCAGCTCAAAGTCGCACCAGGCAACAGACAGTCACTGAAAGACAGCCGGAATCAGAGACAAGGGCAAACAATGGACGACAGCAGCTAAAGGGTTAAAGGGGCCTGCAACAACAACTACAACGACAACGCCACCCTCGGCGCTGGGTGGGCACATTTGCATTTTGAACAAAAAGCATTTAACAGTCGGGGCATTGGTTAATTTATTTCTGACCGCACACACTTACATATCGTATCTGTGTGCGTGTCTGTATGACAACGACACACTGACACTGCTTTAAATTAACAATTTTAATGGTGAAAAGGTAAAAAAAAATCGAAAGAAAAAAGTAACGAAAATATTCATTGAAATTGAGACGTCGCTTCGTTGTCTTTTGTTAAGCAGGCAAATAAAAATTCACAAAATACAAAATGAAATAAATTACATATTGTACAAGTAAGAGAATGCGCTACAAAAAAAAATTACAATTAAGTAAGAAAAAATTACAAGCCGACTATAATACACGCTGTAGAAGCAAAACTTGGATCGTTCTTCATTTTTAAGGAATTCTTATTTTAAAGTCTACTCACAGATATTGGAGGCTGCATCTTTTTCATAGAGTTACGCATAGGCGTGATGGTGAAGATTAAACAACACGAGTACAAATTTTTGAATATACTATTTTCAGTTATTGTAGGTATAATGAAATTCCATTGTGGTAATTTTGCCAAATCAAACAAAGGTTACAACTGAAGAAATATAATATAACTTCTGCTTTTAATTTATTTGGCCTTTTTGCGAATATTTTATGTCGTATGAAGTCGTATGATGGTCGTACGAAAAATCAAAAAATTTAAATTTTTTTTGGCAAATCGTACAGACGGTTGTATCGTGTATCGGCCTATTTTGTGATCGAATTATTGTTTGAGTATATCTTTCTTGTCATAGTTGAAATTGTCGACGCAAACGTATATGCAACACATCAACCCTGTTGTACCTATTATTTATCGATATGCCAATGTGTGTGAATATGTCAACGGGTCATCAATCTTGAGATTTTATTTTTTAAATGCAAAAAAATTCACAAAAATTTCGAATGAAACGGAAAATCTTTATTATCAATAGAAATACCATTCTTGCCATTCACTTTTTAAAGAAGGCGCAATTGCGCCATGCGGAGGTTCCAATTTTAGATGACGCGTTCGAGCATAGTCGGCGGTATTTCGAGGATAACACGGGCTGGCTTATCCAGAAACACTTTAGATTTCACGTAGCCCCAAATGAAAAAGTCTAACGGTGTGATATCATACGATCTTAGTGGCCAATTCACCAATCCGGAGCGTGAAATTAATTGTTCACCGAATTGGTTCCAGAAAATAGCGCGCAAAAAATATTCTTTACAGAACGCGAATTTTTGTAATATAATTGTACGATTTGTAAACGCTTTCCGCATGTCTTTCCGTGATGAAATGGCAATGAAAACTAAAAAAAAAAACACATGGCAATTTGACAGTACTCAAGCGTGATTTATCGAAAAAAAACCTCAAGATTGATGACCCTTTATAAAATTTGTTTTTGGTTGTGCTTCCTAATTTTTGGGTTGAATTAAGAAAAATATATATACTAAAAAAATAAATATCTTACTTAAAATGGGAAAAAATAGAATCTGTAAAGTGTAGAACAGTCGATTTCAAAACGCATAAAAAAATCGATTTGTTGAAATTTGGAGCACCAAACATGTGATATCAAAACGAATCCGAATATATTTTTCGTTTATTGAGAATATATTTTTCCATCTTCAACTACAAAAAAGTAAAAACATCAATTAAAAATAAAATAAAAAAATATACTCACCACCGTAGATATTGACGCTTTTAACAACGCTATTTTGGGTAGAATGCACAACTTTTTATAGTCGGGCATAAATGCCCTTTTTTTAGTGCAAATTGTCGGACAAGGTGAACACCCCACTTTTCAGAATAAATACGACTGCAAACGAAATTTATGTACAAAAACTATTCTGAAGAAATTAAGCATTAGAATTAAGTAACTGGTGGATATTTTGCGCCAAGGAACATTAAATACTCTTAAAAGGAATATGCGCTCTGTAAGCGTATACACAATTTTGTATCAGTGTCTGTGTGTTGTCCAAGTGCAAAGTGAAATAAAGTTCTACGGCGTTAATTAACTTTAAACGATTGAAAACGAATTGATTTTCTTAAGCCATTTGATTTGGATTAGTTGCGCTTTGTTGTAGACCCGACGGGTCTTGACTTTTGCATTTTGGGCCTTACACTATTTTAGTTACGTTTTGACTTTTCGTAAACCAAATAAACTATGCACATAAAGACTAAAATTAAAATTTAATCATCACGTGTGCGTTAAACATCACACAAAAACCCATACATATTACGAGTATGTCTATAATTTATTTAACTTAAGCTGTTAATTAGAATGCGTTAAACAATAAAACAAAGAAAGCAATATCTGAAAAAACAATAGCAACAAAAAAAAAAAAAAACCAAGGTACATATTGATTTTGACTTTGATGCTGTTGCCTTGCGACAGTTGCAAAGAGTTTAACACCTTTGCTACAGAAAGGCGGGGGGTCTGAGAATAATGGAAAAAGCTGTGGAACTTGGCATTTGATAGAGTTTAAATTTGTTTTGTTGCGGGGGGTTTCTTTGTATGCCTGGTTGTTGTTGCTGTTGTTATCATGACTTTGATAAACGTTTTGTTTTTCATTAGCAGTCACTATCTGTGTCTGGCCTAGACATGATCATCAACATCATCAACTTCAACGTAGATGGAGCCCATACACTCGCAGTCTGGTCACACCCCTTCAATTAGCATTAGCTGGCAAATTTGAGTCAATTAAAAAGTTTATAAACTTAGTTTTGAATACGTATTAGAGTATGCGCCATTTTGTAATTTGATAAATTTTGGTTAGAAATAAAAGAATTGGTTTAAATACTTTAAATGCAAATGTTCCCATGCTTTTATCAGTTGTGGTTATTGTCTGTATGTGTTTTTTTTTTATTTTTTGATAATAAAAGTGACCACTTTACTACGTCAAAAGTGGACGATACGTTCATTATCAGTTGCGGCTTCAGCATTTATAAGTCTATAAGAATATTTATTTAATATGCAATGGCGCCTTATAAACAATTTAAATGTGAACTTAACAATTTGTACAAACAAACCACATGCATTTGAAACGAATGCTTATTGTTTCTTAAATAATCGCTTTGTAGCTGGGAACAAAACGAAAATAATCGCCAAAAAATTGGTTCAAAAAAATAAACTTACTTTATGCTGCTTTTGACAAAATTCTAATTAAAACCAGAATAATATTGTCTTGGATTTATAGCAAACTCGATTATATGCTAAAAATATCAGAAGGAGCATAAAAAAAAAAGGTATTCTGTTTGGAAGAACTGTGCTCCTTGTGCTGGGACTCAACGCATATAACGCGATATCCACTATGCGTACGCCTTTGGGAGCTTCCTTTCTGGTATACCATTCAGAGATGCCGTCACGGTCCCTTGAACATCTTCTACGCGGCTGTAGTGCCTTCAGGTTAAGCGACCATCGACCGCCCTCCACCGTTCCATTCACGCTATGGAAATTCAGTCCTACGACCTTTTGATCCTACCCTGTATGTTTACATTTTGAGCACTTGAGCTTTCGTCATTTCCAGCTAATAGAGGCGATAAGCTTCAACAGCTGAACCAAAAATGTGCCTTATTAACATATGATTCAAACTTTGTTTAACAGCAACAGCGTTCCGTAAAATTACTCACAAATTGCAAATTCAGGGCTTCCGGAGTTCTTAGTACATATCAAACTTATTGTGTAGCACTAGTTCTAAATAAAATTCTAATAATCGAAACATCTTTCTTGGATAAACTTTTACTAGTAAAATTTTAGAAATGATTCCAAGTTGTCAGCGAATATATGAAATAACTTTCGAATTTGTTAAAAGTTTAAAAAAACAAGAAATAAAAGTCCCATGGAAGTCAGCATACAGCCTTCACCCTCTCGCTTCCAATATAAGATTGCTTTGCACGCCGGCAAGCTGTACTTGAAAACAATTTTTTAATCTCAAGTAGTTTCAATTAACGTCATTGGACTACATAGATTGTTGATTATATGAGCGCTATGTAAGTATATGTGTGTGCGTTTGTGTATGTATCTATGTGTGTGCGCATTGAATTAACATTTTAAATTTTGCAAAAAGAAAACTAAAAATAATTATTTTTAAAGATTGTGTGATTATGACCACCCACTGTTTGACATTCTAGTATACTATAAATACACTACATATACACTTTATCAGCTGATTGTATGTGCTTATATATTACTGTGAGTATCTGTGTGTGGTGGCATTTACGTCACAGCAAAAGCGGCGCGCAATTCATGAAGTCCAAGCGAACTTAGCGGTCAGTAGTGCTTATAATTTCAAATAAAAAAAAAAAACAAAAAACAATTTCTGTTAAATAATTTCAATTTTTTTATCAGCTGGTGTTTATTTTTTATTAGCGCCACACACACACAAATAAATTCGTATAGGTTTTGCAAGCTCTGTAGTTGTGATAAGGCTGGCGATTGATAGAGGCCACTTAAGTTTTTTGATAGGCCTGGTGCGGGTGTAATGCCAAATCAATTGAGTAATTTATGAGTACCTGACTAAGTTCGAGTAGTTTGCGTGTCTGTGGACTAGTTCGCTTGGTTTATAAAGTGCGCATGGCATAAAGTATGTTGAAGTAAAATTGAAAAAAAAGTAAATAAATTTGTTCATTTCTGGTCATAACTGACTCATGGCGGGCGCTTCATTAGATGGAAGTGTATAGAAACCTGTTGCACACGCAAATAAGTATCTTCAAGTTGCAGAGTATACGCGTCTGTGTGTGTGTGTGTGTCTTGCAACTGTCTGCACTTAGCATTTGCTGTCACCAATTTGAATGCGGACGCTTAGTTGCAACGTCTCTGTAAGCAACTGACAAATAAGCCTGAGTGTCTGTGTTTTTTTTATTTTTTTTTTTGTATATTTTTGTTAGATATATGTTTTTTGGTTATCTTGTTGAACATTTGCATTTATAAGTAAGTGTTTTGCTTTTGAATGCATAATATTTTAGTGGATTTTATAAGCAAATGCTTGTCGCATAAAAATTAATTGTTATGTTTGTTTATGTGCTCAAAACTTTTCGAACATGTCGTGACAGGCGGACGCACGAGGCGTATGAGCAATGCAAAAAAAATGAGTTGACATTCAAGCTAGACTAATAACTGTATAAAGTTTGAAAACAGTTAGCAGACATGAGAGTCGGGCATGTCTAGTATATAATAGAAATTTAATATTACATATATTTAAAAATATCTAACTAAGTGGCTAACTAAGTAAGTCAAGACATTATGGATATAGGTAAAAATTGGTTCATCGAGTCAACGAAGTATGATGTATGAAGTAGCGTACATTAAAAACCAGTTAGTCGATTTTAGTGGGGACATCGGTGTTTTTGTTTTTATGAATATGGAGCTATGTAGTTGCGCGTTTGAGCCAGGTATTGGAAATTTCCACAAGAATAAAACTTAACTCGTACTTCAATGTTATATCGATGTTCATGGTATAAGTCATTATGATGAGGGATTAGGAAACTTGTTATATGAAATGGATTATATAAACTCTAACAATGGCGGATCCAAGGTGGATTTTCCGGTCCAGTCCGCCCTCCCGCCAAAAGTTGGAATAAAGGGTTGAGTGTTTCTTGCGAGCTCTGATATTTGTACACATTGAAGTGAAAAACCTCCTTATGGCCAAATCCTGGCTCCGCGCTGACTGACGGTTTGAATATCCAACTTTTAACATCGATTAGTTTTGGTTGAAAAATTACTGTGGGTTACTGCGAATGATTCCAAAGCAGCTTTTTGTTCTTGGTACGCTGCATGTTGAACAGACAGTACACATCATGAATTAGCCAGTAACTTTAATAACATGTTGAAGTATTCAGTTTTTGATGTCCATATTAGCTTGGCATTAAATAATTCTATATCAGAAAGTAATTATGCACAGCTATGCTATGTTCGGGGCGGCTTTAGATTCCTTTACATATTTCGCATTGAGGACATTTAAATAAATATCTACATCGAAAGCATATTTGAATGGAATAGTCGATAAAGTTCCATTATTCTTTTTTAAACCTTGATTCGATATTCTAACTAGTACCACCTTGTTCTTAAGGTTACAGGGTATATACAAGTTTTCTAGCCGGTTGCATTAAAACTCTCAATATGGCTGGACGATTTGAATTTCACTTGTCGTTTGCTTCCCTGCTGCTCCTGAGATTACGTTTTTAACCCCTATTAAGGCACATTATTCATGCAAACTTTATGACGTAGGCACATTTTTGCAGCCCCTCCCTTTTCTCTCTCTCGCTCTTTGCTAATTAAGCGCACATGTTGAAATGCAACCCACTCAATTTCAATTGTTTGCACTGTAATTAATTTTATTATTTATTCTTTTGGCAAACATTTTAAGTGCTTAATTTATGTAAAATCTTATTTAAAACACGAAACAAAATCGACTTTCTTTTTTTTTTTTTATATATTTTGATATCTTAACGCACACCCGCACAACTCCTCAGTGCCGCCTACAACGTCGGCTTCTCAGTGTTTCGTCTTCTTGAAATTTTTTGTGTATTATTATTATTTTTTGTTTTATTTTAAGTAACCGCAAATGGCTGACAAAAATAAAAATAAAATATCTTCATGCCAACAAATCCATTACAGTCAAGTGCGCGAGAGCCGCAAGCGGCAAAGCCAACAACAAAAACAAAAGCAAATAAATAAAAATAAATGTGTGTCAGTGTGCGTGTGAGTGTGTACGTGTGTATCTACAAGCGTATTAACTTAAAAAAATTAACCGAAATTTTATTAGTATTTGCGCAAGCGCAGGCAAAGTCAAAGCCAAAGGTAAATATTTGAAAGTCAGACGCAGTGTGAGGATTGACCAAATGTTGGGACTGGGGACTGGGTACAAAAAAACCCTTGAAGCGGTCAACTTAAAACTGAAGATCATATGGAACTGCATGTCCAATCTGTTGATGTGTGTGTATGTGCGTCTTTGTATCTCTGCCGAAAGCCAATAAGCGAAACTGACGCTCGGCAATTAGAGTTGACACTTTTGGTTTTGGTGTATTGGCCAAAAGGGATGCGGCCCAAAAGAAGTTGTCGACTGCATTGTCAACGTTGAAGCTCATTATGAGCATCAATATAAACATCATGATCATTAACATTATGCTTGGACGTGCCAAGGGACAGTTTAATTTTCACTAGCACTTAAAAACCATTTTCACTTGAGACAAGAGAGCCATAGATGCGGTCTATAGACATGTCTATAGTTATATGTTTGTTGTCTTTCTAACACCGACTATGTGTTGTTGTTGTTGTTGTGCTTAAGCCTGGTCTCTGGCCATAGCTCTGTTCATCTGTTCGCCTTGTTATTTATTGTCAATATTGACAAAGTGAAGAGAGGAAAAATATTTGTAAAATGCCACGCAACATTGTAAACAAAGTTTAAGACTGTCTTCTAGACGCGCCTAAAAATCAGCAGCCTGCCTGCTTTTGTATTAGTTAACCTGTCACTAAGCCATTTTCGATATTTCTTTGATTTGCTGCCACAGACAATGGCAACAAACAACCTACAACAACAACAATAAAGTCATAGGCAACTAATCATAAATTTGTCTAGGCGATTATTTTACAGTTTTTGCTGGTCGGTTTTCTTTCTACATGGCTTAAACTTATACAAAAATCATGAGCCCCTTTCTTTCATATACATAAGTATATATTGTATATACTAACTATGCCAGCCCATAAGTCTTGTTTTGGGTTATTGTCTGCTTAGAGCGGCTTTGGACTTAGCCGACGACTTGGCTGATTTTAAACGTATTTTGATAGCAAATAAGTTCAAAAGGCGGCCAACTTGTTAATACCTAAGTCACAGTATACTTTATATGCTCTTATTAAAACATATATATTGCGGCGACAGCTATACAAGACATATTAATAAGTGTATCTATCTATTTGAATATGAAATTAACATATGTATTTAAAAGCGCGCTGCTTCTCACACTTGGTCGTTGTTGAGTTATGGGTTCGAAAGGAGCTTGAGTTCAGCTATAGAAAATTAAATAGCTGAAAATCTTTTTGGATAATGCACGCTTATATATCAAAATGAATATGCAAATTTTATATTATTTTATTTATGCATAATTTTTGTTTTTTTCCTAGGTTTTATGATTTTGTTTTGTATGTTTTTGAAAAATTAATGTTTAAGATTTAGCGCTTTTGTGCGTTAATTGTCAAAGAAAGAAACAACAACAAAAACAATAAGAGTTGAAAGCATAAATTTTAAAAAATGGCTTTCGTTGGCTTGGTGGCACGTGTGTTTGGCTTTTGGCAACGAACCGATTCCAAGTTAAAAACGAAGTCGTCGTTAAGTTCAATAAATCAAAAATTAATACATATGTCAAATTTTAACGCTTTGGCAGCCAAAACAAACGGTAGTATAATGCATACACTAAGCCATATACATACGTGTACATATATATGTATATGTTTGCTGATATGCTGCTGCTTATTTTTTGTTAAGTATTTATTTAAGCTTGCACCAAAAAAAAAAAAAAAAAAACGCAAGAAATTGGTTAAATAAAAAATGAAGTCACCCCAAAATTTTGAACATTTTTTTAAAAACTTTTCTTTGAGTCATATGCTTTTTAAGCAGTGCATATTAACTTCATGGAGTCATGGACTCTATAGGCTTATTAGTGAGACAGACATAAATTTCTAAATCGACCTCCTAAATTTTGAGATCTCCGACGTCTTCTTGACTATGTTTAGTTTAGTGAAAAGTATTGTATCGAAATCCAAATAAATTTTTTTTTCCCGACTTCGGGACTCTAGGTTGTTTTTAGTGGACCTAAAAAAAATATAAAAATCTGTGGCAAGTTTCAATATTGTTGGTTTAAAAATGTATTAGGATGAAAGGAGGGCCAATATTAAAAAAATTAATGCAGTCATTGATCATAAGCACATCTTCTGGTAAAATTGAGTTCTCATAGCTGTTTTGATCTTCGAACAACATGCAATATGGACAGATAGACAGGCGGAGGGACGGACTTGGCTAAATCGATTTATTTTATCGTCCTGATCATTTAATGCTCTAATAACCTTATTTAGTCACTTTATTAATTAAAAAAGAGAAACCAGATAGCAAAAGAGCTAAGAATCAATATTCGATCGTTATATTCGATATTACACGCTTTTTACTTCAAGCAAGGTGTTAAAAAACAACAAGTTCTGCCCAATGTATAGTTACCAAAATACCTGATATATTAGAAATAATACAAAAAGTAGCCTTACTCTAATATCACAAAAATAATTCCAATCGCAGCATTTTTGTTATAAAGCTGTCGTTCCCTTTGTTCAGGGTATATAAGTTTGGGCTCACCAATGTCAGCTTTTCTTCCTGGTTTCATTTTTTCTACAATCTTTTCAAGATACAACAAAAAAACATTTAACTGAGTCATGAGATAGCAAGTTCGCAAAGGTAGCCCCCAAAACATTGCGATACGGCACAGGAAAAGGGAAGCCTGTTGAGTGGCAAACTTATTTCCGTTGACAATTTATACAACAGCAACAATAAAAAAAACAACTTAACAACAACAACAACAAATAAAGGAGAGCAGCAAGCAAAGTTTTAAATTCCAAGGCATACGCTTTGTTTGTTTTACTTGTTGTTGTTGGTCTGCTCTGTTTTTTTTGTGTGTGTTGATTTGCTTGTAGAATTTGTAGCAACAACAAAAATGCATTGCATACAAAGACAACTAAAACAACAACAACAACGACAATCCGAGCAAGTCTGGCCAACATATTGACAGCAACACTCACTGGCAATGTCCCCTTTGGTTTGTTGCAGCGCTTGGCCAACAAGCAACAAGCTGCAAAAACTTGGCTAAGGGCAACAAAAAAAATATATATACAAAAAAAAGCAAAACCTCAAAAACGTAATATGAACGCAGCAATGTTGTTGGTTGTTGCTTGGGTCTTCAAATTGCTGGCCAGGTCAGGTTTGGCGCAGTTTTTCGCAATTCCCACGTTCTTGGAGCGCACCAGAGTGACAGCCACAAAGGACACATTGCAGATTTCGCTGCACACCCACAACAGACACTGCCCTGCCGGAGCTGCTATCATGCCAGCTTATAAGCTTTAATAACATAAATTCCTCTTGGCTGAATGCAGCGAAGTTTATAAAATAAGCGTTGAAAATAAGACATGGACTGTGTATAAATATCTTACCAACTTGTCGTGCGGTTTAGCTATAGTTCTTATTTATTTATTTTTATTTTTTATCGGCTTTTTGGTTGTGACCAATAAAGTCTTATTATATACTCATCAATTCTTGTGTTCAAAATCGAAGCAACAGATAAAAGTCAAAATCTTGAGATACGTTTGCGGTATTTGTCTGTGCATTTGTGTGTGAGTGTATCTGTGTTAGTGGCTGCACGACAACGCATGGCAGATAAATTATAATTAAAAAAGAAATCGCTGAGGAAGAAGCGCTGCGCTGCAGTCACTTGGATAGTCAGTTAGCCAGTTAGTCAGTCCGTCGGTCAGCCTGATGTCAGATGTTGCATATATTTAAGCGCGTGATGGCAGCCAAAGCCAAACACACAAAAAAAAAAAAAATGCCGAGAGTATTCACAAAAACAAGGCGAGTAGAACTTGCATTCAAACGCTAAACAGTCTCGGACTGAGACAGCGAATGAGATGAGCTGGAGACAGCAACTCCCGCGCCTCAAACAGCAGATAAACCTAACATACAAAGGGGAAGAGCGCAAGATGGAGAGCGGGGTAACAACTAGACAGATGACGACGTTGACGCAACGCTGACTGCGACGTTGCGTTGCTGTCTGCGGAGATACAGTCACATAGAATTCAGCCAGCGTAAGAAACACCTGTCAAACTGGTCCACACACATGAGCGAGCCCAAATAAAAAGCGATAAACAGCAGAATAAAAGAGCAAGTTTGAGTTAGAAACACCGAACTTTAGATACCCTTAAGCTGGCAAAGTTGAACTAAGATTGTTTGTGAAATGACGTTTAATTAGTCAATTTATATCTGTTTGTAGTGTGAGATACAAGGATGCTGAAAAAGTTCGAACCCCAAAAGTTCGGAGTGTTATTCGTTTCTAAAATGCTAGAGCCAAAAAGTCGGCTCATTCATTATATAAACTCTCTGAATTTCGATTCCCCAACAGAGTCTATAGAGACTCAGCCATACACAATGTTGACTCGGTTGTTCAATTGATGTCGTGTGTGTTATGGTTCTACGACATTAACTTCAAACATTCACACTGGCTGGAAACAAAACAGCTTTAAAAATGAACACTACACCGCAACATATAAAGTGTATACAAAGAACTCACAACAAAAGTCAGAGAGAGCATCAATCGCTTGGGCAATGACTTGGCAGACCTGTCGTGGTAACAAAGATTTGGAAGCCGCCGACGATGCCGCTGCCGCTGCCAAGGAGCAGCTAAACACATTGACGTGATTTTGATTTTTCTGACGGAACGGATATGCAGCACATATACAACGCCCATATCATTAAAGGCCTCTTTTATAAAATGATAATAGCGGGTGCAGAGAAGCTGCTACATGAGGCAGGGCCGCATGGCATTAGTTGAGCTGATTAGCCTGGACCTGCTTGCAACGTTTAATTGAAAGCCAAACGGAAGTTATTACATTCTAGATTGGGTATACTTAAGTCTAGAAGAGAGTGCGTAGTAAGATCCGCTTGATTTGATTAGATGATAGTGCAGAATTTAAACATGTAGTAAAGCTAATTATGTGAAGGTCTTCTCATTGCCTTCAATGCAGTTGCAACAATTGCAACATGCCGCATGACGCGACATTTCTAACAGCTAAGCAGGAAGTTACAAGGCAAAGAACCCATGGCAGTCGGTACCACATTTAGTGTCATTTGAGGCTAAATTTGAACTTGTTTCAATTAGCATTTTGTTGCCTGCAACACGCAAACAAAAATTGCCGCATAACAACTTAGTCAACTAACTAACAACTGCTATTTAAAGAGTTAGTTCTATGTAAGCCAAGGGGCTAAGTTGCAAGGTGTTGTATCTGTTAGATACGTTACAGCTACAAATGATTTAACATAGCGTTGCAATCAAATTACAAACTAATCGCATGCAACCAAGCTGAAAATCAACAACTATACCAACAACTTTGCTGGCAATCAAGCAGCACAAAACTTGTAAAAATCTATTCCGGCGCCTTATAGAGGGTGTATGCCTCTTTCCGGCCACCGCAAGAAAAAGTGAAAAGTTGCCACTTGCAAGCAGGCAGGGAAAATCTATTTAACAATTTGACTTGTCTAGCTAGGAGTTGGCGGTGCGGTGTAGGGTCGGAAAAACAACTGCAATGCGTGCGTGTGGCACAATAAAGCAGAAATAGCAGTTAAAGGCAAAGGAAAACTTTTTTTGTTGCTGCCACAAGAAAGTTTGCCGCAACTGGTAGACAAGCAACCAGCTCTAGCTACAACTCCCAGTAACTTCTTTAAAACGTACTGATACTCTTGCAGCTGCAACTCACCCACTGCAAGGAAGCGCTTTGCTACAATTGACGTCGAATGTCGTTGCGGCAAACTTTTGCTGACGTCTCAACACACGCACAGCAACTAAGACTCCTACATAGTAGTAGTAGTACAGTGAACGCTCGCAATGCGTAATTCTGTTTGAGTAAAAAGTTTTTTTTTTCTTAAAATTGAAGATGATAGTAACTAGGTACTCTACTCTTTTTAATTTTATAGAGTTAGTAGAAGCTTTTACTTCATCGTATAATTAATTGCCAAAGGTTCCTATGTCGACTGGTTGTTGGTTCTATTCCATTGACTTCAAAAAAAGAATATATATAATAATATAGTACATATCAGTAATTTTAGCTTGAATTAAACTTTTAAATTTTTTTAACAAAAATCTTTTACAATTTTTAAGGATTACTATGGGAAACGTTGTTAGTGCGTTCTCTTCAGTATTAGACTTTATTCAACTTTTGGGAAGCTTTAAAAATATATTTGAATTTTTCTCATTATGAAATTTAATTGTAATAAGCAGAGAAAAAACATACGAAAGTTTAGGCTTCTGCTACAAAATTACTTCCTATTATATTTATTCAAAATGTACTTAAATTCGTAGTAGGGAAAATTTAATTTTTTTTAACTTCCCGAGTGATTTTAGAAATAAATTATTTCAAATTAATTTTTCAGCTTACTTCAAAGAACTGAATATATGGGATAATACTTTTTTTTCTTTTTTTTTTTTTAAATTTAAGTATTTAAAAAAATAATATTAGAAAAATGTAATGCAAGAGTAAAGCATACCTTTTGATATTGGAAATTAATATCAAGAACAAATCCTAGACAGAGTAATGTATACGATCTCCAGCATTATTTTATTTTACTTTGTAAATATACGAAATTCGGATAATAGTGCTATAAAGTCATTTCTTAAAAATTAAACTCAAAAGTTAATCAATCTACTTGCAATACAAAATCATTCAATTATTGTTGCAACCAAATGTCGCCCAGATCATAATCTTCAAAATTGGTAAATTATAAAACTTAATTAATATGGTTAAAAATTTTACATTTATGTAATAAATAACGTCAAACTAAAATCTTCACTCATGCGAAGTCGTAAAAAGTTCATTTTACTGAGGTCTCACTGTACATTCATGTGACATTGACAGGAAGTGCGCAAAATGTGGCTGCAATGCTAAATAGTGGCAAAACATTTGCTGTAGGTAAAATGCAAGTTATGGCCACTGCTAACTGTATATTAAATGGGCTTTGGGGTGTTAAAGTATCTATGAAATACTTATACTGTAGTGAGTTGCACATTAATGTTGCTAGCTGTTAGCTATTGCTATTACTGGTTGCATGTTGCATGTTTCGCGCTTGTAAACAAGCTTGTCATGCTTGGCCATAAAAATATTATTAAATTAAAACTTAAAAAATGCTTAAATAAAAAAATATATAAAAATGAAAAAACAATAAATTCGAGACAGGAAGCCACAAAGTGAGCAAAAGTAAAAGAAAAAAAAAAAATGCTGCAACTGTGGCACAATACAAGGCCGACATTTTGTGCCAGCCATATTTGAGATGCAGCAGTAGCTGTTGTGTGTTGGCCAATGTTGGAGGTGGCTGCAAGCACAGTGAGGCGTGACTCCACCCACCGACAAGCCGCAAGCAAGACAGCCAGTCAGCCAAGTGAAGTCAGTGAGCTAAAGGCAAGAGCAAAAATGTTTGTGCATAATTATGGAGTCTTGATGACGACGACGACGATGACGCCGACTACGATAATAATGATGGCTACGTGCTTAGAGCAAGAGAGGCACATAGTGCAAGCAGCAGTAAGGGGATCAACTCAATGTTAACTCAGCTTGGTCATTAACTGCTGATGAGCCGTGCAGCGTTGATGGCGATGGCGATGGCAGCAATATTTAAGCTGTTGACTATATTGCAGTTGTTGTTTTTGTTGTTGGCGGCGATGGTGGCAAGACATAAGAAACAGTAGCCAATGCCAGTCACTAGCAGCCTGGCCAGGCCTAGCCTCAACCGCTGGCCAGCTATCTAGCGAGCTGGCTAGCTTGTGTGCAAAAGTAGCATAAATAATTATTAGCAATTGTGCGGCATAAAATGCGCGCAGGTGCAACAAAACACACAGCCAGCGTTGATGGCCTGCAACAGCAACAGCAACAACAACTATAACATGCTGGCTAGGTACTACAAACCAAGGCATAACTTTGGCTACTTTAATACTTATTGTTGATATTGCACTGCAATTTGAACATTTTTCACATTTTAGCAGCGCAGCTCCAGCTGGAAACGAGATAAAAACAAAAGACTTAGGCAACGAACTTGCTTTTCGTGTGCCGCCGCCGCCGCTGAGTGCAGCAGCATCGGAGTTATCAACATGGCTGATGTTGTTGTTTTTTCGCAGTTGTTGCTGTTGTTGTAATATTGCTGCCCGACTTTAATTAGCTAAAGGATGCAATTTATTTTATTTTTTTTTTAAGTTTAAAGCCAACAAACTTGGCCGGCCAGCTTGCTGTGTTAATTGTCTGAAGGCTACGCATAGTTATTGTGACAATTTCCGGTGCCTTCGAAACGAGGTCAAACTGGTAGCTGCCACAAAAAAATTTCTGATATTTCTCATTACTCCAGCGCAAGTAACTGCAACTCCCACAACAATATTTTTTTTTACTTTAATTTTATGCTGTTGCACTTATTTGATGGCCTGTTGCGCCACCCAAGTGGTTGGCATGGGGCCATACATCAAATGCATTTAGACTTTTTACAGCACTTAAATATATATAACAACTACAATAAAAACAAACAAGGCATAGTGGGCCATTTTGAGAAAATATTAAGTAAATTTTTTTTCTTTGTGAGTATTGTGCGAGTAGGAAGACTTTTTTGTGACTGAGCTGGACTTCTTAGAAAATGCAGCTACTACCTACTACCTAAGAAAACTTTGTTATGATAACCTTGAGCTATTGGCAAGACTTGTCGCTGGGGCTTCAATGCATGACGTCATCCCGCAACTCTTTAAATATTCTGATTTTTGTAACCAAAAAAAGCCTAACCCAAACCACTGTGCAACGCATTGCTGATACTGCAGCAGGTAGCCAATGCAGCCGCTGTAAAAGTCAAACTCAAAAACCACTCAAAAAAAAAAAAAACTTGATGCAGATGCATCGGAGGCAGCATCAAGCCGCAGCTGTAGAAGAAGCAGAACCAAAAATTATTAACTGACATTTTAATGATGATAATGATGATGCCGTTGACGTTGTGGTAATATTGGCGTCGGCGTGCCACTGCGTCGGTGGCTAGACCCTAAAGCCCTTTTTTATAGCCCCGCAGCCGCCCTCACTTTGCAGCGCAGGTAGAGCCAGCCATATCGTCTGTTTTGTGTGTGTTTTTTTAAACGGCGTGATTTTTATCAGTTGTCGTCGTCATCATCAAGAAACAACAACAACCAGGTTGAAGTATCTTAGGCTTGTTTGCCTAACAAAGCGTTGGCGCCAGTGTCTTTACTCTTAGCCTCTTTAAGCCCCCCATTTTTTTGTTTTTTTTGTTTTACATACCATTTTCATAACTTACCGAGCACTTTCAACTGAAAGGCCAAAAATATGTTTGTATACTTAAAGTCAGCTGGCTTGGCTTAAAAAAAATTTTTCAATTTTCTTTTGTAAAATTAGTTAGGCAGCATTTTAATTGCGTTCAAAAGCAGTTAGCATCAACTTTCAAGTGCAAAAATCAATTAGCTATGAATTTTAATTGATTTTTTTTCTCTTATTTTTATTTTCTTTTTTTTTTCATTTTGGTCAAGGGAGTTGCCTTGGCTGTTGTATTTCATTTAAACTTTCGTTGCGCTTGTAAAATGCTGCTGTATGCCACGCCAAGACCAAAGACTTTGCTGCACAGATCAAGCATGAAAATAACTTTTGGTACTTCATGGCCCAGTACTGGCCACAGTTTGCGTTGTAGTCATCCTGTGCCGGTTTTGGTTCCTAATTTCAGTAATCTGTAAAGAATGTGTAAAGGCACCCACAATTCGCTGCAGCAGCAATGACTACGCTTGCTACTCGCTCGTTCCAGGCCCCAGACAGACATGAGACATGTGTGAGTCTGTTTGCAACATGCTTAATGTCATGCAGCGGCAACAACAACAACAACAATAACAACAACAGCACTGTCACTGTCATGCATCATCATCATTGCGGTTGGCTGGCTGACCGGCTATCTGACTATCAGGCTGTTTCCCTGCTCATGTTGCAGCCCAAATGCTGCTGAGGTTGCTCGGAAACAACACTATCGTAGCCAAGAGTTGTTTGAAAATTATTGCATGTCCGTTGCTGCCAAGAGACTCCAAAGGCTTTTGGCCATCTTCCTTCTACTTAGTTGTTTTGCACATGCAAACACTTGCAGCAGCAGCCAACGGACTATCTGCAACTCCATCGGACTATGCCGCGCCAGTGAGTGATGCGATTATCTGCAAGATTCGCTTATCTACGGTGATCCATCAGCGTGCAGTGGCAATGTCAGTCGGCAGTCTGCATTCAGCATTCAACATGATGCAGTTGCAACTCTGCTCCAAGCTGCGTGCAAATATGCGTGCTGCCATTTGTGGCCACTAGCAGCCAGCCGTCCAGCTTATGGTTGCTGGCTAAGATGGCATTGCCATTGCCTTTGTGGCATGTGCGGGCGGCCAGTGCTCAGTTGCCGCCTGCTGAAAGCAAATAAATTAGAATGTGCGCGTTGTTGTTGTTGTTCTTTTGTAGTTGTTGTTTTTTTTTTTTTAATTTACTCGCCAAAAACACGCTCCCACGGTACATTTGAGAGTGGAGAACGGAGAACGTTCAACGGATATGGTCAAAATGCATTGACCAGGCCAGGCCACCAACCGATCACTAACCACTGCAGCAATAACAACACCCGCTAGCACTGAAGTTGCGGTTGTTGGTGGCAGGAAGCAGCAGGTTTCGTGTTTTTTTTTTATTTATTTTTTATGCCGTCTTATTAAGTAAAAAGTAAACCACAGCGCTGAGATTTTTTTTGCAGTGTTTACTTTTTATATACTTTTTATATACTTACCTTCAGTTTGATTGAAAGTTGACACAGCCAAGCGTTGCTACAACAGTGTTAGCCAGCAAAAGAGAAACCACATCCGCGCTGTGGCCTACGCAGCGCGCAGAGACGTCTCTCGGCAGCAGTTTGTCACTTTGTATGCAAATGCAATTAGTTTTTGATTAAGTTGTTTGCCAGCACTTAGTGCAGATACCCAAAAAAAAGTTAGATAAAACAAAAGGCGTACTATAAGATACTTTTGTATCTTTTGCTTTTGCTGCCTCAAAAGTACACTTAAGTGCAAGAATAACGCGACAGACCGTTAAATTGTTACAATTACGCTCAAAGTCGCTGCCATATTTGCAAATGCTGTACTAGCTTAAAATGTATCTGTATCTGTATCTGTAAAACAATATTGAGCGCACAAGCCGAGCCAACAATGTTGTTGTAGCTGCCGCAAAAGGGGGCGTGTGTGTGCGGGTGTGTGTGTGTGTGCGGAGTGTGCCGCGCCTGGCAGGCTTTTGTTTGCTGCCCCAGCACGGCAGCTACTTGCTGTCGTTTTGGCGCTCTATTACCAAGCGCTGCCATCATTGTTGTTGTTGCTGTTGTTGTTTCTGCTACCATAACTGCCTCTGTTGTTGTTGTTGCTGACCAATTGTTTAGCACGCGCTGCTAATTTTCTGCACTGCAGCTAGCCAGCAATTTCTAAGTTGCATGCACGCCTCGTTGATTGTAGTAGGTGGCACGGTCGTAGACTCAGACTGGGACTCGACTCTTCAGTCTCTAGCCACGGCTTTAACTCTTACAGGCTATTATTTTACGACTTGACCGAGTAGAGTACTGTACTGTACTTGGCTAGCCATTGTTTTGAGGGTGTTTGAGCTGGCCGTCGCTGTTGTCGTCGCCTTTGGTCAAAGGCGCACTGGCGCGCAATCATGTTAATAATATATTGCAGTTGTTTTTCTTGTTGTTGCTGTTGCTGCTGCTCGGCCATGTTCTATGTAATTTATGCAATTCAAGCAAAAGCTAATTGCATTTGAAAGTTTAACTGCAAAGAGTCAAACGGTTTTCAGATATGCCAGCGCCCACAAACTTCCAAAAAAACAAAAGCAAGGCTATAAATGTAAATACGCGTCTAGACCCGCCCAACAGAAGTATGCATTTTAAATACCCTTACGTTTCTGTATTCCAAACATAAACATAAATATATTTTATAGATATTTTCACTCTTTTAACAAAAAGAGCAACTTTCGGCAGTTGCTTGAGACTAATTTGAAATTCCAATTTCAATAACGCTCAATGATGTTTATCAGCCAAACCAAAATGAGCCAGCTCACCCAATAGACTCGGTCACTGGTTGCTGCGAGTGACTGCCCCTGGGAACTGCCCCTGGGGTCTGCCTTCGTGTAGTAAAAAGCAAAACATTTAGGCATGTAATATTCTACTTCTGTGAGTAGGCGTTGCAACAACAACAAGCTGCACATAATCAGAGCGGTATTTCTTCGTTATACGCTCTTCTGTATCTGCTACTTATTATTCTTCTTCTTCTGTGGTTGTTGCCTTGTACTAGTTTACGCATAGTTAGATCTGTGGCGTAGCCAGTGGGGAAAACAAAGGGGGTATAAAGTCTACAACTTGCCTCATGATCTGTTGAACTATCAATTAACAGGAACACTAAAACATTTTGGTGTTGATGTCCATTAGAGACCCTTTTCCTCCAGCACCCAAACGAAGTGCGCAGAACAGGCTTTCTGTAAGTTAGAACGTTCCCATCTGCGTAAGACAAAAAAGTTTTCTTTCTTTTTTAAAAAAAAACTATTCAATGGGAAATCACACTGAGCATGAAATTTGAGCCCTTCAGCTCGAATTTTGTTTTTGAATACACCACTGACTTAGATAGATACGCTCGTTTGGTTCATTGAAAGGTTCAATGCCTAGATAAGCAACTGTTAGTTGGAGTCTGTTTGCTTGCAACTTGTGTCACATCTGTGTGTGTGAGTGTATATGTGTGTTATTGTGGGTGCCCGGCGCTGTCGATATTGCGTGTCGCTTGACGAGATAAGCGCTATGCATGGAGCCAAAAGTTTATCAGCTGACACACAACGCACAGCTGGCCCCAAATAATAAAATAAAACCCAAATACTAAAAAAAAAAAATAAATATGTATGTGGCTGTAAATGAAACTGAAAATTGTTGCGCTAATAAATTCATGTCGCTGCTGGCAACATTTTGAAAAATGTTTAGAAACAAGTTTACAACAAAACAACAAAAGGCCGCTTTTGGTTTTTTCAAATACTCTTCAAAGTAGTATGTCAACTACCATTAATACAGAAATGTTTATGTTATCTTTGTCAAACAAACATCTCCGGAATAAAAATTGCGGCAAATCTAGCCAGAAACTTTGCTGAGAATTTAGGTTGTTTTCATTGAACTTTTACTCTTTTATCTCTAGGTTGCCAAGGGGCGGCCAAATTTAAAAAACACTAAGCAAACTCTGCTCATGGTCATTACCATGGTTTTTCCCAATAAATGCTTTTACTCAGTCTTTTGAGGGTATTAAAGTTTCGTTCACTTTTCGCAACCAATTTGGGTGTATTTTTTGGACACCAACGCCACCAACGCTTGTTCGCTTCTGGCGGCATATTTCTTAAGGTCGTGCAGCTGTGCGGCACAGACAGGCCCGTCTAGGCTGGGTTTTGGATTTAGCTGGCTAACAAGCGGTAGCCGCATAGCTGCTGGTCATATGCCACAAAGTTGCACAGTTGAGCAGTTTTTTGGTTGCACACCCGCTAAATTTCAAATAAAAGTGTTTGTTTTGCGGCAGTATTTGTGTATAAACCGCAAGGCATGTGGCATGTTGTGTGCGTTGCATGCCTAATTGCAACAGGTGGCAAATAGTTTACAAGTCGACACAGCAGTTGCCAATTGGCAGTTGTTTTGGCGTTGTTGCGGTTTGCCAGTTGTTGCATTTGTCGTTGTTGCTAGCCTAGGGTGACTTTGCTGGCAACATGTCACATTTATGCCAGCAACATGCCAATTAGCAACACAGCAACAAACATATGCATATATAAAATATTTATATAAATACAATTAAATACATATTTATTTGTATTCTTGGTATTAGTTTAAAGCTGGAAACACATTGAACTGTCAGTTTTGATACTTTATGCAAATGAACTTTTCAAAATAAAAACATTTCCAATAAGCTGCTGTTGACAATTGTCATAATAAATTTACAAATAATTAACAAATAATTTAAGATAAATATACAAAATAAACAGTGCAGACAATTGGACAATAGAATTGTTAATTGTTGTAAAGCCATTATTTGCAATTTAACCAAAAAAGGCAACAACCACAATAACAAGGCATGAGAACATGAAACATTTTATCATTCAGTCATTCTGTATGTCAAACATTTTAAGCTTGACATTTGATTGCCTCCAGAATTTGATTTGTGGGGGCAACAAGTTTAGCCATCCATACATTACAAATTGTTTGCTACTGCTTGCAATAAATAATTAATGAGCTACAAATACTAGATAAACAAAAAAAAAAAAGATTATAATACTTTTGTTTGCGCTAGATCATTAATCAATGTAGGACCAATATGCTTTAATTTCCATATTAAAAAACAAAAAAAAAACATATATATTAACTTATTTTTGGCTACGCAATCAGCCGGCAAATCTTTTGTAGTTGCCGGGGCGGTTGGCAATTTTTTTAAGCTTTTTTTTGTTAATTTTTTTTGTACATTTTTTATATATATTCGGGGCTTTACTTGACTGCACGCCCCACTAATTGGCTACCCGCGCTTGGCTAATTTGCTTTAGCCTCGAACATTCGCTTTTCTTCTTTTTTTTTGGGCTAGTCCCCTTTTGGAGTTAAGCCGGGAGAGAGTGATTGTGTTGGTGTGCGTCAGGGGGTGGCAACTCTGCGCTGTCTTAGTATTTTTGCATTTAATGCCAACTATGCAAACACTTAATCAATCAATGTCCAACAGCAAATTGCAGCTGCAGCCTTACAACTTGGACAGTCAGCCAGCGCACGCATCTTAACCAAAATAGCCAGGCTAAGCATTGGAACCTCAGACAGCTGGACACTTGGCACAGCTGGGACAACTGTACGGCAACTCTCTAACAGACGCATGCCAAGTGGCAACATGTTGAACAAGTTGACTATGCCAACAGCTAAATGTTGCGCTGTCTTTATTTTTTTTTAACAACACTTAAAGCCACTCATAAAAAAATCATAAAATTAAAAAAAAAAATTCTTTAAAATTCACAAACAGTTTTAGTCGACAGACAATAATAACAAACACTTTAAGCTCGCCACGCAGTCTGCTTTTAAATAAAAATCATAAAAAACTTTGTTGTTATCATGAGGGTTAGCTAGTTTTTTTTTTTATTAATATTTATAAGCTGTGCTTAAGAATTTACAAGATATGCTCTTAAGGTTGTCATTAGAGATAGCTTAGATAGATTTGTCTTATCAAGATCTATAGATCATTAGATATCTTTTTTTTGTTAGTTTGTTTTGTTAAACTATTCACAATGCTTCCAATATGTATCAAAACACAAAAGTTAATTAACATTTCAAAATGGCCGCCTGTGAGCAAATAAAATGGCGTACCATATAGTAGAAGAGAACAAGTGGATCAGTAACAGTCTATGCATTCAAAAAATATTGTGTCTGCAACCTTACTGATTTGTCACATTTAAGTAACAAAAATTATTGCAAATTTTATTAATTGTTGATAATTTGGTACGAGAAATTCTTAGGAGGATTTTTAAATGATATTGCTAAGCACTATGAAACTCTTCGCAGCGCACTATCAACATTTAAAAAAAATTAGGTTTTATTTAAAAAACTTACGCGATGAGGAATTAAGCATTGAATGTAAAAGACTTTGAAACTTCGATTTAATCCAAAGGCTCAAAAGTTCTGAGTGCATACGATAAGATCGTAATTAAATTCTTTCTTAATCCAGTTATGCCAGTGTGCCAGAAAAAAATATTGTTTTGCATTGACTTTCGAAAAATGAATCAAATGAAACAATTGTATGCTTTATTAAAATTTTTTATTGAGATCATTGATAAGGGACGCCTTAAGGCGTCCTACATGTAGCTTATTGGGTATATCGAGGAAACGCATAAATTTCGATAAAAATGGGCTTATTTGAATAAGGAACAAAAAACTGACAACCCATATTTCAAAATCAAATGCAGATCGATTCACAGTTCAAAAAAAATTGCTTTTCCAATAATGCAGTTTATAAATTTAAAGCGTTAAGGCTTAATTTTTAAAACGTGCTTTTTCACTTTGTTGAATTACTTTTTTTTAGTCTAAGTTGCCAATAAGCTTATTCAAAAAATTATTTCTTTATTTTTTACTTACTCAAAATAATTTTTTTTGTAAATTGTGTAACTTAATTAATGCAATAAGTAATGTAATAATGTAAGAAAAGCATTAAGCATTTTTAGCCCATAAGTATTACGAATATGTAGAGCACATATGAAAATTTGTTGTTACAATAAAAAAAATATTAGCTTTTAAGGCCGTTACTTCATTCAACTCTTAATTCTATTTCGATAGCTTGATAGCTGTAGTGTTGCCTAAAAATTCGATTGTTTATAATACTACCAAAAAAAACTTGAACTGAACCTTTTTATAAGTCCTTTTCTAATGTACTTTTCGTTTGCTTACAGAATATGCTGAACTTCAAAACGTTACTCTAATAAAAGCCTAATCCCAGCGAGGTAAGTTTTCGTTTTGGTTCTTTATTTGAACTTTTTTGTTGTTTTATTTTTTGCAATCGATTTTTGTGTTGTGCTTTTTTTGGGCTTGATGGCAACCCTGGCCTGGCCATAAACTCTCACAAATGTCGAGACTGCGTGTGCGCAACCTTCACACACAAAAAACACAGAGAGACAAAAAGCTGAAACGCATTTTGAATTTAATGCGTGCGACGGCGACAGAGACAGAGACAGAGACTGAAAAGCAGATGGAGACGGAGACGGACTGCGACAGAGAGACATAGAGACAGAGAGAACGACGCCAAAGGCGGCCAACTTGAAGTCAGTACGAGTCCAAGCCAGGCCAAGATCGATCATGTGCGCCTGTCCGGTTGCACATTCAAGTGTCGTCTTGTCGTCTTGATATTTCGCATGAATTTCGCCTGGCTGCCAGTTGTCTTTGTTGTTGTTGTTGTTGTGGTTGCTGCTGCTGAATGCAGGGGCGGCGCAGGCGTATACGGTGATGGCAACTGCGACGCTGACGGCGACCTTCTAAGTCGGCCGCAAAGGAATTGCAATGCTTTGGATAATGCAACTGCCATTGAAAATTGTGAAGTTGAACATTTTAGACAGATTGCCAGTTTTGTCATAAAAACAACAAACGCATTGCAATTTTTTTGTTCGCTTATTTCATTTAATATCTATAGAGGTTTTATATTTTTTTTGTATGCCTCTCCCCATATGCTATACTTATAGGCCGTTTAGCTCTAGAGCTTTTGGCGACTTGGCGACTTTGGACGCTGTCAGGGGTCCACTTTGCAGGTGGATTTGTAGAATTGCGGATTGCCCGCTGCCTGGTCACATTTTGTGAAGATTAATTGCTTGCGACAGTTTGGCAGTTCGGTGGTTTAGTGGCTTACCAATTTGACGGTTTTACGGTCTAGACAACTGACTCGACTAACTTAAATTGCAGCTGCCCAAATGTTGGAGGGGTGCAGCGTTATAATGGCCATAAAACTAACATTCGTTTGGTTTCTTTTTGTTTTATCAACATGACGTCAACTACAACTTAATTGCACAAAAGCTGTAGTAATAAAATGTCTAAAGCGACCTTTGCTTACAAAATCAAAAACAACAAAAAATAATCAAATTAGCTAAAATTCTAAAATGTTTACATTTAGTAGACATACTTGTGTATGTGTATAACGATTAAGGCCAGTGTATGTCAAAATAAAATCTCAGCAGCTTCCAAGTTACAGTTAGATTCTTTTTTTTTTTAATAAAAATTCTCAAATATTTCTAATCAAAAGAGTTCTCGTTTCTTGCGAAGATTTTTTGATGCTTTTTTAAGTATTCTTTATTTAGTAAAAATCATTTCAGTTTGACTATAATTTTGGAGTATTTAATTTTCTTTGCAAAGAAATCTTTTTCATCAAATGTGTATGACTAAAGATATACATTTATAAGAATAACAGATAGATTAGCACTCTCATATAATACTGGAATCTTCCTGACCCCAGAAATGGTTTACAAAGCTTTTTCGCCTTAATGAAATTGTAGGAGTGAGATATTATTCACGGATGCATGAAAGCATGAACAAGTGATAGAAAATCCAAATTATATGTTCCAATCAATAAAAAATTTGGTGTACAAGGCCTGCCAAGTTGTTTGGTTTCTGGTAAGCAGCGTTTGTGAGGACAGTGCTGCCCATTTTTTTTTGGAGCAACTTACGGCTAGATGGCGCCAGCAATATTAACAGATGTTCTGTTTTAACGCAAAAACGAAAAGTGAATACTTAGCAAGTTGTTTTGATAGCACAATACGTGACGAATGCTAAAAACTAAAATATGAAATTCGGCAGCCACCATTTTTATTGAAATACATGTAACTAATATTACGCGTTTTCAAAGCTGCGTATTGGATTTAAAACATTTTAACATAAAAAAAAAAAATGAATTGTTGAACTATATACCTATATGCACATACAATTTTTGCACTGGTGAAACCGTCTTTTAAAAGCACAAAAAAAAAAATGTTGTGTATAACCAAGTAAAGTTTTATGCATAAGAAATCTTTTTGAATTTAATCCAATAATACCAGAGTTTCCCATATAAAGATTTGTGAATAAAAACATTTTAACGTGCCAAGGCTAGTTTTTCTTTCACTAAGCATTCAGTTTTTGCGCTCTGCTAATTTTTTAACCATGTTAACCAAAAAACTTCTTTTAGCACGCCAACTTTATGGTTCCGTCATCATTTAGCTGATTATGGTAATTTTTAAAATATTTTTAAAATCTTTTTATTTTCATTTGCTTGTCTACATTTATTCACAAAATTCTGAACTAAAGAAAAACTGCTTAATTAACGAAACACATTTTTGAATTAGTTTTTTAATTTTATTTGTAGTAATAAGAAAAAGCTGTAGCTGCCACAATTCAAAGCGCAGTTTCATTCATTCATTCAATTCCGCAAGTTGTTTAAATCTTTTCTTTTTAAGCTGAAAAATTTATTACTTTATTCATTGACTCAGTTTGTGTGACATAAAATAAAAAGCAAATAAATTTAAAATAATTAATTATAAATATTTGAAGCCTGGCGGCAGCTTATTTCAAAAGTGTGACAAACGGTAAAAAAAGCTCAGCATAAAAAAGCTATCAAATTACATATCTATAAAAATCAATTAACACTTTTTCATGAGGCTAACTGCCAAGTAACCATCATCAACAATCATCAAAGCCAGCTTAATTGGTATGTGTTGCATAAATTAGCCAAATCTCGTATTGAAATTCTTTCGATTTTTTTTTAATGCCTATAAAAAGCGGATTTTGCTTGACTGTAAAATGAGAACAACGAAAATTTCATTTGCATATCAAATACAGCATAATTGTAAGATAATATTTTTAGAAAAAAAATTGATTATTTGCGAAATTTGAAGAAATAAACTTAAGAGCTAATTAAGAGGTTTAGAATATTATTTTTTTCTTTTAAAACTAGGTATATTTGTAGAGAGTCAGTGGTTTTATGGATGCGTAGTAGATAAAGACAGATCATAATTTAATTTTGCAATAATGATTGCCATAAACATAACTATTTCCGTGCGGTCATTGGGAAAAAGGATGCCACCGTATGCTGCAAGAAGTAGTTTGGCTGATACTTTTTCTCAATATATGGGCAGTAATAAGTAAAGTAGCACTCTTTTTATATCGGGCTCTTCGATTGGAAAGATTTGTACAGGCACTGGACCAATACTTTACCTAGTTGTATCTCGTACACGTTTACAGATTTGATTTATCTTTTCTATGAAGAACAAAACAAAAAATGTTTATTATTTTTTTAATATTAAATATTTTTTGTATATTAAATTTTAATTCAAGTAAAATATTAGTGCCGCTGTGTTAAATCCTGCGTCAAGAGCTTTTCCTCCGCACGCGCTTACAATTCACAAGCAGTTTTAAATCGAATTTTCTTCAGCTAGTCATGAAAAAAAAAAACATTTAAATAAAAAAAAATAATTTTCATATATTAATTTTTTTTTAATTAAAAATTTGTATTTAGTTTAAATTAAAAGTGAGAAATTCAATTTAAATATGGGCGTCGCTTAGCAACTTTTTTTTCGATAAATCCTGCGTCAAGAGCTTTTGCTTCGCACTCGCTTACAATTTACAAGCAGTTGTAAGCTTAACACTGATTTGAAAAAAAATGCAAAAACTTTTAAAAAATCCAACTCCCTCAAAATAGTAAGTGAAGCTATTGAAATTTATGCAGTTTTTTTTTTGTTCAAGTTTATTTTGTATATTTTTGTTGTTGCACATGTAAATGCGTTTTTCGTGCAGTTTGTTCATTTTTCGCAGCAACATGCCAAATCACACTTGCTATGAGTATATGGCCAAAATAAATTGGTATGAGTGAGTGTGTGTGTTTTTTCTGGGACCAGTTGGTGTCTGGGTGTCTCAGTATGTGTAATGAAAAGTGACAGCGACGGCTTGTAAGCAATCAAAAACAGAAAAGCGCGAAACACGCGCAATTTGAACGCCATACGCAAATTGAAAGAACTTGTTGCAAGTTTCTTGCTGTTCGTTTTTGTTTTTTTTTTATTATTGTTTTTTTTTTTTCCTGTCTGTGCTGGCCTGTTGCAAGTTGCCTTGTTGCCTGTTGCACGCACCGCAAAATTGAAAGGTTTGCACTTGCTTTGCGGTCAAAAACAAATACTACACAACGAGTGAGTCTGCATCGTGTGGTTACAACTATTGATTACAAGTTCGATGCAGCACGCCAAACTAGCCCAGCCAAGGCCCAGCTACATAGCGGGCAGAGCTCTCACATTACCAGGTTTGACGACGGACGCAGGCGCAGCAGCAGCGGCAGAGTTAGACCGATGCGGGTGTACTTGTTCACAGACGCAGTCTCAGTTTGTGGCTCAGACTCCTTGCGCGACGACAGCGCGCAGACAGGCTCTCCAATAACAGCAACAACAGCAGCAACTACGAGGGCAGACTGAAAAGTACTTGGCCTATTATAGAACAAAATGATGTACTCCAATTATTTATGGAATATTTATACATAATAACATCAATTGAAGGAAATCGGCAAGTTTGGAAGAATATAATTGTCATAGCTGGGCAACCAATTGCTAGAAAGCGCTCCAGCTGACTAACAATTGCTGCTAATGTTCTTTCTTGGCTAAGCCAATTACTTTTCAGCCTGCCCTCGCACAACAAGAGTCAGAGAGTGCCTGACTTGGGCTGGTGTAATTAATGCGGGAGCTGTGCGGCCAACGCTGACATTTTGAGAAATTTATTGCTCCAAGTGGATTTATAGTCTGCGACATTTTATAGTTTTACTTGCGGTTGGCGCTGGCAGTGGCGTTGACGTCTGCGTCAGCGTATTTGTTGTTGTCCTCCGCAGTTAGCGTCAGTGCAGCAGATCAATTGCAGCTGATGTTGCCAAGTTGCCATGTTGCCAGCAACATGTTGCTGCTGTGGGAAAATATCATTACCTCCAGTTGATGCTTTTTACATACAGTAAGACCTAAGCAAAGCAAATTCTTAAGGGCGTGAATAGTATTTTTATGAAAAGTAAAAAATTTCCCAATTAAAATTAAATTATGCAAAATTTTATTTAGATTTAATAGTAAGATTTAGTTACTGTCGTTTTGACACTATAAATTTTTAGTTTCTGATATAAAAATCTTAAATCGACAAAATAAGAGACCGTTAGAGGAAAGGAATAATGTACATATGTACTGAGATTAAGACAACTGCAAGAACTTCTTTTTACAATAACACCGTTTTTATTAAGAACTTGTGAGCTAAAGAATTGTTAACAGACAATTACTGTTTTAACATTCGCTCAAGAGTTGTTTCACTGTATGAATATACTCGTTGTACCTATGTATATACTTTCGTGTTGCACTTGTGTTGACTGTAATTTAGTAGATGCAACATCAACAACCCCTTTATAATGCGCATCATGTGTGTGCGCACGCTCATATATAATTTGGCTACCCGATAATGATCGGCCTTTGGCATAATAAATTTACAAAAATACCGCAAGTTGATCTGGGTGTTGTTGCAACCTCTGTGGTTGTTGTTGTTGTTCCTGTTGTTGGCAGTTGCTTTTGGTAATTTGTGTGGCTGAGCTTCTTAAGCATTTTTAAACATTTTTTTTTTGAGTTATGTTTTGTTGTGTGTTGGCGGTGTTGGCGTTAAGACCTGGTACGCCAGTCTGTACTGACCAATGCCAAAAAATATGCTTAAGGTATCTGCAGTTTGCAATCTATATTAATTTTTATATGGTTTACACATATACTTATACGGCTACAGAGATACTTGCAGCACGTCACGCTGCACTTTCATAAATGCCAAAAATTTCACCTGCTTTCACAAAGATGATTAAAAATAAATATGCAGCAAAAGCGAGCGCAATTCTTGCCAGGGATTTTGCCCGCTTGCGATGATATACACGATAATTTCGACCTGATAATGTGACGGACAGGCGAATGGCAATGGGTCTCTCTCTACCTCTGTCTGTCTGTCTGTTGGTCTGTTTGTCTTTATGACCCAGATCGACTCTACGCCCGCTCTGCGGCCGCCCTCAGATGATGCGTGAGTGTTGAGCCAAAAATCGTTTAAGGCTAATTGCAAAGATCGCTTTCAGTTGATAAGAGCAGCGTCAGTCGCCAGTCAGCAAAAAGGGTAAGGGTATAAGCTTTGAACATCAAAGCCTCTTGGCGTTGTTGACCTAAAACCTTAACTTGGCCAAGACAGCGTCTAAGTCTTAGCATTTGAGCCCGCTAAATAAATAAACATACGAGACGCAGCATAGTTAATGATGATTGCTGCCCCCTAAAGGTTAAAATTATATAATTTTCGAGCCACGAGTCTTCTTTGTCTGTGCTCATCAGTTACTAGTCGCAGTAGTAGCAGTGATGGTAGTTGGTGTTATGGACAGGCGCTGGTCTCAGGTTCATTCTTGGGTTTCATTCATTTGACTAGCTTATATCTTATAGACAGACACATATAATTAGCATGAAATGAAGATTTTTAGTTAAACATTTTTTTTAAAGGCATTTTAGTTTATATACACTTTCAATAGTGTAGGGTATTTTAGGTTTGTTGTCTGGTTTGTTATGCTTAAAGTAAGTAACACGGAAAGCTTACGCATTAAGATGTATTTGAAAGATTTTGCAAGTTCTGTTTTGAGAACGGCTTTTTAATTCCATTGACTATTTATTAACTCCTAAAATATACAAAAGTAAAAACTTGGAAGTACGAGTAGAAATTCATACACTTTTGCATTCTATGGTAGATCAAAATTAATATAGTTCAAGCAACTAATAATTAAGATCTTAAAATAAATAATTGTGAAAATAACAAAAATTGCGGCAGATTTAAATGACTAAAATTTAACAAATTGTTCTTTAAAGAGCTAGGGATACCTTTGAGCTCATCGACACAGTCAAGCCTTTTTACCTTTACCCCTTAGGAAACAATAATCTGAGGCGCACATAAAACTGTCTTACCGAAAGAGTATACAAGCTTCGGCGTTCTGCAGTCAATTTGCGTCGTCATTACAGTTTTATTTTTAGCTTGTGGCAACTTTTATGTTAATTTTTGGCATTCAGCAATTAAGCAGCAAATTGTTTGCCTCACTCTAGCTTAGCTAATTATTTTAAACATTTATTTAGTAGTAAAACAAAAAAAAAACCAAAGCAAAAAAAAAAGTCAAAAGTTTTGACAGCGCGCTACAGGAAGTGGGAGCTAAGTGAAAAATCACTTACAATCTCCGGTTCAGGCTCATTTTAACTTCATTAGCGAACAAAGCCAAGGCGCCAGTAGCATTCTATATGGACGACTAGTTGCTATATCAGTTATAGTAACAATGTTCGATTATGTTGCAATGGTTTAATTTAGCTGCAACAAAAAAAAAGAGCTTGCAACCAAACAAAAGCGCAATGTGCAGCAATGGCAGCAGATGACGACAGGATCGTTGTTGCAACAGCAGCAGCCACAGCAGCAACAAAAACAACAAATGTGTCTGTATATTGCAGCTAAATTGACTTGGATCACGCGATCAGGCCAGGGCCAAGACAAAGGCGAAGCCGATGCCGCAGCCGAAGCTACTGCCTTTGTGGCAAACGGAAGTATGCTAAGCAACTTGTTGCTGCAACTGCAGTGTGGAAGCAAAGGTGTATATTGCAAAAATAATTACATTTGATTGTAAAAGGCTAGCTGCAGCTACTTTATGCCTCGAACAAGACGAGCACCAACCAACTCACAGGCTGAACTGCCAAAGAAAAATGTGCAACATGATTGCAGTTTACAGCGGTAGCTGGGCCACAACAACATATGTAGCATAGACTCAGGCCTAAAGCTGCAACTGCAACAAAGGCAACACCAGCAGCAACAAAAAAAAAAAAAACCCACAGATAAAATGCATTTACAATTGAATTTGAATGTAATTTTATTTAAGCTGCGGTCAGTTGTTATATGTATCTGTTATATATGTAAGAGTATCTGCTCCTGTGCACAAGGCGGGCAAAATGAATTTGCAGCAAAGTACTAGCAGGAAATTGCCATTATCTGGCATTATCCACTTGTGGCAAGGTAACGCGCTGGCGGTGTAGGTTATGTTCAATGCTGGCCTTGCAACAATTGCAGCTATTACAACAGCAACAACAGACAGTAGCTCTATATATGTATACATATTAACAACTACAGCAACCAGCTATTTATTTAAAGGGTCAGTTACATGTGCACACTTAATTAATAGCCAGCTAGAAAACACATAAATAAAGACAGCAGCAAATGCAATTACAATTAGCATATCGTTAGCTATTTAGTCTGATTTTGTTGGCTAACAAGAACGACAACAATAAATGGATGGGTCGTTCTTGACGAAACCGAATGATGTATAGGAGCGGGTGTGCATATGAAGGATATGGTAATGTTTTTGTAACTTAGTTTTCACTAAGATTTTAAAAAGGAAGGCTATTATGGACTTTAACGCATTCTTCTCAATCAATGTTAAAATTGACAAGCAGAGCATTTTTGTTAGATAGGGATCTGAAACTTGGGTTAGACTCTTCTTATAATTGCAATAAAAAAATTTTTCACACATCGAACAATTATATCGTATAGTTGCCATAAGAACTAGGATTTCTGTACGGGCAACTTTTCTAATTTTATGACATCATGATAAAAATTTTTAGTTTTTCGTAGGTATATATCATTTAGCTGCCACAGGAACTAGCAGTCAAAAATATATAGAGCCTTCGTACGGGCAACTTTTTTATTTTTTCAACGAAGCTTACTAGTTTGCTATTTTACCATATTCTGGATTTGGAAAAGCTTGATCGATACAAACTGCTCGAAAGTAGCGACTAACTGGTCGCCTTCCTTCAAGGTTGATGCTTAATATTAGCGGGTCTGCGTGGCCCAGAGCTCAACAAGAAACGTCTTTCATTTTATTTGTCAAGCTCTGTCGTATTTTCACCAAGATAAAGAAGTGACAATAATCTACCCACCGTGCGTCAATATTTTGTGGATTGTAGCTGACGTGGTGTGCCAGCTATTTGTTTGTATATAAACTTTGGCAGTTTTTCACAAAGTTCTGGAAATTTATTAATATTAATTTCATATTCGCAAGAAATCGTAATTAAAATTACTTGAAAATTTCTTAGAAGATCTATGCTTGAAGACACAAGCTTTTTTTCAAACTTTTTTTTATACACTTTAAGGTAAGCCATTCTTCATGTTTTTTGTTTAAAGTGAAATCCAAGAACTAAGGAAACGGACAATATTTTTTTATTTTACTTTTAATAAACTTATATTTTTCTCTTAATAACAGTGTCGCGTATTTCTGCTGATATCCAATTGAAAATTGATTTAGTGTTTCGAATATTTTTAATCTAAATGTCAAAAATTTCAGCATGACAATACTCTGTACAATACTCAATCAAAGAATATTGGTAGAAATGGGGGAAAAAGCGTAAAAACCTTGTCATCGTTTTTTTATATATGTATGTTTTATATATATGTAGACATTAAGCTACAAGATTGCATCCCCGAAATCCCAGAAAATCACATCACTAATACAAGATTATGATTTTTCAACGAACCATGAAAATAGCAGTAGTGTATAAACAGACTTTCCGGCTTTCGAACTTTTATGGTTCTAAGTAGGCTTTGCTTAAGTCTTCTGGCATGAAATTTGGATTTGGAGCCATTGCGTAAAGCAAAAGAGAACAAATTTTCCACCCATTCGTTCGATTTGTAAAATATTTACCCATAGACAGTAGTTGTAATCCATTTATTAAATAATAATCACATACGTTCAATTGGTGTCTAATTTGGAATTGGTTTTAATAGGAAAAAAAAAAACAATTCGTAGCGCCAAAATTACAGTTATCAATTTAATTACAGTGCGCCAAGTCGCAGCCGCAGTCGTAGTCAAAGTCGTGTCGCAGTCGAGCTCAAACGCGCAACTCGAAGCCGGGCGCATGCTCAATTACACACAGCTTGTGTATGTCTTATGTGTGTGAGCGTATGTTTAAGTCTACTTGTCTCTATATTTGAAATCAATTAAGCAAAAGCTTTCAATTGCTGAGAGCTTTTTTTTTGCGCTACCAATTAAAAACGCGTCACAGGCAAAACAAAAAAATATTGCACACACACTAACAAACATTAGACGTCATTGCAGCGATGGAGGCGTGCCAATAGCCATGCACAATCGTACCACTAATACACTCAAATATATTGCCGCAGCAACAACAACAACAACAGCTGTGCAACAGCAGCCAAAGCTGGATTTTTTTGTTTTGTTGCCTCTGTTCGTTCAAAAGCTTTGCTATTGTTGTTGTCGTTGTAGTTCAGTTAAAGTCATCGTTGGTGTTTTTTTTGTTGTTGGATAAACTCTCCTCAAGTGCTGCTTGCTCATTGGTCGCCATTGCGCGTACTTAAAACTGTTTAATGCTTTGCGTGGGCGTATAAAAACGCTTTGAATATTGTCGCTTTTGTATACATCAGCTTTTGTATGCATATATATGCTACTTCATTTTGTTAATGTTTTGCCCTTTGTTTTCATTGCAAATGGCGTCATTTTTACTAACCATATTTTTAGCTTATACTCTATTTAAAATTTTTTAAAAGTATCTTAAAGTTTCAAGCAAAAGTAAATAAGTAGGGGGTAACAGCAGAAAACAAATCTTTTATAAATACATTTATTTCAATAATTTATAAAAGATTTTGTCAGTTTCAACGAAAGGTTTAAAAAGTTACGCTGCAATTTTTGCACCGTCCTTTTTACTTTTTTTTGTCTTATTGGATTTTTATTTACGCCTACATCTGCAGATCTTAGGTGCCATAACGTCATAGGGTTAGGAGTTATTGTAAGCCTTCATAGCTTCTGTATTATCTGTAGCGTCACAAATCATTATCAATTACTCATTATATGTAGGTTTGGTCTTATTTGAATTATTTTCGTTCTTGTTTTTAGTTTGAAATTAAATAATACTGAAATTAGAAATTGTTATTTTTCCGAAGACATTTCATCCTTACCTGAGATTGTTTGGTCATGCTATGGGCTTATTTTAATAATATTTGATCTAATTTAAGATTTTTAATTAATCTTAATCGGTATTTTAAGATTTTTTTTTTAATTCAAGTGTTTTTATTATTTCAGCAGATATCGGTCTTATTTCAAATATTTTTCAATTAATACTTTAATTTTGTATCTTATTTTTTTATCATTGTTTTTATTATTGTAATTCAAGATTCTTTTCATTTGACGATTTTTTTGTGCCTTATTTGAAATATTTTGTTTTGATTGCTTTAAATATAGTTAAAGAGTTCACCTATCGTGCTTGAGTCGCTTCTTCTTCATACTTATTTTCTTGCTATATATTTTTTAAATTTATAGTGTAAGGTTATCTGAACATTGTTGTGCCCCTTTAATAAATAAATTGTGTGTGTAAAATGGTTTTTCTCAGTGTACCTTATATTTCATTAACTTCACAATGGCTTCGTTTTAACTGCACTGGACGGTCTAGTCAGAAACTCGAAAATAGTTTTATGCAAATAAGGAAGCTATTTTTAACTATTTCCAGTTTGTCAGCCACGTTTATGATGCATATTTGTGTTGCCAAGTGTGCTAAAATTTGTCACATGACAGCATATGATACAAAACATAAAGAGTATTTCAAAGTCGATATTTCCCCAACTTTGGTGCCTACTGTGGCTTGTTGGTTGACTAGCTAGTTGTTGTTGTTGAACTCCTTACAGGCAGTTTGTCAGTGAGTCAGTCAGCTAGTTACTTAGCCATTATCAATGCGTATCACGTAAAGGTTTATGATGGCGTTCGTTGATTCGATTTTTTTTTTCTTTTTGCGTTTTGCCTCAAGTGTCTGTGTTCAATGGACTTGAAGTTCTGCTGATTAATGTGTTTAGTTAATGCTGTCATTGCGGCTACTCTATAAAATCTGTCTCGAACTAAGAAACATTTGTTCAAATAAAGTTAAGGCGCCTGTGTGTAAAAAAGAATATAGCAAAAAGTTCTACCAAATAAGCCCAACAGCAGTCGGAGCTAATAAAAGGCTAAGTTCCCAAGTTCCATCCATGCCAGGTTCCAGTCGCTGTGCGACGCTTTGTGTGGGCAGCGCGACAACAAACACAACATAAACAACAACACACATACAATTTGTTTACATTTTAATTTCTGCAATTTTGTTTAGTTAGCCTTGCTTACGTTGTGCCCGTAGAGTCGCCATAAAACTCGCCCGGTAGCAGCCCCGTTTGGAGTACCCCGAGCCGGAGCTTATCGCAACGTTGCCGTCTGTAAAACTTCATCAAGTTTTGTATGTACTTCATTGTCTATGTGTGTGTGTAATAAGCGTGACAAATGTTAAGCAAACACACAAATACATACATAGTTTGGCGCATTGTTGCCGCCATCGCTGTGGACAGCGTTGTTTTTTTTTTTTTTCTGTACATACGCGTATATACATATATGTTTTGGTGGCTCTGCCCCCAACGTACACACATATTTTTATACCCTGTACGCATATATAGGGTCATGGGTATTATGGATTTGTGCAATATGGTGTGTCAGAGTATTGCTGGTTGATGTCAATGTCTATATGAATAGCCAAATTTCTAGAGAACAAAAATTTAAGAAAACATGTGAACCTAATAAATAAAACCCAGTGGCTATAATTTCAAAGTAACGCCGGTAAATCTGTCACAAATACCATATATTTTCGGGAAACTTTTGTGCAGGGTATTACACAGTCGTTCAACGCCGCAACTCTTTTACATATTTTAAAATTTCAAGCCCAGCTACGTTGCATTTTAATCGTATTTTTTTCTTGCTGCTGCTGCTGTTATTGTTGTTTTTGTTGATTTCACGCTTTTGTCACTTTCATTGTTTTATTTGGTGTTAAATCTGTTGTCATAATTACGATCGTAGCTAAAATATGACAATGAATCATATTTCATGGCGTTGCACATTTTCTTGCTTTTATTAAAAACATTTATTTATATATATACTATATATTTTTTTTTTTTTGTGTAGCACTTGCGATGTCAGCAAAACTGTCTACAGCATATTATATTTAAATTTATTTTTATTTCAATTATTATAATAATAAATGAGCGCCATTTAATGCGCGTTTCCTCATTTATTGTTTAATGTAATTAAGCATGGGTTCTCTTGAGACATTTTGTGCTTAAATTGCATTATTTTGCATTAATTGTGGTCGCCATGTTAAACATAATACTTTTAAAGTAGACAAAGCATCTGTGGTTATAATTCATGCCAAAAAATACAATGAAAAGATGTTCTGGTTAATAGACATTTGCTTACAAGCATGTTTTGCTGTTTTGGCCCCGTGTCGAACCAGCGCCAGAAGAACCCAAAAACCCAGACGGCTACTGAAATTAAGCAAAAACATAATGCTCATAACATGATTAAACTTTTTAAAACATATTTTTAAATTAATTCGACATATTTTTAAATTAATTCAACATATTTTTAAATAAAGTTATCGAACGATGTTATAAAATAAGCTTAATCGACATTTTAAATTTGAGGTTCATAAATTTCCCACATTTGCTTAAAGTAATGAATTAATTGCAAAATAGTTAAATAATGCGTTGTTTTTGTTAAAAAAAAACATTTGCCTAAAAAATTCCATTCAAAAGCATAAAAGACGTAATTTGGGATATTTTACAGTACAATATATATTTTCTGATCTGCAACTGCAAAAAATTGCAACTTCGATTTTATTTTTAACAGAATACAATTTTGTCGTTTATTCATAAACAGCAGTTTAGTTTTTTTTTTGCTTAATATAAAAGCACTAAATATTACCAAAAATAGCATAAAATATGGTCACCCTAGTAGATATTAAGGCTTTCTACACTACATATATCGTTTGTTAAAACGCCCTGCTTTTCGCAGTCAAGCGCCTTGGCTGGGCTTTCATATATTAAAATATTTTCACTTATTTTTAGTGAAATTGAAGTCCTTGGAAATACATATTTTAAATTTTTTAATGTCAATTGGTTTTTAATTTTGCCGCTTTATAATTTGTTTATGATAATTTTTGCACTATTGGCTGTAGAAATATTAATTTTCAATCATTTTTAGTGAGGTGATCTATGTATAGATAGGGAAATCTTAGATTTCTTAAATTTTTTTTAATAGTAACTTTTTATGCTTATCTATCTTGGTAAATTTATTAAAATTTGAATTTTTCATTTTTGAAATTATTTCCCGAAATTTTTTCCCTAGCTTGTCTTCTAGCACTAAGAGTTTATAAAATTTTTACTATTTCGAATAGTAAATATAATATTTAAATTTATTTTGTATTTTAAATAGTGACTATTTTTTTGTTCAATAGATTTCCTTTTTAGAAAATGTATTTCTTTTATTTTAATCACATAGTGTGACTTGAGCGTAAAATTTTAAGTTGCATTTTACCTCTTGAGAATTTTTTCTTTAGTTGATAGCGTGGTGGCCATTTTGAAATTGTCGGAAATATAGAAAAATATGCGCTTTGAAATTCTTGGTGTTGACAATGAAGTACAAAAAAAAATAAAATTGTAAACTTTATGCTAAGCAGTTAACACCGCAATGTCGACATACATAATACTATATAATTAACACTTCATTTAGCGCCATTTTGTAACAACTTTTACCATACCTCGCGGTCATTATGTAATTTTTTTTCGCGAATTTTTTTTTTTTTTGTGTTCATATATAAAATAACCAGAAAAAAGTAATTCTCGGTCATAAATCAAAAATCTTTGCCAGCCAACGAGCTGAGCCGACAGCCTTTTGGCTCTTTTGCGTGCTAACAAGGCCCACATCCAGAAGAACCTTGGCCAGCACTGACTGGCGTGAAAATTTATGTTTTTTTCCAGCTCAATGTCTTTTGTACAATATAAAAGCAATGCTGAGATTTTTTTATCTTTTTATTTAAACAGAATTTTGTAATTGCGCAGTGTCGCGCAGGGGGCGTGGCGGGGGAAGTATGAAAAACTTTTTCGCATAGTTGTCAGCGCTTCGCTGTTTAATTACCCTAATTAAGAATATTAATTGCTCTGGCTTGGCTTGGGGGTAGTGACTGTTGTTGGCGACTCAGTTGAGTTTTGGTTAGGGTGCCATTGTATTATGGTAGGCTGTTAGTTAGTCATGAACCTAGCAGGTTCAAAAGTTCGTGCAGCAAAAGTTTCAATAAACAAAAAGGTTTGTTCTTTTTTTTTTTTAACAACAGGCCAACTTGGATCAGGACACAGACAAATAGGGCATGGAGTGTGTTCTAGTAACTACTGCACTAAATAGTGTATATACAATACATGTATGAAATATGACATTACGAACAAAGTTTTTGCATTTTAATTTAACTTTTGTGGCCAAATGAATATGCAAATGGCAAATGGCTAAAATGCTAAATGATATACATACATATGTCTAGTTTGCTTTTCCAAATCGAAAAAGTTAATACGCTTGGGCATAATATTAAGTATACGCAAATAAATGGTAGTAAAGTGCTTTAAGTGGTCTATTTTTAAAGCAAAGAAGTACGCAGACAATATGGAACACGCACTCCATTAAACCGCAGTGACGTCAACATGTGCGGAAACAACAAAAAAGACTAAGAGGACGGCAAGGATGATATGGAAGCTAACTGGCACAGGTGTCCATGTCGCTGCACATCAACACCAAAGGCAGACAGACTACCAAAGAGCCATGGCTGAAGCTTCCACTGCGTTGGCATGTCCGCAAATACTCTCTCTCTCTCTCCAGTGTATGATATTATGGACTTTTCATGCAGTTTGAAACTACAAGTAGTCACTATTTGGGAATATGTACTAACTTTTGGCATGTGGCATATACGTTAAGTATGGCACACTTCTCAAAATTTGCTAATACTTTTTTATTTATATTTCATTCAGCTGTATATAAATAAGCATTCAAACTTGTGCTGTCCTTAAAAAAAATTAGTATTTTAATGAAGTGAAGAAAACTTGTATATAACTTTAGCATTTTAGCTAAATTTATTTGTTTACTTTAATTGAAAGAGATTTTTTAACTAATTGCGATCAATTTTAAAAAAACATTCTTAAGAAAGACGATTTCTTGCAGTGAATTTACGAGGGGTTTCGGTAGATATAGGTATGGTTTTTATTTATTTTTTTTTACGTATTGGAGCAAATGTAAGTTTTAATTGATTTACTCTGCCATGTGACGATATTTGAATTTAAAACTGAATGCCATCAAAAATCCTACAACCCCCCATGGTAAGATTCTTAATCCGCCACGGACTAAAACGTTCTAGTTTTTTAAAGCTCTGATTATGGATAAAGCTGGCCATTCGTACAAAAATTCGTAATATATCCCCAATTAATTTAAAAGTAAATAAAACTGTGTGTATTTTAGACATATTATTGCCACGTTAGTGTATTTTAACGTCCGAGCGTTCCACTTAGCCCTGCAGCACCTTTTTTACACTTTCGTTTTATAGACTACTACTGGGGAAGAGGGAGTTGAGTTGCATAACTGCTGGTTTGGCCATGCCATGTTGCCGGGTTCTTTTCATTTTCTCAACACGTAAAGTAAACACGTGACCAAGCGACGGCCCAGTTCCAAGCAGTTGTAGGCGCAAATTACCAAACAGTTGTGGATATCAAGGCCCCCTTCCCGCAAACACTCACACTTGAACGTACTCGTAACAACAGGACATACATAAACTTGCGCTTATATCCTGCCCCAGACACAGACACAGATATAGCTACGGAGACACGAAGCCCCAAAGCCAAGCCAGCTAACTGAAGCGTACCCCGTACAAGCTGCTGTTGTAGTCGGTGTATCTGTGTGTGTCCTGGTACACAATATTCATATATCACAAGGATAAGCGCATTGCAGCAAACGTCCTTCTAGACGCGTTGATGGTGTATTGTCCTACTACTCCTGCTCGTTATTGTCGTCGGTGGCGTGGTGCTGATGTTGGACACGTCGACAGTTTCCAGTTGGTAGCAGTCATCGTTGCTGTTGTTGTTGTTGCAGAAATATTGGCAACAAAGTTCAAGTCAAGTTGCACTTCATGTGTGTAAGTTTTAATTATTTGCTGGCGCCATACAGAATGGCAAAAGCGAAGATGCCAAAGGCTTTGCGCGGCCAAGCGTTGCTAAGTAGCAAAGCTGGCAAGGCTTAGACATCGTCATTCATTGATTTCGCTCTGTTTGCTTTGACCGACTGGCCAACGGTCAAGGCAAATGCTAGCGTTCCTCTAACCCTGAGCGTTTCTATGTCATGCGACGATATCTAGCACTGGTCTATCTCACGGTGGCGTCATAAACTGGCGCGCCATAAAATTTGCTGGCAGTGGCAATAAAAATTCCCGAATGGACACACAAAAACCAGCAGGAGTACCAAAAACTGCAATGCCAATAATGCAAGTGCCAGAATTTTGTGAGGCTTGGGAATTTTCATTTTGTGACCAAACTCAAACGCATAAAACTAACGCAGCGTAAACGTTTTTTTTCGCATAGTTTTTGGTCTTGTTGTTGTCGTTGTTGTTTTTGTTAGGGCCATTGGTATTTTCTGGCAACGCTAGCAAAAATTTATCTTATTTATTTGCTGAGTGTAAGCCAAGTGCAGAATTTTGATGCTTGACTGATTGACAGAATTTATGTATGTGCAGTGACAGCAAAGTGCAAAGTGAACGCTGACAATTGGCAGTGCTGCCAACTTGATTTATACATACACATAGCTTGCAGTCCAATCAGCTGTTAGTGCGCCGCCGTCTTTAAAAACAGAAGCTTAAGCAACAACACAAAAAAAGAAAAAAATACACACAATAGTATTTCCTGTCATGATACATACATTTGTATATTAAGAAATTGAGTGCAAACTACTAATAACTTAACTTAATTCTAGTTAAATTTTTACAATGGCATTACTTGACAACGTAAGTTTTCAGCAAACAAATAAAACTTTGCTTATTTCTCTTTCATTGCAGACCACACGCTCGCGTCACAGCATTTTCAAAGACCCCAAGCCGTGCCGGTTCTTCGAAAGCATTGTTGTTGATAACACGCCCACACAAAAACTTGACCTAATGACGATGGCCGAAGGTACCGACCCCATGGGGCATCACCATGCTGGCACCCATAATCATCATCATCACCACCACCACCATCATCCGCATCAGCGTCATCACACAGCGCAGCCGCTGCCGCCGCCAGCGCCGCAGCAGTATGCGCCGTACGGGCAGCTACAGTATCCGCTTCCACAGCATTTGCCATTGGCTCTAAGCTTACATCAGCAGGCAGCTGCGGCTGCGGCAGCAGCGGTCGCCTCCGCCGAGCAGCACAACAACAATCAGCCGTTTGTTGCCAATAATAATATGCCGTGGAAGCAGCGCAAGCGCAAGCGTTTGTCCGCCGTGCTTGACAAGCTGCATCATCACAACAACAATAACAACAACAATAACAGCAGCAGCAGTAATAACAACAACAACAACAATGGCGTCACCTGCAAGACAGAGCCCATGGATATGGAGGATGAGGAGGATGAAGAGGCGGGAGCTGATGAGGAAGGCGCAGCTAGCGAGGAGCATGCAAATACGCTTTGCAACAACGAGGCTAATTACATAAAAAGCGAATCGGCAGAGCTTCTAGACAATGCCGCAACTGCACAAGCTGCTAGCAAACGCTGCACTCCAAGTGGTGCACGCTCCAGCACCAGCGGCGATGAAGAAGCCGAGGCAGAGCTCTCCGCCGAGGAGCTATCACACTGTGACAATGACAGTCCACGCATTAGCATGAGCCCCTTGCAGCTCATGTCACATGATGGTGTGGCTGTTGCACCAACGTCTGGCAACGCTGCCAAAGACAATCCGCTACATGTGGATATCAAGACTGAGCACTTGGCTAGCCCCTATGATCGCTATTTTCACATACCATCGCCACTGTTTGGCTACTATCTGCACACCAAGTACTTGAACGAAGTGTTTCGCCGTCGCCACGATCTCTATCCCTCACCGCTACAACATACGCCATCCTCAATGGCATCATCGCAGTCTGAGGAAAACTCACCCACGAATCCGCAAAGCAAAACAGCTGCTGCTTATATGCAACCAGCAATGGCCAGCTCTTCGCCACCGCCCTCAGTAGCTTCGGCTTTGCCGTCGCCGCCGCGAAGTGAATCTTCGGTGACTACAGCGCAGACTTCGCGCAACAGCCCGGCGCAAGGCAAGAAATCCTCTACAGGCAAATCCATGGCTCCACCACAAGATCTACCCTTAGATCTAAGCGTGCGCAACGACGGTATGACAAATGTGCTACATCCTAGCGAGTCAAGCGCTGCCAAGCCCAAGAAGTACAAATCCCCCTCGCCACTGCCAGCTACCACAGCCACCATGATGTTGCCACCACCAACAAGCATGCATCAGTCGATCACATTGAGTGCGGCAAGCAGCATGGAAAGCATGAATGCATTGTCACCAGCATCGAGCACACACTCCAGCACCTCGTTGACCAGCACGACGCCCACATCGACAACATCCATGTCACCCTATGCCATGACAGCGGCTGCTGCTCATGCGGCTGCTGCTGCCGCAGCTGCGGCCATGATCAAGCTCGAGATGCCAATGCACCCGCTGCACCAGCATGTGCCCACCACCACTGTGGGCGTGCCTGTCATTAAAGGCGATGTGGCTTCACCCACCACCAAGGAGACCGTAGCTTGGCGCTACAACTTGGACGTTTCGCCAGTGGTTGAGGAAATGCCACCCGGCTCGGATGTGGCCTATGTTTGCCCCACCTGCGGACAGATGTTCTCACTGCACGATCGCCTGGCCAAGCACATGGCCTCGCGCCACAAGTCGCGCAATCCTGCCAACGATATAGCCAAAGCGTATTCCTGCGATGTCTGTCATCGCTCGTTTGCCCGCTCCGACATGCTCACACGTCATATGCGACTGCACACTGGCGTTAAGCCGTACACGTGCAAGGTCTGTGGCCAGGTCTTCTCGCGCTCCGACCATCTTTCTACGCATCAGCGCACGCACACCGGCGAGAAGCCCTACAAGTGCCCACAGTGCCCGTATGCGGCATGCCGCCGTGATATGATAACGCGGCACATGCGCACACACACGCGCTATGAGTCGCGTGGCCGTGAGGGACGGGATGGCAACGCTAGTATGGGGCACGAGCCAAAGTCGCCGCTGCCGCTGTTGGATATGAAAATGAATCTGCCGATGTTGCTGCAAAATGATGAACTAATGAACAACAATTCGCCCATGAATTTGGGTGGACCCATGCCCATTGTGGTAAAGACAGAGAGTGCCTAACGGTATCTCTACGCTGCTGCAACGCAGTTCATGACATTCTGAGAGAGAGAGAGAGTGCAAGTGCGGAAAGTGAATTACTAAAGAGAACCAATGAGATTTGCTTATATACTAATTCAAAGTGAAGCTATGTAGCGAGGCGTCATTATTTAAGTGAGAGGAAGAGAATGCTTTTGGGGTGGCCAAGCCTAAAGCCGTATCGTAGTTTAGTTGGCAACACTGGAAATCTCTGTGCGAAGACTGAGAACCTAATTACTACCTATATTTAATTGAATAGGTTAATAACATTTTTAGATTTTTTACATAAATAATTTTAAATATAATTTTAACTCATTCTTGAAAAAAAATACAGACACACGCACACACACATTCACACACACAAATACACAACAAACTCAGACCACCCAACGTATTAGACGTACTAGTTATAATAGTTAGGATACAAGAGCAGCAGGTGCAGTCCCGACTTAAGTAGTTTTTAGGTCTTAGTGCTAAGAGTAAGTAGAAGTATTTCTGGCGGAGTTGTAGAGTGTAGTTGTAGGCCCAGGAAGCTTACATACATATAATACAGCTAGCAATTCCATGTTCCACATTTAAGTTTATAGGCCAGGAGAGTAGCGGCCACTGCGGCAGCCATCGGGTTGTTGCACTATGACGTAGCACAGATTATGGTTGTGCGCATTTGCGGCATTTTAGAACCTAAGCATTTTTTGTTAGGCACTCAGAGCTAATGCTGAAATTAATCAATTTAAAATTTAATTTAACTTAATTTTATTTACTAAATTGTTTTAATAATGATTGTAAGCAAAGCGGACAAACCACAAACACACAAATAAGTACATTAACTTAATTTATTTTACTTTAGTTTATTTACTTTTTAATAGCAGCAAAATGCACATTTACAATTAATGATAGCACATAAAAGACAAACAAAATTTGTATTAATATAATTTAATTTAATTTTAAAAATTACAAACACATAAATTATAATTTAAAGAAAAAGACAAAGAATTCTCCCAAGGGCACAAAAAATAATTTCGTACGATAATGTAAAATTTAAATTCAAATTTTCCTTGATTTTTTGTTTAACAAAAATAATTTTGTACAATTTTTAATTTTAATGCATTTCGTTTTTGCAAATTTTTTGTTCATTAAATGAAATAAAATCTTATATTCTTTAGTTTAATTTATAACTATTATAACGAAAAAAAAAAAATTGTATCGTATTATCGTACAAGTTTTTGAGACACATTTTTAGCCAGTCGTTGAATTTGAAAAAAAGTTGAAAATGCAAAAGTTCGTTGAAAATCGTTCAAATTTCACAATTATTTTCAAAACTATTTTCGCTGTTCAAATTTATTTGTTCAACATTTGTTTTCAAGTTGAATTTTTGTTATTTATTATGCTTCGGATCTATTAAATTATTAATTTTAATAATTATAAATTAAATAAATTATTAATTTATGTTATAGTTGGTTATGATTAGTTTTTAGTAAAAGTTTTTGATAAAAATAATAAAAAAAAGACAAAAGAAATTTCGTCAATAAAATTCACACAAAAATTAAGTCAAGCTTTTATTATCGGTTTTCTTTTATTATTATTTAAGATTTACATTTCTTAAAACTTAGCTTAAAGGATGTTAGGCAAAATCATGGCACCGGAAACTGGCTTACAAGCTTTTAGGCAATTGAAAGAGCTTACAAGGAACAAGCATGCACACACACAAACACATATACGCTCCAACCCACATGCACACACTTTATGGACGGCGGCTAAATTGCAGTCTGGCACGCAGCAGACAGGCTAAAACCCCTTTCGGCCCTCCCTCGTATCCTCTTGTTCACCATTCCGGCTGAACAAAAGTATTTCGAAAGTTTTTCCCACGCTTGCGGGCACTTGTGGGGGTGGACTGTGACGACTACGTCTACATTTTGGACGACTCGAGGAGTCGTTGATGCCGCTACACGAAAATTTCTTGGCTCTTAATGGCCTTCTGGCACGACAGCGTCATGCAAATGCTACGTGTGGGCGGCTGGCGCTTGCTGTGTGGGTGTCCCAACAGATGGGGCGGGATGGGCTAAGTGGCATGAACACCATTGCGACTGCTGCAATGCAGTTCGGTGCTAATGTTTGACCTTGTTTTGCAATGACTAAATTAATTCCTTAATAAGCGCAAGTGGCGAGTGCAGCGGGGCGCCAAAGGCCAACACGAGTAGCAGACATGGGGACGATGACGCGACTGTCCCCCAAGTTTACTTTGTTGTGGCGCACAATTTATCATACCAAATACTCTTTATGCATTAAACAGTCTTTTAGTTTGGTCCAGCAGTTTGTAAAGCATCAGAGAAGCGTTCAAATGGACTTTGTCAGCCTAAGGGAAAGGTCAAAGAAATTACAAGCAAGAAGCACGAACCCAAGAGCTTAAAATTGAACAAGACTTATTATAGTTGATAATAAATATCAGCATTTGCGACCCATTTGTCCATTTTTGTTATGAGAAAAGGTGGCTCTGCCCCTCCTCGTTTTTAATTTTTTGTTTCCTTGTTATGTAATGCAATATAATCTGATGGTGTATTTTTTCTCTTTTAGAATTTTAAAATTTTTTATGTATGTTTTTTCCGCTTGCAATACGGATTTTGCATTTTCCACAAAAACTTTCAAAAATTGTCCGCTAGAGGGTGTATGAGAGAATAAGTCAAAACATAAAACCACCTCCTTTAATGCATAAAATATTTTTAATAAAAGAGCATGTCATGAGTCTCTATTTTTTGCTTAGGAACAAAGTAGCGTCACTAAAACCACTGTAACTTGCAGAGTAAATATCGGATTGTTACGAAATTTTCGCAGGTATCTCTTGAAAGCTGGTACTATCTATATAAAAATGTGGATACAGCGCTTATGACACCTTCTAAATATCTACCTACGGTCTATATTAAAAACGATGGAAGGTGGAGTGGTCTATCTTACTAATCTAAAGCAGAAATCTGGTCTCAGTTCTTTTTCAACATTACTCCATATGAGTATGGTCAATTAATCAGTCTTATGCTAACTCCTTTTGGTCAATGAAAAATATTTGGTTTTTTGACTTATATCTTGCATACTTTTGCTCATTCTATGAAGAAAAAAGTCACGCTTTTGTAGACCAGTGTGGAAAAACTTGTATCACTGCCGGTATTGGTTTCACAGTTATCAGCTCCAATCGCTTCCAATAGCCTTTTTTTTTGGCGATAAATAAAAAGAACCCTAATCTGAAGCGTAGTGAAGAAAATAAGTTAGCCGAATCTAATTAATCGTTCCTAGGCTCATTGAGTAAGGATGTGAAAAGTTGTTGAGGAGGCCAGAAAAAAATACTGATCAATACAAATTTGTATAATAATTTTTATTTTATGCATCATTATAAATCGAACGTATCGAATCATTACTCCAACAAATATGATGAAAGAGCAGGCCTATTGACAGGCGGGATGGGGGGTGGGGTTTTTCTCGTGACCAAAGTCCTCTAAGAGGCAGGCCCGTAGAAAAAATAGTAATTTTTGGAAGTTTTTCCGAAAGTTTTTATAACTAGGAGGTCTCATAACATTTTTTTTTTGTGTTTTTTAATTATTTATTTTTCTTCTCAAAATTATGTTTTGTTTAACTTGCAAAATTGAAAATTCAAATTCGTTTGGTTTTTATTGCTGGATCCTACCCTTCTCTTGCAGGCCCTCTTAAAGAGTATCAAAAGTAGTCCATTGTGACGTAATCTCGTTGCTTTTCTCTTAATATTTTTTGAGGTAACTGTGACAGCTGTGCAATTAATGGACTGCTCCCCTTTTCCTTATGAGAATTTTGTGCCATTTTGTAATTAAGTAATGAAGAGTTTTTTTTTTGCTGGCCAAATTTAAGGCGGCCGAAAATTTCAAAGCAGCGTTAATTGACAGTCAGCCGGAATGCAGTGCATAAATCACAGACGCGTAAGTGGCCTAGACCAAAAGCAATGTGGACGTGTGGCATGTTGCACTTCATCAAGACCACAATGCAGCAAACTGTGGCACCTCAGCTGGCACACCACCACCGCCCGCAATATGCTGCACGCCAGTACTTTTTGTATGTGACTTATGGGCCTTGGCAACTGCAGTTTGTCAACTGGCTCGTTGACTGGCAACTGTAATACAGTTAGTATGCATTTTTTGGCCAGAATAATGCGTGCACTAGACGCGTCTCGTGTCGCATTGCATAATACGCCTTGGGCCACTCTCTCTCCACTCTTTGTCACTCTCCAGCAGAGGCAGTGCATCATTTTGGCCATACGCCGACAACGGCATCGCTGACACATTGGGCGGCACATTATTTGTAGCACCCGGATTTTTGCAGGCATAAATCTCTAAACAAGCGCGCGTGTCGCGCGTTTATTATCACTTCTGAGAGATGGAGAGAGCGAGGCAGCGAGCGGTAGCTGGCCAACTGCATTTTAGCCAACTTCTTTTGTCTTAGTGGTTTTGGCTTTTTGCGCGCAAAATTTATCGCCGTCATTTGTAATTGCAGCTCGAAAATTGAGTTTGAAGTTTACACAGCAAACGAGTATATAGTATATAGCCCATTCCCTCCTGGTTGAACTTTATTGTTTTCATCAGCATCATTCTTGTGCTAGATAGGCTTTGGAGCTAGTCCAAATGATTTTTGTGCAAAGATTTACTATGACCAAGGTGGCCCACAAACTAATCCTCATAAAGTTGGCTTTACAATGCGCTCGTAACATAGTTTTATGTTTGGATGGACATAGCCATAAATAGTAAACAATATAAATTTTAGGTATATAATATATACATATATTTTAATGGAATAAGCTGTTTGGCAGCGGAAGTTTGAAGTTGTTGTATTATAAGTATATTTCCGTCACACGGAAGTGCCTTAAAGAACCATTTTTTGATAAATATGCTTATAAATATAGGGTTAACTAATTAAAAGCATTCTAAACCTATTGCATTGTAAATTTATGCAGTTTATGCAAGAACTTAACTTTTTGACAAATTATAATAACTCAAGTATTTTATTATATAAATAAAACCTTTTCAACTAATGCTTCTAAGAAGTTTAAGATTTAAGCATTAAATGCTGCTTTATAAATATAAAAAATATGCCTAAAAGTAACATATTTTACAAGAACTCCATTTACTAATATGTAAAAAGTAAAAAAAATTATAAAATTTTTAAAACTAAAAAATAAAAAACAAATCAATTTTACTCAAATTGCTTAAAAGCATATTTTTATACCGCTTTTCCAATTTTAAAAATAAAAACTATTTATGCAAATAAAAAAAATTAAAAATTAATGCAAGTATCTTAAAAACAAAATTAATAACTTATTAATACATCAAAAGACTTTTCAATACTTAGCTTATTAAATTTGCCTTTTAGACTTAAGCTATAAAAATATTAAGACTTTTTCGAATACTACAAAAAATAAAAACAATAAAGAAACTAGTTAAAAATTGCAAGCAATAATTAAGGTGATTCTTAAAATTATTTAATTAAACAAAAGCAATGCAATTATAATTACGTAAATAAAAAATCAGAGAGCAACATTGTGATATTAGTTGAGAACCAAAATCAAATTACTTCCGAGCTATTTCTAAATGAAAAATATAAAGTTTTTAATTTTTGTTGATTAATTTTAATTCAAATTAGTTTTTAAATGCCATATTTGTAAATATTTTTGAAGCGTTATGTAACATTGGCTAAGTTAGTTTCGTTTATATATTTTAAAGCCCTAGAACTTTAGTTAGTTACAACTAAAGACAAAGCGACAATCCTTAATAGCCCAAATCAGCAAATTAAATCAAGTACTTAACTAAACATTTAATATAAACTCTTTAAAAACTAACAACTAAATAAATTATTTCTATGCATGCAAAAGATTTCACTAAATTACATATTAATAACTATTCTATTGTAACTCTTATAAGTTTTATTCCGAAACTATGTCACACTCAAAAAAATTTCTACTAAAACAAAAACTATTAAATACAAATTCTAAACAAATAAAACCAATTTAAAGTGTAATTTTTTACCCTCTTTCCGGATTGCGAACATAATGCAAATGTTCTGGCCCACGGCGTCAGTTTCATGCTAAAAAATATTTAGAAAAAATAAAAATGTTTGCCGAATTTCAGATGCTCTTAACCCTTCGTTCATTTTTGATTGATTTTTTAATTTGGATAATACTGCTGTGAAATTTTTTTTAAGGCTAATTCTTAGAAATACTATAACTATGGACAATATACTTTTAATTGATGCTGGTTGGCCGTTCTAACCAAACTATTTTTGTGCGCTTTATGTAAATTTCGATAATCGATACAAATCGTTATATTGCGATTCCCACTACGCTTATGTCTTCTGGAATTTGTTTTCCGGAAACCCCTTTAGAGATGACGTCAAGACCACTTAGACGTCGTCTACGGAGCTGTATCGGTTTCCATTGGGGCCCTATTTGAGCAACGCTGTACTTTGTCATAGAGCCCTTACCAGCAGCGCAAAAATTTTGATAATTCTTCGGCTGTAAATTTTTAAGCGCACGACAGCAACAATCCTTGGAATTAATGGTCGTCTTCGTCAAGCTTCCATGGCAGCATCTCCGTAGGAGTTTGACGCAGTATTAAATTCACGAGATTTTCTCCATCTTTAATAGTGAAGACGCTTCTTGATATTGGTTCACGTAAAACGATGTGCTTACTTTCCATTTGCCCGCAGGGCACTGGAATTATAGCAGTTTCTTCGGAAGGCTGCTCACGACCATGTGGTTTGACCGCTTCCCCCGGTTCCGCTCGCACTACTCTAATTTCGTCCTACTACTTATTGATCCTGTCTTGTAGCTTAATCTTGTGGGGCTGTGCATTTTCGTTCCCTGAAGTGCTACCGAGATTGGAAATCCGGTCTAGCGTCCGGGATTTCTTTTAAAGCCCAAGCTGCAGTCTGCGAAATAACAGCGGTGATTAAAAAATTGAAGTGTTTAGTTATCAAAGCTTCCGTCGATTTGCAGATTTTGTGTTTTTCCGTTGGAATTTAGAACAAAATTCCGACTAACATTGAAAAAGTACGAATAATATATACCCTTAGATCAATTTACCGTATCTCCTTATAACACGATAGTTTCACTTTGTAGGATAAAGTTAATATACTCCGGCAGCCTAAAAAAGGTAAGACCAATAGCTAGCTACTTTATCAAAGAGTGGGCATATTGTGGAAAAACCAAAAACAAAAAAATAAAAGGGTTACAAAAATAATGCGCGTAATAACAAACTGCAGGCGTAACTGAAATGCCAGGCTACTGCACATTTGTCCAGGCAAAAAGGCCAAGACCAAGATGAAGATGAAGGCAACAGGCGAAGGCGTTGGCCACGGCACAGGAGGCGCAACTGCGGTAATTACAATTGCCGGCGGACAAGTTGTTGCTGCTGCTGGAGCAGAGGCTGCACAGCTGTGGCAGCGCATCCTCGTCTTAGTTGAGTTAAGCTCAGTTCAGACAATTATATGCTGCCAAAGACGCATGCGCAGCAGCTTCCTGAGTCGCTTCCAGATTGGGCACATTTTGTTTTACGTTTTTATTGAAGTAAATTGCTGCCAAGTTTGCGGCTGTGACTGACTGAATGATAGACTGACTCTCTGAGTGCACCCGGTTGACTGGATGACTGACTGGCTGACAGTTTGCTGCTGCCGCCGCCCAACTTTTGCTGTTGTGATCCAATTGTAATTTGTTTGGTACAAGAGCAGCTACAAAATATGCCAAAATGACTACGTGCGGGCGTTTTGCTCAAGAATCTCTATGCTCTGCTCCAGACTGCCTCAGACTGCCGCAGCTTGCAACGATAATGATGATTGCAGCTAAATTATGATGCCGCTGTTGTTGCAGCCCAAGTGCAGGCAATGTGCAACTGGGCAGCAGAGAAAGTGTAGCAATTCAACAGAAGCTACCAGCACCATCATCAGGCCGCATCAGGAGCAGCATCAGCAGCAGGCGTGTTGCAACAGCCTCTGCCACTGCCACTGCCACAGTCGCTTTAACTTTATTTAGCATAACTCGCATACTTTTTTGCACGGCATGGCACGGTTAAGAACAGGCCCCCAGTCCGGCTGGCCGTTTGTTTCCTTCGTCGTTGTTGTTGTTGGCCTGGTCAGCGCCTTGGGGTAACGGCGGCAGCAGCAGCACGAGAGAGAGAAAAAAAAGTAATAATTGCAAAGCAGTTTGCCGCAGGTGCGCCACCCGCCTCTGTGTCCGTGTTTGGCTGGCTGGCTGGCAGTTGCCTCATTGCCTCATTTTGTGCCCAGGCGCACAGATGAGCAAGCTGATAAAGCAGCAGCAACAACAACTACAACTCCTTTTTTGTGGCAACATCCGACGATGATGGTGCCAACGTCTCGTATTTAATGCATTTGATCCTTGATGCTGTTGAAAATATACTGTGCTCGAACATGCAATCAGCAGCCCCAGCAGACTCTATGCGCTCCAACTCCCCACAACCCGCCCTCTGTCCATTAACCATTTTTTTAGCTGCAATTTTATGAATGAAAACTGTGGCGTTGTTTTTTGTGGCAACACTTTGCATGTTTACCTGCTTGCATTTCCGAGGCTTCGGGTTACAATTAAGTTGCACCGATTGTTCCTCACTTTGATGAGCTGCAGCCCCATAACAACTGAACAACTGTTTGGGACACTGACACACACACACACGCACGCACACACTCTTGCACCCACACACAAATGCAAGATTTGGACATTTGCCTGCCTCTTGGCCATGTCCACTTCAAACAGAGCTGCAGCTGAGGCGCATTAACCTCGTTCATATAGCCAAGCAAAAAAACACAAATACAAAAAAAAAAATATATTTACCAAAGTGATTAAGATGCCTGAGTAATTTTTAACACAATTACGCTGCCAAGCACATTCATCAGACATCCGAGACGCCAAACGCATCTGAGAGATACAATTGCTTTTGGCCAGCTACTGTAGTTACACTGCAACCTGAACGACTTGGTCGATGTGGCGGCTTCTGCTGCTGCTGCAGCTGTGCTAATGATCAGTCCGTAGCACAATATAAACTGTGGCATTGTCTGTACCAACAACGACCACCATCAGCCTCAGACTCAGTTCCAGCGTCAAGAATCTTAGTCAAAACTTTTGTTTGCTTTTTTGATTAGCAATGCCACACTCTGATGACTTTAATCGTAGCGCAACGGCGGGTGTCTACGCTTGAGTGATATTTTGCCAGGTTTCTATTGGCATAAGTAATCTTCAATGAGGACGTAGGAGCGGGACTGGAAGTGAGCAAGCATTCGCGAGTGGGTGTAGAAACGTTGTTTGTTTGTGTGCCTAAATAATAAGGTAATCTTTTCTGTTTTTTTCTTCCGCAAAAAAAAACCCAGACATAAGGCTTAGATACTGATTCTTGGAGACGAAATGATTTAAAAGCTGTTCATTAAAAATCCTTTGGAATGATGCTTTCATTTTTATACCCTGCTTATATACCCAAAACTTTTGTACCGTCCGTCTCTTTGTATTGCTAGTTTCCCGAAGACAAAAAGACCAGATAATTATGAGTTTCTGGCATGGTTTTAGATGATCGTATGCTCATCAACTAGGATATGTCCTTTTTCTAAGTGTATACGCCGAGAATTTATTCACAGGCACCAAATACATACAGGTATTAAAGTCCAATCTATGTTCCCTAAAAACAGTTAAGACAGTGCATTTATTTTTGGCAAGGGGTAAGCAACACCTGTCCACTGGCAAGTGCATATAACAGATTGACATTTGCATTTATATTTGGTATACTCCAAGTGGCTGCCAAAGTTGAAATCTTAAAGCCAACTTCTGGCAATGCATTGGAACGTGATAAGCATTTGACACTTATTGCCAACTAAATGTTGCCAACGTCGATTTGTTGCTGCCATTGAGAAGACACACACAAGCGCACGAGTATTGGCCAAGGTGCAACGTGGCAACAAGTCGTGCCGAGTTTGGTTTATATTCGAGCTGCACGAATTTTCCAGCTTTAACTGCAACTGCGGCAAATGCTGCACATTGTTGCTAACAATTGTGGCACAACTCTTGTGTCAAGTTGTCGGTAATCTTCATGATTGTAACTCTGCCGATTTATGCGATTTGCAAATATTTTGTGACAAAATCTTGCAACAATGGCTTCTTTGCTACTGCAACTAATTTCACAGCGCCGCATTTTCTTTCAAAACATTTTAACGTTTTGCTTATGGCCAATGAAAATGAAAATAGCACGCGATGCGCCAGGCACGACGGGAAAATTGCGGTGGTATTTCGTTTAACTTGGCCAACCGACCTGGCCTAGCTTTGTGCAACGGCCACGTGTTGCGCATGCGCTTTTTGGCTTGGACACGACAACAAATGCAAAAAAAAAAAAAACAAAAACCAACGACGCCCTCAGTGTTTGTCAGGGTCGAGTGCACTTCACTTGCTTGGTCGTGCCACAAAAGTTGCTGCAATTGTACTACGCGCAACGTGCCGCACGTTGCAAGCTGCCAAGAGTCTCAGTAGTGCCAAGCAGAAGCCACGACGACAGCTGCAAACACCTTCACTCTCATTGCTCCCAAACAGAACCCAACAACAGTACCCCGCAACCCACTTGATACCACTACGATGATGTATGGCCCCTGCGATTGTAGGCGTCAACTCACGTTTATACTTTGTAGACATTATCGCGCCTGTTTATCTTTAAATTGCAAGTAAATTACTTTGGCTTGCGAATAAAGCGCGCTCTGGAGTTTGAGTATGATAAATTATGCCCGAGATGTGGCATGAGCTTGAATGAGCAACTGAGTCAGTCAGTGAGTGACTGAGTGAATGAGTAAATGAATAGAGTGTTACCCCCTAGATGGCTTGTTGAAGGCTATGAGCGATTTGATTAGCAATCAGTAAGTGCAGTTAGCTTTGGGGCTTCGAAGCACGCATGCTCTTTTGGAATACCATTAAGCTATGAAATGACCAAGAAATTGTTACCAAAGTCTTGCCTTCGTATAAACACATGAAACTTTTATAAATTCAACGTTCAAAATTATTTCCATCTTGCACATACACTACTTACCTAAAATTTTTGGATAAATTATAGGTAAGATCGGGACGGGTGTCAAGGCAAAGGATGCTTGAATGTACAGTTAAACCCGTGTGCTGATATTACTACCGGGTCTCTAAATTTGCAGGTTGCCAACACTATTGCTACTTCCCTAAAAGTTTTTCTTTAATTTATTATTATATAAATTTTTTAACATAGCTAGGGTGTTCACGCTTGCTGTCGAGGAGGAGAGCGTCGCCCTGTTAGTTTGTTTATGAGTTGAATTGAAGAGTTTGTGTAAATAGTCTTTGTAAAATTAATTTTTTTATAAATTCAGCCACTTGCAATTAATAATTCTATTAAAGACTAAAATTCACTTTGTTTACTTTTATTTTGACGCTCTTCAGCTCGTTGATTTTTAAATCACAAAAAATTGCTAAAAATTCTTGACTGTTGCATTGCTGAAATGCCCCAAAGAGCGCATTTTGCAATACTTTCTCATTAACTTAATTGGGAAAAAGTTGAGCTGAGAGTTGAAACTGTAAAAGTCCTCAACTTTTAAACTCCTTAACTCAACAGCAAGCGTGAATACCGTAATTGTTGATTGTTGGAGTTCACACAATTAAACTAAAATTAAAAAAAAAACATATTGTGGAACAGAAAACAATTAAATCTATTAGGTTGTTCAAGATGCAGAATGGCTAAAGTGCCAAACTAACAATGTGAGCAACTCTTGTGCACAATCGGCTGTTTAAACCTGTCATACGGCGTTCTTTATTTAGCTGAAAAAAGCTTTTGTGGGAAAAATGCGACTTAAATTCATAAAAGCTAAAAATTTTGGATAAAGAGAGGACACCTGTGCGTAGAATTAAATTAAACGACTCCGACTAGGAGCGATATCTTGTATTAATACTCATTCGTAAAATCAAGGAAATAAAAAAAAAAGTTATGTGAGTAGCATGTTGTAGTTCTTATGAAATTTGCACTCATAAGTTGTTCAAAAGGAGCTATTGTTTAATTTTTGGATGACTCTGCAACAACTAGAATTAATTTAATACAAATAATAGTTTTACTTATTATTAAGGGCTTTTTAAAAGGATTGTTTAATTTTCGATCCCACTACAAGCAAGTATAAAAAAATGGGTGCACACTGAAATTTATTGCTGCTTATTATATGCCTATTTAGTGCAGAAGTGCACGACTTTTTTTTGCAAGACAACTTCCTGAACGCCCTAAATACTGAGAAATATTCTTTGTCACTGGTGTAATTTATAAGACGCTATGAGATAACTGCTCTCCTTTTAAAGATTGTACCTTTTTGTCTGCTGGCACATGAGATCAAATTTTTTAATCATTTAAAGTTGTGAGCTTAAATAAGTAATAATAAAAAACATATATAAGTATACTCGACACGAACCGACTTAACCAAATTTACAAGACTGAGACTAGGACATACAAACCTTACCCACAGCCACATCCTAAATAAAATATCTCCTCCAGCATTCACCCATTGCAACACCCCACTCTCACTTAACCATATACTCCTAGACTGCTCCAATCTTCAGCGTGAAAGAACTAAATTCCTTAAGCCTACAATTAAAGAAATAACATCCTTTAATAATATGGGAAATACCATCCTATTTCTCAAAGCGGCACAAATTTACCACTCCATATAACTCATATACTGTTAAAAAAAAAAAATTCTCAAATCACTATTATCTCACTAAGAACAAAACCGTACCTTCAACCTACCTATCCTAATAAACAAACTCACTAAGCTTAAGGCCAAAGTAGCTATAGCTTACTTTTAAGTAACGCGCAATTTGTAATTTCGCGTTATTAATTTATAATAATAATAACTTATATAAGTAACTGAACGTTTCCTATTGTTATTTATAGATTCTCAACACCCAGCTTATAAACTAGCTTATGAAATTTTAATCATATTATTATTCTGTCGGGCATAAATGCAAAATGATAAAAACACAAAGTCTGAAACTACGAAAAGAAAGTATCAAACTGTAACCACACCAAAATCAAGCGACAATTTGATCAAAAAGGTAGTCTTTAAACAGATATCTGCCAGCCTTAAAATACCTTATTGATTATTTGTTTACAACCTAGTATCTATCTAAAATGATAAATTCTATGATGACAAACCACTTTAGAAATTTATAATATTATTCACTACATAAAGTATGCAGTGTAAACAACACGTTTATTCGAGTGTGTGTGTAAGAAATATTTACATAGATACAAACTATAAGTAAATGGTTGGCTACTCGGCGTATACGCAATAAATTAGCTATGAAAACGTCGTCATGTAAATGTGTATGGGTATGCGTGGGAAATCTCTTAGTAATGTGTCTCAGTAATCTTCACCTTGCCATACTTGCCATGCAAATGATGTTTGGCAAAGGACAAAAGATTGGCATGACTATGCACATCCAGATGAGCGGGATACACTTTGTGCACCAAAGCGGCATGATGATGATGGTGCAGTGCTGGCACATGATGCACCAGGGCAGCTGAATGATGATGATGCACCAGTGGAGCATGATGAGCGTGATAGTGTCCATGGCTATGGTGCAGGTCGCTGTGATGCAAGTCAGCGGCGTGAGCATGTTCATCGATGTGTGTATTTTGATGGACAACATGATGATCTACCACAGGACTGGTGTAATGCAAGAAATGATGTGGTTCGTGGTGCACAACCTTGGTGACATGATGTACCGGCTCTACATGGTGTATAGGCTCGTGATGCACAATCTTGGCAGCAGCATGCTCATCGTGATGCACATCCACATGGTGCGCGAGATGCTCATCATGATGATGGTAGACAGGATGTGCATGTGCATCCAGATGATGTTCGGCCGCATCTATAATGGCAGAATGACCCACATGAATGCCATCGGAATGATGTACTTCTGCATCCGAAAAGTGTGGCAGCACATCATGCAGGTCATGATGATCGTGATGATCGTGATGATTCTCCAAATGCGGCAGCAGGCCAGCCTGTGCTACGCCCAACAAGGCCAAGGTGCTGATAAGGTACTAAAATAGCAAAAAATTAGTATTTGAGAAACATGCTGAACTAGCTGCTGATCCTTGCGCCCACCTTCATTGAAGAGATTCCTTGCTTGATTTGTGCTTATCCAAAATATTAAAAGTCGACGCTTTGCAAGAAACTTGCTTGCTCTGTTGCTTGAGTTTGACTGTGCCTTACTAGCCAGAAACTACGCATTTTTATAAGACCTACAATTGGCAAGGTTGGCCAATACAACGTGGCCTGGTGACATATCGTAGAAAATTCAAACGACATCAAAATCAAAATTTTTTACCGCCAAGCAATGAAAGTGATATGAGTTTTGGGTACTCAGTCGCAGCCTGTTCCGTGTCCGGCATATTTAATCAGCTTGCTGTCCCACAACCACAACGTCACATTTGAAAGGTTTGCCGCACAGCTGACTTAACTGACCAACTTAACCCATTATGTAAAGAGTCCAACCCAGTCAATAAACCCTTAGTAGGCCCACAGCCCACACTCACTTCTGGTCATGTCATAATTTAATGGCATGCCACAATCGCTACATAATGAGTCGCATTTGGGCTTGGAATCACTTTGGGCCTTGGCAAGGGCAGCTACATTGCAATTGCACTGCAACAACGTCACGCAACAGTCCAACATTTGGCAACAAATTTGGCAATCCCGCCGAGTGCGGGTGAAAGCGTTTTGGGTTCGTTGGTAAAGTTCAGTTTTTGTTATTCAAATGTGTGCGACTTGACCAACACCAATTTGATTATGGTCAAAAACAATCAAAATATTTGCAATTGGCATACAAAAATTATCACAGCTACGTGCTGAATTTACCAAAATTAGACAAAATACTAAAAAAACTACAAATTTAAAAACTTACATGAAAAAAAAAATATATCTTGTGGGTGTTAGTATTTGAAAAAAAAATATTGAAGCATATAAAAGCAGAGATACAGAGAAAAACAAGTTATAGGGACAATACGTTAGTTGGGTTCCGTACCAAGCATGAAGCTGTTGCTTCCTTTGTTCCTACATTTATCAAACTTTTGTACTTCAGGCTTCAGCTAAGAATTCAGTGGTGATGTGCTTTACAATCCCTTTCGGATTAGTACACACACTAAGAAATACTCGTGATGTCTATAAGAAGCTTTATGCTGTATTATACATAGTGGCGGATTCTGGATATTATCATGGGGACTTAGGAATGTTGCTTTCATTCAAACATCATTACGTGGTAGAGGAAATCAAGGATAACTATTCCAATTTTCATTTCATTTGGCTCTCAACTTGGAACCAACTAAAAACGCTACAGGTACAAGGTACCGAATATGCGACAACTTAGGATTATGGGATGCCCTATTATGACAAGCATTCCATGCTTTAATACTTGGAGATTTTGAGATTTGATTGCAAACTCTCGTTTAGAAGACGTTTAAAAATGCATTAGAGCTTTACCTATATACATTTAGAAGGATAGCCGGTAGGCAGCATCGCCATTGATTAAACGCTGGCTATATAGATCCTGATAGTCATGCGCTTATTAATCGAACCTATCGCATGAGAGCTAGAGTCCAAAATGACCTTAAGGTGGTATAGACGCTGATTACTGTACGTTTGGCACGAAACCTGAAAACATGTCCTACAGCAGCAATGGAAATCCTTATAGTGGTGGGGCCACTTCATATAGTTATAGGTAAGGCTTCAAATGAAAGCGAAACTATTCAGAATGACAGCCAAGGGACGTGGGGGGGTCCATATTGTCGATTAACTGGAAGAGTGGTCGCCTCAATTCGCTTACTCAGAAATGAGATAACAACAACATAATTCTTTGAAATAAACTTTAGTTATTATGTCTAACGAAAGTTGCAAAAAGAGAAACGTTCTATGTGGGAGTCATGGGTCTTAAAAGGAGACTGTTAGTGGACATCATCCTAGTCTGAAGACATAAAAGCACAGTCAGTTGAAGTTTACCTGGAAATTAGTTCACAAAACCAGAGCCGAGCTTAACCATCTGGGACAAAGGAATAAAGACTCCTCTTGATTCTCTGCAAGACTTAAAAGCGTTACAGGAAACAAAACAAGAAACCCTAAAATCTCCGTAAGTCCGCCACTAACTGTATTAGATTTCAAAACAATTTTTCAACTACTAACCTTAAATCTTTTATAAAAATACTTCTTTCTAGAATTAAACCTTTTAGGCTTGAATATTTGAAATTTAAATAGTTAAGGGGACAGGCTAGCATAACAGATTTTACCCAGACTCCAATTTTCAAGAACAAAGGTTGCTGACGATTGAAAACCACTGATCATAGTTCAAGAAAAGCTCAAAAATTGTATTCGATCAATTTTATTTCAAATTTGTTTTGAAGACGACGAGACGACCAAACACATCTTGTGTGACTGTCCAGCAATAGTGTGGGACAGAGTCACACATTTGGGAGCTGAACGGATCACCCCGTTTCAGCTACGCCGAATCCCAACGAATGACTTACTGTTTTCATAAGGAAGGCAGATTGTCTTTTGTCCTAAAATAAGGTACAATAGATCTTCAGGTCGCAGTGCCCACTCTCTATTTAAAAAAAAAAATAAAAAATTTATTTCAAATAAAGAAAAGAAAGAGGAGACACATTCTTGTTGTTTTTGTGGATCTAGGAAATAGCATAATAGCTCTAAAAATATGCTTTTGTTTTTCGAATGTACTCGCATGAGCTGATCTGCAGTAAAAGTGCCCATAACATAAACTGGCTCTATGTGTCTGCCCTGGAAACTGCTATGACACCCCACTGCCATTCACTTGGCCCAGCGTTTACTTCCGCCCACTTGACCCAGTTGTAGACCAACTAAAAACAACATTCAATAAAATATGAACAAATTAAGCGTTCAGTTACCTTCAACTAGAAAACTTAAATATCAAAAAAAAAAGCACCGATAAGCAGCTGATACCAAGTGGGTCAACGCTGGCCGCTGCGACGTTTGGCTAATTACATAATAATTTGGCCAATTAAACGAGCTCGCTAATGAGCAGTGTTATATGCACGGACGCGCGCCTTGCAGAGAAGTTGTTTGGGCGGCAACCGCAGCCCACAACACCCAATCGGCCAGACGTGCCAGACATGTCTAATGGGTAGCTGTCGCCTTAGACGCCGCCGTCGCCAACGGCGTCTCTGCCAAAGATCGAACTTAAAAAGAAGCATGCGACACAAGCATTGGTAGCACAAATTACTTACATGATACCAAAATGAAATAAAACCAAAACATAATAACATGGAAAAAATTAGATACATATATTATTTAAAATGCTGTCAACGTGCGACTAGACCCACGCGGCTTTTTCGGCCTGTCCGAGTCGAGTGTGAATTTTTTCAATTCGTATTGGTTTATTTGAATTTATTTTTTATTTTGTATTTTTCGTTGGAAGCGCAAACGCAATTTGTACGCCTGACAAATTGTCTAACACTTCCAATGAATTGTGGCAAAGCAACGAGTATATTATTATTTTAAATATTTTTTTTATTTTGAGCTTGATCAAAGTTGCAAAGCACTTTGTAGGTGAACCACTTCTTATCAGAGTGTCCTGGTTTTGAAACATGTTCAGCTAACTAAGAACTGATATATGTAAACCTGTATTGAACCAAAGGTTTTACTGTGCAAAAATTAATGAAGAAAAGCAATTGGATCAAAGAAAACTATTTAAAAAGTTGGACGTAGAATTTTTCAAAAAAAAATTTAAATTGAAATCTGTAATGCCAAAAAATTTGGAGTCCTCGAAAGAATGTAATTCTGAAAAGTTGCATCTCGGTCCAATACGGTCAGAAGGACAAAAATTTATCTAGACATGTCGGACCGACTGTCTGGCTATGGCAAAAAAACTTTCGTTTGTTTTTTGTTTTTTCTTTACCAGGGTTGTATTATATAGATCTCACAGGAGTTAAAATTTTTTTTTTTTTTTGAATGCTCTGTAAACTTTGAAAAAACACAAACCAAAACTTTTATAAGACGCATGATTCATTTGTTAATAGAGAGAGATATCGTTTTTTAGTGTTTTCAAGCACTGCACCAAATTTGAGCTCGAAAAACGTTTAAAGGTTTTTTTTTTTGAGCATCGGTTTATTTATTTATTAGCTTATTTTGGTGGTACAGGGTATCTCAAAGATGTGCCGTACAGGGTATTAGACTGTACCTTTCTCTTAAAATTGAGAAATCCTGCAAAAAGTGATTTTTAAAAACATATTTCGAAATAAATAAAGGCTTTGTCGTGGTGTACTGCTCCACCTTTTGACCATTTGGATGGCGGACTAGAAACATCGAAGCACTAGCATCTGTGCACAGTGGTCGTAATATTGAACCTAGAAATATTTTATTAATAGCTTTAAGAACTTTCGAGATATATTTTCAAGAAAGTTAAGGGCTATTATTCGGCAACAATATATGACTGTAAATTTTTTATAGTATTCTCAGTGGGGTCATATATACGCATCCCAAATAGTGGCATTTTTTTTTTGTGCGAAGTTTTTTTATTCCGTGCGAAATTTTTGCACGCTGCGTATACGCCTTTATTGAAAATATATAAAGCTTTTTTAAACTTACTAGTTCTTGTTCAAGTGTGTTGCAAATAATTTTTTTTTTCTTTTTTGTGTAAGTGACTAGATCTGCACCTGCAACATAGTCAATTAAAGTCAAGTGTCCAGGGTAGCCTATGCAACAAAAAAATAAAAAAGGAACAACCAACATTCGTAATTAGACAAGGCAACAACATCGGCGCCAACACTAACACACAGACACACACATGCATACCATTACACCAGGGTAATGTTTTAATATGTAAATTGTTGCTGAAAATGTTGCAAAAAAAAAGACAACAAAATTAGCATAAGCCAGCAATCAGCTGCAGCAAAAAGAGGTGACCAGACCACATATTAATGCACGGCCACACTGGCCAGACAAAGAACCACATAAATATTGTACTGTAGTGCAGAATAAAAATTAATTTTAATTTATTTACACGAAAATGCAGGCATTGGCGCATGTTCATTATTGAGTGCATCGTTAGTGTTCACTTGTGGGCGGAGTGGACTATTTAGGGGGGCCTGCTAACAACTAATTTAATGTCATCTGAAATGGCAGCCGCAACAAGCTACATGCATTGCGGTGGCAGCTTCTACGGTGGCAGAATGTCAACAGGATGCGGCGTTAAGTGGCAAATAGCAAGTGGCGAGTGGCACTGAGTGGGTTGGGCCCATATTTCATGCTTTTGGCATTGTGGCCATTGTGCTCAAAATTTGTGTGCATTTTTTTGACTACAAATCATCGGCATGAGAAATTTGGTTGTAATTAATAACACTAGTTTACACGAGAAATGAACCTTCGTAAAAAGCTTTTTTTTTCTTAAGCACCGTTTTCGAGATATTTTCGAAAAACATGTTTTTGGTTACTTATTTTAGTTATTCGTCAATATCTCGTGAACAAAATTTTGTATCGACATGAAAGATGAATAGATCGAAAGGTATTGATGTACTCTCTACAGTGATATATAATTATGTGCAGATTGGGTAACAATTATAGAATACAAGCAACCAAAGTCAAAAAAACGTGTCATTTTTGACCAATTTACAAAATTACAAACTTTCGGATTGCTTTTTATTAACGAAAAAAAAATTTTTTAAAATTATGTTAAGCTTCAGGCTGAAAGAGAATTCTTTTAGGAACATTTCGAGTCTAAGATCTTTAAAATCGGGTAAGAATTGTAGATGTTATGGATCCATGAACGGCAGTTCAAATCTTCAATCAATCACACTTTTTTGCGTTCAGCTACGTCTTCATGCATTTGTATGCAGCTGTAGTCGTTTTTTCCTTTATAAAAGTCAAACCGAAAATTTGAAATTTTCAAAAATGGTCAAAAATTACATTTTTTTCGACTTTGGTTGCGTGTAACTTCTATAATTTTTTCTTAACCTGTACATAATTTTATATCACTGTAAAGAGCACATCAATACCTTTCGATCTAATCGTCTTTTATGTCGATACAAAATTTAGCTCACGAGATATTACGAATAACTGAAATAAGTGAAATCTCGAAAACGGTGCTTAAGAAAAAAAAAAGTTTCCATTTTCGTTTTTCTCGACCCCAAATTACCCTAAAAAACACTTTTCTACGATGGTTCACTCGATGACCTATAAATTTGTAAACTAGTGTAATAGTTCCCTATTATACTATACTAAATAAAAAAAAATGGATAATTTTTTTCCTACATAATAAAGATTGGCTATTAGGGATATATATATATATATTGAAGCTGCACAACGAAGCTTTTCTCACAGTATAGTAATAAAATGAGCCCAACAGAAAGCAGCGTTTTTCATTCATTTTTTTATACAAATTTTGTTTTTGTTTTTTATTAGTATTCGAAATGGCCATTCTAAAGGACAGACTTGCATTTGAACCAAATAGTATACAGCAGTTGATTTTAAACTCTTTCAATTCAGATGTCAAGTTCGCACAATTCAAATGCCACATTCCATGTACTACGCCAGATGGAACTTTTATATCACAAACACTTAGGTACTCTGATAATATCAATCACTGGCGTTGAGCCAAAGTTCCTGAGAACTCCATCAACGGTGGCTTCGCAATCGCAGTTGCAGGTGTTGCCAGTTAAATGGCCCAGGGGCATGCTACATTGTATCGTATTTTTTTTTTGTTTTCGATTCCTCAGTTAAGCAGTGCTCATGATTTTTAATCAGTTCGCTATCCATATGTAAGAGCGCGTTTATCTTGAATGTGTGGCCCCCATTTAAATTGCATTGTATCTGTATCTATGGCTGTGTACTTACATTTTCGCAAAGTAATAAAGTTCAGCAAAAAGTTAATCGGAAAAGCAAAACTGAGCGCAATGGGTTCCATGCACCCCGCAGATGCGTTGGCATCTAAATAGACAAATGATACGGAACGGAAGCCAAAGCTGTATTGAAGTTATAGTTAAAGCTGAGCTTAAGTTGTGTTTTTATACCCTGCATCCATTGGTTCAAGGGTACATAAGATATGTACAAAGTATGCAACAGGCAGAAACGGGCGTGGCAGTTCATATACCAAATTGAATATATTTGGGTACGTGCACATGTGTCTGCTTTTTATGAACATCTAGTTCTCAGGGACCCTATAAAATTGAGAATCAAACTTTTATAATAAAAACGAAATTTTTGTATGCAAGTGATGTGTGATGCCACACGGTTGAAATTATATTATATGCTATTGAAAAAGATTTAAATCTAAAGATAACTTCAAAAGATATAGTCCAAAAGTATCAAATTTAGACGGTTCCTTTCCCAAATTACAGCTATATTTCATTCAGAACCACAAAAAGTTTTATATAGACTCATGTGAGCCTGATAAAGAAGAAAACATTAACATTTGCACAAAACATCAGCCTACCGCATTTACCATACCCTATAATTCTCAACATATATTTACTTTTTTTTTGGAAAAAGTGGGTGCAGGGTATTCCACTGTAGCGGAGCTCCCAGAGTGACTCACATTTTTAATTTGATTGTGTGTGTGTGGTGGGTTTTGCTCGCACATTAGCGGCTATAAATTGTCTTAATACACACAGATACTGATACAGACACACATTTGCTTACTTTGGGTCTTGCATATGCTGAAGCAGACACCTTGAATGGCCTGCTAAAGGCGGCAAAGATCAGTGCGTCGTCGTCATCATCATTGTGATCATCATTATCGGCTTAGTCATTATCATCATGGACTTTGTGTGATTTTGCAACTTCGATTGTGTTGGAGTCTCAGTTGCTGTCTGATCTTCATACATGATCATGCATATAAGTATATAAAAGTGTACAACATCATAAGTGTTTGTATGTGTATCTGTATCTGTAACTATGTATCTGTGCCTGAAGCTTATGCAACAATCCAATAAGCTTGGCTGCTGCATGTCCAATCGCTGCAAGATTGTGAAAATTGTAACGCTCGATTGAGAGCTCAAAAAGTTGTTGCCACAGTTGTTGCAGTGTTGCTCTGTTGTAGTTGTTGTTTTTAATAATATTGCACATAGCGAGCTTTGCTCCTGCGCTGCAGTTCGTCAGTGGCAACCACAGCAACAGCAGCAGCAGAACAATAGCTGCCACACTCAATTGAAGTGTTGTTCTCCATGTTGGCGCTGCGTCCGTGTGTCCCTCGCTGTGGCAGGCACTATCCATTGTCAGTTGATTTCATCTGAAATAGAAAGCATGCAATTTTCATGCCACGCTTTGGCGGTAGGTTAGCCAAAGCCAAAGCTTAGAGATAGCGGCAGCAATTGATCTGCTTGGATCGATTGAAGGAGTTATTACTTGAACAAAGCAGCCAAAGCCAAGCCAGGCCAACTAAGTATTGCTCTATTAGTGTTCAAGTTGTTTAGATTGTATTTGTGTTACTGTTTGGGCCACTGCCCATGCTGTTGCATGCTCTTCAGATGATGTACCATAATGATTTTGCGGAATTTAAAAATGGACACACGAATAGCTGGCTGGCTGGCTGGCCGACCAAATGGACAGGTGCTAATTTCATAGAACGAACCGCACAGCAATTGAAATACTTGGCGCATCATCATAGGATGCCGCCAGTGCACAGTGCAGCACTAAAGCCCAATATCGAGCTAGAGAAAGAGTTTAAACTAACTCTAAATTATCTAAGCTGCAATTGGCAAATCGGCAGGCAATTGGCCAATTTCAATAGCGGGTCAATCGGCGGCAGCCACTTGGCCACTCAGCCAACCAATTGGCAATTCCGCATTGACAAACTGCGCGTAGCAAATACGACAAGTTATGTTAAAATAGTAGTTGATAACATTTAAAAAAAATATAGCGTATTATTAGTAATAAACGACAATTAATTGCCTTTGCGACGTTGACTGCGTCTTGGACTGGGATTGGGACTGGGCTTACTGCAGCTGCTGCATAAGCCATAAAATGCGGTAGCGCCTTATCTTCCAGGCATTCCCACGCACAGGTAAGCCAAGTGGTCACATTAGTTGCTTTTGCCACTGCCACCATGAAAACATATAAAAAAAAAAAAAAAAAAAAAAAAATAACAACCAGAGTTGCGCTTCAAGCAAAAGGATTTTTAATGCATGTGATAAGCGCCTTGTGGCGGCAGGATGGTTACCAACCTGCCTTTTGACCATTTGTGTCAACGCCTGCCAAAAGGCACATAAATTATTTGCACCCATGAATGAAGCCGATTGAAATTGATTGAGTTTAACTGTAAATGCATTTTTAAGCGTATGTTTTGTAAAAGATAGGTCTACAACGACCCAAAATCTATACAAAAATGTAGAGCCACCGACTGAGCCTCTGTCGGAGCCCAGAGCTCCGTTGCTTATCAATGTCAAATATCTAAGTGGCTGTAGTTCGTTTGTACCATGGCATTCTACCATTGTGGCTAGCATTGGTCTTGGTATTTGTATTGGCCCAGTTCGTAGCCGTGGCATCTTTTTTATGACCGACCGCCTGACATCTTCTATTTATGCATATTTTGTGAGTGTGTCTGCCTCTAATTTTTGTTGTTGTTCGTTTTTTCTATGGCCAGAGAGCCACTTGTAAGATCTGTAACTTTAAATTAATAGCCTGATATTACAGCAGTTTGAATGCATGCCGGCATTTGTAAGCGCACGCGTAGGAGTCTCAACGCGGGTGAAGCACAGTGGGCAAGTTACTCAATATGGAGCTAAATTCTTTAAATTTAATGTTGCGGCAAACAACTTGTGGTAAATACTTTACTAAATAGTTAACTTTTAGTCCCAATTGTGTGCTTTACACTGTACTTATTACTTATTATTACAGATAGATATCTTTTGATATTAGAGAGAACAATTCCAATTATAGGTTACGTCAGATTTGTTAGGCTGTTTGCATCACCAGAGACAGTGTGGCCCATTGGCATGCCTATGAATGATGTTAAATGCGGGGGGCAGAGCAGCTAGGTAGGTTGGGTGGAATAGCTGGTGGGAGCTCTTAGTCTTCTTAATCGCTGTACTTGCAAACCACTCTGAGGATACGATAAAAAGAGCAAGGTCCGCTATGTGCAGCGCAGATCTTCGTAGACGGCATTTCCCAGACATTAGAGTCGCACAGTAGGTGTCAGATGCTTTCCATCTTCCCCTCATCTCCATAGCTATACCATAGGTTTTAATTGGATACATGTATCCTGTCAGTCGCTAGGCCTATGGTACAGTGCCCCGTTACAAATATTGTCATTATCCTGGTCCGATCCTTATCAAATTTCAGGAGTTCAGATGTTCGCTGTCGGTTATTCTTTAACCATAGCGCCTCGGTATCAATCGATAATGATGAGTGAAGAATTAATCCCTTCCTTTGACTTCTGCCTAAAGAGTCAATCCGTCTTGCAACTTGCCAAAAGCAGAAAACGGAGTGGCGGTTTCGTCAGTAGACACTTCAGAGAAGACGCTCCTTCCTGTGCCTTTATCCATCTTCAAGCCGTTAATTTCTACTGTCTAATGGCTAGCGGATTAACTGAATCAAACAAATGAGCGGTTCAATATTGGCGACTTCGAACTATCCGACGTAGAGTCCTACTATTATCTTGGAAGCAAAATGGCGGAGAAGAAAGTGGCGTTTAATCGACATGAAGCTGACGATAGTATATCGAAACGGTATCCTATATTAACAATTGGGCACCGGACACATCCGAAAATACCTTTGAGTCTACGATGCTATCGGATTACACTAATTTTCGGCAAAATGCATCTTCAACATGTTTTACTCGTTTCCGTAGTAAAATGGCACGCTAAAACCGAAAATTAAATCAAAAATATATTCATGGAAATGATATTTCGAAAAAAACACTTTTCGAAATTAAAAAAAAAAAAAAAAAAGTTTCTCTACTTTAAAGCCAATATCTCTGGTTGTAAATATTAACTGATTTTGATTATGTGTTTACCAAACGGTAGATAATTGAAGTACCCATCGATTAAATTTTTTTGTCAAATTTACGTTTTGGTCGTTAATCCATTCATATGCAATTTTTAATTTAATTTTTAGCAAGTTTTTGAGAAAATTTTTATTTCGAACGTTAATTGAAAAATTTAAAAAAACTTTTTCATACAGTGTTTTTTATGGCTCGTAAAGCTCGATAATCGATCGTTAATCATTTCATTTACTTAGTGTTTTATTCTTATTATTTCTTTGCCAAAAGAGTTCCATCTTGTCCACTGTGCAAGTTTTTGGAACGCTCATAAAGAGACGCTTTGTGAAAAGCTTTCTTCTAGGCGCACATTCACTTGGCGCTTTTATCGAGCGTTGGGGGCATGTGAAGGTGTTGAAATCAACAGCTAGTCCAAACTCTATAAGAATTTATAGAGGAATTATGTGGAAGCTGCTGCTGCTCTATACTAGCGGGCGTATAATAATAATCTCTCCCTGACTCACTCTCTATTTTTATTAGAATTTCTTACGGCATTTTATATTAACGCATTTCATTTCATTTGATTCGATTTGATTTCTTTTCTTATACCAGCTGCTTCTGACTCGGTTTCTGCTGCTCTCAAGTTTTCACCTGGATCTTGGAGCGGACTTTGGCTAATTTATGCAAATGTGTATTTAATCGTCGTTGACAGTTAAAGCAGCTCACAAAAGCCTTAGGCCTCAATGTTTCCATGCGGTTGTTGTTTATGTTGTTTTTGTTGAAAATTTGTTATTTGATAAATGCTTATTGTTGGCCGTCAGCCAGTTGGTATCACAAGGGGATTCACGTGTAACCCAAGACCAGGGTACGCGCCGTAATTGTGATACACTTCTGGAAGTGCGACTACACTCTCCTCGCGAGGGCGGCTGGAAGCAGGCCCATGGTAAGGTCATGTCTCTGCCATGGGTGCTGACTAATGGTAGTTCGGGCGAGAGTAGAAAACTCTATAAAATTACCCCAATCCAAGGTGGAACAGCAAAGGCCGATGGATGAATGGCTGAGGGGGTCTCAGTCATTACTTTGCGAACTCTGGATACCTGCCGACCTCCAGTTTTAATAAATGGCTTCCCGCGGTACCCGGGCTATGCCGCGGGTGACTCACCCCTTCCCGACTACTCGTGGGTCCAACTTATGCATTCTATTAAAACAAACAACAAAACCAACAAACAAACTGAGTCCGTAACTCGCCAAAATACGGAAGGGACAAAGCTCCCGTCACAAGCTTTAAGCACGGTGAGGAAGGAACCGGAAGGTGTCCTTCCCATCTCGGACTGTGCCGGTAAGGGCAAGACGGCAAACCCACCGTCTTCCCTAGATTCTGAGGGAAGGCAGTCCAACCCAACCTCGGGCGCAAGACTGAAACAAGACAGTTTCGCTTCTTCGTCCAAGGCGGGGCTGGCTGCTAACTCTTCAGAGCCGGCTACTCCTAGGATGCCACCACCAAACAAGCCGTCTTACAAAGACAGAAGACGAGCAGGAGAGATTCTCCAAAGAAATCTTACCACTCCGGAGGAATCACCGGAGGGTAAGAGATTGGTCGACTGGGCCAAAACAATCTTGCCGGGCTTCCAGCCATCAGCCCCTCAACCCAAACCTAAAGCCAAGGTTAAACGTCAGAGGTCTGCAGAGGAATCTGTTCCACCGCCAAAAAGGACGCGACCGCAGCCTCTTAACCGCTCCTTCGCTGAGGTTACGAAGGATAAGATCCTCCTAGGCGTCCTAGACAAGGGCAACAAGGATGGTCTTATCCCTCGAAACCTGTGGGCAGGAGTGGAAAATGAGCTGCAGGATCGATTCCTTGATGAAATGGAGAGAAATGGAGGCCCCCCACCTCTCTGTAGCGACGCCGGATGGCATCTCGGCACTGTTAAAACAATTGCATGTGACGATAGCCGTTCGGCGGAGGCATATAAAAAAGCCATCGCAGCCCTCGGTGAGGTGTATCCAGGAGCCAAGCTGGTGGCGGTGGATTGGAAGGATGTCCCCTTCCGACCTAGAGCCAGAGCTTGGGTCTCAGCAAAGCCGGAGGATCCAGACAAGATCCTCAAGCTGTTTCAGGTGTGCAATCCACACCTGAAAACGGACGATTGGCGGGTTGCCAAGGTAGAAGATGCGGTGGGCTCATCCAGACAGGTGATGCTCATCATTAATAAGGAGTCGGTTGAAGACCTGGCCAAAAATGAAGGCACCGTAAGGTACGGTTACAAAAAGGCTGTGATTCGGGTGTACCGTACTGACACCACGGGCGGCAAGCAAACCGCACCCGAACCACAGCTTGAAGACCCTGAACCCATTATTGAGGTAATGAGTGAGGGGGAGGATATCCTGGAGGGGTACGCCTCTGAGTCATCGGAGCTCACCAGGGAGCTCGCCAGATTAGGCCACACAGACGATGACTCCTTCCTCGAAGAAACAGACGAGGAAGAGGCTAATGACACGGTGGTGGAGGTTAATCTTGAAGATGTCGATAAGACTTCTTCAAATTAATCTCCATCACTCCACATCAGCTTCGGCTGCCCTATTGCTTCGCCTAAGCCAAGGCGAAGTCGATGTCGTCCTCATCCAGGAACCGTGGCTCAGCAGAGGCCAGATTTCTGGATTGAGGACTAAAGATTATAAGCTCATAGCAACTCAACATTCAGGTAAAGCTCGTACCTGTATTTTAGCAAAAAAGCATTTGCACATGTTTTTGCTCTCAAATTACAGCGATGGTGACAACACCGCTGCAAGCCTGGAACTGCCATCCGGCAATCTAAGGGTTAGCTCCTGCTACATGGCTTATGAGCAGAGCGATCCCCCTCCACAAGTGGCTCGAAGCCTCATAAGGGACAGTGAGGAAAATCACATTGACCTGATTATGGGCTGCGACGCTAACGCACACCACACTCAGTGGGGAAGCACTGATACAAATACACGAGGTGAGTTACTTTTTGAATTCATCCTGTCCACAAATATGCTTATATGCAATAGAGGTAACGACCCCACCTTTATTATAAAGAATAGGAAAGAAGTCCTAGACATTACCTTGGCATCAAGCTCTCTTTACCAAAGGGTCCAAAACTGGAAGGTCCTTAACGACCATTCCTTCTCGGACCATCGGTATATTGAGACCTTGATATCCCTAACCCCACCCTCTAGAGGGAGTTACAGGAATCCCCGGTCTGCGAACTGGGGACTCTTTTCAGAGATTATGGGTAGAACTCTCCCTCCGAATCCTCCAGGAGGTCCAAATTCGGTGGAGTTCAATAATACCCAAATCGATACCTTAACAAGAGCATGTAATCATGCGTTCAATAAATCTTGTAGATTAAGAACACCAAGGGGGAAATTCAAACCTCCCTGGTGGTCATCAGAAATTGGGCAACTCCGGCACAATTCCCGCAAGCTTTTTAATATTGCCAAAACAAAGGATGACGTTGTTTCATGGAACAACTATAAAGTCAGCCTTTCAGAATATAAGAAGATGCTCCGGAAGGCAAAACGGTCTTCCTGGCAGCTCTTCTGCTCAGAAATCGAAAGTACCACTGGCGCTGCAAGGCTCAGGAAGGTGCTGTCCAAATGTCCATCCACACTTGGATACCTACAAGGATCCAACGGGAATTGGACCACTTCTAGCGAAGAATCGCTAAAACTACTAACAAATACACACTTTCCGGGCTGCTCTACCGCCAAGCCAGCGGAGATCAACCCCATGCTAGATACAACTTGTATCTCCACAAACCTATTCACCCACGACAAGGTAGAATGGGCAATACACAGTTTCAAACCATATAAATCGCCGGGACCAGACAATATTATCCCAGCGCAGCTACAACATGGGGGAAAAACCGTCGTACGATGGTTGACGGATATTTTCACCAGAATTTTGAATACAGGGATTATCCCGAAAGTTTGGCTTAGATCTAGAGTAGTCTATATCCCCAAGGCAGGGAAGGCAACTCATACTCTTCCAAATGATTTCCGGCCCATAAGTCTTTCATCGTTTCTTCTTAAGACGATGGAAAGACTATTGGGCCTCCATCTGAGAAATACTATTCCTCAATCGCAAATGTCGGACTCGCAGCATGCTTACAAAAAAGGCAGCTCCACTGAGACGGCTCTACATTCAGTGATCTCGGGAATCGAGAAATCACTTCGTTATAAAGAATTTTCACTAGCGGCCTTCTTAGATATTGAGGGCGCTTTTAATAACGTCTCACCTAAGACCATCACAGAATCATTGAATGAACTTAAGGTGGAACCTCGGCTAGTTAGCCTCATTGAACAGATGCTTAAATGCAGAATTATTCAAGCCTCTCTCGGCACTTCTAGTATCGAAAGATACGTAAGCAGGGGAACGCCTCAAGGCGGAGTCCTGTCACCCTTCCTTTGGAACGTAGCCATAAACGGTCTTCTATACACCCTGGAGAGGGGCGGTTGCAATATAACTGCGTACGCCGATGATGTAGCAGTTGTTTTCTCGGGTAAATACCCGCAAACTCTCTGCGAACGTATGACCAAGGCCCTCCAAACGCTCTCTGAATGGGCCACAGCCAGCGGATTGGGAGTCAATCCAGACAAGACAAAGCTTATGCTCTTTACCAGGAAGTACAAAGTTCCTGCTCTTATTAACCCCAAGCTCAATGGTATCACCCTACCATTCAGCGATTCAGCAAGATACCTCGGTTTAGTCCTAGACTGCAAACTAGACTGGAACCTAAATACGGAAGATCGTAGAAAAAAGGCAACGATCGCCCTTTATACATGCAAGAAAGCCATCGGACTTAAATGGGGTATGTCTCCAAATATAGTCCACTGGCTGTATACTGCCATCGTTAGACCAATACTCATGTATGGAGTCTCGATTTGGTGGCCAACTCTTGATAAGATGGCTAACCTAAAAAAGTTGAGTAAGGTTCAGCGGACCGCAGAACTGACCATTAGTGGAGCTCTACGCTCAACACCAAATGAAGCACTAGATGCTATTCTGAACCTCCTGCCCTTGGACAAGGTGGGTAAACAACAAGCCGCTCTATCAGCCTTACGCATGAGAGAGGCGAAAAAATGGAATGACCACGACTTTGGTCACGCAAAGATTCTCAAGGGAAATCCACTTATTCCCGAAAGCACAGACTACTGCATTCCGCAGGAACACCCTAGAACCAATTTCAAAACCCATATTCCAACCAGGGAGGAGTGGAGTATAGGTGTTCCAGGCCCAACCGGCTCAATAAGAATCTTCACGGATGGTTCCAAGCTGGACGACCGTGTAGGTGGAGGTGTCTACGTTGATGAACTCAACGTAAGAACATCTTTCCGACTCCCGGACCATTGCAGTGTTTTCCAAGCAGAGGTTACTGCAATCCAGGAGGCTCTGACAATAATAAGAAACCTACGGGTACAGAATAAGACCATCTGTATCTACTCGGATAGCCAGGCGGCTATTAAGTCCCTTGCTTCATTTACTTCGAGCATGAAGTCAGTGAATAACTGCCGCTTGTCTCTTGAAGAGATGGCTGAGCAGTTTTCAATCCACCTCATATGGGTCCCAGGACACAGGGATATCGAGGGCAACTGTATTGCGGATGAACTGGCTAGACAAGGTACTACCAGCATCCTCCTTCAGGACAAGGAGGGCCTGGGTATACCCATGGCCAGCTGCAAACTGAGAATACGAAATCACTTCGCTCTCTCTGCTAACCAAGCGTGGAATCGGGCATCGAACACGTGCAAAATCTCACGGCTAACCTGGCCGGTATACACCAGTAAAAGAACGAAGGAACTTTGCTGTCTGAACAGAGCCCAGTGCTCAACTGTTATTCGTGCTATCACAGGACATTGGCTGGTGGGAATACATGCATCCAGGTTAAATATTCCCCACCACGATTTCTGCAGAAGTTGTGGTGATGAGGAAGAGCTGGAAACAGTTGAACACCTTTTCTGTCATTGCCCTGGTCTTTGTAGGACAAGATTCCGTTTTCTAAAGTCATACTTTCTTGATGATTTGTCACAGCTCTCCGAACAGAGTCCAAGATGCCTTTTTAGGTTCATCCAGGCCGCCGGATGGCGGACCCATCTCGCATAGGGAACCTCTTGAGTGGGGAAGAGTGGTGAATGGTCCACCGTAGCGGTAACACAACGGGCCTATTTTGGCCTATGTGAGTTGGGACTTTGGTCCCAGCTGCCGCCCTAACCTAACCTAACCTAACCTAATGCTTATTGTTCCAGTGAAAAAATGGAGGAAGTGAGGTCAACACCCACCAAAGCGAAATAGCTTAACAACGTCATCCATTAAAGTTAGCACCAATAGAATCTCAAGTATCTGTTGTAGGATAATTCTCAATAATAAAGTTTACACATTTCAATGGTAACGACAATAGCAGATCATGCCCTTATCAGAAAATACTTATGAAGACAAGCAAAATTTTTGAAAAACAAGTTTCATAGCTTTTCATCAACCCATTTTTTATTACGAATCGTCAAAATTATTGCTTGCTTAATATTGTATTTAGTACATTCTGCTATTAATAGTGCAATTATTGAAACATTTCTTATATTATTATATATATTCCAGCAATAGCTTCTTAAGGTTTAACAATGCCCAGTAAGTCCGCACGGATGTTTTAAATGCCTAAATGGTACTAACCTTTGATTAGACTTAAGGATTTTTTAACTAATGCACATTAAAAAGAAAATTACTATCTGAATTCCGCAAGCATCCATAGATGTATAACAAAGCGCAAATTTTTTATTAGAGCAAAATAAGTCATGAAGCAAGTACAGCCTGACCTTGCATAATACTATTCTCAAATCAATCAGCGCGAAATATTTGTTTTATGAAACTTAAGAAATTTATACAATTTTTAACTTTAAAGATTATGAAATCTGAACTACTATTTTTCAATAGGCAGCTGCTTTTCCATAGTCTACTTTTCGTCAATTACTATTGACGTTGTCTTTTTAAACTCCAAATCGCACTCAAACTAATTTAATAATTTCATTCCTTTGGATTTCTTTTCATATTTTAGAGAAAATATTTTACTTTAAACTGAATATTTATTGAGCTTAGAGCAAAGTTTTTGCAATAAAAATTCTCTCTCGTTAAAAGAAGTTTCACTGTATTAGATCAAGCCGAAAAGTTTAACGGGCGCCATAAAATGGAAGTTAACGCTTCCGTTTGCGTTAGCAGTGCTGCCGCTGCTGCAGCCGCAGTCTCTGCCACTTGCCGCTTCAGTGGACGCAAGTGTCGTGGTCAGGTAGCTTCTAGCAGCAAAAACAATTCCAACCTGGGTGACTGCAGCACGCGGCATCCATGCATATGGCCTGGCTGACTAAATATCAATAACATTTTTATTTATTTTGTTTGCGGGCATTTTGGCATTTTTGAGTGCATTTATAATATGCTTTTTTTTCTTACGTACTCATAGATACATATAGTATAAGAATCTGTTGTTGTTGTTTGGGGCTACTGTTGTTTGTTGCCTAAAAGAAACGTTTTGTAAAACGTTTTGTCAGCCGCTCTGTTGGTTGTTACATGCGACTAGGCAGAGATTTTCTGCATGGTAGCCATATAGATACATGCATCCATAACCATAGCCGTATTCATGACCATAGCTGGCGCATGCAACATACAGCTTGCGGCGTGCAACAACGTACTGCTACTGCAACTGCAGCTGGGTTAGCTGCTACTGTAACTGCTACACTTGTCGCTGGCTAGCTGCAACTGCAACAACAGCAACAACAACAACAAAAATACAATAAATAATAAACCTTTTGTGGATTTTTGTCTTGATGATGTCGGCTGGCAGCGGTGGCGGCTACTAGCTACCGGCTACTGGCCACCGACTACTCTGACTGCCACAAACCCAGAGAATGCGCTCACCTACTCGATGAGATCAAAGCCAGTACACCGCCATTGTCTTGCCACCACTAGCGCAGGCAAAAGGCCACAGAACCAGCAAGCAAATAAAGAAAAAAGGCTAAAAAAATTAAAAGATATAAAAATTTAAGGTAAGAGCCAAAGGAGTTGGCAAACACTTAGAAAGTTGCCAGCAAAGTGTTAAACGTCCGCCAAGTAAGGCCCATTGTATGGATGTTATTAAATTTTAATTAAAAGGGAAAATTGAGCATTTCTTGAAGCGGAAGCTGGCCCACAACAACAACAACATCCACATCATGGTCAACATGGCCAACAAGTAGGCATAAAAGTGACAAGAAAAACCGGTGGCAATTTCACTGAAATAAACGCCTTGGCGGTGGCGTTTAAGTTGAGTCAAAAATTAGAGCTGGTCAAAAAAAAAAAAAAAAAAGTTAAATGTTAAGTACAAAAGCCGAGTGGTGCGGCATCGTAAAAATTTGTAAAACATATTTTATGAGCCAAAATACATGTTGACAAATTTGATGCACATACGATATGGCAACGAATATTATATACACTTTCAGAACTGACTTTACAAATCCAAACTAAGCAACCAGAGATAGTACTTTAATTATTTTTTTACCTCATAAGCATTTCTAGACTGTCAATTTTCTTATAAGTTATAATTCGAAATGATAATAATTTTATTATAATATTCATATTGAATTCTTCGAATTTTTCAAATACTTGCATATAAACTGGAAAAAAAAAAAATACAATACTAACAAAATTGAAACCTTAAAAAGTTTTTGTTTGATTATTTGATAAAATTGTAGTGTTCCCTATCGAACACTATCGATATTTAAAGCAAGATACCGTGATATATCGTACATAACTGTAATCATTTTTAATAGCTATTTTAATATTTGATATAATATTTACTTTCTCATAAAGGGGTTTACGCAGTTCGAAAAATGGGATATCCCAAATGGGATTTTATTTTATATGAAATTTTTTGAATTGCGTATAGGCCTTAAGACGTGCCATTTGTATATTTTGGAACGTAGAAAGCGATGGTACTTTGTACCGCAGTTCAAGAATCTTTACGGAATCGCGGAACTCTTCGCATTTCAAACGAGAGAAGGGTCACAAAGTACTTTTAACTTTACTTTTTTTTATACTGAATCGTTCTGGCAATTTTGTTTTTTTTTAAATATCTCATCCTTCGCTCACGTAGGTTTTTTTTTGAATAAATCAACACTTACTTAAAAAGCACCAAGCCCAAAGGCTAGATAGTTTCCTTGCATATAAAATACATGCAGTACAAACTTTATTCAAAATAAGTACATATACCCTTTGCAAGAGTAAATAAAAATGTTGTCTTGCTTGAGAAAGAAAATGGTTTACTTTGAATGTTTTTATGTATTGTCATATGGTAAAATAAAAATACCATAAACGACAGCGATTTAGTTTTACGATTGTCATACTTAAACAAAAAATAAAAGTATCTACGACTACGCAACAAATGTCAAAGGGCCGGCCGGTCACATAACTGAAGGCACAAAAGGGTAACACCGGAAAACCAGTTGAGAGTTATGTGGAACTGCAACTTCAGTCTTCTCAACTTGAAGTCAGAATAAAAAGTCCGACTTAAAGGTGAGCAAGCCACCCACATAAAACAACAAAAGACGCGCCATTGTCTTCTTGGGTGCTGAAATTCACTTGAAATACAACAAAACACAAAGCTCATAAACATTCGTGCATAAAACTTCCAAAAAAGAAATACATACTAAACATATAGTATACTACAAAGAAATACATAAAATTGTATTGAAAAGCCCTAAAACGAAAGTAGCCAACCTATTGAAAGCCAACTGGATTCACCAAAGACTTGGCCACAGATCAACAAAACTTTTGATCACGCGCATGCGACTCAGTCTGAGTCTGAGACTGGGACTGAGACGACATTCATGTGATTTCGTTTGAAGCGCCGCAAGCATGCGCGGGAGCAAAACAATCGGCTCTGAATGTGGCAGTGGCTCAGCAGCCTCTAACTGGGTCAGCGCAAAGGGTAGCATCGGTTGGGACAATCCACTTAGCTACGCCACTGCGCGCGGACACTGCTCCTAGATACGGATACGTACTACCTGGCGCTCTTTTGCACACAGCTCGGCCGGCCGCTCAAAAAGTCAAAAGTGAGTCAGTGCAATCAGATAATAATCTGACAAACTGTCGCTAACGTTTGACGTTGCTTCACCGAAGCCAAGCGAACAGGAAGAAATCAAATTTAGCCAAAAGTCTATATTGGTATAAGTTGGAAAGAGCCAGATTGTATTGGCCACTATTGCTGCTGCTGCTGCTACCGCTGCTGTTGCTGTTCGCCTTTTCCTAATGATGACAATTTGAGGCAGTGCAACATTTTAAGGTAGCAGCCACCAGAAACAGGCAACGACTAGAGTCGGCCAATCGATTGAGCATTGACTATTGACTGCATGGACTGTGTTGAATTTTGAATGATTAGTTTGATTCGCCAGCGATCGCTAGATTGAGCGCTGAGCTGACTTTTAAATGTTGCGGCGTCGTCATCATCATTGTCGTTGTCGTTGTCGTCATCGTCTTAGTCGGTGCTTTAGCTTATTAGCTGCGCTAAATTGTTGCCTGGTTCGTTGGCTGGCTGCCTGCCCGCCACACTAGGGACCCAATTTTGCTCAGACTCAGACTCCAACACAAACACCATGAGCGTGCTGCATGCTGCAGACGTGAACGGCGGCAATGTGGACGCCGAAGACAACGACAGCGACAGCGACGCCGCCGTCAGGCCAAATGACAAAATGTAACGTGTGTCAGTTTTAAGGCAAGCGTCAACTCTAATGAACTCTTGTGTGAATTTAGTTTAAGTCAATAAGCCAGCGCTGTATATCAATTAAATGATGGTCAACTAAGAGCCGAGAGCAGTCTATCAGCTGCCAGCGACGCCCACTTGTTCGAAAATGGGCATGGTCTGGTGCAGTCATAGCAGGTGATGCACATAGAAAAAGTTTAAAGAAGCTCCGCAAGAGCGACATACAGCATAGTTTCCAACTATTCTTTTGGGGATTGAGTTATGTGCATAAAGTCACACTCTTGTTTATAAAAGGGCGCTAGGAATCTAGGAAACAAACAAACCATGCTGTAAAGAAAGTGGTAAAAGCTAGAGGAAAGACGCACAAAGTTATAAGTTGCAATACAGGTTAGGATAGGGCGATACAAATCGAGAAGACCGACTAGAGGCCTTGTGGCCTTTCTTGCTTAAACGGAAGATCTGAAAAACCATTTACAGTACACGACAAACAGAGTCAGTTCTCAGAGAACATGCATCCTTTTGGACTGTAGACTTATGGTGTAGTCATATAATAACTCCAATCTTTACCGTAGCCCTGTTCCTATGAAAACGCACGAGTTCTTCGTATCTCTGTGAACCACAAAAAGGTTGGTTAACAATGGCTACCCTTTCCAAAACGCTCTAAATCTTATAAGACATTAAGAGGCAAAGGAACGTCAGCAATAATATTGACAAGGCTAATTGTTCAGTCCACTGCTGTCTATCCACTCGTTATTAGCTTTAAAAATACGTCTATCTCATCAGAGTCCAGTTATATTGAGAACTTCTCCAGAAGTACAATCGATCCATAAGGAATTTCTTCTACAGACGTGGCCCTTTCTTATATTTTTAATTGACTCATATGAGGATATTCTGCTGATAGTTCGATCCATGGGAAAAATTATAGCTAGTTTAGGATTACAACGGTTGCCTAAGTCAAACACGAGGAAAATGTTTAAGTCATACGGGCTGTACTCTATCCGTATACAGTAGTCTTAACTATAGTAAATACCCGATATCCGGATCAAGTAATCAAATCGCTGTTAAATGGCTGGGGATTGTAGCACGTAGATGCACATGTACCGAAGCAATCAGATACTTGGCCACTCAGATACATCAGTGCAACATGTCGTTGTCAAGTTGTACAATTACCACAATTGAACGATCGTGTGGCCATTATAACAACTATTGGCTGATGCTTCGTTCGAAGCTTCCACTGACCAAACCCAATGTCAAACTCATTGCAAATTAAATAAAAACATTATTTTATCAGTAGAGCAATAAATACAAGAAAAATCCAAGCACGACAATAATAATCAAGATCAATTGCAATTACTAGCAGCAATAAGCACAATGAATGCGACACGTCAGATCGATCTTGAGTCAAAGAGTGGACTAGCCCAGCCTCTAATACTCATACCAGTTAAAGTCCTAGTCCAAGTACCATTCCCAGTCAATCTGCCCACCTAACTAATGCAGTTTGCGTGACATGGAGCAAGACAGAGATGGCGGTTGAGTCAAAACTTTTTTGATATGATTTAATACAAAACTTGTGATGTGGTCTCTTCCCTTGGTCTGTATGTTCTGCATGATGCGACTAATGCGCAAAATTCACACAATTCATCATGCTTCTTGGCACTAACAAGCCCAAATCATCTCTTAGCAGCCAAGTCACAAACTCAAGAGCAGTTACTACTATAGCTTCTGTGCTCCTTCTAACGTCAACTCAATGCGGTCTGACTGACGGACTGGCTGAATGACGTATGTTGTTGGGTTGTAAGTTTTTGTTCTACCAATGTCTGAATGTAGGTAGGTATATGTATCTGTAGCTGTTTGTATCTAACATAGTATGTGTTTGACGCGGGCGCGCTATAATTGCTTAACGAGCGTTCAAGTTGTACCGCTGAAGGTATTCTGGTGCCATAATTTAAGTGCCGCCTTAATATGGCAAATGCTAGCTTGATTGACAATTGACCAGGGCCTGGCCAGGATTCGACGGGCGCTTTCACCAGTAACGACAGCTTAAAAATCCATGTGCAACTGGTATTGCATCTTAGATATGGCCCACATGCGTTGGCGGCATACGTGTTTTGGGGAGTTGCAGCCAAAAACAAAGACCTGTGGGAACACATTGATGTGCGTAGTGTGGGCACTTTAGACCATAATTTCAACAAACACACACTCGCACACATATATATAGTTTTTTATTGAAACTTGTAGTATTTTGTGATTTCCGCAGAAAAGATACATCTTAAGCGCGTTAGTGTGTGCGTGTATCTCTGAGTGCGCCACATATAAATAGCATATGAAAAACAAGAATTGGTTTGCCGCCCGCCTGGCTAGCTCAATGACTGACTCTTGCTCTTGATGTGATTTCGTAGAAGTCACTACGACGACGTCAACGACGATGTAGACGAAGTCAGCTTGGAGTACGCGTACTCCGCCGCTATTGCGTACAGTATTGCGCGGTAGGTAGAGCAACCATGACAACAACAACAACAGCCAATGGTGTTGGCCAAGTCCGCTCGAACGCCGACCTCCAGCAGCACTAAGCGAGCAGTCATCATTTCATTGTGGCCATAAAGTTGCATTTATGATGACTTACGGGTCAGTTTTCCTTTTGTTTCTCCGTCGTCTCCCTCGTCGTCTTCATCGCCGTCAAAGCAAACCACTTAATGTCGCAGTTGCCTTGCTCCTCCACACACTTGACAACGCGCTTTGGAGCTCTCTCCAAGTCATCGCTGTTGGTGGCGTCGGCGGCAGCGTCGGCGGCGTTGGCTCTGAGCCTACCTTGCTTTTCGGTAGTTGGTTGTTGTAGCAAGCATAATTGTTGTTGTTTGTTCTTTTGTGTTAACCTTTTGTTTTTACCTGGTTTGTTAGTGTCCATTGCGCAGTTGTTGGCTAACACACACACACACACACACACACACACACACACACACACACACACACAATATTTCCAAACGCATTCGCCCTCAATGTCACAACAGTGACTACGTCCCCGTCTCTTCCTTTCTCTTGTAGACAGTTAGTAGTTGTCGTTGATGTTGTTGTTGTTGCAACATTCGTAGAAATCACAAGTGCTTGTGGGAACTCTTTTTGAAGTACCCGGTCCTCCAAACGAGGGCTGGCTGAAAAATAATTGAACAACCATTACGCTTGTGAGTTACCAAAAGTGAACAAAACAAATCATCTTAAATTACAATATAAATATTGGATAGGTTAAAAGATAGGCGAGTTAGGGTATGCCAGAACGATTAAAAAATGTATTACGTGTTCAATAATATATGAATATAACGATTGTTTAGGGAACCTAAGGAACTGTAGAAGCAGAGGACTTCTTCTAAGCAATCTAATACACCGAACAAGGCTAAGGTGGGTCCGTTAGCGAACAAGATAATGATGAAGGGATTGGCATGGCCGTGACTTTATATAAAATGGATCCCCACAGAAGATAGTTTTTATAAAAGTATATCGGATTACCGATAAATTAAGTGCATGTCTTTAAAGAGAGAAAATATTTGGTAATAAATTGTTGTTTTTTTTCCACAAAATGTGGTCTTGTCTATGCTAGTCCAATACTTTTTAAGCTACCCTCGTAGACACAATTTTTTTTAACCTAATAAAATATCCTTTAAAATTGATTTGATTAACCATTTGTTGATCAATGATAAAGAATATTTGTTTCACTATTCAGCAACTTGTTCAGTGTTTCCCACACTTTTTTTTTTTGTAAATAAACCATAAAATTAATATTAAAAAAAATGCCCATACTAACTAGCAAAACAGCTAATTAAATATATAAAAATTTATTTCTATATATCCACAAGAGCTAAAAACTAAATAAAAAAGCTCTCATAAGTTGAAGTCAATCTTTTGTTGTGACAGTTACCATTTGATAACTGTCATTAAAATTAAGAAAAAAATAAAATAAAAATTAGAAAAATTTAAATTTTATTATAGATAAAGCCAAGTTAATTGGGCGTTGACTTGGCAGCCCGAACTAGAGAATACAGTTAATTACCTGTTCTTTTTTTATGGCTCAATTTCGAAGACTCTGAGTTTTCAAACAGCGTCCCTCTTCGATTTCTGCAAATAAGACGTTAAATGCTACTAGCTCTTTAAGGTTTATAAGACAAAACTGACAATTTAATATCGTACCGGATCGTATAATAAAATGTTTGAACCTGTCAGGAACATTTGCTGTAGTTTTATAATTGACTGTTGTGGGTTAAAATTTGCATAGATTCGTTAGTGTGACATTTTAAGTATAGATTTTTATCAGTAGTAAACAGTTTTTGTTTTCATTAATGAAATTTTATGAACCCTTTAAGTAGCTGCAAAAAGCGCCCATAAACATAGAAATAGATGTCAAACGTTGTTACTTGTTTGGTTAAAAGCTTTTCAATTTCAAATGAAAATGAAGTATCGTATGCGGAAACATAAAAGTATAGTAATAGATTTTGTTATTTTTCAAAGAGTTGGTCAATGATCTTAAGACAAGATCTTGATTGGAACTTTGAAACACGCGCAGTTCCCATCATTGAATAAATCATATTGATGATCATACCTCAACGGGAATGATTCATTCTTAGAGTTCGTAAAACTAGTCCACTGGCGACTCGATAGAATTTATTGCGCGGTTGTGAGACGAATTTACAGCTCTCAAGCTGCGCTCTGCTTACGTCACACGATCTATATTTCTTGGGTGCGGTGAGGTTAATTTTTAGAATAATTTCATTCTTTCACTATTTCCCGTGTAGTTTGCATTTTATCTTAATAGTTGGAAGTGTTATGTGACGTAAAAACAAAATGTATTTAAATTTTATTCTCTGCTTTGTTAATGTGCGTGATCGTGTTTGCATCTCTGTGTACTACCATATTTTTACTTTTAATATTTCAGGTTCTGTACTGACTTATCGGCACTCTGGACTTTCTTTAACCCGGAAGCTTGTATATCATGCTATATTTTGCAGTGCATCGAAATCAATGTCTAATTGCAACCTTGAATAATTTACACTAGACTATATTGCACTTAAATTTTGTGTCAATTACATTGATATTTCCCAGAGATTCGAAAAATACTCCTACTTAAAAAAAATATTTATACGGACATTTTTTTTTTTAATTTTATCCTTTTTTGTTTTCGTGTCCATCAGTTATGTCTTTATAAAAGTTGTAAGCACGGGTCAGTTGTCTAAAGAGAAAAGAATAGGAGAGACAGGCGAGCGTATTGAAAATCTTTAAAATCAGATTGACAGAAATGCAAAACCCTAGCTCAAATCTATCAGCAACATAAAATTAAAGGATAAAGGGAAAATTGTTAAATATTTGAATTTATTTAGAATTGACTTCTACTTTATAATTATATAAATAAATAATTTGGATATTTTTCGTTAAAGAAAAAACTGAATTTGAGTGTCGCCATACTCTGAGAATATAGCAAAGAAAAGTTCTCGATTGCGACAAATCAAGCATGGGGTAGATTAAGGTAGATTAGATTTTTTTTTGTTAAATGGAAATAAGGACCACAACGCGGATTGTTTGGTCTCAGTTTTACTTGGATAATTATTCACAAAGAACTACTCATTTTTAAAAAAATCTTTTGAAAGCTTAAAACTCTTCTGTTTGAGTCGATGTGTAAGAGTTCGACATTCATTCCATATGCCATTCAGAATTTTCAGTCCTACATTGCTCAACTGGTACAGCGTCGATTAGGCCGATTATTCTGCATAAACTGGCAATCACAAAGAACTACTCCTTTTTTAAAAAATCTTTTGAAAGCTTAAAACTCGCCTGTTCTCCATATACCATTCAGAATTTTCAGTCCTACATTGCTCAAGTGGTACAGCGGCGATAAGGCCGATTATTCTGCATAAACTGGCGATTATTTGAAGTGCTTTGCCCGAGATTTGGATTGTCTTACTGACCCCATGCTGTCGATAATTGTTTAGTTTCGAGCTCATAGGCATAAATCCAAAATTCGTCGCCTGTCGCGATCTTTTAGACGTCTTTTAAAGCACCGCGATTGTATTTCTTCAACTTTTCTTTACACCAAAAGACACGCGTCCTGGAGAGAGAAAATTTTAAGCAAGAAACTCCTATCAGGCTGAACGATCTAACACTGTCTGCACTCTATCATCACACACTTATTTGAAACAAGAACTGCACTCATCGGCACTCGATTCCAATCTGGTGGGTATATGGTCACTCTGGCATACCTGGTAACGAGGGGGCGGACAAGTGCGCTAGGAAAGGATCTGCGCTACGGATATAAAAAGACTTCTGCAGGACGTAATTTTTAAAATAAGAGGAGTGTAAGAACCGTGGCAGAACGACAATGGGACACTGTGCTCGGTTGTCACATCTCCCGAGCACTTTGGCCAAGATACAACCCAACGCGAACTTCCAAGCTCCTGCCATTCCACAAGAGCAGCACTTGGATGGTGACAAGAGTTGTAACGTGATACTGCTCCATTGGTCTCAATTGGCTGAGAGGATTCAGGTTCCCCACAATGATTTTTGTCGCTCCTGCGGGGATGAGGAAGAGATAGAAAGCATCTAACACCTTTTGTGCGAATGTGCTGCACTTCTTAGAAAGCGTACCAACATCTGGAGAAACCTTGCTTTGTAGACCTGACAGTCTGGCAAGTGTGGCTATAAGAAACCTGGCTGTTTTTATTTAAGCCTATGAATGGTTTAGCAATCAGGAAGACTAGGCGGACGTCCACTTGCAATCATACTCTCCTACCCGATGCGATTCCTTTTCCTTATACATCCCTGTTAAATAGGCATCGCAATGGACCGTTAAGTCTCCAGGTGAACTCAACCTTTTTCCGAGCCGCCTAGCTAACCTAACCTAAGGGCGCAACACGTGATCTTTAAGTTATGTGGTATTTAACGCGAATTAACCTTTTTGGTGCACAAATATTCATGCTATACCAAATGTTCGCAGGTTGAACTAATGCCCAAGGATGCCTCAATGCAAGGGCATAGATATAGGTACGTTTATGCCAAAAAATGCCCCACTTTTTAGTGAACATATCAGATTGCATCTGGTACCATTGGTATAACCAAAGTGACGTCAAGCGGTATCCACTGAGTAATGTAGTGCGCCACCTAATTTTCAGGTTTGTTCCTACGAAGGTCTACGTCCGGAACTGTCTTTTTACCATTCGCTAGCGGTTCATTTGAGGCCCATTACAAGCCCACTTGTTTCCCTGGCATTCCACTACACATGATCGACTCTCATGGTGTTAATTTACAAATGAGCATGTCATCGACACCATTGCCGGATACATAATTTACAAATAAGTAATACTACTAAATAGGCACCGCGGGTCATCAAAAACATATTGCTTAATGCAGAGCAATTTGTTGTTTTTTTGTTGTTTTTTTTTTTGGTGTTGAATTTTTTAACATGTATGTTGGATTATTTTAGTTATTCAAATGCATTAGCATAAATATGAAATTTATCAACAGACAACTCAAATGGATTCTGATTGAACTCATTTAGCTATTCAGCGCATGTTTTATGGTAACATATCATAAACCCCCAATCCTCACATTTAGATATACAGAGAGTACGGCTGGGTTTGTTTGTTTAAACAAAAGCAGTTTTAATAAATAGACATATGAAACACGACAACTAACACCATTAGCTCAACTTTAAACTGTTAAATTATTCAAAAACTAATATGGACACAACCAACAACGATAAAAGCCAATTTGTCTGTCAGTTTTGGTCAATTTTAAACAATATTTTTAGTGGCAGTTCACAGTTGGCCATTGGCAGGGTGTCCTCTATAGTATATGAATCTAAAGTAGTACATATACTAAAGCATCTAAAGCTGTAATCCATGTGTGCGCTTAGACCCATTTGAGCAGTCATCAAACATTTTACTTTATCAGCCACAACAAATACAATAGCTAAAAATATGAATCAGTCGGGGCGCTGACCGACAGTGGGATACACTACCCTGGTGTTGACATCAAAAATGTTGGTTTGCAGTGCAATAAATTTCCAGAGTCAAACTCTGAGCATCTTGAGCAAGAAAACGAGGAAAAAGACAATCCAGTTAAGGACTGCAATGAGTCTGATGTAGAAGCAGTAGCCCAAGAAATGGAATCAATGAGGAAAACAACTCTGAGGAGCATATGATCCATACGATGAAGGCATTATTACGACAGAAAATAATTACTCTGGTATCAAAGACCAAAGAACAAAGAATTTGGGAAAAACCAACACATTTAATTGTGTCATAAATATAGAGGACTTAATCCTTAGGTATTCCAATAATAAAGTTATAGCTGATCGAATAAAACAACATAAGATATTGTTTTTTTATTTTCCTAAAATATTACCCTATACTTTGAGTACCTGCCAAGAATGAAGCTGTGACGTTGTTGTTGACAATGCATAATGATATGGCAATTTTGGGAACTCGGAAAAAACCGGAAATAATATTGTACAGGTCACGATCAAAAGTAGTAGAACTGAATTTGTGTAGCGTGAATGGAGAGGTGGTGGGCGGTTGGACTACTTAGGCGTGGCAGTAGGGCGCCATCAGAAGATACCAAAATTTTTCTAGTCGTCTTTCGGCAATTGGAGAGTAAGCATTTCGATTAGCTGCACCATTACATTCTGCGTCTTTAGGAGACCCTTGACGGAGACTCTCGGACTGATTAAGGAGGCCTACCTGGGTAATTTCAGGAGCTGCTCAGGAGGGGTGGCAGCAATCAGCGCACCGGTTGCACATCAACTTCAATGTTTAATAAAAATATGCTCAAAGTAATCCCACTTTTAGACACTGACCGGTGCATAAACATTCGTATGATTGTTGATTTTTTAGGAATTACGTACGGTAGCGTCGAAAAAAGTTTGGCAAGGGTCCTGAGTGATGAACAACGAGAACTGTGTTGCCTTTAGTCAGAACTGTTGACGCATGACTGCCTCCTATATACTCGGTTCAAGCGGGACCTCAACAGAAACCGATACAGCTCCGTAGAAGACGTTCAATGGATCGTGACGTCATCTCTGAAAAGGAACCTAGAATGAGATCAGGAGACAGAGAGCTTTGAGTGATTTTAGTTTGTGGACAATTGTTTGAGAATGTTTATGCTTTTGCGAGAATGGCAGCAGAGTGTTCCTACTGTTCGATACAAATTTTAGTAAGTGTATTTAGACACATAGGTATTTAATTATATGACTTGTAAAGATGATTTAAGAAAGGTAATTTAGACGAATAGTCGATAATTTGTAACATATTTTAGTACTTTTTGCTTGAATTTTTGTAAAATAAATGTGAATATACTTTATATCCCTTGAAAACTAAAAATCGGCATAAGCGTTAAAAATCAGATTAAATTATTATTTTTTTTTTTTTTCAAAGCAACTATTAAATTTGTTTGCTGTCTTAAAATCTTATGAAAATCGAATCAAAAGCAAGAAAATTATAAGAAAAGTAAAACCGAAAATCCCACAAAAATCAATTTCAGATATCTGTGGTAAGTTTTAGAAACATAAGCCGAAAAATTTGTGAGAAAACCAATTAAAACGTTTCCGGGGCAAGGGAGCTTGAACCGATTAACAGCCGAAAGAGTGCTAAAAACAGTGATCTTCTGTGTGTAGAAGTGAGCAGATATCGGCTTCACCGGGTAATCTGTTGCTAATACTTTGAGTCTTTAGCTCTTGTAGAGCTAAGTTATTCAAATAGCATTTTGGTACCAAAAAATTAAGTACCCAATGGGTACAGAGTATAGAAACTTTGCAGACAAAGCTCAAGAGGTGCTGCTGTGTTCTATCTCTTTTTTTATCGAGCTCTCTCTCCTACTCGCTCTAATGATTAACATATTGCGGGGAGTGGTCCACCAGTTCGAGCCATTAACTAGACCACCAGCAGCAACCAATTCGAACAAAATTAACTTTCAATTCAGTTTCTGGGCCATAAAATTTATTTTTATTAACCAGGGAAATTAGTGCCAGAAATCATAATTTGATAGGCTCCTCAGAGCCCTGTTCACTACATTTATTTTTTATAGCTCTTTAATGTTGGCTTTTGTTTCATTTTGTATCTTGGTAATAATATTATTATTGTTTTTGTTTTATACGTAATATGATGCTAATACAAAATATAATGTAGCACTCAAAAGTGGATATAGTATAATATTGATAAATAAATAAATCTCTTTCACCTTTTTAAGTTTGTTCAGTGCTTGTTAGATTCAAAAAGCCAACCGTATGTGACTCATAACTATCACTTAAATTAAAGCTAAGACTTTGACATTTGCTTTTAAAAAAACTGTACGAATATTAAAAGATCTAATAAAAGTTTTTTTTTTTGGCATAAATTCGAAAAATATAGAGAGTCTTGAGAGAAGTTAGACATGGGTCTAACTAATTCTCTGTTAGACGTCTCAATGTTTTGTTTATTTTTTTGACCAAACACAATCTTTTCAATTGCTAATTTCTTAGATAAGAGCTTTTGAAATACAAGCCATTTAGATAAAAATATTAGATTTAAGATACACGCGCCTCAAAAAACGTTAAGCTGTATTGAAACCCAAAACTTACTTTGGATGCTTGGATACACTGGAATTGTATGGGTTTTGTAGCGGCATGTGTTACTTAAAATAATAAAGACATAGTCATATATTTATGCTTTAAATTGGTTTCACGTTATGCAAAGAGACAACAAAGTGAGGGAAAATCACAACCAGTTCTTTTTTCCAATGAATTTCTTGTCAGTTCGAAACTTGTTAAAAGCCACCAACGCCAAACAACAGCAACTTGTAAACTACACGAGCCCACAAAAAAAAAAACAAGCGTCTATAATTTTGTCAATTTTGAAATTTATTTTATGATCAAGAGTTTTAAAATAATGCCCAAGTAGTCACATAATTCATAAATTCATGCAAAACCTCGCTGCTACAATTATGCAAATTTTAATTGAAAGACTTATTTTTTTATCATATGCTTAAAAATAAATATTTTTTATATAGTTTATTTATTTATATATATATATATATTTTTTTTTTTGTGCTGTGAGCTTAAATTTGTTTTTATGCGCTCGTAATTATTTTCTTCTTTAGTGAGTTTTGTGGCATTTTTTGTTAATGCGTTGTTCGCTTTTTGGCTTATTCATAATACATTAAATTTGTGTTTTTTGTTTTATTTTTATTTTTGGTTTAACTCAGTTTGTTCTGTTAAAAAAGCAAGGCTTAAGCATAACCTATAATTAAAGTATCATATAGCACTTGAGGGCTGCGCGCCAAACTGTCAAAATATTTCCTCCGACGTACGCTCCAAAGTTATCTAGCTGGAGAATGTTGGTAACTCTCGGCATAATGATTAGCCGGTCATTAGTTCAGGCGGACAACAACGGACTTCATTTGAAAAGCCTTTAAGCCAAAAATTCTCTCGTTTAGCTTGCTTCGCTGTCTATGTGTGTGTGCGTCTGTGCATGTGTGTTTGTATCTGTGTGTGTTGCCGGGGGTGCAGCCTAATGATGCTACAAATTTTATGCATACAAAAGACAACACACACCACACACATGTCTATAATTAGTCCTCAACTCTACCAGTCCCGCTTTGCTTTTAGCCAAGTTAGATTTAGTCACCCACAATAGTTGCTGTGACTGCTGGCTATAACCGCAACCCAAAGACAATGGAATACATCTTAGCTGGTTTTTATACTCTGCTTCTTGGGTATACGAGTTAGAGTCTGTAGCTATGTGCCGAGGCTTAAAACTTAAAAAAAAAGTATCTGTGACTAAATGGTTTTTCCCTGTAAAACAAAAACACGCTTTAAAATATTAAAAAAATCGTGTTAAGTACTGAGGTTAATTCGTTTTGTTTCAACTACTTGTACGATTATTATTATTATTTTTTGAATATATACAATATTATTAATTAAAATCGAAAAAAAAAATTTTGAGTCGAATGCCCCAGTAGCTAGTGTTTGTTCAATTAACATTAAGTTTAGTATTAAATTTATTAAAATAAATTAAAAAAATAATTTTTTTATTAGTTATAATAAACTTTATAAACACTTTGGCGCCACTTTGTGACTGATTGTTTCTTAATTTTTACTGAAATTTTATAAAATTTTGGTATAGTAAACATAATGCCAAAGATATGTTTAGTACTTTTTATAGAAGAGTAGTTTTCCACCTAAAACTAATACATATTTCGCTTTTACCAACTGCATATTTTCAATCTCAAATCTACAAGCGTAATGGACACTATGTAACAAAAAATGTAGAAAATAGGAATATAGCACCTGCAACTGTTACATTTTTAATAATCTTTTTTTAATATTAAAATTAAAACTATTCAAATATAGCAGAGGGACAAAAAATTTAAATTTTTTTCCTAAAATGGCGGCTAATTTAAATGATTACCGATTATAGTATAATTTCAATCAAAAACTATCAAACTTTCAGATACATTTGTATGATTTACTTAATATGTTATAATACATAGGTTCAATAAGCCAAGACTAATGATGTCAATTTATTCCACTTACCAGGATGTTAAAAGAGACGTGACAGCAAAGGACATAGAACACAATTATATATTACATATTATGTAAAATATTTAAAACTGTGTGGCGCCATCGAGCTGTAAGCTGCTTTAAAAAAAAAGGGCAGCACTGTAATGGGTAGCACTGTTTGCTGACAAACGCTTCGTACCAGAAAGAATGCAACTTGGAGTTAAAACTTTTGCTAGCATTTTTTTTTTTATCTGGGGTGCCACAGAAAACCATTTCTTGTCAATTTCTTAGCAATTGCAATTCTTGGTGCCACAGACATGATTCGCAACGGGCTCAAAATCTTTAAAAATATACTTGAGATTTGATTAAATTCACCAATAAAAACTAATTTACTCAAAGAAACTGTTGCTTATTTGGAAAGGTTATTCGATTTCTGATTTATCTGTATCTTTATGTTTTAATAAATCTAATGTTTAATTCATGATTTTCATTTTTACAAAATCTTTATTCAAATCTTTGAGGCATATGCCATTCTGTGTCAACGTACAAAATCTTTTCGAGTTGTGGTACTAAATAATAACATTTCGGAGTAATTATGTTGGCATATTAATAGATTTTTTTAATGTTTAATGAAAGTTAAAAAATGTCTTTTTTTATTTTAACTAAGTTGTCATTATGAAGTGCTACGAAATGAATGCATAGTTAAATAAATAAGTGCTGTGGAAATTTTTTGTCCTAAGGTGGAAATGCACGGTGTGTTAGGCATGGTTGTGAATATCAAAAGTTCAGCAGTTTAGCCACAACAGCAAATGAAAATTTAAAAAAATGAGAGTCTAGAGTCGTTTTAAGTAATTGGCGAGTTTTTTTTTATCATGCGTACTGCCTTTAAGGTTTTAACGAAGCGTATAAGCAATTTTTTTTTTTTTTTAAGTTTCTTTTTCGATGTATGTTTCTAAAGTAAGTCAATCACAATTTTTTTTCTAAGAGCCCATTTTAAACATTTCCTTTCTTCCTTACCATTCCATAGTCTATATAAGAACCAAATCTATTTTATGGAATATAAATTCAAAAAAAATGGAAAAAAATCTTGCTTTCTGGACAATAAGACTTTTTCGAAGAATATTTTATTTGCATCTTAAAAAACGGAAAATAACATAGTTACAAGTTCAAAATAAAACAAGAATTTTTTTCTAAAGGCTATCATGTTATAGTAATGCTGTAGAGCTTAAAAACTGGATGCCATACGTCCCAGATGGCTTCAGAATGATCCTATACGGCCTTAACTTTTTTTGAGTGTTTGTCACTTCTGCCGTGGTTCTCAGTTAGTTTGTCTGTATTAATCTCAAATATTTAAAGCGTAAAATCATTTTAAAATCAATTAAGTGGTTGGCGGACGCGCTGATAAGAAAGTGATAAGAAAGTGACAAGATTTAAAAATCCAAATTTATTTTAATATATATATTATTCAAAAAAACATGTTGTTTTTGTTTCGATGTGACAGCACGACATGCTTAAGTTTTGAACAAGTTTTTATTAAGATTTTTAAAATAAATGAAGTTGCAAGTGTGCGGGATTATTATCAACTATTGTTTGAAAGACATTGCTCGAGTAGCCTTTTTTGGTAAAGCAGAGAGAGATACAATATATTAGCAAGTATATGACTCTAAATACAGCCAAGTTTTGTTTACCACTTTGCTTTTCTATCTATTTGTGCATATCAAATTTCAGTAATTTGCATCCGTTAGGCAAAATGTCTATTGGTATGCGCCTGGTTTACTCACGAATGCGGCAGAGCTGAAACGAATTTAATTAATGATCCCAAAGACACTCCTCCCGCATAATCAAGCATCAAGCAAGTCATAGCTGGTATACTTATGGTTATAGGCCTAGTCGCATGTTTCAGATTTTAGATAGCTCCACAGGTTTCTACAAAATGTGCTTATAGTGCTGTGTTCCCAGGCTAGCTTTTTTTTTTTTTATTTAGCATTAATTTTATGCTTTTGTTAATATTATTAAATTAAATATGTTGTTAGCGTTGTTTACGGCGCGCTTTTGTCTGCCTTGGAGTCTTCAAAGCATGGCTGAAGCTGCCTCCCGAATCGCATACAATGAGACCTTGGAACAGAGCCATTGACTACCGTTAGGGTGCGCCGTTTGACAAAATGGGTTTTCAGACACATCGATAATGCTCTTGGTTTAGAAAAAAACAAAAAAGTTGAACCAAAAACCTATCACACCATCGCATGATGATGAACAATTTATATGCTCTTATGCAAATCTGGTACAGCAAAGAGACGGGCTCTTGAGATTGGGTCAACAGTTTATGACTGTTTATACCCTGTATCCATGGGTGGAAGTATAGGGTATTATACTCTTTATACCAAACTGCTTAGCATCACTTCGCGATTAGTGATTGAGATGTATACACAGAATCTCAGCCAATTCATCTGTCCGTATGAACATCCAAATCTTCGAGATCACAAGAGCTGTGTACATGCAGACAACACAGGTCAACATGGTTTAGTTGATGGAAAGCTAAGGGTCATTTCCGAAGTAATTTGCTGCGTAGGAATAGGCCCATCACGTCAGGATTTTGATATGTTTGAGGTTATGTACCCGAAAAACGGCGATTTTCCCAACTTTTGAGGTTTGTTGAGGGATGTTCTAATAACTTTAAACGCATTTTTCTCGGAACCATGTTTTTCATCCGCATTTCAAGCATAGCTCTTGATCTTTTGTTCCGATTCCCTTCATTTAAACCATGTTTGAAAGGATATAATTGTATGCCTTATATTACCAATAAACATACATGAAAATGTGTTAAATTGTTGTTTAAAAGCAAGGTCAACAAATCACCAAAAAAGTGATTTTTATTAATTTTTCGTCAAAACTCATTCTGATTTAGTATAAGGCATAGAGAATTTCACTATCTTCACTGAACAAAAAACATTTTTCATTTCGGTTCACTACGTGAGGCTGGAGAACTGAAATGCGGGGACGATATTCTGCAGGTAGAGCCGCCATTTTTCAGTCGCCATGTTTTTGATCTTCTAGGATCCACGAATCTTAAATAAACTCTGGTATACACCTTGTTACAAAACATTAATTAATTAATTACATTAACATTATTAAAAACTTGTAATTTGTACCATAACAAAATGTATCTTTTTTTTATAAATAAACAATCTGGAGCTGCATATAGACTCATGTGAGCCCAATAAACCAAACTTTAGTGTTTCACAATATATTCCCAGATCTCCTGTCGCACTTTTTTTTTTGAAAAGTATCTGTAGGGCATCCCACTGTCGTGCGCCACCTCGACTGATTCACTAATTATTAATTTTTTTTTACAACTTTTCGTTAAATGTAATTTATGAAATAAAGAAAATATTTATGAGCATTTTATAAAACGCTTTAAAATTTAAATGTATAATTTATACAAGCGGCTTATATAGCGTCTGGGCGCCGCTCGTCAACACGGCAGACATATTGGCAACAAATTTTTTAAAGCCCTGCCCACGCAGATGAATTTTGCATGCCGGGATCTACACGCGCCGACTAAGCGGCTTAGTCTTGAATTTATTGAAAATGCTAATAAATTATGAATATATTTTGTAGACGAGTGAGTGAGAGGCGGGAATTCACTTCGTTTGGGGCTAGATTTACAACGGAAATTCAGTGTCAGTCGTATGCGTACTCAGTCTCAATCTCAGGCAGACAAGTCGTCGTCAGTCGTTGGTATGTCACTCAAGGCATTGACAAACCAAGCCAAACCGATGCAGACAAAGACAAGCATCAGCATCGCACTTGCCACAATCAACACGCAATTTCAAAAGCGGCGCAGCTTAAAAGCCAAGTTAGTAAGACCATAGGCTTGTGTGTGTGAGTATTGGTAACGTTGTCAAGTGTCAACAACAATGCGGCGGCGGTTGTCGCCGCATGCAAATGCCCCAAATGGGTGTGACTATGTGACGCGATCTCTCAATCGTGAGCTGTCTTTGGCTCAGCTTGAAGAGGCAACATTTCCAGCGTGCCATTCAGTTGCCAACTCATTCAGCCGGCGTTTCATTCAGTGGCTTGATCTGGCCAGCCTTCATGTCGGGGATGCTGATGTCGATGTCGATCTATTGGCCTTGATAGCAGGCTTAGAGTCCGCTTTAGCGTTGGCTAATTAAATAAATATGTATGCTTATTCAAGTTAACGTATTAATATGCTTTTCTTTTCTTAATTTTTCTTTGGGGAAAGGCAAATGCATTGTTTGGACTTTCCAAAACTAAAAAATTATTATTATATGAAAAAAAAAAATTCCATAAGAAAAATTTCCAGCATCATTATGTATAAAAACAACAAACAAAGCAAAATTAAGTATATCCGTATGTTGTATCATAGATTTAGATTAAATGTCTAAAATTATATAGAGTTGAACTACTCTTGGGTATTTTTAAATTTCAAAAAGCATTTAAAAGGCTCTCTTTGAAAGAGCTCAAAACTTAAATTATTTTTAATAGATAAATGCGGGAAAATGAAATTCCTCCCACCGGTGGCATTATGTAAATTTTATGTTAATTATTTGTCTTAAATCAATTCTTAAATCTTTTACAATAAATAAAAACCCAAGAATCTTCATGATTTCGAAATTAATTGAATCTCCAACATCTTTATACGTTCCGCAGAGAAGAAATTGACGCTCCTTTAGTAGCGCGGATGGGAATCAATATTTTTTTGACATTGAAACCAACTATCAAAAGTGAAAGAGAGATCCAGCTGAACTGAAGAATGCAGCTGAACACGTTTTCATTTTTTGAAAATTTCCCAAGTAGAATGAATTCTCTACTGCTGACTGACTTAATTACAGCCCAATGTAAACTGAAAATAATTCTCAAAGCGTATCCTTTTACAACCAAGGATCCCAAGACTTTGCAATCTTCCATACGGGAAAAAACTCCTCAAGTGTTTTCGTGTCTACTTAGAAGGATAAGGATAACGATTCAAATGTATTTTGCATTTCAGCTTAAGTTTTTTAAAACAATTCTTACGATATAACGACAGTAAAACGTATCTTTATTTTGAAAAAATGGTTACGAATATTCATATTAATGCCCATAGCTACCTACAATTTTTCCATCTTTCTGGCAGAGCTCAAATGCCTTGGGTGCCTTTATGTGAGTGGAACTGCTAATCAGCCAGAGCATCTGTTATCAAAAAGGAACAGGTAATAATCCGACGTCGCGATATCTGGAGAATAAGAGGATTTTCATTTAAAGAATGTTTAGAATCACAAACAATCGCTTGGAAATGGTTTGGCAAGTAACTGCTAATGTTGAAGAAAGCTCTTCTTTCGTTTTGCACGGATCCGCATCGAGCTATGCCTCCTATTTAGCGTTTCGATGGTTTTTGGCCTTCAACATCGAAATCACGGCGACTGTACGTTGTTTCACTTAGAGCAGCATCGGCGCAATCTTAACAAAATTATTATATATAAAAAAAATAACTGGCTTTCGTTTTAAATTTGTAAATACTTGAAAAGTTTCGGATGCCGATTTCCGGATAAAAAGTACTTTTTGAAAAATCTCTTAAGTCCATTCTCGAATAGAGAGCCCATTTAACTCACACTAGGTGCATTTAAAATGCATTTCTAAGCACTTATTAAAGTTTGAAACTTCTTGTTGTTCGTTACTTGTTATACCCTGCATCCGGTGGGTTAAGGGTATATTAGATTTGTACAATGCATATAACAGGCAGTAGGTAGATTGGTACGCCATAAGTTCTTGCTTATTATAAATTCGTGTAGCCATTGACCTTTATCCGTATATGGGTCTGTATGAACAGGCACTGGAGCTAGAGACAAAAAATGTAACAGATGAGCACAATCCCTCTTCAGTTCAAGTCGGTTCAATTGTATCGATAGATTTCGCCGATTCACCATAGAAGGATTTCGCTACGTTCAGCTGTGCTGCTAAATATTAATTTTTTACCGATGCGACCCCTCTAACCTCCCTATCCGTTTTTCGATCGACTTCGAAATGGGTTAAATTTTTAGAAATAAATTTTCAAATTGAAGACTGCTTTTATACTGCATAAGCGTTTAGGGTATCCCACTATCGAGCACCGCCACGACTTCATAATTTTATTATTTTTTTTGTTTCGCTTTTCGTTCGATCGACTGCAATAAGTTTCCCAAAAGTTAATTACAAGTTGCGCCCACTACAACACCAACAGCCACTGATCAAGCCGATCAACTCGATCAGTTCAATCAAGACAAGAAAAAAAAAAAAAAAACACTAAAAAACATAAAAAACCAAAACAAAAAAGAAAAAAGTTCACATACGCACAATCGTACATTTTATTTCGTTCCGAATTTAAGACAAAGAAAATTCCTGGGTTTCTTTCAATCTTGCGCTGTGGCTTTGTGGCAGCCCCAAGCGGCGCTGGCAACGATTAACTTACAAATTGAGTTTAGCGGGGGACATCAGAGACCCACGGTATATCAGCAACGCCGCAGGAAGTCACTCCTTCAACAGTCAAGTCCAAAGATTGGAACACGCTGACTGCCATTCTCAGCCAGACATTAGCACAATTAAAAGTAAGTTCTGCTGCTGTGTGATCATTTTTCATAATTTAACACGCTGCCCCCGCAACACAAGCAAAGGGTTAAAGGGCAGGTGAGTTGTTGTTGCTGGAATGCGTGGAGTCTCAGTCTGGAGGCATCTCATTAGATTTTCTATATCTAATTATGTACGAAATTTATGATTAATTACAAGCAGTTGATTGATTGTAGGCGCAGCTTGTTGTAGCCCACGCTGCAGCAAACACCTTGCTGAGTTCGATCTTGAATACGAGTTCGATCTTTGTGGATTGGACTCTTGAAGAATGAAAAATGCAGATGCAACATTTTGTTGTCAGTTGCAAACAATGAGCAGGCGCAGCCAGAGACGCAAACCTAGACGCCATTCACAGACGCACGCGCAGACACACAGCAAGTGGAGGACAGACAAGTTGTGCTGTAGCTGCCACCGCCTGGAAGTTGCTGCATGTCAAAAGTTTTGCTGCAGCAGCTGTTTGATTGATGTTCGATGTTGCAGCAATTCAATTTTTTGTATCTTCTTTAGTTTAATTCATATTTTGTTTACTTTTTGTATTTGTTGTTGTCTAACAAAAGAGCTTTGCCAAGACCCAGATACATAATTTTCGATGCCACAAATTTCACACTAGTTGTTGCAATGCAATTTCCTGCCTTAAACTGAGCTACAAAAAGTAAATCCATTTGACATTTTGCGCTGCACATAAATAAATAAATACAAAAATTGTGTATACAGCTGACATCAGGACGGGCGTTAAATTTATGGCACTGACGGCATAAGGACAAACGACCCGGGCGACATGGCTGACAACGGCAGAGCCCACAAGCAGCACGGACACAGAGCTGTGGACAACGGATGAGCGCCTTGGCTGACATGTTAAACGACTGCAACGAAACGGAAAGAGCCATGAATCTGTGTGCGCTAACTCTTCTTACCGCATCTCTTCGTATGTGCGTCTGTTGTATCTGTATCTGCTTGTAAGCGGCAATGGATTTCACAAAATCGAAACATTCGATTTGGCGCAAGATACAAATTAATTAAGCAACATCCAGCAGATACGCTAACTTAATCTATTCGCGCAATAAATCAAATTGCAAAAGAGTCCAGACCAAGTCGCCAAGTCAATTCCATTTTCCGATTGGTCAATATGGACTCTGTCGTTGGCTGTAACGGAAGGTGCAAGTGATGGCTATGGATTTACCTCGGCATCGGCGCAAATAAAGTTCACTTTTGGTTTCAAAAGCTGCCGCCGTACATGTTGATTGTCAGCAGTCCCGGTTGTTCTTGTTGTTGTGTCGATTGTGGTTGCAACAACATTGTTTTTAAGGATTCTACTTTGATTTGTTGTTTAACTGATTGTTGCGAGCAACATCGAGTTTTGTTTGAGTTGCAGCTGATTCGCAGACTTTAAAGCTTTTCTTACTAGGAAAAAGCGGCTTTTTAATCGGGATGTAGGTATTTTATAATAAAAGGTAAGTACATAAATTTCATAATGTTAGGATAAATATAGGAATTGGTCCAAAAAATATGTTTTCCCAAAATAAGTTTATTGCCGTTCAAAAAGTTGTATTTTTGATAAACAACAACGTAATAATATGCTTACATATTAGTTATGGCGGTGCCGGTAAAAGAGAATAACTGTTTTTGGTGCTGGGGCCATCTAGTCAACTTGGTTTCTCCATCGTTTCTAAAGCACTGTTTTCTTTGTGTGTCTGCGTCCACTTGCTGTTCGCCTTTAGGCATTAAATTTGGGGTTTTTTTTTAATATAACTTTTTTTTGTACTATAGCATATTTTGGTTTCTAATTATTGAAGCTATACGTTGTTAGGATAGCCTAAAAGCTTCGCTTCCTGCGAGCACCCCCGTCCACAAATTTTACATATATTGCCTATGTCAAGATATTGTACCTTCTGATTCGATGTAGTATAAGTTTTTGTTGATTTATCTTTATATTTCCTTATTGTCCGTCATCGTGTTCGATATTTCGGGTTCGCAGATCGTGACTGTGATGACGAAACCACGCGCCCAACACGATTTGGTACATTTGTTGCCAACTTTGCCGCCATCATTAGCAATATCAACATCATTATCTTCAAAAACATCGTCATCGTCTTTTGCCGTCATTAGGCTTACTTGCAACATTGGCAAGAACTCTCTACGCAACTTGCATCCGTGTCTGGAAGCAACACTTTGCGTTTGTTTATCGCGCCAGCACGAAATTGTGTTGCCAGGCGCTGCTGGCCGCCCACTTTGTCAGCTCCAAATGCCTACCAGGCTGAGAGGCTGCCACATTGCCGTTAGTTTTGCCACTGCAACGCATCTTGTTGAAGTTACTGTTGTTGCAGCACTGTTTACTGTTGTTGCCTGCCTCCATTTAGTGACTTCAACGCGCACATTTCACGCGCTATTTACAGTTAAACGGGTGCGCGGGTGTCTCTTGCTCCGTTAGAGATGTCTGCGCTGCCGTTGCAGTTGCAAGTTGTTGTTGCTGTTGCTGTTGCTATCGTTGTCGTTGTCGCTGCTTCATCACTGGCCACATGAATCACGACGCACAGCAACGCAATGCAACACATGAGTCTAGTGAGCAGGGGTGGAGGAGGACTAGAAGGAGGCCGGCTGTGAAAAGCGGTCAACCTTGCTGCGTGCCTCGCAGTCAACAACATTGAAATTGAGGCAATTTGTTTGCTGTTGTCGCGCATCCTGCGGGTAATTAAAAAAGGCGCAAAAAACAACAACGACAACATAGCCACGTTCATAGACATGGCAAACTGGTCACTGCAGTGGCAATTTGTGGCAATTACATGCGGAGCCATTTACATTTAGATTGAAGGGTATTTATCAGCTCTTGCTAAAGTTGCAGCAACCAAAAACCAACAACAACAGCCAACTGCAACTACAACAACCACAAGAAAGCTGCTTTGCTTAGCCGTTGGCAATCCCATGGATAATTTGTATAAATAAACAGAAATTATCAAAAAATTATATCTACATATTTATATCTGTAGCTGAAAATGTCTTAGCGTAATTCTTGGGTTGGCTTAAAATATAATAAAAATGAATAATGTTAAATTAATTGAAATATTAATTTTATGATTGTCATTATTATTTTAAAGTATGCACTTTTATTTTGATAAAATAATCTACTTTACATAATCAATTTTATTGCGAACGCATTTGTACAGCAGCTTGCTTACGCCATCTAGCGACAAATACTAATAAGCGTAACTTCAATATTTTATCACTTTTTGTAAAATTTCACCTAGCGGCATAAAATGCAGAACAAAAAAATAAAAGATGGCGTTAACTACGACGACTTCTATCAGTTGCTGTCAAAGTTTTAGCCGGAGTAGTTCTTTATATTGAATTGAAATTTGTAATCGTAACTTTATTTGATTTTTAAAAAGAAAATTAATGATGGTATCAACAACGAATTGGACATTGTTTATGAGGACTCAGCCACTAAATATTAGAGATCTGAATTTAAGTGCAGAATGTCACTAGCCTACAAATACATAGTTCCTAAATCTAAGGCTAAGGCGCGTCTCGAACAACAAATGTATCGAAAGTGTTTGTTGGAATGACATTAGTCATATCATTTATCTTGATTAAGGCAGAACGATAACCGGTAAATATTATTTAGAAAAACTCGACCGATTAAAGGCTGATTAAAGGCAAAGGAAAAAAAAAATTTTGCGGCACTCAAGAGCTTATCTAGCATCTATTCCCCATTTGAAAAATGGCTATTTTTATTTTTACCAAGATTTGGGAAATCATGCTTCTTGAAAGCCATTATTATTATTGAGGAAATATTTTCCAGAAAGAGGTGGTCACTTCTTTGCTAAGCCGGCTATTCGTTGCACCTGTAACACATTTATTGGTAAGTTCACAAATTGGCCCAAAAATTTATAAATAATCTTTGCGATAGCCTAAAATGCACCTGAAATTATCTGATTTTTTTCGAGAAAAATATTTTTTTAAAAAAAGAGTACCCTTAGTTACACTTATAACAAAAAAAAAATGTTCCTTAACCTAAAAAAAACATTTGATTTATTAAATTATAGAGATATAGCTCACAAATTGAATAACCTTTTTAAATAAGTAAGAGATTCTTTTGAATCAAATTTTATCAAAACTCGAGCTTTAGTAAAGATTTGAACACTATATCGAACACCGAGAATTGGAATTGTAGAGAAATTTGCGAGAAATTGTTTTCTGTGGCACCACTGTATATCCTGGGAAACACCAAAATTTAAACCAATATGCAGATCATTTTAAATTGGTCGAAGTTCTCCAGAATATTGACAATTAATTTTTCACTCTTAATCCTTAGCGTTACCATCCAATAAGATTTACCCACAAAGCAGTCAACTGCACGAAAGAGTACAAAAACAATTCATCTAACTACAAAATGCTAACAAGTTGTTATTATAAATCGACATGGAAATTAGTTTACACTTGAAGCCGTTTGCATTTGATTTATTGCCGCCTGTCATATGACTGCCAGCTGTCTACCTACCAACAAGCAGCAACCAACAACCGACAACCGACACCCAACACCTAACAGAAAACATTGCTGCAGTGCTGCAGTACTCGAGAGCCGACACTGGCGCACACTTGGCGCGTGCATCCTAGGCCTGGCCCGGCTGTCTGGGTGTCGGACTAGCCGACGGACTATCTGTTAGCTGTTGGCCTGGCCCCCATAGGTCGCTTAACTTGTCCGCCCAATGCAGTTCAGTTCAGTTCACTTCACTTGAGTTGAGTTCAGTCAAGTTATTCATTTTAGCCGCTTTGGTGCAGACAGAAAAATAAAACATAAATTAAAATGTAATAACAAATAAGCCGTCGTCATCATTGTCATCAGCATCATTGTCAGCAACATCATCATCAGCACGATCATCATGAAGTGCTCCTACAACAAGTTGATTTACTTGACGACTGAGCGTAACTGCGGAAATGTTTTTCTCTTTTCATTTTTTGAAGCACATCCTACAGCTCACAAATAGGAAAATGGCATTTCCGATAAGTTTTTCTTGCAACAATTTTCCCACAGCAAAAACTTGTTGCTGCAACGCTTTCCACACACACAGTGTTCTCAAGCAAACCGCTTTTGACAGTTTTATGGATTTTGGCAAAATGTTTTATGACACATTGCGTTTTTCAATGCAGGCGCAAAACATGATTATAATGAGAGTGACAAGACAAGACCAGACAAGACAAGAAGTGCAGAACGGGCCTAAACTCCATATATCTGGCATATTGCATGTTACTCATACGCCATGTGGCCAATCAGTTTGTCCGCCTACGCATTCTGCATTTAGCTGCTCGCAACTAGCAACAATAATGCAATGCAATTGAAATGAAAATGATAAATGTGCAACAAGGCAACAGATATACTACAGCCAATAAAAACCGCAACAACAACTACAGCCACAGAGACAAGCACGCACTGCCGTGTATCTTGTTTGGGTGCTCTTCACCCTGTCCACTCCGTGCGGCACTACGCAGGCTGAGACCCGGCTAGCGCCGCGCAGGCGTTTTTGACAGTTTTTTAATAATATCGTATATACACCCAACCAAACTGGCAAGCCAGCCGCCGTACAGACCGAGGGACGTTCTTGTAGTATGCACAATCAGACAGTCAGCCTACTTTATATCACAGAAACCAAAAAAAAAAAATAAATAAATAAGAGGCGCTTGCTTTTTGTTTAATTTTTATATTTATCTCATTGCCATTTTGGCATAAACGCTGCAGACGCGGCCACATCTATATGGTCAGACTACAGCTACAGCCAACGCTGGTCGTCTTGTCCTACTCTTCTGTCCTGGCCTGGTTCGGTGCGGTTTGGCTCTGTCTGCTTGGCTTTATTCTGGCCAGGCGCTGGCTGCATTGCATGCCGCACGACATTTTCGGCGTGTGTGCGTGTGTGTGTGCGATAATGAAAATTTCTGACACTTTAGCCAACACTTTGGGGCAGGGTTGCCCAGGCTGCCTGGCTGCCAGGTTGCACAGTTGTCCGGTTGCCCGATTGCCTGGCGAGGCGGAGCTGACAGGTTAAAACGGAGCTGTGCAAAAAACGACGACGCTGATAAGTCACAAAGTTGTTTCCTCATTATGTTGATAAACGCCGCCTCCAGCTCCTCCCCAACCGTTGTCGTTCATATTTGTATTTGTGTCTGTAAATTGATTCGTAGCTTATGCGCTAAATATGACACGACCTCTGAAAAGTTTCGAAACCAGGGATTCACACGGAAACAGCTAGCGGAACCGATGTGCATGTGAGTCAACCAATAAAAAACATAGCTACGTTCGGGACTTCCAAAAAAGCTCGTCTTATACATTGCCAGCCAAGTGAATAAAGCTGTCCAGGATATTTATTTGCAATGAAATTAATTTGGCATGTCTACGCTAAATCCGCATCGAAGGTAAAAAACCCATCACCCCATGGTTTTCACATAGCCTCCATAAACCTCATAAAAGCCATTTTCGATAATGGTTGAACCAGAGGTCCGGCAACCACCAAAGTACCTCGTTTAATGTGAGCTTTCGAGGTTAGGTCAGATCCCCGACAAGCTGGTGCTTTTAAAATTCGGATTCGACCTTTCCGACCCCAAAAACATGTAGTTAACATTGTCTGCCTCTCGATACCGACACTTATATAGCTCCTAATTTTCCTAAAAAACTTATTTTTTTCCAAATCCGGGCATGCGACGGTTTTTTTATATGATTTTGGGTTCGCTGCATCGGAGTGCCAGTTTAAAAAACCCCAGGCACGTCAGAGTTTGAGATAACCTCCAAGAAATCCCTCGTTTAGTAGGGGCTTTTGGGACCATGCCAGAAACCCAGTCTGCTGAGATTTTTGGTCCTCGGATTTAGATTCAGCGGCTAAAAATCTATAAGGGTAGCGCTGGCACATGTAAACTTCACAAAACTTATTTTTTTGTGAGACTGTTATTTATTTATATACAAAATTATTACATTATTTCAGGAAGACTAGTGGTTTTGTGAAGCCTTAAGAAACGAGAGATATCTAATCTAACAAAATAAATGTATTTTTTCGATTTTTATATCAAGATAATTATCCCATCATAATACGCTTTAGCAATCGAAAACAGCTTTAGAAATATATGAAGCGAAACAATGCGCCATTCGAAAGAACCAGGAACCATTTGAACCCCTGGTTTGAAAAAAAATATATGCATGGCCATTAAATTCGAGGACAGGTCAGTTACTCTTTGTTATGCTTTATTACTTATGAGTTATGGCTGCTATGCCATTGTTGTATTATGTAATGACATGTAATTACGCGAATATTAACAGACAGTTACTGGTGGGCGTGGCGCCCAAAAAAAGATGACATGGGCAAAAAAAAAAGCCCCACACATTTATAGCAGTCTCTATAAATTATCAAAGTCCAATTGCACTTAACTGCTTTACGAAATCATTATACATGCCACATATGGACACATATAAGCACATACATATGTAGTTATGTGTAGTACTGACAACAGCATATTGCCCTGTTGAAGCCACGAATTTATATGAAATTTCGACGACTTTGGTATTGCCGCTTGTTGTTGAATTTTCATTTTTTACGCTTAAAGTTTATGCAAACGGAAATGCCAAAGAAAGCAAAAAATAAAATGGCGGCTGGCACCTAGATAGATTGGGTTTATACATACGAGTACACTGGCTGCTGCCAAGTAATGCAATGCCAACCAAGAGCAACAACACCAGCGACAAGAAGGAGTACTCCGACAGCCAACAAAAGTCAGTCAAAAATTATGCAATTTATGCGCTTTACGTGGCAACCCTGTTATTGTTGTCCCATACGCTTACTTATAGTACTCTTTAGAAGCGAAATTCTTAAAAAGGATACACCAGAACTGAGACATCTTAGGTAACAGTCAGAATAAGTTAGGTAGATTTATGAAGGATAGTGCGAGTGGTGGTACAATTTTTAAGAAAATTACATCAATGCAAAAATGTTGTGTTAATATTATTATAGTTTACTGAATGTGAACTTGTTTTTGTGGTTTAGCGGGGAAATATATAAGTTCTTGTATTTTTTTAATTGATTGCTGTTCTCGAAGAGAATCTTAGTATAAATTTATAATATTGATATTATTTTCTAAAGCAGAGAAAAACTTTATAAATCGATCTACTGTTAAGGACAAAAGATTTCACATATCCCAACAGAAAGTAATCTAATAGTGTGAGATCACAAGATCTCGATGCCAATTAGCAGAACCTCTTTTTGAGATGATATTTTTATCGAATATTTCCCACATAAAGCGATTGCATCCTCCGGTTGAAAACATGAGTCAGCTACACCAATTTCTTGAATTTTCGGCAACAATACTTCATTCATTGCTCATTATAGCGAACTCCATTAAGAGTAACACCACTTTTTCCCCCTACCCATAGACCGCCCCAAAGCAGTGTTCGTTTTACATTGGTAGGTTTAGGATTGCTTCTAGCTGTGTTTGACCCAAAATTAAGCTTCTTCGCTGAATCCAATTTTTTGAGGCGGCTCTAATAACTGAACGAGCCTTATACGCTTTTAAATCAAGATCCTGCTTCAACATACGCCACAATTTTCCATAATGGATGCCCAAAGCCTCACGGTCTCTCTGCTACTGCAACAATATTCTCATTACTATGGGCTGTATGCATTATTTGCTTTGGCGACCAAAATGAGGATAAAGACTTCTAAAACAATTCTAAGTGAGCAATGATTTTGAAAATAAGTTAACAAAAACGTCATAGAGACATGACAGTCGACATCTAAGAACTATAAAAATTGCACTATTGAAAACATTATTTAATTATTGAACCAATTGGATCACACTTTATATTTCTTAATTTTACTTTTTTTTTTTGGAGGAACATTCATTAAAATCTGTGAAATTTCCCGATGTTTTTATAGCTTTTCTGTTAGTCGGTGCGAAGATAAATCCAACAAATCAAAGATCATCAAAACTGGTCCAACCGTTCTTGAGTTATTTAATTACTGTTTACAGCAACTATAATCCATAATTTAATTTTTTTTTAATAATTATACCCTGTACCTATAGGTACAAAGGGTATACTATGTCCGCCATGTCCGTCTGTTCGTCCGTCTGTCCGTCCGTAGCAGAGCTTTGCGGTTTTTAACTACACCGGTGAATATTTTAATCTGAAAATTAACAGAGCGATGCGCTGCAGTTATATGCATTTGTGTGGTTCAAAATAAACAAAATCGGCCAAATACAATAAAAGTTATAGTCTAAAATGTACCAATTTCATATCCCCTTGCCTAAAAACTGTGTCAATATTTGACTCTACTTTATTATAGTAACAAATGACCTAAAATCACCAATTTCGGTAAGCTAGTTCATATGGCTTTTATGAACAAATCCACATTCAAATTTTATCGATGCGAACCCCCCACCCCTCGGCTTACCGTGTTTTCTCCCACACCCCTCAACATATCAATTTGAAACTTGCCCTATATACTTTAAATAATTATTTGACGTAAATTTAGATTTTAATTAAAATCGGCTAAAATTTGCGGAACTTATAGGTATAAATATCGTTTTGCACCAACAAAAAAATGTTCCAATTGGAAAGTTCTTAGAGGGAATATGCTGGAATAAAACTTTTTTGCAAAAAAAGGTACAGTGTATTACACTATCGGGCACCGCCTCGACTGTATTACATTTTTTTGTAATCTAATTATTATTCATATTAACTTAAAAAGTCATTCAGATAAATTACATTAGCTTACGAAGTAGGTATAACATAAATCTGGGTTATTTTGTGTCTTAAATTTAAAAAAATATATACTTACTATTAAGATTTACTTAGAGCTATCTGTTATTAGCACGCAGTAGTTTTCATCTGTGTATCCGGTTCGTCAACTCTTGGACAAGATATGTTTCTATGAATGGACCCAGATTCGGGTCCTTGGCCACACTGTACCCGAGCTAGTGATGATGATTGCTGAAGGAATGAACGCGTTTATGAAGAACAAAGTATTGAATAAAATTTCTAAAGAAGAGTGTTTGGTAGTCAAAATATTTCAACTGTAGCAAGCTCCCTTGTTGTTGTTGCTGCTGTTGCATGAACGGAGGGCGTTTGTCTCCTGTTGGCTGAACATTCTTTTGGCTGCATCCAAAGGCGACAAGATTTTTATGTGTGTTAACTAAAAAACACACTTGGCGCCGTTAGCTGTTGTCCTTGTTGTTGTTGCTGCTGTGTCATGCCTACTTTATGTGCACCACAGATGCCTTTGCTAGGGCTGCTGCTGCCCTCTGCCACATCCGTTGGTAACATAAATTTGCTAACCACGTACGCGTTCTGCAATGCGGCGCTTTTGTGTTTGTGGTTAGTTTTATTTGCACTATTTAGTTGGTTTTTTTTTATTTCAGCCTTTTTTTAGATTTTTCTTCCTCTATTTTTTAGTTACTTCTACTTGGCTTGCAATCAGCCAGAATTGGCCAAAATGCAAGTTAACCTTATGCCTTGTGTATTAGATATCGCAGATAAAAATGTTGCTAAACAAAATGCGCTGAAGCGTGAAATTTGCCGTATATCAAGGCAATTGTATCAGCAACATGTCCAGAAAAATGTAGCTGCAACATTGACTGACCCACGCGAAACGGCAGCAGCAGCAGCAGTGGTAAAGTATCTAATGCAACAACTACAGCAACAAAGGTTAAAAGATTTTGTTTGAAATTCGATGCCAGCGGCCATTTCACACCACTTTGACGTCAGACTGTTACAGCAGCAGCAACAACACAGGCAACACCTTCAGCTACTTAAAGTGGCAGGAGGCAGCAAGTAACGTGCAACGTGCAATGAGCACCTGTTTGCTGCCATTGCAAATGCTGTTGCTGCTATCAGCGGCACATTTGTTACACACAAGCCACAGTCAGCGCGTGCCCTGCCTCTGCCGTTACCAGTGCTGCCACTGCTGCTGCTGCTGTTGCATGCCGCAACGCCTCCCCCCCCTCCACCTACTTACAACTCACAAAAGTGGAATTTACGATGGTGAAATAATCAGCACAAGAAAATCAGAGCAAGGCGCAAGTTTGCAATAAAATGCTTCCGGTGCAGCAACATGCTAAGCTCACCAAACTAACTTTTGCTGCAACTGAACGATGTTTTTGTTGCCGCTGCTGACGTTAAAGTGATGCATGGAGATTATCATGTGATACGTTCTAGAACACGCTGCAACTTCAGGCGGCAGCATTAATATTTTGGCTGTCATGCGGTTGCAGCTAACTTGTTGTAGTTGTTGTTGTAGTTGACGATGACGACAGAAACTTTCGTTGTTGTCGTTTATCAACCGAAAGTGATCACAGGACATTTGACGAAGACAACATCAACTGGAAATGACTGCAGCAGCTCGTTGTTGCAGTCATCCCATTGACATTATCTTCATGTGATTACTGTGGAAGCGCTTGTTGCCATATACTATAAAAATTGGTGGTCATTCGATGTTTATTTGGTTGTCCGCTGCTCAGGGACTTGCCTGCTAACTTTATTCATGATTATTGTCTGAGGAGCAGAGTCTTATCTGCTATAATCCCCACATCCATTGTCCGTTGTGGTCTGCATCTAATTTTATAATGGCACATTGCGTATATTACTCATACGCCGTGTAGCATGCACAAGCAAATTACTCAGTGTCAGGCAACGCAAAACAAAGTTGTTGCTTTTTTGAATCTAATACACTATATAAGAAGTATTTTGCGGTACAGCAATATTAAATTGTATCCAAAAATCGAATTAAGATGGATAATTTGAAAACTAAAAGATATGAAGCCACAGAAAATTTAAAAATAAAATAAAATAAAATAAAATAAAATAAAATAAAATAAAATAAAATAAAATAAAATAAAATAAAATAAAATAAAATAAAATAAAATAAAATAAAATAAAATAAAATAAAATAAAATAAAATAAAATAAAATAAAATAAAATAAAATAAAATAAAATAAAATAAAATAAAATAAAACAAAATAAAAGTGTTGTAAGATGTGAATAGGGTGTAAGGTATTGATTTCCTCCTGCACTGCGACCACCATGTACGTCTTTTATGAACCTATAGTTAGTGTTTATCGAATAAAGATGTCCGCTTACAAAACTGTTTATAGTGTATGCTCCAGTTACCACATTAAAATTGCACTGCTCCTGCTGCTGCTATAAGGTGGTCTCACCACCCGCTATGATTATAGCCCTTAATCTGGCATTTGACAGCTGATAATTTGCTTATAGCACAATATGAATAAAGTGTTTATTGTCATGTAACATTTTATCATCTTTCTTTCGAATTGAATTTCAGTTTGCAGGCGACTAAATCTTAATGTATTGCCAACAAATTGAGCCAAGCGTTTGCAACAATGTGCCTGTTGAGTCATCAATTGGTCTGCCGCATAAGTTGCCACAAGTGCAGTCACAGCCTCTGTGGCATAAAAGCATAAAGCGGCATTTAACATAAAAAAATTTGCATCTGTAAAGGTGGTGCTCTGTTCTTACTTAAAAAAATTAAATTAATGAAATACTTAAAACATATTTTTTAAGGTTTTTATTCGCTCGTAATAAATTATTACTACTTATAATAATACCTACCGGCCTTATGTATTTTACACACTATGGTACCTTAAAACGTACTACATATGTAGAAGCATTTCAAGACCGGCTTTTATTGTATGGGAGGCAAATGTGTAATGTGGGTGAACGGGGCAAAATGTCGACTTGAGAAACTTCACCTATGATCATTCGGATCAATCACTACCTAGTGTGATGAAGGCATAAAAACTTATGGTACTTACAGGGTATTATCACCCCCATATGTGTTGTGCTCTGCCCGATCTTGCTTCGATACAGATATAAAAAAGCGCGCGCCAGTAATCAGCAGCGTCATAATTTTTCCAGCGATAAATGAGTTGCGATAACGCAGAGCAAGCTCAGTGAAAGAGTGAGATGGTTGATAGGACGAGGGGTGCTGAGGATGAGGAGCGCTGTGTCTGTGGAAAAAGTTTATGCCGTCGTTGTAATTAAATGTCGTCAATTAATCAAATGTCACAATAAAAATAACAGAGTATAAAATCCTGAAATTAATATGCGTTAAAATGAAATGGCCTCAACATGCAACATGGCCAACAGCAGTCGTACCAGCAACAATAACAACAACAACAACAACAACAACAACAACAACAACAACAACAACAACAACAATACAAACAACGCCATTAAAATGCGTGCTGACCACAGCAGCAGCAACAACAACATGAAATAAGCAACATCGGCGACATTCTTGGAACAGAAAATCGTGGGAGCAATTATAATTATTTTTAATACACACACACACTCTGGTGCCCAAAGATGTATACACATATGTCAGCACTGGCTGCTTTTGGGTGCATACGTGTATGTTGCATGCACCGTATTTCATGCTGTCTCCACGATGATTGTGTGGCATCTGCGATTTTTATCGCTGTAGCGCATATAATAACAATAATTCTTAAAGTGGGGGAAGGTCAGCTCACACTGACAACAACAACAACGAAAAACAACAACAACTTGGAAAACAACAAGAACAGCAGCTAAAGACCAGGCCACTACTATATATGGCAACTTCAGCGTCAGGCTCTTAAACTCAGCAACAACATTAATTTGCGCGGCAGCAGCAGCAGCAACAACAACAACCATTTGCATAAGGGCAACCAAGTCAGAGTCCCCTAGTCAGACTCAGACTCGGAGTCACAGTCGCAGTCAGAGGCTACACTGCACAAGTTGTAAAATGATATCATAATATGCGCCATCAACGGTTGCAAAATTTATAACTTATTTCACTGCCCAAGAGGCAACCTACCCAGACCCAAGTGGCAACAACAACAACAACAACCAATTGAGCGTCGGCGGCGCCACTTTGCATTTGTCTCTGAGCTGCTGTTGTTGCTATTGTGCTTCTGGAGCAGTCAGGCAGTCAAAGAATTCAACAAGCCAACCAACCAACCCGACCCCCTACAGTAGTGCCAATGAGCTGTTAATGTGCACGGCAAGGATTTCATTTCATTTGTGAATCTTTTGCAGCTGCCTCTGCAGATCCCTCTATCTATACATCTGCTGGGAAAGCAGCAATAGTGAGCGGCTTATGTTTTTTTAAATTATGTGCTTTAAATTTGCTTTAATGTTGTGGGTGATTGCTTTTTGATTGTGCGTGTTCCCTTCGGATGCATGCATGGCATAGATCCCTAAGCAGAAGCATCATAAAGCTGCCAAGTTGGCAGTAAACATGGACATGGGCATGGCCTAGCTAAAAGCGACAATCAGTGTTACAGTGGCAATGGCAATGGCATTGGCGCGACATAGAAAAGACATGAGGATGATGATGATGGCGATGATGCCACATTGTTTGCCAGACTGTTTTAAGTGGCATGCAGCTCTGTTTGTTGGCAACATCGTCAGCAACAACAGAAACAAGAGAATGGCCAAAGGCGCTCAGTTACTCGGCATTTGTGTCAACAGCAAATCAAGAAAGAGAGTGAGAAAGAGAGAAAAAAAGAGCAAAAAATACAGCTGAGATTCGAAGTGGAGTCGAGAAGCTCTTACGCGTACCAGCTTAGCTTCTGTAAGGGCTCTCTCGGTTTTACAGGCAACTTGGTGACATTCAAAAAAGAGCAAACATCGGAGTTTAAACAGTTTAAACTTTATTTTTGTTTATTAATATTGGTCCCAAGTTTTTCATAAAAAAATATATTAGGCCTTGGAAAATAATTTAAAACAACACAAAAAAAAATGACTTTTAGGTCAGAGCATGTTTACCATACATTTTTTGGGCTCGCTTAGTCCGAATCCGCAGTTAAAAGAACCACTGAACGTGAGGGTTCTGGCATAACCGCAAAAGAGATATTTTGGTGGTTACCTAGGATTGCTAACGAGTGAGAATGTTTTGAGCCTTGGATTCAGATTAAGCGACCCCAAAAACAAATAGCAGTTATTCTGGAATCTTTGGATAACCCAATTATATGTAAAGTTCACCTCACTTTTTTTTTGGCCGGTGTTATTAATAAGCCAATCCGAAGTCCAAAGCACCCCAATACCCTAGGCCATGTTTATTATATATTTTTGGCGTAACTGAAAAAACTCATCACGTGAAGGTTAGTGGAGGTTATCTCGTAGCCCTTAAGATTTGTTGGACCTCGGATTCGGATTTAGCGGCTCGAAATCCATATGGGTAGGTTTGTCAGATGTAAAGCTCAAACCACTTTTTGATTTGTGCTATCATCGATTGAAGCCAGGTCTGTTAACACCCCCCATGATTGTCGATCTTGACTTAGAACTTTTATATGTTAACAAATATTGTTAAATGTATCCAGAAACGTACAAGTCCTTGTACAGTCTTTGACTTATAAAGAGTTCAAATTAAAAATAAAATTATAAACTTATTCAAATTTATTGGTAAGTGAAATTTTTCTAATCATGTTGATATTTGACCAGTTTCCAAAGTAGGAGAACTTCAACTATATATTTACTCGTATTACTAAATTTATATGGTGGGCCATCTGTTGGTTTGGTTGTTAAATACTCATTATTCGGAACATACCCGTAGAAATGCTCTTTGACATATGTCAAGCTCAAAATTTTTCAATTTTAGTCAAGAATCGTTTAACAACTGAACAACACGTTAAAGTGTTGGAGGCGTACAAAAAACGGTATCGACGAGTCGTCGGAACATCGACAAGCCATCGTTCGCAAGAATTACACCTTGCTAGAACCACATTGCGTCGAATTTTGCATGTGGATCTGCATTTAAACGCTCACAAGATTAAAATGACGCAACAATCGAAGCCTACTGACCATTATCAGCATCATTTATTCGTTCAATGGATGGGAGAACAGCTAAAGCAGTGTTCTGAAAAAAAAGTCATAAAAAATTACGATATTCGCAAACGGGCCGATGCTATTTTTCATTAATAAATTAATAGTTTCAAGCTTGCATTTGGTATGTACATTTGGCCAAGTTTGTTGGAAAATTTACGAATAAAATGCAACTAACAGATGACCCACCCTATATTATGCTGCAAGTTTTTAAGACCGGATAAAAATTTCAAGATATCTATTGATAAATATACCGATTACAGAATCTCTCTCTGCAACAGTATTAAACTTTCTTTGAATGAATACGTAAAATATATCCACCAAATTTGATATAAAGTCTTATGGGAGCCTAATAAAGAAGGAAGCATTGAAATAACGTTAAAAATTTTTTTGGGGAAAAGTGTGTGCAGGGTATACCTGTGTCGGCTACCGACACGACTGATTATCATTTATTTTTTTCCATACTTTAGCTAAGTTTATTTACTGGCCATCTTATCAAGTTGCATTATTGGCTTGGACTTGCTGCACTTGAACTTGTGCTGTGGGCAGTTGTTGTTACGCTTGTCTGCGGCGAATGTCTGGGCGTTGCCAATAGTTGTCTACAGCAGCATCTTATTGTAAGTTGAAGCTGCACTTGTTCTGGTTCTTGGCCAGGCTATTAATTTTTTGCTAAGCTATTTATCACTTTTGCTTGTTAAACACATTAACAAAATGTCTGCCAAGTAAAAATGTTGTAGTCTCTCCTTACTCAATGACATTGACATTGAATTTGAATTAAAGTTTTGCATTTGTTTGGCATTAGTGGTCAAGGAATTTTCTCACGCCGCCACTAAAAACCATATACAATAATGGTAGAAAAGAAAAAGAGCTGCAGTTGTGGGTAATTAGCGGCCAGACATCGAAGAACTAACGATGTCGCTTTATCAAACCCGCTTGCTTTTTTTTTTTTTTTGTGTTTGTTGGCCAAGTTGTACCGCTAAGATGGCCTACGCCTACTCCAACTGACCAGAGACACTGGCGACATTCCCATACACATCCAACAAGAAATGCCACAGTCTTTGGGCAAAGACACGGCCCGGAGACAGAGATAAAAAGCTAAGGCAGTGCGTTGTCTGAGCGGCTTGTTGCCGTTGCTTCTCCTGCATAAAGCGGAGCACTTTGCATTAGCGACATAATTTATCTCGCAAACGAGCACGCGTAGTGTCAGCGGTGGTATGAAGCGGGGCGTCGAGTATACGAGGGAGAAGGTCCAGTCAGGCTGGTCATTCAGACGCAGCGGCAGCGGCAGCCGTCTTCTGGCCATTAAGCGTGCAGCGTGCACCTGCAACAGTCGCAGCAACAACTTGGAGGACGACGCGTCATCTTGCAAAGTTGTCGTTGTCGCTGTCGTTGTTGTAGTCGTGGTTGTGCTTGTCGTCTTCATCGACGCCTTGGTCAGTGTCTCCCACAGTTGCCTTTTTATTTTACTTTTTTTTTTTTTGTGGACGCAACAAGTGCAATTATTAAAGATTCCGGAATTCGCATTGCGTTTTGCTTCTTGCCGCATGCGTGGGGAGTTGTTTCCAGTTGCTGCTGCGGCTGCTGTTGCAGTTCGTCTTACGCATGTGCACCGCCTGACGCTGAAGTGCGTTGGTTTTCGCATTAATTATGCGTTCGCTCAGTTGCTTCTCCGTTCCGACTGCTTATGCTTTATAGCCAGGCGACAGTGGCCAGTCCTGACCAGGCCAGAAATTGATGTGCTTGCTGCTTTTGCTTGGCATATTTTTCTGTCGTTTTTATTTTTTTTGCTTTTCTTTGACTTTGTACAAGTATTTAATAACAGCGCACAAATCGATATATCATTTGAGTTTTTGGTATTTACTTTCTTCCTTAAGTTACCTACTTGTTATAGCTGCTTCTGGTTCCTAAAACTGCTTCCCACACTTCTGCCAAGGAATCAATTAACATATTTTTTTCTTTTCCTGCTTTCTTGAATTTTTAGTGCAAATAAATTTGCCATCGAAATTCCACTAAATCATTTTACCAAACAACTTTTGCACTGCGGTGGACAAATGTAAATAAAAAATGTATATTACTATAAAATATAGATATTATTTTAGGATATATAACGCCAAAGAAGCAGGTGGTATATGTTTCTCTGCATTTTTTTATTTATTTTGAATCCTTTTTTTTGTACGTTTCCTAATGCTATTCAAAATATAATATAATCAGGGAAACTTTAAACTTTTTCGTAAAAACGTAACTTTGGATTAAAGTTTTGTGCAAATTGAAAATTTTTTGCAGTAAGAACCCGTTTTGAGAACAATTAACGTGTATTCTGTCGGCACATCTTGGCTAGGAAGAACATATATGAGTATGTACATTGATTTTAGAAGATGAGCTTATTTACTAGCATATACATATGAGGCTCTTAGACGAATTTGGTTCTTTTTGCCTATTACTCCCAAAATAGTTATTCACTTTTTATAAAAGTTTTACCCGTGGATTGATCATAAAAGAAGACTTGTGAAAATTTCAGACTCCTAGCTCTTGTGTTCTTCAAGAAAGCGACAATATGGGCAGACAAATGAGCAGAACGACGAGCATATGATTTAATTTGATGGCCTGATCATTTTTTTACCAGGTTGGGATTTTGTCACCTACTTAATTGCCTCAAAAAGTAAAAACACTCCGTAATTCGTAATTCTAATTCATTTTTTTCTATTGTTCAGACTTTAATGGTAATGTTTTCTTATGTACCTTAAGCCAAGGGTGGAGGAGTAGATGACTGATTACAAAAGTGGTACGGTCAGCAATGACTTAATGATATGCTTTCGTCCTTCCACAGAAACATAGTCATGCCAACAAGTGGCGTCAATGGATTTGGCAAGAGAGGCGGAGAGTTTCACTTGGAAGAAAAAAAGAATTCCTGAAATATAGTCGTAGAAGAGACAAACTGTCATAGTATTTTTAATGCTAGAAATATGGCACAGTCGAGGCGGTACACGGCAGTGGGATACTCTGCAGCCCTTTTCCCGTACTTTATCATTTCGGCTTCATTATTTAAGTGTGCAATATAAAGCGGTTAACAGTTTGTATCTATAAGTTACGTAAATTTCAACTGTGGATAGAAAGTTACATCAAAAAGCCAATTCAAAATAACAAAATAAGTAAGCTTTAAGTGCATATGTTGAGAGGTGTGGTAGAAAAAATGTTAAAAGTAAGGGAATTGCATCAAATAAAGTCGATGTTTTTTGTTTATTAGAGCCACGTAAGGTTATTTATTAAATTAAGTGATGCTGTATAAGAATATTTTGATTATTTTTGTCAATCATTTGGTTGTATTTATTCATATTTGTTCAAACAGAATATAACCACGCCACGCCATAAAGCTCCGCCAAATTTAATATCAAACAAATACTACTACGTGGGAACGGCTCAAGATATCGAAATATTCAACATACTTGATCTGAAGGGGAATTTTAGGCTTCTGTTGGCAGAGTTTTGTGTCTCTAGCTGCAGTTGTCTGCGAAATAGAGGTGTTCACACAGCCACAGCTGAATCTCTATGGTATGGTTATGGTAAGCATTCTGCAAATAAACTGCACCCTTGACCCTTTGGGTACAATTTATAAATATGCACATAAACTTATATTTTTATGAAGCGAATTAAAAATAAAATAACGAGATCAGATCACAGTATCTAGTGTTTAATTGCCAGCCTTAGTTTGCATTTCTCTTACAACAATTTAAAATTTTTTGTCATAATAACATATTTGTTGTTTTTGTTTTTTTTTTTTTGCAGCAACATTTATTCTCCGCCTTTTGTTGTCGGTCACGTTGGACAAATTTTAATTAAAAATATTTATTTAAAAATAAAGGAAAAAAAAAACATGCTCCTAGCCTGTGCTTACTTGCAATTTGGACTAACTTTCGTAGTTGTTGTAGCTGTTGCTGTCTCTGCTCATGTAAAAGCCGCGAGCTACGTGTCTAGCTATAGCCGGCAAAATGCTCAAATTAGACAAAGCAACAACTGCAACAACAACTAATAATAAAAAGTCTAAAATGAAAAACAGCAACAACAATAAAAAATAATAATAAAAACAACACGAGCTGACAAGAAATAAAAATGAGAGCACGCTTTTTGGCTGTTGCTTTTGCAGCTGTTACAAAATCTTTTCCGGCCATGGCAGCCATTTTGTATTGTCATATAGGTAAGATGTTGCCTCTGTTGTTGTTGGTTGTCGTTGTTGCTGGCGTTGACGCTGTTGCCCCACATGTTTGAACAACACAGAACACAACAAAAGACGACAAGGAATTAATTTCATGTGCACAAAAAATTATAAGTGAAAAAAACTTTTCTTTTTGCCAACGTGACATGGAAAATGCTTGCGCGCATATTTAAATAATTTTCAGCGAGTTTCGGAGAGGGGAACCACATTCAAAAAGCGACGTGTAGACTTGCCTTTTCCACAAATTAGCTTACTTTTTTGTTGGGTGCAAGCCACCAGCTGCTAATTAGCGCACGCGTTGCCTGTTTCATCTGTCGGCGGCGTCTGAATCTTAGCAACACCCGCGCCACCACCGACACAATCCAACCCAACCCTTGCAACAGGCCTATTTCCACTATTTGCATATTTTTCGCCACTTATTATATCAATTTTTTTTTTTGTTTCTTTGGTCGTTTTGGTTTTCGTTGTCTAGAATGCAGACAACATTTTGCGATTTTGTCACAGTAATTGGACATATTAATCTCTGTTCGCATTTACGTAAACTTTTACCGCTGCCAAGAACCGCCAAGCCGACGATAGATATTCAGAAGGCGGCGTCGGCGTCGTCAACGTCGGCATCGGCATCGGAACATCGAGCCATTTGCTTTTATGCGGCAAGTGGCAACACTGTTGTGGTTGTTCTTGTCGTCATCGTTTGCATTTAAGCAATTTCTGCATGCGAGTGCCAATTTTTTATCACATACGCGTGAAAGCAACTACAAGCGAACGATTAAAAAAGAAACTTTGGGAATTTGAAATAGACGTACAAAAGGTACGCAGATCAGTGCATTGGCGTTTGGTTTGCGTTTTCGAGGCGTCTTTCAGTTAATGGCTATAATGGGTGTTAAATATTCAACAACCTAGTTTTAAAGTGATTCAATTTGATCAGAATCGTTCTGTAAACTATTTGTATGCAACGTTGTGTTATGGGCTTTAGATTTGGAGAGGGATTAATTGCTGAAGTTCAACCAACTTATAAAGCACAGTTAAAATTTCGCAACCAAATTATCGATTAAAAGCCGATTAATATGAAATCACTGTAGTTATTTTAAAGTAAGTAAATTTAGGTGTATGGTGGCAACGCCTCACCAACATAGTTGACAACGAGATGAATATAGGCAGAATTTTTAATTTTCAGCCTTGCTTACACTGTAAAAATTAAAGTTTGAAATTTAACAGGCATAAACAGTAGCTTTAATTTTCATAAAAATATGGTGTCTGCACCTCACACTCTTATATAATCGTTCTTGAAAGCATTTGATGTATACATGGCTGCTGTTTAGTTGAGGAGTCGTAAAAAACTCAACGAAGACTGAGGCGTGAACGCGCTTTTAGTTGGCTTATCAGTTGAGCTGTGGAGTGTTTCTTCTTTCTAAATTTTGTAAATTTGTTTTTTGGTGTTGGGTCAGCCACTTGAAAGTAATAATTGCTTCATATCGTAGATGAAGATATGACTTACTTGTTTGTCCAGTTCAATTATTAAAAGTCACTCTACTCCCTTTTGTTTTTGATAACACAAAATGGCTCAAAAATCACGAAATGTTCGAGTGCACATTTTCACCTCAACTTAACAGCTAAGGAATTGAGAGTTAAAACTCAGACCTATACATTTTGTTGTTGCAAAAGCACTCAACTTTTTAATTCCTTAACCAAAAAGCAAGCGTGAATACCCTAGTTGTATTCTTAGTATCAACTGGCTTACCCAATGAAATAGATTTGTTCGGGTCTTTAAATTGGTGCCATCGGCTTTAATGTTTTTCTAAATCTAAAATGTCCTTTGACTGTTATATGCACTGCACAAATAAATAATACCTTTGGGCCTATGTATAATACAACCATTCAAAATCTGGAATATCCTTTTTCAATTTAATTTCTAACTGCAACTTTAAGTGTGTAGGCAGCAATTATTTGTTGACACATTTTTATCAACGATTTTCCAACAATTTTCCAATAATTTTGCCAAATTAGACAAAAACAAAAAAAAAAAGTAAATAATAATAATGGACATGCCTTAAACTAACTTAACATGTTATATTGCTGAGTTGTGTGCAATTTTCAAAACGAATTGCTAATGAAAATGTCATTTGAAATTGCGGCACGTACGTACAGAAAATGGGCAATTTGTTGCTCGTGCTTTAGCAACTTGCAGCATTGTTGTAGCTTGTGCTGCCTTCGAGTTAGATCTTAGATTTGTGGCAAGCAGGAAATGTACACACAACAGCACACAAATGATCAGGACTTGGTGACAAAAGACCGCCAAAAGCCGCTGCCTTGCCCTAAAAGGTCTTATCAATGGACAGCAGCACCGTGCGGCTAACGTAGCTGTCGACGTCGCTGTCGCTGTCGACGTCGTGGCAGTTGCAAGTCTCGTTAGCTGGCAAACTAGCGGCGATTATCGCGTTTGCATTCGTAGCCGTGCCCAGCAATGATGGCAAACAAAGTGTAAAATTATTTAATGCATGTGCCCGAACGCAGCAGGCGAGGGGCAGATAGACGTAGCTGTGGCGTCGGTGGAGTTGGTGGAGTCGGTGGAGTTGGCTGGCAATTGATGCGCATGCGGCGATATCATTTGGCATTTTTGTAGGTGTTGCTGATTGCGGCACGTAGCCGCAGCGTTGGTCTTGAAACTAAAGCTGCTAAAGTGGCGGTCGATAGAGCTCACAGTATCATCATCAGCAGAGCCGGACCCAGGCAGGTGAGCAGCATTGGCATCAGCTCGGCTCAGCTCTTTTGGGTTCTTTTTGAAATTCAATTTAACTTGTTGTAGCTGTTGTTGTTGTTGTTGCTGTTGCAGCGTGTAATTTCGTTGCTGTAACAGATGCAATCAGCAGCCCTGGCTCAGCCAAAGCTATCGATATCAGCAAGTGCAACTGCAACAACAACTAGAGTCGAGTGGAGTGTAGTAAAGTCAAAGGCAATCGTGGAACACGGCATGTTGCTGCTTGTTATTGCTTGATTGCTGCTAAAATTAAGTTGCCTGTAAGTTAGCAACAAGCCGATCTATATGTATGTATCTCAATGTATCTGTGAGTATCTGTGTGAAGCTTCAATGATAAATCACTTAATTGCAGCTCGCGTAAAAATGGAAATTGAGCATGGCAGGCAGTTTATCGCGCAGAAGGGGGTTGAGGGCACGTTATTTAGCCCGACACCCGCATCAATTGGACAGCAAAGCATTGCTGCCCACACAGTCCAAAACGAATCAATGGACGAAATCGATGAAACTGGAATCTCAAATCAAAATCAATGCCTGACAAATTGACACAATTGCCGCATGAGTCAATTGAATGAATGAGCACCGAGTGAGCGGTAAAAAGCTAAAAGTTTCGTTCACATCGGGCTCAAAATTCATTTGTTATACTCTTACCAGATGTTGTACTCATTTTGATTGGAAACTTATATTACATTAAAGGGGGAGTTAGAGACTTTACAGGATATGTGTTAGGGCTTACGAACAGCTGTATGAGCTAATTAAGGGCAATCGACTGGAACCCATTATTCTTATAAATCTTGACTCACTGATGTTTTTTCTATTAATGGTGTTTTTGTGGAAACCCTGACCAAATCAAAAGGCTAATGATTTTTTTTCTGAATATATGAGTCTACATTGTTCTGAAAGCTTAAGCTAATTTTCAAACTAGGTATATGGTTACAATTAAGTTTAAAAAAATTATTTTTGAAACTCAATGCCCAAAGGCAAGAATGCCCGACAAGGAAACAAAAAATTTGTTTCTTTTATCCTGATTTTGTTTGATAAAGATGGATTTGAAAGAATAAAATTTTGTAGGCAAGACGTAATAATAATCTGAAAAAAAATGTTTAGAGTTTTTAGAAATCACTTTTTCCACCCCAAAAAAAAAATTAAATTGACATTTAGCCATAACCCTAACTCAGAAATAATTTCATAGAAGCACGTAAGAAGGAGTGAAAGCTGATATACGAGGCAATATATTGATGTGCTTCGCCGGTCTCCTCTGACTTTGATACGTATGTATATATCTGTCAGATTTATATATCGGGATAAAAAAAAAATAGGGTAACTAGTCTTCGTCTCTTTGAATTTTGATTTCCATTTTCGCTTTTGTTGTTGCCGCTATCTACAATGTTGATGATGACGTTGTGCTGTTAGTGGGTTGTTGTCACTTTATTTTATTGTTTCCCCAAAGGCAATGCCACAACAACAACAACAGCAACAAGAGCTCTCTATCAGTGTGAACCAATGTGAAATAAATCGCCAATTGTCGTGGCGCAACAATTCTAACGTCACGCGAATACACATAGTTGGTGTGTGTGTGTGCAACATCAATTAAAAGCACGCCAGCAACAACAATAACAACTACTATGTAGTACATGGCACATATGCGGGTGTAAAAAGATTTTTGTTGTTTTGGGTTTTGATTTCATTTCGATTGGATTCGATTGCAAATTGAAATCAATTGTGGGCCATTTGCTACCCTTTAATTGATGGAACAAAAAACAACAACAAGGGAATTTAACTGATTGCGCATAATTTGTAACAATCGGGCGCTTGATTTGATTTTATGGCATTTTGAATACACTTAAAATTTTGGTGGGAAAAATATTTATTTTTTGGGTTTTTCTACAATTATCCATGGCAAGTCTGTACTAATTAACAGCTTAGTTAGCATTTAGTTATGCGCCTAAAATAAATAAGCATTAGTTATAGGGCTAAGTTGACATGTCATAGGCTAATTTAAGGGCCCAACCCACGCACATAAAATATATATAAAAAAAAATACGTTAATTTGGTTTAAAAAAGAAGAAAAACAACTTTGTCGACGGAGGCAACTCAATTTAAGCAAACGAACTGAATGACTGATTAAAGGCAGAAGAGGAGGGGCAAGAAGTAGAGAGCTGGAGTTCCAGAGAGTGGAGAATGCAGATACAAGCAGCGACACAAATTAGCATTTCCCTTGTAGTTGCAGTTGCAGCAGCCAAGTTGTACCCAATTTCAGTTTCTCAAAGTCAAAGTCTGGGTTGGCTGCCGCCAAGTCAAACCTGCAGCCCGAGCTCATCATTAAAATGTGTCCAAGCACCCAAAAACTTGATAGCAATGTTGTCCTCATCATTGTCAGTGTCTACAAAGAAGCCGACAGTGTGCAGAAAAATGCGACCGATATACGTAGTTACTCCCACTGTACGCATAGGCTGCAAAAAAAATAAAGGCACAGTGGTTGAAAATTTTGCTTCTAAAATGTATGTTATTATGTGTTTGAGTGCGTTTGAATGCATTTAATTGCAAGTTTCCGAAAAGGCGCTTCTAAAGCGGATTCTTTTTAATATATTTTAGATACAAATTTACAAATATTTAAAATCATAAATTTTTGGTTGGTTTAAAGACATTTTTACACCTGTCAGCTATTTTTTTCAGATTAAGTTTAATCTTGACACAAAATATTTAGCCAAAAATTTATTTGAAATTGTGATGCTAGCTTTCTTCCGCACAACGCTTCCAAACAGTGAAATATTTTTATCAAAAAAATTTCCATTATTTCTTGATGAAGCTCATTTAATACTTACTTATTTTTTTTAAATACACCGAAGTTTGGCGAAGTAGGAAAAATGCATGCTTGAAAGTGTATGCGCAATACGACTTAATAAATTAAAATAAAATATTATTATAGAAAGGAGCCAAAAAATATTAAAATTATATTTTGCAATAACGTAGGTAAAGACATTTCCGATAATTTATGTAGCTCACAGATCTTGACTTTGAATTAAGTATTTTTATATCCTGTACCTATAGGTACAAAGGGTATACTAGATTTGTGCAATGTATTTAACGGACAAACCCCAAGTTCTTTATACCGAAATGCTTATCATAACCTGGGGTAGCGATAAAGATATGTCTAACTTTATATAATTTTACCAGCTGTGTGCATATTTCCTCAGAAGATGACGTTTGATAAATTATGTTAATATCTTCCCACGTTTCCCCGCATTAGAGTTTTAAGGTTTTAATCTACAAAGTTTAATATCTGAAACTTAACAGAGCGATGGGTCGTGGTAACTTGCATCTATGTGCCAAAAATGAACAAAATCAGACAAATACAATAAGATTTATAGTCAAAAGTATACTTAACAATGGCAGTATGTTATTATAGAGAACCTTGGCCTTAATGTGAAACCTGCGTAAACTTCTCAAAAACAAAAATTTTTGATGAAAATAAGTTGATAAGAAATAATAATTATTAATTTTTGTAACAAAATTTTTTTCAGGAAATTAGCTTTCGGCTTCTCGAAAAATCAATTTTTTTATTTTAAGAATGTGCATCTTTGTTAAATTTTCTCAAAAAATGTAACCGTGAAATTTAGTTGTTGGCCCACGGTGCGTTGACAGTTGCCGAACAGGGGCAGCAACCGTAGAGCTGCTCTTGGCCTGCTAGCGGCCAAGCCGCACCTGTCCTGGCAGCATTTTGGAGTACGTCATTTAAATTACATTAAATTATTTCGCTTGACCATGGAATTAAGAAGAATAAGAGAAGAAGATCGTGGTACAAATAAATTCGTTAAAATAACTAAACCAAAACCGCCCAAACAGAAGCGGGAAGGGGATTACGCAGTATAGACAAAAAAAAAAAAAAAAAACAGCAGCAGCAACAATAACAAATACAACAACAACCAAAAAGCTGCAGATTTGTTGCCAAAGTGGAGCAACAAAATTATGCTGTTGGCAGCAGTTTTTTGAGGGGGTTAGAGCGGGGTGCAATAGCATCAGCAGCAGCAGCTTGATGTTGTTGCCATTTGTACAATTTATGCGGCAAGTAAAACTGGCAGCCACTACACCAACAACAACAAAAACAATGAATGACCACAACAACAGTGGCATGCTGGCTGCAAGGCATTTGATTTGCAACAACAACAACTACAAACAATGACAAGAGCCACAAATTTCATGAATGAAAGATTGTGAACTGGTCTTAGCCAAAGAGTTAGCCACAACTGAAGCCAAAGAGCTGGACAGGAAGTGCCGCACATAACGGACGCGGAGGTGGTTTTGTTTCCAACGAAGAAGGATGTCGTTGATTGTCTGTCGATAGGCTGCTCCTCGCCTTCTGCTCCATCAGTGGGTTGGTTGCACACACAAAAATGTTGCTCAATCAGCGTCTTGACTAGCATCTTGCATCTTTGTGTGCCTCTTGTGGCATGCCGCATGCATAATGCCTGACAACGAGGGTGGCTTTTGTAGTTTGCCATGCTTTGACTGAGTTGCACAAATTACATACTACAATATATACGCACACACACACTGTTGCATAAAAAAATATTCAGTTGCATGAAGTTACCTGGCAGTTGGCAATTACGCAGTTGCAACTTCAACTTGACATTGAGCTTGGCGGGGCACTTAAAACGGAGGCATGCCATATAAGGTAGATAACGAAGCAGCAGATCCACCAAGTGTCCAAGTGGCACTCATTCAGTCATTCAGGCACTGCGCTATCCGCCCGGCATTTATATTGTAATTATGTTGCACTTCTTGTGCTCTTTTTAGCCTTAATTTTGGCATTTGTGCAACGAAAATTACCAAAGAACAACACCTGCAATTGTTGCTGATTCTCTTGCCGCAAACAGTAGCTGCCAAAAGTCATTCAACAGTTCCCCGATGCTTGGAGTGTGTTGCTACCGTTTAGAGATGGGCACATGAGACGATTACTTAATAGAAAAGTCTTTGTATTTGGTTTACTGATTATTTCAGTATGTTCAAGTGATCTGATCGCTTTTAGACCAAGAAAAGAATGCATCGGCACTGCAGAAGTCTATCTTCTTGGGACGGGGCTTAATTTCAATAGCTTAAGAACCGAGGAATCCCAAATAGCCACGAAGAAAACTCCATATAAAATTGGTTATCATCCACACATATGGATGAGCATAAGTTCCGTACAAAATATCGCGTAAGTTTTCATCTTTTTTGATGATTTATCCTAAAATAAATAAATAAATATGTACATTAATTGATTCAAAAGAGCAGAAGAACGAAAAAGTAAACATCGCTAAAATAGCATTGTAGAAACAAGTGAGAGACTTTTCTTCATCTAGTGCAATACATTTAAAGATGCACTTTAGAAAATATTTTGATTTTACATAAAAATATGCATTATTAAGTTATTTATAGTAAAAACAAATTATTCGCAATAATATTAATATTTTTTATAAAAAAATAGTATTGCTCAATCAAATGATATGTATCACTTATGCTATCCCCTTCCATATTATTTTCACTATACGTCATTCATTTATCCTTCAATAACCACTAGCGATAGTTTATTCTCAAAAGCTACTTCTATCGCTTTTAAAGTATGTTGCCTCCAGCCAAGAATTTTGTTTTTATACGCTCACTTTTAATATAAGTTAAGCAAGTTAGGTATTATTATTAACAACATATTAATTATTGTTCAGGGAAAGCTGGACTTATCTTTTTATAAAATTATTTATTATTAAAAATATTTTATTAACCATTAGCTTTGATGAAATTTATTTATTTGAAGGGAATAAAACACAAATAAATAAATAAAAATATTTTAACAAAAACATTACGTATTAACTTAACGAGACAAGTCCAATTTATTTTAATATCTCAGACGTGACAGGGCCTCTTTATGCTTCTCACACTCACGATTAACTGACCATCTTTAGTTGATACCTTGGCTTCGTTTCAACACTGCAATCATTTTAATTCAATTTACAAGCTGAGTTTTGAACCTGGCGTTGACACCAAGCGTTGAATGAAATGTTCCGGCAACCCTTTAGACATATCCAATTGCTATCGAGGGCGCGGCTTCTGTTGTGGTTCTGCCATGGAACTCAAGATCTATGTAGCGCATTGTTGTTGTTTTCTATTTGTGCTTTTATTTTGGCTTTAGCTAAATTAAGATTCCATTAGTTTTGTGGCAACGTCAGCGCATAGCTCATGCCGCATAGTTTGGCCCAGAGTGTGCAAATTGTTGAAAGTATCTTAGAAATGCAACAGTAGCTTTTGTTTTTTTTTTTCCTTTAACTTTGGCTGCAACTGAAGCGACTATAAATCTTGCAAGTGTCAAATACTGCGCTGCATTACGTTCAAGTTGGCGGCGGTGGCGATGGCGATGGAGTTGGAGATGGGGGCTTTTGGTGATGATGCTGGCGGCGGCACGCTAAGTGTTTCATTGCTCAATGGAGCAGCGACAATAACAACTAAGACAGCAATTCTAACAGCGTGCCAAGACGAACAATTGAAACGTGTCGCACGGCCATAGACACAATAAATTCCAAACTACAATAAATTATTGCTATAAATATTTTCGCATTTGCACAATTTGCCGGATATTTTTTTTATTTTTGTGGTGCTTAGGCAAAGTTTGAAGGCGTTGCTAGAGTCCTTTGTCTTAAGTGATCTGATTCCAAAAAAAAAAAAAGTACTTATATATAAAAGGAAAAATCTTGTTAAGCAAATGCCAAGTGAAAATCTTGAAAGTGACAAGCACGGAATTAGCAATTGAGAGGCAATAATTGAATGAAATTTGTAGGGAGTTCATGAATTCTTTAAGTAAAATATAATAATAGGCTGGTTGTTACAGGCTTGAAGTTACCTTTGTGTCTTAAAGGAGTGCCAAAACAAATAAAGATATAACGTATTGTGAAATTTGAGGTGCAAGCCTTTAAAAGAAAGAATTTTGAAAAAATTTTAGTTGGCCAGTTAGAGGGATGCTAGACTCAGAGATAAGAAGAGCCAGAGCACATTGTTTCACTAACTAATTACTAAGGCATATTGCCATTAAAGAGCATATAGCCCCAAATCCGTAAAAAAGAGATGTGTTCAGAAAATAATCGCATATTTTTGGTGTACCACTATGCCAAATTTGATCGAAATCAGTCCGGGTATCTCAAAGTCAGCCGCTCAATAGTGTACAAGTGGCATAAGCTGTTGCGGGAACTCGTCGCAGACGTCCAGCGAGCCGATCACCCAACTTCAAGGATGGTTGAAAATGTGTCCAAAGTTCACCTATAGTTGATGAATAAGGCAATTTGTACGATAGCGTTCAAAAAATTATTACTGCAGATTTGGTCGTGAGATAGGTGCGCTACTCGTAAGGGAGTGGCTGGCCAAGCACAGCGTTGCCACGTCGCCCTACCTCCCTACAGTTTGATCTGGCACCATCGAACCTTTTTCTCGGCTTAAGGGAGATTTCAAGGAAGCTGAAGCCCAAGTTGCACAGAGGGAATCGCACTATCCACGTTATGCCAGAGCCCAACCCTGCTGTTATACCTACTTCTTCAATAAAAAAATTATAATTAATCAGTCCCTACTACTATTGATCCTATCCTGTATAGTTTAAAGAGAAATGAAAAGTTTCCAACCCTGACAGACTCTATACATTTACACTTTTATCTCTGTGAAGTTTACGTAATTGACACTTAAGAAATTTAAAAGAAAGATTAACGAAGAACCCATTTATCTTAAAAAAGAATGATGCCCAATTTCAAACTTGACAAAAACTGAATAAGCAATCGAATATCTGTAATTGAATGAAGTATTACAAAAGGTGAGTCAATAAATTCCATAAATTGCAATGGGTAACTGACGATAATGGAAAGTGTGAATTGATAAGAACAGGCACAACGATATAGGAATCGAAGACATAGTAAGAAAGAAGTTTATATAGTTGAATAAATCAAAGCATTGACAATAAATCGCTCACATTTATGACAGCCAGTTTGGGATACTCTACGGATACATACGGTAGTAAAACCAAACCAAACCAGAGCAAAATCAAAAGGCGCAGTTCAATCCTTTTATGGTAGATGGTTTGGCTTCTGAACCATATAGAAATAAATCACCAGAGTCACACAATGATGAAATTATTATTTATGTACCTTTGTGTGCTCCAGTTAAGTTCATTTTGTGTTTTTAGATGGGCAACTGGCCAGGACTAAAGCTCGGCTGACGGTTAGCCACGAACCAAGCCACGCACTTGGCCAGTTGGACACTTGTTGCTTTTGTCGCATGAAATTATTGCATGCAACATTTACCGTATTGGCTGGTTTTAGTTGAAGTTGCCGTCGTTGTTGTTATTGTTTCTGCCACAGCCGCCGCTGCTGCTGCTGCAGCCGCATGCGTTCAGTTGCCATTTGAGAAATTAATAAATTATGAGTATTTATGTGCTGTCAAAGTAGTGACAGAAGCGAACGGCAGTCGAACGCCTGGCTGGACAGACAGACATATGGACCGACGGACAGTCAGACAGCGCTGTCGCAGCGGGCAGAGCAGAGCGACACACAAAGTGATAAAATTAGCACAAAATCTGTGCATTTTGGCATAAAATATGCGAGTTTATTGAATGTCTTCATTGCTCTTGTGGGAGCAGCAGCACCAGCAACCAGCCCCAACTGGAAAAGCAACAACAATGGCTTCATCCAGCCACAGACGAAAGAAGGCCAAGTGTTTGCAAGAGGGCAGTTTGATAAATCAACAAATCAACTACAAATACTAATGTCAATTATTTAACACCTGCTTAACTACTAACAACTAAACTAATAATACAAGAATTTTTGGACATAAAAAAGCTATCCAAGCGAAGGGTGCAACCGTGTGCGTAAGTTATACTTGAAAGCAAATTTTGGTAGCTGTTTTTCTTTTAAAACACGTGCCAGCTACGTCATAGGTTGAACGTGAGCGTCCCAAGCATTTGCTTAAAAATCTTGTTCACCTTGAAGAAAGCCACTTTTGATATTGTTGTTTGAATTTTCATATCGTTCGATTGCGTTTTGGCAGAAATTTGTTTCGTAGAGAAAATAACTTTCGACTAAAATTAAGTTGAACATCAAGAAATATTTTTTTTTGAAAAAGGGCAAAATGTGGTGGAAAAAAATTAAAAGTGCAATATTATGTGATGTGGTATTCAATGGTATTTAACAATTCAGGTTGGACCTAGTAGCTCTCTGCTTTTGCTTTACGAAAGATATTATTAGTTTAGACTCTAAAGTTTCATAGATACCTCAGAGCTTTAAAAAGATTTCCTAGTACCCGTGGCAAACTGTAAAATTGTTAAATTCGTTCCCTTGGCCATAGTCGACCATAATTTAGTTTCAATAAGTTCGAGTTATCCGTAGCAGCGTTCCCAATATCTGATCCCAGACATCGGAAAAGAAGAAAAACTTTAGATCAAATTTTTTGAGCAAATTTTTGTCAGATGCTTTTGCATCTGGATTATTTAAGTTGGCTTTCGTGAAAGAGCTTAAAATCTTTATTGATTTGAGAATTCAGTGGCATGGAATGTACGCTTGCTAGATTCAAGCAATGACTCACTGCCAAGACCTTTTGTCTTGATCATATCCAGGGGTTTGATAAGCGCTTTTGCTTGACGCAACCCCGGTAAGGAGAACCAGTATCTCCTATGTTCACCTGCAGCCCATTTGTTTACCATAGTTTTGATTGTGGACCAACCAATACTCCAATGACTCCTTCATTACATTTTTTTTAGTAAAACGTTTTTTTCTTCTATCCCTACAAGTTTTGGCGCCCCTTCATTATTTGCGCCCGAGGTGGACTATAGACACATTCATATTATATAAATACTTTGTATTATATCCTTTCGTTCTACATACCTCTTGCTTTATTTTACATATAATATATAAATATCAATTATTTATAATAAAATATTAACTTGCAAAAAGCCTGCTGCGTGGCTGTGCCGGAAATGTGTCCATCATACAAGACAGAGTCCAAGAAAGATTTGAAAAAGTGAACTAGTCCAGGTGTAGGTGAACTACAAGGAGGACTACTAAGGAGAACAAGCTCTGCAGATGTAGCCCCATTTGACTATTTAAGGTTTCTTGCTCAGCAATAAGAGATTTGTTTCAAATTAAAAATTTATTACTAAAAAAGGATATTTGAAGATCTTGAGAAAACCTATTTTGGGCAAAGATTACAAGTTTGGAAAAACTTTTACTGTATCGCGCTCAAATAAGGCTACATTCAGATACCAAAAATATTTTTGATGAACAAATTTATTTTAAATCTAAAAGGCCATTGAATTATGAAGCTACCCTCGTAGCCTTACTTTTAAACATTTATATCTCTTTCTTATATTTTATTTAATGGCAATTGGAAATTTATGCCTTGGCCTTATATGGCGAGCATTTTATAACTGTAACTGGCGCAGCAACAACAGGTGGAAACAGTCACTCATGTTGCTGTATGGTTTGTATGTCCTGAGACCCACCCAAGACCCACTAGTGTACCACTACAACAAACACCCCACCACCACAAGCAACAACACCAACAACTTGTTTTTTGACACTTGGCGCATTTGACACTCAACGCGCGCATTCACTTTAAATCTAAATTTACTGATATCTGCCTACAAAATAGTATCAACGGCAACAACAACAACCACAACAACAACTAATACAAGCTGCACAACAAGCGTGCAACAAGCTCAAGCAAATATTGCAACTATTGGCAATGGCGACTCACTCCAACGAGTAACGAACGACCTTAGAGGTAATAAACATAAATAACGCCATTGATAGCCGCTTGAGACACGACGCGACCGACGCGACGTCCAGTCCAGCGGACTGTCCAAAAGTCCCTGTGTCTTGACCGTCTGGCTGGCTGTCTGGATAACTGCTTAGCTTGTTGCAATACATTGTTGGCCAAGACTGGCTTTTGACTGCTTTGGCAGTAAGTTGTTGTTGTTGTTGCTGTTGTTGGGGTCTGGTCTAGGGGCGGGCGTTAGCTAGTGAAGGTCAAAAGATTGTCGGTTTCGGGGCGTGACTGTGATAATTGTTTCTTGTTCATTTGGTCAGCTTGATTGCAACTAATGAACTCTAATGAATTGACCAACATTGTTCCATTTGGCACATATATTGTATAATTGCAATTTTAATAACTTGGATAATAAGACGCACAGTTCAAAGTAAACAGTGCCAGGAGCATAGCAAATCTACCGTGAGTAAGGTCCATGCCAGCGGCAGCCGTTTCTGCAATCCATTGCCGATGCCAAAAAATGCTGGTAAAGAGTGCTGGATACTTCTTATCACAGCGTACTCCACGTGAAACAATGCCAACGAGTCGCTGATTGCAGAAAAGCGGTCCGCCAGAGTCACCGCGACATAAATCGCTGGTTTCATTCGGTTCCAGCTTGGCGCAGATCATGCCGTTTTTGTAGTGGAGATTAAAGATTCGATGACAGTACTTATCAGACTGTATGGAAAATCTGCGCTTTATCAGCTGCTCCGAAAAGTGGTGCTGTGTAAGTGCTCTGCCCCAACCAAGAACTGAACAATTCTCTTGGGGAAACGGAGGCAGCCGTGGCATTAAGGCTATGTCCAGGTAGCGCGTTAGATTCAACTCCAGTGCCTGGTATAAACGCAAAATGGCCAAGTCATGGTGTGGCACTACTCTATTGTGGGAATAGGGATATATCTGCTTAACGGGCAGCACTAGCGTTTTAGCTGTTGGTCGCAGACGATTGGATGTTCCGGCGACAACAAGGATATCACGCGGCTTAAGTAGTATACGGTTGCTATAATAAGGGCTTGACAAATAATTACGGTTTAAAAAGAATTTTAGGTACTTACGTCGAGTCGAAAATGCAGTGAGCAGCTGTCAGGATAAAGGTGGGTCCTATAATGGTGCCCACGCAGTAGTGATGTTTACCAAAAAAGTAGTAGCGCTCTTCGGCTTTATTCCTATGCAGGGACACCACGTATTTGGACTGAAGGTGCTCACTTTCTTCAGGCTCTTTGGCATATGGTGCGGATAGATAATAAATACGTCTACCACTATATAGTTTTATCCTTTGGGCCAAAGCGCTCACTAGAACAACGCATAGCAAAAGCCACAAAATAAACTTATCAAAAAACATTTTTTTTTTTTTCAAGACTGTTTTTGAAGTAAACAAAATCAAGATTATGTTTGTAAGACATTTAGATAAAAAGGTACTTGGATCAGGCTTTTTGAAAATTTCGTGAGAGCTTTAAAATTTATTTTAGCGTTGGTTAAGACGGTTACTGGTTTTAGTTAATGGTCCAAATACCTATAATTTAAGATAAAATAATAAACTGTCATTATATTGGAGGTTTTTTGAATACCAAGACAATAAAATTGTAAAAAGCAAGTATCTGCTATAACTCTACAGACATGTGTATTAAAATGCAGAAGATTTTTCTTAGGAGTTACCCGTTAAGCGATTGGGAACGATTCTAAGCAAGCTGCTTGAATCCTTATGATTTTGAGACGAGGGACGTTAGGCGTCGTTTTCCTTATTGCAGCGTCAGGGGTGATGATAAATGTATTAAGACAACCCATGGTAAGAAAGTCATGGGAATTGCCCGGCTCAGCAAAACTTTCACGTGCGAGGTCATGATGTATACTTGGGGGACCAGACCGTAGTTATCTTTTATGTGCCGTGAACCAAAAGAATCCATCAGTAGTGATCTGTATGGACTTTCATGGATTACATCCATGTCGAGCACGAAAAACGCACAATGCGAGTAGAGGCACAAAAATGTTTGGTTCCGTTATCCCACTCGTCATATTCCCTAGATATAGATAAGATTTAAAGAAGTTGTAAGTAGTGGTGTAATATATTCATATAACTCATTTGTAACCATTTTGAAAACTTTTGGGAGGTCTTTGTCAAGTTACAGCATTTTACGAGAAAAAGTTTGTTAAAAAGAAACAGAGGAATGGGAATGAATTTTTCCTAGGTGGTTTGGCGCTATATAGGGCAGTTCGAGCATTACTCACAGCAAATCATAACAGATGAAGCTTATTTGACGTTATTATCTCGCCTTTCTAGTTATAAAAATATCAAGCACACGTAAACGTTGCCTCCTTAATAAAAATGTTGGAGAAAGAATTTTCTGTGTTATTTTAGAAATTGAGGTACTTCAAAAAATGTAACGGCTTGCATTGTAATATCCTTTTAAGTAAGTTGAGTTTGTAGAAGTTGTAGGTGTTTATTAAGAAAAGAACTGCTCTGCTGATGATGCTGTTGCAGACGATAGACACATTTTTTCTCCCAGCATAAATCACACAACTCACAGAAAAATGCTTTGTATATAGGTTTAACTAAAAATTTGTTAGTCTTTATATAGTTCTGTCGACAGTCACTTCCTGAGTTTAGAGGTGGGATAAGTAAATCTTATTAAATAGCAGAGTCAACAAGTCTATAGAGGCGACTCCCACCAGATTGGCGCACGTCTGTCAGCAATAAGCACACAATTTGCATAAGCTGCACACACACGAGTCTGTGCAACAAGTACGCCGCACGATATCTTCAAGTCTGCCACAAGTTGCGCTGACATTTTACGTTCCTACCCAGCTGCCACCCACTGCTCTAACTTAAGCCACATTTCTATCCAAAGAATTACCTCTGCTTGCCCCACAAGACATAATAAAAATCTCTTTTATGGCACTTGAGTGCTTTGTGTTGGGATTGTGGATAGCATTTCACCTTGGTTGCTGCAGTGGGTCTTCAGCTACGATTTATGCGAGCTTGGGTTCCAAGTAAATTGCGCATGTAAAAAAAAAGAGCAGCATATAAACTTTGGATGATGAAGTGCTCAAAATAAGTGCAAGTGTTGAATTTATTGGACAAAAGTTGACGCTTTACGACCTGTGCTGGAAAGTTCAGAGGCTATGAGGCTTATCAACGGCATCAACGACGCGTTAACTTGGCTAACTTATGTGAGGCTGTAAAAGAGTAACAGGTGCAGTAACTGCAGTAGCCGCAGACTGCGGTCAAAAGTTTTTCAAGTTCATAAATGAAAAGTTGTTGCGGAAAAGACATCCGAGTGGCGCTCCCACGATGCCAGATAAACAGATAGATGCACATATACATATGCCTTTTATGCCATGAGATACATGGGCCACATTCAAATCCCATCAGCCACGCATGCAATCATCATGATCATTATGAGCGGAAATGCAGGAAAGTAGGAGGTTTTAACTGCGCCGTTTGCCATGCCACATTGGCTGCCCAGCTCCGGCTTGCTCTGGTCTCTTCTGACTCTGCTTGTTTTTTTTTGTTTTTTGTCTGTATGCCACTCGCATCCTGTTCTCAGCGCGACTTGGCGGCGGCGGCGGCGGCGTCGTTGTGGCATAAAAAAAAACAGAGCGCAAAATGCGAGGCATGTAAAAACTGCCGCAGCTGGCAGCGCTGCAACGCCGCAGCGCTAACACCAGCTTCAACTAACTGCCCTCCATGTCGCACTTGCCACTGGCTTTGTTGCTGCCACAGCCGCCGCAGCATTTTATGTCGCCAACGACAACAGCAAATGACTTTAATTGCATTTCTCAGCGAATGGCGTATGCAGTTTTTGCTACGCCGGGATCTGCCCATTCCTCCATAGCTCCGTCAACGCCGCTGCCGCTGCCACTGCCTCTGTCAACGTACACGTTGCGTTAGCAAAAAGCAGTTAGTACTAAGTTGGCTCAGACAAGGCGGCGTCGCCATTAGCTAAATTTTGTGCAAAAGCAGCGACAACTTTTGAATTGTCGCATTGAGGCTGACTAACAGTCGCTATCTTCATATTAATAATAATTAACTTGATTAACGCAGATCAAATCCGCGATATATGTACGATCACATATGGCTGAGCATGCGAGGGCAGTTTAGTAAGTCTGCGACCGTCTGAAAAAAGGTAAATTTTTGCATAGTATTATTTATGCTCGTTACATTTCGTTCATCTTTTTTTAATTTTTTTATTCCTACCAATAATACTGGGTAGTGGTAAGGTTTTTGGTTTCTTAGATTTTAGGATTAGACTTTACTTTTTTGGTTATGTTAAAAACTTAGTAAAAATGTTCACTAAAAAACTTCAACACCTAAACTATAGGTTAATAATGTAGATTTAATTTAGTTCTCTTTCCAATGATGTGCCGTTTATATGCATCACTTTGGCGTGTAAAAGAAAATCATAAGAAAGCCATAAAAAAGCAACATCATCCAAAATTTTCATACAGTTTCATAATTTCCAATTCACAAAGTCTCAGTAGAGTCTTTTTTTCAGTAAGAACCTCTGCATTCGAATCAAATATCATGTAACCGATTCATTTCTTCAGTAATCTACTGACTAAAGTAGCATATCACCTTACATAATCTCTCTAAATAATATTCAACTGTTATCGTTATATTCTTTTCAAGGAACTGACCCATGCATACTAAAAAACTATCATAAATACCTTGGTAATGGACAGAAGTAAGTTGGCTATCTGGGTTTCAATACGAAGTTAATTTATTCTCATTTTTGTCAAAATCAGTGAGGTTTTCCGCTTTTAATAGCACTCAAATACAAACTTAATGACACAAATTGTTCAAAGGTAATCTTTATAAAAAGTTGATAGTTGACGGGAGAAGCAATCGGACAAAGTTTTTGGGCAGCAAATGAAAATATTCACAGACTTTTCAATCTACCCTCGCGTATAGTACATTATACTGCATTAATCTCGCAGCTTGAAAACGCCGCTGATTGAGTTGCCGATTAGAGCGCACGCCAAACTATTCACCAATATTGTGTACGCATTAGACCACGTTTTGGCTAGGAGCAACTGCTGCAACAATTGCACTTGGCAGTAGGCAGCCGGCAATTGCCAATTGGCAGTCAGCAGTTGGTAGGTTTGGTAGCAGTTTGGCAGTAGGCAGCATCGGCAGCAACGCCTTGCAATTATTCACTTAAAAGCTACAAGTGCAAGCTACCAGATCAACGCGAAGATCTGTAATCATGCCGTATGGACAGACCGAGGGATTGCTGCAGCTTAGCTACTGCATTTTGTTTGTACAAGCTGAAACAAAAGAAAGGATTAGGCCAGGTCTAAACTGGCCAGCGGCTCAGCGCGCGCTCAATTAATTAATGGCCGCAAGTAAAAAGGCCGCCAAATAAAAATAGCTTCAAGTGTTTTTAAGTTTGTGCGCCGAAAAATGCATGATAAATAAGTTTGTGGAAAAAAATTATAATATTTATATTATATTTAAGATTTAAATTTTGATAGAGAATATTGTAGATATTTTTTTTTTTATATTATTAAATTTTAAAGTTATGCATACATTTTTAAATATATTAAATTTTAAAATATGTGATTTATTTTTAGACTTGCAAAATTTTAAGCCATATACGAAATAGATAATTTTTGGAGACATAATTTTGTATGGCACTGATATTTGAAATCGAATTGAAATCAGAAAAAAATTTGGAGGAAAAAAAGAGTTAAGAAAATTGTAGGGTATAAAAAAGATATGTCCTTCAAATTCGAAGTTTAATAAAGAGTTGTGAAATTATTTATTATAAAGTTTTAGATAGTCTCAATTTACTATTCACCAAAAGTATTATTTTTTTTTTAAATTTTAAAATTCAAAGTCTATCTCAACTTCTCTTTAAAATGGAATCAACTACATTTTATGCGCCTGAATTCACAGCGAAAGAAATAAAAAATCGACAACTGCTTTAATTGAGAAACTTATGCATTTTTATTAAAGGCAATGTTCGCAATAGCAGCCAGTGCTTTGTAATAAACATAACTGCTTGGAATTGAAAGATAATAACTTGAAACTATGTATGTTAATTTTGACATTTTATAGCAGCTTTTAAAAGTAATAGTTAATATTAGGATCGCTTCTCCAGATATTCAAAGTCAACGGCCGTAAAAGTCGGTTTTTTTGGGAAATCAAATTTAAGCTATAAACGAGAAATAAAAAATCGGTTACTCCTATAATTGAAGCAGTATTGTGATGGCCTCTCCAATGAATCTAAGTACTTTGCCGTAGCTAACAAAATCGCAATTTGACTAGCACTTTGAAACCACAATTTCAAGTCTACATTCAAATTCACAAACATCATAAACTCGCAAACTTGCTCGCATAAACTTCTTTTAAGTTCTTCAATGGATGCTTGCAGATTTTCATATGAGATTTTTATCGAATGTCTGCATATATATGTAAATGTCTGTCGATGCGTGTAGCTTACATGGAAACGGCGACGGGCGTCCAGTCCATTCACACGCCGCCAACAAATCCCAGAGTTGCTTGCGCCTGCGCAACTTCTTTTTTTTTATGTGATTATAACATTTTTTTTTTTTTTTTGGTTAAAAGCCGATACCGCCGTTAGTCCAATAGCTGTGCCTTTCCTTTTTGCCGCTGCCTTTCGCCAAGTGGGTTTTATCTTCGGACCTCTCTGCTGGTTTTATGGCATGGAGGAAGGGTGCACTGTTGGGCGCTTGGTGTGAGAATTTACTAATGAATTTCTTATAGTTTTATCGCTTAATTTGCGTTTAATGCGCCTAATGAAGTTGCAGTCTTTGCAGCAGCTGTCAATTATCCAGCACAAATCACGAATACGCCAAGTGAGCTGCAGGCAGACAAACAATATCAAGTCAGTTTAGGCGGGCCGTAGACTCTTCATATAAATTCAATATGCGATGTCTTTAACAAATATATACATTTTTTTCTGTCTTTACATAATTACAACTTTGGATGGCCAGAGAAGTGAAGTGCAGAGCGTGTTATAGAACGAAATAACTTTGGTGGTGTTGGGGCGTCTCGACGACTCGCGTCATCGCGTGATTTTTTCGCCAAGTGTAAAACAAAAAAAAACTTAATTTTTATTTATGTGCTGCCACATTTTTTATGCTGCTGTCGTACTGTTTGCCAAACCAATGATGGGCATATTAACTTGGTCATTAAGTTTGCAACGTGGGTAAGAAAATATAGTTGAATTAATTAACAAATAGTCAGAATTACACTAGTCAAGGGTTTTTCTGAGAAAAATATCTCAATATCTACGAGGGTAAACATATTTTTTACACCTCTTTTGACATTATTTGGTTCTTTTAGAATGTTACCAAACTTTACATTTGACAGTAAACAAAAGTTTGCAAAAGTATTTTATTTTTTAATATAGTTAAAGTTGCACTTTAACTATTTACTTGTAAACAGCTGATTGTTGGCATTTCTACCTTTTTGCCGCGATGTTAGAGTTGCTAACGTCGTTACTTGGGCATTCTTGCCTTTTGGCAGTTATGCACAACAAAGTGAATTTAACAATTATGCCGCTATAAATTACAAAATATTTTTTATATTAATTAAGTTTATAAAGGCATCATTATTTGTAAATTTATATTATTTATATTATTAATATTATAAATTTATTCAAATCGATTATTAATAAATTTTAGGCATAGTGAAAGCCGGAGCAGACCGAAATATTTTATAAACTAAAGAACGTATTCAAATGAACCATGTCTGTAGAATATCTTTCCGTAGTGTCGAATATGGTGGAATCCTTTTTAAGATGCAAATTCATTAATATTATATTGGTTATTACTATTACAAGTATACAGCAAAAACTAATCTTGTGTCAAAACTAAAATAGCCTAAAATTGGTTGGGGAATAATTAAGTTGAGCACGATACATTTTGTTGTTGCAAAATTGCAAGAGTACTCAACTTTTTAACAGCCCATTAAGCGTGAATACCCTAATTTTAATTGATTTGTTTACAGTAAGAGAATATTTTATTCGGCTTTGAAAATAAGCTCTTGTATGACTATGCTAAAGTTTTGCTAATATATTTTGCAAAATTTGCAAGAGGGCGGTAATTTGCGTTAAGTGGATAATGGTAGTTAAATATGTCATAAAGCACTTCATTTTTTATACTCTGCGCAAAATATTATATTTTGCTGTTTTCCTTTGTTGGCAGGCACAAAATTTATATTTGCTTAAAATGTTGTTTGTACAAAATGAAAATAAAAAAAACAAAGGAAAAACTGCCAGTTTTAATATCATGCTTGCTTTTACTTTGACTGACAGTGGGCGAGAAATTTGAAGGCAATTATTATATGGAATTGCTTGGGGATACTCACGCTGCCAGTCACAAAAAAGTATCACAGAGTTTTGTCTGGGTTGTCACATTTTTATGCCTGCCACACGTTGTCGGGCACTGTCAAAACAGTTGTTAAAGCATACTATATTCAATTGATTAGGTTTCATGCAAATTGGCCAATAGTGTGCATACCAGAGATACTTAATGGTCATAATAATAATGACACGACCTTGAGGCAAAAATGTGTAATGAAATGCAATTACAATCAAAACCGCACAACCCACACATAAAAAAAAGAAAAAAAAAAAAAACATACCATGCGGACAATCAGGGACGGTTTGACGGGCCAGTTGGACCAGTTGACTATGTCTTGGCCCACCATCGTTGGAGCGCGGCCAGATCCCTAGCTGCACTTTTCCGTTGGAGCTGTGCCCAAGGGGCACGCAAGGCTACGCATGCGCAGATGAAACGAAAATGAATTGAATCGAAATTTAACACAGCGTGAGTTCCAGCGATAAATCGAAATTGTTTGCACTGCCAAAAAGCGAATAAATGCTCAAAAACTATCAATAAGCCGGGCCAGTTACTAGATAGCAGTTAGCAGATAGCAGTTGTCTTTTGGTACACATGGCTTATAGCCTTGCAGTCTGGCAGCAAGTTATGGAATTATGTGTCAAAGCTGGCCATTGCAGTTTAGCTTGATCTCTAATGGAAATTGCCCTACCAAAATGTTTTCCTGTGCTTTTGCGCACTTTGAATGCCTTTTTAATTGCACTAAAAAAAAAAAAAAAAAAACAATTGCCATGGCGCACTCATGGCTAACAATTTGAAGGCGATTAAGGCCCCACATTCAGTCAACGAGTTGGTCAGGGATTTGGAATATTGCACAAGACCAGAAAACTGCAAAGAAGAAAAACGCCCGCGTTGCGCGCTACTGTGCTAAAAGCTTAGCATGCGGAAAATTAACATGAGGCAATCTCTCTGTCTATGTGTGTGTGTCCACTAAGTATTTCCTGGTTGCTGTGCAGATTTCCCTGGTGAGAAAAGCCACAGGCCTTTGGCAGAACTCGGCCCAATGTTGCGCCGCCGCTGCAGATTGAGCGTGTGACCAAAGTCAAGTGCAGAGGAAAGTAATTAACTTGAATATGGTGGGGCAAGCGCAGGCCGTGAGTGCAACTGCAACTGTGTTGCTGACTGTGACTCTGATTTTGAATTTGAGTGTGGCACAGTGGGTGCTATATAAATACACTGAGAAAAAGAACGTGCAGTTATAAAAAAAGAAAAAGAAATAATTAAAATGAAAATTTTATTTTGACCTTTTTAGCTATTCTTAAATCATAAAATGTGTCAATATTTGTAATTCAACCGTTTTAATATCAAATTTAATTTTTGTACAGGCCAATGAGTTTTTCCCAAGGGTTGGGAATATTTTATTAAAATTCGAAGCGTTTTTTACGGCTAAAATGGTGGACAAATATCGCCGCTCTCAGAGCGAATGTGCAAGAGAAACCCTAATAGTTGGAAGAAAAAAATCATCGTCGGCGATAATGCGAATTTTTTGCTTCGATAGAAACATTTGATTGAAATCTAGATACATGTAGATTTGATAGAAATATTCTAAATCAGTACCATTATTAGTTTGTGCTTCTTAAAAAACGACAAAAATCGACGATTACCGATTGCTTGATGCCCAAACTGGATGATATAAATTTAATAAAATTGTGAGCCATGGTATCTAACGCAGAGGCAATATAAACTGGCCACTGAATAATTCATTCGGATTTATGCGCTAGCTTCATGGAATATTGGAAGTTGTTTTTTACACACAATTCCATTGATAAATTAATTGACTAATTCAATCAATTCCGTCCTGAATCCGATATGAAATTATAGCTGCATTTTCAGTACTATCTTTGTGTCTACGCTTTCATTTGCCACTGACAACGTCACTAACACACGCATGTCCTAGGCGCTCAGGCCTGAAACTTAGCCGTATCAATCAGCTATGAATTCAGTGCCGATAATTTTATTTTTTGAATAATTTTTGTATTTGCCATGTTTTTCTTACGAAGCCATGAGGCGTTCGCTTACTGTTCATGTATGAATTCAGGCCAAAACTTTTTAGCACTCAGTGACCGAACTGCTGGGAAGTAAAAATAAGATTAATTGAATACAAAAAAATTATACAAATTAAATTAAATCAACTTATTTTTTTGTTCAAAGATTCCTTGTGAAATAAATTTTAAAAAATTTGAACACTCCAATTTTTAATTTTACAGTCCTTAAATTTTTACAATTAGTATTGTTTTTAACTTGTTTGTCTTTATTGGATTGGTATAGACGTAAAAATTCGTTAAAAATATTTAAAAAATATATACATACGACCACTTAAGAAAAAATTTGTAAGTGCTTCAAAGAATGAGGCCTTGCATCCAGATTCATCCCAAAGCTGCCTACTACTTCGAAACTATTCCCGAACTATATATGTCTATTTATATTTATGTATTGAATACAATTCTTTTTTGTGTGAATTGTCTCAATAACCCTAATAAGTTGGTTTTAAAAATAAAATGAAGATTATTATATTCATTTTAAAAGTTTCTCCCAGTGTAGGCTTAGATTTAGGCTTAGGCTAACCTTTCATTAAGATTCGACAAACTTTCGAAATATTAAAATCATATTATTAAATCGAATTAAATATGAGTGTGTGAGAGCGTGTGACTATGCGTGTGTGTGGTTGAGTTTAAGCCATAATAAAAATCAATTCGTTTGGCAGCACATTAAAATATTTGATTTGCTGTGGAAACGTCAATAACGACCACCAGGGGAGATACGCTTACAATCTCCCCTCTCCCATTTTATTAATATTTTCCATTTGTTTTTTGAAACAATTTGCCCGATTGAAACATAAAATTTGTTACACTTTATGCTTAGATATTAGGCTCAGCAGCAGACTAAGTGATTTTTATTTAATTTTTTAGGAAAACAAATATGAGAACTTCTAATAGGCTCAGTATAAGACAGAATTGTGACCTTAATGGTACCTGTTGTAGTAGGAGTTTTGAGAAATTTTTTTTCTTTCAATTTTTACGTTTAAGTCGTCCACTATTTAAATGGTGATCAATTCTTAAGGGGTAACACCAGTGTGGATCATTTTTCAATTTTTTTTTCAAAGAAACTTTATTTTATATTAAAATCCAAATAGGTAACGACGGCGCCTTTACAGAACTACGAGTGGATGACTGCAGCTTTTTGATGTCGCCATAGATCTAAAACATAAAGAAATTTTTTTCCTCTTAATGGACCAAAAGCAAGTGAACCACGTAGGGGTAATCAAAAATATAAATTTAAAAAAAAATGGCATAACTTTGAAACATTTTTTTTTTTTTGTCAAAAAACAATGAAAAATGGTTGTAAAATAAAAAGTTTTTATTATTGGAACAAAATCTTATGTGCTTCATTAGAAAATACTACTTAACATATGCCTATAATTATTATTATAAGTTTCCTTTATTGTTTCGTCAATAAACGACCTAATTATATATGTTTCACAATGATTTTTCCCACTCATCATGTAATTTGCTGTCAACAAACAGAATAACTTTATTTACTGCTGGCGCCATCTAGCTCTGTCTGCTGACAAACGCTGCATACCAGAAAGCAAACAACTTGGCGCTTTTGGGGGATTCTCCATCGTGACCATCTCTGTGTTATATTTTTGTACCTTATGTATATATTCAGGGAATAATAAATAAAACTGTATGTATAATACGCCTAATTTTTTGCCCAACAATTCTAGAAAACCAGGCATTATCGCCGAAATTTAATCAAGACGAATTAAGTTCTAAGCTACCAGAGGTAAATAATTGTACTCATAGTATTTCAATTTATGTAATAATGACCAGAATGTTTCCTTCACTTAATTTCAAAATTTTGCTAACATATCATTTATATAAGATTAGTTTTACATCTACCTGACCCAACTAGTTGTAGTCGGTTTGTTAGTAATTATATAAAAATAGATATTGTGTCTGAAGAAACATATAAGAGCGCTGCTTGTTTTCCTAGAAAATTCAAATGAAATGCAATTTGACATGGCAAAAATGTTTATAGAGAACAGCATGGAGAACTCCCCCACAAGCATGACAAGTGAAATAACTACAAGTACATGGAATACAAAGTCAGACCAATGCGGCGATATACTCGTAGGGACTTGGACGACATTGGGCGACATCTGTTTGGTGTGATTTTGGAAAATGCATATCGAGCTCATTACATCGAAAATTGCAGACGGAGAGAGATTCAAATGCAAAAAGTCAGATCCAAATAGTCTCGATCTGACTGTGTGTAGCTGATCTTGGCAAAGTTCAACAGACTTGTAGCCAAAGTTTGTAGCATGTCTGGTTAGCTATGAGCTGCGAGATGTGTTTCCAAAGTTGCCGCATGATTGTTATAGCATTACAAGGACTGATGAAACATATCTCGAAATGCTGATGTTGTAGGCGCGGGTGCATTGCATATATAACATATACAAACATATATAGTTCTTATGCAGCATGTAAATCTGCAGACAATCTGTGGAACAATGTGATAAATCTTATGCAGCGACGCGGCGAGTGCAAGCCCCTCTGGGTGGGAGTGTTTCCAGACTCCAGACCATGCCAGACCAGGCGTTGGTCTACCTCAGCAATGGCAACAAGAACAAGAAATGCAACAACTGCATCAAGAAGTGCAACAACTTGTACATCATTTTCAATGCTAAACAACATGCCAAGAGTAAGGCAATGGCCTGCAACGACAACAACCAACAACAGAGTCAAGTCTCTGACACATAGCTCATATGGCTTGCAGATTTATTTGTAGTCGGCGTGCCACAAAATAGTTGCGACTTTAAATTAAAAATTCAAATTTAATTAAGTAAAAAATTAAACAAACATGCAGACGCATCTGCCTTGTATTTTGTCAGTCACTTCAACGGTCACCTTGTGGCAAGAGGCAGAAACAAAGATCCAGCTACAACTTCAAGTAGTTTGTCGCTGCAGCATCTGTCAATGTGACAGGAGACAAGCATCTGTACATGGCACAGCGGCAGTCACCATCCCAATCACACTCTCATGCTGCCACACAGATACACCGATACTAACACACTCACGCACTTTGCAACACTTTTCAATCGCCATTTGTTGTCGATCTTATTCGATTGTAGCTTGAGCTAAAAATGTTTCAATTAAAATATAATAATATGCCGTGTTGCCTACTCAAATTACGTTGCGCCTTTAAAGGCCATTTATCTGCCACATACTACAAATATACTAACTAGTTCCATATGACTAAGCGTGTATATATTAACTAGAGTGGCAACTGTGGTAACTAGTCAGACTACACCACACTGCACACCATGTCATGAATTATGAACACCGATTCCTTCGCAGCGTTTCTGCGCTTCCCTTGCATGTCCATTAGTTTCCTAAATCAATTTACCGTCTGAGTGCGTCATTCGATGCCACAGGCGCAGTGCTCCGCTGATCGTGGCCATTCATCAAGTGCGTGTGCCGAAAATCTAAACAGTAATTTGTAAAGCCAAAGAATGGCCAAAAGAATTTCAAGTTAGAGCCACAGGGCGTATTAGCAACGGTACTCTACAGCCAGTGCAGTACAGTAAACAAACCCATTTCTGCACTTGACATGCGGCAGATATCATAAAACGTTTAGCCAAATACCTCAAGTGGGCAACTAAAAGACGATCTACACGACGATGATGATAATGATATTGGATATGTTATGGTAGATGATGACTACGATGACGAAGTGCAAGTTACTCAGCCAGTTTTGCCATTGAATCAACAATGTAAAGTGCGAGTAATTATGAATCGAGTGTACGAATGCAGCTGCAACGTAAAGCTGCTCTTATTTCAATGTGATACACTGAGAAAAATCTCCAAGTGCACCAGAAATATTTCAGATATACATATTTATGAAACCAAATGTCGTTTAATGAATAAGGGATGGATTAAGCCAGTTGATGTTATTAATGTTTCATCAGCAGATTGCAATCTAAAAATGGAAATAAACAACAGATTAATTTGAAAAAGCAATGTAAAAGATGAAAAAATCCAACTAATTTTAATGAAATAACATTACTGAATTGACTTTTCAATAAAGCGCATTAATTGAAGTTGTGGATATTAAAATATAATTTTTATTGCTAAAAATAATTTTTTTTAAATTATTTTTGGGGTTATTCACTTTGTTTGGCAAAGCGTCCAGCAAGAACTTTGAAGCAACATTTTTATGTCACTTTTTAATTTGCACAAAATTGCTTTTCAATAAAATTTTTCGATTTCGCGTTTTTTTTTTTTTTTTTGGAGGAAAACTTTTGTACGGTAAGTTATTCGCTTTACAATGATTTGTGGAAAGCCTTGCTTTATCCTCAAATAAATCTATCTATCTTTAATATAAACGAAAGATAATATGTCTTTAAGTATAGCAAATAGTAAGTTATAAGTTGGAAAAAAATTAAAGCATAAAAAGTATTACTGATGAAAGTACAAGCCAAAATACATCATTATTATTTTTAATTTATGTCAAAAAAATTAAATTGCAACTCTCATTTTGTGACCTTAAACCAATTATGAAAAAGTTAAATATCATTTTTTATTAAATCGCGAGATAATCTTTATTATGCTTAATAATAATTGAAAAATTAGAATTATTCTTCATTTTTAAATTTTATTGCACAGTTATATAAAAATCTCCGAACTAACTTCTCTCAGTGTAAGTTAACTGAGAACGACATTAATAAGCCAATACTTTCAAAGATGACGTTTATTGGCGGCACCTATTTGGAATCTGTGTAAAAGAGCTGTCTTACCGAGTAGTAGTACAAAATATGTGGCATGTCAATTGCTACCAAGTATTTTAAAAAAGGTTCAGAAAGTGTAACTGGTGAAGAAAGAAAGAGAGAGAGAGAGAGAAGATAGTTGCACAGCTGAGTTCGACCCATGTCAGCAGGCAAGACGCCACAGGCAATTGATTTGACTTCCGCTGTCTTACCAAAAACCAAGCTGACCTCCAATAACAGCGTCAAACAGCAGGAAATGGCCAAGACAACGTCGGCAGCAAATGGCAAGGCATTTCAATATAAATCAATTGCGATGCTCTAGCAAAGCATTCCGACTGCATACCAACAACATATTCTATAAAAACGGAACTGAGCATACGTCAACGTGGCACACACACGCACACCACACACACATACACACAGGGACACACTCTCTGTGTGGCAAAAAGGACATGTGAATTGGCAAAAGTTGCTCTTTCGGTAGCATAAGAAATCTCAAGACATTTGAAATTTAAAATGCGATTTTGCCAGTTTGCCACACACTCAGTGGCACAACACATATGCCAAGTCAAATTGAAAGGATAATTCGCCCGCAAACACCCTCCTGGGTGGTTCAGTCGAAGCCTGACTGACTGCCTGCATGCCTGCCTTCCTGGCTGCCAAATCCTATGCCGCCCCAATGCTGATGGCATGCTAACACGCCTTTGAATTTGCCAATTGCTGTTGGCGCACGTACAAAACACTTAAATTTGCACAGAGACAGCCAAGTTGCAGCAGGCCAAGAGCGTAACCAGGCAGCAGTCCGCAGCAGTCTGAGGCAGCAAGTCAGGGATTGCCACCACTGTGCTGCACAAGGATGACGACACCAAAACGCGCTGGGGCACGTTTAAGAAATAGAATTTTTAAGCAAGTGAGCGCGCCCAACTGGCTGTCTGACGCTGACTCTTTTATATGCTCGTACTCAGTTGGAATTCCTTGGTGAAGTTTTTTTACTCGTTGCCACTAAGTGCACTTGCTTGGTCTTTGGCTAATGAATTGCTTTCGGTTCAATATGATTTCTTGCACGATTTGTTTGTTAAAAGGCAATTAGTTGATAAACCGAGTGCAACAATACCAGAACACAACAATGGCCAAAGCAGAAGAAGCATACTGCATGCAACATCTAAGGCGCATTTGGTAAGGGAAGGGGGCACATACAAGTTTTGACTTTGGATGCTTCAAGCTGCATAATAAATTTGCTAGCCACGTAATGCTGCAGCTGCAGTGCAGGGATTTTGTATACATTTTTTATGTGCCCCAATGCAGCCGCCACCGCCGCCTCAGTCGGCGGCAGCCAGACAGTTGGAAAAGTTTAAGAAAAGTCAACAGTTAACAATGCGGCCAACGTGTCGCCATAGCCCAGAGCATAGAAGGATAACTGAAAAACCGCAGCAGGGACAAAGTTCGTGCGCCCTAATGGCATATTGCGGCCAACACTAAGGCGCTGTGAGGCGTCTCCGTGCGGCGTCTTTTGCTCAAAGTTGAAGCAGTTTGGCAACGCTTTAATATGGCCAACATGCGACTAATTGGATTTTGGTAACTCAATAAAAACTGAATTAAATACATTTACATGGTGTGACTTTATATTTTTACTTCTTCTATTTTTATTTTTTGTTGTTGTTGCTAGTTATGCCAGCTTGAAGAAGTTCCTTGACCAACGTCGGGCCAAGTTATAAAAAGTTTTTGGTACAGCGCCATTTTGGCAATAGCCATGCATAAGCAAACAGGCATAACCGGGCAAAGCTTTTGTTTAGGAAATCAGCGGCCACTGCGTGTCTTTCCTGGAAGGTCTAGAATCGAATTGTGGCTGGTATGACCAACGCCGCCAGCAGAAACTTTTGCATATTAAAATGGCATAAAAAGCAATGGCAACAATTTCCGTTGCCAATTGCATAAAAATGTCAAAAAAAATCAACAACAACAAAAACTACTTCAACATCTATAGCATAAAATCTGACCAAAATTCCAGCAGTTTTATGTTGCATAACAAACACTTTATACAAAAGACCAACGCTGCGTATGCGCAATATTCAGTTGCTTAATATTTTTCTGGCAGACGTCGACTGAAAAAGCCAGAGTGAGACAACAGACCTTAAAGAATGAAAGATAAAATGTCATTACAAAAATTACAACACGCACAAAAAAGCACAGTCACAGAGCTACCCACATACACACCACACACACTGACGCACTGCATCATTTGGTCGTTGCGTGGAGTACTGCATGTTTTGTTGCATGCCGCCGCAACTGCAGGATACAGTTTGCCATGCTTACACGCATACCTGTGTTTAACTACAGTAGAAACTCTACACATATCCGTTTCATATATATAAAAAATAAGATGATTTTGGTGTGCGATATCGATTTGATTTTTTTAATATTGAATTTAATATTGACCGCCAATATGGGACAGGATGAGGATGCTGGTTCAGACGACCTTACTTTATCACTTCGTGCACGGTGTCCACATTTTCTGCGATTACGATTGATTTGGACAACCTTTTCGAAATTTATCGGTGTTTACAATAGCGTAATGTATAACGGTTTCACTTAAAGCCAAAAGAAGTCGTAGTCTTATGGAGATAGTCCGCCTCGGAAGTCGTAATAAATTGTGGCACGAAAATTTTAACTGCTCAATTTAATTTTTTGCCTGAGACAAAAATTTTCAAGACACAGTGGACAGTGGTCGGAAATGTCGAAATTTTGGCATATACTTGTGGAAGGTACTTTAAAAGCTGAAACTTGGCTTATCAACAAGAAAGACATAGAAAAATTCAGTGATGCCACCACGCTCACTCTTACCGCCCATATAAGCCATATTTTAAAATGTCTTTTCCGTCCACTGTGTACTGTGAACGTCATGTTTACTCTAAAAAATATCAAACATTTTAATAAAAATGTCATATTGTATGTGGTGCCATTACTATTCCTTTTGATTTTTATTTTAAGATAAAATTAACAAATTATAAATTTGTGTATTATTATTATTTATAAACTAAAAATTTAAGAAGATTTTATTAAAAGCAATTTTTTTATGTGCATTGTTTTTTTAAAAAGAAATGATGTCAAATTATTTTGTGTGGCCCATTGTGAGCGTACTTTAATTTTTTTTCAGACTTGCCAGCAAGTAGCAGAAGCTCTGTAATATTGTATAAGAGCATTTTTTTTTTTTATAAATCAAACGGACTTGCTATTTTATAATGTATTTGAAAAATAGATGTGTTCATATATTTTGGATAAAAATTTCATAAAATGACAAAAATTATTAAAATGTTATTTTATTAAAAGAAAAATGAAATTTTTGATTTTTAATTACTTTTTATATATAACTATAAAACTGTTTTTCCAGTTTTACAGAAACTTCAATTAATTTAAATATATTTATAGCCCACTTTTTTCCTCAAATAATGTTTATGAGTAACTTACTAAGTACCTAATAAAAAAAGTGCATGTTTCATTCACACTTTCTAAGTATGAAATCAATATTTTTGTGAAAGAGCAGGGTTGCCAAATTTAACAGGGCAATTTGCGAGGCATGTCTCAGAATTAGCACCTCTTTATTGTTGCGAAATCTTGTGCCACAGAGCCAGACTTTGACGTTTGGAAAAAATAAATAATTACTTGCGGCTAAATCTAGAGAAAATCTCTATTAATTCAAGACATCGCCGTTCGGATTCGGCTATAAACTGTAGGTCCCTGTTCTATTCGAAGAGTTATTAATAGAGATCCCCTTGCTCCACCTATGGCAACTGACAAAATAGTCGTCAGGGAATTATTAATATTATTATTAAATCTGGAGAGTAGGGTGCGTGATAAAGAAATAAAACTTTCAATCAATATGCGATATACAGCACTTTTTGGAATACAGATGTACTTATTTAACTAGCTCACGAACTCCGCTCAACCTATACCAATTTTTGGATTTTTTTCCCCATTACTAAAATATCATCTCTTTTGGTCATCTTGTCAGCTAAATCAACCTCATTAAAACTCTGCCATCCCAAATTTTATTGTTGTTAACGAAGCAACAGAATACACATGAGTAGATTTCAGTTCGGCTTTAAAATCAAAAGTAACGATAGCCAATTTTTCCCATGTTGGCTCACTCAGAGCGTTCTCTAGTAATACCGGCCAAAAAACAAACTGTGCCAGGCAATAACACAGGACTTTAAAATACAGTTCTTCTTTCTAATATTTTTTCGAGCATTAACTCGGCGAAAATATTTTATAATGTGCCAAGAATTGAGTTTTGAAATTATTGGAGCTGTTTTTTTTTTTTTACTACATAAAACATAATGCGAGGTACGACTGTAGTGCATGTAAGTGTGTAGTGTGAGTTTATGCGTGTATGTGTGTATGTGTGTTGACTCCTTTTTGCCAGATTACGCGCACGATATGCTAATTTACATACAGTGGGCAGTAGAAGCAGTGGCAACAAAAACAACAAAAAACAGCTCCATCTTGTTTGTTGTTGTGGGCGATTTCACGCAAGGCCTGACGACGACTGACTTTTGTTGCCCCACTGTCCATTCGGGCCACTCGGTGCCCTGATCGATATCTGCAGGCAACAAAAAAATGTGGTAAGTACAAGTAATCGAGTTGTAATAAATTAAAAGCGCTGCCGACTCTAAAACTGCAACTGAAAGTCCATGCCTGAACAGCAGCACCCGCAACATTTGGGGGCGCCCAAAACAAAACTTGTTGCACGCATATCTGAACAAAGTCACATGTACCTAGCAAAATTGTGCGGTCAGAGGGGCTCAGAGGTAGATAGTATTGCGAGGTCTGGCATTAGAAAGGCAATGCATTTTGATTTTTTTTATTTTGCGCAATTTTCACAAACATTTCCACCTGTTTACTGTTTGTTGTTAAATGTTGACTGTTGGCTGTTGAAAGTTTTTCCTGAGGGGCTATTTGCCAGCTTTCCGTTGCGGTTACGACCACTTACATCGACTGCTTGACGTTGTTATTGTTGTTTCTGTTATTGTTGCCGTTGTTGGTACTGCAGTTGTTGTTGTTGCATGCAAACAACAGCGTCAATCACCCGCACAAACCGTTGGCTGTAACTATAGAAAATTGTAGATTTGCGGCTCCATTGCGTGCGTGTCGACTCCTCCATCTCTTAGTCTATAGCCAATGGCCATCGCCAACTTTATCGTCATCGTCATCAACATCGACATCGACATAATCAAATTTTAAACCTGGCATAAAGTGATTATGACTGCAGTTGAAGTGCAAAACCAAAACACAATGCTCGCAAAAACAACACCCCATCGAGGACTTAGCAGCATGGAGGAAAATCTGACGACTTTTACGATATACACACACACGTTTATTATGCCGGAAGTTCGCCCGTGGCGCACTAAAATTGCAGCAACTCAAACTGGAGCACGCCCCAATGTTAGCCTGGGAACGGAAGCCACTTTTTCTTTGGCAAAACAACGCCATTGTCATTAAGTGCACAGTTGGCCAACTAATTAAGTTACATTTGTTAGCGGATTAGAGCGTCCTTTAAATGTCGGGCTAAGGCAAGGCCTATTGGGTTAAAGTGAGTACCAAGGTGCGCACTTAAAGGTGCTTATGTTTTTTTTTTTTATTTTTTAATTTTTTATTTTAGTGCTTGCCATTTGATTTTATTATTTTTTATTTTTTGCATTCTGTAAAACGAAACGCATCGATTTGTTATGACTTGGTTAATTGAATACTAAATGTTAGACCGCAACTACAACAAAAATTAACTTAACAACGTACTAAACACAAAAGTCGAAGTTTTAAAACGCTTTGGCAACGGATTGAACGTATTTAAATAACAAAAAAGACGACGTACGTTAAGTCGGGCGCGGACGACTTTGGGATACCCTGCACCACCACATTGCAATCAAGTCCGATATATTGCCTTGAAGTCCAAAAGATATTTCATGCCAAGTTTGGTTACGATATTATTATAAGCAAACGAAACACAACGAATTTTGTTCAAAAAACGTTTTTTTGCCGGGTAACCCTAAAAAACTCCCGAATGCCAAATTTGCCAAACGAATTATGCATCTAAGCCCTTTTGTTTTTTTTCGAGGTCTCCCTATGGGAGCTATATAATCGAACCCCGATATAAAAAAAATAAAATAAATCCGATCTAATCTGAAAGTTTTGTTGCTCTAGCTCTTCACATCTCTGAGATCTAGGCGTTCATACAGACGGACGGACGGACGGACAGACGGACATGGGTATATCGACTTCTCTAGTCACCCTGATCATACTTTAGGTAACTTTGGGGGGTCTCCGACGATTCCTTCTGTATGTTACATACATTTTCGGCTTGCACAAACTTAATATACCCTTTGTACCATACGGTAAAGGGTATAAAAAGCATACGTCATGTATGCCAAGTAGTATTCTAAATGCTCTAACTTGCTAAGTGCATCTTTAATTATGTTTCAAGCAATCGTTAACGATTATTTTAACTAGCAATGATATTGTTTATGATTTGGAATAGTTTCTAGACTTGCCACCATAAATTTCTGCGCGCGTACAGAGAACTTACTGGATTAAGTTGATACAGTACACACTTTATTTTCAAATTTGATACTCATTTACAAAATAGTACTATAGTAATATAGTAAGCTAGAGGACTCCGCCCATACTTTCCTTAATTTTAAATGTCAATACACTTATTTTGGTGACTGTAGCTTCTTTACAAACACCTTTACATACAGGTGGTTTTTTATTCCCCAAAATGTAAAACCATTTTTTATATAAAAGCCTACTTCAGTGAACATTTACCAAAATAACTATATACTTATAGTTTGTTTTTAGTGGGGCTTCTTTCAGAATTCCCTACCGATTTTATTTAAATTGGCACCCAAAGAGGAAGTTCTGTGTCGGAACCGAATATATATATAACGTAAATGATTTATTTTCTCATTCTGGCATAAAAGGTTACAGTACGGGTTATTTGCAAAAATCCGATTTTTGTGACCTTTAACCTTGAACATCTGAGATCATGAAATTCATTATTACTTTTAACATTGATCTTAAAATGTCAAGAAGAACATTCATTTTAAGTTTGAATCTTTTATCTTTCAATTCCGAGAAGTTATGCTTATTTGTCATTTTCGGGGAAATGTTTACTATGGCGAAGCAGCATACGCATAACTTCTGCAATTCTAGGAGTTACCAACTTTTTATTTTTTTGTTATTCGCAGTGGGCTTACATTTATTTAAAATTTCGCGTGGCAGTAAAAAATCATTAGATTTTTTACTAAAATACGTATACGCAATGTAGCCTCATATGGGAGCTAAAAGTAGATTGATGAAAAATCTTGTAAAAATGATATGCTTGCTAACATTATCAAATCAAGCAAATTTTAGCTCTGTACAAGCATTACTCGACTTTTTTCCAAAAATATGTAAGTTTTTTTTAGCTTATTTCTTTTTTGTAAAATTATATAAAGAAATTATGAAAAATATGAAAGTCATTATTTAAACATATACCCAAAATATATTGTTTTATTGAGATAAATGTTTATAATAGTTTGGCAAAATTAAGGATTGCAAATGACAAAGTCGTAGCCAACGTCTGGCGGGGATCCTTTCCCTGGCTGCGCTCTTGTCGAATGCAGAGATAACTTAATGGCTTTGAAGAACATTCGAAGATCAATACTTTATGTCGTGGTTGCTCAATTTATCTGTCTTAGCTGGCTTTTTTGCCATTTGCCAGACCTCATCTAAAACTCGTATTACAATAGAGCATTAACTAACTAGTCACTTCGGCATTCACATAATCGTTTAACTATCGGGGCTTGCCTCGGGCCATGCGTCTTTGTGTCGTTGTCTTTGCAATGTTGAAGCACCCACAAGAGTGGTACAGGTTATAGCAGTTGTTACCTCTGCTGATGATGCTGCAGGCTGACCTTAATCACAAATATGCATGCGCAACAGCAAAAACAACTAGTGACTGCCATTCGCAGCTGTTGCATGCGACAGGTGTAAAGGCTATGTAGTTGCTACAACACCCACACAAGACCGGGCACAACTAGAAAACTAAACAATTGCCACGACCTTAGCGCATTATTGATTTCTACACACAACTGGCTTTTGGCTTGGCTAGTCCAACAGCTGATTGCTTGTCGCTTTGGAAATTTATGTCACAACTTTTGCATATTATCGTATAGCAACAATACAAGAGCAAACCAGTTACAAAAGTCGCATATTTGCTAAGGTCGTTTGGCATATGCTCCATCAATTGGGCCCAGACCATAACCCGTTGTCTGGGAAATAGCACACACACACACATACATATACAGACACCACACACCGTCTGACACTGACACCCTCAATTGACAAGAGGTTTCAAAAATTCTTGACTAGGAGCTGCAGCTGCAGCAGCTGCAAGTCCATGCCGAAGGCCACAAATATCTACTGTGGCCAGTCAGTTTCATGCTTTTTTGCTGTTCTCGCTGCAGTTGCACCAAATATGCCGCAGGCAGCTCATATGGCAAAATTGTCAACACATAGACCAGACGCCCATAAATGACGCGCACTCAGCGAATGATAAAGATCACGTCTTGATCATATGCAACTTGAACTGCATATCGACTAATTAAGTAAGCGAAAAAAAAAATTGAAGAATTTATCTTACAACGAATATGAGATACACTTTCAGATATTCACAAACAGAATATATGTACTTATGACAATAAATAAAAAAAATTATTTCAGATATTTAAAAAAACGCAGTTTTTCGGGTTCATAGCCTCAAATATCTCAAGATCCTGACGTGATGGGTGAATTCTGGCGGATTCGGATTCTACGCAGCAAATTACTTCGGAAATGACCCTTAGCTTCCCAACAACTAATCCAGTTTTCCTGTGTTATTGTCTCAAAGGCTTAATGCAAATGCTAATGACGTCGAGGGATATACTTTTTTGCACCCAAAAGTAGGAAAAACTGAGTTTTTCGGGTAAATAACCTCAAATATCTCAAAATCCTGACGTGATGGGCCAATTCTGGCCCGGATGCGGATGCTATGCAGCAAATTACTTCGGAAATGACCCTAAGCTGTCCAACAACTGACATGACCCCGGTATTTGTAGGCCTGTGCTATGAACCAATCACTTTATAAATCTCGGTGCTCTAGTTGCGGGTGTATCAATTTTGAGTTTACCGAACTCTGAATTTTTTTGTTTTCTGGATCTGGTTGTTTTATGCGAAATATTTTTTGAGAATGCAAACTATTATTTTAAAGGTTTTTTTTAAATTTATTTGTAAAGTTGCCTGAAACTTAATAAACAATATTTGGTACAAATATTTTTAATGCTTCTTTTAAGGAAGCCGCACCCTGTTTGGGTGCACCCTGTTTGGGTGCATCGGCTTGATTTATCGATTATTTTGTACACCCTGTAGCGAAAGAGTCAAGGATATTACAGATTTATGCTACGTAAAAAGCTTAAGAAAGTTCCAAAATGAATTCAACTTACTGTCACTCCAAATATCTGTAGAGATTTTGGATTAGGTTACTTTGAGAATCGAAATAACGAAATGCCCTTTGCGGGATTGTTGCCCATTAAAAAAAGATAAACGAAGAAAATTTGCAGTTTTTCATTGTCAAGTTCTAGAAACCAGAATAAGTTCTCCAAAGATCAAAATAACCAAACTTGGATACTTACTTATTGATACCTTCAGCTCAGCATGAATTCTTTGTTGCATACGTTGCCATAGCGTTACTATGGATTTTTTTGTTTACTCTATGATCATGCCATGATTTTGTTGGCAGGCGCAAACTACACGTTCACTTGGCTACAAATTGCTCTTGCCACTTTGGTGCGCCAATCTTAGCCAGATCGTTGCCACGTCGCCTGCCACTTCGTCCAATATGCTTATCGTTTTGGCATAATCATGTGAGGACAATGAAAAAGGCCAAAGCAATTCAAGTCCAAGCAATACCAACATGCCCCAGCAGAGGACTACACCTGCAGTTGCTTACCATGCACCACGCACACTCATAATTTATATGCCAGACGTTGTCTTGGCCAAAGACTCGACTAAAACCAAAGTTAGTTTATAATTTTGAGATTGTTTTGCAGTTGCAATTTTCCAGCAGAATGTTGGGGAAACATCTATCTATCCCTTTTGTGTTTGTCACTTAAATGTTATGTGTTGGCAGCTGTCAGCTGGCTGGCTACAAGGAAATTCCAAGCTGGTTGCACTTAACTTTGACTTCTCAGGCTGTGGCAACTTTTATGTTTGGGTTTGGCTGCTGCATTTTGGCCTATCTCAAAAATCGTTTAAAAATTTTGTGCTGAAATCGTATTGATATTTTTTCGAGCTGGCTTCGATTGTGGTTGTTAACGACAAATGGCATTCAAAAAGCTATGAATTTTATGTGCTGCCAACGCAGCAGGCTTCATGATCAGTTCAGTTCAGTGTCTGGGTTGCTTGGTTGGTTGTTCGATCGTTTGCTGGGTTCTTTGAATAGGGGGGGTGCTGCTAGCACTTCATGGTCTATGCGGGTGCCTTGCCCGGATCTTGGTCTTAGTCTCTTTGATCATGCAACTGGCTAGGCAGGTTTTTCGCTGTCCCAAGCTCACTTGCGTGTAATTAATGCGGCAGCAGCTGTGGTTTGGCTTGCCACAGCTAGGCGCCCTCAACGCCCCCGTGCCACCTGCAGCTCGTTTATCTGACGATTGCATATTAAAAATCTTTATAGTCTTGCGGTTTGTCTGTGCTTTCAAAGCAACGCACTGCAGCAGTACAGAACCGTCGAAAGAGCCCAGGACTGAACGACGACAGTTTGGCATGCATTCGATTTAGAAAATGTCTCATTGCGGTTAATGGCCAAGAGCGAGTGCGTCTAAGGAAACTGTGGGAAACTGTGCAACCAAAGTGATTTACAAAGTTTGCAATGCTTTTAATAATATTTCATTCTTAGCGGGTGAAATGAGCGCCAATGAAACTGTGACTGATTCCAATCTCGAACCTCAGTGCACAGTCGTAGCGAAGCGCAGCCCATTAAAAGATAGGGATCAGCAATGGCGGCGACCAACATGCTCACAAATGGCCACCTCCTACAAGTCTCCCAGAAATTTGTATTTAATTTCGCTGCAGTTGCTGCAGCAGATGCTGATAAGCGACAAATTTTGGCAAGAGTTGGCTAAGAGACCTGCTCTGTTGGTCCACTGGTGCTTCGCGTTGGCGTTTCAGAAAGCTCAAAATGAAAATTGCATTTCATTTGGGCAAATTTATGTCTGTCACACAATAAGACAAAATGCCAGCCACAAAGGCATGCAAATGGCTGCCGGGTTTTCAAGACATTTCGCCCTTTTCATCAGCATCTAACAGCCCTGCAGCCATGCGGCTCATAAAACAAGTCAAATACAAGCCAAATACTAACCGAATACATGGCAAATGCTTTTGGCCTGGCTGGAAAAAAGCATCCAATTTGTGCGGCGTGTTGTCGTAAAGTTTTTTTGTTTTTTTTTTTGTGTTTTTCTTTGGACTGCTCATAGCTTCAATTCGAGGCGATGCCAACGAGTTGGCAGCAATTCATTTGGTTTTTATGAGCCAACGCGTTCCTTGGCCACGTTTGCTGTGCAGGACACAAAAAGGCTCTGCTCTGACTTGCTTCATTAGAAGCAACGGCCAGGTGGCATGGCCATATAGACACTGCCACACACTCTCTGTCTTGTTCATGTCCATTTCCATGTGCATGTCCATGTCCGTGTCCATGTCCTGCTGGCCGTTGATTTACGCTCGTGCTTATTGCTTTAGCAATTTTGCCTCTAAATTTTATTTTTTCCGAGCTTAGATGCGTTTATTTACTATATGTATGAGTTATTCGTTTTGCAAGTAGAGTAACATGATCAGAAGCACACCCACCAACAAACGCAATTACTTTGGATCTAGTGATGGCACGTGAAAGGATCGCTTGAATATCGTGAGACAATCATTCAAATTTGTGCTATGTGAATGTGATAGAGTGACATTTTGTTTTCTATCTGGTCTTAGTTTATTACGAAAAAACATAAATTGGCCTTATATTTGTACCTTATATACATAGATCTCGATGGGGCCGACACAAATCTGGGTGTATATATTTTGACTATAACTCGTATCATTTAGAAGTTGTATGTTTAAAGAAAATAAAATATATTCGATTAGCTTTACATGCATTCAACATAGGTCCCAAATAGCTTGACAGAAATTACTTTACTATATATTATTTTAAAACATGTAGAACGTCGCCACGTAATAATCTTATACCAACATTTTAAGTTAAAACAACCCATTATTATAATTAATCTATTATATTATAACTACATTTTTCAACCAAAGTAGACTGGTTTTCCAAATGCAAATGTACGCAATATTTACAAATATATTTATATCATTCTAAAATATTTACATTTTAAATAATATTGATATTCTAAGAATTATGTTATTGATTTCTTTTATTATTTTATTTGTTTTTATTTTTATATTCGACTGTGCTCCGGAAAACGAAAAAAACAAATCGAACAATTTTATTCGGATACGCTTTTGCGTGCTCCCAAATCTGAATTTTCTGTTGTCGCCATCTAATATGAGTAGACTATGCGTAAAAAAAAATGTTGTACAATTTTTCAAATTAACACATTTTCGGTATGCTTTTTATTAACGAAGTTAATTAAGCTTGTTAAGCTTTAAGTTGAAAGATAAATTTTTTACGAATATTTCGAGTCTTTTTTTCGACTTTGGTTGCTTGTTACTTCTATAATTTTTATGAAATCCTCACATAATTATATATCACTGTAAAGAGCACATTAATACCCTTCGATCTAATCAGCTTTTATGTCGATACAAAATTTTGGTCACGAGATATTGAGGAATAACAGAAAAAAGTGCCCAAAAACATGTTTTTCGAAAATATATACATGTATGCTTAAGAAAAAAAAAGGGTGGCCATTTTCGTGTTTCTCGATCCCAAATTATCCTACAAAAACACTTTTTTAGGAAGGTTCACTCGATGACCCTTAAATTTGTAAACTAGTGTTATTAGTTATCAGAATACAAATTTGTACAAGTGAATTTCTAACAGTAGACCTTTGTTGTATTATATTATAAATAAAATATATTTTATTTTATAGATTTATTCTTTAATTATTATTCAATTGTATGTATTATAAGAATATGTATATATATAATAAATTATTTTTTTATATTAGCGTGTTCGGCATCGATCGATTGTTGAATAGTTTTCGACTAGCTAAGCTGCGTATTTCGTGAATTGTTTGTGGCCTCACTCCAGAGGGATATGCAGATCGTTCTCAAGAACTGCAGTGAGACCAAAACTAATGCCCTGGTCATGAAGCCTACCGTCTTGGTCTGCATGGTTTTCATATATTCCGTGCATATTGGAAACAGCAGATTATCCACATACCATATATGGATATATAATATAAATGGTTGATATATATAATTCAAATGGTTTTATAGACTTATGTCTTGTTTCTTAATGAGAACTCTTATAACCAGATCTACAAAGTTGGTGTTACAAAATAATTATTATTGTTAATGCGGGACAAGTTTTCGATCGAACAATAGAATTTGGTAAACCAACACCAATCAAACATCTACGAAGTTGTTAAGTATCTTAACTATACGCTATGCAACTTCTTGGATGCTATAAAATTAAAGATTGTTAGCAGGACCCAAATATGGATTAAGGATTGACGTGCGCTCAATAAATACTCTACTGCAGTTAGCGATGACATTTTATCACGCTTACATCTCTAATTTCCGCACGAGGTACTGTTGACAAATCACTTGAATTTTTCAACGCATCTGTTCGAGTTACTTTGTCAAAATCCTTGCCAGCCAATGTCCATGGCGCTTCGGCTTCCGAGTAATTGTGCGATTAATCTAACATTAGGCGTTGTCGGTGATATTGTTACAATAGTTGTAGTTGTTGCTTTTGTTGGCCGCATCAAAGCAACCGCATTAGATCCAAGCGAGTAAATTAACAATTGGCAATGTACAACAACGATCTAGCCACATACTCTACTCGCTACTTGCAACGATGAAGCAATTGCAATTTGTTTAGCACATTTGCAATTACGCAGTGAAGCAAATCTTGTATTGCTTGGACTTGGCAACCAGCTGCCTGGTTTTGCCACTGTTGCTCTAGAGATGCAAGTGCGGAGAATAGTATCTCAGCGTTGGCTGGGGGTTATAAATAATGAAGCTTGGCCAGCACGTAACAATCGACGACGCCCGTTCATCAGCTCATCAACTGGCAGCTGGTCTGGCCTTGATCATGCCGCACAGCTTTTGTCAACAAGCCAAAGATCGCGCTCCATACCTTATGATACTCGTACGATATTCGTATATCAGACGGAACTAAGCACTAAAATCAGCAATGCACCTGCAATCGGTGAAGTTGTTGAATGATTGCAGTTGTTTTTGTTATTATTTTTGATGTGGAGGCACTAGGATTTCGATTCCCATGTTTTACACAGCTGCAATTTTTATGGAGTAAATTGATTGAGTAACAGAAGCCGCTGCCAAAAAGCCAATCACGATCACACTTGGCCATTTTACGCATGCGCCAGGGCTGTAATTCGCTAATGACTTACAGTTCCTCCTTAAGTAGGGGATTTTCTTGAAATGCGTGAGAAACTGTAGGCTACCTTGGCAGCTGATTTACCCTAAACGCAGAAAACAACTGAGCTACGCATTGATTGAGTATACTCCGTGTTTTTATTGTAGTATAATGTAGTTTAATGCGAATATCAATCTAGACACTGTAGTCACTTCAAGTCCCCTTCAGATGGCGGACGAACTATGAAATTGGACGCGCACAATGAAATGTATAACCTACTTGGTATATAATTTAAACATATCTATTGCTAAGTATTGAGTGCTATGAATTCATAACTAACCTAATATAGGCTGTAGCTTAAGATTCAAAGGGTATATCAACTTTGTACAAGCCGAAAATGTGCTGTAACATAAAGAAAGGGACGTCACAGGTCCCCCAAAGTTACCTAAAGTATAATGACGATGTCAGTGTGTCCGTCTGTCTGATCATGAGACCTTTTTTTAAATTTACGCGCGTTAAATGTGAAAATTCTTGGTAGCCAAATGGATATCATATTTCATTTAAAATAAAAAATATGTTAAAAAGCATGCAATTTTTTTTTAAATTTATTTTTTGAAAATTAAAAAATATTACTATTCTATTTTTATTTTTTTCCGAGGTATGACATTTTACGGAAATGTCTACAAAAATATTCATTCAACCGATAACTCGATAAGTATTTTTAATTTTACAAAAATATTTTACCTAGTAACTCTCTTTCATGTGTTAAAGTGTTAAATGGACTTAAAAGGTTGTCCACAAATTTATAAAGCTTGTCGTTCTCGACAAGCTTTGGATAATATTTTTAACAAGCTCCAGTCTTTCTATATCGGTTAACTCAATATTTCAATATTTCAGGGTATGACAGCGTTTTCGGTATTTTTCAGAATAATAATTATATAAGGTTAAGCTTTCCAAATGTGTGTTAGTAATTTTAAAAACAAAAAAAATTCAACATTTACATTGTTTTCTATTATACGAAGACGGCTACAGATTTGGCCGGCTTAACAAACTAGTGTTGGCAAATGTTAAAAAAATAATAATAAGGGAAAGTACTTTATTTTTAAAGTTTAAGTTTTCTCATCATAATCCAGCTAGTATCAAAGTCAAGCTGGATTCAACTCTTACGGATTCAGTTCCATATGCTGACAAGGTTATGACTTCAGTTTTTTGGGAAACGCATGGCACAATTTTCATTGAAAAACTATCAATTGCGAGTATTATGCAAAGTTACTACAAATTAAAGAAAAACGGCTGAGTTTTGTTGTTTCATCATGACAATACATACATTCGCTATCGCAATGGCCCAAATCCACGAACCAAAATTCGAATTGCTTTCTCACGCAACCAGTTCACCAGGTTTAGCCCCCTGTGATTTATTTCTTATTCCAATCTTAAAAAAACGGAACTGTGGCAAAAGATTTGTCAACAATGAAGATGCAAACTTTGATATTGATTTTATTTTGGAAGAGCTTCATGTGGGTATCGATGCTACTGAACATCGATGGGAAAAGCAAATTGAACTAAAAGGAAACTACCTGTAGAAATAAAAAAACATACATTTTCAATTATTGTGTTTTATTTGCTTGGTTGGCAAAATCCGGAGCAACCCTCGTAGTTGCTAGTTTTGAAATGGATGACGTATTTCTGTGTCTTATTTAAACCGCATTGAATTCTTTTGTACCAACGTAACATTCAAATTTTGGAAGCCACAATGGCTTATAGGATAGCTTGAACACATGATCATTTTCACACGAAGATATATGTATCATGATTCTTAACAAGGAATGTTACAAAAGTAGTGCTTCTATCGTCTTACTTTGACTTTTGGCGATTAATCACCATGCTAACCGCTCTATGACATAGTTTGTAAAAGTTATTCTTAAAAAAGGATCAGATAAAAATATACCGTGAGATCAAGGCATTTTTGGGCCCGCATAAGTGGAACTAGCATATTTTAAATACTTTTCAGGAATTGTTCTCATTGGTTTTAATGGAAACTATTATACTTTAAAATGCAGCAAAGTCAGTTCGATTGATGAATATATAAAACTCGTATAAGTCCTTGGTGTTAAACAAAAGTGAATGATATTGTCACCTAAACCATGCTACATCAACTTAAAGATACTTCTTTAAAATATAATCAATCAGATAACAAGTGTATTAAAACGTTAGCACGTCAATATAAGCTTTTCATTCTGGTTAATAATTGACAATTAAATAACAATAATTGACAATAAATATTAAAGCAACTGGCGCCGCAGCAATTAATGGCGCGTTTTAGCCATATAAAGTGACAGCCGCCTATAACGTCATACACTTGGCAGCATCTCAAACCGCCAAATGAATGACTTATTGAATAACTGACCAAATGATCAAATGTCGCACGGACAAACTGATGGACTCTGGTCTCTGTGTAGCGACTCATTATCAAACTCAGTTAATAACTCAATTAGCAGCGGTAGCAAAATTCCGGCACACCAAAGCGCTGCTCTATATGACAGCAATAAATCCATCAGATGAACTGCGCCAATAATCAAAGCGCCATGGCTAAAACTAAAACAACATAAAACAGAGACGGTGTTGCAGTAGTAGAAGAGCAAGCACAGGCATCCAGGCAACCCGCAGCTTGGCACCTGGCGGAGCACACAGAGCACCAGAAGAGACTACTCGTAGCAAGTTGATTTGCGTGCCGCGCATCAATATCTCAATTCGGCCAACGCGCCGCGCTCAAAGATTTTGCACATTTCCGGTGCCCAAGCTGTTTTGGCTTAATTGAAACATTTTGCGTAAGCGTTGCAGAAGCAACAAGAATCGCAGCGTCATCCACATCATCAACTGGGAATCGGCATCGGGCATTGGGAGCAGCTACACTCCGTACTGAGTGGGTGTCCGCCAGTGACAGAGAGCTGCGCACCCACGCAGCTAGGCCTGTTGGTCTATTTGCCATTTTGTTATACAAGCCAAACTGTGTGTTCAGCTTACCCTGCTCCTGCCCAGCTGCACTTTTGCCTGCTCCTGACTAGGCTAGACTTGTCACAAATTGAAAGCTACAAGCGACAAGTACACGATTTGGATTTATGTGGGCCGTAGCCAAACGAAAGTATATGATAATCGGGCAAAGCAAACGATTTTCATAGGTGCCATGGCTGTCCATGGTCATATCCATGCTCATAGTAGCAGTTTATACTATACCGCTGCTGCTGCACTCTGTCTCTATGGCCCGCCAGTTTATGGCATTTTAATGGTCACTTAATTTTGTTTATGCTTAATGGGCGCGTCTCTATGGCACTGCATGGATTACCGATCCGGCCATTGTCATGTCGCTATCGATGCTATGGCCAATAAGGCTTATTATTAGCCAGCTGCTAGGCCGTTCCGTAGTACATACGTCTAATGTGATTATTCTTATTAGAGAATACAAGTTGGTCATTGTTCGCTGCTTGTATTGTATAGATAAATATTTTGCCATGGCTCTGGCAAATCTTTATTGAACAATTTTAATAAATTGACAATGAAATGGACTTGGAGCAGCAAATGAAACTTTCCCACACATTCTCCAAAGCGGCAACTTATGCAAAATTAACGCAATCATAAAGTATATAAAGCGCCACGATTACAGGACCATGTAAATGCATATGTATACCTGGCTTATACCCAGCAAACAAATTTATGCTTCTTAATGTTAAGCGTTATTTATCTCTTTGTTCTAGCTGTTTGTAAACTAGAATTTTACTAGCTTTCCAGAGAAATTAATTGATCGAGAAACTAGGCATAAGCCAACATGCATGGACTTGTTTTTTTTTTAAGGTTATTGTGTTTACTATTAATTTATGCTTGGATAATAAGCAAATGTTTGGAATGCAATCTCAAAAGAATAATAACGAAGGTTGTTTTGAAATTTCTAAATTTCGCCGAAAGGACACGTCGCATGAGCATCGCTCAGGAACTGTTGAATGACGTCAGAGTCTTTACAGTTTTGTTATAAAGAGTCTTATGGATTGGACACCGATACCAAAGTCTAATCACTAACTAACTAATTTTATTCGATTTCGTTTTGTGAAATTTGGAGCACAGCTGAATATTTATTTGTAAATATTACTAACCTTAAAAAATAACTTTCCCAAATGAGCCGATGGCCTTGTTGCTCGCACTCTTAGCTTAATATTAGGTTTAGTATTATATACTTAGTCTGATGCAAATAAATAAATAAAAACTTTCCCAAACAAATAATATATAGTTAAGAACAAATTAGAGTACAAAAGTTAAAAAAGAATATGAGTTACTCTCCGCCCTCAAAACACAGATAAGAGATTAAAGCACATACTATCATCCTATCCTAAAATTATACCTACAATTAAGAATTAAAATTAAGATATTAAGCTAAGACATTTAGTTTGTATTACCTACTTGATAAATTAATATAACTTTGTAGACTTTATAGTATTTTTTTATTTAAACTGCGTTTGAAAAGCATATTTTCACAAACGAATAAAAATGTGTTTGCTGGGTAGCTCAGAGAGGGAAGTAATATGTGGGCAAGTGTCTAATGATGATGAGCTTTTGTATCTTTTGTGGCAACATGCGGCAAATGTAGCGCTGCAATACGATGGTTCCTTTACGACCAAATGCACATCCAAACAAAATGAAACCACAAAGATGCATTGCAGCTCACACCTCAATCTGTGGCCACTTTTAATATAAGTGCGTGTGTATCTGTGTATGCGTAGCGGGATGTATCTTGGTTTGTGCAGATATATGTAGTAAGTTGTGCCCTGCTGCCGCCCCTCTACCATGTTAGTAATTTCCCAGAGCCGACTGCGCCATAATGATTTATGACTGCAATTCCAGCGACATTTTATTGCATTTTAATTAGTGTAATATCAATTTGCGCACACAAACTTACACAAATGTAAGCGCATAAAAAATTGCAATACATAAGACCGAAAAAAGATGCAGAGACAAAAAAAGATACAAAATATTTGCCAGATACAACAAAGACATCTTATTAAGATGTAGATACTGAAGTTACAACCAGTTGATAGTAAGTTGCATGCACTATGGGGGAGTTGCACTTTTCTGTACTTGGTTTCTTTCTTGCTGTTATTTACAATTTCTAACACGTCTGTACGAGTGGCACTCATTAAATTTGATTTACATACTAACAACAAATACGACTTCAAGTCGCGCCTCGCCAAGTGCCACAAATTGCACTTGGGTGTAAGTTCCAACACACTTTAAGTCAGACTCTCAGTCACTCTGACATTTGTTTAGTCAGTCCTTCAGTCAGTCAGTCAAAAGCAACAACAATAACAATATAAATATGTAATAAAAATAAAGAGAAACAAAAGCTGCCACACCCACGCAGATTGCGGGGCGTTTTGGGGCACTAACAACGCGTGTCGTCGCAACGCCCACAAGCTCATAAATCTACCAATTTAATAACTCCATGTAACTCATGTAAATGCAAACAATACGACAACAACAACAACAAACACAACAAACTCAAATAGAATGTGCCACATATTTAAATGTCGCATAAAACAAATCGGGAGGAACTAACCCACATATACATGGTACTACCATAACGAAACCAAATGAGAATAAAAACTGGTAAAGTGGAAAATTGGTGGAAAATCGCTCAAGTTTTAGACCATCAGCCATGCTCCGTTTAAATATCATTAACTGTGTATAAGGGAGCATGGAAACTTGTTCAAAACTTAAGATGTGTCAGTTAAATGATTTCTAAGTGCGGTTTTCGTATGTTCCTATTTTTTATCCACATGGAGTTTTTTCAAATGCGAACATTTTGCACTTAAAAGAAGAACTTGCTTAGACATAGGTACGCCAAAGCGATTTTTCTATTATTGTGAGTACAGAAATTCTTTATTTCGGAGTGCTTAGACTAGTTTTCAAATCAATTGCGCCTAATTGTAGTCAACTTCTATGACAGTAATTTTAAGTTTGCTCCGAATGAGGGTATTCACGTTTGCTGTTGAGTTGAGTATTTTTGCAACAACTAAACGTAGACTTCAACTGTCAACTTTTCCTCAGCCCAGACCCTATCCTACTACTAAGCTGTTGAGTTCTAGAGGAAGTTTTGCAAAATACGCTATTTGCGGCACTATCAATACATATACACTCGGGATCTTTAAGTTATTAAACCAAGGAGTTAATTTATACTCATTGATAAAGAAAAAATAAAAGTAAAGAAAGTAAATTTAAATCAAATTTAATTAGACTTGTGCATTTTATCAACTAAATTAAGTAAATTAACTACTATTATTAGTAGTTGAATTTTTACGCAACTTTTCAACGTGAATACCCTCAAATGATTTTAAGAAGTGATCTTAAAAATAATTTCTTACTCATTGTATTATTAGTCTAAATGCCGAGATTGCCAGTATTTGATCTCAATCTTAGGGAAATAAAAAATGAACATTTTTTATAAATTTTAGAGCGAACCAATCGTGTTTTGGGCAAATTCGAACTTTAATTAATGTCGGCACTTTTTGCTGAATGTAGCTAAGATTATTAACAAGTCTTTACAAAAAGTTAAATTTTGTGGCCGTTTATAGGGACGGGGCTCTGAGCCAAAGGGGATAGAAAGTGATACTCGAAATGATGAGTAGGTTGAATAAATTACAAAATAAAACGAAACTGTCGAGGCGGTGCCTGGCCGTCAAATTCCCTGAAGCCTTCAGAAAGGAAGCAGAATATAAGTATTTATTTAGTAAGCAAATGTTTCTTTATTAGGGTCACATGAGTCTACGTACAAAATTTGATGACTATACCTTACATAGCATTGTTTTTTTAAATCCATTATCGTTTATATGTTTTCAATTTTTTTGATGCATCTAACTAAAGTACTCACAATGGAGCCGCAGATGTTACTTTTCTTTATTAATGTGATTAGTCAGTAAAAGTCGGAGCATCAACATCAACATACACATACACTCTTTTTAAAATTATTTTGTTTTTGAGAAAAACGAGAATCTTATCTTTAGATTTATCATCAGCTGGACCAAAAAAAATCTGTAAAATCAAGATGCGGATGTCAAATAATACATTCAAGGCGACTTTGGAAAAAAAATACATATGAGCTGTGAACATATTTTTTTAATTTTTTATAAAGCAGAGCAACTTATGCCGTGAGAATAATAAAATAGCTTGAAGCTAAAATTCAAGATAAATACATTATAATCAAGATTGTTAATAGTTCAATTGGCTTAACAACAGCTTTGTATAATCTCTGTTCCATTATCTAGCTGAAGACCCTACAAACCAACAGCTAATACTCCTTTTGACAGTCCCTAGTAAATGATGCGGGTAAATGCATGCAAAGTCATATATTTTCTTAGCGGGCAAAACGATGACAAATTGCATGAAATAATATAAATTTTCAGACAAGACAGTAAAACCGTCTGGGTCTCTGCGTGTCCATATCCATATGGTTTGGTGTGTCTCTGTGTGTTTGGCCTCGAGTGTATGTAGTTTAGCAGTCACAGTTGGAGCAAGTAAACTGTTGTTTTTCACGACAACGCGTGTCACATTGTCCACCCACAAGCCCAGACATCATCGCACTCACTGCCAGTGTCAGTTCCACTCTTGGAGTCAGAGCTGTAAACGGAGTCCACAGACTTGGAGTCAGCTTTTGGAATTGCAGTCGCAGCAACTAAAACAAAAATTTGCATAATTTGCTGGTAATCATTTTGTTGTTTTTTGTTGGATCTTTGTTTTTTACAGACTTATATACAGCTAAAGTCCTACGCTTCAGGCACGAGTTGAAGCAGCAGTCTAGTTAGAAGTTGCTGCCAAAACGCCCTTTGGCTTAAGTAAGTAAGATTCGAGAGTGGGAGTCAAAGTCAAGTCACCACTTCTATAAGATGCTTAAATTATAAAATACAAAGCGCTGCCATGAGTCAATTACCAACAACACCCGCATGATATTATACGCATAGCTGCCCACATGGAACCCTTCTTGCTCATGGCCAAACTAATTTCTTTGTTGCACAAACAATGCCTACAAATTGATTGCAATTGCCACCAGCAATTGCAGCTCTCATTAACTCGCATTACTAGAGTTTTGGTTGATTCATTAAGCCCAACTCGGATCATGTGTGTGATCAATAATTGTAGAGATTTTCATTTAATTTGTTTGAATTAGTGCAACCCGTTGGTTTGTGGACTCACTGCCGACACTTAATAAATCTTTGTAAATTTATCGTTATCGCCTAATAAAATGTCAATTTCGTTGTCAGAGTAGAGAGCAAAGTTTGGCTGCTGCAAACTTCTCCAGCTGCCGTGATAAATGTAGGCACAGTTGCCACAACTGCAACTTGGCAATGGCAGCCAGCTGTTGCCGGTATTTGAAAATTGTTACCAATTAAGCCGACTGTCAAGTGCCGACTGCTAACTGCAAGCTGGCGACTGCTGGCTGTCAAACACCTTCACCAGAAGTCCGAGCAGCATCAGCACCTCAACTGGCCACCGTTATCAAGGCATCTTGCTTTGATGCTACATTCAAATGGCTTTTTGGTTAGCTGATTGCGGCAACATGCACGAAATTACTTTTCTGTGTAAACTGTAGCAAGACAACAAAAGTAAGCACAGCAGTTGGAGCAACAAAGTCATAGGCATAACACTCGGGATATCATTGTCTTGACCGCAGCTTCATTTTATTATACACTAACGAAGAACTTATTAGCTAAGATATGAAAAATGCGCCCACTTGCTTTATGTATTTCTAAATTAAATAAGCAATTAATTTCGATTATGAAGTGCCATTGAATCGCTAAGATTGTAGTTCAAGATTCTCTCCAAGCGAAGGAAGCAGTAAGAAGAAGAAAGGATGCTGCATACTACTTGCTGTTGGAACTTTAGTTAAGAAGAATTCTTGCAAAAGCCGACTTGTCCCGTCCATTTTATAGTTCGCACCTTGACATCAACGTTCATCCGAGAGTTTCTAATCGATAACACCTTCGTTATACCTAAATAAGAGGGGTTTTCTGTTCTTGAAATGCAGAAAACCCGAGATAAATACAACTCTTCTAAAAACACACAAAAATTCACGACTTGTTCCTTATTCCTTATTCAAATTTTGATTATAGTTCAATTTTACATAGATTTATTTATTAGGCTATTTATACGTCTATAAGATATTTATCGTTCCCATGTTAACCATTTGAAAGAGGACATGGTGCATTCTTTTTATTGTCGTTTCCTCCTCCCGAGAGAAAATGTCACCCCTCTAGCTTATACCTTTTATTCCCCTTTTTTGGAGCCGAATCACCCAAACGAAAAAAAGTGATTTCTTTAATCCCCCAAAAAAGCATATTTGTCAAGATGTGGAAGCATGTTGGTTTTTTTTTTAAAGGAAATGGCATTAGGTTAAATTTGCGCTCATTTTTACCAGATGGTAAAAATTAAGAGACAAATATTTATATATTTAAAATAAAATTTAAAAATGTTTGAAGCTTTATCAAAAAATATTCTTATGTAAAATTGCTTAACATTTTCGGTACAAGTCGAAAAGCAGGGATATTTTTGTAATTTGTCGATTCTCATAAAAATTGAACGGATTTGGGCACAAAAAAATGTTCTTTAATTGTTTGTACTAAATTATTTTGATTGAATTTATCAGAGCAAAACCATGAGCGACTGCTAACATTAGCCCAATTAAGCCCTTTTATTTAAAACGCAATTCTGCATCATTAAAAATGTTGCAGTCTTAGTCATGGCACAATGTCGTCTGGAGGTATTCAATGTTATCTGACATCACATAGCCTATAACCAGTGGACTATCAAGATGCTTTTGCTTAACTTTGTTTATTAAATTATCATCAGCGGCTTAAAAGCTACGAGAGAACATACACGCGTAAAGCTCAAATATATAGCCCTACTTTTCTTAGCCATAGTCAGGCAATAAATTAAAAAAAAATTGTGTAAAGATGGATAGTTTCAAAATATTTAAAGCATCTCTATCAAACTTAGCTGCCCGGCTTAGTTGAGAAAAAATAATTAAATTAAGAGCTTTTTTTAATAATTGCGATCTATACTTTGAAATAAATGAAAATACAGTCTGCTTATGTGAAGAATTTTGTTTTTTCTCAAGGGAATTTATACTTTAAATAAGAGCTTGTTGAAAGAAGAAAAAATTTATTGCGTAGGGTATTAGAGACCTAGGGCCTGTACGCAGCTTCATAAAACGCTTCGAGACAAAAACTTAGTTATATTTAATGGTAAACGAGTGCTGGTTTAACCATCATGGCTAGCCGGTCAAATAAATAGGAAACCACTGAATAAACGTCTTTTTTGAGTGCCTTGAGAAAGCCTAAATACTATTTGGAAGTAAATAAAATGTTTTTTTGTCAAAGAATTTATTTCCCTTACAAAAAGTCTTGAACTTATCAATAGCCCTCGCTTTAAAAGCAGCCTAATTTCAAAAAAAAACTTTATCAAAACTTAAATCCTTCTTAACATTCTTAAGTTCAATATAAGGAAGACTATAATCAAACATTTTGTAAATATTATTCTTCTTTAATGCAAATAAGATGACACTTATGTTAATGTATGGTTGTTTCTTCCTTATAGCTTTACTTAAATACTAAGTAGGTATATAGAAAAAAGTAATTTTATAATAATAAGTCAGAAAGAATGCCTTAAAAATATTAGGAACATTAGGTTATAAATTGGTTTTCTATGCTGTGCTACCGAAGGACATTCACTTTCCAGTTCGCAAGGGTATGCAAATTTTGGTAAACCATTTTCGAGTTTTTATTCCCGGGCCTTATTTTCTCACACAGCGAGCAGATGCGATAAGCGTGAATTAAATAATTTTACACTTCTTTTCGCTGTACGCGATTATCGGCAGCGATTGCGATTGGAACGCGAATCGTGTGGATACGGATTCGTTTTGGGATTTGTTTTGGGTTTGGCAATGGCAATGGTTATTGCGCGACTTAGTGTGCTTATTATATTGGCATTGGTAGTGGTGTTGGTAATGGTTTTGTTACTGGTATTGGGCATGGATCTTGTGCATGCTAACGAGCCCGCGCGCTCAACGTTTGCGTATAATTGGCCAGTCAAGCGGAGTTGGTCGGGTTATAAAGCCCAAAGAGGCCAGCCAGACAGTTGTTGTAGGTGCAGCCGCTCTTTGCCAATGTGGCATTTCTCTTTGTTCTTGTTGTTGTTGTTGTTGCATTTGTTGCTGCCGTTGTAGCAGTTGTTGTTGTTGAGCGCAGGAGTCAAGTAATTGACAAACAATTACCTTTAACGCACCATTGTGTGGGGCTTTGATCGTAGCGCATAGTGACGCCGACGTCGACTTACATGAAACATTTTGGCGGCTTTTGACTTTTAAGTTTAAGCAAAAGGGATTCAAGTATTTTTGTTTTTGGTTTTGGCGCGGTCGGCGCATGACAAACACCTCAATTTTGGTAGCACAAAGAACTTGGCCTGTAGAGTTTGGCAAATAGAAGAGTGTTGGGGGCAAGTAGGTAGCGTAGGCAAGTTATAGGGAAATAGACACCCCCAACACTTGCCGCTTGCGCACAAAACCAAAGCATAATAATAATAAATATTTCATGAAGCTGTCAGCAACAAATAATCTAACCTTGCAACGCTGACCAGGCTGCGGCTTAAAGCCAGGCCCAAGTACAGATAGGCCACTTGCAACAAAGAGCCAACCGGCGGCTGAGCACAAAGCTGCCGCCAACATTGAAATAAAAGAGAATTTGTTGCCTTTGCGGCGGCGCACAATGATCTCAGCCGAATGATGTGGGGGCAAATGCAGCCGGCTTGGAGCTAGTGGGTGTTAACAGCAGCAAAAAGAGCTAGCAACTACTGTGTAAAATGGCCAAAAGGAATGCGGAAAGCTAGCTGCGTTTCCACTACTTTTTTTAACGGGCATTAATAATAGTGCAGCAAATCTCTGCTGATATATGTACATGTGTGTGTGTTGCCAATTTATTAAACATAAATTCATGCCAAAATTGACATTGTTTTGCACGAAATCAATTCAAATGTATGCAGCAGCGCTTCTCCTACACAACGAGGTCTAGAGAGGAGCTTTGGTTGGCTAGTTGCCGGTTTAGTGTGGCATAAATGGAGCAGCCGTTGGCCAGCGCGCATTGCACCTGTCAGTGCCTTGACGTAAACCGGTCCCACTCAAGCCGCTGCGTTTACGCACTGTCAATAAGCTGAAGACGGAGCTGGGGAGTGCAAGCTGCTGAAGACTTGCCGTCATTTGATGCGTCAAACATGCGCTCAAACGCCTCGCCAGCCCAACCAGACATTTGAGCCATTTGAGCCAGACAGCTCAGCTTGGAGCAGAAAATTTTTATTATGATTATGACCATTTTAGCTACCCAGCATGCGTAAAGTCTAAGATCGTTCAAGTGGTCCGAGCGACAAACGCCGACTGCGCAGCTACGATAAATTGTGACGCTAATGTAAAAAGCGGCGATCCATTAGCGAAGCTGCAGCAGCAGCGCCGGCAGCGACGGGTTAATGAACTGTCCGGCGATAAGCAGGGCAAGATCTTAAACTATGCCTGGACAAGCTTCTGCCACCCAATGGACTTAAGCTCTGTCTGCTGCTGTGTGTCCTGCCTGGCGGTATTTTTATGACGTCCGTTAACAGACTTCACTTCCGCTGTGTTGGCAAACGGAAGCGGCCACTCAACTTCCTCCTTGACGCATTTAGATGTTTTTTTTTTCGTTTTGGTAGGTGATTACTGATTACATGTCTAGCTAAACATAAAGCTGGGTGTTTGCAATCAATAAATTAATTAGAGGCAGCTACAAGCCGCACCTTGCGGCAATCGTTTAGTCACAGATTTTATTTAAAGCCAGTTAAAGATTGACTTCCGTTCAGCACTCTTTTTTTCCTTGCTCTTCTATTGTCTCTGCCACAAAGGTGGCTTATGCCCGGTTTAAGTTTAAATACTTCAAATTTAAGCCGCACAAAGTTGACCAAGCTAACGCCTGCTGTGGTTGCAACCTTTTGCCTCTACGAGTTATATATTCAAGTGTTTTTTTTTTTTGGTCAAAGACATAAAAAAACCGCAGGCACTTGATGCCAAGCAGCTGGCGTCCGCGTCGGCGTCGGCGGCGTCACTATAGCTGCCCCCAAAAACTCATTGTTGCCACTGCAGCAAAGGCATATGCAACAAAAAAATAAATGGAAATAAGTAAAATGAAAGAGCCAAGCAATGACAAAGTCTGCGTGCCGTGTCCAAAGCTTGGCGTGCTGCGTTGTCTCCTGGAACTTTTGCTGGCGCACTGCAGCTGAAGCAGCAGCAGCAGTAGTAACAGCAGCTACGACGACAGAACGTGGTTAGCAAATTTATTATGTAAACGGAAATACGGCATATCCTTGCAACAGTGGTGGGGCGGCGAAGGAACGACGTTGACGACGCTGGCGGTTGTTGGCCGCAGCAATAGAAATAGTTTGGGCCATATAAGAGCAAAAGAGGATGAAGTTTAAGAAGAAGAGTCAGTAGAGAGAAAGAGTGTGAAGAGAGAGAAAGAGAGCAGCTCGTAAATCTCATAAATTGTATAATTCTGGCTGCCTGCTTTTTCCTATACACTGACAATGGGAATGTATACTTTAAGCTGGAATTTGTTAAACTATGCTTTAGTAACTGATCTTTAAAACTATAGTTTACATTAAATTCACTTGATCTTATTTTTACAAAAGCTTAATAATATATTTTGATTCATTGGTTAAGTTGGGTTAGGGTAGATTAAAGCGGATTGTCAGCGCTGACTCTTCAGAAGTACGATCAGTTTCTATCATACATTTTTTGTTGCCCTTCAGTGGAAGAAAAAGCGTGCCTTTTAGTCTGTTTTTTTTAAAGATATTTTTTAATGGTTATAATTAAATTTTTACTATCTGTTGTTTTTAATCTATGCCAAAAAACTATACTTTTCTTATAAATGGTTTGTAATATGTATCTAATTCCATAACTAAAATCGAAGCGTCCTATTTGCTTTAGCCGTTTTTGTGTTAAGACTTTCCCAGCCATCAAGTTTTAGTAGTATAAAAGTATAAAAACTTGAATTGTTATTGATATTAATAAAATAAATAAGAAATATTTATATTAGAAAAGCTTCGCTGAAACCGCAAATAACAGGAAAGCTATAGATTTTTTAGTTTAATGTAAATACAAAATTGTTGAGAAATTTCCTTTAAATAAGAATTAAGTATAAATTCAAATAAAATAACATTTATAAATATTATTAAAAATGGCAATTGCTAAAAGTACCATTACAGTATACGGCAACTTTATATCTTCGACTGGGAATAGAGCCGTGTGCTTGAGATGACGTTAAGTTGTGAGATCAACACTCTAACCCCTCAACTAGCCTCATCCATGCTTTTACCACTGGGACGATTGTGATTATCTCCAATGTTTATGGCCTGATTATTATCATTTTTTATTTGCACATTTGACCCTTTACAAATTGACTTTAAAAATTATTTGGGTGTGGAAGGGGGGTAGCAGAATTTTTACTAAAGGGACTCTGCCTATGGTCCCAAGAGGTCCCGACTGTACTATAACCTGTTCTTTCTTTACTTTCTACTGTGTTTATCCGTTTTTGATGCGCATGATCTTTAAAACATATAATGAACTAGTCTTTTAGGTAATGCTGCTTTATTTTTGCCCATAACTTCCTAGCCGGTATTAAAGAATCTTTTCTTGTTGGATAGATTGTATTAAATGAAAGGTCTGTATCGAATTTTAAAAGCTTATCTGTTGGTTTGTTTGTTAATTGCATTTTATTCGTATATTTTCAACCAAAATTTGGCAAATGGCCGCCGGTGCTGGCTTTACAGGACCATATGCGAACAACATAATTTTCGATAACCTTTTTTTTTGACTAAAACTCATCTGGCTCTTCTCCCACCCGTTGAACGAATAAGTGACGATGATAATGGTTCATGGGCTTCAATGGTTGCGTTAATTGAATCTAATAAGCATGTAATTCCCGGACGAGCATGCGAATTTGGTATGTAGTGCCGGCCACTGAACCAGTAGTCTGGAATCGATCAATAATTTTCTTGCTTACGGGCTCGAAAGTCCGAATAAATTGGCCTAAAACTGTGTGTAATACACGAAATGTTTTTTTTCACAGACGACCATATTGATAGTACGCAGTGATAGTGAGTAGTTTTCAACTTGACATACAAGTCAAAATCAATTTTTTTGTACGCCTGACCAAATTGTAGGTAACTTCGGGGTTTTTCGACGCCTACTCTATGTTACATATATTTGCATACATTTAATGTACTCCTTACCTTAAGGAACAGACTTCAAAAAGTAACTAGTTGGGTGACCAATCGAAAGCAAAAAGCCTACATAGCTGGACATTACGATTTAAAAAAAAAACACTTGAAGACATAACACAGATTTATCGACATATCAGAAAGAATTAGGTCCACCCTAGGAAATCTTCATATGATAAGCACACTATTCAAATACAAGCCCATTAGAGCAGCCTATTGGAGTGTCAATTAAATGATCAGTACTATAAGATCCTATACTAAAAAATAGAGTGTACAAACTTTGGTATTAGCTTTTTTTTAAGTTTTCTTTTTTATTTGTTTTTGTTGTGTTGTCTGTTTCTGAAAATTGCTGCCAAGTTTCGTTTGTAGGTGCCCTTTGTTATAGTTATTGTTGCTTTTGTTGCAGCTAAAGTTGAAATGAAACAATATGTTGCCAATTTCTACTGTGGTGCAAACAGTTTGCTTTGTTTGTCAGTTTGTCTGTTTATCAAAATGTCAGTTAGTCCTTTGGTCCACTGCATTAGAGCAACTTATTGAATATTTTAGGCACGCGCACCGAACACTTACTTTATATAGCTGCTGTTTTGTTAATGACGTTGATAACGCCGACAATGATGATGATAATGATAATGTGAATGACGTAGAGAACAGCAACGTAATGAGCTTCAGCTCCAATGACAAAATCAAAGTTGGGAAAAGTGTTGGTCAAGTGTTGGTAGCCATGTCAGCAAATTGCAGCCGCAATACGTGTCCATTCGTGGACACTAAATAACTTTGAATTACTTTCGCTGACCAGCAATTAAGCCATTTTGATTGAATTTTACAAGTCAATTACAAGTAAGTTACAACTATAAACTTTAGATGTTACTTAAATCAATGGGGCAAAAAATAAATGGAGTTTGAAACATTTGGGGGCCATTTAAAAAAGCATAGCGTACCATGCGGCGTATACGTTATGTATTTTAGAAGGGAAAGAAGCAGACAATGAGACTGCAGAGTTCGTAAACTCAGACAGACATTGACCACAAAGTGGAACTAGGCAGCCTTATTTGTAAAAAAAAGGAATACAGTAATCGTTCGATTGTGAGAATAAGCCAGGTTTTTCATTTTGTAGTGAAGAATATTCAATGGTTATATTATATCTTGTACGGTAAGATAAGGTATAGTAAGTTTATAGAGAAGTTGACATTGGAGACACCACAAAGTCAGAAAAACACAAGAAATTGATGAAGACAGGTCACGTCTGTCTTTCAGTCTGTATCTATAACAGCTAGGATAACTTAACTTGACATTTAGACTCCTTATGTGACCGTCCTGATCAAATTTCTTTTTTTCTTCAGTCACGCCTCCTTCCCCACCCAAAACATTTTGAAAGCTACTACAACTACTTAATATCGGATGCAAACGAAATATACTGCATGGCTTTAATTTCAAACGCGTAGACAAGGGTAGGTGAAGTCGTAATGTGTTGGTCCCGACATGTGGAGACCAGGGTTCGATTTTCAGTTGAGGCTAATTTTTATTATTATATATTATGTTTCCCTTCTTTGGAAAATTGAGCCAATTTTAAAATCTAAATGGGTTGGACCCCAATTGTTTTTAAGTCAAATTTAAGAATGAAAATTGGGTCACAATTATTTATAATTCAATATCTAATATACCAAAGACGTTATCGGCAATATTCCTTTCATCTTGATTTGTTTATAAGTGCAACCGTAAGACTGCAAGGGCGGCATTTTTACATAAATACCTTTTGCCATTGCTTACTAAATCTATTTAAACAAATGTTTCAATTTGCTTTTTTAATGAAAGTTAAAGGCATGTAATAAATTAAAAACAAAGCGTTTGTAATCCATCCCAAGATTTGATATTATTTGTAGTATATGGAGTAAGAAAAGCAATTTTTTAGTCGTTTGTCTTTCATAGAGTGCAACTTCTGAGATTCAACAGAATTTCGTCTAATTTTTATTTTTTAAATTAATATAGTGCAACATTTTGCAACTTTTTGAGAAATTAAATTTTTTATCCACTATATAAATATTAAAACGAGCCCTTTTTTTAGTGTGATATAACCAAGATAAATATGTATATTGTTTTATGTCAGCTATACGATCTATAGGTCGGATTGGGACGTAACTTGGCACTTACATACTATAGAACTGGTATATTTGGTAAAGAAAAGTTGATAAAGGAGATATAGCTAAGACCGATTGCTAGTTGTATATCAACTATATATATGATATTGTAGTCCCATTTTGGACATATAAGATATTTCACGAAGAAAAGTTGAGTAGTGACGGAGATATGGCCCAAACTGGTGTTGGGTTATATGGCAGCCTTATGATATAGTGGTCCGATTTGGACAACACTGGTCAAATGTTTTTGTATAGTAGATATAATATATATTTTAATACTTTAAATTTCATGAAGATGGGTTGCTTATTTTAGATGATAATCATTAGTTCGCACTAAATAAGCCATATCTCTCACTGCAAATCGGCCGACTTTAATAATAACCACGAAATAGGATACCCTCAAAATCTGACGAAATCGGTAAAAATGTGTTTTTTCATACCTCAGCTTGCTCTTTACTGTTAACTGAGCCAATTATTAGCCCATTGTGGTATAGTTCTCATGTAACTATGATTTCTTATTTGTAACGCATAGAAGAAGGTTCTATACTACATATGTACATATACATGCTATGGCATAAATTGAGAAAATCCGCTCGATTTTTCATCGATTCCTTTAGCCCACCATGTAAGAACAGTATGGTAACGATAATTGATGTAGCCATGTTCTTCTATATATCCCGACGTCTATCATTGACACCCCAGAGAACTTCAGCCCTAAAGAAAATTGTCGTTTCGTTGGTATGTTCAATTCATGTTATCTGGCCACTTGGTAAATTTTAAGTTATATAAAAGTCATCAAAATTGGCTTGGCTCAGTTTTACATGCTCCATCGCAAAAGAGTTAAACTAAATAGCAGACAGCATCGTCTCTAGCTCTTTCCGTTTTCTTTTTGACATTCGACAATTTGAAAAAATTGCACTTTTCTGAAATGCAAAGTCCTAGTTTACGAATCTCTACTTTACTACATTTTCAAAGTAGGAGTAACTACTCACATTTTCAGCTATAGTTTTTTTTTGGTTCAGAAAAGCCCATCAAAAAGACAAAGTTTTGGCAGTGTTTAGCAATGTTAAAGTTTATAAAAAAAAATAATAGAAATTTAATTCACTTGGCATAAATTAAGTTTCTAAGAGTCAATGGCAGGAAAAAAAAACGAAAGATTTGAAAAACGAAAAACGAGCTAAACTGTTTAACACTTCTGCTTGGCTACATCGAACGACACCCAAAAATTATGCCATAATTCATGTAGGCCAAACACACGCAAGCAGAGTAAAAAGGATGGAGACTAAGAAAATGTCTAAGAAAAACCAAAAGGAAATGGCTATGCATTAAGAAATAAGCAATTTGCCTGCAACAAAAAAATCCGAAATTCGCAGCGCGCAGAGCAGCCAATGTGTCGCGACAGCGCTGGGAATGCAGCTGAGCCAGAGCCAGAGGCTAGTCCTTAGGCTTGTAATGCTAAGTCTACACTGGTCCACAGTGTGGCATTTGCAGTTCCCGTGTGTTAGCCCCCTGCTTGTCATAAGAGCTGACTAAACGTGGAACCAAAATGGCCTCATTCAATGGCTGGTGTTCCACCGTATGCTGGCTTTAGATTATGTTGGGTATTATTTCAATAGACCAAAGTACATTATATCCCAACTTTGCTCTATTTGATATGGGTTACCAACCGTTAACTGTTTTGGAGTTTACATTGGGAGTGTATATGGTACGAAGTCACACAGGTTCTCTGTGCTGATCATTGGCCTTATGTCTAACACACCCAGGCGTCGTAACCCAAATTCGGCATACGTTTAAGGTATATATTGGTAAAGGCACCTGGGATTTAATACAGCAATGGAACATATTACTTGAAATAAACACTGGAATAAATTCAGTTCATCTGTGCCAAAAGTTGTCACAAGTAAAAAATTTTTTCAATTGCCAAAATAATACAACAAATAAATTGCAACTCTTAAAATTTTTTACATAAAAATCATCAAATAATTATTATATTTTTTTTGTTGTTTTTTTCATCAAAATTGCTTATTAAATCTTATTTTTTGACTTTAAAAATAAAATTATGAAATAATATTTAAATGCTAATTTTTATTTAAAAATTGCGAAATAAGAGTATTTTTTAAAATATTAGATGCGCAACTAAGTTCTGCCGGTTTTTTTAATGAAAATAATTTAATTTAAAAAAAAAATGGTTATCAATGACTCATTCAAAGTATTGGCCCCATCTTTCTGGAAGAGCTCAAGCCATTTGTGATATCTTCATAAGAGTATCTTCTTTTGTATTTTATACTTTTGGTTGTGTGAAAATGTCTAATTTTGTTAAAAAAAATCATCATTTGCGAGAAGTGTTGATTTTCTTGTTCCGTTCGAAGAAAACGGCGAAGAAGGATGGGTTTTCTTAATCGCATCACGACGGGTGATGAAAACTGGGTTTATTGCAGCAACCCAAAGCTCGGCTCGGAAGAATATTCACGCTGCGAAGGTTATGCTGTGTATTTGGTGGGACCAGGTCGGTGTTATTTACTATGAGCTGTTAAAACCGAGCGAAACCATCACTGGGAAACGATATCGAACTGAATTGATGCGATTGAGCCGAGCACTGCGCGAAAACCGGCCACAATACGAGCAGAGGCACGAAAAAGTTATTCTACTGCATAACAACGCTCGGCCTCACGTTGCCAATCCTTTTAAAACCTACTTGGGAACGCTCAAATAGGAAGTCCTACCCCACCCGCTATATTCCCAGATATTGCGCCGTCCGATTATTACTGGTTCCGCTCGTAGGCACATGGTCTGGCTGATCAGTAGTTCCACTCATATGAAGATATCACAAATGGCTTGATTCGTGGATAGCCTCAAAACGCTAAAACTTCTACCGTCAAGGTATTCGAGCTCTGCCAGAAAGATGGGAAAAAGTTGTCGCTAGCGATGGGCAATACTTTGAATGAGTCATTGGTAACCATTTTTTTTTACAATTAAATTATTTTCATAAAAAAAACCGGGAGAACTTAGTTGCGCACCTAATAAAATTTACACATGATTTAAAATAAGAAAATTTCAGCAAAATATTAATTTTTCGCTTTGTGGACAGATTTTTCGTCAGATTTCTGACAGATCAGATAATATTTGTGGTGCAAGACTCAAAATTTGTTTTTTATAAATTTTTACTATAAAATCGGGTTACGTAATTTGGGTATGGCTCCTAATGAGTTTTAAGAGATTATTTCAGAGCCAAGAAACTTTGGGTGCTGGGGATTTTAGACCTCACACCATATTTTTTTTTGTGGGCCTGTATTATAAATACAAATACTTACAAAAGAAAATTATATTTAATCAAACCTTAATCAGGGGATGCTGAACTTTTTTTTTCGTTTGAAGCATTAGGGCTTAAACTTAAAAACTGTTCCATTCATTACATTTCCGTGACGCGGTGTAAACCCAGCATAGGACACTGCTACCAGTAAATGGTTAAGGCGAGCCAAGGACACGCAGTAAAGTCAGCGCCGTGCGCTAAGTAGTTACATTAAAAGCTAACAATACATAGATATATATATATATATATATATACAAACCCAGTTGCCATAAACTGTTCTTGTTGTTGGTTTTTTGGCAACAAGTCAAAAATTTTTGCTGCTCGCGGCGACTGCAGCCTGGCAGGATACTGTTGTAAATCATTGCATACTTTTTGTTTGTGTCTCTTAAAGTGCTTAAAACGTAAAAAGTTCCAACGATTATGGTTCCAGCGATTTGTAACAATTTAAGTGTATTTAGGGAGAGCTTTAATTTCTTGTACTTATATATATTTTCAGGCGCCGCAGGCAAGAGGCAAGGTTGCTTAGGTGAGTTCTCAACTGGCATGCCTCTCTCCCCTTCCACATTAAGCTGCCGGTAATCTGCCTAAGGATGGTTACAGCTTGTCGCCGCAGCAATACCCCAAGTCTGCAGACCATAGTTCCAAATCAGAACAATGCAATGATGGCATTTATGGCGGGTGCCAGTCAGATGTTGACGGAAGGTGAGTCTTTTATCCAAGGTGATCCATAGGCATTTCGCCGGCACAGACTGCTGTCGAGACATACATATATTGCTGTTTGAGCAATTTCAAAAAAGATCTACTTATTGAAAAGCCTTTTAAATTAAAAGCGAAACAAAAAAGAAGCGAATGATTTTATGTCAGTCGTCTGTGTTCCAGCACTCCTTCTGCAGTCCGTGACTGCTTCCTTTCATTTGAGGCACGATCTAACAGTTCACTGGGTTTCAATGAAGGAATATTTGCAAGAGAAGCCGTCACCAGGTACTATTATACCATACACCAACTTTTCTCAAAGTAACACGAAATATGGTTTACGAGGATGGGGGAAACTAAAAAAGTCGCCATTTGGATTTTGACTCAAACGAGACTAAGTACGTAAGTAAGTAAGTAAGTAAGTGTGCGTGCATATAGGTTAAGGACTTATGGACCACTTCCTTTTAATAATAATTCAACAATAATTTCCCTGACTGACTATTTTGTCAGTCGCCCCTAGATGGAGCATGGGGATCTCCATGGGGACTTACAGTGCATAGACGAATCTGAACGGCGGTGTCTTGAATTAATGGAGATTTACTTTGGCAAATAGCGTCTTTTTGCTAGCGGCTAGCGGTGCCAGTGCTAGGCAAATGCACCAGTGCTTCTGCGGGGAATCGAACCACCGACCATCGGGTTGCAAAGCGAGTGCTTTTTTTTGCTTGTTACACACATTGCACCAATCTCGTATACCCTTAAAACCACAAAAGTAGTTTTGATTTCTGTACCGACGACTATATTTAAAACTAAATAAATTTTCGGACGATCTTCGAACTGCACTAAATTGCTGCTTGATGACGCTTTATTTTTGTATAGCACCATCTACACAAATCAAATAGCGCAACATTGGCGCCATCTACTGCCTAGAATAATGTAGAGCTTAGCGCCACCTTTAGTATTTACAGTTTTGGTGCCGAAGCGCCCTCTTCGTAATTTTGTTACTATTGTGAATGAACTGCAGAGCCTGTTTGCGCAAGCAATAAATGCAAAATACAAAACTTATGCACTTTATTTCCAATGCCTGCAAATAAGTTATTCCATATCAGCGTTTTTTTTGTGACATTTTAAGATCAATTAATACTGAAAAAGAATATATTTATGCATAAAAATCAGAAAAGATTATCGTATATATCGATGTGTGCGTCGCCACTATCGATGGTTGACTAAATTTGCGCGGTGAGTTTAATTCAATAATATTTCTGTAACTATTGTATCAAACTTGTCATTTCAAAAAAAATTGGACTTCATATTAGTGCGAAATCGATTATGTTCTTTTATTTTGTGTTAAATTTGTGCACAAACATATACCTTATGTTCAGTGCTTAGAGCTTTAAAATGTCATAAAACAAATACCACTTCTTGAACTTAACTTAAGCATTACTACAACAAAACAATTTGCGAAATTCTTTATACGCTGTTATTTTAATTGAAAAAGTGTATATTTCTTTCAGAACAATTTCATTACCTGCCAACTGCCAATAATAATATCGATTTTTCATTTATCGACAACTACGCATGGGTAATACGATGTTTTTGAAAAATGGCCGCGCGCACTCGATTTTGGCATCCGGTGATTCGGGCTACATCGATAACTGCATGCGATTTTCTTTCGTAGCTATCGCCGCCGCTATCAACACCAACGTTGCTGTCCCCGGAACTTTGCAAATTAAAAACGTTTCTTGAGACGTCGCGCTACATACGCAACGTTGCAACTTAATTTACACCCAACAAAAAGGTGTGTCTTGTGTTGTTTGTGCAAGCAAGCGTGTGAAAACTTGCCGGCAGCGCCAGGAAAATGGAAAACTCGTGTTGCCGTATGTTCAGATAAGCGCAGCAGCTGTGCGTCGCTCTCTCCCTTTTGAGGTGCAGACGAACCAACATACAGGCAGTAAATTTTTTATTACGTTCAACAAAAACAACAAATTACATACATCAAATTGTGTGACTGTGTGCGTGCGCGCGTTTCTACGTGTGTTTGTGTGTGGTATAACTCACAAAACCAGACCTACCGGAACGAGGACAAAGGCGACACAACCACAACAATAACACACACAGCTTACAAGACCGCATACTAAAACGCCGCTGGACCATACCCGTAACACCCCCGCATATAACGCTTCGTCAAGACTCCCACAAAACCAAAACAACAAAACAAAAAAAAAAACAACAACATGCAACCACTGCTAAGTAGTTAAATAACTCTGCCTGCCCTGTCTGCGCTTTATTTCCTCACATTTATTTTTATTCTCGTTTAATTTCAACAAGTTTCTTCTGTTCTTAGTCACGTCTCTTCTCGTCTCGCTTTCTCTCTCTTGTTCCCATTTATAAAGCACCTAACGCGCAGTTTTTCTTTTGTTTGTTGGAATTTTCATAACCCATATTTTTCCCCTGCTTTTCAACAAACACATCAACAATAACAAAAACAACAAAAACACAGACAGACATACATAATATACTTTAACACATAAATACCTACACACAGGTTTTCGGCGTGACGTGCGAGCCGTTTACTTAATGCATACATAGAAACAAACATACATACAGACATTTTCGTACTATTCGCACTGTCGCCACTTTAACACGAGACGGCTACAAACAACAAAAACAAACACACAGGAAAAGACGAAGACAACGACGACGCTGACGACAACTGCTACTGCGAAGACTACGTCATCGAAAAGTCAGCAAATCCACAGAGCAAACGACCGATCAACAGCAGCAGCAGCAGCAGAGATCTACACAAACAAAACACCTGCGTTTTATTCAAGGAGTCTTTGCAGTCTTATTCGCCGCAGCAGCGCATAGAAAGCAGCAGCAAACGGCACGAGACCGGCTAGCCAGCTGCGCAACAGCAATAGCAACAAGAACAAGAAACACAACAACAACGCTCTTGTTGGTTAGCAGCTGTGTGAGAACGTGCAGTAGGAAGTGGTGTGGAAGAGCAAGGCAAGGCAAAGCAAAGACAAAGAGCGCGCTAACATAAGTACTGTATACAAGTGTGAGCACGCCGACACATAAGTACACACAACACACATATTACTCACACACAACGAGTGCAAGTGCGACAAGTGATCGACCAAGTAGTTGACTTTCAACGTTCATTAAGACTACTTAAGGTAAGTGTAAGCAGGGGTTCTACTGGCCCGGTCAAAAATGTCGATCATTCTATACTCGAAACACGTTAATGAGGCGCATTATCATGATGCAAAAAAAAAGTTTAATAGAAATAAAAATAAATGTGTTGATAAGCGTCAAAACTCGTTTGGTTACCAAAAGCGCGGGCACCGGCGTGTTGGGTTTTTGCGATCTGATACGAAAAATCACTACGTTCTACATTTAAATTTAAGGCTGCAGCTATAAAATGATAAATAGCTATGCGTTTATCAACACAATTTGTTAGACCTTTTGCGTGTTTTGTTAATACACCCGAAATATGACTAACTGTAAATCAATGCAAATTATTAACTTATTTGCACGCACACTTCTCCCTTAAACACTCAGATGGTGAAAGAAAAGCCCAACTCGACGCGCATCTATGACAAGGATGGCTTCAGGCGACGCGCCGCTTGCATATGCGTGCGATCCGATACAGAAGCGGAGGTAAGCAGCAGCGTCAAAAACTTCAGCAGCAGAGAGTACATACATATAATAAAAATGCTGTATACTTGGCAGGTGTTATTGGTAACCTCTTCACGCCGTCCTGAGCTTTGGATAGTGCCTGGCGGTGGTGTGGAGCCTGAAGAGGAACCCTCTGTCACTGCTGTGCGTGAGGTGCTAGAGGAAGCAGGTGTTATTGGCAGTCTAGGTCGTTGTTTGGGTGTCTTTGAGGTTGGTTTAACTTATTTTATTTAATTAAGCTCAAATTTTTTTTGTAATAATTTTTTCATTTTATTTTTTAATAGAACAACGATCATATGCATCGCACTCAGGTGTTTGTAATGAATGTTACCAAGGAGCTAGACGAATGGGAGGACTCGCGTAGCATTGGCCGTAAACGCCAATGGTTTACCATTGACGAGGCACTGTCAAAGCTGGCGCTGCACAAGCCCACTCAGCAGCATTATCTCATGCAGTTGCAGCACTCGAAAACTCTGGAGAATGCCAACACTCCGGGACGTGTGGTTAATGCCACTCATCCGCCAACCTCAACTACACTTGTGGCGTCCGCTGCATCTCCCACAACAGCATAAAGACAAAGTTGTCAGTCAGACTTCTGAAAACAATCACACACACACACACACACACAAATAAACACACATAAACACAACACACAAAACACACCTACACATGCTCGTATATTGACATTTTGAAATTTATAATTAGACAGGCAGTTTATTTATTTTTGGTATGTTTTAGTCATTTCCATTTGCATAATTTAAATCCAGCACCTAACCCGCCATGCACCTGACACTACTCGCTAAAAATTTAAAACTTCAAGTACTTTATGTATAGCAAAAGCAGTTAAGTTAAACCCGATTTAAGTTTAAGTCACACATTTTTTTTAATGCGTTTCATATATATGTCTTAGTCCTTGTAATACAAAAAATCAACAATTATGTATGTACATGTAATCTTTAAATTTATACACACATATATATACTGGCTAAATGAAAAAAAAAGAGAAAATGTAATTTGAAAAAGTGAAAACAAAATATTAACAAATAATTGATCGATTACATTTACAAAAACAAAATAATAATCATTTTTTGAGCGAATAGCACTTTTTGCAAGCGAAGCAGATACAAACTATCTATATATTAGATTTTCTACTCTTTTTTATAATTTACGCAAAACATTTATGCATTACTGTAATAAACTATTGGAATCTAAATTGATTAATCTTGCTAAATTTAAGCGGCCTATAACTCAAACCACATATCTACAATACTATAAATTATAAAACTAAAGCCTAAAACTAAACCTAACGAACAATGTCAGTAATCTTAAACAAATCAAATTTTGAGTCGGCCTTGCCCCCATTTCAATCGGCTTGAGTTACAGTGCTCGGTTAGTTTTTGAGACCCGCATAAAATAATTTAAATAAGACAATTAGAAACTTTAAACAAGAAATTGAACGACAAATGCTAGTACACTGTTGCCTATGCAAGATGATATATGAAAACAATGAAACAATATTAATAGGGTATATAATACTTAAACAAAACAAATAGTTTTGCCTTTTTGTTTAACTTTAAAGAAGGATAAACTTTAAAGAGACACAAGCGTTACTTATTCTAAAGATTAAAGATTTACAAAAAAAAAAAAAAATTAGCAGTCAGTAAATATTTAAAAAGTAAACAATTTGATTAAACTTTTAAGAATTGTGCACGTTGTACTTTTTCAAAAATACAAACAGCAAAATGTTTTCAATGTGATTTTAAGCGTAAAGCGATAAATATTATATTTATAAAAAAAAAAAAAAAATTTCATTAATTTTTTGATAGACTTGTGCACTTAAAGCGCGCATTACAAGAATACATGTAACTCAAGTTTTACTATGCTTAAAGGAAAATCAATTTTAATTTTTTTATATTAATCGAAAATAGTTGCAAAAAAAAAAACAGCAGAAACTTTATTTTTTATAGATAAAATTATTTGAGTTGCAATTTTCATTCAGGAACGTAAATCATAGAACTAACTCCAATGAACTAAAGAAAAAATTGTTGCAATTAATCATTTTAAATCTTTAAGAATAAAACAAGCAAATGATTTACATTATTTAAAGAAAATAAACCACACAAAACAAAACTCAAAACTGCTTTCTCTCTATTCCGATCTATTCCTCTATTGTATTCTATTCATCGCTACTATCAAAATTGTATAAAAAATCCTTTATTTAATTCAATTAAAACTAGTTGCGCATAAAAACTATAATTTTGAGCAATCTAGTAATACTGTTTGTCACAAACTACCAGATTGGCTCGAATTATACACCTTCGCGCTGCATTATACTCGCATCCGCTGCAGTAGCTGCCGCTCCAGTTGTTGCAGCCTTATGTAGCTGCTTCAGCTCATTGTAGAGCCTTAAAGCCAGCTGAGATTTGGGCGCCTGTTTTCGGCCGGGCACTTGATGTTCGAGAGATTGCGAGGTGTCAAGACACAGCTTAAGCACCTTCTGTAGGCTGCGCGGCAAGCGTATGCCGCTTAGTAGACCTGGTTGGAAAGTCCCACTTCCCAGCAGCACATGCTCACAGAAGATTTGGAAGTTGTTGTTCTGCTGTATGTGCGTGCAAGCCTGCCGCTCAACATCGCAGAGCCCTTTGCAGGCATGGAAGTTGCAGTCGTCGTCGGTGCGACAACGCAAACCACTGGACATGCGTTTATCCAGTAGACTCTCCACATAAATATGCTCAGCGCTTTGGTATTTGAAACGTCTATCGGCATTAAGGCCAAAGCGATTTACTTGCATTTTGCACATTTTCAAGGGTTCTGGCTTCATTTCATCCAGCCGGAAGAGGTACTCCATTATGTTCAAGGCATGCTTTAGACGCTGTTGGCGACTGGAGGCGCTACGTAGCATAAGTAAAGCTTTTTTTATATGTACCATAATAAAGAAACTCTTATTTCACTTACAGATACTGCATAATGCTGGGGTTTGACTGCACTATTTGCAAGCCTTCTGTGGCATAATAAGGACCACAGGACCCCAACACTGCGGGAAATATGGACTCCTCGTCAAAAAGCTTGCCCATCATATAGTTATTATCCTTAAAAAGCCGCCAGAAGCTTACCATTTGCTGTGAGTTATTATCGTCTATCTCCTGGTTGACCAGGGCGCGTATCTAATTAAAGTAAAGTTTATGCCAACTTGGTTAAGTAAATTGCAATTCACCTCACTCACCATATTATCATCTAGTGTCACATTGTAGGCAAGTATGATATGCAATTTGACAATCTCATGAAACTCTTCAATTTTTGGATAGATAGACACGCCCTTGCTATTCGTCCAGCTCAAATTATCATCGTTATGTCTGGCAAGCTACAAGAACCAAGCACACATAGTCATTGCAACCCACAACTATTAGGCAACTGACCTACCTTCACCGCATATATATCGCCATTCTTCTCGGCCGTAAACAAAATAGTCTTCATATCATTCAAAGGACACTGAAAATTGTCAAATATCTTTTGACTGCCACACAACTCCTCACATAGTGAGCCACTATACTCATGTAGCTCATATTTTTGGCACTGCAATTAAATGGCAATTATATCCTTACTTGCGTACAGGGCAGTTTGTTAAGATAAACCTTACCATGTGCGTAACAGTGCGATGGGACATGATCTTATAGCAAAACTTCAAATTAAGAAATGCATAGCTAAACACTCCCACCGCCAATAGAACCGCAATCAGAACCGTACGCTGCATTCCTAAACGTAATTTTCGACGCAATGCATTCAACATATTCCTAAGAAAAATCTACAATTTCATTCTGAAAAATTTGTTGCAGCTTATTGGAGGCTGTTTTGTATATACACTTCAAGGGTTGGGAACTGTCAGTGCTATTAATTTGACAGTTCTAAGCCAATCCTGAGCATGCGCATTAGAGGCAATACAGTGATGGCTAACAAATTACACATGGTGTAAATTATCAAAAACAATACAGCCCAATTTAAAAAGTTTCGACTGTTTTATTCTAAAGAATTTAATCGTCGGGTTCCAAACTATGTTACATAAAATACGATATACAGTCGAGACGGTTTGACTCGATTCAACGAATATTACCTGACAAGGTGTCCATATGTATGGACGAATGAACATAGCTTAATCGCTGCCAGAGGCTATGACAATCATCCCTTTATCTTTCATTGCACAAATCCAGTATATCCTTAACAGAACAAATGAGGGAACAGGAAATTTTCGAAAAACAGTATTGGTGCTCACTGGCATAAATTCAAAATTTTAAAAGAGCAAAGTATCTACGTGACTACGAAAAGTGGGGGATTCTTGAAAATGGAATGTTGTAAAAGGCGCGAATATCTACGGGGGTGACCATATTTATACACTGTTTTTGATATTATTTGGTGTCTCTCAAGTGCAAGAAAACTAAACAGCTGATGGTAAATAACCGCCAAAAGTATAATTTTTAGAAATATATTTAAAGTTGCAATTTCCTTGTGGTTGAAGATCATTGCATAAATAAGAAAATTTTATCTTTTATGCGTTTCTCTTTTCTTTTGTCACAATAACTTTTTACACCATTTAATAATGCAAGCAACGACAATCAGTTGTTTACAAATCCCATAATGTTTGGTTTTGTCCGGGCATTCCTGCCTACATGGCACGTTGTTAGGGTTGCTCACGTCACTATTGGGCGCTCTTGCCTTAAGGCATTTATGCCTAACAAAGTTAGCCCCCTAATTATTTATTATCAAAGCATCGCTACACTGTGGTTAGACTTTTGCAGGCCTTTCAGAATAAAAGCTTACGTAGTATAATGCTCCTTAACAGAGACTGCAATTCAGAAGCAAGTTCATATCTAAATGAAATCAATATATGTACTTACGTATAATACCAATAATTAGCGGAAAATTCTAGGAACACTTGGTACCCCAAAGTAATATGTATGAAGTACTTCTTCTAAAAGTGTCGTTGTTTAACGAACTTTAAAGGCCTTAAAAGCTCATTGGCGAGTTGGCAACCCGACAGGCACAGTGTAGAACTATGAAATATCTTCCACAGAAGTCTGCAACAACAGCAGTTTATTGTTGCCATGTTCGTTTATCTCGTCAAGGAAACCCAAACATTCATATATTAAAAGCTCTTTAAAAATGTTTCAAAATTGTCTCTCTGCTGGATGTCGCTTATACAAATGTAGATCTTAACCTTAAAAATAAATTGCTTTTGTATAAAGCAGTAAGTAAAACGTGCTGCTTTTATTTTGCAATATTTTGATATCACGAGTAACCTGGCTTTGCATCTTTCCAAATATAGACATAAGAGCACTCGAGTTGATGAAGCTAATCTTATCTAAACATAAACGGCAAATCAAGCAAATCTTTTTAGCCCCTCCAGACTTTTATAGCCTCTATAATTCACTATCTCATGTGTACCTTATCAACAGTTTTTCTTGTATTTAGGCCAAATTCATACAAGGCGTTAAAATAAAAACACAGTTATCATTTGAAATTGTTACTTAAGTATAATTCTTTATTTATACTCTTTACTAAATTGAGCAATTACTTAATTCTCTTTCTCTGCCTTTAATTTGTTATCAATGCGTTTGTTTGTCTTTTAATTTTTTTTATCAATTGTTTAGAGTTCTTTGTTTTTAGTTTTGTTTTGCTAAAAATAATTTAAATTCATAATTAAGTATATACCTAAGTCCAAATTTATTGTTGTATATATAATAATTTAAATTATTATTTTTTTGTTTATTTTTTTGCTCTTGCTGTTTTGTTTAACTAACATAATCTCATTTGCACTAATAAGTAATGTAATTGTATCTGTATCTGTGTGTGTGTGTCTCTAATGATTCACCTTTATGTGTACATTTTTATTTTTATATATATGTACTTATTATTATAACTGTTCTGCTTATTATGCATAATTTTAACTAGTTATGTACACAACTATAAACTGTTATGACAAATGCTAGAACGTGTAAATTTTGAAGTCCTTTTTTATTTTTATTTATTTAAGTTTTTTTTTTAAGTCAATACAATTTATTGCAAATTTCATAAATACGCATGTATCAAAAAAAAAAAAATATATATTAAAACAAATAAAATAAAACTGTTCTGCATTTGACTAAATCATTTAAACATTAAATTTATTATTTAATCTTGTTTTTAATTGGTTTAATTATGCTATTTTATTTAATATAATTTAAACTGCTCTCACATTTTTTATTGCGTTTTTGTCTAATTGTTGCTATTAGTTTTATTTATTTTTTTTTTTTGTTTTTTAACTTTGTGTATGATTATCGTAATTTTATAAATTTTTGTTTTTGTAATATGTTTTTTGCGTTGTCATTGCATTTAAATTTTTGAAATTTTAATTTATTTTTAAGTTTACGCTGTTTTGTTTTTTTTTAATTCGTGTACATATTTCAAAGTGTTTTACTTGAGTTTCAATTTTTTTTTTTGTGTTTTTACTACGAGAACATTAAAATTCTATACTTCAGTTATTTGCATTTAATTATTTCATTTTTAACTAATTTTATTAATTTGAAGTTAAATTGTTGTTACTCTTGCTGCTATTGTTGTACGCTTAATTAACTTATGTACTTGGTTTATTTACATTTAGAATAATGCACACAACATTAGACTAGTTCGGCTTAAATGATATGCATCTCAGATACTTATTTGCGGCTTGGCAGCCAAAAGTATCTCAGCTGTTTATCAAATCAAACTCACAACCAGTTAACGTTGCTACTTAGCCGTACAATTATAATTAATTATTTAATATATATTTTTTGTTTGTTTAATTTGCATTATTTTTATTTATAACTTTTGCAGTGTTAACATTTTGCTTTTGATTTTGTTACAAAATCGCGGTCGCTTGGCTTTTAACGCACGGTTTTTTTTTGTGTTTTGCTAAATAACTATTTTTGTTCAAACTCATTGTTTAGCTTTTTATCTATTATTTAAATCATTAAAATAATGTATAAAATTGCGTATAGTTTGTCAGTTATATGTGCCTTTAAAAAATGTCTATGATCATCTATATGTATTCATTCTTATATTTACAGCAGTTTTTGGTTTGGTTTTTAATTATAAGTATTGTTTTATAGTTTGTTTAACTTAATTTCTTGTTCTTGTATTTTTTTATTTAAAACCTTTTTTGGCAGTGCATTTATATATTTTTTTTTTTTTAATTTATTTGTTATTAATTTTGTTTACTATTTGTATTGATCAGCTAGAGACTACAAATTAAATTTATTTTTAGAATTTATTTTAAATTGAGTTATTAATTAATTAACAGCATATATTTACAGTTGATTTTATGTCTAATTTTATTTTATTTTTTCTCTTTTACGCAAGGTACGTTTGATTTAACGTTTATGAAATTATATTAAAGTTTATATGTTAGTTTTTAATGTCATACAATTTGTATAGCTATATATTATATTAAAGAAAAGTTAAAAATAAAAATATTTTATAGAATATAATTGGAAGACAGTTGTTGGGTCAATGCATAACAAGTTGTTGCAAAAATCTTTTAAACAAAAAAGCTCCTTAAACAGTAGCATTAAATAAATATCTACTTAAGAAAAATGTTCAGTCAGAATTTGTTTCTAAATTTTTAATGAATTTTTAAAAGAATTTCGAAAAGAGCTTGTGCCTTAAATAAATGTAAAATTGATAGTGAAATAAAAAGCTACATAACTTATATGATTAATATTTTTAGATAAATTTAATAAACTGAATTGTAAATTTGTACACTGAGCAAAACGTTTTATTGCTTATACATAAATTGCAAGCAGTCCCTGAAGAAACTTGTTCAACCATAAAATACATATATAAAATAAATAATTAAAAATCAAATTTTATCATAAAAAACTTAATGCAATATTTTTTTTTTTTTTAAGTCAACTACACCTTTTTTTAATTTAGTTATTTTTAACTTTAAATATTTAATTTATGATGTAGTTGCTGAAACTCTAAATGTTCTTGATTTTATTTGAAATTTTATATTCTTTGTTATCTTAAATTAGATTTATTTATATTTATGCTGAATAGTTGTGCAGTTTTATTTTTATACGCTTGTTTTCTTGTTTTTTTTTCTTTTGCCTTTGTGTTATAATTTAAGTCAAAACCTGTACTTAAAGTTAATTTAATGTACAAATCGCATATTATGTATACGCATTGTTAGCTTAAATATTTTTTTAAAATAGTCGTTGTGGCTTTTATTTTTGTTTTAGTGTTATAGCGAAATGTGTGTGTGTTTATGTATGTATGATAATGTGTGTAAGTGTGACCATCCCACCTTGTTTTTTAGTTGCACAAACGGCAGCTTTATTTTGGCTTACATAATTGTAAATACAAGAGTTTTCTTTTTTTTTTGTTCGTTTAAAAAATTGTTACAACAAATTATTAATAATTACAAGTATATTCTTCTTTTCGTTATTTGGCAGTGTAAAAATTTAATTTAAGTACATGTTTAGTTAAATTTAAATAAGTTTATGCGAGTGTCAGTGTGCGTGAGCTTACTTTTGATTGTGAGTATATGAAAAATGTTTACTTATTGCTTCTCGAAATTTACTAATTAAATGAGCTAAAATGTTATTTAATGTAATGCAAATACAAAAAATTGATTGCTTCTGCTGCTGGCTCCGGTTCTGCTCTTTCCACTTCGTCGGCTAATCCTCATCCAGACTCTGTGCACGACGCGGCTTAGGCTTTGAAACGACCACATATTTGCGCCCAAAATAGGGAGAATCTACAGATATTGCGCATAAGTAGACAAAGAAGTGGAGTACCATATCAATATAGTATATGCGGCGATTACTTTTTGCGCAGAAAGTCGGTGTACTTGCGAGCGCGCTTGCGCACCTTCTTTAAAGCATTGCCCAGCCGGAATTGCTCTTCCTCATGGGCATGTGTGTGCTCGTGCGAGTGGGCATGGCTGTGTGTGTGCTGATGCGTATGCGTTTGAGGATGCCGATGATAATGCGAATGGGATGGCGTTTGTGAGTGCCCGTGCCCGTGCTCGTGCTCGTGCTGCCTATGCGGTGACTGCTGCAGCTCGAGCGCTTGCGGATCATAGTCGTAGTGCGATTGGTGCAAGTGCATATAGCTATCGCCAGAGGGATTGATGGATGGAGAGGCCGGTGAGGCGGGTGATAGTGGGGTGCGCACTGTGGGCGGTGAATACTGATAGCTGCTGCGCTGCGACAGCAAATGATGCCCGGAGGCGGCATCAAAGGACTCAAAGGAGACCTCCACATGGCCCACTGCATGCACGGGCGAGTGCAGCGATGAGGAGTGCTCACTAGTTGTAGAAGCTTCGCCAGCAAAATCTTTGGGCAACTCGTCAATGCCTAGCTGCTTGTCGAACTGCGAATTGGCCGACATGTTGGTATAGTCATAGCTGGGATAGGTATAGGGCAGATAGCCGGCATGGTGAGCCTCTGTGGAGACTGCTGCATCACGTGTGCCACGTGAGTCACGCCTATCACGATTATTAATGAACTTCACCTCATTAGCATTGTGCTCCTGGCTACTATTGAATGTTATATTTATGTTATTCGTACTTGAGCTTAGATTTATGTTTGTGGGCGATAGCGGTGTAGTGGGCGGCTCGGCGGCAGTTGCAGCCGAGCTGCTTGCATTTTGATTAAGATTTGTTTCCTTGCTGGAATTGCGCCGACAGCTGCGCTCATAGCTCTGAAAGCATTCACCGGCATCGCTCGAGGCGGTGTTATTATTGCTGAGATTCATGTTGCCACCGTTGGCCGCAAAGTTGTTCTTGTACTGAAACTCCAAAGCATTGCTTGGCTGAAATGGATAATTTTTGGAATTGTTGAGCACATCACCCATTGCATGATTACCCTTGGACAGGTATTGATGTATATCCTCGCTTGTTATTTGCAAATCCTGATCTAAATATGTATTGCATTGTATATAATTGTTACAACAATTGTTATAGGCCTCGCCCTCCTGATGGAACAACACTGTGGTGGACTCCTCAAACTCGCAGTGGAAATTGCTGCCGCGTCGCTTGCGCGCAGCTGCTGCCGATGTGCTGGGTCCCTCATCGTAGACAGACTTTTCAATAGCATGTTCACGAGCTTGCTTGCGACAGGGTTTTTTCTCAATCTCGGGCACACGCCAGGCATCTAATTTGTCATCGCTAGTTGAGACTCTGCACGAATCGCCGACCGCTCCTTCGAGCTCGGTAGGCGACTTACCATCAGCCAGGAAGCTCCAGCGTATAGGCGATGGCGAACAGGCATACTCTGGCAGTTCATTGCTTAGTGCACCTTTGGAACTGTGCCGTTCTAGAGAGGAGCCCCTGGAAGGCGTAGTTGGCTCATCAAGAGCTTTGCCCTCAGCAGCAATTTGCTTAGCTCTATCAAAGATGGAGGTTAGCGAACCCAGCTGACTATTCGGCCTACTAGCATTCAATCCTCTCAAAGATATGGACGTATAGCTGGGCTGACGCTGATGCATATGATGCTGCTTGCGCATGGCTGCCGACGCGGACTTTATGGAATTATTTCTGCTCAGCGAGGAGCGCGAACCGTACAAACTGGTTGAGTCCGTGTGATAGCAATAGTCCGATGTGGTGCAGCAGGAGGAAGGCCTGCGCGAGCTGCCATACAAATCCTCGGCAAAGTACTGTGCCAGCTCAGTGCGTGAGGTGCTGCAGCAACTTTTGCGCACCATAATCTCTTGTACCTCACGATCCGCGCAGGCTGCATCCTGGCAAGCATTTATCGAGTGGCAGGACACATCAGTAACCGAACGATGTCGCCGGTTACAGCTGCTGCCAGCAGGACGCACATGCTCATGCGTGCCACGATGTGTGTGGGCACCAGGCAGGCTGCCGCTACCGCCAGCGCTGTGCTGGCGACGTCGTCGGCGATAATGATGGTGATGCTGATGCTGCGGCCCGTTGTTGGTTTGAGATGAAGCACGTGGCGCCTGGGCCGAATGCTGACTGACATGTGAGTGATGGCTGTGCGGTGAAGTGTGTCGACTATGATGTGGACTGTGGCTATGACTGTGACTATGAGTGTGCTTGCGCGGCTGCTGCGCTCCATGAGTTTGATGGCATCGTGCTGAAATAATGGCTTCACCGTAGGCGGCATTGGTGTGGCAGTGCATAGTATTGGCATTTGCGTTGGAAGCGGAGCAGGAGGTGACAGCTTCCTCTTGCTTGTTATAATGGCTGTGAGACTGCTGTTGCTGTTGATGCTGCTGTGTCTGGTGCATGGGAGTTTGTTCACATACGATGTCCTTCTCATAGCTACAATGTATGTATTCGTGTGTATATCTAGGCTGCTGCTGCGGATTTGGCTGTTGTTCGGCGGCTTCAACGTTGCCCGTTGAATGCACACTGGCAGTTTCAGGAGGTGAGGCGTTCCTCAGTCAAGGCCCGCTGTTCTGGCAGACAGGTGCTTGCTGACGAAGGTGATGGGGCGCAGAGGCAGCGTTCCGGCCCTGGTGTGTACTTCGGCCGCCGTCTAAAAATCGCTCGGATGCAGCTATATTTAGTGATTTAGTAAGCAAGAGCGTGTATAAGAGCGCAAAAGGGAAAACGGGAGGGGGGAAAAGAGAGATTGAAATCATTGTGAAGCGATTAATATCAGGCCCAATATAGTTAAGGATATTTATATGTATAAGTTGTGGTTATTTTTGTTATAAATGTTTTGTTTTTATTTTTAGTGCAGCGCGTTTTATTTAGTATTTAGTAGCAGTTAGGTTACTTCCAAGATTAGCTTACAGTGCATGCAAAAAGTACATGCCAGTAATGACGCATGCTGGTTATATATAAGTTATATTTCATGCAAAAGCTATGTTTCCAGGGTCTAAGAAAATAAAATATTACTCGTCAAGGTTTTAAAGAATTATATGATCATGATGAAAAAATGATATTAAGGGTTCTTTTTACATGATTGTAAGGCGTACGACGCATTATTGGCATTTCAGGTGTAAAGTGTTTTGATTTTTTGTATTTACGGTGATCTTAAGAGTTTCTTCAATTTAAACTCCTTATGTGTATATATATATATACTTAGCCAATTGTTTGCATTTACTTGGTCCAAAGTTTGCTTTCACTTGCGCACTAAAAAATAAAAAAAAATGATATACAATTTTAAGCATTTTTTTTTCAGTTGTATTTTTTTAATTTAGTCAGCATTCAAAGCGAACTGTCAGTAGTTCGTTGTTTTTTGTTTTTATTTTTTTTGTCGGAACTATTTATTCATAATTAGTATTGGTGCAGTAGTGTATACAATATTCAAATATGCTTGGCATTTTTGTGTAAATGTTTTTGCGGCACTTTGGCGGCCATCTTGCGTTGAGTGGCTGTATCATCATAGTCTACATAGATGGTACATATGTATTTATATATAGAGTATATAAAGTGAGTATTTGCTTGCTTTTGCTTTAGCTTTTGTTGGGTTAGTGTTCTATCTACGGCTACCTGCTGACGTACATGACATTCTGCCGTGCGCCGAGTGCCTCCGGAAACTATCGCGTCCATAATCAGACTCATCGTAGTAGCACTTGCGTGCAGGAACTGGCGTTTGTATATTTGTACCATAGTTGGTGTAGCAAGTTGTGGAGCTAACGTTTCCCAAACCGCCGCTCGCATAACTTGTTGATGTTGGACCCAAAAGATTGGTGCTATCGCTTAGCGGGTATGGACCCATGCCTTCAACCGTCAATGAAAACGAAGTCGTACCAAAGACTTTAGTTTAGATTGTGCATATTATATACGCATACATATATAATTTTTATAGTTTTTCATGCAGTTTCGCCAATTTCGGATATTTTTTGAATTTTTTTTTTTAATATTTAAATCATTGCATTTGGTTACATACAGTAGTTGTTGTTATTGTAGTTGGTATTTCATATTTTGTTTTTGTGTTATTGTTGTTGTTGGTTTGATGAAGAATTCCCATTTGATGATTTAGTAATTGTTTCCAATATTAATATTACCCAATAGAATTTGAATTAATTTGAAGTGGATTATGTTGATACAGATATATATAAAATATATATTTTTTTTTTGTAGTGTAAAATTCAACGGAATTCATAAATGCCAAAAATTATGTTGTTCGAATGAAAATAAAGAATATATATGAGAGAAATCAATTTATATTTCATTCAAATTTAATAATCAATTTTAGGAGATAGTTTAGCTTAGACATAATTTATCAACACGAATAATTTTACATATAATAACATAATATAATTAAGGTTTTCAAGACAGCTACAAGTACTAAGTTGAACAAGCAGCTAGCAAATGAAAAATATAAACGTAAATTGTAAATATGAGTGCGTCAAGGCAATTTTAAAATACATATTTGGATATTTAAAAACATATTATTTGAGGGCTTTGGTGAAAAACTCGAATTTTTTTGTTATTTATTTTTCGTAAATTTTAAACATTCATTAATGAATATTTTTTAAAAGAAACAGTGTTCTATGTATTTTTAACACTAACATCTAAGGGATTTTTAAAAAATATTTATGCAAAATAAACATTGTTTTTGCTTTATAAAATTAACAACATTATGATAGATTTTAGGGTGCATTAGGTCCTACAAAAAAAACTTTAATTTAATTTGTTCGACTTCAAAAGTGAAAAAAAAAATATTTTTTTTAATATTCTACCAAATTTATACTTTTGCGCTCATTTCTACTACGTAAGAACAACTATCTAATAGTATATAGCGTTTGCAAACATATAATAAAAATAACTACCACGATATCAAGACAATTTTATATGAATTATTTTATTAGGATGAATTGCAAAATAAAGCAAAATTTATAGACAGAAAGCGAATTTAAGAGCAACACACACAATATGACTGTATGTTAGATGTTAGTAAATATTTGTTGAATGTTTTATGTAAAAATGTGTGTAATTTATATTGAAGTCTAAAATAAAAGTGTAAATTTAAAATATTCAAAATTTTGCTAATTGCTCATAGAAGTAAAAAAAATAATGTAATGTGAGAATAATGATGCACAAATTTTGTTTATTATTTTAAGTAATTTGAACTTTGTGTTCTCTGTGGTATTCATGAAAATAGTACGTATACGTAATGTTGTAGAGTTTTAAAACAAACAGTAATTCATATGTATTGAAGTACGGAACTATTTTGCAATATGTATATGTATGTATGCTAGAAACCTGTACAATAACTGTTGTATTCGTGAGTGTATAAGTGTGTGTGTGTGTGTGTGTGTTAATTGTTTACAAGTCTATTTAGTTGGGTTTTTAGTATACGTGGCATAATTACATATGTGTTTGTTTTATCTAGCACATTTGGTCTGCATGACATTTGTTAAGTAAACGTAATAGTATTTGTTATGCAACATATATACGTTAATATTGTTTGTAATTGTAGTAGTTTGCTGTTGTTTTTGTAATTGTTGTTTTTGTACGAGCAATTTGCACAACAAATAATGAGGAAATTAAAAATAATATTTTCACAGTTAGGATTGTTTTCATTTTTTATTATACTGGGATGTTTTTTTTTTTTTTATTTAATTGCGTGCTTAGATTCTTACGTGAGTCATGTTGGGTCTTCTCCTCAGATACCATCAATGCGGCATGTTCGATGCCAGAATTCATACTTTGTGGCTCCAAGCTATTTGTGCAGTTTAGCATACTCCTGAAATTCGCACACTCTACGATTATGTTTTAAGTGTAAACGTATTTTAAATTTAATTTAATTTTCTTTATTGCAACTTATGAGCAATTTTTGAGTTACACAAACACACGGCCAGAGACCCGCGTACAGAATAAATGCTTAGGTATATGCATCGCGTTTGTGTATATATGCATGTGAGTGTAACAGTATGTTGCAACTGAGCTAGAAGGTTTTATTTTTCATTCTATGCACTAACATATATAGCTCTTACTTTGCTTGGAAGTTATTAAGCGCGGCTTTCATATGCAAAAAATCTAAACAACATGTTACAAATTAAAAATATAAAAAACAAGTTTTTATTGGCAAATTACAAATAAACAAAATAAATGATAAATATCAACACTGTTACAAATGTTAGTTTGAGCCAGGTAATCAAAGTGAATTACTTAACAATAAAGCTTCTTTAAATTTACTTCATATATTCTGTGTTTTGAAAAGCAAACAAAGATAATCTGTTCAAAATGTTTAACCCAAAACCGATGCTTAATATTTTTATTTTTAAGTTTCTTAAATTCAAGTATCAAGTATCCAAATACACAAATGGAAACCATTTTCAAATGACAAAGTGGAGTTTGTAGACCTAGTTGACTACAACAAAAATCCAGTTTAATACACACAACTTGTTGAGACAAGCTCTATCTCAGCTATTTAAGAAGATTTCTAATTTTAAAAACAAAGATATTCAATCAAAATTTGCTTTTCATTCTTTTTGAAAATTTTCAACATATTTTAGCCACAATTTGCCGAAAGCATGAAAGGGATTCGAATTTCAAATTTTCCTCCCACAAGATGGGCATCTATATTAATGGCCAGAGCGAAACATGTGCTTACTATAGGAAAAATTGGATACTGGATATCAAATTTATAAATGATTTTTTTTTTTAAATCAACAAAAATAAAAAATTTAAATAACTTTTTGCTATAAAACCAATTTTTACCATAAGGTCCTAAAAGTATGCAACAAATATACATCAAAAACTAGAATCTTTTAAAACCTCCACTATGTCACTTGAAGACTATTGGGTGATGATACATTTTGGGAAAACCATACCGGATTCCAATCGCTTAAAGATCCAAAGCACATGACACTTTACTTTTGATTTCCTTGCTGAAACTTGTTTATTAACTATTAACTTAAATAAATACAATTTTGTGCACTTATTTCTTTCAAAACAATAATAGTAAAGAAACGAGAATAAATTAAGTAAAATATATTAAGTGGTTGTGTGGGAGGGCGTTGGGCGTGGTAGAGATTTTCATTGCAATTTGGGTCGCATGGCATTGGAGTCTCGTTGCGATATTTCAATGTCTGCTGTAGAGCAACTGTCGCCGTTGCCGTTGTCCTCACTGCATGGGTAAATAATATAATAAGTGTGTGTGTGTATGTGTTTGTGTGTGTATGTATGTCAGCAGGTGTATACGAGTGTGTGTGTGTAAGTGTGAGTGCGTGCTTAGCTTTAAACTAACCAATTTGTTGAATGATGAACAATGAAAGAGAGACTGTGAGTTAAAGGGGAGCGAGAAAAACCGAGAGAACAAGAGAGGGAGTGTATTAGAGAGCAATCGAGCATGGGGGTAGAGCACAAAAGGAGCCTACGAAAAAAAGGGACGCTGCATGAAATAGAAATTGAAATTGAATTGAAATTGGATTTGTTGGTGGTTGGTTGACATGAGAGGTACAAACGCGTGATTATGAAATGGCTTTTAAATAGAGAGTATTAAAATTCATATAGAGTAATATACGTTTAGTTGTAGTATGTAGTATAAGTAATTATGTTTATATTGCTAAATATAAATTTTGTATTTAGTTAGTCAAACTGTAGCCAGTTTGATGTTTGTTTTTTAAACAATATTGTAATTTAGTATTTGCAATTGAACAAACGAACGAGTAGTACAGGCAAATTTTAAGCAGACATGCCAAAGATTATATGAAACTTTGAGCGCAACTTTTGATTGAGTTTTATTATTAATTTTGCGTTTTTTTTTAATGGTTTTTTAAATTAAATTTTATATTTTGTTTTGTTTAAAGAGTTAGGCTAATAAAGTACAGTAAACGAGCTACTTTAAAAAAGAGCGAGTTTAAAAACATTGTACATATCAATTGCATTTTATTTGTATTTTGTAGTTATATTAAATATTTAATTGAATTTTGGCTACTTTTTTCAATAAGCACCATTTTGTATGTTGTTTTTTGTTTATTTATTTTGTTTTTTTGAGCTGCGTTCTGGTACATCATGCAACTTACCCGTACAGTCTACTATCTCGAAAAGTCCTTTAAAGCGTTTTGTTGTAGTTTAGTTTAGTTTTGAGTAATACATAGAATGCATATGTTTATGGTATTATTTTCAGTTAGGCCAAATTAATGTTTAAATAAATGTGCCGCAAAAAAATTAAATTGAGAATTTTAAATAATAAAATCAGAGAGACGTTCACTTAAAAAAGTGATTAAATATTACAGATATGCAAACCGCATAATAATCTTCCAAGTAATTGAAAAGAAAGACACTGTTTTGATTTATTTACTATTACTTTTTGCTTGGTTTTGGTAAATGAAAGTTTCGTTAAGTTAAGGATAGTTTGTTTGTATATCGTCGATGTAGTTGGATTTTAGGGACTCAAATATCAAATTGTCATGAAGTGTGTGCATTTTTAGTTGAATTCTGTACATACCTGCCATTGTTATGACGGAAGAGAGCCAGTATCTCTTCAAAGGTTTTGTTTTTGGTCTCAGGAACCTTTTTATACGTGAATATCCAAAATATGGCTAAGAATACGCTAAATGGCAAGAATGTATAGTTCTCCAGTGCAGTCTATAAAAGCAAACCATACAATAAATTCAAAGGTATTCAGCAAAGTTAGTGCGCTTACCTTCATGCTTGGGAAGCCAATGCCTACTACGAAATTGGCCATCCAATTGACCAGCACAGCAATGGCCATGGCACTGGGCCTGGGGCCCTGTGAGAACAGCTCCGCTGTAATCATCCAGGGTATCGAGCCCGGTCCGACGGCAAAGAATACAACAAAACCAAGCGTGGCGACCACAGATAGATAGGACATCCAGTCAATCATTTCCTGTACATAACCAAAAAACTCCTATACAAAATGCATAGTAACGCTATTCTCGATGATTTGTAGGCTTTTTTTTTTTTGTTTTGTATTTTTTAACGAATTGTCGTTGTTCGGAAACCAAAACAAATCAAAGAGTTATTATTATAATAAAATTGGTATGTAAATTAAGTTTAAAAAACAAAGTTAGTTAAAACCCCCTTTTTTGTTGCCTACGCCACTGGCACTTGACATAACTATTTATTCACTTTTATGCATGAGTTGAGTTTCTTTTTAAATTAAGCTGTTCAACTTAGTTCAAAGTACTTTAATTACTTGACTGGCTTAATTAGTTGCATAAGTTAAGACTAAATAGTGAGCTTTGTTGCTTGCAAATTCTTGGTTCTTAAAGAGTTGAGCGGTTTCCATTTTGTTGTCATAGTTGCGATTTTCACAAAACAAACTGTCGCTTGAGTTTTTCTTTGTTCAATGTATCTGGAACCTTTTGAAAATGCTTAAAATAAGTTCAAATATGTAGTAGTAGTAAGTAGAGAAGTAGCTATAGCTTAGTACATAATTAAGTCATACAAATAGGTATTACTTTTAAATATCATAAGTAGTTTATAAAGCAGCGTGTTACAAATTACACATTTCAAAGACGACATGTGTTTAAGTATCTGTGTGGGAATTTTTTTTTTTTTTTTTTTGATTTTGGGGCACTGTATTTGTGTGTGGGTGTATGTGACTTTTGCAACTAAAGCATTAGAACGCGTGTTTTTTTTTTTGTTTGTTTGCTGTAGTACCAATTACAACTTGCTTGAAAGAAATCTCTATACAGTTTTTGCAGAGCTTGTTGGCTTTGTGTAGGATTTTGTAACTTTTGCATTTGGTGCCTTGAAACTTTCCGACTTCTAGTGAAAAGAGTTTACTGCAAACTCTTGCAATTAAAGCAAATTTTCTTGAGAGCCTGATTAAGCAGAAATTATAATTAAATAACTTAAAATATTTACGATATGTGTGCTATAAATATCTGCCAATAACTTGAGTTTTCTTTAAAATATCTTTGGGCAGCTATTTAGAGAACACATGATGTATGTTGAGGAATTTTTAAGCATATTCGTTAAAAGATTTTTGTATATGTGTGTGTGGCAAAAAGCCTGCCAAGTCGAGAATAGTTTCTAATTAGGGGTGGGATATTTGTATAAATAAGCTTTCATGCTTAAGACAAATGTAGCGCTCTTTCTTCAACACTTTAAAAAGCTCTTCAAGTGTCAGCAAGGGTTTTTTGAAAGCTTATTCATACAATAACTTAACCTAGACACAACAGCAAAATATTAAAAGAGTATAAAAGCATAGCAAAGAAACAAGCAGCTTTAATAATCAAGCAACATAACTTGTACTTATAATAGGCGAATTTTTGGGTGTTACGAGATATGATCTAACTACTACTTGCATTTTGTAATTTTTGGACAAAGTGTTTTTAGTAAAGATGGCTTTATGGAAAACTAGTGTCTGAGTGATTGTCATTTTCGATTTTCGAGATGCAGAATTTACGATATTCTTTGGTATTCAAGAAATACATATGTCTTTCATATATACTAAACGTTTTTTATTTTTAACGCAGACTTTAAGCAATCTTAAATTTAAGTAATGCTTTTTCTGGCCATCACATTTAAATAAAAGTATACATTAAAATGTATCATAAAAAAGCATTTGATAAGGACTGTAAACACCTTTTAACTTTTAGAAATTCAAAGCATTATTTAATTACGTAGATTTTTAAATTATGTGTACAATTTCTGGTAGTTAGTCGAAATTGGTTTTTGAGAAACTTATGTTCCAAATTAAAAAACGAATGACAACACCCCACCGCACCCAATTTTAGTGTGTTTTTATGCTTTTGATTTTTAATAGTTGCAAAATTAAATTTCTGCAAAAAACTAAAGTTATGCCAACCAACAGCTCGTAAAAAAAGCTATGAAAAGAATTAATATATAACTATTATATACAGGCATTAAGTCTTTTTAAAGTCCATATGTTGTTGCATGCATACATAGACAAATGATTCATATTTAGCGAGTATCTATAAATATAAGTATAGGCTATTAATAAAAATAACATATTTTGAATATATATATAGAAATACGTTACTTAAAAGCATTTGTAAAAAATAAAAATAAAAAATGGTACATTTAAAGCTTAAATAGACACAGCTATAAATTCGAGCTTATTATAAATTCAAATATATCTCGCATTAATTATTTATGCAAATACTCGAGGGACAATTGTCATGCCATTTTTCTCAGCTGCTAAGGGGCTTTGGGGCTTTTGGGGCTACGGGTTAAACACAACTTCATGCATAAAAAATGTATATCAATATTTAAATATGCATAAACATACGCAGCCAGCATAGTCAATATTTTTGGGTAATACAAATATTATATGTAACTATTACGAGTATTTCAAAAGAAAAAACCTTAGTAAAATTCACAATGCCTAAAAAAGTATACAATGCGAACGCGCTTAATTCACTAATGCGCCGCTAAATAGGCTATAAATTATATAAAATACATATACGAACATCCAAGTACTTGCCAACGATACTTTATTGTAGTCACTGAATTGAAAACGCTTGTACTTGCCTTAATTAAAAATGAAATCGTGATGAATATGGAGAATATAAACATGCCACCCAGGCCATATAAATGCAACGTGCGACGTCCAGTGCGATCCATTAGTGGTATGGACACTAGAGTCATAACAACCTGTGGATTGTAAACATAAATTGATGATGAGGTTTAAATGTATGAGTTTGGGCGGATAAGTTTGATACCATAATGGCGCCTATGCCTATCGTTGCGAATTTGGCGCTCTCCTCTGTCAGCCCGGAGCTCATGAACAGCGACGTGGAGTAGTAGAAGACGGCATTGATGCCGCTAAACTGCTGGCTCAGCTGCATCACAATACCAATAATCAGTGGCGGACGCAACGTGGGAGAGCATATAAGCTCCATGGTCGATATATGGCTCTCAGCCTGTTGTGCACGCTCCTCGGCGCGCATCTCTTCAATATCTTCCTCAACAGAGCCGGAGGCGCGCAGGCGACGCAGTGCTACAAATATTGTAAAAAAGCGAAATTATAATTAAAGGACCTTAAAATTTTTTACAAAAAAAAACAAATCATTTTTCTAGCACGATTGGATTTAGTGTAGAATGTTTTTATGGTAAAACTTACCTTTGCGCGCCTCCTCCTCCCATTGTTTAGTTATGAGCAAATATCTGGGCGATTCTGGACACACAGGCAGTAGTATTAATTGTAATATTGCTGGACATATGGCCAGGCCCAGTAATATGGGCCAGCCGTCATTAGTGCCTAAGATTTGTTCAATACCCAGCACCTGGGATAACAATAAACCTACAGTCACAGCCAATTGATTAACAGTACCTAAGCCACCGCGTAGATTAAGTGGCGCTATTTCGGAGATGTACATTGGCACCAATGATGTATTGAGACCTGCATTAAAATATTTCATTAAAATATATATATTTGAACGAATTACTATTTAGACTTACCGCAATTAACACCAATTATAAATCGCCCAAGGAATAACATTTCATAGGAATGACTAACTTTGGTAAAACCCATCAAACATGCACCTGATATGCCAAGCACGTTGTTTAGCAATAGGCCTCCTTTTCTGTTGGTTAAAACAAATAAAAAGCTTGTCAGTATGTTTATGATTTTCCAGAGTCGCATTGTATTAAATGCCCAATGACCTTGATCAGTCGTGTGGAGATTAAAGTTGTTTTGCTATTAAAATGTGCTAGATGCAAATCTTAGTGATGTGATCTTAAAAAAAACCTTGATCCAGGTAATCAAACTACATACGAAAGAGTTGTTAAATTGTAAGCGAATACAAATTCAATATTAATATATTTCATTTCCTTCGCCCATAGCCTTCCACTGCCATTAAATCCATTGCACGTGATGGTATCAACAACTTGAGCTGCTTTGGGCCACCATATTAGGACACCTAAATAACAAACTGGCGAAACAAACGCTTTGTTTATCCAGCGCATAATTTGTGGTTTTGCCCAAAAGGCTGCAGCTGGCCCAGATGGGCGTTAACGGTTTTCTGGTGCATCATTTTACACAGCTAAAGTTCCAAATCAGACTTGACCCCATTGAATACTCAATAATGAAATTCCGTTTTTAATTCCCAAACCGTACACCGAATGACCGAAAACAATTTATCTTTGAAGTTTTACGCACCTGCCAAAGCGATTGGCCATCCAGCCGCCACTGAAACCGCCAAGCATGCCTCCAATGGCAAATATTGATACTGCCACCGAGTACAGCTGCTGTATGAACTCCTCGCTAATGTCCTCGCCATAGCGATCTTTATATACATCCTTCATAAAGTTCTCAATATTCTTTTCGGGCGCATTTATGACTCCAGTATTGTAGCCAAATTGCAGCATGCCCAGCACCGCCGAGAATATGGAGTAGGTAAGAAAGAAGGTCAGACCCTGTAAGTAGTTCAATAAAGTATAAGTGGAGCACCGTTGTCTTTGGGGGGTTTGGGAGGGGTTAGGGGCAGGTTGGTGGGCTGGCTTGTGCGGGTTTCAAACGCTTTGCGAACGAGTGTGCTAATAAATACAAAATTATTAAGCTATATATTAAATTCATTATATCGTTGCATATTTTAGGGATTCAGGCCAATATTTTAGTTCGAATTTTCTTTAAAGCTAATTGAACTCATTTGTAACGAGATGAGAACCAAAAAGTGTTGATGTGCGTTTTGTGGGGTAGGTTATGTCAAATAATAAAACAAAAATAAAAATATATATTTTTTTTGTAACTATATAATTTATTATCAATTTATTTACAAATATTTAAAATTATAAAATTAACAATAATTTAAATGTGTTGATGACAAAGCCGTCTGTGTTTGTAAGGGTGTTGAAAGTGTGCTTATGACCGACTACAGATTTCTCTACTCAGAGCAAGAAATAAACACATGAGCACACTTTCATTGTGGTTGTTGTCGTTTCGGTGGACAGTGTTGGTTTTGTACATGAGTATAAATGAAATTCAAGTATTTAATTACACAACATGGCAAATAATTTAAGCTACAAACTTGTTCTAAAAGTCTTAGCTTCCGTCTGTGCGTGTGCTCCTCCAGTCTGTCGACATATTCGCGTAGTTCTTCGATTTCTTCCTTCACCTGCTGCACAGTGTCCAGCTCATGCTTGATGGCCACCATGTCGCGCTTTACCTGAAGATACGAAATAATATAAAGAAACAACCGCAATGGTAGTTTAAAAACGGCAGTGCCGATGGGTTGGGGTGCATTTAATATTTAAGGAAAAGAGGGATAGGGTACAACGGACTAATGACGAGATTTTAAACGTCTATTTTTTCAAAATTATCCTATTTGAAAATATAAAGTTAATGGACTTGCAGTCCCTGGCCATATTATTATAACTAAGCAAACTTACTTCTTAGAAACGAAAAAAATTACCATTCTTGAATCGGCAAGAAATTCAACAAGCGTGTATCCTGTGGACAATGTTCGGTCTGAATGAAATCTGAGGTTTTTATACACAATCCAACAGCTGATTCTTGTTGCTCACGTGGTTGGTCGTGCATTTTTGCCTTTATGCATCGTTGTTAGGTCAGTTCATGGCGTTACTCGGGCATTCTTGCCTTTAGGCATCTCGAAGCTTTATTACACACTATGTGAACTAAATAAATATAATAATATGGCCAGGGACTGTAATTTCAAATTAGCTACTTGCTTACAATGTTTGATTTACCCGACTCTAGACTGCATTCTTTATGGCATGGACTTGCACTTGGATCAAGTTGCTGTGATCCGAATGTTTAAAAGTTTATTCTTAAGTCTAGAGAATTTAGTGAAGAAGGAGCTCAAATGTCCTAGTTGTACAAGATGGTAGGCTAAACTTATATGAACTCATAGTTTTTATTTATTTTATTTTTATTTTATCACAAGTACGGACGACTACTAAATAAATCATAAATTTCAAAAAACTTTCAAAGCTCAAAAAATTACTTATAATTAATCAAAACACAAAAAATACACATATTACAGATAGAGTTCAAGATATCGTACCTCTGAGACTTCACTCTGACAACTCTCTACGGATTTAGTCAGCTCTTGTAGCTGTGTCCGTATCTCACATAGGGCTACTGTCGTCTCCAAGTGTCGATCGCCTCGCTGAAGCTCATCGAGTTTCGCTGATAAATTCATGCTCATCACGCTAACTTGCTTTTGCAAACTATTTGTGGGCGTGGCAGATTGGTACATACACACGTTTAATGCATATAATTCAATTCAATCCAATTGCGTGACGTCACGTTCCAGTTTCAAGTGGCACAGTAAAAGTTTTCAATGTAAAATTGCGGTTACAAAGAAGAAATTCGCCAAGATGTATGCCATGAAAAATGCATGTTGTAGTTGCAGTTGTAGTTGTTGATGATGTCGTTTGTGTTTTGGTTTGGTTTACGTTTTTGGTTGTTCGTGTTACAGTCAAAGAAAGTATTAAGAAAAAATGCATTTTAGTTGTAGTTGCTGCAAATGCCATTTGGCTTTTATACAATTTTACATTTACGATGCATGTCAGTATGTAATAGAGTATGTAGTTGATATGTAAGCTGTTATTTAGCTTAGCAGGATAATGCAATATATATTTATGATACAGGCGAGAGGCAGAGGAAAAGAGAGAGCGAGAGCGAGAGAGAGTGAAAAAATCCAAGCAAGAAAGAGAGCAAAAATAAAACATACACAAAACAAAACGAAATTATTTATGACTGCGTGCATTAAAATTTACTGAGCTATGCAATTATTGAAGAATGAAGCAACATAAATTTTATGGTTACAACTTAAACTGAAACACGCACACACACACACGCATACAATAACAGATACACGAAAAAAAACCAAATATAATATACTACAGGCAGCAGTTGTCCATGTTGCCAAAGGATTTGTGCGGCAAGCCAAGCAACAATAACGAAAGGAAGCAGCAGGGGCAACACAACCACAACAACACAAGAACAAGAAATGAAGAATAAAAGGCAAAGTACTAAGTACATAAAAAGTAACTTAAAGTAAATTGTTGGGATTCTTGCCTTTTTATAGTACCATGCGAAACGGAAACGCAAATAAAAATTGCAGTTTGCGGTTTGCCGTCGACAAAGATGCCAGCCACTAAGGCGATAAGGAGGAATATAACGACAAGAAGCAGAAACGTTGCCAACATATACCGAGTGTATTGCTTAAAGTTGCGTATACGCCGCGTTAAAGCTTGTCAAATGCATAAAATTTACATTTTCATTAACGACAGCGCGCGCACACACATACACGCATTCATACACACACATATCCAGATACACAAAAAACAAATAACGGATGTGTGCCGGGTGTTTGCATTACGCCGAAGGGCGCGCCTATGCCCATTGCCCATAGTCTATCTATAGCTCGCATCTAGCTCAACATGCTTGAATATAACATATACTGTATGTATATATATAAACAATATATGTACATATAGGAATGTGAATTTTACAGGCATAGGGTATATATGTTTGGGCATAGAGAAAGAAGGTGGGCATGGTACACATGATATGCCAATGTCGTGTGCCTGAAATTGAGAAGTGCTTTTTGTTGCCAATGCAAACAAAATGCGCGCAAGCAGCGCCTAAATCAAATAGCAACAGAAACAGTAACTGAAACACAGATATGGCAACAAACAGAGAGAGGAGATACAAGGGGAATGACAATGGCAAACAAGCAACGAACAAAAGTTATAGTTATAGACGTCATGCCCACACTCCAAATATATCACACATTGGGCGCCACTCTATACTATGTGTACTATATGTTCCGATAACATTGTATATGCATAAACACAAATATATGTACATATATATCAATTGTGCACTGAAACAAAATCTAATCTATAAGCCTACAAGTTCCAACATTATTAAATCCAGTTCAAAATTTAAAAGTTTAAAATATATATTATATAAATAAATATTGCATTTGGAGTTATCTCCTATAATATAAAGAAATATTTTTCAACCGTCCAACATTTATTTTGAAGTGATTGCTATTTTTTTCTTGCTCCCTCTGTTGTCTCATTTTGGAACATTGTGTGCTTGCTATTATTTTTTCTTGTTTCCTCTCGTAGACATTAATTTGGTCCATCTAGATTACGATAAAATAAATTTGTACTGATTGATGCGTATTATCCTTAAGCAGCTCTGATAACTTTGTATAGTTATACATTTTCTTATTATGAAATACTACACGAAAATTATTAAGAATGGATAAAAACTTTGAAAGATACATTTAGAGAAGTAACTAATAATATTCCGGTACCTCCCTTATGAAATCTAATAAAATTGTACTAGACTCATAACAAAATAATGTTGATGACAAACTAATGGTTAACGATTTCTCATATGTACCTTAGCGATCTTTTTGCAGTACAGCTGATTGTTTTCAAAAATAATAAGGAAGAAACTCTTGAAATTTTTAAAGAAAATAAAGCTTATATATAACTACAAAAAACCTAACTGAAACAAATTTCAAATAAAGATTACCCACCTTATGTCACTCCCACCATCTTAACCTTAGTCTTATGCAGTAAATACCAATTAACTTGCCGGTAATCCTTAATTTATTTGAAATGAAGAAGTTCTCAGATATTGTAAAATCAATTGAAAATTTAAATTAAATTTTTTGTTTAATTTCATTCGAATTGAATTTTTCAGATATTGTTTTATTTTTCAGTGTAACTCCCAAAATGCAGCATACAATGCGCATACGACACGTGGGACGCTGCATGCAACCGCATGCCTTGCACTTGAGTTTGGTGAGCATTATGTTAATGCGCCTATGCACACGCAGAGATATTGTTAGAGAATGGATGAAGAGAGAGTGAGAGAGCGAGGGGACCTTTAAGGGAAGGGCGTACGAGATATGCAACACAGTTATTTGTAACATGTTGTTATTGTTATTGTTTTGCATTTCACGGACATTGTTGTGCCGAGCATAAAAGGATTATTTTATGCAAGCATCAACAGCAGTGCGCGGAGAGCGGGTGCCAAGAGTTAAGGGAAACGAGAGCGAGCCAAAGCATCCTGTGCAAGTTATTGTTCTCAATGAAAACAATGATATGTTTTGTATGCGCGTATTGGTATGCCTGTATGTGTGTGTGTGTGTGCGTGTATGCATACATGCATGTGTGTACTCCCAACTTTGTATGTGCGTCTGTCAGCCGCAGGAATTTTTGGTTTTGTGTAACGGATTTGTATACGTGAGCATTTAATAAATTTTCTGCCAATTTCTGTGCGCATAGAGACTCTCTCACACAGACATATGCATACATATTCATAGGCATGTTTGTATGCATGGACAAATATAAAGATAGAGACAGCCGCTGCCTTTAGCGTTCATTTAATTTTGAGTAAGTGGCTCCCGCTGAGCCTTTACAAACTCTGCGTGCACACACAGAAACAATATACAATACATATGCATATCTTTTAATTATACATATAACTACAGTAGACACTCACAAACTCAAGAGCAATAGCTTAGAATTCCTTTTTCCATTGCAATTTGCCTAATTTGCAATAAAGAATGTTACGTGGCTTTAGCTTTATTCTAGCAAAAATTGTGGGATAAATTTAGTAAAATTTTCACTTAATTCATTTTAATTAAAAATTAATGTCTATAGGTATACTTTGTATTATCAACCAATATTGCAATTTATATATTGAAAAATTAGCTCAAGGCCTCTAGCAGACCAATTTAATTATTTTTCTAAGTATCATATAAATTAGTTTTTAAAGCAGTTTATAAAGTTCAAATTATTTTCAAAAAATAAAAAAATAAACTAGCAAGAATCGTGCTAGAAATAAGCTAGTTAGAACATACGCTAGTCAGCTTCGTTTCAAGCTGTCACCGTGCTATATCATATTTGTTTATATTAATGAAAAATAATTTTTAATTAATTTTCCAAAAGTTTATTTTTTAGCTTAAAATTTAACTCAATTATATTTTCTTTGACGATATTTTGGGATTGAAATATAGTTATACTGTAGTAGTTAGAGCTCAATCAGATTTTTTTGCAAACAAATTTTGAATCCAACAGATAGAAGGTTGCTTTAAACCCATTTTAGCAAAAAAGTATTTCTTCAATAAATCTTTAAAATCAAAAAGAGCATTGGATATATGTGGGTGCATGCCATAAAAACATTTTATGGTAGGGTCTTTTTTTTTGACTTATGTTAAGCATCAAATTCAAGATATTTCAAAAAGTCGAATACAGCAAGTAACAAACTGAGTTCAAAAACAGTTTAAAAACTGCTTAAAAATCTTAATTTAAAATTTAAGCCCAACAAAGCAATCCCCAAAACTGCTTGATATTTCAAGTTTATGAAACGTTGGATTCAAACCAATGAGTGTCTACTATATTTTACTGTATACATAGTTGTATGCTTTTGGGTTTAGTCCTTTTTAGGCATCAGATATCAAAGTGCAAAAGTCACACTGGATGCTTTGGCAGGCAAGACAATGGAGCTATACAAGGATTTTGATTTAATTGAGAATGCACATTCACACAAATACACAAACACATATGTACACAATATTTTCAAAACTTGATGCAAATTAAAACAGTAAGGCAAAAGTTTAAGTATTACAAGTTATATATCGATCAAAATATATAAGGTAGTATTAAAATATTATGTTTCAGTAAAGTTTCAGTTTGTTAATGAAACCAATTGGCATATAGGACATTCACCAAACATTTTGCAGCTGAAATCTGTAATCTGCAATTTGCAATTTTCAAAGTTATTTTTGCTTACAATTTGATATAAAATAAAGTATTTTATATTTATTATGGTTCTTGTTATAGTTTTTGTTATTTTTGTGATTGCATGTGTAATTTAATGGTCTTTTGCATCATATGAAAATCGCCAGCAGTGCTCTATACGCATAACATATAAATATGAAAATCAATTTAGCGTTATTTGTGGTCACGTGAAATCAATATATATTATTTTTTTTTTTTGATAATAATATTTTATAATTCTCATTTTTTTTTTTTGATTTGAACTTTAGTTTTTGTTACGGCTGCTTGATTTAAAATTTATGCATTTATAAATTTTCATTGATTTATATATTTTAATAATTGAACAAAAACAAGCTTAAATTGACAAATTGTAGTTTTATTTTCTGTCTGTCTGAAGCGTTACATTCAATGAAGTGCAGCGCAAAAAAAAACAAAAATAAAGAAAACCTAATTTAATTAAGTAAAATTTTTCAAAAATGTTTTTTATTGTTGGTTTTGTAGAAAATTTTGGTGAAGAGACCGCTACGCCAATTAGTTTGGATTTAGTTTGGTAGAAAGTAGTATGTTGTTGAAAAATAAATTCAAAAATTGTATATAAAAAAGCTTTGTTCACAAAGGCCTTTAAGTCAGCTGAAATTTGGCAAATTTTTTGTTTCTTTTGTGCTTCAAAATAAAATGCGATTTTAAATTTGCCTCAGTCTTATCTAAGCTGACTTCTAAAGTATTGTGTACAGAGCTTAAAAAAAAATAAAATTTATGCTTAACAAATTCAATTTAGTTTGTTTGAAAATATTGTGTGAGACATATGAAGTATATTGATGGGTTTGACAACTAGATTACGTATACGTAATATGGCACGCTATATGAGGGATTAGGGCGATTGTGACATGGGGCTGTTATATGAAACGATATAGACTACGGCAAGCGTATGGGAGTTTTTCAGTGGGCGTGATCATTCATATAAAAACACATACATACACTGAGACACACTTTTCGATACTAATTATATGACTGCTTGATTGACATGCAGGAGTGAAAGCTTAGCAGCTCCTAGTTAAGTATATTTAGTGTGCATGTGTGAGTTTGATGGTATTGCACTTGTATTGTGTGTACATTGTCACAGCAGTTTTCTTTCAGTGTCACTGTGTGTGTTCAAGTGTATACATGCAGCGGCTTAATGACACTTGAACACTTTTTGGCCATTTAGCACACAAGTCGTTCGGTTATGTTAGCGCATATGTGTTTGTGCGTTTGCGCGTGTGTGTGTGTGTGTGTGTGTGTATTTGATTGTTGTGGCTGCTGTCAAGCACTTTGGCATAACTATGATTGCACACTATCATAAATACTGACCACAGCTGAACGACTAACACTCATTGAATGCATTAATGAAAGAGAAAGGTTGATGATGATGACGATGACGATGATTTGTCTGGCTTGTCATCAATAAAACCCTCAATTACGATTCATCGAACATTTTAAAATTAAATTGATTTAGGCATTTAATGGTTGGCATTATAATTAATATTTTAATGAACATACATGCAATTAAGTGGCATTTTTGGTTGTCTAGACGAGGGGCTTGGACAGTAGTGCTTCTAAGTGTAACATAATTTATAAATCAAATTGACATATATCAAGCTCATGGGTTAATTGGCTAGTTGAGTGCAAAGAGTAAATGTTACATAGTAATGTCAGTAGTAGAAATGTTAAGAGAAAATGGTAGTAGCAATAGTGTATATAGTAGAAAATTTGTAGCATGTATTAGTAATTTAAGTATATGTAGGTTATGAAATTGCATACTCGTTAAGTGGTGTGAATACCAAACCACTTTGTGTGTGGCTTTTTCGGGTTGTGGTTGTTGTCAAAGTTGTTGTTGTTGTAGTTGTTGTTGTTGCATTACAGTTGAGGATTTGTTTGGTAGGAATGACAAGAACATTTACAACATAAGCGAATTATGCATTTAAAATTTAAACACATACATACTTAAAAACATATATATATAAATGTACATATACATAAGCACATGTACTTACTTAAAATGTAAATGACTTTAATGCTTGATTGAAAAGTTAATGAATATGATTGTTGACAGCATTAAAGATGACAGCCAATAAAGTATGTATGTTTTAAAAAAATATTATTTACTTTATATGTCTGTGCATTAAATATTTAGTTTAATAAACACAGTGAGCATAAATTTGTTTATATGCACTTATTTACTTATTTTGTTTGCAAAGCGTGACAAAATAACAAAGCATTGCAGTTATATATTCAGATAACAAGTATTAATTAAGAATTTTAATTAAAATCCCATAAATTCAAATAATAAACAATAAATTTTAAAACATACAGCATATAATAAACACTAATTTCATATTATTTATTACAATTAAATGGCAAAATAATGAGAGTGAGAGAAAGAGCTTTGCAATATGTTTTTCATCTTAAATTCAATCAAAACAAAATTATATAGCTGTACATGGGGCGTATGCGCAATGTTGGTGTTGTTAATTATAAACATTATTAATTGTTATTGATGTAAATGTATAATAAAAGTTGATGAATAGAATGAATGATCTTTTTATGTAGCATATGTACCTGGGAGGCATTGTGCCCATCATTTTGTTGACTTTTTATTTGTACAATTTCCGCAGTTTTTTTTATTGTTTTACTATTTTGATAGCGTATATATATATATTGATATATATTTATGAACAAATGTTTTAACGTATTTAATTTATTTTTGCTTGCAGTTAATTTTGCTTGCTTTATGTTTTAATTATTATTACTTTAAAAGTTTGGTTTGTAAGGTTTTCAGTTTGGTGAATGTCGTATGTGCCCTTCGTAGGAAAAGTTCTCTTAACGTTTCTGTTTTATATGTTTTTTTTTTTTTTTTTTTGCGGGCACAACAAAAGAAACAACACAACACAAATGCCCTCAATGAATAATTGACATTTTAAGGACACGCGAGGAAACACGAGGACACACACATTTAAATTAACATAACTTGCGCTTATCTGTGTGGGAATAGAATGATAAAAGAAAATTTACCATAAATAGCATATGAATAACGTATGTATTTTAAAGGGTTAAAAAGAGTCTAGTTTATATTGCTTTAAAATTAAAAATGGTTTAGTTAGACTTAAAAATAAATTTATTACAAAAAATTGTTTGTATAATAAAATGTACAAATTAATGGCTTTAATTTGTATATGAGTGTAATGGTTTTAATTAAATACAAATATTTAGTTTGTAAATAAAAATAATTCCTTTGGCTTTTACTTACATAAATGCTAGTATTTATTGTTTCGAACCTATTATCTGTTGTTAGTGTCTGTGCATGCAAATTTATGAAGCTTAAATGAACATCAAACCGAAAAAGTGTTGCATACTTTTGTGCGCAAAACTCAAATCATAAATTGATGGAAGAATTTTATTGTTTTTTTTTTACATACTCGAGCAGCAATTGGCGCAATGTGGCCTCATCCTCGCCATGGCATCTTAATCTAGATTCCCGATCACGATCATCACGACTCGTATGACGCTGACGTTTTGGTGCATAACTGAAGGAGTGACGATAGAAACGGCCGTTGTTTATGTTACCACCGTGATTGTAGGCGTCTGTATGACGGTAATTCAAATAAATATATATTTTCATATTAGTTTTTAAACTTTGTTTATGCGAAGCGCTAAAATCGTTAATGTTTCAAAGAAAATTGTTTACCACAACTACTAATAACTGCCCTGCTCAAAGTTTAATAAGAAAAGTTTTCTTTTCAGTACTAATCATATTAACATTTTAAAAATTCCAGGATGATCTTTCCGCAACAATTATCTAGAAATTTTATTATAATAAGTAAGTGCAAAACCGAATATATTTTCAGTAGCTACGAAATTGATTTTAATTTGAGAGAAATAATAATATGTTATAGCATAGTTTGAAATTTGATTGAAAGCCCTGGAAATTTGTATAGCTCATTCATTCGAAGACATTTTTTTTCTAATTTTTCTAAATTTTTGGATTTTTTATCTATTATTTGTGGCTTCCTAACAATGTCAAGCTAAAAATTCAGCAAACTAGTACAAGCGGAGAAATAATTGAATCTGTTAGATAAATTTTTTGGATAAAACTGTGCAACAGCCAATCTAGTCAAAAGGATGACTCCAAAACTGGGATAGCAGTAGGTGGGTACAGTAAGCCCTAAAGAAAGTGTTTGTTCTGTGGCCAATTATGTTATTGTTTTTTTTTTGTGCTTTTTTAGGTGTGTTTATCTGATCTTTCTTTATCTTATGTATGTGTTATCCAATATTGATAAAAAAAAGATGTTGTTAGAAAGAGCATTAAATAACCATTAAACTAATTTATGTGTATAATTTGTAGTTGTTTTACATAAAAGTTTAAGTTTATTTAATTATCTTTCCAACGATATTCTAGATATTAGCACTATAAGATAAGACAAAAATATACGAATACTTAAGAAAAAGTTTTAAAACGAACGAAAAACTAAGTTTGATCTGGAAACGCAACATTTTTTCACATATTTACTCATATCACAACTTGATATCCTGTTTGCATGAATATTTATTCAAATTGTTGCAGAGTCTAATCTTAAAAAATACAAAAAAAAAATAAATATTTTTAAATGCCACGACTCCTTCTACATCTTTTCAACAGCTTTAGTCAAACAGTTCTAAGAATAGGATTGATTTTTTCTTTATACATAAAGCTTTCACATAAACGTAGTTATAATATATATGTATACGTATATTATATTACTCACCTTCGGGTCGCAAACGTACGGGCGGTGAGGTCAGCTTGAGTTGTGTAGACGTTGTTGAGGGCGGAGTCTTACGTCGACCACCAAAAACATAATCGTAAGAATCTTCGCTCAGATTGGACACTGCATACACATTATAACATTTTAAATTTTTTTTATATACTTTAAGGCTGGTTATTTGTAAAAATGATACTTTGAAAAAAAAAGCATCAAATTAAGGCAACAGCAGTAAATAACAAAATACGAACAAAACGTCAAAATTAACTTAAAGAAATACGTTTAAAGGCTTTGTACTGTTATATGTGTAACTCAACGAAGTACATACTATAATATATGCATCGTTATATACTCACTCTATAAACGAAATAAAGTTGTTTTTTTATTTTTGATTTTAAAGTTTTGTATGTAAAAATGTTTTTGGTTTTTTTTTTTTTTTGTAAATTTCATATATTGCACCAAGAAGAAAAAGTAGAAGAAGAGCACAAAATTTATTGTATTATAGTTTGTTAGCAACTTTTCGACAATGAAAAGCATTAAATGTGAAGGAAATATCTGGCATTTTTAACGTTTACACAAAAAAGATGCATTAAGCAGCTCCAAGTGGAAATGTTTTTTTGTTTTTCATTATTTAAGTAAAAATTTTCATAAACAGCAAGAAAAAGAGAGCACAGCTACTAAACTTGCAAAAACTTGTTGGAAACATTGGAAAAAAACAAATATGATTTATTTTTTTTTTTTTTTTAAGTATTCAAAAAGTTGTAATACAAAGACAAGCAGAGCGACATTTAATTAATGAACGAATGTTTGACTGATTGGTTTTTTGTCTTTCTAAGGGTTTGAGTTGATTGATTGATTGATTGATTGATTGATAGATTGGCGGATTGGCTGATTGACTGCGTACGCAGCATGAAACTGTTGTTGAGTACGGGAAAGGTGGTGAAAATTGTAAATACAGGTGAGCAGGTGAGCTGGTGACTAGTGAAAATGACAGTGACATTTAAATACTACACAAAAGTTTTTGTTGGTCAAATTTTTATGCACTGATTGAATGCTTTGTAGTTGAGTGTAGTTAAGTGCAAATCCATGTATTAAATGCTATGTAGTACTGTGTAGTGCTTTTAATATGGCTGGTTCGATGTCCAGGTGTATCTGCGTGTGTTTTTTTGGTTATGCAGAAAATAAACAAAATCAAATACATAGTAGAACGGCAATTATTTAGCAAGCAAATAAAAAAATCAATCTATATACAGCAATTTAAGCTGCATACCAACGCAATTGTAGGGAAAACCACTTGAAACATAAAAATTTATTGCAGCTGCGGAACAAATCTATTCAAAACAAAAAACAAAACGATTCAAAGGAATCTAAAAAAAAATGAATCTGACGATTTTACCGTCAGAAAAAAAAAACAAAGAATTTCAAATGCAAGCAAATAAAAGCACAACTACAACAATAAGAATACGATTCACAATAAAAATCAACATTATAACATCAACTATTGTAAAAAAATGCAGAGAAAAAATCAGTTTTAATTTAGATTTGCACCTGGAAATACGCTCAATGGCTGAAGCACTTGAGTGGAACGCAATGGCGGTGGTAGCGGTGGCAACTGTCCAAACGGATCTTGTTCGTTTGAAATGGAAGACGTTGGCGGTGAGATCATCGATATATCACCAAAAGTCGCCATTTCATTATTGTGGCCAGCTGAAAGCAAAATATATGTATACAGATAAAGTTTCTAATAAAGTTTTGATGCATACAAAAAGGTTTTGCACAATTCCTTGCTGACTTCAAAGAAATGCAATTCAACAGAAAGGATTTTCGCCGATACGCTTCAACTAATGTGCAACGGCGTAAATTCACACACACATACACACATTAACTGTAAAGACCGTCTTTCATTTTGGATGTACGTGACGCCATGATGAGCAAGTAAGCTGTATCAAGTTGGCAATAGACTGTTTACACTAGTAGAATATTGCCAACATTTAGAGAATAAACGAGGGCCGTACTAGAATTAGCCGACCTAACATACAAGGGTTGGTAAACGTTCGAAAAAAAAAAAAATATTAAAAAGGGTAAGTGCCATATTTCGAAAGCTCAAGTTCAAGTTTGATGTTATTACAATGTCTAGTTTGTTTTGGCCGCATAGGATGGGTCACTTGTTAATTTGTTTGTTTATTGCATTTTATTCGTATATTTTGCAACAAAATTTTGTAAATATATCAAATACAAGTTTGAAATTACTCATTTATGTATAAAAAATAATAAAGCCCAACTGGCCGGCTTTATAGTCCCGTATGCGCATGTCGTAGTTTTTGATCTGGTTGTTAACTCTTGCAGACGATAGCGCGTCGACTGGCCTCAGCAATGTTTTATTCAAAGAACGACAATTTTCATAGTTCACCTGTACCACTTTTACTCGTTGTTCAATTGTTAAACGATCCATCACTAAAATTGAGTAGTTTGGAATTGAGTATGTGGAAGAGCAACCACTTTGGACGGGTATGTTCTGAATTATGAGTATTTAACAACCAAAACAACAGGTGGCCTACCCTATACTAGATAACGCTCACTGCCATTGTCAACATGAAAAAACTTGGTCATCGTTATGTTGTACAGTACTTTCATTTGAGAGGTCATAGCCAACCAATATTAAAGGCGAGCTTTTTTCTACTCTGGGGGATTCTGCCTATTCACCAAATTTAGCTGCCTCTGAAAAATGGCTCGGTACTAAAAGATTTCGCAAAAATTAAGAGATGGAGTTAATGCTAATTTTGAGGAGCTTTATGGCTTATATTATAAAAATTATATCCAAGGTATCGAACATCGCTGGAAAAAGTGTTTCAACCCAAAAGAAAACTACGTTGAGAAATAAAAAAATACAAATCTTACTTTTTTGTGTTTGGTTGTACATTTTTATGGAATATTTTTAGAAAGCGTGGCTCAACATTTTTAAAATTAATGTAAAAACGTAACGAGTAAAACGCCAAATCAAATGAAATTGCTCTGGACGACAAAAGCAATCGATTAAGCCAAGTTCATTTATCCGGCTCACTTGTTTCTCGAATTGCATGAAATTTTTTCACAAGATCTAGTTACTCAATTACGTTCACCTTCTGCTTCACAGCGCTTATGCAGTTTTAAAGTATTTTATTTCAATTAAATTTCAACTTTTCAACTCTTAAAAAGATCTGTGCCATAGGATTACCAAAAAGAAAACAAAAAAGTATAGTTGCACAAACATATTTAGCATTATATGCTTTAAATTGGGCTGTAGCAGTTTAAGCAGAAATTCAAAGTAAGAAAAAAAAATGTGTCTGAGTAATCTGAAGTCGAGGCACATGTTTTTTTTATATTTCGTCGTGCTGAATCCGGATACACTAACAAAATTGGGCCAATGGGTCTTGGTATTATTCTTACTTCAAAAGACACCACAAAATGAGGTATTTTGAAGATTATCTTAGAAACCCGACGTGCTGGTGTCGTTTTATATAATTCAGTTTCAGCGAGACCAAAACTAGATAAAAAATATCGTTGGGGCCTCTCAATCCGGATGCAAGGTTGAAAAAACCCCAGCACGTCATGATTCTGCATAGGTATTTTGGAGGGTATCATCATCATCATTTCCTTTCTCCCACTGGAGCATAGGGCCTCAATAAAGCATTTCCATCTGGTCCGGTTGTTAGCTAGCATCTTTATTTCGTTTCACGATTTACCACATTCGTCGATTTCTTTTTGTAGGCTTCTTCTCCACGTATTCTTAGGTCGACCCCTCTTGCGGCTGCTTTGGGGATTCCAAACAATGGCTTGTCGACAAACTTCTGTAGCTTCTTTACGCAAGGTGTGGCCTAGCCACCGCCATTTTCGTAATTTAATCGATTTTGCCATTGGCTGTAAGTTACATTTTGTATAAAGATCATCATTAAGAATACGGCATCTGTTTACAAAGCTCTGAATTTTTTCAGATAGTTGGTCAGTTACAAGCCAAGTTTCGCATCCGTACAGCAGTACCGAAATGACATTAGATTTAAATAGCTTCATTTTTGTTCGGAAGGATATTTGATTTGAACTCCAGACTTGTCGAAGCTGTGAGTACGCGCCGGAGAGTATACTTATACCTAAATATATTTGAAGGATGAACCTTATAAAATATTTTTTCTTAAGCACCCCCAAAATTTTAATGATCATTATCTTAAGCTTATTCTACGCAGATTTACAGATAGAATGGAAATTTAAGCTAGACTGCACATAATAAACGTCTCAGCTTTTCAAGGTGGGCTTCACCAACTTAATAGGTGTCAACAAGAACTTTGCAGTGTAAACAGTCTATGATAAGCAAAAAGCTGGCTAAGGTATAAACCTGCATGTTTTTATGCTAGCTGTTAGGGAGCAGAGGAGTAACAACAAGAAACTAGAGGTAGCATCTTGGGCACATAAATTTCCTGCCAAGTCCAGGCAAAGCGCACCAACGCATGCATGAATGCATAAGCAAAGCTTTCACGCCAACGCCAAAAGAAAAACAGACCACAGAACATACTATACGCACACGGACGTATTTGGATGTGTATGTGACGTTTTGTTAAGGGCCGGAGTGTCACTACCGCTTGGCTTAGTAGCATGCCATGCCCGGTTTTGGCTCCTTTCGTGCTTTTGCATAAAATAGATTTCCATTTTGATTTGTTCGAAGAGAGTAGTCGTAGGAAAAAAATGGAATATACAAAAAATTTGCAAGTATTTCTTAACACATGGATAACTCACACTCTTCGAACAAAGTTAAAGCACACACGTTTCAGGCTTAAAAAATGCCACAGTGGCTGCGATAAATGTGGCTCATACCCGTTGTTGTTGTAGGTGTTTTTGTTGCGGCGGCTTGGCCAGGGGCAGCTTATAGCAACAACGACAACAACAACAGCATCAACCGCAACAACAACGATGAGTTGTAGGGTAGTAGGGGATACGGAAAACTGCTGGGTTTACCACGTGCAAGTTTGCCTACGGTTCGGTATTTTGAATTTTTATTATTTGCAATTTGCGTTAATGTTGTGGAAAAAAAAGCATGTGGCTGTTATGGCTTTAGCTTTAGCATGTGTCTCGGCTACCATTGGCATATTGAATGCCCATTTATGCCACACGCACAAACACTCATGTACACACACACATACACACAAATATACTAATGACCTTTTCATGGCCTCATGCACCACTATAAATATAAGAAATGTGTGGCTGGAAAAAAAAAAAAATGTGTGCAAATTATAAATGCCAGGCAAAATGTCTGGGCTGGTTGCCAATCCAGTGTTGTAGACAGAACGAGAGGGCCAGGCGGCGTATTGCCTGATTTTGCATACGTTATTGACAAAATGATTTGTAAATATTTTGCAAGTCATTAGTTTCAGTCACCCATTTATTCACTCAGTCAGTCAGTCAGTCAGAGCAAGACAGATAGACAAAGCGAAAAAGATAGATATGTATATACATATAGAGCGCAGAGAGCGGTATAGTGCTGCGGGGTAGAACGACAGACGATCTGACGGATTCTGGATTGAAATGTGCGCATTTAAAAATCGCTTAAGAATATGCAATGCATTTTTTGCACTTAACAGATTAAAATCATTTCCCATTTACATGACCAATAACAACAGCAACTGAAAAAAAGAAAAGTAACGCATACGAGATTCAGTTTTAAGTTCAGCTCAGTAAGTGTGTATGTGTGTGTGTGTATACTTAACAACAGCACAGTGGGATAGATGGGACAAAAATTAGTTTGCCATGTTTGAAGTGGCACACAAGTCGCACGTAATAAAAATTGTAAAAAAAAACAAAAATTTGCATACTTTAAGAATGAACAAAATTTTGACTAGAACGTATTTGACCTGAATTTCCTTTAATTTATTTAAGCTGGCAACGTCATGTGCACATATTTTTCTGCATAAACTCTTATTACTAAGAAATTTAATATTTTTTGTTCTATTGCATATTTTGCGCGCCCAAAATAAACTACCAAATTTCGCTCTCTTAAAGCCAATATTTCACTGTATATTGATCTAACCGATTTGCACCAACTTTATCACTTCTTAAGCTATCGAAATAAAATATAATTCCATTAGACTAAAATAAAAATAAAATATTCGTTAAAAAAATTGAATTTTACACCTGAAAAAGATACTGTATCGCTAAGTTTGGTGTTGCGGTGTAAGAAACTAGTCAAAACCTTCATAGCTCCGAGAACAAGGCTTAGAGATTCAAAATTATCCTTAAGCAGCTTAAGCGACTAAAGTTTAAATTAATTGATTTAATATTTAAATGTGGCAGATATTTGTTTCAACTAAATCTTTTTAAGGAATTTCGAATTCCTTAACTTGTTGAAAATAAATTAGCTTGGACATGTTCGTTCGTATGCCTATATGTCTGTCTGCCTGCTTGTATGAACGCCTAGATCTAAGAGATTGATATAGCGAAGATAACGCAACGAAATATTATGATCGGATATAGTGTAGCATGCTTCTCGACTTCTAGATACGAAGCTTCAATTCCTAGTTGAGAGAATTTCAATATGTTACACACCTTTCCATGAAATTATTATATCCTTGTACATTCGGTAAAGGGTATAAAATCGTATTCGTATTCAAATTTCTATAAAAACCATAAAAGCCATTTGAATAAAATACACGTAGCGTTTTGCATTCAATATATTCATAAATAACTTTTGTTTAATTTTCTCTTTTGAAAAGACTGCATGAAGATTTTAATTTTTAAAATGGTTTTTTTCCATTTAGTTCAGTGGGAGTGCAAAAATATGACACTGTGCAGGTCATGACCAGCCCACCTGCTGGTGATTTAGTTGTTCAACTCCTTTAGATTTGCTAGAAATCCATTTTCTTTCTAGTTCCACGCATAACTACGATAACTGCTTCCGGCTTTGGTCTAAGCTTTGAAAATGGCCAGATTGCATATACATATATACACACGTACAGTTTGTACATATATATTGTACATAAACTATATAAGGCATAAAGATGGCCAACTCGAATGCAGGCGCTCAAGCATTCTAAAGAAGTCGTAGAAGTTGTATGAAGCATGCAAATATTTGCTTAAATTTGTGCTGAGGTTAAGCTTTTTGTTTGTTTTGCTTTTGGGACAAAGTTGATGACATTCAATGGCTGAACTGGAATGGACTGGACTGACTGCATCTGTATGCCACATTGACTTGGCTCACTCTCGCACTGTCTCCCTGTACAACAGTTTGTCTGCTTTTATGCCCTGGGCCCTGGCTAGCTGGGGATGACTGAATAACTGACTAACTGACTAACTGACTGACTGACTGGCTGGCTAGTTGACATAGAAAAATAGTTGTGGGAAAAATGGTTGCGTTCCGATTTGACTGCATGCCAAGGCTGATGCTGCTGATGCTGACGATGTTGATGACGCAAGCAACCGAGCATATGAGTGAATACACTGAGTGCAATGGGCAGTTACTCATTCTGTATGTGAGTGAGTATGTTATGTGTGCAAGGGCTTCATTCGCCTTCAGTGACTTTGAGGTTTGTCCATTGACAAAAGTTCACTGTATGCCTTGGCATGGCAGTTATGAAAACATGTCCTCGATGGGCTTCCTTCTTGCTTGCTCTTCCACACCACTTCTTTTAATAATTGAATATTATGCAATTTAAGCAAAAGTGTGTTAGTATAAGGTACTTATGGTGTGGCTTTTTCCTTCGACAGGGTGCCTAAGTTTTTTGCTCTTAATGACCAGTTTTTAAATAAGAACAGCTGCCTTGTTGCATATTTTCTCAATTGACGTTCTTACACATGATATTTAATTATATTATAAACGCATATATAAAGCCCCAAAAGCATGACCACAAAACAACGATTCTCAAACACAAAAGCATCTACGGTGTCTAATGGTGCGTTTAATTAACTGGATTTTCGATTTGTCGCCACTGAGCTGAGTCGAGCCTCTTCCTTCAGATAGCTCATCCGAAGTGAAAAGTTTTGCGCAATGCACTTTTCCACAAATTCAAACCGCAATTGTTCTGCCATTGAGTACATCCGCCTCCGGTCTATCCAAAAACCTTAGGTACCCTAACACCTAACTAAGTTACAGATGCTGCCGAAGATGATGACGATGACTTTGTCTGGTGTGCAAATCAAATTAGAAAGTAAAATTGAAATTTTATTTATTCATGGGTAAAAGCTGAAAATTTTTTGAGATAAGAATAATTGAAAATTTAATTAACTAAGCATCCACAAAGCCCCTTACAACCCTATCACACAACGTTAATGAATTTGCGGCAGGGCCTTCTATTGTTATACTTCCAACGGGGATGCCCCTGCTACCATAATATTTGCAAATTGAATGAAATGTGATTGGAAATGAAATTATAGGCAAGGCATAAAATATAAAATGCTCTTGCATTTTAGTTTGTTTTTGTAGTAGTGTCTATTGTAAGTATTGCTAGAAAATCGTTTGTGTCACTATTTATTTGGACATTTCTTTTTTTTATGAAGCATTATTGAAATAGTGAGTCTAAAATTTAGAATTTAAATCTATAATATGGAAGATATAGATCTTATCATCTCTTAGGTCTTGGCGTTCATACAAATTTAAGGCTAATAGTAGCACCCAAAAAGACTCCACCACATTTAAATCGAAAACTATCTATTGTAATCTATATTCGTTATCCTTATTTATATTTATATTCTTTTCCAATAATCCAAGAAGCTAGAGAAAATGGCTGAAGAGGTGCCTTTTAAGGCCGTAGGCTATCGTAACGGCAGTTCGGTGCTACATTGTTTTACCCTAAGGCTTAAGCGTCAAAAAAACAGTCATTGGTAAACAATGTACTACATATATAGCTTCATAGCTTTTTAATTACCTCTGTACAAATTTTGAATTTTCCACGTGAATATTTTAATATTTTGGTGAACACAATCAATCTAACCCGTAAATTACAGAGCTTGACGCTTCTACTAGCTCATCACTGGATTCCGAATTATCGAGTTGGTTTATATATTGAAATCTGTTCGACAGCATCTGATATACTTCTGATGGCAATGCAATTTTTAATAATTCCTTAAGTAGTGATGGTTGCTGGCATGCCGTAATGGCATTCACAAAATGATCCACGGCCTCATCTAAACAGCCACTTTGTGCACAAATCTCACCTAGTCTAAGATGATGCATACAAAGTTGTTCAATGGAATTGGTATCATACACATCAGAAATACAAAGTTCTTCCATGGAAATGAAATCATCCATATCTAGCATCTTCTTCTGACTATTTGATCTGCCCTCAATTTCTTTCAATTCCTTAAACTGACGCCGCTCACGTACCTTCTTCTTATACTTAGGATCAGCCAAACGTTTGCTGTCAAAGTAGGTACAGTATAGTATAAAAACTGCACCAGCAGAACCAGCGGCTAGGCAAAGAAATTTTTTTGTGCCCAAAAATTTCCATAAACTACAATTTAAAATACTTTCTAAAAAATTTCCCATTTTGTTAAAAAAGTTAAAGTTTTTTTAAGCCAATACCAAATATCGATTTGGGTTTTCTCGACTACTATAATTTATATAATGAAGTTACGTTAAGTGAAATTCATGGCATAGGTGATAAAATAATTTTAAATAGCTTACACGATGACTTTTCTAAAAATATGACGAACTTTATGTAGGATGGGCCATCTGTTAGCTTTGTTGTTAAACACTCATAATTTGGAACATACCCGTCCAAAGTGAATGCACTTCGACATATGTCAAGTTCAAAGCTACTCAATTTTAGTCATGGATCGTTTAACAACCGAACAACGTGTAAAAGTGGAACATTTCGTGCATCACGTACAATTTAGGCCAGTTTAATCTGCCTTCCGAATCACCATATTTGCATGCTCGTCGGCCTCGTACACGGGATAATATTGCTGCAGTTGAGGCCAGTGTAAATGATATTATTTTTCATACGTAAATGAGTAGTTTCCAACTTGAATTTGGTGTATACATTTGCCAATTTTGTTAGAAAAATATACGAATAAAATGCAATTAACAAACAAACCAACAGATAGCCCACCCTACAGATAGCCTATAGTGTCTTTATCAAACTTTATCTCAATCAGGATTATGCGCATCTGCTGGTAAATTTTTGGGACATACATTGCGTTTGGCAACATACCCTTGACCCTCTGGGCAAAGGCAATAAACAGTAAAGATAATACTTTTACGGGGTTTATTTTACTCACAGAGCATATCAATCACAATTGGAATCGTCTAAGTATCAGAAAAATTATCAAAATTTGTTGGACAGTGTATCCAATTATCATTATTTGAGATCTTGCGTACATGCTCAAAAAAAATGTGGCACGTTAAAGTAGGGCGCGGACGATTTTGAGGTACCCTGTATTATCGCTTTGAAATCAAAATTAAATTTTTTTTGCTTAGTACATATTTGTGTCAAAAAATAATTGAAATTATTTTTTTTTATTCAGTAAATAAAACTGCTCTTAATAATATTAAGGCATGCGGAATGTTTTCAAGCAATATATTATTTTATCGTTTTAAATGCATTAATACATGTCATTATGTAAGTTGTTTTACACCTGAATTGAAATTCCAAGCAAATTTGAAAGAACAAAGTTCAACATTAATAAAGAAATACTATGACTTCTATCAAGCGAGCACTTTATAAGCGTTACATGTGCCCCTGTTAGTTGGGATTCCTTTTTTTTTTTTTTCATCAGTCCTTAGCCTTTATTAAATGCTCTATTCAGTTTTTATTCATACTTTTAAATAATGCATGGCTTATACAACTGCAAAAATTTCAAAAACTGCATTTGCGTGTAATCAAGTGTAAGTGGGTGGTTTGGGTACATATGTATACATATACACATATTAAATTAAATAAAGTTACAGATGAATGGAAGGTATAACAAGCCATTGTCAAGCAAGTCAAGTTGCTTTTGTTTTTGTGTTACAAAATTTGTCAACAAAATGTCTGATTGATTATACCTATATTGTAAACATATGTACAACAAAAGCCACATGCAACATACCTTACAACATACTGGGAACCACAATTGTTGCTTTTGTTGTCGTTGTTGTTCATTAATAGGCTTTTGTCTTTGCTTACCACAAAAATTATTGCTGCTCAAATGCACTTGAATGCCTGAATAAGCGTATACCACTATGCCTTTCATTGTACGTGCTCAAACCGCAAAATCCTTTATTATTGCGTTTATGCTGAGCATCCATAACAACAACAAAACCAACAACAACGGCTCAAAACAAGATATGAGAATATCAACGTGGCTAACAGCTTAACCTCAAAAACCGCCTATAGATTTTCCATTCTCAAATATGCTATACATATTTGCCAAGCCATAGAAACGTTAAATTTTAATACAGTTTCAATTTATTTAACTTAAAACTAACAAAAATCTAAGAGATACATTTACACACAGACATAGATACATATTACAATGGCCTCACGTATCCATTGCCTAAGCTGTATCAATGTATGTGTGACACTTGACAACCAGCACTCACAACAGTAAGACACACTGTGTGTGGAATAGAGATAGTTGGGAAGAGAATTAGGGGGTGTCAGCGACACTGGCAATCAGAAGATGGAGGCCTCGCTATCTACATGGCTGACTGGATGGCTTTGGCAAGTGAATTGGTTTTGGACGTTGGTTGCATCTGCTGCTGGTTCAGCTACTGCTGTCAAGCCACGTCGCCAGCTTCGCAATTGCCAGTATACTACTACTACTACTTCCTCTCCACTTGTACTCTTCTGCATTATCATCATTGTGGACTAACTTGGGTCATTTCTTGTTGCTCTTCTGTCTGTATATTGACAGTGCGGCCAACTGTTAAAACAACCGGTTGTTCACTTTCTATTCGGTTTATGCGCAGACAATTTGCGATTTTCTAGGGCTTGGAATGACTCAAGCAGCTTCTAAGGTGAAAGGTAAGGAGTTTTTAAAATAAACCCTTAATAGCCGAATTATGTCTGCAACAATAAATCAAAACTGATTATACAAAAGGCAATAGCAGAAGAGCCCATGTTTTGTAAGGTATTGTTTCCGTTTCAGCAATTATAAAACAATGCACTTGTATTTTCATGTGGCATGTTAGTTATTTGTGGTATTCACGGAGTCTATTGAACAGTTGATGAGTTTTGCAAAAAAACAAATGTGCTAGTATGACATTCAACAATGAACTCGATTTTTCGAGAAAGTAGTTGTTGAGATATGAACTAAGTATTTAAAGCTATGTTTTTCGCTTAGTTTGCAACACTCCAATATTTTGGCGTTTTTTCGTCATTTTGTGATAAGCAAAGCGAGGTAAAAACTGTAACCAAAGTTAGTTTCAATAAATTAAACTAGACTCCAGTCTTTTTCCTCGATTAATAAATCAATTTATTAATTTTTTACGCTTTATGGCGCCAATTTCAATTAATTTTTTTCATCTCAACTGCAAATTATATTGAAAAACCCAGTCTATTAGCGTCAGCCCATGAAGTCACACGCACATACTGTGCATATAAAAATTGTAACGCGTATTGAGATTTTAACCTAATTAAAATATTTATAATGAAATTCAAACTCGGGTGTTATCATTATTCCCGGAATTGAATTGGCCCATTGGGATCAGCGCGCCCTCGTCGATCACCTCAAAGCGGGTGGTAATCACACCGACTGCCGCATCATATTACCGGGCAGTTTGGGGCTGCGTCGTTTTCGCAGCCGTTTATCCAACATATTTTTGGATAATAAAAGACAACAATCCCAACAACTCAGCTCATGAAATAAAAATAGTTCGTTGACGCTACAGCCGGTTTAGTTTCTCCAAAACCCCTCAATCCAACAGCCTCGAATACCCCATGTCTGAGAAGGTCTACTTGGAATACACAAGTTTCGCAACAAAGTGAAAGACTTTGGTATAAACGGCAAAACACACTCTTATGCTTACTCCACTCGAATCCGGAGACACTCACTGACATCCCCACACACCCCACACATTCAATCTTCGCCTTATTGCTGTTGTTTTTCAAGCGCCGTTTATACGAACTTTTATACCAATTTATTCGAAATGGTTTTGTGGCTCTGCGTGTATGTATTGGTGTGTGCGTATGTTTGTTTGTGTGCATGTGTATATGTGCTCTCCTTTTCGTGTATTACAAAAAGTTTACACGTATTATCGCAGTGTTTATTTGTCAACATGGCTAAAGTGCGAGCACACACACACACACATACATGCGTATACAAAGTAAAATAAACCCTGCACAAGTTATATAGCACACATGTATATGTTTATATAGTACATTACATAGTATTTGTATGTAGGTAAGTTGAATGCTGCTGCTTGTGCTGCACATGGCGACAGACCCCAAATGATTAATATTGTCTTGTCAGCGCAAACATTTTTCCACTGCAAAATCAAATAAAAACAAAATAAAGTCTGCAATCGTGCAACTCCCAAAAGTATGCAATACATCAATATAAATATATATATGTATACAGATATGTACTATATATGTATATAAATGCAATTGCTTCGTAAATAAAGTTGAGGAGGCAGCAACAACTTTTCATTTTGGCACTTTTAGCAATATAAGATGCACTTTGCATGACAGTTTTGCACATTATTAAAATCACTACTGAACTGTCAGTCAATCGAAACCAAAAAAGCGAATTTTATGCGAAATATATTACGTATACGACACGTTGAACGCGCTCAGCCATAAAGCTTAACTGTCAAGCTGTGCACATACTGTTACAATTGCATTTACGATAGGGTGATTTTTTAAGCCTTTTATATTTTTAAAATAAAAAAAGATATGGATTTGTTTAATAGACACAATAATAACATACATCAGTGCTAGTAATACAATTTCAAAAGATTATTTCATTTTAAAGTAGACCACGACCACGACTACGTTTTAATTGTGTTTTTGACCATTTCAGTTGGACATTTATCGACACTCTTTGTTATATTAGCTTTTTACAGCAGCAACGGTCGCTGGCTTATCCGTATAGATAATGGATTTGATGTAGCTCGAAAGAAAATAATTCTTAGATTTTTTTAATAGACACGATAAGTCAGTGGTTGCCATTTAGTTTCAAATTATTATTTCATGTAAATATTGCCGATGACTACGTTTTTTTTTTACTTTTTTTAACTTGTGAGTCGAAATTTCAACGTCTTTAACAGCCGAAATGCGAATTGCCCTTCACGGCCGTAATTCACGTAGATGTAGTGGCATAGGCTAGTGTTGTGATATAGCTCTTAAAGAAAAGAGGCCAATGGTTTTACATCGTGCCATCTTGGTGATCAACTTACAGATCCAAATCATAGGAAATGTTTCTATGAATTCAATTCATCATTGGTACATTGTGTCAGGTGCTAGTAGCATTTAGCTCCTTCTTAATGAAACCATATGTCTACCAGGTTGCGTTTGTGAATTTTTTTTTTACAATAAAAAGTAAAAATTCATTAAAGGATAGCAAAGTGATTCCCATCATCATCTTTCAAAAAGTAAAGGCCATTGACTAAACTTGATATGCCATAAGCTGTTCTTTTCTTTTTAGAGGCACTCATCTCAAAAAATATCACCCATTGCTGTTTATATGTAAAACTGTTTTGTATAACCGAAAAAGTTTTCAACTCTTATGCAGTTATTTTATGGCATAAAAGAGAGATATATTGGAAAAAAAAATAACATAGTCGTATAGAAAAGTCGTTAGTAGTACTTACCGTTGCACATAGGAAAGCCATTGCGTTGCCAGACTAAAGAAGCAGTGAATTATCATGCGTTAATGACGTCAAACCAAAGTTTTTGCACGTGTATCTCTCTAAGAGTTTTCGACTCTCTGGTGTATCGTTTTTATTTTTTGGTTATTTTCTCTTTGTCGATCAAAGTCAAAGCAATTTTCAACTCGACGCAACTGCGTAGCATTAACGTGTTATAGTTGTTATCGTTGCAGTTGCTGCCATCCGTGCCACTCCCCTTGTGCACTGTTAGCTACGGCAAGCATGAATTACAGTTGCTCTCGATGCTCTGCTAACGTATTTTTCCACTGTTGCATATAATTTTGCATGCATGCAGCAGGAGCAGCGAAAGAGGAATAAAAGAAACTGAAACTATAACAGGCGCCTGCTGCAAACAGCTGACGCAGCTCAGCTGCTTTGCGCTCTCCACTTCACCTTGCCTCTTTCTCTGGGTTTTTCACTTATTTTTTGTTTCTTATTTTTTGAGTTGGCCAAATGATAAAAACCGTTATGCACTGCTAGAAAATATGCATTTTTAATGCCATAAATTAGTTTTGCAGTTTGCCGTTTGTCCTTGGCTGCTTGCCTGCAACACGTTAGTCCTGTAAAGATATTGAATTAGAGAAAAGAAGTGAGTTGGATGCATAAAGCATAAGTAAGAGGACAAAAAAAGGATATGCGAGTACTTAAAAGAAAAACTCTGTGCATAATATTTGCACAGCTCAGCTGTCTCCAAAACTGTTCAACGTATATATAAAGAAAATGTTTTTCTTATTTTCATACGTTCAAGTTAAATGCGCATCCCCTAATGCATTTTTTTTTTGAACGCTGCTAAAATTTCATAATATTAAAACAGACTTTTCAATGCATACAAAATACAAGAAAAACAAGTGTTGAACATAAACTAGTAGATAAAAATAAGTGGTATGCTTTGCAATTAGTAACATTATTGCAGATAGCACTCTCCGTGGAACTACTTGGCAAACAAGTAATAGATACTTCACATTCCGGCAGATAAGTCTATTTGTTCATAAACTTTAAACACAGAAAATGTGTTAATGAAACAAAGTAAAGAACTTTGTTTGATTATTTTCAATAATACAACATTATTTTAAAGTGGATCGATAAGTCTTCTTATCTAATCTTATTAAATACAAGTGATTGATTTTATTTTAAAGCATAAAAAAACTTCATATTTACAAATAAATTAGAGGATTTTCAACTAAATCTCTTCGTAATTCTTTTAAGTGGTTTGCGCCATTTGTTTTTCTTTGTTACTCTGTAATTAGAGTCATAATAAAAAATATTTGGCATTTTAATTCTTGAATTAGGTTAGAAAAAAAGATGGCGTATGTTAAAGTTGGGCGCAGACGACTTTGGGATACCCTGTACTACCACCTTGCAATTAAGTCCGACATATTGCTTAAGACCTCCAAAAGATATTTTATTTGGTTACAATATCTTCACAAACAAACGAAACACAACCAATTTTGCTCAAAAATCGTTTTTTTGCCCGATTGGTCCTATGGGAGCTATATGATATAGTCAACCGATGTAGATTAAATTTGGTACAGTGCTTGGGAACTCTAAAAAACTGCCGAGTGCCAAATTCGCTATGATAGAAACTAACGAATTATCCATCTAAAACTTTTGGTTTTTTTCGAGGTCCTCTGAAACACCCCTATGGGAGCTATATAATATAACCCCGATATCGAAAAAATAAAATAAACTTGTCTCCCCTGACATAATCACGCATCTAATCTGAAAATTTGGTCGCTCTAGCTCTTAAATATATGAAAAGCTATTTAGCTTATATGCAGCAACCTAGTTTTAGAAGCAAAAAAAATGGCTGGTAGAAAAAAGCGAAAAGAGCTTAACCCATTGCCGCTTTTTTTTTGTGTAATGATGTATTTCTAATACAAGTAATGACGATAATGCAAGTTTTAAACTAGTACTTGTAATTTTATTGTGACCATTTTCGGTTCAATCTGAAAAATAAAAAAAAAAAAGACCAGAAAAGATCATAGGAACATCCTTTGTTCCTAAAGCAATCAATTTGCAGATACAGTTCGGAAGTGATTCTAAATGCTGCTTAAGTTTGCACAGAAATAATATAGTATATTTAAATTCAAGCTTGCTAGATCGTTACACCGATAACTACATACTAATTCAAAGAATAGCTCTTCTGATTTCGACTTGTTCTAATTATACTGGACTTTGATGCATGATCCAGCAATTAGAAGGTTACGCAATGCGTAGGTACATTTTACGTATCTATCTGAAATAAAGAGCACAGGTTCAATTTTTTTATGGTAGCTATATGAAATAGTGAACCAATTGTGATCAAACTAGACGCAATTTGGAACATACTAGTAATGTAAGAAGTAGAGTTGTTAGTTGACTTGCCGAGTTGGCAGCGCTCAAGCAGCAGCGACGAGTACAACAAAGAGAGAAGCAGATCGGTGTTTGTTTTAAGTTGTTCGAATCAGTTCCTTAATTAAAGTGGTTTTCTTACTCTTGTTCATATAAATGCAAGGATCGATATAATAATACTAATAAATACCGCATCCAAAATTTTTCGATTAGACAAAAGACGAACATTTGCAAGTCTTATAAATATTAAGGGTTTTGTCCAAAAGATCTGTTTACCAGTTGTAGGCTACTTTTAGAAAAAATTTTAAATTTTAAGGTACAAATCTAAATTAGACAGCTTTTACAGTATATACATTAATTGATAATCTGATAGCTTAAACGTATTTTATCACCTTTTTTAAAAATCTATGCTGACGGCAATATAACCAAAGTAATCAATTTGAAATAAGTGAAATTGTAAAACAGCTGTGCAGCCTATTTTTTCATACTTTTATGAAACATTTGAATTGAAATATAAACATATTAAAAACCATAAACCAAATACTCTGTCTTTGACCAACAAGGAAATTAAGTAAAACACTTAAAATCTCTAGTTTAATTACAGTTTTCCGAACCAAGCCACGGGAGACTAAATTTATTGCATTTTCTTTTGTGCAAGTATTCCATTTGATTATTCTTATTCTCATATCAATTTTGGTCTCACAAACTAATGGTCAATTAAATGTTTGATATGGAAAGAATGAAATGTTTTGTATGCCGCTTTGTGCACGGGGGGCAAAGTCTATGCAAATTGTGCATACCACACAAATGTGGCATCAAATCAAATCATGAAAATTGCATAACGAAATATTTTAGCTTGTTAAAAATTTGCAATGAAAAGAAAAACCAAAAATGGACAATGAAAAATCCCAACTCTAGTCGAGCTGAGAGTTTTAGTTTTAGTGACTGGTAAGTGCACAAAATGCGCTTAAAAATTCATAAGCCAGGGTGTACTAAAAAAGAAAAGGGAACACAATGTGCTGTATAAGTTGAAAGCGGAACGGAAAAGTTGCTGTAGGAATACACAAAAATCATAACACTGGGGGCAACAAAGAGTAGAAATATGTAGACCGTCCAGGCTGCCGCTCTAGTCTGGAGCTGGCTGCTATAAAGTGGCAAAGTGCAGTTGCAGCTGTTCTGGTGGCTTGGGTAGTTGGCAGCCGGCGCTTTTACATGTGCTCGTGTGAATGAATGTTTATTGAAAGACGACGAGCAACAAGAATGAGCAAACGTAGCGACGGACTGGATGAACTAACCAAAGCCTCAAAAAAGGCAAAAAAGATCAGATCCCAAAGCGTCGAGTCGGTCCGTGTGGATGCTGCTTTGATGCCAAAGAGCAGCCGCGTTCATATGCATAGACAAGACAAGGCCATAAATATATATGCCACGTGCATGTCAGCCAGGCTGCCAAGTCTGGCAACTCGTCCAAGTCCGGGCAGTTGTGCAGTCGGAGGCGACAACAAAACAAACTGCAGCGTACATAGACAGTTGTTCCAAGCTGTGGTGCGCTGTGCCAATGACTGGCACAGACTTTTGCCTTTCATTCATATGAAATTACCTGCGGCCAAGAGCTTAATGCCAGTTGGACTGCAAAATCCACTTAGAAAGTTGATACAATCAGATGCTCTGTTGGCATTGCTGCCGTTCCCCTTCTTTTCGGTCTATCTATATCTTGTTGACCCTGTCGAGTTGATGCTGTGGCTCTGGTTGTGGATGGATTCATTAAAACGAATTGCTGTGAATTTTACGGCCTGCCAGCTAGCCAAGCGAAGGCATGAGTCTATATGTCTATATGTTGTTTTTCGGGTTTTGTTTTGGGACTCATTGACGTGCTCGGAACATACAAACAAGCACACAAATGCACACATACGCATATAAATACCAATGTAGAAATGTACGAGTTTATGCGGCCGTTGTGGTTACTGCTTTGGCTGTACTTGGTTAGGTTTGGTTGGTTTGAGTTGGGCATGGGTTGGTTTGGTTTGGTTTTGTTTTGAGCCACAAAGTATGCAATGGCTCATGGCTGTCTATAATTGTGCAAAGGGGCAGCTGGGTATCTGTGTGCGGAAACAGCAAATGAATTTGCGTACCTATTTGTTTGTTTTTGGTTAAAACTGTGGCATTGCCAAGTGCTCCGACAGTGAGTGTCCTGTTCCTGTTCCTGTTCATGTTAATACGCATTAAAACTGCAAATTAACTGGGAATTGCTATTGTTGCAAGGCTACTTGTGATGCTCTGCTAGGTATATATGGCAAAGTCAGTCTATGCCACATTGATTAGCCGCCCCGTATACTCGAAAAATACGTCTAATTAGTATGGTGGTTGGGTAGCTGCTGCTTTGCTTTACAATTTTCCAGCAAATACCTGTAGGCAGTTAGTTAGTTAAGTGTCTGGTGGCTGGTAGAGAGACCTAGTATACCCAAGTTCTAAGAGTCTTAACTGCTGTGTTAATTATTTATATTTTACATTTAATCCGTAGGTTAAGCCAAACCTGCACACATATTTAGAACGCTACGAGCCGCTCTACTTGTTTGAAGTGTGTGCATACACACACAGATACAAATATTTGTAGACATGAAGCAACACTTCCGCATCAGAAGGAGTAGGCAGACAGAGAGCGAGAGAAGATACAAAAAAAAAAAAAAACAACCATAAAGCATGCATATTGTACTTACGCATACATTTGCACAAACAAACAACAAACAAAATCCTGCCTAGTTGAGCAGAGCCTAACCGAGAGACTAGACCAAACCAGCAGATGCCAGATCCTTACTGCTCCACAACACTAACACAAACACAAGCCTGTCGCACACATATGAAAGTTTATGCCTAACATCGTCTAAAAAGTAGAGCGCAAAGTAACCAAAGTAGCGTAGGTGTATCATAGTCTCTTTAAGTGTATGTGTGTGTGTGTATGAGCTGTGTGTAGTGTGGCAGAGTGGCTCCAGCTTTGCGTCCATGTAACATGTTAATGAACTGCGCCAACTGTGTTTGCACAGAACTTAGTGTAATGTAATGTAATCCAAAAGGCAGCCAGGCAGCCGGGCAGCTATTACCACATATACAAACACACACACATACGACGCCATTTTGCTCATACAAGCGCACACCTCAACGCCCAATGTGTCGAATATTACGCCAAGGAGTAACTTTGACATTTAGCATTCAAGGCTTATGAGTAGCTGCAGCAGCAGCCCACTCTGCGTCAAGGCTTCGCTCTCTCACACACACAGATACACAGATTGTATACACATACAGTAACGCGGCAATTGCCTTATGGTTATTTCCATAACTGGGCAAGTTCCACTCTCTCGCTCTCTCTTCGTCCGGCTGTGAGCAAAAAAAAATGCAAACTGTGAAAAGTGTGACATGTTGCACACACACATAGATACACACAAAGAACGCTGTGTGAGCAGAGAAGTCAGAGCATAACTTTCCAACAGCATACAGTTGGGATTTTCAGTGACATGGACGCCACCGCCGCCGCCGCAGCAGCAGGGGCAGCTGTGGCAGTGGCAACAGAACTGCGCCTTTTGTTGAAATTTTAAAACATTTATGCATAAAAATTTCATGCAGTCATCGTTGTTAGAGTGTTCTTGTCGAGAAGAGTCGAGTCGAGTCGTGGTGTCGAGTCGAGTCTTTGTCGACTTGCGTCTCTATTGGCAGAGTCTCTGGTAAAAATGGCTGAATGAACATGCAAATCAACATGACCAGCGCATCCGAACTGTCAGTTTGACGTTATAATTATTCATATTGTTGAAGAAACTAAAAAGGGAGAGAAAAGTCAAATTGCCACATGAAGAGTACTGACTAACAACAATGGCAGCATGGCATGAAGCACTTGCTGTACTTGCCACTAGCTTTAGCCAGCCAAAGTATTAGCTATGGCAGTGGCAGTGGCAGTGTCATATTAATTTAGTCAAGTGGCCACTTAAATTTTGCTACAACAGCAACGACAGCAATAAAGACAACGATTAAATGTGTAAATGGCAGACACTTGTAGTAGCATACACTACTACCCCTCATTCCCTGTGCTATGTATATGTGTGTGTGTTTGCAAATATCCGGCTTGCTCAGCCAGCAGTCAATGACTTTTGTTTGGCTCGTTAGTTAAGCTTTTGGCTTCCCTGGTTTGCCCTTAAAAGTATGCTAAGTAAATTATTCTAATTGCCTGGGCAGCAGCTGTAACATCATCATCATCGTGAACAGCATTGTCATCATTGCTTTCAACTTAATGATTACAAATTGCCAACGGCATTTTAATAAAAATAACTTAAAATACGTCAGCAAGTCAACGATACAATTTGATGCCGACCAATGTAAAACAATAAGCTGCAACAATAAATAAAAATCACAATAAACACATTAAACAATGAATAATGAAAGATACTAAGAATTAACAAAAGAAAAAGCGCCAACAAAGCATCTCTAAATGCGGCTTAAATGCATTTGCTGCCACCATTTGCTGCTACTGCGATTGCGATTAATATTAATTTCATGCTGCGAGCTATATAGCATAGTACTGCCAGGCCCCTACCACTGCCACGCCTTATGCCACTTTTGTTTTGCGGTCGCCAGCAGCGTCGAGTGATGCTCGAAGGACGCCCTTTTGCCAGTGCCAGCTTAAATGCAGTTTTATTGCATAGCTGCTGCGGTGGCCATGTGGTGTCACTAACACACACATACACATGCTTTTCACACACATACGCATACACTCATAAATATAGAGCGAGAGCGCGTTAGACATGCTTAGAACTTTGCTTTCAAACAAACGACAAGTGCAGCAGCAGGCAAATGAAGCTGCAACAAAGTCAAGCCAACAGTCAACATGAGTGTTGTGATGTGGCTGCCACAGTCTTTACCCTCTGCCTGCGTCTTCTTCACCATTTGCATCATCAGCTACGCCTCTGACTTAGATGCACTATCCAGCAAACCAAAAACAGCGAGCTCACAATCAGAGCAAAATGCAGACAAAATACCATCAGAGAAAAAGTGCTCACGACACTTTTGTAGAGTTTGCCTCTTATTTAATGTTCGCATTTTTTCTCTTTTTACGAAAAGCAGTGTGATATTTTATATATATAAAATAAAAATTGAAATTCGAAAGAAGGCAAGTTCAATGCTTTTAGAAAATACGTCATCTCTGCTACGATCTTGTTTACGATGTATTTATCTAGGTATTTTATATGTACATAGATAATATTTGATGCATTTTTATCTCACTATAACAAGTTTCTATAAAGAAAATATTATGTAACTTATTTCAAATAATTTGTCGCTATGTACTTCAATTTGATTTCTAAACTAAGGAGCGCAGCCTCAAACTGCGAAAGGCCTTTTGAGATATGCCGACTACAACATTCCGTGCACTTTCTTAATTTTTAATAATAATAAATATTTGAGAGTGCTATAGTCGTGCCTGCCTAACCATTAAATACCCGACTGTTAATACCTTTACAAAATAGTTTTAAGTGCAGATTAAAGAGGAGGGGTTCTAAAAGTGCCACACTTTTAGTTGACTTTTTTTAAGTTTTCATTCGATTTTAAGACAACTATTGTTAAAAAAAGTTGATTAGCTGTGCCTAATTTTCAAATCGCAATGAATTAACCCATAATGTGACGCGGTATCTTAAGGCTTGACTTTAACGTTCACCATATTTTTATATCGCATTTGTTGAGTTTTTATAATTATTTTACATTTTGAATTCTAAATTATATAACATTGCATAAATAAATAATAAATAAATAATAAATAAATAAATAAATAAATAAAAAAGATTTAAATTAAAATGCGTGTAAGCGTTTTATGTTTGAAATAGAGTTGGCAAACTTTTGGTCTGCTGGGTAGCAACAGTCAACATATACAACTATCACATCAGCTAAAACTGCTACGCGTTGCTGATGAAGATGAAGTTGCCGCTTGCCACAGCTACGCTGACAATAATGGCGCGCATCATGCGCATCATTAGCCAGGAGCAGCTGAGTATGAGAGGCCGCACGAGCAGTGGCAGTGGCAGCCACAGCTGCATCTAGGCAAAGTCTACAGACTGCGGCTTATAACTTGATGCCATGGCAATGTATGCCCCTCAAGGCAAGGGGTTACATAATGGCGGCAGCGCCATCGTATGCGCCATCAACATTTGCCTAAGCGCTCAGGTTTTATATTATAGTACCATGTGAGTGTGCGTGTGCATCTGTGTGTGTGTGTGTGCACTGCTTCTAAGTCATTGCATTTCAATCATTTTATTTTATAGTTTGCTCTGTCCTTAGCTCTCCCTCTCTTGTGGTCTGAACTTTTGTAGGTATATTGAATTTCATGCCCCATTATAAATAAACAACGAGAATGCGTTGTAGGTAGAACGCTTTCAATTTATAATCATAATTTTTAGCATTATTTTTATTATCACAACGTTTGTTATTTATCAACATAAATAGAATGTTTGTCATAAATAATAGACAAGCAATATCTTAAAAAAAAATAAATTGGAGCTCTTTTTTATCATTTAATAGCTCTACATTATGCTGCGCTGTTTCCCAATTAGTGTAAAATTACTTACTTTACTAGAAAGATGCGAAAGAAAAAGTAGCTATTGCTGTGACAACTATTTTTCATATATATTTTTTTTTCAACTATTTGAACTAAAGTTTGCATGCGTTTAATTGTATAGTGAACAATGCATTTTTTAAATAAATTGTAGCCTAAAAATTAATTCTAAAAAAAATAAGTAAGTAAATAACTGCAATTTCTTTCCAAATAAGTAAAACAATTTTATAAATAAGTATTTAAATGTATTTTTTATAATATAATACATAATTGTTACAAGATACTTCTATAGTGATATTAGTATATACACAAAAAAAGATTAAAATCCCTGACTATGGCACAGCCCAAGTAAATATACTATAATGTTTACTTTTTTAGCTATAATATAAAATAATATGTTATATCTTTGCGGTGTAATTTATATCAGTTCCTTTTTTACAATCCCTTTTTATACCCAGTACCGAAGAAAAAAAGATAGAACAATTTCGTGCAAATGTATAAAAAGAAAGCGTGGTAGATTAGCCATACCCCCCAAATAGTCCGTAAGTGCATCAGCAATAACAAAATGATCTCAGAGATTATAAGAGTTAGAGAGCCAAAATTTTACCAGAAAATGAACATTTTTTGTTTGCAGCTGAAGTTTGTTAATTCATGTCTATTTCAATTTCGCTGTTCTTTTATCGGATTTCGCGGCTTATAACCCCCAGTCTCCTGCAACACTTTATTCCAAAACCTATCTATATAGAAAATCAACTCGCCACAAAAAAAATTACCAAATTTAGAACACTAAAGTAAAGGGTATTTATTAACTGGATTGGCACAATTGCCGCATCCTTAAATTTTAAAAAATTACAGAAAATGCAGCGGTCCAAGGCCTTACGGGGATTGACGTGCGAAGCACGCAGGGCTTAGACTTAGACGCTATGTTCGAAGCCTGTAATCAAATGAAACCACCAAAACAAAAAAAGGTGTTACAAGGCCGCAACAAAAAACACATGTTTCATTTGTAAACAAAAAGTTTGTTTCTATTTTCAATCAACCAGTAATCAAATCGCGAAACAACAAAAATTTCCCATTACTTAAAGATCGTGTGCATTTGTTAAGTCCGTTTAAATTTTGTTTTTTTTTTTTCTGAATATGGGATCACTTTATTATAAGAGTAGTTAAATTTTTACACAATAGCTTAGCAATATTTAATATATTCAGTGGCGTAGATAGCACCTACTTTGTCTAGTGGGAAAATACGTTACAGTGCGAATTTTTCAAAATATAGATCAATAAATTAAGTGAAAATAAAGTTTTTGCAACTTTTCACTTCTACTGATGTTTAGTAAACATAACGATGTTAATCAATTACCAATAAAAAATTTCAATGGTTTTTTTTATAAAATGAAAATTTTAGCGAATTTGCGCTTCACATCACTTAAATTAAGTGAACTCGAAGCATGTGAGAGTCAAAACAGGGCTCATATACATATAATGCTGTCATCTGTTTTATCAGTTGCAAGCCAGTCACATTTGAGTTCTCTATTACAAAATTCGGCTGTAATTCCGATTCTGTGCCTAATTAAAGCCAAACGAACGCAAACAACACTACTGTTGTAATTTTGTTTTGCGGCCTACCGACTAATGCTAATTGGAATCTATTAGTGTGAACCTAAACATCATAAATTAGCAGTCAGATAGATTGCTCAGATAGACATGGAACGGTAGCAACGCTGTGATTTTGTTTGGACAGCTTACTTATATCCATTTTGGTATTCCACGTGAAAAACATGGCACTACTGTCGGACCAAAATTGAATACACACACAAGCGCGTACACATATGAGTACATAGTAATTTGCATATTCATTTATATCATAAGCAACACGAACTATAGAAGGGGGTGCAACAACTAAGAACTGATAACAACTATCAAATTCATAATGTAATTAACAAAGCTGCCAACTAAACAAAACAAAACAAAACACATGGGCTATCCACTTGCTGGCTATGTGGCAACTCCCTTCACACACCCACACACACTAATACATGCGCGTAGAGATCACATCACCTGCAAAATTTCCGTGTACATGAGCCTAAAAATAGAATTTAATTTAAATTTTTGGCATGCTCATGGGCGTTGCTCGCGGTTTTACTTGCAGTGCGGTTTGAAGTTTCAACTTTCAATGAATATATATATATGTATGTACTTACACGTATACATTAGTACATATATAGTTTATATAACGTAGATAGAGATGAAGGTGTGCCTTTGAGACCAAGTAAAAGGGTTTTGGGCTTACAGTTGGTTGCCTTAAGTTTTATTGCAATTAAGTACACTGTTTGAAACAGCTACGTGGCATAAAAACAAGTAAAACAAATTTTGGTTTTGGGCTATTTGTTAATTTAAATTGTGCACTGAATTTGTTGCAGATAAATTGAAATTAAATATATTTTCTCATTTTAAGTTTGATGAAATTTACCCAATGTACGTTAAAGTTTATACCAAGCAGGGTAGATTGCCCTCAAGTTTCATTAAACGGCTTAGCAGAATAATTCGCTGAAATATCTCAAATTAAATGTAGATCAAGTCGATAATGTAGTAGTTTATATTTGTAAAAATTTTAGTTATTTTAATATCATCAAAATTTGAATTGAATTTTAATTTCGCAAAGTATAAGTGAAAAGTGCCTACTAAAATGTAAACGGCGCCAAATGTATACATGAGTATATATTGCCAATTAGCATCAATAACTGGCTCGTTATATATCCATGGACTCTAATGCAATAATACAAAGATCACATTTTACCAAAAGCTGCGAACAATTTCGCAGCTTGAGTATGTTCTATTAAATCAATATCATATCAGCTTTTAAATTTGATTTTTATCTTTATCAGAGCACATATAGGCTACAAGTTCAAAATTTAATTATACAAAAAGACGCGCATTATCTTGATACTGTTTCTCCGTACTAGAATTACTTAAAAAATAAAAGCAACAAAAACCACAATTAAGCACATTTTTACTGAGACTAAGTAAATAACATTAAAACGTCGCCTTTTTTGCAAAAATCACATTTTCCATTTTCTCATGCAAATATCTAATAAGGCATCGTGTTATAAGGGTTTTTATACCCTGTACCGTATGGTACAAAGGGTATATTGTGTTTGTGCAAGCCGAAAATGTATGTAACGTACAGAAGGAGACGTCGGAGACCCCCCAAAGTTACCTAAAGTATAATCAGTGTGACTCGAGAAGTCGATATACCCATGTCCGTCTGTCCGTCTGTCCGTATGAACGCCTAGATCTCAGAGATGGTAAGAGCTAGAGCAACCAAACTTTCAGATAAGATCCCTTGTTAATCCATAGGAGACAAGTTTATTTTATTTTTTTGATATCGGGATTACATAATACAGCTCCCATAGGGGTGTTTCAGAGGACCTCGAAAAAAACCAAAAGTTTTAGATGGATAATTCGTTTGTTTATGAAGATATCATAACCAAATTTGGCAACCGGAAGTTTTTTAGACCCCCAGCACTGTACCAAATTTTATCAAAATCGGTTGACTATATCATATAGCTCCCATAGGAACGATCGGTCGAAAAAATGTTTTTTGTACAAAATTCGTTGTGTTTCGTTTATTTGTGAAGATACCGTAACCAAATTTGGCATTAAGAAGTTTTTTAGAGTTCCCAAGCACTGTTCCAAATTTGATCATTATCGGTTGACTATATCATATAGCTCCCATAGGAACGATCGGTCAAAAAATTTTTTATAGTTCCCAATCAGTGTACTAAATTTGATCAAAATCGGTTGACTATATCATAATAGTATATATAAATATATATTATATGATTTCTTTTTTTTTTTTATGAAAATATCGTAACAAAATTTGCCGAATAAAATATCTTTTGGAGGTTTTAAGCAATGTGTCGGATTTAATTGCAATGTGGTGGTACAGGGTATCCCAAAGTCGTCTGCGCCCGACTTTAACGTACGCCATCTTTTTTTTAATTTTTGAATGCACAGATCGAATACCAATAAAATTTAAGCGAAAGCATTTTTCTATATATAAAAAAGAATTATACTAAATTAAGGATTAAAATCAAAAGATGCATAGACATCTTTTTTTAGAGGTTCACAACTTTGAGTTGGCAACACTGCTTTTTTTGACAACCCATTTAACAGCTGATAGTTGCTTTTTGTTGAGTTTGGTTTGACATTTCAATACGGATAGACTTACACCATAGCAACGCTTGCAAATTGTTGAAATTCTTACTTATTTAAAATTCAACATTTGCGAAATACGGCCGCAATGCTGTGGAAAGTTTGTGATAACCAGATTGCGCCTTGTATGCGGCAGCCGTTGCGGCCACCTGGCCGAAATCATATTTAAACACTAATGTCATAAAATTTTCTATCCAATAAAGCCCGTTTCATTGATATTACAAATTTTATTTATCTAATAAAGATTAAATAAGTTTACAAAACTAACTTAACTTATACGAAGCACTAGCACGCAAAAGGCCTTCGGCTATATTAAGCACATATTTCTTTGTTTTAATATGATTTAAACTTATTTAACTCTAAAAAAGCACCCTTTACAAGGGTAGACGCAAAATAATTGGTTTTTGTAAAAAAATGAGTTCATGGTATACCACTGTTGAACACGGCTTCAACTAGCGCAACATTTTAAGTCGACGAAGGGGTCATCACTAAAACAACGCACTATTTTAAAAGTCTAAGGAAAACCTAAGTGATACTTGGACTAAATTTATGGAGCTAGATGAAGAACGCGTTGAAAATGAATTTTTATTCAACAAATCGCTGTTTTATCCAACTGCCCACGTAGCTAAAATAAGGTATTCCTTAAACATTTCTCGTGTAATTATTAAGAAAAACGGGTTCGCATGATAATAATTCTAGAGTCAGCACTTTAAAATTGTTCAGCCATAAATTGGTTTTTTTTTTATTTTTGTTAACTTGATCGTTTTGTGCATATAAGTAAATGTTCTTTGTGCTTTCTACTCTCATCTAAAGTGTTAAGAATACGAGTACGAGTATAAAAAAATATTATTACAACCGTACTCAATAAAGATATCAAAACTCTATGCGCTGAAAAATTTAATAGAATAATCTTAGATATCTGGCGCACCTCACGATCGATTTGTACTGAAAAAATTCTATTTACAGCTTATTTATTATGTAAAACCAGTTTACATGATTCAAATTCTATAGTCAGTACTAACGTAAACCGCAAAAAACTGCAACAAACGGTTGTATTATAAAAGATGGCGTACGTTAAAGTCGGGCGCGGACGACTTTGGGATACCCTGTACCACCACATTGCAAAAAGATATTTATTTGTCAAATTTGGATACGATATTTTCATAAACAACCGAAAAACAGACGAATTTTGCACCAAAAACGTTTCTTTGCCCGATCGGCCCTATGGCAGCTATATGATATAGGCAACCGATTTTGAACAAATTTGGTACAGTGCTTGCGAACTATAAAAAACTCACGGGTACGATACATATAAAACTATTTTTACAACGTACTAAATAAAGATATTAAAACTCTATGCCCTGAAAAATTGTGGTATAATTTTTTAACATATCGGGCGGCACTTGACAGTCGATTATGTGCTAAAAAATCAATTTACTGTATGCGTTGTAGAGGCTCATAACATAAAGTAAATGCATTTACACAATATACAATATAAATAACAACAACAAAGGTATTATTTTATGGAATAATAGATTTACCTACAAATTTTATGGTGTTCTGTTTAGTCGCGTGGAAGAGCCATAAAAAAATTATGAACACGAGAGCGGCAACAAAAACTACAATAATAACAATAACAACACTTAATAAATAAATAACAAAATAATCAAAAATGTTTTTTTTTTTTTTTTTGGTACAACATATTTATTTACAACAAAGTACTTTGCTTTTACTTTATTATTATTTTATAAAAATGAATATTTGTTTTTTTTTCTTTATTTTTTTTATATACTATATGTTTGTTCGGCAATACGTGCGATGAACGTTTTAATTGAGTTGAGTTGTTGTTAAAGTTGTTATTGCACTTGTTGTTGTTCATATGTCTCGACTCTCGACACTTCCATGCGGATTTCATTTTATTTCATTTTATTTAAAAATAAAATTAAATGGAATGGGCCGTTCGACAAACTTGTTGCAATTTTCGCTCATTGCTTTATCAACATTTTTATTTATTTTTTTGTTTCATATTTTCGAGAACGACATGTCGACATACCGTAAGAGCGTGGACCCAAAGAGCGTGATGTGAGTACAACGTGTAGCGGTAAGCGGGTAGTGGGTAGTGTGGAGTTACAGAGAAGGTTACAGATTGAAAAGATTAATGCATGCGAAATTAAAACGAACCGATTTTATTGATTTATATTTGCATGTACGTATTTACATAAATTTTGTTTTAAAATAAAAACGTTAAAACAAAAGCTAATTTCAATAAATATCAGAGTAATTCACGTGGATTGGCGCACATTTCTCAACTTGTGTTATTCTTAAGGCAAAATATAAACGATAATAAACGAGTTATAGCACGATAACACCGCAAACAAGAATATAAAGCACCAAAAGTTCACTAAAAACAACAAAACACTAAAAATTTAACTTTAGTTGAAAGTATTATGAACAATTAATTGAACATCAAACGATGCGAAACTTTTGTCGTGCTGTCAAGAGCGCGCTCCGCGAGTTAATAAGCTTAATATTGTACACACAAGGCAAAACAGAGAAGTGTCCGAGGCAGAGCAGCAGCAGAGCAGCTGAGAATCTGCGAGAGAATCAATGAGTTTTTGAGCGTTACCCAAACTGAGCTATAGGCAACGCAAAAATTCAAGACAGTCTCTGTCAGCCGTCTCAAGTTATAAAAACTTGTTAGACAACCATTTGATATTGAAAAAAAAAAAAAAAAGAACCATGCATAAAGATAAAACTTCTGGTATGCCAAAGTTTGTATACTCTTTAATATAAATTAGGCATAGCTTAATGTTCACTTTTTATTCTTCGTATTCTTTAAGATTTCTTGTTGAAAGTTGTGCTGTATGTCAACTAATGAAGTCTGAAGTATCTTAAGTTATAGTCAAAAATGTATATTTTTATTTACCTGTCAACTGCTTGTAAATATAAGTTATGTATGGGTCTAAGTCACTAAAATTTATGTATGGACTCGAATGAAAAAAGTACCAAATCGAAATCTTTAATAATTGTGCTTCAATTTTGCATTATCAACCAAAATAAAGTTATCCTATAAGTAAAACTTGTTTCCTCATAATATTTTTATCATGTAGGTACTTAGGTATATCATTTGGTTTGCATACAAATACACTTTTGTATACCTTTTTATGCCGCAGAGGAGCATTTGTCTTGGAAATTTGTATGTTACGTAAAAAAATAGGGAGGGAACAAATTATTATTAAAAATAAAGACCCGTTTATGGGTATATAAGTTGATTTTAGCACAATTGTTTGTAGTCTGTATCTATTAGACGTTTACACCTCACACTATAGGATTTTTCGTAAATTCTGTCTTAGCTACGTAAAAAACTTCCCCGGTACGTTTTTGGCAAGATGTTACGGTTTTTATAAGAAATATACCATAAAAAAGTCCGTCATGCAATACGTGCACAATATTTGTTTATATACGATTTAAATCTTTTAATTTTGGAGAACAAATTTTAAAACACTTCCTTTTTTCTTGTTTGCCGTATATGTATTAAGATATTTTTTACGTTGAAAGCTTCATAACCAAGTTAATGTATATCCCCGTACAAAGAGTATAGTAAAGCAAACGGGTAAACAATGATGAGACAAAAGAAAAATCGAGAGAAAAAAGTAAGTAAGTTAGTAAAATGCTCAATGCTAGCTTTCAATGATGCATTCAACTAAGCGCCTTTCAATTCCATGTGAATCGTTTCGATTCAATTCGTATCAATTGGAATGCTAAGCTGCTGCAACCGAGCGCACTTTGAATATCTAACGTATGCTGGCTTAAATACGTGGCCAATGTTCTCTTCTTTTGTTGTAATTATTGTTAAAGTCGACTGTTTTTTTATCTGCCGAAATTTGAGATAGTTTACGTCCCCCAGTCTTCCGACCACCCTCTTACACAAATGCTAAGTCTAATCGCATTTGTATGTTCAATTAGACAGCAATGGCTATAGAGCAGCAGAAAGGGCTGGGTGGGTGATGTGGTCTTTGTGGCATGAGCTTAATGCTTGTGAAGCATGTTGCGTCAATCAGCGTAAGTTGCTCTTGTTGTTGTTTCCGTTGTTGTGTGTAGTTGATAAAGATGATAGACATTTATGAATTGCAGCAATAATTAACATTATGAGGCATTGACATTGGTTGGTAAGATAAAGCGAGCTATTTTTGAATAAAAATCTTACTCTTACGCGTACACTGAGGAAAATTATGTTCTAAATACTTATGTACAATAACTTTAAGTTAAGTTATGGGTTAATTTACTATTGGTGCAAGCTGCACAATTCTGCTAAGAAGGAAGGGAAAGGCCAAAAAATGTCTACAAATCAATAATAACCTTGACCATAAGGCATAAGGTATAAAAACAATGAGGTATTATAAAACAATGAGTTGAACATTTAGACAGCAAAAATAGTAACAGCGTCACATTATGACGTATCCGATTCGCTCATGGCAATAATTATAAACCGCATAAACTATATTACTAAGTACATAAGTCTTATTGCAGATGATTGCGCACATTTCCATTTACAATTCGCTCTTGTACTTATACGTATGAATTCTTGTGATTTTCGGGGTAATTGGTATCAGTACTACAAACTATTCTGATCATTTTTTTTTTACTAATGCCTTTGATCGAATAAAGTACGAGGAGGCAAATTGTTATCTCCCATCGGCTATTCCCATGTTGCCAATAGGGCATGGTATAACTGCTGAACTGCTTGGTGAGAGAAGCAGTGTTAACGCGTTTTGCTCTCTCCAAATATACTATTTGCACTGCTTGGCAAGAGTAGCGGTTTAATCTCACCAATACTAGGGAAGGCATCGCGGATCTGTGTTTGCCACGTTGTTGGGGTGTTAGTATTAGTGCATATAGTACAGGGATATTGAAGATTAGAACAATGTCAGTCTTATGCTTTAGAAGAGATAGGCTTCTAAGCGGAGTGCTGTTTATGATTAGAATTGTTGGTTTGGGCGGGAAGCATTTTGTGACAATCGGTGCCTATATTAGGTGATATGCAGCCAGATCTTAGTCAGTCTATCTTAGGTAGTAGAGGTAGGTCACACAAATCAAAAAGCGTTTTTTAAAATATCAGTAGTCTCAGCGCATATAAATCTACATTTTCCCTAGGCAGAGACAATCTATACAAGCCGTTGTTCTGGCCAAGAGGTTAATTATAAAAGATATAAAAAATGAAAGCGTATAAATATTCTACAAATTCTCTGTAATTATAAAATTTTTAGTTACTTTTAAGACGAGTGATGGTTCCACGTTCGGTATGTACTTTTTAAATTATATCACATTTATGTGTATTACCTTAAAATAAGCGACGAAGGCAAATATCACACAAACCAGACTCTAAACTTAGATTTTAAAGGTTTAATGTGGAATCTATCAGTTTGGTGTTATAGCCTGGCCCGACAAGAGTGGGGGGGGGGCTTCCCACCGGGCCCGAAGTTTTTTCAGGGGCCCGGTGTAATGACTGTCGAACTGTCGTGATTCAAGCCAAAGGTGTAATGGAGGGGCCAGTACATTTTCCCCTCTACGGCCCTTGTTATAGCACCTCTCATAAGATTAGAAACATCTCTGCTATGACTTGAAATTTGGGGACTTCCTATGACTTAGCAAAATAAGTAATTTAGTTTATGTAATTTTAATAGGAGGCATATATTGATTTCATTATTTTTGTTAAAACGATCAGAAGGGTGTTTTATTCTATAGGCCGTTAAAGTCTCATAAAATTATTGGGGAACTGTTTTGCCGTCAACAATTGATGTGATTGAAGAGGACATTTTTATAAAATAACTTTTAACGCTATATTTTTAAAACTTTGGATGGGAAGTCTTACGCCAGCTGTACCTATGTATATTTATCTGCTTGTGATGGTGCAAAATAATTTTAAAATTATTCACCTACACGTATATAACAAATATAGATGCTGTAGTGATTTTTAAGGCTTTTTTTTTTATTTTTTTTGACTACAAATTCCGGAAATTTTATTTACATTGAATATAAGTATATGATACCATTGTTGTTTTGCTGCAAGCCAAATCATGACAATGCTGATGGCTTTGTTTAAGGATGCTATTTAATAGCTTTCGTTTACATAGAATGACGTTGCTCATTAATCTTAGCCGCGGCTATGGCAACGTGCAGCGCCTTTAAATATGCAATATAAAAAGCACCCACATGCTGCTATATGTATTGTAAATATTAAGACTTGAACGCTCTGCTGCGATTTAACATTTACTCTCGGATTGTGCGTGTGTGTATGTTAGAGTTGGTGTGCGTGAGTGTGCGTTTGCAATTATTTATGTTGTTCATTTGTTTAACGGGCTCTTCAGCACCCGGAATGCAAAGAGAGGGAGAGAGTGAGAGAAAAACAAGGCAAGGTTCATATTAATGGGAAAAAAGGTTGCGGGGCCTCTGGTTGTTGACGTGCCCAAGGACGACAAGGACGACGATTATGGCGACTGGCCAGAAGAACATATCATTTACATGGCATGCAAGCAGCATAACTGTAAAATAAAAAGAAACCGCGAGACACACACACACGCACCCACATAAGCATACCCACACAATGGTTTCTGTAATATGCGAAGCCGAGATGTAAAGTTTAACACATAAACTCAAGAAAATGTACAAGCGTTTGTGTGTGTGAAAGGAAAAAGGCAAAAGGCAAATAATTTACAAGTTGTGCAAAAGAAAAGCTCGCAAAGATATAGAGAAAGAGAGAAAGAGAACGACATAGAAGGCAGGACACGCACTACATGTGCAAATTTATATGCACAGTGTATCAATAAAGTCTAGTTACAGGCAAATAAAAAGGTAAAAACGGTTGTCCGGCGTGGGCACACTTAGTTCCAGATACTGCTCGTTGTGCGGTCGGGCGTCTTCGACAGAAATCTGTGAGAAGTTGTCTAAGAGCCTTGAGCCTATTTTAGCCTTCGTCTAGGCCCGAAAAAAACTATAGTGTGCTTCATCGTTTCCACCTCTTCTTCGTCCCAACAGCTACTGCAGAGGTCATTCAAGGAAGCTGAGAGTCTACATGCATGGGAAACGATCGCGTTACAGCGTGCACAAAATAATGGAGCGTGTATTTCTTCTTATCGAGAAAAGCTCTGTAGAGTGAAAAACATTAGAAAAATCTTTATGAAAAAATTAACTAGTAACAGGCACACAAATTTTACATGTGACAGGGCTACCCTAAATGAATTTTGTTTTGCTGAATGCGAATTCGAGGTCTAAAAAACCCCAACGCCCAAGGGTTTTTAAATAACCTCAGCGCACCCTATAAAACGAGGTGTTTTGGAGACTATCTCAGAAAACTGGAGATTCGGACTTAGCGAACCCAACAAAACTTCGTCGGACAAAAATAAATCGATTGTCGGATTCAGAGGTATAAACGTGTTTGCTACATTTAACCTCACAGAGGACGTATTGTGAATGTCGTATTGTGAAGGTCCACTTGTAAAGTTCACTTCACTTATTTTTTGTGGGCCAATGTTATTAAAAAATTGAGCTTCCAATATTTTTGAGTTGGGTTTAAACAAGTATATTTAAGAATGGAATAAAGTGTTGACAGGAATAAACCCGCCAATATTCAAGAGTGAAATGTTGATTTTCCATAAACAAAATCGTAATTAATTTTATAAGCTTAATGCAAAAAAGCTATTTTAAGGTAACTCAAAAAAGTGCTGCAAAAAGACTTTTTTGACGCACTGTGTGCATAAGTAAGGCAATGCTGTTTTTTTTTGTGTAGTTCTACATGTTGTTGCTGTTGGCATAGGCCGAGTTGTGCAAAGCGTTTGCTGCCAAGTGTATTAAACAACAACACACAGATACACACATAGATACACTTACATACATGCCAGTAAAGACGCATACAAATACAACTTAAAATGTGTTACAGCAAAGTGTAAAAATAAATAATTTAAAGTGTGTGTAAGGACACGCTGCAAACAGCGTTGACTGGCACTCTGACTCTGCGCCTGCCGTTGCCTTCTACTTCGCTACTACTCCTTCCATCAGCTTTGTCTCTCGCAGCTTGCATTGCTTGCTCGCCATAAAGTGCCAAAGGAGACTTCGAAGGCAGGAGCGTAAATAGTACAAGTCACACACACATACACACGGACACATTCTCACGCATTCTCGCGCTCACACTCACACATTCAGCCGCAGTTATGGCAGCTGTATGCGTGCGTAATATTTTCTTCGTTTCTTCTCCTTTTTTTTATTTTCTCGTTCCGTGCGTTCGGTAAACTTTTGCGCTCAATACCACAACAACAAAGACAACAACAAAATGGCCTTTGAAAGTGTTGCCACAATACAAAATGGCAGCGGCAATGGCGGCAACAGCAACAACAACAACAAAAAGAAAAGAAAACTTATTATTATTTTGTCAGTAAAGACAAGAGCAACAACAACAAAAACAATAGCAAACACAATGGCAGCCAGGAACAACAACAAAATTGGAATTCATACAGTGGTATGGTAAAAAATACGCCAAAGATTTGCGGGTGCTTTATATTACGAAAGAAATATATGTAATATATTTCATATTACATGATACATGAGTAATAACATATTAAGCAATGTGTTTGAAATGTAGTTATGTAGCTAGCATAAAAAATAAAAAATAAAAAAAAAAAACGCAAGTGTGAGTAATAATAGTCATAAATTCCATTACAAAAGCAGTTTACATTACTGTCATTAAGCTAAACTTTGATTGCAGTTGATTAAATGTCGACAGCATGGTTATCATAGAGTCGAAGATTTGAGTCTTGGCTTAAGCGATTTAAAGTTTTATGCAATGCTTACCAGAATAAGTTACACTGCTGAAAGTCAACTAGGGGAAACTCTGGCTAGCTAAATAGCTGAGCTTACCATAAAAATTTATGAAGAGTATGTTGGAGCAACTGATTTTTCTGAACTTTCTTAAGCATTGTTAAGTGCCTCTGAGAGAGCTTCATAAAATTTTGCCTCATCTACAAATTACTGGAATTTGTGATTTCAATTTTAAATTCTAGTAAAGCTTTTAAGTTTGGTTTCTATTAAAACAATAAAATGAGACAAACACAATAAGCAAGCTAATTCACTTTATCGGGCATAAATTCGTAAAGGCCACAATGCCCGTGTAACTACAAGAGCAACCCTAACAAAGAGGCATAAAGCTAAAAATACCCTATTTACAATGTAAGCAACTACAATTATGGTGTGTTAGTTTTTGTTAAGAACATTTTATGAAAAATTCAATTTAAAAGCATAAAACCTAGAATTAAGTACTTTTTTTGCTATACACAAACATAGATATTACATATAAAAACATGATACCATTTTGAAATATTAATCACACGCCACAAATTCCAAAACAACACGACATAGCCGAAGGCCTGAGTAGCCAGTGCTATTTTTTTTTAATGTTAATTATTAGTTTATATTTTTAATTATCATTATAAATAAATAAATAAACAAATAAATAAAAATTGGTATTTTTGTCTGTGTTATGTATATTTTCTTATCTTCAACTGCAAAGCAATTGCAACTTCAATTATACTTTTCAGAAATCATAATCATGACATAAGAATTACTAAATAATACCAAAACAGTATACAAAATATGGGCACCTTTGTAGATATTGATGCTTTTAAGAACACTGTTTTGGGCAAAAATGGTCTACTTTTGGTAATCAAGGAAAGCAAACGCTCAACAAAGTTAACATCGCTAATATATTTTTGAGCATAAATGTATTCGTTACCACAATAAAAAATCAAAGACATTGTTATGGATAGTCGGGTTATTTGAGGTAAGCTGAGGAACTCATCCTTTTATAAGGGTCATTCTTTTAATATAGAAGGAAGTTTTCCAAAAGACTTAAGCCATCGACTATTTTGACTTTGAGAGTCTTAGCCAGGGAGTATCAAACTAATAGAGGTGTACACTAGATACTTTTACAAAGTACTCACTTGCAAAAATCGTGACATTTTCAGGGTTTACATTTGAGTTGCTGTTGTGTACGTATTACCATGCAAGACAACAACAAAAAAACAGCTTCTGTCATTCTATTTGTTTCACACACGCACACAAAGGCAACTCAAATGTAAACCCTAAAAATGTCACGATTTTTTTGCGCCGCCGAGTACTTTTCGTTCGAGTGTTTGTTTCTATGTAGTTTGATACTCCTTGAGTCGTAGCATAAAATTTCTAGTTTATTATTTACTTTAGTTTTTAAATTCAACACTCTTTCCCTTGAAAATAATTTTTTACGCATTACGCAATCATGACAATATTAAGACTCTACACAGGTCTGACTTTTGATTCTAAAAATCAACTGGAAACTGAGTTATATGGTGGGAAAAATGTCAGAATCTAAATGTCTTTTGGATAAGAAAATTTAAGTTGGACTGTTTGCGAAAAGCAGCAACTACCATAATCACTATGAACGTATGGACTCAAAAATGTTTCTTACTTTTGAGGGATAATACATTCCAGTTCTTTGCAACAAATTTTTATTGTTGCTAACGTAGAAAATTGAAACCTACCATATTTCGACTTTATAATATTTTCGAAGCTATTTGACAAAGTAACAGTCAATTAATTAATTTATTTTATTTTATTTTCATGGCATTCATTTTTAAAGTTATACAGGTAAAATATATACAAATATAAAAATATATGTACTTTAGTATCAGTCACATTTCTCCAATTGAATACTTAAAAAAACAAAATCTCAAATAACAGAAATTTTAATGCAAAAAAGATGGTGCTACAAAAATAAAATTTTACTGTACTAGTTCTTAAGCGCTCTATAAACCTTTTATAATTTATTATCTATGATAATACTGGGTAATAGCATTTTTCATGATTTATGTAACATATGTACTTGTCAGTAAAATAACAAAGGTTCAAAAGATTTTCACACAAAGTTGTAATTTAAATTGTTGGCGTGACCAATTCCGTAACTTTAAAGCCCTCAAATATGCTGTCCTTATTTTAAAGGCTTTTGATTCCATTGCTGAATGTCGTTTGCTAAAAGCTTTATGCTCAATGCAAATTATATTCAAGCTGTCTAATCTGCAATCTTAAGCGATTTGCATCCACATTGCTTGAGTCCCGAGTTCAATCGATAAGTACTCTTTGCACTTATAGAGCATCCCATTGAAAGCCATTGATGGTAATCTACGCCACTGACTTTCGGCCATAATTCATACAAAAATGCAAAGCCAATTTTTTAAGCGCTCCTGCCTTTTGTGCTCTGTCCGCATACACACATATATATCGCACACTCAGATTCAGACAAGGTAAAAGTCGTTTTTTTTTTACGCTTGCCTTTTTACTGTTTATCAATATGGCGCCATTAAAGGCAAGCAAATATGCGCCATTTTTTATAGCATAATTTTTCAAATATTAAATGCATTTATTAAATTTTTTTTTATCTGCAACGCTTCTGAATGTTATATTTATCGGTAAGTAATTTTCTTTTATATATTTTATAAGCGCATAAATATTTGTGCAAATATTTATTTAATTATTATCAAAAAAATGTGTACATAAAAGAATGCTATTATGATATTTATTTTTGCGCTGCTATTGTTGTCATTCATTTGTAAAAACAGGCGATTATCTAGGAATGCCATGATTTCCATACAAACATCATACATGCAGCAACACACAGGATATGTTGATGATGATGTTGAAGCCTGTGGCCAATTTTTTTTTGCTGCCAAAAGGAATGTAAACAATAATAACTTATATAATTAAATTTTTCACATGCTTTTGTGTGCGCAAGTGCCAGTACGCACCTTGAAGCTTAATTATAAATGGATTGTCTGCGTAAAATTTCAATTATTAAAACCAAATAGTTTAATTAAAGGATAATAAGTAAACGGCTGCTGACTGTCAGTGCTACAATGGCTATTGTTATTGTTGCAGCAGCTTTTGATTGTTTAATGACTTTTTCATTTCAAAAGCGACTTAATTATAAAGGGATTTGGCGCTGGGACATAAATACGTTCTGGCATTTTTAAGTCAGCTGCTGTTTTTATTGTAATATTTAAATTAAACACCAAAACATTAAATAATTTTTAACACAGCTGCCAGGTAAACTGCTAAACACTGATAAACACAAAATGACAAAATATTGCTTAAATCAAAAGTAATCAAATCAAATTTCAATTAATTTCCAAAAGCCTCTAACATGCAAATTTATCATTCTCGTTGTTAGTTATTGTTGTTATCGTTCTTGTTCAATGCTTGTTGGCCGAACATTCGTTGCCTTTTCGTTTTGATTACATGCATTTAATGTGCGCAGCCCCATAAAGTAGGCTACACTTTTCAATCACAATCAAATTTTATGCCATTCACATGGATGGTTTCTTGACTTGCCGACTACAATTGTGAACTTTGTTCGTACACCCCCAAACAAACACACACACACACACACACTTATTTTGTGTGTATTTGTGATTTGGAAGCTCATACATTTCCGCCTGCCCAAAAACTGTACGACAAGATGTAACAGCAGTTGTTGCCACAACTACAATAAAAACTATAAGCATTTGTTAGTGTACAGTGAACTCGCTTTAAACAAAAACAATTATTTTCAACAAATTTCTACACACTTTTGTTGTTTATCACAAGAAATTGGGACGACATTTTTGACTCAAATCATTCACTCCACTGAGCACTGTGTTTCAATTCAGTTGAGTTCAGCCAAGTGTTTTTACTGACGACATCAGCTTTTACAATCCTTCTAAAAACACAAAACAGCTGCTGTTTGATTCGATTTAATTCAAAAGTTTCGATACAACAATATCATTTATGATTTAAATAATTTAGCAACAATTTGAATTTTTGCCAGCAATCTTTTCAGCATGTGGTAAAATGCAAGTGGCTGCAGTTTTGTAATCTTCAAAGATGACGCAACAAATACGAATCGATTGATAGAAAAAAATATTGTGGAAAAGGATCCATGAAATATTATAAAAATGTCACATGAAGAATGAACTTCTCTGTACAAAAATACCTCGGAAATTTGTAAAATTCGCTCTGTGGAGCCGAAGTCTAGATAACTGCTTTTTGTATGGGAATCTGCGCAAGCTCTTTGAAATATTGAAGGCAGGGCTTCTCCCTTTCTCTATTGCAATTCGTTTTTAGCACTAAAATATTTACATAATGAGCATTCGGTTGGGAAACGTTTTTATAAAAAATCCTCGATGATCGAAAGGCGCATTAACGACCAATTCAAGGTCTAAGTGTGACAGGCTTACCTTCAAGCATCTGTTTTAACATTACCTACCTTAACTACTTAGGACTTTTATTTTTGCGGATCAAGCTATTTTATCTTATTTTAGTTTACTCTTTATGGTATGGGTGGAAGTTTCAGTAGCAATTTATAGCAATTTATTCCAAAGTCGAAAAGAATATCCATTTTGTCGGGGAATGCAGCCGTGTCCAAGATTGCTTGCACAAAAAAATTGATATTCTGCCCAACCCAGACACTTAACTACGAAAAGTAGGGCACTTTTGCCCAAAACTGTGTTGTAGAAAACGTAATTATCCACCAGTATTTGAATTTGGTTATACACTTTACGGTCAAAGTGCGGCGTATCTAAATGGCAAAAGTAGGCATGGCAGCCTCCAAGCCCTTTATATCAAAATGCTAATCATAATCAAATCAAAACTTTACCAAATTTTTAGACATGCAGCTTAATCTTTTGATCTGAAACTTAACATATATTTGCGTTGTCGTTGTAAGCTTTCTTATAATATAAAAACATATTGCACTAGCATATATCCAAAACTTATTCATTTTTAAATTTTTTCTTTGTGTTTTTTCTCATTTTAAGTTCATTTTAAGTTTTTATGCTGTCGGCTAGCTAGTTTTAAGCCAAGGTTTACTTCAAAATTGCTGTACCTATGGGTATACGGCATAAATATTATTTATCGCATTTTTTGTTAACGTTAACGTGATTTTACTGTACATGTATGTACGTATGTAAGTGTTTATATATTTGCTGACTGGCATGATATTATTTCACGGTACCTGCGTCGCGTTGTCGATTGAACTATGTATATGTTGAAGAGTCACTGCAGCACGTCGAGTAAATTTTTGTAAGTGGAGCGTGCGCGCATTGAGCTATTCATTTACATAACAACACAGAACGGGCAGCACCCCATCCATACACATACAAATCTTTATGCATGTATGTGTAGTACATATATATACAGACATATGTATAGATATATATGTACGTGCTATGCAGTCAATTCGGCGTTAAAAGGCGTTAAGTGTAACAAAAGCAATGGGCCAACGAGTAGGAGCAGCAGCAGCAGCAGCAATAGAAATAACAACTACTGACTGCCTGCCACAAAACAGCTACTACAATAAACGAAAACTTTAAAATTGGCAGCTCACACACAAATTTACAAGCACACAGACACACTAACACGAACCAAAGTCAGGCTTGCCATGTGCGCTGATGTTTGATATTGGCAGTCTTGGGGCTTGGTCGAACCTAATAGAGGCGATTTGGGGCAAGGCGGCGTATAATTTACATTTGACTTGCCTCGCTTCACAAGGTGCCATAATCATAAATTGACAACTTGAGTTTTGCACATGGCAAGCCCCAAACACACAAACAAACACAGAGATCCTTGGCTGTCAGTCAACGAGTGGCGTTTTGGGCATTGTAGTATCTGCATTTTTAATGGCAAGTTCCTTGTCCCAACCGTAGCTACACTTTGGCTATAAAAGTGCAAAGTGCTTCGTTTTTATACGCTTCATGTAGAAAATGGCAACATAAATTTTTCAAATAGATTGTTCTGCATTCAGACAGAAATACTGACAAAAGATTCTATGTAGTCTCTCTTTTTGTGTGCTTAGTTTTAAGCCAAACAATCACTCAGTTTCCGAATAGAATTGTGAACTGAGATTTTTTAAGTTCCCTTGAAATAATTTAATACGAGAAGTTACGTAAAGCTAGCTAAAAAGCAATATCCTCATTTTATTGGCAAATAAAGCAAATTATAAATAAAATAAAATTAATACGAGAAGTCATAGCTCCAAAATTCTAGGGTATTTTATTGCTGCACCTTAATGTATCGGTCATTTTTGTCAAAAAAAATTTAAAAATTAAAGACCTATCAATTGTTTCTGATAACTACACAGTTTAGATCTGTCGTAGATTTTTGAATAATAACGATTTTTTGGCTTAGATTTGAGCTACTGCTACATACTTTTTAAAATCCAAAAAGTTAAAGTGTATTCTTATAACCAACTGGATCTTATATATTTTTTAATTTGATCTGTACAGACATCCATCTAAGCTTGTAGCCAACTAAACATAAACTGATTTTGTGTTTAATGCCACACAGCACCAAAGCCACGGCATACTAATGCTGGAGCGCTTAAGGTTTTGTTTGAGTAAAAAAGCAAGCACGCTCTCTAAGCAAGAGCCGATGTCATGCACAAGCAATTTCGTGTCTGTTGCTTGCGACGTCAGCGTCGAAATACGTCTCAGCGGCAGAAAATGTTCAATACAAACGCAAAAAAAATGCATATGTATGTATATTTTGACAACCACTAACCTAGAGTAACACTCTATACTGAATAAGGTACTCCGGTAAGACAACTTGACTTCAATCTGACTATTTACAGATTTCTGTCATACAACTGATTAAGGATCACCTATCGCATAATCTCAACCTGTCAAAGAGTTGGTTTTTTTTGAAATTAATATAAAAGCACTTAGAAATTTTTGGCACACCTAAGCTATCTTCAATCTGAATCTCTGGGAAAGTTATTTTTAAACTAATTGAGTGCTTATTATTCTATAGTACTTTGCATTTAATTTTGATTTGATTTTTTTCTGAATGTGTGCATTTTGTAGTTACTAAAGTGTACAAAAAAAAAAAACTAAAATGTAAAGGCATTAAATTGTAAATTATGTATTTTAGGTAATTGTAAATTTCGTTTTGACAGTGTTTTTTTTTACAATTTATTTTAGGTACTTTGTAGCCTGCTTTTAGGTACACGCTCTGAAGTTCTAAAGTCATTGCATATTTTAGCATAGCAAATAAGAGATTGAAGGAGTAAAAGAAGGAAAAAAAATAAAGAGCGGAGCACTGCTTGTTTACATGATTGTCAAATATATGCAGCGTAATGAAAATTCATTGTCGGCAAGAACAACAATAACCATGCTAAAAGTTGTTCCAGTTTTTCACATTTTCGTTAAAGTTTTTTGGCCCGAAAAGTTAATTGAATGGGTTACTTAATTTAGACATGGAACGAGACGTTTACGTCGCCATTGTTGCGTTTTCCCTGTATGAGTGACTTTGTGTGTGTGTGTGTGTGTGCGAATAAATAATTGCGAGTGTTTGTGTGTATGTATGATATTGGTATGTGTTTCGTGTTACTGTTTGTGTTGGCGCATTGTTTTCAAACTTTGCCACAATTTGTAGTCTTTTGTGCTTTACTGCTCTGTATAAGCTGTGTAGATTTTGCGGTTGTGTTTTATTTTTATGAGTTTAAGTGCGGTCGGCATCCAAAAAACACAGACAACAACAAACACATTCTGCTAATGAACTAGAGACGAAACATGGCTTCAATAAAAAATGCAAATATTTAAATTAAATTCACACACACACGCACTCGACTATACTCAAAAACTCACACAGACAAAGATTTATATAAACCGCAAAAGCACAAACAAAAATAAAATAACATCAAATGCGCCGCAGTGAATTGTATGTGTGAAAATTAACACGCAATTTGAGTTAGCCAAAAAAGAACAAGCGAAAAAAAAGTGACACAAGAACACACACAGCAAAAAAAAAAAAACAAAGGGGACCGGCAGGAGTTGGTATAATCCCCGACTATAATATACACTGCACTTTTGCAGCTTTCAAGAAATTTACGCACGCTTCGCATCGAATTAAAAAGACTACAGCGTGAACGCCCCTTTTGTAAGTTGATGAGTTGCGTTTTTGAGTATATGTATGCTTTTCTCTTCTAATTTTGTCAATTTTAAATTTGGCGCGTTAGAGCCCTAAGCCGTATTGGTATCATGTCAGATTAAGTTAATAATTTCTTAATTAAGTAAAACAAAAAGTTGAATCCAGTTAACTTTATTAAAGACACTGTTTGATTTTTTCACCGCTTTATACATCACAAAATAGCTATAAAATACAGAAATATTATAGCTTTGAATACGCTGAATGTGCCCATTTCTCATCAACTCCACGGCCACAAACTAGAATAGGTTGTTATGATGAGAGTTAAAACTCAGCACTTTTGGTGCAAAAGTGCTCAAAACCTTGCAACTCCTCACCTCAGCAGCAAGCGTGAATGCCCTAATTGTTCGCATCCAGTTTTAACTTTCTTCTAGAAAAGATTTTGGCATAAAGATGACGAAAAACTAGAGTTGGTATTTCTAAAATGGCAATTTTTATTTATCAAAAGGTTTTTTTACAGTTAAACTTCTAGGCAATAGATGTTTTAAGTTCTTAATTTTTGCCTATAACTTAAGAAATTCTCAACCTATTTTAACAAAGAAATACTATGCAAAATTAAGAGTCGAGTGATGTTTGGCTACAACTAGTGGAAGGCTGTGATAACCTGATGCGGAGAACTGGGCGTAAAAGTAGTAAAAAAAGTAAAAACCTTTTTTTTTATTTAACTCTGCCTAAGTCTATGTACTTGCCAAACAGTAATGGGCAATTTAAGTCATTTTTTTTATATTTTATTTTCATAATTTTTTTTCTTTTTTGTTTTTAAGAATATTTATTTAAGGCATTCATCTGACTAATATAAAGCCTACCATCCTACATTATAAGTTAAAGATATAAGCACGATATTTTTAACAAAGACTAACGCATTTACACAATCATTGACACATTTTTATGACAAAAAATACTAATGAATTTATAAAAAGACTGACATTCCTAAAACTGGTTTGCAAGGATGCAAATTTGGATATGAACTAGAAAGCTGCATGCAGTTAAAAATGCTACTGGCTCTTTTGGTCTTCGAAAATCTTGCAATAAATATGTATAAGCAATCAGACGCACACGACTAGTTACGTCGGAAAATATTGTTTTGTGGGTTTTACCCATTGAGTACAGAGTATAAAAAAGTCCATCATGGAGCTGGCATACGCTTAAAGCTGAAAATCAAACAAATAATCAAAATGCACAAACATACAGAGTCACAGCTTGACGGGGAGAGAGAGTAATGGCAAAGGATGACGGCCACGCAAAATGGCGATCGATAAAACAGCAAAGCGATAAGAGACATTGCCTGGCTTGGCATGTTCCGACCCGGTCCAGTTCCTTTTGAACCACACACAGTTGGTGTGCTAGTTTCTGGCCAAAGCCAGAGCAGAGGCTGGCACACTTTAAAGCATTAGTTGGATGACATTTTTTTTATAGCATGGCATTAGGCGCTTAAGACGCTGAAGCCAAAGGATAACAACAACAACAAGCCAGTCAGTCAGTGAGTCGGTCAGTGAGTCAGTCAACCGGTCGGTTGCTCAGTTGGTCTTACGTTCGGCCAGTCAGTGGCATATAAAAGAGGCAAAGAGGCTAAGTGACAACTAAACTTAATGGCACTTGAACAACAGCATGAAGCAATGGACGCACAAGAGCCAGCCAGACAACAACAACAACATGGCCCTAGATGTTGCCTTTACTGTAGGTGCGGCGGTGTAAAACTCAACGGACATTAGCCTCATTGAATTGAATGACAAAACAAACGATGCCAAAGACCATGTAGATGAAGATGAGTAGGAAGACAGAGGCTGTAGAACGAAGATGACGACGGCAACGACATTGTGGATAAGGATAAGCAGTACAATGACAACAACAACACAAGGACCAAAACAACAACAAGCAATAAGCGTGTCTAACAACAGGCTAAGGCTAAGCGTTGACGACGGGAATAAGGTTGAGAATGTGAACAAGAATAAAAATGACAACGGACAGTGGATAAGCAGTAAACGAAGAGGTGTACAAACGACGAAAGAGAGAGATGGGAGGACATGAAAATATTGTATCAAGACAACATTAAGATAAAGCAAGTAACGCATATATAAACAAACTGCCTGCCAAACTGATGCCAATGAATGGCATAGTCAATGATATGCCTTGCAAGTGATGTAGCTTAGTTTATGCCAACCCAATTTACGAGCTTCCTTAAATCGCAAGATTAAGGAATAAAAGAGTAGAGGAGCCCCGTCAGGAATGAAGTTCGCTTACTTTTTTTAAAGAAATTATTGTTTATACACAAAAATTTATTTCGCAAAGAGCAGTTTGAACAACAAAATATTAAAAAAGAAAGAAAAAAAAATTGTCTCGACTAAGATCCAACCTGGGACTCTAGACGACTTTCAGTTTGAGGGATGGGCGATCTCAAAATGAGAAAACTGCAATCAATTAAATAAATGTAGTTTCGAAACTTTTTCATAAGACACAAAAATTTCAAAGTTATATTATAACTATACCATTACGTGAGCAATTTTCTGTCATTTTATTCTTAGCTCCGGAAAGGAACTTCGTTATAAGCTTAAAAAAAATACAACTATCGACTTACTGAAGTGTGTCGTGTTGGATCAGGCATGAGACACGTTTTGGACTTAAAACAGTGCAGTTTTTTTCTGAGTTTGATTAGAAACTGATTATGCTAAAAATTACTTTGATTAATTTATTTTTTTTAAGATTTGTTTATTATTTTCTTTTTTTTTTAAAGATTGAATAAAAATATTTTTCGCAGAAAATGTAAACATATGTTCAGATAGCTTTAAGACTTTTTCAAGCAAATGGCAGCAGCCAAAAAAAAAAGGACAGAAAAATGTCTTATTATCATCATTAAAAGTCAAAAAGTACAAAGTTAAAAAGTTATAAGTTCTGCAGACCTTTTTATGCGCTTCAAATATGTTTTACAACCAAAATGAATACACCCAGCTAGGATATAAAAATAACAACAATATTAATTCGGTCTAATCGTCCTTATGTAAATTTGCATCGACTAGAATTTTCTCGAAGCTCTTAAATGCACAAAAGGAACCAAAAGAGTTTAAATACTGAATATTGAGAGCTACCAAATTTTATTTGGATATCGCAATATGTTTTTTAGCATAAACACTTTCCATGAAAAGACCAAGTCACTCAGTAATAGTTGGAGTCAAATAAAAGTAATGGCAGCAAAAACAATCGCATAGAACGCGAAAAGCGACAGAAGAACAAAAAAAAAGCCCAAAGGAAAAACACCTCCTCCACAAGTTTGGAGGAGGTGTGGCTTTGTGTGTGTCTGTACGAGGGCTTGTCGACCTATACAAATGTGTGAAAATAGTGGACAATATTGTGCGATATGTTGAAGTAGGTGCTTTTAACGCCATTTCTTGTTTCACCGCAAGAGTGCTGGTCACCCAAACCCCAAGCTCAATAAAAACCTCCCGCGTACATTGTCAGCATGACCATTTTGTTGTCGTTGTGCCTGTCGCTGTTGTCGTTGTTGTTGTACAATTTCCGCATCCGGTGCTTTGGCACTATCAGCCATAGCCGTTGCTCACAGTCAGCTAAAGTGAGTGTGTATTGGTTTATGCATGAGCTGACTGTTGTTACTTTTGCGCTACTAAACGATTGACAATGTAGTGCTACAGGGGGAAGGAGTATTGGATGTACCCTTCAAAACCCCTATTGGTAGCTTCTAACAAAGACTTAACACTTGCAGATCAACCTGCAAATGAATTCATAATTTAAATTTCCCAACCCAAATAGCCAAAGGATGACCAAGTGATTTGACTACAAACCGTTGCACAAACACTCTTTGCACACAGACAAAAAGTTGGACAAACTCTTTAAAATTCACTTACCCAAACTGCATTAATTATTCAACGGGCAGGAGTAGCGACAGCAGCAGCAGCAGTGATGAAGCTTTCCAACGAATTGCTAAGCCAAGTCGCATCGCAGCGAGTTGTTGAGCAGTCCAAGTCTTTGCCTGAATCTGGCTCTAAGTCTGGGCATGCCTGTAAAAAGCCAAAAACGGAGAGTTGTGGAATAAAAAATCAGCATAAATATTAAATGCAAAATAACGCAGAGTTGGATAGACGTATGAAAGCAGCGCAAGCTACAGATAGATAGAAGGATGGATAGATGAATTTAGTAAGTAAGAAAAACAGCGTAACAATCTCAAGCTGAATAGCAGCAAAGGGCAAGCCAACAACAACAATGGCTCAAGGATTTGGCCAAGCATAAGTAAGACAGCACAAAAAAAAAAAAAAAAAAAAACGACAAAATTGCTTTACATTGGCGTTAGCTAAATTTACTAAATTATGCGTTTTTATAAATAAATCAAATAAAATATGCGCGCGTTCACGCTGAAAGCTGGCCAATGGCATAGCCATAGTCAGAGCCAAGCAGGCAAGCACCAAGAAGAAAACTGAAAAAAAAAAACACATAGAACTTCTGCATGCATAAAGCAACAACAAAAACAATAGCAACGGCAGCAAGTCCTTTGTGACCTGGTTTTTGGTCATAACAATATTGCCAACCGAAGCGTGGCTGTAGCGCACACAATTACCGTAGCGCACACGGTTACTCTGGATCCTAGAAGGGGTTAAGGGCGTTATAAGTGGGAGTAACTGCTGGTTAGAGAATGGTAAGGCAAAATGGACAGCAGCACGATGCGGGCGTGGCTGCGACTGCAGCTATGGGCGAGTTGTGTGAATGACGTCATTGCTGCACTTGCCATTACGCAGACTATGGCGCTGAAAGCGACGTTGACGTCGACATCGACAGCGATGGCGACGTTAACGACAAAGTTGGCCAAGCCAAGCACTTAGCAGCCGCAGCCGCACAGTTGCTGCCTGCTATGGCACGACGTGCATTACAAGTTGCATACTTTTAGGCAGCGCTCTAAAACTTGCATTTATGTAAGTAATGCGTGACGGAGCAGCAAATAGTTGTAGCCACACAAACTCACACAACTTCCATGTATATACACATAATGCATTATATAAAACAACTAACAAGCTAACTTGTAGCCAAGGTTAATTGCATCTGTTGCTATTATTATAGCGACTACTATTTACGCTCTTAATGAACTTGCAACACAAGCTATTTGAACGGCAACAAAATAATGCATAAAAGATTTAAAGCGTCAGTCTTTAAAATTTTTAAGAGCTTCAGCTAGTTGCCACCTCTTAAATAACAAAATGGCATACAAGATGAGGCAAAAAGTGCTCACAAATAAAGCAAAACAAAGTAGATAAAAGAGAGATAGTACGTATTTCAGTTAAAGCTTTTTATTTTATACGTTTTTTTTTATCGCTTTTTGCAACTACTATTTGCTGTAGCGCATCAAAAATTAGAAAAGCGCCAGCGGCAAAAATAAACAAGCAGACCCAATGGAGACACTGCCGAGTGGATTGGAGTGTTGCGAAACGCGTGGCAGAGCTGGAGAAGCGTGGTTGAAGCAACGGAAGTGCAATGCTAAAGTGTCAGAGCGGGTTAGCGGAGCGGGCAACAGCCGGAGGTTACGGGAGTCCAACGCGATAACGCTTTGTAAATATTTTTCCAGCACTTTTGTTGTTTTCCTGCTTTTTATTTGGTGACAGTTCCCAGCGTCCAAATACCGATTTTTCGTTTTTCACTCACTCATACACACTCTCTTTTTCGCTCTCTGCCTTTCTGCCTCTCCAGCTGCAGTTTCCTTTGCAGCTAAAAATTTTTTATCTTAGTGAAAAGCTAGTGCTTAATTTTTTTTCGTAAGCAGCTTTTTTTTATTTGTTGTTTTTCGGTCTCAGGCCAAAAGCAGCAACAATAAGAGGAACAAGAACGCTGATGATGCACAGTGGTCAAAGTGACAAGCTTAAGTAACATAATTTATGGAAAAATTGGTTATCAAATTTCTACATTGCCTTCACTGCTTTGCTATAAAATTATATTTTAATTTATTTATCATTTATTTATTTAGGCCTTTAATGTGAATATTTATGCCAACGTCAAACAATAGGACAAAACTGATACGAGCTCTTAGTTTTGCATCTATGTATATACACCTAAGAAATCCGATTATTTATTTTGCAAAATGAATTTTGTTGAAAAAATATTCATATAGTGGGTTCCAAAAATGACTTTGAAAATGTATGTTGTATTGTATTTACTATTTATTATATTATTGTAATGCGTACCAAAACCATAGTAGAGGTTCGCTTGCAAACTTTAACAGCGACTGAAATCTCCAGAACAGTGTCATAGAAAGGGCGTGACGCGTCCAAACCCTCCGTTACTTTTTTTTCGTATAAAATACATTTTATTATCACACATGCCAGTCGGTGAAAATCTTCGTAAAAACGACATGTAGGTAAAATTGAAGACATCATTTTAAAAACTCTTAGTTCGACACTTCCTTTCAAATATTCTTCAGAGTCCGCCAGTTACAAATTTTTATGATAGATTTCAAACGCACTAACAGCTTATTTTGGCTCTTGAAAGATTGATTTGGGGTTAAAAATCCGTTAATATATATATGGCACATAAACAGATTGTTAATTGAAAACGCGGTTTTTGATACCACTCTAACAATCCAACATGCGAATTGAAATCACTAAAGTAAGCATAACTTCCACAATTCTAAGAGTTACCAACTTTTTTTTGCAGTTTTCCACGCATAAAATAACATTAACACTTTTATTTTTTTAAGTGGGAGATCACTTTTTTATTAAAAACTAAAACTGATAAAAAATTAAAAAAAAAAATCTTAAAAATAAATAAAATTATTTTTTTTGTAACTTTATCTATCATGGAAAAAATTCACGTCAATATCTTTATTCGTTGAAAAGATATGGCTTGTCAAAGAATAATCTAAAAATGAAAAACTCAATTTTCAGTTATCGATAACTCGATGAATAATCGGAATTTTGCAATAAAATTTGACGAAGTAACTATTGACTAGTAGCTCTACCAACTTTGTAAAAATCATCAAAATTGGAGAGTTTCGCGGGAACTCCGTTTCATTTATTTTAATAATACTTTGGCAAAATAATAGCATAAGCCTCAACACCAAGCTTCGAATATTTAATGCTAACGTTAAGTCTGTCCTGCTCTATGGCTGTACCACCAAGAAAGTTACGTCAGCAATAACAAAACGATTCCAAGTTTTCATCAACCGCTCTTTACGCCGCATCATGAAAGTCTTTTGGCCCCGCATAATATCAAACTCCGAGCTGCTTAGAAAGGAAAACCAGTTAGATGTGGCTACAGAAATTAGGAAGAGGAAATGGCAATGGATTGGCCACACGCTAAGGAAGAGCGATGACAGCGTTGCAAAACAGGCGTTGCGATGGAACCCTTTCCAGCAAACAGGTCGCAGCATTGGTAGACCGCGTATCACCTGGCGACGCTCAACAGAGGCCGCAATGAAATCTCTCAAGCTATCATGAAGTGAACTCAGAGTCCTTGCACAAAACCGGGTCCGCTGGCGAAGAGGAGTAGTTGACGCCCTATGCTCCAAAAAGGAGTTAAAGGAACATATATACATATATATATATATATTTTAACGGAATGTTCCTTTCCAAGGTGGAGCTGTTAAGTTTAAGATGGCTGCTTGGTAGAAAGCTTGGTTGTCAAATTTTGGCACAAAATATTGCATTGAGTTTGATACTCCAGCAAAAGAAAAGTTTATCGAGTGCTGCGAATATTGAAAAAAGTTGCGATAAAAAAGTAAAGTTCAGTGTCACCTGCGAAGATTAGTGAGTGACAACGCTCAAAAAAAGGGATACAAATGTATAATTTATAAGGGAGAGGCGGTTCTGTGGCACTCCAGTAATTGCCAACTTGTGGCTGGAATTCTTTTTTAAAAAATTTTATGGTACGCAAATTTGGATGCGGTATTAAATATTTGGCCCACTGTCCAGCGCAACGGCTAAACTGCAAAATATTACGATAAAATTTGCTTTGCTCCCGCTTTTGTTTAGAGTGATTTCACATTTTCGCTGCGATGCGCTTTTCACTGTTTTCTGATTTTTTCGGGACATTTTTTTTTTGAGCGTTGGAACTGGTAAAGGATATTATTAAGCGTAGATGTCAGCGTTATCGCCGATTATATATAAAAGGCAGCTAAGTACAAGCGCCCAGAAAATGGCACAAGCAAAAAAAATTAAATTTTTATCCAATAGTTGCTCTTCTTCATACACTTTATTTTTGTTTTAGTTTACATTCGTATATATATATATTTTTTTTTGTCGTTCATTTATTCGCTGGTGTTTAAAAAGCTTTTTGCCAAATTAAATATTAAAACCATGTGCACTAATACAACTTTAATGCAATTTTGCTAAAGTAAACGAAATTACCACACTTGCACATACTCATATAAATGGCGTCAAGAAATGAGTGCTACGTACGTAGAACGAGAGCAATGTGCCACATTTGCCGTATTTTTTTTTTCTAACTACGTTTGCGGCTGGCGCTGCGCATTTGTGTGGCATATAAAAAAGGATTAATACACTTAAAAGCCACATGAGTAGCCGACAACAGGCGATGGGGCTGCAATTACCTTGCCACGCTAAGCGCACATTTAGCTGAAAGCCAAATGAAGCCGCCCCAGCAACTACAACAACTACAACAAAGAGGCAGGCTAATAAAGCTGCCAACAACAACGACAACAACAACGTCAACGTCGACGTCAAAGTCGGCGCCTTAATTTACAGTGAAGGCAAGTTTATGTTGCTGTTGCGCAACGCGACGCATAAAAAATTCAAGAGCAACATTTGACAAAACGCGAGAGCCCCGCAACCAAAAGCTTCAAAACGCAAACTTACAATCAGTTGGGAAAGTCAAAATGGCGACACAACAACAATGGTGGCGCAACATATTGTTGCTGCTGCTTTTTATTGCTGCCAATCTACTTTCTAAGTAACAACAACAACTAGAACAACAATAGCAGCAGACAGCAGCTGTTATTCGCGTTTCAAGAGTGCCTGCTGCTGTTGTTTTTGTTCTCGTTGTTGTAATTGCTTTTGTCCTTGTTGCTGTGTCGCAGTGCAACTCAAATCACATCCTTCCCGTACAACCTAAACATGTGATTTTCTGCTTAAAATATTGTAGCATGAGTGTAGGATACTTATACTACAAACAACATTGCATGCCAAGACAATTGCCAAATACTCAGGAATGTTCATGTATGAGTGTGTTATGAGAATGTTTATTTCGCGTGTGTGTGTGAAACTTTATATGTGTTGGTGTATTTCAGTTATTTTATATATCATGCTAGTTTTTATCTGCATGCATGCTCTCTTCATAGCGCTGCAATGAATCTAGAGATGGGTAAGCATCAATTTTTTTAAGCAACCGATAAAGCAGGTGAGAATTATGCACATTGAAAATTTTACAGCCGTATGTTGTGAACTTATCGCTAATTGATAAGAACATCTACAAATTCGAATTTAAATTATTTATATGTAATTTTCTTACAAACATATTAATGTTGCATGATAATTGTAGTCTGGTTTAAGCAGATCGCACTATATTTTAATTGAACCGCGATTTTGAGTTTTTTTTTAAAACAAATTGATTGCCATATAATGGTTTATAGAGTCTTTAGACTGACTTAAAAAATCGGTGTTGAAAATTGCGAAATATTTCTTTAAATGTGGGGACTTAACTTTGATAATTCATTTATATATTCAAGGAGTACAACTAAGCTCTGTTTGACCGTAAATTATAAAATAAAAAAAAATATAATTTTAAACAATGAAAATAGAACGAGGAAATAGATATGAAATAATCCGAAATATCTGTATGGTTGGCATTACAACTTTTATTCAAATTTCTAATAATGTTTGTGCATTATTGCACCGACTTAACTTTGCAAATCTTATACTCAATGTTTTTGGTGCTTTAAATTTTTAATCTAATAAATGTTTAAGTCTGTCCAATTAAATAATTTGTCACTCTATTCGATGTCATAAGTAATTCAATTCAATTCAATTCAATTCAATTCAATTCAATTCAAAGGTTTGCTTTGTTGCCAAAAAAGTACAGATTTGCTTAGAACTAGCATTTACAAAAAACAGAGACCAGATTTTATATAATCTTAATAACTGGAAAATGACTGATTTAAATTAGTTATATTAACATTAATTAAGGATTCTTATTATATGAGCTAGGAAAAATGAGGCTGGTGAAAAAGAGCTTTGGCTAAACTTATAATGCCATAAAAAATGGGCATTAAATTGGTGTATGTTAAAGCTTACAATAACTTAAACGTATGTTGACGCATCCACTCAGATGAAAATGAGCTTCTTCCAAAGCAATGATTTTGAATTGAATTTTGCGCAACATAATTTCCACACATCGACCATTATCAAACCGACATTTAATTTATTATCACGGAAAACGTGAAACTAAACGAATGTCAAACCTAAATGTCAAAACTGCCAACAACGAACAAATAACCCTAATTAAGAAAAAATATTTTGTTGAAAAGAATCATAATTGTAAAAAAAATATGTCTTTTTTATAAGAACGAAGTTCTTTTACTTACACTAAAATGACAGAAAAATTATAGAAAAATCGTAACGTAACAGCGTGAGGAATGTGTATGCGTGACAGCATCGAGTTGTGCTATAATTTTACACATGGGTGGCTACTATATAATTTGGTATATAGTAATGTATATTTTATTATTTCGCGTATAATGTTATATAAGCGCGTATACAATTTTTAATTTTATTTATATAACTATAAAGTAGAAATGAATTATAAATTACAAATTATAAAAAGTTTGTAGGCCAATATTTTTTTAAATAATTATTTTGTTTTTGGATTGTCTAATAAATGTACATTTAAATTTACTGTGCAAAGTATTTTTTTTGCAATTGTAACTTTCTTTTTGCAATTTTACATTATAATATTTAATTAAAAATGTATTCTTGCTTCGTGTAAAAATACTTCTTCTCAAAGTGAATTTTTTTTTCTGAAAAAAATAATATAAATATAAAAAGTATTTAAGTGATATTTGTTAAAATATTGTGTTTATGGAAACTAAAATTTAATCCCAAAATCTACTGTACTCACGAAAACAATTGCACACTACGCTCATCTCTAGCACATACAAACACAGCGGTAAGAGCCACTTGCAACTTTCTTGGCATTTTATGAGCGCCCCTTTGTGTATGCTACAATTTTTGTTTTTTGTCTTTGCGACAACATTTTCCGTTGAAACAAAGTCGCGCTCGCGGTTTTCTTCCGTTGCCGTCACTTCCTGACCTATTCCCACTCACTTCCCCATACTTGCTTCTCCTACTTCTGACTATATTTTTTGTACCGCAAAAACTACGACTACAACATTTTACTGCATGACAATTTATTGAGTTCTTTTTGGACCCGCGCCCGCTCACTTTAACGCTGCGCCGCTTTGCTCATTTGCCATTTGCCGCTCGTGTGACGCTGCGGCGCTTACTTAACGTGGCTTGGTTGGGTTTTGGCCCCGGTCTGACTTATTTCATTCTTTTTGGCCATTTTGTTTTGGTGGCGGCTTGTTTGCCACTCGTTTTGTTCTGTTCGTTTGGCTGGTTGTAAATTTTTATTGTTCGACATGGACTTGTTTCAGTGCAGTAGTACAATATTTTATTTGCCTTGCTGCTTTTTATACGCTCTTCGAAGGAGCAGGCCAAATAAGGTAGCTGCAATTTACTTACTATATAGTGTTGAAAGCGTACCGGGCATTTGCAACTACAGCAACCGCAAAATAAAATATATATGGAACATAAAAGACTTGAATAGAATATAAAATAGGCTAAAGGGTTTCATGAAATTTGCGTACTTAAAAATGTGTTTGAGGTAATGAAATTTGTTATGTGCGCTAAGGTCAATGTGTGTGAAACTAATGCGGTGTATTTTAATGAAATTGTGTTTTTTTGATTGATGGCTCTGAGTTTTATTTAAATTCCCATAATTAATTAAGTTGCGAATTTTCTACACAACCACACGAACTCAAAAATTAATGACAATTGTAATTCTTAATAAAAATTTAAAAAAATAAGTAACGCTTTGTTACGCTGGCATTGAATACTTAAAATAATTAATTTTAATATTTTTGATTTTTTGTTCTTTGAGTTTTAGTAACAATATATATTTGTTTTTTTACTTTTTTTTATTTATTTATTTAATTATTTATTTATTAATAATATTTATTTATTTTATTTCATTATTTATTTGATTACTTATTTGTATATTTATTTACTTATGGAAAAATATCTATAAATCAGGGACTCAAACCAAATTGTTGAGCTTCTTAATGATGTGCACCGACTCACATCATAAAGTGACCAGGGCCTAAGATATTCAATCCAATGTTGAAAAAGGAAGTTCAAATAAAATTAAACCCTATATTATTTATTAATCGAAAAAAAACAAAGACAAAACAAATGTGTGAGTCCCAAAAATTTGTTGTCTGCATAGATAATATAATTTAATATGCTTAATATAAAATCAAAATTTTCCAAAATAAATTGCAACTTCTATACATCCTTTGTCACTACAAAGTAACAGTTTAATAGTTGCAAACAAATTCTAAACTAAGCTGCCAGGACTTTTCGATTGCACAATTAAGCATTTATTTGTAAACTCTAACCTAAGCGAAAAATTCTGGGTTTTTTAACCCACATTTGCAAAAGTGTATTCGGGGCGCGACCTGCCTTGAATAGTATTATATTGCTCTAGCTCTGTACAGGATTTTTCTTTTTTTATTTACTCTTTTTTTTTTATATGCAAATTGTAGCAAATAGCGCGCTTGCTTCCGCATCTGCTTTAACCCTTACCTAGTCTAGTGTTTTCCAGGCTTGGTTTAGTTTTATTTATACGGTTCCTCCTTTGGTTTTTTTTTTTTTGTTTTATTACTATGTATATATATGTTGTTGTCGCATTTGGGTTTTTGGCTATGCTTTGCATGTATGTGTGTTTGTGGCTGTTTACTTACACAGACGGCATGCAAATGTTTATGTGTGTGTGTGTACCTCTCATACGTCATGTGATTTTATTTACATTTTTCGTGTTTTCATTGCAGTGAGTGGCGCAGTTCGTGTACAAATATATTTATACTATATACAATTGCACAAAACTTTGTATATATGTATATACTATGCTGCCATTTTATTTGTATAACTCTGTGTGTGTGTGTGAGTGCGTGCACTCTAGGAAATTCAATCTATTTAGCATGAAAAATTACTCTAGATTTTTGCTAACCGCTTTTGACATATTTATGAGCTGCTCACACAAAAAGCTTCTAACTCAAAAGGACCAACTTCATTTATAACTTTGTTAAATATGTCCAAAAGGCAATCAAAGCCACAAAATTACATCAACCATCATGCAACAGCAACAATGCAAAAAAACAACAACTACAACATCAGCCACACTTTTGCCAACACCTTACATTTTCACGCATACACTCACAGAAAGGTCATACGTTTATATTGGCTGGCGCATAAAAAATGCATGCATACAACATTTATTGGCCAGGCAAAAGGTGCGGTGTGCAACGCGTCGCTCTCTCTCTCTCTCACACATGCAACACACAGATACTTATAAACACACACAAACGCCAGCATTAAATATGACCAACATGGCTGACGTCATGGTCACGTTGACTTTATATCCGTTTTACTGGGCAGCAGGGCGGTTACCTGCAAGTGCGCCCAAGGCCCCAGTTGGTTGTTTCACTATCTCACTCTCTCCTTTCACCCACCACTGCGCAACTGGCAACTGTCTCCTACTGTGTGTGAATTTACACACATTGCAATTTGCGCCATTTGCCAGGCCAAGCCACATCATGCCCGACCCGGACCGTCCAGACCAGACCAGGCCACGTCGGACCACTGTCTGTCCCGTGTGCATGCAAATAAAGGTTTTTACAACACCAACTATAACAAAAAGAAAAATGTATGCACGGCAGCTGCGGTCATTTGGCGGTTAGCCGCTTGTCGCTTGGCAGGCACATGCTTGACCTCCTCCTGCAACTTCTTTGATTTGAAGGTTTTTACCTTTCCCGGAACATGCTGAAATGTCTTACAATTAAATGGCAACTCTTTGGCGCACACGTGCCTGATTTTCATATAAAATAAATTGTCAGGCTGAACCGTTTTATGGCAAGCAATAACTAAAGCCATAAAAATAAATTGAGAACGGTCTATCAAATACCTTAGTACATTTACTGTGAATAGCATTTTAAACTAAATGTGTTTTGAATTGAAATTTTTTTTTAAAATCGTCTATTAGACTTGGTGGTAAGATGAAAGTAATATTGATAGCGTCGAAGCAATGCCCGACCGTGGTATGCCCTTAAGCCTAGCATACAAGCCGTTTTCATTTTATTTTTGTTCAAAATTAGGCTAAATTTTTACATTTGAATTTGTACTTCTGACAAACTCTTGAAACTCTAGGTTATGAGATAACCTCCAAAAACAACGTACAGTTTTTTTCACGTTTTTTGTTCTTCAACGATGCATTTTTTATGACTTTGAGGATATTTTGTTTTGTCACTGCGTTATAATATAACATCAAAAAACTTTACAAAAAACACTCGTGCTGGGAATTTTTGAATGTCGGATTCAGACTAAGCGGCACAAAATCCATGTCGCTCCATGTGGCAAGTATACACCACATTTTGTTTTTTGTGAGCCTGCGCAACATAAGAATGAAATTAAAATATTGTTGTTTCACGATAGTCAAAAATATAAAATTTAAAAATTTTTGAAAATGCTAAAGATAGCAAAAATAAAGTGCCAACAAGCTTGTTTTTGAGCGCATATGATGATATGGCCAAGCTTGCTATCAATCAACAATAAAAATTTTGAAATAATATTTTACATTTTTTTTCTTTAAACTGAAAAAAAAAAACTCTTTTTGTAGCTTAAAAATAAAAATTAAAAATTAAATTATTGTATAGTTTTTATTTTGAATTCGCAAAATAAAATGCTACTCAATTCTAAAATTTAAAATACAAATTGAGGAGTAACTTTTTTGTAAATATATAAAAAAAATTAACAATTATTAAAAAAAAGAAGTTATTGTTGTTTTTTAAATCAAAAATTTGTTTTTTTTAAAATTTTTTTTTTAATAAATATTTAAAAATAAAAACTTGATACTGTTTGGACGCTAATTATGCATTCATATGAAATTTTTCGTAATTTGTAGCAAATTTTTGAAAAAAATTATATTTCGAACGAAAATTTAAAAATTAAAAAAAATTTTTTTATACAGTTTTATTCATGACTCTTAAAATTTGATCGATTACGAAGAAAATGAGTAGTTGTTTATCAAAATCGGAGTAAAATTATGGAATTTCCGGGAATTTTTGTAATATTTTTTCCAAAAAATTTGATTTTGATAAAATTCGTGTTTTTAAGCAGCGCCTGAGCAAAATCAGTTTGCCTTAACTTCGATTTCAAACTTTTTACTTTCTTAACTTTTTTAGACCTGATTTCGTACATTGACAAAGCACGAAATACAAATGAAGGAATGGAAAATGTATGGCATTTCTGCGCCTGTTACTTTATATTGTCCTTTTAAGAATCTATCTCTTAGCTGCTGCAAATAAAACGATTTTTCATTTTGGTTCAGGGTACAATAATATAACAACAACAGCCTTGAAAGCAGTCGTGGCCAAAGTCTGGCAAATTGCTTGGCTCACCATGTAAACCAGCAACAGCTACAACAACCCGTTAAAACCAACCACAACAGTTCAACCAACAAATGTTACCAAAGTTGTTGTAGTCGCTGCTGGTGTTGCAGCTGCTGCTTACCTGCATGTGAGGCACGACCATTTGGCTGGTGGGCAACATGTGGTATGCGTTATATTTAATATGCGACTCTTTGTGTGCGTTTATATGAACATGGCAGACAATGTTGCCTTTAATATTTATGAAAATTGTCATGCCTTTGTTTCATTTTCATATTTTATACTCTGTAATTTAAGTTTGTAATGTTAATTTATCAATAAGTTTGTTACGGGTTGTAAAGCATATAGAGAAGCGAAAATTATTGCCGCAGCTGAATTATGGCAACTAGTATTTTTTTAGTTTTTGAATGAGAATCATATTCGAAATACATATACTTGCCGTAGTTTAAGGACACCAATTATTTTCATTCGAAACTGTGTAAACTTTATAGTTAGTATTATTAAGCACTTTCTAATTTTTTCTTTTTAATTTTGTTTTTCTAAACTACTACTTCTACTTTCATTCGGGCACATGCTAAAAAGGCGCATCTCCTGAACTTTAGTGAAAATCTAAAACCGATTCCAGTTTTTATGCAAAAACGGAAATGAGCGAAAATGGAACGGAAGCACCTCTCTAGTACACGAGTATTTAAGAAACCCTACCCATTATCCCAATAAAGTCCACAGAAAACATGGAGCAAATGTGGGAGAATTTGAGCAAGTTGTGGCAAGTTTAAAGCGCCAAATTGCTTGCCGAAACCAAAGCAATTTGAATAAATCAGGAATAAACTTAAAAAAGTTAAAAGTTTTGATCAAACTAAATTATCTAAAAGTTATTTTTAGAGTTTATTTTATGCATTAAAAGTTTGTTATAAAAATTTTCATTTTTAAAGGCATAATAAAATTTATATAAATAAAAAAAAAATATTCAATTTATTTATTTCATCAAAACTTTAAACTATACATGGGTATAAATACATATGCTTAAACATGAACCTTCTATCGGCACAAATTTAAAAAATGCGAGAAGTTGTTTTTATTATTTTACAATTTATTTCACTATTTCTTTTTTCAATTAAAAATAAATTTCAATATTTTATATTTTAATAAGTAATTATAAATAAAAATTTTACCAACTTTCATTTGGATCAGTATATAATAAATTAAATAAATAAAACAGGCCAGTTTTAGCCGAAGGCCTAAGATGTCAGTGCTTGAACCAAGTTACCTTTAGTTTTTAAGCTAATTTTCAACTATTTAATAAAATAAAATAAATAAAAAACAGCCCAGAAACCTACCTATAAATTTGTCACTGATATAGGTTTATCCCAGCAGTAACAAGCAACTCATTAATTTTTATATTTTAAACATATTATTCAATTCAGTTTAAGGAGCAGTAAATCAAGATATATTTAAAATCAATCAATCAATTTGAATTATTAAAATAATTTAATTCAATTTATTTCACCATTTTAATACAAGAGATAGTGACCTCAGGCCAACAGTCCTTTTTCACTTTGGAATTATTTTGTAAATGTGAAGATTTTGGGCTATATACATATGTATAAAACTAAGCTGATGGAATAAGAAAATACAAAAACCTCTAAGAAAAAAACAAAAAAAAAGAACAAAAAATTAAGATATACTTTGTAATTTTTATTTTTAGCTGATTAAAATAATAATTTAATATTTTTAAATAAAATAAAAAACCAAAAAAAATGTTTTATGCTTAGAACCAAAAATTTTAAAGCCTGATTGATAAACAATAAAAGAGTATCCAAAATTTGTTGCTTTATAAAAAGGCTGCTGGTAACTATCTTTACTTTCTTTATTTTTATGCGTTTTGTATTTACAGCATGTACCATATTTTGACTCATTATTACATCAATGTATGGCTTCTAGGGTAAGCCAACAATATCACCAGATTGCCAAGTTGCCAGCCAGTTGGCCAGCGTTGGTCCATTACTTGGCTTGGTTGACTTTGCTGGCTTGGTTGGGTAGGGTTGATCTTAATTATGCATTATTAAATCGTGTCAACCTTACATGGTCGAAATGTCGCATCATGTTGGTTGGTTGCCCTGACTGTGGTCTTCATATTATGCCCAGCGCTTGTTTTTGTTGTTGTTGTGGCTGCCATTGTACTTGTCACATTGTTGTCATATTGTTGTTGCTATTGTATCTTCATGTATCAGTATTAAGTGTTGCTGTTGGCGCGTTCAACTAATTTGAAATTAATGAAATTCCTTGAATAATTGAATTTGAATCGTTGGCATCTGTGCAATTAGTCGCTGCCATCAAAATCTGCCCACGCAGAGCAAAACGCACATGTAAGCAGAACAACAACAACAACAGCAAACGGCAGTACCTCATTATATATCATGTCATCTCATTATGTCAGTTGGTCGAGCGCCTGATACATAATGTACATGATGGCTGCCATTGGCTCGCACACCCACATAACTCCTTATTTAATATACACGTAAAACTGTTTCTATTAAGGTGTGCATATACATAAACATAAGCATATATATATATATGTATATATATATACGCGTGTGTGAGCATGTGTGTAGACTGACATGCAGATTTGCAACGTTATTTAGTGCATGACAGTTAAATGAGTTGTTGCTATTATCTGTAGTTATATTTTGGCCAGCATTTAATCAAATAGGCCTACGGTAGCATACAAATTAAAGCCAGTTTAGCACAGACATTTAATTGCAAAAGACCAGAAATAGATTCCAAGAATGTCTATACAGCAAATGTTTTGGCCAAGACAAGTAGCAATCAAGTCTTTATTCGTATTTGCTTTAGCAAGGCCTTAGAAGTTATGTGAAATCGTATACATGAGTATTCAAGCATAACCATATGATATGGCATAATTTGACTTCTTAAGTAAATAAGGTCAATTAAGTCATCTGCCATAAGCAAGATGTTGCAATAAAGTATGTGTTAACAGCTTAAAACAAGTTTTCAGTACTTTAATAATGCACTTGATATCGAGAATAACTCTTTCACAGCTCTTTCTCAATTCATGTGGTATTCACATGCTTTAGCATAACTATTATATACACATACTTAATAAAGCGAAAGATTTTCGAAGTTCATGCATTTCTTAATCAAGCTTGATATATTTTTATACTACTATTGTCTCTATTATCTAAACTACAAACTTTTAAATGCCTTAGCCGTTCTGTCTATTGAAAATGAATATTAATTAGTAATAAACTCTACTAGGCACAAATTAATCCAACATTTCAAAGCTCAATATCTGTACCATCAACTTAACTATACGTCTTTTATTTATTTTATGTTTTTTTTTTATTAACAATTTTTGATTAAAAACTCATTTCGAGTTATATTTTTGTTCATAGAACAAACATAAACGTAATAAAACTTTGACTGCCTGCTATTTACTTAAAACTTAGCTATCCACATAAAACTATTTGAAGCAAACTCAGCAGTACAAACTCTACCAAAATGGAAATTCACGAAAATGTTATAAGCCGCTTTTAGCAGCAGTAATTAACTGGCACTTATTTGGCCATAATCACAATGAGTAACTGTTTGACTTAGTTGTGTAACTTTCTCAGGTCTTAAATATCTATTAAATCACTTATATTTATTGTAATAAATAAAAGCTTAAGTGAGCTGATGTAAATCAATTTCAATCAGAAGACTTAATAAATTACAATAATTATTAATAAATTGGCTAAAATTTCAAAAGTTCTAAGCAATTGTTTGTTAAATTATGAACATTCCAAAATATTTCAGTTGGAGCAGCAAGCAGCATTTGATTGAAAGTTGAAAGTTGTTGTATCGCAAATGTTGTCAATTTTATTTAAAAAAAAAATTTTCTACTTTGGTTTGGGTTATATTAAGAGTAATATTGCGTATAACAATATTTCGAAAAAAGCAATCGCACACACAATGAGAGAAGATAGGCGACAGCCGAAATTAGAGAGGAAGTGTGATATGGAGTCAAGACGAAGACTTGATTAAGAATAAAACTATTTGTAGACTAATTGTATTAACGAATTCGATTTTTAGAACCAGATTCAGGTTTATTGAATTGGAAATAGCATTCACATGCTCAGCTTTGAGCATCTAGCTAGTCAACCTCTTAAAATATTTACATTAAAGTACTTTATTTCTTTCTTTTCTGGGAATAATAAAAACAAAAAAAAAAATACATAAGTATATACAGTTTATCTAGAACGAAAGACAATAATGATGATTAAGTTGCGTTAGAAACTACACATACATAACTACTAAAATCTGACCTATACCAGGCAAGTGACGGATTGCTTTGGCGACCCAGTTTTTAGACACTTCAGCCACACTTGCTCCCCAGAGAGACGACCAGAATACACATTACCATTGCCATTACAATCACCATTAGCGTTACGCATACGCCGCGTGTGTCTGCTCTCAATGCTGCACGCTATCTGCACACCAATCAACATTACTCATATTTAAACCAAGCTGAGTCTTACTTGTTGTAACTGGCAACTGCCAACTGGCAACGAGCAACACACGTTTTAGTCGCACAATTTTAATCGACTTCATTTGCTCATTAAGCAGATACTTTTGCATGCCACTGTTCCACTATTACAGAGACAGAGCAATAGCAAGCAGTGAAAGATAAATCTAGTTTATGCAGGCAAATATTGCGAATTTGATAAGCATGAAAAGATTTTATTAATATTGTGCAAGATAAACTTTATCTAGTTGAGAGAATTCGAATTTTTTGGCAATGTTAGTATGCGTGGAAAACTCATTGAGAACTTTGCAGAGAAATCTTTATTATTCTTGAGTCTCTTAGCTTCTTGGAGAATATTCCATGTCGTAGCTTTTTAAAATCGAAATCTAATTCCCAAAGCTTTAACTTCTCAAATACTGATTTTTAAAGCTATTCTTAAAGGCTTTGTATGGGACGTTTAAAAGTATCTCTTAGGTTCAAGAAACCACGCATTTACCGCTGCAATTAGTATCTAGATCGCATGAACATAGTAATAGAGCGACACGAAACCACACAGAGACCGTCAGTTAGATAGACATTGGCAACGATTGCGCATTCTAATGCGATTTCCTGTTAGTGTTACCTTTCCACCGCAGCCTCAGACCGAAACTCTGCCAGCTCCCCGGCCTAACCATATGTTTCTGACTTACTAACTCCTCCCTCAACCCTGGCATTTTCTATCACTCACTACCTTAGCTCCAGTCAAGCAGTTACACAGCTAGAGCTGCAATGTTGCCGCGACAGCTGCAACGCGTAATTGTTTCCTTGTTAGTTGCATTTGCGGCACATAAAAGCATAGGAGACGGCAACGGAGACGGAGACGGTAACAAGGATTGCGTTGAGTACTAATGTGGCTACATGTTAAATGCATTTATGAATGGGCTTGCCATGATGTATGGGGTCTCGGCTACCTCGTCGTTGTCGTCATCATCGCCATCGACATCATTCCGCCTCTTCATGCTCGTTATTGTTTGCTACGTCAAAGACTTGCTACCTGCATTTAGGTGCGTTTAATTTTGTGCATGTGTCGTCATGACATTCATTTGCACACATGTATGCGCTATATACATATAAACATATATATATGAGTACATGAGTATATGCTAGCCACGCAGCAGCCATTAACTGCTGCAAATTGTGTTCTTTGTTGCGGTAACGGTATGCACGACCTGGCTGGATCCAAGCCCAGCTGTAAGCCTCATCCCTAGGGCCAGCTGTAACCAGCCGAAAACTGACATAGTTTCGCATTACGTAGCCATTGTCCCGGCCAGCAGCGTCAGCAACGATTTGCATACATATGTGTAACAGTGTACATACGAGTATGGATATATGTGTGTGCTGGTCAACTGCACATTAAAACCGTTGGTTCGCTATTAATTCACTGCTCGCGGCCAACACTAGTCAGCTCTTGGTACTAGAGACAAACTAGCCTGGCCTGTTTCGTTAGGCTCTGTCCTGCAATTGCAATTTAAATTTTGCAGTGTTTGCTGTTGGTGTTTAAGTTACTTTGGTTTAATTGGTTTTTTGTTTTCAGCTGATTTGATTTTGGGCAGCGTTGCCAACAACAAAAGCGCACTTAATTAAAATACAACAGTGCGTATGCACAATGTGCAAACTTTAAAATACAATTGACACTAATCAGTAAAGGTTCTAAAAGTTTTTAAGCTACAATTTTGTTGTCATCAATACGGCAAATAGTAAAAAAGTAGCCAATAAGAACTACAGCAAAAACAAACAACAGCAACAAACCATGCTAACAAGTACAGCAGCTGTCATGCTATTTCCTTAATTTTTGGATAGTAAATTTTTATTGACAGCACAATGGCTTGATTGCGCTGCGTCAAAACCACTGACAGGGAGTGACCAAAACAAAAATAAACGATTAAAAGGAAAAACAACAAAAAGAAAACACCATAAAATAGAAAAAATGCATTGGCACAACAAGCAAAAAATAAATGTGAAATGGTGGAAGCGGTGGTCGACAGTGGGATACGCTGCACCTGGTATTTCTAAAATTAAAATGGATTATTTGCCACTTAATTTGTTATGGTTGAAAGGATATGCTTAAAAGGTGTGCACTAGAGTAGCATCCCATGGGTTCGAAACCCATGTGAAGCATGATTCTGCACTTTCCACTTTGCCTATTCCCCTAATTTTTCCTGTATATTCTATATCCGTATCACTTACTCCCGGTATCACAACGGGCCTATCCTACTTTTTTACAATCTATCTTTTTTCAAACTATGTGCTAAGTATATTGATAACATAGTTTAATCAGAATATTACCAAGTACTAAAGAAATTTTCAGTACTTTAGATAATACTGTTTAAAACAAATAAACATCTTTAAAATCTTTTTTACAAAAATATCAACGTTTTGTTGTTTATTTGAATCACAGAAGATACCAAGTTTATATATTTGTAAAGTGAATTGTTTCTGTATTCTCCCTAGAAATCGAATACCTAAACAAAATACGTTTTGTATATTGCCAAATTTCGCCTAATACCTTATTTTGTTATAAACACTTTTTCTAAAATTTAACCTATGCTCCGTTTGGTTTTAAGAAAAGTTTGAGGTTAGTCATACAATCTTGTCCAATAGACAGCTAGACAATCTATAATTTTACTCGCTATATCTATCTATCTATATATATTCAAATATCTTCCTTATTGTTAATGAACTATCGCCTAAGAAATAGTAGAAAATAATTAATTATTTTTGGCAAATATAATAAACACTAAATAAAGAATAATATTATAATATTAACCCGACTGTGTTATTATTATATATTTATGGATATGCGCAAGATTTGGTTATGTTAAGATTTTGTGTGTCTATATTTGAAATTTTCGCCTTCTATACACGGTATCGTAAACAGACGAAGAAAAGGCGCATGATACAATCTATATCCAAGGTAACTCTTGGTTAAAAGAACATATGGTCAGCCACGATCCTACTAACTTGTTCAATACTTGCACAATTTTATAATGCCCTTGTTTGCATAGATGTAGGGTATAATAAAATGGCCAGAGATAAAAAGAGCAGCGGAGCAATGGCGGCGAACTGACCTGCTCGCCTGTCTGTCAACACTTGAAAAATACACACACACACACACAATCAATCGTACTTATACATACAAACAATAAGTGCTCGCTTGGATGCCAGCTCGTGTTGCTTTTATAATTTGCATTGTTTTTGGCCAGATCCCCTCTCGAGCCGTCAGTCACTCAGTCATTCGTTCGCTCAGTGTGTCTGTCAAATGTTTGATAAAGCGCAACAAAAAAAGCAGCACTGAAATGTTCCCAAATGGCGGATTTAAAGGCAACGAACAACTCATCCCCTTAACCGCTACTGCATTTTGGAAGCTACTTTGAAGATAGAGGCATGCAATTTTTATACACTGTACCCATGGGAACGAGGATATTACGAATAAGTGCTATCATGTGACAGACAGGAGCATATGTGGCAAACCAAAAGCTGCTTGTACAATAAACGTCCACCTACCTCTCAAAGACCTTGAACACTAGGTGCACCAAATTTTATTTCTTCTTAAAGGATTACTGCAAGTCAGGACAAATCTTGGCGCTTTATTTTTAATTCTTTCCCAAACTCATCAAAGAAGATTTTTAATTTAAAAAAAATTGTATTATAACACTTTTTTTTTAATAAAAATAAAAATGATTTTTTTGTTTATATTTAAAAATTGGTATAGAAATTTTGTTGCCTCAGTTGATAGATTGTTAACTCTTAGAGCTGAAAATCATCTCGACTCAAAAGTTTTTAACAATAAAAAATATTTCGTTGAAGAGATGAGACATACTGAATTGATGTCTTCCTATATATTCTGTTATCGATAACTATTGTAAATAATCGGAATTGAGAAAAACGCTAAAGATCGATTTAAAGTGGCCGGCTTAAAAAACAAGAATAGATCCAGCTTAAAGCTCTGATGATGCTTTTTGTCCTTTGTTTAAAACATGTATACTCTACGGATTTGTAAAAAGCGTCGCAAACTAGCTTAAAAAACGTAAAATACATTTAATACACTATACAAACACTTAAAAACACAAAACAAAAAGAAAAATCGCATAAAAAATCGCAAGGCAGGAGCCAATCAGTTGCTATGGCAATCTCAATGTAGGCGTGGAACCCCAGCATGACGAGCACTTTGGCTTACGAAGCCGTATCTATGGATATATATACTCTGTATAAAGGTGCTGCCCAGGAGTAGTCGGTGACAACTGTAAGCTGTGGACAACACACAGAAGAGAAGGACATAGAGTGTCATGGGGAGGGCAAGAAGTTCAAACGAGGTTGAGTCCCAGGGCCAGTGAGTAGTGATTGATGGTTCATTCATGCCTAGGCATGTGCGCCGTTTGATTTTGTGCACTCGTTTATCCTGTTCCTGTTGTTGCTGTTGTTCTGTTGTTATTGCTGCTAAGAGTTGTTTTTGTTGCGCAGTTTAAACAGATTAGAGCCAACATTTTGTTAGCTTGGTTTTGCAGCTATGTTTTTTTTTTTGGCCAACAAAAACGACAAGAATGACAGACCTATAAAAGCGAGCATGGCAATTTATTGTATACGCTTTCAGACAGTTTATATATTTTGGTCTCAAAATCGAAGAATAATTATTTTTTGAGCATATTTTTCTCATCAAGAAATTGAAAAATCATGTTTCTCTACAAAAATAAAGTTTAAAATTCGTTGCATGCTGATGAAAATCTAACACGCATTTAAGTCAGAAACCGAAAAGCTTGGAAAGAGGAACTTTACTCAAAAAGTTCAAAGTACAATAGTAATTTTTAAAGAGTAAATTTATATTAAAATTAAAAAACTTTATGCCAACAACCATTTCTATTGTAATATTCCATTTTGGCTCAAGTTGACAAAAAAAAACGATTTTAATCAAAAAGCAATCCTTTAAAGCACTTATTAAAAATGCAAAAAAAACGTTTAAAAAATAAACCAGCATTATACCATTTGCACAGCGGTAGAGCATTTTTGCTAATCAGCTGTTTTTAACTCCGAGACTAGATACTGTGATTATAATGCTATAAGCATTATACATATAATAATATTATATAATAATCAAAATATAACTCACTGCTCATAAGTGGACCTAGCCATACTCAAAACTTTTAAGTGTGATACTAACCTCAACGGCTTAATACTATATATATATATATAACCATAAATTGAAAATAGAATAGGTCACGCTTTTTTATTTTTTAAAATGGATAAAAATATTGACCGGGAGAACCCTGATAGGCATTTGGAGAAAATGCAAACTTATGAACAAATCAGCAAATGAACGCCTACATCGTTTTAAAAACGGACTTCCGAGTGGTATCGTCAATGCTTTTCCCATAAGAATAGTCAAAAAGGTTCTTTAGAGATTTTTTCTCAGGGTATGATAAGATGCTTGCTATCTTCTGTCCTCCTTGAGCAACTCGGAATTGTGAGCCATCCAAGCCTTTTTTTATTTTTCTTTATATATAATGTTTAATTTATTATTCGCACTTGCCTTTCCACCAACTTATTGTAAATCCTAGTCTCTGGCCAATTCATGTGAAGCATATCGCTAAATAATAGCTCATCCATAGTGCTTGAGTCGCGGATAAGTTTCGATTTTTTATATTATTAAGTCAACTGAATACTGTTGTATTTTTTGGCTATATATCTATCATCAACTGACATTGGGAGCGTGGTATATTTTGGAGTTAATTTTTAAATTTTTTTTCAATAAAGAGTATGTAAATTTTCGTTGCTTTGCCGATCGAATTTCTTGCATGTTTTTCATTGTTTCATGTTGTGTGCCGCGAACCATTGCCGTGCCTTGTCACATGCCAATTGAAGCACGCCAATGTTGCTATTGTTAATATTGTTCAATTTTATGCGACACCTGTATAAAATGTCAGAGTAGGGGAATTTCGGGAGCAGCAGGGAGACTGACGCATGGCAATGTTAAGTTGCAAATTTTTTACATGTTGACCAGGTTTTTTTTTTTTTCGCAGCAGCACTTTATTTCCCTTGTTAATTTAAAAAAACACGTATGCTTTAATTAACAACTACGCCATTAAAAAAACATATTTTTTTATCTTTGTGGATAAAGAATTATGGACAAAATTTTAATGTTTTAGATTAAGCTTTGTCATGTACCTGGTCGGCTAGAGAATGCATAAGCTTACTTACTTAGGTTTACCGAAAAAGTCTGGAAAAAAAATTAGAACAAAAAATTTACTTAAAACTAAAAACGTATAGATTATTTAGTTCTATATATAGCTAGATATGTTACAACTTTTCGAGATTCCACTAACCTTTAAATGTTTTCAGTCAAAATTTCATAACATTCTGACCATAACTCCAAAAGTTACAACGGCTTAAGGGACGATACTTTTGTGTAATTCAAAACCACGAACAAGAACGAATTTCGTTTTAAACACTCGGCAGTGCTCCGGAAAACGGAAAAACCAAAATGAAAAATAAAACTTTTGATAACTTCGTATATTTTCCTTAGACTATGAGTCGAACACGCATTCTACTATGCAATTGCAAAAAATTCTCATATTGTGTTGACGAGAAATTATTTTCAGCCGCACTGCACCTTTCTATTTCTATATATTGTTTACATTATATTTTGATTAAAAATATTGTTAATACATTGTTATTCTGTCTTCAGAAAAAAAAATTGCATAAAAATATTACTTTGGCAACAATATTCGTTGAAACTAAAGACGACTTAGCAATTTTTGTTACAAGGGAAATTTCCTTTGTGTAACACGGGAACCCTGTCGCTCCTATCAATCATCAATAAAGCAATGTGTACGTGCACGTGTGTAAAAAATAATTGTCAATAAATAACTTGAAGTTGGAATAAATGTAATCTATGAATTTCAAAGAATGTTAAGAAAATTATTTCAGTAAATTCATACTTTTTTACACCTATTTTTCCGAATCGTTTTAATTCCTCTTGCAACACAACATTCCGTTTCCAAACATGCAAAAAATTCGTTTTGGTGAAATTGGGAGCACCAAACATTCATTTTCCGGTCGGATGGCTTTGCTAAGACCAGATCTATTCGAATAATTTAGTTTAACACCATATGATCTTTTTCTGCTCTTAACTTAAATGTACAAACTCATAATATCCTTTACAGCATGGATACAAATTACACACAATTAAACTCTGAAGCGCTTAAGCATACCTTAAATTTTAAATACAAAATATGCCAAGCTTTCAATTAAAAGTTATAATCTATAGACTCTTTGGTTTTTATTCACCATAAAAGTTTCAGACATAATCATCATTGGTGTTCAAAAGTTTCAAGCACTTCTTCGTTATCTTTTCCATGGCCATAAATTGCTTTGCGCTAAGTTGCAGCCACTATAACTATCTATATATTAGAGATGTATTTAAAATTGTGAATTTGCTATCTTCAAACTACTACAGTAAAGTTTAAGGATAGATGTATATCTTTATAATATGTGTTATTTTCATAGTTAAACAGGATAATCTTATGCCTCTTTAGGACTAGTAGATCTGATCAATATTATTAAACAAATCATAGCTTCAAAATTGCCATTACTTTAAAAATTGATTTAGTAAGAACTATGCTGTCCATCAATTTGACTGAAAAATAAACCGGCTTATCTTACCTAGGTATAACTGACCCCGAGCAGCTTAAACCAAAAAGGACGCAAGTATGTGCCACCAAGCCTGATTTTCAAAAGAGCTGAAATACACCGTGCAGCAGTTATTAGATTTGGAAATAATAATGTTTCTAATAGTCTAGAAATTTAACAATATTAGATCAATATTGCACCACATTTTCAATTTATGCAACAAAAGTAAATTGCGAAATATCTTCCATACGTATCCTATTAAATAAAAGTATATATTATTTGTTGTTTTCGAAAAAAAATAATTATAATTATACTGTTTACCTAATTACTAAAAAAACCAAAACTTTCAAACTACTTATACTTAAACTTTATACTTTCAACCACAATAATCTTTACTAATTGCTTGACTTATAGTTCTTGCTCTTATCCGACCACAAATGGGTTTTTGTTTCGTTTTACCTCAAAACACATTTTGCACAAAATATACAAAACTTGTATCATATTTTGATTTATGTCTTATCAAAAAAATTGCAATCCGAAAACTTTGAAGCCACAGCTGTCAGCATAACCACATCTCCAAATTTATTTTTATACCCTGTGTCAATTGGGTCAAGGATATTGTAGATTTTCACATTATATGTTAACAGCAGGAGTAGGGATTATATACCATCCATATACCATTCCTTATACCAAAAGGCTTATATCGGATAAAAATGATGGTATGTTCGTCGGGAGGGGGTCGTTGTTTGTTGATGCATGTACATATCTTGCCTTTTTGCTCCGAACCAAAAAATGTGCAAAGTTGTGTTAAGCTTATATAGCTATTGCCTCATAAACGGAAAAAGTATTAAACTTTCTTTCCTAAAATTTGTTTCCGCAAATCCTAAGGCCAATCCGGAATAAGAATCTCAGCTAGATAATAGAACTAATGCTGTGCCTTACAGAATCGGAAAGATGACCGAACTCTCTTTATTGTGCCGCAAGTCGGCTAAATTCGAACAAAAATTACTTATCGATAAGTTTCCATAATAATACTAAATTGTTTTAATACCAAATATTAGTTAGTAACACTATTACTTTACAATGATCATAGCATTCAGCTTTTTTTTATGCTTGCATTTTTGCATTACTTTTGACAAATCAAAACAATATCCTTTTTATCTACTTATTTTAACTACAATTCAATTTTAAGAACAATACATATTTTATAAATTGGCTGCTTTAGGCGCCAACAAATACAACTTAGAGCCACTCAATTCAATGTAAAGACTTATGTGAGCCTAATCAACAAAAAACCGTTGACTTTTTATACCATGTACCTAAAGGTATAAAGGGTATAAAGGGTATACTAGATTTGTGTGTAACGGACAAAAGGAGGCGTGGCAGACGCCAAGTCCTTAATACCAAAATGCTTATCATAATCTCGGGTAGCGATTGAGCCATGTCCATCTGTTCGTCCACCCGTCCATCCGTCTGTACGAACACCTAGATTTCGGACACTATTAGAGGTAGAGATACGGTACTTTACCAGCTGGTTTGTATATTTCCTCAGAAGATGAAGCCTATTGAATTATGGCAATATCTTACCAAGATCCCTTTGCATTTTTAGCTGCACCCTTTAATATTTTTATCTGAAACAAAGAGCTATGCGTCTGTGTGTCAAAAATGATTGCAGAGTATTCCGCTGTCGAGCAATGACGTTGACTTATTCATTTTTTTTATTTCATAGCAAAAGTATTTTCCGCCTTCTGACAGATATAATTCGTACAAAATGAAACATGAAAACAGTTAAAACTTTTCATATATAGATACATATAAAAACTATATCGTATAAAATGAGTTTTTGTTTTGTGGTAAATGTGTTTGAGCCAAGTTTTGAAACGCCTTGACGTTTTTTTGCCACTTAACTGCAGCATCAACACAAGCTGGCAACGAAAAACCACAAAGAGAACAACCTACTCCAAAGACGACGTATGCAACCAAATGAAGCAATGCAATAAAAAGTAAAAGAATGAACAAAATAAGTGCGGGAAAACGCAAGACAGAGAAAATGAAATGGCAAATGGCAATGGCAAAGGCAAAGGCAGCAGCAAAAGCAATAGAAACAGAAAGTAGAAACAGAAAATTTCTAATGAAGTTTGTAACTCGGATGTGAAAAGCACAAAAGTAAATTGATTGCAATTGGAATCAGTAGCAGAAACTCGTAACGTCAATCAAATTGAATTCACGCAAACGGCAAACGGCAGATGCTAGATGGCAATCGAAACTATAGATCTCTTACATGGCAGATCCTGGATGTGCCCACATGCCACTGCTGCAGTTGCAGCTAATACCATACGAACTTTGGAGCATGTGGCAAATGGAAAATTGAGAAAGAAATAAGAGAAAAATAAAAACATGTGGTGCATCGTCAATATGAAACTTTGTTAATGAAATAGGTGTGTGACTGACTATCTCCCCAAGGCATGATATGTTGTGTGTGTGTGTGCGTGGTGTTACAAGGTGTTACCTACACACACATTTGTGCTGCAATACAATTAAGTAAGTGTATCTGTAAGCTGCACAAAAGCTGCTGATTAAAAACGTCAATAAAAATGAGCTTGAGGGCATGAATGAATATTGCATAGTTGCGTATATTGGTGGAGTAAGCCGAAGAGAAGGCATAGGACTACGCCTGAAAGAGTGCAATAAAAATGCCTTAAAAGGCTAAATTGAAGTTGAATGCAAGCGGCCTGAATGCCAAATGAACTCAACTAATGAAATTTTATATGCTGCTGTAAAAGCTTATCAATGCACACGCCAACCACGTACAAGTACTCCCTCTTCATATGTACACCGAGGGGTAAAAAAATAGATAGTTTCTTGGCAATTTACAAAAAAAATAAAAAATATAAGGATTTTAAAACTTGTTTGAAAGTTTGCCGCTAGAATATGTAACACGCTAAATGGGAAACGTTTAAGCTATAAAATTGGCATGCTTTAACAAACATATAGTGACGAGCAGAAATGCAGATATGCAAAAATGCCCGACTTACAACGTGAGCAACAACTATCCACTGCGTATTATATCAGAAAAATGTAATTTTAAAGCATAAAAGATAAACTTTTGGATAGTTTTAAGTATGCGCTGATTTTCAACTGCAACACTCATTTGGGTCTGCGCAGTCAAAGGTCCTGGTCGGCATAAATACCCATTTATTTTTAGTGTACATATTTGTTGGTTGCGCTTTTACCATTTCGCATTTATACCCGCCAAATTAAACACTCCAATTTATTCTTTTCGAAATTTTAACACAATACAACCTCAAATTAAAACACGGCGTACGTTAAAGTCGGGCGCGGGCGACTTTACGATACCCTGTACCACCACATTGCAATCAAATCCGACATATTGCTTACGAACTCCAAAAGGTATTTCTTTACGATATTTTGATAAACAAACAAAAAAAGTCGAATTTTGCACCAAATACGTTTTTTGAAAGATTGGTCCTATGGGGGCTCTATGATATAGTCAATCGATTTTGATCAAATTTGGTATAGTGCTTGGAAACTCTAAAAGACTTTCTGAAACCAAATCGGTTTTCGATATCTTTATAAGCAACCGAGTTATACTCTAAATACTTTTTTTTGATGGGTCGGACCTACGGGAGTTATAAGATATAGTCAACCGATTTTGATAAAATTTGGTTCAGTGCTGGGGAACTCTAAAAAACTTCCAAGTGCCAAATCCGATATCTTCGTAAGCAAATGGGACAGAACGAAGTTTGATGAAACACCCCTACGGGAGCTATGTAATGTTACCCCGATATCAAAAAAATAAAATAAACTTGTCTCCTATGGAATAAAAAGGGATCTAATCTGAAAGTTTTGCTGCTCTAGATTTTACTATCTCTGAGATCTAGGCGTTCATACGGACGGACACGGTCAGACAGGCAGACAGACGGAGGGACGGACGGACATTGGTATATCGATTTCTCTAGTCACGGTTTCGGCAACTTTGGGGGGTCTCCGACGACTCCTTCTGTATGTTACATACATTTACGGCTTGCACAAACTTAATATACCCTTTGGACCATACGGTACAGGGTATAAAAATAGCTTCGGGAGTACTGCTTTGAATCTATTGAAGATTTAGTGTGAATTACGTGTGCTGTAAAGGCTATTACTTTGAGGGTAATAAAATTTAAATAAAAAAAGATTTTTTATTTTGTAACGATATTAACCTTAATTTTTTAGCATTGTGTTTTAGTTTTAGACATAAACTAAAAATTACAATTGGTCATCGAACCATGGTCCCTAAATAACGCGAAGTGAGGTTTTAAGAACGACACTCAACAAAATAAGCTACTCTTATGTAACATATTTTTCGCCACTGCGGTGATTCAAATTCGACTAATTGCTTTGTCCTGCTGACCATATTGGATGCCTTCTTCAATGTGTTACATACATTTGCACTAACTAAACATACCTCATACCTTTAGTACAGGGTATAAAAACTAATACAAAAATTAGCTAGTTCGATAAAACATTCAAAATTAAACACATTTTTTTTCGGTATATAAACACGTAGTACCCATATAGGTACGTTTTAGCGTCTGTTGAAAAAATTAAAAATAAAGATTTTACGTATTTAATAAACGCTACATCGCATTATTGCTGAAATTGATAAAGTTCCTGGCTCCTATGTAAGAAAACGCCTTAAAGAAGCTTAGCAAAAATTGTGATTACTGAACATGAGAAAAAAAAGGAATTATAATTTTGCTTTTTGCAAAAAGTTTTTCAAATAAATTTTATTTATATTCCTTATAAAAAACTTAAACATAAAAAAAAAAACAAGGCTTTTTTTACAGCTATAAATCCGACTAATGCCTTGCTTAACTTGCTTGTAATCTTTCAAGAAACAATAACACTGTAGCTACTACAAATTATGTCATCTAGACCTTATTGGTAGAAAACATTCAAGAGTGTTACCTTTACAAAAATAAAGCTCAGATGTGCGGTATAAAGATTGAAAGATGTTGAACTAATGATGAACTAGTTAAAAAAAGGACAGCTCTAAACTTTTTATTTCAGTGCATCTACGTCATAGCAAAAAGCTACTTGCTGCATTTGCCACATTTGCAGTGCAAGCCATTCCGTAGTTGCCTCTCTGCCTCCTATCTCCCTCTCTCTCTCTTTCTAACCGTCCATAATACTTCTTAATCTTTGCTGCAGCTATGCTTTACGCGTGCCGGAATTTTGCAACACGTCTTGGTAATGTCATTGTTGTTTGAATTTTAGCACTCAATGTGCAGTTGGTCAGATAGACTGGAAGACAGCAGGACGAACTGGCGGACAGACTCGAACTAGGCAGACATATACATTAAAACAAATGTCAGTCTGTGGCATTATCACTCACACGCTATGAAAGGCGGCATTAATGTGCAAAAAGTGTAGCATGCTTTGTGGCGCACAGATAAAAAATAAAACCAAAGCATTAAATCTTCTTCCAACACTGCGTGTATTTTTGTTGTAGGAAATAGTGACATGGCGGAAAGGCCAGGGGGCAACAACGTGACAACAACAACATAAACTAAACATAAAATTGCCAGGGCAAAGTGATTGTGCCACGCCCACACAGACACTGGGATACTGGGACAGTGACGAGGTCAGCGTCAGGTTGTGCTTGCTCACTTGTAGGGGAGCCAGCTGCTAGATAGAGAGGTGCGGCGTCAGCACGAGGGGTTGGAGCGGGCCGCAAAGGTGTAAGGGCGAGAGCGCGCGCGCACATTTCTGTGCAACATTTGTCAACATGCCAAGCGTTTAAGCCAAGGTCTATATATGTGTGCGTGCGTTAGTGTATTTGTATGTGTGTGTGTGTTGCACGCTTGACCTGGCGCTGTTTTAACTGTGGTTAACATATTTTTCAAGCGCTTTTGCGGACACAGACGTTGGCAGCGGCAACAACTTCATTCTTACTTTTGTGTGGTTTTTATGGCTGCGGCAAGCTGTTGTTGTTATTGTTGTACATAGTTGCTATAATAGCTGCACTCGCTGTAGTTGCAGTTGCTGCACGCACAGACACACACACACACACGCGCGCAAATGCCACAAAACACAGATACGCACACATACACGCTAAAACCAGAAGCTGCGTGTTAATTCTACATTTTTACGCTTTCATGGCCGTCACTTTGCGTGCCGTTGAATGCCACACAAATGTTTCTAAGTGTGTGTGTTTGTCTGTGTGTGTGAGTGCGTGGCAGACAGTTTAGCTACAGGGTATAACCCATAGAGTTAAGGGTATTATAGATCTGTGCAATCTATCTAAAAGGCAGCCGGAGACGTAGCGTACCGTTGGTTCTTTATCTTATCATCACCTCGTGCAATTCATCTGCCCGCTCACATGAACCCATAAAACTCAAAGTCTATAAGAGCGTAAATCAAAAGTAACAAAAAGTTTTGTATTAATCGTTTGTCGTTCATTCAAACCCGTTCCCACTTTGAAAAAAAACAAATTTTTGAAAAAAGCTGAGCAATCCAGCTACTTCTTCAAATCGATTTCCTTCAATATCTTATTAAAAGTTCCTTAATGATGTAACAAATTATAGGTATTTTAATTACTCATACTCAATTGTGTCAAAATTCTTTTATCAGATTTTGAAATTATGTTTTTATAGCCTTTACCCAGAGGTACAAATGGTATGCAATGTGCGGTAGACCCTTAAGTCCCTTATACCAAAATGCTTTTCATTACCTCGGGTAGCGATTGAGCCATGTCCATCTGTATGTCCATTCGTCTGTTCGACTCTATGAAAACCTAGATTTCGTATAAGAACTAGAGACACGAAACTTTACCATCTGGTGCGCATATTTCCTAAGCAGATGATGTTTGTTGAAGTATGTCAATATCTTACCCCGTTCCCTCTTATAGAATTTCGCGCTTTTTGGCTACACCCTTTCATTTTATAATCTAAAAATAAACAACACAGGGCAAATACAAAAAAAGTTATGGTCAAAAATTTACTTATTTCACTTCCCTTTTGTGATAAACAATGGAATCAACATTCAAGTGTTGCTTATAAACAAGCCCTCATTTAAATTTTATCGATGTGTTCCCCAACCCCCACAATCGATTTACCGTAAAACTTACCCCATATACTTAAATAATTTATCTTGAAGGCATAAATATGGTACTGCACTAAAAAAGAAAAATCCAATTGGAAACTTAGGAATTTGTCGGGCAGCGAATCCACTGTATCACATTCCCTTTTTTTTTTTATAAAAAGTTATCTTCTTTCATGATAAATTTGCTTTTTACTGCGCGATATGTTGCCTGAAACTTTATTATTCACAATTTAAATTTAAAAGAAATCGGTTAAGTCCTGAAGATAACTGCGAAGAAGTGTAAACATTTTTTTTGTAAATTCATAAATTGATTTTATTTGGTCATATCTGAAAGTCCGTCACATTCAAAAATTTGTAACTTCAATATAAAAAAGATTTTTTAGATTACAAACTTATTTTTAATAGTCAATTTGTGTTATTTAAATAAATTTAAAATAACTTAAAAGACTTTAAGGGCGGAAGTGCGCTTTAAGACTTTCTTATATTTTTTACGTAGCTGGTATTCGCATGGCAATTCATGCAAATCTTGTAGCATGTTATAGCTCTTTTTAGGGCCTGTTCATAGCCCTATGCAGACAAAGATTCAAATACCAAGACATTACTGATTGAAACTCTGCGTTGCACCAAATCTCGAATTCTAATCTAACCCAATCTACTCATTTTTTTTTGCAATGAACCTACTGACTCATTTAAATTGTTTTGCAATTAATTTTACTTGTTTTGTTTATGGCCACAAATATAGTAGCTGTTTTATGCACTGCAAGCTGTTTTAAGAAAGTCAGTTGGTTTTTCTAACTTACCATGCATTTTGCGGCGTTTTATGTCTAGCTTTGCATGTTTAGCGCAGATTACGCATACGCCATGTGTCTGACAGACACAGCAGTAAAAATTAAACAGCATAAATGCGTCAAGTGGCAAGTGGCATTTTAAATGCCGTCGTCAACATCCCCTCTCGCCGCTACAATTCCTGTTCCTATTGTTGTTTTTTTGGTAGGTTTTGCATGTGACAATGCTTCTTCTGTTGTCAAACAGTAGGGGGGCGCAGTTTTTGCATTGCGCTCGAAAATATGCTGCATTTATTTTTTTGCAATCGCTTGCACAGCTTGTGGTCAGGGGGTGTAAATGTTTGAGTATGTCTCTGTGTGTGTGAGTGTGTGTGTGTGTGTGTGAGTGTCGTTTGCCAGCTTGACTCCACTTGGCATCACTTCACGCCAACACTTGGCATCAGTTGGCAGCACTTGGCGCTCTCTATAAGCCGCTATTAATTTGAATTATGTACTTAAATGAATGCGTATAAGTGTGAATAAGCGTGTCATATTTTGAGCTTAAGCTTTGGCCTGTCAATGGCTTAAATTTAATGCGGAGATTAAAAAAATTATATTTGAATACGAAATTTCCAAAGTATGTTGACAGAGTTAAGAATGATTGCTACGGACAATAAATGGCTTGCAAAAATATATACAACAACGTGTTCTACCATTAATTACAATCTCCACCCTATATGTTAAGCACTTATACAAAAGGTATATTAAAACTTACAATAACTTTCAAAGTTACTTAATATCACCAATTTAATGGTATAAATTATATCTTTTAAATAAATAAAAATACGCGGCATATTTATGCACATAGAACAGAACATCAATTGAAAAAAAAATTGTATTTAAAGGTTTGGTAAGTTTGATTTCTTTTTCTATAAAATCAGTTTTTAAGGTCGCTTATATACCAATAAATAGTTGGCTTGCCATTGTTTTCAGTAAGGGTCTATACGCAGTTCGAAATATTTCGAATGGGATTTTTTATATGAAGTTTTGTCATTCCGCGCGAAATTTTTCGAACTGCGTAGACCCCTTAAACTAAAAAAAAAAATTAATAGAAAATACATTTTGAGTAACACCGAAAGCAAGAATAAAGAAAAAATAATTCAATTTAATTAAATTTCAAATACAATATATATAGTACAATACATTAATTGCGTTAATGTTTTTTTCAAATCAAAATCTTAATTGACGGTTATTTTGTTCAACTAAGGCCAAAAACTTTTATCGTTTAAAGATTCAAGTTCACTTCCTCTTGTTGCACAAGTTTCAAGAAATACTATTTTAAGCATATAACTACCGACAAGGACTTACATTACGGATGATAACAGCATTAAAGCGTTATGCTAGAAAATTTTCCAATCTAAATAACAATGCATGAATATCATAATCAAAAGCTTATCAAAAGGGACAGAACAGAACACCCATGTACTTTGGGATGTCTTGTTCGTTGCTGTCCATGCATTGATTGACTCTATCCGCCATGGGTTACAGAGTTCCTCATGGCAACAACAATGCCATCATCTGCTTCTTTCTAGCTATATGGCAAGTAGGAGAAACGGAAACTATGCAAAACAAATTGTTTTGCTGTGGCAAATTTTAAATAGCAAATGCATTTTTGATACATTTGGTAACAAGGAGCCAAAGGAGCAGAGTGGCAGCCACAGCAGAAAATGCAAAACACTTTGATCGCCTCACAGAGTGCAAATATGCATGAATGGGAGGAAAGCAGCGTAGAATAGCATGAAGGCAAATCAAATGATTTCCTTGCTGGCCGAGAAGGATGAAGACGAGGACAAAAGCCAGAAGAACTGTCGGAGACGAGCGCAGAAACAGCAACATGGCAGCGGAAGTCTTCTTGTTGTTGCTGCTATTTTTGTTGCAGTTGCGTTTTGCTTTCATTTTTGGTTGTAAGGAAAATAGTGCAATTTACCTTTTAGCCATTAAACGTGCCAGGTAAATGCACAAAGCGTACTCAAAGTGGCATAAAAGCATGCTAAATATATACACAGTAGCACAAAGATACACAAACACACACACACTCAAATAAAATGGACAAAGAGAGAGTGTGAAAATAAAATGGTGGCAAGCTTAACCCCTTTTAATAAAGTTTTAGACCTGCTAATACTATTACTTGTAGTTAGAAGACAAATACAAAACCGATGTGCAACAAAATTACAACAAAATATTTTTCTAGCACTCGAATTTTACAGCTTGTATCGAGAAGCACGATGAAATTGGTTGGCTAGCCAAAATGGCATTACCATAGCTACGTTAGCAGTTTGGCTTAAGAACTGGGTGGAATCCGTTAGTGCCGAAGCGAATTGATTCACCTTTTGGTTGTTGGCTCGATTTACGTTCGATTTGCCTGTCTTGTGCAGCAATTGATTTCGAGCTCACTTTGTTGCAATGGACTTTGTGTCAAAAGGAAAAGGATTTAGTGGATTGCAATTTAAGACTCAAACTCGCTCACCCAATTGGTGCATTTCAATAAGTAAATGCAAAGAGCTTGGCATGGGTTTAAGGCTTAATTAAAATGCATAAATTGCCGTTTGAAGAGAGAGTGTCAAAGTTCACTGAGAGAAAACGATTAAGTCTTTTGTGGGCATTTCTGCGGTAAAACCGTTTTGCTAAAGCAATTAAAATTATTTCGTTGATTGACTTGAAGATTTTGTTGAGTCAATTAACTCAAAATGTGTTTGTAAAATCAATTTTCTATAATTATGACCAAACCCCTTAAATCTACTACTATAATTACGACAAAACCACTTTAATCCACTGCATTTAGGATCGTTTAATTAAAATTCGCAGTTTGTTTCGACATAAACTAAAAAAATTAAAAAAAAAACACACATAATTTTGTCCTACACTAAGCCGGCAATTTGAGTGTTTAAGCCAAATAACGAAAATCAATACTAAATAAGTAGTCCGATTTAGAAGAGGGCCAAAACTCGGTCGTGAAATATGTTACTGCTAGGGATGAATTGACGATTTTATTTAACAAGCGAAATGCAAATCATAACAATAAATGTGTTTTTAATTAAATGAAAATAAAAAAATACAATTTCGATCTTATATGCAATTTAAAAAAGAATTTTAACATACTTTTACTGGCTGCCTTATGTGCTCACCCTTCAATTCTACTTTGATTGATTGTGTTACCCATTTTGAAGCGAGCGCGAAGTGGCCCAAGAACAAGAGTAATTTTTGGTCATGCTCCTGTCAAAAAATAGCAAAAAGAGCGAAAAGGCAATTATAACTGATTTTATGTCTTGGTATACTCAGTGCTTTATAAAATGTTGTATACATTTATGTATATGAAAACCTTTATGTGGCATTTTGTGATTTTTCTTTCAGTGTTAGACTAGAATAAGTCAGTGGATGAGCGCATTGCTTATTAGCACAAATTGATTTTTCCTGTCACCAGGTTGAATGCTTCGCATTTGCTCTACTTTGACATTCACACCATCCCGGAACTTATTTATTTTGCATTAGCACTTTTAATTAAACACTTGGCACCAAGTATCGCTCAGCGGGAGCCCAACCCAACTGTTTTATCCTCCAGCTTGTCATTGGATGCACGACTGCAACTCCTTAAGCGCAATCATTGTAATTAAATCAATGAATGATTCATGTGAGTGCGCATTGCCACCGCTGGCAGCAACATCCGAACCAGTTCCTGAACCACCTACTGAACCACCAGCACCGTCGGCATTAATGCAAAAGCAATGTACTTAAGCCAAATGGATTTGGTTTGAAAACTCAGCAGGCTACCCCGCTGCTGCTAAGTACAGACAGATAAATTGCGTTCTGCCTTGAAGTAGATAAAAGGAAACTAAATCAGCTCCGACTGGCTGTCCAGTTGGCTATATAGGAATGTGGCAACTCTGGCAATGCTGCGAATCCATGGCGAGGTTGCTAATTTTAGTGCCAATTAATTTGATAGCAAACACTTGCAGTTTAACAGCCCATGGCAGCGATGACTTTGCAATTGCAATGTGCACTTAGTAAGCCAGTCATCCAGTCATCTAGTGCGACACCCGGATCCTTAGACCCCTGGACTGTTTGCGAGCTTTAATTCCGTAAAAAGCTTTATCCAAACAATTTGGCGCCTTTTCCTCTGTATGTGTGTGTCTGTGTGTGCGTTTGTGCGTTTGTGTGCGTGTTGTTTGTTGGAATTAAAATAAATTACACGTGCTTATTGCATTTCCAACATTTAAATACTCATTTACAATTTAATACCAAAATTAAAAAGCCACTTTTTTGTATTTAACATTTTTAATTTAAATAAGCTTTCTAATTTAAATTAAACGAATAACTTTACTCACATAGTAGCATGAATCCCCTAAAGGCAACATTTCTGTTACAAATATGCATATTGGCTGCCATTAGCTTTTGGCCATTACGGCTTTGAGCCTTGTAAATTTTACTTTTATGGCCATAGCCTCAGAACACATAGACAAATGCATTTAAAGAATATGATTTAAAAAATTTTAAATTCAATATTTTTTGCATGTAGACAATTTTGTAATGAATGTCTAGAGGCATTTTTTCTATTTGTGACAGTCGGGCAAAGGGAGCATACATTTTTATTTGTGTCTATATATTTACAAGCTATTTTTTTTTTTTTTTTTTTTTATAAAGTACATTCTTTGTTTATAAACATATATTTACTTTACAAGCAAATACAACGTTAAAAATACATATAACAAAAACCTGGTTCAAAGAGCTTAATTCTGCGATATACGTATCTACCGAGCCATGAATAAATGTTTATTGAAATTAATTTTTTTGACTTTTAATGAATCTTTTTATGTTTGCGAACAACTTTACATATTTGCAAAAATTTACAAATTAATAATTTTATAAAATTTAAAAACACTTTATGCCTTCTGTACCTTTTTTAAATCGTAAATCTAAATTTTTACCTATATTGTTGTAAAGGTCTGAGATATGGGGCAAACTATGCAAACTACCCAGAATAAAATATTAAAAATGATTCTTAATAGAGCATTCTTTTATGCGACAAAATGATTGCATAAGGAATCTAATATGTATAATATTAAAAAAATGTATGAACTCATTTCAATTTCGCTAGTAAAAATCATATATCGCACAAATTTCGGGCTCACGGGTACGATTAAAGCTCCAGTTAAGTATATGCTTAATTTATAACTCTTAACTTTTTCTTCATTATACAATAATTAAGATTACTTTTTCTTGCCATTGTTTTTCTTAGCATTAAATATTCGGGTCAAACCCCTTTATAATTATAAATTTATTCTTTTAATTTATCAGTTTTAAATATAAAATATCTAAATCTGATTTAATATGTAGCTAGCTTTAAGCAATAGTCTTATTTTATTGGCAAATAAAGCAAATTGTAAACTGCCATTTTATAGCGTGACAAAGGAGATTCATACAATTTTTTATTATGATTATTAGGCAAGTAACTTGATAGATAATGCAACTATTGCCATAATAATCATTTGAAATTAAAACATTTGTAGTCTCATCTGCATCCAGTTTCGCTTTATAAAAGCTATCTTACCCTAATGACCATTTCAACATTTGTACAATCTACGATTACGACTCTGAAAATGCAGCTTTAGTGCGCTTCCTTTTATAAAAGATACTATTTTCTTTTTAAATAAGTTTCAGTTTTATTCACAAGATGTGAGGATATGAAGTAAGTCTTCTTTTAAAGGCCAGTACTTAGCCCTGAAAGAAAAACCTGCAACTTATTTTGTGAAGGCTAGTACGCAGCAAAATAAAAAGGCCTGAAAGAGACCAAAATTTCATATAAAAAGAAACACTGTCAAAATGCTTAGCGCTAAGAATTTTACTCATTGGAATGCAGTTGCAGTGCTGCCCATTTTTTGTGAAATTCACATATAGATTACGCTAGCAAAAGCAACAGCTGTTCTGTTTTAGTGCTAAAAACAAAACATTAATGTGCTGCAACTTATTTTGATAGCAGAAGGCAAAATATATGCTCGAAGCTTACTAAAGAGCAGAAAATTGTCGTTAAGGGACCATGTGGGGCCAAACAGTGCTACCATATCTAGGAAATTAACATGTAGATGGCGCAACTAACAATAGATGGCGCCAGCAACAAAAAGCAAAAAGTAAATATAAAAAACTGCTGCTTGTTCAAAAATTTCTCAACAACAAATATAACTTTCGATTTATATATATTTTTAAACAAAGCACCTATGTGGGTGAACCCATACCTAATACGCAGAGCTGAATGTGGAATTCAATTATTTATAGTTCGCGGCAAATTTTTGTTTTAAAGCCAGAATCCGAAATCATTTTCTGAAAATTTCCAAATGTCCTCGGATGTTTTCAATACCTTGTTTGGATTGGCAATTCAAAAGAAGGCCAAGTTGGCCATTCTTTTGAAGTAACAATACAAATGTTTCAAAAGGTATTTCAAATTACATTGGCTTTTTGCTCTTTTTAAAGTTTGTGCAAATTCTTTGCCTATCCGACATTGTTGTTCCTATCAAAATAACTTGCTGCACATTAATTTTCGGTTTTTGGGCTACAACAAAATTGCATCTACAGGTCAACTGTACAGATTTATACCCTGTACCGATGGTACAAAGAGTATATTAAGTTTGTGCAAGCCGAAAATGTATGTAACAAACAGAAGGAAACGTCGGAGACCCCCCAAAGTTACCTAAAGTATGATCAGGATGACTAGAGAAGTCGATGTACCCATGTCCGTCTGTATGAATGCCTAGATCTCAGGGATGGTGAGAGCTAGAGCAACCAAACTTTCAGATTAGATCCGTTATTATCCTACAGGAGACAAGTCAATTTTATTTTTTTGATATCGGGGTTCTATTATAAAGCTCCCATAGGGGTGTTTCGGAGGACCTAGAAAAAAACCAAAAGTTTTAGATGGATAATTCGTTTGTTCCTAAGCATAGTACCAAATTGAATCAAAGTCGGTTGACTATATCATATAGCTCCCATAGGACCGATCGGTAAAAAAAAAGTGTTTGGTGCAAAATTCCACTGTTTATTTTTGTTTCTTTTTTTTTTGTCCATAATTTTGCTGGAAGTTTTTGGCTTAGGAAATTAAATTTATAAAAAAAATATAGGTAGTTTGAAATGCATAGTTTCTAAAGCCTACAAAAGGCGAAGAAGAATAAATTCTAAGCAATTCAATGCATTTATATGTAAAAATTTTGGCAAAATATATATTTATGTTTATAAAAATAAATGTTCACAGGCTTTGCTTTATTTACTTACTATTTATTCTTCTTAAATAATTGTCACTTTTGCTACATATTCATTTCACATAGAGGGTATATCACTAATCCCGGTTATTCACCTGTAAAAGTAAATTGTTACAGAATTAAGATCAAACAATTTTTATTGAAAATACCTTATTAAATGCAAATAATTAAAAAATCCGTTAAAAACAATAATAGGAAATAATTTAAGTAAATTCTTCCAATGTATTTGGCCATTTTCAAGAAGTTATCGACTAATGAAAAAATTCAAGGATTTCAGCTCCTACTTAAAAGACAAGTTAAAGCTTGTATTGCCTCTGTAAAGGTGTATTTCAAAATTCCATTTACCTACATAGTGACTTTCTTTTTAAAACCCAACCAAATATTTTATAATTATCAATAAATTAATATCCATTTTTAAATTTTTTTACAATTTTCATGAAAATAAAGATTAATCAAATTGATTAAATCTCCGAAGAGGTTCCTTATATCCTTTTCTTATTTACTGAAAAAAACATTTTCCAAATTTATAATAAAATATGATAATACCAATTATTTGAGAATTCTGTAAAGAGCAAAAAGAGTAAACAAAAATATAAGAGATATAATAAACTGTAAAGAATCTTAATCTATTTTAGATAATATTACCAGCGAACACTTTTGGTGGCTACACACTTTTTCATTATGTTTTTTCTCAATATTTGATGTTATGATTTTCTATAATTTTTTCATTCCTATGTATTTTTCTAAAGTATTAATACAAAATGAATTAAGAATTTTTCAATGCATATTAGTTTTTTTTTTATAGTATAATTATGAAATACTTATGAATATCCTACCAAAAAAACAACTTTTAATTATTATCTCATTATTTTTTATAGTAAAAAATGTTATTTTTTCAATACGCAGTTCGAAAATTTGCGCACGGAATGACAAAACTTCATATAAAAAATCCCAAATATCTTCCCCATTCTTTCAATAATTTTTTAATCCTTCTTAGGTTTTCATCTTTAGTCGAACTTTAAAGCTATGTAAGAGCTGAAGGCATGCTTATATTCATTTTTTTTATCACTGTTCGTTAAATGTCATTTGTCTCGGGCTTAGCTTTCTGCTCGGCTCTACAAGCCACTCAGCACATATCGTATATTGATTCGTTATAGATCTTAGATTTCATTTTCAGCCCCACAGCTTCTGAATAAATATAATTCTTGTTGCAATCCAGTATCTCCAGCGATACACTTTTCTACCAGTACAGCTTCACCCTCATCTCTCTCGCTATATCTTTTGCCAGTCTCTGTTGTATTTTTGCTGTCAGTCAAGTGCTCAGCTCGTCTGCTCGTTAGCCCTACTTCAGAGCCAAGTTGAAGCTCTAGCCATACCAAAGTTGTCAACAAAGAGACAAGTCGTTATACACACTCACACACACTGTGAGAGTGGGCTACACATATGTATATGCTCCGATGTCTGCCATTTCTATAACTGCTTTTTGCTACTCCCAGTTAATACACACACATGGATACAAAGTCATCTACATATACATATATACAGTCATTTAGCACTTAAAAGCATACACATACACGCAAAGGCAACTTTCTCCTTACATATGTACTAGTTTTTATGTGTGTGTTTGTGCCTTCAACACTTATGCACAATTACATACATTTTTAAGTGTGTTCGTGCATGTGCCTGCAATTTCTAACTGTTGTATTCATAACTACTTTAAGCTTATACCGTACTACTTTCATTCTCTTTCATTTACAAACTGTCGTTCTATCTCACTCTTATTAGGACCCTTGTGCCCGCACGTCGCAAGCTTTGCATTTATTAAAGTTTTATCTCATTATAAATTTCTTTGCCAGTTGTAAAATTTTTCATGTGCACTGCAAGCAACTGTCCCCCGGCAGTGGTATACACTGACGCAAAATTTAAAAAAAAAAAAAGGAAAGATACAGTTTATTTGCGCTGAATTTTGAGGATATTTGGCGTATTCAAGTAGAATGTCATAGAGTGGTAGGATTTCTTGGGACTACATTTTTAAGTTGGAAAAATTTTTGTTTTTCTTATTTTTACCTACCTGTTTTATTTTTATAAATCAAATACTTTTAAGTATATGGGCTATAAAATTTTCACAATCTTTAAAGTCGTTATCTTGATAACAACTTCTATAACTATGCAGTGTTACGACAGGATAGCATTTATAATGCGGGCTTCACCAAAAAGTTAAAGAAGCATGAATCGTTAAACTTCAGCTAACAATCTCTACAAAATCTCTAGCTCCTGTAATCTCCAAAATTAAGATGCACAAAAATGGTGCTAAGCCTTTAAAAGTATAGTAGCCCATGGACGTAACGAATGAGCAGGGTATAAAAAGTGCTCAAAGCAGCGTGCTAAAAACTCGGCGCAAAGCAGCGCAGTTCTGCCGCTGTCAACGCCAAGCTGAGCAGAGCCAAGCTAACAAAGACGTCGTTGCTGGTACACCTGTTTTAAGTTGTTTTTGTCGCTGTTGTAATTTTTGTTGTTGTTGGCGATGTGCATATTTGAATATAAGGCCCACACTTTTTTGTTGTAGTTGCTGTTGCAGCTTAACTTAAATCTTTTGTTCGTTGCAAGTTTAAGTGGATTTACTTGACAAAGTTGGACAGGTAATGACAGTTTTGTCAATAAGTTTTTATATGGCCCCCAGTCCAGCACTCGCTGGTACTGCTACCTTGCCATAGCCCAAACTTAATTGAAGGCAACAATTTAAATGTCAAAAGCACAAATTAAAAGCCTTACCACAAACAACTAATTCTCTAAGTCTCTAGGCCCTCTCTAGGCACACTCTGCATCATATAAAAAAAAAGTAAATTGAAAACTTTGTTATTTAAGCAAATAACAAAAAAGCAAAACTTTCGTGCAAAAGCAAAATTAAAATGTTAAAATTTTGAATATATGCGCATTATTCATATTTTTAAGTATTTGTATGTTTGTAGCATCAAAATTATATAAAAAGCTTTTGCTTTGTAAACTTTTGCTATTTAGTTGAAGCCCAGTGCCATTTCTCTGCGCACTTACTGCCCTCTCACAGTCATAAAGCCTCACACACACATATATAAACACAAATACAGCAGAAATGTATGCTACACTTTTTTTCTAAAAAATTCATTTAATTTAAATAGTTTACCAGCTGCTTTTTATACCCTTTGCCTAAAGGGTTAAAGGTGTTATAGACTTGTGCAATATATAAAATATGTTTATGTAGATAGAGTCGTTGGCTAGTTATAACAAAATGTTTGTAGTCACTTTGGGTATGGATTGAGTCATGATCATGTGCCCGTATCTACAGACAAAAAAAACATCAAAGACTACAAAAGCTAGAGGCATCAAAAAGATGCACCTTTACCAAAGTTCCTGTTCGCGAAATACAGAGGAGTGAGTAGCAAATTTTCAACTCGAAAAAAACTACAGCCTTACATTTCAAGTCATCCACAAAAAGGCTTTGTATACATTTTTGAAGGCTGTACAGCATACAGACAGCCTTTGCATATAATTTTAAATCAATCTTTAACAATACGTTGACATTTTCGCAAAACAAATATGTACATAATAATCAAGATGAAAACTTAACTTTTCCACCCAACATATCCGCATACAATCCTCTTCATATTTTGGCAAAAATTTACATAAATAATTAATTTTTTTGAACAAAGTGTGTGCAGAGTATTTTACTGTCGGGCACCACATCGTCTGATTTACATTTTTTATTTTCCGTTTTAAAATTAGTTTTTTTTTTCAAACTACTTTTTTACTTATGGTGCAAATGTTGGTGCAAATATTTGTGCAATGCTTCAACTTTTTAAACCAAACCATGACAACAATCTTTCAGCAGGCCACATCAAGCTGCAGCAAAGTCAGAGGAGTGCGGAAAGCCAGCACTGACAATGCACTAAGCCATTCAGTCAGTTAGTTGGGTTAGTTTGACATTTGGTCTGTCAGTCAGTCTAGCAATCTGTCATTCTCTCAGTTAGTTTGATAGTCGTTACTTGGGTTGCTGCTGGTTTGATAAGAACACTTGCCCCTTACTATAAGTAACTTGTTTGTTGGCCAAAAATTCTCAGCTGCTCTTATCTCTCTTTTATGGTTCCTGCTGCTGCTTCACTTTATTTCAAAATTTCAATTTCAAGAGCACTTCAAACAATTTCACAAAATTTGGCTATATAGTATATAGTAAAATATGTACAAATATATATATATTTATATGTACTTGCATTTTGTAAAGTGAATTTATGGTTATTTTGCTTGCTTGGCCCCAAAAAATATGAAATAAATAAAGCAAGTAAATTTGTGTACGGTGCGCGGGGCTGAGGCGGCAAAGGCTATGCTAGAAGGGCACAAAAAGCGCAACATTTATGCAATTAAAGCGAAATTAGCAATGAATGCAACTCGAGTGCTTTGAAGGGTACAAAAGTTGCCATCAAACTTTTGCCTTTTATAAACTTTTTGCTTTTACATAGCTGGCAGTAGCAGAGGTAAAGGTTGCAGCAACTACAAGTATATATCCATATATATACATATATATGCATCGGGGTGGCTGCCTTACAATTTGCAACTTATTCTGACGCGTTTATAGTTTGCATAGTCTTGTAATTCTTAGCTGCATAGCTTTCAATTAATTTAAGGCCAACAGTCTAATGAGCGTTTAAGCTTTTCACAAATTTTTAAAGTCCAAACAAGTCATCAGCTATGGCGGCAAAAACAGCGCTTATAAGTATGGAATGGTTTTTTTGTTATATATTTTGTCAAACGCATGCAACAGCTAAATTACATGCTATATAATAATAAGCACTATAATAGAACATAATTACGCTCATTTTTCTACTACTTGAAGCTGGTTGCAGCAGCTGCAATTAGAGCTACAGCTATTTAGTATGCAAAGCCACAAAGCTATGTGTGTGTGCGTGTGTATCTGTGTGTGTTCGAGTATTTGTCTACTTTGTTGTTGCTGGCGTTGTTTGTTGCTTGCTGGTCTTGTTTGTAATCAGACCAAGCGATTAAAGCACTTTTGCTATTGTTTATTATTACAATATTATCTCAGCTTTTATTGTTTGATGTGTTTGAGCCACTTGAGCACAACTTAAGTTAACTGAATGGCTGTTGGCGCTTTGCTTAGTTAGCCATTGTTTGCGCCAGCGTAGTCCCTAACTGGGCCTGGCTTATTGTCTGCTGCAAGCCAATCGACAACTAGACATCAAAAGCATGCTGCAATTACTACTTGACATGGCTGGCATGGAAATTAGCACAAGCAAGCATCCACAAAACACGATAGATAGATAGATAGATAGATCATTCATCAATGATTAGCAGGCGGCTAACAGGGTTGCCACCACAGCTATGCCTGGGCCAACTAATTTATGCCAAAATAGTAGCACAGTACACCAAGACTAATGACACTTTACAGCAGCGCACAGTGGCTGTTAAAAGTTGAATGAGAAAATGGACGGCTAGAGGGGTATGTGGCAGTTGGAACCAGTTTGGCACGCAAACATGGCAAAAGTTTTTGGTCGACGTCGACGTCTTCGTTGGCGTTGCTGCTGTCATGTCATGGAATGTAAAACTTGCGCGCAAAATGATAAATATGCTTAGACATAATTAACTTGCGACTTTAATTAATTTTTAATGAAAAAGTTAATGAGCCGAAAACATATTAAAGTAACTAACTAACTAACTGGCACACTCACTCATTCACTCACTCATACATACACACACTCTTTCACAGACTGCCTCGATGCGATGATGGCCCAACTGACACAACAATCTTTTCGAGGCGTTCTTTTGCCTTGCTTTGGCAATTTTTGACATGTCGCCTATTGATGCGCAGTCTGTGCGGTTTTTGCTTTTATTACACATACGCCACGTTGCCTGACATTCAATCAGCGCTCAGCTCTTCGTCTCCACGCCTTGCCATGTGTTTCGGCATTCTCAATCTGGCTGATGATTCGCGCCTTTTAAATAATGCGACCCAGTCCCAGATCCGTCCCACTGCCACGCCCCACATACGCCTACCCAAAAACAGCGACAGCAGCTTTAATTGGATTTTCGACGCCGCCGCAGCACTAACAGCGAGAATATTACACAAAAACAAAAAAAAAATTGCAATTTTCGACAGGCGGCTGTCGTTTTATTTGAGTTTCGTTGTTCGCGTTGTCTTCTTGCATGACCGTTTTTTAATTTTGGTTCCCTGTTTTTTCACTTTTCGAAAAAAGGGTATATTCATATTGGTCTAATATTTGTAACACATAGTAAAAAAATATTGAAATTATTTTTTTATATTCACAACGTATATAATAACTAGAGCTTTAGCCTTATATAGAAAAAGAAAACCTGTTACTGACATGGATGGGCCTAGATAGTACGGCAGACGAAGGAAGGTTGAAAAATAATTGGCGCAGCTAAAAAAACATATGAGCAACCATTTTCTTGTTATCACAAGTGCAGCCCACTGTGCAACCCTTTCTAGTTTTAGCAGGAATCGATTTAGACCTTCTCTTTTACACAAATAAAATTGAATATCGTACCGTTTTCACTGGAACGCTTTACGAGTAAGGATGCGATTGATTGCGGAGGGCGTAAGCATCTCCTGCTAATGAGTTCGAAGCAGTGGATGCCTCATGAGAGATAATAGCAATGGCTCTTAAATATGCCCTTGCATTAATTAATATCATTCCTTTGTGAATGATGAGAAATATAATGTTTTTATTTTTAAATGCTCTTTTTTGCTTGGCTACTGACTTGCCATCTTAGCTAGTTATTCATCAAAACTTTACTTTCTTGAAAAACAACAAAAGTAGCATATTCTATGAGTCGATCAATCAATGTCCATCTTTATGTTTTAATGAATTGTGGTCCTTGCCTTAAAACTTTGGCTTTAATATTGACTACATAATATTCAAAAAATCCAGTTTGATTTAAGTGGTTTTTTTTTCATATGAAATATCATCACTTATCGACTCGAATTTTTCAAAGAGGCTTTCATCAGAAAGCATTGCAAGGATGTGTTCACACAAGGATTGATTTACGTGCAATATATCTGGTAGTATACCATAAAGTTTTCTAGAAAGTGTCATATGTCATTTTTATAACAAATTGCCAACAATTTTATGGCGATTTATTCTACAATAAACTAGCTTGAACGAAGTTTTAAAAAATATCATCTTTTATTAGCGAGAAAATAAGATAGGCAATTGTTGTGTAAAAGTTGTTACTCCCATTTTTCTTATTAATTTAAAATAAACTTAAGCCTAATATTATTTAAATTTTGTATTTAAAAAAAAGCTATTATGCCTACCAATAAACTAAAATGTATCACATATAAATGTCTTTTTTTTTTTTGGATTTCGGCGAATTTTTGGAAACAAAAAATGTGTGTAATAAGTAACTTTATGCATGTATTTAAACATTTGTTTTTAAAGTGTAATGCTATTAAGCCAGATACAGGATGAAAATTTAAAAAAAACAAAAAAAAGCTTCTCTAGTGTTTAAAAAAACCCATTGTCAAATTTGTCAAAGTATGGGAAAATAAAATTATATGATTACTTCATATGTGAAGGTAAGCTTAAATTACAAAATATATTTACTATATGGGATAAAGATGGTACGGCAAACAAGGCCACGGCAAAAAACATTAAGAGAGCAGCGAGAGCAAGACGCGTAGAGAGAATATTTAAAGAGAGCAAGTGCAGTAATAAGTGAGCTACGCCATAAGGGCTAAGAAGGCAAGCAGTCAGTCGATCGCAGAGAGCAGAAGAGTTAAGTCGTGATGCAACGAATTTTGCAAGGTATCACACAGAAGTGCGCGCGCTGGACCACGCAGAATACTGGTTCAAATTTTGATCAAACTTCACACAAATATTGCATTTAGTCTAAAATGACGATATTTAAAAAAATTAAAAATTGTTCTAATATGTATTTAGGATGTACTTGGAAATGGGAATGAGGCCAGAGGTAGACTAAGAACAAAGTAAGTAAGTATCGCTCACGCACACGAGAGCAAGAGTCAGTCGATCGCAGAGAGCAGAACAAGGAAGTAGTGTTTAAAGTAAAGTGTAATTGAAATACGCACTAAATAATTTGATGTGGAAAATATGTTTTGATTTTTTTAATAATAAAACAACGCTTTTGATTACTCGCTAAATAAATATTAAATTGTGATAAAAACTCACATGTATTTATGTGAATCTTGATCAAAATTGGTCCACTAGAAAATTCGAAACTGTGCTTTTTTCAGAAGATCATTCTGTGTGTCAGTCAGCGTGGTATTTTTTTTAACAATTGTTTTCTTTTAGCCTTATTTTCCATGCCGTTATAAAAAAAGACAGTCTCCTTATTTTTACGCTATTTTTTTAGATAAATCATAAACAGAAATTTATAAGTTTTTTTTAAATATAACCAGAAAATTAAATTCGCAAAAATTTGTTGTGCTTTTAGGTATATAGTAGTCTAATCAGAAAAGGAAAGCTAACTCTTTATTTATTTTAAATGTTAGTTGCTCACACATTGTTAAAAAGAATAAATTTGAGAGAATTTTGAGATTACTTTATAGTATATAGTATATCTATAGTAACAGATGAAGTATACTTCTCTATCTTGAAGTGCTGAGAAATTGTTCAGGCAGAGTATAAAAGCTGCTTAGTACACAACTGAATTTCAGCTTCTCGTTTAATTTTGTTATTCGTATTTTTGTTCGGTTGTTTTTTGTCCTTGTTGTGTTGAGGTTTTGTAGCAAACATTTGCGCTGGATTTATTTTTTTTTTTTTCATACAACTTTTTCTGGGTTTTCCTTCTTTTTTGTCGTGTTTTTTTTTTTTTTTTGTTGTTGGCACTTTTCGACGTCTGGGCGCTGTTATTTCTCCGTCGTAACAAAGTTTACATTTCACACATTCATCACTTTTGGCAGCTGCAACTAATAGTGTGCAATGTGGCCAATGGGCGTGCCATTTAGGGGCGATGTCAGCGTTTAAGTAGGCAGACGTTCAGCCCAATAGCGATGATATTGAGAAGAGCAGAGTAAGCGGGTGCGGGAAAGTTTCCCTTAGAGTTCACATTAGTTGGCGCGTGAAAAATGTTACAAGAAAAGAGGTCCTTTGGTCATGTTTGTGGCCTTCTGTAAATTTTATTGCACTTTTCGTTTTGTGCTAGCCAAATGCAATGGATGATCTCTCAGGCAGCTGTGTGTGTGTGTGTGTGTGGGTAACTGTGCCAAATTTCTTTCTATATATTTTGGTATTTTGTTTTAGTTTTGTTTTTGTAGCGACGGTTTTTACACTCTTTTGGCTATGGGTTGTGCCAAAAAGCGGATTAGTTTAGTGCATGTTAAAGTCATGCTGGCAAATCTTATAAATCAAAGTTGGGCGGCCAACAAGCTAGCACAACCCAGAACAACCAAGACTGTTAGCAGCTAAAAAAAAAAAAAAAACAAACACAACAAAAAAAAATTTATTTAAAGCTTTAACACATTCATTTTGATGAGCTGCTGTTGTGCCCAACGTGGCTGCTGCCGTTGCTGTTGAAAACAAATATAAATTCCTCGGATAAAGTATAATTTTTCTTCACTTTGCACATTGTTTGTAATATTTGCCATGCCACAAATGCCGTTCATGGCTTCATTCCGGCACAAACATGCACACTCACACACACACACATAGACATAGACATAACGCCAGCCGGCTTGACAAGAACATCAGACAGCCAGGAGCAAGGCAAGCAGCAGGCAATCGACCCAACGACCCAGCGACCTAGCAAGCACTTCGAGTATGAGTTGACTTAAGTTGACTTGAAACGCTTGCGCGGCACGCATCGATATCGTCAATTGGTTTGTGTTGCCATTGTTGCTGTGCCGCAAAGTGATGAAGCTGTTGGTTCGTTGCTTGGTTGCTTCGTTGCTCTGGCCCCGCCACAATGTTGACTCTTGACGTTGCACGTTGCGCTATAGCTGTAGCAACATTGGGCTATTGACGTCATAAAGTTCAAACACAATCTCACACGCTTACGAAATTGTTAGACAATCTGTGGCATACACCAAAAAAAGCAAAAAAAAACAACAAAAAAGTGTCTTCAATCTTTCAACTCACGTAAGAGCAGACCCATTGATCATTGGGGAGCGATACTGATTTATGGAGCACGCATTAAGTTTGAATTTCTCAGCCGACTGAGTAACAGCTCCCTAGCCAACACCATATTTCTAACTCATTTGAAACCACTCTCCAGGCAGGCGGCAGCTCCTTGGGCGCTGCACATAATTCATCTTTATTTTAATTCGCTAGTGATGGAGTGCCTGCCGCCAGTGGCAAGCCAGCCAACAGCAGCACTTGGCTGGTAACTACAGCCATTTGATCTTAAATCAAGCGTTGCTGCCTTGAAACCGTTGAAGATTCTCATGTTGCCCCTGCAATGGCGCTTCATTATCTTAATTTACTCGAAGCTACCCTTTTATATTATCTTTCCTTTTTTTTTTAACTCTTGCTCGATTTTTTTTGTAAGTTGAGAAAAAAGTTTCCAGACCGCACACAAATTTGCGCCCAATTGCACTTTGGTCCAGTTTAATCTGCAAAATTGCCAGCGCTTTGTTAGGCGGCGATGGCAATGGCAGCGATGGTGACGCTGGCGACGCTGGTGACGTGGCCAGTAGTAGTTGGCGTCTGGGCCTGTTCGCAATTTACAGAAATTGCTTACATTACGTAAATGAAGATAAGCGAAGGCTGCCATAGTGGGTAAAGGGGTGGCATGGCAAGAGCGGGGGTACTCAAAGCCGCCGCAGTCATATCGCGAACAGGCATCAAGCAACCAAGCATCCAAGCAAGCGTGTAGAAGAGCGAGAGTTGGTAGACTGAGTAGAGCGGGTATAAAGACTGCAGGCATATTGCGTATACGCAGCGTTGCAGCTGCCAGCCATTTATTGTCTAATTGAGCGTTATGCAGTGCAGCAAATTTAGCTAGCGTAAAACAAAATCAAAAATATTTCCGTTGCCGCCATTTTAGACTTTCTATCTGTGGGTATTTTATGCACTGAGAGAAATAATGCAGAAATGTATGTTTGGATCACATGAGGAAGGCATACGGATAGTACAATTACTTTAATCGAGACTACTTATATTGTAAGAAGAAGTTTTAAGATAATAGTGTGCCAATTTTTTGATAAATTTAAAATTTAAATTTTTATATACATATGTACATTCAAAAGCAGAAAATTAAATTGAATATAATTTCTTTACACATTCAAAACAATTATTAATTTTTTGGAATGCCAAATATTGTTACAAAGAAAATTATCTAGTCTATATTATTTCCTTTGATCTCATAAACTTTTGATTAAATCGCATATAATATTATATATATATATATATATATATATATATATATATATATATATAGGTACCCATAAAACTTTTAATAAATTGTGTAAGCTAAGAAATTAATATTAAAATGATAATATATAATATAAGAATTTGCAATTAAAAAGATAATAAACCTAAGCTATAAACTCGATATAGCAACTGAGTGAAAAATAAATTCAAAAATTATTTAATTGTATTCCTAAAACAAAATGCAGAGTACTCATCGGTTGTAAACTGCGGGAGCTATGGGAATAAGAATAAGCGTCTGAAAGCTTAAAAAAATAGGCATAAAAGCTCATGTGGGTTTAAACTTCAAAATTTACAAAAAAAATCACTACTGCGTTTTTCATTGGATGGTTGATTTATTCCACCTAATATATTTCACGCAGGCGGAGTCCCCAAAGCATCAAGTCCTTGGAACTCGCGTATTGTTTGCTGCTTTTATAAAGATTTTAATTACTTTTTATTTACTTGATGATAGCTGCACATAAACAACCATATTTAATATTAAATAACTGGTAGCAACTAGATAATAGGTAGCAGAGTCTTTTGCTGGACAAAGATACAAAAGGCCAGTAAACGAACAATTTGTTACACAGCCATCTCCTCAATAATCATACCGGCATGTGGATTAAAAATCTTTTAAGTGTCTCACAAGTATTTGGAAGAGTAGAAGATATTTTGCGGAGACTGCACTTAAGGAAAAAAAATAAAGCACGGAGCAATTATTCAAATTTACTTCGAATTTAAAAATTAACTAACCTGCCTGCCGAACGTTTATACGTCTTTGAATACGCCATACACAAGGCACACATGAATATCTCTTAGCTGGCGCTACACCACCCATTTGCAAACTATGTGGAGAGTCTCCACTGGAGACATTCTTACCGTGGTTCATCTTCTGGTTTCTTGTACATATCTTCACTTTTTTTACTATTGAATTTAGACCATTTTGCTATAGCTTGCTAAAATATTTAAGTTTAAGTTAATTTTAACAATTTGCTTTATTTTCATAATACATATATATGTTTTACTTAAAGCTAGCCACTAAATTTTACAGATTTAGATATAATAATAAATATTGTACAGGAATTGTCGTTATGTATCCAAAGGAAAGTATGGTCAAAACCTTGGTTTAAAGCAAAAAAAAAATAATAATAAAAATATTTTGGCTAAATTTATATTCATTGTGTGGCAGATCAAAAGTTATTTTTTAAGAAAAGTTTAATATCGGCTGGGATAAAGCTGTTGTCTGTATGAATGACTACATCTCGAGGAGCAAAAAAGTAGAGTAATCATTTTTTTTTTCCAAAGCAAGCGCATTTCCATGTAGAATAATTTTGTGGCTAGCATCATTACATAAAAACTTTCCGTTAAAATATTGTGAGCCAAACAACATTAAAAGCAATTGAAAACTTTTCAGGTACATCAAATATTGCATAAATTAAAGATAAAAAAAAATATCATCAATTATACGCAACTATTTGGCTTATTAAAGTTTGTGCACCCTAATATTTCGATGCAGTCACAGATTTGTTTTTTCACAGGAGAATAAATTAATTCACTTTCTTGTAGTCCTTTTTATTCCTTAACATTGCTTTGCATTTGTTTTTTTTTTTTTTTGTTCCTTTAAAGCGTAAAAGTAATTACGTCCATAATGTATTTATTCAAAAGCAAACTTATACCAATTCCTTTCGCTGACATCAAAGTTATTTCTATAGTTTCAGGATGCATTAAAAAATCCTTACAAAGTACAACGTCAGCTAAGAAAGTTGTTGGCCATGAAAATAAATACTTTTAAACTGCACTTTGAAACAGGGTTGTCTACACTCACTTACACTTAGCGCGCTTCTAATTATCCTTTCTGCCAGTGTACGCCTTTGTTGCGTCTGTCTTATTGTAGGCACGTATTTAAGTCAATGTTTAATTAAAGTTGCAGTCGACTACGAAAACCGCTTCCTTTACACACACACACACAGATACACATACACATACGCACCACACAAATTGCAATACAATTAATTTATGACATTTCAGCATGATAATAATTATGCCTTTTGCTGTAGTTTGCATATCGTTGTGGCACGTGCCCCACAAAGATGATAACCAACATGGTGGCAAAATTGTGGTGGGCGTCTCGACAACAAAACATAAAAATTCAAATGAATTAGTGCCTGCAGCATTTTAAAGCACTTTTATATATACTATTGTAAAATTTTGTTGTTAAGGCATTAAATGCAACACTACTTCAACAATCCAAAAATTATTTATAATCAACCACAAGCAGTGCAGAATTTTAATTAAATTAAATATTAAACAAATTCTACTTTAACTTTGCGAAACATTTATAAGTTATTTACTCATTTACTTTGTTTGCTGTGTAGAGCAGGGAGAAAGGGCAGCGCTCTATGCATTATTCATGTGGCAGCAAGTGCATTGTGCAACGTGCACGTTGCTTAATTATTGCCACATCTGAACATTAACCCATTAATTTCCAGTGACGTCAAAGCCAGCGCCAGCAATGACAAAAAAAAAATCGCTAAGTCCAAACCAAAATGAAACCGACAAAAAAAAAAAAAAGTTCTAATGGCAGTTGCCATATTTATGACCATGAGAACTGTAAGTGCAAGGATAAAGAGAATATAAAAGAGAACGAGAATTTTAATGGTGAATTTCGTATGCACTAGAGTACATTACAGTTAATGCTAATATACGCAGAAAAATAAAGAAAACAAATTTTCGGGATAAAATGGATTTGAAAAATTCTTGGAAAAAAATGCAAAAACTTCATGAGCAAATATTTTTATTTATATAATATTTTCTTATAGTGCATAGCTTTAGAGTAACAATACCATAAATTAAAATATGTAATGACAGCCCTGAAATTTTTATAAGCTCGCAAACTTTGAGCAACAGTCAGCTGAATTGTTATGCAAAAAGGCACAAAACTTAATCTCAACTTCAAACAAGAAAAACATGACTTCGGGCTTACGAAAAATGTTTTCAAAATAGGGGAAAAAAAAGGAAAAAAAATACTAGTAACGGAAGTAATCGTTTACAAATTATTGAATTAAATTTTCGTAAATTATTTTTGTATTTTTCTTAAAAATATAAAACGTGTGGTTTGTGAAGTTAAAAACAACTTTCGTCAAATTGCGCATACCAAAATATTATTTAAAGTGTGTACTTAAAAACTTTTTGCTAAAACTTGACAATGCCCCGTACATTGGTTGGTTTTTGGAAAAATTTTAGTTTAGGAACATCCTGTTCTGTATGAACTGAACAACAAAAGTATTTCCAAAGACCTTTCAGGCTGAATTGTGAAGCAAATTATATGCGATAACATAAACATTAATCAAAAAGCGTATACAGCTCAAAAATCTTAAATTTTGCTCTACCAAAACGGAAACAAGCAAAGAATTAATTTTTATTTAATAAATGTATATTTCTACGCCAAATTTATTATAATATTATAAATAACTATTGCTAAACTGTACTTAAGTTTTTTTGTAAAGCTAATTTTGCGGTTTAAAAAAATTACGTATACGCGTTGTAGCCTCACTTGGGCGATTGAAATTTTCTGCTATTATGTTACCCAATGCGCCAAGCTTAAGCTTTAAGCAAGCATTTGTTGACTTTTTGCAAAATTTTGTAAATTTCGCCCATTGTGCAATGCTAGAAAATCGCCTTGGAATTAAAGTGCATTTTTAAAATAGCCTCTTTCAATTGCTGTTTAAAATTGTAAATTAATTCTTGTGGCCCTTAGAACTATAACATTTATTTATGGTACAAATTTTTCACCAATAAGTTTTCATCATATTCATGATAATCTGACAAAAAATCCAACGTTTCAAAGCTTTCGGCTAAACTAAGATACCCCGTCAATTGCTTCTCTTTACGGAGTAACAATATTTATGGGCCAGCTGCTGTGGTTAGCCCACAACCGTTGTGGCCGTTAAATGGCCCAGTTAAATGCCAAATTATATGAAATTAGTTTTTCAGCTTAAAATTAAAACCAAAAAAACAACAAAATCTACTAAGTTGGACAAAGAAACTGATAGTAAAAAAAAAAATCAACGCAATGCGGCGCTTGTCCGACCAACTGACACATCCATAATGAATAATATCTGTGCGACCAGTTTAAAACTTTTCTATACATGTCGTTCTATAGTTTTAATTTTTTTGTGTGTATTGTGTGCAAAATCGACTCGCTGTGCTGTCAAAACAAAAACTAAAAAATAATAATAAAAAAAATATAAACAATAAAAACAATACAACAAATAATGCGACTACAACAATGACGGTAAAAACTTTGGCAATATATTTGCAACGCATTACGCGGCATGTCAAGCGTTTTATCGCGCGTATTTTTCAATTTTGCGCGTGCCACACATAGTGCCAAAGAAAGTTATAAAAAGGCGGGGGGTTTCTAAAAGGAGGGCAAACAGCTAAGCTGCGCTGCCAATGACAACCCCATCACATAAGCAATTTACTTGCTGCTGCTCCTGCTGCTTCATAAATTAAAAAACTACCATTCGGGTAGTATCACATTGTGTACACTGAGAGAAAGTTAATGATACAAAATACAGCAGCTGCTAGAACTTTAAAAAGTTTTGCATTTTCAAAAAAAGTTCATACTATGTTCAGAATTTTAGGCTCTACTACTTTTAATTTTATTTTTTAATTTAATTTGCAAAAAAACTATTTTTGAGACTTTGGTCCTTGAACATTCTTTAGACTCGGTTTCGATATTAAGTGATAATTTTTTATAAAATATCAAAACAAATATTAACAGCATACTTATTTGCCAATATTTCAAGGTTCCTCCGACCATTACAGATCATCACTAAAATAAGCAATAGGGTTAACCGCTATTTTATTTTTTATACAATATTATTCTTATTATTATTGAGCAAAGATCACGTCTAAAATTTAAATGAAACAAATGAAAATTGTAACAAATATTTAAAAAAATCAAAAAAAAAAATTTATGTTTTTCTGTTTTTTTTAACCCAAGGTTTTATCTTTCATTAAACAAAAAATTGCTCATATACGCTTACGCGATTCGGCTTGTCAAAGAAAAGTCTTCCTAAATATTCAGTTTTCGATAACTCGATAAATAATACGCATTTTTGTAAATTTGCAAGATTAGTATTGGCTATCAAAATCGAACAGATCGGCTTTAAAACAAAGTCCGCATACAAAAGCTTTGTCGTTCTTTGATTAAAATAACTTTTTTGATAAATACAATTATTTTTAGACAATATTTTTCAAATCCTGAGATATAGTTTTTACACTCATGTATTAAAAAAAAAAATGAAACAAGTGAAAAAAATATCTAAGCAAAACATGCCTAGCAATAAACTAAAGAGCTCTCCTAAAATAAACCATAATAAAGGAAACTCATTTCGTTCGCATTAAAAACTACTTTTTCACTAAGTGTAACCATACATTTTGTGGTATTAATTTTTATTTTTTATTTGTTATTATACTCGATTTTTGTATCTAATGGCCGTTCATGTGGCGCGGCGGCCATATTTCTTAGTCGCTCGCACGCAAAGATAACAGCAAGAGAGCAAACACACACACGCAGATGTGTCGCACACAGATACAGACTGACAGCAAGCATGTGTTAGAAGTCAAGTGGTTGTGGCCAAATGCAGCATGCAGGCGCCCCACAAACAAACTAAGCCATACCAAACAAAAATAAATAAAAATGAATAAAAATAAAAAGAAAAAAAAAGAAAATTATAAGTGAAAAGCTCGCTTAGGACATTGCACATTGGAACATTTCCGATGGACGCTCATATCCGTTTTTGTGTGATTTTCAAGCGCATCACAAACAGGAATTACATTATGGCTCCTACTCTATATGGCTTGGTGTGTGTGTGTGTGTGTTAGCAGACTTTTGTATGGCACTGTTGAAAAATGGTTACACATGATGCCACTGCAACCGTTTTTTTGTTGCACCATTTTTTTAACATTTTAGTAAATAAACTTCAACGTGAGTTATGCCAAGAACACGCTCATATTTCGCGCTTACATAACGCATACAAACAAAATGCGCGTAAAATAAATGTTGCATACTTTGCTGCGCAAGGGCACTTCCCCATAAGTAATTTAAAGCATACATAATATGACTTAAGGGTGCCATATCGCAAAATTGCAATATCAATAAATAAATACTTGCCATACATATAATTTCGAATGAAACGCAATCTCATCAATTCCATAAATCTTTTGTGAAAATTTCACGTTTTAAATTGTTATGTTAACTTTACTTAGCACTTAAGTATATAATAACGTGAACTGCCGTAGAGATTTCTATTGGTAATTGAATTGTACATTCCGTACAATTGGATTCACTAACTTTGAGTGTAAAATCAAATAAGATTTTAAAGTTTATTAAAAGTTTATTGGTTTTAAATTATTGCAAATATACGTACCAACTTAAATTATATATTAAGTATACGCATAGATTGTAATCATCAAATAAATCGGCAAAAAGCTACTAAGGTTATACTTCTTAAGAATATGCCTTTACAATTAATAGTAGATCGTTTTTCTAACAATAAAAAAAAAAGAAAAGAATGCGTTAAAAACACGAAGTTTTTGGTAGCCACACATCTCGATTTTGTATTGTGCTTATATGTTCGCACAAATTTATCCGCATAACCTAAAATTTATCTCACTACCCTAGCATAGGGAAGATGGTATTCAAGGTCACAGGTCACTTCTAGGTCACTACAGATATTTCCAAATAACATTTAAAATGTTCAAAAGAATTGAAAAGCGAAAAATTCTCTAAGGAAGGTCTACAAAAACATCTTCTGTATTTGAAAGTTACCCTATTTTCGCTAGTAAGCACTTGCTACATCTCAAAAACGGCTTTCAGTAAAATACTTTGTCGTAGACCGATTAAATTACAAAATTTTAAATTAAATTTAAATTCACCCAAAAATAATATATTAATTCAACAGTTTCAATGTGCTCTGCAAGAGTCTTTTTTCACGAATTCGAAAGCATAAATTCAAAGATTATTATAATCGTAATATTAAACCCAACAAACTAGTTATGTTTTGTAGATTATGGTTATACTGACCGCTTAACCAGACATTGAGAAAATGCTGCTAAAGCCACAATAAATATTGTTTAAGCATATTTTAAATAAAATTTTACCACAACAAACAAAATAAATGCTGCAAACTAAGCATCTTGGTAGTTTTTTGTGGTTATCGAAGTTGAAGCCTATTAGGGCACTTGTTAAGTAAATTTCCTTTATCGTTAAACAAATGACCAGCAATTTGTGTCAAACATTTTTATGTGCTGCTTCCTTAAAATGCTATAATAACTTAAAGCTTATGTGTGTAGAAAGCATACAACGAACATACAACTATATACTATGTATATAAGCTCTTGTTTCTTGGCATACCCTTCAATTATTGGCATTTGATTATCGGCATCAATAACGCTCTTGCGCTCTCTGTATCTGTATCGTTAGACTACTCTTTAGCTAGCACTTGACGCTGCTGCTGCTGCTTCTAGGAGTTGAAATTAATGACTTAGATTAGCTATCTAAGGCCATGCATCTACAAGCTTATCGATTGGTAAATAAAGCAATATATTGATGACAGTTTGCTAGCCTAATTTAGTTGATTGTTTTGCTAAATTGAAATATGCTGCTCAACAGTTTTCCGACTTTACTTTAACAACTCTTCAATATAATGAAAAAAGTTAAGCAAAGCAAAATAATATGGCTGGCAAAAAAAATAAAAAACAAAATGTATAATAAGGCAAAGCTTAAATAATGATTTATGTTTTGCTATGCAAACATTTAGCTTTTCATTTGGCAACCACGTACGTACACACAGATACAAGCACACACACGCACACTTGCTCAATTTACTTTTTGTGTGTAACTGTGCTAGTAAGCCATCATTTCAAACATAGCCCAAGCGCACCCAACAAAAAGTAAAGAAAAGCAGAGAGTGAGAGAGTGAGAGCAGGGGAAATGTAGCGGTAGCAAAGAAGAAAACTCGGCAGACGAAAAAAACATTTATTGTGAATTGCTCATTTATTTGCAACTGTCAATATCAATAACAAATGGTTGTTATCCTTTTTAGGCAGCCATATACAATATACAAAAAAAAAACTAGCACACATACTCACTTACTAATTTTGGTCCTGAAATACGCTGCCAGCCACAAATACAGCAACAAACTCATGTGCATGTATTAAAGCCAAGTTTTTTTTTTTGCTCTGGCCTAAACTTGTCTAGTTTCTGACAAGGCAAAAACTGACAGCAGTAATAAAATAAATGAACCACCATTCTTTTAAATTGAGTTTAATAAACGTCACACTTCATCGACAAAAGCACTAAGGCCTAACAAGCTACAATCTGCAAGATACAAGATACAAGGCATAGATACGACACAGCCAGCATGCTAGTCCTCACTCTGCCTCACTCATCTTTTTGGGCCTTCAAATGAACTATGAAATGGCCTGGTCAACATGCATATTTCTACAAGTATACTAACCCATACACGCATAGACATATACATACGCACACTTATTTATTATTCCCCAAGCGTTTGACCGCTGGCTAAGCCCAAAAAAGTATGCAAAGAAAAAAAGTATAAGAGCGGGCAAGAGAAATACATATAAGCATATACAATACAATAGTACTACAAGGCCGCAAGGCTTCGTTTTCAGCATTTAAATGTTGTCTAATTTGGTTTCAAAAGCTCTCTCACATACACAGCCAAAAAGTTTTTTGTTGTTTTTCGACATTTGCATTTGTGGTCATAAACTCATATGTCTGCGTATTTGGTTTATGAGCAGGCTATTAAATGGTCTAAAAAGAAAAGAAAAAAATAGCATAGAAGTTGTAAAAAATATATAAGAAGCCAAACTAAAATAAAAATAATAAAAATAAAAATGAGAAAAAATCACATTAAGATTGTGCGCATAGTTTGAGCGTAAAATCGTGTTACATGAGATTGTAATTACGATAAAAGTCCAAAGCATAAAAGGAGTAAAAAACGCACACACACACATATGCATATATGCATACATAAAAATGGCTTCATGTATAAACATGGCTATAATGTTGATGGCCAAAATGGCAGCGCACTTGGCTGCCGCCTATGCAGCCAAAATGGCGACTTGGCCATATTGTTATTGTTGCTGCTGCTGCTACTATTGTTGTTGTTGTTGGCAGTAAACAGCCAAATGAGCCAAATAAATGTGTATTTTTAAAAAGTCGAATTTCAAATTGCAAGTACGCGAATTCAGCAATAAACTCGCAGACTTGTTGTTTTTGTTGTTGTCTCTGTGTGTGTGAGTGTGTATGTGTGTGAGCCAATTCGATTTATACTACGTGTATTTATATAAAATTCATGCGATATCAAATCATATAGGTAACTAAATACATACATATGTATACCAATATACGTTTATGTCTATATTTCTCAGTGTGCGTTCGCCATTTGGCTTTGGCTTTTGTACTATGGCGTTATGTAAACATGGCCGAGAATGGAGCTGTTATTGGAAGCGACCTGAAACTAGGGCTGGGTACCAAAATTGCCAGTTAAGAAGAGGTGCAAGGGAGCTCATGTACCACCGATTGAGATATTTATTAAATGGCAAAAATAAACCCTTAGAAAAATGTGTGGCATATGTATAGGGTGTTTTTCTTAAGTACTGCTTAAACTTTCAAGTAGCTTAAATTGACACTTGAAGCGTTTAACGCTTCTAAACTGCTCAAGTGCAGTAAGTGCTGGATGTTTAGCTACCAAAATCTTAACAAGCTACACTTAACATGCACTTCGATATCCACATTTTAGATCAAAATGGCGCTGCGCTCTACTGCTTTAGGTGCTTAAAACCATTTTATCTTGTACATTTTTAAATATCAAGTTTTGTGATACATAGGCTTGTAATGAAAAAAAAAATTTATAAAAAAGCACAAATGTGTTATTTGTTCAAATTATTTATGAGAATTTTGGAAGAATAAATCGATCACTTAGAGTAATGAAAGGCGTCGTCTTACTATTAGCGTTATGTGGTTTTTTTGTAGACTATACCTATTATTATTAAGAATTTTTTCTAAATTGAATTCAAGCTTCTTTAATGTTTCAGTTGGCATTTTATATGGGAATCCGTTTAAATGTATATGGCTTAAAACCTGTCAGAGAGCACTTTTTTCTTTCTATAATAATTTCTATAAATTAATACAAGCGTAGACTTTTATTATATTAATCTAATATCTTTGCCCTGTAAATTAAATATATTTTTTTTTTTTATCGAATTTAAGCTAGACCGAGACTGTTTGGAACTTGGAGTAAGTAAAAAATGTCACAATGGGTCGAAAGATCGAAAAAAATTCAACATTTCTAATTGAATCTCATTAATTTTTTTAAGCTCTGAATGTTTCAATAATTCTAATTGCACATATATTATAAAAATAAAGCAAACTGTTAAACCAAACTAGTAATTCAAAATCAGATCCTTGCTGTACAAATATTTATTCTTCCTAAACAAGCTTTAGATTAAAAGTAATTTCTTAATGTAAAAGTCAAAATCCGAAGCAATTACTAGATTTTATACCAATAAATTGTCAATTAGAAAATCTCTTACTTGTAGAAAATAAATATTTTACAGCATCTTAACGAAAAGAAAATAACCTAAATACGTTTTAAATATCACCTCAAAAATTATACTTTTTACAATTTTGGTTCGATTCAAGGTTTATATCATATGCATTTAGCATAAAAAAAACAGCTGATCATAGTTGCAATATCTAATATAAAATAGGCTTTTACCAAAAAAATACAATAGTAATACAATTAATATTAGCCCAAAATTGAGCACAAAAACAAAAATTTCTTGAGCGCTTCAATTAGGTAAGTTTGATAGAAGTTTTTATCTAAATAAAAAAGTTTATAATTGATTTTAAAATACAAGAGCATGTTAATGCATTTTTAAGAAAAAAAATTACCCTCTGGCTGTACAAAATAAACACCCTTTTGACATATAAAACAATAGAACGAGAGAATCGGAGAGAGAGAGCGAATGGTACATGGCCATAAATAAAAAGACAATGTCAATTCGAGTGAAGCTCGTCGTCTGCGGGACCCGTGCAAACAAAATGGCGCTCAACGTAACAGGGCAAAACGCGATGTGCTGGAATATTTATTTATGGCCTTTGATGAGCTCAAGTTATGGCAGCAAACACGTTATGGATTGGCATTTATGAACACACACACACATACTCACAAATACAAAAACTTTATGTGTGTGTGTACATTTCCCGTTAGTTGTTTGATTGGCTGCAACTTTTGCGGCTAATTAAAATGGCAAATGAAAAGAAGTGCGCGAACAACAAAATACAATAAAAAACAACTTCTACCAAAGGAATGTGCTGCCAATATAAATAAATCGACGCAAATGTTGACAGTGTACAATTGAGACCCTCAAACACACCCACACACATACAAATGCTTACAGCTGGCTACGCACCATTAATAGAGCGTGAATTTTAGCGCAAATACATACATACAAATATTCTATGCACACACTCACAGATACACACACACACATTCATACAGCTGCACACAAAGAGCGACTGAGGGTGCCCGCAGCGGGGGCTCCGCAATGTTTTGCCAATCAAAACCCAAAAGTCATTTCATTATTGGTTTTGCGTAATCGAACAAAAGTCAGCAGGATCGGTAGCTGGAACCAAAGTCAATAGCAGCAGCGGCAACGGCAGCGATACAGAATCCTGCAGCTAAAGTCAAAGCGACAGCAGTCAAAACGTGCATGCAGTGAAGCGAAGTGAAGCAAATATTTTTACTTTGACACGGCAAGCACAAAAAGAAAAAAGAAAAAAAAAGAAGTGAAAGAAGGCAATATGAAACAAAAAGGAAAAAGTACAACCAAACTAAGCCGTGCACAAAACAAAACCAGAACGAAAACCCCAAAAAAAAATAAATATACCCAAACAGATCCAAACTGTAACAGAGACTGAAATGCGCGACTTGACAATAAAGTCAAAAGTGTAAATGACACAGTTCGTTAGGCGCGCTACGGCAGCGACAGCGACGCCTGCAGCGGCAGCGGCAGAAGCGCAACAGCAGCGCCCCAAAGTATGCAACACATATATGCATAAAAAAATGGCAACGCAAACGTACTTAATATATACGGGAGTTTGCATAACATGCTTGCCGGGGCGTGGCACATTCGGTATTTCAAGCGGGCTAACTAAGGCAATAGCAAAGGATTCCATCATATAGAGAGTGTCAAATTTCTATATTCTCTATATATTTTCAAAATTGAATAGAATTTGATGTTCGTCAAAGGATTTGCAATGCTTAAAAGGACGAAGGCAAGCATTCGTGCGTTAAATCTTAAAAAGTTAAAATAACTTATAAAAAGGCATTCCATACTTGGCACATAAGCTCTTTTCCAAATAAATAAGAATTATATTGTTAATCGTCGTACCGAAACGATAGGTAACTTAGTGCTCTGTTGTTAAGAGCCTTAAAAAAATATGATTTAACAAATTTAAAAAATTTTTATTATTTGGAAAACCGCTAAAATTGTTATTTATAATGTGGTTTCTGAAAGAGCAGCAAGAACAGTACAAACTTTGGTTCATAGAAGCGGGCAACTCACAAAAGAATTATTTTTAAAAAAATTTTACGGTATGCACTAAAGTTGCAAATGGCTAAAATTTGATCTTAATCCAAGTTGGAGAGTTCCAATTTTAATTTTTGAGCGCCAGCCATGACAGCCTTTAGACAATCAACTACTACATGGTGACAGCGCACGAACAAAAAACGCTTTATAAATTTTCATATTCAAATTTACAATTTTTATATTATAAAAAAAATCTAGTTTATGCATGCTAGATAAACATAGGCTCTCACTAAAGCCACATAATTATATCTCGTTTTTGTTTGATAGATGAATGCATATAGTATCTTATACAAAACAAATCATCCATTTTTGAATACAAAAACACATTTATTATAATACGTTCAAACCTGATTCTACATTGAAGTTTTGCAGTCAATGCCTCTATGCTAAAATATTGCTTCAAAAAAAAAATTGCGATAAGAATATTTTACGTATATTAAGATTTATATTAAATGCAATAATTTTTAAAAGATAGCAACGTCATTTGTTTTCGACTTTGTTGGAATACAAATACGACAAAATATGCCAAGTTGACCTGTCTACAAAAAGACTAGGGATTCGATCACAAACTCGTATGAAAGCTGCTACTTTGTTACAATTTGGAAATTCAGTCAGATTTTGACTATTTCCCCAAATGGAATACTAACCAGAAATTTCTTTGGTTAGCAACTATTCGTAACTACTTGCTGCGTTTTTATGTGATTATCCCAAAATCCTATTCAGTAGTGCTGGAGAAAACATCGATGATCGAAGTTTAAAATCTCTATATATCGATGTTGGCCAACAGAGATGTTTCTCCAGCACTACTAAACACCTTTGATGAGTGCAGAAGTGCTGAAGAAATATCTCTGTTGGCTAACATAGATATATAGAGATTTTAAACTTCGATCATAGATGTTGTCTCCAGCACTAGTATAAAGATATTTAAGCTCAAGCTGGTTCGATTAAACTACACGCATTTCTACTTAACTTTGTGCACATTGCTTACAGCTATTTTTTCAATTGCATATTGAATAAAGTTTGTATTTCTTTTTTTAGACTCACGCAAATATAGAGCATAAAGAGTAAACAAGCTTCGGTGCCCCGCAGTTAGGTTTTGCCCCTACTTTATGCTTGTTTTATGTGCCAACATTAATAGCGCATGTAAAATACGAGACACACACAAATCCAATATGGGACCAACAGTCTGGCGCATAGATTTTAATGTATATGTGTGTGTGTGGGTTTAAGTGTGTCTGCGTCTGTGTGCGTGTGTGTGTGTGTTTGCGACGTGTGGTAGCTGACAAATATATTTGATGCGCAAAGTAGCCAAAAAAAATCACATAAAAGACATACAACAAACGAACTAAACTCAACTCGAACTCGAAATCGAGTCAAGTCAAGACGTCGCGACGTCGCAGTCAGCGTTAAAGTTAACGTCAACGTCAGCGTTAGCTGCAGCCGCAAGCGAGCAAAGCAAGTGGCGCGCTTGTAAATGCCACGAGCGCCAAAGGCAACAATACGCACACTTACACACATTCACATAGATACATACATGCTCACACACACACACACACATGTGCATGCGCAAATAAACTTATTTATGCCAAAGCGCCCAAAAACGGCACAGAAAGAAAAACGCAAAAAATGAAGAAAACGAACGCCCAAAAGATACACAACACATGAGAAGAGATACAGAAGAGATACAGATACGCTGAAGGCCAGCAGCAGTTACAATACAATTGCAAGCCGTGAGATACGAAAATTTGTGTAGCGAAAACAGCAGCAACAACACCAACACCAACAAGAGGCACATTGGCGGCGTCGCTGGCAATGGCGACGACGCATAAAAAGGATCAAAAGTACTAAATAACAACAAGGAGTCAACAAACAACAAGCAGAGCAGAAAAAAAAATAAAAAAGCCGAAACAGAACAACGCAAAACGATGATGATGACGACGGCAGCGGCAAAAGACAGAAGAGAGCAAGAGCCAGCGACAGAGCTTTGAAGTTGCAACAACAATTCCCAATTGGTATGGTAACGACGACGAGGATGCCAAACGAGAGTAAGCAACAAAAAAAAGGAATGCCAAAAATAAAAGCGGACACAAAAAGCTACACCGAAAATACGTGCAAAACCAAAAGACAAAAAGATAACAACAAAGGCCAAAGCGCAAACTAAGAAGAAGAAGCAGCGGCAGCATCAGCAGCGAAATACTATACTATATAAGTATGTATATATGTAGCATGTATATAGCGATGGCGACCGCAGAGCCGTAGAGACTAAAAGCAAGCGCAAGAAACGTGAGAGGCTGCTGTGAGACAACAAAAATAAAAAAACAGGAACTAAGCCCGACTATAATACGCTAAATTTCAAATACTCTTTTGGTTCCAAAAGTTACTTCGGCAGCTAGTTCCCTACAGTAGGTTTGTGCGTACAATTTAAGCTTTTAAGTTTAACGCTCTGCAGTTCACGAATAAAATACTCGATTTCGTTTTTACTTCACATGATTTTTGCTGCCAACTTCGAATCGAATTTTTTATGTAATTTACTGATAGCAAAATAGATGCAAAAGCTAACTAAAATACTCAACTGAAACCCAAATAGTACCATGCACAGACCAAAAAGAACGAATGCGAATTTTAGGCAAAAATAAACATCTTTTAAAATAAAAATTTTCCAAGCATTTCACTTAAGGTAGTCAATTTAAAAAAGTCCTAACGCTCGAAACTAGTTTTAAATAAACAACATAGAAAAAGACATGCAACCCTGTTTCTTGTTTATGAAAGAAGATAAATCATGCGCTTAAATGTAACGAAAATGGCTGCAGTCAATATTACGTAAGATCACCAAAAATTATATATAAGAGATTTTATTTATACTTACATGCTATATAAGTATAGTATTTGGGGCATTCACGCTTGCCATTGAGTTGAGGCGTTGAAAAGTTGAGGACTTTTGCAACTACAAAGTGTACATGTTTCAACTTTCAGCTCAACTTTTTCTCTAGTTTTTAGCTGTTGAAAAAGTATTGCCAAATACGCTGTTAGTGGCATTTTTTCGATTTTTTAAACATTTGGTGATATAAAAAGCGTAGAAAATGCAAACAGAGTGAATTTAAATAATTGAACTGAATTTAACGAGTAATTCTTATGCATTTTTTTTTACTAAATTAATCAATTGGCTTAGATTTCAGCAAAAAAAAAACACATTTTCGTTCATTCTGTTAGCCCATTAGTTTGGAATTACGATTTTCAGCAGACAGTTGTTGCTTCTTTTATTTACACAGCGATATTAAAGTTTCTGTCAAACTATAGAAGATAAGAAAATTTTTGCATCAGCCATAATAATTTTGCATTCCGCACAAAAGTGTCAAAGATTTTATTTTCCACAATTTCGTGTTATTAAATTTAATTTTGGGGACTAGTCAAAACAAAACCAACATTTTTTAAAAAATGTTTAAAGCGATCTACTCTAGTTTTGAGAACGGCAGTGTAAACAAAACAGCAGATGCCCCTAATAATGTCAGGAACAGAACCTTTTATAGAGCAAATCATAAACAAAACAAGCGGCAGATACGAGGCAAGTTCTACAACACATCCAAGTTGGCTAGCTTGTGCTTTTGCAGATCATAGGCAAAGGTGATGACTCAAAATTCAGCACTCACTGGACCTTAGACACCGGTAGATATCCAAATTAATTTTTTTTTGTAGATTTTTGGAAATCTTATATGCAATCATAAATCTATCTTAAAAAATTAAACTAATTAGAGAAGAATAGATATGCAATGTAAGATATGTATAGTGCGCAATGAATAAGTTTCCTGTGTAACTTCCACAGCCCATAAATAAATTTAAAAAAAAAAAAAAACTTTTATTCAGCTGTTGCATTTTGCAAATAATCTACAGACAATAAATATGCAGCTTTTTAAATATAAAGAAATAAAATTCTCAGAAAAATCGGTCAGAGCAATAACGACGAAGACGAGTATATGATTTCTAAAGCCAGATTGACAATGACCAGTTCATGATTCAAATCCTAGTTATGCCGCTTGGTCACCGTATGATGCCCAGTTTCAGAGTATATAAAGGTGCAAATAATGCTGAAAGCCAAAACGCGTCGTTAACTGTTATGTTAGTTACAGCGTCTATGTATATGTGTATTTATATATATATGTGTAGTATATATATGTGTGTGTGCGCACAAGGACTTGCTTGTTGACGTGAAAATTTCCACGTCTGGCATCGATGTAGCTGCCAGGTTGCTGCTGCCCTCTGCTGTGCTGTGCTGTTGTGTGTGTAAATGTTTTCAGATTTGATTTCGTTTCAAAATTGAAAAACTAAACATTCATCTTTTGGCCACAAAAAGGACTACAGCGACTGTATGAGATGACAACTACAAGGACGCCAGCGACTACAGCAGCAACAAGGATGCTGCTGCAAACTCTAGCCAAGCATTACAACAAACAAACACATTCATTCACATAGAAGCATAGAGCAAATGCTTTATTTGTATTTGGCTACCACACACACACACACACACACACAGACAACAATGCACAGCATTTTCTTCCTGTTGTTGGCCAAATTCGTTTAGACGGCAAAGCCATAGTTACAAAAAAAAAACAGTATAAAAGGGTTTTTTTTTGTGAGCACACAAACTTTGTGGCCATTTTATGTTGTGCAAAAATAATAACGAAAAATCATCAATACACACACACACTTGAGTGTAACTGTGTGCATGTAAGTGTCTCTCTCTCTCTGTTTGGTAAGTCTCTGTGTGTGTGTGTGCGCGCCTTCGCTTGGGTTGATTGCTTAAGTAAACGCACTCAGCTTTGAGTTGATTCATTCAACTTTACTTTATACAAATTTCATTCCATATTTTTTACCCACTTTCAATATTTTGCCCTTTGCTTATTGCTGACGTTGATTTTAAGCAGGGTTTCAGGTCTTTTGTGTCCCCCTTCCTACAACCAGCTCTCTTTATACGCTCTTATCAATTTTTGCCTTTTTTTAACACTGATTTTGGCTTATTTTTATTAATAGAGTTTTTTCTTATTTTTTTGTAAAATGCCAAACAATATTTTGTTGAATGCCGTGGGAATCCCCAAGCTAAAAGTATGTGCGCACAAAATTATGCTACACTTTTTTTTTGGACAAGGTCTAAAAAGGAAAACAGCACAAAAAACGTAAGAAAGCCAGGCCAAAGAGAAAGAAAAGGGTTTCCTTTTTTTTTTTTTTGTACATGCGTGTCCAGCGGCTGTTTATAAAGGATAAGTTGCTAAGAAAAATTTAGTGTATGTTTAATCCGTAAATGGATATTGTGAACATTGTTTGTTGCTATGACGAACAACAACAAGTATACAACAAAAACAGTATTAACTTTTTGCGGCTCGTTTGAAGTGTTTTTTGCAGTTGGGTAAGTCATGGACACATTTGGGCATCCCATTTCGTCTAAGTAATTACTTTTGTATATAAGACCCCAAAAAGAAACTATTTTTAACAACTGTCGAATTAAAGCTGCTTAGCAAACAATTTCAATGGCATTACAAAACAAATCAAAATATATTTACAACTTGTAACAAGTTATTATAAGTAGACGTCAGTTTTAAAGTGTTTTCCTTTTAACAGTCTAAAGAGCTTGTTTGAATTTGAATGAAAATAAATCAGTCAATCAGATAAAAGAGTTGGTCTTAAAGAAGCAGCGGCAATGGCAACTTGAGCTTGAGCTTTGAGTTAAGTCATTAAGCTGTCAGCAATTGGTATGTCAAAAATGTCAGCTTAATAGTTCTAATTTGTAAGCCCCATTAGCTTTACTCAAGCATAGTAAAGTAGGTTAACAAATTAAACTGACATTTTTAACAATTTAATTGACTTTTACTAAAGTTATTTGATACATACCGAAAATTGGCTTACTCTAATATGTTTCTTGGAACTTGACTAAATAAAATGAATATTTGGGAAAGTTAAAATGTTTAAAATTTAGTGATGCAAAAGAAATTGATGAAAGTTGTATTTGGGAATTTCTGGACTTCTGAAGACAATTTTCTTAAAGGAATATAACACATTTTAAACTTGTTGGTTTCTTTCATTCTTAGTGTCGGAACTCGTAGTTCCAAAATAGGCCAATTAAAAAACCTTGTTATAGGTTCACTTCTTCTAAGTATCAGCTAAAAAATCAGCTTATCATATGATGATTTTAAAAAATTAGCTAGCATTTCAAAAAGAAATTCAAAATATTTTGTTTTATTTTTATCTTTTTTTTTTACTAAACCTGGGCATGATCCTCACACTGCACTGTGTGTATAAATGTATGTAACATAGAGAAGGAGACATCGGAGACCCAATTAAGTTATGTCCACCATGATCAGAAAAAAAAATGTATTATATCCGCCTGTGACCAGCCTGTTCAAGTAAATTTCATTTTCTTCTGCTACACCCCCATTCACACCCAAGTAAACTCAAAGCGCTATATTTTCTTCAATTTTAAAGTTTTTATGGGCAAAATATGTTAAAAAATAAATTCTCATTGAAATCGAACCATGAACAGCGGAGGTATTCACTGTATAGTATTTAGAGGCGTCAATTCGGCAAAAGCGATGTCTGGGGACTAAGGTAAAAGTAACGTATTGATTAAATCTGCATTTCTGAATATGCGAGACATTTTCCGAATGTGCTGAATGAAGCCTTCATTTTTTTATTTCTTTATTGTTAGACAAGCTCATTTTTCATTATTTATTATACTATAATAATACCTTCACCAGTTCCTAAGCAGTATCGATATCATAGTTATTAAATTTGAACATATTAATTTTGTATCCTGAAGCCAAAGCTTGGCTTATTAAATTTTCACAAATGCCTGTATTATATAATATGCGAGATTACTTCAGAAGGATCTGCTTGTAATATTTTTTAGGCTTTTATATTCAGCACGTAAAGCATTTTCATAAATTTTGACAAGCTGAGCTATCGTTATCATCATAGTCTTTAAAATTAAACTGGATTTTTCGAAGATGCAAAGTCCCTTTCATATTTTTCCTTGTATAGGGTTGGCCATTTATGGGTTTTGTTTTTAAGGCAATTTATATTTCAATAAGCCAGCAACAATTTTCCAGAGCAACATTTGGGCCGAAATTGCAGCCATTGGACCCGTTTTACTGGGATAAGTCATCGAAAATTGCGATGCTTGCATATGGGCCTGTAGAGTTAGCCTCGGTAGCCATATGGGCGATAATATTTTTCATAAAAAAATAAGTAGTTTCAAACTTGCATTTGGTATACACATTTGACCAATTTTTGTTGGAAAATATACTATTAAAACGCAATTAACAAACAAACCAACAGATGGCCCACCCTATATGCGAAAATGAGCGTTCATTCTTTCTATAACGAAGATGTTAAAAACCACAAAAAATAATAAATCAAATTCTCAAAACCAAAGAAAAATACAACGAAAGGAAAGCTCAAAAATTACAAAAACAACACTCTATAAACGCATAGCAAAAAAGAATTATTAGGATATAAATTGAGGGACGATGAGAGACAAACCACTTAAGCTAAAAATGAAATTCACAAATGTGTGTAATAAAGGATATAATAATAATTTCCCTGACTGACTATTTTGTCAGTCGCCCCTAGGTGGAGCATGGGGATCTATATTAATAACTTTTTGAAGAGAACAGGGACCTACAGTTTATAGCCAAATCCGAACGGCGGCGTCTTGAATTAATAGAGATTTCCTTGGGCAAATTTTACTAGCGATGCCAAATGTACCAGTGCTTCTGCGGGGAATCGAACCACCGGCCATCGGGATGTAAAGCGAGTACGCTACCACGACGCTATCGATGGCCACCATCGAAAAAAGGATATTGAGTTATGTAAATTTAAAAACAAACTTATTAATAACTTTGTTAACAAAATCCTTTTTGTCATATAATAATTTTGGACGCTTATTTTTGTATTAATGACACTTCAGAATTAACTAAAATGCAAGCTGTGAACCTCGTGTTGCAGAAGTGCAAAAAGCTCTCTTTAAGACTCTTCTAAGAAAAAAAAGATCGATCTTTTAGTAGCATTTGGTTTTATTATGCCGACTTTAATATAATAAAAAAAAAGTGTCATTAAATAATTTAATTTCTGTGGGCGCAACCAATAACAAGAGCCTTTTCTTTCGCCATATTTATGACGTTAACATCTGGGACCAGTTGCTGTACGATCAACACCAAATTTCTGGGACAACCAAATGACAATATTACAAAAGTAGCATTGAAAAAAAAAATTTGTTCTCAAATTCGTAAATATCTACCGACACATTTTTTAAATCTTGCTTCAAGAAGTCTATTTAGTTAAAATCGACTGATTCTGTTTTCTTAATATAATGCTGGAGAAAGATATTTCTAATGGACAGCTATCGGTTAACAATGACTGATGTTTCATTTATTCGAAAGGTTTATCCAATTCAATACCAGAAAAAAATCCTTGTTCGTATTCAAATTCGTCCTTTACTGAACGTACGATATGCGGACTTAGGAAGCAGGTTCCGCTGACGAATTCTAGCAGCTACTGAACAATTTGGTTATTTTCAATGGTAATCATGAGTAACTATCGTAACAAACAATTCATATAAAAAATTAGGGAGCTCCGCCGCCTGCGTGCTTAACACGCCAACCTTCTTAAGGGCTTGCTATATTAATTTCGAGACTTTCCGAGTTCTTAAACGTGACACGCTAAGACATCTCTATGAGGGTGGTATACCTAAATAGTAAAAATAATTTTTATATTGTTATACCAATGTAATTGACTGTAGTTTTTTCACAGAAGTTTACAAAAAAAAATGGTCGGGATATAACATCCCGGATGGATGAATAAGAACGATATATGTTAGCTACATAAAAAGCTAAAAATTTTTGTGAGGTACTAGAAGAGTGATATTCCAACAAACTAATAAGATTTTTCTTAGCTTAGCCCACATAAGTGTATTTTTTGTGTCTATAGCTTCTTTTGGAATAGTTTTGAAAATTGCTTGATTCTAGTGCAGTTTGTTGCGGCGGAGATCCAAAATAAAAACACATTTTTAACTATGAATCATAATATTTTTATTCAATTTTAAAAATACTATAATATAAAAACAATGGGGGAACAAATTGAAATACCGACATGGATCGACAAGCTTAGTCTGCCTTATGATAATGCGCACTTTTTTGATCAAATTTTAAACTCTATAGCTTTTTTGGCCTCGGAGATACTTTTAATTCATACGAAAAGACAGATTGCCTACTTTGATTTTTCCAGCTATAAATATTGAAACTTAATTAATAAATCAAAAAAATTATATATGTCAGCTGAACAGTTTAAGCCTAAAATAAAATATATAAAATCGACTTTTTTTAAGCAAAAACGAAAGAAAGCATATGAAAAATAAAATAAGTGGAATCACCGATTAATTAGAAATGTTATAAAATCTTTGATTAAACGAATTAATAATGAAAATGATTGAAGTTGAAAAAAAAAAAAACTAGCATGTTTTCCATTTTATAAAAATTCAAATCTAAAGCATATAAAAATCTTTGTGGCATACTTGTTAATAAGGTGGGCAGGAATTTCATTACCCAAAGGACGTATACGATTCTACAGTTGCTGAATGAGCCACAACTGTTAAGTCCGCCTTTAAAAGTTGTGTGAAGTCCATACCAAATCGGATTATAATTGTGCGCAATAGTAATGGAAGACTAATTGAGTATTTTTTTTAATAACAATAGTAATTTTTTCTTAAGAGTTTAGCAATTTGCTTTATTTTTATAATATTCTATATAGCCACTAAATTTTACAGAATTAGAAGTAATCTTTTGAGCTGAAATATTAACATATGGTTTAAGAGACCATTCATTAAAATTTTATATTGTCATTAAATAATTTTCTTACTATTTTTTATTAAGTTTAAAAATTATATTATTTTTTTTATTTATAAATTATTTTTGGTTTGTTAGGACGAAATTGGGTGTATAACCTACTTAGTTCGCCCACAGTATGTATTTTCTTTTCGAACAGAAAAGGTTCTATTGGAAACTATATTAACCATTGAATTATAGCGAAAATAAGTTGTGCAGTTTTTTTAAGATACATTCTTTATCTTAAGATCTCCCTGGTAGATTTTAAGTACTAATTAAGTAAAAAAAATTTACTCAACAATTACGTTTAATAATGTCTTAGTTTACTGAAACTGGGGCAATCCTGCTGTGAACTTTATTGAAAGCTTTTATTTATTGTATATTATCCCAAGAAAAATGGCAGATTTAATAAAAAAATTAATTATATAAGTACATTTATAAGTAATTTTTACTCACCTTTAGATGAAAATTGTGTACGTTTTGCGTAAAAGCCGAGTAAACACCTCAACAAGTTAGTCTTTAATTATTATATGTTAGGTTGTTATTATCATTGTCGTCGTTTGCTTTTATTAACCCGTAAAAGGCACAATTGTATTGAAGCATGCACAATTTATTTTTTATATATAGTTAATGCTTGGAATACTAATTATTTTTAATTAAATGTTTTTTTTTTTTTTGTATAATTTATTTCTTAACGCGTATTCGTTGTCAATAAGGTTGGCATTCACATTTAACAATTGCTTGGCCGAGCACGCGAACAATTTCCACGTATATTTTTTTTTTGGTAATATACTTCACTAACTCGTTTATAGGGTATGGTACTGTGTAATTTTGCACGTTGGCATCAATTAATGCTAACCTGGCGGACAATTTTTTGATGGTTAGCAATTGGAATTGGCAGAAAAGTGCAAGTGCTTGGCGGGATCACTTGCAGTAGCTTGACGAGCTCTAGGTAAAGTATGCTTCGAAACAAAGCCAAAAACCCAAATCAAAATGTATGAAATTTGCTGGCATTTGGGGTTTATACACTCGTATATAGGTTTATACACTCGTATATGGTACATAGTATATGAGAATGTCTATGTATTTGAGTTGCTTTTGCGGCGCGTGTCTGTGAAAGGACGCACATGTGCGGCAGACATTCCTGGAATCTATGTCTGGCAATGTGTGCCTGTGTGTGTATGTGCACTTGAAAAGCATTTAACACACAAACAGGCTATGGCTATGTATATGTATGTTGTCCAAAGCTGCGTCAAAGTCAGCGCCGTAGTCCGGAGTCACTGGCACTGACAAGATAAATGTCAGAGGTTATGGTGTTAATGTCGCTTTTATTTCAAACGGAAATCGGTAAGAACAAAGCAAAATGTGTAATAAAAAATAAATTAAATGGAAAATGCAAAATGCGAATGGCAGAGAAAACAAAAAAAAAAACAAAGCAAAAATGTAAAAGGAAAAAAAGACGCAAACGAATGTGTCACGGATTTCATTGCTCATTGAATACGCATTCATTTTGCACAAAAGGCAAATGAGTCGGCGGGGGCGTCAACGTCAACTGCGGCAGAGAGCCAGCGACAGCGGTCGAGTCAGTCAGTCTGCGTACGTAAGCGAAGGACACACACACACGCACGCACGCTCGCACACACACAAAAGGCTCGGCGAAAATCAGTGGAAAATAAGCCACAGAGAAAATCAAAACTACGCGCACTAAAGAGGCGCTGGCTCCGGCTCTGCCACTGGAACTGTCTATAGGAGCTGGCAGCCTGTCTGGCGTTTTAAGCTCGTTTGCATGCTTCTATGCCAGAGTGTGTGTGAGTGTGTGCCTTTGTGGCTTTGCCTTGTCTCCTCGTTCTTAACATTTTTGGCGTAATTGCTTGGCAATTGCAGTTCGCATTTTATTGAATTTTACACAAAAAAAAGCTTTGAACACACACACGTACTGGCACAAATATACGGAGCTACAGAGAGACACACAACAATTTTTGTCATAATATTTATATACATAAGCACATATATGTGCATAGTATATGCCAAAATTGTGCCTTTACATGTGCTCACAACATTGCCATAACATTGGTTTATTTATTTTTTTTTGGTTTTTGCGCAACGTGACAGTTTTGCTTTAGTTTTTGTTATTGCTTTGTTTTAAGCGTGATTTTTGGATTTTTTTTTACATTCGGAAATTTCACTTTTATAAGTTTTTTTTTTGCAAAAATTTTCTTTCATTCTGTTACATTCAGCGAAACGTAGCGACGCGTCCACTACACCAGTGTTATGAACTGAAGCCCACTGCCTGCGGAACCGCCCTAAAACAGTCGGGAGAATAACTGAAAATGAAAATTTGTGAAAAATTTACCCAAAGCACGCTAAATAGCGCCAAGACGAAGCCAACGCCAAAGCAGCAAGCATAAATGTGCGCTATATGACAAGAGCAGAGCGTAGAAGCTTTAAGTACCGTTATTTTATAACTCACGTACGCACACACGCACACAGCCAACAACAAGTAAGCAAAGCAGAGAGCGCCAAAAAGCTTGCACACAAACGCCACACACAATCAATAAGTCCGGCAGGACACACAGCAAAGGCATCATAGAGAGCTTTAAGAGAGCGCCAGAGAGTAAGAGAGCGAGCGAGCGCCAAGCTGTGGCAGCATGCTGCGAAACGTCACTTGTGCATGTTTGACTTTGAACAAATTAAGCAAATTTGTTGTTTATCAATTTTGCAGTCGCAGCAACTCTTAAGCGCATTTTTGTGCAACTCGTCGCACGCCAAAAACTAACTCCAACAACAACACAAAGACCAGCACTTTCCAAGCTTGTTACTCTTTTTGTAGTATTTCTTTTTTTTTTTTTTTTGTTTTATACAAAACACACTCTTTCGTTATTAGTTTTGCTCATCCGCTAAACACGTCTGACTCGCACCGTCGCCACAACATGAATGTCAGGTGTGCGAGCTGCTGCTGGAGTATTGGAGCTCTTGCCAATGTCCGGCTGCTGCTGCTGCGGCCGCCGCTCTCTCCAAAAGAGCGCGCTTGTAGGCGTGTAGAGCGCGCTTTGTAAATATACCGTTATTTTTGACAGCCAGCGCTGTCCACTTGCTAGACCTTTATAACGTGTAGAGTTGTATATTTTGAAGTTTGACCCGGCATGACAACGCAGTGTTGCATTTTCAGAGGCGCGCGCGCATCAGCTTAAAAAGCTACACTGAGCGAAAAAAACAACGCAAAAGCTTTTTCAATAAATAACGTACGTTAAAGTACCCACCATCATGATGGTAATGCTGATGAGGGCAATCAGCACTTTCAATCAAACGGCTCAAGTGGCACTCATTGAGCTAGCAAATCAGCATCATCAATCTGTCAACTCTTTGCCTAGACTGAGAGGAGACCACACGGCCACTTAGCGCATATTGTATACACAATGTGGCATAGTATGCCGGCATAAGGCATGAAAGCAGGACAAATGTTCGAGTGGTGCTGCCTACTCAAGGTGCAAATTACCGCCGCAGGACTAAGTAGAATGATGCGGCACTAGCTAGCAGTACAGTGAAACATCATAGCAAAGAGACACAGCTGTATTAAACGTTTACTATTTTTAAAATAAATAAATTTTTATGTTTGAAACGCACATCGCGTACCTGTAATAAAAATATAAAAGTATTTGTTAAAAGATTTCATAAAAACAAAATATTATCAAAACCTTTAGGCATTTCTGGATCAATACTTAATATTTACTAAGGTAGTAAAGAAAATTTTATTGGGAATTCTGAATTATACGTCAAGCCAGAAATCCAATTCAAAACATTATCTTTATATTTAGTTTTATATCTAGCCCAATTCTTAAAAAAAACATTAAAAATTAAGATTAACATACTAAATACTTCGAGTTTAATTTTTTCTATCAACTTGGTTTTTTTATTTATTAACTTTTGTTTCTCAACTAAAGCTATCCGATGTTAATATTTTACTTAAATATGACCACAACACTTAAATTAGAAAATATTTCGTCTATAGTATCTGTTACGGTTTCCAGTTTTGATTTCTGGTTAAAGTTTTGGTAATTGTTTATTTGGTATAGTAAAAATAATTTGGCAAAAATATTATAAGCAAAACTAAGATTTTGTTGAAGGAGCCTTGAAAAGAACGATTTTTGAACAATTTTAAACAAATCTATAGAACAGATTTAAAGACAATTCGCCTATTTAAGCTATATTAAAAAAGAAACTAAATACATATTGGATAAAGCTGGTTTATTTGGTTATTCTTTTCAAAAATTTGCATGCACTCCATGTAGATATATTAATACCTACTTATCGGTCTAAAAACTATCTTAAGTCACTTCCCCACCCCAAAATCTGACGGTTGTATCTTGTCTAAACTTTTTGTTATTTACAAAGCGATTTGCAATTCGCGAAGCTTTGTTTCTATTTGCAACCCTGATTTGGGTACAGTGACGTTTTCTTAAAAAAGATTGTTTCGCAATTTTTGAAAATCGCAAAACTCCGAGTGTCCATCCATTATTTAGAAAAAAATCTTGCCAAGAAGTTCCACTGTAGAATCTGAGCCGCTTATCAGGCAATTTTCTTAGCATAATTGCATATTAGAGGACTCTCTAGTTTCGAGCACAGCTGGGTCCTGGCGTTATGAGGCCCGCAGAAACACATACCGAGACTTTGAGTGCTGCTATGTGGCTGCTATGAAAGCCAGCCGCCGCCTGCTTATGGGTTATGCTGCGCCTGCGTTGCATGCGGGTAGCGTGTTGCAAAGGTATGTGCCATGGCTTGTCTCGTGCCAAGGTGCAAATGCAACTTGCAACTGCCAAAGAGCAGCGTTTAGATATCAGTTTACACAGCCGTTTGAAATTTAATAGCCCCAGATGCTGACTTTGAGTTTTTTGTTTTGTTTGACTTTATGGAAGTGCCATGGACACACCCGCTGGAACATGAGGCCAGTGAGATGCTGTCGTTGCTGTAGTGCAGCACAAATAAGAATATAAAAAAGTACAAGGGTAGGGCAAGGGTGCGGCAGCATGATTTAACATAATTCCCAATAGCAACCCTGATAAGCTGTGCATTGAACTTTGCTCGTTGGCAGGACATCTATATATGTACTAAATAGTAGATGGCACTTTTGACGCTTTAAATTGATTCACACCGCACACGCACAGACCCAAAAAGTGAAAAAGAAAAAAAAAACCCACGCCCTAGCAGCCGCCCTCTCGTTTTCTATCAGAAAACACACATCCGGAGTATTTTCAATATTTCTCCAGCAGCCGGGACTGGTTGTTATTTTCGTGATGTCATGCATTCGTATTTGATTAAACATTTTTTACGCGTTTCCTTTTTTTTTTTTGAGTCCGTCATTAGTACGCAGGCAGGTTAGCTCTATGTCCTTCAATGTGTTATGTGGTCCAGCGAGGCACAACCCCCAACCCACGCATACACACAGACAGACAAACGCACCCTTTTCGGCATTTCCTTTTCGTGTTTCTGTGTACTTAGGCGCATTGCTTGCATCTGTCCACTTCCGGCTGGCAAAAGTTTCGTGCGTTATGTATCGTTATTTGTTTTAGTTGCTCTTAAGTGCCCCCTGGGTTTGATGGAAAGTTGGGGGAGTGCAGGCTACAATCAATGTTGTTGATGATGATGACAACAACAATGACGCTGATGGTCCATGTCAATGTCCTTTAATGGCATTTCATTACAACGATGACCCTGCGCCGCTATTTGAGCATTATTTGAACTGCGGTTATTCGTAGTGCACATTACAGAGACAGAGTACATACGAGGGCTGTTAGATACTTTACCATACATTAACAATGAAAGCAGACAAAGTTGTAAAATTTTGACGAAACTATCTTATCAAACTTATTTATTATGTAAAAAAACAAAATCACCAAAAATAAAGAAAGGTTTAATAAATACTCTAAGCATGCTGCCGCATCCATTTCAACACTACATTAGTGTGTTATTAAATTCCGTTGCGGTCAGGAAATCCAAAAGCAAGACAAAAATTTTTGATTAAATCCATGTAATGACATGGGATTGCAGCTGTAAACAACTCACACTTCATTTTTCAAGAGTATTTGGGTAAGTTAAGATTCTCGCGGGCTGGATACCCCAATTGCTTTAACTCTACTTCGAAGTAGGGTTTGGCTTAGTTCAACAGCAATCCGGGTTTGCGCAGTTTTATAACTATCAATGAGACATGAACCCCTCTCAAAGTGTTCACACATGGATCCATCGCAACAGACCAACAAAGTCAAGGCAGTGGACTTCTTCGTGTGAATGAACCACAAAAAAGGCCAAAGTAAGTCTGTGGGCCAATAAGGTCATGGCAGCCGTTTTTTGATATTCAGGCAGTGTCATTCGCATCGATTACATCGCAAATCGTAAAAGGATCAAAAAAAGCTTTTCACAACCCAATGAGCCAGCAACTTATCAAACTACCCACGTAAAGCCATCAATAGCAATGCAATTTACGAGCCATCAAAATGTACCATGAACATTAGCAGCAAATGGCTAAGACAAAACATGAGAGAACTTTCATCAGCAACAAAAATCCCCATTGTAAAATGAGCTCCCTAACTATAAATACTCATATGTATGAGCAGAAATTTCAACCCTCCACTCGTTTCGACTTTTTACTTAAGAGCATATATCGGAAATATTTACTTACTGCACAATTATAAAGTGATTACCCATAAGTTTCCTTCTATAAAACTCACGCTCTCCAAGTAAAGGGCGTTTACACTTAGCAACCCATAAAAATGTTTATTACATTATTATGTATACACTCAAGGGCGTGTTTGTATGGCCACAATAAGTTTTACTAGAAACTTCATTTCAGTTTTCTGTTTTTTATTGAAAATTTTTTATCATTTCATTTACAATTTTTATAAAAGTTTTTTTCTCCTTTTTTTTTGTAATATAAAAATATATATATTGTACATTATATAAATTACGTATAAAAATAATGCAAGCTTTTTTTTGCATATATGTAAAATATCTTATTTTATTGTTAACGCACTTTGCACAAGTTAAAACATAGCGCAAAAATTTTGTTTAAAAAATATTTGTATACTTTAGGCTTAACAATTAATATCACAAAACAATTTCTATATATATATAAAGGTTTTTCACTTAATACGCTTAAGATATGCTTACAAATGATATAATTAATATATATATATAAAATATTTTATATAGATACTATATAGATTGAGCGAAGTTTTCCCATGTTCGTTGTACTCTGGTGATTACAACCGTTGCTTTATATACTTATTATATACGAAACTAAGGAACAATAGCGTTGTGATATTGCCCGTTTGCTTAGTTATTTAGTGCTTTATATACTTAGTATGTATAAGCTATGTACTATAAAAGTTTAAATGTAAGTACACAACCGCTGGTTCTGTTGCCTCTGGCTATGTATAGAGTGTCTATTAGCCTATTAGTTAAGTTGTACTCTTCAAATACTTTTGCTGGTAGTGAAACGCTGGTTCAAAGTCCTTCCATAATCCTAACTCCAAGAAACCTAAGCTAAACTAAACTAAACTAAACTAAACTAAATTGTGAAATGCGATGTAGATCGCTCTAAAAAAACTTAGGGTATCTAGAAAATGACTAGAGTTCACACTCGACTTTTAAGTACTGCACTGTTTAAATGACTGGTACTGACTTAGTATATTATATATTTAAGTTTTGGTTATTACTATTACTGCACAATTTCGCCTGAATTTCGTATTGCTTTAGAAATTTTGAATGTTTTATAGAACTAAAGCTATAGCCGAAATTTGAAAAACGGATTTGATTAAAAAGTTAAAATAAGTGAGATCAAATGAAGCTGACTACTAACTAATATATGGCTAGAACAGAGACTAGAATTTAAAACTAACTGAGAAAAGTTAAGATAGAATTTTGGAAAAAATATTTAGTGATTAACATATATGGGTCTGATTGGTAAGTTTCTATATCTAAGCTTTGAAAGTATATGCTTATTTTTAAAAAACGACTGATTGTTATATTTAACTTGTTTCTTTTAGAAGAAAATCTAGCTAGAGCTCTAAAAAAATATATTACAGTTCTTCTAAAAGTATTGGTTGCCTGTTTGTCTATTTTGCCACATTATCGAAATCTTTGGTTGAATAACAAATATTTGGTGTCAAGCTACTGGGTAATAAAGAACCTGATTTTTAAGAAGTCTACAAGAAAATCTACGTAAAGTAAAAAAATATAATGCATTTCTCCAAAATTTTTGACTCGTTATGAAAATCTTTCGTTTGAGTAAAAATATTTGGAGGCATGGGACTTTATTTCATAAGAGAGTCTAGAATTTTTCTAAAATGTTGATTTTACTTTTGTAGCATTACAATTTTCGCTCTGGTTACCTTGTTTTCAAATGTCTAATCAAAAATGACTGGACAGATTATTTTCTTGTTAAATTTTCTCTGTTGACTACATATCTTATTATGACCAAAGTCTGCCTAGTATTTTTGGTGTACTCAAATAGAAAATGTTAAGTTAGTCTTTTCTTGTATTTCAGTATATACGTAACTGAGCTGGAGTAATACTTTTAATTCTTGTTGTTAAAGTCTAAAATTTACTCGAGTTTTTAGAATGATCAAAGTCTGTTTGAATTTATAAAGTTAGTTTTTTCTTGTACTTTAAATATTAAATGGAATTGCTTGTAAAATCTAAAAATGACTAGAAATTTTAGTATAACCAAAGTCTGACTAGGATTTTTGGTATGCTCAAATATAAAGTAGAAAGTCAATTTTGTGTTGCACTTTGGTATTTTGTTAGATTCTCTTACTATTAAAAAATAAAAATGACTAGAATTTATTGCATATGACGAGAATCTGACTAAAAACTAAAACTGACTAAAAATTTTAGTATGACCAAGGTCTGACAAGGACATTTTCTATGCTCAAATATAAGGTATCAAATAATTTCTAAGTGTTTTGTTGGATTTAAAATCTAGAGATGACTATAAATTTTAGTATGACCAAAGTCTGAATAGGATTTTTGGTATGCTCAAATATGAAAAATAAAGTAATTTTTTTTTTGGTAGTTTGTTAGATTTTCTTCCCATTCAAAAATAAAAATGACTAGATTTTTTTGCATATGACCAAAGTCTGACTAAAACATTTTGGTATTTTCAAATAAAAAATGTTAAACGTTAAATTATTTTTTTTCTTGCATTTTAGTATTTTGTTGGTATCTAAGTAACTGAGTTGATGAAATTTGCTTGAGCATGACTAGAATATACTTTCTGGCGGTTAAGAACTAAAAATGACTAGACTTAAACTCATATGTTTACAAACTATACGTAGACTGAGCTTGGGTTACATACTATTTAAATGCTTTGCCTGGTACCGCATTGCACGTCTTGAGATTATATATTGAAGCTGACTTGTACCAAAACTAGGAGTGTATCTTTTTATGTACAATAAATTAAATGCTATAGCTGACTAGAGATTGCCGTCTTTGGTGCTGCCTAACTAATTAAATGGAATGTTTACTAAAGTATAAAGTTCAGTATTCATGACTAGAATATAACTCAATTAAAAACTAAACGACTAGAAACTTTAGACAAGAATTGAAATTACTTTAACTAAATTATATGACTTAAACGGTTTTTAAAACTAAAATTCTAGCTGGCTTTATATATTAAGCGTGCAAGTTTTAAACTTTTTTTTAAGAGATTTCCGCTCAATTTTTCGAAATTAAAAATGTGAAAAAGAATTTATTAAAAAAGATACTTAAGAAACCTGCATGCTTTATATATGTTGAGAAGCCATGAATTTTGATAAATAAAACTAATTTCTTTGGTCAGTTTCAGCTGCAGCTCTCCGAACAAAATCAAGAGAAAATTTTAAAATCTAAACTTAAATTAAAAGTTGTTTAAACAATATATATATGCAACGTACCGCCCCCCACACTCACCACACCGCACTCAATGCGCTAGTGTCGTGTGCTGTATGACAGACGCACAATTCCGCAAATTGGTTAAAGCCGCTGCCGCAATGCTTTCCTCCTCCGTCAGACCCTGCTCCACAATTTGCAGGCGTCCATAGCCCGCCGAGGAGCTGGATGAACTGCTGTCGGACATATAGTCTGCTTCATAGTCACAGTGACTGCCCGTTGCGCCCACCACGTAGACACCCTCGTCCTCGTGCGTTCCCGCATAGGAATGCGAGCTGCTGGAAGAGGAGCTGTTGGATTTATAGGGCGCCGCTTGAAAACTAGCCGTAATAGTGGTCGTGCTGGTCACAGTGCGTGCTGGTGAGCTGCACTGTGCTGTGTCCTGCTTACGCTTGGCATGCGTCTGCTGATGCTTACGCAGATATGCCTGGCGCTTAAAGCTCTTGCCACACTCAGCGCAACTAAAGGGCAAATCATCCGTTTTTTTGGTTACAATTGCAACTGGCTGTGCCGGCTGATTAATGGTATTGCGATTTTCTTTCTTGGCATTGCTAGCGCCTGCTGCCTCCTTCTTTGGCTTGTGCCAGCGTCGATGAGAGGCTAGATTAGCGGGGCAGTTGAACTGCTTGCCACACTCTGGGCAACGATACTCCAGCAGCACTATGCAGGCACAACGATGCCGCGCCAGGCCAAATGCATCATCAAATTTAATGCGACACAGTTTGCACACATAATCACCAATTACATTCTTTATGGCCGCCAATTCGGCTTTGGTTTCCTCGGTGATTTCTACGATATTGTATTTGGGGTCAATGTCACCATTGCTGTACTGCATAGAGCCGTCGGTGATGTCCTCCAGTGGACGTATTATAGTGCCCGACACCGGTGAGCTGGTCTCTTCATCAAATTTCAGCTTGCGCGTGGCTTTGTTGCGTGAGGGTTTGCTTGTGGGTGCAGCCGCTTTGGAGGTACGCGGCGCCGTGTCACTAGTTTTGATGGGCTTCGCGGGTGTGGCTAGCTCGGTTGGCATGGACTTTGTTGCCAGCTGCTTTTGGATTTTAACTATTTTGGCTGGCTGCCCGCTTTGCGGCTGGTCGAGTTCGTTAAATTTGCGCTTGGCTGGACTTTGCGGTGGCGTTATGGGCTTCTCTGTCATTATGACAACCTCCTCGCCAGCGAGCGGCAACTCAGTGGCAGGTGTTGGCGCGGGCGTTGGCGTTGGAGTCGACGTTGGTGACTTGGCTGCCGGTTCGGTATGCACCTCAGCAAATGCGGTGGCCATGGGCACATCATTGGCGATTTGCGGTGAAAGCGGTTTCACAGACAGATCCAAAGGTATTTCACACTTGGTCTTGATGTTCAGATAGCGACTGCGATATTTGGGCGGCAGCGAAGCCACAGTGGTCAGCAGACCCAAGCCATGAGGCAGTCCACTGCCCACTGCATTGTGCAGCAGCTGTATGCTATGTGTATGAGGCTGTGTCGTGGGCTCTGTGGATGGGATTGTGTTGGTGGTGTTCGGTGCGGCAATGGTGGCCATTGCACAATTCCGCGTATGAACGAAATGATGACGAAACTTAAACGAAACACTTTAACAGCAAATTGTTCAACTATTTGGGAAATTGTTTTCAAACAGAGTATTTAAACAGAACTGAACGATAGAACGAACGAAGAGTTGGGAAAAAAAACTTAACAAATTGAATGATTATGAAGCGTTGCCGTTGTAGCGCTGCCTGCCTCAATGGCTGCTTCCTGTCGGCTCGAGGTTTATGCTGCGAATGACTAACAGCATATCCTGCCACCTCTATTTATGTGTGCCAAAGGAAAGCGAAATTAAAATCATTGTTTGTGTTGTTGCCTGTCGCTGCCAGCGTCGCAGTCGCTGTTAGCGTCACCAGAGCCGCTGCTCTGTTACTGTAACTACGTTTCTTGTGTGTTTGTCTGTATCTGTGTCTGCTTGGAAATTTCATCCCCCATCAAGTCGTTGTCCTTTTAGCCCTTACGTAGTACGTCAGCGACGACAACGCTGGCGCTGCTGCCGCAAAAGCCGGAATCTTTTGTTAGCAATCACACACATTAGTCACCCTTTTTTCCATAGGGGGAGCCAACGTCGCCGCTGTCGCCATCGTCGTCATCGTCGTGGCAGCCACAGACGCCGGCAGTGAAAGTCCTTTGCAGTGTGGTTGGTGCACATTGCACTTGGAGAAATCTTTGCGTTGTTGTTGTTGCTTGTTGGCATATTGCAGCTGTGATTCGCTTTAGCACGTACCACAAAACTGCACCCAAAACTGCAACACATGCTACGCGGTTAAGCAACATTTGGCTTGCAAATTCTGTGATTCATGGAATTTTCGACCGTCTGGTAGTAAGAATGGCCAAGCGGGTTGTCGACTCTGCACATTTCTTGCAGTTTTTGGCAACAGCTGATATCCGTGGAATCGTTAATTGTGTGTGAAACCAAAGAATAACACTAGGTGGGCTGCATTGTAAGAAATAAGAATAAAAGAAACTCAGTGCGAACAGATGAAAGTGAAGACATTGTTAGGTTGGTTTTAACCATAATTGAATGATACGTAGGCTAATAAAGAGATCTCCTGAATTTAGCACACCAGCATATTATTTTTTTATACTGCATTAAATTTTCAACCAATCCACAACTGGTAATTACAATTACTAGCATCGTCGTAGCTATGTTATCTTAAAAGCTGCTTTTACTAGAGATGAGCCTGGATTTGTATTAAGCTTAGGATATTATTTTGAAAAAAGGCAAAAATTTTTTGCTAAGTTACATATAAACACAATTGGATTTAAAAACCTATGCTAATTAAAACTTTTAAAATTACCAAATCAAATTTAAAAAAAAAAAAACATTTCAAAAAATATCAATTAAAAATAAAACTAGCGGGCTCCGCCGCCTGAGTACTTCGAACGCCAACCTCTGTAAGTCATTTTATATTAATTTCCCGATAACTTTTTTTAATTTTTAAGAACGCTACAAAAGCTGTTCATACAGTTCATTTTTGGCTATAGCTCCTGAAGCTTGCAACCGATTTTAATTAAATTATTTACGTTTAACTTGAGGTCCTTTTGAATATACGGACATACAAACTTGGCTATATCGACTCGCATGAACTTTCAGGGTTATTTGTCCAAAATTTTAAATTTAAAGCATCGTGATTGAATCCTTGCAAACTTATTGTCCAGTGTTAAATCAAAAAATGAAACTGTTTACACATAGTAGAAACAAATTGCTAGTGAAAAATATACCATAGAAACCAACACAGAAATCTAATGCCCCGCGATTTTTTATCCTAATACATAAGAAACTCAGCATTACGTACCTCAGATCTTTTAAAAGCTGTGCAGATACTCTTGGTATCAAAATTCTTCTTGTATGAAAAGTGTCTAACTTTTTTCAACAACATCAATTTATTTTGTTATAAGATACATCTGTATCTTAATATGGAAAAATTAAAAAAATTGTATAGCGAATACATTTGTTTCATGCTTCTATAAATCAGCTGTACTACCATTTCCAAAAGTTCTTAAACACACTCATAAATTTCTCTCAGTGTATCTTAGCACTGCATTTTCGTTTAGGTTACTCTCTACGCACAGACGCACACAACAACTATGGTAAGCTTGTCAAGTTTGCTTTTGGTGGGGTAGGTAGCGTTATGCACAATACGTTGCCAGCAACCACTCACACACACACACATACATATATACACACACACATAGGACTATTGTATTGTATTTGTGTATGTGAAAGTGCTTTGCATTAATGTAATCGAAATGAGGCATCGTCGACATCGCCGTCGTTGTCCTGGCAGTCATCAAAGTCCCGGTCGTTGTTGTTATGAAAGGGAATGCACTTTCGATTCCAAGTAAGGGCTTTTTCCCAGCACCGCTCAAAATACAAATATGGCATATTATGTACAACATGACGCCATTGTGGTTGTTGCTGCTGTTATTGTTGTATTACGGTAGGCACGTGCGTATCAACGCCGCCACCCCAAAAAATGGATTTCTTTTTTTTTTTTTTTGGAAAAAATAGAATTCCCAAAGCAACAACAAGCAATGCAGCTTTTGGATTTTACCGACACGATCGCATCAGAGTTTTCCATAGTCTTTGTCTTCTTCTGGTTGTATAGCCAAGTGGGGTGTCTAGTGTCTGCCCAGTGTTGCGCCCCTCAATCAGTGTTTGCCATGCAGCTTAGAATTAATAGCACACGCACCGAACGACGACGCACTGCCAGAGCAAGAGAAATAACAACAACCAAAGGGCAACCAAAGTGCGCCAGCCACGCGAGCAACAGCAGCCAGCGCAGGGAACAGGAACCAGAGAGCTAAGCACCAAGCACCCAGGACCAAGGATAGACTTCACTTCACTCAACGCTGCAGATAATTCCAGCGAATGCGAATGGTTGTGGTCCTTTGTGCTGTAGAGTCACTTCGTAGCAAAATTCCAACCCTATTTGCAACCCCCGTGCATTTTCCCAAATTGTCCAACTGTCAGACGCTGTCAGCCACAAATGCTACGTTATTTTCATGTGCCATATTCTGGCTGGATCAAGCCTGTGCTCTGCTCTGATTTCTGCCTATGCTTGCCTGCATTTAAGAGAACGCTCCAAGGCTCGCTTAACTTAAATTTGCACTCGAGAACACCCAGTGTCGTTGATGGCCACTAGCTTGGGTAGACGTTTGTCCACCACCCCCAGCTTCATTCATTCAGAGTTACTCTCTGTCCTACGCATTTGTTTGTTTGTTTGTTGCTGCTGTTCATAGCTAACCCTTAAGTGCATCTTTTTATGGTAATCTCAAGTGGAATCGCACATCCGACAGTCAATCCGTCAGCCAGACTGTCAGTCAGTACCTTTGAGTGCCAGCTCTGTGGCCTTGTTCTGGCCTTACCTTGAAAGCGAAACGCAATAATTAATCTTCGAAAATGCATCGTTTATGTGGCATAATGCATTTTCGTTTTTACTTATGTCTCGAAAGGCTTTTCGAGTACACTTTGGCATTGCCAGCGGCTTTTGGGCTCTGTATCCAAGCAGCCGTATGCACTTTTTGCCTGGCTACGCCTCAAGGATGCTCCACTTGTAGCACATGTTGCCATTGTCGCCGCCATTGGAGCCCTTTTTGGGGGTTAGCCACGCAGTCATAACAGCCGCCAGCTGTCATCGAGCTGTAATTAAATTTTTACTTTGTAATTTTATGCAATTTTCGCTGCTCGACAAAAAAAATTCCGGAAGCTGGCTTCAATTTATTTTCACTTTTTTCTCGAGGCGTGAAGTTTCTTAATTGTATTTTGAATTTTTTCTTTTTGTTAACCATATTGCGACGATTAAGGCTAGCTGCCCGTGTTTTACCCAATTAACTGGGATCTGTTAACAAAGGTTATTTTATGGGCTTAATATTAAGCAAATTTATTTATAATCTGTGTTGAAATAAAACAATTCATATAAGAGTCATGCATGAAAAAGATTTATTTAAAACATTTTAATGACATTTTTTTTGTAGGTTGTTTATCTAGCGCCTAAAGTCAATTATAATTTATGCTGTAATGTTTTTTTATTTAATAAATTATTTACGATTTCTGACATTTCACGTCAGCTGTAAGGCAACCGATTTTATTCATAAAAATTAATAGAAATCCGCAAACCGCCAAAATTTTATGAACATTTGTCCATGCTGAGGAAAACGAATCCGAATATTCAATCGGATTCGTTTTAAAACCGAATATTTAGTGCTCCCAATTTCACCAAAGCGAATGTTCGATGTGGTTATTAACCGAATATTTTATTGCAAGAGGAATTGAAACGCAAAATAGGTTTAAAAGTTTATGCGAAATAGAATTTATAGGCAAAAATAAGGGAAATGAAAGATTGTATCTTAAATAAAAAGATCAACAATTAATAAACTTAACGTATTATATTTTGACCTTTAATCACCTTTAGGAGCTTATATATAATCGACTAATGATACTTTTTATCACATATTTTTGCACGTTTAAGAGAGTTGGACGCTTTCTAAACGTTTCTTAATAAATATAAGTTAGTAGACTTAAATTATAATTTAAAAATAAATAATTATTAATTAAGTCTTGATTAAGATTCTTAAGATTGAACGCAAGCACGTGTTAAGTTTAAGTTTTAATATTTTCCTTTCGATTTCCTTTTTTCCTTAAGCTTATAAAAAAAAACAAAAAATGATCAACTACTTCAATTACACTAGTTTACAAATTTATGGGTCATCGAGTGAACCATCGTAAAAAAGTGTTTTTTAGGGTAATTTGGGGTCGAGAAACACGAAAATGGCAACCTTTTCTTTTTCTTAAGCACCGTTTTCGAGATATTTTTGAAAAACATGCTTTTTGGCACTTATTTCACTTATTCTTCAATATCTCGTAAAAAAAACCTTGTATCGACATGAAAGATAATTAGATCGAAAGGTATTGATGTTGATTGATTGATTTTTTAAAATTTTTGATTTGATTTTTACTAACGAAAATTCACGACTACAGCTGCATACAAATTCGGAAAGACGTAATTGAGCGCAAATGAAAAACTTTGAGTGAACAATTTTTTTTTCATACAAAAATGTGATTGAGTGAAGATTGGAACTGCATGGTTCTATAACATCTTCAATTCTTATCCGATTTTAAAGATCTTGGACTCGAAATGTTCTTAAAAGAATTCTCTTTTAGTTTAAAGCTTAACATAATTTTTAAAAATTTTTTATCGAAATACGATTTCTTGTCGAAAGGTATACTTTGTTAAGACTTAATCAGGACGAGAATTTCGCACATCTCGCCCATTTACAATTCCCTTTCCTTTCCGCTTAGCTTGAATTTTGCATCCCGACTTCAGGTTTCGTCTGAACAAAGTATTCAATTTGACAAGGCATTATTTTAAGGTTTTTATTTTAAAAAAATATTTAGAGGAAGTAACTACAAATGGTAGTAGTTGATGTTTTGCTTTGTATATGGTACCCTAACAAGCGAGGAGAGGCGTTCTCTCACTTTTAAAACAAGTTTTTCAAAACTAACCATTTAAATAAGGGCACGAATTTTAAATCACCGCCATGTACATCTGTAGACAAGCGTTGTTTGTTGGTTCATGTAGACAACTTATAACTTTCCCCCGCAGCATAAAAGGTAAAAATTAGCCATAACGGTTGAATATATCAATTTCGGAATTCCAGTTTCATGGAAATGTGATTACTTGGGTAAGGCTGATCCCTTAAAATTGGTATGTTGGACTCATGTAATGTTAATAACGTTGACTCTTTCTTGAAAATATCACCACCTTCCATTTACCATACCATCGAAACATTTTCCTAAATATGGGACCAAATATATAGTCGTTGTTGCCATTTTTGATCATTTTGATATAAAAAACTTAAACCGTCTGTCACGCCTCTTTCTACCTATACAAAAGTATTAAGCCATTTGGATAAAGGGTACGAAAAATAATCAAATATGTGTTGACCACTCTACCAACTGATTTCTACACAAATACCAATAAATTCTCAGGTGTCAAATTTGACGTGTCTTAAATAAACACAAACAACCCCTGAAAATGTCAAAGACCTTAGTCGATTTTCTAATCAAGCGACTATATCGCATTAAAATCAACCGCAGCATGTGTCACCTAAGCAAGTTCATCCAACTTTTACCCCAATCCTGCAGTTGTACCCCGCTAGCGTTATATGTACAATTATTTAGAGCCAACCTAGCTTAAAGTATTTAACAGTTGTTTGCTCACGAATTAACTTGGGCATCCAAAATGACTAACCCTATAAGATGGCAACAAATTTCCAAACAAAAAATGCAATACATAAAATAATTATATGGCAGCATGTTATGGAGTTAGTTAAAAATCGCCAAAATTATATGGTTAGTTGCGAGTTAACGTAAATATACACTTGCTCGCATAAGTCTGCGTACAGTGAAAACAAATTAAAAAATCAAACCTTAAGCATATGTATTGCATCTTGTTTTTCTTGAATTTAAGGTTATATTTCTGTGTGTAAGGGGCAGAACTACAGCCGAGGAAAGAAAATATCGTCTTTACCAGATATCAAGGCCAAATTTTTTATTTTAAAACTCTCTACTTAGGGCAACACCTGGAAGAAATCGAGTAAGAGTCCAAACACATTGTAGCATTGTGATCAACATGTCATAAGAAATAAATTTACCCATGTCCGTCTTGTTTCTTGAAGATCCAAAAAACTAGAAGTATTCGGCGTCAAAAAATTTACAATCATTGCAGTAAGTAACAAGGCTCAAAAACGTAGTTTTTGGATTATTTGGAACCCTTTTCTAAGTTTAAAACCGAGTTTACGTATTCTAGGGGGAGATGCAAGTTGCCAATGTATGGTTGCTGTATTTTTTGCATAATAGTTTTATTGCTATAAATCTTAGTAACATGTTTTGTAGACCAAAATTGTTGGCAACAAGATTATCTATCAAATAAATTTCAAATCATAGTCAATTAGATCGAGCAACACAAATGTTTAAAATTCAAGAGGTAGTAATAAATTTTGGTTTTTTCCGAAAAATCTGCAAATTCCTTTAAATCGGTAGGTTTTTTCGGAAACTTATCCAAATACTTTCTTAAAGTATTTGCAATTATCTACAAAACGAGTTTTGATCTAAAAACATGACTCTACGATTTGAAGCAATAAAGATATCCGTCAAAAACCACACCAACCATACATTGTCAGATCCCAAAAAGTCCCTTGAAGTTTTATCAACTAAGTATTTTTTTCGAGCTTAAACTGTATGTATACATACAGATCCACAAGGATCTCTCTTTTTTCACAGCCAACAATTATTAAATTTGTACTCATTTTGCCTAGAAGCTTTACTAACAACAAGCTGAAAAGATAAATGCTTGTGAAGGAGCTACCTTCACCAAATTTGCTAGGAAGACACAAAAAAAAAAACGCTCTTACTCCGCGGGGATAGCATCCCACAGTCTCTGCTTACCACCAAACCTTTCCTAGTAAAATAATTCGAACAATAAATTAAGAACTTTAAAAATGCTAAGCCAAGGATGCGCTGATTAAACTGGATACTCTGCAGCCAAAGTAAGCGGAATACTAGCCTGGGCACTGCATCTCTTGCAAACTGGCGAATGGCCGTTTATCACAGGGTGCCCTTGGTTCGTCCGTAATTCAAAGCTCTATAGAGATCTCGATCTGGTGGAAGAGTAGCAGTCAGTTTTCTTCAGTTGTTACAGAGATCGACTAAGAACGCGCTCCAACAGGCAGGGTATACTAGAGTCGGTTGCTCAAACAGTAACAAGCACTCCAGTTATAGTACTGTAAATATTTACTTCATTAAAAGTAAAGTTCTAGGAGTGAATATTAATTTATACATATACATCATCATCATCATCACTAGCTTTACAGTCTTGGGCAGACCATAGCTTCCGCAACTATTCCTCTCCATGTTCTTCTATCGACCGCTTCATTCCTCCAGTTCAAGACACCAAGAGAACAAAGATAATTTTCCACTACATCCAGCCACCGTTCCTTTGGACGTCCACATCTTCTTCTTCCAATCGGCTGTCTGTGAAATGCTTTGCTGACCGCTCTGCTCTTAGGCATTCTACAAAGGTGGCCTAGCCATCTTATACATTGACTTTTTATGAATCGGATGACATTTTGTTGTTGTACCATTGCTTCAAAAGTTTGATTATATCTTATTCGGTACGATCCATCTTCTAACCTGACAGGTCCATAAACCTTTCTTAGGATTTTTCTTTCAAAAATGAATAGCTGGGAGATGTCTGTGGAATTTAATGTCCACACCTCGCAACCAAAAGTGAGTATCGGCCTTATTAGCGTTTTGTACAATATTAACTTTTGCTTTGTCGATAGCAGACGCGATCTGAATAGGCTTATTTATTGGTTAGCATGCGAAAGCTGAATTTCTTTTTTAATTTAAAATAATTTAATTGCCTTATAAAATATGTTCAAAGCTTTTTTTTAAATACTTATGATAATAGTAATTTGATTTCTATAGGAACTGAAAAAATTCTAAAATTAAACAATACAAAGAAAAAAAAATCAGCATAATACTAATTTTATAATATTTATTTATTTTAAAAGGCTTTTAATGTTAAAATATTGGTTGAAAAATTAATTTTTTTTGTTTTTTGTTTTGGCACAAATTAAAAATACGCTAGTAGTTAGATTAATTTAGATTACCCAACAGTACGAATAATACAGGGTGACCCTTTAGTTTTTGCAGTACAAATGTAAAGAACAAAAAATTGGATTTTTTCTTTGCTCAAACACTTATTTTTTGTTGTGTTAGTTAGTGGAGTAAAATCGGAAAACCGATTCCACAAAAAAATTGCTTATGCGCTTGATATGCACAATCAGCTTGAAAAATCGTTAAAAAAGCTGTTTAATGCTCTGTATTGAAGGGCCACCCTGTAGTTACGGCTTTTTTTGTAACCAATTTTTTTATCAAACCGCTTTACACTGTAGGTAGACTTATGGGTGCAAGTGTTTATACGTGCAAAATTCGTACAGCTGTATTTGTTATATACGTTTGTGTGTTTGTCAATATATGTGAGCATATGCATAAATGTATTAAAACGCCGCAGGATATAAACACAGCGGCAGAGAGACTCTCACACACACACACACAGACGGTCATAACTCGTCAAAGCGTTTTGCATGAGAGCGCAAAAAACGAAAACGCGAAAGAAAGAAAGCAAAAAACAATCACAATTCACAATTCTGTCGGGTGTCGAAGTGCTTTGGGCACGCGACCAACACACAGATACACGCACACACTCACAGATACACACAGTCATAGCAACACAGATACGCAGCACGTTCATTTGTTGTTGCTAATGTCCTTGCTGTGCCGTACCCCAAGTCATATAAGGCTAGTTGCTGCATAGCGTTAGGGCAACAATGCCATATAGGCATTTGCACCATTAAAATCACAATGCAACCACTGCGGCAAGTCTATGCCCGTGCCACAGCGCGAGACCCGTGGCACAACAACGATATACAACAAAATTAAGCCAGGTGCATTTTCAAACACTAAACCAAAACTCTGGCACGTATAAGTACTATATACATATATCCTGACAGCGACCAAACGGGCAAATCTAAACCAGAACCGGCAACTCAAGCGTAGCGCGATTTCAACGCTAAGGCTGTTGCTGATTTCAATTGCTGCCACTGCCGCTGCCACGTCCTCTGCCGCTGTGGCTTTAAAATGTTTGACAAGGGGCGCAGCGTTTTGGCATTTTTTCAGGGGTGGCAAAATGCAGCCACGCTCGACAGCGTCATCAGTCAGAGCTCGTTCATGGCGTATATGGTATATCCGCATGTCAGTCACAGTGCACACATCGAGTACAATTTTAATGCTGCCACATATCCGAATTTCCAGAGAGCGTGCCTATCCTTTGGCCGAAGCTCAAATGCACTGCCAAAAGCAATTTGTTATTAATTAACATCTACTTATATCTGAAAAACTTGAAAAACTCTTAACAAGATCTTTTTATTTATTTCTCTTTATACTTTCTTTGAAAAGAGCGCCTTAGTCTGCATAACTTTTTTTAAAGATATCGAGATGTTGCAATTCACTCAGCCGGGGCGATGCATGACCTGGTGATACTCTACAAGCACCTTTACCAAACATTAACATTATTAGCTGAAGATTGCAGAAAAAAGCTTCGCGGTGGTAGGAGGAAACGGCTTTTGTCTTGGGCAACAATCAACGGCTCGTTGTTTATAAGGCTCACACAATTCTTGAAATTCTGCAGCTTATTTACTATTAAGAAAAATTAAAATATTGCTGCAGTTTATGGGGTAGGGCTACTGAAATTATAGCATCTGTTCATAAGCATTTTGGCAGAACACTATTCAATGTGCACAAGGTGTTGCATCTAAAGTGTAGCGCCAGACGCGAAACTGTGCTAGACACCCTTGACCCTATGTCTACATGGCGATAAAATTCAAATTCTTGAAAAAATGCATTCAATTTCCAGGAATAGTTGGCAATATAATACACTAACAAAGCAGATCTGTGATATTTTGAGTAGCATTATTCAGAATTGTGCTGAAAGCTATTAACAACACACGTGTGCTTAAAAACTTGTATCATTAGGCCTACCTTCTTCCACACGTCACTCATAATGCCAATACCCTTGTCTGTAGAGTATTAAAAAAAATATTTCTTTTAAGCCCGGTGCAATACATATAAAATTCCAATTGGACGCATATACCACAGAAAAGCAAAAAGGGGCGAGCTTCTATATATGCACATACATATATATATATATATATATTTTTTGTATTGTTACGACGCCTAGCGACCGCGAAGATCCTGCGCAAGATTTGCAGCGCAGTTGCTGTCGACGTCGCTGCTGACTGCGCTGCTTTGCGGCTGTGTGAAAATTGCACAAGTTGCGCTTCTGCTTTTGACAATAGCCACACATTAACTAGTTTCCGTTGCAATCCCAATTCCAACCCAAGTTCTCTGTTCTTTTTTAATGAGTAACTGTATACGTTTGAGCCTGAGCGACACCCAACGGTAACCGGGAACTGGGAACTGCCAACTGGGAACTGGAAACGCGCAACTGGCAACAAAAGCACCCCCCATTTGATGCGATGTCGTGAGCCGTTTCCTGTTTGGTTTGTTTCAATTAAATCGCATGTGCGACCCGAATAGACCTAACCAAGCTAGGATATGCTCATCTGTTACTTAATCATGGCATTGCCATGGCTACCACGCATACGAGGGTGGCATTAGTTTGCGTGCCTGGCAAGTTCAAATCAAACTGAATTTTAAAGCAGCTGCAAAGCTGTGCCTTTATTTACTATGCATATAAAACTGCTTTTGAAATAGCTTAAGCACTACCCAAGTAGTCGTTGTAATCGTAGTCACTGCCATACCAGGTGGCATTGCTCCAACCTAGCTGATATCTAATAAAGCGATCTACACCATCTACATCAACGCCTTGTTGTCGCAATTTGGCAATCAAAGTCTTGGACGCAGGCTGCGCCACAAAACGCTCATAAACAGGTTTTAAAGCCACTAAGCGTTGCCAAAATTCTCCAAAAACAGCGCTCTGCTTGGCCGTGGATTCCATCAGTGAACGTACCAGTTCCGAGGGATACATGTTCAAAAATTCACGTTGAAAGCCACTCACTCCTTGTGTAGTTTGCGCCCAGTGCGGATACTTATTAAACAGCGAAATTTCCAAATCGTCAAAGACCTCTGCAGAACCGCCGGACTGTAGCAATTGCTGCACTACCCATAGACGCAACTGACGCAACTCCGGCTGATTGAGCAACTGTTGGCGCAAGCGATAGGCGGGCACGGTATTAATGCTGCGTATAAGTCCTTGGAACTCCGCATCGTTAAGTACATAGGCTTGCACTAGATGACGTATCTGCTTCTTAGGCACAGCGCGTAGTACGCTTTTTAACTCCCGGGCAAAGTTATTCGGGGCCGTGGTAGCTAAGGGCGTTGGTAGAGCCGCATTGCCTTGGCTCAGTATTACGAAGAAGACGCAGAACGCAGCCAAAACGATTGTTCTGCAGTGCATCTTGTTATGTTCAGATACAATCTGAGTTGTGCTCTTAGTGAGCACTTGCTTTTATAGTTACACTTCATTATTAATCAGAGGTAAAAATTTATCAGCGCATTTTGTTTTGATTTTCTTGTTTATGTTTGTTTTAGCCTTGATTTATACTAGACAACTAATTTATCTAAGAGATTTGTAAAGCGTTAAATGGGCCTACGTGGCCCATAGAACTTATGTATTGTACTTCGTTGTGAGACTATATCAAGAGCTGCCAAGATAATTTTGGTTTATATGTATTTACCTTTACATTTAGTCATCGTATATAAACAGTAGATATATACATATGACTGATTATTGTTGCTAAGGTCAAGAACTGCAAAGCTAATGGATAAGGAATTGTTTGGCAAAAAAATAAAAAGTTTGGGTTTATTTTGTGTTTAAACATCTAACTTAATAGAATTTCTTAAATTGTAATGTATAATTTTAAATATTTTTGGAATTTGCTGTTAAAAATAAAATACATTACTCTAAAAAACTAGTGCGGTGTACTGGTAATCAAAGAAAATACTAAAAATAATTTAATATTATAGTTCACATGAGTCTATCCATCCGATTGTAATGGATTAATTGTTTAACTAACTGGTTGGCACAGAAGATTCTTAGAGGATCTTCAATGCGAAATAGTTTAAAATTTTGAAGTTTTGGAATTCAGCTATTTCTGGGAAATTGGAACCAATATAAAAAAAAAACTAAATGCAAGAAAGAGCTTGGGCAAGCCGACCGACAGAAGGTCGTGGCTACAGCTTCTTCTGTCGACCTAATTCTTTTGGTATGCAATATTAAATCTTCGATTTTTTTGACATAACCAGTTCGGTCTATTTTCCAGCCTTCAAAATACTACTCGGGCTTATTTAAATATGTGTCATAAACAAATAAAAATATACACTATGTGCCGCTGCGGATCCAAGATTAAGTCTTAGAGGGCTTTTCACTTATAAGTGTGTGAAATACAGATAGATTTAGGCGGATAATTGTTGGTTGCAAATTCAAAAGTATGTCTCTCATAGAGAGCGAGATGTCGGAGACTTTTAAAGAAAAACACGCCTAGACCTCTGAGAGAATGCTAGAACAGCCAGGCTTTGGGCGTAGTATATCATGAGAAACAAAGGTTCCAGCTGGATAACTGGAAACTGCCCTAAGCGATTTTTGAAAAGTAATGATGCAGTTAGATTTATAGGGTAAATAAAAAAAATTTCTCAAAATTTCAGTTTTTAAACTAACGGCTAAGTTAAAAAAAAAATGTGTTTTTCGTTTTTATTTAATTGTGACTACACTACTGAATATTTGTCAATTGTATTAAGTTTGTAACAGTGCAACCAACGCACTTTATTAAAAAATATGATATTTTCTTATTTTTTTTTTTTTAAGTATGTTCCTCATTGTCTTTTATTTTTTGATATATGAATGGCTCAACTGTCAAATCGATTAAATCCACTTTTTAAAATTTGCGAAATTTTAAAGTCAAAGTACTTGATTGATGCCAAATTTCTACTATTCATAATGAAGATGGCGTACGTTAAAGTCGGGGATACCCTGTACCACCACATTGCAATTAAGTCCGACATATTGCTTAAGACCTCCAAAAGATATTTTATTCGACTTTGGCTACGATATTTTCATAGACAAACAGAAATCAGTCGAATTTTGCAACAACAAATGTTTTTTGACCGATCAATCCTATGGGAGCTACATATATGATAAAGTCAACCGATTTTGAGCTAATTTGGTACAGTGCTTGGGTACTCTAAAAAACTTTCGAGTGCCAAATTTGGTTATGATATCTACATTAACAAACGAATTATCCATATAAAACTTTTGGTTTTTTTCGAGGTCCTCTGAAAATCACCCATATGGGTTCTATATAATATAGCTCCGATATCGAAAAAATAAAATAAATAATTATTATTAATTATTATTAATAATAATGCATAATTACGCATCTAATCTGAAAACCTGGTCGCTCTAGCTCTTACCATCTCTGAGATCTAGGCGTTCATACAGACAGATGGACAGACGGTCGGACGGACATGTGTATATCGACTTCTCTAGTCACCCTGATCATACTTTAGGTTATTTTGGGGGGTCTCCGACGTCTCCTTCTGTATGTTACATACATTTTCGACTTGCACAAACTTTATATACCCTTATGGTACAGGGTATAAAAATCTCCAAAAAATAAAAATTTACACCATTAAAAGACGAAATGACAAATAAAAGACAAAAGGCACTGTATAATAATTTATTTATTTTTCATTTTTTTCAACTGTTTGGTTTAGTGAGTTAATCGATTTGGCTGGTGAACCATTCATATATATCAATCAACCGATACGAGTAATAATAATCTTTTTTTTTCATCTTGATATGATATGAATATGAATCAAATCGAATTGGTAGAACAATGTTTAAAAAAAAACATAAAACAACAATTTTTTAATGTTTTTTTTTTAAACGTTTTTTTTTTTTTTTGATTTTGATATATATTTTTTTTATTGGCAATCAACCGATACGAATAAGGTTATGATCCAATATTGAGTACATGAAAATTAATCGCTACAAATAAAATATAATTTTGCGTGTGATAGGTTTTTAAATGTATGAAAATATTTTTTTTTTCATGATTTATGATGATTTCATGATTTCATGATTTCATAATAATTGATAACCTATGCGAACTTTAATATATGATTTTTTTAGGAAAAATAAGTGACTTTTCTTTTATTGTTTACAGGTACTTGTGTATAATGAAAGTAATTTGCGAAACTGGCAAAAGCCGGTTGAAGGACTTTATTAAGTAAGTACTTTTTGATAAGCTTGTCGCACGCTCTCTGCAATGTCTTAAAATCTGTTCAAGAATCTTAGCTGGTAAGATTTATTCACAATGCCTTGTTCTTGGGCTGATCCATATATTTCAAGAATAAAAAAAGCATTTATCATCAAAGTACTGTACCTTAAGAACTACGCACTTTTGGATGCACCTAAGCCACTTGTAACAAACATTTTATTAATCGGTATCTTTGAAATATGCATTTTGAAGGCATTAACTGCAGTTTGAAGTTTCTTATCCAGCTAGACCATTTGTTTAATTTTTCCGATATCGGTATATATCTCGAAGTCGGAGCTATCGTCTCTAACGTTCGCAACAATTTTTCACAAAGATTGATTTTATGCTGATTTACTTATATACTCAAGGTCCACCACCATTAAAAATAAATATGGCGTAAAATCGGACACGAACGACCTTGAGACGCCCTGATTTCTCCAAAATTTTGCATAGTGGTTCTTATCATCTAGACGTTAATGCGGACAAACAGACAGACTTCTTTCTCTAGTCACCCTGATCATACTTTTTGTTCTTTTTTCTCCGACCTCTTCTTCTAAATGTGACATACTTTTTTAACTTACACAAACTGACCATGGACTTAACTTGTTAGGTCTTTTCCTTTTAAGTGTTGCACAAGAAATTTTTTTGTACTATACAATTTCCAAAGAAAAAATGTTAGCTATAACTTGCTTGAAACCAGCCATTCAACGGAATAACTTAGTACCAAAAAATAAGCCAATTGTATTTGGTGTCAACAAAAGCATAGACATTTTTGAACATAAATCTTGTCAGCAATTTTAAGGAGACTGTTTAGCTTTCAACTTTACTTTATTTCACATTAGTTCCAAATGAAGAAACTTTGTGTGTTTCATGCTTTACCTTTAGATAAAATTGCTCATTAATATTGCCTCAAATTACAAACATTTCTTGTTGTTTTTCCGCAATTTCCAATTCAAAGCACCCCCCACTAGTTGTACCCTCGGCATGCCTATACTCAAACACACACACAGACTATCGCAAACACGCACACATTCAGCAGTATTTATATTATATACACTCCAATGCAGACCTAATTAGAAATGGCCTGCATATGAATACAAAGCTTCTCTAATTATGTCTATGAGCAGAAAATTTAACAGATTTAACAGTAATTTTGGAATTTTTATAAAATTTCTAAAATAGAAAATTTTGAATTTCATGCACTTTGTGTTTATGGAAACAAGCAGCGGGAATAAATACTGCAACCAAAAAAAATGTATTTTGTGCAAATAAATTGGTGCGGTATGTTCTAGACCAACATACACTCACATTCACACACACATAAAAGCTACCCTTAGGGGGCAAATATTTAGCTGAAAAAAAAACACAAATGTTATTTGGACAGACAGCAGAGGGTTGATTTTGGTTTTGGGTTTTCGGGCATAGCATAACAATTTTTCGAAAATCGTTGCTTGGTCAGGGTAAGCCAGGAAACAGAGGGCGATCACTGCCAAATGCCAATGTGCGTCTGGCAATAAGCCCTGGCTACATATATCAGTCTATACTATGTATGTTTGAGCAAGGGGGCAGCGGCAGCTGCAACACAATCTCTCACGGACACACGCACACACATACACAGATAGCGACGTATTGCTATATGCAGGGCTTGTTAAATCATGTGTAGAGGTATTTTGATTTTTATTTTTATTCGAATAAATTTTTTATATAAATTTCAGGTAGCGGAAAGCACTTTAAAATTGTCAAGCAGTCTATAAAGTCGCCCAAACCGGTTCTTTGATCTTGTATTTATTTCTATCTGATTTTGAAAGAATTTCCTTTACAAAATGATTTCATTTTTTCAATAATTTTTCAAGCTCGTAGTCAAATGTGTAGGGGGTTTTCGGCCTCAAACTGTCCTCGTGGAGACCGCTTTACTTTTATTTTATTGACATTTTAGAAAGATATTTTTTTTTATTTTATTTATATATTGGATTAAATGAAAGCTTGAAGAGTTTTCGTGGCTTTACTCGACTTCGTATTTAAATGGAAATTGAATAAAAAAACTTCAAATCCCCTAAAGTCCTGAATCCACAACTGATCGAGATAGTTGTTTATTTTTTGGCATCATCATCTTTGTTATAGTGGCAAATAGCATAAATCATCGAAAAGAAGTTAATAAGGACTTTCCACTTCTGAAATACTAAGTACTCAATCAATTGGAAATAGTTTTCTATTTTTGACGAATACCTTTGCAATTAACATCCATGAACGCGTAATGACTGGAAAAGGAATTAAATAATGCTTCGATCCATTTTATGAAGATTTTATAGCTTAGGTTTAATTTTATTATTTTTAGTTTTAATTCATTTTCGCTTTTTTTAAACGATAGTATGTTCATAAATTATTGCAGATATTGGAATCATTCCATTAGCAGATTGATTTTCAAAACTCCTTTAACGGAGTTTCAACTCAAAAGCAATTTTCAGTATGCCAAAAATTAGTTACTTTCTACACAAAACAGTGGCGTAGATGTGTTTTTTTATAGGGGAGCTCATTTTTCTCCATAAATATTATTGTCAATTTTATTTTTTAAAAGAAAACAGAAACCATGAATTGAGCTCCCTACCCCCTCTATCTATGTCACTGACTTTAAAGCTAGGAAATATTGTCAGAAGTATATTTAAATAAATAATTATTCTGTCGTCAAAGCAGGAATCGCAAATTAGCAAAGCAAAAAAAGAACTATCCAAAACGTAGACATTTTTAATATTAATTTATATTGACTCAAAATAGAAATGATCAAATAATTGAAAAATATTAATTAATATATTCAATCAATAAATTTAAGTTATTTCATAAATTTTTGTTATAAAAAAAACTATAATAATATAACTATATTATTCAAGAGTATTAGAGCTTCAAGAGAGCCGCATTGTAGTGCGCGCAGCTGCAAATCGAAAACACAAATCTAGAAAAATTAATTAAATTCGCTTTTTTTTTTTTAAAGGACCTTGTTTCTATGGCCACGCGTAAACATGAAGTGCACACAAAACTTTTATGCAAACTGTCAAGCTGTATAGTTTTTTTTAATTGATTTGGCATGCTTCAATTTAACGCTTCGTTGCCACTTCCTTTACAGCACTAAGAACCTTATGTACACACACACACATATGCATAGTAATATTCCTGTATGTGCGCATATGCAGTGTCATATAATTGCCGGTTTTTAGTTTTTGTAATTTTTCATATTTTTTTGTAAAAAACAACTTCTAAAAGCAGACAGTGAGTACACCTTTCGTTGGGCCTGGCAAGCATTTCCGCTTTATGTCAACCACACATGGCTCATGCACACAATGGCAACACACACACACGCAGTTACACTGACACACTCTTGTACACTTGTCAATACAATGTAATGAAATTAATTTTTAAACACAAGTAAAGTTCACAGCTTTTATTTTAGTAATAAAAATAATAAAAGAAAAAAGTTGGAAACGGAAGAACTGCGCGGCAAGTAAGTTGACTGCGTCTCAACTGACACGCAGGCAGCAACGTAATGAATGTGGCAAAGACGACGACTTCGTCAAGATCCTTGCCACAACGCACGCACACACACAAACACACACAGTGTATGCTACAGGTATGCGCCTTGTCTTGGCACGCGCTGAAGAAAACGCAACCCTCTTGCAATTCCTTACTGCTTGTGCTTGTAGGTATATGTTTGTATCTGTGTGTGTCTGTCTCAAGGAAAACCCGTCGCAGCACTGTCTGTGTTCGCCGTTTAGGGGTTGTTAGCTGAGCGCATTGAAATTATGTGGCATTTGGCTTGTGGCAGGGGAATTCCTTATAAGAAAAATTCCTTAACGCCGGAAGAAGCGAAGCAACACGTTTAAGTCATTGTTGAGTCACCGACTGTTGTCACAGGCTGCTTTCGACCCCCATACCGCAGCACCCTTTTGCATGCATTTATATGCTTGAACGAACCTAGCCAGTTTTTGGTCCGTCTGTCTTTCTTATCGGAACTTGCGAGGTGCCACATTGCCGCTTGCCGGTTGCCTCTTGCTCTTTTCGTTTCGTTTGGTTTCTTTTCTTTTCGTTTCTTTCCGTTTTCATTCTTCATTGCCCTCACTTAATTGAGTTGCTGCACCACAAAAAAGGGGCAATTTCTTGGCTTCAAAGTGCCAATTGTAGGTTTCGCTTTCCAACACTTAAAGGAACAAAAAAAAAGGGAACAAATTGAAATGCTCATAGTAGTTGCTGTTGGGTTCTGTTTGTTTGCAGGATTTGCCTTTTGTCTTTTTTTTGTTGTCGACATTTATTACGTTATCCTGAGGTGCTTGAGTATATATAGTTCCTTTAAGACTTGTTGTTGTTTTCTTTTTTTTTTTTGTCCTTTTTTCTTGCTCCGCCAAGGAAGCCATTAAATTGATTATAAAACGTCGTTGAAATGTGTAAACAGTTTGGCAGACAGCGTGTCGCCATGTTGCGTCTTTCTCCACCTTCACTTCTTGTGTGTCCTTAAGATACATATATGCATACATGTCTGTGTGTTTGTGTGGATGGGCGTGGCAGTTAGCACAGTGTAGTTGATTATACGCAGGAACGCTACTAATTAGGTGGGCGTTGTATGAAAAGAGCTCAGCTGTGACTTGCGTTTTAAGAAGTTTAGTCCTTGCTCAGAATTTCGGATATCGAAATAGCTTGTATCAAGGCGAACAGCTCATACAAGTGTTTAATGTTGAGGAAAAATTCAATACAAAGCGTAGACAATAACATATTGTAAATGTTTATGGGCGAAACTTTAAAGTTTATGGGCGTGTAAAGGAGGTTAGCTTATTGTAGGCTTTTGAGTAAATAAATAAAAACCTTACATACAAGAAACAAGTAAAAAACTAGAAAAGCCAGAGATGTCATTATCGTTTTTGATGTGGTAAAGTCTTTACAACGAAAATGAAAAACTCAAAACGAATGGATTTTTATGCCTATTCGATCAATCAGCCAAAAAGGAAAAACGATTTTCCGATCCAGAGGTCGTACCATTTTTGTTTAAAGTTTTTGGGGTCACTGAATCCCGATCCGACGTCAGGGTCATAATTTCAGAAAGCCCCATAAAGCTAAATATTTTGTCAGGTTTCTCAGAAACCTAAAGTGCTAGTGCAGTTTTTTTAGCCGATCGGTCCAATGAGGGCTATATGATATATTCAACCGATTTTGACAAAATTTGGTATTAATATCTTCCTAAACTACCGAATCATTCTATACATCTGAAGCTTTTGGTTTTTTCTCGAGGTAATCTGAAACACCCCTATAAGAGCTACATAATATAACCCCGGCATCAAAAAGTTAAAATAATCTTGTTTTCCCGTAAAGTAATAAGGGATCTAATCTGAGAGTTTGGTTGGTCTAGCTCATACCTTCTGTGAGATCTAGGCGTTCAAACAGACGGACAGCTACATTTCTAGCTTTTCTTTTAATTTTTTTATTAGTTAACAAAAAATGGATATTGTATGTATTATATCAGAAAAGTCGGAAAAGCTACCAAGCATATTTATATTTACGTCTTTAAAATTCAACTCTCAAAATGTGGCTTACATGATGCAATTGGTTTGGCTACTTTGACATTTTTTGGTAAAAATTAAGTGTCCCTAATTAATGGGGATTGTAGACGAAAGATTTGTATTTAATAGACACAAATATTCTGTAAAAAATTCGTTCACTTTCATTCAATAATAAAAAAGGTTGCGTTAAAAAAGTTAGTGTGCCAGTAAATTTGGGACGATTGTTTGTTCTGCGAAGAAACTTTCCATCGCCTGCTTACATTCCCTCGAAGAATAATTAAGAATACCCTTTGACAATTTGTTTGCAGAGACAAAAATTATGTTAAAGGTTGCCTTGAAAGGTTTGAAGGTTTAAAAAAATATAAAAAAAAAGTAAAGTAAAGTATTCTTATATTGTTACATCAAAGCGTATTTCAAGGTAGCCTCGCCTGATCTTTAAAAAAAAATTAAACAAAAAATTATACCAAAAGTGCAAACTAGTATATCCCAAAAAACTTTCAAACGGTTTGCCTGGGGCTTAAAAATTAAAAAGACTTATCTTATTAAAAAAAATTTGAATTGAACATGACGGAAGTAAAGTTTTCGAGCGTAATTGAATTTATAAAAAATAAAATAAACCGATTGTCCCATACAATCTAACTTTTTGTGCAGGCAAACCAAGAGTTCAAGTTAAAAGAAGATCGAGTATCTGTATCTTAATGCTCCCATATGTTTGATCAGTTTAAATAAAGTCTTTTTCAAATAAAATGTTTTGTGTAAAATTCCAATTATTTTATTTAATTTCACCGAAAATTTCAATGCGTTCCTTGAAAATAATGATTAGAATCTTGCGCTAAATCCATATCTTCTTGAGCCTCCGTTTATTTCTCGTTAATCTGAATGAAATAGAATGCTTCCATGGACTCCACCTCTTTTCATTCTTCTCGATTAAAGTATATCTATCCAACTGACGTAAAATCTTCTGCCTGCAAAGTTTATCAGGCGTATGCTGCAGAATAGAGCTGGGATCAAAATAAAAACTTACAAGACCAATAAAAAAACTATTGCATACTTTGACTTGGTAGAAAAAAATTGCTCCGGCTTACATTTTGATACGGCTTTCCTTACAAATATGTTACACAAATAGCAAGGAACTCCGAAAACAGTTGTGTCTATTGTCTTGTAACAATTGAAACCGGAATTAAAATTATGCTGATCATTTTTGCTTTCCCGTTGAATTTCGAAAGCTCATTATGAGTATGCTTTTTTTTACTCATTAAATATTTCCTACATTAGCTATTCCTAAGCCGGAAATGGTCAACAGCTGGAGAATTCTCATTGAATAATTTAGCCTTCATTACTATTAGCTCGTGCCAGGAGTGACTCAAAATCTGTCATGCTTCAGCTACTACTACTACGTCTAGATACCACTCTGGCCTCAACTCAAGTCCACCTTAATTTGCATATTCACGGCTATTTGGCCGGGCACACGTGTGTCACCTGAATGTATTTGCATGTAGAGTAGTATGTAGATAAAGCTTAGCTCATTGCCGCCAACTGTTTCAAATGATCCCAATCAAGCTAGGTAAGAAACACCCTTTAGAGGGTGATTTTTTTGAGTTTTCGTTATTCAAATGGAAAACTGATGATAGCAGCATACGTAGACGACTTTGAAATTGTCAACTCAGCCTCATGTGAGTATGAAGCAGTAGATGGAACCCTACTTAAAAGCTGGGCTCACAAGTGGAAAGTTGCCCTAAGCCCATATTAGACGAGCGCTACGAAGCTATTATTAATTATTGTATCTTGCTCGATGATTTTATTTATTTATTAAGCTCATGTGACTCCCAGATTATTGTACCCTGTACCCATAGGTATATCAGATAGGTGCAATGCTTTGATTGGCAACAATTTTATACCAAAATGCTCAGCACTTAGTTTTTTAACCCAAAATGCTTGAGACCAAAAATTGACCAGCAGATGCATAAAGCGTAACGGTCAAGTTTGTTAAATTATATCTGTGCCTTTAAGTTTTGCCATTAGATAATTTAGCTTTGATATATTTTGACATAAAACTTGACGGTGATGCGAGAGTCACCAAATATGGTAGGCCTATTAAAATCGACATCAAAATTTTCTCGAAGTATGTACAGTATTTACTTCCCTTCCAACCAGAAATATTTGAAATAGACTTTTTGGCTTAACTTTCAATCCATATCAAAATTTATTGAAATTATAAACTTATAATAATAAATATCATACTGCACCAAACAAAATTTTCCGATTGGAAATTACTTGTGAACTACCAAAAACCTGTTTGGACTGAAATACTATAATTTTACCAAGTACAGGAAATCACGCTGTCTACTGCCTTGACTGTATCACATTTTTTTCTGGGGTTACATGAAGTCCCAATAAATAAAGAATTTCTGAAAGCAGATTATTTTAGAGCAAAATTTTTTTTGTATATCATCATCATCAGTGGTTTTTACAGCCCAGATCGGGCTAGAACCGCCTCAAGTTTTTGTCTCCAATGATCGCGGTCTTTGGCTACAGTTCTCCACTTACGAACTCCAATCTTCGTAGCGTCCTCGTCGACTCCGTCTATCCACCGTAACTGCGGACGTACTCGTGTTCGTTTTTCAAATGGTTCCGCTCTTAGTAGTCTTCTGAGCGGATTATCTTCGTCCCTTCGGACAATATGCCCAGCCCATCTTAAGCGTGCTAGTTTTATGAAGGATACTACATTGTGGTCGTTGTACTGCTGGTACAATTCGTGGTTAATACGAATGCGCCAACTTTCTTGCTCGAATACAGGGCCCAATATTTTTTGCAGAAATTTCCTCTCAAACGTTTTAAGCGCATTTTCATTTGTTCTTGACATCGTCCATGTTTCCGAAGCATAAGTCAACACGGGTCTTACCAGTGTTTTGCAAATTTTTTTCAAACTGCTTATCTGCTATACACAGCGTAGGACCCATTAATTGGATTCTCCTTTCAGAAAGGCACGATTGCTATATCATCTGCAAACGCAGATGTCTGCTAAGATTGGTTGAAAAGTGTTCCTTTTGTTTCCATACGAGCCTCACGTATTGTGTTTTTTTTTTTTTTGTATATAGGGAATATTATAATAACTAAATAAAAAATGATGGAAAATGTAAATATAATATAAAACTGCAACAATGTCACGTGCGACAGCTATCAAAATTAAATCTAAAAATAAAATAGCAAATATTTGTTAAACTTGTAAATAAAAGATATTATAAAGCCAATAGTGCCGCTTAGCATTTTAAAATTTTTACCATAAAAATATTCCATCAGTTTTCACTGAAATTAAAAATCTTGGCATTTGCCATAAAAACCACTTTTATTTTTGGCTTCCTTTTTGTCAATATCTTTTTGGAAGGACAACGCCTTAAATAGACTTTAGCACTAAAAATATACACGAAAATATTTTAGTTTAGGCTTCAATTTTATTTGATTTCTTACGAACTTATGCCATATACGAACTTTCCTGGAAGACTACATATTTCGAACCATTGCCGAGACACTGTTTGCTTAAAAAAGTTGTTGGAAATTGAAATTATAATTCTAAAATTTATGCCATAAAATTACCTTTCAAAAAAAAAACACCCTTTATTGTAATAATGCAAAAAAATGTAAATTAAGTAAACAAAAGGCACGGCAGACGTTGCGCAAGCGCACAGCGTCTATATGGCATGGCGGACACGTTCCAGGACACATTCCGTATAACGAGTTGCTATCTGATAATCTAAACAACCCTCGGTTACATAGCTGTACATGGCTATTGCCTCATAAAAATTTAACACATTTGAACAGTTTACATGCTCGTAACATTTACAGAGCAAATGAGTTTCTAACTCGATGAATTCCAACTACCGTAGGGATTCGGGGACTCGGAAAAAAACACAAAAAAAAAGAATGTCTGCCAGCTGCCAGCTTTGGCAAAAACAAGTTTATCCTTATCCACAAGCAATTGCTGCGGCGGACTTCGCGTGCTGCATAAACATTTCGTTGCCGCATTCAGAGAGACTCTAACCCCTCCCCGCTCTATGGAGCCATAGAATTTCGACTTACTGCATTTACAGTTAGCTCATTTCGATGCTCATAAATAAAATACCAACAACAATGGTGAACCAAATGCAACAGCATATAGCTAAGGGTGGTACTATCTATGATGATCCCCAGGTATTTTTCACGTGTTTGGCACGTTTCGTTTGCCGATTTTCCGCCTCTTTTCGTTCATTTTCACTTAGTATCCTTGCATCTAATCCTTAGAGAGGCGTCGCACACACGCGACAAACAAGCGGCATTTCCATGATAAATTGGACCACGTCTGTGTACTTTAAAGCAGGGTTCTCGTCCGCATACCCCATCGTATTGTGAACGCTTCAAAAGAAACTTTGATAAATGACATAAGCTCTGCCCATGGACATCATCTCAAGTTTACATAGTGGGGCGACATGCAATTGTTTGTTTTATTGTCTACATGTTTTTCAAAATAAATCTTAATTTAACATTTGTTTTATTTATTGAGCTTGGCAATTACATTAAGTTTATTGGTTTAATTCTACGTATATATAGACTAAATAGCGTTAGGATTATATCATATCGTAGTTGTCGGCTGGTGATTAGTGCTCTGCGTTCTGGACCACAACTCAAGTTGGGCCTTCATTTGCGTGACATTCAAACGAACGGGTAGTGTAGGCAGTTCTTCAAAGCTGGGCGTGCCAAAGGCTTGCATTTTATAAATCAAGTAATCGTAGAACTCGAATTCACTTTCTTTGGTATAATGAAATGTGATGGCAGTGTCCGCGCAGCAATCCGAAGCCTGGAAAGTTATGTGCAAATAATACGTATAAAGAAACAAATTTTTTCCATTTAAATAATAAATATAATAATAATACAATAGTTTCGTACTTGAGATAGCTAGGGACTACAGACTCTTAGCTCAGTATATGTAGTGGGAAGCGTAATCTTACGCTCTACAATTCCTACCAAAACTTTAAATGTAGCTCAGGATAAAAATTTTGTTGTATCGTTCTCGGATTATTGCTTATTTGGCACTATTTCACGATGGAGTGTACAAAATTAGTCACGAATTTTTTTAATTTCATACCGTACCTTAATAAGGTTAGTTTGTTTAAGAAGAAGACGTCGAAGGCCCCCAAAGCTCTAGAGAAATCGATATACGCATGCCCTTCTGTCCAACCGTATGAGCGCATAGACCAACCAAACTTTCAGATTAAATCCCTTATTGTGTCCCATGACCTCCATAAGTTTATTAAATTTCGTTGATCTCCGCTTTACTCCCATAGAAGCGTTTTAGAGCACCAAGAAAAAATTATCAAAATTGAAAATTCAAAAAGTGCCTAAGCCCGACAAGATAGCAAAGTTATAATAACTTAGCAAATAATAATAAAAATGTTCTTCCAAAGTTTGTTACATGGGAAACTCTTAAACTCTTTTTTCTCCATCAATTTTCTTGGAATGGTTTATCCGCCTTACCCTCAACCCTATCTATGCCACTATCCAATATTGCTATGGGGTAATTAAGTTTTTGCAAATATATGTCTAGAAAAGGAGACCCCCAAAGTTACTACCAATATGGTCAGCAAGACAAAACAAATTGTTCTAGACATATCATGTCTGTCTGTCTGAACTACTAGATCTTGGAGATGTTAAAAGCTACAGCAACCAAAATTTCAAGTCAAATTATTGGGTCATGAAAAGCATGTTTGTATTATTTTTCGATATCGGGATTACATTTTATAAGTCCTATAGTGGTATTCCACAGCACATTGAATAAGATTACAAATTTTAAGGGCTTAATTCCATTGCTTATCAAACAACAAACAAACATTTACAGTGGCGGACTTTTGATATTTGCAAGATTTAAAATGTTGTTGCTTTGAAGAAACTGCCTTTCAGGATTGCTTCAGCTCGTAGAGCCGTCGATTGTGATACGAGTCGGACGATAATAAATAAGAAGACATGGTCGGACTTGGCACTTTTGGAACATAGTAGCTTGTGTGAGGTAACTTTTTGACTTTAAATTTGTTAACCATTTTTTTGCAAGATATAACTTTTTTTCCATAAATAGTATAGGTACTACTGTGATCAAATTGAAAGGTGGAAAAAATTTAAGTTTCCAGGGTTTTTCCAGTCGATAATTTTTTTTCTTGCTGTACCTTGGTAGCTTCGCTTTGTGAGGTACTACGATAATGCAACATTTCAACCGGCACTGTTTCTTCGTGAGCATTTCGCCAAAAATTCAACAAACTTATTCACCTGACTTGGCTCAGTGTGACTTCTGGCTATTCAGCCAACTCAAGAGATTGCTCCAGGGAGACCGCTTTCACTCGATTGTGATAGTAAAAGCTGATTCGCAGAAGACTCTGAAGGCCATTCCGAAGGAGAACCTTGCCAAGTGCTATGATAACTGGAAAAATCGTTGGCATAAGTATATTGCAGCGGAAAGGCATTAATTTGAAGGGGATGAAATAGATTTAGATAAACAAACAAAGATTTTGAAAATATACGAAAATTCACCTTTCTATTTGATCAAGGCAGTATAGACAATTGTACAAGCAAGTTAGTCTCCAAAATTCGAATTATTATATTACATTTTACAAAGAATGTTTGTTCGTTTTAAAAACTATATTATAGCGTCAAGGGATGGGTCGTTCAAAACGTAACTTTTAGCATGAAAAACTATATCTTTCAAAAGAAATTTTAGCTTATCACTGACAAGGATAGTTTGTACAGTATCACTTTTGAAAACACTACATTTTTTATATCTTAACAGTATGTACTCAAATTTTTCCATGTTTAATATTTTAGTTAACTTTTTTTCCAAATGTGGTTTTTTTAAAGTATAAATAATATATCACTTATTCTTCAAGTACATATTGTATCTTTTTGCATAAAACTTTTATTTGGTAAAGACTACTTTAATCCAAATAAAGTTGGAAATTCTTCACCGACTACCTAGTGCTTAAGAGCTTTAAAGAGGGACTTAACTCGTTGTTATTGAGTATTTTTTATTGTCTGAACTCTGTTTTATTTATTTAATCGTTACTATTTGAACTTCAGTGTCTTTATGCATAAGAAGACTACTTTGTTCTGGATTAACTGGACTAAAAAAAAGCTGAGGCGGCTCTTTACCAGAAATAAAATTTAGTCTTTCGAGAGAATGTGTAGGAATTGCATCTTTCTAAAAAAATTATGGAAATACCAGAATTTTTGCCAAAATCTGACAATCTAGGCACACAGTGTATTGTAGCGAAATTTGCCTCTTTGCAATTGCTTGGGGAGTGTTGGGCAGGAATAAAAGATATTTTCCACTTTCAAGCTTACGATGATCTATGATCTCTCAGACGACATTGACCTAGCCTAGTCATGTTTTGTACGGACAGAGAAGAAGAAGAAACGTATTTAGTGCCAAAGGGAAACACCGTGTCTGAAACTAGTTTTGATACTAAGTCAAAATCACAAAATGTATAAGCTAGTATGAATTTGTAATTTACCCAATTACGAATACTTACATTTGGCTTAAAATACAGATATCTACTCAGCCAAGTATTAGGTTGCATTTTTGGAATAAGATGACGCGGCGCCAAGGCCATAAAACGCTCCCGACCCAGTTCATCTCTAGAATCTCCAGCGACAACGCCCACATTCTGTAGACAACGTCCAAGCTCTTTGTCCTCCGCAAATCCATTTGGGTTACAAAACAGTGTATTATTTTTGGCAAAAAGATTATAACGCCGCAGTGCATCACGACTAAGCACATAGCCGGCGCCGCCGGACATGTAACCCTGATGGACATTAACCCACAAACGGCAGCCAAAATAAACGGGCTCTTCCGTATCAAACGGGTATAAAAAGTAGCGCAGGTTTTCCATTATCGCATAGCTGTAAGTTAGAAATCACTAGACTTGTGTTTTTTTTTGCTTTTTAAAATCAAATCCAACTTACGTATCATCATCAGCCTTAAAAAACCAATCGTAGTCATCTACATAATGCTTATAGATGTGATTCAAGGCGGCGCGCGTTTTTTTCCATAAATTTCCACGTCCTTCGGATACATTGAATTTGATGGCACCTAATTCAGCATCATCTTCAGAGCTTATAAAGATTAACTTATTGCAACGACTGCCCCAAGATTCCTTCAATTTGATGGCCTTTGTTTTATGATTTTTCGGCATGGTTAGCACAAAGCACAGCACACGTGTTTTTTCAAACAGAAATTCATTCAGCTGCAGCTCAGTTACACCAATGCCTTTGTTATCAATGTCATAGCTATAGCTTTGTTCCTCATTCGTAAGATCTAGAGCTACAAACTCATTGCAGCTGGGTAGCACAAAGTAATCCCAGAAATCCGTCAAACTAACGCCTATAATAGCGCCTAGCACCAAACACAGCACATTCCGATACATTGAAACACTTTAAAGTAACTTAACTCTATTTTTTTTTACTAAGTTGGCCCGTACATGGTATTTGTTGTTGTTTCTGAACATTACAATATTTTTAACATCCGCAACAAATGCATTTCGTTACCAGTCCAGCTGTTCTGCAACTGATTCAAAGTTCCAAGTTAAAGAGTCATATAACACTTATGGTATGTTTGTCGACTACAGTCTCTTCTTCAGACCGAAAACAAGTTTTTCCTACGTTTCGTTTGTGATACGAATAAATAATGCGTCAGTCTGTTGACGATCTTCTACGGGCGACAGCGCCAAGTTATTTCAACAGCAAATTTAAAAAAGTTTTAAAATACCTATACGTAAAATATGCACAATGTTGCTCTTTCCGAAAGTGGAGTGCCTTAACAATTTGACATTTTGACGCGGTTTTCGGCCGCCAAAAAAAGTTTGAAAGTTGTAAAATTCGACTTTGGCACAATTAGATCCGCTCCTTTGCGAAGTCTGTGGCAGCAATAGAATTATTTGTTTCCATAAATATAAGGATCGTAATTATAAATGATGCTAATGGGCTACTCTCGGATTTTTAAGATTGTAATATATTGGCAGAAACATTCAGGATTTTTTTTTGGGTCAGGGCTCAATATGATTTTTGTTTTTGTATAACGGCACCATATTCAAATGCACCTATCAGGAAATTTATATACAGTTTTTGTTCCCACCCAAAGATACGCCTTTGTTTTTAAAAAAATTCGAATTTTGAGTAAGTTGGTACAGATAATGATTACGTAGATAGTAATTTCACAATTAATTTGTAAAAATAAATTTGTAACAATCTGTATAAATGTATAAATGTATGTAAAATGTAGTATTTACTTTACATGTGACAGGGCCACCCAAGTGGATTTCAAAAATCCCAAACCCTCACGGGTTCTGAAATAATATTCAAAAACTCAAGACAATTTTTTTCGATTCCTGTTTTTCAACGAAGTTTTTTGTATGTTCTTGGGATCGCTGAATCTGTATATGAGGCCCAAAAAAGCTTAGTACCTCAGTGGTCTGAGATATCCAAAATACCTCGTTTAGTGCAGGTTTTTTTGGTTTTTAGACTTCAGATTCGAATAAGCGCCCTCAAAAACATGTCGTAAATGTAGTCTGACTTCCGAACCCGAAAATCTACTTTTATTTCCGAAATTTTTTTAAGACCGTTTTTCCGATGATGTTTTTTTATGTATTTGGGATGGCTAAATGAGGATTCAAGTTTCTGAGATAAGTTTAAAAAAAGTCGTTTTAAGAGTTGTGTTAGGGTAACTCCACCACATGTTAAGTTCCCAGAATTTTTTTTCGTGCTTATGTAATGAATACACGTGTAGTTATTTTTTATTGATACAAAGAAATACGCAAACCTGTTTTGTCCCTTACTTTCAATAACATTTATTGAAAATGAATTATAAAAAAATGTACAAAAATAAAAAATAATGTTAATTAAAAATTATTTGGTAATTATTAATGTCTTGGGAAAAAGAACGCAAATCTAAACATTGGAAAAAAAATCTTAAAAATTGTCTGCCATGGGAAGCAAGAAGAAAAAAATTATGGTCGGAGAAAAAAAGTTTTGGTTGTGTTTTTTATATCTGGGTACATAAACAACTGTTGTGCAATAATATCTTTGTTCTTTCCTTTATTTTTATTATTAGGTATTGTTTAATGAAAAAAAAATATAGGTATGTATTTTGTTAACATTATTTAATTCTATTTAAGTTTAAAATTTCATAATTTCGCAATTTTAAAAGTTTGATTAGAATTTGCTATAATTTGCGCTAAACTGGTTCTTGATTTGAAAAGTTGTAGGAGAAGTAAGGTTGTAAATATTTTTATTTTTAACCGATTCGAATACAATTCAAATTTAAAGTAATGTGTCAAAATGTGAATATTTGTCCGTCGTCATTTATCTTTCAATTAGCGTTTCTATGGTCCCGCTAATAGCAGGCAAACCGATACTCGGTCCACTAGTTTATAAATTATTTTATTCATTAACATCTTAGGTAAATTCCACATAATTAGTTCAGAGACTAAATTCCGCTTAAAAAAATAAGTTCAGAGTGCAAACGAATGTGAACTGAATATTTAATATTTACTGAGTTATTGCCTTGGGGGTACTTGAACATGAAGATGGCAAAGCTCTTAGCCCCACAGCTTGCAGCTCTATTATAATTAAATGTTATTTAAAAGAAAGTATTATAAATATTTTAGAAAACTCTCAAAAATCTATAACTGACATTCACATCAAGTTTCAGCTTGGATTGAACCTAATTTAAAAAAGACACATTTCTTGAGTTTTTTACCTATTAAAAACTTTCGCTCGATTGTTCGCTAAGAAATCTTTAGAAATAACTGCACGTCATCTTATAAAGTTTTCAATGTTTCACTCGTAATTTTGATCTCGAGTTGTTTTCAAGTTTTTAACGAATTTTCCAAGTATTCGTTTAACCCAGCAGCGTAATCTTTCATCAAATAATTAAGATGCCTCAAAATTCTTGCAATAACATTCTATACTGCGCCAATTCAGTTTTCATCAGGGCAATCAAACGTCGTTGATTGAATTTCAAACATATCTATATTTATAATTTTGTGCTATTTTCGTTGAACCGGTTTTGAGCGTCTTCGCGCTACCGACTTGACCTACACTTGCTTAAATTTTCAACGCTCTCTCTCTCTCACTCAAGTTGCACCCACTCCAAAAGAAACAAAAAAAAAAAACTCCAAAAATTTAATCGCATAACTTTGGGATGACGAATATTAAATACACTTTTTTAGTCACAAATGTTACTAGTTCCTTAGATGCAGGGACATTCTTCGTCCCGTAGTGCACACACACCTTGTCAACAGGTGAGTTATCTGCGTCAGCTTCAGGTAAGCGATTCTTTTGTGGCTAACAGAACTACCAGAACGTTTTTTCTTCCATCTAAAGTCCCAGTCGCGAATCAACTCGAAGCTATTAAATGTTGTTTTCATAATTTTGACGAGCATAAACGAGATTTAATAGACCCCCTTGGACTGTTCGCTTAGATTTCAAGAACACCTTTTATGATCTTCTTTGGAAGGTTTATACAGGGGTGACAAGGACTGCTGCTTTGACAATTGAAAATAAACAAAATTCAAATTTGTGGTAATGAAATTATTTATTTTATTGCTAGTTAATGTTTTTTTTCCCTTTTTTATGTATCATATTACAATTTATATTTCATATATGTAAACATATATAATTTGTTTTTTTAGTACAACTATTTATTTCGTTTGTTTAGACTAAATGCGGTCTAATGTTTTTCGCTTCGGTTTTTTTTTTTTTTTTTGTATTTGTAATTGTTGTTTTAATGTCTAATGTCTTACTATTTGTTTTATATTTCCATTTATTTTTAAATTTAAAAATTACTAGCTCTTGTCGTTGCTATCTTTTTGCTTGTTTTAGAAATGATTATACAAAAAAAAAACATTTTTCGTTAATTTGTATGCATGCTCATTATTCATATGTTTACTTATATTTTGTATATTTGATTTTAATTAAATATATGCATATGTTAATTGTATTATATTTTCGCGTTTTTTACGCTTAGTAAGTGCACTTGCCAATTCTTGTTCATCAACTCGCCATTTATCTCTATTTACTTACAACTTTCATGTAAGGTTGAAAAAATGTGAAATCATATTTAGTAAGTTTAATAAACAAAAATTGTCAGGCAAAACATTTAATCGTTTAATCATTTTTTAATTATATAATAAGTTGACTTAATAAACTGTAAATTAACTCGTAAATATATATTTAGTTAGTACACAGCCTTAGAAACTATTTAAATACTAAAAACATAATAAGAACAGGCAATACTTGTGCGCCTGAGCACAATATTGAAAAAAAAAACAATAGACCAGGCCAAATTAATGACTTAAACGAAATTTTGACAAAAAAAAAATCTAATTTGGGAGTTTCCCAAATAATATATAAGCTTTTAAAATAATTACATTTGAAAAAATTAAATTTTAAATATACATAGTTTTTGCATTTAATTTAATTTTTTTTTGTACCCCGTACCGAACGTACAAAACAAAGGTATATTAATTTTATTTTATGTTGAACATGCTAATTTCGATTTTGAAAAAATATATTTAAATGGTAATTCGCATTCCTTTCTTTGTTATTTCCCATCTCTATATATTTTATATATTTAATATTATTTATTATAGTATTTAATGTTTTTTAGCTTGGCTACACGTATGTACTAATATTATTTATTGTATTTGCTTTTTGTTGATCTTTTACTGTTGCTGGATCCTTTCAATAATTATACATATTCTTTTTTTAAATGTAATATTTGCTGCTCTCAATTCCAAATTGTCGATATAGCTTTCATTCTCTATTATCAATTCGAGAAATTCCAGTTGGAATGGAGAACATATCATAATGTTTTGATGTTTTCATATTACACAATTTATATATTTTATCAAACATTTTTATTTTTTAGTTTTTTTTTTTCGTATTGTTTAGGAACCTATTTTGTAACTAGCATTAAAACGCCACGTAATTTCAGCGACGCTCAAAAAATTCTAAAGAAAAAAATGTTTTGCTACAATTTGGCTTATAATTAATTCATAATTGTATAACATCAAAATATATTGTTTATTCACTACTATTTATAGTTTGCCGTTTTGTATTATATGTACACACATAAAGAACATAATGCATTTCAAATTAAAGTTAAAAATGTTAAGCTTGCTGGGCATAATTGTGCTGAGCTTTACTTTAATAATAAACTTCTGTAAGTTAAATGAATATTTCAGCAATATAGATACGTTTAAGATTTCAGTTTATTTTGTAAGGCTTTAGCTTTTTTTATTAGAAAAATAAAGTATAATATGTTTTTGCGCCTTTACAGTAAAACGCAGCACAATTACGTTATGTAGTAGACATAAACATGATAGTTATAAATGATGCTCAATGCCATTAATATCTACATAATAAAATTAAACAATACATACTTAATTTAACAAATTTTTTAGTTTTAAATCTTTTCACATTCAAATAATAATTTCATTTTGAACCAACCAACTATATTTTTGCTGACTATAAGATACTAAATTTTAGTTTTGTTTTTTTTTTTTTTTTTTTTGTATATATAGAAATTTAACATTGGCACGTTATTGATAACTAATATGTATATATAGCATTAAAAAATATATATATATATTTATATTCATGTATGTACGTACTTTTTGTTGTTATATAAAATTATATGCTAGTACGATTAATTAGCCGAAATTTGTTTTTTTTTTCTCTAAAATTTATATTTTTCTTATTATATATATATAGTTTACACTTTTAAAGGTAACGAATTTTCTAATAAACTGTAGTTATACATTTACGTATTTGCATTCGGCATTAAAGTTTCAAATTAAAACAAAAACAAATTTTGATTCAAGCATATGCTGTAACGCTTTTTGAAACACGCAGTACATATCAAATATCATTCGGGAAAAACATATAGTATATAAGCTAAACAAAATTTAAAGAAATATATTTCATTCTTTTGTTGGGTACATCCCAAAAGTGACCCGTAGTATTAGCTGAAATTCACTAGCAAGTTCACATTGACAGTTTTGAAGATTTTAATTTGTTTTTTTCTAACTATACATAACAACTTCTTAATATGCAGGTTTTTTTTTTTTGTATAACCTAACAACATAGAAATAAGATTAAAAATAAACTTTCTCAGTTGTAAAGAGCTATGTTATATATTTTTTTTTAACTTAACATTTACAAAAATAACACTTTATACGTTAATCAATATATGCATTTTCTTGCATTGTATACAAAAGTTTGATTTAAAGCATATTCAAAGCGTTTAATAAAGATTATGTTTTCTTTTTCTTGCACGCTTTTCTAATTTTTCGCTGAACATGGTTATTGTATTGTTTTTTGTTTATGTATGCCTAAATGCATGCTGCATGCCATTTAAGGCAAAGCAAACAGTCAAAAAACGTAGTAACATACATTATAATTACATTATGTAGTATATACAGCGCTTAATTTTGTTTGTCATATTAATTTCATAGCAGTATACCGCAGTAAAAGAATGGCTAGGTTGCTATACTATACAATGTGCTTACTTTTTGCCTTACAATGCAATTTCAATTTGTTTGACTTTTGTGTAGCTGAAATTGTTTGGTAGACTGTTTTAAACGTAAACTATGATATTCTATAATTTGCTCGTTTTTTTTTTTTTTTGTAAGTTCAAACTATTTGTACAAAATTTTCGATTCAACGAAATATATCAAGACATTTACGCTCGGTTTGTTTGTGGTTCGCACGCCAAGATTTTACAATGGTTGTCTTAAAGTTAGACTAAGTTAGAGCTAAGAGTTCATAACATATGCGTTTTATTTACTAAATCTAGACTAGGTTATTCTGTTTTTTTGCACACACATACACACAATTTTTTAAGCTTCACATCATTCACACTTATATGCGCTTTGGACTTTAGGCTTAAACATTACATATATACTTGAATATATGAAAATTTAAATTGATTTGTATATGCATATAAATCCAAATTCTCACACACATAGCTAGTCACATACAAAATATATATACATATAGTTTGCATTTTTTTTTAACTGCCTAAACTTTAGGTTAAGTTTCACTTATTGTTTGCTGAGTTGGCAGCGGTTGCAGCAGAGTTTCCGGAACCGCTGGCGCCACCAGCTGCTCCATTGTTTGTTTGTGACTGTGGTACTGTATCGCAGCGCCGATAATAAAGTAGATAAGGCACACGCGGTGTGTGCGGCTGCAGGACATGTTTCTCGCTGATAGGTTTTACAGAGCTATCGTCGTAGCGTAACCAGCTGTTATAGCCGGTATGGAATACATCGGTTATATAGTGGCCCTTGGAGGCTTCCTTGCCATCGTGATAGACAACGGCAAACAGACGATATGCCCGTTGCTTTTGTGATGTCTTTTTGGATCCAAGTATCTCTGTATAATAGTTAAGTTATGTATTAGCTTATCAACGATGCAGTAATTCATTAATTTCACTACTTACTTGCATCGATTTTAAGCTCGACAGGGAATTCAACTTTCTTTAGTATCTTTGTGCAGCCATCAGATCTATAGTCAAAGTATTTCAGATGCAATATCAAAACTACTGGCAATTTCTCTAAGGTCATTTGCTGCCAGGCAACAACCTCCTGTTTTGTCTTGCTGCCAGTAACGCCCTCTAGTTGATCACGACCCACCAATATTTCTAGAGCCTCCTTCACCGAAGCAGCTTTCTGTTATAAACAAATACAAATTTGCACATTAGCAGTAATATAAAAAGTAATGATTTTAAAAACTTTGAAAATCTATGGATTTATTATTTACAACTTACTTCTATGTTCAATTGCAATGTAAAGAAGGGCTGGATTACATCTGTGGAGTGTTCACCCTCACGCTGCAATCGTGAGCGCAGCTCACCACGGAAAATATCGCTTAATGGCGTGCGACCAAAATCAGTTTGGCGTGTCACGCTACCTTTATTACGATTGTTGCAAATCATCTGGAAACAAAATAAAAAAAAAGAAACAAAGGTAACATCAGCCATTAGCTCAGAACTTCACTTAGCTGTATTTACCTGCCAAACATCGCCGCCATCCTCGGCCTCAGCCTGCTCCTGTCCATTTTGTTGCGCGTTTGGCTTAGCAATTAGCTTGATAACCTACACAGGAAAGTAATTAGTATCATGTTATTGCACTTAAGCATGTCTTAAACGTACCTCCAGCATTTCATCATTGAGCTTATTAAGCACATAGCCCAGAAATTCTTCAGCATCTTCCTGGCGACCTTCTACATGCTCCTCACGGCTGTCATTCCATAGCTTATATATCTCAGTGGGCTCGAAGGCCAAATCACATTGTAGGTCCACTCCAGCAAACTCGTCTTTAGCCTTATTCTGGACACCCTTGTTGTTGGTATTGTTCAAACGCAAACGCTGTCCACCTGGCAATGTCGAAAAATTGCTCATAAACGACATCCTGCAAGGGGAAAATAAGATAAATCGATTATGTTCAAATTAGTATTACGTTCTAGGTAAGGACGATGCCACTTTCAAATTTTCAATTTTCTTATGATTACATTATTTGAGAATATTAGCAAATTTTCACAAATTGAGTGAGCGGAACTATTTAACTTGAAATACAGAAAAGAAGTCCACAACGGAAGTTATGGGGCAACACTTTTAACAGTCAACATCCTTTTTAGGAAATGAATAACTAACTTCCTACTTTTATGCTCTCTTCGTATATGAGCCTTATTCATTTTTTAAATTTTCGTCGACTTTTGCTTACAATTTTATTACTATATTCTAGTTAAGCAACGCGGATTCCCTTAAAATTGTTAAAAATTTAAACCTACTCCTAAAGAATCCGCTTCTAAATCATTAAGTTAAACAAATGTTAAAGTCATCTGTGCGTACATCCAGCTGTGCATAATAAGTCCATAAAAGTACAATTAAATGCTCATCCGGTGCACATGCAACAATTTGGGCAAAAGCAACAAGTTAAGCCAGAACGGCTTTACTTGCCACTTGCCATGGCAACTGTTGCAATTTGCTCTGCCACAAGCGTAACACAGATGCCAGCAAAAAAGCGACAAGGCGTCTGTTGACTAGATTGTGGCATCTAAGCCAAAACTGGGTCATTTAATGATATACAAAGTAAGTTGCACCACTTACATAGCATTCACAGTTGGTGTCTTAACCTCGCTAAGCGCTGCCGCCTGCTTGGGTATGCTGCGCAGCAGATTATAGAAAGGCGAGCAACCCAATAGCGCCTGTAGTATGGAATTAATGTAGCAATAGTTGGAACGATTGGTAAGGCCACGAGGACGCAGACTGACGGGCGTTAGGTTAGTTTTGTGACGGGACAAAAAATCAGCGTATTTGTTGGTCCACTCGTCTAGTTGGCTTGTTGCGGTACGTGGCTGTTCAGCCTTCATGGGTTTTACGGTGGATGTCAATGCGGCTGAGGCTGTGGCAGTGGGCACAGCCTGTGCCGATGCAGCCGAATAGGAAAGTGCTCCGGGCGTTATAAGCGGCGTAATGGGTGCTGGCACAGGCGCTGGTGATTGCAACTGCTGATGAGTGGGCGCGACTGGCAAGGTTGCAGCGGGTAGATGCTGTGGTGTTGGGAGCTGTTGTGCCAAAGACTGAACTTGTGGCAGTGGTGGAAGTTGCTGTTGCTGTTGACTCTGCTGAAGCACAGCTTGTGGTGGTGTTGTTGGTGACTGTTGCTGTTGCTGTTTGTTGCCCTCAAATGGTGCCACCTTGGCTACTGGCTTTTTGTTAGCGAACAAACTGGACCAGGAAGGTTTTTCACTTTCCGCGCTATTGCTGTTCGTTTGCGAGACAGGTGGCGCAGGTGGTGCCAAATTTAAAGCCGGTGAGGTTGGCACCACAACTGCTGCAGCGCCTTGTGCTGCTGCTGTATTTAGGGTATTTAAGGGCTCGGCGGGCGACTGATGTGGATTGTGTTTTTTGCTAGAATAGCCACCAAAAGGCTTGGGCGCGTGCTGCTGCTGTTGTTGTTGTAGCTGATGGGGTTGTAGCTGCTGTGGTTGTTGCGCCACTGCAGCATTGTGGCTTTGCGCGTTGTTTGTGTTATTGGACGTTTCTGCATGGGGCTGTAGCTGCTGATGCTGCAGTTGCTGCTGTGTTTGCTGTTGCTGGAACTGATTTGGCGCTGCTGTTATACTGGCCGTTGAGGTAGTTGTTGCTGTTGTTTGGTTAGCTTGATTCTGTGTTAATGCATTATAGTTGTTGGCCGAACTGTAATTCTTTCCATGATCACTCTGCTGGCTGTTCTTGCGTTCCAAAGTGGGCGCAGTGTTTGACACGGGCGAGGAGGGCACTTTCATGGTGCCATAGTTGCGTACTTGTGGTTGACTGTTGTTATTGTTGTTATAGGACTGCTGTTGAAAGTGTTGTTGCTGCTGATAGTGTTGCTGATTAGTAAAAGTCTTGGTGGGATGACTATAGCCTTGCTTATTTGAAGTTGTCCCGGAGGACGATGAAGAAGAGGAAACGCCGCTACCATTGCCCAGATTAGGCGAGGCGGTGACCGCCACAGATTGTGTGGATTTCTTATGCTGCTGGGAAGAATTGGTCCAGGACATGGTCTTATTGGTTTGTACGGCCGTATCGTTGCTTCCGGTATTATGATGATGATGATGTTGTTGTGGTTGATATTCTGAGGAATATTTGCGACGCACTTGTGGTGTGTGGTTGTATTGTTGTTGGGGCTTGCGCTGGGGCAACGCTTGATGCTGTGGTTGTGGTTGTTGTTGTTGTTGCTGCTGCTGCTGCTGCTGTTGTTGTTGTTGTTGATGATGATGATGTTGCTGTTGTTGTTGCTGTTGTTGCTGCTGTGGGGGCTCATGATAATTTGCGTGTTGTGGCTGTGGCTGTGTTTGAATTTGGTTTTGTTGTTGTGGCTGTGGCTGTGTTTGAATTTGGTTTTGTTGTTGTTGCTGTATAGTTGCCTGATGTGGTTGTTGTTGTGGTGAAGTTTGTTGCTGCTGATGCTGCTGCGGTGGAAGTTGCTGCTGTTGTTGTTGTTGTGGTGCTACAGCAGCTACGGCAACAATCAAATTTGGCACTTTTGGCGGCTGCTGTAATGATTGTTGTTCTGTTGTTTTAGTATGCACTTGCTTTTCATTAATGGCAATAATTGGCTGCTGCGCGGCAGGAAGCTGTTGATGTATTTGTGGTTGTTGTTGCTGCTGGTGCTGCTGTTGTTGCTGCACAACTTGTTGATACTCCACTGGCAAATGTTCAATCTGTTGTTGCTTTTCATTGCTTGCAATTAAAGTTCCAGCTGAGGCATCATCCACCAATATATCGTTGTTGTTGTTATTCAGTAAATTCTTGTTGAGACGCTCCACATCAACTGCAAGAAAAAAAAATAAAATGCAAGCATTTTTTTAGTTTAATAAAAAAAAAACAGTGTTCATGATCTTAAGAGTTATACATATGTATTGTGCTATGTGCACTATATATTTGTGTATTGATGCAACGACACTAGAAAATCCAATTGCTTGGCCACATATACAAAATAATTTACAATATCATCATAATTGATGTCAATTGAATGCTAAATGCTTAAGACTTTAACGAGCAATATATGCATATATATGTTACTGTGTATATTGGATACTGCCATCGAGTTACTCGCTTATGGATTGGCCCCATTTTCATAAACGTACAAAAGATTTCAGAGAGGAGACATGCACGAATTGTAATTAATCAATTTCCGATCACCAGCTAATCGAGCTTTAATATAGTTGCACTACATATTCTAGAATATTTCATACAATTTCAACATAGAGAAGGAGCAGTCGGAGACCGCTCAAAGTTACCTAAAGTACGATCAGGGTGACTAACACTATATAGATATATTCGTGTGAACGCCAACAACTCCGATTCGGTAAGAGCTAGAGTAATCAGACTTTTAAGTTAGATAGATACCTTATTGTGTCACGAGAAAAAAAATTATTTTATTTTTTCGATATCAGGGTTATATTGTGTAGTTCCCATAGATTATATTTCTGAGTACCAAAATTCGTTTATACAGATGTAGTAACTAAATTGCCTAAAGGCAAGAATGCCCGACTAACTAAATACTCAACAATGTTTGGTTTGACTTTGTTAATAAAAGTTTTTGTGACAAAAATTCTAATCAAAATCCTATATTGTTGATTATTTGATCTTCAACTATAAAGAAATTGAATCTTAAATTATACTTAAAAAAATATATATTTTGTTGGTTTTTTGTAAGCAGCTGTTTAGTTTTCTAACACACTAGTTGCACTTAAAAATACCAAAACCTATGTAATATATATGGTGACGCTTGAAAATATTGGAGCCTTTTACAACAATCTTTTGGCCAAGAATTGCTTCCTAATCGAAATCTATGATATGGGTCGTACGTAAATATCCCTTTCTTCTAGTGTATTTTGTTATTGGACCTTTTAACATTATGCATTTATGCCCGCACAATTAACTCCGCAAATGGGATTATAGTTCTTATTATAATATTAATTTAAAAGTCAACGTTTCAAAGGAAGCTGGTTTAAATCGAATAAGATTGCATTCTTTAGCAGTCTAAAATAACTATGTACCTTATGAAGTGATTTAGCATATTTATGTAACATCTCAATATCGACTTCGTAAGATTCTTCAGCTTAAGTCGTCTGATTGGATGCTTAATTAATATGGGGATATACAACGCTGCTTCATTAATTTTTACTATAGTCTTCAATTAATTTGTTGGCCCTTTAATTTGAATTGTTTGTGGGCGAGCTCAAGTACTACGTAGTATAGAAAAATAGGGCCCCTGCAGTCTGCTCTAAGGCTTATGTAATACATTTAACGGTTGACCAATAACCAGCACATAAAAAGCACTCGGTGCACTCAAAACAGGCACAAGTACACTCGAGTATTTATATAACAATGTTTGTACTAAGTGTAGTGATATGAAAAGTCGCTCTCAATAGTGAAAATCAATAATAAATTAGTGCACAAAGCTAATCAGCAAAGACAATAGATTGTATAGACAATAGCGCCTGATTGACCAACCGCGTCGAGCAAATATTATACTCTTAATAATAAATCGAATGTAACGCTAACCAAGTTAAGCTTTTAAAATGAATTTAGTTTTAAATTAAATAAAATTCGCATGCATAGATAATGCATGCTCAAAACGTCCTATGGTAAACAAATAAATCAAAATATTTATATTTATTACGATAACATTCCTACTATTCCAATAAGTTAAAACAATTCAAAATGCAAACAGTCACACAGCGCTCAGTGTGACGGACAGTTCCCTCAATCCCACACTCTGACAATTATCTCTTGTATATTTTCTGCAATTTATCAGTACAAATAGAGTAAATACAATAAAAGAATTAATCCGTGTCAAATTGAAGTATTCCGCTGCTGATATGCCCAGTTGAAAAGGGAGTAGTGCTGATATAGGGCACATATTTATTTTTGACAACTCTAATGGTTGTTAAATTCTAATCAATTAGTGCTATATTTTTCTTGGTCGTACTTTGTACCAAGTTGATAAGCAACCAACTTAAACAAGGTTTTTTTTCTATATATATTTATTTTTAAAGATTTAGATTTAAAGTTATTTATGATTCCCACAATATATATATATATATATATATATATATATTTATTTTTTTATTTTTTTTTTAGCCATCATTTTGTAACACTATAGCAAATATAGGCTATTATTTGTATATAGTATGCATTTTTATTTGCCATTAATAATGTATAATTAATAATTGCCACTGATACGTAACTTGGGAGCAGCAGCAATGCACAAATTGTTAATATGGGCTACCGATAAGGCCAAGGCTTACGATTGAAAGGGAGAGAGAAGAAAAGCAGGTATATATGTATTAGTAGAACTGTGGGAAATGGGTCACCACTCTGTATGCAAACGGCAAACCCAATTAATCAATTAAAATTTCAAGTGCAAGTTGCGTGTAAATAATCATGCTTAAGAGAGTTGATTAAAAGGTATGACTTATTTTTAATGAAACCTTCGATATAATTATAGAGCTGTGGCATTATACTTGGAGCTGGCTTCTAAAAATTAAGCAAGCGACTTTAAAAATCAATACCTTACAGGTCTCGTCAAGAATTATATTCTATATATTCTAGAGGAAGAAAGTGGCGTTATCTGCATACGTCTATTCCAATCATTTGATTTTATATCACCTGAAAGCTACAGAAGCAATCGATATACGCTGCGAATGCCAACCGTCCTACTTTGGGTTAACGAGTGGCTATAATCGATTGGCAGGGATAACGAATATCACTGCAAAAGTGCAAGTCCTCTGAACCCAAAGGTCAAAAAAAGAGGCTATATGCTCTAAAGGAAAGATTCCTTCCTTCAGGAAAATCTTCTACTTACTTCTGTTACCCTTTTTATGATACCCGAATGGACTAGCTCTTTCACAATCTACTATATACATAAAAAAGTAGCGTCAAAAATATTACAAACTATTTTTAGTTGACTATTAGAAGTTGACAATGCGTATTCAGATTTTTTTGTGAGAAAGAAAAAGCGAATTTTTAAAAAAAAAATGGAAAAAATAATACAGATATCTAATTCGATTTAAAAAAACCTATACCATTATTCATTTGTTATTAATCACAACGAGGTGCGTGCGAAATTTGAATTTTACGTGTTTTGTGATTGTGAAAGGCTAATACTAATACCTTGGTCTTAAATGTATATGTTACAGTCTAGAATACGCAAGGGTGGAGTCTGATGAAGACCGGAAACGTCGTTTAAACATTGAAAGGGAAAGTTCAGCAAGGCCACGTTCTAATCGTTCACGATAAGGTGAAAGAATTGGTTTAAGCGAATGAAAAGTTGCATTGGTATTCATGGAGAACATAAAACCGTTAAACATAAAACAATCTGATTGAAGATTTTATCCTTGGTACACATACCGACAGATGTTACATCTAGCAATTTCAATTTCTACAAAGTACAGTGTCGAAATTGCTTAAAAATGGTAAGTAATTGTTATGCCTGTTCTGTATATCGATTTGTCGATTTAACAAAGCTGCTCAGTATATTTATCTGGTGGTCTGGCCAAGCGTCACGATCATATGAAAAATCTACAAAAATATTCCGGTACTGTGTCACAAGGGGGAGGGGGGTCTATTTTGACGAAAATCAGCGTCACGTAGTTTATGGATGATCCCCAAGTACTTTGACTTTTAAATTTCGCAAAATACAAAAATTGGAGTCATCAATTTGGCAGTCAAAATGGAAATAAAAAGCCTTAAAGCCCAAATCGTATCGTCTTTGCATTTCGCATACATTTTTAGTAAAAAAAAGTTTTTGGCCCTTTCCATAAGAGTTATACACTTTAAAAGATTGTCTAGCATAATTGCTAATAAAGCTTCTTTATACAGATACAACTTAACTAAATATTCGAAAGCAATTAAGCAAAACGATACAACATTACAAGTATGCATTAGGGGTCATTATTACAGAAACATACAGACCAGTATTTAAAACTTGCTTTATACATTTTAAAAACCCGTTTAGATCTTATTATACATTTTAAATTCCCTCTGAAATTCCTTAAGCCCAATTATATTCTCCGCTGCACTCCTTTTGACTTTATTTACTTTATGCACACGCAATGTAAGTTCAAGATTAAACGATAAATTCAGTGAACTGCAATCAAAGTCACCGCCCCTTCTGGACGGCGTTGTTAAGACGTGTAGTCCGTAGTGCTCTATTTAAGAGTTTAATTAGCGCAGTTATGATAACAAGTACTTTTTAAAGTGTTTATGCAGCTACAGTAACAAGCTAATAATGTGAAAGAAAAAGGAGGCGGGGTGCTAAATGCTATTTACCCCTCTAACGTCATATGACAAAAAGAAGAGCAAACTTCAATGAGAAAAAAAAAAGGTTTTACATACATATGTAGAAATAATACTATGTGCCTACATATGCAATGTGTTAATTAATTTCAATTAACAGCAAACATGAAGCAAAAAAAAAAAAAAAATTTATACAAATAAAGTATATATGCCTACGAAAATCGACATTAAAAAAAATTGCATTTAAAATTAAAATTAACGAGGCACGAATATGCGAATGGAATATATTTCAAATTGAATGGAAATTTAGATGGGATTAACATATTGCAATGTGCTATACTTAAAACTGGTTTAGATTTACAACAAAAATAACACTGGCATTTATTTAATGTGAAACTATGCCAGGGTGTTAGCCAATGGGGCGACTAAGCCAACTGCACTTTGACAAGGTTGTCTGGATAATTACAGACATGAGTGCGCAGGTAAATTAGACTAGATGCAATAACAACTGCAACACCAACAATGAGTTGTATGTAAAATAGTCTAATAATACACAGAAGCAACAATAACAATAATAGACAATAAAACTTTAACCCTTCAAGAGTCAACACTTGTCGAATCAACGCATAATTATTTTTTTGGTTCTTAAACTTTTTAAAAGTTCTTCATAATCAAGAATCAAAAAAAAAAAAATAATGTGCAGCAAGTTATTTTGATAGCAACAACAATGTCGGTTAGACAAAGAATAAGCACAAACTTTACAAAAGAGCAAAAAGACAATTTAATTTAAAATGATTTTTAAACATTTGTATTGTGTATCCAAAGGAATGGCCAACTCGGCCTTACTTGGAGTTGCTTCTGGTCATGTGAGTCTTTTACGGACCAACTGGGGCTCCAACAACCCAAACAAGGTGTTGGAAACATATAGAAATTTTCAAAAAATGTTGCCGGACTCTGTATCAATACTTCGAACTGAAAATTTGCCGCGAAACGTAAATAATTGAATTGCAATATATACGTACGTCTCTGCAAAATCTTCCACACTAAGCTCTGTGTATTGGGTATGGGCTCACCCACAGAGGTACTTCTGTTTTTCTTGCGTGTTACGTGTGGCATCTTTTTTGTTCAGCCAACAATTTCGAAAACAAGAAGGCGTTACTTGCGAAATAAATCGCAAATAATACTTTTTGTTAAGGAATAATATTTTCAATTTTTATTATTTTTACACTTGGAACACATTGATTTTTATATTTACTTTTTGTTTATTGTTGCTGGCGCCATCTATTGTCAATTGCGCCATCTACATATCAATTGCCTTGATATGGGCAGCACGTTTGGTCACAAACTCTAAGCATACAATTCTTTTTGCGCACAAATTAAGTTGCAGTTTTTTAATTCAGGGCCTTCAAGAGGGGATATCCCTAGAACTAGCGTCGAAAAACGTTGCCCTCGCACACTAAAGAAAAAGTAGCTTAGTTATTTAGTATTGTATTAATTTATTTAAAAAATCAGTACTGCCTTCGACTAACTTAAGGAGCGCTTTGTGAACTTTATGTTGCACGTAATCTGCCAAATTTTGATTGAACGTACACGTCAAGCAGCAATATATAGAGTGAAATTAAGCCAAGCCATTGCATCCAGAATAATTGACTTTTTGGTGTGGATTATTAGCCAACGGCATCATCGGCCCATACTTCATTCGAAATAAGAAATAAGCTGCCGTCACAGTGAATGTGGTGTACGTTATCAAGGCATGTTCAATGAAACAGAATTCTGCAACGTGCCAGACATCCTACGAAACTATTGAGTTAATGTTGCACGAAATTGGAATGACTGATTGGAGCTATATAACGGCTAGCCCAGTAGTGGTGGGCGCGCATCGGATAGTTATCATTTTTAAAACATAAATGACAAGGAATTTCCCTCCAAAGAGAAAACAATTTTCATGGTTTTTACCATTTATCTCTAAAACTATGCGTAAATAATTTAATTTTTATTTATGAAAATTCATTTTAGAAATATAAAAAATAAATCAACTAAACGACCCACAAAAATACTTTTAGTGGATACCCGACGACCATAGACGAAGCCGTGCGAATTGGGTGCTAGAAAATTGTGCTAATCCATAAATACGTAATGTGACATAAATGCAGTTTTAAAGTAAAGCTTCAACCAATTTGATATTTCCTATCGTTGATTTTTTATTTAAATTTCGTTTCCTACTGTTCTTATTTGGTTACCATGTACTGAAAGGGTCATAGGTACTGTTTGTAACCGCTTAAGGGTTAAAAGCAAACGAGGAAATCGGCAACTGTACTTTGCAATGCAACGCTGTATAACACTTTCAATCAGATCAACTTGACTACAAATTTCGCTTTCAATTTCATTTGAGATATCACTTTGACGCAAACTGTTATACGTACGATTTTTTTTATTTTTGTTTCATTATTACGCAAAGCTTCATTAATTTAAATTAATTTATCTGCTTTTATTTATTCTATTTTTTTTTTGTCTTTTTTTTGTTTGGGCAACAAGTTAATAGTTTGTTGTGGCTGCATTTGTTGTTGCTTCTCAAGTCTATTTGATATTCAATTGATTTTTCTTTTTATTTTCAGAAAACGTGGAACGGGGTCAGCGACAGCTATATTTGCCGGTTCGTTGTCATTTGTTGCTTTTGTTATTGAAAGCGCAATTTTATTCAATTTTTATTAACTACAACAACAAATGGAACAGCTACCATATAGCAATTAAATTGTAAATCATTAGGGACAGTAACCGACAGTTTGATACCCTGCAGCAATTTTTTCGAGAGAAAAAAATAATTGCCAAAGATGGGACACTGTTTTGTAAGAAACTCAGCGCTTCAATGTTAATAAGGCTTCCGAAAGAAAATTTTGTAGCACTAGCCTTTTTACATTAGAAGGGTAAATAATCTAAAAATGTTTGCATTTAAAAGTTAAAAAAAAAAAAATTAAAAATTTGTCCATCATACCATTCTAAGAATAACTTTGACAAATTTTGAACGACAGGTTTTTAAAGATTTGGTGTATTCTGTAGAACGCTAAAATTTTGATGTCTCTTATTGACTCCGAAATTTCAATGTTCCTATAGACATGGTTTTCTGGTTCATGGCAATGCTTATAATTTGCCCATGAACTCATGGGTAGAGTACAGACTATAAGAAACACTCATAACGACAGCAATCAATTTCGTTGGGCCTACAAATTTTTACATTCAATTTTAGGTATCAAAATATTTTTCTCTAAAAAAAACACTTGAATAATTTAAAAATAAATTGTTTGCATTTGATCAAGTTAAGTTTGTCAAAAAATAAAAAAAAGTTTAATTAAATGTAAATAGATGCGGCAATACCAAAGTGTACAACAAAGGCGGCAGCATCTAAGCCAAACAACTACTAAACAAAATTTTTGTTTGCTCTAAGCCATGCTCAAAATTTTCCGATAAGTCACTTCAAGATATTTTCAATGCAAGTTCAATGCAAAATAAAAGCAAAATTTAAAGCCTATTGATTAAAAAATTTTGATTAGTACAAAAAATCTAAAACTTAAAAACCAGAAAAATAAACAAGTTTCATTAGGTTACCAGAGTAAAAAAAAAAATTTCCAAATTTAGGTCACGTTTTTTGGGTACAGCCCCTAAAGTGTGATCATGTGACTAGATAAGTCGATATACCGATGTTCTTCCGTCAGTCTGTCTATTTATCTGTCCGTCCGTATGAACGGATTAATCTCAGAGATGGTAAGAGCAATTTTTTTATTTTTTTGATATCATAAGGGTGTTTCATATAGCCTCCATAAGTTAAGTGGTTGGTGCAAAATTTTATTTTTTTAATTTTGTTTATGAAGATATCGTAACCACATTTGACAATCAATTGTCTTTTTTAATTCTTAAGTAATATACCGGATTTGACTGCTATGTGGTGGTACAGGGTATCCCAAAATCGTCCGCGTCCGACTTTAATGTACGCCATTGTTTGACTTAAGATTAACACTTTCGGTATAAAGTTCAACGAAATTCAAGTATTAAAATAAAACTTTATAAAGAGCTTACTTAGTTTTTGATAAAAGAGTTCAAAATATACTCGCTAGATAATAATAACAAAAACAAAGCTTTTAGCGCATTTAATGCTTAGCAAAATAAAATAAAAATAAAAAAATTATTATCAATAAGTAATATTATATTAATAAGTACGAGTTTCTGCAGCAACATGATATATATAACCAAACATGTTTACCACAATGTAAAAGACCCAAGCGCACAAAGCGGCGTATGCGTAATCCGAGCCGTAGCCATCAACACAATTGACAGAATAATTTGGATATAAAAACGAAAATCCAAAACACAAGTTACACAAGTTGCAGTTTTCGGTGCTAATTTGTGGAATTTATTTTTTTAATTTTTTTGTGAAAACACAGAATAAAAAAAAGTTGGATAATATGGTTTGTACATACAATAAAAAAAATCTATATAATGTGCTATATCGACTGACGTTGACTGTAAAGCATGTTATAAGGCGCTTTATTGTCGTTTTATTATTATATAAATTGATAGCTAATCTACAAACGCCAACAAACAACAACTTGTATTTGTTTTTATATCGACATACATACGCCCCATGGATGGTAGTATTTTTTTAATATACTAAAAAACAATAAAAACAAAAACAGCTGCTTAGCAACAGAGCTTCAAAAAAAACGATTTGTATACAAACAAATTGTAAATGAAACTGAAGAGCAACATAAACTGAATCACCCTGTGTTTAAAATTTATGCTGCAATTATTTTTTGTTGTTTTTTTAGTATTTGTAGCTGCAGCAATTCAATTGAATTCATTTGTGTCAATTTACAATAAATAATGGCAAAGTTACTTTTGTTTAAAAGTGACACAACAACAACAACCACAACAAATGAAAAGTATATAAAAATTGCATAATTCTAGAAGATATTTCATAGCCAAAGACGACAACGTGACGCCTGGCACACGACCTTCAACAAGGTAGTAATCGCAAAAACAAACAACTAATCAAATTGAAAACCAAAGCTTGCTCTAATCAGTTTTGAATGCACTATCCAATGAAAAATCGATAGAAGATTCCATTTGAATGTAATAGAATATATTGCATCCTAGTATACTTGCAGATTCAATATAATCTCTGCATTGTAGTCAGATATTTTATTTGGACTAAAAATCCTAAAATAATATTGTCGTTTGTCCCATAAAAATTAATTATTTGGCCAGTATCCATCGATGCTATGATATGAAGACAGTCTCACCAAATATGCAATTATAAGAAGACTAGTGTTAATTGGTGCATATCTGGCATATCTGATCATAAAAAATTTTACGTTTCGTCATTTGGAATTTCGAAAAGCCCAGCCAAAATGAGCTACCAGAAACCATAGTTACATTATCAGATATAAGAAGATCGTCATATATGCATAACATATTCCTGACTTTGATCAATATTGCATTTATATATTCTATCTCATTAAGAAAATTTGCTCGAATACTTGATGTGGTCTCTCGTGTCGATATTAGTGCACAGAAAAAATTAAAAACATACAACCATGCTATTTCCAAAAACGTCTTTTTGAGCAAAACAAAATTCCAAATTCCCAACTTTACGTCTTTAAAAGAATGTCTAGAGCGGATCAAAATCTTTCTATAAACAATTGGGTTGTTCACTTTGTCGGGCATAAATTCTTAAAGAAAGGAATACCCGAGTAACGACGGGGCAACCCTAACAAAGCCGCACAAAAATAAAAATTTTAGAAAAAATCAATTTAAAGGCATAAAAAATAAAGTTTTTGATGTTTGTGAGTACAATATATATTTTCTGATTCTCCTTCAAGTATAAAGAAATGACTTAAATTGCATTTTTTAAATATACATTCGGCGGTTGTTTTCAAACGGCTAATCAGTTTTTCAATCTACTAGAAGCACCAAAAACAATATAAAAAATATGTACAAACTGGCAGATATTGGCACTAGAGAAATTAGATGGCCTGTTATCTGTAAAAACACCCAAAGAGGTTAATGCCTCTCCTAAAGTTAAAAAAAGTTGGCAAATAACATTATCTAAGCTGTTTTAGCCCTTCAATTACTGTAGACACAGACGACACTACAAAGTTAATATACCAACTGTTAAGTTAAAATAAAAGAAATTCCATACATAAACCGACATCTATTCATATATTATTAACAATTGGTTTTGTTTGGAATTTGTAACGAATTGGTTTTTTTTTGAAAGCATTATGATAAGCATCGATAGATAAGTAAGAAACGTTTCGCCTGAGCAACGTAAAATAAAAGTAGCTTTAACTTTAAATAGGAATGACAGCTTCATGTGGGTTGCTTGGCGAGTATAAGGAAGGAAGGAAGGTCAGGCGCCCCAAGGACAACTGCTGCGGTTGCTGTGTCGTTGGGTCTCTGGCTTCAGTTGGCAATGGTTGCTTTGGGTTTTGAAATGAATCCTTCTGCGTGGGCAAGCACTTAGGAAAACACATTAACATATAAATATGTTGTGCTGTGTATAACAGTTGAGCAATGTTGACAGCAGTACAGGGTAAGCAGGCGTATGTAGCAATGCATAAAGACGTACAAAGAAAAATCTATCTGACAGATACTCTAAAATAAATTTATCTGTACACGAGTATAAAAAAAAATTTTTACATTGAATTTTTTTTCTTCTATAAGGCCAACAACAACAAGCAATGCATACTAAATCAAGCAACAAGTCAAATACAAACTGCGTCATTATATAAAACAAGTATATAGATATTATGCAGTGAAAAAAAAACAAGCAGAAGTGTACGAACAACAAAGCGCATTGACTTGACTATGTACAGTACACGCTCATATTAAACAAAACTTCAATTACAAATTGTGTCCTACGTACCATTTTAAAGACATAACAGAAGTGGAAGGGTTCAGCACTCGTTGCCCAAATTCCAAATATAAAGAGAAGCAATATAAAATCCAAAATTGAAACTTGAGCTTCAAAAATTTTTTAATAAATCATTTTAAAACGTAATTCGCAACAGTTTAAAAGAAAAACGAAAGCCTACTGTGTTAATGCTTTTAGTACACGTCGTATACGCAATTTCATTTTCAATAAAGCCTTTAGGAGCTCGATAAACAAAGCAGTCGCTAACAGACATTGTTAAAGAATTATTGAACTGCCCCTTGTCGACGGGCGCATTCACACTTCAAGGTAAAAGATACAGATACATACAAATTGTATCTATATCTACAGATTGAACTGTTGCAATAATGTCAATAACATTTGAAAAGCTTTTTGGCCTGCAGCCCAAACAACCGCAGCTGGGCATTATATGATGCAGCCAAAGCAACTAAATACAGTTAAATGGTGCAAGTAATTAAAATAAATACAACTAAATGATTTTTTTTCTTACTTTAAAGGCATAAACAAAAACACGTGTTTTCAAGCTTGTTTTAAGTTTCATCTCAAGCGTATTTTATGCATTTATAATGAATACGCTGCGGTACTTTATAACAGTTTTTAGTCTATGTACATATTAAATTACATATGGAAATCCTACAGCCACCATATCCATTAGCATTATGTACTCGACAACGTTAAGCAGTAATTTCCTGTGCAACCTTTTCGCTATGCATTGGTCTGATAAATGCGCCATTTTTCTTGGTAATAAACTAATAATACGTATGTGGCAAGCAGTTAATGTATAGAGTGTGAGCTTTAATCAAACTATCAAATGGCTATAATATTAACTTAACCAAGTCAAAGGCAACACTTAGCTAAGTGTGTGCATGTGTATGTTTCTACTTGGCATAGAATTTTTATGAATGACATTGACCAACCAACAAAAAGGCAGTTAGACCAAAGAGCGGAATACGAAGAGAAACGATACCGAAGCTCTTAGCTGCTCATTTCATGGCAAACTAAAAGGCAGGTTACGCTTTGCGCGTGTCCGTTGTACAAGAGTGTGTCGTCACAATTCTAGCTGTATTTATGCATATAAATAGGTGGTGTTCATATCAGGCATGAGAGACAAAAGACACGACCAAACTCTGGAAACAACATTAAAGCAGGTTCTTGCCGTTCACTCGCGACATTTTTAACAAGTCTTAAACTATATGCTATGTGTATCGTCAATTTAGTTTTATTATATTATTAATGTAAATTTTATATGCCAAAGTTTGAGTACCCATTGGGGTCAGTGCTTTATATAATAAATGTTATAGCTAGTGTTTGTAATAGTACTTAAATAATACTGTCTAAAATAATTAAACATCTTAAAAAAAAAACCTTTTGAACAAGTGAATTTTCATACATATTAATTTATTTTGAATTAAAAAATTAGTGTGATGTTATTGTGAATAAGTAGTAGTATTCAAAAGAGATGCTTTCTTAAGCTTCAAAGCTTAAAGTTCAATTCAATTTCCTTTTTTGGTATTTTTCAGCTACCAAAATTTACAGAGTTTAGCTTTAAATCTAGCAGTTCATATGTGGTGTTTTTCTTTATCATATTATTATAAACAATTAAAGAAACAAGGCTTAAATTGCATTTGCAAAGATTATATGCCATCGTCTGATGGTCTTAAAAAGTATGATACTCCGCATTTGGAGCTGCTGATTCCATGACCGGCTTGGCTTTTTGTACAAAAATAAATTATCAACCTAAATAAAATACTACATAACTATAATATGGAAACACATATTACGATAAATACTCATACCACAAAATGCAACTCACAGCGAACAATTCGAAAGGTAAAAGAAGAAAATCTCCGAGGGCACATTTTTAATCGCCATACAGTTTAGTAAAATTTTTAAGGATATTATGGTATTGCAGCTTGTTTGCTACACTTATGGAGAAGCCTTATTTTTAATACCTGATTTCTTAATAATACGTTTTTGTTTTTATCATCCAATCTCAAATTAAAAGTGTGACGTCATGCGAAACTAGAGAAAGCATTAGCATTTTTATGTGCTCAATTGATAATTTCCAAATGTTTTCCTGCATCTCTCCTTGGCCAACATATCCTAACCTAGCAAAAATCTGCAAATTCTTGTACAAAACATGTGCAAAAACTGTTATACAAATCAAAGACAGGCAACTGTTGGAAAATTCACATAGACAGACTTAATGCCGCACGTTTTTCTAGCCAGGCAACTGTTTTTTTCTTTTTTTTTTTTTAACTTTCTAGTATTTTTGTTTTAAAAGCAATAACTAAAAATTAAATACTTTTGCATTAAGTTAACTGTGCCGTAAAAAGTGTTGTCGCATGCCTTATCATGCGGCATTGCTTTATTCATTTATTAGAAAAATCGTCCAGATAATGATAAGATTACAAAACGCGTGGTTATATGGCTAAAACAGTAAGACATGCGGCGGAGCCAGGCGCCTAAAAGGCGGCAGAATTATTTTTCAGTACAGATACACACACATACACACAGATACAGATACACAGGCATGCATAGCGTGTCGTGTTAAAAGTAAAAGTTATAAAGTCGAAAGTTCTCGTTCTTTTTAGTGCTTAACCTTTAACCCAAATCAAAGGAAACAACTAAGAGCAACAGTTCTGCTCTTAACTCTTAAATATTTAACATGTGTTTCTGCTATTTAACTAAATGTTATACTGTTATACTACCATGTACTATGCCAAAAGCGCAAGCGACACACTTCCGCTACCGGTTTTCTTACAAAACTTTGGAATCTAGAGGAGGAAAAAAAAGACACCCTTAAAGAAAGTGCGTCACAAGGGTAGTTTGTCTTTAAAAGCTGTGCGTAGGGTTGCAGCCATTTAATGACAAACAATAGGCTTTGAAAATCTTTTCAAAAGTTTTACTATTTTCATCGTTGTTAATTTTTTTGTATTTTTTGCTTTGTGCACAATCAGCTGTTTAGGCTGCCAACCCTTGAGCATGCGCTTTGCATGTGGCATACCTGCTGTAAAAAGAGCACACCAAAATTTTATTAAAGAGCACCAGGTGTCGTTTATAGACATAGATATAGTATCTCGAGAGAGAGAGAGAGCCCGCAGCACGTGAGAGTTTGCGCCTGTGCGCTTGAACTTCAAATGCATTCTTGCTGTGCTCGTATGTGTGTAGTAGTATTTGTTATATATAATTGTTGTTGTTAAATAGACAACAAATTGGCTTTGCAGAGAATAATTTTTTGTTTTTTTGCTTGATGTCAGAGCGTAATATTTGACATATGCATTATTGTTGCTTTTCTGAGTGTATCTTTGTGCTGTTGGCGCATATAACAGTTTGGTAACACAAAAAACCAGCAGCTCTATGCTATTTGTTGGTTACGAACATTTTTCATTTCAATACGAACAGCGCAGCAGTGACGAGCGTTTTTCTTCATTTGGATATTGAAAAAAAAAAAAACAAAACGCGTTGTGTTCGCTACTCGTCCATAAAAGCACAAAGAAAACACATATATACATATGTATCTACATGATATGTATATTGTGTCCTGTAAATTCTAAAAAAGAAATAAATATTATTATTCAGCTGTATGGTAGCTTGTCTATCTAAAGTGTTGTGTGCGTGTATATTAAACGGCTAATTCGGAAATAAACGGGGGCTGTCTAAATTGGACAGACAAACACATTTATCGATCACACGCGACCAAGCCAACCTTTAAAGCATCGTCTTTACCTTAATGCTGAGTCAATTTTTTGCTGGTACAAAAAAACAATTTTCGTGTAATTTGAAATGACCAACAAATTATACAATTGCATCGTAACGTCGTCGTTTATGTATGCATATGCACTATATAGTACGTAGCATAGAGTACAGCACCCCCCCAAAAAAAAAGCAGCCAGCCAGGCAGTAGTCAGCTGAGGCAGACAGCAGCAGCGTGCAAAAATGTGCCATATACTACTAGTATATAACACTAACAAAGTTGTACATTTGTGCAGGAACTAGCAAAAACTAAAGGTTCTCTTGTTTCTACGCTATAGAACAGGAAATAACGCCGTCGCTGCGTTCAAAGTCAAAGCGCACAGATGCAAAATGTTACTGCAAAAACTAAGCATAAATAAATAATAGAAATAAAAAGATACAAAATTTTGCATTGCAGTTAGCGCAAATTGCAACCACAAGTTCAACGCCATCAAAGAATCAAAAACAAAAAAAAACAAAAAAGCACAAAAGCAAAAAGCAACTAAAAGAGCAAACAAAAAAGAGTATACAATAAAACGTGACTTTGCCTGCTTATAACAAATAAACTTTCAATATGCATCATGTACTATAATTAACAAAGCAAGTACCTAAAAATTTTGCCTCAATTAAAACAACAATCTAATTATCGAAAGAAAAAATATGCAAAAATAACAATAACAAAACAAGGCAGTTAATTCATGCAGTCAAAATACAACAATAAAAATTTATCAAAAGTCAATAACAAAAAGGAAAAAAGCAATATACATACGAACACACACACACAAAGCTCTGTCAAATGCAATATTGACAGTTTAAAGAGAACCCCCAACGCTGCAAGAGTAATGAGCGCCAAAGCTTCATGTGTTTATGTGTGTGTATTTGAGAGAGCTCTCAAGTGTCAAAGATAAAAACTGAAAAATCTCACAGCAAAAAAACAAAAACAAAAAAAGAGAAACGCGCTCGCTCACAGCAAGCAGCCGCAGCGGCGTCAGCTGCGTTAACGTCGTTGTAGTTGTCGTCGCCGCTACCAAGTGTAAAGTAAAGTTATTCTTACCAGCCCGACTCGCACTCGTTCACGCATATCCGAAGCAAAGGCAACGCGCGCGGGCGAAAAATTTAATAAAAAATAAAGATAAAACTCCCAAAAAATAATAAAAACAAAAGAAATTTATAAAGTGTGTGCCATAAAAATAAATATAACGGCAAGTGCGTGCAGTTGAGAGCAGACTCATTAAAAACTGCAATAAATAGTGTGCTTCAACGGTTGTTTTCGCACACTTTTCTTATAAACACATGGTCGATCCGAATAGTGGCGCTTTGGCATCGGCCAGCGCCATTGGCTCCTCTAATGCACGTTTACGTAAATTCGATCGTACGGACAGCGAGCTGGCCTGCGAGGAGGCTGCTCGTTTGACCGCGGAACAGGATGGCGGCAACAACCCTGACGATGATGACGATGGCGGCGAGGGTGAGGACGATGATGATATGAGCGATTATGGCGAATTGCCGCCACCGCCGGACGGTGGCTATGGCTGGGTTATATGCTTTGCTTCCTTTATGTGTAACATGATTGTTGATGGCATTGCCTACACATTTGGCATATTTCTGGAAGAATTTGTCGCCTACTTTCACGAGGGCAAAGGCACGGTGGCCTGGGTGGGCAGTCTGCTAAGCGGCGTTTATCTGAGCGCTGGTCCCATTGTTTCCGCTTTGGCCAACAAATATGGCTGTCGTGCCGTCTGCATAGCGGGCAGCATTATAGCTTGCATTGCTTTTGTGCTCAGCACCTTTAGCAACTCCGTGGGCATGCTAATGGCTACGTATGGCTTTATGGGCGGCTTTGGCTTTGGAATGATATATTTGCCTGCCGTTGTGGCCGTGGGTTATTACTTTGAAACAAAACGTTCGTTGGCCACTGGCATTGCTGTTTGCGGTTCTGGTTTTGGAACTTTTGCCTTTGCACCACTGGCCACGTATTTGCTGGAGGAATATGGCTGGAAAAATGCGCTGCTTATCTTTGCTGGTCTTATATTGAACTGCGCCATTTTTGGTGCCATGATGCGCCCACTAACCTATCCCAAGAAAAAGCGCGTTAAGTCACTTATGCAGCGCATGTATGAGGAGAAACAACTGCAGCTCGAACGTGGTTCCTTTGCGGGCTCACACTTTATGGTACAGCTGCCCGATGGCACCATGGAACGCAAACTTAAAATGCCACTAAATGCTGATCCTGGCGTGCACTCCAGCTTGAATTTGGAGTTGCTGGCACAACAAGCCGGCGGCTTGCATCCTGTCTCAACGTTACCCACCATTACAGAGTCCAAAGTTGTTGATGTGCATCATTCCAATGGCGGCACTCAAAGTCCACCCAATGGTGGCGACAGCAATGGACAGCTGGACGTGCGTCGTGGCGCACGCCGCACACATCGTAACTCGGAAAACGACAGCAGTCCATACACATCGCATGATGCCATGACACGCAATGCCTCACAGCCTGCCTTTATTGCTGGCGACCGTCAAAGTCTTCCAAAAAATGGTTCAGTGCCGTCCTTTAGTCGCGTACGCAAGACATCTGCCAGCGAACGCTTTCAGCCATCATTAGCTGCCATACGCGCATCCTCACGTGGTGATCTCGAAGCTGGCGGCAATGCTGTGGATTATACAGCTTCCAAGTTGTCGCTATCTCAACGTCAAGGCAGCAGCGGCAGTGGACGCATGGTGCGACCCATGTCACGCAAGGATATCTTTTACTCCGGTTCCGTCACCAATCTACCACAATATCAGTCACAAAAATCGTTGGCCAACTATCGCAACTCTGTGCTATCGCTGCCCAAATATGAGAAGAGCATGCAGAGCATACGCGCCTTAGATCCACTTGCTGAAGCCGATAAACATCGCGAGGAGTACGATCTATGCCCTTGCCTGGCCATACCCCAATCCGTCAAATCTGTTGTGAACACCATGCTGGATGTTAGCCTGCTAAAGGATCCAGTTTTTATGCTCATCGGCGTCTCCAATGTTTTCGGCATGGCTGGACTTTATGTGCCCTTTGTGTATCTCGTTGATGCAGCCAGGGAGCATGGCATAGCCAAGAATGATGCTGCCATGTTGCTGTCTATAATTGGTATTACAAATACAGTAGGACGTGTGGTTTGTGGCTGGGTTGCGGACTTGCCACAGGTCAACTCGTTGCTGCTAAATAATATATGCTTGCTCATCTCAACAATAGCTGTAACGCTAACACCGCTGTGCTACTCATATGGCGCCTATATAACCATGTCCGTATTTTTTGGCATTGCCATTTCTGGTTATATATCGCTAACGTCAATTATCTTGGTCGATTTACTGGGTCTGGATAAGCTCACCAATGCCTTTGGCCTGCTCATATTGTTCAGAGGATTCGCGGCACTTATTGGTACACCGCTGGCGGGTAAAATCTACGATATAACGCACACCTATGATTTACCTTTCTATATGGCTGGAGCGCTGTTTGCCATCTCTACTATAACTAGCTTTTTGGCGCCCTGCTTAAAACGCTGCAGTGGTTCTGAGGAAACACCCGTAAAAACGCTAACGCCCATTGATGAGGAGCAGGATGAAGACGTTGAGGATGATGAGGATCAACCAATTACCATTGTGCCCAAGATTATAAGGACGCTGGCTAGTCCACAGCAGGAGGAGGCGCAGCCGCAGTTCCCGCAAAAAACTGCTGATGCTGCACAAACAGAATCGAAGCTCTAAGCAGAATTTACCAAAGCAGAAATAAGGAACAAGCGCAAAACACAAAGGGTAAAAAAAACGAGGGGGGAAAACATAATAATATTCAATGTCTGAGGGGGTTGAGTTCGAAACTCAGCTGAAAGCAAATGCAACATAAAAAAAAAAATAAAGTGAAAAACTAGTAAAAAAACGAAAAGCACCAGGGCGATATTTTTTTAGGAACTTATACAAAAGACAGTTGAAAGTAAGTCACAGAAGCAGAATGCAGGGGCTTTAAAGAGGTTTGGCCGGCAAAAGTTAAGAAAGTTGTACACACAAACAGTAAGGAATTCAAATACTATATAAAAGCGCCTATACTATAGCTATGCATAAGCCAACTATTATATAAATATTACTTTACAAATTTAATGAAGAACTTTGCTTAATAATTAACTTAGCTTTAAATTTAAAGAGAAAAAAACTAAAACAAGATAAGATTAAAGCAGGTTATGGCCAAAGGAAACCAAAATTAAAATTATGTTAATAAAGCTGATTGATTTGTTAGAAAAAATATAAATGTATTATACGTCATAATAGCAACAAAAACAGCTACAATTAAGGCAATAATTATTGTAAAATATTTTTTTTTATTATTTGTTTGTTCAAAAAAAGTATTCTTTATTGTATGTATATTTTATTATTTTTTTGTCATGACAAAAATGTATGTATATGTTAACACGAGTTATAATTATTAATAATTGTTGTTGTGATGGATGATGCATATTGTTAAGAACAAAATAAAAAGCAAGTAAGCAAGTGTTATACAAAAACATAAATGTTCGAGTTATCAGTGTCATACAAAAGAAAAAAAATAATAGTAGCAAACAAAAACTAATTTTTGGTAGTAGTTAGTTTCGTATAAATTTAATAATAAGCATATTAAAATTAAAAGCATACTGTTTTTAAATAATAAGCAAAGCATCAGCAACACACACTAATGCTAAACTAGTAAAATTTTATATTTTTTAAAAACTAAAAACAAAAAATAAGGAAACGATGAATGTTTGTATGAGGAAAAAACTATTTTTCAATTTTTAACTCATTTAGCAACAGAAATGGCAACTTTTATTATTAATTTTTTTATACTTTACTTATACAAAGCAACACCACAAGAATATAAATAAAACCAAAACATTTTGCAAGTCCAATAAGCTAAACATACACACAAAAAACCCGCAACAATTTTCAAAAAAGATCTTTAAAAACAAAGTATTTAAAAAAAAATGAAAGCTAATCTAAAAGGCTTGTGCGTTTTGTTAAACACAACAAACTAAATGTGTCATACAATTTAATATATTGTCACTAACAACAATTAAACTTAAAGTATATAGATATTTAGCAAAATGGTAAAGTTCTGATTTTATTTAATAAAAAAACTTTATTACTTATTAACTCAAAACTGTTATACGCATAAAGCAACAAGCAAAAGAAAAAAAATAAATTCAAAACCAACAAGCAATGCAACAAATTCGAAAACAGAACAATAAATGTTATAAATAAACCACATTTTTGCCATAATTTTTTTAAACTGAATGTACACAATTTTGTTTTAATTCTCAACTGTTATACGATTAGAAGAGGGCTCAAAAAACGATCGATTAAATTGCAGCCAGCCGTAGTAAAAAATGTTTATCAAAAATAGTCGCAAGTACTTTGGCACACGCCTCCAAATCAAATTAATAAACAGGGTATAAAAGCTGTTAGTGATTAGATGTGTGATGGCAAGGTCTCACGCAAAAACAGACCGCCGTCGTCAGGCAAGTGAAAATGGGAACGTAGCGTGAAACTTGAAGTGGGCAATATCTTAAGTATGACTGCTACAATCGAACACAGAACCAACATTTTGTAACCATAGGAAAGTGCTCGACAAACAACAACTACGTATTTGTAACTTAGTGTGTGTAAGTATGTATTATGGTCAGTCGTGTACAGTCATGCGCTTGGTCAACAAAATCCCAGCGGGAAAAGTCTAAAGTCACTCACTTTTTATACTTATTGTTGCATACTCGTATTCCACTATTGAAAAGTGTACATCAACTTTTTTATACGGTTTGCCACTAACAGAAGAAGAATGTGTATCCAATTCTAAAAAGAACACTTTCGGTACAAGGGAATAATTCCATCTGAGTATAATTAAATTTAAACGCAATAGTGTAAAAGTAATCGATAAAACCAAAGTAACTCTAGTTTTGAACTGATCAATGTCAATTAATAGTTCGGTTTTCGAAACGTTATTAACGACATAACGACAACGCCAGTGGTTCAAAACGATAAAGTTTAAAATGTTTCAGCTTGAATTTATAATGCTGATATTAAACGATCTCTAACTGAAGCCCAAACTGAAGTTCTAAACAATACAAGGTCTGCAATTACCAAATATCGTCGTCTCACATGAAAAAAAAAACAACTTCAAAACAATTCTGTAACGTTCTCCAAATCTGTAGACAACCAAGCATTTTCCAACAGGAATCGGTTCCGTTGCATCACACCAGAGACTGAAAGATTGTCATATCTAAACCTGCTAAGCATCTCGGTTACAGATTTTTACAGACAACGTCGAAACCTAAAAAAAAATCCAGTGCTCTAATCCAACCAAGCAGCAAATTGCGGCAGGCTGAGTTAGTATTAGCAGTGGCCTTATCGAAAATTTGTTTGTATACTTTAAACGATTTTTAATTTTTTATCCGGCAATTGCGAAGCGTAACATATATTTATGTTCATCTCATCCCACCTCGTGACTTCTAAACCGCTCATCATAATTTCACAAATAAGGTACGGTATCGTTGGAAGCATCTTGATAGTACGCTATGTGACTTCACATTAAATTGTCAAAACACTACGTTCTAACAGTAGTAAGTGATCATAATCTATTTGGTATGTATCCACGGAACATCGCTACAAATACACATTAAATAGATTAAAATATATACGAGTAAGTTGTATAATAAACAAAAATATTGCATAGTTTTTACATAACAATTTCAGATGAGTACATTTTCTTGATTTATAGTTTTCAGAGTGAATTTTAAGAAATTGGGTTTCAGTTTTTGTTATGCTCTGAACTTACTACAGGTAGGCCAGATAGATTTAAAATTTTTTTTTTTTTTTTGGTTTTGTTTATATTAAAGGCAGTACACAGCCCAAATCTTTGTAACAACAGTACTGGATAGCTTGTACAGTGTGGCAGCAAGCCGCGAATTCTTTCTGCGGAGAAAACAGTCGATCAATAAGAATTCACAAACTACACATTCGTTCGATACATATCGCTATAGACATATCGCTTAATTTATCCAATGCATTAATTAATTTAGAAAAGAGCTAATGTTTAGGAATGTTTCAAGTACATAATGTTGCTTTTAAAAGAGTATATCTACTTTTAAAGTGTAAAAAGTTATTACTTGTGGCGGGCATACACAAATACATATGCACTAGTTGCGTATGTACATATTAACGCAGTTTGCTTTTCTTTGTGTTATATGCGATGGGTGCCCAACAAAAATGTCATTGACTGGCGGCGTGATAAGCCAGAAGCAATAGCTATAAAGCAGAAACCAAAATACAATAACAAATTGAGGAAAAACTTAAAGTTTAACACAGAAATGAGCCGTCAAAGATTCCAAAGTGGCAAAAAATAATGCAAATACGGCAATAAATGGAGCAAAACAATGTATTGTAAGTAGAGGGGTTTGGCATGTCCAAGAAGACGACGACGACTACGAAGGCAGTGTCGACGACAGAGCTTGTATTTTGTGATTGATAAGCGTGAAAAATACACAGATACAGACACATACATACACAGTACTGGCACAGCTGATTAGTGACAGTTAGACGAACAGCTGTATACGCTGTACAGTTGGAAACAAAGGCTTGAGAGCAATCAGAGCAGCAACAACTACAAAAAAAAATTTTGTGTGTCAGAGGTATGCCCTATAACAAAAAATATTAAAGCTAACAACCTGGTAAACACCTGTTTGACATCTGTCAGAATTATGACACAATTGGAAGAGACCATTTGGAATGACTGATTTGTAGCCAACATGTGACATATGTAAACAATTGTATATTGATCGCTTATCGCAAGGTTACCATCGAATCAAAACTATTTACTAGTATCACATCGAGCTTGCCTCTGGTAGAATAAAGCGCAACGTGCATATGTCATATAAAAGACCATTCCCAAGCAACAGTGTAGAGAAAACAACAATTAAATGAAAGCAAAAAAAAAACAAGCGGAGAATAATAACAAAAATACGAGTGGCTACAAGTATCGTGTGACACTATTTTCGCTACACCTGACCAGCGAATCGTATGTAGATACATCGTGAAACAAAAACGTCAACGAAAATACACAACGAAAATGCTAAGCTAATTTTAGGATGCCGAAGCCTATATACTCTAAAAGCTCGTGCTAAAACTTATCATGTGTCTTTCTTGCAAAAATCTCATAAATATTTGTATTCCTTCAAGTAACAAAAAAATGAATTCTTTATAGACTGTATATTATTATTATTATATTTACGGTAAGGGTTTTCCCAGATTTTTCTTAAATACTTTAGTGTTGGATAGTTGGCATAACTTATGTACTTTAAAAAAAAACATTTTTTTGGGACACCTAGCCCTAGGCCTGTCATACATCATGTATCTTTAGCATTGATCCAGACAGTTTTAAAATGACTCGCTTGACAAAATATGGCTCATGGCTTATTATTGTAAGCCTGCTTATAGTCTTAACTTTAAGCTGAATTTATACAAAGAAATAAATAAGTAAATAAATATCTATAAGTAAAAATTGTGTAAAATTAATTTTGAAAGATGGTAATAATTTTGAGTATCTAAGTTATATGTTTAAAATTATAAATTTTAATTGTAAATCAAAAAACGAAAAGGCCAAAGGTCATGAAAAGTTGCAAAAATGTGCGTAAGAAGCAAGGAAAAAGCACCACAAGGTCCAAAATTTTTTAAGTCAGAAAAAAAAACGTTTTACTAATATAACATAGTAAGATAGACAAAAAAGATTGCAGGCGTAAGAAAGGTTAATGATCTCTCTGATCAGAGTACAAACACATTATCGAAATCAAGAATTTGTTTACAATACAAAAGATCGATTGTATTACTAAATTACTAGTCATAAATATACTCTTTAAAAATGAAAACCAACAAATGAAATACTCAGTGAAATGTAATTTAAGCTAAACTTTTTACAACAGCAAAAAACTGCAAAAACGTAATCCTAAATATTGTTTGCCTAAGCAAAACGGGCATAAAACAATAGCAAGGCGATGTTCTAGACATCAACTAACAACAGTAACAAAAACTGATTGAATTCCATCATGCCACACAGCTGCTCAAGTCACAGTTGTGTATAGCTTTATAGAATTTCTTTAACAAATAAATTTAATTTTCCTGAAAAACGTAGTCATCGCGTATAGTGTGAGTTGCGAAACGACCCCTGCTTAACAGACCAACATATATTCTTTGCTGAAATCTCTATAAAAACTAGAGAAACCTACCTCGAGTAAATGTATGAATAAGATTTCACTAAAATTTTTCCGATTCAAGGGCAACAAAATTTAGCTCAACTAAGAATATTAGCCTATTTTCGGAAAAAGTTCGGAAAAATCTATACAGCAGGGATGTCCAGGCCCATTGCTCCCATGGCTCTTTTTGTTTTTGTAATGGCTCTTAGGCATAGGCAGCAATGCGCGTGTACATGCACGGCCCTAACTGTATATCACCCAGTGCCAATGCAAATTACAAAAACAATTTCGTGCGTTCTCTCAGTTACTCGCTGTTACTCTCTTTGCTCTCTGATCTCGTGTGCGCAAAAACAACCCTTGCATATATTTGTTGTTGGCCCACAGATTTTCAATGTAATTTGTTGTTGCTTTTCGTTTGAGCATGCACTCACAAAAATCGGTATGAGATTCTTTCGCTATTTTTTGGGAAATTTGTTAAATGGGACTTTTAAGGCATTGCTTGCAAACAAAAAGTAGTTATGGCCCTGTACCTTTTGGTACAAAGGGTTTACTAGATTTATGCAATGTATATAACAGATAGAAGGAGGCTATTGGCAAAAACATATTAATAAAAAATATATATTTTTTGTAAAATTCGGTGGTAAATAGATATTTTTCGGGAATTATTTATTTTTGCAAGCACATATATTTGTAAATGTGCATTTACAAGCTTAAAATTAATTTTTTTTAAATGGAGAAGTTGATTAACAAACGTACATTTAGAGGCATTATTAAAACTATCTTTAACTAAAATAAATATTGATATTGACCAATTTTAAAGTTCTTTATAATATATGTACCATAACTTTTTTTCACTATTTTTTACCACTCTTATAAGAATGTACATACAATTTCTTTCAGTGCACTCAATAAACAGTAATAACTGTTTACTTTAAATGTGTTAGTGTTTTTCTTTATATGTGTTGGTTTTTGCTCTTCCATAAGCAGTGTTTGGACATCCCTGCTATACAGTATAGTCTATTTAATTTAACTGAGACTATCTACGTATGTATTCAAAATAAATTGTCAATTAGTTTTCATTTATCACTTACCCACTACCAGCTGTTCCTGGACAGTCTGCTGTTGTTGTTGGGGTTGATTGGTTGCCTGCGATTGAATCTGTGGCTGTGGTGGAGCCGGCTGTTCCATGCAAACTTGTGCCACAGGCTGTATGATATGATGCGGTGGCTGTGCGTGCAGCATTGGCGGTGGTGCATCACCAGGCATATGCATGGGAGCAGCCCAACCAACAGGTATGGGTCCCGCAGGCGCTCCGCCACATTCAGATAGTTCATCGTCGTACTGCAAGTGGAGCAATGCTCATGTAAATTATTTCTTTACGTTATATAAGCTATGAAGTTTACCTGTGGCACCTGTCCAGCACCCGGATGGATGGCTTGCAGTGGAGCCAGTTGAACATCGTCGTACATTTGCATAACTCCCATTTGCATTTGCATTTCATGCATTTGTGCATCATAGATGGGATAATTGGGACTTAGCATGCTGGACGTTTCAGAAGACGGCAACGAGGAACTATTATGATTCAGTTCATCAACAACGGCAGCGCCATTTGGATGTGGTGGCATCACATCCGGATTCATGGCATATTCATCAGCATACATTTGCGCCGGATGCCAAATCTGTGGTACCATGCCAGCCCCAGCATCTTGCGGCTGACGCTCATCAACAGCTTGTCCAGCATCCTCCGGCATGTATGGGTATTCAGCTTGTGGCATAAGCGTCTGATACAAATAACCGCCCATATAATTATAAATAGGAGCGCCATTGTACAGCGGCATTGGTGAAAAGTAAAACGGGGGGCCGGCGGCCTGTTGTGCAGCAGGATTCGGTGGCGGCTGATGTGGCGAAAAGTATTGTTGAGGATATGTGCTATATGCATAGGGATGCGGCGCATAAGCGGGATACGGCACGCCAGGTGCGCCACCTAGCATTTGAGCATCAAGTTGCTGCTGAGCGCCAGGCGGTGGCAGTTGTTGACCCATTTGTTCCGGCTGCAACGGCTGCATACTTGGCGCAGGACTTGCGCTTTCTTGCAAAGTCTGAGGTGGTGGCAACTGCTGCTGCTGATTTTGTATATAACGTGGAACATGATAGTCATGGCGACGTATGCCGCCGCCACCACGTACACGGCCGCGACCACGACCGCGTCCGCCCATGCCAGGTGTGTGTGGATTTCCATTAGGACCGCCATTAGGTCCCATATTAATAGCCATTGGCATAGCCTGCATAATGGGATTGCCCTGCGTGTGTAAAACAACAATTAAGCATATGATGTAAGAGTTTTATGTATCGTCATACCTGCTCTGGTGGAATTTCACCATGTGTGACGTAGGACGGCTGCGCGCCACCTGGTATATAGGCAGGCACGGTATGTGACCAGCCATGCAGGTTGACATTGGCAGTAACATTATTTACATATACATTGCTGGGTATTGGCGCTGGTATCATTGCTGGATACATGGAGCCCGGTTGATGTGCATGTGGATGTGCGCCTGGGGCGGACATAAAAAGTGGCTGTTGGTTGTATACGGATTGTCCGGCTGCCGTGAAGGTCGGCATAGGTGTTACCAAGTTGCTGTTGTTGTTGTTGTTGGTGCTAGTAGCTGTCTGCGGCGACACTAAGTTGTTGTTAGCATTGTTGTTGTTATTGCTATTGTTGTTGTTTGATGGCGGCGGCTGCGGAGTTGTTGGTGTTGTAACAGTCTGTTGTTGAGGCGTTGTCTGAGCTGCTGTATTAGCTGCCGCTGTAGCTGGAGCTGTTGCCGTCGACTGTTGCTGCTGCTGCGGCGGCGGCGGCTGCTGCTGCGCAACCGGCTGCGTTTGCTGCGCCATAATTGAACGCCTGCCAAGCGCAATTTTTACTGTCTACACGTGCAAGTTGTCGCTAGAAGCTGCTCTTGATTAATGCACTAATCTCAGGAAACACACAACATTTAAAGTTTTCTGCAAGCAAAGGCATAAAAATAAAATATTGAGCGCACATAAATTGAGGTTATATTGAGACAGCAACCGGAACATTTGCCGATAGATCTGGCAACCCTACCCAAATAAAGCAAATAAACAGAGAGAGAGAGCGCACGCGAAGCAAGTGAGAGAAAGCGAGAAAAAGCGTGTGAAACAATTCATACTCCTAAACACTTCCCCACAAAAACCCCCTCCACACTACAAACAAACTAACCACATCAGCCCACTAAAAGTAATCAAAGGCAAAGGAAATCCCACAAAACAATAAAATTTATACCCCGACACATTCAAAACAAAAAACCGGCATTTAAGCAGCAGCACACAAGCAGCTTTACATATAACATACGCACATAGGAGTTGGTGTCAATATACTATTAGTATTTAAAAGATTTCCTTAAAAAAACATTTGGCCCACACACGCACACAAGTTGTCGCACGCACACACCTGCACAAACACACAAGCTCAGACTGTAATAAAACTTAGAAAATACCTCAACTGGAAAAAATGCAAGACCAAAATACATGGCACTATACGTAGCAAAAACTGGCCACAGCCCAGTTGCAAATTAAAAAAAAAAACAAATAAATTCTACTTAATTCGACAAGCTCCGATTGTATATACTATATTATGTACGTACATTTATGTAAATGCAAGTAGCACGCATTGGATTCCAATGTCCACGACGACGACGACAGGCCGCGATCAAGTACATAAACCACGTTGACGCACTTGTGAGCGCAACTGAGAGAGCACGGTGGAATGTGGCAGCAGCTTACATTAAACATAAAAATACATACATATTAATATACAATTTGCCGACTTACCTATGTGGTCGCCAATTCCAATTCAATCCTTAAGCAAATTTTTCATGATTTATGCGTGCGGGCGGCCTCTCGACAATGGAAGCACTTACTGCCTCTACAGCTGCCAATGATTGTATTTCACTTGCCGCAGCTCTTCTTTTTCTTTCTTTTTTTTTAATGACACGACGATTCTGATTCTGCAAGCGATTTACACTTCTTTTTTTTGTGCTGCTCTAATTAACAATAACTTGTTGTTGTTGAACACGGCCACCGCACACGCACAAGTTTAGAAATATTTGTATAAAAATACGTAACTTGCTGCAAAAACTAATATTAAATTATATTTAATGCATTTAATATAGTTTATGTTCTTTATTTTCCGGACCGAAAACCTTTTTCACTCGTGGAAAGCTGGTGTGTACACAGCGTGCGACACAAAATGTGCTAGAAAATTACAAAAATTGCAATAAACGCAGTGGCAGCACTGCTTATCGATATCAAGCTGCCATATTGCTCATAAATTTAAATAATTGAAATCGCTTTTTCGATAAAAATATCTGTGATGGAGTTTATTTAATAAACTACAATTTTTATAAATTCAAGTAAATAAAATATATTAGTTGTATTGACTAAACTCTCAACCCTGTAAATAGATGTAGCTTTAAGAAAGAAATGAAGCAAAATTACATAAAATTGTAACCAATGCTGAAACGCCTGTATTGTCGAAATACTGGACAATTAAATTATTTAATATTGTTTTCGCACTTTCATTTTAACTTTCTTATAAATTTTTCTCTGGTAGTAGTTATTATACAGCAAAAGATTGTTTACAATTTGGAGTTATTTTTACGTGAAGAAAATTTGATTACTGCATCAATAAACTCATCAGACTTAAACCTAGTCAGCAATTCTTTACCCTCCGCAATATTAGCACGTAGCATAAAATCACGTTCCTGGGAACGCAAAAGGCGTTTGGTTTCTCGTAAAGAATTGGGTGGCAGTTCAGAATAAGCGCGAAGCTTGGGCCAAACTACACTATCCAGTTCATTAGTCTTATAAATACGACTGACAAATCCAAAATGATAAGCCTCTTTTGAAGAAAGTGGCTCATTCAATAAAAGCATTTCACTGCCCTTAGAGCGGCCCACTGTGCGTGACAACAGGTAGGACGACGCGCCCTCCATTACAATACCCAATTTTGTAAATGGAGTCAAAAAGTAAGCCTGTTAAGTACATAGACATCTTTAATGTAGATTAAAGTAAATTAGTAATTTTATTTACATACCGACTCTGTACACCAAGCCACATCAGCCAGTCCCACAATGGTGGCGCCAATGCCAATTGCAGGTCCATTTACTAGCATAAATATAATCTTTTGGCAGTCAATAAAGCACTCTATCATGCTTATTAGGTTTCTGTTGGATTCTTTTAAATATTCATCAAGATCTGTGACTTCCTTTCTGGTCAAGTCATTGCCAGCGCTGTAACGTAATCATATGTAAGTGGATGTAAAGGCACAATAGCCGCACAAATTACCTAAAAAAGTCGCCTACGCCGGTGAACAATATAATTGTCACACTGTCATCCTGGTTTACCTCGCGAAGTACACGAGTTATTTCCAAATAAGCAACGCCATTTAAACTATTTTTTTTGGCAACATTATTAATTTTAACTACCAAAATCTTTTCCTGCTTTTCCACAAGCAACTGCTGGTATCCTTGGTACAACATGTCTTAATATTGTAATAGTTCTTTGTCCAACCCCAGATCAAAGGGTACTGCATCAAAGTCCAATCATAAAGATTAATTAATGTTAATAATCTCCATTCACCCAATATTTTGTTGTTGTTGTTCCTGCAAAATTATAAGTAATGTGTAAACACTGAACAGCTGCTTGGAAATGCACTTTCAACTGAGTGGCAACTCTATTCAAATAAGCAAGCATTTAATTATTTATTATACAACATTTAACTTAAACTATGGAACATTAACTATTTGGAACACCTATTCGCTTATCTCATCAATCACCGGCACATTTTGTAGTTCGGAACACTTTCGTTTCCACAGCGCCAGTTGCTCCTTAAGTACCTTCTCTTTAGCAGCAGCTCGTGTGAGCAGCACCTTGGCCTTTTGTAGCAATTGCGTCTTTTTAACTAATTGTTCTTTTATGTACTTCAGCTCTTCGTTGGTGGCGTCCTTTAAATAATAATTAACGGTAAATTAAAGCACATATTTTATAGTTCAAACCTACCTTGCTTCTTCCGTTGCATTGACTGCATTTGGTACGTTGGTTCAGCTCGTGTTTCAAAACAGAAATTTGCTCCAAGGCATCAGCATGAATTTGTTGCAAGCGCGTTAATTCAGATGGCGAGGCCGTTGACTCCGTAGAGCTTCGTGAATCCGTAGAGCGCCTGCCATCCTTGAGGAATTTGTTTTCCGAGCGCAGCTTTTCTACCAGATTACGTAGAGACAAAATTGCATGCTCCGCAGATTGACCTTGTTGTGTGTTTACCTTTATGCCGCTGCACTTGCAAAGATCGCGACGGGACTCAGTTCTTGCCATCTCTTCTTTAAGCGCCATTATGTAACTATAAAAGCATTTATTTTAGAACCCTACTAGATATGCTCATATAAAAAATTACTCTTCCAGATGCTTGATACGTTTATGCAGTCGATCGCTGCTATCGCCCTGACGCAGCATATCATTATCCAGCTGCAGCTGTAAGTTACGCGCCTCAAGTCGTATATTTTGTGCCTCAATAGCTTGACCACGTTCCTGTAGCTTCTCCAGTTCTGTGGTCAACGCATTGCTACCACGACCTTCCAACTCCATAGCTATTATCTTGCGCTGTTGCATCTCAATGCGTGCTTTGAGTGCCTCTATTAAATCGGTTTGACTCTGTTCATAGTAACGCTGCACTTGTGTTGCATTTGGCTGCGCATTATGCGCGGGTGAACTGCATTCGCTGCTAGGTCCCGTATATGTTTCAGGACTTTCCGAAGGCGACGGCGTAAACTTGGCGCCGACATGCTGCAAGTTTGGACACGAGGGCGTTCGGCAGCATTTTATGGCATTATGCGTAGTGGCCACATTGGCACCACCTAAATATTAAAAGTTAACAACGGAAAGGATTGTTACAGTCTAACTTACCTCTGCCCAATTTCGCCTCCAGCAAATTTTTGTCTTTTTCAAGTCGCGCTATGGTAGTGCGAGCTGCTCGCAATAGCGAACGCGTCTTTTCCAATGCTAAATCCGTTTCATCAAGCTTTGCCTTGTACTTCTCAGCGTTTTGTTGCCAGCGTTTCTGCTTCTCCCACATGCCCACCTCATTGACGCTGCGAGTACGCTTGGCGTCGAGAAGCACCTGTTGGCGTTGAAGCTGAGTACGTGCTTCATCTAGCTCCGTTTCTAATTGCTGCACACGTTTCTGCAAGTTTTCACTTCGTTGGCGTGCGTTGAGCTCGGTTTTAATGGACACCACTGGACGTTTGATCAATTGATTGCGCAGGGATTGACTGAGTTCACGTGCCTGCTTCTCACGCTGAGTAATATTGCTTAATTGACGACGTAGAGCTTCCATTTGCGTGTGATAGATCTTGTTGGTGGCCTCGGTGCGATTAAGATCGGCTGCCAGTTTGGCAATTTGATCCGAAGAGAAGTTGGAAGTATCATTGATGTAGCGCTGCTGATCGTCCTGAAAAAGGAATTTTTGCAAAATTAGCATTAAAAAATACTTCAAGATTAGTTTAAGATTAGATACAAATAATAATTTACTTACATGGAAGTTTTGAAGCGTGTCCGTCAATTCGCGTATATGCTTATCTTTCTCTTCCAAAAAGCCACGTAGTTGCTCAAGTTCCGGATTGTTGTTGCTCTCTACTGACTTTTCACGTTCCTGGCACAGCTTTAATCTAGCGAAATAAGGAGTAAGTTGTGTAATATGTTGCCATGAGTATTCTTACTTTTCCTTAAGAATTTCAATTTCTTCCTCTCGAGTCTTCAAACTTTGCTGACAGTATACCAGTTTGTCCTTTAATTCCTTGATCTGCTTGTGCAGTGTAGGCAGCTCCTTTAGCTCTTCCGTATCCTGTTTCTCCTTTTCACCTTCAAGCTCTCCTGGTACAGTTTCTGGCGCTGTTGTGTCCTCAAACATTTCCTCAATCTTCTCATCAGTTAGCTCATTAAGGCTATTATCAGCGTTTTCATCGGAATCTCCAGAATTACCATTAACATTACTGGGCTTTGTACGTCGACGCGTACTATGCACCTCAAGCTTAGCTTTCAGTTCTAAAATTTCCACATTTTTTGCCTTTATGTTAAAGTTCAAATTATTAAGCGTTGACTTAAGAGTTTCGATTTCCGAGTTCATTTTATTAATAATTTGCTGGCTTTGCTCTCTTTCCGCTTGCAGCAATTCCTGATACTTTTGTATGGAGCTGTCCTTTTCCAGCAGTAAAGCGTGAAAGGAGATTATGGTCTTTTCAATGACGCCGTTCTGTGAGCTATCCGTGCTGGTTTCGCTGGTGCCACTGGTATTTAAATGACTGCTGGATTTGTTTGCATCCGCCGCCTTTTCCAGTTCCTCAATGCGGTTGTTGGCATCTTGAAGGCTTTAGATACAAACACATTCAAGTAATGAATTATATCTTTAAAAGACAACTACTACTTACGCAGCTTGCATTTGTTTGATTTCCGCGCTGGGTTCCTGTTCAGCCTCAGCAGTTTGTACTGCCTGATGTAGTAGCCTTACCTTGCCATTGGTTTGCACACCCATTTCAGACAGCTCTTTATGAGTGCTACTGGTTTCTGCCGACGCTGTCGCTGTCTGCGTTCCTATGTGCTCAGATTTTTTGCTTGGCGATCCAATAGGCGAGGTTTGCTTGTCCATAAGCTGAGGCGCTGCTGTGGTTGTTCGCCGCACGGCTGGCACAGGTACTTCCGTGTTTATGGCCATATCTTTATGGGTGGCAACGGCACCTGCTTCGATAACGTTTGGTTGTGGCTGTATGGTTGCCTGTCCGAATAGCGCCTCTAGTGTCTGCCAGTGCTCCGACTCCGTGGCTTGACACAAACGCAAATCGGAAAGCTCGCGTTGCAGCGCCACAGTCTTGGCATGCAAACTTTCATAGTTTTGCTCCAACAATTTCACCTGTGTTTCTGCTCTAATAAGCTTAATGAGCTGTTGTGAATCCTCCGCATTAGGGGCATGTATTTCAAGCTCTGACTGCACTACCTGCTTCAACTGCTGCAGTTGTGCTTTAGTAAGCGCTTCGCTCTGTTGTTGCTCCTCAAGACAGAGCATGAATTTGTTGTAAGCAAATACGAAGTTTGTCAGGAAGATTAATGGTGTAAACTTGGCATATTTTTCTTTAAGTTTTAAAAGCGATTTTTGTAAAAACCTAGTAAATATTAAAGAGTACAGTAAGTCTGATATATGGAATAAACAAAAGGGAATTACTTATGCTTGATGTCTTTATTGTGGCGCTCCAACTGGAAGTCTTTTTGTGTTTGACTCATTTTACTTTCTGCCGAACGCAGCTGCGTCTGCAAGGAGTTCACCGTAATCTTCAATTCATTGCGCTCGGCTTCGATGCGGGTTAGCTCCATTTTGGCTGGAAATGAAGCAAGAACATACAACGGTTTTAGGACTTATAGAATAATGCCTTTTATAACTCGCGATCATCATTGGCATTTGCTATATCAAGGATTGTGCTAACTCACCACTGTCTAAATCCCGCTGCATTTTTGCCAACTGCAGCTTCTCTTCCGAACTACTTTGTAAGTCCGCGACCAAATGACGTAAGTTGATATGATTGTCAGTAATATCGTTAAGCAGTTTTTGCTGGGATCGTATCTGAAAACGTACTTACAATTAGTTAAAATATAAATCTTTTAAGCTCTCTCACCTGTCGATTGGCAACTTCCAGCAAACCCTCTAACTGCTTGTTGTTGCGCTGCAGCTCAGACTGTTTCTCTCTCCAAATGGCCAACTCGTTGCGCTGATGCTGGAATTCTTGAGCTGTTACATAATCCAGCTGATAGTTGTCAGCTATAATGCCATAATCAGTGCATAAGTCTGGCACCTTCAGTTTATCTATATGACCTCCCAGCACCTGCTCTACGCACTGTGCTAGCTGCATGTTAAGCAAAGCATTACGATTCTCCAGCTGCTGAAATTCCTCAGCACTATAAAGTCTCACAGTTTGCAATTTCTCTAGCTCAGTTTTCACTCTCTGCAGCTGCATTTGTCGCTCCTCCAGTTGTCTGGCCAACTGAGCCGTATCATTGATATAACGCAGCTCCTGCTGCTTAGTTTCATTGAGCAGACGATCGTAGTCCAGGCGCATAAAGCCATAAGAGTTGTTCTGTTGTTGCAGCTGTAATTCTAGTGACGCCAATTTCTCAATCAACTGCTGATTAAGTCGCTTCAGTTCGTTGCCATCGGCAGACATGTGCAGCTTCAGCTCATCGTAGTGTTTCCTATAGATGGTTAGCTCGCTTATCTGTAGTTGTAGCTCGCGCAGCTGTGCAGAGCTGGGCCGCGGCGGCAAAAGCTCTTCTAGCACGATTTCAGGCAGCTGTAGAGCATCCTCTGTTGAATTTGGTGTGGTTGGACGTGTAGCTGTATTAATGGCAGGCTCATGATCATACTCCCTGGGCATTTCGGATACATCACGCATGCTTTGCACCGAAGATAGTTCGCCGGTTTCGGAGTCACTGGCATTATGCTGCTGTAGCAACTGACGTAGTGCCTCCTCGCGTACTTTCAGAGATTGCAGTTCACTTTGCAGGCGAATGGGTGTAACTTCAGGAGCGGGCAGCACGTCTATGAGACGCTTTAATAGGTCCGAATCAATGGTTATGTGTTCGGAGGACGCTGCACGTAAAAACTGTTTGTAATGCTGCTTAAAATATGATTCCACTTAGCCAACTCACCATCATATTCCCGCAGCTTTTCCAGTATTTCATACATGCCAACGCGTAAAGTCTCATTCTCGGTCAGCACTTCCTCGTATTTGTTTTGTAGCTCAGAGCTTGCAGCACCGTCACCTTGACCTCTACTAGGCACACCACTTCGCGGAGAACTTTCCAGAGGGGCGCTTGAAGGCACTTCACCTAGCTCACTGGGCTGACGCAATTGCTCCGTTTGGGCATTTGGCTGCTCACATTTTTTGGGTACCACCTGCTGCAGTTCCAGCAATTTGCGACTGCATAGACCAAGCATTAGGACACTATTTTGGGTGCGTCACATTTGGTTGCACTTACCGCAGCTCGCTCTTGTCGAGCTTTAGTTGCAGGCGCAGTTCCTCGGATGTACGCAGCTTTAAGCTCAGTCGCTCAATCTGTTTGTCCTTGTTGCGCTCCTTGGTGCGCACATTCTTGGCCAAGACTACCTCATCATCTGGAATTTTAAGCTTTTTGCGCAAAACTGCATTTTCCTGCGCGATCTCATGCATAGAGTTTAGCTCTTGAACATAACGACGTAGCTGCTTGTCGCGTTCTGTAAGCTTCTGCTCCAGCGCAGAACATTTACGTAAAGCTGGCACCAGTCCATCCTCTCCTTTTTTGTAAGCTTCCAAGGCACTTATTGCATGCAGTGCCTGTTTGCATTTGAGCACATTGTCCTGCTCTGCACTTTCGAGCAGTTCGGCAAGTTGTTGGCTGCGTGTGTTGGCAACGCGCAGGCTTTCCTCCATGAGCTTGCAGCAGGCCCTTGGCTGCTTGGGATCTTGGGAGCGCTCACGTTCGGTACACATATCATTCATTACCTTTGTGGAAGAGATCATTTCTTCAGCCATGGTTTTAATTTTTTTTTCAAGCGTTTCAATTTGTTGCTCACGAGCCTCCAGCAGCTGCAAAAAAATCAAAGTTTCTTAGCAACTAGTGCAAGGTTATTTAGATTGTTTTACTAACATGACGATATCTGGTAAGCTCATCTTCCTTGCTGGGACTGTGAGTGCTTTCGCTTTTGGAAGTCAACCACATTGCTGGCGTGCCAGCAGATTTATCAAGCTGCAATCTCAAACGCTGCATTTCCTTATCTTTATGTTCCATTTTCTCCTTCCAGCTAAGGGACGTTGCTTCATACTTTTCTAGAAATTGTCGCATTTCCAGCTCCTGCTTCTCGCGCTCTTCCTCTAAAAATGTTATATTACCTTCCAGTCTTGTGATCTCCAGACTTTGCTCCTGTTCATGCTGTTTTAGAGTTTTACGCTCCCGTTCCACCTGCGTTATATCCTGACTTAGCTGCAAAAGATTTTCCTTGATATGCTGTAGCTCCTGCTCGTGCAACACAATTTGCTTGGACTGCGCAATATTTTGGTTTTGTAAAGTCTGTAAGAAATAAGTTTCCTTAGCTAAAGCACTTGAATTTTTGGTCAAGACCCACCTCATTCTCTCGCAGCAGCCGCTTAATATGCTTGTTTTTGGTGTCTATGTTTTTGAGCAGCTGCTCCTGCTTATCCAGCTCGGAAAGCGGATCCGACGAGTCTTTGTCGCTGGCCTCTGCCTGCTGTGCAGCCTCCTGTAGGCGCTTTTGCAGCTGTATTATCTCCTCCGCCAACTGTTTAAAGTATTATATATAGGTTGGCATAGTTTATCGGCGAACTTACTTACCTCTTTGGTCTTTAATTTATAGCAATCACGCTCCTCTTCCAATTTTTGTAGCATACGCTTTAACTTATCATTCTCATCGTATAATCTACGCTCACCCTTTTGGTTTTCCACGGCACCGCTCTGTTCTCGCTTCTTTTGCAAGTCCTCGACCTGCTCGCCCTTGTACTCCAGCACGGCTAGAGTTAGCTCCAAAGTCTTACGCAACGACCTCTTTGGCAACTCCTCCAAACTTTCTGCCAGTTCCAGCAGCGTTTCATATAGTTCATGCTTTTGACGCGCGCTAAACTCGCGAAACTTGCGCACAGATACAGACTCCGGTATTTCCATACTAACATGCCTAAAGGCTCACCAACAACTAGCTTTAAATCCGTTTGGCTCTGCGGTTCGTTACGTTCTAAAATGAGTTGAGTGAAAATTTTTCGTTTTCCACACTGTATATTGCTCATTTTCCAATTTGTTTACAGTCAAGTTGTCATGACTACCAAAGCCAAAACAGAATCGCTCGCTCGGCTCCTGCTTCAAGGGTTGCGGTGTTCACTGATTCACGTGCTGCACCGGAAATATGCCGCTAACTTGAACCCGGGGTTGCTTTGCCAAGTTTTTAGCCTCTCTGGCTGTTGTTGTTTGTTTTTGTTGGCATTTTGTTTTGATCCCTTCTTCGGCTGCGTACGTATTGGAAAGTTTTTGACAAGATAATTGCAAGTGGCAATGTCCTGCCACGCCTGCTTGGGTGTGAGCCTAAGCTGGGCCATAAACAAAGGCAGTGGTAACCAGGAAAGTGTTAATTGGTAGAGTGTCAGTTAGTAGAGAAATTGAAAATTATTTCAAGTTCCTTTTTGTTTTGGCTTATATACTCTTATGAAGTTTTACGATTTTGGTCAAGAACGCATAGAAGAAACCTTAATTTTTTGTATTATTAGTGAGCATAATAAGAAATTTTTGTTAAATAAAAAGTTTATAACTTTAGCTTTAAAATTAATTTTAAAATTTGATTATATTCATTATTTTATTACTACGGGAACCAAAGATTTAAATCATTGTCCTGCTCGTGTTTAGCAATCAACGATATTCAAATAAAAAAGCAATTTATTGGGGGAAAAAATTGAAATTTACTATTTTTTACGCCTCAAATTTGTAAAAGTCCAAATTGCTTTTTCACGATTTTTAAAATTTTGGTTAAATCCATAAACTTTCTTAAATAAAAAAAAATTTGCGCAATTTGGCATAAACCAAAGACAAAATATGAACGTGGCCTGTTAAAGGTTTGGACATTTTTTCGAAAGAATTATAAAATATTGTAGTTTTTGTGGTCATTGTCTGGAGGAGTAAGGATCCCGTTGCAACCCCACCCCCCTTCAATTCAGATTTCGTTAACATTAATGTCTTAAGACCTTTGGTCTTTTTAAAGAAAAACATTTTATTTCCCTTCCAATTGTCCTTTAATAATAAAATGTATTAAAAAATTACAAAAATAAAGATGTCAAATTTGTTATTAGTTGGCTACAAGCTTGAATTTTTTAAAACGAAATTTATTACTAAAAAAATTTAAAAACTATTATTGTACTGTAATTTATTGAGCTCAGAGAGTACCAAAACTTTCGGTAGCCAAGCACATTTTTTCTTACTGCTGACTTATTTCTGAATGTTTAAAATAAAAATCATAATACAAAAATTATTCATTGATTTTTTTTATCAAATTGGGAACATAACTCTTATTTTTTAATCCAAGAAAAAAAGGGTAAATCATTGATAATTATAAATTTTTATTTAAAATTTCCAAAATAACTTTTATTTTTAAATTTTTATAATAGAAATTAAAAGTAAAAATTTATTTTCCATTTTTATTTGTAATGTGAATTTTTTTTTTAAATGAAGATGTAAATTAAAAACAAAAGTTTTTATAATACAAGTTAAAAGTAAAAATTTATTTTCAATTTTTATTTGTAATGTGAATTTTTATTGTTTTAAATGTAAATTAAAAACAAAAGTTTTGCCCAAATGAAGTTTGTAGAATTGAGTATATAACTGCCGCCTTATGTTTCGAACAAAAGAAAGACCTCCTTGTACGACCCCATAATAATAATCTTTTCAAAACGAAAAAGCTTTGAGTTTCTAATTCAATTCATACAGGGTATTCCGCAATACATAAAGTGTATTTTTTTTGCTTCAATGCTAACCAAACGACATTAGAGCCATAATTCTTGACAGCTCGTTGAGTTACCTTAACAATCCTTAGTAATAGTTACAGCCATGTCAGGTTTAAGTTTTGGACATGTGTAAAATTAATTGAAACTAATGGTAAACGACTTTGGTTGCCATTTTGTGGATTGCCGCTGTGAACAACAACAGTTGTCAGCTACCCAAAATTTTGAAATAATATTTAATGGTCAATTATGCCAAATATCTACCCTTTATTATGAACCAAAACTGATAAATAAATGATTGCCCTGATTTTAAGCACACAGGTCAGGCAAACCCATTTGACGATTTTTGGCATCGAATTGCAGTAACATGAACTCATAGGTTACCAAAGTGGCCATCATCTAAAATTACGAAAGAGTTAGGGCGCTACGTATAGGAATAAATTGAGTTAGGAACCTACGGCAAACAAACTGCGACGCGTCAAGTAGTAGAGACGATGCCCGGAGAGGCCGACGTACTCGGTACTTAGCTGATGCAAAAAACGTTCAGCCTCCTCGGACCAAGCATCACTGGGCACCATATGAACAGTTTTAAAGGGAATCAAGGATGCATCGTGTATTTTGGAGGCGCACAGAAAGACGCTGCTGGTGCGTCCCAGTAGAAACAACAAGGAGTACCAGAAGTATATATAGTTGATGGGATAACGCAGTTTACTGTGGAGAAAAAGAAAAAACATTTTTAAGTTACAATTCACCTCAAAGATGTGATATCTTAATTTTTTTTTAGCTACAATTTAAAGATTTGTGTCATAGTGTTCAAACGAGTGATGATATCGGGAGGAAAAAAATGCTTTAATTTAGTAGTATACAAAAAGCGAACAATGCCTTTCAAAGAAGGCATTAATTTCCAAACCCGCGAGAATCTCGATATTATAAAAATTAGCGCCACATTCGGCATGTTTTCAAATTTTTGCCCTGTCTTAGCTTAATTAAGAAGAACATCCGAAATGTAAACCTGATTTTATTTGATAGAAAGTTTAATTAAATTTAAGATGACGAACGAATTTGAGATAAGAACAACAAATTTCAATAGCGTGTTGCGATACTTTTTTGCACCAAATAGTTTTTTTTTACCAATTGGCCAAATAATTGATCGAAATAGAACTTCAACTAATTCGATTGCTTACACTCAAAAATATTTTTGTTCTAATGAATTTACTTAATACGTTAGCCGTTCCCAAATATTTTCAAAGAAAAATTAGAGTTGCCAGCTATATATTTTAAAAGTTCGATATTATTATTATATGCCTTTTCGCAAAATGAAGCACACTGTATGTGCAACATTTGCCTTTTTTTTTTTCATATTTAGATGTAATGTCAGCTTCCTTTATGTACTCTTGCAAGCTTTGATTTGCGTTTTTTCCATCTCAGTCAGGGCTTTTCCTTGATCCATTTTCATTATTCGATTTATGAGTCGATATGTTAAAAAGAACAATCCAAGTAAATGCATGTCCTTTAAAATCAGAGCTTGCAACTTCTCACAGAGAGAGAAGAATAGTTGCGCAAGGAAAACGTCCAAAAATTCGATTATATTATCATTCTGCTTTCAGTCTAAAAGCAAATGCAAAGTGAGTATTCAGAGTGTTCTATTTTAGCTAGCATATCGTGTGGACCTGTCTAGACCTGTTTCCAACTTAAACTGAGCTTGAAGAAAAAACCGCAGCACTATATGAAAAATTGGACATAGCTTAAGACATTTGAAAATTTAATTACTTACGTAAAAATATTAAGCAACTGATTGCATATAAAGTATATATTACTCAGACAAGAGACCAGTATAATATTTGACAGATCCGTATCAATTAGTTCCATTAATTCGCAGAGTAGTATGTGATCTTGACGAATGTCATACCACAAGGAATCTGACACATGCTGGCAAAGAGAAAAGAAAAAAAAGGCTTTAAAAAGAAAACTTTTAAAAAACTTCCCAACCAGGAAATCAGCAGCTGAGAATCATTAATGCCACGTACGAGTGTTTCTAAATAGCTGTTTTCTTGTTCTGGAAGGCCTTACAAGGTGATTAATATATCTGCAGCTTTATGGCATATGAAGCATTGATCTAAACTTCCCCTATAACCTGACTAACTAACCTAACTTTATTGCCTGTCAGCAGGGCCGTAAAGAGGAAATCCGGCCTCGGGTGGAAAATGTACCGGCCCCTCTATTACACCTTTAGCTTGAATCACGAAAGTATGACTACAAACTAGAAACTCCGGGCCCGGGGGGCATCCCCCTATCCACACCTCCTCTCGTCGGGCCTGCCTGTCAGCAAATCTTAGAAGCCGTCGTCTTACAATCTCGAATGTAAATTAAATCATCCTTCTCTGATGGCCGGATGCCATTGCTAGTTGCGTTTCAATGCACTGCGCTTGAACACTTTTCATGCCATTATCCGTTCTTTTTCGCACTTGCGTAAAATATTATTGTCTTCGTACAAAAGCAATTCCTCCTTTTTGCACTTTGTTGCTTATAATTTTCTCTCTTCTATCATTTCTTATATCTTCTGTCATCTTAACTTGCCTCTTCAAGCATACTTGACCAGCTCTGAATTGCGGTAGTATTGCCCCAAACACGATTTTACAAAAATTTGACTTAACTGGTTATGCCGCGACCAGCTACCAGCACTTTTCAAGGAAATTCCGGACAATCTGTTTATATTCTAAGCTACTAATAAATAACTTACAGCACCCGATAAAGCGGAAACACGTGTACCAAACTGCTGAAACCGCTGAGCTAAGCCCAGGCTGATGAGCATTATGAACAGATCCATAAAGTTCCAGATGACAGTAAATGTCGCACTCAGAAACTGCAATGATATAGCAAGCTCATTTTATTTGCTTGGCTTAAGGTATTAGAAATATTGAACTTACAAATGCCCCAAAGGTAAAGAATATATTGTAAGGCACTACTTGAAAGACATCGCTGAATTCCTTCTTTACATAGTTACCAAAATTCACATGAGTCATATTTGTTTGACAATGCATCATTTGCATATAGTAGCTGTGGTAGCCAGAGGCGTAATACAAACTATGCTCAACTATATAAAATAATGATATATGTAAGTATTTCTTGGTACTTTAACCTAAGTTTTCCAATAACTTACACAAGGCCAAACTACAGAGGCAACAGCCAAAGATTCTCAACTTAAGGCACAAGGAACGTGACGGTGGCTCATATGGCGGAAACAGCATAATTATGTCCACACAGCTCCAAGTTACAATAAGATGTGGCCAACGACGTGCAAAGCTCATGAAATTTAGAAAAACAATCATATTGCTGGTAAAGAAAACCAGACTAACTGTAAGAATTATTAGTATCTTGATTAAATGATGCCCTAGCTAAGTTTTCAAGAGTCTTACCTATATTCTTGGCATTAAGGCCCGCTGCGAAGAGATTCATGGCCACGTTGAGCGTTTTCCAGCCTCCTATGAGTGAAAATAGCGCCGCAAAAAACATACCAGTGGAACGTATTTGAAACTGTACGGCATGCGGATCTCTGCTCCTGACATTGGTTAAGGGCATCATGCCAAACAACTGGGCTACACATAAATCTGTAAAACAATTATGTTTTTATTTATGTTTAGAAAAATGAAAATGTTAATATTAGCCAAAAAGCGGACACAAAAAAAAGTGTTCAAAATAGGATTTGTATGTTGTCAACCAATATGAGAGTATAAAACCAATATGAGAGTGTAAAACAAATCCAAAAAGAATCTTCAATATTAAAAAAAGACTTCAAAGTTTTTAATCAAGCAAAGCCATCAATACCCTGGACGTTAAGGTAAGGCGTACATAAATTTTGTGCAAATGTAAAAGTTATGGGTCTAGTCACGTCCGTTTGTCTGTCTAAACGCTATATCTTTGAGACTATAAGAGGTGGGATAACCCGTAAATTTGTGAAGTTCATCAAGTAAAATATTGCTGCAGCTTGTAATGAAGAGGGTCCTTAATTAATACAATTTTGCTTAATAAAATTCTCTCCACTCCGATCCAAGAGAGCTTTATACAACACGGTGGTGCTATGGCGGCTCGTCCGGGTCGCTTGCGTATTTATACGCTTCAGAACAGGGCCTTATACTTCATCATGAGATGCGAATGGTATGTAAGGAATCCGAACTTGCAGTATGACCTCAGACTGGAGACCGTTGACCTCCAGATCAATAAACACACTCGCCACCTAAAATGAACGACCGGGCTTCCTAATGACAATTCTTTAAAAAGGCTTAGAAAAAGAAGTTTCAAAAACCTGCTACAAAATGCGCCGAACTGAAACATCACAAAAAGAATAAATATAACTAGTTTACAAATTTAGGGGTCATCGAGTGAACCTTCGTATAAAAGTGTTTTTTAGGGTAATTTTGGGTCGAGAAACACGAAAATTGCAACCTTGTTTTTTCTTAAGCACCGTTTTCGAGATGTTTTCGAAAAACATGTTTTTGGGCACTTGTTTCATTTATTTGTTAATATCTCGTCAGCAAAATATTGTATCGACAATTAGATCGAAAGAGAAAAAAAGTGTAATTTTCGAAAATTTTTCAAAATTACAAATTTTCAGTTTGCTTTTCATTAACGAAAAAAAAAAATTTTTAATTATGTTAAGCTTTAAGCTGAAAGAGAATTCTTTTACAAACATTTCGAGTCTAAGATCTTTAAGGGGTAAGAACTGTAAAATTCGCAGAGCACTTTTGAGGTCGACTGATTCTGACAGCTGCTGTGAATACACTAGTTGACGACAGATGGCGCTGAAATTTGGCTTGGTGACGGAAAAAGGATGTATGTATGTACCAACATAAGAAAAAATATTTAATATTTATTTTACGTTTTTTTTGAAATTTCAAATTCCGGGTACTTTTTTTTACAGAAGGTATATTTTTATCCTGGTGCCCTGTTTTCACTGTTGAGTATTAGGCTAACTTTATAAATTAAGTTTGTGTTGTGACTTATAATAGGACTATGCGGGTCACCTTGGCAACATACTTCATCACAAAAGTCTTCCAACTGCGGAAACCGAACACAGGCGTTATTTGGATACTGGAATATGCCTTAACTGAACCTAATTTAAAAACTTACATGGCCTTATAGCACGATGAAAGGTGTCAAGCTGCTCAAAATCCTTGCCACCATTGGTGCATCTTAGACGCCGTTCCAGGCGTTCACACTGCACTTTCCTCTTAACTTTGAGTCGCCGATTAATGTGGGCATCCTTTTTAAAAAATTTACGCGAAGCGTACATGTCTGACCACACTTAAACATCACATCAAACTGTTTACAGTTCCAAAGGGGTTTTTGAGCTTTGTCTCATAATTATTGTTTATTTACACTAGCAACAGTTTAGATTATAACGTATAATTTCCTTGCAGGGTGACCAGTCTAATTTATGAATTTTTGCATGCCTTTGTATAGTTAAATTTTGTATTCCATACTCGCAGTCGCTCAGTTGCAAATTGGCTCTCGCCATGTCCGGGCGTAGTTTAAGATTGCGAAAATTTCTAAGTAAGCAAGCGCATGAATTAAAGCGCAAGCATACGCCAAATGAGCATGTAACCAATTTCCTAACGACGCACAGTGGCACGGAAGCCGAAAAAGCGTTGCAAAAATCATATTTTCTAAACCAATAGACATATTTTAATGAAATAAATTGTAGTTGAAAGAAAAATATTCAGGCTTTAAAATAAGTTCTCATACATGGTGAGACGATGTCAGAAAGCTGCGCAATACGTTGTGGAAGTTGGATTTTGTTGCTTTTGCACTATTTGCCATTGAAAAATATATACATATTTTTTTCATATTTTCTAAACCAATTGAAATAATTTTATGAATTAAATTTTAATTGAAAGAAAAATGTTCAGGCTTTAAAACAAGTACCCATGCATTGTGACACGATATCTGAGTGCTGGGCAATATGCTGTGGAAGTTGAATTTTGTTGCCTGTGCAACATTTGCCATTGAAAAATATGTACCTAAATATTTTTTTTGTTCATTTATAAAGAAATTTTGCTGATAAATTTTTTTGTTCATTATTTTATATTTCAGTCAATAAATTTAATTTAACAATGCTTTTTTATTATAATATATTACATAATTTTTCTTATCAGTAGTTTTTTGTAAAATATTCATCCACGTTTACATTTGAAGGAATATCCAAAAGACTTAACATTTCTTTTGAATAACTACTTGTTAATTCTGTATTGGATCTCACTTGTCTTAGGGATAAAACTAGTGGATCTGAAAAGGCTGCTAACATATTAAAAAGATCCTCGTTTTTCCTTGATCGTGATATTTTACATGTATTCATAGCTCTGAATTTTTTATAATCCATGTTTCTCGATTCCTGGGCTTCTTCTGACATCTCCCCAATGGGTAGGCAATGATATTCAATTATAGTTTGGCCATGTTCCAAAATTTTGTGAAGCGTGGGAGTCAGTTTTTTTCCTGGATATTTTTCGATTAACAGCTCTGCAGTCTTGGTGGCATATTCATTATTTGCTGCCGTTAATGTTTTCCTTGCAGTTCATTATGTTTAAAATAACACCCAATCTTTTGATAATTTCATCATCTACTCCAGTTTTTTCTAATGTCATTTTTTTTTCTGCAAAGAATTTTCGTGATGAGTTTCCATCGTTTGAGTGACCGTATCCATATTTGGGGCGGTCGACTATCAGTCCAAGTTGATTAAAGATATCGTCTTGAATTTTGCTTTTCCTGATATTTTGTTTTTCTTTGTCTGGTGTGTTGTCTTCAAAGGATTCGTTAACTTGCGGAAAAGTGTATGCAAGCTTCAAAATAAACTCCATGCATCTAATTCTGGCATGCAATGGTGAAGTACCAAATTCCAGATTTCCCTCTTTAAATAAGGAATTATCCAAATTTTTGAAATATTCAGGCAAATATATACAAGGTTTAATCCTTAATTCACAAAACGCGTAACAGGTAAAAATGTAGTTATATTAAATGTTTTTTAGTTGGTACCTAACATTATAAAGCGAAAGGTTACATCCCTATCCGTATGTTTTCGGTTCAACTACCTAAAAATACAAAGAACATTTCTTTTAATTATAATTGATCTTGCTTTTTTTAAATGTCACAGGTAGGTTCTTTTTTATTGTCAAGTACCAATATAAGCAAACATCTCTTAATTTAGTGGATGCATCTACTGCGTGTTCTTCTTCTTCTTTTACCTGCGGTAGCATTTTTATACCCTGTACCTATAGGTACAAAGGGTATACTAGATTTGTGCAATGTATGTAACGGCAAGAAGGAGGCGTGGCAGACCCCAAGTCCTTTATACCAAAATGCTTATCATAACCTCGGGTAGCGATTGAGCCATGTCCGTCTGTCCGTCCGTCTGTCCGTCTGTCCGTCCGTCCGTCTGTCCGTCTGTATGAACACCTAGATCTCGGAGACTATAAGAGCTAGAGATACGAAACTTTACCAGCTGGTGCGCATATTTCCTCAGAAGATCAAGTTTGTTGAATCATGTCAATATCTTTCCCCGTTCCCCCGTAGCAGAGTTTCGCGGTTTTTAGCTAAACCGTTTAATATTTTAATCTGAAACTTAACGGAGCGATGCGTTGTAGTTACATGCATCTGCGTGTCAAAAATAATCAAAATCGGACAACTACAACAAAAGTTATAGTCTAAAATGTACAAATTTCACCTCCCCTTGCCTGCGTCAATATTTGACTCTACGTAATAATAGTAACAAATCACCTAGAACCACCAATTTTGGTTAGCTGATTCATGTGCCTCTAATGAACAAATCCACATCCAAATTTGATCAATGCAGCCCCCCACCCCCCGCAATCGATTTACCGTGTTTTCTCCCACACCCCTCAACATATCCCCTTGAAACTTACCCCATATACTTTAAATAACTTCTTTAAAGTAAATTTCGATTTTCATCAAAATCGGTTAAAATTTGCGGAACTTATAGGTATCAATATCTTTTTGCACCAACAAAAAAATGTTCCAATTGGAAATTCTTAGTAAGAATATGCAGGAATAAATATTTTTTTGAGAAAAAAGGTACAGGGTATTCCACTGTCGGGCACCGCCTCGACTGTATTACATTTTTTTGAGTTGGGTTTCTGCACTTCTAGTGGCCTTACAGCCACAGCTGGATTAAGGCGGACACAGAATTTATAGAGAAGGTAAATAAATTCATAACAAACGTATTTATGTTAAAACTAAAAAATATAAAAAAATATAATTTGAATTATTTTCTTCCAAAGTTGAAAAAGTGGTTCAAATATAGTGGTTCAGGTAAACGGTAGTATTGAAAAAACCAGAAAAGATACGAAGTCATTTTTTTCTCTTTTATGTTAAAATTTCATATACCTTTTCATAGAATCGAAGAAAATATGGATTGGTTGCGTAGTTTTTTTACAAAACGATCTTAAACACGCACTTTTATTCAAAAAATTCCGATTTTTTTCAAAGTTGAAAATATACTACACTTTGAGCGGCTGTAGCAACTAAACTATTTATCCGAGTTGAATAAAGTTTTAATTTTCTTGATCCCTGGGAAATTCTAAATAAGATGCATGTATTACTTTTACAAAATGATTTCATCGCAAAATCGATTTTTGCAACGCTTTTGCGGCTGCCGTGCCACTGTGCGACGGAGAGAATGTATGATGTGGTGCCAGTGATTGAAGTTGGTCGGCAAGTTGTGACCACAAAACCAATAAATGCGGATGAGGCTAATTTGGATTTCAGTGTTTTAGGCAACAAAATAGAACCGGACTATGATAATTTGGATCTATTTCATCGCGCTACTTATCCCAGTAAGTTAACAGCATATATGAAGTGTTTTATTTCCAATACGAGTCGATATAGCCATTCTTTCGAAGTACTCCAAAATAACCCTACGGAAGTCATATAATGTTACCCCCATGTCGAAAAACTAACATAAACTTGTTTCCCGTGTCATAATAAGGGAACTAATCGGAGAGTTTGGTTGATATTGCACTAACCAACTCTAAGATTCAGGCGTTCATACGAACAGACGTCGTCGAACTTATCTTCTTCTAGTCACTCTTGTCTTACCCTTGGAAAGGAGGTTCCTATGTTACACATAATTTCGGCTTGTACAACCTTAATATACCCCGTCGCAGAAAGATGTGTTCTGCCTGTTAACAACTATCGCCTTCTTTCCAGTCATGATCGTTGCCCAATTCTTTGCCCTGATGCCTTTAACTGGCGTTTGGCAGACAAATCCACGTCGTGTGCGTTTCGAGTTCATATCACTCCCACTGATTGTAACCGTGACCTTTATGGTCGCCAGTTCTTTGCTAACACTAAGCACCTTGAAGCATTTGGTAAATATTGGCGTTAGTGCCAAGAATTTTGGTAAGTACGCCTTAAAATCTCGAATCCTTAAGTACGTCATATGGTTGACTTACAGTGGGCCTGGTTTTCTTCGGTTGCGTACAATGTGCTTGTATTAATTTTTTAATACTGGCACGTCGCTGGCCAAGACTTATACGTCATTGGACACGCACGGAATTGGTTTTTACACGGCCACCCTATGAGCCGCCCAAGCGTAATCTTGCGCGGCGTGTACGTTTTGCGGCCGTTGTCATTATAGTGTTATCATTGGGTAAGTATAACCATATGGGATTAGGTCTATGAATAAGAATAATCCTTATACTAAACTTTATCTAAGCAGGAGAGCACGCTCTATTTCTATGCTCCGCTGTGTTGACTTATAAACGCCGCGTTGAAATGTGCGCGCGATATCACAATTCCAGTTCGTTTATATCCTTCGACAATTATATAAAGGAAAATTATAATTATGTGTTCCAAATTTTGCCCTACAATACCGTGGTCGCAGCTTTTATTTTGGTAAGCTACTAGTTGCGTTTAGTATTTGCTGCTATAAACTTTTCTAAATCCCAAGATTGTCAACGGCGCCTGCACTTTCATTTGGAACTACATGGATCTTTTTATCATGATGATCAGCAAGGGCTTGGCCTATCGCTTTGAGCAAATTACAGCGCGCATCAACAGTCTGGAAGGTCGTGAGGTACCCGAGTCCACATACATAGAAATAAGGGAACATTATGTCAAAATGTGTGAGCTACTAGAACAGGTCGATGATCGCCTGGCAGGCATTATACTACTATCATGTATGAACAATTTGTACTTTGTGTGCTATCAGCTGCTTAATGTATTCAAGTAAGTATTATTAAATATATTTTTAACAAAGATCGTTAGAAGTGGACAAGAAGAAATATCGTAAAGGAAATATTATTGAGTAAAAACTAGATGATTTGTAACAATTCGAATAAATCGGTCAACTTCTGCAAATTTCGTATAGTAGGTATATTATTATGTATTTAAATTTATAAATTAAACTTTTTGCAAAACCATAGTTGATAAGTAAAATGCCTTATAAAGTGGTCGGTAACCAAAATGTACTAGCTTTTACACATATTTGCAATATTTTATGCAGTAAAGAAATCTAAAAAATTAGACAGCTCTTCCTTAACATTTGTTGAGTTTGGCTAAGAGCGTTTTCAACCATTTAAGTTGCTTAAGACGTGGTTTTGAATATATAAATATTGCTTTTTATTATAGCAAATTACGTTGGCCCATTAACTATGTGTACTTCTGGTACTCGCTGCTCTATTTAATTGGACGAACAGCGTTTGTTTTCTTGACCGCTGCGGCTATAAATGATCAATCCAAGGGTGGTCTGAGCATGTTGCGGCGGGTTTCTGGCAAGTCCTGGTGCATTGAAGTCGAGCGTCTTATATTTCAGATGACAACACAGCAAGTTGCCCTATCCGGCAAGAAATTTTACTATTTAACGCGAAGGCTGCTCTTTGGCGTAAGTGATTTAAAAAAACTGCGTAGACCCCTTTAGCTGCATAATTATTAAGGGAATTTCTTATTTTTTCTAGAACTACTCATACTCTTAAAATATTTCTAACCCATTAAAGCCATAAGAGCTACTCAAGTTGTTTATTTTTTTTTTTTTTTAGATGGCTGGCACAATTGTTACCTATGAGCTGGTGCTATTGCAATTCGATGAACCTAATCGTGTTAAAGGACTAGGGCCCTTGTGCGCCTGAGTTGCCCCCGTTTGCTGGTAGTTTGTCATGGCTGTCAAATGGAATGACAAGTGCATGACAAAAAAAAAAAAAAAAATCGCGTCTCATTTAAATAAGCTTTTAATGTGTACATAAATATTAGCTACTAGTTTGCGAAACCCCCACACAATCCAATTTATGCACGCCCACTTTAATTACCTCGTTGGGATTGTAAACAACTATTAGGACACTTTGTGAGCAGTTTAAGTTTGAACATGTCGCAAGGCGAAACATTTCATCGCGCTATTTCCAAAGGTTAGTGAAATATCTTATAAGCCATATAACATTTTAATAGCTTCTATTCGCCAACTTAGTTTTGTTGATTTCCCAAATATTTGCACTGCTGCCGATAAGCGGCATTACGTCTCCTCATGTGCAGGATCTCAAGTTCAGTTGGCTTAGTCCACGCATTTTCTACTCAACCATCATAATGGTGCTCAATCTTTGCGAGTTTGGCACCGTTTTGAATTATATAAGTCAAGCGACACTCAATTTTCACAACTCGGGTACAGTTTCGCTTTACGTTGTTTGTCTTTTGGAGCATTTTTTCTTTTGGCGATTGGCGATTAAATGGCCCAGTATTATGCGTGTCTGGTATAGTGTGGAGGAGGTGTTTCTGCGCGTGCCATATCGCTTCTATGACGAATATAATATGAAGCTGCGCATCTATGTGGTCTTCGCTTTTACCATGTGCTCTGCATTGGGTAAGTCTGTTTCCGAATACTGAACTCTATCACCTCTATTATTGTGTTTTATTTTTTAATATTAAACTTTCGTAGTGGAGCACTGCCTGCTTTTACTCAACTCATTTCATTTGAGCAACTTGGAGCGTACACAATGTAAGATTAATGTCACCTTTATGGAAAGTATTTATAAATGGGAGCGTTCGCATTTGTATATAGTTTTGCCATATCAGCCTTGGCTGTTGCCTATTTTTGAGGTAAGTTTGGGAACTTGAAAAGTAACCAATAATTCATTTAAGGCTATATAGCTTTCATTTGAAGTAATAATAAAAAAAAAATCTCCTAAAGGTACTTTTGATACCATCTACTATAGTGTCAAGGTTATTGTAGATTTCTGAATTTTTTGTAACAAGAAGAAGAAGTTGTAACAGACAAAATATTCTATTACACAGGCCCACAAAAACCCACAAGGATTCTGAGATAAATTCCGAGAACACCAAAAACTTGTTTTTCGACTTATGGTTTATATGTATTTGTGGTCGCTGAATCTGAACTCGAGGCCCAAAAGCCTAAGTTCTGAGATAACTATAAAAATTCCTCGTTTCAGAACCCTGACGTGCTGGGGTTTTTTGGTCACGTAAACGGATTCGGTGATTTCGGTGACTATAGAATGATTTGTGGGGCTTTCACAATTTTGACTATAACTACCGAAGTACCCAAAAATTTAAAAATCAACTTAAATTTTTGAAGTGGTTGTGTTACATGGAAGGGCTGTGTAAGGATTTAAACTTCTACAGTTGCTGGGAATCGCGGGGTGGTGTACTCAAAATGTATATATTATAGCCCGGCCGGACGAGGGGAGGAGGGAGGGAAAGGTGGACTCCCCCAACCCCGGAGTTTTCTCAGGGGCCCGGTGTAATTACTGTCGTACTTACAGAACAAAATGATTCAAGCTAAAGGTGTAATAGAGGGCCCGATATATTTTCCCCCCCGGCCCGGATTTTCCCTCTACAGCCCTGGTTATAGACTTCATGACTTTACATACCAATTTTGATGACTGTAGCTTCTTTAAAAACATATTTACCTACAGGCTGTTTTTGGTGGGCTTCTTTACTTTTACCTTTACTCGCGAAGATCCAAAAGTTTAAATAAAACTTATAGATGTAAGTAAAACCTTGCGCGAGTATCAATACTGTTAGTAAAAATAATGCGGGAGTAAAACCCGAAATTTTTTTTGGACTCAGAATAGCACATGTTTGTTAAGAACTAGACCATAAGCCGCACCTAGTAGTAAACTTTCGTGCTCCTAGCTCTTTTATTCTGGACAAATAGACAGCTTAGGTTACTCTGCCACTTATGATCTCCTGCAATGATATTTGCAAGATAAACCTTTGGTTATGAGTAATTTGGTAATTGCTCGTTTGAACTTGATTCAGCTGCCATCTTGCACTAGGTTGACCCACCCAAATTAAAGTGCTAACTCCCCAACATCTAACATCTCTATAACATCTAAAGAAAACCATATTTTTGATTTTAGTGGATTAATCTGACCATTGCCTATCCGCGTTCCTTTACCGATTGCTTTATCATGTGCATTGGCACGGGCCTGGCCTTACGTTTTCACCAGCTACATAAGCGTATTGTAGCTGTTCATACCAAATCCATGCCGGTTTTATTCTGGACGGAAGTGCGGCAACATTATTTGACACTAAAGCGACTGGTGCGCATTTTAAATAATATCATTGCGCCTCTGGTGCTCTTGGCTTTTGGAAATAATTTATCCTTCATATGTTTTCAACTCTTTAATAGCTTTAAGTAAGTCAAGCCATACAAGAACTTATTACTTTACATGGTATTACCTAAAAAAATTTATTTTTCTTTCAATTCAGAAATATTGGCGTGGATTTTATAGTTGTTTTGGCTTTTTGGTATTCCTTGGCCTTTGCTGTGTTGCGCACCATGATGACCATATTAATTGCGTCATCTGTAAATGAATTTGACCGTAAGATTAGCAGTGCGCTGCGGGATGTGCCATCCCGATCATGGTCCATAGAGGTAAACCGACGTATCTTATATCTTAAATGTTTACTTACTAATAAATATCTTTTACAGCTTCAGCGTTTTAGTGAGCAGCTGGGCAATGATATGACAGCTCTTTCTGGAAATGGATTCTTCTTTTTAACGCGCCAAGTTATACTGGGCGTAAGTGGTCACTTCTTTAAGACAATTTAATTCTAAAAATGTTTATAATTTTAGATGGGCACTACAATTATCACCTATGAACTAATGATATCCGATGTTATTAATCAAAATTCCATAAGACAAAAAACGAATTATTGCAGAGAATTCTAAAATATGCGTCCGCTAAATTATTATTTTATTATTATATGTATACTATAGTGTATGAGATTGTTATCTACAAATACAAAGCGAAATGCACGTCACATATTCTACTATGTACTTGATAGCCTGTCAGGTGTCCTACACTTACATATAAAGATTGCAATCTCAGCAATGGGTGAACAGCTTGGATACATGTCATTTACTTTTGAACTGTTCAGGTACAATGAGCAAATCGGTGAAGAACATTAACACGCTTCAGCATGCCATAGGACCTTGTAAGTACATACTATAATGTGTATACTGTGATTTATGTTAGTATATAAGGAGTAAGATAAGGGTTTGGAATAATATTTTTACATGTTTTTAATGCCACTCAAAAGTAAGTTCACTCGCGTATTTTTTGGCTTTATGAACCGAAAAGCCTCTTGCATTCAATGAGTTTAAGTGGACAAGGATATTTTAGAGTTGTGTAGAATATCCAATTGAAATCCTTGCTTTAAACTATCTTTTAACTCCTTGTTTCATTATATGTACACTTCCTTTGTCCAACCCCCATAGTTACCTAAAGTATGCAGTCACCGTGACGTGACTAGAGGAGTCGATATAGAAATATCCGTCCGTATATGCATACGTCTAGATCTCAGCGATGGTAAGAGTTCAACCAAACTTGTGAATTAGATCCCTTATATTGTCACGTGAATTATGTTATAATATTTAGGTCCCATAAGTGTATCGCAGAGATCCTTGAACCTCGTTCTAAATCAAATAATCTATTTTCATACAATTTTTATAGTTTTGCTTTTGGCACAGTTTTTTGGAGTAATGCCCGTTTCGGGTGTATGGCCTAATAACGATGTAGAGAAAGTTAAATTCCATTGGATTTCCTTGCGTCATCTTGTGGGTCTTACCCTTCTATCTTTTTGCATATTCGATTGTGTAGTTGCAGCCAAGGTAGTGCTCAACAATGGGCTCAAGATCTATACCATAGGTAAGCAAGAATTGCTTTATTTGTAAAATTTATGTTAATAATAATTTTTGGCACTACTTACTATAAGGACCGCTTAGCTTTAGTGCTATATGCATTGCCTGCTTTGGAGTTTTTCTGCTGCTATCCCACAATTGGTCGCTGGTCGTCAAGGAAACCGCACGCTGTGAGCTGGTTTTTCAAAAGAAATGCTATGCCAGCAAGTTGGGCAATCAGTTTACTCGACGTATACGCCAGTGGGGCATTGTACTGCTCCTGGGCGCTGCGCTGGAACACTGCTCCTATATGGGCAGTGCGGTGTATAATAATTATCGACAGATAAATGAGTGCAAGCTAAATGTGGACTTTTGGCAGAACTTTTTTATGCGCGAACGACAAGAATTATTTGTGGTGTTTAAATTCAGTAACTGGCTAATCATATTTATAGAGTGGACCACTGTTTCCATGACTTTTGTTTGGAACTTTTTGGATATATTCCTAACTTTGGTTTGTCGTTCTCTGGAGATACGTTTTAAGCAGCTGCACTGGCTCATTAAACAACATGCTATGGAACACATGCCCAATGAGTTCTGGCTTCAAGTGCGTTTGGATTTACTGGATCTGAGTGACTTGCTCAAGTTTTATGATAAACAGCTTTCAAGCTTGTTTTTATTGTCTTGCTCGCATAATATGTACTTTCTCGTTGTACAGATCTATCACAGTTTTCAGTAAGTATGAGTCGAGGGAGACTACTTCTAACTATTTAAAACTATTAAGATATACTATATATTTTTTACAAGAATTACAGGCAGCTTTATGGATGAGCTCTACTTTTGGTTTTCACTCTTGTACGTGATGGCTCGCGTTTTAAGCATGATGTTTGCCGCTTCCTCCATACCTCACGCAACCAACAAGATCGCACATACGCTCTATGAAATACCTACGGATGACTGGTGTCTGGAGCTGAAGCGCATAAATGAGATTATTACAGCAGATGCTTTCGCGCTTAGTGGCAAGGGCTATTTCTTCATAACGCGTCGACTTATCTTTGCAGTACGTTCATAAATAAACACAGCCTTATGTGCTTTAAAATTCTCAACACTTTCAGATGGTGGGCACCATGATGGTCTACGAGCTGGTTCTCATCAATCAAATGGAAGGCGTTGAGGTGGAAAAAAATTTTTGCAGTGGTGGCTCCTCCAAGAGCCCATTTTCCTAAACATTTGCATATTTAATAAGTTGTCAACTGTTGGGCGTAGTCCACAATTTGCACGCAGATTAAAAAAGATAAACATTAAAATGGCGCTAAATAACAAGCGCAAAAGTTTTCAACGCCTTGCGTTTACTTTAAACAAGTTGCAATTACAGCTGTTGGGTACAGTTGAGTCCCGGACATGGCCAAAACAATAAGTAGACCCATTAGGGAACGGAAAAGTGTAACACGCGTTAATTTGTGGAGATCGCCACGCGTTGGCAGCGAGTAAGTGTGCGAGTAAAGAGCTTGAAGGGTCCAAGGTGCACGTAATGTTAAAATCATCATCTTTTATAGCATAAGCGTTTTTAATAACAGAGCTCTAAAGCAGAAACAAAGAGCATTTTGGCCAAGATGTAAGATATGAAAAGCTACCTTGAAGTATATATTCCAAAAATATTTCAAACGATTATAATGCAGTGGCAATAGTTTTGCGTGCTCTAAATTTAGTAGGATCCAAAAAATTCTTAAAATATGGCTATTACAGTGTTAGCTTTGCTTGGATGAACATTTACAGGCTTCTTCTAAGCATAGTGGCCTTTTGAGACTCTGGTTCTCTTGAATTAAGTTGCATTCCTTCTAAGTTCTAACACATACTTACTGAATGTGACGCTTTAGCCAGAAGAAAATAAATGCCGATGAGTGATGTCAATCGATTAGAACCAAGCCAAATAATTATCTTTGAGGAAATCTAGTCTAATTGTGTTGGTCGATTGATGATCTTCAGAATCATAAAAGCTACAGACACTAAGTTTTACAAAAATATAGGTACAATATACAATGTATGTCGAGTTTTTCGTTTCATGATGATGCTAGTCCCGTAACCCCGAATAAGAATTTCGCGGCTTTAAAAATTTGACAAAAAAGGACAATATGCTGTATATGGATCAGCTTCAAAGATATACACAAGTAGGTCTGTAATATTATTTAAGCTAGAGACATGGTATGTAAGCCTAAGATACACTCATCCCCCTACCACCGACAACTTTTCATAAATATCCCTTAACGCACCAATACTGAACTTCGCGAAAATAATAACTCTTATGGAGTATACCCTCTGTACAATATGTTACTGCCCCAGGGGCCAAACTTTTTTTGCATAATTTTCGATAATGGGGTAAATTTATTGCACGCAAAACTATCACAATTAAACCAGTCGCGGAGGTAGTTGGGTGGGGGGAGTCAAGGGGCTTGACGCCCATGGTTTAATTTTTCGTATGTGGAAAGCAATTCGACCCCCGCCCACCAACCAAAAAAGCTATCTACGCCACGGGTGCTAACTAATCCTTAATGCAAACTAGGCGGCAAAAGACGACCTCTCAAAAATTTTTTAAAAATTTTGCTTCCATAGTCAAGATGTTTCTGCACAGTGCCGGCAATGGAAATGTTAAACATGTTGGCTCTTTTCAGGAGGTCATGAAACCCGGTATGACCAAACTTAACAAAATATTTTTTATATAACTAAATCAATCTTCTTTTCTTATTATAGTTTTAATGATTGCGCAAATATTTGCTTTGATGCCTGTGCGAGGCATTGGATCTCCATTTGCAGATGATTTGGTCTTCACTTGGCTAAGTCTTCGCACCTGCTATGCTTTTCTTGTCTTACTAGCATTTGGCACAACCTGTGGTTTTGTATTGGCTTTTGCAACCCACACACCTTTAAATTTCGACAGCGTGGAAACCGTGATCTTTTACATTTCCATATTTCTTATAGCAACAACATTCTTTCAACTAGCACGCAAATGGCCAGCTATTGCCTTGGAGTGGCAAACCGTGGAATCCAAATTGCCGGACCTAGGTACGGATCGCGTACGTCGAAGTTTGACAAGACAAGTAAACATGATAGTACTTGTGGCCGTTATATGCTCAATAGGTAAATCAATAAATATAATAAAATAGGGATTTTTTCCAGTTGGCTTTCCTCTTTTTTGCAGTGGAACATTTGCTGAACATATGGTCAATCTCGCATTATGTTGTGAAGTGTCCTGTGTTTCAGAATAGACCACTCGACAGCTATTTGCATAGCAACTTTAATGCAGTTTTTTATTTCGTGAACTACAACACTATTCTGGGTGTAGTTGGCAAGCTGATCAATCTGTTGTCCACGTTTGCTTGGAGTTTTAACGATATATTTGTGATGACCATAAGTGCGGCTTTGGCGGCACGTTTTCGGCAGCTGAATGACTATATGGAGCGTGAGGCCAGACTTGTAAGTTCCTACCACTTGTTAATTGGCAGTAATTTTATGGATCACTCAATTTCAGCCTACCACCGTCGAGTTGTGGATACGTTGTCGCATAAATTTTAGAAACCTCTGCAAATTATGCGACACCTTGGATGATGCTATATCATCCATAACAATGCTCTGCTTTTCCAATAATTTGTATTTCATATGTGGCAAGATTTTAAAGAGCATGCAGTAAGTTGTAAAGCTATATAATTAATCTTTATTAATAAATTAAATTCTAGAAAGAAGCCATCTATAGCGCACACCATGTACTTCTGGTTCTCACTAAGTTACTTATTAGGACGCACCTTTATACTTTCTTTGTACTGTGCCAGTATTAATGATGAGTCAAAACGTCCACTCTGCATATTTCGCAGTGTTCCACGGGAGTATTGGTGTACAGAGGTATGTACTTATGTACATAGAACGAAGACATATAGTAAATGCATGCTTTTAAAGTTGAAGCGCTTTTCTGATGAAGTCAATCTGGATTCCGTAGCGCTAACCGGCATGAAATTCTTTCGCATTACACGCAGCTTAGTCATATCGGTATTTCCAGCTATGTTCAACCTAAAATTTTATAACTAATATATCTACTAATTTTAAAAATATTTTCAGGTGGCTGGCACTATCGTGACCTATGAACTGATTCTGATGCAGCTTAACAAAACGGACAAAGTTAATGACTGCTTTGAATAGTTACTCATTTTATAAATAGTCGTGTACTTGTAAACTTATGGCCTTTAATTATATATAAGTGCAAAACAACAGGTGTTTTTAATGTCCTTGGCGCTGCAGGATTTGCTGTCAGTTGCAGTTTGCGTGCACTAGTACGCGGAAGTATTCACAATATGAAACTTTTGCCAAAATGGGAAATAAAATTTCGACGTTTTAGAAAAATGTCCAAATCGCGACTTATGAGAAAATTGGATATGATACATGAGAGGTTGGCTCATACGATATTTTTGTAGTATCCTATGTGTTCGTTACAAATATTAAATCATTTAACAGTGATCGTAAACAAGCCTTCAAACAGAGCTGTGAGGATTACATAAGCCAGTTGGAAGCGGAATATGACGCCAGGAGTCAAATACCAAGTATAAAACGCAAACATAAGTATTTCTTAAGTTACACAGGGTTTTCTTTATCTAATTTGAAAGTTATGTTCGAAAATGGCGTACGTTAAGGTCGTGCGGTGATGATTTTGAAATACCCTGTACCATCTCATTTTTATCAAATGCGGTATATTGCTTAAAAACTCCAAACAAATTTTTCTTGCCAAATTTGTGTACGATATCTAACCGATCGGCCCATGGGGGCTAGTTCAACCGATTTTTATGAAATTCGGTAGAGTGATTGGGAACTTTAAAAACATACCAAAATCAAATTTTGTTACTATTATCTTTATAAACTAACGAATTTTGCACCAAAAACGTTTTTGTTTTTTGACAAATCGATCCTTTTGGGGCTATACGATATAGCCAAAGATTTTGATAAACAATGGAAAAGTGCTTGAGAACTCCAAAAAAAATCATATTGCTAGATTCGGTTTTATATATCATATAGTTCACCGATTTTAATACAATTTGGTAGAGTGATTGAGAACTCAATAAAACTTGCCGACTTCGGGTACAATATCTTTATAAACAAAAACGGAACACAAACGCATTTTGCACAAAAAAAAATTTTTTTTTTTAGTCAACCGATAATAACATTTGGTACAGTGCATGGAAGCTCTAAAGAGCTTCCGGACGCTAAATTTTCGATATCTTCATAAAAACGAATAATGCACCTAAACTTTCGGTTTTTTTTCCCCTATGGAAGGGAGCTATATTATATTTATTACAATAAGGGATCTTATCTTAAAGTTTGGTTGAACTACCTCATAAGGACGGCGGGACAGACATAAGTTCATCAACCTCTCTGGTTACCCTAATCATACTTTAGCTCACTTTGGGGGTCTTGTTCAAATTGTTACCTTCGTCAATAAAAAAAGCGACAAAAATTCGAATGAATGATTATTTTTCATTTTTTGTTCCTGTCGATTTATAAAAGCTTATATGTATTAACATTTGGTGAACCTAGGTCAAGGACTTTATAGATTTTTATAAATGTCCAAATGTGTAATCCAAATAAGGTTGACATTTTGTCGAAAATATCATAGTAACATTCGTGGTCCATACCGCCTATAACTGTGATGGATATGGTTCGTTTATTTATTTGTTTGATGTGATTGTACGGGGTATCTTCAAACTTTATTACACAACAATTAATTATTATAATAAAAAAGATTTTTCAGTTAATTATTTGAATTGCTTCTGCTAATGTCATATTTGCATCTATCTTATTATCACTTTTTATTTATTTTTTATTTTTCTATACTGTTGGACAACTACAAAAATTTGTATGAGCTTAAATAATCTGATTAAATAAACTCCAAACCAAGAATACTTTTGAAGATTTACTTTTCACACCCTTTACCAAACGTAAAGCAGACCCCATAATGAACATAAACTGCACAAAAATCAATCATCGAGTGAGTATTCACAAAGATTGGTATGTAGATTCAAATATAAAAGTTGATTTTATTTTGTGAGGCTACCACCCCTCAGTCCACCGGAAAAGTTTTTTAAGTCAAAACTCGCCACACTTGCCTTTCTTCATTTATTTCCCATCCGATGAGGTGGCCTTTGACTTGTAGACCCTTTAAAAACTTCGTTGGTACAGGGTATTTAAGAGTCGGGCAGCATGACTTTAGCACTCTCAAAATCTTGAACATTTTTGATTCGGTATTGCGCCATTGTTTGGTGTTGGTGCTAATATTATTTACTTCTTTCTGTACTAGGCTCTACTACCAACACATAGCTTATAAGAACTCACACAAAGCTTGCACCAACACATAGTTTATAAGAATTTGCACAAAGCTTCTAAGTACACACAAGCACACGCTCAGACAAAAAAGATCAAGGAGTCAGTCGATGATTGCTCGTGGCCTGAAGCAGTGTTTTGCGTGTGTGTAAGACAGCAAACAGTTAAAAACTAACAAAAAGACTTGCCTCCTAAGATTGTAAAACAATAAACAGTTAAAACCCAACAAATATACTCGCCTCCTAAATTTCAGACTTTTTTTAATGTACAGTATTTTATATAATTCTCCACAGATGTGCTACCAAAAAGCACACGCGAGAGATTCCTCAATAATGGCAGTTTCCATGAGGCCGTGGGAAAAGTTCTGCTCATTGCGGAATTCTTCGCCATGATGCCAGTTAAAGGTGTTACAGCAGCACATCCAAGAGACTTATCATTTTCCTGGCGCAATTGGCGCACCTGCTATTGTTTGCTCTTTATAATCTCAACACTTACGAGCTTGGGCTTCACCGTAAACAAGGTGCTCAATGGGCATATTACGTTTAATAGTATTGAGCCCATTATATTTCGTTGCTGCATTTTGTTAGTTTGTGTAAGCGCCTTAAGCTTGGCACAGAAATGGCCCACTTTAATAATGTATTGGCATGAGATTGAAGATGACTTGCCGCCGTACCAGACGCAGGCAGAGAAATGCCGCATGGCGCACAGCATACGCATGGTAATGTTTGTGGGAATGATGTTGTCTATGGGTAAGTATTTAATTTTGGTTAAGATAGCATATTATAAATATTTGGCATTCGATCGAAACTTACAGAAGTAAAAAGCATGAACAATCTACAGGGTGGGATCAAAAAAAGTAGGACTAAATTTAAATTGTTTTTATTGAAATATTCGGTACAAATCCTGATTAGAACATCATTAGCTTCTTGGACCTATTCTACGGAGCTGTTGGGCAGCCCTGTGCCTGCCCAGAAACTCTCTCAACAGAAACGCTCGAACTTGGCGCACACCCTTTGCATAGCCAAATCTATCTTACAAATTCGTTAACTAATCGATTATCAGATAGATGTTTGTGTAGAGCCCAAGAGCTCCTTTCCCTTGGACACGTATTGATCAATTCTTGAAGGGTCCTCGCCTCCCAGAACAGCGTATGTCTCTCGAACACTGTTGAAAGGCAAATTGCAGCAACTTCGTAAGCGTCCTTAACCATTCCAAGGCACTCCGTACGTTTAATGGTGTAGCAGTGCTTGAGATTTTTCTCCATCTTGGATCACGTCGACACATCTTAGCAGAATTTCACTAAAATCGACGTGCTTTTCACTGTTAGCAAGCGACTAGGGCTCCCCAATACGACGCCCAGGTGGTCCGACTGCATCGTCCGCGCTGTTGAAATTCAGTTCTACTAATTTTGATCCTGACCTGTTTAATTAAAGAATCATTCATAAAGTAAATATCTTTTATTTGATTTACAGCTGAGCATTTGCTGAGCTTAATCTCAGCGATTAACTATGCCAACTATTGCCATAGGACCGATGATCCAATAAAAAATTTTTTTCTGGTGGCTTGTGATGAAATATTCAACGTACTTGCTTATTCCCCAGCGCTGGCCATATTGGGAAAATTGCAAAATATATACTCAACTTTTATATGGAACTATATGGATATATTTGTAATGGTTATAAGCATAGGATTGGCAGCCAAGTTTAGACAGCTTAACGATAATCTGGAAATGTTCAAAGGCATGGTGAGCTAATTGGTACAAAATTGTTTCTAATGAAGTCTTTTACACTACGCAATTTCCATGTTTTCAGCACATGCCACCGACATTTTGGTCAGAGCGTCGCATACAGTATCGTAATCTTTGCATGTTGTGTGATAAGATGGATAATGCCATATCGCTAATTACAATGGTTTCCTTCTCCAATAATTTGTACTTCATATGCGTGCAACTGTTGCGTAGCCTAAAGTAGGTTGGTTGATCATTATCTAACTGTAAGACATCTTTAATTTTAAATTTTTTCTAGCAAAATGCCTTCAGTAGCTCATGCCATCTATTTCTACTTTTCTCTGGTATTTCTCATTTGTCGCACCTTGGCCGTATCTTTATATTCGGCCAGCGTGCATGATGAGTCGCGTCGTTCCTTGCGTTATTTGCGTTGTGTGCCGAAGGATTCCTGGTGTCCAGAAGCAAAACGCTTTGCTGAGGAAATAAGCAGCGGTTTGGTTGCCCTGAGTGGCATGAAGTTCTTTCATTTAACGCGCAGACTTGTGTTGAGTGTGGGTAAAACTGTTTTTCTATTGGTAAATTGAATAATTTAAAGTTACATTTATTGTAGGTTGCTGGTACTATTGTCACATATGAGCTGGTGTTGATACAATTTCATGAAGAAACGGATTTATGGGACTGCCAGCAGCATATTTACAGCTGAAGCCACAGTTCACCATATTTCAATAATTTTCTCTTTGAACAATTTTACATGATTTTCCATAACATGCCTACGTGCACTGACTTACTCAAAAAGAAATGTTCCTGCAAAAATACTAAAGGAAATTTTAGTGGATTTAATATCTCTACTGAGGTTATGAAGCGACTATTTCAAGGTTACACCGTCACCGGTGCGAAAACTATAGCGGGTTTCATTGGCGTCAAGGCGTACGTTTAACGTCGTGATCTGATTGCAAAGGTGATCATTTCTGTGGCGTTTACGACAGGACCAGTACAACACCAAGTACAGGAAGAATTCAAGAAGTAAAATATTGACTCCTACCAACTCTTTGTTTTATATACGCGGTCTTATCTGAGCAAAAAGTTGCTGCGACTTTGGGGAACAAAATTATGCAACATGGACATCAAGCGAAAGCTTAAATATAAATAAGCTTAAGTATGCAACCTCTTAAGGTTCACCACGCCTCTCACAATGAGTTCAATAAAAGTAAACAATCTTTGCAGTCGCAATAATTCATTTTTTAAATTATTTCGCACGTTTATTTTTAAGCAAAATGGAAACCAACATAATATCGCCTGATAATATCAATTGGTTAACTACTATGTCATGTTGTGATAAATTAATGTCTATATAACATCTATAAATATATAGTGTGTGTGTGAGAGTGTTTCCACATCGAATATCAAATGTTTCATCAATGGTCACTTACATACTAAATTCTACGTGGATAAAGAATTTACACATATTTAAATGACTGCTGCTGGCATGGGGTCATATCAGTTAATATTATGTGATTGTGTAAAAGTGTATATGTATATTAGTTATGCTTTTGATAGAGAACGATTTTTTAAATGTAGTAATTTTACATACAATATACAAAAGCTGTACCCACAAAAATTCAGCTAAACATTTCAATTACTTAATTTATAATAAGATTTCAATTTCTTTAAACATTTCGCTACTACAAAAAATACTCGCAAGTCGTGAAAGACTGCAGTGTATGCCAGATAAGGTAACATGTACGGAAGTTTTGGTGGTTTCTTGTTGCGTATTTGTGTTTCCTTACAAAATCAGGCTAGAAACTTAGGTGTGTCTATAATATGTTTGTGTTAACATGTACATGATTAAGTTTAAGGCTTGATTTATTTATAGAATGCTCCTTTTAGCCGAATCGTTAGCTATGTGATAACTACACTTATAAAATATCTATTTTATTCTATAAGTATATTTACTAGTTGCTATAAATGAGAGCTAGTATTAAGTACAAAAACCATTTCGATGTTTGCTGATTTCATTTAGTTTTTGTGCACTTCTCGAATATTGCTTGGGTTGAGCGAAAAAGAAACAAAGGCAAAAATATCACACAAGTTGAGATCTTAAATTAAAAAGAGAACACTAAATATAGATTTAGTTGAAATAAATATATAAATATAAATAAGAGTAGTACAAAACGTAGGAATGTTAAAAAAATAAATCATGCGAGTATATGAATTGTTTCTATGCAAAATTCGCTAAATTTGAAGAGCCTTGTTTAGAGATTCTCAAAGCTTTTTAATGCCGCTTGGCATCATACTGTTTAACTTTCTCGGGTATTGCTGCCTTTTCGACGGCAACATGCGAACCGAGTTCCTCCAACGATTTGACGTAGATTAGTTTGCGCCAAAACTTTGTGCTGCCAACAGTTAAAAATATTAGTATAAAATTATAAGAGTAGTAATTTCAGTTTCGCTTGCTTACCTGACAAAAGGGCGAGCCATCCATACCAAAGATTTTATCCAAAATGTTGGATGCACCAAATACATGTGCTTCAGACTCTTGCGCAAGCGACGATCCAGTAGTTGGTAGCAACTAAAAAACATAAGGCATGATATATATTTATTTGGAAACAAGTTTTCTTCTACTTACCGCTTTAGCCAAGGAAATGATGGAACATTGCGCCTGTTTGAGCCACCATGCAAGTAGATCAGCACGTAATCATCAGTTACTAACTGCTCAAGAGTCTTAACCACATACAGAAACAGATTGTCCATTACATAGCTATAGTCGGCACGTGATCTATCTGGCAAATGACAGGCGCAAAATATTACAATAGCATTCTGTCCACCAGCCTTTAGATAACCACCGTGGGAAAGTACTCGCTTATAAGGTTCTATGACACGCATATCTATTTCACGTGTGCGTCCATCGGGCAGGGTTATCTTTTGCCAATTACGCGAATCACGACGTTCCTCGGCAGCCGTGTACTGTGGTAGTGCAGCCGTTGCAGCATGTGGTGTTGGTGTTGTGGTCATGCCGAAGTCATCCAAGTCGTCGTCATTGTCAGGCAATAGTTCTGGGCCTTCGCAGTCGTCATCATCGTCCTCTCCATCTAAGCCATCAATAAGCGAGCTTGAAGGACTTAATGAAGCCAAGTTGTGTTCAATGTCCTCGTCATCATCGAAGCTATGATTGGAAATGGAATCCAGGCTTGAAATGTCCTCGCAGCCAGGCAGGCCAGGTCCAGGTGCAAAACGCTTTGATTTTCGCGTGGATTTGTTCGTTTGGTTGGGCAGCAATGAGACAGATTGGAAATTGGACTCGACTGCAGCTTGATATTGGGAGACATCGGCATCAGACTCACTGCTAAGCAAGTCCGGACTATTAGCGCGCAACAGGCTTAGTTTAGCGTCCTGTGGTTTGCTGCGCTGGTGTTGATGTTGCTGATTTAAACTATTTCGAACCAGAATATCTTCTATTGGTAGTAAGGATTGTTGTAGTTGTTGTTGCTGATGTTCGGTGCGTGGCACAACGTCTGGAAAATTGTTGCACTTGCTTTGAAAGTGCTCTGAATCAGAATCGGTGTTTGTGGGTGACATAAGCGGATGGCTGTTAGCCAGCGTGCGCTCAATAATTTGTCGTTGTGGCATTGTGTCCAGTGGTAATAATTCTGGTCGTATTAATCTATTGTCCAAAGCAGCGGTCGTGGCCGCCTTTCCGATACGGTCCAGCTCAACAATGTCCTGCACCTGTTCGTTATGATTAAGTGTTGGCGCTGCATAGCCTTTGTTTGGTGATGTAGCGCGTTCATCGGCCAAGGGCGATATACCCGTAGAATCTGTGGGCGTCTCGGATATATCCATTTTGCTCTCCGATTGTGGAGACTCCTCGTAGTGCAGACTACAATTACGGAAGTCTTCATCGATTAGTCATCAAGGTAATACATTTGCACATTGAAATTAAAAGAGTGCCTACCTCATTATTTCTGGCTTTTGCTAGTTTCGCTGTGCAGTGCTTTAACAATTTGCAAATGCTGTTAACCCACACATTTTGTGAATTTAAACTTTTACATTTGTGCCTTATATGAATGTACATACAGACATACTTTTATGTTGTTTGTAGCCAAACTGAAGTGCCTAGATACTTTGTATTTTGCGTGCTACACACAGCCTTGCAATAAAAAAAATTGCATCAAGCTGCAGTACTGCTCATATCTGGACTTCGTGAAATTTTTCAAGGATTTGTCAGTCCTTTGCTCAACAATTCTGTGGAATTTTACAAAAAAATGAAAAAAAACATTGTCCAAAATGATTTACCATCGATATGTGCAATTGCAATTGCAACTATCGATATAACACCAAAAGTCTGGCAACCCCATATTCCATATCAAACGATACCAAGCAATCGATTTATCGCAGCATTTCTCAAGAACTTGCGCATCGCAAAATATTATTTTGTGAAGTTTTTGTTTTTATTTTTTTTTAAAACCATCCTCAAAATAAACGATGGACATCGCAAAGTTGGACACTTCGCCTGCCCCTACCACACCTATAACAAATACTACAGACAACACAGCAACAAGCACAGCAAATACTGCATCCGTCACGACTGCGGACGTAGTAGGCGTTGCTACTGTGACAACTCCAGTAACTGCTGCACCAACAACAAGAACACCCTTTAGAGGAACGACCAGTCACAGTTTAAAGAATTTACCCATTGAACTGCAAAATGACCAAAAACGTAGAAGGTATGCGCATAAAATGAGTTCTTGTTACGATTTAAAAAAATTAAAATTGCTTCTTTATATCTAGTTCGTCACGCTCTATTAAACGCAAACGTTTTGACGACGAGATTGTTGAGTATAGCCTAACCATACCGCAATCTCGTGGTGGAACTGATCCTAGCCGTGCTAACAGACCCCGTACTACTTCACAAAACTACGGTGCTGTATTAGCACCAACGCTACCCACACACTTACAGCCGCACATCTCTTTGGCCGTAGCTCCGCCTGAAATACCCCAAACACCCGGCTCAGTTGAGACGCTGCCTGGTACACCTACCTCAGTTGCTTCTCTGAGCGCAACACCTGTTACGCCAATTGCAACACTGCCTGCTACACCGCTCATAACACATGTAACTGCGCCTGTTATAGAACGTGCGACAGTGATTACGGAAAAACGGCGTGCACGTCCAGCTCGTGCAACTAGCAATAAACGCCAACGTCGAAATGGTCGTCCTGTAACGCAACTGGCCACAAAAGATCTGGGTCGCTGGAAGCCTATTGATGATCTGGCATTGATTATTGGCATACAACAAACCAATGACTTGCGCATGATACATCGTGGCGTAAAGTTTTCGTGTAAATTTACTCTTCAGGAGCTGCAACAACGTTGGTATGCGCTGCTTTATGAGCCATCTATTTCACGAGTTGCTGTATCCGCCATGCGCAATTTGCATCCGGAGTTGATAGAGTCTGTGCAGCGCAAAGCGCTCTACAGCGTACAGGAGGAGGAGCTGCTAGGCACTATTAAAAGCGTAAGTAAAGTACTTTTAAGCGAGAATAATAATAAGTTTATTACTCCTGTTGCAGACTGAAGTGCCCCCCAAGCTGGAGCAGTTCCAAGAACTGCTGGATAAGAATGCAGCCATTTTCTATTGTGCGCGCACTGCCAAATCCCTGCGCAATCATTGGCTTCTGCTCAAGCAATACAGTCTTTTGCCGGACCAAACTATCAATTTGGATGCGGATCAACTGCTTAGTTTCTCCGATGCTGAGGATCAATTATGCGATAATGATTTGCAGGAACCGCGTGATGAAGCTCTTGAAATTGAGCTAGTTTTAGCAGATCGACGCAATAAGCGTGAAATAAGTCTGCTGGAAAACGAGTTAGGCCGCTGGAGCGTGCTCGTTGAAACAGTGTTGGGTCCATCTACGACTGAGTTTGATAATCAAACTTTGGCTTGTTTGTGTGGACGTTTGGTACGCTATTTAATGCGCTCCAAGGAGATCACAGTTGGTCGCGTAGCCAAGGACGCTTTGGTTGATGTAGATCTCTCGTTAGAAGGCCCTGCTGCCAAGATTTCACGTCGCCAAGGCACCATCAAGCTGCGCAGCAATGGCGATTTCTTTATAGCCAATGAAGGCAAACGTGCCATCTTTATAGATGGCACACCTCTACTCACTGGCAATAAAACACGACTGGCACACAACTGCACCGTAGAAATATCCGGCCTGCGTTTCACTTTTATGGTTAACTATGAGCTCATCAATGCCATACGGCTGGAGAGCTCCAAAACATCCAATCCTTTGAACTAGGTTAGTCTAGACATAAGAATCAACTGAATTGAGTTGCATGTGGCCTTGGCGATGGAATATTTTAATAAAAAAAAAACAATCTGGCTTGACAGCGCGCGCACTCAAGGCCATTGTAATGTTTTCTATTCTAAATTGATTAATAAGAAACAAGTTCTGGAAATATACAACAAATACGAATGTATATACGCCGCCTTCTTTTGGTACAATCAGTCACCAAGCGCACTTGTTAAACGCCTACACTGAATCGGAAGCGCAATCAATTGGACGCCCCAAGTCTTGTTTGTTACTTTGTTTTATTTATGGTTTTTTATGTTCTGTTGCGGTTACTATAGCGTTTGATGAAACATACATAGGTCGAAGATACAATACTCCGCAAATGCATGTAACAGGCAGTAGAAATATTGGTAAATTTATTAATCAATGTAGCCAAAGATGCTTGTTCTTGTCTTCGTTTTTACCTGGGTGGAATTCGATTCATATCGCCGGGCTTCTCTATTGTAAGCTTTTGCGTTCTACGTTTTTAGAAAAAATAGTCATAAAGGGCAAGTCGATTAAATGCGATGTCATTAGCATGTCAGTAGCAAATTTTCACGCCCTTTTGGCTAGGATGTGGAAGGTCGGCTGCGAATATTGGCCTAATACCCTATCTGGTCGAATTCTGGCACATAATGCCAGATTTTGTGGTAGAAAGTTATTTCAGTTTAAAAATAAGCCTCTAGAAAGATAAGAAATCGACCTACAAACCTATTTTTTCGAATCTAAGTCACCTGCTTTAAATGCTTATTGAGTCAGTTATAAGGTGTATCAAAGTCGTGACAGCTCGTGCGCAAAAACTAGTTCTTCTTGTGGTCTTTGACATAATTTCTAGCAGGATCTTTGGTTCTGTTAAAGCCAACGCGCTGAACACCTACAGCTATCCGTCAGAACTTTTAATTCTTAAAAGGCAATTGTGTCATATGGCTAATTCTGTCGCAGACCATTCCCAGTCGCATTTCAACAAACAACAAAAAAAATAATCTTTGGCTTGGGAATTTCTTTCGGAGACAAAGATATAACACGCAATTACTTTGTCTGGCAGTTTTTCTGGGGTCTGGCGCATGTAATTATTTATTTAAATCTTGAAATGTGTAATTAACTTGCAAAGATCTTAGTAAATTTATTTTAACAAAATTGTGGGCTTTAGTTGTAAGTTCTCTAGCATTGTTCTATAGCCTTGGCTAGCAATGTGTATACTTAATTTGGTTTTCGTTTAGCTGACATTAAATTGCCACTGAAGTAGCAAAGTTCAAACTGTAGATAAGTTAAAAGACGATTTTAATTATTAATAAATCGCACATCATTAAGAAATTAGTTGAACAAATTACAAAATTAACTGCAACAAATGGACAAAAATCACGGTGGCTGAGCATAATTAATTATGGTTAGATCGCTGACAAGCCTACAAAAGGCGGCAGCAGTCCGATAATAGATGAGCTATGTATATATCTATACAGAGTTAATATAATATAAAAATTAGCTGGAACAAAACAGAATCAAGAGAAAGTTCGATGACTTTGGCGTTCGACCTTTCTTTGGTATTAGAACCACACTTTGTTGTTGTTGTTGACACCAGACACTAAACTGATCAAAAACTAAGAAGCCGTTCGACGAACGACCTCTAGCGGGATGCCATAATATACTCGTAACATACCCCATACCATGCCATACATATGGCGCATTGCAAGCATATTAAAATATAATTAATTGTTGTCACTGTCTATAAAAAGTCAATTTGTATATAGTATCTATAGCTTTTTTAATAGAATTTTTACGCTGAATTTCATGCTTGGGAATTCCTCATGCTCCCCGCAATTGTCTAACCAATATTGGCGCTGATTTGTGTGCAAGTTGCTGCTTTCTTTTTAACCCAGGCGTTCCTGTTGCCTCCAGAATCATACAATAGTAGAGACGACTACGTTGTGGACCAAGACTATAAAAATGATGATGATGGTAGCTAGAACTAATGAATGCTGCCTTTGTCTTTTGTGGATTTGTTGTTATTACATATTATGGCTTTTGTGCAGTTCAGCGAACTTTTTCTTGTTTTTGTTGTGTTTTTGTTCATCATGGTCATGGGATTGCGATATTTTGGCGATGTCGCAACCTCTAAAATTAGTCAAAAATTAGTTTTCTAAATTTTTTGTTATTTGCTATTCATTTTAAAAAGTTTTTCGTTTTTTCTCGCGCCTTTTTTTTTGTGTAGTTCTTGTTGTTGTTATTATCTTTACTATTAACGTAGGTCATGCTGTTATTTTTTTTCTTTATTTTATATCTATTAACTGTTAGTTGCTTTGCATTTTGGCCTAAACTGGAGCACAGTTCTGCTGGTGCTCTTTTCGGCACATGCGTGGGGGGTTCCAATGCCTTTTGGTTAGAACTTTCACAAAGAGTCAAAAGTTACTTGAAAGTTTTTTGCAGATCTTATGGATAGCCACATGAGGTCATGTTCCTATTCCATGTCATAAATCTTAAGTGTAAGTTATGTAAATTCAATTTCCAATTATGTTTTTAAATCAACCAGATGAAGTCAGACACTAATATGAGCGCATTATACAAAAACACAATAACAAAAACAAAAAAAAATGTCACACAAATCGTTGACATTTTTATGAACAATGTAAAAAAACGCTAAAAAGTTAAAACAAATAAATTTGAGGAAGTGAAAATAAATTTTTTGAGTAAAAGTCTGCATACTCTATCGTAAGAAAAATAAAGTTCTTCGATTTTGAACAGTTGTAGAATCAATTTTTTGACATATCTGCAAAAGATGTTATTAATTAGTCGAACAACGTGAGGTCCTTCCTAATGCAAAAAGGCTAAAACTGATCGAAAGAAATTTAAGAAGGCATTTTATACTAATGTGATTTCCAAAAATTCACCATCGAGGAGATATTTGCAACGTTCCTGCATTAATTAGCAGAACAACATTCTATGCTACTTTGATGAAAGACGTGTTTAGCAAAAAAATACCCTACTTTTTTTAGTCAAGGGTCAGGGCCGGGCATAAATGCCCATATTTAGATATGATATATAGAGTTCAGTAAATACTGAAATAACTGCCAGTTTTAAAGAAAGAAAGTGTCTCTTTATAGATCGAATTTGAATAAACTTTACGCGAGAAAAAAATTTGATTTGATTCTATTAAAATTTTAGTAGACGTTCTGGGATTTTTTACTGAGAAGGAAGGAAGGGCCATCGGGTCCCCATTTTGCTGTTGACGGCGCTAAGTGTAAGATCAAAAATTAACAATATTAGATAGAAGATACTTCGTATTGTGCTTAGCAAACTTAATAACACAATTAAAATTCTTGCTATAAATGAATAACAAATTTTAATACATACTAAAATAAAATTTGCCAAAAATAAAAAGTAAACAAAATTTCTATTGAACAGCTCAGCAAACTTGAATGCTCTCATCGCATGTAACATATTGTATTATATTATTTATATTGATGAAGCAGCTTAGCCGTAAGCGTTTAATTTCCTCTATTTTGGTTACCTTATACAGTGTGCGCCATAATTGCACGTACGCATGCAAAAATACAAATAAACAATTTATTATACAAAGTCAATCACTATTATTATTAGTTTCCATCAATTAAGTTTCAATTGTCAGGTAGATTATATGTATGTACATAGATGAGCATTATGGGGGGCTGTTAAAGGGCGCTGGTGGGCGTGCCAGATTTGACAATGAGTGACATTTTTAGACAACATGCGTCATGCGTGCTATACATTGACAATATTTAAATTTCATTTGTAACGCAAAAAGTTCGACATAAGCTAATTGTAAAGCAAAGAATTTTGGATACTCTTTTGATTTTTTTGACACAATAATGTCTTTCCCATCAAAAGATATAATTATACTTTTTGTTTCTAAGAATCGGATGAAACTTTTAGATATAAATGTAAAATCAATTTAATGGTAAATTTTTTTGCAAAGAAGCTAAAGTCATCAAAACTTATTTTCACTATAATAAAAAAGTTTTTTTTTTTTACTTTGTGGGTATACCATGGCGCCAGTTTTTAAGTATTTAATCTGAATCGCAGCTTTCTTGTGTCGTTACCCAATTTTATTAAAATTAGGAACACCTTTGCCTAAAAGATGGCTTTAAAAAAATATGTTGCTTTTGAAACTTTTGTGCCGAAGCTAGAACACCACATCAAAGACAAATAGACAAAAAAATTAAAAATATAAGTTTTTGTCAAGTCGACATTGCAGTTGCAAAGACTTCTTTCTTTGGATATCCGATTAAACTTTGCATAATCTGGACCGAGTTCAAGGTACAGGATATTTTAGAGGGTATTCACGTATCAATCCGAGGAACACTGGGCAAATTGAGGAAAGTGAAAGTGATGTACCGTGGCTGTTTTGCTTAACTTTTCTGATGCTCTCTATGCAGCTTTAATTTCTTATTAATCATATTTTTTATTTATTTATTGATATATGTTGATTGAGATCAAATCAAACGAAAATTGCCGCAGAAGAGGAAAGAGGTATATAATTCTATTCCTTGATAACTTACTGATAAGCCGAATGGTATCATATTTATAAAAATACCATATCGGATAAAAATTTCGATAAAAAACTGTGAAAACCATACGTCAACGTTTTTTACAAATTGAATCTTGTTTTGAGAACGGTGGCAAAAAACAAGACGAGAACGAATGTTTTCGTTAATTGAAAATTCAGAATTTCATTTCCTTTTTCTTGCTTACTAAGTATAATTTTTTAGACTTCGAACATAAATATTACATTACCAGAATTCACTTTGATCAAAAATAAGTCGCATAATGACTTAATAATTTTTAGTACACTTTACTCAAAGAGTATTTAAAATAATAAAGTAAAATAAAATATGTGCCTTGTATTTTTTTTAACGCGTTGTCTTTGCTGCTTTGTAATGTTTTTTTTTTTTTTTTGTATCAAACTCTGGTGTGTAACGCTATGTACTGAATGTTAATTTCGTTTTGGCCTGTCTCTATATACTACAAAATATATAATGCACGTTATAACTTAGCTTTGCTTAGTTTAAGTGTTAAAATTTATTTAACAAAATCGTGCGCGAATGTTTTTTTGCTTGATTTATATTCATACATTGATTTTTTTTGCGTTTTTTTTTAAAGAAAATGCTAACAAAATGCGAAAATTATTGACAGTAACATAAATTTGGCTTTGGGCGCAGTGACGTCACAAGTGTTACATTGACTTACATGTAGGCTCAGCTATATAGCTAAATGTATCTGTCATTTGATATTGCAATTCAAAGTGCATAATTGCGCGCTTAAGGCGCCAGTTCGACAGCCTCCGTTAACCGAAAGCCACCTACATCATCAAAGATTGGCAGCAGCCTTGAAATGCGTGCCGCTCTTAGCGTCTCGGCGACAGACTTCAGCCATTAGACTCCATTCATATGACTGTCACTCACCCACGCAATAATAAACTAATGCCTTGCCTTTGTATCATGGCGCCAATGTACAAAGCCAACTCAATTTGCAACTCTAGTTTTGGGGCTTAAAAGCTCAAATTGATATAGAAAACTTTGTCAGCAATAAATAATTACAACAACATCTATTTATTTTTTTAAAATTAAATATAGCAGTAAATTGCGTACAAAACAAACAAACATTTCGAACAATTTTGATATAGTTTTGGGCTCGACGCTTTTTTATTTTTATTTGTTAGTATTCATTTGTTTATCTTAGAATATTGTTGTTTTATTGATTTGTGAAATCGCAGATTTTTTAAAACAAACCGCTTTTGTTCTCTTTTAGTCCATTAATGCTAGAATTCTATGGACAGAAACATTTCTTTGTTAAGGTGTATACGCAGAATGCAAAAATTTTTCGCACGGAATGAGTTTTGTCATTCCGCGCAAATTTTCATTCATATTCATTGGGGGTATTTCAGCCGTTTAATAACACTAGTTTACAGCCAAATGTATCTACATGTTTTGCTCGTTTCCGTAGTAAAATGGCACGCTAAATTCGAAAATTTTTTCATGGAACGGATTTCGAGATATTTTGAAAAAACCACTTTTCGAAACTAAAAAAAAAGATTGTCTACCTAAAAGCAAATATATCTGGTTTTACTAAACTGATTTTGATTATTTTTTACCAAAGTTTAGAAAATTGAATTATCTATCGATTATACTTGGAACATATTTGTATCAAATTTACGGTTTGGACGCTATTTGTGCATTCATATGAAATTTTTCGTAATTTTTAGCAAAGTTTTGAAAAAAATCTACTTCGAACATAAATTTAAAATTAAAAAAAATTTTGTTTATACAGTTTTTTTCATGGCTCGTAGAGTTTGATCGATTACGAAAAAAATGAGTTGTTGGTTATCAAAATCTGAGAAAAAATGTCGAAATATAAAGTATTTTTTTAAAAAGTGAAAAACGTGAATTTGTTTGAAAAACCAAAAGCTTTAGATGAATAATTCGTTTGTACATAAAGGTATCGTAACCAAATTTGGCATTCGAAAGTTTTTTAGAGTTCTTAAGTTCTTTACCAAATTTGAACAAAATCAGTAACTTTTTCGTAAAGCACTATAACATCTACAATTATTATTCGATTTTAAAGATCTTAGACTCGAAAGGTTCGTGAAAGAATTATCTTTAAGTCTAAAACTTAACATAATTTAAAAAATTTTTTTTTCATTAGTGAAAATCAAATCGAAATTTCATAATTTTGAAAAATGGTCAAAGATTACACTTTTTTGCTTGTCACTTCTATAATTTTTAAAATTATAAGAATACAAGAATATCGCTTATCAAATATATATCATTTATAAAAATATTTGCTAATTATTAACATTTTTTTAATTCAAATTCAATTTAGCTTTGCGCCAAATATTGTCGCACATCAAGAACTGTTGTTAATAATAGTAATAAAATAATCAGATTATACATTTAATCAATAAAATGTGGCGCCATAATAGAAAAAAGGTTAATTGAAATTAAACAAAATATTATTTCATTGCTAATACTTAAGAGTATATTTTTTTAATTCAAAAAAAATATTATGTTAATTGTTAACTAGTTGCACAAAAAGTTGAAAGTAATGCTACTTAAGAACTTTATTACAATAAGATTGAAGTGTTTTAGTAAAAAACGTATTAACTAATCATTAAAGTCATTAGAAAACAAGCTGAAATTTTTTTAAGAGTCAATTTTCAATGACACATTTATGCTGCAAATTAAAATATAATTTACAGAGTTTATGCTTAAAACCTTTAAACCTTAAAAAATGAGTTATATAATTTCAAGGCGCTATTTGAACGTCCAAACAATCCCTTTCAAAAAAAATGATTGATACTATCTCTGCAGCAGCACTCAAGTTGATCAACAAGTTAAAATAACAAAATTAATAATCAAGTTTTCACTTGAACTGTATACTTAAGTATTCGTCTAGTTTGTAATTGCTTTAATTATATTTCTTAGCCAAGATTCTTTACATAGTACTCATATGATGTAATTAATGGCATATGCACAAAAGCAATTCTTAAAGCCATTTCAGTCTTGGTTGTCTTAAGAAGATTAATCTTCAGCGTCAAGATTTGGCATGCGTATAAGTAATATTTTCCATAAGTACTTGTATTGTGGGTGGGCAGGGTGTGCCAAAATTGAAATCTGCTAAGCTGCCTTTAAAGTAGATTACTTCTAACACCCGTAACAACAAACTACAAAAATAATAAAAAAAACTAATGCCAGCTCTACGCATACGAGCAGATACTCATACCAAGTTAGGCAGCGCTACAAGCCAAGTCGGTTCCGAACCCCGAACTGAACCGAATTGAAACGAATCGAAACGAAGCAAAGCGCGCGCACTCATTCGTTGTTGGCTCAAACGCGAACCCAGTCGCAGCCGTTGTAGATTTTGAATTTTGAAGTTTTTAAACTGAAAACTAAAGTCGCTGCGTTTTTAGTGGCAAACGAGCCAGCTAACCAAACAGACGTGCTACTGCAAGTCCAAGCCGCGTTTGCATCTAACGCAAAACTGCCAAAAAATAATTTGAGCGTTTTTAATCGGAAGTGTAACCAGTCTCTATATATGCATATATACCCAGATAGATCACAATACTCAATGGATTGTTGCAATACCTATTGGCTATAGCTTAGACTTCTTTTTTTTTTTAAACGATTTGCTTGCCGCATTGTTGGCGGAACTAATTAATTTTCGGAACGTCTATTATCTATTTGTATGGTTCGACGCGCCTTTAACTGTCAGTGATGTCGGTGGCTGTAACGGCAAAGAGTTCGTAGCAATTTTGCTAAAAAATAAAAATAAAAGTAATAGTACGCATTCAAGTGCAATTTCGTTGTTATAATATTAAATCAAATTTTAAAATTGTGCGGCTTTCGAAGCAGCAAAAAGCCGTGAAAATATTATTTATTACAACTGCAATTTGTAGGTGTTTTACAATTTTGTTGTGCTTCAATTAAAGTGCAATTTAGACATACGCAAAAAAAAATTATTCAAAACAAAAAGTTGTTGATTATAAAAAAAATTGACATGTGGCGCTTAATTTGGCTAAACACCATTTGGGTGGTAAGTACAAACATAGGTATTTCAAGTTAAACGATGCTTTGGCTAAATCTGAGGAAAGTGACTTTTTATATTTGAGGCAGTTTAGCTAATGCTGATTATTTATAGCAAAAAACGTTTTTTTTTACCTATTATAAATAATAATAAAAAAACTCTTTTAAAAGAAATGCCTTTTCTTCAAAAGATTTCTATTAAATAATCTTCGCATGAGCAATACCAAAGCTAGACTAATCTAAAAATGGGTTCTCTACCAAACGATGCTAAAATGTATATACTTAATTAAAAATATGTGGCACCTTTATAAAATATACGGATTATTTGTTTTTAATTTTATGGTGCAATTTTTGTTATGATAAAACGATTAAATAAACCTTAGAATTCAATTGAAATAAAACGAACAACCCGCCTCTCTGACTAATAAGGCAATTTAACTGGAGTTTTCTCTTCTCTAGATTTACAGATTTTTACTACAAACTAGATTTTAAAAAAAGTTGCTTAAATAAGCTAAAAATCAAAATAAATATGCTAAAAAAGGCTAAACTTAAGGGGGCTTATATCCATATATTCTACCGAAAAAAAGGATATTTACAAGAATTTTTTTTTTGAATTTTTAAAGTTTAAAGAAGTTTTATCAAATTTTCATTGCTTAATCTGCAACTAAGAAACACATTTTTTGTTCTAATATGCGGATTCTGTTTAAGAAGACGATGTTTGACGATTTTAGTCAAAAAAAAAAAAAAACACAATTTTTGTTTTTTTAATCCCAAACTTAATATTTTTTTATCAAATTAAAATCACGAACAAGATTTGGGAATGAATTAAATTGATAGGTGAATAATATTGCTTCTAGTGCTCAGATCCTTATGAATTGATAAAAATAATCTGTACTTAGTTAAATTGAAAAAAAAAACAATTTTTAGTATTATTATATTATAAGTGCATAAAACCCCCTTAATGCTTCAAAGAAACATAAATTTGAGCTCTCATTCGTTCATTTAGTAACTTTCGCTGATTTTTTTGCACATAGAATATTTTAAACGGAAAGTTATCTGCAATTAGACATATTAAGATTAATGCAGGTTGCCCTTGACTGCCTTATCAACTCCTTAATAAAATTCATGCATTTAGATATGCAGTGGTATAATCTGAAAAATTGTATTTAGTATAGTGGCTTTCAGACTTCGATAAAACGAAATATGTCTTTAAAGCTAAAACATGCTGAATGCACTTTGAAAAACTCTAGATTTATAGCTATAAGCATTTAGGAAAATTTATAAGCATGTCAGTTGGGCTGAGGCCTGAATTAGTCATGAAATTATGCCTGAATTTTCAGTACCAGCCATGAATCTACGCATTCATTGTCACTGAATTTAACACGTGCATGTCCTAGGCATTCAGGCCTGAAGCTTAGCCGTAACAATCAGCTATGAATTCAGTGCTGATTGACTTTGATATGCCATGCCTGAAATCAGGGGTGAATTTAAAAATTCGGACATGAATTCAGTGCTGATTTCTTTTTAAGAGTCAGGTCTGAAATCACAAGTGACTGATTAATACACGGGAACAAATATTCTTCATGCATTTTTAACAAAATTTTATTATCAATTTTAAGTTTAATTTAATATTATAAATTACAGTACTGCATAGCTAAAGATTTTGTGTATTTATCGTAAATAAAATAAATTTGATTGACAAACTAATTTATTTATTTGTTTAGCTAACTTCAAGATGAATTTACAGCAATTTTTTTTTGGGTTTAAAGTTTTATTAGTCAAAGGCACATTTCTTTCCTTTCTTATTCCTTAACACATTAAAATAAAAAATCGAAATTCAAGTTGGTTTATATAATTTAACTTATATTTTAAGAAAACATTATTATTAATATGCTTCAATAAAAGCGCATATTTTTATTTTGGCATACGTTTTGTTGTTGCTCAGTAAAAATATATTTGTTAAAGCACTAATAATATCAATTAACACTCTAACAAAAAACCAATAAAAAATTATATTAAAATCATTTTTTTTTATAAAACGTAATTAAAGTGTAATTGCCAAATTTAAGTTTTTTAGCAAATAATATTTATATTAATTCTGAAAAAGTATCATCCCTGTGTGCAAGGGCGGATTAAAAGCAAAACTTTACGCAGGCAGTTTGTTACAAGAAGACAGTCCAACCACAATCTCTTGAAGATTCCGAACAATATATTATTTTTGTTTGTCATGAGTTTTGTACTTGCTTTCAATAATGTACAGATAATAAATAGATGATGTCTGGCAGAGCTGCTGCTATACTTTATGCTGCAACTTATCTTACTATGCTCTTTAAAAAATGCACGACGAGCAATTCTTTAGGAATTGTCTTATTTTGTCATGTATCTTTGACGAGTGACTTATCTAATATACCCTATCTGTACCATCTGTTGTTTTTAATTTATGAAAGAACACTGCACTGGTAAAACTAACTTAGATTAACTTTTCTTCACTTCTTCGGTCCTTCGAAAAACGCGCAATAACAAAATTTAAATTTTTAATTAATTTTTTATATCGTGAGGTACATCATTTTATACCCAATGTAAAAGAATTATTTTATTTAATTATACAATATCCTAAAATCAGCGAATAGACTTCTGTGGCTCTTTGGCACATGAAAAGAGATATACATCAGTAATCTTATTTAAAAAGAAACTCAGACCAATTTTAAGTAATTTTTTGTTAAACACCGCTTACTGGGCTGCCCAGGATGCTTCAAATCCTTGCAAAGGCTCTAAATGACAAGCATTTGTGATAGTTAAGCTTAGTATTGCCATTATTTCAAACAGCCTTATTAAAATTTTAGTTTTTAGTTGTTAGTTGTTTCTTAAAGAACAATTTTATTGAATGGTACAATATTGGTTAAGACAGCGATAAAATTGAGTACTTAGATCAGTGTGTAGACTTATTTGACTTGCTTTGCGGCGAGACGAACGTATAGAGAGCTTAATATATAATTGTCGTGTATTACTAGTGTACAATTCTTTTTCTTTCACGTACGTTTAAGCCATGTTAGTTGAACATGGATTGGCTCTTTTCGTCTTGGGCTTCTCAAACCTCTTTGGACAGTGATGTTTGTTTCTTAACAAATAGTTAGCCAAAAAACCAACGGGATCACTTGGCCGCACGTGATTCAACTCCTGGAGTCCATGTATCAAAATGGGCGATACTGTCATATCTAAGTATTCACGCTTGGAAAAAGCAAAACGATCTCCATTTGCTTGAGAGTCGTCTGGCATTGGTATACCCGTTTCAGCATTTTCTTGATTTACTTCGGGAGCTGGTGGTGATGCTCCGGTAGAACCCTCCGCGTCCATTTTGACATTTGTCTGTGTATGCTGATCGATAAACGACATGAAAGCAAAACCTTAGCACAACTTTGAAGAAAATATTTTTTTTTTTTAATTAAATATTTTTTTTTTTAATTACAAATTTTTTTTTTAGTTTTACTTTACCTAATTTCGGCAGAGCTAAAGTTGTTGTGTGCTGAACGTCCGAACAGAAATGAAATAAAAATAAAATATTATCATATACACGAAACTTTTCAGTTTTCAAACTTTTTACGAAGCCTACTAATTTATTTGCTTAGCCTACTTAAAAATAAAGATTTGTCTTAACCAAAACAGAAAGCAAGCTTATGTTAAATGTTTTCTTTTTTCGTGCATAAATGCAAAATGCTAAAAGGGCAAATTATCTAAAAGAGCATTTATGCGCGACCAGACTTTTGACTACTGAGAGTAGAACATTCTTGTTCAAAAGAGTATTGTAAAAAGCACCAATGTCTATGAAGGTGACCATATTTTTGATAATATTTAGTACTTCGAGTGTGCTCGAAAACTAAAAAGATTATTGTGAACAACCGACAAAAGTATATTTCTTTACAAATATTACTAAAGTTGCAATTTATTTGCAGTTGAAGCTCAGAACTCAGAAAGTACTTTATCTTCTATACTTAAAAAAAAAATGTCTCTCAAAATCAATTATTTGCGTTCATTTTGCTAATCGGACATTAACGAATATGAAAAGTGACCATAGCTTCTAATCTGATTACTCTTCACTCTCTTTGTCATGTATGCTTACGTCACGTAGCGTCGTCACTGGGGCATCCTTGCCTTTAGGCATGCATGCCAGACAAAGTGAACACCTCGATATTTAAAGCTATCAAATGAAGTAATATACTCTCAAATCTTAAATTAAGGCTTCATCTAGTAGAAGTACACAGATTAAAGCTTTAACTTATTCGTACAAAGTACTCAAAATTAAATGCATTTAATTTACAAATTTAAAATATTTTTTTGTAAATATGGCGAGTCGTAGGACATTGTTACTAGTTAATTTTTGAATATAATATTTAATTATTATAATAAATAAATCAAATTTTTTCTTAATAAATTAATGAATATGAATGTGGCTCAAGTGGGTTTATATAATTTAAAAAAAAACTGATAAAATTTTAGAAATAAAAGGTGATATTTTAGCAACTTTCTGTTGTGACTAAATTTCGCACCAAATTTACATTATTGGAATTAAACCACAAACACGCATACGTAGAGTGCGGACGGAGGAAAATATCGCAGCTGTATTCGCCAGAGTTGTTGATGACCGTGAATTATTGATTCGGCGTCGTTCGCAGCAATTGGGTCTCTGTTTTTCGACTACGTGGAAAATGTTGCGGAAGGATTTGGGTGTAAAACGTTTCGAAATACAGCTGGTGCAAGAATTGAAGCCACACGACCTACCACAACGGCTAACTTTTGGTGAATGGGCGCTGGCACAGTTGGATGAAGATCCTTTTTTTTATCGCAAAATTGTGTTCAGCGACGAAGCTCATTTCTGGTTGAATGGATACGTGAACAAGCCGTATTTGGTGAGAAGAGCAGCCAGAAGCATTGCAAGAACTGCCAATGCATCCCTATAAAGGGAGCCGAAACAATCGCCCAATTGAGAGGCAAGTTCGGTGAACACTTTATTTCACGTTTGGAGCCAGTCAATTGGCCGCCTAGATCGTGCGATTTAACGCCTTTAGATTAGTTTTTTTGGGGCTACGTTAAGGCTCATGTCTATAGCAATAAGCCCGCAACGGTTGAAGCACTGGAAGCCAATATTGAAGAATTTATTATTTATTATTTATCGGATACCAGCCGATATGTTGGAGAGAGTATGCCCAAATTGGACCCAGCGTATGAACCATTTGAGGCGCAGCCGCGGTCAATATTTACATGAAATCATCTTTAAACATTAAATTATGTATATCGTTCTATCGACTCAAATAAGTTAGCATACATTTTTCTGAATTTTGTGTTTTTTTTTTAAGTAAAATCCGAAAGCTTTTAAAAAATCACCCTTTATAAAAGAGGACAAACGATTCTCAAAAGTTAAATAGAAAGAGCTTTTCTTGTGTACTGAAGTATTAGATAAACCGTAACTGCTAAAAATAAAATAGATTTAGTTTTGAGGGGTGAAGTATAATCAAATGGATCAACATTTCTTTAAATTCAACGATGTAAAAAGTACTTGTAATTAGTTTAGATGTCGAAGACTAGAAGAATTGTGAGTTACTGCAAATTTAATTGAGAAAGATTGATGCATCATATCGTACGGTCGGAATTAAAATTTTTTTCAAAAGATGTTGCGTCTACATTGAAGTTCTTTACAAGATTTGCATGCATAGTTATCCATATAAAAAAATCCATTTGCACAGTTGCCTCACACTCTGCCTTATGCAATTGTGGCTTAAAGAAATATATATAATCGCGCCAAAAGACTTAAGCAACAAACTTGTTTTAGTACAAAACAGCAAAGCTAAGTAAAGTTTTAATTTATTCTAAACAGACATATGCAACAAGTCATTCAACTAAATAGCCAACTAAATGCAATATACAATAAACTTTAAATTGAGCTGAAATTAAATTTTAATGCAACATTTAATATATTGCATGTCGGCTGCAGTTTACAATATTAATTTATGGCAAACATAAAAGCAAACTATTGTACAATAAAAAAAAAGTTTATATAAAACAAAAGTTTTTTTTTTTTTTTTAATGTGTGTTAATATGTGGCATTAATATGTGAAATGCCACTTGTATTATTTTATAACTATTTTGTTTTTGTTATTGTAGAAATCTTGTGCTATTGAATAATTCATTTATACTATTAAGCACAAATATTTGACACATTTTTGCAAAAATAAAACACGAAAAAAAAAAACCTGTAGTGTTTGACCCATATTATAGATTCATAAGACAGTCGAGAGTTTGACTCATGCCTTGTTTATATACAAAATTTGCATATAAAAAGGGATTTAAAATAATATAAAAGAATATGCATAAATAACGTTATTTCTTAACTAAAGCGTTTTTTTAGATTTCAACAAAAATCGTGCATTACATTTGCTCATTGCTTTTTGTTTTCATTATGTAGTATTTTTTTGTTGTTTTCTTTTTACGATTATTACTAAAGAGGCTGCCAGTTAAAAAGACGGCTTCCCCCTGATATTGATCTCAACTATGAAAACGTGTAATTTGCATAGTTCCCGCAACACACAAAACCGATTAAAAACGAAAAAAAAAAAAAAACACTAAAAGATACAAAATCAAAAGCAAAGGTCACTGGCATCATGCTATAAGATACCACGACTAGCTGCTGCTGCTGCCGCTGGGCTGCCTCCAAGAGCCGCTCTTGAGTGATGATTATGTTGTTTTTATTTTGACAAAATATACCACAGCTCACGTATATTAAAACACACACACACATACAACAACAAATATACACACTTGGTTTTCCAGGTGGGCAGCAGCAGCACGTGGGCAACTATGTTGTTGTTGTTGTATTGTTTGTGGTGCTGTTATCTTTGTTGCAGACCTTTCGCTGCTTCGGACCTCAAACATGTCAAGCAATAGCATCAAAAATATAACAACTTATCAAAACAAAAACTCAAAAAGGAAATAAATTAAAAATTTCAATGACGAAGCTTAAATACTCTTGTTGGACACCGTTGTCCGATAGTGGCATTTGTTAATTATTAAAAATTTATATACGAGGGCAATTTGGTTGTCTTTGACTTTGTAGTACTCTCTTCTAATAGACTCCTTAAAAGGCACATTCTCGTAAATGCTAACCAAAATGAGAAAACTTAACTTCGTTTGCATTATTTTTGTGGATATACCAGCAGAAGTGTTGCCGAGAGTGCAGGTCGCCATGATCCAACAATTAGAAGGTCACGCAATGTCCAGGATCGTTATTCGTGTCTCTCTGCAAAAGTAAGCACAGGCTCAATTTTTGCATGATCACGGGCCAATGTTTATCAAACTTCACACAAATCTGTAGACTAACATAAAACACATAAACACATTTTACAAAATTTTTGGATATTTTTTTATACTTATACTTAACATTTTAGTGAAGTTTGATCAAAATTGATCCACTATTCATATAGTTGCCATACAAAAATTGAACCAGGTTTCTGCTCAGCCAAGCTTTCGCACTTCTTTACGCCATCTAATAAATTCATTACATCATGGTTCTTCGCATTAGAATTCGTAAAAAAAAAATAAAAGAGCTATATATATTTATTCATTGATACATTGGCGACAACGTATCGCTCCTATTTGGAGCATGGGGCGGAGGGCTACGAAATGCTGTATTATTATTTATCACTCTCCTGAAACGGTCCATTTCAACTATTTTATGTCGAATGAAGCGGACGTCAATGAAAAAAACGCCATTTTTGAGCTACATAGTTAAGGAAGCCTTTTATATCGTAGGATTAAAAAATTAAAAAAAATTGGGAGCTAAATATATCGAAAAAAGCAAAGCACCTCGCCATCATGGGAAGCAAAAAGTTTCTTAAGGACATGACATTTGACATTTTTAGGAAGAATCCTCGACAATTTGTTCTGGTTACAAAATTTGTAGTTCAATGGTTTTGATACGTTAATCAAAAAACATGCACTATTTATAAGGCTCACATAAGTCGAGGAGGGTCAAAAGAACACGGGTCAGATAAAAACATTAATCGACAAGCATTATTTGTGTAGGGATAAGGCGCATAATTTGGTTAAAAGGTGTTTCTATCTCTTATAGTCATCATGATCTAGTTGCGTATGGGTAATAAAAAGTCATAAAAAGTATAAACAATATATTCTACACCAACTTCGGCTTGTTATATACAATGCATAAATCCTTTGTGTCCAGTGGACATAGGGTATAGAGAGCTATGATACAATAGGCCGGTAGCAGTTCTTGCTGTGACAAAAGCAGGCTATTAGGCAGCACTAATAGCTCACTAGTCTTTACTTTGAGATAAGGACCAAAGCGACCGATATGGTCGAGTTGCATAGATTTATTGCATATAGATATGTATATAGAACTTTTACAAGTTTTTTATTTCAAAAAAATTAATATTTTATGTACAAAGTTGATTTTATACAAGCTCATTTCCAAATTGCACTAGTCGCAAGTGCTTTTTATTCTTGAAAATGCCAAAAATGATTCAGTTTTTCAATAGTATAGAACACATTAAGTTATATAATGTAAAAGGTGGTCGTATATAGTGATGGGACGATTAATCATTTGATACACAATAATCGATTATTTTCTTTCAATTAACGATTTAATTGTATCGAAAAAATGGGGTTCGATTAATCGAAACGTTTATCGATTAGCTTATCACTACATTTTTTCGCGCAAAATAAAAGCTTGGGACAGACAATTTTGCAAACATTTTACCAACTATGGCTCCAACTCAAAGCAAAGTTTGGAAATTTTATTCCAAAATTAATGACAAGGAAGTGCAAAGCTTGTGGTTGTGTGACAAAAGAATAAAATGGTGCAAGAGTCGATCGGCGATTTGGAGAAATGGAGCATTCATTTTTATTAGCGGCGTCAACTTTGCTGGACCCGCGTTTAAAAAAGATTCACTTTCAAGATCCCATGGCCTTAGCTACAGTTATGAGGGAAATCAGAAGCGAAATGGTGGAACTTTCTCAAAGAGATGAATGTCTAGGAAGTATGAGTGATGGATCCTCTACTGGCCATGTTGAATTTCATTTTTGGGCGCCCACCACAAGTCGCTGGCTCACAAACGTGGCAAAAAAGACAACGACCCAACCCAAATTCAGGACGAGCTTAGTTTTTTTTTGAATGCTCCCGTTTTGGAACTGAAGCGCAACGTCATCAATGCCTGGGAGGTAATGCGAGCGGTGTACCCTAAGCTTTATATAATAGCTCGTCGGTACGGTTATCTTTTAGGCACTTCGGTATCAGCAGAGCACCTCTTTTCAAAGGCAGGTGCTACTGCCATTGAAAAGAGGAACTGGTTGACGACCTCGCCCCTGTCAAAACTATTGTTCCTGAATTCAGTAATGAACAAATAAAATAAAAATATATATCTTTTTCACTGATATGCACTTTTATTTATAAATTCATTATTATTATAATTATAAGGCAGTTGTATTACATATTTACATATTAACATACTACAAAATTATACGGTTTAGTTAAAATATTGAAAAACCCTTCGATTATTCGATTATTTTTCTTTTCCTTCGATTAATTGCAATTAATAATCGCTCGGTTTCAATTAATCATATGATTCATTAATCGATTAATGCATTTTTTTTCCCATCACTAGTCGTATATAGTGTCGTAAATGCTAATTTGGTACTGCCAAAGAGAGAATTTACGTAAACTTAAATTGATGATTTTTCCGCTTTACTATCTTGCATTAAAAAGAAACGGCAATTATACTGTAAGTCGTTCGAAAACAAACTTTTAGCTTATGGTACATTTTTGAAAAAGACTTTTCGAAATGGTGTCTGAACAAATCGACTACAGAGTTGAATTTTGCAGCCTAAAAGATCACTTGTGAATATTATTTCTATATTAATTTAAATCTTGAACGGCTACTATTGTTAATTATTATAATTTATAAACAATTAAAAAAAAAAACAAAAGTTATGCTATTACTATGTTAAGTAATTCAGCTTCGAGCTTTACATTTGAACTGAATTTTAACTAAATCTGTTGGAAAATTGCAAATTTTTTCATTTAGGGTATTCACGGTTGATGTATAGTTGTTCAGTTGAGGACTTTTGCAACAAGAAAATAAACATTTTTTATTTTCAACTCTTAGCTGCGAAGAAAGTTTTATAAAGTTTTGTACCTATACATTGTTTATGGCTTTTCAAAAGTAAAATATTTTTCAGCCAGTTTGTAAAATAAAAAGCGGCAAAAAACGTTAAAAAATTGACTTTTAATAAATTTCACTGGTTTTAATGCGAATTTTGTAAATTGTTTTCCGAAAGCCCAGGGATGCCTCATATCTTATAGGTCCTATGACCTAATTTAGATGCACTTTTTATTAGCGATATAATGATATAATGAATCTGATATAACTGTGTTTTGTAAGTTTTATTGAACTGAAAATTAGGCCGAACAGACGAACAAGGTTAAATCATATTAACTTTCGCTGTTAATAATTTTTGGTATAATTTTTAAAATATTTTGTGAAAACTCCCACGCCACTTTGCAAACGTTCCAAATTGGGAAGCGAAACGTATATACTCTCTCTAATAACAATATCAAAATGCAAAGCCAATTGCGTAAAATTGTAATACGGCAAAAGTCACAAAACGGTTTAGCTTAAATTTAAGTTAAGACCATAAAAATGCAAATTATATTTACAGTATATGTCTATGGAAAGCTTAGGGAGGGTCCGAACTAGCCACTTCAAAATTAGCGCAACTGACTTAATTAGCATGAATTTCATTTACCACATTTTGTGTATTATTTATGTGTGTTTTTGCCGCAATGACCTTGAGAGTGATAGCCGGCAAAAAGAAAACAAAAAAAAAAAACTTGGAAAAAAACGTAAGCAGACAGTAAATGTGCTATAAAGACAACAGACAAGTTGGTAGAGATCATGGCACAGTGTGACTGTTCACAAAGTGACAGCAATAAATTATAATAACAACTTTGCCATTTTATCTTACATCGTATTATATCGTATTTTTTATTTTTTTTTTTACATTTCTTTTTGGCCAACTCGTGCTCTTAACGCGGCTTGTAACTCGATGCGTGTTTTGTTGTTACCCAATAGCCAAAGCCCAACAATAATTATGCAATGTAATAAAACGCCTAAATGGACGCATAGTATAGATCTTGAACACGAATATATCACTATATAATGAGTGTGCCATAAGTTCATATAAGTCAACTTATGAGATATATATAATTTCATTTTGATATGTGCGCTTATTTCTTTGATCTTACAAGTGTTGTGTATATCTCAAATACTATGTACAATAATTTATTAAATATCATTTCGCATTTGTAATAAGGCGGCAAAATGCCTAGGGCATAAATATTTTGTATTATTTTTACGCATAAATTATGATTTACAAATTGTGCACGCCCCTAATGAACTTTCGTCTTGTTTGCGGAGATCAACATTTAAATTTAAATTTTCATTTTTTTTTTTTTTTTTTATGTGAATTGGCAGCATTTTGCAATGATGCTGCAATTTTAACTTTGATTCGCTGACCCAAATTAAGCTGTATAGTAATTTTCAAGTTAACTTTATTTTTGACCACGATTTGCTTTTGCGGTTACCTTTAATTCTAACTACGCAAAATTCACACGATCTTATTGCCATAACAAAGTTGCACAAAATACATATTTTTGGTTTTTCGTTTTTCACAATTTTGCTAACAAATTTTTTAATGGCTTTTAAAATAAAATTAGTCAGAGTGCTGCTGTTATTTTTATTTTCGTTATTTTTTTTTTTTATTTTTTTTTATTTTATGACAACAAACGCGCTGGGAATTTGTAGAGTAGCTGGGGCGTATGAGTAATGTGGGAAGATGCTGTTGATATGCATAGATAGCTCTTGAGGGTGGAGTTGCTGTGTATTTTGGGTGTCTTTTATGCTTTTTTTTATAGCTTAAAATAAAATAAAAACAAAGCTAAAAACTTTGTTATTATAATTCAATGTGATTGCCATCTGTTTAATTTGAAAAAAAAACTTCGTTGCTATTGTTTTTTTAACTTTTTTTTAATGTTATTTCTGTCAACAGATTTATGCTAATTATTAAAGTGGAGTTTGACAACTGAAACATGTATATTTTTGTACAAATTTATGTACAATGCTTTAGTTTTAAAGTTGTTATAATAGTAAAACAAATGCCAGAAACTTAAGAAATGTGATTTTTTTTTTAATGGACAATGTCTGCAGCCAGAGTGATTTATTTATGGGAAAATTTAGATCAAAGTTGAACTGAATGCGGAATTATTTTCTAGCTAAATGTTGATATGGGTCATTCGTGTACTTTTGTCTAGGCGGAAGAAAATATATATGCTTATGGGAAATATCTTTTGATATGGACAACTATTGTACTTCGAATTAAAGTCGAACCGTAGCATGCATAGAAATATGCTTTCGATGAAGATACTTTTTAGTCTCATTCATTCAAAGTAGTTCTTAGCCTACATTGAGTTTTTTTTGCCAGGTGTAGTGTTCAGTACGATCATTCATCCTGTTTATTCCTGCTTATTGTTGTCTTTTGCTGGTTTTCTAAGGTATGTCAAATCCATGACTATAATTCCTGCCGTTGTTCGTGCTTTCTGCATCTGTTTTGCTGGCATACATGTATTTTAAATCCTTCTGCCTTTTTTTCGATGTCTAGGAAACTGCCAATCAAAGCATAAATATGGTCAGCTTATTTTACATATTTACATAAATTTATGGAACCCAGGTGAATAATAGGGCAAATTGTAACTTTAAAATCTTGTGCTCTTTTATAGATCTAAACTTATTAAGAAGTTTACCCAATTAGTTAAAGTTGCGGGTTAGTGCTTAGCTATTTTTCCTTTTACTATTTTTAAATTTTTGTTTATTCTTTATATACTTTAATAACTACTGAGTATTGTTGTAAAAGTTCGACATAAAGTTTTTACAAAAATTTTTTAATTCTCCTATTGTAGCAAATTTCGCTCATTATACTAGTTTACAAAAAAAAATTAACCCTCGAATAAAATTGTTTTTTATGTTCATGGCATTCATTCCTTTTTTTTCTTTCTTAAGAATCATTTTCAAGAATTTTTCGAAAAACATGTTTTTGGGTACTGCTTTCAAATATTCGTGAATATCTCGTAAATTGCACTAAATTCTGAGGTATGGCGGTATGGTACCTAAGTTATTTTATAATAATTTTGTAATGCTTTGACATCAAAACAATAGCTAGAAATTTTTAAGCCGTCTCGAAGAGTTGTCTGTGGCACCGAGAAGTCGGACTCTACAGAAATTTAAGAGAACTAGCTATGTGTGAAACCCACGTTTAATAAAAAATAAATTAAAATTAAGTTTTTTTTTTGGTTTTTAGATTCCTAATTATAATACTTCGCTATCCACTATAACCTTGGTAGGTTTGCGCATTTGTTTAGACAATTTAAGCATTTCACAAAAATTAAGAAAACTCATAAGGTGTTTATATACAATTAAATGGAAGTGCGTTCCAAATTTACGGATTCATATATTTTTGGTGAAATCATGATTTTTCGTGTACTTATGGTGATTCATTCAGCTACTGGTGTTCACTGGACAGCTCGAATTTTATGAAAAACTGCTTATTTGAAAGGTACTGACTCCTACTTTCTATTACAAATTCAAATGTAGAAGAGTGAACCACTTTTCAAAGGTTAAATGCAGTTGAAAAAAAAATACTGAAAATTCAATAGATGATTAATTTTTAATCATAAAAAGACGACACCATACAGAAATCGCATCTACATATCATGACATAATAGCTAACTTTTCAAGTGTCCAAGACTTTTTCTGAAAGAATTAGCGATACTTGTACGAAAAGTCACCAAAATGTTGTTTTTTTCGGGGTTTTGGGCAAACGCTTTCGGCTGTAGTTTTTTCTTAAGGTTACCAATGTTTGTGATTCGGGGCATGTTGGAAAGGTAGTCTACTCTACTTTTGAGAAAAAATAATGAAAAAATTCGGATTCGTACAGTTTTTATGACCTCATATGTACAAGTATTTTGAAAAATGTTCTTTTTCACTAAAATAGCCATAAAAAAAACAAGCCATGAGAGGATAAAAAAAAACCGATTTTAAATGCTGAAACATTGCCCTAACATAAAATGTATGTCTCATCTCTGGAGAAATAAAAATGTTAAATTTGTCGACTAGTGTAGTCTTTTCATTTTGAAACCTACCTTGCAGATGGCCATTTAGAACCCTATAATGGAGCTCGTATTTCATCCAGTTTCTAACTACTTTTTCCCCACTTCACTGTCATTTTTAAAACAAAAAAAAACAAATTTTAAAAACTTAACTGACAGCTAAAGTGCAATAAAATGCCAGTTGTTAGACCGCAAACAAGCCAACCACGCGTGGTTTTGATTGTGGTTAAGACAGAGTCTTTGACAGTGGCTCTGACTGTATCTTTAGGTCTAGCTCAGCCCACACACAAACTCAAAGAACTGCCAACAACTTCAGAAATGTCGCCAGTTTCTTTATCACAAAATTGTATTAGATATATATTACCTTTTATTGTAAAAAGTGTTGGCGCTGCCCACATAGCTATATAAAATATGGTCATATGCATATAACAAATATTTATATAAAATAAATTAACATGTTTACTCATGTTTTTTTGCAACTAATGATAAATCATAACAGATCCGTGCCCTAAAGTCATCTGGCACAAATAGCACAGTAATCCAAAGTCATGCTACTCTTTGGCCCTATTCAAATTGGCAGCTAACGCCTTTCGAAAGTAAAAATCCCACCAAACAATTTTATCTAGTGTTAATATAAATACCTTAGCGTTTAGGGGCCAACGGTTTGGAATGCTTTTTTTTTTTTTTTTGCATAAAATGCAGGCAATCAACTTTGCTGACACAATTCACAGTGTTGCGGCCTGGTCGATAAGGTGCACACAGCCCCTGTATAGGTAAGACCCACCGGCAATAGAGTTGTTAAGTAAATGCTGCCAAAATGCTTTTCCCACATGTTTCATCAGCTTTTGTTATTGTTGTACCTATACACTGCAATTGATGTAAAGTACATTAGGTTCGAAAAGTTGTTTGCCACATGTTTTGGGTTATCTACAAAGAGTTGGTAATGGTATAAGCTAAAAGATTTTGACTTTCTTTGGATCATATAACCAAACATCTCACAGATTTTTTTATCAAATTTTTCTAAATCCCGAGACATGAATTTTAAAAATATTTAAAGAGCTAAAATGTAGTTTGTAAAACTTAGCAAAAGCGAATTTAAAATTAAGTCCTTAATATGGTGACTACTAAATTTTAAATTAAAGGCAAGATGTTTTTTGTTTTATAAAAATATAACCGAAATTGGCTTCAATGCAGTGTATTTAAGACAACTTTGTCTCTACTATCTTTGTTATTGTTGTGGTGGCTGCTGCTGGCGCTTTAATACATTGGTCGCTATTATGTGAAGTTCATTTACACACAGCTCGAGTAGCTTCAACAACAATAACAAAAACCAATGCGATAAGTAGCCGGTGGCTGCTAACAGCAATTACTACGATTAATTTAGCTTGATGGACGCTGATTAGGCGCTAGCCAGCAACAACAATAAGAGCTATGTATAACCACAAAAAACTTTTTTGGCTTTATATGTATACATTAGAGTTGCTAAGCCACAGCAATTATGAAATGCGCTTTAGCATTTTAACTAAACACCAAAAGTGGCAACAATGAAAGAAGCAGCAGCAACAATTACAAAAACAACAATGCAACTAGTTGCATGCCCGCACGCCCCCAAACAAAAAAAAAAAAGCATATGGTTAACCATGGTTGCCATAGCATGCCAAGAGTTTGCCGCCTGCTACTGACAATGAAAATTTTATACAACACGAAAAATTAAAACACGAGCGCGCTTCAAACATGGTCAAAAACAACAACAACAACAACGACAACAACAACAAGTTGCATTGGCCCGTGTGCTGAATTTTTTTTGTATTTTATTTTGAATTTCTGAGTTTATTTTGGATAGATTTCGTGCCTCAAACTTTCACTCTCCTTTGGGGCCGAATGTCAGGCATGCGCCCTGTTATGCCAACATTTTCAGACCATGCAAAATGTAAAACTAAAAATAAAATTCAATAAAAGACAACTAAAATATGTCGCTCTTTGGTTTCTTTCTTTCCGCTGACCAGCACAATTTGGAGCACGTTATGCTTAACCCACTGAAACTGTGAGCAAATTAGTCCAACCAAGTGCACTGCCAAAATGCGGAATCGTTTTGGTTTTTTTGCCCAGATGGCGCCAAAATGCAAATTGTCAAAGCGAAATGTCAGCCAAAAAGGGGGAGAAGAAGCTAAAGAGAGAGATGTAGCGATAGCATAAAATCGTCACAGAAAACAAAAGACTTAAGACACGAACTTGCTTTGCATTACTTGGCATAGTCAATGGCAGTGAGGCGTGCAAGTGTCACTGCTGTTTTGTGTTTTTTATGCTCTGCGTGAGAGTATATTGACTTTGTGTTGAAATTGGATAAGCTTGAGAGCAGTAGCCTTTAAGTGTATGCTGTAGTATATAGTAAGAACCATATTAGATTAGTTCATAATATGAACTGCATATATATTTTTTCATTTTACTTTTTTTTTCTAAAAATTAATTTTTAATAATCTATGGTCAGTTAAGCATTGTTGTAGCCATTGAAAAAAAAAAAATTATTGCAAAGTAATAAATTATTTGTTCAAAAAAAAAAGTTTTCTTAAATTCTAATTTAATGCCATTTCCGATTTAGAGGATTTTGACGATTTGGACCATGTTTTGCGGTTTAAAAATTAGCAATAAAAAACAGAAATGTTTCGAAATTGAACTTAATCTAAGTTTTTCAATTTTATGAGCTCTTAAGATATTATATAAATATGATCTCAAGGAAACATAGTTTTAAAATTTAAGACAAAAAAATGTTGGATTCTTTCGACAAAAAAACCTAAAAAAAAATAATACATACATATATATTCTATTAAATATTACAAAAATTCAGAATAATTTTTCGGTGCTTTCGACAAAAAAAAAATTTTACTAAACTTAAAAAAAAAAATAAATATTCCTTATACATATTTCTTTAAAATTTGTACACCAAATTAATTGTATTCATATTTACACCATATAAAGAAGGGATAAAACGACGAGTTTAAAGTGTTTAAGATGGCATCCTTAATATTGAGGGCATGTGTGGCATCAATTTAAAGGAATTGATATGTAGATCACCAAAATTTAATATTATAAAAATCAATCTGGAACGTCCAGAGTATGAAATATTTTCAGACGTCTGAGGTCCGTACTATTATTTAATAGTTAAAAAAAAATGTATTATGTAAATTAAAATTATATGATTGTTTTTCGCGAATTTTAATTAAAAATTGATTTTTAGCGATTATTATATAATTTTTAGGTGTAAAGGCCCATACGCAGCATGCAAAAATTTCGCACGAAATGTCAAAACTTCATATTAAAACAAAAATCCCAAATGGTGGGCAAGAGTTATTTATTTATTTATATGATTAAGAAGTTTATTCTAAATTATAAAAGGTTTGTAGCCAAAGCAACGTAGGCCTTCAGGCTGGAAAATAAGAGTTATTTATCAATATTAATGAAAAAAATCATTAAATTTTAAAATAATAACTTATTATTATTATTAATAAGAGTTACGATCCGTGCCTGTCACAATATATTAAGGCTAAGGTTTGGTCTCATTATAGAGAGATAAAATATGTTGTTTCTTTCCAACTTTTTTTTTTGCAATTTAGTGTGTATCAATTTATTTCTTGCGCTATCTCAAGGACAATTTTTCCGGAATTTGTCAATTGTTAGGCTTTTAGTTTGTGACTAAAGTAGACAGAGGGCTAAGCTCCTAGCAATTTTGAATAAAATAAAACTGTTACGATCAAAACAAGACAAGTGCCTAATTCTGTGATGTAAAAGGAACTTTTATACTTTTTTATTATTTTACTTACAAAAAAAGTCACTTTTAATTCCAAGCAACAAATGTTAAAAAAATCTGTTTTTGTTTTTAATCTTCAGGTACTCAATACTGTTTTGAGAGTATGCCAAGTTTTTCAACACTATCTAAGGTTTTCTATGCTTTACTTTATTTATTTGATTACTTTGATACCAATTTGATGTGCTATACATTTTTCTGTATTTCAGCATTCAATTTATGTTTGTGTATTTCTTTTGATAGTTATTGTTATGGGTTTTGTGGTTGTTGGGTTTTTGTGAATTATTGTCATTCAAGGCGGTTGGCATGGGAGACATGCCGCTAGCTACTAGGCTTGAGGCTTTCGTTACCCTCGCTCGCGTTCAAGCCGCGCCGTTTGACAGTTTGTCATCTGGATTTGGAATTGTTGTTGCCGCTGCTGCTGTTGGTGTTGTTGGCATTGCTGTTTACTTAATTTATGCGCTGAGTCAGCGTCATCTTGGCGCTTACTATTAGCCGCACATGAGCGAATTTTCCACTTGAACGCCGCAGACCTTCTTGTAAATGGTGTAGTGTACCTAAAATATGTTCATTCCATGCCGCCGTCAAACCAATTACAACTGACCTTCAGCTAACAGTATTGCAGTGGCCAAAAAAAACAAAATCGTTAAGCATAGAGGTTGCCACACCTGCAACAACTGCCTCCCTATACTTTTCAAAAAAGTTGCACAATATTTCACGCCTTGGCGCTCATTCTTTTTGGCGGATTCCATTATACCAGTAGCCCACGATGTAAAAGAGTATATTTGGTTTAACCGAATGCATGTTACAGACAAAAGAGAGCATAACCACTTATAACCAAGTAGTCCCAGAGATACTAATTAATGTTATTCTAATTCTGAATCTCAGCCTATTTCAGCCCGTCCCTTGACCAGGCATAAAGCAAACGTTCGCATGTTTCATATAAAAAATGGCACAAACCCAAAGCTGTTTGAAGCAATATATAGATTATAAATAAACAAAACGATCTAAATTTGACTTCCACACTTCCCAATACAGATATTTGTCTAAATGGTATACGGGCATATTTTACCCGCTTTAAAATTACAAATTGCTTGCTATTACTATTCATAGGTATTAATGATTTTGGAGTAAAGTATTAAGAGTTCTGTGCATTTTCAAGCTGCTTATGTAATTATATACACAGACAAAAAATAAAACAATAATAACAAACAGAATAATAAACACTTAACGCTCCACAAAAAATAACATAGTAGAATTTTGAAAAGCTTCGGAAGCGCATTAAAAATTTGATGGCCTAGCCTACGTGCATTTGACTTCTGATTCTATTAACTTGGTTCATTATGTGTTGACCTTGTCAAAAGGCATACAAAACTTGTATTTTATTACTTAATATTATTTATTATGGGCATAACAGACGTCAACTGCATGGCAATTGCACAATTACAAAGTCATAGAATTATTCCCTATGACAATAGAGATGACTGAAAGTATTCAGGCTGAAACAGTCATAAGCCATACAAATATTCTAGCACATAGAATGTACTTCAAAATGAGTTTTAAAAAATGTGACACAAAACAAATATTTAGCACTTTGTTAGCTATTTCCATTGAAATGGCAAATATATATGTAGATATGTGAAAAAACCCAAAGTGATACAAATATGCATTTGAACTTTTGTTTGCGACCTTGAGGAAAAGCATTTCTATTAGTCATGAAAGTTGTTTTGACGTTAAATGGAATTTATAACACACGTATTATACACTAATTTCATTTAATTAAAGAGCGTAATTATTTTCGTAAATAAAAATGTTTATCTGATTCATGCAGTTAACCACGTTTAACTATAACTCGGTAATGTATACATAGTATTTCCTAATTTTATTTATTTTTTATTTTTAGTATCTAATGAGCTGCAGATTAGTTTTATATATGTGCAGTATATAATTTAAAATTATTCCACTATAATATCCGGGTACTTCAAACTACCAACACTAGTTGGCGGCACTATAAGGTGGATTTTGTGCTTCCAATTTTGCAAAGACGAATTTCGTGTGTGGTTTGAAATCGACTTTTTTGTAGCAAGAGAAATTCAAAAAATGATTGGATTTTAACTAAGAAAATTATATTTAAAACAAATTTTATATTTTGATTCTATTTAACACAATTTCAAGTTGGACAATTCTTTCTAAATATTTTTTGTTCTGATTTATATGATGTTCTATACGCAGCACGCAAAAAATGAAAAACTTCATATAAAAAAAATAGTCGCGTAAAATTCCGATCAAAAATTTTTGACAATGGGACGCAGATAAAAAAACAAAACAGTGTTTTCTAAAAATGCTTAACGTTAGCTGGCGCCACTACTTCACTAGGTGTGGTAACACTAACAACAGCTGTTTGGTTTTTGCCGCTTTGGCGCGAATTAATATACGTACATACATATGTATATGCCCTATATATTGTTTGAAATGGCAGGTAGGAGAAAACAGTGTGAATTACTTAAACGAGAAGAGAGAATAGCGCTTATAAAAGCAGTTCAAGATTATCCAGTATTATGGGATTTAACAAACAAAATGCACTTTAATGTACTGGTGATGAAAAGTGCGTGGGAGGAAATTGCCAAAATGTTAAATTAAATGTAGGCAGCCATATGTGCATTGTTCATACTATGTAATGTTAACAATACTTGTGCGCTTAATTTTTGTTAACATAAAGCAGCTGATTATAATGTGAGTGTGCCCACATTAACCCAAAGTATCGGAAAAAATATCGATTAATACCACAAGAAAACGATAGCTCGATAAAAAATAGCACTTTGACTTACTATGCACACACTGGTGGCTCCATCTGATATAAAATAAAATACTTTCCATATGGAATTTTTCGAGCTGCGTAGACCCCTTTAACCGAAAAAATAGAATGCACAACCCGAAACTTACGCATACGCACAGTGTTGATGTGTTGCGCAAAAAAAATTTTCTTAGTAATAAAAATAGGTAATTCGTGCCAAATTTCGATTAAAGTTGCGAAAGCTAATACAATATTTTGAGTAGTTAATAAAGCGCTACCAAAATTTTAATAACAACTAAGCGGTATGAAATAGTCGAGAAGTGCTGAGTTGTGTCGTTTTCTCGATTTTTAACTTTTCCGACTGAAGAAAACCAGTAACAACCGATGTACTTGATTGCGAATACTGGAAATAATTAGTTTACGTCACAAAATCAACAGCAAACAACGTCCAACGTCCGAATTTTTTGGAGAACTTGAAAAAGTCAGAAGTGGGCTGATAAATTGTTTTTTTTTTTTTTTTGTATTTCAAGCCATCGGTTTCTAGAGAAAGCGTATTTGTTTATATAGATATGCAGCTTTTTTACTCGGTGCATATCTCTGATTTTTATTTATTTCTTTATTTATTAACAGTTCCTACCTAATTAAAATTATAGTACGAGCTAAAATTAGCTTTAGCGTGAGCCTTATGCTAGCCTTATGTGATATATTGCCAATATAATTGATGTGTCGGGCATAAATGCATAATGGTGAAACGGCAAAGTATCCAACAACAACTTGCAATGAAAGAAAATTGACATTGGACCCTCGACTACAAAAATAAGGGCATGCTTATTATACAATTGTCTTTGTGTCTCTTTGTTAGAGTTGCTTACATTGTTACTCGTGTCTTACTGAACACCCCAAACGTTTTTTGCAATTCCACATTTTAAGCTTAGCAAGAGTAAAACAAATTCGGCTACTATATCAAACTTAATCGCATGCAGGTAGCTTATTTTGACAACCTACAAGTATGAAATAATAATTATGCCTGCTACAAAGCAATTTGTTTAATCATTAAACCCAATATCAGTGCAAAATTTGCATGTTACATAAGATTTATTAATAGAAATTAGCTAGCCAGATACAGATGCATAAACAAATGTAGTATGTATATACAAACACTCACATTATAGCAAAAAGTAGCGCCATAAAGCAAAAAACTGGGTTACAACGAGGCGTTCATAGCAATGCTTATTAGTTTTAAATGCAACTTTGCGAGTAATATCTGCATCGGTCAGAGGAATATTGACAAACAAGACAACAAGTTGCAAAAACAAAAAAAAAACATTCATTTTGAAGTTGAAATCAGAATCTTGACTATGGGGGCTGGCCGGTTTTGCATATTAAGCCAAGTGACCTAACAAATTAAGCCAGTTTTTATACACTGTACTCAATGGGTATTATGTAATTGTGTAATGCATGTTACATCGAGATGGAAACGTGACAGACCATTTCCCATAACAAACAAAAATTAGCACTCCGGATATCGATATAGGTACGTTTGTCCCTGCGTCCTTTCATATAAACAGCTAGATCTAGGAGACTTGGGTTGACCAAATTTCAACAAAAGAAACGCCCGTATGTAAAGCTAATCAAAATATATTGACATTAGATATCGAAATTGTCACCATATTATTGCTCCAGTAAATTAAGATATGTGTCATGTTAATTCAATTAATGTAGATCATGAAAAAATAACGAAAATAAGAATTTTGTAAAGTAAAAGGCAAACCAATAAGTTTGAACTGAAATTTTTATCATTTAATGCGTATAATTATTTTATCTGTTATTTCAACATTAACCTTTTATTCGTTTTTTTAAGAATATTCGTACTTATTATTAGATTTTTCGGACTCATCATCGAGTCGTTGTTGTTGTGTTCGAACTCAAATTAAGAATTTTCATTCATTTTAAGTAAAACAGCATATTTCTTGTTTTAAGTACTTACATTTTTCCTTAATTTAAGAACTTTTTTACTTATTATCAGTATTTTCGTACTTATTTTAAGTAAAAAATTCCTATTTTAAGAAAGAATTGTCAAGATGGCAAATTCTTAATTCAAGTGAAAACAGTTTTAATTTTAGACCGACTTTTTATTCTCCGTGAATATATCCCGTACATTGTTACCCCTGCTCTATTACTGTAAATCATTAACATTTATTTCCTTCAAATATTTCTAGTACTTTGTTCTTCTGTTTCTAAAATAAATGTGCACAATAATATTAGTTTTATATAAAATTTACCACGACTTACAAATTTTTATAGCAGGGAAATTATTTTTTGCAACACAGCAACACTGTTGCACATATCGTTTTTCGATATGGCAATGGAAACAATTTTTTTTTTTTATAATTACAAATAATTATTAATTAATATCTTTCTTGAAATTTGAACTAATGGAATCTAAAAATATCAAAGAATATTTAAAAAATTACTTCAGTTTAAAATGCGTGTATTTTCGAACCTATTTTACCAATTCGATTTGATATCACTTGCAACAAAGCAGTCAGATTCCAAGCATATCGAAATATCGTTTTGGTGAATTCGGGTGCGCCAGACATGAGCTTTCAAAACGAATCCGAATAAAATATTAGTAAAATATAAATATTACAATATAATGCAATATAATATCATAAATAATATATTATTTAAATCGTTTGGGGGCTTCTGAAGTTACAGGCAACATACAAAATTTAAACTAGGGATGCGCGAAACCTATCCGATCTTTCTAAATTTTAACATTTCGGGTTTGATATTATATATTTGATAGCGATAATTTGATTCGCAATATAGAAGAGAAGTCGATAAAGATATATCCGTCTCGACGAATGCCTTAATCTCAGAAATGGTAACTGCTAGAGCAGTTTTGAATTATTTGGCATTATGGACGTTTTATTATATAGCTTCCATAGAGTTCTTAGAGAGCACTTTGAAAAGAACTAAAATCAAATTTGGCAATCAAGAGTTTTTTGGAGTACTTAAGCAATATATCGAATTTGATTGCAATATGATGGTACAGATTACCCCAAAGTCATCTGGGTCCGACTTTAACGATTTGAAAATTTTTTTCACGTTAAACATTAAAAATTTTGAATCTTCTGGAAAGTAGTCAATAGTCATTATTTTTATATTATTATTATTAGACTAGGCACAGAGTATAACACTTTCGGGCAGCGTCACGACTGTTTCTATTTTTTTTTTTTTTGCCTTAGATTCTTAAATTATGCTCAATTGAAATATAGCAAATTTAATAACTACTTACCACAGTTTTTCATTACAGTTGTTTTTTTTTGCGTTAAAGTTTCAAGTCAATAAACAGGAAATGCCAAGATAAAGTTTGCAAGCTCTCTAGCTGACCAAAAATGGTGCGGTTCAAACAACTAACGAAATTTAATACAATTTTTGCGGTTATTGCTTTTGCTGTTGTCGTTGTTGTTGTTGGTCTCCCACAGTAATCTTTGTTCCAAGATTTGATGTCGGGCTGTCAGTAAATCGCGTCGGCATTGCCTCACATGTCTACAAAGTCTGCATTAGACCATGTGGGTGTCTCGACTGGAGTAGTGCCAAAAAACAAAAAAAACAAAATAAAAAAACAAAGGAAAAATAAAATCACTTTTTTCGGGCTTATGATGAAGCAAAGCTAGGTAATTCAATAGCATGGCATTAGTCCAAGTAAAGTCACCTTTTGTTGTTGTTGGTGCTGTCGTTCGCATTCCTGGAATTGATTGTGTTTAATGAAATGTTTCATTAGATCTACTATGCATGTGCATAACATATATATAGAATTTCATTACCTACATATGGTATACCTAAGTAGTTTGTGCTTTGTGGAATTTGAGCAATTAGAAAATATTATGAGCTTGAATGAACTGTGAATGATTGTTAATGACTTTGATGTCAACGACAGGTGTTGAATGTCAAACACATTCAACTCTTATCGGCCGATGAATTGTTTGCATGGGTTAATTTACATAAATGTAAAGCAGTTTTTTTTTTTTTTTGATTTGTTGCTAAGCAGCGTAAATGTTTATTCACGAAAAATGTTATAAGCCGTTGGCTTACATAAGCATTGCATATAATATAAATCCAATATTGGTACATTTGAGTAGGCTTATCGATTGGTAAACAGTTTTAAGCTTTTATTATGTTTGTGATAAGTTGGCTTCCAAGGACCGACCTATAGTCAGGGCTGTAGGGAGAAAATCCGTGCCCGGGAGGAAAATGTACCGGCCCCTCTAATTCACCATTAGCTTGAATCACGACAGTACGACAGTAATTACACCGGGCCCCGAGGGAATACCCCCTTTCACCGCCCTGACGACTGGCCTGCCTATAATAATACCAAAGACGACATGATGCTAATGTGAGCCTGCGTCTAAAATGAAAAAGGCAAGCTCAGGCCGCAGCACTAGGATTTGGGTTACAAATTGACGTTGTTCTTTAGTTGACCATTTCTTGATGGTTAATTACCATAAACATTTTATTTCACAATGCCCCGAGAAAAGAGTATAGGAGCTCGCCTGCTATGTAAAATGTTACGCCATTTCGTTGGATTCACATGCTTTCCAAAATCGACTCCTAAACACAAGTTACTCCGTATGCAATAGAGATTGTTGAAACACTCAAAATAATTTTTCATTATAACACAACTAGGGAGCTCTGTTACCTGCTCGCTTCGCTAGCGCAACACTGTCTGCCCCGTTGTCATTATACATTTAAGGTTAGTTAAAAAAATATCCTTAATTTCAATAGTGTGCATCCAAATGAGACCGCTTAATTCATGTCTGCGCGATTCTACCAAATGGCTTTTATTATATTGGTGTTTTGGTAAAATTTGTTTACTCTAGGTCTTCTAGTCTCCAAAATCCTGTATTTGTATGAACAGATGAACGTACGAACAGACAAGGCTGCAATAACTCGGCTGTTCATGCTGCTTTAGAATATATACATATACATATATACTAGGGGGTTCAGCACCGTGTGTGCTTCACTGAAACCACTTTATTAAACTGGTCTCCTCTATTTTCTTCTCGTTTTCCAAAATTCGCAAAACCAAACATTTACCCGCCATTGTTAGAAGTAGATTTGATGAAAAAAATCTCCTCAAGCAAACTTTTACCCGCCACTTCCACCACATGTTCCTTCCTTAATACTCACCTACACCATAAAAAACTTTGTGCAAAAAGCTCTTTTTCTCCCACCGTTAGAGCTGTGCGTTGATCGTCAATTGTATCCCTCAAATTACTACTCTTTGGGGCCGAATTACTTATTAAATGGAGCACATGTGCCGAGTTATAAATCTATTTGATGAAAAAAAATTCTTTCCATACAAACTTTGACCCACCATTTCCTTCAATAAAAGGGAATATTTTTGAAACTTGCGGTCTTAGTGCAACCCTACGCTATAAAACAAAACTCCATTAAAAATGCTCTTATTCGTATACATTATCGATGTTTGCCAACATCGAAGTTTTCAATATTTTTTAACTTCGATACATCGATGTTTCGATACATCGAAGTGCATGTGGCGGCCATTTTTTGAATGCTTAAATTAATTTAGAGTGCGCCATCTGTTCGTTTGGTTATATAAGTACATATTTTCAAATAATAAAATGGAATTAGTTAACAAACCAAGAGATAACTATATTTTCATAATAAACATTCCAAAATTAATTACATTTCATAGAAAAATAAGCAAAGAAATAATAAATAAGAATCCAAAAGGTTATACAACGAAAGCAAAAGATAATACAGGCCTCAAAAAAAAGTGGTGTAAACTTAACAGGTGACAGAGGCATCCCTTACGGATTTTGAGCAGCCGAATCCGAAGTCCAAAAAACACATAGGTTATGGATAACCACATAAAAATCCCATAAAACGAGTTAATTTGGATATTATCTAAGAACCCTTGGATCGGGGTATTTTGGACTGCGGATTCAGCTGCCCAAAGTCCATAAGGGGTGCCTCTGACACATGTAAAGTTTCCACCACTTTTTTTGTGCGCCTGTGGGTTAAAACAAAAAAATGTTCTTTTCCAGCTAGAGATGCAGTCTCATAATCTTTAAACTAATTCGAGATCCCTTTATTATGGTTATTAAATAAAATCATGTCAACGTTTTTTGATTCAAGCGAACTCCGCTTGTCGCTCACTAGATTTCCAGCCTTGCTAAAATTTAAAAAGTATTACCTTCTAGTAATTTAACGGGCACATGCTTGAATCTAAGTTTTCGACATTAAAATAATCGAAAATCGAAATAAAAATATCGATGATCGGAGAAAATAAATCATCTATTCATCGATATAACATCGATGTAACTTTCAGCACTAGGTCAAAGGTTATATTTTTTGCTTTGTAAAAAACTTTAAAAACTTATTTCTGATCAAATAAATTATGTTCGGAAACGTTATCTTTTATCTGAATATAAGTTTTAAAAAATATATTTATCGACCTGAATAATTGCAGTAAGCTCTAAAATTGATTAAAGCTGAAAAAATGGGTATTTTGGATTTTATTAGTGGCATTACAGGCTTTTCATGCTATTTAAGCTGCCTTTTAGGCAGTAAGGCTATTAAAATTGTGAAATGTTGCAAAAATGGCCACTCTAGTGCCATTTACATGCATTTGCAACAACTTATTATGTTGTATTAAAATTAAGAGAAAAAATATATAAAATATATACCTTTTGACACAAAAAAGAACATATTAAAAAAAATCAAGAAAGTTTTATAATGACCGACTCAAATCTTGGACCCCTCAGTATGTCTAAGTATATAAGACAGTTTTAGCCTGTTCAACTTATGTATATTATGTCTAATTTTAATTAGTATTTTATAAGGAAAACTAAAAAATATAAATTGCACGATATCATGCATATATAAATCTAGCTACATAGTAAAATTTATGCAACAAGTAGAGTTTAAATTTTGAATATAGACTGTAAATGTATGTTACTACCCACATTACACTAGTCGACGGTGAAAAATCTCCAGAGATGAGACTTATATTTTATGTTAGGGTTATGTTTCAGCGTTAAAAAACCGGTTTTTTTTTTATCCTCCCATAGCTTGTTTTTTTTTATGGCTATTTTAGTGAAAAATGCCATTTTTCAAAATGCGGTTGCACATATGAGGTCATAAAAACTATACTAATTTGATATTTTTTTATTATTATTTTTTTTTTCAAAAGAAGAGAGTTCCACCTTTCCAAAATGCCCCAAATCATAAAAATTGAAAACCTTAAGAAAAAACTACAGCCGAAAGTGTGTGCCCAAAGCCCCAAAAAACACAACATTTTGGTGACTTTTTCTACAAATATTGCTATTTCTTTTAGAAAAACTCTTTGGCACTTAAAAAGTTAGCTATTTAATATTATTGGTCAGAATATGTAGATGCGATTTCTATATAATTTCGTGTTTTTATGTCAAAAAATTATTGACTTATTGAACTTTTAGTGAAAACGAAAAAAAATCATTTTTTTCGAACGATTTTTTTTTTTGTCACTTTCAACTGCACTTTACCTTTGAAAAGTGATTCCCTTTTCTATATTTTAATTTGTTATAGAAAGTAGAAGTAAGTACCTTTCAAATAAGCCCTTTTTCGAGATATTCGAACGGCCCATTGAGCGCCAGTAGCTGAGTATATCACTATAAGTATACGTAAAATCATGATTTCACCCAAAAAAATATGACATTTTTTGTTTATAATGGTGCTTTAACAAAACATTAATTGGGAATTTACAGTATTATTTTATATTTCATATAACGGTAAGCGATTGCCAAATCATTTCCATTTTTCCCAATCGCCTTAACAAAATTTTTCATTAGACCCAATTCGATGTGCAGTGGAGGTATAATAATGTTTTCTTTTGCGACGAGTGGTTTTGATACAACGTTATATATACCAGGAGTGTAGTCTATACTTTCAGGCCATAGATCTTTTTTGTAATGCTCTTTATATGCTCTACTGTTGTATAAGCAAAGAAAGCAGTTGTATTTAGTGTTGCCGCTCTGCAATCCCAGTTGCTTTTGTAACACAATTGAAAGAAGAAAGGAATATTTGTTGGTCCTCAAATTCGAAAAACAATGAAAAGCAACGAATTTAGAGAAACGTTGGCACCTGATCAAATGCAAGCGTGGAACTCTTTTCAGGAAGTGGTAGAAAAATTTCTTGGGAATCAAAAAAGCCCAAATGCTAAGTTTATTGTTGATGAAATGCTTCATTGGTATGAAAAAATTGGCTCAACATTAAGTCTGAAAATGCATTTTTTGAAATCGCATTTTCAACATTTTCCAGAAAATTTGGGTGCGATGAGTGACCAACACGGTGAAAGATTTCACCAGGACATCAAAAATATGGAAGATCGATTCAGTGGTCGTTTCACGGAAAAAATGTTGGGTGAATATTGCTGGTTTTTGATTCGAGAATCAGATGAAAAACTCAAAAGGATGAAATCGAATATGCATTTTTAGATATTTTTTTAAATTTTTTTAAATTTTTTAAAGATTGTTGTTGATAAATTTGTTACCGTTATATGAAATATAAAATAATACTGTAAATTCCCAATTAATGTTTTGTTAAAGCACCATTATAAACAAAAAATGTCATATTTTTTTGGGTGAAATCATGATTTTACGTATACTTATAGCTACTGGCGCTCAATGGGCCGTTCGAATATCTCGAAAAAGGGCTTATTTGAAAGGTACTTACTTCTACTTTCTATAACAAATTAAAATATAGAAAAGGGAATCACTTTTCAAAGGTAAAGTGCAGTTGAAAGTGACAAAAAAAAAATCGTTCGAAAAAAATGAAATTTTTTCGTTTTCACTAAAAGTTCAATAAGTCAATCATTTTTTGACATAAAAACACGAAATTATATAGAAATCGCATCTACATATTCTGACCAATAATATTAAATAGCTAACTTTTTAAGTGCCAAAGAGTTTTTCTAAAAGAAATAGCAATATTTGTAGAAAAAGTCACCAAAATGTTGTGTTTTTTGGGGCTTTGGGCACACACTTTCGGCTGTAGTTTTTTCTTAAGGTTTTCAATTTTTATGATTTGGGGCATTTTGGAAAGGTGGAACTCTCTTCTTTTGAAAAAAAAAATAATAATAAAAAAATATCAAATTAGTATAGTTTTTATGACCTCATATGTGCAACCGCATTTTGAAAAATGGCATTTTTCACTAAAATAGCCATAAAAAAAAACAAGCTATGGGAGGATAAAAAAAAAACCGGTTTTTTAACGCTGAAACATAACCCTAACATAAAATATAAGTCTCATCTCTGGAGAAAAAAAAAGTGTTAAATTTGTCGACTAGTGTTATCAAATTTTGCAAAAGTTTGTGCCTTAAGTCTTTTGTGCAACATGCACAAGAAACATTTTTTTTTTTTAATTTTTTGGTATAATTTTTTAACGTTTGCGTTTTGATTTTTTCTCCTCTTTTTTTGGCATATTTAAAAACGGAAGAAATACAAACTTAACTAATTAACATGTTCAAGTTCGATTTGATTGAGTGTTTGTGGGTTTATATTTTTTTAAAAAGGAAAATGTTTAACTTCCGAAGTAATATATTAATTGGTTGGCATGTATAAAAGCTTCATGCATATAAGTAGTAGTACCAGCATCAGTAGTACAAACAAAGCAATTTATGGGCTAAGTAGGTCAAAGGTGTTCTGCTTGAGGGTGCTCCTAACTTCAAGTCAATGGTTAAGCGCAGATTATCAAGAGGGCAAAAGTCTAGAATGCAATCAATTCATAAAATAATAACAAAGCAAACGCACCTTAAGCTACACAAAAAACTCAACACAGTGGGTGCTAAATGTATTTTTCCATCATTTATCATAAGTTTTTGTTTTGTATTTGGCTCAATTTAAACAGAGTTATGGTTTTTGTTTGCTTTAAATATTTAGAGCGTGCGCATAATTATAATAGAAGCGAATTTTAATTAAAAATAATAATTGAAGGTCAAATTGTCAAGCTGCGCTGCAGGCAAAAAAAAAAAAGATTAAACCACTGACCACAACAAAAACAATAGAAAGCATTACAGATAACTAACTAGATGTAGCTAGAGCAACGATGTTTAGATACTCTATGTAACGATTTAAAATTATTTTTATATATCTATTAGTTGCAGATTCGTAAGGTACCTGTAAGTATGAACGATGCATGTGTTTTTTTTTTCAAAGAACTCTTGGGTGTTGGGGTTTTTGGGGCTTTGCATCAGAGTTGGGGTCTCGAAACCATATGGGCAGCCCTGTCATACTACTTTATTTTTGTGGAACTGTGTAATGAATGAATAACCTTAAATACGTTTGGAGCCTGTCATTCTAGAATATTTCTTACTATTATAAAATTTAGTTTATAAAGGTAGCTAAATGCGAAATTATTTAACTTGAAATTATTTAAAGTGATGTCGAAAAAAAATGGTTGCATTAATAAGCATATATACCTAAAAAAAAAAAAAATTACTATTTAATTTAATGGTAGCTCTAGCCAAGAGAAGAAATAGATACAAGTGGTCACATCCGGAGAATATGGTATATGGGAAACTGCCTTGTAAATCGTTGGATACAATCAATTTTTTTTTTTTTTGTTACATAACCATTCATTAGCTCCAAAATTTTCGAACAATACTATCTGGTTATCGCACTGCTTTCTGCGAAATATTCGATACGCCTTATCCAAGTATGCTATCACCTTGTTAGCTGATATTCCAGCCTTGGCCTTTTTCGGTCTTGATAAATCAAAAGAAACACGCTGCTTCTAATTTTTGCAGTTTAATCTATTTAGGAAAATGCTCCAAAAAGAACTTAAACGTTACACCTAACTTCTGTACTTCCAAAATCACAGAGGAACAACTAAGCAGTGCTTATATGTTTTTCTTATCAACAGTATCCCGACCACCTAATATCATTAAGTAGTGTATTTAAATGTTTTCATTAATTTCTAAACCCAGCCGCATTTGATGCATACAAAATTAAGCCAAACTGTGCAAATGTTGCTCGAGGGCAGCTGGACCTCAATGGTTGAGAGAATTATGGGGTCATGCGGTTATATTGACGACGCTTTTCTTATGCCTTTTAGACGGCTTTGGGCTGCTGCGTAAATTATGCCAAAAACAAGGCAAAAAATGTTGCGCAACCAGTCAAAAGGCTTTGTTACCATTTTCTGCAGCAGCCACAAAAAAAAAATTGCACTCAATTGCGCGCCAAGAAAAACGTGATTTTCCACTTTTGATTTTTAGCGCGCCGACTCAATGGATTGCACCCAAAAACGAGCAGCGCGCAATTCTCACGTAATCGCCACATGGAGCATGCCACATGCAGCATGCAGCGTGCACCAAGCAACATATGTTGCCTGCCTCCAAGTCAAGATACTCCAACGCAAGCAGCGCCACATTTAACCGGTTGAGTAACAGCAAAAATCTTTTAAACAATTTCTTTCAGATCTTTGCTCTCGAATGTGGCCAACAAACGGCCCAAAGCATTTTCATATTATTGTTGTTTTTACCATTATTGTTGTTTTGCCACTTTTACTCTCGTTTGGATGTGGTCTGGGATTTGTGGTTTTTGGTCGGTGGTCTGTCAGGTAATCTTTTGCCCAATAACGGAAATGGCCATTACATTTTATTGCGTTGCGTTTCCAAGTTAAATAAATTTCTATGTTTTTAATTTTATTGATTGATTATGACGTTTATATGTGGAAACCCACAAATTGTACGCTTTTAATTGTATAATGGCTTAGGACTACTGTTAAAGCAGATCAACTTTAGATTAAGTGAAACTAATTTAATTTGAGTTGCTGTTGTTATTTGCAAAGACTTAAATTAATTTATATAACAAATTTTTGGGCTCCAGCTTTGGATACATGACGCATGTATTTACCTAAAATGTTGATGGAATCATAGCCAAAACTTGAGGTGATTTATTTCTTAAGCTTAAGCTGATGTATTATAAAGAATTTTAGTTTAATTGAAATTTTTTCGGTTTTATGATTAATTAATTCAATTTTAAGTCTAGATTTGTACAGTAGCTTACTTAATCATGCAGTTAACAAAAAAGTTTTGAAGTACAGTTGACACTTCAGTAAACGATCAGTAAACGATAAAGAAAAATACTCTAATTACAAAAATTTGAAGCAATTTACTTCAATATGTCGTATTTAATTTAATACTATTTTCGTAATTGGTCTTTTTTGGTGATCTATAGTTTATATTTATGAACCCTGATATGCTGAGTTTTTTGTTTGAAGCTCAGACTCGGATTCGGCGACTCCAAAAACATTAGGAAACCACGATCTGACCTCTGATCCTGAAAAGTCAAAGTCAATTGCAAAAAATAATTTCTACTTTATAATTATATAACTTAATAATAATAAGTTTTTAATCAAATTATCTATCTATCTTCGTGTTGTTATTTCATGTAACATATTTTTTTGAACGTTGCAATTGTGGATTAAACTAATTTTTCCTGGATTCAAAGAAACGAAAGAAAAAAGAACTGAAGAATTACAACTATAGGCGCAAAGAACTAGATCTAGGTCTAAACATCCATAAGTTCATCTTAAACAAGCAGCTTTTAGAATCAAATTTATAGACTTAGGCTAAAACAATATAGTTGGAAACTTTCAAAATAATATGATTTACAATATCCTTTAAATCTTAGCACATTTTCAAAAAATGAGTAAAATTCATTAAACAAATTAACAAATTAAAAAATGTGCTGAAAAAACATCAAAAATATGTCTCACCATTTAATCACTTAACTGCGCACTGTTGACAAGCAAACGTTGCCAATAAAATGTAAACAAATATTTTATGAATCAATTAAAATACAATAGAGAGAGCAGAGCAATAATAACAATTCACTATAAAAATGTCGAGCCAAACAAAAATTAGCTTAAATTAAACTCAAAAATAAAAACACAATAAAGAATGCAGCCAATCGTAACGCCTACAATGCTGACTACTTAGTTAATGAGAAGCTTGAAGACAAAGAACTTTGAAGAAAATTTATGACGTCATATTAAAATAATTGAATATAAATGATTGAAGGTGCGGGCGTTGCCTTTAGAATAAACGTAATTGGCAAAAGAATTTGGTAAATAAAAACATTAAAGCACACACACGCAAACGGCAACCTTGTCATTGAGGTAAGGCGGCAACAATGGCTGCTGCCGTTATTGATGCGGTCACATTTTGCGCATACGCAGTATGGCCTGCAAAATATCAGCGAACCGGTTACCAACACTTTCACATGGCAGCAATACATTTCCGTTTGCAATAAGTGTTGCGCAATTGCTGTTGCAACTGGTCTACGGTTGCATCTCATGTCACCTTGACTGTGAAAAGTGGCAACTTGTTTTGGCGTAAGTTGTGCCACCGGAAAGTTAGCCATCTAGCCAACTTAGTCAGCTGTCAGTTTATCAATTTTGACATTCATTAGCTACAACGAGTGCAAATAACGTTTTGGTCACCAAAACTGTTAAGGAAATGGCATTGTCTATTGCCTATTGATTAAGTTTGGTCATTGATCATTTGGCAAAGAGTTACTGACCCCAACTTTCTTTATATCATTGCAGCTGACATTTGCAGCGTTAGCAGCTGCCAACTGGGGCGATACAAGCCAGAGCCAATATCACATACAAACCGATGAGGGTCCGGAGCGTTATTTCCGTTTCCAGACCGACAATGGGCAGTTTCGTAAGGAGAAACGGCTGCAGGATGGTACTGTAATAGGTAAGAGGCAACAGCTCGACAAATAGATGGCTAATTTATATTTATAATCAAAAACATATAAGTGCCATTATATCTTACTATTATCTAAACATACTTTTTGTCGTCGAGACAGCGATGCAGCGTTGGAACTTTATGTGGGAGTCCCCATATGTATTACGCCTATTTTGAGAGGTGCCACTAAACTTTTTGTTGTGGAAATTCATTCAAAAGATAGGGTGGGCCATCTGTTAGTTTGTTTGTAAGTTCCAACAAAATTGGCAAATTTTAAGTTGGAAACTACTCATTTATATATGACAAGCTATATCGCCCAAATGGCCACCGCGGCTGACTCAACAGGCACGTACGTGAACATCGTAATTTTCAATTACTTTTCCCAGTAAAACGAGTCCAATGGCTGGAATTTCGGTCCGAACTTTGTTCTGGAGCTCGCGAATTGTTGCTGACTTACACTTTGTCTTTCAAAAACACCAAATCGCATGATCCAGCCAGCCAATTGTTTTGCCTGTTGATGTAACCAGAGAGATGGAAATGGACTTCATCACTGAAGATGTTTTTGACGAAAACTCATCTGGCTTTTCTCCCATCCATTGAACGAATAAGCTACGCTGATAATGGTCTGTCGGCTACAATTGTTGCTTCATTTGAATCTTGTAAGCGTGTAAATGCATATCCGCATGCAAAATTTGACGTAAAGTAGTCCTAGCAAGGTGTAACTCTTGCGAACGATGGCGCGTCGATATTTCGGGTTGCTCGTCGATATTGGCGACAACTGCAGCAATATTATCACGTGTACGAACCGAACGAATATGCAAATATGGTGTAGTGCCGGCCACTGAAACAGCAGACTCGAACCGATCAACAATTTTTTTGATTTCGAGCTCGGAAGACCGATTAAAGTGGCCTAAAACGGTACTTTATTCAAGAAACCAATTTCCTAGTACGCCTGTACCACTCTTACGCGTTGTACGGTTGTTAAAGGATCCATGATTAAAATTGAGTAGTTTTGAATTTTACATAAGTCGAAGAGCATCGGGTATTTACCGAATTGTGAGTGTTTAACAACCAAACCAGCAGATGGCCCACCCTGTATTATTGTTTAGGGCAGAATAATATTAAAACCGATAACTCCCGAAAAAAACTACCGATTTTAATGTCTTTCGAAAAATAATGCATGTTACACATTTCGTCAACCCTTGGCAGAGTCTGAAGAGACTAAATGTATGTAAATCTTCTGGAAACCTGTTCATAAATAATTATAAATATAATATTTATAATATTTATATTTTAAAAATAATTTAAATGTGAATTTGAGTTAAACGGTTGTAGTCGCCTCCAAAAAGATGCCAAGATGCAATGTATCTCACTAATGTTTGATTTCATCTTACTTTCAGGAACTGAGGCTTGGATTGATGCCGCGGGATTTTTACGCCAGAAGGATTACATAGCCGATAAACAGGGGTATCGCATATTGAAATCAAAAACTATTTATGTGGGACAAGGCAGAGCCATTGAAGTATATAAATTATATATATAAATTCATAGTTTTTACGTTATAATAACTTACCCACAGGATGCCATCAAATCTACCAAAGCAGCACCGGCGCAGTCTGGCGTCTTGGTTGATGGCAACGTTGGTGGAAACAGTGTGGCACCGCACAGTAGTTACAACAAACATGCCTATGGCTACAGCACCACCACGTCCACAACAACGCCGGCACCACTTTATGAACCACCCAGCTTGGCCAATACCAATTTGGGCTCAGGTGTGGGCAAGCTTAATTACTTACCACCGGAGCAGGCAGCCAAATTGGAGCCGCCCAAGCAGCTCGGCTTTGATCACTACCCAGATGAGCTGCCACGTGCGCGGGAACAGCTGTTTAGGGACGGCTTGGCAGTCTCCCCACTGGTACAGATACATCCCAATGCGGAGCCTGTCGATGATGAGCACAGCAGCAATGCCATTAATGTGTATGACGAGGAAGCCGATCGCAGTTTTGGGCAGTTTCCTGTGGTAAGTTCGACCACGCCAAGTCCACCTGCTGTGCTGGCCACATCAGCTCCACCATTGCCCGCACCTTCACTATCCATGCTGCCACCGCTGAGCGCGCACAGGCGTCGTCTAAGACCACAGCCTGCTATTGGCATAGTATCTACCACACCGGCGCCCATTGCAGCCCAAGATGTATTCAGTTACTCATCACCAGCGCCATTTGCCCGCACTACAGCTACTGCTGGCTATAATTATGAGCCCGCCAGCAGCGGCGATTATGGCTACTACACGCCCAACTCGCCTCTAGACATCAACAGCTTAGATGCGGCCTTGTTGCCGCCACTGCCAGCGCGTGCCTATCGCCGACGGCTGCGACCGCTGCACAGCAATTCGTTGGATGCCTCTGACTATGATGGCGTCAGCGTTAACCGCAATGGTTTTCGCTATGTGCTGCCGCGACAGTATCATGAGGAGGCGCAGGTGGGCGACAAGCGAGCGGGCAGCTATGGCTATGTGGATCCGTTTGGCATACGACGAGTGGTTTACTACAATGCAGCGCCGGGTAGAGGCTTTGTGCATCGTAATAACAACCAGTTTGTGGGTGCAAATGGAGCACCCTACGATGAACCGGGTCCAGCACAGCTCGTTAACGAATAGCGGGCAAACAAATCGATATCTATTTAAACGATTTATATAAATGATGATTTTAAACGAAAACTGTCTGCAAGCTGTGTTTATGCGTGCGGGAAAATTGCAATAACCAAGTCGCGATTTCATCAAAAGAATATGAAAGAGGCTGAATCAATTAAGATTAATCGACAAACAGAGAGTGAGAGAGAATTATCGTTCCCATAAACACAGTGTTAGTAAGCGTCATCATAGTAGCACTAGAGGTGCTACAATAACAGCAAAGCGACACACACAAACGCACACTCAAATACACACACACTGCCCAGGCACCAAAACTAACCGCAACGCCTCAACTTATGCAACACTTAAAAGTGAACGCATTTTTAATTTAACCTGTACATAACACTGCAACAATTGTAACAACAACAACAACAACAACGCTTTAAAAACATTTCTCCAACACAAGAAAAAAAAAACAAAATGTCTGTGTTAATTAATTTAATTTAATTATTTTTAAATGTATGTAACCTAATTTATGCTCTAAATTCTTTGCAATTAGCGCTTAGAAATATATATATATATTATACTTAGTTTCATTTAGAATAATTAAGTGAAAATCGTTTCATGTATTAATCTTGCCATATTAACAAAAAAAAAAAAAAAACTAAGATTATCCAGTTCACAACTACACACACCTGCACAGTCTAATATAATATCAGAGATCTATTAATAATATGTGATTTCTTTGCCAATAGTTGTTCATTATATGTAAAGATTATACGAAAAAGATATTTACTCAAAATTTATATTTTATTCCTTGTACATAGACAATGAGCACCCGTTGCCAAGAAATTATACACGTGTATAAAGCAACCTTTGATTGTTTTTTAAATAATAGTAAATATTTAGCAATAATAAAAGAAAATGCTAAACTGAAAATTGAAAGTTTTTTTTTATTCTAGTACTGGCATTTAAAAAATTGTCAATTTAGGTTTGTAATTTTTAACTTGAACACTATTCTCAACTTGTTACAAGCGTTAAAATCACAATTTTTAACTAATTTCTGTATTAGTACAATAAACAAAGACTTTGAGCTGGAAAAAATGCCTAGTTGATGAAACTTTCAGGGATTATTTGGGACCCTGTTGTAAGTCTAAAAACGAGTTTTCGTATTGGGTGAGAAGAGGCAAATTACTAAAGCCTTCCTGTCAAAATGTGCTTGGTGCTGTTTTACCTGATGTCCAGCAAAGGTAATTTTTGAACATTCGCAATTTAAGTAAAATTAGTTAAAATTGTAAAATTTTTTTTAAACCCAATTTTTATTTTTATGTATTCTACTAAATATTATAAAAATGTATAATAATTTTTGATATCTTTTGACAAAAAAAAATTGTTTTCATACGTATTTATAAAAAAAAAAATAAAAAATTTATAAATTTCATTTTATTTTATTTTTTTTTAACATTGTTCCAGCAAGTTGACTTTATTCATATTCACACCAAGTAAAGAACGTATTAAAACACGTGTTAAAAAAAAAAGGTTAAGCCGTAACGCGAAATATTGGCGAAGAAATTTGTTATTCCCCATGAATAGAACTGCATCATTAATTTTCCAAAATCATTGGGTGCAAATTCCACTACCTTATCCAGCTAGACCCTTTGTTTACGATAGGGTCTTAGGCTTTTCGTTTGTGTGAGGTTTTATCCATATTGGTCCACTATTACATATAGCTACCATACAAAAATGGAACCAGTGCTCTCTTTTAGAGAGATACGAGTAAAGGTCCTAAGGATTGCATAACTTTCTTATTATTGAATCAGGGCTAGTCTCTATCACGTACTTTAAAATTTATCAAAATCAAAGAGATCGGTTTAAAAAGTGCGCCGCTTTACTAATTTTTTGTACCACATATACATATGTATTTTTTACTTTCTAAGTTAAAACTATGTGGAAATAATAAAAACAAAATGCTTAAGTGAAAATGTTAGGATTATTTTTTTTTAATGACTGCCAGTTACAAAATTTTGGTCTTAGGTATGCGTGTTTTAATTTTAACTCTTGTTTACAAAGTATTTATATCACTGAACTGAAGTGATTGCTTTTTTCAATGCTGTTTTAGACAAAATTGTAATAAAATTTTAATTTTGATTCTTTTCATTATCAAGCTCCAAACTCCATTCTATCAGAACATTCAGCAGGTTGTCTATCCTTTATTTTTTATGTGCGTCATATAGCAGTTTCAAGCCTCAATGGCGTCTACCCCTTCGGCGCGTTTTAAATGGCTCCAAAAGCAGATTATAGAGCAACCACAATCCCAATAGAAGAATAGCCAATACGTCTAGGGAATGGGTCTCAAAATAACTCAAATCTTTGCCCCTTGAGCGCAAGTGTTGCGGCTGTGGCTGATGCAGCAAGTACTCAACCCACCAAACAGCCAAGTCCAAAGGCGGTATTGGATTATTACGAAAGCGAGCGGATCGCGCCGACATTGCTTTAAGCATATCTTGGCTTTGAGCTACTGTTTCTATGGCTTCAACTAACTGCTTACTAGCCATGTTCATAAAATCCAGCCCCACAGCTACGCCGGCATCAATGGATTGACGTAGATTCTAGGTAGAAGAAAATGGGCATGCAATTTTTGAAATTCAACAATTAAAATTTAACAAATTGTATAAAAATAAAAAATAAATAATGAAAAAAATTCACAAGCGATACGGTTTGGGTATAAACTGAATCCATATAGTCTTTTACTTATTGTGAGCAGTAATATTGGAGTTCTTTATATTATCAGCTTTCAATTAAGTTACCTCTTGTAAGTATTAAGATTAAAGCATCTAAGCCAACTATTCATACTCGTTAAAGTTTTTCCGAACACAAACAAGGTCAGCTATTTGACTAACATTTCTAGATATGTATTGAAATATGGTTTTAAAAATCTGTTTACCATTGTAATTGTTTTGTTATTCAACTAATCGCTACAGCTCCGAAATATCACTCTGACACAATGCATACAATGCGATTTCCACTGCGCGAATAGCTTCTGGAGCTCACTTTCTGGGTTGACCTTCAGAGATACAGTCAAGACCCCTTGGAAGTTTTTGTACGTAGCTGCATCGCTTGAGCCGATGAAAGAGGAAGTATGCACTGTAGGGGGCGTACGGGGCCGCAGAATTTATTGGCGTAAATTTTTCTCCATCTTGTATTGGGACGACACTTCTTAGCAAAGGTTTACGAAAATCGATGCGCTTACTTTCTACTTGGGGTAAAAATATCAGTCTCTTCGGAAAGCTCTCCACGACCCCACTACTAAGGGGTCACACCGTCTTAGATCCTTTCTTGTATCTTTAAGCTAACTCTGTTAAACAAAATTCCTTGTACTTACTCTGTGCTGATCTAGAAAAAGGGGCACGCCCACTAAGGGCACACCATGCCAAGTGGCTTCCTGTATGCTCAAAGCACCGCAGTGTGTAACAAAAACGCGCAACGACTCATGAGCTGTAATGAAAAAAACTCTAAAGATTCTCATACATTTTGTTAATAAGATTTCGTAGACCTACCTAAAATATCGCTCTGTGGCAGAAACGAGCTTACGAATACATTGCTCGGCACATTCAAATCCTTAAGATAGCTCTTATCAAATTTCCATATGATGCGATAGTCAGTCAGTTGCCTAAAGGCTTCCAGTATTTCTTGAACAATCGACGGACTTACAGAGCTAGACTTCATATTTGTTCCTAAGGAGAACAGCACAGCTCCACTTTTACCAGCACGCATGAACTTATCTAATTTTTTTGGCAACTCTTTTGCAGGCCTTATATGCATGCCGCCCACTTCTATGACATTAGGTTGCAGCGCCTCCATATAGTCAATGGCTGGATGAGAGTTAACCAAAGCAATAACCGTGCGCTTAGCTATGTTATTCAGCGAAGGCATATTAAGCCCGTATTTAGCACTCATTATTCCATCAAGCTCCGGATTGTAATACCAGCGACGATAGCTGCTTATCAGCATGATGCAAATATTTAGTATTTACGATTTATAATCAATTTGAATGTATTTGTTTTACTTACATTGTGTCGGCTGCAAATATCAGTGTATTATGAAAACGTTCAATAAAGCCCATTTGTGCACTGTACGAGGTCCAATGATAGGGCGTTATGGCAGGTAAAAATGTGCCTCCCATGAAATCGATCGTATGCGGTGGATTGTGATATGCACTAACGCCTATTATAGGCGGATAACGAAACTTGTGTGCAAAACCCAGTAAATAGGGTCCCAGTGTATAGTCATATATGATCAGATCAAATTGAAAGTCATTGGGATAGCTCAGCAATTGATTAATTCCCTCGGAGGCAGCAATAGACTTAGCTGTCTTTAGTCCAAATTCATAATAAGGAACAATGATCTCAAAGTAACCCGAATTCATATAAGAAGTTATAGCGGAAGGCTCCTTTCTGTCTTTGTTAAAATCGTACGCACGTTCCAAGTGTATATAAGTAACATTTTCGGGAACAGTTTTTAAATCTCGCGGCAAATCTACAGAAAGTATGGTTATATTGTGCCCGCGGGCGGCCAGTTCATGCAACAAAACGCTGTTCCTGTGTACAAAAGTAATATATTTATGTAAAGAATAGGCTTACGGATGAATCTTTTTTTGCAAAGTAGAAGTCGATCAAGTTAAGGTTAGTAAATTTTTCAAAGATAACCGCATAATCTGCTTAAAGTAAAAAATGGAATAAGCGGATTTTCAAAAACACGTCCTTATTTCGGATGTTGTAGACGAAGGAGTTTATATGTACTTGCCAGATATGATGACTAGGTGACGTCATGCCCATGAGCCCCAAAATGTTAGCAGAATAAACACAGTTCCATCCTTGTAGCGCTATCGAAGCCAAGAATACCAATGCAATCGACATGGCGTTGAGAACTAAAGTAAATCGAGATGCATTTTGTGCTTTTATTACTGATCTCCGAACAAACTACAGCTGATATGACAATCCTAGCAAGCTTTTTCAAAGCTTTCATTTAAATTATATTATAACTATTGTACATTCTGTAATCTTATTATACACAAACTTATCGCTTTCGGGTCTTACTTATCTTATCTATTAACCGGCAAACTGTGCATTGGCCGAAGCGGTGATTCAGTTCACTTTTCAACGTCATAGAAAGTGAATCGTAAAATGCGCTTGGGAAATCAAATTTGTCTTATAATTTCCGGGCTGCTACTGGGCTGGTGTACGGCGCCTTCGGAAGCTGCTAATATACTCTGTCTAGTGGGCACACCACGTCATAATAATCCCGGCTGGACTCAAACTCTGTTCTCCGCGTTGGCTGAACGTGGTCATACGCTTACCGTGATTAGTACCGCGCCTATGCAAAGGCAGTCGGGAATAACACACATACCCATAGCCGATAATTATGATGTGGTGCAGAAACATTATCTGGACAAGCAAACTGGTTTGTACAAAAAGCTTTGGTCGGAGCAACAAGTGCTTATATGGTATGACGCCCTGCTGGGCAGCTGTCGAGCGCTGATGGAGTCCAATGTGTTCCACAGTCGCAATGGCCACATGATGCAGGAACTGCGCAAGACATATGACTTGGTCATCTACGACGGCACCTATGGATTGGATTGCCTTTTAAATCTTACACCCCTCTACAAAAACGTGCCTGTGCTGGGTGTAAGCAGTGGCAAGCTAACCTCGGATCTGTTAGCTGTCATGGCAGCTGAGGATACTCTTAATGCGGCCAGCGTGCCGTATTTTCTTAGTGAACTAAATCAGAGCCTGAACTACTGGGGTCGTTTGCGTAATCACATTATGTACATTAGTGAAGTTTTGTAAGTATTGTTTTCCAACTTGCTAAGTAAGGTACGTAGTGAGTAACTCTGTTTAATTTCTCAACAGTGTTTATTGGAGTGTTGTTAAACCAGTGCTAACTAACATGCTATCAACTAGCAATTTTTACGTACCCGTTGAGGTCATGCTGCTCAATACTCATCCCGTGTTGGACTATGTGCAGAATATGCCGCCAAATATTGTGGAAGTCGGCGGTTTGCATATACGCGACGAGGCTGCGATTTTGCCCTCGACCATTGAACATTTCATAGAAGACCATCCAGAGGGCATTATTTATATAAGTTTGCCCTATATGGAGCTTTTAGGTGATGCAGCTGTTGAAGCTATTTTGAATTTGGTGCATCAACACAACAAGTACGGATTTATATGGAACGTGCAGAATGACGAAAAGGACTTGCCTGTGAAAACATTTCCAAATCTACTTGTTATTAAAATTAATAATGACAAGCAACAGGATATTTTGGGTAGGTCCGCAGAAGAGCCCACTGGCTATGCGTTAACTAACCTGGGCTTAGATAAAATTAAATCCTTATGCTTTTACTCTCTACATTTTATACTCCACAGCCCAACGCAACATCAAGGCATTTATTACTCATGGTGACAGCTTTAGTCTACAAGAGGCAGTTTATAATGCCATACCGGTTATTGTGTTACCCTTAATATTCGAACAAATGAACGTAAGCGGACATATACATACTATATATATATATATATGCTTAAATATACATAAAACTTCGTGCCATAATTTCTAGAACGCAAAGCGAGTACAGGAGCGCAACTTGGGCATTACCATCACCCCGAGCAATCTAACTTTTTCCTTAGCACTAAAAGATCTCTTAGATAATCGTATCTATTCTGAGACCCTGGACGCCGCACAGCTAAGTTTCCGTAGTCGCATAGTCTCACCTTTGGACCAGGCTGTTTGGTATGCGGAGCAACTTATATCAAATCCCCAACTTTTCCGGCACTTGGCGCTATCGCCGAGTCAACATCAGAGCTATATCGCGCGCCACTCTCTGGATGTATTGATGCTGCCCCTCTTGTTTTTGTTAATATTCGTATTTAATTTGTGTTTTGTAATTTACGAGATGATTGATGCTTTCAAGCTCATGAAGGCTAGGAAAAACAAAAAGTCTGAAAGAGAGCAGCACATTAAAGATAATTTGAAGGCAGCCAAGAAATCAAGGGATGAAAAAGAAAAAGGCAAAGAACAGCGCAAGGAAAAAGCGCAAAAAGAAGAATAAAAAATTGAATTACAATTATGCAGATATCATGACTAGTCCAATAACAAATTTCTATTAAGCTTATAAAAGTTAATAATACCTATAAAAATGCTGCTCAAAACTTTTTAGTCAATTTTCTCTCTATTACATAAAGGCGCCGTTCTCGTCGTCATAATTTACCTTTCAGTTTAAATTTAATTACATAGTAGTATTACATTTCTATCTATAATATGAAATAATGTTTGCCAGAAAGTGACCAAGCGGCGAACACCCCTATTTATACTCGTATAAAAGCAAGTATTACACCAAATTCAAAAGCGTATTGATTCTCGTTTAGATTTTTAGAGGAAATCGCATTATTTTAAGAACGAGATATTTGTATTGTTCACTGTGAGCTGGGTAATAGGTATATTAAGGCATCCCAAAAGTATGCTACACATTCTTATTTGCAAATAAAATTTAAGAGAGCACATAATTTTTAAGAGAAACTGTAAAGCGCTCTGCAGGTAGCATTATTTATCACCAGGTAAACGCATCTTTGAGTCAAAATTGTTGTTGTCTTTTGCGCTGACTTAAAGCAAGTAAAGAATACATAAATTAAGCCGTAAAAAACTCGCTCGAAATTAAAGTCGACATATCTAGAGATCTCAGTACATTTTCAGAGTGCGCGGCGCGAACAAGCCATAAAATGCTCACAAAATTGCTTAAAATCAGTTGCAATAATCACAAGTGCACATTTGCCAAACCCTTCAAGGCTATGCCTGGCCCTCGCGGGCCACTAGGCCTAGGGAATCTCTATAATTATATGCCCGGCATTGGCTCCTACTCTTGGCTGGAGCTGCACAAGGCAGGACAGGATAAGTACGAGAAATATGGCTTGATTGTGCGCGAAACTATGGTACCAGGCCAAGATATAGTCTGGCTATATGATCCTAAGGACATAGCCACGCTGCTGAACGAACGTGAGCCTCCGCAGCGGCGCAGTCACTTGGCTTTGGCAGAGTATCGCAAGAGGCGACCACATATATATCGCACAACTGGATTGATACCCACAAATGGGCCGGAATGGTGGCGTCTACGATCTGAGCTGCAAAAAGAGCTGAGTGCGCCAAAGAGTGTGCGCAGTTTTGTGCCGGCTGTGGATGACGTGACGCAGGAGTTTATAACATTTCTAACAGAGCAGCAGGGAACTAATGGCATTGATATGCTGCCCCAGTTAACGCGGCTAAACCTGGAGTGTAAGTTACCCATCGTCTTGCTTACATATTGAACGTTGTGCCTAGCTAGTGACTTTTACTTTGTAAAATTGTCAGGAGCAAAATTTAAGTCGATCCGTTAGGGCCGGCATGCGGTTTCTTACGATCTTGAGAGTAATACTGTGTTTCACTCTTTATATTTGTAGTATCCCACAATACATAATAACATTGAACCTAAAAATTCTTTTTTCTTTATGTATCGATTCTCAGTGACCTGCCTGCTCACATTTGGCAAGCGTTTAAATGCATTCTCTCCAGCGGAACAGCATAAAGAATCTCGGTCCACACGTCTCATGCATGCAGCCGAGACTACTAATAGCTGCATATTGCCCACCGATCAGGGTCTTCAACTCTGGCGTTTTATGAACACATCAAGTTATGCAAAACTGCGTAATGCTCAACTGTATATGGAAAGTGTGGCTCTGGAATTTGTGGAAGAGAACTTAAATGAGACCGGCATGACTTCACTTATTGCAGCGTATATCAAAAATCCTCAGTTGGAACGATCTGATGTGGTAGGCACAGCAGCCGACTTACTTCTGGCTGGCATTGATACTACTTCCTACGCATCGGCTTTTATGCTCTATCACTTGGCACATCATCCAAATGTACAACAGCGTCTTTTTGAAGAATCTCTTAGGGTGCTGCCCGATAAAAAGCAGCCATTATGTGCAGATAATCTACGTACAGACATAACCTATACACGGGCAGTGCTCAAGGAGTCACTACGTTTGAATCCAATTTCTATTGGTGTGGGCAGAATACTTAATCGGGACACAGTTCTGGGTGGCTATCATGTGCCTAAGGGTGTAAGTATTTGTTTCATGTTTATACAAATATCACAATGTAGAGCACTGTTACTACTACAGAATTATGTCATATGAAAATACCAGGTGCCCATAATATCAATGTTTATTTAACCAGAAGGACTCGTTACAGACTGTATGTCCGTCATGCGATAAACACCTAGACTTCGAAGACTACAAGAGCTAGAGACACACATTTTTATCAAACGGTGCATACAATCCTTCCTTAGAACCCACCCGACCGAGATTTTTTATACCCTCTACCTTATGGTACAAAGGGTATATTTAGTTTGTGCAAGCCGAAAATGTAGTAACATACAGAAGGAGACGTCGGAGAATCCCCAAAGCTACCTAAAATATGATCAGGGTGACTAGAAAAGTCGATAGACCCGTTTCTGTCTGTTCGTCTGTCAGTCCGTCTGTCTGTCCGTCCGTATCATCATCCTAGCAAAAGAGTTCGTTGTGAACCATTGCTTCCGTATAAACGCCTAGACCTCAGAGATGGTAAGCAATAAAACTTTCAGATTAGATCCCTTGGCTATTCCATAGGAGACAAGTTTATTTTATTTTTTTGATATTGAGGTTATATTATATACATAGCTCCCATAGCTCCCGAAAAAGAAAACAAAAGTTTTAGATGGATAATTCGTTTGTTTATGAAGGTACCAAAACCAAATATGCCATTCGGAAGTTTTGTAGAGTACCCAAACACTGAACCAAATTTGATAAAAATCGGTTGACTATATCATGACCGTTCGGATTCGGCTATAAACTGTAGGTCCCTGTTCTCTTTGAACAATTATCAAAAGAGATCCACATGCCCCGCCCAGGGGCGACTGACACAATTGTCAGTCAGGGAAAATTATTATATCATGATTTATAGGACCGATCGGTCAAAAAATCGTTTTTGGTGCAAAATTCTATTTTTTGTTCGTTTATGAAGATATCGTAACCAAATTTTATCCTAAAGTACGCCATCTTTTAATGGAGAAAAGGATATAGAGCAGTGTCGAGCAATCTCAATTTACATAACTCGCGAGGATAGGGCACCAAAATCTGCAACAGCGCAGTCGGCTCATACACGGTCCAAGTGTGTAAAATCTCTCTCTCGTTTTCGTTTGATTGCGGTTCTTGTTCTCTCGTGCGCTTTTGCTTACTGCGCTGCTTACTCACACAAAGAAATGTTTGTTTGTATGATTTTTGTCCACCACTGATATAGAGTATCCAAATTTTTGACACCGCCTCGACTGCATCACTTTTTATACTTATGCATAATTACAGACCACAGTTGTGACCCAAAATATGATTGCCTGTCGTCAACCTCAGCATTTTCCCGATCCGTTACGATTCCTGCCTGAACGTTGGATACAACAGCGTAATGCTCTTAATCCTTACTTGGTTCTGCCATTTGGTCATGGTATGCGGGCCTGTATAGCACGTCGTTTGGCGGAACAAAATATGCACGTCTTGCTCTTACGCGTAAGTAATGCTCCATTGTTTATGGAGAAGTCTTTTTTTTTTCAATCTATGATTTGTTATTCAAATTCTCAATTTACACAGCTGCTACGCAACTATGAACTCATCTGGCGGGGCCCAAAAAATACTCAAATGGACGTGCTGACTTTGTTAATCAATAAGCCCAGTGCTCCAGTGTTGATTGAGCTTAAACCGCGGCAAAAGTGATTAGCAAGTCAAAGTGGGAGCTGAAAGATCTGATGATAAAGCACTAAAGTGTTTTTCCTTAAAACAAAATCGTTTAAAATATACACTTGTTTTTTTTTATTTAATATTTATAATTAGTTATAAATTATACACTAGACTTGTAATTAAAAGGCGCGGGTGTTTGTATAAGTACTACAAGAAATAACAAAAAAAAAAAAAACAAAATACTTGCTTTTAAAATAGTCAGCCATGTGACATGAATACATAGTACATAGAAATAGTAAAATTTTATGTTTAGAAGGCATACATTTCAATTTCTTTATATAGTGCGTGAGCTGCCAAATAACTTTAGAATTATATAATACTCCAATGTGGATATAGTGTGCACGGTTGTCACTCAAAGGGTCTTGATCCTATGGTACAGAACTTTTGTGTAGTAAGGAATCAAAGGACTAGAGCGTCAAATTTACAAACTTTTGGGATACAATAAACTTACTTAAGCTGCTCTATTTGAGTATTTTGTTCATTTCAATATGGAAGATAATACTTTTCTGCTCAGTTTGGGAAGTGTTGATAACTATTAACTTTATAAGTAAATCAGTGACAACCGGGAGTATATATCTGCATATATCTCTATATATAAGCTTACATGTGTGTGGGTGAATAAATATCATATGACATTAATTTATATAAATAGTAGGGTTTAAGTGTATATGGCTTAAAAATGGTCCTGACTTTTGGCCTACATTAGCCTAATATATTCCTCTTCTAGATGCGCTGTAACCGCGCCCTAAGCTCAACTGGCATGAAAACCTTGCTATCTCTCTTTAAACAAACGAATTTCAGCTTGTTTATCAGACTCCTATCAAGTCAAGTTGAGTGTTTAACTTCATCTCACACAAAAATATGCCACTATATGGTATATATTACATATATTTTGTATAAAGTCTATATATATAGTGTATGATCGTTCTATTTTAGTGAAACACTAAACCTATAAGGACTTTGGTTGATTGCCGCACTAAATGCTAAGATGATCGTTTTAAAAATACTTGAATACATTTTCAAAAGACCTGCCTAGTGCTGATGCAGTGCCTCTCTAGTACCTAGTTAATACAAACTATTCGTATGGCTATCGTTGAATATGTTTTAGATGTGGATGACACTGTTCCAGCCATCACATTGGATGAGATATGAGTGATGCGTTTTGCCAAGTTCTGCTGCTTTTCCTATACACTTTAAAGCTCCAGCAGCAGAACTTCTTCATGCTAGAGTATGTTTAGCAGCGATGAATCCATCATGCGATCATCGTAGAGGCTCAGCGTCTTTGAGGCACGCACTTTGCGCACGGAGGGCGGCACATCACCGGGTGTTTTTACACGCTGACTCGGATCACGCAAACGCTCGCTGCTGCCACGTCCACTGAACACTTCGCGAAAGACTTCAAGGCTATGCTGACGACGCATTTGCTGCTCCGTTTGCATAGCGGCAGCACCGCTGCTGCTGGCCAGCAAAGAGTTTGTGCGCAGATGACCAGGTCTTTTGGGCTTTTGGGACTTGCTCGCATTTAGCGACAACGTTTTTAGCTCGTTTTCATTGCTAAGCAGGCAGTTGTTGTTGTTGCTATTATAGTTGATGTGCTTAATGAGGCTCGTGGAGAGCGAGCGTGGTACTATGTGTGCGGGTGTGCCGGAGCGCTGTTCCGTACTTTGCAGCTGTGTGGAACGATTGCTTGCAGCTTGTGCCAGCAGCGGATTCAGCTTATCCGCCTGCATTATAGACACGGGACTTAAGTCCAAGTTATTGGGTCGCTTTATGCTGCTAGACTTAACCGTGGCCACACCACAGGGATTACGCTCTTTTCTATCATCTACATAGCTGACAGTAGCCGCCGCCAGTCGTGTATTATCCAAACCCTTCATTGCTGCTGCATAACGATTATCCACTACTAGATTGGACTTCTCATCGCCATAGCCTAACTGACGTTGAAAGACATCCGCATGCTCCTTACGAAACAGCTTCTTCTGTATAAGCGCGCGTACGCCATGCCAGCCTCTTAGCTTGCGATCTATGTTCTGTTGTTTGGGAAAGCCCTGACCAAGATTGGAATTGTGCTTGTTCATCACCTGATTGTTGTGACTTACGGCAACACTGGCATGCCCACCACCAGCTATAAGTTCCTCAACACTTACGTCATCCTCTAGACAGGAAAGACTGTTTTCTTGAGGCACTTGAAAGCTGTGCTTTTTGCTCTTCTCCACCAAAACTGGCGGGTTGCGCAGTGGCAACGGCGCCAAGTTACGTTCTTGACAGGGATTGCGTCCTTGGTAAGGCTGCAGCTGTTGTTGCGTATAGCTGAGATGATTCTTTTCTGTTGGCAGTATCTGATTAGGCGGTGGCTGCAGTACGCCCGCCGTATCTGAGTTATGCGCATGATGCACAGCCGCAGCGGTGGTCAGCGCAATGTTGGATTGCAGCGCATGCAAATGCTCGGGCTGCTGTGGCGCCAGATTGTTGGTATTAAGTAGCGGACTTGCAGGCTGCGCTTGTAGTCGCGGTCTCAAACTGCTCATTTCCTGCATGCGCTCCTCGGTGCACAGTGAAGTCAAACGCGCATCCGCATCATGGTCCCAGCAGTCTTCGCAGGTATCGCGCACCAATTTGGCAGCAGCTCCACCACCCCAGCCAGTGGGAAAGAGTGGGCGCGCCTTATGTCTCACCACTAACGCCTGCATTTGATCAAAGGTGGGATGTGGACCTACTTCCAGCTCATAGGGCGCCTTATAGGGTGGCGTCATTTGAGCTGGCGCATAAAAATCTGAACAACGCGTGGCCACCTCCCAAAGCAGTAGTCCTAGTGCATATACGTCCATTTGTTTAAGCGATGTTTCACAGTCACGCAAATTTACAGCGCCCTCCAATAATTCTGGCGCCATATAGCGCAGGGTGCCCACTTCATTAATGCTTTTGGTCTCCGCCATGGCTACCTCGCCCTTATACTCATATTTGGAGCCAAACACCTTTAAAGCGAAACCAAAGTCTGCTATGCAGCAGCTGAGATCAGATTTTACCAGCACATTGCGTGAGTTGAGATCACGATGAGCTACGCAAGGCTTATGCTCATCGCCCATACGCAGCTCCGTATGCAAATGGGAGAGTCCTCGTGTTATGGTGCGCAACATGCCACAGCATTGCGCAAAGTCCATGGTATTGGCTATAAGCCAATCTTGCAGACAGCCCAGCGGTGCTAAAGATAGTACCAGCTGGTATTCCATGCGCCCATCCATGGTGCGGCGCTCATCATAGCCTATGCAATAAAACATAGTTTAAATAAAGCACAAACTCATGAAACTGAATAACCTACCAAAATAAGTAAGTAGCGCTGGACATTCCATTAAAGGCAAGGCATAGATATTACGCTCATTTATGTAATACTGATGATGTGTCTCCGGATAGATTTTTACCGCCACCTCCTGATCGTGCAGTAAGCCCTTCATTACAGTGCCATACTTGCCACTGCCCAGCATTCCTATTAAATTCATGTTGTCGACATTACGCAAATTGGAGCTATAGCCGGGTCCCGAAGGTGCCAGTGGTGACTGCTCCGGCTCCGGCTGCTCTTTGCCAGTACGACAGTGCTGCACAGCGAACAGAATGCCAATAAAAAGGCCCGTGACCAGCACGGCACATACCAGCAGCGTGCTAATCCATATCGAATGACGCTGCTTGGATAAGTGGTTGCTCACAGCAGCGTTTGCATTGTTTGCCAGCTCCAGTGGAGCAGGCTCTACAACGGCCACCTGGGCATTGCAAAGATCTCCAGAGCAGCAACAGTAGTATAATGTGCCATTCCGTGGAGTAGGAGTTGAACTGGTACATTCTGATTGGCTGCATATTGAGTTCCGATCGGTATTGTCTTTCCAGCAGCCTTAAAAGAAAAGTCAAGAGTTTTATAAATAGAGAAGAAAGATCTAAATGGAACAAATCAAATTTTTTTTAAAGTATAACATTGATCTTATTATAAAATTTTACTTATGCAAAAATTCATATTTGCTGAACAAAAGTTCAAATCGAAAGATGATTTTTAATGGTCTATTACGCGACTAAGGCGCTATGTGTTTAACCTGATATAGTACTTATGTAAATATGTATGTTTATCTCTTGCCTCGTAGCTTGTAACCGGCTAGTCATAATCTTACAAATGAACTATCGATGGAAGCGTCTTGAACGTCCGCTGGTTATAGACCCTCACGAGAGTTTTTTTTAATTATTTACCACATTTCGAATATGTACTATGTATTCATATTGTTGGCTGTTGCACTCAGCATTGCTCCGATAAATTCCGTCAAAATAATTTAGTACAAAGAAAAAAATTGTCCTCTTAGAAATCACAGCCAAAATTAATATGTAAGTAAGTAATGTGTACAAAATTTTAAAAGAGTTTCAGAGCGCCTAATTATTTTTTTTTATTTAATGTAACAGATCGTGTACTGAGAACCACTTGAGTATCACAATTTATCGAATGCAATGCATTGCGAGAACTCAACTTTCTGTTTAAAAGGCGACTAAAGCCCGCACTTTAAAACACATTAAAATAAAAAATGTCTATTAACTTGTTTAATAACTCATCGCATGATCCTTTATATTAGACTTTTACAGTGATCAATGGAAATCGATTAGAAATCGGTAACCTAAACAGGAACCATTTTTTGAGATAGCCCAAATTTTTTCAACACCATCGCACTCACCTTGCTTAACCAGATGCGTGCCATTCGTTGTTTGATTCCACAATGAAAAACAGAAGGTATAGCCCTCCATGCATTGACGTTTGTGCGGCGTATGAAGCACTGTGCTGGGCTCTGTCACCTGCTCCACACTGTCTGCGCCATTCTCCACATCATAGTCATCATCATGCAGCGAATTATCATTTTCCTTGTAGCTTATGCAACTATACTGACGACTGGCTGCTGGTGCTACAAAAAAATATAAACACCTCATTAGCCACCGGGTTTCATATAAAAAAAATATAATATCTTTACTTACAAGCTCGTGCCAAGTAGATCACGCCTAGAAAGATCAGGCTACCTAGGAGTTTAGTCATCTTGTCTGGCTAAATTAACTTTAAGAATAACTTGTCTAGTTTGTTGCCAAATATTTTACGGTCTTATGATTTTGGTATTGATCAGCTCAACTCCCGACTTGTCTGCTTACTTACGACATATTGATGCACAATAAAAACTGCTGTATAATCATAAAAGATAAAATATAAACAAAATATGTATGTATTTAATGGTTAAAAACAAAAACAACAGCAACCATAATCGACAAGTACCATTCATTATGTCATTATGTAATTTTTTACCCTGTGCCCATGGTTTAATGTTTTCTTTTAATTTGACTAAAAAAATTCCATTTATTCATATCCATCCATTACCACGTAGAACAATTTCACGGTTTCAAACAGTGCCGTATAGAGTGGCGGTCAGCAAGGACTGGCGACCCGCTGCACGGGCATTGACGATCTTGCTTACAACTCTTTTATATAAGCGATATGGAGCATAAAACTTTGCCACAATGCACAGTTGGATGAATACCTAAATTTTCGGAGAACAATCTTTGTTTGGACTATATTTTCTTAAAGTGCCTGTCTGGAGTACACCAATTCCATAAATGAAAGTATTGAGACTAAAATTCATATAAGGTTGCAAACTTGGACAATTAACTGATTGTTTACGCAAAAAAAACACGTAACTTAACCTTAACTTTAAAATAGAATAACATGGCTTCGAGTGCAGCGAAAAATTTAAGAAAATATGGAAAAAATTTCTTGGTCGCCATACTAAAAATGAATTGTTACGGAAAATATTGAAAAAATATTTCCGAAAATGGCAGAAAAATTCACTAAAAACAATTCAAATTAGTTTCAATGATAATTTCACACAATAAAACAGTCATATAAATAACAAAGCAATGGAAAAAAATGAAAATGGATGTATGGCAACTTTCAAGCCAAAAAGTGTGGCCATACATTTTTGCAGCCATTTTGGAATGCATTGAAAAAAATTTGTCTATTAACTGTAAGTCCGAAAACCATTTTGATTATGAAAGTTCATTGAATTTCAGTTCCGGCATATATATTTCCCTTGATTTTTCATTTTGATTGGATCACTTTTTGATAATAATGTTTTTTAATTTCCGATTTTTTTAAAAACAATTTTTACATTTTGTCACACACACACTGCGTTTTTGCGTCTGTTCACATCAATAAAACGTTTAAATTGTTTTGGACGTATTTTCCATCGGAGACAAGTGGAATTTTGGTGTTTGGTAAGGCAACTTTTGCCCTATGCTCCGACTAGGAGCGATATCTTGTATTATTATACATAATATCAAGGAAATTAAAAAAAAAAAAAAGGCAACTTATCATACGAGCCATTCCCCCATATAGTATCTTACTAAGCCTATTGTAATATCATAAATAACTACTGTTAATTAAAACAACCCTAGACTCCTTATAATTTTAATTATAAGTTAATCTTGTAAAAAAAAATTAAATAAAAATAAAACTAGTGTTAAGTTTGTTTGATTCACAACGGGCCAGTCTAGTCCTTAGAGTGCCTGGCTGCTACCATAACCTAATGTTTTAATATAAAAATAATTTTTTCAAATTTGCATATAAAAATTATGGCTTTGACAAAAATACGTATACTTACGTATAGATAAAGTAGACGGCATTGCAATTACCAACAATACCAATCAAGCTGCAGCTAAGTTTTTAAGAGTTGTAAAAGAAAGTGCTAACGACGCTATACCAACCACAAACCCTCAGAGATCTCCACAAAAAGCAGTGTATTGGTGGAACAAAGATCTTGAAAGCCTAAAAAACGAAAAAACACAACGCCTAAATGAAGTTAGAAAAAATCCAAACACTATCAATATGCTGAAATATAAACACGCCAATGCCAAGTTCAAATTTGAAGCGAAGAAAGCACAAAAAAATAGCTTTGTTGAATTTACCAAAGATATTAGTCCAAACACCAGCTCTAAAACACTTTGGGATAAAGTTCACATAATTACAGGAGTCAGGAAAAACACATACATACATGCCATTGAATCCAGCACGGGAAACATCACTAATTCAAAACAAATTGCTGATACGTTCGCCCAAACTTGGTCCGATTACTCGAAGGATTCAAATTTCTCCGCCTCGTTTAATTTACACAAACAACAACATTTATGCGGCAATTCCTTAAACTATTTTCCAAAACCAAAAGCAAAATTAATAGAGTCTCCAATAACAATATTAGAACTTGAAAGCTGTCTAAGCACTCTCCGCGGAAATACGCCTGGTTTCGATAATATTCCTTACGAAATTTTAAAGCAACTTCCCCAAGCAGGAAAAAACAAATTAACAGAACTATACAATAAAATTTTCGATACTAGCATTATTCCGCAGCAATGGAAAATAGCCACAATTATCCCTATAAGCAAACCCAATAAACCAAAAAGCAGCATTAACGGATATCGTCCCATATCCTTACTGTCATGTGTATCTAAGCTCCTTGAGAAAATTATCTCAAAAAGAATTATGTGGTTCCTCGACCAAGAAAAGCTATTATCGCAAAATCAATATGCATACAAAGCAAAAAGATGCACAATTGACCCTCTCTTAGTGCTTGATGAATATATTTGCAATAACCTATCTACGCGAAACCACATCTCTATTCTCTCCTTGGACATGGAAAAGGCCTTTGATAGGGTCGGCGTACACTGCATAATTCAACAACTACAAAATTGGAAGTTAGGTCCAAAAATAATAAATTTCGTGAAAAGCTACCTAGCCAACAGAAGGTGTAGAGTGAAAGTCAATAACACGCTGTCTAAGGAAGAAAAATTGCATAATGGAATTCCGCAAGGCTCGCCACTATCTGTAACGCTGTTCCTAATTGCTTTTGACAAACTAAGCGCTATTATAAACACCAATAAGTTTTTCACCCACGTTATGTACGCAGATGACTTGTGCCTTATCTTTAAACCAAATTCTAACTACAAGACTGAAATTAATTCTTTATTAGAAAAAATAAAAGAATGGTGCACTATAAGTGGCACAAAAATTTCGAATGAAAAATCATCACACTTACACATATGTAGAAAACGCGACTGCAAAAATATAGAAATCAATATAAACAACACAATTATACCTAAAAAAGAGTCACTCCGAATTCTAGGACTTGTTTTTGATAAAAAATACAATTGGAATGAACATGTTAAAACATTGATTTTATCTCTGAATAATAGACTAAATATAATTAAATGTTTAAGTAGCTTTAAGCTTAAATGTAACACAAACTCTCTCATAGATATCTCAAAGTCAATAATTCTCTCAAAAATAGATTACGGCCTCTGTGTATACGGGAAAACAAGCAAGTCTAACATACAAAAACTATCCACTCCTTACCATTCTGCCATTAGACAGTCCCTTGGAGCGTTTAGGACTACGCCTATCCATAATCTTCTAGGTGAATCCGGACTCCCAGACTTAAAAACTAGATTCGAATGGACAATTGGCCGTCAAATTCAAAGATTAAATAACACGTTTGGATCCACACTGTACGCAGCACTAACAAACCGCCTTAAACGGAAAAGAAAAACCAAAATTGCATCCACTCTCCAACTAATTTTAAACACAGCCGCAAAACTTGGGATCATCATTTCACCAAAGTCAAAATATAGATTAAAGCTACCTCCTTGGTTCATCAAAGCCCAATCAATTAACCTGCAGCTTGCCCAGTTTAACAAAGAAAACACGCCCAAAGAGAAATACATCGCAGTCTTTAATAGTATTAAAGAGGAATTGGCAGACTGGGACTTTTTGTTTACAGACGGTTCAAAAACAAAGCACACAACAGCTTTCAGCGTCGTTACGGAGGAAAATCAAATCATTAAGTCAGCTATAACTCCACACTACGCATCAATTTTTACGGCGGAAGCGGAAGCTATACTAAGTGCCGTAAAGTTTGCTGCAAAAACTACAAAACATAAACACGTAATATGCACTGACTCACTCTCAACGCTAAAAGCTGTAAAAAATATAAACCATAATGAGCCCACCATCAATCAAATAAGAGATATAATCTCATCCAAACACATGAAAATCAGGCTTTTGTGGACACCTGGACACATGGGAATCTCCGGAAACGAGCTAGCGGATAAAGCAGCAAAAGCAGCGACACTCGCCCCTCTAATACTACACAATTCCATAACCAAAAAAGATGTTAACAGGCTCGTAAACTCAGAATGCACTCGTGCGCTTGAAGAACATTGGCTAGGATACACCCACTATTACAAACTCATAAACCCAACTAGAAAAGCTCTCAGGATTCCAGTCACAACAAACAGGAGACATGCAATACAATACACAAGATTCCGACTAGGACACACAAAACTCACAAATGAACACATCTTCAATAAAACTGCGCCACCTAGCTGTCCTTTATGCAACCTACCCAACCTTACAATAGAACATTTAACCCAAATCTGCCAAAACATCCAAACTATCTGTAACTCCTTCAACATTCCACCCTTAAATATACTTCTTACAGACGCTTCCCAAAAAAACATAAGCCACTTTATAGATCTAATGTCTAAATTAAATTTTATCAATCAAATCTAAAAAATAAATTATGTATATATAACTTAATCTATGTGATACAAAAAAGAACATATGTTACTTAATTTTATATACCACCCAGCCTGAAGGCCTATGTTGCTCTGGCTTTAAAACTACTTTTTGTTCCCTAGAATTAATTCTAAGTTACAATATTTAAATAAATAAATAAATAAAATAAACGTATACTTAATGTAGCCTAACATGGTCGATAAAAGTATTTCATGCCAGATGTTTAAAAAATTTCTGAAAACGTCATGCGTGCTATATTTATCGCATCGTCCAAGTTTTAGCTCTGTTCATGCATCCCCAGCCTAATTTTTAAAAATTTGGAAATAAATCCTAATGTACCACTTTTTCACCCAAACACTGCTTTTAAAATATTGAAAGTCCACTAAGACCACTCGTTGGCTATAACCTTTGCATAAGCCAATAATCGGTAAGAAATTTCCGCAGTTGAAGCCAAGAATGATCAAATGTGATCTTTTTAGCCCAGAAACTCCACTAAAAAGGATCTACTGCTTCTGAAAAAATCTTTTTACTTTTAAGGGGTGCTAATGCGCCAACCCCTTTAGCAGTTTTTCACTGTTTGCTAAAAAACATCTCCTCGAAACGCCTCAAAAGTATTTTTAAGGTATATTGTAGTCGGTATGTGTCCACTTGTTGTTGCTGTTTGGACTATGTCGCTCTTTGGCTTTTTGTGTATTCATTGAACGATTCTAATTTGCAAACACAGCAACTTTATCAATAAATAAAAACAGCAAACATAACAACAACAACAATAACTACAATTATAGCAACAACATTGCGATAAGGAACAGACCCAAATACTAATAAATGCTCAATTAACGGGCTTGTATAGAAGCTTAAGGCAATGCTACACAGTTGATCAACTATCACTGTTCCAGTCGACGAGGTTCTTGTCATCTTGTACTGCATATTTTTGCGGTGCTATAAATATGTACTACATCCACCCACAAAATAAAAATTTGCTGTGAACGTAGTACACTTAAAAAAAACATCTGTTGTCTAAAGTCTGTCTGTGCGTAAACCTAGAATATACCTATAAATTGGGGTTACCAGCTAACATATAGATGTTTAGAATATTTAGAAGATTTATCAGAATTATATGTTTCTGAAGAGCTAAGAATACCTTCTGAAAAAATGTACGAATGGACAGACAGGCAGACGGCATGATGAGCTCATTTATTTTCGAGTAGGTATTAGGACAATATTTCGCACAAAATTTTCAATCATTGGATTACAATTCTACATATATTTTTACAGCTGCTTATTTTTCTCAGTGTACGCACATAGACAGAATAACAAAATATAGTATATTTTGGTATTTATGACGAGTGAGGGGCGTCGGGTATATAATGCACTTTGGAACCAGACGCCGTCGTTGTCATTGGTTGACTGCATTGCGGCGTGCATAAATAAATAAACAAATATTTATTCAAAAAGAGAAAACTCCGAGAAATTTTGAAATAAGTTATCGTTACTTTCAAGTGAATACCACATCTATTTTTAAATTCGAAACCGTGTTTTGGTTTTAAAAGTTGTATAAAATACTAGAAATTGATAACTTTTTTTATTACTTTTTGAATTCGTGGATTTTAAGAGTTATGAAGTATTTATTATTTATTTATTTATTTATAATGATAATCAAAGTTATAAACTATTAACACAAAAGATAGCACTGACTACTCAGGCCTTCGGCTAGTTTAACTAGTATATTATGCCAACATATACTATTCTTTTAAATTCAAAATGCATTCATTAAAAATTGAATAATTGAAGTTCCTGTTAAATAAACGTTGTAAAAATTTGTTTTCTTTCATTCATTGTAAAGTATCATTTCAAATTAGTAAATACTTTTCACCTAAAATTATTCTTGTAATTTAAAAAATAAGTCCTTACACTTTAAATTCGAAATCGACTTTTCAATACTGTTAGAGCAGAATTTAAAGCAGATTTATGTGTGTAAAATGTAAAAGAGCGGGCTTAATGACTCTGATTAGCCTAAAGATTTTTGAACTTCAGTGAAGGCTACGTACTCCACATTCAAGGTCTTTAAAAGATGATCTTATCCGTTTCCAAAATTTGCAATACATTAGGTTACGTATTATAAGCACTAACAATTTATGACTATATATAAAATTTGAAAGCCATAAAAGCAATTCAGGTTAATAAAATTATAAAAACTGGGAGTGCTCATCTAACCTAGTGTTGTATTTCCAGATTAAAACGTAAACAAGAAATTCTAAACCTGCACAAACACATCGTCAACATCCGTTGTTATTTATATGTAATAGTATAGGTTCATATGTACAGTGGCTCAAAGCTCCTTTAATTTTGAATCTCCATAGCTTTTGAACCAGTTAGAATTTGATAAAAATTTAAATATCATTTGAATATCATAGCTATGATATATTTTTGTTTTGCTTATTTTGATTATTTTACGGATAGTTAATTCTGGCTACTAAATTACTCAAAATTATTAAAAACGTATAAATTTGCAAATAAGAGTTACGGGGAGAATAAAGCATCTCTGTTCCTCTGAACAATTTACAAAAAAAAAAAATTGCATGTACGCTCGAACCTTGACTGCGAAAATTTGGCATTCTTGCACAAAAAAGTGTTGTGAGAAAAGCCAATATCTTCTAGGGTGACCATATTTTTAAGTTATTTATCGTATTATTTAGTACTTCCAGTGTATTAGCAAATTAAACATCTGTATATAAGTCAAGTTTCGATTTCTTTGATTTTGAAGATCAGAAAATATATGGTATACATTGTTTTGAGGGCTTTTTGTCAAAAAAACTTTTCTTAAAAACCGAACCAAAAAAGTGAGACCTGTAAACAGCTAATTGTTGTTACCCACGTTCTTAGTCGGGCATCAACGAGTGGTAAACGTAACAAGAGTGGAAGCACTCGGTCAGGCATTTTTACCTTTTTGCATTGTTGGGGCATTGTTGCCTAAAGGCATTTATGCCTAAGTAAACACTTTAATTTCATCCAAAATGACCCTAAGAAAATTCAGAGGAGCCATGATAACCTACCCTACAGCCGCATTGGAAGCCCTTATAGAATTAACACCACTTCATATAGGTAGCATAGCTACCTTACCCTTGCCGGTAAGGTCTTCGAGAAGAAGTGAAGCGAAGAACGATCCACAAATCTGTACTTGGAATGAGCGGCTGCAAAAGGCGTCTGTTTTTTAGGTAAGGGGCGGTCTATTTAAAAGTGACCTGTCACTTCGAGCAGAGTTGTCAGGACTGACTTTGAGCTTATAACTCACTGTCAGAACCCTGTTCCTTCAATTATTTTTTTATAAACATGAGAGTAAGCCCGAGGAATATTCAGTGTCCAAGTGGTACCCGTATTCCTGCGGCTGGTTCACCTGCTTTGGCAGCATGCACGACGGATTTGAAGGTGCATACCCCATGTTTAAGAAATAACAATATAACGGAAACCAACCATAATAAGTGCTAGAGACGCTTGCGAACTGGGAAAACTAGTCCCCTCTTACCCAGAGATGAGATGACCACAGAGTACCAATCCGAAAGAAACTTTAGTACTATTTTGAGTAACAAAGACAAATGGACAACGTTAGAGGAGATACATCCTCTGAAAAGACACACTATTGTGTGGTGTTCTGGCAGGTCCTTGGCTAAACGAACTAGTTGGCAGATCGTGCTAATTTTTGACATAGTACTTAAGGACAGTCCTACCAACTTAAAAAAAACAAAATTGCTGAAAAGTATTCAGCTGGCAGTTTAAATTACAATTTCCGGAAACTTTCTGGTCACAATGTATCTAGTTTATATTGTGCGTATGTATGTATGTACATATGTTTATTTGCACTTGTAATTGTTCGCAATTCATAATTATTTTCTCTTGTTGCCTAGTCATTATGGTACTTCTGTTTGTCGTTGCTTGATATACATACACACTTACATATGTGCATATATATACATATCACACATACATATTTATTGACACCGGTGTGATTAAAGAATGAAATTGAAAGCTGTTAGTTTATGGTTTATTGATGATAAGAAACAGCAAAATTTTGTACCCTTTGCTGCTCTGTTTTCGCATGTATCGTTTGCTTCCAAAGACCAAAGACAGAGCACGTCGCTCTTTGTTTTTGGTTTTTGGCACATGCGCAGAGAGAATGGAAATGGGAGACAACAGCATAAAGAGCGCAAGTGGCGCGCCAAAACTGGTTCTGCTACTTGGGGAGAGGGTGGGGCGCATAGCAGACAACGGCGCCAGTTAATTGCAAAGTTTTTTTATTTTATTTTATTTTTTTTTTGCTGTTTTCTTGTTGCTTTTTTGCATTTCGTTGCCAACGGCTGCTTGAGTGCAAGCGGGGCAGCAGCAAGCTGATTAACTTTTTGCATGCTGCGTGCACACACGAAAATGCAACCATGTGCATTGGTGTGCGTGCACATGCGTGTGCGCGTGTTTTTGTATGAGTTTCGGGGCGCATCTTGTGCGCTGCGCTGCATTGCGACATTTTTCAACTTGACTAAAGTAGACGTTGCTGAAAATCAATGCAAACAGCATATAAAAAAAAAAATGAAATGCAAGCAGACGTAGCTCTTAAGAGGTCTGGGGTTTGCGTCTGGCTGCCTGGTAGAGTTTATACAGGGTGGGTGGGCGCCAAACTTAGCAACGCTGTTAAGTATGTATACGTATGTATGTGCGTGTGCAGCTACTAGCAAAAAATTGATTTTTCCAAGTCACTTTTGATGTAGTAGAAAGTGGTTTTCAGTCATTAACAGCGTCAAAATTGTTTAATTTGCATTTATTCGCTTTTCTACAGCTTTTAACTTTGTTAGCCATATTTTTGTTTAAAAAACTTGGAATTTACCAAAAAGCTTGCCCACGGAAATAAACTTTTTTCACAAAAAAATTTTTAAATTCACTTTGCAAAATTTTCACTTACACACACTTCTTAACGGCAATCTATTAATTTTGCAGCGCACGATTTTCGTTTTATCAAAAATACTTATAAATAAACAAATACATGCTTTTGTTTAAATAAGCGTTATAATTTAGCTTTTTTACTATTTTTTTTATATAGACTTTTGTTTTTATTTACACAAAAGCGCACAGTCGCCATAAATTATTGTACCCGGCGCCAGTCTATGTGCTTGTTGTTGCTGATTTGCCTTTTCCCCACTTTTTTTTATTGTTGTACTTCTCATAGATGAAGCTTGTTTGGTGCGCGACTTTTGCTGTTGCCGGTGTAGACAGCCTTTGACTTTTCCGTCGTCGTTCTCGCAGAGAACTGACAGTCGCTGAGCGGCAGAAAGTTGCTGGAGGCAGCAGAAGCGGCATGCGTATATTTACGAAGCAGCGTGCAATGACAAAAGCAGCGCTTGGAGCCCAACGAGCGCCACTTAACAAGAGAGAGAGATACAAAAGCAAGAGAGAAAGAGAGTGCTGAAGCTTGCGCAAAGAGTAAAGTAAAAATGTGCAATTTAGAGCACTTGTTGATGCCACTTGCTCAAAACTTTTTGTATAGGCTTCACTTGGAAATAAACACTTTTTTATTATTGACATAATAAAATACAGTTATTTACTCGGGTAAAGCTGGCGCCGGCAGCACTTGTCCAGCGCATTCACCAAAGCCAATGCGTAAGCCATTGCGTTCACAATGACCGCGTATAATTATCTCATCGTAGTCCTGCAGGAATTTACGCGTCTTGCCACCTTGCAGCTCCACGGTCTTAGTGCCGCGCCAGCACAACTCCAGCAGGGAGCCATAGGAGTCGGGTGTTTCACCACTTATGGTGCCAGAAGCCATTAAATCGCCAGGACGCAAATTGCAGCCAGTTACAGTGTGATGAGCTATTTGCTGCAATGGAGTCCAGTAGAGATGCCTGAAGTTGGACTTGGAAATGAGTGTCTCATTGTCATTGGCCGCTGTAAGGTGTGAAATAACAAAATAATATAAAAATTGAGTAAGACTAAATAAATAATAAAATAAATATGTTGCTTTGGTAATTATGTCAACAGATTATGGCGGAACAGACGAATTCGTTTATCGAATCAATTTTTGAACGGAAGCGATTCAAATATAGATTTCCGAAAATTGTTGTTTTTTTCTTTTTAAACAGATAATGTGCCGAACAAATTTTTATTTTTGCAGATTAAATGGAAATCAAGCAGAGGCGTTATATAAATTTAAAATTTTGCAAGAAAATTAAAATGAATAGTAGATTTTCGAGTTCGGACCATGTTTACACGCTTTGAGGTACCTGCGTGTCCAATGTCCAAAAACGCAATGTCCAGCACGTCAAGGTTCTGGCCCATAAACTCATAATGCTAAGTATTTTGAAAGTTAGAACCCTAAAGTCCTGTGTCTTACTCGTAAGCTATAAATATGTGCATAAGTCAGATAGGTGCCTTAAGAAGGAATATCCTGCATTCCTTTTCTTAAAAAAAATCACTAACTGTATTAATTTTATGGTAGATATGTTGTGCATTGTTAATGTATAAAAGGGAAATGGCTTAAAGAACAAGATTGACAAGGTCTTGTTTTGAGAAAAGTAATCATTAAGTTGTTTATTAGGCTCACAATGTCTGAATAGCAGGATAGATGCGTGAGATCATACATACATTTTAAACTCTTTTTCACCCCCGACTATAAAAATGCAGCCAGATATGAAACTTTACCAACTATTGAAAAGATGCCCCAATATTCTTCTACGGAGCTATGGTATCAGGTACTAACATAATTGTAATGCTGGTCACAATTCGTTGTCATTAGCTCGTCAGTTCTCAAAGTACTAAATGTTCACAAGATGACAAGTGTCATCATTTGGCACAGGGCATAAACAGATGACATGTGCTTATCATCTGCTTGCTTACTAGGAGAGTTAGGTTGGTTTTGTATCCCATAACTCTTTGAAATCAAATTAATTTGCTTGAAGATAAGCTTTGCTGGATAGCAACGAAAATAATTGTACATATATTTTTGGAAAATTTTTGCCTTAACCAAATAAACGAGCTTCTCTATACCGCAAAAAATTAAATTTGAATTAATTTTTGTTATTACTTATTAGCAATTAACTTACGTTTTAAGGAGACTTCCAAGTTGATATCAAAATTAAAGGGCAAATTTTGACGCAAATATGGCAGCACTTCCGGTTCCTGTGGAAAATTGTCCAGCAAAAATGGTTTCAATGCAGCAGTTGGTACGACCCACGGTGATATGGTTGTGCCCATATTCTTGGCCGTAAAAGGACCCAATGGGACGTACTCCCATTTCTGTATATCGCGAGCGCTCCAATCGTTCATTAACGTAAAACCAAAAATATTCTTCCAGGCCTCGTCTACTTTGATTGGCTCACCCAATTTATTGCCAGGACCGCCTATAAAAAAAGCCATTTCCAACTCAAAGTCCAGCAGCTTGCAAGCGCCAAATACCGGCTTGTCAGCTCCATCAGGCATTGTTTGGCCCAAGGGTCTACGTATAGGCGTGCCAGAGACAACCACCGAGCTAGCGCGCCCATGATAGCCCACCGGCAGGTGACGCCAATTTGGCATAAGAGCATTGTCCGCGCCACGGAACATAATCCCTACATTGGTAGCATGATGTATGGAGGAATAAAAGTCCGTATAGTCTCCAATTTGTGCTGGCAAATGCAGCGTTATATCCGTTTGCGGCACTAGGGCACTAGGTATGAAGTAAAAAAGTAGTTGTTTTCAAAAATACATGACATTTACGTACACACTTAAAAGATCCACATTTTGCTCTAGTTGAGAGCCTTTTCTCAGCAAATTTTGAGTTTGTGCACGCACTTCATCCCAAGCTTCATGATTCAAGCCCATCAGTGTGTTCAAGTTGACTGCTTGCAGTGCAGCCTATAAATTTGAAATATGATAAAGCAGTGCATCATAGTATAAGCAGTGCAAAAACTTACTTGCAAATGTGCTGAATACAAAAGCGCCACGGCGCTTAAGTCCAGAACATGCGCACCAATACCAACACATATACGATGTCGGGGCTGTAAAGTAAACACGATATTAGTTTTTACGATATTGCCGGGCTTCTTATCAGCGCATATATAAATAAATAATAAAAAGCAACAACAGCTGCAGGTGCTTGGGATTATATACTAGCATATTTTATAACTGGTATAATATTTTTGTAAACAAACTAGTTTTTTGTATATATTTATGCAAATTTTATGGGCGCTGTTTTTGAAACGATTTCGTTCTAGACCGCATTCTAGCTCTATATGAATGTTATATGAATATAAAAAATTAAGTCACATTGACACTGCAGCTATTTTACTTAAGTGTATTGATTCATATGATATTTAGACACTTTTTTCGTAATAAATGACGACACATCGGTAACTAAGCCACATTACAATACTACTCACATTTGTTTTGGTTGAGAACACAGCATAGGGCAAGTTTTCCAATGGAAAATCACTGCCTTCGGGCACTGGTACAAAACTTGTAGACATTTTCTTTATATCTTTATAGTTTTTATATAAATTAGCCCAGAAGTTTTGACTCTGGGGCAGTTGCAGGCAAAGTAAAGCAAATAAAACGATTAAAACGCCAAGTTTTGGGTATAAAAACGTACGTAAGGCCAGCTCGTTGCAAAGTGAGCAAGTTCCAGAAAATGTTCACCAATTTATACATGCGGACTACTCTTAAGCCGGTCTAGCCGGTTTGCGGCGCGCTCTTATAGCAACAAGCCCCTATTTGATGATCTACATATAAGAGCGTACCCGCAAGTTTCAAGAGAAAATTTGTATAATAATAATGCATAAATTATATTCACCGGTTATTTTTATTTATTATATAATTACTAATATACATATTTTTTATTATATTAGAGATGCTGGAATAAATATTCTTTAAGTTCTTTTTTTTATTGTTTCCAAATAAATACACATTAGTTTATACATAAAATGCAATTTTTGGGACCTTTTTCGATTTTTTGTTGATAAATAAATTGCATAGAACACATATCTGATATACATACAGATTGTTTTTGAATAAACTTATTTAACGTCACATTAAAATATAATTTCTATGTTTATTGAAACATTTAATATATATATATTTTTGTTTACAGCGCGTGTATATTGTGATGAGATTTTTGTACGTTGATTCAAATCCATACCTTGCCTAACTCGCAACTGCTATAAGACGTAAGACACATAAAAGCGTAAAAACTAAAACAAAATAACTTTTCTTAAATGTTTTATTTAACATTATTCTATTTTTTAATAATGTAAAAAACAGATCAAAAAATTATAACATTAAAAGATTACTTTTTTGTAAGTTTGTTTTATTATTTAAAGAACTTTTTGAAATGTTTCTTTTTCAATTTAAGTAGAAACTTATTAAAATAAAAGTAAATCACATAAAGCAAAACTTAAATTATATAAATTATAGCATTGAAAGATTTTTTTCAGAAGTTATCAGACATAATTTTATTGAAAACATTATTTATATGTTGTTTTTAAGTAAATTTAAACGATTAAATTTAAAAAATTTAAACTTAAATAATAAATTAATTAACCTTTGTTTTTAAATAAATAAAGATTAAACTAAAAATATATATATATAAATAAAATTAAAACTTTCAAATGAATTATCGCATTTGGAAAGTATCGAATATTTAGTGTGAACACAAACATATTAAAGTTTCCAAAGCTCTGAAAATTACGAAGTCCTAAAAAAACAAAATTTTGTTGATGTCTGGATTTAAATAGACATTTTATTTGAACCGTTTATAAATGTTTTCAAATGAATTTTCGATTTTGATAAATATCGAATAGTTTCCGAATATTCGCAGCATTTACACTGTAACACAAAAATGTTTAAGCCCAAAGCTTAAAAAATAAACCAGTCTGTTAAAAAAAAAAAAACCAAAAAAAAGTTATAATTTTATAGTTTAAACAGTTTATAGTTTTTTGAACAGCTTATAAATAGTTTATCAGCATTTGTGAAACATTTTTTTTTATTTTTTACCAGTTTTTAACAATGTGTAATTGATTTTAATTGACATCTAACATATGCATTTTGAACTAAAATTAAACTATTTATTATACATATATATATATATATATTATATTTGCACATTTATATAGCACAGTTTGATGCATGGACTAGATTTTCTTCTAAAGTAAATGCCTTAAAAGTTGTATTTTATAATAGCTTTTAAAACATGAACTTGAAGTCGTTTATACGAGTCAGTTAAGTCTGCTTAAGTGACTCGTATAAACGTGGTTTTTTATTATACCAAAGATTGAGTTAATATTATAATAATAACAAGCACAGGTCTCTTTTGATATATAAATATAAAGGTACGCACATTATTATAGCATTTGATATTGCTCAACTTTATATAAATATTTTTTAAAGTAGCAACATAGTTTTAAAATTTAAACATACAAACAACATTTAAATTATATCATTTTATAGTTAACTAAACAAATTCCAAATATAACTTAAAATTAAAAATTTTTATGTGATATGTTGAGTTCAAACATGTTCCAGCAAATTCTATATCATATGTATACTTTATGTAGTTTAGTAGCACTTTACTCTTTATATGCTTTTTGGCACAATCCTTAGCAAAAACATTGTATCAATCTCAAACATGGCAGACGCACTGTCTCAAAACATGCTTAGGCATTCCAAAAGTATCTATGGCATTTGGGAATATTGTTTTTGTTGTGTAGGCTTTGGTGGTGAGTGCGGGTGGTTTTTGTATTTGTAATATTACTAGTAACTCGTGATTTACTCGTGATTTTAAATACACAGCATATATTTTATATATGTAAATACTTTTGTTAGTTTAAGATACATATTTATATCGTTAATATGCATAACGCGCAACAGTCGTAATAAACATTTGATTTTGTCATAAACATTACAATTATATGTATATTAAGTACTTTATGTTATTGTAAAACAAAAACAATATTTTTATTTATTTTTTATTATAAATACTTGTGCATAACGGCATCTCAAGACTAACTTAAAATCATAAAATAAAAGTAACATCAAAAAAGATTTAAAAACAAATATCATTTAACTTTAACACTTTAAATGTGTTTTGATTTCGATTTTCAGAGTTCTTATGATATGCTTTTACCTTATAGATACTTCTTGGTTTTTTGATTTCACTGCTGTATCTACAGCCAAAAGAAATAATCATGCGCTCATTGAAAACGCTTACAAATCATCGCCCAAACGATGGAACTCATCCAGCATAAAGTCCACGTCGGCTTCGGTAACCGCAGCCGATGAAATAATCGAACGGAAAAAATTTGGTCGCCGATCATCGGGCTGATAACCCACCATCATGGAGCCCTTCTGCATCATGCGTCCCTTGATTATGGGGCAGAGCTGTAAGTGTAAAGCATTTTAAGTTATAGCTTAGTTACTACTTTCAAATTGTGCTTATTTTTCAACTAACCTTGCCCAGTTCCGCCTCTTTCTTGCTGTCATGTGGCACGCCACGCAAACGTTTGGGCACGTACCAGAACGAAACATTGACGCACTCCGGTTCCATTATCAAATGAAAACGATCGGGATGCTCACGTATGCGCTTCAGCTGATATTGCACCAATTCCATCAAACGATCCTGCTGATGCTCAAAACCTTCGGTGCCTTTGGCGCGCCATTGCAGCCACAACTTGAAGATATCATTGTGACGACCACATTGGATGACCTTGTCACCAGTATCATAGGATATATCATACAGCTTGTCAGTCATGAACAAATACTCCGCAGACATTTGATTGCAGCTGATGAGCAAACCCTAGAAGTAAAAAATTAAAAATCAATAAAGTTTGGGGCTCTTTTGCTTTGGCTTTTGGCCATAAGTCACATTGAAATTTTAATTAAAATTCCAACTGCCACAAGGCGCAACTGTGACCGATGATGGCAACATATTGCAAGGCAGGGTGACTGAGCACAATGAGCTGAGCAACTGGGTTGCTCTTTAGAGTTTGGGTACAGCGACAACCCCTCGTTTCGTTTGACTATTGTATGGCATGTAAAATAACAAGGAATTGTTTGAAATACAATTGGAATTCTTTAGATAAACATTTTTGTATGCGCAAGAATGCAAGCTTAGAGAGTGAATGGGGGGTATGTGTTTATTCCTGGACTGCACTTGCCAGCACTTTAAACTTGACTTTTCAGTTTTAATCTTTAACTTCCTTGTCTATGATCCTTTTAGCGCCTAGAAAGAGATGTGGCTACTCAGTTGTTTTGTAACCAGATTTATCACAACATAGTTTTCGAGACCTCAGAGAACTGACCATAATATACCATGTATGTGGTGTTACAAGAAATATCTGTAATGCGGGCTCCAAACTTTTTAGGCAATAAGTATTTTTGAAATTGTTTCAAAATTTGGCTCACCTCATAATGGAAATTACCTTGGAATACTTGAATTAATTTCAAAGTTCGATCCATTTCTTGCTGAGCATTTTAAAGTACATGGCAACAAAGCGGAAATATTAATTACTTGGCTTCTACTATTTGCGAAGAATTCAGTGACTTGACTCCATATAAAGGAAGAATTGGTCTGTTAACTGTTGTCGTCAGATACATAGAAGGAGTCCCTCCAGTTGAATGTTTCTTGACTCTCATACCTAACTGCAGCCAGATAGCAAATTCAGTTGCTTCTTATTTAATAAACATAGGAATCTACATTGAAAACTATCGAGGTAAAACTTACGATAATGCATCTTATATTAAAACTGAATTCTTATGCAGATTTTAGTGCACGTTGAGGACATTCTTTGAATCTAGCTAGACAAACAGCTGTTAGTTTATGCCCCGCAGCTGTTAATTTTTTTTTAATTCTTACAGAAGCTTTTTATTTTTTAAGGCTAAGAAGCAACGATGTTCCTGAGATTCTTGGCAGATTTTATGCAACTAGCAAATGCTTGCAAAGTTCTAAGTTTTGAAATTGCATCATAATCGACAACATCCATAAAGCAACCTGGCTGTCTCCAGATCGGTTGACCCGAAACCAAATCGACCATTTTGTGATTGACGGAAAGCATTCTTTAAGTATCTTAGATGTACGCACGATTCGGGGAGCCAATATTGACTCGGATCACTTCGTTGTTGCAGCTAAAGTTCGCATGCGGCTTTGTACGAAAAAAAAGTGCAATCTAAGGTGCTTGAAAAGCTCGACGTCACCAAGCTGCAATCACAAAAGACAGCCTGAGACTTTGCTACTCGACTCTTGGAGCTGCTTACGTAGAACGAATCTCAACTCGACGATATATGCGCGGAGTGGAAAAATATCTCCGACTCGTTGCGTACCGCTGCGGACGATATTATTGGCCCCTGTCGTCCGATTCGCAACTCCTGGTACGATGACGAGTGTCGCGCGGCAACTGCAGAGAAAAACATGGCCTACGCGGACTCTCGTGGAGCGCTACAAAGAAAAGAGGCGAGCAGAGAAATGTATCTTCAGGCACAAGAAAAGAGAGGCGGAGAGGCGCGAGTGTGAGGAAATGGAAGAGATGCATGACAGAAATATGGCCGGTAAATTCTATTAAAAAGTACCGCGCCTTACTCAAGGTTTTAAGGCCGGGGCCAGTTCCTGCAAAGACGCCGTAGGGAATCTAGTAACAGACGTCCAAAGCACGCTTAGTGTATGGAGAGATCACTTTTCGAAGCTGCTTAACGGTGACAGCAGTTCAGCCAACACGGAAAGTGTTCAAGAAGAGACAATCACTGACGATGGAATTATCGTCTCACCGCACAACTATAACGAAGTCAAAACAGCCATCCAGCGGCTCAAAAACAACAAAGCTGCCGGTGCTGATGGCCTACCAGCAGAGCTGTTTAAGGCTGGCGGCGAGGAGCTCATGAAGCGCATGTACCAGCTCCTATGCAGAATATAGTCGGAAGAATGCATGCCCAGTGATTGGGATCTAAGCGTTCTTTGTCCAATACTTAAGAAAGGATCCAACGATCTGCGCCAACTACCGTGGAATCTCTCTACTTAACATCGCATACAAGGTCCTTGCCAGTATCCTATGTAAAAAATTGATGCCAAATGTCAACCAACTGATTGGACCTTATCAGTGTAGCTTCAGACCTGGTAAGTCCACCATTGACCAGGTATTCGCAGTACGACAAATCCTGGAGAAAACCCTGGAAAAGCAAATCGACACACACCACCAGACAGCATTATTAGGTGTTACTTGTACGCTGCCATGTCTGAATTTGGTATCCCTGCAAAGTTAATTAGGCTTTGCAGAATGACGCTACAAACCACTTCCAGCTCGGTGCGAATTGAAAAGGACCTCTCCCAGCCTTCCAAAACCAAAAGAGGTTTCAGACAAGGTGACATTCTATCTTGCGATTTCTTCAACATTATGCTGGAAAAAATAATACGTGCAGCAGAAATCCATCGCTCTGGCACGATATTGGGGCAAAAGAGTGTCATGCTGCTGGCGTATGCCGATGATATCTGTATCATTGGTCGCAACAACCGTATGTGTTACATTTTCCAAGCTTAATGAAGATGAAAGGCGAGTGGGTCTTGCGGTGAACGAGGACAAAACAAAATACCTCTTGGCAACACAGAAGCCCTCTCAGCGTCTTGGGCAACATGTAACTGTCAATAGCTACACCTTCGAAGTAGTAGAGGATTTTGCCTACCTAGGAGCCAGCATAAACACCAAAAACAACGTCAGCCTTGAGATCAAGCGTAGAATTACTCTTTCCAACAGGTGCTATGCCGTCCTTATGTATGACGCGGAATCATCGACGATTACGAGCAATGATGAGCGGGTCTTAGGAGTTCTCGTGAGAAAAATTTTACGTAAGATCTTTGGTCCCTCTTGCGTTGATGGTGAGTACCGTTTACGATGGAACGACGACCTGTGAGCTTAAGTTGCAGCGACTGCGTTGGCTAGGTCATGTGGCGAGAATTGATGATGATGCTCCAGCGAAAAAAGCTTTTGAAACGGTGCCCACTGGTGGTAGGCGCGGAAGAGGGAGACCTTCTCTGAGATGGAAAGATCAGGTATCTATTGACCTGGCTAGGCTTGATATTTCCAACTGGCGTCAGTGCGCGTAAAGCAGAAACGACTGGCGAAGGCTTCTGGATGCCAATTGATGATGATGATGAATCGACAACAGCTTACGCTTAACTTTGGTTAACGCAGAGACATTCAGCCGTGCTCCGGAAAACGAAAAAGCCAAACCAAACAGTTTTATTCGGATTCGTTTTTGCGTGTTTCGGAAAACGAATTTTTTGTCGATAACTTCCCTTTTTATTTTCGATTAATTCGTATATTTGCCTCATTTTTTCGATAAATTCTCCTGTTTTTTGTCTCGAAAGTGTTTTTGTTTGGTATAAAACAGCTGACATAGTTGCCGCAGCTCTGCACTTTAAAGCACTTAAAATTGCGTCCTACCACATTTTTTAACAGGTATTAATAAAACTTTTGCATGGATAAAGAAATGAAAAGGAGCGCAACTTAAACGACAAATTGCTCGGAATGGGCGGGGGTCCTGTATACAAAGCTGCATATAGTAAGTAAATAACTATAGCATAAAATGAAACGCCTAACAATCCTAGCGCGTTATGGAACAGGCTTCGGACAGACAGCCACATTTATTTTTAGTTCCGATCATTTTGCTATATAGTTTGTGGAGTTTCAATCGTGCTACAAATAATTTTTTTTATGCTAAAAGCTTTATAAATCATAAAAACTTAAATAGCGAAAAATCGTTGTTTTTATTTTTCCGTTCTCAACATTAAAACTTAGCTTCGTTCTCATATATTTTTTTGTACTAAAAACCAGAAATTTGAAATTTTACTTACGTCCTCCTTGAAGTGTATGGTCGAGCATTGGAAAATAGCGCCCATTAGCTTATGCGGGTTCCAGGTGACCGAATCAGCGCTGAAAATATTAATATAAAATCAAATTTGAATTAAATGCCATTCAATTACAAATTACAAACAATTAACACTAAGCTGTCAAGCTGTGTGCGGTCTGTACCCACACATCAAAACCCACAACAAATAGCAGCAAGGACAAGTAGTCGCAGGACGAAGGCTGCCGAGCAAGTGCCATAAATTGTGGCAATTTAAGGCCGCAGCACTTTAATTGAATTCAAGGCCCAACCCTCGGGCGTACTCCGGAGCACACAGCTTGAGGGTTGCTAAACATCCCTGTGGGAGCTATTTACAGTTAGAGTATATGGGTGTGAGTGTGTGTTTGTGTGTGTATGTGTGGGTGTTGCTGTCCATAAACATGATGTGTATTGAGTGCCTCAAAGTATGCTTCAGTTTTGAGTGGCGGCATGTTGCGCACGCCACGATTTTTATCTTGTTTTTGCAGTTTAAGATTTTGGCAGCCTTTTTTTTGGAATCGGCATTGTTTCAAGTTGTGCATTGGCAACTCAGCAGATTTAAGAGCGTCTTAGAAGCACATGCATATAAAAAAGTACCTATTTATTAACATCATTAATCAAGTTTGGCTTAGTTGGTAAATGCCACAAAATGTCAGCTGCAAGCATTTAATGATTAATTTATCCAACGAGCTCAATTAGACTGTAAAGCTGGCAAGGAAAGATTACACTGTTCTACAAAATTGCTAAAAATGTTAGTAACAAACTGATTTAGGTTTATTTTATGTTAATTTGGTTTGAGTTACTTATTTAGTTTTACTTTATCTTTTTTTTGAAAATGCTTAAACTTAAGCTTTCGAAAAAATTTTATTGAAATTAATTTGGATTTGTTTAAATAAAAAGGTGCAATCTTAGAAAAACCATCCAGTTCTTTAGAAAAAAAAATGAATGTCATTTTCGTGTTTCTCGACCCCAACTTACTACTTACAACGAAGGTTCATTTTTCGTGTAAACTAGTATTATAGAATGAGAACCAATTGTGCTATCCACAGAACGTAACTTTTTCGCTGTTGAGCAGTGTAATTTCAGAGCCAGGCCACACCGAAATTTGCATACAACAACAATTTGTGGCACAGCATTAGGCGCCGCCCGATATGCTTGGTACAAAAGCCTCCATTGTCGCTGACAACCGCAAAGAACGCCTTAATTGAATGAATTTCTAAGTGCCGGCTCAGAGAGCTCGAAGAACTCAATGAACTTGATGGATATGGTAATCAATTTAAAAGTGTTTATAGGCCAATAGAGGCACTTAATATTTGCAGAGTGTTACTGTACTGTGCGAGTTTGCTTGACCGCAAACTGTCAATCGACAGCACGACAGCTGCTGTGGAAACATTTGCCTAATCCCAGCTCCGCAATCTCCCAGACCGTACAACTTCTTGCTGCAAAGTGCATTTCTCCGCAGAGAATGCACTCAGTCACATTTTAACTTTTAAATTAAAAATTCCTTGTCCGGAGTTACAAATAACAAAGCACATTTAAAATATAAGGGGTTGTTGTTCTTGTTTGACGTAATTGTTGTGTAAGTAATGCCCACCACCTTACCACCATCAGCATCGGGCACTACACTACAGAGATTGGGAACTTGCGCAGGGGCGGGTTACAAATCCACTTTGTTCATTTGTTTGTATTTGTGTGTTTGAGTGTATGTTAACGAAAATGCACTCGTCTTGTAATCCCGGTAAGCTCTGCTGCCATAAGTAAAACACCTGATGAGGCACTAAATGACAAATTGAGATTTTTGCCACATGTTGTGAATGCGGGCCATTTGGGAGCATTTAGATTTAAATTTGCCAAACAAGAGATTTCAATTTTTGTTTTGACACAAACATGAGGGCAACTTTAAAGTGAACTCTAAGTGTGGAATGAGTTAAATTGTGATGAATGAGTCTGGCAATTGCAGCAGACAAATGGCGAAAAACAATGAGCTGTGCCCTTAGCTATGAAGGGCGATAAAAACAAGAAAATAAGTAGAAAAAATTAAATTCCTAAAAATAACAAAAATCTCAACATTTTAAAAAGTAGTGGAAAGATAATAAAATCGATTTAGGATTTTAGGATAAATTTCAAATATAATGCACAACATATTTATTTCGATTGATTTTTTTTTGTTAAGGAACAGTACGCAGCATCGAAAAACGCGTCGAGACAAAAAAAAAAATTTTTTAAAACAAAGCGAACAGTGTGTCCTTACAAACAAACTATGGAATATTTCTTTAATTTTAGTTTTCTATAATTTTTTTTAAATAAAACAAAGGCAAAAAAAAAAAAAGTCATATTCGTCCAAAGCAAACAGGGCAGCACTGTTTTCTCTCAAACACTGCGTACCAGCCAGCAAACAACTTGGCGACAAAAAAATTGCTGGCATTTTATCATATGAAGTTTTGTTTTGTCTCGACATATTTTTCGCTGCTGTGTACTGGCTTTCAGAAAACAAATATATTGTATTGTATTATTTATTAGGTTTTATTTTTTTTACAAGGGTTCGGACTGAAAAATTGTCTAAAAACAAAAACAGTTTAAAAAAACTTTCTTATAGGCAATACACTTTTTTTTTTGAGCTATTTACATATTCATTTGTCTACTGGAGCGTAAACAAAAAATTAAAAAAAAATAAGACTTTCATAAGAAAATATGTTAAATATTTCATATATTGTATACATGCATATTTACAGAATACATACATACATACATATTAACAGAAATGAAACTGAAACTGTCGGATATTGGATACTGGATATTTTAGCAGATTCTTGTATACATTTTATTGAAAGAACGTTTATCTATAGAAGTGGTTTTTTTGTTTATAAATTTTACAGGGAATATTAGGTTGTAAAATTTTTTGAAAAACTACAAACTATTTAAAGTACGGAGAAATTTTTTTGTTGCACAAAACCGACTTTGGCTTTTTGAATATATCATAAAATACCAAAACGATTTTTATTTTAAAAAATATTTTGAAAAGCTTGGATATTTTGTAGCTTAAAGTATTTATCTTTCATTGAAAAAATAAACTAAAAAAATCTGTATTCGTTTATGGGTTAATAAATAAAAAAAAATGTTGCCTTCGCATAGATTACTCGATTAGCAGTCGAAATTTTGCAAAAAAAAATTACAAGCTGAATGTTATGTAGTACTCCACTCACATATGTTAAAATCATCATAAGAAGTGTTCCGCTTTATTGCCCATAGTATATATGGATTACTTCGAAACTCTTTGCTTGAAGTCCCTACCTGATCACCTATTATTTTTACCAAACTCATTTCCTTTTTTACGGCACATGCTTAAGGCTATTTGTGTACTCACCGCTCAACACCTGTGAATCTAGGATGACGATGCTTACGTGACATCAACAAGCCACCGCCCCAAGCAGCCTAAAAAAACAAGAAGATCAATACAGTAAGTTATCGGCTTGTCTAAGTATTATGCTGTAACTTACATCAATATGCATCCAGCAGTTGTACTTCTGACAGATATCCGCAATGGTGTTTATATCATCAAAAGCGCCCAGCACAGTAGTGCCAGCTGTTGCATTCACAAAGAATGGTATATCACCCTTGGCCTTGCGCTCCAAAATCAAACGCTCCAATTCGGATGTAATCATCTTGCCGTGCTCATCGGATGGCACCATAACGCAATGATCGGTGCCGAGACCACAAACAGCAGCACACGATTTAATCGAATAATGACACTGATCCGAAGTGAACATGACCAAAGTGCCGGGCAAACCTGCAGAACCATGCTCCTTATAGTTGGGGAACATCTTGTGACGTGCGGCCAGGAAAGCATACAAATTGGAAATAGAGCCACCGGGCGCCAAAATCGAATCACCACCAGACCAGCCAATAATCTCACGCATCTTGGTGAGCACCACATTCTCCATGAGTATGAAAACAGGCGCAATTTCGTATGTGAACATGTTGGTATTGGCAGTGGCTGTCAACCATTCGCCAGCCATAGAGATCAGATCCAAGCCGTTGGATAGCTGATTAAAGAAGTGGGGATGCCCTAAACAGGAAGTAGAAGTACAAATAAGAAACATTAAAGAAGCTGTTTAATGTAGCTGAAAATGTGCCTTCATGCCTGTCATGTCAAAATGTAAGAGCTGCTGTTTCCTAAGCTGACAGCAGATGTCCTTGGCAGCTGTGTTTCCGTGTTAAGAGACGCTGCAAAGTATGCTACACTTTTGTGCTTTCTCTTTTGTTTTTTGTTTTAATAAAAATATTTTGAAACAAAGCAGTGGCGACTGTCTATATGAGTGTGTGTGTGTGTGTGGGGCAACATGGCTGACTGACATTCAATAGAAGACCGGAAGTGCATACGTTCAAGGACAGACAAACTGGCTAGCCTAACCAATTGGCCACTTCCGTCTACCACAAAAATCAATATACTCAGTTTAAGGCTCTTAAAGCAAATAGCCCAATTTTTTCACTTGTAATGCGCTCAAATCCTGGCTATGCTCATTGTTATGCTCCCCAATTGTATACCCTTTAATAAGAGTTTTAAGGGTATTATAGATTTGTGCAATGGCATACAGACTTAAATTTATTTCGCATATTGATTGAGCCACTCCCGTTGGTATGAACACCTAGATTTTGGTAACCACTTGGCTAGCGATACAAAATTTTACCAAAATAGATAGATTTTTGCATCCGGCATCCTCCACACATCAAGCAATTAGAATGTTGTGTTTCTCCAAAATTAGTTTGAAAAGAAAATCGTACTCGGCACGCAGTAAACAATTTTTTCGAAAAAAATGTTAAGTGTATCCCACAGTCGGGCACTGTCGCGACAGTTTCAGAATTTTTTTGCTATAAATTGCTCATTTATTGCAGCTAATTGCGACTTGCTGAGCTTCGACATAAATCCCACGAAAAAATCACAAAATGCTTTCAAAAGCTGCAGACAAACAAACAGCAGGCAACTGTCCAAACTGGGGCTCCCCCTGGCCAACCTGGTTCGAACCCTTCAGCAGGCGGGGCGTCTGTCAGTTCACATCTTGAGTGCCATAAGTCGTGTGATTAAAATCCCATTGCCCACAAGGCTATAGTCCCTCATACAAACACACACACACACCAACACTCAATCAATAGCATACCAACCTTGGCAAACATTTCAATTTGCGCATGTGGGAGCAGCTGACTCTCTGCTCAGTCACCCTCGATGTTTCCCCGGCTGCGACCTAGACACGAGCTTAGTCTGCCAGGCGGACTGCCAGGCAGTCTTTCATTCCAACTCACATACGCATCAAAGGATCAAGTATGCAGCGAGTCAGAAAATAACAACGGATTTTGATTAAAGCTTCCCTTTTTATGGACTCCTTGTACTTTGTGCTCATCGCTGTTTTTGTTGTTGCGCCCAACGTCGACCCATTGACATCGGGAAAAGCCTGCAAGGCTGACTTGGTATATTATGTTGCCCATGTGGAATGGCAGTGGCATTATGTAAGATTATGGATCATAAATGGGATTTTTATCATGCCAGTTGCAAAGTAATGTTTAAGTAAAAGCGACTTCCTTGGCTGTTTGGCAGCTTGCTATTATATACACTAATTGAAAAAGGTATACTATTTATATGGACTTATTTGTATGACCTGAAAGTACCTTAAAAACGAAAGAAATATTACAGGTACTTTTTTTTGAGGTGCCAGGAATCGCTTCTCAACAAATCTCAAACCATCAATACATCAGTGAACCAGATAAGACTTTCATCCTAAATTCTACATAAGGGCAATCATGAGTGAAATCATGTAAACTTTTTAACAGATCTTTTTTTTCAACTACTGCTACTAAATAAAAGATTAAAACCTAAACTGACGATTTTTAACACATCCTAGATGGTTCTTTAAATCTTAGATTTTTGTTAAATGCATCGAATTGGGTGGTCTTCAAGCTCTACTTTTTACATTTTACAAATACTGATTTGTTCCCTTTAGAACCTTTTTTAAGAATCCTTCACCCCATACCAGCACAGTCATTACATATCATTGACAATATATTAAGTTGTGGATAAGTACAAATATATGGCAACTATAAAAGAGTATTACATAGTCGAAAACCTGCGTTTCTTGTGTGCGATTCTTCTTTGCTGCTTTTGTTGTTATTTTATACCTTTTTGAAGGAACAGTTAAAACAGCAAACATATCTATGACTTAGCCTTTAATCAAGCACTCTTAAGTTGTCAAAAGTTTCAAGTAATGGTTACCTGATGTTGTTATAGAAAGCCAATATTAAAAAAAATGGCGTACGTTAAAGTCGGGCGCAGACGACTTTGGGATACCCTGTACCACCACATTGCAATTAAGTCCGACACATTGCTTAAAACCTCCAAAAGATATTTTATTCGGCAAATTAAAAAAAAAGAAATCAGTCGAATTTTGCACCAAACAATTTTTTTGACCGATCGGTCCTATGGGGACTATATGATATAGTCAACCGATTTTGATCAAATTTAGTACACTGATTGGGAACTATAAAAAACTTCCGACTGCCAAATTTGGTTCCGATATCTTCAAAACCAAACGAAACGCAATGAATTTTGTAAAAAAAAGCGTTTTTTTGACCGACTGTTCCTATGGGAGCTATATAATATAGTCAACCGATTTTGATCAAATTTGCTACAGTGCTTGGGTACTCTAAAAGACTTCTTAATGCCAAATTTGCCAACAATATCTTTACAAACAAACGAAACGCAACGAATTTTGTACAAAAAACGATTTTTTGACCGATTGGTCCTATGGGAGCTATATGATATAGTCAACCGATTTTGATCAAATTTGGAACAGTGCTTGGGAGCTCTAAAAAACTTCTTAATGCCGAATTTGGTTACGGTATCTTCACAAACAAACGAAACACAACGAATTTTGTACAAAAAAACATTTTTTCGACCGATCGATCCTATGGGAGCTATATGATATAGTCAACCGATTTTGATAAAATTTGGTACAGTGCTGGGAGTCTCTAAAAAACTTCCGGTTGCCAAATTTGGTTATGATATCTTCATAAACAAACGAATTATCCATCTAAAACTTTTGCTTTTTTTCGAGGTCCTCTGAAACACCCCTATGGGAGCTATATAATGTAACCCCGATATCAAAAAAATAAAATAAACTTGTCTCCTATGGATTAATAAGGGATCTTATCTAAAAGTTTGGTTGCTCTAGCTCTTACCATCTCTGAGATCTAGGCGTTCATACGGACAGACGGACAGACGGACATGGGTATATCGACTTCTCGAGTCACACTGATCATACTTTAGGTAACTTTGGGGGGTCTCCGACGTCTCCTTCTGTACGTTACATACATTTTCGGCTTGCACAAACACAATATACCCTTTGTACCATACGGTACAGGGTATAATAAGCAGGTGTCTTTGGACAGTTTATAAAGATTAAGATGAAAAACTTAAGAGCACATAAGACCAATGTTTTAAAAACCAGTCCAATTTGGTTCTAAACTAAATTAAAGGCCTTATCTCGAAAGCTTTAAGATTGTCTTTAAAGAAGCTACTGTAATAATGGTAATATTTACGTGTTTAAGAGCCTTACTTGAATGCAATAGCTTGGAAATTTTTTCGCATAACTCATAAAAAACTACTTTGTATACAATAATAAAATACTGAAAAAAAAAAAATGGCATACGACAAAGTCGGGCGCGGACGACTTTGAGATACCCTGTACCACTGCTTGCAATAAAATCCGGTATATTGCTTAAAAACACCAAAAGACATTTGATTGCCAAATTAGGTTACGATACCTTCATAAACAACTATAAACAGACGAATTTTGAACCAAAAATTTTGAACAAAAATTTTTTTTTGTTTTTTTGTTTTTTCGACGTCCTCTGAAACACCCCTATGGGAGCTATATAATATAACCCCGATATCGAAAAAGTAAAATAAACTTGTCTCCCCTGACATAATTACGCATCTAATCTGAAAATTTGGTCGCTCTACCTCTTACCATCTCTGAGATCTAGGCGGACATGGGTATATCGACTTCTCGAGTCACACTGATCATACTTTTGGTAACTTTGGGGGGTCTCCGACGTCTCCATCTGTATGTTACATACATTTTCGGCTTGCACAAACACAATATACCCTTTGTACCATACGGTACAGGGTTATTATTACTCCAATTGGAAACCGATGGACACCGTTTACAAAGATCGTGCTCGATAGTTAAAACCTTTTGAATACTGAAGAGTGGCGACTTTGACACCTCCGACAAGGAACGTAAAGAGCGGCCTGTATCGTTTGAAGATGTTTAGTTATAGGAACTCTTGGATGAAGATTCATGTGAAAATCAAGGGAAACTGCCTGAGACATTAGAAATATCTCAATAAGCCATTTCTAAACGACTCATTTTAGAAACGGAAAGGATTTAAGCATCGAAATGTGATTAGGTATGGATCCACTTCGACAAACCAAAGTGTAGAATCTGGTATTTCTGACCATGCAACATCATCAGTTGTAAAGCCGAATATTCATGGCAATTAGTTTATGCTGTGATCTGGTCACTGGACAACGTTACCAACATACATTGATGCAACTAAGCCAGGCATTGAAAGAAAAACGGCCGCAAAACATCAAAAGAGACGGCAAGTTAATTTTTTAACATGAGGGAGTCGTTAACAACACCTTAGAGGCACTTCCATGAAATGTCTTACTATAACCGCCATATTCTCCAGATATTGCCACTTTTGACCACAATGACTGCATTGCTTGGCGACATGTACAGAAACGAAAACTAGGTTAAAAAATTTATTTTTCAAAATAAATCTTTAAAGTTCATAAAAGAAACCCTCAAAACTTATTCACTGGCATAGATGAGGCTCCAAAACGACTCAGGTACTCGAATTTGAAATATTTTAAAATTGAGAATGGGACCGAAAACAGGCTAAACAAACGACACTTTCTCTAGTCATCCTAATCATGCTTCAGGTAACATTTTCGGCTTGCACAGACTTAATACCTATACGCTTCGCACAGTAAGGTACAAGGTATAATAATAATTCCCTGACTATTCAGTTAGTTGCGCCTAGGTGGAGCATGGGGATCTCAATTAATAACTGATCGATGAAGACAGGGACCTACAGTTTATAGCCGGCGGTGTCTTGAATTAATAGACATTTTCTTGGACAAATAGCGTCTTTATGCTACCGATGCCAGTGCGAGGCAAATATACCAGTGCCTCTGCGGGGAATCGAACCACCAACCATCGATTTACAAAGCGAGCACGCTACCACTACGCTATCAATGGCCACAGGTACAAAGGTATAAAAATAATTTAACATTTTATGAGTTAAAAAGCGTTTAAAAAATGAAGCCAAAGCCTTCTTTAAGCGGTCTACTCGAGCCTCTCTCAAGTCTTTTGAATTGACGAAATTTAAGAGCTTACTTTTAGATAAATATTCGCTTCATTTTTCCTAAAAATTAGCATCTCACAAAGACATACTGACATTATTGAATTGAAAGTCTAAGAATTATATTGAATTTTTGTTCTTGAATTCAATAACAACTAAGGTAGCAAACGAGGTAAGACAAAATAAATTCAATAAAAGGTTTTCTCAGATTGCATATATTTCTACTATAATTCAATTAAATTGCAAACCAAAACTTTTGGGAAACTTCCATCTGTCGAAACTAAATAATGCATCATGTTTTGATTTAATTTCGAGCAAAGAATGTCCTTAAACAAATGCTATCACAAGGCTGTCTAATTTCCTGCTAGCATTTATATACACTTGCGGAAGCTCACGCAGTTTCCGATACAAGGCCACAGCTTCCCTTTTGGGGTGGCAGACATAAATACGCTTATTATCGATACTCCAAACACAATTGCGGTCACGTGCCTTAGCATCGGCTAGTACGTTCGTACGCCCGCCCTTGGCATTAATTTTCAATGAAATCAGGCATACATTCAAAAATATCGGAAGGCCAAAAAGCGAAACGTGCGAATGACTTTTGACTGCTCTGGATTTTTGAAAGGCAAAGGGTTCGCCCTTTGCTGATTTATGATTGATGGCAAATGAGATTTACGTGCCCAACCCACTTAAGCCCGAGTGTTTTTGAAAGGTGTAAACAACGGCGCTTGTTGTTTATTTTTGTAGAGATTTACTTTTAGCTTTTAGCCAGGGACGAGCATGGCTCAATGGGCCATAAAATGGCATTGTCTGCACTAATGTGGTTATCTGCCAGGCTGCACACTTTGTTGTTGTCTCTTTTTTGGAAACACAGCGACTTGCCTAATGCGACCACAAAATCTTGTGGCACGCGCTTTCAAGAGTATGCCACACATTGTTTGTGTTTGGACTATGCAAATTTATGTAAAGACAAACTCAAAACATATTGCTTCAGTATGATAAGCACTCATGCAACCCTTGATTTATTTTAATTTTTTTTTTTTTAATAATAACTTACCCGTCTTCACTTGGTACTTCAGTGTGGTGACACAGTCCTCGATTAACTGCTGAAGCGGCAAGGCGCGATCTGGCACATCCAGATCTAGCAAACGCTTCATATCCTCTGGATGATGGAATTCCAAGACCTTCTCATTTCGATCGTTTGTGGCTTTCACAAAGTCCAATAGCACATCGATTACCTTAAGCAAAAACTCACGAGTCTCAGCACTAGCATTGACTGTGGTGGGCATGAGATCTGATAAAAACAAGACAAGAAAAAAATATATTAAAAGGAAGTGTGGTTTGCTCTTATCTGCATAGGCATAAAAAACGGAGACGACAGCCTAAATGGCTTTTCTCTTATCAGTCTACAGCTTTATGATATATGATTATTATTGTTATGATGATTGGTGGATGGGGGACGGGAGTTGCTCAAAATTGAAATCATCAACAGCAACATCAGCTGCTCATAAAAATCAGATTTCATTTCTTTGCCATATGCCACACAGCAGGGGGGTGTTTACTGTGCGCAACAAGGTCAGTCCACAGCGGGTGGTTTCGGTACTTGGCAGTCCCAAAGCATCACACTGGCTACTGAAATTAATTGAATGCTGCCTAATTGTGGCTTTTAGTTGTATCTTATGGCTTAGAAATGAACAACGGCCACTGAGCGCCCAACATGGGGCCCCATATAAATGACTTTTAGCTATGGTCAGACATACAAAATGTTTTGCACACAGAATGTTTGGGTTCAGAAATTTGCCAAAATTTATGAAAAATGTCAAGTGTAAAATTAGCTATGGGCAGAAATTTGAGTAAATTGTAAAAAGACCAGGTATCGCAAATAAGAATATTGAATTAACAAATCAATGCGCAAACAGCAATTTTGAATGAAAGTGCATGCCACAATACATCAAATATAATATTAATTATAAAGACTGCACAAAAAAATGATATTTTTTAATTTTTAATTTTTATCAAATAAAAAGTTTTGCAAATCTATTTACTTAATCGGACATACGTGGGATCTGCGAAAATATAGTTATATAGTTTTCTAAAGCTCATATTGATTTTGTGTAAAAATTTAGCACGTCTCACTAAAATCATCTTAAAACCCAAACTGGCGCAATTTATTAGGCACTCCAATGTGGCAGACAGCCAAAATCTTTGTGCAAAATTTGTTTCGTCTGACTTAGACCTTACTCTGGAATCAATTTAAAACCCAGCCTTGCGCATGATTGCCTTTAACATACAGACAAATTGCAGCAATTTAGAAATTCCACAAGTTTAATGCAAAGTTAAATAAAATTTAATGTAACACTTCGCAAGGTCTGCGCTTAATGTCAGGGCCAGACGTCAACCAAGAACGCAGGGAAGTATACAAAAAAAAATTGAGAACAGCCCCCGCAAGAGTAAGCGTATTAAACGCAGCCGCCGCACATCTATGCGTCTCATTCTGACAGACTCTTCCAAGCACACACAGACATGTAAGCGTGCGTAATATCCTGTGACTAAACGGTTTATATTTGTTGTGCTTTCAATTTCAGACACGCGTAGCACCTTTTCCATATACTAGTACTGACTTTGGTGGTGGTTTCGTTTGACTTTTCCACTCCGTCCGGAATATCTGTCTTCCTTATGTTTTTGTTTTTTTTTTTTTCCTCTGTTGCTTGTGACCAAAATCTGTTACAATGAGCTCAGCTCGGCTGTTATATGCTCCAGTGGCTGCAAACGGCGCACGCGACAATTTATCAAGGTCCTCTGACGGAGCAACGAGTGTCCTGGACAGCGCACAGTCTATCCATGGTCATATAGAATACGACTGTTGTGTATGTGTGTGTGGGTATAGTATTTGTTTGTGACTTGTATTTGTATCCTTGTGTGCAATGTCCTTTACAGATTTTTGTTTGTCAATGTCAGTTTAACACTCATTTATTATTTGCTGAGCATTTGGTAGTTTGTGAAACTATTTTTTTGTATACATTTTGTATTATGACAGTGCATACAAATATTTGGAAAGTTGTGGATACCAAAATTTCTCATGCTTGTAGCCTTTTTGTTCAAGCAAAGTACTTACATCTTATAAACAAAAAAAATTTGGTGTTAGTATTTTAAACAAAGAGTTGTGAATCCATTTATTATTATTATTTATTTATTATTGCTTCCACATAGCGTGTCTTATTCCAGCGAAGATTCTTCTTTGAGTTAACAAAACAAACGGTTAGATAGTATCTCTCTGTCTTTTTTGTCCAGCAAGCGAACAAAATATTATTTTAAGTTCTATAAGTTTTATTTCTAAAGTACACTAGCTTACAAATTTAAAAAAATTTTGGTATCCTCAACATGTCTTACTCATTTCCGTAGTAAAATGGCATGCTAAGACCGAAAATGCAGTCCAAAAATGTTTTCACGGAACGGATTTCAAAAACAAAATCGGCGAAAAAATGAGGAAATAATAGGAATTTTTGTTATTTTACTACGGGAATGAATAAAACATGTTGGGGATACATTTTGCTATAAACTGCTGGTATTAAAGTTATCAAGCACATGGTGTTCTATTTAAAAGATTCTTAAGTTCCTAATTCGTATGATTCACACTCCCATGCACTTCGCCTTTTTCCAAAATTACGTCTTCTTATATTTTTTTGACTCTGGCATGCCTCTTCTGGATTTCAATTCCGATTTCGACATATTGATAGTTACACTTGCATAGTTTTTCCCAAAGCCTATAGTAGAAATTTTTGCTAATAAATGTAACTATAACGACATCCGAATCGAAACCCAAACCAGTCATTAAAGTCTTTAGTTATATCGATAGCTTGCAGCAATAAAATATGACATTAAAATTATTTTTGTAACGAAATTGTTTTAATTTTATTTTTTTTTTTTAATATTAACAAATTTAAGCAGTTAATAAGCCAAATAATATAAAACAATTAAATTGAGAGTATTTACTCTGGATTCTTGGACTTTTTATAGTCTAAGACATTATTTACGATTTAGTACTTACCATATGCCGTTAGTTTGCCCGTCCTTTCGGAGAGCTTATACCCGTTCGGATTGAGTGACATTTTCTCCTCTGTAAAGAAAATATCGACAATAATATGTGGTAAACATTAGAAAAGTACAAAATTGAAAAGTTTTTAAAATTTAGGCGAAAATGTTATGCAATCATAAAATACGATAATTTAAAGTTTTGAATCCAATTAGAGTTAGATAGCTACAAAATTATATAACTCATGAAAAATTAGAAAACTGCAGTGTGAAAATGCAATGGGCTTGTAAGTAAATAAACACAAAGATAAAAATTAAAAAAAAAACTGTTAACTTATAACAAGGACAACTGAAGGGCAAACATGGTATGAGTATGGTAGTGCAAGTACATAAGTTAATCTTTTGAATACACACTGATTTTATATGCCTTATATATGCATATTATGTACATGTGCTGGGGCAAGTTGTGCGCCATCTGCATTTGCGCAGTACGCGCTAAGACAATATCCTGTGACTGTGTAGGTGTTGACGTGTACCTAAATGTGTAGTGTGTATCTACAGGATACAGATACAAACAGCTCAAATGCTGCGAAAACCTTGGATTGTTTCAAATTATGTAATGTCAAGAAAAATAAACATAGCAGCAGTAGCAACAATACCAATACACATATAAACAACAAAGTACGCCACATAGTAAACAAGCATTGTACAGTATTGTAGATCTATTGTATCTTCACGATATCTTACCGATTATCCTGCGGATATCGTCGACGTATTGCCTTAGATAATTCACTTTGACTGTTTTTACTCAAACCCTTAACACACACAATACGTGAGCAATAACAAAATGAACAACAAGCAAAAATGAGCCTACGAGCGTGTGAAATGAGCGTTAGTTGTTATCGTTATCGTTTTTAGCAAAATATTTAAGATGATGTATTTGAATGGAAGCGTTGACAAATGAGTCTGGCTACTACGAAAACGGTTTAACTTACAACAAATGCAATTTTCAAGTTTGCACAATAAAAAGAAACACTATGTGAAAGTTGGCTAATACTTTTTAAGCTAACAAACACGCCGAACGGGACGGACAATGTTAGTTTATTTAAACACTTTTGGCGTCACTTTCGCTTGTTAAAATTTAAATTAAATATTTTTTTTTTTCGATTTTTTTTTTTTTTGTTAAGTTAGTCTAGTAACTTGGCTGTTTGATTTCGATTTTGGCTAGCGAATAAAAGCAGCTACACTCGCTGACGATCTGCGGAGCTATGAGCAGCAGCATCCGCTTAGGTTCCCTACGAAGCTTGCCAGGCGACACAAAATGGCTGCCAATATACACAGCTGCTGTGTGTGTGTGTTTGCATGTTCATGACGTTTGTTGTTGTGCGTGGGTTTTGGTTGCATAACCTTCACAACAGCAAAAGCATTCTGTTATATACTTTTTACATAGGTTCAGCTGTATGTAATTGCCTGCTTTTAGGCGCCAAACTGCGCAAGCAAACGATGACGTCATTGCTACCTACATGCACATATATATATATACATTTTTTGGCAACCATCTTTGTATATAGGCGGAGCTATGTCCAATGGGCAGCGCCCACAACGTTGGCGCTCTGCCTGGGGGTTGGCTTTGCGCAGGCTCAACGTCAATACATATATATGTACATAAACTACATAAATATGTATGTTTATTCCATTTTTTTTTTTTTTTTTTTGCTTATTTAAATTCAAGTGGCAATTTTCATAGCATTTCATTTGCTGCTTTTTGCAGCATTTAAGGCCGGAGCGATACTCTTTTCTAAAGAAAAAAGCATTAAAGCATTGCCAAGAAGCTTGATAAGCTTGAAGGGCATCTTTGCAGACACTAAACTCTGAAATATATTAAAATATATTACATGTACTATGATTTGTTTTTAATAGACAATAAATATTGAATATGTAGTCAACTCGAAGCAGGATTAAAATTCTGTTAAAGAAAAAAAATGTAAAGCATTTTTGAGTAATGTTTCATAGCTGGAAATTACCGGCAGCTATCTTTATTAGATATTTAAAATTTGTGATTCGGCTTATATAAATTTTCTAAGTCAATGTTAATAATAGAGCTATTAGACATGAAGGTACTACTTGCCAACACTATCTTAGAAATTTATGGGTCATCGAGTTAACCATCGTAAAAAAGTGTTTGTTAGGGTAATTTGGGGTCGAGAAACACGAAAATGGCAACCTTTTTTTTTTCTTAAGCACCGCTTTCGAGATATTTTTGAAAAACATGCTTTTGGGCACTTATTTCAATTATTCGGCAATATCTCGTGAAAAAAATTTTGTATCGACATAAAAGACGATTAGATCGAAAGGTATTGGTTCGTAAAAGAATTCTCTTTCAGCCTAAAGCTGACCATAATTTTTAAAAATTGTTTTTCGTTAATATAAAGCTATCCGAAAATTTGTAATTTTGAAAAATCGTCAAAAATTTCGTTTTTCGACTTTGGTTGCTTGTAACTTCTATAGTTGTTACCCAATCTGTACATAATTATATATAAAGAGCACACCTTACATACCTTTCGATCTAATCGTCTTTCATTTCGATACAAAATTTTGAACGAATAACAGAAATAAGTGGCAAAAAACATGTTTTTCGAAAATATGTCGAAAACGGTGCTTAAGGAAAAAAACCCCCCAAATTACCCAAAAAATTACCCTAAACAACACTTTTTTAACTGATATAACTTTTTTTTGGGGACTCTAGTTTTTTTTTTAAATCTTTTGAAAATAGTCTGATTTAAGCGCAGTTTATGCGGGTCATATTTTTTATTTACCTATAACTTTCGAAGTTGTATTTCAATTGCAAGGCAACATATATTCTAAAAAATTCAGGAGCAAAATTCTACTATGGCGGAGCGACGTGAGTCGACAACTTGATCCATTTGATAATAATGCGTTTAGTTTGGTGAAACTTGGTATGGCTATATCGACTCGGCTGTTCATGCTGATCAAGAATATATATACTTTATGGGGTATATATGAAAGCGATATTTGTCGATATATTTCATAAGGCATGGTACTCTTTCATAATTTTTTTTATAGTTAGAAATTTAGACCCAAGAAGCCGATTACACAGGCCAAAAAAAAATATTGGTGTGAATTTAACAAGTGACAGATTTTGGATTTTGAAGCGCTGAATCCGAAACCTACATAGGTCCAAAACCCAAACCCGTCAGGGTTCTGCATTAACCTCAAACGTGTTATTTTGGAAAGGATATCGCATTCAGTTTACACCACTTTTTTTTTTTGTGGGCTTGTCTTATTTTGGAACCCTCACTGATACGTTTAAGAACTTAACTAGGCGGAATTCGTAAAATTTTGATGCTAAAGATTTGCACTTAGGTAGTTTAATGCTTTTCAACACTTTGATAAAACTTCATAAAGACTTTCAATGTTGAAAGTGTATTTTAGCTTCGGTAGCAACGAAGCTTACCACACATTTGTATCTACTGAAAGAGAAAAAATATTATGTTAAGGGCAGCACTTTGCTTGACGTATACAAAAACGGATACCATAAAAAAAGCTAATTAACAAACTAATTTCGTAACTGTTTCTGACGTTTACAAGTTAAACTTTCGTAATAAATTCAGATAAACATAATCAGATTATTGGCTTATTTTACTATTATATAAACAACATATACGCACTTATATAATAATACAAATAAATATATACCATTATGGTCACTGATAGATATGTTGCACATAGTCCAAGGCAAAACAGGAATTTGGGTCAAAGTAGCATTTTTTTTAAAGAGCAGCCACCCACAGATGTTTCTTCCTTTTATTCTCACAAGCCTTGCAATAAAATTTAGTATACACACTGCGTTTACATCATGGCTGACATTTCCTTGGCATAAAGATTACATTATTTCCAGAAGAACACTTTTTCATAGCATACATTTACGTGCACTTATGCAACACAATGTAGCAACATGTCAAAGTGCCTATTTGTCACACTCAAATGTTATATTATATAATATAGCAAAAAGTTTCATATATAAAAGTAACACAAAAAAATTTGCCAAGGTAGCTACTTGTCCAATAGTTTGACCAACTTGGCTGCTAAGAAATACTATTGAATACTTACAAGAGAGAAGGAATGGAAGAAAAATTGTGTTTTATTTTAAGTTCGATAGTTTGCTTAGCGTTCTTATCTGACAGCAAGCAGGTGTGTTACAAAACTTATAAACAAAGTTGTAGGTATTTTTCTTGGCTGCATTGAGGTTAACACTGAGGGCCATAAATTTAGATAAATATTAAGGTCATGCAGCAGGCTTTAAAATTCATTAAAGTGTCAAAAAAAAATTGCGATTAAAAACAGCGGCTTTCATCATTAAGATTTCAGGATAAAGTTCACATGAACTAGTTTAAAAATGCAGTTTTTCAATGTGTCTCTGTTACGGGGCGGATCTACAGGGGGTTTTAGTGTCCGGACCCCATCGCCACAAAAGTTGGAAAAATGGGTAGACAGTTTTTTGCGAGCTCTGAGATATATACACTTCGAAGTGAAAAACCCCCCTTAGACAAAATTCTGGCTCCGCGCCTGCTCTGTTATATAAAATGCAGAAATTTATCCTCGAGCGAGACATTTTTTAAAGTTGTTCTAAAGCGAAATATCCGTTTTGCTGAACAGTTGATAATAAAAAATTATAAAATTTCCGAAATCTAACGATGAATGCACTTTTAGCGCTCATAAGTACAAATTTTTATGAGGATAAGATAAGATAGTTCATGTATGAGGTTTAGAAACTAAAATTATTATTTTTATATTTTTGCCAATTCTCTAATATAGAATAAAGGGTAATTCACGGGGTAATTCTTTAATCAGAAAATGGAAAAAAGACTGTCAATTTGGGTAAAAAAGAGAGAATTTCAATTGCAGAACGCCCTAGTTTTAGCTTTAATATAATTTTTTTAATGAGCAAATAAGTTTTGATTTAATAATTTTGTAATACCCAAATGAAAAGCATTATAAAAAGAAGGCACCAGAAGATGTTGTTTTATTATTTTCTTAACGATACGAATACTATTCACTTTGTATACCCTGTACCTAAGACTAGGAGTGCCTTAGGCTTGTGCAAATGTATGAAACATGAGATATCGAAACACCCAAAGTTACCTGCAATATGGTCTGGAGGACCAAGGCCAACGATATAAATATGTGCGTGCCTCTGTCGGTCTATTCTTCCGTCTAAACATTTAGATTTTGGTGACTATAAAAGACTTGACATTTGGAATCCTTTTGTGTCCAGCCAAGCTTCGATTTCCAGTCAAAGCAATGATTTCTTTATATATTTCTTTTATTTCTTTTTTTTAATACTTTTATATATGCTGATAATAAGTTGCCTTATAATGTGATGGCACAGGGTGTCGTCTGCGCCCGACTGTAGCGTTCACCGTTTTTTTAAATTTGTTTTTTCTTGATAAATATTTGGTGCGCAACTGTCTCGCTGTTTTTTTGATAACTCCTAATGCTGAAGCAAGCTCTTCTTGCGTTTGGCACGAATCCTCATCGAGCAATGCCTCCAATACAGCGTCTTCGAAGGTTTTGGGTCTTCCTTTACGTGGACGGTCGTCAACATCGAAATCACCGTCTTTGAAGCGACGGAACCAATCACGGCACGTTGTTTCGCTTGGAGCAGCATCTCCGTACACTTTTTGGAGCTCTCGATGCGCTTCAGCTGCCGTTTTTTTCGAACAGAACAAGAAAATCAACACTTCCCGCAAATGAAGTGGCACAAAACTAGACATTTTCACTAATGTGCCATAGCAGTTTGCTTACCATATGCCTAAGCTTCGTTTATGAAGTTTTGGGTATGTCAAAATCGACCAGAACTTTCTGCTAAAGCCATCTATTGACAAACAGCGAGAACTTAGTTGCGCACCTAATATTTATATTATCATAAAGCCAAGCTACTACGCTCTGAACGAAATGCATATATATAGGGTGGGTCATCTGTTGGTTTGTTTGTTATTTGCATGCGTCGAAGAGCATCCACTTTGGACGGTATTTTCCGAATTATGACTATTTTACAACCATACCAACAAATGACCCACCTTCTATATTTTTTATTTAGACAACATTTAGTAGCTATCCATGCGGTATCGCTTTCCATGCACATACAAGATTTTCTAAGTTTCCATAGTCCTATTTTTCTGTGGCCTAATGGAAAAACAACTTTTGGTTATGTTATGCTGCTGTATACCTCGATTAATCCAGTAGCCTTAATTTTCTTGACTATTTAAATAGAAGTGTTCGGAGCAGCAGCTTAATAATTTTTAGTATTTTTTCTTTGCTTATCGATAGATTGTATCAATTAACAAACTATTCATTAAGTCATACATCTTATACGTGTTTTTAGCATCTCTAAGTTATATCTACAGTTATTTACACTTTTATTGTACTAAGCTAATTCGTTTTCTTTTATCGCTTGCAACGGCACGGCTATTTTGACTCCGCTTGGCCGGTTTATCTTGATTTCATAATAAATTAATATTGTTAATTCACAGCCTACATCGAGGCTGCCTGCAACAAAATCGAAACAATTTTTGCATAATATAAACAATTTAAACATATAAACAGTTCTGCCAAGAAGGCTAAATAAACATAAAAAAGTGAATAATTCGGTGCATTTATTTTATCTAAAATTCGTAACTTTCCTTACTTTAAAGCTATTGAAAAAGCTCAGTAGCTCAACAAGTAGCATTAAATAATAAAATTTGTGTACTAGTTGTTCAATTTCAGAGCTGTATTATGGAATAATATAAATTTGTTTAATAGAAAACTTATACAATACACAAATCTAAATATATTTAAGCAAATATCAAATGCCAAGCAAGTTATTCAAGCAAAGCGTATTTATGTGTTTCATTACAACTCGAAAAATTTAAATTATTTATCGTACATAGAATATATTTCTAGTAAAACATTATTTGGAACAAGCTTATCGTCAAAGCACTTCAGTTCGATAAGCTACCAATAATAATTAGCTGCTTCTATCTCTGATTAAAGTCAACAGCATTTTGAGTGACAGAAACAAACACAGATACTTTACACAAGGTAAAATACATATATTATATTTCCGCTTTACCCGCTGACAGTTCGCTGCAGGTGTACAATATGATATGAACATATACGAGGGCAGTTTGATAAGTCAGTGACCTTAAACACTTTTGTTTATGTCTGAAATTCTTAGCAAAAATGGAAAAAAGTAAATTTTACTAATAAATGCCCAGGGGTCACCCTAGATAGTCGAGTTACTATTAGACTGCATTTACAACGTGATAGCTTCCGTCTAAAAGTGTCACAAAGTACTGGCTTTTTAACCATCGCAATCCGCTATAAGAGAGCCTTATACAACATGGTGGTGGCACCTACCTGAGAGCACGCCATGCAGATCTAGGGTATGGTGGATCGGTCGAGCTGCTTAACGGAGGCTTGGAAAGCCTCCTACATCATATAACATAAATAGCCTAGTCTTGGCCTTGTGATATGCACCTTCAAAAATATCTACCGCTACACAGGATTGATTGACAATTTTTTAAATAAAATCTCGCAACAAAATTAATTTTAAGGCTCGGAGACCAGACAAGTACTACTGCATGTTCGCTCAATGCGAATCTGAGTTTAAAAATAAAATAACATAACCTTAAAAAAGAACTACAAAAAAACATAACATATTTTGAAATCTGATTTGAATTCAGCAATCCAAAAAAAATTAATGCGTGGTTTTTTGAGATTAGGATGGAGCCGTGAGGCAATTCTGTTCAGCGCGTCGAAACATATAGAAAAACACAGACAGACAGAACACGGGTCTTTACTAGAAGAAATAAGAAGTATAATGTCTTTTTATCAAAAACACACCGACTTACCGAACTTTCCTCGTATGTACCTATCTATATATAACAAAATAGTGTTATATGTTTTCAATTCTGTAATTAATAATAAGAGCACACGATTTGCTTGAGAGTTTTTTTGTTGTGTTCTTCTCAGCATTACCAAGTGTAAGTTATAGTTAAACACTTTCGAGTCTTCTAGTAAAATAAATTTTGTACCCTTAGTCTCTTTTTAGCTCAGTACATTAAGTACCGAATTTTTTTAGTGTGAGCAATAAATGTTTGCCCATCTTCTTTCTCTGTTGCCAGCTTTCAAGCACAAACTAAATGACACAGCTGGCCCAAAAGGTTAGAGTGGTCTATAAACAGGAGATTTTTGTTGACAGAAGCAGTGTTGCATTTAAAGTTACTAGGAGCAGGCCTAAAGATAGAGCCAGGAGAATGGGGACAACAATCGTGCCCTTCAACGCTTAGAACTGAAATTCCTATCGATGGTCCTGACTTCGCTTACTTATCGAACTGCCCTAGTACATATAAATATATGGCACATATGCCTATACCATAAAATTGGCATACCACGCCATGATGTTCAGCGATGCCACTTGATACTGTCGCAAATGTTGATAATGCAGACAGCTAATATTATTAACAAATGACCAAATGAACAATATACATGAAAGGAATTTGTTATTTTAGTTAGTTTCTTTACTTCATTTGCTGCGGTTACGTGTGAGGCCTTCTTAACAAAAAAATTTTGAACTGTAGCTGATTTGAATTACTCGAAAACGAAGAGGTTTTTTAAATAAGTAAGTTTGTGAAATGGAATTAAAAATCATGTTTGCTTAACCGGCCTTAACTATTCGAAATAAAAATCAAATTTTTTGCATTTTAAATGTTAGAAAATGCAAAAAATTTAAGACGACAGGTATAGCTGCAGGGCTGTGTTACGTATGATAGCTAAATGATTTATTTTAAAAAGGAACGAATTGTGAAATCCTACTGAAGATGTCTAATGTTATCCGAACAAAGGTTAAATATCACAATTCATGTTGAATGCTTTTCCGAAGCATAATTTTGAAATGCTCTATAACGATAAAGTTTGTCACGGCTTAAGCTTGTTAATCGGATCAAAATTTTTCCGTTCCTATAAGGTGTAACAACATTTGACTTTGTTTCATTAATAAGCAAAGTAGAGCCACCAAATGTAGACACATGTGAGCCTAATTAACAAGGAAATGATGACTTTTTACAAAACATTCCACTAAAATGATTAATGAAATGAAATCTTGATTTCCCTAAGTTATTTTTTAACCATTTTTAAAAATGTTATTCTAACATTCATTGTACTAACTATATATGCATATAAGCTTATATAATACAAACAGTATGTGCTTCGAAAACAACATTCTTACTATTTTGTGACAGGGAAATCAACTATATTACAATATTCAAAACTATAATAAAATATACAATTATAATGTATAAACTTACTTAGGACTTTGCTTTCTTTTGAGCTTATGCCAATTAAGATTTTTTTTAATACAATTATGTCAATGAATATACATTAAAATACCTTCAAATTCAGTCGACATCGACTGTTCCAAAATCACTTAGAATATATCTAATCAGCAATCGTTCCTGCCGACTTTAAGTTTTATGGCTTACTGAATTTGCACAAATTTTATATTTACTTAGAATTGAGTAACATGGTTCTTTCTTTTTAAATTCATTGAAAACTAATGTAATTTAATTTTGTTCTATTCAAACCACTGTCAGTTACGCAGCTGCGGTTTATATGTAAAACAATTGCCATAGTAAAGCAATTTAAACAAAATTTAATCCTGTGGCTAAAGACTAGCACTCAATCATTTTTGATTTTTTTCATACGCCCCGCATGCCCGACTAACCCATATGCTGAAAAAATTCAAATTAAACACATTTTTACCTGGCTGTGTTACCACGTAGCGCAGATAGGCTTTATAACCCAAATAGGCGAAAATATTTAAAGCTTTTTTAGCTTTGTTAATAAACAGAGAAAATTCACACACGAAAAAATAAAATGCGAAAAATTTAAACTAGGCAAAGAACTTAATTAAAATCACACACAATTACAAGGTTTAGATAGAAGTACTATGTACTAGTAATATATGCGTTGTTTGTTCTCGGTATACTATATAAAACTCGGTTCGAGGCGTGGGCTGGATGGCAGCCTTCTTGACGCGTGTGCCTTACGTACAACTTGCAACTGTGGATATAACAACAACACTGCCAAAACGTGTTAAAAGCTCTACGAAGCCGTCAATGAAGCTGCATCAGCGATTTCCAGACTTTGCTTAGGCATGTTTGGGAGAAAAAATAAGTTTAACATGCGTCACTGCCGAAGCATAAAAAACAATAGCTACACTTAGAGAAATGAAACTGATTTAAATTAAGTTTTGTATAGGTACACTGAGTCAGGTTTTTAATGCAATTAATGTATGGTAAGCGTGTGAGAATTTTCAATACATTTGAAAGAGTTTTAGGCAATAGGAACAACAGTCTTACAAGTTCACGGAAATTACCCATTTTATATCGTGTATTAGCCTATATTGATGATAGCTGATAGCTTAAGCTTGTAAAGTTGAATATCCAACTAACTTAACTTATTTGTAGCTGCTTTACATCCTCAATCATAATATAAAACAGACTTCTCTTAAAAAAAAAAATGTTTGTGTATGATTTCGAGGTCTTGAACAAAAGATATTTTTTCTATAGTGTTATTAAGCTTATCTGCTCCCAATTCCTATTTCGATTTCGACCATTCGAATGTTCCCACATTTTTTCTTTGGCGAAACATAAAAAATTCTGTACACAGCATACAATCCTTAAAAACTTATCATGAATAAATTAGATCCAAAAATAACAACAAAAAAATATATGTACATGACGTTATCTTGTTTATACACACTCTGAGTATTTGAAGAGTTAATCGCAACGAACGCCCCGATCCATACATACATTCCATAGCTGCGAAATCAATGTAAGGAAAATTTTTTCAAATTGCTGACAAATGTCCTCTCAAATCATGAAGTTAATACATGAAATTATGGCCCAATACCACTGGAAGATTTTAAGGCGGAAGTCGTCCTTATGAAGCAAAATAAGTTAAAACAAAACTAATTAAATTTAATTAAAAACAATCAGAGTTTCGATCCAATGCTTCGTAACCAATCGGCAGTGCTACATTAAACAAGTAAAGGTCTAAAGTTCTCTCATAAAGCTCGCCATATTTTTCTCAGTGTATGTATACCAAAGAGCACGTTCGCATCATATTACTAAAATACGATGCAATGTTTCAATTTAATCGCTAAGAATCTTGCCGTGTCTGATGCTATCTTATTTTTATGCCCAAAAGTTGATAGTTGAAAGAACAAATTTTTTGTGCAACTCTTAGTAAAAAAGAAAAAAGATCTAAATAATTTTAGAATTATGATGAAGGCTGTATAATAAATCGATAAAACCATGTTCCTCTGTTTGTATTCACTGCTTTTCAAAAAGTGCTTCATTTGCTTTCAGTTTCTCGATGTTCTTCCTAATCAAATTAAAAATCGCCTACAAATTTTTTTTAAATGATAATCTTGAAACAAGAGACAGACAAATATTCGTGTTTTTATCAACCATTCATGGCACAATGCGTAAATTGTCAAATGTTTTAAAAGAAATACAGTGAAGCTTATATAAAGTAGAAACTAGTTGGATTTGATAATGATACCACGGGACAATTTTTATCGATTTGGCCATCCATATCTTTCTATATAACATGACTATACTCTCCGGCGGCCATCTTATTTACGCCATTTTTAAATTTTAGCCTCATATTTTTAATCAGCGACCCCGAAAACCCATATTTGCATACCCAACAAAAATTATTTTTCTATTTTCGGCGGCCATCTTGGATTCGCCATTTTTTTGAAATTTTGAAAAACTAATAAGGTACTTATAATCTTATAATCAGCTACCTCAAAAGTATCTGAATAGCATGTAACAGGGGTTGCAGCAAAATTTTTCTAAGAATAAGATTAAAAATATTGATTAAATTATGGAGCTACTTCACTTTGCTTTTTCGTTACTCAGACTATCCAATTTTTTCCATGTAATCTTAAATTTTTCCACCAAGATGTTTTCTTTATTTTTAAGTTGAGGTGAAGCTTCGTGAAGTACTTCAGAAAATATAACTAAAATAAAAATAATCGCACATGAAAATTTAAACTTTTCCCAATTATACCGTTATTTTAGCCCAATATGCATGAGCACAAATTTCGAAAGCTAGTTACCACCAAAATTGCTATGTAGACTCACATGGACTTAAATATACAAAATCTTTTAACTTTTTGGGTATAACATACGCCAGTTCATGGCAACAGTTTTCTACCAGTTTTAACACCTTTCTGCCTAGAATATTGGAATTCGACGCGAACAACAAAATGTTAATAATAATTTCCAATCTATGTTTCACAGCACGTTTAAAACAAGTATAAATTGTGAAAAATATTGATTACAAATAAAATGGTTTTAAAAATTCAGCGCTCAATAGTATTTACTATTTAAAAACTTTTGAGAGCATTTTTAAGTAGAAACGTTTAATTTCAAATATAGTTCTAATTTTAATTAAATTTTTTTGGAATTAAAATTTTTATAAATTTTTATTCATTTAGTGTTTAGGTGTTTTCTTGTTCATCTTTAAGTAAGTACATTTAATAAAAAGTCTAACTAGTTTTTGTGTCATGGCGGCGTTTTAGAACGCAAAGGCAAACTATATACTAATTCCGACAGATTTGCAGTTTTTCTAAGGCTAAGCCCTGTGTAATTTATTATCTGACGATAATAAAAACGGCAGTGTACTAAAACTGAATTGAAAATCTTTTGAGAATAGACATTTTTTGAACTTTAGAGAAATGAGCTAGAAACAAGTGTCAGCGAATTACATCAAAATCTTGGCATAATATTAAATTATTACACTGCTCTTCCAGTCAATTAAGCAGCCGTAATTCTCACGGTGTAACAAACATCGCCACGCCAGAGTTTGTATTAAAGTTTGTTTCTGGCGAAAAATCGATAAGCCTTTGTTACCGAATAGCCCGCAGATGGAGCTTCATGATTGCATAACAAAATGCAGGCTTTTGAGTGTTGCAAATCAAGCGTATAAAACTGAACAATGGTAAATAGTGCAATTGGCTAAGCGCGCAATATGTGCAGCATGCTTTTGGGCTGTTCAGGATGAGAGAAAAATTTAAAAAAAAAACAGCGCGATAATTGTATTTTAAGCACAATTGCTTTGCCATTGTACAATTTCAAAGCGCAAACATTCAGATACAAGCACATATATATATACCCATCGAATGGGCAGCAAAAAAACACATTACGCATACCACATGTGGCCACGGCCATTGCTGTTTTTGGTTTGCACTAAGCTTGCCATCTCTTTTCAGCAATGATACCAAGATATGTCCAGGAGCATGGCCTGCTATTGGCTGTTTGGCTGCTGCTCTTGCATGCGCATGCTTATTGCCTTGTGACGTCATCGTTTACAAGGCTCAACAATATGAGGGATGCTGCGAAAGCGCTGGGAAACCTTGAAGATGCACAGCAGCTCGCAACAGCAAGCGTAGTTCAGGATTGGAGTTTGGTGTGTAAAGAGCTCTGCGGGTAAGTGCGCTTATGCGAAATCTTAATAGGCCTAAGAAGCTGAGGCCAGCCGCTGGCCTTCGCGTGCCAACTTATCAGTGTATCAAATGTGCTCAAAAATAAATTAAATTAACAACAAGTACAAATAAAGTTTTAGAAGGACACAGCCAGTCTAGCGCGTAATGACATCAAAAATTTTCCAAATATTTGTGTTATCTTGTATCAAAAAAAAAACCAAAAATATGATGCATCATGCGTCGGCATTCTGTAGTGCTTTAATCGCTATTTGTTGACTGATTTTAAAAAATATGTCAAGTGCTTTAACATTTTTAAACTATGTATATTTGTGTGGTTTTTTTTACCAAGTGCTAATCGGGATTTGCCCATTTCTTTATTGTTGTTCTTATCAACTTGCAGAGCTGGTCTGGGCCTTGAGCCATGTGCGGCTCATTGCGCGGCACCCAACAACGAGATAACAATCCTGAGCTCACAATTTGGTTTGGCTAAATGCGAGAACATGTGTAGACTGCAACCAGGTAAATTACAAAATTATATAATTAACATAATTTATGGCGGTTACGTTAACTAAAAAGCTTAAAAGAACAGTTTAAAAATTTTAGAAATTTAATTTACTTTATAAGTATCTATGTTAAGTACCTCATAAACAATTTTCAAAAAAATAAAAATCGGACAGAGAAATGGCTCAAAAAAGGCCTAAAAGTGAGGTGAAGAATATTAATTGAGTTCAATATATTGCTACTACAGAGGAATAAAGAAAAACACGTCAATATACAATAAATTAGATACATTCCAACTGCAGAAAAAATAATTAACAGGCATTATGCGAATTGAATGTGCATACAAGACCTGGAATTCGGCTGACATAGAAATTTGTTTAAACTATAAACTAAACTCAAACAAAGAAACATTTTTTAGTTTGTTTTCCATGGATAAACTGAGAGAACTGCACTTCTTTTCTGTTGATCGGATTCAGAATCGATAAATTCGAAAAAGGGCTAAAATGGCGTAGCATACTTTTATGGTTACATGTTTCATAACCAAATGTTGATATTTCTGACTCACACAATTTTTCTAGAACTTAGAGAAATTTAAAAGAATCATCAACAATACTTTGAGTATTAACAAAGCTGCTTTAAATAATCTGATTTTAAAACAAATTACTCTGTTCTTCCACTTTTAAAATTGAATAGCAATCATATAAACACAATAGAAACTTGATTATTGTCCAGGCAAGAGAGCGGAATCTTATGTAGAAATAAAAACAAAAAACTAAAAGTCAAAATTTGTTGTAAAATCGAAAGTTTTTTTTTGTAATTTTGTTATAAAATTCGAAATCACTTTTTGCAAAAATTTTAGAGTGCTTCATAAAAAGGGAACGTCTTAGTAAAATTTGTGATCATCAACTAGCAGATGAGGTGGGCCCCGTCCAATTACGCCCTATTCAGGATAGTTGATTGGCTTTGGACCTTTGGAAATAATACACCATAACCAAATATACTAGTGTTGGTAAACGTTTGAAAAATTTAAAAATGAAAGCACCGTATTTTTTTATTTTTATGTATTTGTGCTTTATTCCCTTTAAATATTTACATTTTCATTAAAGCTAATGGTCAATTATTATAATTGTACAGAGTTTTAGCAGATGCTTTCAACTGAAATATTTATAATTATGTCATTGTTGACCTTACATACATGTACATTAGGGTGGTCCATGGTTTTTTTTCATTCTCCACAAGGCTATTTCTATTCGTTTAGGCATTAAACTTTTCTATGCAAAATTTCAATTGAACAATAATAAGGGGTCGCTATGATTTGTCGATTTTTTTGATATAAATAAAAATCTGTGATATCAGTAAAAAGTAATTTTAATGAACATGAATGACCTTACAAGTTAAAATGTGAGAGAATATAAAGTAAATGCTGTGGTAACTTATAGTTATGCAGCTGATTCCTCATTTTCAGTTTCCATTTTCAGGATATTAGATTTTGAAGCCAACAAATACTTCTTTCGGGGAATATCGACGTCACGCAGGAGATATTGATTTTGTTCTTCGTTTTTCGTGATACTCGAATTAAATTTTTGTATCAAAGCTATATCTCGCTCTGTACTGTCATTCACTACTTTAATTTGGCGAGCCTTTGCTGCATTTCAATATAAATTTTATCAGTGGGCCACTGTGAAGGAGCTTTTTTTAAAAATGCTTCTGATTTTTCTTGACCCTCAAAGACAAGCAGGTCAAAAAGAACTTAATTTCGTTGAGTGAAGAAATTCTGTAAAAGTATTGGATTTTTTAACTGAAACGTCTTACCTTCCGGTCTTTTTAAAGTCTTTTTGGTTGGTGGTTTTTTAAGATTTTCTACCATTACCCTTTTTTTCTTCAGGAAGAACTTTAGAATCGAATAACGATAGATCAATTAAGTGTTCGGAAAAGTACCAAAGATGACGGCAGAATGCTTTTAGGACTCTCGACCTTATTTTCTCATTCGGATAGCTTTTGACCTGTTCTAGAAAACTAGCATCATTAAAGGGGCTCACACTGCCAGGGGGGCTTCGTTCCAATATCGCCCGTAAATCAAACTGACAAACAGAGATAATTCCGTAACAGATTGTTTTTCAGCTGCATTTAGATGAAACTGATCTTGAAATAAATACATTTTTAGGCAATAGATAGCTTTTGCCATCCAACGAGCTTGATGTAAGGCTCCAGGTTTACGAAAGTTGACTTCTTCAGTTACTTCGGAACTTCTTAGGAATATACGGCACAAGTTCAGTAATTCGACATAATCATCTCTGGGCTGTTGAGTTTTTATTGCTTCATTGTAATATTATAACATTTCTTTACGGAGTGTCCCAAGTTCTGGCGTTTTGTACAAATTATCAGTGCCAACTGTAAGTTCCTGTTGATTTATATTCGGCCATTCCTTCTGAAATCGCTTGAAAAGACTGACATCTGGTCCACTGCTGAATCCAAACAAGGTCTTGAAAACATCAGACAGGATAATTTCAAAAATGTGATGTCGGCAAGCAATCCAAACAAGTTCTTTATCTAAAGCCTTCTCGATCAAAGCGCATGCATCCAGATTCAAACCCGTATTAGAAGCGGTCGTGTCAAAGCAGAGGCCACGCAATTAGGATTTTAGCTGCCAATCGTCAAGGGTTTTCAAGCAGCCGATGCTGCTTGCGCTAAAACAGATCACGCAATACATACGCACGTTTATATTAATTGGATCGGCTTTAATATTTGGCCAAAGGTGGCGCAGAATAGTGTCTCCTCTAAACAACGACTTTGTAATAGGTTATTCGATCAATCATAGCGACCTCTAAACGTGTTCGTATAGGGCTAAATTTTTGTGTACATCCGATTTATAAGCAATCGAACAAAATTAGAATTGTGGAGCACGAAAAAAACTCCTTAATATCAAAAATTTTTAGCGCGGTTGTATTGAGATTTAGCGTTAAGAGACAAGGAAAAAATTTATTATTTTTAGAGAAAAATCCAAAGCTTGATATTTTGCTGAGAGCGCACAACAAAGCAGAAAGATGATTACATGTATAAGCTGTGCAAATATTGATAAAAAAAAAAAAAGAATACTAAATTCGAAAAACTAAAACCCAACTACTCAAAAACCACGCACTGAAAAAAAAAAACAAGAAAACATTATCACCAAAATTATCCAAAAATTGTACTATCTATTCAATATTCATATTCAATTATCACGTACTATTTTTTTTTTTAACTTATTCGTATATATTTCTTAATCTATTAAATACATATTTATAGTGATTTTCAGAAGATAGCAGTGGTCATATGCCTACCTATATGATTAGAATATATATTTGTGTGGCAATGACATCTCTTAACATCACTTTAATTATAAAGGGTCATCAATCTTAAATCTTTTTTTTCAATAGGGTTTTTTTGATAAATCACGCGTGTGTGTCAGTTTTCATTGCCATTTCATCAAGACTGTTTACAAATCGTACAATTATATTGCGAAAATTCGCTTTCTGTAAAGAATGTTTTTCGAGCGCTTAGACCATTTTATGGAACCAATTTGATGAGCGATTAATTTCACGCTCCAGATCGGTGAATTGATATCACACCGTCAAACTTCTTCCTTTGGAGCTACGTGAAGTCTAAAGTGTTTGTGAATAAGCCAGCTACGAAAAAAAAAACCTCAAGATTGATGACCCTTTATATATTAATTAAATTCAAATAAATACGAGTAAGTTGTTTTTTTTTAACAAACGATAAATATTACCAAGTTTTTTAAGCTCACTTTTTTCATCAAACAATTTTGGAATTATAATTTCGTCAAATCAAATGGATTTTGGCTTAAAAAAAACAATTTTATAAATTCTTTGTATTAACAAAAACAATTTTCAAAATGTAAGGGTTATACATAGCCTATAACCAATGGACAATCAAGACGCTTCCAACGATACCTTGATTGTGCAATTACGAAAAGCGGCTTAGAAGTTATGAAGAAACTGATGTACATACATGCACAGATGTGTAGGTTATGTACAATGGAAAGAAAGACAAGACTGAAAACTAGACCTATTTAGCTAGAAAACTGACTTACTTATTTCGCTGAAAATCTGTAGAGTGTTGTATCAATCTTTTGGTATTTTTTAAGAAAAAAATTTTTCTTCGAGTGGGATGGCAAGGAAGTAGCGAGGCGGGACCCTTTGATTCCCTAGCTCTTGGGTAGTTTGGGGTGGGTTTTGCTACGCCTTGGCCTCCAGATATCATACTTTGATTATTATAGAGTCCCTAGTAAAAAGAGCTTCACTCTTGAAAAGATAATGTTGGTCTTGCTTTTTGATCAAAGGGAACAAAACGGGAAGGAATTAATTAACTGGTCCAGTCGTGACGAGGGCTAAGGTGGTGGTTGCTCCTCGTAGTCTATACCCAATACCCTACCATGGTTTCGACCACAGAAGTAGTCAAAACCCCCAAAACAAAACTTTGCCTACATTTTATACGCCTATGTCATCCAGGAAATAACTAAATTTTAGCACATCATAATTTCTTTTAACGATACTATAACAATTTATTCAAATTTATATTCTGAGAATACATCTATATCTTAATTTATTTATGTTTGACTCCATTTACAATTCGTAAAAAAAATTACATTAGTAGTTAGATGGTGATGGTAATATTTCTTTTTTTTTTTTTTTTTTTTTTTTTATGTCTAATAAAAACAGATTTCGCAATTAACTCGACAATCTAAATCTATAAAATTCAACGCTAAAAACAGAAACGCGACTTAAGACTAGTTTTACAGTTTTTCCTTTTTTTTTTTTTTTTTTTTTTTTTATTTAACTTTGAATGTTAAGATAACTAATGGAACCGTGCATTACACTCTTGTGAGGGTATAAAATGGTATAAGAGATATCATTTACTAAGCTCTATTTGAATTTTAATGTTAGGGAGCTTTCGCGAAGCACATGGCTGGATCGAATTTTGCACAAAAGAGAGAGAGAAAAAGGAACAACAACAATGTGTGTTAAAAACTTACATGGTTTTTGTAACATCCAACGCTGGAAGGCCTTCCATCGGGAATCAATGATAAAGATGATTAAGCTGCAATTTAAATTTCGCACATTTTTGTTGTTCACGAAAAAAAATTAAAAAAAAAAAAATTCGCACAACTCGATGGGGCAGGGGATGTGAGGCGGAACTTTAAATATTCATTTCATTTTTTTTAAGCAGCACTTTTTTTTTTTTTTTTTTTTTTTTTTTTTTTGATTTCAACTTCTTTCTTTCTTTTTCTTTTCTTTATCTTTAGATTTTTTTTCTAAGTATATTGAAATAGTTTTGTTTTTCACATATTTTAAGTAGGGATATATATATATATTCAATATTTTATATTGCACCTACTTTGGGACCACTTTTTACTCTCACAAGCACGTAATGGGGAATTATGTAAACACTATGTATTATTTAATTTTTTCAAAATTTTCGATTTACATTTATTTTCTTTTTGTAATTATTTTTCACTTATATTAATTTAGGGCACCTTATTGTATATCTAATATAAATCTAAAACGCGCTCGCCGATCACGATGATGCGCCCGTCTTTAGATCGCGCTTGCAACTGCTGATTCTGCTAATCGGCGGAAGCCGGGAGGGCGGGAGAGCGCTTAAAGCTCAATCGATGGCTGGAATTTTGGATCAGCTGGTTCCTCTAAGTAGAGCGGATTAAGCCCCGTTGAAGGTTAATGACCTCAGATGTTTTACTCTGTTATACGTTTTTATTCGTTTTAGTTCTTTTTTTTTTTTCTTTTCGCTGATTGATTTATAGTTAGTTCAACAGCTGATATTACTTATGTACGTAATTTTGATTTTAGTCTGCCGTTTAATAATTTTTAATAAAATCTTGGGATCGTTTTCCAATATAGTTTTTATTTATTTATTTGATTTTTATTTTATTTTATCTTTATGTCTTAAAGCTTTTATTTCGGCCAGATTTGCTTTATCAGTTTTTTTTTTTTTTTTTTTAACTTGTAATTAAGGATTTTATTTGCTTATTTCTTGTAGAAATTACAAAGAAAGTTCAACACGTGGCAAGAATTAAAATTTTTCATTGCCCAACTGACTGGCGGTTATAGCTCGAGGCACAATTAGAATCAGAGTAAGAGACCGAATCAGGCTGCTGTAGCTCTTTTATAGCCGCCGATTCAAAGCATTCAACGCCCTAAAGGTGGTGGCGATCTTGGTTCGACCTACTGACATATTGAGCTTTTAGTGTCAGACTAAAGCTAACAGGCAGAGCAAAAAACCATGTTTGGATTTTTCTCGCATGCGATATTTTTGTCCCAAAAAGACAAACAGCGAAAAAAGTAGCTGCGAGAACCAGGGTGCGAGAAATTTTAGCTGCGATAAAAAAAACAATGGCGCAGCCATTACACCACCAGATAATCTAACACCGATAGACGGAAGATTAGCTGGAATTAGCTTTTGATATCTTTTGCATGATATGTTCCTAATTCTTTCCCTTGCAAATTTTCTAACAAATAGAAACAGTTACCAAGTTTTTTCTTAATACGACATTTAACAAATTGACGCCCTAACTTCGCATTGAAATTTTCGGAAAATTTACTCTGTGTAAAGTTACGTCGAAATACTTCTTGACCTTCTTTAAAATTGACAGGCTTGGAACGCAAATTGTATTGAACACAATTTCGGTCATAAGCTTTACGGATATTTTGCTGAATATCTTTACGAAGCAGGAACAATTTATCGTCTCTTGACAGAGGCACAACAGCTTCATCTAACAAGGTCAAATCTTTTAACAGTTTGTAATCTGAGCCATGATTTAGCATATCGAACCCAAACAAAGCTTTATATGGAGAACATCCTAGCGACTGATGTAGAGCTGAACGAAGCGAGCAAGAAATACTGGTTAAGTTTTTGTCCCATTCCCTTTGGTCATGTTTGAGGTAGGAACGAACAGCAGCTAAAAGTGAGCGGTTAACACGTTCCGCAGCATTGCTTTGGGGAGAATATAATGCTGTATATACATGCTTGATTCCAAGTTGAGTAAGAAATGCGTTAAAATCATTTGCTTTGAATTGAGTTCCATTATCGCTAACTATAATCTCAGGAACGCCAAAACAGTGAAAAATGTATTTTAGCAAGTATTCTTGTATAGCAGACGAAGTAAACTTTTTTAAAGGCTGTAACCAATGATATTTGCTAAAATGATCTAAGACTATTAGTATGCCAATGTGACCATCTTTACTGCGCGGATAAGGACCAAGTAAATCAATATATAACTTTTGAAAAGGTCTATAGGTAGGACAATGTGGATGTTCACCCATAGGCGGACGAAGTGTATAATTTGGAGCTTTAGCTTCTTTGCAAATGTCACAACTGCGGATATAATCACGAACATCTTTTGCTAAGCCAGGCCAAAACAGATTTCTGCGAATTTTCTCTATAGTCTTTTGCATTCCACAATGGGCAGATACAAGGCTATCATGAGCTTGTTGCAAAACGGAACTTCTTAGGCGCACTGGGACCCACAGTTTCCACGATAGTTTTTCTTCAGCATCAGCTGAAGAGTGTTCTGTTTTCACGTACAAAAATTTATCTATAATTTTCATGTCTGGGAATTTTTCTTTATTTGCACTAAATTTTTCTTTCAAAGTTTGGTATTCGTTGTCGAGAAATGCATCTGATGTTAAATCAATTAGTGGCTTAAGATCTAAACTAGCGATTTCAGCCTCGCACATACGCGACAGCGCATCAGGAACAATATGTTCCTTTCCTTTTCTATGTGAAATTGAAAATTTAAATTGCTGTAAACGAAATATCCAACGAGCTAGACGACCAGAAACATTTTGCTGACGCATTAGCCAGACCAGGCTTGAATGGTCAGTTATCACTTCAAATTCTTGAAGCTCCAGATAACATCTGAACTTCTCAATGGCTAGTATTACAGCCAAACATTCCCGTTCAGTAACACTATAGTTACGTTGAGCATGACTTAGTTTTTTCGACATAAATGCAATTGGTTTTTCTTCGTTTTCTGCCGATAATTGCACTAATACGGCACCAATTCCAAAATCACTCGCATCGCAATGTAAATAAAATTTTTTGTCAAAATCGGGGTTCTGTAAGACTGGCGCTGTTGTTAAAATGGTTTGGAGCTTTTCCATGGCTGATTGTGCGGCTGGCGTCCAATCAAATTTCTTTTTGGTGGACAACACATCCGTTATAGGACAAGTTATGTCAGCAAAATTATGAATAAAACGGCGATACCAACCACAGAGGCCTAAAAATCCTCTAACTTGTTTTAAATTCTTTGGCACGGGCCAGTTTACTATACAAGATATTTTTGAGGGGTCTGTACGAATTCCTGTGTTATCAATAATATAACCGAGATAATTTATACTAGTCACACAAAATTTACTTTTTACAATATTTAAAGTTAAATTAGCTTTTCGAAATTGCTCAGCAATTCGAATTAGCACAGCTAGATGGGACGAAAAATCTTCTGAAACAATACACAAATCATCAAGGTATCCAAAAACACAATGACGGAGATCAGCTGGAATAATTTCATCCATAAGGCGACACATTGTTGACGGAGCGTTACACAGGCCAAATGGCATTACCTTAAATTGGTAGAGAGGTCTACCTGGCACAGTAAACGCAGTCAATGGCTTAGATTCCTCTGTTAATTCGATTTGCCAGTAAGCATCTTTTAAGTCTAATTTGGTGATTAAATTAGCTTTTGGCAATCGTGAAAATATGCCATCTATGCTAGGCAAAGGATAAGCATCCTTCTTAGTGGCATCATTTAGTTTTCTTGCATCTAAGCAGAGGCGAATCTTGTGTGGCTTTATTACTGGGCGCATAGGCGAACTCCAGGCACTAGAGGCGGGCTCAATAACCTCTAACTTTAACATGCGATCGATTTCTTCAAAAAGTATCTTTTCTACAGCAGGGCTTACTGGGTAGTAACGTTGCTTAACAGGCTTGGCTTCACCAACGTCAATATGGTGTTTAATCAACTTAGTTCTTCCTAAACCTTCCGAACAATCAGGGAATAATTTCTTTACTACTTCAAGCTGTTGTAATTGCAAAGAAGATAACGGATAAGAATTGGTTGTGTCTAATGTTGTTGAAGTTGGGCTTACTATTTCTAGAGGACAAATAATATGAGGCGCAAGGGCAAAGATTTTCCAAAAATCAATACCTAAAATCAATCTTTGAGTTAGCGATGGGACTACATACAATGTCATAGGTTTAATCATTGCATTATATTTAAGATTAACTCTTAAAACACCTGTAACTGTGTGAGGTTGGCCATCTGCAGTCTTTACTTTGGACTTAATATTAAGGGACTTATAGGCTGCAAAAGCTGAAAAATCCTCAACTGCTAATTCGGCTCCAATGCAACTAACATTTGCGCCGGTATCTAACATACCAAATTCTTTATATCTTAGAAATTCAACTTCCGCATAACTACGACCATCATATTGGTTATTGATTACTGCAGAAACTAATAGCTTGAGTGAGTGTATTTTATTTTTATAATAATTTCTAATTCTTAAAGTATTACGACGACTTTTTGGTCGATTTTCATTAAAGATACGATTTCTAACTTTAAGATAATTTTCTAATCTATCTTCATATGGCACAATATGGGTGGCTAACGGAGAAAGTTGGGATGCTTCTATCTCACGTTTTACAATTTGAGTAGGGACATGTATATTTTCCTTACTATTTCCTAATTCAGGGATTAAATTTTGTTTTATTGCTTCGGGTGTATCCTGCTGTTGTTGGATACGCCCTTTTGTCGGTTTTCCGACATTCTTTTTATGCATATAGGACATTGTGGCTTGTAAATATTGGGAGCACCACAGCCATAGCAAAATATGCGACGATCTGCTAGGCAATCTTCCCACATATGTCCCGGTGCATCGCAGTTCCAGCATTTTAGTTTTGGATTTGGTATGCGAATAGCTGCAACTTCAGGATCATCATTAATTTCCGATTCTGACTCAACACAGTGTTCCTCCACTGCGTATACTTGACGACGAGGCATAGGTGGTTTTAATTTAGCAACATGTTCAGATCGAGTATTTAATTCACGCGTAAGGCTTTCATTCATTTGAACTAACCTTCGCAGATGGCCCACAGAATGCACTGGCTGATAGAGAAGTTTAAGACGTAAATCAGGCAACAGATTGTTTTTAAGTATTTCGAGCAGTTCTTCTTCATCCATTCTGATTGAAGATTTGTCCATTAAGGAAGCAATATAATTATAAAAGGACGAAAAACTTTCGCCAGGCTTTTGTTTGCGAGACCTTATTTCTTCTTTCGTCATAAAATCAGAGCGATAATCTTTATACTGTTGACGAAGTGCAACACAAAATTCAGACCATAAAATTTGATCAACTTGCTTGTGATATCGCCAATACCAATCACGAGCTTGACCTACAAACAATACATGAGCATGCTTGCATAATGCACAAAAATCACTGTCCAGGGTTTCGTCAGTAAGGGACTTAACACGATAAATAAATTCTTCTACACTTAAACCATCGGATGAACCATCAAAATGCACATTCCACCGTTGCATGATATCTGCTACTTTATTAGGATGCAAAGATGTATTAGAAATTGGAGAATCTCGACTTCTAGGAGCGGTTTGTACAGCAGAGCGATTTTGAGGATTCGGTTGACCCACATTAAGCGATGACATGAGTCGTGTTACCGTTTGGTCAATCATATTTTGAATTACAGAATAATCCATGGTTGGTTCTCTAGGCCGGCGAGTATTTGCAGAACGCCTGGGCCTACCTCTTCTTGGACCAGCGCTGGATCTAGGCATAGGAGCTTCTACTGGATTAGAACTGCTGCTATTGTCTAATACTGGCAACGGATTCTGACTAACATCAGAAACTTGAGGTTCATGAACTGGTTCAACTGGCACTTGCACTTGATTTAAGGCTTTGGCCAAGTTGCGTGTTACTGGGCGATGTATAACTTTTGGTGGAGGTTGTCTTGGTTTACCTTTCGGCGAACAATTTCCAATAACAACTTTTAACGATTCAAGAGTTAAATCTTGGTCACATTCTGGACAATTGGTATGCGACTCTAGCCAATTTTCAAGGCAGAGTTTATGGCACACATGTTGACATGGTGTAAGATAACAAGTCTCAGTATTTGCCATAATTTGAGTACAAATACAACAATAATTCTCAACAGCCGCAGCTGGAGCTTGAGGACTATGTTCAATAGGCATAGTATAAACTATAAATTTTCTTTTTTAAATAAAATTCAATTCTTTAAAACTTTCCTGACAATGACATATATAGGCAATATAAAGCGTAGGCAACACAAATGGACACAATTAATTAATTAGGGATTTTTTTTTTTTTTTTTTTTTTCGGGCTATTGACACTAAATTCCAAAACAAAAACACATAAATTATAAAATCTGACACATCACAACTTGTTAAATTTACTCGGTAAAGTTACGCAGGTACTACATAAACTATAAATTTCCAGAGCAGTTTACCAAATTGCATGATGTGGACAAACCAAATAACTGAAAATGCTATGAATTTGGAAAAAGGTAATTTGCTCAATCTAAGTTAAATATATTTTCATTCTATCCTGAAAAGATAACACAGTGACTATCGGCAGGGTATTCAAGCTGGGCTAAATACACAAGAATCCAAGACAGTATATGCTAGTATTCAAGGAAATCAACAAAAATAGCACAAACCTTGACAAAACAATTACGAAAGCAAACGAGCATAAGTTTAGGGCAACAGAAGTACTTGTAGCAGATATAAATTGCTATGTTATTTTATAGTTATTTTATTTCTTCGACCTCTTGTGGTAGACAATAGCAAAAACAAGCCATTGGCCATATATCAAAACCTAATTCAATATATGTTTCCAAAAAATGTTTTTTAAGCTACATCTATTCCAACACTATAAACTTTTTTTTTTTAAAGTAGTTTTTCAAAGAAAACAACCAAACTAAAACTTTGTACGATTATTTCCAAAAGCCGATGATAAGGCTTGAATTTCAATCAAAGCTATCTACGATTCTAATCTGGCAATCTTGTTGCCTATGTACATATATGTATGTATGTTAATCGAGACTGAATACCGTAAGCCTTGAGAAATCCTTTGGAAATTTTGCCACAGGATTTTAAGGCAAACATTGCCCCACGTTGGGCGCCACAAAATATGTATCAATCTTTTGGTATTTTTTAAGAAAAAAATTTTTCTTCAGGTGGGATGGCAAGGAAGTAGCGAGGCGGGACCCTTTGATTCCCTAGCTCTTGGGTAGTTTGGGGTGGGTTTTGCTACGCCTTGGCCTCCAGATATCATACTTTGATTATTATAGAGTCCCTAGTAAAAAGAGCTTCACTCTTGAAAAGATAATGTTGGTCTTGCTTTTTGATCAAAGGGAACAAAACGGGAAGGAATTAATTAACTGGTCCAGTCGTGACGAGGGCTAAGGTGGTGGTTGCTCCTCGTAGTCTATACCCAATACCCTACCATGGTTTCGACCACAGAAGTAGTCAAAACCCCCAAAACAAAACTTTGCCTACATTTTATACGCCTATGTCATCCAGGAAATAACTAAATTTTAGCACATCATAATTTCTTTTAACGATACTATAACAATTTATTCAAATTTATATTCTGAGAATACATCTATATCTTAATTTATTTATGTTTGACTCCATTTACAATTCGTAAAAAAAATTACATTAGTAGTTAGATGGTGATGGTAATATTTCTTTTTTTTTTTTTTTTTTTTTTTTTATGTCTAATAAAAACAGATTTCGCAATTAACTCGACAATCTAAATCTATAAAATTCAACGCTAAAAACAGAAACGCGACTTAAGACTAGTTTTACAGTTTTTCCTTTTTTTTTTTTTTTTTTTTTTTTTTTAACTTTGAATGTTAAGATAACTAATGGAACCGTGCATTACACTCTTGTGAGGGTATAAAATGGTATAAGAGATATCATTTACTAAGCTCTATTTGAATTTTAATGTTAGGGAGCTTTCGCGAAGCACATGGCTGGATCGAATTTTGCACAAAAGAGAGAGAGAAAAAGGAACAACAACAATGTGTGTTAAAAACTTACATGGTTTTTGTAACATCCAACGCTGGAAGGCCTTCCATCGGGAATCAATGATAAAGATGATTAAGCTGCAATTTAAATTTCGCACATTTTTGTTGTTCACGAAAAAAAATTAAAAAAAAAAAAATTCGCACAACTCGATGGGGCAGGGGATGTGAGGCGGAACTTTAAATATTCATTTCATTTTTTTAAGCAGCACTTTTTTTTTTTTTTTTTTTTTTTTTTTTTTTTGATTTCAACTTCTTTCTTTCTTTTTCTTTTCTTTATCTTTAGATTTTTTTTCTAAGTATATTGAAATAGTTTTTTTTTTTTCACATATTTTAAGTAGGGATATATATATATATTCAATATTTTATATTGCACCTACTTTGGGACCACTTTTTACTCTCACAAGCACGTAATGGGGAATTATGTAAACACTATGTATTATTTAATTTTTTCAAAATTTTCGATTTACATTTATTTTCTTTTTGTAATTATTTTTCACTTATATTAATTTAGGGCACCTTATTGTATATCTAATATAAATCTAAAACGCGCTCGCCGATCACGATGATGCGCCCGTCTTTAGATCGCGCTTGCAACTGCTGATTCTGCTAATCGGCGGAAGCCGGGAGGGCGGGAGAGCGCTTAAAGCTCAATCGATGGCTGGAATTTTGGATCAGCTGGTTCCTCTAAGTAGAGCGGATTAAGCCCCGTTGAAGGTTAATGACCTCAGATGTTTTACTCTGTTATACGTTTTTATTCGTTTTAGTTCTTTTTTTTTTTTTTTCGCTGATTGATTTATAGTTAGTTCAACAGCTGATATTACGTATGTACTTAATTTTGATTTTAGTCTGCCGTTTAATAATTTTTAATAAAATCTTGGGATCGTTTTCCAATATAGTTTTTATTTATTTATTTGATTTTTATTTTATTTTATCTTTATGTCTTAAAGCTTTTATTTCGGCCAGATTTGCTTTATCAGTTTTTTTTTTTTTTTTTTAACTTGTAATTAAGGATTTTATTTGCTTATTTCTTGTAGAAATTACAAAGAAAGTTCAACACGTGGCAAGAATTAAAATTTTTCATTGCCCAACTGACTGGCGGTTATAGCTCGAGGCACAATTAGAATCAGAGTAAGAGACCGAATCAGGCTGCTGTAGCTCTTTTATAGCCGCCGATTCAAAGCATTCAACGCCCTAAAGGTGGTGGCGATCTTGGTTCGACCTACTGACATATTGAGCTTTTAGTGTCAGACTAAAGCTAACAGGCAGAGCAAAAAACCATGTTTGGATTTTTCTCGCATGCGATATTTTTGTCCCAAAAAGACAAACAGCGAAAAAAGTAGCTGCGAGAACCAGGGTGCGAGAAATTTTAGCTGCGATAAAAAAAACAATGGCGCAGCCATTACAGTGTTTGAAAGATTACAAATGTATTCATTAGCGCCAAATTGCACTACAATATCTTTAAAACTCAACTTTATGCAACACTAATAAAACACATAACCAAACTTTTTTAAATCTTTCTAGATAAACCGGATTGCAAGTGCCATGGAGCAGTCATTTCGCAAATATTGGGCAACCAAGTGTGCTCCAGTTTTTGCTTGCAACGAGCAACTACGCTCAATGGTTGCAGTTCTTGCGAGTTATCACGTATTATTCTAGCCAGTGCAAGGCAGAGCAATTCTACACATGGTTCCAGTTCCAAAGAAGATGCTGAATCACTTGCCCCCATGAACATTAAGGCAGCAAGTGATGTGATTACGGATGCAGACACACCAGACTGGAACGAATTGTGCAAGGAGCTCTGCAAAACTGGTGATGACGGGTCTTTGTGCAACTGTGATTTGGCGCCATTTCTCAACTAAGTTCGAGTACAGACTGTACAAAGTTGGGGCGTTAAAGTCACGCAAAAAAATAAAATAAAAAGTTTATAAATATTAAATAATTTGCAATTGTTTGAACGTATATGCATTAATTTTAAATATTCCGTTGCTGTACAACTGTGCTAAGCAGTGTTGAAAAATTATGTTTATTTTTTTCCAAATTTGCGTTAATGCTAGTGTTGTTAAATTCAAATAAAATGTTGTTACTTGCAAGAGTTTAGTTAAAATGTATAAAAGTAAAGGAGAACAAAACGAGTAAAAGAAGAAAATATATAAATATTGTTAAAAGTAAAAGGGCAGCAAATTGCGGCCAAGAGCTAAAAACTAAAACAAAATTCCCTATGCGAATCAATTAATTTGTAATTAATTTCAATTAAAATGCAAGACAAAGCAAGTAAGCTATAAAAAGGACATGCATATAGTAGAGAACTATATAGAAAATACTAATACAAAAAAAAACACGCTCTAAGTTCAAGTAAACTTTAGTTAAATTTAAAAAACACAGCTCGCAAGCGAAACAACAAAATCACAAAGGGGCTTCCAGTGTCATGCCCTGAGTTCCTTTGGAACATGCACAGGAGCTGGCACAAAACCTATAATAAGGATGCGTTGAAGGAGCAAAAACACAACCAAAAAAATATCAAACATAAACAACATATCGTCGTAAACAATTATTTACAAAAATTAAAATTTATCAAAAAAAAAAAAGCTATGCATAACTCTAAAAATTTTGTTTAATTAATGGAATCAGCATATCAATTAAACATCTATACAACAAAAAAAAGGCAAAAGGATAAATTGATAAATTAATATTTTCAAAATTATATGCGTTCAGCTTCAAAATCACAAATATAAAACAAAAAACTGTATCAATTATATGCTCACATTTATCAAATGTTAACCAAGAGTTTAGTGTTGGTTATTAAAAAAAAAGTCAGGCAACATTATAAAAAAAAAAATATTTATATATATATAAAAAACTTGTAGCAAATTTGGTCTATACAAAATGAGTTGCGATTGCAAATCACAAGCTCATTAAATACACTTAAAAACGCAGCAACGTTTTTAATAAAATAAACTAAAAAAAGACATTAATTAAATAAGTGTATTTAAAAGTATATAATCTATTAGCATATAACTTTATATATGTGTAGCAGCATATGTATTATTATTACATACATACTAAAAAGTGTTTGGAAGACATTTTTTCGTATACATTATAATGGAAGACTATTTCAGCAAACAACAACAAGCATTTTGGAAGACATGCGTTAATTGCAAAGCCAACATCTTTTGCAACTAGTTTCTTAAGAGCTTCTCATTTATCTTGTATTGTTTATATCATAATATAAAAATTTAATTATTTTCAAAAAAAAAAAAAAAACGAAAATAAAAAGCACACGTTGTTGTGTCCAACGCGACGCTGTGACTGACAATAAATTCAATATAATATAGGTAAGCACAATAATAATAATAAATTAAAAAAGTGTGTAACAAAATAAACATTTCAAGTTTTTAAGAACATCAATTTAAACAAAAAAAGTGTAGCATGCTTTTAGGGGCAGCTGCACTGCTTGAAATGCCTAAATTATTTACTATATATATTTAAAACAATATATATATAGTTGTTAGCCAAGTTACACTATAAATAATCAAGCACATATTTATATAAATGTTTGTAATTACTGCACCATACCAAAAAAGTCAAATTATTTAAAACAAGATATTCAGAGCACATTTCAAGTTTATAATAATAATATATAAATATAAATACGGCTTCAATAAATACTTATATGTGTAGCACTTATTTATTATATAAATATATGTGTATGTAACTTATACTACTCTCTTACAACATGCAAAAAAAAAAAAAACACACAAATTAATACATAATAATAATGTACTTTACATTTATGTATATGTATATGTGTTAAGCAATTTGACGTTGTCTTTCTGCCATGAATACAGCGGCTAAAAAACTATAAGAAAAATTGATAAATATATATGCAATTTGTAACATCATCATCAATTACAATTAACCATATATAATGGTTAAATATAAAAACCGTTTCGAACTTTTATGTTGTATCTTTATGTTAATCTCCTAAATGGCTCAGTAGATGCCAGCAACAATGCCGAAGAAACTTAACATCCAATATCAGAGGTAGCGAAGAGGAAGAAAGCATCAATTATAATAACAACAGCAATACAATATAGAAATAATAATTATATAAACATAATTATGTAAAACAAACCGTCATAAAGCAAATGTTAAAAAAAAAACAACACAATTCCGTATACATATATATCATACATAAAGCAAAATATATTATGTGTTAAATGTTGTAAAGCCCCTCTAAAAAAAAAAAACAAAAAATGAGTTTTACTTATACTATACGAGGACTGCTATTCGTATCGATCACAATGTTTTAATGATTTTCGCCAAAAATTATGAGGAAGGGAATAGCCTTACTTTGCACCAAAACTAGAATAGTTTCAGATGAAATTTCTGCTTTTTGAAGACATTTATATAAGGATCGTTAAGCAAATTTATAATTTGCTGGGACTTTTACATATCACAAAGTCGCCGCGCCCGACTTAAACATATGCCATCTTTATATACAGCGTGTTTTTTTTAGAGATTCACAACTTTGAGTTAGCAACACTGCTTTATCTGACAACCCATTTAACAGCTGCTAGTTGCTTTTTGTTGATTTTGGTTTGACATTTCATCAAAATTATTCAAAATTTTGTTCTCCGATGAAGCCCATTTTTGGTTGAATGAGTACGTAATTAAGCAGAATTGTCGCATTTGGAGTGAGGATAATCCACAGAAAATTACTGTCACATGTAAACGTCGATAAACCAGAGACAATTGAACACCTGGAAATCAACATTCGAAGAGTTATTGGCGAAATACGGCCGCAAATGCTGCGGAAAGTTTGTGAAAATTGGTATTCCACATTGCGCCTTGTACACGCCAGCCGTGGCGGCCACATGGCCAAAATCATATTTAAACTTATTCTCATAAAATTTTCTATCCAATAAAGCGCGTTTCATTGATATTGAAAATATATTTCTTTGTTTTACTATGATTTAAGCTTGTGTAACTCTAAAAAAAAAACACCCCTTATAAAACATTGAAGAAAAAATAATGGTTTTACTTACGATTCATCCGCGCTCGTTTTCCGGTCCACAAACAAATATCGTAACAAGCAGGTCTCACTAAATATGGTTCTTGTCCATACTAAAAACATAACTGCTTGCACCTCATATTACTAAACTTATGAGCAAGCAGCATAGCACTGCATGGGCAACAAGCAGTACCACAGCACGCACTGCTTCAGAGTATTGAAATTTAAAAAAATATTATTGCAACTTATTGGATTAAAACAACTTTATTCTTTGTTAATATATATATTGCGTATTTAATTTCATTTATCTCTGACATTCACATCAACTGTATATAAAAAGGCTAACATAAACTGGACATTTGCATGAGTAATCAATATGTTTAATTCAATGCACACTACACACAAGAGTATTTTGTTTAAATATTGTGTAAAATTATTTAACAAAAACATTCGCTTACTTGAATTAAATATTTAAACTAATTTATAAAAACAAGGAAGATTTCTTGTGCTTGGCCTTAGTAATTAAGTTTCTATTTGTTTTTATTTTTGTTATTGTTAAGTACAAAAGAAGGCTAAATTGGTTTTAGTTTTGATATTTTAACTCGACCGACTACTTAAAGTTGCGTATACGACGAGTGCGACAAAACGAATACAAGTACATAGTATCTATGTAAAATTATGTAGGCTTATTTGTAAGTCAACAAAAGGTTTTAATATCATTTAATACCATTTAGTTGGGTTTTAATAATTGCGTATGCGTATTGTACGTATTTTATAGTTTCAATTAGCAAACAGTATTAATTGGTAATGCTTACAAAAATTTAATTTACATTAAGTATTACAGTTACAATTGGCAAGTATTGTTTTGAAATATTGTTCGTTTTTTTTTTTTGATTCGTTACATACGTATGTAGGAGTATATAGTAGTACATATTTAGCAATTACAATTTTAATCCATATCGAGTGTCTTTTTAACTGGTCTTTGTTATGAGTTTTTTTTTTGTCTTATGATCAAATCTTTTATTGCACACTAGTTATGTGTCTAAGAACCGTTAGTGTAATGTGTGTTGCCGTTAACTAATCGATAAACGATTAGAGAGCCGTCATCATCATTCAGCCGCCAGCTCATCAATGCGACAGCGCACGGCATGCTCTAGCACCTCTAGGCTAGCATAATCCAGCTCCTTGACCAGACACAAGGTGGCCGACAACAAATTGGAATTCTGTAAAGCAATAGAGATAACAAATCGGCTGATAATTTACTTTAACGCCTAGACTCGCTTGCGTTTACTTACGCGATTGACGGGTCGTCGATGATAGCCCGCGTAATGATTCATCACAGCTGAAACATTGCTTACCGACTCGCTATAACGACCCTCAGGACGCCTATATAAAAAACACATAATAAAAAACAAACCCATTTTAATCTTCTAGCTACACAACAACCACATTTTGAACTAAACATACCTTGAACGTGGCCGCTCCTCGCCCTCCCACTCGCCGCCGTTCTCACGCGCACTGCCATTGCGATAGCCATAACGCTCACTCTCACCTCCCGGTGCTCTTCGTTGCGCATGATGAAGCTGCATCTGACTGCCATAGGGATTATGATGCACCTGAGGCGCTTGGTGCTGTTGATGCTCCTCCCATTCGGTTAGATCTGTTTGACTATGTCTATAATGTGCGGGATAAGCGGTTCGATCAGACTGATAGTATTCCTGTGTAATAAAAGAACAAGGAATACCAAATCAAAATGAGTCACCATGCGGCATGGACTGCGTTTCCATTAGTTTAACTAGGCTTAATCGGCAACGCTTACCTTCATTGAGTGCGCAGATATGCTAGGTGGTATGGGCGCAGTGCGCTCTCTATAGCCGGTTTGGGGACTCTCCTGATCAGAGCCAGGTGAGCGCTGTTAGTTAGCATGTAGTGCGCATGTGCGTTGGTATTAGTTTGTATTAGTGGGACACAATAACAAAAGCGAATCATTAGTCTCAGGTGAGGTGTATGTCTGTGTTTACCCCCTAAACTTGCGCACACATAACGAAAGGCTGAGACCCTTCCGCACCTATATTTGTTAGCCCAGCGAAGCTTGAATATATACTGCTCTCGGCTAGACCAAGCCCAAACGCGACCCATTAGACCTGTCACTGTCTATGAGCCTAACCTTTTTTTTCTTTAATTCTTTTATTCATTTTCTTTTTACTTTTTTTTTTTGCTTTTCCCATTGTGCGCCTGAGAATAATATGTATAATGACCCATTTTATTAGTCTGCTTTTGCTCTGCTATGCTCTGCTCCGCTTTGCTTTGCTTTAGGGCAATTATTGTGTTGCTGCTGCTTATGTCTTTGACTTGGTTTCGCTGTCATTCAAAGTCAAATGTTAAGGCATGACTTAACCCAGAAACAAAGGCGCCCCACCAAAACGCAGAGCACCTTAACCATGTCAGTCCGCGTCAACACCCAAACGACGGAGACACCGACGTGTATACTCGCGTGACTCGGACTGCGGCAAGTCACGCGTAACACGCACGGCAAGCTGCTGCTACTCGACGTGTGACGCACACTTATATTGTAGCAGTAGCATTTATATGTGCATCAGATTTAATCAGTGGTATTTCCTTTACAAAAACAAGTTTCCAAACATATTTTTTGTTAAATTTTAAAATGCTTAAAATACGCCTTACTGTAGGGCCTTAAAACAGAATTTTTTAAAAGCGCGTAAAACGGTGAAAGCAGCGGGAAAAGGCAGAAACATAATCTGGGTCTAATTTACTACTTGATACGTCGGATCTTGTTCAAAAATGTATTCAAACTTTTATTTTGAATATTTCAAATATACATATAAACTAAGTTCAAGGCACAAAAACTTGGCTTAGAAGAGGTTTTTGTACATGTTATGAAAATCACGAAGATCAGGTACAAAGAAGTTAACATCAGAAACCTATTATAGACATTACCAAAATTATATTTTTATTTTTCCTGTCGTGCTCCGGAAAATGAATCCGAACATTTTATTCGGATTCGTATTGAAACCACATGGTTAGAGCTTCCAGTTTCACCAAACCGAAGTTTTTATGTGATTTGAATCCGACTACTTTTTGCAAAAGAAATCAAAACGAATTGGCAAAATAGGTTTATAAGTCCATCTTATGTAAGCCGAAAAAATTTTGTAAATACTCTTTGATATTATTAATTGATAATTATTTCTAATTATGTCTTTTGTAAATCAACACAAAAAAAAACATGCACAACTCAAAACGAAGAAATGGTTCATGTCTTGAATACAAAAAATTTCCCTCGTAATATTTTTGTGTAAGTTTATTTAAAAGACAAAATAATAAAGTACTAGGAATAATAAGTATAATCAAACGAAAATGTTATCGATATGAAGTAGTCGAAAGGTGCAGAGCTGTGGTAACAAAGAGTTAGGGTAACATCAGGGTATATCCTGGGGAAATCAAGAATGATGTCGACAACATAGAATGTGAAATTTGAAGCACGGATTATGTCAAGCGCTAAGACTTATCTCGCCTATGAGAGACCTACTCTTTTTGGCTTACGACAATGCGATCCCTAAGTATGTGCAGCAGGGTTGTTTTCTTAAGTTCGTAGAGCTTAGATATATTGCATTTGAATTAAAGGCTCACCTTTGAGTGTGCGAAACTATTAGTGCACGAATGCAGATCTTGCATTTCTAGAAGACTAAACTTAATTTATTAATTAAGTAAAACTTAGGGCAGCCCTGCCTTAAGGCTGTAGAACAGTGAAGCGCACGAGAGAGCAAGAACCGCAATTAAGCAAAAACGAGAGAGAGATTTCATACACTTGGACCGTGCATGAGCTGACTGCGCTGCTGCAGAATTTAGCGCACTATCTAAATCCCAGTTTCCCAACAAATGTTTGCAAAAACAATGCAATGTGTGACGCTTGTCTAGTAAATTACTTACACCACGCTCACCTTTAACTAAATCTATGTAAAAACAAGCAAGTATATTATTTATGATTTACTTTAAATAGCACAAACATGTCTTGAAAGCGTGGTAAATTATTTTAACACGTATTATGTGCCTTGGTTGGTAATAAATTTATTAAAAAAAAAAAGCAATTACCGTATATTTTAAAAACTAAGCCTAATACTTCCGACTTTCTTTAACTACTATACAGCATAAGGAAATACCTCATAAATATAAATATAATATTTTTAATCCCCAACGAGTAGGGTTCAACAAAAACGCCATGTGTGTACAAGTTTATATCTTTTGTTAATGTAAAACAAAGCCTTACATCATATTGAAAGGATAAACGCTGCTCTTTAGCTAATGTATTATGCTTGGGCGATGGCGGATGCGCGAGTTCCTGGTGGGAAAAGTTAAAATACAGAATGCCAAAAACGTGTTAGTTTTTAGTAGAACAACAAAAAAAATAACAAAAAAAAATTGGGGTCAATAACTCAATAGTTGAACTCATAAAATAAATGGCCCTGAATTAGGGTCACTTCCTAACTATCAATACTTTGTGGTTACCTTTGTGGGCGTTGTGGGCTTTGAGTTTGGATTCTGATTGTTATGTAAATCGCTGACATTATTAGTTCCATCGCTGCTATTAGCAAGCGGACTCGCTAATTGTGGCGGCTTGTTAATGAGAAAAATAATTCAAGTTACATTTAAGTAGAATCCATTACATTCATGGTTAGCTATGCATACACCGTGCAGTGGAGCTCGATTACAATGGGTTCAGAGTGCATGTGCTGGCGACGTGTGAGTCAAACAACAAACTAATCGAGTACATCAACCAACAAAGGAATGCATTTACCTCTTTCAACGGACTGGAGCTGCGACGTTGTTGCTGCGGTTGCTGATGTGCATGATACTGCGCCTGCGTAGAGCTGGGTGAGGGCTGCTGCTGGTAGTGCTGTTGCGGTGGCGGCGAGTGTTGCGGATAACGTTGCTGGGTCTGCTGCTGCTGCTGCTGATAGTGTTGTTGTTGCTGAGGTGATGTGCGCTGCTGCTTGGCCTCATAGGCATCCTCATAGACATCATCTTCGGCTGAAACAGCAGCGTTACCACGCAAAGCATCATCCATCTCTTCTTGGGTCACCTCCACATTATCAAGTTTCTTGAGATTAGGCAAGGCGCGCAAAACCATGCTGCGATAACTGCAAATCGAAAGTGTGAAATGAGATTAAATAACCACAATATGTATCAGATTCGAGGTTAGTCCTAAAATTAGTCGACCTACGAGTATTGAGGTTTCAATTAGTTTTTAGACTAAGTTCTATATATTTTTGGTCGTTTGCATGAACGCTGCCATTATAAGTCCATTGAATAATCTATTTTAATCCAGATATCATTAATTTTTAAATAAAAAAATTGACACGAAACATAAATATTTATTGGATTGATTCTTGCTAAGTAGTCTATATGGAGGTTCAAAGATATAAAAAAAAAAAACTCTTGGAATCGGACTCAGCGCCTCCAAAAACTTTTTTCTCGCCTTCTAACCTGAAAATCATTTTTTTTTTTGTAGCTGTGTCATAACATAGCCTCAAAACATTACATTGAACATCTTTTCGAACTGAATAACATAACCTATAACAAAAACACCATAAAACGATTTATTTTCAAAGTTTTCTCAGAAACTCGGCTAATGTTTGATTAAAAATTTGTGGAAATAAGTAAACTCGCGCCTTACACGCAACCCTTACTTTAACTGATATACTCACTTTGGTCCAGCACGTTCACAGCAGGGATTCTCCTCCAGCCATAAAAACTTAAGCGCAGGCAAATTTTGCAGATAAGCAATTTCATTGATATCTTGTATATTGTTTTTACGCAAATACAACTCCTGTAGTTTTGTGCAGTCTTCAAAGGGTGCCAATGTGCTGATCTTGTTGACGCTATGGAGACAAAGAACCAAAAAATACAAAAAAAAAAACAAAGAAATGTCAGTCATTAAATTACAATAACTGCAGCTTAAGTGGTATGAATCATTTGTGAGTTATACTCAAAAAGAAAGAACAGATACTTTTGGCTCTGGTCACACCACAATGGATGCTGGGGTCATTAACTTTATGTTGTCGTAAAAGACTTTCTTTTAGTCACAACGTACACCGTTAGGGAAACACTATACAAAACAAACATGGCATTTAAAACTCTAATGATGGCCAAATAAAACAAATCTCTCTTTGAAATTTGTACAAGTTATACAGCCACAAATAGATTTTTCAATAGACCGGACTGTTGCTACTTACTGGGGTACATAATACTCGGTGTCTAGGTCAAGGTAGATACGGTACGTATGATTTGATTTTAGCGTACCTAAGTTGGTCAACTTTTATTATGTGTAAAATTGGCAATTGGTTGTCAAAGTGGCGAGAAATCAGGCAAATACTTTGATTGCTTTGTGTAGCGCCTAAAGATAAGATAAGATAATGGTGACAATTTTATGTATTCCTAGAAGCAATCAGCTCTTGAAACTATTGGAACATGTAAATACGTGAACATAAGTATATAAAGTTTCAGCTGCTGAATTTTTGCTAAAATTAGACGATTTTTTTTTTGTACTATTTTAAATGGCACACGAGTGCGTTGGCATTCAAGCGTGGATGCTTCTCAATGCTCGGCATTCCAAAACACAAAGAACTGCCAAAGGAAGTCTTGACTTTTGAATTATTTCTTGTTCAGTATTATTCAAGGTTTTCGCAAGCTTTCGGCCACACTGTACGTTTGTCTGGCAGACCAGTGATATCGTTATCGATCGATAAAATTTAGAGCTCAGACAAAAATTCAAGCGCAAAATTTAAATTAAGCAGCGCCTTCCTCTTTTAAATGCTCCGAAATCTAATAATTTATATTTAAAATCATTAAGCTTGATATAAAGACACGTGTGAGCTAAATAACCAAAACTATGTGTGTTGAACTTTTGTCGCTATAAACTTTTAAGGTTACCAGATAAGTGCAAATTTGCTTGAGAGCACGTAGAAAAACTAATAACATTTAAAAGCACGTTTTTCAAAACGAGGCTCTAATTTGTGGACTAAGTAGCACTATACTTAAACGTGTAAAAACTAAATTATGCACAAAGCTTTCTTCTATATAAAACTTTATAAATATGCCAATTAGAGAAAAAATTATTTGTAAATTTAGCCAAGTAGGCCAGGCTCACTTACTATACTCAAGGTTGCAAAAGTTGCTTTAAAAACTTCTACATATTCGTATTATTGATAGCCAGGCAAAGTGCCAAGCACGCAATGCTAATAAATATGATTTGGTTATGAATAAGACTAGGGCATAAAATTGCATGTAAATAACCAAGCCATTTGAGCATGAAAGCGAATATCTAATAAGAGCGCCAACGCGAAACCCACAAAGACTACGAACTGATTTATTGCTAGAATTCTTGGAAAGCTACCTAGCACAACAAACAAATTGTCGGGCAAGTCAAGAGTCAAATATTGAAGCGAACCGAAACAGACTGTCGGATTGTCTTAAGGACTGACGGACTGGCTCAGTGACGGTACCCAGCTACTTAAGACCATAAAAGGTAAACATTAATGCACAACATAAAGTCAGTTAAGGGTGCCCAACGACTTGGAAACAAAATGCTGAGGAAATATTTACCTATATTTTAATGTAGCGGATATGTTTGTTGATGGCGCAACTTTTAACTTTACATGCTTTTACTTAATAATGCTTTTAAAAAAACCAGCAGTGTACTGATTGAATAGTCTGATTAGTCTGAATAAGCCATGAGCCGCAGGGGGTAGCGCACCTTAATTTTTGATGTCATAGTATGTAGTAGTATAATTAGCGTGCAGCGCTTAATATCATGTTTCAAGTTATATGGTCGGGTTTATGGAAAGAAATCTTTGTTGAAATTTTATTTAAAAATTTCAAAGGACTACTTAATACATAGAATCGGCGCTTTTAGATCAAGTGGACTAGAATTACTAAATTGGATCGAATGGCGGCTTTAGGTCTTGCAAGTCCAGCAACTGGATAATTTTAAACAAAAATGTCCCTATGCTTCTCTAAGAAATGATACTGAGGCCATCGATCGTAGTAAACGAGATGTTATCGCTATCTTTGAGGGTATTGGTGGTAAATAGAAATATCAAATATATACATTAAGACAATTTAGTTTCCGGAAATTGTAATTTAAACTGCCCGCGCAGAATACTTTCCAGCAATTTTGGTTTTTTTAAGTTGGTAGGACTGTCCTTAATTACTATGTCAAAAATAAGCACGATATGTCAACTAGTTTGTTCACAGCAGCTGTAAAGCATTTTATTTAAAAAGTCTTTCTAACAACCCAAGTGTTTTTTAAAGGCTTGCTAGTTACTTTTTAAGAGCTTATTAAATATTTCAAACATCTGTGATATCACTTCAACCAAATCTTCTTGAACTCAATTATCTGAAAAGCAATGACACTGAAAAAAACACTTGCCATATTTATGATTATGAAAATTCACGGTCGTTTTTAGACAGCCGTTAAAAGAAATTTATGTTAAGTGCAAAAAAATCTCGTATAACTCAAGTTATTTGCTCATAACGTACTTCCATATAAGGCAAAACTATAAACAATGCTTATACATGTATTGTAAATATATAATATAAATTTGCAATCAGAGGCATTTAATAACTGCCAATTGCAAATTGTTTTCGAACGACCTTGACAATCAAAATATTGTTGTGTTTCGCCAAAAAAGGCAACAATGCATGGCATAAAAGCAAAAATAAAAGTTAAGAAACCAGCGCCAGCATAATAATATTCACCTACATAAGTAAATAGCTGAATACCATATGCAATACTATATAAGTACACAAATATCCACTCAGACCCACTTCGCAAGCGGCACTTGCTCTGCAAGAAGTCCAATGTTGTTGGGCCCACGCGTAAAGCACGCGGCTGGTCAGGCGCTGGAATTAAAGCAATAAAGCAAAAAAGCTATTCCTACATAATTCCGACATGTCAGTACCAGTAACAACAATCACAAAAAGCCGTCTTTGCCAATTTTGGAGCTCCCACGTCTTTTGTTGTTTTGCTTTTTGTTATTACTTTTAAGGGGTACCATAACTTTAGTAGCAAGTTTGTATGGCATATGGCTAGACACCTCAGAAACATTGTGATATCAGTTTGCGGTCTCAAACCTATGCTAACCGCTTCAAGCAGAAATCTTTTTTCGTTTTTCCTTTCGTCGTAAAACTTAAGTTTCTATGCAAAATGTTGTGTGCATCCATGAAAGAGATTTTTAAGCCAAAACCTTTAAAAGAAAAGTGAACCACATATCTGTTTTCCGAATTTATGAACAATGCTCTTGAAATATATGCTTTTTCTAACAGTAAAACAAATACTTAGAAATAAAAAAAAAAACTATTAAAGGCAAAGGTTAAATAAAAAAAAAATTAACTTTATCTTTCAAAAACTATTGTACGTAGAAAAATTGTATTTCAATAAAAAATATCTGTGTCACACCATACCATATTAACTTTATATTGTAATTAGAAGTAAAATCCAAAAAACTGTTTATCTTTCTTATACAATATATACGTTTTTTGTCCTCTTCGTACAGTGTCACTATCTCTTTCCGATTTTTTAACACCATTTTTTTGAAGATTTTACTTATCAAAATAAAATATGACCAACACAAAAAAAATAAAAATTCAACTCAATAACTCGACAAAGAAACTGGTTCAAAATCATTTCAATTAATACTATAGAACGTCATTGCAAAACAAAATTTTAACTCATTATATATTGAAATAATATCAACCAAACTTTTTTTTTTTTTTTTCAAAAAAACTTGTAATTTTTAGATTTAAAATAAAAAATATAATAGTGCTACTGTTCGGAGCACCACTGTGTCATGTCATTATTTTCTGTTTAGTGTGACCGTATACTAATACTCCATTTTTTGCCACTATGTGCGACCAAAACTATAGTATAACGAACTAACAAAATAGTAATACATTATATATTAATGCTTATGATTAACTAGAAAAATAGATTTATTTTGAAGCGTGTCCAAAATTTAGTTGAGCAGAAAAGAAAGTAAGATTGATATGGTGAAGCCCCCTAGTCTGTTACAACAGTCAACAGAAAACTTGCAGCACATATTTTTTTATAATTAGTGCGCTATTTGTTCCTATGAACTTCAAGCAGGAATTGTTAAAAATGTGTGCATATTGATGTAAATTGATGATAAATGATGCGAGTTTAAAAATTGATCTAAAAACCAGAAAACATATTTTCGGTTCTGATTTGAAAAATAAGTTCTGCTCAAAAAGTTTTGAATTGCAGGGTATGGAAACTTCGATGCCACAAAACTAGTTTTAATTTCTGGCCGTTTGTTATTTCTTTCAGACAGACAATTTTTGCATTAATTACGCGCTTGAGCGTTCCAACGGCTGCCAAAGTGTATTTTTTGTATTTTTGTAGCTCTAGACGACTTGCTAGCGGTTATGATGATGCTAGCTATTCCGATGACATCATATAAGTAACTCAAGCTGTGTGTGTTATAGTGTTTGTATCTTTGAAATTAACTTAACAAACTGTAGTTTTTTTTTAATTGAAACGAAATCGATGAAAGGTATTGCAGGAAATGAGCCAGCAAGAACATGGCAATATTTGGAAAAAATGTCTTAATCTAGATACGTGTCTGGCGAAATTGGATTTTATATAATTGAAGACTTACCTAAGCGCCAAAACTTCAACACCACGCATGCGTTTGATTATGGAAACATCGGTGAGGTCACTTCCCCTAAAAATGAAAATAATGCAAAAATAAATAATATGCTTTAATAAATGTTTTTTAATAATAAATGTCTCTGAAAAGTTAGTGACCCGATAAGTTTGCCTAGTGTAGAGTAGCTCTTAATTTCTTTTTTATGTACATTTTATATGCCACTTAGCACTTTATAGTGTCTAAGCAGCCACCACATCAAGCATCCAGCTGCGTCCTAAGCATTTTCCACTTAAACCCTTAGGAAAAGGCAGAGCTCCAGATAATGACTAAGTGGAGCGTTTGGATGCAGCTTGCTGTGCAACTTTGTTAACCGGTTTTGTTGCTAGAACTTTTTTATTATGTTCCATTCAACGTGATTTGGGTCAGTCTCGAGCGGAGTGAAAGCGGTAAACTATAGTGAATAGTTTAACGAATCCCACAAATCCGGCGTTAATTCTTTTACTCTAGTCAACCTAAACAAAAAATACATTTTTATTCTGTAGCTCACGCTGATGCCCGCTTGATAATAGAAAAGAAAATTTTTTAGAAATAATCCATTGTATCGAATTTAACTTAAATTGTAAGCCTTTGTAACTAAGAAATTGTAGATCCTAGCAATAAGTGCATCCGCATGCAAAAAAAAAAACAAATTTTATTATTTTACATACACCTATACAAATATATAGAGCTCATACTGTTTTATAATTTGTTTTAATTTACATTTATTAAAAGCACCAAAACAAAGAAATAAGTAATCCTATTAACATTAGGTAGTGATGAACGCATATCCGCAGCTTCAGTTAGTAATTCCAAGGCATTTTCTTTTGAGCCTGCTGTTCCCTTAGATAGCTTAATAGGTAGATGGTAAGCGGAAACAATCCCTAATCGATCTCATTAATGGGCGTGAGTCCAGCCAGAGGAAATACAAAAAACTTTTCTAATTAGCCTCGACCCTATAAGTGTGCTTATTTGTTGCAGCAGAGTTTAGAACTAGCTGAATAGCCATATTTCTAGCTGAAATCTGAGTTTCGGTATTGCAACTTATTTGATCTTGTTCCAAGTTAGAAGTATTAAATAGGTTTCTTTCTAGATATCCATACAAAATTTAGCAGCAGTTTTGTTTGCCAAAGTTGAAAAATTTGCGACACACTCGTTGTTTCACCGAGAGTGGGATATCATAATATTTTTTTGGAACGACTAACTTACGTAAATTTAAATGCATCTTTGTTTATAGAAGAGGATATTTCTACGATTTGCTTCATATTTGCGGTGCTAAGCTCCCCTCTCAAAAAAAAGAAAGCATTTATCACTTGAAGGGGGATTGTGCGCAATCGATCGCTTCGCGATGTTTTACTAAGCATTTTGGTAAAAAAAAGTTTTGGTCTACAAAACCTACTTTTTGCATGCATTGCCCAAATGTACGATACCCTTGACACTATGGGTAAAATTGTACAATCATGATATAAACTTGACGTCTCATATTACCAACTTGGTTGATACAAATTAAGCCTAAAATCTACAGCAGTCTATTGAACCCACAATGAAAATCAACTTACCAACAATTAAGCTTTTTAATTAGAGCCAAATCGGATTGCTTTGAGCGAGCAATGACCATTTCCTCCGTTAGACGTGACATTTTTAATGCGTTCTAAATTTGATTGCGGTTTGTAAATATTGTTGACCGGACCTCTGCTGTTGCTGCTGCGGCTTTTGGTGCTACTGCAAACAGGTGTGCCGCCAATGTAAACCGAAACGTTGCGACTAGAAACCGTCCATATAATGAGTTACGGTAGACAAGCCCGTTTTTAGACAACGAAAGGTGAGCAAGCCAGCTGTCCACAACAGGTTTATGGGGCGCGTTTATTCTGGTCTCCTATGTTGTTTTCAATTTGGATACGAGCTGTTTTGACGTAGGTGGCTGCTATTTGTAAAAATGTTCTTCTCTAGGCCTTTCACACCTTGGCATGCTCCTCTTTGACAAAAACGCAAATGCTATGTGTAGGCTGGTATGGCAGTTGGAGGGGCGTGTAAACGCGACAATTGTTGCGCAGCAACTTTCCAGTTGCAGCTAATGTATCTTGCAGATACCGCTTTTATTTTCAAAATGCACTATGTACTACGTAGTACTAATACAGATATATGATATGTACACACGAACTGGCGTAACTCACACGGATGACTAAGCGCGCTGTGTTTGTTGTTGCTATTGTTGTCGTTGTTGTTACTGGTACGTGGAGCTGTTGCTTTTATTTTATGTTTTTGTTTAACTATTGCGCGTTCATTTGTTATTAACGTAATTCGCTTTTTACCCGCCTTTTGCTTTTACTTGCCCATTTGCTGAATACATTTTCTTTATGTGTATATAATAGTAAATTGGCAAAAACTATTAAATTCGTTGTTTCGCTGCATGGATCGATTTTTCTGCCGACAAACCGATACACAGGAGTTTTGTTCGTAGCGTAAAAAAACACGTAAATATTATATTTGACACAATGTAGACTACTATATTTTGTTTGTTGTTATGTATTTAATTAATATGTGTTGTGAGAATAGAGATTTTTTCGATTTTTAATACAACAATTTTCTAGCTTTGCTATTTTACACACCGACACACACACATACTGGCACACTGTTTCAGGTATATTTGTTGGCGTTGGGGCAAGCGAGATAGTAGGCGCAGTTTAATTTCGTAGAACCGCTCGCTACGAAAACTTTAAAGAGACTGAGCATTTTACTTTGGTGTTTGTTTACGAAGCTTGTGCAAAGCAAAGAGCGCGTTGGTTAAGTTTTCCAAGTATGTATGTGTGTGCGGCAAAACTTTAGTATGAGGCAAAATTTATATGCTTAATAAAAAACCGCTGAAAAGCTAAAATTAATGTTAATTGTTTAAATATTAAAAAAAAAAAAACAGTTGTGCATTTCTAAGCAACTCTGGCGATACTTCTACACGATAGCAGTTGTTCGATATTTTTGAGCCGATTTATAACCAGCTGGCAACGTCACGCGCACTGTCATCGATAAATCAACAAACGCACCCATTTACTTGCTGCAGATGGACGTGAAAATCTTCTAAAAATAAACTAATGTTTAACTTATTAATTACGAGGCAGTGAATAGACGTCGATGCGCGCATCACAAAAAATCGCCAACACATATTAAGGCCATATAAACAAGCATAATTAAAACAAATACAGCGATAAAAAAACACGTCGATGTCGTCGTTGTCGCGTTGCCCAGCGCCTTGTGCTGATTTATTTATGAATTAATTTCTCTACTCGCTATCTATCTCGCGCTTTGACTTTTTTTTGTTTTTTGCTTTGTTCAACACTCGTTCGCGCGTACGTGTTGTTTGTGTGGAATTTTGCAGCATTCATTAGTTGTTGTTTTGTCGTGGGACGAAAAACTACGCTGCTAAAGCGCTCTCTCTCTCTTATGGTGTATTGCGCGCCGAAAACCATCAACCAAGATAACCTTGGGCGTATATTATAAACTTAAACGACGACCACGAAGGTGACGGCGTTGGAGGAACACAATTAAACTCGTTCAGTGAGCATTGGCTGCAAGCATTAGAAGTAAAACGAAGTGGAGCTCTGCAGCGTATTAAGTAAACATCTGGCATATGCGTCCACGTATGTGAGATAAGGGTGCTGTTCCGAACATTGTATTGCAAAAATCGGCGCTGAGTAAACGTAAGTAGCCGCTACACAATTACGTCATCGTTTGAGCAATTTTAGAACTCAAGTGATTTTCGTTTCATTTCTAGTTATTGGCGCCCGCGTTTCCGTGTGTGCGTAAGCCTATTGGCAGACGCTTCATATAAAACATACAAAATACGACGGCTAAAATTGAAAGGCCAAGATGATTCATGTGGGCGAAAACACTTGGAACCTGCGGATACTCATTACAGATCTGCAGGTAGAGAAAACACTGCGTGTGCGTGGTGACCAGCACATTGGTGGCGTCATGCTGCAGCTAGTTGACCCCGAAATGCCGAAGGACTGGTCCGACCACGCTTTATGGTGGCCCGCAAAGAATATTTGGTTAACGCGCACGCGCTCCACCCTCGATCAGGCAGGTGTGCAATCCGATTCATTGCTCTACTTTACGCCCATGCATAAGATACTGCGCGTGCAGTTGCCGGATCTACGCTATCTAGACTATCGCGTTAATTTCTCTATTAAGACTTTTGGCGCTGTGGTAGGACTTTGCAAAGATCTGGACATACGCTATCCCGAAGAATTGTCGCTATGCAAGCCTGTGGAGCAAGAGCATTTGAAGAAAAACTTTTCTAAATTACCACCCAAGAAAATACCCGTAGCTGAGGCGAATGGCACCGCTTACTTACAGCCTGCACCAGACACCAACTCTTTTGTACCCATAGCCGCTTACAATGGCAGCAATGGCAGCTTAGATCGTTCGCACAATGGCAATTTACTGTGTGCACCTGCTTCGCCTTATGCCACAACGCCTAGACGTGCAGCTACAGCGCCTGGAACACCAATTAGTTCGCCCACTGGCACCTGGAAGCACAGCAGCAATGGTTACGCCACATATGACTCTTCTTCCAGTTTTGGTGACTTCCAGGAGAATTTGGCAGTATCACCACGTTCGCCTAGTCCGGATGTGCGTGCGCGCTTGGTACGCCCAAAAACTCTTATCGAAAAGGCCCGTTTGAATGTAGGCTGGCTAGACTCATCGCTGTCTATTATGGAGCAGGGTGTGCGAGAGTATGATACACTGTGTCTGCGCTTTAAATATTTTACCTTCTTTGATTTAAATCCCAAATACGATCAAGTGCGCATTAATCAGTTGTATGAGCAAGCCAAATGGTCCATACTCAACGAGGAACTGGACTGCACTGAGGAGGAGAGCCTAATGTTTGCCGCCTTACAACTACAAGTCAATCAACAAACCGATTTGCATCCACCCGGTATAGACTCGGGCATAGATACATCCAGTCAAGAGAATGGCGATGATGACATAGATTCTGCTTTGAATGAGTTGCAAATTACCTTGGAGGGGCCCAATGCTAGTACAGATGGCGGAAATATAACACGCATACCAGAACTGTCCGACTACTTGCGTTTCCTTAAGCCGCAACGTTTTACACTCAGAGGTTACAAGCGCTACTTCTTTACCTATCGCGACTTGCACTTGCATTTGTACAAAAGTCAAGAGGAGTCTCGGCGTGCTGCACCCTCTATAAGCATTAATTTGCGCGGCTGCGAAGTAACACCAGATGTCAACCTATCGCAAGGCAAATTTGCTATACGTTTAGAAGTGCCGCCGGAAGGGCGTAATGGTCCTAACAGCGAAGTCTGGGTGCGTTGTGAGAACGAGGAGCAGTATGCCAAATGGATAGCTGCCTGTCGCTTAGCAGCCAAGGGACGCTCGCTAGCGGACAGCTCTTATGACAGCGAAGTGAGCAGTATACGATCCTTACTAAAAATGCAAAAGCCCGTACACGGAGCACCTGTTAGTGTAAATCCACGATCTGTCGACGCAATGGATTATCTATCGCCCAAGATGTTGCGCAAGTTGTCCAGCAAATCCGTGCAGCGCATACTTGAAGCACACGCCAATGTGCGTCAATTGCAGCTAATGGATGCCAAGTTGAAATACATACAAGCCTGGGAATCGTTGCCCGACTTTGGTGTCACTCTGTTTGTCATCAAATTCGATGGCCATAAGAAAGAAGAACTTTTGGGCGTAGCACATAATCGCATAATGCGCATGGATTTAAATACAGGCGATCACATCAAGACCTGGCGGTATAATACCATGAAGGCCTGGAATGTTAATTGGGGCATAAAGTGCATGATGATTCAATTCTATGACGAAAGCATAGTCTTCTCTTGCCAATCTGCCGATTGTAAGGTAGTACATGAGTTCATTGGTGGCTACATTTTCATGTCTATGCGTTCCAAGGAAACAAATCAAACGCTAAACGAGGAAATGTTCCACAAGTTAACGGGCGGCTGGTCATAATTATTTTTATTAAATGGGGATTATCAGTCTTATATAAGTGCCAAGCACAAAATGTCGACATAGTAATTTTGCATGTTTATTTTTTATTAATGTGTGTGTGTAACTGTTATAAGCAATGGAAAAATCTTTTTCTTTCCTTGTAAAAAAATCTAGACTAATATGTAAATCTGGGCCTATGAAACGTGCCTTAAAATGAAACTTAAACGAAGCAATTTTAACCCGTATTTTCAAGTCAAAAATGTTGTATTTCAAACCGTGTACTAAAAAAAAAAAAAAACAAACGTGTTAATGTCTTTGTCAGTGTAATTTTAACGTTTATATTTGAAACTGAGTGCAGCCTTTTTTTAAATTGTCTTAAAAAATAAACAAATCATTTCTTAAGTGGCCTTGCAGCTTTTTGCAACTAACATGAAATTCTATATTGTATATTTATTAAACCAATTAATAAGCAAATAAAATATTTTGTATGTTTTTGATGAACGTAAAAATCTCTAAGGAGTTAAATTCAATGCACTGTGGTTTCAGATAGCTTAATTACTCATTGAGGGGCGTGTAAAAGTCTGCATTATATATATTGCTACTAAATAAAGCAATGTATTGTTATTAATAACTTATTCATTTGAATTGATAAGCCATGACACAGACAGTGCAATTATTTACGTCGAGTGGCGACGACTAATGCCGGGGATTATGTACGCCTTACATGGTAGTATTTATGTGATATGTATGTGACGCAAAAATATTAAGATATGCTTCGAATTAGTCATCAAGCATAAGCAGTTTCTGGGAGCAGCTTCTCACGCCAAAGCTGTGTAAACCAAAAGTTGGAATGCAAATTGGCGTCGTTTTATTGATTCAATTTAGCATATTAATCCAATTGTATCTCACTTGAGTCAATTTAAATGCGAATGTTAGCAAATGTGTTTGCTACAGCCGCGAAAATTTAAATTGGCTTATCGATAAATGTAAATAATCGAGACAATAGCTGCACGCAATGTGGCAGCACGCTACTTGAATGGGCACATGCCGCACAGCTGTTAAACGACGCGTTGTTGATTGTATTTATATTTGATAATATATTGTAAGTTTATTAAATATATGTAAGGCCACGTTTATTAGTGCACAAAAATGGTGGATGAGGAAGACACCCCTGTCGAGGAGGCAAGTGCATACAAAATAACCAAGAGCAGTTTTAATAAACGCTTTATTGCAGATACCTATCTTTTTGGCAAAGAACCTGCAAGACTCCTTGTATCTTTACCAATATCCCACGAAAACCGAACTGCTGAATCTTGATAATGCTGTTATAGTCAATAGCTGCGTTAAACCTTTTAGTCATGAAATCAAGGTGGATTTCGGGCTAAACATAGATTCCAGTAGATATGATAGCTTTAAGGGTGAACAATTTGCTATTGCGGCTGATGGCAAACCTTCCCATGGCCAATCAGCAACAAAAGCAGCCGAGCGACCCACATACAAGCGTGGCGTTATGGATAAGCAGGCCTTTACGAGTACCCGTTCATTGACCGATACCTCTAAGTATATAGTAGGCATTTATGCAGACAAAGAAATGCATATTTCCCCCCTTTCGAGCATTGTGCAATTGCGGCCATCGCTCACACATTTCGACAAGGACGACAAACGGCGCAAGGCGGACCAAAAGGCACAAAACGATGAATTTGAAGACGACGAAGTGCTTCAACAGGTGACAGTGAAATTTGCACGCGGCGGCACTGTGGCTAAAAAGGCCAAGGAGCAGCGTGGCTACGACAGCTTTGTTAAGCGCATTGTTGAGGAACCTTGGTGTGAGACCTTTTGGTATGCGCGAAATACACCAACAGGAGAGCTGGCCCGGCAGAAATTGTACGCAACCAATCATCAAAGCAATCAATCATTTTCAATGCCATGTAGTGCGTATTTGTCCAAGCTAATATCCTATAATGAGCACGTGCAGCAAGTTGATACATCGCCCAGCCTGCTGACTGTGTATAATAAAGCCATGTTGAAGGCTTTGCCGCTTTTGGAACAATTACGTGTGCTGCTAAAAGATGGTAAATATAGAATATATGTAGCACGCTGTAGTGTAACAATAGTTAACTGTAAACTTGTTAAAGCACATATTCTTTTACATAACAACAACTAGGCCTCTTAGGGTTTATTAATAGATTCTAAACCGCATTGTCTACTTTCAGCTAAGATGCTTAGTTTTAACGAATTGCTAAAAATTGTGTCGGAGCATGTGGACCATAATGTTTCTGCGGAAAAGGTGCTAGCGTTGTTACCACAGGTGGGAATATTGCTTAATGGAAATTGGGTGCCAAAATCAGAAATATTGTATCCAGAGGAAATGTTGTCTCATGCAAATGGCATTCCATCGGAACATATGATTCGAGCGCGAGATTATATAGTACGTTGACTAAGCAATATAAGTTGCTTTTTAATATTAAAAACGTATGTTTACAGCTCTACAGATTCTCACGCACACAGTGTCTATATCGCAACCAAGTAATGGCCGCCACTCAGCTACCACCAGCTGAAACTCTAGATGTTATAAGCACTGTTGCACGGGTTAATTCTTCTAAACGCTGGGAATTAATACTTCCTCCCGATAGAGATTTTGAGCAGAAGCATGCGGAACTCGTACAGCGCCAAGAGTTGCATTGGCGCGCATCGGAGCAAACTTATAACGAAATGGATTGGGCTAAGGAAACAAAACGTGTGCGCAAACGTTCAACTCGTAAGAGCGAATCGCAGAGCCAACAACAGCAGTCATCATCCATGCCGCCTCCAACATTAAATGCAGGAACGGAAGCAAGTTCAACTGCTGCTACGACGTAGTGTCAATGTTTGGACCATGTAATCATGTTCCAAAAACTTCTTAGGCAATAATAAATTAACATAGCCCCTTTATTCTGCTATAAACAGCATTTTAGCAATGTGATCGGAAATTTCGTTGACCAATATGTCACGATTAGCTTTAGTTAATTGATAAATACAGGAATTTGATGATCTTTTGAGCTGCTCAACAAGCTGCGAATTACATTTTTGTGGTATGGTTGCTAAAAATGGCAGCTTTTTGTTTATCAGTTCAATAATGGCGGACTCAAAATGTTTACTTAAGAGTTCCATTTTGCCAATTTCGTCAATAATCAACAAATCTGCTTCTGAGCTCGAAGCTTTCAATAAGGGTACCGCCAGTGATTCGAAATCTTGTACGTACACTGCATATTTGCCAACTTTTGGGCGTCGCTTATTATCAGTAAGTGAATCTCGAGCCAATATACCTCGCTTTCCCGCCAAAGTTACTACATCGAAGCCCGTGCGCTGGCCAGTTTCGGAACATCGCACCTCTTCTGTGTAGAAACCGTGCAGCCTGCCATGCGACTGCAATTTTTGACATATCTTACGAACCAGTGTTGTTTTACCCACACCTGTTAAGTGCAAAGAATTTTAAGAAATTAAATTTTTAGCATACAAATTAATTTTACCTGGAAGGCCAGTGATGAGAAATGTCGTTACTTTACACGGTTCCATTTTCACTCCTTGGCGCTGACAGTTGCTGCCATATGTAAGACAGCAGCCAACCCTAGAGGTGCCACTTTGGCAAATGCATTTTAAGAGCGGTCTGGCAACGCCATAGTACACGTCAATTTGCACAAACCACACACATACTAATAAACGCGAACGCATTTCAAGTGTCGGAGCTGCAGCTTAATTTTTTTTGCAATCCAATGTTTAACAGAATTAGCTAATGATAACTATTAAGTAAATGTGCTTGTGCAATCTGAGGAGGTCTTAAAATTACCAGCGTAGCGCAACGCTCTGTGCTTGGTTTGCCCTTGTGCTATCAATATTGTAACGCCAGCGTCAGCAAAAAGCTTGGTATTTGCATATCAACAACTGCGAAAACGAAAGTGCGTTTTATCAAAGACAAAGCCAAGTTGTTACCATGGCTAGTCCAAGAACAAGGCGTGTGTTGCAAGAGCTGAAGCCCCAAGACGATAATTCCGTAAGTACACGCAGGATCTCACACAGATACACACAGATAGCCTCATGCATACAAGCATGTTTAAACCAAAGGCAGCATAAAAGTGGTTTATATTGTCTTTGTGTAAGCCCTGTTCGAACTAAGGCTCCAAAGTCTAGGTACACCTTAAGCAAACAAAAAGTTTATGCGAGAAGAACTGTTTAAATACACTTACAAAGCTACCATTTTCTAACCCCATTTAGAAATGCTTCGAGTGTGGCACACATAACCCACAATGGGTGTCAGTTACCTATGGCATTTGGATATGCCTGGAGTGTTCGGGAAAACATCGCAGCTTGGGCGTACATTTGTCCTTTGTGCGCTCAGTAACAATGGATAAGTGGAAGGATATTGAGCTGGAAAAAATGAAGGTGGGCGGTAATCGTAATGCACGAGAATTTCTAGAAGATCAACCTGATTGGAATGAACGTGCGCCTATAACACAAAGATATAATTCCAAGGCGGCTGCGCTTTATCGAGACAAGATAGCAACGCTGGCACAGGGCAAAAGCTGGAATCAAAAGGAGGCTGAAACGCGAACCACCAATAGCTATAGCAGCAACAGTTTGAGCGCCGGAAATAGCGCATCCAGTACGCAATCACGCGCAAGCGCAACAGGTTATGGTGGCGGTTATCAAAACGGAGGCGGCAGCTATGGCGATGGCGCCAGCTATCAGCAATTTAATACACAAGAGTTTAAAGATCAGAAAGAAGATTTTTTCAGCCGACGCCAAGTTGAGAATGCTTCAAAACCAGAGTGAGTAATAAAACTAACCTTGTTGAGGTGCATTTAATTGTAATTTCTATCGATTTCCAGCCATTTGCCTCCGAATCAGGGGGGTAAATATGCGGGATTTGGTTTCACGCGTGATCCGCCACCTAAAACACAATCTCAAGAGCTTATAGATTCGACATTGTCCACGTTGGCCTCAGGTTGGAGTTTGTTTTCCACTAACGCTTCAAAACTGGCCAATACGGCAAAGGAAAAGGCCGTGACAACCGTCAATTTGGCCTCTAACAAGGTGTGTAAATGTTATAAATTGGTTTATAGTTTTTCAGCGTAGACAAAATGCGACTTGTGAGACTTATTTATTTCGAACATTCCGTAATATCAAAATCATTCAGTTATTTTGCAATTTTTAAATAAAAATTGGCAAATAAATATTAATTCATAATTTTTATTTTTAAAGTAAAAAATAAGAGATGCAATTTTGATGGAAAAATCAATAAATAATAATTATTTGACGATTTTTATTCAAAAATTATAAGAGTTGCAATCCCTGATTCAAAACCATTTCATTTGTATCTTATTGATATTATGTAATAAGCAAGTATTTTTTTTTAGCTGGGTTTACTATTTAATTTGCAGTTTACATATTAGTCTTCATATTTTTTAAGTTTTATTATTTTTCTGCTTTCTTTTTTTGTTTGTAGATCAAGGATGGCACTTTGCTGGAAAGCATGCAAAGTGGCGTTTCAGATGCGGCCTACAAGGTCGGTAGGCACAAGGTCCACAGGCTTTGCGCTAGTAGCATTCATTTATTTCCATATAATGCTAATACAAATTTTCTTATTAATTCCCAGGTTACTGATATCGGCAAACGTGGCTGGAACAATTTGGCCGGCAGCAACATTTCCTCGCCTCAGAGTGGGTACAACGAACCAGGATATGATGACAATAGCTATCAACGTTCACATTCAGTTGGTGGAAATCTGTCTGGTGGCATGGGACAACAGAGTGGCGTCAGCGACAGCGATTGGGGCGCTGGTTGGCAAGAGAGCGCCAATAACAAAACGCATCTTACCAGTTCCAGTTCGTATCAGAATCAACTAAGCAGTAAAAGTGGTCAAGCCAGTGCGGGTCTCACTCAGGACGACGATTGGTCTGGTTTTGAAGCTTCTAATTATCAGAGCGCCGAAACATCTTACCAAAATGCACCCTCGGGGGGACAAACTGTACGTCGTAGTATGAAAATGCAAGAAACCTCGCAAAAGTTAAGTGAGGGCTTTGATAGCCTCGATGTCAAGAATGTGAAATCAAAACCAAGTGCATCTGCGTCGAATGCCAAAGCAAGCGCCGAAGATGATGCATGGGACTTGTTAATGAACTAAGCAAAGCCGAACCAGAGTGTTTTTTTTATTTTTTTGTTTTGATTTGTTAAGCGTCTGATTTTCGTTTTCTATGTAAAAAATGTCAAGCTGTTGTACGCGCATTTAATGTAATTAACGGATATTATGTTAAAATTTGTATGTCTTTAATTTCAATGAAAAGTGTAACTTTTTCAATATTATTTCCAATATTATAGACCAATTTTATGTAGTTCATCTAATCAAATTATTTAGCCAGAATATACAAGTTAATAAAAAAGAAAAAATTTTGTGTGCGGTATAAAATAATGAAGTTAAAAAAAAACCGTAAGTGTTTCTGGATGATCGACTATATCATTTATTTTAGCAAAAAAATACGGGTTTTCTTGAGCAAATTCTAAAGAAAATTAAAATGGTTACCCCTACGCAGAGTTAGGATTTTTCAACAGCCTCATATACAAATGTCAACATAGAACAAATGTGAGTTTTTGATGACTGAAAAAAAAGAATAAATATTAATAGAATCGCGCTTACAAATGTATGATTGGGAAATCCATTAATTTGAACTGCTTCCTTGCAAGGCACTTCAAAATATATATACATATTTCAGTTTATCAAATTTTTACTCCAATTTGTTATGTCTAAAAAAAACTAGTAAAATAATGCTCCAAAAGTGTTTCTTCCATCCAATTTCGACTAACTTTAACACTTTTGGTAAGGCCAATAAATACTTAATTTCAAAAATTACGTGATTTGGGTATCGAGTAGTGTGAAAATAAGGCTGCCTTACCTTTAAAATTAATATAAACAAAATACAAGCGCTGCCGTACGTTTAGATTGGCGCCTTTTTTAAACGCCTTGGCAACTTTGAGGCACATTTTTGAATAAAGTGGCAGCTTCGTGTTGTCTTTTTTTTTTGCAACATTTCGTTTCGCGGTGCACGGCAGAGCATATTCGTCTTCGTAGTCTTATTGAATTTACTGCGTAATCCATAACACAAAATAGATATCTATTATCAGTTAATTAACAAAACAAAGCCACAAATCATTGAAAGCAAAAAAAAACAACAAATATTTACATTGTACGTATATGTCGTGTGTTCATGTATGCGCTTTCTTTTGCGTATTTCCATAGGTGTGTGTGTGCATGTGTTTGTGTGTGTGTGTGTGAAGCGTACGCTCGCAGAAATTTAATTTTGCCAATTTGGCAATAAAGCGTAAAAATTCAAGTGAAATTTGAGTCATGCACATGTCAAAAATAAATCAGCTAAAAACCTAAAAACATGCTAAGAGGAGCTAAATAGAAAGTTCCAGCATTATCCTGCAAAATGCTACCACACCCCGCGTGTTCCAAGGTCTTTTTGTGCGTGTGCGTGTATGGGATTTTCGATATTTCAAGGTTTCTTCCTTAAAAGCGCAACCTTCATAGCAATAGCCAAAATCAATGCCCCCACGCTTAAAGCGCTGCCCCAGCTGGCAGCTTGAAAAAATTAAAACCCAAAAAAGAGAAAAAGCAAATAGAAAGTGCGCTGCTTGCAAATGACTTCATCACTGAACGCATGGCGTTGCCACCGTCTCCGTCTGCTTACCCCCGTTCCATTTATTTCAATCGTTCCAACAAGTCCAGTTTTGGGTCAGCAGCTGAGCTGCTGTTCCGGCAAGCAGCTGGTTTTAGTTGGATAGCAACAGCAGCAAATGCTGGGTTTACACTTCGTCACGGAACTACACAATTGAACTCCACACCGTCAAGAAAGCAGTGAAAATAGCCAAGACACAGAGGTTAAATGCTGGCACGGAATTTGACAAGAATTGTTTTTCCATAGCCAATAACTCAAATGAGCAGTGACAGAACATTCGTTTTTTTTTACAAATTGGGTCGCAGGGAAGGTCAAGGGTGAAGTTTTAAAATTGTGCAATGCACGCAATAGGCAGAAGGAGTGGCTGCAGTATTATCTTGGGTTGTGATTTAACTATGTCCGTCTGTTCGTATCTAGTTTGTCTGTTTTGTTGCCCAATATCTTCCCCAGCAGTAGAGTTTCGTTGTAAGCGCCACCATTATGGAAGCTCCCCTGGGTACAGATCTTGTAAATCAGAAAACGATGCTGCAATTTAGGCACAAATGTATACATCTTAGATCCTTTTCTCGAGGCTAGAGGCTTTCAATTTGGTATTTAATAACGTATAAATGAAACTTTTCCGAAATCAACCCGAATCCAATAGACCACTGCATTAATTGTAAGCAAACAATATTATGGGAAAACTTTGTACGTACAGTAAGTGTTTCCCATATTGCGACTCTGACCCAGTGTAAACCTAGCATTAGATTGTTTATTTGTTTATTTAGATTATACACACGCACAAAAACACATAGCACCCAATATTTAAACAATGCCAGTTTATACAAAAAATACAAAAATTTCAATTTTCTATATTTATAGACGTGAAGAGTGCGACAACACGTTCAGCCATTTAAAAGTAACAAAATGCGCCGCCCATAGACGTGCCGTTCTATAGAGCTCGTCTAGAAAACTAACCAAACGCGTGTGTCACGGGCGCCTAGTAGTGAACCCAACAAAAACGACACAGCGAGTAAACTCTACTTGAAACACAGTACAAACGAGTCTAGAGAATGGTCAAACAGCAAGTCGTCCTAGACAACAAAGCGTCCTTAGTTATAAGTCAGCAGGAGCAGCCAAAGCAGCAACCACAACAACAACCGGAGCAGCAACCTGAAGCTCAGTCCTCAACTCGCATTGACATTGATCTAACGCCCACAAACAGTCCTAACTACGCCCAGCAGGCTCATGCCATTTACGCGCCTTCAAAGCCAAATACATTAGTCACGAGTTTTGAGCATCAAACGCCACAAGGCTTTACGCTACAAAATGCGCATCTTGACTCCATGCCCTACAATCTTAATACGCAGCCGCCCCAAAATACAGGCGCAAATGCGCCATTGGCCATTTTGCCCACGGAGATTCCTGCCGAGGATGAGGAACGACTTGAGCGCATATTCAAGCAATTGGATCGCGATGGAGATGGCAAAATCGACATACACGATTTGTCGGCGGCCCTTCACGAGTTTGGTCTGTCAAGCGTCTACGCGGAGGTGAGTCGTCCGAACCTTGGCATTGTGCTTGCTATGTTGTTTTCACTGAATGGCGTCAGCTGAGGCTGCTAAAACATTCACATAAATTAGCTGTAAGATAAAAATTTAAATATTTCAAATAGTTTGCTTTCGGGTGAGATTCCTTTTATCTATGTTCATGAACAAATGTAATATTTTTTATATTTTGCACCTTTTGTTGTCTGTTGTGAGCTTTCAAGAAATTTGTTTACAATGACAAGACAACAAATGTTCGATCTTTTCAAAAATTAGGTTGATCTTTTTGCATATATGTACATACAACGTCAAACAAATGCGATGGTTTCTATGCAAACTGAAAATTTTTCTCGCATGCGAGACAGAAATTTATGCAAATATAAGAAAAATATTGCATGCTATATTCTTAAGTATTCTCTTCTTACAAGCGATTTGTATATTTATTGAAATTTTTGCTACGCGTTTAAATGCAATTAAATGTGTTACATATTATTATTATTATATGGTTTCCACGTGGAATAATTTTTCTCTATTTTCCATCATGCAGCCGTTGCATGTATAATATATTACAATGAGTAGGTATTATAAAGATTTTGTATGCAAAGCGACTGTCGTAAACTTGAACCCTTTCCGCATTGTCATGTGAATGCAAGAAATTTGGCAAGCAATCGAAAGCACTTTGATAATCTATATCTTTAGTAATATGTATTTCTTTTTTTTGTTTTATAGAAATTCCTGCAGCAGTCGGACAAGGATCAAAGCGGCAATGTGGGATTTGCCGAGTTTTTGCATTACGTTAGAGAGCACGAAAAGAATTTATGTTTGCAGTTCTCTGAAATAGACAAAAATCAAGATGGTAAGTAGCAGATTAATAATATAATATCTGTATCCATAGGTAACAGACTGAAATCGATTACACATTACATGCCATCCGGGACAGTTATATACATTAAATGCTTCAAAAGATATAGGAATAAAAACGTAATAATGTCTTTGTAAATTTAAGTTGGGTGCTTTGACTTTGTTCGCTGTTTGTACTTAAACTCTAAACTAGGGCGTTTTAGGCTTTAGATTCGGATTCAGCAAACCCCAAAAACATTGTTTTAAAACATAAATTGAAAAAAGTTGTATGGGTTTTTTGGAGGCTATTTTAAAAACCCTGGGTGCTGGTGTTTTTTTAACCTAGTTCAGAGGCTCAAAATCCATATGGGTAGCCCCATCAGATGTAAAGTTTATGGCACTTTTTTTTAGGTGAATGTAATACAACATAAGGAATCTTGAAATCATAATGGTTTTTGGTTTTAATAAATTTTGTTACTAAATTTTTAGGCAAAGTTGACTTGGATGAGCTAATATCCGCCTTTAAGGACCTGGGCTTGGACATTGACATTGATGAGGCTCGAAAATTGCTCACCAGGTAACTATCATTTATTTCAATTTCATAACAAGTTAACTTACTTGTTTTTTTTTTATTTTTTTGCAGAATGGACAAAGATGGCAGCTTAAACATTAGCTTTAATGAGTGGCGAGATTTTATGCTATTGGCTCCCTCATCGGATATACATGACTTAATTAAATTTTGGCGGCACTCTACTGTAAGTAATAATACTGACAATATTAAAATAATTATTATTAAGTGCTCAGTGCTGTACATTTGTTTGTGTGCAAAAGTTTGCTCAAGCGTTAATGTCATTATTAATTAAAGTATGTAGTTATTTTTGTCATTTCTTTCTTTCTTTCTTGAGCAAACTTTTGTCAATGCGCTCTAGTTGCTTTTTTCTTTTTTTGTACTTTGAATGTTTTGACTAGTATATAGACAAATTTGCTTTATATAAACAAACATATATATGTATTTTGGTAACTAATTGTTAAATTTTTTAACTTTTCCTTGTTTTGTTTCGTCCATAACTGAACATTTGAATTACATACAATGTGCTAAAATGTTTATGTAGTACCTACATACACACCACTCCTGACTAACTGAGGAAGACTTGAAGGTATTACAAAAAAAAAAAAGTTTAACTACGTACTATTACAAATTATGCTAAATATTGTTGTATGTAGTTGATTGAGCAGGGCACTTACCCATTACCTGCATACACTATACAAATATTTGTACTTTTTTTATACATACACATACCAAACTATCTTTCATATTGACCATTACTTGAACACTTAGTCCATGCAATTTTTTAAGGTCTGAACATAGTAGAATACATTTAATAAGGTGCCGCTATATAGTCATGCAATTAACGTTACTTAATCAATTTTTCACATTTAATTTGTCTTAATCATTTACGACAAATTTATGATTAATAAAATAAAATTATAGACCGGTGGGGTTATGTACATATGAGTTGAAGTTGATTGAGATTGGTGTGACCCAGTCTGAGTTGGATGAATTATATTTGAACGTCTCAAAGTTTCAATTATATCATATAGGTGTCAAACAAATTAACGTCCTCTATTTGTATTGAATCATTGACGTGACGCTCTCTTATTTATAACGCATTGCGAGACTTCTTATAACTAGAACATAGGCAAAAAATATTTACTACTACAATGCGTTTTAAGAGCAAACGATAATAAGCTTTTAAAAGAGTTTTACTCTTACACTTTCTCTCTCTCTTAGGTGAGGCAGCATGATGCAATGTATTCAGTTTATTTCATCACTGAATTTTTAAAACTTTCGCTCGATTGTAGATATTGTTGTTGATAATCATAATAATAAGAGTCTCTCTTGGTCATTTGTCAACTTGACTTTTGAATCAAAAGCCTTGATGTTTTCTGCTTTCTGATCTACTTACTCTCTTTCTCTATCATTCACACGCATGCTGATCATTTTGTATTTTTCTCTTTGTAACAAACTTGTGACATTGACAACTTGTTGTTGTTGTAGTTGTTGTTGTTGTTACTTTGTTGTCTGAATAATCATTTTGTTTACTTATTTATTTTAATAACAATTGAATTCAATTTATTATCATTGTTCCGGTTTTTTTTTTGTTTTCAATTGTAATGCAATTGGAAGCAACGCAAAGCCTTAAAATGTCAATGATATCCTTAAAAGACAGACAGACAAGAAAAATCATAATGTGGCAAAAAAAAAATTTTGTTTAACAAGTGGTCGATTTGAATTATCTAGAGGAAGAAACCCTAAATTTTAAAAAGAAGAAGAAACCCTGCCAACTTTTGGTTTGCATTCGATTATCAAAACAGCATATGCTTTTTATTATTGTATTCTCCGTATACGCTCATCTGTGAGCTTTCACACATATGTAACATATGTTGCTGCACTTTTCGGATTACATGACAGCAATATGATATAGTAGTGCGATTCAGAATAAATTCGACATATACATACATGCATCTTTCTAAACTATTTTTAAATATCTGATTTGATTGAGATAGAATAATAATTGACGGAGATATGTCCAAAACCGATTTCGGATTATATAGTAGCCGTATAATATAGTCATCCGATCCGGACCAAACTTACCTAAAATTTTTCTTCATGTCAAATTTGATGGAGTTAGGTTGATTATTTGGCCAAATCGACCACTGTGCCAAGGTTTGGGACGAGTTTTACTTTCCCCAGGGAAAGTTTTGGATGTTGCGTAACTAGGAGTCGAAAATGCATGTAACATAGAGCAGGAGACATCAGACTACCCAAAGTTATCTAAAGTTTGATCAGCGATACTAAAGAAGTTGATAAAGAATTGTCTGTTTATATGAACGCCTAAATGTCAGAGTATTAAGAGCTTTTAGCATATGGGGGATATATAATGAAGCTCCCACATGGTTTTTTTCAGAGCATACCAAAAAAGACAAAAGTTTATTTATGAAGATATCGTAACCAAATTTGGCGTTGGGAAGTTTTTTGCAGTTTCCAAACACTATAGCAAATCTGTTTAGTATATCGCCCGCAGTACCAATCGATCAAAAAAACTTTTTCAGGCCATGCGAAATAGTTTTTGAAGATCTTCTAACTTAATTTTGTAATTAAAAGTTTTCGGATGACCTTAACAATTCCTGGAACTAGCTCATTTAGGATTTAAAAAAAGTATTGTGAATTTATGTTTATTTAAACAACATTTTTGGTATTCAAAATTATCATACACTCTACTCTATCAAAGATATTATTATAGAAACAGAATGGCATTGAATATTTCAAAATACTGATATCGATATACCCAAATAAAAATTTCTAATTTGTTTATTTATTTATTTATATAAAGCTAGTTTACACTTAAAAGATATAAACTAACAATAATGAACGAAAGCCATGGCTACCAGGGCCTTTAGCTAACTAATTCTAAAAGTGTAGAGTGTAAAATTGTGTAGTAGTTAAATATTTTTACTAAAATTAATTGTGTAATTGTGTAATATTTTAATATATGTTATTTAATTCTAAATTAGGTGGTAAATTTTACATTTTTTAATAAAGTCTAATATTAGTTTAGAGTTGCTTTGGTTTGGGTACGAGATAATAAAGAGGGGGTCCTGGTTTAGGAAAATGGAAGAACGGTGATGGGATAAGGCTGGGCAGGATGTTATTATATGCGTAATGTTTATGGGGGAGTTGTTGCATAGAGGACAGGTGTTGCTAAATGTTGAGTCTATGTAGTGAGCATTTGTTAATTTTGTATGACCAAGCCGGATTCTATCAAAGATATTATTATAGAAACAGAATGGCATTGAATATTTCAAAATACTGATATCGATATACCCAAATAAAAATTTCTAATTTGATGAAAGACGAATTGTTGAAAAATGACGGCGATGTGGCAAACCCGATTCCGGACTATATGTCTGATTGAGTTTAAGCAAACTTGGCGCAAACATATTCTATATTAAATATAAAATAAAATATTTCCAAATGTCAAATTATTTGCATATAGATTAATTAGCTTAGAAGATATTAATTTTAAATAGAATAATTCCATACGAAAAGGGGAAACAAATTGGAGCTTGATGTATAAAGTTTATAACAGCAACTTTTTTTCCAAACAGACTGTCGCGTTTTCAACTGTTAAATACTTTTATCTATTAATACATAAAAACTGTTTAATCTATTTAACTGCCAAAACAATTGTATGGTAGTCTTATACTATATTAGTCTTTGTTCTAAAAAACATCAAAAAATATAACATGAGCCTGGGAAGCTTAACTACAAAGACATAGCTCTCGAAATCTCTGGGTTTTTTTTGTTTATGTACGGAGCCGAACCGCCCAAACTCTACCAAAAAATGTTCTAGAATATAATATCGTAAACATGAACGTTTCCCAGCATCAATGCTGAAATTTCTGGACTTTCTTATCGAGCTAATGATTTGTTTTTTTTTAATTATTGACGGTTCTCCTCCGTTTTGCGCACATCTCTAATATGAAACAGCTTTTGCCAACTTAGCAGCTAGTAACGTCAGCCGTGCAACGATCGCACGAGCCCCCAACGAAAAGCTTTTTCTGTCTCTCTACGAGAGTCGTTTTTATGAACTTTTGCCTAGCGACAAGGTATTTTTGCAATTCAATATCAGTTTATTGTACTCTGGTATTTTGGCACTGTTCATCTTGACAGGCCGAAGACTTTGTCTTGTTCTTAAGGTCAGCTGGTTCCCAATTGGTATTTATTTAAAGATTCTGGCTTGGCAACAGCTTAAAATGTAATTTTAAATATAGTACCTAGCCATAAGCTGTAGCGGTTTCTCAGTTAGCCGGTTTTGGAGTTCGCTGACGTTGCTCTTAACTGACGCACATGGCTGGCTGGGCCATTCACTTGGCTATTTTTAGAACGCAAGCGTTTTTAGTTCGAGGAACTGCCCTGCCCTGCATTAACTTGATGAAACCTGAACCATATAATTGCCCTTGGGCAAGCATTGAACTTGGCATACAATTAGCAAAAGTAAAAGTTAAGTGCAAGCCAGCCCCCATATAAATACAAAGGAAAGACTAAGCCATTAGAGTCGTTAGTGATTAAGATATAACCAGCTTTTGGCAAACCAACTTAAGCTCTTGCTGCCATTAATTTGACATTTTTGGCCAGCTTTAGAGCATATGATTGATTGACCAGGCAATTGGCCAACATTATGTTTTTCACGTAGAAATTTGTTTAACGATAAGAAAAATTGTTACCTGCTGTATGTTTAGTTTTCCGATAAATATCAACACAAAATTTTGTTGTTTATTTCGTATAGAGTCTAGGCAGGCTATTAATTTTTGTTTTCAAATTGCTAACAATTTGTGACACGCTCGCGGAAAAAAACAAAAGGTTCATAATAATTGATAACCCATGCGAACTTTAATATATGATTTTTTTTTGAAAAATAATTGGCTTGTTTTTTTATTTATTTATACTTTTGTATAATGAAAGTAATATGCGAAACTGGTAAAAGACTTTATTAAGTACTTTTTGATAAGCTTGTCGCACGCTTAAATTTTTTTTTGTATATTTAGCTGTCATAAAAACTCTGCAATGTCTATAGATCTCTTTAGGAATCTAAGCTGATAAGATTTGAAATATGAATGAATTTAGCCATTTTTGGGTTTCTTTGCAATTTGTGTGTTAGGGCTACTTTTGTAGATTGTTGTATTTAATAAAAATCTAGCTAGCATATTTTTGTTTTTGGTATATTATTGGTATACACGACATACCTTGTCCTGCCTGTTATCAGCCATCTTGACTATGGTCTTTCGCTATCCAAAATTTCAACAAACAAATTATTTTTATATATTTTGCTACAAGTCGTATCAATAAAAATGTATCGAAATTTGTCAATTTATTATTATTATTATTGTAACTTAGAAATAAATGCTAGGAAACAAATGTTATTATAGCCAGAGCAACTTAGGCCTTCAGGCTTTTTGTCAACTTCTTTATGAGATGTCTTTAAAAAAAAAAGCCATACCAGAAAAAAAATACATGAGAAAATGAATTTTCGAAAATAAAAAATTAAAGGTTTTTTTTTTGTATTTCTCAACGTAGTTTTCTTTTGGCTCAATGCACTATACCCAGCGTTTCTCAATGGCTTGGATGATCATATATGTATGAACCGTGAAGCTCCTTCAAATAAGCACTAACTTCATTGTCGCTAAGTCTTTAAGCTTAGAAAAAGAAAATAATGAGATTTGGCTAAATCTGGCCATAGACCGCGTGAGGAAGCAATTCGGTTTTTAGAACTGTGGTATAGTCATGAATCATGTTGAAACAACAAATGATGCAGTTTTTTCTCCATATCATCACCCGAACGCTGTAATAAGTTCACATAATACAAATCATTGATAGTTTTTCCATTTTGAAGATAATCATTAATAATAAAAATTACTTTTGACTGTTTCTTTATGATGAAACAATGATTCTTCCATTGATTTAAATCAACGCAAAAACTCAGTCTTAATTTTATTGAAGCATCGCCAAACACATGACGGAAAACTCCAATCATTTGCTGTTTTTTTTTTCCATTTTCAGTAAAAAGCGGCACCCAGCTTTTTCATGCCAAGCTAGCTCACGAACTTTTAGTCGAAGGTTCTCCGATACCATTTTGTGGATTTTTTCCACCATTTCTAAAGTGGTCAACTATTTTGGTCGACTATTTTCATTTTGGCAGCTCAATCGATCTCGTTTTACTGTTTTAAAAGAAGAGCGGAAGAAGAGTAGAGTAGAGTAGAATCCAGCTCATCCTTAATATTAGTTAGACTAAGACCTCTCAAATGAAAGTACTGCATCACATAACGATGACCAATTTTTTCCATATTGGCAAATTCACTTAGAGCGTTGTCTAGTAATAGCGTCCGACACAAACTACATACCCAATGTAATAAAACCAACTTTGAACTTCGGCTTTCAAAATACGGTTCTCAACCTTTGTTTATTTTTTTGGAGCATTTATCAACACCAATATGTTAGGTCAGGCAATTCGTATATAGAATTATTTAATGGGTAGAAACGAAAAATATAGTTTCTATTTTCACAAGTAGAAGGTCATGTTTAAAACTCATTATGACCATAAGATAAACTGATTTGATGGGCCTATTAACCAATTGTGAGTTGTCTCAGTCATTCGCTTTATTGTACAGGTAATTTATTTTTAAAAAGTACACCAACCTGGAATAGCTGCGGTTCAATGATTCAATGACAAAGTTGTTAGTAAGGTGTCACTTTCTTTAAAAGGTTTAAGGTTTAGCTAAAGAAAATGTATTATTTTCATTCATATATAAATTTACACACTTACATATGTTATGCAAGTCAATAATGCAACAGTTCTCATACCATAATTCAACTGATTCCATACAATTTCACTTAGCTTACATGTCAGCTCACAATTTCAATTGCATCGTTTGTGATATAATCTCATATTGTCATTTAAGTCTGTTTTATTTCACAGTGCAAAGTTCCAGAATCTACAACATTACCACTTGATTATCTTTGAATTGGCTAAATTGCATTTTTTATGGGTTTTTGTTAAACAGGCTGGCTGGTCAACACGTTGCTATTAAAGCAATTTTATTATGTATCATAAATTAATTTCAAACTGTTCGGGCTCTTTTAGTTATATGGATGATACATTTTTGCAATCCTTAACTTTTATATTTATTGGCCATGACTGTTTGACCCCATCAAAATGGGTGTGTCTGTACTTATCAATATTTCTATGAATCCCCTCCAGAGCAGTTTATTTTTAATGTATAAAATTTCCAACTAGCAACATGGAACTTTGTTTTTTTTTTTTTGGTACACGGGGTTGATAAGCATCAGTGACTTGTTTTTTTTTTACGCTGAAATTGCGGCTAATTTTGCAAAATGTTATTTTATATAAAGGTTGTTTTCTATTTACTTGAAATTTATTGTGTAATTGTTTATTTTAGTCGACAACAATATGTTTAAATTTCTCAGTATTACAGTTGATTTGTTGGAGAAGAAAGGTGATTAAAAACATATAAACATATAGAATGCTGATATTCTCGAGAGCCACTTGTTTGATCGATAGCTGAAAAACAACTTATCGTAGAAAAGCGAAAGAAAATTTAGATAATTTCGAATATTTTAAAACAGTATGTGGGTATTTATGATGTTTTTGAGAGTTCGTTTATCCAAAGTTCTGCAGCATTTTGGTTGTACAAATCATTGATTGAGGTGCTTTTCCTTAAGATAAGAAAAAGGTAAGACAAATAAGAATTCGGCTGGGTACGGGCAAATACTGAAAAATACCTAAGAAATTGCATTCAACTATAATGTCACGGACTCTATTCGGGGAACCTACATACGGGTATTTAAACAACTTCGTAAGAAAATCCCACAACAAATGACACATTCACTTGATATTCACCATAACTTGTATATTATTGTTATCTGTAAAAATTCCACAGCTAACATACCTTTACAGTAAAAGCGTCACCACAAAGTGCACGATTAAATCAAAATCCCGAGTTCTATCGCTTGCTTATTGTAAATAATATAAAAAATATTGCGTCGCACTACCCAGGGGGAAAAAAATCATGCGGACAGCCAGTTAGACATACCGCCATAGTCATACGCCTGTCATGTGCCTATTAAGTTTACCAGATTCGGGTCTGGGGCTATTCCTCTTAAGTGTGCCTGATGCCCTTGAATTTTGTGCAAAATTTAGCGAGAACCGGTTAGGCATTGATTAAGTTTAGAGACAATCGTGTAAACAAATCAACAATCAAAAGTGCGGATTGTCTGGACTATTGGTTTATCATAAATATCATAAATATTTATTATATTTTTTGTTTATTCAAGTTTTTGGGTCTCGGTATAAGTGTAGTCTAGACAGAGCAGTGGACGACGCGGCGTATGTGTAATGCCTATATGTCTCAGACTTGCTTAAAACAAAGTCGTCTTGCTAATTAACATTTGAAAATATAAGGCATAACGTCTGAGGCAAAGATTACTCTAAGCACTAGGCTACAAAATTTAAAAACAAGAGTGAAACACATATGTTAGTAAAATTAGAAATAAGAATTTGTTCTATGAAAAGTGATTTTTTTATTTTTTAACAATGTTTTGTAATTAGCTTAAATATAGTGGTCTTATAATATTTTAATATATTTAAAATAATATATTTTAGTACAATTAGTTATTGGATAAAACCGAATCAGTTTGTTAGAAAGGGGGGGGGCCGAAAGGGGTCACATATGTCTGAAATATATTGTAGGCAAGTGTCATTAGTGGAATGGTGTACACAGTGTGGGGGATGCAAGAGGCGCGTCTCTCTACTGAAGCGTAGTGGCTACACGCGCTTGCCAAGAGCAAAGAGAGGTCGCCAAAGAGCAAGAGCAGCGGCGTCAAACAACTGATTGATAAAAGCACAGTTGGTCGCTTTTGTACTTTGCCTTCAGCAATGGCGACTGCAGCAACAACAACAACAGCAGAGATAAAAGCTTTGGTCGGCGCCGTCGCGAAGCTTCCCCAAGCTTCGGCTCTTGACGATCGCTGTTGTTGGCTCTTGTACGCTCAGTCTTGTTGCAGCTGGCTCACGCGTTGGTTTTGCCTTATGTGCGCGCGTTAAATATACTTGTTCTCTACTTTGAAACGTCTGCCTTAATGCGGAGCGTTATTATATAATTTAAACTAAAGCGGAAATTACTTTGTACACTTTCGTTTGTAACGGCTATATGCAATATTTTTACCAAGTTAAGCGTACCGTTGACGAATTAAGCAAAGTCTTGCAACGCTAACAACTTTACAAGTGCCTCTCATAAGTCTTAAATAAAGACTATAAAATAAAATAGAGAGAGATATTAACCAAAGACTGAGTGAAAGTTTTTGCAATTGTTTAAATTTTACAAACAATATTTGCAATAAATTTTTTGTGCAATCTCGCGATTTGTGGCGTAAAGAAATACCAAAACAAAAATTTTTGGGTTAACAAAGTTACAAAATACCAAACAAAATGTTACGGAATGGCACATATCACTATAATTTGCCAGTTGACTATCGAAATATACAACATATGGCAGTCGCTGGTGATATGATGGAGGATTTCGTTGTCATATTTCGTGATATGACGGGACGGGTAGGTTACACTCAATTTTATGTATAATCTGCAAGCAATAGACTAGTTTGCATGTATATTTTAATAAAAAGTTGGCGGGTAATGCCCTTAATAGCTGGGCGGGTTTCTACGCGTGCTATGCTTTGTTATAATCGTATTTCTGTACAAATATCATAAATTATTGCGCTTAATTTATTGACATTTGGGATGGCATTGGCCTTGGCCAATATTGCAGTTGTATTTGACATGCCATGGTTATTTGGTCTAATTATAGTAACTATTTATTTTTATTTGACATATCTTGTTAGAGGGTTTTTTTTTAACTATGTATCTAAAAATATTTAAGCTTAAGCAGACATATTTATCGCAACTTTTTTTTTTTTTTTTTTTGCAAAGGAAGTTGACTCATAAATAGCACAACGCTTGAACTCCGCGCTTTGTTTATCTTATCGTCAGCGTTTTTTCCAAAGAAAGGCAATACTTTATTTAGCTTTTTGAAACACTTTATAAAGCGCTGAAGTACATTTTATTGGCACGCAGCTAAAAATATACATTGTTCCTGCTTTTAAGCAAATGCCAACGCTGCACGTTTCGTTGAACTATCTAACTTTGCAGCTGTTGCAATTTAAGTGTTTCACTTTTTGGTATGCCATACATTACGTATCTGTCGGATACATTCATGCCTTTACTTTGACTTCATTTTGAGCTACGTTACTCACGCATTCCGACTCATACACATACATTCTTGAACACTTGTTAGCCTGCCTAGCAACAGCGTGCGCCAAAAATGTGATCCAAGCATGTGCTCATATCAAACTTGTTTCCCCCGAAAAAAAAACCACAAACGTTTCGTAGCGTCGACTTCGTCGATCGCAAATCGTGTCGACGACATACTTTAACTCATACAGACACACTGCAACTTCAATGAGCTTTGTGGCATAATTTGTATTGGCGTCGCGGAGGGAATCTCAGCGGCACTTTGTTACTCTTTGTCTCTCGCGCTAGTGTAGGTACCCAGTGCTATTGCTTTTGTACAACAGTCTGGTAAATCTGTAAATTGTAGGTCAAATTATTTATAAGGTATTAGGAGCTACGTACGATGCATGAAATACACTTTTAAGTGGACTACATTTTTCAAAACTAGTTAGATTTTTGTAGCTAGAAAAGCTTGTAAAGAGTATCTAATTTAAGTTTATTATTGTGCATGCTACAAACTCCAAATTTGCTAAATTTGCTTTGTTATATTACTAAGTTTTTAGTTACGCTGGAAGTATTGGTATATGAATATCAAAAAAGAACGGAAACTTGATTTTGAAAACCCCAATTTTATTTTTTTAACTCGAAATGTTTTGTATACTGCTTAATGACTTTTGCTTCCCCTCGTCGCAAAATTTCTTAAGCGACTAATTATGTTTAAAAACATACACAAAAATCCTTAATTTTTGAGCGCTACTTTAAGTAGTCAGTAAGAGATAGCTCCTTTCAAATTTTTGCTATAGATATATTCGTAGCTAAAGCGTAATAAAGTTTCGTTGCAAGGCAGTACAGTGGTTTTTCTAGTTTCTAGTAGTGGTTTGTTTGCCGTCTGTTGCCTAGCGTTGTTTTTTTTTTATCATTATATTTTTATTCAACGTCATTATGTTTGGTCTTGGCCAACATTGCGTATGCTTGACGTTATGGTCAGCTGAGTCATGTAGTAGTGCTCTTGGTAGGCGCGTCTCGTTGTAAACGTAAATGTAAAAACATGTGAGTGTATGCGAGTGTACCGTAGGTTAGTAAGGTTAACAAATATAGCAATAACAAAATAAAAGTTTCACACTAATGACGTCAAATACTAAAAGTGTAAAGGCATTTTTATTTGTTATAAACTTGTTGATCTTTTTTTGCTTTTACATTTTTGTATTATTGTTTATTTGAACTTGTTGACGTAGCGATTGCACTCGAAGGCGTCTCTTCTGCCTTCTGCGTCATGGGGCAGTTTTTGATGAACACGTCAAGGTTCAGGTGCTTTTTGAATCATATAACTTATGAATCATATTACCATTATGGCTGCACTTCCTCGAACACTCCAAAACCACTTTTGGGGGCAACATTACACTTAATTTTCAAAGTTATTTTGCTTTAATTAATATTGCCTTGAGCTCGTATTAGTTGTTGTTTCTTAATTGTTTGGTAAATACAAAGCTTAATTTTAATAATTTTTCAATGCATACAAATTGGCTTACTTTACCTTTGTTTAGGCTTCTAATTGGCGTGTCTTTGTTAATTTTTATGTGAACCTGTTTTGGCTGGTTTTAATTTTTCAACAATTTTCGCATATCTATATAAACCAAAAAAGTATTTAGGCTAAAAATAAAACATTGTTTTATACACATTATAAAAAACAAAGATGTCATGTGCTAGCCAAAATATATATATGTGTATAAAAAAATTAAAAAAAAAAAAAAAGAAATGCCTTAGACTTGACTTTTTTCGGCTTATTCAATTTGTAAATTTTCCAATATATTTAAATTTTCCACTGTAAAAGCATGTAAATATTTAAATCGTAGATTAGCTGACTTGGCAGAAATAAAAGAGGAAACAAATATTGTACATCGAGCGACATGTGATTAAAAAAATGTTGCTAATAATTCAAATAAATATGTAAGCAGCTTAATATGTGAAATTTAACAAATATATTTAATTTAATTTAGCAAGCAAAATTGCTTATACACATTTTTGGCAATTTGCATAGATAAAAGCTCGTAAAGATTTTTGGTAAATATTTTTTGCTACGTCACATGATGTCTGTCAAAAGATGTTTATCTACGGCACAAAAAAAAGTCATGCCGAATTTCATATAGTGTGAAAAATATTTTAAGTTGTCAAATTGTTTTGCACATATATACACATGTATGACGTGTAAGTTTATATATGAAACAACTTACAAGCACTTCAATTTTGTTGTTATCTGTTGCATTCAACATAACTACCTCAATGAAAATTGCCTTGAATAATAAGTTTATTGTCTTTTATTAAAAAGAAGCAATGAACTTTTGAGTCATTGAATTCAAATTTTTTGTTGGAGGTTTTTGGTTGGAATTCTTTTCACCTTGAGTTTGCTTTGCAAATAATGTTCAAAGTCTATGTAAACAATACTTTTGGCTGTTGTTTTCAAAGATTTGTGATCTAACATTTATGTATATATTAAGTATATATTATGTATAAAAAAATAAAAATGTATATACATATATGTGTACAAATTCTATAACAATTTTGTATCTTAAAACAGTCAGTCATTCATTCATTTGTCCAATATTTTCTTTTATATGCTTATATGCTCTTTTGACCAACAACAAAAAAAAAACAAGATTATCCATGATTTTAAACCAGGGTTTAAGGTCCACTCTATGGGATGGCGACGCATAGCTAAAAAACCCAGTCTTCCTAAATTTAAAGATTTTCATACAAAATATGTTAAGATTTCAATTTCGATTCTTCGATAAAGATTGAAATCAGGCACAGTTAATAACACATACATTACTGACAACAGATTTAGATCATAGTTATCAGTAGAAATATTTAAAAAATGCAATAATCTTTTGAAAACAAATAGAATTGGATTTCGCTTTTTAAACCTTCTTGATCGCCAATTGTTTGTCAAAATCACAAGACTATTTTCAATTATTGATGTTGCTTTAATTATTATCAGACTCAGACAGCTTTGTGGTGGTATGTCATGGGGTCTTTGAATGAAATCGCATTTTTTACAATCTAGTGCTGGCTTATCAGCTGCTGCTTTCTTATAAACAAAAAGCCGCTATAACAACTGCTTTTATACGAATAGTAAAACAAAAACTTCCATTGAAAATTCAAAAACGAAAAATACTAGAAACCATTTTCAGCAACAGGCCGGGCAAATGTTAATTAAAATATTTGCATATAACAAAAACTAACAACAATTTGCCAAATTACGCAACTTGTGACCAAGTCAACGTTGCAAGGGAGGGTGCACATTAAAAAAAAAAAGAGAAAAAGATTAAAAACACCATATGTTTAGTGCTTATATAGTACTAGCTGCCTATGTATTAGCATTACCTATATATGTATGATATAAGCATTTCCGTAAACTGTGCTGCAAGTTTTAGCGCATGCGAGAAATAAATTCACACTACGACTAGTATTTGCTTTTATAGTATTTGTTCTCTTTTCTTATTTATTTATTTTTGCAGATTTCTTTGTGTTTTCCGCATTTGTTTTGTGCTTTTAGTTTATTTTTGGTGGCATTTAGAAAGCTGCTAATTATCCTATGGCATCACATAGAAGACACATTAGCCAAAAAGCAAGTATATAGCTGTTGTTCGCTTTATTGTGCAAAAATTGGAAACAAATTAAAAGAAAAAATTGTATATTTTTAAAATTAAAGCACAATAAAAAACTGCAGCCTACTTTCAGGCAAATTATGAATTAAGGCAGCAACGGAACTCCATGCGCTATTTCCCCGTCCTTATAGTGGATATTGTTGCGTGTTTATGGTCGAATACCATGGGTTTAGTTTCTCTAATTTTTGATAAGTTTCATTGTATACTTTCACAACATTGACAAATCCAATTAATTTAAACATTTTTTGCTTTTGATAATTACAGTACCTTGACATTGGCGAGGATATGAATGTACCTGATGACTTTACACAAAAGGAAATGCAAACAGGTCTTTGGTGGCGTCACTTGGTGGCTGGTGGCATTGCTGGTGCAGTATCACGCACATGTACAGCTCCTCTCGACAGAATCAAAGTATACCTACAGGTAAGCATATAGTTAAAGCGCAAATTTTTTTGATTATCCAAACTAATTCAGTTTTCCTTCCAACTTAGGTGCAAACACACAAAATGAAAATCTCAGAGTGCACGCAAATTATGCTAAAGGAGGGTGGCTCAAGAAGCATGTGGCGCGGCAATGGCATCAATGTGTTAAAAATTGCGCCCGAAACTGCATTGAAATTCGCCGCCTATGAGCAAATGAAGCGTTTAATACGTGGCGATGATTGCTCGCGACAGATGAGTATTGCAGAACGTTTCTTTGCTGGCGCTGCAGCAGGCGGAATTTCCCAAACCATCATCTATCCCATGGAAGTATTAAAGACGCGACTGGCGTTACGCAAAACTGGTCAATATGCGGGCATAGCTGATGCGGCAGTCAAGATCTATAAGCACGAAGGCGCACGCAGCTTCTATAGAGGATATGTACCAAATATATTGGGTATATTGCCATATGCAGGCATCGATCTGGCTGTATATGAGACGCTTAAAAGACGCTATATAGCAAGTCACGATAACAATGAGCAGCCCAGTTTTTTGGTGCTTCTTGCCTGTGGCAGTACATCCAGCACGCTGGGACAGTTGTGTTCGTATCCCTTAGCTTTGGTGCGCACGCGGCTTCAAGCACAAGGTAAGAATTTGCTTTACTACAACTTCCACAATGGCTTATGTACTTATAATCTTTTCGTTACATTTGTTTTATAGCCGCCGAGACAATTGCAAACCAGAAGCGCAAAACACAAATCCCACTAAAAAGCAGCGATGCTCTCAGCAGCGAAGAAACCATGACGGGCTTGTTCCGCAAGATTGTCAAACAGGAGGGCCTAACGGGCCTATATCGTGGTATTACACCAAACTTCCTCAAAGTGCTGCCTGCCGTTTCTATTAGCTATGTCGTCTACGAGTATTCAAGTCGTGCTTTGGGCATCAAAATGTCGTGATTTGTTTGCCATGGTTGGTTCCATTATCATGTTCACCCAACCGTGGTGGCTACTCGGCCGCTGCTGCTTCTTTTGGTTGTCTGCGGTGCAGACAGCTATGACGCTATATATCGGTGCTGTGCTATGTTCTATTTAGTGTCTAAAGTAATTGGGATAGTGTTCAGTTAGGAACGACTGGCCTTGCCTCAAGGGATTGGGCCCGCCGCAAGCTTTACTGATGCTGCTCTGTGAAGCGAACTACTTATTGCTTTCCTTAAATGTAAAAAGCAGCCTCTTCCATGCTCTTGTATATTTTTTTTTTATAATTTATAGTTAAATTAGTTTGGTTACTTTCTTAAAATACAAAATAAGTGATACTATGGCTAATTTATTTATAATTATGAGAAAAAGGTCTAAAATTAAGCGTGTGAAATGCTCGGGAAAAAGCCAACTATTTTAACTTAACATTTGCAGTAGGTTTGAAACGTTGTAAATTTAACTTCTAATTAATTTATTTATGTACCTCTAGGTCTCACACGCAGCAGTGTTAGAAAGTGTAAATTAGAGCAGTGCTTGCAGTGTTATACCAAAAAGAGTAGAAAAACAAAAAAAAACTAGCTAAGGAACTTTTGAATATTTTAAAGAATAAAACAAAATCCTAGTTTAGTTAGGTTTTTGCTTGTAAGCTTATCTAATGATATTTCAAGTAATGAAGTTTAGGGCTTGGAAAGAAAACTTACACGAGGCTACGAGGTTTTCGTGTACGAATGACACTGACTGGCTGCAGCAAGCGTATTATAATTAACTATATTGAATTAAGCTAAAAGATGATTAATGGAATATTACTTATAAAGAAAATTAAACCAATATTTAGCAAAGTTTTAAGCTTATACATAAAAAAGACATGAACTTATTTGTTTAGCTTAAAGTTTAAAAAGGAAAAAACACTTAAAAAAATTTGAAATGTGATGATAATAGTTTATAATAAACAGAAATACATATACACACTGACACAATACAAACATGCATATAATTTTATACAAAGCGCTTCTAAGCAGTCGTAGTTTTTGTTCAAAAGCGAGGCTGAAACTTTTGTAGTATTTTATTTGTTAAATTTAGTGACATTTTTCATTAAAAAAACCCATGAAGCCAACGAGATTAATTGAGAGTAAAACTAAAAAACAATACATGTAATTTATTTAAAAACAACACAAATATTTAGTTAAATTTTATCATTATGTTTCACTATCATCTTGTTAATTAAGTACACATGTAAAATTTTGAAAATTATGACAAACAACAATGCACTTTTCATTTCTTATATTTAATTAGTAAAAGGAATTATTTTTTATATTTTTCATAGTTAAATTTATAATTTTTTATATGTGTATGCATTATCTTAAAACTACGCATTTTGTTCATATACTACATTAAATTTATAATTGTCTCACTCATCTTTAAAATAAAACATAAAATGCAAACCTCAATCAATAAAAATAAATGCAAATATTTGGATGAAAAAATACAGACGTGCTGAGTTGCTTTATTTAAAAAGGATTTTTGTTTCAAATTCAACTTATATTATGTTTCTAGTCAACTTGAAGACACCATTTGATATACATTACCTTTATTTAATCATATTTTTATGCGTTTATGGTTTTTAGTTCGTTCCCAATTCTAGTAAAAAAAAATTAGCTCAACTCTTGAACTGATAACCATGCTGAATTGACCAATATAGTTTATATGGTAAACATTCTCAAGAAAACTAAATACATTTTTGATTTTCAATTTTTAAGTATACTTGAGCAAATACGCCAGTAACTTTGCTCAAAATCTTTTTGTCAAATAATTTTTTTTTATTTTCTACTAGTTTTTAAACTTAGAGGTATACACATACTAAAAGCAAAATGGAAAAACATCTATAGTTAGCATGTAATAAACATATTTCATAAATGCTTCTACCTTAAATATTCGAAATGAATAAAAGGAATTCAAGTTTAACTGTTTAACAATAAAATTATATACATACCTATATATTGTTATATTTTTGTACTTTTAGCTAATTTTTTATTATATAACTATATATATATGTACATTTATAATTAATGTGATTAATGGTATATATTTTTAAGTCTTTAACTAAAAACTATTTATGCCCGATTAAAGTTACAAATAAAGTCTAATAAACTAAATACAGTTATTTTTTGCCGCGTTTGGCAGCGCCATCTAGTGTTTAAAATAGCTGAAAATATTGAAATTTAAAAAAAAAGACTCGGGGAAAATGAAACTATGCAGCGCTGCCATCCTCAACAATGTACAATAAAGTGCGGCACGATATTTATAAAGAAGCGATGTGAAAAATCGATGCTATTTTTGGAGAGCATGCCACCAGCTGTTTCCAATTCTTAGCAGGCATTAAGATCGAGTGAAACTTTGACTGTTTGAACTTCTATTACATTTTACATAATTCACGTGTTCAAAACTTTAATAACATGGATGTTGATAATAGCTACCATCAAATCTGCTCAACGCGCACCGTACAATCTGATAAGAAGGGTTTCTTTAACGAGTTCTACCTAAACGTCAAGGAGACCTGCGGCGAAAAATGGCTGCAGAATTATTTTGGCAAGCTGAAATCGAATGCTGCGCGTGTTTTGTCTATTTTCAGTGATCGTGAGGTATGCGACCCGGTGCTAGGAGTGCTGGAGCATGTTCAACCAGTTTATAAGCAAAAGGAGCCGCTGTTCTCCGCACAGCGACGTGCACAGGCCGAGAAGTTCCATTTGCTAAGCTGTGACGCAGTATCGGAAACAGAGCGCTCTGACCTATTGCAGCAGGCTCTTATGCATGCCAATTTAGCGGTAATGCGTGCTCCGGCCAGAGATGTGGATAGAGATATTGATGATGGCATAACCCTGGCGTTGGCCTATCGTACACGTGCGGCAATACTTATTAAATTGGGCGAGGGAGAAGCGGCTCTCAGTGATCTAAAACTGGCCACCAATTTTGGCCTTGAATCAAAACAGAGCGTTGATTATTACTGCAAAATGGCTAAGGCATATGTTTGTGAGTAGCCATGTCCAAAGTGAATCTTTTACTTAAATTACTTATACCTATTACTTGTAAAGCATTTTTAACCGTGCGTAAGTTAAAATGTTAGGAGTTCTAGCCACAAAGCTATAATAGCATTCAAAATAACTATTTCTGTTCTCGTGCCAAAAGTAAGCCTTACATTCTTCTCAGATTTCTATAATTTTTGATGAAGTCTATTTAAGTACGAATATGAATATCTGTAGGAATATCAAAAGAAACTCTTGGAATTATTACTAGTATACTCATTCAAGCAATTTTTCGTAGAGTAGTGACTTGCAAGCTGAAACCTAAAACTTATTCAACACAACTTTATCATCATTTAAAGCTTAGTGACATGTAATTCACATAATTTATTTTTCCTCAAATAGTGATGGGTGAAAGCGCACGTGCTGAAATCTCATTAAAAATAGCTGAAAAACTGGCCGGCGCTGACACGGGACATATTGTGGCCTGCCGCAAGGAAATGACAACGTTGACACCAGCCAAACGGGAACCCGATGCCCGCGTGCCAGAATTAACGCATGGTGAAAATTCGGAGCTGCGTGGTGCTGCCAATGTGGTCAAGCTGGTAGAGACCAAAGACAAAGGTCGCTTCATAGTAGCAAATGATGCACTAAAGACAGGCGATGTAGTGCTCTGTGAAAGCCCCGTGGCAGCCTGCTTGTTGCCCAGCTTCTTTGGCAGTCACTGCCATCATTGCTTCAAACGGTAAGACCAGGAGCTAAAATAATAAGTAAAAATTAGTTGAAAACTAAATGTTTCCTTTTAGTCTACGCACACCTGTTGCCTGTTTGCATTGCTCAGGCATTGCCTTCTGCTCTGCCCAGTGCATGGGAGAGGCCTGTGACAGCTATCATCGCTTTGAGTGCGAGTTTATGGATCTCTTCATAGGCTCTGGCATGTCCATACTTTGTTTTATAGCATTGCGCATTTTTACACATGCGCCAAGTGTGGAAAACGGTCTGGAAACGGCCAATTTGCTTTTTGATAATTTAGTCTCGCATCAGGATGCGCGTCAGGCGGATGACCACTTGCAACGTTCACTAATGGCGGGCTTTTTGATGCGTATACTACAGAAGGCGCAGTATTTTGGACGTCGTAAGACCGAGGGCGTTAATCCAACTGCCGTGGAGTTGCAAGTAGCAACTGCTTTGTTGGGTCTACTTCAAGTGCTGCAATATAATGCACATGAGATCTATGAAACAATGATTACGGACAAGCATCGTTTTGAAGAATCAAAAGTGATTTATGTGGGCGCTGGTCTGTATGGAACAGGCTCTTATTTTAATCATGAGTGTTGGCCCAGCGTGGCGGGCTATTTCGTTGGCAAGAAGCTGGTGTTAACCGCAACTAAGCCCCATCGTCCAAATGAAATAGTTGCCGTAAATTATGGACCACAATTTAATAAGACGAATCTGAAGGAACGTCAGCGCACTCTAAGGGGGCGTTACAATTTCAGTTGCAATTGTATGGCGTGCCAGGAGAACTGGCCGCTGCTGCAAAAGCTGGACAAGCAAGTGAGATTCTGGTAAGTTACGAGCTAAGTGTTTTTTTTTGTTTTGACTAGTAACTCAGCGGACTATTATAGGTGCACATCTGCAAATTGTGTGTACTTGCTCAAATTCCCAAAAGACTTGGCCAAAGATGTGCGCTGTCCGCGTTGCAGAAAAAACGTCTCATTAAAGGAGAGTGTGGCTAAGCTAATCAAAATCGAAGAGCTTTATCGGGAGGCGGCACAGGCCATGCAGGATCAAAAGACCCCAGAAGCAATTGAACTTTTTAAGGAAGGCATTGATATGTTTTATCAAATCGCGGCTTTGCCCCACAAGGACACGTTGATTGCACAGCAATCACTGCTCAAATGTTTAGCCGATACTGGAACTACTTTTAAGAAGTAATACGCTCAAATAAATACATTTTTTACCAACCAAATAATGTAAATAATTTTTTTAATTAAATACCGCCTTTCAAAAAAAAAGAAAAACTGTGCGTTATGATTTATCGATAAAGGGTGTTGCATATTATCAAACAGCTTTACAGTGGAAGAAGTATAAATTTAAATAATTGCACTTAATAATATACAATTAATTATTATAAATAATGCTAAAACGTCACATTAATCGTACTGTTATTTATTTTTGCTTTGTTTTTCAAATATAAACCGTTTTTTATATTGTACTCATTGAGTACCACTGCGACTAGGAACGATAGCTAATTGCTTCGATTCCACATCGCAGACATCGATATTTCGGCGACTAACGATGTTGCAAGCGCTTCGCGCATCTCTAACCGGCTTTGGCACTCGAAACTTATTAAATGAATTTAGTTAGTTTTACATAAAAACTTCTTGCCTAAAAATGTTTAAAAAACTAAAACCTGGAGAAACTGAAGAAGATGTATTACGCATGGCGGCGGAGTTTAATGCGGAGTGCTCAAAAAATCCGAACTTCAAAGCTGCAGCAACAGTTGTGCGCATGGAAAAACGTGAGCAACATTATAAACATTGCAAATAACTTCAGTAACCAGTTAATTTATGCACTCCTAGCGCCTCAAAAATCTTTGTTTGCACAAAAACGTGAGAAGGCAAAGTTGCAAGCAAAGACAAATGTAAGAGAAAACCTGCCAGAGGATGATTTAAAACAGAACTCGTCAGTAAACGACGCACGGAACTCGGAAATGAAAAGATTGGACACATCCTTGCAAAAATTAGCTATTAATAGAAATGAGGAAACGAAAGCGGTAAGATACATTGAAAGTATATATGTAAATACAAATACACATGATAATTCGTTTAAAGTGGACAAAAGTACTAAGTGAAGACATACAAGAAAAAGTGATGCTTGATGAAATATACGAAAACAGAAATGGTTCAACTAATTCGAAAAAGGTAAGTTGGTGTGCAATCTATTAAAACGGCATTAAAATGTAATTTTTCCCTTCCTACTTCCCTCTTTCAATCTAAACTAGGTAGGCATAGGATCCACAAATACATATGTGACAGGCAGATAAACTTATTTTAGACCATCAGTTCATTATACGGTAGTGCGAATCTGTCTGTATGAAGACTTATTATACCATAAACCATCACTTCTATCTTTACGCAGTTAAAGTTGCATTTCTGATTCAATTTGATTATATGACCTTGAAGGCGGTTTATTTTTATACCCTGTATCTTATGGTACAAAGTTTGTGCAAGCCGGAAATGTACGTAACATATAGTACAGAAAGAGACTTCGGAGACCCCCAAAGTTGCCTAAAGTATGATTAGATTTAATAGAGAAGTCGATATACCCATGTCCGTCTGTCAGATTAGATCCCTCATTATTCCATTGGAGACAAGTTTCTTTTCATTTTCTTACATCGGGATTATATCAAATAGCTCCCATCAGTTGACGTAGAGAGAAAATCCGGGCCCGGGGAGAAAATGTACCTGCCCCATTATTACACTTTTAGCTTGAATCACAACAGTACGACACTAATTATTTTAATGTAATGGTACAAAGTAACTCAAAGTCGTCCGCGCCCGACTTTAACATACGCCATTTTTTTATAGTAGGGGAATCTACTTACCTTAAACTAGATGCGGTGTGTATTTGTTTTGTGGTTTCCCTCCACTATAGAAATTTGAACCCTTTTGCTTTACCGTTCGGACTATTCGTTGATTGCCAATCAGTTAGTGTTTTTCCATTAAAAAATTTTAAATAGGGAATTGTTCAACGAAACCGATATTAAGTCATAAAATTCAGAAACTTTAGGTTGGTATCAATATAAGTATTTTTCTTTGAAAAGTTATTGGAAACACTCAAAGATGACAATACACTTCGTGGAAAAGTAGACGAAAACTATGGCTCTTCAAGTTGTTCGCCCCTTGCGCCTATAATCCAAAGTCTTGAAAATTGTTCTGCTGAACAGGTATGTTAGTTAAAAATGATTTGGCGATTTACAAGTAACATAAATTTGCATTATCATTTTTTTTTAAAGGTTCCCAGCGTCAAGGCTAAAAGCATATTTGCACAGAGAATGGTGGCTGGGAAAAAGCAAACGTTAGATACAAAGCCAACGAGCTCTACAAATACTGCGAACTCCGAAGAGAATATTACGAGCTTTATTGTTGAAGATAAAAAACTTTCGAAGGAATTGCATGCGGAAAATCTTAATTTACTAAGTCAAATGACTAAAGAAAGTATACTAGAGGAACGCCAAAAATTAATGAGCTCGCTGGGTAAGCTAAATATTTTTTTTCTTTTTTGAGATCTGTTTGGGTTCTGTTTGAAGTAACTATGTAATCGAAGATATAAATTAAGGTTTATGTACACATCCTATGTTTAGAGAACTAATTATAAATTGTTTATTTCGCAGATCCTGCACTTATTGCAATGCTTAAACAGAAGCGTGAAACTCGTAACGCTATCATATCAAGAACTATGTCAAGCGCTGCTCCAACTGAACCTAAAAAAGAATTTGACAAGGACATACTCGAGTCTAATTCTGTGCAGGAGCTTCTTCAGCAGAGCAGCGAAGGCAATTGGTTAAATTTCAACCTTATTGAGGAGCATAAGTTGGCCTGGATGCGTGATATACCTGAAAAAGTAGCCCAGCTTAAGCCCGGACAACAATATGATGCGCGTTTTGATTGGAAAGGTGTGTTACTACCACACACGCTACAATTACAACCAGCTAAGATAGACGAGCGTGAACTCTATTTGCATGGTGAAGAACCAGATCGACCGGGCTATACGTTACAGGAACTCTTTCGTTTGGCACGGTAAGAAAGATATGTTTCAACTTTTTACTTACTAACGCACAAGTCTTATAGATCCACTGTGCTGCAGCAGCGCGTTGCCGCATTTGGCGCCATTTCAGGCATATTTAACATATATAATCAAGGCTTTTATGATAATGTTTTCGAGCTGCCTATATCCAAAATGTTATTTTTGTTGCGCTATGGCCTGGATGACAATACTCACGCGCAGCTTGAAGTGGTCAGCAAAGCATTGGCTTGTCTATGCTATAACGACACCGATGAAGTGATTTTGGATTTTGTCAACGAAAACGCATATTGTCACTGGCAGCCAACTTTGCAGGTTATTGCTAATGCCAGCGATGAAACCGATCCCACATCGATTGCCTTTTTGCAACGGTATATGAAGTTGCTTCGCACGAATCCCAAGGGTGTGACCGCCGATGTTTATGACGAAGATGACGAAAGTCGGCTCAATATGGATGACTTTCAATTAGCCGAAACAGATGTAATGGATTGCCTGCTGCGCACTAACATATTGCAACGCATATGGTAAGTTATAAATAGTTATCGCTTGGTAGCAATATTGGGTGTTTAAAATTTGAGTTAAAATTTCTACTATATTTTCAGCTACATTTTACGTGATGTCCGACCAGAAAACACCACTGTGGAATCGTGCTTAAAAATGCTTATACGCCTGGCACGCACTAATGTTAAGATAGCATCGGAATTGGTGGAACATGGTGCATTACTTAAAGTGCTTTTAAAGGAGTTTATGCCAGCCATATTACACATAGGTTAGTTCTTAAAAAAATGTAATTTCTTATGCACAACTTGCTTTAGGACCACCTACCAATACACATTTATTTAATTGTCAATATTTTTTCGCTCGCTTATAGCGAAATAAGATACTATACCTAAAATGGATACTCAATATCCTACTGTCTTTTCTGATGGATTGCGGCCTAGTATCCGCAATATCTTCAACAATTACATATATCTTAATGGGCTCTTGCCCACATATATTCTTGATTTTTTTTATACCGTGTACCATATGGTTAAAGGATTATTGGATTATAGTTTTGTTTAATGTTTGTAAAAGGCGGAAGATGTCGTAGCAGACCATAAATTTCTTGTTGGTGCGATCATCCATCTGTCCGTATGCATAACTACAGATAAGACTCTGTAATTGCAGCAATATTTGGTATCTTCATTTTTTGATTTGATTTTTTACAAAACATTTCCACCTTCCCTTGCCTTATAGACGTTCATAATTGGGCGCATTTAAATTTAATTTTTTTTCCTACTAAGTTTACACTTTACCTGTTTCTCTTTTTTTTAGTAAATGATGCAGAGCAGCCTGTTTACTATGGTCGTCCACAATATTTATGTTTAAAATTGTTTAGAGTGCTAATTTGTCAGCACTTGACGATATCTAAAAAAATTGCAAATACAACGATCATTGAAAGACTTAAAAACTACTTGTTCATTCGTGAGGACATGAAAGTATATATTTGTTTTATATTTGTTATTTTTTTACTGTTTATTTTTTTCTTTCTTTACAGGGCAAAATGATACGGGTTCAAATTGAGGCATTGCGCATACTGCGATGTTTACTGCTGCAGGGCATTGTGGATCGGGAATTGTTCAAGTGAGTTAGCCCACTATTTTCATTATTGCAGTCTCTATAAAAGGCCTATCCGTATCGAGGTAGCAGAGCACAGTTTGATATGCCGTGTCGCACCCGTCAACGCCAGCTAGAAAATGATCAATTTGTAAATAGTAATTTTGATGCGTTTTGTAGTTATCCCACATGCTTACTTTTTGTGCCGCACGTATCTACCAGCTTTTTAAGACTTTCGTGGGCCTCCTCTGGCAATACCTCAAGCAATGCTTCCAAATGCATTTTTTGTTCGTGATCGATCTGCAAATACATTTAAGTTACTTTTGTTCCAAAATTGATATTATATAATACGCACCAGACCAAAAAAATCAAACATGCAATGAAGAAAACATTTGAAGGTAGGATCGTCAGGCACATAACCAGCATGAGCTTTAGCAAAAATTTCTGAAAGATTTGATTAGTTAAGATAGGTGTAAGACTGCAATTTTTGTACTCCTATAGAATTGTTTGTTGCACACAGTGTATATATTATTCACGTGTCATACTGATGTCATGCTTTGAAAATTCCCTCACAACTCTTAATGGTTTTGGGCTCATAAAGTGCGATTATTTGTTTCTTTTGACTAGGAAACAACGCTAGTAGAAGTATTAAAGATAGTTCTGTTTTTATACCCTGTACCGTATGGTACAAAGGGTATATTAAGTTTGTGCAAGCCGAAAATGTATGTAACATACAGAAGAAGACGTCGAAGAACCCACAAAGTTACCTAAAGTATGATCAGGGTGACAAGAGAAGTTAATATACCCATGTCTGTCTGACCGTCTGTCTGTCCGTCCGTATGAACGCCTAGATCTCAGAGATGGTAAGCGCTAGAGCGACCAAATTTTCAGATTAGATGCGTAATTATGTCAGGGGAGACAACTTTATTTTACTTTTTCGATATCGGGGTTATATTATATAGCTCCCATAGGGGTGTTTCAGAGGACCTCGGAAAAAAGCAAAAGTTTTAAATGGATAATTCGTTTGTTTATGAAGATATCATAACCAAATTTGGCACTAAGAAGTTTTTTAGAGTTCCCAAGCACTGTACAAAATTTGATCAAAATCGGTTGACTACATCATATAGTCCCCATAGAAACGCTCGACCGAAATTCGGCTGATTTCTATTTGTTTATGAAAATATCGTAGCCAAATTTGCGGAATAAAATATCTTTTGGAGGTCTTAGCAATATGTCGGACTTAATTGCAATGTGGTGGTACAGGGTATCCCAAAGTCGTCTGCGTCCGACTTTAACGTACGCCATCGTTTACTATTGGACATACTTAAATGCGATTCTGCGTTATAACATTTTGGTTAGAAAAGTAATAAGCCTGTTTAGGGAAAGGATTAGAGAATTGGACTGTGTCGCCATCACAACAGAAAACATTTTTTGGGTTATAGAATTACCTAGGAAGTCTACTGAAAAATGTTGAAATTCAGTAGATAAATATGTATGGCAGTTAATGAATTTGATCAGCTTTTTGCCTATTATTGGTTTCGCGCGAGAACCATCTAACTTTAACATACACTTAATCAAGTCTTCGCCGATCGTGGAATCATTTTACTGTTCTCTGTGTGTACCTAAACCTCCCCGGTTCTCCGAAGTTCCAACTTTTTTTTTAAATTACCTTCAGATAGTTTACTTTCCTTAGCACAACGTCCATGCACCTTTCTCACCTGTTTTATCACCACCTCTGGCACCTCAAACTGTGGATTTACATTTAAAGCAGCCTTTCATGTAATTTTCAACTTGTTTAAACACTTACGGTTTGATGCGGGCGTATAAGATTGCAAATAATACAAATTACAAGCGTTAGACTGAAAGTTTTCGTGGACATTGTCGCCTGATAACCGAAGCACCTAGCTTAGACTCAATCAGATGCCTAAAGCAAACTCCATTTATATAGCTGCTAGCCACACCCTATGACTGATTAACAGCATATTTTTGTTAATATCTATCATCAAGTTTTTTTTTCTTTTATTACAGGCAATTTCTGCCAGCGTTATGTCAAATGCTTGACTGGCATTATAAAAATTGCGTTTTTGATGTGGGCGGTTCAGCGTTGATCCGGCAGCACGCATCCGCCCTGTTGGTTGCGATTGCTGCAAGCGGTGAGAGTGGCATTTGTGATGTTGAAGCCCAGAAATTGTTAATGCAGGCACTGCATGATTGCTGCTGCAGTTGGCTGCACAAGGTTACGTGCGGAGAAGCGCCACTTAAAGATGTAAGTTGAAATTTGATACCCATCAAAGCGGCCTGTGAAAGTAAATTACTGTTGAGAAAATCTAACCACCAAACATATCTTAAAGAACAAATTTTCACATAAAACTAGTGGAACAATATTGCAGGAAATGAGAAAGGCTTAAAGACAAAGCGTATACCAAAACGCAAGAAAGTAGAAAAAATATTAAACTTATCCGTCTGTCTGTCTGTGTGGAATCACGGGTCGCTTGATTGTAAGAGCTGCGTCTAACTCGCTCCCGATTATGCACAGATTAGTCGGATTTCTGAAAACTCTACAAAGAGGCCATTTCAACTGCAGTATCGAGCTAAATTGTTTAAATGTAATAAGTTATTTGTCAAGGCTAAAATTGGTGTATTATAATCGGGCCGTTTCCACTTTACCTGGTTAGTTTTCATTTTACCAAGGTAGTATAACACAATGGGTAAATGGAATTATTGATTTGGGATGTGTGCGTAATGGGCAGAAGAAGAATCGTAACAACATACTTTGTTTATACATAAAGGATAAGCGTTGACTTGTTTAGCGATTGAACCATGTTCCATGTATGTCCTTCCGTTCCAGTATGTGAACACTATTAAAACATAAAGATTTTTTAAACTTACCTGTAGTTTGTAAATGGGCGAAAAGAAGTTAAGCGTGCCGCTTTTAAAGTAAATATCTTCGATATTTGAAGATAAGAGCCAAAATCCTTTAATATCATTCAATTTCTGTTTCTAGTAAATTGTATTTACATCATTTATCTGTTGATCGACAACAGAATATTTAGATAAAGATACTTGGACCAATCTTAAAATACTTTTTTTTTTAATTTTTATTGTGAACATTGCTTAAAAAAATTAATAACGAGAACTATTTTGGTTCGTACCTAAATCATATATGTATTTGAAAATAATAAATAAGAGGAAATATATTCCTTTTGGCATAAACGATGTCCTAAGTATTCCCTAGCAACCGCACTGTAATTTTTGAAAAAAAAAAATATTATTTAAAAAGAAGCTAAGTTTTTACGATTTGAGTTTCCAACAAATAAAAATATCAAACTTAATAAATGCATTTTATTTTTGTAAAGAGATATTTTTGCATAGTACTACTATAAAACATGTTGTGGCTTTTTGTAGTATTCGCAGATGACACTCTTAAGTGTTGCACTGTATACTATGGCCTGGTTTGCTCGACACGGTTACGATCCGGCAGCATTTCATAGAATCCAGCAAAGCTTTTTGCCGCGGTTTGTACGTTCCCCAGCCTTTATCCGATGCGTGCAAAAGCTGACGTAAGTAAATTTAATTGCTTTGAAACATTATTTTTGTTAATTTCTATTTTTAATCCCTATAATTACTATTTCAACAGCACAAGCTCTATAATTTTGCGCAATTCTAATGATCGACGCAATGTGCACCCTTCGTTGCCCAATATGGGCGCTGTCTTGATACACGACCAGGGCCCTCAGTTAGTTATAAGTCATACATATCCGGTACAATTGTTGAGCAATATTTGGGCTCTGCTGGAGCTACAATTAAATAATGGCGAGAAAGCGCTTTTCGATGCACTTGTGCAACCGGCTGTATTGGAACCTATAAGCGAGTATCTAAAGCTATTGAGCACTCGTTTGAATCGATTTTTAGCTAGCAATTTCTTCGCGCGCAGCGAATTAAAATTTATACATCAATTACTGTGCACGGATGGTCTGGAAACATATTTCGAACGTGGTCAGCTGCTGCAGTTGGTCTATAACTACTTGTCTTGTTTGTCCACGGCACACGCTAAACAGATAAAGGATATTTTTGAACGTTATATATTCAGTGATAATTATGTGCAGCTGGATGACAAATCCTTGGAGTTGCTAAAGCAAACCTGCATGGAAATGGTCTATCCGCTTTTAATAGAGGTAAGTATTTTTGATTACTACAAATAATAAATTGAATTTAGTACTACTACTACTACTATTTTCTGGAAAATCGTATTTAGAGTTTTGCATTAACTGAACATGGCTAAATGTGTGTACATGACTATTTATTAAAGTTACAAACGTAACTCCCGAAAAATACTATTTTGGTTTATGTCAAATCTTTCATGATTAGCTTTGCAAATATTTAAAAAAATTTCATTAAAAATTCTCAAATTTATTAGGAAAGTTCTAATACTTATAGTTATTAATTGGGTAAGCCTCAGGTTTTAATATGCCTAAAAAGGGATCTCGCAAAAGTTGGATTCATCCCGCCCTGGTTAACAGAATAACTGTTAAAATATCGAAAAAATCACATAAAAAGAAGTAAACCAATATCGACATAAATCGAAAATCCATAGCTCTGTATCCCAACATACAAATCTCCACAGTCCATAATCGACATGTGTTGACCGCATGCCTTATTTCATGGACTTAAAACTTGTCACAGAATTATTGTTGTCCTTTTAATTGACTAACTGCGTTTTTAGCTACCAAAATAGCATGAGATCTAAGAGAACAAACTAAAGTTGCCATTTTACCAAACCCAGAACTCAATTTTTTTTACGAAAAAAGGTAAACATGCTCCCACTATAGGAGAGCGCCTTTGAATTTTTTTAGATTTTGTATCTAATAACAAATTTGAATTAATTCCTGTCGAATAATCGCAATCAGATGGAATTTTTTTTTTTAATCTTAGAACTTTAAATTTATTCTCAGTTACTTTTTGAATAAAATGGCTTGATTCATTATGCTTTCATTCTGTCAGGCAAATAGGGAGCCCACGCTTACGCTTTGCTATACGCTGGCTCCTATTTTACCCCCGGACTGGCCATACTTTCAGCTGCGCATGTTGCTCAACAACTATCTACAGAATGTGCAACAGCAGCCCGCAGCTGTATTTTCAGGTATCTTTAAATGAAAATAACTAACTGAGAATTGAATAATTTATTGTAAGTCTTATTTCTTAGAGCAACAAATTGTTCGCATGACCTTGACTTTTGTGCAGCAGCTAGAAGACCAAGGATTGCATATTGTGACGCCTTTGGAAAAACTGATGTATCTAATGATCGCCTTTATGGGCCCCGATTCGCAATTCTTGGAAGCTAGTATGAATAATCTTTTGCGTCAGAATTTGCTGAGATTCTATGAACAGAATGCAACACATTTCTTTGATTTTGATGCCAATTTTGAAGAAAAGGGCAACTTTGAACCGTTATATTATCTGTTTGTGAATCATTTCCAAGCAGCCAGCTATGGTGACCAGCTTTTTAGCTCTTTGGTTCTTTTACCGCTTGCGCAAAAGTATGATAACAAATGGCGTCGTCGCTTGTGGTCTGAGCATGTCCATGTCATGCGATTTGTCAACTGTGATGAAAGCTTGGTGAGTCCTTGAGTTACCTAAGTAAAAAGAACCTGACAATAATGTTTTTTATTTTTATTTAAAGTTAATTGGAGGCTTAAAAGCTTATATGGAACCTGTGGAGCAGGAACCCTCACTGCTGCAACTTTATGGCGATGCACTGCATCGCTCGTTGGTGCGTCCCGGCAGCATTGCTTATCAGATTGCTAAGCATCATTTTAACAACTCACAAGTGCTAAAAAAGACCATAACTTTTGAATAATCAGCAAAAAAATAACGACTCCTTGGGCTAACTTTGTTGCCGTGATATAGTTTTTATTAAATTTATTAAATAAATGAGGTAAAGAAACGTTGCACACTGTTAATTTTTAAGAACTCAAAAAGATATTTCATTGCCAAATTTCTTTACGATATCATCATAAACAAACGAATTATCCATCTAATACTCTTGTTTTTTTTCGAGGTCCTCTGAAACATCCCAATGGAAGCTATATGATGTAACACCGATATCAAAAAAATTAAATATACTTGTCTCCCGTAACATAATTAGGGATCTAATCTCTCTTAGATGTAGGCGTTTATACAGACGGTCAGACAGACGTACACACATGGGCATATCGACTTCTCTAGTCACGCTGATTATACTTTAGGTAGCTTTGGGGCGAGGGTCTACATTTTTGGCTAGCACAAACTAAATATACCCTTTGTATCATGTATCAAATTGATAAACTATAATACTATTGTATTGCCATGTGACCAAACACTTTATATTGCAATGTAAACTTATTACTTTCATCGTCAGGAAATGCCAGATTTGCAAGCTCTTATTTGCTACTTAAAAAAAACGTTGGCTTAGAGGCCTTCTCGAGCCGTTGTGTAAGCCTGCACCAAGCGCTTGTATTTTCAAGAAAGCTTAATTTTTGGGACAGTACAGCGAGGGTATGAAATTGACCCAATTTTTTTTTTATATTTTCAATAAAATGCGTATCTTTTTATACCCTGTACCTATAGGTGCAAAGGGTATACTAGATTTGTGCAATGTATATACGAACAGAAGGAGGCGTGGCAGAGCCCAAGTCCTTTATACCAAAATGCTTATCATAACCTCCGAGAAACGACTGAGCCATGTCCGTCCGTCCGTCTGTATGAACACCTAGATTTCGGAGACTATAAGAGCTAGAGATACGAAACTTTATCAGCAGGTGCGCATATTTCCTAAGATGAAGATTTTTGAATTATGCCAATATCTTTCCCCGTTCCGCCGTAGTAGATTAAATATTTTCATCTGAAGCTTGACAAAGCGATACGCCGTGGTTATATGCATCTGTGTGTCAAAAACGAACAAAATCGGACGAATACAACAAAAGCTAAAACCAAAAATGTAAAAATTTCACCTCCCCCTGCCTATAAACCACATTCAAATTTGATCGAAGCGTCCCCCCACCACCAATCTATTTACCGTGTTTTTTCCCACACCCCTCCACATATGCACTAGAAACTTACCCCATATATTTTAAATAGCTTCTTCAACGTAAGTTTCGATTTTCATCACGTTCGGTTAAAATTTACGAAACTTACAGATATAGATATCGTTCTTCACCACAAAAAAAATATAGCCAATTGGAAAGTTCTTAGAACAAATATTCAGGAATGTACTTTTTTTTTCGAAAAAAAGGTACAGGGAATTACACTGTCGGGCACCGCCTCAACTGTATTACATTATTTTTTTTTACAGTTCATTAGTTTTTTTTATTCAGTTTCATTAGTTCAGAACGACAATGGATACCAGGATGGATGCTGATTGTGCTTTTAGTCTGACATGCCACCTTGTGCTTTTGCCTGACCTGAAATCCTTAATACCTGTGAATTTGTCAATGCAGACTTAAAAGATAAATTGATTAAGAAAGAACATGAGACAGATTTAGCGATTCCCGACCGCATAGGCGTACTAGATTTCAATCTCTCAGTTTTCAAATTTGATCAAAAGTATATGGTATATTATTTATTAATTTGCATTTATAATTATAAGAATCATTAATATTAAAATACAAATAATTTAGAGCCAAAGCCGTAAAGGTCTTTAGTCTTAAAGATAGCGTACGTTAAAGTCGGGCGCGGACGACTTTGTGATACCCTGTTCGACTAATTGCAATTAAGTCCGATATATTGCTTAAGCACTATAAAAGATAAATGACTGCCAAATTTGGGTACGATATCTTCACAAACAAATGAAACACATCGATTTTAATCAAATTTGGTGCAGTGTTTGGGAACTATAAAAAACTTTGGAACATCAAATTTGGTTACGATAACTTCATAAACAAACGAATTATCCATATCGAGGTCCTCTGAAACACCCCTATGGGAGCTATATAATATAACCCCAATATCAAAAAATAAAATAAACTTGTCTTCCGTAGGATAATAACGGATCTAATCTGAAAGTTTGGATGCTCAAGCTCTTACCATCTCTGAGATGCAGGCGTTCATACAGACGGACGGACGGACAGACGGACAGACGGACACGGGTATATCGACTTCTCTAGTCACCTTGATCATACTTTGGGGGGTCTCCGACGTCTCCTTCTATACGTTACATACATTTTCACCTTGCACAAACTTAATATACCCTTTGTACCACACGGTACAGGGTATAAAAATATACGTTTAGTTAAACATTCTGTATAATATATGCAACTAAGTTCTCGCTGTTTTTTTGATGAAAATGTAACTTTATTATAAAAAAATGGTTATCAATGACTCATTCAATGTATTGCCCATCGCTAGCTACAACTTTTTCCCATCTTTCTGGCAGAGTTCGAATACCTTGACGGTAGAAGTGTTCGTCTCTTGAGGCTATCCACGAATCAAGCCATTTTCCGATATCTTCATATGAATGGAACTGCTGATTAGCCAGACCATGTGCCATCGAGCGGAACAAGTAAAAATCGAACGGCGCAATATCTGGGGAATATGGCGGGTGGGGTAGGACTTCCCATTTGAGCGTTCCCAAGTAGGTTTTAACAGGATTGGCAATGTGAGGCCGAGCGTTGTCATGCAGTAAAATCACTTTTTCGTGCCTCTGCTCGTATTGTGGCCGTTTTTCTCGCAGTGCTCGGCTCGGCTGAGTTCGATACCGTTCCCCAGTGATGGTTTCGCCTTGTTTCAACAGCTCATAATAAACAACACCGACCTGGTCCCACCAAATGCACAGCATAACCTTCGCAGCGTGAATATTCGGCCGAGCCAGTGACGTGGAAGCATGACCGGGTTGTCTCCAAGATTTTTCCTCTTTGGGTTGCTGTAATGAATCCATTTTTCATCACCCGTCACGATGCGATGAAGAAAACTCTTCCTTCTTTGTCGCTGGAGCAGTTGTTCACAGGCGAAAAAACGACGCTCAACGTCCCTTGGTTTCAAATCATAAGGAACCCAAGTTCCTTGCTTTTGAATCATTCCCAACGCATGCAATCGCTTGGAAATGGCTTGGCGGGTAACTCCTAATGCTGAAGCAAGCTCTTCTTGCGTTTGGCACGAATCCTCATCGAGCAATGCCTCCAATTCAGCGTCTTCGAAGGTTTTGGGTCTTCCTTTACGTGGACGGACGTCAACATCGAAATCACCGTGTTTGAAGCGACGGAACCAATCACGGCACGTGGTTTCGCTTGGAGCAGCATCTCCGTACACTTTTTGGAGCTCTCGATGCGCTTCAGCTGCCGTTTTTTTTCGAACAGAACAAGAAAATCAACACTTCCCGCAAATGATGATTTTTTGGCACAAAACTAGACATTTTCACGCAACCACAAGTAAATAATGCAAAAAGAAATTCACTAATGTGCCATAGCAGTTTGCTTACCATATGCCTAAGCATCGTTTATGAAGTTTTGGGTATGCCAAAATCGACCAGAACTTTCTGCTAAAGCCATCTATTGACAAACAGCGAGAGCTTAGTTACGCACCTAATACATTGGAGCACAGCAAATGATGCTCAGTCCATTTGGGCGTAGCGTACAATACAGAGAGTACAAAAGCCAGAAAATAGCCAAAACTCCAGATAAGCCCTTATGCCAATGTATGCACGTGTTTATGTACACACATGGTCATGCTTTTTTGGCCAAAAATAAAACGACCAAAGAATTGAGAGAAAAGAAAAATTCGACTTTCATAAGTAAACAATTAATAATAGGGCTTAATTTTTATATATTTAGACGCCAATTTGGCTACTGCGTTTGTTGTGTAATTTCATGCTTAAGTAGAATTTATGCGCCATTACTTAACTCTGTAGGTTTAATTGATTTCTTCTTTTTTGTGTTCCGCTAAGAATCTCCCCATGCACACAACGTTCTATTATCACCCGTAATTAATTAACATCACTTGACTTATTGACATACTGACAGTATACATACTCACCCGTGGGTCTTGAAAATCGTTGAATCCGTCGGCGACGTTGGCTGCTGATAAGGTGCATATAGTTATTGTAAGTTATTATAATGAAAGCAATTGAAAGGCCGCTAATTAAATTATACCAGGCATGATATATTACATACATCACCCGCACTTACAATCATTTAAAGTCAAATGTCGAATCAGAAGGTTTTTTTTGTTTTATTATTGTCAACATGTCGTATGAGCAATGTCACAAGTATTCATGCCAAGTTTCAAATATCATTTTGTTCGAGTTTTTTAATAGTAACCGTTTAAATTTCCATCTTATTAAATCCTCTAGCATGAATACAAATCAGTTCGAGACATAAACAAACTTAGATGGTAATTATTATCACCGGAGGAGCGCATTATAGCTAAGCTGTTAATTGCTTTTAAATAGACGTTTATTATTTACTTACTTTAAATATTTAAACTGGCAAGTCTCATCGTTTTCAAAAAGTGTCAGTCAACCGAATTCGTTTGGGAAATTTTGTATTCCGAGTAGACGAAGTTTAAATATGCTTTATGGAAACATTATACAATATTAGTTAGTTAGTAAGTTTGCTTTATTTTTATAATTTTTTAATTTAGCTTAAAGCTAGCCATTTAAATTTAAAGAGTTAGAATGAATCTTTTCAACTGGATCATAGTATGGTGTAGTATGAATAATTATTTTGAGTGTATTATTGTTATATGTGTAGCCAAAGGAAAGTGAACAAAACCTTGGTCCATAGAAAAAAAAAGTTGTATAAATTTATTGGAAACTATTTATGAGGTCTTGATTTTCATTGATTTTTAGATTAAATTTTCTTGTTGTACGAGATATAAGTTTATCGATCATGTTAATATTAGCTTTTAAATGTGAATATTTTGTTGGATAGTAATGAGGGAGGTATTAAACAATATAAAATTACTAGTTTTTGTTTTGCGCTTAATTTTATCAGATTTTGATATCGTATCCAAATTCTATCAAAATCGGTCCCCATAGGATATAGGTCCAAAAATGCTTTCAGGACATGTTTCGTTTTTTTATGAAGAAATCGAAGCCAAATGAGGCGTTCGGAGGATTTTTTGTTTTCAAGCCCTCTACTATATATTATCAAAATCGGTTTATTATATCATAAAGCTCGGTAAAAATATAATTTTCAGGGCATAATTAGTTTGTTTATGAAGCTATCGTAGGACTTAAGAAATATATCGAATTTGATTGCAATGATGATGGTATAGGGTAACTCAAACATGCCATATTTTGATTTGCCGTAGTATGTTGGAAATGTAAAATGAAGTGCCAACAATTTAAAAAACTAATGCTGCAGAACGATTCATTTCAAATTTTATTATAAATACTTGTTTAATAAAAATTATATACAAAATTTTAATTAGAAACTGTATACAAAATAGTATGCAGTTGAGGCGGTGCCCGACAGTGTGATACCCTCTACGTTTTTTTTTCTCGAAAAAATGTATATTCTTCAAAGAATTTTCCAATTGGATTATTTTGGGTGGAAAACGTTATTTTTATCTATAAGTTTATTAAATTTTTACTGATTTTTATGACAATCGCAAGTTACGTCAAAGAAGTTTTTTAAAGTATGTATATGGTGTAAGTTTCAAGTGAATATGTTTATATGTTTGCGGTGGGTTGGGGGGGTCGTACCGATACAATTTTGATGTGGGTTTGTTTATTAATGCCACAGGAATACTCTTACCACAATTGCACTATTAAGATATTTGGTCAAAATTTGGTACTGATGCATATTTTGAGCCCCCAGGCGACCTACCAAGTTTCGCCCGGTTTGGACCAATATTTCTTACAGCTGCCATATAACCGATCTGGCCGATTTGCACCAACTTTGTTGTTTTTTAAGCTATTGGGCTGAAATTATAATTAATTATAGCTTCTTCGCGTTTTGGTCTAAACAAGATTTGGCGACTTAAATTTATTTGTTTTCAGGACAATTTAATGCAGAACCTGAAGAAAAAAAACTGGAACAGCCACATTACTTGTTGACAACTTTAACCGATTTGTGCGTTTCCAACTGATTGAAAAACTTTAAATACGAGAAATTTGTAAAGAGTATAAGTATATCTATGTAAATAGGCGGCACGTGTTTATGTAAAATCCATTGAATTAGTTTATAAGAGACTTGAAAATCTTGAATTTTTGCAACTAATGAGCCACTGAGCCACTTATCAGTGCTTATCAATGGCAAAATAAATTCCTTGTTGCTCCGGAATTTTGTTTTATTGCATTTGGGTGGCAGGAAAAGTTTGTTGTTCTCATGGAACTTATTATATCTTAAGCTATATATTTTAAATTTAATTTTCAAATTCCGTAAAAATGTTTTATGTTAAGACTGAGTCACAATGTAAACTCTTATCTGCACGCATATCTTTTCACACAAAAACATCTATAGATACTACACACAAACAATATATATATAGGTACTATACATATATGTATACATGTATATGGATTTGTGATAAATGTTTGTTTGTATTTACGCACGAGTTTATACACACAGCATGGTTTGGATATTTTATTTTTTTTTACGATACGCTGGGTCACAAGGCGCAGCTGTGTTGTAAGATGTTTTAATGCCCTGTTGTCCTATACCAAAGGTTTTTTGGTGAAGTTTGGTAAAGAGAAAAAGTATCTTTTTAAAGTCCATATGAATATTGCCTTGGGTAGACACATAAGGTTATAAAAAAAGATATATATCTTTAAGGTTGCAACATAACAAGTGCTTTTAAGTGCTATGAAAACTTCCTTATTAAAAAATACATAAAAGTCTGAGCTTTAATTTACTTGTTCAAAGCGATATTACGTCTAAAAAACATAAAAAAACCGATGTCCAACTTACTTTTCAAGAAAAGCATGAGATAAGAGCTCAAATTTGGTCTGATTCTTTATTTTGTTTCGGTTTTTGGAATTGGTACTTACCATTTTTTTCAACAAAAAAACTCAGATTTTTTAATTTTTTTTAAACATCTCGGCGAAAATAAGTGAAACGGTCCACTTAATCGGTTGACCTTTTCGATTTAGACTTCGAGCAAAAAACTAGAAGGTAATAAATAAACTGTCGGCCACCGCCTCGACTGTATTATATTTTTTAATTTCCTTTCTAGTAAAATGTCGTCCATATCTCTAAAGACGAGAGCGCTAAACAAATCGTTGGAAAGACAATTCAAAAGCCCAAATTATATCCTTAATTTAGGAGCTATAATTTTTCACTTTCAAACTTACAAGTATTATAATTATTTAAATATTAATTATAATACAATAATATTAACTAAAAGAGCTGTAGGAACGCTTATTTGTTAACATAAGAGGTCCGAATTGATTGTTTGGCCTAATAGGAGCAGCTCATAGCGCATGATTCCCTTCCAATCCAATGGACGTTGTAGAGTATTCTACAATCAATAATCTATTATTCAATCGTATCATATGTTATTTGTTTGCAGAATACAATTTCAATTGAATATGATTTATGCGAAATTTTGTTGGTTTTGTTTTTAAATTTTATTTTCTAATCAGTCGAAAAAGTTTTGTGACATTTCTTGTTGTTGTTTACTCCAAAAACTTATTGAACCGATTATTTGACAGTTTAAGGACATGCATATTTGATGGCAAATCAATTAGAATTTCCATGCAAAAAGTTCTAAAGTTACTAACAAAATGTTTTTTAAATATTTATTAACTTTTTAATTGGATTACTTAACAAAATAAATATTTGCAAATTTAAAACGGGCTTACATTTATTTAAATGACATACTCGTATAAAGTATACTTAATTATGTAAAGTAAATAGTATATTTCATTGACAGTATCTGGACTTGGTAATTAATTTATAACTTGCATGCCTTTGTTTGCACTTGCTGTCAAGGTAAATATGTATAAATATTCCGATATATACATATGTATTGTTTAATTATCTATTTTAGATATATTTAGAATTTGTGCCTTGATGTTAGTTAATGAAAAACAAAAAAAAATAAAAAATTCATCGCTTATCAGCTGTGATCGTTGTGGCAAATATTTGCTTAGCTGCTCGTCTGCACTTAACAATGAGTCGCTGCCTGCCCCCAAAAGCTAACAATTATAAGCGGTTTAAATAGGAAAAGCTCAGCTATATCTAGGTTTTGATGATACAAAGTTTTGGAACCTTTTTAGGTTTTTGGTAACACTGCTTGACAATAAAAGAGCTGCGATGCTGCTGAGATCAAATAGTGTTTGAAAGAACTTGTCGAACTGTGGATTACACTTATTTTTTAGGATATCATTCAAGGTCTGTACATATTTTTTATGTTAATTGTAAACCCATACTTTTTCAATGAAATAGCATCATTTAATCCAAATTATTAAAAAATCTTTTGTTGAGCAATGTTAATATTTTTATATTTAGATGCAAAATATATCAGTATTTTTCATCATAAAAACAAGAAGTATGTACGTATTCCAAAAAATTTTTCCAAAATATTCATATAATTTTTAACATCTTTTGACAAGAAAAAAAATTTTTATACATTTTTTTAAAAAAACATTAAAAAATTTCAGTTTTCCTTTTTTTTTAACATTGTTCCACCAAATTGATTTGATTCATATTCACACCAAATAAAGAATTTATAAAAACACGTGTTTAGAAAAAAAATGGTGATTCACATATTTAAGGAATAAAAAAAAAAATAAAAATAAGAAAATTTGATACTTTTTTTTAAGAAAGTGTGTTAGTTAAAAAACATTTTTCTTTTTTTTTTTTCTTCGATTTTATTTACAATCTGTTCGAAAACAATCAGTAAATTATATAAAATTATTTAAACGGTGACACACTATGCGATCTAGTGGTTATATAAGTATAAATAACAAAAAAAAAAGAAAATTCTGTATTAAAATCTACTTGAGAGATCAAGGACATGAAATCTTTTTTGTCTTCTATAGGTTTGACTGTTATCTGTTAAATTAAGGGCTAGATTATTGCTATGTTCCAATAATCTTTCCATGTATTATATGTATTTCTAAATTTGCTGACTTCTTCTTTAACCTAGCAAATGTTTAGATCCTTGTGAATTTCGGCATTTGAGACATACCATGGAGCGTTAACAATGTTTCTCAAAGTTTTTGATTGGAAGCGCTGTAGCACTTCAAGATTAGAGACATTCGCTGTGCTCCATAACTGAATGCCATATGTCCAAATAGGTTTTAGGAAATATTTTTTAAAGAGTCCTATTGCCAACTTAGATTAAAAAAATTGGTTCAACAATTTTCAGTAGTTTAGACACGATTAAATAAAAAGTGTTTTTTTAAATTAAAGGCCCATACGCAGCATGCAAAAATTCCGCACGAAATGTCAAAACTTCATATAAAAAAATTCCCATTTTTGGGATATTTTTTTTAATATTTTTTATTTAATTGTGTCTTAACTACTGAAAATTGTTGAACCAATTTTTTTTAATCTAAGTTGGCAATAGGACTCTTTAAAAAAAAATATTTGCTAAAACCTATTTGGACATATGGCATTCAGTTATGGAGCACGGCGAATGTCTCTAATCTTGAAGTGCTACAGCGCTTCCAATTCCCATTTTTGGAATATTTTTTTTATATGAAGTTTTGACATTTCGCGTGGAATTTTTGCATGCTGCGTATGGGTTTGAAGCCGCGACGCAACTGAAATTTTGCGAAAAATTTTTATTTTGCCATATACATCGAGCTGCATGCTAAGTTTTCACAAATCGCTGGAGGCAGTTTCCAGTTCCTTATCCAGCTAGACCCTTTAAGAAAATTTTATATAAAAAACATTTCACTTCCATTAACTTTCTAATTCGAAACTGCTTGTAAGGCTCTATAAAGTTAAGCTAGTGAATTTGCGCTATATTCTTAGAAGAAAGGGTATTGCCGCCGCTGTCAAGTGATCTTTGTCTTCTGTTAGGGCTCCTCTTTAAAAAAGAATACTTAAATTACATTTGTTTTGTATTTTCTTCTACTTAAATAAAAACTGAGCACCACCTCTATTTTAATTTACAAGAGTCCATATACAGATTTTGGTGACTGTTACATCTTCTTGAGCAGTTTAACAAACAGCTTGCTTTTGTGGAAGTCTAAAAATCTAAAAATTTGTACCCAATCGACCAGACCCAATACCCGCTTAGTTTCAGAATTCAACAAAAACAGCGATAAAAAAATTAGGTCATATGCTGTCAATTCCAAAACGTAATTTATGTTGCCAAATCGATATTTTGCCATTTAATCAGATGTATGTGGTGGAAGTTTATCAATCAAGTTTATTAATTTGTAAAACATTTTTTTACAGAAAATTTATCGGTTTTCTTAAACCAGAAGGTTGCCCAAAACAAAACTCCAAAATTTTTGGTATACAAAATAATTAGTTGTTAAATAAAATGCAAAAGAAATTCTCATGCCTTTTGTCAATGGCTTGGACAACAAAATTGTTTCTCTCTAGCGCTTATAGTCTCCAAGGACCATTTGTTTATACGGACAGATGAACGGACAAACAGACATATGTATATGGCTTTATGGACATGCTTGTTAATAGGCATTATCATTTTGTTCACTACTGCCTATACGCAGCTCGAAAAATTTCGCGCGGAATGACAAAACTTTATATAAAAAAAATCCCAAATGGGATATCCCATATGGAATTTTTTTCATAAGATGTTTTGTCATTCCGCGCGAAATTTTTCGAATACCCCTTAAATAAAAAAAGGAAAAAGCAAAATTTTAAAAATGTTTTGTTTTTCTTGGATAGCAATTAAATAAAATTGTGCTTAGTACAAAATATGACAACAATCGGCCTTACATTAAAGAACTGCTCTGCAAGCAATCTTTTCATGTTACGTATTTTATTCAAGTAAACTCCTGTTTTTATCTCCTTAAAGCAAATATCTGTACAAAGAATTTTCTATACAACGAACCAGTTCTCTGCTCTTTTCCGAATTCTCTACAGGGCGGTTTTACTGGGTGGAAAAATTTCTGCAAATTGGGCAAGATTTTTCGTATAAAACTCTTTTTGCATGATTTAAAAAAATATTGGTAAATTTTCAAGTTATTAAAGTTCAAATGAAAATACAAGACATAAAAGTCTACCTGAAAAAAAATCAATTAAACGAAGTTTATATTAAGATAATAAAAAGCATGAATATTCTGTTCCGGCCAGAATTTACTTATTTTTAAATTTTGAGACGAAAATTGTGTTTCGGCCAGAATTTTCGTCTTTTTAAATTATTCTGGTCGGAACAGAATATTAATTTTTTAAGGGGTCTACGCAGTTCGAAATATTTCGCGCGGAATGACAAAACTTCATATAAAAAAAAAAATCCCAAATCCCAAGTGGGCCCTTATAATAAAACATCGATGTTTTTCCAGCACTGATACATAAGTATCTTCGATGCTGGTTAAAAAGTTGCTTGATATCGAACCAATTTAAAACCTGCGCTAATTTTTAAAAATTGTTTACTTTCTCGAAATTCCACTAAAAGGTACTTATAAGTTTGTTTTAGACTTCTCTACATAAAATTTTCGCAAAATAGGAATACCCTTTCAGATATGTCGAATACACAAAAAATTAACCACCATGCGACCCACATACAAGTTCCAGACAGTTTGCAGACATAGCTTATAAAGTCTAATCAACAAACTGGTTGACCTAATGGCCAAAGGGAATGTCGGCAGCTCGCTCTCCCTCTGTTGTCACGACCCGCGCAAAGAGCTTCCTTAGCGACAAGAACTCCATGTGCGGCAAGTATACTGTAGCTAGTTGTGGTTGTTTGTGCTTAAGTTGCACGTTTCAGTAATTTCCCATCGATCACGTCATAGCGTCTGGCGCTCAGGCCAGAGACCACGCTCTTTGTTTGTTCGCCGCATGCGGCGAATTCCGATATGGCGAGAGCTGCCAGCCCGCGAATGTTTTATTTAAGTTTTTGTATTTTGTGCTGATGATCATATAATTTTTAACATCTTTTGACAAGAAAAAAAATTTTTATACATTTTTTTAAAAAAACATTAAAAAATTTCAGTTTTCCTTTTTTTTTAACATTGTTCCACCAAATTGATTTGATTCATATTCACACCAAATAAAGAATTTATAAAAACACGTGTTTAGAAAAAAAATGGTGATTCACATATTTAAGGAATAAAAAAAAAAATAAAAATAAGAAAATTTGATACTTTTTTTTAAGAAAGTGTGTTAGTTAAAAAACATTTTTCTTTTTTTTTTTTCTTCGATTTTATTTACAATCTGTTCGAAAACAATCAGTAAATTATATAAAATTATTTAAACGGTGACACACTATGCGATCTAGTGGTTATATAAGTATAAATAACAAAAAAAAAAGAAAATTCTGTATTAAAATCTACTTGAGAGATCAAGGACATGAAATCTTTTTTGTCTTCTATAGGTTTGACTGTTATCTGTTAAATTAAGGGCTAGATTATTGCTATGTTCCAATAATCTTTCCATGTATTATATGTATTTCTAAATTTGCTGACTTCTTCTTTAACCTAGCAAATGTTTAGATCCTTGTGAATTTCGGCATTTGAGACATACCATGGAGCGTTAACAATGTTTCTCAAAGTTTTTGATTGGAAGCGCTGTAGCACTTCAAGATTAGAGACATTCGCTGTGCTCCATAACTGAATGCCATATGTCCAAATAGGTTTTAGGAAATATTTTTTAAAGAGTCCTATTGCCAACTTAGATTAAAAAAATTGGTTCAACAATTTTCAGTAGTTTAGACACGATTAAATAAAAAGTGTTTTTTTAAATTAAAGGCCCATACGCAGCATGCAAAAATTCCGCACGAAATGTCAAAACTTCATATAAAAAAATTCCCATTTTTGGGATATTTTTTTTAATATTTTTTATTTAATTGTGTCTTAACTACTGAAAATTGTTGAACCAATTTTTTTTTAATCTAAGTTGGCAATAGGACTCTTTAAAAAAAAATATTTGCTAAAACCTATTTGGACATATGGCATTCAGTTATGGAGCACGGCGAATGTCTCTAATCTTGAAGTGCTACAGCGCTTCCAATTCCCATTTTTGGAATATTTTTTTTATATGAAGTTTTGACATTTCGCGTGGAATTTTTGCATGCTGCGTATGGGTTTGAAGCCGCGACGCAACTGAAATTTTGCGAAAAATTTTTATTTTGCCATATACATCGAGCTGCATGCTAAGTTTTCACAAATCGCTGGAGGCAGTTTCCAGTTCCTTATCCAGCTAGACCCTTTAAGAAAATTTTATATAAAAAACATTTCACTTCCATTAACTTTCTAATTCGAAACTGCTTGTAAGGCTCTATAAAGTTAAGCTAGTGAATTTGCGCTATATTCTTAGAAGAAAGGGTATTGCCGCCGCTGTCAAGTGATCTTTGTCTTCTGTTAGGGCTCCTCTTTAAAAAAGAATACTTAAATTACATTTGTTTTGTATTTTCTTCTACTTAAATAAAAACTGAGCACCACCTCTATTTTAATTTACAAGAGTCCATATACAGATTTTGGTGACTGTTACATCTTCTTGAGCAGTTTAACAAACAGCTTGCTTTTGTGGAAGTCTAAAAATCTAAAAATTTGTACCCAATCGACCAGACCCAATACCCGCTTAGTTTCAGAATTCAACAAAAACAGCGATAAAAAAATTAGGTCATATGCTGTCAATTCCAAAACGTAATTTATGTTGCCAAATCGATATTTTGCCATTTAATCAGATGTATGTGGTGGAAGTTTATCAATCAAGTTTATTAATTTGTAAAACATTTTTTTACAGAAAATTTATCGGTTTTCTTAAACCAGAAGGTTGCCCAAAACAAAACTCCAAAATTTTTGGTATACAAAATAATTAGTTGTTAAATAAAATGCAAAAGAAATTCTCATGCCTTTTGTCAATGGCTTGGACAACAAAATTGTTTCTCTCTAGCGCTTATAGTCTCCAAGGACCATTTGTTTATACGGACAGATGAACGGACAAACAGACATATGTATATGGCTTTATGGACATGCTTGTTAATAGGCATTATCATTTTGTTCACTACTGCCTATACGCAGCTCGAAAAATTTCGCGCGGAATGACAAAACTTTATATAAAAAAATCCCAAATGGGATATCCCATATGGAATTTTTTTCATAAGATGTTTTGTCATTCCGCGCGAAATTTTTCGAATACCCCTTAAATAAAAAAAGGAAAAAGCAAAATTTTAAAAATGTTTTGTTTTTCTTGGATAGCAATTAAATAAAATTGTGCTTAGTACAAAATATGACAACAATCGGCCTTACATTAAAGAACTGCTCTGCAAGCAATCTTTTCATGTTACGTATTTTATTCAAGTAAACTCCTGTTTTTATCTCCTTAAAGCAAATATCTGTACAAAGAATTTTCTATACAACGAACCAGTTCTCTGCTCTTTTCCGAATTCTCTACAGGGCGGTTTTACTGGGTGGAAAAATTTCTGCAAATTGGGCAAGATTTTTCGTATAAAACTCTTTTTGCATGATTTAAAAAAATATTGGTAAATTTTCAAGTTATTAAAGTTCAAATGAAAATACAAGACATAAAAGTCTACCTGAAAAAAAATCAATTAAACGAAGTTTATATTAAGATAATAAAAAGCATGAATATTCTGTTCCGGCCAGAATTTACTTATTTTTAAATTTTGAGACGAAAATTGTGTTTCGGCCAGAATTTTCGTCTTTTTAAATTATTCTGGTCGGAACAGAATATTAATTTTTTAAGGGGTCTACGCAGTTCGAAATATTTCGCGCGGAATGACAAAACTTCATATAAAAAAAAAAATCCCAAATCCCAAGTGGGCCCTTATAATAAAACATCGATGTTTTTCCAGCACTGATACATAAGTATCTTCGATGCTGGTTAAAAAGTTGCTTGATATCGAACCAATTTAAAACCTGCGCTAATTTTTAAAAATTGTTTACTTTCTCGAAATTCCACTAAAAGGTACTTATAAGTTTGTTTTAGACTTCTCTACATAAAATTTTCGCAAAATAGGAATACCCTTTCAGATATGTCGAATACACAAAAAATTAACCACCATGCGACCCACATACAAGTTCCAGACAGTTTGCAGACATAGCTTATAAAGTCTAATCAACAAACTGGTTGACCTAATGGCCAAAGGGAATGTCGGCAGCTCGCTCTCCCTCTGTTGTCACGACCCGCGCAAAGAGCTTCCTTAGCGACAAGAACTCCATGTGCGGCAAGTATACTGTAGCTAGTTGTGGTTGTTTGTGCTTAAGTTGCACGTTTCAGTAATTTCCCATCGATCACGTCATAGCGTCTGGCGCTCAGGCCAGAGACCACGCTCTTTGTTTGTTCGCCGCATGCGGCGAATTCCGATATGGCGAGAGCTGCCAGCCCGCGAATGTTTTATTTAAGTTTTTGTATTTTGTGCTGATCGCGCTGGACGCTTCGCTCAGTCTAACTTTGACTCTCAGCACGTGCGGTACGTTGGTTTTGGTGTCGACTCTGGGTCAAGCGCCACGTTTAAGTTCATGTGGTAAAAAGTTTTGAGATTGTGTTGGCTGCATACAAAAAAATGTATAAATATTTATAGTGTAGAAGATACAAGTGCTGCGTTTTATAGATACCCAAAAATACTTCGATAAACGAGTGTACAATGTGTTTATAGATAGAGTGTTTCACTTGATTAGTCAAGCTCAACGTGTTGTAATGAGCAAGAAATGCTTACAAAATCAGTTCTTTCACTGGAAAATAAAAATTATAAAATAAAGTGCAGTGATGTCAACAAAAAACTAAAAGAGCAGCATAGTTTTGTTGTAATTAATGAAAAATTTGAAGGTTTTCACCGAAAAAAAGTTTCAGTTTTTTGGGCAACAATTCATGTATGCACATACATAATTTACTAACTTAAATTATTAATTTCACTTCAAATTGAAAGGGCTGGAGTTTTTGTGCTAAAATAGATTAATTAAATTATTTATCAAGAATTTGCAGTACAAAGTTTTAGTTTTTTGTGCTAAAAGTTTTTTAATATTTTTTGCTGATATGATTTTTTTTACATTTAATTTACATTTTATTTAATTTATGTGCTTATAACTAACTGAAAATGAGCGCAACCCAAATACCAGCTCAATAAAAGTAGGTAAATATTTCTTTAAGCCCACTTACTGTTAAAGCTTGTTTTTCAAAATAAGCAATTTTTTTTTTAGTTGTGCGTGGCAAAGCATTTTGTGTCTTAAAAGATTTTTTGAGTAACTACTAGAAAATACGAGTATGTACGAACAAAAATAATCGATTTAGGAAGAGCCGTCGTCAGTCTGTTTGGCTGGTTCTGAAGACCACAAAAGCTATAAGATTGAATTTTTCTGTAATAAGCCACAATTTATGCCTCGTGCTTTTCACTGATACTTCTTTCCCACCAATAGAATTTCAAATTTAAACTGGTTTCTGGCCAACAAAAGCAAACGACCATCCAACTTTAAATAGGGTTTTTAATAATAACAATAACAATTGTGATATTACAACAAATTAATTCAATTTGTGATAATAAAATTAAAGTTTTTCTTAAAAAATTTTAAAATTGAAATAATGTTATAAAAATCTTGTTTGCAAGCTTTCAATTGTTTTTAAATACTGAATGAAATTTAACATGAAAAGTTGTATAAAACTGTTTACAAAGAAAAAAAAAATTAATTAACAAAATTGGTTTACTCTAATTTCCATTTTCAAGGATTTATAAACTACATCAAATATTTACTTGGGTAAGTATTTTTCATGCCAAGTTAAACTTAATTTTCAATAAAGTTGTTTAAAGTGGGTGGGTTTTCAATTTTTGTCGTCAAAATAGTTGGTATCAACGAAGCCTGAGTAGTTGGAAAACAAAATTCAATTGAATTAAAAGCAAATGAAAGTTTTAAATGTTTTGGGCATCGGCAAATCAAATCATGCAATTGCTCTCATATTTCTGTAGAATTAAAGTTCTTGGTGACACAGACATCCTATGGGTCGCTTTCAAAATCTTCATTAATTGTACTCAAGATTTAAATAAATCTAACAAAAAAAAAAAATAAATTAAAAAAAAAAAACTAACATTTTTCCTTATTTAAAAGAGAGAAAATTTAATCAACCGTGCTTATCGTTTTGGCATATATGAGGGAGTCTTACTCTTACTCGGTCGACTTGATTACTTAAGACAACTCTTAATCTTTTGGTATATGATATAAAAATGTGCTCTGGGAAACTGCTTCCCGTCTTCATATTGATTTAGCTGTCAGTGTTAATATTAATTCCGTTTGTGTACTTTACGCAGACAGATTAAAAAACAATTTAATAAATAAAAAATAAAATATTAAGCAGCTGTGTTTAATTGTCTTTATTTCGATTTTATTTGCATACCCATCTTTATTTATTTTAATATTTATGCCAAATTTAGCAGCGTTTATTTCCATGGCGTCACAACCTTCTGTTTCACTCCCTTAGCTATGCCAGATACGGGTTTGTCTGCTAAATGTTTCTGGTTCCCAAGTTGCAACTTAAGAGTTAAATTTGTCATTTAATATGTTACATCTCTCTACAATGTTGTATTCTTTTCACTTTTAAGTTGCTCGTTTTTCCATACCATTGTTTTTTAGTTGCTCATATTTAACAAATTTTCACGCTCTTATGTACCATGTCTGTAGATGTGTGTAACTATTGTATCATTAGCACTATTATTTGCAGCAACCATAGACGTAACTATGTGACCTGGAAAATTCTTAGGAAAATTGTTATCTTATAAAGCATAACTGGTCGTACAACGAGCGTATACTTGTTGGGTGAGATGATATGTATCAAATGCAACAGACTGTAAGGAACGCAATTGGCTTCATAACATCCTTTACGCACATTAAGCTTGTCACTAAGCAACAAAATTTCAAATATATTTACCTTTTCAGACTAGTTTTGAGTGGCTCAATTAAGTTTTTTTATAATATTTATAAAAAACTATTTAATAGCATATGTGAAAACTTAGTTTTAAAGCATTTGTTTGAATTACAGGGTGGGACATCTGTTGGTTTGGTTGTTAGACACTCATAATTCAGAACATACCAGATCAAAGTGGATGATTTTCAACATATGTCAAGTTCAAAACTACTCAATTTTAGTCATGGATCGTTTAACAGATGGCCCACCCTATAGTTGAGTGAGTGTAGTACCACACCACAAGCCTATGAGTATAAATGCCACTAACACAAATTTTCAAGCGAGTATGATTATTGTCACAAAATACGCACCATTACAGATCTATGATACGTAGTAAACTCAAACTATAATAAAAAAAAAGTCGTACGAAACTTTGCACTAATATTGACTTTATTATTTTTTTGTGTAATAGTTACAAGGTATTGCTCTGTTGGGAGCTGCTCGAGTGTTCAAGAGTTTTTATTTAGATTCTTTTATTGAACATTGGACTGCACGTGTGAAAACTTTAATTTGCTTTAATTATCTATATAAACACAAGAGTGTATTTATTATGAATATAATAGTATACGGCAGATATTATTGAGCATATAAAAACAATATTGTACACATTTATTGTTACGTCATCTGCGCAATTGTCTAAATACAAATTTCTAAGTATTCTATAGTTAATGATTACAATTTACGCAGCTGTATAACTTGGAAATATGTTCAAGTCGAGGAGTTGCTCGAAAGCAGGATACACTACACCCACTTTCCCAAAAAAAGCTATTAATTTCGAAAAATTTGTTAATTAGGATCACACAAGTCTAAAATCAAAAATTTTGTGACTATGTGTTGCATACCAAATGAATGATACATTTTCTCGATATTTATACGCTGTACCGTATGGTACAAAGAGTATGTTAAGTTTGTGCAGCCCGAAAATATATGTAACATACAGAAGGAGACGTCGGAGACCCCCCAAAGTTACATAAAGTATGATCAGGTGGACTAGAGAAGTCGATATACCCATGTCCGTCTGTCTGTATGAACGCCTAGATCTCAGAGCTGGTAGAGCTAGAGCGACCAACTTTTCAGATGCATAATTATGTCAGGGGAGACAAGTTTATTTAACTTCTCGATATCGGGGTTATATTATATAGCTCCCATAGGGGTGTTTCAGAGCACCTCGAAAAAAACCAAAAGTTTTAGGTGGATAATTCGTTTGGTTATGAAGATATCATTACCAAATTTGGCACTCGGAAGTTTTTTAGAGTTCCCAATCACTGTACCAAATTTGACCAAAATCGGTTGACTATATCAAATAGCTCCCATAGGAGCAATCGTTCAAAAAAAATTTGTACAAAATTCGTTGTGATTCGTTTGTTTGTGAAGATGTTGTACCCAAATTCGGCAGTAAGAAGTTTTGTAGAGTTCCCAAGCACTGTACCAAATACGGTCAAAATCGGTTGACTATATCATATATATTTGGTTCAAAATTTGTCTGTTTTTGGTTGTTTATGAAGGTATCGTAACCTAATTTGGCAATCAATTGTCTTTTGGTGTTCTTAAGCAAAATACCGGATTTTATGGCAAGCAGTGGTACAGGGTATCCCAAGGTCGTCCACGCTTGACTTTAACGTACGCCATCTTTTTAAAATAATGTATTCGATTGGCAATAATTTTCACGGCATACTCTTATCAACAACAAATTCTTCGTCAGGGTATCGTGACAATATGTCTAAAATTAGCGCACATTATGGGATTCTAAGATATAGGCACTCACAAGAACATACAGATCAATGTCTGTCAGTTCATAATCGGTTTACTGAGTTAATCATAGAATTTTTGGAAGATAGAATATGTAGGCTGCTATATGTTCGAATACATTACATAGATAGATTATCCAGGTACAGAGTACAAGATAATATTATATAGACACTTGAATTATAAACAACCAGCTGATATTGATAAGTGTATACTATACACAGTGTAAGTGTCTTTACCACTTTATATTTGAGGCATTCCATTTTCGTTATTAAACTCAGACGCAACTTGCGGTTTGATGGAATGCAATTAGTTACGCTTGTATCTACGAGTATGAGATACAAACCGCGACTGTATCCAATATACTTCATGTTTTTACTATGTAAAATTGTTTTATAATACTATTTATTTGAGCTTAAATGAAGAATGAGATACAAACCGCGACTGTATCCAATATACTGCATATTTTTACTATATAAAATTGTTTTACTACTAATACTATTTGTTTGAGCTTTAATGGAAAATAATTTTAATCATTTTTTTAATTTGTTCATAATGAGATCAATGGAACGTAAACAAAAAGTTTCATCAACGAAGTGGACGTGTGTATTTAATACGTAACGCTTATGTAAAAGTAAAGCTTGCTGGTTGTGTACTTGCATACTTCAAGTTGTTTGGCACAATATTGACATTGCGCTTCGATAATCAAAAGAGATTAATTTTATATATTTTTTTTTTTCAATCTTAAATTCCTGATTTCGTTCTCCAGTTTATTAATTAATATTATATTGCAGTACTTTTTGATTTATAAACCAAAATGCTATAAAATCACGACTTGGTTGTATAAAATATTAATATTTATTAATTCTGAACTACAAATAATGTTGCATTGCAAGATAAAAACAAGCGTATATTGTAATATTTATTTTAGAAAAAAAAAACTAATATAATTAATTTCCGTCGGAGAATTAAGAAAAAATTAATGAATTGCCTTTTAAAGCTCTAAAGTCAAAATTTTAAAATTTTTTGCAATTGCAACTATTTTATTAAGAAATACTCAAAATATACATATTTTAGGGGTTTGTTGCATACAAATATTTGCATTAAAATATTTGCAAAGTTAATAACATAAATAAAAAAAACCACTTATTATCAAATAAATAAATTTTTGAAATGTGCATCCGCCTTTGACTTAGTCATATTGCACCTGTGCAAATGAAACCCCAGAAGCAAACCATCAGTCAGACCAACCACCAAATGCTGAAACAGAACAATGGAGAACAGCTGTCGTTTTGGACTGCGCTTCTGTGGCTTTTATTCAAAGAGCCTTAGCAACAGCTACCTTGGTTATCTAGAGATCTTTGTGAACACACCCTAAAATATACCAGCCAGGGGTTGTATTCGAAGGTCGTAACCTATATATGCATTTAAGTTCATAAGTAATGCATGGTACACTGTACAAAACTTGAATTAAACAAACTTGAATAAACCGAAACAGTCAAAACGATCAAAGATTAGTCAACTAGTTGCCAATAAAGCGAGACAAATTCAATTCAAACTGTCAACAGCTTTTATGGCTTAATATTTACAAATTGACAGGTTTTCACCCAGTTGGTGATAGAGAGCTTAATATGGAAACCCGCGCTGAGCGCTGAGGAAAATGTTTAACAGATGAAAAATAAAAACAAATAAAACGCAAACTTTAATTGAGCTAAATAATTGTATATACCCTTGAAGAGATGTTTTGAAAGTCATTAATTTAAAGTTAAGTAAAATCACGCTCTCGTGCCGACTTTTTTGTAGTGTATATGTTTGTTGTTTTTCTAAAAAAAAAAAACAATTTATTTGGATTTGAGCCATTACAATTATTTTTTTGTATTATATATTCTTCATGATTAATACAAATCCATCAGGCTAGAAACAAATTTAATAAAAAAAAAAAAAAATATGTATAATATGTTTGTTAGTGTTGATCAGCCAACCATAAAGTTATTTCAAGAAAGTATTGATTCTTCTTATCTCTAGCTTTAGTGTTAGCTAAGTTTTATTCTTAGTTTAAATTTCCCCTTTTTTTTTTTAATATTATTTGACAAGTAAGAGTATACATAATTAGTAACTTGTAAGCTAAACTCTAAAAATGTATATAATTTTACCGAAGCATAAATGTTTAGGTAAACAAGGAATTGAATTAAATATGTATATTCTTTTTTTTTGACTTTAAATCAATAAGAGCTATAAAGTTTTTTTTTTTTTTAATGTGATTTTTAAGCTTATATTTTTCGCTACAGAAGTCATGACAAGTTGTGGGGCAGTACTTATTTTCGTTTAAATGCAAACCGAAGAAAAACTTTAAAATTTCTAGCATTAAATTTGTAATTATTAAATTTAATTAATTAAATTAAATATTTAATAAAATGTTTAAAAAAAATAAAATGTCATATAATTTTTAAGAACAAACTCGGAAAACCATCAGCGGATAAAATACAGAAAAATAAACCATAACTTTTAAGTAAAAAAATAATAAAAAAAAATATTAAAAATAAATATAGTGATATATGTAACAAAAATAATACATGGCAATCGCTTACTATTTGTTAAATACTTTTATCTTGAATTTTTTTGCATTCTCCCTAGAAATAGATAACCAAAATACGTTTATTCTGTGGAGCAAAATTCAAACTTTCTCCAATTCCGCACAATTTGTAATTACAGGGTGTAACGTTTTTTTATACCCTGTACCGTATGGTACAAAGCAGTGCTGGAGAAAACATCGATGTTATATCGATGTTGGCCAACAGAGATGATGTAATATATGTATATAGATACTGTAAGTTTCGATACATCGATGCATCGATATTACGTCGATCTTTTCTCCAGCACTAGTACAAAGGGTATATAAAGTTTGTGCAAGCCGAAAATGTATATAACATGCAGAAGAAGACGTCGGTCAAAAAAACGTTTTTTGTACAAAATTCGTTGAGCTGCGTTTGTTTGGGAAGATAACCAAATTTTGCACAAAGAAGTTTCTTAGAGTACCCAAGCACTGTACTAAATTTGATCAAAATCGGTTGACTATATCATATATGTAGCTCCCATAGGACCGACCAATCGGTCAAAAAAGCGTTTTTTGTACGAAATTCGTTCTGTCTCGTTTGTTTGTAAAGATATTGTAACCAAATTTGGCATTAAGAAGTTTTTAAGAGTTACCAAGCACTGTACCAAATTTGATCAAAATCGGTTGACTATATCATATAGCTCCCATAGGGACAATCGGTCAAAAAACATTTTTAGTTTAAAATTCGTCTGTTTTTGGTTGTTTACGAAGGTATCGTAAATTGGCAATCAAATGTCTTTTGGTGTTCTTAAGCAAAGTCGTCTGCGCCCAACTTTAACGTATGCCATCTTTTTAAATTGAAATTAAAAATTTTTTTTCGATTTTGTCTTGGCACCAATTGTTAATTTGGTCCAAAGAGATAAAGGTTAGCTACTATTTATGCAATATTTGGTAAAAGTGCTCTCATTCTGCTGGTTTAACGTAATGCACTTTTTTTCAGGCATTTTCTATTGGTTGATATCGCCAATATTTCTCGTTCTATATTTATCTTAAGTTGAGCTAAAGACCGTAGCTTATCGATGAGCTCTCTTTACACTTTATTAAATAGGGCCAGTGGAAAACACAATTTTTGAGTATTAAGCGTCCGTGGAAGAGTGACGTCAACAAATGTGTCATGGCGCAGCATCTTTTTGGAATCAAAAGTTCCATATGCGCTTTCTATGCCCAGTCACGATCGAAAAATCGACAATTTTAGCTCCATAATGCTCTCCATGGACGGTAACTGCCATTGACCACTTGTCCCAATAAGAGACTTCGCAGAAAGACTACACCAAAGGTAATATTTTTTCATAGGAGTTTCCTTATGGCGAAGCACTTTTCGTTTAATTTTTTTGTTTGTGTAACTATTTTCAACAACTGCACAATTTATACGTTAAAATATTCTTTAAAGTGTATACTTCTAGATATTATTAATTTCAGGAGCCCTTTTTTAATAATTTATAATGCAAAATTCTTGCTACAACATTAATGTTGATCGAAATACCTTTTTAACTAAAAAATATCTACAAATTACTGTTTATATAAACAAAAATATATCTCATAAACAAACTTTTTTCAAATTAATATATTACTATCCAACTGGTTTATAAATTAATATAAATAAATATTGTGATCCTGTAATTTTTTAATTTAATTTAATTTAATTTATTCCATAGCATTAATATTTAGGTTTAACAAATAAAAAATATATTTTCAGAGTTTAGCTGACTTAGCTTTTCAACTGAGTGGTTGGTCTTTAAAAGTATTAAATTTAATTTACAATAACAACATTACAATTAGTTAGGAAAATTGGAAAAACCTAAAGCTGATAAATTTCTTAAACTACTTCTTAAAACTAAAACCTTAACTATAGATTGATACTTAAGAGTACTAACTTTAGGTTAGCCTCAAAAGTACCAATCCTGCGAGATTCGCGAGATACTCTAATTGTTGCGTAACATAAAATTATGCTTTCTTAAATTAATAAATTTATTTATGGGGCTGACTTCTGCCCGATCATGGAGACGAGAGGTCGAGTAGTAGTATGTAATATACAAAAAAAAAATCGACTTAAAAATTTTTATTAAGCAATCAAAAATTATGAGATTTCTAAATAAAATTACGTAAACGCAATGTAAACTTATATGGCCAAATTTTATTAAGTTCAGGAGCATAGATCTTGCGACAACATCAGTGTTGATAAAAAACCGTATGCAGCCAAAAAAAAAAAAAAAATTAAGTGAGCAATCAAAAACTATGAGGATTCAAAATAAAATTACGTATACGTAATGCCGCCTTATAATAAAGGAAGACGTGGTCAGATCGTTAAATTGTTAAATGTTATGCGTTATCCACCGAGCTTTAGCTCCGTACAAGCATTTGTAGACTTCTAATCACTGCCTAATCCTTTTAAATTGAACATTGCCACCTTTTTTTTAGTTCTATCATATTTATTTTACATATTTAACATTTGTACCTCATAACTGACTAAACTTAACTTTCGACACGTTCAAAGACAATATAAGCTGTAAGTAAAGAATAAAAATTTCAAAACTTTTAAGCTTTCAAGAGCAAAAGAGAACTTAGCGATAAATGAAATAAACTAATAAACCATTGACCTTCTGAACCTTGACAAAGAAAATGCACAGCAAAAACAATAAACTATGAACATATGGTATAAGTATATATGTATATAAAAAAGCCATTCAGTTGGCATTGCACAAAATGAAAATGCGAAGAGCAAACAAGCGCCATGCAACGGAAGCATTTTGAGCATGAAAATTGCAATTTAGACGCCATGGGGCCCCAGAGCCCCCAGTTCGAGTCCAAGCCCTGTACAAGTCTCAAGCAAACGAGAAAAAAGTAAAATAAAAAAAATACTCACCTCTTTTTCTTACTTAAACTTGTTTTTTCTTTTTTTTTTTGAGTGACGTCTTTTCCGTTTTTAATCAAGATTTACGACAATTGACGAAACGGCAGTAAAATTCGCGTCGGTGGCACGATAAAAATTAGCACACAAACAAGAAAAAAAGTAAAAATAAAATTTCTTTTATTTGCATAAGTAAAGAACATTTCGGTATTGCTTATCAAACGGACTTCAAAAAATGTTTGTTCACCATTTTATATATCTATTTTTGTGGCACGCGTTAAATCTAATTTGCGACCTTTTATGCTTTCTCTAAAAATAGCATTTATAATGGCAAACACTTTGGTGGCAGCGAATTCTTCAACTTTCGGCTTTTCGCCTTTGATATATGTACATATGAAAATATGTATTTAGGGTCAATTGGTTGTTGTATTTGTTGATATACTTAAAGTTGCAATGTGAATTGCAATAAGCCGATTAAGAATTCGTAAAATATTGTCAACATGCTACAAACTTTTGGAATAACACAATAAATGTTGCTTGTTTATTATGGAATTGTTTTTTATCAAGTAAGTTATAGACTGGACTGCCTTTTGTTTGGCTCCTTCTTATTTTATTTTATGCGCGTGTGTTTTGTTTTTGACTTACAAAGTATTGTTGTGTTTGTATAAACACGCATACAAAGTACAGTAGTACCTCTTAGTCGATGCTACCTGACGAGTGTGACATACCTGTCGTAGTAAAATAAAAATTTAATTAAGTGTTCTGTTAGATGACTATATAAGCACAAATACACATATATACGAGTTTCTTTAGAGAAAAGGAAAATTAATTTTTATCGAAAAACATTTTTTTTTGTAAATTGAAAGACTTTACGGGCATGAAAAACATTGAGCAATACGTCTTCTAGACAATATAAATGTTACTGAATTAAGCGATTGCATATTCTTGATCTTCCGTATAGATTTTAGTTTTTGTGTAATTTGAGTATACTCTCAGTATATAAATCCAATTATGAACGTGTTTTAAGCAAAATCAATTGCTTATTATTAAATAGATTGTAAAGGGTCTAGCTGGATATGGTACTGGAAACTGCACTGCACGTTGAAAAGTAATGATGCTGTTTAAGTTATAGGGCCAGAAAAAAAATTTCGCAAAATTTCAATTTTTAACCCTCCGTTTGGCAAATGGGTCCAGCCAGACCCTTTTCATTTTAAATTGTATTTTTAACACACTTCTAATTGAGCAGTCATCTTGAAATTTTCCGACTTTTCGTAAATATTTATTTACTCTCATTTAAAAAGTTTTGAGTTTTTCGTCACAATCATTCATTTATATACATTATCTTCTTCAAAATAAACCGAAAAATGCATGAAAAAAAAAAAATTTTACCTGTATTTTAACCATATTTCTACCTGTATTTTTGTTGTTTTTTTTTACCTGTAGATCAAATTGAACATATGCATACATAGGGGTCTGGCTGGACCCATGTGCCAAACCGAAGGTTATCGGAACATGTGCCAAACGGAGGGTTAAACTTAACGCGTATATTGACCAATACTGAATACTTTTGAACCAATTTTGTTCTAAAAAAAATATTTAATTTTTTGCTTAAGTCACATATTTTCTTAAAAAAATATACGAAATTTTCTTATTTTTTTAAGTATGTTCCTTAAATAGGTTAATCACCTTTTTTTTAAACACATGTTTTTATAGGTTTTTTATTTGGTGTTAATGTGAATCAAATCGATTTGGTGAAACAATGTCAAAAAAAAAAATTAAATCGAAAATTTCTTGTTTTTTTTTTTAAACATGTATGAACAAAATTTTTTTTTTGTTAAAAGGTGTCATAATTGTAATACATTTTTTATAATATTTAAAAGATTACAAACTTCTTATTTATATGATGAAAAAAAAAAAAATCTATTTTATAGGTAAATATAAAAATATTAACCTTGCAAAAAAAGTTATTTTTAATTATTTGCACTAGATGATGCAATTTCAATAAAATTTTTTTTTTAAATTCGATATTTCATAGAGTCAGGTTTTGGCCTGGCTATTTTTTATTTTTAAACTAAGAGCTAATTGTTTTGTGAAAATGAAAAAATCGTTTAAAATATCATCTTAGCCTAAAAACTACTGCAAAGTATTTAAATGAAATAGAGTCTAGAAATTTGCTGTAAAGCCTTATGTAAGCCAAACAAACAAAACCATGTTGACCTCTTGCGATGTTAACTCCCACACTACTCAACTTAAGAATTTCTACAGATATTTTTCTATTCCTTTTTTATTTAACCTTTAAACCAAAGCAATATGGGGTAAAAGTGTATAGGTGATTACAATATTTTCAGTAATAATTTTCCATTGAAAACTGTATACAATTACGTTATAATTAATGTTCGCAGAAGCTCAATTTTATTTTTCTGAAAAATAACTCATGATATTCCACTCTTGGGCAAGTAAACTGCCCTTATGTATGTTTTTGCTGCTGAAACGATTCGAACTATCGTTTTAGCCATATAAGTGAAGTTGTAACTTTGTTCAAAAATTTTGTAGGAAATATAATTTTTTTGAATTTATTTGGGGCTGGACCTGCTTACTATTGCTGGAGAAAACACCGATGATCAAAGTTTAAAATTTCTATATATCGATGTTGGCCAACAGAGATTCCCATTTGATGAGTGCAGAAGTGCTGGAGAAACACCCATTTAATGAGTGCAGAAGTGCTGGAGAAACATCTCTGTTGGACAACATCGATATAAAGAGATTTTAAACTTCGATCATCGATGTTTACTCCAGTACTAGCTTACACATATAACGAGTCCAAATCTTTACATTAGTTCCTACAATCTCAAAGATCTTGGTGGACGATCCAGTAGTTATATATCAATTCCTTTTGTTTGCCTGACAATATTGTAGGCAAGTCTGTGTAGTCTCCGGTGTCTCCTTCTTAAGATATAGGGGCATTGAAATGAAACCAAAGTAATAAAAATGTGTAGTTCGCCCCAAATCATCTAGCCGCCTTGTTCTAAGTTCTACTGTTCCCAAATAAATAAATGTGCTTGTTGTTGAGTTTGTTTATCTGCACACAGCAGTTTATTACAATTTGTGCAATGACCTGTGAAATTATGTAGATGATATTCATAGGCAGCCACTTACGAGTTCTTGGCAAACACTTCCCCCCATCAAAAACTCAATTTTCTCATGACCTAGCTTCCAGTCAAAAAAAAAAACGAGTGTCTGTTTACTTAAGTTGTTGCTGTTTTATTTATGATTCACTTGAAGTTCAGACAAAGATACAAAGATGTACTAAGCCTATTGCTTTTAAGGTGCTTTGGTCTATTTCTTGGTATCGAAATGCCCATGTTAGTGTGTTTGTGGTTGTTGGCATGTTATTCCACATTTAAAGACTTAACACCATTTTTTATAATTTATGCTTACCTGTATGCAAGTTTTGCATATTCAATCGATTTTTATACTCAACAAAAGGGCAGTATGGCTAAATATAAATTGTATGTAACGTGGCAAGCGGAATAAAAACCTCTCGACAATGTAAAATCGGAAAATACATCATAATCTAAAATTACAAAGCAGTCAATGCATTTTAAATAGCGTATAATTATGAAAATGTTTTATTTATGTTTCTAGATTAAATAACCATTCATGTGTGTAAAATTGACTAATAAATTAACCATAAATCATGTCTAACTTTTATTATATTTATATAATTATTTCTGCCAATATAAATACACAAAACATTAAACAAAACTAACTAGTAGAAATGTAATAAATTCTTAATTATACCCTGTACCGTATGGTACAACGGGTATATTAAGTTTGTGCAAGCCGAAAATGTCGGAGACCCCACAAAGTTACCTAAAGTATGATCAGGGTGACTAGAGAAGTCGATATACCAATGGCCGTCTGTCCGCCTGTCCGTCTGTCTGCATGAACGCCTAGATCTTAGAGATGGTAAGAGCTAGAGCGACCAAATTTTCAGATGAGATGCGTAATTATGTCAGGGGAGACAAGTTTATTTTACTCTTTCGATATCGGGGTTATATATATAGCACCCATAGGGGTGTTTCAGAGGACCTCGAAAAAAAACAAAAGTTTTAGATGGATAATTCGTTTGTTTATCAAGATATCATAGCCAAGCACGGTAAAAAATGTGATCAAAATCGGTTGACTATATCATATAGCTCCCATAGGAAAGATCGGTCAAAAAAACGTTTTTTGTACAAAATTCATTGTGTTTCGTTCGTTTTTGAAGATGTCGTAACCAAATTTGGCAGTCGAAAGTCTTTTATAGTTTCCAATCAGTGTACCAAATTTGATCAAAATCGGTTGACTATATCATATACTCCCCATAGGACCGATCGGTGAAAAAACATTTTTTGGTGAAAAATTCGACTGATTTCTGTTTGCTTATGAAAAATCGTAGCCAAATTTGCCGCATAATATATCTTTTGGAGGTCTTAAGCAATATGTTGGACTTAATTACAATGTGGTGGTACAGGGTATCCCAAAGTCGTCTGCGCCCGACTTTAACGTACGCCATCTTTTTATTATGTTTTACCTTAACGAATAGAAAATATTCTAAACATTTGTTTTAGCGCGTTCCGCACTTTTCTGTACTTATTTTGGAAATATTTGTTTTGTATCAATTCTTATATCTGACTGTTAAAATTTATTGTTAATAAATATAACTTGAATTTTACTTGTAACCGACAGGCCTATTATTGATAAGTTATGGGTTACAATCATTTTAATTCAAAGATTCCAGTGGTTAGTCATCTATGTAAGTTAAAAAAGTCAATATAATAATATATTTTCTTTATATTTAATTTTAATTCATAGACCTAATCTGAAGCACAAAAGATGACGTAACGTTAAAATGATAAATTAATAGACAAAATGGGAACCTTTCTTAGGCAAAGTTGCATAGTTTAGGAGCTGTAGCTCATGACAGCATTCCCAAAAGCCGCGCTTTAAAAGCCTGTTGTATCAAAAACTTGGCACCCTGATTCTTTAAGTAATACTTAATCATCATGATTAATTTCTGTCGCTTTACTCTTTAAATTGCAAAAAATTTGGTCAGTAGCCAGGGATTGCAGTTAAAGTGTATTCCATAGTCGTTTTAGCTACTTTATATTCAATCGGATTATTTTAAGCATCAATCTATCAAAAAACAATTGTATTTTTGAAAGCTTTTGCCAATTTGAAATTTTTCTTTTTTTTAAAAACCCAAACATAAAAATTCCTAAGTAGATTGTGTGCGTTTTAATCGAAATTGAGCTCTCTTGTTTTAAATTTTAATGGAAAATTCCGGAATTTTATTTGCTGATTTGCATAACTAAAGCCTGTAGGGAGTAACGAGAGTTTTCAACTTTTTGTAAAAGTTGCTGGGCATACGTTAAGACACTGTGATTAGGGAGCTTAACATTAATTAAGAGTCAAGCTACTTGGTCATCATTTTCCACATTCCAATCAGCATAAATTTGTGATGCGTAACGCTAATTAAAGTCTAAGCCCTGGTCAAAGTTATTTGCTTTATATTAGTAGTTCATTGTATGTAATTTCTGCCATTGTTTACTATGTACTTGAGTTTATAGTTAAAAATATAGGAGCATGTATGATTTCAATTAATTAATAGTAATTTATTTTCAAGAAAGTAAGATGGTTTGTTATGATAGTGTCATTACCATGGCATTAATAATATTGCCCATCGTTCTCTCTTTCTGTTAAAAGGAATTCTTCTTAGTTTCGTTAAACGGGTTTCGTTCTATGTATTCTAGTGCTGGAGAAACATCGATGTTATATCGATGCATCGATGTATCGAAGTTAAAAATATCTACATATATATATGTATGTTGGCCAACATCGATGTTTTCTATATTTTTAACTTCGATGCATCGATGTATCGAAACAGCACTAATGTATTCCTACCTTCGTATATAGTTGTCGAAGAGCTTCTCTGACAAGCCATGTGGCGTGGATGGATCGATATCACTTCACGACATCCAAACAAGTTTTCACGATTTTAATATGGTCGTCCATGAAATTCACCTTCTCATATTGATCCTCATTGAATCTTTTAAGCCAATCCAACGCATCAATTTAAGTCTGTAAAGGTACCAAGAGCGTTTGGAGAAAACCGACATTCGGATTCAGAGCTTAGATCATGTTTTCCTAATTTTTTAGGGTCGCAGAATCCAAATCCGTGATCCAATAAACGCCAGCATGTCTGTGCTCTGACAAAACCTCGAAAACTCCCTCTGATCTATTGGTGGTTATCACAGAACTCTGACGTGCTGGGGCTCTTTTGACTTCGGATTCGAATGGCCGCAATCCAAAAAATATAGACCTGAAGACATAATCTTTTAAAATATAGAATTAAGGAATCTCTATTAATAACTGTTCAAAGAGAACAGGGACCTACAGTTTATAGCCGAATCCGAACGGCGGTGTCTTGAATTAATAAAGATTTTCTTGGGTAAATAGCGTTTTTGAGCTAGCGATGCCAGTGCTAGGCAAATGTACCAGAGTTACTGCGGGTACTCGAACCACCGACCTTCGGTTTGTAAAGCGAGTACGCTACCGAAGGCCAAATTGTATAAATAAGTAAATAACATTTAAGGGGAAAAAAATAGATTTTCAGACTTAGAGGCCGGACCACATCTTTTATAACTTTTGGGGATCGCTGAATGTGAAATCGAGCCCCAAAAACAACCAGCACGTCAGTGTTCTCTTATAACCCTAATGCAGAAGCCTGACGTGCCGGACATACAACTCGAATAAAATGGAGGAAAAATAGATATTCAGGCGATCGCTCCAAAAATGCTTAGAATGTCAAGGTTCTGATATGACCTCAAAAACCCCAGAAAAATTGGTATTTTTGAAATTGTTTCAGAAATCTGACGAGTTGCGAGCTTTTTGAACTCGGGTTCAGATTCAGCAACCTTAAAAACATATAAAAAACATCGCCGCGCAACCGATCTCGAAAAAAGATGTGTAATTTTTTGAGGTAAGAATAGAAACTTAATCCGTTGAGCCAATTCTTTTAGCGGACTCGGATACATCGTGTTGAAATACATGTGAAAAATGCTGAGTCCCCAGATCACGAATTTATTATTTTTTTATACCCTGTACCGTATGGTACAAAGGGTATATTGTGTTTGTGCAAGCCGAAAATGTATGTAACATACAGAAGGAGACCCCCCAAAGTTACCTAAAGTATGATCAGGGTGACAAGAGAAGTCGATATACCCATGTCCGTCTGTCTGTATGAACGCCTACATCTCAGGGATAGTAAGAGCTAGAGCGACCAAGTTTTCAGATGCGTAATTATGTCAGGGGAGACAAGTTTATTTTACTTTTTCGATATCGGGGTTATATTATATAGCTCCCATAGGGGTGTTTCAGAGCACCTCGAAAAGAAACAAAAGTTTTAGATGGATAATTCGTTTGTTTATCAAGATATCATAACCAAATTCGGCACTCGGATGTTTTTTAGAGTACCTAAGCACTGTACCAAAGTTGATCAAAATCGGTTGACTATATCATGTAGCGAAAAACGGTTTTTGTACAAAATTAGTTGTATTTCGTTTGTTTTTGAAGATATCGTAACCAAATTTGGCAGTCGGAAGTTTAGTATAGTTCCCAATCAGTGTACCAAGTTTGATCAAAATCGGTTGATTATATCATATAGTCCCCATAGGACCGATCGGTAAAAAAAAAAGGTTTTTGTGTAAAATTCGACTAATTTCTGTTTGTTTATGAAAGTATCGTAGCCAAATTTGCCGAATAAAATATCTTTTGGAGGTCTTAAGCAATATGTCGGACTTAATTACAATGTGGTGGTACAGGGTATCCCAAAGTCGTCTGCGCCCAACTTTAACGTACGCCATTTTTTTTATGTAAGGCTGTATTGAAATAATTAATAATTATTATTTCACCATGTACATAGCAAGATTTTTTTTCCCATGATTATTTTGCTTGGACGATGACGTCAAAGAGTGATTTTTTTTTTTGCGTCAATTTCCTGCATGCACTAAAGAATATTTACCATAAATATTCGTAACATAACATTAACAACATTAAAATACGGTGACTTCCCGCAGCACTTTTCATCGCAAAATCAATTTTTCATTCTCAAAATAGTGTTAAGTATTCATATATATGTGACTATGCGCCATATAAGTTGCCTTACGAAGATTATTTACTCTTGCACGAGGGCTGTTATTTAAATTGCTAGCCTAGGTTATTTTTGGCCTTGTTAGTTCTCGATTGATATATTCGCACGATGATTATACCCTGTACCGTCTGGTTTAAAGAGTACACTTAGTTTGTGAGACGTCGGAGATTACCCAAAGGTATATAAAGTTTGATCAGGGCGAAAATATAGAGAGAAGTCGATATAAAATGTTCAAATTGAAATTATGCTAAATAAAAATATCTGCCAAAAAATTGGAATTTGTGACATAGGGCGACAAATTCTAAAGGGTATACAACCGTTTCAAAGCTTCTGTTCAGAGCATTTAATAAAAATAGAGTTCTTGGACAACATCAGATCAAATGTCTTCGATTTTTTGGGCCGAATTAGAATGTAGAATGTTTTAAAAAAAAAATAAGACAAAATTTAGGTAGCAGCCCTCGTATATATGTCTATGAATAGTTTAACGAAGCCTTCCAGCCCTCTCTATAGAACATTTTATGAGTCTGCTTTAGCTTTTCTCTTTAATGTGCCGCAGCACTGAAGTATAGCTTTCAATTTAAAGTTTGAGTAAAAATGGCTTGTTTATATTTTTAAAAGCTTTCCGTATAAAATAAACAATTGTATATAATGCATAGTACAGTTTTTTATTATTTTTTGGGCATCTGTTGCTTACTCAACACAAGAACACCCAACATTCGCCCACAATATGACACAAGCTCTCTCATAAAAAAACAATCATTATAAATTGCCGTTGCATACTCTCAAGTGTATTAAAAATGCTTTTAATATACTCGTAGATTCACTTTAAAAATACTAGATTTTTTTTTTCTTTAATTTAATTCAATAGTCAGTAAATACTTTTTTAACATTTGGCATCAGTCAGTAGCATTGAAATGTACCATAATTGTAAAAAGTAATTACAACGTGACATCACATATACTATGCCTAGAATAATTAAAAGCAGCTACTGACACAGTTGCAAGGCTTAAAAACTCATTAAGCTAATAATATGCAACTCTTAACAATAATTTGGTGCAACATTTAAGCGTGACAGAATGTAAAACTGCCTCCTTTTTATCGTAACTAGTTCCAAACACTTCAGCTAAAAAGTTGTTTATGTCACGCTTTGCTGTTTTTAATAATATTGCTAACTAAAATTCTTGGAATATATGGCTTGCATTGATTGATTTTAAGCATGTGTTGTTAGCTACTTGAATACACGTAGCGTATACGTAATTTATTTTGTGACTGTTTCTTTTAAAGAATTCATTTTAGCGCTTTTGTTTTACAGCTTTTATTTTATGTCAAATTACGACGTGGTTGACTTATCTTTTGTGTTGAATATTTACTGTAGGAAAAAAAATATTCTATATGGTTATGTTCCTATGCGCCAAAGAATGAGAATATTTATTTTGGTGAGAAGTATTAATAGTAACGAGTGATGGGATCATTACGATCTGTGCGGTATATCTGCAAGTATTTTTAAATGTACGGCATGGGCATGATTCCTCATTGTTCCTGTAATAGACGCCGCTCCCGAAATAAATGCTGCTTGCAGATAGTTGTTGTTCTTACATTGAAATTTAATTTAAAAAAATTCGTAAGTTTTGCACATTTTTAAGAATATCTCTGCATGACAATGACAATGGTTATTCTTCTTCTGAATACATTGTATCATATTTAGAAAACTATTTAACACTCGAACTAATAAGAAATATCAGTTGTATTAGGGTTGTAACCATTCGTTTCTAAAAGTTTTTTGAAGATGGTTTAGGCTTCGTCGCTGGCAAAGCATAATGTGATCGAATTTCCTGTCGTGACCCCATCTCCAAGAGAAAATAACCGAATCTTATACATTATCCAAAGTACTTTATTTCTGAAGATATTATATTAGGAAGACTTTCACTTTTTTATTAGATTTTATTTTTCAATTTGATCATTGCAACTCTACTAGCTAAGAAATCTTCAGCGATATCTTAACCTAATTATAAATCCCTAAGCATAAAATTTTTTTTAGCAACTTTACTAAAATTTAATAAAGCCAAATTTAGAAAAAAATTCTGCAAGCAAATTTCAACTTCAATTATTAACAAAAATGATTTTTGATTTAACATACCTTAGCGATTGTTTGGAAACAGCTGTTCAGTTTTCAAGCATGGCAGAAGCACTTAATAATACCAAAAGCAGTATACAAAAAAATATGTACACACTCATAGATATTGGTGTCTTTTTCAACACTCTTTTGGGCAAGAATGCAGTGCTTTTCATACTACTTTATATACGATTTTACTATATTATTATGAGTTTGTGCCCGACTAAGTTTGTGCCCAACTACAATATATTAATTTTAATTTCTTATCAGTAGTCTCTACGTATTTTGCTGCCAGAATAAACTTTTTCTATTCATCTGATTCCCGAAAAACGTTATGTTTAAAATACAATTTTAAACATTTTGAAATCAAAGAAAAAGCTTTTGTTTTTTGGTGAATTAATTAGATTATCCAAATATTGTAAGCAAAAGTAAATAAAAGTTTAACACATCTACAATAGGCTTAAAAAAAAATTAAAAACACAATTAACGTTATTTAACTCTTTTTTCAACGACATCTTGTTTGTTAATAAGGGCAAGGATGTAGCCCCCATTCACAGTAGATTTTCATAGGTTGTCACATGGCACAATGGGCCCACGTAGCCAGATTTTGGCCAAAAGTCCCTCAGATGAAAGTCAAACTTTGGACAAAATGACATTTTAATATTACTTTACACATATTAAGGTATCCTGAGCAGAAAAATAGTTCAATCCTAAATGATTGAACTAAGCACGTGTGTAAAATTTCATCACTCTAAAAAAATTACTATGTAAATGACAGGGTTTTGGCCAAAATATGAAAATCTGGGCCCACAGTGCATTGGTATACGATATACAGTAGACTGGCTGCTATTTGTCCGAGCAGAAAAAGTTTTATCTTAAGGCAAAAACCCAAATGGGATATACCATTTGGGATATCCCAAATGGAATTTTTTTTATATGAAGTTCCGTGGGAAATTTTTTATGGGCGGTTAGCAAAAGTTTTGGTGGTTTGGATAATGTTTGACCGTGGCGCGTTTCATCTGAAGCTTTAGATGACTTTTTATTGGCTGAAGATTTGCTTTTTGACCCTAATATTTTCAAATCGTTCTGTTTTTAAGCAATTAGTTTTACTACATTGAACATTTATCCAAAATTTAAATAACAAATTATTTCAACTTAAACGACATTTTAAAATTTGTAAAAATAACGACCAGTCTAGTAAGTAAATGTATAAAAATGACCTATACAAAAAAAAAAAAATTGCATTAGGTAACTTTTTATTAAAACACAACACAAAGGAACTATGTTCTAAAAACGGATTTTGGAGAAATGGATCTTATTGCAAGCGCTTGGGAACTTTAAAAAATATTCAAATTTGATTATGATATCTGCAAAAATAAATAAATAATGTTCTTTGGTTGCTCTGAGATCCACGCGTTCTTATACTCTATGATATATACCCCTGAGCATTTAAAAAGTTTACTGTACAGGCCAAGCAGTCTCACCCAAACTATGAATTAAGCTGCATCCAAAATATTTTCGAAAACTGTTGCACAGTATTATCGATAGGGTATTATATACTCGTTGCTACTTGTTGCATTATATTTTTGGAAGTGTGGCATTGATTTTTGTATTATTAATGTTGCATACAATATAAATCATAATATATTTTGATTATGCTTTTATTGATGTCGCGTTTTGGTTTGGCTTTGTTTTTGTTTGTGATTTAGTGTGCTTTTTGTGCTATAATGGTTTTTTTCTTTTACATATACTATATAAATGTACTTGTTTCTTTCTTTTGCACTCAATTTATGCTGCCACAAAATGAAGCACATAAAACTGTAATAACACACACACGCACACACACACAAACACATGGGCACTCTTAGATACATATAAACAGTAAAAGCTATGTACAAACGGAATGCCATTACCTTGTCGTAAATATTTGGCGTCGTCTCACATTTATGGCTTTAAATCATAAGGAGCCCTTGCTCTGGCCTTAGCAGCTACCTCAAAGGAAGCAGTCAGTATAAAGCGTTACTGTTTGGTAGGTTTCCTGCTATCCTATGCAGTGCCGTACTATTATTTATGACAATTTTCATCTAAAATTTATAACCAGAGAACAAGAAATAACAGCCAAAGCAAATATGATGCACCAACGGAGAATCGACTTTTGCCGAATCCAAACGGAGGATAGCTATTTAATTTCGAAACAGTTTTAAGGTTTTCTATACCTTATTAAGCTCTGCATCGTCCTAAATGCTTATTCGAGCAGAGAGTATTTCGTGTAAAGAGTGTATTAAGGTGACGTGAGAAGTCGATAAAAACCTTTCCGTCTGACCATTTGTTCGTCATAGCTGGTAAGAGCTAGAGCGAACAAACTTTTGGATTGAACTCCTTATCATGTGTAGTTTATTTTTACGATATCGGGGTTATATTGTATTGCTCTCAAAGGGTTATTACAGAGCATCTGGAACAAAAACAATAATACATAGTTCGTTTGTTTATAAAAATATTGTAATCAAGTTTGTTTGATGTTTTTTAAGAGTTCCGAAGCACTGTATTAAATTCAATCAAAATCGGTCTCTATAGCACCGAAAAACAATTTTGACGGCATACTTCGCTTGTTTATAAAGATATTGTAACCAAAAGTTTTTCGAAGTACCCTAGCAATATAAAGAATTTAATTGCAATCTGATGGTATAGGGTACCCCGAAATCGTACGCTCCCGATCTTAACGTACGCCATCTAATTTATCTGTTATTTGAGTGTTTGTCCTAAAGTTTGACAAAACTAATAATTTTTCTTCAAAGCAGATTTTCGCACTTCAGAATAGCTTGCTGCAAAATTTTCATGATCACAATAAAACTTCAAAAGATATAGCAGTTTTAGAGCCTGTCCCTGCGCTCTTATAAAATGTTAAAAAATAAATAATTTTCACTAAACAAGCTAGATGAATTAAATTTGATCAAATCTGCACTCCTGTTTCCTGGGAAGATCTGTAGTCACCAATATTGGCGCCTAAAAACAGGATGAACAGAACAGTAGAAATTATGAAAAATTAAGGGTTTACTTTAGTTAGGAAGCTCCGAATGTAGCCGTCCCACTTATTTGAAATTGAACAAAACTTTGTGTGGGCCTCCATTTACAATTGATTATAATTATTGCTTCTTTTTGTTATTCCAAGCCTCATATATAATACATATGAGCCTCATATACATATTTCATGAGTTCAGGCCTAAGGGCTTGGTTGTAATATTGTAAATGTGGGATATATTATTGCTTTTCATTTTAGTACTTAAATAATTAGTTTTAGTGCAAAACACAGAGGAAAAAATATATTCTTTACTTTGCATTGCATACTTTTATCTATATTTATGTAATTATTTGGTTATAAATAGAGCTATCATTGAACTTAAGTGTCAGATGACCATAAAAGTTAACTGTTTTGAATAGGGATATGAACAAGTATAACTCATTTTTGATAGACACCCGTGAGTTGCTATTGAGGAAGGCCTTTCTGTATGTTTTCTGTACTACTAAAGCAGTTGATTTTTATCAATAGTGTACAGTGTACTTAAAGTCTACATTTGTGTTTAAAACCTTCCTTTTACTCCAGTGAGGAGCATAGGGGCATAGGGACTACGTAGCTAACAATTAAAAAAAATACATAACGTTTCCAATTATGTGCCATATAGTTGTACAATATTATTTGTATGTCTCATTGAAATTGTTTTTGTAGTATCAACAACTTGTACAAACATCCATATGCACACATGTTAATTTCAAATAGTACGCCACGTTAACAATAATAAACTTTATTAGTTACATTGGAGTCAGAACAAACTTTTTTTTATAAAAAATGCATTGTACATACAATGTTTACATTTAAACTACATACAATTAAAATGTAGTTGCTTAATTGAATAGTTTTGAGTTACCCGCAATTTAATGCAAAATATAAAATTAAGTGCGACTGCATGAAATATGTATAGCTACCATAGCAACAATATGTTCAATAATGTTAATAATAAAACTAGTTTACAAATTTTAAAAAATTTTGGTATCCTCAATATGTTTTAGTCATTGTCGTAGTAAAATTGCACGCTAAATCCGAAAAAGTAGTCAACAAATTTTTCAGGAACGGACTTCGAGATATCTCGACAAAAACATTTTTCGAAATTAAAAAAAAGTGTCTTTACTTAAAAGTCTGGTTCTCTCTGGTTCTACCAAACTGATTTTGACAAGTTTTTAATAAGCTGGAGATAATTGAATTACGTATCTATTATACTTGGAACATATTTTTGTCACATTTACGGTTTGAACGCTATTTATGCATTCATATGAAATTTTTCGCAATTTTTTGCAAAGTTTTGAAAAAATTTTTTTGAACGATCTTATGGGTGCAATATGATACAGTCGACCGATTTTGATAAAATTTGTTACAGAGCTTGAGAACTCAAAAAAACTTTCGAATGCCAAATTTAATAACGATATCTTTATAAATAAATGAATTATTCATTTGAAACATTAGGTTTTTAAAACAAATTTTCATTTTTCACTTTTTACAAAAATACTTGATATTTCCACATTTTTTCTCCGATTTTGATAAACAACCACTCATTTTCTTCGTAATCGATCAAACTTTACGTGCCACAAATAAAACTGTATGAAACATTTTTAAATTTACGTTCGAAATAGAAATTTGCTAAGAATGACAAAAATTTCATAATAAGGACAAAACCGTAAATTTGACAAAAATATGTTCCAAGAATAATCGATAGATAATTCAATCAACTACACTTCAAAATCAAAATCAGCTTAGTGCAACCAGAGATATTTGCTTTTAAGTAGACACACTTTTTTTTTAGTTTCGAAAAGTGGTTTTTCGAAATATATCGAATTCCGTTTCATGAAAAAATTTCTTCATTTTCGGATTTAGCGTGCCATTTTACTACGGAAACGAGTAAAACATGAGGATACATTTTGCTGTAAACTAGTGTAATAAGGTAAATATATGAAAAAAAAGGAAAATTAATTTTGTTTTTCATATTTGATTTTTATTCAACGTATGTTTATTTATTTTATGATTTTTATATCATCAATTCGAAATTTATTAAAACTAGTTAATTACAATTTTTGTAAATGTTAAATTTGATGAAAATGCTGGATTTAGTTGCATTTTATGAAGTTATTATGAGTGGCCAACTAGTATAAATAAACCAAGAAATCCGCCAGCACACAATGTACATATTTATTTCGATTTGTTAAAGCTTGTGCTTCTTCTTGCTAGGACCATCTTTTTTTATTCCTGCATTTATGCTGGGCTTATTGAACGTATATGTAGCCTGGATATTTAATACTCTTATATACTACCTACACCATTGACCTAGTCTGTTGTTATTTGTTTCAGTTTTTTTTTCCGAGTTTTTGCTTTGTTTTGGCATTGTCTTATTTTCTTTTTTTTTATGTCCATCGACATTACTAATCGGCTTTGATGCGTATCCTGAGTCTTGTTATCCGACAAAAGTTGTCATATTAGCTGACCGAGCGAGCGTTAACTTCTGGCATGTGCCGTTCAACTGACAGATTGATAGCTTGGGGGAGTTAACACCCCCCCAGTATAAGTACTGGGGTTGTAACCCAACGCCAATGTATGTCAATAAAGTTTAGTTTTTTTTCGTGCGAGTTACTTTTTTGATTATCATTGGCCTATGCTTACTAGTAAATACGGCACATAACAACGTTTGTTATCAATCTTTTTCGACATAAACTTTGTCAATCAACAGTTGTGTGGAATTGTAACATATGTAAAAGAAGTTTTTACATATATGTACTTAACTGTGTTCTTCATCAAAGTAGCGTTGAATATTGGCTAGACTTAAGGTTTTTTGTTTTAAAGTTGCAGGAAGTGTTGCATAAGTTCTCAAACTATTTTACATTCAATGTACCCAACACTAAAAAGTTGTGTTGAAAAGTTTATTGTTGGTATAAGTTATGAAGTAATATTTATATAGAGTGATTTTTATGCTGTTTTTTTGTTATTTTAAATCATTAAAGAGTATTATTAATATTAGTAATCTAAAAAAAATCCTAATATTCAAAGTTTTTTTTTCCAAAAAGTGTCTACATGCTGTAGACAATTTTGGTTTGAATACACATTTTTAAAAATAATTACACTAGTTTACAGCAAAATGTATCCTCAACATGTCTTACTCATTTCCGTAGTAAAATGGCACGCTGAATCCGAAAATGAAGAAATTTTTTCATGAAACTGATTTCGAGATATTTCGAAAAAAACACTTTTCGAAACTAAAAAAAAAGTGTGTCTACTTAAAAGCAAATATTTCTGGTTGTACTAAAATAATTTTGATTATTTTTTACCAAAGTGTAGATAATTGAATTATCTATCGATTAACCATGGAACATATTTTTGTCAAATTTACGGTTTGGTCGTTATTAATCCATTCATATGAAATTTTTCCTCATTTTTAGCAAATTTTTAAAAAAAATTCTGTTTCGAACGTAAATTTAAAAATTTGAAAAAATTGTTTCATACAGTTTTTTTCATGATTCGTAAAGTTTGATCGATTACGAAAAAAATGAGTGGTTATTCATCAAAATCGGAAAAAAAGTATGGAGATATCAAGTATTTTTTTAAAACGTGGAAAGTGTTAATTTGTTTGAAAAACCAAAAGCTTTAGATAAATAATTCATTTATTTATAAAGATATCGTAGCCAAATTTGGCATTCGAAAGTTTTTTAGATTTCTCAAGCTCTAATGGTAATTCAATTATCTACAGTTTATTAAAAAAATTGTCAAAATCGGTTTGGTAGAACCAGAGATATTTGCTTTAAAGACACTTTTTTCTTAATTTCGAAAAATGTTTTTTCGAAATATCTCGAAATCCGTTCCATGAAAAAATTCTTGGACCTCATTTTCGGATTAAGCGTGCCATTTTACTACGAAAACGACTAAAACATGTTGAGGATACCAAAATTTTTTAAAATTTGTAAACTAGTGTTACTGGAATGAATTTATTGAAAACTTTTTTTTACGCCATTGCAACAAGTTCTGTGAGGAATTCATTAATCATTTAGGTCTCGTCTACTCAACAATCAATGTTTCCGGCCTTATTTTTGTAATACCTTTTTAAAAGCAAAAATCGCGTCATTTAAAAAAAAACTTCTTTTATGCAATATTTCTGAATTTTTTTATATCTATCTTAAGAGCCATACGCAACATGCAAAAATTCCGCACGAAATGTCAAAACTTCATATAAAAAAAAAAATATCCCTTTTTTGTCAAAACTTCATATAAAAAAAAAAAATCCCTTTTTTGGGATGTTTTTTTTATATGAAGTTTTGACATTTCGCGCGGAATCCCTTTTTTGGGATTTTTTTTATTATATGAAGTTTTGAAATTTCGCGCGGAATTTTTGAATGCTGCGTATGGGCCTTTAAAAAAAAAATTGTGTATAAAACAATGCTGAAAAATATTTTTAAGCCACTGAATCTGAATCCGTGCTCAGAAAAATTCTCAACGCTCAAGAGTTCTGCGATAACCCTAGAAACCTCACATAACCTCTGTTGGAGTTTTTTAAATATTTTACAGTTTTTTAAAATCAGTAATAAAGTTTACTTTAAATAACTTTTAACATCTTTTTATGGACAAGTCCGAGCTAAAATACGATAGTTTTATTTATTTAAGTAACTTTTCAACTATTTTATTTACAGAAAACAATTTATGCATTACCGAATAACATAAAGTTTAAACCCTTTTAAACATTAAAGCTACGCATTAAGCATATCGTTAAATTTAAACGCTGTCTAAATCCATTAAATTTAGGTATATACTTAGCTAGGTTGGGGCGTACAACAAGTAGTCTAAGGCTATGGGACTAAAGACAGTAATACCAAGTATGCTGTTAAAGTCGTACTTTATTGTTCCAATTGAAATGCGAAATGGGCGTTGAATTGAGCAATGAAAAAAAGTTTAAGTAAAGAGGACAAAGCAAAGAAGGGCAAAGAAATGCAAAGCCTCAAGGCATAGTAAAAATATTTGATACAGTTAGCGCCCGACTGTGGAATACCCTGTACCTACTTTTCCCAATAAAAGTAGCATTATTTTCATCGCAAGGTGCAGAGCTGTATTGAAAGTTATCGACAACAAAACGAAAACGAATAAAATGTACTAAATGAAATGTATTCGTTTTTGTTGTGTGAAATTCGTAGCACGTCTGATTGTTGTAATTGAATTAAAAGTGGATATCACGAAAATTGATTCGTTATATCGATTATATAATATGCCTGTTTTTATTGTAACTGAGACTAAGAAAGACAGACGGTCAATGCCGTTAATTTTCGCTATTATGGTCTGCCTTTTATATACATTGAAAAAATCCATAATACCCCTTACCGTGTACATACAGGGTATTAAGAATATTTACAAAATGTTGTGAGGGGCACGTGCCATTTAAATCAGATGCGTAAAAAAAAAATAAAAATAACAACAACAAAAAAAAAAAAACAGTGCAAATGTAACAGTCACAAAAATTGGCCCAGTGCGAGCCCATTAAAAGCCAGCGGCATTTTTCTTGGCCAAAGCAAAATCAAGAAAAAAGGGCAACGACACTAAAGCCTGCAGCAATTATTCAAATAAGTTTTTATTCGTTTTATTTTATTTCAAGTTTTCACAAGGTTTTTTTCCGACATTTCGTTTGTGCGAAAACTTAAAGCATGATTTTCTTATCGAAAGAAATGACAAAATGTACCAATGTTTTTTTTTTTTTTTTTTTTGCAAATCCATATTTTAGTTTTAGATAACAGAACTACGTATACCATCAACCCTACAACTTATTATCAAAAAAGCTGCAGAACATAATGTTATAATATCGCCCAACCGAAAGTACATGCAAAAGGTGCCACCATGGCATTTCAATAATAGCTCCATCATACTGGAACTTACACGATACAAAAAGGACACAACCCCCAATGATATGTACCTTAAAACATTTAACAGCATAAGATCTAACTTCCCAACTTGGAAATATCTTTTTACGGATGGTTCAAAAACGGACACCGTAACAGCCTTCAGCGTTGTCACCGAGGACAACAAAATTCTAAAATCAGCGATAACACCTACATACACATCAATATTTACAGCCGAAGCGGAAGCCATCCTCGTAGCGGTTGAACTAGCAAGCTCAACCAAAAGAACAAAATATATCATATGCACCGATTCGCTATCAACACTCCTCGCTGTCAGTAACATCAACAATACCGAACCCACCATAAGCAAAATCAGGGACATCCTAGCCGCAAATAAAAGAAAAATTAAAATTATGTGGACACCAGGACACGCAGGAATTAAGGAAAATGAGCTAGCGGATGTAGCAGCAAGAACCGCTACATCATCCCCACTCCTACTCCATAACACTTTCAACAGAAACGACTTAAACAACATGATCAACACAGCAAGCAAACTATCTCTAAAAAAGATCTGGGACGACTACACTCATCATTACAAAACTATAAATCCATCCCGTAACCCAATACAAATACCAAAAACCATCAATAGAAAAGACGCCATCATATACACGAGATTCCGCCTGGGTCATACAAAACTCACACACGAGCACTTACTCAACAAAACACCGCAGCCGATCTGTCCATTTTGCAACACAAGTATCCTTACTATGGAGCACCTCACCAAGCATTGTCACTTTATCCTCCACCTATGCACCTCCTTACAAATTCCAAATCCTATAGAAATACTCGCAGAGACCAACACCGTAAATATAAAGAATTTCATTAAACTCACCTCTAGACTTAATATAAGCACATAATGTAAATATTCAATAATAATATAATAAGAAAATAATGTACAATCCATCCAGCCTGAAGGCCTACGTTGCTCTGGCTACAAATCTTTTATAATTAAGAATTAACTTCTATTTTATAATTATATAAATAAATAAATAAATAAATAGTTTTAGATAAAGTAGAGGGCTCAGCCCCCTGCGTGCTTCGGAAATGGTTACTGTATGCGTTTTTCATGCCCAAAGAGTAAATAGCAAAGCGCACATAAGTCTACGTACAAATTTTGGTTCGTAATTTTTACCTGAAATACAGACAGACTGGTGAACAGTAAGAAAGACAGATACGGCTAAATCGATTTTTTTGTTATCCTGTTTATTTTGGTATATATGTTTTTGTTTCCATTTTTTCTTAGTAGACTGAAATGATGTTTCGAAGGAAATAGGTTTTATTTTGGTTGTATCCATACTAATAAAACATACGTGCAATAAAGGTACTAATTTTTTTATTTCAAAACAAAACAAAAACATTATTTTTCCTCTATCCAAATATGTATGCGGGGATTTCAGGCGTCCAGAAATTCATATTTGTAAATTTTTCTGATTTTATCGCCGTTTTTGGGAAGCGTTAAATGCATTTTAAAGTTATGGTTTCTTTGTCAAAGTTTCTTGTTTGTTGTAGCAAAAAATTTTTGCCGCTCTTATATATGTATATATATATGTAATTTACTTTTTTAAGAAAAAGAATTGACAGAAAGAACTTCTGGGGTTGACTGCAACCCCAATATTTCATAATGACGTACAGACTCTATGAAAAAGCGCTTTCTAAATTCGCGATAAACTCTCGCATAAACGATGTAACGTTTATTAAGTACCAAGTATTTTCTTGCTTTATGCCCTTGCCGTTTTTTTTATCAGCTGTTAAAGCATTTGCATTTAGTCCTATAGCATCTAGTCAAGCCATCAAATGATTTGCTAAGCGATTTGTTGAACTCAATTGAAGATAAATCAATGGACGCCACAGCCAGACACCTGCTAACTTTTTATGGCTTAATTATTCAGAGTTGAATGATCATAAATCAGCAATCTCTGTGCACAAGTGTTGGAAATTTGTCAAATTTTGCCAGCAAAAGTTGGTCGCTATCTCTTGACCAACCGAATGCCATGGGCCCTGAATGTGGGTTTTTGTACAAGTTCTTATCCACAGTCTCTTTGTAAATCATTTTGAGCAAGTTTCAACAGTTGTTAATTATGCTTTGGTAAGCCTTTGAGGGATTTTGATAAGCACAGTATTGTACTTACTTTTGTTGCACCTGTTTGTTTTTTATTTTATTGTTTTCGTAAGCCTGGTAACCCTGGCAGCTGTCAGTTGACAGCTGTCATTGTGTCTGTCTGGGGTCATTAAATTGGCCTCTTAATTGCTCTAATAAATTAGTGCAAATTGTAATTCAGGCAGCAAATGTAAAATTCCCACACAGTTGTAAAAATCACATAATTGGCCTCATTATCTAGCGCTTTTATTCATGCCAGCTTATTGTTGTTTACTATAGCATATACGTGATGGACAGATAATTTGTTATGTTAATTTTTTTTTAAGCTTTGTTTAGTTTTTGGCGCCCAACTTGACCCACAAAATTGCACATGGTTCCAGAAAAGCTTTGCATGCCTTTCGGGATTTGACAAAATGTTATTCATACACGAGTTGAATTCCCTTGGGTGTATGCTAAATGTGTGCGTTTGGCATATTTGCATGCCGATTGAAAATTCATTACTCATACGCCCAGTATTTCCCATGTGAAAGTGGTGTCCTCTAAACTGAGCATAAACACATGCACAAAGTACTCTACCTGGCTCTGGTAATCCATTGGGTGCTGAGAGGCCCCTAATCATGATAAATTTGCATCAATTTGTGGGTACTATTTTTAGCCGCTAGGGCTTGCTTTGCGCAGTTTAATTTTATTTTTATTTGCCAAATTTTGGTCAAGTACTTGGTTTTTGGTTATTGCCTGGCGAAAGAGGTACGCTTTAATGAAGCGACTGAGAAGTACACAAACAATCGATCTAGCGAACAGACTTATAATAATTAAAATAAAATTAAAAATTTATATAATTATTGTTGAATATTAAGCATACGCTGTGTGAGTCTCTGCATTTTTTAAATTTCTTTCTTTTTTTCTATCTTTTCTATTGATAAAAAGAAATATAATGTTAGAATCTAAAATTTACATAGCGCACATTTGTCACTAAATTATTAACTTGTTTCATATTTACGTTTCCTTTTACTTCTTGCTATAGTTTTTGGAAATTGGCCTGGTTCCCATATTTTTTTGCCCTTGAAACCGCAGAGTTATCTGTTTCTTGAATCATATAATCATATGGGGTATATATGTTTTAGCAGCTGGCTTAAATATTTTTGGCTTGCGTCACATTTGTGACGCCAATGGAAACGCATCATTGCGTAATAATATTATATACTAATAATTAAAATTTGGGGATGTTTAATACTTCCTACATGTGTTTTTTCATTAAAGACAACTTACAAGTTCTAGTCTTTTTGTTGTTTCTCTACTTTCTTTATGGAATTTTATTTGAAACCCATCAGCTGCGTCAAAAATTAGATGTTTTGAGAAAATTTGATTCATAGTATGTATAATTATAATTTCCCTGACTGACTATTAAGTCAGTCGCCCCTGGGCGGAGCATTGGGTATCTCTATTAACAACTATTCGAAGAGAACAGGGACCTACAGTTTAAAGCCGAATCCGAACGGCGGTGCTAAATCCCAAAATTTTTGATAAAAAGACAAAATATTCATGAGCGTAGGTCTTTATTTTAGTTATAGTTCTTAAAAATACTGCGATGGCAACGCCTTTAATTTGTACAGGCATGGAAACTCTGATCAACAATCAGCGCAAAAAATGGACGAAACTTAAGCTGAACTTCAAAATACAAAAACGTGGTTTCATGTTGAAAATATGGAAAATATTTGACATTAAAAGATAAATAAAAAATAACTTCCGTCCTATTTAATTATAGTATTTAGAGTAAAATTTTTTGGATTTTCTTAACACTTTAATACCTAAAATCGGTCAAAGAACTTTTATTTAAATGAATATTTATTACTACGCAAAAAGTATTAAAATATTACAAAAAGCTTCTGTTAAGCTGTGCCTTAGCTATGTTTGAATATAAAAACCAATTTTTTTGACGCAAATTTTGAGTGTGCAATTATAAATTATGATACTTTAAACAAAAAGTGCGTATACGCAATGTACCTTTATACGGGCGGTTAAGGTAGGTGTGGCCAGATTGATGACTTAGCGTGCTACCATAACCAAACTCAGCAAGTTTCAGCACTGTTTCAACATTCCTCGATTTTATCCTAAAATTAGCGAATTTGGCCCATTGTGCGCAGTCGCGCATTGCACAAACTGATATACATTTACAACTACATATATGAATTTTTTCTTCAAAAATTTAAACGGATTTTAGCCATGTATAAAAATTTTAATAAATTTTTAGTTTTATATTAATTCATTTAATCATAATAATATTTTCATTTAAATATACTCTCCCAGGGTTTTTTACTATTGACCATAAAACTTTTCAAGTAAAAAATTTAAGCTTAACAATTCATATTTTAAAGCATGTTAAAATTGAATGCTCACAAGATTCGCAGGATCCAAAGAAGCTTTGGTGGCATATTATAGTTGGAATACTTCTTGCTATCCTCTTCAACCAGTGGAGCATAGGGCCTCAACAATCAACCTGAATCTTACTCTATTGTTTGCTGGGTGTTCCACAATCTATCACTATCGCCTGGCACATTTATTAATCCGACAATAGTTAGGACCTCAACTTCCTAGCAGAATTTCAACCTTCGCCAAAGTAGGCTTAAAATAGGCGCTTTTAATAGGCTTAAATGAATCAAATGACCAACATCCTGTTGTCCCTCTGAACTACTCACAAATTGAGTAATGCCAAAAATAGCAGAGAAAATAGAAAAGAAAATTCAAGTAAACTCACAATCGGATAAAAGATGGCTACCATTTTTTTACCGTTTGTTAAAGCCGAGTCCAATACAAAAAGTAAAATAATAAATTCACGTATAAGCCATAAAATGGAATGGGAAAGTAAAGGAAGCATAAGTTTACCTTTATGCTAGGGTCCAGAAATATATTTCTCGATTTGGGCACATTTTGTGTATAAATTTGCGCAAATTGTCGACGCTTTGTTGACATAGCTGTTTATTGATTGCGAACTATTTTCTGGCGTGGACTGCTTGGTCCTTACACAAGCACGTAGGATGGAGCAGTTGCTTATTTTTTGGGATTCTTTTTTTTTCTTTGTTAGATTTACACACTGGTGTATTGATTAGAGATACAACAACAAGTAATATTTCCTTTTGTTTTTTTTTTTTTTCTCTATACACACAGGTCAACGGAGGAAACTCAAGGTCACGGGTAGACATTGGTATACAATTTTTATTTATTTGTTGTTGCCTGTAGAGGCAGCGTCCATAACAAAGACAAGCAGGACGCCACTTGCATTTTGAAACACGCCTAGGCGCACAAAAGCATTAGGCAAAAAAAAAAAAAAAACGCCCAAGTTCGCCCGAGCAAACTTTCCACCCACACATACATACATACTAAAGGACACTCCAGACACACTCGTCATGTCAGAGACAACGTCATTTGAAATGGGCTCGGTCGATAGGCCACCAAATCGTTTTCAAGTGAATCCCGTCAACCATCACAAAAACAATAATGAAAATGGCGGACGGAAGTCAGGCGCTGATGTGGATGACGATGTGCCGCATGAGGTCTACCGACGTTTGACCAACAATGATGGGGATCTCTTAGAGGATGACACATTCGATGCCACACAAATGTTAAAACAGCAACAGCCCAGGGCACAGCGGTAAGTAGACTTTTATGCTAAAACTTTTAAATTGCATATATTTTTAGCGTCTTAAATTTACATTTAATTATGTTACATTTTCCTTTTTTGCTTGTCACATTTTTGTGGTTTATTTACGCTCACATTTTCATATTATACTATATAGGCCGCAATTTAAATGAAAATAAGGTTTTAACTAAGGGTTAATTAAATGTAATAATAACTAAATATTTTAATATGTAATAACATATCTGTTTATATTACAATACAATAGTTTTTATTTATTCATATGAAAAAGTTTATTTGTAATCATAGAATTTCTTTTTTAAACAATATTTAAAACGGAAAAGAAATTTTTTCTTCGATTGTAAAAATATAGTTCAAATAATTGGATAAATTAAATTTATTTTCGAAATATTAACATTTGTTTACACTAGCTGGAATTTCCTCAAATATACTTTTCAGTAAAATTTTTTTTTTGCCAGCTTTTCTTTGAATTTCTCATATTTCATCAGCGTTATTTTCTTATGAAAATTCTATGCAAATAGTTTGCGGGGTGTTTTTTGTGCTGAGGCATGTTGATGTTGATTATCAATTCGTGTTTGTGTATATATGTATTTGCTACTAAATCATTTACGCTCCATTTACTTGTATTTACAGTCCGCACAACAAACACGCACATGTCATATAAAGAAAATTGACAAGCAAGCTGACATGCAACATCATAACAAATTGATTAAATTTGGTAAACGTTGAAATTGAATATCTTGCGACAATTTGATGCATCTATCAAACGGCTTAATATGAGTTTGTTGGCCATCAGGTTCAATAGCCCCAAAGAATGTCAACAAACTTGGCTACTGATGAAATTTTGTTGCTATAAAAATGCAGATACCTTAATTTGCATAGTCTTAGTAACAATACAATTCGTCTACATGTCTTTATGGCGCTATTGACCAAGGTCAATTTGTTTGGGCCACTTCACGTGTAAGAACTTGTTTTGGCATTCAAATGCGTTTTGTGGCTTTGGACATAGTCCAAAGGCTGCTAACAGAAGAAAGGAAGCCAACTTGTGTTCTGATGTGTTTTTATGGGCGTCATTAGTACTTGTTTTGTGTTTGTGTGTGCAGGAAAAAAGTCCGAGCTCTGAATTTGTTTCCAACCACTTCAACTGTGTAACTAGTTCGAAATATGGTATAATTTCATATTGATTTATATCATCATGCTACTAGTAGTGTCTACTAGTGGGGAATACTTTCTAGTGGTAGTAAACTATTTTAGCTGCTAATGGAATAATTTATTTATGTGTAGAAACTTCTACGGAATTAAAATTATAATACGAGCTGGATTTATGGAATTATTTTAGTCGCTTCCTTACTGAAAACGAACTAGTCACTTGGGTATGTTAACGAAAAGCTAGCAAACTAGTCTTTTTTTTTTTTCTTTTCTTTTTTTTAATGTATTTTTATTTGCAATCTGTCTGGAAACAATTAGCAAATTTTTAAATAAAATAAAAATGGCAGGATTAATGTGCTCCAGTGAGCCCCAATCAATATACAATACTATTTGCTTAATGTTATTATTCAATTATTATGCAAATCGATCTGAAAGATTCAAAATGTGAAATCTTTTCAGACGTCCATACTATTATCTAGTAGGTTTTCATGATTAGACAGTCTCTCTGAAAACGAACTAGTCACTTGTGTATGCTTACGAACAGCTAGCAAACTAGTCTATATGTGAATTAAACAACAAAATTAATTTAAAAATATATTTTAAGCAATTTTTAGTGATGAATAAAATACAATTTTTTTTTTTAAAGAAGTAAGTAAAAATGAATGCAATAAACGCATAAAAAGCTAAAAATACAAGAAACAAAATTTTTTTTATGAAAATCCAAATGAAAGTAATGATAGTACTATATAAAAGGCCGCACACAAGAAAAACGCGTTCAAACGAAAACTGCAACTTATTTTGCTTTCAAAGCAGTGTATCTCTTTTGTTGCGAAGCAATAAATCAGCTGTTTTTTGTTAAAAAATGGCAAACTTTTAGAAACGCAAAATAAAACAAATAAAAATTATGAACGTGTATTTCTTGCATTATTTTGTGTAAACAATGCTATAATGCTGATTTTAATTGTTATTCAAACAAAAGGAAGCTCCATTAGCAGTCTTTTCTAAAGATTTCCACACGGGCTATCATACTTTGAAACGACGAGGAACGATTTTGTGTACCTGCCATGTTTTTTTATTCCAACATAAGTTTCTGCACTTTAGTTTTGGAGTAAAACTGAAGAGCTGTTGTTACTGCCGGCGCCATCTAGCGTTAGTTACGGTCGCCACCTTGCGTACATTTTGTATGTTTTCACTTAAAGGGGTCTACGCAGTTCGAAAAATTCCATATGGAAACTATTTTATATTATTTCAGATGGAGCCACCAGTGTGAGCATAGTAAGACCAAGTGCTATATTTTATTGGATTATCGTTTGTTTTGTGGTATTAATCGATATTTTTTTTCGATTCTTTGGGTTAATGTGGTCACACTCACATTATAATTAGCTGCTTTATGCTTACAAAAATTAAGCGCGCAAAATAAGACAAAGAATTAAATAAAACAAACATGTATTTGAAGCATACCTAATTGTAAAAAGGTTGACTGCAAAAAAAAAACAACAAGAAGAGGAACGGAGGAACAGAAGTGTCTGGGTGAACCTTGTTTTAAAGGGCATAACAGAAAGTGGAAGATTTTTCAAAGATGTATGCATTTTTTATTGGACTAATATTACAACACAATTGTGTACATTACTATCTATCGGTGTTTCATGAAAATTTTCATATGTCCTCAACAAATTTCATTATATTGTACGGAATGTTAAAAAGTTTTTTGGTTCCTAATCGGCTAACACGACCAGACACGCTTTCCGGCTAAAGCCAAGTTGGCAACTAGTACATTAAAGTGCTTTTTGTTTGTTATATCTCATAACACTGGGTACTCCTCCACTGCTTTAATAAGCGCTATTTTCTCATCTCTTAGAAATGATTCACACCGTTTTCTCCTACCTGCCATTGCATATACATTAATTATCGCCAAAGCGCCAAAAACCAAACAGCTGTTGTTAGTGTTACCACACCTAGTGAAGTAGTGGCGCCATCTAACGTTAAACATTTTTAGACAACACTGTTTTGTTTTTTTATCTGCGTCCCATTGTCAAAAATTTTCAATCGGAATTCTTCGCTACACGCTCACACTCAGAGCGCTTAGAGAGCTGCTGAGTTAAACAAATTTAGCTTTACTCCCACGCCTATTCTTTTTCAAACCGTTCCGCAACTAGATACGTTTGAAGTAGTTGAGGGCGTTCAAATATCAGTAAACTTCTGCAGGGAAGTATGTGGCATGTAGATGAATTGTTTTTGTTTAGGAAGCCATGAAATAATTTATATTAATGTCACTCTTGACACGGCGTTTTCTTGCCACTTTTTTTTGTTGTTTTTTCTTTGTAGCTCAACCAGGGTTGGCTTTATGGAAGTATACAAACAAATTTTTTACAATTATTGAACGCGTTCTATGCAGCACTGTTTATATTACACTGCCAGTGCCACAAAATGTTCAACGCCCTTCCACCAACAATATCATTTTCTGAAGCCGCCTCTGAGCTCAAGCTTATTTTATATGTATGAAAATTCTTGAAAATTCATCCCACTGAGAGCGTCCAACGCCGAGGCAAGCGCATACAATTCAACTTTTAATGCCTCGTTTAACTCATTCAAGTTCAAATACTTGACGATTCCATGAAAGGCATGCCGTCAAGGTAACCTGACCAATTTGAAAGCAACCATTTGCTATCAAATCAATACAATTTTTATTTGTTAATAAAATGGGATAAAATAGCACTTAATCGGCTCAATCAAAAATTTAGAAGCACTTTCCAATTCTGCTAAATCCAATTGAATTTTAATTTTATGTTTAGACAGTGGCCTTGAAGATAACATAATTAGCCAATATATAAGGACTTTTGATTTTTGGTGTCTAGCAGACGCGGCAAAGTTTATCTAGGACAAAGCAGAGACATCGCATTGGAATGCTATTTCATACATTATCCTGTGTATTTTTATTTATTGCTTGCCTGCGGCACACCCACAAGACACTCCAAAAACTTATATACTGCAAAAAAAGAAATGAAAATAAATAAAAAGTGATGTTAATAATAAAAGCTAGCTATATCATATAAATAGCTAGGGGTCACTATGCAAAAGTCAAGTGTTGAACCTAAATTTAACGCAGAAATCAATAAGATACCACAATACCAAAAACCAAATTATGCGTTTGAACTGTGGAAAATTTGTCTGTCTTGTTGTTGTTTAGCATCGATAACTGTCTGTGGTCATCCGACACAACTTGCCACACTCTACGAAAATATTTAAATTTGTACATGTTGCAGTAGGTTATTAGCAGGCATGAATATGATTGTGAATGTCGTAGAAACGCATTCTTTTTGAATTATAAATTTTAATGCAGTCAAGAGATGCATGAGCATGGTGGGGAAATTTTAACATTTTTTTTTAAATTCAGCAAATTAGCAAGTTAAAATCAAAGTTAAAAAGTTTTTTCTGAACGATGTATTGTTTTTCTAAGAAAATAATTTTACTTTTACATTGCAAGATATCTCAACGAGGACCGTCCCAGAAATATTGTTAGGTCGGCTAATTCTAGGGCCGCCATCGTATATTCCCTGATCTTTCTCAAATGTCAACAATGAGCGAAAATGCTTAATTTGTTAATGACCTTAAATAGGAAGGCTGCCTTTAGTATTTTTGTCTTAAAAACCAGTACGCAGCATGGCAAAACGCGAAAAAAAACGCAAGAAAAATGTCTATTAGTTTTTCAAACGATTTCAAATTCGTTGGTCACTACTGGAACTATTGTTTCAGTTTTTAAAGCTGTTAACCGTGATGCTTCTTCACGGAAAGTCGAAATAAGTGTCTATTCAATAAATTTGTAACAGACTGCTGCAAAATTTTGGGCAAGCTGCGGCATTGACATTGTGCCTGACACCTGTAAGAAGTATACAACCTAGAAAATTGTCCAAGGGGAACCTTGAAATTAAATGATTAAGAGATGCTATAATAAGTCAGGCCAGAAATCGTCGTCAACAGCAACGAAATAATTCTAGACGATTGCAGAATAAAAGTGTCTGAGAAGGCTAAGGCTGTAGGCAACACATCTGTAAAACCGTAGTCACCATTGCAAAATTCATGAAATGGGCTACGAATTGCTGTCCCATCCATCAAATTCTCAGATTTGGACCAGATCTAGTGATAATTTTTTTGATTCCAACCCTCAAGCAATGGTTGGGCGGTCAGAGATTCGGTTCGAATGAAGGCCTTGGGAAAACCTATTATTTGTAATGAATTACTGAATGTATCGAGACAAAATAACACTATGTGGAGAAATTGAGCACATTAAATAGTCACTGATTTATCAAACTGCCCTCGTTTAAATACCACTAATATTAAAAAAATAATAATAATAAAAAAAAAATACGGTTATTTACGAATTTGATATTGATTTGAAATACACGTAAGATCTGGTCCGTAAAATGAACGAATTAAATGCAGATGGTCAACTTAATCAATTTAGGAAATGGGTATATCAACGGAACCAAGTAGGTTAAGCTCATCGTTTATCTACGTGGTAAAAATTTGTATGAAAAATAAAAAATTTGTAAATAAAATAAAGTCGGGCGCGGTTGATTTTGGGATATCCTATACCACGACATAGCAAATAACTCCGCCTTATACTTAAGAATTCCAAAAGAGATTTGTTAGCCAATCTTTTTTCTTTTTTTTTGAGGTCCTCCGATAAACCTCTATAACATAACCACGATATCGAAAACATAAAATAAACTTTTTTTCTATGGAATAATATGGGATCTAATCTGACAGTTCTTTAGCTCTTACCTTACCTTATCTCTCAGATCTAGGTATTCATATGGACAGACAGAGAGACAGACAGACAGACGGACAGGCGGACATGGGTATATCGACTTTTCTAGTCACCCTTATCATACTTTAGTTAAATTTGAGGGGTTCTCCGACGTCTTCTTCTGTATGTTACATACATTTGAGGTTTGCACAAACTCAATATACCCTTTGTACAGGGTATACAAAGCACCACTTCTCCCTAAACTGCCTTTAAATCTGTGAGAAAAAAAAGTCATTAAAGCTCAGATAAAGCATAAATTATGTTCAAGTGCCTTCAGACCCATGCGCAAGTTTTTTGCTTTTTCTAATTGATGCCGCAAAACATTTTTCCTGTAACATTTTTTCGTACATATTTTTACAACGTTTGGGCAGAACTTTCACATTGAGCGCATGTCCTTTTTTGGTTTCTTCTCATCATAGACTTTGTTTGTAAAAATGTGTCCAAGGTCTTTCTTATATAATAAACGAAACTGAAAACCCTGTACGCAAAATGGTCGACAACGTAAGGGAACATGAAAAAGGAAATATTGATGAATCCAATCTAAATATATTTCAAAATTGCATTTTTGTCATTAAGAACGAATGAAAGTCGATTTATTTATTCAAAATAAAGAAAAAAAAAGTTTTTATAAATTGAAGTTTTTAAAACTTAATGCGTTATGGCTTAAGGTAAAAAAACTTGTTTTGTAGTTTCCATTTAATTGACACTAAACTACTAAATATTTTTAAACTGTTTTTTTTTTTAACTAAGTTGTAAATAATTTTTTAAACACTTTTTTATATAAAAAACTAATGAAATTTTGTTACTTTTTCAACCAAAATTTTTTTTAAATACGGTTGTTATATGGTTTTAATATGAATCAAATCAATTTGGGGCAACAATTAAAAATCGAAAACTTTTTAATTAAAAAAAAAAATTGTATATAAAAAATTTTTACCAATTTTATAAAAAAAAATATAAAATTTTAACATTGCAAAAGAAAAGTATCCGGTCACCAATAACACAAAAAATTAATTTTAAAGAGCTCTTTGATAAATTGCTATCATCCAAGGGGCCTATGGCCAAAACATTCGAATCATCATGTAGCCTTTCCACGTAACTAGTGCTAGTAACTAGTCTTCGTGTTTCGTCTTTAACGTATGGAATATATAGGTCTTTATGAATTTGCTCGTTAGCTACAAACCAGGGGGCGTCAACAATAAGTCTTAGCGTTTTGGACTGCTACTGTTGAGTGATTTCAATGTTTGAATGACTTGCAGTGCCCCATAATTGGATTGCATAAGTCCATACAGGCTTCGAAATGGCCTTGTAAAGCCGAGCTTTGTGCTCTAAACTTGGATGCGACCTTCTATCAAGCTGCCAATGCTGTTTTTCTGTTAAGTTTCCTTAATATGACTTTTCCAGGTGGTTCTGCGATTTAAATCGAGTCCAAGGTAATTGGCTGAATCTCTATGCCAAAGGTTTGAAAACTTATACTTTTCATTAAAAAATAAACACTCGGAATTTAAAATATCTGATTGTGTCCGCGTGATGGAGCAAAGCTAAATTTAAATGAGGGGTGGAAAATAATACCCAATAAAGGTATCGACGCTCTTTTATTATTTTTCTTTAGACAATTAGAAAACTGTGAATTTTGAAACACCAAATATTTTCTTCTTTTAGAGTTTTGTAATAAAATGTGAGCACTTTAAAAGATTTAAAAGTTAAATTTGTGAAAAATTTAAAAACGAACAAAAAAAAATATATTTAATAATAATATAAGAAATATTAAAAAAATAATAACAATATCCTAGTGATCGATAGCATCATGCTTTTTGTATCGATTCGTAAATAGCTGTTTCCAAACTATACAGCAGCAGCTTGTAAAGCTCAGCCTTATAATCGTTTGAATGAAGTTTGACAAATCAAAATGGTTTAAATTTTTCGATAAACAACCAAAAAAACTTGACATTTTTATGCATTAAGGAACTCCTATCATTTTAACTTTCTTGTTGCTAAGATAGCTCAGTTAAGAGTATTTTACAATTGAGTACACTTTTATTCGCTAAACCCTTTTTTTATACCTTGCTTCGTTTTTTGCTTGGTTGCAGACAATCCATCAAAAGCAGTTTTCGCGACAAGGATAAGCCCTCACGTTTTAGGGATCTGCAAACGACGACACGTTTTCAAGTTGAGCCACAAAATGAGGAATCAGACTCAAATGACTCTCAAGAAGAGCGTGAACTTTTGGAAAACGAATACGATACAAAATATGGTAAAAGTTTTCGGTAAGCCGGCATTGCCACCAAACAAAACAAAACAAATTGAATTACTCGCTATTAATGCCAAGATTTGAATTTTATACTATAAAGACACTTTACCCGCGAAGCCCTGCCACGTCTGGACAATTATCGCAACATGATGTCCATACAGGCCGCATACCGTCCAACGCTCGATGAGCTGCACAATGCGACACTAACGCGTAAGGTGAGTAAGCTCCACAAGAGTCAATTGAAATTAATATCAAATAGAACTCGTGGCATACCCTGCAACATGTTTTATGTTAAATCCGCGCCCAAATTTAAATTTATGCCCGGACTTAAGCGGAGCTGTCAACTTGTGTTAGCTGTAGAATTCAGAGTAAGCAATGACCCGGCAATAGGTCGATAAAAGAGCGGCAAAAAAATATCATTTGGCCAGGGGCAATTGACACTTGATGGCGTTTTGAAAATTGCATTAAATGATTGCCATTGTAAAAATAGATAGCACTTAATATGCTTCAGTTCACAGGCCAACACAACAAGTGTCAAGTGACCTTTAATGCTATCAAATTCCAAGTTCCAAACGAGCAGGTCATTAGCAGAAAAAGTTTGAGAAAAACATTATCAGCAAAATTGTTGAAAATTAACATTAATAGCTTAAACTTTTGAAGCTGAAAGGTAAGCTAAATAAGTCAATAAGCCAATGTAATTTGTAACTTTTCCAAGATGACTTGAACTAAAGTTGAGCACATAAAAAACAAGATAAAAAGCCAAGTGCATTAGCTTCCGAATTGTACTCATAATTGACATTAAACGAAAATTGTCAATTTTATAGTAAATAAGTCCCCAATCACCAGCCATCAATTGAAACTAATTGATATCGAAGCTAGATATTGGAAAATGTTCAATTTTCAATTGCTTGCAATTTGTAACGTTTTTTCGTACCCTATATTTTGAGTAAAGCAGTTATGTGAACTCTTCAAAAGCAAACTAGAGGGCTCCATATTGGAGCCATCCCACTTACCACCGTCCCTATTAGTTTTGGCACATTGCTTCTGTGATGTAGTCGGTTTTTTTTTTTGCACAGAGTTCATCGGAATGAAAGATAATCGGTACCCAGGGAACGCCACACGGTTAATATCCTTGTTGCTGTTTCATGCCTTCACTTTTGATAACTATAGCTTTTAAAACTAGAAGGCTTTCACATTTACAAAAACTCTCTTTGAACGCACTGGATTAATTTCAAACGAATGACAAAACGAATGTTCATACAATTTTAAGAAGCTTTAGTTTAAAGCCGTAAAAAAAGCAAATTTTTTGCAAAAAGCCAGCGCTTTGATTGTAAAGGTCTGTTACAGCCATCAGTAGATGTCTCGTTGCCCCCTTCCCCGATTGCAATTTGCTGAGTATTCATTTAATGAATTTGAGTGTGTTGCAATAAGCCTCGAGCGGGTATTTGTGTGTTCTGGACATTATGAATCAATGCCAAAGTAATAACGATTGCGCGCTTTTTCTAAAAAATACGTTTTAATGGCCTGGCCTACATTTACTTTTAACAGGATGGTGCTGTATACTCCATTTTATTCACAGAAAATAAGCCTTTATATGTCCACCACCACGAACAGGAAATTTTGTGCACCTTTAAAGTGCAAAAAGTAATCAAAACATAATTAGTGTGTTGGGTTTGTCGGGCAAAGAGGCTTAAACTACGAGGCATAAAGGCGACAGTGCCAGACAGTGCGTTTGATTCGATATAGACACACCTAAAGCTACATTGCGTATGCGTAATTTAATTTAAGAATCTCATACTTTTCGATTGCACACTCAAAATTTTGACAACAAATGTTATTTTATATTCAAACGTGGCTTTAGTAAAATTTTATTTATTTATTCACTTATTTATTTTCTCTATATGGCCAGTAATATTGTAGATTTATTTTAGTTAAATGTACCTATACATTTTTTGAACAACGCTGGTTGCTAGTAAGTTATTTTGCTTTAATAAATATTATGCGATTTTTTTTACACTATCATATCAATTTACATATTTTTTTTTTAAATTTTTCTGTCCACCCTAAGCCATTTTTTTCTACTTCAAAGTTGAAGTTAAGTTTCCTGCATTTTTTACGTAAATAACCAGCTGGTTATTGATCAGCGTTTGTAGGGTTATACAAATTTTCATCAGGGCTGTCATCACATAACTTGTTTATAATCACTGGGTTTTCATGAAAGCTTTTGGTATTTGATGTGTTTGATACTAATTATGTGACAAGATCAAATCAGTTTGTATAGTCGCTATCAATCAAGTAAATTTCAATTCAAAAAACGATTCTTACTGTTTTGTTGACTTCACAGAATTCGATGAACTTGTTTTAAAATGAAAGTGTAGCAAAAGGATGACGCATAAGCCTTGAAAAAGCACTTTAGACTGTATAGATACATTTAACTGAAACATTGTACGTAACTTATTGTTAAAATATCCTTTGAAGACAAAAAAAAAAAAAATTTCTGCACAAAAATTTGTGTAGCTATAATTATACTTGTTGTAATGGCGTACAACGAATATTTGTTCTATATATATTTATATTTTCAGGGCCAAGCTTACAATTCAATTAACAAAGCTAACAAAATTTACAATTGAAATGAATATTAAAAATGATTCGTTTAAAGGTTCAACCCAACTGACACTCGGTCATTAAATTTGTACAAAGTTCAAAAGTTTAATTGACTTAAATATTTATTACAAGGTCTGCGGTGGCGTATGATTAATTTTCTAAACAAATTCCCAAGTTGCGACCGAACACCGCCCCCCCCCCCAAATGACAGTCGTGGGTGTTCGTCTTAGTTAACTCTGTGGATTTTTAATTAAAATTACCAACCAAACTGTACGACTACTAATTGACGAAACCCTGTGTATCTATTTTAAAATACGATACCCAGAAACAGGCACAGCTTCCTCCAAGTACCTACGTAGTATACGAGCCTATCTATACGACTTGTATGCTTGTATGGGCAAATATTTGGAAGCGGCTTAGCAGGCAGCTATGCATCATTTATCAAGCCTAGACGGTATTATTGAAAATTTGAAGGCATTTCGGTTGACTGAAAGACAGACAGACTGAGCTCCCTAGTCATTACATAATATAGAACATTTGTAGGTATATGTGCATATATACATATATATATATATATAGCTTATCTTACGTGCATAGAACACGCACAGTTTGACGCGCAACGAGGACCTTGAGTCTGGCAACATGAATGGCATTTTGAAGTTTGGCTGGATCAAAGGTGTGCTCATACGCTGCTTACTAAACATCTGGGGAGTTATGCTCTTTCTGCGTCTTAGCTGGGTTGTGGGACAGGCCGGCATCATCGAGGGTTTCATATTAATACTGACAACGACCGCTGTCACAACCATAACGGCCCTGTCAATGTCGGCGATAAGCACTAATGGTGTCATCAAAGGAGGTGAGAGATGTCTCAAGACAGGCTGCCGCTCTTGAGCTCAAGACTTTTAAATGGTTTTTAATAAATTTATGTAAATTGATATTATACAACGCAACACAACGCACCCGAATGCATTATAGGTGGCACCTACTATATGATATCACGTTCACTGGGTCCAGAATTTGGTGGTTCCATTGGCCTAATTTTCTCGCTGGCGAATGCTGTAGCCTGTGCCATGTACGTGGTGGGCTTCTGTGAGTCCATGTTGGATTTGTTGCGCTCATTCGACCTAAGCATCATTGATGGTGGCATTCAAGATGTGCGCATCATAGGCAGCATCACCATATTGCTGCTTTTGATCATTGTTGTTGTTGGCATGGAATGGGAGGCCAAGGTACGTATGATTAATATTTGCTTCCAGCCGAATTTGAGGGCTTATTAAATTGTTGCTGTTGTTTATGCGGCTCCTGTTCGACAGGCGCAAATTGGCTTGCTTATTATACTGCTGTTGGCCATAGCTGATTTTATGATTGGCAGCATTATTGGCCCCAAGAGCGAACTGGAGTTGGCCAAGGGTTTCTTGGGTTACAATGGTGAGTGTGAAGTCTAAACTGGGACTGCCTATTAATTTGGTTTAATTTACAGCAACGCTGTTTAAGACAAATCTCTTTGCGGACTATCGCACGGACAAGGGCGTTCATCATGATTTTTTTTCTGTGTTTGCCATCTTTTTCCCAGCAGCGACGGGCATTTTAGCAGGTGCCAATATATCGGGTGACTTGAAGGTATGCTCATCTTTTTTGTTTTTGTTTTTTTTTTTTTGTTTTTTATGTACGCCTCATGATTTACATTCATTTTGTTACGCCAGGATCCACAAAAATCCATACCCAAGGGCACCATACTGGCCATTGTTATCACAACAGGCACTTATCTGCTTATGGTGGTGCAATGTGGCAGCACAGTTGCGCGTGATGCCACCGGCAATATTACCGATACGCTAAATGGCTCCTATGCCTTTCTAGATTGTGTGCCAGGTATAGCAGATCTTAACTAAGCCCTGCCTTTTCTTCATTTAATTCCAAAAATCAATTCACTCTTATTTTATTTTCTTTTTTGTTTTTTGTTTTCCAGGTGAATGCGCATATGGTTTGCAAAATTCATTCCAGGTAATTGAACTGGTATCTGGCTTCGGCCCACTTATCTATGCCGGCTGCTTTGCGGCCACACTATCATCTGCGCTGGCCAGCCTGGTTTCAGCACCAAAAGTATTTCAGGTAAGCAAGAAAGTCTTATTTATTGCAATAAGTATATTAAGTCTGGAAAATGTATCTTTGTTTTAAAAGACTGTTAGTATACAGCATCTACATAATGATAGGTATACATATATTTTTTTTTTTTCATAAAATCAAAGTATTCACTTTAAATTTTTGTGATGATTCTTTTGATTTAATTTAAGTATGTTCTGAACATGGAAAGCTCAAATTTGATTTAAAACTTTTTTTAATAGCTTTTTAAGCGAAAGAAAAAAGTTTAGTTTATGGCATACGTAAACACTGCGACACTTTGTACCATTTCTATGAGGCCTAGCCGAGGTAGGGAACATTCGAATCTACTTTTCAAAAAATCATAAAAGTAAAGAACGACTTCTTGGACTTTTCAAATTAATCGCCATCAGCTCAAACAACTTTGAACATAATTGATTTTCTAGTTAGCCTGATTGAATGTAACACCTTTACGTTCCCAATATCTAAATTCAAAGTTAAACTTTGAATACTAAGAGTAAGTATCTGGCAAGTGAATCGCGCAAATATCCAATATCCGAGACCGGTTGCTGGAATTTTTTAGGCTTGAATTCGGATTCAGCGACCCTAAAATAGGTTGCTCAGTTGCGAAGAAAATGTTGCAAAATGTGCGCTCTGCATCGTTTTTAACACTAAAATAGTTCTTGATTTTCTAGCAATGTTGTACGTATATACGTATATAAAATAAACAAAGTAAATTTTAATAAATTTAAGTGGATTTTTAATTGGCGTCAAAAAAGCATTGGGTACTATTGCTCAAAGTGTAAAACTTACAAACTTTAACAAAATCAGGAAAGAAGTAGCTCAAACTTAACATCTAAACACCTAAACTAACAAAAAGGGTGTTCACGGTTTAGCCAAATGAGTTTTTGTACAACTTTTTCACTCCTCAGCTCTACGCCAATTGTGTATACGCCAAATAGAGATAACTAGTTGAAAATTTTGTTACTTCAGCAACTATTTTAAAGCAAAAATACAAACAAATTTTAATAAACACATTTGCACAAAATTATTATACCTTTGTATCTACGGTATAGGGTATAAATATAAGGCACCATAACGATAAATTATTTCGAACCTTTTTTGAAATATAAAAAGAAAAAATTATTTTGAGTAAAGGAATTAAAACTTCGCTGTTCATGTTTGTTTCAGGCATTGTGCAAGGATGAGCTGTATCCAAAAATTGTATGGTTTGCCAAGGGTTTTGGAAAGAATAATGAGCCAGTTCGCGGCTATGTGCTGACTTTTTTCATTGCCGTTGCGTAAGTATCAATATAAACTATTTACGGGTATGTTGAATTTAGATGGATTATGGTGAATATAGACATACATATATATAACATAGCAAATATAATAAGCATACTAGGTTAAAACAAACCAATGAGTTATCCAACTAAAACTTTTGAATTGAATGTCTTCGATTTTTGCGGCAGCTTCCATTGGGATGATTGAGCTTTGGTTTCTAAGTTATAACCATAGACCCATGATTCGTCACCAATTATGTCTCTCTGCAGCAAATTTGGGTCGTCACGGACAGAATCCAACAGCTCCTGAGCAATGTTAATGCGATGCTGTTTTTGGTCGAAATTGAGTAATTTTGGCACGAATTTTGTGGCGACCCGCCTCATGCCCAAACTTTTGGTGATAATCGAATGACACGAGCCAATCGATATATTTAGGTTCTTAGCAACTCCTCTGACAGTGATTCGACAATTGGCCAATACTAATTTCTTTACTTCATCAATGTTTTCGTCTGTTGTTGACGTGCTCTTCGTTGCTCACATCTTCTCGGCACTCTGGAAACATTTTGTACTACCGATAAACGTTGCTTTTGTCCAAAGTAGCTTCGCCGTATGCAACAGTCAACATTCGGAATTCTTCCACGCCCTTTATTTTGTTTTTCACACAAAATTTGATATAAATTCTTTGATCCACTTTTCGGAATACACAAAAATCGAAGACACGCTAAAACACGTCCACGCACGATAGCTGCCAAAAACTGACTGAACATTCAAAATGGCCGAGATTGTCAACATAAGTGAGAGTCATGAGTACCAACATAACGCCACAAAAAGATCGAAAATCGAACATCCGTAGCCCGCGAAAATTTAAAATTCGCGATACTTTTTGAACAAACCTCGTATATAAATTTTTTTTTAAAATATTTTTGTATTACATTTTATTATTGTTTTATGGTTTCTTTTTTTATAAAGATGTCAAAAATCGTAATACATTTTTGTAGTGTCATAAAGTATACGTATTCATTGTTTTTAACTAATTAACTATTAAAAAATTTACATTGCTCAACAAAAGTTTGTTTTTTTATTGAGGGGTGCCACGGAAAATAATTTCTCTTAAATTTCTCTATAACTCCAATTATCGGTGTATTATAGGATTATATTTTTAATTTGATTAAGTGATCATTATTAAGTGCGACGAATTCAGTGCACAATTAAATAAATAAGTGTTGCTTATATTTTTCAAATAAGGTGGCTATGTGAATGAAGTTTGGCTTCACATTTTCTGCAGTTTTTTAAAGGCTTCAACAGATAACCATCCCGCAAAATTTATTTTAATTATTTTTAATTTTCGTGCAAATTTTAAAATGTAAACAAACAAATTTTGCCATTCACAGTTCTGATTTTACATAGGGTTGTCATAAATAAATATTCAAATTTATTTATCAGAAATTGAAAGCAAAAAGTAGCGAAATATGCTACAAGTTATAAACTGATCTTATATAATTAAATAAGTACCTAAATGTATTGTTTAATAGTTGCAACTCTTTGCTGCCATTCTTGTAAAAGCGTTAGCAATCGATAACAATTGTCCAAAAAATTAAGTCTCTGAGATTTCTGTGGCAACCCAGATAATGTGCGCAAAAATTATTAAGATTAAATTATAAAAAAAACTTTTTAGATTTTGAGGATGCTAGTCCCCAGTTTGTTTTTACATCAAAGCTTCTTCCTTCGTAGAAAGTTGAGCAATTTAAGATTCGTTTTCAACAAAAATAAAAAAAATAATTTACAGGGTATATTATAGTCGGGTTGTCCCAACTTTGAACGGCTCACTTGCATTTTAATGACAAAACGAAAACTAAAGAGACAGAAATTAGTTTCTGTTGAACAGACTTTGCCAAAAACCAATCTATCGGTAAGCCCGAAATAGCTTTGACAGATGTAGCATATATGTCAAATGTATGTTGCTGATTGACATGATAAAAAAAACTGTCCAGCTAACTCAATTATAATCACTTTCATATTGTCCACTTTTTTATGCAAATTTACATCTTTTTCTTGCAGTTTCATTTTAATTGGGGAACTGAACGTAATTGCTCCCCTCATATCAAATTTCTTTTTGGCTGCCTACATGTTGATCAACTTTAGCACATTCCATGCCAGTTTAGCCAAGCCGGTAGGCTGGCGACCCACTTTTAAGGTAAGATCCCAAATATATTCTCTAAATTTTCATTAAAAAAATAATCAAGGGCTTGCGAATTGCAAATCTCAATCTTTTTTTAGTATTATAATATGTGGCTAAGTTTGCTAGGCGCCGCACTCTGTGTGGCTGTTATGTTTTTGATATCTTGGGGCACTGCTCTTATAACCTTTGGCGTGGTCCTGGCTCTGTACTTAATTGTGGCCTATCGCAAGCCGGATGTAAATTGGGGCTCCACCACTCAGGCGCAGACTTACAAAAACGCTCTGATGTCCGTGCAGCAGCTGAACAATGTGGAGGAGCATGTCAAGAATTATCGGCCACAAATACTAGTATTGTCCGGTCTACCCAATACCCGGCCAGTATTAGTAGATTTCGCCTATATGCTTACCAAAAATTTGTCGCTACTGGTCTGTGGTCATGTGCTGCGTGGCTCCAGCTCACAAAAATACCGAACATATTTGAAGGAGCGTTCTACGAGCTGGTTTCGCAAACATCGCGTCAAAGGATTTTATGCACTGGTCGATGGAGAGGACTTTGAATCGGGTACACGTGCACTCATGCAAGCCACTGGCATTGGCAAGCTTAAGCCCAATATAGTACTTATGGGCTATAAAACTGATTGGCAAACCTGTGAGCACAAGGAACTGGTGCAGTACTTTAATGTTATGCACAAGGTAAGTGCGTGAATTCAATATCTTCATGTCATCACCCATAATTTTTGCCAATTGTGTTTGTGATCAGGCTCTTGATATGTATTTATCGGTGGCCATATTGCGTGTACCGGGAGGGTTGGATTGTTCCCAGTTACTGGGCGATGAGAGCAGCACTGTGCAACGTAGTCTTATCGATGTGCCACGCACACTGCAACCAAATGAGAGCTCGGGTGACTTGCAGGCTGTTGAGCGGAATGCACAGACTGGCTTAAGTGGCAGCATGGACTCTCTGAGTCGTAATGTATCACAGGGTAAGTGATGGCAATATTAATATTTTGCCTCGAAATCGGTTCATTTGCATGGTTAGGTTGAAAAGTTATTGGGCTAGCAAAAATGTTGAAGATGTTGATTTAGTTATTTAATGGAAGTCAGTGTTTCAGTATTTCCCATTTATTGCAGAATAGGGCGACAGTAATTTTACCGTTTCCTGTGATCTTAAAATTTGAGAAAAAACCTGAAGCTTGGAACGATTGTTTATATTAAAAATTAGGTCAACTATAAGTTTTCTGAGCTTTGAGTTTTGTTTTTGTTTTGCAAAAAGAACAGCTGTTATTGTGCTGACGCCATCTTGTGTAAACTACTTCCGCCATCATGTGTAATTTGATCCTTTTTCTACCAAAAAACAAGCAACACTGTTTCTGCGTTCCAGTTTTCAACAAGTTTGTGACCGAACGCTTGGCTACAATTAATGTATAATAGATTTCTGCAATGTGTGTAACGAGGAGAAGGAGGCGTGGCAGTCGTTTATATCAAAATGCTTATTATTGCAATGCGATTGAGCCATGTCCGTCCGTCCGTCTGTATGAACAACTAGATTTCTGAGACTATAAAAGCTAGAAACACGAAACTTTAGCAGATAGTGTCCATAGTTCCTACAGTTCAAGTATGTCAATATTTTACCTAGTTCCCCCCTAATAGATTTTCTTTTTAGTTACATCTTTTAATTTTTATACCCTGTACCTATAGGTACAAAGGGTATACTAGATTTGTGCAATGTATGTAACGGCAAGAAGGAGGCGTGGCAGACCCCAAGTCCTTTATACCAAAATGCTTATCATAACCTCGGGTAGCGATTGAGCCATGTCCGTCTGTCCGTCCGTCTGTCCGTCTGTATGAACACCTAGATCTCGGAGACTATAAAGCCTAGAGATACGAAACTTTACCAGCTGATGCGCATATTTCCTCAGAAGATCAAGTTTGTTGAATCATGTCAATATCTTTCCCCGTTCCCCCGTAGCAGAGTTTCGCGGTTTTTAGCTAAACCGTTTAATAATACTATAATAATAATAGTAACAAATGACCTAGAACCACCAATTTTGGTAAGCTGATTCATATGCCTCTAATAAACAAATCCACATCCAAATTTTATCAATGCAGCCCCCCCACCCCCCGCAATCGATTTACCGGGTTTTCTCCCACACCCTTCAACATATCGCCTTGAAACTTACCCCATATACTTTAAATAACGATGACGTAAATGACGTAAATTTCGATTTTCATCAAAATCGGTTAAAATTTGCGGAACTTATAGGTATCAATATCGTTTTGCACCAACAAAAAAATGTTCCAATTGGAAATTCTTAGTAAGAATATGCAGGAATAAATCTTTTTTTGAGAAAAAAAGGTACAGGGTATTACACTGTCGGGCACCGCCTCGACTGTATTACATTTTTTTATCTGAGCTAGGCATCATGATTACTTGTCAAAAATTAACAAAATCGGACAAATACAATAAAAATTGTGGTAAAAAATTTAGGTACTAATTGCACCCCCCTTTGCCAATAAACTGAATCAATATTTTACTCTAGGTAAATATGGTAAACAATTACCTAGAATCACCATTTCGTTAAGATTATTCATGAACAAGCACAATCGATTTACCAGGTTTTGTCCCACACCCTTCAACATATGAACTTGAAGCTTACCCCAAATACTTAAGCTAATCTCGTTGATGTAACTTTCGATTCTCATCAAAATCGGTAAAAATTTGCGGAACTTATAGGTTCTTAGAATATGCACGAATACATTTTTTTTTTCAAGAAATCACTTTTTTTTTTAAATTAAGATTTCTTTTGTTTGGACGCGCTTATCTTGTCTGCGTAGAGGGGCCTTAATCCAACAATAGACAGCAAAAATAAACATGGACGCTGTTGTTTCAGTCTGCCCTCGTAATTTTAATGTGCTTTAAAATAAATTGCTAGTTTGCTTAATAAAAGTTGCAAGTTTTCCTTTGTTTTATTTCCTTTATCTTAAATATTTAATATTCAATTATAATGCTTTATAGTATTTCATGAATTGTATAACTTTATGTACGGATATTTTCGGTTTCGATGTTTTTAGAATAGCGTGAAAGAAATATCGATAATATTATCGATTTAATTTAGCAAACGAAATAAAACAATTGAGTAATTTTTTTTAATGAAGGATGATATTTGAAATATTTGAGATTTATTGAATTTCCGCTCCATTTTCATAATTTTACCCAAGCACATTATGGTAATGATCATTTCGATTTGACATCCAAGTGAATGCCCAAGTAAGGTTGCGAGTTTTTAGTTTTTATCTTGCTATTCCGAGATGTTATCCTTTTTGGAGAGGTACTTTGCAATATGTCGATCAATGTAAAATTGGTTTAACTTCCTCAGTTAAAGAGTGAAACATTTTTTGTTTGAAATTTGATCATTTTTATATGTGAGAAACCAGCAGAACACTTTAAAATTTTAAAACAACAAATTCTTTTTTATGCTTCATTGAAAACAAATATTATCCAAATAAATATTGTAGTAGGCTCTACTACCAACACATAGCTTATAAGAACTTGCACAAAGCTTCTAAGTTCATACAACAACCTTACGAGCTTTCACACAAGCACACACTGAGACTGCATACACAAAAGATCAAGGAGACAGTCGATGATTGCTCGCGGCCTAATGCAGTGTGTCTTGCGTGTCCGTAATAAATAGTCAAAACAATAGACAGCTAAAACAAACAAATAGACTCGCGTCCTTAAATTGTAACGCAATAAACATTTAAATAAAACCAATCAATAAACTCGCCTCCTAACTAAATATTCTGTTATCGATAGCTCGATAAATTACGGAATTTTGCAAAATAAATGAAAGCCGATGAACATCATATATTAAAATTAAATTATATTAAGGTAAATAAAAGAGTATATATTGAAGCCTAAGGCCCCAGCATCCAGAGCTTCTGTATTAGTTTTAAGGTTACTTAAAGCTTATACTATAATAAATAAATAAATAAAAAAGAGGATATACATTTTCGGCTGGTAAGGATTTTGAACGCGTTTAGGCTACGTTCTTAAAAGGTTACGCTCAAATTTAGTGTAATTCAATAAAATTCTTATATTTAACAAACTAAATAATTATTACACCCAATTCTGTTTTTACGCGGTGTAGAAAACTTTTTAACACAATTTTATTCGATTGAAAAAAACTTTTTGATTGAAACATCAAAGAAAAATAATTTTATTAACCTAATCTTTTAAAAACTTAGTAAGGGAATCCCCCTTTCTAATTTATATTCATATTAGCCTAAGGAGTTAACGTAGCTTATGTTTTTTTACGCGGTTTTTTTTTAAACGCATCTGCCGTGCAAAAACAGAATTAGGTGTATGTATTTATATTTCATAAAGAAGTTCCTTTTTGCATTATACATATAATATTAAACAAATAGGTAGTGTTGTATATATTACTTCATAATTTGGGGTTTTAATTTTAATGGGTTTTAAGCACAATGAGAAAACATGTCCGAATTTTACATATATAGTATAAAACCAAGTATCTAAACTTTTTATTATTATTTTATTTTGCATGTCTCTGAAAATCAACAAAACTTAAAAATGCACAACAAAAACAATATATATATATAAATATATATACACACATATCGCACCAATAAAAAACTGCACCAATTACTACCAACTGCAATATACAAAACAATGGCCACTACAACGAAATCCCATGCAGCTGGACACGATCTAGCCTTTACTGAGAATGGCACTGGCTTTAAAATTGTGAAATGTAAGTAGCATGCTTTGCAATGATAAGTAATATACAACTAGTACAACACTTTGTTTTTCACTGACGTGTTTTTTAATTGCTTATATTTACTATATGGTTTTGGTTCTTTTAGTACGGTTTAAACAGAGCCTACGTAGAATGCGCTCTTGGCCAGGTGAAGTTGTTATTGTTGTTAATCAAATCAATGAATCAATTATTTGTTTGAACGTCTTGTGTAGTATTTATATGGAATGTGATTATATAATGTAAGCAAAGTAGGTAAATATGAATGAGTTTTATGCGAATAAAAGCAAACAATAACAGCAGCATGCTGGCATGTAGCTAACTCAGCGTATGCGTAATTTCAAAAGATTTTCATAAGCATGGCCAAACAACTTGCTTATACAAATTAACTTTATTCGCTGCTTAAACGAACCAAAACTAAACCCAAACCACAGGTGGTCGGATCCCTGGGGGCCTTTTGACACTTCTTGACAATATAACTGACTAACTGTCGTTATGACTGACGGGTTGGTCCAATTTGTGTGCTTCAAATGGCTGCTGATTTGAATTTGGCCTAAAGGCAACACTTGCCTGCTTTTATAAGCTGAGCTGTGCTTCGGCAACCCTATCAACAATATGTTGCGTGCCAAATTAATGCAATAAATTTGAATTTAAATTTATGTCAATGCGGACCAAATTCTGCAAGAAAAAGTTTGTGCTCTAGCTCAGATTGCTGCGTGCCCGACCGGAAGTAGCCTGTATGGCATACCGCATATGCATGTTTGCACAATAGTAAAAACCAAAATATTCTCTGGCGGTATTTTGCTGACCCGGTTTTGGGTTCGGTCTTCATATTGGGGTTCAATTTTTAACTATGTGCAACAAGCAGAGCACAGCAGGTTAGTAAAATAACATTTTCAACACAGCTTGCAGCATAAAGGATGTTTCAAAACTTTGTGTGCATATGTAAATAAGCAAAAATACGTGAAGTGGGTTACTTTTCAAACCATTCTAGTCAATTTTTACATATGGATGACATGCCATTATTGGTATTATTTAAAGCAACGTTCATTTTTTAAAAACGATATAAAAACCAAACCAAATTTATAAACAGCTTTAAAAGAATTGCACACATTCTTTGAAGGCGCTTTTCGACCATGTTTCAAAAACTTTAATTAAGATTTGGAAGTATGTGAATTTTGCTTTTCTAAATAAACAATTTTATGTGGATATAAGTCTGAAGTAGATATTGTTGTTTGATTTGAAAAACAAAAAAAATAAAAAATTAAAAAAAAAACTTCTTTTGCAATAACTGCTTCAATGCACTTCATTGTTTAGTAAAAATAATAAATAATATTAATAATTATCATACGTACGTGTTTGTGCTCATATGCATAGTTTGCTAAAATATAACACATACGCCCTGTAGCATTTATGCACGCAATTTACTCTTGTTTGTGTTTATCTTGTTTCTGTGGAAATTAATTGCATGCAAATTCTATTACTTTTTTTGTGAATTTAGAAAATGGTAAGCAGTGCACATACTGATTGTTTAATTTATATGTATTCATAGCCTCAAGTACAAGTGACTTATCCTTCATTGCCGGCAATCAGACGAAGGATGTGTCCATTCTGCCAGAGCCAGTTGATGCCAAGACAGCTAATGTGCTGGTAAATAATGATATAATCGAATTGAAAAACGAATATTTGATTACAATATCTAAATGCTTTTATTTGCTTTTAGCCCAATACCTTGCGAAAATCGAAGCTAAAACATGATGATCCAGCTAGCCTTTACAAAGGTCCTGGCGGTGTCGAGCTAACCAAAGAGGTGCTGGCTGATTTAACACAATTTACGCGTAAACGTAGCCATGCTGTCATCGATGTCTGGTGGCTGTACGACGATGGAGGTCTTACACTGCTCCTACCTTATATCATAAGTACGCGACGCACCTGGCAATCATGCAAATTGAGGTAAGCAATTGAGTTGGCTTCCTGTGCACGCGGATGTTTTTTGGGTCTTTGTGGGGGTGTTTTGTTGGCGTGCGTGATTGCGTAATAGACCGTATTGGAGTTACTTTGCAGCCCATTTAGCTTATCAGTTTACATTTCATGGCTTTTCACAGTAAGCTTAATCTCAAGCTCTTTTTGCAAAAAATTATATTTTTTAAGGCATACTTTGCGGCGTCGAAGTTAAATTATGGCGCAATAGTAAGCTAAAAAGATTTAATACACTAAGATATTTGCATTAAAAGCATAGTTATAGGGACTTTGTAGTGCAGTTTGCTTACTTTAAGGTACACACGTATATGGAGGCGATGTCAATCAAAAATATCGAAAATAGTTTTTTTTTTTACCCACTGACGTCACAATTTTCACTTCAACCTAAAATATTTCCGACCAATTTCTTAGTATAAGAAACGTTTTATGATTTTAAACTTTTTAACGATAAAGGATACTTTTTATTGCATAAAAAATAATAGTTTTCAATTAACAATATTGCAGAGTTTATGCTATATCTAACAAAAAGGCCGAGATGGAGTTCGAGCAGCGTTCAATGGCCAGCTTGTTATCCAAGTTTCGCATTGACTATTCAGATTTAACGCTTATACCGGACATAACCAAAAAACCGCAGGAGTCATCGACACAGTTTTTCAATGAACTAATTAAGGACTTTGTGATTAGCGATAAGGACAATGGCCAATATAGCAAGCCAAATCTGAATGATGAGGAAGGTAAGCTCACACAACTAATGAGCTATGCTCATTTGCCTTATCCATGCATTTAATTGTTTTTATCTATTTCTCTTTCCAAATCTCGCAGCGCTCATTAGCGACGATGATTTGTTGGGCGTCCAGGATAAGACAAATCGTTATTTGCGTTTGCGTGAATATCTACGTGAGCAATCGACCAAGTCGGATTTGGTTGTGATGACGTTGCCAATGCCACGCAAGAATATTGTCTCTGCGCCCCTCTATATGGCCTGGCTAGAGAGCTTAAGTCGCGAAATGCCGCCATTTTTATTCGTTCGTGGCAACCAGACAAGTGTCCTAACATTCTACTCGTAGTTGTAAACAAAGTGGGCAAACATTTTTTATTTTGCTTATACGTTTATATAGGCCGGCAGACCCACACATAAACCCTCTCACTTACTACCTAGTATTTTATTTATGTTTTTAAAAATATCAAGTTAAAGTACTCAAATGTCAGATATTTAATTTAAAAATAAACATTTTCATGTAAAATACATTTGATGACTAATTTAATGAGTATTGAAAGCTACTAAATGTAAACTAAGTGAGCAAATTAATTAATGCAAACAAATTTTTTAACTTTATTGAAAGGCATATTTATATGTGATTAGCATATAGCTGCTGGTTCTTGATGCAAGTACTCAGATTATTAACTTAAATTTATTAAAAGAACTTTGTTCTTGAAGGCACGCCTTTCCAAAAAAAAAAAATTGGGTTTTTATATGACAGTCTATGTGCCAGCTCCCATAACTTTCGCAGAAATTCATGACTTTAAAATTAAAAATTTTTGTTTTTAATATAATAGTCTGATATGTTGATCATAGCTTTACGAATTTTGTTGTTATGATTTTTGTCATTGATTTAAAAAAAAAAAAAATCCATTTCTCGCATTTTCGACTCCAAAAAATTCTTAATATATGTATATGAAGAATAAAAAAAACCATGTAATTCCTCGTAAGCTTACAGCATCTGAATGGTAAATTTATAAATAAATAAGTCAGCCGTGCTGCGGAAAACGAATCCGATTAAAACCGAATGTTTGGTGCTCCCAATTTCATCAAACCGAATTTTTCATGTGGTTTGAAAACGAATGTTTTGTTGCAAGAGGAATTAAAACGAATTGGCAAAATAGGTTTGCAGGTTAGAGGGCAGTTTATACTGAAATAATTTTTAAATATTCTCGTCACTCTGAATAAAACCAATAATATAATAATATAATCAATAATAATATTATATTTATTGACAATTATTTTTAATTATGTTTTTTCGGATTCAACCCAAAAAATAACATACACAGCCAAAACGAAATTTTTTTGTCTTCGAGTATGTGCAGAAACGATATGTGTGACAGGGTTCCCGCGTCACACAAAGAAAATTTACCTTGTAACAAAAATAGCTAAGTCGTCTTTAATTTCAATTAATGTTTTGGTCAAGCAATATTTATACCCTGTACCGTATGTTTCAGAGGACCTCGAAAAAAAACAAAAGTTTTAGATGGATAATTCGTTTGTTTATGAAGATATCATAGCCGAATTTAGAGTGCCCAAGCACTGTACCGAATTTGATCAAAATCGGTTGACTATATCATATAGCTCCCATAGGACCAATCGGTCAAAAAACGTTTTTATACCCTGTACCGTATGGTACAAAGGGTATATTGTGTTTGTGCAAGCCGAAAATGTATGTAACGTACAGAAGGAGACGTCGGAGACCCTCCAAAGTTACCTAAAGTATGATCAGTGTGACTCGAGAAGTCGATATACCCATGTCCGTCTGTCCGTCTGTCCGTCTGTCCGTCTGTCTGTCTGTCTGTCTGTCTGTCTGTCTGTCTGTCCGTCTGTCCGTATAAACGCCTAGATCTCAGAGATGGTAAGAGCTAGAGCAACCAAACTTTCAGATAAGATCCCTTGTTAATCCATAGGAGATAAGTTTATTTTATTTTTTTGATATCGGGATTACATAATATAGCTCCCATAGGGGTGTTTCAGAGGACCTCGAAAAAAAGCAAAAGTTTTAGATGGTTAATTCGTTTGTTTATGAAGATATCATAACCAAATCTGGCAGTCGGAAGTTTTTTAGAGATTCCCAGCACTGTAGCAAATTTTATCAAAATCGGTTGACTATATCATATAGCTCCCATAATTTTTTACAAAATTCGTTGTGTTTCGTTTGGTTTTGAAGATATCGGAACCAAATTCGGCAAGAGGAAGTTTTTTCGAGTTCCCAAGCACTGTTACAAATTTGATCAAAATCGGTTGACTATATCATAAAGCTCCCATAGGACCAATCGGTCAAAGAATCGTTATTTCTACAAAATTCGTTGCGTTTCGTTTGTTTGTAAAGATATTGTTAGCAAATTTGGCATTAAGAAGTTAGAGTACCCAAGCATTGCACCAAGTTTGATCAAAATCGGTTGGCTATATCATATAGCTCCCATAGGAACAATCGGTCAAAAAAATTGTTTGGTGCAAAATTCGACTGATTTCTTTTTTTTATGAAAATATCGTAACCAAATTTGCCGAATAAAATATCTTTTGGAGGTTTTAAGCAATGTGTCGGACTTAATTGCAATGTGGTGGTACAGGGTATCCCAAAGTCGTCTGCGCTCGACTTTAACGTACGCCATCTTTTTTACAAAATTCGTTCTATTTCGTTTGTTTTTAAAGATATCGTAACCAAATTTGGCAGTCGATCGGTAAAAATATTTTTTTTTGTCCAAAATTCGACTGATTTCTGCTTGTTTATAAAAATATCGTAGCCAAATTTGCCGAATAAAATATCTTTTGGAGGTCTTAAGCAATATGTCGGACTTAATTGCAATGTGGTGGTACAGGGTATCCCAAAGTCGACAGCGCCCGACTTTAACGTACGCCATTTTTTTGTTTAATTTTATTTAAAAGACAGAATTACGAAGTACTAGCAATATTTTAATGAAAATAAAATGTAAACATATCAAATATAAAAAAAAAATTCATTCTGCCAATTGTAATTGAATTTTACATTTTGTTATAAAAAAGTGCAAATGGTTGAATAAATTTCACGAACAAGGGCTGCGTTTTAAATCTTTAAGCGTTTGGCTTTGTTTGCCATTTTCATAAAAAAATTTCGATTTATGAGTACAAACATATTCGAAACTTACTCTTCTACGACTACTTTTTATATTGATTAACGTGAAATATTCAAATTATGGTTTTTATCAAAAAAGAAATTGTCCACAAAAAGTTGATTCGATTCCATTTAATAACACTAGTTTACAGCAAAATGTATCCTCCACATGTTTTACTCGTTGCCGTAGTAAAATGGCACGATAAATCCGAAAATGAAGTCCAAAAATTTTTTCATGGCGCGGATTTCGAGATATTTCGAAAAAAAACATTTTTCATTTTCATTTTCGGATTAAGCGTGCCTTTTACTACGGAAATGCCTAAAACATGTTGAGGATACCAAAATTTTTTAAAATTTGTAAACTAGTTTAATCAGTAATTACAATTGTGTAAGTTGAGTACATAATTCGATTATATTTTTTTGCTAAAGACCAGTACGCAGCCTCGTAAAAAACCCTGAAAGAATAAACCGAAACTTATTTTATGCGTAAAAAGAATTTTATGTACAAACGCTACTATAAGCAAACAGCTCTGCCCAATTGCCTGCAATTGACATGTACATGGCGACAGCAGTAAAAACAAAGTAAATAAGCAAATATCAGCCGTTTGCTCGAAGACATTCGTGTAAAAAATAAAAAAAGTTAAAATATCAATCCTCAACAAAGTAAATTACTTGCAAACAAAGCGATGATGTTTGTGAAATTTTTGGCTGAAAAAAAAAGATGCCATGAACAGGCAACAAGCAGGAAAGAGCGAACTATGCGGATGAAGTCACAGCTGAGTGTGGAAGATTTTGAAGTGAAATAATATTGTTATTGAATTATTTATATTTTGCGACAAATTATCAGTTCGAAGCCATGCTACAGAGCCCGGCAGTCTTTTCTGAAATTTTTCATATGCCCTCAAATGTTTTCAACAACTTGTTTTAGTTCTTATAGCCCCACTTGGTCCCTAAACGAATCACACGACCGGGCGAATTTCCAAGTAAGGCCAAGTTGAAGATTCTTTTGGAGTAACATTAATAATTTTTCAAAAGCATTTTAAATTGCAGTGGTTTTGTGGCTGCGTACCTGAGAGAAAATTCTTTGCCCTAAGAAATTTATTCGTATTTTTTATTTGAAATTTGGTTTTCTTTCAGAGCTTTTTGCGTTGAGACATCATGGCCTTAACAATAGACTGACAACATGAAACAACAAAAGCTCACAGTAAATTTTCATGCCGAGAAATATTTTATACTTTTAAAAATTTATTTTTAATAAAGTGTGATTATTAATAATAACTCAGCCTGAAGGCCTACGTTGCTCTGGCTGCAAACCTTTTAAACCTAGCACTAACTTCTATTTTATAATTATATAAATAAAAAAATAAAATAAATAAAGTCAGAAATTTTCAGCCAATTGTAGATAACCAATAGGTGAAGGATACAGTGTTAAATATTGTCTTTGACTAGAAGCTGTTGATGCATTCAAAAAGCTCATTGGAAAATTGATTGATCAAAATAAGAGAGAGAGATTTGAGACATTTATTTTTATTTGTATACTTAAAAACAGTTACTAAATAAAAATCATTTGCAATATATAAATTTTTTTCTTAAAAAAAAAAGTAAGCGGCACTAAACATTTTTAAAAGCACTATACAAACCTCTCGTTTGTGCCTTCGTACAAAAATGCCTTTGGTCGTGTTTACATGACAACAAACGAAATGCTTGCAACATGTTGCATGTGGTTTGAAGCACGAATAGAGTCCACAACAACAAGTTGAAGCAGCTGTCGTCAGCATAGGGTTTCAAGTTCGCACCAAGAGTTAATGCCACTGTTGATAGCATTGACTAAGTTAAATACAAAACTCTACAGGCTTAGCCATAATGAACAGGGCCAAATCACAAATGGCCAAAATCTTTGGACGCCGCAAGTCAACCAGCTCACGATTCTATACTAAAATTCCAGATTTTGTGGCTGCGTCTTGGCATATTAATATCTTCATTCAGCAACTAAACGTTAAGGCGTCGCTGATGTTGGCCATTGACCAGCAATTTGGCCAGGCACGTGTGTTTCTAAGGCCATAGCTCTCACTTGTTGTCTGGCATCATTCTGCTTGGTCTTTGGCTGCCTTCTGACGACGCCCCGTAAAGAGGTAATTCAATTTACCTGCTCTGTTTCCGGGCGGATACACTTTAACCACGGTACGGGGTCTAAGTAAGTGTGTGCAGTGGGTAAGTAATAATGGCAGCGGAGCATCCAATCGAGGCGTTCACAAAGGCATAAAATTTATTCTAAGAAAAAATTTGTAGCGTCAGTGTTGCGAGAATTCGTTTCCGCACTTTCGGAGCACCTGACGCAGTAACACTTTAGATTTATTTTACAATATTTATTTAATCAAAAAACGTGTGGTAACAAATATATATACATATGTATGTATATACAGGCAAAATAGTGAATGCAAGAAATTAATAATGAGAAATGCTACCGCAAACAAAGAGATGCGTTGCGCTTTAAAAAATTATGTTCGCTCCTTTTGCTTTGGCGTTTGCCACTGGCTGGTCAGTTTTGCATGATGTACTTCGAAAGCTCGCTATACGTTGCTGCAGTAGTGGGCGTTCGAAGAACAGCGTGCACAAAGCGGACTTCAGTTACGGTTATTTTTACTCCGTTGCTATGTTGTTTGCATGCTACTTCCAGTCCGATTAAGGCTGGTTCCAAAATTTAGCCGCTTAGTTGTAAATTTCAGCAACAGCCAGCTTAATCAAGGTCAACGCTTTATGTGAAACAGGATGGTACTTTTTATTACAAAGTTCTTTGATAGCAGTTAAAAACTAGTTGAATTTTAGTTGGAAAAACTTTCCTATGACTTTTTGTTGTTGTTATTTTTGCGTAACTGTGGATATTTCACTTTTAATACGTTAATAAGTTTAGTTTATTTACAGCCGAAAGCTAAAATCTGAGTTAGTCGGAGCGGTGCTTAAAAGTTGTAGCCAACCAAACAAAAGTTTTTTTTTTCCGGTTTGCAGGGGTAAGTGTGTTGGAGATTGTAGCAAAATTTGTGTGTCTCTGAAATAGTTTGATCTGGGCCCCAGTGTTGCTAGAAGTTGGAAGGCCAAATAAGCCAGATTTCATAATTATGCTAAAAAGAGCTAAGTTTAAGGTGTTACATATGTAATCTAATGACTATTTTCGAGATTTTTATCTCATGTATGTATCTCATGGTACAAAGGGTATATTAAGTTAGTGCAAGCCGATAATGTATGTAACATACAGATTATTATATCATCGGAGACCCTCCAAAGTTACCTAAAGTATGATAAGGGTGACTAGAGAAGTCGATATTCCCATGTCCGTCTGTCTGTCCGTCAGTCTCTCTGTATGAACGCTTAGATCGTGGGTACAGCGTGTGTGGCGTCATCTATATGACATGCTACGGACCTTTCAGCAAATCTGCTACATAGTCGCAGGATATTTCGTAAAGTATGATCTACGTCAATTTATTGGCTCACAGTACAACTCCCAAGAAAAGCTGTAACACGCAGAATCTATTTCTAAGAACCTTGGAGTGTGATTTCTTGGAAATCAAATCCTTTTCCAAAACCTTGGAGTGTGATTTCTTGGAAATCAAATCCTTTTCCAAAACCTTGGAGTGTGATTTCTTGGAAATCAAATCCTTTTCCAAAACCTTGGAAAGCGATTTCTTGGAAATCAAAATTGGCCGACACGTGAAGCTCTTGGAAAATGCTGCAAAAATTGTGGATGTTGTTTAACACAAAGCTGCAGCACAGCTAAATGTGATTTCTGAAAACATGAGGAGGTTGTACAAGACATTATAAACATCGGTGCCAGCATTATGAGAAATTTTTTGACAAAGAGAAGGCTCTGCTCGAAGCTAAACTTCCACTGATACGAAACTCTTATCAGAATAATTTAGCAGACACCAGCGAGCTGAAGCGCGAAATTCAACCAAATTTTTCTGAGATACAGTTATTACTAACTTGAGTCGAGGTACTGGTGAGCCAAAAATTGCTACTTGTACACTTCGGCCTCCCAAGTTCGCTTTTTATGTACAACAGAAGTTGGCAAATATATATGACGGGCATATTGACTTTGATGCTTCCTCTTCGCTGACATGACGCCATTTTAAGGTGCTGTTCATCGAAAGTGGAAGAGAGTGTCGATATTCTGGAGAAGAAAATAAAAGGTATATGAACCTTCTTATGTCGGCAAAACTCAACTCTCAAAAATTTCTGGCTCTCTTAATTTAACGATTAGACGACAGTTTTCTATGAGAATGCGGATAGTTTCTTAACGCTTGCAAATTGGGAGCAGCTGAATGCAGTTTCGATTTTGCAGAGTGTGCTCAACCGCAGTCAAACTTGTAGCTTCTACAAAAAAGTAGTTAATATCAACAACATGACGTCATCATAAAGTTCTGTAAAGGTTAATGCGCTCAACGTGAGCAGTTCGATCAATAGCCATTAACTTTACTGGCAAAGTGGGATCTACCTAAAATTATGCCTGCAAAATTTACTTAGACATACACTGGTGGTAGCTCGGCGGTCCTCATGGAAATGAGTGTAGCAAAATAATTCAGAATTAATGGAAATACAGATCCCTAATTTATTGGATGTACTGGAAGAGTGTGCCGCTACGTGAGAAAAATGAACCAAAAAATTCCAAAATTTTTTATTTCCTTTATTTTTTTTTGGGCTGCACCTTAGTATCGAAACTAAAGTGAGAAAAAAATTGTCCATATACTGTGGATAACCAATTTGTAAGGTTCTTCGTGAATTCCATTCCCAAAACTTTTTACTTTTACTTTGATACATATTTTGCAAAGAACCCTCATACGCCAATGCACTGGAATCAAAAACTGACTGAAATTATAATTTTGTACTTACAAAGCTTTTCCTCACCAGCTTGCAACAAAATTAAACAGCTGGCTGCAGCTCATAAAAAACGTATGAGTAGTACAAGCACAGAAATTAAATGGCTAGTCGATAATTTTTTTATTTGCATCCTGTGTTTGGCAAAATAGTCTGCACTGCCAACTCATTCAAATTAAATTACATTTTAGTTGTTAAAAAAAGAACATAAATACTGCTGGAGCCGACAATAAATATAAATCTCTTACTCTCTGCACTCTCAGAAGTTTCGGCCAAGTTGCCATGTGTCCCACATCTTCCGTTCACTTATGCAAATAAAATCACTTCATTACTTTTTTCTTCTGTATCAATTTTATTACTACGGCTTTGACTCAAGTTGTATCAATCGATCGGGGGTTGGTTGAAATGCTTACCTGAAATTGAATTATTTTCTTTTTACGGCTTTTCTGGCGTCAAAGTGCTAGCGGTTGGAATCCATGTTGGCTTTATGGCTCAACTTGTTTGTCTTCAACGGAATGATATGATGATACAAACAATCAAGTGGCAATTCAATTGGATGCAAAAATGACGCATCTTTTTGTACCAGCTACTTGAATTTGATAAAATGGGATATTTAGTTTATTCGGATGTATGCACCAAATAGAACAGCTTGTCCGGATGACTTAGGAAAGCTGACATCTCAGTGTCTATAAAAGCTAACGACATCAAAATGTTTATTAGTTTTCGTTTGCCATTTTTTAGAGTTAAAAAAAGTAAATATTTAATGAAACACAAAAATTACTAAAAAATACTATGTATTTTTTTTGTGCAGACACCCTGTTGCTGGCACTGTTCAGTATTGTTTCTTGACCATGTGGTTCCTGTGCTTTCAAAATTTACTTTAAGGTTCCAAAGAGCCTTTCATTTTCAAAATTAGTCAAAAGTATTTAATAATCTGCTGTTTGCCAACAATTTTAAGCTCTACAGTTAGCTAGCCGCAGTAATGACCAATTAAAATCGCTAATAAGCTTGTTGAGAGCTTACGAACACAGCATCAATAATTATTCCTGAAAAAGCCCTTGCAGAGACAAAGAACAATCAATAGAGCAGCTGCAGAACAATGGCGAAGAGATGATTAAAGCAATCAGCATAAAAGCAAATAAATTATGGAATTCCTTAGAATATCTTTGTGGAAAATACATAAATGGCACTATCGTGAATTCAATTCCTACTCAACAAACACATTGACGTTGTGCTCAATTGAGCACCACTTTACCCAAGGCGTTTGCGACACAGTATTTACAAACCACATCTCTAAACTTACAATCCGGCCACTACTACACCTACTAGAAAACGTTTTCAATGAATTTCCCAATATGAACAAAATTAGTTGTCGTTATGTAAGACATTACATTCATTTGAAAGGCCTTAGGCTTATCTATATTAAAGCCAAGCTCAGTTTTATTCTAGGGGACTCTGCTGCTTCGTTTACAACATTAAAATATAATTGCAAAATATTAAACGAGGTCGATTGAGCTGCGAAGACTTAAATCGCAGTCGTCGACCAAAAAGTTGACCAAAGCTAGTGAAAAAACAAGACCCCAGAAAAAGCCTCCTCTTTCACACACTTTATCTTAATTAACTCTAATACCCATTTTGAAAATACTATAAGGTACTTTTCGGCTACTTAATTCAAAAATTACCTTTAAAAAGATGTGGGACTGTTCGTTTATCATAGCCTTTGGTAGCGATTGAGCTATGTCCGTCTGTCGATCCGTCCGTCTGTATGAACGCCTAAGTTTCGAATATTATAAGAGCTGGACACACGAAACTTTACCAGCTGGTGCGCATATTTCCTCAGAAGATAAAGTTTGTTGAATCATGTCAATATCTTTCTTCGTTCACTCAAAGTAGTTTTACGCGGTTTTTAACTACAACATTTAACATTTTTATTTGAAACTTACACAAAGTCGGACAAATACAACAAAAGTTATGGTCAAAAACGTACTAATTTCACCCCCTTTTGCCAATAAGCTGCATTAATCTTTGACTATACGTTATAATGGTATAAAATTACTTATGATCACCAATTTTGGCAAATATAATTATGTGGCTCAATCTAACAAACCCACATACAAATTTTATCGATGCGACTCCCCCTCGCTCCGCAATCGATTTAACGTGTTTTCTCCCTTTTAAACTTTAAACTTATCACGTACACTATTAATAGCTTCTTTGTCGCAATTTTTCATCAAAATCGCTACAAATTGCGGAACTTATATGTATAAACATCGTTCTGCACCAATAAAAATGAATTTTCCAATTGGAAAGTTCTTAGAAGGACTATGCAAAAATACAATTTTTTGCGCGGTGTACTTACTGTGCTGTAAATTATTAAACTGATTATTTCTCAGAGCTTATTAAAGCTTATTTGCTCCCAAAAAACGAGACAAAACATATTTTAAGGAATAATATCGAATTTCCATACTTTCTCCACTTTAAAAAATCGTTTCTGTAGCACTTATTTATACAGCATTAAACACTTTTCTTCAACTAGAACAAATAATACTAATAATAGAAAACAACAAAATTAGCTGTCACCTGCTTATTATAAATTAACCTTGAAACGTATACGTAACATAACAAGCACATTGACACGCCAATGTTTTCAGTTGGTGTAAATGACACTGAATAATTGTGAACCATTTTTTTGTTTTCTTGTTTTTGCCATGCCAAGGCATAATTAACTGATGCGTGGCGAAACTATTTTCCTTTAAATAGGAAGTTTTCTTAAACAAAACAGAAACAAGTCTTTAACAACTATGCGCCCTTTGAATTATGCAAGCCATAAATTTTGAGACTCAAAGTGGCAAATATTTCGCCCTTGGCAACAAAGTTACCTTAAGCGTTGAATATATATAGATACACTCACACATACTTATAAGTCATGTGCTGATGTTAAGATCTTGACTTATGTTTCATATGAATACTGGCTGACAGTGCCCAATTCAATTTATACATACCCTGCAGTACTGATGGTGGCGATTGCAAGCTTCGAACTACCTACTCGGATGGTCCGCATATGGATACTCAACGAACTTGCCCTTTGAAGAACGAGCGCCGAACTAGCATACAAAATAGAATAAAACGAATTTAATAAATAAATAATAACAAAATAAGAAATGCACATAGGTACCTATTTAAAAGTGTATAAGCAGATTATAAAATTAAAATGTCAAATACCAAGTACCAAGTACAATTTTTTTTTTACGTAAATTATATAAAATTAATTAAACAATACAGCCTGCAGGCCTACGTTGCTCTGGCTACAAATCTTTTATAATTTAGAATTAACTTATACTTTATAATTATATAAATAAATAATAAATGAATAAATTAAACAATAACTGGTATCCAAGTAAAAGAACAAGCTGACAATATACACTGCTCGTCTTCAGCTTAGCACACCTGCAACAGCTTAATATAACAGTCATTAGTGTTTCTGTCGTCAACATACAGCATTGTTTCTAATTTCTCTTTGCTTCGTATTCGTATGCTCTCTCACTGGAAAAAACAGCATGCGATGGAAAGATCCCGTTATACGGATTTTCGCTTTTTCTTGCACAAGGTATACTTACTACAGGTAGCATACTCCCGCCGAAGGCTCTAATGATTATTACCAATTTTTAGTTTCGTTGCGACTGCACATGAGGAGGGTTGTTTACGCGCATCGGGTGCGAGCAGCAGCTACAATTTTTGTTTGTTTCCCTCTCACGCTTTTTCTTGCTCTCACTAAAATTGGTAAGGACGTCGGCCGCATTACTCTACCTTTAATAAGTATACCTTGTTTCTTGCAATTTGTATCAAGAAGTGAGCTTTTTTTTGCGTCATCAGCTTGGAACAGTGAAATTCATTTTAGTATCTCTTAAGTACTAGTTGAGGTAGGACCTCAAAATTGACTCAAAATTTAATAGCATTTTTTGTATATTATTAAAAAAAAAACTTTTTTTTTTAAATATTTAAGAACTATGTACTTTAATTTTTTTGTTTATTCGACTGAAAATTAATCGTTAATAAACCACAACAAAATTTCAAAGTTTTATATCTTATGGTTTGCCTATAATTGACCCATAACTATTGGCTATTGGGGTGTGCTAAGCTGATGACGAGCAGTGTATATAAAAATGTATAGCAAAGTAAGTATCAGAAAACGTTACTAAAAAAACTATAAAATTAATTTATTTAATAATAATTGTTCAATTATTATACTTCAGCACCTAATAGCACTTGTAAAAATCGAATAAATTTTTATGTTGAATCACCTGGATTCTTTTTTTTTTAATTTTGTATTTATCAACGATTGTTTTGATATATTTAAACATTATCTTTCTAGATGCACTAGATTTTTAAAATCAAAAACCAGCATAAAAAAATGAAACACTTATAATAATAATTACAACAAAATATAATGCAAAATTTAAATAATCATTTAAAAAATGAAAAGTATTTTAAATTGTTTTTTATTTTGATTGATTAAGAGTACGGGTTGCTCCCCTGTAACTATATTGGTAATCTTTAGTCTACGCACCACATGGGAGCCCATTCGGACTACCCATGAGGTTAACAATCTGGTGGCGCCAGTACCCATATCCTAGGACATTGTATGGAAAAAACGAAATAAAGCTTTGCATTGGTGGTGGGTTGTAAAGTTTGTAGTGGTGGTCCGCTAGTGGTGCCAATTTCAGCACTTCCGAACTAGTGCGTAGTACTGCAGGTTAGTGTCCGAGGGACTCACAAACATACTTGAGAAGTAACTCATACACTCACTCATAGTCATTCACAAACAAACCTATAGTACAAAGACTCAAGTGAACTCGTGCATGCTACAATAATTCTCGTTGTAGCTGTTTGTTGCCCTGTCGTCATGGAGACCTTACACTAAGGGCTGGCCATTTAAACGCTTTACTTGCCGCCTGCTTTAATCCTTAAAGTTTTGTGCCTGTCAAACGCTAGCAAAATTGATTACACATTTGATTGGATAAGCTTGGAAAAGTTTTTTTTTATATAATTTTTGTTTTTGTTTCCTTTACCAAACATAGGGTTGTGAGTATTCTAGATTTATCTATGTCACAGGCTGCAGAGGGCAGACCACAAATTGTTTGCAACAGATCTTTTAATAAACAAATTCGAAGATAGAATGCTTCTGCTGGACTTGCCTCTATTGACAACTGATTATTTTAACTGGTAACGCTGTCATTTTTTGGGCGTGCGGTTGGCTATGGCTATTGTTGTGTTCATTTTGGCCACCCATGTTTGTGCATATCATTTTGTCTAACTGTGTGCAGAGGATCACGTCAGGGGTATCTTAAGGTAACCATCTAGACCAGTGGTTGGCACAGCACTATCCCATGGGCCTATGATTTGGGCTCTGCTTACACGAACTGTGTAATATACCAAACTTATGTGTGTTTGCTTTTTATATTGAATTATTCTCTGTTGCAGTGACGCGTTGCGATGTTGAAGTTGCTAAGCAACAGGCACGAGTCGATGGTGCGTGACTTCAGTATAACGACCCTTGTACAAGCAAACTTCTGAGCTATTACTGTTGCGTTTGGAGCCCTTGAGAGCTCAATCTTTATTGAATCTATCTTTATCTCTAGTAGTTCGCAAGTTATAAAGCTTTAAAGTCTTCCCGCGCCTTGAAAATCATGCAAGCGCATCGCCAAAGCTGCGCGCAGGGGGCGCTAAAGTGCTGAACGTAGCGCAGCGCTTGCTTGTTTTTCAAGGCGCGGGAAGACTTTAAAGCTTTATAACTTGCGAACTACTAGAGATACTTACACGATTTAAAAACTTTTTGAGATCTTGATACACACCAAAATCACAAAAGGGCAAGGAGGTGGGTAAAAATACGAAAAACTGCGTTGTAGTAACTTTGACGCGCTCTACCGCCTAAAATATGAACTTCTGGGTACACCTTCTGGTACAAATAAAATTTTAAATTCAATTTTGAACATTTTTTATATTCGAAGGTTTTGTGTACGACCTATAGAATTCGAGATAAATGGGCCGACATATAAGTCAAAATGACGGGAAACCCTACGGGAGGAGGAGGTCTCCAATTTGGTTTTAGACTTTTTGGATGGTCCTTAATTCATTAAGCAAGAGAAATTCCAGTGTGCAATATTTTCCAGGTCAAAACCTATTTTTACTGTACTATTATTGATTCCGAAGAACTTCTTAATAAAGTTACTTTCCTTGTGCCTATTTGAAATACTTGTAGTTTTTGCCCCTTTGTAGATAAAATTTTGCTTTGCAGGATTCTATCCGTGTCTTACGCTGTAATTGCAATTGCCTTTATAAATTCCTTTCTTTTGAGCTATCGCAGTCCTCTTTCACTTCTTCTATCTTGTTTTACCTGGACTAGTCTCTTTATTATTTTTCATAAATTCCAATTTGCGAATCACATATATTCCTATTTTGGCTTTTTCCAATTATAATGTGAAATTTATATAATTTTATTTTATATGAACTTCTATTTTCAAACTTTGCTAATGTAAATCTTACATATCGTTCAAACTAGAAACTATATAGTTATTTTTTATTTTTATTTCAAATTATTCCTATTTTATAATATGAGGTCACCTATAAAAAGTTTCTTAAATTTTCCCTAAGTATGCTCTAATGTGCTTTCTATTGAATGCCGCTTATGTGTTTTTTTTTTTTTATCCAATTCGATTTCCACTGAATATCGAATGCTGATTAATTCTCTGGAGTAGTTAGAGGCAAATTTTTATACTCTATACCAATAGGTACAAAGGGCATACTAGATTTGTGCAATGTATATAACGGACAGAAGTATCTTAACCTGTCGTAGCGGGTGAGCCATGTCCGTTTGTCTGTCCGTCCATTCGTTCGTCCATCGGTATGAACACCTAGATTGCAGAGATTATAAAAGCTATAGACAGGAAACTTTACCAGTTGGTGCGCATATTTTTGCGACGTTCCACACTAGTATAATTTAATCTTCTGTGTGTCAAAACTGTACACCTGAATAGAAACGAGTAAGACCACAACCATCTGTCCCTTCATCCGTCTATTATTACCGGATGAACAGAGTGGAAATTATAAAAATTGCAGGGTATAGTGCAGTCGGGATGTTCCGACATTAACCGTGCCTCTGGGTTTGCGATGAAAAACACTCAGGGGCAGAACCGCATTGTTTGTGGACATAACGAAATAAATGATAAAATAAATTCAATCACAAACGGCACATTTAAGATCCTGGAAAAGTATTTTACACAAGTTATCAAAACTAATGGCAAGACGAAAGAAAATTGTTTGTATTCAATGCTATCAACTTTGCAGCAACTCGACTTTTCAGCCATTTCCCAGCAGACATATGTGGAAACTCAATCTTCAGGGTGACACTGATATGTTTCTGTGCGTGTGCGTGTGCGTGTATGTATCACTGTGAAACTTTTGCTACTTTTGTGTTAACCAAAGTATCTCTGTTTTATGAGTTTCACGCTTATTTTCAATGCTTGCGGTTTGTAATACGATTTTCCCCCACACCAAGCTTGTTATTTGAATGCTGAAATTTTCCATAAATTTTTGTTAAATTTAACTCCCTGCTGTTGGCAACCGGAATGGAATATGTCATGCATATGCCAAGCTTGAATTCTAGAGTGGTGTGACTTTTATTTATTTATTTTATACATATTCTTGTTCTTTTTTTTTGCTTACTCATGTTTTTAGAAAGTAGCTAAAAAATGTGTTTAAAAAGAAGAGTTTATTTTATGCTTATTAAAATCACTTTAAGACTATTGTTGTTATTAATAATCGATACTAGTCATATATCGAAAGCATCGAAAATATTTTTTAACTTTCCTTACAACTTTTTAAAAATTAGTTTCACGGATTAAGTATACGCACTGTATACCTTTGGGCTTATCAAACTGTTAAAGCGCACAAACTTTTTTCATAAAGACTGTGTTTTTTTTTTCTTTTAAAGCAATTAATCCTCTTAAAATAAAAATAGTCTTAAAATGTCTTGCTTTTTTGCTTACGAGGCTATATTAACTTTGGTATGATGTTTAACTAAGACTTCCCAGTCATTGTGTTTCTAATACCCAATTAAACTTATACAGCAGAAAATTCGTTAAAGACATGAAAGAGGATTAAAATACCAAACAGCACAATATGGAGAAGTTCGTAACTTTGACCGTAAATATTTATAGGCACTATATTTTTTTTTTTAAACACAAAATCATAGCTTTATTTAAAAAAATCTCCGTACTTTATCAAATCAATGGATACACACCAGAACTTTTACTTGAATTTTGCCTGAAACACTTTTTAGTCAGTCATTTAGTATAAAGTTTATTTGTGCACCCTGTCTTCCCTTTATTTTTATTTTCTTATTTGCTGCACAACAGTCTAAAAATTAGCGCAAATTATTTAATAAAAGTATTCCTATTATATTTTCAACTAGAGTTTGTACAATATATCTAAAATGACTTAAACCAAAATGACACAAACACCAAGCTACAAAAGCATCATACAAATAATTGATTGAACTTGATTGAACTCAAACCTGCCGAAGCTCGTTTGAAATGGACCACACTTTTAGCAAACATGATTGAGCTGATTCGTTCATACTCGTTGCTGGTCGCGGGTGTAAGCAACGAAATTATCCTTCTTTGCAAAGTGGGCAAGGTATTGACGTAAATCGATAAACAACGATATCCTATCATATGGTATTATGTGGATAGATTGCTACGCGTAGTGATGATATGCATTTTGGTATTGAGAACTTATGCTCTGACACGCTACAAACCTATAATACCCTTGATTCTATGGGTACCAGGTATAAAGTATATACAAATTGAATTAAGCATCGAGCCCTACAGATTGTTTCAATCTGTAGAGTATTTAATCGTCTGCATGCCTATGAAACAAGCTCAATTTTTTTCTTTTGTAATATAAATCGTTTTTGTTGTTGTAAATTGTTTTATAAGCAGCTTTAGGAAAGTTAAAAAATAACGAAGATTTTCATCGTGTTGTGTTGTCCACATTTTACTGTTACTGCTATTTTCCGCTAAATAGCATTATTTTTTGCGACCATGATATGAAATGGTGGTTTCTTTTCCTCAATTTAGTTGAAAAAATAAAAAGCTTTCAATAGGGGGGAAAAAAAACGTACATGCGTTTGGTTTGCAAGTGAAGGAACGATTCTGGGCGATAATAAAACAATTCTATAATTACCCCTTTTTAAAAATAGATAATAGGCTGAAGTGTCAGTTAATGCTGTCATTTGTTGATTGGATACATATGTTGAATACAAAAAATTTTTTTTTGATCCTTTGACAACAAGCAAACGGTTACACACAGGATAATTTGACTGTTATATGGTCTATTTTTATACCCTGTACCTAAAGTATGATCAGGGTGACTAGAGAAGTCGATATACCCATGTCCGTCTGTATAAACGCCTAGATCTTAGAGATGGTAAGAGCTAGAGCGACCAAATTTTTAGATTAGATGCATTATTATGTCAGGGGAGACAAGTTTATTTTTTTTTTCGATATCGGGGTTACATAGAAGTGTTTCAGAGGAACTCGAAAAAAAAAAAAGTTTTAGATGGATAATTCGTTTGTTTATGAAGATATCATAACCAAATTTTACACTCGGAAGTTTTTTAGAGCTCCCAAGCACTGTGCGAAATTAAATCAAAATCGGTTGACTATATCAAAGAGCTCACATAGGACCAATCGGTCAAAAAAGCGTTTTTTGCACAAAATTCGTTGTGTTTCGTTTGTTTGTGAAGATATTGTATATTTTACGAGTACCTAAGCGCTGTATCAAATTAAGTCAAAATCGGTTGACTATATCATATAGCTCCCATGGGACTAATCGGTCAAAAAAACGTTTTTTGTACAAAATTCGTTGTATTTCTTTTGTGAAGATATTGTAACCAAATTTGGCGTTAAGAAGTTTTTTATAGTACCCAAGCACTGTACCAAATTTTGTCAAATCGGTTGACATATAACAACAAAAGCAGTTTTTGGTTGTTTATGAAGGTATCGTAGCCTAATTTGGCAATCAAATGTCTTTTGGTGTTCTTAAGCAATATACCGGATATTATTGCAAGCAGTGGTACAGGGTATCCCAACGTCGCGACGTCCGCGCCCGACTTTAACGTACGCCATCTTTGAATCCGTTTTCGTTGTTGATAACATCTCATATTTCACATTTCTTTCTTTTTTCGATAGCTTCTCAAATTTCCTTTACTTTTTTTGAAAATTTCTCATATTTCCCTTCAACATTATTGCCTCACCAATGCACTCTTTGATTACTTCATATTGTTAGTAATTTCTTATCCTGTCTTTTAAATAAACTTACATAATAATATTGGACACTATTTAGAATATTAGAAATTATTCACGAATCTGTTATTTTTATTACAAGTGAATTTTGTTTTTGTGCCATAGATCAACCCTGTTGCAGTTATCGTCATGGCAAAGAGTGCATACACACACAAACATATACCAAAAATTCCATATAACTTAAAATTGGCAAAAATAAAATTTAAGGATAAAAAATAATTAAAAAAAAGAAACATGTGTAAATATTTGTTTTGGTGAAACTGGGAGCACTAAACAAGTAAAATCAAAACGAAATCCAATATGTGAATCTTTGATGTTAAAAAATAAATTTAAATGTATAAAAAATAATTCTTAATTCTTAAATACGGTTTCAATTTGGTAAATAGTGTAGTTCTCTTAAGAAATTTTTAAAACTGCAATATAGTTGCGCAATGAAACATAAAGGACTTCAATTTAAACAACTTTTTTAAAGGTTCATTATTGCTTATGAATTTTATATGACTTTTTATTAATCTACATAATATTCATACAAACCTGAATTCAAATTCAAAAATCGAATTTTAGTTTTAAAAATATTGCTATTTTAGCGATGATTTTCATATAAATGTGAAAAAAATGTTTTTTGGTTTTTAACTTTTTTGGCCGAATTGTAATATCAAGCATTAATGAATTTTTTAATGACACAGTTGGATGCAACGTATTGAATTATAATGCACTGTGATAGCTTTTAGCAATTGAAAATCTATATAATTTGTGTCATACATTTTTTGTAGTCTGTAAAATTCATGTGACTTTTGTTAACTAGAGTTTTGTGTACATCAATAAATTCACAGCCCGGACATTATTGACTAATTCAAAATGTATCCCAGGCTGTCCCAAATAAATTCATATTTGCTTACCTCCGCAAAGAATGAAAAACATTTAAATAATTTTAAAAATAACACAATGTTCGTACATATCTTTAAATTTTCTTTCTAATTTTGTTAATAAAAGCTAACGTTACGCACAAGTGCTCATAAATTCAGAAAAATGTTCAAGCACTTAAGCCCACCCCGACGATACCCACAAAGGGCACTGTACCCTATTTCCTCAGCAAACCCAAAGATTCAACAGCATTATAAGGCTATTTTCCATGCCAATCATAGTACAAAATCTCTTGACCTTTTATTAATAATTCATTTATATGCTTCTAGAGTAATTAAAAATTAAAGGCACGCAGCGTAGAACAGAAATCAGAGCGTTCCAAAAAAAGTGTTGCCTACTTACTGGGGCAGCGCCTGAAATAGGGACCTTACCACAAAAATGGGCTCATAAATCACAATGCTCCCAACCTAAAAACGAAACCGTCGTTAAACTGTCCGCACTGTAATTCGTATATGAGTATGTATGTGTTTTCGAAATGTACTTAATTTTGAATTCCATGCCACAGAAAGCGGCCCTAAATCAAATACGCTGCGGAAACATTATCCCTGCCACAATTGCATAATGTTATTACGCCTAGGCTGGCATGGCACGTGGCGTCAATGCGGCGTATGCGTAACATGTTTGAACACTTTTTTAATTAAAACGTTTTTGGACTTTTGGAAAAATTTAACAAAGTCTGGCTTTTGTTTTTGTTTAAGCAGACAAATATTTACAATGATCTTTGGAAAAGAAGCCAAACCTTTTTTTTTTTAAACAAAAAACTTTGAAATTGTATGGTTTTTTAAAAATGACTTTTGCCTTTAGCAAAAAATGAATTAGGGCACAATGACTTGCCCGAATTGCTTAAATTCATTTATGAATGAATTTACAAACGTTTGTATATAAATTTAAATGGTTGTTTTAGAACGCGAGGAAAACTCCAAACAAAAAAATTTGTACAATTAAAACTTGTGAGAAATAAAAATGTGGGCTTCTTTCAAAATCGTCTTAGAATGATTTTTCATAAAATCAATAGTTATTTATTTATTCTCAAAAATTAAAAATATATTATACATTGTGAGATCTTGTATAAATAAAATGAAGAGATTAGGCTTCTAGCCTTTTCTAATTAGATGGTAATAACATTTTTAGCAAATCATTGAACAAAATAGATATAATATTTTAGAGGGCAAAAAATTTAACAAAAAATCCATGAAAAAATAACTAAATTTAAAACCTAACTAACTACTATCTAATTAACTTAAGAACTAACTTAACCCTAAGGGATTAGTGCCAAACTATTTAAGTGCGAATTTGAGGAGTCAATCGGTTTGTAAAGCTATTAAATAATCTTAAATCTAGCTATTTTCTAATCTTTCTGTTATTAGTTCAGTGCTACATTTTTGGTGTAGGTCAGATGTGGAATGTTGCCACGGAAGATTTAAAATCATTTTAAGTAGTGTATTTTGTATGACTTGCATTTTATGTTCATGACATTTGCGACGTCAGCCCATACTGGAGCCCCATAAAAATATCCGCTAGAAAAATCGATTTAAATAGGAACATTTTGTTTTCTAAACTAAGTCTTGAGTTCCTTATTATGAAGGGGTAAAGCGTTCGGATCAACTTATTAACTTTTTTTATAGTATAATTGATATGATCACTGAAAATTAATTTCCTATCAAGAACAACTCCTAGGTATTTGACGCTAGTTTCCCATTTAACATCTACAGAATTTAACCGTATGTGACTGCTAGGAAGGAATATATCTTTGCGTTATCTTGAGAAAAATATTGCTTGGGAAAATCAATATAAAATGTAAAATACCTTTTGTTCTTTAACAAATTTGTTAAATAAGTTTTCAGTACGGCAATGTTGGGATTACCAACACTCTTCTTCAGGCTTAGTATTTAAACCTTCTTTATTTATTAGTTTAACATAAAGCTGTCAATTTTTAAATTCATCAAATTTTACTTCGATTTGTAGTTTAAGAAACAAAAAACAACTTACTTTAAAATGGATAAAAAAGATTGTTAGATTTTGTTGTAACAGGTTTTAAATTTTTTTTTTAAATCTTAAAGTTTCTTTTTTGTCGTTTGTTGAAGCGGCTTATGTGTTTATTGATCTGAAGGTCAACGGTCTCCAGCTTGTCGTCACGGTACAAGGTTGACTTCCTAGCATATCACTCGCATCCTGCGATGAGGGTTAAAGCCCTGTGCTGAAGGATTTGAATACATGAACGACTCAATGTAGGAGTCACTACCATGTTGTATAAGGCTCACTTGCATCGTAGGGGGAGACGGCTGTGGTAATTTTTTTTTGGTATCTTTTTTAGTACAAAACTTTTATCAGACTGTTCAGATATTAATTATTTAATTTTAAAATATTTTTTATGCGTAAATCAGTATATACCTAGACTTAAATGATTTTTTTCCATTAAATATTCCAACGACTTATTGCTGCGTCAAGCGTTTAAAGACATATGGACAGGATATATTTATGTTGCACCATCTGTTATATCATTATTGGGTCGAATATGCCTGTTACTTTTATTCGGATGAAAGCAAACGATTAAGACCAAACAACCTTTCTACCACTTTGAAGTTGGCGACTAAAAGGAATGGAGTAAGCCATGTCTGTATGTCTGCCTATCCGTCTGTTTTATGGTCTAGTTCTTCATGTTTGCTTCTCTATTAAAACAATACAAAACTTTATATCAAAAAAACGCTAGCCAAATTTTAAAAAACAAGATTTTTCTCACTGGTACGCAGATTTGTAAGCGAACAGAGCTGCCCTTTTATTTGGACAATTAACATCTAGGTGGCGCCAGCAGTAATATCAGCAGTTCTGTTTTAGTGCTAAAAGTTTTAGTGCAGCAAGTTACTTGATAGCAACAACAATATGGGGTAGTTAAAGTAGATGCAAAAACTTTACCTAAGAGCAAAAGAACAAGGTTATTCGAAATGCATATGTATGTTTTGCCGACCATTGCTTTCAACACAAACAAAAAGTGGATCACTTTTGATTTTTGCCCATGGAAAAATGTGATCGACTGTGGCTGCAAAACATATGCGTCGTTTGCTTCGACATTAGCACTAAAACATGGTGCTTACATTAAAGGTCAGCTCCATCTCCTCACATTCAGAAATTATGCAAGGGTGCTCACAACCAGGTAATGCCCACAACCAGACCACTTCCCCTACATCTGTATGAAAATTAAAACGAATAAACCAGATAGTTGCTGAAGCTGACTGATGTTTCCTTTTAAATGCACATATATTTGACTTTTTTCCGCGAACTCATTAATCAAATTTTTGCAATGCAAACGTTTATGCAAAACCCACTTGATGCACAGAAAAGCGCAGCTATTAAACTAATTTTCAAACATAGTTGCATGTAAAAACTGTTTTAACCTTTTTATACCCTCTACCTTATAGTACAAAAGGTATATTAAGTTTGTGCAAGCCGAAAATGTATGTAACATACAGAAGGAGACGTCGGAGATCCCCCAAAATTGCCCAAAGCATGATCAGGCTGACAAGAGAAGTCGATATACAGATGTCCGTCTGTCTGTTTGTCCGTCCGTACGAACACTTTTATCTCAGAGATGGTAAGAGCTAGAAATTGTTGCGTTTCGTGTGTTAATGAAGATATCGTAACCAAATTTGGGGTTTAGTAGTATTTTAGAGTTCCCAAGCATTGTACTAGATTCTATTAAATTCGGTTGACTATATCCTATAGTCCCCATAGGAGCGATGCGAAAAATTCGATTGTATTTTGTTTGCTTATGAAAAGCTAAAACTTACAAAACAAGCGAACCTTTTTTTTTTTTTGGTTTCTTAAGCAACATCTAGGATTTGATTGCAATGAGATGGTACAGGGTATCCCAAATTTGTCCGCGCCCGACTTTAACGTACGCCATCTTTTTTATAAAACATTCCGTTTTGTAAAACAATAACATGCACTTTTGATTTAAAATCGAAAAACTATGTGAACTAGGTGAATCAGCCAAAAAAAAAAAAAAGCTGTCGGGTTTACCCCATCGTTTTTAAAAATGCCAAAAATTGACAAAACCAATTACTAGGTCGTAAGTGCCGCACCTTACCCTATTTAAAAACCTTATGCACAAGTAAGTACTTTGCTTTATCAAAATGTAAAAAAAGATTCACAACTTTGCAGCAAACCTTCCAAAATGCTTCCAAGCTACACTCCTGCTGCTCTGAACGAAGTTGACTAGCTCAAAGCTCTAGTATTTACTTCAAGGCTTCGTAATGCTTTCAAAAATTGTATTTGACACGCGTTTAGCGCATAAATACTGAGATACTTTCTAAGCTGTAAACCGGTTTAGACGAAAAAGCACTGAGAATGCTTCGAGGGTTTTTTTCACATTAGCAAAGGGAACACGCGCGAGATTCTCGAAATGACAGCAGCTTCCCATTCTTAAGCAAGGGATTGTTAAATAGTGGCACAGGGGCACATTTCCGGCTTTGGTGTGTGTCCATTTTGTTTTGCTTTGTCAGGGCGCATCAATTTTAAATGGTTTTTGCCGCAGCTCCCTACCATAAAAGCTGTTGATTGTTCCTTTTCGACATTTTTTTTTTGCGTGTTTTATTTACTTATGTATTTACTGTCGCACATCTAGAACATTTGTGAGCACCCTTTTGGTTAATCCTTTGCAAGAACTGTCGACCCTTTTATGTCACGACCGCAGTGTTAACTACAAAGTTCAAACTCATGTTTTATATGCTGACATGTTTGGCTTTAACTTTTCGCGGCATATCCAATCCCCTTCAGTGTTTTGTTTTATTCTTGTTTTGGTTTTTTTAACTGTACAGGAATTAAGCTTAGGGGATATGCATTTAAAATGGTCCGTATAGGTGTCTTAAATTATTAACTAGATAGAAGCTTAATGGTAATGTAGATGACGCAGCAGTCACAATGTGTCTGAGCTGCTCAGATGTTGGTCACGACTTTGGCATTTCGCCTGATGTGCAAATAAAGCACTTAAAGTTTTTTTGGCACAGCACGAAATCGAAACTTTTTACATGGCGTGTTTACATACATTACATACAAACATGTATACAAATTAAAGAATTTAAATACAAGACGCCATGTTTGCGGCAGTGCTCCACAGCTTGAAAGAAAATTTAATACGATGCGGTACCAGCTTTATTTCAAAAGTTATGCGTCACGTGTGCTGCATAAAAGTTTTGGTATGAGAAAAGCTGGAAATTTTAACAATTGGTGCGCTGGAGTATATATACTACGGCTAATATCTTTTAATAAGTTAAATTTTATTAAAGTAGAGCACATCTTTGATTTAAATATGAAAATTTGTTGGAATGTTGGAGTTTCATCAGATTGGTAATACATGTCAGCAGAGCAAAATTCCATAACAAAATAGATAGCGCCGTGCCATAGGTGCGCTTATAAAGTGTCATCAATCTTCAGTTTTTTTTTTTAAATGCATGTCTTATGTTCCATACATAAATTAGTAGCTTCAAAATTGCATCTGGTATGTACATTTGCCCAATTTTATTAAAAAATATTTGACTAAAATGCCATTTACAAACAAACCAACAGATGGCACACCCTATATAGTTCACTTTGATATTACACGAGTATTGATTTGGTATCCCATTGCTAGCCTTTTCTTTGTGGGTCTATTTCCATTATTTAATGGTGACCATTTTTTTTTTGTGTGTTTTAAATACGTTAAAGATTCAGTCTTAGAGATCTAAGTAACATGCGTATTCTTAATGCCAATCCACGTGGTAGACGCATCATCAGTTCACGACTTCTTGGTCAGATTATTATTAGCCATTATTCTTGGTCTTTCCTTGGTTTTTTGTGCAATTTTTTTAAGCAATTTGTTTGTTAGGTTAGGAGCGTAATTGCTTTTTTTTAATTAGGTGAAATTAAAAATGATGTCTGCTTTTAATAGCAGTCAAACACAAGCTAAAAAGCTGGATTAAAATTTTAAACGATACTTTCAACAAATAACATTTAATAGAATTAATGCTGCATTTCAACTTGTTTAGCTAAAAAAAGGAAGGAATTAAGCGTAATGACTGCTAAACGTTTGTCCTACATAAAATAATTTATTATTAAAAATGTTTATTTGTTTGTTTATCTAAGTTGACCTTAGAATATAAAAAAATAATATTTAGAAAGATAAGAATATTTGAACTTTTCAACAATATGCACAACAGATACACATCATGAGCAGACCTAAGATTTACAATGTAAACTTGGCCAAGGAAGTAAAAAAAAAACCATAATATTAAATGAAAGCCCAAACACTATGTATGCTAGCTTGAGGTTTGTAAGATATGATATATACAATATTCAATTCATATAACAAAAACAACTTAGGATAACAATCTTTGGCGAGCAAACAAACTAACTTTTTGTTAAGTTATACCTAATGCAAGTTAACTAGCTTAACCTAACAAAAAGTAAACTAACTAAGGGAGCTTGTCTTATTATACGTATGTCTGGGTTATAGAATTTCACAAACGCTTATTAATGTAATAAAATCTGCGGGCTTCTGTCAATTTCCTCATTCGCAATCGATTATACAACAATATTGATTTCGCAAAACAAAACTTGACTACGTCCTACAACAGACATTATGTATACGTCACGTGGGTTTTTAACATTTACATCTCTCGAAACTCTTTTTGTTTTAATGTGCTTTTAAGACCCACGAAATTTCGGAATCATAAAAAAAAAATGTATCCATGTTATAAGAAAGCCATTTATGCTCTTTATACTTTTAATATTTTTAATTATATAATATAATATAATAATATAATATTTAATGCTTAATCAGAAACTTACTAAACTTAAGAGAGGTGAAAACTCCAGCAGATCCGTAAGCCTATGAATGCATATGCTAGCGAAGACTCATCATATTGACTTCAAGTGTACAGAAGTGTTTCCTAGGAGCTCTCTAGTTTTTACGGCTAAAAAGAGAAGGTTTTGACGTGGAAATGGCGACTAATTACATGCTTCCTTGTCGGCTTGCTCTATAAAATGCAGTATTCCACACATTTGGCCTTGACTGAGAAACAACCATAACAACAACACAACAAGCTTAGTATGCTCCCAATTCATTTTATTTAATTTAAGCACTTGCCATTAATGAAGACACCACCGAGTGGCACTTAGAACCTGGCCAAAAGCAATGGACAAAACGGCAAGCTACATGTAGCAGAACCAAAAGTGCCGTGCTATTATCAAACATAATGTAAATTAATTGGTATAAGCAGACATTGGAGCTAAGTCAATTTGCTCCTTATGCTTCCTCAGTGCCAAAGTTTTCCATAAAAGCAATAACAGTTTTCGATAAGAAGTTTATTTTGTTTTTTTTTTTTTCAGCAACCCCAGGGTATTTTGTACTCTTCCTTTTTTATATACATTAAACTGGGCCAATCTTAAAGATTTGTTTTATGTTGTAAGAAGTGGAGTTTTAGTTCTTTGGTAGTTACTTATGCTTTGTGACTTATTTGTTGGCATAGCATCGAGCTCTGAAGGGGTTTACTTGGTTTAGAAATAATTATTTGTTTAAGCTAAGCACAAAATTTTTAGCTAAGAAGAAAAGAGAAGTAAGTTTGTTACGAATATTCCATGTTCCTGACTTCTCTCTACACGTTATGCTATCTAATTTTAATGGTTTCTATTTTTGCCGTGAAAGGTCCGTTGAAACTTTGTTTTAATTTCGAAATCCGTTCCATGAACAATTTTTACTATGAAAGCGAGTGTAATTTTAGTTGATTCAGTCATTTTAATCTTCGGAAAGATTCGTCTAACCACTTTTTTAACGTCTCTAAGCCTAATATTAGCTTGAATTACGCGCGTCATTGCGCCGAGAACATCATACAGGGCATTCAAATTAAACGAAATTTTTTTTCTCCAAAGATGTCAAAAATTATATTATAATACATTTTTATAATATGTAATAGAATACGATATCTTCATAAACACACGAAATTCGACAAAAGCACCAAAAAAGTTTTATTTTGATCACACCTTTGGTAACTTTGGGGGATCTCCGACGTCTCCTTCTGTATGTTACATACATTTTCGGCTTGCACAAACTTAATATACCTTTTGTACTATAAGGTAGAGGGTATAAAAAGGTTGAAACAGTTTTTACATGCAACTATGTTTGAAAATTGGTTTAATAGCTGCGCTTTTCTGCGCATCAAGTGGGTTTTGCATAAACGTTGGGATTGCAAAAATTTGATTAATGAGTTAGCGGAAAAAAGTCAAACATATTTGCATTTAAAAGGATACATAAGTCAGCGTCAGCAACTATCTGGTTTGTTCATTTTAATTCTCATACAGATGTGGGGGAAGTGGCCTGGTTGTGGGCATTACCCGGTTGTGGGCACCCCTGCATAACTTCTGAACGCGAGGAGATGGAGCTGATCTTTAGCAGCACCATGTTTTAGTGCTAATGTCGAAGCAAACGGCGAATATGTTTAATGGTCGGCAACATATACATATGCATTTTTTTTTGCGTTTGTGTTGAATATTTACTGTCGCTTTGACGTATTTAGGCGCTGACGTCGCAAAGCAACAGACACGAAGTTGCTTGTGCATGACTTCGGCTCTTGCTTAAAGAGCGTGCTTGCTTTTTTACTCTCACAAAACTTAAGCGCTCCAGCATTAGAAAGCCGTGGATTTGGTGCTGTGTGGCAGAAAACACAAAATTAGGTTACGTTTAGTTGGCTACAATTTTGATTGATTTTAGAAAGGAAAAAATGTTCAAAAAGAAAAAAAACACATAGAAATAAAACGCAAAAGGAACAGTCAAAAAAGCAGCAAAAGTGACACCAGTAAAACAATCCGCAAATCGACCATCTTAAGCAACACCAGTGAAACTGTCAGCTAAATGTACTAAAAAACATCATAAAATGATGATGATGGATACGAGGATTGCCATTTTTGCATTATTTTCAAGAAACTGTTGCCCATTCGAATGACTGCCCAAAACTCCATCGAATGCAATGCGTGCTACCGGCCGGTGCGTTTGAGATGCGCTGACTTGCATGTCGCCCATTATATTTGCAAGTATTGCGAAACTGATGCGGACGATGAATAACTAAACTTTACTTTTTATTTTAAGTTTTATTTTATTATTGCTGCTCTGAAGGAAAAATAAATTTCGTTTTTTTCTATAAAGTGATGTTATATTCCATATTTTTTATTTTAAGGGCACTGTTCAGAGGTGTCTACAACCGGTAAATTTTTTTTCACAAAAATTGACTTCTCCATAAAAAGCTTAATAATTATTTTCTTTTTCATAGAATCAAGTCAAAAGTATCTTTCATCTGTCAAATCTGACAAATGTGCATCGCAAAACCAATCTTTACTAAAAGCGATGCACATTGACAAAGAAAACTGTTCAGTTACCAACAACATTGTACATTATTTAATTGCAACTTCCATCCTTCCAGCGTGCCAGTTTAGCAAAGCCTAATTAAGGACATGGAAATTGCAAATTTAGTATTAAAACATGTGCCCTCTGTGTGGCTGCTATGTTTTTGATATCTTGGGGCACTGCTTTTATAACCTTTTGTGTGTTCCTGGCTGCACATGATATCAAATTTTTTTTGTAAGGATCAAATCGATTTTTTTAAGGTATCGAGCATCTCTCAACACTATTTAGCTCTTGAGTGTTATATTCAGTAGTTGAGTGTTAGACGCAGCACTTTCGTTTGGCTTTTCTAGGAATCCCTCACGTTTTTGGTATTTAATTCATCTATTTTTTTTGAAGATATAGTTGCAAAATTTTTCAATCAAATAACTTTTGGAGCTTTTAAACAATATACCGGACTTGATTGTAATGAATTGGTAGAGGATATCTTAAATTCTCTAAAACATGTTTTTTGATCCTAACATTTCCAAATGTATTTTTATCAACTTCACTTAATCCTAATATAAGTTACGTTTATATCAGTATTATGTACGCCTTAGTCTGTGAAGAAGGCTATCCTAACTTTTTCTTGCTTACTAAATAGTAAATATTTTAATAAAATATGCAAATAAAATATTAATACTTATCCAGTTATACACTTTGTTCTATTTTAAACTGCATTTTAGACATATTGTTAGCCCCGTTTTCTGCAAAACAAAATTTAAAAACCCAAAACTTGCGGTATAACCACAGAATAACATAAATCATAACTAAAAGTTTTCATTATGTTCTAATTAAACTAAACTTTACTAATTGCTTGTTTATGTGCAAATTTAACAAAAGAGCACAGAAAATAGTAGAGCCTGTATTTCGCTTTAATTTTCATGGCGCATAAAATATTAATGTTTTGGCAAAGCAGCCCAACGAAATTGGCTTTCGGTTTGGCCAATGCAAATTCCTTGCCAAAGCCATAAAACCTCAATACTTAACGGCCAACTTGTGGTCGACAAATGATTTTGGTTTTTACTAAGGATTTATATAATATAACTTATGGCTACACAGCACGTTGACGTCATTTAAATTCAACATAAATATTTTATAATTGAGCAATGTGCATAAATCATTTACAGGGTCTTCAGAAGAAAGCTTAAACTGAAGTAAAGCTATGAGAACTCATGCTTATGGAACCAAATGGCTGTAATAATTTGATTTGCTTAATGATTTAGCTCTTGTTTAACATTCCTTTTCATTTATTAGCCAATCAAGCGCTGGACTGAAAGTAAAAAGGTACAAATATAAGACTTGATTAAGGTTTCTTATGCAAAATTGTTAAAAAATGTGGAGGGCATTTGTTACTCTTGAGTTTGTCAATTAATCAGAATCTGTCGAACTATTGTTATTAGGTTATGATTCGTAAAAATTGTATATCAGCTCTGATAAAGTTGCTACTGCGACGAAAATAAAAATTTACCAGACGATGGTGTTCCCAGTCCTTGCGTATGCGTGCAAAACATGAACGTTGAGTAAAGCCAACGAACATCAAATCGATCTTTTTAAAAGAAAAGTACTTCGGCGCACTTTGGAGGCATTTGCGAGAACGGAGTTTGGCGAAAACAATCACGAGCTTCGGGAACTCTATGGTGACCCAGTGGCATCTAATAAGAGCGAATGATGAATATCCACCCATGCACGTTTTAACTGGGCGATTTAAAAAGAAAGGAAAACGTGGCCGTTCAATTTTGCGATGGGCCGTTAGCGTGGACGTCGATGCTGCGAACCTCGTGATACGTTGTTGGAGGACACAAGCCAGAGATAGAGACGGATGGAGGCAACTACTGCTGTGAGTGAAGACCCTTAATGGGTTGTGGTATTAATGATAAACTGGCAAGAAAAGCTGCTGCGAAACCTTTAATAGGCCCTGGCCGCTTCTGTGGTACGGGCGAACAAACCATTTAACAGATACTACGAGATGAGGTGATGTCCAGTCGAAACTTAAACTGGCAATTGTGCGGCCTTAGGGCTGTCCGCAGCTCCTCAGTTGCTATGATCTGAATACGGTCACGAAAATCTCTAAATTGAGAAAAGAATTTCCTTAGGATATTAAATGGGTTACTAACAGGATACCGAAGGCTCAGGAAGCGCATAGGCAAGATCAGCATCATCGATTCTAAGACATGTAGGTTTTGTGCGATTAATATGGCATCCCCCCTACTTAAACTTATAGAGTGTGATATGCTTGCCATGCCTATTTGGCGGTCATAGAATCCTTATGGAGTGTGGCACCAGACTAGAACCATTCCAGATAACTAAGCATATCTCTGGAATTAGACTAGCTGAAAAGGCCTAGGGCTAGTAGGTCGCAGAATGAATGAATCTCAGGTCATAAATTCAAAACAGCTGTCAAGAAATGTTGTTGCGAAACCAGAAATAGGGCCAGCACAGAGGTACTGGCGAACATACCACACCACTTCTATAAGAAGAGAGAGTTTCAGTCTAAGAAGCTTTTTGGTTTCTAGGATCTGAATGGGTTACTTTAGAATATTAACTGGGTTGCTTATGGGACATTGCAGGCTCAGGAAGCGCCCATGCAAGATGGGCATCATAGATTGTAACTCATGAAGGTTTTATGATATTGAGGATGAATCCTCTCAACACATACTTAGAGAGCTGAAGAAGGGGATCCAGACTATAACCATCGCAGATAAATAATAATATCTCTGGAGTTCGACGAGGTGCAGGCCTTGTAGGAAGCTAAATAGATCCCTAAGGTCGCAGTGCAGTCTTCCTATGATCTAAACACGTTGAAGAAAATCTGCCGATTAAGCAAAAATTTCCTTAAGATACTAACTGGGCTACTTACGGTACACTGCAGGCTCAGGAAGCACTGGACATCATTAGTTTTAGCGCATGTAGGTTCTGTGGGATTAAGCATACATCTGGAATGGGACTAGCTGAGGAGGCCTACAGCTAGCAGGGAGCACAATAGTTCCTTAGGGTCGCAAACAAGTATTATTAACTAATATCCCTTAACCATTTGCGACAATAGAGCCGAGACAGCGAATGAGCTGTCGAGAAATGTTGCTGCGACACCATTAATAGGGCCTGAACCCACCTGTGGTATTAGCAGACACATCAAAGTGAAGCTACTAAGAGCAGAGAGGAGATCCAGTCGTGAATCAGACTGGATCGGCACGGCTAGCTTACGGCAAGCCCAGGAACTCCTCAGATTCTGTTACTTGAATAGATTCAAGAAAATATCCCAACTGGACGAGAATTGCCTGAACATTGACGGGGTTACTTACGGGATATTGCAGACTTAGGAACCAACTGAGTATTTTTGGCATATATAGGTTTTCTGAGATTGAATTGCATAGGGCGATTCTCTTGCCAGATGACGGATATCACTTTTTGGCGGACGTGGAATCCAATTAGCAAAATCCCAAATAATGAAGTTTGTTTCGCGAATTGGTCCGGCTAAGGAGCTCTAAGGTTCCAGTGTAGCTATCCCAAATAATACTGTTGTAAACCATTATACTTTAATATTTGCAGCGCATAAAATTTGATTTTTAAAAAAGCTTGGAACTAACTAAAAGCTACATTTTAATTGCAATATTTTGTTTGTGAGTTTGAAAACATTTACTGCAAAAGATTTTAAGAGGTTAAGAATTCGGGCTCAACTGGCCCAATTATGTTTTATATGCTCTTGAAAAGCAAAAGCTGATGAAAGAGAGAATTCCGGAAATTTATTTTAAACACTTCCGTTTACTTACGAGATGAGATTTGTGCAAAAGTCAACTTTAGGCTGATTTTAAGGCATATCATCGTTATTAGGATTCTTCTAAGAGGTTAGGAACACTTTGTGTCTAGTCCAACACACTTGTTAAAAATCAACAATCATGCCTGCTTAGCAGTAGCTTATCCATTGAAACCACGTATCCTCAGTCGTGCGTGGTGAACTGAGATTTATGTAATTGACATTTTCAATTATTTTTTCAGTCAGGCTGTCAGCCTTTGACATGGTAGGAGGCAATGTAAGTGCCGAAGACAGGTGATTTCGGATATGGTTTTTATTTTTTAAGTGCACCAAAATATTAAAGACTTTTGATTTAATACATTAAAGTGCAAATAAAATCCCATGTCAAGATATAAGTAAAGATAATAAGCGTAGTGCTCATTGTGGCTGCCAACATTGGGTTTGAGTATGTACCAATAACTCTTCAAAATTGTCGTCAACCTTAGGGTTGCTTACATTGCTTTTTATACCCTAGACTTAAAAGTTAAAAGGCTACAATAAGTTAAGGCAAAAAGGAAGGAAATGAGTAAGAGCTCACAAAGTTTAGAAAGTGGTTTGTTTGACAAAAGAGATCCATTTAGCTATGTGTGTACCTATATATTGTATGTCTGTTGTTTTTGCCAAGACCACAAAAAGTAGAAACATAAAGTTTTTTACAAGATGCGTCTTATACATATATAGGGTACAGGGTACAATAAAGTCGAGACATCCCAACTGTAGCTGACCACTTCTTTAATAAATTTTTACCTGTTTAGGAAAAATTGAGAGCTCCATCGAAACGATTGGTTTAGTTTAAATACGCATATTTTACTTCAAGAACATATAACAATTTCGAACTTTTTGGGAATTCCAACCACCAGTTCCCTCATTTCTAAAGTATCAAATTATAAATTATGCAGTGTATTTTTTAGTCGGAACGTCCCGGTCGCAATCTGTCTACTGTTATTTTTTTGATAAATCGTACAGAAAACAACATAAGAAAGGAGTAAAGTGAGCATTTCAAGGATAAACAAACAACACACCTGTGTTTCTGTGGCAACAAGGAAAACAAAAGCTTGGTCTTGTGACTGACATGTGCATGATATGGCATCTGTGATTTGCCATAAGCCAACTAAAAGTTGATGCCCCACTGTGTTGTGCGGACCTCAAGATATATTTCAGTCACATATTTATACTACACGAATATGTACACAAAACGACTTAGGCATTTGTTTTTTTATTTTTAGGAATTTACCTTTGTTGTACGTTTATATATACCCTGCAGGACTTTGCAGACTTTCTACAGGTAGTCGCATTTTGTTGACAACTGGCGGCCAATTGTCTTAGGCTGAGGTAATTTTGAATACAATGACATTGCAAGAGGTTAACCACGGGTGTTCTTGAGTTACCGAAGGGTAGACATTTGTGTAAAAGCATGGGATTGTCCATATTAGCAAGCTAATATAATAATGTGAAACATTAGAAAGTTTTTGGCGAAACAAACGATTTTAGTACAATTTGTCAGAGAGGGGGTCTAATAAAACAAACTTTTATTTAAAACTTTTGAAGTTTTCATCCGATCTTATACTCTTCTTAAAACATACCGCAAACATGTGGTGAATTTGAATCCGATTGCTTTTATATTGTGTGTAAACCGCGAAATTATCCTACAGTGAAATCGAGCAAGCTATCGACATGAACTTTGGTAAAATATTGGCTCTATAGCTATTACAATAGTTTACACGAAAAATTAAACTTCGTATAAAGGTGTTTTTTAGGGTGATTTTTTGTCGAGAAACACGAAAATTACATTAATTAAGAATCGATTTCATGATTTTTTCGAAAAACATGTTTTTGATACTGTTATTATTATTCGTGAATATCTCATAAGCAAAATGTTTTACCGACATAAAATACCATAACTATATATGATATGTGAAGATTGAGTCAAAATTATTGAAGTTACTGGGAATCAAAATCGAAAAAAAAGTATAATTTTATTAACAACAACAATTTTGATATCAAAGAGAATTCTTTTACGAACGTTTCAAGTCCAAAATCCGGTATGAACTGTAGATGCTATGGAAAAAATCTCGCAAACGGTTCTTAAGAAAAAAAAAAAATGAATGCCATTTTCGTGTTTCTCCTCTAAAAAACTCTTAATTTTCAAGGTTCACTCGATGACTGCAAAATATGTAAACTAGTTTTATAGTCTCTGAGATCCTTTTGTTCATACGGACAGACAGACATGGCTATATCGACTCGACTTTTGATGCTGATCCAGAGTATATGTACTTTTTTTTCCCACAATTTATATCTGATTCTGCAGCTCTTTGAAACATAGATTGAAAATTAATTGTGGAAAAAATTAACTATAAATAAAACTGTCGCGGGAACTGGGTGGCCGTATCTTCAAAAATTAAAAAGTTTTTATCATATATTTATGTCTGCATGAGCATAGCTTTCTCAACAAGAGTGTGAAAGGTATATGTACTAGGTTTGAGCAACATATGTAGCAGGTAACCCCGGTAGCGATTGAACTATGTCTGTCTATATGGACAGCTAGATTTCGGAGACCACAAAAATTTTTAAGTTAAGAACTGTCTAACATAGTACATAGCCTTGGTTATATGCATTTGACTGTCAAAAATAAGCAAAGTCGGAGAAAAGAACAAAAGTTATTGCCAACAATATACTTACTAATTGCAGATGCCTTGTTTTTAAATTGCAGCAAATTCGATTCTTAATAAATTTCACTTTATTTAATCATCTAGTCACCAAGTCCGGTAAGTGGTCTCATCTGTCCCTTATAAACGATACCACATTGACTTTTGTTACCTATGAGACCCACTCCACCATCCGCAAACGTTCTACCGCATTTTCTTATCTCTTCTATGTTTATACCATTTTTAACTCAACTTGTAGGTATAGGTGTTACTATTATATAATTTTACCCCTAAAAACTCCAATAAGCAACTATTTGTATTCTGTATACAAGCAGTTTTGATGTAAGTAGTGAAATATCCATATTAAATTAAGCAGATATATTTCATTTTTCGGCCTCGACTTTCAAAATTTTGATTCGTAGGAAATTTGTTTAGAAAATACTAAAAGGCTACATTTTTATAATTTACAAATAATCAATTTGAATGTTTATAATACATATATTACTTATAATGTGATTTTAAATGGCCGTTTAAAAATGAAAATTATCTTTATCAAAAGATTTAGTTATTTTTTTTTAATGCCCTCCATGTTTAAAACATTTGAATAGTCGGAGCCAGGTGAACCACTCATCGAAATTTTATTTGAGTATTTTCGTATTTAAAGCCGTATGCAAGAGATTTGTGGTGCTACAGGGACTTGGAGCTCATTTAAAGAAAGGTAACGTTTAGCTAATGTAAGCGCTTAAGAACCAAATTAGCTGGCTCTAGATTGTATATTAATAAAATATACCGAAAAATAGTTCAATTTATATTAAAAGGGCCTATATCTTTTAAAGTTTTTACCGACCAAAACAAGATATATTTTCATGTTGCTTAGGGAAATGTTATAACTAGGAAAGGAGACATCTATCAACCTGATCCCTTATACAGCCCGTGAATATATCTTTGGGTAAAAATTTGTGTCCGAGATCTATGTTTTCATATGAACAGACGGACACGGCTCAATCGCTACCTGAGGTGTCACTAAACATAAACAAACCTAGCATGCCACCTTTTGGTTAAATAAATTTAATGACTCAATGAACAGAGCACTAGAGTGTATTTCATTTTTCCATGTAATGATTTATTTTTATTTTTATTTACTTTAGATAATAAATGCCCTAAGGTATACAAAACATCGATACCAGAGCCAAATATCTAATGCACGGCATATAAAAATTTCTAAAATCCATAATGCATTAGACCAAATCAAAATGTCTGTGTTGAACTAATTGTTCGTTTTTAAGGCGACAAAAACCCTTAGTACTACAAAGAAAAAAGATGGCTAATGCATATACCCTGTTTGACAAGTTGCACTCAAGGTACTTCAACTTTAGTTCAACTCAAGACAATCTGCCCAGCAATATAAAAATACATCTCATTGTGTTTAAAGCTACGGTCAGACCCACCAAATTACATGTACCCAGTGAGCAGCACATTATTTGCTAGCAAATGGTCTCGGTTTCTTTTACAGTATCATTGTCATTGAAACACAAATTTTGCACCTCCAGATCCGATGTGCATGCCGCCGAAGCGGGTGGATTTACCCTAAGGAACTGACCACCTGGAGACAAATTTGTTATAGTCGTATTTGAATCCATGTTTCTTTTGTCAATGATATGGTTTAGCAGATTCTGGTCGGTAAGTTGTAAGCTTAAGGACAGATCTGGCAGGCTCTGCTGGGCCTTTCGGATGGCCAGACACATACTGAGGAAGCCGCTCCTAACATAGAGAACAGACGCTGGTGCAGCCAGCCTCTCGCATTATGAGAGAGTTAAATGTTACTAGTAACAAAGAAACAAACAGACGCTGCTAGTGTTGTGGATTGTTGTTAGCTTCGATGCTCACCGTCGACCTTACCGGCTTGGAGGCCCTACCAGTAGCTTCGCTACCGCCGGCATCGCTCTCAGGATCCTTGCATTTACTGGGCCCCTTCGCCGACACGAAGGCCGCAATCCTTGAGAGGCCCTTTGATCCAACTAGGAACCTAATATAGGACACTAACAAATGGTTTCAAGCTTAGGGACGATTAAAAAAATAAATAAATCACTAGAAAAGATAGATTTTTTTTTGAAAATCTGGTTTAATTTAGCTTTACTCATTTTCTATGGATTTCAATACCAAAATAAATTAATTATGTTCAGAAAGAGGACATCGATTGAGCTCAGTCCGTTTGTATGAATACCTCGATTTTAGAGACCAAAAGTTAAAAAAACCGGACAAATACAACAAAGTCGTCCTTATTACTCTCGGCAACCCATTATCATAACTCTAGCAGTTCTACTTTCCATTATATAGAGGTTTCAACGCTCTAAAATTTATTTTTCAATTTATCTTATCAATCAATACTGGGGCTATAAATAGTTACCTTTGCGTCCAAATCCTCAGCATATTGATATCGCCGGTTTTTTATATCTGCCATACTAGGTGTGGCCACCCTAATATTTATATTTGTCTCACAAGCTGTCAAATCATACTATAATTTTTGTTTATTATGTCAATTTGAGGTTACTAGCTACTTCGTCGAGGTAGTGTACGGGAGGCTTCACTATAAAAAATGTTCTATAGCATCTACAATTCTTACCCGATTTTAAAGATCTTAGACTCGAAATATTCTTAAAAGAAGAAAAGAAACACATGAGGAAAAATAATGTCCATTGCCTGTGTGGGTCAGTTTTTAAATTTTGGTAATAGTTCAATGTAAGCCGCCACAGCTTTCGTTCCAAAAAACTTGAATGTGTGACCGTAGCTCAAGTGTATAAATCTGTGTCTATCTGATGAGGTATGTTTGCTGCTTTTACTTTCCATGTTTGCCTTCATTGGTTTGGAACCACTTTGAGAAAATTGTAAGCTATTTATACTGCCAGACTTTTGTTGATTGTTTGACGATTTATCTATTATGCACAGTATTTACAATTTTCCTCAGTTAGTTTACCTGTCCAATTATATGTCTGACCTCATATTGCCTTTAGGACTGTGTTTGGCCAGCCAGCCACAAGAGTTGGCATTGATTGGCTTCGATTCTAAGTAAACTGTTTACACACATTACTCTGGAGGTGAAATTGTGTACTAAAACATTCATTAATAATATGGCGCCAGCAATCAAACAGAGAACAATTAGTGAGGGTTGTACTTCTACAACCCATAAATTAGAGGATGTGGTAAAGAATGGAGAATGACGAGTAAACAGTATTCGAAATACGAGTGCGTTTCGTATAAGTAGTAGAAGTAGGAGTAGAAGGATTAGTGGGAGTAGTAGGAGTAACAGAAGTAGTAGGAGTAGTAGAATTAGTAGGAGTAGTAAGATAAGTAGGAGCAGTAAGAGTAGTACGAGTAGTAGGAGTAGTAGAAGTAGTAGGAGTAATAGGAGAAGAAGGAGTAGTAGGAGTAGTAGGAGTAGTAGGAGTAGTAGGAGTAGTAGCAGTAGTAGGAGTAGTAGGAGTAGTAGGAGTAGTAGGAGTAGTAGGAGTAGTAGGAGTAGTAGGAGTAGTAGGAGTAGTAGGAGTAGTAGGAGTAGTAGGAGTAGTAGGAGTAGTAGGAGTAGTAGGAGTAGTAGGAGTAGTTGGAGTAGTAGGAGTAGTAGGATTAGTAGGAGTAGTAGGAGTAGTAGGAGTAGTAGGAGTAGTAGGAGTAGTAGGAGTAGTAGGAGTAGTAGGAGTAGTAGGAGTAGTAGGAGTAGTAGGAGTAGTAGGAGAAGCAGGAATAGTAGGATTAATAGTTTTAGAAGAAGTTGTAGGAGTAGTAGAAGAAGAATGAGTAGTAGGAGTTGTGGTACTATTCTTTTCGTTTATTGATTTAAGTTACTGCTTGTGTGGTAAACAAAAAATCCCCCAGTGTTTGTCGTTTTTGACACCTGGCGCATGTCGCAGGACTGTCCACAGACTATTCACATTCTTTATAGAGCCAAAAGTAAGTTACTGTTGTTTTTATTTGTATTGTAAACAGCTTTGAATTGGCGCGCTTGTGTTTACCTTACACTTCCGGATAGCCGGAAGACCTGTAGTTTCCGTACAGACAATAAACCTTGGGCTCCAAGAACTGCAATCTTACTGAATAGAATATTTTTGTATTTTGATTAAGCTTTAATGAGAAGCGAGCTTTAAAAAATACTTGTTCAAGAAGTGAATGCAATGCTATTGACATTGCCGCACTGCGTATACGCGATAAACTTTGTTTGGCAATGTCTTAACGCTATTCACAGTGGAATTAATTTTGTATGCTGCCGTTTTATTCACTAACTTGACATCTTACAAAGGAGCTCATGCTGTCCTGGTCAATGCTTTTGATCTGATTGTATCAAGCCAGCAACTTAAGTGTTTTTCAATTGATTTATTTGCTGATCTGTCACCCGCCACGGACAGAACAGTTTAGTTGGGATAAATGCCTTGTAGGCAATGAATTGTATAGGTTTTAGAAAATGTCATCTTGCCAAACGTGTAGTCAATTAGGCGCTACAATGACAAAAGAAAGTGAAGCAATAACACTGAAGGCAGATACTTGGGTTGCTCAGGCCAAGGAAAGGCTGTAGGTACGCCTACTTACAGGTGACATAAAATCAACGACGGCAAATAATTTTCCCAATAGGGATTTGCCGAATTTAGAAGTTTCAATTGCACAGATATGCTTGTTTAAATTGTTTTTTTTGTATCCTTTTAGGACAATGGTAAATGCGTCAATTCGCACAAGACAGAATTTTCAGTATGCCAGACGATTTAATCATCAATAGACTCAGAGCTAAAGATATTTCAGTTGGATGAAACTTATATTAAGCATAAACCCTACCGCCTTAACAGATTCCACGAAAAATAAGCCGCTTAAGTTTGCAGCACATTCATTTCCAGGATTTGCCTTAATCAGGCTAAAATACTTAGTATCAGTACAGAGTACACCTGGATTGTTCTCAGCTAGACTGATTTTGTTTTAACTAGAGTGGGTGAAAACTTTTCGATCAAACTTTTTGCTTGTTGACTTTAACTTTAAACGTGTTTTAAGCGCATTATTTGCGAGTAGAAAATTTCTTGTTTTTTTCTTGTTATTTTTATGAGCAGCCGGCTATCTTAAGTTGTTAGAATTGTGGCAATCAAATTTTATATGCACTTTGTTGAGCTGTTTAGCATTTTCATTTTGTTGCAAATGTTGCAAAGTTTTGCCGCACTTGTCTAAGGCCATTGTCCTGCTATTGTGTATTTTGGCGCCCCATTGCTATTAGAAAAGTTTGCTGTACACTTTGTGGCACATTTGGCAGCACGTGATGCGTAGAATGATAAAGCTAACCAAATCCGGAGGGAGTGTGGAACACATGTCCTTAGTTGTAGCAAAATAGGAAAACAGAAAAATATACTTGAAATAAAATCAATACGCAAAGCATTATGCTTAGGCTTGTTGAATGTTGAATATCCTTGGTATGGCAAGGATGCACAGTGGTCGAAAAGGTTGATTTTGCCACAAAATATTCAAGGTCGGCGACATTAATTTTATTACACTGTTTTTTCTGGATTCAAACTATAAAAGTTGATATTCCCATATACATTTTTTTCTTGATGTTCTTTATATACCGTGAACGGAAAATTATTGACAGATATTGAATGAAATGAAAAATGAACATTTAACAGAAAATATAATTTTTTATTACATAAAATTTATAAGTTTCTTATTATTATCTTCTTTGATGTATCTAACCGCTAAAAATATGTATTCAAATATTTATATTTGCGGAAAAAAATTTCGAAGCCCATACCAAGTTCCAAATTAGGATTAAAACGTTTCATTTATTAAAATTTAGAGATATAAATGAATCAGAAATTAAATAACCTTTTTAGGTAACAGTTTCTTTGAATAAAGTAGGTTTTATTGATGAATTTGATCAAATCTCAAGCAAATTTGGTAGAGATTTTAAAACCATCCTTCGAGATGGTGTGCCTGTGGAATTGTAGATTGAATTGTTTTCTGTGGCATATAATTTTTATATATTTTTTTTGTACGAGATTTTATACATATATCTTGCCTCATTTCAGCTTGTTAGACAACTATGTTGTTGCTTTTATAAAAATTTGCAAAAAGTAAAAAAATATTTTGAACATTTGTTGATTCCAATGAATCGTATTAACTTTTTTAATAAGAACAAATACCGCCGAATTTTAGAAGTACTATTTATCTAAAGGGCTATTGTTTGCTTTAGTAATAATACAAATTATAAGTGGTTCTAGATTTTAGTTAAAGTTTATTTATTCTGCAGAGATCAAAAAAATAATAAATATTTTTTTTTAAATTTGTCACTGCTTGTAGCAAAATTTAATCGTGCAACCAATAAATTGGAAAGCATTGTGTTTAACAAACTCACAGCTATTGAACTATCGTTAGGAAAGTAAAAAAAGACCACGTGAACCACTGTGCGCTGGGGACATTAAGATAGGGGGCATGCAGCAGCTGATTTCTTATTCATTTCAATTTTTATAAGCCTTAGTTGGGGTCGCAATACGGTCGCATAACTTATGCAGCACGTGCTGGTTTGTCCTCAAATAGTTGCATGTCTCCACAGTTTTCTATGGCATTTTGTAATACAAAAGGTTGCCAACACTTCGGCTAATTTGTTTAATGCCTTAGCTAAGGGCGTTCAAATATTAAGCATACGCCATGCTGGCACGCATATGTATATAAACATAAAATAAGCTAGCACTGTCAAGTGGCTGTCATGTTTGAATTCGACAAAAAAAGTCTTTATTGTTGCTGCTGACAACAGTTGGCTGTCAACTGCGCCTTGCTTTTAATTAATACACATGACTTGAGCGGCTTATTAATTAGCCATAATTAACGAAAATTTCCTCTCTCTAAATGAGCGCATATAAAGTTGACGCCGTCGCGTACAGTCCATACAAGGTCAGCTCAGAAGCAAAGCGCATTAAATAATTGTAATTTATTGCTTATATTATGTGCCCGAAGCTTCAATTTTTATACAGAAACTCATAAAATTGCTTTGACTGTGGACAGCAATTAAAAGACGGATTATTGGCTATACAATAAACAAAGGATCATGGTACGTATGAGTAATATGTGCACACACTGTGACAGCCATAATTACAGTCAATTTGCTAGAGAGTTAAAGTCGAACAATTAAACTTGTTAAATTGTGGCACAACCTTGTGGCTAACACAAACACATATAATTATATGCAAATTCAAAAATACGTATAAAAAAAGGGCCCAAAATCTCTAACCGCTTACTTCTTAAATAGCTTTTCAGGCCGCAAACAAAACAAAGTGTGTTTTGACTGAGACACTTACTGCCTTTTATACTACATACAGTCTTCTATGTCAATTTAGACGTCTTTGTATGCTGTTTCTCACTCATTCAACTGGGCGCGTTTTTGACACGTTCACCATTTTGAGAGCTGCCAACAGCAGCATTTTTTGGAAAACTGTCAACTCGCGTAAAATGTCAACGCACAGATAAAGATAACAAATGAGCACAACATAAAGCACTGCTTAAGTTTGTCTAGTAACACTTGAGTTTCTTTTGAAGTCTGGTTGCTCTGCCCACTGCCTCAGAAGTAGGTTATCAGCGTTAAGCTGACACGAGTTCGCTTTCGGGTTACTTATTGTTTACCTAGCGTAAAGTAACATGCTGATTAAATATGAATGTATACTACAACGCTGAGCTGTCTAAGCGGTGAGCTTTAATTTCAAGGCGCAGGCTGTACGGTGCGTATGATTAATGTGTTTGATTGTCAAATGCGACGCAGTGAGTTTTAAACGACTTCTTTTAAGGTTGACTTTAATGGATTTTTTTCCAGCTCGACATAATTATGTCTTTGCATAATATAGCATACTTACGAGCGTAGCTGAGATTGAGGTGTGTAATTTGCGTATGTATATTATAACGCCTAATTATGATGTTTAAACACATTAATAAGACTTCTTGAAAGGTTAAAGTGTATTCCGTAAGGCTAAAAGGTAGTGAATTGAGTTTTCGTTTTAAAATGAATAAACTTAAAATGTCTATATTGAATTTTTTAGTGACTGATAAAACTTTAGTTAGGTTTTTAATATTTTATATTTTCGGCATGCGGACACTTACTAAAAATCCTTTGTGCCTAAAGTAGCAGGGCATAAAATGCTTTTACTATAGGACAATGACATTTTAACATCAATCACACAATTTTTATGTAAGATAGAACTTTGTAGAAAAGAAATCTGTGTATCGCGATAAAATAATAGAGGTATTGACGAAAATAAGTTAAACGAGATCTTCGATTTCGATGATTTCTACATTTTCGACAGAAATAAATAAAATAATAAATTCATCTCGTTTTTGCGATTGCTTAATATTTAAGCAGACTTTTTCAAAATGAAAACCTTAGTTAGAAATATATTTTGAAAAATATTTTTTTGCTTCAAAGCATGTTTTAAAAATAGAATTTAAATTAACAATTTCATCGGAAAACAACTTATTTAAGTGCTTTTACGAGATTTGACTTAAAGAAAATTCTGCCTTAATATTAAGTTATCGATAAATCGACAAACCATAGACCGAACCATAGGTTATTTATGAAACTTTCGATTATTTTTTTTCAGCATTCAAATTATTAATAGGTTTTTTTTTATATAAAATTTCATTCCGAATTTTCAACTAGAAAAAAATTATTAAAATGAAGATCCTTTTTTTTAAATAATAAATGTTTTAGTAAAACTAAAATGTATATTTCAAAAAAAATTAAAAAAAAAAATTTCGTTCTAAGCGTTTAGAGTCTAAAATTTCTTTTTACTTTATTAAGAAATTGGTACAGAAAGCACTTACAAAAAATATTGTAATATTAAATATTCTTCTAGTTTTAGTTTTTTGTTTAAACTTAGCTTAGTTTTCTACTGCAATTAACTGCCATAAGCATACAACCTACAAAATGTTTGCATAATATTTCGAGGAAAAATGTCAACCTAACAGCCAAATATGTCTCAGTTTATAGCTTTTTAGTAATTCCATATGAATTTGGTAAATTTATAATAATATTTTAAGTTTAGAAGGTGGGTAAACCAAATAAAATTTCCTACAAGAAGGTTCCCATAAAGTTTATAGTCTTCAATGCAAATGGTGCTCTCAAGTCATAAAATCCAGTCATTTATACCTAAATTTGTACACACTGCTGTAATTTAATAGCACTTACATGTGAGTAGATTTTATTTTAACGTCGTTCTTAATTGAGGACCATTAAAAATGTTTAATTAACATTTTGCATGTTATTTTAGTACACTCTTAAAAAATTTGAAATTAATTTTGTTTTATGCTCTTAAGAATATTATGTTACATGGGTACACATATATTTTAAGCACCTTCTGCAATTGAAGTTTAATTGCGATATATGAAATTTACGATTTTTTCAGCAAATGGGATTATTAAGATCAACGACGAAATGTAGTTATTTTAAACATTTAATGAGTAAAAGTAAAATAATAATGCAAACAATAATACGAACTTTTTAATTGTTTGGCATTGGCATACTCAGTCACTTAGTTTGACCATTTTGACAATTTATTTACAACTTTTACAGAATATTGTTTTAATAAAATTTAAAATAGTCAACAAAATTTTAAAGATAAAAAAAAAAAGAGATGCAACTAACTTTAACTCGCATTGGACTACTCATAAATGTTTTACTGGCTTTTTCCAGGATGTGCGTTTGGACGCCATTTGCTTATGTGCTATGTTGTTGTTAGAAGAATAGTATTAGCAAGTAATTCAGTAATGTAATTAAATAAAGATTTATAATAACGAAATTTGCCTCATCAAGGTAGTTTAAAACTAGTTTGATATAATTGTTTGGTAAAATATAAAAAAAAAAAATTTCATAAAAGCAGCCAAATACCTTGGGGTCACTTTTACTTTCAAACTACATACATATAGATAAAATCCTAAAAAGCTGTTGGCTTAAGAGGGAAAAATGTACTGGCTCTTAAATAAATGCAGCCCACTCCTACTACGCTGCAAGAGAGCGTTATACAACGTGATAGTGGTTTAACCTGGAAGTACGCCATCCAGATCTGAGGTATGGCAATTCGCTAGATCCTTATATTGTATAGAAGAAATATGACCTTGTACCATGAGCTCAGACAATGGACCTCCAAAAAAAAATTTAAATTTAATGCATCTTTTAAAAGATTACTTTTAAAAATTATAAAACTCTTGTAAAATTAAATTTATAACGAGTAAAAAAATACCTTATGTTATGCTTCTGCATCATTTGTGTCAAGTTGTGACCATGTGCCCATATTAAAAAGCCTCTGACTTATTGAGCACAAATATTCTAAGCATTACTAAGGTTTTCCTGAAATATTCCAAGGAATATTCTATAAAAATTTTTTTCCTTGGAATTTTGAGATATTCAGAGAATTTTAATAGAGGAAAACGAAATATTATGTTATATTTCAGTAATATTAAAAAAAAAGGAATATTTTGTGAATATTTGATTAGAATATTCTGTTCTTTTAGGGCTTACTTAAAAATTGGTCTAATATATAGTGAAAATAAGAGTGCATATTGAAGCAAAGTAGTATATTGTCGGTATTTTTTGGTGTTTTCGCCATAACGCCCATGTAAGATATAAAAGCGAAATGATCTTAGAAATATTTGGTGCTGCAAAGCCCAAAAGCAACAGGAGCTACTCTGCTACGATCTAAGTGTGTTGTGAACACCAAACCATCAGCAGCTCTTGATACCAATCAAATCTCTGAAAAAATAATTTGAAGTTCTCGATCTTATGATAAACCTATTGAAAGATCCATTCGACCATGAAGGACTTAAAACCCTTATTTGAGTTGAAAACGTTCTTTTGAATGCTTTTCATGACAAAAATATTCCGGATTCGACTGAACTTCACCAAATATCACAGTCTTTTTCCAACGATCTTGCTGTGGTCATTCGTAGAATACAGCTCAAGATATTGCAGAGTCTTACATTCAATGCTCGTCAAAAATGTTTTTACGATTTCGCCGAACGGGAGTTCGTTTCGTATTTATGTTAAGAAATAAATAAAACTTAAAAAAAAAATCTTTAAAAATATAGCGAATTAGAGTTTAATTATTAAGAAATTGTGTGGAAACTTCGTTAAAAATATTATCTCATATCATGTCAATTAGCATTTTTGAATGGGTGTCCTGTCAGGACATCAGACATTATCAAGTTATCAGTTATTACTTCTACTCAATATGAATTGTTCTAAGGAAATTGAGGCGAGGAAGGCCATAAGTGCCTTTTGCAAAAGTATCATCATCACGGGCTTCGCATTGCTCATTTCAACAAACCAATAAATTACTTGTGGCAGTCCTTAAGCAATAAACTAAAATTCCAAGAAATTTTTATAATGCTTCAGTGAGCACTGAAACTCTTTAGTAAGAACAATTCACTCTCTTTCTTCTTCTTTTAAATAAGGTAAATTATATACAAGTGTGTGTGCGTGCTTGATTAAATTTGAAATACAGCTCACTCACAATGCAGCTTGTATTGGAAGAGAATGCTTATTGCACTGACATTGATTAAAATTAAGCCAACGTTGAACAATGCATGGTTGTCTAATCAAATATAACATTAAAACAAAAAAAATGAAGAAAAAATCCCCTATACTTTATTCCTAATTTAAGTAAAAGCGAATACTCTTGAGAAGAGCGCCCCATTTTCTATAGTTTCAAACTTTAAATCGACTTTATTAATAGTTTTAATCAGTCGGCAGAGTGCACTACGTCGGGGCACCATGCACCCATTTTTTTTTTTTTTTCAAAAAATTGTAAGTATGTATTTTCAAATGAAGTTTTGTATCAATTCGCAATCAAATGTTAGGGTGGGTGAGAAGTGGCTAGTTAGGGGCAATGTAAATATCGCCTAATAATCACATAAGGGTTTAAACAACTTTTTGGACGGTCTGCGTTACAAATATATCGTTAAATAAAAGTTGAAAAGTTGTTGCAAGCTTATACAATATTTAAAAGCTTCATCATTATATTTAGTTATGTACAATAGTAAATCGAGAAGTTTACGTCATGCTGCTGTTGCATTTATCAAGCAAACATTTCTTATTAGCTCTAAATAATTCTGACGATTATGACAGCATGACAAGCAAGCTCATATTTCTAGCCAAGCTCATGGGCAACATTATTTGCTGCAGATTATTCAGTGCAGTACATGCATTCAAAATTAACTTGCACGCATTTTCAAAGGCCAGCTAAATATGTAGCAATGTGCACAATTCATACACTTGTCAACACTATCTTAACAAAAATGCAACATTGCACAGCACATACAAGTCTAGAGTTTGCTTGGTTTCATTTCTGTATATTTTTATTATTATTAATAACATTAACAGAATTATTATATAATACGCTTGATTCTGTTAAATATACTAATGTTATAAGTATACCATTCCATGTTTAGGCTAGTAGGACTAAATTTCTGTAGCGTGTGGGCAAGCGGATAGTAAACACGTCGATTTCCGTAAACCTCTCTTAAGAAGTATCGTCGTGAACCGATATAGGGAAAACACTCGAACAACTTTAATTCTGCATCAAAATCGAAACGACCGTTGGAACGATTAAAGATGCTTTGTGACAGTGTTCAAATGGCAAAAGCTGTCCCGGGAGGGGCGGGAGCTCGCCGAAGACATTAACTTCAAGAATTTATTAAAATGTGGTCAAAGTGGCGGAATCTACGCGGTGCACAAGCATTCGTATGATTTTTGATAAGTAAGAAATTTCATAGCGTCCAAAAAAGTACTTCCGAAGTTTTGGCCATGCAAAAGATGTACGCAGTTGCCCCCTACAGTCCAAATCTAGCCTCGCCAGACTTCCTCCGCTTTTCTCGGCTCGCGCGGGTCCTCATGGGAAAGCAATGCAGCTCGGTAGACGACGTTTTAGGAGCCGTGACGGCATCCCGAAGAGTGAGTTCTAGAATGCGTCACAGCACAAAGGTAGCGTTTCGAGGACTATTTAAGATTTGTACCGATTAGTTCAGTAAATTAATTTACAGTTATGCCATGCCTTTTTAAATTGAAGCTGAAAAGTTTCTGGATGTTTTGTTTTAAAACAAATTCTTATTACGGACTGACTGACGGACAATCAACTCAACTTCAAACAACTTCGGAGTGCGAAAACCATATAAGCAACTTTATTTTGTCTGTAACATAAATTGCACAAAATTCTCTAGAAGCTTGGGCACATGCGTAAAGGATGTTGGTATGAAAATATTACACCGAAAAATGATTGCTCTCAGAAATTCAGCTTTCATCAAAGTAATTAATTTATACCAAGGAATGGACAAATTTGATTTGGTCGTCCTGTCTCAACGAAATAACGTCATACAAAAAACTGTAGGTAGGAAATTTAAATTCATGTTCAAAGCTGCTTAAAATCATTTTGATTTTCGAGAAATTCTTTACAAAAATGCCCAAACATTGCCAAAGCTAAGGTCCATGGATCAATGTCAGAGGCCAGAGAGTAGCAGCTCGACAAGAGAAAATGAAAATCATTGCTCAACTCAACATGCTTGCTAACAGCCATTGAACTGAACGGAAGTAAGGTTTGCCTTTGGAAAAACGGAAAATTAATTTGCTGGTCACCTAAGGTTTTCCTTTGTCAGTGCTTGGGCATGTGTGTGTTTTAGAATTCTTGTTGTCTGGGAGTTCTTTGGCTCTGGGCATGTTCCAAAAAGCACAATAACTGCCTAACATTTTTTGGCTTATTTGTGTTACTACGACGAGTATGCATACAAAAATGTTACATTTGTGTTACATTTATCCAACGAGATTTAACAGGTTAACAAAAACAAAGTAGACAACTCCCATGAAAAACATAACTATTGGCCTAGGGGCTTGTTACGTCATAGCAATCTAGTTAGTTCTAAACGTTTATGTTTTTGGCAATGACCAAACAAAACATAGCATAACAAACATATGGATACTTTCATTTTAATTGCTACAGTTTTTATATCAATTTGAGATGGGCCTCATCATCAGATATGTGCAAATATGTGTCCTCAGTTTGGATTGTTTAGCTTGTAGCAAAAACAAACTAATTTGGCATATTATAACCAAAATCCCACATAATCATATAAGTACATATGTACACTAATATAAAATCTTTCGTTTAAGTCAAGTGTTGTGTCAACTTGGATAAAAGTTAAATACATCTCAAAATAAATAAAAAAATTTTCATAAAGGCACAACAAAGGTACTCATAGAAAGTCAATTTTCTAAAAATAGCAAAAAATACATTTTCTTTTATATGTTTGTCAAGTAGACCATTGGGGTACAAAGGCATTTTGAACAAATTATGCCAGTTTGTTGCAAACTTTGCTCTAAACTTTTCAACTTTAAGACTTGTGTGTCTTTTACATGCTTCGCTTAAATAATAGTTCAAGCTTAGCTGAAAATAAAACCACAAAATCGAATTGGGATTGGGTGAAAGGATATTTTGTTTTCATTGGTTTTGAAGTACGAGAGTAAGAAGTTCAATGTTTCCACAAAGATACAGACCATGACTAAACTATGCTAAGGGTTGACATGTATATGACATTTTTTAGACTTTTATCATATGAAGGAAGATGCATACACAAAGAATTGCTAAAGCTTATATGTATAATATACATTGATAAGTAATAAAATGTTTTCACCCCATTAGCTTTATCCAATATAAATTACATACGACATAGACAAGGTTGTATTTGACCCACAAAGTTACCTCCAATGTCGTCAAAGGAATAAAAGAAATTGATGTAAGACGCCTCGGTCTTAGAAATAACCAGAACTAACCAACTTTGTCACAACAGTAACAGAATAAGTATACGCAGTATATATTGCGTACGGCAAGTGTACGTAGACAAAAAAAAAAAAAAAAAAGTGTTGCGCTATGATTTTGTTGGAAAATATGGACAGTTGTTGTATTTTGCCGCCAGAATGAAACTTATGAAAATAGTTGCGAAACAATTTTTATGAAGATGTTTATTATTAATTACTTTTTGTGAGCCGCTTAGAGACTTAGTGGCGCTGTAACAATTGGCAGAAAGTTTTAAATTAATTTACTTTCGCCGTCGTATGAAAATTATCATACTTTGGCACAAAACATTTTCATTGAAATACACGATGCAATTTTCGCGTTATTCGCAAACATTAATGCAAGTTTTAGACTTAGACCGCAACTCATCTTGCTTGATTTAGGATTAAGCATTTCACACAAACAGTAGCTGAGTGTAGTATGGCCGTTTGCAATTCAACCAAAACTACCACAATAGAATTTACACAAAAAATACCAAAAACCCACAAAAAATACAACTTTGCGTTGTGTGATATTCGATTTCTTACTTTAGAAATTTCGTATAGCGCGAAAGATGGTGTTATCTATCGTTTTAATATGAGACTCATCGTTCAGTTAGGCAGAGTCTATTAATTATTATATTTTATTCCAGGAAGTTTTGAATTTTTTTTTTTAAATCAGTTCGCTCTCTGCTGCCCCATATCCCATATTCATACGACATTGTAAGTTCAAATATAGATTTATTTATTTTTAATATTTTGTGTAACGAATGTTTTTATTTACTCACTAGATTAGTATGTGGCAGTATCGTGCGCAAAATAAACATTTTACAGATTGATATTTTTGAAACTAATCAAAAAAAAAATATAAAAGATTGTGTTCGATAGAAAACTTAAGATAAGTTTTGTTTAGAAAGAGCGGATATTTGCTTTTCCAAACCTGTTTAAAATTGTTTGTTATTAAAGGCCAGTACGCAGCCTCGTAAAAAGTCGTGAAAGAAAAAAGTGATACTTATTTTGTGAGCAAAAAGAATTGTATGCGTAGAGTTCGTGACCAAACAGTGCTGCCAATGTCTGGGCAATTGGCGTGACGATGGCGTTTCAACAATAGATGGCGCTAGCAACAACATGCAAAAAGTAAATATAAAAATCAGAGGTTTGTCTAAATTGGTTACAACTTGTATTACAAGCGTATATATAATACTTATACTTTTTATCTTCTTGGTATACAGTAGTCGCTATTCCAATGTTTTTAACGAGGTGGGTATTTATGTTGGTATGGACATTTGACTGCACTCTTTGCACACGCTTAGTTTTGTATCCACTTAATTTACTCATAAGCTCCGTCGAAAATGAACTAGTTGTTGGCATTTGGAGTTTGACAGCTACTGACTGTTGATGAGATAAGCAGATTGTGACATACTGCAAGTGAGATTCTGCAAAGCATTTTCACTGAAATTCTGAGGGTGAGTACTGGTGATATGGTCATCAGCATATGTGGTACGTCTTTTGGCAATTTGCATCGGTGGAGTGCAGTACCGTTGGCGCATTTTTTCCTCGTTTTGTTGGTGCACTCACAGTGGGGGCCTGCTCTGTGGTCAACGATGTTTTCACGGCGCAGCTTTTTTAGTCTTTTATGGTTGACGTTGATACGTTGCTCTTTCAAGGTCAAACTGCATACGATAATAGTTTTCATATTCGCTAAGGGGTAAGCGAAAAATATATTAGTTTAAAAAAATAAAGTTAAAAACTAAGTAAATTATTTACATTAAAATTAATAATATAGGTGCTTGACCATTTCATTAGCACTAAATTCTAACGCTATAAAATAAATGTTAAAATTACAAGATATAGGGTGGCTGATGAAAGCCGCTACCAAAAAAAAATTGAATAACTTTTTATCTATTTATTTAATCTGTTTAATTTCTTTTAAAGATTGATTTTTAAATTTAATGAAAATGGATAATTGGGATACTGAGACAAGAATTTGGACTGTCCGGCATTATCACGCACTAGTGCCCGTAAAATTGGTGCAAAAAATATATAGGCGCACGTTTGGTGGCAATACTCCGACTAGGAGGCGCATTTCGATCTAAACGACAATGTTAATAAACAAAATTGTTGAATATGGAGTGGTTCTAACCCACAGATACTCCATGAGACGGGATTGCATCCACTTCGCGTCACAGTGTGGTGTGCAGTTTCATCGTGGTGCATTGTCGGGCCTTACTTTTTCGAAGAGAACGGTGTTACTGTTACTGTCACTGCAGACCGTTACTTAAAAACGTTAAAAGAGTTTCTTTATCCAGCACTACGCTGAAAGAGAATCGCTTTCAAATCTGTGTGGTTTCAACAAGATGGGGCAAATCCTCACACAGCCAGGCATTTTATGACAGAATTGCATCAAAAATTCACGAATAAGTTGATTTCAAGAAATTCCACATTCAGTTGGTCCTCCAGGTCTCCAGACCTTACTACGACTGATTTTTTTTTGGGGAATATTGCAAATATTTAAAGCAAGCAATTCGAACGACAATTTGGGCAATTCCAGCTGCAACCCTTCAGGCAGTCATGAATAACTTTTTGCTACTTACTTACAAAAAACTTAATAAAATTTAATCGTCTTTCAAATGATACACTACGTGAATTAAACAAAAAGCTATTCGAGTTTCTTAATGTAGCAATATTCATCAGCCACCCTGTATATGTTGAAGTTTCGCCATTTATGTTAATGCTATCATGCTAAAATATATACAGAGTTAAGCTGTATAGCTTTTCAACTGAAAGGTTGATCTTTAAAATTAATATGTGGATTACATATTATATTAAAATCAATACTTAAAATAAAATAATTTTCAAAAAAAATGGAAAAATGAAATATTTATCAAATGATTAATATTTTTCGACATTGAACCTGGGACACGACCCGCTTTAAAAGTTTTAAGTCCATAGCTCTACCAGCTCAGCTGCCCTTATGTTCAATACGTAACAACACGAAGACACATACAGCATAGTTCACATTGTTACGTGAAGATTTTTTTTTGTTATTATATTTTTGTCATTTTAGCCTAAGCTCGCTAATAGAACATCGTTCTAAAAGGTAACAAAGCAATACTTTCAAATTGACAGCTCACCCACTGTGCGGCATCATTTTGAAATTAAGCAGACATGCAATCCATTTTGGCACTTGCTTCAGGATTCAGCTTTAATCAACAGAAGCAACAATTCCTTAGAATAGCAACAAACCTCGCAACGGGAAAAGCAATGACAGCTATTATCAAACACAGCACTTGCTTAAATAGCACATCAATGTGTGTGAGAGTGTGTGAGGAAGAGTAAGCGCGTGTGTGTGTGAGTATAAGTACGAGTGTGCGAGTATGAGTATATGCGTGTGGCATTTACTGATTCAATGATGGTTCACGTGACTGAGCTGCTTGCCTTTGCATCATTTGTCACGCTTTTGTGTTCATATCCGTGTTAGTGTATATACAATTGTGTGTATGTGTGTGTATCAGGTGCGGATCTAGGATTTGGTCTTGGGGGGGTTTCTTCACTTCCAAGTGTATATATATCAGAACTCGCAAAAGACTTTCAACACATTTTTCCAACTTTTTTGGGGGGGGGGTCCGGACCCGAAAACCCTTGGATCCGCCACTGGTGTGTATATATATGTGTGTGTGCGTGTTAGTATTTGTTGTTTTTTTTATGTGGCCTGCCCGACAAGCAATTTTTCTGCCTTTGCTTTTTCATTCACATTTACGACTATTAAAGCGTCCAAAAAAAGCGCCAATGAACACGCCCCCAAATCCCTCCCCCCAAGACAGCCTCAGCTACTACTTCTACTTTCGTTTAATGCCAACAAATACTAATGTAAGTTATCCTTATTGTTTAGCACTGAGCTTTCATTTTTTTGTTTTTGCCTTGCTTAGTAGTTGTGTTCGCTCCAGTGGCGCAGATGGGAGCGAGATTTAGGGGATCAATCACCTAGCTGGGTAATTCTTTTATAAATTGAAATCCTTTTTATAGCCTGTACCCTAAGACGTCGCTTGACTACATCATACATTTGTTTTATGTTTGATTATGAAAATAACGTAACCAAAGGGCCCAACTTAATAAGGAACGAAAAACCGTCTCTAAAGGTTTTTAAAACTAATGATATAAAATTTTTATTTTTTTTTAAAGAAAACGAATAAAAAAATGAGCAATAAAACTATTTAATATGACACTATTTAGACATTTATTTATTTTTTATTTATTTATTTAATAGTTACAAATTAGCTTAAAAACTAAAGGTAACTTTGTTCAAGCCCTGGCATCTTAGGCCTTCGGCTAAGAAATTTACATTTATATATTAAGTGATTAAATTAGATTAGGTGGTACAAATTGCTACGTTTTAAGAAGTCAATGATTTTGTTAATATTAGTTAAAGTTAGATTGTTTAAAAGATCTTTTGGTTGTACATTTTTAAATATCAAAGTTCTATTATTTAAGAAAGTAGTGCAGTCTTTTAAAATATGGTTTAGATTTAGTGGATGAGTGTTACAGAAAGGACATGTTGGAGGGGGTGTGTTGGGTTTCATGTAGTGGGAGTGAGTGAAATTGGTGTGGCCTAGTCGAAGACGTATTAATTTAATTTCGTCTAGCCTGGTTAGTGAGGACGTTTTTGGGAGTTGAGATAAAATTTGCGTGATATTTGATTTTGATGCGTTATTGGTTTGATACCAGTTTGATGTTTCTAAAAAGTTTTGATATTCTATGGAAATAAAAAGTTGTTTAATATACTTTTGGGTGTCTGATAGGTTTAGATTGGTTGAAACTATGAGAGGGAACTTACAAGCCATTTTTGCTGCCTTATCAGCAAACTCGTTGCCCATTATGCCTATATGGCCTGGAATCCATACTAGTTTGAATTTTTGTTGATATTTCTTGAGAAGGTTTCTAATTATGGAGGGGTAATAGGATGTGTTTTCGATATTTCTGATTGAATGTAAGGATGAAAGTGAATCTGAGCAGATCAAAAATTTTCCGGGTTGGGTTTTAAGTAGCTGTATAGCTTCAAATATTGCAATGATTTCTGATGAGTACACTGTAGAGAATTCTGGGAGGAGCCCCAGTTTAAATATCTGGTTTTCTGAAGTAACAGCGTAGGAAGTTATGTGTTTGTTTTGGGAACCGTCAGTATAAATGCATTTAAAGGTATTGTATTTAGATTTAATTTTAAGAAATTCCTTTTTAAAAACTAGGGAAGGAGTTTCTGACTTATCATAAATACTTAGTGTGGTAATAATTAAGCACTTATCGAATTCCCATGGGGGGAAGTCATCTATCAGTGTTTTTTTGTGCGGCGTAATATATGTGTCAAAACTTTGGTTAAGACTTATAATACGATCTATTGTGGATGTGAGTAGATATTGTTTACTATTTAGTTTATGTGATTTTAAAATTGTATGAATTGGAGAATCCCTTGAATTTGAAAGGGTTTTACCGAGTTTAGCCGTTTGAAAGTCCCTAGAGTTTTCAATATTACAAATATTGGATTCATATAAAATATTTTTAATTGGCGTCGTTCTAAATGCCCCTAGGGCGCATCTCACAGCGGAGTGTAAAGTAGTGTTAAGTTTTTTTAAGGAGGAGTTGGCTGCGTAGCCATATATTGGTAAACCGAATTGCAGTTTGGAAATCATAAGTGCCTTGACCACTGAAATAAGGGTATGTGTGCTGCATGAGAATTTGGGGTTGGACAGACATTTTATAATATTCAAAGTTTTAGAGAGGGATAAGTTTAGATTGTCAATGTGTTCGTTCCATTTATAGTTATGTTTTAAAGTAATTCCCAGTATTTTTAATGTTTTTGTTTCTGTTATATTTAATGCTCCTGTAGATACGGTGCAGTTGCATCGTTGTTTTCTACAGATATGAATATGTTTACATTTGGTTGTTGATAGTACTGCTCCTGAGTAGGAGCACCACTGATCAATTTCGTTAAATAGGTGGTCCAATTGTATATTTAAGTTTTTTTCTTTCCCAATTTTAATTATTAAGTTGAAGTCATCTGCGTAGGCGCAGAGACTGATATTTTTATGCAAAGAGATAATGTTTGTCAGTTTGTTGTAGGCAATAATAAACAGTACCACTGATAACGGAGAACCTTGAGGAATTCCATTGCTCAGTGGTTGGCTATTTGAAAAGTGATTTTCAATTCTTACTATAATTTTTCTGTTCAACATAAAGTTTTTTACGTATGTAATAATTTTTGGACCGACTTTCCACAGAATTAATTGGTCAATGATTGTACGCCAATTTTGTCAAAAGCCTTGGCAAAGTCAAGAGAGACAATGGATGTATGGCTTTTTCGAGATAAGGTTCTGGTTATTAGATGATCTACAAAAAGAAGGTTGTCCATAATAGATTTTCCTTTTCTGAAGCCAGTTTGATGGGTGTTTAAGAGATTACTTGAGGTGGTAAACCACCAGAGGCGTTTAGCAATTATTTTGTCCAAAAGTTTAGCAAAACATGAGTTAAGTGATATGGGTCTGTAAGAGTCTATTTGTGTTCTATCTGAATTGGCCTTGTAAATCGGGGTTATTACACTCAATTTGTATGTTTGTGGAATAAAATTATTGAGGATACTATTATAAAATTCTAATAGTCTATGTTTAGCTTTTATGTTAAGGTTTTGTATCATGGGATACGAAACGCGATCAAGTCCTGGAGTATGGCCTTTAAGTGATGCAAGGGCTGATGAGAATTCAAGGAGTTTAATGTTTGCTTCGATGGATTGGGCTTTTTTACTTGGAATGTATGCTATGGCTTGGGCGAGGGATCTGTGTTTGTTATTGACCAATTGTTGCATAATATCTGGGCTATTTCTGTCTTGTCTGTAATAAATTGGTCAGTAACAGGATTATGAATACTATGGAATTTTTTATTGTTGTGAAGTCCAAAAAATGTTCTTATATTATACCATACTTTATCCGTTGGTGTTCTAGGGCTAATTTCACTTGTAAATTGCTCAATTGACCGTTTTTTAGATATTTTTAAGGATCTACGGAAAAGAGCATTTTGCTTTTTAAAATTTATTATATTTTCTATGCTGATATGTCTTTTAAGTTTATTCCAGGCTTTATTTTTTGCAATTTTAAGCCTATTTAACTCGCTATTCCACCATGGAACACTAGCAGATTTGCTTGAAACAGAATGAGGAATAGATTGATTGGCACTATTTAAGACTATTTTGGTAATGTTTGCAGCTTCTTTATTAATGTTTGAACTAATTGGAATTTGGGAACTATAAAGGCAAGTCAATTGAGAAAATAAATTCCAATTGGCTGCTTTGCATCTGAAGTGGGGACGTTTATTTCTATTAAGAGGTTCATTACTATTGAAAAGGGTGGTAATAATTGGTAGGTGGTCACTACCATGCATATCATTATCGGTGGTCCATGTTGCTTCAATGGCAAGTTCTGGTGTGCAGAAAGTAAGATCGATATGTGTAAAGGTATTATGAGTGCTGAAGTGGGTTGGGCTACCGTCGTTAAGAAGGATGTATTGGGATTGGAGGATGAATTTGTTAAGGATGTTGCCGCGTTTGTTGTTTCTGGGAGAACCCCAATTATTGTGCCAGCTATTAAAATCGCCAGTAACTATTGTAGAAGTATTTTGACTAAATAATACGGATTCCAGGTTTGTGGCTATAAATTGTTTGTTGGGTTCAATATAGGCTGAAATTATATTTATTTTTCGTTTAGACTGTAATTCAATGCAAACAGCTTCGAAGTCATTGTTCAGAATGACTTCTCTGTGCTGGATGGAATTATGAACAAGAATACCAGTACCACCGTATGGTGATGCCGATGTCGTGAAATATAATGTAAAATTAATAGGAATTGGCAAAATTGAAGTAGGGGAAATATGCATTTCTTGAAGAGCGATTACATGTGGAATTTGTTCTTTAATTAGGCGTTGCAGTTCACTGTAATTGTTATTGTAACCTTTTATATTCCATTGTATAATTTTTAAAGACATTAAAATTGAGTAATTAGAGAGTTAAATAGTGGTAAGAAGAACAAAGTATTTGGATAGGTGCCTACTAAAAGTTGACATCAACTATAGTAATGTATGATGTAATCTCTTCGTTGCTGGCTGATCGAATGATATGACTGATTAGCCAGCAACGGAGAGACTACAGTTTTGTTATTGTTAATTTTATTTAATCATCGCTCATTGATTCAGTTTCTATCTCACTCGATTGTTTTTTAGTTCTATTTGAATTTGTTGGTTTCGAGTCAATTTTTTGTTTTTTAATTTTAGATTTAAGTTGATATTGGAGTCTTTTTGAAATGCTTCTTGGATAAATTTTAGTGTTTGTATTTGAGAGGGGATTGTGTTGGAGAGGGGGATTGGTTTGTGTATTAGTAGATGTACTATTATTAGGAAGGGTGCTTATATCAGAATAATCAACTATGTTACGAGAATTGTTATTTTGTTGGTTGCTTGTGGCCGGGTGGGTTGTTGATTGTGTGTTTAGCTTGGTGATAGTAGAATAGAGGGGTCCAGTGATGTGGTGTCTTTCATTGTAAATGGTGATTGCTGTTTTGGCATCTACCTTCTGGAGTGTTTTAATGGCTTGGATTTCTTGTTGCTTAATAAAGATCGGGCATTTACGGTCGAGAGAGGAGTGGTCGCATGCTGATAGATTTTTGTCTCGGCAATTAATACAAATTTTATCTTCAACACATGTTTGGTTTTTATTTTCTTCAAGGTGATATTCTTGAGCGCAATTGTAGCAGGTTTTTTTGTTTTTACATAACTTGGCTATGTGACCAAAACGAAAGCAATTATTGCATCGCAGAGGTGATGGGATGTAGGGTCTGACGTTGACTTTTTCGTAACCGATCATTATGTAATCTGGTGTAATGTGAGTGTTGAAGGTAAGTACAATCAGTCCAGTTTCTTTAAGTTCACCTTCGATTTTTTTCATAATTTTTTTCACTCCTTTAACGTTTTGGTCTGACAATTCGCTTGCAATTGTTTCCTCACTGAGCATGCGGAGGTCATTGCAGTAAATTACTCCCTTTGATGAGTTCAGTGTATTATGTTCGGTTACACTCACGCTGAATGAACCAATCTGCTTCAGTTTCAGGATTTTGCTTGCTTGTAGAGAGTTTTTGGTTTTTACTAGGAGTTTTCCATCTCTTATTTTTTTGGCAAATTCAATGGGAAAATTGCATGATCCGTCAATTGTCTTTTGAATTAAAAAAGGTGACAAATTGAATAGGGAGCCGTTGTCGTCACGAGAAATAATTAGAAATTTCGGGTCACTAAAATGTTTGTTTTTGTCGGGTGGGTCACCCATTTTAACAGTTTGTTGTTTTAAACACTTTTTATGTTTATTTTTATTCACGCAAGACACAATTTTATTTAACACGCGTTTTTGCTATCAAAATCTGGGTTGCTATACTTTGCTAGAAGGTTCTTTCGAAGACAGGGCTGTTATATTTTGTCAGGGAAGTCTCAAAAATTTTGCACTGTCACTGCACTTTTTTATATTGATGTTTTGTGTTTTTGATATTTGTTTTGTTTAAATAATATATAAATACATATTCACTTGTATTCACTGTTCAATACGATATTGCCACAAAGGTGGACTTGTCCATAAATTTTATATATTATGCTTTAACTTTTTTTTTTTTTTATAAGCGCAGCAAAAATTGAACGACCGTTTGTGTCAGTGCTGCCAACTCGAGTGATTTAGACATTTAATGTCGATACTATTATCTATAAGATTGGTTACCACAAAGTTTTCATTCAGTCTATCTAGATATTTTCGCAATGTTTTGCTTATTTCATAATTAAAGTAGGGAACATTTAAGACTTTAGAATTTTAAGTCATGGTTGGTTCTTAATGAATTTATTATTTATTAATTTTATTAAATTTTTTGGATCTTAAGGATCAAGGCAGACAAGAATATCGCATCCGAAACACAAAAACGTAACCAAACGTTTGGACGCAAAATTGTTTATAAGTGGTACGTGGAAACAGTGTTGTCCGCTTTTGGGGTCAAAAAATATGATTAGCATTTTTGTTTTGTCGCCAAACAAAAACTAGTTGGCTGCAGCTTAATTAGGACCCATTATTTATTATAATAATTATTTTTATTTATTGTGAGCGTTTGGGTACTATGTATATGGCGCTCTAATTATTTACCGCCGTTTCATTAAAATTTGCATAATTTGGCAGCCATTATTCTTATACGTATGTAGTCATTAGCTAGTTGTTTAAAAAGAATAATGCAAGCAAAACAAAATTCATATTTTTTCTTGTTTTATGTTAACTAAAAAATATGTGAAAAAAATGCAACGACAGGGAATCGCCACCTTTTTCCCTAAAGCCGCGATGGGAAATTTTGATTCGAGCTTCCGCCCCTACAATCTTATATTGTAAATATCTGTATTCTTTGTGCTGGTGGTATCTTAAGGGGGTCTCCGCAGTTTTTGTTTAAAACTTAATAAAAAATCGAAAAAAATAGAATATTATAACTGCATCAATTTCGTTTACTCGCAGCATAATAAGTTTGTATTAAAAGTATATTATATAAATTTTTACAGTCATATCCTTTTTCAAATTCTAAAAAGCTGTCGACAGCTCTGCTCGTTTTGTAATATGTCAGAAAGTTCGTGTTTATGCTGGGTTCCATCAATGCCAACCATCTTTGTTTTAAATAACACAACCAACAATAATAACAACAAAACACAGCAACAACAACAATAAGAACAAAAGTAAATCCGAAAACACAAACAAATAACTTACTGCGGCTGCCACAAAAGCACAAAATTTCATTGCTTCCTGTCTGCCATTTGCAGGTTTTCCTTGTTCAATTAGCAAAAACAACCAGCATATGCTTCATACTGGTATAACATCCTAATTTGGAGTCCTGTACATATAGAGCTTTTTCACCCAGCTTTGTTTGCCTTTTAATTTTTATTTGACGGCATTCATTATGCATGCGAACAATTTTCCACCGAATATTTAAGAATTTAAGAATATGCTGAACTTGACCAAACAAATAGGCTTTATGCCAAAGAACTCAACATTTGTGAGCTGCAGCTAATGCTGTGCTACACTGCACAATGGGCCCGCATGGTCAGATTTTGTCCAATATACCCTAGGAGTTTTTGAAATGTTGGCAAAAATTTGCAGGAAAAAGTTTTCTGCATTTAGCATGACACACATACTTACTAGCTACGAAATATTTGATATTGTATTAGTTTAAAGAAAAAATAAAATTGGGCTAAAAAAGTTTGGGCTTAAAATGTAATATACAGTGCTTCTCAAAACTAAAGGACACTTTGAAGTAGTGAAAATATAACAGTAGTATAAGAAGTTTTTTTTTACCATAACAACAATCTAACATTGGAGGTTTCATTTTACCGTTAAGATATTGCATTATTGCTTCACACGATGTTACGCAATCGTTTATGCATTGAAATGCGCCTTTTGCTGCAACTCTAAGCGTTTCATAATCAAATTAAGATCACATTATAAGGAGACGAGCCTTAAATTGGTCAACATTTCAGAAAAATTATTATAATATTATAATAATATTAGCAATTTCTTTAAAAACATTCATATGATTTCGAAGAGCTAGTAACGAATAATCTTAAAAAATGCATCATATTCTTTCTTTCTTACCTCAAAAAAACTCGTGAACGAAATTTCGTATCGACATGAAAGACAATTAGATCGAAAGGTATGTGCTTTTTACAGTGATATACGATATGTACAGATTAAGTAAAAATTATTGAAAGGCGAAAAAAAGTATAATTTTCGACCATTTTTCAGAATTACAAATTTTCGGTTTGCTTCTTATTTTAGAACCTTTCACATATAATAAGAAACACAAACACAAAAATTTGGTTTGGATATAGTGGACAGTTCGTGAGTCTATAATGAACACACGAACATAATTAGTTAATCACCAAAATTTGGTATTATAGGGTAACATTCTTCATAAAAGAGATAGAGATTCGTTAACTCGTCCTCGTCAAGTGTGTAGATTAAGATAGGATTGCATACAGAGTAGTTAATACGAAAATAAAAAGTAAAAAGGTATGTAAGACATACCTAAAGAATAGGAGTATGCGAAAAACCAGAGAGTATGTAAGAAATAATATTTTCAATACTTGATTAAAGGGTTATATACACTTGCGATTGTGAAAAAAATCTAAATATTGTTTTTGCATTATCTTAAAGTACATACTCTCGAGTTTATTTTATCAAAAGATCGAAAGTATTAATTTTTCCAAGTACTTTTATAATCAATTTAATTTTTGGCAGGCTACGTGATAACCTTAGAGATTAGTCTGTAAACGAAGAAATATTCATTTAATAAAAATGCTTGTTTTTAAAGACGCAAAAAATGGATATTTTCAGAAAAACTCTCACCACTTGTAAACAAATATTTAATTCGTCAAAATCAGTACCCAGATATACCGCTTTGCCTTCGCTAAAAGAATTCTTAAAAATAGTATTTTTTTCGGGAGAAAAAGCTCTGAGTGAAAGAGTATGGTAATGTTTGACTTGCAAAAACATAACTTTTACTTTTTTTGCGTTTTTCAACTTAAATATTAAACAAAATTAGTTGGTCCGTTGTTCTGGTAACCTTCTTACTGCACGTGCTGTTAAAACCGTTTTAACTTTTGGTGTAAGGTTTCTTGTTTAAAGCAAAACTAAAGCGCTTTGTGGTTTTCATTTGTATTTTGTATGTAACGAAATGTGCAATGTGGCTTAAAATATTAAATATTTTATAATGCTTCAGTTGACAAAGCTGTTAAAATATTTTATTGAACCTTAATTAACGCATTTTGGAAACTAATTATATTGCCTTTGGTCAAATAAATTGCTGAAAACTGTTTATAAATATATAGTAAAGTCATTAAGAACTACCCAAAAATTAACTTTTTATGAATTAATATTTTATTTAAGTTATGTGTTGCGTGTGATGATTGTTAATTATCATTGAATGCATATGTAGCATGGATAAAATATTTATCATTTAATTGAAGTTAACTGGCCAAACCAATTAATGCTTTATTGTTCCATCAATATTATTAGAAGCGTAAACAATACAATCTATTGGCATGCACATCAATTATAAATATAACGTATACGCAGTATGTGGTGCTCACAAGCACAACACAATACACAAAAGCATTCAAATTACTTAAGCCAACAGGACTGTGTGCTCTTCCATTCGCAGAATTTTTGTCAAAAACTGATCACATTGTTTGGTTGTCAGTTAATTTAAATTCCAAAAGTGCAAACTTGAAACCATTCTTATGGCATTTGTATATACTGTCAATCCAGTCAAATATCAGCCCAACATATTTCAGAGTAAACTCAATGCTTTTTGCTTATGTCAATTTTTCGCTTAACTAAATGGGCATATAGTTGACATCACACATCAAGAAACGAACAAAAAGTGAGATTGACAGCAGCCACTCTGACGACTACTTAATGACTGAATGATTTTCATTAGATTTTAAATAAAGAAATGTGCTACAGTCAATGGTGCGGTGTCTGACAATGGGATACCCTGCAAATAGAAAAGCGGGCACTTTAGTAACTTTGCAAGACCCTGTTGATTGTAAGTTTTAACTTTTTTCTGTATATTTTAAAACTTAAGTTAGTTAAGTTAAGTTAAGTCGTTTTCAGGACAACATAATCACATAAAGCTGCATGCTTAATTTAGGGACCTTAATTTAATATACTCATGTAAATCTATTCACATACATGTGGGTTGTAATCACAATTAAAAATTTATTTAGCGAGTAATTATAAGTGTAGTTTTATTATTAATCAAATCAAAACATACTTTCAAATCAAATCGTTTAGTGCGTACTTCATTTGCACTTTACATCAAACACGACTTCATTGTGCTGCTCTCTGCGATCGACTGACTCTTGCTCTTACTTACTGTATTCTTATACTACTTTATTCTCATAATGTTCGCTCTCTATGCCTCGCTTTCAATCTCAGAGAAACCCCCGGTGGCCTCATTCCCCTTTCCGCTAACGTCCCACATACATATACAAAATAAGGTGTATGCATGTGTTTCGTAAGTCTCTTACAGAATTTGAAACTGCTGAACCGACTGTGATAAAGATCAAATAAACATTTTCATGTGAAAAAAATTATTAATAAAATTTTAGCCAATGATGACATGATGCGTATGTCCTTGGGATACCCTGTAACATCATATTGCAATCAAAATCGGTTTATGGCTTAAGTACTCCAAAAGATTTGTGATTGGCATATCTCTGTAAACAAACAAAAAGCAAACAAACTATGCCGGAAAACCAGAAAATTTGGTTGCAATATCTTTTGGCTTTTTCGAGGTGCTCTGAAACACCTATTTGAGCTATCTAAAGTAACGCCGATATCAAAACTTGTCTCCCGCGACATAAAAAGGTTACTTATTGAAAATTTGGTTGCTCTAGACCAGTGGTCGGCACGGTCCTATCTCGCGTGTATAGGGATTAGCGACGTCGACACACGTGTTATACACAAAACGCATGCATGTGTGCGTGCTTTTTGTACTGAAATTTGCTCTGCCGCAGTGACGTATTGCGACAGAGACGAAGTTGATGGTTCGTGGCGTCGGCTCTTGTTACTCTGATATTATTTTCTTGGCTGCAGTGGCAGTAAAGCAGAGCAACAAGAGCCGAAGCCACGAACCATCAGCTTCGTGTCTGTTGCTTACCATCGTCAGCGTCGCAATACGTCACTTCGGCAGAGAAAACTTCAATACATACGCAAGAAAAAAATGTGAGTGCATTTTATGCCGACCACTGCTCTAGACCATACCTTATTTGAGATATAGGCGTTCATACGAACGAAGAGATGGATATGGGTAGCTTCTTTAGCCACTCTTATCATAACTATGTCAACTTGTGACTCAATGTACCCTTAGTACCTTAAAAGCCAGTACGCAGCAACGCAAAAAGACCTGAAAGAAAACAAAACTTTATATATATAAAAAAAAAGCAGTATCAAAATTATTAGGGCAAATAACTTTACTCTTTGGTACGCAGCTGCAGTGCTGCCCACTTTTTGGGTTTAAGCCAACCCAAGCAAGGTGTCGAAAAGATCCAAGGACATATAAAAAACTTTTAGAAAATGCTGCCGGATTCTGTAGCATGGCTTTGAACTGAAAACTTGCCGCGAAACCTAAATAATTGAATTGCCATAGGTCTCTCTAATCTTCCACACTCAGCTCTGCGTATAAAGAATGAGCTCACACACATACTTTGTTTTTTCTTGGCGTCTTTTTTTGCAGCCAATAGTTTTACAAGCAAGTAGATAATTATGGCATTGTTTGCGAAATAAATCGCAATGGAACGTTGTTTGTTGACGATTTACTTTTTGTTTTGGCTGATAGCGCCATCTATTGTAAATTGCGCCATCTACATGGCAATTGCCCAGATATGGGCAGCACTGTTTGCTCGCAAACTCTATGCATACATACTATTTGCGCACACAATGTGTTGTTCATTCAGGGCTTTTTAAGTGGCTGCGTACTGGCCTTAATAAACAGGGAATTAAATCTAAGTGGCATACATGCGCAATAATTAGCTTACCGAAATGCAAAATTTCTTGAATTCAATCAAAATTAATTAATTACCAATGCTTGTCATTTGCATCCAGAGTAGCAGTTCAACACTAATTCCAAAATTATTTACAATTTTAAGGTAAAATCAAGAGACCTGATCTACTTTTGCGTCTTGGAAAATTTGTCTTTTTCACGTTGTCAATTATTCGCTGAAAGTTTGCGAGTTGTTTCACCAAAAATATATATTCTACACAAAAAAAAAATCTAAATAAAAAATCATATGTTTTTATTAATTTTTAATGCAAAACAACGCACGCTGCTTTTGTTTACATAAGGAAGAATTTAGCACAATTTGCTTAAATCCACAACGCATAGCTCTGTTCGTATCAGGTCAGTAGATATCAACAAAATCCAACAATTTTCATTTTGGCTCAATTTGATTTTCCTATTGAGAATCTGCTAATTAATTAATTTAATAGCTTTAAAATGTCTTCCTTATCCTTAGTACATGTACTGAAATGATTTTATAATAAACATTTAAAAAAAAAAAAAAAAAGAGTATTAAAATCAAAGAAAGTGACACTGCAAAAATATGAGCACTTGTCATTTAGCTTCTAGAATACGCCCGGAGCAACTGCCTCTGTCAAGGGCAAACAGTGCGTATGAGTTATGCTTAATATTTATTAGCAACATGTTGCAGAGCGTCCAACATGTTTTGTGGAACCCATTGGCCATCTTGTAATGTGATTTTTTATGAATGAATTAGCTTGCAACATGTTCGATGTTGCTTCAACCAACAGGTTCGAAATCAACCGAAAGTCTCAGACGTCTGCCAGTGTGACCCTCGCATGTCTTGACTTGCTTAGCTTTGTGTGTGGCCGATTGGGTTCAGTTGTTAGAACGCATTGTGCCGAAGCGGTTGCTAAATACGGCATAAAAATAAATAAAATAAATCACATGTTGATTTCAATACAAACAAGAATAGAACAGTGATATAAAAAAAAAAATGAAGTGTAATTGAGATAACTTGAAAGATACTTGACTATCTGTGTTGTATTGTATTTGGTGTTGAAAACAGCTTGAAAAATAGACTAAATACTTGTTAATAGTTTTTATGAAAATTAAGTGTAAATGATACAAATAAAATATAAATGCTTCTAAGGGCTCAGTTAAGTGTCATATTAATATTCATAACTTAGAGTTGTATAAATTAACATAATTATTTAAAAATTATAAATAAATATAATACTTACTGCAGTGTATGTCTAATTAAAAAAATTCAAGTGCATTTAATTAAAAAAAAATTTTTTTGTTTACAACTATACGCAACGATTACCAACGTTTTGAATTTAATAATTAACAATATTTATGCATTTTAAAAATACCAATTAAAACAAAAAAAAAGGCTATAAAGCAAACAAAAAGTATTATGCTAAATTAAGTCTACTTCATATGCTATAAAGTGATCTGTTTACTCTGGAATAGACAAAGATATAATATTGAATATATGTATGTATCAAACCTTAGTCAAAATGGCATCAAGTGCTTAAAAGTGAAACAGCTTGAAATTAAAATAAACAAAATTGTGTAAATATTTAAAGCAGCGATATTAAGATCTTTGATATGCTCAATGAAATGCAAACAATGGAATATAATAAAACCTATACACGCATCTAAATTTATTAAGTATGTATATAGTAAGAACTTATTGGTATATGTGTGGTAGATCCTATAGAGAAACTGCTGCAGCTGAAAGAAAGACGAGCAGCCTGCCAAAATTAATGACATGTTAATATTTGAACTAAAAACATAAGTTGTTTGTGGCTTATATTTTGCATGTATATATCTTTCTATGAGTGTGTGTGTGTGTATCTATGTGTTTCGCTCGCAACTGTGTAAATAAGCCAAAAGTTTTAGTTAAGACAAAGCTATATAAATGAATACCAAATAAATTTGAAATAGACTTTAAAAAAAAAACGCATAGCTACAGCAAATAGATCAGTCATATGCCTTGAGTATGTGTGTAAGAGTTTGTCTGAAAGTTTTGAAATTTCTCAAAAACAAAAACAAATTCTTTTGTTTTCGAAAATATTTTAAGCAGCATACTTTTTAGTGCTTGAGACAGTGCCTTTTAAAAAAAATTGTGAATTAAAATAATTTAAAAAAAAAATTAATTATTAGTATTTAAAGTTAATATCAGCGCTATGCTTGACTTTGAGTCAAGTAATAACGCAATAAATCAAAGGGCTATTAACACTGAAGAATTATTAAAAATATATTTATAAATAAAATAATAAAAAAATGGAATATGTGAAGAAAAGTTTAGTTCGTCCTTCTCCAATAGAAGCTTAAGCGAGATTACGCATTTTTAATCTCGTAATAACCCATCTATGGTTAGGAAAAATATCATGTGCAAAAATACATTAAAAACAAACTTTTCGACAATTTGTACCTTAATCAAAGCATATCACATGCTCGGACTCTAGAAACGACCCACAGAAACAGTTCTTATAATTTAAAGCCCTGTGGAGAAAATGAATCAATTGAGTTTTATTACTCGCATCCAGTTGTTTGACCTTGGCAAAATGGGATATATCAAGAGAATACAAGGCTTGTGCAATGTATATAACTAACAGATGGGGGGTGGTAGACCATAAGTACCTTTATATCAACGTCTGTATGAACACCTAAATTTCGAATGGACCATAATCCCTAGATATGCGCATAATCCTTCTTCAGATGAAGTTAATTGAATAATTCGCTTTGCGTAAAAACAATGAATGTACAAACCCCATTTTCCCTTTAAACTGCAATAAAAGTTGTTTGTTTGTAATTCTTGTTAGACTATTATGAAAAAAATTAGAAAAGATTCTGGCGGAGTTCAACTATGGGTGTCTGGCAGAACTCATGGCCTAAAATATAATACATACATCAATTCTAAGCTATCGTGCAGCAGCAAATATGGAGCCAATCCCTATCAGACTGGTCCCAAATTACTCAGTCGGGTGTAGAGGAAATGGAAAACGGCTTATTCCAAAAAACTGTATAATTTAAGAGAGCAGTACATATTTGAGAAGAGCTTGGTCTGTAGTAGCCTGAAGTCTACTTTACTGAGAAAAGTTATTCTGATGTGAAAAAAAACTAGGCTTATCTATATATATAAAAGAGTAGCCTCAAAAATAATTTGTAAATTCAGAAGTTGACAATGCGTATCCAGGTTTTATCGAAACCACTTTTAAATTAGAGGTATTTTTATTCTTAAGAATTGTGAGAAAAAAAAAACTAATTTCGAACAAAAACGCGTTTTTTTATTAAAAAAATAGTATAGATATCTAATTCGATTTTTAATACTTTCTTAACAAACCCGGCAGTGTCGCGTTACTTTGACACTTCATTATTCATTTGTTATTAATCACAACGAAAATTGGAATTTTACGTGTTTGCGAAAGGTTGGTAAAATACTAAAAGAATCCTAATTGTATGTTACAGTCAAGAAGACGTAAGGGAGGCTGATGAAGACCAAGCACGTCGTTTAAACATTGAAAAGGAACGTTCGGCAATGTCACGTTCTTATCGTTCACGAAAAGGTGAACGAGATGAAAGCAATGAAAACATCTTGACGAACTCGTGTCAAAATGAGTGCAGCAACGCTGGCACGGGTACGCTATAATGCTATAATAAACCAGAAAGAACAGACGAACAAACCTAACAAGATACAAAAAAAAAAATGTAGTACCAGTATCAAAGGAGCCATTGTTCCTATTACAGTTGCGAATCATAGCAGCATACAGGTCGCTGCTGTCCCAGAGTACTGTAAAGTCGGGCAGCAGATTACGAAAACATTATGGTCAGCATGATGTAAATTGAACAAAGAAGACGACACTGGGGTTGGCGTTCGTGGATTAAATACCAAGCTTTGTCACAGAATAAGTTCTAGATATAGGTACCTTATGTTCATGGGTTTTTTATAATTTTTTTCCCCGCCTCTTATGACTGTAATGTCGGTTTATGCATTTATTGAAATTTAATAACTCAGCCTGAACTCTTTATTTTAAGAAAACTAAACTCCACAGGTATTTCGTTATGCCTAAGATTAAGTGAATAAAATTAAAATTGAAATTAAAAAGTATCTTGGTATTGGTGCATAACTTTTTTAAGCATTTCTTTAGAATCGTTCTTAATGTTTGTGCCTTGGCACAAAATAAAAGTGTTTACACAGTGTGTTTTGAAAAGAATCGCCCTTGTTACTATGTTTAACGATTGCCATGATTTTCATTTCTCAAAAATACATTTTACCTGGCCTTCCGACTTCGATTCTGCGATTGTCGCTTATTTTTCGGATCACAGCACCATGTTTCGTCACCATGGAAACAAGAAAATCTGAATCGTTCTCAACTGTTGGATGATATCCTTGCAATGCTCTACCTGAACGATATTTTAAATTCATTGCCAAAAATACGTCATACACACCCAAACTTTACGAAGAATCAGTAATCAAAAAACCAAAAAATTCTTTACTATTAACTTGGAAAAGTTGGCCGATGACACAACCACGAACTAGAGCAATTAATTTTAAATTATATTGGGTGCCAATCTCCTGCTAAACATTGCAGTGCTCAGTAGTTGTCTTCCTCTATACCGTACATATTTGATGTATATTCAATATAAGATATTGCTTATGAGCAATCGTCCCATCAAAGAAAATTCTACTCAAAACCAGACAGTTTAAATTCCATTTTGACTCGCCATTCACTTCAGATTCAGCATCACCAGTTTTTTTTTTTTAAACTTCAACTCTAAAATCATGAACCAAAATAGTATGTCCAGGATCCTATTAAAACGATCAATTACGAATAACTGGAACATTGGATTCAGTAAAGCAAAACGTAGATTTCGAAAAAATGTGTCCTCGCTCGAAATGCCTTAAGTGTGACATTTATATTTGCTGTAACTCACTCAAAAACTGATTTGTTTCATTTTATTATTTAATGTTGTTAAAAATACAAAATTTATAATTATATATTGTTAATTCATCATCATATTTATGGGTTCATCAGTATATTTATACAAATTATAGAGTTGAGCTTAAAAATAAGCTTTACAACTAGAATGTGAAAAATTGTGTTGTGTAAATTTTTGTTAATGTAAAATTTAATTTTGAAGCAAAAAATGTGAATAAAAACCTTAAAATAAAAAAAAAGACTAAGAAACTAAAACAAACAAACTAAAACTAAGACGATAGTTGTGAACCTAAAATGGTGAGATTTTTTATATTGAATTTGGTTATAGTCTGACTGATTTTTTTATTAATCATGCTCATATCTGCTTTTTCGTGGAGACAAGAAGTGGAAAAATAAATTGGCAAATGAAATATCATTTTAAGCAATTTATTTTGTGCTCTTTGTAACTTCAGCCGATGGCACACAGCACAATCACCCCAAACCTTAAAAAATTGCGTATACGCATAGTGTACAGGAGCAATGTTCCCTATAGGCTAAATTTTAGTGGAGCCATACTTGCATTCAAAGAGACAGCAATTTTTCATGATTATTTATCTTTAGCTATATTTACATAATTCTGAAGTCAAATATTTTTTCTAAACACAATATGTAGTAGGTTTCAACTTTTCAAAGGAAACTAGCTGTTGTACTTATATTTTATTAATTATTATTTAGTAAATTTACTTACTGTCTAATAAAGACAGATTATGAATAAAATATGAAGAGAAAAAAAACTATATATTTTAAGGCAAACAAACTAGAGAACGTGTACTGTGCGTCACACGCACAGTACACGTACAAGTCGCATGCACATGTGTGCGTAGCAACAGACACAGTGGTCGGCATGAAATTCACTCACTGCTAATCCCTATTTACGTGAGATAGGGCCGGGCCGACTCTTGCTATAGACCAATTCGTTTGTTAAGTAACTTGTCTATTTTGCCAAATGTACAATAAATAGAACTGTACTTGAGAATTTTTTTTAAAGATAGTTTTGAAAGCAACCAATCCAACTGTTTCCGCTAGATATTGAAGCTGTATTTAACACAGTGTGGCAAGTTGGACTGATATACAAATTAAAGGTTATTGGAACAGCCATATAGCTTATCAAGATGGAGCAAAGTTTTTTGACGCAACGTTAATTTTATATTGATTAAGATGGTGCTCAATCAACGAAACGACATATCAGTGCTGGTGTCCCACAGGGCTCTGTTTTAGGTCCAATATTGCTTAATATCTACACACAAGATATCCCACAATCGTGTGATTTCTTTGTAAATCCTACCAAAAAAAAAAAAGGAATTCTTGTTATCTTCCTGTTAGGATGTTAGAAATTTATAATTCGCCAATTCAAGGGGTTGATAAAATACGTTATCTGCGAATACACTTGGACAAAAAAAACTCACACTATATTATTACATTGGATTCACAATTAACATAATTTATAAAACCATTTGCCTAATAAATAGAGAGTCAAAGTAATAAGCTTGTAATAAACTTATCTTTAAAGCCATTTTCACTCCTATCTTAATGATGGGCCTTCTCTTTGTATTAATTAAAAGTTTGTTTACCCTCCAAATACTTGTTTGAGGTTAATCCAATTTTGAGTTTTGAGTGTTACCAATTTCTGTGGGGCTTCAAGCCAAATGAAGTTTAAATTTGGTAATCATTTTAAATTTGCAACCAAAGATGCTTATTAAAAAAAGCAAAATCTGTGTCAAGATTTAATATTCTTGCCTGAACAATGATAAGGGTAAACCGCAAAATTTTGTTCCAGATGAATGGGAACTAGTATCAAGAAACAAGCACGACGGACAGACGGAGTTGTATACGGCCAAGCATGGCTTAATCGATTTCTTTTGTCCTCCTGATCAATTTTGTGTAAAAGTTTTTCTTTTAGGTTTTTCATACAACTTTTGGGTTCTGATTTTATTGCAGTGTCAGTACTTATTAATAATTTCACTAAAGTTCACAAAAGTTTTTTCGTCCATCATTTATTTTTTCTTACTCCCATTCGCCGATAATTGTTGAACTTAGCTTTGTACAGTATGATATAAATATGTACAAGATTTGTACAAATGAATTTAAGTAGAGGTGTCGAATATCTTGTGTACATATCGTATCTTTTTGGCAAGACAATTATCTCAATTTGGTGTTGGTAACCATTTTGACCCTGCAAGTCTCAAGATTTATATCACCAAATATTATCCTCAACTAAACTTACACCTTTTCTTTAACTTTGACCTCGTGAATAAGAGGACAAAATATAAGCATCGAGCTTATACTCGATTTCCTCTGAAAATACATTTTATATAGAAGTAAGCTTTATGCTTTTACAGAAAAACGATAAACACACAGACCGTGAATGGTTATTCTTTTTGTCCATTTAACAACAGGGCAAACACCCTCAGACAATGAAATTAAAAATTTTTTCTCATTTTTGCAGAATTCATTTATATACTTTGGATTTTTTTCCCTTCGTTTAACATTACATAATATACAAAAGCCTAGTCCTCAGGCCATATGCTCGCAAATGATTTTATAATATTGAAGCACTAAAAAAGAAAACAAAAAACTAGATGCAAGTTAGCTCTGTTTAATTTCAAAAAAACATATTAAACTGTGTAGCTAAAAATCGTGGACACAATTCAATAAATCAGCTGGTAAGGTTTCGTATCTCTTACTCTTATAGTCACCGAAATTTCGGAGTTTATACAGAGTCTGTATTATACATTGCACAAATATAGTATACCCCTTGCACCTATAGATACAGAGTATAAAAACAACTTTACTATAACTTCTACAACGAACTTTTCCCTTTAAATATTTTTTTTTCAGCTCACTGTATTTTTGTTATTTTTTCCTCCTTATAGAGAATATTTAAATAGTAAAATCTACTACTTTACGAACAAGTAAAGTTGAAAAGCGAGTAGTAATTACATAGGTATATTGCTTGGAAGTTTGGAATTCCTTCAGGCATATTTTTAACACTTTTGAAAAACTATAACTTATAAAAAAATAAAAATACTTCGCAATGATCTCTTTGAGAAAGCTATGCTTCAGTGAATAACGGAGTAACAAAAATCTATCTATATATTTATTTTTCTATATAACGAACCAATTTTATTCACCAACGCGTTGCAACGTAGGTTTGTTGTCATAGTGTATCTCAACTGTACATATATACTAAAAAAAAACATATACACACATTTTAATTAAAATTGTAGGTGCCGTGGGCTTAAAACCAATTTGTTATCTTTCAATTTCAAAAAGGCAATTTGTATATGAAAAATTTGATTTAAACTTGAATTTTTTGGTAAGCCATTATTAGATTAATTCTATTCAACTAATAATCCCTTTTCTTCTCAAACAAAGCAGAATTTGATTTTCAGTTTGATAAGCCAATGGCTTTTTGAAATTTCTTCTCTTTACTGCTCTGCTTAATTGAAGACTGCTGTAAAATTTGAAGTTAGCGGCGTCATTTAGTTTATGAAAGTCATTGAAAGTGGATGATGATTAAGCACAATAACCGAAATGAAGAAATGAAGGCTTGATAAATACTATGGTGACTCGGCACCACTGAGTTCCGAAGTGACAAGATCACCACTTGGAAGCCGAAAAAGCGTTGCAAAAATAATAACTTTTAAAATAATTATGATTTAAAAAATAAATAAAATAAATAATATAATATAAGAAAAAAATCTTACTGCTATTAAAAATTATAGGGTGGCCCATCTATTGGTTTGTTTGTTAATTACTGCCCTTAGAACTGGGAACACCCCACTTGCCTAAAACGATGCGCACAATTGCTTAACAGATGCATTTTATTAAATTCCCTTGGTCCCCACCATAAATGTAGGTATTCAAGTGATAACTACTTCTGGAGTTGTAAACTTTTTCCAAAGAGTCGGTGAAAATTTGATGAATTTCTTAGTACAACACAAGTTTTTGCATTAATAAGCGCACTATGTGTGCATTCTAATATATTTTTTCCATATTTAAAGTCATTACTTTAAAATTTGGACATAACTTGTTGGTTTCTTTCGAGTTTCTTGGCTATTTGAGCTAAAGACTGAGTTGTCCTTTTTTCGCTTCATTTAAGGCTTTTGCTCCACATATTTTAATTTGTTTAATTAACAAAAAAATTGAATTATTAAAGAATATATGACTATCATTGGATATATATACATTTTATTGTATTGAAAAAAATCAAAACTATACTAGTTTTATCCCAACCAATGCTAGAATAAAATAGGTTGTTTTTTAAAAATTTTTCACAGAGAGAGAAGAATAGTTGCGCACACGTGCTATGGAATTGCAATAATAATGAGTGTGTACAGGGTGTACCGCAAGGGCTATTAATTACAATTAAAATTAATTCTTAACCATCACTTCATAGTGAATTCATTTTGAAACAGACTGTCATGTTCCCCGTTATTAAAAGTTATTGCTAAAGATTCGAGTTTTCTGACCAAATGAAAGGGTACGAATTTAATTTCTTTTTCTAAGCCACTGCACAATATTTTCGTTGTGGAAAAAATACTTTACACAGTCGTTTTAAGTCAATTTCTTGACAACCCTAATTCCCAATAACAAGCTTACAAAAAATTCCATTTAATTTATGTTCATAAATTAGTTTTGAAAATGAAATTTTATGGAATTTTACTTTGAACTTGCACTCCTAACACAGTCCGCCACTGTCAAAGCCATCGACCACGTTAAATTCACTACGTCGCGACTGTCGGTTTAGTCGATATTGTCGATATTGTTGATGTCGTCGACAATGCTCAAGTCCAACTTGTTATAGATATTCTCGTTTATAGGTTTTTTAATTGAATTGCTTCGATAGATGTGAAAATTCGCAATAAATGCAGCTGAGTGCTTCAGAGCTGGTAAACGCATTCTCTCGCCGCCTCTGGCCATGGAAAGGGGGCGTTGCATTTGTACTATTGACAACAATAGCTAATAGTAGTTAAATTATAGTTAAACAATTAAGACTTATTTAGTATAGGTAAAGGTCAACGGCGGTACTCATTGAATTATTCAAATTGCACTACCAATTATTAGACACACAGCTATAACCCCATAGACATTCGGACTTCTATACCCAATATCATAATACGAAAAGAATATTTAATTTTATTCTGTAGTATGTAACAGAGATAAGGAGACGCTAGAAATCCCAAAAGTTACCAGAATATGCTCAGAAGGACAGACATGCACATCCGTATATAGTATATAGTATAATAATTTTTTTCGTATCGTTAAATTTTGGATGTGGATTTGTCCATTAGAGCCACATAAATAAGCTTACCAAAATTGCTGATTCTAGGTCACTTAGAACCAAAATTATGTAAAGTCAAATATTGACGTAGTTTATTGGCAAGGGGAGGTGAAATTTGTAAATTTTTGACAGCATATTTTGATGTATTTGGCCGATTTTGTTCATTGTTTGACACACAGTTGCATGAAACGCTTCTAAGTTACAGATCAAAATATTAAGCGGGGTAGCTAAAAATCGCGAAAATCTACTACGGGGTAACGGGGAAAGATATTGACATATTTCATCAAACTTCATCTTCTCAGAAAATATGCGCACCAGCTGGTAAAGTTTCGTATCTCTAGCTCTTATAGTCTTCGAAATCCAGGTGTTTATACAGATGTACAGACAGACGGACGACGGTTTTGATAAACATTTCGATACAAAGGACTTGGCGTCATACATTGCACAAATTTAGTATACCCTTTGTACCGGTAGGTACAGACAGGCCCGTCAAGAGAGGGGGAAATGGGGGATTCCCCACGGGCCCGGAGTTTTTTCAGGGGCCCGGTGTAATTACTGCCGTAATAATATTTTACTGAACTTTTTTTTTAGATGGACAACTTTATTTACGCTTTTTCCTGGATTGCGGAAAAGAGGTTTTCTATTGAAATATATAAACTAACTTACAATTTAGGAATATTCAAAAATATGCTACCAACAATCAAGCTAGTACGTTCCCCATTACAAGATCTACAAAATGTTAACATGCCGTTAATAAAAGGAAACAGATCTGCCAGATGAAGCATATCTGAACTAAACACATAAGTTTCTATAGAATCCCTGCTAATTCTTTCTATTTGATGAGGATACATCAAGTCTTCACAGCAAAAGTAAACATTATCGGGTCGCTGTTTAATTATTTCGCAGTCGTTCTCAAAAAGCGAATTGGTTTTGTGCTGTGTTACGTGTCTATCTACCTGTTTTTTAACATCTTCGTAACTGTTTTGCTATCTACGCAATATTTCACGATCTTGCTCTGTAATGGTGAAATCTAAATATTCTCTTTGCATAGTGTTCCTTACTTGCCCGTCTCGCCTAACATCTTCAATCTATCTGCTCTGTGATCTGTGATCTACGCAATATATTACGCTCCTGCTCTGCAGTCCTTAACTCCAACTTTTCTCTGAGCTGTTTTCTAAGCATAGTGTTTCTTCTCTACAATCTTAGACTCTATGTCTTCTCTGTGCTGCGTTCAAAGTATAGTGTACAAAACTTGCTCTAGTCGCCGAATTTCTGCGTCCCGCCACGAAGCAATGAATGCAATGGCTCGGGTGGCGGAGTCAATAAAGTCAATTTCACTTTGCCATTACTTCAATGCGCCACAATGCCCTTGGGCCAATGCCGACAAAAGGATGCAAGCTGTAATCGAATGTGTGAAGTACTTCTTATAGCACGTCGAAAATTGCCTCGAGACATTTTATGGTTACGGATTTGTTGAGAAAGATTCGATCTTCTTCGTGGTGGCAATACTCGTTCCATAATGTTTAATAATATAACAGTCGCACTTAACAGACAAATCGACGGTGCTATTCGTAGCGAAGCCAAATCGCAAGAAATCATAAATCATTAAAATCTGTCCAGCCGATCTTGATTCAAAAATGGTGTATCTAACACAACTTTGTTATACCCTGTACCAAAGGAATTATAAGTTCGTGCAAATCTATGTAACGATCAGAAGGAGGCGTGGTAGACCCCCTAAACTATACATATTGTTGATCACCATCAACAGCCGAGTCGATATAGCCATGTCTGTCTGTCTGTGGATCTCAGAGACTATACGTGCTATGGAGCTGAAATATTACCAAAAGATTCGCATAATAGTGACGCAGTTGCATTTTTTTATGTGATTTTTTCCGATGTTTTAGTAGTTATTCTGTTAACCAGGGCGAAGACGAATCGGCCCAGCCGTTCTTGAGCTATAAATGGTGTAACTTACTTAACTCTTTTTTATACATATATATAGAAGATTATTTTTAATTATTTTTTTCTGAATCAACTGATAAAATAGTATGTACAACTCAAAACGAATTTTTGGCACACGTTCATTTCTTGCATAAAACAATGTTCTTTGTAATGGGAAAAGCTGAGTCGTGCTTGATTTCAATCGAAAGGTGTAAAGCTGTGCTAACAAAGAGTTAGGGAAACATGAGAAGATATGAACACCAAGAAATATGAAATTCGCTGTCGTTTTTCGTTTTCTGGACCACGGCCGTTAGTATCGAATCGCTAAGTCAAGTCCCAAAATCGATTCCTAGTCGAGATAAATTATTTATATTTACTTATATTCTCTTTCACGTGTAGAGCTTTTGCTTGTTTTTGGAACAAAGTTCTCTTACGGAGCTTAGGCTAAAATTATAGAAAAGTCACGTAACAGTAACATACTGAGTATGTGTAAGGGTATCGTGTAGTGTCTACTTGAAGGACTTTATGTAAAGGTATAAATAAGTAGCTTAGTTGTTAGAGTGTTGGTCTAACAAATTTAAAAGTGGCCTCTAGTTGCAATCGATTCCGAGTCGAGCCAAAATTTTTTTAGAACTTTAACTATTTTCTAATATGGCCCATTTTGGATATAGTAGTATATTTTATAATAACTTATCGTGTGATAAGCACATCAGGGGTAAGATTAACTACAACATGCTTTGTTTTTGAGATTTTGCCAGAGCCGCAGAATACTTCTAAAAATGCACACAACATTTTTTTCACAGCCAATTGTCGCTGAAGCCATATCCGAGGAAAAAAAAAACAGCACGATATCAGGTTTAAAGATAGCCTCCAAAATATATGAAAATCTGAAGGAACTTTGTTCTTGACAGGCGCATTAAGCATGACCTGTATCCTGTAGCTTTGTGCAAGCCGAAAATTTAGGCAACATATAGAAGGTGACGTCGGAGACCGCCCAAAGTTACCTAAAGTATGATCAGGGTGACTAGGGAAGTCAATATACCCATGTCCGTCTGCCTGTCTGTCCGTATGAACGCCTAGATCTCAGAGATGGTATAAGATAGATCAACCAAACTTTCAGATTATGTCACGGGAGACAGGCTTATTTTATTTTTCTGATATCAGGGCTATAAGTATTATTTAGATGCCATTGCGGTGTTTCAGACGACCTCGAAAAAAACAAAAAGTTTTTAGTGTGTTTACAAAGATATCGTTACTGAATTTTGCGTCCGGAGGTTATTTAGAGGTCCCAAGCACTGTATCAAATTTGATAAAAATCGGTTGTCTATATTCTTTAGCCCACATATGACAGATCGGTCAAAAAAACGTGTTTGGTGCAAAACTCGTAGTGTTTTGTTTGTTTATAAAGATATCGTAAGTTAATTTTGTGTTTGATAGTTTTTTAGAGTTTCTCAGCGCTGTACCAAATTTTATCAAAATCGGATGACTATGTCATATAACTCCCATAGGACCGATCGGTCAAAATCGTTTTTAAGCACAACTGGGTTGTTTATAAAAATATCGTAACTAAATTTGGCAATCAAATATCTTTTGGAGCTTTTGCTTAAGAAAGCAATATACTGGACGTGATTGCTGCATGGTGGTACGGGTATCCCAAAGTCGTCCGCGACCGACTTTAAGTACGCCAACTTTTTTCATTAAAGTTGTCTTATAATGTGAGATGGTACTGGGCATTTCAAAGTCGGACGCGTAAAAAATTGACGTCCTTAATGTTTTTTTTTTTTTTATTATTTTTAGTTTTAAAAGTTTAACTTTTGCGTTTTCAATTGGACATAACTTAATTAACTGTGGTTGTAAGGCTTGTTAAGACTCATTTTGCTAAAAAATTAAAGAGCATGCTGGCTTGTGTTGGCAATGGATGTTTCTGACAGCTTTGAGCTACTGCACGAGCTTTTATAAATAAATGTAAGCCTGAAATAAATATTATGTTGCTGAATTTAAAAGATGGGTAATTAAATATTTTGCTGTTGGGTCACCCCAACAATTTTCACTTGCACATATATTAGTTTCGATTGCATTTATTGCTCACAAAAAGTGATATTTTCTACAATTTGATAGAGAAAGTATGGAAAGTGTCATTAAATAAAGTCGATATGCTTCAATTGCATTAAAATTTTGAAATGTTTGCCTGATATTCATTGTCATGACTTCCACGCAAAAATGGAGAGTTTGAGAGTCTTACTATTTTCTCCCAAATTCAAGTCTCCGTTGATCAAATATGATTTTTTGTACACTTTAGAGAGAAAGTTCACTTAAAAAAATCAGAAATACCTCAAATTCCAATTCTATTTCGCCTAATTCTCTTATATTTGTATATAAATATCTGCTAAAAAAGTATCTGATGACGTCATAAAAAAGTCGAAATGTTTGGAAAAGTTTGCTTTTTATGCACTGTGATGAAGTACATTGACTTTAGAAAGAATTACATTGCCTTTTTTTTTCTACTTGCGCAAAGCGTCCTCAAAATTTAAAGACGAGCTGAAAGTATTTGATTGGCGCTAGAGTAGGCCAAAGGATTTTATCTCTTTCCGTTTTTGACTGTATTGTTTTAAATAAACCTTGGAAACTCATTTTTTTGTTAATCAATTGGACGGTAAAGGACTTCGTTTCCAATTCGGCCGGTATCCCTCATCGACATTGAAGATGACGTGAGAGGGTTGAATAGTAAAAATCTCCAGTATATGTCGAATTCTGAATTGATAGAAAACTTGCATCTTAACTGCATTAGTTCTTTAGCATATCTAAAATTCGTTACATGGACTCGATTATCACCGTTTCTAGTGTAGAAAACCATTTCTTCATTATGTTTCAGAATTCCCAGACCATTTAGTTTTACGCAAAAAGTATTTTTTTTTTTTTCGCAAAATTTACTATTTTTCATATTCGTTAATACTGACGAGGTTGCCAGATAGTAGTTGACAGGAGCAGTAATGCATCCAATTTTACGTTATAGAATCCCTTTCTTGCAAAAAACAAAAATATTAGTTACCATACATAAACTTAAATATTAATAATTATTAATAGTAATCATGTTTGGTTGCTGCGACTGAAAACAAACAATTTAGTTGCAAAACAAAAGTTTTAAGAAATTTTCTTGAATTATGCGGCGAAAAAGTTTCCAATCAATTTTCATATCAATTCTAATTTATATTCTTTGGTTTCTTACAGAATCGTAACAATGGACTTGAAATATTTAAGTGATTATAAAGCCGAAACAAAGCCATTTAAATAGATTTAAAACACTATGCATAGAAAAGTCGCGGAAGTTCAACACCATGTGCGAAATAGTTAATCTGTCCCTGAACCGAAACCCCAGACACTTTTGAAATTCAACTATAAAAAAACCCATAAGCCATTGTAAAATAACACAAAAATGGAAGAGTATAAAACACCGGAACGTCAATACGTCCCCACACTGGACTCCGAGCTGAACCTGGCTGAGGCAACCAGCAATAACTGGTCCGCAGCATCCAATTTTACCCGCCTACTTGCAAACACCGACAGTACCAACTACTCCCTCAACCTATTAGATGTGGGCGTGGCATTGGCGACAGAGGCAGCCACCATGGTGGCTTCACTGGCCGCCAGCAGCACAAACACTCCGTTGGCTGGCGCGGAAGCGGCTTATGCCATCATGACGCCGAGCATAAATAGCACACAAAACACACCTACCAATAGTCCGCACGATTCTATGCCACTGGCCGAGCAGGTACCAGAACATTTTATGGATCATGCCCCCCAGCTGTCACGTTCCGGTGTCGTCAAGGTCTATGTACTGGCCGTGATGGCGCTGTTCTCTTTGCTGGGCAATGTGCTGACCATCTGGAACATCTACAAGACGCGCATAACACGTCGCAATTCTCGGCACACTTGGAGTGCCATATACTCGCTGATGTTTCATCTGTCCATTGCTGATGTATTGGTCACGGGCTTCTGCATCATTGGCGAAGCCATCTGGTGCTACACGGTCCAATGGCTAGCCAACGAGCTGACTTGCAAGTTGGTCAAGCTTTTTCAAATGTTTAGTCTGTATCTATCTACCTATGTGCTGGTTTTGATTGGTGTTGACCGTTGGATAGCCGTCAAATATCCTATGAAGTCACTGAATATGGCCAAACGTTGTCACCGCCTGTTGGGAGGCACCTATGTGCTCTCCCTCGTGCTCAGCTTGCCACAGGTAATTATAGTAATTAATTTACTCTATTAGTTGTAAGTAATTGTAGGTTCTAATACATTCAACTCAAGCCGAGTACATAAAGCAATTAGTTTGTTGTAATTGGAATGTGAATTCAAATCACTGTTAACCTATGATTATTTATTACTTGATTATCCATAGTGTGTACAAAAAAAGACACATATCACTCTTGGCATTGTAAAAGAAAAATTTAGATCTAGCAAGGAAACAATTCTTTTAATGCTAGTCTAAATGCATTTGGTCAAAGCTGATGCGTGAAACTTTATAGGAGGCAATTTTTTCGATTTGATATTTGACATCCCACTGCCATCTCATTTAAATAGACTTCGACTTACAATATTGACTCCCCTAAATAGGCAAAAACCAAACAAAAAATTTTGTATTTTAATATTTTTCTTCATTAAGATATTTTGTGGTCATTGTAATTTTATGATTATAAACAAAAAAGACAAACAATGTGAGAATTGCAAAAGAAAACTTAATCGCAAAAAAAAAAATGCTTTGAAAAATTTTCTTCGTCGATTTGACGACGCCCATACATCTAGGGTTAACTAAATTAGTTTTGTCGTGCCTTTCAGAGTAAGTCTTAGTTTTCTTATCACTTTTTTCGTCTAGAGTAATCCTGAACAATTCAGAAATGTGATAGAAACGCATTAGGTCTTGTAAATCCCAGTCTCAGGTGGCTTCATGATGTGGTCGGCGTTAAAAAGTTCACTCAATCGACACTGCTTCAAAAACATCGTTAGTGTCGAATACCATCGCGATGTATCTAATTAATTAATCAATTTTAAAGTTGCAGGAAAAATTGGCTTCTTACTTTCGGCATATTCTTACCAAATATAAGGTGCAAAAGTTAGGGAAATTATAAAAAAAAAACATCAAAAATTTTAACTTTCTTGATTTCTGCCTTGTTACTAACGAAAAGGAAGAGCAGTGGCTTAATGCGATTTTAAGAATGGCTTTAATTGCATTAATAGTCCCAAGAAACACATATTAATACAACTTCTTAATTATTCTTTTTAAAGGCATAAACAGTAGATCAAGCCTCGTCACTCTTTCAATTTAAAAACATTTTTTTGTTTTTAAGATAAAGATAAGTTTTAATAAGAAAAACTAAAATATAAACCCGTACTTTTTTACTCTTATTATACATTGTCATATGTTACTGTTTGTGATTGAAAGTTAATTAAACAAACATCGAAAAATACATTCACCGAACATGCCTGACTGCGTTGAAATATATTTTTTTCTTAGTTTTTTACATTAGCAATGTTTGACATATAGTATTTAACAAATTTCAATGAATTCAGTGAAACCGAAAATTTTCAACATATTTACTCTTTTGTGAAACAAGTAAAAAATCTATTAAAAATTTTTCGCCACATGTGGTTTTTTGCACTTTGCGTTTGTGATTTTTCATTTGCTTTTAAAAATACATAGTATGCTTATTTCTTTTTAGTTTTTAATACGTATACGCACTGTATGTAAGTGTTCGAAACTGATGGCCCGTTGTATAATAAGCAAACATATTTTTCGTTTTTGATGTTTTTTACATTTGTGGTCGCAAATATTTCTAATAATGTAAAATTTTTGTGTTTGTTGTTTCATTAAAATATAAAAAGTTGTATTGGAAAAAACAAATTATTTTTTTTTTTAAATTAATATATTTTCATATTAAAAACTTTATTTTTTAATTTGGAAATTATGAATTTCGTTATCTTTGCTCAGAAATATGTGTCATCACATTTAATGGGGTTGTATTTAAGAACAATTTAAAGTCAAAATGAATGTCCGATTTAAATATATTTGTACTATGATATTTAAAGTCATTGCAGAGCTTAAAATACTAGTAGTATCCCCAAAGTCATTTTTAAAACCTTAAAGGTTACATATTTAATAGCAAATATTAAACGCCTCTAATAAAAAATGTTGGCTGAATAAAAAACCCTTTTATTTTTTGCTTAGACATCTTTTAGTTCCCATTTCTTTTCCTCTAAGTGAAGTACATATGAGAAAACTGCCTTAAGTAGCAGCTAAAGAAATTGTCAGAACGTGGCACTTTTAGCCAGAACAAAGAACTTGCAACGTTGTGTAAGCATCTGTTCACACACAGATTCAGAAACACATACACATATGCTCATACCCATATGGACAGTTTATTATTCAACTTCAAAGTGGGGCTTTTAATGCTACTGCATAATTTTCGCCTGTCATGCCAAGTCGTTTCGTTTGCGTATGGTGTCCCTTTTTAATACCCTGTACCCACAGGATCCAGGGTATTATAGACTATTATTCAGTGTCTTTTGTCTTTTATTTGTCATTTTGTCTTTTAGTGGTGTACATTTTTATTTTTGAAGATTATTATTATGAAAATTTGGCATCTATCAAGGGATCATCTATAAACTACGCGACGCTCCAGGGGGTGGAAGGTTTGGCGAAGCGTCACGATCATATGGAAAATCTTCAAAAATATTCTGTCACTGTGTCGCAAAAATTTTTTCATGAAACGGATTTCGAGATATTTCGAAAAAAACACTTTTCGAATCTAAAAAAAAGTGTGTCAACTTAAAAAAGCAAATATCTCTGGTTGTATATACTAGACTGATTTTGATTATTTTTTTACCAAAGGTGCAGATAATAGAATTATCTATCGATTAAACTTGGAACATAATTTTTCAAATTTACGGTTTGGTCGTTATTAATCCATTCATATGTAATTTTTCGTAATTTTTGGCAAGTTTTTAAAAAAATTCTATTTCGAACGAAAATTTAAAAATTTCAAAAAATTTGTTCCTCCAGTTTTTTTCATGGCTCGTAAAGTTTGACCGATTACGAAGAAAATGAGTGGTTGTTTATCAAAATTGGAGTAAAAGTATGGAATTAACGGGAATTTTTGTAAAAAGTACAAAAACTAAATTTTTCTGGAAACATTAAGTTTTAGATGGATAGTTCGTTGATCGTAACCAAATTTGGTATTCGAAAGTTTTTTAGAGTTCTTAAGTTCTGTACCAAATTTGATCAAAATCGGTTGACTTTTTCATATAGCACCCATAGGACCGATCGGCCAAAATAACGCGTTTGATGTTAAATTCGTTGTATTTCCTTTGTTTATTGAGATATCGTAACCAAATTTTGTGTTTGGCAGTTTAGTTTAGTTAAGAGTTTCCCACGACTAAACCAAATTAGATCAAAATCGGTTGACTATATCATATAGCCCCCATAGGACAGATAGGTAAAAAAAAATGTTTTTTCAACAAAATTCAATGTGTTTCGCGTGTTTTTAAAGATATCGTGACCAAATTTGGTGTTCAGAAGTTTTTTTATAGCTCCCAAGCACTGTATCAAATTTGATCAAAATCGGTTGTATATATCATATACCGCCCATAGGAACGATCGGTCAATATATATTTTTTTTGTGCCAAACTCGTTTTGATTCGTTTGTTTCTGAAAATATCGTTACCAAATTTGGCAAATATATATGTATCTTTAGAAGTTTTTGAGCAATATACCGGATTTTGCATCAAACACGTTTTTTTGAACGATCGATCCTATGGTTGCTATATGATATAGTGAACCGATTTTGATAAAATTTGGTGTAGAGCTTGAGAAATCTAAAAAACTTTGAAATGCCAAATTTGGTAACGATATCTTTATAAATAAATAAATTCATCTAAAACTTTTGGTTTTTCAAACAAATTTACACTTTTCACTTTTTACAAAAATGCTTGATATTTCCAAATTTTTTCTCCGATTTTGATAAACAACCGCTCATTTTTTTCGTAATCGATCAAACTTTTCGAACCATGAAAAAAACTGTAAGAAAACTTTTTTTAAGTTTTTAAATTTACGTTCGAAATAGAATTTTTTCAAAAATTTGCTAAAAATCACGAAAAATTTCATATGAATGCATAAATAGCGTTCAAACCGTAAATTTGACAAAAATTTAGAAACACAAATTTTTTGTGTATCAAGGGCATCCAACTGTCGGCTATTGCACCAACTGATTCACATTTTGTCTGCGGTTATTTGTCTTCTATTTGAGTGGGCAGGGCGATATGTACAACTGCTCTGGATTTCATTTTATTAATGTCTATCAGCTGGAATCCTTTCGTTTCCGCTTGACATAAATCAGTGCCCGCAAGCTAATACAATCTTACACACAACACCTTAACTTTTTTTTTTTTGCTTGTCTGTTTACCTTTTCTCTTTTTTATTCCTTTTTTGCTTTGTTTTACATTTTTATTGCATTATTTATGCGCAGGAGTCCTTGATGGCATACCTAATTGAGTTGCTGCAAAGATTTATGCCTGCTTCGACAGCAGCTCCAATCAAATCATGCTGGCAGAACTGAGATTAGCCAATTTAACACATTCAACTTAATTCACCCAATCTATTATCCAACTAAGCGAAGAATGTAGCTTAGCTATTAGGACGTTATTTAATGTAACTATCAATTGTTTCTTTGTATATGCAGTTAATGCAAGTATTATTAAAAAAATACATTTTAAACATTTGTGAAAATTGCTAATTTTTTTTTAAATTTTGTGCTTTTCAAAGTTTTTTCAGCCGTAAAGAATATTAAAAATCTCCTCATCGGAAGTCTATACTATTTAAGGTTTGTCTTAGCCTTTAAATTTGTATTTTTTTTTTCAAGCATAAAATCAAATTAATTAATTAATTGTAAAGCAATTGATTTAGCTCAAGTTACATTTCAATACTGCTGCAATGAGAAATGCTTCAATACCTTTATTCTGACCGGCAATATCCTCTTTAGCTCACATTTCAGCAGGCTGTCCGCAAGGAGCCTGCCTGTCTCCAATCTTATATAATATAATTACATTTGTGTTTCCGGCACTGTCCGGTTGTATTACGTTAATATTTGCTGGTGATACTTTTGTCTTATGCTCGGGAACACTTGTTGCTGATATCACCAACAAACTGCAATCAGCATTTGATTAACTTTTTAAGTGGAACATTCTTGTCAGTGCTGAAAAAATGCAAGCAAGTAGACGTTGAATGGAAATCCTAGATAAAAACTAAAATTCGCAGACCACATTAATAATATTAAGAAAAAACTACATATTACATAAAGTCCGTACATTATACCCATTCATCAACAGAAACAACAGAATTTGAGATTGGTAAATAAATTGTTTCTGTACAGATCGTTTTTCAAAGCCATTATTTTTTATAGTGTGCCAGTTGGGGCTGAAGTCGCAAAGTGCCACTTAAACAAGCTACAGGAGTCACAAAACAAAATCCTGAAAATGGTATTCGACCTACCCTGGTTTCATGCTAGGATCGATCTACGCAATCAATCAAAAGTAAAACTCGTGGCAGACAGTTTTTCCACAAGCTATATATCATAATCCGATAACTGTAAACTTTCTGAACCCATTATAAGCGGCCGTCCTTCGGAAAACGAAAAAAAAAACAAAACTAACAATTTTATTCGGATTCGTTTTTGCATGCTTCCAAGCCCGAATTTTTTGGCTGTCGCCGTAAACTCGTATTTACCTTGCTCATTGTTAAAATAACTTTACACCTTTCGAGGTAAAATAAAAATAACATTTTTTTATTTCTTTCATAATGGATTGCATAGTCAATGAGGACTCTGTTATATAATAATTTTTTTATTCCTTTAAAAAAAAATTACCCCTGTATTTTATTTAAAATTTATAATTTTTTGTACTTCTTAACAGCAAGTGGAGTTGAAGGACATCAATGCAGCTTTTTTAAAAAAACGTTAGATTTTCACTATAAGTAATACATTTTTTTTTTTATAATTTTACGAAAAAAATCACTGATGCGAAGCGCTGTACACTGTATACCACCCACGTATGTAAGCGTCTTTAAATTGGCCAAAATTGGTTTTTGGTCCACAGTATGTACAATTGGAAACTAAATGCTTCGTTGCACCAAAAGCACCATCTATTGAAAGTTATTTGAAGAGGTAACAAAAAGTATTTTTTTAGTTTTTTTGATTGAATCTGAATCTTTTGATATGAAAATAGAAAGTAAAAATTTTTTTTTATTTTTGAAAAAAGGCATAAGCCTTACAAATTGAAAAATGCACCATTTCGTTTGTGCACTTTTTGATTTGAACCTCGCTTGAAAATTTTGTCATTTCAAAAAAAAAACGCAAAACAGGACAAACAAACTCTACTAAAACTGTCTCATACATAATTCATTTTTAATTTCAATGGCAGAGCTCTGTTAATCGCTTAAATCGTTATGCCAATGTCAATTTGATTTTCGCTGATAACATCATTTGGAAGTCCATACAGCTAAAACCCAAACCATTTTTGTTTTCAAATGTTTAAGATGCGTTTAAACAAAATAAAATTGTAATTAGACTAAACACTGTTTGCGCTGGCATTAATTACAGTAGGCTACTTAAAGCAAGCATATAAATTGTATATAAGTACATATGTTGGCTCCTAATTGTATGCAAATATAATCATGTATTCGCCATTTTTCCTCATATGCATAAATTATAATTTAGCAAATTTATTTTTGCACTTGTTGATAAGAATAAGTAAGATAAACTTGCCACATGTTGCTTTTTGGTAGCGCGCCTAAGCATGTGCCTTAATATGACGAACAATGTGCATATTAACTCAATTTTCATAATTACATATACTAAATTATATGAAACGTGCCATTTACTCACACTCACACCCACTCACACATACATACACATAAAACAGGCCCATACGTTTATGTAATACATACTAATACGTATACGTAATATATGTATATCTGCCTCTACCTTGATAATCGTCAGTCGGCTTCTTAACAAGTTAGTAAATCTGCATAATATGAATTTAATGCAAATTGCTTTAAGTAGAAGAAAAATTTTGTGCCTAGGGGCTGTACCGAAAACTTTCGCAAAACTAAACCCCATTTAAACAAAAGTAGTTCAAAGTAGCCCTAACCAACTTTTACAATCTGCTCGCCATCTTTACAACCTACGTGTCCCTTCCATGCAATTATTCTGCATGTGTTTCAGATTTTTTTATTTTTTCTTTTTGACCTTTGAAATTATGTAGATTTTGATTACAGTTTGAACTTGCCTCTATTTGGAAATATTAAGTTTTGTCAACCAATTTGCCAAAGCCGATTTGCTTAACTTTGTTAAAACTAGTCAGAATTTTGTCAGGCTTATCAAAGTTTGTTCCTATAACTGCGAAAGATATTTTTCCTTAATCTGTTCTTATTAGTTGTTGAAGTATATGAAGATTTAAGCCAACAAGTTCTCAGTATCATTATTTTAATAAAACAAAAACTAATTGTTCAAACTAAAAATTATGTAATACGAGTATGTTCACGCTTATATATTTTGAAATTCTTAACAAGTTTTTTAATGTATTTTCTTTGAAGCTGCCTTTTAACATTCTTATAACTACATATTTTATCATGTACCTACTTTTGTAATTTTTTTTTTGCAGCGCGTTTTAAGTTTGTTCATTTTAGTTTATAACTAAGATACGAGTTATCCTGCGGACAATTCTCTTCGATAAAAGCGTTTCCCAGCTTTTTATTAATGCATCATTTTTTTATGAGCCCAAAAGTGCTCTGTGAGTATGTTGTTCAAAAGTAATTCCATTATAGTACACACATTAGTCTTCCGAGAAGGATTGTACGGAAGGATTTTATAATGGCGATTAGATATGAAGGCAAGGCTGGGCAAAATATAAAAAAAAGACTCATTCTATTAGAAAACCAGCTCCAACGAAGGTTGCAATTGTTTGTATGACCGCACCAGTATTTGCCCTAGAAGACAATCTATTTGAAGATAATTTCTACAAAATACAAAAAAAAACATTACATTAAGCATCGCTCAAAATTATGTGTACAGTCTCAGGAAGCTTTGCTATCATTGGACCAGGAAAATTGGAACATATCGTTGGTTGACGTGTCCGAATAGGTTGCTACGTTTCTATAGTCTTATAGTAAAAGTGTACGGGTGGGTCATCGTGGTTCGATTCATCTTTTTACCATAATAAACGAAGATTTTAACTAAAGAAAAAACTATTAAGTATTGTCTTAAGAAAAGTTTCATGAAATTTATTCTTTGCACACTCTAAATATATCCTTTTGGCCGATCTTTGGGAGAATTTTAAGAGTACTAAAAACACACAAAAAAATCAGTTTTGAGGTTTGGTCTTCCAAATCTTACAATTGAGGCGTAAAAATTACCACCATCAATATTGGACCATGCCAACTGACTCAGATATAATATATTTATTATATGCGCGTTAATTATGCATATATATATTTCTTTATATCTGACTATATTTCCTTTTGCGTTTAAATACACACATACATTAAAATTTTCCGCGATTTATGTTAACTCGGTCCATTTGTCCTCTTGACTTGTCTCCCGCTTGTATACCTAGTGTATCGCACGTATACAGACACACGCAAGCACCACCAACGGGCTACTCCATTTACGGTACTAGTGTTGAACTAGTGCAGATGAAGCAATTGCTAGCATACGTATTGCTTGAAAACAAACACATTTGGAATGGTGTAATTTGTTTTATTTTATACAATATTTTATCATTTATCAACATTAAGATATTTCAATATTTTATTTATCGTATTGTATTCATACATCGATTATACTAGTTGGTATGAATGTAACTTTTATGTAAAAAAAAAATGGTTTAATAAACCATAAACTTAAGATTAACCTAACGTGAGTTTCTGTTGAACTGATCATAAAATTCATCAGAAATTACATTGTTCTTGAGCAGCTTTTCCTGCTTACGCTGCCAATTCTGCACGTCGGCCAACTTAGAGTTTGTCTGTAACAATTCCTTCAACTGTATCTTGCGTTGGCGATCCATCTCACATTGCTTTTTCAGAATCTCATGCTCTTGATTAAGAGCGAATTGATACCACTGTTGGTCCAAAACTTTTTCATCCGCTTTGCGTTTTCTATCATCGATCAATTGCTGCTCTGCTTCTTTGCGATATTTAAGCAGTTCTTCACTCATACCACCTCCGCGTTTCTCGGCAAGCAAAGGACTTGAAAGCATGTTGTAGATTTCGGCCAAGTCGTCCTCATTTGTCTCTTTCTTGGCTCGCTCACGATCCAATTGCTTCTGTTTGGACATGCTTAAATTGTAGTTAAGTATATTACGTGCCATTTGATCGCGTAGAATGTCCACCGAGTTGGACGTTTCTGCCAGTTTTTGTTCGCGGCATTTAAAACTATCCATATAAATCAATTCTGCACTGCGTCGTGCTTCTTCCGCCTGCTGGCGCTCCTGAACTTGTTGATCCAGCCAGGCACGCTGCTGCTGATGTTGACGTTTCTTTCGCTGACGGTTGTACAAGTCTTCGCCGTAAAATATCTGCGCGCTTGAGATGCCGAGTACAATGTCTTCATCAGCCTTGCGAATAGGCTTAATCTTTTTTAGCCAGTTTGGGTCATTCAGGTCGTATTCACGACGCATCTCCTTCCGCTGATATGTGTTGCGGTAAACGTTTAGATTCGAATTTTCGATACGCTGTAGCTGTTCATTTTCCAATTCTTTTTGTTTGATCAAGTTTTTCTGAAGTCTCTCCTGTTCTGCATAGCGTCTATCACGTTCCAGCTGAGTTTTACGCTCCTTAATTTTCTCTACAATCTGACACTTTAGCGCCTCTTCGTCTATCTATTATTGGCAGAGCTAAGGTCAAAAAAAAAAAAAATCTCAACAATCAGATCAACTTACTCCAAATAATCGCTGCTTGGCATTGAAGATGCGTTTTTTGCGTTCATCCTCGTACAGTGCGCGTTTTTGCAGCTTAATCGCCTCTACAAGGTCGTCGTTAGTACATATAGGCAATTTTAGTGACATCTTCTTAGTCTATTATATAATAAGTAGAAATTCCTTATGTGTGATTTGACTAGAAGTCAAAGTATTTACTTAATGTTTGCTATAGGAATTGGATTTAGTATATGAGTTTTTGTTCCGGGTCACTTGATTGACTACAAAAACCAAAAACTATATATGTACCTACATAGTAGTACCAAAAACGCTTTTATAAAATTTTATTCAAAAAATATTTTCTGCTACTCTGTCCGTCTCTATGTCTAGAGCAACCAAACTTTAAGATAAGATCCCTTATTATCTTACGGGAGACAATTTTATTTTATTTTTGTGTTATCGAGGTTACATTATATGGTTTCCATAGGGGTGTTTTAGAGGACCAAATATACCGAATTAGATGGCAATGTGATGGTACAGGGCACCTCAAAGTCATCCGCGCACGAACTAAACGTACGCCAGCTTTTTAATTCCATTTTATAAAGCATTCTTAAAGCTTGATAAAAACGTGACAAATTTTAGCAAAGTCTGAACAAATTTGAAACTAAGAAATTTTATTTCAAGCATTTTGTTAGAAACATACACAGATACACCCACACAATAATACGTGCACAGTGTGGCAAAATAGCATATTAAATTGAATAAGAACAAGAACTGTCACTTTTGTCGACCCAATAATAAAACCAAATGAAAATTTTCTTAAAATGCCAATAAAGCATCAAATGTTGATGAACTCAGCCTGACAAAAAGTCTGCCCAAGTGTCATATTTGTGGGTTTGTTAAGGCCATATCAAATTCACATTTCCATCATTTGGTCTGTGACAAAGACAAGCCAATGGCACGGAAGTTATAAATGTGCGTGAATTAATAAAAATCAAATATATAGTATACATGTACGTACATTTCTTTTCTTTCAATTTCATTTATTAGCTAGTGCGTCAGCTGTTAGCTACAAAAACAAGGCTATGAACACAAAGCCTGGCATGTTGGTTACATTGCGGACGCAAGGAAACCATAAAATGTCCAAATAAAAAGCCTTTTAACGAATTAGTTGTAATCACATTGCCAAAATTTGGCGACATGCCGCTTATATAGTTGCTAGTACACACTCTTAAAGAGCAGTTTTTATATCTAATCCTCAAGCTGATAGTTATCGGCAGAGAGTACAATGAAAGTTTCCTAATAAAATAAACCAAAAGTTTTGCCTTCTACTTGTATAGCTTGGCTTAAAGCGCCTTGTTTAATAAATATCTTAGTTGTAAAGAATAATGGAAATCTGATTAAAAAATCCAGCACTTTTTATAGTACATATGGAAGAAAAATGCAGCGCTTTTTCCTCGTTATTAATAAACTAAGTCGAGCACAAAATACTTTATATAAGGTGGGCCATCTGATGGTTTGTTTGTTACTTGCGTTATATTCGTATACTTTCTAAAATACAAAATGCAAGTTTGAAACTACTCAAAAATAGCATCGTCCAAATGGCAGCCGCGGCTGGCTCTACAGGCCCGTATGCGAATATCGTAATTTTCGATGACTTTTTTATTTACGAAAACTCATTTGACAAGTGACGCTGAAAATGGTTCGTGGGCTTTAATTGTTGTTTCATTTGAATCTTGTGAGCGTGTAAATGCATATCCGCATGCAAACTTTGAAACAAAGTGGTCCTACCAAGTTGTCATTCTTGCGAACGATGGCGCGTCGATGTTCCCGGCGACTCGTCGACACTGGCCTCAACTATGACCATTTGCATAGTGCACGCTGTTTGGTTGTTAAACGATCCATGACTAAATGAGTAGTTTCGAACTTGACATATGAAATAGAACATCCACTGTGGACGGATGGATATCTTCCGAATTATGAGTGTTTAACAGCCAAAACAAATTGTATGGCCCACCCTATAATTTGTTTAAGCATGAACGAATAAATAATAAGATTGGATGATTTTCACGGATACATAGAGTTTTTAGACTCCTTTCTTTCTATTAAAATAAAAGCCAGACATTGTTTTTCAATTGAGAAGGGGAAAAATGGGAGGGATAGCCCTATGGCTAGCTTCTGCTGCATTCTGCTGATACTCAATTAACATTTATTATTATATTATGCAAAAATATAATAAATATATTCTATATTACGAATGTGCTTAATATTGCGTGTTTATAATAGTTGAACTTCTTTTAGGTTATTTGGACACTTTCCAAGCTATATCTAAAGAACGATTATCTGTCGAAGACTATCACGTATACCGATTTTGTAGAGAGTTTTACGCCCTACAACTTTTTGGAACATTTAAAAAATATTTAAAGGACGGGTAAAATGTTATTTGGTAAAAACCGATTTTTGTGACCTTAAAATCTGGTGACGGGGTCATGATCATCAATGTTACTTTAAAGTTAATTTTTAAATGTCAAAACAGTGAATCATGTCAAGGTTGAACCTAGTATCTTTCAATTCCGAGCAGTTATGCTTATTTGTAATTCTTCGAGGTAGTGGTTACTATGGGGAACATGCGAGGTGCCATCACAAAAACAAGCATAACCTGACATTAACACTTTTTTTTTAAGTGCGGCATCACTTTTGAATATTAAAATTTAAAAAAAAATAATTTTTTAAAAATTAATTAATTGTTAATAATATAATATATAATATTGATTCACTATGATGTACACCTATTGTCCCGAAAAAAGAAATAAAAAACGTTTTATTCAAATACAAAATTCCTAAAGATACATTTTTTTTTGCTATCACAAGTGTGTATAACGCCTACATGCTTTCAAGAAAAATACATTTTTGTGCTCTCATGCGTTTAAATAAATTAAACGGTGCGTTATACGTACTATTTCAAAATATCTAATTTTTTTGCACATAGCCCGTTGTCGATGGAAAAAACACAAATTTTTCAAAGTATTTCTATAATAAAATATAAATATGTTTATATGGTGAAGCACACTTCAACATGAAATACAGAAAAAAAAAATGTGCAGCTCAGATTACCCTAAGTTGCCTCATCAACTTCTTGAAACTCCCTAATTTATAATGCTTGTTGCTGAAATAACACCCAGCACAACGAGCTTAATGCGTTTGTGGGCCGCTCAGAGTCCAGGCCATGACCAAATTTATATAAATAAATATGGATGACTGGCCTTCTTCTACGAGCTATCGAATTCCCAGAAATACCTTATGCCACTTGAATACTGTTGAGTGGCTCATGGCAACATACCCTTAGGCGTCCTTAATAATTTAAATTAAGTAATGATTCTTAACAGAAATTCACGCAAATCGACGTGGTTACTCTTCGCTTGCCCGTAGAAGGGTTGCAATTGTGAGTAAAAACAAGCTATGTTTGTCTATATTATGTCATCTCGATAACTTAATCCATTGGCATATAGAAGGTATACCGGCAATTAGTTCTGAATATATAAGGCCAAAGAAAAATATAAATTCTCAATCCATATGTGTACTGCTTAAGAATAAGAAGCAATACTTTATAATGCAAAATTGTTTGAGATGTGGACTTGACTTACCCCAAAATTGCATACTATTGGCATATATATGTACAATGTACATATATTAGTTTCCCTCGTATTAAAAACAAAACCATTTTTTTTTTGTGAAAGAATATATAAAACTAACTATTGCCGTAACAAACGATTATGATTCCATGCTCATCACACAACGTCTACTTGAAATCCATTGCAGTTCTTTATATTTCGTGTGGCAAGAGGTCCTTTTGTCGAGGAATTTCATCAGTGTGTGACCCATGGCTTCTATACGGCTGATTGGCAGGAACAGCTCTATGCAACATTCACGCTGGTATTTACCTTTCTCTTGCCACTGTGCATACTCTTTGGATCCTACCTGTCCACATTCCGCACAATTTCCAGTAAGTGTAACGTAGTGTGTACTTTTTGAGTTTCAAACAAACAAACCCAAAATCAATATTTTTTCAAAATGTTTTTCTTTGTAACTTTTTTGCTATTCGTTGCAGGTAGCGAGAAAATGTTCCAGGGCTCGAAATTGGCCAGCTACACAACAACGAAAGTACCCACCCAGACAAATCGACAGCGATTGATACACAAGGCTAAAATGAAATCTTTGCGCATATCTGTTGTAATAATAATTGCATTTCTTATATGCTGGACACCCTATTACGTCATGATGAGCATCTTTATGTTTTGGAATCCAGACAAAAGGGTAAGTAGAAATTTTGAAAAATTGCCCACATTAAAGGGGTTTTCTTGTGACATTTGACGTACCCGAGAATTCCAAGAAAATGAAATTTTGTTAAATTTAAGGACACATCAATCAACAGTCGATTTGTCAGTTTATATCTCTGCTTTTTTTGTGACACGTGCTGCGCATGACAAGTCACTGATAACGGGTTATTGTAGTCAGCCATTTTTAAATTATAAAACATATATCATCCCTACCATGCTACCGTTCGGCTATAAAACTTATCCCAGTGCTGCCAAGGACTTTTCTTTCCTTTGTGCGCGCATCTTTAAAGAATTTTCTTGCTTCGCCAGTTTCAGCTAACATAAAAATGATTTCTGATTTATTTAATTAATGGCACGAGCGCTGAGTTCCGTAATCAAGGTGTCGTGTCTAACAGCGCTGCTTGTGGACTTGGTTATATTCTCGGATAAATAAATGTATCTTGAATACGGCCACACAAGAAATTACGGCCGTGACGTCTTAATGAATTCATTTTATGAGCGTCGAAAAAACAAAAAAAAAAAAACAAAGAAAAAAATGACAGGAAAAAAGGTTTTGCCAGCTGGGGCCAACCACAAGAAAGAAATGAAAAAATTAGAGAAAGGCTTACTACAGAGCTTCGAAGTGAAGTTACTCTTTAGGTATCCGTATTTTGTCTAGGCCATTTCGGGCATCACGAGTGTTCGACTAGAGACTGTGATTCGTTTTGACATGGAATAAGCAAAATATTACTGAAATGAGTTTTACAAAAAGTAGGCTACGTGAAAATAAACATGCAGTTGTCAAGCTATGTATTTGGTTGAAATTGATACTATTAAGAAGACATGTCATTATTTCAAGGAAAATACTACTTATGGAAACGGAACTCATATCAAAAACTGGAAACTTACTAGTTTCTTCTGGTTGTTACAAAAGCTGTATCCGTCATATTTTAGGTATCCATATGGACATCGCTGTGCCCGAAACCCAGGTCTAAAACACTCCTATACCCCAGGGCTCTTAGATAATCTCAAAAACCCATATAAATCTCAGTACTTTGGGAGTTATCTCTAAAATTCGACGTGTTACCCCAAAAAAAAAAACGTTAAAAAAATTCAATCATAGCCACACAAAAAAATATTCGATTTGGGTTCGGAGGTTAGAGCGTGTTTACCACACGATTTTGGGGTCAGTGAAGGTGCTACGTCTATTTTAGCGACGCCAAGTACAATGAAAACTATAAATAGAAAATATCCCAGAGCCCTTGACATTTCTCGATGAGCCAAAACACGCTGCTCCAAAATATGAAGAGTATCAAAACGACACACGCAAAGAACATAAGCTCAAAAAGAATTCAAAAAGGACTTGAAATTAATTTAAATTTTCCACTTTGACCATCGCTTTTTTTTCTCCCCTTTGTATAGCTTGGAGATGATTTGCAGGATGCCATCTTCTTTTTTGGCATGTCCAACAGCCTGGTAAATCCGCTCATCTATGGCGCCTTTCATCTGTGCCCAAGCAAGAGCAACAAAAGCAGCAGCAACAACAATGCCTACAGTCTAAACAGGTTGGTTATCTTCAAAATGCAGAGTATCCACCTACCCTACCTTGCTATTGACATACACACATCATATACAAATTCTTACAGAGGCGATTCGCAGCGCACACCCTCCATGCTAACAGCTGTAAGCCAAGTTGATGGATGTGGTCCAGCTGGACGCCAAATGCGCACCTTGCGTCAGCAGAGTTACTATCGCACCTTGAGCAATGGTGGTGCTGCTTTGTCCGGTGGCGCTTCTACGGAGCAAGTGGGTCTGCTGCAAGTGAACGCCTCCTGCAGCGGTGCAACGCCTCAATTGTTGCGTAAAAACTCATCGCTGCGTAGTCCACATCCCAACCACAATGCGTCAGTTATGGGACGTCAGGCAGCAGGATCCCTACGTCAGCAACAGCAGTTAGTTTTGAACTATGATGACCAGCGCGGTGTTGCCAATGGATTAAAGCCTAAGCCGAGCAGCTCGGCCAGCATTGGTTTACTAAAAGAGAACGATGAGCTAGTGTCCAGTGTTTAAGGGGCAAAAGTGGGCCGCCACGTGGCGTGTTCCTGTTGCCATTGCCTGTGCCATGAACTGATGCGGTGGCGGCAAGAACTCAGAGCTTCCTTTATAGTAACAGTGATAGAATAAATAGTACGGTCGAAATTACATTTACATTAACAAGATAAATAAACAATTGCAACCTTTGAAGTAGCCATTGATGATTAGATCATCGGGCTGTGTAATTTGATTAGATGTACTAATTGAGAGCCAAGTCTTTGAACACTGTTGGTGTGCTTAGTTTTAGTTTACTTAATACTAGTTGAGGCATAGGCATTAACTAGTTGTAAGAGATGTATGCAAACCGGTTTGGCATTGTATTAAGTGTATTGAAGAGTTTCGATTTCTAGTTTGGTGTTTTAATTTTTCAATAGTTGGATGGACTTTGGATTGGGGAAAAGGCATTTTTATGAGATTTTATTGTCTCTGTACAGCACATTGTAATTGTTACAATAATTATTACTGAGTAGCAGCCGTTAAACAAGTTTAATTGTAATTGCTAAGTTTTGTTGTCATAAATGTTCCTTTTAAACAAAGTACTACAATAGTCAACATAAGTATTTTGAGAGCTTAACTTAATGTAAAGTTTATATATTCGGTGTTGGTTAAACGCGTTTAATGTTTTCCAAATACTATTCATATTTAAGTTATCTGATATATTATCCATAGTTAAAACACTAAAACAGCAAAAATGAGTACTTTACATATTTACATATAAAAAATAATAAAGCAACTATTAAAGTAGGGCTCGGCCGACTTCATATTCCATATCAAGAAAAATAAAAAAATATTGTCTTTACCAACTCTGCTCAGAATTGCTCAAAAGCAAGTACACTTGAAAGAAAAAAAAAAAGAAAAAAATGTAAAAAATTTTGTCTTGATGGGACTCTACCACGATGTGAGTTTTTTCACTCTAACCTCGTCATCTCTTATTAACATATGTAAAAATTTCCACAAACCTGAGCTACACAGTAAAAGCAAGAAGTATATCGTTTACAATTGCCAGTTTTTAGCTGCAACCAAATAAGTGTTGTTTACATATAAAAGCTGTTTAAAAAGAAGAGCAGCTGACTTTTTTTTATGTTTAACACTATAGTAACTTAATTTAAACAATCTAAACATTCTAAACTGTAGTCGATACAATTGATTTCAAACTTATTCCGACCAAAACCTTCGGAAGGTCTTAAAAGGCGCTATAAGGAAAACTTTTTTGTAGTGAGGTTATTGATGTCGTCGGTGTGCACATTCCCTTCTTGGACTATGCTCAATAGTGGTTCTATGCCATTTAATGTACCACACTCTCTGTCAATATTTAAGAAAGGAAAGACTACAAAAAGTGTTACCTTACTTTTATAATAAAGAGTGTTTTTTTTTAGAGTTACACAAGTTTAAATCATAAAACAAAGAAATATATTTTTAGTATCAATGAAACGGGCTTTATTCGATAGAAAATATTAAGACATTAATGTTTAAATATGATTTCGGCCATGTGGCTGCCACGGCTGGCGCGTACAAGGCGCAATCTTGAACACCAATTTTCACAAACTTTCCGCAGCTTTTGCGGCGTTTCGATAAAAGCTTGCTTGAGCTCCTGCTTATTTAACCCATACAACCTAAAATGGGCTTCATCGAAGAACAAAATTTTAAATTTAGCATAAGTATGACAAACGGAGCCATTATATTGATAAAAAATTTCAGCAATTTGCAAGCGTTGCTCCTGGTGTAAGTCTATCCATAATGAAATGTCAAACCAAACTCAACAAAAAGCAACTATCAGCTGTTAAATGGGTTGTCAGATTAAGTAGTGTTGCCAACTCAAAGTTGTGAACCTCTAAAAAAACACGCTGTATTATGGATTTTGATTGCAGCTGCTTTGTGTTTTTTGTAATTAAGTGCTGCAAAACGAAATATGAACTTAATCGCATTTTTTTTGTTAATTCACAAAACTGTAAATGAAATAACTCGATTGAAACTGAAACAATTAAATTCGTAAGTTTTTTTTTTGTCACAACTTGTTTGTTTTTTAATCCGCAATTTATTGAAACACATTTTATATTAAAAAAAGTCTGAAATGTATACATTTTTTCATGTTTGTCAAATTTGTGAACAATTCTTATTACATGTTTTTTTTCCTGATATATATTTTTATTTCCTGACAGTTCCTGATTCGCCCAAAAGCAATAAAAAAATATTTCTTCATTAAATTTAAAGAATAATCAAAATTTTCATTTTCGTTCAAAATCGTTTAAGTTTTTGTTTAGAATTGCTCTGATCACCCATTTGAATATTACCCGGTTTAAAATTATGCCATTAAATTTACTATGGCATAACTAGTTTATTGCGAATAAAACAAATTGATTTTTAACTTCGACAAAGCAACGCAAGGTTGCATTGGGAAGTATCTTAAATTTCTTCCGCTCATCTTATTGCACAAATACTCACTACCAGCCAACTAATTGCGAAACTTGAAAAAAAAGTGTTTTAAACAGTTTCTATTTCTTTTATTTTTTTATTTAATAGTAGAAGTATGTTTAAAAAATTAAGCAGCTGTCAACTTTTAAAAGTGTTCATCAATACATTAAAATTACTTGTAAATTAAAATGTCTATAACGTTATTTGCATTTTTTTTTATGCAACAAACAGAAAAATAATTGAAAAAATACAACGGACACTTTAAATTAAAACACGGTTAAGTAATTTTAAAATATAATAAGTGTGTGTGGGGGAGGTTATTAAAACGTATCTCTGCCGTAATTACAATTAGCCGCCATTCTCTTTTGTTCATAAAATCGGAGTGACGCGATAGTCGATAACGCGCCAAGCCGAACCTCGGCTTCGATAACTTATCAATGGCAGAGTGCACTTTATATTCAGTTTGCTAAACGATTTTGAGTTTGTGCAACTGTGTTGTTTGTTTGTTGCCATGGTAAATAAGAAAACCATTCATGTACTTTTAAATTTTCCAGTGAAAAGTTCTTTTCTACGAATTTCTGTTAAAAACTTAGTTTTCCTTAATAAAAGTTTCAATTTTTTTAGACAGTTGACAAAACTTATTAAATTCTAAAAATGGCGTACGTTAAAGTCGGGCGCGGAAGACTTTGGGATACCCAGTATTATATTGCAATAATATTATTTAATAACTCCAAAAGGCATTTGATTGGTCGCTACTATATCGTCATAAATAAATAGAAATAAAAGCGGACCAAAATCGTTTTTTTGACCGATCGGTCCTATGTTGGCTATATGAAATAATCAAATAATTTTTATGAAAGGTACAGTACTGGGGAACTCTAAAAAACTTCTGATGCCAAATTTGGTTTCGATATCTGTATAAACAACCCCGAGCTATGCAACAAAAACTTTTTTAGACCGATCAGTGCTACGGGGGCTATATAATATAGTCAACCGACTTTGAAGAAATTTCGAACAGTCTAAAAAACTTCCGAATGCCAAATTTGGCTACGATATCTCCATTAAAGTAATAACACAACCCTGAATACTGAAAATCTTAGCACGTATTGCAGTCGTCACAATTTAAATGTCTTTTTAGGCAAAAAGAAAATTTGGAGCCAATTTTTCAGAATTCAGTGGATTTAGTTCTAAAGCCAAGATATTTCTTTAAATTTTGTTTTTCCAAATCATTTTGTACAAATAAGGCTTGTGATTATTTATTAATGAGCCGAATTCAGGTAGCTTAATTTTAATTTGACTTAAAAGTTTTAAAATTAGTAACTTAACTTACCTTTACTTAAAATTATTGTACAGCACTTACACTAAGTGTGTTAAATATGAATACATACATATATATTTTTTTGATCGCCATATATTGAATTGGCAAGGTTGCCACAAGTCGTTTGGGATGCTCGATTTCTGATTCTTAGCAATTATTATATTTGTATATATGTATATCCATGGTTTTTTTATTGTTTATAAAGGGGCGGGAAGGTTCTAATTCTATAGCATAGGTTTATAAAAACTAAAACGATGTTTTAGTTTAGTTTATATCTTTACTCACGCCTATCCGATTATGATTGATAAAACATAAATCTTTCAAAAGAGAAGTAAATAACCGAATTATATTTTTCGACAATTTTATGGTCAATACTTATGTACTTTAGAAAAAAAAAAAATTACATTAAAGCTAACAAAATTTGTACAATGTTGTATCTTCACTTTAAGTTTCTTATGTTTATTACTGTCATCAAATGTAAAAAAAGTTTGGTCAGAGTATACAAAATGCTTTAATGGATTTTCTTGTTTATCTCGTACTTTTACCCATAATTGAAATCATACCAAAATCGTGCTGTTTTTATTCAAATTTTTCTGTCCTATAATAAAACACAAACTGTTTTTGTTACTTTCAAACAACTTTCGTGTAAATATATAAAATGTAAGTACATGTATGTTTTATTAAAAACAATCTGTAAACAAAATTTGTATAGTTTATTTTTTTTAATAAAAAACACAGCATTTAAAAATTTTACAACAAATCTTTTTACGCACACATGCACAACAAGTTGATGGACTATCTGAAGGAATGCCATAAAGTATCGCTGTAAATCCCATAAATCGCATAGTATATTAAACATTTTTATGCCCAAATGCGAACGTGGCTGGAGAGCAGCTCATACTCAGCCTCAGTCATCATGGCCAATGACTGCTGTAAAAGTTGCGACAGTAAGTAATCATAGGCCTAGCACGTTGAGACGCAGTATACTAAATTTTATTATTACAAAGTTCGTGTCCAAATGCAAAACAAGGGGCATCCCCTAAAGCTGTGCTATATTATTTTTGTTTTTTTTTTTTGTTTTTCCTGCCAGAAGTGCAAAAACCCGTAACCAATTTAAGAAAAATAATGAAAAAATTTGTAAGCTTTTTCGGAAGTACTAAAAAGATTCAAACAGTACGCTGTTTGAACTGTTTGCTCCGAATTGCAAGTTCCTATACACTTTTGGTGAGGGGTATAACAAGTTTGCGTAACATTTAGTCAGTACGGCATAGTTACTGGTAAAAATAAAAAAAAAAAGTTTAAAAAGATTACAATTGCGCCTTACGCAACTATTTCTATTAGAAAATAATAAGCCCGATGTAGACTATCGATTTCGGTTAAATAAAAATTTTATTAATTTTAAATTTTAAAATTTAATTTTAAATAAAATTTATAAACAATAAAGTAAAGGAAGATTTCGTAGCTATATATACCAAGGAAAAAGCAAAAATTTTTTGTTAATATTGTAAATTATAACACAGCTCAAATAAATATTAATAGTTGCAATTAATTGGAACTCAAAGCAATTTAATCATTTTTATACCCTGTATCGTATGGTACAAAGGAAATATTAAGTTTGTGCAAGCCGAAAATGTATGTATCATACAGAAGAAAACGTCGGAGACCCCCCAAAGTTACCTATGATCAGAGAAGTCGACATACCCATGTCCGTCTGTCCGTCCGTCCGTCTGTAGATCTCAGAGATGGTAAGAGCTAGAGCAACCAAACTTTCAGATTAGAGCCGTTATTATCCTACGGGAGACAAGTTTATTTTATTTTTTGATATCGGGGTTCTATTATATAGCTCCCATAGGAGTGTTTCAGAGGACCTCGGAAAAAACAAAAAGTTTTAGATGGATAATTCGTTTGTTTATGAAGTTATCGTAACCAAATTTGGCACTCGGAATTTTTTATAGCTCCCCAATACTATATCAAAATCGGTTGACTATATCAAAAAAACGTTTTTCGCACAAAACTCGTTTTGTTTCGATTGTTTGTGAAGATATTGTAACCAAATTTGGCATTCGGAAGTTTTTTATAGTTCTCAAACACTGTGCCAAATTTGATCAAATTCGGTTAACTATATTATATAGCTCCCATGGGACCAATCGGTAAAAAAACGTTTTTCGCTCAAAATTCGATGTATTCCGTTTGTTTGTGAAGATAAATTGGCAAATTTGGCAATCAACTGTCTTTTGGAGTGCTTAAGCAATATATCGGATTTATAAGGGTACAGGGTATCCCAAAGTCGTCCGCGCCCGACTTTAACGTACGCCATCTTTTAGTACTGGATACCTTAATTCTAATATTGGTATAAAGAGGTTAACTAATCGAGTAAAGCTGCACAAATAATTATTTTATAAAAATTGTGTTATTAACAGATTTAATTTTTGTCGAAGAAGAATAATGCTTCTACTGTAACACTTCTTATAGTTATTTTGCCTACGGTCCTCCGTGGATCTACGCTTCGAGGAAAAATTTTTAATCCCTTTAGTGTCAAAAGCCGCTCTTACCTTAAAGCTCAAAACTATGAGAAGATAATTTATTTCGCGAAAGTACGATCTATCACAGCCCTCTAAAAATTGTACACTACAGTAGAAGATTTTTCGTCTTTTTTCGTTGACGTTGAATCTTTCCGTTAAACTTCAAAATAAAGTGTCAAAATGCCAATTATGAGTATCGTCAGTTTAAAATATTCTTAAGCAGATGTAGTTTGGGAATTCGCGCGGCTCACATGACCAAACTTACTCCTAGCAAGCTGTTGCAGCTGTAGCAGATATTTACCAAGTTTTGCCGAACAACTGAATGCGATCTATTTGAAAAGTTCGACAAATGCAATGATCATATCTTTCTATAAATCTTATATCGCAGAGTCCAAGAAGTCGTTTCTTTTTACTTTCTTGAGTTTTTATGATTTTTGAAAGATAGTTGTGCCATTCGAATGCTTGACTGACGATCCAAAGGAAATTTTGGATGGACACAACAAAACCATGAATAAATATTGCCTTTCGGCAAATATCTTTTATTCTTATTTGAACTCTTCTTAAATGACCAGCCATATTTTCTGCTTCATATCCAACTTGGAGATGTCGAACTGAAGCTTTTCACAATGCTGCAGTATGTCTTTGGCAGATTTTCAGACGACTGATCTAGAATTAGTATAAAGCCAACAAAATTCTCGCAAAGAACAGGGATTTCTGAATATTGAGAGTCTACGTAACGTAAACATAAAGAAAGCAATTGATTGCCTGAAACCTCCCTGATAACATCGCCGAGAATACTTAATCATTACGCTTTACTTGCTCTGTCAATAACTTTATTTTTAACATGGCAGCAAACACGGCCAAAACCATTTCCTCTTATATTAATTTATATCAATTTCGTTTGGACAACAAACCAACAGACGCTATGTATATCAAAGGCAACTGAACAAAAGAACATGTTTTTGGTTATTTAAAACTAAAAACTTCGTATAATCAATTGATAATTCGGATTCATATAAAATTAGACTTTTCGAAAGTTTAGCAATGTACTTTACAAATTAGTAATTATTAGTAGCTTAATTTTTCATTGAATCAGACAATTTACCATAACCAATTTTAATCCTTTAACAAATATGCATAACAAATTTTCAATTGGCCTTATGTAATAAGAGCAAGCCGGCAATCGGTCAAAAATTGTTTAATTGCTTCCAAACCAAAGGAACCATCATAAAAAAAAGATAAAAATAAAAAGCATTTAAAAATTAGCTAACCCCTTCAAAAAATTAGTACTATGTACTATATATTCTCTTGAGTTCTTAAATAAAATTGACTTGCATTTGTCTATTTCGTACTAATCTCTGTAACTCCCATTGCATAAAACATGAGACTTATCGACAACTAGATTAAATTACAAAAAAAAAATGTAATTCTTAAAATTTTTTTCGAAAATTAAAAATATAAGAAGGCCTTAAATAATTTTTTAAAAATACATTATTTTTATTACAAGGCTCAAAAGACCGGGGTGACATGGAAATCACTAGAGATTTGCAAATCTCTGGTAAAAACTAAAGATGAACTTTTTTTTCGAATGTTTGAGCTTTACCAAAATAACTTTACCTCAGTTGAAAACTTATGTAATTATATGATGAGAAACAAAAACAAAGTAGGCTTGAAAACTTTTGTATCTATGTATTTATTAAGATTTAATTGGCTTTTTTATCATTTGAAACTTTGTTTTAAGGGTTCCTCTGACTACCTCTATATTTGATCGCAAAAATTTTGTTCAATTTCTTAGCATAAATTTCTAACAATAACATGTAATTCCTGCCGAATCGCGGAAATTGAATTTTCTATCTAAAAATTTAAATTCAAAAATCGACCCTAAGTAAGATTTAAGCATTTTTGAGGAATTATTTGCTCAGCCAATAATTAAAATGCCAAAAAAAATACAACTCTAAAAAGGTAGATGGACTATGTATTTATACTCCGTATGAAATTTGATCCAATTTCCCTTGTCCAATTAATTTTTAAGTTGAGCTAAAAAAAAAATGTTTTTGTTTTGCAAATTTTTCCAATTTCGGTCTGCATTAAATATTATCTCTACAATAATTTAAGCATACACAAACTTTCCTCAAAAAGGTTCAATCTTTTAAGAACATGATATAAAAAAAAGGGAAAGAAGGCAATTTTAATCATTCTAACAAAATGGTTAGGGAAATGCCAGAATTTTCACGACAAATTCGACAATCTAGCCAAGAGTGCGTTGGCCCGAAAGTATTGCCTGCAAAGCCGAGGCGGCGGCCATTGAAATAATGACAAATATTCAAAAAACCATTTATTTATAAATCTGGCAACTCCGTTTCTGACGCCAAGAAACTGCGCTAAAAGTTAGGGTAAAAATAAAATTTCAAGGTATCTTAAGGTCGGCATTTCTCGACTTAGATATTTCTTGTATTTTCATTTGTTTCGAATGTCTGAATTTACATTGTCCATTTTGCTTGTTGCCAGTCAATTATATGCGCAGTCAGAGGCACGTTTAATGTTTGATGGTAATACTTCTGACTTCTGCATAGCAGGCACGCAGCGGGAGATTGTCCGGTGTCGGGACTTGGGTTAAGAGGCTATGTTTTTATGCGCCTGCATTTAAATTTAAATGCCATAAAGTGTAAAGAAATATATTTAATTCGTTTTCGAGTTGTACTTTATGGTCTAATTTGAAATGAGCGTAGCAACCAGGCTATAAAATTAAACGCATTCCCCTTCCCCATTCTTGTTGTTTATTGACATGAGCAAAGGTCCAAAGTCCAAATGAAAGGGCAGCAATATTATTGTGCTTTTTGGCCTGATGGCATTGCACAAATGCCTGTAACAATATTGGCAGGATGCCTAAAATAAGAGAAAACCTGTTGTAAAGTGGACTGTTATGTTTGTGACAGCGGAAGGATATTGGCATAGATTGCTGTTACAGCAAACAAGGCGACATTTGGAAATGTGTATGCTTTCTGGGCGGAAACCATTGAAGTTAGGGCGAAAAGGTGAAACCCTTTAAAGTAGAATCTTTTGTTTGGAATCAGTCGTAAACAATGTGGACGAGTTTTAATAGGAAACAGTGGCAATACTTAGTAGTTATTAGAAAAAATTCAGAATCATAACGAAATTTCGTTTAATTTCGCTTCCATTTCATTATTTTATTAAGCGTTCTTTTCGCTCAAGCATGAGCCAATAATGATTTCACGGTATATCAAAACAAGTCCATAAACTCCGAGTATAAGTGACTCATGTAACCCAACTAGATGTATTCAATACAGCATCCACAATTGAGAGTCATCAAAAATTTATGACCCGTATATAACCTAAATGGATGACATATGCACGTACATATGTACTTGTATGTTAATACAACAGGTTCAAATGTATACCCCATGTTTTTCAATACACAGACAGACTGGAGCCGAAATATATAGCATGCATCAATTCTTAAGTGCATAAAAGGCTTTAGAAATTGCCATAAAAGTAAGAAAGGTAAGCCTTTGGTGTTTTTCTTTTTATTTATTAATTTAAATATATTATAGGTACACCATAATAATATACTGAGTACTAAATTACTGGCAACATTGGCCGACTGTTCAATATGGATGCCATGAATGTTGCTTACGTTAGAATATCGTCTAATTACAGGACTTAAGATTTATTTTTATGTTGGTGAAAGAGATTTCTCTTAGGTAGTTGGATGGTTTGTTTGCATTAAAAAATATGAATCTAATTCTCGCCCAATCGTGGCAGCTGGAGCCTTGACTGTATCTGTCAATCGCAAAAGGCGTACAAATATTGACCACATTTTTTTGGGCAAGAGCCAGGCACCAATACAATTGATGGAGAAAAAAGCTATCTACGAAATTGTACTTCCTTAAGTCTTTGTCTCGCTGAGGATTAAAAGTTATAGTAGGAATTGCAATTCAATATTTTCGATCAAAATCAGTCAATCGAGCTGGAAAGATGTATTAATAATTGAGCAAAGTTCCTTGAGTCACAACAGATTTCATAAACTAGATCTTCTTTATTGATTCTAAGTTAGAAGTAAGTAGGTCTTAGTGTTATATTGGCTTAGCTTATTGGAGTCCAGCCAATCCCGCCGGTATTATTAAGATGTGATAAAACTTATTTATTGTCCTCTAGACAGATTGCACGTACACGTATTCAAGTAAATAATTTTCAAGGGTAGGAGAGATAGTTGGAATGTTCTACGAAAAAATCAATAGACTTTCAAAAATGTTGAACAAAGCATTCTTCGAAAATCCTAATAACTTGCAGTTCTACTGCTGTTAGATAATATAAATAAATGTTTTCATAAGAAACAAGTTTAATCGGCAAATAAAAATAATTCTTTATAATTAAAAACACACAAAACAAAAGACAGTTTTGAAACGGCAAGAAATGCGCGCTCAACCACCTCAACTGCGATAAGCGCATACACGATATTTTTGCACTTGCCTATCGTAACATCGCATCCATAAAATTATCGAGAAACATCGTTTACACTATATCGATGTTTGCGCATCGATGTTTTGTCACTATTGTCATCACTATAAGCATTTGTTGTTGAAAAAAAAAATTATTGCGCTTTAATTTATATTTGCCAACGCTAATTAATAAAATTCAATTATGAATCCGAACATGAACATGATGCAAATGCCAGGACCGCCGATGATGCAGGTGTCTCCAATGATGCAATCGTCACCACAACCAATGATGCCAGCAGGGCCACCAGGTCCAGGCCCTTTGCCAATGCAACAAACACAGCAACAACAACAACAACAACAGCAGCAACAACAACAACAACAGCAACAACAACAGCAGCAGCAGCAACAACAACAAGCGGAAAAATTGGATAACATATCTCGAGTTAAGAGCCTTCTAGGACCTCTGCGTGAATCCATGTTTCTAACCATACGCTCCAGTGCATTTGCACTGCAGCAAAACAATCTGGCCGACAATCTCAAACGTGATACTGGCGCTCATGTACCCCGCTTTGACAAACATCTGGATGACTTCTATGCCTGCTGCGACCAAATAGAGCTAAATCTGAAAACTGCTATGAATTGCATGCAACAGTTGACCTCGGCACAGCATTACTTACCTGGTGCCGTGACGGCAATGCGTATGGAAAACTATATGCAGGATAATCCAGCTGGTCCAATGCCATACCCCACTTATTTGAATACAGTCCGTGTGCATGTGCAATCGGCTAAAGATATACATGATACATTGATTAGTGCCGCGCAGAATATATCACAGGCCGATTGATATACGTAGTGGTATTAGGATTATGAAATAATTGTTAAAAAGTAGGAAATCCACACAAAAATGCTATATTTGTTCCGAAAACAATTCTGTTTCGCAGTCATTAAGATTTCTACAATGTAAAATTCATTGGAACGGCCTAAAATATTAATTTGTCTTTCGTATAAAAGCGCGTCTAACTTTACGTCTATGTTCTCGTTTTGACTTTCTACTAATCCATTTGAAAATATAGATAATAAAAGTTAGTTCATTTAAAAGTCTTATTATAAATGATATGTTTTTTTTTTTTTAACTGAACGGCACCGATTTTTGTATCACTATTATAAAAAAGTTTTGTACAATCAAAAAAAAAAAAAATTCCAAGTTAATCTGACGACCCAAATTTTTCATTCATCTATCTGTTCTATACAAAAAAAATAAATAATTCGCACTAATTTTAACACCATGTCGCAGTCAGTCCGAAGCAATCTTAGCGAGGCTGACACCCAGCTTGTTCACATTTGCGAATTGGACTTGAAATCGCAGGCATCGCAACAACGCCTAGTTTCTGTAATTGCAACAATTTCACGCGCATCACGAAATCCGGAAACCATTCACAATATGATCATGAAAGGTGTAAATGTTTTTCGGTTAAACTTTGCTCATGAGCCACATGAGGCTCATGCCCAAACGGTTGAAATAGTTAAAGAGGTGTTGGAGCGTGTTAAAACAGAAACGGGCTATGAAATATCAGTAGCTTTAGCTATGGATACGCGCGGTCCTCAAATACGCACGGGAATGCTGGAGGGCGGCAATGAGTTGGCATTACGCAATGGCGATACCATACGGCTCTCCATTAATCGAGATCTTTTCGACAAGGGCAATAAAGAAGCCGTCTATGTGGATTACCCAAATATAATAAATCTAACAAAACCAGGTGATCGCGTTTTTATAGACGATGGCAAACTCTTATTTCATATAGTCGAAGTGGGCGTAGACGGACTTATGTGCGAAGTGATTCAGGGCGGCATGCTCGGTAACCATCGCAATGTCATATTACCCGAAGTGGAAATTGATCTGCCATCTGTATCGGAAAAAGATATGTACGATCTACAATTTGGCATACAGGCCAAGATGGATTTTTTGTTTGCTTCATCCGTGCGCAGTGCAAAAAATATACGAGAATTGCGGGCTGTGCTGGGCGAGAAGGGCAAACACATAAAAATTATAGCCAAGTTGGATAGCAAAATTGCTTTAAATCGTGTTACAGAGATCATGCTCGCAGCGGACGGTTTGTTGATATCACGCGCTGATCTGGGCACTCAAATACCCATTGAAAAACTTTTCATTACACAGAAGTCCGTGGTGGGCCAGTGTAACAAAGCCGGCAAACCTGTCATCATAGCCTCTCATGTGTTGGAGTCTATGCGCACAAATCCGTTTCCGACGCGCGCTGAGTGTTTTGACCTGGCCAATGCAGTTATCGATGGTGCCGACGCCATCATGTTATCCTCCGAAGTGGCCGTAGGGCTGTATCCAAATGAAACTTTTGCTACTTGTGTCAGTATTTGCCGCGAGGCAGAGAAAGTTGGCTGGTATCGCGATCTCTTTGGTGACTTGGTGCATGAGTCACATGGAGAGCTAGATGCGGCCCATTCCGTGGCCATTGCTGCAGTAGAAACAGCCAAACGTACCAATGCCATGATGATCATAGTGCTCACAACCTCTGGTCGCTCAGCAGCGCTGGTGAGCAAATTTAAACCACGTTGTCCCATCATGGCGGTTACCCGCTGCGACCGGGCTGCTCGCTGGGTGTGTCTGCATCGTGGCATAATTCCCGTGCTATACAGCGGTGAGATTAAAGAGGATTACCTTATGGAAACAGATGAGCGTGTTAGGTTTGCGCTTACTAGAGCAAAAAAATTCGAGCTCATAGACGACGGTGATCCTATTGTAATTATAAGCGCTTGGCAAAATGGCGGCGGTTTTACCAACACTATACGCGTAGTCTATGCCTTTTTCGAGGCGGGTCGTGTGGATTGCCTATTTCGTTCGGATAGGCGCATGGCAAACAAGAATACCGCATTGCAGGCACAGGCGATGGGTGATAACAGGAAGTCGTCTAAAATATCCAGGGGATCAAAGCAAGCATAGCCTTTAATTATAGCAGACTATGATACGAAGTATAAAGATATAGTAATGCATTTAATCCAGCAGTATATGCTGCAGCTCCAAACTCTGCACTTGGCCGGAGCAGCGTGAAGGAATGGTAGTTGTGCACATGGCTGAGCTGCTGTCAAAGTAGGTAGTGCCTGGGCAGGTGTATATCGCTCCATACCAGTTGTCGAGTAGTAAATAGCAGTTGATGTACCTGAAGTATAAATTTCCATGATTGTAATGATCAAATTATTTTTAATAAATTTTCTTTTCTGTAACTATGGCTGAAGCAGCAACTTTATACTTACTGCTTGCAAGTGCTTGTAAGTGTTATGCCATAAGGATATCTTCCAGATTTTTTTGTCACACGGCAGAAGCTCGTCGGATCCAGTGTAGATGCTGTTGTTGTGGTTGAAGTAGAGACGGTACTTGAAGTAGTGGTAGCTTCATTAAAGGAGCAAGTAGCTGGAATTCCCAGAGTGGGACTACCACAGATTTCTTTAATATTGACATTGCAGACATAGTATGGTGCACATGTGCCAGTAATATCCGAAATTGTGTTGGTTCCCAGGCAAAGAGCAAACGTACTCGGTCCAGTGCAGGCAAAGATCTTATCCGCGCTACACTCATTACAACTGGAGCAGGCCTTAGGTACAGCAGAGCTTGTTGGCTGACATATCTTTGACTGGGAGGTACAGATAGAACCGCTTGGGCAGTCGTATTTATTTCCACTAGGGAAGCCATTGCTACAAAATTGAAACTGTGTATCCGACACACAGGCAATGTCCGTATCCGCGGAGCACACATTACATTCCGCTTGAGTCAATGAAAAATAAACTCCCAAAAATACTAGGCTAAGCCAAAAACGCATTTTGCTTGGATAAAAAACTGCAACTGATGCTACTACCAAGTGCAATCCACTTAAGTAATTTTGGAAATGCACTGAAGATTTTTATCTTATCGGCGCTATCAAAGTATATGGACTTAACAAATATAAACAATGCCTGGTATTACAAATTGTTACGCAAACGACTTGGGATTTGATGACGGTTAAACGGGCATATTCTCGCATTGCTTTATTTTATATGGACTCTAATGATTTCACCTGAAAGTAGGCTACAAAAATTTCACATTGATTTTTTTAATTTTTTTTTTTTTGTGCGATTATTTTATTTTATAAACTATAATAAAAACTAGTTGAAATATTTTGCACCAATTTACCCTTAATGATCGCTTAAGTACTTTATATATAATAAATTTCTTTTAGGATGTTTTTTGTAATATATTTCACATTGATGTTATCTAAATGGTGCTAGACAAGATTTTGCTTAACCTTGCTCGAAAGATTGCTGCTATCTACCGAAAAATAACCAAAGATCTTATTTAAATAAAGCTGCAAGCAAAACATTTAAATTAGTTTACCATAAGACAGCCGAGATGGCATCTAAATATCAAGTGCTCCCAGTACTGTTGTTGATCGTTTGGCTTAGCTGCTACCAATCGTTTTCCACCGAGTGTAATACATGCAATTCAGTCAATAAATTGGCTTGCTATTCGATAAATCAAACACAAGCCTGTGACGCACGCAATCTGCCCTCTGGAGCACCTTTCAGCTGCCCCAGTGGATACGTGTGCGTCAACGGTGCAACGGGCGTGCTCTGCGAACCCTACGCTACGTCATTGTTAAGGGCAGCTTGTCAGGATTGCTTCAAGTGCGATAGAACCAACACATTTGCTTGCACTGGTACCAGCAGCTTTGCTTTGTGTCTGGGCACTCGTGTGCTGAATAGCAATGCAACTGGAACATGCGGAGCTTCCTACGTGTGCAACATAGACTACTCGAAAATTTGTGGTCTACAAACGGAAGGCGTACGTAACAAACTGTTTCAGAAAAATCGAAAAACTTGGCGAATTAATTTTGTCTTTTTTTAAAGATAAATCCCACTTGCTCCTATAACAACGATACTAGCGTCACAACAAGCACAACCACAACTACAACAGCCACCATCACTACGTCAAGCACCACTACTGTAGCAACCACAATTGATCCTGCAACCTACTGCGCTACTATACAAACCAGAGGGCGTTATCCTGTGGGCATGAATCCCAACTCCACTTGTAGGCAGTATATTTATTGCGCACTTACTAATGGTAGATGGATTGGTCAACTATACGAGTGTCCTGGCAGTACATTTTTTAATAGTTCCTCCCAATACTGTGTCACTACCTTGCCCGCACAGTGTTCGGTCGGAGTTTCAAGTCTGAACCTTTATGGATTCGATTTGAACTGAATATTTTATGCAGATTATCAAGTCAAACGCTTTGCTGCTCCTTTTTTTTACTGCTTAATAAAGTTAAAAGATGCTTTTCGGACTTTTAAGGCACAACCGTACAAGAACAGGAAATTAATTACAACCGTAATAAGCATAGTAAAGCAAAGTAGTATATTTTCCGATCTTTGCTATTTTATGGTATTCATCGTAATTTAGCTGCGGCATTTGGGGTTGAAGTGCAAACGGTTCATACGGAGCACCTGACGTATGGACAAACCTACTAAAAAGTTTGAAGAGTCTTGCTGTACAAAAAAATAACTGTTGTGTACTTGAATGTAGTGTCGCCAGGTCCAACCCTGAGCTACCGGGCCACTTGTAAATTTCTGACTGAGATGGCTGCTCTGAGATGAGGTTCTAAAAGATCGATTACAGTTGCTGACAATGGTTTTCTTTTGCGTGCCAAAGAGCTTTCACACGTACGAGAAAAGAGCTTTTTACCGGAAAAGCTCTCCTTGTACGTGTGAGCTAGAATCTAGCTAGATTTACAATGGAACGTAAAGCAGAACCACACAGCAAAACACAAAACAATGCGAACACTGCATGTTTTTGGTTTTTGTTAGTCGTAAAAATGTGAGTGTCCAGCAGGAGTCACTTGCAAACAGTAATAATATGGTATGAGCAAGTAATATTTTTTTTTTCAAAATTTTTAGGCGAAATTGCACTGCTCAAATGCACTCACAGATCACATTTGAAAAATTTAATTTAAATAATATGTTGGCCATCCGAAATAAAAATCAACTACATTATCGAATTTAATGATAACAGCAAATAGATCTCAGCTATGCCAAAAAAAAAAAAACAATTTTGGCCTCGTCGGCATTTGCGAAAGCTTTTTTTTGTTCACGGACATAGGCACAAAAAAATGGCATTAGTAGTTTTGCCCACCGCTGGTCTAAAAAATCCCAAATGTTGCAGTGTGGAAAATTCCGCAAACGGCGTATTATGCAACACTTTTTCAACAGCTTAAAAGTAGAATAGGGCTGGGTTGAGAAAAAACTAAGATGAAAGTTAAAACTCAGCCTGTACATCTTGCTGCTGTAAAAGTTCTCAACTTTTTAATTCCTCAACTCCACAGCTTGGGCGAATATTCCAGATTTATAAAAATTGATAATAATAATTCAAACCCGGAGCCAATTTTCATAACAAATAACCGTAACAGGTTTTGGAATAAATGTATTCACCGTAACAGTTCCTAATAAATCTATCAGAAGTTACTTTTTCATAATGCTTTGCGTTATTTTACAATTCGTTCATCATCAACTTTTGCATAAAAGATTGTTACCATTTTAATTGAAAAACTATTGCAGGCGTATCTGCATATTTCTGGTATAGACCCAAACGATCATCGATATTTATTTATTTAATTTATTTACTTATTGACAATAGTTAGGCTTAGTATAGCTGCAGCGTTCGAGTTCATTTTCGAAGTAGGAATTAGCAGCGCATGTATACTCGGTGGCTCGGATAATACCACTCTTAAAGTAGCAGTAGATATAACTGAAAAGATAAAGACAGATAAAAACGAGATAAACAAAATCTTAACGTATAAACCTTTCAGCGTTGTAGTTAAATTTATAGCGTTGTGTTGTCAATTATTTAAGAGTAAAAAAGAAAGATAAAAAAAATCAAAGCCAAAAATAACAAAATATTTTTGAAAAAAAGCTAAAATTATAATTTTAGCGAGTGGGAATTTTTTTAAATAATGTTCAAAGTTTAAAATATAATATATATATATAGCGCCTCAACCGAAAAATAAATTTTTTTTCGTCTCGAAATCTAAGATTGACGAAAGTATTGTTTTAAGAATTTTGGTGGTATCTCTTGTTTTTTAGATAATCATTTTACGATAATTATTATTAACTCTTAAATGAAGATTTTTGGAGCATAGTTTTTTGAACCTTAATTTAAAAAATGTTCATTTAAGAGTTAATAATAATTATCTTAAACGCAAAGAATCTCAAAATAAAAAATATTGCCGCACACTGGCACCTCAACCAAAAATTACTTTTTTTTTGTCTCGAAATCTAAGATTGACGAAAATCTTGTTTTAAGAATTTTTAATTTTATTTTAAGGCACTCAAATTCAACAAAAGAAACATCTAGGGAGTGTTTTTAATTAACAAGTTTTAAAGAACTCACTGCTGGCAATAGGGATCCTGTGGTACGGTTGGAAAAAGTCCCGACTGGCGCTTCTGCTCACATACTTCTATGGGACTTAGTACATTACTCGTGCTTGTTTCGGGTTCTTCACTGGAAGTGTCAGTTGTTGTTTTTGGTGTTGTTGTGTCCACCAGCTCATCGAGCAAATCGCAAGTCAACTCTTTTGCATCATTTTCCGCCACGCAAATTGCATCGCTTTCAGCATCGCATACAGAGCCAGTTGGACAGTAACCATATGGTCCCGTAGGTTGAGTAGCACCATAGCACATTTGAAAGATGCTTCGACTTTGGCAGGTGAAGAGATAGTTGCGATGTGCACTACATTGACCACATTTTGTGGTATCACCACAGCTCGGTGGGCGTTGAACACTTTTCTGTGCACAGATGGCCGTCAAAGTCGTGCAGTGAAATCCTTCCAGACAGTGATACAAACGATCCGTGTGCGGAGTAGCATCTGGTTTGTGATTATGACATTATTTATATAATTAGCTTATGAGGTTATCAACACGCACCGCCAAAGCAAAGATAGAATGAAGTGGAATTGATGCAGGCCGCCTGATTGGTTTGACACACATTGCACTCGGCAGCGATTTGACCAAATAGGCAAAGTATCACAATCTGTGGTCAGTGAGTGATTAAAGTTGGCTCAAACTGAATACATAATAACTTACCAGCCGCAGAACTTGAGCATTATTTAATGTCTCTAGACTTGATGTAGCCATTGGTATTAAAGAGCTTTGCGTTGTTTAGTTGTTGACACTTTCAAGGTTCTGATTCTACTGTGAGCAGTAGTTTGTGGCCACGTATACTATCGTCTGACTTGAACGTTTTTGGAAAGATGAAATTTTCTTCTTTATTTATCTACCCTTTTGTATGCTCTGACATGTTAATTACTTTATTTACTTCCACTTGCTACTCTTTAAAGGCGTCATCAAGCAAATAAATCTTAACACACATATCCCACATGGAAGTGCTTGGCGGTTCTTTGAAGCGACAAAGACATCATCTTCTCGCGCTGAGGTAATAAATGACAGTCCAAGACTTAAAACATTTGAATCTGTAGGAGCATTACCCGACAATGTGATACGCTGCAACTATTTTTTACGGAAAAATCTGCGCATGTCTGTATTCATAAAACAAAAAGTCTAACATTTTCTTTATATTAGGCTCACGCGAATTTATCTGCTTTTTGATTTATTAATCTTAAAAATTCATTATATAAATCTACAAACGGTAAAAGTTTGTTGCTGTTTTGAATAAATAAAAGATTTTTGAAATATTTAGTTATAAATTTTGAATTTTGCGGCATTTTATTTACTGTAGCTTTACCATCGACTTGACTTAAATAAATAGATAAATTTTAACTACGCGTGGATATTGGCACAAATTGGCGTATCCAGCTCTTGAGACCAGACGGACGGTTATTGACAATAATTAATATTTTTAACTTTAAATTTTTCACTGCATAATAAAAACATTTTTGGTTTGAATGAATACAACGGATATGAACGGGTTAACTCATTCATGCTTTCTGAAAAATCTCTCCCAGTCGAAGGTGCTCTCCACAAGTTTTAGTTGGTTCGAATAGCACACAAAGCGATCTGTGTTCGAGTGCGTTCAGGTATGAGAGGCAACCTTTTATATTTCAGACTTAGTAGAATTGATTTTGCAGTTTGCAATCTTTTGGTCATCTTAGGTATATTTTGCTTGTTTTCGGATTGACCGTGTATTTGGGTAATAGTGGCAACACAAAAAACAAGAACATTTTATTTAATTTTAAAATTGATTCCATTTATTATTGAACACAAATGACCGCATACCACAGCCTCTTCTCAGCCAATAAATTCAGACTACTGACTCAATTCGCAATATCGTAAAAAATTCCAGTGCGCATGGACAAAGATACCAGTTGCAGTTCTCTGCTTCCTATCGTAATTGGACTATAAACTCGATACACTTAATTTTCCAAAACTGCTTGAAATTCAAATATATCTACATATTTTAGGAGTATTTAGAGTATTTATATACGGAGAGCCGTATTATTTAAGACAGTTCTGGATATACGTTTCCAATTAAACCAGATGAAAAATCAAATCTTAAGTACTGAATAACACGACCTTACTGGCTTATCTAATTCCTCTTCTGATCACAAAAAAATATTTTTTCCAGTTGGAAACTGCTGAATACTGCTTGAAGCAGCTTAGACTTTAATCCTTAAGTTGCAATGATAAAGCAAAAAAAAGGATACAGGGTATCCATCCCACTGTCGGGCACCGCCTTGTCCGTACTTTTGATTATTTTACTACATTTCTCATACATTTTTCTTTTTCAAGAGCAAGAAAAAGTCTATGCTTCATTTTTACTTAACAATTACAGCTCACAATAAAAGTGTAAATGCTAATTTATGTAATTATTGAAAACCCTTTAACGAAAAATTATTTGAAATAATTTGTTCTACATAGATTGAGTACCTATGTGAGTTTAATATTATGTTACAAAATTTTCGGATTATACAGTAAAATTTGCTATGAAGAAATGCATAGGGAAAAATGCCTTGTATAGAACTTTGTAAAAATATTTAACTGTATGCATGTATAACATTTATTATATAAATTTATTCATAACATATAATAATTATAACATTGATACTTAAACACATCCAACACGAGATGGTTTTGTTACACCACAAACCGTTGAGGTGGCATTGAAGTAGGGAGTAGTAGGAGTAGGACAGTCAACTATGGAGCCTAACCAAGTTCCGCCTCTATACATGCAGTAAATGTAACTATAAAAATTTATTGAGTGAGTAGTTATTAGAGAAGTTAGCTTAATTCAGAATGATCGATGTATTACCTGGTACATATTGTATCGTTGGTTCTAGCATAACGTCCAGTAGATAATTTATTTTCACATAAAATATTGGCAGCTTCTGCAGGTGTTGGGGTTGTGGTAGGTGTTTCTGTGCTTGTGGGGGTTGTTGTTGGCGTTTCAGTGGTTGTGGGGGTTGTGGTAGGTGTTTCTGTGGTTGTAGGGGTTGTTGTTGGTGTTTCAGTGGTTGTAGGGGTCGTTGTTGGTGTTTCAGTGGTTGTAGGGGTTGTTGTTGTTGTTTCAGTGGTTGTAGGGGTTGTTGTTGGTGTTTCAGTGGTTGTAGGGGTTGTTGTTGGTGTTTCTGTGGTTGTAGGGGTCGTGGTAGGTGTTTCTGTGGTTGTGGGCGTTGTGTCTGTTGTTGTGCCAATATCACCATCACTTTCACTCACTCTATCACATAATATCTCTTTTTCTGGATTGCATTTACTAATGCAAGGTTTACCGGTTGCGGCACCTGATGGACTGCAAACAAGGCCTTCTTTACAGTTTATCCTACCAGCAGTTACCACTTCATTGTTGCACTTGCCAAAGCTGGTAAGTGAGGTGCATGCATACATATCATTAGGACCACAGGCTTCACAGCTCGAAATATCCCCGCATGCTTGCTGCATACCTTCCGGCATGCAAATTCTTCCAAGAGAAGTGCAAACCGGATCCGAATCCGGACAGGTATGAGTAATCGATTCATTACGAACACCTTGTATAACAATAAGGCATTAGATCCGCTTAATCGCTAGACATTTAGCAACTTACCATCGATGCATATTTGGAAAGTCGAGGGTCCTAGACAGGCATGAGCCGTGTAACACTGGCCACAGGTGGCTTCAACCACAGCGGGTACCAGCAGGGTAGCCAATAGAGCTAGCAGTTGAATATTCCTCATTTCAAAGCTTAGTAATAACTAAAGGTGTTCCGATTTGGTTGTATGCCTTTTAAAGTCTACGAAGGCACGCGGTATTTTTATAGTGCTTAATCTTTTGTTGTTATCTAGTAGCGATATAAAAGCTAATGGCATTAAGTATGCAGATTTTCAGGGAAACTTATCTGTGACCCTCACTTTACTTTTATGTCAGACAAAGACAATAAACTGTTTAGCTACCGGGTAACGCCAAAGCCCGTGCTGCTGCGCAAACCTAGTGCTCTTTACTATTTGACTAACCTAATCCTCTCATAAGCTATTTTTCATTGCTCTCCCAATTTGCTATAAAAATAAAGCACCTTCTTAGTCTCGAAATTAGTGGTTTACTTGAATCTGACAACTTCACAGCAAAATGCAACAATCCGTTAAAACTCTGGTGCGCTCTTTAAGCTTTGAGAACTCAAAAGTATTTTACTAATCTGCCTAATTTCAGTTGCTTACTTTGTTGCTTGGCTGCATGGTGGCTAAAGTCCTCAGCGTTTGCAACATGTGTCAGAGCAACAATGTGGCCTGTGTGAACTCGACCCACTTCAAGGTTTGCTTTGATGATGTCCGTTCGGATGATAATGTACTAGACTGTGGTCCTGGTAAGGTTTGCACCAGTTTAGGCGTGGTATGCATTGACGAGGGCGCCAAAGAACCATCATGTCCCGAAAAAGATGCAGTAGATTGTAGAGCCTGTGATGGCGACAACCTTTTTGTCTGCACTAGTCGCAAAACGTTTCAAATGTGTAACGGCAATGTTTTGAGCAGTCAGATAAGTACATGCCCCGGTAACAAGGTTTGTTCAATTGATTCAGGTGAATTTTGCGTGGACGAATTTGCTGTGACGGGTCAACTGGAATGTGATAAGGATGCACCGTAAAACAGCCTTAAGAATGTACTAATTATAAAAGCTTTAAAATGTGTATAGCTTAATGTCAATTCAATAAAGATTAATTATAAAATAATAAGCAAACAATTGTTTTAAAGTGGTTTAAGCATTTTGAAAGTACTGAAAAAAAAGCTTTTGAATCAACTTACGAGTGTTTGAGAAATCTGTTAATTCAACAGGTCATTAAAAAAAAAATATACGTCAAATTGGCAAAATAAAATTCTAATTCAAAATAAAATTATAAAAAAATTACAAGTCCAAGAAAAAAAAAAAAAACCTACATTAAAGTCGGGCGCGGACGACTTTGGGATACCTTGAACCAACACATTGCAAGACAGACGGACAGCAATATAAATCGACTTTTCTAGTCACCCTGATCATACTTTAGGTACCTTTTGGGGGTCCCGACATCTTCTTCTATATGTTTTATACATTTTATGCTTGCACAAACTTAATATACCCTTGGTACCTAAGGTACAGGCAGGGCCGTAGACAGAATTTTCGGCCCCAGGGGGAAATTGTGCCGGCCCCTCTATAGCACATTTAGCTTGACTCCCGACAGTACGACAGTAATTACACCGGGCCCGGGGGGAATCCCCCCTTCCCCCTTTCCACTCGTCGGGCCAGGGTACAGGGTATAATAATAATTTATACATACTAAACAATAAGAAATCGCCATTTGGTTGCAGTGTTAAAGTAACCATAGGAGATAGAAAAAATCTGTATGCTACCAAATACAATCAAAAATTTAGGTATTGTACATCTACATACATACAGTCCTGGAACTAGAATTAGTAATAAAGAACCCGTACGTATGGAACAACTCATATATATAAATGCTTATGAATTTGGTAGAGTTTTATGGATCTTAATCCGTTTTGGATACAAAAGCGTCTCCAATTTAAAGAATTTTGTGGATTCCATAAAGTCGGCCCTAATCGGTTTCGGTATACCCAATACTTAAGGCAGAATATAAAAATACAATTCTAAAAAAAAAAGTTTTTCCCCAAATTGAACAATAAATACCGGATATAATCAAAATATATATAGTATATTGTGCATCCTTCGAATTGTCTCAGTGGCCTCAAAACTTAACGTTGTGCTTCGGTTCTCAGCCGAAGCAATTTTATTATTTTAAATGTAATTAAAAGACATACTTGTATATATAAAAGCACAACAGTATGGTCGTGAGGTCAACAAGACCAGACAAGAAGACTCAAGTGGAGTTATATATAAGAAGACATAAGTTCCTTAAGTTAGCTCCTGCAACTGTATATCATTCCCTGGTTATACATAGTAGTCATCAGACCTATTCTTACCTTTGTAGCCTTGGTTTCAAATCCCACATGAACCACCGTCAGAGGGTCCAAGGAGCGGCCTACCTAGGTATCGCTGGATTCCTGCTATCGCGCAGCCCTCGTGGTAGCGAGAAGCGCAGGGAGACTCCGGGCATTGCTTTTTCTCCCGCAATTTACTTTGGGTCATAACAGTATCGTACTTGAGTAAGGCATACTCACAGTCGCACCGGGGAGAGCAGAGTGGAAGTAAGAAACTTCTATCCTCTAGAACGTGTTAAGGAAATATGCAGACGGCTCGGAGACGGAAAAATACCGCACGGTCTGTGGGTGATCTCGGCTAAAAGCGAGAAGGTTAAATGACCTAAACTAACCTATAGTCCTAGCTAACTAACTGGTATATATAAGTGCCGCAATCATTTTTTAGGTCAAAATCAGTTGTTGTTATTGACTCGAGTAGGATCTTCTTTCAATGCCATGAGCTTATGAAAAGCTTAGAAATTTCGTTTTGAATTCGCAAAAATAATAGTTAAAATGGTTTACTCATGGAGGCTGCGACCCTGAGATAAATGATTTTCAACAAAAATGTCCAATAAAAAACATTTTCTTAAGCTCCAAAAATGGGGAATCTCTTATCGCATTTGTGCCTAGCGAATTTCTTAAGTTTCATTCATAGTACTCACACTTTTTATTACAAGTTCTTAAATGATAAGCTTTTTGGATTTATGATAGATTATTCTGATGCAACCAAATTTTTTTTAAGAGTTTAACGAAACTTTGGCCTAGCTCTTCTGAATCATCGAAGCTCTTCATATTCCATAAGGAAAAAAAACAACGTATTTAATTCAATTTGTTAACATTGACCCAAATGCTGTGATATAATCAAATTAGTAATATTTATGTGTTAATGACGTCAACTCGACGCACCCACTTGTCTATTACTATTATTATTATTATTATCTTTGTTACGTAGCAATTGCAACTCTGATAAAACCAGCTATAAATTGAGCTGCACTTTCACGCTCGAGTTTACGCCTTGCCCAACATTTAATTGCAAAGTCAACGAAAGTGTTGGAAAACACCAATTCGCAACAGGAAGTTTGACAAAAAGTCGACGAAACGTGGAAAACGTTTTATAGCTTATTTGCTTATGCATATCAGAGCTATCCATATTAACTTCATCCACACCTCTCCACAGATTTAAAAACCTAAAGCTGTGCCATTGGGTGCATTGGTGTTGATTGTGGCGCATCTAATTGTTGCTTTTGTTTTTGCTGCACCTCAAATGGGTATATGCATTTAGGTATTCAGAAAGTTTGCAGCGAATCTTAAAAAATAAGATAGGGTGATTTAAATGCAAGAATTATAGTTAGAATATGCTGTTTTTTATTACCAAGGCGATTTTAAAACCAATTTAAATTTTGAGAATTTTTAATTTTTAACTAACCAACTCACTTTGTGTGGCATAAATGCCAAATGGTAAAAGACCAAAGCGCCCACTAACAATTTACATTAAAAAGAAATAGGCTTTTACGCCCGACCCAGTCCCTAGAACACAATAAGAATGTCATTCTTTACCAAAAGAGTGTTGTAAAAAGTGCCAACATAGTCGAGAGTGAGTATAATTTTTTTTATTTTTTGAGCGGAACTGATTTTTTGTTTTTTCGTGATTCTACTCGTATTGTGGTTGTTTTTCCGGCGGTTCAGTCGCATCAATTGAAATCAGGTCAGTCCCCATAACATTCTTTTCTTTGGGTTGCTGGAATAAATCCATTTTTTATCATCCTTCACAGTGTGATGAAGCAGAGAGCAAAGAAACTACTAATGTCCTCTGGCATCAAATTACGAGGAACCCAAGTTACTTGTTTTTGAATTATTCTCAACGCATGGCAGAATTTAGCTCATTTTGCATTTGGCACGGATTCTCATCGTCACGCAGTATTTTTATAGTGCTTAATCTTTTGTTGTTATCTAGTAGCGATATAAAAGCTAATAGCATTAAGTATGGAGATTTTCAGGGAAGCTTATCTGTGACCCTCAATTTACTTTTATGTCAGACAAAGAAAATAAAGTATTTAGCTACCGGGTAACGCCAAAGCCCGTGCTGCTGCGCAAACCTAGTGCTCTTTACTATTTGACTAACCTAATCCTCATATAAGCTATTTTTCATTGCTTTCCCAATTTGCTATAAAAATGAAGCACCTTCTTAGTCTCGAATTTAGTGGTTTACTTGAATCTGACAACTTCACAGCACAATGCGACAATCCGTTAAAACTCTGGTGCGCTCTTTAAACTTTGAGAACTTAAAAGTATTTTACTAATCTGCCTAATTTCAGTAGCTTACTTTGTTGCTTGGCTGCATGGTGGCTAATGTCCTCAGCGTTTGCAACATGTGTCAGAGCAATGATGTGGCCTGTGTGAACTCGACCCACTTCAAGCCTTGCTCTGATGATGTCCTTTCGGATGATAATGTACTAGACTGTGGTCCTGGTAAGGTTTGCACCAGTTTAGGCGTGGTATGCATTGACGAGGGCGCCAAAGAACCATCATGTCCCGAAAAAGATGCAGTAGACTGTAGAGCCTGTGATGGCGACAACCTTTTTGTCTGCACTAGTCGCAAAACCTTTCAAATGTGCAACGGCAATGTTTTGAGCAGTCAGATAAGTACATGCCCCGGTAACAAGGTTTGTTCTATTGATTCAGGTAAATTTTGCGTGGAAGAATGTGCTGTGACGGGTCAACTGGAATGCGATAAGGATGCACCGTAAAACAGTCTTAAGAATGTACTAATTATAAAAGCTTTAAAATGTGTATAGCTTAATGTCAATTCAATAAAGATTAATTAAAAAATAATAAGCAAACAATTGTTTTAAAGTGGTTTAAGCATTTTGAAAGTACGGAAAAAAAAGCTTTTGAATCAACTTACGAGTGTTTGAGAAATCTGTTCATTCAACAGGTCATTAAAAAAAAATATACGTAAAATTGGCAAAATAAAATTCTAATTTAAAATAAAATTATAAAAAAAATTACAAGTCCAAGAAAGAAAAAAAAAACCTACATTAAAGTCGGGCGCGGACGACTTTGGGATACCTTGAACCAACACATTGCAAGACAGACGGACAGCCGCATAAATCGACTTTTCTAGTCACCCTGATCATACTTTAGGTAACTTATGTTAAATACATAGGCTTATGTTTAACAGCGTGCAAAAAATAGTGAGAGTGAGAGAAAATGTTATATTTATGCTAATGCTTGGCTGTATTTATGTTAACAGTTATATGTTCTATGTTACTATTGTGTGATATTTTATGTATGCGAGGTGTGCTATAATTGTATATGATTGACCAAACAGACATACTTATATATAGGGTTTTCCAATAAGAGCTGTTATTTTGGTATTCAACGAAAAATTCCATTTTTTGAGATAAATGATCGGATGTTTATTCCACAATAAAGAGGAAGGTATGCCGTTAATAATGGAAAACAACATCAGCCAAATGGCCACCACGACCACGTTTACAGGACCATATCCTTTTCATGAAATTTTCCATGACCAAATCGCAGTGGCTGCCCTATGTCCTCGATAGGTCCAATGACCCCGACGGACCATAAACCGCACCAAACAGTTACACGTTGAGGATGGAGAGTGTTCTCAACAGTAACTCTTGGGTTTTCCGAGCCCCAGATGCGACAATTTTGCTTGTTAACGTAGCCACCGAGATAGAAATGGGCCTCATCAGTCAAGATGATTTTTCGATGGAATATGTTCACCATTTTTGTAGTGAATTTTAATAATTTCAATGCGTTGTTGAAGCTTGTATCGTTCCATTTTTAGTAATGGCGTAGTTTCTACTTGTCAAATGTCAAAGAATAAAAGCTTCAAAAGTGACAGCTACCGAAATACCGGGTGATTCAAAATAACACCTCTTGTTTGAAAACCCTATATATAAAAGCACAACAGTCGTGTATGTCATTCGCTGGTTATACATCGGACCTATTCTTACCTTTGTAGTCTTGGTTTGAAGTCCCACATGAACCACCGTCAGAGGGTCCAAGGAGCGGCCTACCTAGGTATGGCTGGATTCCTGCTATCACCGGGGAGAGAAGATTGGAAGCAAGAAACTTCTATCCTGTAGAACGTGTTAAGGAAATATGCAGACGGCTCGAAGACGGAAAAATACCGCACGGTCTGTGGGTGATCTCGGCTAAAAGCGAGAAGGTTAAATGACCTAAACTAACCTATAGTCCTAGCTAACTAACTGGTAGATATTAGTGCCGCAATCATTTTTTAGGTCAAAATCAGTTGTTGTTATTGACTCGAGTTGGATCTTCTTTCAATGCCATGAGCTTATGAAAAGCTTAGAAATTTCGTTTTAAATTCGCAAAAATAATAGTTATAATTGTTTACTCATGGAGGCTGCGACCCTGAGATAAATGATTTTCAACATAAATGTCCCATAAATAACATTTTCTTAAGCTCCAAAAATGGGGAATCTCTTATCGCATTTGTGCCTAGCGAATTTCTTAAGTTTCATTCATAGTACTCACACTTTTTATTACAAGTTCTTAAATGATAAGCTTTTTGGATTTATGATAGATTATTCTAATGCAACCAAATTTTTTTTAAGAGTTTAACGAAACTTTGGCCTAGCTCTTCTGAATCATCGAAGCTCTTCATATTCCATAAGGAAAAAAAACAACGTATTTAATTCAATTTGTTAACATTGACCCAAATGCTGTGATATAATCAAATTATTAATATTTATGTGTTAATGACGTCAACTCGACGCACCCACTTGTCTATTACTATTATTATTATTATTATCTTTGTTACGTAGCAATTGCAACTCTGATAAAACCAGCTATAAATTGAGCTGCACTTTCACGCTCGAGTTTACGCCTTGCCCAACATTTAATTGCAACGACAACGAAAGTGTTGGAAAACACCAATTCGCAACAGGAAGTTTGACAAAAAGTCGACGAAACGTGGAAAACGCTTTATAGCTTATTTGCTTATGCATATCAGAGCTATCCATATTAACTTCATCCACACCTCTCCACAGATTTAAAAACCTAAAGCTGTGCCATTGGGTGCGTTGGTGTTGATTGTGGCGCATCTAATTGTTGCTTTTGTTTTTGCTGCACCTCAGATGGGTATATGCATTAAGGTATTCAGAAAGTTTACAGCGAATCTTAAAAAATAAGATAGGGTGATTTAAATGCAAGAATTATATTTAGAATATGCGGTTTTTTATTACCAAGGCGATTTTAAAACCAATTTAAATTTTGAGAATTTTTAATTTTTAACTAACCAACTCACTTTGTGTGGCATAAATGCCAAATGGTAAAAGACCCAAGCGCCCACTAACAATTTACATTAAAAAGAAATAGGCTTTTACGCCCGACCCAGTCCCTAGAACACAATAAGAATGTCATTCTTTACCAAAAGAGTGTTGTAAAAAGTGCCAACATAGTCGAGAGTGAGTATAATTTTTTTTATTTTTTGAGCGGAACTGATTTTTTGATTTTTCGTGATTCTACTCGTATTGTGGCCGTTTTTCCGGCGGTTCATTCGTATCAATTGAAATCAGGTCACTCTCCATAACATTCTTTTCTTTGGGTTGCTGGAATAAATCAATTTTTAATCATCCTTCACAGTGTGATGAAGCAGAGAGCAAAGAAACTACTAATGTCCTCTGGCTTCAAATTACGAGGAATCCAAGTTTTTTTTTTTTTTTAATTATTCTCAACGCATGACAGAATTTAGCTCATTTTGCATTTGGCACGGATTCTCATCTTACCTATTATATTATGAAGCGACGCTACAAATAGCCAGTTGTGCACTTAGAGCAGAATTTCCGTAAACTATTTTGAGCTCCCGTTTTGCTTCAGCTGCGGTTGTCTTCGAGGTAATGAACGAAATCAACAAACACTTTTTGCAAAGACAATTATTTGATATAAAAAGAGATAAATATTTTCAAAAAACAAGTAAAAACATGTAATATGTAAATGTTCAGTAACACTCGTTGCTGGCGCCGTCTATTGACAAACAGCGGAAACTTAGTTGCGCAATAACAACGAAACTACGCTAATGCATTACTTAATTTGTTTTTATTTATTTTAATGAAATAAAAATAAAACCTTTACTTCAACTTTTATTTTTTTGAATTTGTATACTTATTTACATTTAAATTAAAAATTTTGCCATAAAGAAAATAAAAAGTTCAGTTAGAATCGGAACGGTTGCTTTAAATGAAAAAAAAAAAAAATGGGACAGTCGGGAGGGCATTGAGTTTTCTATCACGATGCCATCTCAAATTTAGATTATCGGTTGTTATCCATACATGAGAAGTCCAATGTAAAAAAAGTTGTTTAATATTTTAAACGCAAAAAAAAGGTAAAATAAATAAATAAAAATAAATTTCAAAATTTCACATTTTCAGATTTTCCACAAATTTTTTCACTTGAGCAAATTTGAGGCAACGTCAATGTTTCTAAAAAAATTTAAAATAAAACTTTGCCTAAATCCGCTTATAGGTGACAAGTCAACGTTTCGGCAGATCCACTAATTTGCTATAAAACTACCATTTCGCAGAGTGTATTGAAACTTCGATGCTTCAGCATTAGTTTTTCTGTGTAGTTGCTCTAGTGGCTGCCACGGCGTTGCGCCACGCGCATATTTGGCTAAAAGCGCAAAGCGTCAACAAATCAACAAATTTTGTTGGATGTGCATATTAACGGTCATTAAACTATTTTTTCCACACATAGCTCCAATTTGTCACTTGTTCGGGGGTAACATAAATTGTCGCTTTTGCTGCCGCTGCGTTCCATACCAGCGCGAAATCGAGACGCGTGAGGTTGTTGGTTTAAACAGTTTTTTTCAAACAAGATACAAAAACAAAAAGTGAAAAGTGTATTAAAAAATGATTTTTGACTTTATCATAATCTGCAGCCTGTTTGTCTGCGGCTTGGCCAAAGTGCAAACAAATACAAACAGTTGGCGTGAAATGTTTTTTGGCAACAAGTGGCGAACGGTGACGCCCCGGGATTCCAGGTGTAGGTGTGCTTTACTTGGCCTAAATGATGTTATATCACGAGTACCTATATATCAAATTACTTCGTAGTTTTGCCAATTTTTGCGCTGGTACCCATAGGACCAGGCAGCTGCGCGGCATCCTCGGGCGAGCAGGGCAATTGTATACCCAATAAGGATTGCTTGTTGCGCAATGGCATACCAGCAGGTCCTTGTGGAGGCGGCTATGGCGTTTGTTGCATATGTAAGTGAAGTCTAAATAAATGCCTCAGTTTGTGAAAATGGTTATTAACAGTTTTGCAAACCTGCGGCGGCATCATACGTGAGAATTCCACATACTTTGTAAATCCCAATCATCCGGATGTTTACGATGGCACAGGCAGCTGTCAGGTTAGCGTGCAGAAATTGCATCCCGATATCTGTCAGTTGCGCCTGGATCTGGACATGTTTTCCATAGCACCGCCTGAACCAGCGAATCATTTGTGCAATCAGGATCAGTTGCTGGTATCTGGCGGCAGTCCAACTCCTACCATATGCGGCAGTTCCACGGGCGATCACAGTAAGTGTCAAACTTTTCATTCTTGCAGTTGATACGCTCGGTAATTGCAAATCTAGTAATTCGGATTCTGATATATTCTGTTGTGTTAATTAAGCAATAAATAGAAGTTTTAAAAGTTTCAAAAACTTTTTTCTATTGCTAAACATTGAAAAAAAGTTTAAAGATTTCTTGACAACTTATTCTTTGAACATTTCTCATGGCGAACGCGTAGTTTATCTCTTTAGGTAATTGAATATTTATTAAACTATTTTAAATTTTGGCGTAACCATTGGCAATAATTGGATAATATAGGGATTTCATTGCTTACGGGCAATATTAATAAGTCGGGCGTGGACGACTTTGAAATATCCTATGTGGGCTATAAACTGGTTTTGATAAAATTGGTAACGTAGAACTTTTCTTAATTTCTACAGTGTTCATTCAATTTTGAGGCGCATAGATTTGAATGCATAACCAAACGATTTTGAAAAACTTTCTACAATGGGGAAACTGGATAAGATATTGATAAAATTCATCAAGCCTAACTTATAAGGGAATATGCGCACCAGCTGGTTAAGTTTGGTGTTTCCAGCTCTTATAGTCTCCGAAATCCAGGTGTTCATACGGTGGGATATGACTCAATCGCTGCCCTATGTTATTATACGCCTGGTGATTGCATATATCGATACTCTATGCCCACCGAGGAAGGTTGTCCTTTTTTTGGCAAGGATTAGAGAGGTTTGCTTCTCAATCACACAAAGCCTGCATGTATTCGAGCTCACGATACCAATAGTCCTCAGGTGTTTCCTGAGTCTGCAATGTGCCGTCAGTAGCCCAGTAAGTATCCTAAGGGAATTCTAGCCCAGTTGGGATATTTTCTTGAACCTATTTAGGTTATAGGAGCCGAGGAATTGCTTAGCTTCTTGTAGGCCAGCTGTGCCAGTCGGGTCCATTTTTCGTCTGGACCTTTCCTCTTCTTTTAGCAGCTGTCTAGTCGTAATGCCACAATAAGGTTCAAGCCCTACTATTGGTTTTGCAGCACCATTTCTCGCCAATTCGTCAGCTGCATCATTCCGGGAATATTCTTGTGTCCTGGGATCCATCTAAGGGAGACTTTGTTTAATTATCCTAAATGGTTGAGTTTGGCTCTAGTTTCCCAAACCAACTTTGAATTAATCTAAATTAATTCAATGTAATTAAATGTAAGTCATGAACTTGATCATAAGGCGAACCTTGTGATAAAATTTCATGCTGCTCAGGTTTTTTGCCTTTGAGATACAGGCAATATGGACATATGGCTAAATCGATTCCTTGTGATCCATGGTGGTTGGCATGCGAAGCTTGCAGGTGACGGAGCCCCCTAGCTACTCGATCATCAATAAGCAATAGGTATTTTATTCATAATGCTTTTAAGACAAGGATCAGCACGGCCCTATCTCAAGTAAATAGTGGATTAGTGGCGGCAGCGATGCAGCATGCACTTGTATGCAAAGCAACAGACCCGAGGCCGCAATGCCGATGCTTGTGTCGAAGTGTTATGACGTCACTGCGCCACTCAAACAAACGCAAGCTAAAGCATAAGTGTATTTTATGCCGACCGCTTCTGTAAATAGATAACCGAAGCACATAAGCCCCTAAAAAGATTTCCAATATAAACAATCACTCAACTTACTTAAGCCCCTAAAAAGATTTCCGATATAAACAATCACTCAACTTACTGACAATAAATAAAGTATGAAATCCGTTTTCAGTTCCTTTTACTTAACAAACTACTTCATAAAAAGGCATACATCTCTAATTAAAATACCTTCTAACGCTACTCCAATTACAGTGTATATTGATGCAGGTCTGGGTCAAAGCAATCCCATTGTATTATCGGTCATTACCAGTGCCGCTTTTCCGCGCCTTTGGCGCATACGTGTCACGCAGATACACTGCGGCAGCATCAGTCGTGCCGATCAAGGGTGTCTGCAGTATTATAACACCATAAGTGGACGTGTCCGAAGCTTTAACTTCAATACCATCAGCGGTAGACAGTTGTCTAATCAGGATTACAGCATATGCATACGCAATGAGCGAAATTTCTGTGGCATACAGTACAATACCTGTCCGGATATGGAGAACAATCGCTCCCGTTCCTTTACAATATCAGGCAATTCGAACAATCCGGTCGGCTCTATTGTAGGCGGAGGCGGCGGTAGTGGCTCCACCAATCCTAATGCGTGCATCAATGATTGGCTGCTAATTGGATGCATTAGATCAGCAGATCGTATACCTCCATTACCAGGCTGTGAAGATCGTGTGTGCGGCGGCACATTCAGTGCAGAGGCGGGTATGCTGGCCAAGACAGTCCAATGTGAGTATTAAAATTATGGTGGAATAGTATGGGTGGCACAAGATTTAGTAAAGTAGGTACCAGAATGGTTAGGAGCACCATAGTTCCGAAGCTTTATGGTAATTCCTCCCTTTCCGCCAACAGACTGCGTCTTCGTACCCTCCGTTAAGTCTATGAAAAAAGTTTATGAGTGTCCTGCGACACACTTTTATACCCTATACAAAAGGTATAATAAGTTCGTGCACTTGTATGTAAAGGGCAGAAGGCAGACCCCATTCTTGATCAGCATAAACAGACGAGCGATACAGACAAGTCTCTCCGACAGTTTGTGCGTATGGACAGCAAAGCACGCTAATAAACGTCCCTATTTTTAAGAACAGACCATCGACGCGACTTTATAGATTTTAAAGTTTTGTGATTTAGCCCTGATGCATCCTTTTTCCTTCGGTTGCTTAATATGAATTATTAAAACAACTTTGAATTCCGTTTACAGCAAGCGTACGTCCCTTTCGTCTCTATTTTCACACCGATGGTGTTGAGGCTCCAAATGATATCGACAATCGAGGATTTTGTTTGGATTATGTACAGCAGCCATGTACAAATGGGTTTTAAAATAAAACACACTTAAAAACTAAGCAAAACTCAAATTTGATGCTCGCACCTAAAAGTATGCTCTGCTTTTTTGTACAAGTAATAACGCGTGTAAAACGCGCGCGTTTTTCGTTATAATAAATATTTATATATTTGTAGTTATTTATGCTTAGTTTACATAAAATATGTATAGTCTGTACTAACTAAATGTGTGAATATAGTTTTTCGCAAAAAAAAAAATATAATCAATTTGGTACACATTAAATGAAATTTTGAAATCGTAACAACTTAAATAAATAATATCGTTTAAAACTTAATACAGATTATAATTGTTTACTGTTTATGCTATAATTAAAGGACATAGGTACACAATTAATTGTATGTAGCATATTAACTTTAATACTTAGCGCAAGTGTTCAATTATAAAATCATATTTAGGAATTTAAATAATATATATATTATAGTAATAACACAAGGAAAAACAACTTTTATAAGGACTTTTCGTTGTTGTCGCTAAACTGCGCACAATTTTAAAGTTGGTAACTGCTTTCGTGAGATCGCCAATTTCAGTCTGTGCGCTGTTGCCCGACTTGTGACGTCACTGGGTATGCTTAAGGAGATATTCCACATACTAATAGGTTTGTATTAGGGCAGCTACATGCTGTTTCTCCTCATCGGTAAGACCATTCTTTAAGGTACGACGCACTGTAAACATAAAAAGTAGTTTGAAAAGTTGACTCAGATAAAAAAAAAAACACTAATTAAACAAAAACATGCGTGTCAGCCTCAAGTTTTAGAAGAGTTGGTTATCAAAAACATGCTGGGAATATGGCAAAATCATCCATATAAAAGAGGCGAAAATAAATAATACAAAAATAACTTTCAACAAAATACAAAAATCCAAAGCTAACAATATGAGGATACTTTCGAAAAATTCAAAGAAAATAAAAATATGCAACTCAATATGGAACTAACCAAAAGGAAAACCTAGTGATAAGACAGGTCGCTGAATTCGGTAACGTTTATCGGTTGCGTTTTCTATGGTGATGGAGCTCTTTCAACTGTGAATCCTTCACGTGTTCGGGAACGCTTCACTTCAATTGGCAAACATTTTATAATGTACATTACACGTACGTAAAGTTGATTGATAATTTGTTTGGTTGATAGGTGCGGTATGATAAAATTAATTGTAAGAAAAAACAAAAAAATACAAAAATTAAAGCCCAATTAAGACTTGGAGGCAAAATCTTTTAATTAAATGCAAAAAGAAAAACTTTCAAATGGCCAAAAATATTAGTATTACTCTAAAAGTTAGGCTTTTAGCATTAATTTAAGTTTGGAATTTGGAATAAGTTTATGATAAGGTCTGTGTATGCATTTTATACATTTTTGTTATATATATGTAGTAGGTGTACATTTTCATTTCGGCCTCGTTTGTGCGTGAGTGTATCTGTATGTTTTGTGGTGCTGGCTAATAGTAGTAAACAAAGCGCGCTGTTTTCAAAACAAAACCAACACCTTTATTAAAATCTTTTCAACAGTTCTCTGATAGGCCAACAGTTGACCGGAATTTAAGTTGTTGAACAAGTGTCAGTAACTTACAGGACTTGCGATCGGCATGACGTGTTCGTTTGCGTTCCCTCGGTGTGGTACGTGTTCCAGGCGCTTTGGTAGCGGTTTTAACCAATGATTCTAGGATTTCATCATCTCCATCGGTGAACTGTTCCTCGCTTTGACGTGCAATAGGTGAGCGGAGCTGTTCGCCACGACGACGCCGCCAGGTCAATGTACCATCCGCTGTATCTGAACTGGGCGTGCCCAGAAGTTGCCTGAAGGAAGCAATGACATAAGAATAAGTTAAAAGACGTTGTAATTAAGGCTAGTAATACTTTTTTAAGCAATCAATAAAACTTGTAGGCGTTGCCCGACACCCATATTCCCCGATGGAAGCTTGAATATTTGAGTGCAAACTGCGTATGCAGTAAACAAGCAGTCTCCAGTTGGAGAAGACTATTCTTCTAAGTGTTTCTAAGATCACATCCTTGACCCTATAGGTACATGATACAAATTTTGTGACTTCCTTTTCTTTTGTTTTTAGCCCAAATCTGAGTTCAGGTTCAAATCAATTGGCCTGTTAACCAAAGCTTAAAGCTTAAACCGAAACACACAACTTACTTCAACTCATCATCAGCACGATCCTCTTTGGTCTTAAACTTGGCCATATCTATGATAAGTTTGCCGCGCGTCTTATTGCGCTCCCGATGATTTGCCTTTTTCTCCAGTTGCTGCTGCACGCGTTCACGTGTTGTGCGATATTCCAAGGCAAACTCGGACAAGGTGCGGCAGAACTCATTTGGCCGTGACTCGGCCACGCTGTGCTGTGGCATGCCCAGCCAGAGCAGAAACTTGCGATAACGATTCATGACACGGCGATGCACAATCTGCAGTATAATTATACGTTCAGCACAATCGGCCAAAAAGTCTACTAGTTTTTGTTTTAAAGGCGGTGCACAATCATGCATAGCAATGAGCTTAAGACGATCCCACGAGGCTTTACATTCAGATTCCAGCTGCGTCAGATTGTGCGCCAAATCGGTAAAGTCCGCCTTGGAGGCGCGTGTAATGGGTCCAATTTCGGAATATAAATCGCTAGTATCACTGCAGGTTTCCATGACCATGTGACACAGATGATGCAGCAGCGAGTGCTTGTGCACAGTGTCCTTGACCTCGGGCACCTTGGCCAGATACTCGATTTGAAAGCCCTTGACGGGCGCGCCATTAAGAAAGATGCCCACCGAAAGCAGCGTCGAGAGTATGCAACGGAAAGTGCGATTCTGACGTAGTATTTCAATGCCCTGCTTTAGATCCATAAGTGGCTCGGCAATCTCTCTCTGCAAAATTGGAGCGTATAAGCTTAAAATGGTTTTTGGCCATAGTGAGCGTTTACTTACCTCACTATTATCAAAGTCCAAGCGGAAGGCCCAGAGTTTTAAACGTGCGCCCAGCTCTGATATGGAGGCCAGTGTTAGCAAAAACTGTTCAGCACTGCCCAAAGGTAGCTCGGGATTAGACATTTGTGCCTCTTGAATCTTGCCGCGCTCCTCGTCTGTGGGCAGCATATTCAGCAGCTTGTCTATACCCTCACGGGTGACCACAGTGGCATCCATTTTCAAAATGGCTGCCTTAATGGCTCGTGGAGGCGGCAATTTGGTTATGGCTATGTTAATGGCATTGGAACGTTTGTGGTCCAGTACAATTATCTCTTTGCTCTTGTTTAGCTCTTGTTGTTTCTGCAAAGTGCGTACGAGGCGTATGAGTAATTAATACTTTATATTAAATACATTTAAACATAAGAAAACAAGGTACACAGTCGTGGGAGAAAAAAATTTGTGCATATGAGACTTTGAGAGAGAGAAAGAAATTGAAGAAAAGAGTGGAGAGAGTATTTGGTGTGCACTAAAGTTAAGCAACATTCAAAACACAACCAAATAAAATGTTTCCCTGTGCAACTTGAGTGTGTGCGTGTATATGTATGTGTTGGTGTTGGTGTGTATGGTAATAAACAACATATAAAAATCTGTGTAAAATAAACAACAACAAATACCGACACCAAAAACTAAGTACATAAAACAGTTTCGAACAGAGAGATAAACAATTTGTTGCACTCACCTCCTGAGTTGGCAAACATTTGAAACATTTTTATAATATTTATGGTATTTTTTGTTTGGTATTTTTAGCACAACATTTATGTCGAATTATCCGCAAACAAGCCGTTGACATTTATAAATATTTTAGATATCAAAAAATAAATGGGAAAAGAATACAAAAATCATTCGCAAAATGTTATGCAACATAAGTAATTACACTTAAGAATTAATTTAAACTTAGTATTATTTTTAATATTAATTATAGACATTGAGCAGCCAGCTGCAGTTATAAGCAAATCTTAAGCATATTACTAAATACACACCTTGGTCATCAAGTCTTTGGCACGTGACTCAAAGAGATGCTCGAGCTTCTGTGTGTCCACATTGGCATTTGGCAGCTCATCCCAAATTGTTTTGCCCACCACTGTTGGTATCATATCTTCACGCACTTCCTTCCAAAACAGCTTGACCTATATTATTAAAGTTATAAATTTTTAAAGCCATTTTTTAACACCAACTTTGCTGCCTTACAGTTTTCTTATTTTTTTTAATAGTATTCGTAGCACTGCCCAGCTCTCCATTTATAGAGCCATTCAGTGAACTATTAACGCTATTGCTAAGACTTGGCGCTCCATAGCCGCTATAGCTGAACATGGGCGGCGGCATTAAGCTGGGAGGCGGCATCATGGGTGGCGGCACCATACCCAGCGGCGGTGGTGGTGGTGGTATGCCCGCACTTAGACCACGTGGCGCCAGTACATCCTTTTCATCGTCTGTATGCAGATCGGTGAAGTCGAGATCACATAGATTTAGAGGTCGCGTTATATTGCGCACTAGTTCCTCCCAGTGTAGTTCATTTTCCGATTTCTTCGGTTCAGACTTTTTCAGTTCCTGATCAACGCTCGATGAGCTGTTAAAATTAAACAAAAGATACCATTGTTAGCTTATATTATGGAGCTGTTGTTATTAGCTATATCAAAATGGGTTAATAAATTGTGTTTTCTCTTATGACCACTGCACTGTGTAGTCATAAAACAATACAAATGCTTATCGGTAAAGAGTTTGGGTTTGTAGCAAAATAAGTGCGGCAAGTTGTCAAATAGTTAGACACGAACATATATATTTTTAGTAAATATATGCTACCACCATAAAGAGCTCTGATAAATAAAATCATAAATTATTGCACCAAATACTTTTAAACTACGTTAAATAAATCTAATGGAAAATCAAAGTTATAGGCTTTTCTCTGGGTTTCAACGACCTTATTAAATGTGAAATACCGATAATCAGATTTTGAGTGTCTTTCTCAGTGCGCGAGTGCAATTAAAGATATATAATTTAATTTAAATCATAATATATTGCCTAAGCATGAGTGAGGTAGCATAATTACTCTCGTACTATTTTTTTTTAAACGAAATACTTCTCTCAATTTCTATTCTATGTTCTCATTATTTGTATGCACTGAGAGTGTGCTCCAAAAATTTAACATTCTTTCTTTGGCTTGTATGAAGCACTGTACCGTCAATTTAAGTACCGCCTTATCGATTTAGTTTGGCTAGATTGCATCTTGAATGGATATATACAAAGGATTTTCAATAAAAAAAAAAAATATGAATTCAAGTTAAATTTTACAACAATACACTGTAACCTCTAAAACCCCTAACGAATTACTTTGGGGAACTGCATTAAGCCGCTAAACTTAAAAGGCCTGACAACACCCACCTTGTTACGTCATGCCAAAGTGTAAAGTAACAACCAGCCTAACCTTTGATACAGTTTGCCAATAATCTAGAATTCTATTGGAAGCCAAAGTTTATGTACCGACATGAGTAAGTAAGTGAAATATAATGAAATGGCTTATCAATAACTGCAAACGGTTAGCATTGATAAGATCCCGCTTATGTACATACGATATCTAAATAATCGGTATCGTAAAGTGCTATCAACAGAACACACCATATAAAAACTTAAGCACTCCAAAAGAGCTCCACATTCAAGAGCCACTGCCGCCACGAGCAAAATGGATGTAAGTATCGGAAAGTGGGCTAAGTACAACTAATTCCTCATCTTAAATTTTGTGCAGTTCGCAACAGCCGCCGAGAAAGCTAAGAATTTCACCAAGACGCCCACCAATGATGAGTTCTTGGAATTCTATGGACTGTACAAACAGGCTACCGTCGGCGATAACACTACAGCGGAACCCGGCACATTGGATTTGAAGGGTAAGGCCAAGTGGAATGCCTGGAACAAGCATAAGGGTCTATCAAAGGATGCGGCTAAAACAGCATACATTGCTACCTATGAGAAATATGCGCCCAAATATGCCTAAATGAAGTAGCTATATGCTTTAAAGGATTCATATAAATAAACATACTGAAATTTAAAACTTACCGTGATATTTCACCTTTGCTCTTGCTCTTGGCAAGACCTTCTTTGGCTTTTGATATCAGACCGGACATTTCACCGACTATGGCGCGATTTTGTGAGTCCTGTGTGGGACTTGTGGGCAAATTGCTAAGCTTATGTGTCAAGTCCTTCACCGTATGATCACGTTTCAGTTGCAGCAGTAGCTGCTTATCCTCACTGTCAAAATCTGCGAATTGTTGCATATATGCAAATATATTGTAATTAAAATGGTTGCATTTAGTTCGAAGTAATAACGACATGAATGACATGTTTTATATAGTATAAGTATGCAACGGTAAGCTGGGCGCACAACGATTGTTACCTACCTGCAGCGGGCGTGGGCTGTGGGCTGGCCTGGGCACCGGCTTCAATGACGCTCACTTGGTTAGTAATTGGCTCACTTGGTCTGGTTAGGGGGCAAGCGGGAAAGCGCCACCAGCCCGGCGGCGGTGGTGGAGGCGGTGGCGGTATTGTTGATATTGGCGCAACTGCAGTTGTCGCCAGTTCCGGCTTGCATAGAACTTGGCTTACAGGCTGCGGCGGCAGTTCCAGCGTATCCTCACACTTGGCCAAAGGCGTGGAGCTGGCCTGCGCAAAATCAAAGCCATTTAAAGTCTTTTTTGGGCTCAGCACGGCGGCTAAGACATCCTGCACCTGCGGCTGATGCTTGGGCGATTGACTCAGCTGTGTATAGTAGTTGTTCAGCCGATTGGCATCGTTTTCATACTTTTTGTAGGCACTGTCCGTTTGCTGCACTATATTCTTCATAATGCCATTAATAACCGTGGCATTACGCTCCCGAAAGAGATTCTTTTTGGTCAAGAACTCATTGGCCGAGTTGTTGTTGGCTTTGTCGAAGCTGTTGTTAATAATAGAGATGCTATTGCTGCTGCTGAGTAGCTGTTTGGTGGGGCTGAGCAGCAGGCTATTGTTGGGGGTATTCGTTGGTATCGCATAGTTGTTGTTTGCCGTGGTGTTGGGGTTAGTTGCAGGGCTAGCTGAGATGTTTTGGCTGTGAATGTTGCTATGGCTATGGCTGTGGTTGTTGTTGTTGCTGCTGGTGTTGTTGCAATGCTCATGTTGCAATGAATGTGGCGGCGTGACGTCATGTTGTATGTTTGCAGGTATGGCGGTTACAAATTGGCCTGCACGCATTATACAAAGCGATGACAATGGGTTAGATGAACAGGTGGTAGCGGTGGTGGTTGTAGTTGAGGTGATAATAAAACAAAGGCACACGCAAAACACACACACAAGGATACATGATATATGAAGAGAGTTTAAAATGACAATAAAAGTTAGTGGCAGTTTATATAAGTATTAGTTTATCTTAGGCAGCAGCCAAGTGTCCCTTACCTAGACCCTCGCGTTGTTCAAGCGCTGCAAAAATGCCATTCGCTGCCGCCTCCTGCTGCTCCTTGAGAAAGCTTTTATGCCGCTCGGCACGTTCGCGGCGCCTTCTCAGACCCGGCGTTACTCCTGCGCCATCGCGTGCTAAAGCAGTTTAAGGCGTAAGCAAATTGTAAAAGCTTTGTTGAGCATCAACAACTTACGTTTCTTTTCCTGAAACAGACCACCGCTAAACTCTGTGGAATTGGTAGAGCCAGAGCTGTCTTCGTCCAGCGTGGCCTGTGTAGGCGTCATGCGCAAAGGTGTGTGTAAGACCTTGCTGAGCGGCACAGGGCTATTATCCGAGCTATGGCGACGGGATTTGCGACGTTCTGTGGTGTTGGTACCAGGACGATTACGCTGTGTCTTGCGCATAGAGTTCTCTGGCAGGCGTTGGCCATCCGACTCGCCATCCTCGAATCTGTTCAAAATTGAAAAAAATGTCATGTAATGCACGTTTGTCATATTTTAGGAGACGAGCTTCAAGAGTTATATATTATAAGAGACTTAATAATACTACTTAATAAATTACTCGAAAAAGTCGTTTATATAGATTCAAAATAAATTTAATAGCGTTTAATGACTTTTTATGTAATCAAAAAAATTAATAGGTATATTTACTAAGTATAAAAATTAAAAATCATGCTCCGAGACATCTCAAATATTTACTTACTTCAAAACTGCCTCATACAACTGCAGCTGATCCAGTAAATCCAGATCGGTGCCTGGTTTAGACATATAACGTTGGATGACTGTTTCCATGCCCTGCTGCTCCAGCAGATCGCTTTCATCGTAAAAGCTATCCTGATCGTTCAAGCCGGCCAGGGTCTTATTGATTAGTGATGTGGCATAGATAACCAGTTCGGCATCCGCATTATCGTAATCTTTTAACAGTCTGCAAATAATTAAGTGAAATTAAAAAAAACTGCCTGAAAGTATGCTACACTAAATAATTTAGCAACAGAAGACCTCTAAAATTATCGCAAATTACAACTGAATTTTTGGAAAAGCAAATTTACTCGCTCGTCACTAAATTGTAGAAAAACACTAACCTCATAATATGCGACCAAGGCAATGTACCCTGGGCTGTGTCCACTGCATGAATGGCATTAACCAGAACATAACAATTGGACTCGGTATACTCCACAAAGACTAGCAGCAACTTGAGCGCTGTCTTAACCACTGAACGATAACTCGAGGCAATCAATGAGTAAAGCCATTGCATGGTAGGCTCATGTTTCATTACGCCATTCATACCGTCCACATAGAGCATTACCTACAGAAACATTTAATTAGTTTTGACAGCAGTAGTGGCAGTCTATTTAACAAGATCTTACCTGGCCCAGTGCACGTAGTATATAGTTTTGATAGTTCTGATCAGCACAAGTGCCCACACGCACTAGACAATTGAGCCCGCCCAGCGCCACAAAAGCGTGCACGAGATCCTTGTCCTCTTGGAACACCTGCTTAAGTGAGAACAGAGCACGACGCAGATCGCTGCCCTCGGCTGATAAAAGTTTTTCTGCAAATAAGAGGTTTTTTTTGACAACATGACGTATGCTTAATGATTGTCAATTAGCTATGCGCGAGAGCTCAATTGTTCGTTTGGAATGTTTGTTTATTATTGATTAAAAAGCGTTTAGAACTTTTCAAGTTGACTATTAATACATTCCACGTTAGCAGTATCTTACATTTTTCATAAAACTTGTAACTTAATATCGAAAATCTTTTGATAGCCCAAATTTTAGTAATCAAAAATTACTATTTTCATGGGTATTTCAGAATCTATATTAGTTCTTATGAGAAGAAGGTATTTGGTTTTTATTTAATAAAATCAATTTTTTTTTTAATTTTTTAGTTTAAAAGTGTATTATAAACGTGATATGATTTTTTTATGTTTATACCTTGTTTCCAGGCAACAACATACTATGGCGCACGAATAAGTTCGGACAAAGCAAAATGTTATTTAAAAAAATTAAAAATTTGCCAAAAGCGAGTTTTAAAATAAGTTTTCAATCTTGGATCGTTATAGTCAAATCGAAGTGTTCGCTATTAACTATTGCGTTTATCAGAAAATTTTATTTGTAATGATACTTTTCTATATATCCGCACATTAATTTATAGATCGATAGATCCTAGGAACACTTCTTATTTTCAAAGAATTTATATTGACTTATTCAAAGAGAACACAATTAATTACAACCGCAATTAAGCCAGTTTAACATTAAAATCTTGTATTTTTTAATTAATAAAATTTATTGTGTTTATGTTAAGAAATTTGGCTTTAAATAAGTTTTTTTTTTTAAATGTACATGTGCTTTTAGAGAATTTTCGGGTCCGGGGACCGTCCTTCTACTACACTATTATATTGAGTAATGGCTTTCTTATTTTGTACAGGTATGGGAAGAAATAATTGAAATGGTTCCTTTTGTTGATCCCTTTGATGGTTTTTACATTTCTTTGTTTTTTTTTTGGCAAAATTCCGATTACTTATCTGCTTCTTCGTAACTGAATGTTTCGATAGAATTTTTTGATAAACCTATCTCTCATAAAGGAATAAAGATATTTGAGTCATTTTTAAGCGCTATTCTATTAAGCCATATTCTTCACCAAATAGCCAAAGTAATAAAAATATCGAGCTTCTTCACTCAAAATTTTTATAGAAGGATCCTGCACTATACTTGGAAATTCCCTTGGATAAAATAAAGCTATTTAGTTGCCACATTAGTAACATTTTGTATTAAATTATCTCAATTAAGTAAACTTCCAGTTGCTCAAAATAAAATCTTAGAAATGAGTCTCTGCCTACCATATTGTCGCGAAACTAGATCCTTGCTGAAAATAGCAAATTTAAGAACGATTGTTGAAGGGTGCTTCTCCTACTAACTCTCATTACTATTACTAAAGATTCTGTAGTTTTAAGTTTCATTTAAGGTTTAGATTCAAGATTTTTTCTTACTCTTTTCCTTGCCCAACTGATAGTTGAAACGGTTAATATTAAAATTTATTATTCAAATGAATTAACAAATATCTCAGCAGCATAGGTTAAGCCTAAACTTTGCATTTATTTAAAAATTTTTGTAAGTTTTAATATTAAAAAAAAAATTAAAACAAAATGAGTAAAAATTTGAATAATTATGTTTCCGATTAAAGATTGAATTAAATTTTAAATTTAAAAAATTATATTTTTAAAGAATTCAGCTATAATTAAGCTATAAAGCAAAAATTGAAAATGAAGAAAGTAAAGCACATCAGTTTATATTTTCAATGAAATTTAAAACTTTGAATATTTTAATTTAATTTTAATTTTTTTATACTTTTAACTTTTATTTTTTTACACAAAATGATTTAAAAGAAATCAATTATATCAAATTTATTGACGTATTCAACCGAAGAAGTGAGTAGAGCTTCTGCACAATTAAGGGGGAAAAAATTTTGGAGTACTTTATGTTAATATCGTGTTCTTTAAGAAACACAAACTATTCCTGCAGCTACTATATAATGGAAATAATAGTATTAAATATTTTTCCTAAAAAGAAAGCGAGTTTATGCGTCCATATTTTGTAAACAGTGTCATCGTGAAGAGCATATAAACTTCGGAATACCCGAATTTGACATTCTATTCTGGTCTCTATTTGTTATTTGTAATTAAAACTTACCAATAATCGCATGTACACGAACACTCAGCTGCGTACGCACAACCAACGAGTTTTTGCGACTGTGGAAGCAAAAAGACAAAATATTAATAATAGTAAATACAAAAAAAATAAAGGGAAGCAAAGAAACAAAAATTGAAATTAATGTATATAATTTCATTAACAATAATACGCTAACAAAAGCAAGAGAGATACGACAAAAAAAAGAGGGAAAAACTAAAAGTAAAATACAATGTATAAAGCAGCAAACCTGGTTCAATGACCACTTAAGAACATTGATTACCATTACCAGCTGGAAGGCTGGAATCGTCTGGATGACTGTCTAACTGGCGGATTGTTGGACAGACTTGGCTGCCCATATTAAATATAATAACAAACGACGCGGATAATTGAAAATGGACTATGAAACAGACGCAGCGGACGCAATGGCACTAAGACTGCCTAAGAATTCATAATGAAATTCTGTATGGAGTGTGGCTCAAAGTGCAAGACACACCGTACATTTGTGTTGGCCAAGTTACTTGCAGATTGACAAGCCAAGTCAAGCAGTAAACCGCTCGAACCACCAAGCGTGTCTCTGCCACCAATTCTTCACCTCGGCTGTGGCTTCTTCTTCTTCACTATCTTGGTCTTCTTTTTGAGTTCTGCCATTGGAATTTTGATGTGAATTGAAGCACATGATTTGCATGCGAGCGCGCGCGCATGACTAATGCGATAAGCATGATTAGTGCTCCTCCAGCGAACCACCACTCACTCTCATTGGCGCCAGTTAGTGGCAACTTGTGGTCTAACTTGCAACAATTTGCAGCGACGACAAAGTCAGGATGACATTTTCGCTGCATCATAATTTGTAGGGCGTCGTCTGCGGGGCGAGCACAGGATACTTAATGGCAAAGCAGTTCAACTATTATGACTTATTACACGTCGGATATATTTATAAGATGCGTTCCAAAGTTTGAAACACTGCATTTATGAACATTTCAATGAAAAAAATGCTGTCCTTTCATCTTATCACCAAACTGGCTGAAAACGTTTGTACCAGGAACATTTGTTTAAATTGGATACAATTGGTTATTTCCTAATGGTTGCGTACATTGCATGGAAGCCTGCTTTAATAGATGAAACTAGATTATTTTTTTAAACGGATGACTTCTGGAGTTTCTCAGAGCAGTCACCTTGTTCGCCACCTTTTTGATATATTTTTTATGAATATATTACTATTAAACTTTTATTTTTTCAACTCTCATCGAATAAGCATATTGACGTAGAGATCAATACAACAAAAGGACTTGTTCTAAAAAAGGTCAAATGAGCTTTTAGAGCTCTTATCCCAAAAAGGCTATGTACATCTCTTGCCTACTCAAAGGTTCATTTTGAACTACTTTAAACAAGAAGTAGGAGGAGCTTGTTTAGTCTAATCCTACACTTCACGCTTCTCAATCCTAATTGTAGGTGATTTTGATTCGCAGTCTCTTTGTGAGAGGTTTTACTTTAGGGTTTATTTTTTAAGCTACCTAAATTTCATGTACATCTTTTTAAGCTTACTCCATCTGTTGAACTAAGCTACAAACCAAGAGTATACGGGTAGGATGCTTTTTTTTTTTACCCAGAAGGAAATCAATAGGAGTAATAATAGAACTGCTTATAAGGGTACTCCGATAGCGGTGACAACGGAGCAGGTCTCATTAGTAAAAATACACCAAATTAGAAGACTGAGCTTAACGCCTATTCGCTATAGCTTTAAATAAGCTTTTAACCTATTTTCAAGCTGTTTATATTTATAAATTAAATAAAATAAAAAAATTTACTTTTTCATACTAGTAATTATTAATTTTTTTTAAAACTTTTGTTTGATCAGAGCATAACAATGTTGTTGCTAGATGGTTACCAATTCTATTAAAATCTCTATTGCCTTCGTAAGTTTAAGAGCTGTACTCTAAGACCCCTCTTGATCCTAGCTGAGTCACGCCTCTGTGAGACATACAAACACATTCTCTTGCATACATTGACTTTGAAACACTGCCCATGGAGCGTTCCTGGCTAGCCTTTTGGCCCGGGGCATACGTCAGTTTTGCACTCACTTTAGACGCGCCTTTGTCATGACATCACGTAGTGCCCAAGTCAAAAAAAAAAGAGATATTACTTATGCATAAGTAACTTGCTAGCAGTTATGAGAAAGAGTCCACAAAAAATAATACATGTGCGCATATATGTACATATAAACATTTATGTACATATATATATGTATAGCAACTACAGCTAAAAACTGACTGTTTTTTTTTATGATATTTTGCGGCTGCGCGGATTAAATGCAAATTAACTGCAAGTTGCAGGCACAAAATCGCAACAAGTTGCACGTACACACGACTAGCCCCTTATCCAGCGCTCCTGTCCAACTCGAACTATTGCCTGGTGATCAAAGACCGGCAAACTGTTGGTGGCTAGGCCAGTTCGCCTGATCGTCAGTTTCCTGTGCTCACATTTCATGTTTAACTACAGCTTGACAACTGCCTGCAATATCTTTATTAGGCCCACAACGTGGCGTATGTGTAATACGCTGCAGTGAAAGGCAATGAGATACGGCTGTCCACCCACCAACAAGGTGCACCAAAACCGAACAGGAAGCACACAACTGTACCCCAGAAACCCACAGCGAGTTAGAAGCCATTGGGCACAAGGCCTATCAATGAGCTGACACCTAGCCATACATATGCTTTCCATGTTACCACCACTAGACAGCGGAAAATGGAAAATTGCTTATACGATATTGTATATTAAATATTGGGTTCAAGGTAAAACGAAAAGTGAAATGGCCTGGACAAACTATTTTATTGCATGTTTGCTGCATTACAAATTATTGGCGCTCAATAAATCAATGCAATTTCCTTGCAATGGGCCGCAGTCAGAGCCAAGTTAAGTTAGTGCCGCATTCATAAACGTTTTTATTGTATGTGGGTTGAACAATTGCTTTAAAGTCGAGAGAAGTAAATTCGCGATGTCTGAGCTCATTAAGTGCTTTTACGAGTCTTTTGTGGGTGTCTTTTGTGGCCAGACAATAGGAGACTACAATCAACCCATTGCTGTACAAGCTAATATGAGTAGTCGGTACTTACCTAGCATTGAGACCCTCGATTTCCTCAGCCTGCTCGGCCAGCGACGACTCCAAGTCCAAGTAGGCGCCAAAGTCACCATCTTTATAGACTTGTATGGCTGCATCGTCAATCTGCAAGAAATAATAAAATATATATTTAATATGTGCAACTAGATAATCGTTAATTTTGAACATTTATCGAGATTTTCATAAAAATGCCAATGAAGTAATACTAGCCATTTAATTAGTATTAAACGTGGCAATAAAATTGCGTCATATATTATAATTAAGCAGACTCATATGAAATTTGTAGTTTCGCAATTTGGACAACACTTAATTCTAAAGTGTTGAAGAATATGTCGGAAGTCGTATTAAACCGGTCTCAAAGGTTTTTTTAAGCAGGCCAACAATATTTTTCCACACTTAATAACTTAATAACTTTTTCTATTGTATAATGGTATAAATATTCCATTTAAACAGAAGCTATTATATATTATAAAAAGTTTTTCATAAGGCCAGAAAAGTGGCCAAACAATACATAAATGAAAAAAAAACATATTTTATTTTCCTTCAAATCGGCATTGCATCAATTTTTAATTCATTCTTTGTCCTTTTTTTTTCGGGATATGGCTTGCCTTAGATTTAATTCCCTGTACCCAAAGGTTGAGAGCTATTCAGTGCAATCAGATTGTTTATTTTAATCATGCAAAAAATATTTCATCTATAACGATTTTTCAAAGATCAAAAGCCCAAGAGCCGAAATTTTGTTTAGAAAGTGTATTTTATTCCGATATTGATACTTAAAATCCGATGCGATTCCCAATGCGCGTATGCCTTCAAGAAAGCGCTCTCCAGGATCCCCTTCAGAGACTTTCCTCCGACCTGTAAAATGGGCCGCCTAAAGAAATATACTCCTACTATTTTTTGATCCTAAGCTGTACCTTGCAACACAATAATGTTCCCAACCAATTTTGTCTTGGTTTGGAACAGTGCTTGGAAACCTTAAAAAACTTCTGAACACCAAATTTGCAAATAATGTCCTTGAACAGTTTGGTTTTTTTTTGATGTGCCTATGTGCCATACCCCTATGGGAGCTTTATAATATAACACCAATATCTAGAAAATAAAATAGACAGAAAAATATGATTGGTCTAGCAAACACATGTCTATTTCGACTTCTCTAGTCACCCTGATCTTACTTTAGGTAACGTCTGCTTCTCTGTATTAAAATAATTTTTAGCTTTAACGAACATTAACAAGAAATAGTTATTACTCATTGGAGTTTAACTAAATCTTCTATTAAATTCTAATTTCCAAAACATTTACTTATTATCTAAGTGATAGATTGCAAATAAAATAACTTTGATAAAGAAAAAACGAACTTTATATACTCTCTGTACCTTCAGGTAAAGGACATAAAAGCTTCATTTAAGGAGTCCAAATCAAAAGCTTGGTTATAATAGCTATTATAATCCGTAAGATCTTAGTATTAATACTAAAAGATAAAGCTGAATATATTTAGATTGCCACTCTTCTTGATTATCAAAATAAAAGTAATTGTTGTGACTTGGCTTCAATTGCTGTCAATTATCATAAGCTTTGGCACTGATGGCCACCAAAATTTTTTACAGCCAACTTCAATTATAATTAAAGCCAACTAAAAGTAAGTGGCGTCCAAGCCGCAACCTCCGTCTGACTACCGCAATACGCAGTAAAAGTTGTTTATGGTTAAAACGATGCTGACAAAAATAAAAAAAAAAAAAGAGAAAGAAGTCGATAGCGACTTTGGTTGCAACCATAGAACATTTTGTGAGTGACGGTTGCATTGAAAGTTGTGTTGCCACCATGTTGTTGTTATTGTGGCTGTTGTAGCTGTGTTTGCTTTGGCGGCAGACAGACGAGATTTCATTTAAGCGCTAAAGCCAAAAACAAGACTGAAAAGAAAGATGCCAAGCTGTTAGCCAGACAGCGGCTGTTGATTGCCATCATCTTGGTCTTGGTCATCTTGTTCGTCATTGTCGAACGCTGGTCACCTACTTTTCTTTGCTTTCAGTTTCCAAGCAGCGTCTGTAGCAAGTCTAACCCTGTCTTGATTGCCTTTGGACTCACTTTGGAGCGATCTTGATTGATCAAATCACAGCTCCTGCTGCGTGCACAAATGCGCTTCTGCTGATTGACGCTGACCAAAGTAGAAATTGCCACTGGGAAAATAGCCTTAACTCACTCTGTTGGCTTTTATTTTTCTTATTTCTTCTGTTCCTTTTTATCAGTATTATTTGCGCAATGAAAGTAATTATTTCTGCATCTACAGAACAATTACCGACAACATTGAATTATGTGTGTCGACGCTTGGTTAATGTGTGAAAAAAAAGAACACTAAGTAGTAAAAGAATCGCGAAGTAATTCCAGAATTCACTGCATCATCCGGGTGCCAAGCTAATGGCGACTTTTTCATACCGACTTTTGTAGTGGAACTCACCCTGAAATATTCAACTATGTATTCCCTAGGGTGCTTTTTCGGCAGAACTCGGCCACACCTATAGCCTAAAGCATTGTGCGTGTCCTTTGCGTTTTCACACACTTTAGCAGGGTATATTGGGTGAATTATAAAGTCTGATTTGGAAGAATTGGGCATGTGAAATTTTTGAAATTACAAATACTATATATCTCTTTAAGACAAATTAATTAATCCTACTGCTTTTAGGTTTCAAGCCATACACGATGCGACAGGCTGTACAACTTGGCTGTTTATCGAGCAGGTTGTACAATCTATTGCATCTTGTGTGGGGTTGTTGCATTAAATTTTGGTATGGTTGTACGACAAATCAAAATTTGTAATTATTTGATAAACATTTTGTATGGCTTAGGTAAGCTTCGTTGCAATTCCATCAGCCCATCATTTATGATACTGAGCCCAATTCAATAAAATCATGTTACTTATTGGGCTCCGATGGTAAAATCCATTATTATAAGAACCTTACTTTGAATTCACTTCCTCGGACATAGTTCTAAGTGGTGCAACAAAATCAAAAAAATTTTAAAATTTAAAAGTTAACACGAAAATGAAATAAATTTGTAGCTCAGTAAAGTCTATCAGACAGTGAAAAAGTTGTGAGGGTTGAAAGAAAAACATCAGGTTGGTTGCTTTGTTGGGTATAAATGCATAATGGCAATAGAGCAAAAGTGCTACAATATAAAATTACCCTTTACTATGAAATGTTCAAAAGAGTGTTATAAAAAGTGCCAATTACTATGAGGGTGACTATATTTCTGACATCAACGAGCCTATTTTTCTTACTCGATCGATCATTTGTACATTTTTCGCTCGTGGCAGTTACTTGGGCATTTTTGCCTTATGGCATTTATTTCAGGTTACATGAATTTCAAAAATAAAATACTTATTGATTTTGATCATCCTTATCATTTATATCATTGTGCCAAGTCGTAAACATATTTATTTTACGCCATGCAAAGACTGGATACAATTATAGAAGTCACATCGATATTGAATTCAAATAAATAATTAAATGGTATGGAAAATCCCAATAAAATGCCTGTCTAAAATATAGAGACTATGTGTTTTACACATAACGTCATTAAAACGTTTAAGAACATTGTTCCGCTTTGTAAAGGTCTCAGAAAGATTTTGTTTGATTATTTGCTAAAAAACGTGTTATCTGAGTTTGATAAATAATTTTACTTGTTCTTTATTTTCATGATAAAGATATCACACACACAGATCATCTATTCGGCAAAAGGGTATTTAAACTCCGACGTGGAACTATAAATTTTTCTATTGTTTTTAATTTATTTGCATTGCACTTGGGGCATTAAATGAATTAAAATAGTAATGAACTTTGCAGAGCAAAAAATGAACAGATAGACAGACAGATGGACATTAGAGTCTAGTCTCTTGGCATTGGTCACTGACTTTGCTGTGGCAAGTGGCAAAGAGCACGACATATGACTCTATGCTACAGAATGAGGCACTTAAGTGCAGGTAAACAAAGTACTACAAAACTAAGTAGTACCAAGAAGAAGCAACGCAAATCGAATCAAAAGTCAGTCAGGTTTTGTGGCCACGCCGTCTACTACGAGTCACGTCTGCTTATCAACGTATTTATTTCTATAAACTTATATATGCAGTGTATAATGCATATCAATTGTGTTATTGATAAGAAATAAGCTAAAATTTCTGTTGAGTAAACTTTTATTTCGGAAGTATAAATGACGACAGCAACAAATTGCAAACTTCCTGCTTGTTGAAACAGTTGGCATTAGAAAACTTTCTTAACCAAATATTATTTGTTTATTTGTTTGCTTTAAAATTCATATTTGGCTAAAATGTGACAAATAAATTGTTTATTATTACTACCTTTTTTGCCCTGTAATCAGTGAGTTAAGGGTATATGGCCTGGTTGTAGTTTCCTTTTATTTTCACACTTTCAACGATAATAAACTTACAAAAAATTCTCTTAATGCCCTTTTAAACTACTTTTTATTAAAATAAAATTTTTTTTTTTCAATATAATCTTCTTTTGAAGCATTACAACTAATCCAGCGGATCTTAAATTTTTTGTGCGACTTCCAAAAAGCGTGTAGAATAATACAGGCCCGCAAAATAAAATCGTGCTACCCTTATGGACTTTGTGCCGCCGAATCTGAAACCAAACTCTAATAAACACCAGCACTTGAGGATTCTGAAATAATCTCATAAAACTCTGCAAATACATTTTGTATTCGGTTTCAGCGGTTCCAAAAATAATTTAGTGAGGTTTTGGGCTTTTTGTAAAGTCGTTATAGCACGGCCACAAATAAAAATGTATGCTTTGGGGGTTGTGCTAGCTGTTTATGGAACTAGGATTCAGATTTTGCACCCCTTGCTTATAAAAAACATTTTTAAGTCCAATTAACTCGGGTGGCGGGGGTACTATCATCTGGTTTGGTGACAGAACTAATTAATGTCAATTCCTCAAAAGAAATCTATGCTATCAACTATTTCTTGTTCTCTAAAACTTTGACAGCAATCAACAGCAACTTTTCGAAATTGATTATTAGAGATCTTCCGAAGATTTTAACATTGAGTACAGAGTATCTCAATGTCGAATACCATCTTTACTGACTTTTTTATATAACAAATGGCCTAAACTTTTGTGCGTGCGAGCTGCCAATTAAAATCAAAGCAAATGTTTACACATCTTACAAAGAAATCACAAATAACCGTAAGCTGTTTGCTTTAAGAGTTTAGTTTACCAAATAAAAAAAAATTTATATATATATCTAAGGCAAATCGAGTTTTGTACACAAAGCTATGCAAATTTTTATGCTTTTGTATTGACGGTTCATTTATTTGTGTGTATTTTTTCTAACTCGTTTTTATATTTGCTTTGAAGCATGACAAGATTTTTAATGAAAATGAATTTTATATTTTATTATAAACATTTGCACGGCTATTGACACAGATATGGCATGGGCATAAAAGAGCTCCACACAAATATGATTCAAATTAGCAAAAAAAAAAAAAACTAATAATTTCGGCCAAAAATGTAATATGCAATACGGAAAGAAAAATTCAAATCATTGTTATAAAAAAGTTAATTTAAATCACAATATTAAATAAATAATTAAAAATTGTTAAGCGAAAAATTTGCAAGCAATGCATTCAAGTAGCTCACAGCTTGATATTTTTTGCTTTATTTGGCAATAACTTGGCTTAGTTAGCTGCTCTTAAATGTCGAGGCCATAAATTGTGAACATTTAAAAAGAGTTTATTCACCTTTAATGCTAACTAATTGAAATAACCCTTAAACTTGTCGTTAATACATAGGATGCTTTGAACTTTTAAAGTTTCTCAGTGCAAGATGTTGACTCAAAAGTGGTGTGAATTATTAATACAAATATTAAGTCGAATGCGTCAGCCAATGCTGCGTATGCGTAATGAGTTTATAATATATGGTAAGGTAAATACAAGAGAAGTTGGACATCTGTAAAATCAAATACTCTGTCAATAGTTTTTGTTATTATTTTATTTCACAATATTATGTGCACGTAAGCTATGTTAGATATCTCAAAATTTTATATATGTAGTATAGAGTGCTTGTGCATAAAAAGAAGTAAATAATTTAAACAGGCCAGAAAATAAAAGTGCTGTGAACTTTACATGGATTTTGACGCTGCATTCGGGGTTCAGCATCCTAGGGTTCTGAGATAACCTCAAAAACGCTATACAATTTTTTTCGATTAAAGACTTTCAACGATTATTTAAAAATGTTTTTGTAGTCACTAGATTTGAATCTGATGTCGAAAAACCCATTGGGAAACCTGTGTTATCACTGAAAGCGTATTTTATTTATTTATTTTTTAAAAAGTTACAAATAAGCTTAAAAACTAAAGGCAACTTGGTTCAAGCCCTGGCATCTTAGGCCTTCGGCTAAGAAAGCGTATTTTAAACGAGCTTTTTGTTTGAAAAATTCACAAAATTCCAGACCTATATATAAATACAACGAGTAGGTTGCATTACATTATTATTAGACAAGATTGTTACTTTTAAAATAATTTACAAAAATCTATCTCTCCAACTCTAGATATTACGACTTGTAACATTTGAGTTTGTTTATCAACAATCAACTTTCGAAACTCCTAGTTCGCCTTATTTTTTTAATACAGTCTTCTAACTTATTTTATTGGTTTGTAATCTTAGATTTAGTACAGTTTTTTTTTGCACCTAAAAAATAATTTCAAAATTTGTCCCTTACAGTTGTCAACAAAATTGCCTTTTAACAGATAATGAATAAATTAAACAACATTTCACCATCTTAGCCAATACAATAAAGTTGTAGGCTGCTGTTGCTATATTGATTTATCTATTTACTCAGTCGTTTCGAAACTGAATAAATAAATAGAAATAAATTTTTACTTAACAAATGTGTGAACCGAACAAGTTAAATGACGCCAACTCAGCCAGAACCACAAACTAAATGCATTTTGTTGCCTATTACGAATATAAAGTAAAAACCTTTTTGTATGTGTTTACTGAATCGCATAAATGACCGATTGACTTTGTTTTTTTTTTTTTTCAGCTGTATATGGCTTTATATATATTTAAATATATTTATATATCTGTGGTTATTTTTATTTTTTACTTCGCTTTGCTTTGTTCTGTTTTGTTTTGCACACACTTTTTTAACGCTTATCTAATTTTCTATACATGAGTTAGACTTTTTATTGCAAAAGGTGACGTGCAAAAGCTGAGCAACAACAGCTACAAAATAAATTGGCAAAAACTACATTAAAAATAAGACAATAATGAAATTAAATAAAAAGGTGAATCTGAAGTTTTTATGGTACCCGAACATTGGATACACTGCATTCTTTATTAAAAAAAAATGTTTAATTGTGGAATTTAGGATGTTTTGCGAAAATGTCAACCGTTTGTTGTTGATTTGGCTTACATAAGTATACATGTCAAATTAGGTCACTTTAGCTTGTTTATTTATGAAACAAATTTAGAGGTAGCGGTTCAAAAAGTAATACATTTTTTCTGTAAAGATATCGTGTTTCGTCATCATTTTAAGAAATGATTTAGATCTAAGTGACTCCCTAAGCTTACACACAAGTCATCAGGAAATACCAACGACATAAAGTTTAAACATAGAGAGAGAACAATTGGAGCGAGCAATTAACATACAAAAATTCATTAAGTTTCACTTAAATTTCAATGTATATCTAAACTTCAAAAATATCTATAAATGCAATTTTATCTGTGCTTCAACACTTGATATGATATTAAGATTTTGCATAGAAAAAAATATGTATACATATACTTATAAAATAAATGACCGCACTTGAAATATATTGAAAAAATAATTTTTCGGAAAAAAAATGTATATCGCAGTATATTTTTTTTTTTAACGCTCACAGAATAAAAAAGTCGTGATCTGGGGACAAAGAATATGTTTTCTTACAAACTAATATGCATTGCGACGCGCAGAGTTGGCCCAACAGATATAGGTTCTATCTTAACCTCAAAAATGCATACCAATTTTTTTTTGTAAACGGTTGTTCTGCGATGTTTTTTATGGATTTGAGGTTTCTGAATCTGAAAAAAAAAACCCCAGCAATGAATGTATAAACTGCTACGTACGGATCCTTTGGTACAACTTCGTATCTCTCTGAGAACTAGTGCTGGAGAAAACATCGATGATCGAAGTTTAAAATATCTATATATCGATGTTGGCCAATAGCGATGTTTTTCCAGCACTTCTGCAATCATCAAATGGGTATTTAGTAGTGGTCAACATCAATATATAGATATTTTAAACTTCGATCATCGATGTTTTCTCCAGCACTTCTGAGAACTATGTGTTCATACAGATGCGATCGCTATTCGAGATAATGAAAAAAATCGTATAGTTTTTATGTCTGATTTTGCCAGTCATCGACATAGCAAAAATCAACAATACCCTACAGCCCATCAATAGAGGGTATAACTAAGGTAAAAAACATATGAAAAAGTTAGAACGCACAATTTTACGAGTAGCTGATTATTTTATTTATAATTTCTGTTACTCGGACATTATTGGTTTTTTTTTTTTTGATTTTTTTGTGGTTTCTGATGTCATGAAAGTTAGTCAAACAACAAGTTTCTATATCTGTATCTCTATTTGTATTTGTGAGTTTGATATGATCTCAAGATTAGACTACAGCAAGTGAAAATTTATGGTTGTATTGTAATACGCTAAATTTAACGAATTGCATATGTTAGTCGTTCGCTTATTGGTGGGGGGGTTCGACTTTGAAACAGACTGACAAATAACATTTACAGCTGCCGCTGCTGTGATTCGAGACCAAGACTGCCACATAAATCTAGGCCCGACATCCTGACAATTATTTGTAGTTGCATTGAAGTTGTAGCTGCAACTAGAATGCTGCAGCACTTCCTTTAACGATTTGCTCATTAGAATTTATTGCTGCCGCTTGTCAAGATTTACGTATCCTTACGGCCAAATTGACGTAAGCTGCACTAGATGACAGATGACACAGCTGCCACAGCCACAACAACAACAACAAACAAAATAAGCCAAGCTTACAGCCTGGTCAATGCGGCTTTGGCCGCTTTGCAAATTAGTCAAAGTCAGCCAAGTCAGCAGATTTAGCGGCTCACTCTGTATACAAACAATGAGTCCAACTGTGGCAGGCTTAGATAATTGCTGGATATGAACGCAACGTAGCCCCAGACCGGGAACCAGGCTTTGGTTTTTCACAATGCCAAAGAAAAGCGTTCAAGTGTTCGTTTTTTTTTTTGTTTTTTTTTTGCTTGCCCCACAACTTCCTATTAGTTGCAACAGATTGTGCGATAGCAATAAGTTAGCCCCCAGCTAAATAGACGGATGTCTTCTTTCTGGTCTTTTGTTATAGGACCAAGCCTGTGTTGGGTACAAGAAAAAAATAAAAATAAAACAAATATACATATTTATATATAGAAATAGTTGCTGGCTATTATTGTCTTGACCAGATCTATTGCAACTTATTGTATTTGCTTTTGTTAAGCATTATTTGGACATTAAGTTAACAATAATAAAGAGTAGTAAGTGGTAAGTCGTTTAAGAACTTTACTTTCGATATTAAGTATAATTGAAATAAATGATAACTAAATATAAATAATAATGATTTATTTGCATCGAGAGATAATACAAAACAAAATAACTATATTTATAATTGGATAAATCGAGAATATTGCATAGATATATTTATACCCATGTCCGTCTGCAACTTAACATTTTTGCGATAAATATAATATTCATCCAAAACTCCGCTTTAATAAAAAGTCACGTTCGCGCCCCAAACTCAAAACACCACATATATAAGTTATTATAGTTTTTTCCCAAGAGCGATATTTTTTTGTATATGTTTTTGGGGTCGCTGAGTCCGAATCCAAAATTAAAAGGACAAATTCCTGAGAAAACCACCAATATAGCTCGTTTTGTGGGGCATTTTCGGAATATTTAAGAGCTATATATTAGTGTAAAACTATGCCACAACTCTTTTGAGTTGAATCAGAAAAAAAAAATTATAAAAAATAGCTATCAATTAATATCTAACTTAGAATTGGAATAAATATGATACGAATATAAAATAATATGTATTTAAAAAATTATTTTAGTTTAAACTACATACGCTTTTAAACTTATTTTGCTAATTCGATTTGATTTCACTTGCAACAAAGTAGTTGGTTTTAAACCACATAAAAATTTTTTTTTTGCGAAATTAGGTGCACTTAGCTGGTGGTTTTAAAACGAATCGAAATAAAAATATTCTGATTTGCTTTCCGCAGCCCTACTTTTGAATTCTTTAAGTCATCTTGACTTGCCACTTCGAGCATCTTTGACCAATCCTATATTATGAGTAACCCACTTGGTCAACGGTAATCTATTGGCTCTTTTTGTAATATAATGTTTAATTTTTATCTCGCTTTCTTGTTTCAACTTATATATTGTAAATCCAAGTGTCTGGCCAGTGCTTGATGTAAGTTGGTGCCTATTATTAAAAAGTTCATTCATCGGGCTAGAGACGCGGAAAAGTTCATATCTATAACCTCGCTCTATTTTCTTTTCTAAATATATTATACTTTTTTTATAATATTTATAAGGTCAACCGAACTTAGTTGTACTACTCGAATAAATAATTAAATAAATAAATAAATAGCTTAGGTCCCAGCCGACTCTCCCCTAAAAACTGAAACCTTTAATTGCTTCCAGTGAAGCTAATATAATCCATTATAATTCTTATTCCTACGATGGCAAAATTTCAGAAAATTAAATTGAAGTGGGCCATATTTTTCAAGGTAGTCAACGCTTGCTATAAACTTGATGTTATAAGCAACTCAGCATGATATACGCAACTGGGAAAGATGGAATAATTTGATTAAGGTAGATTTTTGTAATTTTTCTGGGATAGCCTCTATCACAGCAAAAGTTCAATACTTCGTTATGATCTAGAACCTGACGAAAATACTCGAAAAGTTAAACTGACTCAATTTGTGCAAAGTCAACAACAAACTTAATAGGGTTTCGTACTAAGTAGTTCACCCAAACACACTCATCGAAATATTGTTTGCTACATTTAAGTTGAACTCAAGTATTCGTGATTTTCCTATTCGAAAAATATTATAGCATAGTACTTCAAATTATATGCTACCATTTACTATTGACCTTAAGTTGTCTATTTTGTGGTAAGTTTTTATGGTCAATGTTTATAAATAGATTCACGTACGTTATAAATTAAAGTCTTGGACCAATATTTATCTTTATGGTCTTATTTTCAATTTTATTTTATCTTAGTTTATTTTCATTTTTGTATTTTTTGCCTTTCACAAGAAATTTTCGCAAATAAATCAAAATTTGGCTTTACTTTCGCATAAACACATCAAATTGTTTATTGTTAGGGCCTTTTTATACTTTGAACTAAGCCGCTGAGAATTTTTTGTTTAGGCAAAACTAATTTTTAATTTTAAAATTATTATAAAGGAACTGGGAAGTCATGTTTCGTATTTAAGTATGAAAAATTATGTCGAAACGAGCTATGCAAATGTAATATGTGGTTCGTTGAGCTACAAAAACCGCAAAATAAATTGATATTCAAATTAAAAGCCTAAACATTAAAACAGTGAGTCAGTTAAGTCTTTTGACGTTTGGTTGATTGTGTACGCCCGCCAAGTGTAAACTTCAAAAAGTTGGATTAAGCAATGATTGATCAATTTCAATGATTGATTGATTGATTTGCCTAAACGCCCCTATAAAAGTTGATTTTTAGGTTGATGCAATTTTCTTGTTTCAAATGTTGTCATACTTTTTTGACAAACTGTAGAAACGTTTATAATCTAAAGCAGAACTATGATATAATGGTTGCTATCTTTTTTAACATCTTAACCTTCAAAGCAAATAAAAACAGAATGTTGCGAAAAATAAAATAAAGTAATCATGAAAAATTAAACAACTTGATAATGTTTATATGTATGAAATAAATGCGCAGATAAATTCTTGACAAACACGCACACAGATCAACTTAGACAGAAAGCTTCATCAAGACGCAACGAATTTTAAACACTGTTTACAATGTACAATATATAATAATAAAAGATGCTTTTTAATGTTTATTAAATCGGTTCTATTATATTTTCTTGAGAATATTTAAGCTTATTGCATTGGAGTATAAATTATATATGAGTAACATAATATAGGTATTATATTATATTAATCAAATTACTTGAATTTTTTCCTTAAATCTAGATACAGAGCAAACATTATGCATTTTCTTTTATAAAAGTATAAAAAAAGAATATTTTCATTAAACTTCATAATAAAGAAAGGTTATTTGCATAAAATGAAATTTATTTTCAGAACTTCAGAAGAAAAGGCAGTCAATTTTTAAAGACAAGATAGCTTTATTGTAAAATGTCTCAGTTTAAAGGACGTAAACGAATCTTTTCTTTTTAAAAAAGGGTTTTTTAATTTCAAATTATTTAATTTTAAATTACAGGCTGGTCAGTTCCGCAGTTTTACGATACAAAATCGGAATTAATGATTTTTTTAATGACTTTGTAAGTCAGCCACATCTGCATTTCTACAACGTTGTTAGGGTTAGTCATTAGTCGGGCACTTTTGTATTTCTGCCCGACAAACAGCTTCTTCAGCCTGAAGGCCTATGTTGCTTTGCCTACAAACCATTTCAAATTTTACTTTATATTTTAACTATATAATTATATAAGACCAACAAGTTCTTTAAAAGAACCGATAATGGCTCACACGACATAAAGTGTATACAACAAAAAACTGAAAATAATTCTCAGATTTAACTGATAAGCAGATAAGTTAAGCTGATTTAAGAACATATTACTGCTTTCTTTCTTTTGTTATTTGTTGCCCGAAAATTTTACTTAAAATCTTAAATTCTTTTGCCTTAAGTCTAACAAATATTTATATTATTATTGCTCACCCTTTGTGGCGCATTCAAGAGACGTAGTATAGTGCCCAATTGCGTGGCAAGCGGCATGGTCGTGGTAAATGCATAGGTTGGCGCACGCATGGGTATGGGAAAGGCTGTGGTCGCTGAGAGAGGATCGCTATCTAGCAGATACTGCACACGAAATGTGATTAGCTCGTCGGGTTCCATTTTCACAATCATTTTGCTTGGCTTTTGATGGTTTTCTTTTGAATTGCACAAGACACGAAATATTTAAAAATTTATTATTATTACTTTTAACACTATTTGCACATTGGAATTGATTTGATTTTTCACTGTTCACTGTTATTAAGTTTTTTTGAATTTTTTTATTTTAGTTGTGATTTTTTTTTTGCACGCATTTGTCGAGTGTTTGTTTTTGTTGTTGTTGCTGTAATTATGCTTTAATAATTGAAATACTTTCATTTTGGCCAGCAGCAAAACTTGACAAACGTTTTGCAATTTGTTTATTTGTTTGTTTTTTTATAGTTTGCAGTTTATTTGAATTTTGATTTGCACATGCATAAGCCAAAAGATACATTGCATAATGTATCTTTTAAGCTGTATACATACAGCTGTGTGTATCTATGTGCATGTATCTTATTCACTCACGCATGTTGCGCAACTGCAGCAATTTTATGCTAAATACAAACAACAATTTATACCAGAGCGCCAAACGAGTCAACAAATCGACGCGCCTGCGCCCAGCCACGCCTTGTACACACACACACAGACAAACACACGGCCACACTAATTACAATGCAGCAAGGCATGCCTGGTCACACTACAATCTACGACTTCACCACACATCTTCGTACTGTAAATATTTGTTTTGATTTCTATGCAGGAGCTGGTCAGTCTTTTAATGCTCATGTTGCTCGTTTATGTCTCTTGTGTAACTTTCAATTCAATGTCAGCCCGCCCGCCTCTTTTGGTTTTATTTTTCTACTTGTACATGGTACAGTGGAACTTCTCAAAAGCGAATTCGCATGGCAGCAGAAAATGGGTTTGTTATATAGTAAATGTGTTACACTGAAATCGCGTTATATTTAAGAATCTTAATTTAATATTTGGAAGTATCCCGAAATATGTTTTAGTTGGCGTTTTTTAATTTTATTTACTTCTTTGTAGCGTGCGTATGAATTCTGAGTCAGACCCAACACTGACTGTAGCTTCTTAACTAGCATGTTTACCAGCGAATTGTTTTTACCGAAGATTCTTTATTTTTGGTTATAATTACCGCAGTTCCTAGCCTTTTTTTCAAAAACCTTTCTTTATGGCATGGGTTCTGTACAATAAATAGAAAGTCTGTGTCTAGTTTTGACTTCAACTATTTCTTTTGTTAATTCTTTGTATAATTTTTTTTTGAGAAAAATAAAATACACAAACTTCAAATCAAAAGTCATAGTAGAAAAGTTCATTAGAGCGAAGTTCGACTGTATCTATGTTAGGCATCAGCATGCAAGGTAGCACTTCACATCTAATCAAAATCAAAATCAAGCCCATTTTTTTTTTGTTAAAGGTAACGTCTGTTACGGGTACCGCTAAATAGCTGTAGTTGTCACCATGTATGTACATATATTTATACATACAAGTGTATGCATATGTATATATATCTACTTATGCGCGCATGCAAATGTGTTACATGTTTTTTTTTGTTGTGGTTTATGGCTCAATGTTATGGCCCGTGTTTGCTCGGGTTCTTGACTCTGTCTAGTTATTTTTCTGTATAATTGTTTATGGAGTGAGTGAGTTTAATGAGCCGCCCAAGTGCTTTGACTGCTGCTTAGTCACTAACTTATGAATGACAATGAACTTACTATTCGCAGAAGCTTATTAAGTAAATGAGCAAGAAGAGATAAACAATAGTTAGCTACGCTCTTTGAAAAAAATTTTGTTACCAATGGCAGATGTCTGTTTAAATTTTGTAGGCGATTTTAATTATCTTGGTCGAAGTCCGGTAACTACGAATGGTTTTCGGAATATATGTACTTAAGTTGTTGAAGGAGCACATGCACTAGATTTGTTGTGATCAAAACAAGGTACTGGTTTTCCAAATAAAAGGGCTCTAAATAGGACCATTGAAACTTTCCAAGTGCAGTTAAAATGTCTTGTTTCGATGTAGCCAAGGGTCTCGTCTACTCACAACAAACAACGATAAAAAGATCAAAAGACGAATCCCTGTAGCCAATTAATCAAAAAAGATCAGACAATTGATTTTAATAGCTTAAAAAAATCTCATTCTGTCAATTTGTGGCACAATCGGAAGCAGTTGCTCTTGGAATGTTTATGGAAGTATTTATGTGCGTAAGGTGTTTTAAACCGAAAGATTTCAAGAAGACAAACCGAATTAGATGTCGGAAATCTAGCTACTAGATCTTGGAGACCACAAGTGCTAGATGCCAAAAATTACCAAAAGATGTGTACACAATTTTTTCAGATGAAGCTACTTAAATTGAACCTTGTGACATATCTTACAAGCGGCATCAATTATAAATTTTTATAATAAAATAAGCTGCCGTAGCATTACAGAATGGATGGAATGGAATCGGTAGAAAATTTCATTTTGTCTGGCATACAGGCAAGAACGCAAGAACATTGAGGCATGAAGGTAAAAGTGCCCAACTAACAACGTGAGCAACAAAAGTCAGCTGCTTACAAGTGTTTCATTTTGGTTTGGTTTGGTTTTTTAAGAAAAGTTGCTGTGCGAAAATTGCCATTTGCCATTGTTTGTCAAAAAATATATATTTTTTGATCTTCAACTACAAAGAAGTTGACACTTTAAATTGACACTTTGATTATATTTAAAAAATAGTTTAGCTTTCTAAAACACTGAAAGTGTTAATATATGGTCACCCTTGTAGATATTGACGCATTTTAAATAATGTTTTGCCCATGTTTTTATTGTAGTTTGTTGTTGAACGCTTTTACAATTTTGCATTTATGCAAGACAAAGTGAACACCCCAAGCGTAAGAAAACATGCCTCAAAATTGTTAATATTTTAATGACAAAAGGTTGACACACTGAGATGTACTAACAACTTTAAATTTATACTACACCTGTCGGAAAACCCGGAACTAATTAGGCACTAAAATTAAAATTAAGAAAATGTGCAAAGTTATTTAATTGCTTGGAAACCCTTTTTCCTAACTACATTACCTTGACCCAGTTTAAATATATAAAATCAATATATACATAGACGATTAAACTAAAAGACTTGTTAATCGTGTTAAAAGTAGGCGAAAGCTTTTTGTTTCAAAGTAATTAAGAGATTCCTCTTTGGCAAAGTTTATAAAAAATTTCATGTTATCTTCTCAAAGGTATTAAAACAAAGATAATATTTTTTTGCTTAATTTGGCACACATTGGCCAATAATTTTATGGCTTCCTTTTGGCCATTTGTCTAAGCGTTTAATTGCTATGCTAACTGCAATTAAAACACTTTTAAATTTGTTGTATCCAACACATTATTAAATTAAATTGGCTGTTAAATTTAAAATAAAAACCATGATAAATAGTAACTAAAAATATAGTAGTTAACTAAATGTTGCAGCTGTCAATTTTAAACAAAAGGCGGGAGCACTTAAAAAGCATTTAAAGCCAAAAAAAATCAATAAGCCAGATATTTTAAAATTGTGCTTAATTGCAATAGCTTCAGGTTCATAATAAGTCGTTTCGGTGTACATAAAAAAAAAATTTGCAAGGGAAACAGCTGTTTCAAATTTTGGGGCGTTCTTGAAGTAACTGAAGTAAATTCGCAAGGGGCTTAAAAAGGAAATGCGCTGAAAGCCAAACAAAAGCAAGGTTCAAACGGCGAAGGTATTGGCAAGGACGGACGTTATGTACAAGTATACACCGAAAAAAAACTGGCATTCTTTCTACCATCACAATCTGCTTTTAGAACAATAATAATAATAATATAATGCATAAGAGAATAATCAAGAATTGTGTAAGAAATCAATCCATTGCCGAATTGGGCAAATCACTAGCGTGATCTTGTGGGCTTTGGCGGGTATTGAGATTCTATGCAATGACATAAGTAAAACAGGCCACTTTCTTAGTCGGTCTTTTTGATTTTTATGATTTGTACATATGTGATAACAATAACAATCTCGTACATTTTTATCGAGTTGTCGACAACTGCATATTTGGGTGGTTACTCTATAATTGAGGCAGTTTTGCCCCTTAAGCATTCTTTGAAAGTTAAAAGTTATTATTATTATAGGAGTTATGCTTAAATGCCAATATTTTGAGGTACCATTGAAGGTGTCATCACTAAACTAAACCTAACTTAACTTTCTTATTTATAAGAATAACCGATTTTTTTTTCAAAGTGAATTCACGCGCATAAATTATGAAAATTCTTAGCTTTCAAGTAAATCTGGGATTACTTTTGAGATTTTTTTTTTTTTTTGAATGTCTATACTTTAAAAAGCAGTTGCAATACAAAGCTGTTCCGTCTTAATTAGCAATCATAATCGGGACAAGGATAAAGAAACAACACTAATCCGTAGCTGTGCCGAGAAGGAATCGAATTTCAAATGAGAAATATTTTCTTTAGTATTACTCAAAAAGTTTTGCTCTATTGTGACACGGTTTCTACTAATAGCAGGTATATAAAATGAGGACACTTCTTTGTAACTTCAAAATAAAGCCGAAATTACATAAAATTCCTATTCAGTCAGAAAATAACAAAATTAATGAAATTGAAATCTTTAGGCAATAAAATAATCTGGAAATTTTCTTTCAGTGTGGCAGCCAGTCAGTACGAATTTAGCGTTGGCTGTTGTTGCTTATGTCGTGGTTGGTTATGGATGGCAGGTGTGCCAAAAAGTTGTGGAATGACCTGGTGGCAACAAAGAATACACCAACGAGTGTGCCGTTTATTGCAGCTCTCTCAACGTTGCCCTTAGCTTGCGTGTTGCTCCTCACAGGGCTACAAACGTTCAAGCGTCTCCAAAAAAAAAAAAAAATAATAATAAAATAAAAACTTAAAAGCAACAACAACTTAAGATACAACAAGAATTTCTCGTCGTCATGCGAAAGTTAAGAGGTAGCCACAATGCAGAGCTGGTCGGGCCAAGTGGCAAAGGCAGTGGCAGCCAGTGGCTTGGTAAGGGCTTGGGTCTCTCCCTCTGTCTGCTTTGGTTTGTATTATGGTTGCAATGAAATTGAAAATGAAGTTTCAATTTTGTTCAGGAATTTTACTTTCACGCATACGTAAATACAAACAGATACATACTATGTATATACGAGTAGCATTACCTATGTACGTGGTGGTGATAGCCGGAACTGAAGGCAAGGGATTTTTATGCTATTAAGTTAGCCAAAAGTTAAGTGCCAAACGTTTTTGGTTAGCAATTTTAACTATGGCTTCCTTATTGGCAGTTGGCTTAATGGCAACGTGCAGAAATTTAATGAAATTAAATAAATATTATAGAAACAACAAAGACACGAGTTTAAACTTAATGTTGTTGTTGTTGTAGGCTCGTTTAAGTGGCTGTTGTTGTATTTAGTTACAAATTACGACAATGACGATGAGATGAAGCCGATGCCGACGCCGAAGCCGACAGAGACGACAGCGCTGCCATATTAAAGTGTAAATAATTTATGCAAATGTTGCAGCCACACTATTTGGCAGTCGCTTTTATTGTTGGCCACATTGGCAACTGGCACCCACAGCAAAAACAACTACCACACAATGAGCAGGTAATGAAACCCACCCGCTGGCTCAAGGAAACTTCCAAGCAAACTGAGCGCCTTAACTTGACTGCATTGAACTTTCACTTTTATGTGAACAGTATCTTTTATTTTGGTATTTTTTTTTTTCGGGGCATGTTGCAATTTCTTGCAGCTGCTGCTGCAGCCGCTTCTTCTTTATCTTCTTAAACTGGCAACATTACGAGTTTATACCCTAACAATGTCTTAATGCTTTTCAGAAGCAGTAAAGTCGAAACTGCATGGTACAATATTGATACCTTTGATTAGTTTCGGTCCAATCCGACTAAATTCTGCTATGAGAGCTTTATCTCAAAAATATCTGCTTATATACTTTAGTTTTATTTTCAATAGAGTTGTAAATGGTTTTATCGTAAACGCAACTTTAGATTTTTAAGATTGAAAATAATTCTGCGTATACACAAAATTCGTTTTGCTAGCAAAATATGTTTTAGTTTTTGTTCCGAACCGTTCTACGATGCTGCATACAGGCTTTACGTCGCCAAATGCATTGAATTCTGTAATTGTTGGAGTCATGTACTAGTATTAGATAACTCTAAAAGTTTTAAATGACTCTAGATACTCTTACTTACTTAAAAGCGCTGTAAGTTTCTATATATATATTTTACAGATCTATCATATAGTAACATCGAAAAGGAGTTTTTACGAAAAAACAAGATAAAACTCTGTTAGAAGAAGCCTTGTACAAGCTGGTTGGATCAAGTCATTATAATTTAGAGTTGATATTACTTTATTGGTTGTTAGAGTAAGATAACTTCGTTAGCTCAAAACTCGCTTTTCATGCACATGTTTTTTTTTTTTGTATGCTCCTTCATTTTGTCATCAATTATGCAAATTTGGATAATAACTTTACATTTACAATGCCTTTAATTGACAGTTGTGGCAGCTACTGTGTGCAACAAGTAACATTTACTCAGGCCTAAGTAAGTTTATTAAGTTAGATAAATAAAGGTACGTAGATAATACAAACAAGGCATTGACATTGTTTTAATTATGAGTGATCTAAAAGTGAGTACAAGTAATCGAACTATCAAAGAAACTCAACTATGTGAGTGAGTGATATGATAAAAGTCAAGGTCGCAAGGTAAGTATTTCATTAAAAGCATGTAGAAGCCGCTTATCGCTGTTAAGCGGCGCAAATTTCCTAGCATTGATTTAGAATTCGTAATCATTGTTTTTTTGGTTTTAAGACTCGTTGAATTTTATTATTGTACTAATAAAGACATAAAGTCGTAGCTACAGAAATTTGCAGAATGCGCAAAAAATACACAAAGCATTTGTATATACACGTAGTATATATTATGGGAAGTTTTTTTTTTTTTTTATTTCGAACTGGCTGCGCTTCAGTGCACAGCAAATATTTGGCCATATAAAAAATGTTTGCCTAATTGCATGTAAGCCAGGGCTACTCATAGAAACAGAAAAACCAAACAAAGATTGGGCAGGGCAGTTGAGATTGAACTGAAAAACACAAAAACACATTCCTAGACAATTTGTCACGCTTATAAAGAAAAACCCAAATGAAACCATATGCGTTTTTCCAGAGACAAAAAATGGGTAAGAGAAACAGAGCAATATAACAGATCGTAGTAAAGTTGTTTGACCTCTTAACTGGCTGATTGACTGAATGGACTGGCTAACATCAAATGTTTTAACGCCTGCATTTAAAAACAATTTTAGCTGCCAATAAAATGAAACCAAACAACGAAAAAACTCAGCTTAAGAGCTGGCACTCTAATAGGGCTCAAAGTACGAGCACGAGCTGCAGCTCGAAAAAGAAAAATCCAAAAACAAATACAAAACCAAACAAGTTTGTGTCAAAAGGAAATTGTGTCACGTTGACGCTGCAGCCAGAGTAACAGTTAGAAGCGACAGCACTTACTAGACCTTCCCCTTTTTCCACTATAAGTAGACAAACCACAGGCCATCCAAGCCTATGCATCTCTACCTGGGGCCTGATACTTCGGATGCCAAGGCATAATGTGCGTGTGCCCAAGTCAAGCCATTTGATTTATTAAATTCTAAGCTGTCGTCTGATTTTGTATGCAACGGATGCACAAGAATGCCAACTCATTATGCGATTGGTCCGACCAGAAACCACACTCACACACGCTCAGCATTGCAGACACATAGATACTATATACATGTGTGTAGTTCCAAAGCTCTATTCAGAGTTAATTATTATAACAAAAGCAACAAATCGTCTTTAAGCTTCTACTGGCGTAAGTACCATAGTTCGGGCAGTACCCGGTATCAGAGAACGGAAATGAAGCGCCTGTTACGAAAATAAAACTCAGCTCTGGCTACGTGTTCACCGAGGTTCTAATGAGCTTAACGTGCGAATTGTAGGTGTCAAAAGACCAGACTAAGTGAATATACATAATGGGAAAAATGGAGTGAGGTTTGCTAATGACGAGGAACTGTGGGAATTACCATTGATGTGAGTAATAAATGTAGATGAGACACACTTTAGAAACAATTGATAACTGCTTTAACGGAAATAATATGTTAAGAGAAGTGTTGCACAGGGCTGCCAACTTTTGTCATCAGCTGTTGCCGCAATATTTACTGTTAACAAAGATCATCAAATTTTTTGTGTATACATTTTTGGGGTAAACAAATTAGTGTGTTTCAAATGACTAATGTTTAATCAAAAAACTAATCAATTGCAATAACAATATAGACTATAATTTTAATAACAACAACACTGGGCAACAAAATTTAATTTAATTTTAAGCCGCTTACAAAAATTTACCAAAATAAAAAATGAACTGGAAAGGTTGAACGAAACAGATAACAATCCCACCAGAAAATATATAATATAAAACTTCATTTCATGCACTCATTCAAAATATTCCTTTTCCGCTTGCAAACAAAAGTATTCTGTCATAGTATTCAGCAATAAAAACAAAATAAATATGATTTTACGAGTCACTGAAACGCATACAACTCGCAAGCTGCAAGCTCGATCAAGATAAATTTGAACTAGAACACAAGAATCTTCTTGGATTACTTTCCAGCAGGCGCTTTTTTTAAAGCTGCAAAATATTTAAAAACTTTTAAATAAATTATTCTGCTTCTTTGATCTGACTCCATGCGGATCCTCCATCACTTGCGGGTTCGACTATGCTATGTTTGAAGATTTAAACCTTTAAGAGGCTTTTAAAATACGATATTTCTCCTTCTAATTTTTATCGAAAATTTTCCAACATTAGTATGGTAAATTCTCTCGTATCCAAAAAAAAAAAACTTTTACCTATTCTAAAATTTACAATTTCCTTGTTTTTCAGAATAATATGCAAAATACTTAAAGGCCAGTTATAAGCGTAGCGTTTGTGAGCAAATAGTGCTGCCAATTTTTGAGCATTTGACAACTAGATGGCACCAGCAGTTTATGCTAGATGGCGCCAGCAGGAATTACACATAATTTGTTTTAAAGGCTAGTACGCAGCAGTGTAAAACCGACTGAAAGAAAAAAATGCAAAAAAAAATTGTATGGGTAGAGTTTGTGACCAAACGTGCTGCCCATGTATGGGCCATTGACATGTAGATGGCGCAACTAATAATAGATGGCGCCAAAAATTAAAAATATAAAAATCAGCTGTTTTTTATTCAAGTTGGTTGCGGGAAATTGTTGGTTCAAAGCCATGGTACAGAATCCGGCAGCATTTTCGCAAAACTTTTCGCATGTCCTCGGATGTTTTTAAGACATTGTTTGCGTTGTTGGAGCCCCACATGATCCCTAAACGACAATTTTCTGCTCTTAAGTAAAATTTGTGCATCTATTTTGCCTACGCGACATTGTTGCAGCACATTAATGTTAAAAGCTGAGTTTTTTGCTGGCGCCATCTACATGTCAATTTCACAAAAAATGGCCAGCACTGGAACTGCGTACCAATGAGTAAAATTCTTGGCGCTAAGAATTTTGACAGTGTTTTTTTTATATGAAGTTTTGTTTTCTTCCAGGCGGTTTTACACTGCTGCGTACTAGGCTTAACGCTAAAAACAAAAAGCTAATGTGAAAATCAGTAAATGTGTTGCAAATGTATCAACAATAAGAAGAGAAATAAACGAATCGTCCCAAACCGTTTTAATCAAACTTGCGTGTTAATGATAGTTGTGGGTAAGGACTAAAAAAGAAGATGGCCAGCACTAGTGGTCAACAACGCTGCACACCTGAGAGCAAAATTCTTTGTCCTAAGAATTCTGAAAGCTTTTTTTAGAAATTTTATTTTCTTTTTTTTATTTTTTTATTTTTTTATTTTTATTTATTTTTATTTTTTTATTTTTATTTATTTTTTATTGAAATTTTCTTTTCTTTCAGGGCTTTCCGCGTTGCTGCTACTAGGCCTTAAAAACCGAAAGGCAAGTAAAATCTGTTCATTTTGTAATTACCTATAATTGTTTTTTAATTATTATAAAAATCTTCAAATGCGTTACAAAATGCTGAACAAACCTTTAAAGACAAATCAATTCGTTATGAAAAGAGAAAAGAATGTTAGATTTCCAACGAAAAATCAAAGACAATGTACAATGATGAATAACTACAAGAATTTTAAGTCTGTAGAGTGAAATCTATAACAAAAAAATTAAACTGAAGAAACTGTGAAACCACAAAGAAATCAATCATCGTATGAGCAAAGCAGTGATCTATAGAACCATATTATGAGCAATGATGATGTAATAGTTGCCATTAAGTACCTTACAAAAAAAATTTTGTCCAATTATAAATATTTTCATTTTAACAGTTGCTCATTGAAAAAAATTAAGATTTTATACCAAGAAACGGCATTTATAAAAAATTCTTAAAAATCATTTCACTCTTATTTGCACAAAAAAAAAAAACATCTAAGTTAGTTTTGTCTTTGCTTTTGCTAAGAAAATTTAATTTAAATAACAAAATATCTTTTAGCTAACATTTCACTTTCAACTGGCCATAAATTCAAAAGTTGTTTATCCTAATTTTTGCTATCTTCTAGCTATCTAACTATAAGCTATCTTTTTTAACAAAGCAAACGCTAACTAGCAAAGATACAAAAGCTTTGTGTGCTACTACAATAACTAAGAATATCGAAAAAAAACCATATGTATCTACACAGTTGTAGATACTTTTGTTATTTTTTTTTTATTTTTATTTTTTTTTGTGCTGACAAACGCACTCGCCCAAATGATGTTGTCAAAATTATAACAAATAAAAGAAAACAGAATATATCTGAGAATCTCACACACATTTTTGTCATTTTGATAGATAGCCTTTGGCTCTTTACATTTGTATCTATCGTTGATTTTGTTGTTTAAGTGTCTGGTTCACAGGTCTTTTGCCTTTGTGGTTATTTTTATGCAGTTGTCATGAAATCTTACAAAATATCAAATACTCAAATATTTGTCTAGATGTCTGTCTATATAGCTAGCTGCCCAACAACAACAACTATCTAAATATCAACATTTGTACATAATTAAAGTAAATTTTCATTTTTCAAGATTTTTCATTTGCTCTACTAATTTGCTGCCACACTTAGCGTCTGTGTCTGTATAATAGATTGGTATATATAAGCTATATGTACTTGCTTGTGTTTGTGTGAGTGCGTGACTAATAATTCGACTGCACTCAGATGGCAAAAAAAAAAAAAAAAAATAAAAAATCTGGCCACGATTTTTAACTTATGCAATGCCTACAACAACAAAAACAATCATGATAAAAGCAGAAAAATCATTTGGCTCAAAGATCGCTCGATGTACCTACTCTCTACACCCCTCTGCAGGCTCATGTTTTTAGCGTAAAACTACCGGGTAAATGACCCACTTTAGCTCTCCACTTACACACCCCTTGCCATCATTCCACTCTTACAACATTTTGTGACTTTTTTTTTTTTTTGACTCATTTCAAAATTGAGGCCACATATTTGCCGTGCCATCTTGTCACCTCCGCATATGATTTTGATTTAGATTTTTTATTTTTAGTTGGTCACATTAAAAAAAGAAATATAAAAACGAAACATGTACATAAATATGTACATAACAAATATCAACGATAAAGCTACAAATATTTAGCACAATAAATTTTATTTTTATGCACTCAAGCTGCAACTGTTGAAATATTATGTTAAGCATACGCAGTGTGTGCGCTTAAATGCAGAGCTCACAAAGATGCTACGACATGTTTGCACAAATGTTCTAAATGGTAATAATATTAGGAATGTTTTTGTTTACCAAATGTTTAGTCATGCGATTAAGTTTTTGGTATTTTAACTAAGTCAATATAGATCTTATCGTTTGCGCACATAGTCAAAACAAGCAGTAGCGGCATTGTTGTAAAGAACTAGCTGACAGATAAAAGCGCTGGGAACTAGTTTTTTATATGGAAAAATAAGCATTTAAGAAAGTATATGGAATTTAGTCACTTAGCTAGGTATACGAGGGCTGCATTTTATGTTAACAGCACTTGAGCTAAATCTGATAACTTCCAAAGCGAAGTTTAGCCTTAAATTTAACACAGCCAAAAATGATATCAAATCATTACATTTTTTTATACATTTCGACAAGATATAGCTCAAAAAGAGACTTTTTAAATGTGATTTGGATGATTGCTACGTAGTTTTGTCCCTTACGAAGATTGGTACGGGGTACACCTTAGATCTATACACTTGAAGCTAGTCGCATGTATGGCTTTTAAAGACGAACACAACGATAGGAAATTGTGTCTATTGTTTCATTCAAGCATCTTGGGACGTTAAATTCTTAAGAAAAATAATATTCATGGGAAGGCCGTACTACGACTCAAAGGATCTATTGCTCTACAAGTTATTATAGTCGGGTCACATCAAGCATTGAGATTCTATATCCTCCAAAAGGGGATATCCTTCTTTTGTTGGAAGGATGACTCTCTCTAATATCACAGAACCTACAGGTGTTAGAATCTGTTTTGCCCATCTTGCTCATCTTCAGCCTGTTAGTATTCTTGGCCTATTGGTTCCAATTATAGGAACTGAGGTGTAGCCAGTCATGCTGATTCAGACTGAGTTTCTTCTGTATCTCTGCTCGTCTCGTAGAAGCTATTTGGTGTTGTGTCTGTCAATGACACAAAATCACTCTGTTCCTATTAGTGTCAGTGTCTTCGTTCCAAGGATGCCCACATGGCCAGGTATCTAAGGCAGATTTTATTAAAGGCTCTGTTTTTTTGAGCCTGAATGGTGTACCAAAAAAATCACCACATCTTTAACATGGAAGTGATGTTACTGATTTTTCAAACAATGTCTTTTTTAAATTTGCATACGAATTGATGATTTCATACAAGATTTATTTTGAGCATTACCCAGCCACAAAAAAAAAAAAACTGTCGTGATCTGCGAACGAGGCATATGGTTACTTATGTATTTCAACACGCTGAATTCATATCTTCTGACAGATTCCCAAAGGGTCTTGGGTATAGGTATGCTAACCTCCAAAAACGATTCAAACCCTTTTTTGTATTTTACATGTCTTTGGGTAAAACTTCAACACATATGTTTCTTGAGGTAACCTCCAAAATAACTTTTTTTATAGCATTTTTGAGGTTATGTCAGAGCCCTTAGGTGCTACTTCAAAAACATTAGGAAAATAAGTATGATCTGACCTCTGGATCCGAAAGTCGTTTTTTTTTTTGGACTGGATGAAATAAATTTTGTTTAGTTTTCACAAATAAAAAAAAATACATTGCCAAGTCAAAGTTTTTTTCAAAACGTATTGGTTGGACGGTTTATATTCGAAAGTGCTGCGAAGAAAATGGCTCAGACCAACGCAAGAGGTTAGTAATATTTAGAAGTTACCTCTGTGGGACAATAAAATATTCGTAGAAAGTCTTATTCGTTAAGTATACGAGCACATAATTTCAACTTTTTTTCATATAGCAATATGTTCATAAACAAATTTGACTAATGAGCTATTACGAAGAGAAGCATTTAATATAAATACATTTTCTCATAGAAAGATGCCTGCACTTTTCTTTTTATAGTCTAATAAACAATGTGTGTTTTCCCCCTTGTTCCCTTGTCCACTGCTGCTGCGTTGTCTTTTATTGTTACCAACTGCTCTCTTGGTCATTATTTTGGCCACCGAACGTGTTTTCACTTAGAGCCATTGGCACAAGCCACTTTAATGATAAATTGCATAAATTTATTTATTTTTCCCCACTTCTTTTTTTTCAATTTGTTTGTTTTGGTGTAAGTTGTTTTTTGTTTTTTGATCCCCCAACGATTGCATCTTCAAAACTACAGCGGCATTGCATTTTCAAGCATAAATCACAATGACGACAAAAAATTCCAAGTCGAAGTCCAAGTTTAACTTGAAGTTGAAGTTGGGTTGGCTACTCATAATGCATACAAAATTTATTTATTGAATTTTATGAAAAATATTTAAGAGTTGCCAAAGAAAGCAAATGGTGGTTGTAGAGTTGCTTGAGGTGTTTGTGGTTGCTGTGGTTTTTCAAAAAAAAATGGTCAGTAACGTTTAATTTTATGCAAATTTTATGCGTTGCGCTTGGAAATGCCTGACACATTGCCTAAATGTTGCAAACAAATTTTTAATAAATCACCAGGGACGTGAAGTCCCATAAGTTAGGGAGGCAGCATGACGAAGTAAGAGTGCGGAGGGGTGGGGTCAAAGAGCGTTGATTGGGCTGATTGATTTGACAGTGCCTGCAAAAAGTGAAGCAATTTGTTTGATTGCCGTGTAAAATTATAGGCTGCGGCAAGGTCAAGTTGAAGAGCTATATAAATATTGATTGATATCGATGCAATTATGAAGGCATAGCTACAGTGAGCTTCAAAAATGACGTACACTCAAAGCAAGAGTGGTCTAATTGAGCTATAAAGGTAACGTGGACAAGCTCAGTCGGAACTGCGAGCTCAGGGTTCTCTGCAAGACAATCATAGACATATTTCAGTTGAATAATTTTACTTAAAGAAGATAGTTTCTTTTTTTTTCTTTTTTTTAATTTTGAAGATAATTTTCATACTTTCACATTTTTGACTTGAATACCAATCAATAGAAAATCAATCAATTTTTGAAAGTTAAAAAAGCTCAACAAACTAATGTTTTAGTTTTATAAAGATATTTCCAAAGAATTGTCAACCAGGTCCAGCTTTAATAAACAATTGATTTTTTTCAACATTATACACTAAAAATGTTGAAGCGTTTTATAAAACGTCATCTTTAAATCTTTTATTTCTACTTATTATAAAAATATGTCCTGCAACCATGAAGATGTCGTGGTTCTTGATTGTGCAACGGTTTCAATATTAACCACTTATTTTTAATAATAATAATAGAAATAAAATAAAAATGAAATAATAAAATAAAAGAGTGTAACAATTTTTGCAAGCTAAAAATCAATACAAAAATCGTTAAAGCATTTCTGGAAGGATGGCTTTAGTGTTGGAAACCAGTTTTTTGATTACCGAACAAATGATCAAGTGAAATATACTTGCATACAAAACAGATATTTAAAGGAATCGTATTCATTTAATACTGACAGTGCTTTGGTCAGCACATATTTAATCCACCAATGCATGCAACACATCTTATATAAACAATATTGGGGAATCCTCACTGTATGTGGTAATTATTTTATTATTCATTTTATGCCCACAATAACCGCAAATTGTTTTGAAATGCGTGCACTGATTGCAAACCCAATCTTTCCTCAATATATTGAGTATGAAGATCAAGCGAAGGATTGCTTATGACAATCGATGTTACTTTGGTCGCAACAGGCAAGGCACTACAAAACGCTCAACCTGTGATAACCTCCGATTTATCTTAGAAGTGATGGAAAGGAACTCTTCGATGACCTTGACATAGTCAAGACTAGCTCATTTTGTGTGTATATAAGCCAAACGCTGGTGATGGAAGACAGTCCATTTTTAGAAAAAATAAACAAAAAATATAAAGAAGTTTCAAGATTTGTAGCTCAATTAATATATAATGCCTACAATTTGTATAAATTTATACTGAGATCAATTTTTATGAGCCATACAATACAACTATAATACATTGCACTTTATGGACAACTTAAAAGTAATCAGCTTTTATAACTGGCTATGGAATGGAATTTAATTTGTGTTTAAAATCATCGAGAATTTGTTTGAATAACTGATAGACATAAGACATGTTACACGCAGCTATGCTATTAGCCCGACAAAAACAGGTTTCAGGGCAACATATTAGCCAGCTTTGGAAAAGTTTTCAAATACTTAAGCAAATGAAGCGGCTCTTGAAAGTTATTTAAATCATAAAACGTTGACGCCTTGTGCCCATTCTTTCAAAGCGAAAAACATTGTGGTTTTGAAAAGCCATATACTAGATAATATGCCAATGCCAAGAGGCATTTAAGCGAAAGCAAAACGCCCAAGCTTGTCAACGTAAAAAAAAAAATAATAAAAGAAAAACCCTCGCTGAAATGAAAAATCAATAAATGTTGGTGCTAAACTAAAAACTAAAGAAAATGAGCACAAACAAACCTTCGTGCTAATAGGTTATTTATTTTTCAAGTGAATGCTAGCACTGGGTTAGCTAATATGTAAAGGTGTGCAGTACATATATGCATAAATTCATACTACTGTATATGTTTTTACTATGTATACCTATATAGTCGCGTGTACTAAGCAACTGACCCCAATAGCATTTAGCAAGGCGTCAAGCTGTCAAGAGCTAAACGGCAACATGAAAGAAACAAAGCAAAAAAAAAAAAATGTGTATCTGCATATGTATATTAAAAAAAAAGTTTAACCAAAAAAAGTTTTAGCGGGACAACAATTTCATTGTTACGCCTATTTTATCGCCAGAAAATATATGTAACAGCAATGCCAAAAATACTCATCGCATAAATACAGAAAAGCCAATTTCAATGATACAACAAAAAGACGATGTTTTTATGAGGCTACAAAATATCACCCCGTCTACACAGAAAAGTAAGGTATTTATTTTTTAACCAAACAAAATAAGAATTACATTCTTAGTCCCACACACAAGCCCTATCCAAAATCATATATTTTAAACAAAATTGTGAGAGTCCATATAAAAGTAGTGTTTTGTCTAGTTTGCACAAAAAAAAAATTCGAGTTACATTCGTTATTAGTTTAATCCCAGACTAAAAGTTGAAGTGCAGCCAAAAATTACAACAAAAAAACTAGTTCTTATGAGTTAAGAACCAGGAACATATCGTACGAAAAACAAGAAGAATAAAAATGTAAACAATAGATCGTACGCTTTCCAAAGAAATTCGAAAATCCCATCATGATGCTATGAGTTTTACAAGGTGTGGCAAAGAAGTGTGTAAGCTTATCAGCAGCAAGCTGGTTCACTTTTTGTATGGTAGCTATATGAAATAATGCATCAGTTTTGATCAAACTTTACGCACATACTAAGTCTAAAACCAAATAAAACTGACATAATTTGTAATTAGTCTGCGCATTTGTGTGCAGTTTGTTCAAAATTGGCCCACTCTTTTATAGGTATAGCTAAAAAATAAATATTGAAGCTAAGCTCTCTATTTCAGAGAGACACGAATAATGTGCAGTGCGCGACCTTCTTATTGTTGGATCATGGCGTGGAGTTATTAAAGAAAAACCTATGGCTGTGAGCATGAGCTGGAGAGAGTTTAAATGCGGCAACGGGAGAGAAAAACCTATGGCTGTGAGCATGAGCTGGAGAGAGTTTAAATGCGGCAACGGGAGAGAGAAAGAGAGTGATGTGTAAGCTCCATAATAAATCTATTTCCAAAATTAACTTAAACGGAACTTATACAAACTTTTATTTATCGAGTAATAACTTATGTACGCTCTATAAGTGTATACAAAAATTTGCCAAAAAAAAAAAAAAAACATTTGCGAAAAAATGCTAAAGGAAATTACTCATTAATGCGCTTTGTGCGCTTTTATTGTTAGTTAATGAGCAAAATTTGTGGCCGATTGGAGAGATAGCGTATTGGAGAGCATATGTGATACCTAAACATTATACACAAAGCTTAACTATTATACAACACCGTCTGGCTGCAGGCGCCGCGTCGGCTTTTACTTGAATCAGTGGCATGGGTCAATACAATGGCTTTCCCACGCAATTGAATAGCTCGGACCGGCGTCTGATGACTGTCCCAAGGCGCAACTGAACATATGCTAAGCGGCTTAAAAAAATCACACAAGCTATTCAACTTGATTTGGCATTAAGAAAAATATACCATATTATAGAAAATGTGATAAAAGTCGAATTATAATTAGTTGTCAGCTGAAGCAAATTAGACGAACATTAGATCCCAAAACGTTGAACTAACATTAGGCTTACCTTGACTTTCAATGCGATAGTCGTAACAAGCGTTTACGTTAACGATTAAAACTAAAGTAAGAAACTCAGTAGCAGATAAGCAGAAAAAGATAACAGAAGACAGTTGAAGAATGATAGAAAAAAAAACTATGGACAGCAATACAAAAACAACAGCGGCAGCAAAGTGAGAGCTAAGCTGAACTCAACTAAGTGCTGGACTGTGTTCTCCAACACTACGTTGCGGCATACAATTAAAAAATTGGATTACCACTAAAACCAACAAAGCGGCGGCAACACTGGCAGCTACAAAGTTGCACACAGAGTGAGTGAAAAAGCGGTTGAAGAGTGTAAAGTTGGTAGCAAACTTGCGAACGAACTTGCAACTTGGGAATTGAAGTGTCTGCGGCTTGTCAACAAGCAGACGCAGCCGCAGTAAAGCAAGGCGGACATGGCTGCGGACAGCCACGGCGTTGGCAGCACTGGCAGATTATGCCGGCAGATAATTAAAATTGTAACCAAGTTTAGGCAACACTTGGTGCGGATAGTCTGTGTACACTTAAGGTTCTAATGAGTTGAGAACTATTGCTAAACTGTTTTTGGTAAATGAATAACATTTATATAATATGCGTTTTTAAATTTAAATTATAAAAAGCACAATTTTTATTTGTTTTATGTGCTTAATTACGGTTAAGTGAAATTATAAACTAAAATTAAATGTTATGTCAAGAAACAAACAAACATTTTGGAAGGTAAAAATTTGGATTTAAAGAATTCGACTTGCAGGAATCACAATGAATACACTATACTGTCGAAATGGAGATTATTCCTGATTAACTAAGAATGATTTCTATTCCGGTTTTGGCATTTGTATACATTAGACAGACAAGTGTGCGGTTAAAACTCTTAATAAGAGCAAATATCATGAAATATAGTAAATAATACAAAATATTGGATAAAAGGGTAGCAAAATTATTTATATGCCTAACGGTGCAGGAGATATGTATATAAAGAGTGTTTTATGAAATCTAAAAAAATGCCTCAAATAAAATATTTTATAAGAGATTTACCTACTACTAAGTAATAGTTCTAGCAAATTAACAAATTGCTTAAAAAATAAATATCTTTGTAGAATTTCGGATGAAAGAGTTTTGCAGCACATAATATAGCAAGTAGTAAGAAATTATTAAATTTAAAAGCGCAAATAAAATTAAACTGCAAGAATTTTAATATTCCGATAAAGCAGCCAAAGCTCTAATAATTTAAAAAAAAGCTTTTTTGAACATGTTTCACTTAATTGACTTTTTTTATAGCTTTGTTTTTGATGATATTTTTCTTTTTTTTCTATAAATCTTAAATGAGCTAAACCAAAAATAAATTTGGTAAATTAAAAATAACTAAATGTATTAAAAAACTTTTGAGATTTTATCAACACATAAAAACTTAATAGTTAGAAGAAAAACAAGCACAATAGCACAAATTAAAACAAACTATAAAATTTTGTATCTCTGTGATTATGCGCGACTAAAAGCGAATTAAATAAATTTATTACGCTTTCATAGATTTAGTTCAAGCTGGCAAAAAAAATTTTATATTTTTTAGAATGCCTGCAACAAAGTTATAATTATTAATTTTCTTCCCTTGAGACGAAAACTTAATTGAGCAACTGTATGCATATTATGGTGTTTGTGTGTGTGCTCTTGTTAGTGGCAGGTACTATATTAAGCAACTTGAAATGAGGTTCTTGCCAGTGCCCGCCAGTTGCTGCTCTTTCTTTTTCGCACAGATAAGTCTACATTTTTGTTACCAGACTTTTTTGCCATTATAAATTCCATGGAAATATTTGCATATAAAGGTAAATAAGACGCAGAGCAGCGAGAGCTCTGTATAATACATATAAAAAAGTTCTGACTGACTGCTATAACTTGGTCATGGGTCTTTACTTTAATTATGTCTAATTGACATTTGGTATTTGGCACACTTTATATATTGTTGTTGCTGCAATTTGTTGCAGTAATTTGCATGCAACCAATTTGTTTTTAGGTTACGAGGTGACGATAACGATGACAAACGCCTTAGACACAAAATAAAATTACGACAAAACTTTCGCACAGTTGTAAAGCATACTTTTCTTCTGGTCGTAAATCACAGCCCAGGCAAATGGCCATTTAAAAAGCCATAATAAACGGCCAAAAAACAGCAACAAAAAAAAAAAAACAACAAATCAGCAAACACTTTTGTATGCCTTGGCTGTGTACACGAAATCAGTAAAATGAAATCGGCCAAGTGGAGGAGACTCAAGCTCAAACCTAAGTTGGCTTAGTTTGGGGCCCAAAGGCAAACTGCAATTTCGTTAATGGGTGAAAATAAATAATATTTCTGTAGTCGTAATTCGCCAAATGTACGAAAGCATTTGCTGCTTCCTTGTCGTCGTTACGGTGGTTGTTGTTGTTGTTGCTGGCTGCTCTTGTTGCATCTGCCACAACACGCTAGTCTGCAACAACAAATGCATGCCACAACGATAGGCAACAAAGACTGGAAGACGACAGGCAGAGTCACAGTCCCCGGTCGAAGGCTCAAAAGCAGCACAAAAAAAAGACCGAAACCCCAAAGCAAACCAAGCTCAAGACTTTTATCGAGATTTATTTGCACAATTCCGGTTTTGGGATTTTCGTTTCGTTTTTTATTTCGTTTGTTGTTGTTGTAATTCAATTTTTGCTAGCTCTGTGTCTCTAACTTTGCGCTTGCGTGCTAAGACTTTCTTTAAAGAACTGAACCTGGATCTTAACAATTATATACAAGTTGTTTTTTTTTTTTGCAAATAGCGTGGGTGACAAAGAGCATGATAAATAACACACAGAAAGGCAAAGACAAACGCAGCTCAGCTGTTTGCAGCGTTTGTGACGTCAGAGCGTTAAAGCGTCAAGTCGCCCACAATTAAGACACTTAAATTGTTTTTTTTTTTTAATTAACTTTTTAAACACTTTGCCGTCTTTGACATTGACACACTAACATGGCTCATATCAATATTGAAATAAATTGCAAATATTTGTTTATCGTAATTTTTTTTTTTTTTTTGTGACACTTTTGTTTGACTTAAGTGGGTAACCAGGCAGCAAGTTGAATGCCTTTTCTTTGCGTGTGTGTGTGTCCAAGACAACATTCTACACATTTTAGAATACATTTGTTTGGCATAAATTTCTTTTAATTTTGTTTATTTTCTCAGCACTATTTATTTACCAATTTTTATTTCGTAGTAACAATTATTATTATTATTATTTCTGGCACTGCGGCCAACAACAAAAGGCCATAAAAAGCGACAGTGCGACGCGCGCAGCTGTTAACCGACGTCGAGCTTTATTTTTCCGTTAAAACGTCCGCACACGTCTAAACATTAGCGCGGTCTGTGAACAACAAAACGGCACGACAATGCAAGTGAGCACACGAAGCGAGCGCACGAAGACGTCGTTCGCGCAATGACAAATAAGCAAGAAGAAGCACAGACTACAGACAGAGAGTACCAAATATTTGGTACTCTCTGCTGAGTGAGTGAGTTGAGTTTCTAGCAGAGCGCAGCAGCCTTACGTTCTCGTTATAACGTAACACTGTCAACTGCTTGAGGCAGGTTGTGCAGTGTGCAGCAGGGCTCGTTGCGCCGGCCTCCAGAAACACTCTATGGTGTGTTGCACTCAGGTGAGTTTTGCAGATTCTGTTAAGCATATGACGTCATACTTTAAATTGGCGCCCTATCAAACTTTAAACAAAAGTGGCCTTAAATAAAATAAAATCAAGGCAATAGAACAACTAACAACTTAAAAAGAAATTTAATAATAAAGATTCCAAAATGTCAATGGCTCTATTTTGGACTTAAATTGATTTTTTTTTTTTGTGAATAAGTTAATTTTACAATTTTGACCTGTTGATTGAAATTTTTGGCTTGACTCTCCAGCTTTAATTAGGTTATTATCGCACTGTATTGTAAACTTCGGTGAATCTTAAATATTCCAATCAGTGGCGGTTTTAGGGGGTTCTTGGTTCAAATCGCCCCTTGTGGAAACCGTGGCATTTTGTTTTTCGAAATATGAATTTTTTAATTTATAATGTTTTGGATCAAAAGAAAGTTGGAATAGTTTTTTACGTTATGAGAACTTAATTGAAAAATGAATGATCTCGAAATTCAAAATCGTGGAACTGTTACTAATTCCCTTATTTCCAGAATTTTTTTGAGTATTTGAACGACAAAGTTTGACAAAAAAACGAAAAACGAAAAATTTTTTAAAAGTTTTATTTTTATACTTTATTGCTAAAAGTAGCACTATATTTAGTAAAAATATCACAAAAATCGGTTTTATCGATTAAAAGATTCAAGCGAAACTACCCATGGCGTTACGTTACAGAAAATAAAGTTGCCTTTTGACTTGACTACTAGACTTTAAGTATATAAAAGAAAATATTACATTACATAAAACCGAAAAATCGTAATTTTTTTACAATGAAATAATGTTCGGACAATTGTTACAATGCAAGATATTTTATTTTAAATTAAAGGGTGATTTGATTTATATTTCATAGAATATAATCGACTGCTCTGTAACTGATTTTTTTATTCCACTTTTATATACTTACTCAACAAATACGCAGCTAGACACACGCAGCATACAACCACTCTGTCGCAGCTACAATTGTGACGTCACAGTCTCAACATCTCTGGCATAACGGACCTTCGCAATGCGTTACCAGGAACTCAGTAAGCGCTTGTTTGTGCAGCAGGTTTGTGGTGTGTTGCACTCAGGTGAATTAGTTGCAGACTGCGCTGCACCTTCCGCAACTTGTTGCAGCTCTTGTTGCTGCTGTTGTTGTTGTATGCTTTTAATTGAACGTGTGCGCCTTGCCGCTGTATCTTTTGGACTACAAGATACTTCTAAAAATAGAAAAATAACCACAGCCGGCCAAGCCATTGGCGCGTGTGCCACAATTTGGCTTTATCGTTGATTGAGCGTTAGCCTATCATTAGCTAGACTTGTGGTTTGGGCTTGCGAGTCTTTTGCCACACTAGTTTGTCTGGTATTTTGCGGGTATACGTAAATTCGAGTGGGTGGGTGCAAGTAAAAGTTTTGATTATGTGAACCAACTGTGCACATAAGGCCTTTAGGCTGATAATGCCACAACTATATTTCTCAAAATTTTCCTAAGTAAAAAGTGTTGTATCTTTACAACTGAGTAATTTGTGGGCGTGCAAAAACCGCATGTCTCATTGCAGAGTTTATCAAATATTGCTGTTAATGACGGCTCTGACATTCCATGTTTTGATAACTAATATAACTTGATACTTTCAGGGCCTTGAACAGCATCAATGCTCATACTCTATATACGCTATAGTATATACTTATACTATCTGTATGTGTATAATACTTGTATTTATAGTGCCTCAAGTGAGTCATTGTCAGCTACATGAGGCCTACAAAGTCTGTTGTCAGTAAAACAATTGCGTATTTTGCAAATGACACAAAACTTACACATTGGAATACATATACCGAAAAAAAAAAAAATTAAATGTCTTTTATAATGTTTTGTAATTTGGGTAATTTGTTGTTGCTGTTGTTTTTGTAATGGTGTTTGCTTTGATTTTGTTTTGCTTGGTCTTTTTTTTTTGTGGACGCTATAAACTTTATGCATCAATGCCAATTGCTATTTTTGGGATTGAGATTGGTGTGACTAATTTTGTATAAGTTGGATTCGTTGTTGGTGTTTTGGGTTCAGAGTTCGGCATAGCTGATTGAATCCGTGCACAAAGTGATTTCTTTAATTCCTACACTAATACGATTTCCATAAACAAATGATAGGTCGATAAACTTACTAGCTGAACTTAACAAATTTAGCCTTCTTGAGTTTTGTATTTCATTTTTATTTCACGACAGTGACGTGGGTAGGATGGTTAAAGGCGATCGACTCCTGCTCGTGATTTTTGTTTTTGTATGAAAAATAAAATTTGGCCAAGCAAATGTAAGCAGCAGAAATAGTTCGATTGTTTTCCCATTCAGAAAAGCTATCTACGCCACTGTTTCACATATTTTATACCCGTCTGCACTTAGTCCTCTAAATGGTTTAATTTACGTTTTTTAAACTCTTATAAACAAAATATATGAAATGGGATTTTCACCATGGCAATATAAAGTACTGTTTGCGGTTATCAAATTATCAAAAAGAGAACGAGAGAAAGAAATGATATCGACTCAAATATTACGATTACATTTTGGAACGCAAGCCCTAATCTACAATAAGACTGTCAACCCATTTTCCATCCTGTGTGCGGGAGGAGCTGTTCCGGGCACCAAAACCCCGGGGATTTAGTTTAGTTCATTTTCAAGAAACGAGATTGTGAAATGTTAAGATTCTATAAAAATTAGTGTACTTCAGTTTCAGTATGAATGTTTTGCTTCGAATTATTGTTCGCTGAATAAAAAGGAAGTACCAAATAAATAATAGTAACCTTGCCTCGGAAAAATTCATTAAAAATGCACAAAGGGCTCTGACAGTAGCTGAGACAGAAAAGAAACCGGGCTCCGTAAACTGTTTCGGAGGCTTTTAGAATGGTATAAAATGCTCTTTACATACAAGTTTTTTTACTTTATTTTTTCAATATAACATTACCTTTATTTTCGGTACTTTAATAAAACTTACAGATGTTTCTAATAGCTTTTATTATTTTTTTTTCCGATTGTTTATGTTGCGCCCCTTGAGTGTTCTGTACGACAACCCCCGTAAGGCATTCTATATTAACTGCGAGACAACCCATGCACTTTTCTTACTATCTATATATAAAAGAGAATGCTACAGTCATGCCTAACCGTTTCTAAAATACCCCGTACCAACTAGGGAAAGAAATTTAATTTTTGTTGTTTTTTTCCCCATCCGATTTTAATAAAATTTGCATTTGAGGACAGCTAATATAACAAACAAGGTATATAGTATTCTAAGGTATTTATTTTAATTTTGAATGGTTTCGTTGAAGTAGGTAACAAAAAACTGTTGTGGCGGACAAGGGGATGGAATCCCTCAAATTTCATATTATAGTCCACAAAAGTACTCATACATGCCGATACAAATAGCTATTTCAGTGACATTTATAGGTAAGGCGGTCTGAAAAATCCTCATTTTTACCAATAACTTTAAAAAACATATGTTTAGATGTACAAACATTTGGATCTTGTAGCTATAATAGAGTTAGCGAAAACCGCGAAGTTCTCCTACAAGATATTGACGCACTACATACGCACAAACAGAGCTTTGTTGACTCAACTGTTTCATCCTGATCAAAAGTGTTGTATGTATGTATATAGTTTATATATTATGCGGTCTGTCATGTCTGCTCCTTATTATACAGGTGAATTCTGTCAAGATTCTGCTTAAGTCCGAAAATATATAGATTTGAAATTCAAATAAAATGCTACTTTACTTGTGAGGAGACTGGCACTTTATTCTAGTCTAAAACTATGTTACGATATGTGTTTGCTATATATTTAAATAAGGTAAAATTACTATATGCCATCAGGGTTCAGGGTGCTACGTATTCAGAAGTTCCACAAAGTTCAGCAATTATATAAAGTGCATTTAAATGTAGGAAATTTCAGAATACAACTGTTTAAATTGTTCATTCGCTTTTGTGTGCTTTTGGGTTCATAGTTCAAAAGAAATAAAAGTATAATCACTTTAGATGATGGATCCATCAAGTTGAATGCACTTTCGCTTATTTTTTTGCAATAAGCAAATGACAAAATAAACATAATATGTCTTAAGTAAATAATAATAAATATTTGCAATAAATACCTTTTTTTCGTTTTATGGGTAATGCAAGTAAATGTCATTAAAGCATAAAGAGTGCCGACCATTATATTAACTCTCACGACTTCATAAGAACCAACTGTGACCGAGTATGAGTAAATTATTGGGTAAGTGCTTCTGAGTTTTAGCCTTTTGTCGGTTTAACGCTTGGCTAAATTGTAAATGAGTGTGATTGAGTGTTGAATGACCTTTGCCAAAGGCGTGCAAAATAATTAAACCCAACTCAGACATTCATCACTTGCATAGTACTACAGTTAACCAACCAACTTGGTTGGTTTGGCTTTATACGCATACTTATTCGAGTGTGACCCATATAACTCCAAGTTAAAAGGCAAACAAAATGGAAAAACAAAGTTACCGCTTTGAAATTGGAGCGTAGCCCGAAACAGAATCGGAATCAGAACTGCAGAGTCACTGTCTCGGATATGTCTTGTCTGCATGTAATTAAGATAATATTTCTGTATATAATATAAATACCAAATGCATTGTTGTGTCGAGACTGCGCTTTGTGTGTTCTTTCGACTTTGGCATTCTGTTCAACCAAAAAAAGAGAATGTGAGTCACACCGTACCAGAGCAAACAGTCAAGAGCTGTCATTCAAGCCAGGTCTCTGCAGATACAGGTAACGATAAGCGAGCAGGAAGCTCAACTTGTGGGTGTGCTTACATTTAGGTATATTCGCATTACCTTGCCCTGCCCAGCCCAGCTCTGTGCCATATGTAACTGATAAATTTGCTGATACCAACTAAACGGTATGCTCATAACTTTTGCTTGCAACTAGTACATAGTATAAGACTAGTGAGATAAGTACATATAATATAAATACACCGACTAAAAAATGCTCTACGGAACCCTAATCTCACTTAAGGTGAACTCGCACCCAAGTTTCGCGATTTTCAAATTTGATCTTGACTTTATCTTATTTTTCCACCTAAAAACAGCTTGGTAGAAATGTGATTATTTTTCTTGTGTTGTCATAACAATCCTATATTGGGTTAAGGAATTCTGTCCGACGCCATTCACTGAACCTACTAGCTTATACATATTTTCATTGCTCACTGGGAGAGAAGTTTTCGGTTGTCTTAACTTCCAGCTTCTAAGACACTTAATACTTTTCAAACATCGACCTAGGGTAACGAAGAAATAGGCAAGTAGATTACTTGACAAGGCAAATAATTCTTGATATAGAGTGTAAAATTTCCAGGTCTATCTAGGATGAGCATCTAAATTGAAAATTATTTCCTATTTACAGTTGATATCTAAGTTCTCTAAAGGGGTCCAAAATTTTGAAAAAAAAAACCATTTAAATTCTTGGTAAAAAAAATTACGCTCGGTATTGTCGACAGTCACCTTCGGGCCCCTAGTTTTCTATTGACTGTCCTTCGAGACGCTTCAAACACATGATTTTTTTTACTATGGTCTCAAAACCTCCAGGTATAACGTTAACATAATCTTTCAATTTCCCACGTTTACCAATTTAATTTATTTAATATTAATTCATTTTGATGCTACAAAAAAAAAAAAAACAAGAAGCAATCTAACTAATTTTTTTTTTAAGCCTTTTCTAATGTTTTGTAATATTAATATTTGTAATATTTGTAAACACTTGAACCTTTTTCGTGCAGTGTATTATAACAATAATCTTTAGGCCCATGCAACCGCACCTTAGTCATTAGCCAAGGCGATGGCTAAAAGTGCGTTGCAGAATATATATATATAAATACAAGTGTAGGTGGCTGGCAGAGCGCAGCGTATAGCGTAACAATTTTTCGTATCTTTTTGGTCGGGCACGCTGCCAATTACATGTTGAAATAATGATCGCATCTCACCGATACATATGGTATATATACCATACAATATATACAATGTGTAGTATTTACTCACCCCGCGTGCTGGCTCATACAAGTTGTTGCCGTTGCTGTCGCTCCATTCATCGCTGAAATAAAAAATACCATTATAATCGCCAACCAAAAATAAAAAATTAATTTTTAAAATAAAGCGTCTTAATTTTACATAAGGAAAAAATGCAATGAGAGATGAGAGTGAGAGAATGGCAACCACATGTTAGCTTCGAAATTCACCACACAACAAACAACAAAGAAAGTGAGAGAGAGAAAACGAGAGCGAAAGAAAGTTTCAACAAGAGCGAGCTTTTACTTACTGCTGCATGCGCTGTATAACCGGCGTCTGCGCTGTGCTATCATGAATGCGCACCTGATCCGGCGTAATCTCTTCTAGCAAAAACATATTCTTGCTCGCCAAAGGTGTCATGCCGCTTTCAGCTGCGTTGCTGCCGTAAAAGAGCGGACTGAGCGGCCGGCATGCGCCACCCAAAAGCTCGTCAATGTTTTGATGACGTGATATAAATAGCTTGCCACCGGAAGCTTTGCGCGCATTTGGTGAATAGCGTTGTTGTTGCGCTGACTGCGCAGCTGTCGTTTGAACTTTTGACATTGGAATGTTATCATAGGGCGATTTGCACATATTACGTGGTGGTGGCATGGGTGGCACGGATGCATCTGCAGCGGCTGCAACAGTTGCAGCTGTTTCCAGCAGTTGTACAGGGCTGGCACATTGTCCCAGCGGCGGCGGACGCACGGCATAGGTAAAATTGAAGGAGTTACTTAGTTCGTTGGGTGCGTCCTTGAGTTTGGCCTGCTGATTCATAGACACTACTTCCGCATCTTGTGCATAATGTATGCCATTTGGTAAGTCAACTTCGTCAGCTGCATCTTCATCGCTGCTTTGTGCTTGCTGCTGCTGCTGTTCCTCATCATTGTTCAGCCACCAGGCACGCTCACCCGATTCCCAGTGCTTGATAATACGAGGCGGTGGTGTGGGTGGTGCTCTGGGTGGTTGTGTATTGGTTGCAGCCGGCTCGTTTTCCTGCCACCAGGCGCGCTCACCCGACTCTACGCGCGGCACATTGAACAGCTTCTTAGAGGGTCCTGATAGCCACCAATGTTTGCTGCCATCACTGTTACTTTTTTGACTCTTACTCTGACTGGGCGACCGTTGCAATGGAGTGGCCTGCTTGCTTGGCAGCTTAATGGTGGCCTCTACATGTTGATCATTGTTGTTCTCATCTTCCTGCTGCCACCAGGCTGCATTATCCTTGTTATGCACCGACTGCTGTGACTCATTTGGTTGCTGCTCTTCATCGTTAAGCCACCAGGCATCATGCTCGGGTGAAATGCGACTTCGGGGCATTTGCTTAGCTTTAAAGCTAGGCGTTTGCGGTTCCTCCGCCTCCACCTCGTCCGTGGCCCACCAGCCTTCCTTAGCTGGCTGTCGTTGCTGCTTACTACTTGCGGAGCCACTGTGACTGCACTCTAGTGGCTCCGTGGCATCTGCTTCATCATCTAGCTGATTAAGTGTTTCCTCGGCCAGCGTATCATCGTCATCGGCAGTCTCTGGACGCAGCCACCAGGCTTGCTCGCCGGAATCTATATGCCGCAGTCTATAGCGCATTTCGTCACGGTTATTATAGTCCAAAGCGGAGGCCGTATTGATTTGGCGACTAGTGTCTTGCCACCAACTGGACTCTTCTTCGGTCGTTGATGTATTGGCGGTGGTTGCAGCTGTGGCAGTAGTTGCTGTTGTGGTTGTAAGGCCGTAGGAACGTGTATCTGTAACTGTGCTTGCCGTTGTGGTCACTGTATCTCTTGGAAAACGCGTAGATGACGAGTTCTGAGAGTTGTCAGCAGGATCCAATTCACTGCTACTCAAACTGTTGGTGGTTTGCGGTTCTAATTCGCTCGCAGGCGTCGTAGTATTTGTCGTTGTATTCGTTAAATTATTCGTTGCGTTCGATTTGAAATCTGTCGTAAGACTGCTTAGCGGCAGACCATTGCCATCCAATTCTCCGGAGCTCTCGGAGCTTTCGAGGAATATGGGCTCACTATTTGCGTCATGCTGACGAGTGGCGAAAAAATTCGATACGGACGAGAGTTTCTGCAGTCGATGAGATTGCGCTGTCTCTACGGATTTCAATGACATTCGTGAGTCAGTTGTTGACGTCGCTGCTGCCAGCGTCGCTGCCTTTGGCATTTGTTGATTGTTGCTATTTTGGTGAACTAATTCGCCGGCATCACCTGTATGCTGCTTGGCCAAGGTCTTCGCCTCTTTTCTGTGGCAACTGTTTGCTTTTTTCTTAGCAAGCTTCTTGCCTGTCTTGCTGCGCTGTTCGCTCGAGCTCTCCGAGGAGCTAGCAGTGCCAGTGGCAGCGCTGCCGCTGCTGCTGCTGGCAGTGTCTTGGGCGGGGGTGGGCGCACATGATTTATGCGTCTTTGGCGGGGTGATGCTGCTATTTCGACTCTGTGAACTGGCTGACTGATTTGCTGGCGATTTACTACCATGGCAACGTCCATTGGGCATCTTGGATGATTTTTTAGCCGAACCCCCCGATGCAATGCTCGCCTCGGAGCCACCGCTGGGTGAACGCTCCAGGCGTGTATTTGGGATCGACTCTTTGTCCAAAGTTTGCACTGCACCATCGGACTCAGCGCCGCTGCTGGGCGTACGCGATTTTCTAGGTCTGTCCGTTGGTCCCACATTTAGCGAGCTTTTGCGAAAGTCCTTATTAGGCCATTTGACTACACCGGCAGCAGAGCTAGATGAACTGCTGCTCTTTGTCGGTGATTCCGACTTGCTGGGCGCTGCGGGCGGTTTATTAGCCAAGTTCTCCACCGAGGACTGACGTGAGTTAAGGCGTATCACCTTGGGTGGCGACAGCTTGGACTTGCTGCTGGACTTAGCGGCACTAGCACTGCCAGAAACACTGCTATTGCTAACTGGACTTAGACTTTTTGGCAGCGTTTCTTGCGGCTTGGGGTCCGCACTGGAGGATTTGCTGCTTGACTGAGGGCTGGCACTATAACGCAAGCTGCTAATGCGATCTTTATGTGGACTGTAAGATGATGACACACTACTACCCGCGCTGTAACGCAAATACCGCGTAGAGTCATCTAATCTGTCTGATTGAATCTCTTTGGTTTCCATCTGCCTTGGCTTGGTCGATCGCTGTATGGTCTTTTCTATGGTCTTGGATATGTCTATGCGACGCATACGCTGCACTGTGGTACTACCTGGCGGCGTAGGCGAGGTGGCACGTGTTACTACCGCAACTGATATAAAGCTTTCCTCAGGCTCTTGTACTGTTTCCTCTGGGGTATCACCTTGTGCAGTGCCATTTTCATCAATCGCTGTATCGCCATTATACACTGTTGCCGGCTTGACCTCATCTTCCAGCTCCTTTTCATTGGATTTACGGTGGGCTCGCTCCTTGGCCCGACTGGCTGTGCGCGCATGAAAATCACTTGTGGTTAGATAAGAAATAGATTTGTCCACACTACCATTAAGACGCGAGTTGCTTGCGGCACCACTGTAGCGACTACCGTAACCATTTCTGGCTGTGCTTGTGCCGTTGCTCGGATTTACATTCAAGCGATAGCCACTACCCAATCTGTTTCTGCTATTGTCTACGACCGGACTAGGATCTCTTGACTTGCCACGTAGTGTGCTGCGAACGGGACTTGGTTCACGGCTTTTTAGGCGATTTGTGTGCTCGAGTGCTACTGGACTGGGATCTCGAGAGCGTCCGTATTTGCCCAAAGTACTGCTGGCGCTACCAAAACGTTTCATGGGACTGGTCTTGTCTCTGGCATCACTGGAACTGCTGTCCTTAGGGTCGCTCTTAACACTGCCATAACGACTAACATAAGTGGTTACAGGCGTGGATGTGGGTGGATCACGCTTAATGCGATAGGTGCCGCCCGAAAAGGAGGGCCTGTAACTGCTTGGCGTGACCAGCGAGCTGTAGCGTGAGCTTCCGGCAATATCATCTCGGGTAGAGTACTGAAAGAGAGCGAAGCTAGCATCATGGAACTGGAGCATAAAAAGAATACACGTTTTACTCACCGCTGGACTGCCCGTCTTGTAGGAGCTGCCCAAGTTGGTTTTCCAGGGTGTCTGTAAATAGAACAATCAGTGCAAAAATTTAATGAAAGATTGATTGATTGTTGCACTTAAAGAGCAGTCACTAGACGCTCTGCACATTGACCCAATGACGGACTCCCTTTTCATATCAACAATGATTCGCAAATGCACACACATCGATCACTCATTTCAACGCGATCACACACGGATCACACAGTATGTTATGGTATACATATATATATGTATACGATCACTTAAGCAACTGATCCCCCCAGAGCAACACCCGCAACGCTGGCTGCTTTGAAGTCATTGCAGTTTCTATGGGTTTTCCTTCTCTATTCTATTTCATTTTCTATTAAATGGCGCTGTGGCAGGCGCTTTTCAATTAATTTCGACGTGTAAACAGATTCATTTAGATTATTTCAACATCTGCCTTCTAATCTTGGGGCACAGCATGCCTTGAAATGTGTCGGCCAAAAAGTTAAGACACATTGTAGAACGCATCGTTGCCCTTTATAATCTGAAAGCAGCAGAAGACTTTACGTCTACCAATCAATTTTTTTCACTAACCAAAAAGATTGCCATTAAATATTGCAAAATTAATTTTAAATTTACGAAAATTCTACATAAACAATAAGACGCTCGAGCGCATTGAAATGGGCCATCAAATGGGCTATAGATCTGCTCATAAACAAGTTTATACAAAATTTACAGGAAATTTGAATTATAACTAGGTCAATTTTCCTGACTACAATTATTGTATATTCTAATTTCTGGTATTTCAGAAATTTCATTCAAATTTCAATTTTTATTTGCTCGCACATTTTTTGCTCCTAAATTGATGATGTATGAAGCCCAGAGGCAGTCTGGCGCCAACGAAACACAAATATTACATACATCATTAACAATATAGTAAATATATATTTAAAGATAAGTATATTTCGCATTTTAATACTCTAGCTCTTATGGTTGCTGGGTTGTGGTTATTCATACGGGCAAAAGGTTTTTATGTGCATTGTGGTATAAATAGTCTAAGCTGTGCCACTTCTTCGGCATCTTATATTGATTGCACAAATACACCCAATAGGTATAGGGTATAAAAATAAATTTACACTCTTATTATGACTAATTTCCTCCAAATCTAGGTCATCTCGAAATCTTCTAGTTCATAGCAGGATTAGTTTTGCTAATCTGTTTTTGGTATTTGTCATTCTATTAAAAGATTATTTATATGTATATTAAATATCTTACCAGACGAATGTACACTTGTGTACTCATTACAAATGAGGAAGTGTCTTATGAAAATGGTACGTAGATACCTTGGGGATAATTGTATGCCTCTTGCCTACTTAGTGCAGTCTTTTACAGAGTATCTTACGTTCGAAATCTCTCAATAGTGTTGTTTTTAATTGTCTTTGTTGTTGTTGTTGTTGATTTCTACTCACTTAAATGGAATGCAAAATGCAAATAGTGCAAAAATTTGCAAAACAAGCAATTGGCTAGAGAGATGGAAGCCAAGTACTGTCTATAGTCTGTTGGGTCCAGAAGAAACTGCCTACATTGGCTGACTTTTAGGCTCATGATGAGGTTGCCATGTGTACTTTGTACATACAGTGGACTGACTGCCTGACTGACTGACTGGAGTGAGAGTCTTTAGTGGATCTGACAGTGTCTGGGGCAGCTCAATGCAATGCGGACTCAATTAAGTGACGCCAACTAGGCATAACTGTCAGCCAGGGGGCGTCTAGGACTTAAACGCCTTGTCTGTCAGCCAGAAAGTCCCATAAAAAAAACACAAATACACTCATTGCTAAATGTTTATGCCTTTAGCAAATATAGCAGAGCGGCCAAAAGTTGAGCAAGAATTTTAAATGTTCTTTTATTTTTGTTTTGGCATAGATATAAAGATTGAAAACCCCAAGCAAACTAAACATTCGCGTGCCACAAAATAGTGAAATGATTTATTTTTAAAGCTTTTTCAATTTGGTGTCATCGTTGACGCTTCGTTGTTATTATATATACATATATTTCGAAAATAAAACCAAATGCGTTTTACGAAATTTGAATGTAAGCACAAGTTTTTATAATTTTATGAGCTACGGCTGGATGCACCGCAGCACAACACGCACTGGCCATAAACTCTAACCCCATAAATCAATTATATACTTTTGTTCGTAAAACTTCAATCGCTTTATACATATTTTCAATAGCAATACTCAAAGATGACGCATCCACATTACAGCGACGCAGCTATTTCCAAAAAAAAAAAAACAGATACTATTTTGGTCGCCTAATTCTAAAAATGACTGAAAAGGCAAACTACTACAAATAGGTTTTGGGCTGCCGGCAACTCGTACATACTTTATACAGTTTTATGAGCATTGTCGGCAAGGAAGTTGTAAATATTTATGACACACATAAAGTTGAAAGTTCTTTTGGAGTGCAGTCAGAGCGGCACGCACCACCTAATTAATTAACAAAGTGTGAATTGTAGCTAACGATTTGTATCTTTGTATCTCAAAATTGTAGCAGGCATTGCCATAATGTTTGATAATTTTTCTCAATAAAATTTGATTTTTGCTTAAGCTCGCAACTTGCAAGTTTTTGTTTTTTTTTTTTTATAGTACATCGCCAAATCATGTTTGAGGAAGCTAAGCTTAGTAAGAATGTGGGCACTCCCAGTCTAGAGCTGCAGAAAACTGTGTCCAAACCAGAATCAACCAAAAAGGTCACAACAAAAGCTGAAAAGGAGCCAAAAGATAAGTCGGCAGCCCAAAAGCAGCCCATGTATGAAGAGTATAAACTTTTTCCAGAGCTTTACAATCAGTGTTCATTTTGTCCCACATTTTCTGATCTTTTTGGCCAACCGCTGGCGGCAAATTACCAGGAACCCGCAACGAAATCTGAAGATACAGCTAAAAGAAATTATATACTACCAGCTGCGTATGATCTGAGTGAGCTAGTATCCAGCATTTATGCAGCATATGGTAATAGTGAAAAGATGAATCTTGTAATTGGCGAGGATTTGACTACACTCGGTCTTGATTTGGCTAGTGATGGAGATATATATGTGAATTTCAATAGCCCCTTTACCACTAAACCACCCAGACGCAACAAAAAATATTGTGATTTTGAAAACGAAATGCGCGAATTCCGCGACTCGGTTGAGAAGTATACAACTGAACCACCTACTTGGGATGCATTTGTGCCAGAAATCTGCAACTTGGGCTTGAAATGTGAAGCACCAACCAAGTTGGAGTTTAGTCAATTGATGGACCGAATGACATCCAAACATCACTAGATTTCGGAGAAGTAGGCTTCAAATAACGCTATACATACATATTTACAAAATTTCTGGTTTTAAGTAATTAGGCAAATTTCCAAAATTTCCTTACATTATTTTAGTTTGGTTTAAATTAATAAACCTTATGCTAGCCCAGCTGAATTGTATTTTTATTTTGAAAATTAATTAAATTCAATTAGATAGTATGCCCAGCGGCATAGATAGGGGGGGTTGCGAGAAAAAGAACTTTAGTTTAAAAGCTTTGCTCCGAGTATTGTATTGTTAATAAATTAAATTCAATTTTAAGCAATATGGTTGAAAAAAAGAGTAGCGGTCTCTCCGAGCTATTTTATTTTCTCCTTAAATTTAAAGTTTTAACTTTCTTTTAGGGTGTTCACTTTGTCTGGCATTATGGTACAATGGCAAGAATGCCCCACAAACTAGTAGTATGAATAGTAACCAGAGTGGAGTATCGGTTACTTTTCTACTCGTTGATGTCAAGTGTCAAGTGTCATATTGATTGGCTTGGCTTTGTTAAAAAAAGTTTATATATTTGGAAACATGCCATGTACAATAAAAATTTTCTGATCTGCAATTGCAAAGAAATTGCAACTTTAATTGTATTCTAAAAGATGGTCACTCTTATAGATATTGATACTTTTACAACACTCTTTTTTGGCAAGAATGACATTTTTTGTAGTCAAGGTAAGCCAATTTTTTTCGTAGTTTTATTGTTGTAAAATCTGCTCTTTTTTCATTTCACTATTAAGCTAGACAAAGTGAACACCAAAATTAAAAACAAAATTTTATTCCTGCATATTCTAAGAACTTTCCAATTGAATTTTTTTTCTGCATAGCCACCTACCTATAAATTTCGTTAATTTATACCGATTTTGATGTGAATCGAAAGTAACGTCAAAAAAGTTATTTTAAGGTTATGTGGTAAGTTTCAAGTTGATACGTTGAGGGGTGTGGGAGAAAACACGGTAAGTCGACTGCGGGGAGTGGAGGAGCCGCATCGATAAAATTTGGATGTGGATTTGTTCATTAGAGCCACATGAATCAGCTTAAAACAAATTCCCTTGTTATAGTAGAGTCGCATAGTCGTGGTTAAATTATATAGAACGATGTAGAGCTGTGCTAACAAGGCAAAAAACGCCGATTTGGGAGCACGCTAAAACGAAAAATAATAAAAATTTTTCGTTTTTGTGTTTCGTTTTACGCAGCACTGGCGATTATTACGAATTAATTGTTGTTTTTTTTGGTTTCTGCTTATCGTTTGTAGTGGTGTAGATTGCAGCAGCAAGTTATTTTGCATAATTATTTTAATATAAACAAACACCAAAACTAATTGGCAACTATCGGCAAATCAGCTGACCATTTGTGCAATATTGTGCAACACCGATAATTACCGATCTGGCAATGCATATGCGATGTCATTAAACATCGATAAGCAACAGCTGATCATGCTGCGTGGGTGGCAAGGCTCAGCTTCTAGTATTCATTTCCTGCGGGCGGAAGCCTTCATTTTATTTTCAACCAGCCAACCAACAAGACGTGTATAAATTAAATCCGTCAGCATCCAAAGTTAGTGATATTCCGCAGTTAAGCCAAGTGCTTCTGCATAACTTATTGAGCCGTTGGAACAGCCGGCGAGACGTATTAACAAGTGAATTGTTCTGTTTGATGTTTTTTATTGAAATTTAATTCACCCCAAATATAAACCCAGTGGTCAGCCATTATAAGAAAGGTATGTGACCAACCACAGGAAAAGTCCTCCCCTAATATCTACTTCTGTTTATAGCTTTGGCGCATTCTCGCGCGTATTCAGATCATCCGTGCTGTTTTATGCACTTCAGCAATTTATATGCAAGCTGCAGTAGCGTTCGTACATATGTGCTGTGTCTCCCTTATGCTATTTAGCGAGCTGCAGCATCTTATTAACGTGTTGCTCGTGGATTAAAATTACCTCGATCGAGCCGTATATTGTGTTGCATACACGTGGCTTTATCAGCCGTGGCCGACAGAGGCAGCACTCTCAAGGATATACTCTACTACACATATATATGTATATATATATGTACAACCCCCGGATTTTCTACATGCGCAGCAACCACGCGTTTAAATACCGCGTTCTGTGCAAACGTATACCGCCAAGCGGAGTACAAACTGATGCGTTGTACCGGATTTAAAATTGATTTACCTATTTGACTATTATTATCGTCTATATATATATATATATAAGTTACCTTACAATTTCCTAAAGTTTATATGGTATGGTATGTATATGTAGCATTTGCCGTATGTATATATTTTTCTAACTATTTTGAAGTTCCAAAACAGCGTCTTCATTTGTCATCAGGCCTGTCGACTTTGGAGGAATTAAACGCGTTGTAAGTACGGCATAGCCGCTAAGTCGCATTATAAATGCGTATGAAATATATGGTTTGTTTTGAATAGAAAAAAAATATAACAAATTGCAAAGACTACATATACCGTCGCGTTAAAGAAAATTATGAAGTATGTAAAATTAATGCCGTACCCGTTTAATGATATATTAATACACGACATGTTCGTATAGCAGGTCTAATAATACTTAACTTATTAGTTTAAGTAACTACCTTTTTTTTATGAATTTTGTATAAATCTCTTTAACACATGTTTGTTTAACATGTGTTCGGTTCTCGGTTTTCTCTCATTTAACGACATGTTCGTATAGCAGGTCTAATAATACTTAACTTATTAGTTTAAGTAACTACTTTTTATTATGAATTTTGTATAAATCTCTTTAACACATGTTTGTTTAACATGTGTTCGGTTCTCGCTTTTCTCTCTTTTAACGACATGTTCGTATAGCAGGTCTAAAAATACTTAACTTATTAGTTTAAGTAACTATCTCTTTTTAAAGAAATTTTGTATAATTCTTTTTAACACATGTTGTTTAACATGTGTTCGGTTATCGTTTTTTTTTGCATTATTTAAATATGAATATTAATTAAAACCCATTGGGCACCTGAAGTAAACCTAACCTTGGCATCAAATTATTAAAGGGTACTGAAGAGCATTCTTCTTTACAGGTTGGGTGGGTAATAGACTGAGTCCATACACCATGACTCACATACTCTATTGTGTTACAAGTCGCGTCCAATTACATTTAAAGTCTGATTTCCTTCTTCGAATCCTATCCACTAACTCTGTCTACTAATTTTTGGTTATGTAACAGGGTAGCATCTAGGTAGCGAAAGAACCCCCCCACTTTCCCTGAGCACAGTCGACCCCGTAGGCAGAGTAGGCTACCGGACAGCTGCAAAACAACAACCTGAATCGTTACAATAATTAAATGGCGCCCAACGTGGGGCAGAAACCGTGGCGGACTAAGCGTCTTGAGGCAAAACCGTGGCGGACTTTACCTCGTGAGGCAAAGCAACAGAAACCCAATGCGGTCAAAATCACGAAAACACCCTGGAAGATTGCCGAGATCCAGTTCACTACTATGGGATGTACTTCGTTACATTTATTAAATACAGCCAACATAGGGCTAGGCAATACAGAATCGGTCAAAATCGAGAGTTTATGGTCCGTGACTTGGAATTACTGAAAGCACGTGGTGGTTATGTTCTTTGTTATATAATTAAAATGTGCTCAAATAATTTCAAGTTACCCCGCGCTTCCCAAATACCTTTCAAAATTTCCTTTCCTAAAAATAATCAGCACTTTAATAATTTTGTATTTAGCTTCAGTTTAGTTACTATTATTTGATAACTTGGAATTGCTGGAATTCTGTCAGTTTTGCGGAGCCAGACCAGATCAATTGAATAGTAAAGTATTTACTAATGATTATTAGTGGATTCAAAAAAAACCTTTACCTGAATTTGAGTGCAATTTACTTTGGAATTTTTAGTTCTGAATTCATATTAGTTCTTTACCAAGTAATAACATTCTTACTTCTGTATCGGTCCCTTATTTTTCGTAAATAGGATTGAGATTGTTCATGCTGGATAACTTTGGCATGTCCCTCTTTCATTTATGAAAATCTTCAAACCTTATTTTAGAGTCAGTTTTTATGAAACGTTCTGAACACAATGGAGTACTTATAACATTCTGATGCCAGGAGTTTACTGAAGGATAAGTCCTAAATAAAAGATTTATTATTATTTTTCTTTACCAAATATCGTTTGATATTATTTTTTTTATCGCTATTGAATATCGTTTAATATTAACTTTTTTTTGCCTTTAGCCAATATCGTTTGGTATGAACTTATTTTTTCTCGCTACTGCATATCGTTTGGTATCAGTATTTTTCTGCACTACCGCATATCGTTTGATATTATCTCTTATCGTTACCGAATATCGTTTGATATTATAATTACTTTTTTGCTACTGCATATCGTTTGGTATCAGTATTTTTCTTCGTTACCTTATATCGTTTAATATTATTTTTACGGTATACGAAGACAACCTTTTGGTACGACTACTACTTTTACTTTTATTTGCCTAAGTTAATAGTTTTATGGAATTAATTAAGCAATTTTCTATCGTTACTTGTATTTAGTATACATTACAAATTTTATAAGATTTCTAAAACAAACATAAGACTTAACAAATATTATCTTTATTATTCATAACTTGATTTAATAGTTTAATTTGTATTCAAATTCGAGTTATTGCAATTTATATTACAATGGCAGTTCAGGAAGTCAAGAAGATTTATTGGCGAGTGTGTCAAATGAACCAGTTTTGTGTACCATTTGCAACGATACTGTTTTGATAGATGCTGAGCTTTCTGAAACTCCCTGTAAGCACAGATTTCATAGATCTTGTATTGTGGTGTGGCTAGGAACTAAAGAAACTTGTCCAATTTGTAGACAGCCATGTACTCTATTGCAGATAGGTACCAGTGAAAGTCAGGCCATAGGACCAACAGTTCATGATTCTAGAGCTTTACGCGGTAACAACCCACCATCAGGAGCAATTCCTAGAGGTAGGCCAAATACTAGATCCAACCCTCGCAATAATTTGTCAAATCAAAATCAAAGACAAAACTCAAACCAAAATACTAGAAACACTCGAGATTTACAAGTTAATGCGTCTGAAACTACTCTCTCTGAAGAACGTGTTCAGCAATTGATTTCTAATTCATTAGATTCCTTTCGTCTCAGTATGGTTTCGGCAGTGACTGATGAAATTAGTTCATCGTTAAGAAATTTGAATCTTTTTAACAACCAACCACCAGCGGTACACGAAATTCCAGATGAGCTTCCAAGAACTTCAGCGCGTTCTAATAGGCGTGACTCAAGTTTCCGTGCTGTATCAGGAGATAGGCATACTGACCGTCCAGATAAGATTTCAAGTGTGATATCAAACTGGCACGTTAAATTCTCAGGATCTGCTAATGAGATTCCTGTTGAAGACTTTATTTATAGAGTAAATAGTTTGACAGTACAATGTTTAAATGGAGATTGGAATTTGTTGTATCAATTTGCAAATTTATTGTTTTATGGACCTGCTTTGCAATTTTACTGGCGTTTTCAAAGAACTACTGATCAAGCCAATTGGTTTCATTTGTGCAATTGCTTGCGTGAGAGGTATAAAGATCAGCGTTCTGATGAAGATATAAAAGATTGTATTAGATCGCGAAAGCAGAGACCAAATGAGAGTTTTGATAATTTTCTAGATGCAATTTTGTCCATTGCGGATGCGTTGCGTGAGCCTATGACAGATCGTGAACTAGTTGCAAATATTAAGAGAAATCTTAAACCTGAATTAAGTCACGAATTGCTACACATTTCCACACCGAATATCGCAACACTGCGTACCGAATGCCATAAACATGAACAATATTACTCAAGTGTACTTGCAAAGTCTATTAACCGTCAAACTAGTTTTAAACGAAACATAAATGAAGTTATTCTTGAGGAAGAACCTTCGGATGTTTCTCATTCAGAGTTATTAGAAACACCCGAGATAAATGCTCTTAGATCATCTGATAGAATTAAATGTTGGAATTGTGATGACTTAGGACACCGATATCAAGATTGTCTGAAGGTTCGTCGCATCTTTTGTTATGGATGTGGTCGTTTGGACACATATAAACCATCCTGTCTTAAATGTAATCCAAAAACGGAAAACATCAAGCAGGATGTTCGCAAAGCTTAAATAGCGAATGTCCGGTAGAAGCCTCGGATACAGAAAATACCAGCTATGACTTATTACCTGACGTGACAACTATTTTACCTGATTTACCAAAAGATAGAGTTTTTAAACCCTATCACATTCGATTAAAAGAATATAACCAGCGTAGAGAGGAAATATTCAAATCTCAATCCCTTTCGTTAGTTAAAAGTCGCTCTTCAGTTAGGATGAGTGAATTTTGGAAAAACAAACGCTCATTAAAGAACTATATTATTTCCGCTATTGAACGTAAAGGAAACGATAATCGTCCTCATACAACAATAGAAATATTTGGCCAAAAATATTTAGCTTTACTAGATAGTGGTGCTAATAAAAGTGTTATTGGAGGTCAATTGGCCGAACAACTAAACTTATCTGACCATAAGGTTAAAAAGTTAAAAGGAAATGTTACCACAGCAGATGGCCAGAAACAGCAAGTAGTAGGTTTTCTTAATACCTTAATAGAATATAATTCAGTTAAGAAAAATTTTGAATTCGTTATTGTTCCGGCAATCAAACAAAATATCATTTGTGGAATGGATTTCTGGGATTCATTCGGACTATCAGTTGTTCCTATTACGTTAAATGAAATTCAATGGAATGAGCAAGAGTCGAATAGTTTTGAGATTAGCCCTGCAGAAAGGATTCGTTTACAATGTGTAATTGGATTGTTCCCTTCGTCGGAAAGAGATGGATTAGGAAAGACAACTCTAGTTAAACACACTATTGACACAGGTGACGCTAAACCTATTAAGCAAAGGTATTATCCTTTATCTCCAGCTAAGGAGAAAGTTTTATGTAAAGAAATTGATCGAATGATTAAATTAGAAGTTCTTGAAGAAGCCCCAAATTCTTCATGGTCTTCCCCAGCCGTTCTTGTTATCAAACCTGCAAAGGACAGAGTTTGTTTGGATTCTAGAAAGCTTAATTCAGTAACTGTTAAGGATGCATATCCAACACCCCTTATAGAAGGATTACTGAGTCGACTTCCTCCAGTTTATTGTATATCAAAAATTGACTTGAAAGATGCGTTTTGGCAAATATGTTTGGATGAGGAATCAAAACCTAAAACAGCGATCACTATTCCAAATAGGCCTTTGTATCAGTTTACGAGAATGCCTTTCGGTTTAACTAACGCACCTCAAACCTTGTGTAGATTAATGGACCAAGTCATTCCATATCACATGAAAACTCATGTACTTGTATACTTGGATGACTTGTTAGTCATGTCTAGTAATTTTGAAGAACACGTGTCACATCTGGCAGAGGTGGCATCTCGCTTGAAAAAGGCAGGCCTTACTATCAATGTTAGTAAAAGTCAATTTTGTTTGAAAAGAGTAGAGTATCTAGGATATATTGTAGGAGAAGGAACCTTACAAGTAAATCCAAATAAAATTCATGCAGTATCAAATTTTCCAGTACCAAGTACTAAACGTCAATTGAAAAGATTTTTAGGAATGACCGGATGGTACCAAAGATTTATTCCTCAATATTCAACTGTGACCTATCATCTCACTGAATTGTTGCGTGGTAAAACCTTTCAATGGAATAATGACGCGCAATTGGCTTTTGAGAAATTGAAAACACTGTTGACATCTGCACCGTTACTCATTCATCCAAACTATGAGAAACCGTTTGTTGTACAATGCGATGCATCTATTTATGGTGTAGGAGCAGTATTAGCACAATGTGATGAAACCGGAGTCGAACGGCCAATCGCATATATGTCCAAAAAGTTAAATAAAGCCCAGCGTAACTACTCAGTAACTGAACTGGAATGTCTTGCTGTAGTATTAGCTATCAAAAGATTCCGTATGTATATTGAAGGACATACTTTTAAAGTAGTAACCGACCATGCGAGCTTGCGCTGGTTGATGAATCAAACCGATCTAAATGGTAGACTAGCAAGATGGTCAATCAAGCTACAAGGTTTCAATTTCAGTATTGAGCATCGAAAAGGTAGTGATAACGTTGTACCAGACACCCTTTCGAGATCTTTTGAAGATGAAGATATAGTAGCAGAAATTGATATTCAAAATTTGCCTGAAATCGATCTAGATTCGGATTCATTTGAATCAACAGAGTATTGTGAATTAAAAGAGCAATTTATAAAATCAAATTTGCCTGATTTTCGAGTTGTTGATAAATATATTTATCATCGTGATCATTTTGGTACAGGCATTGCAGAAATTGATGATGAATGTTGGAAACTATATGTTCCTGTCGATTTGCGTGAAAGCGTAATACAAGCAGCACATAGTCCTCCTACGGCTTCTCATTGTGGCATAGCCAAGTGCTTAACCCGAATTCGTCGTAGATTTTATTGGCCACGTATGATTAATAACGTGCGTTTGTATATTGGAAAGTGTGAAATGTGTAAAACATCCAAATTCCCTACACTTGCACTTAAACCACCAATGGGAGTTCAAGTACATACTGAAAGACCATTTCAAAGACTTTACGTCGATTTTATTGGACCATTTCCACGCTCTAAGAGAGGAAATGTTGGTATATTCATTGTACTTGACCATTTCTCCAAATTTACATTCTTAAAGCCAGTTAAAAAGTTTAATTCAAAAATAATTATAACTTATCTTAAAGAAGAAATATTCGATTGCTTTGGTATTCCGGAGATTGTTGTTAGTGACAATGGTACTCAGTTTAAAAGCCATGAATTTGCTAACTTTATTTCTAAATATGGCATAAAACATTTGTTTACCGCTGTGTATTCACCGCAAGCCAATGCAGCCGAACGTGTTAACCGATCTATTAATGCAGCTCTAAGAACATATGTGCGTAAAGATCAGAGAGAATGGGATCTGTATATTAGCAGTATTAATTGTTCTTTAAGAAACCACTTGCACCAATCAATAGGAACCTCTCCGTATTTTGTTGTTTTCGGACAGCACATGGTCACACACGGCAAGGATTACCAATTGTTAAAGAATTTAAAATTACTAGGCGAAGGCAGCATTAAGTTGGATAGAGCTGATGAGTTTAGTAGGATTCGTTCAGATATACAATCGTATATGAACAAAGCTTATCGTAAAAACCAGCGAACTTATGATTTTCGTTCAAGACCTCGTTCTTTTGAAGTGGGCCAAGAAGTAGTTAAACGAAATTTTGTGTTAAGTAACAAAGAAGAAAATATTAATGCAAAATTAGCCCCAGTAGGAACGCTAGCTCGAGTGAAAAAGAAAATAGGCAATTCCCTTTACGTGTTAGAAGACCTTAATGGAAAAGAGCTAGGAACATACCATGCAAAAGATATTTGGTAATGACTATTATCACCCTTTTTCAGTTTTTATCTACGTCGTGGAGACTAGGATTAAATCTGTGTTGTAGTGGTGTAGATTGCAGCAGCAAGTTATTTTGCATAATTATTTTAATATAAACAAACACCAAAACTAATTGGCAACTATCGGCAAATCAGCTGACCATTTGTGCAATATTGTGCAACACCGATAATTACCGATCTGGCAATGCATATGCGATGTCATTAAACATCGATAAGCAACAGCTGATCATGCTGCGTGGGTGGCAAGGCTCAGCTTCTAGTATTCATTTCCTGCGGGCGGAAGCCTTCATTTTATTTTCAACCAGCCAACCAACAAGACGTGTATAAATTAAATCCGTCAGCATCCAAAGTTAGTGATATTCCGCAGTTAAGCCAAGTGCTTCTGCATAACTTATTGAGCCGTTGGAACAGCCGGCGAGACGTATTAACAAGTGAATTGTTCTGTTTGATGTTTTTTATTGAAATTTAATTCACCCCAAATATAAACCCAGTGGTCAGCCATTATAAGAAAGGTATGTGACCAACCACAGGAAAAGTCCTCCCCTAATATCTACTTCTGTTTATAGCTTTGGCGCATTCTCGCGCGTATTCAGATCATCCGTGCTGTTTTATGCACTTCAGCAATTTATATGCAAGCTGCAGTAGCGTTCGTACATATGTGCTGTGTCTCCCTTATGCTATTTAGCGAGCTGCAGCATCTTATTAACGTGTTGCTCGTGGATTAAAATTACCTCGATCGAGCCGTATATTGTGTTGCATACACGTGGCTTTATCAGCCGTGGCCGACAGAGGCAGCACTCTCAAGGATATACTCTACTACACATATATATGTATATATATATGTACAACCCCCGGATTTTCTACATGCGCAGCAACCACGCGTTTAAATACCGCGTTCTGTGCAAACGTATACCGCCAAGCGGAGTACAAACTGATGCGTTGTACCGGATTTAAAATTGATTTACCTATTTGACTATTATTATCGTCTATATATATATATATATAAGTTACCTTACAATTTCCTAAAGTTTATATGGTATGGTATGTATATGTAGCATTTGCCGTATGTATATATTTTTCTAACTATTTTGAAGTTCCAAAACAGCGTCTTCATTTGTCATCAGGCCTGTCGACTTTGGAGGAATTAAACGCGTTGTAAGTACGGCATAGCCGCTAAGTCGCATTATAAATGCGTATGAAATATATGGTTTGTTTTGAATAGAAAAAAAAATATAACAAATTGCAAAGACTACATATACCGTCGCGTTAAAGAAAATTATGAAGTATGTAAAATTAATGCCGTACCCGTTTAATGATATATTAATACACGACATGTTCGTATAGCAGGTCTAATAATACTTAACTTATTAGTTTAAGTAACTACCTTTTTTTTATGAATTTTGTATAAATCTCTTTAACACATGTTTGTTTAACATGTGTTCGGTTCTCGGTTTTCTCTCATTTAACGACATGTTCGTATAGCAGGTCTAATAATACTTAACTTATTAGTTTAAGTAACTACTTTTTATTATGAATTTTGTATAAATCTCTTTAACACATGTTTGTTTAACATGTGTTCGGTTCTCGCTTTTCTCTCTTTTAACGACATGTTCGTATAGCAGGTCTAAAAATACTTAACTTATTAGTTTAAGTAACTATCTCTTTTTAAAGAAATTTTGTATAATTCTTTTTAACACATGTTGTTTAACATGTGTTCGGTTATCGTTTTTTTTTGCATTATTTAAATATGAATATTAATTAAAACCCATTGGGCACCTGAAGTAAACCTAACCTTGGCATCAAATTATTAAAGGGTACTGAAGAGCATTCTTCTTTACAGGTTGGGTGGGTAATAGACTGAGTCCATACACCATGACTCACATACTCTATTGTGTTACAAGTCGCGTCCAATTACATTTAAAGTCTGATTTCCTTCTTCGAATCCTATCCACTAACTCTGTCTACTAATTTTTGGTTATGTAACAGGGTAGCATCTAGGTAGCGAAAGAACCCCCCCACTTTCCCTGAGCACAGTCGACCCCGTAGGCAGAGTAGGCTACCGGACAGCTGCAAAACAACAACCTGAATCGTTACACGTTTCCGACTGCAATATCTTCCGCATATTTATCAGCATATATTAAATCCGTACTTCTTTTGATAACGCAATTGCTAAGAGAAAGAGCACATAAGTTTTCTCAATTGTTTGCGGTGAATTACATTGCTTGTTGGGTTCTTTGTAATAGTTTTGTTTGAGCCCCCGAACCCCTTTCCCTGTCTACGCCCATAAAGCTAATGATTTTCTAAAACAATAGTGACAAATATCGGAAGCTCTTTTTGCTTTTTGCATCACATAAAAGATTATTATCAAAGAAATTTAAATGAAATATAATAGCACCCCGTCCCAAAAAAACTGCCTACATCATTGCACAAGCACATGATTTTTTTTTTCCAAACAAACTAATTAAGTATTGTGGCAGCCAATCCCAATAAATAAAATAAAGCAATCATTTGCACAAGGTTTTCAGAATTGATTAGGCGTGGAATTGGGCCATTAACAAAACACCTACAGTAATTGGCCAAATGCGAAAACAAAACCAAGTGGAGGAAGATTCAATTCAAAAAACCCAAAAAAATACACAATTTGGAAGTACAAAGTTTATTGCTAGAACAGCAGCGAATTCATGGCAAAAATAAATATATATTAAACAATTTGGGTAAAAAAAGAATATATAACAAATTTCTTATTAGCACAGCGAAGTTTTGATACACTACATAACAAGCGAGTGCTTTTAATCTTTATCAAATATTTTTGCAATTCTTCGAATTCTATGATTGAGAAAATATAAAGTCAATTTAAATTTGTTTTTGTTCAAGGTATGGCTATTCAGAAAAGTTTTTAAGCTTCCACATTATCGCGAACCGGTTGACCTTTTGCAAGGTAAGCCTTTTTGGGAACTTGGATTTGGGAAGCCGGCAGCAGATTTCCAAGACTGCCGCAACAGAAAATAATCTTTTCCATAATCTATGTACTGTGACAGCTACCGGTATATCTTCAAGCTGGCGACATAAAAAGAAGCAACTGCTTGTCATTTACTTTACCTAAATGCTTTTTCCAAAAGCGCCAATCGAGGTTTTTTTTAGGTTTGAAAATTGGTTATTTGAAATTTTTTTAAGAGCACAGCAAAACGGTTGAGTTTATTGAAAAACTTCCTATGAAGTTTTAGGGAATCATGAAGATTACTTACTCCGTACGGCTATTATAAAAATAAACTTGAAAGGTATTTTGTGGGTTAGAGCTCCACACAACTGGCAAAACATTCGCAGTGTTTTTTTAAAAGATTTTTCTTTGAAATCCTCTCAATCCGAAAATAAAAAAAAAAACCAAATATTATTCTATTAAAATTTGAAATTGTGTGATATATCAAAATTAAAAAAAAAAATACTGTAAGTTTCATTTAAATTTTCATGAAAAATAATTGTTTATTGCAAATTAGACACAAAAAAAAAAAATAATAATATTTAAAAAAAAAATTATATCAAAAAGTAAAAAAAAGAACACGTTTGAGAATCGAACCAGGGTCTAAAGCAGACTTTTAAAGTTTTGAGGCCAATGCTCTACCATCTTAGCTACCCTTATACAGGATTTTTATGCTACCTGACAATAGCACGCATACACATACAGCACACCTAACACTGTTACGTGACGGTTTTTCTATGATTTCAGTCTAAGATCCGCAAAAGAGCTTAGTACAGGGGAAGATGCATCTTTCGATAAGTTTCACAATAGAGTAGCGCATGGAATTTCAGTCATATGGAGATGGCTCCACTTAATTGATATTGTCCAGATGGTATTTATAAGCTCTGGATACAGGATATACAAATGAGCGAGTTTTACACGCTTTTGGAAACATCCAACTATATATAATTTATATATAAGCCAAATTCGCAAATTAGTTATATAGCTTTTTGTGAGCCCAATAAATAAAACTATTTTGATTCTTATTGTTGCAATCGATTTGTCAATAATTTGCTTGAATTAATATTATATGGCCTATTTTTTCAGAAATTAACAAGAAATTATATCCCTATGTAAAAACGTGTACGAAAAGAGTAAAATCTGAAAGTCTAAGGTCAACAACACAAGATGCTCCTAATTCTCGGAAAGTTAGGCATAAATAAGTTAATACCAAACTGATAGATAAAAAAGAGCGCTTTAAAAAACAGTCCAAAAAAAAAACAATATGATTACACATTATAAAAGTTATACGAGTTGATTAGTATTATGATACAAAATTTATATCAAAATCTCTAAGAGTATCGATAAGCTTTTCGAGAGGGTATCAAAAACACTTGCAAAATTGCGGCATCCCACGCATATTAGAAAATTGAAAACAAATATTTTTGAAACTTTAAATGCACAGATACACAGATACAGATAAATACATCAATATATAGTTTGAGATACTTTGCAACTGCATGAACTTTACTTACGTAACTGCGATAGGAAGACATGTTGATTACGTTATTTTGGCACGCGTTTCTATATACAATTGCTGTATTTATTGCTTTTTTTATTTACTTGTACTTTATGTGTTTTTTTTTGTAGTTGTTGTTGTTGGTTTTGCTGTTTTTTTTTTTTCTTACTGCGTCTTTTGACGAAATGCGAACTAAAATGGTGGCATTTAAAAAGATTTATTGCCGCGAGTTTGTGTTTATGCCTTCGTTTTGGCCATAATTTGTTGCGTTTTATTGTTTAGTTTTGGATATAATTATTTTTTTTTAGCTTGTAACCCAATACTGGTTGCACTTATGATGCTGCCACGCTGCATACAGATACACAGATACTTTGATACTGGCGGCAATTAGACAAATCTTTGGCACTACGGAATGCAAGCCAACTCTTATTGTCTGTGCGCTCAATTGCAATAAATGCAAGATAAATTAGATACATTTACTGGCAGCAACATTTGCACTTGCATACACAAACACACACGAACTGTATCTTTGAGATAGAGATACATAAAAACATTTGGCCTGCAACTTTTGGTTGCATTATTTCTGCTTTGCTGCTCCTTAATTTTGTTTTTGTTTTTTTTTTTTTTTTTTGAAATTTTTCCGTGTATATTTTTGCGCTCGATCCAAAAGTCGACACTGATTTGTGCTACTTTACATAATCCGCCGGCACGCACTCTCTACGAGTTCTACGATCTGATCTGCAGACGCTGCCTTTAGGAACCTAGGCTGCAGTTGCACCGGCAAAAAATACGTCAACACACATACATACTCGTTTATAAATGGGCATATACAAACGTATATATAGTAAGATATAAAGACACGAACACGTCACACGCCTTTTATTTATGCGTTGATATTTTCTGCCTTGGTTTTTCTCTCATTTGATCACAGCGCACTAAATTACTTTTATTTGATTTTTTTATTTTGCTTTTCTACAAAAATTTTTCTGTTATTTTTAAATTTAGCAAAAGTATCTGAGCACATTTGTCGCATGCCTCAATGCAGCCGCAGCGCGATTTTCATTTCGATTTTTTTCTTTTATTTTTTTTGGTTTAAAATTAATTTAATGATTTTTGAAGCGTGCCGCGTTTTTGTGCGACTCGACGCGTTGTCAAAAGAAAACTGCTTGGCATGCCGTGAAAATCTTTCTGCAGTAGCTCTATGTCTCTAGCTGCTGAGATTTTTACTCTACGCTTCGATTGAGATTTTTCATTTTCCACAAACAGAAAAACACTACAACAAACTGTAGTATGGAAGTAGCTGAATGTTAGCGTGGAAATTGAATTTTTTTTTTCTGAGATTTTCATTGTGGATATTTTGGGGGATCGTGCTTGCTTTGGTGCTCTCTTGCTGCGCTCTCTCATTCGCTGCGCCACTCTTGCTCTCAAAGTGAGTAAATTGTAAATTGCAAAAACAAAATAAATAATAGTATTGTAAATGTATCTATGAGGCAAGAAGCAAAATATCGGTCGCCCGGTTATATGTAAATTTTTGCTGTTTTTAAATAAAGCAAATTTATTTCGAGTGCTGCTAAAAAATTCGACAATTTTTGTTAAATCATAAAAAAGTGTTTTTTGTTTTAATAAACGGATTCAGTTTCCTATTGCACATATGTAAGCATTTTATATTATATAATTGGTGTGCTTATTAATAATAAAAATAAGGAACGCTTTTACACATAATATGAAAAATTTAGCACAGCAATATTGGTAGAATTATGTACGATATGAAAACTAAAAAATTGATGTCAATCAATCAATCCCACTATGTTTTTAAATGTGTCTAGATGGAAATCAATATACTGCATTTAATAATATCAAATTAATAATTTGTTAAAATAATTGATTCTACAAGCATAAAAAAAAAAGAAATACGGCGTACGATATAGCTTTTTATTTTTCATCAGGACTATTCAAATAAAATTCTGACGATATAGTACAAATGGAAATATTATTTTCTCATTTGCGCTTAATAATTAAAAAAAAAAAAAATTCTTAATTGTCAACCCCAAACCTGCCCTTGGGTCACTGAGTGCCCCAGATGTAGTTCAAATTGAATTATTTTATAACTTTTTCCGTACAAATACACTACGGGGGACAGGTCTAGGTTTAAGGAACTAAAACCTTTTATTACATTATAGCAATTTTTTTAGTTTTTCAGGCAGAGTGCAAATAAACGAAAATTAAAAATAAAAAAATTTTAATTCAATTCAATGTGAAATGATTTTGTAGATTTTAAAAGAATTATATTGCATAAAAATTTATTTTATTTTTATATTTTTGTAAGATAAAGCCATTTTGGGAAATATGCCATATATTATATGACTATATAGTCAAAATAGAATTGTTGTTTCCACGTTAATGCTAAATAAATGTAAAAAAAATTACTTTTTTGCTTAAGGAAATAAGAGCTGATATTATATTAAGTATGTACATTATAAATTTAAAATTGTATGTAAAGAGTTTTCTGGATAAGGTACCAAAAACTAGGTTTCAACATTTAGAATATAGAATTTCATTACTCAATACTTTTTATTGAAATTACATCGTTTAATGCAATTAATTAAAAAATCATTTACTGACCAATACCTAAAAAATAAACAAAAAATATGTGTTCTATTAAATATTTCAAAAACTTATTAAAATAAATAAATAACATTGTTGCACGAAGTCGATTTGATTCAAACTCACACCAAAAAAAGTTTGTATAAAAAAATAAATTTAAAAAAAATTGATTCACATATCTAAGGAAACTACTTGGAAAACAAAAATTAGATTATTCCAATTCTTTTTTTTTGTAAATTTTTTTGAAATTAAATTAAAAAAAAGTGGAAACTCGTTTTTAGAGTAAAATATAACGCATTAAGTTTAAAAACTATAATCAATTTTTGGGAAACTTTTTTTTTGAACTATGCATCGATCTGCACCATTATTTTTAAGAATCACGAAAACGCAATATATCACATCATTTTATGATACTTATAATATTGAAGCCCTTATATAATATTTAAAAAAAAGGTAAAGTTCAAAGACTGCTTTGTGTTCAATAATAAATTTTTTGTGCTAAATTTCAAAATTTAGCTTTTAAACATAAGCCTTCTTCAAAAAAATTTCGTATTATCCATGACTACTTATACTTTTTAATAAAGTGTTAGCTACACTTAGGGAAATAAAAAATTAAAAAAAAACTAATACAACTTCCGCTGTTCAAAATAAACAAAAATACAACTAAGTCATTTTGCATACTATGCAAAAATTAAAAAATAGAGCTTTAAAAAAAAAATTTTTGGTAAAAAGTAAAAAATTTTGGCACCTTTTTTTATAGTAAGTGTTAGTCACAAATGATTTTTTAACTTAATCTTCAATAGCGGATATTTACTCAGAGTTTTTGGATTGATTTAGGATAGCCCACAAGAACTAACGACTACGATAGGAAGTTTTTCAATGAATTACTAGTTTTAAAAAAATGTATATAAATTTTATATATATATATATAAAATACCAATTATTTATCAAGTTATCGATAACTAAAAATTGCGTTTTTCATTTTTAGACTATTCTTTGACAAGCCATATCTTCTAAACGAATAAAGATATTGACGCAAAAATTTATTTATCTTAAAGATGTTTTTTTTTGATTTTTTATCATTTTTAGTTTTTAATTTTAAAATTCAAAAGTGATCTCCCACTTTGAAAAAAAAGGGTTAATGTCATTTTATGCGTTTAAATTTACTGCGAAAAATAAAAAAAAAATAAAAAGTTTGTAACTCTTAGAATTGTAGAAGCTATGCTTATTTTAGTGATGGCACCTCGCAAAGTAACAAATACGCATAACTCCTCGAAATTGAAAGATAAAAGGTTAAAACTTTACATGAATGTTAATTTTGACAGTTTTCGCCGATTATATATTTTTGAAATATATTTTAGAATATATTATATTTTTTGAAAAATATATTTTTTGCTTTTTTTTTTACTTCAACACTATATACGTATATGTCTTTTAATAAGTGAAATGTGAGCATAATCTATTTCACTTTTGCTTAAAGTCCAACTCTCAGTACAGAACACAAAAATCTTATCCTAACGCTGCAGCAGACCTTATAATTAAAAAATGCTCTAAATACTTTCATAATTTCTTTGTATCTTTTCCCTCATTTAGCAGCACTTATGCATTGACACACGCCTGTGTATCAATTTATCACAGATGGGCACGATCTCTTAAATAATAATAAAATAAAAACAAATGTTGATATGTACTCATTGCTTTTCCTTTATTTTCTCACTTTATTTTGTCTGCTTAAAATAAAAATAAAATGAAAATCTTTTTGTGCTACTTTTGCGAGCCGGCGCACCGGAAACACAATTCGACCAAAACGACGCTTATGAATGAACCAAAAGTAAATATTTTGTATTTTATTTTAGTATAACTATAAACTAAATATGCGCAAAATGCCAAAAACCATTTCAAGTGATATATAAGATCAAGTGAAAGAAAATGCTTTTACCAGGGCCAGCTGCAATAGAACCAGGGGCCACAATGCGACATAAATCACTGCGTGCAACAACAAAGACACTAAATTGCCCGAAAATCCAAGGGGGTATCAATGGGCTATAGGCTAATAGTTCTGGAAGGCAAAGTGCCTCGACACTTTTGACGAAAGACACACAGATCCCCCAACTATAGACCATAGACTAGCTCTACGTATTTGAGTGCAACAAAAAACTCAAAACCAAACGAAAAGAAACTAATCTGACCGACAGATACAAATAGCTTTCAACGCTGCATTAAAAAATTAAAGAGGAACAACAGGCGTGCATTTTGCATGGTTTCTACAAAATATTTTTAGTATACGAGACGCCGCCAACGCCAAAAAAAAAAAACAAAAAAAAAACCAAAAACAAACTAACATTAATGAAATAAGTTGCTTGGGGACGCCGAAGTTTGCATACCCTATAAGATCTACGAAGTCAATATTGATTCATAATAAGAAGAACGCTACAATAGTTATATAGTCATATTATTTATTAAATAATATTTGTTTTTCTTCAAGACCTTAAGAGCTAGTAGCTCATCAGAAGGTTGCCTTTTGATGTTCAGGTCAGTTTTTTTACTATAAAATCTATAAAAATGTTGGCTCAGGTCCAGGTTCTTCAATTTCAAAATTCGACACTATGCAAAAACTTAAAAGTTTCTAGCTTCTTCGCCTGAGCACGTACCTGAAAATTATATAATCTCTATTTTAAATAATTAACCTTTGATTTTTATGAAAATAAACTTTACTTGAGTAAATAAGCTTTTTTTTTTTAGCAAAAAGTCAATAGGTTTTGGATTTTGGGTATTGGTTATGAAACCTGAAATTTCGTTGCATTTGAGAGAGATCTTAAATTATTTTGATATGATTAACCTTAAAATTCGTATATTTTTTAAAAAATTTGGTGCCCCCAGCTATCAAAATGCCTTGTAAAGTAATGTAATGTAAATACTCAAAATACTCTCAGTGCTACACATTTACTTCTAAAGTCCTTACAGAGTGAACAACGCACTCAATCAACTGGCCACCCACAAACAAGTTTCCTTGATTTGGGTGCCCGGACACGAAAGCAATGAAAAGGCGGACCTTTAAAAGGGGGCGGAAAAGCCATTTAGAGGCCCTACTCCCTTTTTCGGTTTCAACAAAAACAGTATTAAACATAAGACCAAGAAATGGACTCAGCAAAAAATCACGGAATACTGGAATGGCATTGACGGCCTCAATCATTCCAAAAATTCCTGAACTTCGACGCCAAAAGAGCTAACACTACTCTCACTCTAAACAGGAAGAGTCTGAAGACACTCTCTGGAGCACTAACAGGCCACTTTGCCTGCAAAAAACACCTACACAGAATAGGTATATCAGATTCGAACACATGCAGATTCTGCTACGATGAGCAAGATAACATGGAACACCTGATCACAAACTGTGAGGCACTAGGCCACTGGTGACACAAAATTTAAGGTGCATACCTACTAGAAGATGAAGACCTACAAAAGCTCCCTGTGAAAGAGCTGGTCAGTTTCCTCAACATACTTAACGTCTAAATATAAAGGGGTGCACAATAGATCAACCTGGTCGCAGTGCAAACAGGCCTTTGCCTAACCCACAAACAATTACATTACATAAGATCCCTTAGATCGAAAGATCTACATTTACATGTGACAAGGCTACCTTTATGGATTTTGACCTAGTGTATCCGAGGTCCAAAAATTCCTAGCACACATGGGTTCTGAGATAATCCCATAAAATTGGTTTTCGTTGTATAGTTTTCAACGATCAATATCAATGTCACGGTGCTGAAATAACTTCCAAAATATGTCGTTTAATCGAATTCTTAATATGCTCCGGCAAACGAAAAAGGAAAACGAACAATTTTATTCGGATTCGTTTTTGTGCGTTCCGGCAAACGAATTTTGCGTATTTCCCTATTAATTTTCGATAAATTCGTCTTCTTTTTACCGATAAATGCTCATGTTGTGTTGGCGTGAAATTATTTTTGTTTGATACAAAACAGCTGATGAGCTTCAACATGATTGTCGAAACTCTGCGACTTTCTTTCTTTTACATATCATTTTCATTAAAATATTGCTAGCACTTTGTTATTCTGTTCTTTAAATAAAATTATACAAAAATGTTACTTTAGCAATTATAAAAATAAAGCAAATTGTTAAACTTATTACTGTAGCTACAATATTCATTGAAATTAACCACGACTTAGCTATATTTATTAAAATACAAGGGAAAATTTCAGCCCTGTCGCACCTATCGGTTATCGATAAAGCAAATGTGTGCGTGTTTGTGAACGTATGCCAAAAATTCTTTTTTAGTAGTAAAAAATAATTATCAGTGAATATTCCTTGAAATTGGCCTAAATAAAATATAAGAATATCCAAGAATTTTTAAAAAATAATTAACTTACACTTTGGAACCTATTTTGCAAATTCGCTTGATTTTCTCTTGCAACAAAACATTTGGTTTAAAAACACATAAAAAATTCCTTTTGGTAAAAACTTGTGGTTTCGAATAAATTGTTCAGGTTCATTTTCCGGAGCTCGGCCGATTATGACTTTTTTGTGCCTCGTATGCATTTATTAAGATACCCTTAAAACTAAGAAACTTGTTTCTATAGGAACACGATTTGCTACGGCTTCTTCTTAGCTGTACCATAATCATCGCTACAACTAAAATAGCCTGACAGGGTATGAACTAAACCAATCCACTATGCAAACAAATCGGAAAAATTGCAGTTTATATTTTTATGCGTGCTGCGTTGCCGCAAGGCAAAGAAAACCGAAATTGAAAATGAAAATGAATTTTTTTTTTTGGGCAACCCAGTCCATAAAAAAAACACACCTACAACAACAACAACAAGCGTCTACACTAACACCCGCAGCCATAAAAGTCAGCATGGAAATCCCGGGAGCAGCGCTCACCCAATGCGGTCAATCATACGCACCGTGGCACTAGCAGCAGCTCGGCGCATGGCCTTTCAATCATTTGTACGATTTGAATTTTTAATTTATGTGTTTTTGGTCTTTGGGGGCGTTCCGGCAGCGACAGATTATGCAATGAGGAGATGCAAACGTTAGTTAATAAAATTAATAGCTAGTAAGTATGGGGCGGAGGAGCCAATGGATAGAGGCTTTTGGGTGGGAGGGGGGCGTGGCAGCTGCATCGTCAGCTATTCGTAAATTTGTTTGTGCACACAGCAAATGCAATAAAATTGATAATATTATTGTTGGCATGGTATTGTTTATGCCCTTGCTTAGGTTGCATTTGTTTTGTGGCTCAATTTATAAGGAAGATTGAGTGACTCAAAATTCGTCAAACGAACAATTTCTTGATGATGATGAACGAGCAATAACTAAAAAACAGTATTTAAAAGGAATATAATTTTTAAAATTGAAATAATTTATTTTATTAAATTGGATTTTTTACCTAAAGAAAATTTTTATTTTTTTGTTACATTCTTATATAAAAACTTAATGTATATGTAACACTTATATCGATAAAATCTGCGATGGCCGATTAATTCGTTATCGTCTGCTGTTCGTTGACAATGGTCTCCTCATCCCTCCTTTCCTAACCAGCTTCAGCTTCAAACCGTCTGTCACGCCGGTCACGTTCTCACTCAATGCCAGTTGTCCTTTTGGCATTTGGACTCAAAAATAATCATCATCCCCTCATCGGTCATCCGATGCTCCTAAAATCTGACCAAAATATGAACTTTTGATTTTGTCACGAGATATTTCGCCATCTTTGCAGCCTTAGTTGTTGACCCAATTCTAAATAGTTTGTAGCTGTTGAGTTGGGCAGAAGATGTTGCAAAATACAATGTTTATTTCAACACTACAATATTTGGCCCTCTACAGACCAAGTTTGTTGAATTATTTCAATGCTATTAGCTAATTTCGATCTTTAATTTGACAAAGCTTATTTATCATACATATATAGCTTTGTCAAATTAAAGATCGAAATTAGCTAACAGCATTGAAATAATTCAATTAAGGTTATTGCCAAAGTTATTGTTAAAACTGCAAAAAATTGGACTATATGCAAGTGTTGTTATATACGATACAGAGTCGCCCTAATTAACAAAACTATCTCGACCACTGAATTGAATTAACATGTTTTCCAACACAAACTTGCTTATTTAAATAGACTTAACTTTCGATTCATATCAAAATCGGTTAAGACTTACACTCATTTTAGGTACAAATATCATACTTGAAGGAATAAGGGTATGCCACTGTCGGTTACGGCCACATCATTTTTTTATGTCAAACTTTTGGTGGGACTATCCGCAACTGTTTAAAGTTTTGATATTTAGAAAGTGTTATTAAGATCAAGATGTGGCTGCGAAATAACTTTTTTGCAACAAGTCTTCTAATTAATAAATATTTACATCTATAGTAGATACCTATTCCAATATTAAAATTTTCACGGAAAAAGTTGACGAGGTCATTGGTTAAACAAGTCGAATCATTGGATTTTCTGCCTTCAAAGGCAACAATCTGTTGCTTTCCAAGACAAGTACGTACCCACATGTTGCTGCTATATAATTTTCACACATTTAAAAGCCAAATATTTTGAGTTCTTTTAGGTTCTGGCCAAAAAATCCAAAGTCTCAGCAGGCTTTGAGCTCATAAAACGCTGCAGTCAACATAGTTGGCCATCAGCAAAGTAATTTATGTACAGAGCTCATGTCACTGCTAAAAATAATAAGCCCCAAACTGCAGTAAATAGTTTCGGTAAATAGCTTTCATTTTGTTAGCCTAAACATTTTGTGATTTTTTAAAAAATTCAGTTTTTTTCTCCCAATTTTTTAATGGTTCAATCTGTGCCACATCTTGCAACATTTACTTAAACATACAACGCTGTTGTTTGCCTGTGTGCCAATATTTAATTTAAATATTTTGCTGCTCAAGTTCTTAACCAACCTCACTAGAGCAATGCTTTCACGGATGTGGCAATAGGCCGTATGTTGTACGGGGTCTTAAGAGTTTTTTTTGTTTAGCTTTGTGTGGATTTGATGACGTTTTCAAGGTTACTGGCGTTGAACTAGTTTGTTTGAAGTGCTTTGTTTAGTATGGCTCAAGTACAATATATTTTATATGAAAATATTACGCATACGCCAGGGGGTGCGTGCATTAGGAAGAAACAACTAGACAGCAGGCGGCTAAATCGATTTTTTTTCTAAAATATGTTTTGCTCTGTACCTTTAAGTACATGATAAAGATATCGTAGCCAAAATATGCAATCAAAAGTTTTTGCTTTTTTCTGAGTTCCCAAGCACTGTAACAAATTAAATCCAAATCGTTTTACTCGGTTTACTTTTACAATCTTAAATATTTTCAAAGCATAAAGTAGTTTATTTTTTTATAATGTTAACAATAGTCGATTCAGCAAACTACTGCATATCTATGGAGCACTTAGCCGACTTTAATCGAAATCGTTTCATTTATTTACTTGTTTGTTTTGATGGTAAAAGGTATCAAAAATCCAGCGGTGCTGAACAGCGCCATTTAGCTGTTTATATTATCAAATGTATTTGCAAGCAGATTTCGTATTTCAAATATTTGCTTGCCGCCAAAGCAAAAGCACCACAAAAGCACCTTGAGAAAATTCTAAATTCGAACAACTTTTACAAGTGTTGCCACATTGTTTCAAAAATAAACAAAATAAATAGAAACGAAAGACGACAAAACAAAGTTGGCGACAAAAACAAAACGAAAACAAAGAGCACAGTATTTTTTTGCATAAACACCAAGGTGTAACAAAAATAAATTGTGAAATTAATTTAACTAGTTTCAGTGGAAAAGTAAATGCGAAAAATGAAGTGTAAATTGTGATTGATAAAAAGCAAAAAATTCTTCAACATTTTTTTTCGATTTTTGTAGAAAATGCTGTTGATACATCTGCGCCGCATCATAATGCTGCTGAGTGTGGTCTATATGAGTGGAGCGGCTTTTCGGCGTCTTATCTCCGGGCGTCATCATGGACATGTGTTACAGCCACTTGGTACTCAAAGTTGGCTTAAGCCGGTGCACTTTCAATGGTGGGCCTATATCTATGTATGTTATACCTATTTCGTGCTTGCAAACTGTGTTAATTTGCAACGGCTGACTAATTTGTTAGAGTTCTTATTGGCTGATATTGGAGAGATGCGTGCTATATAAATCAAGCATTATTTTATATATTACGTGCTTATATATGCATTCATAAATAAAGACTTGTACATATTTATAAATTTTATTGTATATTATGCTGCTAGTAAAACATTTGCTGATACATATATTGCAATTATAAACACTAGATGGCGCCAAATTGTAAGAGCGCCGTCTGTCGGATAGACACATGTTTGATCGCCAGGTTTGAGTCTTTGCGAAATAGAATAGTAAAGGCACAGCCATTTGCAGGACATTTTTTTTAAATTAAATTATTTCCCTTTATTTATTTTCAAAGCAGATCTTATTTGTACGTGTCCTTCAGCTCGATATCACAGTACTAGATGATTAAAAATAATAAAATTATGAATAAGACGTATTCTTTATTAACCCTCTACTGTGCGTTAGTAGTGCAGAAATAGTGATTTCACTATGTAGTACCAGTATCATGTCATCATCATCTTTACCACAGACAGAGGCATGGGTACTTACGCTGTTGATCGTATACTAGACTTACTCATAAGTTATGAGCGCTAGCTGTTTAAGTCGCCATCTTTGGGTCGTTTGTTTAATTGTCAGGTTCGTGTCTATGTTGAATAAAGTAGTAAAGACACATTGCAATTTTCAAAGGTGTGTACGTTCAAAGCATACTGTTGACTCTTACGTTTTTTTGCATAAATCAAATCATTTATTTAATCAACTAAATATTCAACTAAATTAACATTGGATCTGCCCCATTTTACAACTGAATTTTGGTTCAGTAGTTGTCTGAAAATACTAAAAGTTAGAAAAGAATAATTTGATAAAAATCATATACACCTACTTATTATGAAAATAAAGCCATTTGTTAGGTATAATTTGATTTATTTTTTTGGGGATGCAATAATTTCTCAAGTCAACATTGCAGTTACAATCGCCTTCCAATTTGTGCAGTCTTTGAAAGTGGCTTAGTTTATAACCAATTTTATTTATTTGTATTTGTGCAATAGTTTTTCTTCTATTAAAAAAAAGACTCGAGGTTGACTTGTTTGCAGCAACGCCCAATCAGGTGGCTCTTAAGTTTGTCGTGGGTTCTTAAATCAGTCCTACTGTCATCACCAAACAAAAATTTTGACATGCGTCATTCGCCGTTCAATTTATTTTATTTATATATTCACGTTTTTACAATATTTAAGCAAAAGGTATTACTTATGTAAAAAGGTTCACCTTAATGCCCACACATATATCTTCGCAGCAAGAACTTGCGAAGAAGCTTCAATGACAGACAAGACTATAAGCGCAACGAATGAAATTGAATTGAGTTTCTGTCAACTGCAGGAGCAACAGCCGTCAGATGACGTTCTTTAGTTAACGTCGTAGTTAACTGTCCGCCTCTGGTTCTTCAGTTTGGATATACCTGTCATCTGTCGTAAACAAGTACATCTTCTCTCACACACTCACTCAAACAGATGCGAATGTATGAAAGCTAGCGTAGTCTCAGTAAGAGTGTAAAAACAAAAGATAAAGCTTATTCTCAAACTGCACTCAATGCGTTGTGAGTGAGCATTGAGAGCTTATTGATTTGATCTTTTATGCATTAATGCTTAGAAAAGCTTTGAGTTATTTTTTGAGTTTGAATGCTTGGCTAGAGGGAGATTAGGTTACGAGATAATGTTCAGCTTAAGTTACTTTTAGTCTTAATAGGGATGTAACAATGAAAAGAGCACAAAATAAATAAAGATACATTTAATAAAAAACGCAAACACAAATAAATACACCGAAAAAGTGAAACGTGTGTGTCGAAACTGTATAAAAATAGGAAATACTGTTCCTTTTTTTTTAATAAGTTAAACATATGCGTTAATTATTCCGCAATTCATGACATAAAATTAAAAAGTCATATTTAAGCGAAAATACCAAAACTTTTTGAAGTGCTTAAGTTAAAATTATTATTGATTAATACATTTAAACACTTACAGCAGATAACAGCTTAAATGATGCAGTTAATTTTTTCAACTTTAGAGCGCTATTTCTCCACTTCCATGTGCTATAGACAATAAGTTTCAACTAGTAAATTGTAGTTTGACAAATTTTAAATAACACATGACAAAAACTTGCAATATGTGATTACATTCAGGACAAGAAGCAACGGAGAAGCAAAATTTAAAACTTGTACTTTACAGCTAACGCATCACATTCTAACGGTTATTTTTTTCATTTACGCCTGTTACATGCATTCTGCTTCAGTTTTGCAAAAATTTTTTTTTTATTTGAAAGCGAGAGTTATTTGCAAATGGACGCATATTCAAAAACTTGGAAGGGGCGGCTATTTCCCAAATTTCCGATTTTTTTTTCGATATATATATTTTTTTATTGGCCATCAACCGAAACGAATAAAGTTATAATCCAATATTGAGTACATGAAAATTAATCGCTACACATAAAATGTAATTTAATGTTTGATGGGGCCGAAAAACTTCCAAACATTCCATTTGCAACACTTTTGCATATAATAAATAGATTTAATAAGGATAACCATATAGAAAATAAAATATAATTTTTATTGCTGAGGAGAAACGCTTAGTCCGCGGAAAACGAAAATAATCCTATGCTATCAGCTTCAAAACTGTCCGTGGAGGTACACAAATATTTAAGCAAAAACTGTAGCACCCAAAAAGTCCGCCAACATCAATAGGAGACCAGTAACAGCCCCATTTGTCATTCGTCCGGGTGCGTGAGAATCTAAAGGTTCAGATTTGTGGATTAAGGTTATTGTTTCAGATGAGTCCAAAGATAAACTGTTTGGATCGGTTGAATGGTATAATTTTTGGCAAAAGGCAAATAAAAAGCTGGATAAATATAATTTAAAGCGCACAATAAAGCGCGGAGGTAGCTCTGTTTTGGTTTGGGCCTGTATCTCAGCTGGGGGAGTAGGTCACATTGAATTTTGACAATTGCCAAATGCAATAGCGCCTAAGAGCAGTTACTGAGTAGAAGAGTATCACACAAAACATTAAATTGCTTTAAATCTCCATTTATTTAAGTTTCAAGCTGTAATATTAAATTTTCGAGTTTTTCTTTATTATTAACTTTTAATCGCCGTTTAATCTAAATTAATATTAGGTACATATAGTCAAAAAGATATATGTCGCTCTAAAGTTAAAAAAGTAGACCGTATCATTTAAGCTGTTATCTACTGTGAAACTCCGTAAAAACTAGAAACAAAAACTCCTGCAATTGTTCTGCTATCCTATTGCATAAAAAACAGAACCAGTTATTGCCAAAAAGAAACGCAGAGACGAGCAACCAGAAGAGCTACTGGAACAAATAGAAGTGAAGACAAGAGAAGAGCAACGATTAGCATTAAAGTGTTAGTATAATAAATATATATGCAGAATTGTAAAAAAAATTCAATTCAAGTTATAACTAATTGCTCACTTAATTACTTTTCCGACTGCTAAACCTTTATATTTATAACAGATCTTTTTTATTATTATAATTAAAGCTGGACGAATTGGTTGAGAGGTTCAGAGGCCTTAAAATGGCACATAATAATAATACTGACAATGATGTCAACGGTCTAATATCGGATTTGATCACTAAATTAATTTTTGATGCGACTCAATCATTGCGATTCGAAATTGCTGAAATTAAACAGCAACTACAAAGAACTTCAGCTGTTGGTGAGTTTAGGCCAGAAGAGAATAATGACAGTATTGAGCGTGATGAGTCGCTCGACATCGTCAAGTCTGTACCCGAGTTTTCTGGAAAATGTAGTTCCTACGTCAGTTGGCGAGAAGCTGCTGCAAACGCAATGAACCTTTACAGTAGAGAAAGTCGAAGATATGTTGCGGCATTAACCATTTTAAGAAATAAGGTCACTGGACAAGCTAATGACACATTGACGAACTACGGTACGGTATTAAATATAGACGCAATTTTTGCACGTTTGGATTTTGCTTACAGTGACAAACGACCGATTTATATGATCGAAAAGGAATTGAGTCTACTTAGACAGGGTAATCTATCTGTTTTGGATTATTATCACTTAGTTAATAAAAAGTTGACTTTACTTTTCAATAAAACAATTATGACTTATGGCAGTAATACAACAGTAACGGAAGAGATGAATAAGAAAAATAGGGATAATGCCTTGCGCATATTTATAACAGGCTTAAACGGAAATTCAGGTGAAATTATATTTTCAATGAATCCCGAAACACTCCCTAATGCTCTGGCAAAGGTGCAAGAGTTGGAGGCGAATCGTCAACGCGCTAAGTTTGCTTTTAATTATAGTCAGAGTAGGATAACTACCATTCATAAGGTGCAGAACCCAAGAAACTATGCAAATTATCTGCGATTTGAACAGTCGAGCACAAATCCAAATGGAGGTTCTTTGTATGCAGCAAACAAACAAACAAAATATGCTTTTCCTATGTGTGAAACACAACCTATACCCTCAACAACCGGAATGGAAATTGACCATTCTATTCAAATCGTAAATAAACCATTTGTAAAACATCAGTGTTATTATAATAAGCAGAGACTATTTAACTACGATCAAAATCAACCAAATAAACGTAAGAAATACAGTAATAAGTCTACACAACCACAAAATAAGGTGATGAGAATCAATAACATTCAAGAAAATCATTTTTTAGGCCAGGAGGAGCAGTAGTTTTACCTTGTATATTTAGCACCGATAGGAGCTACTGCTTGCTACATAAATAAAGGCACTTACAAATACGGTCTACTAGTTAATATACTATTCGTGATTACAGTATAGTCACACATTTCAACAATATAATAATTTCAATGTTAAACATATATTTTATGAGATAGAAAATCTAGATTCCTATTTACTTGTTGGTTTTAATGTAAAAAAAAAAATTGGTGTTGTACTAGATGTTTAGCTGTTTAGCTATAGAGGCGGACAGGAGAAAATTTTCGATAACAAATATTATATTAAAAATATGCAAACTGCACAACAAAGCACATTATTAGAAAGATACCTCTATGAAAACAACAAAACTGGGTTTTACTCAAGTAATCATAAAGATAAATGGAACAATTCTCGAAGTAGTGAAAATGAAGATAAGTTTTCCCAATTTCAGTTGCCCAATGTAAATGAGAGCATGGCATCAAGGGCTACTGAGAAAGCCAGCACGAATTCAAGTAAAAAAAGTTTTCGCGGTGAAAAAGATTACATAAACATGCTTGATATAAAAATAAGGAATTTGATTTTAAGGGAACATGAAAACATTGGCACACGATCACCGTTTAGATCGTATATTAAATGTGAGATATGGGTGAATAACAGGCAACCCATTTAGAGTAAACAATATCCATATTCTCAATCAGCAAATTCATTCGTGTTGAAAGAGGTCAGTCGAATGTCAGAAAACAAAACATAATAAGGGGAAGTAGAAGCGCACATAATTCGAATGCGTGGGTGGTGCCGAAGAAAGAGTTTAATCCCGATGGGACAAAGAAGCAACGACTTTTCATTGACTACAAAAAGTTAAAGGAGCTTACAATTCCAGATAGATAACCAATGCCTAACCCGTCAACTATTCTAACTAATCTTGGAAAGGCGAGCTATTTTTCTACCACAGATTTGGAATCTGAATATCATCAAATTTAAACGAAAGAAGTGGATATAGAAAAAACTGCCTTTTTTAAAAATAATGGAAAATATGAATTTTTGCGAATTTTTCAAAGGGCTATGGATAATGTACTACAAGATCACATAGGAAATATATGCCACGTTTATGTTGATGATATCATTATTTTTTCAAAAAATTTAAAAGACCAATATAAACACATAAAAACAATAATTTATGTGTTAAAGAGCGCTCACATGAAAATTAAACTTGAAAAGTCTAAGTTTTTCCAAAAAGAAGCAGAGTTTTCTTGTTATTATTCCGATAGGGCAGACTCCCATACCTGTAGAGGAAGGACGACAACTGCATCAAACATTTTTTACGCACAGAAATTCATGTTTCTCTCATGCCTCTATTCGCATTCAAAATTTTTGGTTATAAAAGAGATTAAAGATAAATCAAACATAGAAGCTATGGTTTTGGATTTGCTGCAAATGTTTTCGGATGCGAGATCCATTGCTCTGGATAATGAGCCAAATTCTATTTCGGCGCAACTTAACCCATTTTCGCTGCTTTCGCGAAAAAAATTTTTATTGCAATGAAATCAATGTAGTGGCGTTACATTGGCCTTAGACAAGTTATTTGTAAAATTGTAGAATTTTCTGACACCAGGGAACGCTGTGACGTCATGTTGCGTGTACGCAACATTGGCGCATTGCTCGACAAATAGAATAGTCTCGGATGAGTAAAATATTATATCAAAACGTATCATTCTTGATAAATTATTTGAACAGAATTTATTAAAAACACATGAAAACAATGAAATTGAACAATAGACAATAAAATAATAGGAAATATGTAGTTGCAGACAGCTTGTGAGGCAAACCTACTCTTGCCATATGTTTGTTGTACGCATATACTATTCTAGGTAGAGTGATTGTAAGCTTTCTTTTCTTTTTCTTTCTTCTCGCGAATATATGGAGGCTTTTTGCTGGTTCCGCTGCAATGAAGTTTGTAGGGGCCTTCGGCATTGTTCTGCCCTACGACAGATATCGAGTTAGTTTTAGTCGAAACACTTATCGTGCTTCTTCAGATTTTTCCCTGTTGCAAAGTAACAGTTCGCTTCTCTTAGTCGGTTTGATCCCACAGCACCGATTGCCCGAGCATTAATTTCATTCAGTAAGCAGTGTAAACAATATTATGTGAAGAAGTTGTCATTATAAAATGCATGTATCTCTGATTCTTCGACTCATGGATTCGATTATAGAGAGAATCATTGACGCACCACCGAACCTAATGGTTTTGTCAAATGAACTACCTTTGCCAGCGTATGGAATGGTATGGAAAATATATCCTGAATCGGAATAGAGGCATCATAATTTGAAACCGATGCGAATTGGCTTCGCTATGATTAACTATGTCGCGTGAAATATGGAGTAATATGTTCATCAATTGATAAATGCGTGACGAAAATCCCAACTTTCTTGAACTTCTTTTTCAAAGCCGGAAGCCCAAGATCCGGTTGAACCTACCAAAAGTACTTACTCTATTTGACGAAGTTTGTGTTAGCCAGAAAAAAAAAGAAGCTCGATAAATCGAGACACTTGTTGTCGAGTGGTGGTAAAAGTTACAGAGTAGATTTTTCAGTTAGAAACGATAATGCCGATGGTATCGTGGTCCCAGAATATCTGAAACTGTTCTAATGGGGTTTCACTGGCTAAAAATAACATAAAATTAGAAATGCAATGATAAAATAGCAGTGTCAATAACTGAAAAACAACGATCCTACAAGTGGCAATATCGAATCCATTTGTCGAGCAATGCGCCAATGTTGCGTAAACGCAACACTAACTTTCAGCCTCATCTAGAACTCTCACAATTACTTCTGGATACGTCATAAAATAATTTAAATTCTTCGTTGTTCTTTTGCCAACATGTTTTGATGTAGAAAAGATAAAGAATTTATATTCAATAATTTTTAGTGTACAGTTCAAAATTTGTCCAAAAAAGGTGTGTACACATACGCAAGTGTGTGTGTCAGTGTGTGTTTTGCAGGGTGTCAGATTATGGAGAGGAAGGAAGATAAAAGATATACCTTTAAAACAAAACAAAAATGGTAGAAATATCTCACACACAGGTCGCATAAGAATTTTTTGAAAATGGTGTTGCGTGTACGCAACAGAGGAAGAAAATGGGTTAAATCTTTTGTCCAGAAATTGGGAATCAGCTTGCACTTTATTGACCCAAGGCATAGCGTTCCGAGTTTAAAGTCCGCACTCTACTATAATAGAAATTGCAAGGTGCATTCGAGAAAAGTTTAAATTAGTGGAATTAACTGAGATACTAATCAGAGCTTGTAGAAAGTATAACATTCAGTTCATAAAGAAACAAAGGCCACATGATGTATTAATCAACTAGGTAATTCAGCAAAATATTCAAAAATTATTTTAATGAAAATATGAAAAAAAAAATATATAAGAAATAAGAAATAAGTTAAATAATATTTACAAAAAGCAAGTTGTAATGGGAGACTTGGGAAATAAGGTTAAAATAAGAAGCAAAAAATGAAAAGTTCATAAATACAATATTTAGTAATGCACTTTGAGAAAAAACGAATAACGATTCAAAATTGGTTTTGCTTTAGTGATCAAATTACTCAAATGATGAATATAATTTGCTGCAACGATCAGTGCAGTATAAACTTAAACAATTTAATATATCAGTTATAGAATAAATAAGATATCATAAAAAGTACTTACTATAAAAATATTGAACTAAGTTTAATTCACGCTGTTAACTAATTATTTTGTATAATTATATAAGCACTCAAAATTCCGAACTAAAATTAAAGTTATTATTAATATTTTGAATAAGTTTAAAAATATCTAGAAACTACGCTATATTGTATCTCTTTTGCGCTTTTCCACGGAGTTGACACAATCCGACACAAAGTAGAATATTTCATAAATTTATTTAAAAAAAAAAATCAATTAGTAAATTTATATCTTGTCACTGCTATATTTCATAAGAACCGAGACGGTTCTCTTAAGAAGGAGGCGAGTTAATGTGCTCTCAGTAAGAGTTTAAAAAGCAAAAAGCTTAAGCTTATTCTCAAACTGCACTCAATGCGCTTTGAGTTAGCTTTGAGAATTTATTGATTTGATCGTCGGAGAAAAGTTTATGCATCAAAGCTTGGAGAAGCTTTCAGCTATTTTTAGAATTGGAAAGCTTGGATAGTGGGAGACTAGGCTTACAAAATTATGTTAACCATGAACTACTTTTAGTCTTAATTTGGATGTAACAATTAAAAGAGCAAAAAATAAATAAATATACCAAACGTAATCAAGAAAACTTTATTTGCTTAGTTTTGACATTATACAAGCATTCTATATTTTTATATTTAAACAGAACTTGTTCCAATAAGAAACAGATTTTCCGAAGAAAATATTTAATTTTTTTGTAGTGGTATGCCATTAGTATTGTTGTTTTTGTAAACAGGCTTAAGGGGTATACGCAGTTCGAAAAATTTCGCGCGGAATGGCAAAACTTCATATAAAAAAAAAATCCCATTTGGGACGTTTTTATAAAATTTTATCAAAATCAGTCTGATATCTCATATTTTTTCGTCTACTTTTTGTATATCAGTTGAATTTCCCTTTAAAAAAAATCAAAAAAATTAGTTCATTATGTAGAAATTTCAAATTAAAAAAAACTGTTACTTTTGTTTGGAATTCACTTTTATTTTTTCCTTTCCCTACAAAATCTTTTAATCGTTCTACATTATATTGTTTTTGCATATTCACATCCTCTCTTTAAAATTTGTCCAACCATCCTGCAAACGATTTAAGCTATTAGTAGCCCAAATATAGGTTGCTTAGTGACAGTTTCTAGATTTTTGCGTCTAGTAGATCTTAATTCCATATCGTGCACTTACCCTACAGTTCGATCGTTCAGGCCTGAAAAATTCAGCCCTGAACTCAGGCATGAAAAGGAAGCGAATGCTCATGGCTTTGTAAGAGAAACAAGGACACATAGAAAAATTGATCGGTCTATCTGTTTCTTTCGACAGACAAGCAATGCAAAAAAGAATAAGCAAAGAGGAGTCAGAAAAGTTAATTGTATTTTTTTAATTTGACTTAAAATTAGTATTGGTATAGCTCTTTCTGACATTTTCTTTTATTACACAAAGAAAAGATTTTTGTGTGTGCAGTTGCTGGGAAAATTTTAATTTCTAGGTAAGTATTTATTAAACATTATTATTTAAAGCATTATTGTTTCTGTATAAAATAGTTTTAAAGGTACATATTAACCATGTGGACCAAACTGACAAGACAAAAAAAAACCAATTGATGCCATGTCATGGGCGGCAACAGTGACGGCGTGCAAAAAAAGTCTGTCAGCACTGAATTCATAGCTGATTGTTGCGGCTAAGGTTCAGACCTGAAAGCCTAGGAAATGCATGTGTTAAATTAAGTGATAAATGAATGTGTAGATTCATGGCTGGTACTGAAAATTTAGGCATGATTTCATGTTATTAAATAAACGTATGGTTTTTAAAAATTTGTTAATAATGTCATGCAAAAAAAAGGAAAAAAAAATCATTTTTTGGAGATGAATAAACAAATTGTATAAGTTTGCAAAGTTTTAAATCACTTAATATTTTTTAGTTTTTTTTTTTTGTTGAAATATAACAATGCTTCAAAACGCACAAGCGCTAGCCTTTTAAAAACTTTGAACATCGATTTGATGTTATCGATGCTTGACAAAAACAAAACACGAAAATTGCTAAACATCGATGACTTGGACTAAGCGGTAGAGCACATGGCTGCCCTCACGCGGTTTCTTTAAGTTTTTGTTTAATGCCCGCTAGATGCCGCCACAAACATATTATAACAACTTTTATCGGCTAGATGACGCCGGAAAGTGCTAAAACAATACGGGTTTGCGTATTTAGTACATGTATTAGCTGCTACCTTTTAAGGTCTAAGCTAAAAATCATTAAACTGACTTATTTTTTTTTTTAATTCTCAGCTTAAAATGTTGGCTAAAAATTTATATAACTTTGGAACCAAAATATAATAATTATTTATTTTTTTTTTTTTAAGTTCTTAGCTGGTATAGTTTTCGCAATAAAATTGAAACTTGAACTTGGTTTGCAGATATAAAACTGTCTTTTAATGTAATGATACAGGGTGTCTCAAAGTCGTCCGCGCTCGACTAACGTACGCCATCTTTTATAATCTAGTATTGTTAGATGCATGTGGCTAAGTCAAAAAATTGTATGCATGCCCTTATAAGAAAATATTCTGCAAAAGCAAAATCGTGCTGCAATTCAAATATCATCTGCTAGGTCGTAATAAATAAATACACTTTTAGAAACCTGCTATAAAAGAGCATTGAACATCCCATTGCACTGTGGGCCCAGATTTTCATATTTTGGCAAAAACCCTGTTATTTCCATAATAATTTTTTTAAAGTGATGAAATTTTACACACGAGTTTCTAAATGATTGAACTATTTTTCTGGGCAGTTTGAGCCTCCTCCGATTTTTTCGAGACATAGATAATCCAGACCGAAATTGGAAAAAAATTTAAAAAAACCAAACAATTTTTTTAACTTAATTTAAAAAAAAAAACGGTTAATTGGAATTGGACCAAATTTCACACAGAGGTAGATATGAGCTCCTCATACATTGGAAAAATAGCCTTTACCCAAAATATTGAATGGCTTTGGAGTTATAGACCCAAATAGTTTCAGTTTTCCAAGCAAATTACAGAAAGACGACATCACCAATCCATCTGGTTTTTAACTGTTATAATTTTGTTTACAGTTTTTTTTTAATTTTAGGAAAAAAAATTAAAATAATCTATATTTCATTTTTACGTTTTTTCGTCAAAATTGATAATTTTTACATTTTTTGATTTGCATCATTGCAAGTATGCTATAAAATTTTCCAATTGTACATTTTTTTTTTTTTTTATTATAAAAAAGTTTGCATATCATGTAATTAAGCTAGTTCCCTACTACCAATCATGGCAGCTTAACCTAGATGTATATAAAAAAAGAAAATAAAAACCAATTATAATTTAAGGGTTCTACATACGAAAAAAATGAAAAATAATTATAATAATAATAAATTTACAGGGAATATATGCAAATTTATTCGCATATTATTTATAAGAATCGCATAAGAAGATCCCCTGGATGACACCTTTTAAGTCTTCTCTTTCTAGCTCTCAAGGTCAGCCGCCTCGCAAGCGCATTTGGATGTATTTTAAGGCGTTCGATGTATTTTTGAGCTTGCGACCGTATGACGTCGCCAACTTTAGGGATTTTCAGGTCTTTTTCAATGTCCCTTGTGCGCATGTACCAAGGAGCATTGGAAATTCTTCTCAGGATTTTGCTTTGCACTTTTATTAATGTGGGACTTCGCAGCAATACCATACACTTGCAACGCGTACTTCCATCTTGGGCTCAAAATGGACTTGTATATGGTGACTTTGTTGGAGAGGGCGAGCTTATTTTTGGGGGAAAACAGCCATGATATTTTCTTAGCTCTGGCAAAAACTGTTCGCTTAACCATCGTTATATGCCTGTTGAAAGTAAGACTTCTGTCTAAAATTACACCCAGGTATTTATGTGCAGGCTCATGTTTGAGAGTGGAGCCCAGCATCAAAATTCCGGGGCATGATCGACGTCTTTTGGCGAATGTAACACATGCGCATTTGCTGGCGTTGATTCCTATGTTCCAATCTAAAGCCCACTTTTCAAAACTATATACGTATTGCTGCAAATTCAAAATTCAACTTTTAAATTAAAAAATTCAATTTCCAAAAATGTTAAACATGTGAAGAAATTTGTAAAGTTTTTTTCGATCAAATATCGAGTGTTAGTCGGAGGTATCCTTAAAGCAAAGTTTTCAAATGATAAAAAAACCAACAAAATATTTATAACTACTAGAATGTGTATAACAGGAAAAAGTTTCTAAGCTCAATTTTATTTTTTTCTCTGAAGTAATGTTTATGAATAATAAAGTGAATGAAGATTTCGTAGCTACATGTATCATGGGTTAATGCAGGTTTTTTTTTTCTGTAAATTATCTCGAAAGCTCATAAAATACAAATTGTCAACTTTGATTGCCAATAACTTAAAAACCACTCATTATAATTAAATAATTTTTTTTGACAGGATAGTTAATATGTGTAAAATAATATTAAAATGTTTTTTGTCAAAGTTTGACTTTCTTCTGGGGGACTTTTGGCCAAAATCTGGCTACACGGGACCATTGAGCTGCGGTCCAAAAAATCATAAGGTATTGAAAGTAATTGCATAATGCAGGGATGTGACACAACTTAACAGAAATATGTTTAAATTAGACAAACTATTCTGCCAACTGTATACTAAACAACCGCAGCAATGCTTTTAGGTCTGCTAACATTTCTACTTTCGGATAGATACGTGGTCAAGATATCTAATTTTTTTTTTTGACATTAAGTTTGCGAATTTAAAACGCAAAGACTTAAAACAAGAAAATTAACTCAATTAATTTAGACCTTAGAAAAAAATTACAATCAGAAAAATATCTTTTGAAAAAGGTTCAAAATATTTCTTAAAATAAAAAAAATATTATTTCTGTATTATATCTACAGATTATATTAAAGTTTGAACAAAGAGGAAACAAAAAAAAAAGTTGATCAGATGTGTGCCTAAATGGCAACTAATTCATAGAGACTATAAAAGCTATTGACACAAAATTTAAATAAACGTTGACCAGTTAAGATTTGCACAAAAAGACGCTGCAAATAGTTCAAGGAAAATATGTATATAAATTATAGGCCTTATTCAAAAAACAAATTTTATTATAAGCTTAAAAAAAATGACTTAATGCACTTTTTGTTTAAATATTCAAAATTTCAATATTTTCTTCTTAATTTTAGTAAATGTATTTAATTATAGATATTATGTATACACAGATCGTGATGTAAATAAAATTTAAAATTTATTGAATTATAATTTTGTTATGTTTAACAATTTGTTTTATTTTGTTAATATGTATGCATTTTACTTAAAGCTACATAGCTACCTAATTTTACAGTGTTGGAATTAACTTTTTAACTAAATTTTATTATTTGGTTTATGAATTATTATTTTAAAGGTATTTTCGTTATTTAGCGATATATAAAAACTGAATTAAACACAACAAATATAATAAAAATAAAATAAATAACACACATACACAGTCTATCCTCCATATTAGATAACTAAATTCATTTAAAAATAATACACAGTATTTACTGAAGCATGATCAAATCAGTGGCTTTATTCAAAATAAAGAGCTAAAAGATAATTATTGCATGTGTATGTATTTGAAAGACATTGGACTTATACCTTTAGTACCTTACCTTCAGTAAGGTTCACTCAGCTCTCAGTAAGAGAATTTACAAATAAATCAAAATAAATAAATCAATATATTTTTTTTTTGTCTTTTTTTCTTTCTTTTTCAATATTTTCTTTTCGATTTTGATAAATTTAATTTACATTTTCGTGAAAAAAATAAAATAATTTTTTTATGTCAAAAATTAACAATAAGTACGATCCATATACATCCATTAAAAGCGTTCGTGTATGAAAGATGAATAATTTAATCACCTGTAACTTGAAATAAAAAATTATTCATATACATATATCTAAAGATATGTATGTAAAATGTTGTAAGTATATTCATCATCATCAATTGGCCATTACAACCGTGGGTCGGTCTTGGCCGCATCCAGAAGCCTTCGCCAGTCGTTTCTGCTTTGCGCGCATTGACGCCAGTTGGAAATATCAAGCCTAGCCAGTTCAATAGATACCTGGTCTTTCCATCTCAGAGGAGGTCTGCCTCTTCCGCGCCTACCACCAGTGGGCACCGTTTTGGAGGCTTTATTCGCTGGAGCATCATCATCCATTCTCGCCAACGCAGTCGCTGTAACTTAATGCGCTTGACTATGTCAATGTCGCGGTATAGCTCATACAGCTCGTCGTTCTATCGTAAACGGTACTCACCGTCAACGCAAGAGGGATCAAAGATCTTACGTAAAATTTTAATCACGAAAACTCCTAAGACCCGCTCATCATTGCTCGTCATCGTCGATGATTCCGCGCCATACATAAGGACGGGCAGTATGAGCGTTTAATAAAGAGTTGTTTTCGTCCAAAATAGCACCTGTTGGTAAGAGTAATTCTACGCTTGATCTCAAGGCTGACGTTGTTTTTGGTGTTTATGCTGGCTCCTAGGTAGACAAAATCCTCTACTACTTCGAAGGTGTAGCTATCGACAGTTACATGTTGTCCTCGTTCACCGCAAGACATACTCGCCTTGATTCTTCATTAAGCTTGGAAAGTGCAGCACATACGGTTTTTGCGACTAATGATATCGATATCATCGGCATACGCCAGCAGCATGACACTCTTTTGCCCCAATATCGTGCCAGTGCGATGGATTTCTGCTGCACGTATAATTTTTTCCAGCATAATATTGAAAAAATCGCAAGATAGAATGTCAACTTGTCTGAAACCTCTTTTGGTATCAAAAGGCTGGGAGAGGTCCTTTCCAATTCGCACCGAGCTGGAAGTGGTTTGTAGCATCATTCTGCAAAGCCTAATTAACTTTGCAGGGATACCAAATTCAGACATAGCAGCGTACAAGTGACACCTAATAATGCTGTCAAAGGCGGCTTTGAAATCGATTAGCAGTTGGTGTGTGTCGATTTTATTTTCCAGGGTTTTCTCCAGGATTTGCCGTACTGCGAATACCTGGTCAATGGTGGACTTACAAGGTCTGAAGCCACACTGATAAGGTCCAATCAGTTGGTTGACGGTTGGCTTCAATTTTTCACATAGGATACTGGCAAGGACCTTGTATGCGATGTTAAGTAGAGAGATTCCACGGTAGTTGGCGCAGATGGTTGGATCCCCCTTCTTAAGTATTGGATAAAGAACGCTTAGACTCCAATCACTGGGCATGTATTCTTCCGACCATATTCTGCATAGGAGCTGGTACATGCGCTTTATGAGCTTCTCGCCGCCAGCCGTAAACAGCTCTATATTGCTATATATTAAAATCTAATAAGGTGGAGGAAATTTTTCCCTCTAAATTTTATAAAAAACAAAATGCATTGATTTGTGCACAAAGAATTTTCCAATTCCTATTTCCCTTGAATACGTCTACAATTTTCAATGTAATAATTTTTAATAATATTTAGTTTTTTAAGTTAAGATTATGGGTTTTCTCCCATTTTTCCTTAGTTACTTTATGTTAAATTAACACCAACACATACATGTAATTAAGGTCAACAATGACATTATTTTAAATATTTCAGTTGAAAGCGTCTGCTAAACTCTGTATGATTATAATTATTAAACATTAGCTTTATTGAAAATGGATATATTTAAAAGGAATAAAGCACAAATAAATAAAATTTTTTTTTGTAGTTCAAACTTTAGTATTGATATAAGTGAGCCGTTATAAAGGCTTTAAATATCATCTTTCTTTTTTCTCATTGTTTGGATCCCACCAGAAAGGATTTTTTCTTATCCACTAAACCAAATAAATTATGTTTCTTTTGTATGCAATTATCCTTTCCAAAAGCTGATAAAATTAAAAAAAAAAGTTAAATAACAACAGGTCATTAAGTATGTAAGTCGGCAATTAATATATTCCTGTTTCGTATAGTATAAGTTTTTACCCCCTTTCAGAAAATATTCCAAAAATATTCCAAAAATAGTATTCAAAATTATGAAGAAAAATGTATGCATTTGAACAGAAAAGCAAAAAATGTACCAAGCTTACAGGACAAGGACAGTAATAAAAGGCGCCATAAAGTCGTTTGAGTGCAAACCCTCATGCTTTTGCATATGTGGCATAAGCGCACACATACAAACACACAGACACTAGGCAAAAGCTCATTATAAAATTGTACACTGGAAAAATTGCTTATTATAGTTTGCTTTTTTATTTCTCTCAGTGAGTTTATGTTTATTTCTGAGTTAAATATTTATTTTTAGTATCAAAATAAAGTTTCATTTATCACTCAAAAAAAAAAAAAAAAACATATGCCTATGTTTGGATAATTTTATTTTTCCATGAAAGAGATATTTTTTTAAAATTTTTTTTTAAATTTAAAATTCAAAAATAAAAACGATCACATTTTATGCGTGGGATTTTACTTTAAAAAAAAAAGTAAAGATTTAGTAGCTAATAATATAACAATAAGCATAGCTCCTTGAAATTGCAAGATATAACTCAAAACTTGGTATGAGAGTTCATTTTGTGCATTTTAAAGCAGATTTTAAAAGAGAATATCAGTACCGAGTCTCAAGACTTTCAAGGTCAAAGGTCACAAAAAATTGGGTGTTTGCAAATCAAATTTGTCTCTAACAATCTCTAGCGTTTGTATTCTTTGGGTTTTTAAAGAATATTTGTTAGTTTCTGTTGTTGCTAAATTTCAATTTTCCAAAACTTTAGCTTTGGAATTAAATCAAATGACGATCAGTTATTTCTCTTAGTGTACATATAACTACATGGGCTGTTCCGTGACAGAGGCAGTACGCCAAATGACCGCTAATGCCTCATTATACGAGTATACTGTCGCTATTTAAATGCGAAACAAAATCCCTGTAATTATTTTGTGCGAGTTCTGTCAAGGATTAGCTAGAAGCGCTTATCGCCAGGAGCAACTGTTGCAGCTGCCAAGGACAAGAGAAGGGACTAATGGAACAAAAATAATATAAAACTGGACTTTCAATGCACTTTTGTGTTATGTTTAAAATAATTCGTGAGTAAACGCGTTTCTTTTCCTTTTTAAGTCGATTTTTTTAGATGCTCGACTAGAGCATTGAAATCAAGTGTTTTGGATTATAAAACGTTGAAATAAAATAAGGTCAACTATTCATACCTTATTTAATTTTTAACGTTAAATATTCCAATGTGTGGTATAGTATTTTAAAACAGAAAAACATTTTTCAAAAAAAGTAATGATTTATGTTTGAATCTTTGTGTTTAAAAATAGATTTTGCATCGAGACGTATTTAAGGGAATTGGTGTGCTGGGCTAGGAAGATAGGTTTGATTGTTATTACAGTACCTTGCCATATTATAAGATCCATGCTCAAAAATGAAGCTTTCCTTACTTTTACCATGTAAGTAGGCATTTCGAGGGCTATTTTATATTGAGACAAAAAGTAAAATTTAATACGTTGTAAAAATATTATTTTTCAACATTAAAATAGAATTTTCCGAAAAAATCTGTATTTTGTTTGACCAACTTTTGCAGCCAGCACATCTGTAGGTTGTGTTTCCAAGAAGTAGTAAGGATTTTAATTTACTTTTGCTTGGTTGTAGCGGTATCATCAGAATTTAAAAACATCCAGACTTTCTCGATAGGGTTAAGTTCAGGTGAATTTTCTCGTTTCGTGAACCATTTTTTGATTTGATGGAACTGCTTTATAATAAGTAAAAGTAATAGCCCATAATAATAAAAAAACAAAAAGCATATCAAAAACATAAATTTTCAGCAAGGATCTAATAATATGGCAAGGGACTGTAGTACTAGTATATGCTGCATACGTGACAAGGTTCGGCCGTAAATCTTTTAAATTATGGGCTGCTTTATTTACAGGGATCAGGGGTAGTGTTTAGTATCTTTAGCTCTTAGACTAGCCGCTATTTGGGTGTTCATACAGAAGGAAGCCCAGATGGATGAAAAATCAACATTAGATCGTTGGGAATTTCGGATCTGGCTTCTTAAGTGAATTAATTGGATTGTGCAGACAAGCCAAAATTATTTTTTTGTGATACCTTCGAATTAAACACGCCATTTTACTACGAAAATTATTAAAAAAGATTGAGAATATTTTTCACTATAATAAAAGGAATTTTTGACCGAGCTGATCACATATACTTTAACCGTCCACATAAGGCTACATTGCGTATACGCAATTTTTTTTAAGGTCCCAATTGCAGAAGTGTACTACAGTAACACAATATTTATCTTATTATAATACAGTTGGCCTTTATTAACTACCTGTTTCTTCGTAGATGAATTGATGAATTCCTACATAGAATCTGAATTGGGCTTGGTGTCAATATTTACATGAAGTAATCTTTAAAAAGTAAGCCTCAAATAAAAATTGCATACATTTTTGCACATTTTCGTTGTTTTAAAAACCAAACGCTTAAAAAATCACCCTTTATATCCTTTTTGAAACCGAAATAACGTCTTTTTGTAATGATATATTGTTTATTTTAAGGTAAATTTTTTTCAATAGAGCATATAAATTTATATTTAAAATTTTTTCAGTAATATATATTTTATGACGAATTTTAATATTTTCCAAAGTAGTTTCTTTTAAATACACCCACGAATGGCTCCTGAGCTCCGTTTGTTGAAGAGCCACACAGCGTGCAAACTTTCTTGGGCTATATCGATCATAGGCAAAATTTGGCCAAAAAGTGTTTCTTGTTGAAATACACATTCTATCGAATATAATGGTACAATTACATCTTGGGTGATTCGGCAAAAGTTAATTTTTACTAGTTTTATTATTTTTATTTTCCACACTTTCTTAAACTTTTCTGTTCACTCAACGCCAAGTAAACAAACAGCTGATTGTAAATAAGAGTTTGCAGCTTATAAAAAGTGCAGGGTTGTCATCATATTTTTTGTTTATGATATTGAACGCCAGTTATACCTATTAAAAAAATATAGCTAAAATAACAGGGTTGGATGAAAAAGTAGTACGAGTAAATTAATTTAATTTTTTTTTATTGAAATAATCGGTACAAATTCTTAGTAGTCATGGAAAGAGACCCTTATGCTCCGACCCAGCGTGTATATTGCTATTCCGAATGCGCGTACGCCTTTTAATGCTCGCTTTCCGGGATCCTCTTGAACGGCTTCTTAAAAAGCTGTATCGTGTTCTTGCCCAGACTTGGCGCACTTTCGACGTGCTTGCTCTTCGCTGGCATGCAGGCAACTCTGTAAGATAATAGTTTAAAAAAATGTTGACATTATTTCAAAAGTTTCACAATTTAGCCTAGTTTTTTTTATTTTAAAGTTATCTCATTTTGTTATTACAGCTTCATGCTCGACACCTCTAAAACAAGAAATATCCTTTATATATTTATTAAGGCTCTGTCTTTATCTGTGTGTGTTAATAAGTATGTAATTGTTGTTGTTGCAGCAGATGTAAACAATTTGCACATTGTTAAACTTTATTTATCGCTGCCATTTAGACGAAAAATGTTGACCATTATTATGCAAGAGCATGTGTTTGTTTATATGTACTATATCCATTTACAAGACTGTTAGTGTGTTCTATCTTAAGCAGACAGCTGCATATATATAGGCCATAAATTTCCATCCAGCATAGTTCTAATTTGATTTTTGATACAAATACAAACCAACATTGCCAAAGCTGCATAATGAAGTATTAGAAATGCAAAAACACATTCGCAGTCAAAATTATCTCGTAGATGATGACTCCAGATACTCTCATCCATACTCATAAATCTTGATTTGTGTTTATTGTCTAACATATGTATGTATCGTATATGAGTCTGTGTGCATATTTTAAATACTGTTTATTTATATTTATCCAACAACATGCAGCTGTTGCAGTTCCCAAGCGAATACAAGCGAGTACATATGTATATGTATTATATCCAACGCCGTCTTATGTTAAAAACTTGTGTATATAACAGCTCAACTCAGTTGCAGATATTTTCTCCAACTATAAACATTTTTAATTTATTCTTAGTTTAAAAAACTGTATAAAATAAAGAAACCTCAGAGTACGGACTTATAAAATATATGTAATAGGCAGAAATAGGCGTGATGCTTAGCTGTAAAATAATGTTTTAGATGGAAATTATTGGCATTTTTTGATGTATGAGGAACGCCCCAGAATTGTTGGACCTGGCCATGTTAAAAAAAAAATTTAATACAGTCGAGGCGGTGCCCGACAGTGTAATACCCTGTACCTTTTTCACGAAAAACGTTTTATTCCTGCATATTCCTTCTTAGAACTTTCCAATTGGAAATTTTTTTTTGTTGGTGCAAAACGATATTTATATAATATAAAAAAATCGAAATTTACGTCAAAGAAGTTATGTAAAGTATATGGGGTAAGTTTCAAGGGGATATGTTGAGGGGTGTTGGAGAAAACACGGTAAATCGATTACGGGGGTTGGGGGGCCCGCATTGATAAAATTTGGATGGGGATTTGTTCATTAGAGCCACATGAATTAGCTGAGCAAAATTGGTGACTCTAGTCCATTTGTTACTAAATTTACGTAGAGCTAAATATTGACGCAGCTTATAGGCAAGCGGTGGTAAAATTTGTACATTTTAGACCATAACTTTGGTTGTATTTGTCCGATTTTTGACACACAGATGCATGTAACCACAATGCATCGTTCTGTTAAGTTTCAGATTGAAATAACAAACGGTGTAGCTGAAAACCGCGAAGCCTGTGAAACTTTCGTAAGCTTTTAGTCAGTTGCATTGGATTCATTTGGTTCCAGAGAATATGTGCGCCAATCCCATTTAGTACGACGGTTTTTCAGCGCTTAGTATTTCATATATCAGTCAAATAAATAAATAGCCTAAAATTATGAAAAATATAATAGAAATGTGTTAAATCATGAATATGATGGAAACATGTGTAAATAATAATAGATGGATAATTTATTTACCTTGATACACAAATCGCTTATTTTTTGATTTCAATTTTTTTTTTTCACAATAATTGTTTTTTTTTTTTATGTTTCTGATCTTAGCAAACTATTTAGCTATGGATATAACTAACTAAATGAGGCCCTATGTCCCACTGGGGATAAAAGGAATTGAGAGAGAGATAACTAACAAATGTTGAAGATATTTTTGGTTAAAAAGTACTATTTAAATTTATTGAACTTATTCATATTTGCAATCAAATTAAATTAATTAAAAAATTCTTTAAATAAAAAAAATGCGCATACGCCAAGTAGGCTGCCAAAATGTTGATTTGTGATAAGAATCAAAATTGCGAAAAATACCACTGCAAACAAATTTCTATATGTCAATGATATGTTTACAAAATATATATATGTCCTTTACTCGGTCCATGGAATAGGAAGCTTCACATTGGCTGCATTTGCCTTAAATAAGCGACAATTTACGCCAATATCTAAGATTCAACTGATGCTTGGCACGACTTAGTTTACTTAGGATTGGCTTGCCGCCAGCCAAAAGGAAATTAAAATTTATATAGCATTCAAAAATGGGCAGCTGCTGACTTTCCAATTTTCTGGCAGTCTGCTAAGGCATTCAGGCGTTTTGCTGTTTAGCTTGGTTCTTAACTTTTTTCTGGCAATTTGGCAACCACATTTGCAATGAGTCACAATTTTGGTCGCGTTCACTGTGGGAAGTGCTGCCAAAACCCATAGCGGGGCTGCCACTAAGCTGTCAATAGGCCATTTGTCGGGTTTCGTTAGGAATACTTTTAATGTGCCAAATTCTAAAGCTTTGAATTGGGTTAAGTGATTCGGCCGCATTCAATCAATGACTACTTGGGCTTTAGGTCCTATTGGTTTTCTGCATTGTTTTTTGTTAGCTCGTACAAGGCATAATTAAGAGGAAAAACAAATGCATTCACTTCCAATGCGGAAATCTATTTGTTTGCTGGCACATTACACATACGCGATGTTGTCGGCACACATATCATTGAATTGCAAATGCTAATCAACAGTTGTGGTTGCTATTATGGCTTTATTATCTTTTCGAAAAATGGTTGTTCGTTGAAATGCACACACTGGGGAATGCCATCCAATCCGTACCAGAACTGTTGGTGTCCTGTGCCTATGCGTGCGTAATTTAAATCAATTATGCGTCAGTCCAAGCCATATCATTATATTTGCTTTGTAACCAGACAGCAAACCGCAATGGTTGAAATAGGCCGGAAAAATGAGCAACGATCAGGGGTCATCAAGGGGCGGAAAATAGTTTGAATAGCTTGGATGGTAGATAATTAAAGGACCAGGACACTAAAATGATGGAATAAATGCAAATATGATGATGTGCAACAATTGGTTCGGGCTTCTTAGCTTGTTCAGCTTATTAGTGCCTCGATACGGTGTAACTAAATTCGGTCAAAATAAGTAAATTTAAAAAAAAAAATATCGTTATTATTTTTCCGTTATACGAATAATGTTAAGGGTAGAAATTTTTAAAAAGCCTAGTGTATAATTTTTGAGCGCATTTGATGAAAAAAATCCGTTTTTTAAATATATGCATTTTATGTAGTATAGTATAGTAGTTGTTCCTCCGACCATATGAACGCCTTGCAGATAGAATAGAGAAGTGAAGGACAAAAAAATAATGTATTAAAACATGTTTATTATTCGTACGTAGGATAATGTGTAAGGTTTGAATCTTAAGACGTATGTTTTTTTTGACACAATATATAAAAGGAAAGCTAAATTTTAGGCATAGGCCTTTGTAGAGTACTCTTAATAGAAAGACTGGCTTTCGGCTATGCTTTTCAGGTTACGATTTTGATTGATTTATTGATGACATGAATGTCATGGCTCTAGCCTGGAGAGGAGAACCTTTTTACTAGCTAAATGCTAAAGATGTGTTAATCTAAAAACGGAAGTTAAACAAAATTAGTTAGGTTTTTTAAGAACAAGGTACAAGGTTTTTAATTCAGATTTTTATCCATCAGCAGTATTTCATAAATGGCCAAACGCCTTTCCATGTCTCTTGTCTTCAAAGGGCATAGAATGTACACGCTTTTGGATCATTCCCATGTTCGTCATGGAATTGGAAATGGTTTCTTGTTTTCCTCCCAACGATTCTGAATATTCTTCTAGCGTTTTACAAGGATCATCATCAAGTAATGCCTTCAAATCTTTGTCTTCAAATGTTTTTTTGGAATTCAGATATATTTAATACACTGAAAAAAATTATTGTTCACACTTTGACGTAATGAAAGGCTTCAACATCAAGTGAGTAAAGCTAAGCATACGCGATTTAATACACAGTAACACCATCTGCTGTAAGTCCTTTAGAGTTTATTTATAGGACCAATACTATAGAAAAATTTACTAAAATTATTTATAAAAATGCTAAAAAATTAATAATGCTAAAAATAGTGGTCCAGAACCAATTATTTTTAAAAACTAATAAAGCCGATAGACTTATACGTAAAAATAAAATTCCATACAAAATTATTGAAATGTGAAAAAAGTGTCAAAGGAGATTACTTATTAATATACAAAGTTTTTTCAAAAAGCATCGCGAAACTTGAATTTTCGCGGGCTACGGATGTTCGATTTTCGATCTTTTTGTGGCGTTATGTTGGTACTCATGGCACTTACTTATGTTGACAATCTCGGCCATTTTGAATGTTCAGTCAATTTTTGACAGCTATTGTGCGTGGATGTGTTTTAGCTTGTCTTCGATTTTTGTCTATCCCGAAAAACAGATCAAAGAATTTGTATCAAATTTTGTGTGAAACCAACATAAAGTGCGCGGAAGTATTCCGAATGTTGACTGTTGCATACGGCGAAGCTACTTTAGACAAAAGCAACGTTTTTCGGTGGTACAAAATCTTTTCAGAGAGCCGAGAAGATGTGAGCGACGAAGAGCGTTCCGGACGCCCGAGCACGTCAATAACAGACCAATCGTCGAATCACTGGCAGAGAAGCTGCTGAGGACCTAAATATGTCATTCGATTATCACCAAAAGTTAAGGCATGAGGCGGGTCGCCGCAAAATTCGTACCAAAATCGAACATCCGTAGCCCGCGAAAATTCGAAATTCGCGATACTTTTTGAACAAACCTCGTACCTGGTAAAACTGTTATCTATTTTGTAATTTATTTTTGTTTTGAACATTTTAGATTTTCATTAAGATCAATTCTAAAATGTACTTAACTTCGATGAAGAAATATGTGTATCTTTAAGTGAAAATGATTTCTGTAATATATTTAATAATATTCGAAATCTTTGGTTAAATGGTATCTCTTTTCCATTTAGGCCTGTCTATATATTGTAAAATTTCCTGCCTTAATATTAACAATCATTACAAATGACGTTTTAAACTTTTTTTTTTTAAACAAATCTAAGTTCAAATAACTAAAAATCTTTAATATCTATTGTCAACCTAGAAACTTTAAAGCGTTCGCACAGACAGCGCAGGGATGCTGCAAAAAACACCTGCTGCGAATAACCATAAGACCTCTTGTACCTTATTCCCACATCATCAACAATTGACAACACATTTTCGGAAGCTCATGCACACACAATACCACTCACATGTTCACACAAACGAACACAGGATGGAGGACCAATCGAAGAAGCAGCAAGAAGAAAGTAACGGCTGATATGCATAACGGCATAAAACCAAAACTATGCCTTCTACAGAAATCCCAAAAGCAATAAAAAAGTAAAAGAAAACAAAAAATAAGGCAAAACGAAAAGAAAAGGGAAAAATCTGGCAGAAGGCCAAGTTTTCGCCACAAGTAAGAGCAAATACAGAGCAGCTTTGAAGGCATAGAATATTCCTACCCACTATAGATATATGTAGTTTCAGAAGAGAGAAGGAAACAAAACTGCATCACAATAGGCAGACAACAAGGACAATAAAAGGAAAACAAAGAAACGAACGAAATACTTAGTATTTTGTATTGTTTTCAATTGTTTGTTGGCAGCCAAGCATAAATATGATATTGATGAGGATGAGGATGCTGCCATGTGCTTTCGAGGCGTCTAGTGTGCAGTGTATATGGCTATGGGAGTACCTGAAAATGTGTAAATATGTACAGCTCTGGAGCTGCTTTAAGCCAGCTAAGTAAAATTCATTTAATTTGCTGTAGAACCGAAATCAAGTTGAACCAAGGACAACACACTAACATATATGGCATAGTCAAGTCATCGTGTTTGATTTATTACCTACCAAGCCAATAAGACACTATCCCAGATCCAGTTCCAGTTCTTGCACCCAATTCCCGACCACTTGACACTGTGGCGGTTCAATCTGCGTAAATTGATTGAACTCTGCATTATTTAGAGCGCCATGATGATGGCGCGGATGGTGATGAAGAACGCGTTTTACGATGACGCAGAGAATTGTCAACCGGTTTTTTTTATGGTACAGCTTTTATTTCATTACCATGCTGAATTTTTAAAGAACGGTTCTCTAGCGCGTTTTTTTTACTACACAAAAATATAATACAATTTTTACGGGAGCACATTGGAAAACCGATTTTAGGGCAAAATTAAAAAAATTCAAAGAAACAAAATCCTGTTTAAGTATTACAATTTTACAGTGTATATTCGAGGTATAAAAATCTCTTAAAAATGATTGATCCCTCACATTTCTGCAGCCCTTAAAAGTTAGATGTTTGATTCTCTGAGCTGAGTTCTGCTTTGTAGCGTTGCTAAATATCTGGATTGATAAAAATCGAAAATCCGCTGGATATTCGAAAAAACTGTTAAAATATTACTTCAGAACATAGAAAAAATATGAAATAAATGCTAAAATAAAAACTTTGCCATTCCAATCTAGTAATGAAAAACTTTTTTATCGGCCAATGAGGCTTTAGCATTCCTGCTCGAAAACTTCCAATAGCCAATACAGCGACATGCGGGATCTTGTGCCTTTGAAAACTCACGTTAAAAGGCAATCAATATTATAAAAAAATTGGCTATCACGAGCTAGGAAGAGCACCAGGACAAGACACATGACCAATGCTTTACAAAAAGCAATATATTTCTTGGATCCTCTAGTATCATGTTAATAAAAAATAAGATAAAAACAAAAAAATAATCATTGCCAACGGATGACAGTGATCATTCTGATGCCGAAAAAAAAAGTCTTTTAGTTAGAGAGAGACGTTTAGGAATTCATTGTCCTTTGGTATTACATGAACAAGACTTTTTTTAAAATAACTTGTGTAAGTTAAAATTAGAAAAAAAGTAGCCATGATCTTGTCAGCTAGTTCTCGAACAGTCCTCGAAGCCTATTCGATATACTAATTAGACATCTTAACTGCCACAATTTATTAATATATAGTAAATAAAAAACCAAAAAATTTTAGGTTAGTTAAATTAACGATTGCTGTTTTATGAGCAAGGAAAAACGAGGCTGGTGAAAATCCTTATTAAATGTAAGCATTAAATGTAGTTGTCGTTACTGTGTGCGGTTTTTAAATCAAAACGCTTAAAATTTGCAAATTAAATGTAATGAAGTGTATTAATAATATTTTTACCTTGCCTGCGTAGAAATTAAAAGCCAAAACGAAAAACGATTGTCTTAAAGAGCAACTACAAATCTTTAAAATCTCCTCTGACTTAGCGACGCGGGCTGTTCCTCCTATATTAAATTTGGTCCTGCTCAATTTTTTCGAGGTAACATTTTCAATTAGTTCCCTTTTTTAAAACCATGTGCAGCTTTTTATTCTGACAATGCATTCGCTAATGAGTTGCAGCAACTTTGTGAGCAAAATTAAAGTTTTCCACCAAGGCCAACACCGATGACATCACTTTTTCCAATTTAGGCATAATTAAGCTTATTAGCAGAGGAGTTAACGAGTTGCTTACACTGGAACTGATTTTTACCTCGATGGCAAAGTTTAAAGGACATGAACACTGCGCGTATACGCTACATGCATATATAGTTCCAGGAGTTCATGCAGACATGTTATAGTAGGAGTTGGACCGCCGATTGGCGACACACTTGTTTTTGGTATGCGCACGGAATTCGCAATTAATTTTAATTTCGAGTCGACACCTTACCTGGAAGGACAACAAGGACATTGAGCAGGAAAAACGACAAAGACTGCTGCAGCAAATGTGTAATTATCCTTGCATTCCGTTTTGTGGTCGAGTTGAATTTGGGATCTCAATTAAGCAAAGGTATGCAGTAAAACCATTGAGAGACTCAGTTTTATCCTACAATCGCTAATGTGCTACAGACTGTCGTTACGCCTTGACATTTGAAAGTATGTTCCTGACTTCAGTCAGGATGCCATGAATACAGCTGTTGTCCAGTACCCGGAGGTGCTTATGCGGTTCCCAGTGGACAAGTTTTGTTGCTCACGTATGATGGTGTTGAGCTTTTCGATCTTTTTGTCAGGAAATGGTAATTACATACCAGTTAGAATTTAAGTGTGCCGGCTACATTCTGCATATTCCGGTTGTTTTATTTAATATAAAGCGCTAGGAAATTATTATTTGAATTATTTTCATTTCATGTCAAAAATGCAGGTGCCAAATATCTTGGCGCTGCTCCAGAATTTGGCATCAATTTGATGATCGATGACGAAGAGCACAACCGACGATAAAGAGTTCTCAGTAGGTTTAATGTTTTCTCTAAGGTGGGACAATGGTAAATTATTCAGCGACTTCCAGGAAAAATTTAATGACATTTAGTTAAGTAGAAGCAGAATTAAGGCTTCTTGAGTAAAATTCTGTTTGTGGCATCGGAACAAAAATGAGCAACACTGCGTATGTGCGATATTTTGATAGTTTTCAAAATTCACTTTAAATGATAAAATTAACTCCTACCTAATGGACTGGTTAGGTTAGTTTTTTCCTCAGAGAGGAATAGATAAGTGTAAAGCAAGAAACCACCCTCATCCTGTACGATGTATCGAAATATATTTTTCATTTGGTATAGATTTCCGGTTTGACTTCCGTGAGTTTCAAAATGGATTTTTTTCATTGATATTAATTACTTAATTTGGAAACAATTAAGTTGACGCAAAGGATTGTAAAACATTCTTAGATGCTGTCCAACCAAAATTCATTCCAAATGTTGAGTTGAAGTTATTCATTAATTGGTTCTGTATCGCTTTAATAAATATATTACTTATTAATATATTTACTTTTGGACAGTAAACCTTAAAGATTCTTAGATTCTCGAATTTGGTTGAATACTACTAAATCTACTAAATGTTTTTGAATTACAGGAGTTTCGTCGGATATTAAAGTACTTAAGAGACCACGAATAAAATTCGCATTTTATGTGTCTTTAGCTTTGCTTGGCTTTAGCTTGAACTCTGAGTAGAAGCATTTAAAAGCCAAAAAGTCCAACTTGGAAGTCACATATTCTCCAAGGTTTGCAGCTTTACAAAACTTAAATATGCCAAGAATTTGGTATTCGCCAAAAATGCCGCTGGCAAGGCTGCTAATATGCACAGCCTCTTGGTTTAAAGCTCAGGTTTCATTCGTGGTACTGCAAAGTATTTGCAATGCTTTTGCTTTTCATTTATATCTTAGCTTAATGTGTTTTTTTATTGCTTTTATTTTTGTATGCTTGACTGAGGTTTGAGGCTTTCTGTCATGTAGCTGGGAATCAGTTTTTCAATATTCCAACCTTCATGCTAGGCGTGAAAGCATGTCTTTACTTTCCTTAATTACCAAATTGACAGCATAACACTAAGTGAAAGATATTTCAAGAAAGGTTTTATGCCCCATTAATAAAGGTCTTAATTAATTGAAAATAAACTGTAGGTGAAATTTGCAAATCCGAAACCTTTCGATGATGTATGTAATTTTTCTTAAAGACGATTATATTAATCACTACTGTTTAGCCAAAGGTCGTAGTAGCCAGCGCTATACCCCTACTCATAAGCTAGGTTAGAAATTTATTTGAAATCTTGCTGTATATAATAATAATAATCACTACTATTAAGCATAATGTCGTGGTAAACAGAGATGAATTGCAGGACGTATCCTCAATACATACCATTTTTAAGCATCATCAACTGTTTTGTTCTTTTATAACTAGGTATCTGTCCTTTGAGTTATTGACACCCGAGTTTTCTGATCTTCGTATAGATGCCTTACTATAAGCTTTCGTAAATTATGATTGTTATGATGACCAAAAATAGTGAAACTCAAAGGAGTACTAAAAGTTGACATACATATAAAGGCGCAATCTTATCTAGATTTTCTCGCTAGATCTGTCAATGCACTCGAAAGACTCAAAGCAGTTAGCATAGATGTAGAGTTCTATCTGTTACCCAAGTCTCAGCAACTTGAAAGTATGTGAGGGCCACCATGTTTCACTGCCGGTATTGCAATTATGGATATTTACAAAACAAGCGCACTTCAGGTTTTAAAGTTCAGCATAAGTAATTAAAAATTGTTTGGCCTTTGTGTAAAGCTGGCCACCCAACACACCCCACTTGCATTTCCTTCCATAAATGAAAGCAGTCAACATTTACGTAATGTTTTGCTTGGATTTCTAACCGAATTGCCTCGCCAATTTTGTTTGGGTTTTTGTACAAGTATTCACACAATTTTATTTAACTTTTTTTTTTCCTACTTGCTCTCAAGTAAATAGTGTGTGCAGTAGATATATGTAAGTAGTGCTATTAAGTTGAAATTTTAATTAGGCAGCTGAAAGCATTTAACAGAAATGCATGATACGAAGGCAGCAGCAACAACAACTAAAACAACTTCCAGTGAAGATATCTCAATTAGTTGTTGGTTGGTAACGCGGCGTATACGTAATGAAAAAGTAAGTTGAATGAATGTATGGCTGAATAGATAATTATGTAAAGATTTTATATAGAAGCAGTAGGATAGACATTAAAGAGAAACCTAGAATATGTAAAGTTGTTCGTGAATTGAGTTAATTTGATAAGAGCATGTAAGTTTTAGGAATAATGTATTACAAAGCAAAGGACTTATGGTTTGTTATGCCTATTCAAATCTATAATAACCTGGAGCTAATTGCTTCATAAAAGATGTATTTAAAAACTCTTTGTACAGAAAGTGAAATTTTCATAATAATTTTGCTATTTATGTTGAAGAATAAACTTAATCAGTTCCCTGGTTTTTGTGCCAATAAGCACCAGTTATACTTATCTTAGCAATTTTGAATTTAAAGTTTTAAATTAAATACTTTTGAAATTCTATGTATGCTGTTTAATTGTCATTGCAAGCAGTTATCTCTTGAATATTTGCAAATAAAACCATCACCATTGGCAGCTCAACAACATCTTCAATAGTTCGAAAATGGGTGAAAAATTGTCTTACACTCGAGCATAAGTGTTTACTCTGAAAATTACTTTAACACTCATTTCAACAAAAAACCATGAATTTTTCTGAAAATTTATGCCAACCTCAGCATATTTTCAAGTTTTTACCTTCGGAAAATATTTTCTTTAAAATATGAACTTGAAGAAACAGCTCAATGCTAAGGAATTTGAAATAAAGAGATAATCGCTGAATGAAACGAGTATTTTGAGGACCTTTATCAAAAATGTATTTAAAAAAAAGTTCCTCGTAATCAGTTAATCAAAATAAATTACTAAAATATTTTCAATTCAATGAAATGTCCAGACGTATCTGACATTCTTTAAATTGCCTGTTTATGACATTTGAAAACGTTTATTAAATAAGAAAATATTACAATTAATCTATAATTATAATGATATAAATTTTCTGCATTAAGTTAATCCCTTGCAAATGTAGAAATGCAAATAGTGTGTCAGCTATCTGAGGACTCTATAGTCCTTTTCATATTTTATTTGAATTTTCACTCTTTCCAATAATAACATTATTGTGAACACGAATGTCAACTTTTCAATTTAATTATTATAATAAAAAATGTGTCAAGAGCAAAACGACTCGAAAATTAAATTTAATGTATTGTGTATGTAATTTTTTAATTGTTGGAGTCATTGACAACGACATTGTGTATAAAAATAATAAGCTACCTGTCACTGCTTTTGTCAATTGCAATGTCAAGCTAAATTTTTATAATCATGAATATAGACAAGGCAATGACATAAAAAATTTATATCTTATAAAATAGGGATCAGGATAATAATATACGCGACAAGTTTTGTACCAATACGTTAAAGGCATGGGTGTAGTAAGAGGATAATGTAATGTCTCTGCTTATTTTCTTTTTGTTTTTTAGGGTCACATAAAAAAAAAACTTAATACTAATTGAATGGTCAACAAATGGGCCTTAAGTGAACATAGGAAATATTGGTTCTTGTTACCGAATATAAGACAAGCTTAAGTGCTTGTCTTACTCTCGGATACCAACCGAACTATAGGTCCTTGTAGAGCGGTAGCCTACTTACCTGGGCACCATACTATTCATTATTACTAACATAAAAAGGGTCTATCGGACTCTTCAGAGTGCAGCCGTTGTTTTGAAGACGACGAGACGACCCAACACATCTTGTCAGTAGTCCAGCAATAGTGTGGGACAGAGTCACACATTTGGGAGCTGAACGGATCACCACGTTCCAGCTACGCCGAATCCCATTGAAAGACTTACTGCTCTTCATAAGGAAGGCAGATAGTCTTTTGTCCTAAAAATGGGTAAGATACAATTGATCTTTAGGTCGCAGTGCCCACTCTATTTCGTGAGAGAACCTAACAATATACAAAAAAAAAATAAAAAATATGATAATTATATACAAGCGAACTTATCCTAAGGACGGACATGTCGGAATCGTTACAAAAATCGATGCTCAATATTATTGCAAAAGAAAGTTATGCTCTTTGAAGCTTCAAGGACAAACAAAATTGGAAATGAAAATTTTCTTTGGATTAGCTCCTAAGCCCTTTTCCTTAATTAAGCCAAAAATCTTCAGCATATCAATGCAATATTAAGTGCACGCAGAGTACAGTCGGGCATCGGTCCGACTAAATTACATTTATTTTAAACTAATTTAATATGCTATTATTCTTTAGATATAGGGTAAAGAATGTGAATTTGCAATAGACGTATACTTAATAAGTTGTTAAAATTTATTACTGAGCTGGCGCTACTACTTGCTTTGTAAATTTATTATTAATTTTCTTTATGTATTTGCAATACCTTATATTACTTAAACATGCATAAAATTGCTTATATATTTAGAGCTCTTATGTTAAATAAACTTGCGGCAATAAAGTGTGGAAAAAAAACAACTAGTTCTTCGTACTTGATAATTTTTTCTTGTTTCCAACATTTGGACGTAACTCTTTGTTGTTTACTTGGTCTAACCCTTTACTCCATTTACCAACTGTTTCTTTTTTGGACGTGTTCAAATAGAGTGAAATTTTCAATTGCAACAATTTTCAATTATTGTTTTGAAATTGATGTCTACTCCAGAACGAGACATTTATTCTCGAGTAGCAGACACACAACGTGCAATACATACAAACGAATACCCACAGATACAAAGTCACACAGAAACAGAAGTAAATGTATTGTAGCATGTAAAAAGAATATTTTCTCAACAATTTAAGAGTATGTTGAACGTGAAGCCCTAGAAGCTACAAGTTGCAGGAAACGTCAGATGATTACAGTTAAGGCTCGTCTGAGCAATGGGTAACCTAAACCAGCCGACTGAAGTACGTACTTTAATTGAAACATTTTATAAAATGTGCAGTAAGTATAAAATGCTAGCAGGCTTGTGCCTTTTTCGTATGGCTAGTTTTTAAAGCTTTAGTAAATCAAAAATTTCCATTTGAATCCACCATATAAGACTACAACTACAAATTCTTGAGAGGACCGGTGGAATACCATTCTCCTTTTTTTTGAAAGTAGTATATGCAGAGTTGGATTAAGTAGAAAATACTCTAATAGCCTGAACTCTTAACATTATCAAATTATACACAACACACACTCTGTAACATTATTAATGTGTAATAAATTGAATTTAAATGAAAAGTAGTAGTGCTGAATTAATATAAAATTTTTTATAAAAGTAATCGGTACAATTCCTTAGCAGTCCTCGGAATGGAGCCTAGTCATTCAATATAAGGCAATTAATACGATGCGAATCGAGTGCTCTAAAAATCGCTTTCCGGGATCCACTACAGAGATGCTGTCACGGCCCCCTGCACGTCTTCTACGAACCTGTATCGGTTTCCCTTGAGATACCGCTTGAGCCGAGGAAAGAGGAAGAAGTCCAGCAGTGCCAGATATAGACTGTAGGTAATAATTTTTTTGGACGCTGCCGTACAAAATCCATAACTAATCAATAATTAGACGAATTTTGTGCGCCGCTTAGAGTCCAGGGGGCCTTCAGTTAAGCCACATTTTCATCAATCCTTGAAGTTGATGGGCTTTCAGCGTGCTGCTCGTCGAGCTACAGAAATTCAGTCATACAATTCAACTTTTTGATACTACCCTGAAGTAAACGAGGGATATACGATTTTCGTATAAAGCAACAACATTTCATTTTTAATTTGGCTCACATAAATGTACATACAAAATTTGACTCGTTTATTAACAAAAGAAAGTTGAATATGAAAATAGCGAAAACTTAAACATTCGTAAAACATGATGGCTGTTGCTCTTATGGTCTCTTCACCGCAAAACTTAATTAATATTCGATTACATTCACAATCAACTTAAATACCATCATTAAAAGCATTATTGTTATGAAACGAAAAGGAAAATATATATATATTAAATACTTATTGCACTTGCTGATGGCTGCATGTAATAATATAACTTTATATGCACATCGCTTAAAACCACTTCAGTTCAAAAATAAACATTAAATAAATAAACGAAAAACTTTTAAATTTTTATGAATATTATTAAAAGCAGATTTTATACATAAACCATCATACTTATGTGCGGACAAACATACAGTTGAACAGGAATAAAGCGAGTAAAAAGCAAATGACAGTCGCGTTGCTCATACGCCGCATGTGCTACGTACAAATGAAAATGTGAATTTAAATTGTATTCCTTTATGAATTCCTTGCAACCCTAGGACAGCATCAGCGTTGCTCTTACTGCTCTTGTTATATCTGCTGAAGGTGTTGCCCACTGTGCACTTGCCGCGTTTCTATCAGATTAAAAATTCTATAGTAATATATATGCAATTTTTCGTTTTTTTTTTTAAATTTTTCTTGTATTTGGTCCTCGGGTATGAAAGTGCAAGCGAGCGAGTTCATTTTTCTCTGAACTCGTACAGAATTATGCGAAAGTTCAGAGGATAAAGTTTGCAACAGTTGCTGTTCTTGTAGATGGAGTTGGAGTATGGTCCATCGCCGGATATAATGGCTCTTAATTAAAATGCATTCAGTTGGGCAAGCATGTGACCTCTCAAGTGTTAACGCAAATGTTTCAGCAGTCAAGGGCTAAAATTTGCAAAAAACATATATTGTAACTGTAGACATATGCAGCTCTAAATAAATTTAAAAAAATGGCATTAAATGAACACCAAAGTGGTTATTTTTTGAATAATGTTCCAAAATTTACTTCATATAAAAATTATAGTCACGAAAAATTACGGCAACAATTTTGTCGCTAGTGGACTCAGTTAACAAAACAAAACAGTGTTGTCTTATGATCTTAAAAGTTCTTAACGTAAGATGTCACTACTGGTTCACTAGGTGTAGGCAGGACTGAGTTCATTTTGCCGCCACAACCAAAATTAATGTGGAAGCATTTTATTACAGGCGTAAATAATGCCTGGTAGAAAAAAATTGTTGCTGAACATTTTTAAAAAAGCCGTTTACTATTTACTCTTTGTTGTGAATTGAAGCAAATGACGCTCTAACAATTCAAACAAAATATTAAATTAATTATTTTTCGTCGTCATATGAAAATTTTCATAAAATTTACTTGTACTAATGTCGCGTTGGCTACACAAATTAATGAAAGAATAAGAAATTAACGACAGCGTGTAAGATCTTTGGTCCGCCATTTTGTAATTTTGAAATTCTAACCCCAGATTCGTGACCCATATTTGCATACCCAAGTCGAATTTTAAACTTAAAAATGAAATACACATCTTAGGTCCGCCATTTTTAAATTTTTTAAAACTAATAAAGTACTTATAATGAGCTACCACAAAAGTGTCTGCATAGCATATAAAAGGGGTTGCAATAATGTTTTTCTGAGCATAAGATTAAAAATAGTGAATAAATTATGCAGTTACTTTGCTTTACTTTACTTTTAACGGCTACAAGCCGGTGGGCCACAATTCAGATTAAGATGGGCACCAATCGAAACTAATGAACAATTTTTGTTAGTTTTTGTAAGGTAAAAAGAAATTAGTTATTACTTTAAAGGCTAAAACATTTACTAAAGAAATTATTTTATTTACAATCTGCCAAAATTTTTTTAAAGATGTCTTAAGGATTCAAAAAAAAGAATGTCCCACAAACGCAACATTTTCTTTTCACGACAAAAAAAACGTTATCTTCAAGGATATATAAAATAATGTGTTGCCTTCAATTGACTCACTAACTCTGGCGAGTAGATGATCTTCTAAATGGCAGAGAACAAGGCAAATTTTTGAACCAAATAATTAAAGAATTTTAATTCCGGGTGCAAAAAGTAATAGATCAGGTTAAACCATGTTTAAGCGTTGGTTGTGGCAATATATTTTTTGATTTCGACAAGATTTGAGTAACTTCATATGCGTTAGGCTAATGGATATCTTTTGATAAAATTTATTATTTGACTTAAACTATTTATGGTCTGCCACAAATCCTTTAGCTGGTTACATAAAATGCATTAATCAATAAAAAAACTCTTGATGCTATGAGTACACTGCATTAAAAAAAAGGCAGTCGGCTAATATTACAAGCAAAATAGTGATCCATCCCAAAGAGAGAGCCTTCTTAACAGTAAATCAAATCAACAAAATGGCGAGCCGTCATGTCAGTAGTCTGGCAGTGAAATTTGCTCGGCTGTCCTCAGGCCAAATCTTTCAGCTATGGTTTGACAATTACAACATAAGCACTCTGCCAGACGAGAGGGACAAGAGCAAACACGTTTTGGAGAAGTTAACGCAAATTGAAATTGTTGCTATCGGTAGAAGACAATGTAATGGCTTGTTTTGGGCATAAATCAATGTAGACAATGTTTGACTAACTATAAAAGCCAATTAAAATGGGCTTACACAGAATTCTCGAAATGCATACGAGCTTAATTTAAGTGAAGGGCGTTTGGTCTTTATAATGGATATGTTTAGTTTTTATAATTAGAGGAAAATAATTTTAAAGTTAGATATTATTGTTGTTTGGAAGTTAAGAAGAATTTGAAACCACTTATTCTAAGCTCCTAAGCTAAGAAGAAGTGGCTTCAAATTCTTCTATATTCTGAAGCTACAATAATATTACTACTTTTTTGTCAATACAGTTTTAAGTTTTTATCCGATTTAAAAGAGGAAAAGAGATTTTATAACAAAATTATATATACTTATGTCTGTAGCTCTCATGATCATATGGTTGAATGGACAAACGAATGAATGGATAGACTTTTGACATATCTTATAAAATATTTTACTTGTTTTATTAAAAAACTTCTTTCACTTACTATATCTACGTATTGGTTTTTGGATACAGGGCTTAGCCCTTGCCACAAAATGCATCAAATGGTACATACAATAGAAAATGCATACATTAAATTCAATAATTGCTATAAATAAAGATGGCGTACGTTAAAGTCGGGCGCAGACGACTTTGGGATACCCTGTACTGTGACAAAGCTTCTAAGCTCCGCCACAAATAATTAATATATATACAGCAGTGTTCCTGATTTCGATTCAGCGAATTAACAAATTATTTGTAAGTCGGCCCTGGTGTAGGCTAAGTTATTACCCAGCACCAGAACTTCCTTACAGTACCACGATATTGCAATTGAGTCCGACATATTGCTTAAGACCTTCAAAAGATATTTTATTCGGCAAATTTGGCTACGATATTTTCATAAACAAACAGAAATCAGTCGAATTTTGTACCAACAAATTTTCGGTGCTATGGGGACTATACGATATAGTCAACCGACTTTGATCAAATTTGGTACACTGATTGGAAACTATAAAAAACTTCATAATGCCAAATTTGGTTACAATGTCTTCACAAACAAACGAAACACAACCAATTTGGTACAAAAAACGTTTTTTTGACCGATTGGTCCTATGGGAGCTTTATGATATAGTCAACCGATTTTGATCAAATTTGGCATAGTGCTTGGGTACTCTAAAACTTCCGAGTGCCAAAATTGGTAATGATACCTTCATAAACAAACGAATTATCTATCTTAAACTTTTCGTTTTTCTCGAGGTCCTCTGAAACACCACTATGGGAGCTATATAATATAACCCCGATATCGAAAAAATAAAATAAACTTGTGTCTCCTGACATAATTATGCATCTAATCTGAAAACTTGGTCGCTCTAGCTCTTACCATCTCTGAGATCTAGGCGTTCATACAGACAGACGGACAGACGGACAGACGGACATGGGTATATCGACTTCTCTTGTCACCCTGATCATACTTTAGGTAACTTTGAAGGGTCTCCGACGTCTCCTTCTGCATTAATATACCCTTTGTACCATACGGTACAGGGCATTCAAATAAAGTTGACGTTTACATATCTTCTAACAAAAAAATAAGTTTAGCTATTAAACATAGCTATATGGCTGAGCCAATTGCAACAAAGACAAATGTTCCACATGGCTAAAAAGTCATCAATTTGTACTCATATTTCATAACCTGCAATGCTCAACTACCAACAAATGCAAATGGCGTTTAAAGCATTTTGGCTACATACAGACCTCACACATATTCACGATACTCAGAAAACCCATACAACTCTGAAAGATTAACCCGTGCTGCCTTTTGCTCGTAAATTATGTCAATCGATATATATATATTCAGAATATCCTGTATATCCAATAACCAAGTAGGCGGTCTCGGCCTAGACAGTCAACTTCTTTGTCCTAGCCTCCTGACTTGGCTTTGTGCCCGTAGTTGTGGCAATGACTTCAGCGACCACAATGAGAATGTTTTGACTATGGAGATGAAAACAGCAGATTTCGGGGTAGGACGTGTAGATATATGCAGCATGCAGCAGCGGAATAAGATTTATGTCTTCGCCATGCACTCTCTTATGGTCTACTAGCTTAATAAATGTAAGTCACATGCTGCGTATGCGCAATATTTTAATTAAGCGCAACTGAAAAATTGAAAAAGACACTGGGACCAAAGGATCTTAATAATAACATAATATAAATGAATTACATTGTCATTTATTACATGTTAAGAGATTTCTGAATGAAAGTTTGACATTTAATAAAGTTTGTACTTTGTCTGTTATATTATATTTAATTAAAATGCTTGAAATAAAAGTTTTAGTTAGAAGTAGTCTTCTAGGACACAACGGTCATTAAACAAATTTCGTTAAGATGACTCAACTTATTAATTTAATATTTTTGTTTTAACTCGAAATATAAGTTATCCTGAATTAGTCCGATAACAATGGAATAGCTGCACTAGAAGTACTTATTCAACAATCAATTCCGAAAAGCAGCCCCACGTTTTAAAAGTATTGAAAATTAGTCAGTGAAAATAGTCTAACGTAGGCCATTTTTATTCAGAGCATGGACAGACAATGAGTTTCTTTAAGAATTTCCACATTTTGGAGGCGCTCGTCGACATTTTTTCGCTATCCAAGGATTCAAAAAATATTTTAACATCAAAGATGATTTGACTAACGATGAACATTGTAAACTTATGTATACAAGTTAAAGATTTTAAACAGCATAAAGAACTACAAGTTTATCAAACAACTAACTGCAGCACATAATTTATTTACTACAATTTTGTTTTTTCTTTTTTTGTGTTCAGACCTTTTCAAACTTCACCCAAAAAACTGTTTTTAAATCCATTGCCTGATTCTGGCTCTTGTTCGGTTACTTTGTAGTTTTGCCTGTTTTGAATTGGCCATAAAGATTATGATCTTGATATGGTCGACCAGAGCCGCATTGGACGACCAGCAAATTTTGGGTAAAAGTTCTTTGAGGCGTTAAGACTGTTCTTAAGTATGGCGTTGGAAACGCCAAATTATATTTTTTGATACATTATTATTCACATAATATTTTACTGTTTATAAGTGAAGTAAAGAGTTACTATATGAGGTATATAAAATTCACTTTATTTTTTAAATAAATGTGATTAAGAGAACATTTTTTAAATAAAAATGCTTATACACAAAAAACATTTTTTTTTTCCATTTTATTAGAATGACATATGTTAAATTTTCCTTAGAATTAGCACAATCAAGAAAAAAGTATCATACAAAAACGCAAAGAATATAGTTTGTTGAAAGTTCCAATACTACTTTGTGAACATATGTCGTATACGTTACAAAGCAAACACATTAATATCGTATTGCTCATCTATAGATTCAAAACTTATGAACAAAAACAAGCAAGAAGCGTATTGAAATATTCGTTTATTTTTTATAAAAAATTGTAACATAAATACTCTATAAGACAATCAGGTATTCTGTAGAGACTGCCGCACCAATATTTACGAAGACAAAAGTGTCAATTATTTTATCTAACAGATACACATGTATCTACAACGTGCCTAGAACCCTAGCAGTTATAATTTGCCACCATTATCGCAATATATTTTAGGTGTAAATTGCAGAGTGGTCTAAATCTACCACGGATCCTAAGTTCGGCGTCAGAGTCAAAGAGTGTTTTTTTTTGAATCCTTGATAAAACTTTCGCTGTTTGGAAAAAAGGAGGCTTCATTAGAAAGTTATTATTTGATTGCTCTGAATTCTTTCCTAATTTCGTTGGGGCTTAGAGAGTCTGTCGCCTAGAGCCCCCCATTCCTAAAACATTTTATGAATTCTCTGAGGTTTTATAAATCTTATATTTATATACTTTATTACTCTCTAGTTAATAGCACGGTACGTGCACATATCATACACAAAAACATGACGATAAGTGCAATAGGGTTCGCTTTGTAACAAAAATATTGTAGCTAAAGTAATAAGTTTAACAATTTGCTTTATTTTTATAAAAAATAACTAGCAATATCTAAAATATAGTCTATAGTAATAAAATGGCGCAGACATGTCAGCTGTTTTGTATCAAACTAAAACGAATCCGCATAAAATTCTTCGGTTTGGTTTTTTCGTTTTCCGGAGTACGGCTGATTTATTCAGTTTCAAATGCGTACACTTTTGAACCTTTTTTGCCAACTCGTTTTAGTTTCTCTTAAAATAAAGAAATCGACTGCTAACCACATAAAAAATCGTTTCGGTGCAATTGTGAGCAACTAATGAGTAGTTTCAAAATAAATCCGAATAAAATTAATATTTACAAGCTGTTTTTTGTTATTATTATTAGCAACAATTCATCGAGTCAAAGCTATTGTCATAAAAACCTAGGCCCTTTCAGTTCATTCGCATTTATTTGTAAAATAAGGATCTCATTTTGACGTTTTCTCAGACAATGCCCGTAGTAATCTAGTCTTAAAAGTCAACTAAAGATAGTCTTAAATGTTGCTTTCCTGTTTTTATATTGCTTAAATAAACAATAATTTTTTTATACTAATCTAAAAACCCAAATAATTCTATATGTATTTTTGTGTACATTAACTGATGCGGTTGGAATGCAGAACTACTCAAATATCATTAAAGTACAACAAATAGAAAAGCACATCAGGAAAACCTTTTAGTAATTTTATACTATAAACAAAATATTGAATATCCTACGCTTAGATATGCTGCTATGTAGTAGTTAATACTAAAAGCATTGCCCATTAGCGAAAGGTCCTTGAACATATTTGTATGTGTATATAATTTACTTTAGGCATATTTAATGTAAACTGTGCAGCAGTTCTCAAAAAGAAAAAGTAGATTATTTTGATTTGAATAGATTGATTTTGAATAGAACAGTCACAGAAAATTTGGGGATGAAATAGGCTTCAAATGCTGGAGTCAAGTGCTGCACCACTAGAGGGCGCTGGTAAAGCGGCGAAGGCCATTATCGCACTGCAGATATTATGGCAAATATTGGGGAACCGCAGATAGGAGTAGATGGCTTATTGTTAACGTGGTATGGTCTGTCCTTCTGGATCGGCTGTATGGACACCAGTTATGGCGGTCGCCCTTCGAGTGATATGCATCTACTGCATCGGCCAATCAGGCGACACGAAAAGATAAATTTCTACTCTTAAAAATGTCTAATTTTTTATATGCCGCCAATTCATGAAAGCTCACTGAGGTGATCGATAACAGAAGTAAAGCTTTTTGTATGATATTTCGTCAGCTGTAAGCTTTCAAGCAGAACATATGCTTCATCGATTGGAAAACAAAAACTTTGCCGCGTTAATTATTATAGTGCAAAACATCTTCTAAAAGTTAACAAAATTGATATTTTCGTTAAAATTTTTTCCAGTTTTTCAGTACAAGGAAAGGTCTTATCTTGTCAACAAAGATAATATTGTGGATGCTGATAGGGAAAAATACTAATATTGGGTGAACAATGTGACTTTGACTAAAAAAAATATTTGTTTTTAAGTTTTCCGTATATGGTTCCTTTCATCTTTACTATTTTTGTGATATATTTTTATTATATTAGACGGAATTAATTTTGTTCCGTTTCGCCCACTGTGCGCCGTGAAGAGCTTCGTGAAAAAATTTTATTTCTGCATAGTCCTTCAAAAAACTTTCCAATTGGATTTTTTTTTTTTTGGTGCAAAACGATATTTGTACTGGAAGTTTTGATCGATTTTGACGAGAATCGAAAAAGACGTCAAAGAAGATATGTTAGTGAGTGTGGGTGAAAACACGATAAATCGATTGTGGGGGTTGGGGGATCGCATCGATAAGTTTTGGTTTTGTTTATTAGGGCCACATGAATATACTTACCAAAATTGGTGATTCTAAGCATAGTATAGTCAATGATTGATGGGTGTAGCTAAAAACCGCGAAACTCAACTACTGATGAACGAGGGAAAATATTGACATAATTCAAGAAACTTCATCCGCTCAGGAGTTATGAGCTCCATCTGGTAAAGTTTTATGTCGATAGACGGATATGGCTCAATCGCTACCCGAGGTTATGATAAGCATTTTGGTATAAAGGTCTTCGGGTCTGCCACGCCTCCTTCTATTATTTGCATTCATTGCACAAATTTAGTATACCCAATAAACCTATAGGTAGTACAGGGTATAAAAAACACAGCAAACCGCAAAATATAAATTATTTTAAACTCTACAAATAATAAATAAAACTATTCCAATAACAATAGCAAACAGAATAATTTGAAAAGTCATGACCTCAATGTTTGCACATTATGTGTTTGGTTTTGCGGATTGTGGAATTGAATTTGTTTTACTTGAAACTTTATTTAATAATGCTTCTATACATTTGGTTTTGTATTTAATTGAAGCTCAGAAAACGTCTGAAATGCATTAGAAATTTGCGTGGGAAGAAGCAAAAAATATATATGCGACAAATTCGGACTGCCTTTAAGAAAAATATTCTATAAGGGTCTTAAATTAAAAGAATAAAAATTGTGCGCTTAAAATGTAATTTCTTTATTGTGGAAATATTCACTGAGTACTAAAACCACTAATGTTAAATTATTTAATTATAAATATTTATGCTTAGTTTTGTTTCTTATAAAAATATTGATTGGTCACGACAGAATTTTTAAATAGATGTTTTTTTGTGTTATAAAAAATATTCAGCCCAGTATCTTGTATACTGGCATAAGCAGTGTATCCTTTTTCGCAGTTTTTATTTTAAATTATACAATAAAATTAATTATGACAGTAATTTCTTGTATTTTAAAAATATTGATGGAGCTTGGTTTAATTTTTTCTTTTCAACAGCAAATAAATATGAAACAGTTCAAAAAATTGCCCACAATGTGTTTTTCCAATCGATAATGTAAGTTTATATATATATTTTTTAACATTTTGAGTATGCAAATGTTTTAAATGAAAAATGGAAACAGCTGTATAAATTTCATACATTCTATTCAAGATAAGTTAAAAACTTTCCAGAAAATATTCTGCTGAATTTATTATAGCGACAGGAAATAAACAATTCTTAATAAAAACTAAATGACTATACTGCTCTTTTGCTGCAAAATATAATGTTTCATCTGATGACTGTGGTCAATTGTTTAGTTTTCTTTGAAAAATGTGCAAACGTCATTACTTATCATCTTCATTATCGTCTTGTTTTAGGGCAAGTACGCAGATGACAAAAACGCATCCGTACAGTAAAAAACTTTATAAACAAAATTTAATCATAAAATTCCATCTCCAAATACGTACAGTTATTGTACGTAGACGTGCAAAAGAAAAAAATAATTTAATTTATTTATAAAAAAAATTATAAAACATTTATATACAATATTAAATTTCTATTTAAGCAAAGAGCTTATAATTGACCTCACGATAAACAACAAGCAAAAAATCAAAAAATTTCATCAATTAAAACAACATACCGTACATGAAATCTCATTTAAATCTGAACACGCATGGTATACGACATGTTCAACATGTGGCAATTATATGCACGCATTGCTAAGAAATTCGAAAAATTATTATGTTTTTTAATTTTGTTTTAATTTTTTTTTTTTTTATATTAAACCCAGCAAATGGTTAAAATTGGATCAAAGCTAGCCATCAAATTCAAGTGCGGCCTTAAATAGGAAAAAATTATACTTTGGTCGGATTTTTGCCATACTACAACCTAGTTTAAAGTGACCAGAAAGTTTGTGTAGTGCAAAAAGAAATACTAACTTTAAGGTCAAAAATTTCGAAATATAATACCATAAAACTACCTCACTATATACATTTTTTGTTTAATCTTCATAAGTTAAATATCTATCTAATATTAAAATATTCAAAATACCTCAAAGCAATATATACTTTCGTTTGAACTGTGAATTTTAAAAATGCAAAAAATAGAATTAAAAAAATAAAACAACAAACAAACAATTATATTTACAGAGTTGGTTTTTCATTCAGGGTTTACGATTTCATTTGCATAAACTGGTATTTTTGACTTTTTAAGAGTTGGGGAATATTAAAATTCAGAGTTTTAGATTGCTGCACATAAAATTGAAATTTAATTTTTAATTTAATTAATAGACTGATAAGAAAACAATTCGGATGCGAGTGGTACGGCTAGATGAAATATATATATTATATAAGGTAAGTCTATCATGTAAAGGGTGTTTGTTTTTTAGAGTTACACAAGCTTAAATCTTAGTAAATCAAAGAAATAGAGCTTTATTGGATAGCAAATTTTATGACATTAATGTTTAAATATGATTTCGGCCATGTGGCCGCCACAGTTGGCGCGTGGAACACCAATTTAAACAAACTTTCCGCATCATTTGCGGCCGTATTTAACCAATAACTCCACGAATGTTGATTTCCAGGTGTTCAATTGTCTCTGGGGACAAGTGACAGTAATTTTCTGTGGATGTAAAAGCTTGTGGATTATCCTGACTCCAAATGTGACAATTCTGCTTATTTACGTACCCATTCAACCGAAAATGGGCTTCATCGGAGAACAAAATTTTGAATTTGGAATAGGTTGGAAAAAAATTATTCTCATTATTATTAATTATTCTGTATGCAGCTCTTTTTACTGCGATTTAAAAAAAAATCAGTCATTTTGTATCATAAAAATGGCGTACGTTAAAGTCGGGCGCAGACGACTTTGGGATACCCTGTACCACCACATTGCAATTAAGTCCGACACATTGCTTAAAACCTCCAAAAGATATTTTATTCGGCAAATTAAAAAAAAAGAAATCAGTCGAATTTTGCACCAAACAATTTTTTTGACCGATCGGTCCTATGGGGACTATATGATATAGTCAACCGATTTTGATCAAATTTAGTACACTGATTGGGAACTATAAAAAACTTCCGACTGCCAAATTTGGTTCCGATATCTTCAAAACCAAACGAAACGCAATGAATTTTGTAAAAAAAAGCGTTTTTTTGACCGACTGTTCCTATGGGAGCTATATAATATAGTCAACCGATTTTGATCAAATTTGCTACAGTGCTTGGGTACTCTAAAAGACTTCCTAATGCCAAATTAGCCAACAATATCTTTACAAACAAACGAAACGCAACGAATTTTGTACAAAAAACGATTTTTTGACCGATTGGTCCTATGGGAGCTATATGATATAGTCAACCGATTTTGATCAAATTTGGAACAGTGCTTGGGAGCTCTAAAAAACTTCTTTATGCCAAATTTGGTTACGGTATCTTCACAAACAAACGAATCACAACGAATTTTGCACAAAACACGTTTTTTTGACCGATTGGTCCTATGGGAGCTATATGATATAGTCATCCGATTTTGATCAAATTTGCTGCAGTGCTTGGGAACTCTAAAAAACTTCTAAACGCCAAATTTGGTTACGATATCTTCACAAACAAACGAAACACAACGAATTTTGTACAAAAAAACATTTTTTCGACCGATCGATCCTATGGGAGCTATATGTATATATATGTCAACCGATTTTGATAAAATTTGGTACAGTGCTGGGGGTCTCTAAAAAACTTCCGGTTGCCAAATTTGGTTATGATATCTTCATAAACAAACGAATTATCCATCTAAAACTTTTGCTTTTTTTCGAGGTCCTCTGAAACACCCCTATGGGAGCTATATAATGTAACCCCGATATCAAAAAAATAAAATAAACTTGTCTCCTATGGATTAATAAGGGATCTTATCTGAAAGTTTGGTTGCTCTAGCTCTTACCATCTCTGAGATCTAGGCGTTCATACGGACAGACGGACAGACGGACAGACGGACATGGGTATATCGACTTCTCGAGTCACACTGATCATACTTTAGGTAACTTTGGGGGGTCTCCGACGTCTCCTTCTGTACGTTACATACATTTTCGGCTTGCACAAACACAATATACCCTTTGTACCATACGGTACAGGGTATAAAAACACTATACAGAAATCGCATCTACATATCTTGACCAATAACATAAAATAGCTAACTTTTCACGTGTCTCAAACTTTTCCTGAAAGAAATAGCGATGTCTGTGCGAAAAGTCGCCAAAATGTTGTGTTTGTCGGGGTTTTGGGCACACGCTTTCGGTTGTAGTTTTTTGTTAAGGTTACCAATTTTTGTGATTCGGGGCATTTTGGAAAGGTTGTCTAAATCAAAATAATGATAAAATTCGAATAAGTACAGTTTTTATGACCTCATTTGTGCAACCTTATTTTGAAAAATGTACTTTTCTACTAAAATAGCCATATAAAAAAAAAACAAGCCATGGGAGGATAAAAAAAATCGAATTTTGATTGCTGAAACATTGCCCTAACTTAAAATACAAGTCAACTCTCTGGAGATTTTTCATCGTCGACTATTTTAATTATTGCATGAAGGCAGACATAATTGAAAGAACTAAGGATTTATAAGAATAATTTCAGTATGGTTGACTCAGCTCTTGTTGTTGAGTGGTGTCTCGCCCACGGCACCAACGCGGTCCACTTATGGCAAGCCCCTCTCCCAAAGGCAAATGCTAATTTCTTCAGTTTTTTATTTTGCGCACAGTTGAGTAAAGGGTGGCTGAAATCTTTATTATTTTATTATTATTTCTTTTTATTTCATTTAACAATTTTGGTTTGCCTGCGCCTCACATGTGGTCTTGACTGCACTCAAGCTCTCTCACTTACTGATTTGAGCCGGTCACATGCTTGACTGCAGAAGCCATTGCAGTAGCTACTACAGTCCAGCATGTGTCCGGCTCAAGCCGCATTTCGTGCAGGTACGAGCGAGACAAATACACAGTGTACAAGATCCGTTACTGTAAGTGCTACTGACAAGCACCCCAGTAGGAATTATTGGAACAGTAGGCGCGTTGCGGAATATTGATATTTTGCGACACTAGTAAAAGAATTTGTAAATAAATAAATGTTTTTTTTTTTAATTGCGTTAAAACCCGTTAAAACGGAAACTTCAATTTTCTGAGTTAGAATTCAATGCTCAAAAGTACAAAATTTAGATTTTTAGGTTTTTGGCGGCCATCTTAGATTCGCCATTTTGTAATTTTGATTTTCTAACACCAGATTTGTGATAAGAGATCTCGAAAACCTGTATTTGCATACCAAACTCGAACTTTAAACAAAAAATGAAAAATACATCGAAAGTCGGCCATTTTAAAATTTTTAAAAACTAATGAAGTACTTATAATCAGCTACCACAAAAGAATCTGTATAGCATATAAAACGGGTTGCAATAATGTTTTTCAGATAATAAGATTAAAAATAGTGATTAAATTATGGAGTTACTTTGCTTTGGCGGCCATTATAGCTCCGCCGTTTTGAATTATCTGAAATTACCAAATGGCTTTAAAAAATAGACGAAGAGACGCTCACAATCGTTGATTTCACTTAAAAAGTGTGAGGAGGGGGTGGCTGACTTGACCGAGAATGACCCATATATAAAATACAAATATAAATGTAAATTGAACAACATTTTTTCATTTCAATTTTTCATTTCGCAAATTCAAAACAATTTAATTTAAAAATGTTTTTATCAATAATTTGATAAACAATCGAGATATTTATAAAAAAAGTTTGTGCTACAATGGCAAATTGAATTAAAAAAAAATTGGTAAACGTAGATTTGTTGTCCTTTTTAACTTTTTTGATTAAATTTAATTATGCAAACTTTAATACGTGACAGTATCGCGCATTATCTCAACTGGATATATCAATAAATTAGTTTTGTTGCCTCCCAGCTTGTTTTGGGAATGTTTAAAAATATGAAAATGAGATTGTTGCCTGGCAGTGACATGGCTGGTTTTCTATATAAAATTTGCATACGAGTATATGCCGTCGCATAAAAAGTATATGGAGCGAAATTTATGTATCCACTTAAAGTAGTTACACTTTCTTTTTTGTCGTTGTCTGTTATTCGATTTTTGTTTTGAGGCGGTTTCTCGGTTAGACGCCATACTCCTCAAGTTGTCACGCGTTCTCTTGTCCCAAGATTCCTATCACTATCTGTGTATGTGTGGGACTATTTACATAAAGCATGTATGTGGTGTGTCAGGCTATGATTGTATGTGCACGAGTTTGTCCGTTTGGCGTATACAAAAAAACACAAAATAGATAAATATGTAAACTAGAAAACAAAACAAAAACAGTGATAAAGAGTAAGAGAGAAGTCAACGTCAAAAGACGCGTTGATTCGAGATGTTGTGTTGATGCTTGCATAAGATGTGGCATTTGAAAATTTGTGGGTCTATGCGCAGGGGATGTTCTTCCTTCTGAGCGGTGAGCTTGAAGTGAAGTGTGGCATTTGACATAATGTAGTCGGGTGTTTGCACGCTTGTAACTTTGAAAGAAGTTGAATAGAGTAACCTTTATTACTTTGTGTTACTTTGTGGAAAATATAAATAAGAGAGAGAGATAATACTCCAAAGTAAAGCTATTATATTAGTTAATGCTGCAACAGACCTGTCATTTGGAATGAAGCCTAAATGTTAAGAGTTAATTCTTAGTTAATGAAAGACAAAATATTATTAAGATTAAATGCTATAAGCAGTATATATATTCAGATGTTTTAAGCTTTTGGAGTATACTAAAAGTTTAAGCTCGATTTTGAAGTCCAGCACAAAATATTTCAAAAAAAGCAGTGACGAAAAAAAGAAACTGGAAAACCAAGGACAGCCACCTTACAGCCATTATGGAAAAGCCTCTAAAACTGTAGCAAAAGTTTAAGAAAATCAATACAACAAGTGCAACGAAGCGGCAGCATGAACAACAAGAGTAACACCAAAATCCACAGTCGAGACTAAAAACTTTGGCAATAAAGTGGCATGCCTTGGATTGGCTTGGTTTTGGCTTTGGCTTTGGCATTATAACTTGGCTTATTTTTATTAATAAAATATTAAGAGAAAAAGTAACAGAGATGGCAGAGAAACAGGATGAGGCGACAGTACACCGTCTGGCGGACATAAAGTAAAGTAAATAAAAATTAAAGAGTCAAAAACGAAAGCGAGTTCAGAAAAAGTTAAGAAAGTGCCATTGCGCTGTACTTTTATTTATTTTTAATTTCCTCTTCCCACTGTCGCATAGTAGTGTACTCTCAAATGCATTTACACTAAGAGAAATATGACGAAAAAAAAATTATGTCTCATTTAAATTTTATTTAAGTATTTAGTAAACAACTACAGTGTTTTAGGTGTAGGGAACTGAATTTAATTGCGCCTGCTTATTTTCTTTCAGTGTACAAAATATGCAATTTTAAAAAGAATATAAAAAGCGACCTCACCAAAGTGTAATGAACTCAACTGCTGGCCATTCTCGACGAAAGGCGCCAAACGAAGCCAATGGAGGCGCGGCTGTGGCTGCTGTGGGTGTCAACAATTGCACAGCTGGTCCCAACATATTCAAACTACTACAAAGACAGCTAGCCGTTTACAATGAGCTTTATATTCATAAACATCGACTAAAAAATAATCTATCCTCTGGACTATTTACAGTTCTATGTTGATTTGCTTACTCCCATTAGTTTCCGACTTGAAGCTGTTTTAAAGGCGATTATATTTTTATTAAATTATGAAAATTTTACTGAATGTAAAACGGCTTATTATTAAGTATTATTTGAGGTTCAATGTACCAGGAAATTTCTATAGCCAAGATTCTGTCACTAAAATTTTTAAAATTTTGCCTCGCCTGAAACTTGAACGTAGGATTAGAGCCGATTTAAAATTTTGATGCCAACACTCCACCAATTCAGCTATCGTTTGTGTATGCTTTTGGCAATTAAAAAAAAAAATACAATAAAGAAGCAAAAAAAATATATCCATATAAAAGGTCATCAATCTTGAGGTTTTTTTTCAATAGGGTTTTTTTAATAAAACACGCGTGAGAACTGTCAAGTAACCATGTGTTTTTTAAATCAGTTTTCATTGCTATTTGATCATGGAAAGACTAACACCCGAACAACGTTTACAAATCGTATAATTACATCGTATATTTCCGTAAAGAATGTTTTTCGCGCGCTTAGGTCATTCTATGGAACCAATTCGGTAAACAAATAATTTCACGCTACGGATCGGTGAATTGGCCACCAAGATCGTGTGATATCACACCGTTAGACTTTTTCCTTTAAGACTACGTGAAATTTAAAGTGTTTGTCGATAAGCCAGCTACGATTGAAGCAATAGAGGCCAACATTACCCGTGTTATTCGCGAGATACCGCCGATTATGGTCCAACGCGTCATCAAAAATTGGAACGTCCGCATGGACGAGCTACGGCGCAGTTGCGGCCAACATTTGAAAGGGATTATCTTTAAAAAGTGAATGGCAAGAATAGTTTTTTCTATTGATAATAAAGATTTTCCGATTCATTTGAAATTTTTTTGTTTTTTTGCATTTTAAAAAAAAACCTCAAGATTGATGACCCTTACTTATACTTGACACAGTTTTTTTTAAGTTAGTTAGGTTTTAAGTTAGTTCTTAGTTTTCATGGGTTTTTTGCTAAAAATATTAACTAATTTTTGGGAATAAATAAAATTAACAAAAAATTACACATCAAACTTATAGTTATTAATAATAGGCTATTGTTTAATATTAGCCATTAATCAAAGGAATTTTTCTTTAACCCACTCATACTGTAACTTTGAAATTGTAAAAAATATGACGCTTCCAAAATCTGCTTACGCATAAAGGAGTTAAAATCTCAAGTTTATAATATCTTGCTATTATCATCTCCAAGACCAGACAAATCTATATAAATTTATTTTATTCTTCTGACTATATTGTTTTTAATTTACACATGTAACATACATTTGCACAAACCTTATGCAACCCTTATCCCACACTTAGCTCCTTGCTTCTTTAAATTGCTTTCTTTTGTCGCTCTGATCGTTTTAGTATAAATTTTGTGGGGTCAGACCCACTATCTTCTAGGTGTTACACACATAAGTTGTTTGTTCTACTTATTAACTTATATCCGTTAGTAGAAAAGAAAAAAGTAGAGGCACAAAGGTCTATCGAAATATGTTGCAAGAGCGGAACAATCAAGATTTGCAATAAGGTTAGGGGTTAAAGTTTTTTGTCTTAAGCCTATTCATTAATTCAAGTGGCATGACTTGCTGAAATTTTTAAACATAATGTCCAGCTTTAATATCGTGGCACAGTGCGTATGTGTAATATCGCAGCGTTTAAAGCGAATATAAAACTCAGCGTATTATAGTTTTTTAGTGCTGTAAAACTTACATAAAAAGCACAATACTTTTACAATTCCATACTTTAGTATTTTATTGCCTCTTTATGCAGTTTCAAAGGTAATTTATATTCAGTGCTAATTTTAAAATTTATATTTTACATTCAACATAGAGTTATATGCTGACTGCTTAAGATTTGTAGGTAAAGCAAAAACTAACTTTTCTAACTATAAAACAATTTTAATTTATTGTGCATAATAAAGTAAAATTCGTTTGTATCAAACATGCATTAGTCATAAAAACTTACCCGAATTTATTTAATAAAAATAAATTCGACGCAGCACCTTAAAGAAGTTCAACTTTAAGGACAATCAATTTAAATTTCTCACTCAATTCTTTGCATACAAATTTCATGCACGAAAACGAGACTTTTTATAGCACAAAAAACAGCCGTAAAGTACCCAACGTCTTTTAAACGATGCCATAACAAATTGGAGACGAGAACAAAGACAACGCAATGCAGCCGACGAAGGCGAGAAATACTCATAGCAAGCAACGTTTACAAAGCGGCAAGTGCCGCATAACTAACAGTACAATGTGGTAAGAAGTCAAAACAAGCAACTGTGAAACGAAATGGAAATGAAACAAGCTAAACAGATGTTTTAAGCACCGAAGAGCGAAAAAGAAAGATAGCGCTCCAAAGGGAGTCGAAGTTTCAACTAACTTACCTACTATAAAGACAATTTTAGTAATGTGCTAAGAGTTAACTTTATACTGTATGAAACTCAAAGAGAGAATATGCTTTTGAAACGAAAACAAAATGGCGCCTGCGCTTTAGGGCAGCCATGTGGCAAAACAAATGCAAAAGCGGCCTAAGACCCCACCAAGAAATAGGCCTAGGCGAATCAACATTGAGCAAAAATGCAGCGAAATACAAGCCCAAAGTTAACTTATATACCATTAAGATAGTAGAGCATGGAAGTTGCGAAATCTTTTGAAAACACGAAGTCTTAGACTGGCGAATATGCAGCGCAAAACGAAATATACAAAAACAAAAACACGAAAAGTTGTGCAAAGCAAGTGGCAGAAAACTGCCGGTATTTTGCGAGTGTGTCTGTGAGTCCGTTGCCTGACTGTGTGTTTATTATATACATAAGTGTTTAACTTTGTCAGGAGGTGGAGCCTTGGGTTTTTGCAGACACTACTTGTGGCACGTGGCTACAAAACAAACAGCAACAAAAAAAAAAAAAGAAAAGCAAAATGTGCTAATTGTTTATGGCCTTTAGATATTTATTATTTTTTCGTTTCTGTGATAAATACCGGCGAAAATAAGTGAAGCCGAACACTTTTCCCCCAAACTTCTCCGATTTTAATGATTTTTACATATTTGGTAGAGCTACTAGCAAATAGTAAAAAATACCGATTATTTATCGAGTTATCGATAACTGAAAATTGGGTTTTTCATTTTTAGACTATTCTTTGAAAAGCAAGATTTTCTAAACGAGTAAAGATATTGACGCGATGTTTTTTTTTCATAATACAAAGATAAAATATTAATTTAAAAATAAAAGAATTTTATTTATTTTTAAGATTTTTTTTTTTAATTTTTTAACATTTTTAATTTTAAAATTCAAAAGTGATCTCCCACTTTTTAAAAAAAAAGTGTTAATGTCATTTTATGCGTATAAATTAAATGCAAAAAAAAATAAAGTTTGTAACTCTTAGAATTGTAGAAGTTATGCTTATTTTAGTGATGGCATCACGCATTTTCGTCATAGTAAACAGTACCTCTAAAAATTCAAAACAAGCACAATTCTTCGGAATTGAAAGATAAAAGGTTCAAAATTTTTTCTGGCATCTAGGCATTCAGACGGAGGAATTGAAAATAATCTTTTTCTCTTTTCTTTTTGCATTGAAGAATTCTTTTTTAAATGCTCAACTTAACTTTTTTTGATACATTTTAATTACTGGAGCTATGCCATGATGTCATAGCAAAATATTAACTATTGAAAAACGTCAAAAAACTCACTATAATTATATAGATAAGAATTATAGCCATAGATCGCAATTGATTTGGCGTTTTTACTAAGCCACGCTTAATCGGTGTATTAAATACATTTTATGAAAGTATAAAGAATATTTTATATATTTTCTCCCATAAATCAAATTTTAAACTGAAAAATTGTTATAAGTTTCAATGCAATCAGGCCAAGTTTTTTTTTTATTATTTTATTCGTTTTGGCTATAAGTGGATTTTTCTATAATCGAGCATAAGCAATTTGTTGTTTGTATTTTTGCTCGTTAATTAAGGTCTCAAATTTTACTCGACATGCACATTTAATTCAATTAAAAGTCAGTTACCAAGTAAAGTTGAAATTACTAATGGCCAAGAAACATTCATAAACATGTGATTAATTGCCATGGCCTTAAGTGAGTATCTTCCTGTGGTATTCCTTTGCGTGACAGCCACGACAGAACTTATAATCGAATAAAAAAGGCGTGAAATGCATCACATTGGCACACGCCACAACACCAAAAATGTATGATGAGCTTTTAAGTTGGGCGAGGCCGACTTTCGGATACCCTTTACCATCGCATGATCAGGCAAATTCGACAACCAACTATTTAAAGTTTTAAAGCAAAGATTGTACAAACAAAAAATCGAGCAAAAATGAACCTAGAACTAGAACCAACTGACTTTAAGTTTACGTTTTGGAACTCTGCTCCACATATGGTGCCATTAAACAATATTCCTCTTATGTTTATAATGAAGTTTGCTTACAATCAACAGATTTTAAGCCATTTTATTCATACGACTTTAAGCTGCTCTTGGAGATATAAAGCTTCGTGAGGATGGAAGTCAATATCCACTTCTCTTGATCTCCTATCTATATATATTGTAGGAAACTCTGAAATGCCTCCCTCGCATTTGCCTATATGTCACATAGCGCTGCACACACCATATATACTCTTTTCCTTAACGTGCAGGGTCATAGAAACTGAAAAGAATGATTCTATTAATGGAAAGGTGAAAATTGGCATAAGCCGAAAGAAACGAGTCAAACAATAAATAAACAAGCTAAATAATTACGAAAACTATTTTTTTTTTGTCAAGTCGGTAACACGCAAAAGTGTTGCAACAACAACAATAAATTATTTACTCACGCGAAAAAAAAAACCGGAAAAGGCTTCAAAGAGGCATGAAAAAGAGCATGCAACATTCGTGCGATAATCATGATTATAATGAGTTTGTGGACACTAACGACGACATTTGAGTGCCCTTAATAAAGAAAAGTTGGAAATATTGTAATGAGCAACCATAATTAGGCGGAAAGTAAGAAATTAAGTGACTTTTATAAGACATAAATCAAAATGTCGTTAAGGTTATGAAATATATCATGACATGTGCTATTGTGTGATTGTTGATAAGAATATTAAGTCCTTATTGTACTGGCAAACAACTATTCTAAAAGGGTTAATTTATATTACAAAAAAAAAGGAAATTTTATTTAAAATTAAAATTTAACATTTCGACTATTCAAGAACTTTTCTTTACCAAATGTAATTCCAAATTTTAAAAAATACATTACGTGATATGTGGTATTTATTTAATACTAATATAAAAGTAAATTTAAGAAAAAACAGATACTGTTAGCTTGATCAATTCTTGAAATCTATCAGAAGATGTGGTTTATGAAATTTACTTAGGTGCTAAGTGAGTATAATGACTATCAAAAAATTGTCTAAATGTGTTTGACAGCCTTTTTATTTCATGCCTGACGAATAACGTGAAAATTTGATGTTTTAAAATCGTGAATATTGTCTCCTAGCGTTCCTTAATTACAAATTTTTGAACAATTTGGTATTTATTTAGAATCTACTATTATTTAAAAATTTTCTAATTATGAACAAAAAATTATTTAGTCATATTTTTTTTATTATGATTTTGTAACTATTGTTCTTAGACGCTTTTTATAGCCTGCAATAAGAAAAGAAATCTTCTCATTTGTATGAGTTTATATCTTTATATAGTTTACATTATATTTTCCCAAGCCAACAAGAACAATTTCTTTACGCTGTTCTAAAAAAGGGCTTGACTAAGCCATTTTGTAAAATTTTTTGAAAAAAAAATAAATAAAATTATCCCTTTGTTTTTTTGTCTAAGCTTTTACATGCTAAAAGTCACATTATTTCAAAAATTGAAGAAAACAAAAGTTTAGACAAAAAAACAAAGGCATAGATGAGTTATGCAAAAAAAAATGTTCGCTTGACATACAGAAAACTGATAATACTTTCAGTCACATAAAAAATGCTGTGAAAAAAGTCAAAACAAAAACAAGGTAAAATGGGTAAACTCTCTCACTCCATCCTTAAATCTCTCAAATTGACTTCACTTTCATTTTTCATGAGTTCATTCGCAGCCAACTGTAGAAAACAAGATGTCCTTTTGCTTGTCATCTGAGAACAGCTTATAAAGAAAAGAAGCACAAAAAGTTAAAGATAAAGAATCAGACGTACAACACAACCCATAAAACTAAAAAACCCAAACGTCGACGCAGGCAGCGACGCAGACGCCAACGTTGTCGGCAGACATAAAAATGAAAAGTAGCTTTAAAGGCTTGCAGAGTATAAAACGCGCCAAGCACCGATCCAAAGTTTCATATTTCAGGTTCAAATCCCCTGCGCCCATTCACCTTGCCATGCCAATGCTAAGAACAAAACAAAATGTAAATAATTTTTCATTACGTATACGCCACACTGCAAGCAAGCAAAAAGCTAAAAATAAGAAACAAAACCTGAATGAAAGCGAAAATGTCTGTGGCGCCATTTGTATGAATAAAGCGCAGACATTTTTGTTAGCTTACTTCCGCTTTACTGTGCATGTGTGTGTGTGCGTATTGGCTTGCGTGTTTGTGTTTTTGACTGTGTATCTATGTGAATCCTTGTCTGCCAACTTAACTTGCAGTTTGCTTGCACTTTTATCATCACTGAAGGCATAACCTTAACTCAACATTTGACTACTCTAAAGAAAAGAGAGCAGGAGACACATATAAAACAAATTACTGGCGCCAAAGCGATTTACAAATTGGTTGATTTCAACTGAAACATATAGTCCAAGCATTTTTCAAATTACAAAAATATTTATTAAAGGTATAAATAAAAAGTTATAATAGTTAATTGTTTATTAATGTCAATTTGGGTTCTTTTAAATTACTATAGGATATACATACCGAAGCAGAAACGAATGAGTATTCGTCATATACAAATACTGTTCCATACAAATTATGTAATTATTATTATAAGTTTTATTTTTGCTTATACTTTTCCATATTTCTTCTAGAGAAAAAATCTTCATCTTCTTGGGACTTAAGAAAGTTATGCCGCCTAGAAAGGCTACTTCTCTTACATTTTTACTGACCAATGAGGTTGATCGCTTTGTCTGGCAGAAAACCAGAAGTACCCGACTAACGACACACTGTGCGTACTAGTAGGTATTGGCGCTGGTAACAACTCGGTTTTTCCCTTCTTTTCGCAGTCAAAGATACCGATCAGACAGAAAATCAGGACTTTGTTAGTGCAAGGTATCATTAGATACTTCTGAATATCTGTCTTTTGGTGTATCAGCCCGACGGAGCTAACACCCACAATATCAACTCACAATAATAATGCTAGTGACGCGACCTATTTTTTTTTCAGCGACTTTTTTTAAAGTCTTGGGCTCCACAAAGTTTGTTTAACTTTTTCTCGAAATGGTATTTAATTTGAAGAAGGACAAAAAATAATTCGAAGAAATACTGTTTTTCGAAATTTTGATTTATAAAAAATTTAAATGGCAAAAACCGAAATGATTTCTTTAGGATTACTGGTACAAAGTTTCTTAAGGTGGCTTGTGGGTAAAGTGGATGTAAAAAAATCGTCACGTTACGAAAGATATTTGTTGGACATGCGAGGTGTCTATATAAAGTTTTAGTTACTTAAAAATTGTTCTATCATTGTGAATGTAAGTTAATTTAGATCGCTTCAAATATTTGAAAATTCTTAAGCTATGTTTGTTTAAAATCTTCTCCCTCAGAATTACAGAAAATATAATAGTTACAGTTTGTATTTCAAAATAATTTTTCCCAGATAATAATTGATCAAGAGTCCTAAGTTAGACAAGTGCACGTTATATATATATATAATTAAATAAATACATATTAAGGGGAAGAAAAAACTTAATTTATTATCGTGGGTGACATGCCACAAGCGAAACCATCGTTGGTTAGGGTATGGGGGAAAGTTTCTTACTTCGTCTTAGAGGACACCTAAGAAGACCATTTTTTTGGTGTAGATCATTATGGGGAGAGTTGGATTTTACAACAATATAATACCCCAATATATATAGCCCATAATACAATCCTGAAAAAACACCTTTATTTGAATGTTATTCAGACAAGAGCTTAGACCTATCGAAGACCTATGGGAAATACTTTCCTAGAAGTTCTACAGGAGGGGTCGGCAATTCGGAACTTTGCTCGAAAAATTGGCCTTGACGCTGCAGAATTTTATAAACTCCATGCCAAAATTATAAACGAAGTCTTTAACAATAATGGAATTAATTTAAAATAAAAAAAATGTTTTTTGCACATTTACTTATTTCTTATGAAGTGATATTATTTTATTCTTTAATTTTTTACGAGTTAGCCAATTTAAAATTTTTTTATGTTTTTTTATTTCTTACTTCAACTTCTTTGAAAAATATTTTGTAAAAAATATTTGTTTTATTTTTAATAGATAAACTTAACAAATAATAAATGTACTTATATATTCCTATTTCAATGAGTGAAGTTTTTCATTTTCTTTTTTGTTGAATCTACAAACCTAAAATATCTACAAAAAGTACAAAAAGTCATATATAAATCATTCACCTTCGAAAGAATCGGATATTGACAACTTCCCCACACATTCACTATTTCTAGCAGTGTCATATTGGGTCTACCAAGTTTTAAGTGTGAAAGTAACCACAAAATTCCCCTTAAGAGGAAAACTTGTAGTTTATTTTCTCAGAGATCAAGATGTTCATACGTACTAACGGACGCATGCGACCTTATTTGTAAAAGATACATAAAAAATAACTTTACCTCATTCTCGCTGCCACCCACATTGCACAATTCTTGTCCTTGGACCCCAAAGTAGAGAATATAAAATCAACTAAAAAATAGCTATGAACAACAATTGCAAAATATTTATTCATCCATAAACTCAAACGCTTTACAATACATATGCTAAAAAAATATTTGCAACACTCAAACAATTTTATCTTTGTAAATATTTATATTGTGTGCGATAAAAATGACAACGTATTTTTGCCGCTGTCATATATCAAAAATAAATATATTTTCCTTTTTTTATCGTTTGTATATTTTTAAAATTAAAAAAAAAATTGTGCACATGTTGCATATTTGCTTGTCTTCAACACACAGCTTTCGGCTCGCTGGACAGTGCGATAGCCCGACTGTCTGTATTTGACACTTATAGCCGATAAATATCGACAACAACCCCAAAAAAGACAAACGCAACATTCACAATACATATTCGAATGTCAACTAATGCATAAATAAATTAACTACATAGATAACGCTCAGAATGCATACTCCTTTTAGAAGAGAATTTTGAAAATTGAAAATTTACTTTAAGAACAATTAATAAACAAAATTAATAATAAACTACTTTAAATACTTTTTTGATCCTATTTTGGCGATTCGTTGTAATTCCACTTGCAACAAAACATTTTGTTTCAAATCACAATTCGGTTTGGTGGAAATGGGAGCACCAAACGTTTGGTTTCAAAACGAATGCGAGTAAAATTGTTCGCTTTGGATTTCTCGGTTTCCGGAGCATGGCTGAGTAATTAAATTAATCATCTGGAGAAAATTGTAAATGAAACTTTTTTGTTTGTTTCGTCACTTTAGAGTGTGAAATTTTCGAAATTTAAATAAAACATCGTCAGTCCCACCAACTATAATTCGTAAACATAAATATTCGCTTTCTTTATTAAAAACTTTAAATTTAGCTTCATTCATATTCCAAAAAATTGTATTTAATACGTTACAAGACATCACTTAAATATGAGCCAAGTAGTCAAGCATTAGGCCAAGTTAATTAAAACAGCTGCGAACAAAAACATCTTCAAAATACAAACAACAACAATATCAAACCGTAAATGCCAAAAGGGCAAAAAAAAAAAAAAATTATTCCAACTGAATGAAGCTAAATATAAAAAAAAGTGGGCCTGTCAGAACACATTAAGCTTGCAACAAACCAGAGCAAACGCGAGTCCAGCTTCAGGCCAAACGAAACTAAGCAAGAATATTATCTGGCTAACTGCCAAAAAATTATGCGCCCCAAACACACAAACACACACACACACACCCATACACCCATATATGCAGACCACATTTCGCACGAAGGACACTAGACAAAAAAGAACCACAATTAGGATAAGCGACGCCAAAGTGTTCCAAAGTGCTAAAAGCGCTTAAAAAACTTCAAAAAAGAAGCCTTAAAACAAAAAAAAATTGCTGCCCGAAGCCTACTCTTTGACGTGCCTAGAACTGAGAATCTCCACAAAATTAACAGCTAAGCTGACTGCCTAGTTGAAAACATGCTAATGCCAGACCCACCTACTCCCAATACAACCAACTCAACAGACCAAAACTGTTCACCATTTCCATTTGCAATCCTGTTTCTATTCCTCATTCCAACTCTGTGCATGCTTCACAGTGCAGTGTGCTCCATAAGCTGGTCCTTTCGGGCCTATTAGCCTTAATGGGACTTTTGCATGCTTCACTACAACAACTCTGTCTGCTGGCAAAGGTTTTTCTTGCTACCTCCAATCTCCAACTGACTATGAACATTTTTTGCACGTCTTTGCAGTTTTCAATTATTTATGGTTTGTGCACGCTCTTGCATATAAACTGCCTAAATAATTCGAGGCCCGACAATTTTGGCTAGTCACTCTGTTAGAAGGACAACCAAATTTTGCTGTGCAAATTATGATGACGTTGGTTGTATAGCCGCTGCAATGCAGCATATGAGTCAATCTTGTTAAGCATACTGGACTGAACTGACCAAATTTTGCCCTCAACCGTTCAGCCAAATCACCTGACCAAGCTGCCTGACAGACTGTTTATGAAAAGCAGCTTTACACGTTCCCAAATTGCTTAATTTGGCCAATAGCTGGAAAACCAGCAAAGGAAAAAAAAAATATATATAAATTGTTTCGGGTAATGTCTAAATTACAAGGTAAATATTGGTTAAGTGTGGTTAATGTTTATTTATTAGGCTGCAGCGGATATTTTGGCCACTTGAATGAGCTGGTTCAGCATGGAGCGCTTGTAATTTGGAGGTCCGGCGATTTCTAGTTCAAAATAATCAGCCATGCTCCGGAAAACGAATGTTTCGTGCACCCAATTCAACCAAAACGAATTTTTTTTTTTGGTTTGAAAACGAATATTTTGTTGCAAGAGGAGTTAAAAGGAATCGCCAAAATAGGTTTAAGGAAGCAATTATTTTATTTTGAAATATTTTTAAAATATTCTTTGATATTCGAAGATTCTATTTATGCCAACTTTAAGGTAGATATTTATTGACAATTATTTTTAATTTTTTGTTGTGTGTATGATACATGAACTTATGGCAGATAAGTGCGACAGGTTTCCCTTGTAACACAAAAAGCAATGTCGTATTTAGTTTGATAATTTATTTTTTAGTTTCCGTAATTATATTTAAAAGATAGAATAATAAAGAACTAGCAATATTTTTTATGAAAATGAAATGTAAACAACATATACCTCTAAAAAGATGCAGAGTTGCGGCAGCCATGTTAGCTATTTTGTATCAAACAAAAATAATTTCGCGCTAACACAACAGGAGAATTTATCGTAAAAATTAAGGACATTTAGGAATTTATCAAAAATAACAAGGAAAATAGCAAAAAAAAAAAATAAAGTAGAGTTGCACCATGATATTGCGGAAAGTTATGAATATGAATTTTTACTGAATATAAACTGAAAATTTGTTACTCAATTTTTGTTTGATAAAATTAATTTGATTACCAATATATGAGGTGAGCCATCTGTTGGCTTGGTTGTTAGATACTCATGCTTCGCAACGTACCCGTCCAAAGTGGATGCTCTTGACATGTGTCAAGTTCAAAATTTTTAAATTAAAGTCATGGATCGCTTATCAATCGAACAACTCGTAAATGTGGTACAGGCGTCCTAAAATGCTCATTCTGTGAGAAAAACATGATTAAGGCCAATGTCGACGAGTCGCCGGGAACATCGACGCGGCATCGTTCGCAAGAATTAAATCTAGCTAGGACCACTTTGCGTCGAATTTTGCAAGTGGCGCAACAATTGAAGCCCACGGACTATTGTCAGCATCGCTTATTCGTTCAACGGATGCCAAAAGAGCAGATGAGTTTTCGTTCAAAAAGTCATTGAAAATTTCAATTCCAATCCACAAACAAATCGACAGATGGTCCACCCTATACGTACGTATTATTCAGCAGTGCGAAATTTTCTACTCTCTGCTCCGTCTTTTAAAAACCCAGATATTCTGCCATTTTCTTAATTACTATTATCGTTTTGTGTACGAAAAATAATTTAAAATAGGGGGCACCGCCCCAGCTCTTCTTTATTTAATATAGATCATCCAGACTATTATATACCCTGCACAATTCTTTATTTCCTTAATGACCATCCCATTGCCATGCAACAGACGGTCCTGCCCGACTTTACAATACTCTGGAACAGCAGCGTCACGACGTGCGATCTTAATCACTTAATTATCAATTCATTTGTATTCGTAGAGTCCACATCCACAGATATTAACAAGTACCAAATACGTGGTCATTCATCTCATATTTAGCATCTGTTGAACATAGTAAATACTTCATTAGTCTATTGCTATCGTTGCTGTAATATCCACCTTTATGATACATTTTAATGTTTAGTATTAGTTTTTACCTACATGATTTGAACGAATCGAGGTGAAACTTACATTGTGCACACCGTATGAGGGGTGGCTATCAAATAGTGTAAGTTTCACCTTGTTACGTTCACGCATACGAACATAATCGGTACCACACTGATTTTTTGTTGTCGTCTTTATTATATAGAGAGGTGTCTTTTGCACTAAAGTAAAAACAGATTAAAATAATTAGAACCAGAATTTATTGTTCCAATATAAGTCTAAAAAAAAAACCACACAGCCCTTAAAACGCCGATACAATATTAGATCGAACACAAAGATGTGGGTATCAAAAATTTTGCTTAAAAACTACTTTAAAATTTCTCTCAAAATTACTTATTATTAGAACCACAAGAACTTCCTTATAATAATATATTTATATTGTAAGACAACGTTACGTTATTTTCTCAATTGAAAGGGCTGCGATTAATCTGTATTGTATTGTTAGGAATTTTAAGAAAAGCTTAGGCTTAAACTATATTTAGATAAAAAAGAGAGCCACACCTTAAGTTACCACCGAACAATTAAAAAAAAGATAAATATTAAATATTAAACTTACGTATGTAAAACCATAAAGCATTTTGAATTTCGATTTGTTTTAAAATTTGTTTTTTATATTGTTTTATTCATACAAAGGCCAATTTAATAAGGCTCTTTCTGGTGTCAACTCTTTAGTTAGTATTTAAACCATTGTTGCTTTAAAGACTTACAAATAAACTAACAGTTGGTTGATTTTTCTTATAAAGACTAATGTTCTCCCATTCATCCTATATATAACTTTATACTTATATTCGTTCAATCACTATTTGTAATGTTTTCCCAAAATGTGTCTCACTGAGGTCTCTTACTTGGTTCTCTATGAATCTTTACACGGAATATGTGTACTAACACTTTTGTTATATATTAATAATTACTTTTAACATTTGAGTTTGAAAAAAAGTTGAAATAATTTGGCCACAGCTTAAATCCGTTTAAGTCATGGCTAAGGTAAAAACAATGGCGACAGCAGAGAGCCGCTTTGCCGCCATTTTGTAAATCAAACAAGTTTTAAGTATGGCCTCGGTGCATCAACAAAACCTAAAACGACAACAGAAAAACGGAAAACAAAAACCTAAGCTTATGTAGGTGGCAGCACTTTCTACTAACCACCAAGTGCCGTGTACCAACTACAACTGGTAATACCCTCGACATCAGCAATGCCAGGACACAAAATATTCATGAACACAACAGCCTCATAAATAAATTGGAACCCAGAGAAATGGCATCGAAAGCAGCTGCAGCTGCAAATGGGCACAAAGTGGTTCGTTGGCTCGACTTGGTACAGCTCGACGCGCGAAAACTGGAAAATATGCTAACATAATGCAATAGGCGACTTCGCACCCAACACTTTCCCACTCGGAAAAACCACCAAACCAGTGAGAAAAGCAGCAAGAGCAGCAGCATCAAGCACCAAGTTTTTATGATGCTTCGATTTCGTGGAATTAGCAATGAGCCATGTTGAATCAGGACAGGCTGGAGCAGCGGTAGAAACTTTCGTTCAATATTTATTTTTCTGGCTCGTTTTTAATATTAGCAGTTTCATGAAAAATATTGGCAAACTAGGCAACATATTGGGGGATTGTAGGAGGACTTAGTGTTCGAGTGATTGGGCATAGAAATGCATCATGCTGCAGAAATAAAGTGTAATCCTGAATTATTTGACAGTCTGAGCTGGGAAAGCCTTAAATTTAAAGAAGCTGGATGTGGGAACCGAATAGGGATAACAAAAATTGCGCAGTGCACGACTGAGCAGATTATATTTGAACAAAATTGCGTTTATGCGGTTCAGGACAGTTGGATACTCTTCATCTTTTTTCTTATAAAAGTTATTATTTTCGCTAAATTTTGCATTTATACATTGATGAATGTATTTTTTTAAGAAAAATAGCTTAATTTTTATGAAAAAAAAAAGGTTCAAAAACAAATTATGAGATGGCATTTTTGTTGCTTATTAAATAAAATAAAAAAAAACGATAAATTTACGTTTTTTTGTATTTGTTAAATTTTCTTTTAATTTTCATGTAATATAAAACTTATCTATTGGCAGCAGTTTTTCACAGAACAATAATCGTTATAATAGTCAATTCTTTTTTCATTGCAATTAATTATTTTTACTACCAGTCGAAAGATTTTTGTTTAATGTTTTATAGTCGTAGTGATGACCGAAAGTGGATTACTTTATACATATTTTCCCAAAAAAAAAATTTATTTTTTAAATGAGTCCTTTTAAATGCATTGGTAAATTAACTCAATATATATTATAGAGAAATCTATTAGAAAATAGATCCATATAGATAGATAGCCCATCTCACTCTGAATGGTGCTTCCAAAATAGTTTTTTTTTTTTGAAGGTCCATACGGAACTGCCTGCATACAATCTATTCCATTTAAAACATATTTATTCGAAGATTTCACGTAATACTAATAAATGGTTAACAAATACCTTACCAAGGCATATCAAAAAATCTTTTCATGGGTCCTTCTTTTCGTTTCTGGACCATGACTTCTAGAAGCACAGTTGGTCGAATATGTCCACTCCTTCTGTCGTTTGTGTGACGAAGATATGACTTCATATCCCTTATAAAAGCTCACAAGTTCATCAACTTGGTATTAAGCCTGTCATCTTTAAGAGATTTATTTTCGCTATTATTCACATTCCTTTAGTTGTGTTTGCTTTCCAAATCCTTTTTATTTTGAGCTAAAAAATTGTAACTTATCTTAAAACTCATAACCCTAAAAAATTCTTAAAAGTCACACAATAGATAACGATACGTCTCTGCGACGTACATATTGTTTATTTCACAGAAATGATTCAACTTACTGCTGTAAAACAACTACCATCAAAAAGCAGGCGATACCGACTGATCAAACTGATGTCGCACAGTGACGTACATAGGGGAGAAAAAAAAAATTACTGCGTCTCACAGAAGTACGTTATCTTTCTACAGTTAAGTACGAATATGTACTAAATATGTTATTAGAAAGAAAAAGGAAACAAAGTTAAATTACAGTAACACATATGTATTCTAGTTGAAATCTACAGCTCTTAAAAAAAAATGCAAGTACTTTGTAAAACTTGCACGTCGAAATCTTGGATTTTTGAGCTCAACAGTGTGTGTATGCCTAGACATTGAGTTGGCGACAAAAAGCCATCGAAATAAATTATTTCAAGAATCAATTACAACTAATAGCATTGACTACTTGAAAATCAATTTAATTCACTTGAAAGCGTTCAGCAAATTTTCGTTCCTTCGAGTCTGCCAGCCTGCCAACCTTATGCACTCTCCGTGTGTGGCAACCATGCCAGACAAAAGCATACTAGAGATTGTGTGTGTGTTGCCTTGTATGGCCCATATGTGACGATTTAAGCTAATGAATAATTGATTTTAATGACTGGAAAGCTGATTTTGGTTACAGGGTTCAATTCCCAGGTAATGGTAACTAGTCGCAGGAAAACAGTGAGAGAGATAGAGACGAACTCTGCCTTCAGCCGAGCAGTGCAAATTTGATTAATGAGATGAACAAAAAAATATAACTTGGTAATTATGTTGTTAACAACATTCAATGAACAAGTGTTGGGAATTTACTATGTAGTCCGAAGCATATAATAACGGCCAAAGAAGCCCAATGTACAACTTAAGGCTAGTAACTTTCACTGGCTTATAAACGCTGGCTCTACTCTTAGCCTGGACTATTAAGTCCTTCTGCATCACTTTGTGCTGAAACCTATCACAACCAATGGCTCCGAGCTATGGGGAGTAACGTCAGCAGAACCATCATCGACGTTGGAGCACAGTCCAAAATCCTGAGCACTATCATTAGAGATTCGTAATGTCTCCGAAAGGTAGACATTAACACATCAAACTAGTAAAAGAGGAGATTTCAGGTAAACAAGCTAAACATTAAATAAAGCACGCGTCTAATCCAAAATCTCTTGCAGAATCTCTGAACCCAGGTGAAGTGCTTCGGTTATTGTTAATCCCTTAAGAAAACGATGTGGAAATGCATTAAATAAATAAAGAAGTAAAAATAAAAATATTTAAAAAATTCAAGAAATCTTATTAAAATTTTAATCAAAAATTCGTTGGGAGCTGTGTGACCCTCTACCTCCCTTTACACGGTTTTGGTAACTTTTTTTTAGAAATATGTCTTCCAGTTTCCGCAGTATTATGGTAAATAATTTCTTATAGTATATTTTTCAGGCCGTATTAGTTTTGGATTAAAACTGTTCAAAAGTAAAAAAATAACTTTCAACATAACAGTTTTAAAAGAGTGCAGGATAAATCCATTTTAATCAGGCTGTCCCTGAAACTGTGGTTTCGATTGGGGCTATTGTCTATTATCGAAATACATAAACAATAAATACACAAAAAAAAGTTAAGAAAATGTTGAGCACTGCGTTTGCCAGTGACAAAAGCAAACTTTTCATTTCAGTTAAGAGGAAAATTATTTCAGCCAAATAAGGCTACAGCTCTCGCTTACTTACAGGCGGTTCAAAAAATACGCAGACACCCGCACTCTCTCTCAAATAATTTTCCAGTTTTACGAAAGCCTAGCTAACAATAGAAAACTGATTCCCTAAATGACAGACTGGCAGAAAAGTCAGAGAGGGGCAAACGATTGCACTTCTGAGTGGCAGACTGTGTGCAAATGTCATCGACAATGCCACAAAATTCAAACTTTATGCAAAGAGCACAATATCTATGCTACACATTTTCATCTCAATACAAACAAAAGAAGAACCGTCAACGTTGTGTGTTATTTAACTTGTTTATTAACTCAAATGTCACGCAATTAACTACTAATGAGCAACGTTGGCCAAGACAAAATGGCAAGAGACAACAAACAGTCCGAGTAGCTAAAAGTTTCTACGGCCATGAAGTTTTTTTTAACTTTTTTTTCGGACATCGGCATGAACTAGCGTAAGTAGAGTGCTAACCAAAAGTTTTTAACCATCAAAGCCACAAAAACAACAAACTTGCAAGTACTTAAGATGCAGCTAAGAGATGTACCCTTACATAAGAGCCAGCAGAATTATTTTTCATATCAGGTTTGCTACAAAGGTTTCGAGAAAAATTTTGCCATGAAGAGTATTCTGAAAAATGGAATATTTTAATATTATTTAATATAGACCGTTGGCAGTGGTGAGTGGGTAACGAGCTGATTTGAAAGAGAGAGATTTGAAAAAAATTAAACATTGAAGCTCAAGCCCTTTTGACGTTCCTGTGCATACATTATTTTGTAGGGAATTTTTTAAGCCGGAGTATTAATCTAAGTCTTTGAACCATGAAATATTCGGTACAGACTATGTCACTGAGCGAGGCTTTTAAAGTAAACAATGGGCTAAATTCCCATATTTTCGAAAAAAAAAGTCAAGGAGTGTGGAGAGCTAAAAATTGGAGGATTTGATAATAATAGTCCGCATAACATTTACGTAAAAATTTGTAATCCTACTTTTGTCGCCCATGCAAGGCTACATTGCGTATACGTGATTTTTTTTAAAAGTCTCATATTTGTAAGTTTCACACTCAAAATGTTGAAAATATAAATTTTTTAGTTTAGTTATTTATTGCTTGTTCTCTTAACATACAAATTTTCTTAAGCTAGTATATAAACAAGATTATTTAAAATTTTGAGCTGTCGCTTTTCATCTGAGATTAACATAGTGTTGTTTTACATTTTGCGATTTAGTGTTATAAATTGAAAATAAACTAAATTAATAAAATGTATTGTTATTAATGTGCTCAAACAAAATTAAAGTACAGCTTCCTTTAAGTAATTTAAAAAATATTAAGCATTTAGTTTAATAATACTTGTTAATGTGAATAAAAGTTAGTTCTTTGGTAGCTTTTTCGCAATATAACAAGTAAATTGTAGATTTTTTTAATTTTGTACGTTTTTTTGTCTTACAATCCAGCCTAGATGGGCTTCTGAACTCCTTTTGTTGTCTAGCCACAAATTAAACAGGCTAGCGCGACTGTACTAAATCTTTCTTGAAACCCATTAGATGTGCGTAGTATTGGCAAATTTGGGCAAACAGTGGTAATGACATTTTAAAGGACATTTTTTGTGAAAGTTAGATTTTACTCCACAGAACACTCGTATTTATGGTAAGTTTTCTATTTCTAAGAATAGTATAAAAACCATTCACTAAAATTGCATTTAACAAATATAGGGTTTTCCAACAAGAGGTGTTATTTTGAATTACCCGGTATTTCGGTAGCTGTCATCTTTGAAGCTTTTATTCTTTGACATTTGACAAGTAGAAACTACGCCATTACTAAAAATGGAACGATACACGGTTCAACAACGCATTGAAATTATTAAAATTCACTACAAAAATGGTGAAAATCTTCCATCGAAAAATCATCTTGACTGATGAGGCCCATTTCCACCTCGGTGGCTACGTCAACAAGCAAAATTGTCGCATCTGGGGCTCGAAAAACCCAAGAGTTATTGTTGAGAAGCCTTTCCATCCTCAACGTGTGACTATTTGGTGCGGTTTATGGTCCGGCGGGGTCATTGGACCTATCGAGGACAGAGGGCAGCCACTTTGCGATTTGATTATGGAAAATTTAATGAAAAGAATATGGTCCTGTAGGCGTGGTTGTGGTGGCCATTTGGCTGATGTTGTTTTTCATTATTAACGGCATACCTTTCTCTTTATTATGAAATAAACATCCGATCATTTATCTCAAAAAACGGCATTTTTCTTTGAATACCAAAATAACACCTCTTATTGGAAAACCCTATATTAAGCGATTTTTATTTATTATTTTTGTAAATAATCGCATCTTTTTTTTCATATTTTCCTAAGCTTTTACGTCCACCCGAGCTATGTTTTTCTATTTGGAACTTAAATCAAAATATTTGTTAATGAAAAATAAGGAATTTTTACCAAAAATTTTTGGAATTTGGCCCATTGTTCATATATCACCTACTCGGTTCAATATATGGACGACAGAAAAGTTTTTTTGCACAATAAATAACTTAATTTAATTTCCCTTTCGTTAAGTTTTTGCTGTAATTATCTTTTTCTCTAAGCTAAGTTTCTAGTCATCCTTGGAAACTGCTTGAATGGCACTACATATCCAGCCGTAAGTATTAAACTTCCCATTTGCGGCTACAGGGTATGCGATTGTCGGGGTACCTAAATATTACTATTTATAATATATCTTAGGTTTCATACATTGAACGCCTAATTTAAAAACTGAATCAGCTTGTTTTTTTTTTTAATATTTGTGTGAAGTTAGCACACAACAATTGAAAAAAAAAACATACTACGAGTTTCTTATATTTGTCCATGGAACTATTGCTAAAATCAATTTAAATATAATTGCGTTATCATTGTTAGATTCAAATTGAAAAATATTATAACTAGAGTATCGAGACAAACAATACAAATTTTCATTAACAAATTTTTGAAACTCCCTCTATAGTTTTCGTACTCCAAAAACTGACGGATACGCAAACTCGTGACTGGTGTCAAATGCAACAAAGTCGCAGGACTCTATTCAACGCAGCGCAAATTTTTGGTGTGGTTTATTGCAGTTTGAGGGATGTTTAATGTTTGCCAGCGAAAGAACTTTAAATATAAAATTAGTATTCATGCCCCACTGTGTCATTTCCGCGAAAACTTTTTAAGGATGAGCGCTGTTGTCCTGAAAGCCTGTTCTTGTTTAAGATTGACAGTGTCTATGAAAGTTAAGTACATTATTCAGTATATAGATTTTATACTGGAACAGCCTGGTAAGTTTTTGAAGCAATAGTTTCAGAACTTTATATAACATTCTGTATCCATATAACGAACTGTACGACATAATAATAATTAATAATAATAATTAATAAAATCTCAGATATTAATATAAGCAAAAAATTACCTATTAATTATTATTAATTAGATATAAAATTTTGCTTTAATTTTATAAAATAATGAAGGGGCTCCGCTACCCTCGTGTTTCGAATGTCAACATTAAGGCCTTCCATATTCATTTTGAGATGTCCCGTCTATAGAGTTCCTTTAATTTTCCACATTTCCTAAAAACTTAAGATTACCCGAGTTTAAAATACCCTACTCACATGCACGAATGAGAAATAAAAGAAGAAAGTTTTGGGGCGAGTTTTTACTAAGTGTGTTAAAAAGCTTAGAAGTAATTGCTAACAAATGGCTGCGTTGTAGGTCCACCAAATTATCCAGACTTATGGGAGCCAAAAAAACAATCGGCACAACAAACATATGTTTATGTTTCCTTTCCCTTCAGAACGCCCACGCCCAAAAAACGAAAACGAATAATTTCTTTTTATGCGAGACTTGAACCATTGTGCCAAAAGTTCGTTTTAAGTTGTGCATGCTATTTTTTGAGTAAATTCAGAATAAAAATAATAATTAATAAATATCTAATAATTTCTGTGTAGTTCTAACTAAAATATCATAAAATAAAGTAAAATAATTATGAGTTTATTTACGTATACCGTACAGTATACACACTCTCATTTATTTATATGATATTTCCTATCTGTTGTATATTAACAAATTATGTGAGGGACAAATTTCTCGAAGCTTGTACCACAGATGCCTGCGTCAACTTCAACTTTATAGCCAAATCCCACAATTCCGACTACTTTGGCAGAAATAAGCCTTAAATTGTGCCCTGCCGACTAGGGACTGAGGAGTAAAAACAGAGCAAGGCACATAATCGAGCCCAGGCTCAGACATGGAATGCCAGTTGGAATATTTTGTATTTTATGTGTGCAAATTCTGTTGGCCGAGTGCCAAGTTTGTCGCCAACTGCACCACCACAACAACAACAGCAGCGGAAGGAGCAGCTCCAATAGCCGGCTGCATCATGTTATACATGTTGCTGGGCATTGAGAGTGTGTTTGGGTTGAGACGCGTGACCAGTTGGGTGCACTTCTATACTTTAGGCTTAACGGCCTACGAGTTAAACTCGATAGCTGTAGAGGCCTAAGCGGCTGCTTGGTAAGAAGAGTGCAAAGAACTGCATTAACCCAACCTCAACTCTATTACTACCTCATCATCTTCTATTACATATCATTTGTCCCCTTCATTACGCTCTGTACTGGATGTGGACTCCCAGCATGAACAATTTTTTTATACTTCTTTGAAATTATAAGATTTGATTTTAAAATACTTCCAATGGTTAAGCAATTGAAGCAATTTTAATTTTGAATTAGTAAAACAGTGCTTTAGAAAATTAAATATATTACCAGATACCTAGTGAAGCTTGAAGGACTTCAAAATTTATTTTTATTGAGCTTGAGTACACTACTTGTAGGACCTTTATTGGAATCTATAAAAGCAGTTCGTATATACTGAGGGCCTTGTGATTTAACATTAAAATAATTTTTTTTTTTAATTTTTCGATACTTTGTGCCAATTTCAAGTTAGATATTTATTGATAATTATTTTTAATTAATTTTTTTTCTGATTCAGTACAAATAAAAGCAAGCACAACTCAAACCGAAATCGGCAGTCGTTTGTTTACATACACATGGTTCATGTCTTGCCTAGAAAGAATTTTTTTCTAATAAAAATAGTTAAATCGTGGTTAATTTCAATTATAGTGTACATTTTTTGAAAACACAGATTAATAAAGTTCCAGCAATATCTTAATCAAACAAAAATGTAACCGATATGAACTAATAGCGAAAAGGTTTCACAGCTGCACTAAGAAGAAGATATCGAAAATAAAAATGTGAATTTGGGAGCATGCAAACATTAAACGAATAAAATTTTTACATTTAAGGTTTTTCGATTTCCGGAGAGTGGCTGATTAATCTTATTCCAATATACGTTTCCAAATTTATTTATTTATTTATTTCTGACTTTTCCTAAAACAAATATCTTTGGTTTGACAGTTGAATATAACACTTTTTTTACAGTTTGCAAAAAATGTTTTGTTCAATTTCTTTTTTTCTTCCTTCTTACAATTTAATTAGAAAATAGTTAAATTAATTGTTTATATGAAAACAAGTTTGCTTGCTATCACATAGGCGACAAAAACGCTCAAAAATTGAGGAAATTGACAATTAAACTCAACGAGCTGGTTCCCTTCCATATTCTGTTGATTCCATTTTAAAAACCAAATGGAGCAATTTGCTTCAATTATTGCTATAACTGTTCCATTAAAAGACGAATGTAAAATATTTCAAAGGGAAGCCGTTTTTTTGATGCTCTTACTTCTTCTTGTAAGTGAATAAAAAAGTCAAAAAGAAGGAAAACACAAAAATCATAGCTCAAAAATATTTTGAATTATACGTATTTTATACTTAAATATAGTTGAAAAATGTTATATGGAATTTACTTTGAGACATTCCGAAAGAAAATTTTTTTTTTAAGTTAAGTTTTTATGCCTGAAGTCAGTAAACTACATTTTTGCAATTGTGACTCCGAAGAGTCTTTCCTGATGTAATCTTTAATTAAATCCTTAGGAGCAAATTCAGTATAAAGCGTTGGAACTCCTTAGGTTTTTATCCAGTTGCATTGGTACCCATTGATCTCTAAAGGTTATGTACAGAAATACCATAAACTTTAAAATGTATTTTTCATCATATGGATTTTTACTGTACAATACGCCTAGAAATTATAAAACTTAGAAAATTCGACTTCTTGTATTTATCACAAATATATTACTTTATTTTCTTGTTGTTTGTTTTATGGGTATCTTTAAGTCATTCGTGTCGAAAATTTTTTATTGTATTTTCGGCTATGGTAAAATGGCTCTCACTACGAAAATTAATCAGAAATGTTGAAATACCAAATTATTTTATACACAGATTAGATTAATTAAAATTTTTCTAATGAACTAATCGGTACAAATAGCACTACACACAGCCAGTATAACGTGATGCCCATTTACGTCTACGCGTTTGGGAAAACGCTTTCCGGAATCACCTACAGATATGCCGTCACGGCATCTTGGATATCTTGTAAATAGATGTAGAAGTCCATCTTGAAAGGGGCGGAAGTCCGGTGGTTCCAGATTTGGTCTATTGGGGGGTTGGGGACGCGTTTGCGAAACCTGTCAAGCATTTTTGCGTTCAATCTTGCAGTCACCGTTTGTTTAGTAGGTACCTGTAAGCCACACCACTAAAAATACCAGATGAGTATGGATTTGACTCCTTATGTCCTTATCCTGGCTTTCTTCGGGCTAGGAAAGTAGTTGGCCTCATGGCGGTTGGTCTCCGTTACAGTTTTCTCAAGTATGACGCTCCCATTCTTTCCAATCTAGATTCGCAACGACACTTCTTAGCAGGGGTTCTACGTGCTTACTCTTCGCTTTCCCGCAGGCGACTGGAAAAAATATCGCTCTCTTTCGAAGGCTGCCCTATTACAACGCCCAGGTGGTCCGACTGCTCTCACAGCTCCAGAAATTTAATCCTGCCTCTTTTCGAGCCAATCCTGTAGGTACTGTGATTGCATCGACTCTTCTTATGTATATAAGAAAAGAATAACTCTGACTTAATTAAACACAATATTCTTGACTGTAACAAATTGTATAACAAAATCATGATACTCTTTTGAGAGTAGTTCGTTTAGTTTTCGCTGAGCATAAAACTAATATGCATATATGCAAAAGTAATTCCAAGCAGGAAATGAGCAGCCAAATAGCCAACAACCTGCAGTCTATGCCAATATTTGAAAGAAAATTATTAATGTATAAAGGACTTGACAAACATAATGATTTTCCAAGGATGTTCGATTGAATCGATATGCAATTTTCCGAAATATCATGTGTATGTTGCAAAGGCTTTAAAATCTAAAATGCAAAAATCGTTTATTTGCTCGAGAGCCGTTAAAATGTACAAAATGTTTGTATTAGAGGAAGTCTTTCAGAGTGGGTCAGGAGTTACGAAGGATTTTGGTGAACGCTTGGCCAAGCTGCAAAAAGTCAAACATGGCCATTTGTTGCAGGTTTCAATTTCAGTTGATTGCAGACATTAAGGCAGAGCAAGCGAGATGTAATAGGAGCAACCTTCAATGCCACTGACGAAGAAATTGTTGTACCAAGATACTTTGCCGTGCTGTCGAGCACAAAACACAGCCCTACAGAAAACTACAGACTGACGGATACCCAAAAGGACAGACCGACTCAAGATACTCGTGCATGAACATGTTATACAGTAGGAACAACGGAAACATACAAAAACTATAAGGATATACGCTACGTGCAGTCAATAAATATTACAGTTGCAGAGTCCTTGCACAGAAGCTCACGGAGAATACTGCACGAAACTAACACGTTCGATTTAATACAAATGCGCTTAGGCAGATGGGTGGCCTCTAGCACTAGCCTCCACCTTCTGTGTCTGACAAACTTTTGGGTCTATGAAGGCATGGTCCATGGAGCAGTTCCCCTATGCAAAGCAACGTTTTAAGTCTCCATATTCGTCTTCGTCACAGCTGCAACAGCTGCGTTTACAAATGCACTCCATGAAGTCCTTGCGTTGCTGGCATTTTGTAATATTTTTTCTTGAACTCGGTTATCTACTTATGTACTAAGTTAAAAATGCATATACATAAATAAAATTCTCGTTTTCTGTTCAAAATGGTGACTTGGCATAGATTCGTCAGCTTTTGCTAAATTGTTGGCCAAGCTGCGGCATCATATTTCATATTAAGAGTCGTTTGGTAAATGGATAAGTAAAGCTTTGAAAAGATAAAGGATTCAGAAATGTTTTGTTAGATTGTTCAACTTATTGGCATTTATGAGAAGTCGGAAGCAGCGCAAGCCAAACTTTTAAGGTAACTTAAGGTTATTCTAAAAAAGCTCGAGCTTGAACTTTAATCGTACAATTGTGCCAGTTATACCAGAAACGCCTGCACCTATTTTTTTTTTTAAATTGTTTATTATTTGTTGCCGTTTTGCTTCAATTTTGTTTAGGGGAAAAAAATTAAACCTATAAAGCGGATGCCTGTATTAATTTGGGACACACTGTATATAAATGCAACTATATATACCTAAATAAAAACCTAACTCTTCGACTTTGTTGTTTTTAACTTATGTAGTAAAGGTACTAGCCAATATTATCCTAGGAATTTTTTGTTGTAAATCTCCGATTATTTAATCCCTTCGAAAGTCACAATGCCGCCTTAAAAAGTTGTACTTAAAAAACAATAAAAACGTTTGAGATTCGGTTGAGTATAAAAAACGTTCATTTCTTTGTGTTGAGAACATGAGTTGTATTGCTGTCCAATCGAAGAAATTTCGATTGATCATCATCGTATAAATAATTTATCGGTAAAACAGATCATATTGGTCTTAACGCCTAAAGCCCCAAGTACGCATTTAGGCTGATTGTTTACCGAGCCGGTATTTTTAAATTTGGCGTTGTTGAAGAGTCAATTGTGAAGGGACACCGAGTCTACCGTAAAATGGGCGCAACGGCCCATGATTCTAGCACTTCAAGTTTCCAAGTTATTGTTATTTTAGGTTTCAAAAATAAACTACTGGCACAATTGTGACATCAACAAACTCTGTGGGCTCAAAAGCGATCTTAATCAGCTTTTGAAGTGCATTGGGGTTCCTTCTCTCTACTCTGTTCTTGATCTATTGCACTTCTGCTGGTAGTTTATTTGGCGCTGCTCCAAAAGTTTTTGCTTTTATTTTTTGACTCAAACACAATAATTTCGTTGCATAATGTCCTTTGACAGGATACACTTTCGCTAAGCTTCAAGGCGCAGCAAGCACTTGATGCTATTCAAAATGTCATCAAATAACATAAAATTGTTTTTGGCACGCTCAGACTGCTTGCCAAGTTTTGTTTTGGAACCAGATCCTGGCACTTTTGAGGCTGCCTGCAGCTACCTATCTAGTCGTCTTCCTTTTTTTCCGGTTGTACTGTCCAATAAACAACATTTATGCATGTTTACAATTTAATATGTTGAGTTCGCACATGTGTCAAAAAAGAAACAATTTGTGCGCCTTCGAGCAAAACCTCAACGTTGTTTCTTGCTTGAGCTGCTGCTCCTGATGTGCCCCGGCCCCGACTGTACAAGATTGTACCCAACAAGGATAATAGTTTTGGCGGCTTCGAAAATTGTTGCATATAGTTGGACGAGAGCCAGGCTTGTTGTTCGTTTCTAGACTCAATGCAATGGCGGCAGTTGCATGCCACATGCGGTTGTTTGTACCCCTAAGCCGAAAGGGGTAGACCACGATAGGATGTTTTATATAGATATATCCTTAGGGCTAATGGCAAGCGTGCATATAATTTTAATGAAATTAAAACAAATTGAATTATGTTCTTTATCACTCAATGCACTTTACTATGGATATGCGTAACCTGCCCACAAGACGGATTGCATTGGCTGAAGAAGGAAATAATCTTTGGAAACAGCTGCGCATATTCTAGTTTGCTTACAAAAGATCCAAGGCATAAAGTTTGGTCAGAAAACATATATTTTCTCCTCTAGCTTTATAAGCTGTGAACGAGCATTTCCCCCAACTAAGCTGCTGGTAAATAATTCATTAATTTTCGCTTATGATTGTTATCCGCTTTTGCACCACAAAGATGATTAAATCCTTTTTCTATTTATACAAGCACCAAAAATTAGCCCCCTTTCGAAACTTTAGTTAAACAAAGTGGCAGCTCTAAAGTTTGGGGAATACTCTTGCTCCTTGCGTAATCCTGGCGGTGCTTGGTTCGTTGTCTCTGGCACTGTGCACACATTTACAATTTCAAATTTCAAGTACTGTTTACTTTAGCTGTGGACTCTCTGTCTATGTGTGTATTTAACGCCAACTTTTGATTAAAGTCTAAAAGTCATCTAAGCTGCAAAACACAAAAGAAAAGAAGCCAACACTATGGACGGGCTGTCCTTGGATCCTCTACTTGATGTGGGATCATAGCTTGGTGTGCGGACTTCAGGGTCAAAAGTTATTTATCTAAACAAAGTTTGGGCGCCTTATGTTGCTTTTCTCACAAAATGCATATTTACAAAAGGTTTACGGAACAACATCCAAAATTGAGTAAGGAACTTATGGAAACTATATGCTAATAAATTAATTGCATAAGCACATTTTAGTTAATAAACAAGAATTCTTTGGCACGTATGAAAAGATTTAAGAAATCTGCGCATATATACGATAAAATTCCACAAATCTAGTAATTGACGGCATGCTCTACGAAATAAATCATCTTAAAGAATGTTTGTTTTGACTTAGGAGTGTGGGCGTTGTCAATTCAAATGGATTTTGGTGTGTGATTATATTTAATCGTTGCAAAACAACACAGCTTTGATTTTTACGGGTCTACATATGAATTGAGTTGATCTACAACAAGGCAATTTAAATAATTTTTGGTCCATGGGCCTACTAAAAAAAAAATTAGAATTTCCCAACTTGCTACTTATTGCAAAACATCGTTTAATATAAATAATCGAAAACAAATCTCTTCACCAATTTTTATTATTTTTTCAATGTTAACCTTCTAGATAAAAGAAAAATTAGGTATCATTTTGTACATTTAAAAATTTTATGTCAAAATGTTTGACTGACTGATGGGCAATGACTGGTTGGGGTTCCAAGATTGTGTGGGTCACGGAAGAGACTTATTTTTTAAATAAACTTACTTAGAACTTTGTGCATATGCTCATATTGTAGACTAAACTTGCTTTAAGAAGGAATCACTATAAAAAATACACCGAATCATCTAGTACAATATAAAATAAACACTGTAATTTATTTTAACATTGTTACTTAAAAAAGTTTCAATAAATTTACACTTGCTAACGATATATAGGGCGGGCCATATGTTGGCTTGTTTGTAAATTGCATTTTATTCGTTTGTTTTCCGACAATATTGGGCTAATGTATTTACCAAATGCATATTTATAACAAATTCAAAGTACTACATTTATGTATGAAAAAAAATATCGTACCCGTATGCGAATATCGTAATTTTCGATGGCTTTTTTTAACGAAAACTCATCTGACTGTTCTCCCATTCATTGAACGAATAATTCGTGGACCGTGGCCTTCAAGGTAAGTCTCGTAAACGATGGGTCGATATTCCCAGCGACTTGTCAACACTGGTCTCAACTATGTTTTTCCTCAGAACGACATATTTTAATAGTACGCCTCTACCAGTTTTCCGCGTTATTCGGTTTTTAAACGATCCATGGCTAAAATTGAGTAGTTTTGAAAGATCATATACTTTGGACGGGTATGTTTCGAATTATGAGTGTTTCACAACCAAACCAACATATGGCCCGCCCTATACTTTAAAAAAATGTTTTTTGAATTTTTTTCAAATTACTCACAATTGGATCAAAAGTTGCAATGCAATCAAAACAAGTTGTAGGTTTGGGTAAGCTTTTACGTTCCTTAACCTTTGGGGCTTAAATTAAAACAACGTATTGAGGAAAAAGGAGGATAAATAGCTATAAGGATAATAATGTGATGTTTGTTGTTGAAGATTTTTTTTCAAATCGTTTTATACAAAACAAAAAATTAATTAAACAAGCATTCTGTCGGAATGGTCACACTTGATATTGAGACCGCTTTCGATACCGTTAGGCATGGTGAATTTATGCTGAAATAATTGCCATTAAGTACACGGAACGACTTAAGTACATAGGAATTTCACAGAACTCGGTGTTCATCAAATTCCTAGAAGATAATCGAAACAGAATCCACCCATAAAATTGATATAGGTCAAGTAGGTGGCTTTTGACGTCATATATTAGATGGAAGTCAAGCAAAAAAATTAATAACTGAAAAGACAACAACCTTAAATAAATTCGCTAAAGACACACTTACCGCCTGTATTTCGGCGATATACTGAAAAAAGTATATCTAATTTATCCTCTTAAAATAAAGTGCAGAAAAACACATAATAGTCCCTGGTATGCACTTGAGTTTAGTAGAATAGACTACGCGTCATATTGCTGGAATTTATAGCCACCAAAAAACGCCTTATTTACTACTTTTCGCTTGGAAGTTCCCGACAGATTGCATCAAACAACTTGACAGGCAATTTTGCAAGCAAAACTCACAAAGCCGTGCCGAAAAGGGCTGTCCAAACAAACAAATGTCACATATCCGTAGAACACAACCAGCCAACAATAACAACATCAACAACTGCCAGTTGGCAGACAAAGGCTCCAAGGTCTACATTCCGTTCCTCCTCGCAGTTCTCTTTTAAATTCTCGCCGAAATGAAAATCAGCAGCACCCGTCGGCTACCTTCAGATGGTCGAGGTAGAGTTTAGTTTTGAACTCGATCCGCAACATCCCTATAACGTTTAAAAAATATGTTTATAATTAATTTTTACATATCTCTTTATTATGTATTGCTATTTAAGTCGTCCTGATCATGGCCATCATTTATTACATGTATCGACCATTGTCTTTGTTAAAAGAGTCTGGAGGGGTGGGAAGCTCCGAAAGTTTCCTAGATTACAAAATTAAATTTTTCTTAGATAAAGTACACTACATGAAAGACTTTTCCAAAGATTTGAATCGGCAAGAGGTCATCTTAGTCCCAACAGCTACAACAGAAACAATATACAACAAAAATGTTTCAAAATGGCCATAAAAAGAAACCAATTCAATGGCAAACCAAAATCTCTACACTATTGCATTTTTGTATTTCAATCGTTGGATTTTAGTTATTGCCATCATAAAAGCTCCATGAAGTATGCAAATAAAAAAAAAAACTAGCGTAAAACTTGTAAAAATAAAACAAATATACATAGAGTAAAATGAGGTACAAACAAGGCGGTGTCCGACAGTGGGTTACCCTGAAATATTACGAAAAACTGGATCTGAAGAGTGATTATATGCTTCCGTTGGTAATGAAATGTGGCAGTAGCCTGTGCGGTCTTCAAAATCTAGGTGTTCATAAGGATGGATAGATTACATCCTATAATTGCTCAAAGTATTTAAAAAAAGGACCTTAGCAGCCAGTGCTCCCTCACGCAAGCTAGCTTGCAATTTTAATTATTTTATATTATTTAATTATTAAATTTACAAAAAATATTGAACTTAACCGAAAACGTTTAATTTGGATGATCCAACAAGAAATACGAGACATAAGGTATAATTCTAACGCTTCTTAGAATCGAATTGAATCCTCCATGATATGGTGGTATTAGCAGGAGCCCTAGATGCTTATTATTGGGAAGAATAAATGCACAGAAATATATTAAGTTATATGACACCTGTTCTGTTATATCCAAAGGACTACCTCAACAGATGTTTCAGCCTGATAAAAATTAAAATCGGGGTGCAAAATTTTTCCTTTTGGACTGACCAGCGACTTAAGCAGTCCTTAATCCGATTCATAATAGCGTGGAGATACCACATATAAACATTTTTACAAATATCCACTATAATCTTAAAAAGTGTCCTTGTGGGGATTTAAAGCTTATAACAAACACTTAAACAAGAAAATATAATATTAACAAAATTAATTAAATATTTTTTTGAACCAACATATGTATAAGTATTTGTCTTGGGTAGTATACGCTTAACCCTTTGGGTACAGAGTATTAAATGCGAGTCTTTCACGTCTGAGGTTTAGATCCAGGCCAAATCAAACAAAAATATTTTGCCAGACCTATGGGCGTGTAAGGAGATACGTCAATTGGAGAACGGTGATTGCAATCTATATGGCAGGAGAAATTAAAATTCAAATACATTTGCCTGGATGTGTTACAAAAAAAGGCAAAACAAAGACAAAAACCTTGTACAAGTGCAATGAAAATGTTAAATAAAGAAGCGAGGGCTGCTGACTATTGAGTACTCTTTATTATTCAACATCTTGACTGGAGATATTTAAAATTGTTTTGATATAAATTTCATGCATTGACTGCATTATTTATTATTGGAGAGCACATCTGAAATTCAAACTAAAAACTGAGTTGAGGGTATAAGAGGAACAAAAACAGAACAAAAAATACTACAATGGTTAGTAAAAAGAAAGGTATACAACAAATCATGCATTCCCTCTAACAAAGTTTACTCTGTTCTGTGTGCAGTTGATATTCGTGTTATTGTTAGAGACTATGCCTCGCCCAACTAGTGTAAAATATAAAAAAAAACTGTCCAGCATTTTTGATGTACAAATCCCTCAACTGAAATAGATTTACGTCACGAGCAGCAGCCTGATGCAGCTTGTTAGCCATTTTCCTTTGGTTATTCCAACACTCTCTGGAGCTCCCCCTTACGCTCGTTTTTGGCAATTTATTTGCAAATATTTTTCAACATCAAAAATATGCTGCTCGAAACGACTGTTGCAATTGTTTGCACCAAATATATGCCATTTTGGAATTTTATTTCAATTTTTCTAGTTGTTTTCATTTAAGTTGAGTACTAAATTTTTGGAGAAATTCATTTGCACATTTTACAGCCATACTATATTACGCATACGCCATGTGGAAATGTACATAAAATTTAAAGAAGCTCGAAGGGAAATTTTGTATCACTCCATTGAGAAACTTTGACAAAAAAAAAATTTTCCAAGGTATTAGCAAACTACCAACCAACAACCAGTTTTGAAAGTAGGACACTGACTTTGCCTGGAATTCACAAACTGGCAGGATCTACTAATGTTGCCTCAGAGTTCTTGTTAAAGTCTCGGACTTAATTCCTTTTGGTGCTTGGCTTCATGAGTTGCAACATGTCAACAGGACTTGCTTGTCCTACCCATTTTCCTACTCTCGAGCGTCCCTAAGAGCTTGCTGTGTCGTAAAACTGTGAAAAATTAAATCAAAAAGCCAATCAGTTCATATTATGCAAGCTCTTCCGGCAGATATTTTTTAATTAAGGACAGTAATAAGATTCAACTGCGCTTTGCTTCGCTTAGCTTGTCAGAAGCACGAATACGAAAGCAAGGATATGAAAAAAACGCAATGCATGTTATGACAGTTGTTTGAAAGTATTGAAAAATAAATTCAGGGCAATATTATGCAATTAAAAAAAAAAGATCATGCTGCTTTTATTTATTAAATCAATTATTATCATTAACTTGAGTTGAATTATGTTCGTTGAAACTTTTTATGTATGTCTGTAAGCAGCTTTTTGTTTTGATTTTTTAATTTATTCAAAAGGTACTACAGCAAAGCTCAGTTGACCTCATAATTTAAGAATAAGACAATTCTACAAAAAATTAATTGAAAAAATTGAACGATGAAAAAATTTATATGAGCTTCGTATCTTTACCCCGATAAGTGAACTTTTTAACGATATGCACCGATCATCTGAGTTTGCCGGAGACTAGCACTTAGAAAACTAAAAAGAAGTGATGGAGGATATCAAAATAGGTATCGCAAATAGAGCAAAAGACATGGAAGGAATCGTTATTATTATATTACACATCTCTGATTTACATCGCTACCACAAATAATCGATTTAATACTTATCGATATATAATGCAGTCTGACGCGGTGATGTTAAGACGATATTTTACTTATCGATGTTTTAATAGATGATTTTTTAGAGTATTTTTTTTAATTATTCCGTAAAAAATTTTTTTTTGTGCAAAATTCGCATCCTTTTTTTTCTCATAAACCTAAAGAATAAAAACACCTTTCATTAAAAAGTGGTTTGGATAAAATCTGTGGACTCATTGTCAACTTTCTAAATTACAAACTATTTTAGAGGCTATTTTTTTATTTATAATATATATATAGATGTAATATGCTAGTATGCTCAGTCTGTCCCTAAGTAAACAGGACTTTGGTCAATAGGGACTTTTCTGGTGGCACCACCTATATGTGGCTATAGGCGTTCCCTGCTCGTTTTTTGGCCTCCATTTGGAACTTTGACGCTTCGTTCCCGGATCGTATTGGAAACACCATGTTCCGTCACAAGTAACAATATTGGAAAAAGTTTTCGTCGTTTTTGGCCTCTTCAACGATGTCCTCGCAATGTTGGATTCTGAGCAATTTTTGGAAATCGGTCAACTTGTGCGGCACAAAGTGAGCACATAGCTCAAATGGTCGGTCAAAATTCCCAGTTCAATTTGCATTAAACGTAACGATGATTTTGGCTGACTTTCGGGAAAATCACGCACGTTGCTCTGTGGCGTAATCACGAATTTCGGCTGGCCGACATTAGAGTGATCATTGATGTTTTAACGACCGTTTTTAAAGCGCGTGTACCAATCATGAACTTTGCCACGGGATATACAATTATCACCATAAACTATAAAATTGTTCCATCAATTAAAACGTTTCACCGAGTTTGAAATAAAATTTAATATTGGCTCTTTATCCTTTGAAGGCCTATAGCCACATACAGGTGGCTCCACCAGAAAAGTCCCTATTGACAAAGTCCTGTTTACTTTGAGGCAGACTGAATATACTTAAATTTTACATCAACAATATATATATAAAAGAGTAGCCACAAAAATAGCTTGTAATTTCATAAGTTGACAATGCGTTTACAGATTTTATCCAAACTACTTTTAAACTAAAGGTTCATATTTTTATTCTTTAAGTTTATGAAAAAAAAAGGAAGCGAATTTTGCACAACAACTTTTTTACGGAAAAAATAAAACAAATACACAAAGACGTCCTCTGGCGACTCTCAAAAATCATCTATTAAAACATCGATAAGTAAAATATCGTCTAACATCGCCACGTCGGACTGTATTATTTATCGATAAGTAGTGAATCGATTATGTCACATAATTTATGTGTGGTAGCGATGTAAATCAGCAGCATATCGGTTTTCATCGTATCAAAACAACCTTTTTTTTGAAAACCCGGCAATGTCACTTTGACATATCATTATTCATTTGTTATTAACCATGACGAGGTACGCGCAAAATTTGAATTTTATATAAGTTAAGTTAGTTAATTTAAAGTGATCTCCATAATAAAGTATTTAGTATATGAACGTCGAAGAAGGATTTGAATTAGAAAATTAAATTAAAACCAAAATCATATAAAAAAATAACCTTGGTAATAGTACAAACATATTTACAAAAAGTTATATTTTAACGCACTCACTACTTGAAAGAATTGTGAATTGTAAGCCGCCATACACAAAATGTTAAATATTTCGGACTTACTAAAAAATACATATCAAAAGCTTGAATATTTATGGTTAACTAGGTAAAGAAGTTGCAAACGAAGATGCAACGTTCTACTTGTTGGTGCTTTTAATACACAACCTGGTAGATCCATGGCTACTCTAAGACGGAATGAAGTCCACTACCAGGTAGACAGACTTAAATATAAAAGAATGCTTATTACCAATTTATGCAAAACTACTTTGAACCCTGCAAATGGTCGATAGAGCTTTTTAAAGAGCCATAAACGACAGATTTGTTTTTAAAATATTATGTTGTTATTTTGTATAAATAGCCATCGACTTACTGCCAATTCAAATATTGCGCATACGCCAAGTAGGCTGCCAAAAATTGAGCCGTTGCAATATCTGACTTTATATTAAAAGTATAAAAAAAACGAGAAAATTACACTTTATGAAAAGTGTCCAAAATAAAATTGTCAAGAAATACAGATTTATCATACACAAACACAAAAAATGGCTTGACTACATGGGGCACACGGCATGGGAAATTGAAGATTGGCTGCATTTAATGTTAAATCAGCAACAATTGTTGCAACACAGCAAATATCTCAGCTTTTTTCTTGGAATCAGTTTGGTTCGGCTTAGTTTACTTTGACTTGGCCAGCCGCCAGCCAAGAGGAAATTAAAATTTATATAGCATACAAAATGGGGCAGCTGCTGACTCTCACATTTTTTTATTGTCTGTAAGGCATTCGGGCGTTTTGCTATTTAGCATGGTTTTTAACTTTTTTGGCTGTCTGGCAGCCGCATTTGCAATGAGCCACAATTTTGGCTTTATTCCTTATTGTGGACTTTGCTGCCATCAAGCTGTCAATTGGCCATTTGTCACTTTTTTACAAACAATTTTCTTATATTTAGTTTTTTGGCTTTAAATTAAGTTAAGTGATTTGGTGGCGATCTATCAAAGGCAGCTTGGATAACCATTTTTAATAATTTTTTAATTTCTCGTAGAAATCATTATTGGGTAAAAAAAAAACAAATCCATTGCGGAAAATCACTGTGTTTGCAGTTTCCTATATTTTAGAGTCAGCTATGGATGCCATTATATCGTTATTAGAATTGAAGCTCGCAAAAAGAAAGAAGTTATAAATTTTCTCTTGAATTCCACAGATTATTTAAGCACGTACCTTTTCCGAAAAAAGAATATGGTAATGGAAAACATGAATATGGGGATAAGTGTAACCTTTGGGCCAATAGACCAAAACTTAAAAAAAAATTAAACCTGTCACTTAATCTAAAATTTATACATTATTCCTATATCCTTGGGATGCCAACTTTAACATTTTCAGCATACTTTTCTAAGTAAAGTCTAAGTTATTCTTGATGCAATTGTGTGTTTTAAAATTTCAAAATTAGATGAAATATATATATTTTTTCAGATATTTAAATTCAAATTTAAATAAGAGTCAAATCCATGTTACTGACATTTTCCCCAAAAAATTTTATATTACCTTTTATATTACCCAGCATTTGTCGAATCAATCTATATGCCAATTTGTAAGACCGTTCCTGCCTATAGCTCCCCTATAGTTTCCAAAACAATTTATATAAAATTTGCACCCATTTTAAGGATTATTACAAAAAAAAAAGTTTCGAGTCGAGTAAGATAGCATTTGGGTGTTTTGGGGCCATTACCAAAAAGTTGCACATGGTGGCAATATTTCATGACTACGTTTTTTGGTCATTAAAACAACAAGAGAGGTAAACATTGCTAAATTGATTTATTTCGGCGCTTTTATTTGGCTTAAAGATTATGAGTCTTACTTTTTGGTGTTGCACAAAAACTTTCACTCAAAGAAAAGAATACAAAAATGAATTTACAAATTAATATTAAAACCTTATAGACAAAATTTTTGTAGTTTAGTGTAATTTGTGACTCAACTGCAATAACCACCTTTTAATTCAATTATATATTGCATAACACGGAAGCTATACCATGCAGTAGTTGTGTAATTAAACAACTTGTTGGCAACTACAACTTCACCTGCTGACAATGCACGAACTAATGAATTGGTGCAACTTTTTGACCAACATTTAAGTTTCTATTTGGAAAGGCAGCAGACGCCAACGCTAATGACGTCACGTAAACCAATTTAGGCGTAATTAAGCTTATTATCCAAACCAGTTAGCAAATGATTTAAACTGAATATGATTTTTACCACGGGGACATCGTTCCTTACACATACAAGGGACATAAACTCTAGTAAAGCATGGAACACATGGCTGCAGCAAAATGTAGTAGAGACAGGATTTGCTTAAGATAGGGCTCACGGACTTCCTTATTAATTTACAGTTCCAATTAAATTACTTCCTAGAGGCTTTATGAGGACAACTTAATTAGGAATAGCGGTTACAATCAGAAGTAAAATTTTTTATAGATTCCGTTGTGTTAATCGATTTCAATTTGAGGGCTTTATCCTGTACCTGTAGGTTTGGGAAGACATGCCATTCAAAGATACAAAGATACAAATTTCTATAACTGTATAGTAGGTTAGCCGAATGCGTCCATCCGGTAGCGGAGAAATTTGATTGTTTTCTAGTTGATGAGTTTTTGCGAAGAATAGATAAGGTAATAAATGAGTTTTGTTTTTTGATTTCTTATATCTTTCTAAAATGTTGATCTCTCTGATTATATTATATAACTAGGCATACAAATAAAAGTTACTCTTGCCAGTCTGTAAAGTTTTGTTGTCTATGACATGATAAATATGTCAGGTAACATTTTCCTGTAAATAAAAAAATGTAATAAAGTCGAGGCGGTGCCCGACAATGTAATACCCTGTACCTTTCTTTTCGAAAAAAGTATATGTCTGCATATTACTCCTTAGGACTTTCCAATTGCATATTTTTTTTATGCAGAGCAACATCTATACCTGTAAGTTCCGTAAATTCTAACCGATTTTGATGAAAATTTACTAACTTTACGTCGAAGAAGCAATTTAAAGTATATATAGTCATTTTAAAGTTAATATGTTGGGGGGTGTGGAAGAAAACACGATAAATCGATTGCGAGGGTTGGCTGTAGATTTGTTTATTAGAGCCACATGAATCAGCTTAACAAAATCGGTGTCACTTGTTAGCATAATTACGTACAGTCAAATATTGAGACAGTTTATAGGCAAGGGTAGTTGAGACTAGTAAATTTTTGAATATAACTTTTGTTGTATTTGTCCGCATCGCTTTGTTAAGTTTCAGATGAAAATATTGAACGGTGTAGCTAAAAAGTGTGAAATTCTACTATGGGGGAACGGGAGAAGATATTAACATAATTCAACAAACTGCATCTTCTGATAATATAAATATGCGAACCAGCTGATAAAGTTTCGTCTCTAGCTCTTATAGTCTCCGAATTCTTGGTGTTTATACAGACGGATGGACGGATATGGCTCAATCGTAACCCGAGGCTATGATAAGCATTTTCGTATAAGAGACTTGGGGTCTGCCACGCCTCCTGCTGTGCGTTACATACATTGCACAAATCAAGCATGCCCTTTGTACCTATAGGTACAGGGTATAAAGAAGAAGCAGAGGCAGTTGCAGTTGCAACACCTTATCATACTCGTACATCAAAGCGTCACTTGGAAAGCATTTTGACATTTTTATGACGCTGTCTGCGCGTTCAGCAAATATGTGACTGGCTGTTGTTCGTCCTAGTCTGGATGTCTTACGTGCTCTTTGCAACAATTCAATATGTCGCGCTTTTTTTAATTGTACAATCGAGGCGGTGCTCGATAGTGGCATACCCTATATCCTTTTTTCCCGAAATACAAAAAAATGTAATGTCTATTATACAATAAAAAATCGAATAAGATTTTATTATATGACGATGCCTGACTAAACGGCTTCTCCGATTTTTATTTTAAAAAGTGTGCCCTTAAGACGTATGTAGGTTTATAAAACAAAATTTGGAAAAGAAAAAAAATCGCACATTCAAAACCGTAAATTTTCGACTTTCATATATTTTTATTGGTACATCTTTCTTTCCTCATTGAAATTTAGAGTTCAGACACAAAAGTCCAGTCTAAAAATTTTAAATTTTTGATTAAATTATAATCTGATGATGAAATGGTTGTAATCAGATTAACGCAGAAATAACTTTTTGAGCAATGTCAATTTAAAAAATACATCCCAAAATATAAAATTGTGTTTTTTCAGAATCTAGATCCCGATTATGGCTTTAATATCAGTTATATTTGACCTGACTGACTGATCCATGCACAGTCCATACAATAAAAGCTACAACAGGAGAAATTTCACAATTGAGGATTTTTTTATTCATCAATTTAGCTTAAGACTTGCAACAAATTTTTTTTTTTGTAGTTTAAAGAGGGGAGACAACTATAAAAAATGCACCTAACCGTCTGCCCCATTAGTGGTGAGGAAACAATGCCAAGTTTGAATAAAAAGAAACAGGCAAGGGTTTTTGTGCAAAGAAAGCAGGGTCCTTTAGTCAAGTATATGCCAACAAATTTAATTGAACAATTTTTAAAATCTATCAAAACAAAAATCAAATTAGTTTGCTTGTACAAACTACAATTGGAAGTGTTCCAAACTTAACCCGATATGCCAACTCACGGAGGAGCATCTAAGAGAGGCTTTGCACTGGCTGCACTTTGCATATGTCTGTATATTAAAAAATACATTATGCACCCAAGTGCCACATGCATGAATATGTTTAAGTAACTAAGGAGAAGGTATACCATATACATAAGGTATGTAACTGTGAGTTTTGCATAAAATATGCTCTTTGTAGTCAAACGACCTTATCCCATGGATTTTCAAATGTGAAAATTGCTTTTTACTTCGCTCAAACAAACAGTTTTCATGGCCCAATGAGAACGGAAAATAGAGATAGAAAAGGACCTATGTACATATGTACGCCAATATGAATAGACAATAGAATTAGGCATATTCCGGACTTCGCGCCGGTTTAAAAAATGAAATTTTGGATTCTGATTCTGAGTTCCCATTCCGGCTGATTTTTTGCAGGAAGGACAAAAAAGAAAGAAATGGCAACAGTTCAATGCGAAAGCGCCGAGATACCCAAACCAAAAACTGGAAAGAATAAAAGAAAAGAAACGAGGAGCGAAGAAAACAGCTTTTTTGCATTAGAATTAGATATATAAATATTTTTATAACAAACAGCAGATCTATCAAGGTGTAATGGGTTACTGTTCCTATTTCCATGCTCTTTTAAAACACAAAAATAATGCTACAAATCCAAATCCAGAACTGTAACTTATTTCGTTTCCGCATAGTTTTGCCTTCGCTCATTATAAAAAACTTTTCGCTTTTTGCCTTGCGCTTGTGCACAGTGCGTATACTTAATCCTTTTTTGCTTTGACTTTTTATCTTTGTGCTTTATGCTTAATTGCTTCTTTGCAGCAATTGCTTTTGTTTCGTCCTATCAGAATCATTTTTGTTCAGTGTATATCTGTACGAGAGTATAATTTTTTAACTCTTTTACTAGTTAAACACATATGTGCATATATACTCTCGCAAAAGAGTCAGTTAATACGTGTCTCGCACACTTTGGAGCATCCTCGTGGGTTATTTTTTGTGGCTTGAAGCCGCTGCACGAAGCCGCAAAGAGCAATACGTTGGTCATAAATTAACAAAGCGGATTTAATTGCTAGCCCAATAAGAAATGGAAAATGGGCAACTTGCTCCTTTGCTGTTGAACAGTGCCATAAAAAAACAGTGACTTTTTTTAAATATATTTGTTGAGATGGAAAGGCTATGCGTCAGACGGAACATGGCATATGCATTAATGACATTAAATAATGATAAAAAGTATGAGCGTTGTTGCTTAATGTTTTTTAAAAAGAATGCTTAAGTAGTACATTTAGGCATAAAAAGATTTTTGTCACTTAGTGTTTTTCCCATTCTAGCAATAATTTTTCATCAGAGTTAATTAATTCATTTTTTTATTTTGAACTCACTGCTAAGCTATTGCCATTCACAGCCTTCACTTACAAAGCGTACGCAACACTTATTTAATTAACTGCGATCCTAGTTCGTCGATTTAAATTATAATTTTAAAACTTTAAGCTGACACCAAAATAATTGGTAAATAAATAACTCTGAAATTTAATTTATTGTTCCCAAGACTTGGTGACAACTACTTAGTTCGATTGGTAATGCACGTTGTCGGAGAATGTCATATTTTACAAGAGATTTAAGGATTTGAAACATTTGATAATTGCCAAGTTGTAGAAAACTCATTTAATAACCTTTTTAAAAGATGGCGAACGTTAAAGTCGGGCGCAGACGACTTTGGGATACCCTGTACCACCTCATTGCAATTAAGTCCGACATATTGGTTAAGACCTCCAAAAGACATAATTTATTCGGCAAATTTGGCTACGATATTTTCATAAATAAACAGAAATCAGTCGAATTTTACACCAAAAATTTTTTTTTGACCGATCGGTCCTATGGCGACTATATGATATAGTCAACCGATTTTGATCAAATTTGGTACAGTGCTTCGGACCTCTCTCTTCGGACCGAGTGCCAAATTTGGTTACAATATCTTCACAAACAAACAAAATACAACGAATTTTGTACAAAACTCGATTTTTTGACCGATTGGTCCTATGGGAGCTATATGATATAGTCAACCGATTTTGATCAAATTTGGTACAGTGCTTGGGAACTCTAAAAAACTTCTAATTGCCAAATTTGGTTACAATATCTTCACAAACAAACAAAATACAACGAATTTTGTACAAAACTCGATTTTTTGACCGATTGGTCCTATGGGAGCTATATGATATAGTCAACCGATTTTGATCAAATTTGGTACAGTGCTTGGGAACTCTAAAAAACTTCTTAATGCCGAATGTGGTTATGGTATCTTCACAAATAAACGAAACACAACGAATTTTGTACAAAACACGATTTTTTCGACCGATTGGTCCTATGGGAGCTATATGATATAGTCAACCGATTTTGATCAAATTTGGTACAGTGCTTGGGAACTCTAAAAAACTTCTTATTGCCAAATTTGGTTACAATATCTTCACAAACAAACAAAATACAACGAATTTTGTACAAAACTCGATTTTTTGACCGATTGGTCCTATGGGAGCTATATGATATAGTCAACCGATTTTAATAAAATTTGGTACAGTGCTGGGGGTCTCTAAAAAACTTCCGATTGCCAAATTTGGTTATGATATCTTCATAAACAAACGAATTATCCATCTAAAACTTTTGATTTTTTTCGAGGTCCTCTGAAACACCCCTATGGGAGCTATATAATGTAATCCCGATATCAAAAAAATAAAATAAACTTGTCTCCTATGGATTAATAAGGGATCTTTTTTGAAAGTTTGGTTGCTCTAGCTCTTACCATCTCTGAGATCTAGGCGTTCATACGGACAGACGGACAGACGGACAGACGGACATGGGTATATCGACTTCTCTAGTCACACTGATCATACTTTAGGTAACTTTGGGGGGTCTCCGACTTCTCCTTCTGTACGTTACATACATTTTCGGCTTGCACAAACACAATATACCCTTTGTACCATACGGTACAGGGTATAAAAAGTAACAAATTCTGTAAATAAATTGTTCTTTATTGGTAATCAAATCTTGAGTAAATTTATGAAACTGGAAATCAGGTGGAATTTACGTGAAATCAATTTCTGTTACTAAAGTGTGCTTAAACATCATCTTTGCATCTGTTGAACCATCATCTTTATCTTACAGCTTATGTCTTTTTAGCTCTTCTTATCTGCTTCATAATCATCTTTAATTAAGTTATTAACTGAAAACACAAAAATATATCAATTGAACTGTCAGTTACAAGGAAAGTAAAACCAAAAAAAAAAAAAATCCTTTATTTTTTAATATATGTTAAGTTACCCGTAAGCAGTCATCACATCTATCACATATTTCGTAAACAAGTCAAGCTGAAATAAATCGTAGAGCAGCCTGTTAAAGCCAGCGTGAATTGGTTGTTCATCGAATGCCCAACACTTAATTAAAACGGCATCCGGATGAGAAAAAACTGTTCCAAAAAGGCAATGCTTAATGTTCTTGTATCTGTCTGGTTCTGTATCTGATGCAATCAAGATACGCTTTTGCTAATGATTGATATGCCAATGAATCTGCCAGACTGAGAAACATTTAGTGTAAGGTAAGGGCGGCAGTTGGGACTTATCGTCCCAACTCACATAGGCCAAGAGTAGGCCCGTTGTAACATTTAATGTGAGCGAGGACTACTTTCTGTTGACTTAGACCGAAAAAAAAAACAAATCTAGTTGCAGATATTGAAAGAGATACATTGCTTAAATTCCAGCGATTTACGACAAAGCAAAATTGCATTAAAGAAAACCAGAAAGCATACAGTGAGATAACTCATGCACAGAATCAGACAGCCTGAGTTCGGTCAACTTAATCCATGTACAAACAAAAGTGTTGTTACCTGCCAGTTTTTTTTGGTTTTCTTTTAAATTAACCTAAAAATAGAATAAAGGGAATAAACGAATATTGGTTGACCACAGCATTAGACATGGGCGGGTTTGATTAATTGCAGGCAGCGCACAACTTTTTCTGCTGATTAAGGTATTTTTACGAAGTGTCCTTTTTTTAGAAGTCAAGCTTTTTGAAAAAGAATGTGAGAATGTGGTCAGAATTATGGTGCGAAATGCTTGGAAGAAAAGTTTCTTAATTAAATCGATTGTGATTGAAGCAGCAATAAAGATACTCGATATAATGTTTGCGGGTATAAAAATCAGGTATGGAGGGTAACCAGATGATTGATAAATAGAAAAGTAAATTTTAGTAAACTAAATCACTTCTGGCTTTACTTTAAAGCTACATTTATGTCATTTAGTATGGAAGAGCATATTGGCCGCCTCGCCAACATTTCCAGCAACCCATTAGCAAACTCATAGCGTAGACTATTGTCATTCAGCCTTAGCACAATCTTATATGAATAAAGATCCAAATCCCTCAAAAAAATACGCCGAGCTGGTTTTCTGACGTTGCCTAATTCAGCTAAACGGCGTCGATTCGACATTTCTGAGTCTTTTGCAATACTGGCGCCTACTTCACATCAATCTTGGTCTGGTATGTTGCTTAAGGGTTTAATGGAAAAAATGGGATAAATTGGAACTTTAAAGTTTGGCTTGCAATTGCGTTAAGTGTTTACGAAAACCATTAATCAAGGACTCATGTGAGCTATGTTGTTAATATTTTCAAAACACGCGCTATTTACTGAATATTTTTTAGCGCACGCTATTTTGAATCTTAGGCGTTTTTCACAAGCATTTATTGGAGATATTTTCTGAGCTTGCCTTACACACATGCTTCCAGCTCGAGGGAAAAAAGAGAAATAGATAAACCATAAAAAGAAAAGCCCAGAGAGCCAGTTAGTCAGCCAGCAAAGCTGAGCAACACCCACATCCTGTAGGCTGCAATGCGAACCATAAATATTTTCCATTTTCGAAAAGTTTCCGTTATGATTTCCTTGGCAAAGTTTTCTTTGTATGTGAGAGAGTACACGAGTGTGTGTTGAGAGCCGCCTACAACATTTTTTTAATAAAAATTTGAATACGACAAAGCGTGCCAGATACGCTCAATCGAGATAAAGTCGCCTGCCATTTCCAAGTCCTTTCGGGTTTTCAATTTTTTTTTTTTTATCTAAGAAACATTTTTTCGTTCTTGTCTACTTGAATTTTCATTTTTATGCTAAACTGTTTCCTCTTTGGCGGACAGCCGCATTTCGTTTGCAAGAAACTTTTCATGCCAAGAAACAAAATGTATGTTGAAGCGGAAACGGAAGTTATACACTACTAGTTGTTACTACGTCTGATAACTTGGCTTAAACTGTTGAAGTTTATGTGTGAATCTAAAGTGGTCTACGACTACTGAGATATAACCAAAACATATACTATGTACAATGTACATTTTTAATAAAAATGTTTCAAAAAGTGCACTTCTCTACAATTGTTGTTGTGGTTTGGCCTTTAGTGACATATAAATTTTACTTTTATTTATTTAAAGGCAAAGACGTTTACTTTTTGCTAAAGACGTCGGTTAAGAACACACGCACCGAATTGTCACCTCGCTTATGTCTTCCTTATCTTCCTATAGGGTGTTTGCTTGGTGAGAGTAGCGGAGAAAGCGCCGTTTATATAATAGTAGTGCAAAGGTATGAGTGAAAGATGAGAGATATATTTCTAGGTACGTCTGACTCTCTTTTATGCACTAAGAATAATAGATAATAAGCAGTACCGATGAGGCAGTCAATGGCGAATCAAGAGGAATTGGTATTGATGCACTCGGGTTGACCTAGAGACACTAGCTGGGCAAATATGAGGCCAATCGGTATAAACAAGAGGAGCTAGAGCAAAAAAAAAAAAACACAGATTCAGATCAAATCTGACGGTTGGGTCAAATATTGGTATATTTTCGCGCACCTGCTTATGTATGTGGGAATGCCAGTTAGCAGCTAAGCAGCTGACCATTAAGTTAAGAAGTTGGCAGCTCTAGCAAAGTAAGGAAAGACAAGAGTTGGCAGCACTAAAGCAGCACTGTGGAGTTTTTGAGAGAGCAGCCGCAGAGTAAAGACGTTAATTTGTTACGCGGAAAAAATGTTAATGAAGTATAGAAGTCAAACGTAATTTAAGACGATTAATGATGAAATACTTAACTAAGTAAACCATTGTGAAGTGCGTTTATGAAAAAACAAAGAGTACGCGTCTTATTTTACAAGACTCGAGCTTTGACAGCTCCAGTCCTACATGTATATCTATCCACGTGGCTATCCGTACTTTGTACATACAAAATAGAAGGTAGAGACAGGAGACAACTTATGCACTTTAAAATAAATTGATAATAAAAATCAATAAAATAAAATAATTTCAACGTAATCAAACGAGGGAAAATTAAATAAAATCTCGAACGTGGTATATAATTAAAAATTATGATCCCACAAACGATCAACAAATTTGCTATTTGTTATGTATTTACAAATCAGAACACTGAAATCGATCTTAATAGAATTTCTCAGTAGGTAAACACGCATCCTACTGAGAAAATTGGCAGGTTATACTTATATTTTAAATGTACAAGCCGCTAAATGTTTAAAAAGAACAAAGTGTACAAGTTCTTAATGTAGAACATGCTCTGGTAAGAGATAGATCAACCAAACTTTCAGATAAGATCCCTTATTATCCTCCGGAAGCCAAGCTTATTTTATTTTTTCGATATCGGGACTATATCGCATTGTACCCATGGAGGTGTTTCAGAGAACCTCGAAAAAAACAAAAAGATTTAAATGCAAAGTTCGTTTGTTTATTAAGATATCGAAACCAAATTTGGAAATCAATTTTCTTTTGGAGTTCTTAAGCAATGTACTGGTTTTAATTGAAATGTGGTGGTACAGGGTATTCCAAGGTCGACCGCAACCGACTCTAACGCGCGGCATCTTTTACTTTACTCTCACGAAACTTGCAGGCATGGGAAATTTGTTTTAGAGACATTATAGGAAGTTGATTAGCCTGTTTTCGCCCCTACACAAAACAAAGCAATCTACCGATTAAGAGTATTTAAGCATACATGTTTTCAAATGAAATGTTGCACAGTTCATTTAATTTAATATTAAATGCGAATTTAATATAAAACAAAAGATTTTAAGGCACCCTCCTGTAAATATAACATATCAACAAAATTTTGTTTATAAAGTCTGAATTTTGCCCAAATTAACAGCAAAATTCGTCAATTTATCATCCGGGATTTCCCTTTGGAATTTGCTGGCAAAAATCAACACAATAAATTTGAAGCACATGCACAGAAACTCACTCGTATGAAATTAAAGTTTTTAACAAATAATTTATAACAATTAGAGCAATTAATTTGCAGTTTAAAGTTGCAATTTTTGCCAAAAATTCCCGTGTTACTAGAAAACTATTCTGATTTTCGACGAGTTGAGCTTATTCATCTAAAGTAAATTAAATTTTTTTTTTTTAGTTCAAAATGCGTACATATTTGAACCTATTTTGCCGATTCGTTTTGATTCCACTTAGTAGTTGGATTCAAACTGAAATTCGTAATATTTTAGTCGGATTCGATTTAAAACCAAATGTTTGGTGCATCCAATTTCAGCAAAATGGGCTTTGAATTTGTTTTGAATCATAATTTTTTATTTTTTTTTTCACTTTTTCCATAAGGGCACAAAAATAAATAATAAAATCTTATTCTTATTTTACTTTACAATTGAAAATTGGATTGTAGTCATGTTCAAAAACCCCAAGAAATATGTCACTGCGCTGCAGATGGCTGTGGCTGCATCGGGTTAGAGATCTTGCAAGACGGTTTGGATAAAAGGCGAGCTAGATTTAAAAAAAAAAAAATATATTTTACTGCAAAATTGTTATGTTTACCTGATAAGTCGTCAGAATCTTTATCTAGCTTGCCCAAGTTATGCTCGAGCTCCTCACATCAAAAATCATCTTCCGATAATTGTGACTGCTCTCAGCAATACATTTTCTGGATAAAACAGACTTATTTAAAAGAATTTCTGAAAATGAATACAGATTTTTTGACAAAGGTAAGCAAACGTTGACAAAATTGTTTCCTATGAATAAACATTTTCTAATTGTAATTGAATTATTAACTTTAATTTTCTAAGTCTTCACGAAGAAAAAAATTAAGAGCCCTACTACAATAAATAAACACGGAGTTTCATGCACCGATTTTTCTACGCTGCATTGTTAATATCAAAACCAAATTTATTTTGTTATAGTACAATATTTGTAATTTGTTTCTAAAAGCATTTTTCATACGAGCTGTTGTCTTTTTCGCTTCTAAAATAATTTTTATACTGTTCGCATTGTTAGAACTGCTTTTATTTTCAGCTTGTGCATGACATGTGGTATATATATGTGCTTGAGCATGCATATATGTCTGGCACGTGTTTGGCATTTACCACATAAACAAAACAAAATGGCGAACACTCAAAGCCTCTACTATCCTGAGTTGACAAGGCGCAAAGCTGCTAATGACTTTTAAAATACACTTTTTACAACGTGTTGGTCTCCTCTGCTTAGTTTGGTTGATTGTTCCCTTCCGTTTGACTCTTGCCCCATTTTTGTTTGCCTTTCAACTTGCGCATTTGGCGACAATTTGCAACATGTGCGTTAGTTCTAGAGTCAAAGGCGAAAGTCCAAATGGGCTAAACTTGGGGCACTGTTGCGTTGAGTGCCTTCAAATTGGCAACGTTTAAAAATGGGTTGTCGGTCCGCTAATAATGGCTGCAGTTGGCATGCTGTTAACTAGGATTGTTGGAAGCTCAAAGCAATTAGTTACGCATACGCAGCGTTAACTTCCATGGCAGCAAATAGTAAGGAGGTAACAAAAAAACAAATAACTTACATCATATTATGATAAATTTTAAACATTTTTAAGTTAACGCACAAAGTAACAGCTAAAAAGTAGAAGCTTTTATTTATTTTTAAAAATGTTTAAGCCTTTAAAAGAATTTCAAATTTTTATCATAAATATTTATCATTTGCGAACATAGGAGGGCCGACTAAAGATTAATCAACTTAGCTAATATTTCTCTCTCAGCACGATTCTGGCATGAGCTCGGATCGTGACTGTGCGAGCAGCCGATTGTGCTCATCCGTTATTTATTTATTTCTTAATGTTTTTAAAGAAATTTCAAATGTTATTATGTTATCGGACTATATGTCTTTTCATAAATCTTGACCATTCTAAGTCCCAAATCGTTATTGCTTACAAATTGATCTGTCTCCTCTTAATTAAAAGCCATACCTTCCGGAGTTTTATCATCAAATAAACAAAAAGTGATATAAAATTAAAAAAAATATATATAAATGTCATTCTTACACTTATTTTCTTATTAATAGACTACAGTCCTATAAATATGAAACGCTTAAAATTGCAGAAAAATTCGCATGTCAATAAATAACCTATAAAGAAAAATCGTGTGAAGGAATAATGCAATGGTCTAACAGTAAATCGAAAGGTCCAATAACAGATAGTTATTTTGGCAAAAAAACTTTGGTGGATCACTCCGCAAAATGAGATATTTACAATTTAACATAAAACTCCAAGGTGTCCTGTATTTTTGAAATCCACTGTATATGTAGAAATATGACCTTTTAGGACACTCTTGCCTTGGAGCTGTAATTAAATCAAGCTTTTTGCACTTTTTGCGAAAAATGCAACACTAGGATGCAGACGAAAATATAAAGGTTATTTTGACTTTGTGGGAATACGACAGTTTTTTACTGTTCACTTCGAAACTAGCCACTTGGCTTCCATCTTTCATTTCCCATCAGTAGATGGAAATTTAATCAAATCCACTGGGAATTTTGGTAGTTATAGTAGTCTAGAAGATTCTTTAAAAACTGTCTGTGCTTCGAAAGGTGTTTTTGCAGTCGGGATGATTTGAAATGAATATAAACGGCTAAAATGGGGTTAACCCTTTCAGTCACATAATTAAGCCGATAGAGATACAAATCTGAAAACTTGTATTTTAGCTATTCTGAGGTTCAAAAATTTTGAATCAGGGGACTATATAGACCAATCTACAATATTTTCCGAGGGTTATGTCAAGAAAACCGTAACTTAAGGAGACCTGTGAATATAGTTTCGTATAAACAGGTAGAAGATGGCGTGACGCTGCATATGTTCCTTATACAAAAATTCTAATCAATAGAAATAGTTCGTCCGTCCAGATAAGCGCAGTTCAATTTTGCATTGGTCCGTCATTTGAATTTTTTTTGGCAGCACCTTGGAAGATTGCTTGCAGCATGCGCATTATCAGTAGGCTGTTGAAACTTGTTGAGTAATATGGAAATCTTGGCTCAGTTTTTCATTACAAGGACTTAGGGACTTTCAGATATTAAATTTTATTTTTTCCAAATAGTTTCTAAGCTCTAGGTATATTTTTACGAAATACAAATATTTCGTTTTTTGGCTACTTATGCATTTTTCAATTGAGGCAAACAGGTATTTTCAAAAGCAAGAGTTAAATGGCCTATCGACTGAGCTAAGAAAGCTACGAATATTTCAATGTTGTGTGTTGCACTTTGCGTCCTTTTTTATACCCTTTACCAATAAGATATATTGAGGTATACTATATTACTGGATTTGTGCAATGTATCTAACGGACAGAGGGAGGCATGACAGACCCCAAGTCCTTCAAACCAAAATGCTTATTATGACCTCGCGTAGCGATTGAGCCATGTTCGTCCGTCCGTCTGTATGAACACCTAGATTGCGGAAACTATAAGGGCTAGGGACACGAAACTTTATCAGCGCATATTTTCTGAGCAGATGAAGTTTGATAAATCACCCTCATACCCTCTGGTAGAACTTCGCGGATTTTAGCCACACTACACTACTTTAAATAACTTTATTGACGTAGTTTTTCATTATCATAAGGATCGGTAAAAATTAGCTTAAAAATATCGTTCTGCACAAAAAAAAAAAAAAAATCCAAATGAAAAGTTCTTAGAAGAAATTTGCTGGAAAGTACTTTTTTTCGACAAAAAAGGTACAGAATATTACACTGTCGGTCACCACCTCGACTGTATCACATTTATTTCTCTTTTAATCATTACTTAATGATGGGTATTAAAGTTAATGGATCGCAAGTGTTGCCAGTTACTTTGCACGCATTTTAGCCCAAAAATAGTTTTTTTTTTTCCTTGAACGTAGAAGTCCTTTGCTTTTAATATGAGCCGCGAGCAGTCAACATCGTCGTCGTCGGCTGCTGCTGTAATGGATCCTTCTATGAGTCTGGCTTAATTGCACTAGTTGCCTTTTTAAGTGTAATTGTCGTGTCCCTAGTGTTTGTAATGTGTACGAAATTCCACGAGCAACGCCCCATGAGCATCTGGTACTTTTTAGTAATTTTACTATATTCGCCAATATGCAGGCAACTTCCAGTCTTTATAGAGAAACACTCGATAGTTAACAATAAAGGCATAAATGTGCCAAAAAGAATATGTGAAATAGCTACGGAATATGCCCACTGTCCATGTTAAATGCTTTTCAAATTTAACGATACTTCTTTTTTTTCATTTCCTGTCAAAAAGCTCTATAGCACAGCTGCTGTTGAGTTTCACACTATGATATTGGGTTAAAGCTGTTTTTATTATTTAAAACCAATTCAATTTGTACGTATACGGTTTCAGCTACAGAAAATGAGAGGAAGTATGAAATTTCAACGTTTTTGTGTTGACTGTTGTAAGTTATTCATACAAAAGTAATATAAAGTTATGAAATTCATAAATGGCCCTCTGCTCACTTAATTGAAATTGATGATGTTGTAACTCCAGCAGAAATTCCAAATTCCAATTGTACCTGTACAACACCTTAAAATCAAAACTCAATTTAAGCCAAAAGAGACTTGGACTCAGCTGAACTCATTTTATAAAAAGAAAAATAACAGTATAAAAGAAGTACGGCAAAACGGAAGCACATGCAGCGGAAGTGAATTTCTTTACTTCCGTTTGAGCGCGTAGCAGCTGCACATAGTCAAAAGCTAAAACGTGCAACAATCAAAACTAAATGTCAAAAGTACACACACTTCTGGAAGCTACACACACACATACAGACACACATAGGTATTGTCCAAATAAGAAAGGCTTGACAGGTGCCAAATTTGGTCATGCAGTCAGTCAACTTGTCAACGTCAAGGACTTCGATTTCGAGCGTCAATTATAGCAGGGAATGCAATGATGATGACGTTGACGACCAACGACAAGGACATCTAAAAAGGTAACATGAAATTGTTTTAACAATACTTTAGCATTACACAAATATTCAACTTACTGGAAATTAGAGCTGCAGTTGTTGCCAGCTATTTTTGTATATATATACTAGCATTTACAAGTACTATGTACAATTCACTGAGTACGGCTGACTGCGCGACTGTGTAGCACTTCCGTTTCCGTAGCGGAAGTTAATGAACGTTACAAAGTAGCACCCGGCAACTGTGACTCCATGACTTTGATTAAGAACATCGCAAGCAAATGTAAAATTAATAATGAAACTACGGCAAGAGAAACATTTGTCTGTACCTTTTGTACCGCTTACCAAAACAAAAGAACGAAAGAAATTAGAGATCAACATTTTCGTATACTTTTATCGAATGTTAGTGAAGACATAATTAAGGGCATAATGGTTGGGCAGAAATGCAGAAGTAGCCGAGCAAACCAAACAACAATGCAAAAATGCCAGACTAACAAGGTTTGACTAAGTTATGGTTACATAATTTACTGATCTTTTACTACAAAGATATTACAAACTAATTATTTTTGTAAATTGGTTTTAGGTTAAGTTGATGCTGAAAACTTCTGCACTTATGCCCTACAAAGTAATCACCATAAATATTTTTGCAGCTTTAGCTCGAGATGTCTTTAAATGAATGTAGATAGGCATGCGGGCGTTGGTGGTGGAGCCCCCTAGCTTTTACATTAACTTTCGAAAAAATCTCGAGAACGGTGCTTAAAAAAAAAGTTGTTCATTTTCGTGTTTCTCGACCCAAAATTACCCTAAAAACTCTTTTATACGAAGGTTCATATTTCGTGTAAACTAGTGTTATAGACTTAAATACATAAACCCGTACCAAAAATTGAGTTTTTTGTCGTAAAAAATTACCTTTAAAAATCTTCAAGAAGCAATAAGTCCTTGTAAAGTTTTATTTAACATTTTCCCTACTTTTCATTAGAATTTGATTTAAAGAGCTTATTTGACAACGAATTGTCAAAATGCGTTCAAATTGTAATGTTTTTAAATTACCATAACATTTAGAATCGATGAGATATCTATTGATAGGTATTATTTTTTAACATGCAAACAGATAGTGGCATTTCGATAACTGATAGTTGCGACAGTGTTCATTTCAAAATGGTTTTTTTGCTTGATATAATCTTTCTGAGACCTTACTTATTTACTTTTATACTTCACAAACAACAGTTTTTGCTCAATCTTCTGCGACTTAACCTTTCTAAATTAAAAATCTAAAAATATTTCATTTAATCGATTACTCTGCAATACATTTGTTATTCGTTTTAGTTTAACAGGTAGAAGAAGGTCAAATTAATTTTTAATTTATGTGACTATTTTTACTTGCAACATGCAATTGCGTTACCATTCCTGATATATCTGTAAACAACATTTTTCCTCCTTCCCAACTTTCCTCGTTTCGCTCATTTCGAATACAAATACAACTTTTTATATAGCACAAACTGACATTCAATGTACCTCCATGTCTGTTATGTATAAACAAGAGTATCTTTCAGTCAATCAAAATAAATTATTTAAACAGTTTCCATTCATTGAACTACCCACACGTTCATACACACAGGTACTTAAATAAGTATGTGTCTGACCGTCTAAAAACAATTGCATTTATTGTATATTGTTGTTGTTGTAGTTTTCGTGGCTATTGTTATTGTTGGCTCAGGCTGAATTGTTTGTGCAACAATGTTGACATTTGGAAATGTTCATTAAATAGCAACAATGCGGCTATAATTAAAATTGCATAAACATATTCAGGACACATGGTGGGGAGTCCGAGATTGTTTTGCAACGAGATTGATTAAATTCAACTTTTTGGACTCTTTTTAGAATTTCACTATAAATGTTTAAAAAGTGTATGTAGCTTTTAAACGCAATTGTTTTAATTGATTTTATACAAATGTGCCAAAAGCACAGCGCGTCGAAAAATAAATTTTGAATATTTCATTGAGCTGATAGCAGCATTGACGGCGAAATTAATAAAAAAAAAAAGTTGAATTATTGCACTTGATTGATTCCCGTCGGGACATACCAACTTTAATGTACCCTATAACTTTCACAGTTTTCGTGCGACTATGTTTTATTTTCGCCAAGGTGCAAAAGGAATATTAAGTTTATGAAAGCTGGAAATATACGTAAAGTGGCGGAGTAATCTTTGAAGATACCCCAAAAGTTACCTTAACTATAATCATGAGTGACAAGAGAAGTCAATATAGACTTGCCCATTATATACGCCAAGATCTTAGGGATGGTAGGAACTTGAGTAACCGAAAAAAAAGAAATAAATAAATGTTTGAGTTGAGCAAGTTAAATAAATAATTAAAAATATAAATTAAAACAGTTTATACAAAAACTTGTTCAAGTTTGATTTCGGCACTATGCGTGCTTCCCAATCCATACCAATACGACTATCTGTATTAAACCCTCTTCACGTCAAGTCTTATGAATTGCTTCGATATCTTGTCCCGTATATATGGCGTGGTTATATAAATCTGTCTATCAATTATGAACGAAATCGGATAAATGCAACACAAGATATTGTTAAACAAAAACCATTAAAATTTCCAGTCACGAAATTTAGTAAAATTTGGCATACCCTGTACTCCCACATTGCAATCAATTCCGGTGCATTGCTTAAGAACTCCAAAAGACATTTGATTGCCAAATTTGGTTACTATATCTTCATAAACAAACAAAAAACAGACATATTTTGCACGAAAAAAACTGGTCACTATCGGGGGTGCCACAGAAATCTTTAACGATTTTGGCAACGGTTTGAAACCAAATCTTTAAAAGGTGCCATAGAAATCTAAAAGATTTCATTTTTTGGTTTTCTGTGGCACCGCAGTATATCTTCAAAAACAAACGAAATACAACGAATTTTATAAAAAATAACGTTTTTTTGACCGTTCGGTCCTATAGGATGCTTAGGAACTATAAAAAACTTCCGAGTGCCAAATTTGTTTATGATATCTTCATAAAAAACGAATCATCCATCTAAACGTTTTTGTGGGAGCTTAATAATATAACCCCAATATCAAAACAATAAAATATAATTGTCTCCCTTCACAAAATATGGCATCTAATCTAAAGATTTTGCTGCTCTAGCTCTTACCATCTCTGAGATCTAGGCGTTTATACGGATAGAGACACAGACAGAAAGACAGACACCTTATCATACTTAAGGTAACTTTGGAGGGCCTCCACCACCTTCTTCTGTATGTTACATACATTTTCGGCCTGCACAAACTTATCATACCCTTAGTATCATTAAACGATCTGCACTCCTCCGCAATCAATTACCAAGGAAATTTTTGTGGGTTAACTTTCGATTCACTTGAAAATCTTACGAAATTAACGAAAAGGTATACATTATATAAAATTAATTTTCCAATTTTTAACTATTTTAAAGCTGCACGAAAAGCCTTGAGTAGTAATTAATTTTTAGAATTCTATTGGTAAAGGGGATTAAATTTACTAAATTATTAAATATAGTCGGTACAGGGTATACAAATTAGGATATAAACAAATTTTAGTTTATGGAATATTAAACTAGAAAAATGTTATCTTTTTTTTTGTACAGCTGCTTTAAAAAATATGCAGGTAATATTCTGTACATGCCATTAATTTAAAATGTTATGCTGAGGGTTCAGTTCTCCCCATTTCAGTGGATGATGGCATTTATTCGCATGTTTCAGAAGCCAGGTAAGCCGAATGATGACCGGGAGTCATACCGGCCAATAAGCTTACTACCATCCCTATCGAAGGTGTGGGAGAAGCTGGTTGCCGCTCGGATTTTTGATGTTATGAATCAGTGTGGCATACTCCCAGATCACCAGTTTAGATTTCGGGCTGGACATGAACAGGTCCATAGAGTGGCACGACATATCCTCTAGTCTTTTGATGACCTTGACTATTGTAATTCGGTGTTTATAAACATACAGCAAACATTCGATCGGGTCTGGCACGACGAACTCCTTTGCAAGGTAAAGAAGCTTCTTCCGCATCCTTAGTTCTGTCTCCTTAGGTTCCATCTAGACGATCGTGTATTCAAGGTCAAGAGACGAGACACTTTTTCCTCCCTTGGCCGAATGAAAACTGGAGTCCCACAGGGCAGCATTCTTGGTCCGCTCTTCTACTCTCTTTACACTGCCGATCTACCAGTCCCTGACTATGAACACTTGGAGACTCCCTCGAAGGCTTTAATTGCGACTTACACTGACGATATCGCCATTCTCTACAGCTCCAACTGCCAACTACAGGCGGCTAACGGCCTCCAAAGGTACTACCTCGACACACTGGTTGACTGGTGCAGGAGATGTAATTTGATGACAAACCCAGGCAAGACATCTAACCCGTGCTTCACACTTAAAAAGACACAACCCCCACCCGTACAGTTAGAGGGTATGATTCTGGAGCAGCCTAATCTAGTTTAATACCTTATTATCACGCTAGATAAGCGACTCACCTTCAAGCCACACCTGAAAGCTTCTCGCAAGAAGTATGGTCAAAAGATGCAGCAACTGCGGTGGCTGCTTAACAGAAAAAGTACTTTGTCACTAAGAGCAAAAAGAGCAATGGATGTCCAGTGTGTCACCCCGATCTGGCTCTATGGGCTGCAGATTTGGAGTATCGCAGCAAAGACAAGCTGCCAGAGTATTCAGGTACTGCAAAACCGAATTTTTTTTAATACTATTTCTGTTATTGTTATGGTACATTGTGCGTAGGGGTTCAATACTTCTTTTAAACTACTTTACTGATTTATTTAATAAATTATTATAACCATATTCGGGAATCTAACGTGATTCAGTCCGCCCGCCCGCTTTAATGTACATACATATATAATATTTATTTTCTGTTTAAGTGTTCGTAAAAATAATTTATTTAAGCCAAGCGGTCAAACACTGCGTGTCAGAGCAAAAATAAAATAAAAATAAATATGCTTAAATATTTAATAGTTTACCGAAACCAATGACAGAGTTTTTAAATTTTAATTAAAGTTGCTGCAATAAAATGCAGAAATTTTTTTAGCATTGCCTGCAACGACCAACAATAATCATATTGACTGCAAATAGTGTTCGTTTATAGTACCTCGATATTTTGGCATTCCTAAAATTTGGCACAAAAGGTTTTTTTTTATTGTAACGATTTTGCAACATTTTGTAATACTTTAACTTTTTTTTTTATATTTTTTTCTTACGTGTCGCAAGTGAAGTGCAATTTTCCATTGTTGCAACATTCAATTATTGTTTTGAAATTGATGTGTTCTTAAGAAGGAGGCATGCATGCTCGACTTGCAACTCAACAGCAGAAACACGACGTGCAACAAACACATGCAACAAAACCCAAGTAGTGCCATTGAAGTTTGTGTATCATGCCATGCGGAAAGAATACTGGCACTGACATTCAAGTGTTTGTTGAACGTGTGCTAAGGCGTGGCGAAGGGTCTTGAGTTTTCCAAGGAGTAGAAGAGCATAGAGGGTCCCAGCCAAGTATCGTTTAAGCACATGATCCAACAATTAGAAGGTCATGCAGTAAGCAGGTACCTTGTTAGTATCCCTTTGAAAAAGAGATCGCAGTTTAAATTTGTGTTTGCTAGCTATATGAAGTATTGGACAAATTTTATATGTCATATGATTAAAAAAGACAATTTTGTTAATTCTCCAATTTCGTTGAATTTGGGCCATTTGCAAAAGCTTTTGTAACGAATCTTTTTCCAATAATCTTGGTACACTTTCAGCCTCCCACAGCGTTCTTTGCATTTCACGTCAAACAGACCATTTTTAAATTTTAAGAACCGCAAACCTTCAAATTGTATAACCAGTCGCCTCGTGTATGGCTTCGGCTTACCGCCAATAAAGCCTTATTCGAACGTCCTAGTTTTTCAGTTGTTTCAGTCCATCGCGTACTTTCTGTAGACAAGAAATGTTTCATAAGGAATGTTAACAATGCTTGGCACTTTAAACATTGCGCATACGACACGAATGCCAGCAATAAAGAACCAACAACCAGAAACAAGTACTTCTATTCAGGAAAGCCGACAGCTAAAGTTAGAGCCAACGCCATTGTAATGGCATTCAATGCCGGAAATGAAAATTGAATTTATGCAAACACAAAAGCCAATTGAAGTCAATTATTGTTTATGTAACTAATTTTATTTAAATATAAGTAAACTCACAGCAAGGCGACATAAAGGAAATGAGAATAAAAATGAACGCAAGCAATGCAAACGAGGACAGGAAAGCAAATATTTAAGCGTGGGAAGTGAAATAAAAAGAGAAAAGAATAGAGGCAAGCAAAAGGACAACAAAAATATTCCAATTGATTGCCAATGAAGCAAAGTGAAAGGACTTTGTTGCAAATAAAATTGTGTTTGGGTAGAAATATGTGAAGTGGCCCATTTTCTGGGTTGATCTCTTGGGTTTTCCCAATACTAAGCACTCTCCAGTTTCCTGGTTCTAGCTCGAGAACTGCTGTTAGTTATAGAAGATGTTGAACATCAAAGATCAATGTCTTATGTAAGTTTGACTTTGAGATTAAATAAGTCGGAATTTTGCTAAATAAAAATTGAAAATTGTGAAAAAATTTTAAAAGTTGTCTAAATTGAAGATGTGTAGGGTCTCGCCTTATATAGTTTGACCCATATTGCACATAATCGTAAGATAGCCAAATATACAGAGCTTGCAGACAGATAGTCTAGCATGATATTATAAAATTTACGCATTCAGAGGGATGTGGCTTCAGGCATATTTTGGTGAGCACAGAGTCTTATACTTTGTCGTATATCTAAGTAAGTATGTGCAGCACTAAAGTGTCCTTCAACCTTGAAAACATGTTTGGAATGCACAAAAATTTTGTACACCATGAACCAACAGATTTTTGGGAGAATTATGCTGGATATTTTATAATAAGCGAAATATTTACATTTCAACATCTGCTTAAGAGTAGAGAGTAAATATAGTTTGTAATGAGGAATCGCGCCAATCAGCCAAGTCATCTTTAACATGTGAATATTTTTATAGAGAGCCCCAAAATTGAAAAATAAAACAATTCATAGTTCAAATAAAAATATTTCCTTTAATTATCAATTAATCAGCATCATTAGTTTTTCCTTATCAAACTAGCACTTTTGAAAATTTTTAAACTTTAAACACACGTAAAGGGTAATTTTTTAAGAGCTTTCGGATTTTATTTTAAAAAAATACATAAAATTCAGAAAAATGTCTGAAATCTTTATTTGAGTCGATAGAACGATCTATATTATTTTATGTTGAAAGATGATTTCATGTAAATGTTGACCGCGGCTGCGCCTCAAATGGTTCATACGTTGGGTCGAATTTTGGCATACACTCTCCAACATATCGGCTGGTATCTCACGAATCAAAATTCAATATTGGCTTCCAGTGCTTCAACCGTTGCGGGCTTGTTGCTATAGACATGAGCCTAAACATAGCCCCACAAAAATAGTCAAAAAGCGTTAAGTCGCACGATCTAGACGGACAATTGACCGGCCCCAAACGTGAAATAAAGTGTCCACCGAACTCGCCTCTCAATTGGGCCATTGTTTCGCGTGCTATGTGGCACCGTCTTGTTGAAACCACATGTCAGGCAAGTCTAGCTATTCCATTTTGGGCAAAAAAAAGTATGTAATCATTGCACGATAGCGCTCGCCATTCACAGTAATGTTCCTGCCTTCGTCGCATTTAAAAAGTACTGACCAATGATGCCACCGGCCCATATTCCAACCAAAACAGTGACTTTTTGGGAATGCATTGGCAGTTCTTGCAATGCTTCTGGCTGCTCTTCACACCAAATACGGCAATTTTGCTTGTTCAGGTATCCATTCAGCCAGAAATGAGCTTCGTCGCTGAACACAATTTTCCGATAAAAAAGAGGATCTTCATCCAGCTTTGCCAGCGCCCATTTACCAAAAGTTAGCCGCTGTGGTAGGTCGTGTGGCTACAATTCTTACACCAAACAAATTCTTACACTTAACAAAGGCGCAATTGCTGCGAACGCCGCAGAATCGATAACTCATGGTCATCACAGCACTGGCGGATACAGCTGCGATATTTTCCTCTGTCCGCACTCTGCGTATTCTTGTTGGTTGTTAAATGTCCAATAATGTAAATTTGGTGTGAAATTTAGTCACAACATTTCGAATAACCGCCTCAGAAGGACGCTCAAACTGACCATAAAATGAAAGGAGTGCACGATGCACCTTTTTGGTAATAAAATACAATAATCTGCAAGCGTTGTTCGTTTGTAAGTCGATTCATGGTTAAATTACAGACCAAACTGAACATGTTTGACAGTAACACAAGATACAAAAACAGCTGAGCTGACAAAAACAGTGTTGCCAAAAAGAAAGCTAAAAAAACACCTTTTACAAGTGAAAAATAAGTGACTCTTAATGGGTTTTGGTTTTTTTGGTTTGCAGCTTTATATAATTGCCAATCGGAAATCGGTAAAGAGCAATGTTACATATTACATAATGTAGACATAGAAACGTTTAAGACTTCAACAGCCGCATCATCAGACAGTTCCGATCGCCAAAGAATTTTCTATACCCTAAAAATATTTTTTTTATATTATTTTTGTTACACCCTATAGAAGTCTAGAAAGACTAGGCCGATTCAAGATATCGAGTGAGTCAAGTTCTTCTGTCTATCCGCAATGCCTGTTTTTTGTAGATTTTTAGTTAGAAGGATCTTTCTCTGGCTTTCTAAGACATTTCTAAAGAGAAGCTCATTGATACGAAATTCTTCAGCTTTCTCTGTAATTATTGTTTACGGTCAAACCTCCGTGATCGATAAAATAATTCTCAAGCACTTATAATTTTTATGAATACTAGCAAAAATATTAAAACAAATAAAAATTTAATTTTTTTTTTTTTTATAAGCTAGCATGCTTCATCGATTTTTATGCTCTGGTGGTTCAGTTGATGGAAAGATATATTAATGGGTTGCACTTCAACTACAGCAGCAGCTGTTTCATCCTTCGCTGCCAATGCAGCTTCCCAGTTGATTTTGATGATAATAATGTTGTTTTTGTTTCACAGAATCCAAGAATTTTATTTTGCGTAGCTTGGCTTTGTTATGAGTAATATTGATTATATGCAATATCTCAGCAAACCAATTGTGATTCGAAAGTGATAGGTTCTTTATCTTATTGTTAGTGCCATAGTCGTCATCATTGTTTTTGTCTTCCTTTTCATTCGAAACCAACAAATGTCACCAGCACCTCAGTCAGTACCAGTCAGTGAGTTAAAAAAAAAAAATAATGTCCTTGATATTCCGTAGGCAATAATAAAAGTATAAAATAAATTTATAAAAACCAACAACACACTTGTTGAAGTTTATTGATGCAAATACTGTACCCATTATAAGCAGTATTGAAAAATTTTCTTTTAATAATTAAAATTTTTAAAACGCTAAAATAAAAAAAAAAATTAGTTTAATACAATTTCAATTCATAAAAATATTTACCTTAGCACATTTTTTTTATTGTTGTTTATTTGGGTTATTTGCTGCACATTAATACTAATACATACTAATAATTTTGTAATATATAAATAACATAATATACATAATTCAAGCAAATTATTTAATATATATATATAATATAATATAATTATTTAATATATATATATATATTTAATAAGTTTTCATATATGGTGTACAGTGTTGTTCCACTACGCGTCGTTTTTAATTGTCGACAGTGTGACAACGACAATCGCGTCGTCAATGTCGACAATATGTCGAAAATGTCGACAATTGTGTCGTTGCGGTGGTTTTAAATCAGCTGATTCTGGTAAGTGATGTGCATTTGATATAAAAATCGACTTTTATCAGCTGATTTAGAATCTATGCACGTTCCAATGCGTTCCAAGGGTACGCCATCTTTTTATATGAACTTTGTTCTGTAAGGTTATATTTTTTCGGAGTTGCATACAAGCCGCCAGAACTGAATGTTGACTATTTTTTATCTTTAATTTCAATTTATTGATTTGCCTAAATATTACAATTTTCGTTTACTAATTATAATTACTAGTTTACAGCAAAATGTATTCTAAACATGTTTTACTCGGTTCCTTTGTAAAGTGGCATGCAATAATCGAAAATAAAGTCTAAATATTTTTTCATGGAACGGATTTCGAAATATTTCGAAGAAACCATTTATCGGCTGTTGCGGCACATGCAAAGAGCATAAGAATATGTTATGTTTGAAGTAGGTATCGGACATAACCAGAACCAAGGCAGAAAAACAATGAGAAAAACGGTCCGGTTGTCGCATCTTTCGAGCACTCTAGCCAAAAAACATTCAAAAGCAAACTCCTGCGGCTCCACCAAAAAAAAAACAAAAAAAAAAAAACAGGACCACTGCACCATAGGCCTAATTTGATGCGTGTGTCTCACCACCGCCCTACACTTCTTTGGTGACCTGTCAAGCAAATTTACCTCGAGTAGACCTGTCACTATTTATCAAATCCTCAAATTGCTCTTGCAAGGGAAGCGTATAGGATGTGTTAGCAAACGCACCCAACAACGCTCCCGCCTTACGTCGTTCTTTAGATTTCAATTATTAGGCATCACAATAGGTCATAAGGACTCCCTAACTTCGTACTCATTTTCCCATTGTTCCATGCTTGTTCTAGCAAGTTGCACTAAAAGTGAAAGAAAAAACATATCTACTAGTTGTTATTGTTAGGCCCAAGAACGGAATGCAAAATGCAGCAAAAAGCAACACACCCGCACACACTGCCACCCGCACAAACACACTCACATTTATTTTCATAGGAACTGTCATAAAACGCATTGGGACTTGACTTGTCAGAAAGCGCTATGTGCCGCCCCAAAGCAATGAATTTTTAGAATTCCTTTGCCACATCTGAGCACGCCCTGGAGACCCAGTAAACTGAAAGAATGAAGTCTGCCAAATGGATACAACAGCAGCAACAAAAACAACACGAGGCACTTTAAAGCAATGCATAAATAAAACTCTTTGAAATTGCGATTTAATGTCAACATGGCATACAGAAAGTGTCGTTAAAATGAACTCAAAAAAAGAGAGGAAAAATTGGAAAATGCATTGAAATGCGATTAAAACTAAATTCCTTAAAAGGTCCGGATGCCATTACCGCCGTTCTCACTACGCCTGTGACCTCCACAAATCTTGTTGCCACTGTTCACTTACCGCATCTCTATCAGATTAAAAATTATATACAGTACCGAGAGATTATACCATTATATTTTCTCGCTCTCTCATTATTCTCTGAGTTTTGTGCTAAATTATGCAAATTTCAGTCATAAAGTTGGTCGTACTTAGGAGTCTGTTTATAATAGTTTATAATTAAAATGCACTACTCAAAAGTTAATATATACGAGTAGCAGAATACAAAATGGGCTAATGCCTGGGGTTTAGAAATTAAGTTAAGTAATAAATAAATAAACAGTTAAAAAGTCTGTCATTTTTACCGCTTACTATGATGACGTAACTAAAAGACAATATTAAATATATATCAAACCTGTTGTTCAGTTTAATTTTTGGAAGACTGCATTTATTTTTAATTTTTGATATTTTTGTGAAATGTTCCTTTAAAACTCTAATTATTTTTGTTGTCGCGATAACTCACTGTTTTTCGCAAAAATTTTTCAACTGAGAAGTTTAGCAATGTGTTGTTTCACTTACTTTAAAATTTAGAGTTGAGATTTATTAATTAATAAAGAAACTTGAGTGCAGAATCTTAATACCTAGATTATTTAAGAGAAACTTCAAGTGCTGCAGCACACATTTTGAGATCTACTCTGAGCTAAATTATCTAAGCTTACAAGTTTTTGTTAACAGATATTTGAATTTTTTAAAAGTTGATTCCCTAATTTAGATGCTAGAGATGTCAATAAAGAACAAAAAAACGAAACTTCAAGGTATAAGTGAAAAAAACCTATGACAAAGTAAGTACGGTGGTGCTAACGGGGGAACCCCTTCCGTACCTGCTGTTCTCTAAAAGTGTTTCAAGAATTGAACAAAAGCATTGATAAGTCATCACCATGACCCTGTGAATACAACATATGTAGAAATTTAAATAAGAAATATGGTTAAGCTATCAGTTTTAACTGAATAGATGGTTTTATAATTTTTACTACAAAAAATTAAAATATAACAAATGGATGGCTTTTTTTACGTCATAAAAATCATACAAACAAAATTGATTAATGATCTTGTTCTAAATTTTTAATGGAAACTGCAACAACACACAATAGAGGTCAAAGGTTTTTTCTAAAACAAGGACACTTTATTTGTATACTTTTTTTCAGCTTTCAATAGCAGAAAATGCGTAACACATGTTTTAGATGATATAACAGACAAATATGGCAAAAAAAAATAAAAAATAAAAATAGCTTGCAGTAAAAATTGAAAGAATGAAACGGAAACCAAATAAATATATATAGCAGCAGATGGTTTAGTTCATACCATGTATGGCATTTTGCATTCTCTTTATTGGGATTTTGTCAAGGATTTTTTTTTTTTTCCCAGCACCTATAAGTACAAAGGGTATACTAGATTAGTGCAATATATGTAACGGACAGAAGGAGACGTGGCAGACCCCAAGTCTTTTATACCAAAATGCTTTTCATAACTTCGGGTAGCGATTGAGTCATGTCCGTCTTCGCGTTTTTTAGCTATGCCCTTTAATACCATGTTTTTGGTATAAATAAAATTTTTTTTTAGAAAAAGGTACAGGGTATTACACTGTCGGGCACCGCCTCGACTGTATCACATTTTTTTTATATTAATCTAATTTATATAAAATTTATTTATTTTTTTATTAGTGCTTTATTCCTTTTTAATATATACAATTTCATTAAAGCTAATGGTTAATAATTATAATTGTACAGAGTTTAGCAAATGCTTTCAACTGAAATAGTCTAATTTAATATTAGTGTTATATTTTTACAAAAAAATAATTAGTGTTCAAAGCCATTTTAAAGAGTTTTCTAGGCTTCTGAAAAAAAAACAAACTTACTTAGTGTTATATAGGGTGGGCCATCTGTTAGCTTGGTAGTTAAACACTCATAATTCGGAACATACCCGTCCAAAAAGGATGCTCTTCGACATATGTCATGTTCAAAACTTCTCAATTTTAGCCTTGGATCGTTTAACAACCGAACAATGCATAAAAGAGATATTGTAACTATTATTTTGATGCTACAGTTAGGTTTAGACGTTTGGTGATATTTAGTCGAAAGTGAGGCTGGAGGCTTTCCATATACTTATTCCAATTGTGAGTTCTAAATAAATGAACTCATGAATAGAATTTAAAAACTATTACTATTTTTGTAAAACATCCGATAATAGAAGCATTTTCTTAGAAAGCATTCAAAATTTAAGTATTAAAATCCTGAAGCGCATATCCGAGGAGTGACAAAAGCCAAATATGTATAGTAATAAAATGGTAGTTAAAAAATTAATGCGGTGGGGAAGCAGCGCTGAAATAAGAATGTGTATATTGATAACGTCAGAAGCACACATACGATGCTGCTTAACTAACTAGAAACGTTTGACTAAAAAATCAACATGTTTTAAAAAAAAACACTCTGTAATAAAGCACTTTATCGGTAACTGATAACGTATAGACAGTTTTTTTACATTAGTGAGCCTAGACGTTCATCAATAATTTTCTACACAAACTCTTTCTTGAGTAGTACAAAACGTTGTAATCATTACGTATTCTTTTGTATTATTAAAAACTGATATGATATAATGGGACCGACGTTTTTCCTATTGTATAAATTATATGCACGCACTTAACAACTTAATCGTAAATGTCAGCAAATATGCATATTTGATAGCAAAAGAAAACTGCACTCAAGCAAGTAAAATAAACACAAAGTGCATCGCTCGTCGTTTCGACTACGTTTAATTTTTAACTAAATGAATTTCGAGCCTCCCACATTTTCAAATGGTTATTTTTTATTATTTCACCATTTTCTTTTCTTAGACCAGGTGCTGATCCTGAATTTAGTCTTAGGTGGTTCTTCACTTCGAAGTGCATATATATATATATGAGCTCACAAAAGACTGTCAACCAATTTTTTTCAACTTTTGGGGGGATCCGGACTCGAAAATCTAGACAAAAACACTGCATTCTATTAAAGACAAAAAATTTGATTTTTTTTATTAACTCTCTGAATAAACAAAGCATATTTGACTTTATCTACCATAAGCAACTAAGCAAAAGTCGAAGACCCCCCTAAATTGTTTGAAGTATGATCCCAAAGGTAAGAAGTCTATTAAGACGATCTTAGAGATGGTAAGAGCTAGAGCAAGCAGTCTTTCCAGTAAGATTCCTTATTATTATATTATAGGTAACAAGTTTTTTTATATTTAAGAAATTGGGGCCATGTTACATTGCTCCATTTGGAGTATCTCCTCGAAAAAAAAAACCAAAAATATTAGTGGCATAACTTGTTTGTTTATGAAGATATCATATAGTGCCCATAAATCCGATCGGCTTAAAATGCGTAATAATGAAAATCTAGCTGCAATTACAATATTTTTGTTTAGGATCTATTCAATTGACCAGTTGTGTAGATGTAATGTATTATTACCATGGTATGAAGCGAAATATGCATTAAAATTGAATCTGATGGCTTTTATTTGGCCAACTTTAATTGCAAGCCAACAACTGACGTTGTTTCCCCAAAAATGTTTTTGCTTTTGTTTGTTTTTGTTTCTGCCTTCGTGGTGGTAACAAAAACCGGAAATGCCTCGCGGCGGCATAGTCAAAATCATGGCGAGATAAATTGCCAAAGATAGCTCTCTATACATATATGTGGGGAAAAAAATCTACATCTATCTTTAAGTATGCTTGTGTGTGGGAGCGACTGCTGCTCTATTGTTCAAAATCAATTTAGTGTTGAATTGGTGCCAAAAATCTCATTTTCCAAATCGGGAACAACAACGAAAACATTGGCTTTGGCGTCGGCGTCTAAAAGGAAATGAAAATACCGTAAACGCGACAACGACAAAAAGCGTCAGACATTTTTGATGCCAGCTTAAATGAAAGTCATAGTTAGTTAGGGCGACATTTGGCCTACCATTTGGACTCTTTGGATTTGGCAAGAGCAAAAAACACTAAAAAAGGAAAATTGTGCTAATAACTTTCAAATAAAGGCAGAAACAAAAAACTATCTAGCTGACTAGCTTAAAACCGAGAATGCAGACACAGACACATTCTGCTTAATTGTCTCTACAGTCTACTATATATTTATGTACATATATATATATATTTGCTTTTATACACATATGGCTATGACTCTATTTCCACACATAACTCAAGCGCTTAAGCTGCCAGGCCGTAAATTCAGCAAGTCGCGTTTAGTGGCTTAACTTGAATGCTGATGAAGCACAAGGAGCAGGCCATGTTAGGTTGGAGATATCTAAAGTTCTTGCCAATTTTAAAGCTGTCACCAGTGTTTATATATAATTTTTTTTTGTTTTTGTGAGAAGTAGTCTATGGACCTAAAATTTTAATTTGCTAAGAAACTTAAAAATATTTAGAACAGAAAAATGAAAATTTTAAATAATTTTAGCAGTAAGTTTTATGTATCTGCATTACTCGTCGGAGTTGTTCAGGTGAGTCTAAATTAAATGTTTACACTACCTGAGTCAAACTGAATACCTTTTAATTTAACTTTATCAGCTACGTTTTTCTTCGCGTTGACTACTATTTTTATGCCAAGAAGTCTCTGCTTCGCGCACTTCTTCATTCCGTGGTACCAAAGATTGCTTAGGATAGATAGGGAGCTCACTACCTGATCCTTCAACGGTAGAACGGTCTTACCTTTCGCCGTGTTTTATGCGACAACTGCATTGAAAACATTGCACACCGTGCCAGCGGAGCTTTTGGATGTTTAGCCGTTTGGCTGTACAGTTTGTCATTCCATCGAATGGAACAGTCGTCAGGAACGCGTGAAGCGATTCATTAGCGCCATAAAGCAAAACTGATAGGATGGGCGTCTTGTAAAGTGCTAGTTTTGACCGCCGAGAGATGTATCTACGACTTAAATGACAACTGAGATCAAAGTTGAGCGATAACATCCCGGTTTGTTCGACCAATAATGTACACATCAACCGCATACACAAGCAACTGGATACTTTTTTTTTTAAATTGTTTAAAATTTTCCCCGGCCTACCGCACGGCACTTACCATCTCAAAGTCAAAGAGCTTGCAGAAAAGAGCATCACCTTGTCTTAAGCCTCGACTAGGTCAAGTCCTTGCCCACTTTGACGAAGCTGTGGGTGCTAACTTATGAACTCAGACAATGTGGCGTATACGCGATCTATCAACGGACTAGTCAAACAGCTTTATTATTAACAAATAGATGGTTAGTGTCAGTTTGGAATTCATGAGCCTTTTCCATTATTTGGCATAGTATTTATATCATTTCATCATTGCAAGAAATTGAGCCAATCTCTGTACCCACGATTGATTAAGCTGATTTTAAGCTGGCCAACTGAGTTGAGTAACTGAAACCCGTCTTAAAGTAAAAAAAGTTTGAACGCCTACCATATATTGCACTGGCTTCATGCTATTACAATTTGAAATTACTTACTTCTTCATAATTACGTATCCCATAAAAAAATTTATATATATATGATTTGCTTATTGTTTTTCAACAAACCTATTTTTGTTATTATTCTCAGACTCGGTCAGCTTTCATGTTTAACTATGTTCGTGTGCAACATTTACACCGTCATTACATTGATGTTTGACATACTCTTAACTTTACCTTTAGAGCTAATACAAGAAAATAAAACACAATACTACCAAAAGCTTACCCTTAACTTTGCACCTCGTATAATTATAGTTACTTATTAGAGTTAACTGCTAAAAACCTAATTACTTAACATGACTAAAGCCCTTGTAGGCCAATATTTTTCTTTTTTTAACTCAGCTGTAATGTGTGTGTGCCTGCATAGGTGTTTGTGTGTGAATCATGTTGACTTCAATCAGACTCAGTTTACACTTGGCACCTGCGGCTTTCTTGAAAACCTAACTCAACAGTGAGCCAGACAGAGGAAAAGAGTTGGCAAAGGAGCAACACGAACACTTTTAGGGATTTGGAGTCAAACAACTTCGCACCATGTTTGTACATTCAAACAGCACAAAAGAACTACCAAGAGGCTCCGACGACCCCGTCACGGCATATGCAATGAATGTGGCTTGCAACTTCAGTTTTTCGGTCGGGGTTAGAATATTTTTATCAACAATAAAAGTAACCTTTGACACGATAAAGAGCTTAAGACTCTCGAAGCACTTGAATTATTCTACTATGCGCCAAATTTTATATTTAATTAAGAAATTTCTAATATACCATTCAAAACAAGAAGGAGTGAAAATTTGATCTTCTTGATCTTTCATTCTTACATTATTTGAATAATTACATATTTAGAAAAGAAATTTGTTCAATAAATGGGAATTCTATTTTTTTTTTTTAATATTTTTTACTTATAATTTTTTTAAATTATTTTTAAGATTTATTTAAAATAATCAGAAATTTATTTGGATTAAGCTATTCCTTTTTCCCTAACAAACGCTTAGGAGTTCAAACACATTACAAGATAAGTTAATGCTTTACTCTAGAAACGTTCGCAAAAAAATAGGCGGGTTAATTCTCTTTGACATTTTTTGATGGCACTTTAAAGATTAAAGCTTTCAAATTTAAAAAATTTTAAATTATTTAATTTTTTTTTAGATTTTCATGAAATCGTCTTTTTTTTTCAATTATAATCAGTAATTCGGCTTTACAAAAAACATTATGTAATTAAAAAAAAATTTTCGTATTTTTAAATATTGTTGTACCGAATCCGTTTGGTTCATATTTGTATTATATAAGGAAACGGTAAAAAAATTGTTTAAATAAAGTATAAAAAACAAATAAATTATTCTCAATTTTTGTTAGTAAATTTAAAAATAAGTTTTGTCTTTGTTAAGTATTCTCCCAGACCGTGTACCAAAGGTTATTCTTAGTCAAAATTAAATGAAAAACGAAAACACATTATTTTTTTAACTAAGCCGAATCTTTGTAATTTTAAAAACTTTTTTTAGGACAATTTGATTGATTTGCATTATTTTTTTTATCACTATCAAGTTAGATATTAATATTTAATTAATTAATTATTTTAAAATTATAGGTTTATTTTATTTTATTAAAAACGTTGTCTATACATAGATAGCTAATGATATGTTTAAGGTTCGTTAAGGAAGATCTTTTACGAAAATGCAGAATATTTTAAAAGGAAGAAGTCGTTTTAGAGATTTTCGGTGTAGGGTTCGACTGCATATGTTTTGAATTCCCAGAAATTCATAATTACTTTTATAAATATCACGAAAGCCCTTCTAACACAAAGCTTAAATGCAGTTGATTCCATCAATTATATTTTTTAATTTTCTAAAATACAAGGGAGATTTCGAATCGTTAGAGATCTTTGGTAAAATATCCAATGCGCCAAAACTAACTATAAGCTATAATTTTGTATTAAGTAGTCAAACGTTCAAGACGTATAATGAACAGAATGTTCCAACAGTTATCGGACCACTTCTTTTTATTATAATTACAATTATATTGCTTTTGTTGTTATTGTTTTAAAAAATTGCAGCTTAGTTCAACCCCTAAAAATAACAAACAAGGAAAACAACAAATATAGAACTTGAGATTATTGCAAATACGATTACAAGTATGTTTGGCTCTGAGTCCGAATTTCCTTTGCTCGATAATGCACATGTTTATGTTTCAAGTTTGGCTTGCTGTTTGTTGCTTTTAACCTTTTGTATTACCTTGGCTTTTATTTCACTATAACAATTGCTCCTGTTGCATTCCTATTGTTAGCGCTCTGTTTAAACGAGTTGAGTATCGCTTATTGTTTTGAGAAATCAAAATGCAACCATGTGCATGCCACTACGGCCATTTCTAGATCCTGGCCAAAACTATACCTTGGTTAGATTTAATTGTAAGCTAGGCGGCTCTGGATAAGCACTTATTTGTAATCCTGTATTGTGTTATTGTTGTTACATTTCTATGGTCAGATTTAGAACTTATAGGTTTTGATACTATATATTACGTATACGTCATGTTGCCTTGGGGCAACGTCTGTGTTTGATTTCTAGTCGCTGTTAGTTCTTTCCTTATCGTTAGTCATTCAATTAGTTTGCATTCAATGGCTAAAAATAACAATGTTGATTATAAAGGGAACAACAAATTTCAAATAGTAGGGGCCAGGATTGTACTCAACAAAAATAGGTAATCGTCTTAGGTGGATGGCGAGTGTATTTTTTGAAAGTTAACGATTATTAGTAGACTAGGTCCACCATAGTCTATATCAAAAGTCTGTGACTCTAGCTTGTTTATTTATGAACAAATTCAAATAATGTGGCAATTAGTAGGAGGGAAGTCAAAAGCTAAAACATTTATATTTTTATAAAATTTTTACTAATGCATACAGCAGCTGCTGTCTTACCCGAAATTAGATTCAAGAAAATCTAAATGAAATTAGTTTATGTCCAATTTGAGCAATTTACTTCCATAAAATATTATAATTTTGACTAATTACTGTAAAATTCCATTGGAGTTAAATTGAATCAAAAGGAATGAATACAAATATTTTTTTCAAAAAAGTAAATTTATTAAAGTCATATTAGTAGTATAAGGGAAAAAATATTGGCTTATTTATATAAATGCCATGGAAAATGCAAAAATTCAAAATTTTGAAATATTCTTCAAAACTTGGCGGTATGGCCTAATTTTTAAAGTTCTGAAAGTAAGTTTTAACAATTTTTATACGTTCAAAGACCGAGAAGAACTTAAAGAAATGTCTATAAGCAAATCGGATGTTCTCTAGTTATAGTATTGTAAGGCAATCGGAATAAAATAAGGTCCATGAATTTTAATTTTGAAAGCTAAAAATATGTATTGTCATACAAAATTTTTAAAATTATAGTTGACCTACTAATTTTTTTAGCTTTAGATAAAAACTTAAATTTACGAACAGCTAAGAAAAGTTTGAGACTGGTGGAATAATCCCTTATTGCCAAGACTGAATAATTAGTGTTCTTTTGGCGGAATCTTTAATTTATTTGTGTTTTTTTACAAAACTGTATCAGTAAATTTACATACTGCATAAGCTACCAAAAATTAATGATATAATAATATTTGTTATAATAAAACGGGAATGAAATTAAGATTGTCTTATTGTCGTTATTTTAAAACTAAAATTTGATGGAAAATACAATGAGTATTAAAGAATTAGGCAGCAAAATTGTTTAATGTAAAATATTTTGATAGATTATTTATTATTTATTTACATTTTGTTAGATAATTTTTTTTTTAATTTTTCTTAAATTCTGTCCGAAATAATTGATGTAAAATATTACATATAATATATATAATACTATGGACCAAGAGATAGTTTTATGTTTCTAGCGAATATTGACTTGGAATACTTGCAGTTCACACTTGGAGTTCACACATAAATGATTTTTTTAAAGTTCATTAACAACAATAGGCAGTACAGATTTTTCTAGGTGTATGTTTTTATCTTATAAATCTTTAATGTCCTCTCTTGATTAAACTTTGGCCTGTAAATGTAATCACAAATATTTGTGTACCTACAGAGTAAGAAATCGACAAAGTGGAGCATCGAGTGCTCTGCAATTAATTAGCCAGGCTTTATGAATTAATGATTAAAACTCCCAGCTGAATTTGAGTTGAAACTCAACGTAGTTCCTTTTGTCCAACTTATTAAGTGTCTATATGAAAATTGCTCATCCGCCCTGTGTAACTTAGTAGCCTACACAACGCTATTGTTATTGATATTGTCATTTCTTTGTCGGCACATTGCAGACATTTTGCTCATTATACTGCCAAGATTGACAGGCACTTTGTTTGTTTTGCGGCTAACCAATAGCCACAAAGAGGTACGCTGAGGCAAAGTCATAGCCATGGCTGCAACCAAAGCCGTTGCAAGATGTAGACAATGGTCTGAGCATTTTGTGGTCAATATTGACCATGTACACAAATGAAAATACATTGAAATTACATTTATGTTAGTTGCAAATTTAATGCGCACATTTAAGATACTTATTCTATAATCCACTTACCAATAATACTAATGGCATTTTCATGCTACATTTTGTAGATAATTTGAAATACTGCTTAAAATTAATTTTCGTAAAAGAGAGAACATGCAGGTAGAGAGAGATAGAGCGATTAGTTCACAGCATTCAACAATTTCAAAAATCTATTAGTGCTTAGATATTCCAAATTTAGTATCTATATCTCTATAAATAGACTAATTATGCACAAAAGTTTTTTGAAAGCTGTAAAGTTACTTGCGTTAAAGCTCTCATCGCAGCGGCCAAAACCAAGTTTATCCAGAAGCTTGCCAGGGAGCGGGACAAGCAGTACTTCCCAGCAGCAATCGTGATCTGGCAGCGTTATTCAAATACACATGTGCATGCTCAGGCTTTCGTCATATATTGATGCCTTGAAGCACCCCACCGGTCAAGGTATTATTTTTGAGCATAGCTCATCATTAAGTCATCTATTCCTTTGAATTTCCCTGTTGAGGTAAATTTACGCCGGAACCGAGGCTGTATTGAGTGCATCGATGTCGCACAGTTTGAGGTGGATCCACACAACAAGAAGATGTTAGGTTGGCATTTTCCGCTGGAGACTGATACGTGCGAGGCTTTTATAAGATACTGCCATAAGAAGCCTGATTTAATAAACTAATTGAATGTGCCACGCTACGACTTGTTCGAATTGCTGCGCAACGCAGATGACTCCAAGGTTTGCCGCGACGTCTGGTACAATGCTGTCTGGGAATAATGCAGATACTGACCAAAAGTAAAATTGGCGCCAACGAGGTCCTTTAAGTTGGTTTTAAAATATATTCGCAAAGAAATATATTAATTGTTAAAAGCTATGTATGTTAAGACCAAGTTAAAAGGAACAAAATACTTTTTAAACGGTATAACCGTTTTAGCCCAAATAGTTTGGTAAATTTGTAATTAGATTTACTAGAATTAAACTTCATACATATTGCGAATTAATTTGTGAATCTATTTTATATTTGCAATTTCTGAATCCTTAATCATTTAAAGTAAGTTAAGAGTTCATAACTAAAGACGGAGGAGCTTTAATCGACGTAACTGAGCGAATAAAAAAAGTGCAAGCAGCTTTCCTCAAACTGCTCAAAGTCGTTCCCGCGACTTATCACTCCGCAATAAACTTAAAATCTTTAACTGCAATGTGATGCCAGTATTGTTCTACGGCTCCGAAACCTGGTTGGTCTCAGATATGATTAAGCGAAACTAAATATCATTCCTAATGCGGATCTATTTGTAATCACCAACAGTAAGCCAATAAACACCATTATCAAGAGACCGAAGTGGAACTGGATTTGCCACTCCCTACGCAAAGTAGACGACAACTTAGCGAAAATGGCTTTCCAAGGGAACTCGCAAGGCAGCCGCCAAACTGGCAGACCTCGGCCCACATGGATGAGGACGGTTCTTTCCTAAAGCCGGCAATGACATCAGGCGGCTAGCTTTAGATAGAAATCGTTGGAAGTCCTTTTTTCCGCCCTATACTCGGACCAGAAGTGTCATGCATTGTATATTAAATTTTCTTTTACTAATTTGTGCTATGTACCGCATGTCAAAGAATAAATTATAAATAATAATAAGAGTTTGTCCGGATGAGTCAAAATCTTGAATCCATGCTTTCATTACAACAAGAGGTAACTCTGGCTAATTGAGTCATTTGGTAAGTAGATTAAGTCATCCTTAAATCTGGGTGTTTTAGGCCCGAAAATGTTTAAAGCTGTTTTATGTTCTTTATAAAGAACCTTAGTGTATTCCCATCATAGGAGATTTGCACAAGCAAAAATAGCAAAAGTACAAAAAAACTATCTTAAGCTAAAACTTTTATTTTTGTTTCTGGGCCATAAAGACAAACTTTTAATCAGAGTGTTTGGTGATAAGCATCTTAAAAAAATTGGCTAAGCTTGATCACAAACAAGGTTATTTTGTTGTCCGTGAAATTATATATATCGCTTATGTATCCAGAGATTCGTAAATACGGCATATCGTCTAATTAGAGGTACGTAAGAAATTTCACCTTATACCACACCTACGCCTCCCATCGAGCCTTGGGAAAACGAGAATTTCCGTTTTTTCGAGACAATTCCCGGGTTCCCGTTTTTTCGTGTTTATTCCCGTTTTTTACATGGCATGATTTTTTGTCTCAATTACTTTTTAAAAAAATTATGAAATCATGACATATTTCGGAGAAACTAACCAATTTAACGAAATAAGAATAAAAATAAATTATTCAATATTTCGCTCTTAGTTGTTTTTAAAATCTATATTTTGACGAGGCATCGGTCATTGATGGCATTGTTCAACCATTGTATGCTAAGAGAATAAATGTATACATTTGGCTTTAATTCTTAAATGATATGTATTGTTTTTTCTACAATGGTCTGACTGTTGATAAGACTGCTCGAATGATGATAGACAAAGGTTTTTTTTAAGTAAATCTTCATCGAAGACTATTCATCGCTTATGGGAGCTTGATGTTGTACGTTAATGAAACGAAAATTTGCTGAATAAGAGGAGAAAAAAACGAGCATTGCAATGCGATGGTTTGAATTTTTTAATATGTGTCAAAAAGAAAACATTGATTTTGAGCCATTGCCTCAAGTTATCTCCTATTTTATGGCAATACCAGGTTAAAACAGTTTCATTTTCAAAAGAAATAAAAAGTAAATTTTACACACCATCGAAGCAATTATTTTCACTCATCAAGAACATGTGGAAGAGCGACCGTTCTGATTTTATACCACAAGAATCTTTATTTAATGATAATTTTTATCGTTACTTACTTTGAATAAATAAATTACATACTTATGTTATCTAAAAATCATTATTTACAAATTTCCGTTTTTTTTCCGCTTTCGAATTTTCAAATTCCTGCTTTTCCCCCCTTTTATGACTAAAATTCCCGTTTTTTGAAAAAATAGCTATGGGAGGCCCAAACCAACCTCAATCTCAAAAAAGAAGAGCTGTTAATCAAGCCGCTATAACGAGCGTTTAGACAGACCAAAAAAAAAAATGGCTGGCAAAAAATCTGCTCAGTAACAACCCAATAAAAAGATTAACATAAAAAAATATTGTAACTACCTAATCTTTTTCAACACTGCTGGCACACACGTCGTATGAGTTATCTTCCTTCACGTGGCGCATATGCAGCTAGCGTTGATCGCTCAGAGAGCAATAAACTATTGTGACCTTATATGATGCACGTAAATACATAGGGAGACCCTTTTGTTTTAATGTCAAAACTTCACTGAAAAACTTCTAAGGCAGGTGTTGTCGGAGAAACTCTACCTTTTGAACAATTTACTTTTTTTCATTGCGTGTCATGATGCCTGATGTTTGCCTCCAAAACAACCATTTCTTCTTGATACGCCATTGCAATTCATTTACAATTTTAGCACTCCTTTTGCCGACAGACTAAGAGAAATTTATGGAAAAAAAGCTACGATAAACCACAATGAGAAAACAACGTAATGCGATGACATCCGACACTCTGACAGTCATTGGTCGGATATATGGAGTTTTGGTCTCTTGTTTGGTTTGTTTTTTGTATGGTTCAATGGTTTCCCAGTTGGGAAAACGCATTACGCATGCACTTTGCTCAACACTTGTGTTAATTTTATGCTATGTTGCATGCCACATCCTCTCTGAAGGGTGAGCTTGTGTATCTGTGGGAGCGTTTGTTTAAATATTCATTGCAAATTCCAATTGCATTTTCACTTAACCCTCCGATTAGTGAGAAGGTCCCTGGGGACCTTTTTCATTTTCAAACTGATATTACTCCTTGATGGTCTATGGGAAGTTTAACTGATCCCCACATGTATTCCAAGGAAATTTTATCTAGAATCGTTTAAAAGAAAGTTCAAGGCGATCCGACCATTAGTTTAGTTTTTTTTTAGATTTAAAGGTGATTAGTACGGGAACGAGTGAAAAGGTCCGTTGGGACCTTGTACTGAAATTTCAAGAAATCATTCATAAATGTACTTTCTTTTGGCTTGTTTTTAATTGTTGTTGTTAAAAACAAATAATTCGGCAAGCGCAAGCAGCAGTAACTCCATGCAAAAGCTCGACTTGAGCATAAGAGAAAAGACCGTTGCAAACAAAAGCTCCCGCTGGAGTTAGTTCTAACACAGTAGAACAAAGCAAAGATCGTGATTGAAGAATATGCAACAAGCGCATTTACATATGTACTTAATGATCTACTCTGGGAAATTGCCTGACCAGAAACGAGAGGTCAATCAAGGGCAGAATGTTGTACTTCAACTTGCGGAGACATATGTGGATGCAGGCCGCACAATTTAGGCTCATAATTTTTTCACAACTTTGGATTTGGCGCGTACTTTGATCAGGAAGCAAACTGCATATGTTGGAACCGTGCGCAAGAATAAGACATTTGTGCCACGGGAGTTCCAAAAAAATCGTTCGCGTCTTGTCAATCGCACATTGTTCGGCTTCAATGAAGGCGATATAGCACTATGTTCATATGTGCCCAAGAAGGACAAAGCGGTAATTTTGCTGTCCAAACAAAATTATAAAGGGTTTTCCAATAAGAGGTGTAGTTTCTACTTGTCAAATGTCAAAGAATAAAAGCTTCAAAAGTGACAGCTAGCGAAATACCGGGTGATTCAAAATAACACCTCGTGTTGGAAAACCCTGTACTTGCGGTGTGGACATGCCAACTGAGAAGCAGAAGCCGTTTGCTATTTTGGATAACAACGCCAACAAATCGGGCGTTGATACAAAGGACCACATATACATGCAAGCGCTCAAAAAACCGCTGGCCACTGGCCATGTTTTATAATATGGTGGGCATTGCTGCATTAGCTGCATTTATTTTATATAGCGAAATGAAGCCTATAAAAAGAAGTGACAGACGACGGTCATTCCTACTGATGCTGACAAAACAATTGGCAAGACCAAACATCGAGGAACGAGCGCTGAACAACCGCATAACCGCATATCCAAGGATACCGAACGCAATGGAAGCATTTGATGTAAAGGTAAGAAAAACAATTCTAATGTTCAAAAGCAGAATAACTACATTTTTTTTTTCTTTTTAGATATTATCAAAACCGATGTAAGGAGCTGCTTCGTCGTTTGCGCCTAGAACGAACAGACCGTCATTTCGCCTATGCCGTTCTGAGTACGGACGGCAACGGAAAACAAGAGCCTATTGCTGTTCCTGCAACTATCCAGTTTGTGCAGAGCATTCAAAACTTACGCATCGATGCTACACCTGCACACAAAATATGTTGGACGTGGGAAAATCTAAACAACAATAGCTTAAAAAAATTTTTTTTATGTAAAACATATTATAAATTTATAATATTATTAAATAAATATAATTACTTTCTAAAATTCATTAAACATTTATAGTTAGTAAATAATCATAAAACAAAACAAAAAAAAAGTAAAAAAAAATTACTTTTTCATTCAAAACTCCATACAAATAGAAATAGGTCCCTGCGGACCTTGTACCTCGTATAAGGGCAACGGACGACTCACTAATCGGAGGGTTAAATTGGCAATACCAACAACAACTACCGAATCAGCCACAGCTAAACCGGAGATACGCAACATTTGAGCTCGTTGCTTTTTTTTTAAATGGTTGTTGGTCAGGCTCAATTTGACTGATCAGAACTTCAATTGCCTTTGCCTAGTTGAATGATTCAGCTGCTGCTCTCAATGTTCAACATTGGACTCTTTGAAGGATATCTACCTTCGAAAGAAAAAAAAAAAAAATAACTAAACATTTCGAGAGGTATGTGTAATTTTTCAAAGTATGAGAACTGGCGTATACAGGTATTATTCAATATGCACTTTTAGTTAACAAGTTTGATTATTTATTGACTTTTCTATAATAAACATTTCCTTTTAGTTAATTTGTCGTAAATAATTATATATTTGAATAATTTTAAGACTTTAAGTTTAATAAAAATACATTGCAAGTATAATCAATAGGTAATTCAATTATCTACATTTTAGTAAAAAAAATGATCAAAATCAGTTTGGTACAACCAAACATGTTTGCTCTTAGTAGACACTTTTTTTAATTTAGAAATCTGTTCCAATAAAAAAAAGATGGCGTACGTTAAAGTTGGCCATTAAGCACATTGCTTAAGACGTCCAAAAGATATTTTATTCGGCAAATTTAATATAATAGAACCCCGATATCCAAAAGATAAAATAAACTTGTCTCCCCTGACATAATTACGCATCTAATCTGAAAACTGGGTCGCTCTAGCTCCTACCATCTCTGAGATCTAGGCGTTCAGACGGACAGACGGACATGGGTATATCGACCTCTCTTGTCACCCTGATCATAGTTTAGGTAACTTTGGGGGGTCTCCGACGTCTCCTTCTGTATGTTACATACGTTTTCGGCTTGCACAAACTTAATATACCTTTTCTACCATACGGTACAGGGTATAAAAAGTGGACAAATTTTTAAAATAAGACGGCAACTCCGATAATTTTTCTACAAAAGCAGAAAATTTAATTAAATATTTATTTTTATTTAATGTAAAATATTTATTTATTTATAAGTACTTAAAGTCTCTTTAATAACTCACCAAATAAACAAAAAATATAAGCTGCGATCATTGAACCCTTTTGAAGAAAGCTGTTCTTGCGCGAATTATTTCATATAATATTTAAGGGTATTTAATGTGTGTTTTTATACCCAATTATTTAACTTTAACAAATGTGAATTTCATCACAAAAAATAAACAAAATTAACCATTTATAATGAAGGCAATTCCAAAGATGTTTATTTTTTTAACTAAATTTAAATGTTAAAGAAAACCTACGGGTAGTCTGCTTTATCACGTAAGCGAGTGTTTGTTCGAAAATAAGTCGATAAAGAAGGTCAAACATGGATGGACAACTTTTCCCTTAAAAATAATAAACAAAGAAAACAACAAAAAAGTGCGAAAATTGTCCTCGAAGCTCGTCGTGTGACTAAAAGAGAGATAACATATAAAAGGGGTAAGCTCACTACATTTTCAAGAATCTTTGGCCACGAGACGTGTACATCATCTTCCTGTTCCAAAATTGCTAAAGTGCAATTTCTTCAAAAAGTGCAACCCAAAGCTGTCACTAAGGAAATATTCGCAATGAGCGATTCGGACATCCAGCACATAATAGCTGGTGGAGAGTTTTGGGTCTAACCAAGTCTGTGCTCAACTTTTGGTTCCAAAGTATAGGTAATCAGGTAAGTTTGTCTTGGTTTCTTAGATCATTCCTACCGTCATCACCAAAACAAAAATTTGGACAAACGTCATCCGCCGTTCAGTTTATTTTATTTATAAATTCACGTTTATACAATATTTACTTTTACTTTTACTTTAACTTACGTAAAAGGGTTCGCCTTAATGCCCAGAAGCTTCAATGACAGAAGAGACTATAAGCGCAATGATTTAAATGAAGTTGAGTTTCTGTCAACAGCAGGAACAACAGCCACCAGATGACGCACTTTAGTTGACGTCGTAGTTAACTGTCCGCCTCTGATTCTTCAGTTTGGCTAGAACTGTCATCTGTCGTAAACAAACATATCTTCTCTCACACACTTCCTCAGATACAAATATATTTATATATTTTGTGGCTGTAGCTTCTTCACCAATGAAATAAAGTGGACTACTGTTGCAGTTAATAGGTGAGAAGGTTTATATTTGGTTACTGTGCAAAATAATAGTTTATGTTCAAGAATAAGTTAATTATGACATAAATATAGCAGCTCTATATTTATTTCCATGTCTAACACTTTTTTGTGTTTTGTGCTGATGGCAGCATTATTCATGTACCCCCTTCCATCTGATTCCTATTTTTTTAATCAGCAGACTCGTCAAACAAACAATCAAAAACATTAACTTGATATTAGCCAGTTAGTATATTCATAAATCTAAAATAAATTACAATTTTTCTGAATGTTTTTCTGGCCGCTGTGTACCTATACACAAAAAAAAATTAAAAATTTCATACAGTCGAGGCGGTGCCGGTAATACCCTGTACCTTTTTTCTCGAAAAAAATTGTATTCCTGCATAGTCCTTCTAAGAACTTTCCAATCGGAACATTTTTTTTTGGTGCCCAACGATACTTATACTTATAAGTTCCGTAAATTTGTACCGATTTTGATGACAACCGAAAGTTTCATCAAAGAAGTAATTTTAAGGTTATGTAAGTTTCAAATCGATATGTTGAGGGGTGTAGGAGAAAATACGGTTGATCTATTGCGGGGGGTAGGGGATACGCATCGATTTAATTTGGATGTGGATTTGTTCATTGAGCCACATGAATCAGCTTACAAAAAATTGTGATTCTAGGTCACTTGTAACCATAATTACTTAGAGTCTTAGAGAATATTGACGCAGTTTATAGGCAAGGGGTGATGAAATTTGTACATTTTTGGCTATAACTTTTATTCTATTTGTCGGACTTTGTTTATTTGCATGCAACTACAACGCATTACTGTGCTAAATTTCAGTTAAAAATATAAAGCAGTGTGTCTAAAAACCGCGGGGGAACGGGGAAACATATGGACATGAATCAACTAACTTCATCTTCTCAGGAAATATGCGTAACAGCTGGAAAAGTTTCGTGTCTCTAGCTCTTATGTTCTCCGAAGTCTAGGTGTTCATACAGACGGACGGATGGACGGACAGACGGACATGACTCAATCGCTACCTGATGTTATGATGAGCATTTTGGCATGAAGGACTTGGGGTCTGCCACGCCTCCTTCTGTCCGTTACATACATTGCACAAATCTAGTATACCCTTTGAACCTATAGGTACAGGATACGAACCAAACTTCGGTGGAAATTATTTAAAAAGCATAGTCGTTTTTTTATGTACCCTACAAAAAAAAATAATCTTGAAAGGGTACATTCGTTTATGAAAAGGGCATATATAAAAGTCAAAAAGCATGTTGTTATATGGGCTTTCTCGTATAAGCTGCGCTAATTGTAAATCGTCTGCCTCATCTAGTTCTACAGAGTCCCAATTCAGAAGTTTCGACCACGAATTGCGAACTACACTTTCGGATACGTTATCCCGAGCTTCTTTCACCAAAAGAATCGTATCGCGAATAGAATGACATTTAAGTGCAATGTGCAGATAACAATCATCACCAATCAGCTGAACAAGCAGTTAGTTAATTTGGCTATCCTTGTAGTATTTTGATCCATCGGCTGAACAGCTGCCGTTACGTTAGGAGTCAGAAAGACCGTAACTATGTTTCCATCTTGAATTTGGAGCTTCTCAATTGGTGCATGAGCAAAACAATTGTCAATAGGCCTTTTGTGGCAAATTGTTTGCTAATGAAAAATCGGTAGCCTATAACATAAAAAATTTTTAAACAAAACTATTCATAAAACGTAAAAGTCTCTTTACCTCAGCAATTAAAGATTTATGAAACCAATTATGAAATATGCGCGATGTCATCCATGCATTTTTAGAGTGGGTTATTGAATCCTTTAAAAAACCTAGGCTGATGTGCCTTTCCAATTACAAGCGGCTTAAGCTTGTGAGATCCATCTGCATTTGCACCAAACAAAATTGAAATACGCTCCTTGTGACCAGGTGTAGTTTTTTCACAGGCGGAACGTCCGTTTTCTCCGGCAAGCAGCGGTAAAAGAGACCAGTTTCATCGGCATTATAAATTTGTTGGTTTACCAGTCCCATTTCATTAATCTTTGCACGCAGCTAGTGCAAAAACGAAGTGATGGTCTCAACAGCACTGGACAGTAATTTAATTTTAACGTTACGTATGCCATGACGCTTTTTAAATTTCGTGAACCAGCCGTCGCAGGCTTTGAAATCATTTTCGTCTTTGCTTGAATAGATTCGTTTAAAAATTTGATTGGCCTTTTTTTTTAAATTATAATAAAGGCCAAACAAATTCTTAAACGAATCTATCCAAACAAAGTCGAAAGTGAGTTTAGAGCATAGTCCCCTCCATAATTGTAAATTGTTTCAATATTTTCACTTAGTAAACCATTTCTTCCATTCACATGTTAACCATTCCTTACCGCAGCACAAAATGAATTCCTTATCCATGAAGTTGGCAATAATCAGAAACACCTGCAGAGCGTCGATTTTTTTGGTCGTTCTAGCTTAAAAAATCCATTTTAAAATGGCTACGCGCATGCCTACATATTGATTCATTCTGCATATGATATGTTCTTGTATGTATTATTGCCTATTGGCAGTCCTATCGATTAATGTCATGCGCAAACACACTGTTTGAAGAGAAAGGCAACAGCAATTAACAAACTAAGAAAATATTACATTGTTAACAAGTACCAACAATAACTTTAACATAAAATTGTAACAGAATATACAAATGTATACGTTAATGTTAACAGATGTCTCCCTCGACATGTAACCTAGGCTTAATATAAAATGTAAACTTAACATAAATCACTTACAAAAAGGCAGTCAATGAAACAACACGCATTAAAAAGAATTATAAAAAAAATTGCACAACCACGTTTTACTTAAACACCAACACACTAAAAGGGTTTAGCTGGATAAAGAACTCGAAACTGCACCCAGTGATTTTTGAAAACTAATGTCGCAGTTCGAGGCATAGGGCAAAGTAAAAAGTTTTCGCAAAATTTCAGTTTTAAACTTAACGCGTTGCGGCTTAAATTAAAAAAAAGTGTTTTTCGTGTTTATTTAATTGTGTCTAAGCTACTAAATTTAAAAAAAAAAATTGTGATTCACATATTTAAGGAACATACTTAAAAAAGACAAATTTCATATATCTTTTTAAGAAAATGTGTTGGTCTGAAAAAAATCAAACAAATTTTTTTTAAATAGCTTAGATTAAAAAAGAAAATGGTTCAAAAATATTGAGTAGTTTATACACAAACGCAAAAACGTTTTTTAATTTAAGCTGCGTTAAGTTTAAGAATTGAAATTTTGATAAAAGTTTTATTTTGCCCTATGCCTCGAACTGCATCAGTAGTTTTCAAAAATCGCTGGGTGCAGTTTCCAGTACCTTATTCAGCAAGACCCTTTAATATGTATTGGGAAATCGAGCTCCAAAGCTAGGTCTGGAACATTTTGGCGACCGCGACAGGACAATTTATTCAAGACAAGTTGGTAGCTATGAACACTTATGAATTAAAATTTAGTGAATTAAAAAGAAGCTGCTTGCTTCATTGTTATTGCTGTGCTGCTGTTATGGGCTTCTTTGCCAAGGCGCCGCTGGACTTACACTTTGTCAGGGAAGCCACCGTTGGACAACGCAAACGCCGTCGGAGGCACACTGGGCCAGAGCTGCAGAGTTTTTGGAGATCACCCACTAAATCGGACTGGATTCCACACGGGATGACGCCAGTGCCAAACCACACTGTCACACACACAGTAACTATACATACACACACGTGCATAATCGCAAAGGCAGCATAGTGAGTACATAACCAAACTGAAACTTATATACATACATACATATCTATAGTAAATGCAAAAATTAAAGGCACTGTCCAACTTACATTCGTACATACGTAATTGTACATATATATAGGGTATTTTTTTAAGCGCGTCCGTATTTCAAACTTAAATAAAACATAGAAAAATTAACGCAATGACCCCAAATATAGTTTTATTTGATAGTTAATTTCGTTTCATTTAATATTTGAAAAAGATCTACGGCATGTGACCACCACGACTACGAGTTACAAAGCGCATCCTGTGGGTCTAACTTTTGACCACACCATCGAGCATTTGGGGCCGTATTTCAGTAATGATACGTTTAATGTTGGTTTCCAAGTGGTCAATTGTTGTTGGCTTGTCTACATAAACCAACGACTTGACGTGTCCCCAAAGAAAATAATCTAAAGGGGTCAAATCACCAGACCGCGGCGGCCAGTTGGTGGTCGCATTTCTCGAAATAACTTTCTCACCGAATTGAGTTTTCAGTAAATCAATGGTTGCGGTCGCCGTATGGCACGTAGCGCTATCCTGTTGAAACCAGAACTCTTCGACATCGATGTCAAGTAAATTTAGAAACAAATATTCATTGATCATCGCTCTGTATCGATCAATATTGACGGTAACACTCTACACTGGCCTCTAAAACAGCGATATTTTTTTTTGGACGGTGCTATTCTCAAATGAGTTCGTACACGAGTGGCACGTTCTTATGGACGATTATTCGGTCCATAAATTGTACAAAGAGCTCTATAAGTTTTTACAACAGAACACTGATTTTGATTGTTAGTCTCGAAGATTTGAAGACGTTGTTGTGGTGTAAATCTTACCATGATGAATTGCTAGTCCTTACTAAATAAAATGAAATTTAAATTTGTCAAAAGTGTAGGCGGTGGCACGTAAGCGACACAATGAAACGCGTGTTCTTAGCTCAATAGCCGATCACAGAATGCTTTATTATACTTTTCCTTATGCTAGTTAATGTTATGGTAATGTTATGTTAATGTTAATCTGTATAAATGTATGTGTACTTATGTATAATTATGACTACAAAAGTAACAACTGGTTTCAGAGATATCCCTTTCGGAAATCCGGACGCTGTTAAAATAACACCCTTTATATACATATATACGTACAACGGCCAAGCGCGCCAATTTGAGTTATGTATCTGCACTGATATTGCATAGATCTACAGGCCCACAAAAAAAGTTGTTATATGGTATTTTTGAGCCTTCCTCAGATCCATTGTTTCTGACCTGTTTTGACCTGGGATTTGAATTCAGCAACTCTACATCCGTATGGGTAGGCCTGCCACATGCTATGCTTATACTGATGTTTTTTTGTGGGCACTTTATTATCATTTTGAAATAGGGTAGATACGCTACCTTAAAGACGAAATACTTTTCATCAGCATCTTTGAATTTGTTGCAATTTTTGGAATTACCTTATGCTTTTCATTTTATGCGACAATTGTAATAATATGGAATTTCCAAGAATTAAATACAAAACACATGATTATGGTCTGCAAGCGGAAGAATCTGAAACAAACAAACTCAATTTATTTTATATAAGAAGGCAACAAAGGGACAATAAATACAATTTTGAAAATGTAGATTACGTTTCTATAAAGTTTTGCAAACAGGACGCCACAGTCGCATTAGAATCCATTGATGACTCTAATGAACACCAAATATGCATTCAGCAATATTTTGATTAAGTACTTGGCGTAAATATTTGTGGACAGGCCACATACCATATTGGAAAAGAGGGATTTTATACGGACACAATATTTTCCCAATTTGTTGGGCTCATTTTTGTTTTTCGAATTTTCCCATTTGTTTTGTGAATTATGCAATTTATACCAAGCTTAACTTTTCATGCCGTTCCGTATTTGTATTTGTTAATTTATTTTAGTGTTTGGTATTGTAGCAACTGCCATGGTGATAAATTCTATGCCAGCACGTAATATGGAAATTAAAATCCTGAAGCTAAGCAAACTGCAGCAGAACCATAGCAAATATTATGGACTAGGCACTAGAGACGGGGCAACAAATTGCAGCAAGAAGCTAACTGTGGCAAGCACATTGATTTAATTACTTTGCCAGGGAACGAATTGCGAACTAAATGGAGGCAGGTCAGGCGCCTTGAGGTGGGCTTGACAAATGCATGTGTCAAAAAATAAACTGAACACGAAACATCTAAAGGAAATTAAGAAAAGTAGCACTGAAATGGTGGTATCTTGGTCTTAAAAGTGGGTTACCACCACAACATAAGCAAAAGATTGATAATTGAAGTTAAATTAAATAGTGAAATTACAAGCGGCAGATATTAAGCATATTTTGTTTATGTACAATAAAAGTATTTTTTAATTTTATTTTTTTTTCCCCCGTATGGGTTACTCACAAAGAGGTGGGGCACTGCGACCAGAAGATCTTTTGTACCATACCCATAAATTATGGCAAAAGACTTTCCGCTTTCCGCATGAAGTAAGCAGTAAGTCTTTTGTTGGTATTGACCTAAAGATGGAAGGGACTAATCCGTTCCTTTCCCAATTAAGTTTTATTAATTCATTTTATACAACTTTTGTTTCTATAAAAAATATTTGCTAGCTTAATTATTACTAACTATAAGAGCTACACAGAGTCATATAAAATTACTAACAAAAATATAGGCATTGCCCAACACTGGCAGTAATTAGTGCACTGCCATAACATGTGTAATATTTTTTCAAGAAATTTGCGCTTACCAGCAAAATAGCACAACGTAAATGCCTTAATAGGGCAACTAGATGGAAAAAAGAGAAAGAAATGGTTCCACAAAAGAAATTATTCTACCTCGTAAAACTCAAGGCATAAAGTCAAACCACAAAACCATACGACATAATCATAAAACTAAATGTTATAACTTACTGAGTGAGTGAAAGACTACAATGTAGCTGCGTTTGTTGGTACTATTACATCTGGTTAAGAGGTCTCAAGGGGCATTGAAAGGTTGAAACTGCGTCCAGCGTCATTACCAGCAGCAAGTGCCATCGGCAGCCCCTCGCTCACAGCCAGATTTCGGTTTTGCTAGAAACATGGGGTCGTATAAAAAAAATATGTCTATGTGACCCCCCCAAAGAAAATTTCTACTTACGGTACTGGCCAAGTGAAACTGAAACTCGCCTTGTGGTTTAGTACACCTCAAGTTGCAAATAAGCCTGTAATTACTGAAGCAAAAAAAAAAAAAAAAATACATTGTAAAGCTGGCATCCTTTCCACCAATCCAACATCACTTGCATTTCCCGAGTCAGGAAGTGGGCTCACACTGGAAAACTGCAAAGCAAAATGAAATAAAATAGCAGTGTTGGATATAATTATACCCTGTACCCATAAAGACAAAGTGCTATAGGTTACAAAAGGCAGAAGAAAACGGAACACAAAATATCTTGTCTATAAAAATGTGATCGAAATGGACTCGAAGAGAGTTTTACCATTAAGCTTATGTGAACCAAACCTTGCCGAAGGAAACGCTTTATACGTGTGTTTTTTTATTTTTTTTTATTTTTATATAATGCCTCGTTGAATAATTGGATACTGTCACCACGAATGGAATCTATTATTATAGTTCGAGTTACTAGATTTTAACAAAACCCAATACTCCCCAATATTTCAATTAAATACTCTGTACAAAATTTGGCGTGAATTACATTTTTTGGATGGATGATATTCCAGTGTTTATCACTTTTTCGAGGATATACTAGCTGTTTGCAACGCATAGTACAGGAAAACCAGGTTTGACTCACAATAAGTTTTCAAACCATAATTCCTATACAGAAATTTTTTTTTTTTTGCTATTGTACCATTTTCCCACACTGAATAGCATAAAATGTTATGAATAAAATATTTTTCTCTTCTTAAACAGATATTCTTAGCTTGCTTCCGTACCTAGTAAAACTGAATTTCCTTTTGACACTTCTGGTGACGCAATAGTGTAGCCAGAAAGAAAGTTGCTTAAAAATCACCTTTTATATGTAATTAAAAAATATGGCGAACGCTAAAGTCGGGCGTGGACGACTTTGGGATAACCTGTACGACCACATTACAAATAAATCCGATATATAGTGCTTTAGAACTCCAAAAGATTTTTATTTGCCAAATTTGGCTACGATATTTTTTACTAGACTACTTTTACACCAAAAACGTTTTTTTGAGCGATCGGTCCTATAGGGGCTATATGATACAGTCAACCGATGCTGATCAAATCTGTGACTTGAATCTGCCTACCTTGTCCTGGACTCGTTCGATTCTAATTCTCATTTTTTTTTTTTCTGATCAGCATGAGCTTATAACTGGATTAATTGATATCTCTCTGAGTCAACTTCCTACAAATTTGCTCAAATAGAATGCTTGACCTTGTTTTCGTAAATGATTCTTCGGATTTCGAAATCTCACCGGTCTGTCCGCTTGCTTTCCTTACCTGAGGATCCATATCATCCAAGCTTGCAAATCGCACTAGCACTTATTGCTTGCAACAGTTCGTGCTCCTCGGTATCGGTGCTTTCGTAAGGCTAATTTTGTCGGTCTTAACCAATTTTGATTGATATTTACTGATCCTCTTTGAGAGCTTTGAGCTATCCATAAATAATTTCTAAAATCGTTAGTCTTCTTCGTATAAAAGATTTGAGAAAAGTGGTTCTACGGTCGACTTCTATTAGTTTTCTATCTTATAAAGCAAGTTTATTCTTCTTAATAGAGTATGCTACAATAAGTATATTGACCGTTGTAGGCTAAACTTCTGTACGTAAGTCTTCCCTCTTTCGTGCAGCGCTTTACTCAAAAAATGCAGACTCTTTTAACCACTCTGAAATTGCCGACCTGTACGCGAACCCTAACAGCATTAACCTTCACTAGCATATTAATCTTTCTCACTTAAACCGCATTGCTTGTCCACAGTTCTTAGAATCCGACGTATTAAAATCTCTCATGTCCATAAAATCTTCCTTCTCTCCCGATGCTGTTTCTAGTTGTGTTTTTAACTATTGTATCGGCTCTTTAAAAATTTCGTATCTTCCAGCCATGTGGAATGAGTCCTTCCTTCATTATCTATATCCATAAAAAAGCTTCTACTACCGAGGTATTGCCAATCTTTCATCAATTCCAAAAGTTTTTGAAAGGATTGTAACAATTGCAACACCACTGTCGTTCTTTAATATATGACTCCTACCACAGGTTTATAAAACGTCAGTCCACCTCTTCTAACCTTTTAGAACTTTCTTCTCTTATTAACAATGGCTTATAAACAAAATGCAAGGCATTTGACTCAGTAAACGATAGTCTTCTTAGTTAAACTGTCAAGTTTAGGGTTTTCGGCTAGTCTTTTAAATTGGATCTCATCCTATTTATCTAATCGTATGCAGAGGGTAGTTTTAAACGGATGCGAATCTAAAGTAAGGTCATGTCAGGAGTACTTCACGGCGGCCAACCAGGTCCACTTTTTTTATCTTCATTAACGATCTTCCACAAGTTATCCGGTCTTCTCGCATTCTTATGTATGCGGATGATGTAAAACTTTGTTCGTCCTTTTCCTAAATTGATAATGATATGCATTCACTTCTTCAGCATGATTTCGATAGCACGTAATATTTGTGTAACGTCAACTAACTCTTTCTCAATAAGCCGAAATGTAAAATTATGACATTTTACTGTTGTGCGGTACTAAATCTTTAGACTCCTCAGACCTTGGTATACTGTTTGACCATAAGCTTAAATTTAACATTCATATTTGCCGACATAATAAACATGCTATTAGGATGGGTAAATTTATGAAAATTAATTTAGTTATGAGTTTTAGTTTCTATTTTATGTAATTCTTTAAACAACTTTTCTTGATATCAACTGATGATAAAGAGAATACAAAGACAAAAATCAATTTTTCGAAGTGCGTACTAATATGTGCCATAAATAGACAGAATATATAATGAGAAAAATGGATTCGTCTCCATTCAACTGTTTTAGGATAAATTCTATTTTTTGCTGTAAATAAGCAAAGTTTGCGCTCCTATTGGGAAACATTCCGACTTAAATAACTAAACCAAATTATAATTATTTGTTTACAATTTCTGTTTAGTTTAAAAAATTTCAAGTAAATTTTTAAAATATGCAAATGTTTGCCTTCACATGTAAGAGAAAGAAGCAGCCAAATTAATAGAAAAACTCCAGCAAAAGTTGAAGAAAATCAATAAAACGAGTGCAAGGAAGGAACAACCGCGGAAGGGACTAAAAACTTAATAAGTTGCATGCCTGGAATAGGTTGGCTCTTGGCTTTGCCATTGTTTTTATTAATGAAATCTTAGAAGCAAGCAAAGAGGAGAAAAAAGGAGACCAACATACTTCAAGCCACTTCAGACTAAAATAAAACTAAATAAGAATAAATAAGACAGAAAGGAGAGAAAAGAGAGAAGTTTAAAGTAAGTTAAAAAAAGTTATCAAAGCGCCATAAAGATTTACTTTTAATTTTGCCTATAACTTTCCGCTATCGCAGAAAAAAATATTTTCATAAGCGGCCACTCTGTGAAAATATAAATGTTTTGAACTCAAAGTTTTATGTATGCCCAGAAGCAAAAATGGTGAGAACCGCTTTTCTTGTCGACTGCAGTTTGACAAACTTAAAACTAATTCCTTTCAGATTTGTATTCGCATAAGTAGATCAGATCAGCTTGATTTAAGTCTTTTTAGCGTAATTTCAGATGAAAACAAAATTTGAGTTCACTTAGTTGACAATAGCGTAGAATATAAAGTTTCAATTAATTAAAGCAGAACACCTGAAAAGGTGATGAACTCCATTTTTGCGGACAAACGCCAATTGAAGGCAAAAGAGCAGTGACCACTGGAAATAGTGAAATAAAAGAAAAAGCAGTTACAAGAAAAATTATTAGTATGAACTAGCTTTATACGCACACACACACGCATGCTAAAGCCAACTTTCAGTATGACTGTATTCACGAAAAACGAAAAACAAAAATGGCGTGCTCAACTTTAAGATGACGTCGAGAAAAAACAAACAGACTCGGGAAAATATTAAAATATGTCAAAATAATTCAAATATTTTTGACTGATTTTAAATTTAAATTTTTCAAGTTTCTACTTAAAACGAAATTTAGTACTTATTGCCAGCTTATATGTGTAATGTTGCATTCAAAAAAAAATGTAATACAGTCGAGGCAGTGCCCGACAGTGTAATACCCTGTACCTTTTTTCTCAAAAAAAGATTTATTCCTGCATATTCTTACTAAGAATTTCCAATTGGGACATTTTTTTGTTGGTGCAAAACGATATTGATACCTTTAAGTTCCAAATTTTAACCGATTTTGATGAAAATCGAAATTTACGTCAAAGGAGTTATTTAAAGTATATGGGGTAAGTTTTAAGGGGATATGTTGAAGGGTGTGGGAGAAAACACGGTTAATCGATTGCGGGGGGTGGGAGGTGCTGCATTGATAAAATTTGGATGTGGATTTGTTCATTAGAGGCACATGAATCAGCTTACCAAAATTGGTGGTTCTAGGTAATTTGTTACTATTATTACGTAGAGTCAAATATTGACGCAGTTTATAGGCAAGGGAAGGTGAAATTTGTACATTTTAGACTATAACTTTTGTTGTAATTGTCCGATTTTGTTTATTTTTGACACACAGATGCGTGTTACCACAACGCATAGATCTGTTAAGTTTCAGACTAAAATATTAAGTGGTTTAGCTAAAAACCGCGAAACTCTGCTACGGGGGAACGGGGAAAGATATTGACATGATTCAACAAACTTGATCTTCTCAGGAAATATACGCATCAGCTGGTAAAGTTTCGTAACTCTAGCTCTTATAGTCTCCGAGATCTAGGTGTTCATACAGACGGACAGACGGACAGACGGACAGACGGACAGACGGACATGGCTCAATCGCTACCCGAGGTTATGATAAGCATTTTGGTATAAAGGACTTGGGGTCTACCACGCCTCCTTCTTGCCGTTACATACATTGCACAAATCTAGTATACCCTTTGTACCTATAGGTACAGGGTATAATTACTATACTATACACTGCGACACAAGCTAAGCACTTCCGAGACACTATTAAAGACAAGTTAAATCTAAAGACATTGCCTTTACAAAGGTTTTCATCAAAGTTTAGCTATGTATGAATGTGGGCTGCTTCAAAGCAGTATTCAGTTTGTCTTTCGGCATTAATAAAGTCCTACATGTAATTTTTCAGATTGTATCTTGGATTGAATTAGAAAGCTATATCGCTAACTGTCACTACACATAATAACGTAGTCCACATAGCTGCCAAAACCAACTCTAATTTAAAGAATACCAAAATTAAATTTGACACACTTAGTTTACATGCCTTTACATGTGGTAGCACACTCAATCAACAGCCTCAACATAAGCAGCATCTTTTAAGCTATACAAAAAATTAGACAGCGATAAGGACGAGAACTACGGTAATCCAGAATACCGACGACGACGAAATTTCAATCAACAACAAATGATTATCAAGTGGCTTCTGCCACACAACTGAAAATGCAACGTGCCAAAATGTCAGAGCAAGCCAACTGCGGAACGAACTGAGAAAGGAACAGGACAAACACGAAGTGTGAACAGATGCTTTTTTGTGTGCGAAGCAAATTAATACGAAGGGTGTGCAAAAGTGAGAAAGGAACAGAGAGTGTGACTCAAAACAAGCAGAACAGCTTGCTAACCTACCGCAAAGGAAAATTGGAAATCGTATTAAATAAAAAATAATACTACCTATATATTTTCTTAATAATAATAGTAAAGCAGTCGTAGGTTAATATATTTAAAGTAAAAAAGGTTAGTCTGAAATGGCAGAAAAAGTTATAAATAAAATAAATTGCGCTTGCGCCAAAGCCATCAAAGAAGAAGTAAGTTAAAAAAAAAAAAAAAAACTAAAGGTTTCCTAAGACCCCACGTAATAGGCCTAGGCAAATCAACATTAAGCAAAAGTGCAGCGAATTTTAAGCAAGACAGAAACAAGAACCCTCTACACTTATGAATGTGTTGGTAAACGTTTATAGAATTGTTGGGATGGTATAGCTTCCCAAAGAACCCAAGCACCAGATAGACGAATATGCTGCACAAAACGGAATGTACAAAACAAAAACAAGATAATCAGAGTAAAGCACGTGCCGGCTTTTGTAAGTACGAGTGAGTGAGTGAGTGAGTGAGTGAGTGAGTGAGTGAGTGAGTGAGTGAGTGAGTGAGTGAGTGAGTGAGTGAGTGAGTGAGTGAGTGAGTGAGTGAGTGAGTAAATGAGTGAGCGAGTGATTTAGTAAGTGAGTGAGTGAGTGAGTGAGTGAGTGAATGAGTGAGTGAGTGAGTGAGTGAGTGAGTGAGTGAGTGAGTGAGTGAGTGAGTGAGTGAGTGAGTGAGTAAGTGAGTAAATGAGTGAGCGAGAGATTTAGTAAGTGAGTGAGTGAGAGTCAGTTAGTCAGTCAGTTTTTGGCCATTTTGTTGGTAATTTTTAACTTTTTTCAATTCAATTAAAAAGGAAGCAGTTGCAAATAAAAAAAACCTGGATATGTTCATATCCAAGCAACATCAATAGCTAAAAGATTACCACAATATACCTTAAGATACTGTCTATTACCCTGTAATAAAATTTCTTGTGCGCTCGATTTTAAGGGTAAACTAGGCATGCTGATTTTAAAACTATATTTGGTTCTCATGTACCACGACAGGTTTCTGCTCTAGACCTTATGATATTTTTTTTAACAAAACAAAACCGTTAGTATTTGCATGGTCCTCAAACCAGAGAAACCAAACCATGACGTACTATTGTAACGAACGATCGGTATGGTACCCTCAGTATTGAAAGTATTGGAAAGACTGAAGGCCTGTTGAGTATATGGATAGTGGAAAATCGATCTGAGATTATTAGCTCGGCTTTTGCTCTAGTCACAGTATCATTAAACCGGCGCATCATGGGACAGAATATAATCTCAAAGCATTTGAAGAGAGGATACACTGCAAAGAAGTTTTTTTTTTATATTCATCGGTCATTTGATAGAATCTGATAGCACGGACTACTATCTTGTGCAGATACAGCCATAGGTGGAGTAACCCAGGGAAGTGTCCTTGTTCTATTCCTGTATAGCATAATTGCGGCCAACACTCTTATACCTAAACGCAATAAACGTATTATCACGGAGTAGATGTTTCTCGCCGTTTACGCTGAGGCTATGGAAATTTAAAAATTTCACCAATTTTTGAATCGGTCTATTCGTTGGAGCGTTAGCCATTTTTACCAATGATAAGACAATACCGAAGACAGCATCTGCAAAATATCTAGGCATTTCTATGGATCAATAACTATCAATCCGTGAGTAAGGAATAAGATCCACTTGCTTCTACATAAATATAGCATGCTCCACCTTCGCTGAAAACGGATGGTCCATCAGCAGCATATGGTATTCCGATCTCGGGTACCACTGCCAAGTCAAACCGCTATAGTTTCGAAATTATAATAAAAATAAGGAAATCTAAATTACATTAATTAATAAATGTATTTTATGTGCGATTGTAGCCCTTTCATGTGATATGCAAAACAATATTTGTATAACTACCGAGCAATAAAGACGCTTCCAACGATGCCTTATTTGTTAAACTATAATAATCGGATTAGAGGTTACGAGAGAACATAGAGGTCAAACAAATTATCCAAATACAAAAATAAAAGAGCCATTTAAATTAGTTAAAATTTAAGAGCTGTAGGCATTTTAAAAGTTTTCCAATGGCAAGCAGCTTATATAGTAGCTTGCACTTATATACTATTGATTTCATATTAAATGATGCACGATTATATTTGCATTGGAAAAGGGCTACAAAGTGTCCCACTGACAAGCACGTCAACGATGGTATCATATTTGTTATTTATTTTTATTTTGTTGGGGGAAAGAAAAGGATATTACAATAAAAAGGATATACAGATGCTTATTAAAAGTTTTAAAACGCAGATCGATGGTAGTCGTCCAATGCTGAGAGAATTGATACAATGGGTTTGCTCGGTTCTTAAACCGTCTTTAAACATAATACCAAAACTCGCAATGACCAATCGAAGTCTGGAGCAGAACTCATAATCTTAGAGGGTCAAAGCGCAACAAAGTTACACACTCCACAAAAACACCAATGACAAGGAAAATAATTTATTTAAGAAAAACGTGCAAATTGGAATTAAAAGTGGAGAAAAATGTTGAAACAATAAATAACCAGCAAAATATTTATCGTTTTCGATCTTATTTTGTCAAAAGGTAACACGCAAAGTGTTGGAACTAAACTACAATAATAACTCACTGGCTCACGCGAAATGTAGCAGGAAAGAATTTTAAGAGGAATAGAGCAAAGAGCATGCAAAAGTCGTCAGACTATCGTGACAATAAGAACTCTTTTGGAATTAGCTTACTTTACACATACTTGGATATACTATATGTATAAGTACTATTATAAAATATCATGATTAAGAGGCACTAGTTGCAAACATTATTAGGCGGAAAATAAGAAATTAGGAAAGTATTTATTTATTATTTTATTAATTAGTTACAATTTAGTGTAAAAGCTAAAGGTAACTTGGTTACAGCACTGGCATCGTAGGCCTTCGGCCTAAATTAGGTAAGTAACTCTATCGAAATATGTGTCAATATGCCAAGCATCATTTCATCATTAAGAAATTTTTGTGATGTATATAGTACAATATACATACATAAAAAATAAAGCTTTTACTAATTTTTTGATAGGTAAATGGTATATAGTACTCATTTATTACACCAGTATCATATTTAATATTTTTAATAGTACATTATATAACTATACATCTGCATATCTAGTACTCATTTATTTCACCAGTATCATTTTTAATATTTTTAATAGTACATTATATAACTATCCATCTGAATATCGTATTGTTTTGATACCCTTTATGTAAGTTACAAAGGTTTTTTTTAAAAGCTTCACATTTGGACAAAAATTATTCTTATACCTTTCTCTCCCTGAAGAGAACGCGAGCGGTTCGAATAGACTTCAAATAATTGTGTAAAATCATATATAAGGAAAGCTGAGTTGTTGGAGCAAAGGTGTTACAACTATAAAGGCCAGCTCAAGTCTCAGGTTCGAGTTTGAGACAAGGTACACTTTTTGAATGCGTACCTACTATTAAGTATTCAACAAAGGCTTAAAAATAGCTCAAAAATGCTTAGTTAATGAATCTTACTAGGATTGTTTGGCTCTAATTTTAAAACAGTGTTTTAGTATTCGGGGGAGATCGGTAAGTTACCCTTTCCTACCAAAATGTGGTTGGTGCCGCTTTTGTATGATAACTTGTTTGCTATCACACTTAGAGTCATGTCTTTTAAACAAATTATTTATTTTTTTTTTGCAAAATATCAAAAATAAAAAAAGATATTGCTTTTATTACTTGTAGTGTTCACGCCAATCTAGGCTGCAGCTGGTCTTTAGACAAATATTATCAGCAATAAAATTATCAAACTGTATTTAGGGGATACGTCAACTAATTTAAGCACAATGGCTGTTTAAAGTTCAAAAAGTGGAAAGGGGTTTTAGTGTTTTTCGAATAATATTTTTCCAAAAATTGAAAGTTATTCTAAAACATCTCTGGATATTACCTTTCGCATAGTTCGCAGCCAAAGCATAATTTTTAAACTTTCCAAAAATTTGAATATGCTTTTAAAAAACGAGTCTGTAACACCTGGAAATTCCGAAATTAATGCATAAATACGAAAGTTATTGCAATTGTAACTCTTTGACAAAAATTAATTTTCCCAAAAAATAAATATACTTTGTTTAATATACACCCAATATCAGCAATATTAAATTATATATAGTATTAGTTTCCTAGACTTTTGTCCTTTTGGTTAATTTTCTGACTTTACCCCTTATGAAATTTGTCAAAAATCACAATTTTCAAACTTTCCCCCTTATGAATGTAGAATAAAATCCATTTAAAATCTATAACACCTGGAAATTCCGAGATCGATGCATCAATGTTAAAGTTATTGCAATTGTAACTTTTTGGCAAAAATGTAATTTTTCAAAACATAGGCACTTTTCCAATATCCTGGGGTTTCGTTATTTTGTGATGGGATTTCACAAATTCCTTTTATTACCTTTAAAATTTCATGCTACTTTTTTTATAATGGTTTTTTTTTGGTTTGTCTTCATTATTGATTCTGGCTAACTTTGAACTTAGTCAACCAGCCAGAGTATAATATGTTTTGGCTTAAGCCACTTTCAACAGTTTTTCTAGGTGTGTGTGTTTGTAATTCATAGAAAAACCAGCCACATACAACGTGGCGTATGTGTAACACATACTATATGACACATGCCACGTGAAGCCAAAACACATCAATTTGTACTTTGTTTGTTCTCACAATGGAAAAGTAGCGAAAACAAGAAGATGGCCCAGAGGTAAAAATAAAAAAACAAATTTCATACATAATAACAACAGGCAACAACTCTTATACTGAGTAAGAGGGAAATGAATGAAGCTCAGACAGGAGACTGTGCCAGTCAAAGTAAGACATTTTGTGATAAGCGCACTGGATAACAAGTTGGACGTGACGAGCATGTGAAACATTTTTTTAACTTCTCGTTCTTTTAAAAACAATGGGTTGCCACAGACTCTTGCCTCATGAGAAATGACAGCAAGTGTCATAAAGCAAAACATTAACAAAAAAGAGATGTAAGCGTCTAACTTCATGGCTTCATACTACATCCTACGAAGTCTGTTCTACTGGTATATTTCGAAAAAAATGATCTGACTGAAAATGTTTCAATTTTAAATTTTTTGTCAAATCGGTTTTTTGAAGCTATATTATTATACTTGTATTAATTCTGGTTCCAAAAAATGTATTTTACAAATTTTACCCACGTTTTTATCGAATGATGCGAAACTCCAAAAGAACAGAAAATATTTTTGGAGCACTTTTCCAGTCATTTGCCGTTGTTTTTGCGTGAAACTAAGACAATTGTAAACGTCGATTAATTTGAAATCTACAAATTCGAGCTATTTCGGACATTGCTTTAGGTAATTTAAAATATAATAAAATCGTCAAAAAATAAAGACGCATCATAAGTATCTGATTGATAAGAAGCTAACTTATAACTCGTCCTGTGAACTATTACAAAGAGAAAAAGTAAAAGCAAAGGAAACAAGAAACCAACTTTTTTGCCACTATTTTTCCATTTATCGCTGTCTCGACTTTCACTTTTTATGCCTCAATTTGCAACCAACTGTAGAGAGCACGTAGTCCTCCAACTCGTCATTTGGGAGCACAGCACAAAGTGTAAAATAGAAGCAGATAAACGTAAAATACCAGGAGAGAAACTCAAACATCAACGTTGACAGCACACATAAAAAATAAAGCACAAAAAGGAATAGAAGCTAAGCAAAAACCAGACTTATTGCTCCATGACTCCAGCTCTAACATCCGTAACCCTTCCACTTTGTCCTACAAATGCTAAAACAAAATGTAAATAATTTTTCATTATGTATACGCCACGTTGCGCGCCAATGCTAGCGAGCGAAACGCAGCAAAGCAGCAAAATAAAAAGCAAAATCAAAATGAAAGCGAAAATGGCTGTGGCGCCATTTGTGAAAAAGGAGCGCAGACATTTTTGTTAGCTTTCTTCCTTTGTGTGTAAGGGTGCGTGAGGGAGTATGAGGGCTTGTGTGTGTAGTGTGTTCCGCCGTAGCATTTTACAATTTACTCGCACATTTATCAAAACTTTAATATCTCAGCTACATAACCTACTGCATTTTAAATCCAATAAAAAAAAAACTAAGCTCTATTGTAAAAAATATGCAATGGAAAATGAATGCGCCTGCAATTTACAATTAAAAAAAAGAACGTTGAAAAAGTATGTAGTACACTGCAGCAATAATTTGTTCTTAAACTTTTATCTTTGGTTGGTAATCAATGTTTTTTTCTAAACTTCTTAGAGTCTTTGCAATGTGTCAATATATGAAATAAAAAAATATTTCTTTACAAAATTTCTGTAAAGATTTTTATGCTATTTAATGTGACGTGGAGAAGTAGGCGTGGCAGACCCCATAAAGTGTATATATTCTGATCTGCATCTTAAAGTAGCCACGGACAAAACAATCTCAGAGACTATAAAAGCTATATTGCTAAAATGCCAAAAGATGTGCCCTATATATTTTTCCATTCCCCCGTAGGTAAATTTCGCGGAGCACATCCACACTATAAAAGCTATTGGATTCATTTAAATTATCGGGATGTCTCAAAATGAATACAATTTGGGTTTCGCGTGCATGGCACGATGGAGGCTGAGGCCATTGCATCGGGAAAGCGTTCGTTGCACTGCATCGCTTTATGCTTAGCCCTTTTTCTTACCATATACACAAAACAACTGAACTTTTCCTGAGAGAGAGCGTGTTCCTAGCAGAGCTCAAAGTAAAGTATAAAAACACACCGAGAAGCTAGAGAGAAGCAGTGTAAATTAGCTGACTAAATTTGCATTGTATTTGCTGACCAATACAAAGAGTATCTCAAAATCCACTTGTGCAATATTTTTTGATATTATTTTTATTCAGGTAGCTCAGTATTTAAGATGCATCACCCATCCTCTGTATTCCAGAACCAATCTTCTCTTTTCATTTTCTTTTATTTTGAATAAATATTTTAAATAATTTTTTTTTTTTTAAAAAGAAGGTTCTTATGGGATTGGCGTTGACAAGTCCAATCTTTTCTAGTGCGGCAGATTATTAACAGCCAAATTTTTTCTTGAAAAAGCTAACAAAAAAAGAATACAATTATTTTCACGAATCGCTTTACTGGTTTAAGGCCACTCTAACATTAAATAAAAAAACGAACAACAGACAACATTGCAACATCTGCTTCTGTATATGATAAATATAACAACATATTTTTGTAGCTTTTATATATCAGCCATAGCAAAAAAATTATATGATATTTTTTTACAATAATTTTACAATAGAAAAAATGTTTCGCACATGTTGCACATTTTGATTGTCATCATAAAGTACACGAGTGGCCAACAACAAAAACAACAACATGGCCAACATCTGATAGCTGCTGCTTTATATCCTGTTTGGTTGAATGTTTGATAGTCGGGTTGTCTGATGTGCGATACTGGTAGCTGATAAAAATAAAAATCACCCATAACTGAGCAAACCGCAACAATTATTACAATAAAAAAAAGAAAAACTCGAATGACAATAGTGCAAACACAATACCATCATGATTATCTGAATTGGTTATGTCGAAATTGTTGGAATACTGAATGTAAATTGTTTGGGTTTTAAATACTGTACCGTCTCACACATCCTAAAAGCATTCGGTTCGAATTTTGTTGGCAATCTACAAACAGTTACTGTCGTACTTAAAGCATTAAAATGACGAGCTTATGATTCATCAACTTTAAACGTACGCACAGAAAAAAGAGGCTATCGCAATTTAAGTTTGAATTAACTCCAAAGAAGATTGTTAAAATGTAGAATGTATAATAATTTTTGTTCTATATTTTCCTAAAATAAAATACTTATAATTTCAACATTACGACTAAACATACTTGCAATGAGCACAAGTCGCTTTTTCAGTGCACTTCTTCTTAAAATTTGATTAAACATTCTTAAATTGGTCTAAGAATCTGTCAAAACTCAAACATAATAGTTCTTAAAATCATTATTAATATTTAAAATTTGAAATATTCTGCCTACAAAAAAATAAAGATCTTGAAATTACAATTTTACTCTCAATAATTGCAAACCCGATCATAATTTCTCGACTTTCTTGACAAATAACTTGCTGCACATAAACTTTTTCTTTTGAGTAGCTATTGTTACTGCTGGCGCCATCTACATGTAAAAATGCACAGTACGGCAGACCTTGGTGGTTAACAAGGCTGCTTACCAGAGACCGAACCTCTTTACATTAAGAATTTTGAAAGCGAATTTTTTTAGAAGTTTTGATTTCTTTTAGTGCTTTTTGCAGTGCTGCTTACTAGCATTCAGCAACGCAGTGGTAAGACTTGAAAGGATCCGGTGAGTGCATACCTCTGTTGAATGTATAGACTATTTGTTCAGTAGTCTATTTTTATTTGGATACAAAACATTTTTTTTTGAGCTTCTGAAGCCATTACATCTGGTGAACCAACTAGCACTGCAGAAGCTTCAATAAATTACCATCTAATTATATGACTTTTGCAAAAAAAGCATATTACACATGAAGTCAAAATCGAATTACGAAATATATTATATAAATGTTAAAATACCGAAACCCAACCGGGAAATGTCAAATAAATAAAAAAAGAGGTAGTTGAGATTTCTAAAATTTTATACATAAGCAAAACGCGGTTTTTTAAATCAAAATAAATGTTACTTTTTAAAATGTCTTAAAATCCGTTCCATAAAAAGATTTTTGGGCTCTCCAAGAAAATTGTAAACTCGCCTATTTTTTATTGAAGTGAGACAAAATCACTTATACGCCACGTTGCACCAAAGTGCAGTGCAAAAAACTAAATAAAAAAAATCACACTAAAATAGAAAACGTCTCTAACGTTATCAATAAAAACTTATTGCAAATTTTTCTGTTATTGTCCTTCTTGCTTGTTACGTTATTGTGGGCACATACAATTACCTTGTATATAACTTATTCTTCTAAAGAGTTAAACTTAAATAAGACAAATAAATAAAAAAAAAAAAAAAGAAGAAACCCCTATCCTTAGCCAACACAAAGTATTTTGATTTTCTATACCTATTGTGTCATGGGTAACAACTTTTTCTTAAAACCATAAGACCTAATAAAAAACAAACTTATTAATAAACAACTTTTAAACATACGGATACTATACGGATTTATGCAAAATTTATTAAGACTAGTCGAAAACTTCAACAGAATGCGGATGAAGGATTAACTTGTTGATATTTATGACTCAGGAGAAATCTTAAAAAAAAATTTTAATTGTGTCTTTGATTGGCTAAAGGCATGATAAGTCCCATTCCATAGAAAATCCTGCTTCATAGCATTCGAAGTGCCTAAGCTGATCGATTGTGGATATAGCACCATTCAACAACATAAGATGGACAAGAATTCTGAAGCTAATATGGATCAGAAATCTATCATTAAAGAGCCCACACTCTACCTATTGTGCTTCAATAACCCGCCGCATGTCTTAAATTCTTTTGAATCTATAGGAAATCAACAATATTTCCCTAAGTGTCGCTAATTAATTAATAATAATCACATACTAAATAAATATATAAACACCAGGGAAAAATATTTGACTTGTATAAGTTATTAATGCCGCAGAGTTAACCGGCTAACTGCCAAAGAATGTGAGACTTAAACAGATGCTCATCCATTCGCCTATGTATTCAGACCACGTTTCCTACAAAGGACACACAAAAAAAAAAACAAAATAAGAAAAAGCCACGCCAATTTGTTCCAAAGTGTTGGAAGCGTTTAGAAAATAATTAAAAAAATAATCCGAACGAACCCCCCGGCTATAGCCTTGTTTGCGAATATGTGTTTTAGCCTACTTTTTGGCGTGCCTAAAAGGAGAATCCCCCACGAAAATTAACATGCAAATGCAAGCTTCGCTGATAGCCAATGCAACTAACTTTCCAAAACAAAACTGTCCCCATCTCTTACATTATTTCTACACCCATACTGTTCCCTATGTGCTGGGCTTTTTAGGTCTATTAGTTTTAATGGGACTATCGCATGTTTTACCATTTTAGTTTTTGCACGTCTTTGCGGTTTTAAATTATTTATGAGTTTTCGCTGCGCATGAAAACTGCCTAAATATTTCGAGGGACAGCAGGAGACCAAAGTATTCAGGCTGTCAGATGAACCAGGAAACTTTTATGCAAAATATAAAGTCGTTGGTTGTAGCCGCTGTTATAAAGCAAATGAGCAAACCAAAAGCAATGGACATAACTGATCAGACCCATCTGCCACATGTCCACCCAAGTCACCTGACAGCCAGTTCATGTAAAAGTTGAAATGCTTCTAAATTGCTGCAATTAAAATTTAATAACTCAACAATAAATAGTCCAACAACTAAAATTTTCAGGTCTATGTCAATGGATTCAAGTTTATTTATGAGACCGAATACATTTTATTTATTTTAAGTTGGGTGATAAGTTATTTTTTTAGGGCAGGTGACATTATCATGTTGATAACTACGATTATTTAGTTGCACTCCGAAATTTTAATAAACATATTACAATTAACGAATAAACATTTAAGTTTTATACAGACAATTAAGCAATCGGAAAAGGACGACATTTGACAAGTAGAAACTACGCCATTACTAAAAATAGATCGATAAACGCTTCAACAACGCATTGAAATTATTAAAATTCACTAAAAAATGGTGAAAATCTTCCATCGAAAAATCATCTTGACTGATGAGGTCCATTTCCACCTCGGTGGCTACGTCAACAAGCAAAATTGTCGCATCTGGGGCTCAGAAACACCAAAAGTTATTGTTGAGAAGCCTCTCCATCCTCAACGTGTGACTGTTTGGTGCGGTTTATGGTCCGGCGGGGTCATGGGACCTATCGAGGACATAGGGCAGCCACTTTGCGATTTGGTTATGGAAAATTTCATGAAAAGGATATGGTCCTATAGGCGTGGTCGTGGTAGCCATTTGGCTGATGTTTTTTTTCATTATTAACGGCATACCTTCCTCTTCATTATGAAATAAACATTCGATCATTTATCTCAAAAAATGGCACTTTTCTTTGAATACCAAAATAACACCTCTTATTGGAAAACCCTATATATATGATACATGATTGAGTAAACCCATCTCGATTTGAAATATGTTACAGCGCTTAGGAATTCTTGGAAAGTTCCGAACGTCAAACTTAGTTATAAACAAACAAGTTATGCATCTAAGGCTTTTGATTTTTTCATTGTGCTCCAAAATACTCTATGGCAGCTATATAATACAACCACGATGTCTAAAAAATAAAAAAATAACTTGTATCCTTATACTGATTTGATTGCTATTCTCTGAGACCTTGGTGTTCATACGGTTGGATAGACGGACATGTCCATATCGACTTCCCTAGTCATCCTAATCATACTTTAGGTAACTGCTGAGCGTCTTCATCTCTCTGTAACATACATTTTCGGCGTACACAATCTGAATCTACCCTTTGAGACTTAAAGATACACGTTAAAAAAAAAAAAGTTGGCATACTTTGTATATGAATAAGACATTGCTCAAGAGACTTCGCGACGTTCAGTCTGAGTCAACGCTCTACCAATGCAGCTAGCCTTTAATATAGGTACTTTTGCGATATTTGTGGCCCAATTATCATAGTGCTTGTTACCATCCGAAAGATTTTTTTACTGCCAACATTTCGCCCAGACAAACTAAAACTTGGGAATTATTGAAATATAGGTGTTTAAAATTAAGGAGAAAGGAGCGTGGCACAAGAAAAAAACCCACCCAATCTATCTGGTTACATACATTAGTACACCAAATGTCAAGTTTGCTTGTCCTTGCTCTTATAGTCTCCATGACCTAGGCGTTCATACAAACGGACAGTTGTCTTCCTATCACACATCTTTGGATACACTTAATATACACTGTGTACCTTAAGGTACAGGGTATAAAAACAAAACCAAATCCTATGTTACCACCAACGTACAAGTTCCAACCAGAACTCGTAATGCCACCTACAACAGCAATGCCAGAGTACAAAATATTCATGAACACAACAGCCTCATAAATAAATTGTAACCCAGAGAAATGGCAACGAAAACAGCTGAAGCTGCAAATGGCCACAAAGTGGCTACTCGCATAGACTTGGTTTGGCTCAATGCGCGCAAACTGCAAAATATGCTAACATAATGCAAGTCATTGGCACGACCCTAGTAGGGAGTAGTTCCCACGACCAAGGCTGCAACTGCAAAAGCCTCCAGCATCCAGTTTTTATGACGCTTCGATTTCGTGGAATTAGTAATGAGCCAAAAACATCGAGTGGAAACTGTGGTTCGATATTCCTTTTTTTATTTTTTTTTTGGCTCGTTTTTAATATCAGTTGAAAAATTGAGTGAGTGCTTGAGTTGCTTAGGGGGCTGTGCAGCCTGCTGCTGAGTGATTGGACATAAAATGCAATAAAATGCAATTGTCAATTATTTGTTAGTAATATATATAAAGTAGAAAAGCCGGACTATAAGCTGATGAAAAAATATGGCCAACGCTAAGAGCAGGAACAGCGGACCCTCGATTTGGCAATTTCATGTAGAGTCTCACTGCTTTGCTCAAAATTACATAATAACGACACCTGAAATTAAGAAAAAATTGGACTCGACTGAGAACGACTCTTGGACTCGAACTAACTTTAATATTCGTGGCCGACACTTTATTAACTAAGCTTTCCCTATGTACGCTATTGCTTCTTATCTCCGATATATATGGTCCCACCACAATGATTTTTTTTTACGAATGAAAGCGAATGTTGTAAAAGAAAGAATAAATTTCATCTACCTAATCTTCAAGGTCCAGTTGTTCAAACGGATAGACGAACTGACAGACGGACGAACGAATAGCCATACCATCTGATCAATCTGGACCTTTTCATAGGATCATGGTCTTTAGATTTTTTTTAGCGATTTTTTTGTTATGGCTTCTATCGACTCATTTCGCATTCCCCTAAGCCGATATTTGAGTTAGAAAAACAGGTAAACATCACAAGAAACACACAAAACTGGCGAGCAATGACTTTTGTTACGTTTTTTTTTCATTTTGTTTCATTTTGTTTGAATTGGTTTCGTTTTGTTCGTTTTGTTTCGTTTTGTTTCGTTTTGTTTCGTTTTGTTTCGCTTTGTTTCGTTTTGTTTCGTTTTGTTTCGTTTTGTTTCGTTTTGTTTTGTTTTGTTTCGTTTTGATTCGTTTTGTTTTGTTTTGTTTCGTTTTGTTTCGTTTTGTTTCGTTTTGTTTCGTTTTGTTTCGTTTTGTTTCGTTTTGTTTCGTTTTGTTTCGTTTTGTTTGGTTTTTTTTCGTTTTGTTTCGTTTTGTTTCGTTTTGTTTCGTTTTGTTTCGTTTTGTTTCGTTTTGTTTCCCATTGTTTCGTTTTGTTTCATATCCGAAATGTCAATCAAAACCTGTTGAGTCGATTAATAAGAGATGTGGAGATTGTCTTCTGTCTCTGCTATGCTAACCTGACGATTTTCGACTATTTTTTTATGTTATCGTCTTTAACAAGGGTGGATAGACGACTAGCATAAGTAAAGTTTTCTACAACCTCACGGCCCTCACTGAATGCTTTATGCCACTCAAATACTTTCCGTTCGAAAGGCTCCCCAAAACATATCCGCAACATTTATAATGTTTCTGTAACCGCAATGTCAAAGAAAGTTGTACCAACCTAGAAAAAAAAATTAGATTTACGCGTGCCGTTTAAACAGGCCAGTTCATTATCATTACTAATTTCTTATATTTCTAACCATATTGGTAGTAACTTTTGGTGTCAACGGTCTCTCCTCTCTATGTTACCTACATTTGCACATAATTTACCTTTTGGAACAATGAATAGGGTATGAAAAAGCAAAGCTATCTCACTGAGCACAGAATTTAGTTCATTGAGCTTTTAATCCAAAATATACTGTTCTTGTGATGGCCAACAATTTGCCCAAAAGTAAAACCCAAATCCGATTACATCAAAGTTACACTTATGTATACTTACTTATCACAATAAATATTGTCCCAAATTCACTTTAATTAAAAACAAATGGACCAACATTTTTTCCTATCGCTTTAATCCAATGTCTTTGCGCCTTGAATTAAATGCTCGAGAAAATTCGAAATCAGCAGTTTCAAGGATTGTATGTAATTTGCAAAACTTGCACGTTGATGTCCAGATAGATATTGAGTTTGCGACAAAAGGCCATAGTAATAAATTATTTTACGAATCAATTACGGCTAACAGCATAGACCAGTTGGAAATCAATTCAATTCACTTGAAAGCAAGCAGCAAACTTTCGATCCTTCGAGACTGTCAGCCTGCCAAACTCCTTTAATATTTGTATGTGACAAGCTTGTGAACTATCTGTGTATATATGTGTGCGTTGCGGTATACATATATACTTGGTCCGTATGTGACGATTTAATCTAATGAATTTTTGATGGTAATGCATGGCAAAATGACTTTCCAAGGTTGAATCCTAAAACAAGGCTAAGTAGCACTATTGGTAAGGGTAAGAGAGAATAATATGGCAATCACGTTGCTATTTAATGAAAATTGCTGAAAAAGAATGTGATACAGTCTAGGGGTGCTCCAGAAAAAAATATAATCTTACATATTATAATACAATGCAGATATAAGATTCATGACACCACGACGTATGTATAGTTAGTCTCTTGGGTCTCTCAGACATGCGTCAATCACCATTCGAAGTTACGATAAGCATTTTGGTATTAAGGACTTATGGTCTGTAACACGCCTCCTTCTGCCTATGCATTGCACAAACCAATTATAACCTTAAGCATATAAATTACAAAAAGTAACTACTAATCAAAAAGTTAATTTTTTGACATAAAAATTTAAAAAAATATTTTTGTTTTTTCCAAGTTTAAAACACTTATTCTTTAAATTGCCATAGCCACAAACTTATTATTTAATTTATTAAAAGATAATAAACAAAGAAATTTTTAACCTATTTTAAATTTAAGAGAGAGCACAAGCTGCAGAGAAATAAACAATGACAGATTTTCAGCATATGTCAAAAACAATGCAAGACATTAAGTATACGCGACATGTTCAGCGTATTTATTAGAAATGCTAGTTGACGTTCTGGAGTGGCATGCACTTCTATTATTATCTTTAAAGTCACGCAATAAAACATAAATTGACTCCTTGTAGGGGATTACAGGAAACTAGTGCAACTCCGAGCAACTTAAACTTTTCATGACCACGTAGTTTTTTACTGTTTTTCGGACATTAACGTGCGTTCCAAAAGTTTTTTGGCAATAAGAAGGCATAAAAAACTTGGAATGAGTTTGAAACTTAAGGCTGCAGCTAAGAAACTGGTTCCAGACACAGATTTTGGAATCTTAGTATTAATAGTTTTACAAAATATAAAAAACAACAAATTCTATTGTCTGTACCCAGCTCAAGACTCAAAAATATTATAAGTTTATTTAAAAAGTTTTAAGTTCGTTTTTTTAGCCCAATAAGTTGGCTGGTGACTTTACAAGGGTATGTAATAAATATTGTTTTTCCTTTTTGGTTAATTTTTTATACGCAAGACACATTTGTATAGCACTGGCTTTAAATATTTTTCTAAAAATAATAAACAACAAAATTGGTAAAATTTTATAATGCAAGCACTTAATATACATATATACCTTTCTAAAAGTATATACACATGTAAGTATACTTTGCTTTTTTTATTATTCTTTAAATAGCTGCACTTAATGAATTTGCTATAAAGTAAAATATTGTATAAAAAAAAATAATATTGTATTAAAAAAGTCTTAAAAAATATTTTGAAAATATTCGTTTAACCGTGGGAAAATCATTTTTTCCAAGGTTCGGCTCCTAAATTCAAAAATGACCTTTAAAATTAATGTAAAATTATTCGTTTACCTGTAAGGTGAGAAAATCTAAAAAAGGTCCTTAAGGATTTAAGTCAAAAATAAGTCACATGAAATTATTAGAATTTGAATTTATTTATTTAATTATTTATGAACAGATTATATAGTATTAAAAGATTTTGATTTTATTTTTTGCTGTGGTATTTAAAAAAAAAAAAATTTTCTGATTACTTTGGTTTAAAAATAGTTTATGATGCCTTTCCTTCCATTTGTTACACAAAATAGGTCGCAGCTTAAAAAAATTATATGTTCATCAAAATTATCGATTGGCTTTGAACAGCTTTTAACGATACTTTTAAAATTATATGGGCATAAAATAAATAGCACCATTTGAAGGTTTTTGCATAATGGCAATTGGCTTTTTTGGAACTGCAAACTCATAACTTTTGTCAACTGCACCAAAGTCCTCGACTTAGAACCAAGCCTATACAAAATATGTTTTACGTTGCATAACATTTTAGTTTAGTTTACTACAAGTTTTGGGATACTTAATGTGGTGCAGGGGCTGGAGCAACAGCGTCAGCTCCAAATAAGAAATTAGTATTCAAGCCCCACAGTGTCATTTCGCGATTAAACTGGTTCTCGGTTCTTCGGTTAGTTCCTTTGTTGAGATTGATATGCGTGATGCAAGCGCAACATGGGTGATTATGAAGCGGTAGCCGGTTGCAAGTTTGTTTGATACTGAAGTATATTTATATGTAGGTATATAGTAAATATATAAATGTATATGTATGCAAGTTCAAAATTATCAGTGTTCAACTTGGAGTGTTTAGTGCTTAGTTGTGGCATGCAGGCAAGGCACAAGTTTTTCACATAAATCCTAAATTATGTCATTAATTTGCATATTAGAGAAACGTAATGACGTCATTGGACTAAAAAGAGCATTGCATTCATTAGAAAAAAGAGAAAAGTAAAGGAAAGTTGTTGGTATGTGTAAGATATACAATTTTAGCAGCATTTGGGCAATTACTTTGTTATCAGGTTGCTGAGATAGCCTTCACACTCGTTTTATGAGGATTTTTTGAGATAACCACAAAACCCAGAGCCCTATTTGATTGCGCGTCGAAATACTTAAGAAAACGTACGCCTCAACCCCAGATCTTGAAAAGAGAATATCAAATATATAAATTAATACACTATAAACAATTAAATTGATAAACTTAAAGATCAACAAATATATTAAATTTGTGCACAAATTTACTATTATGTCGCTGTATTCCCAATAAAATTCGAAAGAATAAAATTTTTGGTCTGAATGTCAACTGATGCCACAGAGCCCGACGCCAACGCCCACATGACAGACAAAGCCAACGATTCCGCCTGCATTGGCGGAAATAATCCCAAATTGTGCTAGACCGAGCAGAGACTGAGAGTTGCAAACAGAGCAGAGCCCATAATCGAGCACTGGCACGGACATGGCACACCAGTTGGAAAATATATTTAGTATTTTCTGCCTGGAAATTCTGTTCTGTTCTGTTCTTGGCCAAGTGCCAAGTTTGACGCCAACACTGTAGCCACAGCATTAACAGCATCAGCCAGAGCAACTACAGCAGCCGGCGACAACATGTTATATGGTAATCCTATAAAGGGATGGGTCGAGTGCTAAGTCATAGGCGGTGATGCAAGGCCATGTCCATCATGGGTTCAACTTGGAAACTTGAAAGGTTTAAATCAAAAGGGAAATAATTGACAACCAAAGGACTGACAGTCGAAATAGGCGACAGATATGTAACAATAAAATCTGCGACCTATGTTGAGTTAAAAAAATTCCAGTCGATTGTCTACGTATCATGTGGTAACTAATACATTTGTTTTTTTTTAGATTTCTACCTGAAAAATTTGTTTTCGAAATAATCGTAAGGTATGCAACCGTAGACCGTAAATTTACCTACAATATCGTCAGGAGGCTAAAAGAAAGTGAATCCATCTGCCTGTATGAACGCCTAAATCATGAAGATTATAAAAGCTAGGATTATCCAAATTTGAGACGCCTTTTATGTGCAGGCAGTTAAAGTTTTTTTTTTTTTTATTTGCTTCCTCCTTTTTAATTATAAGTATATAATTTCAATGTTAAAGATTCTAATTGTATCCTTACATGACAACCGCCAGACGTATAAATCAAGTCAAATATATTGGAGACATTCTGGACAAGGCTAAGTTCCGGGACAAAAATTTTTTTGTTGCCCTTTGTGAGCTCCTCTTGGGAGCTTAGGGCCACTTCGAGAGCTTTCTTTCTCGTGTGTCGGTTTCAGTAATCGATTTTATTTTCATTCGATCCGGTTATTGTAAGATAACAGCGGTTTGTGTCTTCGCTGATCGCAGTGAGCTTTCATTATGCTTTCCGAGCTTTTTACAGCATCACTTTTTATTCTGCCTTCAAAAGCTGTGTGCTTTAGTGATGCTTGCAGGATGAGTTGCGTGGTGTAGGTGGGTTTGTGTGGGGTAGGAAATATTGGAAAACTAGCAATAATTGGGTTATTAGTAACAATACTAAGGCCAAAAGAAAAAATAAGCTGGCTCCTGTTAAAACTTTCCACCCAGATATTTTTGTTCTGTTATTTTTGTGCTTGTTTGTATAAATCTAAGCCCCATACTCAATTCAAGATTTTAGATTTTACAAAGTTCTTTCGAAACAAGTGCAATTGTTTCAGATTACTCTAACACAAAAAGGAATTGCTTAAGAAAAACTGAATATAGAGTCAAATGTGCACTGTCATCCTGCAGACATATTTGTTTAGACGGCAAGACTTAAAAGTTAAGCCCAAAGTTTTGACCCTGAAAGCCGCACACCAGCTGCACACACACACTCACACACACCTACAGTTTAACACACAAACAAAGGAAAGCCAACTTGTCCAACGTTTTCTGTTGCCTACTTTTTGGGGCTGTCCACTTTTTTGGCTGCTGTTTAGTTTGTAGTTTTCAGCTTAAAGGACTTTTAGACTTTAAACAAGAGTTGGCATTGAACACACACAAACACACATACACATAGAGAGAGTCCACAGCTTTAGCAAACAATACTTGAAATCTGAAATTGTAAATGTTTGCACAGTCGCAGAGCCAACGAGGCAAACATCAAGAAGCGTTCCCCAGACTTTCGTATTCTGCCATGGGGTCGATGTTGCCACTATGTTTAACTTAAGTTTCGTGAGCCCCGACTTTTGGCGCTTGTGCAAATAGTAAAAGGATTCCAGCGTCGTTGTACTCCAAAAGCGGATTACAATCATAAGCGAAAATTAATGAATTATTTACCATCAGCTTATTTAGGAGAAATGCTTGCTCCCAAAGACTTTGTGTGCTTGCCATAAAATGTCAAAAGCTGTGACCAGGTTTAATGCCTCGCCTTTCTTATACTCGTAAACAAACCAGAAAATGCGCAGCTGTAACTGATAATTAATTACGCAAGTCATTAGTCAATTAACTGCTGTTGATACATATCACACACAGCTATAAATCACAAAAAATTATTTCAAAATATGGGCAATACCTTTAGGCGAAGAAAAATATTTTGATTTATGTACTTTTATCGTTAAGATATGGACAAATTTTATTTGTATGTATTTTTATAAAATGGCAAATAAGGTGTTTTTTATGTTAAAAATAACTAGAATGCGAATTTCTTGCCTTTGATTAAAATTTAGAGAAAAATATTTGTTTGTTAAAAATTATACATTATACATTACTAGGAAACATTTATAAAAAACTATATACAAAATAGTAAATAAAAATTAAAATTGTATATATTCCTGTAAATTATTATTATTATTTGTTATTTTTTTCGTATGTAGAACCCTTAAATTATAATTGGTTTTTATTTTATTTTTTTATGTACATCTAGGCTAAGCTGCCATGATTGGTAGTAGGGAACTAGCTTTATTAAATGATATACAAACTTTTTAAAAATAAAAAAAAAAAAAAAAATTTTCCACTGTTACTGCCATTTTATTTGTGTAAATTCACTGCAAAAAACAAAAAAATTAAATGTTAGTAACACCTAGAATTGTAGAACTATGCTGACTTTCGTGATGGCACCTCACATGGTCGCCATTACCTCGAAAAATTACAAATTAGAGGTAAAAGGTTCAAACGTGATAAGTCCCAAATGGGATATTCCAAATGGGTCTTTTTTCTTATATGAAGTTTTGTCATTCCGCGCGAAATTTTTCAAACTGCGTATACCCCTTTAAAAATAAAATTTGTTGACCTTAAAACCTTCAAAACTTCATGAAAAATATATAAGCACATCCTGTAATGATTCAATAAAAAGAAACATAAGCTTTATGAGCGCTAATAACGAATAATCTTAAAAAAGCATGAAATACTATCGTTTATGCTTAAAGCTCATAATATTATACAGTTTCCGATTCCGACTAAACTCGTCATATACATATTAATATCTACTAAAATTATAATATTTGATAAATCTGATAGGTGGATTGTTTTCGTAGATATTAAGTTTTTTTTGGCGTTCGAAGAGTGTTTTAAGTGCAATATTTAAAAATCAACTTTGTTCCACAAAAAGCAATTGGAAATCGATAAAAATCTTTAAACTGAAAATCTAACGACAAATAATTTAATTTCAACAAGGGCCTAGAGCACTCAAAACACTCAATAGCTATCAACACATCATTGTCTCCGTTTCTAAAACTTTAACCTGTCGCTATTATTTTCATTGTATTTTCTTCATAGATCCTTGGGCTATTTGTGGAACTTTTCGCCAACAAACAGCTCCAACAACAATAAGAAGAATAGCCGTGCCATTGATTGCATACAAATGCATATAAAATTATGCGTCACATAAGAAAAGAAAAAAGTTGCACCCCAAATAAAAGAACAGGTATAAAAACGCATAGAGTCAGGTGAAAGACCAGTGGGTGACTCCTTTGTCAGTACCTCTTGGTGTGGTGGCAAAAGTTTGTTTGATTGTTATGCAAAGCACAGCCTAGTACCAACTCAGCCCTGCCAACTCATCGCAACTTTGACTCAGCGGCTGTTGAGTTTCTTTGCAAGGCAAACAAAGGAGTTACTGATAAATACATTACAAACGCACGCTTGCACATACAAAAGGAATTGCAGGCTGCAAGGCTGTGGATTTGATGATAAAACAGCCTCTGGAGAGAGTTTAGTTGGTAACTTTAAATAAATGTTTAAAGACTTTTGGGCTTACAAACAGTGCTACCAACTGTCTAATAAAACAGAAACTACTTTATTTGTAGGAAAATCTGGTCACTGATGTAACAAATTTTGAGTACCCTTTCAAATTTTTGTTTCAATAGGTTTAAATCGTATTATAAAAAAGGAAAAGATTCTAAATTATTTTTTAGCCTATCAATTTAAAAAAATGTAAAATAAACGCCGCTTTTTGTATCCCAAAACAACTGAAGTATATTAATGGACAAAAAGTTTATGTGGTTTTATTATATAATTATTGCTATAAGCGTGTACTCGATTTATGATAATATAGCAATGGATTTTAACCAACATTTAGTACAGTTTTGTGTCTCTAGCTCTGGAAGTTTAATTTGAGACAGACTCTGTATGTATGCTTAAAAAAAGGTTAGGCCTAAATGCTAGAAAGAAACAAAAGAAAATCTTTATATAATAATTCAAGCTGATCGAATATTTCTCTGATTTCAGTTTTTCCAATCTCATAAGTTACGATAATAATAACAACACGTAAAAAATCTATTTAACTAAACACAATTAGCAAATATAAATAATTTAAATTTTCTAATTCGAATTGAATTTATTAAAAAAAAAGTTAAATGTTAGGATGTACTTTCTAGGTTCCCAACAAACTCTGCAGGTAATAAAGAAAATTATACCTAAAAAGAAAACTTTCTAATACCACATTTGGTGAATGCTTCTTTTTTTTAAATATCTTTGAATTAGAGAAGTTTTAGTTGAGTTGCATTTCAGTTCAGATTTTTTTACTTTGCCAGGAAAAATATATCCATGCATTTGTTTAAGCAATACTAGGGAAATTTTTTTATATAATAAACATAAAATTCGAATGGAAATAAATTCTCTAAGAAATTACAAACATACAAAATCATAAAAAAAATTGGAATCAGTAGAGGCGTTACCCGATAATAAATTGCCCTGCACTAACTTTTTCCGAAAATTATGGGAATATTCAAAACATCAACGTTTTTTTTTGATCAGGCTCTCATGAGCCTGCATACCAAAATTGTGGCTTTAGCTTGTTTGGTATTAATACAAGCTAATATATTGTTACAGCTTAAAAATTGTTTCTATATTTCTTGAATTTTTTGTCTAATCTTAATAGTTTTTGGTTAGTCTAATGTTTCTGGCAACAGGCATATTATTATCCGGGCTATCCTACTGGAATCCGGTATACTATAATTTCATCTGCGCACGGATTATGCGCATGTTTTTGCAAATTTTGGTGTCTGTAGAACCAGATCTCATAATCAAGGTGTTCGCATGGCTTAATTGTAAGAGAGATGATGATAACTTATGCTCTGCCGCCTCCAAAATTTCTATTTAATTAAAATTAGACACAACATAAGCGAAAATCTTACAATATAAATAAAACAGCTTAGAAACTATAAGACTGGCATAAAAAAAAAAATACTTTATGGAATTTTTAATTTTTTCCAAACCACTTTTATAGTACATATTATGCGTTGTGGCTCTCAAGCTCATAGCTCTTCACCTTGTATAACATTTTAAAATCAATAAGAAATATTTTCGAAAAAACTTGATTTTCTTAATTTAATCCATTACGTTTGTAAAGAAGGTTAGCAGGAATTGGCAGCACTGATGAGAAAGAAAAAGCAGCCGATAGCGAGGAGTCGAGAATGGCAGTCGAAAGATTCAGTTGTAAAAGCAGTAGTCAGAGCAGCCGAGAATTAAAGTTGTAAAAGTCGTTTAAAGTTGTAAAGTCGCTTAACTAATTAAAGTTGCACTAGCTCTGAGACTCTTTTGTATGCACTAAATTATAATAAATGAAACCGGATAAACCATCAAGTAATTGACTAAGACTAAGTAATTGTTTTCCAAAAATAAGCAGCATCTACTGGGTATCGATATTGATACAGTTGATATAACCGCTATAAGAGTAACACCAGAACTAGTTACATACTGGTAATTAAAAGCGATTACAGCTCATTAAATGATAAAGAACGCGATACACGCAGCATTTTAAAGCAAGACAGAGAGACTCCTCTAGGGGGAGAGACGGATAACAGCTACAACAATCCGCTTTGGCTTCATTAAAATGATAAACACGCACGCTATTATGTCCTTTATATGCCCCTGTACTAGAAATCCTATCTGGCTCTGCCTATCTCTGCTCCAGGAGCACAAACAACCGCAAGTGGCATGCAATTGCGGCCGTTGCAGGGAGACCAAAATCGAAAAACAAGCCTGGCTCGCGTCCAAGTATAAGCAACAATTTTAGCAGCCGCCAAAGCTATTATCCTTGCCGGGCACAACCATTAACAGGAGCAGCAGCATGAGTCTCACAGAGCGGGAACAAGGGGGAACAACAAGAGCAGCAGCTCGAACAAGACACAACGTTGAGGTTTTGCTTCCAGGCAGGCACACAAATTGTTTTTTTACACATGTGCGAGCTCCACATATTAAATTGTAAACATGCATAAATGTTGTTTATTGGAGAGTATAACAAGAAAAATAGAGGAAGACGTCTAAGGAGCAGCAGCAGCAGCAGCAGGGAGTCTAAGAAGTGCCAGGATCTGATAGCAACAGAAGTTGGCAGGCAGTCGAAGAGCGTGCCAAAAACAATTTTACGTTATTTGATGACATTTTAAATAGCGTCGAGTGCTTGCTGCGCCCTGAAGCTTAGCGAAAGTGTATCCTGTCAAAGGATATTATGCAATGAAATTATTGTATTTGTCCAAAATTGCAAGAGAAAAAATACTTGGTAACTAGGATCAGGGCCAAATAAATGCCCAGCAGGATATCAAGAGATGAGCGGAGAGTGTGGGGATTACGTAGTCAACAAACCGCAGCGGGCTCCATAAGCTGCCAAAAAGCGCTTTTGAGCCGCAAAAATGTGTTTGTGTGAAAAGCCTAAAGGCAAAGTGAGGCATGTGGCAAGTACGCACACACACACACAAACAAACAATTTTCGCCCATACACACAGACAAGGCATAAATATTAATTGTACACTGAAAAAAATTACTTAATCAAATGTTTTTTTTTTTTTTTGAATTTATAAACATTTTCTTACGCAAACTAAGTTCTCGGCCGACTAGTTAATAGTTTTAAAATTATTAAGATCACAAGTTAGAGTCGGCACTTACCGACTATGATATACCCTATAGCTTTCAAAATATTCACAGATCTTATCAGGCAACAAGAATAAGATTAATGGGGTAGAAAAAAAAAACAAAAAAGCCTACTTAAAACTAAGGCTATATTCCAATAGGTAAATTAGAAAGTTAATCGCTACAAACTATAAAAGTGTGATGTATGGCTATTTTTGAAACTAATTCTAAAAGAAATTATTTACAAAATTTGCAAAGAATGTTGTTAACATGATTTACAAAATTGTGAGTGGGTGTTGGGAGACAAATAATGTAATATAACATTTTATAAAATTCAACTCGGATATTAGTGAACTTTCCGGTATCTCAGAAGGATTCAGTCTTTTAAGTCTCCGCCTAGGCCTATGACCCGCAAGAGCACAGGCCAACAAATTTGGATGGGTTTCCAATCTACTCACATACCTCCCGCTCAGATTGTTTATGGTGTCTCCTGTGAAACCTATGTAAAGGTCCATATGTAGATTCCTATTCCTAACATACCATGCAGCATCTGCTATTCGGCGTAGAGCTTTATTTTGGAGTGTTTGAATTCTCTTTAGTTTTGATTTTGCTGCCGTTCCCTATACTTGAATTCCATACGTCCACGTTGGTGTTATGATGGCTTTGTACTGAGTGATTTTGTTTGAAATTGAAAGCTTTCTTTTTCTGCCCAAAAGCCAGTGCATTTTGGCGAGTTTGGCCCTGCATCTTGTTACCGCATGATTAATGTGTTGTCCCCAACAAAGTTTTTTATCCAGATGGACTGCAAGATACGGATGAGAGTTCTTAAATGGGATTGTGGCTCTATTTATGTTAAGCGGCGGACAAGGATCTCGCCTAAGCGTGAACAGAAGGCATGAGGATTTGCCTCCATTTAGTTGAATGTACCAACGTTTTACCCACTGCAGGCCATCAGCAGCTTCTTGGACGTTAGTGGCCGAGGATAGTAACGCAGTGTCATCAGCGTAAGTGGCCGTTAAGGATGAATGGATTAATGGAGTGCGGCATGTTCATGGTGACGAGGGTATATAAAAGTAAGGCAAGAACACTCGCTTATGGAACCCTAGCATGGATTGATGATCGATTTTCCAAATATGATTTCAGTAATTGGTACAAAGGAGCTATAAGTGAGACTTTAAGTTTTTGCAAAAGTCCCTCGTGCCAAACTCGATCGAATGCCTGCTTTACATCTAGAAACGCTCCTGCGCAGTAGCGCTTCTGCTCGAATGAGCCAAGAATGTGTTGTACCACTCTGCGCACCTGTGCCGGCGTGCCGTGTTTCGGGCAAAACCCGAACTGATGTTTAGGAATAATGAATGAGAGATTTGATGTTGCCATTATTCTGCGCAAAAAAATCCTTTCGAATATTTTGGCAAATACAAGCAGTTTTTGATTTTCAACTTAAAATTTATTTTTGATCATTATTTCATAATTTTTATGTTAAGATAGAATAATAAGAGTTAGTGTTCCAATGACAAATAGTTAAAACATTAAAATTTATAAAATTTCAATGTGTTGTTGAATTATTATTTTTAGCTCATCAAGTTTTAACTTTCATGTCAACATAAAGAAAATGCTGATAAGAAAAATCGAGCTTTAATATTGTTACTCGATAAAGTTTGATATAACTGAAACACATTTTGCCGAGCCAATACCAAGCAACGTTCTTAACTTATTTGTTAAACAAAAACATTTTTTTTTAAACTTATTTTTTAATAATTAGTTTATTATACTATTATTTATTTATTTATATTTTAATTGTTTATAAAAACAAAACAAAAAAAAGAGTTCGTATTGTATTATAGTATAGGGTATGACTTTTATTGAAACAAATGGAATGGAACAACAATAGTAAGCGCGTCACAGCTTTTTCATGTCAAAATTTTTTGTCAGCTTATTCATTAAGTTGAGAATTAAGTCTTTTGCAACTAAAATTCAAATTAAATTTACATTTTTTATAAAATTTACGTGTTTAACTAATCAAATTATTTAAAGATCAAAGCAAATAATACAAGACTTAAGGACTTCAAAAATTCTTAATTCCGATTAATTTGTTAAGTAGAAAGGCTTTGCAGATTTACTCCTTTCTTTTTATGCGATGCCCATAATATTTCGTTTCATGCACTTGCATTGGATTTTATCCTTTTGAGTATAGTGTATAAATATTAAAGTTTTTCTTTTAGTGTACATGTGAATTTTGTATGTTTGGGTTTGCGAGACCAGCAACAGTGCGACAAATGAGCGCAAATGCCGCTTTACAAGTGCGGCTCACTCGCCATATAAATGCGCAACAAAATCCCTGTAATTATTGTGCACATTTTGTCAAGGATTAGCAAGGAGCGTTTGTCGCCAGCAACAGCTGCTGCAACGCAGTACTAAATGCATGCCAAGCACAAAAAGAGACCGAATAGGAAAAGCCCAAAAAGGGCGGACTATTTATGTTTATTAAAAGAATGGAAAATTTCCAGTGAAATAAATACAAAAAATAAGATAATAGGTGATTAAGCATAAGCCTTTATTAAATGCTGTGAAATTTTGTATTAACAAATTATTTTTAAAACAAAGTTTTTTTAAGGGGCTTAGTCTGAAATGACAGTGGAATGAAAGGAAAATCGTCACGTAACAGTGCGAGGTGCTGTATGTATTTTGAATATATTAATTAATTAATTAATAATTTTTAACATAATATGTATATAATTTAGCGTATTGTGTATAATTTTTTTTTAAATACTATTTGTTTAGTATTTTTTTTATTTCCTTTTATTTATTTCTTTTTATACGAATTTCTTTAAAAACCACAGTGTGGTACCGATTGTGTTCGTATACGTGAACGCATCGAGGTGAAACATACACTATGTGATAGCCACACCTCATACGGTATGCACAATATATGTTTCATCTCGATACGTTGACATCATGCTGGTGAAAATTCATACAAAACATTATGCTGTATAATGAACGGGGGAATGGCGACAATGTCAACTCTTGAACAACAATTCACTTGACATTATTTCAAATTTTGTTGTTTACATTTGTTTCAATATTTCCCATGAACTTCCAATTCCAGTTGCGAATCAGAGCAGCATGCAGGTCGCTGCTGTATTGTGAAGGCGGGCAGGACCGACTGTAGCATGACAATGGGATGAACATTATGGAAATAAAGACTTGTGCAGGGTAAATAATAGTCTTGATGATGTGAATTAAATAAAAACGGCCGAGGGTTGGCGTGCAAAGCAAGCAGTGGGCAGAGCCCTCTAGTAGTATATAAAAGTAAAAAAATTTATATTTATATTTCATTTCCATTTCACTAGCATTATTTTTATATGTGCAAGCTATGTAACGATTCATAATAAGAAAAAAGCTTGTAGTGTGACCATAAATATTATTGAGTCGCAATAATAAGCAGTCATTTTTTTTAGCGAGCCAGAACCAAATCGATTCTAGTACTTTTGACATACAAAACGTCTTCGCGTAAGCCTATTTGATTGTTAATAAAAATGCCCAAATGAAATCCAAATTTATAGATTTCGAGATTTGAGAGCATCTTGCGGATTCTCGAATTATTTAAGAAAGATCACATTATTATAACAGAGTATTGAAAAAATGTTTCAGTAAGCTAAGAGTATTTTTTTATGCTCATAAAATTGTAATTCGAGCGAATTTCATTAAAAAAAAAAATGGTTCCCTGCGCTTGGTTTCGAACACTTTGGCATCCAACTTATAAGAATGTTGTACGCAGCAGTCTAAACAAAACAGAAAAAACAGTGTTGCCTCCAGATTTTTTTTTTAAATTCCTGCAGTAATATAAACAAATCAGAAAAAAACAGGGTTAACAAATTTTTGTGCTTTGTAGTTATGGCCAATTATCTAGTACATGTTATTTTGTTTAATTGACTTTATTGTGACTGTTTTCAGTCCAGCATGAAATTCCAATACAAAATTTAGCAAAATAATGGGGACACACTGTTCGTTATTACAGCCATTTAGTTTGCAGTTCTTGTTCTTTCGAATATCTGCGTATAGTATTTTACGATACAATACCATGTACTTAAGAATATTTTTAAGCAGCTTTTTAGACGCAGTGTCAGTTTTGCCTGTCTAGGAAATACATCAGGAACAGCCACCATAATAATAGTTCTTCCATGCAACACACAAAAAGCGCTGAAAAGTTTTTCGTATAACTGCTTTTGCGTATGTGAATATTTTTCAGTGTTGCATAACAAAAGCCGCATGTTTTGTGTGTGTGCGTATGTGATAATACAATTGTAATTGTGGTTCATAGTGTACGTACACACATTTGTTGCAAACTTCAGTTGTTGCAGTTGTTGTGACAAATTGCAATAATTTGCACATTGTTAACATTTATTTATCACTGTTATTTAGACAAAAACTTTGGGTATGATGAGAAAATGTTTGTTTGCAAGTGCATTTTATCTCTAGCAAGCAGTTGCATATATGCGTATGCCATAAATTTCGATCCAGCCAAGTTCTAATCAGACAAACATGCAACAAAATTTTAAATGTTAAAGTGCACAAATGTTATACAAACAAAGCAAGAATCTGTATAATGGAGTATAAGCAAGGCAAATATACACAAAAGTGGAGACTCCAGAGTCTAGACACAAATACACCCATATTCTCGTATATCACTGCCAACAGCTTGCGCCGAAACATCATTGCATTAGGTAATAGCAGTTTGTATCAGGGCTGAAAGCATTCATTTCTTGTGAAGTTCGGCACGCTGGTTCGAACCAATAGTTTTCTTGGGTTGGCCCAGAGCTGACTCTGAAGCAACGTTTTCAACAGAAGCCAAGAATTCGGTTTTATAATTTTCATAAAATGTATATGTACAAGAACATTTCCGATGAAGAGCGTAAATTTCAATGGAAATAGCAAATGAAGAAAGAACACAAGATAAAAAGCAGAAATAGAAAACTTAATCGTAGAGCATATTGAAAAGAAAATATATGAGCAGTCCAAACATACAGTATTTAAAAACAAAGAAAAATAATCGTCCGTGCGTTCGTTTTGATACCACATGCCTGGTGCTCACAATTTCATCAAAACGAATTTTTTATGTGGTGTGAAACCGAATTTGGAAAGTAGTTTTAAAAATGTACGCAATTTTAACTGGTATTTCATATATTTTTTAAAGTTTAGTTTTTCTTTGATATTTTTAATGAAATAGTTATTGATCAATCCATTTTTTTCCTTGCTAATAAATGTTCTTGTGTTGCTTAAATAGTTTATGTAATGCATAAAATATATTTTCCGTGTTATTAACATATCATATTTTATTGGACTAGTCGGTACTAATCGCATAGTTTCCATTGCGCGTACGTGGGCCTTCACGGCCCCTTGGGCATCTTCCGTTTGAGCCAAAGAAAGAGTATGAAGTTCGGCGTTGCCCGATCTGAATTGTAGAGATTGTTGGGCAGCGTAGCAACTCTGTTTTTGGCCAGAAACTTCCTCACTAGCAGCGCACGACTGTGACTCCAAACTACCACAATAGAACTACCGCCCTTCACCGCTTCGTTCGCGCAATAGAAATTCAGTCCTACTACTTTTTGATTTTGCCCTGTGTATATCCATGTATCAAGTTTACATCGAATTCGAAAATAATATTATATAATTGCCATATCTCTTCAATTTCCAGGATCTACTCACTTTAAGTCTTGATGAGGCATAAACAAAATTTGAGTACTTAAAAGTTGACGATTTTAAAAAAGGAGTATAATTTTTGCAAACATTTTTGTGAAGGAGATCCCAATAGCAGGAATTCGTACATCTCAGGAAAATACAAATACAAAATACAAAGAATTTAAAGAAAAATTCAAACTTTTTCAGATTTCCCTGGCTTTCACGTTTAGTTCGCACTGCGAAGTAGATGTTCGCTTAAAAAAATATGCGAAAATCTGAATGCGTAACGAACTTGTTTTGTAGCCCTGGTTTGTATACTTACTTACGTTTGCGTTTACATAGTACGTATGTATATAAGTATGCAGTGGGAAGCAAGAATGAGTTTGTGTGTGTATATTTTTAGTATTTATTTATCAAACAAAATGCAGCTGTTGCATTTCCCATACGCATTTCCACGTGTTTTGAATCTAATGCCAAACTTAATGTGCCACTCTATAAATATGTGAGAGTTTGTATGCGTTTATAAGTATATTTGTCTGGCAATGCCATAAGAGCAGAAATAACAGCTAAAAGAATAGAAACTTCTTTGACTCTGTTGAAAATAATATGAAACCAAGGCTAGAATTGAATTTGCACTACAAGACATATTACTACTAGTGCTTTTTCATTCTGTCGTTTTCTGCTGAAATTTGTAAGTTCTGACTTGAAGCAAGGACCAAAGTAGTGCTAGAAAAACAACTAAATATAGCGAAACAGCCAGGGAAGTTGCCTTGAAATTTAAGCGATTACATCGATCCTGTAGTAGTACATATTCGGGGCTTTGGCAAACTTGGTCTATGCCGTTACGAAAGATGAGCTATAGAGCTATGAAAAATAATAGCTATAAAGATTAAAAAGTTATGTCTACACTTTATTTAAAATTGATGTATTATATAAGAAATATACTCTTATTGCTATTCTAACTGTCCTAAGCATAAAATAATGATCTAAGTCGTGATTATTCGTTAAAATGACGATGTTCGATGTTCTTTAACATTTGTACTATGTAACCAATTAAGAAAATATATGGAAATTAAGCATTCGCCTTACCATGAACAACAATTATGATGGCTTAAAGAGCGATCTTAACTATGAAGCCTCTGAATATGATTAAGCTTGTCAATACAAAGACAAATATATTATACAGATTACATTTTTCAAAACATTTTTAATCGACTAAAATGTAACTTATTCAACTACTCTCTACAAGATAACATTCAGAAAATAACATTTAAGAAAATAAAAATATTGCACTTGATAGTAACTCATATCCAAAAAGCTTACCAATTTTTGTCGAACTGCATTTGGTCTTTTTTACCCATCCAAACTAAATTTCTCAAACTAAGCTTTTAATACGCAATATGCCTTTCCAGCTTGGCCAGCAATTGAACAGGAGCTGCAGTTTCTATGCCAAGTAATCATTTTTCCCAAAAACAAAATATAATATTTTTTATTTTTGACATACAAAATTAGATAAATAAACAGCAATGAAAAAGTCTAAGCCCAGCTGTTGCAACTGCGAGAAGGATGAAGATGCACGTTGGTATCAATTCAGGCCAGTTGCTCCTATATTTAAGTGAAAAAGAAAGAGAACACCCACCAAAGTGCATTTGTATTAAATCGAACGTGTTCCTTTGCCGAATCCCGTGTGTTTCTGTGCAAGGACTCTATGCAACTGTTTTATTTATTGAGTTCACGTAGTGTTCTTATAATTTTTGTATGTCGTCGTTGCTCGTATGTGTATTGGCTTCTAGGCATGTCCCGGACGCTTGGTCGATCCGTTGTCGGAACTGACTAACTGTAGTTTTCCGTAGTTTCTTGTTTTACACACGGCTGCTCAACAAAATATTTACAAAGATATCTTCGTCAAAGGCACTGAAGAAAGTTATTATCTTGCACTCTTTAAAAGTTCATCTCTCTCTTGCAAGCAACCCAGTTGAAATTGAAACTGGCTAAAAAATGGTCAAATCTGATTTTTTTTTGCTTGACCAAGCATTCAGAAATAGTCTTAGTCTTTTGACGCAACTTTGCATTTAGCCATTGAATATAGAGTATTTATATTTTTACGGCTACAGACCAAAAAAAAAAGATTGTTGTAGTAAAAATTAGACAGATGCCGAAAGATTTCTTTATTTACATATATAAATATATATTTTTTTTTAATTTAATAACTACAAGTTGTTAGGCCTTTTACTTTTCATTTCCTGCTTGGCATTACTATACTCTTACTCTATATCGAGCATTAGCATTTATTAATCCAAAATGTTCCAATTAATAAAGTAAGAGCTAATAAAGCAAAAAAAAATTTCGTTTATATATAAGACCAGTATGCACTAGCACAAAACGCTTCCGAACAAGAACTGCAATAACCAAACAGTGTGAGCCTATTCACGAAAATTGTACTATATCTTTTGTTTTTTTTTTTTTTTGTATTCTGTCAAATTTAGTTTTAGTTTTTTGGCTCGAACTGAAAATGTTCACAATAAGATGTTTTGTTTCCAAATCCCATAATTTTGTATTATTTTATTCATTACAATCGAATATGTGTCGAGTTAATTAAAATTTACAAAATAGTTGAAAAGCTAGAAAATTTGATACATTCTTTTGTACCACTACGATCAAGATGAAAAGGCGGAACAAACGTTCAAAAAAATGTATGCCTTTTCTGGACCAAATAGGGTATCGAATAAACTAGCCAAGCTGTGGTTCAAACGATTTCGTTCTAGTAATATAGACATCGAAGATAGTCGAAGCAGCATGTCAGCACTTACATATTCCATTGCCCAGGAACTAAAGATTAGTTAGAAAGCCGTTTGGAACTATTTGCATTAGGCTGGTCTCAAGATGAAGCTCGATGTATGGGTGGCACACGAACTATTGCAGAAAAATAAACTTTTGGATCAAATTGATGCAATGAGAAATGGGTCACATGGGCTGTTGTCGAAAAAGATCGTGGTTCAATAGCGGGGAGTTGGCTTAAACGATCGCCAAGCACTGATTAATGTCCAAGAAGGTTTTGCTGTGTGTTTGCTTGGATTGGAAGGGAATCATCCACTACGAACTAAACAGATTAAAGCAAGTGATCGACCAGAATTGGGCAAAAGGTTGTTTGTTGTGTTTCATCAAGACAACGCCAGGCAGCACACATCTTTAAAGACGCGTCAGAAGCTGCGAGAGTTTAGGTGAGATGTTTTATCAGTTTTACCAGCTATTTAACCTTTTGCAAAATTTTCCTGATGATAAAAAAACGGCCTCAAGAGAGGCTTGTGAAGAAGAGTTGGTTAGGTTTTTATCAATAGGGACGAGGACTTCTTGTATGCGGATATAATGAAATTGGACAAAAGTATAATAATTGAACAAAACCAGGCATATTTGACCAAACTCGGATATTTCTGTGTTAATTTCAACGTCGAAATAAAGCGAAAAAACGTTGGGATCTTTTTACATTACCAATAGTTGGACTGTATTTAAAAAAAATGCATCTACAAACATAAATTAAACGTTTTAAATTGCAAAAATTTGAATGAAATAAAAGTCTTAACTAATGATAACTAAAGATAGTTGAAAATTCTGTTTTTTTCTCTTAACTCGGCAATACTTGCACAAAATATTTTTTGTATTTGTTCAACAAATCTTTCTACAGATGGCCCACCCTAAATATGTGCTACTATGTAGAATGTACATATATAATGAACAATTTCCTTGAACTGTATAACTATTATTAAACATATAATTCTGTTTCCAGTTTTATGTTTGCCATTAGCAACTATTTAATTTAATATACTTCGGTGGAATTGTTTGACTTTATCCACAAACAAAAACTTTGCACTTACATAACTTAAAATGTCCTGCAATTTATAAGAAAACCCATTTGAGCTCATAAAAAAAATTAAATATGCATAAATACGCGCAGAACTGCCAACTTGGCAAAAGGCCGGAAAAATAACTCTGCCAGGTACTTGAAAAGCATTTCAAAAAGAATGTAAGAATGGGTATAAGAGCCAAAAGCCACAATACCATAATGGAGGTGTGTACGTGTTTCTATTGTTAACTTCCTGGCCACAGACGGCTGAGTAAAGGAACGCATATAAAAGGATAATTTCATATTCGCGTCGTCTAACTTACGTAAATTGTTGAATCATGCAATAAATAAAATGCAATGAATGTGCACAAGTTGCACGAGTTGCATGTGGCAGCCACAAAGTGCAGAGACTTGCTTGCCATTTGTTGAGTGCAGTAAATAAATTAACGTCATTCGCATACACTCAATGTCTTTGTTGTTATTGCAAGTATCTGTGTGCCAGTGAGTGTGTGTCTATGTGTGTGTGAGTGAGTGCAGATATGTGCAACTGCAAACTTTCTTGGGGCACGCATTTTTATAGCCTTACAAAAGGGGCTGCCTGGCCTATACGATGTTTACACCTTTCATTCTCATGAAACACATGCTTTCAAAAGTAATTTAGTATTGAACCTAGGGGGTTTTGCCTCCTGCTTGCTTCGCTTAACAATCACCACCGCTGCCTTTTTTTAAATTTTGTTGTATAACATGTTAATTTCAGTTCAATTCAGTTTTTATTCTCTTTCACTCGATTCTACCATTCATAAAATGCAAACATTTATATTGAAGGCAGGCATTATAGCTTTTCAGTAACTACCTGTATGTAAGTTAGCTTTTTAATGTAAGTCAACAGTGGGGTGGTGCCAGGGCACCAAAGTTCCAAAAGTGACTCCTTAAAATTTTATGCTTAGTTTTAAGTTTTACGAATCTTGGATATATGCGAAAAATCGAATTATTAACTAATAATTATATGCACCTACTTGCTTGCGCCATCTAGTGACAACAAATTACTTGCGCCATCTAGCGGCCAGGCTAAGCCGAGAAATAAATAATAAGGGTACGACGACAACTTCTAAAACAAAAATTAGTTACAATAACCTTATCGTCATCTTCTTCAACACTCTATAAGTTCAAAATGTTAAGAATCAATTCGGCATCGTTCACAACTTCAAATTTCATGAAGCGCACCGCATTGAATTCGGATTAAATGCGGATTTCCTTCTTTGAAAATAAGAGAGGAAATGCTGTGAATGACTTTCGTTACTGCATGGTACGAATCTGAACGGCATATGATCTCAGGCAGGACGGTGTCAACTGACACACAGCGAATGAAATAATCGATTTGTAAGCACAACAATTTTCAGACCGATTAATCTTCTGAAATTTCGATTTGCATTGTCCATCAAAGTAGTGAAAAGTTAATAAAAGAGCAAGGCCCTGTATTAAGAGCCGTGGGTGCCAATAACCGCATTTTTTTTAAACACAATCAAAATCTGTCTTCTTTAAAATTAAACAAAAATATAACCACTTGCTGGAAAAAAGAAGGTATTAAATTTTCAACTCATATTGAGATACTCTGATTGAAGAAAACAAGAAATTAGCAATCGTTGTGGGGTCTTATTTTATATATATAAGCAAAGAATATAGTTCTAAATTCTTTGATATAAGGTACAAAGGGTATATTAAGTTAGTGGAAGCCGAACCACCCAAAGTTACCTAAAGTATGATCAGGGTGTATTAACTTAGATCTTAGAGATAGTAAGAGCTAGATCAATTAAACTTTCAGTTTAGATCGCCTATTATGTTATGGGAGACAAGGATGTATTATTTTTTTGATATCGGATACCCATAGGGGTATTCCAGAGTACTTCGAAAATGCAAGTCCGTCCAGATTATCACTGAAACAATACCGGTAGGGAAGTAACATAATATTTTTGTTTAAAAATTTACCAACAAATTTTTAGTTCCAAGTATATAATATACAACGACAATTTAAAACAACAAAAATTAAGAAAATTTGCTTTCCTTCTGTCAAGTCACAATTTAGTAAATGTTATGGCAGTGTAAACAGTCTATGGCGCCTATATACTGACCCAATAAAAACATTGCTATGAAAAAACAATCATAAACTGTCAACTATAATAAAAATTAATTATTAAAAAGAAAATGTGGTAAATTTCATAAGCTGCTATGACGGTTTGCATTATCAGAAGGTGACACAATATTAAAAAGGAGACTTCTTAGTACCCTTTTTATGCAAGGATTGCGTGCAGCGTAAAGCCAAATTTTAAACCATTGAAATAGTAAAAGTTTCAATGCAGAATTTCTTGGAAGTTGTGTGGTGCTCAAATTAATTTTTATAATAAATGTATGTAATGTGATTGTATAATTACGTTATAATGTAACTAAGAGTACATTAGCATAGAAGCGAACATGCTTTTGAAATTATCTCAAAACTAACAATGGATATTTTAAACTTCAAATTTGTTATAACTCTTACATATATATAGTCAATAGAATAGAGCTTACGGCAAGTTAAGCAACTCCTTGGTTCCTACAACTTGAATAGGTTCAAGAAAACATCCCTTTTTTTATGCTTGTTTATTAGGGTTATTGTATAATCAGTGAATTTCGTAATAAACAAAAGATAGTATGATAAAAAAATTATTTCATACAAATGACTTAAAACTTTCTCATATATGCTATATAACAATTAAAATGACTTTTATAAATGATTTAATTTCCGAATGGCTATGGCTAGGTTCATTAATGTAAGATATAATGAAAAACATTATTTACATATTGTGTTTAATATAAAAAAAACTTTAGAACTACAGAATATAAGGAGAAGAAAAACGAGTGGACTGTGCCTACTTATCCATTAAGCCTCCAGATTGCGTGTTTACTATGTTTTTATCTTTATTAGGGATATCTGTGTTAAATCTAAGGTCCGATTGATTCGTTGAGTTTAAGTTAATTTTTTTTTCAATAGCCCGCCTGTACTTGCGGTGATAAATTGGTATAATATTTTGGTTTTGTATGAGACCCTTTCAAGAAAATATCCCAACTGGGCAAGAATTCCCTTAGGATACTAACTGAGTTGCTGACAGCACATTGCAGACTCAGGAAACACCTTTTACTAGTTTTACTTCACCTTTTACTACTATTGGCATCTTGAATTCAAATACATGTATGTTTTGTGAAACTGAGTTCGATTCCCTTGCCAGAAGAAGAAATTCCTTCTCGGCGGGCATAGAATGTTGATGCATGATGCCACCCAACTATATATAACTCAAAGAACTCATACTTTTGTACTGATACTTAGTGGAGGGGTACATGGTGGTGGCATACCTCAAAACGAAAAAAATCATATAAAGGCATCAAAAGTGAGAGTCAACACAAAGGAAACGATTTACGTAGAAACCACAAATAATCCATAAAAATTAAAATTAAATAATTCGTTTCCTTTGAAGTATGTACAAGAAGCACCCGCTGAATTCTTCATATTGGCACCTCTAGAAAAACTCGGTTTTGGTATCCACAGCAACCAAAGGCTGAAGCCTATGACGTCACGATCTCAATTAAAAAGACTTTCGAGCCGTAGTTATTATAACGCTTAACAATTCAGCTCGATAATAAAAAGGAGATGAAATAAAGTATGCAACGGTTTAATTTTTTTTTTTTTTGATCATCAATATAATATTTTTTTTTGCCACATTTCGGCTTTACTTTATTTTTTTTTAACCACGCCCTTACCATAAGAAAATGCCCACCAAAGAGCAGAAAATGCAGCGAACAATGAAGTGGTTTGGACAAAAGCAAGATTATGCGAATAAAGTTCGGTTTTGCAATTGAGATTTGGAGTGGAGTTGGGGTTCAGGAAGTGCAGCTATGCTCGTTGCTTGTCTGCTGAGTGTCTGGGCGGTCGCTCCTTTGGTTGTCGCTTATTTGCATTTGTTAGGCCTTTCCAGCTTCTGGGTTCAACTCGTTGTATGTTAAGCCTAAAATCGACATTCAACCTACTGGCCTCGACCCACGCCCATGCTCCTTGTGTAGCATGATGCCGCCGCCTACTATAGCTGCTGCTTTTGAAGCTGTGGTAGCAACGTTTGCGGCAACTTGGCATTTGGCCAAAAGAATTTCTAAACATAAAGTACAAAATATTCCAACTGGCATGCCATATCCGTGGCTGCGCTCGATTTTATATTCTGGTCTGTTCTCAGCTTTCAGTCTCTAGTCGCTCTGAAAAAAAACATTTGAGCTTATTTCTTCTGTTCATGTAGGCGGAATTGTTGCCTTTGACGCTGACGTTGGCATTGGAGTCTGTGACGTCAGAGAGAGAGAGAGAGAGAGACTTGGTGCGAAAATTTGTAGCTCAAATAATTTTTGGGCATATAGAGACATAGAAGCACATACATAAATGCATATATCTGTTTTTAGTACATATATGGAGTTAAAAAAAGGGGGGAATAAATTTATATGCGTTTTTTATAAATCTATAAAATGCCAATGCCTTTAACTTAGTAGGACCAATTCGATACTCCCCATGTTAAGCTATAAGATATAATTGTCTAAAACTGAACATTTTTTGAAGATACGTAAGTCAAGTCAGAAGTCGTAAAAATTATTTTTATTTCCTGTACTTAAGGTAACGAGGATTTTGAAGATTTGGTAATGTATGCAGCAAAGAGTGGAAGGCGGAGGATCTGTCAGCCGTCCGTACGAACACATAGTTTCGGTACTTACTAGGATATCTAAGTTAATTTTTAATGAAGTAAGGGCTATCTGCTCTTGTTCTCTCGATAGAAAATTTGCTTATACGCACTTTAAAAGCCATTTAGCTGAAATTTGGTACACTTACAAATATGTTAAAAATAAATTTATATATATAAATTTATTTATATAAAAATAGTAAATAAAAACATTAAATTGGGTTTGTATGTTAGATGTATGTGAGCCTAATAAACTTTAAAGTAAACCTAAGTAAAACAGACTTCCCAGTTTTCACCCTACACCATTGAACGTTAACCATGATATCATTGCTAATGTAGGGTTTTCGAAAAAGAGGTGTTATTTTGGTATTCAAAGAAAAATGCCATTTTTTAAGATAATTGATCGGATGTTTATTTTATAATAAAGAGGAAGGTATGCCGTTAATAATGAGAAGCAACATCAGCCAAATGGCCACCACGACCATTGGAATTGAAGCCTTTGTTGTAGTTTTATTTGAATTTATTTATTAAGATGAAGGATAACAAATAATTTCTAAGCTAACTACAAATTTAGGAGTACAGATAGTGCAAGGCTTTCATCTCTCTTGGTTATTATATACAAATTTTTTTTTTTTTAAATCCTTTTTTAAACTTCTAAGATTGTTATCATTGGCAAACCAAGCGCGGAATGTCTCTAGTTGGCTGTATAAACATTATTTTATTTCAAGTACTTTAAATAATATTGCATTAAATACTGTTCTCTTTTTGGCTAAATTGTAGGCTCTTTTAAATGCTGCAAGGTCTTAATGGTACAATGACACTACAACATTCTTCTATTATGCAAAGTAATATCATAATTAAGGATTTATGCGAAAAAGTTGTGCCCATGCTCACACGCTCACATGCAACCACTGTATTAAGCACTTCAAGTTGAACTCTGGAAATTTTGAACTTGTCATCCACACACATACATATACACTGGTTAAGCCGGAGTCTGCTCATAATCAGCCATGTTGCCTCAACTTGTACCACGCATATCAATCTCCACCAAGGAAGCAGCCAAGGAGTCGAGCTTGAAAAAGTTATGCCTGGCGCGCATTCGCGAAAATGACACTGTGGGGCATGAATACTAATTTCTAATTTGAAGCTGAAACTGAAGTTGCCGCTACTGCCCCAGCTGTTGTAGTTGCAACACATTAAGTATACCACAACTGGCAGCAAACTTGTCCTAAAATTTATGCTGTGTTGAGCATATTTTGCATGAGATTGAGAAGAGCCGTAGAGAGTCTACTGCAGTTGATAAAAGTTATGCATGTCGAAGAGTAAAAAAAAAGATTTCGAAAGAGTAATGGAAAGGTCATAAATTTACGAGCAGTGACTAGATCCTTTGTCTTTATTCAACTCTTAAGCCAGTGAGAAGTTTATAGTACGTCTGACTCTTCTACGAATAATATCAAGCCATAATTTGGATACTATATGGAATTTTTATACTATTATTATTTTTTTTTCAACTTTAGACTGCACTAATGTATTTGATGAAAAAGCAAGCAAGCAACAGAAAACGTTGTTCCTTAAGCCCAAATGGGAATTATAAACTCAGGTAGTGATTAGGATCCTTTGAAGAATTTCGCTGTTTACGCTCATAACAAAAAATGCACTCGTTCGAACTTTACCATGACAACATAGATTGTTCCTATTACTAAAGAATAGTACGCTCCAATAATGTAACTATTTAGGGTTTCTCTCAGACTGTAAGTACATTCTCCTTCGTTTAATTATGCATGTAAATGCTCTGGATCTCGTTAATGTAACAGTCATTATCTGTCATCAATAATTACAATAACAAAAAAATAAATTGAACGTTACAAGTCACAGGGCTTCCCTTATCCGAGGTCCGTAACCCTTAGCATATCAGGGCTCTTAGATAACTTCTAAAATAAATCGTTAAATCGATTTTTGGCGGTTATGTATGAATTTTGATGGAGATTTTTTGACTTCGCGTTTAACAAAACTTCAAAACACCCCTGTTGCGAATGCTGGTAGCAACTGAAAAAATTTAAATAATATACCGTTGTCAAATTTTAGTATGGCAACTTCGTCGACATGAATAATTCGAAATCGAGATGGAAACATTAGGAAGATATATGTTTTAGAAAACCTATAATTAACTCAAACATTCTAACTCTACTTGAAACTACTTGAAAAGCGGCAATAACACGAATAACATTTTTTTTGAGTCGGGGTGGCGGTAATCTTTATAAAATGATGGCTAAATCCTATTCTGAGGTCCAAGAAACCCCAGCACTAGAGGGTTCTCAAACAATACCATTTAACGGGGTATAATCCTAATGGCTATTGTTTTCGGCTATGGATTTTGAACCGCCGAGTCCTAGTTTCAAAAAATCCCGACAAGCCGGGACTCCAAGATAGCCTCCAAAATATCTCTTTTATTGGGTGTTTTTGAGGTTATGCCTCACCCCTGGTTACTGGGGTTTTTTGGATCCCGGATTCGGATTTAGCGACCAAATACCAAAAATATATCAACGGACTTTCGAACTTAAAAAAATAAAAAAATAAGGATAGCCCTTTCATATGTATGTGGTCTTGTGTAGTTGGTTCCAAGGGGAATACTGTGCGCTTTATGTGTCAGAGTATCTAAAAATTGATCTTGCAAATGAAAAAGATAGTCTCGTATATCTCACTCACTTATTGAAGTTAAACGGTAACCAGTGTTTTTTTTGAAAACCCACTTTGTGATCTAAAATTCTTAGTTTTCAACTTGAAATATGACTATGACTATGATAGCCTTTAATACTTTGTTGGCACAGTGCACAAATTGTATCTTAAATATCTCTGGCAGTACATCAAAAAGTTCACAAGTCTAATAAAAAAATATGAATTTCGTAGAAGGTTAAGTTATTCGCACGTGTAATCCTTGCAATCCACTCCGATATCCTGCTTTTCCACACGCCATGTTACTCATTTGGTGCTAATTGTGTGACACTTGAGTTAATAAACCATTTTTATGGCGTATGAGGTTGTCAATTGTCTGACACTTTGTTTTTGTCTGGAATTACTTTTTTCCCTTTTTATAGCCTGGGCTCATAAAAACAAGGGTATTATGGACTTTTATAACAACAAAATGAGACGTATTATTTATATCAAAAAAATCAGATTCGATTTAGGTATCTGTTGAGCCAAGCTCCACTACGCTGCAAAAATTATTGGTATCAAAAAACTTCCACAGATATAGGCAACGTATATTAGTCTTATCATTATATTTGAATTCCAAATACCAAATTTGCCTAACACACTCATCCGAGCCTAATATAGATCGAAAGATCTGCATGAGCATGCCTACAATTCACAATATATCAATAATAAACTTATCCTAAAAAATAAGTTTTTTCGTGGTTGTAGAGTATTCTACTGCCGGACACCGCCCCGACTGATACCATTTTTTTTTTTTTTTCATCCAAAGTTGCAATTCATTGTGGCATAGTAGACTTGAAATGCAGCGTTTGGCTTTTGTGCCTTTGTTGTTGACATTTGCACAATGTCTGCCATTCAGAAGTGCAACCGTTTGCTCCATTCAGACTTTTCTGCCCGACTGCCCTTCAACGAGTCCTTCTCTGTTTGTTAGCCAGGCTAGTGCAGCTTTATTTAAATGTCTGTTTATTATCCTGTCTGTGAGCGATTGAGGATTTTACAAGTAAGAAAATTGTTAGTTTGGTCCGAATTTTTAATAATGTGCGCATTTTATTAATATAGAAGTGAACGATTTCGATATAGGTAAGTATATGTTTATGTATTATTGAAGTGTTGCCTTTACATGTGGCTTTTTTCGCTATAATATTAAAAGTATATTTGAAAGATGCTTCATTATTTTCGAGTAGAAGTGGTAATAGTTTCCCAAAACAACAAAAAAAAAAAAAATCCAAGTTAAGTCAAGCACTAAGTTTCTAGTTTATAGAAATAAATTATATTTACATATAGGGTAACAAACCACCGACGAACCAAGCGACAGTGATTGGTGAGAAGTAATGAGAATGTGGTCACTATCGAAGAAGGCTCAGTTATGTCTATTTTTCGCAGATCAGCTGACTTGGGCATAGTGCCAGGTAGTGAGCCCGGCATATGTTGGCGTTGGATTTTGACCTTTATCCGTAATAGTTGCAAATAAAATCACCATTGCTTTTTTTTTTGTTATTTTGGTCTTAATATCTTAATCCCAATAATTTAAGGACTAGATTCAAATTAAGTTGTCCTCATTTATAACTATGTAAATATTTTCTTAAAGATGCGATTAGTATTTAAATGAAAAAACTTGAATATTTTTTATTATCTTAAAAATGCATTAGAGATATCACTTCACTAATTTACTTGTACCTGGCACCGTTTGGCGATTTAATCCTGCCATAAGACTGGCTTTCCAGTCATTTTCATAAAATATTCAAATGATTAAATCGTCATATATTAGCCGCCACACTCATTTATACCCAAATGGCTAACACACATGAGAAGTGAATGAGGTTGGCAGGCTGTCAGTCTCGAAGGATCGAATGTTTGCTTGTTGCTTTCAAATAAATTAAATTCATATTCAATTGGTCTATGCTATGTTAGTTGTAATTGATTATTGAAATAATTTATTACTATGGCTTTTTGTCGCCAACTCAATATCTTTCCATACATAAACGCAAACAAACGTATGCGTATACTCAACGCCTTTTATAAATGCAGTATAATCCTTTAAGCTATAGATTTTAAGTTTTCTGGAGCATTCAATTCATTGGATTAAATTAAATGGAAATTAAGTGACCAAATTTGAATTTAATAATAGCATATTTAAAATAAACTTTCTATGCACATACAAAATTTTGTGTCATCGTAGCTTTAAATTAGTTCTTTCGACAAATTGTGGGTCAAACTCAGTTTAAGCTCTAAGGTTTCAATTCGACCTTTCATGCTATTACTGCTCTAGGGCGACATTGTCTTATTATTTCTTGTTTTTGATAGCGTATACAATTCTATGCTCTTCGACTTAATCACTCAGTAGGAAGCAGCGGGTCCTCCTTAACCGTATATTAAGTCTCACAATCCTTTTCGTAATGCATACCAACATTAAAAACGAGCCTGCTAAAATAGGTATCGAACCACAATTCATTTCTAATTCCACGAAATCGAAGCACCATAAAATCTGGATGTTCGATACATTTGCAGTTGGAGCCTTGGTCATGGGCACTCAGGTGATGGTTTGAGAGTTGAGTAGTGTAAAGGGGTTTGGGTCGTGACAATGACTTGCATTATGTTGGCATATTTTGCAGTTTCCGCGCGTCGAACCAAGTCTAAAGGAGAAGAAACTTTATACCCATTTGCAGCTGCAGCTGCCTTCGATGCCATTTTTCTGGGTTCCAATTTATTTATGAGCCTGTTGTGTTCATGAATATTTTGTGCCCTGGCACGGCTGATGTCAGCGGCACCCACAGTTTTAGTTGATGCCACCAACACTAGTTTCGTTTTGTTTTCCCAGCTGAATGTATTCGTTTTGAGGCTTGTAATGCGGCGGCAGCCTACTTAAGAACAGTTTGATTTACAAAATGGTGTCCTCTCAGCTTTGTTTTGCCGTGGACCAAATAAATTAACAAATGGAAACCATTATTTTCAAAATAACACTAACGAAACTTGAAATAAAAGATGGCGTACGTTAAAGTCGGGCGCGGACGACTTTTGGATACCCTGTACCACTGCTTGCAATAAAATCTGGTATATTGCTTAAGAACACCAAAAGACATTTGATTGCCAAATAAGGTTACGATACCTCCATAAACAACCAAAAACAGACGAATTTTGTACATAAAACGTGTTTTTGACCGATTGGTCCTATGGGAGCTATATGGTTTAGTCAACCGATTTTGATCAAATTTGGCGCAGTGCTTGGGTGCTCTAAGAAACTTCTCAATGCCAAATTTGGTTACAATATCTTCATAAACAAACGAGACACAACGAATTTTGTACAAAAAACGTGTTTTTGACCGATTGGTCCCATGGGAGCTATATGATATAGTCAGCCGATTTTAATCAAATTTGGTGCAGTGCTTGGGAACTCTAAAAAATGATATCTATGATATCTTCATAAAGAAACGAATTATCCATCTAAAACTTGCTTTTTTTCGAGGTCCTCTGAAACACCCCTATGGAAGCTATATAATATAACCCCGATATCGACAAAGTAGAATAAACTTGTCTCTCCGGACATAATTACGCATCCAATCTGAAAATTCGGTCGCTCTAGCTCTTACCATCTATGAGATCTAGGGGTTCAGACGGACAGACGGACAGACGGACATGGGTATATCGACTTCTCGAGTCACACTGATCATACTTTAGGTAACTTTGGGGGTCTTCGACGTCTCCTTCTGTATGTTACATACATTTTCGGTTTGCACAAGCACAATATACCCTTTGTGCCATACGGTACAGGGTATACAAACTGTCCAGGGTAAGAACTAATTTTTGATTCTTGAGACACAAAAGCGTTAAAGTAATAAAACCAATTTTTTTTTCCAAAGCCACATGGTCCAAAGAGCAAATGCTACCAGATCCTTTAAAAAGCTTCCAAAAAATGATTTCTGAAAGTTTTGAGCTCATTAGTATATTAGTGTATGTGATGTGTCTAGTATATTATTAATTCGAACTTGTATCACGAACTAGCAATTAAATCTTTTACGTCATCCGAACGGATTGATTTGTGGTTTTATTAAAGCCAATACCGTACAAAATTTAAAAGTAGGTTTTTTAGAGACATTTTCACTTCTCCGTAGACGCCCTATCAGAAGGAGATGATACGATATGACACTTGGCTTTTGGCTGCCTTGTAATAAAGTATAATAATAAATGTATAATGGTAGTTGGTTTGGAACTTATTTTATCATATAAAGTCAAATGTATACTGGAAAAAAAAGAGAAGCAAATCACATTTTTAATTGGTGTTTACGATTTTAATGATTCGCAAATCTTTATATGTTTATGGAACTGGGTGAGCCAGCAGCCATTCCAGTCGGAGCTTCTAGTTTGATGAGGGAAAAAAGTAGAAACCATTTTATAGATTTAAAATACAATAAACAAAGGCAAATTGTGGCTCATTAAAAAATCAGCATATTCTTTTTTGACTTCTACTCCAGCACTGGAGATGAATTGGCGTTGATTGACAATTGAAAATCTGTAGCTCAAAGTTTAATTTTGTTAAAAAACTAACTTAATAATTATGGTGGTCAAGACCTTCAACTGCTGGTGACTTTATTTAAATGTAGCACCCATTTTACTGAACAAAAAGCTAGCAAACTACATATACATACATTTTTTTTTAATTATGAATTTCCTAATTTATTTAAACCAATGAACAACAAACATTCAAGCCAAATTAGTTAATGGTTTTAACATAAATTCATAAAATCGTTCCTTATTAATAGTTGATGTTGAAAATCAACAGATAAAAAGATTTATATTTTAATTTTAAAAAACATTTTTAATAAATTTTTATAATCAATATGGCAGCAATATTTTAGATGTTGTCAATGCAAACACATTTCTCACATCTTTAAGAAAGGTTTAGGTTTGTCGATTAAACTAGAAACACTCGAAATTTTGATTAGCTAGTTTCTCAATCTATGCCAAACTCCCCAAATACACCTATTTTGGCCCATCTGCATTTGTAGCACCTTTCAAACAATAAGCAACAAAAAAATATATTAAGCCAAATAAATTAAATGATAGCAACTCTAAGCAACTTTGATAGAATCATAATAGCCCCCACGCTAGTTGGTAGCTACACATATAATTTGCCTTCAAAGCCTCTCTAGTTGCATATTTTTTACCAAAATAATACGGCCCAATAACTAAATATTAACTCCACTAACAAAAATTTACTTATAATTTAGACATTATTAGCCAAAGCAATTTGAATTTATTTTTTTTTATTTTGAGTTGTTTGTTGTCCGTTTATAATGCAAATTAAGCCATTTAGGAGCGTTCAATGCAGGCTTACATAAACAAACTCCCAAATAGTAGTACAGTCAGGTGAGCACTGTGGACAGCTGAGAGCAGGGTCTGGCCAGTCGCTTAACAGGATTGACTCATATGCTGCACTGCAGTGGCTCAAACCAATGCCACAAAATTTTGCATAGCACTCCGACTCCGACTGACTAGTCTTGTTAGCCTGAGCCTCGAAATATTTAGACAGTTTTAATGCAAGAGCGTCCACAAGCCATAAATAATTGAAAACTGCAAAGACGTGCAAAAAGTGCTCATAGCCAGTTGGAGCTAGGAAAGAAAAAGCTTCAGCAGCAGCCAGCGATGTTTGAGTAAAGCACGCAAAAGTCCCATTAAGGCTAATAGGCCCAAAAGGACCAGTAGCACATTGCAATGTGAAGAGTGCATAGAGATGGGTAGTTAAAAAAAATAATATTGGTTGGACAGGGAATGTGGACAATTTCAGTCGGTTTAGTTTGTTGCATTGGCAGTCAGCGTTGTTGGCACTTACATGTTTCCAGCTAGCCAGCTAGGCTTAAATGTTAATTTTCCTGGTGCTATCCTTTTTATAGCCACTTTAGGGCGTAGGCCTTGGAATATTTTTTGAAAGCAATGCTTTAGCAAATGAGTATGAGTGTTTTGTGTTGTTTTTTTTTTAAAGCTTCTGTTGTGGTTTCTTCTCATTTCGGCGATAAGTTAGATGATGTTCTTGGCTTGCTTTGGTTCGTTGCCAAGTTAATTTATTTGAACAGGGCCAAAAATTCGTTTCTATCGGGGGAGACACAAAAAAAAAATTCTCTAAAATTTCTCTACAATTCCAAATCTCAGTGCCACAGACCCCTCTAAGAGACAAACTCTACTTAGGCTGAATATTTGATAAAATTCAGCAATAAAACCAATTTTATTCAAAGAAGCTGTTACTTTTTATGTTTAAAAAGGTTATTCAATTTAGCTCTCAAATATTGAAATTCATAATTCTTATTTTAACTTAGCCTCTATTACAATCTCTACTAAATATGCGGTTCACTGTCACCGTGCAAAATCTTCCCGAGCTATGGAGTAGCTTAAATCTTTTTTTACTAGAGATTAATACTAGAGATACCCTGGTATTGTATTCTTTTCTATTTTGAAACTAAAACAACATTTTTTTGATAAAGCCTGTCCCATTGCATTAGCAATTAATTATTTATTTTTTATTTAATTCCTCGGTGTTATAAAATTTAAAAATTACCAAATCTCAAAACATACAATTAAAATAAATTCATGAATTTCAAACACCACTCCTGTCGGAGCAAAGGTAAGTAACAAATCCTTTCCATCTTCCCTGTTTGTCGCAATTCTTCTGATTTCAGACCACGACGCTAAGTGACTGCTCTCCGCATGAACACAGCGGATTAGCAATTAATAGACAATTAAAATAAGAATAAGTTTTGACTAGGTCTTGATTTTGGGACTGGAGCCGACTTTGAAATTTGATGCCAAAACTCTACCGGCTTAGCTTATACATGCTTTATCAACTGTGGAAATCCGAACTCTAGTCTAAAATATAATTTTGCGTTTATCTTCGATTAATTATTTAATGTTCCAGTGATAATATTAGTAATACTAATAGTAATATTAAAGGTAGGAAGGTGTCGTAAAAAAAGAAAAAAAAATCTTGATTTGACTTCACATATAATCGTCTAAATCACAAGTGTGGTCTAACTTATAATCTCTAAGAACTAGGCGTTCAAACGAATAAAAATCTCTGTAGCAATCTCTTTTGGGAGGTCTTTGGCGTCTCTGCTATGTTACATAAATTGGCAGAAACTGAATATGCTTAAAATGTAAAAAGTTGGGGGGCACCAGTTTTCCTTAAGCTTGAGAATTTATTTCTGCTAAAGAAGTATAGAACAATTTTATATATTTATTCCACATATTAAAGTCTGCTACGCCTAACCAACACTTCAAAAAATACTAGAGGTTAAGTTTTTCTTTGACTAAGGCTTAATTAAATAAACTTTTAAAACAGCAAAAATGGAGAGAGATAAAAAAGTTGCATACACTGCTTGTTCGACTGCTTAATTTAGATATGACTGCTTGTTTCTAAGGAATTTTTCAAAAAAATGCAGCGATGTGCATTATTTTGCTGTTAACTACTTGGACTAGATTAAATATTCCATAAAAAGGTCGGCGTTTCACAATATTGCAATATTTCTTTCCATGTCTATTCAAAAAAAAATCATCCATTTATTGTGTTTGTATTGTTGTCATTCGATATGCGATTGTGGCTTTTGTTGTTTCGATGATTTTGTGGTTTGCTCTGTTGTTGAATTTTATCTGTTCCAAGTGCCACACATAAGACAATCCAACATTCGAAAACTCAGGCAAAAAACCAGCAGCTATCAGATGATGGTCATGTTTTTGTCTCCTTGTGTGCTTGATGATGACAGCCAAAATGTGCAACATGTTCACAAAAAAATTTTTTTGTATTATTGCAATATACAAGTCAAAAAATATATTGCATTTTTTTTTTTTGCTATTTCAAATATCTGTCAGCAACAAAAATGGTTTTTGCTGGTTGGCTACTTCTGTCCTTGTCTATAAGTTTCGGAGCGTGTGGCCTTCACAACTCTAGAAGTATATGATAATTTGATTCCATATATAGAGGATGTATTTGAATGAACAAGTACTCGTATGTATACTATCCAATCTAGTGCCAGCGCTTGATCCAATCGTCGAAACATTTTTCATAATCGGTTAGCGATATGGCCATCAGAGCTATCTTCGCTTTTCCATGAGCTCATCTCGGGTGCTGTAACGCGTTCTACAGAGCGGTTTCTTGAGTTTCTTCCTCGAATAGGAGCCAAATAAGGTTAATTCGATGTTGTTGGATGGTATTCGTTTTTAGCCAAATGGTCACGGATAAGGATGGCATTTCGTTTTAAATTGTAAAAAATCGAAAACACGCTCAATCGCAGATGTACTCAATACGGCCACTTTTATAAATGTCAAGCTATCTAGCTGAAAATTTCATAGAATAACCATTACAGATTTAATCTAAGAAAAAAAAAACTGAGAGCGCCGCGGTTCCGGTAAGTTCTTGTTGAAGGTAGTATATCAGAGATCAAAGAAACTTCAGACCATAGTGCACATGAAGCCGTTTTTGCGCTTCTTACTAAAGGTAATTAAATATTCATTTTTTTTATTAGAACTAAGAGGAAAATTTGTTGTTTTTTTTAAAAGTATGAGTAAAATTTCTAGCTAAAAGGAAAATGCTTAAAAAATCAAAAAAAAAATTTAATTTTTCTTTTAAGAAAATGAATAAAAAGCTTACTGCTTTGATTTAACAAAACTGGTTCAAAAATATTCAGTAGCTTGAAATAAAAGTGTAAACACTTTTTTTTTAAATTAAGACATGACGCGTTTTGTTTAAAAACTTAACTTTTGCAAAAATTCAAAACCGCTGGCTTTTGGTAGGAGTTCATTTTAAAAAAGAGACACTGTCCCAATTTTGTGGAAGTTTACTATATGTTTGGTAAATACTTTTTGTATGCTGAAAAATTAATATTACTTTCAAATTTAAAAAATCATACAAAAAAAAAAAACACAATATGTCATGCCTGGGAAAATTATGCAATTCGCTAGTTGACCACCAAGATAAATAAACTGTTCCAATAAGTGTAGTTTTATAAATACATTTTATATATTTTGATAAGATTTTTCCAAAAAAAAAAAAAAAAAATCAACAAATTTAGTTAATAAGAAGTTTTATCGTCTTGTTCTAAATTGTTTCTGAAATAAATAAATTATTGAATCAAATGTATATATTATGTATTTTTTTAGTTCTGTCATTGTTAAAACTCCTTATACATATAACGATTATAAATTTTTAAACGAATATGAGTAGCAAAACGTCGTTGTTTTAAATATGTCCATTTCACTTAATCAATATATTTTTTAAAAATAGATGAGAATTTTTATCACATTAAAAAATGATTTGTATAATGAATTTTTAATAACTGAGCTGAACGTTGGTTTGAACTAAATCTATATTCGATTTCTGGAAGATTTTTATACTTGAAAAGCAGTCTAAAGTGGTTAGTCCAAATTTCATGAGTTTTCAAAAAAGGCGAGAAATGCTTTAACAGTGCTGTCACTTGGTGGATTTGAGAATAATAGTACGTAGCACAAGATTTTTGATCTATCTGTCTATTACTTTTACTGCCCATATAAGGCAGCACTGCGTATACGTATTTTTTTTAATTTGTCAGCATTTTTGATTGCACACTCAATTTTGAAAAAAAAAAAAGTTTTTGTATTTAAAATAGAATTAAGTATAGCTTTACAATAGTTATTTATTTAATTTTAATACAGCTATATAAAAAAAAAACAATTAATATTCGGAGCATCAACAAGTTGGACAAAAAGTGTTAATGTAGTTTAAGTACATACATATATTTAAAAAAATATTTTGATAGAGTTATATTATATTGATTTTTGTAATTTTTTTTTTTCTTATTTTCTTATATTTTTTTCCATCCGTAACCTCGTTTTTTCTATTTTAAAGTTGAGGCTAAGATTCTTGAGAGTTTGTAAGCTTATCAAAATTTCAGGGTTGCCATAGCATTATATTTGTTTATGGAATATTTTTACTCTAAGCAATTTTTTTTTATAAGTACATGAAAGTCGAAAATATTATCAAGCCGAATTTTCTGATATTAAAATATCACGGGAAAAATTTGTGCAGTTAATAGACCAATGTGCAAATTACAGATTGATCAGGAGCGATTGTTGTTGAAGATATCGTAACCAAATTAGGAATTTAAAAGTTATTTAGAGTACTTAAAAAAATATAGCGAAAACTTATTTTCAATTCAATGGAAAAGCTAGAGCATAAAAGTTCGATTCAATTTTTTGATGATTTATTTCTTGAGAGAAAGAGAGAGTATAATGAGAGTGTTAGGTTTCAATTATACAATTTTAGTTTTTCGATATAACTCAATTTCTTCCTTATGGATATGCCCTGGCCATAAAAATTGGTAAAAACTAGCTAGCAATCAGAAATGAACTTATCGTTTCAACTTTCCGCAATGAAATCAAATGAACTTATGTTCCTTTCAGATTCAAATTGCTTGTTTTCGTAGAATACAAAATATGGACATTTCCTTGCAATAATTTTTTTAATTTATGAAGGAAATCAAAAGGATGCATAAAAAAATGTATGCGATTCAATTATAAAAATGACACCATAATCATTTTCACTTACATTCTGACTTAACTTATATCTATTTATTTCACATCGTTTCGTGCTGCAATGTGGCGTATACGTATTGAAAAATAATATACATTTTGTTTTGTTTATAGCACTTGCTTGACAAGGTGTAATGGTTAAGAGGATTGGAGCGTAAAACATGACGCTTTGGTGCAGCTTACGCGAGTTTTGTCTCGTAACGGTAACTTTCGATTTTTTTTTTTTTTGTGACGTCATTGTCATTGCTTGCGCTAGTAAGTTTTGTGTTTTATATCTTTTGTCTGGCACTTTATGTTGCTCTGCTTCTATTTTAAGCATTGTGTTGCTCTCAAATGAAATGCTGAAGGACATCATGCTTGCTGCAGTTGGTTGCAAATTAAGTCATGAAAAGTGAAAGTCGAGACAGTGAAAGAGAAAAGAGCACTGTATCTTTTTTCGTGTTGCTGGTTTGAATTTTTATGTTTCCTTTTTTTTTTTTTATATTTTGTGGGGTGACATTGGCTCTTCAAGGATCAAGGGTATTTTTTATTTGTGTAATGTATATGTATTATTGGCAGTAGTAGTGTTGTGTTGTCCCTCCGGCAGTGACTAACAGCCGCAGACCCAAAATTTTGTTCCACCGTTGGAAATTTCACGGTTTATATGTATTTTATACATCTGGTTAGCAACGAAGGCTGCAAAAAATTCAAAACAAATGGCACTATGCGAAATCTTTCCCTATAAAATACAATTGTTCTTAGGATCTTTGAATCCGCATCCAAGATCCAAGGCTCTGACCTTACCATGAATCCGAATGCAAAGTCTAAAATACTTCAGCACGACGGATATCTGATATAACCATCAAAAATACTCTGTTTTTTGAGGTTTCTTCTTCTTAAAAAAAAACCTGTACAATTACGTAATTCCTATATTATATATAAAATCTAGGAAAAGTCCTTAGGGGCATTATTGATCAAATGATTTGTTATTGAAATAACGCCATATAAGTATTTGTATAGATAAAAAATATACTAAAGATAAAAGTCATGAGATTTCGTAATGGTCTACTTTATAGCCGAAGGCCTGAACAGCCAATGCTTTTTTAGCTTTAATTATCATTGTAAATATATAAATAATTAACTATTATCATCTTGTCTTAAAAGATGGCTGCAGGGTATTCTACGATATGTCAGACGGACTGCATTTTTTTATGCAATATAAGTATCGTTTTCCATTTATTTGTTTTGTTAATGTTTTGCTTTCCGACACTTTCTGTCATTTTGCATGTGTGTTAGGGTAAATGTATTGTCACATTGTTTATAGCCCAACAATGAGCTTATACTTTTTATGCTTGTCACGTTCAACTTGTTATCCTGTGCGCTTATCACAAAATGTCTTACTTTGACTGGCTCCTTGGCTCTCCTGTTCCCCTACACTGCTCACCATTCCAAATGAGTGTCTGCCATGTTGTCATTATGCTTGTTACTCGTTCTTTTTTTCTACCTGAATCTTGTTTTTGTTGTAGACAATGTTTTTGCTAAACAGTACTAAATGATGTGTTGTGGCGTCACGTGACATGTGTCATACATGTTACTCATACGCCATGGTGTGTGGCCTGTGACTTGTTTTTGCATGTGGGCATTTGGTCTTTAGAGCTTCACACGCAAAAAACTGTTGAGTTGGGTTTAGGCTGGTAGACTTAGTTTAAAAGAAGTCAGACATAATACTAAAAAAGAAATTAAAACATAAGCATAAAAACTTTGAATTGATAAGCTCAAATAAGTAGACTTTTAAAAAAAGTTTGTATTTGAATTCCAGAAAATATGCAAAAATCTACAACATAACTGATATCTTCTTATGTGTAAATAAAATCAGATTCAAATGTAAAATCGAACAAAAAAATAGACTATAGGAATTCTAAAAGCCAAACAAGAAAAATGCAATCAGTATGAATTTCTTATCAAACAAATGAAAATAAAAAAAATTATTTTAAATTTAAAAAAAAAAAAATGAAACTGCACAATCTTTGAAATAAAATTCTTCTAATTTTTTAAGTAAAATTCAAGTTTGGGTTTTTATTATTTTCTGCTTAGTTTTTTTTTGACGTACGAAAAATTACATGGCCCAGCAAATTGGTGGACTTATTTTGTTATTTATATTTATTAAGTTAAAAAAAAAAATCTTTTTTATGTTCTAGGTATAATAAAACATTCACAAAAAAAAAATATTAGCATATCTTCATTCGTTTTCTAGAGATAACTTTTTATATTATAATTTTTATTAAAAACTGTATAAAAATATGTATTTATATAAAAAAAAACACGAGGTTAATATCGGCTGGTATCTAAATAAAGTGAGCCAGAGATGTCCAGAAAAAACTAATATTCAATTAAAATTTTTCAAAAAAAAATCGTTTTATATTTTCTGTGAGTATTTAATGGCAAACAAAAAATTGTATTTATTGATTTAAGATGTTCAAAAAGTCAAAAAAAAAAAAAAAAAAATTAATTAACATTTTTAAAATTCTCGAAGTAAATTTAGTATACAATTTTACGCTGTACAATTCTTTTAAATGTTAAAGCAGTTAAAAAAAGACAGGAAACATTTTTTGTGACCTTTAATCTTCAAAAACTTAAGTACATACTTGTTACTTTTAAAAATTGTCGTAAAATGTCAAGATCAACTTAACAACAAGTTTGAAGTTATCATCTTTCTATTCTGAAGAGCATATTTGTCAGTTTTGTAAGGTATTTTGTGCTAAGGCGACCACTCCAACGACATTCCTAAAATTTTGAATTCAGTGTGGTATCATATCTTCCTGCGAACTATTGCACTTAACTTACTCTATCATTTTCTAAAAATAGGCTGTAGTTCCTGCGAACTATTGCACTTAACTTACTCTATCATTTTCTAAAGAGCACTCAAATGTCCTTATAAAATTTAGAGTCACAATTTTTCATGGTTTATGTCCTTTTTAAGAAATTTTTGGTATCCTTCTCGCGTGAGTTAGTTGTGTCGTATTAGTTGCTTTTACTCTTTGCGTGTTGCCATTTGACAGCAAAAGAACTTATCGCTTGTTTGTATATATTTAGCTTGTTTATTTATTGTTTAATGCTTTTCTTTGCATTTAATGCTAATTTTCACCTTTACTTTTATGTTAATAAAGTTATTTTCCTTGTTTCTTGTTGGCTTAAATGATGTGTCGTGTGTCACAGGGGAGCACTTCACGCCTCTTTTATTCGATTAAGAACTTTGTTTTGACTGTCACGCCATGGAATCCAATCAAGAGACAGCACAGAAAGAGGCTCAAGGCCCTGGCCATTAATCACATTATTATTTAAATAACTTGGGCATTTTTCTGAACAGTATGTAATTGGCAGCTGCTCCGCTAATAATTAAATTAAATGTTCATGACATATCAAAAATGAAACATTAATTAACATATTAAGGCAGAACCACCAACAAAGATAGTTTCATACAAAAATGACTGCAATAAATCAAATAGTTGAAAAAAATTGTGCAAGGGCTCATAAATAATTCGCACAATTTTTATACCCTGTAGCTGAGGGTATTATAGATTTGTGCAAAGTATAAAACTGCAGTAGAAGGTGTTGTAGACGTTTCTTTATATTTTTATACCAAAGCTCTAGTAGAAATTGAAACATGCCCATCTTTTATTCCGTGCACTTTTCTGTTTCTATGAACACCTAGAACTTAAAAACCACACACCCACTATGAAAAACTAGCTCGAAATTTTGGACAGTAATAGTTTTTACGATAAAGGCACAAATTTGTTAATTTTAGAGGCCTTCCTCCACTACCTATTAACACCTAGATCTATAAAAACATAAAAGTTACGGTATGGCATCTTTATCCGTAGAACCATTTAATATACATAGGTAAATAATGTGACTCTTAAAGCTTATAAACTTTGTTTTTGTGATATACTTATGCGAGATTTTTTTCTTTAAATATTAATTATAATAGAATAACATTACTATAACTAATAAAACATTAGACTGAGAATGTTGTCCAAAATTTTTTTAGTAGGAAACGTATTCGGTGATTTTACAAAATTAATTTTTTGGGCTAAAAAGTTGTCTTCACTTCTTAGTAAATTTCTGCGATTGTACTAATTTACTTAAAAAAAAATTACCTAAATATTTTATACATTCTTCGAATCTTTTAAAACTTTTGGAAATCTACAAAAATAAAAATAATATAAATTTTTTCGATTGAAATCAAAACTAATATGGCCAAAAACAAAAATAATAAAATTTTTTTTTGCAATATCCCCAAATCCGTAACATTAAATACTTTATCGACAGCATTTTGCATTACGGAAATTTTTCTCACTTAACTAGTGTTTCAAAGTCCACTGTCAGGTACCGCACCTACTATGTGCTGCTTTTTTTGCTTCAGTTTTTGTTTTGACCACGTGCAATGTCAGCTAACAACAATGCTCCAACCCCCATAAGTATAAAGGTCCTTACTTAACTTACAAACAAGTTTCGGGCTCACTCACTCCCTCACTTGCCCACTCGCTCTCACACACAAACAAAAGCCGGCAGCACGTGCTTTGCCTTTTTTTCATTTTGTTTTTGTTTAGCATATTCCGCTTTATGCTGCATATTCGCCAATCCCAGACTCCCCCAAACTACTTTCTGTACCCTAAACAATTTCTTTATAGTTAAGTGTGGTTTTTTTCAGAAACTCGCTGCACTTTTGCTTCATGTTGATTCGCCTAGGCCTATTTTGTGGAGTCTCAGTCTTGGTTTTTTTTTTTTTGCCTACCAGCCCTTAGGCGCAGGCGCCATTTTGTTTTTATTTTTGACTTAAATAATTATTTTCTTTCTGATGCTGTTACATATTCTGAATAACTTTTGCATTAAAATTTGCTTAAATTCTAACTTAATTAATACTCCTTTATTCGGCAATATATTTGCTTTGCGGTAGGTTAGTTAACTCTTTAGCTTGTTTTGTTTCACTCTCTTTGCTTCTCTTTGTGTTTTGCTCTTTAACATTTAAAAAACATATGTTTCCGCTTCGTACTCACTAGTTTCGTGCTTGTGCTGTTCCATTGTCAGTTCGTTCCGCAGTTGGCTGGCTTTGACTGCTTGCCACATTGCATTGTCAGTTGTGTGGCAGAAGCCGCTTTGTAAACATTTCACGTTACTTGCAATTCGCGCCGTCGTCTTCGTCGGTCCTTTGGCGTCGTCGTCGTCGTTCTCGTCTTTAGCGCTGTCCTCGTTGTCGAATTCGTTTTGTCATCGTTTGCGGCTGTTGTTTGTGTTTTGAAAAAGTCTCGTTTTTTCGGGCATCAAATCCTTGTGAATAAAGCCTTAAGTGTGAATGAATTTTGTGCAAAAATTTAAATTGAATATCCTTAAAGTTGAATTTAATTTAGCCGGTGCGTGGATTTCATTTCAAGTGTGTTGACGGCCCACAAAATTGTTTTGCCTCAAAAGTTTCCTAATTAAATGTATGTTGATATCTATGGCGGTAAACCACAATGAGTTTTGTTTGGTCTTAAATGTTTTGTTTCTTGTTTTAAATTATTTTTAAATTTTATGTGCATTTCCTTAAAGCCTATCTTCACTTTATCGTTAAAGAGTTCATCCAACGTACTAGAGACGCGTATTTTTCCATAAAAATTTCAACTCAGCTTTATTTTACCCTTTTGAATAAATAAATAAATATCACAATTTGTGTTCATAAATTGCATCTCTATTCTAACTGGCAGTAATGTTTGATTGTGCAATTTAAATAATACCCTACACAGGAATTTGCGGTCTGTGAACATTTCGCCTATTTGCGGTCCATGTGGTTTTCATAAGAGTCTGCATAAAAACGTGTTTGGAAGCAGCTTAATACATTTAATGTGTCAGTACAAAATATTATAGTAAAATTTTAAAGTCACTTTCGTGTTTTTTGACAAATATTATTACAAAAATAAAAATCAAAAATGTTGCGTTTATTAAAAAAAGAAAAGCCAAGGGCTCAACTGAATATTATGCATTTGCTTAAATTTATGAAAAATATTTTATAAGAATCTCAACTTTATCAAACACAAGTTTTTGTCAAGATCTCAGTTTAACTAAAAAAAAACAGCTGCAAAATTACGCATACGCACGGTACACTGCTGTTGAACAGCTGCTTGTGTCTACCCCGTTCTTCAACAAGTTTTTTAGCAATATTGCTTTAGTCTTTAACCCTAACTTGTGAAAAGTCAAAGTATTTTATAAATATTTCATACAAAAAATCCAAAAGTATCGCCAACAAAAAGTTGATTACATTTTAAGCGGCTCTGTTGATGCGATATTTTTCTATAGTTATCCGCGTCTCTGTGTTGTTTTTTTTTGCCTTCTACTCGAAAAGTCAGCTTTAAGTATAGAACGCCATTTTGTGCTATTTTTCACAAAGTCATGCTGTGAGTTTGTTTTTGTGTAAATGTAACTATTTGTGTGTGTGTGTGTGTTTGGCTACTAGTTCTGTTTCTTTTAACTGCTATGACTTTTATTTCTTTTATCTCTCTGTAGCAGAGTGCTTGGGTGTGTGTGTGTGTGTGTGTGTGTCAGCTGTGCAGTTGTTGACACCCACAGACGCAGTGGAGGCAACCGCTCCATTGGCTCGGTTTGGCGGTTGTCGGCAAAAATGGCCCGCACATTGAGTTCATTACACCTTAGTAAAGTCGGCTTTTATGCTACGTAAAACCATCTACTATATGCACTGAAAAAAATCAAGACGCGGTTTAGCTAGGATAACGAAAATTATCTCATTAAGCTGAAATTTAAAAGTAAAGGCATTGTTGTGTGCTGTGACAGATTAAAATACTTTAATAGGTACAAACGTGACGTTATACAAAACTTTTCTTGTTTAAGTCGATTTCATAATTATACAAACCCAAATGTTTATCTCAGGGTAGTATAACAATAATCAAGAGTTTTAATCTTTTAAGCTTTAAAAATTCTGCCATTTATAAAGCAGCCTTTTTTTGACCTAATGTCTTGGGTGACACTAAAACTCTTTATTTGTTTCTCAGTCTAGATGCATTTAAAAATAATAAGTCTTGCTTTAAGAAAAAATTAAAAGAAAAAAAATAATTAAACGTTTTGACAAACTTCTACTTTTTTTCAAGCTTATTTCAAATTCTCAGTTTCCGACTAACTGATTTTTGTCGTCTTTCTCAGTTTCTAACTCTTAATATTTTATTAAGAAAAATAAGCCAAGTTACAATGGCAACGATAAAATCAAGCAAATTTCTGGCTTGCTACTTCATTGCCAAAGTTTTTAGTACCGACTGTGGCTGCTACGGTTGCACTTTTTTTTTATTGATTTTCTTCAACTTTTGCCACCATTTTTTTAATAGTTTTCTTTGAAGGGCAGCCAACTCCCTTGAATCATCTATTTCTTTTTCGAATTCGCTGTCAAAAAAAAATTTTCAATTCTCGCATTTTTGTTTTTAAATTAAGCTTAAAAGTTTATTGATATTTGTTGCTCTGCACAAAAAGTTCTACCAAATTGCATACAAAGTTGAAAATTGTTCTATTGGTATACAAGTTTACTTGAATTATCTGACAATAAATAAATATGTCGCAGTAGCAATATAAATTTATTGTGTCCAGCAATATAATTACTTTTATATATGGGGTATTCACGGTTGCTGTTGAGTTGAGCACTTTTGCCACAAAAAAATGTTAACTAACATATTCTAGTTTTTAGTTGTTGAGTTGAGCAGTTAATGTTGAAAAGCAATTAATTAATTTAAAAGGAGTCAAAAAAAAAAGTGTTCAAATTTATTTTCAATAAGTTTTTATTAATTTAAAGAAATTCAACAAGGTCCCTAACGATCCCTAAAAGTTGCGTCAATTAAGTATTATTTCCAGCTGAAGCAATTAATACGGCTAACAGTGCAAAGCCACCAAATTTTAAAATTAGCACATGTTATTCGAATGTGGAAAGAAGAAGCATAAAATCATCAACTTAATTCATGAACTAACAAAAAGGCCATTCACGCTTTAGCTAGTAAAGTTTTGAGCAACTTTATAACTGCTCAACTCAATAGTTAAGTAAGCAACCGTCCTGCCAAACTTCAGGATATCTCGACAATAATACCTTCTGTACTTCCTGTAATTTACAAAGGGTTCATTTAAGTGAGAATGCTACAGTTGTACCTGCGTGATACGGATTTCGGATTTGATTAAGCTAAATATAAATGTCTGAATTGAGAAATTTAAACATCTAGACATGCTCCGGTTGTATCCCTCCATTTTTTTTGTTAGTCTTTAAAAGGAAAATTGACTTGCTTTATACTCACTAAATTAGCAATAATATTTTTCGATATTAAAATTTTTGATAAACTATGTATATACGAACCGGAAGTATTCACTTTGAAAAAATACTGACATTTTCAAAACTTAAAGTAAAATTAAATGACCTTGGGTCTATAACTTACATTGAAGCACCTAATGATATACGTCATTTATCGTTTTTCTGTCAGGAGCGAGACTGAATGTTCGCAATAGACCGTGTGAGAAGCATTAATTTTCTTGATTCAGGTACCAAACCGTTAAGATTTGAAACTATGAATTGTTGCCCGCCAATGCGAATGCTAATATATTGGTGAAGAGCATGGAAATTAGAAGAGAACTTCTTTATCTTTGAACTGATAACTACCGAGCCAATCTTCACTGGCCAATAGACTGATTCAATGAGCTTAAAAAATCTTTTGGATATTTGAAAGGAGCAACGATTTTATTTTGATTTGTGAAAGTGACAACCATCTTTATTCTCTATAACAAGAATTGTTGGTACACTCAGCTAATTCCAATTTTTTAGTTTTTTATGATGTTCGGGAACATTTTGATGTTTTACTCTAGAAGAAATTATAAAGAAAATCAGCCTTTTTTATTTTTCGCGCGATCCTTAAAATCGGTCCAGCTGCTCTTCAGTTTGAAATGATGAAACGAAAAATGATTTTCACTTATATGTATAGGGTAGGCAATCTGTTGGTTTGTTTGGCCATATTTTTATACCAAATACAAGTTTGAAACAACTCATATGTGTAAAGAAATAATATCGCTCAAATGGCCGCCGCGGCTGGCTCTAAGTGAACATCGTAATTTTTGTCATTTGCTGTCATCTGAACCGTTTTCTTACGCTTTTAGTTCGTTTCATGTGAGATACTTTTTCGACGTTGTAGGGCTTTAATTTATAAAGCACAAAATTACTTCCTATTTGTATGAGTTCCAATTCCTTTAGCTGCTGGAAAACTGCTAAATAGGCCACTTTCATCTAGCTTAAAAAAAAATACTTTGCAGTTTAGGGATAGTCTTAAACTATCCTGTGAAACACTCATTTTTATGAAGTTGTTAGAAAAAATAGAATCAGCAAAGCTAAAGATCCAATTGGAACTAACTTTTTGATTTGGCCTCTTTGTTGTATGAGTGCATCTACTTTTTCTATACAATCTCAAAGAAACTTTGCAAATTTCTTGCATTTCATAATACAACATCCCCAACTAGCTCAAAATGTATGTCAAACGACAGAGAGAAATAAAATCTCACTTATATACGCGTATATATATAAAGACTGTCTCGAACACTCACGTCCTTAAATGCCACAACTTATGTGAGCATCAACCCAACAACTCGACTCAACTTGACTCCTCCACTTCATTCCCGGCATTATCCTTTCTTTCATTTTATTCTCTGTGTTGTCAGTTTTTGTTTTGTTTTATGTTTTACATATTTATCTCGCTTGCGCTTTTTTGCATTTGCAAAGAGGGCAAACCACGTGCACACTCAGACATATATTTTATATACATAGCCAGACACCTACACGGGCACATACCTATATATATGTGTGTATGTAAATAGGAGATGAGAATCCTGCGATAAGAGAACGCGTGACAACTGCAGGCTTCTGGCCTCCAAGCGAGAAACCGCCCCAAACAAAAATCAGAAGAAAGAAAATAAAGAAAAATATAAAAAATTTTAAATAGATGCATTCATAAATTGCTCTCTACATATTTATGCGCCGGCATATGTACATATATGCAAATGCTACATGTAGTATATACCCAGCCAGCCATGTCACTTTCAGGCCACATTCTCATTTTTATCCAGAGCAGAGACTGCTATGCCATAAGCAACATCCTAGCAATTGGTTGTTATTGTTTTTAAGCCCCCCCTAAGGGTAAGCGATTTATATATTAAGTAGGTGTAAATAATTTTTGTATATAACATGTATAGAAAAATGAGTAGCGCGTTATAAATTATATACCAACATGATTAACGCGACCATAAAAATCAATCATGTCTGTCAGTCCCCTTTCTCCCGCTACTTGCGAGATACAGATCCAACTCACTCCCTGAATAAGTTTGAGGATAACCTCAAATAAGAAAACAGGTGAGTTTTGCGGAAACCTGTTGATGTCCACCATTAATCGGTTGAACATTTAAAAGATAAATGCTATAAAGTATTAATTTAATGTCAGTTCTTTTATAAGGATTTTAGGACATATTTTGTTCAGTAATTTTTGCATAAAGTGCAATTTATTTTTAAAATTTTTTTATTTTATTATCATAAAGTTCACTTTGTTTTTCTTAATATATTCTATCTTTTTAAGCAAATTTTTCCAAGGCCGACGGGGCAATAATATGAGCTCAGATAGAAGAAAAAAATGTAACAAATATTAACTAAAATTTACATATATAATCTGAGGACCGATTTATATTTTTCGGAAACTTAAATAATAATAATTTTCCTGACTGACAATTGTGTCAGTCGCCCCTTGGGGGGCATGGGGATCTCTATTAATAACTGTTCGAAGAGAACAGGGATCTACAGTTTATAGCCGAATCCGAACGGCGGTGTCTGGAATTAATGGAGATTTTCTTGGGCAAAAAGCGTCTCTGAGCTAGAGATACCAGTGCTAGGCAAATGTACCAGTGCTACTGAGGGGATTCGAACCACCGACCTTCGGTTTGTACAGCGAGTACGCTACCACTACGCTACCGAAGGCTGTAGGTTTGTCATTTAATAGGCCAAAAATTTAATTTATGCTATATTTCTTCCACAGATATATCCGATATTTAAGCAATATAGCTTCTTCTAAGGCTGCGCTAATCTAATCATATCGCAAATCCTCTGAAAAATCACTGTCTATATGATTCTCTTGCCAATTTGTGCCTCTATTAAGACAAAAAAAATATACCTTTAAGCCGATTTAACCAAACTGCACGTAGCCTTTGATGTTTCTAACCCAACTAAGCTAAACTTTAGCTCTTCCATATCATTATATACGCGCTTATATGCCTTGGCATTTTGCTCATTTTTAATAATATGCAAATAACATGAACATAACTCACTTAATTTTTTATATACATGTATTTTATGCTCGCACACCAGGCTACGAATATTGCTCATACGCCCCAGAACCCCAAAATGCCAAATGCCAAAACTTTTCATTGCCTACTTTTGTGCGTCAAGCTTTGGCGAATTTGTGTCTTGTTATTTAGTATTTATGTGGTTTTTATGTGAGTGTGTGTACATGTTTTTATATTTCATTTTAGTTTTTCTTTTATCTTTCCTTTGTGAATTTCTTTTACTTTTATTTGCACGCTACGTTTTGTGTTTATGTTGATTTAACTTTTTCGCTTTATTGACTTATGTGTATAGCTGAGAGCAAAGAAATTGAGAAAAGGAACTTTTGGAGAGAGTGGCACTAAAGAGATGGACTTAAGCTCCCAATGCTCAATTCGCCATTAACTACTAATACACTGTTGGTTGCCTGAAGTAATCGACATTGGGATACTCTGCCAACACGTATAGCAAAAACTTGTATAATCTGAGGATTGTAGGCACAATTCTGGAAAGGAAAGAAATTGGAAATGGGTTCAAAATAGGAATTTACATTTTTTCTTATAGCTATTAAAGTTGACCCACTTGCGGGATAGTTGCAAAATACTTACAGAATACCAAACCTTCACTTGCGACCAGAAAAAAATACGATTTTTGGCCAAATTTGGTATTTCCAAAACTGATGGGAACTGAATTTTAGGTATTCATACGAGCAGCAAAACACGTCTCAATCCCAGAGTTGATTCATACCACTTTGGTAAAGAACTTTTAGTTAGGGATGCCTCCTCTAGCGTGTTACGTATTTTGCACAAATTCTTAATATTTTTGACCCTAAAGTGTATAAAAACTCACATATGTGTTTGTACATTCCATGTACACATATGGCGTTCTCTAAGGAATTGCTCATTTTTTTCACACGAAGACTTTTAGCCAGCATCCTTTGGTGTGCGCGTCCTGTAATTTTGGCTCTGTCAGTTTTGTTTTTTTCTTCGTATAAATAAAATAAATGTAGGTGAAAATATACATAAATAATGGGCACATGTACGTTAGCTTTTTATGAAGTGTGCTTCCGAAGGAGCGACAGCGGAGATGTCCCTGAAAATTATTAAAGCAGACATACTACCTACACTTGGCGCTATGTAGTATGTACAGCTAAGTATATAGACCAAGTCATCGTGGGCTATGTGTATGAGTCACTCACTGAGTACCCAAACTGACTGACCGACCAGGTTGTTGTTGTTGTTCTTGTCGTTGTTGTGTAGGCGTGGAAATGGGAAAGCGCAACGATGCGTGTCAAATACAAGTCATGACAGGACATTTGGCTTAGTCAGCTGAGGTTAAGTTCCGGTTTGTATACACGCATCTACCCCAGGACTATCGGTTTTTCTTATTATTATTATTCTTTGATTACTTTGTCTATTTTTGAAAACTTTTGTGATATTCAATGTCCTCTCAAGTAAGGGTATTCTTTAACTAAGCACCATAACATGAACAAGTGATCTACTCACCAAATTCAGTCTTATTTGCTTAAAAGTAAAGTTTACAAATTCCCTTCCTTTTACACTTCAGAACTTCAAAATGTCTGTTTATATACTAAAATATACATATTCAAATGATTTGGCCGTTTTTCTTTAGTCTGCTTGGCAATCTGAGTCGCCTGCATCTGGCACCCAGATAGGTTAAGAGCATTATATCTTGCAAAAAGTTTTTTAAGCTTTTCACTTATGTTTCGTCATATTGCGCACTTTACTAGCAAACAAATTTTAAAGCTTGTGACTTTCGTATGTGGACTTAAAAGTAAAATTCTTTAAGTCGTATTCTTCAATTCCTCTAACGCAATGACCTCTGATTCTGAGAACTAAATCCTATCTTACCCTAATCTTTTAAATATTGTATTCTTAAACATTTATTTTGTAAGTAGCTACGAATAACAGGAATAACATTACGTTAATCTATTTAAGTTAATTTTCAAAAGGTATAAGGTTTCAAAAGGTTTTGAAGGAGTCTACTTAATAGGAGCAGTTCCAAAATTCACTGCCTTATAAAACCTCGTCATAATCTGGTTGACCCGGCTGCAACCGTGTCTTACATATGTGAAGGGCTTGCTAAAAAGTGTCTGGTGACCATTTTGGGAACCAATCAAGAATTCAGTAAAATAACATAAAATAATACTATTTTTTCAGTGTTACTTACAAGATATATAAACAAATTGACTGGGTTGAATGTAATTAGTTTCAAATATCGGGCAGGCATCTTCCGATTAGTCTTTACCCGCGGAAACTTATTTTCTTCTTGAACTTATGCATAATTTTTTGACAACAGATTTATTTTATTTAATAAAGATTAAGCAAGCTTACAAAACTTGCTTTACTATTAGAAGAAAGCCCTTCCAGTAAGGGGCCTTCGGCTGTTACAAACGTTTGGGTTCGATTCACTGCAATGCTACATTTTCTCCACTTTTTGCACTAAAATTAAGTTCGTATTATATAAAACGTGCCAAACACAATGAAACATTGCAAAAAAACAAAAAAAAATCAGTGTTGGGTATATAGGAAATGCGTGTTTACGGCACATAATTATCACACGGTACACATGGCGTATACGTGTTCAGTTTTTAAGGAGAATTAATGTTTTTGGGCCCGTTGCTAATTGCAAGTTTTTGTTGTTGCCTCAAATGTTGAAATTTATTGTTTTTGTGCATGTTTGTTCTCGTCTGGCCAAACAGAATACGCTGTGGTTTTAAAAATTAAAAAAAAAAAATACGTACTACAAAAAATTAAAAAAATTAAATTTTTGTATTTTTACAGCGCTTTAAACAATCAAAGGTTATGTTGTCATAAACAAAGTGCTTTTACTAAATACATCATTTATTCAACTGCAACTACAATAATAAAATAGTAATTAAATAATAAAGTGCATCAAGCTAACAAATGTAAAATTATATACAAAAGCCGCGTAGATTTTGAAATATTTATAAATTAATTCAACAACATCATAAAAATCAGGAATTAATGTTGTGCCTAATGCAATGTGTAATATTATCATATAAAGCCATTTAAAAATAAAAAGCGAGCCATTTAGAAGTGCACAGATAATGCATTAAAAACAAACGGGGTAAAAATAAATGTATTAATAATTAATAAGCTAATTAAACATATTAAAGTAGCTGCCAGCATCATAATCAACAACAACTAAAAAAAGAGAATAATAAAAAATAGTAAAAGTTATAGCTTTATTAAAATTTAATAGCCAGTGTGAACAACTTGATTTGAAAACAAATAAATTGGGATATTTTCCCTTAAAAGTTATATAAAGCAAATACTTAGGTAAGTTATAAAATAAAATTTTGAAAATTTTGTTTATTGATTAAGTTGGTTATTCTGGAGTTTTATGGACAATTTATTTAATTAAAAAAACTAAATTTCTAGAAAGGTTTGAAAAATAAACCCCAATGCTTTCCTTTGATATAAGGAATGCTGCAGGACTGCTGATTCCAGTTGTGGATGAAACTTCTCAATAAGACTGTATAGATTTCACCCAGGGATCATACCACTGGGTTTCAAATTGGCAATCTAAAAGATGATTTCGAAACCCATGTAGCTTGGTTATACCTTATATTTTATTATATTTGGGATAGATGCTTGAACTTTATGAAGAAGCTTATAAGACTGGAAACGTAGCGAAAGCCAAGCTGCAAAGTTTTTTGCCTTATTCCATATAAATATGTGATGTTCAATTTCAGATTGCCAGATCATGTAGAAATTCTTATGAAAATTCGTGTATTTTCCGTCTATAATCTGGAGTATATTAAATGCACAAAAATTTATATATGGACGTAGTTTAACGTTATCTATATATCGAATAAGAGCATTAAAGAAATTAAGAAATTAATCAAATTGGGGTGCATAAAAACAAAAAAAAAAGTTTTTTGAATTTTGCAAAAAAACATGCTTTTGCGATTATTTTTCATAAGAATAAAATTCGTATTCCGTCTAATGCTTCGTTCACGAACAGAATCAGGATATAAGCGAAAAAATGTTTTTGTTTCTTGATTTCAGAAAAATTGTTTGTAGATAAAAGAATTTAGGAATTTGTTTTTGAAAAATTCATAAAACAGCTTTAAGCTTCAATAATTTAAAAAAAAGTATGATATAAAACAGTTTTTTTTTTGGAAGATTAAGTAAGTGTATAGAAAATAAGAAATAATTGATGAATTTAGTTCGAGTCCTTTAAGCCAAAGGTGGGTCAGTATCACAAAACTAAATGCGTAACAAGGACTAGAGTCTACATATATCAAGAAGCAGGGACAAAGAGAAATAGATACAGATACTCAAACGATTTTCATCTTACCTATGCGTAAGGTCCACGTGAGTAAGTTGTGAATATAAGATCGTCTGGTAAAATAAATATTATAGATTCGGTATATAAAGCTTTCTGTCTAATTTACGGCATGAATAATTACATCCTGCATCTGTTATGTGTACCTATATATGTATGTATATTCTTTTTGTTCCTGCTGATGTAGCTGACGGCATCTGTCTTTGTCATTGTCTTAACCACAAATGTCACATGTAAATAGAGTTTTCCGTGTAACGGAAATGCAAGCGAAAAGTTGTAGAAAGATTTTTTTTTTTGCATCAAATTTTATATTTTTTCTTGTTGAAGGCAACAAAGCCAAACAAAAAAAAAAACTCACACACAAACACACTCTTAAATTCCGGCTATGTATGTGTGCATTTGCATTTTCACCATTTTATTTCATTTTCATTTGCAATTTTCTTTTGCGTGTGCACATTTCCGGAGCTCCACAGAGTTGACTTTTAGGTTGCAAGTGAATGACGTTGGATGTGGGTGTAACGGAAACCGTCGTCCTGACTCCCAACTTTACTGGCTGGTTTGCTGCTTTTTCTTGCTCTTCATTACATTTCTAATTACACGCTCATTTTCAACTTGAAGCATAACAAACGGAAGCTATGTGCCACACAGAGAAGAGTTTTGGTAATATTTGCCACTTGCAGCTGGAAACGACGCTGTGCGCACAAGACCCCTCTCAAGACCCCTTACCAGATAGTAAGTACCATAGTAGTACCTGCAAACCCTGCCATTTTATCATATTTCAGTCACTCACTAAGAGTCTTTTTTTATGAGCCTGGCTGCTTATGATATTTAGTTTTACGAGTTTTTGCGTTTGGGCGCCATTTTCGGCTCTAGTTTTATGCGTGAAAATATTTTTCTTTTGTTGTGGCATTTCCTTTTTATCCTTGTGCTTTATTTAGGTTATTTATTTAAGCTTTAATACTTTGGAAAATTATTACACATGTTGCCTTCTTTTTATATTCGTGCGCTAATTAGCGACGCTGTTGAGTTAAGCCAGTGTTAGACAATGCCTGTGAATTTTATAGACTTGATGACTCAATTGACCTTAACTCTGGCTATTTGACATCTTTGCAGCAGTTTTTATTGTTAGCCATAACTTTTACATAAACTTTCGTTAGTTTTTTTAAGTGCAAATGCGTAGTATCCATAGGCTGTACCCTATTTAATAATAATAAATATGGCGAGCGTTGAATTCGGGCGTGGACAAATTTAAGATACCCTGTTGCATCATATTATATGACAACTTTACACACATGTGTGTTATAATATAACTTTTCCGACTCTTAAAATAAGATAAAATGACTCGATGGTGAAACGAATCCTTATAAACGCTTTCGTCACTGAAACAGTGCATGTAAAAGCGATTCGAACCCTGTCCTCTAAAATTTTATGCTATTATAGCGGATGTCGGATGAATATTTATTTATTTTATTTATTTATTTATTAAAAAAGTCAACAAATATTGCTTTTGATATGGCAAAATTAATTAATTAATGCAAAAATTGTTATAAATGGACTAATATCATTAACATAATTAAAATTAGTAATTTTCCATCGAACTGTTTGAAGAATTTATTTATGCCTGAAGGCAAGCTCTGCCAGAGTGGTTTTTAAATTTGAAATTATTTCTGCACAGATACAATACGTGATTTTTGCTTCTTGTATTGTGTGCACCAAACACAGAACCCTAGTCAAGTACTGGGGAAACGACTGCAGTATAAAAGACATTAGTGGTGTAGGGATCGTAAAATTCCTAAGACCAACATTTAACGTAACCAAGAACACACCTGGCGGTAGACACATAAGAATTCATATGGAGTCAAAAAGAATACCCAAATTTGCCAAAAAAGAAGTACTTACCTTATAATTAAAATTTAATTAATTAAGCTGGGCTTCAAATGGTTAATGAAACGTTTCTTAGGAAAAGAGTTCAAATCAACCTGAAATAAAAGATGCGATGTGGACACATAAAATGAAGAACAAAGTTAACATCATCTGCAAATATCAGAAATCGGGCATGATGAATCACATTCGGGAGATCACTTACAAAACGACTTACTTGCGGAACACCAGATGAAACACGCACAATTTGGGAAACAGTGGACCTGACCACAACTCTTTGTGTTCTCTCACTAAAGTATAAAGCAATTGATTTCAGAAATTTGGTCGGAAAACCTTAAAGTCCAAGCTTGAGAATAAGGAGCTTGTGATTATCTCGCCTTACTGAAGTCAGTTTATGTAGCATCTGTATATATTTACTTGAAACACCCTTGAATGCTAGGGATTTAAGCTTATAAAGTTTTGTCGTGGTAGAACGACTTTTCATAAAGGCATGCTGGCAGAGAGCAATCAATGATGCGCTAGATTAGCCAATAAAATTTTCTTAAACAATTTGGGAATCGCTGACAATTTTGCAATGCCATGATAATTGAATACGTCGGATATATTACCTTTTTTATAAATGGTATTTTCAAGTGGTAGACAAACAAGTCAATTCAAATTACAGATATCAACATGGCCAGACGATAAATATGTTTTTAGAGAGTCAATACCAGAAGTAAGTTCATCATATAGACCATATGCTGGCAAAATATTGAAGGGGTAAGAAGCGAGAGAGAACAATTTGGAAGAGCATATGGATTGAAAATTATATTCCCAGGAGTTTTTAAAGGTAATGAATGGAGAGTGAGATAATGGCCAAAACCAAATCAAGGATTCGCTCTGAACGCTTGCGGATGAACTTTACTTGCATAAGGGCAAACCAAGAAATCCATCCAGTAATTCGTTAAAATAAAAAAGTTAGAAAAAGTAGGCGTATCTGACGCACAGACGAGCGGAAGAACGAACCCTATAGAGGGTCCTCTTCGCAATCTTAATAATCATCTTCACAATCTTTATAAACCCCTTACTCTATGAATGTTAATTATAATTTATTATGTAATTTAATTTATTTTTAGCTCATTTCAAATTCTTTTCATTTTTAAACTATAGCCCAATTATTTCGTTTCCATACGGTTTTGCAATTTCTGTTACTCTTTAATGCCAGAAAAGAAAAATAGCAGAAATTTGAATAAACCCGACATTATGTAGGATAATTCGATTCAGGTAAAACCATTTAGGTCAATGAAATTAAATCTATCTCAAGTAAGTAAAAGGTCATACCTAAGTTTCGCAACGGATACTCGCTAGCGTAGTCTGTATACAGTGCTGAAATACCTTGAATAACAGGTGGGATTTTATTTTTCGTATATTAATGTTTATTTAGGTAGTTGGAAGGTAGGGAGCTAGCTTAAAGGTGGGAGGGTACTAAGTCATTAAACGCTGCATAAGCTTAGCTCAAGAGAACTAAGCTTGATCTCAAGCTTCTGAACTGACTGCTATATGGTTCACTTGTCTACACGTAAATTTGTTAAGCCTACCTTAGGGCGCTTGACCTGACTCCATTTAGTTTACAATTCGTTCCACGGCAAAGTAATTAAATCAATGTGCTTGCCACAGTTTGCTTCTTGCTGCAATTTGTTGCCCCGTCTCGTTTTCAGATTTCATACTCTTTGTCCTTCTTCCTTGCAGTTTTTGCGCTGCGTGGGTTTCTCGGTTTTAATTTCCATATTCCGTGCGGCCAAAGAATTTATCATCATGGCAGTGCCAACAATACCAAACCCCGATACCAACACAAACACAAATACCAAAGCAAATATAAAATGCAATACAAATACTAAACAGCATGAAAAGTTAAACTAAGTAAATTGCATAATCCACAAAACAAATTGGAAAATTCGAAAAGCAAAAACGAACCCAGGAAAATGTGCACAAGTGGGGAAAAACATTGTGGTTGTTGCTATTTGAATTATTCTGTTTATACATAGTATACATTAGTATTAGTATCTCCCACTTTACCCAATATATTATGTGGCCTGTCCACAAATATTTATGCCAAGTACTAACTCAACTTTTTGCTAATTGCATATTTTGTGTTCATTAGGGTCATCAATGAATTCCAGTGCAGCTTTGGCCCATAACCTCAGACTGTTGTGCTTTTAAAACTATGTGAAAGTGCACTGTATTTATTTAGACTAAATTGTACAAATGAAAATTGTTTTTGCTTTTGTTGTTGTTGCATTCATTATTTTTAAAATAAATTTTATTTGGAATACTTTTGTTTGTGGAACATACTTTTAGCTTGGAATTAAATTCTTGAAAATATTAATCAGCAATATATTAGATATAATATAGTTTTGTTTGAGCTTTATTGTGAAGCATTGTTGTTAGGTTCTTTAGAATGTATTTTAGTTTCAAGTAGCAACAAATAAATATCACAAGACCGTTAAGTGATGTTAATTGTAAAAACAATTATTTCTACATAACTGCCAGTTTTTTTAAACTCTAATTATACCCACGCATTGAATGTGGTTAATTTTCAAATATTTGTGATAGGTTAAAGATAAGAAAGCTTGGCAAAATCATTGTTACCTAGCTTGGAAGTTATTCAAATATAAAAGCAAAATCTTTAAATAAAACATAAGACTAATTCGTTCGGAGACAAAAGCTTAATTAAACCAACTAGGAGAAACGATGGCACTCTGGGATGGATTCGAATATTCCTGCGAATAAGATACAGTGCTGCAAAACTTTTGACAGAGCCAAATCCCTATTGCGTCCAAAACATTAAAAGACTTTCAAGAGAAGCAGAGGAATCCAGATAAATGGCAGAAAGGATCAACGAGGATGAACTAAAACGTAACAACTCGGCTTCAATTAATTAAATATGTTCAAGTTAATATTGAGCCATATTTCCCTTAGCAGACACCTGCGCACGATAGGCAGCTGTTGATTCTATGAAGCCCTAGACTTTTTGTCAGACAAAGAATATAGTTTAACTTTTATACTAATTTGTATTGCAAATTACTGTCTTTATTTTAGTTTTAAACCATTTTTGCTATTCGTCTATGGTAATACACTTAGAAAAAAAGCTAATCACCATGTATACATTATAAGGCGCCAAAAAAAAAAAAAAAAAAAAATTATACATTCTGTTTTTGTGGGCTGATCCAACAAGCCCATTTTTCAGGCCTAATTTTAGAACTACATATATAAAAAGGATTATCGGTCTAACAAATGGTGCATGACCATTGTCTCCTGTTTGTTGGCGTCTTTACCGTAAATATTGAAATAGACTGAACACTTCACCATGATCTTTAGGCCTAGCATCACCAGCTTTAATTGACACAAAAACATCAGCAAACAAAACATATTCAGAATCCTCTCCAAGCTATCAGGTACGAAAAAAAAGTGTATTGGTATCAAGAGGCATAAAAGGGACATCTATCTTTACTGGCTTAAAAAAAGCTTTGTGTTAGTTCAACCACAATTTTTGATTAAACGTTTTTAAAATATTACAAAAAATAGTTAATCGAAATAATAAAATTATACGAAAAAACTAAATTCAGTGATTGCGTATACGTACAGTATACAAATGAACCATCCATGCCCTATGTTGCCTGTAAAAAGCATTTAAGTGTGTACGATTAGATATGTTAAGAGATATTAATATGCTGTTTCAGGACATATCTATGCTTGGCCTGCTTATAAGTTTTTGGTGCTTTAAAAACTTGGAAACTTTTACAGCACTTTACGATTTTTTGCTACCTTTTTCAAAAACAAGTTGGCATATTGATTTAAGACCACTTGTACCCCACGGGTATGAAAAAAAATATTACTCTTAAATACTTTTCACTGACATTTGGTTCGTTCGCTGCGTTGTATGGATTCAAATTACATTTTGTTGATATCCTTCGGGGCCTTGAAAACAATAACAAATTACTCATTTTAATGCTGTGTGTGTTTATTTGTTGTGTCTGTTTGATGAAAGATTTTTCATGTTTTTGTGGCCAGGATAACATTGCTTTTGCTCTTTTGTTTTAAAATCATTGTATTTTTTAACGTAATTTTTTTTCCTGGATACACCTGGTTCAAATCGATTAAATGTTGCTGATTGTTTGTTCGTCTGAGTCTGTTGATTGATGGGAGGAGATAGGAGAAACAAGAGTGCCCAGGGATAAAAAGCAGATGAGCAGCTGCGAAAGTTATGAGCACGAACAATAACAAAAAACATGCCCATGTTTCTCTGAATTTGAGTTCGTATTGGTTTAAGTGTTTATTGTTGGATGCGTTTGTGTAACTGCCATTTTATTGGTCGTTTATAGAACTTCTCTCTCATCCTTTTGCTTGTGTTTTAAATATTTCATTAATACAGCTGTGTTCTTCTTGGTTGCAACTGTATAGCTCTTTTTATATTTTGCTGAAAAAGTTCGCTTTTATTTGAAGTTAAAAATCGCCATGTAAATAAAATATGCGAGTTGCATTTAGTTAAGTTAGATTCAAGCATTTTTATTACTTTGAAGAAAATTTAAAGGGTTTCTTGTCACTTTTTCCTTTACCAGTAATTTTTCGATTAAAGCTCCAATTTTGTTTTGATGCCAAAACTTTGAAAGGCATAAGGTCAATAAGAATTTGACAGCACGAACTTTAAGCAACCTAGATATCCCATATAGTCTTCTTCGAGCTTCGGCTTGCTGGTGGTGCCGATAGGTGTATAAAATTATGGGAAACAGTTAACATACACTAGACACACACACACACTCGTACTTTTGCCATTACATTTTACAGCATAGTTTTAAGAATATAGAAGTTTTATATAGAAATAAAGTTTACGTAAGGAAAAACTAGGAAGGATGACTCCAAGAAAAGTTTAGCTATAAGAGTTAAATGAACTACCTTCCCATAAAAAAATCATTTCAGTATCTGTAGTATATTTATCGAACCCTTTGCCGTAGAGATGCGAAATTTTGTACGACTACACAAATGATCAACAACTAAGACAGTTGGCTAGAGTCAAAATTGACAGATATAACAAATCCTATATATATAGATTTTTGCACAAGCTTGTATTAGATATTGATAGCAATGTTTTGCAAATAATTTGTATATGGAACAATTTTTTCTCTAAACTTTTTATATAAAATAGAATAGCCGAAGGCCTAAGATGCCAGTGCTTGAACCAAGTTACCTTTAGTTTTTAGGCTAATTTGTAACAATTTAATAAATAAATAAATAATATATAAAATAGAAGAAAACAGTTATTTAATTGCTGCATCGCCTAATAAGTTTTATTATAATTTTTTAAATAATTTTCGTTGTTTTTTTTTGAACAGCGTTGCACCAAATTAATTTTATTTACATTTACGCTATTTGCAAAAGAAGTTAAAAAAGAATGGTAATTAAAAATAAGAACATGCGATGTTTTTTTTTTGTTTTAATTTTTTTTTTAAAGATTGATTTTTAGTAGTCGTAAACAATTTAATCAAAAATATGTAGCAGCATTTGAAGCTATATTGGAGCCATAACGCAATAAGTTTAAAACTGGAAATTTTTTAGAAACACCTTTTTGTTACTAATGAATTTATTTATTTTTTTTAAATTTAATTTTGCGAAAATTAAAAAAATACACATATTTATATGATTTGCAGTTTTCTTGCTTTGAAATTGCCAATCCTGTCTGTTGAACTGGATATATCTTAGACAGGTCAAGACGGGCTACTTACTCATCTCACGGCCAAGATGTGGCCATCACTTTCTACGGGTCTTGGATCGTTATTTAAGCCTTTTTATAGGATTGACATTAGGGTGTTCTTTTCTGTTACGATGTCTTATAAGTCGCTCGTTGTAGCTATTTGTGTATTTATAGATCTAGAGGCCAGCGGTCTCTAGTCTGAGGTGGTTTTAAATGGTCCAAGGTCGAATTCTTCACATACCATACGCCGATAGAAATATGACAAAATTCCTTTATTTTAAACACTTGAGTACCCCAGATCTGAATGCCATAGCTCCAATTTGGCGGTACTATAACACTGTATTACGCTCTTTTGCAATGTGACGGGAGCAAATGGATGTATTCCTGTATCCCATCTGTTGCTTCATGCTCTCAAGCTGAGGAGTAGAAAACTACCAACTCGTCCGTATATGTAGCTAATATTGTTTTTCCCCTTTCCACAACTTTATTAAGCTCCATAGGAGTGCCTATTTCCGCCGTATAGAGATTATAGAGGAATAGGGCTACAACGCCATTCTCTAGGATCCCAGCTCTCATAGAAGGTTAAAGTATGGGGCTGGTAGCAGATTCTTGATTTTACGCAGGAATCCATGTAACCAAACTCTGTCAAATGTCTTTTTGACATCATCGAAACTTCAAAACAGTACTCCTGTTTTTTTATTCTTTAACTAGCTAGAGGTCATGCTAAAGTTGCATTTACTAAACATCACTTTTCGGCCGATCATTCCTATTAGAGCTTTATGATAAAGTATTCCAATTTTAATAAAACTGTTGTATGATTTGTGGCAATTAAAATTAAATTTTGTTAAAATTAAATAGGTTAAGGGTAACTAGAAGTTCGTACGAAGAGGGCATCATCATCTGCCCCAGGAGCTGGTACAATTTATATCGAGTTCTGATTGTTTTTTAGTTAGCTCTTCTGTGATGTTATAAATGATGTATAGACAAACTCATATATTGTCAATTATGTAATTTTTTCATTAAAGGCATACTTTTTAACTTTAAGCTCGTTTTAATGTTGCTAGCATTGCTCAATTGATAAAAAAAAAATGCCATTTATAGTGCCATATTGCTATACAATTTTTAGTATATAGTAAAAAATATGTTTCTACCTTGTTTTTCTTTTTTCTCTCCGAACCTTAATATTAGGTTTACGCCATATACACATAATTTAATATTTTAAGGGTCTAAAGCTTGGCTTCTTGTTGGCTATCATAAATCCTAATGGCTTTAAATTTGTACGATAAACTTTCACACATTCCATAAAAAGTAAACTCAAAGCAGCCCACAAAATGTCAGATGACAATGGAAGGTCAACGGCTGCCAACATCAACTAAAATGAAAAGGAAAAAAAGGAGTAGCAAAGTTTTCCACAAAAAACTTATAAAACAAATAAAAAGCGAAGGACAGCTGAAACAGACGCAACAACAATAACATTTGCCGAATTGGGATAACGTACATTATGATAAAAAGTAAATAACAAAAAAAAAAGACAAAAAAAAAATGCCACTAATAGAGGCTCCATTCATCTCTCTGGGCAGTACTGTCTGGGTTAGTGACCAACCACTTCGGAGTCAACTATGGCGATGATTCTATGCAGCGTACTTCTAAGGACGATGGTCTAAGGACAACGAACGTTGGCAACGATGTCGGTAATAAAAAATCAAAGCTATAAAAGGGAGTGGAGACAATACACCGTAGTAACCATATCAATGTCAAATGGCCAGCTAGAATTTAATGCTGGAAAATGTTTTTTATAAAGTTGGTAATATTATAGGTTTATTTGGAAAATAATGTCACAAGTCTGTGTGCCTTATAAAAATTAACTTAAAAAATATTTATATGTATATCTTCAATAAATCTAAGGATTACACAATGCAGCAGAAATAAAATTTAAACATCGGAAAGCTTGTACTTGGGGCATTACCTAATAATAATTTAAAAAATAAATCTATAAATATTGTCGTCATATCTGAGATATTAAACACGATATGCAGGCTATTTACGAAGTAAGCGGATAAAACGTTACTTTAATTAGATTTTAAAGGATATGTCTATGTGTCTAAGTGTTTGCTGATTAAATGGCAACGATGAAATTGCCTTAGTAAACACATCACGTGCTGCTAGTGTGCTCTACACGTTGTAGATACAAGTGTATCTCTTAGATACAATAACAAAAAAAATTATGTGTGGGCTTCGTTGGGTGTAGCTGGGCTATATTGCATGTATGCTCGTGGAGCATTTATCTAGCACAGTTTCAGCTTATTAAACAAAATCTATTGATTTTTAGCATCTCCTTTGTGTCCAATCATAAACCTATGTGTATAAGCTGTATCTTTTAGATGTTTGCGCAATTTAAGCGATAAACACGAAATGTTAGGTAGTTGCCACACAAGGCGTATGCAGAATGTAACATACACGTAGGGATGTGAACGCCTTTGTCAAATTTTTGTTCATTATGCAAACGTCCTGTTGACTCTGATTATATTGCTTTGGCGGCCATAGTTAAACAAGGAAACTTTAAGTCAGGCCTTATTTTAATAATATTATAATATTCTTAATTAGAAGCGAAATTTAAATATTTGTACCACATTCCTCTTAATACCAATTTTGAGTGTTACTGATAACGGGTTATATCAAATATTGTCCATAATTTGACAATATTTTTAAGTTATGTATATTATAGATTTTTTTTTATTTTTAACATAATTTTAAATATTATCTTTAAACATTTATTGTGTATTATTTATATGTTTTGTTTATGAACTTGTTATGATTAAATAAATAAATGAATATTTATAGTAAATATGAAAGAATTTTGAATTTTATATGATTTATGCAAGCTGATGTGAAATAAGTACTTATATGGGCATCTTTATTTTGGCGTGACGTTACGTATGTGTGATAAAATGTATCACAAAAAAATGAAAAGCTTTATAAAAAGTTTTTTCATTTTTTGCAGCAATTATGTAGCATTATGTTATATAAAAAATTTGAAAACAATCGGCTTGTCAGATTGAATCAAAAATTCGTTTGGCGTGACGTTATAAAAAATACAAGTTGGGATTAACTTTTTTTTTAGCACTTTTTTATTAGTAAGTATGATTTGAAATAATTTAAGTTGATTGCGTAAGTTTTTAACTAAAAACTCGTTTTTTATTATTCTTAGTACATTATTTTATTGGCAAAACTTAAATTTTCATTAAAATAACAAAAAAAACATATATTTTTGCTCTAATATTAAAAACGGTTAATGAATATCTTTCCCCTGTTGTTAAGAAATAATGAGGTAGATGTTAGAAATAGAACAATCTGAGCTTTGTATTTTGATTTGTGACTATCTAACAATCAACATTGTAAGCAAATCTTTTAACTCCCCTTATTAAGTAACAACATACTTTTGGTTAACCCTAATTTTTGGTCAGGTTGGAGATTTTTTTTTTTAGATTTGCAATAGACAGTTTCGAGTAAAAAGTTTCAAATGTGCTTTTCGCCATTAAAATTTTCTATATACATTTTTTACACAAGTCCCATACACTATAGAATTTAAATATTTAAAAAAAAATCCTTAAAAAATATTTAATAAATACAGCACACTTGAAATTAATTAATTTTTCTTAAATCATAAACTCATTCATCAACTATTTACAACTTATGTTCTGAAATACATTTATATTTTAAAAAAATAATCCTTTTACATTTTTTTACACATTCACCCACACTGCCATTAATAATATATGGAATTGAAAACAATTTATGTGTCACATACAAATTTTTTCACTTAACCCATGAGCCAGAAAAAACATACATACCATATATTATAGTTGGTATGTGTACGAAAATATTTTTTTGCAAAATATTTTTTAAGCCTGACGGCGCATTTAATGCGAATTGCCGGAATTTATGCTATTTCTCGTATGTACATTGTACATATATACAACAACAAGGATAACAGAATTTTTTGCACTTCAAACGACTTGTACAAAATATTTGCTGGCCCGCATGGCCATCCATAGCTGGTTCGGCCGACCATATCAAGATCATAATCTTTATGGCTATTGCGAACCAGCCAAAACAAGTAGAGCGACAAACAAGCCGAAACCAGAGATGAATTTTTTGGGGGCTGTCGTGGGGGCTATACCAAAAAAAAAAAAAATGAAAGAATGAAATTGTGGCACATAAATTATGTGCTGCTGAATTGGCAATTATTTGTTGTAATTTATTGTGTAATAAATTAATGGTGTTGTATGCGTGTGGCACAGCTTTGATAATATTTTCCTTATATAATTTAAAACTAATTAATTTGCTAAAATATAGCAACAGTTTAGAATTTCGAACCGATTCAAGACAGTAAGCTCGACTGAAAATAAATACATAAATGAAATAAGGCCAAGTAAATGAAGCTCAATAGCTGCATCTTCAATTTGTTCTACGCTTTGTAGACTGCGCACAGTGGGAGGAAACGCAAGCATAAGTAATCAATTAATGTCAAAGAAAATTCTTACTTATGTGCTTGAAAACGGAAAGCAGTACGAAAAACGTTTAATGCATCATAATTTTAGGGCAATTAAAGCCATGATGACCAGAAAGTTTGTTTTCGATTTTTTTAGCGGCATATCTTTAATGAGTTTTCTTTACGGAAATCATCTGCACCAAATTAGTATTAACTCTGGTTGTTTAAATCGAAGACAAATCAAAACGATTAATCAGCACGCGTCTTTGGACACTGTATTGGATAATAAGACATCATGATTGCCCCACAAATATATAATATTTGGTATACCCCATTTGAAAAATTTTTTTTTTTATGAAGTTTTGTCATTGCGTGCAAATTTGCGACCATTGAAGGTGCCATCATTAAAATAAGTACATATAATTTGCTGAATTGTAGGAATTACCAATTTTAATATTTTTTTGAATTCAAAGATCTGGCTTTATTTCCGTGAAAAAAAAAACGTTCAGATAGCTTTATTCGCTTAACTCGATAACTTTTAAAAATTTTGCAAAAAAAAATATATATACCATTAGGAAAAAATTAATATAATTAATTCAAAGAAAAATGTTTAATATAAGAAATCGAAAATATATTTTGATTTATTACCTTAGCAAAATGGAACCATAAATATCGCAGATAATCGCAACATAATATTTAACAGGTCGTATTGCCTCAGACGCTTAAGACTACATAAAAGTAACTGAGTTGGTGGAGAGTTTTCCTCAAGACTTAAAGTTAGCTCGATTCCTAGTCAATGTTGAGAATATTATTTTATTGCTTACTTAACGCTCCCAAAAATAAATTAACTAAAACTTAAAAATGACGAAAGCATCGAATCTTTAAATCTACGAATTAAAGTCGAAATTAAAACCTTTTATTTTATTTTATTTTTGTAGAAGCATAATTATAATTAATTTTTGTAGTTTCTCAAAAGTAACTCCAATTTTTTTCTACAAAATTATTACAAGAGCAACAGAAACCTAAACGACATTTCATTAAGATGGACAAAGCTTAGGATTTCGTATGCTATTCAGATTTTTTTTTCTACCATATATTTTCCATTTTATTCTTTTTGTTTTATTTTTATTCACTGTGCGTCATCAAACTCATCAATATCTGCCACTGCTCTGTTGTTGCTTCGATATTCATCCTGCTTTTGCTAAGCTTTCAAACAAATTAAGCGCCTGGCATTGTTTGCACATGAACACACAAACAAACGACGCAAAGTTGAGCACACAGATACTCACACAGTTACACAAGCTCTGACGCATACAGAGACAAAGTCATATGGATGCATTAAGTGCAGCTGCTGCAGCAGGAGCAACAACAACAATAACAGCTTGCATGCAATATGTAATGACTTAAGTCAACGATGTCAATCATTGTTGTCATCTTCATTTAATCAATATATAAATTCATGTATGCATATGTATCTGTGTGAATATGTGTGTATGTGCGTATGTGTGCGTGAGATGATAGGCCTAGCCAAACCAACAGAAGATCCAGAGGCGGACAAACACTTTAGTTGATGTCATCTGCCGGCTGTTGTTCCTGCTGATGTTCAAATTGTTGTTGTTGTTGTTCGAGTTGTTGTCCCTGCTCTTGACAGAAACTCAATTCAATTCCATTCATTGCGTTTATAGTCTCGTCTGTCATCAAAGCTTCTGTGCTGGCATTTGTTGTTATTGTATCTGGCTGGCTGTTTCAGATTACTCCATGCCGTATGTGCGCATTAAGGTGAACCTTATTTGCAGGCATAACACATAATTTTCAAAGTCAAGCTTAATTGGCACCAAGTCATTGCTTACGATTTCTGTAGCTTTTCAGATATTGCATTAAACCATAATAATTTGGAATACTAAAGATTGGCTTGTCTTTCAAGTTGAGATGATTCAATTTGGGTTGATCGACTCCCTGTTCGTTGAATAGGTCTTTGACAGTTCTTTACGAAACGATTGCAGAAACTTAAGTTGCAATTAATGGAAATATTTTTTCTTTCATCTTTTCTGATTCAGTAAGCTGGAAACATTAGGCATCTAAATAGAACCGATACATAATATCGAATAGTCATAATGGACCAAAAGCTTAACCGTAGACATCATGGCAAAATTTAATTTGTTTCAAATGATAGGTCATCACTTAAATAAACGTCTGCTTAAAGGGCCTTTAGAAAATCTGTTGACTGAAAATAATCAAAGCTTAAGACAAAATCGCTTATTTGGCGAAAAAATCTTATTAAAATCTTACGTACATTTATTTTTCTTAATTTGATTACATTATTAATAAAATATAAATTAATTCAAAAAAACAAAGAATGAATAGGCAAAATTATATACCTAATAGAAATGAATTCCTAATTACAAATAATAAATATAAATCTGACTATAGTCAGAGCAATAAAATCAAAGCTCATCCAATGCTGTTGTATGATCAAAGATCTGGAAATATTTGCCTGATTTTATATACAACAAAGATTGCCCATTAAAGTGAAAGCTAAATTTTTTATAAATTATGCCTATTATGCCTAATATTTTAAAAGGTTAAGAGCCAACTCGCCTAGATGGACCCACATGCATATTCAAAATTCTCTCTACAAATGAGTTCTTTCAGTGACATCCATGGGCTTATCGTCCTCATTTCCAATTAATTTTCAAGGCTGTCAGTGTCTTTTTAAGTTTTTCAATTGCGCATAATTAAAATATTGCGCATACGCAGCATGTAACTTACATTTATTGAGACTGGTAGACCATAAGTGAGTGCAAGGCAAAGACATAAATCTTTTTTTTCTCCAGTGCATGCTGCACACAGACTTGCTCCTCTTCAATCTTCTTTCACCCTGCCCATGGTAGAAGCTATCGCTTTGTGGTCTTTGGTGTCGGTGTCAATAGTAGGGACAAAACCTTGGGCACAAAGCCAAGTTAAGACTCTAGGCAGTGAAAAGCAGCTTGCCTCGAAGGATATTCAGCATATACATCGATTGGCGCATAATTTACGAGCAAAAGGCGGCGCGGGTTAATCTTCTACTTGTTTGGGTATGCATGTATGTGTGTATCTGTGTGTTACCAAAATGCTTTTAAAACCATTTGCATTTGTGGACTGTAGAATGTTGTTGTTGCTGCTTATGAAATATTAGCGCAAATTAATGTCATGCTGCATTTCTGTTTGTTGTGAGCCCTATTTAGAGTAGAAATTAGTTTATGCAATATTCGATTTACTTTATCTGCTATTATTTTGTGCAAAATGTAATTTGTGAATTTTCAATTGAATTTTATATTTCGGGCTGTTTTGGCAAGGGACATTAAAATAACATTTATATGGCGAGTCATATTTATACATTTTAGCTGAGTATATTTGTATAGGATTTAAAATAAGGCTCGTAATATAAGGACTATAAGACGTTAAATATATAAGTGAGGAAAATGTATTTATTTTGAAAATCTGCATACATTTTCCTGAAATTTTGCAAATTGCGAATAAATTAATAAATTTTTTTTGTTAATATTCCAGACGTAGGCTAATTCCATATAATATCAAAACATTTTTTGTAGCTTATCATATAAGCTCACATATAAAGAAAATTGTTTGATAAAGCCTAAGTTAAGCTGTACCAATAAAGTACTTAGTACATAATATAATTATTATAATATTATATTAAAAACAAGTCACAAAGATAGGCAGCTTGAAGCATTGTACCCTCACATTGAACGTGAAAGATATCAAAATATTGCTCTTAAAATACGTTTAATATATAAATAGGGAACATGTAATTATTTTTAAAATATGCGTAAATTTTGCTAAATTTATTTAAATTCGTAATCAGGCACACCTTGTTTTTAGTGACGGCAGACGACTCTCGTGACATGATAGGTGATGATAACCTTTGCAGCCATTGTTGGTTTTTAATGCTGAAAAATTTCCGTCAAACCAACGAAATTTGTTCAGCATTTATAGCTTATTGAGGGTTTCAGACTTAAGCTTGTCAAATCAGTATTATGAACAATCTTCGACAATTTTTGTATAAAGTCAAGAAGACTTTTTGCTTTAGTGCGCATAAATCGTTGTAAATTTTTCCATAAATAGTTTAAAACTACTAAGAGCGGAACTATCAAGTTGACGATCATATCATGTGATAGCTCTCTGCGAAAATTTCACAAATTATACTTACATCAGTTTAAGTGGTGACGGTCAACAGCACACCATGCGTATGAGTGTTTTACAACCAACTATAAATATTTCAAATTATTATGGCAGCGGCACATACTGGAAATTAGAGTTTAACATAAAACGTATAAAAATATCAAACTTGATCGGATCGTTGTGACTACTCTGGTGAACTCATAGATAATGGTTCATTAAATTGAACCTTTGGGTTCTTCCGATAATGAACCAGTTAAAATAAAACTTACTTGATTTGACAATGATAGCACGCAGAGCATTTCCAAAAGATTTTGGATCGATCTGTTCACGCCAAATTCTACCGATAATATAAGGCTTACTGCGTAAACATAATTTTTTTTTAAGGTTTCATAATTTTTTATTCACATTTTTTAATTTTGAAAAAAAGTCTTTTTATATTCACACTGTGCAAAAAAGTTAATTTTATTATTATTATTATTATATTTTCTGTTAATTATTAGTTTTTGACAATTATTATCATTGTTGAGGTGGAGAGGATTCCTGGGTGGCTACCTGGTATGTAGTAGTCTCTTGCCTAATGAAAAAATGTTGTCGTTGTGGTTAAAAGTGTTGTATGTCTTTATTTTTGTATTGATGGTGATAATATGATACATGTAGATATGAACAAAGAAGCAAATCGATAGAGTGCACGGGTGTGCTTACATTAATTGTTGTGGGAGAACAAATTCTATTGCGCTCAGCTTAGAACAGCATAAGCGCAGCATAAGCTGAGCGGGCTCGGGATCACCTCTTGTGCAGTTTTTCAACTAAGTGAGCGTAGCTTATCATTGTAAATAAATAAATAAATATTATTCTAATTCAGTTGGCATAGTAATATACATTACTTGAAATAAAAGTTAATTCTTTGTCACGATCTTCTTTTCATTATTTTCTTACATTTTAGCTCCCTATTTTGCAGTTGATATAAAGTTTTGTGCTTCTTTTGGAAAAACATCAAGATGTCTGTTTATCACACTTTGGAAGGTTATACATATTTCAGGCTTGTCGTCACCTTACCTGTCTAAATTTCACTAAAATCCAAAAGGACTTTTTAAACATTAAAATTCACCTTAAATAACTAAAGCAGCATGAAAGTCACTTCACTAGACAAAGGCTCTGAATTCTCTGACCACTTTTTTCCGTCAAATTGACTCTGACCACCAATACCGTATCTCCTATGATGTGGTATCCCTTGTTTGTTGTTGGTATCGCCAATTTAAGTGAAAATGCAATTGGAATTTGCAATGAATATTTAAACAAAAGCTCACGCTGCTGCAGAGGCAAGTAGAAGAGCATCAAATTAACACAAGTGTTGAGCAAAGTGCATGCTTAATGCGTTTTCCAACCAGGTTACCGATGAAACATCCAACAAAAACAACAAATAACCCAACAAAGAGTCCAAAAGACCATATAACCGACCATAGACTGTCAGGGTGTCGGACATGCTAAAGTCACGTTGTTTTCGCTTTGTGATTTGTGCCATGGCATTTTTACTGTCCATTGTACCCTATACTCAAGGAATAAAAGGGTATATCAATTTAGTGCCCAAAAATTGTGTATATAACACCTTATTGGAAATGAGTATGGTTCAACTACGCTTTTCAAACGGATCGGGTAAAGATAATGTGTCCGTTTGTCCCATATTGCCTGCTTGTCGAAGACCAAGAGCGCTAGGAGCTTAAAAATTTGCCCAAAACTGTGTCTTATGGAAATGCACTTCGCCTCTTTCATACCTAATCCATCTAACTAAACAATTTTATTCAAACCGATCCGATACATAAGGAATAACAGCTTTTCTTTATTTTGAAAAACCCCGACCAATCTAATTTTAAAGTGGTTTCTCAAAAAACTACAATCACCAAAATAAAATAATTCATAAAAAATCTGTTTCACACCTTTGCAACAACCGATTCCAAATGTTATTACTGTTTAAAAAATAAAGACTTTACAGGGTATACAAAAGTTGAAATGTTCTAAGTTTTATCATCTCAGTTGCAGTTTTTTTTCTGTTTTTTTTTTTCGTTTATCCAATAAGTAAAATGAGTTTAATGAGTGTAAAAATTGTAAATAAATTAAAAAAGAATGGCGTTGCAGGAAGCCCAGAAGAAAAACAAGCGTGTGCATGCTAAGAAATTACAATATAGTTAATTGCTCAAGTTTGAGGGAATTCGTTACCCAGCAACAACCTAAGAAGTTTTTGGTCTGCAGCAAAAGTTTTGACTTTAAATCATAGCGAAAAGAGCCTGTTCATGTATGTTTGCACAGTCTGCGCCAGATAAGGCCACAAAAGTTAGCTGCTGTTTCGGAGCATAGAGCCAGCTGCATATGTGCCACGTCAAGGAAAATAATTCATACGACGTGTGTGACAGCAGCGTACCTGATTGCAAAGTTTGGTTTAAAAAAGTTAAAAGTTTGGTGGTTCTTAATTTTAAGCGCCACTCAAATAGTTGTATATAATATATGGCAGTTACGTGAAACGAGTTTCTCTGTTAATGAAATTTCAAATGCATGTAAGAAAAGTTCACAAATGAATATGGCAATGCGGGCTAGGTATTAGCAATTGGTTTTGGTTTGTGCCAACTTTAATTAAAGTTTATAAGATATTATACGTTTTCTCAACAAAAAGGAGGGCATTGCTCTGTTTGATTAAGTTTTATGTTTGAATAGTAGGATGACAGATGTTGTCAAGCCCGAATGTTTCAATTCTGGCTGTGAGTCAGTTAAGTTAATTCAAAAGTAAACTTAGTGCTTATTTGAACAATTTGAAATGGTTTAATTTTTTGAAGAAGCTTTGATATACAATTTTACGAAGTATTTAATTTTACTACGTGGTTCCAAATTACATGGAGGACGAGTATCTTTGGTTCATCTATATATTTTTAGGTTGCAGACCAAAACTATAAATATTCCATAATGTATTGTGTAGTGACAACTCTGAAATTCGTAGGAGCTTTTATTTCGTAGGTACATATTGTACCTATATGCTTAAGTTTTTTTTTATTAATGTTTTTTTATTTGAAATCTGTCAGATAACACGCAGCTCATATATATATAATATAAGTAAAACAAAAATGGCAGGATTGATTGTACTCCAAAAAGTCTAATTAATATACAACAATACTATTTGCTAAAGATTAGTACTATAGAAATCGATCTGGAAGGTGCAGAATATAAAATTTTTCAGTTGTCTAACGTCCATAGTATTGTCCAGTAGGTTAATGACCAGTGAATTTTCATGTTTAGACAGTCTCTAATATGGCGGTAAAAGCAGGCGCAGCCTACTACTTTTTTAATTAAAAAAAAATCACCCCCTACAAGCTTTAAAACTCTTTCCCTTTCACTTTGGTATATATTTTTCAAAATCCATTAAAACTTTATTAAAAATTTCAGCTCTCTAGTTCGTACCGTTTAGACAAGTAGATACCCCAATATGGCGAATTATCCAAAACTTTGTAATTTTGTATTTTCCAAATAGAGACATTTTGCAAAAAAATTATGTTGTGTTTAAGGATGAAAACACTCTTATTCATTTCGTAAATAAACTCATATAGTATTTTGGATTTTTTCTAGAGTTAATAACATTTCATTCATTTGACTGATTGTAAATTGGCTACATGGATAAATGCCCAACAACAAGCTGACTTCAAATTTTCTCTTGGACGCCCTATGCTCCCAATAGGAGTTAAAGGAACATATATATATTACTACGAGTACTCCTGCAAAGGCTGTAACATTTTCAATTTGCGCTAACCAGCCGAAACCCTGAAAGTCCTTGTACCTCTTGTTCTTGTCGACATCTGGCCAATCCCTTTTGCTGTCGTTGCCAATGCAAGGAGAAAAGCGGGGTCTCAGGCCTGAAAAAGCGTACTTCATTGTCACGGCTGCTGTCATGGCGGCACGCCATTTTGTTGATTTGCTTTACTGTGCATATGGCCGCATTCCTTTTCCGAGTTGACTACGACTGTAGGCGGTATCGTATGTGAAATTTGCTGACGAACTTGTTTACTTCTCCAATCCAGTTGTGAGTAATTTTTTAATGCATTTTAATGGCTGTCAAGTGCCCGAATGTTTCTACTTTTATGCGTTGCGGTGTCAGGTTCGTTCTGACAGGATGCAAAAACCGTGCAGTATATACAGTAAATGGTTGTGTGTGTGGGTCTGTCTGGCTAAATTTAGATATTCGTCACACCAGAGGCCTACATATAGATTTAAATGTTCATATTAAAATAACGTTGCATGCTTTTAGGCACTGCAACTGAAGTAGGAAAACAACTTGAACTAAAAAAACTGCATAGTAAAAAAAAAACCTACCCATATGCTCTGCATTTTTGTTTTTCTACTTTTAAGCATAACTCAATGCACAAAAACGTTGTGCACATGATGAGTTAAAGTCGTTTCCGACATTGGAATACCCTGTAACCTCTTTGCTAAAGTAAATAAATTATCACATATGGTAAATATCCAGCTTTTCTTGTAACTTTTTTGCAAAAGCTACCAGGTCTAACAAGAAGGTAAAAATTGAATATTTATTAGGCTTGGGCTTAACATGTATTTTTTAGTTTCTTGTAATATACACTAAAGGTAAACATAGCAATGCATAATAAGCTCACACAAGGCATCCACAGGAAATTTGATGCAGTCTCTGAGATCTAATTATTCATACAGGCGGATTGAGGAAAAGCCACCAGGGCAGACGTATAAAGCTCAATTGATATCCGAATCATTTTATCAATTTTGTTAGTATAATTTTATTTTAATTAAAGGTGTTTTTTGTGTGGTACTGTTTGCTTTTACAGAGTTTAGCTTTAGTTCTATGTTTTCTATTTTGTAGTAATACTTATATTTTTTTTGAAAGTACGCCATTTTGGTTTTCGATCATTTTTTATTATATGCTTTATGTATGCACTACAAAATGGTACAAAATCGTCAAATTGACAAAAGATTTTCGACAAAAATCATCTTGAGCGAAGAAGCACATTTTACTTTGATTAAGACGGTCAGACAACAAAATAAATATCACGAGAGGCCGATCAATCCTCAATAAATATCTTTGTGTTATGCTATATGGCCGTAATGTATCATCCAGCTATTTTTATCGAGTATGGCGCAGGTGACACCATTACCTTTAAATCAGACCCCGATCGATTGGAATTGGCTTGTATGATAGTTAATTCTAATACGATGGTGCAATTTTCAGGATGCATTGCAAGCGTCTCTTGATTTCTTTTCATGGGACTTTCTTAAAAAAAGTTGAGTCCCCAACTTGATTTCAAAATACATTTTCTTTTTTGGACCGCCTATAATTAACAGCGAAAAGTGTTTTCGATGTTTTTTGTTCATTTGCGTAGTAACCTGACGTGAAAAAATAAAATAAAACTACAGTCGAAAAATTGTTTACAAAACAGATTTTGAGATAAAAAAAAGTGACTTTACTTTATTGCAAATATCAACACTTGTACCAACCGATTTCGATTTTTTTTTTTAAATTATTAGTGAAAATGGAAAGTAGATTATAGAACGCTTAAAATTTATATGTGTGCCATTCAATTATTTCCTCAAGCATCCGAAAAACTAAAAATAAATGCATAAAAAGCGCCCAAACCGTGTAGGTGACGAAAGATTGGAACAATTTTTACACTATCGAATACCGAAATTTTTTCAAAAGTTAGCTTGTATAAAAATTTTCGTTTAGGCATTACAAAAGTGTGCATTACTCTTGACCAATTGGTATAGGGTATTAAAATTTAAATTACAAACATGGCAACTTTTCCCATTCAACAACAATGAGAAGCCAGTTCGCTGTCCTTCTAACAACTACCACATCAAAGCAGTATAAAAAACAAACTTTTTAACTGATTACGTTTGCCGTTGATAATGTTGAGTGACATTTGGTTTGCGTATTAACTTAAGTGAGTGACAGCTCAACTGTGAATGTCTGCCATAAGCGTACCTCCCTTAGACCGTACACTGGCTCAGGAGTCCTGGGACAGGACATAGTGCTTACAATTGCTATGGGGAAATGGAATTTTTGAGCATATAACACTCAAGTACTGATTGCCATGGGCTTTGCAGTTATTTCAATTAAAGCGACTTTTTTAATGACGCTTGTTCGTGGGAAATATCATTTCAATCACATTTGGGAAATCAAGATATTACCACATATTTCAACGAGAATCAGATTGACAGAAAGGTGCAGCTTAATAAATCGAATGTTTATGTGTTTCATATACATATATTCATAATGACCTTAAGCTTATGGATAATTTAATACGATGTTTTTAGTTAAATTTTATTTACTTATATTATGTACTAAAATATATTTTCTTGTTTTAGGTGAGTTTCTACTGGAATTTATGCTTAATCATCTAGTAACTTGGATTAAAAATCTATTAACGTAATGAATTTTTTCATATGTTTTTAACTTTCATCGTGTACGGACGTATTTTTAAGTCGCTTTGAATTTAAAACAAAAAAAAAAAAAAAGTTTGAATTTTTAAATTTTGAAAATTTTTCTTTCCCGGGATAACTATCTTAAATCTTGCACCTACCACTAAGCTTCAGCTTTGTAGGTAAAATCTGGGCCTCCGCTTGCCAGTATTCGCCGGTCGGTTCAGCTTTACTATTTAAATTGATGATGGCAAAAAAAGGTGAAGATGCTTCTTTTCAAGAGCAATTCCCTCAGCTTTCCAATTCCTTATCTGGATCATCGATGAAGATTATTTCTTCTAATAATAATACTACTACTAAGAAACGTCCTGCTAGATCCTCTTCTGGAACTATTACATCAATTAAAAATAAAGTACCATGCACTAGTAAAACTATTGCTGTTAAGCAATCACGCCGTGATGAATTCACAAATTACTATCGTCCACTTCAGACCATTGAGGACGACAATTACTCTAACGATATAGATGACTCGTCATCGGCCGTAATTGAGGTGGACGCAAAATTACCGCCTATTACTGTCTTAAAGAAAAATGCAAAATTCCTTCATGATGTTCTTGAAAGCTTAAAAGTAACTGATTACTTCATCAAAACAATTTCGATTGGAAACAAAATATTCATCAAAGGCAATGACAATTTTATTAAGACATGCACAAAACTTCGTGAACTAAATTGTAAATTTTACTCTTATCAAACGAAAAATTCTAAGCCCTACAAAGCCGTACTGTCTGGTCTTGATAAACTGCCTAATGACGAAATTAAATCATTACTTATAAATCTTGGTTTAAATTGCCTCGATGTGAAAACCATTGAGAAAACAACTAAAAATAATCACAAACTATTACTTTATGTAGTGTATTTTGCTCACAAAAGCGTCACTTTGCATAAGCTACGTAAAGATTATTTGTACATCAACCATACAAAAGTTCGATGGGAATACAAAACAAGATCCCACAATAAACTTACTCAGTGCTACAATTGCCAACTTTATGGGCATGGCTCAATGCACTGTACTGTTAAAACTTCTTGTTCGTACTGTGCTGGCTTTCACAATACTATTAATTGCCCCGACAAAACCAAGTTAAAATGCGCAAATTGCAAAGGAAATCACCCCTCTAACGATGTCAAATGTCCTTGCCGACTCTCATATCAATCTCTACTTCAACGACGCTCGTTTAATGGTAATTATCAACACAAAATTAAGCCCCATTTCCAAACAAATCATAGAATAAATCAAAACAACAATGGAATGCTGCTCAGAGAAAATACTATGCAGAGTCTATCTTATAACTCTCCTCCTACTGCTTACCAGAGCTACAGAAATATCCTTGTCAATGATATCTCACATTTACCGAATTATACTAATACCAATGGAAGCTCTCATCAACCGATCTCTTCCGATTTATTCACTGTAGACGAAATCACTGCTCTTTCTACTGAGCTTATAAGCAAATTAAATGGTTGCACATCAAAAAGTGAGCAATTTAAAGTTATAACAAATCTTGCTATAAAATATGTTTACTCCCACAAGTAAAAATCATAAATATCTTAATATTATGGCATGGAATGCTCGTGCCGTTCTTACAAAACGACTTGAGCTAGTCGACTTTCTCTTACATAATCAAATCCACGTCTGTCTTCTAAGCGAAACTTGGCTAACGCAAAATGATAATTTCTCTATCCCTAACAACATAATTTATAGAAATGATCGCAATAAATGTAGAGGCGGTGGAGTCGCAATTATTATTGACAAAACAATAAAACATGAGCTAATTAACAGCCTAAAAACCCACGTTATTGAAAACATTGCAATTAAAATTCACACTGACTCCTGCAATACTCTTAAACTGTACTCCGCTTACTTTCCTGGTTCTTCAGCAAAATGCATTATAAATAATTACTCACTGTCAAGTAAACGCATTAAAAGCATGTTTAAATCTGATTTACTTAAATTATCACAGATTGAAGGAAACTATATCGTTGGTGGACTTTAATTGTAGGCATAGATTATGGAACTGTGCCAAAGCTAACTCTTTCGGAAATACCCTTCAAGAATTGACGCTCCTTGGAAAATTTACCGTTCTATATTCCAAAGATCCATCATATATTCCACCCAATTATAAGGGAAAACCTTCTAATTTAGATTTATTTCTTACAAATTCCCCATATAATTTCGCGGAACCAGTGGTACATGCAGAATTATCATCTGATCACCTACCAGACCTGTGTAAATTTGCTAATAATGTTAACGCCATCAAATATGAAACATATTTACAATACTCCAAAGCAGACTGGAAGAAGTTTAAGCGTCTCCTAAACGGTGTATCTCAAGAGCAATTCGAACTTTTTAAGAATCGTCTCCCTAATATTGAAACTATTGATTTAATGGCTGATATTCTTACAACTTATGTATGTAACAAATGCAATACATAAATCAGTACCTGAAAAGGAAATTAAACCTTTAATCAGTAAACTTCCACCTCACATTAAAAATCTCATTAAAGACAGAAACGCTACTCTAAGAAAATGGATCAGAACCAGACAACCTATCTTTAAAGCCAGATTGAATTTCTTCAATCATGAAATTCGGCAGAAACTAATTGAACTTAACAATGTCACTTGGAATCATAAATTATCTGAACTAAAGAAAAATGAAAAGCCATTTTGGAAACTTACCAAAATCATTAAAAACAAGAAACAATTTATTCCTAGTTTCGTCCACAATAATAAAATTCATTCCACCAGACAAGAAAAAGCTAACATCCTAGCTGACATATTTGAATCCAAGCATAATAAAACTGTGACTTACTCTGATTCTACCACATCAACTTTTGTGGATAACTCACTTAGATGCCTTATGGACTCAACTTTTTCAACCTGCCCTGAAATCACGTCTGGAGAAGTTCAAGCAATTATTAAATCTCTTAAAAATAAGAAATCTCCGGGTACTGATCAAATACCAAATATCTGCCTTAAAAAACTACCAAATGGCACTATGATTTTTTTAACACTTATTTTTAATAATTGTCTTAAAACTGGGTACTTTCCTTTAAAATGGAAAATTGCAAAAATTATCCCTATTCCCAAGCCTGGAAAACCTCCTGATTCACCTGATAGCTATAGACCAATTAGCCTACTGTGTGGATTCTCTAAAATCTTGGAGCGATTAATTAAGACCAGATTAAATTTACACTTAGAAGAAAATAACATCCTTCCTTCAATTCAATATGGATTTCGAGCATCTCTTAACTGTATCTACCCACTGGACAAAATCACCAAATACATTAAAGATAATTTGTATCGCAAGAAGTCAGTTGGGATGGTAACACTTGACATTGAAGCTGCTTTTGATACAGTTTGGCATAATGGCTTAGTTCACAAACTAATTACAATTAATACCCCAACTTACATTACTAAAATAATACAAAGCTTTTTAACAGAAAGATACTTCTTCGTGAGATTGGATAGTACCGACTCCAATAAAAAACTTGTCAGTGCTGGAGTACCTCAGGGATCTGTTCTCGGCCCTATTTTGTACAATGTATACACTCATGACATTCCATTACTTGAAAATTGCAATACTCTAATTTTTGCTGATGACACAGCCCTTTATACTTCTGGTGATTCAAGCACGAATATTCATAACATACTACAAAATTCATTGGACTCCATTTCAGCATATTTTTACAAGTGGAAAATTAAAATAAACCCAACAAAAACAAAGGCAATCTTTTTTTCAAAGAAAAGAAAACTATGCTTTTTACCTATTAATGAACTTCAACTGAACAACTCTTATATCAAATGGGAAAACTCCGTGAGATATTTGGGCATTATTTTGGATAAAAAACTTATTTTCAATAATCATATCAGCACAACATTAAACAAAATCAATATTACAATACGAATTCTATATCCATTCATTAACAGAAAATCAAAACTTTCTATGGACAACAAACTAATTATTTATAAAACAATTTTCTTACCATTTATATTATATGGCTGTGAAGTATGGGGAAGCTGTTCTAACACTCATTTAAAAAAACTACAAACAGCTCAAAACAAAATATTGAAGATGATATTGAACCTCCCTCATTACTATCCAACAAAATATTTACATTTACAAGCTAATATTGACATGATTGATAAACATATATCTCGTGCAAAAAGAAAATTTAATCTAAAACTCAATGAAACTCAATACCTTTAAATAGTTTTCAGTAAATTTATACACCTTTTTTTTTTTTTTTTCCTTCTTTACCAAGGTTTTTGTTTTCACTTTCCTTGATTGTATAACGATAATACCCTTATAATTTTTATTCATTATGTAAAATTAAATGTTTCAGTTGAAAAGATTAATATCTAACTCTGTTAATGTAAATACTAGCTAGCTTTAAGCAAATGTATAAATTATATAAATAAAGCAAATAACTAACTAACTAACTAATGAATTTTGATATTCAATACGCAATATATTAAGAAAATATAAAACACTATTATTTGTCAAATATTCTTTTTTTTCTAACATCGAACTCAAGATTTGATGATGTCAATACTTTGAAAATAATAGAAGAAAATAAAATGAAGAAATTGTTATTTTGCTGGAGTGTATTCTAATAAAATAATCAGGCGTGCTCCATAGTTTTCAATTTGAAATTTACCTTATCGAGTACATTTTAGTTTGTTTATTGCTAGAATTTTGTTGCCTTTTAAAAAAATATACTCAATATGCACCGAATAACATCAAAAACTGGCCAGAGGCAAGAATTTACTATACCCAAGGTGAAAAAAGAAACTCCAAAAAGAAAATAAACATTATATTAGAAAAAGAACCAAAAGAGCTCCGTTGAGCAAATAGGTGCCTCATAATCAAATTTGGTCAAGGATGCTCGAAGAGGTAAGCCAAGATGACGTAATATAGAAGACGTGATTGAAGCTATAGACCATTCGAAAGAGAGGCATTCGAAAAAGTGAAGACCATTTAAACGCTCTATCAAATTACAAAACTCAATCCTGTTTAATTTTATTTTTTTTTTGTCTTTTGGACCAAATATAAAAACATAAGCTATTTTATCGAAAGTTTAGCTACTTCTTGTAGATATTTATAACCTAACTGGTTTTATTTTTCTAGCCAGTTTGCACAAGTTTGAGTTTTTCCTATGTGATTTTTGCTTGGGCCAATCTTATTTTATATGAGTTTAAACTTTACTTCTTTATGCACAACAAATGTGAATAAGTTTGCACACATGATTATGTTTTCAACTAAACAGCGTCACATCTCTTAACCCCTTTGTAATGTTTTCTAAAATATGTTGTCTCTTTTGCCAATATGTATTACTTTCTGGCAGCCATTCAAACTATGCGTAAAATTGAGCATGAAAATGCAATTAGCATTATTGGTCAGTGGATTACGAATTAAGTTACTAAAATGTGCACATAAAATTTGCAATTAATTTTAATGTATTTTCAATGTATTTACATTTGTGGCGAAAAGTTTGTACATTGTCAATATTGTTCACACAAAGAGCTTTGAGCGTATCCTTTGTTTACGTCTTGCCTGGGCTTTGGCTAAGACTCTGCCTTAGTATGCCGGTTTGTGGCTAATATCATATTAACAACTTGGTTAGCCGCAAAGCAAACAAAATGGCTTTTAATCTAAGCATTATAATGAGCAAAATGTCTGCTATGTGCAGACAAAGAGAAGACAGCAGGCAACAACAGTGGAGTTTGTGGGCTGTATGCGCACACTGGGCGTATGAGCAATATTCATAAACTCACATACAAAGTTGGGCTAAACAAAGTATTCAGAATTTCTACTAAAATTTAGTTGGCAGTACCAATCATTAATTCATAAAGCTGTAATTTGCTTTGGAGCTTGGCTATGTCAATGCAGAATGGTCAATTTCCTTCTTCTTCTTCGCTCTTGCGCTTAGGGCAGATGACCTTTTGTATATTTACTTTGTAAATCATAAACTGACCAAAGTAAGAAAAGGGCAGAGCATGACACATACCTACAGTAAAGTCGACTGTGGACTTCATTTAATGGTTCTGCACAAAGGACCTCAAAAACTGATTTGCGGTTGCCGTTGGACTTGACTTAGACGACATTACCAGTTAACATTGTCAGTCATTGCAAAATATTGAAGACATGGCTTGAGCAGGTCCGAGCATGTTCTCCTATGATAAACATGTTTGGGCTCCCAGTTAGAAATCTCACTCCATTTCGTGTGTAAATGATTGTGACGTATGAAAATGACAAAACAAAGGACTGTCGCATTGTCTGTTGGTATTGTTGACCATGTTGTTGTTTTTGGAACGTCTCTTTGGCAGATTGGCCTGAGCACTTGGCCAACGCTTGAAAGCAAAGTTGACTATCAATTAGTTTCTTGTCGGACTGGTTAGCCTTGTCTCTGATTTTGGCGGAAATTAGTTATCAAAGTATCATGTTCTAAGACTGTGACAAGTTAATTGCTTTTGACAGCGGTTATGCAAGAATGCTTTCAGAGATAGTTGAGCAACGCATTCCGGGATTTTGCGACACTAGTATACCTCATACGTAGGTAAATTTTCACAATTTATTTACGATTTTGACGCGCTGTGAAACATCAATAATAAGGTTTTGCAGTTTATATAATTATTCAAATAACTTGCAATTTATAAGACGAGCTTAAACAAAAAAATGCAGAAAAATTTGCAAGGAGTTTCAAGATTATGGCGGAATTTATTTCCTTGCTGTAGAAACTAATCAGAAGGAACTTGGCACAATTGTACAACCTTAGTAAGATGTTGTACTAGGCAGTCAAAATTTATGTCAATTAAAATACGCAATTGCGGTTCAATTTCAGACCGCCTTCCTTATAACGTATACCTCCTGATGATATGATTTAATTTAAAAAAGCTAAAGTCAATGGTTTGATTACTCTTGACAGTTTAATAAAGAAAAAAAATAAGGCGATTCCGCTCAAAAAAAAAAAAAAAAATTCAGTGCAAATGTCAGAAATTGAATTTGATAATATAAATTGATTTGTATAAAAATTAGCCTAGCTGCAGTCTATGAATTGAAACGAGTATATTTCTCTCTGATTCTAAAGAAATGTTGCAACACAATTCTAATTAGCACTGTAAAGTAAACTTATTGCTTGGTTAACTAAATGAATGACTAACTTCAAGCCAAGTGCTAACATCGGCAACAATAATACCAAACACAGACGTTGCCCGAAGCCAACATCACGTATACTTAATACAAATTCAATAGCAAAGTGGAGTGCATTTGACTGACTGACTAAATGACTAAATGAGGAACTGACTCTGGAAATGTGCAACATTTCATATTTGCAGCAACAACAGCACTAATAACATGGGGTAGCAAATAAAGGCCAACTGGGCCGCCATTGCTATGGGCGCAAAAACAACAATTAAAATGGCAACAAACCAAGGTAAAGTTTTGGATAGGGGCTAGAAATGGGCGTGGCAGAATGCATAGAGTTACTGTTTGCCTTTTTAAAACAATAAACGATACTCAAATCGTCCAAGCTGAATGTTAACAATAAGCAACAGCAACAATTGTAATAAAATAAAAGCCAAGTTAGTACAAAAGGAATAAAACGAACAAGTACATACCGAACATGAAACATAAAACAGAAAACGGGTGAATTCGCGGGTAAAGGAAATTCGAAACCAAAGCCGAACAACCCTATTATCGTATCACCAACAAACTCGTGTTTTTTGTTGTTGCTGCTGTTTGTTGTTGTTGTTGCCTGTTGTTGTTTCTCGTTAGCGTTACATGAAAGTGCAACTTTTCAACAACAGGCAAATAAAAAGAAAAAGAAAACACGACTGTTATACACATAGTTATAATAAAAATCAGCTTGTTTCACTTTCCCTACAACAGCAAAATATTTTTGTATCCTTACACAATGGGTATATTAACTATATCGTGAATAAAGAAAAAGTAGACTCTTTTCAAATAATTATACAAAACATGAAGGTCTCTTCATTTCAGATTTTTAATCACTCTTATACTGTTGTTCTGAAAAACTATTAAAGTATTGAGTGGTAGGTAATATTTGGTTTTTTGCAAACGTGCCTGAATCTATTCTGTTTTTTTCTTTTTTATTTTTGATGTAAAAAATATCCAATTTAATTATGATTATTGTGTGTATATTATTGTGAACACAAATATGCGCCATCTAGCGACAGTAAATTGCTTGCGCCATCTATTGGCCAGACTAAACAGAAAAATAAATAACGACGATTACATAAAATTGTATTGTAATTGCTTCATAAAAAAACTAAGTGTTAATTTTCGCAATTATAAGAGTTTTGTTAAAACGAATTTCATTAAAATTTAAAAAATCATGGCGTTTTTTTAGGGCTTAAGTAAAAAGTACAACAAAAAACAAATTTGAATTAGCTCATATTTAAACTTAATTTTTATTTAGGCGATTCTGTTTTAATTTCTAACGTTTAATTACGCATACGCCCAGTTCAAGTTTATTTCACAGAGATCTTTTAAGTACTATGTCTTTCCATCGAAACTTTAAATAAAAAGTCTTTTAAAAAATATTCCTTTTTTTTAAATTAAACTTCTAGATGTAAAAAAACGTGTTCTACTGGGGCATATGGCCAGAATTAACTTTTCCTGCTGGTTACAACATTTTTTCTCGACCAAAGCACTAAAGCGGCAAACCCAAACATCGTCTGTCTATATGAGTGAGATGGCGCTGTAATGTAGGGGGTTGTCAGGACCGGTAGGGTGTTCTGTTGAGTTGCTAGCTTGTACATAGTTCAAAGTTGTTGGCCTGCAACCCCAACATGGTTTGAGTTGCTTCCTTGGCCAACTCTTTTACACTGTCTGGCTTGGCATTGGGCTAGGTTTGGGTTTGAAGCTGGCAGCAACAGAGCCGCAGGTGCAAAGTGTAAATGAAGACTGATTGCAGTGCACATGATTTTGTCGACATATACACAAACACCTAGACACAGACTTCGGAATGGAGGTTAAAAAACAACGTTAGCCTGCAATGCTTTGGCCATGTTTGCAAAGGGGGTAATTGTGGTTAAGTGCTGGTTTATTGGTTTGGCAAAAGGGCTTAAAGGATATCTATGTATGGGTAAAGGCATAGGTGCACGAGCTTGTTTTTGGTAGTTGACTCGAATAATAATAATAACATTTGCAAGTTTAAGGGTAAGTTTTTTTTTTTTTTTTTAATTCTAAAGGGCAAAGTTGAGAGTATGTCAAACATGAAAGTAATGACCAAGTAAATGTAGCACACGAACATGCTAAAATATGAAAGATTACCGGATAAAATAACATAAGGAAGTTTGGAAAGGAAAATATTAATAAAATGCTTATAATTTAAAGCGCAAGCGTTAAATAATAAATATTAAAAAATATTATTTAAATTTTAGACTATAAGACGACTCTTAAGTATACATTAACCGAGTAAATTGCGTTCTTGTACAAATTCACAAACAAATAGTAGGGCCCACTCAAAATAGTGTAAAAAATAACAATTTAAGCGCAACTCTACAAAAAAAGGTAGTGAATGAGATCCGACAATTAAAAAATACTTTAAATAATTATATTTTTCACTTTAAATAATTTGCGCACATTATTATAGTTTCTAATTTAGATATAATAAGATTAAATAAACATACTTTAAAAAAAAAAAATGTTTGTATGCGGTTCTTTAGGTTTCGCAGAATCGGAAGAATAAATCTTGTGACGGTACCAACAGCTCAATTAATTTTTTTAATGGTAGTAACTTCAACATTTTGAACTAACGCCCACTGTTAAAGCCCCTGGGCTACCACAAATTTTTAATTTCAAACTTTTAAAATTTAATTGAAAATCTTACAAAAAAGTTAAAACTAATGTTCAATAATATGGTTTTAAAAAATTATTGCTATCTATTATCTATATATTATAGACATAAAATAGTAATAATAATATAGTTTTATACATTATTATTAATTTCTTTTTTTATTTCATAATTTGAGTTTTTGACTAATTGGCCTTTTCACTTTGTCCGGCAAAAATAGCTTTGTACACATGACCGACCCAGCCCCTTCATGAGTTCTGTACAAAACTGAAGGTAACTTTTGGATTTGAATTTATATTTTTCTTTTGTGATGAGAAGGTTAGGTTAGGTTGAAAAGGCAGCTCAGTAAACTGAGATCACCCAGAGACCATGAGGTCCATTGTGTTGCCTTATTTGAGAGGGAAAGAAAGGAGTTTGAGAAAGGGTGGGGAAGGGAAATAAGGAGGATCGGCACTGTAGGACATCCCTAGTCGCCTAAGTCTCTCCTATTACAAAACCATTTTGAGGATTCGACAAACGCAGCCAGATCCCTAATGGGCACATGAGCCAAACTACCCAGATCTTCAAAGAACGGTTTACCCAGAAACTGGGTTCGTCTTCTTTGAAGCGCAGGGCAGTCACACAGCAGGTGTTGGATGCTTTCTGTCTCCTCCTCGTCCCCGCAGCTTCGGCAGAAGTCATGATGGGGAACATTCAGCCTCTCAGCCATTTGGCCAATGGTGCAGTGCCCCGTTACAACTCCTACCACCATCCTAGTCCTGTTTTTGTGTAAACGCAGGAGTTCAGCTGTGCGCTTTGAGCTATACCTAGGCCACAGAGCTCGAGAGATGCGACAACCGGACACCGTGTCCCATTCTCTTCTCGCCAGAGCTCTGGCCGTCTCCCTGATTTGCGAAACAACGTCCTGTAATGGTCTTTCTATGTCCGTGACCGCAAGGTTGGCAGCCAGCGCTGATCCGTTCCTAGCACACTCATCAGCCTCCTCGTTACCAGGGACGCCTGAGTGTCCCGGTACCCAGCAGACGGTGATTGAGTGGTGTTGGATACGGTTGAGCGCAAGCGCCGTCTTACTGATCAGTTTGCTCTTTAAGGTATGCGATGACAGAGCCTTGATTGCAGCCTGACTATCGACCAGAATTATAGCGTTCCTTGGACTTACGCCCACGGTATCAATAAGTCTAGCCGCTTGCCAGATTGCATAAATCTCGGCCTGAAAAACGCTACACCAGTCCGGAAGACGGAATGAGTGCTTTGTCGCAAGCTCTTCAGAGAAGATGCCTGCTCCTGTGCCCTCATCCATCTTCGAACCGTCCGTGTATATGGTCAGCTCGTTCCCTGTTAAAGGGGTTTTTTGCTTCCATTCATCTCTCTCCGGGAAAACTGCGACAAATTTGTCGTTCCATTTCTGAACCGTGGAGCAGTAATCACTATCCCCGGTCCCCCCAGCAGGTATGCCTAACTCAAGTAGGATACTACTGTGACCACAGGTTGATGGCGGGAGAAGATTAAGTGCCCGGAGTCTCGCTGCGCTTCTCGCCGCCACCGACTTCAGGAAAATGCCCACTGGATCCAGGTTCAGAATTACATCCAGGGCTGCCTGAGGAGTGGATCTCAAGGACCCGGTGATACCTAGGCAGGCTGCCCTTTGAGCCCTCTGAAGGTTGTGAAGGTGAGATTTGGTAAATAAGAAGTGTTTGGTACTTAAGAAGTAAGAGCGTATACGCCACAATTGGTACAATATTTATTTGGTACATTTTTTTATACATAAATACGTTTTACATGTTACGAAGCAATACTCAATTAGATTAATAGTGGGTCCAATCGCAACCAGAGTCTATAATCGCTTGGCACCTACAAGGAATCCTTTCGACCAAGTTTTGCGCGTATTCAAGAGAAAGCTCTTTCCAAGTGCATCGAATTCTTGGCCCTTTTGGGTGCATACAGAGGAACACTGATTCGAAGCGATTCGCGTACGCGGCACTCATCGCTGGTTACGAGCTTGCACAACAGAATGTCAACTTTTAAATTTGAAATTTTTTCTTTGAAGCGCCAAAGGAAATGGTTTCCTGAGCCTATTAAAAAAAATTTTGATCGCTATCCCTTACCAACTGCGTGTAATGCCGTATAAGCTTTTACTTAACTGACTGTAAAAGAATTTGCATCGAATTTTGTGTAAAATTGAAATTAAGTGCTCCAAAACCCTGGAAATGTTGTCATTGACATTTGGTGAGCTTTACAAGCTCTTTCAAGAAGGTTGAGATGATGCCGATGACGAACCTCGCGCCATCAAAAGAGCTGAAGAAGAGAAAAACGTAGTGTTGGAAATGAATCATCACTAGAGAAGTGACTGATGTCGTCGGCATCGCAGCTGCCTCATGCCAATAAAGTTTATGTTTTAGTCATGAGACGTGTGTCAACGAAATTTGCTTCGAAACTGCTATAATTTTAAACAGAAGGAGCCAAAGTCATACCTCAGCCAGCATGTTCACCTGACTTAGCCCTCTGCGACTTTTTCCTGTTTCAAAAACTGAAGTGTCCCAATAAAAAATGAAAGAGCTTATGGTACAACCAACCAGCGCTTATCAAAAGTGCGTCAAGGATTAGAAAAAACGTTGAATTTAGCAACTATGCATCGTTGCTAGATTTGCTGAAGTCTTTACTAGGGCACTTTTGCCTTAATGGATTTTATTTTGCATTTAATTAGTCAAACATTAAGTTAAACAAAACAAAAACAAAAATAAACTAAACTTAATAAAAATATTGTTGGCTCAGGTAATGTGATCCTTCTTCTTCTTCTTTTATTCCTTAAACTTCTTGAGGAGCATAGGGCCTCTGTAATATATCTAAATCGTATCCGGTTTTGTGGCATTTGCTTCACTTCCCTGCAGGAACGTCCTGTTTCTTCAGCTTCTTTCAATACAGTTCGGCGCCATATTATTCTGGGGCTCCCTCTTCTTCGGTAGCCTTGCGGTTTCCAATCAAGGGCCTGACGACAAACTTCATGTGGTGGCTTTCGCAAAGGATGCCCAATCCATCCCCATTTGCGACTGGTTGTTATGTAGGATATCGGCTTCATATTGCATCGCTGGATCAGCTCAGAGTTGCTGATCGTGTTTGGCCACCAGATTTTCAGAATTCGTCGGAGACCTCTTCCAACAAAGGCTTCTAGCTTGCTAAGAATAGCTTCTGTTGTTAGCAAAGACTCACTATATCTGGATTTTCGGGTTTGTCGACAGAAAATTGGAGTTCCAGATCTTACGCAGTTGCGCGAAAGCGGCTTTTATGACTGCCTTTGCGCCACCGTCTGCAGCTATGACACTGCCAAGGTAGGAGAAAGAGTCCCCTAGTTCGATGCGCTCATTACGTATTAAAAAGTCGTCATGGCTGTTGGCGTTCACTTTCAATGCTTTTGTTGTGAACATTAGAGTGGCCATTTTGGCAACATCCCATGATTTTAATAACGCCACTGCCTAAAAAGTTTCATTTTCAAACAAATCATCGTCTTTAAATTGTACAGGTGCTATATGCAGGTAAAAAGGAAACTTTTTAGGCAGGGGCGTTATTAAAATCGTCGGTTTAAATATTTGCTATACCAGCGGCGGCCACTCTAGTGAACGTATACATGAGCACTTAAATGAACAGCTCAGAAGTTCGAACTAAAACGATCGAGCATTTATATTTTATCTTTCTTTGAAATTACTTGCATGTATTTTAAAACTATAAATGCTTTTATAGACTATTTCTTTTAATTTAAAAATTTTTCAAAAGTGTGAATGCAACTCAAGTTTATTGAACAAATAAAATTGCACTAAAAGCCTTGTGCCTTCTACTTTAAAACCATAAGCTGGTGATAACTTTAACATTGGCTAGTGCTCTCAGTACCCCCCAGAGATTTTCAACCAAACATGGTCTTCGTCAGCATTTAAGTTAAGCCACTAAAGGCGACTTGCTGAATTTACGGCCTGGCAGCTTAAGCGCTTGAGTTATGTGTGGAAATAGACGCAGAGCCATATGTGTAAATAGGAAAATATATACTTATGTCTAAATATATAGAAAATTAAAGCGAATGTTCGGGCTGTGGGATCTGTCTGCATTCTGGGATTTAAGCTAGTTAACTAGTACTTTTTTTTTGAGTCCAAGTGTATTTGTAAGCTATTAGCGCTTTTTTTTTGTTTTTCAGTTTTTATTTCCCACACTTGCCAAATACATGATCCAAATGGTTAGCCAAATGTCGCCTATGTCGGCTATGTAGCCTTAACTAACTCTGACTTTCATTTGCACTGGCATGGAAAATGTCTGACGCTGTTTGTCGTTGCCGCATTTCCGGTATTTTCATTTCCTATTTGCCGCCGACGCCAAAGCCAATGTTTTCGTTGTTGTTCCCGATTTTGAAAATGAGATTTTTGGCACCAATTCAACACTAAATTGATTTTGAACAATAGAGCAGCACTGTCTCTTCCAAACTCACACACATACAGAGACGTACTTATACATAGATGTAGATTTTGCTCTGTACATACTATAGAAAAGCGTCCCAATGTCTTTTGCTATCTTTGGCAATTTATCTCGCCATGATTTTCACTATGCCTTCGCGAGGCATTTCCGTTTTTTGTTACCACTATGGAGACAAAAACAACAACGACAACAAACAAAAGCAAAAACAATTTTTGTGGGACCATCGTCAGTTGTGGGCTTGCAATTAAAGTTGGCCAAATAAAACCCATCAAATTCAATTTTAACGCTCACTGCGCTTGATACCATGGTAATAATATTTTTACACAGCTGGCCAAACGAGTATGTCAACAAAAATAAAAATAATTTTAACTAAATTTCGATTATTTTTCCAACGATTTTTTCTACTAGCCATTTGATACGCACGTAATAATAAGCGTGCCCAACAGCTGTTGTTAATGCTGGCGCCATCTATTGAACTTGGTGGCACCATTTTACGTAAAGCATCAGCAACACTGTGTTGTTTGCTTATCTGCGAACGAGTTTGGCTATAAAACTTTGCCCATGTGTAAAAGGTCGTTCAAAACACGCTGTTGATGAACTCTAAATATACCCGATGTCAGTATCTTCCATATTTATTTTCTGATGCTCCACTTCGTCATTACTACAACTTAAATTATTAAAAAAAAAGTCGACAAAATTTGATTAATTTTCTTAAAAATAGTGTGTAGACACTGTTTAATATTTTAACACTGCTTAATGCAAAAGTTCACTACTAGTCAAAGTCTCGGTCTTTTCAGTTTTTGATAAATAACTCAAAAAAGGACAACTTCAGTATGCTCTATTAGCAAAATATTTCTATTCCGTTGCACAGCAGCGTATGCACATTAGTATGTGTGCCGGGCCTAGTCCGCTATCATAATTTTTCCACTGCTTGAACACAAAAAACACAGAGCCTCATACAACCATATTTTTAGTTTTGCAAGGATGCCGGCATAATCAATAGTTGTGACTTCCTTTAATGGTTTTCCGGTGATTCAGCACTTCCGAACTTCAATGCTGCCTCTGTAGAGCCCTCTGCCGCATTCTGTCCACGACCATTCTTTTTGAACACAATTTTTATTATTTTATTTGCAAAAATTCTGTCTTTTGTCACTTGTTGGACTTGGTTTGGCAGCTTTACATTAAAGTTTTGCGCTCTTGCTAAGAGCAAGAATTAAATTCTTTAATTTTAAAAAGTTTTTATGATTTTTTAGCATTTTATGTAAGCGTAGCGAAAAATAAATTTTATTGAGTTACGCAAAAAGAAATTCTGCAATTTTCAAGATAGTTTTTGCAGTGCGTCGACGGTAAAGTTCTTTCAAGTGAAAGCTGGGTAAGATATCATTATGGCTATGCTTTGTCTCTATCTAAAAAAGCTGATTTTCAATTATAAAAAAACTAAGCAATATATTATTTTAAAATTTTGACTTTTTCCATTTTTTTATTTAATTTCATTATTTATACGCCCTTAGGGAAAAAATGAATTTACATATGCAACATACCTCTATAACCAAATATAACAACACTTAAACTTTGTATAATCATTACAACTTTTTAACCCTTGGCTGTAGCGCATTTTGGTGTTAACATTTGAGAGTTCACATGCTTACCCAACTCAATGCATTTTAATTAAGAACCATTACATCCTGCCAAGGACCATGGATCCCGCTTCATCATCAACAACAACAACAACTGTTGCAAACTTTATGCTTTTGAATTTTTGTATAATTTTGTACGAGGCAAGTGGAAAATGAACTCGGCAGCTTGCACTTTTATGCCATGGGGCCAAACGCCAGGGAAAATACATACAAAAAAAACCAAAAAAATAAAAAATTATTTATATATGTGTACTACTATATAATTTTTAATCTGATGAAAGCTTGCCAAGCTCACAGTGGGCGACACCTTCAGTAGGGACAGTCAGAGCAGTAAGAACGACGGGCGTTGCCAGGAATTCATTAAGGAATTCAATTTAAATGCACGAATTCATTTTTGAGCAGCACATGCGGCGTATGAGTAACGCCACTGTCATTTGCCCTTATAGTCAGGTGTGTGTGTGTGTGTGTGTGTGTGTGTGTAAGTTGAAACTGTTGTTATTAATATTCATGAAAGTTGAAAAGTTTTTCGGTTATTTATTGTGTTTGTTAAGTTAAGGGTATCTGCAGAGCTGTGTGCATAAATTTTTATCATCACGAACAGTACGCATTTAATTTATCTCTTCTCTTTTCTTTTTTTTTTTAAATAATGCTGATAATCATTGAATTAACTTAGCATTTGTAAATGTATGTATGTTTGGTATCGGGTAAAAGTTTTAATCGAATTTCATTAAAGTTTAAAAACAAATATGTAAACTTTTTTTTTTTAATTAAATCGAAATTCGAACAGAATTTATATTTTTTCATTTTTATTGCCTTTATGAAGTTAAATTTACTGTGAACATTTTAAAGCCTTCACTTTACTGTAGTGTCTTCTGTGCGTCTTACAACATCAACATCGTCTTGACATCAAATCAGTTGACTGAGAGCGTCACGTGGTGATGATTCCGTTAAATTTTTGATCAAGGTAGTATGAAAGTTTAATACAAGGTGAGCGAAAAGCAGATAGAGACAGATGACGAGATTTTTAGTTGGTGTTCAAAATTAATTCGGTTGATTAAATTCATGATTCATATTCATTCATTATATGGAAATATGCTTTATTTCACGTAGGCCCAGTTTTAATTAGTTATAATAATGCTTTTTTATACATATTTAATGAGTATTAAATATAGAACTAAGGGGCTCCGCTCTCACCCTGCTTCGTTTTTTTTTTTTCTTTTTGTTCACCACCATTGAGATAGATGTTTTGATCGCTTTTTTATAAAGTGGTTCTTTTTTTACACTCCATGCAAACTCTTAGAAAATACAAACATTTACCCACCAGCAACTCCATTTAGAGGCGAAATTTTTCAAAAAAATGCAAATAGAAACTTGGACTTACTATTTCCGCTACTTTCCAAAATCCACAAAAACTATTTTTAACCCACTTTTACTGCCACGTGATAAATATATTTAACAATTACCAAAACAACATTGCTGTCGTCGTCGTCGTCACCATCATCATTTAATTTACTTTATAGTATGGCCGCTAGATAACGCAATAAACTGGAGATATTTTTGTATTCACATTAATAAAAATATTAATTTAGATTTTAAACTAAAAGAAAGAAACTTGGATATGTCTTCGTAAGCGAGCAATGGGCAAAATTCACTGTCAGCTAATAAAAACATATCAAACTTTTAAGAAAAAGAATCGTCGTTTCAAAGCAGTCAGATTTGACTACACTGCCAATGTGATATTACAAAAGTTTTATTTATTTCTTTTATGCGATAACTGAAAGCTATTAAAACCAATTGATAGATAGTCGAGTTTTTGCGCAACTTTTCAACGGTTGCCGTGAATACCTCAGCTGTGTTTAGTGTTAGACGCCTCTGAAAATATAAAAAAGAAATAATTCAAATAACAAATCATTTGAATAAAACGCCCTTCATTGTTTTTTTCTAAGAACTCACAGGCTGAAGCTAACTGAGATGCTGTTGCCATTTCCTGGTATCAAATCGAATGATGACATAGATGATGGCGAAAATATCGTATAACAAATAGCAAAAAAAAAAAAAATCTTCTATGACTTTCAAATCATGATTTGTCAGCTAAGATATTGCATATAATCAATATTGCAGATAAGAAAACAAAGCTAGGCAAAGGAAAAATCCTTGGTTTCTGGAAAACAAATACAACATTATTACGAACAAAGTCAACTAGGAAACTGCTTTGCCAGTGACTGAGGCAACGGCTTTGGTTGTTGTTGAAGTGCAAGCAAAAAAAAAAAAAATAATAGATATTTCCATCAACTGAACCACCAAAGCATAAAAAATCGATGAAGCATGACAACTCAGCGCGGAAAAAGAAAAAAAAAAAACAACAAGTAAAAGAACAAGGCTAAAAGAAAAACTTAGCAGAGCAGAGCAGTGCAGAGCAAAAAGCCAGTGTTGAATAAGAAATCATTTTCACTAATGATGGCGGCAAAGACGTCATCAAGATTGAGGTGGCTCTCACTGGAACTGTGACTGGTGCTTTGACAGCTGATGATGTGGCTGTTGATGTTGGCTTCCAAGCTTTAAAGTTTAACTTTTATGGCATTGCCGCCTTTTTGCCAATTTCCGAGCTGACAATGATGTAAAGCAACGCATCGAAAATAGAAAAACCCATTAAGAGGCAGCCATTTTTCTCACTCGGGCTTAAAGCGTTTCGAAAATAGGGGGCGTGCATTTTGGTAGCAACATAAATAAATTTGTTGCACGAAACAATGCAATCAATCAAAATAACTAACAAAAAACCCAAAGGCTAAAAACTGAAAAAAAAAAAGAAAGAAAATAACTAACATACACTTTGTCATTGACTTCGGAAGAGCTCAAAGAGAGAGATTCGCAGTTTAAGGATAGTGTGGCTTGAAAGACACGCTTTACTGAGGACATCAGTTGATATTATAAAAGTATATTTTGTATGGTTGTTGAAGCAGCTGGATTAACTAGATTCAGAAGACTATCACTTGAGAAGGTTTTTGTAATTTTTCAAAATTGTCTGTTTTATTAACTTTAAAAAGGAGCCAAGCAACTTATTAGATTAACAAAACTTTTTTAAGCAATAAAATTTAAAAGAACAGTGACGCCTAAATTTTGTTAAGCTCGAAAGATCGCAAGTGCTTCTTCTTTATTTTCGATAGCATGTCGTGAAAATAATAATGAACCAATTTAGACAGAGAGCATTCGCCATATGAGCTACAAAATAACGAAACTTTAAATACTTCCATATTTTTTTGAATTTAAGAACTTCCGGAAAATAGTGTAATGGCGTCCGATATTTTTCCCGGCGAAACACGAGAATTGTCATAGCCTCTTCATCCTAGACTCCGACTAACTTAAAATTAAAGGAAAATTATAATCAATTAAACTAAATATAACAGAGAAAACTATTTCTTTTAAATTTCAATCACAAGTAATCCCCAAAGACACCCATGCAAGATATTCTCTTTCGACAATCCCGTCTTGCGCTCCTCCAAAAATATTTTTTTCGTGCTCCCATTTTACAAAGAAAGAGTGTACGCATTACAGTTTTTTCAATACTTACTACTACTACTCACGCTCTCACAACAACAACAACTGATGAATGAGTTAATATGCGCATACTATGAACACTCAAAAAAAAAAATAAAATGTTCACTGGGATCAAGAACACTTTGCAGCTGCAAACATTTGTTGGCCAAATGCCAGGACTCATGATTTTTAGTCAACTAACTAACACTGGCAAGATGAAAAAGTGCACTGCAAAATGGGTCAGTTAACTTTACGTGTCGAAACAATGATTGGACTATGACAAATATTTATGCATATTCATAAAACAAGTGTCTATCCATGTGTCTTTACCAGCCAATTGCAAAATCTGGCTTTGGAACTATCCAATATGTTTGCAACATTTTTTTACATTCATATAATTCTTGGAATTTTATGCATTGTAACCGATGAATAAAGGGGTACATAAGATGAGTAGTAAAAAATGTTGTCTTTAAAATTCAACAAACTTTAATCAAGGCTAAAAAATATATCGATTAATTTCGGTTCGCTATCATTTTTGACAATTCCTTTTGACTGTTTCACCAAAGCCAAAAGATCATGCAATTTCGTCAATTTTGTTCTTTACTTAATTATGGCTTCCCATTTCTCCAATACAATCTTACGATTTACGTAAACAGCTTTTTATTTTGTATCTTTAAATACAAACCAAATCTAGCCGCATATTTAATAGAAATCAGTCGTAGCCTTCGTGAGTTTCAGGCACATATGTATATAAACCGAATTTAATTAGTCGTTCCTTTAAGCTGCACGAATTTTCCAAACTCTTGGTAAAATAACTAAAATCACCAAAATCGGGGCGTTAACTCATGCAGACTTATCGCATTTTGAGCTTTTTTGGGACTATCCGAGATTTGAAATTTGTGTGTTAATTCATATTAAAAAAATAACAGCAATATCTCAATGAAAAATCTTTGATTTTTTCCACGTGATGCTCATCAGAGGATGTTTTTGGCTGATAAATAAAAATTTCTTCTTTTTTCGAGTATTCCATATAAAAAAATAATTTCAATAATAAAATTGCGCTTAACTCTTATTACTGATGACTGCGATCATCACAAAATCTTTTACTTAATTCAAAAAAAAAAACAAAACATTTTTTAGTTCTTGTATTATGTCTTATTGAATTCCGTTAAGGAATGTCAAAATTTGAACCCTTCTTGGTTAGAAGCATTACCGACAGAATACTCTTTCGTAACCTGTTATCTTAAATAGTCATAAAAATTGGCTGAGCTTTTTGAGAATACCACGCACTACACCTTTTAACCCATTTTGCTTAAAAGCTCCTCAAAATCGTGCAAAAATTGTGAATTTAAAGATGAGGATGGAGTATAATACAGTCGGGACAGCCCACTTGTTTAAAAACTATTTCTCTGCTTTGCGTTCTTCATTTGCAATCAGTTTGTGTGCCTTTTGTATCCTGTGCTTTTTCTTTCTATCACTCTGCTACCATTCGTTTCCATTTGTGTGTTCCTGTCTTTCTTTGCACTGCTTTCTCGTTTTAGTTGCAATGCCTGCCTTTGAACTGACTTTTATTTAAATAAAATTAGTTACATAAACAATAATTGACTTCAATTGGCTCTTGTGTTTACATAAAATTCAATTTTTATTTCGCCCTGACAATAGCTCCGGTTCTAAATAAAGTTTTGCAATTTTCGTAGCTTGGCATGAGTGGCGTATACGCAATGTGCAAAGCAATGGAAAATGTTCTTTAGCCGTAACTTACGTCAACTTTGAAACACCTCGTATGCAGCTTTTCAAAGACAAACTTCTTTAAGGAAATTATCTAGCTAGCATTCAAATTCAACAATCTAGGACGGTTATGCGCTGAAATATAAGCTTTCTTGAAAACCATATATGTGTGCTTATTGTACTTCAAATACATACTGGGACTATCCAACACTGCACTACAATTCGACAATCGTTCGTGAGTCTATTTTTCGTGTATTCACGGCTTAAGACACGACTGAGTCATCACCATTGACAGTGAGAGGAAAAACAAGAGAAGAAGAGCGCTGTTTATGTTCTGAGAAGTGGGTCGATCGTGATCGACTTACATAAATGGTCTATATATTTTTGTTAAATATGTTCAAATGAGCCTATATACCTTACTTAATGGGTCTCGCTCTTAAATAAACTTATTTGCATACAGCTGGCATTAAATGTAGGCTAAGTTGTTAGAATTCATAAATTTTGTATTTTATCTTTTCATAACCCTACTCGTTTGTATGTAACAATATTTAACTAAATAATTGATTATCCGAGTATTAACAGATGAGAAATATTGAGAGGAATGTTTTTAAACGAATCATCTTTGAAGCCCTTAAAAATATTATACTAAAGAACTTATTAAAAAAAAAAAACAGGCAGCAGTTTCAATCGACTACAGCATAAGAAAGCGAATAGAGCTGGAAAATATCTAAATGGACTCATGGTTCAAAAGCAACAAACTTGTTCTTTACCATAAAGTCTTATCTTATTGAATATTTCTTTATTAAAACTTCTAGACTTATAAGCCTGCTTGAATAAATTCCTACCCTTTTTTTATTGGCTATCTTTATCCTTTGTTTATTAAAAATGCAGTTTTGTCGAAGTCACTTTTCCTTGAAAACTTAATAATTTTTTCTGTTTGAATGGCCATTAAGTTCTGACATTTCCTGTCTTGAATATAATTGAAATATTATAATAAATAAATAAATTTTTGCTCAGACTTGCTTAAATAAATTATTTTGTTCAACAGCCGAATGCAAGTACAAAAAACAAAATAAACTGGCGATGTAAGCAGAGAATCCAACCTTGTAAAAAAATAAAAAGCCATACAGAGTATATAAATTTTGTATTTAATTTGTATGAACAATGTTTATCTTTTTTTTTTTTAGTTATATTTTTTACACTTGGCATTTGCTATGTATTATTTGTACTATAAAAAATGTTAGCGGCGAAAAAATTAATTTTATTGTATTCTTAAAAAAGTTTGCATTTGTAATAAAAAAGATTGTTAATTACTATGCAGGAACACATTTTTGTGAAAAAGTATAAACAAAGGGTATTCAATTGCAAGTTTCAAAATAATTGCACACATTTTTTGGAAATGCAATCACACAGTCAACTTATTCTACATACCATTCAAAAATAAAAGGCGATCAAATATATATGTTAATATAGTTTACAAAATGTCCTTCTACTTAGAACTAAAGTATTTTTGCTAAAGTGGGAACTTGCACTAACTCCAGTGCAACATCTTGTCTCACGGTTTCTGCTCATATTTTTTGAGATTAGTTATAAGTATAAGTTGTTCCAACAAGTTTCTCAACAGAACTACCAAAAATTCTTGATTTCAACACACAAATAGTCACAGGATCTCTTTAATTTCTGTCTAGTGTTCCTTCCAGCCACTTTTTGTACATATTTACTTAAGTCTAGGTATATCATCATTCAACTTACATTTTCATTACGCATACGCCACATAACCCACTTACATCAACTAATTGCTGTGGAAGTTGTTGCTTTTGTTGCTGTTGTTGCTTTTCTACCACGCAATACATTAAATGTTTGCCGCTTTCTAATTAAAATTACAGCGTAATAGAACTACTTACCCTATAAAGTATGCCAGCAAATAGAAAAAGAATTTAATTAAAATTTATGCATACTTTTGAAAGAACTACAACAAAATAAGCAAGGCAATTCGGCAGCAGACGTGGTAAAACATTTCTCAAATGCCGCTAGCCCTTATTCACGAAAACGTGAAGAATTTATGAAGGAGTAAGGGACCAGTAGAGACGGCACTGTTTGCAGTCACACTATAAAATTTTTAATTACTTGTGCTGAACTTTCAAAACTGAAGCTCACTCATTTTGAAATTTTCTATAATTACTCGCGCCGACAGACAGTCACAGCGAGACGCAGCAGCCGGTCTGCTACTAGGTTCTGGACATAGCTGTGCCACCTAGGAAATTTGCTGGTTTGTAATGACTGTCATCAGTACTGGAGTATACTCACAAATGCAGCGACCAAAACTAAATGAACTTATACATATATGGTATATAATTTATACGAGTGTATGTATATAGGTATAAGTGTTTGCATGAGTGCAAGTGTGTGGCTTCGGTTGAGCACCTGTGAGTACTTGTGCATCAGTGCTTGCATACTTGAAACTACAGGCTAAGTAGATGCATTCATAGAAATATACCCACAACTCATATACACATGCCCATTCATATACGCTGAAAAGTAAATGGAAATAAATATGTGCGTGTTTAAGGGGGGATATGTTGATTCTGGTTTTGCTTTGGTTTAATTTGAATGACCGAAGATCTAATTAAATTTAATGCATTTGCGAGGTTCTTTAAAAAATCCAACGTAGATTTGTTTCTAAACTTATTTTGTTTCCAAGCCTATTTCTACCAAGAGGTGTCAAAAGAAACCTTTCAAATTTTAACTTAAATTAGCAGCGAGCCAAACCCAAATCCGCTCGCTTTTCGTACGCTACTCTCACCATGCAGTGCATGCAGTTTTTTGGCTATTGCCAAAAGGAGAAGGATTTTGTGCGACATTGTTTTACAAAAAGAATGAACTTCGAAAGAAAAATCCCAAATAGCTAGTGGCCTACGCAAAATATACCGACAATTCATATTTTTACTATGCACTGGAAAGTATTAAACAAAAGGGCTAATTTTATTATGAACCTCTTAGCTAAACCCGCAATAAAGCAACAAAATAAGGCAGAACACCACAAGCACAAAAAAGGACCAATAATAATAATAATTATGTTTAGTAGGGACTTTCTGTTCGTTTCTTAAGCAATTAGGTTTCAACTCTTTTACTTTTCGGACTGCCGCGTAAAGGCTTTTATTTCGAAAATCGTTCAAAGTTGAAAATCTAGTCATGCCATGTGCTTTCGATATTTCATTTTATCTTATTGAATTGAATTTCTACAATTTTTATATAATACAGAGGTTATAGAAAAACGAGACACTGTCGCCTTTTTAGCATCTCTAAAATGCGTTCTATTCATGCAACCATTTTTTTCTCATTTGCCAACCAATCTATCATTTGCTTCATCACATTTTATCCTTAATTTCTCAACTGTATCTGTTGACCTTTTGTAATACGACCTCACTAGAAACACATAGCATACCCTTCTTGTCAACTTGGCCAATCCTTTAACCTTTCGCACAAGCCTCAGAAATTCTTAGCCGTATTACTTTCGTTGGACAAAGGCTGCCAGGATAGCTGAAAGCTGGGTAGGAGAGTAAGTGATCAAAATTGATGTGTTAATTGATGAAGTATAATTTGCTATACATCGTATCAAGCTCAAATATGCAAATTGCTTACATGAAAATTCCATTATGTTTGCGCAACCAAAAGGGCTTAAATAGATGAAGAGATAGAGAGCGGTATTTTGTTTTGGCCAGACAAAACCCAAACAATGCATTATCCCTTGCTTTACCTTCTATACGACAATGAAAACTTCATGTAATATAAGTCAACAGCAGTTGGCCAACAACGGCAACAAAAACAAAAACAAGAAAAGCGCATTGTCGACACTCTCTCCCAGTTACGAGTAAATTGTCTGAGAGAGAGAGAGTGTGTTCTAACTTTAACAGCATCATCAGCATAGTCATCATCATCATTAAGGGTTTAAAATCCTTAAACTCCAGATAGAAACAAAATACAAACAGGCAAAGCACTGAACTATATAACCTGATGGAGGGCCTCATGGGGAGCATAGAGCACGGACAGGTTAATGGAAAGAAAAAAAAAAAAACAGAACAGACTTGCAAATCTAAAACCGAAATTGAGTACGTCTACTCAAAGAAGCTAAGTGATGTGTACCGAAGTTTGCTTACCCTTAAGAAGCAAACAAATTTTGTCTTATAAAGGAATATAATTTTGGCCGTATAGCTAGTGTAGCGTAGACTCAAGCTACAATCTACTGGGGGATCAGATGTTATAATGATTCATATAATCACCAAATTCAAATCACTATTTTCACTTTTTGATGTACCTATATCACTTGTTATCGATAACTCGATTATTGATCAAATTTCTGCAAAAAAAAACTCATCAAAGCAGAAGAAATTGACTTGTAATCTGAATCGTAAGGGTATCCAAACAAACCAGCTAGCATCGATGACGACTATGACGACAAGAACTGGAAAAGTTTGAGTCGAAAGCAACAAAGTCCTCAGAGCTTTGGCAGAGAGGCATTGAGTCAGTCGCTATTGTTTTTTATGAATGGTCAAATAGTTGTGGAGTCCTAGAACTTGCAACAAAAACTTCCACTGCTCTCGATAAACTCGTGTCTGCCTACCTCAAACCATGTGCGGCTGTTGGTTTATTTTCCTTGCATGTGTGTGTTCGTTTGTGTCTATATCAATAACAAAAGGCAACAAAATGTGGCAAGGTATAGAAGCAACCAAGAGAAACAAGAAAACAAAATCGATACTCTTGCAATTTATTAGCGACTCATTAAAGTTTCATGAGCTTATTCAGACGTAATTTTTGTTTAAAAATGTATTATTTTCAGTAATACTAATAAGCAAAGTTTTCCAGTGAGCGATATAAATAAAATGAATGCTATACGAATCTTAATTATTTTGTTTACTGTCTTTAATAATTGTCTTTCATACAAAAAAAAAAATTTCGCTAGACATTCTCTATTCAATATCAGTAAGGTCGAGGGGTCGAGGCATATATTTTCTTACGTATTTCGACGCCTTGAATTCGCACAACAACACACAACAAAACAAAATTGGTTCAGCGGTTCAAGGGTCTCAACTTACCACAAATGTCCTAAGCCAAATTTTTTTCTCGAAACTAACGAAATTCCCCCTTTTTTTTATAATTAAGAGTATTTATATCAACATTCGCTTTGCTTTAAATTGTAATCGATATTTAATCAATACAAATTAAATTGATGTCCACTTCGCGTATTTTTTGCCATACATGGGATTGAGGTTTTAACTCATGTTCGTTCTGTCATTTTGTTAATTAGTCAAAGTAACGAAACTTGTTCATGGTTTATTGGTTATTGTTGTCTTATCGCCATTTTAAATGAGGTCAGACTGTGGCAGAACACACGCCTACTCCAGATACATAGCCATATACTCGTATAACCACAAATTTCACTTGAGCTTGCGAAAAAGCAATCAAAAAACTCGTCAAGTTTAAATTTAATTGAAAAGCGAAAGCGTGTCAAATTTAATTTGACTTTAATTTGAAGTGGCTTTTACTCTGTACCACAAACAGGGCTAAGAGATTTAAAGCCAAGCTGCTCTGCATCTTGATGATTTTGCCAGCGGCATTTTCCGCGGCTTTTTGGCAACTTACTTGTCGGCAACAAAATTTGCTTCCATATTTAAGTTATGTCATGTCATAAGCCTTACAGAATATTTGACTTTTATGTTGGCCTCTCTTTGGCTCTTTGCAGCAAAGCTTTATCATGTTATTTCAATTGAAGTCACATTAGTTCTGAATAATAAGATTTCATATATTCACAGAAAATTTGCGGAAATCGATATATTCCGAAATTTAAATCTACGGCCATTGATTTCAGTCTGGTTCAGGATAAATAGCAAAATTGTTGACCCATTTAGAGAAATGGAACTGAAGAGGAGAAAACAGTGGAGCATCTTCTGTGTGAACACAAACAGTTGTTTGAGCTTGCAACTTTTTTTCATTTATTTATACTTATATATAGTCGCAAATAAGTGAAGCGGGCCAGCTGCTATCCAAAAGCAACCACGTCACACTTTATTGCAAAATTCCGATTGTTTATCGAGTTTTCGATAACTGAAAATTGTAATTTTCATTTTAAGACTTTTTTTTGACAAGCCATATATCTCCTAAAGGAGTAAAGATATCGACGCAAATTTTTTTCTATGAGAGATAAAATATTGAATTTAGAAAAAAAAAATAGAAGAACATTATTTTTATAAAAATAAGCATTATTGACAACACACTAACTAACTATTGTTTCAATTCCTGCAGAGTTAGTGCTAAATGTTTAGTTCTAGTTTTTAAATACTCAGTCTAAAAAAAAGCATAAAAAAAAATAGCTTTTTTTAGCTCCTCTAATATTAATTTAACATTTCACTAGCATTTTCTTAGTCAAGTCATTTGGCGCCCTGGCGCTACTTTGCAACGTTCATTAACTTCCGTTGCGGAAGCGGAAGTGCTACACAGTCGCGCAGTCAGACGTACTCAGTGAATTGTACTACGACGATTGCAAGTCCAATTGCCAGTGGGTTGGTTATTTGTGTAGAGGCAAAGTATTTTCGTAGTATAGGTATATTGCGTTTTTAGTTGTCCCCTGTTGTAGGTTACCACCGTCATCGTTATCGTCATCGTATCCCAAATTATAATCGACGCTCGGTATCGAAGTGCTTGACAGTGATAAGTTGACTGAGTGAACGATAAAATTTTGCTACCTGAGCTGTCTGTTAAGTAATTCTTATTTGAGATATATTTGCAGGTACACCTGCTGGTACCTATATAATAAGTCTTTTTGACATTTAGTTTTGATTCTTGCATGCTTTAGCTTTTAACTACATGTAGCTGCTACGCGCTAAGACGGAAGTGAAGAAATTCACTTCCGCAGCATGTGCTTCCGTTTTGTTGTGCTGGTATTTTTTTTGTTCTTGATTAAAACAATGTGGGTTACAGCAAGTGCAAGCAGTTTCTTTTAAACTTAAAAATTTTTTCAGGAATTGTGTTTACATGTAGCTTAAAATCTGCAAGATAAATTGAGTAGGAAAGGGATTAAGTTACTATACATTATGAAGAATGTGTTTCCGTATTGTAACGTTTTCGAAAACTCTATATATTTCAATTACTACCTCTGGAAGATGTCGTATGCCAAAAATTGCTCTATGGCAGTCGCTCATCATAACATACACGTAATCGAAGAACCTATTAATAGTTACCTGCCAACTCTGTCTAACAGCAACCTTAGCCTTTCTGCACCCAAATCTTTAGCAACACCTTTCACCACCTGATCTAAGGAGGTTTATCTTGACCTCAGAAGCATCTCAAACGGTCGCTCTATTCCAACTGAAAGATATCTCAAGATTCTTGTTGTTGTCTTCAACAATCGCTCCAGTTTTCCAACGAACTGCCAAAAAAAATCCGTGTTAGAAACAGAATCATTATAGCCTTAGTCGATTAAAACTAGGACAAAGACAACAAAATAATAACGACTACGTTTAAAGTAATAAGACGCCGGCTTCTTATCTACGAAGCGCCGCTCAGGATCGCTGCCTCTAGCGCTACGCAATAGAGGAACCTAGTGGTGACCACCAACATCACGAATTGGGCGTACTCCCTGTGCGTGACCGCTACCTGCTGTTGACCAGGCAATTAGAGCACTTTTCGGCGCCCCTTGTCAGAGAGACCCAGACCTGTCCAACTCGATATTCGCAGTAATCTACCTGCCATTTCAAATGTAGCTCAACAATCCGCCTCCATAAGGAAAGATTTCAAACAATTCAAGGGTAGTCAGTGGATAATTTCATAGCAAATTCAAGCCTGAACCCTGTTTTGAGCTCCAAGCCACCCCCTATTGACTTGTCTGAAACTCCTCTCCCAAAGCAGCAAAGAAGTGCCTTGTCCCAACTCCGTTCAGTATATTCCAAGCTTCTCAATAGATACAATAGCGAGAGTTGTCAAAGAGGTAGTTACACCTGCATCATAATGGAAATATCCACTTAAGCAGTTAAGCTTGACTCAATTTGGTTATGGGCCCTCTTTAGTGAACTTCCACCATTACTTAGCTTCTCCTCCTCTAGATGTCGCAAAATTTCCTATAAATTGGTTATGCCCTCAGGTCAAAGTACACAAACTCTATTAAACACGAAGCTTTATCAAAATATTGCCGATGATAATTGTGATGGGATAAAGTTCTTCCCATCCTCAACTTATTTGAGATATTATGGAAATGGAATGGATCAATGAATTACTAAAGAGGACGTAGTTCATCTGAGTTATGTTTTAGCAAAAATCTAAAAGTTATATGTATTTACGAAATTTTCGATTGTTAAAGTGACAGGGCTACCGAATCCTAGGTGCAAAAACACCCACCACCCAAATTGGAATATCCTCGAAAATCCCCATGAAAATGTGTATTTTGGAGGATATCTCAGAAATTAGACGTGCTGCTTTTTCTGGAGGATATCTCAAACCTTGACGCGGTAAAAATTTAAAAATAGCTTCGTCGAACTCAGTAAATTGAAAAAATGCAGTTGTATATTTTTTCTTGCCTTAATTCTTTGTATAAAAATGTTTTTTTCAATTGTTGAGTTTGAAATTACAAAAATTTTAAATTTTCCCTTTTCTGCTTCTTTACAGATACAACTTTATTCACAAATTGAATGGGGCTTTACATCAACCAATAAAAGAACCAATAACCAGAAATCATATTGTGGAATTTAAAGCAGCCGCAACGTGCGCGCATTTCCTTTCCGGAACGGAAACAGTTGTGTTTTAGAGCTCTTAAAAAGAGAGAGAGTTAAAGTTAAAACAAACAAAACCATTTTATAAGAGCATTATCAATTGTATACCAAAGTATCGGTTAAATCCCAAGCAAACCAACATGTTGGCCTTTCACAATGAGCATATAGCAAGTAAGTATACTCCATAAATATTGCGTACACATATACTCCTTTTGCAGCATTTATAAAATTACTTTAAGCTTCAAGTGCTGGATTTTTTTTTGCTAGAGAGACCAGGAGTAGTGGCCCCAGTTGCCAGCAAACTCACAAATATAGTAATAATTTTAAAAGCCCCAGACGGACATGGCGGCTGGCATTGCCGGCATTTTTGCGTCGGCAGGAAAAATCGTAGAAATTTGTACACATTACAAACACTTGGGACACGGCAATTACACTTAAAAGGCAACTAGCGCCATTAAGCAAGACTCGTCGAAGGACCCAGTATAACAGCAGACGACGACTGCTCATGTGGACCGCAGAGGATCTGTGAGTTCTTCGGAAAGAAACCATTTTGCAAGTTAAAAAACGTATGCTTGAAGAAAAATAACTGGCAACACTTGCTATCCATTAACTGTAATGCCCGCCATTATGTTATGATTAAAATAAAAAAGAAAAAGAAACTCGAAATAAGGGAAATATTTGAGGCTCCTTTGCTAGCGTGTGAGTTACATTTAAAGAGCGTACAAAAAGTATGTAAGATATATTTCGGTATCAGTTTTGTCAGTAACTTGGCCATTTTTTCTATAACCAATGTGCATTAAATTCAATTGAATATTTCATAAGCAGGCAAAAACAAAAACTGCAACAACTATGAAAAAAAAAATGAAACTTCAGAGGGTAAACTTCGAGCAAACACGAAAAACTGTTGCCAAAACATGAACCACATTCAACTGACAAGTTATACGAGGGCAGTACGGGAAGTAATCGACCGTGTCACATCAGCAACAACGAGTATTTCGTTTATTTTAAAATATTTTTACAAGCAGAGAGTTTTGTATTGAATTTTTGTAAGTACAAAATTTAAAACCATACGTGCGCTTTATTTTAGTGCTCAGTCCAGTAGAAAGCATCGCAAAGCATATCGAGACAAAAAGCAAAAAATGCTAGCAAACGTTTTGGCGCCACATTGGTACCCAGTAGTGCTGCAAAAACACTAAAAGTGGCCACTATAGCGTACAATCGGTATTGGAGAAACCAGTGCTGCCCAATTTTTGTGCAAAACATGATCAGCTGTAAAATTGATGGATAGATGGCGCCAGCAGCTTTTCTGTTTTAGCGTTCCGTTTGAACACTAAAAACAAAAAGTAAATGTGTAGAAAGTTATTTTAATGGTAAAAACAATGACAGGCTGTCAGGCATATAATATGCATGAAATTTACAAAAGATAAAGAAAAGCGCTGATAATGGAAGTGGAGGGACACCTAATTATTATTTGAAACTCACTCGCAAATTTCATTATCACGCAAACGCAAATAAAACGACCTTTGTAAGCCAACAGGTCTCAAAAAAGGTCACAAGCGGAAAACTTAATTCGAGACTATTCGGACGACTTTAAGTGGATTTTCCTAAATATCGCTATTTCTGTTGAGCCAAGATAACTAAAACGCTCCTTTTCACATTAGTTCAAGGACCATGGCAAATTTATATGAATTGCGCTAAGTTTTTACTTTTTACTTTTCAATTTTTTTACTTTTTTACAAAATTGACGAAAAGAGTTTGTGAAAATCAATTTTTTTTTTTTATGGCAAAAAAATCCGTTGGATTGAACTAAGAACTTTACTATAGTACAAAAGTCAGAATGATAGTTCGAAGTGCTATAAATACCGAGGATAATCGAAATATAGTGATTTTTTTTCTGTCTAAGCTGAGTTTGTGGAGTCGTTACGACGAGTTGCAGATGGGACACTATTTTTAATCAGCTATGAAGTTGTCTAATAATATGATAATGCGTACGAGGCCGCAAGCGCGAGTACTTTTTAGCCAGCCCTCGTTTGAACATTTTAGAGCATACTTTTTGTAACAATTGTATGTCTTTGACTTTCTATCTCTTTCAGTTTCTGTCTCAGTTTGCTTGAATAGTTGTTTTTGTTATTGTTGTTAGTTGTGTTGTTGTTGGTGGTGTTATGGCGATTGTTCTTGTTGCCGATTGTACACTGATAATAGTCGCTGAACTTTGCTTTATTACATGCAAATAAAATAATCGCTGCGATATATAAATTTTAGGATACCCTTAACTTAACCACAAGAACTTTTTCAAATTAGTATTTTAAAATTTTAAATATATATTGTTTTTTTTCTTCTTGTGATATTAAGCGGGAGGAAGTAAGCGCTGAGTCGCTATTTGTTGGCCCATCGATTCACATCAGATACAGGACCTCAATCAAAGTGGGAGACCTTCTCGGCCTTAACTCAATTTAAAGTTCGAAACGTTGAAATTGTATAAACTGGCACTTTGGTATATTTTATGCCTAGAGCTCAGCTGGCTCACATTCAAATGAAAAGGATTTTGAGAAAGAAAAAAAACATTTTTTGGATTTGCTAAAATAAAATGTCTGAGAAAAATGTTATGCTGTGCTAAGCCGATGTGATAGATAGATACTAGGAACTAAGTATTATTGCTCATATATCTTTAATCGCTAAAACATTATTTCGCTTAATTTACGGGTCGGCAAAAATTGTAATATTTTTTCTTTCTTAAAACTATTTCTATAAAAAATAAAGAAATTCGATTGTTGCGTTCGTGGTTGTTGAACTTTGAGTCGTCTTTTTCATATACGGAACGAAAACATAAAAAAAAAAATATTGGTTGTTTGTAAAAAGTAAAAAAAATATACATATATAGGGTGGTCCATCTGTTAGCTTGTTGGGCAAAATGATATCGCCCAAATGGCCGCCGACATCGAAATTTTCTATGAATTTTTTTAACGAAAATTCATCTGCCTGATTATCTCCCATCCATTGAACTAATAAGCGACGCTGTTAATCTTCCGTGAGCTATAATTGATGCGTCATTTAATCTTGTATGCGTGTAAATGCAGATCCGCAAAGTGGTCCTAGCAAGAAATAATTTTTGCGCACGATGACGCGTCGATGTTGTATGTTGAATATACATTAAAATTGAGTAACTTTGAACTTGACATAAGTCGAAGAGCATTCACTTTTGACGGGCATGTTCCGAATTATGAGTGGTTAACAACAAGCAAACCAACAGATGACCGACCCTATATATAAGTAAAGCATATCACTTTTTAAATCGATCTGTTCTATTTAAGTGGAATTATTTTTCCTTTCCTTTTCATTTCTTAAATTTTTTTTATAATAAAATTTAATTTTTTTGTGTAGCTACACAATTTCTCCACTTCAAGCTTACAGGGTATTCAAAATCGAAAGAACAGCTCTGCATTGCATGGCAAATGGCGGCAAAGGCCAGAGACGAAAATTGTTTTCATACCTTTTGTTGCTCGAGTTTTTTTTTTTCCTCTTTTTGAGTGGTTTTTTTTCACCACTCGACATTTTAAGTGGCACTCAACCAAAAACAGTAGAAAAAAAAAACAGTCAAAATAAATGCTGTGCGCTTTTTGGTTGCTTGAAATTTGCGGTTGGGGTGGGCCAAATAAAATGCTCGAGAACCTTGTGGGCCTAAATACCGCGACTTATTAGTCAGCTATAAATTATGCATACCTATAAGCAGACAAGGTCACACTGGTGTGCCCGAACATATTAGCTAATACGCCAACTGGGTACACCCCTAAAACTTGAAATCTTGCACGTAAAGCTCTTAACCCATTGTTAATAACTTATTCATTAAGTTATTATGTGTTTAAACCTCACACGGTTATAAGGGAGATGAGTTGATATGCCATTGTGCTGGTACTTTACTTTTATTGTTCATTGGGAGTGTGCCAAGACTTTGGCTGCCTCTAAATGGGCTTCGCATACACTCAAAAGAAAACCACTTGAATCCTGCCACTCCAGGCAGGTATTGTTATTTTGAAAGGGTATATTTACTTTCTAAAACGTGTAGTATGAAACGTATAACAGCGTCTAATTTTCGCCAGCTACATAATTTTCATTAGTAGTTCCTTAACGGTATCTGTGTGATTTTTCATAAGGAAATTAAAAAATAAATAGCTTTTCTTCCTAGCTTTGTAGGAAAATTGTCAGTAAGACGTACCGATTTCTACGAAAAAAGATGGCGTACGTTCAAGTCGGGCGGGTGGGATACACAGTATCACCACCTTACAATCAAATCCGATATATTGCTAACGACCACCGACAGTTATTTTTTTGCCCAATTTGTTACACACAAAAAATGTCGAATTTTGCACCAAACACGTTTTTTTGACCGATTGGTCCTATGGGGGCTATATGATATAGTTAACCGATTTTGGTCAAATTTGGTATAGTGATGGGAAACACTTAAAGACTTCCGAATGCCAAATTAACCGAGCTTTGCCTCAAACACTTTTTTTTGATCGAATGATCCTACGGGAGCTATATGATATAGTCAACCGATTTTGTTAAAATCTGGTACAGCGCTGGGGAAGTTTAAAAAACTTCCAATTACCAAATTTGGTTACGATATCTTTGTTTTACCAAACATCGACAATGCTGAAGAATCCATGAATTCTTCATTAATTTTGATAAAACCTCCATAGTGCCATTTATAGTACTGAAGTTCATATTCCTTAAATGCAGATGGAAAGAAATTAACTAATCGGTTAATATTGGACTTGCCTTTTCAATGTAAGTTGTTTGATAGCGCCGAGTTAAAAGTAAATATATTTTGAGAAATGCATTTTATTTTAAGCCAGTTCTAAAAGTAGTGAAAATTGTCGTCTATCAAAAAACTCTTGTAGATAAAACTTGCTTGATATTACTTTCTCTGTCAATCATTTTTTTTTATTAGTCAATTGATAGTAATCTAAAGGCATTATTGAACATAAAAAGGCTTTTTTTTTAACTTTCAGAAAAATTGGTTTTATTTTTTTTATGTTGTTTATCAAAATTGACTAATTAAAGTGTTTTAACTACAATATGTCAACATGTCTTTCAAAAGCTCCTTAAAGGACGTTAAAATCAGCGTACGTTGCTCAGACGTATCATAATCTTTTCACGACAGGTAAAAAACGTCCATTATATTATACAAAAATCCTACACCGAATCTTCAAAGAAACATATTTAGTTATTTACAAGTATTTTTTCCTAGAGTATTAAAGCGTTGGTGCGTTTTAAATCTTTTCTCTGTGTTTTGATCTCCAGCAGCTTTTGTTGAACATCTAGAGCTCCGCCTCAGGTACGGGTACTTCAAATTTCTGTTTTCTGTAATATTTTCTTTTGTAACAGTCTGGCAGGATATTGTTATGTTTATATGGGCGTACACTGGGGTGTGTGTCCTTGTGTGTTGAATGGTTCTCGGACCTTAAACGTTGCATTTTAATAATTTATGGTTTGAGCGGCCTGTGGTTTATGCTCATTTTTGGTTCTGTTCGGTTTTATTCTTTTGATTAAATGACAATGTGGATTGTTAAGAGTTTGTACTTTTACGGAATGTGGTAAAGTTTGTATGTCAAAGTTGACAAGTTTTGTAATTAGTATAACTTTCAGTATGAGGGCTAATTCGTTTGATGAATTTGATATAAAGGTAAAAGCGGTTTTAAAGTTTTATTGCGTATTTTTCAGAGATTTTGTTGCGTTTTTGTCTTTTTAAGAGATTAATTTTCTAATTTTGTACGTGACTTAAAATGCCTGATAGGGTTGGGGTTTTGTTACACGGAAATTACAAAGTGAAGCTAGTATATATATACTTAGATGGTGTAAATTTGTGTTGCATATGAAATAGTAAAGCAGTACTAAAACACTTACATTATTTTTTAGTTATTACTTAATATTATGGTCACTATGTTCAAAAAGACAGCTTTATATTTAATAAAAAAAAATCTCAAACTTTTGGCATCTGACTTATAGGAGTTTCATCTTTTCCTTAGCGTATTACATTGCATCAGATAATAAAATATTTAACTAACTAATTTAAGAAAGCTATATAGGCTTTATTTTATTTAATTATTTTTAAAATCCAAAAAAATTTTCTTACTTTCTTTAAGTAAAAAAAAATATTAAATAAAAAACTAAAATTACTTTTACTTCTGGACTTAAATATTTTAAAATTATGAAATAGTAGCGAATAACTTAAATTATTCAATTTTTGTTGTCACTAATATTATTAGTCAATTTTTATTTTATAAATTGAAAACAAAAATAGAATTTAAATGTCACTTCATTCAATTCAATTTAATTTTTTGGGTTTTTTAATGTTGATACTACAAAGACTTATTAAGCATCAATTGAAAGGTATAGAAATAACTATGCAAACCATTTTAAGCACCCCTGAAATTAATTAATTTAAAAAAAAAAATTGAATTAATTTTTTTTTTTTTTTTACAACTACAATTTATAAAACAAAAATTGAGCAAATTTTTTTATTTATAATTTATAATATAGCAAGTATTTATAGTGTTATTTTAAGCGATTTTCAAATAAAAAATTTACATTTAACAATTATTTCTCATTATATTTGATCATTTTTACATTAAGGTATAATTTAAAATTTTCCTATAATAATGTCGTAAGAATTTTAAAATAATAAAATAATTTGGCTCGATTTAGGTGATTTTGTGATCATCTTTGACATTTTATATTTTCTTAATTTTAAGCTATGTCAAAGAATTATTATTTAAACTATTAAAGGCCGGATAAGGTACAAAAAGCTGGTCGAAACGATTTTCAAAAACTAATGATGCACATTAGAATCAGGTTGGCAGATTTAAGACTGGTTTCTCCTAGAAGAAAAAAAAAATTATTTTTTTTTTTTATTTTTTTTTAAACGAGTTTACATACTTATAACTAAATTTAGATAATTTTTGGCTAGAGCTACCAATTTTTATGGAGTTTTTACCAATGAATGAGTAAAGTTATATTTCAACACGAAAAACTTCGAAGCTAGCCTCGTAATTATATTGCTGTTGAAAAGGGAATCAATATAACTAGATCATAAAATGCGAGAACACGGCAATATGCAGACCTTGATGGCATTCGTATCAACGTTGAGTGGACTTCAAATTTTCATTATAGGTATTACACACAAAAGTTTTTTGTTTTCAAGTAAAGGCAATTGAATTGCACTAAGTTATTTGACATTTTGTATTTATTTAATATCTTAATTGTAGTATATACAATATTTGCAAACCGTGCAAAGCAAGAATCAAAAGTCAGGGTTGTCAGAATTTCATACAAATTTTAAGATTGATCATCAATATGAATCAAAAATCATACTAATAATGAAATTTCGAAAATTCAAAATGCAGATTAAAATAAAAGATATAAAATATTCAGCCTTTAAAACATATAATCAATGTATAGAGTATTATTTAAATTTCAATGCTCTCGAATTTCGCCCTCTTTAATAGTTTTTGTTTTTTCTTATGCATAGCATACTTTTGCGGGCTACATTAAGAACTTTTAACCTTTAGGTAAACAATTTCAAGCCACAACAAACGTTTTGTGGTCCCCCATAAAATGTCATTTGGCAAACATATTATCCTTAAGGCACGTTAATGAATCACTAACCAAACAGGCCCATAAACAAGTAACCGCAAACAACTACCAACATATTAAAAAAATAAAAAGTCTGGCAACCCCAAATAAAAACAAAGAGTTGCGTGCTTAACTAAAAGAACTTTCTTTGAATTTCTATGCTTTTAGTGGTCGACGCCGACTGCGACTGCGGCAGCGCTGCCGCGGTCAAGGCAGACGCACTTTGCATTGAAGAATTTAATTAGCATAAGTTTTTTTATATTTTTTTTTTTTTTTGCCACTGTAAAAAAGCGAACCGAAAATTGAAATATCAAAGAAGTGAAAAGTGTCCATGTTTCCATGTCCTACCCGTTACCCGTTAGTTTCACCTTTACAGTAACTTTTACAGTTACAGCGATAAAGCGCAGTGGAAATTTTTTATGCATTTATTTTGTGCAAATAAGTTTATTTTATTAAAAGTTTCAAAACATTTCCAACTGTCGGCAATGGAAATGTGAGAAGCAAAAAGTCAAAAAAAATTAAGCGAGCGTCAAGTCGAATATGGCCTTTGAGATACTCTTTAAGGCACGACTCAGACTTGCATAAAAAGAAACTTGTTTAAAAAAAGTGGAAAAGTACAAAAAAAAATGCTCTTAACAACTCAGCTACCGTTATGTTTCGTTTTGCTATTGAGTCGAATTAAACTCTTTCAATTCAAATACTATCGAATATTTTCAATATTTATGATTTTACTACAGCGGTAAAAGATTGTATTCTCATATAAAGTAAAGCTGTTTACTTCGAAATGAAGCGCTTTGAAGTTATTAAATTAAAAAAGAATATTAGTCTTGACCTGGCTGGTCACATTAGCAGTCCATATATATACATATATGTATAGTTTGGTTATCCTTGTTTGCAGACAAGCAGACGATAGACGTAACCTTGGAGGGTTTCCGGCGTGTTTTTCTTTATGTTATTTTTATAAAAAAAAGCCAGTCGTATCAGTGACTGCACAGAAAAATTAACTAGTTCCTCCAAATTTTGCATTGATGTTTTAAAGATTTCAGAGTACATAGAAGCAAAGTTAGTATGAAGTTAGCATGAAAAGTCCATGTTACTTTATTTATTATTTAAACAGAGTCAAGAGCTTTGGACAAAGTCCGAACGATTTTTTGCACTGAAGTAAGATGATATTCAGTGCAGAAAACTTTGTGTTTGTCCTAGCTATGCATCAACTTCTATGATTTAAGCGAATTTTTATGGTTAAAAGCTAATTTTATGCATCTGGTTGATCTACTACGACAACTCCAACCTAAATAAACAATTACTGTAGAACATAACCTATAGCAAAAAAGGACAACGTCCAAAAAAAAAACTTGAGAAAGCATGCCAACTCATGGACCTATGATGCAAAAGTTGTCCAGGACACTTTGAAGGCGATTTAGTCGTATGTCCTGCCCAGCCACGACGAGTGGTGGAAAGGGGGAGGATCCCACCGTAACCGGAGTTTTCTCAGGGGTGCGGTATAATTACTGTCGTACTGTCGTGATTCAAGATAAAGTTTTAAAAGAGGGGCCTGTACATTCCCCCCCTCCCCCGCATTCGCAACCACACCCGGCCCGGTGTCTCCGTCACTCCAGAAACTATCCAGGTGTTATCCACTTGGTGTATCCCGAGTTCGCACATCTGCGTACAGCACCAAGTTTGGCATTAAGCTTTAAATATCCTTGTACAACTGACACATTAAAATAGAAGGGTTAGTTTTTAGGGTAGAAAACCTAGTAGACTCCGCCAAGAATAGGTAAAGCAACATCAATAATGGTCTCTGCAGAACTTGCTATGTAATTATTTGTATCCAAAAATCAGTAATACTCTTGACCGTATAGCTGCAGGGTATAAGAAACCTCATGCAACGCCCACAACGACGTCCGGGACAACGGCAACGACAACGACAACGACAACTACACTACAAACAAAAACAACAATTTAAACAAATACAACACAGACGTTGGCCACTTGTTTAGATTTCTGTCAAAGTCATTGAAATTCAGTGCATGCATAAAAAATTAACTTAAGAGAGCTGTCCTCGTCTCAAACCCAAAGCAGAACCTACGACAAATCTACAAGGTCTAAGCAACACGATGGGCGAATTAAAGTTGGGGGGGGGGTCTTCTGGAAGTACAAGTGGTCTAGAAATGAAAAGTTTCTCAAGTACAGCAAGTTGTACACAAAGCTTTGATGAGTTTCAATTAAAATTTGCCTTGCAATTTTCCCCTGTATGTTTGTTGGCCTTGGCTTAAGCTAATAATGCCATATTTTGGTATGGTATATTTTGATATGACCAAGATTCTGCGATAGGAACGCACAAATAGGTATATATACATATAAAAGTTTATATACATACTAGACATACGAGCACAAAGCTGTTGATAAGCTGAACTTTAATTACATTTTGGTTAAAAGAAGCTAGTGGCAGTTGCTTTTAAGGATGATGATATGAAGATAGTGATGGCAATTAAAATATTCTTAGGAGCAGCGTAGATTTTGTGCAAATAATTTTTTTGGTCTGTCACTCCAGTTACATCATTTAGTTCCACTCTTACCCTTTATTTTAAAAGTTCAAGGATCATTTACGATTTTTTTCCGCAAAGTTATGGCTATTCAAAGTTACGAAGTATATCCCCTATAGTAGATACTTCATATTCGTATAAATGGAGGAGTCTCTATTTGAGATTGTTTAACTAACCAACTTCTTTCCCTAAGTGCCACACAGCAATTGATTGCTTCGTACTTTGTTTTACTTTTCAATTTTCGTTGAGCATGTGCGGGGGGCAGTGCAATTAGTGACGGACCATGTGACCATGTCGTGCCATTCTCGCCACACCCACACACACACACACACATATTTGTGATTTTTAATTAATAAACTCATTAGGCCATTTTGTAAATGCTCTTGCTGTTTTTGTAGCTGTCGCCATTATGTTTTACTCATTTTAATGGCGGCAACCCAACAGTTGTTTTTGTTGTTCTACAACCATTGCAGCTGACCCCTAAAAGTATGCTACACCAAAGGCAACTAAGTGCATGAGCACATAATTTCCTGACATTTCAACAATGTGTGCCGGTACTTTACTTTTTTGCTTTTGTGTTAGACCTCCGTTCTGCACGCTCTACATCTCTCTACATCACTCTTTTCCACTTACTCATTTACTCTCACTCTCTCTTTATCTCTGACTCTTCCACTTCCCCAAAATATAAACATTTGTTCGTGCTTTCTATAGAGTTTGTCTCCCTATCGTTCAACTTTTGACGTGTTGCATGGCAGACAAAAGAGCACACTCACACACACATAGCACTAAACATGCACTGTAAAAAATTAAATATAATTGTTTTCATTTGTTGTTGTTGTAGTTGTTGATGTGGTTGGAGCTTGGTTGTTCCGTCGGCTTCTGATTGTTGAAGCTTTTGTTGTTGTTAGTACTATGTGGTTTGCAGTGCAGAAAGTTGGTTGTTAGCTGTTAACTGTTGCCCGCTATGTGACGTTCTACCACATGTCATATGTATGTTTTTTGTTGTATGTGTAAGTGTGTGCTGTTTAATGTGAAAACAGTGGCGTAGTCAGATAAATTAGAAAAATTTATTTTGAAAAACACATATCTGAATGATACCAAAATACACTTTTTTCCCCACATATTGTGTCATAATCTCAAATAAATTTTTTTTCGATATGCTTTGTTGAACTTCCCCGACCTTCTTTCTGGTACATACACTAGCCGTCACGAAACTTCGCACAGCTCTTGACAGTTCTATTTTTAATCAGAAGGAAGTGTTGGGATCATGGTATAATAACAAGGTAGCGGCATCCGAGGTACCGATCTCGCGGTTGCATATGTGGTTCAGAATGGAAACAGATTTGCGATTGATAGTTTGTGCTAGTGATGGCCTTCGGCAAAACAAACGCGAAAGAATCGGATACTTGTAAAAATTTATTTTCTGTTGTTGTTTTACACTGCTGTTAATACACTGATAATGTTCGTTTTTTTTTTGGTAATATAAAGCCGACTGAGAACGATTGTATCAGTGCATAATACATCAACATGAATCAAATACATTTTCATGCTATATATCACAGCAAACAAAAATTTTTTTTCTCACTAACACTCACTACTTCGTTATTCTTCATTTACTTATGAGTTGCGTACGTCGGCGCTTGTCGCTACCTTGTTTTTATACCATGGTTGGGACAATTTGAAGACGTTAGGATTAAGATGGCAAGCAAACAAGAATGGGTATTTCTTTCGGCCAGTCAATAACACTTTGAATCCTACATTTACGAAAAGAAAAATCCCATTCCAATTTGCCAAGTTATTCGAGCTAGCAGTTTGGCTGACTCCAACATTTGATAGGGATTTTCTTTATAAAGTGAATGGCAAGATTGGTTCTTTCTATTGATGATAAAGATTTTTTGATTCATTTAAAATTTTTGCATTGAAAAAAAAAAAAAAACATTATTGATGACCCTTTACGACCTTAAAAGCTCATGGTGAGCTTATAGCAAAAGTGCAGCTTGGAAACTTTCTCTTCATACTTTAAAGCATAACATTCCCATTTACAAACTTCTTCAAAAAGAACTAGTGAACTAAATTTTCGTACATGATTTGAGTTTTAATCTCTTTGTAACGAACTATATAGGAAATTTTTAAAATAATTTTTATTTATGCACTTCAATAACTCAAAAAGTAAAACAAAAATTTAATAAAGTTCCATCACTAAAACTTTAATTTTGAGCTAAAATTTTTTGGTGAAGATATTAGCAGAGATAGCCTTTCTAATTTTAGAAACAGAATTACTGATTTCTTTAAATAAATATTAACAAAAAAATTAAAATGTGAATTATCTATATACCTACCCATTTGAAATAAAATATTAAACAATTAAAAGTTTTTTATTTAAATCATATTTTTTAAAAATGTGTAAGCCGAAAAAAAGAACTCTTTATTCGTCATTAAACTTGGCTCTAATGGTCTTCAAGATGTAAAATTTTTTACCTGTGTTCCAAATAGGAAACTTTATCAATGACGAATAGGGACTATCTTGTCTAAAAAATTTACCAAAATTAACACATTTCTACTTTGAGTTGCTCTCTTGTTGTATCCTTGTCAGCACCACGTCCATGCCTGTTTGCTTTGTCTAAAAAATAAGTGAAGAAAAAGCACGAATTATAAACTGACCACAAAACTGCGCTAAACATGTTGACACGCGTCACACGCAAACGCCTAAAATTATGTTCAGGACAAAACATGTCCTGGCACTTAGTCACTAACACTAAGCCAGAATGCTTTAATTGCGCAACAAAACGAACATGTACTAACCTGAATAGTTAAAGGGAACTCTTAAAAAAAAAAAAAAGAAGAAAGAGTATAACTGAAGACTTCGTGGACTACCACTTTTCTCGCCCATTGATTATAATGAAATTATATTATTTAAAATACATCAAATAATTTTTCTGTGCACATATAAATGGGTTTTCCCCAAACCCGTAAATTAAATGAGATATTGAATTGATTCATTTTGATTGATATGGAATATAATCTCTATTTGCTTATAGCTCTAAAACGTTTTACTTTGATATATATTTACATTTTAACAACTTTTTTAGTTATAAAACTTAGAAAAATTATCGACTTCTTTTACGAATATTATTGTCAGCATAAATACACAACAGTTTGCCTACGCCATCTAGCGACAAAAACGTGCTAGCGCCATCTAGTGGCCAAACTAAATAGTAGAAACAAAAAATGACGCAGACTACGATTGCTTTAAACAAATTTTTTTTATAAAATTAGGAATAAATAATTTTTTATAAATACGCAATCAACTTAACTAAATTCTTTGCATTTTTTACAGGTTGCGCCTTTTTGACCTATTTTAGTCCTGATAATACAACGACGGCGGCTAATTCGCCAACGTCTTCACAAACTACGCTCTACAATGACAAACAGTCAATAACAGGGGTAAGTTATATATACTTTATTCTATGTATTCATTTTTATATGCTTATGCTATTTTGTAGAGCATTTACTACACGGTCTTGCTATTTACATGGTATATGTTATTTGTTGTATATAAAATCAATAGTCATCTTTTTACAGTTTTATATTTCTATTTAAATAAGCATTTTCACAAAAAATGTCTATAATTCGTTTTACAATGATTTTTTGATTTTTCTGCTGCGCATTCAATTTGAAAATTTTTGTTTTTTCAGCACATTTCAAACTATATATATCAAGTATTGCTTAATTAATTTGAATAAATTTTTACACAACATTTTTTATTAAATTACTTTGCAACTTTATCCATGTTGTTTTAGTCTTGTTTGTGATATAGAATAAAACTTTGACTGCATGCAAAACTATATTTTGTTTTTCTTTTCTGCTGTAATTGTTATAAATTTGTTTAAAAACTTTAATTCAAAATAATATTTAAGAGAGTTCTGTTGATTTTGGCAATTAGCAGTATTATGTGTGAGTGGGAACAGGTGAAATTTTGTGTGGTAATGGATGATTTGGAGTTTACCAAAAATATTACAAAATTTATAGCAATTTTCACAGCCAATAAATTAAGTATTAAATGTTGTCCTTTTATTATTGTTAATGCAGCATTTACTAATTTAATCTGTGTAAAATGTATTTAGCGAACATGTGTTTTAATGTTTGCCATTTTGTATTCTACGTGTAACAAAACAAATTGTGTTATATGGGAGAATATAAAATATTTTGCACTTCATATGCTAACGTGGCGTATGAAAATCTCCATACTAAGCTACCTGTTATAGAAGTTTTTGTAGGCAGTAAAAAGTTGTATTGTTGTGCAAATCATCTCTGGTAATCCAAGACGCAAATTCTGGATGTCAACCACGAATCAAATTTTTTTTAATTCGACAACAGTCTTGGGAGAAGATGCTGAGAAAATGCCGTAAAACGAAAGATACGCAGGAAACTCTAAAACTGCTATATTTAGCAGGAATAAGGGTAAGGTAATTGAAGCATAAAAAAAAAAAACGTTTATGTTTTAGAAAAAAACTAGTTAAATTTCAACTGCTTGTAAGCCCGCATATTTATGAGTTAAAATCAGAAAAGTTATATTTACAAATTGTTTATGACATTGCCAAAACAAAATCAATGCGCCTCAACACCTCATGCACGTCTAACTTCACACTGTTCGGTGAGCAGATTGAAGACGTCCAAAGCTTCTGTTACCTTGGAAGCTACATTACGAATAATGGCGGTAGCGAGCAGGATATTCGATTTAGGCTTGCTAAGGCAAACCAAGCCTTCGGATCGCTTAAAAACATGTGGAAATCATCGAACATCTCGCTCAACACAAAAATCCGGCTATTCAACACCAACGTGAAGACAGTCTTGCTGTATGGCAGTGAAAGTTGGAGTCTTAATGTCATCTACACTCAGCGTCTTCAAGCATTCGTGAACCGCTGTTTGCGGCGCATTCTTCGCATATTCTGGCCGAATACTATACCAAGCAACGTACTATGGTTCAGAACCAAGCAACCTGCTATTGCAGAAGAAATTCTATGTCGAAAATATAAATGGTTAGGGCATACTTTGCGGAAACCGGGAACCGATCTAGCAAAGCAGGCGCTAGACTTCAATCTCCAAGGCAGCCGTAGACAAGGCCGCCCGCGTAACACCTGGAAAAGACAAGTTGAAGTCGAACTGCGAAACTCCGGGAAAAGCTGGAGTGAAATCAAACACCTAGCCCTAGACAGGGTTCAATGGAAAATATTTGTATCAGCCCTATGTTCCACCTAGGAATTAAATGGATTAAATATAAGCACAACCCCCTTTTGATTTTTTTCATTTATTCTAAAAAAATTTATTAACGCAATTTTGAGATCTATCTTAAAAAAAAGAAAGAAATTTAGGTAACAAGAGTTTTTTTGCTAAGATAGAATCTAAAACAAATAAAGTGCGTGGCAAAAATTTAACTTTTAATTTTAACTTAATGACTTGTCAAAAACGACAGCTATAAAACAAATGCTGTGATTAGGACCACACCATAGAACCTAATAAGAAACCTAATACCGAATAAAAGATAGGAAAAGCAAAAACACGCTTGGCGTGACGTTACACAATATAAACGCATTTTGAAACTTTTTGCTTTGTAGCTAGATATCTTGGCATCTTACAAAAAAAAGCTTTCAAAAAAGCTTCGAGCTATTCAATTCAAAAAGAATATATTTTTGTTGAAATTTCATTTTTCGCTCAAGGTGGACTTTTTGTGCAAATGCACACATGAAATTAAATTAATATGCAAACTTTTAATAATTCAATTTACTTTAATTTGTGCTAGAAAGCTACAAAAAAATAAACAATTTTAAAAGTGCAAAATGATTCATAAATACAAACTTTATTAAGGCTGCACACACATATAAGAACTAACAGATTTGTACGATTTTTCCTTTTTGGATTTGCACTCACAGCTACACAGTAAGCGTTTATGTAAATATACCAAAAATGTATATTATTGACAAAAAACAATCATACGCAGTGGTGTATGTGTGTGCTTAAATGAATAAATAAATTTTGGAGCATCTTCTTGTGAAAATTTCACAAACGAAATTAAGTTTCGCATAAAATAACAAAAAACACAGTGAAAACAAAAGCAAAAAACAGGAAACAAGTTTATTGAATATGCAAAATGCATTCAGTTTGTTGTTTTTAGCTTCAACCCGTTTCTCACTTCCCCTGTCACGCCCTATGGCAGACCCAGTAAGATGGATAGATATTGCCAGAGCACAACATAATAGATATATGCATATAGTATCTAGTATCTAGGACTTTTCGTTTTCAAATTTTCTTTTGACTACACTCACACACACACACACACTAACACACCGATTTTGTGGTCGTCCTGTACAGAAATTTATTACATTTTCTTAGTATCAGTGCAAGAAACTTCGAGTGAAAGTGGGTGGTAGACAATATAGACAAAGGAACAGCGATGGAAAGACACCACACTGCTCTCTTCAAAACTGTACTCTATTCTTGCCACTTGTGCGGCAAGCTTCTTGCCACAACTTTTGCTTGAACTTTGTCCAACCCTTTCAGAGACCCTTAACTCCATAGCTGATCATTGTTTTTGTTGCACTTGTTATTCTAGTTATTGTTACGATACTTATTAAAATTTTCTTGAAAAGGACAAAAGCCCATTGCAAGCAGTGGAGAACTAACAAAAAAGAAGAATTTTAATGAGAAATAGACGCAGGCTTAAGATAACCAAATGTTTTATAAATAACTTTATTTACATATTTTAAAGCTTGTACACTGGGGTCAAAAGCATTATAGATTTGTGCTTTGTTTATAACACCCAGAATGAAACAGAACCCAAGATGTTTATAGCAAAAGGATTGGCTACCGACCTTTCCATGTCTATGTCCGTCTTGCCTTTCTTTAGTGCAAACTTCCCAAATTTACCAAAGTATGCTGTCCTTTATAATTAGCCTATATAACTTTTTTTTAATTTTTTTGGCCTATACCTAGAGGATCAAGGGTATACCGGACTCAATTAACTATAATATAAGGTATAACCAAAAATGTGCCAATTAACCATACCGCAGATAAACTTCACTTCCTAATTTGGCCAGTACGCAGCACCCCGAAACGCTTCCGAACAATTGATGTTTGATCTTTCTGAGTTTGTTTTCTGGATATTTGCTGTCGTGTATTGGGTCGAACTGAAAAAAACCATAGGCCAACATTGGTTTTTATGTTTTGTTAGGATCACTGCGTACTGCTTTTGAAAGTTTTCGGAACCAAACACAAAAAATCATATACTTTGTAAAAAGGGTATATTAAGTTGGTGCAAACAAAAATTGAAAACATTTAAAAGAAAACAAGTACGACATCACAAAATGTATACCAAATGAGCAGGATGACAAAGGAAACAATGTAGGTCTCGACAGTTTCTCGGTCCAAAAGAGCTAGAAACATACAACTTTTTTTCGAGAAATTTCAGGGAATACTGCCGCATTTTATGGTGACTCGAAAACCTTATTTTGAAACCCCCTCCATGAATGGAAGCCTCACTTAAAACAACCTAAAGGTAAATATGTTTGTAAAGAAACAAGTGCCCTTTAAATGGGTATGTAGACTCATGCGTTTTTTAATTTGAAAAATCCTTTAATTTTTTGGGGATGTCACACCCAGTCCCACACAACTTTTTGTCACTATTGTCCCCGTTGAAAGTTAACTCTAAACAGAAATTCCATTTAACATAACGCTTCCAAAAACAAAATTCGGCTGGGAGCTACAAATGAAGAAGCCGTATTTGAAACATTTATTCAGTTTATGCTTTAAAGCTAATAGACCGTAAAATAGAATGAACGCTGTAGAAACCGAGCAAAGTATAGGGTATAAAGAAGTCGGTTGTCTCAACTGTAACCGTTGCCCGGCGGTTGTGCTGCGAAGCATGCAGGGAGTTGAGAACCTAGTCTTACAAAAAGTTTGTTTTTATTCAAAACATACTATGACTGCCACAATAATTTTTTGTTGAGCGACCCTCTTTGACACAATTTTGAGCCAAAAAAAATTTTACCAATTGGAAACTTTTTGTGTACTACATGTAGCAGCATGATCCTTAGTCACCCTGTACTTAATGAATGAGTACATAGTTATTGCATGATCTCTAGTCACCCTGTACATAAATAGGTATAAGTATCGTATGTAAGCTGTAAATGTGTAACCGAGAGGGCTTAGCATAAGTAAAAGAGAATAAAGCGAGTTAGTCTAATGAGACGAGCTGAGCAGAAAGGTTGCGTTTAATTGTTGCCGTCTTTGGTTCTGCTGCTACATACATAAACTCAAACATTTAAGCTTCCTTAAATTCCCACTGTATCAAATTTTTTTTTTTTAGCATTGAAAAATAGGAAGGAACTGGAGGAATATCAATAAATAAAAAAGATAACCTTAATCTATATAGTCAATTCTCTTTATATTATAACTATAATTGTAGCAATGTGTTTTTGGTTCACTAACTATGTATTTTTGGGAACCTTAAGTCCCAAACAACAGAAAAATTCAGTCTTTCGAAATGAACATGTAGTTATAAATATAAGAGATATTTTATGCACAAATCAAAAACATTTTAAATTCTGACTTGAGAAAATTTTTACACGACCACTTGAATACGACACTTAAAATTCGGTGGTTCAACAGAACTTAGCAGTTTAAGAAACTAGTTGTACATAACTCCCGTTTCCGCTTGAACATACATTTTAGCTGCGGAGCGAAAAGTTTATTGCAAATGAAATGCGGCTGTCCGCCAAAAGGAAATAGTTTAGCATAAAAATAAAAAGTCAAGCAGCAAAAAAAAAATAGATGCAGAAAAAAAAATTACTTTTTAGGCGAAAAAATAAAACGAATAGACTAGGAAACTTTATCTTTTATTTCGATCGAGCGTAGCTAGCACGCTTTGTGGTATTCAAAATTTTCAATGAAAATTGTGAAGGCGGCACTTACCAAACACATACACACTTTCACACAAACATGCAAACAACAAGAACTTTGCAATTCAAGGAAATCATAACGGAAATTTTCCGAAAATGAAAAATATCTAAGACGCACAGGATGTGGGTGGCTCGTAGCTATTCTGGCTGACTTACAGGATAGCTGCACATAGTTCACTTGCCTACAAGAAATTCACATTGAAAGCGCGAAAAGTCAAAATACCAAACTCGTAAATATATGCGGTAAATAATAAACTATATATATATATAGTATACTTTGAATATGCTAGTAGCCCGATGGCCCACATAAATCCATGATTAATGGTTTTTACCAATTCTTCACCGCTAATTCACAGTTCAGTTATATAAATTTAAACCAAACTGTACACCTAACTCCACACCCCTCCCAATGCTGTTCTGTCTGCACAAACACAAAAATATTTTCGCTGACGTTGCTGCCAGACTAGTAAAAAAAAAGCGAGCACGATCGTATCGACCACGGGATGCTCTTAAATAATTTCCAAGTATAGGTATATTATTGTTAATGAAGCACTGAAATATACACTGGCAAACAAATTTGGGGTTGCCGATTTGTTTTTCTGAGAATAAGAATAACAATACTGATTTGACAAAGAATGATCCTTTGATATATTTCATTTAATTTAAAAACTTAAATTTCAATCCATTCTTTAAATTTATATATAATATTTGACATTGGGGAGTGCGCATTAAAAAAAAAATTGATTTAATTTCTTTTATCAAAAATTATTATTTCTTTTTAATCTAAAAATGAAATAAATATGTTCAAGAGCATACAGAAGAATCTCTTAATTTTTATATTACACAAAATGTACACCATGATACAATAATTATTTCTTTCTTTTTTTGTTTACATTATTATTTTTTCATTTCAAATTTTTTTTTTTTTGTTTAAAAAATTTAAAAAATAATATATACTTAAAATTGGCATTCCCATAAATAAAAAATAGGTACTTTTTCGTGGTTGTTAGAATGCTGGGATCTCTGTGAGCCTGGGGCCTACCCTTTATCTTTCCAGAATAAGGCATGGGATTCAGTTACTGTTTTTGAATTCAAAAGCCTTTAGTTTATAGAATATAATGTTTTGGCGAAATATATTACTTTTGATAGCTCTTACTCGTTCCCATTATTTTTACAAAAATTATTTTAAAAAAGCCAGGAGCAAATAAAACTCCAAAAGTAAAAAAATAATTTTCTATAGCCAATAAAAACTTTTCGGTTTCTGTTTTAAAAGTCACAACAAAAAATAACATAAAAATTCAACAGAATCCCCTTCCTGCTTTCCCGTAAATTTTATGTACACTAGTTTTTTGCAGTGTATCAAAAAATGTAATCTCGCAAAACTGCTGAAATCAGCTGAAAAATTTAAGAGCTGCCTGCAATTAATCAAGCCCGCCCATGTCTAAAAACCACAGCGGTCAACCAATTTTCGTTTAAACTCTTTGTTTTTTATTTTTATTTTTAGATTGGCTTAAAAGAAAACCATAAAATCAAGAGGTAACAACACTTTTGTTTGCGTTTATTTTTTTTCAAACTGACCGAACTCAGGCTGTCTGATCCTGGGCATAAATTTTACTGTATTCTTAAAAAATTACAACCAAACAATTTTTGTTGGACGTGAAGAATTTCAATTCCAGCAATTTATCTCTCTGGATATCTGCATTTGTTGATTCAATATATGTGCTATGTATTGTGTTGAGCTAACGAACTAGGCTGCTTTTTTTTCGCTAAAGTCTCTTTCAGGAATTCTCTCTTTCCCTTTTATTCTCTGTCTGCGGCTCAATCTGACCATTTCATTGGCATATCAATCAACAGCGAAAGCGAAGCGGGAAATGAATTCGCTTGAGAGCTTTAGAGGCAGATAAGGAGATGTAGACAGCGGCAAACAGACACATGAACATAAAGCATTGACTCGAAGCACATTTTTTTAACACTCTCGTCCGGATGCCGTTTTAATTAAGTGTTGCGCCTCCTGGGATACACCAAAAAAAGCTGGCTTAAACTGGCGGCTGGCCAGAGTCACTTCAGCTTGACTTGTATGCGGAATCACAGATAACTCTTACGTCTGGTTGAGAGTATTTTAACATATACTAAAGGCAATAAGAATGTATTTTGGTAGTAGGAAAGAAATAGCTTTTGTTGATCTTTTACACTGCTTGCAACTGACAGTTTAATTTAATTAAATTAATTAGCGCATCATAACTGCAGATTATTAAACAAATTAGATAAAAAAGAGCTTAATATGATAAGATTTTTGAAATGAATGTATTGGGAATCGAGGATTCTTGGTTTGATAACTTTTTATAGTATGTAGTAGATTTTATGTAAGGCCTGTACGCAGCAGTCCGAAATGCTTCCCTACAAAACAAACATTTGGAACCTAGTCGTCCCCATAAAAACCAATGTCTTTGCGTTTTTGTAAAAACTGGAACAGTGGTTTGAACTAATTTCGAATCCGCTATTCCCTAAAAACCAAGGGTCTTCAACGATGCTTTTTATATGTTTTTGGGATCGCTGAATCTGAATACAAGGTCCAAAAATCTCTAGCACACCAGAGTCCTGAGATGATTTCTCAAATGCCTCGTGTTTGAGGCTATGTTAGAACCATGACGCGACAGATTTTTTGAGCTCTGATTCGGAATCCGATAATCATTTAATTTTTGTCTGCTTGTGTTATAGCAAAACTTTTTTCGAGAACGGTTGTGTCGCTATGTTTTTTATATGCTTTTGAGGTTGCTGAATCCGAAGCCCCAGCACGACAGGATTTTGAGATAACTTCAAAACTATCTCGTTTTAAGAGGTTTGTTAAGCTTATTTCAGAATCCTTGAGAGTTGGTGTTTTCTGGACATCTGATTCGAACCAGTAGCCCAAAAAAAAATAGTAGCCCTGCCACGTTAGCGTTCAAACTAAGTTTTTGGGAGGGGCTATGAAAAAAATTGATTGTGACCATTTTCAGTTCAACACAAAATAAAAAAAAATGTTTCAGAATACCACAATTACCCAAAAAAAGACCACATTTCGATAACAAGGACAATACGTGCCTTTCTGAAACTTTTATGTTGCAGTTCTTATTTGGAAACGTTTCAGACTGCTGCGTACAGGCCTTAAAAATTCAAAGGCCAATTGTTCCCGATGGTCAACAAGTTTTGCTCGCAATTGAGTTAACACAAATTCTAATGCGTACTGTTGCCAGAGTTGAATTCGAAATATATAGTAACTCAAAAAGCTAGTTAGAATAATTCAGTCTAAAATTTTAGCTTCACAAAGCGTTTTGAACTCAAAATATAATACTTTTATACTACGAAACGAAATACATTTTCATTCTCAAAGAAACCCACAAGTTCCAAATTATTTCGAGTTTCACCTTAAAGAATAGCTAAAAAATGCTTTCAAATAAACTAGGCTTATGCACATACATAAATTTCATAGACTAATGTTTGTTAATGCATATGCCGTGTACCGTCAGATATAAACCCATCTCCTTTTAAAATTATTGCCTTTTATTTAAACCAAGCCAGTATTTTTTATGATGCTGTTACCCAGCAAAGGAACAACAACCCATTTCCCAGCCTACTTGGGGTTGCAATTAAATCCACTTTGTAAATTTATGGCCAACGAATTGCTCTTTGCGGTTTCAGGGCGCAGCTTCCAGCCACAAGATATGCCTCACTGGGATGTGTTTGAGTGTGTGCGATACGAATTAACAGACTTTTTTTGCGAGTGTATGTCTGCATCAGCGTAGGGACTGCTGACTCAAGCCTTATGTTCGATTTCAGCTACATTTACACTCAGAGACAGACTCTCATACTAAACGAAAAAAAAATATACAAAAAAAAAATACAAAAAAATCGAAACAGTAGCAAAGAAGCAATTAAGCATAAAGCGCACAGATAAAAAGTCAAAGCAACAAAAGTATGAAGCATACGCACTGTGGCAAAAAAAAACATACAAAAGCAAAGCACAGGGATATAAAAAAAAAAATGTAAGTCAGCTCTGGTGGTGCCTGAGAGTGGCATACACTATCCTACCAACAAAAAATAAACATTTTATTTATTTTTGTAGCAAAATGCAGACGAAAGAAATTTTTAATTATGGAACAAGATATTGCGCAATAAGTTATTTAAAGACTATTTAAATAACTAATTAAAAAACATACTTTTTAAAATTTTACATAACATTTCAATCAGGAATTGTGCACAATGGTCGATTACGAAAGAAATGAGTATTTTTTCGAAAATTCAAATTAAATTTTAAAAAATTTGGTGTCTCAGAATCTTTGCAGTATATTGTTCTTATCATACAATTACATATTCAAAAATTCTCCTGCTTAGAAACAGCTTAGAATATAGAGATGAATTGGCCAAATACACCTGCACAGTAACCTTAGCTTCTATGATTTTTGAGCTCTAAGTATTCATATGAACACCCATTAGGACGGATGGTCTTTATCGCACAGGCGCTACGCGAGTGTTTGCTAATTATTTTGGTATAGAGCTCTTATAAAAGCTAACGTCTCCTTCTGCCTGCTATATACATACCACCAGTCTATGCAACTCTTGATCCTATGGGTACAGGGTATACCTAAGTAAAATATCTATTTTTTTTTTTTTGCTGCTCGCGTAATGAGGCAAAGGCAAAAAACTGAGCTGGATATAATTCTTTCCCCTTTCACTAGTACCTACATATGTAACTCCTTTTGCTATCTACATTTTGCATTCTCGTTGGACCATAAAAAATGCCGGTGTGGGCAAAGTAAAAAGCAATTTTCAACTTTGGCAAATCCATGAAATGTGGTCGCTTGACTACAAAAAGCGTATTTTATGCAAATCCCACAGTGACGGGCTTTATATACTATATATGTATATATCTATATACGTATCTTCAATGGTAACTTGAACATATTCATGCATGTGGCAAGTGTGTGCATAAAATATATTTGGTTAGAAATCGCGCTCAATGCCAATGTTAATATGCAGACATATGCAAAGTGCAGTCAGCACAATGCATCTCATAGATACACTTTCTAGAGTAGTCATGCTGATTTGGATGTAAATCATGAACATATGGGCCAAGGCTTCTGAATATTATGAGGAATGCTTAGCGATTAAAGTACAAAAATAATTCATAATTACCTTCGTGTCTTTTTTAGAAAGCAAGCTCTTCCAAATTTGATTTCTTTTTTTTAACTATAAAAGAAACCCCTTTAAACCGTCACCGAAAGGCAAAATATATACATAGGGTGAATAAACAATATAAATAAACTGGTGCAAGCATAATGCGATTTCCGCCATAAGTAGAACAGGTCGGAGGTTTTTAAATCCACAGACCTAGAAAACTGTCCTCGTATTTATGATAATATATTTATCTATTTATTATAATCAGATTTCGTTACGCCCAAAGATTGGCTTGCCTGATTTTTTAATTTTCGTTAATCTATGTTCTAAGTGACAATATTTTTGATAATCTTTTACAATACTGAACATAAAAAAAAAATTCTAAATCGTCAACTTTTTTTTAAATTTTTACATACAATTTGCTCAAATGATTTATAGCGAAATTTAAAAAAACTCTGCGAGTCTGCAATTTTCCGGACATTCTTGACATACGTAGAATCTCCAGCAAATCGGAGCCTATGTTCTTGAGTTATGAAATATTGTTTGACTTAAAAAAAAAAAACAATAATTTGGGTGAACTTGAATATACAACAAAAGAAAAAAAAAAACATCACGGAGCCCCATGTGACCTTCGCAATGAGATTGAGCGATAGCAAGATCCAATTAGATCGAGATCACTTGACCATCACACATGACGCAGCTCAATAGTGACAGCCGATGAGATTGAGAAAAATTGGATGCTCAGAAGAGTATGCAGTAACCGTCTTTGTTCACTTATTCCTTATAATTCTTTTTTTTTTTTAAAACTTATTTTTTTCGTTTTTAAAAAGGCGCGACATTTTTATTGAAGTGGTGCAAACAGCGCAAAAGACAGCCAGACAATGACGCACTACGCTATTACAATCACACACATACGACTACAACCAAATACACACAGACATATGATTGCACTCTCACAAAGCGCAGACAACGTCATAAAAATGTCGAAATGCTTTCCGAGTGGCGCCTAGATGTACGAGTATGCTAAGGTGTTGCAGCTGCAGCTATCTCTGCATCTTTTTTTGCATGCACTTCTTCACCATCTTGCCACTTCTGGCTTTTAGTGTAAAATGTTAACTGACATATTTATCACGCCATTGTCAACAGCTCTTGACGGAGTGGCAACTGTTGCTCTTGTTGCTTTTGTTGCAGCCATTGTTGCATTTGCAGTTATTGCATTTTATTTGAGCTTAAAGCAGATGCATCCTTTAAGCCATAACCATAAAGTTTAATCAGCAAAAAAGTTAATTTTTGTAAACATTTTTTTAACGTTTCACGGTGAACAGTTAGTTAGAAAGACAAAGCAAACCAAAAATGGCTAACAATGGTTTTGATTTTTATTTTTATTTCAGTGGTTCATAACATCAACAAACTGGCATGAAAACGAAAATTTTGTACAAAACACACAAACTCATCCACAAAGGCAGAAAACACACATGGTTCGCTGGCCAGTTATTTTTATACCCTGTACCGTATGGTACAAAGGGTATATTAAGTTTGTGCAAGCTGAAAAAATATGTAACATACAGAAGGAGACGTCGGAGAACCCCCAAAGTTAGCTAAAGTATGATCAGGGTGACTAGAGAAGTCGATATACCCATGTCCGTCCGTCTGTACGTCTGTCTGTATGAACGCCTAGATCTCAGAGATGGTAAGAGCTAGAGCGACCAAATTTTCAGATTAGATTCGTTATTATGTCAGGGAAGACAAGTTTATTTTATTTTTTTATATCGGGGCTATATTAAATAGCACTCATAGGGGTGTTTCAGAGGACCTCGAAAAAATTCAAAAGTTTTAGATGGATAATTCGTTTGTTTATGAAGATATCATAGCCAAATTTGGCAATCGGAAGTTTTTAGAGTTCCCAAGCACTGTATCAAATTTGATCAAAATCGGTTGACTATATTGTATAGCTCCCATAGGAACGATCGGTCAAAAAAACATTTTTGGTTCAAAATTCATCTGTTTTTGGTTGTTTTTGAAGGTATCGTAACCTAATTTGGCAATCAAATGTTTTTTGGTGTTCTTAAGCAATATACCGGATTTTATTGCAAGCAGTGGTACAGTGTATCCCAAAGTCGTCCGCGCCCAACTTTAACGTACGCCATCTTTTTATTTAGTAATTTATTGAATTTTTAACTATTTTTTAACACTTGCACACAGACAATGGCTAGACTATATATTGGTCCGCCAGTGTCAGACAAATTCAGCCATTTGTAATCATTTGCTGGTAGTTGGTATACACTACGTATGAGTAATAAAAAACCCGATACTAGTTGACCAGTTTGTGTTTATGGCTTTCAAAAATCTGCTATCGTGAATCTATTATAAATACTACTGAGTACTAAAAAAATGCGGATGTAGGCGATCAATATGATATTTTATCTGCTTAAAAAAATCGGTCTTATGTAAAAATTAATCCATTCCTAGAAGGTGGAGCGTTACTATAGTTACTGATAAAACCCTAAATAAGAAAATACATAGAATATCTGTGTCTGGCAATGAAAATATTGTATTATTAAATATTTATGAATATTTTCGCGTAAGCATGAAACTACACAAAATTTGGAAAGCAGAAGCACAAACTCAACAATTCAAGTAATAAACTAACCAAAAGGGCCTGCACGCATTATCCAGCTAAACAGCAACTGTGAATACCCTAAATATGTTTATTTACAAATATGCCACAGCTTGCTTGCGCCATCTGGCGACAAACACAAGCTTCAACAGCTTGTCACTTGATATAATGTTCCACCTAGCGGCAAAAATTGAAGTGTGAATATACGGGCACACTAAACAGAAATATTAACACTTACTACGAGAACGAAGACAGTTAGATTTTTTATACAGTAATGCAAAAAAATAGTCTTTAAAAAAAGGGGATAAATAGATTTTTACGTTTAGAATGACTAGCTACATATCTAAAGTATCGTATGTAAAGGCATATCTTATAATTTTTATACATTGGCTTATTGAGTATCTGCAAGTCAACACTCCTTTCAAAAGTTTTTCGGTTTTTTAACACATTGCTTGAACTTTATTTAAAGTATTATTCATTGCAATATTTTGTTCAACATTTTAATTTATTTTAAATTTCAGTTCAATATGGTTTTTGTGGCAAAGCCATTTTTTTTTTAATTTAAATTATTTACAAGCAACTTGTTTTACATAAAAAATATTGTTTTTTGTAAGCCGGAAATATGCTTGTTTGAGTGCCAGAGCAAAGAGCAGCTGTTTATTGTTCTCTTCATGGCACATTTCATTTTAAGTTTGTATATAAAATATTACATTATGTTGGTCATATTTAAAAAAAAAAAATATTTTCTTTTGTTAAATGACAAAAACATTCTTTGAAGCGTGCAAATTGTTATTATGCCTTGCATTTGAGTAATTGGAAATTTCTGTATATATGTTAATGCGTGTTTATATATATATACTATAGCTGTAAGTTTACATGTGTGTCAGCTGTTGTAACGTTACTGTATCTTACATTAACGGTTTAGGCAGTTACATAAATTTCATGCGACACTTGAGTAATGTACTTGGAGAATGATATATTACTTGTGGTTCTGTGTTTGTGTCATGAAACTTAAAGATTTAGTGCGATATTTGTGAAAGCTTTACGCTTCGAGATATTCATGTTTTTAAGCTTTATATCCGTATACGTAATATTATGGTGAGTGTAAGAGCTGCTGGAATAATATTGTTTTGCAAAGTTAATGCAATTCACAATTAAAATTTGAGAAATGCCTGAGCAGCAAGTTCTTGGGATACTATTTGTTTCGTGTGTACTCGTTGTTGGTTTTTCTTGGGTTGGTCGAATTTTAGATAAAAAAGTGTTGACCTCTTGATTTATGGTATCCTTTCTCTATAAAAGGAAAACATCGAGCGTTGGTAGGAATGTTTTCTAGATATGTGATCTTTTTGTGGGCAATAAGTCTTGGGACCACTTTCCATTCTTATGTTGTCCCCAAATTCGTTCTTATATTTACCATGTACCGTAGGTAAGAGGAATACTAAATGTACTTTTATATGTGTGACATAGAGCTTATGGAGGGAGGCGCTAGTGATCTCCTAAAGTTATCTCGAATATGATCAGGAGGAGAAAAGAAATTGTCTATATCTCCGTCCGTCTGTATCAACACCAAGATATCGAAGAGAATAAGAGCTATGGTAACCAAACATGTCACTTTTATATTCTATGCTTTTGCGAAATAGAATTTTAGGTTTGATAGTTCATAAACAAGTAAGTGATGCAGATCGATTCATGGGAGAAGAAAAAATGTCGCAAACATTTTAAACATTTTATTTTCCAATAACTTTTTGTTAGCACATTTTCTTTAAAATTTATTTTTCTATATTTCTTATACCCTGTTCCGTAAGGTACAAAGAGTATATTAAGTTTTTGCAAGCCGACAATGTATGTAACATACAGAAGGAAACGTCGGAGACCCCCCAAAGTTATCTAAAGTATGATCAGGGTGACTAGAGAAGTCGATATACCCATGTCCGTCTTTCTGTATGAACGCCTAGATCTCAGAGATGGTAAGAGATAGAGCAACCAAATTTTCACATTAGATGCGTAAATATATCAGGAGAGATAAGTTTATTTTACTTTTTCGATATCGGGGTTATATTATATAGCTCCCATAGGGGTGTTTCAGAGGACCTCGAAAAAAAAACAAAAGTTCTAGATGGATTATTCGTTTGTTTATGACGCTATCATAACCAAATTTGGCACTCGTAAGTTTTTTAGAGTTCCCAAGCACTGTACCAAATTTGATTAAGATTGGTAACTGTATCATATAGCTCCCATAGGACCAATCGGTCAAAAAACCTTTTTTTGTACAAAATTCGTTGTGTCGCGTTTGTTTGTGAAGATTTTGTAACCAAATTTGGCATTAAGAAGTTTTTAAGAGTACCCAAGCATTGTACCAAATTTAGTCAAAATCGGTTGTCTATATCATATAGCTTCCATAGGAACGATCGCTCCAAAAAACATTTTTGGTTCAAAATTCATCTGTTTTTGGTGGTTTATGAAGGTATCGTAACCTAATTTGGCTTCGATTGAAATTAGCCACGACTATGCTTTAATTATAACTGGGAAATTTTTTTTTTGGGTTGATTCAGAAATCAATAACTTAAATTGATTATTTATAAATATCCAACTTGAAATTGGCAAAAATAGAGTTTAAGAAAATTAAAGAATTTTTTGAAAATAATTTCAGCCAAAATTTTAATTATTTTGCCACTTCGATTTGGAATCCCTTGCAGTTGTAGGAGTCAACCACACAGAAAAAAATTTTGGTGAAATTGAAAGCAATGTGGTTTCAAAACGAGTTCGAATATTATATTTTAAGAAGCTGAAAAAAAAAAATTTTAAATAGAGAAGAAACAGTTTTTAAAGTTATGGCTTAGTTTTATTTTTATTGAAGTTTGCTGATATGCCAATTGGGTATATAGAATAGTTTCCCTTTTTTGGCGCTACTTTTTGGTTATTATTTTAGCTTATACAATATTTAATTTTATTTTAATTTAAAATCACCGCATGCTAAAAACTTAAAATATTATCAAGCAAGTTTAAAAATATAAAAGATATGTAATACAATAATGCATAAATTTTTTGTTTTAAACAACTATGTTTTTCCTATTACTGTTGTACTATACTTAAGCTTTTTAAATATTAAAACTAAGTTGACGGTGAGTACAATGTCTATATGTATGTTTAAACAATTTATTTTTATTTTTTTGAATGTCTTATAAGTCAACAAGTGAAGCATAAAGTTTGTTGAAATTAAAAGCACAGGTACAGATAAAAAAAAATAAAGAACAGGCATATCTACGGATAATTTATATGTATTTCTCCAAATCAAAAAAAAAAATAAAATTAAATAAAAATATAAATCAATTTTGTTATTGACTTCATATATTGATGTTGTTCTTAAGTTGATGTTGTTGTTGTTGATGTTGTTCTACTACTACTACTACTACTACTAATCTAAATCTCTATAATAACTATTACTACAGATACATTTGTGCAACATAACATAACATTTATTTCTATATATTGATTTTTATATTGATATTGATTGATGTTGTTCTATCGTACCATATCATAACTTACCATATATTCGATATATATAAATACATAATACCTATCTGATTTATGAGCAAGTCCATTGATGTTGTTGTTGTTCAATTAAAGTTATGTTTTTTTTTATTTAAATGCTGCAACTTTTCTTAAAGCATTTTACTCATTTCCTGTTGTTGTGTTTATATCTATTATGTTTCTCCATTTTTGATGTTGTAAAATGTTGTTTCACATAAAGCTGCAGCTGTGCAACATTTGTTATATCTTTTGTTTTTTCTATGTATCATCACAAATGGAAAAAAAAACAAAAATCCCAAATTTTATTACAGGTTGCATATCCTTGCGGTGCCCTAAATATGCGACGCATGCGCTGGCAACAGCAGCAACAACAACAACAGCCATATGCTGCCTACATGCGCAGGGCTCTGAAGACGCGGCTACAAATGCAACAACAGCAACAACAGCAGCAACTTCTTGGCCCAAATATGCACAGCAATTTGCATGAAATTTGCAAATCACAAACAATTTGCTAACAAAAATTGCCTGCAACTACGGCAGCAGAGTCAACAACAACATCAACCACGTCACCATTTGCAACAAAAAGTAGTTATGTGCCTCTTAACAGCTCAACAGCAACAACAACAACATCGACAGCTACAACAACAACAACAACTACAACAAGCAATTGGCCGCTGCTGCAGTTGCATAAATTGCAACATTTGCAACAATTGCAACAATTGCCGTGCCAAACGCAAATTAGTCAAAACAAATTGGTAGGTGGCATTCAATAATACCACACATAAATATTTTATACACTTAAAAAGTATATAAGTATGAGTAAGGTTATACCTTTAAATTTCCATGTGCGTCTAAAATTTGGTCAATATGCTTTTATCGTTTTTATTGCCAAAATAGTTACAACAGCTAGCAGATAACCTTATAGCAAGAAATTACATAAATATTATTTGGAACATGTGAGACATTGGAACATAGTGACTATAATATACACAGCACTTTCCTAAATTTCCACTGTGCACAGTGGGCAAAGTCCACAAAATTTCGCAAAAAAAAAACAAAAGAGAAATGCCAGCACAGAGCTATATTGCGTATACGTATTTTTTATTTTTAAAGTCTCATAGTTTTCAATTGCGCTTCAAGAGTTTCCAAAATCTGAACTTTGTTTGAAAGCTTCCTATGCTATGAAACTCACTTCAAGGAATCCACATCAATATAAAACTCTGTTTTGGAGATTCGGCCATTATTTTTTTTTTGAATGGAATATGCTGGTTTTTATGAATTGGAGTGTACGACTTTCGTTTATTTTTTGTGGGTTTGCACTACTGTTAAAAATGGATTTTATATAAATCACCTAAGATATTTCTATGCATAAATATATTTCTTTATATAATATATTGCAAACGATAGACAAAAATATTAAATGTTACTCACCTAGCCTTGTCAACCACTATCTTACCACCCCGATAGAGTGAGCCCACATTAAATTGAATAATCTGTTTATACACATGCAAAGCTAAAGTTTTAAATGGAGCTTCTCTTCAAAGAAGTAAATTCTTTAATTGTTACCTTTTATATATTTAACCATGCTACGTATACGCCATGCTGTACCCACACAAATGCAAGTAAATTGAACATATTTGTGTCTCTGCCTATTAAAGCTCAATTTTATATTAAATGCATATGGAAATGCGCTTGATAGCAATACGGCTCACTTAGTAGACATCATTTTTATGCCAAACGTGGTGCAAACATTTAATGGATTCCATATACTGCCGTACCTACAGTCAAGCCCGACCAAACAACTCAGAAACGCTTCATCATGATTGTCGGCATCCTCGTGCTGTACGTCATCATTTCCATCAGTTTGAATAGCTTTTCAAATGCCAAATTTATGCAAATTTTGGCAGCGGCACGGCATTTTGCACATGAATATTTGTGGGCGGCTCGTCACGGACTACCTGTATCCCCCCACCTGGATACACCCTTGTGGCAGTCTAAATGTGCAGCTGAGGTGCTTCTTGGCACATATGTGAAATTGTGCCTTCTGTTGAGTTTTTGAATTGCCATTTTCCGTTTGCCAACGTCAAGCGTTGTATAAGTGTGTGTATGTCGTTGTATACGAATACATATATGTATGTGTATATATATGTACAGTGCACTCACGTTCTTTTTGTATTGCCTTCAATCATCAATCAATTTTTTCAGCACGTCTGAAATTTTGCTCGAGCTGCACCGTCTACTTGCAATTATTTTTGCATACTTTTAGGCTCTCTGCAATTCACGTAGAGCCAAAACGTTGCAGTTTGCTTTACGAATTTGCCTGAGCCATAAGTTTTGGAATCCCAACACACACACACACACACACATACACAAACTTAACCGCACTCGTAGTCGCCCCCATATGGCATAATTCATGTTGCAAGTTGTTGGTGCACGTTTAAATGTGCATCACGTAAATGTCAAACAAGACATCGGCATCACTGCTGTCAACGTTCATGTGATTTGTAGTGGTCTCTAGAGATGAGTACGTGTCTTATGTGCACGAACCTATAAATCACGAACACGAGAAAGCAAATGTTTTGAGTTTCCGACCTTCTAAGCTTTAATGCGAAATAGCATCATACGAGCCAAGCCCTTGGGACTTGATTTATTCAGTTGTCTAAAAAAAATGCTTGAAATTTAAAAAAAGAAGGTGTAATCCTATTTTGAATACAATTACGAACGTTCCAGTAGAGCGCAACCGACTTTGAGATACACTGAACAACAACTATATGGAAAAAATAAAACAGATTTTTTCACTCTGACATAATAAGGGATCTACCTCTAACAAACTGCATCTCTAACTCTTACAATCTCTAAGACATAGGCGTTTAGACAGACAAACTGATAAACGGACAAGGAGGGGAAAGGATGGACATACAGCCGAACAAATACAAATTGTTAAAATTCTCCAAAGTGCTTCATCCTTAATAATATATATATTTTACATTGTGGGTACCAAGCCCAATGCACAAACATAGCAAGAAAGTTTATGCTCAATGCTCCATTGTCAAGCTTCTCTTATTTGTATAAAAGCATTATGGGATCATCATTATTAGGGGCTTGTTAAATAAATACTGACGTTATTTTCCTAATTCCTTGGGTTTTTAGAGTTCTTAAGAAGAATTTTGAAAAAAAAGTAATAATCACAGCTAAACAAGGTTTGCTCATCTCTAGATTCCACAGACCCAACCAAGTACGTGAGTGCCACGTGTGCCGCAAATGTCGCCAACTAAGAGCCGCTTAAGTGTCTCCGGTACTGGACAACATCGTTCAAAGCGTATCCTGACTTTTCCAGTCAGTACACAAATGTCAAGAGGGTCAGGTAGTTTGTAGCTCGTTTGCGCTGTAAGCCTTAAACACATTCTCTCAGTGGTTTTTAAGGCTATATTTAATTTGTGCAAGCCGATGTCCGTCTGTCTGTCTGTCTGCCTGTCTGTCTCTCCGACTGTCCGTTTGTCCGTCTGTATGAACGCCTAGATCTCAGAGATGGTAAGAGCTAGAGCAACCAAACTTTCAGATTAGATCCCTTGTTATTCCATGGGAGACTTTATTATTATTTTCTATATCGGGGTTACATCAAATAGCTCCCATTGGGATGTTTCAGAGGAACTCGAAAAAAACCGAAAGTATAAGATGAATAGTTAGTTTGTTTATGAAGATTTCATAGCTAAATTTTTCATTCGTATTCGTTGTTTGACGCAAGATTCGTTGTGTTTTGTTTGTTTATGAAGATATCGTAACCAAATTTTGCAAATAAATATATTTTAGAATTCTGAAGCAGCATACTGGATTTGATTGTAATATTTTGGTACAGGGTATCCGAAAGTCGTCGGCGCCCGACTTTAACGTACGCCATAATTTTTTTTTTTTTTTTCTTTGAGAGCAAGAATTTAACTTGACCACAAAACGAAATGCAAGGATAATTACGCTTTTGCTGCAACAACACTCTGTCATAGCTCTCCTTGTGCTTGTGGTGCTTCCTGCTGAAAGGTGTTGACTTGAAATTAAAATTAATTGAGAATTCCGTGTGCATACCAAAATCGAGTGTGTTGCCAAGCGGCTGTCCTCCAACTCTTACATCAACCCCTTTCCAACAGCATTTATTCACACTCACGTGCAAACCTTTGCCGCTGATCCTGTTTGGGATTCTGTGTGTAGTGTATATGAGGTGAATGTATGTTCCTTGAACTTTGCCATCGTGGTAAAAATCATGTCCAGTTCAAAGCACGCGCTAGCTGCTTTTGGTAATAAGCTTAATTACGCCTAAATTGGTTTACGTGACTACATTAGCGTTGGTGTCTGACCTCTGGTCAAAAAATTGCATCAACTCATTAGTGAGTGCATTTTCAGTAGATGAAATGTTGTTGCCGTCAACTTGATGTTTATATATATAGTTTGTGAATGTCTTAGCGAAGGGATATATAAAATTTTAGATAGTCTCAGTGTTATTTGAATTACCCACAAATTTATTGTACCTACTATTCATACTATGTACTATAAGGATTAAATAAGACAGCAGGAAGCATGAAAAGAACATAAGATTTCTTTGAAATAATAATTTGAATTGACTTCGTCCGTCTATGAACAACTAGAACTCCAAAAAATACAGGGTAGGCAACAGCGGTGAAAGATATCTAATTGGTTTTTTCGTTTTTTGGAAATTACATTTCTGTCAATATTAATGGAATCTTATTTCCATTATGGCTACACTGGCAGTACTTCGTGGCCAAAGTTCCCAATTATTGATAAGCATTTCCGACCCAACAGCCAATACGGCATTGTCTTTTGTTCGGCATCCTTTCTTCTACGGCTGGAGGCTCGTACTCCTAACAACAAACAAGTCAGGTTGACTCTCTGTCGATGACCAATTCAGCAGATTCAGCAATAGACATTTTAGGCGAACATCGATACCAGCCGCTACGTTTCCATCAATTCGTAGCAATATCCCTTTGGTTGGTGGCTTAAGATTCAAAAGAGTGTACTCATTGGTGACTTTGGCAGCTTCTGAAACGTAGGAATTGAAAAATTTATCGGATTCGGATGATATCGAAAACCCTGTACCATCCAAAAGAAACTTTGCCTATTTAAGCCCGCTGTTGTAATACATGCTATGCTTATATGACAATATTGAAAAGGGACTAGATTTGAGTCTATCTGTCTTAGTTACTGCACCATAGTCGTAGTCTCTCATCAAACTGACTTTCCATCGAAATAAAACCCCAACCTTCGCAAGCTACTTCTTTGGAATATTTTTATTCATGTTTTAGCTCTTGTTATTTGATTTTTAGTAAAAAAGAATTCTTCAAGCCATATTAATACTCGAGTTTACTAGACAATGCTGAAAACGCGTTTAACGTCTGACTGTATTTTTCCGCTTTTTAATACATAGTTACAACAATTTAATTATAATTCATATGCAAAAAATATATATAATTCCCAGACAAGGTAAACAGATTGCCGCTTACTGCATGGACACAGAATACCGGGCTATATAATCGCTTATACATATATGCATGTGTATCGTATAGTCCTGGATCTGGATGACTGGCAAGTGCTGGCGACAATTGCAATTAATTGCATATTTTAAGCGTTTCGAGATTAAAACCGCAGACAACATACAACAACAATTACAAACATAATAACAACAAAGGCAACACTTAATACTATAATAAAATACAAACAAACAAAAACCAAAAAAAAAAAAAATCCGTCCGCGATAGAGAAGAAATTAATTGCTCTTTATGACAAAAATTAACAATTATGACAATAAAAATTTAAAAATCATATTGTGACAAATAAAATTATGCATATGAGACAAAAAGAACAGGGACCAGAGACAATTGCAAATACTCGTAGAGACGTTTTTATATCATTATTTATGGCCTTATAAGTGCGGCTATCAATAATCAGATGATGGATCGGAGATGGCTAATTAGCAAGTAAAATTAAGTCCTATAGTTATTATGCAACAAAAAATATATATGTGTGCTTTTAATGTAAATACATATGAAAATCAATTGTCATAGTCTAGAACATATGTACACTGTGAAATAAAAGAAACGGAAATTTTACCGGGCGTTGACCAAAAGTAATTCTTCTTTACCACAAAAGGTAATAAGCTTTCTTTGATAGATTGAGAATTTTTGGCGTACTCCAGGAAAATGATTTACGGCAATAGAATGCATCAGGTGTGTTTAGATAAGAGGACTTTCGATTCGACGATTTCTTTGTTAACACATGAATCTCCGTTCCGAATTCGAATTGTTTTTCGAAGACATTTGTACAAAAAACAAAAAACCTTATTAATAATCATATAAAAAAATTGCTCCAAAACATAGCCTAACGTTTGATTGTAAGTTCATTTGTAAGCCGTACGCAGTGGTCCAAGCAAAATACAGTCAAACCTGTTTTTTTGCGGGGGATAGGGACCGCGAGAAAAAAATTGCATAAAAAAAGACCACACAAAAACAGGTTTGACTGTAAACAGAACAGTGTTGCCCTTTAAACTAATATGCAGAAACTTCATTTTGGAAGCTAAAAATGTGACGTGTGGAAAAATTTTTGTGAAACATTTACTACAGTCCAACATTTTGCGTACGTTTGAGATACGAACAAAATATTAAACACAATGTTGCTCCATGACTTTTTGAAAAATAAGAACAGTTTTTCTGTTTTACCGTCAGAATTTAAAGAACCGTTATGAAATATTAGCTACAAAGCGGTTTATTATTAAGTGTGAGCTGAATATCTTTCGTAAAGCAGTACGCAGGGATCCGAACAAAAGAGTCAAAACAGTGTTGCCCCATGATTTTGTGGGATTATATGAAAAACAGTTCTGATTTGCAGCCCGAAACAAAATTTTTAAAAGGAAAATTGTGACGGGCAGAAAAATTCTTTGTGAAACAATTTTTCAAAACCTGTTTATTATTTAATATTTGTTGTGAGCCTATTAGGGAATCAAAGCAAAGTGTTAAATTTATGTGTCGTCATTTGATAATTTTCAAAGAAACCTTCCGGACTCTGAACCATGGCGTTAAACTGAGAATTTGGCAAGAAAAGTGTATATGTAGATATCTGTGAAAACTTCTAATCTATGCTTCGTGTATGCACATAGATTTAGCGCCTATTTTGGACCACATTTTGTTTATAGGCACACACTGTTCGTCCATAAAGCAATTAATTTGATGTTTTTGCTTGGAAGTGTTTTTGTTTACTTCGTAAAGGTCTTAATGAAACAAATTATAAAACTCCTGCAGTAAAAAGGTTTATACGTTAAAGACGAAATACGAAGACTAAGCACTAGCTACGTGGAAAGGCTACATAATCATACGAATGTTTTGGCAATAGGCCTCTTGGATGATAGCGATACAGCACGAAGATTAAAACGCAATCATGTCCTAGATTTACCATTTTCAAATTGAGTTTACAGCATTTAAAAAAAAAATAGTTATTACTCATTGGAGTTTAACTATAACCTCTGCTTAATTGGTATTACCAAAAAATTTACTTATTGTCTTAGGGATAGATTGTAAATAAACTATATTATAAAAAAAAAAGGTTTAAAAAGCTTAAATTTTTCCCAATACACTGTTTCTATTCGATTGAATTTTTTGTCTAAAAGGCCTACAAACTACTTTATAAATTATCGGACTGTTGCAAAAAAAAAAGATTACGTGTATAATATTGGCCAGTTCCTCTATCATAAATGTCATAATCATCAAAATCGAAAAGATCACTATAAAAATTTTCACATTACAATTATTTTTGCCCATTTTAGAATTGTCCTAACCAACTAGCTAAAAAGCGCTTGAGTACCCAGTCCCAATCTTAGATGTAACTGGCTGACCAAAACTAAGAAATATTTTGACTCAGCTTAGCGTATTATTCTACTTATGAGATATGTAATTTCTATAGGTAATCGCATGTGCTGAGCTCCGTCCATATTGAGCATATTTTTTGTTATGTCGCTAAACATGACCACTCCTAATCCCAATCTTGTCAACAACAACTCACTACTTTAAGTTTTGATTCATGTGCAGCACGTACTTGGTATGGGTTTAAACTATATGTGTGTTTGCGAAAGTCATGTGATTTTTCCAAATTTAGTCTTGGAACCAGATCCTGCCAAAATGGAAAAAGAAGTGGATGTGGCGTGACAGTATTCAGTGTCATGTCACTGCTTATTTTTGTTGTCCAAGTTTGTCCAGGCTGTCCAATCTTCCCGCGCTTAGTTGTTTAGCTTTGCAACATGGAGCAACAACAAAAACAAGGAGATGTCAAGTTGCATGTTTTGCACGTTGTCTGCGTACAGCCAGCTGCTTATCAAGAATGCTAAACAAGTATACGACCAGTAGGCGACGTTGGTGGGTGACTCAGTTGTGCATAAAAAAAAACTATTTGAATTTTGCATTTGAATTTGTGGGGTTGCCACAGGAGTCCACTGGGTTACACAGTTCAGTACATCAGTTCATTGGACCAACAGCCATTGGGATTTCGGGGAAAAAAGGTTCAACATTATAGTATTTTTGAATTTTTTCTACTATACATATTATTTAAGCTCTATTATATGTATTTAGCCAGATTGGTTGAAAATGAAATTTCGAAAAATACGAAAATGGAAAAAATGCTCATATACTTATAATCATTAAAAATTTTAATATCAAGCTCTTTCTAAATATTTCTTTTTAACATTATGAATTTGATAATTTAAAATTTTTTTCTTTGTTTACAAGTTTAAGGTTAAATATATCGAGACCTTTTTAAAAACAATTCAATAAATGCTTTTGTAGTGTCCCATTGTCAATCTCCGCGTCAACTATTACGAATTTTTATTTCAAAACTTTGCGACGCTTTGCCATTGGGACGAACACATTTTTTTTTTTTTTTTTGTTTTTGAACACCCCTAACTTCAATGTTGCGAGCTGTTACATAATTATTTACTTTAACTAAGGATTCCTGAAGTAACAAAGTTCGCTTTATTTAATTCTTTTTAAGGCAAACAAAATAAATTGCAAATAATTTTTAAACAAGAATATTTATTTACTAAAAATTGTATATAAAACTTTAATTTAAAAAAAGGATTTACTTTAGAAAAAGTAAATATTTTAAAAATTATTTACAAAACATTTTATTTATATTTTCCAATAGAATATATAAAAAAAAATTGTCTTGACTAAGAACCGACTTTATAGTTTTCAGGTAAATTTATATACTCCTATGTATGCTTTTGTCATAATTCATTGTAGTCCTTTCAAAATTCTTACGCATATACAAATAGCATACCTCATTTCGTTACGTGACGATCTTTCTACCATTTCAATCTACCCTTCTTCGTGAAACAACTTAGTTACAAACTTAACCAAACATTTTTCTCGTCTTTGAATCGACTACTCTACGAATTTTCTATAAGCTGTTTATAGAGCAAGTTGTACAATCGATTGTATCGCGTGTAGGGTTGTCATATGAATTTCGGTATAATCGTACGGCAAATCAAAACGTTTAAAGTTTTCAATTAGCAACCGAAGTAACAAATAGCATCGTGTATGGGTTGGGTAAAGTTCTATATTTCGATTATCTCCGATATTTATGACTATAATCAGCGGTGGGCACAAAAAATAACGGAAAGAACACTCGGAGCAAAAAAAGCCAAGGCGTGCCCACCGCTGACTATAATAATGTTTGGTATTAATCGATTTTTTTCGATAAAACAAGCTATATTGTAACTTAAAAATTAAAGAAAATAGAGAGCTTGAAAATGGGAGGTGAAAAGGCACGGCAAGGAAAAAAAAATTTTGCGTGATCTGATTATAAATAAGAGAAGTTCAAATCTCAAGAGTAAACTCTAAAAACTATGTATTCATACAGTTAGACAGGCAGACGGAAGGACATGTCTGGACACATTGTTTTCCCCCAGATAACCTTATTGTAGGTGCCTTTGGGGTCTCCTTTGTCTGCTTTTCCCATTCGTTCCAATCAATTCCATACAAAATGTTCCACCAGAAACCAATCGCAATCAAATACACTTTACTGCAGAAACAACTTATGCGTCTGTAAAACGAGAGTTCACTGTACTGGTTTTTGCGCAGTGTAATTTCAGTTTGCTCTCGTTTTGCTTTTGTTCCAACATACTCATTGATATTTTGTGCAAGCGTAGCGTAAATTCAATTTAATTTTGTGTAAATTGGCTGCAAATGCAATTTTCGAATCTTCTCTGTTGATGCATTCCCTCAGTTCTTGGGTTTTGGGTTTTAAGTGCGTCTGTGCATGAATGTTCATGTCTCTGTGCGAATTGTAAACTTTAAACTTAACCGAATTGAAACCGCTTTTCACAAACTGAGTTACCGACCTAATAACTTGCCACATACCTAATACTACTTGCTTAAGGCATGCAACTATTGCGTCTAAATAAGTTGGTAATTTGCAGCCTAGGGCGTTTCTGAGTTCCACGCACACACCTGTTTTTAATTATAAAGTGTAGTATGTAGGAGCTAGTAACTAACATTGTGTACATAAATTTATGGCTTATAGAGCTTTTGACAAAACTGTGTATATAAGTGTGCATATTTAATGAACTTTTTATGCTATTTGGGGGTGTTGCACCTTGTTGCAACTATGTAGCCTTGCAACTAGTTCTATCCTTGCCATTTTGGCGTTTAAAACTTTGGCCGTTGCACACATAAATCACATGACGCTCTGCGCAGTTTGCCGCCATTATTTAAGCCAACGCGCTAGTTGTAAATATACGCGAAACTTTATGGCTGTAAAAACTGAAACGATTTGAAGTTTTTCCTTTTTTTTCCTTTCACATTTTTCAGGTGAATTCTGGCTCGTTGTAGTCGAAGCCTCAGTTGACGCCGGCGTCATCATAGTCGTTGACACCGACGTCGTCGTAAACCCTGCAGTGCGTTTTATTAACCCCTGGTGATCGATTGCGTCGGCATTGCGTGTGACCAGGGCGACAGTAAAAGTTACTTTTGGACGCAAGTTTTTTAGCTAAAGCTTAGCAAATGGATGTTATAAAAACAGGTTTATAAACTAGGGGACTCCGCCCACTGTTTGCATCACTCGCCAACCACCGTCCCATTGTATTTATTCATTTGGTGATAGCCCTACTATTAAATACTCTATACTTTCCTTAAGGTTTGCGTCAGACTTGGAGGGGTCTTTACAAAGAAAAAAGTATCGTTATTACCGATTTTGGACACTATAGCCTTTTCACAAACAGTTTCACAAATAGCTTGTCTCTTTTGTTGTTTGTACATTTTTCCCACATCTCTTGAAATTTATATCCAATAATAACCAAATCTTATTATCTAGCAATGAATGCGCACAATTTGGATCAGATATCTATCTATTAAACGCGAGGTATTAACAATAAGATGACTTATATAGGAACTCAGTAACTTCTGCTGAAATGTTTTTTTTTTATAAATAAAAGTTCATTGAACCAGTCCGCTTTATAAACTAAATGTAGTTTTGTGCAACGAAAAAAATTTCTTTATGAAAGATTCAACACAAACCCAGACTAAAAGAAAGAAAATTGGTTCTTTAAGCAGATAATTAATTACACAAAGATGATATTTTTTCTTCTTCTGGACCTGTTGGCTATACTAATGATACCGACTCAACATACCCATACGAGTCGATTTATTATCTACTATTTTGCAAAAATTGAATATAGTCGTTAGATCTTTACAATTTAATTTATGATCACAATATAAATCTGATTGTTTTCAAGTGGAACAAGCATTTTTTAACATACGTAAATAAAAATTCTTCCGCATATTAAAGCGAAACATATCAAGATCACGCCTGCAATAAAAAAAGCATACTTCACTCTCCCTTCGTCGTTTTGACGAACACTGCACTCTGCGGACGAAAAAAAAACGCGGATTACCTTTTCATTCGTTCAAGCCACCAACAAATTTAAAGAATGAGAATGCACAAGCAAAAGAGAAAATAAAAAAAGAGTGGAGTTCGTCGATTTGACGAACTTTATGTGACATGGTGTAAAAGTTATCAAGAGAACGAATTTAGGCAAATGGACACTTATTTGTGAAATGTTTTCGGTGTTTTTGTGTCAACTTGAAAGTTTCAATTGCTTTTCTTTAAACGGCTTAATAAGCCGTTTGGAATTCTGAATAATTAAATTTTGCAATTACTAATTAATTATAATTGATAAGGCAACAGCCATATTAAGGCCCATATATATGTGTTTGTTACCTACAACATCTCAACAAGCCTCAATTCATCAGATTTCCTTGCTATGCATCCAACCGTTGCTAACCAAGCGCCACTTTGGCTATTAAACACCGAAAGCTATTTGCATACGGCCAACATTTCGTCTTAAGACTCTTATGGAGCTTGGGTTGGCTAATGATAGCAGTCAATAGCCAAAGGCAGTGGAGCAGTCAGTCTACCAAATTCAATGAAAGCGCCAAAAAGCGTTGAACCAAAATTCAAACCAAGTCTTAGTTCTTTGCAACCTCGTAATACTCATTCGCTTCCAAATCATCATCATCCTCATCGTCGACGTCATCTTGTGCTCTTAGCTGCTTTAAATTATGCAGAGTTCAATCAACTTGCGCTGATTGGAGCGCCACAAAGCGGCGAGTGTCAAGTGGTTGGGAATCGGGTGCGGGAACCAAGCTTATGTCTGGTGGGTTTTGTGGGTAATAAATCAAACCCAATGACTTGACTGCCGACCAAGAATGTGGGCTTCTGGATGCGCGTATGGGCGTGTAAGTAACATGTGTGTACTGGGGTTATTAAAAGTGTTTCTATACGGTTTGGTTGGCGTCCGCCAGCTTAAGGTCTTGCAACAAATTGATTGAAATTTTACTAAATCGGCTTAACGCGAATCCCAAAGCTTGAGGTTTAAAATTCAGCAGCTCGACGTTTAGGGATCCCGTCAGCAATCTCATCGGTATCATATTTATGCTTGACTGCCAACAAACAATTGAAAACAATACAAAATACTAAGTAATTCTGGTTGCTTTTTTGTTTTCCCATTTATTGCAGTTGTTCTCTGCCTATTGCCAAGCAGTTTCCATAACTTTTCCCCACTGGAAACCACATGGAATTGCTGCCTTGGAAGGATAATTTTATGCCCCCAAAGCTGCTCGATATTTTCTTATGCATTGCAACTTGGCCTCGTGCCAGAAATTCATATTTCTATTGTCGTTTACTTTGTTTGTTTGTTTTTTGTTCTGTTTATTGCTTCATATTATTTTGTTATCGCTTTTGGGGTTTTTTTTATACTAGGCATAGTTTTGGTTTAGGCAGTTATGCATATTTGCGATAACTGCCTAGTGCGTTCCACCACTATTTAGTTATTTTGGAGATACTGTGTTCATGTCTACGAAAATGCTCTTTATGTGTTGTCAATTGATTATTTTGGGATGAGGTACATGCATACATAGAAAATCTATTTTATACCATTCCTATGCATGACACTAAGACCTTTTCAAATTCTGCCAAAAGATTCGGGAAAGCAGAACCAAAATAAACCATCTAAAATAAAGGAATAACATATAACTCATATGAACATTTCCGGGCATGAGGGAACAAAGTAGTGTGATAAGCTAAGGGACCCGAACCATTCTGTGTCTATGGCAGACATACCACCAAACAACTGATATAAGAAAATAAGAGATCTAGACAAGAGCGACTTGGTTGAATTGGTTTGAAAAAAATCTTTCAATAGGGCAGTTATTTTTTAAGGATACTGAAGCGTTTCTTAAGTATCATAGTAGAATCAGTAAACATGTTTGCAAGATTAAGAGAAATCCCCTCAACATATACTTACTATGCGTGACGTTCTTGACAGAATAAGTATACTCTTTCTTTTGCGGACATAATATCGGCCAACTATATCTAACACAAATACCATAATAAAATATATTTTTGAGAAATGTTGTGTAGGCTGAGAAGCTCTAGGGCTAGAAGCGAGCACAATACATCCTCAGGGATTGCTTAACAGCATTATTATTGTTGAGAGTTAGATATTTTAATACTTTTTTACAAGCCAAGCATTCCTTTTGTTGCCGTTTCAACCTCAAAAGCTCAAATATTTCAAGCCGCTTTTATTTTGTATACTTTTTATTTGATGTACATAGTATGTATCAAGTCTGTGCCAAAAAAATAAAACCAGGAATGCGACACCTAAAAGGAAACGAGTACCCCAAAAACTCTATACCAAAATTATCGAGTCCACAAAAGGCATCGATTAAGTCATTTTCGCCTGTTTCTATTCGCCTATCCATGTGTCCGTCTTTCCATTCGTGCATTTTACCGGTTTCTTGAAGACCGAAAGAGCTTGAAATTTGAAATTTTAAAACAATGTTTGTCTCATGGTCTAGTTCTTCTTATTCATTCATTCATTGACATAGTTACTATGTTTCCACGAATTTTACATTTTACTCCTGCACCTTGCATCTTACCCCAGACTTTCATTTTTGGCAAGCCCATCTGTTTCTGCGAATTTAATTAAAATCGTTTGGGAACTTCGCGAATACAGGAAAAAATGAAAAGGCCCCACTAAAAAAATTGGTACGGTATGTTGGTGTATGTAGGCTATGTGGATACCATCCTATTCTCTGTTTATCCCCAACACTTTCGCCATCGAAAGTGAAAAATCGGAACCGACTGTCACGTCTTTAATTTTGCAAAATATCGTAGCATTATAAGCTTATACTTTATGCTATAATTAAGCATATCCCTTATTAAGTGGTCACCAAAATCAACTCATGTAAAACTACATTTTAGGGCTAACAAAAAAAGTTTAATGTATAATAATTTTGTGATATTCAAAGTCAACTCTTTGGATTTGATTTATTCAAAGTCTTAACTTTGAAAAATCTGAAATCGTTCAAGAAGAAGAAGAAGTTAAGAAATTTTTGTTCAGCTTTTCTTATTTGTTCAATGGATGGGAGATCAGCCAAATGAGAACGTTACAAAATCACAAATCCAACTCAAAGCCTTATTATTTTTTTATTGTTTTTTTTTTTATATTCATGTTTTCTATAAAGCTTAGCACATAATGTGACTAATTAATCTATGATTATTTTTTTTCTTTTCAGGTAAGCTGATCTTAATATATCAGAATAGTAGTAAATTGTAACTTAAAGGTTGACTATAATTATTTATAAGCAACTCCTAATAATTAAAATAAATGTAAGTAAAATTTAACGTTTTATAAAGGAAAAAAATATTTAAAAAAATTAATAATATGCATAAAATTATTTTGCTTAAAGCTAGCTACTAAAATTGAAGCCCTTGTCTGTGTGAACAATATTCGTAGTTCTGAACCATTTATTTGATATAATTAAAATTTTTTATCAATATTAAATTCAAGAGATCAATGGGTTAGACTTTCAGCTTTTCCTGCTTAGATAGCAATAACATTTATTACAAAGTGAGGTTTCTACAAAAGAATAGGTTGGATGGCAAAAAAAGAATTTAAGCGAAAACCCCTACATTTTATAATGGTATTTTCGCAGAGAAACTATTTTTATTTAAAATAATTTATTATATTTATTACACTACCATTACACTAGTTTACATGAAAAATGAACCTTCGTAAAAAAGTGTTTTTTAGGGTTATTTGGGGTCGAGAAACACGAAAATGGCAAGCTTTTTTTTTTCTTAAGCACCGTTTTCGAGATATTTTCGAAAAACATGTTTTGGGCATTTATTTCAGTTATTTTTCAATATCTCGTGAACAAAATTTTGTATCTACATGAAACACGATTAGATCGAAAGGTTGATTCACTCTTTACAGTGATATATAACTATGTACAAATTATTACAATTTTTCAAAATTACAAACTTTTGGATTGCTTTTTATTAACGAAAAAAAATATTTAAAAAATATGTTAAGCCTTAATCTGAAAGATAATTCTTTTACGAACATTTCGAGTCTAAGATCTTTAAAATCGGGTAAGAATTTTAGATGATAAGGAGCCATGAATGAAAAAACACGACTACAGCTGCATACAAATGCGTGAAGACGTTAATGAACGCAAATGAAAAACTTTGGGAGAAAATTTTTTTTTTCATACAAAAGTGTGAATGAGTGAAGATTGGAACTTTTGTATATGGTTCCATAACATCTACAATTCTTACCCGATTTTAAAGATCTTAGACTCGAAATGTTCGCAAAAGAATTCTCTTTCAGTTTAAAGCTTAATATAATTTAAAAAAAAATGTTTTTCGTTAATAACAAGTAAGCCGAAAATTTGTAATTTTGAAAATTGGTCGAAAATTACACTTTTTTTCGACTTTGGTTGCTTGTAACTTCTATTATTTTGAATTAATCTGAACATAATTATATATCACTGTAAAATCAATACCTTTCGATCTAATTGTCTTTCATGTCGATACAAAATTTTTTTCACGAGATATTGAAAAATAGCTGAAATAAGTGCCCAAAACATGTTTTTCGAAAATATCTCGAAAACGGTGCTTAAGAAAAAAAAAAGGTTGCCATTTTCGTGTTTCTTGACCCCAAATTACCCTAAAAACACTTTTTTACGAAGGTTCACTCGATGACCCTTAAATTTTGACCAATTTTTTAATTTTGTAATTCGAATGCTAATCTCCCAGATCACTAGATGACTAGAGGTATCCAAACTTTTAACCATGATCTTACTTTTAATATCAATTTTTGTGCCTCAAAACTGAATGAATATTGTAAAAAGCTATTAATTACTCGTTTCCTACAATTCTCTTATGAAGTACCATTTATGTTTAATAAACCACTTTGTTCAAATCCTTCTGTTTCATAACAAAATCCTTAAATATTTTATCTGAAATATTTCACTTCATATACTCTTTGTTGCATTGTTCAAGTTGTGTCTGTAACATTTAAGGGGGCGCATGTTGGCAATGTCTGGCGCCATGAACCCCTCGAACCGCAAGTCCTGACACTTATTGTGTGTGATTTTGTGTGTGTATGTTTGAGCGAATCACCGCCCCAGAGAACACGCAATAAATCAATCAATATCTCTGCCTAAAATATATAGCCGACTGCCAGTCTGTCTGCAATGGCGTCGAGGACTTTGACTTCGGGCCGAATGCCTAACGGATGCGTGCTCCATACTTTTTTTTGGATTGTAATTTCTGCTAAAGGCTTTTGTGACGGTTATTCGTATTTTTTTTCTATTTCGAAGGACATTGAAAACATGTGTGCTATAAGCTGCTGCAATTGTCTTTTATTTACCACAATGGGCCGTATATTTGTTTCGTTGTCAATTCCCAACTTCTCTTCCTTTATCATGGAATCCTGTAAGCCTTGCACTTTCTGTTTGTCTGTGTCAAATCTTTGTCGTTCGTTTTCTTCTCTTTGTCATCTCACTTTGAGCTACAACTTGAAAGTGCTCAGACAGGATATTGCGTGTGAGCTCAACTTCTAGGCTCTGGACATGACCCTTACATATAAGATTTCTAGTGTAATGAATTTTCCTTTTTTTCGATTTGTGTATGTCAATATTTGCAGACAATATATTGCCCAGAAAGACAGAATAAAAAAAAAAAAATTGAAAGTTACTGTAAAATCCAAAAGAAAAAAGTCTTTGGCTTTTATTTTTTCAGTAACATTGTATTTTGAAAGATTTATTGAATCTTATGGTTAACTTGATCTCGTCGATTTATATGGTTTAAGCTTATTTCGTAAAAATTCGACAGTTTATCGATTAAACGAAAACTGAAGATAGACTTTTTTTCTATGTCTTATTTCGTATGGTCAAGTATGACTTTGAAATTAAAAACAAATATCTTTGGAGTTTTTATTAAGTTTTTTTTGTTGTATATGTATTAAAATGTTTTATGTATTTTAAAATGTACGTGAATATGGGTCATTGTCTGTCAATCCAGCCACCCCCACCTCACACTTAAATTTTTAAGATAAGTCAACGTTTTTGGGCTTAAAATTTTCGTCTTCTCGATTACTTTTTTAAGCCGTATAGTCATTTTTGATATTTCAAAATGGCGGAGCTACAATGGCCACAATCGTCAAAGCAAAGTAGGTCCATAATTTAATCACCTTTTTTAAACTTATTCTCAGAAACACATTATTGCAACCCCTTTTATATGCTTTTTTATTTTTTATTTAAAAAAGATTTTTTGGAGTTAGGGCTTATTTTTATAGTTTCTTCTAAAAGTTATTTTCAGACCAAGTTTTTAAAATGTACCAAAATCTAGCTTGTATATTCCTCTTATCGCGTCGTTCAATTTGAAGACATCTACTATTTGCGTTTTGTATTTGGAAACTAAGTGTATTGAGTAATAATATTAAAATTGAAACTTAAACATCCATTTTAAACAAGTCGCTTTTGTTGTCATGATTTTAAAACTACAAAACTTAAAAAAATAAAATAAATCAAAAAGAACCTCTTTTTCATATAATACCTTTAAAGGAGTTCGCCTAAATTATTCTCCTACATCACAATTGTAATCGTTTGATGGTATAATAGACTTGACCATTTAAAATCATGTTAATTGATTTAACTAGTCTTTACCGCCCACAAAAGCCCCTTTGATAGTTGTACTTTTTTTTGCATGGCTTTAACGTCATTTCCCGCCTATTGCGGTTTTCTGGCTGTTTTCATGACCGCATATAATGATATGGTTCAGCCAAACGCATAATTGATTTAAAATGTGCCAGACGGTACCAGCTCTAGCTCGGTTTGAATGACATTCCCCAGCGCAGGCATTTCAACGACCAGCCGCTTATCGAAAAGATAAACGAATTGGTGTCGACAACATTGCGTATGCGTAATATGCCATTTAATTTTTGTCTTAATTATGCTGGCAGAAAAACAAATATTCTTTTGGCTCTTATTGAACAAAAAAAAAAACCAACCATTTCAAGCGCTCATTGATTAAATGACACTGCATCACTTAACCCAAATATCAAAGCCATAGAACTTGGCACTAGAAATTTTTACCAACTGACCAAAGCTGACAAATGGCCGATTGGCAGCCACGCTTTCCGCTTTGGCAGCAGCTGCAGCTGAACGCCCCTTCCCTCCAAAATTAAATGAAGCCAAAATTGATTTTGTCTGGCAGAACAGCCAGAAAATGTTAAAAACCATGCTAAATAGCAAAGCGTCTGAATGCCTCATGGACTGGACTGCCAGTGAGTCAGACGGTTCAGCAACTGCCCCGTTTTGTACGCTATATAAATTTTAATTTCCCATTGGCTGGCGGCTAGCCAAACCCAAGAAAGTTACGCCAAATCAAACTGAATTCAAGTGATACTAACAGTAGCAGAAGTTTCTACTTGGCTCAAGAGCACAATTGTTGCTGATTTAACACAAAATCCAGCCAATCTTTGGCTTCTTATTTCCGGTTTTCCATCGGACTATGTCGGCTTGAATATTTGTCAATGGAAGCGGAAATTGTGTGTATGTGTATGTTGCTACTATATATGAGTTTATTAGCAAGTCTGATACTGCTGCTACTACAGGGCGTATGCTTAATATTCTCTATTAAAGAACAAGACAAATTTATTCGTAAAAGTTTTAAAATCATTATAAATTTTTCATATGAAATAAACAAACAAGTCCTTACGCATTAAGGCATTGTTTTGAGTTTTAACAAAGTAAACCAAAAAAGAGAACCTAATTAAGAGGTTGCAGAAAATATTAACAATATGAACATTCAAAATCTATTAGGGAGTTTTAAGCCTTTTATTGTCCAGATGACAACAATTTCGAGCAAAAATTTGCGATAATTTTTCGAAAACTAATAATAATATTAATCCAATTCTAAGTAAAAATTGCTTATCCAAATAATGTTGTGTTTAACACTAAGAATAAATTGGTATTGTTGAGCTATTGAGCTTTTTCAATAGCTTTAAATAAACGAAATTTACGAAAATTAAGAATGCACTGAAATTTGCACTGTTTTTATGTTTATTTGCCTTCTTGGCAGCACTTATAAAATATGTATATAAATTGTCTTAAAAAGGTTCCGAGATGATATTACAGGCAGCCCCGATGTAGGCTGTGCAATAAAAAAATTTTATTTTGCGATATAAAATAACCGGCCAAGCGGACTCAAAATAGCCGTGCCGTTGCAAGCGATAACGAAAAGCGACTCGACTTGGTACAATAAAAGTGTAACTAACTGTAGTTGTTAATTAGAGAAGGTAAGAATTAGTATAAGACTTATGACCAAATGAATAGTTTGCTAATTGATAAGCACATAAAAAATACTGAAAAGTAATAAGCTGCTGCTCCGAACAGGTATTATAAACCAAAATTATCAGGACATGATATTGAAAAATCTTTCGGAGACCGAAAGAGCTTAAAGAACGAAACTATATCAGAAAGTGTATCTCCAATGTATACTTGAGATTTATTCCTTTTTATATCGGACCGCTGCTCTCAAAAAATTATCATTAATAAAAACATTTTTTCAACAAGATTTTGAAACCTTTAGGAGCTATGTGAGATAATTACAAAAGAACACCATTTACCAAGAAGAAAGATAAATAAGATAAATGTACCTATATGGAAATGAGGGATAGACTTAAGTTGATAGGGCCGGACAGTAACCAAAACTCTTGTTTTCTCGGATTTTAGTGCATTAAAGATAATTTAAAAATAAGTATTGATTATGTAACACTAATGCCAGTTACGGAGCAAAGCTGTATCACAATCTGCTTTGCTCATATGTAACACATTCTATATGCGAACATACAAATTTTTACATACAGCTTACGATGAATTCTGTATCTCCATCTTTTCTACGGTTTTTTACTCTTCACGCCTTTCCTGAAAATGTTTCGGTCTGCACTGTGACTTACCACACATAAAAAAAACTTTGCGGTTACTTAATGAAGCTGAAAAATTGCTTTGGCTTTTTTTTGTGTTTTTATACCCTGTACCCTGTTCGGGAAAGAGGTATATGGTCTTTGTGCAAATGTGTGGGACCCTCAAATAACATCAAAATAGTTAGAAGGGCAAATAATCTTGAAGGCTATAAGAGCTAGGGCAACAAAACTTACGTTTTGAACTGCTTATGTGTGTAGGCAGGTCACTATTATTATTATTATTTTAGTTTTTTTAGTCTTTGTACACACCTTTCCATCTTCAAATAATTTCACAACGCACGATTTTATATAATTTGTATAGATAAAATGCTACGCATTGAAAACCATTTGATTACTTAATACTAAAAATCTTTATAAACGTATCATAAATATTGGAAGTAATCGGAATTTATCATTTAAGAGCTCAGCATCTGAACAAGCTCGAGTTTCAAATTGGTAGCGTCAGTGATTTTTGCTGTTATAAAAATATTAAGTTCTTATAACTATAATGTGACGTTACAGAGTATACCCCTGTCGACCACTGCCTCGGCTGCATTTTTTCCAGTAACTTTTGCGATTTTTTTTTCTCCTTCAACTGCTATTACTTTTTACAGTAGGTAAATATATATGCATGTACGTATATAAATTATTTGCTTTTTAGCCACAGATACAATTTAAATGTCTGCAATGCTTGCCACCACGACGTCACCCCGCCTTCAATCAGTTTAACTCAACAATCGAAAGACATTACCGAGTGGAGCCTTGAGTTCGAGTCACAGGTCAGCAGCATCGAACGCCTACGTCACTCGTACCAACTCACTCACTCCCAGCTCTTGAGCTTAACCAAACAACTTTATACTGAGTTGTTGTAGTTCCAGCACTTGGCAAATCTCAAACCACAGTACTGGGATTTTCTTTGCTCTTTCTCTTTCTCTATTGCTGCTGCTGTGCTGCTCTTTTCCATTTCTCGTCTCTGGCTGGCACTCTTGAGGAACTTTCAACTTTCGACTTCATCATAGCAATTTTCATTTTAATTTTTTGCAACATTTCATTTTTAACTGCTGAACTTTGCATAATATTTCTTGGCTAAGTGGCGGCAGCATTTGGCGCTCTACCCTTGCCCCATCCATAATCTTAACCAATTCCCCAACGTGCTGCCACATTCTGGTTCTCATCGGCTTTTAGCTACCGCAACTTTTCAGCCCACTGAGTGCACAAGTTTTTGCTTTATGCTTATTAAGTGTCTGCTTAGCGGCTTGCTATTAACTTGACTTTTACTTTTAGCCACTTTGCGCCTTAAGAGAGGTTACTAAGAATTTTTTTGCTTTTTTTGTTTTTGGTACCCAATCAAGAGCTTCCGTTCGTATAATTTGCCAACTTTTCAATAAGCATAAATCTCGGTCAATGCAAAGATGCGTTAGAATTAATTAAAGAACACGCATGTGAGTATTTGTGTAATAAATAATGCGTGCTGATTTGTTAATGCCTGCTTTTAATGACCCGGCACTGTCTGTCTGTCGGTGTGTGTGTGTGTGTTTGTAGAATCCTTGGCACCAACTTGACTGACCTTACTAGCCCAGCCAGGGTCTGGGTCCGGGTCCGGGTCTGGTTGCCGCCAACTGCTTGCCACTTCATTCATCTGTCTTAAGTGCTTACAATGGCAACGAATGCAAAGTGTGTGCTTGTACGAGGGCTGACTGATAAGTATCGGCGGCCAAATTTCCTAACATGATTCAATTTTAATGTAAAGCACATATTATCTAGGTGCTCCAATTTTTGTCCAATGTATCTTAAATTCACCTTCACTCGTCCCATATCGTTACCTTTTTCTGGGTGACTCATCTTGGCAGACCTCAAAGCCATCATTAAAAATATTTAGTTAGCCATTTTTTGGAGTAAGTTACAGTACAAGCGCCCATAAGTGTATTAATATATTGAACTGCAATACACAAATTTTGATTCCGGAGATCTGCATACTGGATCAAACTACCATGGCAGCAAGCAGCTGTCTGAAAGTTCACAAAGATTTTCCTTACTTCTCAAATTGCTTGCTGCCGATATTAAATTGTTTTTGGTTGTACCAGCAAAAGTAAACAGCTTTTCATATTTTGTTCGCACATCTGCGTACTGCTTCGGTACGTGCTCGGAACCAAATTAACAGCAGCTATTGTAGACCATTTTTTAAGTTAAATTCGTTTTTGCTTGTAAGTGTTCTGACAGGTCTTAAAATAACAAAAAATTTGAATGGCCTCAACAAGAATGTTTTTTTCAGCAAAAACTTTCAACAACAAAAGTACTAAATAATAAAAATATTTAAAAAAATAGATTGAATTTTGGCCCGATTACTTCACAGCCTGCCCTCTTATATACTAAAGCGTGGACATACAGATATGTGTATGTGTTGCGCCCAGTTGTGTGTGCTTTGCTAATTGTTAAGCACACAGAATGTTGTTGGCAAGCACAAGGACAGCAGGATCGAGGAGCCGAGGGACAGACGTGTTGACCGATTCGACTGTCGTCTGGCAGAGAGCCAGTTCAGGCCGTGATTGATTTGTATGGCTTAAGTTATTCGCGCGTGAAATGTGCACGATAAACGGTGTAAAATTAATTAGTCAACCCTCTCCTGAATCGTACTGCACTTAAGTCAGTTTGGGCTTGGGATGTCCCTGTGTTTCCTTGGTGATAGCAGTTCATGTGGTGCTGTCAGTCTACGGCAGCATATGTCGCATGTGCTTGTGTTGGTATATAAATAAATAAATGAGCTGGCTTATTTACGGCTGCATTACTTACTATATACAGACGAGGGCAAGCGCTTAGAAACCAGAAACTGTATGGTATGATAGAAGTCAATAGCTTTAGTTTCTGAGCGTAAGGTAGTCGCGGTGGTTCTCTAAAAAAAATATATATATATAATAAATTTATTGTTAATCAAATCCAGGCACAAAATTTTGAATTTGTACAGGACAATGGAATAGAAATTATCATCATATATTTAATTGCAAGCCAAGGTCTGTAGGAATGCAGGTAGGGTGAAATGCTAAAACAAATTGGAACCGAATCTGGAAAATATTCCATAGTAAATCTATAAGAAAATCGCACATTTATCATTGAATAGCAATTAAACATATCAGTATAATAATACTCGAATCCTAGACGCCTATGAACCTTATTGAACTTGTTTCCCATGGTTTTATCCAATTCAATTCATAGTTCTCGAAAAGTTTTAGGCTACATATTTAATTTGAATAAAAACAAAATTATTCCAGTTACCTTGATTTAAGAAAGAAAACAGACTTTTAATTGGCTCGTTTTAAGTCAGTTTAAGTTTGCCAACCGATTGGTTCCACGATCAGACAAAAATGACAGGATGGGAATGAATTGAGCAAAAATAAGAATAGGGCGAATCCTCTAGCTACAATAATTATGAAATTAGTAGTATAGAAACAAATATACTTTCAAAAAATTTTGATTTGCAATTTAGAATGAAACTACCGGATATTTAAAAAATAAAACAAATGACAGAAAAACGAGAGGATAGAGAGGATAGAGAGAAAAACGATGGTTACAATTTTCCAAGAAATTAATAATATGCAGCTCCTCGTTGACCTACTTTATTTGACACATGCCAATAATCCAAAATCCTCATATTCGTAGGTTCAAATTCTGCACAGTTCAGTTCGTAAAAGACTCGGTAGTCTCAAATTAGTCTTAAAAAGAAAAACACCCAAAATAACAATACAATTTCAATAAGAGCCGTTTCAGACATGTTGACTTAAATTATTTGGTCCTATTTCATTGAGCAAGAGTGTGTACACACACTCCCTCACACACTGACAAGCTCAGTTTTTCCACACGTTTTTCGACCTTGTGGCGTTTCTTGGCCAATCAATTCAAGTCAAGTTGAAAGTGTTGGCAATTTATATTGCACTTGGCAAACAAAAGATTGTGCAATATATTTTTTAAAGCTTTTTATATTTTTTATATTTATTTTTTATTTTTTTTTGTGTACTTGCTGTCAGCTCTTAAATTGAACGTCTGCTAGCAACTGTCAATTTATTTTCATTTACTTGCTTATGTATTTTTTTTATTATTTTTATTTTATCACAGTTATCAAAAACTTTTCTCAAGTGTTCACTGTTTGTTCAGATAAGTACGATTTTGTAGCATACTTCGCGGCGAAAGTTGGAAAATTATTGACACTTCAAACATCAAGAGGAACAACAAATGAAAAACCAACTAAAACTGTTTGTAGTCTACGAAGACACGATAAACGTGTTTTCATTTATTTTTATTTATAGTATTTTATTTTAAAACTTTAACAACTTCTTACGTGTATTGGCTGGCGTTCGTTTTCTGCAATTGTTGTACAAACATTGTAGTACTTGCAACCTAGCTGTGCCTCCTGACACTGTGGCCAACCTCAGATAATACTCCTGACAACTTGCAACTTTTTTTTTCAAACTCTATTTTGTGTTTTCTTTTTTACTACATATCTGGACATAAAGTACATTGCTGTTTATTGAGCGAGTTGTAGAGAACTTTGTCAAGATACTTTCAGCTTAAAGTTTTGCACAAACAGAATTCAGAGTTGACTACAAAATAATTGCAAATAGAATTGATTTGTTACTTATGCGATTTAAATGATTTAAGCATTATTAAATAAAATAAAATGAATTGTACAACAAATTTGAATTACATTTGTATAAAGGTATATTTTTATTGAAGACTTTACGTTGTCTAGATGGCGCCATATTCAATTTATCATGATGCCATATAGCTTATAACCAGCAGACGATCAAGATGCTTCCAATGTTACCTCATTTTTGAAATTATGGTTATCTGTTTAGAAGTAACGAAAGAACAGATGAACATATAGGGTGGGACATCTGTTGTTTTGGTTGTTAAACACTCATAATACGGAACATACCCGTCCTAAGTGGATGCTCCTCGACATATGCCAAGTTTTAAACTGTTCAATTGTTGTCATGGATCGTTTAGCAACCGAACAACGCGTTAGAGTGGTGCACTACGTAAATGGACGTGTTCGTCAAAAAAAAATTGAGGCCAGTGTCGACGTGTCGCCAAGAACGCTTACAAGATTCAAATGACGCAACAATTAAAGCCCATGGACCATTTTCAGCGTTGCTTATTTCATCAATGTATGGGAGAACAGCCAGATGAGTTTTCGTCAAAAAAAACTCATCGAAAGTTGCTAAGAACGAGAAACAAGCCTATTCCCATTTATTGTTGTTAGTTGACCGTAACAAGAAGGTAACTTTAAAATGAGCATTAAACCTCTGCTTTTATGTCCAGTCTATAAACTCATTACGGATAGCGAATGTTGCCTTTTATGTTTTTTTCACAAAAAACAGAAAAGACCTTTTATATGCCATTTAATTTATCATCCTTTTATGTGGCTGCCAACTCTTTCATTAACCACATAGTGGTTTCTAATCTGAGGCAGCTTTTCTGTACATATTTATTTTGGCAAACTGTCAAGCAGAACTGCTCACATGTTCCGGCTTAAAATGCGACAAATAGAATTTTTAATTCACACTTGTATATATAGTATCTTTAATGTTTTGCTCAAATCCCTGTCAAAACCAAGTCCACCAAAGCATAGGCCAGGTAGCTTGCCGCGTATAAACGCGAACAACCCGTTGCAAAAGCTTTCACTGCTTGGCGCACTTGAGTCACTTTAATATGTAAGAGCGCTCCGTGGTATCTCCAGAGTATGACGCCCACTTGGCATGAAAAGGTGAACTTCAGTGTCATTTGTTTGTTGGGTCGGGAGGAGTGCCAGCTGCGATGACGTTTGGGTTTGTAAGTGAACTTTGCACTGTGCCATTTTCAGCTTCAGTTCCAGCGGGGACAACTTAAGTTATCTTTATGCTTCAAAAGGCCTACACTTTGAGGCACAATGGGACAGACAAACAGCCAGACATAGATACAGACCGACATGCTCACAGACAGTGTGTCAGACAGTCGAAGAAGCTGTTGAGTTACGCAAAGCCTGGCAGCAACTGATGACAACCGGCAGAACTCTTTGCCGTTCCGTGCCGAGTTGAATTCCGCTGGGGTCTACTGCTTGCTTACCGATTGCCGTCAGTACTCTGGCTGGGAATGGGATACCCTTCTCTCCAGACCTGAACTCTTCTGACCTGCTTTCAATTGTGCAATAAAATGCGCAGCAACGCAATTAAAAAAAAAAAAATCAGTCATGCGATGCACAACAGTGGAATACACTGCACCCACTTTTTTAAAAAATTAATTGAACCAAATTTTGCTTGATAGTAGTATGTTTTTTTTTATTTTTTGGAAGGAGTCCTAAAGATTCTTTTAAAAATATAAATGCTTTAAATGACCCTGCGGTAGAAATGAATTAATAAGTGTGTCTATTATTTATATAATTCTGAAAATAAAAATATATATATGTAATTTGTTGAAACTAAACTAAATTTGTTTCAAATATACTGAAAATAAAAAATATTTGTCACTTGAATTGACTCTTTTGCGAGAGCAATGAGCGACACAAATTTGACAGTGAGAGCGCTCCCTATTACCCTATTAACCTATCCCGCGACTGTTCTTTTTTGAACCATTCAAAAACTAGTTACGTTCAGAGTACTCAAAGCCACTCGTATGAAACCGAATTACTGCAGGGAAATATGAAGCCGTTTATCCATATACCATCAAATGCTCTTTAAATATAAATTAGACTTGTTCCAGTACAGGAAGTTTGCTAATAGGACGGAGATTATTCTAAATGCTTGAGTCCTTTTCATTTTTAGGATCTCTTCCACTGATTTTTTTAGCATAATAAACTATTAAAACATCCAACATTTAGTTTAACATAATATTCATAATATAATTTAAATATTTTTATAATATTTTGTGGTTGTTGTGAAATTGGTCTCTGATTGATCTGAAAGAAAGTGTAATATTATTTTTATATTAAAAAAACGCTGAAAGCCACCTCTTTCTGTCTGTCAGATTATGGTTATCATTACCTTAGTGAATAAAAGTAAGCATCAACCTTATTTAATATGTGGTTTTAAGCCCTGTTAATAAAACTATTAGATGATAGATAAAACATATCTATATATTTCGACTACAACTAAAAAATCGTTATCTTCGCATAAAACTTAAATCTATTGAAATTTTCTTTAATTTGTTGAAATAAACGTTTCGTAATTTATGAGTCTACAATTTTACACATTCTACACATTTTAGGGATCTACAAATAGTTTGCTTAATAAAGAATTAAAGTAGCATACTGTTGAAGAATTAAAAAAAGATAAAATTATTAAATTTTCACGTAAGTCTTTGAAAATTTTAATCCAGGCTTGCAGGATACTATTCTTGTAAAGTTTGGTCGTGCAATTCTTCCTCGATGAGACAGGCCGATACCGAGAATGTATGGTGTATCCTAGTTCTCTATAATCAGGATTTTCATAGAGATGGACATGACCCAATCGCAGGGTATAAAAAAGCCCAGAGATATGTATGAGCGAGTAGCAAGTATTTGTCTGCAATTTTTTTTTTTCTTTAAAGCAAGTAAATGGACAAGTTGTTGTTGGGTTTGTTGTTGTGGTTCGGCCTTAAGGCACATACTCGTATCAGCCCCGTTCTGTTATGTCCATCTCGTTGCTTTTATGCCTGAATGTTTATTTGTTTGTCGTTTTGTTAGTTTGTTTGTCCTTGCTTTTGGGTTTTATTAAGTGCTTAGCTGGGCAATATTTTTCCTTTGTTTGCATTTGCCACGCCCTCTGGGGGCGTTCAAGCATAATTTATCATTTGCAAGAAATATGTGGCACGATAAAAACCAACACAATAGCCAGTTGGAAATATGATTGATTGATCATATATAACACAGGCCTACAAATACCGGGGTCATGTCAGTTGTTGGAAGACTAAGGGTCATTTCCGAAGTAATTTGCTGCGTAGAATCCGAATCCGGGGCCAGAACGTGATGGGCCACGTCAGGATTTTGAGATATTTGAGGTTATTTACCGAAAACGGCGTTTTTTCCTACTTTTGAGGTAATGTACAGAGTCTCAATAAATCCTGTCGTGATAGGCCGATTCTGGCCCCGGATTCGGATTCTACGCAGCAAGTTACTTTGGAAATGACCCATAGCTTTCCTACAACTAAACCATGTTGGTCTGTGTAATGGACGGATGGCTGGGTACCAAATGCGGTCGATTTTTACAGACGCGAGATAAAATCGTAGACTATGTACGTACTTTTTGGGATTATCAAAGGGGTTAGCTGGTTATGTCCCAACGATTTTTAAGACGAATTACTCAACCAATTTTTAAGAAATCAAATTCTTTTTTTTTTTGTTATACAATTTATTTTGGACGTACAATTCTCATCTAGAAAGAATGCAGAGTACCCTGTTCTGTATGGTTTGGAACCTATAGCGGTTAACTTAGCAGCGGTACACTGGACTATACTCGACTATACTTTACGCCAAAATGGCGATCTTGGCCGCGAATTAAGCCGGCCTGCCTTCTGCTGCAATGAAGGATTTTTGAAGTGCATCACTCTAAATTTTTCTTTTATTTTCCTTTTCGTTTGGGCACTCACTACAGTATAACTTAAGGATATTATCGAAAAAAATAACAACCTTTCTATTTTTACTTTGGTTTATTTATTAAACACTCAAGAGCAGAGTGACACATTTAATTAAATTAATAAAATACATTTAAATGTTTGACATACCATAGAAACCATAGACAAGGCCTAAGCCTTTTCAATATTCCAAGTATGTGTCTGAATATTGTGTTTTTCGAATGATTTTGTCAGTAAATGAAAATGGACGACTAAATGTAATTTTCCCTGATGTTTTGTTTTATGGTTTTTGCTTTAGCACTGAATTTAATCGAATTTTTGCAGCTGCCAACACATATTTGCTTTTTTCTCTTACTTTAACTATTTTACATTTGCTTTTTCTGTTCAACGCTTTTCAACACTAAAAAATCAGTGAGGCGTGTTTTTGACATAAGCCAGTTGAAGCGACAGCTGGACAGACAGTTGTTGGAATACGCCAGTTGAATCCTAACATTGCTTTAATTAAAAAATATTTGTAGGCAAAATTTGCCTAATTTCAACTGAAAGGATTTTGTTGTTGTACTTGGTTCAGCCCAAAAGCGAGCAACTGATTTTGGCAGCAGGCACTGCTTGTATGTGTGCCTGGTGCTGGACGAGCACATTCTGTTGACATGTGACAAGTCATCGAGGCCAAAACAAAAGGGAACCAGGGCTTCCATCGACAATAACTATGAACTAACACCTGATGCGAATTAGCGAACTTAGGCTGCATTTGTATGGCAGCTGCTGTCATTGTTAGATTTTCCGAGCTAGGCTGGCCAAGTATGTGTGCTAATGGTTTTGAAATTTCAAAAGGAGGATTATTCAATGTGCTGCAACTGAGTGGCAGGTATATAGCCTGTCCAGTTTTTCATTCTCCATATGCAGCTTGGTGTTGGCTTGCCAGCATTGTTTTTACATTACAATATATAAGCTTTCCAACATGGCGTATGCGTAGTGCTCGCTTGGCATTGGAACTTGCGCAAAAAATTTCCAAAAAATGTTCAGCTTTGGCAATAGTAGTCAAAAATAAAATGAGAACAACTAGGAACTGAAAATAAAATGCACTAAAAGTCGCATTCTCTGGCTGAACAATTGTAGCAGACGTTTCGAGCAACATATTTTTGATGTTGAAAAATATTTGCAAATAAATTGCCAAAGTCAGTCTGTAGAAAAAGGGACTTAACCAGAGTCGGGGCCGAAAATGGCTAACAAACGGCAGAAAAAGCATCAGGATGCTGCCAGTGACGAAAATCTATTTCAGTTGAGGGATTTGTATATCAAACATACTGGACAGATTTCGTAGTAGTTTTGTGCACTAGTCGGGCGCGTTGTGGGTGAGGCACAATCAGTCACAACAACGAGATGAGCAACCAGAGCACACAGTGCGTATAAGTAATCTTTGTCAGTGGGAATATAGCATTTGCAATTCGTATATACTTTGCTTTTGCGATTTTTAAATAGTATACATATTAGGTTTGTTAAACTGTTTGTCAGTAACTTACTTTCTTATGAATATCTTGTTTATAAAATGTTTGAAATGTTGACGTACATTATTATGTGCGTACCTTAATATTTTCTCTACACCCATCTTAACCAGAAATTAGCTTGAAAATAAAAATTAAATGTCAGTTGATACACTAAGTACATCCAATAAATATATGATAAATTTGTTTTCGCTAATTGTTAAAGAGTATACAAAAGTTTATACACACATCTTAGAGCACTTTATTTCTCTTGTGTTTATTCTAGTTTTGATTAAAAATCGCAACTAAAAATGTATTTCATTTAAAATCGTATGAGGTTTTTTGCATTGTTTTTCATTTATATACATATAACTCAACCATGCAAAAGTATTTGAATTTTAATTTTGACTGCAAACACTGTTCCCTCGGCTTTGACGTAGCTCCATCCAAATACCCAAAAGGGCGGTCTTCAAATATTTATGATTTAGTTTGGCTAAGCCTAGACCTGACCCCAACATGCCACGCTCATATATCAAATTCTGTGGTTCGCTTTTGTCTATTTGGTTTAAAGGGTTAACAATTTTTCTTGATCTGATTTTTTTTTTTTTTCCTACAGGTATTTTTTTTTTATGGCCATAGCTGAAAACCAATAAATGACATACAAAAACTAAATGAAATGTGGAATTGTGGGTTCTCGATTGGATTGGTTTGCATTGTATTGCTTTCGTATTTTTTTTGTTTTTTATTTAGAATCACCTTTATATCTGTTGTAGATATTGGTCTGTGGTGGCTTTGAACAAAAAGCTTCGTAAAAGTTTTTATTCCTTTATTTAATGAAAACGACATAAATAACATTGCTCAGATTTAAAAAAATTGTATCCCTTTGGGGCGGTGCACGGAGGTAGTAAACTCAATACCATATTTCGTCACAAAAAGTAAAAAACTAAGCTAATTGCTATGATTCCTATGGTTACAGTTCTTTAAACAATTTGTGAAGAAAGTTTCGTTGAATAAAGTTAACACTAATTTCATAGTGAAGATGGTCCAGTTAAGAGCATTCCATAAAGAGAGGTAAAAAAAAAAAAAATTTAAGGAATAAAAATGTAGTGTTGGCTGAAAACTTAGTTTTTACCCATTAAATATAATACAAGATTCTGGAGCACTTTAAACTGGTTAAAGAACATGCCACCTTCCATTAAATTAATTTGTTATGCATTCGCGTTTTGCTGACTAGTAGACAGAACCTTGTATAAGGGATTTAGCTAGAACTTGATTCTTGCTTAACACTCCAGACTCTTCAGTTCGAACAATGTTATTGTCGTTTGGCTGAAGTTTTTCGCTAGAGATAAGTCCCAATTTTTTTTATGGTATGAAAAGTAACTGATGGACCTCCATAAGAGCGCAATACTCTACGAGTATAACCACAGAATTTCTTACTCTACGATACAGAATATTCTACTCTATAACTACAGAATTTCCTACTCTACGATACAAGTGTGGTTCTGGAATTAGCCAATCTTACAACTAAAACACAAAAATTTAAAACGTTTTGTAGTAGTTTTCATTGAGTAAAATACACTTTTTAAGTTTTGAAACCCTTTTCATAATATGTTAAGAAACGTGAAGCTTCTCAAAACAAGCATTAACCTCCAACTCTTCCTCATAATTGTTTTTTAATCTCTTACAACCGAGCGAAGCGTGACGGATTAGGGGCTTTGGCTATTCCGTTATAGAATCGTTCAGCTAGGGCATTATCATGATGAAACAACATTTTTATATTAGCCAAATTCGGCCGTTTTTCCATGATTTCTTCACTTAACCTGGCATCCTATGCACTATTGAGTTTGAAAAAAACTGAAGCCTTGCCAGCAAATGGATCTGTCTTCGAGTTCTTGGGTGCGAATACTTATTTTTGAGTTAGTTGATGGGACTCTGCTTTCGTCTAAGATGTGGAGTTATGGATCCATGTTTCATTGATTTTTATAAATCATAGCTATATCTCAGCCTTTTTATGAAACATCGTCAAACACATGACAAAACACTCCTCCTCCATCATCTTGCGACAGCTTTTTCATCTTGAATACGATATGCGATGTACAGCACATTTCGGTATATATATATATATATTTTCTAGAGTTCCAAGGTGGAACATAGGGCCACAAAATTGCTGACCCAAAATTTTATGATTGCAAATGAAAAATCAGAATCCTCTAGAGTAGAATCCAACTCGGCTTTAATATTAGTACTAAGACCTTTCAAATGAAAGTACTATTTCACATAACGATGCTACCAAAGACAAAAAAAAAAAAGAAAAAAACACTCATAAATTTCAAGCTCTCTAAAAGATTAAATTTTAAGAAGAAATAGTGGGATGGGACTATTTTCAATCAATGCGGTGTTCCGCTCTGATATGAATTTTTAAAGTGCAATACGAAATATAGCAGGCTCTCGCTGTTTGTCAGTAGATGGCTTTAGCAGTAAGAGTTGGTCGATTTTGACATATCCAAAATGTCATGAACTAAGCCAGTTCAGTCGTGAAAAAAACACATTAGTGCATTTTTTTTTCTTTATGCACTTTGGATGTGTGAAATTGTTTAATTTTGACCTGAACAATCGTCTTTTACGGGAAGTCTTGATAATCTAAAAAAAAAGAAAAAATTCGACAAGCTACTTTAAAAGTTACATTGACTTTGACGTTTCATTAAAAAATTGCTTGGTCAACTGCATTGCATTGCTTCACAATGTTCTGAAGACTAACTGCGTTTAATGGTAAAAGATTCGATCTTCTGCCCCATGGCATAGGATTGGATTTTGCAGTGAAAACACGTTCTGACTTTAAAAATTATATAAATTAATTTTCTGAAATTTTTTTTTTTTCGTGAGCTTTCCCAATGTTTCCATACCTATTTAGGGCGTAGACAAATCCAAGACCCAAGATCATATAAATGGGTCCATCTTTTCTTTAGTTATAAATGGTGTTACTAACGCCATTTTGTTTTTGTATTATCATTTCCAATTAATGACTACTCCAAATATCAAAATTAACATAAATATAACATAAAATTCCCAAGCTGCCTCATGCTCCCAACCGACCCATTACGAATGTACCCTTCATAAGCTTAAATTTCCTTAAACAAAAAAAAAAAAAAGAAATAGGCACCAAAAAACATGGAATTTCCCTGGCAGTCAGTTAAAAGGCTTTTCCATTGCCGCCGACTATGTCAGTCAGCAGTTGCCCATCAAATTGAGCATTTTGTTTGCGCGTTTGTTTTGCCATTCATTTTGCCAGGATCTGGGACGGGGTAAAGAGGTGTTCAGGGTACCGGGTCCTGCTGATTTGCATTCCGGCGAGGAGTTAAACGAGGGGCCTAGTAGAGCCGTCGAGTCAGCGGCTTGACATGACGTGGCATGACCTCAAAGTCATCGTCTGGCGTCTGGCAGTTGTTGTTGGAGTTGTTGGTGTTGTTGTTGGCAGCGTGTGTTATGTGTGACATTTGTTTGTTTAGACGGCACTCCTGGCGACAAATATAAATGTTAGTTACGCTTTGTGAGTTTTGCTTGCCAAATTGCCTGTCAAGTTGTTTGGTGGGTGCTGGCGGGGATTTGCCAAACGAGGAGTAGAAATTGGTAGCTAACTGGAGGCGTTCTGTGGCTGGTTATAAATATCAGAAACGCTGCATGCAATTTGTCGCTCAGACTATTTCATTCAACTAAGTAATTCTATGCCAGAGTTTGGTGAATGCATTTTTGCACTTCATTTCAAATATACTTTAAGGATATAATAAATGTGTCTCTTTAAATGCTTATCGCTGGACTCGAGATAGTACGTTAGTTGTGCGCTCCTCTGCATATCCCTAATCGAACTGCCTTGCCCAGCGGCTCAATGGCAAATAGTTGGCCATTTTTCTTTTGTCTTTTGCTCATTTACAACAATGCACATGGACACACAGAGGTCCTAGAACTATATCGAGTCGTAGATAGGCGCGCAAATTGCGTGTCTGGCCATAAAATTGCCACACCACATACTCACACGCAATCCCCAAACATGGCCTCCAAGGCCAGCTACTAGACCTATGTCCATTTTACGGCCAGTTTCCATTTCAGTTTATATTTGTTTTTCTTCTTTTTTTTTTTTTGTATATATATGTTTCTTTTTTTTTTTGGGCATCCTTTGGGCATTGGGCAGTGATTTCTTAACATTTATTTTGTACATTGCTTTGGTTCTGTATTTGTTTTTGTTTGGTGTATTTTTTGTCTAGGCTCAGCCCATTTGTGGTTTAGTAAAACTAATTTATTTTAAGTAAGTTTGTTAAAGCAAAAACAAAGTTTAAAAAAAATTCGGTAGGTACCGTCGAGGCGCTGTTTGACAGTGGAATATGCTGTACCCTTTTTCAAACTGATGTTCATAAGCACTTTACGATTGGAATTTTAATACTCTGTAATTTGTTACTTCTCAAAGGCAAAATAATTGCTTATTTCTCATAAACCAAAAGGGCTTGAAGCAAAAGTTTCATAATAAGGTTTAGTTTTTCACTTGGGCTTAGATATTTAATATTAATCTCTTTAGCCCTAATAGAAATTTGCAGCTAACTCATAAATTTTTCAAGTAATAATAATGAAACGGAAGACAGACCTATCCGTCCTTGCCAAATTTGTTGAAATTGGTTGAGAACTTTGGAGGAAATAGCTGAAAATAACTCTTTTGGAGAAATAACACTGTTTAAATTAAGAAAAGTCAAGGGTATATTGTAATCGGGATATCCGGATTCTAAACAACTTTAGTGTAGTTCAAAACTTAAATCGCAGGGAGGGTATCCTAGCAAGTGTTAAATGTGTAAGTAGAGAAGTGAGTGAGAAAAATTTTTTATTCGTCCGTATGAACGCCTAGATCTCAGAAATGCTAAGATCTAGAGCACCCAATTTTTTACATGAGATGCCTTATTGTCTTACAGGAGATTTTTATTTATATCATAAAGCTGCCATTGCGGTGTTTCAGAGCACCTCCAAAAAAAAAAAACAAAAGTTTTAGATGGATAATGACAATTGGAAATTTTATAGGAGATTTATAGAGTTTTAATTATTTTTAAATATTTTGCACAATATGGTGTACCTAGTTCTTGTAGTCTCCATGATCTGCCACGCCCACGGCTGAAGCCAATTACTTGCTTTGCACAAATGTATTATACCCATAACCCTATAGGTAAAAGGTATAAAAAAGTACCTTTAACTGAGGCATATGACCCAAATCTGTAAATGTGCCGCTTTGGTGAAGCTGCACTTTTCGGTTTTTTTTTTCTTTTTTTCTTTGCAAAGCCCTTGCCACAATCGCATACAATTTGCTCATTTGAACCACAAAGTCCTCACAACACACACACACACACACACATACACACACAGCTACAAAGGCACACACACACATACTTATAATACACATGTACATATAGTAAATAGCAATTTGCCAAGTGCGTTTACGACCCAGGTAGGCGTTCACCATTTTAGCTAAATTGCCATCATCCGGGGCTAGTGCGAAAGCCGCTTAAGTTTGGCCAAGCTCACTCCCTTCGTGAAATGCACAAAATTTGAAAATGTAATGAAAACCGCAATGGCCTATGGGTCTTGGTGGAACAGGCTATACGCTTTTCACTTTGTCGAATTGAAAACAGCTGACGAATGCACAATGGGCTAAAAAGGATTTGGCCAAAACGCATTCAACGTATCTGATTTGCGAAACTAAACCTATGATTGTTTGTATTTGTTGCGTTCCCAATTTTCCGTCTCAGCTAGTGATCAGCGGTCTTATTAACCCTGGTTGTTGCTTTTTTACGTACATTAAGTTTATTCTTCGTCGAAACGACTACAACCAATTTTATGTTCCCGTTTGTACTTTTTCTTTCGCAATTTAGTCAAGAATATTTTCAAGACAACACTTGAACAACTCCTCTAGCCTTAGTCATGCTTTCGCCATCGAAGTGCATTGGACTTTGGCCTCTAAATCAGTATATTGCGATTATCTCCGATATTTATTCTGATTATAATAATGTTTGGCATTAACCGAGCAATTTTTTCAATTTACGCATTTTATACCTACAGGGAAGGAACAAAGAAGTCCGGCCGAACCCGATGTGGTTTGTAGAGAGGGGGTAGCGCTGGTAGAGATTTTCCTCCATCAGTCTGCCAGCAAGCATCTGGAAAAAATTTCGCTCTCTTCAGAATGCTCCCCACTACCACGTCCCGGTGCTCTAACCACCCTCTGCCCATCGCGCTACAGAAATGCTGTCCTACTACTTCTTGATCAATTTCTTTTATCTTGTGTCTTCCTTTCAATGTTATACGCATTTGCGCAATCTAATGCACCTCGTACCTTAAGGTATAGAATGTAAAAAATTCCAAATTTGAATCAAGTTGTACAGCCCGCAATGCGAATCATTTCCGATAATATTATCATAAGTATAACTATCTACCAAACGTTGAAAGAATTTTTTCCACAGTAGCTTAACTTATTAAATTGTCCAAAAGTTACCTGATCAAAAAAACCAATCTCAAACGTGATTTTAAGACTGCTAATATTGTTCATAAACATTTGCTGAAATATATTTGCATATAATTATTTACAAAATTTGCAGCATTAACAAGTTAGTTTGCTCTAACCGCAAATAGAATTTTGACGCTTGTGGTATGTCTGTGTTTGTATCTGTATGCGTTTGTATCTGTGCGTATTTGTAACTGTGTGTGTTTGTATCCATGCGTGTGTGTGTGTGTGTGAGTGTACAAATTGCAGTTGCTTCTTGTTATCATTAGCCATATTCAAAAAGGCAACGCACGTAGCGCATTTTTATGAAATTTCACTTGGTTCTAATGTAATCGTTATGCGAGCATTTTGGCTGCTTGGATGCCTCCTGGTTTCGGTTTGGATGGAGTCGTCATTTAAGAACCCATAAAGTAAATGTCCTATGTTTAAGCCAACTCACAAGGATCCAGTACCAAGAAACAACAAAAAGGAATGGCAACAAGGGACGGGCTTGTTACGCATAATAAGGCACTGGGACAGTAATGTAATCGCTGTTACGCTAGTTAACAGACTGCTGTAAGTTAACAGAGTGTTTCAATAGTGTTATACAGCTTTCGTATAACAGAAATTAGGTTTATGTTGAAAGTGATATAACACGTGGCAAAAGGCTTTTAGAGCTTTTATATCAAACTAAGCTTTGCTTGCTATAAAAGTGTAGCTGACAGAAAGCTTGGAGCTTTTGTGGCTAAAACTTTAACGATAAAGTTTGCAAACTTTTTTTTTTTTTGGTCCTGAGCTTTCTTAATACCATTTTGAAATTGGTTGTTGTCACAAATATTAAGTTTTGCCTTTATGAAATACTATTTTGTTTAAAGCTTTCGTGCTGTTAAAAGCCATTTGGTCGGAAAAGGCTCAACAACTAGCAGCCTTTAATAACAACAGATGACTATTCTTGCATTACACACATGTCCTTGTAAAAGTACTAACTATACAAATTGATAAGGTACAAACTTTTCTTGAAGTTTAATCGACTCATGTTTTGATCTTAATTAAACTTCAATGCATAATGAAGTAATGCGTTGTACGGCAAACAGAGAATCCCACAAATAAAATCAACTTAAAATGCACCAAAGCTGCGGAAGCTAATAGGGAATTCCCTAAAGAAATATGGCTGAAACTCACAAACTAAAGATATCACAAATATTCTAGTCTTTGTGCATTTTTCTGTCTTACTTTTGTTTTGGCTTCTTTGAAAATAAATCATAAAAACGCTTGTTTTTAAGGATACTTTAGTTATAAAATCTGACCCCGCTGCGAATATATCGTAGAAGGGAACTCTTTTGGCTCAGCGGAGGTAACACTTGGAAATGGGATAGAATTTGCTAATTTTAAAAGTACCTTTTGGGATTGCCTTAAATTCAGAGGACGTGAATACATTGGTCTATCGGTTCCTCAACTAGGATCTCTTAAATTTGATGCATTTTTCAACTTTCTACAAAAAAATATGTTGCCAAAAGTGTTCCACAATGACTCATTAAACGTTACCCAATTATTTTCTTTAATCTCAAGCAATCATAATATCAATAAATCCAATCAAACGTAAACAAGTTAACGCTCTTTAAGTCGAAACAAGTATATCACGAATATAGCGACCTCACAAAGACACACTCAAATACTTCCAACTTAATGCTCATGTGCACAATTCTGGATTATTGACGCACGTGCCGCATCCCCTTCCCCAGATTCCTACCACCCAATCTGTCTTTCCACACTGTAGCAAGTGAACTACAAAAACAACTATCGTAATAAATAAATATGAAATCCGTACTAATTGAGTGTGATTTTCGAGCATCAATAACATAAAGCATACAAAAGCAATAAAAAAATAAAAGAAAAAAAGGTGCAAAAAGTGAAGCCGTACAAAAACAAAAATATAATGGAAATTCATATTATAAAGTTTATTTTATATATAAAAAAAAAAAAAAACGAACAACAAAAGTTGGTAAATAAATACAAAATATGAAAATATTTTACAACATGGACGCCGAAGTTTGGCTGCTCTATAAATATAATATGCAGATAAATTTTAGCAAAAATGAAAAAGAAATGAAAACCAAAAAAAGAAAAAGAAGAAGTGAAGTCTTTTTAAATGGATACAGTCTCTATTTTGAGCTACTTCATGCCATTCTGCTTGGAGTGTCACAATTTTTAAATTGCCATCTTCTTGGGAGAAATCCGGATTTTTGACCAACATTTCCAGCCATTCCCGATCTGGTTGGTGATCGCATAACGTTCAAAAGTGTACCTATATATGCGCAACAATATTTCTTACGTTGCTGTCATTGGTACCTTTGAAAGCTTTTGCAATATAACTATTATTACCATCTGGTCACACTAAAGTTTCTTTCTAGATTTACATATGGAACAAACGAACGGGCATGCGGTACTGATAATTTTGTTATTGACAAATTTTGGTGTGCCACGCCCCTGTTTAATTTATTACACAAGAATTAAATACCCTTAGACGCATGGATACAGTGTATAATAAAAATACTTGTATAGGGTATAAATATAGAAAAAGTACAGTAAAAAAGTTGACAGGGATGCGGCACTAAAAAGCTGTTTGTTGCCAATCATATACATACACACCCATCTCTTTTTTTATTTCGTTTTTCTTTTTTATTTCATTCTTCGTGCCTTTTTTTATGCCAAGTTGGCCAACAACAAGCGCACTTATGACAAACCCAGACCGAAAATCATCTCCAGCTTCCTTCGTGTTGTTGATTTTTTTTTTGTGGGAATTTAACTCCCATTTCGTACAGTTTTGTTGTTGTTGCACTGGATGTTATTTTTTTGCTGTTTTGCGCTACTTCTGCTTCATTCTGTGAAAAACTCAATAACAAATTATAACGTATTATTTCCATGGCAAACTGTTGCGTTGCCTAGCAGCACTGGAGCATATAGAGGCAGAAGCATCATGCAACCTCAATTTATCCCAAACTACATCAGAACCCATTAGACATCAAACTTCTTCCACATTAAATTCCAACCATGCTTATATAGTACATAAATATATACATATTTTTTTTTTCAAAACTAACCAAAGTTGCTACGGTGATGCTGCCTTTATCTTCCCAGCTCTGGTATTTGGCTCTTCCTCTTGTAGTATCTGCTTTTTTTTGTACTTTTGATATTTTTGCTCTCGAGCTGAGTTTTGTTGTTGTCGAGGTCGTTTTGTGTTGATTACCATCCGCACCATGACTGACTCTTTGGAGCATTGGGTTGTGCCTATTACATGAAGCACCTCATAATTTTTCCCTGTTTTCAATGTTTTATACTTTTCTGTTGTTTTTTTGCTTCGATTGTTGGAGTTCTAATTATGACAACGTTTTATATTCAACGGTTATATATAAAATTATTAATTCTAAATTTATATTAATACATTATATTAATACATTAATAACTATTAGTTTAAGAAAGACTTTTTAATATTGAAAATGTAGTATCCACAACCTTTTAAGATTTTTTCAATTCGAAGACTAAATTTTGACATCAAAAATTTAATTATTTATGTTAAAGATAAGCAGCATGTATAGGGTGGGCAATCTGTTTGTGAATATGTGCGTAACGTAGAGAAAAATACATCGGTGATCCTCTAATGTCAGGAGGATAAAAGAAATTGATCTAGATAAGTCATCCATCTCGGCCTCTGTACGAACACCTGGATCTTGGAGACTATAAGTGCCAAGTTAACCAAACATACATTTGGAGTACCAATATGACCAGTTCGACCTAGATTTTATTTATTTTTTAAGTAGATATATTTTGATGATATATGGAATAAAAATCTAAATGTGTCTGAGCACAAGTCCTTGCTCTTTTCATAAAATTTTCGATGACACTTTGACAAAGATATGTCTCCATTTTTAACTACCACACCTTGGATCCCGACCTATTGCTCAGGAATTGTTTGTGATTTATTTACGAAGATATAAAAAAAAAAAAATTAAACCAAAGAAGGCATCGCTTGGCTTTACTTCGCACTATCTTGGTAGAAAATTGAAATCGGAATTTTGAAATGGAATGCTTTAGAAATCGTTGTGCCAATTAATTGATCCTGCTGAAACCGCAAGTCCTTCAGATAAACACCATCAACTAAGTGGTTATTTATCGCCAAATTCAAACATTTTGATTTGTTGTACAACTTCATACAACGACCCCACACACGATGCAAATATTTGTACAACCTGCTCAATAAAGATGTTATGTTCGTAGTATTCATATAACTTGATTTTTAATATGCGACGGTGAAGTCAAAAAAAAAAATAGTTTTTACTAAAAGTCGCGATGGATGGATGGAAGGCTCATTGAACACAAACTTTATTTCTTGATTTGAAATTTACCAATTCATTTTATAAAATTTTGTGTAATTCAGATACTCGAGTGTACAATGTGGCATTGGGATCATTAACTTTAAGTCAAAAAATGATTTAGTCCCAAGCAGAAGTATTGATCACAGACAGCTGCTTAAAGCAGCTCCTACAGCTTCTATGGTACCTTTTTTCTTTTTAAAAAACTTTGAAATTACAAGATCTCGAAAACCATTAGAGCTAGCTAGAGGCAACGAATTGTACTTACTGGCTATCCCACCGCGCATCGTTCCAACTGACTATTATTTTTTTTGTATGTAATATGATGCGTAAATTTAAATGTACAAATTATTTAAATTTTAAAACACATTATTAAGTAAGTTTGCAATGCTTTCTCAATTTTTTGGTCTTAAATTGAATAAAATTAGTTCTTCCAATTCTTTTTTAATTTTTTAATACAACAGCTTTACTGTTTACTCCTTATAAATATTTAACCCTTTCAGGCCCGAATTAAAATGGGAGGACCTAAAAAATATTTGACCTTAGAATTATCTTAATATAGCCACAAATAGTCACAGAAAAAAATTTCAAGGTCCGGGGTATCCTAGTTTGGCCCCACCGAAATGTTGCCTACAGGCAACATTTGGCCTGAGTGTTACATTTTTATACTGTATAGGTATACTTACTATTTAGTTATACTATTTAGTTTAGTCGTAAGCAGTAATATGATTTAAAATTGTAAATATTTTTAATAAATACCAAATGGAATAACATTAGCAATCGTGTTATTTCATTTTGACTCATTTTATTTATTTAAAAAAAAATACGTTGCGTATAAAAAAGTATTCTTACAGATATTCCGCACTCCCACCACTATCAACTTGTTGTTATTTTTAGATTTATGCAGAAATCTCGTTGATAAGTCGAAATTCAAATCCATACTCCAAACATGCTCGTTCAATAAATCTGATAGCCAGTGAACCGTATAACTCTGCTTTTGCTGATTAAATGATGAATTTATGAGTTTTCCGAGCAAAACAAGAAAAAAGTTGGAATTCAAATGATTTGATTGCTCAAAACGACTTAGGAAGGCCTCCATTCATACTATTTATTCTAAGAGCCACTATTACATGGCTTATTAAATACATGACCGTCTTTTGACTAAAAACACCTTTGTTATACTGCCACATGAACTTATATATCTTTACTCCATGGCGCCCGACTGTATGCAATACTTTTTTTTCATTTCCACTCTGCAGTGCAGCTGTGCGTAAAATATGAAAAATATTTGATTTGTTTATTGCACAAGTGGCAGAAGGTCATTACGATGCACTGTAACGACACATCAATAGTCGAATCGAGAAAACTCAACAGCAAGAACAGTAACTATAAATATAGGGTGATATTTTAGTATTAGGGTATGAACACTAAAAAATTAATGGAGTTATGGAGGAAGGAGAAATGCTCGATACCGATTTAATTCGATTGAATTCTCCCAAAAAAAAAATAGATATCAATAGTATCGGTATCGAGTTTTTGACTTTTTGAAAAAAAGAATTAAACAAAACGGAGGTGATTGCTCGTCAAAGGAACCAACATTTTCCAATGTTCATATTAAATTGATATATATAAATTTTTATTTTTCGCACAGTTTAATGCAGCGGTTTGTAAGCACTGGTTCATTTTACTAACGGTGTTCCCTGTATTTATTTTTTGCAATTGGCGCCAGACAGAACCAGAACCAGAATGCCAGCTTCACTGGAAAATACCGGATCGCTATCGGGCATCCGAATTATGGAACTCTCTTTTGATAAATCCCCATATTTTCAAGATTCTCATACATAGGTAAACAATTTTTTCAAAATTTCAGTTTTTAAATTGAATTTGTGTTTTTCTTTATAATACTGCTTGAATATGCTCCACAGGCCAATTTCGTCCTACTTATTTTATACGAAGAATCTTCAAGAAGGACTTATTATTTTATATATCTTAAGAAATCTAGTATCCGTTTTATTACACTAGTTTACACGAAAAATGAACATACGTAAAAAAGTGTTTTTAGAGTAATTTTGGGTCGAAAAACACCAAAATGGAAACCTTTTTTTTTGTCTTAAGCACCGTTTTCGATATTTTTTCAAAAAATATGTTCTTGGGCACTTTTTTCAGCTATTCGTCAATATCTCGAGAACAAAATTTTGTATCGACATGAAAGAAAATTAGATCGAACGGAATTGATGTCATGACGTAGACTCAAAAAAAAATGCTCCAAAAATTATGAATTGAACGATCCAGCCTTGCAATTGACCTGTCCAAAGCGTGAGACTCACTGCTTAACGAACGTATTTGGCAATTCACACTTTCATGTTGATAAGTAGAATAATTTCAAAATCATTGCACAATTGCAGTCGACAAACTCGAAAACTTTGATAATCTTATCGTCATTCTTAAAGAATTATGGGCTAACGATTCTTTCTCCCATAAACTGCCATTTTTTCCGGCTGTAGAGCATGAATTTGAATACGAAAATTGAATTAATCCACGAATTACGCGTGAGCTGTCATAAGTATCAGTTTGAAAATCGAAAAAAATCACCCGATATGGAGTTTAACTTTTTTGGACAATGTTGGAAGCACGCAGCTTTGTTGTACCCAGGAACACACGACTAAAATAACTCTAGGCCCTTGAGAACTAACTGCAACTGCATAAACTAAATTCCCAATTAATTAATTATAGATATCACCTGGTCACCTGGTAAGGCATACAGGCGGGATGGTAAATGTTTGTACGTCTGACTTTTTAGTTTTTAGTTATTAAGCGTAAAAATTTTGCTTAATAAATCGATGTACCCCTTACTCTTTTGTGCAGGATATAAACATGTGCGCAATTTGGCGTGTAATTTAGCGTCTAACGATGCTGGGTTTCATATGCATGCCATTGTAGTTGTTGTGGCTGTTGCCGATATCCTTGGACCAGTTAGAGCTGTTTCAAAGAACTTTGCTTGAACTGGACAGAAGTTTATTAAAAGAAGAGCATACCCACTTTAAGAAGATTTATGTAACAAGCAGAAATACTCAATTTAACATTTTTCTTTAAATTGAACATCGTTAACAATGTTTTGAGTTCGGTAAAGTGGAAAAGTTGAATTAAAATCGGAATTTTTCGATATAATCGTTTTATCGACTTCTTGATGCGCAACATAGAACTTAGAAATGAATATATTGTTGGCTGTATTACGGACTAAAAAACCCATTTTTGGTTTTGGTTTATGTAGAAGTTATGGCTAGTTTAATTTGATGTATCTGGATATTCAACAATTTATTGCTCCGTCAATTTTCAGATTTTATTTTAAATAATTTTATCGATACCTTCAGATGACTCGTACTGGCTTGGATGGGGTAAAGACTTTAATTAGATTAATTTTAATCGTTGTAATGATTCTTCATTTAAAATTCTATTCAAAGTACTAAACGTTTACAAATATTTCTTTTATTAGAGCATGCATTAGCCATTTGGTTCTTCTTATTTATTTTGCTTACATATTATTGTATATAAAAATATGATGGATTGCATTTAAGCTCATATTGGCGGAATGTATTTACGCTTCAATGATGTGCAATTTGGTTTTCTGGAATTTCCTTTATTTTCATTTTCGACTTTCAATTTTACGTTTTTAGTTACACGATTCTTGGATTGGACTTGAAGTAAAGTAGACTCAAGCTTAAATTGTCAATTTATGGATGGCGCACAAAAATATATTTCATAGTAATTCTATGCTCGAATGGCTTTGGCAACTTTTTTCTAAGAGCATTTTTTTTAATAAAGTTAACAACTTGAAGTCTCTTTCCATTTCTCACTTTTCTTTGGCATTGCCACTTTTTACTTTCGTGCGGCTGTTGTAAATAATTTTTTTATTTTCATTTTTTTAAGGACTTTAAAAAGTAGCTGGATGCTTTTGGATTGACTTTGGCTTTTATTGGATTTTTGTTGTTGCAGTTTACTTTCGAACCTTGTGGATTGTTGGAACGTTTTTCACATTTGATGAGAAAATTCTTTAGCTAATTATGTCTGCTTCGTTGTACCCTCACACACACACACGCACACGCACACGCACAGACACACACAAACCCTCACGACCCAAAATAAAGTCACAAGTTTAGCTTCATATTTGCCTCTCAATGAAATTGCAATTTGTAAAATTTCAAGCATTTTTGCGGCTTGTTGCCCCTTGTTGCATGTGTGTGTTAGTGCGTTTGTATCTGTGTGAGCTTGTTTGTGTTTATGTGTGCGTGTGTGCTTGGTTAAATACAGCATGCCTCTAAACTGACTGACTGCTTCCAAAACTGTTTCCATAGTAGTTCCAGAAACGTATAAACAGTGGAGTGGATTTAAAAATCTCAATGGGGATATTGAGCGTAAGATAAAAATTTGAAAAAATTAAATCAAATACTGATCTATATCGAAAAACTGAGAAAAATTTGAAGCTACATTTGAATTCAGTCAGAAATTCAGAAATATGAAGCTGTGAGTAATTTTAAGACACCAGAACGAAGGTTGGACGAATATTTCAAATATATAAAGCTCTATCTTAATTTTGCATTCCGACAAATTCTGTTAATATTTTTAATTTTTCAATATACAATTGTCTTATCAAAACTCCGAAAGTTGTATCTAGCAAACAAAATATTCAAGTATCGTAATTGTTTCCCGAAGTATGCAATGCCAATATTTAGCTTACCTAAATATGCAGTCATCGATAAATAATCGGAATTTATAAATAAATGAAAAAATCATAAAATTCAAAGATTTAAAAATTAAACGAACAATTTTTCCGGTTCTCGTTCAAACGGACTTTGATGTTTAGGGCCTTTTGGAGCAATGTTGTAACTTTGAAATTGTATATCGAATATATTGCTTTTTGGAATAATTTAGCGGTGGAAAGAGGCATCTCTGCATCTCCTTCTCTATGTTACATATAATATACCCATTGGGTGTTGCGTATAAAAATGGATCATATGTATTTTACTAAATAGACCATAAGTCTATTTAAAACGATTTCTCGTAGATTTGCAAAAAAGTTTGACTTATTACTCAATGTATATTTTTTATGACTTCATATGCAAATTTTCAATCATTTGGTTTCCATGTCCTTATTCTTCCCATTCCATGGCATTCTATAATCAGGTAATTCATGGCATGTATTTTACATAAGCAATTTATTTCTCTAATAAACTCTCCATCTTTTCGAATTCCCTTTTGAGGCGCCACTGCCAGCTTTGGCTCAGTCAAATTCATATGTGATTTGTCTTCCACGAAGCCATTGGCAACACATTTTTTAACTTTTATTTTTTTTTTTTTATATATCTTATATGTTACATATTCTTGTCACACAGTCAGTGAGTATCAAACCTAACTGAATTATTCCGGCATACAGCGCTTTTTGTCTGTCTGACGGTCTGGTCGTGGCATAATTAAAGGCAAACCGTCAGCGTTTTACATTTATTGACTAGCGCGGCTGAAATGTGCCACAAAAATTTAAATTCGATCAATCAGAGAGACAGCCATGCGTCAGACGGGCAACAGTGCCTTGAAAGTCGAGAAACTCGTAGATGTCTGGCATCAAAGTCAGGAAGATGCTTTACCGTGTGTCCCTGCTCCTTGGCTGCCAAGAAGCATTTGAGAAAATTGATTTGATTTGATTTCAGATTTGCTACTCGTACATTATGTGTGCTTATATATATACAGTACTAAGCAATATATTTCCATTTTTCAATCAAATCCACACGCACATAGTATGAGTATATAAAACTGCTAACATACATACATACAATCATATGTAACTTGACGAGCTGAATTCCGCGTGGTTTGTAGGTTAGTATTTGAGAATAAATTCCAGCATATTTTCGAGCAAATGAGTAGCAAGCTGATCTGTACAGGAATTGCTAAATAAATCGATTTCATTTACAAGTATATTTTCATTTTACGGTCCTGAATCGGTTTGTCAAAAGAAATTAAAATAATGATTATTTTTTGCAATGAAGCTGCTGATGACTTTGTCTTCTTTTAAAACCAATTCTATTCACTCTATCAGTCATGCTGTCAACACTGCGTATGTGCAATATTCCGTATACGCAACCGTAAACAAATTTAATTAAATTACAGTTCGCATGCTAAGGCAACGACAACAACAACTAACCTACAAAACTGACAAAGCATTTTGAAAAACTGTCACAATAAATGCAAATTCATTTAAATAGTTTCCCATATACCAGTCTATAGTATATAGATATTAGAGTGCGTTTCTGTTGCTCTCGCTAGCTGCAACTTGAGTGATGCACCATTTTATGTGTACAATTTTTAAGAAGAGCATACAGGTGAGTGTGTGTGCGCTAAAACTATGCGAATTTGCATTTCTTCTGCAAATATTTGCATTTAAAAGGCAGCTTGCACTCAGATTGAGTTGAAAAAATGTAATACAGTCGAGGCGGTGCCCGACAGTGTAATACCCTGTACCTTTTTTTCTCGAAAAAAGTTTTATTCCTGCATATTCTTTCTATGAACTTTCCAATTGGAATATTTTATTTGTTGGTGCAAAACGATAATTGTACCTATAAGTTCCGCAAATTTTAACCGATTTTGATGAAAATCGAAATTTACGTCAAAGAAGTTATTTAAAGTATATGAGGAAAGTTTTAAGGGGATGTGTTGAGGGGTGTGGGAGAAAACACGATAAATCGATTGCGGGGGGTGGGGGGCCTGCATTGATAAAATTTTGATGTAGATTGGTTCATTAGAGCCACATGAATCAGCTTACCAAAAATTGTGATTCTAGTCCATTTGTTACTATAATTACGTAGAGTCAAATATTGACGCAATTTATAGGGAAGGGGTAGTGAAATTTGTACATTTTAGGCTATAACTTTTTTTGTATTTGTCCGATTTTGTTTATTTTTGACATACAGATGCATGCAACCACAATGCATCGCTCTGTTAAATTTCAGACTAAAATATTAAACGGTGTAGTCAAAAAGCGCGAAACTCTGCTACGGGGAAACGGGGAAAGATATGGACATGATTCAACAAACTTGATCTTCTCAGGAAATATGCGCATCAGCTGGTAAAGTTTCGTATCTCTAGCTCTTATAGTCTCCGAGATCTAGGTGTTCATACAGACAGCCAGACGGACAGACGGACAGACGGACATGGCTCAATCGCTACCCGAGGTTATGATAAGCATTTTGGTATAAAGGACTTGGGGTCTGCCACGCCTCCTTCTTGCCGTTACATACATTGCACAAATCTAGTATACCCTTTGTACCTATAGGTACAGGGTATAAACACACAGAAAGAAAAACCTTAACACTGACGTCTTTGTTTAAGTATGTTAAGCCAATAATTAAGTAGTTCTTTTTGTAGTATTGTGACTCTGATTTCGCTTGGCTTGAGTTCAGAAAGCTAATAAAAGCACAGGTAAATGCTTTTAGAGAAAACCTTAAATTTTTAGCTAGACTTTTGAGTTGGAATTTTTTTAAATAACGTTTAATATTCATACCTTAAACTTAGAAAATTTCTCAATCGATTAATTTAGTAAGTCAAATTTATATACTAAAAATATATGCTAATTATACCCTGTACCGTATGGTACAAAGGGTATATTGTGTTTGTGCAAGCCGAAAATGTATGTAACGTACAGGAGATGTCGGAGACCCCCCAAAGTTACCTAAAGTATGATCAGTGTGACTCGAGAAGTCGATATACCCATGTCCGTCTGTCCGTCTGTCTTAACTTTCAGATAAGATCCGTTGTTAATCCATAGGAGACAAGCTTATTTTATTTTTATGATATCGGGATTACATTATATAGCTCCCATAGGGTTGTTTCAGAGGATCTCGAAAATAGCAAAAGTTTTAGATGGATAATTCGTTTGTTAATGAAGATATCATAACCAAATCTGGCAATCAGAAGTTTTTTAGAGTTCCCAAGAACTGTATCAAATTTGATCAAAATCGGTTGACTATATCATATAGCTCCCATAGCACCAATCGGTCAAAAAATCGTTTTTTCTACAAAATTCGTTGCGTTTCGTTTGTTTGTAAAGATATTGTTAGAAAATTTGGCATTCAGAAGTTTTTTAGAGTACCAAAGCACTGCACCAAGTTTGATCACAATCGGTTGACTTTATCATATAGCTCCCATAGGAACCATCGGTCAAAAAAACGCTTTTTTTTTACAAAATTCGTTGTGTTTCGTTTGGTTTTGAAGATATCGGAACCAAATTTGGCAGTCTCAAGTTTTTTATAGTTCCCAATCAGTGTACTTAATTCGATCAAAATCGGTTGACTACATCATAAAGTCCCCATAGGACCGATCGGTCAAAAAAATTGTTTGCTGCAAAATTCGACTGATTTCTGTTTGTTTATGAAAATATCGTATCTTTTGGAGGTCTTAAGCAATGTGTCGGAATCAATTGCAATGTGGTGGTACAGGGTATCCCAAAGTCGTCTGCGACCGACTTTAGCGTACGCCATCTTTTTTTAATTTCTAATGGTAAATAATTGTGTAAATGCAAATAAAAAATCTTAAATTTTTTAAAACCAAATTCAGAGCAACCTTTGCATCAAAATTTTATATTAATAAATTGTTTTTATTAATATTTTTTTTTTAATGAATTTTCAATGTACAAAAAAGTAAAATGTTATTACAATTTTTTTTTTTAGTTTTCTGATTATAATTTTTTCAAACTGAGTAAAACAAATCTTTTAATCTTTAACGAAAAACTTATCGTCTACAAAATTGAATCCTATCATAACTAATTAACTTTTAAAAACTTAAGTTAATAACTTTTCAAACTGAGTAAAAAATTAAAAAAAAATATATATTTTAAAAATTCAATAAAAGTTTTTTTTAATCTTTAACAAAAAATTTATCGTCTTTAAAATTAAATCATATCAAAAATACTTAACTTTTAAAAGTTTACAATTTTTTTACACTCGATTTTTTTAAAAAAATTCTTGGCAAGCAATAAGGTTTTTTTTTTATTCCATATTTAATAAACAAAAAAATATTAAAAATGCAGTAAAACAAAATAATTAGATAAGATTAAATGAATTATTATTATATAATAATTATTATTTATATTATCTAAGTGCATTATATTTTTTTTTGTGATGTAATATTTTTAAACAGCTACTGAAATATTTTGAAGTGGGAAGTTAAGATGAAAAGCTGCAAATTAAGTAGCAATCCAAAAAAAATTTAGTTTGTTATTTTGAGCTTTGAAAGTATCGTTTAATACGTAATATTAATTTTTTAAGGACAAATGTAACAAAATCCGAAACTGGTATCAAGTTATTGTGGCCGCTAGATGGCGCAGGTAGTTATTGTCGATAGATGACGCCAGCAAATTGTTGGAAGAATATATAATTTAAACATGATAAACATTAATCTATTATATTTTAAAATTAAAAAAAGGAATGGTATGTTTGGGTTTTGTTATCGAAATAAATAAAAAAAATCTTAAAAACTAATTATAAACTGATTTGCAGAAATAAGTCTAAGCATTGAGGTGCAGAATTTGATAAGATGCGCCTAGAAATACATTTTTTATCCGAGATTAAGCTAACAAGCTTAAGTTAAGTAATCTAACACGATCTTACTATTTTTTCCATTTTACGATCTGGACCTACACTAGAATATTGAAGAAAAAGTTCCTTTTTAAAACTTTGCATATGTCTTTTACTTCGTCACAGCAAAATAGAACTTGTGAGCTGCAGCAGGCTGTGGCTGCCACTAACTTACTTTGCCATAAATTTAATGCTCTTTTCTTCCATTCAAATGTTCTGCTGTTACTTGCAACGATTTGATGCCACCTTTGTTGTCGTGCACCCCCCACACGCGTCTGCTACTATCGCTGCTGCTTTATGCATGACATTTAATCAAGTTGACGACTGCATTTGATGCCACAAATATTTCAAAATGACGCAAGACAACCAGAACCCAAGACAGTGTGAGAGTGTGTGTGTTGAAAAGTTGCATATTAAATGCAGAAGGCAGCAGCAGCGACTTTACCGCAGTTAATGCAATTTTCCGACCACCCGCCAGCTTTGCGATAATTTAAGCGGAAACGGAAGTGCCAGCGTCAAAGCCGCAGCACAAAACTCAACAAAATGGAAACTATTAAATGCACTGGCAACATACAGTAGTGATGGAGGCAACCTGCTTTATGCTTTTTACAGCATGCATCAAAAAAAAAAAAGAAAAAATCCTCAAAGTTTAGTCAAATGTTAACTTAAGACAGCAACTGCTGCAAGCTGCATTTAATGACAGCTGTCCTGGCAAGTCACTTGCTAAATTATTTCATAATTTGAAAAAAAAAAATAAAAAATGATTACAAAATGGACGAAATGCTCGGTTTGGCTTAGATGGTCCTTAACACTATTTCTACCGTGGTGTGCCAAAAGACTTATAATTATTCTCTTAGTGTAATCATTCGCCCAAAAAACATTTTTTTTTACTTTTCGTACAACTATATATTGCTTTAATACCAAAAGAAAAACAATTTTTTTTTATTTATGTTTAAGCTAAGATAATAATGTTTAATCAATTTTACTGGTGTCTTTTGACACCTCTTGGTAGAAATAATGTTAAATACTTTAAGGTTAAAAAAAAAATCAATAAAAAATTGAAAGTGGAAAACCTATTGAGAAATGTGATATCGAACTTCTTAAAATTTCATAAATTTTGTTTGCAGTATACTTTATATCTACGCTTGCAGATAAGATTTATATGGCAAAAAAATTCAAATTATTATATTAATTAATTTATTGAAGTTGTTTCGGGATTTGTTGAAAACAAAAATTTATATGTTTTTATTATTTTTTTAGTTTTATTAAAAAAAAAAAAAATTTTTATTTCATGATTTTTCCAAAAGATTAACAATCTAATCGTTGCGATCTATTCCTGCTTTGTACACGATAATAATTCCATACGATTTCCCATAAATCTACTAAACATATCCAAATCTATAAAACATTAATAATATTAATAATAATAATATTATAATAATAATATTATAGATTTAAGATCTTTCAAAGAGTTTTATAAACTTGAAAAACACATTGCGTAAAATAACTTTTCCCAGAGTCTCAAGTTGATTGATCAAAGATGCAATAGGGCTTAGGTACTCCAAAAAACTATATACTTTGTAATGATCTGCCTAAATAAAAGACAGAAAATATAAAATACCCTAAACACAAATATTCTGCGCTCTAGCTTTTAACATCTCGCAAACCTAAGCGTTCAGAATTTCTTTTAAATTAAAAAAAAAAGTTTAAATTTATCAATCATTCTAAGGTAACTTTGGTGGGTTTTTGACGTGCCTTTTTATCTACTCCTTAAGTACCTAAAGTAACAAGGCATAACAAAGTAAACCTCTTATTGCGGGCACTTATTATCGGTACTAGGACTTTTTTTCAAAAAAGACACTGCTTTGCTGTTAATTAGGCTCCGATATGTCTCAATGCCTAATTGGAGAGTTCTAGTTTTTAAATGATTAAAAAAAGTTGGAAAAGTTTATTGGGCTGGGAGTCTTCAATTGAAGCTAGTCACCAATTTTTTATCGGATCTACAAAATGGGTACATCCTTCAAAAAAATTCTTTGTAGTTGGCTTTAAATGAGTGTTAATAGAGAAATTCTTTTTCGAAGAACTGGGCCTGTTATTGATATGACGGATAGCGCCCATTTTTTGTAAAATTCTCTGAGTCCAGATGACTTGCTCTATTACTAATAGAGGTGATGCATATCATATTGCCATAAATAACTTATAGTCTGGAACGCTTCTTTCTTCCTATTGCATATACTGCATAAAACTGTGCTTAACTTGACTTAAATTTAAAATACAGAAATTTAAAGGGATTTTAAACATCTACATTCAAACTTACTGAAATTCTAAAGTATTTTCTTGATGCATTATGAAGCTCTTGTCAAATGAATGTAGTAAATAATGCAAAAAGTAAAATAGTGAAATATTTGAAGAGATTATCCAAGTTGACTTAATGAAAATCTTTAACTATTTGCATTGCCCTTAGTCCGATACCCTGTTCAGATGGTATGCGTTGCAGGCAAAATGAAAAATACCTGAAGCATCAAAACCATCCACGAACTTAAGCTCCCATTTTCAAATGAAGACGAGGAGAACTGCATCATTACGTTATTATTACTTGTATCCGGCAATTTAAGATATTTTTAATATTGTTACAGAAACCAAACAAAATGTTTTGCGGTTCTTGTTTTCACTTGGCAGCCTGGGTTAAGTAAGAGTACCTGGTTATACTCTGCACGCATTGGGTTAAGTGTGTTACAGATTTGGGTAAGCTTTGTAACAAGCTTTTTATATAAAAATCTGGAGGAATATTTACATTCCGTTCTTTAGTAAAAGAACTTTGTGATAAAATAATAGCCCGTTTGAAACTGGCACAGTTGAGCTGCTTGCTTCCATTTCTGGAAGCAGCTTTAAAAATTCCACTAATACTTCATTTTGTTTTATATAAAAACAAGCTGAAGCCGATGAGCCTCATCATTAATAAAATGGTTTTAGGGTATCCCACTGTTGAGCACCTTCTCGAACGACTCACAATATTTTTCTGAAAAAATTCGCCTGTGGCTTCTGACTGAATTTTATTGCAGTTCCCAACTGCTTGTTGTTGGTTTTGTTGTAACCATAGTTCCAGTAAAACTTAAAACCAAAATATTTGCTTAGCGTAAAATATCCAGCTGGAAACTTTGGCTTTCCGAGGTTAAACAATTAAAGCGCTGCGTGTTTTTTTTAATGCAAATTTTTTTTTTGATAAAACTGAGTAAATTATGAGTGAAGGTTTACTAATGGTGTTTAATTAGTAAAAAGATAATGGAAACAGAGGAATCACATTAACGCCATTAAATATGTCTTAAAAAAAATAAATAAATTTTTTAAAAATCAGTCAATTTTTGTATCAGTCAGTGTCAGTGGTATTTAAAAATTAATTAATTTTATTCTTCGTGGGTCTATATACCAAGCTAAGAGTTTTCTGTTTGGCGAATAATGTTCCAATTTATAGATGACAGGTAAGAATGTTTATAAATTTTGCCTACATATATAGCATTCATTTTAAGTGAAATTTAAAATAAGTTATATAGGCTTAGCTCAAGATAAACAAACATTTTTAGGAAATTGTACCTTATTATAATTTATTTTCTCTTATGTTACTATTACAATGTACAGAATACAATGGTGACTATTCGAAGCGCCATTACATAAATAAGTATATCTTTCTCCACCAAAAATGCCTTCAGGAACCTAACTGGTTGTTCTAGAGTAAAATTGAAATTTTTTTGCAAGTCGGAAAACACTTTTTAATTTGAAAAATTTGAACGACCCCCACAGCAGCATTAAACGTTATGTTGCATCTATTGCCGATAGATCTATATAGTAAACAGAAAGCAGTGAAATCGGCCTTAATGCTAAGAGAATCTTCGAATCTAGCCATTAGCTCTAGAGGACACTCGACTATTCTGCGCCAATTTCCGCTAATTCCCCGAACCACTGACTTTTCTAACTCTATGGAGTTATCCTTAAACAAACCGTTCAGTGTAAATTTCTCATCTCGTGAAGCCTGGGACAATGGTATACTAGACTGCAATAGCAAGATTACCATTTTTACGGACGGTTCTAAACTCAATGATCTGGTGGGAGGGGGTGTCTATTCGGAATCGTTGGGTTATAACGAATTCTTTCGTTTACCAGATCATTGTAGTGTCTTTCAAGCAGAAGTCATAGCTATAATGGAAATTATTCGTATCATTAAGAAACGTGTTTTAATCGAAAGGAAATTCAGATCTGTTCTGACAGTCAGGCTGCTTTAAAAGCACTACAATCAGTAAGTCTCACATCCAAAACTTTTACTAGATGCTACAAAATACTTCACCATCAAGCTGCTTTGGGTACCGGGGCACCGCGATATCGTGGGCAATTGCAAAGTAGATGAACTAGCTAGACGGAGTACAATGATACCACTTCAGCCAAACAAGGCCTTGATACCCTAGCGACGTGTAAATTATTAATAGATAAGAAGATCATTAATGACGCGAACTATAGATGGGAGCAAACTGGAACCTGTCTTATTAGTAGGAAAAATTGGCCGCAATGGAGCTTGAATAGAACCAAGCAACTCTTAAAACTTAACAGACTTTACATAAGAGCTACGATAGGGGTTCTTACTGGACACTGTCTTATTGGTAGGCCCGCCAATAGATTGGGAGTGCCTTATTTCGACTACTGTAGAGGCTGTCAGGAGGTAGAAGAAGATAAAACAGTGGAGCATCTCCTGTGTGGATGCATGGCACTATGCAGGAGGAGACTGAACACACTGGGTTCCGAAACTATTGGGAATGTTACTGAATTCGCAGGAATAAGAATAAATCAGACTAATTCGTTCATCAAACATTGTGGCTTAGAGAGGATACAGGAGAGTTAGGACTAGCTAAAGTGGCATCACAGCGGGGCTTTTGCAGGCGTAGGTGTGTCTTCTACCTACCTACCTAACGTTCTAGGCAAATCCGCTTAATTACTGCCAACTGGTTCTGTCTGTTATTTTAATTTATATTACCATATTAATATTTTACTATATGACTCAAGTTCACTTATCTCCATCCAGATTCAACCATACAGACTCCATGCACTCGGTGCCAAACACTAATGGCTACTTGACTTGGCTTTAACAGTCATAAGCTTCCAACTTATTGGAGTACTCTTGTGTGCAGCAGCAAATTATGTTTTTTGTTCTGATGTTTTTTAGTAAAACAAATGTGATAAATCCCCTTGATCTGGCACAGATAATAATGCTAGCATACCATAGTTATGCTCCGCATAAATTGTTTTTGGGTTTTGTAATTTCCAAAGCAGAGCTTATAACTAAAGTTTAATGCCGAAATAATTGCACACAGCATTCCAAAGCAAATAGTTTCATGAGCTTCACAGAACTCACATAGAGTGAACATAGAGGTAGTGAGAATATTTGATAGGGCTGTCAATAAAAAAAACTAGAAGGCAGTGCCAAGTCTTTTGGTTTATGATTAGTTTTTTCAATTAAAGATATATTTTCTACACTGTGATACAATTAAAATCAAAAGTGAATCATGTATCCCGAAAAATTGTCTCTTTTTTTCTAATTTTTTTGGTTGATTCCTTGATTTATATTAATAATAGTAATTGTATTCACTATTTTGAAAAAGAAAAAGAATAAGAGATCCACCCTCTGCTCTGTTCCTTGACAACCAACATCCCGAGCTTCATAAACCATTTTGGAACATACCGACTGTTATATCACTTGTATTCAAAAAAGTTAAATTGCTAATGAGGTACATATGCGATTTTAAACTACTTCTCGGCTGTAATTCCGAAAGTTTTCAATAGATTTTAATTTTTCCAATATAGGCTTTCATCAATTTGCTTTTAACAACTTCAATATGTGCCGCGAAGAGAGTATGGTTTCTCTCTATGCTCGATGGTAGTATATAACTTGGCACTCATTTGAATTAACATGTAAACCAAAGTGTATTATTCTTGTTTACACCAGACTGCATTATTGTGACTTAAAAGCGGTTTCTGACAGTAACATAATTTTGGCTTTTGAATTAAAAACATTTTTTTCTTTCATTATTTTTGTGCTGTCATAGAATTCTTAGTTACAGATACTGCTGCAAAGATCTACAAAAAGTACTTTATTTAAAATTGCATTCAACAAACGAAATATAAGCCCTTTCAAATTTTACACACTTTATGTTGACTACGCCACTGAACCAGACATACTTTGCTTACCCACATAAGTTTGCTGCTAAGCGGCTTACTTCGTTTACTCCAAGACCATATAAATATTTCAACTCTTTGCATAAACAGCACATATATATATTTCTAGTTTTAAATGCATTTTTTTTTTTTAATGCTAAGATGGTTGACCGCAAAGAATGCCTTACAATCAGTAGTCGACTGCCAGTTCTGTCTCTTAATTAATAAGCTGAATGCGTGGTACTACAGTGCGTATGCTTAATTGCTTCGACTTTCTGTGGTTGCTCAATTATAGTTCCCTGCAGCTTACTCTATCTCTGCGTAAGTCGTGTCTGTGTATCTTCAGTTGTTTGTGAAACAAAAGTCAAGTGCACTTGTGTTTGTTTGTGCGAGCATGTGTGTGCCTGGCATTAAAATCAACGTTCAGGCAAAGACAGCCAGAGGCAGCGGCAGAACGACAGCCAATAGACTACAATCAATGCTGGTTATTGTTTTTTGCCATTTCGCTTGGCCATTGTTATTATGGATTATTGCATTGCCATGGCCCCGTGCAGACCACGTCCAGGCTTTGAACACTACTCCGAACCAGCGCTACTGTGCGTATGCGTAGTGCGTAATATGCAATGGCATTGCAGTCGTGCGTACGCATCATTGCATCTTTTCAATTTGTGCCCAAAAATTCAACGCACAAGATAAACAACTCTCTCCCATATACATGTACACACACATATGCATATATATGCCTCATGCAAGCAGCCTACGAAATTAAGCCCATGCCAATGGCTTGATACGGTTGACGGCAACAGCGACGTCAAAGTCGGCAGCTCTGCTGCTGCAACGTTAATTGCAACGCTTTGTATTCATGCTACAACTCGCTCTCAGGCAAAACACGAACAGACAGCAAATTTTCCATGTTTTTTTAAATTTTTTTCAGTGTATTTTTTTTTTTTTTGGTTTGCAGCATGCCACATTAAGCAGGCAAGTGGTGATATGATTGAGTTTATGAGTGTCTGCCGGCTTCCGTACCATAACCAAAATTAACTACAGCTTTTTTTCTTATACACGCATAGGAAGTTGTAAGTGTGTGTCTGTTTCTATGTGTGTATGGTTCAATGCAGCGTAAAATTTGCAAACTTTTTATCATCGTACATTAGTTGCCAATTCAGTGAGCTAAGCAAAGGAAATTATTGAAAAATTTAAAGACTTATAAAAAGCAAAAATCTCTGTTGTAGATTCGGTGCGCACACCAAAACTTTTGAGAGCACTCCAGTTTGAAAAATTAATTAATTTCATGGAGATATCGAAAACAGCATAAAAGGTTTCGGAGTTTAGCTGCGTGAGGACCAACATTATTATAAAGTCTGGGAATAGTGTTTATTTTGAAAGAATCACTGAGTATAGGATGACGTACACTTAGAAAATCTAACCCTAGCAATAAGTTTAGAAACAAGTAAGGAAGGTGGTTTTAAAATAAATTCGTATATTATTATAGTATCCCTTTATATGTTTTTTTCAGAAGATTTGACCACTCTAAGACCCATGTCCTTATTGGCTATCATTTTTGCATCTCTCCTCAAAACTAAAAGCCATTCCTTGCGGCGTTTTGTCATAAAATGTGCCAAAAATTTTATTAAAATAAAAAAAAAGTGTATATTTATATTTATGTAATTTTTACACATAATTATACCCTGTACCCTATGGTACAAAGGGCATATTTAGTTTGTGCAAGCCGAAAATGTATGTAACATACAGAAGGAAACGTCGGAGACCCCCCAAAGTTACCTAAAGTATGATCGGTATGACTAGAGAAGTCGATATACCCATGTCAGTCTGTCTATATGAACGCCTAGATCTCAGAGATGGTAAGAGCTAGAGCGACCAAATTTTCAGAGTAGATGCGTAATTATGTCAGGGGAGACAAGTTTATATTACTTTTTCGATATCGGGGTTATATTATATAGCTCCCATAGGGGTTTTTTAGAGGACCTCGAAAAAAAACAAAAGTTTTAGATGGATAGTTCGTTTGTTTATGATGTCATCAAAAATTTGGCACTCGTAAGTTTTTTAGAGTTCCCAAGCACAGTTCCGAATTTGATCAAAATCGGTTGACTATCTCATATAGCTCCCATAGGGCAGATCGGCCAAAAAAACGTTTTTTGCACAAAATTCGTTGTGTTTCGTTTGTTTGTGAAGATAACGTAGCTAAATTTGGCATTTGGAAGTTTTTTAGTGTGCTTAGGCACTGTACCAAATTTGACCAAAATCAGTTGAATATATCATATAGCTCCCATAGGACCAATTGGTCAAAAAAACATTATTTTGTACAAAATTCGTTGTGTTTCGTTTGTTTGTGAAGATAACATAACCAAATTTGGCACTAAGAAGTTTTTTTGAGGACCTAAACATTGTACCAAATGTCAACATCGGTTGACTTTATCATATAGCTCCCATAGGAACTATCGATTAAACAAACATTTTTGGTTCAAAATTCGTCTGTTTTTGGTTTTTTATGAAGGTATCGTAACCTAATTTGGCAATCAAATGTATTTTGGTGTTCTTAAGCAATATACCGGATCTTATTGCATGCAGTGATACAGGGTATCCCAAAGTCGTCCGCACCCGACTTTAACGTACGCCAAGTGCGTGTCAATGCATAAACGATTGCGTAGCATCCCATAGTGTCGAAAAACACTTTATATATGTAGTAGCAGCTTCTCTACAGTTTTACAAATATCTTTATTTAATCTGTGGGATCTCTTCATCTACTAGAGTTGTTCACTGGGTTCAAAGAAGTATGGAATGGACTTAACCTTATCCAAGGAGTAGATGCATTTCGAAGACCAAAGTACCCTTTGGCATGGCATCGAAAGTATCCTTGGACTTGAGCTCCAGAGCCGGTAGCTTTAGTAGTTGCTGCTAGTTCCTCGGTTTGCTCCTTCCCGCTTGGCTACAGATGCAACCGGCTGCTGACGACGATTATATTGGCCAGGCTAATGGCTTCGCCAGCCAACCATTTCAACGTCAAGCAGCTTCTCACTGTACGAACTGCACTCTCTCTTTCTCAGTCAGTATTAGCAGCTTGTTTAAAGCGTAAAATTAACTTTAATCTCAATAGTTCAAAAGAATACATCGCAAAGAGACAACGTTATCTTTTATGTGATTCTTGAGATTTTTTGTGTCATGGCGGAGCAAGGATTAGATGTGTATAATAATTATGAAATTTAAGCATACATACTTTTAATAAAGTAGAGTAAACTTTAAATTATTTTACTTTTACTGTACCTCAAAAATTAAAATATGCATTTTACACATGTTTTTTAACTATTGCATTCATTTTTGTTTTAAGTGCAAAACATTCGTTCCAAAAAAAAACCTATTTTGTTTAAGCATACCATGCCTTTTATTACACTCATTCGTAGTCACATTGCGCATACGTAACAAAAGGTATTTCATGCACCTATAATTTAGGGTAATTCAAAAGTCTCTAATTGTCAAGTTTCTATAAATTTATTTACACTTTATGCTAACAAAATGGTTTTCTCTTTTCCCATTTCAGGTAAGTACCGGTGCTTTGGCGTGTACCCAGTCATTAACAACTTGTAATTGGTTACGAAACTTGGCCATTGTTTTTGAGGTAAGCTTGACCTAACGACCCCTTAGTGTATGCCAAGTAAAAAGCAGTTGAAATTTTATGTCTAAGGTCGCATAAAATTTATAGCCACAGCTTTTTGTTTAATTAAATACATACATATAAGAAAAAGCAATTGAAAAATGCATATGGCAATTTTTTTCTGTACCTTACTGTACTCTTAAGAAAGACTTTTGTTATCAAATGGAGACAGAGAAAAAAACTTTTCCAAGCTTTATCGTTTTTTTTTGCTCTTATTAATTTTTTGTAAATTAAGTGGAAATTGGTAAAACCCGAAATTTGAGTACTTTTATTATATAACAAATTTTGGACCTGATTCAAAGTTTCTTATGAAAATTTATAAAAAGCGTTGACTGAGTCCAAGTATTTTTGTAAACTCGTAATGCATATCTATTTAAAGATCAAAAAAAGTTGACGTTAAATTTTAGCTTTTTAAACTTTACTCATAACGTGTCTAAGCTACTGAATATTTTAAAAACAATTTTTTATTTATCTAAATTAGCAATAATGCTGTTTTTTTTTATTAACACATTCAACTTTTTTTTTTTATAATATGCTCTTTATTCATATTTATAAAGAAAATTAAAATTAAAGACTCAGCAATTTTTATTAAAAATATTGAGAATAAAAATTGAATTTTAATGTCATTGGGCGCACTAAAACGTGAAATTAACAAAACCTTCTATCGATGCCTAAAATGTCATGAGGATCAATATAAAGGATGCCTAAAAATAAAATTAAATTATAAATATATCTTGAATCAGTTATTTGTCGGTGTTTGTAAAATTAATTTTTTTTCAATTTTTTTAATAAAAATTTCGGAATAACTTTTATTTTCAACATATAAGATAAAAATTGACTAATCATTTTTACTATTACTTTTAGTAATTTCGCGATCTTTAAATAAAAATTTATATTTAACTAATTTCTTAATTTTTATTTTTACTTAGGTAGCTCTTTATTTATATTTTTAATTTATAAGAGTAACAATCCTTAATAAACGATAATGTATTAATGAAAGTTGTTTTATTGTTCTTTATTCAAATATTATGCATGTCTCTGCACGCACGATTTTCGAACCACTTTATTCAATCCGCTTTATGCTTTAGAGAGAAACGACAGATTACTTTGATTTTATTTAAACTTTTGGTGGACTCAAGATTATTATTATTAGCAACACAGCCCGATGTGGGCCAAAACCTTTCTTCACAATCTTTCTCCATGCGTCCATGTCCAACGCCTTTAGCTTGTAGTTCTAGATCCTCATTGAACTCAGATCCGCTTCTACTAGGACGATCCATCGCTTTTTCGGTATGCCTCTAGCTCGGCATTCTATTGCGCAGTATTGAATATGTGCTGGTTCCACTGTATGTGATATCACAAATCTTTCTCTAACAGCATTCTATTAACTTTTAAAATCATAAATGCTGCTTCACCGCCAAAGTTCCATATAAGACGATTTAAGCATTCCTTTCTTGACAGGCCATTGTCGTACATTTAAACAAATTATCGTGCGAAAATATTTCGAGTTTGCTTTTGCGCTATAATGCCAAAATATTCAAAGAAAGTGTTAACTAGTGACCTAATAAGGCCAAAAATGATGTAAACTAGGAATACAATTAGCAGCCCTCGTATATGTTTAGTAAATTAATTACTTAACTTAAGTCAGAAGCAGCTTCTTCAGCAATGGCAACAACAGCAACTATAACCGGAACAACAATGGGCTACTTGCCATGCCACACCGACCAAGTTGAATTTTGTTTACGCAAAAAACATTTTGGGAAAATTGGAAAATTCCTTTTGTTTACCAGCCAACAGCCAACAGTTAAGAGCCAGTGCTATTAACTTGTTTTTCAATCTCAAGGCAGTGCACGGCACGCCTCGCTTACTATTTGCTATGTTTTATTCTTTACTTTTTATTTTTTATTTTTCTCTTTTTTTTTTTTAAGTTTTACTTGCCTGGTCATTGTTTTACAGGTGCTTTTGGCTTATTTTTGCTATTGTTTGTTGCCAACGTCAAGAGATAGAGAAAGAGTGTGAGAAATTGAGATAGAGAGAGAGAGAGAGTCAGCCCGAGAGTGTGGGTAACAACAAAGATCTACAAAAATAATTGCTCGGAATTGTTGTTGTTGTTTTTGTTGTTTACGTTTAGGTACAAGGTAAGGCAGCCATTTTGTGCGCTTTTAAGCTTCACTTAAATGAAATTGTAATGAAATAGAAATGAAAATGGAATTCTATGGCTTGATGTTTCATTGCTTCAGTACAACAGGCCTCTCTAGCCGCTAACCAACTACCCCCCGCACAACACCCCATTAACTTGGCCCACCATAGCAAACACAATTGCTGTTATATGTGTTTTTGCTAGCTGTAATTGCTTAGGATAAAAGTTGCATTTAGTTTTAATTCAATTAGTTTTTGCTCTTATACATCTCGTCTGTTGGTTTCAATAGAACCTGGCTGGAATTGTTATTATAAGCACTTTTAAATGCACTTTGCTAGAGCTAAAACAATGCATAATTACTAATACCATATAATATAAATAATCTTAAGCAAAACATATGTGTTTTAGCTGAACTACAAAAAAAAAACAAAGCCTACTTATGTGCAGCGCATGCTTAGTTCCGTTCCTTTCGGGCATTCATAGTTTTTGGGCAACGCCTACAAAATTCTGCTGGCAGTCTGCCAAAATAGGCGTTGTTTGACTTTACGACAACACTGGCAGGAAAATGGAAAAACAGTTAAGAGGGCAGAAAACTGGGCTGTCTAGCAATGCAACTGGTTGGCAGTTTATACGCTCGTCATTTTTATCATGGGGTTGTTTGTGGCTATTCAAAAGTTTATGTTCTAGAGGTTCAGCTGACTATAATGCCTTTAATAAGGATTTAGAAATCAAAGTTCTTTGAAAGGTAATTTTGCACCTGTGGGGTATTATAAAGTATACTATTCAAATCATTGAGTGACAGTGTTTGTTTTATTGTACAAAGTCATTATACGTTATATCATAATGGTTTCTTTAAAGACTGACAATAAGACATCGAACCTCGAAATTTTCTTTTTTATAAATATCATTTATTTATCGAGCCATCGATAATGAAAGATGAGGTTTTTTTTTTGAAATATTTTTGTATCTGTTTTAATTTGTATCTTAAGGTAAGGGGTATCTTAAGTTACCACACAAAGTTGACAAGAACCAAAATTGATCCAGACATATCCATCCGTCCTGTTAATCGTTTATCTGTATCTTCGTCTGTCTGGATCTTGCAGACTAAACATATGAGCAAGGCAAACCAAACTATCCATTGGGAATCCTTATAAGTCCAGTCGGATGAGGTTTATTTATTCTTCACCGCCAAATAATTTCAAAGTGCTCAACTTGCAACAATTTTTAAGTTACAGTTTTAGTAAACAAATGAAACTACAAAATTTGAAAAAAATCAAATAAAATATACAGATTAACCTTGAACCATCTGAATTTAAGCAAGTAACATATTGCATCTATTGCATCAACAGCACTTAAAATATAAATAAAAGAAAAAGTTTAATGCTCTACACGATAACACTAATATGAGATCGCTCAGTATTGCCGTTTTTGAGAAACAGTGAGAGGTCGGGCTAACCCAAACTGTCGGGTTTGCCCCACCCTAAAGGTAAAAAACCTTAGCCGCTGTGCTAAGTGCTCAAATATTTGTGCTTATTTATCAATTAAAAGGTAAAGTTGAAGTTATAATTCAATTAATTTAGTATTTGTCTTTTTTGTGCCAGCAACTTAATTTTTTTTTAAGAAAATGGTTTTCGATATGAAAAATTACTTGCATTACAAATATGGACTTCTAAGATATTAATCGTTATCCAAACAAATATACCAACTCGTATTGGAATTATATTGTAGATTAAGCTCGTTAATGCCTTTCTCTTTTAAATCAGCTTAAAGATAAATTAATTGATGTGCAGCGCTGATAAGAAAACGTGCGCATCTCAGTTATTTGTAAGTGTAAGGAAAAATTTGCTGTGAAAATTTGCACATGTTGGCGCACAAAGGTATGCAATGAATTTCAAAGTAAACATTAAGCACTTTTTCGTCTTTTTATGTATTTGTTGCCAAATGTGACAGTGTGGAATAAGCAGCTCCTGAATGTGGGACTGACATGCCCAACGCCCATCAACAAATCTAAGCTTAAGCTAATTATTTTCCTTTTAAGTTTAACATTTTCACAGAGTTTTCTGCGTTTAATTTTTTTTACAGCATATAAATTTATTTTCTTGTGACAAATTAATGTAATTTTTTAATAAAACATAACATCAAACGAATTTTGAAGCCGCCGTTCTAGCAGCAAATTAAGCCGGCTGGGTTTACAATGAGAGTTACGAGTGATACATTCCCTTTACTTTTCCCATTCCAAATGTGCAATATCCAAAACTAAAGGCATCTTTCGGTTGCATGTTTGGGGCAAAGCTGCTACCAGCTTCATATCAGTATTATCCTCAATTAGCGCGCTTGTTGTTTGCTCTTCTTCGTGTGTGAGTGTGTATCTATGTGTGTATGTATTAGCAGCCTTTTAATGCATGTTTGCTTGTCTGCTCAATTGAAGCGCATCGGCTTAAGTACCTAAAGTTAGGCGCTTTCCACGAAATGCAAACTTTACGTTTTAACTGGTACAAATCATAAGCCATCATGCACACTGAAACTTGCAGATGCGCTTTCACAATTAACCCTGCAAGAATACAAATCCATTCAGATCTGGTTCCTAACCACTTTGATTTCGTTACTGAAACGTCCCAAACCAAGTGTGATTGCATACTGGCAATCTAGTATGGGGTTCACTGGTCTCAAACTGGTTCAGTTGCGTATGGAATGAATTTAGTTGCTTCTTTACTACATTAAAACCAACATCTCTTGTGTGGGATCTCTTAGTAGATTTATCTTACTCATAATAAGAAGTACAGAATAGCTATAAATTTTTTATTTTTTTTTTTTAAATTGAAAAACTTTTTTGTAAAAAATGCAGCCACACTGCAGGAAAAAATTGTAGTTCTGAACAAGTTTCCAACTACCGCAAAAGGATAGCTGGTTTCTCACAAGCCTAGTATAAATGAAACGTGACTATCGTGTATGTTTGGCATGGGGCTGTAATGGGCTAAGTAAAAAATTTCTGGGAATTATGTTAAACTGGTACGAAACTAGTTCAGCTGCGTATGACACTAAGCTATTCGCTTTTTTTAGTAGATTACAACAATTTGCTTGAACATGCTTTTGTAATTTAATTGATAATCATTTTATTGGCATTATATAATATATTCGGTTATTCTTAGAATTTTCAAATAAGGAATATATAACGTATATCTACTTCAAATTTGAGTACATTGGCGTGGATCAAATTGTAGGAGTCTGCGAAACTTCACAAAAGAGCATTGCGATTGGTCATTCCAAGAATTTTTTAAGAAGAAGGAACTATAGTTCTAAAATGAATTTCGAGCTTGCAGATATTTTTCTAAAAAATTCATATATATATACCCACTCATTCATGTCATATAGGCATTAATTTATATTTAATTAATACACTAATATAAGTGTAACAAGCATGAATACAATATATTTAATAAGAAAATATTTATCACTGACCAATTTGGCACCACCTTAGGAATGCCAGAACAAAACATATTCTTCATTTACATATTTCCCAATGCGCCGCCTATTTATTTATGAACCATTCATAAACAAGTTACATGCAGACTAGTTGCGGTCTCTTATATGGAACAGAAATCCTGCTGGGCACTCATATGCCCTAGTTGTTGTAGTAACTACGTTTGGCTCTTCATTAGGTTTGTTGTTGTTGTTGTTATTTGTTATGCATTTTGCCCGGAAATTGAAGATAATAAGGATATTGTTGTACGAAAACAATGGCCATGCTAATGATGTGCATTTGTATGGGTGCATCTTTGTTTTGTATATGCTTGTATATGCATGAGTTAATAAGTTTATGTACCGCAAAGCAGCTATTTATATTGGTAGCTGGATTAAATATGCTACTTGTATTAATTGAAGGCAATTTAAGAGCCTTGCTTTATTGCGTTTTTATGTATAGGCCGCAGTTCGAAATATATATAAATTTAAATTTTATTTTTAAAACTATGGAATATAATGCAACTTTTACCATTCAATTTTCGTCTCAGAACTATTTTTAGGCTTGCTTTATTTGCGACAGTATATGCGCTCATCAAAAAAAATATACAACTAGGAAAAAAAAAAAATATTATTCTGGACGCTTATGTATATATATATACGTCAATTCTATTAAAAAATATTAGAAATTACTATTACAAAGCTTTGCTTAATCTTCGAGTGTGCAATTAATAATTACGGTTGCATGCCTACCTTATTTAAGGCAAAATTAGACGTGCTCTGATTGAAAAACAATTTTTTGGAAATTTCATGCGTTAAATCCAAGTTTCAGCTCTGGACAAGCGTTTTTCAAAGAATTGGCAAATAAGCCCATTGACAAAAGTTAAAAAAAAATGTAATTTTGAGGAACCCTCGATGAAAACTTGAAAAAATGTTGACATAATCTTATATTGCATTTTTCAATTATGAACATTTCTTACTTTTGTCCTAGCCAAATAAATACTTTTGGGTAGTGAATGATTCTTATGAGTGAAACAAGGCTGAGCTTGACAAATATCTTCTTTTGTTTTTCATCACCAAAGCCTTAATATTAAAATTAATAATATTTTTTCAAATATGATGCTCTTTGTAGCTTAAGTCTCTTTTTTTTTCAATTTTCAGCTCAACCCTTAATTTTTTTTTTTAGTTAGTTCAACTTTATGGATTATTAGAACCTGATGCTCTTTGTAGCTTAAGTCTCTTTTTTTTCAATTTTCAGCTCAACCCTCAATTTTTTTTTTTAGTTAGTTCAACTTTATGGATTATTAGAACCGACAAAAATTGGTTTATATTATAGCTGATTATATCATACACAGACGCCCTGACTAGTTTATTTATTAGATATGAATCTGCCTTTTACCTTTTCTAAACATACCCGATTCTGCCACCTATTTGCTACTGGCAAACTCTTGCTTTATCAAAAAAACTGACTTCATAAAAATTTAAATAGAGTTTTATAGCTTATGCACATCAAATTAATATATAAAAATAAAATTTCAGAAAGATGTTTCCCCCGAATTAATTCATCGCTCTTTCTAGTTATCTATAGCTATCAATAAACTTTATCCAGCTCTGCTCTTTAAGTTCACTGTGTCGTTCGACATTTTAATTGAAACAATCGCAAATGCCACTGCGCTGCCCGTAAAAATAAAATTCTTCCATCAGCCATCACGTAACATAGCGCTTATATTACGTATGAGCTACACTGCACGTGGTTATTAATAAGGCGTACAAAATATGACGTATACGCAATGTTGATGTCATAAATATTTTTGTAGGCCGCATCCAAACGACGACACAACGTTCTCAACTTTCAACTTTTCGCCCTCATATGGTGCATGGCTGTTATTGTTATCATTGGGGCTACACATAAATCATCAACGGCAGCCAGAAACAACAGCAACAACACTAGTTACAGCAACATGCATAATATGCAATGTCCTGTGCCAGGCTCGTCAACATGCTTCACATCACTGTATTGAAAATTTTACCTGATTTATAGGCCTTGTCTATGATAACATGTAGACGAACGCAATCCTCTGCCTAAGGGAAATGTGAAAATTTGAGGCGCCACCGCATTGCAATGAGGCAAGCTTGTTTTCCCCCATGATATATTAATGTTGGTGATATTGAGTGACGAGCAACACAACTAAAGCCTGTCGAGTCATCGCATCAATAAGCAATTATTTAATTCGCAATTTGAAATATTTTTAGATTAGAGATACAAGTTAGCTATAGAAACATCTGCACTAATACAACGAAACAAATACAGCAAAGGCAATAAAGTTGAACTTCATTAGTCACTGGAGAGCCATTAGATGATGAGAGTTGACAGTTTGGCTAACCTTTGGACTTACCTTTCCATTGGCCGCTTACACACTATTTGATGAGGTATACTATTTAGTTAGTGCAGTTGGTCTCCTTTTGTGTCCGATGTACCTTATATATTAGGGCCATAAGTGCTAGGAGCACTAATGTTTGATCTTTTGCTCCAATACCTCAATTGTTAGGTCCCTTTTTGATTCGCGTTGTCTTTTGCCCCAATAGACTTTCAAAGTTCTTACCAGAAAAACCATTGCCTTAAGTCTGCAATTAGAAAATAGCTGCTAGGTGCTAGAGTTGGAGAATTTGATGTATAGGATAGCAATTCTTAGCCCAATTCATGAATTTTTACCATGGTGACTATTTGGCTTGCACTTTCATATCCAAATAATGTAAAATGTGCCATTAGCCTCAGGTACCTAACGCAATATTTTTTATTTCATTCGTCTCGTACCATTGCAGAAATTAAATCGACAAGATCAGATAAAATTGTTGGTGAAGAGTCTAAATCTGACTATTTTGAACTTGAAAAATTACACTTAATCAGCACCCGAAATTCCCACCCCAGAAATCTATTTAAAGATAGTAGTAGTAAAACGAAGAATATTTAAGAATTTTTTACTTCAATCACCAGGTAAGAGAATTTAAGGATTGGGTTATTTCGAGATAAAAAGAAAGCCCTAAAATCAACACAAATATCATGAATTCAGTGCAACTCAGAGACGAAGAGTATCAACTTTATTTTCATGCTGTTTTTAGAATAAATAATTATTAATATGATTATAAGACACGAAGTGGCATACAAAAAAATGAAGCAACTGTGGTAGAAAGAGGTATCATGTAGTAGCTTCTTGCCAAGATTGGCCAACATAGTACTGCTAACTGCACTCATCATGAGGTAAATAAGCCACTTGTAACTTAAGGAGACATACAACACTCATACACACCCATTTACACGTACACACACTTATCCACAGACATCTCTTGATGCCCCTTGCCAGCTCATGTATTTTTAATATCTTACCTCAAGTGTCTGCTTGAGCAGACCACTTTTTTCTTGCCCCTTTATCTTGACTTTTATCGGCCTTAAAGTGTTGGCAGTTACACATACACGCACACACATAAAGGTACTCCCACACACGCTTAGCTTACATGCAAGATGGCGGCGTCATTGTTCAGTTTGGTTTCGGTAGCTGCACCCGCGGGACACATAACCATAAACGTTTCGTGCGGTCTTTTGTGCGTTTGGTTTGCATGCATTCAAAGGAAAAACAGGATTCTGGGTATTTAAAGGCCGACGAATTAAGTTAAAATGTTCTTAGGCACAATACAAATGTAGCTTATAATATAAATATATTATGGGAACTTATGGAAATTATTTGCTGCTAGTTCTGTAAACGTAAATATTTTCAGCGCAAAAAATATAAAGTAGTCTTTGTTAAGACTTTAAAGTAGGGATCAGTAGGTAATAGTAGGCCTTTCTTTGTGCGAATCGATTTTTGACAATAAACAGGCTATTGCCTTTAAGTCTGAGCAGAGAAAATCTGAATCAGGAAAATGTTGTCTCTATAATTCTGTGAATGATATGATCTTCCATCATCATCAGAGTGCATCGCAATGTAGCTTCCGCAAAAACAGTCGCCGAAATTAACACAAATCTATAGAGTATTATATTCTCAAAGGATTAATTTTCAAGCCAATGTGGTCACAAATTTAAGAGAATCATGCGACTGAGATCCTCGAAATAATTAAGGATTAAGTCCTAAAGCGCTCACGGGACTCGCCAGTCGCCCATCAACTTCGAGAATTATGAAAATGTGATCAATGTGCTGACTCCTGAACTCTTGCTCGACTGATTGTTCTTGAGTTTGGGATTTTATACGGTACCATTTAAAAAGAAACTGTCAAAGATTTGACCATGCGAAAGGTGTACGCCAAGTTTATGCAAAGAGTCCTAAGTCCAAACCTGCCACCGCCGGACTTTTTCTTCTTTACTCGGTTATATCACAAGGAAAGCCGATAAATCTCTGAAGGAAATTCCGGAAAGCGGGTTACAGAAGACGTAAACTTAGTGAGAAATAAGGTATACGCGTTGTGTCGGAGCACAAGCGTGCCCGACTACTTTTTTCACATGCAACTTCACATGAAGTTGGCGTCTGTTTTACCTTCTGGTCCCTTGAAGTGGTTTCCGTCGATGGCATCGGGTTATTGTTGGGTTTGTGTTCCGTTCTTAGCTGATGTCCATCGTCGCTTCACGTGATTTCAAAGGGTGGCATGTTCTATTTAATATAAGTGGACTCATGCTGTCATTTCATTTGATTGTCCAAATATTTGGCGAGCTGGAAAGAGTTCAATCTATTTGGCATTAATATGGGTAGTGGGCGTATTAGTCTTAGAACTGGCACATGTTATAGACATATAAACTGGGATAAGTGTTAGCTGTAGTCGAATATACCATCCCTAAACTTCCATATTACCTCTATTGGCACATTTTTTGCTCTAGATTGATTTTAAAAAATCAATTAGGTTTGCATTTAATAATTTATTTTAATATTTATTTATTTGATTGCTAAAATTATATTTTAATCAAACTCATGCTCGTCCTTTTCCAGAATTACACTGGAACTCTATACAGGGTTTGGAACTGAGTTCGACTTTAGCGTTTAATTTTGGTTAGTTTAAGACAACTAAAATTGACTTTCTTGTTTCCTTTTTCATTTTGGCAGAAACTATGCATCGGACATGTTCACTGCTCTCTTAAAACATCTGGCACAATCTATTCAAACATTTAATTTCACTCTTCAACTATTTAATTTATCCGTATGTGTCTATTATAACTACTTTTTAACTTAGCACACACTCTTCCCAAAAGACATTCTAATCATATCGACAAGAAGGTTTGTTACAAAGCTCAAACACTCAACTCAACCCGTTTCTACTACCTCAGCTAATTGTAAAATACTCGCTGAACTTTGCTTGAAATATTTCTGCCTGCGCTAACCTACTCCTGGTTACCGCGACTGGCTCCTGATCTCTGTAAGCCATAACAGCGGCATAATTAGAACCCGGCGTTTGTATCACATAACCAAAACCCAAATGCGTTATCAAACCGAAAGCAAAAAACAAGTAGTGAAAAGAGTATTGAGTTTCTGTGGTCAGGGTATTGAAGGTGGAAATGTTTTTGCCATGGATATGGAGCTGATGTTGTTGCCTTGGCAATGCCTCGTCGTGTCTTGTATCGTCGTCAATTGCAATTGCAGAAGCATTTCCTTTCCACGTGTATTAACATAATCAAATTGGATTTGTGCACAGGATAATGATGAGCTTCATTATTGGTGCGCGAGTTTTGTTGTTGTTGTCGTTGTTGGTGCAAATACAAGCTGACATGCGTGTGTGTGAGTGTGTATCGAGATACATATGTGTCTGTGTGCAAGTGCTAGCTCGTATGCCATATCTGTCCTTTTTTTTGTATTTTTTTTTTTTGAATTTTTTTGCTGGCATCGACATCGTCGTTTTTGTTGCTTATTATAAATTATAATGAATTTGCTGCTGGCAGCAATGGCGATAACAACAACAACGACTCCCAGCCACTTGTTGTCAACGACAACCGCATCCAGAGTTCTTTTTTGCCTTTGGCCATTGCAATAACTGCTCATTCCTCTGGAAAATTAACGCACATGAAGTTGCCACTGCTGCGACTTCCACTTGCTTCCACTTCACTCCATCAGACTTACCACATCCCCTGCTGCTGTCCTAACCGCAGCACTTGCCGGCATTTTGATGTTACAATTTGTCAGCTTCCACCTGGCAGCAGCTTATAACCCGAAATGACTGCCTGACTACCTCTGACTGTCGCGACATTGCCTCGAAGCCAAGCATATTAGACAACTTCTGAAGCAACGTTCCAGCGTCAGCCTGATGGGCTTTGCCAACCACCTAAAGCATTTTCCGCTTATAATGTGGATTTTTATTTTTCTCTGCCGAAAATGTTAGCCCGCGGCACACACTAAGCTATAATTAAAATTAAAATCAAATACTTTTGCTTTGTATCCAACTTAATTGAGCCAACAATTGAGCAGCTGGCTTTAAAGTAACTTGTTGGCCAACTGACAGCCAGCGGACCTAATGACACTTGGCTGAATTGGCGCACTTGACTTTCTGTGCAACAATTAACTAGCAATTTTCAAATAAGCGTTTTTTTCCTAATTACAAATGATGCCCACCCGTACAAAAATAAAAATGAAAAATTTTCAAGCAAGCTTGGAGCTCCAGAGTGCATGGTGTCGACAAATTTCATACACTTTCAAGTCAATTCATCTTCACTATAAGCACACAGATGCAGTAAAAGTTTTTGTACAGAATCGATTACTAATCGTATGTAGGTAGGAAAATGTAGATCATAAAATTTTCATGGCAAGGTTAGAAGTTACCTTTATCTCTAGCAACTTCAATCTGATTTTGAAAATATTTTGCCTTTGTAAAATTTACATAAAAAACGATTCCATACGATTCGTTTTTTCTAGATCGATTTGAAAAATTTTAACGATTTAAGCCAAATTTACATTGGTAACAGCGATAACATTTTTCCTATTCGTTTCAATTAATGAAAAAGAATCAATTGGATGTTTTAATAGTAAAAACAAACATTTATGGAGAGTTCGGACACTTGATTCTTGTTATTGCTACTATATGGGCTTATTTGGGCTAAGACCCTCACTCGTCGGGGACAAAATTATTTTAATACTGCTTTCAAAAACGATATGCGTTAGCACAACTTTTTGTTCCATCGGCTTTCACTTTTTTGGAGCTTTTGAGAAGAAATGCTCATATGCTAGAAATTGCCTCTCATAGAATCAACTCTCTCTTGCGTAGTATAAAAGTAAAGAAAGAAGACTTGATGCGTCCAGCGTTCATTCAACTGAGCCCAAGCTCCGTGAAGTTTTCAATATACTCCAACAGGTACACACCAAGAGGTAAAGTAAAAAAAATGGGAAAGAGCAATAACCGCACAGAGAATTTCAATTGGCATAGTGCTTGTCTGCTTGACTGTCCTCAAGAAGGATGGCTTGCATTATAATCATTATTACCTTCCTCAGCTGCAACATTATCGTGGGCTGAACGCGCTCTATCCTTTAACTGTTTGGTCTTGGCTTTAATTGGAGTAAGGCATAGCATGCCAGACAGACAGCACGCCACTTGGCTTTGTTCGGCTCTGTGTCGACCTCAAAAAGGGGTAAGGTGTTTTAGAAATGGTGCAGAGATATTTATAATTCTCAAACTAAGGTAATATTGAAAACCATTTAGGGCAGCTAATGAAGTCTTAGATCTACATATATCCAAAACTTGAACCCTGCTGTCAGCTGGCTCTGTATAGCTCTATTATCAAGCAGGTATAAACATATTACGTTTAGCTCATACCGCAGTTACATTTATAGATCTTTTTAATATTATTAACTTTGCCATACCAGCTTAGGAGTAATCTGAGTCTCTATACATCTATTCTTCACCAGATCTTAAAAATTTATGGATTTTTAAAAGCTCAATAGCCAAGGCAAGTCATAAACAGACAGAACGGCAATGGGACACTGCTTCCGGTTGTTACATTTCCCAATCAACCTGGCTAAAGCTGAATCCAAAGCGATCATTCGAACTGCTGTATTTACATAAGAACTGCGCCATAAGACCAATGGAGGAGGATATAGAATGCTCTTCTAAGAAAATGCACTCAGCATTGGAGAAACCCCATTTTTAAAGATAAGGGTAGTCTGGCAAATCTTTCCATAACAGACTTGGATCCATTTTTCGAATACTCAAAATGGTTCAGCAAAGAGAGACTAGGGAGAAATGAGGGTGCCTGATAGCTATTCTTTCCTATTATATCACACTAAGAGTTTGTTCTGCACTAACATTATACTCAAAAATCTTTAAAATTTATTATTTCTTAGTCTGAGCAATTCCGCAACTACCTCCAGTGCCTTCAAAAGTTCAAGACAATTCAGTCATGTCGATGACTCACTCTAAGCCTATTATGGAGCTGAAGCTATACCTCACATTATAACTTTAAAAATATTTGGTCATTTTAATTAAACATTTTGAGCTTATAACCTCAGATGTCTGCCTATTTTTAAAGCCTTAAACGTCATGCCTATGCTGTAGAAAGGAGAACAATAGTTGTCCTGTGGATGAAGTTGATCAGAGTGTTTTGCTGGTTGCATGTGTGTTAGTTAGGCTTATGTAATCATGGCTGCCATAGACTGTGCTAGTGCGTAAATAAATTATATTTACGCAAATTCGCACTCAAATGTTGGCGTCTGTGATGGGAAGGGGAACCGAACCGAATCTGAAGCCAATGCGTGGGCGTTGCCAAGGCTTTAGTGCATGGCAACGACTGCGACTGACATGATAACATTTTGGCCTAAAATTGGCAACAACAACAACAAACACAGCAGCAACAACGTTAATAACGAATGGACAATGGACGCAGCACAACAAGTTTGCAGCAGGGGTTATGGGTAAAGCTTTGGCCAGTGGTGCGAAACTCCATTGTTAGTGTTCGTAATTGGGTAGCAACAATTTATGCGAGTGGCGCAAGGGAGGTAAAACTTGCATGCAACATGAAATACAGCGTTGCACATGTGACATGCGGAGGTGACTGACTGGCGGATTGGTCTAGCTTTGGATGGCTTACAGTTTACATCTATAGCTAGACAGACTCCAACACTGGCTCTCTTTCTGTTTCTGCCAGTGTTGGTAATTTAAGCAGCATCCCAAAAAGTATGCATCATTATTTTTACGTTTGCATTTAAATTACTTGCAATGCCAAAAACACAGAAACAATAGCAAAATATTGCCATATACACAGATGCACACACGCAGATAGATACACGGATACAAATACTCCCACACACACACACAAACACACACACTTATGACAAAAATTTATGTAACTGGTTTAAGAGAGTTTTGAATTTTGTTTGTGACACAATTTCATTTAATAGCTTCTTTGGCGCCAGCTTTGCAACAAAAACATGCAACGTACAACGCAAAGAACAACAGCAAGAACTATACGCATAATAATGAATGCCTTCATTATCATAGAGTTTGTTATTGTAGTTGTTGTTTTTATTGTTGCAAATATTTTCCTGCTCCTGGTTAAATGGCTTTTAAGGTCGCCTCATTTTTGGCTGAAGTACGAATACGGCTGGCGCCAGCAATCGTAGTATACTCGGAAATACACTTGATCAAAATGCTAGCAATGTTAGAAGCTGTAGCAACTTAAAAAAAAAAATTAGTACATAATGAGAGAAACTTTTTAAGGCTTAAGCGCTTGATGAGATTGGATCTTGGGATTAGTCCGAAAAAATATCTTAAATTTAATGCCAAATTTTTGCGCGATTTTAATTTCTCAGTTTTTCTTAGACGTCTGCCATTTTTTTACTATCTCCCTCATCATCGTCACTACACAATTTTTTGTATCTCATTTAATGCAGTTGGTATCAGCAGCTTTTCCATGATCCAACAACAGCAGTTAAAGCATTATACTTCTGACCAAGCGCATAAAAAACCTCAAAAGCTTCATAGATCCGTGTGCCAAGTTTCAAACTAAGATGCATCGATTTTGGATATTGAACGTAATTCTATAGGAACGGATAGTCAAACAGCCGAGCACCTCAAAACGAAAACAAATAAATTTTGTTAGTTTTCGTTTTTGCGTGCTCCCAATTCTACTTTTTTTTTTGTCAATAACTTCTGATTCTGAATACGATTTCATCATATCGTTTGCGCTTTTTTTTTGTTTTAAAACATTGCTCGTGCTTTATTATTTTGTTTTCAAAATAATTTTACACAGTATTATTATTTAAGCAACAATATTTAATCAAATTAATCGCGACTTAGCTTTTTTTATTAAAAGGGACATTTTTTTATGCAAGACATGAACCATTTATGCAAGACATCGAAGACATGAACCATTTTTTAAGCAAGGCATGAACATATATGTGTATGCCTTTAATTCGCTTTGAGCTGTGCACGCCATACTTTGTTGATTTAGAAAAAAACAATATAATTAATAACAAATATCTTACGTGAATAAATAGAATTTAAGAATATCAAAGAATATTTTAAAAATTATTTCGGCTAAAATTACGTGCACTTGTAAACCTATTTTGTTTGATTGATTCGATTGAGTTTCACTTGCAAGTCGGATTGAAAACACATAAAAAATAATTGGATTCGTTCTATAGGAAAAAAAAATTTCGCTTAGGTACGCCTTAAACTTAGTGAAAGCTTTTAAAAGCAAATAGTAAAAATTGCTTCCGATCTTAGCAGAAATTATTTAACGGTGGCCTTTAGCTTTACAAACAGCCCTCGTTGCAGCAGCAGTATGCTCGCCTTGCAATTATTGCCTCATCTGCAACAATGTCCTGCTCTCATTTGGTTGCAAGGCATTCTGGCGTTAAGACTATTGCGGGGCCTAACTGAAGATAGAAACACGCACACACTCGCATTCAAACTTACTCACACCTACTCAACTCACGCTCAATGCATTTAATTATAACTTAGCTGGATTGTTCTAGTTGTTGTCCTTGCTCCTTTAGTGATATTCATTGCATATGCACACACCAATATGTGTCTGTGTGGGCTTGCGTCGACGTCAGCGTCGTAGTTAGCGGCACCGCTTTGAAAACAAATTGGTACACGTTGCTGCAGTCGCTGCCGCTGCCGCTGCATCTGTCTCTGCTGCCGCCATTAACTTGCAAAAGGCCAAACGGATGCAGCCGGAAACGGAAGTTTGGGTGTTGCACATTGTGCTACGTTGTGTTGCAGTTTAGTTGTTAGTGCGATTGTTGTTGCTGTTGCTGTTGCTTTTGTTTATGAGTTGAATTGCTTACTAGGTGTTAAATTTATGCATTTCGGATGGCTGACAAAAACGACAAACAAACAGTGACAGGGCAATTTATGTGACCATGCATTTAATAAATTCAAAAAAAATAAAAAATATGTTTCTAAAAATATACATGGAAATTTAAAAAATTTATATAGTACAATTTCGTTCATTGCACAAAAAAAGTCAGCTTATTTGTCTTCTTAACTGGCTTTAACAATCCATTATCAGGTCGCAGCCTGACAAAAGGTACCAAGGGTGCGCCCACAAAATTGTCTTTTTGAAGGGTCCTTTTGCCGGCTAGAGCTTCTTTAAGTAGCCGCTGCGATCGCTATGAATACTATTTTTTTACTCACATATATAGATGGGTAATTTTTAATTTTACTCAGTGGCTCATGATCTGTGATACCTGGATACTATACAATTGATCAGACGGCATTTCTGAATCAAAAATTGTAAGGTAGGTAGAGCAAAGTTTTGAAATCCGGTGGTAGTGCCTTTGCTGAAATGTTTTTGTATCAAAGCGTAACCACTGCTGCCTACTGCATCCCGGGGTTTAGTCATCTTTTAAAGGATTAAAGGAAAAAGCTTTTTTAAATAAAATACGCTTGATGTTTAACAAAGGAAAAACATTTCTTTTAAGTATTCCTATGTGCTGCTGCAAACTATACTCCAATTGATTATATGCATATGTGTTGGATAATTCGTGAGTGATACTGAAAACGTGTGCTTTCAATCATCAAAGAGATAAAAAGGCAAGGACACCAATGTTGCCAGTATGTTGCTTTTGTTGGCGTTGCCAAATTGCAAATAAATTGCAGAAATTGAATCAAATACGCATGCAATTGCAAACAAATATAGACAGAGTCCGCGTGTAAATGTTGGACAAGAGTGGGACGCGGGGGTACTCGAGAGGGTGCTGACTTAGAGATCGAGTGGAGACACATTGCTGGCAAAGTAGACAAACAATTGGCGTTAGAAGGCAACGCAGCAGACTAGACCTAACTGAATGTGGCTTGGAGCTCGTGTGTCCTGTCTGGCTGCTTGGCAGGATATTTGTTGCTAAAAAGCAATTTTATGCTTGCAAAGGCATAAAAAGCCTTTGTTCGTGTCTATTTCACGTTAGTTGGCGACGTTGCTGGTGTCTGCGGTTGCATATGTTGCGCATACGCTACGTAGACGCATGAAAGCGTGATGTAAAGAAGAAAAAAAGTGGAAAATGAAGAAAGGGCGGTGAAGACCATGGCTAAAGTTGCAGCAGGCGGCAAATGAATTATTTATGAAGTGGTTTCTGTGTTGTTTTCCTTACAAATACACACGAAGACCTCTCTTGTTGAGCCCAAAACAAAGGCTGCTTGCCCCACAGTTAGCTGCAGTTTGAAGTGTTTTTTACTTTATCAATTGGTTGCTTTACACTTATTTGTTATTTGTTCTTACATCACAAATACACTTGTGTGCTGCATTTCCGGTTCCTTTCAGTTAGGCAGTTGGCCGCGTTGTTTATGTGAGTGTGTGTCTATATGTATTTTCAATTGGGAACGCAACTGTTGCGCTTCGAACGGAAAGTTATTTATTTTTATTTGCTTTCCTTGCGCATTGGCGCTGCTCGTTTGCTAAAATCAAAGAGGAAATTGAATTTGTTGTGAAAATTTATGTATTCGAATGGAAATGTTGTTTGCTGTTGTTGCGCCAATTTCCTGGCTCGATGTTGGCCCTCATGAGCTAGCTAGTCAACTAGTCAGTTAGATAGCCTTTGATTGTATAGTGCCGATTTTTTATTTTGGTCCCACAGGCTTCAGACCTTTTCCTCACCATGGACAATTCCCATATTCGAAATTAATATACTATAATATTATAAAAAAGTTAATGTAATGATTTGGTGTAAATAAAAAATAAAATAAAATAATAAAAATAGTTGAATCACGGGTAAAATGTTAAAAAACCGATTTTTGCGACCTTTGACATTAAATATATGGAGGCGCTTTCAAAATTAATCTGAGAATGTCAAAACGAACATTCATGTCAAGTTTGAACTTATTATCTTTCAAATCTGAGCAGTTATGCTTATTTGTCATTTTTCGAGGTACTGTTTACTATGGCGAACATGCGAGGTGCCATCACTAAAACAAGCATTACTTCTACAATTCTAAGAGTATTTTGGAATAACATTTTTTGCAGTTACTATATGCTAGTAGCTCTACCAAATATGTAAAACTCATCAAAATCGGAGAAGTTCGTGGGAATAGTGGCCCGTTTCACTTATTTTCGCCGATATATTTTTATACCCTGTACCGTATGGTACAAAGGGTATGTTGTGTTTGTGCAAGCCGAAAATGTATTTAACGTACAGAAGGAGACGTCGGAGACCCCCCAAAGTTACCTAAAGTATGATCAGAGTGACTAGAGAAGTCGAAATACCCATGTCCGTCTGTCCGTCCGTCCGTATGAACGCCTAGATCTCAGAAATAATAAGAGCTAGAGCAACCAAACTTTCAGATTAGATCCCTTATTAATCCTTAGGAGACAAATTTATTTTATTTTTTTGATATCGGGATTACATTATATAGCTCCTATAGTTTTAGATGGATAATTCGTTTGTTTATAAAGATATCAAAACCAAATTTGGCAATCGGAAGTTTTTCAGAGACCACCAGCACTGTACAAAATTTTATCAAAATCGGTTGACTATATCATATAGTCCCCATAGGACCGATCGGTCAAAAAAATTGTTTGGTGCAAAATTCGACTGATTTCTGTTTGTTTATGAAAATATCGTATCTTTTGGAGGTCTTAAGCAATGTGTCGGACTTAATTGCAATGTGGTGGTACAGGGTATCCCAAAGTCGTCTGCGCCCGATATTAACGTACGCCATTTTTTTATTAATTATTAGTTCAGGAGACGTTGCAAACTCCCCCTAGTGAAACTTGATCTATTGTAAGATGCCTACATTTTAATGCCTATAAACCAGTGGTCGGCACAAAATACACTCACATTTTTTTTTTTGCGTATGTATTGAAGTTTTCTCTGCCCCAGTGACGTATGCGACACTGACGTTTTTCTACGTTGCTAAGCAACAGACACGCAGTTGATTGTGCGTGGCTTCGGCTCTTGTTGTTGTTGTTGACGTCGAGCAACGTCAGCGTCGCAATACGTCACTGCGGCAGAGAAAATTTCAGTACAAAAAGCACGCACACATGCATGCGTTTTGTGTATAACACATGACGTGTGTCGACGTCGCTAATCCCTATACACGCGTGCATAGGCCGTGCCGACCACTGCTATAAACTAAGAAACACATGAAAACATTAACAGTTTAAAAACTTCAATATAAAATGCAAAAGACAAACCTGCTGATATCAAAATCAATATTAAATATCAGTTGGTGTATAAAACATCAGCTAGCTGAACCCGCTTATATATAGCAGACAAACCAATTTTTTGGTAAAACTTTTCTTTAAATCCTTTACAACACTCGCTGCAGTCCTTGCAACTGTTTAAGCTCATCTTGATTAAACATAATTTAATTTCAGCGGAATACGTTTTTTTTTGCCTTAACGTAACGCATTTTGCTTGTACTTGGACATTGCATGTTATAAACTTTAATTAAGTGAAAATTTCGAAAAAGCATAAAGCAGTGACTGGCCAATGCTGCGTATGCGCAATGTGAGTTATGCGGATGTAATTCAATTTGTTAAATACTTTTTGCAAAACCACACACAAATACACACAAACACATACGGAATATCTGTCATAAATTATGAACAAAATACCTCGGCAAGCCTTGACACGCCCATTCAGCACGGACATCAGCTGTTTGTCAGTCAGCCAGGACGCTTCATTAAATGTAAAGTTATTAAATTACCGCAACGGTGGCAATAAAAAAAAAAATATATATAAAAAAAAAGATTGTTCGCAAAAAATAAAATGAAAATAATATATACAAAATACCAATAACAGTCGCTTGCAATTTGTACAATGTGAAATATTATCAAGGCGGCGACGTTTCAGTTAATTTTTAATGACAAACCGGGAAGCCAGTCATTCGAACCAACCGTCATACTGTAACCACAAGGGTGAAGCGTGGATAGTGTGGGAGGTGGTTTAAGGCAATGCGTTGTGGCCAGTTGGAAAATCGATGCCCAAATGACAGTGACAATTTCATTTAATTGGTTTTAATTAAATTAATGAGTAAATTTTACAAATGGCTGCAAAATGATAAATAAGTAATTTAATATATATTCCAATCGTTACGTCTCGCTCTCTACTTTTTTTTATATGTTTACTCACGTTTATATTTTTCGTGTAGTTAAATTAATTAAATACTGTTGAAAATTTGGAAAATTTTCGTATTGGGGTTTAAATATATTTTTTGGTTTTTCGTTAATGCTATTAAGCTAAATTTGTATTAATTAGTTTTGCAACGAAAACAACTGTTGAACCAACGAGCTTTTTCGTTGGCCGTAAAATATTAAAAGTTACGATTTAATTTAAACTATTAACAATGTTTATTAAGTTATTAAATATTTCGGCGGCATAGCGATCGCCGATTATTACGGGCTGGGCGAGATTGGGCGAACTAAATGCACCGGGCATACAGTGAGAACTGATCTTAGCTTAAGACAAAGCAAGAGCCGATAGCGGCTGCGCTTAGCTTGCAGATGCCAAGCGACAAATGAGATTAAACATAATTGAGATTAAGTGATAAACAATTAACTCTTTACAATAGAAACTCTTGCATATTTATGATTTGACATGGGCGGGGAATTATTTCTGCTGCTTGGGTTCGACACATAGCCGAACAACAACTTTTGTTAAAAAATAGCAAGTGTTACCAAACTTTTGAGTATTTCTGGTCTTATTTTTTTCGCACAAGGATTAGGTATACAATATAAAAGCTTGCTTTAGCAATTACATATTTATCAACATTATTTTGTTAATTTGATGCGTTGTTGTTTTATAATTTACAATTAAAACAAAAATGATTGTGTTTTTAACATGCTTTTATTAGCTTCACCTGTATGTATGTATGCATGTATGTATGTAACAAAATCTTTCAGTGTAGTTTTCACCAATTTCAAGAAGTCTGATCATCTTGAAAATTTGCATAGGTCTACACCCCTGACTGATGACAATAAAATTATTAAATAACTTTGTTACAATATCCTGACTAGGATCATCAGGATTAAAAAAATAAAATGTACACTTAAAGTATGAAACAGTTTTTCAAAATAATTAGTAGGCTTGTTGTTTCTAGTCTTAAAACTAAAAATTATAGCTTAAAAAAACACGCTTTAATGGTAAACCGAACTAAAAAGAAGAAAATAATTTTGAAGTATCAAGAGTTTGTATTACAGCAATAGAAAATTCTAACAACCAATTAATAAATTAATAAAATAATTCAATTATAGTAAAAAAAGCGTGGGGTGCTTGATATTAAATATTACAATTGTTTCAGTCATTATTAAAATATAGAAAATTACGTAAACTACCTATTTAAAATTATACAAGAAAAAGTATATTATATATTATAAAAGAAATTCTGAAGAACATAAGAAGTACAAAAAAAATTATATACTAATTAGTAAAAAATAAATAAGAAGTAAAAAATTATGTTATTTTTAAAATGAAAATAAAAATAAAATATTTTTATATATAATATAACAAAATATGTGCAAAACAGACATAAATAAAATTATACAATAAAAGCTGAAAAAAAAGATGGTGTACGTTAAAGTCGGGAGGGGATGACTTTGGGATACTCTGTACCACTTATTGCAGTTAAGTCCGATATATTAACCCTAAAAACCCTTAATAACTGATAAACCCCAAATTTTGTTACAATATCTTCACAAACAAACGAAACACAACGAATTTTGTGCAAAACACGTTTATTTTTACCGATCTGCCTTATGGGAGCTATATGATATGGTCAAGCGGTCGTGATGAAATTTGGTACAGTGTTGAAGATTTCTAAAAAACTTCCGAATGCAAAGTTTTGTTACGGTATCTATAAACAAGCGAATTATCCATTTAAAACTTTTGACTTTTTTCAAGGTCCTCTGAAACACCCCTATGGGAGCTATATAATATAACCCCGATATCAAAAAAATAAAATAAACTTGTCTCTTATGGATTAATAAGGGATCTTATCTGAAAGTTTGGTTGCTCTAGCTCTTACCATCTCTGAGATCTAGGCGTTCATACGGACAGACAGGCAGACAGACAGAAGGACATATATCGACTTCTCTAGTGACCCTGATCATATTTTAGGTAACTTTGGAGTGTCTCCGACTTTTCCTTCTGTATGTTACATACATTTTCGGCTTGCACAAACTTAATATACCCTTTGTACCATACGGTACAGGGTATAATAAGGTCTCGACTTAGACTCCAACCAGGCACTTTAGACAACTTTAAAGGTTAAGGCCATTACTCTACTAACTTAGTTACTTTTTTGTGCGCTTACAAACCTTATTTCGTTACGTGACGTTTTTTCTATAATTTGAGAATAAGTTCATCGTTAATAATTTGAAATCCATTGTGTTTTGAAATTACAAATTTGCAAACTTTAAGGCAAAATAAAAATATAAAATATATATATAAATATATTTTTACATTGCCTAATGCCGATGATAAATTGTTTCATATGTCTCGTCAATAACATTTATTTTTAAATTTCGTGCCGCAATTTGAATTTTTTTTATATTTAATTAAATATGCATCTTGAACAGTTCTTGTAAAAAGTTGGCACAGTTAAAGGATTACAATTTTCCTCAATTAAAATAATGTTTTTAATGTTTTTCTTTATATTGATGCTTGCGATGTTTATTAATAACAGCATAAGCGTTTGCAGGCGCTGCATTTTTCCTTTTTTCCAGCAAAAAGCAAAAAATTGCAATGGAGATATGGACAGTACTTCCTGTTTTCCACATCGAACACGGCTTGCTCACAGCATGTATAGAATAAACAAAAAACTCACACCAACATATACAAAGCTGCACACACACACAAAACAAAAAAAAAATGGCAACGACCCCCTGCCTAGCAAAAAGAGAGAATATAAATAAAAATGAACTTTGTTTACAGCTATCTACTGCCTCAATGCATTTAATGCACTTTGGAGTTCTCTTTTTGCATCCTTTATAATTATACCCTACATTCATGTCATGCCAGAAGAGTTATATGAGCTGCAATCTGTGGGATGCTTCTAACTCCTTTTGATGCGTACGACAACCAGCCAAGAAGAACAACAATCTTTTAGGCAAAGCATCAAAAGGAAAATAAATAAAAAATAAAAATTGTAGACATAAAATTTCATTATTTGCTTTAATCTTTTGTTCAAGGTAGCGGATGAAAAATATTAATTTAAGTATTCTTGAAAAATAAAAGGCTGAAGTCCTGTGCATTTTCGTGTATTTGTAAAGAGATATTTGCTTCATTAAAACGCATGCATATGCAAGTATATTTTTTATACTTTATTTTGAATATAAATAAGACTAGAATAATTTTTTTTACGATTTTTAATATGATATTCTGTGATGAGTAATAAGAAAAGCAGCTGAAACAATTAGTTGGGACTTTCAAATGTTTTTGGCACTGTTTATTTGAGCACATTGAGCAGAAAAATCAATTCTTCAACTCTAAAGCGCCGGCTAAAGGAATTTTATGAAATAAGTCAAGTTCAAATCCAGACCCGTGTTTTTGAGTCGGGATTTTGTTCATTCCATTTCTAATCTCTAGTATATATTTGTTTATTGTATTTTGTTGCTTGCGTCCAGCTTGAATAAGGATGCCAATGCGCTGACGCATGTGAATATAAGATGATTATTTTTTCCTCCACTTCGTACAAGTTGAAACAACTATCTCTATGATACCCATTTCAACTTCTTCTTCATCTACATCACTATAGAAAGTTTTTTTTGCTTCGTTTTCACATTTTGATGCATTTTCTTCAGCCTCGTAATTATTGTCGACACCATTGGCAAATGGATCTTCAGCATTACAAGCAGTGTCTTCATCATTATTTCCAAAGCCGATTTATTCATAAAACACTTTTTCACCAAAGTTTCGAGTTAATTATCGAATATTTGTGCACAATATAATTGCTATCTAAACCTGTAAATCAAAATGGCTAGCTTTAAGCAAAATTTATAAGTTATATAAATAAAGCAAGTAACTAACTAGCTAACTAATATAATTGCTCACATTTGACGGCTAATAAAAGAATGACTAACAACTACCTGAAACATTTTATCTGTCAAAAAAAAATTTATGAATTTTATGAATATTGCATTGCACCAGTTGATCAACTAGTCCATTAAGCCATACCGTCTCAAACGCAGCTTCCACGACCAGTGTTGCCATACCATCGGCTTTTTTCTATAAAGTTAGCTTTGATTTGAGATCTTACAGGAGGCGCTGAATCGAAATTGCATGGAAGAAGAATGCGCTGTGGTCGGCATTAGAAACAACAAATATTATAGACTAATTTTAATAAAACCAATCCAGTGACTTTTGTTTTTAATTGTTTAAAAGTAGTTGACTTTAATTCTTACGAAAAGATAAGTTTTTATACCACATTTCGAAGCATATTTGTGTGGCAAGTTTACCAAACAGTTCACGTTCTTATTAAGTGGGAGCTTCTTATAATAGAAATTTGATGCATCCAATTTCTTCATCATTTTTGGATCAGCGTAAACAGGACGTAGTCTTTCGTTGAAAGTGTTAACAAAGATTTATGAAAAAAGTGTATTAAACAGTCAGGGTATTTCTGCTCTTATGAATATAATGTTGTTTTTGTTTAATATCAACCTGTTGTTTATTTGCGTTTATGTCAAGAACACACATACACATACGCACACACTTACTTACACACAAAGCAATGCAGCAAAGGTTGACACCACATCTGGTGGTTGTACACCTGTAGCAGTTATGGGGTCCTTGGGGTTCATCTTGTTTGTTTGTTTAGCCCCTGCTGGTTGCATGCATTTTTTATGCTGACAAGACATAAAAGCCAAAGTACATAAAAGTCTGTTCAAGGTGTTTACTGATGCGTTTTGAGATGCTGCTTCGTTTGGTAACCCCTGTTGGTAAAAAAAAAAATAAAGGTGCATAGAATATGCTTTTAGCATATCGAAAATGGTGGAAGGGGCGCAGTCGGAGTAGAGTAAGCATGTCACTGTAGCAGCAAAATGGCGGGTCACTTGCACACTTCCGGCAGCGGAAGTTGTATACGTTATTAGCTAGCTGTACATGGCACTCATGCACATGCTCTAAGAACAGCAAACAATCGGAAGTTTCAAACTCGAAAATTATTAAGTAAAAATAATAAAAGTCTAAGCGTAAGAAAGTTCTTTATACATACATATGTATTTTTTTTTTAACATTTTCTAAAGATCAAAAACAGCTCAAAAGCATATATGCGGCTAGCATATATGTAGTGCCTTCTGTCAAGCTTTTCAAAATGCTTCGCGATTTACGTGTTTTGGTAGCTTTAACTTTAGCTGCTATAAAATTAATATCCGGTGTAAATAAAAAATAAATTTTCTCTTTTTTTTTAAACAAGCAGCGCCGAGTTCCGGCTGTTGCTGCTTCTTAGTGCTCTTAGAACGCCTCTCCAGAAGTACATTTGTTTGCTTAAGCCGGAAATTGAAAAAATAAAAATTGTGCTTTTGTTGTTGTTTGTGTTGCTGTTTGCTTTGCCAATTTTGAAAAGTTTTAAACTTTCTTCTTATATTTTCAAAAACCGTCAACAGCAGCGTTAGCTTAAAGCCAACGTTAGTGGAGCAGTGGGTGTATGGGGGGTAGGACATGGTACAAACACTGCCGGCGCCTATAATTATAAAACCGCTTTATTGTATTTTTCAATTACCTTTTTAAATTGACAACAAAAGACCTGCAAGCATAATAAATGTGTATATATGCATATAAAACTTTATATAAAAATCTGTATATAAACATGCAGAAGAGTACTTCTTGCCAATGCTGCAGCAGCAGCATGCAAATTACAAGGAATATTTAATTACGAAAAACGTGCATAATTATGTGAGCCGCTGACCAATGTCCTCGATGTTGCCATTCAAGCATATTTATATATACACACACACTGCTGTACAGTTCAATACTGACATTTTTAATATTTCTTTTAATATAAAATTTTTTTTTAACAATTTTTGTACCTTATATAAGTCTGGGATTTTAAATTGCTCACATGACAAATGTAATGCTACCACTGACTTTTATTCAATTTTCTTCAGGGATCATAACTCTTATAATTTAAGAAACAAAAAATCATGAAGTACATTAAGGCAATGTAGTTACCGGAAATTCAAACTGCTCACGCTGAATACTTTCCAGAAATTTTGGTTCTTTTGTGTTTTTAACCAAATTCCGTATGCTGCGGAGTCGTTGCGAATATTGAAAAAGGCTTATGGTGAATCTGTTTTATCGAAAACCTAAGCCTACGTCGAAGACATGCCTTGTTACGGTCGTCCTTCGACCTCTACCACAGACGATAAGATTAAAAAAGTGGAATAAATCGTGTTCGAAAATCGTCAAACGAGTGTTAGAGAGATACACGTGAGCTAAACATCAGTCGTTTAATAGCTCGTTTAATTTTGGTCGTAAAAGGCCGCAATTGTGGCCCAACAACTCATGGATTTTGCATGACGAGAATGCGCTATCGCACCGAGCTGTATGTTGTGTCCAAAACTCATTCAATATCATCGATCAGCCACCGTATTCGCCGAATTTAGCCCCAAGTGACTTTATCTTGCATTTTGGTGCACTTACACTTTAATAACTTTATAACTATACCTTACATGTCATTGAAGGATAGATATTAAGGATACCACAAAATAAAAATTGCTTTCAAATATCTCTTGAACTGATTGTGAGAAACATTTTTGGTATTTAGCATCATAATACCACCATAGTGGTAGTGGCAGATGCAGTTTGATAAACATTTATAGATGAAAGTTAAAAATCTGCTGAATTTTTTCTTTACCTCTGTAACAACAATCTTTACACTTAAGCCTAGACCTGTCGTTCTTATTCCGTAGTGTATTTTGTATGGAAAATAGAAACAATAATTAAATTTGAAATTCATCTGGGCCACTCAGTGGCTCAATTACAGGTCTAGGGTTAAAGAAAGATTCTAAAGTTTTTAGTTGAAGATAAACCAAAGTACTTCAAATACTTTTGTAAAATGCCTGGAAATAACAATACAAATACTTTTATGAAGAATTTTTTTCTTGAGAATTCCAAAAACTTTTCTCTAGTTGACCATCGCAACAGCTTGCAAGGCGACTTGTAGGAACTGTTGCAAAAACTAGACTGAAGGGGAGACGCTGTAACGCTCTCATAGGAACCTTTCCACCAAGACTAAATCATAAAGAAATATCCTTTGCAAATGATAACACCCCATGGTGAGTACTTGGCAAAAATAAAAATTATATTTGAAGCAGCCCCTAAGGCTTCTACAAATTTGGAAGCGAAATAAAAAGATGCTTATAAGAAATTGAAAAAAAAAATTCTGTCAATAAAGTGTTTTTGTTTTTACTTATAAGAGGGTTACTACTAGGATTTTCAAGCTAAGGCTTTTTCTTTAATGTGATACTGCCAAATAGTTGAAATAAAAAATTCGTTACCGAGAATATTTGAAGTTTACCGCGTACACGAATAAAAAGGGCTTTTCACCTATAGTGTAATGACCAAAGGATAGAACATGAAGAAACGTTTTCAATTTTATTGAAATTTATTGTGGAGAAGGACATTAAAAATAAAAGAATTAATATGTATGTTATAAATACAAGCGCTCATACGCAACTGACCAGTGGTGTATGTATGGACTCACTTATACCACGATGGCACTTGGCTGCCAAGTCTGCTTATCGAGATTCGTACTACTTTATTGCATGGGCCTATAAATAAAGTGAAATACACTTGGTTCACGTCAAACTCAATGAAATGGAGCAGTTCATGCAATTAAAGTTGCCAATACAATAGCAAAAAGGACAAAAAAAAAAGATATGACTGACCATTTCATTTCAAAAAATATAATTTATGGAAAGAGTAAATATGTGCGTATGCTCCTACAAAATTTATGTATTGTTGCTGAAGTTTTGCGATTTTCATTAACAGCTTTAAAAGCAACTTAAAAAACAGTACCGGCTTATCCCGTTTACTCGATAGTTCAGCTTAATATCCTTCACGAGTCAAACCACAGCCAAATTTCAAAAGCCACTTCCGCTTCGGACAGTATATGACGCTGCACAGCAGTATACCACGTGTCGTATGAGTAATATTTTATAACTTTTTGATTGCGTTTGCTTGCTTCATTGTAGGCGCACCTTTTATTATTATTTTCTTTAATTATATTTTTCATTATGATAATTTAATGCTATCGCAGTTGCAGTGTGCACCACAATGGTAATTAAAAAGGAGGCATAGCATGGAGCAAAAGTTGATTTTGCTGATATATGATTCATATATAGTATTTTTATTTTTAATGAAATTTTAATTTAAGTACACAATGTCAGATAACTCACAGCTTCACATGCAAGTTGCAACGATTATCGGTAACAATGAACATTTTAAAGGCTTGGTTGATGAGTCAGTCACAAGGCACCAAATTATTGGATTTGTTATTGGCATCTTTACGGAATAGGTTTGCCTTGAGCAACTACACACTGGCCCTTTGTTGCTATTGTTGTCGATGTCACTGTCAACCACAATTTTTCACTCAAGTGCATTGTTTACGTGGATAAATAATTATAGAAAACATATCCTTGAAGCTCATCAATATGTCATAGTGAATTGTTTACCTTGTCGGGTAAAATAAAAATGTCTGACTAGTGGGTGTTGATAGTTGTAGCAAAATGGCTAGGGACACCTCATGTTCATGTCGAGCGTCATGACAACAATTATGCACAATCTGAGACTTCTCTTGTTAGGGTTTCAAACATTCGCCGCTTGATCTATCGGGACGCTCCGAAACCATATCATTCAAAAGATGAAAACCTATTTTCTGCAATTCTCTTAATAACAAGAATTCGCTTAAAAGTAACGTTAGCACTAAGTGTCTAGAAGCTAAGCATGACCATTTGGCATGGTCAAAACTTTTAACAATATCTATAACAACACCAAAGAACTTGGCCACTTGACAGCAAATTGTTTTTACCCTTTATGTGTGGCTGCTCAGCTGGGCATTTTACATATTCGAGTAAGTGGTAGATGTGTCATAGCCAAACGACTAGCTGGAACTTGGCCAATAAAGCTAGGTAAAGAAAATATGCCATAAGTATTTGAAACTGTTGATGTTTTGTGCAACGGCAAAGTTTGGTCGGCAGCAAATTGATTTGCAACACTCACACACACATACATGCATACATATATAAAGAAAACACTTTGTATATTACTTTTGATTTGTTGACGCTGTCTTTGACATGGCAAGCAATTAAATGGCTGTCATAAGTCTTTTACTCGATGCTGAGAAAAATAATATTGCAAACTGCAAGTGAGCAAAAATGCATATACTGGTAAAACTAGGGTATAACCAAGACCCTTTGGCATGGGCAATTAACTGAAATTGCAAATGCAAACAAACAAAGCTGGAAATAGTAACGAAAAATTTTAAATTAATGACAGTTGGAATGTCTTACAGCAGTTAACTTTGACTCTTGGCGGCACTGTCGCTTGCATTGCAATCAATTTAATTAATTTTTAATGTCTTTTTCTGCAATTTCAATTCAATTTGAGCTACCAAACTCACACACACACACACATACACTTATACTTAAATCTATATACATATATCTATATATGTGCTGCATATACGTACACCTGAAATCCATTAAATTGTCGCCCTGGCAAATTGAGAATTACGGCGGCCGCAATTTCCGTTGCGTTGGGCTCAAACTCAGCTCAAGACAATGCCAAATGGCAGCATGGCATACAAAGTGCCATAAAAGCAGCTGCTGCAGTCTCCGTCCACCTTACCTTCCTCTACTGCTTGGCCATATAAATGGCAACAAAGTAAACTGTGTCAACTATTCCATGGCTGGGTAGCTCCGCTGGGACTTTAGCCGCAAAATGCTTGGCCAAGTAAAGTAATTTCTTAACGTTCCCTAGCTCAGGACACGCCCTGCAAACAAAAAAACCAACTACAACGACAACGACTACAATTTTGCAATCGCCATTTTGTTGACTTAGAAATATCGAAGCCATCTTGGAGTGCGAATATGCTGCTATGTCACACGCATACAAACAGACGTACTCATACGCATTTACACCCACACGCACTCTCTTTCTCCCCTACGTACTTTACAATGGCGGTTTAGCTTTGCTCTCCTTGCTTGTTGTTTGGGCTGCGGTTTTCACTTGTAGTGGCAGCGGTTTGCGGCTCCCAAGTCAGCCTCCATCGCTCTCCCTTTGTCCCTCTCTATTTCTCACTCTCTTCATCGGACCCACGCTTTCTCTGACACTTTGGTCAGGGCTGCCGTTGGCACACATTTCCTTATGTTTCCGCTGCATTCGTCTGTTTCCTCTGCTCTTGTTTCCGTGCGCGTGTCCTTCTGGTTACAAATTAAACTTCCGTATTTGTTTAGAAATCCATTTGTTAAATTACACACACACACAAACACACATACACATGCGGCATGTTTTTGTTGGCAAACAATTTTATTCTCGAAAAATATGAAAAATGAATTGCATTCGGTTGCACTGACAGCCAACACCAAACAAAACATCAACAAAAACAAATACACTACACGAAATAATAAGCAAAGTAAAAAGGTTGCAAATTTATCGAGTCCCAAGCGAAATACCCTTAAACATTATCACAAAAAAAGCTAAAAAATGATTTCAACTTATATTGTTGATTTTTTGAAAGGTTTAATTGCATTTGGTTTATTTCAATTTCAAAAATTTCCTTTATTGCCAACAAAATAAGAGAAATGCTTATAGCTAGCACTTACAAAAGCAGAGATTACATTTTATATAATCTTAACAATGCAAATATAACAAATTTTGGTTAGTAATATTACCATTTAGGATTGTTGTTTTGGGCAAGGAAAAAAAGAAGCTGGTGGAAAACTTTATAACTAACTTATAAACTAAGAGGCTACTAAATTGCATTTTAAAATCTAGTTTTCTGAGCAATCTAGTTTTCTGAAATAAAAGTAAAAAATTAACAATGTTTTTCTTACATAACCTATTGTTTTATGTCTTTCGAAATACAGGTCAAAAATGCATTTGAAATTATTGACAAACAATTGCGTATAAGTTTCCCAACATAAGATTGCCTAAACGCCTTAATATTAAGTCATCGAAAGCTCGTTTAACATATGGTGTGCCTCTGTCACATATGTAAATCTCATCAAAATCGAAGAGATCGTCTTATTTTTGCCCATATACCTATCTACATACAAAAAACAAATGCATCAATCGAAACATACTAGTATATATAAACCCTATGGCACACCTTATCTAGAGTATTAATTAATAACCATTTTAAGCCGGTTCTGCAAACTTTGATTCAAATCAGATATACCCCTTGCTAGAGTATAACTAATAAACCTTTAAAACAATTTTTGTGTCGAATCGTTTGTCTACCCTATATATTGATAAGCCGATTTCTTTTAGCTATTTGCAAATAGCAAACAATAATTTATAGCCGCTCATAATGCATTCGAAAACAAAAATGCATTTGAAAACTCAACGACTATTCGAACTTCATTGGTAAAGCGGTGTTGAAGTGGTCACTAGGTTTTGGGCGGGGGTTGGGTATGCTAGATTTGTTGCCAGTTTCTAATAAAAGCCATGCAATTTATTTTGAATGCTTGCATAAAAATTGAAATTTTTCATATGAAAAAGTTATAAAGCATAACAGTAAATAATAAAACAAAACAAAAATTTAAAAAAAGTAACAGAAACAAATTGACAGAGCAGTGTGTAGGCGTTGATAACAGCAGGACAAACCTACAAACAAATGCTATAGGTGTCTGCATCCATACAAACAGCGTCAAGCTGCTGCATATGCAACACATTTGTTATACATAGAATGTGGCATATGGCATATGTGGTATATAGCTAAGCAATTTTATTTTTTGTGTGAGCGCTATTATGAAAAATCCCTGCTTAGGATTTTCATGAGCTTTTTGGTTTGAATTAAATTGGGAAATAAACAAAATTATATGCGAGGGGACGGTCTTTACTAATGCCCCTTCACATAAGTCTGCATGGAGGCATCTGACGATGCACTTTACATTTTCATATTTTAATCCTTCCTGCATACGGATAGTGATAGACGATACAATAAAATGTGGTGTCTCTAACCGGTGCTATTCTTAGCTCTGAGATATATGTAGATCAAATTAGACAGAAATAAATAATACCTTAGGAGCGTATAAAATTCAAGTTTTTCAGACTAGAAAATGAAATTCCAATTTCAGATTCAAAAAAGTTTCTTATCATTGTTGTCATAATTTTTTTGCTGTTAAGTGTAGCCACTAGATGGCGTACGCAAGTTGTTACACATTTCGGTTCATATTAAATATAGATATAATTAAGTTAATATTTAATAGAAAAACAATGGGCTCCGCCCCCTATGCGCTTCGCACGACCCTACGTGCCTACGACGTAGATGTGCTAAGTATAGGGTGGGCCGCCAGTTGCTTCGTTTGTTAATTGCATTTTATTCGCATATTTTTCAACAATATTGTGCAAATGTATATACCAAACGCAAGGTTGAAACTATTCATGTATGGAATGTTTGTATGGCCATATTTTTGGTCCTACGCTCCATATGGAGTTAAAGAAAATAATGTATATATAAATATGTATGAGCGAAAAATAATATTGCCTGAATGGCCGACGCGGCTGGTCCTACAGGACCATATGCGAACAACTTGATATATGTCGAAGAGCATCCATTTTTCATGGGTATGTTCCGAATTATGAGTGCTTACTAAACAAACCAACAGATGGCTCACCCTATATTAAATTGTATCTTGTTCTTCTAATCAACATCGCGGTGAGGATCCATTATAGATTCTCCTCCTCATTGAAAGTTTAAACCTTTTAGTTCTTACCATTTGTGCTGGTCGATAATAATGAAAATTAACAGAGCCCCAAATAAAACATATAACCCCCCCATTCCCATAATCATAATCATAATAATTATAGACTTCAATATTGCATCTCGGTGCCACCTACCAGACAACGGTGAATAAAACTTCTCACTAATCACCATATTATGCAAACAAAGCGAGTTTCAATTGGTGACGATACATATGTACCTCCAACTATTCAAATAATGTATTCTTAAATGGCAGTAGTAGATAGCATTGATAGAATTGATACAATTATAGAAAACAATGTAAAGTACTTTTTTCGTTACCCAAAAATTTGCAAATTCGGCAAGTTGTAAGTCGATTTGATAAAAAAATTACTTCTTTTACAAATAGTGAATCTTTTAAGACCCGTTTATGTCTTAAAACTAAATTTCTTTCCTCATTTCAGCCCTCTAGCCCTTTACAATTGGGCTGGACTTAATAGAGCATATTATTTTGTTTTATTTTAAATGATTTTAATCACGGATTTATTTGCACAATTTTGAATGGCACAAGTAAAAACACATTCAACCTATTTTCATTGTTTCTAAGCGTTGTATATTTTTCAAAAAGGGCTCGGGCCCTGACAGGAAAAAACATGTACATATAAACATAGCTCCCTGGGATTTACAGCGCTTTGACCTCTCAACATGTGTGTGTATATGTATCTTTGTCGCCTGCCATTTTATTTAGAAATAAATACCATTATTACGCGCTATACGTTTCTCTTTTTTTATTTTATTGATTGTACATATAAATGTGTGCTGTGTTTGTATTATTTTGTAACGTATTTTTCTAAAATGCCCAAACATTTTGTTGACCATCATCACATGGCTTTCATTGTATATGGAGTCAGTCCCCTGGCGTGGACGTCGTCAGCCACAACAACGGGGAATTAAATGAAGAAGAGATATGGGGGCGGGCGGCTTCATCAAATTCACTTGTCTGTAAAGCGGTATTATTGATGAAAATTATATGTTTGTGTTTGGTTGGTATCGTAGCTCCATCAAGTAAGCCAAAAAAAAAAATCTATGACCTTTGAGGATGCTACTGACTTTTTATGTTGGTTCAGCCCCATCTGGTTTTTCTATATGTATGCGCCGGGTTTTCCATTCATTTTGTATAGTATATGTTTGCGCATTTGGCACGTGACTATCCTGACTATTTGTTGCACATTGGGTGTGGCATACCTACTATTGAAAATTACTTACATATGTTGCTGCTTAACAATAAATGCTGACAAATAACAAGAATTGTAGATAAATCAAACAAATAAAAAAAAATAAATAAAAAAAAATAGTTCAAATGCAAATAAATTTTTACTTTTCCAAACAGTGCCTTCCACTTTAATTAATTGAAACGACTTGAATAACTTGGGAAGGACAGTAGTGCACTTAAGCGACATTAAGTACATCAAAATATCAGATCATTAGTCATCAGCCTTTATGTAAAAGCTTTGCATGGGTCGACTAACAACTAAATAGTCTATAGCTTTGGGAAACCATGAAATTTTTCCATATCTATATCATCTTTCATTAAAAATATGTAACTCTAACTTTTAAGGTCTCTAAGATCTGAGGTTCGTGCATACAGATGGACAGGGCTCCATCGTTACTCGAGCTAATGAGTAGCATTGTTGCATAAGGAACTTATGGTAAACACCAGATAGCTACAATGGGCATGAACGAATCAGCTTAAACATTTTTGCTGAAAATGCGGTGCCAGGTGCCAGTCAAACAAGTTCTCGTCAGGTTTGAACTTGTTCGACGAGCAAGCAAAGTGAAGTGTATCGTGTTCGAGCAAGTATGAGACGCAACATTATATACATATATCACTTCATGCAGTTGGTATGATTGTTTTTGCATCTTATAGCTTGGTGGTCTTATTGCATTAGAAATAAATAAATATTGTGTCGGCCCATAGAAAACTAAGAAAGTGAGGCCGTCTGAATTCTCACTCCCTTATTTTTTCGCTTATTGCCAGTGCAAATCAGGTTGGTTGTGGAAAAACATTTATTCAAGTTACATTTTTTTTGCAATTTAAATTTTTTAAATCAGAGTAATCAGGCTTGCGTTATTTTCTACGTGAGACTTTTTTTATGCGGTCCCTATCCACTAGAGCTGGAGAAAACATCGATGTATCGATGTTTAAAATATCTATATATCGATGTTGGCCAGCAGAGATGTTTCTCCAGCACTTCTGCACCCATCAAATGGGTGTTTAGTAGTGCTGGAGAAACATCTCTGTTGGCCAACATCGATATATAGATATTTTAAACTTCGATGCATCGATGTTTTCTCCAGCACTACTGTCAACCGCATAAAATTCTTTTTTCTAAGCTACACGTGAGGTTTTAGACGGTTTTTGTATCCGATTTTTTTTTGCGGTCTCTACTCCTGCAACAAAACTGGTTTGACTGGACTTGATTAGTAGCCGCATTAAAAAATTAAAATAAATAAAAAAGGATTTATTTTTGGGTCATCAATCTTGATGTTTTCTCTTTTAATAGGGTTTTTCAATAAATCACGCGTGAGTACTGTGAAGCTGCCATGTATTTTTTTGTTTTCAGTTTTCATTGCCATTTCATCATGGAAAGACTTACACCCGAACAACGTTTACAAATCGTATAATTGTACTACGAAAATTCGCGTTCTGTTGAGAATGTTTTTCGCGCGCTTAAGCCATTTTATGAAACTAATTGGGTGAGCAATTAATTTCACGCTCCCACCGGTGAATTGGCCACCAAGATTGTGTGATATCACACCGTTAGACTTAATCCTTCGGGGCTACGTGAAGTCTAAAGTGTTTGTGGATAAGCCAGCTACGATTGAAGCATTAGAGGCCAGCACTACCCGTTATATTCGAACGCGTCGTCGAAAATTGGAACCTCCGCATGGACGAGCTACGGCGCAGTTGCGACCAACATTTGAAAGGCATTATCTTTAAAAAGTGAATGGCAAGAATGGTTCTTTCTATTGATAATAAAGATTTTCCGATTCATTTGAAGTTTTTGTGTTTTTTGCATACCTCATGATTGATGACCCTTTACAACCAATATCTTCAAAGGGCTGACTCAAATCACTCTTCATACGAAATTCAAGTAAATATTTTGGTTTGCATAAAACCAAGTTACCAGTTGCAGAACTCTGCTTCAGACCTATTTCTACCTGGTCCATCGATGGGTGGCAGGGTAAATGTCCTTTTTGCCATGTACATGTAAATGTAATCGTGTGCTCGTCACATTTGAGTACTTTGATATTGCCCGAGGTTATTGTTACAAATATATGTTGAAAATGCATCCGAAATGCTTGTCGAGTTACCAGATAAGAGAATTTTTGTCACAGTCTTATTTACACTTATGAAATATATGCTATATGTTATTACTTTGCAACCTACATATGTTTGAATATACTCTTATTTAAATGAAAAGACAGGTTGAATCCAATAAAGGCATTTATTGAAAAATTGTCCTGTGCTTCGCAAATATTTGCCATATGCAACTTTACGAACCTTCTAATTAAAATGGAAACGTAACTGCAATAATGGCATAAAAGTATTTAAAGTTTGACTCAAGAACTTTAAAGCACTTAAAGTATCAAGCTCAATATTGCAATTCGTTTTTGTTTGCCCAAAAGATTTATATGCCAAACATGCACCAAGTAGATTAATCTATTATCGATAAGTGAAAACGCAGAAATAAACAGAGGCAAGCGAGGCATAGTGAGGCTGCAAATACACTTTTTTGTATGCACAATGAAACAAAATGCCAAATTTTTGGAACAATTTTAGAGAGCTGATACTTGGTGGATTTGTAGCAGACAAATTTTAAGCATTCCGGCTACGCGTACTTTTACCGCCCATGTAAGACTACGCTGCGAATACATAATATATGTTTGAAGGTCCCCAAATTTTTAATTGCATATTTCAAATTTAAAGAAAACCTTTTTTTTTAAATCATAAATAACTATAATATAGCTTAACAAAATAAAACAGATTAATAGATTTTGTTCAATATAGAGTGTAAATTTCTAGATACTTATATAAATTTGTTGATCTACTTCTATGTAGTCACTAGTAACTTGCTTTACAATCCAGTCCAAAAGGGAACTGCTTTTGTTGTTAAGCCACACATTAAACAGGGTTTTTCGCTCGTGTCGAATCCCTCCATTTATGCACCTTGCACTTCATTTTTCGTTAATTACTCAGTAGGAATGGGATTTCCTGCCGATATGCCAAATAGAATTGACCATGACATGTATATATTTAGTTTGTTTTTTGAGGATACAAATCTTCGAGGATTCGCCTTATGATTCGCTAACCGTCACAGAGAATGTATGTAATGTATAAATGCAGGATCGGTTGTGTGATTTTCCGGAATGATTACTTCGTTATCTTTTAACTTTACTTTGAGAATTATTGCTTCAATCACATTGGTCATAGGCTTTTTGACCACCAAATGCATTTTAATCCTTCAGTTGAAATGTGTTCAAAAACTAAGATGTATAGTTGGTTAGACATAGGTTAGGTTAGGTTAGACATATCATACAAAATCCATAGATTTGAAATTTTGAACTTGATTTTTGTGAAATTTAACTGATCAAAAATTTTTTTTCTTGGCCCTAAGAATTATTGTTCAATTCATCACAATTTCTACAGTTCGATTTAGAAACTTCAGATCTGTTTAGAAAAAGACTTATAGACTTTTTAAATAGTCACAAATAAATAAAAATTGAAAAACATTTGAAAGACTGAAATTTGCGGAAAATAGATTTTTTTTTTGCGAATAAACCGATATGCATTTCCATTTTTTAAAAGTCGCCGGGATTTATCTATAAGGCTCCAGATCCACAATAAAATAGTAGGTAGTAAATATTCCTAATTTAATATGAGTTTCTTAACAAGCAACAGTTTCAAACGAAACGACATGCCAAACGACTTAAGTTTGTTAATATGCCTTCTTATAAGTACTGACAGCAAAATCTCCTTCCAACCGATTGGAGAACTCAAGACTGCATCTAAGTGCCTGAAAATTGTTTTCGATATTATTTTGGCTGCGCTTCTTTGTCTTTTTACATCGACTGCTTTTCTTTCAACACTTTTGGCCATTTACTTCGCCATTGGCATTTGTCTTGCGTACGAATTCTGTCTGGACAATGTCCAAAAAACCATTTGTTGCTTGGCTCAGCTGCATGGAATTTAATTTATTGAACTCGCCCCAGGGCTGTGGTTTCCTTTTAAGCTTTAAGGCGTTGTGCACTGTTAAGTGATATTTATGTTTTTTTATACAAGTATTTCGACTCCAGTTTATTTTGAGTACGTTAACTGTGGCTAAGACACTCTTATTGATATTACTTGGTCAATCATTAAAGCTCTTAGCGTGACAGCTCTGGAAATGTATTACTCTTATTTTTAAGGCACTGAAAGTTGATTGTAGTGCAACTCGTTTTTGACTTATTTATAATGCATTTATAAAATTATTTTTTATTAGGTATGGTAAATTTTATTTTTATATTTTTGTTTTGTATTAGTTTTTCTTTCTTTTGCTGTGTCGAAGATAGTTAAAGGTAGATATGAAACCTGTAACCATTTTTTTATTTAGCTTGACTTATGATGCAAAACTTTTGTTTACCTTGAATCGTGTTATTTGAGCACCCTAATTTTTTGAGCTGAACCAAAAAGTAGAAATGGTTTGTGAACTGAACCACATTGAACTACTATTTGTTCGATAAAGAAAAAGAACAGCAATTGAGTTTGTGAAATATAATGAAAATTGAAAAAAAAATAAAAAAATAAAATCATATTGTCGGTCATCCTGAGATTAAGATTAAGATTAGGGTGTTTGGACAGATTGAAGGGAGGTAACTTTCGGGATATCCAATTTTATCCAACATATCCGTCAAAAGTGAATTCTCTTGGACATATGTCAAGTTCAAATATTTTTAATTTAAGTCATGGATCGTTTAGCAACCGAACAACGCATAAAAGATGGCCCACCCTATATAGCCGGGCACTCTTGGTGCTGGTTTTGAAAAAAGTTAAGAAAAATAAGAGTAAAATTTAAGCAAAACAAGGAATTCATATTCAAGGAATAGAATCTGCTACGATTGCATGTCTATGGGTTATAAAAAATAATAGTAAGTTGAGAACTTAAAAAAAAACAAGAAATCATGAAAATAAAACATTGTAATGTAATCAGGGTTTTCTAAAGGAAATTTGACTACAATTACTGTAATTTTTCTGTAAAATTTTAAAATCTTTTTCGAAAATTTTGTTTTTTTTTAAAATTGGTCTACTGAAATTTCAAGAGTGAGTATTGAAAGCTTATTATATATATGTATTCCTAGACTACTGTAGAGCTTAGTGTTGCATTTACGAGTAGTCGCCCCTAGGAGGAGCATAGGGCGGAAGCTTATTGCGCCTGAATATTTGCACATTTTGGCGATTAAGCAATCGCTTAAAAGAAAAATCTTCAAATTATAACCAATTAAAAAATTTAAGGAAAATTTTTCTGCAAGACAGGTGACCGTGTAGACAAATTTTTCATATGATATTCCATGAATTAATTATGATATCACGAACTTTCTTTAAATTCCAATTAAAATAAAAGTTTCCTTATTAAAGCGCTGTAGTGCATGGGCATACTCGTAATGGCTTTTGTTGAGAATTTCAGACTTTCTCCAGACCTTTATGCAGAGTCGAGAACACCAACAAAATGACTGACAAGGAGCTCAGCTGTTTGCTAGAATCATCGCCGCATTTTCCGTGAGCATGAAAATTGTTTGATGTTATTTCTGTTTTTGGTTTTCCTGGTTTTTGGTGCTTTGCTGGTTGACACGGATGAGGTGCAGCGGACTTGGCTGTGGCTCAGTGTATTATTTTTTTTTTTTTAAGAGCATTGGCATTTCGCTTAGCACAGTCCAAGGATATGCTTGGCATCTTTTTTTTTGTAGTCTTTTCTTGTTGTGTCTGCCCTTTCTTTTTCTGTTCTTTGACATTTTTATGCACATTTTTACGGCAATGGCAGCTGCTACTGCTGCTGTTGACTGACAGAAAGTGCCAAAAACTATGATCACAGGCAGTCTGAGCTCCCCTACTCTTAATACCCTACATATAACATGGGGAGCATTGAAAATGCTGCTGCTTTTTGCTAATAAAGTTCTTGTCTTTGACTTTAATGCATTTTCAATAAAATTTTATGCGAATTTTGCTTGCATGCAAATTTTATGGCTGTTGTTGTTGCTATTGCTGTTTACAAGGACAAGAACAACGAGAAAAAGAAGTAGAGAAGAAGAGTAGAAATAGCAGAAGTAGGATACGTAGCAGGCAATGTAAATGCAATTTTTTATTTATATTCTTGTTTTGTTTTTTATTTTATTTTCTTATTTTATTTTCTTATTTTATTTTCACTTTATTTCATTTCTGTCGCGGACAAATTCATTGCAGTTGTCCCAACCTTTTCTTTTCTTTATTTTTGTTTTTTTTAAGTATTTTTTTTCTTTTGCTCCTTTTTGCAGCTTGGGTTACACGCCATTTTGTCGCTCACACCGAATGGCTTTGCTTTTGTTGTTGTTATTGTTCTTGTGTGTGTTGTACGACTGTAAATTGCGCTTGTTATCGATAAATCATGCAACCATTATTTATGGTGTATTGGTGCATGTGTGTGTATTAGTGTGTGATTGTGTATGCTGAGCTGCATATGTGACTCGAATCTGCTCTCACTCTACGAGGCCATATACGAGCACCATCTCGTTGTCGTACTCTGCTGGCTCTGCCTGTGAGTTTGGAATTATTTTTCAGTTTTCGATTTTTCGCTTTGAAATTCCCATTTCATGTATGCAGCACACCGTTATCCCGCTTACTTTCTTTTTATTTTCCTCAATCTCTCTTCCTCTCTCTTTATACCATTTTTATACCCTAATCCTTTAGGGTCAAGAGTATGGTTGATTTAAGTTATATGTAGGTATATGTAACAGCTAAACGAAGGCGTGGTAGATCGCAAGTTCTTTATAAATTCTGAAACCAGAAACGTGCGAGTGATGTCACAATTTCGAAAATGTCTTGTATAACGTTTTGGTTTTTGTATATTAAGATTTTGATAATTATATTCTTTAAATGCTGCTGCTTTTTTATTTCGTAGTCTGCTATGGCTTAAAACAATACTAGGTTCCTAGTAATTTTAATTATAAGTCCTTTTGATATATCCTCTAAACAAATAAATAAATAAATATTTTTTTTTTTTAGAAAGGCTAGGATATTTGGAAGATTGGAGTAGATAGGACTCCGCTCTAAGAAAAATTGTGGTAGGATTTTATTTTTTTTTTCAAATGTCAGCCTGATAAGATATTTGAAATTGTGAGAGGTGAGTTACAGATGTTAGAAAAAGATGCGGGCGATCGGTCAATAATGAGTCTATGAGTGGTGAGGTTGATCTTGTTTGAAGACGTTGTTTTAAAAGGATTCCATTTTATGTAGTGTTGAGATCTTTTGTCCCTGAGTAAAGAAATTTACTTGAGGTAGAGGTTTTGAAATCTTTTTTGTGATCAGAAATCTTTTTCGGTGATTAGAGAAAGATAATTCCATTTTTTAAAATTTTGTGGAGAGCATTTGGGTTTGTTCGGTATGTGAAGTAATATACTAGGTTGTTGATATTTGCTATACATTTTAATCGGAGACTGCTGCTTTTAATATTTTTCCCGAAGTATACTGAATTATGTGCCTACAGAAAACTTGTAGACATCAGTACAAGTAAAGTAGGTTTAAGAGTAAGAATGTTTTTATTCTGAGGATTTTGCGTGGTAAATTTTTGAAGGGGTGCCTAGTTTTAGTGAGTTACGGAGCGAATGATTTATGTTTGTGGTGCAGAGAGCAGGTATAATTAGAAGATTCGCTTTGCTGATTTTGTAAAGTGGTTTATTTTCGATTATACGCTCACAAGCAACCCCAAACTAGCTCATATGATACTAATAAACAAAGAAACGGTGAAATTTTGCCAAAACACCATCTCTGGAATAAGAGTTTGATTACAAGGTATCGCACTGTCGGCTTCTGCTTCACACTTTTATGTTTTTTTTTTTTTTTGCCTTTTGTATTGTACGCTTTTTAGCATATGCCACTACTGGCCGTTGGAGCTGTGAAGCTTTTCATTGTGTGTAAGGTCTTCCACAACGTTTTTCTCCTGTTGCTGTTAGTGTTGTTGTTGTTGTTTTTTAGCATTTAATACAGTTGAGTGTCTGGCACAAATGTTTGGTAGAAATCGATAAACTGACAAATTGCTTGTTGTCTGCATGTGTGTGAGTCCGTGTGTGTTGGGTATGGGAGAGATTCAAGGCAGGACAGGAAGGGCAAATAGCTATAAGAAGTGTTAGGGTGGGAGATGTCGAATGCTGTGGGTAGATTTGTAACATGGGACACATAATAAAACTGTAATTGTTGCCATATTTAAAATGCAAGACATTTGTTTCAGAAAAGTTTTGAGCATAAGTAACTTATAGATTGACAATGGGAAAAGAAAGATGCTTAAGTTCTAGTTAGTAAGTTAGGAAGGAATTATTAACAAGTTGGGATAAACTCACGACTAAGTTGCTGAACTGAGATATACTATAAGCCATACTGGCTTTGGCATTAACTTTATTTAAAACGTTAAGTGCTACGAAACTAACAAGAAGTATTTAACATCAAAGAAAATTTAAAAGTACAGCTTTAGTTGCGAAAATTCCTTATAAACAAATAAAAAAAATAAAAAACAAAGAAATTCAGCGAAACCATATTATAGCATCTGAGAAGCTTGCAAACAGTCAGAGAACGAATTGAATTTTGAATGATGTTACTAACTGTAAAATTTTTTTTAATTTGGATCTGTTGGTCTACATTACCACTATGTCACTTAGACGTATTTTCTTTATTATGAAAAGTGTCCAAAATTTCAGTTTTTCTGTCAAATATTTATGCGCTGGGACAGTGCAGGATATAGAAAAACATTTGTTTTTCAAGTTTTCTGGTTAACGCTACCTAAAAGTTCCACGTCATGTCCGCAGTAGTCCTGGTAGGAATAATCCCAGTAGAGTTTTTTGCGCATAATCTTAAACTGTCCAAATGAAATTATGTTCGTGTGTCCTTTATGTACTCACGTACTATCCACTATCTTCAAACCAAATTTTTATGTGGTTGTTCCTTATGATGTGTGGGAGGATCTTAGCATAGTTCTGTTAAATTCCGGTAGGTGCTCATCGTGCATTAGAAAGGTTTTGTACATCTATATATAAAATCGTCAACCAAAAACCGGTGTGGTACCATTTGTGTTCGTATTCGTGAACGTATCGAGGTGAAACTAACAATATGTAATAGCCACTTCTCATACGGTGTGCACAATGTAAGTTTCACCTCGATACGTTGAAATCTTGCAGATGAAAACTCATACGAAACATTAAAATCTATTATGAAAGGAGGAGTAGCAACGGCAGCAATAGCAACCCTTGACATTGTTTAAATTTTGTTGTTCACATTTGTTTCGATATTTAATGGCATTAACTCTTTGCTGCATAAGTTGTTTTCAAGAATAGTTTGAAATGTTGGATAAATTGCAGTTGTCTATTGCTTACATTAATGCACTTGTGTATTGTGAATGTAAGGTTAGTGAAAAGAATTTTTGATAGTGAATAAAACAAAAAAAAAAAAAACATTTTAGCAGAACAGTATCAAAAGAGCCATTGCTCACGTTCCTATTCCAGTTGCTAATCAGGGCAACATGCAGGTCGCTGCTGTTTCAGAATATTGTAAATTCGGTCAGGAGCGACTGTAGCATAGCAATGGAATGAACATTATGGAAATAAAGAACTGTACAGGGTATATAATTGTCTGGATGATCTCAATGAAATAAAGAAGACAAGGGGATGGCGTGCGAAGCACGCAGGGTGCGGAGCCCCCTAGTATTTTTGTATAATAAGTATAACACTACCAAGACTGCGCTTGTGGCATGTCTCTCATGATTGCCGGGATATCTGTATTTCAAACAATTTTTCTGGCAGTAGTCGGGGCCATCCAAATAACGATTATTTCATTAGAAAAAATTTTGTTTTCGAATTCTTCTCCCCGTAATATATTTTTTCGCTTCTGTAACTCAGGAATATGCTCCTTGGAATGCTATAATACAGATATTTTGAAATTCGGTACATAGATGCATCGATATAACATCTATGTTTTCTCCAGCACTAATATACATACTTCTTTTTATAATAACTAAAAAAAAATGATTAAATAATTCAATCGTTTTGGTGACGGTTAACTTGAACAATATGTAAGAAAGTTTCTAAAAAGACTTAAAAAAATGCTAATGGAAAAAAAATAGAAGGAAAATATTAAATAAGAAAACTACTTTTAATAATTGTGATTCTTAAACAAAATGAAAAAATGTTATCAACCATGTTGAAAAAATAAAATAAAAAGAATTTTGTAAAAAATAATAGGTTATTTAGACACAATTAAATAAAAATAAAAAACACGATCTGCATTTGCTTAATTTCTCTTAATAGTTGGTTTGATTTTTAAAAGTTTTGCGGCAGGATTTAATTTATTTTCTAATATAAAAGACTGCCATAATTTTTGTTGAACAAAAGGTTAATACACCAATCATCCAATTTATAGAATCTGCTCGTTTATTGTATTCTCGGTTATCTCAGCGTATTAACTATTGTAATCGAAAAATTCATTGTTCTCAGCTTAACATTATCGAATAAAAATTATTACATTTAAAGCATTTAATTTAACTGCCAAATAGGAAATTCGCAATCGCTATATATGCCATTAACAGGCACGCTTCAAGCTGTAACTACTTGTAATTTTCAAAATAAAAAAAGAAAAAAAAATTTACATAAAAATCAGCTATAATAAAATGCTGCTGTGAAGAGCTTGAAGAGCACGGCAAGAGCGCATGGGCAAAATCAAATGAAATTAAAATCGCAAAAAAAATATGACGTAGACTGAATAAAATTTTCAACAACGTCATTTGTGCCGACAAGCTGAGCACAGAAATCGTTAAAAACAATAAAAAGGAAGAAAATTTGGAGCAAGTGGCCACGCCGAAAAGCAGGCAAGTTTCCTGGGTTGGAACGAGACCACGTAGCCGCGTGCCAGCTGTAAAAACCGCAGCGGGTTGCGGGACGCCCAATACCATCAAAAACATACAGGGTGTACCCACTGTATGCGGGCCGGGCACGAAATGGTAAGAGAGAAATAAGAATTTCAAATAAATCCGATTAAATGGAAATTTATTGTCATCCAGTTGCGAACGGCACTTACTACTTCAGTCGGGCGTGCTCATCGACTGGTCACAGCACTGCCACAGATCCCCTCGCTTACATTCTCCTACAGTCCATTGCTGTGATTCACCAGTCATTGGCAATGCCGGCGACTTCAACACTTCAATATGTTCGCCGCCTGCCGTACAACATTCATTTTATTTTGTTGATCCCCTGCCATTCCGACCCATCTCTGCAGACCCTTCAGCATGTGTTCTCTGGTCGCTAAAAGCCAGTAATGTCCTCTCGCCACACTCGACTGAATTTTTCTTTAACACTTCAATGTACTACCGACTACTCGTCGTGCACACTTTGGGCCAACAAACTGGAACAGCCAACAAAAAATGAAAAAGAAATAAAAAGGTCGAAAAGCAAAATAAAAAATAAAAATAGTCGAATTTTCACAACTTTACCAAGCACATCATTGAAAGTGCAGTATTCCTGGGAGTCAGCGCCCTGCCCCAATATCTATGCAATGCCTTTTTCATTGACTCTCTAGTTTTGTGGCTAAGAGCGACAACTGCTTGTTGGCCAATGCTTCTCTTTGAATATTCAAGGCATTAAGTAGTGTAAATGAAAAGTTAAGCCGAACCAGTCGCCGAAAGGTATCAAATCAGACCAAAAAACGGAGCATCCTAGTAATATTTGTTAATTAATGCAAGGAGGCATTGGAGTAAGTGTATGGCTGTGGGAAGATAATTGTGGATAACTCTGAAACGTTTTTGCTTAATGGGCTTAACGGCCAACTGATATGTATAATATTTTAATTTGATATATGTATGTGTGTTTGTAAAACTTAGATAAAAATATTTTGCACTGGAGGAGTGAGCTGTATTCTCAAAAAAGTCTTCTTGACAAATGTTATAATCCCGCCCCCATTTTCTTAAAAAATTTGTAAAAATAAATTTTCTTATCTGTTCCGACACTCAACGGTGAGCCATTTTAAATGGAGTTTTATGAGAAATCAAAGCATAGTCTCGTATGTTAGCCAGAGTGAACCTTATATTCATAAGATCTGGAGTGCTGGGGAAAAAATAATTTTTTTTACCGCCTTCAAATCTAATAAAAGTTATCAAAATTTTAAGAATCTTTCAGTAGCTTTATACCAGGTTGGGTTAGGTTGAGGCGGCAGTTAGGACGTAGACGTCCCAAATCACTTAGGCCAGATAAAAATTGGCCCGTTGTGATACCGCAGGTGGGCCTTACTCCACCCTACGCCATTAAAAAGGTTCTGAAGATACTTCAGATGGCTATAACGCCATCCGGTGGCCTCAATAAACCACGAAAGGCATTTCGGACTCTTTTCTGAGAGCTGGGATAAATCATTTAGGAAGTGTGACTTGAGGAAGCGGAACCTTGTTCTACATAGTCCCGGGCAGTGAAAAAATAGGTGCTCCACCGTCTCCAGCTCTTCCTCATCACCACAACTTCTGCAGAAATCATGATGAGCTGCATTAAGCCTTGATGCATGAGCTCCCACCAGCCAGTGTCCGTTGATTGCTCGGATTACTTTCGAGCACTGGGCTCTGCTTAGACAGCAAAGTTCCTTGGTTCTTTTCCTGCAGTACACCGGCCAAGTTTGCCGCGAGATCCTGCACGTGTTGGAAATTCGATTCCACGTTTCGTTTGCAGCGTGAGCGAAATGAGTCTTTATGATTAGTTTGCAGCTGGCCATAGGAATACCCAGACGCTCCTTATCCTGAAGGAGGATGCTGGCAGTTCCTTGTCTTGCCAGTTTGTCCGCGATAAAATTTCAACCAATATCCCTGTGTCCCGGGACCCATATGAGGTGGATAGAAAACTTTTCTGGCATCGCCTCCAGAGACGAGCAGTGATCCAGAAGTCGAAACGATAATCTAACATCGAGTTCCTCAATGTAGACGCCTCCGGCGGCACGGTCGTCTAACTTGGAACCGTCCGTCAAGATCTTAGCTGAGTCAGCTGGGCCCGGAACCCCAACGTTCCATTCATCTCTGGTGGGAATATGGGTTTTGAAATTTGTTATGAAGTGCTCCTGTAGGGTACAATAGTCCGTACTCACAGGAATGAGAGGGTTTCCCTTACGAATTCTTGAGTGACCAAAGTCTTGGTCATTCGGCTTTATAGCAACTATTAATCAAAAAATATGGGGAAAATAAGTCACAACCAAAGAGGTGACCTTTCCGCCTCCCTTATTTTGGTAAATGTTTGAGTCCATTTATATCGACTTCTATCAGTAGTACAAAAGAAATTGTAAGACAAAACATTTTTGGAATGGAATTGAATGAAAAGGAATTTCATTAATCTTTCGGATGACCCATTCGAAATATCCTTATCCATACATAGGTACATACATAGGAACATACGTATTGTTTATTTTTCATTCAATAAGACGCAATGTATTAAACAATAGAACAATAAATAAATTGACTGACTTTGAGAGCTGCTGTTAAATGCTAGGAAAATCTTTGCTATGTAATTTATATACCTGGAGGATATCAATATCAATATCTTTGGATAGGTTTCTTTTTCTCTATGTCTGTACTTACATTAAAAATTTAGCTCAGAGGAAGCAGACTTATGGCGTCTTAAGTAACAGTCTCTTTGTGGCATCTGGATAAATTTGAACATCGAACCAAGAGCTGATCAACTTGTTCCCATTCAGCACTTTGTCAGAAAAGAGGGTATATATATATATATCTCCTAATTAAGAAAAATCATTTATTCAAGTACCCAAACTATGCCGCATCAAACTAGTTTAGCTTCTTTATGTAGTTTAAAATATATTATAATATTTATACTTAAACTTATTTAGGTTATGCAAACTTATAACTAATTCTAAACATAATTTCTTATCATTTCAGGTAAGTGCACTTTAATTTTTATAAATTACTTCAACAACATATATTCGTAAGTAAATTATGCATATTTCAAATTCCCAACGCCCTCCAATTATTTTTAACCACTAACAAGTCAATTACAAAACCATTAACTTCCATTAAGGACATGCAAGTTTTTAGAGTGTGCCTTAAAACTAATGTTTGTCATTTTGTGATCCATCAAATTTGTAAATATTAAAAAAAAAATAAAATCAACAACAAGGAAAACAAGAGCAAGAATGAAAAAAAATTATATGCAATCAACTTGCAAGTTGCATGTCAGACCAAAGACAAATGACAATGACAAAACCGTGCTTTGGACCCACTGGGCGCATTTAAGCCATAATGACGCTCTCCAGTGTCGGGTAATAAAACTTAAACTAGCCAGCAAGACGAATAAAAAGAAGAAGATGTAGAAGAAGTGTGTCAACTTGTCGTCCATGAAAGTTACTTAGTTCGTTGTTCTATTATTTTTTATTTCGCATTTTTTTCTTTTAGATTAATTAAAAATTGTTGTTTATGGTTTTGATACATTAATTACAAGCTGTCCATGCATCCATATTGCAAATAACGTAGTTGTAAGTTTTTAATTAATACACAATATATCATTATATTTGTTGCATTGTTGTCTAAAATATATTCAGTGGCTAACAAACATCATACATACATATTAAATACACAAATTACTAAGCTTTGAACTTCTGTATACACTGAACACCTAACTCTTAAAATGGTAAGTCATTTTTTTTTTGTGTCAATCCAAAACATTACGATCCATAGTCAACGCTCCTTTTTACGTGTCTAATGCATGCATTCATAAAGATTTAAACATTCCTTTTGTTAAAGAAGAAATAATCAAATTTAGCAAAAAGTATATTGACAGACTTCACAACCACGAAAATAATCTAGCCTTAAGCCTAGCCGATAACAGTACAGCAGTAAGAAGACTTAAAAGACTGCACATTCTCGATCTCATGGATAGATAATTTTGGCACACACAACATATGCTAAACACAACAGTAGGTTTTAATGGAAACTTTCTGTTTTACTTATAATTTTTTTTTTATTTTTATTATTATTTAGTACATTTACTTATTGTCCAGCAAAGACAGATTGTAAATAAAATATGAAGAGAAAAAAAAAAAAAAAAAAAAATTTTTTGTGTTACTAAAAGTACTTGTAGTGTTTTAAAAAGAAATATTTAACTAAAAAATATATAAGTATATCAAGTCTCAAACCCGTAAATATTCAAAGAGAGTTTTCCTGAATTAAAAAAAAGTGTATATTTATTTATATTATTGTTTATTTATTTAACCACCGCAAATTTTATGGCAAAATTCCGATTATTTATCGAGTTATCGATAACTGAAAATTGGGTTTTTCATTTTTAGACTATTCTTTGTGAATGCAAATCATGAAAGTCTACTGAGGGAGTAACGAGAAGAAATATCAATATGAATCTCTGGAATACTTTAACAGGTAATGTTTTATTAGGGTCTATGGAATATGGTTATTTATATAGACAGAGACAGATTTTTCAGCTTAAGTAACTTGTAGCCCGTCACTGATTACTTTTCATTGTCAGATATCTTTCATAAATCTTAAATACTACTGACTACTTGAGTAACGGCCATAAAAAGTAAGAACTACACCAATTCATTGAATAAATTAAATTAAAAATAAATATTATGAGTTGTTGAGTATGTTGTTCTGCTCCCAAAGCCGCGTTGGGAAAAAATAAAGAGGCCAATAAATAAAAAAATTTCGTCAAAGAAATAATTTTTTCGAATAATTAAATAAATCGATTATTGAACCAGTTTTTGTCAATGTCAATAGAAATGTTACTTGGTTACATATATTTACATAAACCTGATGAAGTCTGAAAAAGTCTCTTAGTTACAGCGTATAAAAACTGACCGTATTGATGGACAGGCCATTGTTCATATACACATACGAACTCACACATACTAACTAACTATAATTAAGTCTAATCAGAATTTCCAACAGGCAACTCGAGCCAGCAAAGCATGCATCCACCTATCCATGTTTGCATCCGTTCAATGCATCCTTGTATTTTGGGGAATGACATTTGGTAATATGAGCTTCATTAGTGTACGCAATAATTGGAAGCATTTTTTTTTTCCTGCCTGCCAATCTTCACAATGGTGCTTGGCATAGGCAACACTGCGTATGCGTAATAAAGAATTGAAGCATAGTCAAGGATGCACGGTTGGTCCAACTAACTGGCTTTCTATTTGTTATTTGATAATTAAATTGTAATTGTAGCTTGAGATACGACATCTACAAAAACAGACTGGTGATTGGAATTTTGAATTTTGTATTTGAATATGAAGCTTTTTGTCAAGGCTTTTTGATTATTGTGTTTGGTTGTAGGTTCTGTGAGAATGTTTGTTTGCTGATATAATTAATAGCTTTGAATAAGCTTACATCAGCCGCAAACAAAAAACTTTTGTATTATTTTGGCCTCTTATTTCTCTTTTTGGGTTTTGCTTCTTAAATACTTTTTATAAGTCATTAGAGTTGATTCGCAATTAGTTTGAATAAACTGAATATTAAAATGATTATTAAAGTTTAATTTTTTTATATAATTTTTGTAATGCTAGCATAGGAGGTGTGTAGTCACTATAGACGTCTAGTGAAATCGGGGAAAGTGTCTGATTTTTTTATTATTTAAAATGGATTCTGTGGTCATTGATTTGAACCCACATTTTTTTTTAATATTAAGTTTTGCCTTTTAAATGTTGGCCCTCACAAACCAGAGGGCGTCTGAAATTGTTGTTAGTGCAGTTTTGATGCATTTTCTTTCAAGTTTATGATTTTTCCAGATTTTCGGTTTTGACTGTAGAATATGGACATTGAATCTTTTAATTAAATTCAGCTTAGGCAAAGCTATAAATGCAACGAAGCAAACAATGCAAAAACAATTTATGCTTCAATAGATCCTAGGAATTCCAAAGGAGTATGTGAGTGGCTGTTGTTGCTAACGTTTCAAGGATTCAAGTAGTTACCATGGAGCAGTTGGGTAAGGCGGTTTAGTTGATTTGGGTGAAGCGATCAGTTGCTGCCAAAGTCTAATTGCACGGAACGAAGCAAACGACTTGGATAAGAGTAAAAGAAGCAGAAATTCCATATAAAAAGCGCCAGGCATGCAGCATATGACTAAACTATTTTGCATGCGCTCTGAAAAGTATGCTATGAAAAACAGCAGAAAGTTGTTTGGGGAGCAACGAAGCTTAGATGCGCTTTTTGCATACAAAAGCTGTTAGAACTAATTTGCTCTGTTAGGCTAAACCTTTTGGGGTTAATGCATATGTAACAATTATTATACAGGCTCTATAGCTTGATTTTTAAAAACATTTATGGTGTTTTTGAACGATTTTGGATTTAAGATTTATTCTTCGGAAAAAAAACCAAGTCCTTGAACTTGGGCTAAAATCTTTGAAATATTCTTAATTTTTTGGATGCTGATGAACTCCCTTTTTTTTGTCAGGCTTAGTAGAACAAAAGTTTAAAATAAAATAAAATGAAAGAATTAAATTTTTGAAAAAAATTAATATGAGCTCTATAAAACAATTAAAAGTCTTCAGATTTTAAAAAATTGGATAAGCTTCCTTTTGATGCATAAAAAGAGCATACACAAGTCATTTCTACAACATTCACATATTTATGTACAGTCGGCCAAAATATTATTGGCATTTTTAGTAAGTTTTAGTAAAAACTGGTTCTTTAACGTGACTTTAAAAAAATGTTTGCTAATTATATCAATAACTTGATAAGGTCATACGTACACGATTGTCAAAACGGTGTGTTTATCTTAATCGTATTCCAGGCTACAATTTAGTAGAAAAAAGCAGATCGAATCATTTTTGCTCTGACTGTAAGTATAGTATACTCTTGTCAAGGCATGTCACTGGCCTTGGCATCAAAGCCAACTACAGTTGTAAAAGAATATGTACGTTCCTGTAACCAAGGGAAAGTGTAGTGCGTTACTTACATATCTTGCATAGTTCGCATGCGAATTGTTGCATAAAAGTCAAAAATCTTCAACTTTAGCATCAACTTTATAAAACCGACTGCGCTGCTAATGTCGTCAATGGCAACGTCTCCAGTTAAAGCTCCAGCTGCAGTTCCTGCTTCAGCTACATCTACAGGCGCAGCTCAGCACCCCAAACGACACTTGCTTCTACTCCTCCTTCCTGTTATGCTCCTCTTTGTCGTCTATCATATCAAAGTGCTCATATTTGTACCCACCCCTTCAGTGTATGTCCTTTTTTTGTCCTTCGACTGGCATGAAGCGAGTTGCATTGACGATTTTGGCATGTCGTCAAAGTATCTCTACTACCCGTTCTCCTCGAGCTGGTTATGGATATGCCTTTGAGCGTTTTAAATTTCATATTGCAACTGCATTGTGACTATTTGCACAGTCACTCAAAGTACCAAACGACCTGACCGAGAACAAGAGGACATAGACCAGAGCTACTGAGTGAGCGAAAGATTCCAAAAGGCTAGCGGTCGTTTTAACCCAACAAATATGATGAAGCTTTTGATGCACAAAACTATAAGTCCATGCAATTAAGTATGCCTACAAGGAGCCTCTACAGAGAGCTACAATTTGACCTTAAAGAATGGAACAGGGATTTTTTAAAAAGACAACCCCAATCTTCTTTTTTTTGTTAAAAATCGCTTACGTATACTAAATTTTAAACTTTAATGTTTTTAAATAATGCAATTTTAAAATTTAAAAGGAAATGTATGCATCAATTCAATCAGTCACATAAATTGACAGATTTAATCTCAACTTCGCATTGCAAAAGCTCTTCAGAGGTAGTTGATAATATGGCCGCACTTTGCTAAGCTCATTAAAAAAAGTGCTTAGTTCTTTTGATCGCGAATAATGTTAAATTTATCCACTTCTATTCGATAATGTCAAGCCGATATAAGCTATATATTGGCAAAGATCAATTTTATTCTACATCCTGATTCTTGCACAAAAAGTGTCCACTGTGCACACATATCCAGCCATTCAGTCCCGTTTGGTTACGCCCAGTGTAGCCAGCCAGACACAAGCATCATTTTTCAAAAATCATTCATAGGCAAGTGCATTCAATCGTGTCCAGGCTGAATCTACTCCACCCTTCTTTAACTTTTTTCTTGCTCCCACTCTCTTTCTCTCTCTCAGTATATAATAGTGTATGTGTATATAAAGTGCCAATAAACCGTGCACATACATACGGCTCATCAAGCTCTGGCCTTTACTAGCCTGGCACTGGTTCTGGCTTTGACTATGAACCCTCCGATCCCGCTGTGTATTTGTTGCAGGACATGCAATATTCAATTTTTCAATATCTCATGCCATGCCCACAGGCATAACAGTAGCAACAACAGCAAAGGCAGAGCCAACTTTGTTAAAAATCAACAACCAGGCTGCATGACTGTCTGTCTGAGGTCTGTTGTAGACACTGTTCCATCTGTGTCCTCGACCAGAAGAGCTGGGGCTTGTTGTGCATCACAGTGATTAATGTCTGTGGCAAATGCATTAAATTCTGTTAAATGTATTACAATTTCACCAGGCACTTGCTCAGTTGCAGCGCCCACAGAGCGGACCCCCCTTTCCATTTGGAGTGGGCCAAAAGATTCACACCAATAGCTGCGTTTTGCCTGCGTCTGGCTGATTGATGGTCTATTGCTGCTAAAGTTGTTATTGTAGTTGTATTTAGACTTGTTGTTGTCGTTTGTGGGAGTTTCTGGTCTGTAGTAGTGTGCTTATCTAGTCCATGTGGCTGCTGCTTATGAATTTCGCACAGTTTCAGATTTTGATGCATACATTTGGGCTAAGAATGCTCAAATTGAAAACACCCAAAAAAAAGTAGAGTATTTTTTTATATACGCAAATGTTAACTTCGACGTTTGTATACTCTTATTTTTACAATAGGGCAATAGCAAAAAAAGCTTGAACTGCTTGGTGAAAGTAGCAGTGAAAGCTCTCCTATTCTCACCAAACTAGTAAAAGTGTAGTGGACTTAGGCTTGGTGCGCTGTTTTTAGTTTGGTATTAGTGCGTAAGTGTGAGTGTAGAGTATGCGACAGGGATGGTATTAGGTGCGGCGATCTCTGTCTTATCTTGTAGGAAAGATAGTTAGATAAGCTGAGTGCCGTTTGGGACTTGTCAGTGTTGCTTTGGTGGGAACTCGTGGAATTGGCGGCTTTCCAGTCCTATATAAGATGGATCTGCGGTCAAATTAGGGTCAGTCTCAGTCAGACTTGTCAGACAGTGCGAATCTGGAGAGTCAACGTCAGTCTGAGTCATTCAGTGTCAATGAGTGCCGGAAACTAATAAGCGTGATGCGTAAAAGAAAATAGATGCAAATAATTGTCTTTTGAAGGAGGAAGGCAGGATAAAATTAATTAGTAGCGCACCGGGTGCGGACCCGACAGGAATTTAAACGTCCATTAAGAAGACGTGCCAAGCTGTCATTGTATCGTATCCTGGACAGAGCTCAGTTATCGCAGCCGTTGTGCTGGACAAACTATAGGTTCCTTGCAATGCTATAGAATAGTCTCCGGGATAAGCTAAAGTATTCCATAAATATTTCATTGTCGAATATTTCTTTAAGTACCACAATTTTTGTGCACTGTGTTTTTATACACTATTTATAATCATGGCAGGAAATTTGGAGTCCTAAAAAAATTTCAAATTTCAAGTTGATATAAGTCGTCAACGTAGAAGAACTAAGCAGTTTGTAAGCACACTTTTAAAAAAAATCTACCATCCTTGCCAAAGTGGGTTGAAATGTAATATTATTATGTTCACAGTATCCTGCAGCATACCCAGAAAGTAAAGAGATTTTCCATAAAATTTAGAGGTTCTTCCAATTTTTGCCTCTAACTCCAAACCAAACTTAATGACTTACAGCCACTTGCTGAATAAGCTACGGCTTCCCATTAAACATTTAACTTAAACAAATTAAGTTTTATGTCTTTAATCGTTTGACATCCAATATGCTCTAAGCATTTACGTTGCATTTTATGGCATACTTATGGGCCCAGCTCTTGTGTCTTAATTTCAATTCAATTTATAAATTGTGTCCACACACACATGCACAGATACACCGCTAAGTAAGTTTTGCACACTCAAACAATTTTTGTGATTGATGCGCTTTGCAACACTTACAGCTCTATGTTGTTTGACTTTGATGTCTCTCACTTTGATAAGGCCTCTTATATGTATGTGTGGCCATATATCTAAGTATCTGTGTGTGCGTATGCTTTATTTTTGTGTGCGTTTGGGTGGATATGTGTAGGCATCTTGAGCCGGGGAAAGTTTTAATTGCTTTTTGCAATTAGAACTATTAGTGAATGTGCCGGGTTACAATTCCAGAGAGCGCCTCAGTTGACTGCACAGCCGCAGCCTCGAACAAAGTCTTCTCACAAATCTAAGCAATTCGTTTAATTGCTTTGCAATTTTAATGCACATCATATAAATGTATGTGTGTGTGTGTGTGTGTGCATGTATGTGTAGCTTAAATAATTTGTGCAAATATTTACGTTTACAATACTCAAAAATATTTTCAAGCAACTGCATGTTTCTGCTGCTGACGGTTTTCAATTATCTAAAAAAATAGACATTCCTTTTGGTAATTTTTGTATACCCCGCCAAATCTTATAGACTCGAGTGTGTTATAGAAATATGCGGAGTACGTAACATACAAAAAAGCAGTGGCAGAATATAATTGGTTGAAAAGAACACAATCAGTATTGTTTCCAAAATCGATTGAGCCATGTCCATATGAGCCACTAACTAAAGTTTTCTTCAAATTTATATATTTTCGGGTTTAAAAAGACGCTGAAACAGCTAAGTGTCGTAGTTATCTGCATTACTGTGAATATATTAAAACTAAAGATATACTTTTGTGTACAAATTGAAATGTGATGTGTCTGCATTTTTTGGGACTAATTTGACGTGCTTGAGGCACATAATATCCTTCAAAATGATATTTACTGATCCATTGGAAATACCAGCAGCATAAGCAAATTCTTGACGATTAAAAAAAAAACGATTTTTTATTACTAAATCTTAGATTTTTTTTTTTAACAACATTCCTTTTTTTCAAGTCGGAATATGCTTTAAAATAGGTGCAACTTGGCGGATTTGATAATTATGGCGCATTTATATTTGCACAAGATTGTCAATTGATCAGGCCAGCTTTTATCACACAAGGGGGCATTACGTATACGTTATTTTTTTTTTACATTAAAATTTGTAATTACTCAGTTAAAATGAAAACAAAAGATTTTAATTCAAACGTAAAAACGTAAGCACTGGCAGCAAAAGGCCTTACTTTTTATAATATTATAACATACTTGGCATAGCAATACATATTAATTTAAGTAAAAGTTAGTTCTGTGGTCAATTTTTCTTAATATAGCGAGTAAACTGAAGATTTTATTAGTTAAACGATTTTTAATCAACGCTTATATTGTCCCAATTTGTTAACTTTACAATCCAATTTAAAATGGTTTCGCTACAACTTCAGCCAGGTTACGGGTCTAAAACTTTCCCAAAAGCGACAAATATACGTATCATTGATAAATTTCTGTCAAAAGTGTTAATGGTATGTCTTAACCCTCATCTCCTCTTTGTGTGGAAAACCACACAAATCAATTTTGAAATGCAATTATTTCAAGTTTTTTTTTCAGCGATCGTCATGAAACTTCTTGACAATTCCTGAAACATCAATATAACACAAAACACGTATAATTTAATAAAATAATATTTTTTGATATCGAGATATTCAAAAACTTACGTTTCTTACCCTCGTGTGTGGTTTTCCACACATATGGGATTTCTATATGTTTTTCACTATAAACACTTTCTTTTATATGTAAATGCATTTTTTTTATGTATATACAATATGTAAACATGCGCAGATTGTTTCTGTTGCAGCACAAAGAAGAAGGAAAGAGGAAAATTTTGCTTGTGAAACCATTTCATGAAGTCATAGTTCAGTCGTTAGACACGTTTTATAATACAAACATATATTGAATCAGCTTGAAATTAAATCATGGCTAGACCAAAATAAATCACAGACGAGGAGTTAGAAGAAATTATGAAAGCATCTGATGATGAGGATCCCGATGACGATGTTTCGTCGGCAGAAACAGATGAAGGAAGTGAAAGTGATTCTAGTGAACTAGAAATATCAATTGCACCAAATAACACGATCGACCCATTGTTCGTTTCAAAAGACGGTATGGTGTGGAAATCACAACATGTGCAAGATCAAACCGGAAGATAACGGAAGGAAAATGTTATCAATTTGCATCCAGGTACAACAAGATATGCAAAAGCACGTGTCGATGACATCAAAGATGCTTTCCTCTTGTTCTTTCCACCACCAATCATGAATATTATTCTGAAGTGGTCAAACGAATATGCAAATGCGAACTGTAGTGACCAATATATAGAAATTGATTCAAATTTGTTGAAAGCATATGTCGCTGTTCTCATTTTGGCTGGAGTGTACAGGTGTGTCTTTTTTTAGTTTTACGTTCATGCTTGTAATGCATCTAGTCTTTTCCAATCAATTTTATTTAGATCCAAAAATGAAACAATGTTGGATATATTTGATGGTGAATATGGGCGTCCAATTTTTAGAGCGATAATGTCAAAGAAAACATTTGAATACATGAACAAAGCCATTCGATTTGATATGTTATGAGTCGACGTCACCAAAGCTCTACACACAAATTTGCTCCAATCCGTTAAATCTTTGATAAATGGTCAGATCTTTTGGCAGATTATTTCAACCCATCTGAATGCGTTGCCATTGATGGGCAACTACTTGGTTTTCGTGGTAGATGCAAGTTACGACAATACATGCCTTCTAAGCCTGTGAGATATGGTATAAAATTTTGGCTGTTGGTTTCCAAATTGGCAACCAAACAAACCATGCGACGAGTCTTTTTGCGTGAGCTTGGATTGAGTCTCGCAAAGCCATATATGGCAATGAGAAAAGAAATGCTCAGAAGTGAGTCAGCGGCTTCTTTGCTATCCAGCGTTAACCAAGAATCCCTGAGCGAGCCGATGAGGTGGCCCAGGACCTTCTTAGGCAACGACTCACCCTTAGCACAGAGTCGCGAATCTTCTCGAGAGAGTACACCAACCACGTCTGGCATTCCTCGAAAGAAGGAAAGGCACGGTGCTACATATGTTATACTGAGAAGTCAAAGTATAAAAATTATACTTATGATACTATTTGCTGTTTCTGTAAAAAAGGTGTTTGCAAGCGAACACACAATCGAAATGTTTGTGTTAAATTTATTGAGGAGAACCTAATATAACTACATAACTAATATAATATAAAAAATAAACACATAATATTATTATTAAAGAGAAATTATAATTCTTATTAAAAAAATTGGGTTTTTTACATAAAAATGCATATAAATCCCATATGTGTGGAAAACTACACATGAGGGTAAGAAAAGTAAGTTTTTTTGAGGAGGAAATGAGGGTTAATAGACATTTGTTCTAAAAATCTGAAATTGAGAAAAATTCGTAAAACTGCATAAGAGCAGTTCAGACTTAAAAATCAGCGCGTGAGTTAATTGATTTAGTAAAAAGGAAAAGGGTTTAAAGTACTACGTCGGGTTCCGGGAAATATTTGCGAACAACTCCTGCAATGCCTTTTGCATATTGAATCACCAAATATGATAGTTCCATTTGACTTTATCGTCGGTAAAGCTAGTATTGGCCTTAAGTCCCTCCTCGCTATACTTTTCCTTTTTTTTATAAAACAAATCAACTTCGCTCCAGGCGAGCAAAGTACGTTACAAAGTCCAGCCATGGCAGTTGCATTCAAAGCAATCACAGCATGTGGTGCATATTGTATGCATGGCCATGGGCGGGTATTGTTGTAGGGATTACATTTTTACCAAGTGCAAAAACTTACTTCATTTTTTATTGATTTCGTAAGGACAGTTTGATCCATTTAAATTCTATTTGGTGTTTTTTTTTTTAATTTAACTTGTAAGTATTATATCAGCAGTATAAAACTGTTATAAACATAAACGATTGTTTTACAACGCGAAAGAATCATGTCAAAAGAAAAATTCGTACTTCATATAAAATATATGTATTTGTATTTAAAAAGGCAATTTTTTAATTTATTTTTTTTTTTAATTTTAAGTTTTGGAGATGTTAATTAACTAAAGATTTTCCAACTGAAATGTCTACACAGTTTTGACATGAGTGCTCTAATTTTTTTCTAAATATTATATATTTTCTTTAATATTGTATCCGAAAAAAAATTTTCAAATTTTGCTGATTGTATATAAACAAAAAATATAAGTCAACGTATGCGTTATGAAAAAAATTTAATGCATTTTAAAAATCACACACAAATTGTGCTTCGTCAAATCGACGACGAAATATGAGTACCTGTACCCATACCAGGACCAGTCAGCTGCCCGTGTGCACTCCGCATAAGCTTAGCGACGAATAGATCTGCCACGAAAATGAGCACAAAGGAAAGAACACAAACTTGAAAAAGTGCATTGAAAAATGTTCGTCGTCGATTTGTCGAAAACCGTCTATCTAGAGTTAATAAAGTAAAAGAAGGGTAAACATCCACGATACTAAAATGTCTCAGCTTTCTGCAAAGGGCTTATTTTGATAAGTAATTCGTCTATCCAGGCTTATTGACAAAACATTCGATTAAGCGAGAGTTGGTTACACAACAAAATTATGTAGGGCATAGATATGATCAACAAAACAATAAAAGATATGAATTCGTGTTTACGTAAGGCAAAGGATTTCGAAGATCATAAGCTATAGAGAAATTCTACCATAAATTCTACAAGTAGCTATAGCCGTATCGATATTAGTCGATATTTAACATCTGCAATCGATTGCGAAAAATAATTGTTTGTAGCAGCAGGAAAGTAGTATTGTATATGCTATAGGACAGCTTAAGAAATCCGATTTAGTCCGAGATGCCATTTTCCGTAGATCATAAAAGCAGTGGGCTTCAAAATTTACCAGATTTAGTTTAGTTTATATTGACCCTCACTACCTAACAAATTATTCTTGCTATTTGAGTATTTGTCATCTCAGTTTGCTCATCTCAATCCCCTACCCATTACCTGTTCTACGCTTCTGTTGATTATATTTGTTTTCCACCCTGACGATGTTTTGCCTTACACTCTCTTTGACAGCTTTTATTAAAAATTTAAACTAGATTTCTCTTTAGTGTTGCATGCAGCTCAAAGCTTCGAGCCATTGATTTCAATTCCCATTCGATTAAGATTTCTATGCCATTTTTTTTTTTTTTTTTTTTTACCTACTTTGTGCACGCTCTAGCCAATAGAGTATATGCCTATGAAGCAATTCAATATGGCTCAGTGCTATGGAAATGGCAGACCATGAGCGCCATTTTTTAATTGCAATGTGGCCGCACAAAAACAAAAAATGAAACAGTGAAAATATAAATCATGCCATATAACTCAGGAAAAAAAAGAGAGCGTAGGAGACGATGGTCGCGTTTGGCAATGCCAATGACTAATTATGAAATGTTTGATTTCCCCAGGGATAAAAATGAAGCGCAGCAGATATTTTCAACGAGTATAGCTACCTGCCTACCTGGTGGATTGGATGACTGTCTGCCATGAGGTTTTATTTTTTTTATATATATTTTGACAACGCTTTTTTCACCGGCGAAGACGGTTATATGGCGAAGAGCGCGTTAGAAACCGCAGCTGCTGCTTCAGGCACGTTCTGGACGACGCGTCGTGTACTGCCATGGCCATTGTCATTCCTGGTAGTTATTGCTGCTATTGTTGTTGGGCTGCAGGAATTCATTGTCAATGGAGTTGGGGATTTTCCAGTTTTGGCTTGGCTTGTTGTACATTTGGCAACTTCGTCAGCTTGGTTCACATAAATTCATCATGAAAATGAAATGAAAAATCAAAAACAAATTGCACAGAAATGTAATGAATTTTAAGTATGCCTTATACACACGTATGTCGTATGCGCACAGTAGTAGTGTGTGCAGGTGTGTGCGGGTGCATGTGTGTGTGTGTGTATCTCTGTGGGTGTGCCGTTGACAACTGACTAGTAAGGCCATGTCACACTAGTATACGACATGTCTCTTTGCGGTTGGCCACAGGGTGTCTGTGTCCGTGCCAGGCATGACAAATATTTTGTAAGTTTAACAGCTCTAACACAGCAACAAAAACACACACAGATATATGTATCTATGTGTGCGGTTAAACTTTAAAATATTTGTGTTGAAATTGCACTTGATTTAATTGTTTTACTCCGAGTCGCTAGTGTCATATGCGACTTACACAAAAGTCACTTGCCAAATGGTAGGCAAACAAAAAACATTCAAAAGAAATCATCTTGAGAAGCATTTCGAGTTGTTTCTCTCTTTGTCTCTTTGCCCAGTTCTCTCCCTTACACTGTGAAAAACCTAGTCCTTAGAAAACTCATGATACTCATAAGTTATAGGTTCTGCTTGCACGTCGCCAAAATGATTGGAAATTAACATTATGATGAGATAAAAAACAAATTGAACATTGTTAATGAAACTCTGTGCAGTACTAGATGAAAGTCTAGGCAATTCATTTTACGGTATAGTTATGAACGATCGGCAAGTTCCATGCCAACGAATAGTAAATATATTCAAATCGACATTTAACATTTCATTGTTTTTGAATCGAAACGAAGCAGTGTTTTTACAAACACCCGATCATGGAGTAAATCGCTGAAAGAGAATTTTTTGGTAGCTTTAGTTGCAGTTTTTAGACGTTAGTGTACGTCAAAACGACGAAGGTATGGCTTAGTGCGACTTTTTTATTGCATGAGTGGTCTTCTTATCGTTTGTATTTGGGTATACCGTATTTGAAAAATTTATTTTTGATCCAGGACACTCTTGTTAGGTCCCTGTGAGTATTATCTTTTTCCAATCTTAAAGAAATGACTTCCTAGTAGTAAAATTTTTTATTTTTCATCTGTAAAACGAATACGTAAAAGCACAAAAACAAAAGAAAAGACAGATTTATTAAATGAGATGCTGCTATTAAATACGTTTCTTTTTTCGCATCTAATATTTTAACTTTTGCGGCCAATAATCGGAATGATTCCTCAGTAAAGGAAAAATATATATCTTATGGGAACATTATTTTTTTAATGTTTTTTTATTGGCATTCTGCAGATAACAACCAGCAAATTGTGTACATGTATAACAAAATGGCAGAATTGATTAATTGAACACTTTTCAGATATTAAATGTGCATACAATTGTCTAGTAGGTTAATTGCCAGTATGTCCTCATAGTTTGGGATTATCCAGGTATCTTTGAAATATTTTTTGCTCGCCGCCCACTAGACCTGCATATAAAACCGTACTTTATTTTCTTTTGTACAACAACAACGACAATTCTTTTCAGTGTACTTTCATCAGGACTAAATTTAAGCTTTAAATCTATCAAAATCAAAGGAACAAAGAACCGCAACAAATTTGCCTTAGGCTGTCGTCTGAATGACTAACTGATGGTTAAGTCTAGCATTGGGCAAGGACAACAACGATTGTTGATTTGTCCAAGCAGTGATTGAATTGCTGTAACCACCAGAAACTGAAATCGTCTAGTTCCCCGCCCTTAAATACGTTTCAAAAGATATATATATAGCTGATAGATGCCATAAAGAGGAAGAGAGAGATGTTAGCCGGGACTTTGCTTGTTGCTCGGTGTGATGACATTTTCCACTGACTGAATTTTATGTTGATTACAGATTAAGATCGCAACATTTTCCTGATATTGGCAACAATGCCTTTGAGCATTATTTGCTGTCCTTTCTCATGCTCTCAATTGACCCCTCATTCGATTCATCCCATCCCCTTTGCTTTAATACTCATTCACTCAATGTTACTCTTACGTCGCCAGGACACAAGTGTTAATTTGGTTGAGTGGGTTTTTGTCTATGAATGAGTATGAGTGAACTGGTGAGCTTTGTGGGTGTAAGCTATGATTTGAATACAAAACCCAATCCAGGCTACTATGTTATAGAACAACAACAGTAACGACAACAACAAACAACAAGGCCCAAAGTGTTGATAATAATGAGCTGACAGTTTGGCATTAGTTGAAGATTGTGCGTAAATTTTAAGTAAATGTCTGGGGCTTATTTACAACATTGTTGTCGAATGTTACTTGTGTAGTTGTTTGTGTTGTTGTTGTTCTCTTGAGAATGAGTTGCTTTGTAGCCAGAGTAATTAATTTTAAAACTCGCTGCAGGCAAGTCAAACAAACTGGAACAGGATATTACATTTGATAGCTGGGAAACGGAAGTGTTAAAATGTATAGACAACATAATGACAATAGCTGGGAATTAAGAGATGTTCCCGGTATGTAGACAATGTTAGATACTGTGCATAGATGAGTCGTGAGACAATAAGTTCTAATAATTGCCATCGACTCGGATATTTAACCAGCCACTTGCATCTGCATGTACGATTACCTGGATTTAGAAAGCAAAATGTTGAAGTATGTATTCGTTTCTCTTTAGCAGAACTTGCTATTTATGTTACTATTATGTCCCAACAAATATTGATAGTTTCAACAAAAAAGTTTGTCCAAATTAAACTATGTTAAACAACACTTATTTCTTGTTTTACATTACAAGTTATTGCGCACTGAAGCGTATGACGTCACAATCACGCAATATCGATAACTTTATAATATGTCAATGTTTCCACCACCATAACATTGATAAAGAGCTCTCAAGACTTTTTCTCAGCTTATCGGCTTTAAGCCAAAGAGTTTAAAAAAAATTATGTTGCATATCTACAGAATGTCGCTTTGATAAACTACGACAGGTGTGCGTTTACAACACTTAAATGAAGTGTACACACGTTTAAAATTCGATTATGTACACGCCAAAAACAACAACTTCCACTGAACAACAAACCCCACCAGTTCCACAAAAGACTCGAACCTTGACAAAAGTTAGGTATGACATTGGCTATTGCTTTTATATAAATTTTTATTTTTACACCTCACGCTACAGCAGCGAAATGGAAATTCAGTTTCCATGAACTCAACTGCTAATGACAGTTTTTTAATGATATTGGACGCGCGGAAAAAAATTATTTTATATAAGTACTAGTGTAGGTACGTTTGCATATACATATATATTCATATATATGTCTGATGGTTTTGTAAATTAAATGGCTTAAAGTTTCGCCAACAACAACTTTCGTAACAAAACGCCAAATGGACATTTAACAGGATAGACGTCAGCCAGATGCAAGGCTGCGCTATTTTCCTATACATTTTTTTGAAAATATATTCCAACACCAGAATATTTTTGCTCTATAAAAAATTAAATACATTTCACCAGATTTTAAGCCGATAATAAGCTTAAGTTTTTTGTTATCTGAAAACTAATGGGAAAAGTATTTTTTATTCTGTACCGACAGTATAAAGGTGTAGCATTAGTAACAGGCAGAAGGTGGCATCTTCGGACGGTATACCCAAGACGGTCCGTCTGTTGGTCCTTCCGAACCCCAAAAAAAAATATTGAATAACTCACACAGGCTAACAACTTTTGAATTAAGACTTTCTACAGCCCTTTTTTTTATAATCCATAATTGGGAATTGTTTTTATTAAAAACCGTTGGGAACTTCGAGAGCAATAACCAAAAACTTATAAATTTTAAATTTTTGGCTTGAAAGTACTCTCCTTAGGACACACCACCAGTGAGTATATTCTGAAGTCGGCACAGTCTCACTAATTTTGATCTACATTAACTTTTTTTTCTTTTTCTTCTCAACTGGCCTATAAAATTGATTGAATGATGGAAGAATTTGCCTTCCCATAACAACTTCCCACGCTAACTCCCACTGAACACCTTCTTTCAGAAATTTTTTCTTTTATCATCCAAACTGCAAAAGACTACCCGACCAAGTCAAGTTTATTAAGCGTCATATACAGTGTTAACTTTATTCAGAGTGAATGCTCTCGTCTACTTAATTGCCTACAAGGATCAAAGTAGGCATCCCCCTTAGTAGCAGAAGGTATTTATGTTGATCGGAACATAAATGCAGTTCTTTCGAAATTAATAAAATTCGCAAAATGTTATAGCGAGGTGTTTTTTAAATACCAATAAATTAATTCTCAAATTCTTAGAAATTACGGATAGTGTAGAAATATAATAGCCATGAAGTCTCGAAATTTATTTAGAAAACCTTTTGGGGTTAGAATGCGAAGCGCCCTTTGTTCAAAAAAAAAAAAAATTAAGTCCAACTCAGGTCCCACAAATTGGGGAACCAAACAGTTTTTTTTTTTCTTCCTGTAATTCAAAATATGAAGTTAGTTAACATGCGTTTCGGAGATTTTGTTGAACTGGAAGTATTCTTTTTTTAAGAAGGATTTTGTTTTATATTTGCACAATTTTTGCAATTAAAAAAAAAATTATATAAATCATCCGAAAATAGCGAGCAATTTAGATGATCACGGTCGAATTTGAGACACTCTCTCGAAAAAATAAATTAAACTTGTTTCCCATAATATAATATGGTATTCAACTTGAAAGTTTGATTGCGCTAACCCTTATCATCTCTGAGATGAGACAGTCGGATATATCGCCTTTTCTAGTTACACTGATCATACATAAGATAACTTTAGAGGTGTCCCAACTTTTGTTGATTTTGTTGTGGCATTGGCACCACTTGATATAAGTTGATTTGCTGGCTCTTCTTAAGAACTCATGTAGAAGTAAATATTCCTGGTAGAGACTTGGCTAACTCGGCTACACTTCAGTTAAGGTGGCGGCACATCAATGCACTTGCCTGTTTCCATTTATTTATCGCACAGACATCTGCGCTTGGGTTATGAGCTGCTGCTCGCCAAGCTGCTTACCCATGCACCGCAGCACTTCTCTTCTACTCCGCACTCTTCACGCATTGCGGTGCAGTCAACCTCAACGCAACTAAGCTGCGGTCCGCACAGCACTTACCAAAGCAGACCTCAAAAAGTTTTGAGCACCCACATAGAGCCGGAGCGTCTGAGCTGGAAGCGGAAAGCACCAAGCGACCAGGTCATAAAAAGGTGCAAACAGCAATGAGGAGGACACTGACGACGGCGATACTCGCTGGGTTTGATGGTTACGTTTGCTCCGTAATACTCCACCCTGCCGCACCCGCATCCCCCAAAAGGGATCCCCCAATGCCAGAGACCGACACTAAGCCTGAGTGCATTTTCTTGTTGTACTGTATGCGCGCATAGTTTGTTTGCCGTGCGTAAAATCCGCAACGTTACGCCATTTTGTGTGTGCTTTTGCTTTTCTTCTTTTCTTCCCCTTCTTTTTATTCACTTGCAGAAAGCTAGCGGGCTGCGTTATTCTATCTTCCTTTTTTTTATTACGCCGTGTTGTAAAATGCAAAAAAAAAGGTGCGAAAACGGTGTTTCAGCGGTGCACAGTGGGCGAGGTATGGTTATCAAAAGATACTTTGAAGCTTAGCTGCAAAGTTCTTAATTCCAGCTTTTGGAACACGTTCGAATCTAAACCAGAAACGGGTTAATTTAATAAGTTAAATATATATTTACAAAGTCATAATAAAACTTCCAGAATTCCTTTAGATTGTTACAAGTAGGTACTTTTTTGAGTTTTTTAAAGGTTTTTTTTACAGAAATGTATATCAGTTTTGATCGGGCTTAAAGCAGCACTTAATTGAATCAAGTAATTGGTTAACTTGGGTCTAAGGTGTAGTAACTCGTTACCCTAATGTTTATTAGTTATAGTATTGTTATTATATTATAATTAATATTTAAATAAATAAATAAATAAAATTGGTTGACTTATGCATTTTTATAGAAAGCAGATAGTTGCTATAAGAAAAGCAAATTCGGCATTATGTGTTTTATTGTTTGAGCAATATTTTAATATCAACTTCTTTTACTTAACTACAATTGCAAAAAAAAAAGGTATGTAATAATCTATATATATATAAAAGAGTAGGCTCTAAAGTAGTTTTAAACTCAGAAGTTGACAATGCGTATTCAGACTTTATCCAAAGCACTTTTAAATTAAAAGTATTTTTATTCTTAAGGTTTGTGAGAAAAAAAACCAAATTTTAAACAAAAACTCGTTTTTTTATGGAAAAAATAATATATATTTCTAATTCGATTTTTAATACTTTAAGGCCCATACGCAGCATTCAAAAATTCCGCACGAAATGTCAAAACTTCATATAAAAAAAAATTCCCTTTTTTGGGATATGGGCCTTTAAAAAAAACCTATTTGGCAACCCGGCATTGCAACGAGATGCGTGCAAAATTTGAATTTTACGTGTTTTGTGATTGTGAAAGGTTGGTAAAATACTAAAAGAACATCTTGGCCTTAATTGTATGTGTCACAGTCAAGAAGACGTAAGGGGGGTGGGGGGAGAGTCTGATAAAGACCGGGAAAGTCGTTTAAACATTGGAAGGGAGAGTTCAGCAAGGTCACGTTCTAATCGTTCAAGAAAGGTGAACGAGATGAAAGCATTGAAAACCCTAGTCGAAATGAGTGCATAGCAACGTTTGCACGGGTACGCTTAAATGCGTAAACCAGAAAGAACAGACGAGTTTGTTCGTGTTAACAAGATAACAAAAAAATGTAACACAGTCGCGGCGGTGCCCGACAGTGTAATACGCTGTACCTTTTTCCTCGAAAAAAATGTTATTCCTGCATATTCCTTCTAAGAACTTTCCAATTGGAATTTTTTTTTTTAGTGCAAAGCCATATTTATATCAATAAGTTCCGTAAATTGTTACGAAAATCGAAATTTACGTCAAATAAGCTATTTAAAGTATATAGAGCAAGTTTCAAGTTGATATGCGGGGGGTGGGGGGTCACCATATATAAAATTTTACTGTGGATTTGTTCATTAGAGCCACACGAAAAGCACACCAAAAATTGTGATTCTATGTCATTTGTTACCATAATTACGTAGAGTCAAATGTTGACGCAGTTTATTGGCAAGGGGAGATTTGTACATTTTTGGCTTTAACTCTTGTTCTATTTGTCCGATTTTGATTATTTTTGACACACAAATGCATGTCACCACAACGCATCGCTCTGTCAACTTTTTAATAAAAATATTAAACGGTGCGGCCAAAAACCGCGAAAATCTTCTGCGGGGAAACGGGGAAAGATATTGACATGATTCGACAAACTTCATCTTTTCACGAAATATGCGCATCAGCTGGTAAAGTTTTGTATCTCTAGCTCTTATAGTCTCCGAAATCTACGTGTTCATACAGACGGACAGACGGACATGGCTCAATCTCTACCCGAGGCTATGATAAGCATTTTGGTATAAAGGACTTGGGGTCTGCCACGCCTCCTTCTGACCCGTTACATACATTGCACAAATCTAGTATACCATTTGTACCTATAGGTACTGTTGCATGGCAATGGTTTAAAGATTACGGGAACATTATGGTCTGCAAGATGTATATTGAATAAAGAAGACCGTACGGGGTTGGCGTGCGAAGCACGCAGGGGATGGAGCCCCCTAGTATCGGTATATAATTATATCTCGCACAATCTATTTGAGATCCGATCAATAAATAAATACATTTTTTGAAGATTATTAGTGTAGCTCTTATTTTGTACTAAAAATATAAGAAACAAAAATAATATTATAAACTCTCTAAAAGTAATTTTATGCTTAAACCAAATAGATCTTATCAAAATTTAAGTCAATGATCCGATGTGAATAAAAAAAAAGGTATGTATACCTATATTATATTTATATTTACTTTCTACATAAAAAAAATGTAACAAACATTAAACATTACACTTGCAATTAATTGCCTCTAATTTGGAATCCCGCCCACTGTGCGTTTGCAGCCAAGTGAGTTATTATTGTTGTTGCTCATGTTGGTAGTTTGTCGATGCTGACGCTTTGATAGTGTCAGTGGGCGCCTTCTTGGTTTTAATATACAACACAACTGTTGTTGCTTTTTGGCCCTATGTATTGTTGCTGTTGTTGTTGTTGTCAGCCGTAAAAATAAAAGCCACGTTATTAAGTTGAAAGCACGTGCAACTTGTTGTTGGCCTTCTACATGGATGTAGAACCTCGGCTCGGCTTAGCAGTTCCAGCCGATGCTACCACCAGGTCTATATGGTACATATAGATGTATAAAGTACAGTCAGGCAGTTGCTTTTATTGTTATTACTACAATACATTTGGCACTTGCACACTATATCCTTGCCTTTCGTATTTGTATTTTTTTTTCTTCCTTGACTGCATATTTTTGCACCTTTGGTGTTTGCGACTCTGAATTCGCTTTTTTAATAGCCACGGGGTCCCACAAACTAGTCGTATTTCATGATCTTTATACTACTCGCAAAGCACTCGCACATACCCTCCAAAAATGGTAGTGCATTGTAAAGGACATTTGTATACACAAATATTCACCTTGTTACGAAATTCACTATTTATATTTTGGGCCTTGGTAATACTCTGGCTTGAAAATTTTATTACAATCATTTTCGAGCCTCGATTTTTTAAGACCTATAGACTATCTTGACAAAGTGTAACGATCAAGTTTATTCGAACTATAGTGATAAGGCTCCATTACGTTACTGTAAGACGCGGGCTTACAGAATTCATTTGCGTTATTTATCAAGTGATCGATAACTGAATAATGGATTTCTCATTTTAAGACTTTTCTTTGACAAGCCATGTCTCCTAAGTAAATAAAGAAATCTACACAATTTTTTTTTTCAATAAAAGATTAAATTTTAATTTTGTAAACTTTTAAATTTTTTAAGAGAAACGAAGCAAGCGATTAATAATGAGGACAAATTTAGAAAGCCTGAACCAACTGTAATTTTAAAGAACTATCTTTTTATTTAATCTTAAAAAGACTCAGCGGTCCTAGAACGGCTGCAGAGAATCTCGAGAATTGATTTCTTATTATCTAAAACCTCTTATGAGGTACAACCACTAAACGTCATTGTATATTGTCTTCTGCCAGTATTCCTTATGGTACAAAAACATGAGTTTTTTATTTGTGTTTTATAAAATAAGAGACGTTGGAATCAGGTTCCGTTTATAGCTACAATTTGTAGATTTGTATGCTGCTTAGGATAGTATCTCTTTTCGCGATGCTCGTACTAAATCTGATATTTGGTTCTTTGTTTATATGAATTTCTTTGTCAGTTGCTCTATGAATGGTATAACCGACCTATCCATCATGCATTGTGCACTTTTGTTTTGAAAATTTTAACTGCACTTTAAACAAAAATTAAAAATTTTTTTTTTTCATTTCGATTAGTAACAACTGAGAGAAAATAAATTAATTTACGTGTATTTCAATTGATTCGCTTGAATTTCAATTTCACAAAATCCATCGATCTTTAATCCTTACCACGAGCGTAAATTAATACCTTGTAAGCTTAAAACTAGAAACAACTAAATTACATTTAGCTACTATTCAAATAATTTCAATTACTAACAATTTTTGGTATTTCGATATTGAATTTAATTAAAATCTTTTACGCCTGAGAAACATTAAGCTCGACATGGTTGCCCATAGTGTACCAACAACAAGGAACTGCATAAATAAAATTCTAGAGCTGGCTGCAACAACAAAAACAACTACAATGATTATAAGAAGTGCAAGTACGATAGTGTAGGAAAATCTGCTTATCTCTACGTTGCTCTCTTTGTGTGAATCTTCCACTCACTCCCAGATGATGGATTTTTCATTTGCACAAGCATGACAGTCCAATAGTAAGTCCATCCAATAGACTGACCAAGCGAGCCCATGAGACCTGAGTGGGCTACAATTTCGCCTATTGATGAAGACAACAATATCTGCTTGTTGTTGTTGTTGTTGTTGTCGATTTAGTTGCAGATGATGAAGTGATAATAATTAAATTTGCATAATATTAAGTGATTAAGTTGTTGTCAACTGTTGTCGCTCTGCTTCTTCCTCTGACAGGAACTGCCATTGTCAGGCTACTCCCAATGCTAAATGTTTTCCCAATGCCAGCGAGTTATCCGAACAAGTGTTGATAAAAACATTTAACAGCTGAATAGTTTGCAATGAAAAATTTGATAAACGAATCTCTTAAGGGAATTGCACAGCACTGTATTCCTAAACCCAAACGAGAGTGGTTTGTGGAAATAACGAGCTTATGTTGTGTTTTTATAAAAACAGTATCAAAGTACCTATAAATTACTAGAATAGAATAAATATTAAAAAAAAGTGATAATTATAAGCAATTTCTCCTTTTTGCACTTCGTGGCTTAAACTGGGACCCAAATGTCCGACTCCCGCCATATTCCGATAGACTTCGCCTTATAAAGTTGCCTTCCTTAATTCATCGCAGAACATGCCACGGCGTGTTATTCTTGCATAAGCTGTTACTCGGTCTTGTCGATTCCAACGTACTTCTTAGCAAAGTTACCTTTGTCATACCGTCTAGAGTAACTCGTAATTTTAGACCTTTAGCCTTACAATTTTGTAGATCTAATTATGCTTTGCACGATCCTTTCCGTGTCTTATGCTCTAACTATAACAACCTTTACAATTTCCTCTCTTTCGAGCGGTCTATTCAATCTATCACTTTTTCTATCTTAAGTCATCTTGACTTGCCGCTACGAGCATCTTTGACCAACCCTATATGATGAGTCACCCACATGGTCAACGGTGATCTATTGGCTCCTTTTGTGCTATAATATTTAATTTTTTATCTTGTTTCCTCTTTAATATTGTAAATCCAAGTGTCCGGCCAGTTCTTGATGTGAGTTGGTGCATATCGTTAAAAAGTTCACCCACCGGGCTAGAGACGCGGATTAGTAATATATATTCCCTCTATCTTCTTTTTAATAATAATTTATACTTTTTTTTTTTTTTTATAATACATATAAGGTCAACTGTACTTAGTTGTACTCCTTTAATTAAAATAAAAAATAAATAAATAAATATATTACCAACCCACTCTTGTAGCTTAAATTTAATTTAAATAATAGTTAAATCGATTAGATGAAGGGTTTCTTTTCGATAATAAGGTACGAGAGCCGTTCCAGATTTTGCTGGCATTCCAGTGTTGTTCGAATGTTCGAAAAATAAATTGAAAGGCGAAAGTTCCGTATTTTGAAAGCTTTATTCAGGTTGGATTTTATTCCATTATGTAGTTTGTTGTAGGCCGCAATTACTATAGAACGCTCTCTATGAATTTGACAATATGAAAAAAATCAACAAAATAGTATTGCATTCTGCACATCGCAAATTGACGATGAACCATAATATTCGATCATACAAAACAATTTCTAGAGTTCTCACTTTAATATTTTTTGGACTCATAATTTTTCAATGAAAGTACTGTATCATATAACGATGACCAATTCTTCCAAGTTGACAAATTATCTGAGTGTGCTCTCAATTAATAGCGCGAAAAAAAAACTACAAAATATAATAATAGCCAACTTTGAACTATTTTTTTTACAATATATATTTCTTTTATCATTTACCAACACGGACGACTCTCGTGTGCAAAAGGAGGGAAAAAATATTTTCTTTAATTTACAATATATGTATAAAATCGTTAACTCCTATAAATAAACAAGTCATGCCTTTTTTGTGATTGCGTAATACTATCGTCTTTGTCCTGCATTTATGCAGAAAGGTTACCCAAAACAACTTAATTATTATATTATTTATTATATTTGCTATTTAGATCGATTTTTCTAGCGGTTTTTTTTTATGGGGCTCCAGTATGGGCTGACGTCACAAAATGCAATTCATACAAAATAGACTTAAAATGATTTTAAATCTTCCGTGGCATCTTTTCACTTCTGACCTACACCAAAGATGTAGCACTAACAGAAAAATTAGTTCGCTTATTTCATAGCTTTACAAACCGATGCATCGCGATGTATTGACTCCTCATATTCGCATTTAAAAAGTTTGGCTCAAATCCCTTAGAATTAAGTTAGTTTGTTAGGTTTTAATTTAGTTATTTTTCATGGGTTTTTTGTTTGAATTTTTTTGCCCTCTAAAATATTATAACTATTTTGTTCAATAATTTGCTAAAAATGTTATTACTATCTAAGCAGAAAAGGCTAGAAGCCTAATCTCTTCATTTTACGTATATAAGATCTCACAAAATATATTTTTAACTTTAGAAAATAAATAAATAAATTATATAAGCTGAACTTCCATTGCAAAAACTTAAATTATTTTATAAAAAAAAAAACTGGTTTTCATACTTTTCTTATAAATTATTCGAAAAGCCACTATAAAAATATGTACACACTGTTAGACATTGTCGTTTTGGGCAAATAATTTTTTTAGTGTAAATTTTTAGCTGTATCGACAAAGTCAACACCCCAATTGGAAAGCAACAATAATTACAAAATTTTCGTTTTGATATTTTATGCAAAATTTACAAAGATGCAAACTAACACACTTGAGTTCAAATTCAATAAAATAAAAAAAAGCACCTTTTATTTTTAATAAACTTTATTATTTTTCGCTTCGCCCTCGTGTATTAAGTATATGCATTATAAGTACATTAAAATAAAGTTGCGTGTCCTGTTAGTAAGTTGTCATGGGATCAATATGCTTATGCGCTTCGAAACATTACGCCAGGACTTAATTATATGGACAAAACCTGGACTCTACGACTTCCAGATAGAAAACAATTCATTGCCAAGAGGCAAGTGGCAGAGTCAATTGGATTCATCCCGTGTTTATGATCTGTCGTTGTGTTTGATGATTGGCCCCAGTACGCTGAGGTCGTCTAATTACAGTGCGCTTATGTATAATTGATTTGTGGCAATTTAATTAATTTGAATTTAACTATTTAATGAGGATTAGCCGTGTGTGCCACTAAAAGCCGCATTTAGTAGCCAACACTAATTAGCTGTTGAATTGTAGATTAAGCGCGGTCTCAAAATCAACGCACATAAAAAAATATCCAACTACTTAAGGGTGAGTAAAAACATAGGGTTGCCAGGAAAGTTGTGGGGGAATGGGAGTCTGAAAACTAGCCAAGTTTCAATGTATTTGGCATTAATGTTAATGCGTTTTGGTTGTATATTGTACTAAACATTAATTTTATTTGATTTGCAAATTAATTATGATTTAAAATGATTGTACTTTATATTTGGAAACTAATTGTACATTCAATGCATTGGGGTTTTTTTTGTATCGAGTATTTAAAATTTTTTGAAAGAAAAAATGTATTACATTTTTTTTGTATTTTATGCAATAATTTATTTATATAATAACAAATTTGAGACGATTTGGGTATTATTACAAAGCACCAATCATTTTTTATTGAGCTATAAATAATTTTACTCATATTTTTTTATATTTAATTTTTCTCAACATACAGCTCATATTTTTAGTTTGAGTTTTGAATCCTCTGGATTTTATATCCATTTATAGAAACTTGATGCACGATGTAACCAGACTAGTACCATCCCAGATCATTAAAGTATATCTCTGAAATTGCACTAGCTAAGGAGCTGTAGGGCTCTAGTTTGCAACAAAATATAGCGTTTTAATGCGCAGATATCTGTTTCTGTCCGTTCTGACGAACGGATTATACATAATCCCAGATTATGTTGAATTATACACGTGTATAACACGTATACACGTGTTTTTTAGGGTTATTTAGGGTCGATAAACACGAAAATTACATTCTTTTTTTTATTTTCTAAAAAACCGTTTTTGAGTACTGCTCTGGACTTTTCAATTACTTTATATAGTTTTCAGTTCTTTTTTATTTATTTATTTATTTATTTAAATATTGTAACTTAGAATTAATTCTAGGGAACAAAAATAGTTTTAAAGCCAGAGCAACATAGGCCTTCAGGCTATGTTAGCTTTAGCAACAATATTTATTGAATATTATGTTTTTATTGTATTATAATTTTTTTTTTGTGTAACTCTGATGTATCTATGCGAACATATGCCCAAATTTCGTTTTCAGGCTATTTTTGGTTTGAATCAGCAATAAAATAATTTAAAATATTTCTCAATAAATAACTTAAATTTTATGAGTAGTATTTAAGAATATCATTGAATATTTACAAAATTATTTCAGTTTAAATACATATACTTTTGTACCTGTTGTGAAAGCAATCGGATTCAAAGTTCATAAAAATTCATTAAAATGTGAAATCTAAACAAAAACGAATATTTTTTTCGTTTTCAGAATTAAAGCTGCTGGTTGTTATTGCTTAAAAACTTTTTGAAGCAGCTGTGATATTTGATATTTGATGCCTGTTTCGTGTTCTACACAATATTTTTTAAGAAAACTTTTTTCTTGAAAGTATGGCTCTTCTTATTTATCTCCTCCTTACAATGTACCGTTTGTATGTATTCGTTTGTTGTTGGTGTTTTTTTTTAATAACTTAAGCTATAACCATAGAATAGCTTCACCCCTTTGGGGCCGCCGTTTTATGCACCATTGGCGCCTTGGCTGGCACACCTATGTATAATGTCAACAAAGTGACAACCTCAACAATAAGAAGAACCACAAACAAGTAAGAAAACAAATATGAATCAGTCGCAGCGATGTCTGTTAGTGGGATACCCTGCACTCAAATTAATTCCTTAAAGAAAAAATAATAAAGAATTTAGTTATAAAAAATTGAAATTTATAAAATGAACAATACCGCAGAATATTTTACGCTTGGTACAAAATAAATAAATATCAATGGCAGATTTAGAAGGGAACAACCCTAAAAGCTTGATTGAGTTACCCATCACACTGAGAGCATATGGTCCTCTGTGATGGACTTAATTCGCAAATAAATTAAATGAGCACTAAACTACATGCAAGCACAGATTTAGTCAAATCAAATATTTAATAAAACGAACACAAAAAATTAACATTTAAATTGTATATAAGAAAATCCGCTCTTTCGATAATATTTATAATCAGGATGACTTTTACTATTATTCGCATACAATCGAGCATATTTTCCTATCCGATCTGTCTGGTGGAGTGCGTAGCAAAATATTTACGCTTAATGGTCTCTTAAAACTAGAAAAAGAAGACAGCATATAAAGCATTTATGGTCCGCCCCGCCTACTTCTTCCTGTTAAGTACGTTGCACAAATTTATAATACACTATATACCCTACAGGTACATTCTATGAAAGCCCATCCACGTATGTCCCACGCCCATCTTTGTCAAGTCCTTGTACGCCTCAACGATTCAATTGTCTTAATATCTTGTCTGCCATTTTGTTTGCTTCTCTGCTGTCGCATTTCTTCAAACGTCGACGTCATCAGCAGCAACGCCCGAGTGCCAACAAAAAAAAACAAGCTCATTGTCCTTGCGGTTACCGTAAGGATTGTCGCATACGTTGCCGCCATTACAGCCGTACGTTTTGTGTTTCGGACAATGTGGCTCCAATTTTGACACATTCAAGCGTCAGTCTTGGCTACCATGACTGCTCCTGCTCGTACTTCAGCTGCAGCTCAATCTCCCGCTCCTGTTTGTGCCTCCAGTGACTTGCTCAGCTACTTGGTTGGTGGCGTCATTATGCTCCGCTCAGTTGCATGCGTTAGCTGCTCCTGTTCCTGTTACTAGCCCATTCATTATTTGTCAATGTCAGTCCAGTCAGTCAAGTCAGCCAGTTGAGTCTGTCTTGCTGTGTGTTTGTGTGTGCATCTGTATGTGGTTGTATTTGTGTGAGTATGTATCTGTGTGTGCGTTTTGTCAAAATGCAAATGAAGAAAATTTGCACGGTCGCTGCATTTGTGGCATTTTCCTCACTATTGCAACGTTTTAGGTGTTCGCATGTCCTTCTTAATCATTTTTTGTGCATTTTTACACGCTTCACCCCACTGCACCCACAGCTTATTCTGCTCCTTCTTTGCCAACTGTCCGTCCAGGAGTCGCTATGTCCGTCATTTGTCTTGCATTTTTATGCGTATTTCAAAAAGTCCTGCGCGCTTTGGTCGCTCGTTTGTTGCGTGCAACCATTTGAAATGCGACAACTTTTTGCCAAGTATTTCACATTCCTTGCTCTTGTCGTTGTTGTTGTTGCTGTTGTTGTTGTAGCCGCTGTTATTGTATCTAGATACTGTAGTTGTTGTAGTTGTTGCTACGTGCAGTTCATTTATTATGTTGACACTTTGAAATTAACTAAGGAAATGAAATAAATTGATGTGACTTTATGAAGTGCTCGCCTTACGCTTGCTCCCCAAATTTTAATTCTCATTTCTAAAGACTTTTCTCCATAGTCTTGGTATGACATTGTCTTTCTTTGCTTAACAGTCGCTTAAAACTTTTTAGTTGGTTATTAGATTCGTTTTTGCTGTAATTAGGGATAACATTAAATTTAAACTTCTTTAGATATTAAGTATGTTTTAATAAAGATATATTCCTGCACAAAATGATTTCATTACAATTTCCAAATGCTACACTTATAAGTCGAAAAAGTAGGCCCACCCTATACATACGTTTTTTTGTTGAGCTCTAATTTTATTCTGATATAGTTGGAAAGGGCAATAAGACCACGGCAGTTACAGTAAAGTTAAATTCTTTATATCAAAAATGATATATGAACAAATCGTATTTATTAATAGACAATTTTTACTTGTATGAAATGTATTATTATTGTTTTTTTTTCCCAATTTTTGTGATTCTATTCAATTTCAATTTTAAGCTTTGAACACAAAATTTTTGTTCGATGCATTTTTTGGCTTTAAGTTACATTTGTCGCTCTTATTAGTTTACATGCTTCACACATTCTACAATATGGTATATACCCAGACACACGTCTATGTACAAATAGACTGATTCTGACATCTCTCAGCCATGGTGGAGTCAGTTAGTGAGGCAGTCATTTTGTTGGACATTTTGTGAGCTGATGCTTTTATTTATTTATGCCGACGAAAGGCTGCAAGGGGCCTGGCAGGAGGTAACATTGGTGTCAGCAGCAACATCAGCATGTTGCATTTATGAAATCCTTTTATCTTTTAGGTTTAATACGCAGCACACACACACAGACACATACATTTGCAGACATGTAGGTGTCATAGATGAGTGAAACGTAGAGGGGCGAGGCAAAAGCTGCAACAAGCGAAGCTATTACAAAAAGCTCTTTTTGGCAGGAATATTGTCAGACATGTGTGTGTGTGTGCGTATGATGAGTATCTGTGTGCTTCTGGTTGCAGCATTGTTGCACACACACAGATACACACTGACACCTTGAGTGTCATTAATGCGTGTGACATTTTCATTATAACTTTTTATTGTGGTGATAGCTGCCTCTCTCACACTCTCACTCGCTCCCTTCTCTGCGTGCTTACTCTCTTTGCCATTTGCTCGGCTTTCTCTGGCTTTGGTTAGCTCTTGGCTTGGCTTTGGGGTTTTTCATTTTGCTCTTTTCGGTTTCTTGTGGTTTTTGTTTCTGTTTTTGGCTGCACTTTCACCAAATGCCAAAAACATGGCAAAAATAAAAGACAATCTTCTGCTGAAAAATTATGAAATATGAGTTTTGTGTTAAAGAAATTTATTGTTGCCTTGGCTAAGGACTGCCAAGAAAATGCAATTTTCATGTGTTATGGTTGTGTTGCATGAAAGCTGCTGAAAACCTGCTGACAGTTGGTTTCATATCATATTTTGTTGTGCAACATAAGTCAGTCTGTGTGTGTGTTTTAGTAAATTTGTTTGTAAAAACCTTAAATAGTTGCGAATTATGTCAAGAAAGAGATCTAAGCTGCTGCTGACAGTTAAGATAATGAAACGTTGCTTGGCGCTGGAAACTTGAAGAGTTTGCAGTTCCTTAATTAAGCAAAGCCATCTTTAGGTTACCATTAATATAAGAGTGTTTAAGTATAATGAAAACACCAAAGCACATGTAACTCTCTTTAGGTAAAGCTTATAAATTACTTTGATTCTTTCAACGGAAACACATTGGGCCAAGCTGCAAAATTTTTGGAAATTTTATTTTAGTTACATTTGCTTAAACTCCAACCCTGGCGCATAAAAATTACGTTAAAAAAAAAACAACAATCGAACGATTGTTGACGCATAAAAAGCTCGAAAATAAATCGCAACTTTTACTATATATAGAAATACATTGACGGAAGAATTCAATATAAAATGTTTTTATTGGGATTCTATTGTGAACTTTTTGCCCAAATTTACTCCGTACATTGGTTGGTTTTTGGGATTCTTAATTCGGATACTTCTGCTTCGTGTGTCGGGACAACAAAAAGGAGTTCAGAAACCCTTTTAGGCTGCATTGTATAGCAAAATACTTGCGACAACATAAGCATTGACAAAAAATTATATACAACTAAACTGTTTAACCCTATTTACCTTATTTTTTATAAATTTTTCATCAAATTTTTAATAATAATAATAATAATTTTTAATTGTTTATTGCGCATTCTTATGCAAATTATATTAGGTATGCAACTAATTGAATATCAAATTTCATTCATTTAAAAAAAGTAATAAACATATAGTTTTAGCTTATTTGTTTTTATAAGCAATTTATTTAAAAAAATAGAGGAATGATATTATTCATTATGACTAATATTGTACTGTACAAGCATTTCTGTCCTTTTTTCTGCATACGCTGACACATTTTAAGTTGTTAAGTTAGATTTATAACTTAACTTATAACCTTCGCCCCAAGTGGAAGAATACTTATTAAAATATCGAAGAGAAAGAAAATGGATTATAACATATTTTATATGCAACGACTTTTTTAAGCTAACAATATTTTTTGCTAGCTTTGCATTTACATCAGCGACAAACAACAAGAGATAAATGAACTGCATTGGCAAACCATGAGACAGATTAGCCGTCAATATGCAAAGCTATAGAATAGAGAGATCGGCAGCGCAGCAGCCGACGTACACAATACGCTTGCGCGAACGCTTACATAGTTTAAGAGAGAGTTCTCTTGCCGCGCAGGACAAATTACAAAACAAAGATAAATATTATTAATGCATAATTAAATTATAGCTGCTGGACCAAACAGACTTTTTTGATGATATCTCAAAATCGGATTTACAGATTTCCACGTTTTTTTTTCGATTGCTTTGAACTATTAATAGAATTGGTCATTCAAGAGCTTCCAGTTCCAGTTCAAGTCAAGTCAAATATTCAATATATATTAGAATTTGTTGTATTAAAATTTAAAAAAAAAAAAAACAAAATGAATTTTATATATTTTTAGACTTTCTCCTATACCTTCAATGCTTTCATTTGCCGTCGGCATCCAAAACAATCCGTGCAACCAATAGGCTTTATGCATAAATTCTCTAGCAATTTTTATAGCATAGGCAAACAATATCTAAAAAAGTGGTGCCCACTTGAAAAGCAAATCAATTATTTAAAGTCAAAGCAAATTATTGAAAAAATGTGGCACTCGACCCGCCGAAACAACGCCCAGCAAGTAGCTGTAGACCTGGTGCTAGATCCTGGGTGCTGAGTCCTGTGTGGCAGTCGCCTTGACGCTTCACTGCGCTCTAATGCAACAGTCAAAATGCCTGCAACGCTTTGGTGGTTGTGTTGTTATCGCTGCTTTGCAGTAGCTCGGAGCAGTCCTTGGTATTGTTGTTGTTTTTCCCCTTTTTTACCTCCACCAGGAGTCTCACAAATTGGCCTAGTCGCAAGCGTTTCAAAACTGTATTAAGTCCGAGCGCTTTACGGCACTGCCTTCTCTGCATTTACCTTTTACTTGGATGTGAGTGTCTGTGTGTGTGTGTGGGTGTGTATGAATGTGTACCTTAAAATTAAAAAAAAAATTTGGTCTTCCTGTAAATTTCATTTCCGCTTTGATTGCGCTTTTTGCGCATTTCCTTTATATCTACACACACACAATTACGTAGGGTAAAGTAAAACAAATGAAAGGAAATGCCACACACGCACTGCTACACCCACAAACAACAACAACAACAAGGAGCACCTTTGACACCTTTTGGCCAAGGTGTGACAAAAACGAAAGGAGCAACAAACCAAGCTGGATTCCTGGCTACCTCAATGCTACTCCGTTTCGGAGGTTCGGTACGGTTCGGTTTGTGCATGCAAAGTATCTAGTAGCTAGCAAATGCCGTTGCTGTCCTTATTTTACTCTTTTGCTGAGTACTTTAACTGTTCCAGGCAGTCTTCAAAAATGCAGAAACGTATTTACTTAATTTTACTTAAAATTTTTACAATTCGCTATTTTACTGATTCGAACTGAAATTCATCCACAACTCTATCGATTTTTCCAGAAGGTAACGTCTATAGAGCCCTTTATAAGAAAAATTAATGCTGAAGCAACAAATTTTTTTTATCATTATCGAAAATTTAACTTTCTGATATTATCAAATGCAATTGCTTCTACAAATCCAGAGATATCAAGGCAATCCCACACTGTGTTAGAGTATTTAAAATTTGTCAAGCCAATTGTAACCTTCTGGTTGTTGTTTGGTTTTGCTATTGTTGTGCTCTTTGCTAGCTGCTCCTTTTGTGTGCCAAACTCAACTCAATTGCATGAAGTTGGAGTTGAAGTAGTTGCAAGTTCCCATTGCCACAGCCGCAGCCGCTACCGTTTGCCGCCTTTGCCAAGTGTGAAAAATGTCGAAAATGCAATTTCCTTCAAGTAAAATGCCTGCCATGCGCTTTTGCCGTCTACGTGGCCGTATTACAAACGACGCGAGCTCTGCCGAATCCTTTGGTCCTATGCTGTGCCCCGCTTTGGTCATTCTGCTGTGCCGCCTGCATTGCTTGCTCCACGCTGCCCCTCTGACTGTAGCTTAAATAAAGCACTTCCGCTAATAAAGTCGCACTCAGTGCGACAACGATGATGTCGACTAGCTGCAGGGTGAGTGCCAAAAACGTGCAGGACCTGCACAAGCACTCACACACACATATATATATCTTCAACGCATGCATGCAGCTTAGACAAGCAGCCAAACCAACTGCATGCAACATGCGTGTGAGTGTGTGTGCGTGTCATGATCACTGTATGTGTGAGAGGGTTCAAGTCTGTGTTTGCATTCGTGGCAAAAACACATTTGGAAAATTTTTGTAGGCGACAGTGTTGTAAATTACCAACACTATTTGGCAGACATGCCCTCTGATGCGCTGAGAGAAATGATTGGTCTCAAACTCAATCAATTGCGGTTAACTCATTTGTTTCTTTTAGCTATCGATTATAATAAAAACAAATCACTCGAAATTTAACTTAATCCAAAAAAAAGACTAATAAGCTCAAATAGTTTGCGCTAGTAAAAAATACTCAAATTGTCAGCTTTTAACACATATCTAAGAAGTAGCAATTTTTTTTTGGTATCTTCAACATTTCTTATCCATTTTCTTAGTAAAAATAATACACTTGAAAAGTTTTTCAATAAAATAAATTTTAAGTTATTGCGAAAAAAAAAGATTTTTCTAATAAAAACAAGTCTTCGCTTTATGGTCAAAATAGTAACCAAAATTAAGGATTTCCAAATATTTCACTTTATTTGCCTCAAATTGATCAATTTCCAGAGATTTGTCTTTTTAATTCAAATATAAGAAATAGCCGTTTTCTTTTAGTGCATTGGACAGCTGTTCCTGCCTGATCCGTTGGCTGCACGCATGACTCACTCGAACCGCCGCACCTCTTGGACCACTTTAACAACACATCCGGTTACATTTTCAAGCATTTCTTCTTGGCCTTCAATTCAAAATGGCTGGCAACTTCTGCAAGTGACGATGACGACAGATCCTAGCAGTAAGCAGAATGACGTAGACGCAGCTGAATAAAATTTTTGGGTACAGCACACGGCGTAGCTACTACAATGACGTTGTGACTCCACGCACTGCAAACTACACTTCCACATACTCAAACACTCATTCTCGCACATTCATCACCAGACATAATGATGGCCTGTCGCAGTCCTTGCTGCAGCCGGAGCAACCATGTGCACAGATTTTTGTTGACAATGGCTGTGAAAATTGAAGGCGAGTGATTGCATTTGTAGTATGGTAGTTAGCCCGTAGTCCACCAAGTTGCTGCATTGCCTTTGCCAGTCTGAGCGCTGTGATTTACAGTGCATAACGCTTTGGAACGTATCGTATTTTTGGTAGGGGATTTGACAGACAACATTGACAAAGAAGTATGTGTGTGACTGTAGGTAATTAATAGACTTGAAATGGCCGCCTGTGCAAAATTTTAATTAGGTAACACATGCAAGATCCTCCCAATATAGTTTAGCTTGGAAAAGTTTTCTGGCAAGTCAAAGCAGTTTTGAAGATAGTTTTGAATTCTGTCTGTCTGTCTGGTCTTTTAATTGATAGTCAAAAACAGTTTCGTTGTTCTTGTAGTTGTTGTTGGAGCTGTCACTTGGTATCCAAGTGATGACGTTGACTTTGCTGCTGCTTGCAACTGAAGTGAGGAAATTACAAGTCGTGAATTAATGGCGCTACCTTCTAAAGCATACACACACAGCCATACGTGTCCTTGCATTGAAGACAATCACTTAGAGAGCGCTCACGTTGCCAGGATATCCGTAGTCGTCGTCATCGTCGTTTTCATCGTCATCGTTGCCTTCACTGCAATTGCAATGCTTTGTCAGCTCAAAAACTTAACCTCAAATAGACACACACACACACTCACACTCTCATACACAAACATACTTTGAGGCAGAAATTGTATTTTCACACATTGAAAGCCCGCCATTGTTTGCTCCGCTGCGCCTTTTGCCTTAATTTAAATTTTAAACATTTGCTTAGACTACCTGCTTCATCTCAAACATCTCTACAGGATTCTTCCCTAACTTCCTCTCACCTTCGCGCCTTTTCGAATTTAATTAGTAACGCGTGTTTTCTTGGGCTTCCTGGTTTTTGACTTTGCCAACAGGCGCGTAAAATTCTCGCAGCGGGAAATTGCTTTGGAATTTCTGCCTTTTTATTTTTTCTTTGATTTTGGCTTTAAATTTAGAAATGTGAAATTATTAAATGTACATTACGTAATTGGCTTTTGAAATTTCAAAATACTTTGTTTTGTAATTGAAATTTTATCTACTAGAAAAAAAAATTTTTTTGGGCGCCTACAGTCGTCACTTCTTGATTAAACTTTACTTGATTACCTTACGATTTTTTTTTGAGTTCTTGTAAAAGTATTTAAGCATTTAAATTTTATTTAAAAAATATTTTAAAAAAAAATCGACTTTTGTAATCTTGATATTCATTGTATTTTTTATTAATTTCTTCAAAAATTTCAAATCGAGAAAATTTTACGCTTTTATTTTTCTTTTCTGATATACTTAATACTATATTTCTCAATTACAGGTGTTAAAACTTTAATTTATTTTGATTTTCGTATTGAATTCACGCGGTAAAACGTAATCATATTTATTTTGCAGAAAATACCAGATTTAAAAAAAATAGTTTAAAAATATTTAAAAACAAATCATTGGTCTTTGTCCAATCGACGACGTTTTAGTTGCAGCTCCAGCCTTTGCTAATCTGTTAAAGCTGACTAGGTCCTGTTTCGTCGTCGTGTACAGTTTGAGTGTGATTTTCGAAATGTAATTAATTATTTTTTCATATTTCATATAATGTTTTAAAATTTAAGGTTTTTAAGAAAATAAACGGGAACATAATGTTGTTCGGAAAGTTTTCCACATGAAGACAAAGCTTTGCTTAATAATCGTCAAGAAATGGTCATATTATATAATTTTCAAAATGCAAATGAAGGGTGGATACGTTGGATCAAATGTGCAGTGATATAGAGCTGTCTTAAGACCAATCGGTGGCCAATATGCCTGTTATATTATAAAAAAACATTAAGTATATTAATGAGTACATACATATACATATATAATGTAGAGCTAAACCTTTCCGATGTCTCTGACTTTAATTTGGAGGAGGTAAAGCAGGCGGTGATAGAGATGAAACGCGGTAAGGCTGTGGGACCGGACAAAATACCCTTGGAGTTTTGGCTGGAAACGAGCGTTTATGAGCTGAAATGGCTCACCGCTCTTTTCAATAAAATTAAAAGTGGGAGCCCAATGCTAGATGCGTTCAGAAAAAGCTATCTACTCCCGTTCTACAAAAATAAAGGGGACTCCCCTAAGCTGACCAACTACCGTGCAATAAAACTAACATCACACACCTTAAAAATTTACGAGCGAATGGGTTGTTTACCATTAACTAAAAAACATTATAAGGTTGCAAGACAATCAATGTGGCTTTGTGGAAGGCAAATCAACAATTGATGCTATTCGGTGTCTTCGGATATTGATGGAAAATCACCGGGACGCCCGAAATGCCCTGTTCCTTGTGCTCCTCGACTTGGAGAAAGACTTCGACAGAGTCCCTCGTGAATTGATTTGGTTGGCCTTGAGAGCACATTATGTACCAGAAGTTTACGTCCGCATAATTATGGACATGTATGATGACGCCAGGACTAAAGTCAGATGTACAGCTGGTGAGTCGGACGAATTCAGTGTTAAGGCGGGAGTCCACCAAGGAGTGTGTTGAGTCATATGCTGTTTATTATCATCATGTCCACCTTGTTAAAACAAATCGGTGACGAAACTGAAATATCCCTGCTTTTCGCAGATGACATAATTCTGGGTAGCACCAATATCGTAGCCCTGCAAAATGCTGTATCAACTCCCAAGTTGATATTGACGGATCATGGACTGAAAATAAGCGTAAAAAAGACAGAATTGCTTCCCTGTCAATTTTCGGATCCAGAAAAACCAAATCCGGATATCTATTATATATAGGTTGGGAAAAATTGAATATAGGCAGCAAATTTAAGTACCTCAATTGTAAATAGCGAAGGTACATGCGATGATGACATGAAACATCGAACCAGTGTTGGGTGGATGAAGTGGCGAAAAAACTCTAGCGTTTTCTGCGACAAAAAAATGCCACGGAAATTGAAAGGCAAGTTGTACGCGACCCGCACTCTTGTATGCGTCCGAATGTTGGACGATGTACAAAACGTACGAGAGTAACTTATCTGCGACTGTGATGAAAATGCTAAGGATGACGGCGGGTGTGACCAAGCTTGATCACATTAAGAGCAAACACATCCGAGGCAGCCTGTTTGTTAAAAAGCCTATCACTGAGACGCTTAAAGTGATATGCGTTGGTATTGTCATGTTCAAAGGCGACCGCCGGAGAACCCCGCTAAGAAGGCAATACTTACCGTATTTCCAGGTAACGGCCGTAGAGCAGGCAGACCGAAAAATACGTGGATCGTTCAAATGCAAAAACATCAGCAACGAATGGGTCTCAGCGATGACATGATCCAGGATCGGAATGCCTGCAGACGAATGCTGAGATCCCATACCCACACCTCAGGAGGAGCATAAGCGAGTCCGAAAAGGGGTAAACAAGGGTTTGGGAGAAGAAGACATATACTACATATATATGGAAAAGTCCTCAATAAGTTTGCTTTAGGACAACAGCCATTTTTAAACTCTGTAGGTACAAATGGTATACATACTAGATTTGTGCAATGTATGTAACGGCAAGAAGGAGGCGTGGCAGACCCCATGTGCTTTATACCAAAATGATTATCATAACCTCGGGTAGCGATTGAGCCATGTCCGTCTGTCCGTCTGTATGAACACCTAGATCTCGGAGACTATAAGAACAAGAGATACGAAACTTTTCCAGCTGATGCGCATATTTCCTGAGAAGGTGAAGTTTGTTGAATCATGTCAATATCTCTCCCCGTTCCCCCGTAGCAGAGTTTCACAGTTTTTAGCTAAGCCATTTAATATTTTAATCTGAAACAGAGCGATGCGTTGTGGTTATATGCATCTGTGTGTCAAAAATAAACAAAATCGGACAATTGCAACAAAAGTTATAGCCAAAAATGTACAAATTTCATCACCCCTTGCCTATAAGCTGCGTCAATATTTGACTTTTCATAATTATGGTAACAAGAGACCTAGAATTACAATTTTTGGTAAGCTGATTCATGTAGCTCTAATGAACAATTCCACATCCAAATTGTATCGATGCGGACACCGGTAACACGTAAAATAAGAACAACAATCTGGGCTTAAGTTGAAAGTTAAATTTATATTACGAAAATTCATGTTCTGTAAAGAATGTTTTTCGCGCGCTTCGATCATTTTATGGAACCTATTTGTTGAACAATTAATTTCACGCTCCGGGCCGGTGAATTGGCCACCAAGATTGCGTGATATCACACCGCTAGACTTTTTCCTTTTTGGGGCTACAGAAAGTCTAAAGTATTTGTGGGTAAGCCAGATACGATTGAAAGAAGTAACTAAGCCGCTCAGCTTTTAAGGGCGGCTTAGAAGCCTGTTAACATTATGTAAAGTTTTTATTTAAACTTATGTTGAGTTTTAGTAATGACAATTAGTTATTTTTGATACATATTTCGTTTATGTTTAAATAACAATAATTGTTTTTATTCTTAGTTGTTTTACATTTTTGTTGTTCTTAAGTTTAAGGCTAGAGGAAAGTCAACTTTAAAAACATTGGTCCAAAGGAAAAAAAGAAAAATGTTGTTAAGTAAATTTACAGAGAACAAGTTTTATATGGCAATCATGAATTTCATTGATTTTAAATTAAATTTCCTTGTTGCTCGAGATATTAGTTTATCGAAAATGCCAATATTAGCTTTTTTTATATGTAAATATTTTGTTGGATAATAGTAAGGGAGATGCAACTTGTTTTAAATTGTTTGTTATAAAGACTTTTAATTCGTTTATAATTACATATTCTCCTCCAATTCGCAATCAATTAACATAAAATAAAATTTTTCAAAAAAGTGAGTTAAAAAATCAATTTTTTTTTTTTTGCATTCTTCATTCTCATACTTAAATTAAAATCTACATTTTTTCTTCTCTTTACAGGTAAGTGCTTTAATTTCACCAACGAATTGCATTTGTAAGTATTCTTAAATTTTTAATACCAGCTACAAAAAAATTTAAACCAAACTTAAGCAGCTTATATAAAACTGGCCGTGACTTAATTGCCAGCCATTGGGCTCATGGACCCGAACCACTCTTTGTTAAATGACGCTCTATTCTCAGACTTAATTAGTTTGAAAAAAAATTCATTGAAATTCATATAAATGCAATCATAAATAATGCTTCCTGAATGTTATAAAGCAAAAACAGAGGTAATAAAATAAAACCAATATAAGTGAAATTCACTGACCAATCACTCAAATGATTACCATTCCGAACCAGCCTCTCTTCCAGATAAGTTTATCAATAGGTGAAAGACTTTTCAATAGCACTACGTAGTCCTAGAGTCCCCCACTCACACATCTGCATCTCACAAATAGCACAAAAGGCATTTAGTCGCTGTTTGGTACTGATACGAGTGCCACCATAGAGTAGCGCTTGAATAGGCTTAGAACATCAGGCACAGCCGGACTACTCTGTCGTCCAACACATCAACAAACAGTGGGCTAAAGCAATATGAATAGACGCGCATTCTCCAGTCTGCCCTAATATGCTTAGTTCTGGTTGTTATCGTTACTCGTTTTTGCTTTATGATTAAACTATTGGAATCCCATGGAGAATGTGTCTGGACTTGTGTAAGTAAGGTATTGAGCGATTGTAGGGTTTTCGCTAATGGCTAGCTTTTGGCCAACTCTGGCTATTATGCAAGCCAAACATAAGCCAAAAGAGTGTGATCGGAGGGAAGGAAGAACACTAGCTTATCTGCGTATCAAATATACTGCTAATTAAAATGCGTTGCGTTGCTACGGACCAGTCTACGTTTGTATGGTGTATAATTTTTTTTCTTATTTCCGTGTATTTGTGTGTTAGTTCATAAACTGTTGAACTTCATACATTTTTTATTCGGAATCAGTTTTTATGCTCGTCCATTGACATTTGTAAAAGCATGTGTTTGCGGCGCATTTGTTGATTATTTCGCTTTGACGCGCAAAAAAGTATGCAACAAAAAAAGGGCCCATAGAAAACAGCAGACACATATGTATGCGATAATAAAAAGATTTTTGTGAAAAAATTTGATACAAAGCTGAGTTGTAGCTTAATTAAATTTCTTTAGCATATGCACTTGCAATTAATTAGTATACTTCAAGAGATATGTTACTTTGACATAAATCGTCCTCGGTTCTCTTAATAGATTTGACAATTTTCTCAGTAAGTTTTTCTAGAAACAGTTGCAATCAAAATAAAGGTATGAATATCGATGTATTTCAGCCAAGTGCATTCAATTATAGTTTCCACACATTTAATTCTAAAGGTGTAGGGTATTGAAATTATGCTATTGGCTGCATTCTGCATATTTAAGCGTATTTTTTTTTCTTCCTCACTTGGCTTTCAACTTTTATCTTTGCCTGTTGCTTGGCAACCCGTTTATCCCTCCATTCATACGGTAGCTGTTAATACACGCTCATACTGTGAGTAACTAAAGGATGCTCCAAGTAGATCTACATACATCTCTGTATGAGGTATGCATGTCCTTTGGTAAAGAGCAAACAACAAGCGCCTTGATTTTGCAAAATGAAATTTAATTATGTCAGACGCTCTATGTGCGTGAGTATGTCTGTGTATCTGTGAGTCGTTTCATAAAATTTGTTTATTTAATAATAAATTCTTTGCCTTAAATGCTCTCAAGGTTCTTGTTGTTGTTATTGCCTGCTGGTCAAGCTGTTAGCCGCAGCAAGAGAGACACATAAAAAAAGAGAGAGTGTGAAAGAAATGGGGAAGCAAGAGAATAAAAGAAGAAAAAGTCCTGCTAAAAGAAAAGTTATGCATGCCATGCAAACAAACACAGACGCCGCATGTCATTTGCCATGGTCTGTCAGATTTTCATTTTGGTTTTTCTTTTTATTTTAACATTTTCTGCCGCATGGAGGCGTTCTGGCATATGGACCAATGCGTGCATGAAAAATCAAGACAAACTATAAGCGATTGTGCAGCTTTTTAATAAAACTGCGGCTGTTAAAATGTTTTCAAAAGCTCTGCGGCCGGCTCTACCAAAAACTCCCGATTCCGAGTATATAGGAGCGCTCTTTGGCTGTCACCAATTGCAATCGCATTCATATTAACATTTTTATTTTTATTCTTTCAATACTCTACACTTTTGAAAATGGATTGTGGTCATTAAAAATTAGTCGACATGCTTGTAACATATAAGTTTTTTTTTTGAGTTTTTGGAACAAAGGTAGTTTCTCGAGCTCCGGATTCGATTCTCTGCCAAAATATTTCATTTATTTGGATTTGAATGTGATATATGGTTTTTTATTTTGTATGCAATTATTACTATAATTTATTCTATATGAGTATATATTTATATAATCTGTATATTATCTACTATTTTATATTTTATTTTTTTTTTAATATTATATTGCTTGTATATTTTTAAAAGTAAATACATTTGAATTCAAGAATTTAATGTAACTCACATTATTTGGCCTGAAAAGCTTTGGTACTCTAGCTTTTTTGCATTTAATTAAAAAAAAAAAATAGTTTTGTATGCGTATTCAATTAAGGGCCTATACGCAGTTCGAAAAATTTCACGCGGAATGACAAAACTTCATATAAAAAAAAAATCCCAAATGCGAGTTTTTTATATGAAGTTTTGTCATTCCGTGCGAAATTTTTCGTACTAAGTATTCAATTAAAACAAAAATATTTTATTGTTGCTTTATTTATTTATAAAAGTACTTTATGTTTAATTTGAATTAAGTCCTTAATTATAGATTTCCTATATTTTCTTTCTTTTATGAAAAAAAAGTTACAAATTTATAATATTTCTATTGTTGAAAATTCTTCTGTTTTGTAAACATGTACCTAAGAAATCAGTAAAAAAAAATATAAATTTTAAGTTATACATAATCCATATTATATTCTAAACTGTTCCATTATGCATTGTGGTTGATTTTTTAAGTCATAAATTCAAAATTACAACCAAATCAAAATAATTATTTGTAAATATCTAAAAATCAGCCTATTAACTGAGCTCAAAAAAAGTTGAATAGCTGTGCCTAAGTTTATTATGCACTTGAATTATGGTTAAGTGTATCTAGTGGCCACAATATTTTTCCAATTAGAAACTCTACTTTGCTTATTGTTGTTGTTATTGTGTTCTTCCGGCCAGTCGTTATAACGCGTAACTGTTGCTGACGCATATATGGCAGCCATTTTTATTTAATTTTATTATTAAACTCATTCATGTTCTTTTTTTATATTTTTGGTCACTCATACGCCATGTCGGTTGTACTCATACTGTTTCATATTGTCGCTGTTGTTGTTTTGTTTTTGCTGCATGAGCTTTTATTGAAAAATAATTACATGTTACAGTCATGTCCGCTGCGTGTGTCCATATGTCCGCCTTTCTGTCGGTCCGTTTCTCGCTAGATCCGATGCAGTGCAGCCTGCAGTAAGACTGGGCTCAATCCCTCTAACCGTTACCCCTGACGGTGTTGTGCCTGTCAAGAGCAGTACATGTGTGTATATATGTTGCATGTTCTGCTGACAAAGGGCTATCATAAAATAAAACACGTTTATATATATTCACAATATATATTTTTTTTTACTTTTCCCGGCTGTCTTCCATTGTCAACAACGTAGCATAAGTTGGTTTTATGGTAGTTTTCGTCCCTCCTCTTTTTTTTGTGAGTAGTTTGTGACAATTTTTATTTCATTTTAATTGCCTGCTGCATATAAAGTCACATGGTCAACACTACAACAAAATAAAACATAAGAAAATAACCAAATAGAAAAAGTCAACATTATTTTTGACATATACTAATTATTGGAATATTGCATAAATGAATAAAGTGATTAACAAGCATATCAAATGTTTTTGAAACAAAAGCTTAATTATTATTTTTTGTGAAAGTCATATTATTAAAAGAAAGTGAATAAGCCCTTCATCTTTTTGAATAAAAATAACGTTTTATTTGCTACTAGTTTTTTAAAGTATACATTGAGGACAGTTTGCCGATCATTATTATAAAACCAGTCTACAATACCAATGCCGCTACAGGGAATAAAAATATCACTCATACGTAACTTAATCCGAATTACAATAATTGAAAATAAAACAGCACAATGCGGGGGGAATACTTTAAATTCTAGTAAAAAAAAAAAAAAAAGTTCTTAAAGTATGAAAGAATTATTCAAAATAATTAGTAGGCTTGTTGAAAAAAATCCATGTTTGTTTTTAGACTTAAAATAAAAAATTATAGTTTAAAAAAACACGTTTTAATAGCAAACCGAACTAAAAAGTAGAAAATAATTTTGAAGTATCAAGCGTTTGTTTTACAGCTATAGAAAATTCCGATAATCAATTAAGACTAATTATTTTGGAATAAGACTAAATTAGAAATTAAATTGTTAATAAAATAATTTAATTATAGAAAAAAAAACCTTGGGGTGCTTGATATAAAATGTTCAGTTTTAGTTATTTATAAAATTAAAGTCACTAATAAAATATAGAAAATTGCAATTAATCTGTAAATTTTTAATCTAAGCCTATAATTTAAGAATTGTAAATGTTTGATAAATGTTTACAAATTAAATAAAATAAACTAATACAACAATATTAACTAGTTCAATATTTGGGTTAAATATACTAGAACGAGAGCATACCCAAACGAATTATTATATTCTATTATATTCTAGTACGGAAGCAACTAGTTTTGTCCCATATGCAGGCGAACCAGTTTGCTACCAGTTGAATATCGTACCAAAAAATTTTGGTTGCTTGCTATGACAAGCCCATGTTAAACATACTAGTTAGCCAGTATGCAATCATACTAGGTGTGGGACACACAGTTTTACCGTCGGGGTGGTTGGGAACCAGTTCGGAACTAAATTTTTTTCCTGCAGGGTATTTCCAGTTTTTGAACTATATGTGCATACATACATACATGCAAGTGCCAGTGTGCATGCATTGTTCCACGGTCTCGCTTGCACGCTCAGGTTTCATACGGAACGTGAGACCTTTGCGGTTCTGTCATGTTATATTGTTTTAACAGATGTTATCACCTTTTTCAAAAATTCGTCATATTACATAACGTGAGACTGAGGCTGATTTGAATAAAAATGGGACCGCCGCTTACCCAATATTTTCTAAAGTTTAATAAGAGATGTTCCCATTGCACCCAAAATATTTGAAGAATTGCTCAAAAAAAAAATCAGATTGAAACACGTTCATAAAAGGTCAAGAATCTGTTCATAAATCATGCATATGAGCTCGAATCAAAAAAGCAATCGGTACTATTGGTTTCCAAAAGGAGTCAAACCCAGAAAAGTTGTTACCGAAAGTAAAAACAATTGCCAAAAACAGATTCTGTAGCTCTCACTCAACGGACTGAGCAAAAGGGTTCTTGGTCAAAGTATGAAAAAAAAAAAACAATTTAAGAGGTAGCATCTTCGGTGTGACAAAAGTTCTGTTTTCAATGATGCATAGTTTTTTAACTATTAAATTAGAAATAGGTACCAAACTACAATTGTTTTATAGCTCAAGAACCTTTCAGTTGCCTCAAGTTCAAGTTGAACCAAATATTGCGCTCTCGAACTCAACTTTTACGCTTATTAAAATATATTCATGCATATTCATAAACCGAGCTGGTCAGGATTCAAAGCAGCTGGTTATTTTATTTTTTCTGTTTTTATCATTTAAATGTGTTGAAATGACCAAAAGAGATAAACAAACAGCTACAGTATAAAAGTATAAACAAGAGTACATATATGATGAAAAAAAAGTAGCCGATCCCAGTCCCAAGTTGATTATGTGACCAACAAAATGACGGACTGGACTGACAGACGATACATGTGTGCATGTGTGTATTTACATGTACATACAAAGTGAGCAATAATAAGCGAGTGTGTGTGTGTGTCTCATGTTTGTTTGAGTGTATCACAAGATAAAAACGTTAAAAACAAACAACAAGAAGGACAACACGTAGCTGTAATAAGCATGCAATAGCAGCAGAAGGACCAACCGAAACCCTGGCCCTCCTTCGAACCCAAAAACTAGCCCTTTTAATGGCAACCGTATGCATATCTCTTTGTCACACTCGTTGCTCTCCTTAGTTGCTTTTACACTCTCTCACTCTTCCACTCCCACTGCTCTCCTCTGTCAAGCTACAAACCACTGTGTGTATTTGTGTGCGTGTGTGTGTGTGTTTGAAAGGCGCACACATCACATCACATGACTGCCGCCTGTGATGAATGACTCTTTTAATTAGTTGCCGCAGGAAATGCATGAATTGCAAAATGACTCTGTTTGTTTACCCAGCGACGACGATTCATCTCATCTCTACCGGACCCACCCATACATACACACACTCGCACCCATACTCTGAGCTGAGTTTGTTTGCACTTGCTGTGCGTGTGTGCTCTGCTCTCCTGCTCTCTGCGCTCATTTATTAAATAGTAGTTTCCAAGTGTCCTTCAGTAACATGTTGTTTGTTGTAGTTGAAACACCCTAGTCACGAGTTAGGGTGCTGCCCGTGCTGTCACTGTCCTGCACTGCACCCACATATATTATTGTATCTGTATGTAAAAGTTTTTCTCTTTTTTTTTTAACAACACTGGACACATTGGCACAGACAAGATGCTCACAGCTCCCACTTCATTATTATAAGTACAATATTTGAACACTTCTGCCTCTGTAAGTGTATGCATGCCAAACTGCTATTTATTTGTACAGACCCCGCCAATCGAAAGTTTATTAATAATTTGTGCGAGTTGTGCTCAAATAACAGCAACAAGACAAACATTGAGTACTTCATTCGATTCGCAGGCTGCAATTAAAACACATGAGCTACACCTGGAATAGCCGAAGGTCTCTAAAAGGGATCTCCTCAAACCAAAATGGAAGTGCAAGAAATCGACGCTTAGATGAAATATGCAGTTCAAGCAATTTAATGTAGATTTCTGCCATTTTGCAAATAGGTTTTTTATATACATATACTCGTGTGTATATTATTATTAACGTGTTATTACATAAATGAGGTAATGTGTTATTCTGTACCCATTTTACCCAAAAAAAAACATTGCAGTAATCCAATCAATTCTGATCAAAATATTAGATCTTTCCTACTTTTAAAAGAATTTAAAATGAAAATACTGCTTGGCTACAACCGCAGATTTGAAAAACTTTTTAAATTTTTTTTTAAAATACCTCAGAGTACAAAACATTTTTTTCAAGCTCACAACGCTTTCTTCCTGAAGAAAACAATTTTAGTTTATGTAGCCATACCAACTTTTTGTATATTTGGTAGTGTCTTTAACTATCTGAATTAGGTTCAATCTACACGGATAAACGAAAATGTCAATGGCGTAATGGCGTATTACAAGTTTCTAAAACATTTGAAAGTATTTTTGTCTTTTTCTTGGCATGATTCAATTTGATTATTTTTTCCTAAATAACAAAAATACTTTCACATACTTACTTAGCTTATTTGTTTTGCGGATATCCAATTATTTATCGAGTCAACGATAACTACATTATAAGGTTGAATACATGTTAAATTTAAAAAAAAAAAATAATTATTTATATCGGGGAAAATAATTGAAGTGGGCCACATTTTCCCTCAACCTCTTCAATTTTGATGATTTTTACATGTTTGGTAGAGCTACTTGCTAGTAGTAACCACGTAAATTTAATTACATGATTCCGATTATTTATCGAGACTTATCTTTGTTAAGCCATATGTATGTTTTACATTTTTTTTTTTAACAATTTTTTTTTTTAGTTTTAAAATTCAAAATTGGTCTCCCAATTTAAAAAAAAAAAGTGTTAATGTCATTTTATGCGTTTAAATTCATTGCAAAAAAAACAAAAAAAAAATAAAATAATAATAAAAATCAGAAAAAATTGTTCTCTCATTGATTAAGTCAATTACGCAATAATACTCGGAACAATAATAAGTTCAGATTTTCAACTTTTGTATGTTTTGATATTTTAAATACAGCTCAAATTTAGCAAAATTAACTATTGACATATAATACCTATAGGCTTTAGCTAAGTCTTACAGATAAAAAATTTAACATTCAATCCATGCTTGAGCCTTTTATTTGTTACAATATATAGGTAATTGTAAAATACCATTTATTTATTTTATCACTGAAATGACAAAAAAAAAATACATGTATATTAACTAAAAGTTAATTAACTTTAAAATTCAATTTAATTGAGCTTATGGCAAAGTAAAAGCGTATAGTGCATGTAAAAATTGGTCATTACAGTATTACTCATACGCCTCTTTGTCATATAATGCGCCATGTTGAATTTAACGCTAGAATGAACAGCTTTTATTAAAAAGTATTTTTAATATGACACTGTAATGAAAATCACAAAGCCCCGCCTAGTTGTTGTAGCTAAGAGTCTTTACCTGCTTTTCTCATATACTACATAAAAATAGCAATAAAAAACAAAATTAATGCAGCTTTCTTTTGTTGTATTTTTTTTTTTTTTTTGTATTTGTGGCTTTAAATTTCAAACTTGACCAGGCTGACTGGCGCCTCTTGTTGTCTGCTAAATAAAACTTTCAACAAACTCAATTAACAAAACTTTGTGCGCAGTGTGTAAAAGAAATATGCAAGTAGATGAAAAAGTAGAAGAAACCAAGCCCAAGCTGTAGAAGAAACAAGTGGCATAAACAAGGCAAAAAACAACAAGCCAGGACTTAACTAGGCTCTGATTTATTGTGCAGTCTGTTAACGGATATGCTAAGAGAGATGAAACATTGGGACAGCTGGACACTTGAAAGGTTAGGACATTGGACCAACTACAAGACTTAAGACTCTGCGTCTGAGCCAAACCAAAACAAGCCAGAAACCCAAAGGCAAGCTGGCATTGAAAGTCCATTTAACATTTTGTCATTTACAGTTTTGAAATAGTTTCGAAAAGTTGACAAGGCGCACTCTGCAGCAGCATCCAAAACAAATCTGCAAAAAAGCTAAGCAATAAAACGCTACACACCAAACAGTTGTTGACAGCTGCGGCAAGCTGTGGGGTCTGAGGCCACTGAGACGACTCAGCCGCGTAGAGGACCCGAGTCCGAACCTTGCACTTCATATTAGGATTGTCAACAAGCGCGTTATAAACTTTTATTGCAACAGCAACAGAGACACAGATACAACAATGACGATGACGACAGCATAAAAAACTTTTTATAGTTGCCACCGAGTCGACACAACTGCACTGGAGCTGGACTCTGCTCTCGCAAGTAATCGAAAATGATGTGTCCACAAGGAGTGCAAAGAGTCCGCAACGGGCTCAATCTGCTTGCAACGTAAATTGGCTGCGAAATAATAGAATGAAATGAGGCTCTTGATGCAAATTGATTTGGATTAGAAACTTTTAATACAGATACATGCGAATGCCCCAAAAGACATGTGTATGTGTGACGTCATTGGTATTGCACCCAGGCGCACAATTTTTAGCTGCATTTGCAGTTTCATAGCCATCGTAACACCAAACTTCTTATATGTTTGCTTTGAGGGAGCAGATTCAGATAATGATTCGTAGCCGCTATAAAAATTGATGACCACCGACATGGGTGCCACATATGAAGTTAAAGAGCTGTACTGGCAGTACAATAGAAATAGAAACTATTTGCCACTTATGGCAATGCAGTTAAGAGCCTCTTAACTTCTATGAAATGCCTTCGGCAGCTAAAATAATAATTTCCTAAAATTGCATGGAGCTGCAGATTGGGGATCTAAAAGTGATTGTAAGTATATACTTGTGGAGCCAAAAGACTTTGGTTTTTCTGCATGAAAATTAATAATGAATCGAGCATGACGACTTGATTGTCGGATATTGGCTGTTCCGATTGGAGTATTGAATTTTAAATAATTATTCACTGCTACAAAAAAATAGACAAATTATTTTCGAAATCTCCCAAAATACGCACTATCGAATTTTAATTAGATAGTTTTGTGCTGTTTTCTCAAAAATATGAATGATCATAAGGATCATCCAATATGCCTTGCATTAGCGAAAAATAAAAAGTGTCAAAAAACTCCATCTCAGACATCCAACGGGCTGGCGACCCCAAAAAACTAAAAATAATCGTCTTCAAATAAAAATTATATTGGGTTTTTCGGACTCGAAATCCAAAACCGAGATATAAAAAAACGCTTGCACTTGAGGTCCCTGACATAACCTCAAAAATTTCCATTTAACAAGATATTTGATGATTTTAACATATTATAGGAGATAGTAGCCAATATTTACCTTGTAAAACATTGTTTTGTAATTCCGATTATTTAGCGAGTCATCGATAACTGAACATTTCGGTAGACTTTGTTCAACAGGAGATAAGTCTCCCTGAAGGTGTATAAATAATCTAATAATTTTGTTTACCAAAAGATAAAACTAAATTTTTTTAAATTTATACTATTTTTAAAATTCAAGAGTGATTTGGACCTGGATGTATAGCGAATAGTCACATAACTCCTCGTAATGGTAATATAATAGCTTCAATCTTTGTATGAATAACATCATGACATAAAGCGCAGTATTTTTTTTTTTTTTTTGCCTTTCATATTTGATCTACGACCGTGAATATCTTGAAACACATATTCACGGTCGTAGATCAAATATGAAAGGCAAAAAAAAAAAAAAACTGTGCTTTACAATCAATATTCAGTAATCAATAATGATCTTTTAAAAAATTACTGCTTTAAGATTGTCAAGTACTACATACATAAAAATCAACGAAATAAAAGAGATCGACTTAAAAAGTCGACATGTATTTAAGAACGGCTATATACAACTTTTTGTTTTGTAATATCCATGTTTTCTAATATTTAGTTGATAAATAATCGAAATTTAAAAAAAATGTTTATTGACCAGAACCTCTTTCATAATACATACATGTAAAAATCATCCAAATCGATGAGATCCATTTAAATAGTAGCAAGCTTCACTTTTATTTTTGGCTCAGATGATTAATTATGTTTTTCACAATATTTCCTCAAAATGGGAGTTTCAAGAATTGATTTAGCTTTGAGGTGTATAAAGACAAAATAATGAAATCCTTTTCATGCTCAAAAATTAAGATTTTTATACGAGGGTCACTATTTATATTTTGCACCTTACAATATTAACTACATATCAACAATTTGTCGCAAAATATTCATGCCATGAGGAACTAATGCCCAGGGAGCCAGGAATGACTTAATCTTACAACACGCCAAATGACCGTTTCGTCCACGGCGTCGTTGTTTTCTGCGACTACGACCGATTTTTGACGACCTTCGTAAAACTCGTCGCGATTATGCGTTTGGCATATTTCCCAAAGAAGTGGAAATGTACTCAGATTGCAATGATTCCAAAGCCCTGCCAACCTCCAACCTCCATTTCGCCTAGTCCCAGCGCACCAGTTCGGTTTTTGTCCGAAACATGGTACGCCTGAGCAAACTCATAGAGTAGTGCGGCACATCTTAAACTACTTCGAGCATCAACGCTACTGCATGGCAGCTTTCTTGGATATCGAGCAGGCTTTTGACAGAGTGTGGCACGAAGGGTTGCTACAAAAACTCAAATCAGCCCTACCTGATTTCCCCATTATGAAGTCCTAAAATTATTTCTTGGAAATCGCTCTTTAAAAGTTTTTGTGAAAGGTGAGCTCTCGGAACGACGGAACATTGAAGCTGGAAAGCTACTATGGACATGCCGAGCTCGACGGGCAGTTCTGAGCTTATAGCGGCAACATATGCTGACGACACTGCCATACTTTCGTCTTCCTCTAGCGTTCAAATGGCTTCTGATGCCTTGCAGAACCAGTTGGACATTATCGCAATTTGAGCAAAACGCTGGAACATCCAGCTTAACGGTGACAAAGCTTCCAGCGCTTTATAATTGTTAAGGAAAGACCCAAGTCCTGCGCTCACCTTAAATGGGAAGATAATTTCAATTAAAACATCGCAACCATACCTTGGCATTCATCTCGACAAAAAACTGTGCTGGAAACACAGCACATTAAAATAATAACAGCAAGGTGCAGAGCGAAACTTGGCAAAATGGAATGGCTAGTTGGCTAAACTTTGCAAAATAAAGCCTTGCGCAAAATTGCTGATGCCCCATGGTATATCAGTAATCGTAACCTTCATAAGGATCTAGGCATTCCTTTTGTGGGTGACTTGTTAAATAAACTAAGCGATCGATACGTGGATTGCTTACGATCCCACCCGAATTGTCTTGCTTGCGCCCTGGCCGGTCGTAAACCGAGAAGACGCCTGAAACGTCTCCATCCATGTGACCTCAGAAGTCGTCACACAATCTAAATTGCTTAAATAGCTCGTGCTTTCTATCTATATAAAGTTATAGTTTAATAATCGTTAAATGCATTTATTGTAAATCGTTTTTGTATTGACCACAGACATGTGTACAAAATAATGAATGTGTGGCTCAACAAAAAAACAAATTCAGACAGCGAATTACCTGCGAGAAATAAAGAGATAATTAAAAAATGTACACAACAAAAAAATTTAAAATTTACTTTATGTATTTGAGAAAAAAAAAAGTATATCAATGTCAAAGTATTTAGTTTTGTATAAATTTAAACTTATAACTGTATTAGCCGAAGGCCTAAGATGCCAGGGCTTGAACCAAGTTACCTATAGTTTTTAAGCTAATTTGTAACTATATATATTTTATTTTTTATATTATTTTTTAACTGCTGGATAACTATGATTGAATTTAAAAACACATTTTCTTTCAAAATATCGCGAGTACACTTGACTATAATGAGACTTTAAAAAAATGCGTATACGCAATATAGTAGCAGCTTGACAGATCGATCAAAAACATCAAATCCACTAAGCTTTAGTTGCATGCAAAAATTTATCGTCTTTTTGCCAAAAAATTTGTATATTTAGCCCAATGTTCTGTGCGAGTTTATTTTGTTTAAATTTCAGACTGTACAGACAATATAATTTCAGATTTCTTTTTTGACTATTTACCACTAACTCTTAATGTACCAAAAATACTTTTACTAAATTATACGTAATGCGCCGATTGGTTTAATTAATTGATATAAACTAAGTAAGACACTTTGATTAAGCTGCAATTTTTAAGTGTTTGAGTAATTTTTAGTATTATGTTTAGAAATAATTTTTGTGTCCGGCAAATGCATCAAATAGCTTCAGGCTAACTAAGTTATTTAACATTCTATTATCACGCAAAAGGATGCTACACTAAATTTAATTTTTGCGGCACAAAATATGTATCATTAAAGTATTATATTTTGTGGTTTTTATGTCTTCATCGCAAATGTTTCGCTGTGAAAAGTTATTTGTTCAAAGAATATTTATTTAGCCGACCATAAAAAAGGGCTTTCATACTAAAATTGTTACACATTGCAAAAACAGATTTTTTCGCAAAGGCTATCACATTACATAGAAAGCAAACTAACAGATAAATATATTAAAAGCCATAAAATTGTTGTGAATGTTGGATCAGGAGGGGTTAAATCGTCAATTTGAGCATGGGCTAGTGAATTGAGGTCAGACCTAATGCGGTCCATCAGTTCCAGACGTCAATTGGATATTGCGATTGCACAGATACTATAGATACAAACCAATTTACGCAATACCTTATTTTGCATAACATGAATTTCTTGGATAAGACATCTGGCGGCAGAGTTACTGGATGCCATATGTCCAAGTCGACGCGCTGCTCTTATAAAGCTGTATTTTTTGTCCGAGTGGAAATTAATTGCATAGCCAAGGCCATATCTGCATATTTAATTTTTTATTATTTTAACAGGTAGAGGGGAATCATTAATTGAAAGGGTGGGATATAGATTTGATGTTCATTTTGTCCTGGCACATAAGCCGATTGCATCAAGAACAACGCATCATTAGAATCAGTAGCTTAAAAGAATTGCGGGTTTTTGTATGCTTTTGCAGTAAAAAACTATAAAAATAATATTATACAAATATTGAAGATAACTGGGCAAGTTACAGTCTCAAAATGCCGACTATAAGATACCCTGACCTTTCCTTAATATCCATAGAAAAGAAAATTAAGAAAGGAAAACCAATAATGCGGGCAAACGACTTAAGGAGGCTGTTTCAGAGGAAACAAAAGCAAACAACCGAAATCATTTATAAGTTAGTTACTTTGCAGAGTCTAAAAAAATAAAAACATAAGTGAAATTCGTTTTTTAAGAAATTATTCTTAAACTACCCCAGACAAATAATTATATGTGCATACATTTTTTTTTATATATCACACTTATGATCAGCGGAATATTAATTTTGAGTATGCAGATTTTTGAAGACATCCTTTGTGACTGTTTTTCACAAAACAACCTTCCTTGTTTTTGTCAATTTAGGTACCGTTAGATTAAATCCTTTTACTTTTCATAGAAAATAATTATATGTGCATAGAGAGTTATTTGGTCTACGAGTTCCACTAGGTCTGTAACGTCGCCAGAAAAGTTTTAAGATTTGTTAATTAATGCAAAAGCAATAATTTAAAATTAAAAAGGATTGGTTTCAATATCTCCATAAACAAAGGAAGCACAACGAAAAATAGTTTTTTGAAATATCTCGAAATCTGTTCCATGAAAAAATTTTGGACTTCATTTTCGGATTAAGCGTACCATTTTACTACGGAAACGAGTAAAACACGTTGAGGATACATTTTGCTGTAAACTAGTGCAATAAGCATAAAAAACCGACTAACTAATGTACATTATTTTTTAAAAATATAAGTACTTATAATTCACAACCGATTCAAGCAGTCATGGGTACAATAGGTTTCCATTTATTTTTTAGAAAACATTATTATTATTTGACACAATTTGTTTTATTTTATTATTATATTATTAATTATAATTTATAATTTATAATTTATAATTTATAATTTATTTATTGATTATTGTTTTATACTTTGTGCTAAATAGTTCCAATGGTTCTCTCACGAAATTTTATAAAAGCTTCCAGCTTTGATTCGAAAAAAAAAACTTTAAAGTTAGAAAGATGTATGAAATCTTTGAGTCGATAAACGATATATATAATTTAATGTTTAAAGATGATTTCATGTAAATATTGAAAAAAAAAAAAATTGTAAAAAATGCTTGCGTATACCAAAAAGTAGGATGAAGAGAAGGGAAGGATTAAAGGAATCCATTTATCTGGGTTAGAAGCAGTCAAAATTGTTGTCATTTCAATTAGACATCGCAAATTTTTAAAAAAAACCTAGAAAACTACTCAATTACCAAGGGCATGGGTGCAATTCCTAAAATTGGCGGATGGTCCAAATGGGCCATCCGGCAGTTGGATACTTATTACATGATGAATTTCAAGAAGACTAGGTCGAGATCAATCCTCATTGTTACTTAACTGCATGTAGTGTAAAAAAATGAGGTGGACCGAATCGTAATATAAGGTCCCATAGGCCGGAAACCATGTTATATCAATGGTATGCCAAGGCGCAAGCACTACAATCTATAATTGCTCAAAGTATTTATAAAAAGGGATCAAAGAACACTGAATTTGATGGAAAACGTCGAATTTGGACGATTTTGATGTTATTTAACAAGAATTACAAGACATAAGGTATAAATTTAACATATGTTAAGAACGAATTGGTTGCGGAAAATCCCTCACAGTACAGTCTGCGATTAACGTTATTTGCAAGGATCCGAAATGTTTTTACCTGGACACATATATGCACAGGAATATATTAAATTACACGAACTACGATTCGGTACCATATTCGAAGGATCTACCGGCCGCAACAAGAGAATTCAGCCTGCTGAGGCTTTAAATCACGGAGCAGAAGCTCCAAAATCATACTTTAGGGTGCAAAATGTTGCATTTACGACAAACTTGGGCCAAAATCTGATTGAAAATATCTTAGGGATGCCATTCAAAAACATTTTTGTTGTCATAACGAAGTATGACTATTAAGAAGACCTATAAAGTGACCTTGTAGTGGATTATGCCCAAAATTCACATTTTCACCCTATAAAATTCTCGCACACTTAATGCCCCGCAGCCTAAAATTTGTTTATAAAGTAAATGGAAATACAATATCTAACTTACATTACTTGAAGTTCTGGAAATAGGCAATATAAACTAGTTATTTAAGCAAAATAGAGTTATGCACATATAATTATTTTCTATGGAGAAAATCTGCATCCATTTTTTTTAGTATTAAGAAATATTAATAAAAAATTAAAGTTATATTTTTTTGAAAGCTCTTAACAAACACTAAAACAAAAAAATATAACATTAATAAGTTAAGCCTTCTTTCAAAAAATAAATGTAGTTGAAGCAATGCACATATAATTATTTGTCTGGGGTAACTCCAAAAGCTTAAAAAAAAAACTTAATATTAGGTAAAAAAGAATAAAGTATAAATATATTTAAAACTTATAGCAAATTGACAAAGGTAGAGCGCCGAAGAATTTATTTTAAAGTAAATTAAAAAATTATCTCATTAAAAAAGCAACAAATTAATGATAGCTTTACGTATTTTAGAGTTTGACGTAAGAGAGAGTGCGTGATCAATTGAATATGAGCGGGGAAAGCACCAAAAAGTATGAGAGCGTGAGCAACAAAAACAAAAATGTATAGAAGGCAAGAATGAAGGTTAAAAGGAAATGGAAATCTAACCATTGCATGATATACAGGGTGGCTGACGAATATTGCTACATTAAGAAACTCGAATAATATTTTGTTTAATTCACGTAATATATTTTTTCTTGTTTCATTTAAAAGATAATTCAGTTTAATTAAGTTTTCTTTAATGTTTCTCAAAAATAATGGATCTTAAATGGCCTCCACGTTCTGTAACGCATGTGCGACATCATAGCAAAAAGTTATTCATGACTGCCTGAAGGTTTGCAGCGGGAATTGTCTCAATTGTCGTTCGAATGGCTTGCTTTAAATCATTCAAATTTATTGGTTTTACTTTGTAAACTTCCTGTTTGCAATATTTCCAAAGAAAAAATCGGGCGCAGTAAGGTCTGGAGACCTGGGGGATCCACGGAATATGGAGTTTCTTGAAATAAACTTATTGGGGAATTTTCGTTGCAATTCTGTCATAACAGATCTGGCTGTGTGAGGAGTTGCACCATCTTGTTGAAACCACACAAATTCGAAATCGATTCTCTTTCGGCGTAGTTCAAGATAAAAAAGCTCTTTTAACATCTTTAAAAATCGGTCTGCAGTGACCGTAACAGTAGCACCGTTCTCTTCGAAAAAGTAAGGCCCGACAATGCACCTCGATGAAACTGCACATCACACTGTGACGCGAGGTAGATGCAATCCCCTATCATGGAGTATCTGTGGGTTGGATTCACTCCATATTCGACCATTTTGTTTATTCACATTGCCGTTTAGATCGAAATGCACTTCCTCGTCGGAGAATGTGCGCCTATATTCTCTTTGTACCAATTTTACGGACTCTAGGACGTGATAACGCCGGACAATCCAAATTCTTGTCTCAGTATCCCAATTATCCATTGTCATTAAATCTAAAAATCAATCTTTAAAATAAAAAAATGAAAGAGATTAGATAAATAGAAAAAAAATAGAAAAAAATTAACAAAAATATAAATTTTTTTGTAAGTCACTTATTTAAAATATTTGGTGATCCATCGATGCAAGCACTTACAGGACAATGTCCTAGCTGATTAATTTATGCACTAATGCAAAAAACTAAGATTTTATGTACCATTATATATGACACTTATGTATTTGTATTAAATATAAAAATAAAAGACTTCACATAAATCGATGGAGAGCTTTTTCGCGCATGAAGCCAAGTTTCCTACGTTTTCCGGCTAGGAACAAAAATAAAAAATCCGTCTGGGAAATTACACCCATTAAAAAAAAGACACAAAATCCCCATTCTAGGCCTAACGCCTCCACAGCGCTTGGTAGCTAAATTTTAATTAATTTAAATTCCTTTTTATAGTGATCTTTGAACTTTTGCTTGTCCATTTTTTTTTTATCTCTCGATTTTTGAGTTGTCTCAAGCCAAAAAATTGTAATGTATGAAAAATCCTTGAATATTTCAAGGACTAGCAAAAAACTGTACTTTGATTGATGGACATGGGTAAACCTATTTATTTTCTCATTCTGATTACTTTTGGTATAAAGGTGTTGGCCCCTTAGCACCTTTCAGTTGTTAAAACTATTTGCAGGTTTTCCATAACAGAAAATGCAACTTTGTGCGAAACATAAATTGTATCCGTAGCAAGCAGTGCTGCCCATTTTTTGACAATTGATAACTAGATGGCGCCAGCAGTAACAACATATATTTTGTTTTAGCGGTAAAAACGAAAAGTAAATGTGCAAATAAGCTTTTTGCTTACAAAATGGCAATGTTTTACAAGTATAAAATAAATAAAAAGACAAAAAAAAAACAAATCATCCTAAGCCATTTTATTTCCACTTGTGCTGGCAGCGTGTATATATTAAATGCCTAAGCAAATTTCCAGCACTGGCTGCGTATCAGAGAGCAAAATTTTTTTGTTTTAAGAATTTTGATAGCATTTTTTTTATTTGATGTTTTGTTTCCTTTCGTGGCATTTTGCGTTGCTGCGTACTGTCTTTAAATAATAACCAAAAACACCAAAAGTATTTTTCAAACGCATATTTACTTAATATTAATCTTTAATTTTAAAATATATCATATATAATAACATTTATGATATAATGCATGTGAATGCATAAATAAACATTTAAAATGCCTTTATTAAAAACTGAAATAAACAATGCAAAAAATTATTAAGCAAATATCATGAAAGAAGAAATCAATTAAAAATAAAAATTGCATTTTCATAAGCCACAGCTTGCCAGCAAATGCATCCTATATATATATTATATACAAATAAAATATATGTATATAGCCATGTATGTTTTAATTAAATTGTTATTATGTTTGCATCTCTAGTTGTTATTGTTATTGTTGTTGTTATCGTGCGTGCCATTGCAACTGATTTTGTTGTTATTGAACAAAGATTTATTTATTTATTGATGTCCACTTGTCCAGTTTTCCAGTTTCACGCTCATTTTGTTTGTTTGCTTGCCTGCATAGATTCATAAGGGGGTAAGGGCTCTCGAGAGGGATTAACACTTTACATATAAATATATTTATATGCATATAGTAAATACTATCTACTTTAAAGCTCAAGGCAATTGAAGCGTACACATAATATGAGATTTGGCAATGCGCAGTGATTTATACAATTGTTGATTTATAAATAACATGTGTATTATTATTATTACGTTTACTACAATAGTAAGTAAAAATGGCCAACAGAAATTAAATAAAATAAAATTAATCATTGTGTGCTATAAAGTGTAATTAAATGCCTAGAGTTATGTCTACATATGCACATTTTAAAGATTTATGTATTCAAGCATTGAGGAACAATTATTTAAAATGCCAATAAAAACATTTTAAAGCCGTATCATTTGGTAAGTAAAACCAATTACTTAAGATGAAAACAGCTATCAAAAATTGAATATAAAATATTTTTGAGCAGTTTTGATTTCATTAGAAAATCAAAAAAAATATTGTGAAAAAATAAACGCAGCTCAAATAACATTCACAATGCTATTTACATAAATCAAGTATGTACTATTGTATCTATACATATGTAGACAAACAACTGATTTTGATGTTACATGTAACAATTATTATTATTCGGCCGTGCTCCGGAAAACGAATCCGAATATTTTTATTTTATTCGGACTCGTTTTAAAACCGACTTAGTGCTCCCAAATCGCCAAAACGAAAATTTGCTGTGGTTTGAAACCGAATGTTTTGTTGCAAAAGGAATTAAAACGAATCAGCAAAGTAGGTTTAAAAAAGTACGTATTTAATACAGAAATAATTTCTTAAACATACTTTGATATAATTTCCTTGGCGGTTGTTAACAAAAAAGAAAGTAAAATTATATTATATAATAAAGAAAACATCGTGCAAACTTAACAGCTCTTAGTCTGAGCATAGGCGGATACAAATTCTTTCCATCGGTTTCTGTAAGCAGCATGTGATCTTAGTTATAGCCATGAACGTTGCGATTCGTTTAAAACTTTTCAAGCCCACGTTGCTCTGGGTCTACCGCGCCTTCTAGTTCCTTGTGGGTTCCACTGTAATAAAGAAAAAAGCTATGTTTATTTAATATTTAATTATTACTAAAGTCATTCATTATACCTAATATAAAAAGATGTTTAGTGAGAACTTTGACTTTTTTCCGCGGCACACCAAATCGATGACCACGGCACACACTTTGCGCAACACTGCTCTATTGTATCATACGTAGCAGAAGGTCTTTCAGAATTATATTAATTGAAGTTATATAGACTGATTTTCGATATTAACTACGTAAAATTCTTTGTTGCTCATTAAATTTCTAATTTTCTTTTAGTCTGGCCGCTAATAATAAACTTAATACTTTATTTATGTTAAATATGTAGTTATACAAAGAAATGATGCGTCGACGTGTGATGTGTTTTAGCGCGAGACGATAGATAGATAGATAGAGATAGCGATGATAGACTCGTGCCGATAGCAACAAAGCGAGGCGTTTTATCGCACTATCGTTTATCGGCAATACTGCTTCGGTGTTGCCACAGGTATACATGCTTATAAAATAAAAACACTAACACACCTAAAGCAAACCGTTTTTTCATTTTATCATATACACTGACAAAAATAGTATATATGTACTCATAAAATGTTTTGTTTTTGGATGTAACTATTTTTTCTTTGCAAGCTATGCCATAATACTCACAAAAATTTCGTATCCGCCATCAATCCCATACCCTTTTTTTAAGTGCAAGAGTTTAGGGAACACAAACGAAAAACAACAACAAAATTACAGTGATAATCAGTGGGCCAACAACAAATATACGCAAGGGTTGTTTCTGTGCTCATGAGCTCTGAGAGCAAAGAGAGTAAGAAAAAGAACTCGCGAAATTGTCTTTGAAATTTGTATTAGCATTGAGTGATATGCAGTAAGGGCCGTACATGTACACGCACATTGTGCGCATTATGCCTAAGAGCCACCGCATAGGGTGAGCCATCTGTTGGTTTAGTTGTTAAACACTCTTTATCCGGAACATTCCCGTCCAAAGTGGATGCTCTTCGACAAATATCAATCTCAAAACTACTTAATTTTAGTTAAGGATCGTTTAAGAACCGCGTAAAAGTGGTCGTTCTGTGAAAAAAAACATAATCGGGAACATCGACGCGCCATCGTTCACATGAATTATATTTTGCTAGAAGCACTTTGCGTCGAATTTACACGCTTACCTTAAATATTCTTTTCACTTCTATTAAACTTTAATGAAAAAAAAAAAATAAGTCCCTAGCAAAGCAAAGTTAAGAAGCAGTGGGATGCCCTATCCAAGTAGTGAGGAATACAAGGTAATATTTCATATAAAGCAATCGAAGCAAGCAAGTTTTGCCTCCCGTCATAATTTTTTTTTTTCCTCTTATTATGACAGGCAGGAAGGCTAGGCTGCTTGAAGTAGCTTGTGGGTGTCCTAATCTTCTTCATCTCTCTTCTTGCTGATTAATTTTGAGGATTAGCTAAAGAGATAAGAGCCAGTTCCGCTATGTGCACATTTTACAGACAACACAGATCTTCGTATTAGGGTTTTCCCAGGCATTGGGTGCGTTTTCTAAGAAGTGCAGAGCAGTTGCACAGCAGTTGTTGAATACTTTCTAGCTTCTGCTCATCTCCGCAGCCAAGACAGATTCCATGAATGGGAATATCCAGCCTTTCAGCCATTAGCCCTATGATACAGTGCGCCGTTGCAGCTCCTATCACCGAGCTCATATGTGTGTTTTTTCGTTCTGCCTTGATGGTGACTATTTCTCTTACATCAAAAATTACATTTCGAAGGTATTGGTAGTGCAGTTTCCAGTCCTGGCTCACTCGTCCACCCCCTCGTTTCTACATTGCCCTGGTACTTGGCGAAAGGTGATAGATACGGTTTATCAATATTTCGAAAGTAATGTATAAATTTTGGATCTCTCTCACTAACAGAATTTTGAAATGCTCGAATTGTAAAGTTCATGCTTCATTTGGGCAAAATTTTGCCCAAAAGCATATTTTACAATAATATAACAAACATTTTCACAATTGACATGTTATTTTAGAGTTTGTAACAAAAATTCGAAATGAGATTTCAATATTTCATATATGAAATTATTTTGGTGTTTTGGAAATTTTGTTTATGCATTGAATGCTGCCAAATCAGTGAATGTTGTTGGTTTTGGTTGTGAGTTTGAGTGTGCGTATATTTATGTTGGTGATGTCCTTTGTCATTGTTGTGGCCCGTCTGGCAAAATGTTGACCGCAATAAAGGCTAGGTTGAGGGGTTTGAGCCAGTTATGAGACAACAACAATAGTCGGGTAATGATGACAGTCGAAAACCGCAGCAGCAGCAACAGCAGCAGAGGGGCAGAGGGGCTACATCCGGAACAAAAATAACACCAACTCACAAACAGAAATGCATGAGGGAACGATATTATAATTATATTAGGCGCAGTGCCTCAATACGTAAGCAATCAATTCAAAATTAATGCAAATGCAGCCAAAATTTCGCATGCATACACATATGTATTCATAGACATATATATGTAAAAGTGTGTGTGTGTGTGTGTGTGTGCTGGTCTGGCATATTGTAGTTGAGGCAAACAAACATGGCGAACGGAAGTCCTTGGTTGCGGTTTGCTGTTGCCAGCTCAGCAATTTAATGTCCTGGTCGTTGTTGTTGTTGTTGTTGTTGCTGTTGTTGTTACCATGGTGATGCACAGCTGTCAGCGCCAACGCCCACAACTGTCAAATTCATCAAAATCACACGAATGCACATGCTAGATACATTTGGTTACACATATGAGTACGTACTATATGGAAAAGAGATGGAGATATATAGAAAGTTGAACAATTGTCAATGCTTCTACATCGACCGCTATGCCAGTCACCTGGAAACGTTGACGTTGTGTTCGTTGTTGTTGTTGTTGTAACTGTCAGCTGAAGCGTTTAGGTTAGTTGAAGTGATTAGCATCGTTAGTGGCTTTTTTGTTAGCACCAAAGCGGAAACAGTTTCAAAGGCATTGGTCAGTCGGTTTCTGGCTCAAATAAGAGCATTGCATACTATATATACATTATTGCAGATGTGTATATGTATTGTGTGTTAATTCATGGCTGGCTTTTAGTGGTCAACACTTTATGCAGCTAATTAAATCAAATTTATTGTAACACAGTTCACATTGTCGGGCATAAATGCAGAAGTTTAAAGGGTAAAGAACTTACACCAAAAAAGTAATGGCATTTATGCTCGAGCCATACGCTTGATTACGAAAAGTAGGGCATTCTTGCCCAAACGAGTTTTGTAAAAAACGGCAATTTCTACCAGAGTGTACATATTTTTTAATCAGTTTAAGGGTATTATTTGGTGCTTGTCAAATAAAAATAGAAGAGCTTTTTTAAACAACCGCCAAAAATACATATATTTTTTTTAATATAATATAATTGAAATTGTAATTTTTCGCAATAAAAATAAAAAAATATATTTTTATTTTAAATTAGCCTTTTAATACAAACAATGCATGCCATATGACAGTTGTAAACAGCTGATTGTTATTGCTCACGTTTTAAGTCTGGCATTTGTATCTTTATGCCTCGTTGTAAGCGTTGTTCGCTATGTTACTCGGTAATTCGTGCCTTTAGGCATTTGTGACCGAAAAAGTGAACAGCCTTTTATATATTTTTTTTTTATATTTCTAGCCTTGGAGTGAGTAAAGTATATATATTCTTGATCAACATTAACAGCCGTGTCTGTCTGTCTGTATGAAGAGAACGATCTAAGAGACTATTAGACCGATAAAGCTCAAATTTTATCAAAAGATGCGCATAATAGTCAGACAGAGAGAGTTTTATGATTTATGTCGATATGTTGCCCCGTTCCCCTATAAAAGAATTTCGCGTTTCGCACCCACGCTATGAAAATGGTCGAATAGAGGTTCAATAGAATCGTATGCCGCATTTTTAAATTCGAATGACAATTTAAAAAACTTTTATTTAAATAATATGACTTTTTAATGGATTTATGACCACTCTGTAAATTGACTTTTCGAAGATGGAGTTTTAATTTATAATAAAAAAAAAAATATAATACATAAAATATAAAAAAGTATCACCGACATGAAAATTTAAAATACTGCAAAAATGTTTGGAATTTTTTTTTTTGAGCTAAGCCATTTGTGTTCACATTCACAATAAAACACTGCACTAGGCATAAATCTCTATAAAAAATTGATCAATTTATCAATGGAGGTTAAAGCACTACCTTATTTGATAATCTTTGCCAAAAATCATAAACAATTGTTAATATGGCAAACTTTCCAATAAAAGTGTCAAATTTCGAGTTAAGGATATAAAGCCCTGATATAAAAAGAAACAAAAACGAAACTACAAGAAAAAAAAAACTAATTAATATTTTCATTTCGTATTGTCCTGAAGCGCCCACAGGTATGCTACATCGGTCTGAAGCCCAACAATTACAAAACATATAAATAACAAATTTTCAAATAGCAATCAGCGCTCTTATATGCTGTGAATAAAAAGCCAGGGTTGCCAGGGCCATAAATAAACATTGTGCACAGTGGGTAAAATATATGGCATAGTAACTTTAAAATTTAGTAGAAAGGTTGTTTTTTGATATTATGTCAGAACCCTTATCTTCTTGAGTTTTTTTGACCCTGGATTCAATGAACCCAAATGCCTCTGGATTCTAATATTCGTTATTTTTTTTGCGGCTGTGTAATCAGTCGGATCAAGATCATTGTATTTACTGAGTCCGCTTTCGCCACTGAATAATTTCAAATTACTTTCTAAAATTGTTGTTGATTGTATTGGTAAAATTGAGAAACAAAAAATATTTTTTTCAACACGTAAAATTAGTATAAGGGAACAATGAATTTTTAAAATAATCGGATTATAGTATTTTAGAGTTACATCGCCTAGCTGACTTAGTCGATAAGACTTTTAAAAATATTAAAATAATTTACAAATTTAATAAATATTTTATATTGACTCACTATTAAAGTTCTAAATGATAATTTAGAGTGCCGTTTCTCGACTTCAACAGATTTAGCTTTGATCAAATTCCAAGAAAGAAAAATAATTGAACTCACTCAAATTGAAAATTAATCTATTATGGTACATTTCAAAATTTAATGATCTTACAGATTTTATAATATTTATTCGAATATTTTGCTAAAGTCAACAACTTAGAAGAATTCACAGAAATAACAAAATATAAATTTTGCTTCAACGCTTACTTTAGTACAATTTACAATATTTTTTTTTTCTTTCCCTTTATATGCATGTAAGTTCTCACATGTGCGTTTCAGCCAATGGCCACAGTGCGTATACTTGTTATGCTATGTTGTTATTGTTGTCGTCATTGGTACACTCCAAGTTATTCCCCAAAGAAATTTCCTTTTGATTTCACGCCGTAATTGGGTGTCAAACGTAACTTTTGTTACGTTTTTCTCAGTCGCCTCAGAGCTGACTGCTACGCTGGCTGGCACATATTGACATCTGCCAACTTACCGCAAGTCTACATAGGTGTATATATATATAATATTTGCATGGATTTCCTTTTGTTGTATAACATTTGATGGAAATCAACGTGGGATGCACAACAAATGATTGTCATGGCAATGGCCCCGTACAAATTGATACAAGCTGCCAAAAGGAACCCAAGCTAGATCAATAATATTTAATTTGAGTGATGCAATAAAAGAAATCTCTACTTGCCCCAGCCACAACATTCAAGCCTCATGCTTTTATTAGATCTCTGCGCTGCTTCTGTCATTAATTGGTGTACGTTTCTATGGCGGAAGCAATTTTAGAGAATGAAATATAAGCCTTAATTGAATTCCTTCCATGCTATTTATAAATGGCAAAAAGTAGCAGGAACATAACTTTGTCAAAAAAAAAAAAAAAAAAATGTGTCAATCAGTGGGACGCCCTATACATACATTATCAAAAAAAAAAAATAATAATAATAATAATTTGCGTCAAATGCAAAGGGTTCAAATAAAACAGAAATTTCTATACACCAAAGGGGAACCAATTGAAAGTCCACAACTCTTATACCAATATGATCTGTGATTTGATCTTTTCTTATAACTGCAATTAAAATATATGTCATAGCATATCAGGGAAAAAATAATCTTTTTATACGAAACTTATTAATTTTTCAAGATATCGTAACAAAGCTTAATCTAACCAGAACTTAAAGACAAATATTAAAAATTACTTCATAATCAGTATCATAATTTTGAATAAAATTGTTCATCTGTTTAAGTAGGATATATTTCAGCAACGAGGCAGAAGTGCCAATAATGCGTATTGTCTGTTGTTGCTGGAAACTTTGCCCTTTAACCATTATGCATTTATGCCCAAAAAAAAAAAAAAAAATGCTCTGGATTTGGGACCAATGGTTTAAATTTAATGAATATCAGGAGTTATAGGCCTAAATTTTCACATTGTTACACACACAAATCTGTGTCTATACTTACTAAGCAGACTAAAATCTAAATCTTTTAATTTTTTTAAATAAAACCTGGTTTTTTTTAGTAGAAAGTACAAATTTTTCAAAGATTTTCGTTTCTTTTATAGTCCATCCATGGATGCAAATTTAATGTGTAAGTCGCAAAATATTTCTAAGAAAAAACGGGGCAGGATAGCAATACCAGCTTCACTTAAAAGATGTACCTTCTTAGTAAGAGTTTCTGTCTCCAGCTTATGGTATCTGAAAAGTAGGTGTTCCTATTCGTTCGAACGAACAAACTGAAGAACTTACGTTTCGCCACGTATTCCTCTGTATTTATTAAATCTATAATACTCTCGACGCTTTGTATGAAGGGTATACAAAAAGTGCGGTTCCTTAGTTGCCGCAGAGCTGGGCGTTGACAACACATGCTAATTTTCATAGCCATTGAGAGAGATTTGGAGCTAGAGCAACTGTTGCTCAGTGCTAGATGCTTTAAGTGCCGACTGAGCTAACCCAAAAACCGGAAGTCATAAATCATATATGCCATGCATAGAGGCAAGTATGTGTTTGTGCGTGTGTTGGTGAGTTTGCGTCTTTCATGGCTTCGAAAGCAAGTGGCATGAAGCGCTGCACAACCGCAGGTGTTGGCTACGGTCAGTTGGTTTTGTTGCCCCAAAAAGTATGCTGCAAAATGTTGGCAAAAAACGAAGCAAAAATTGAAAACCTTTGTAGTTGTTGTACACTACGTTGTCCTTCTGCTCTGCATACAATCATTTTCACTGGAGTTAGTTTTAAATTTTATTTTCATAGTAGAGCTTAATGCGCAGTATTTGGCCATTTCCATTGCAAGTTGTTTGTCGTTTGGCTGGATTTTTGGTACTTTTTTTATGGACTGAGAAGTTGTGCCCACAAACGGAAGCACTTTCAAATTATATGAGGCCCCTTCAAGTGTGTGTGAGTATGTGTAAGTATGTGGTATGTGTCTGTATATCAACAACCACAACCAACCGGTAACCAACGAAAACTCAAAAAGTTTTATTCCCTATATCAGTCTATGTGACGAGTTTGGGTGACACTTCTATCGCCTGACTGCGCTCACCCACATGACATCAACTTTTTGTTATTTTTTTGTCAACTATTTTTTGGTTAGTGCCACTTTTTAATGCAACTAAGCGTATTTATTACTTATTTATACACACAAGTGTAATCTAAAACGACACAAACGTAAATATATAGGGTTTCTGTTCCATGTCCGAATATAAATAATTGAGATACATGTTAGTAACTTGTTCGGTATATTGAAGTGTTGCAAAATGTTGCTATGCATTGACAGCAATTAAAATTGCAAATTTATTAAAAAAAAAAGTGTACTTTAACACAGTAATATGCATATAAGGAGTTATGAGATACTGATCCAATAAATCTTATATAAACTCACAAATATTAATAAAGTAGATGGACTGCTTAAGATGCCTCTCCAAAAAAATGCGATCTTTCATATATTGGCTCACACAAGTTACTTTTTGAGCACCGAAAAAGTCGCCTTAATGGACTTTTTTTCGACGCTTAAAGAGCTCTTAAACCGGAATAAACATTTTCAAAGTTTCAAAAAAGCTGATCATCATCCGCTATTAAGAAACATTTTTATTTTTGTTTTTCCTTTTTGGCAGTCTCCCAATTTCACTTATATTGTTGTCGATGACTTCTCTGTACAAAACCAAAAAAAAAAATAAAATTTGGCAAAAAGTCATTAAAAATACTATCTTATGATATTTATAATAGTGATAATTTTTTTCTATAGCTTAGCTTTCGTAAAATAACATTAAATTCAGAAAAAATAATATTAAAAAAAAAAACAACTTAAATATTAAAACTAATTCAATTAAATTGCTATAGTTATTATTACTTGAATGCTAAGGACCTGGTTAGGATTTATCATTTCAAATATTGTTCTAACGCATAAATATAAGCCCCTTTTGTTTTTGTGGCTGTTGCTATTTTGTTTTGTTGTTTTATTTTATTCTATCTCTATGTATTGTTTTTGTGTATCTTTTATGTTTTTATCTATGTATCTAGATGTGTGTGTGTGTGTGTGTGTGTGACTGTTGGTTATTCGTTCATTTGCTCGCTGGCAAGTTATTTCAAGCAAAAGGTAATAAATTTTAAGCAGCTTAACACTGTTGCTCGCTGGCTTGTGAATGTAACAACAATGGCCAACGAAACACTCCAACAGTGTTGGCTAAAAGTTTGTTACCATCATCAGCTGTACTGAAGTGCTTACTGCAAGCGGCTATAGATTATTATGCCAGACTGTACATTTGTACTGGCTACACCTGTTTTAAGTCTACTAAAAGCATTTGATGCTATTTAATCCAGTTATTTGCGAGTTTAAACAATAAAAAGCGTAAACAGAGGGTGGGAGGACGAAGGAACAGGAATGGCAGGCCAACCTTTGGCAAAGACTAGTTAATTAATTATATGGAAGACATAACTATGAAAATGCCAACATCGGTAAGGTATTTACTAGTTGCTAAAGAGCAGGTGACTTAAATGACTGTGCAGTCTGCAGAAGCAAGTCCTGCACAGGATTCAAATAACATTTTAGTGCCTAGCATACCTTGTGACTTTCTCACAATGAATTTGAAAGAATTTAGGCTTTGGAATTTTATGCAAGTCTAAGTGTTTGAATAAGAAAATTAAATTTGGATTTAATGTATAATATAAAATGTAAGTTGGGCTAGAGAAGTTCATTTAATAAATACTTTTTTTATTTCCATAAATTACTAATACAAATAATTATTTTTTATAGACCTATCTAAAAACTAAATTCGAGCTAAAATGTAGTTTTTTTATTATTTTAGCACTTTTACTAAATTCTGATATACTGGTATAAACAAAACATGTAATACAGTCGAGGCGGTGCCCGACAGTGTAATACCCTGTATCTTTTTTTTCGAAAAAAGTACATTCCTAAATATTCGTTCTATGAACTTACCAATTAGATTTTTTTTTTTTTTGTGCTGAATGATATCTATATAAGTTCCGTAAATTTTAACCGACTTTGATGAAAGTCGAAATTTACGTCAAAGATGTTATTTTAACTATATGGGTTAAGTTACAAGCACAAATGTTGGGGTTGTTTGAGAAAACACGGTATATCGATTGCGGGGGGCGGGAGACTCATATCGAATCAAAATACTATAAAATTTTGATTAGACGAATGAATCAGCCTACCAATATTGGTGAGCAGCAGAGACCTGCAACCAGTATGAACAAGTCAGCTTAATCATGTTTTGTCAAAATGCGCTCCCAGTCGGATGCGGGAACGACAGGTTTCAGTTTTTTCAAGAACCGCACGAAGCAAAATGCTTCTGAACGCGTTCAGGATGCGGTCATACCGCATTTTCAGTATGCAATCATGGGGTCATTTGCGGTATATTGTGACTGACTTGATTTTACCGCAAACAACTAAGTTGAACTAAATAATAACTTTGTTCTCTGCTGTGCTCAAATGGCCGACTTCGGCTTCGTGTCTGTGTAAATGCACGAAGTAGAAGTGCTCGTTTCGTCTATGGCATGCCGAGCTCTGATTTACACCGAAACGAGGCCGAAGCACGCCAAAGTCGGCAATTTGTGCACAGCTGAGAACAAAATTATTACTCAGTTCAACTCAGCTGTGTGTGTAGAAGCAATGCGGTAACATCAAGTCAGTCAATGCGGTATGACCGCATCCTGAACAGAGAACAAAATTATTACAAACTTTAACTTGGTACGTTGTGTGTATCGCTATGACTAGTTATCACAATGATATATGTTAAATATTAGCAACCAACGCTTTTTATTAATTCAAAAGCGAATTAAATATAATATAAACACTAATACACTCTCATATTTTGGCCGTAAAATACCGAGTATCAAATGCTCAAATTGCGATACCTAACCGCAAAAAACTGAGTTTTCAACTACTCAAATTTCGATACCTTACCGCAAAAAATCGATCTCCCAACCGGTCAATTGCGATACCTTACCGCAAAAAACAGAGCTGCCAACCGGTCAATTGCGATACTTTACCGCAAACAAAAGAGCTGCCAACCGGTTGATTAATAAACCTTACCGCAAAAAACAGAGCTGCCAACTGGTCAATTGCGATACCACACCGCATGCCAGCTGACTGCAAAACCAAACCAATCACAACAGATACTGGCCGCATTTTACCGCATGAACGTGATTTGACCGGATTGTGGCTGATACCGCTTTAGAACGCAAAATTCAAGTCAATGATCCGATGTGAATAAAAAAAGATACCGTTTGCAGTTCTCTGGTAGGAATATTGACCGTAACACTGTTGCAGCGGCAACAAAAAAAAGGAAGCGTTTTCTTCATCACATGGATGCCGTTATAAATGACACGCCTAAGGGTGATATCATTGTCGCCATGGGCGACTTTAATGCAAAGGTGGGTGACAACAACACCAACGTTGAGCAGCTTATGGGTAAACACGCCTTGTCATCCGCCAGAAACAACAATGGTGAACGTTTGCTGGACTTTTGCTCAAGCCATAATCTCTTCATTGGCGGCAGCAAATTCCCCCATTTGGACATCCACAAATATACATGGCAATCTCCAGATGGGAAGACGAGAAACCAAATTGACCACATCCTCGTGAGCAGACGCTTTCACAACTGTCTGCTAGATGTGCGCGCACGCAGAGGTGCTGACAAGTACAGTGACCACAACCTGGTTTTGGGGAATTTCAGGCTATGCGCTGAAGGAATTAGAAGACAAAACGCCTGTAGGCCACCCTTTAAACTGGAAGTCCTTAAGCAGGAGAAAGGTCTGCACAGGTACCAGCAAGAGCTATCCAATACTATCAGTATTCTCGACCACCCACTCAGCTGGAGACAAATCATCACTGCCTGTTCACAAGCTGCGGAGAAAACTGTTGGTCGTAAGCGATGCAGGCGGAAACCTTGGATAAGCGAAACTACCTGGCAACTTATCGAAGATCGCAAACGATTGAGAGCCGTATTAAATTCGGGCACAGCCTCCAACCGTAACATCTCGCGCAGCGCATACAAACAGGCCCAGCGACTTATTAAAATCGCTGTGAAGCGCGATAAGAGGAAATTTGCCGAGTCTATAGCCGGGGAAGCTGAACGAGCGGCAAATAGCAATAACTTGCGTGGGGTGTACACAGCCGTCAAAAAGCTGGTTAACATAAGACCTAACATACCCAACCTAAAGGCAAGCGACGGCCGTGTATTAACATCAGCCGATGATCAACTGGACCGATGGAGAGAGTTTTTCTCAGCGTCAGCGCCAGACAAAAGTGTGGAAGCAACATGCCAATCTCCACACCACGCCGTAACCCCGTAAGAAGTATCTCAACCGGACCACCTACACTGGGAGAGTTAAATGCGGCGCTAGCAAAACTTAAATGCAACAAAGCAGCTGGACCAGACGACCTTCCTGCGGAGCTTTTAAAATATGGGAGCCCTCTCATTGCACAAGCTCTACTCCCCATCATACGCTCAACCTGGGAAGCATCGGCATTTCCAGGGGACTGGAAAGAGGGAGTTGTCATTACAATACCAAAGAAAGGCGATCTTAGCCAGTGTAGGCACTGGCGTGGAATAACGTTACTCAACGCCATTCAAAAAGTCATGGCATCCATCATCCTAGACAGAATCTCGCCTACTTTGAACGGTCAGCTCCGCAGAGAACAAAACGGCTTCAGGACGAACCGCTCATGCGTGGACCACATCAACACACTTCGTATAATAATTGAGCAATCTGTGGAGTGGAGATCACCACTGTTTTTGTTGTTTGTGGACTTCGAACGGGCCTTTGACACCATCAAAAGAAATGCGATATGGTCGGCCTTGCGAAACCGCGGTGTTCCAGATAAGCTTGTAGAGCTTACGAAAGCCTTGTACGACAATGCCGCTCTGACAGTGCGTTACAAGGGAAAATCCAGCACGAGATTCACGATTAACTAGGGAGTGAGGCAAGGCTGCATCCTCTCGCCCTTGCTCTTTATCACAGTCCTCGACAGCGTACTCGCCCAAACAAACGCAGAAGACCAGGAAGGCCTACAGTGGAGATTGGACCAAAAACTCACCGACCTCGACTACGCTGATGACATCTGCTTTACGACACATTCACTAGCTGGCGCTGCATCCAAACTTCGCCGCCTAGTAGCAAATGCCAGCACGGTGGGCTTGAAGATCAACTTCAATAAAACAAAGTTAATGCGTCTGCAAACTGTGGACACAGTCCCTCTGCAAATAGAGACGGGAAACGATAGAATTACCATCGAGGATGTGGAAGAATTTTGCTACCTAGGCAGTTACATCACAAAAGATGGTGGGGCCGTAAGCGATGCTGCTGCACGTTTAAGCAAAGCGCAGCTGTCATTCTGCAGACTTAATAAAGTCTGGCGTTCGACCACATTGTCGCTTAACACCAAAATGAGGATTTTTAAAACGAGCGTCCTACCCATCCTTTTGTATGGATCGGAAACCTGGCTGGTGTCAGATCGCATTGAAGGGAGACTGCAGGTCTTCGTCAACAAATGTTTGCGGATCATAAACCGCATCTTTTGGCCGGCGACTATAACCAACGCAGACCTGCTGCAGCTAACAAACTCTGAGCCCATTAAAAGCACCATCAAAAGGCGCAAGTGGAGTTGGATAGGGCATACCCTGCGTAAAGACGACGACTGCTTAGCGAAGATGGCATTCCAGTGGAACCCACAAGGCTGCAGACTGAGAGGACGACCGCGTCTTACATGGATCCGCACTATTCGCTCTGAAAGTGGCAGCGCGAGCTGGAATCAAATTAGAGCCCTAGCAATTGATAGAAACCGTTGGAGGGACTTCGTTTTTCCGCCCTATGCTCCTCCTAGGGGCGACTACTCGTAAATGCAACACTAAGCTCTACAGTAGTCTAGGAATACATATATATATTTCTTCATCAAATAGTGACGGTTGTCGCGCTGCACAGGTGGAAGTTATCTATTGTGAGGTATTGCAATCGAACTAAACTATCACTAGGACGGTATCGATGCTATTGAGTCGAACACTATCCGAAAAACCGTCAAAATACGAGTATTCGATTAATATTTCCGATTATTAGTTGCACTCGATGCCTAATGTTCTGACTGATCAGCATTTCCGCTTATATAAAGGCATCTAAAAATAGATTTTTTCATGGATAGCCTCAAAAGATGAACACTTGAAAGATGGAAAAAAATTTTAGCTGAGGATTGTCTTTGAGTGTTGCATGTTTTAACAATAGATTTTTCATAAAAAAAGAGCGAGAAGTTAGTTGCTTAGTGAATTTAGTGACACACGGAATGTGAAACACATTTGAAATAATTTTGATTTGAATATTAGATGTTCAATTTTTGCAAAAAGTTTTCACTGCTTTTAGATACACGCTTTACAAGTTTCTCACAGGCCTCAAGGAAGCAATCAACTTCGATCATCACGAATATACAATTTTGCCTCCTTCTCTGCTCCTAACAGTCTTGTTACGGACACTTTCTTACATCGTAAATCAAAAATGTAAACTCTCATAACATTAACCTATAAAGCTTTAGCAACATAAAAGAAAAAGTTTTGCAGCCCTGACAAAAAAAAAAAACTTCTTCATATCATATTATTATTTATACATAATTTTCTTAACGCACTTCCGACTAGGACACACTTGCACTAAATTTGGGGCCCACATGTTTACCTCCCCCTTACCGACTGACTTGACTTAAATAATAAATTTCAATTTTTAAAGATTTTTACGTTTTATTGAAAAGCTTCGGCATAAGCACCCCAGACATCATCTCTACCCTGAGGGACATGACTTTCTCTTTATTATGTGTTTTCTTTTTTTTTGCTTTTTCGGTTATATTTTTTTTTATTCCTTCCATTTTGCTCTTCTCATGTGCATTATGTTTGCTTTTGTTCATATCAACATAAATAACTTATATAATGCCACACTTTGTTGCTGTGCTGCTTTATTTTTTTTTTTAATACACTTTACAAAAAGTCACGGACGTAGCTGTTTCTGGGTCTGGAAGACGGAAGGGGAAGGGCAACTGTCGTGTGGGCCGCAAATTGTTGACACCTCGTTGTATTTTTCTTAATTTTGTTACTTTTATTTGTAATGCCCCCTGAGTAAAAGAAGTGACAAGTTTTTGAATTGTGTTGCTTTTCTTTTGCTCATTGTTTTTTTTTTTTTTTTTTTGAACAAAAGTATTTTATAAATCACTTTATGCTGTTTCGAAGTCATGCCTCTGCTCCTTAACCTTGGTCCTTGGTAAAAGTAATAAAGTAATAAAAATAAAGTGATTAAAATGTCAAAAAAAAATAAATAATAAGCGAAATACCATTGGAGAAAAACTAAATATAGAGTATGTAAATGTTTGCAAAGAAAAAGTGTGACCAATGTAAAGTGAAAAAATAAATGCTAAAAATATATATAATATGATATTACTCTGTCCACTAACAAAGCACTTGACAAACCAGCTGCAAGTTTGCGTAGAAATGCAAAAATACAAAAGAGAAATTATAAATGTTGCACGAAAGAGCTTTAATACTCTTACAATGATGCTAAGCTGATTTAAATGAGAACAATGTAAGAAAATACCAACGTTAAAGTTCGAGCAATGACACAAATGTTGCGCCATTGAAATATTAGAAGTATCTTCTAAAGAATAAACTGAATTGAGATTAAAAACTCTTGAGTATTTACAATAAAATCATTTAATGAGGGTTGTCGCATAGTGACAATATTTTAAGAAGATTTTGCCCTTTTAACATTCTCTCAACGTGCTTGCAACAAAAGCAGGAAGGATGATCATATTCCATTCAAGAATAATATCCAACCAAATGGTTGGTGGAAGAAGAATATGGAATGTACAAAAGAAATAACAAATTTTCGCTGTCTTTAGTACTTCACAAGCGTTTTTCTGTTATTGAGAATTGAATTCTTTTTACCCGAACTTTTTATGTTTAATTTGACAAGTGCTATAAAACAGCTTTATGCCATAATTGTAAGAATATTTAGTCTTGACGCCGGTATGCAGTTCCAAAATTTACGGCGATAATAGAAAAACTTCATATAAAAAAAAATAGTCACGAAAAATTACTGCCAACAATTTTTGGCAAGTGAACGCAGATATCAAACCAAAACAGTGTTGCCTTATGAGTTTAAAAATTCTTGTAGCTTATTCATTTTTAGTAAAAGATGGACGTTTTGCTGAGTTTCTGTATACTTATGTTCAATGCCCCTAAAAATATGTCGTCTGTAGCTACAAACTTGAATAAGAGATCTTGTAAACGGATCAGACGGATGAGATGGATTTTTTTTTCCCCTGACATCTCTTTCTTTATGAGTTTAAGGTACGGATCACTGTGAATAACGTCATTCCAGAGATACCACGGTGCCTCTTTGGTTTTTTGACTCGGAGTTGCAGCACGGAGCTAAACATTAGAAATCAGAAACGTGATTGGCCAAATATGCGGCCAACTTTTATCCAAGTAAAAGCAGATGCCTACTATTTGTCTTCATTTTATAAATCCAATCCATTAACAAGTAGATAGGTTATAAAAGTAATCATTTATATTTTTATGTAAATCAAATAATATCCACAGCTTGTGGATAAATATAATTGTTTAGTTTATTTAACTCTCAGATATAGAGCTGCAGCTGGCAAAGTTCTCAGCATAAAAAATAATACGCTGCCTTGTATAAAAAAAGTATGTACTAAATACTTCAACCTGGCAATGCCAAGTAGCCTTTGGGACTTTGTATCTTTTATTTGTCATCATTGTTCTGCCTGCTTTGCAAAAGTCTCTAAATAAGTATAGGGGTTGTTGTTGTTGTTAACTTATGCCAACTGAAGATAATTTTCCATGGTAACCATCAGTAGCCAGCTTCCGCAACCTGATAGGTTGCTCCTAGGGTTTGATGTGAATCAGGTAACTTAAGCTGCGCGTACTATGGAGCATATTTATGTTGCTGTTTTGTTGTTGTTGTGGTTTTTACGTTTCTTGTTGACTCCAATGGCCATAGCTAGGCTTGGTGAGGGGCAGGGCTGTTTATGCGGCGCTTTTGGTAACGCTTATCCACTTGTCTTGTGATTTTAATGCAGTCGAGAGTTGCTTCAAGCAGGCAGGATCTTGCAATTAGGGGTGGGGTGAATTGGTTGCTTTTGAAAAGAAAAAGATTGCCAGGAGCAACCAGCAGCTGCAAATACTTTGCCTTTCCACGTGCAACACAGCAGCACCCTTTACCTTGACTTGGTTTTGGCTCTGCCATATCCTTAACTTGGTTTTGGCTTTGCCAACTGAAACTGACATTTGTTTGCTTTTATGTAAAGGACGCATGTGTGTGTGCATTGAGTTATTGTTGGTATGTGTGTATACATCATAGATATATACAACTTTGAAAAGCATAATATGGTGCAGCAATAATATGAAAGTTAAGTAGCTTGACTATAAAATAAAGTATTTGCAACAAAAACTGTGGCTTGCAAGCTTGAGCTTGTACAAATTTTCAATCTTAAAAGATACAAAAGTTACCTTCAATCTAATACAATGTAATTTAACCGACAGTTTTCGAGCTTTATGAATCTTAATCAATAATTTTGGTGTTTTAAAATATTTTAAAGAAAAACGTTTTGCTATCCTGTAACTGTTGTCAGATTTAAAACCTTTCTGATATTTAATATAACAAATATTTGGTGTTCCAATCATGCGGCAAGTTTGCGAGTTAGACGAGAATTTCTTAACAAAAAAAAAAACCGTTTAATGACCCCAGCATTTATGGTAGCGCACATCTACAAGGAGATAACACATATATGAAAATTTTTATAGAACATCAAAACTTGGACGGTCAAAACTAAAATAAAAGATAAAAAAATTCTAACAATTTTTTACGATTTTGCAATATGGTAACTTTCATTTTCAAGTATTTACTAAAAATCCTGCTTTGGGACTGCAGGCAATACCTTATAGCTAAATTTAAAAAAAAATTGTTTTTTCTTTTTAAAATACTTACGAGCGTTTCCGTTTCGGCGTGACGTTTTTTTTTGTACAACAAAATTTTACAGAAAAAAAGGCCAGCGTACTTTTTAAAAATGGCGGCCTTTAACGTCGGTCGGACTACTTTGAATTACCCTTTACTATCACCACAAACAAATAATGAAATACCAAAGAATTATGTCCTATTTTGAAAAAATCGATCAGTTAGTTGACCTATTGTACAATATATTGTTGAACAGAAAACTTTGGAACATTTAGTTTTACCATGCAATCATAGTCAAAACTTTAAATAAGCAAACTGTGTAGAAATGAAAGCTGATATATCTTCATTTTGACTATCAGATGCTTAGGGATATTACTATGTAATTTAGGCCACAGTTCAAATATCACTGCCGTTGAAATATTTCTTTGAAACGATATAGCAATATCAATCGCATATATATATACAAAATTGAATATCTTAAAAATTTTTACTGTCGCCACAGCCATTATTCATTGGAATATTTTGTATCGAAGCAGGTCTCGTTGTAATAGTCATAACAACAGTAGCTTACGTCATTATACATATATCCATTCTCATCACTTTGGTTACACACGTCATGGCCAGTTGTCTTTTGCGACGGATAGCTCCATCTTCCATCTACCTCCAATCACGTGGCTTCCTTGATTGTGCTGCTCATTTGAAAAAAGGCAACAAGCATTTTTATGAAATTGGCTTTCTCAGTTTTCTGTTCGAGTGCCCGCTTCGTATACGTAACTTGAATTGAAATTGGAAATTCGCTTATGCAATTGGTAAAAAAAAAGACTCAAAATCTTACGCAACTACTTGCTGAGACTTATGCGCACATACACACACACGCACGTACACTTCATGTTCAGAATTAATTTAATATTAATTTTATTTTTATATAACATTTTTGTAAGTTGCTCTCCTTGTTTGGCACTCGGGTTCTTTTTGTAGTTACTGCGACTTGTGCGTCGTTTGTATTGGGCTCTCTGCCATTCGAGGACTCGCTTTTAATACTTTGCCTGCATCCCACTTCCAGCAGCTTTATAAGCTGGACATACGTTTAAAGAAGCATGACGACGTGGACAATGACGACAGCTACGAGTACGACGAGGACACCAATTGAATTTTAAATTATATTAGCCGAATATAATTTCGAATTAAATGTAGTTTTGGTTTAACACTATTTGGGAATAAGGGGTGTTTTATTGGACATATTAAATCGAAAGTAAGAGTAAAGAATGAAAGCAAATAAGGGGTCTGTTTTTTTTTCTTGGAGATAGCATAGTCGCTGGCTTACCAGATTCTAACAAGTTTTTAATCAAAATAAAATCAATGAGTTTACAAACTCTTCTAGAAAGTTTTCTATACTGATATTTTTATTTTTATTTTGCCATTTACTTTTAGCATTAATCTTGTGCTTATTATATTTTTGGTACTAGTACGTCGCTAAATTGAATGATTATTTGAACAATTCTCAACTTTTGAAAATAAAATCTCTAGCTCCACATCGACGGTTTCTACAGAGACTTAAAATTTTAATTTAAGAAAAAACTAAGAAATTTTTGACGAATCGCTTAACAAATTAAATAAAAAATGTTGATTCCCAACCTTTTTCTAAATTCTTTCTTAGTCCCTTCTCAAGCAATCAGTAGTAAGTTTCGCTCTAATTTAACTCCTACTTTTATCGTCTATATGATGAAGTTCAAAAATTTAATTTTATTGTAAGTAATGCTAAATATAAACTATCATGTAGGTATTTTCAGTTCATGTGAAAAAGCAGAGTACCCTGTTAACTTTGTTTTTTGTATATAAATAGAAGTTTGTTTTATTTGCTCTCTGTTTTTTTTCCCCCTTACATCAGCTAAAGCCACATACTGGGATTATCCAATCTTCTTGTACCGTACCTGCGATGTGGTTTTGACTTTTTCAGTGAGCACATTATGTAAGTGACCGGCCCAGCGAGAGTCTAAGGCAATCAACGTCAAGCCTGTTATATATTTTGATCACGTACATATGTGCTTGCATGATGTCTTGGACTCTTTCACAGTGGGCTAGCTGTGTCCTTTGCCCTTAGCCAGTTGATAGTTTTAAACACTTTAATAAGCTTGCAAACTTAAAGATACTTTCCATGCGGCTACATTACTATATACACACACAGTAAGCTGAACTAAGCCAATTAATTAGTCTGCCTGGGGAAAAATCAAAATATGTCAGCCTAAAAGCTGACATTGCAACACATGTTGCCTGTTGCATTCGAAGGACAAAATAAAATTAGGACACACAAAAAGAAACGAAAAAAATATATATAGTCAACCGACAAAATGTTTAGATTGCTTAAGGCGTAGGGGAATGTCAAGAAGAAGTAGTATATAAATCAAATGAGACAGTGGCGTTAGCGACAGTAGACAGGACGACTGTGGATTGCAGGGATGCCCACGCACAACAAATTAAACTCAATGAAGTTGCATAATGGGCAGGCCTCAATGTAGAGGTTGTAGTTGTTGTTTTTTTGCTGCCGTTTGCTGCGTGAGCTGAGACAATATGGCGGCATTAATTAAAGTAATTTATCATTAGGGTCAAAATGAAGCCAACACGTACGGGCCAAGCAACACAAAGCCAAAGCCAAAGACAAGCAGTGTGAATGAGTGAAATGAATATATAGTCAATAAGAGCGAACCAGCTATAGGCTCTCACATTCAACCTTTGATTTGGCAGCTAAAGACGGAAGCTGTATAAATATTTGCCTTTGTGATGGCAACTTGACGACAACATGGCGTTGCCAACATATGGAAATTTACCTCACACACACACACATTCACTCTTACTCCCACTCACACGGCTGACTAGCATTGGACACGCTTCATTTCGTGCTGGGCTTTAATCTTTTAGCACGCATCTTTGGCATTTTTATTGTAATTTGTTTCGATTGCTTCTTTTGCGTGCGGTAAAAGTTGCCATTGCCTTTTCTGCTTCTTCTTCTGCTTCTACTTCTTCTACCTTCTACCTTCTACTTTCTCTTGCCACAAAGCACACGCTGCAAAGTCACAACGTCAGCATCGCTGCCGGCGTTCACGTCGACGTCGCAGTCAACGTCAACGCTTAGAACGCAGGCAGAAATAAATTATGCGTGTAATTCAACATTTTATTTAATGAAAACCTAATGAAATGCAAAATGCTAACACAAATGAAATAAATTTTCGTTGAGTCGAGTCGAGTCGACTTCGAGTTCGAGTTAAGGACTACGCGAATTCAGTTTTACTTTATTCAGGGTAATGTTGTTGTTGTTGTTGTTGCTGTGACGTTTGGCAAATTGATTAGGCGCAAAAATCGTTGTTACTTTACTACAATACGTATTGCTGTTATTGTTGTAGTTGTTGTAGTATTAGTTGTTGTTGCTGGAACAAGCAGTGCGTGCTGAGCTTGTTCCTGGTCGGGGTTGACTGAACATTTACTACATACATTGACTTTGATTAATAATCTTCGTTTTAACAGGTACAAGTTATTAGATGTGGCCTGAAGTGGTACGTAGATATTTTTGGACACACAGGGCATGGGACAATGCACAAGACGCTTGCTGCTTTATAAGTGTGTCTATGAAAGCTATAGATAAGAACAAACAGCTGTTCAATTTCGCTACATTCGCTCATCATTAATGAAAATTACTGTTCTGGTACATTAAGCAACAATTCGAGATAATTAAATTCTACGGAAATACAAATATTGAATGATTTTGTTTGCTACAATAATTTTCTGTAAACGTCATAATCTTAATATAAGCCTAGATAGGTACATATGTATCTTATATTAGTTAGTTTATTTTTTACAAATTGAGCCAAAATCTCAAAAAATACAGAACGGAAGGGACGAGACATGTTTTTAAAATCTACGGAATTTATGTGCTTTCTGCTCAGAATAATAAATTTCGTCATTATTTTGGAATACGAGCAAATAAAATTATTCGACGAGGAATATTAAATCCTACACCAGATTGCACTTTCTGTACAATAAAATATTGATTTCGATATGGAATCGGAATATGGCAAAAACAAAGTATGTATTATAATGTGAAAATTAGCTATGACATCTTTGAAATTGGCCCTAAGTAAAGGGTTAAATTTATTTATTCAGATAGCCAAGCTGCTATAAGGGCATTATCATCATGGAGCATCCCCTCCAGGATGGTTAAAGAATGCCCTAATTACCTCCAACTCATGTCTTCCCTAAACAGAGTCGTGCTATGTTGGGTACTTGGACGCTCAGGAGTAGATGGAAACGCGATCGCTGATGATCTAGCACGATAGAGTGCCTCCACCCCGACTACATCTCCAGCGCCTTTCTGTGGTATTGGTTGGTCCACAATGAAGACCATGGTAAACAAATGGGCTGCAGGAGAACATAGGACATACTGGCTCTCCTTACCGGGGCTGCGAAAAGCAAAAGCGATTGTCAAACCTCTGGATATGATCAAGACAAAAGGTCTTGGTAGAGCAGACTTAAAACTCCTGGTAGCATACCTATCTGGGCACCACACTGTAAGATACCATCTACAGAAAATGAGCCTATCGGATTCTGCAGAGTGTAGACTCTGTCTCGAGGACGATGAAACCACCAGACATATTCTCTGTGACTTCCCAGCGCTGGTATGGGGCATAGCCTGTCACATGGGAAAGCATCGGATTAGTCCCTTCCATCTTAGGTCAATACCAACAAAAGAACTACTGCTATTCATGCGGAAAGCGGAAAGTCTTTTGCAGTATTTTATGGGAACGGTACAAAAGATCTTCTGGTCGCAGTGCCCAACTTCTTTGTGAGAAACCCTGAGGGGGGAAAAAATAAAAAGATTTAAATTTAGAAAGTATCCCGCTTCATGTATTATATTTTTACCCGTATGTAAATTATAGTAAGCTTTTGGTTTTTTCATTGACTTCTTTTCTCATGCCGAATTTAAAAAAATTGCAGTTCGCTGTCCTTCGGTTGAAAACAATACCCCAATACCCACTCAGCTGTTAGAAAATAGATACTGATATAAATTCCGATGCTCAATAATTTTTCATAACATTTATGAGATTTGTCGGAATTTAATTCGTATAATGGCTTAAAATTCTTAAGGTTGCACCATTTTTGTGGTCAACGAAAATGTGAAATTCATAAAATTTTCATATGCGTTTTGCTTTTCCACACAAACCTATTAAGCATTTTGTAGATTGTAAAATTCCCTGCTTAGAGTAAAGTAAACAGAAAGCTAAGCTAATATAATACTGCCAGAGATAGTGGGAGAAGGTTGGTTGCAAAGTTACGAGGGCAGCTTGATAAGACATTGACTTTTTGAATATTCCCGCAACACTGCTCTTATGTGGTATCATCTTCTAAAAGATTTTCGAAAAAAAAAATGTTTTGTGCTGATTAAAAATAAACAAAAGCATTATTATTACTAGAGGGACTTTGCACCATCAATTTTAGTTAGACTTCCAAGAAATCATCGTATAAGTCTATTGAATTATACTGGATAGTGGGAATATAAAAACGCTTGAAGTGGCTTGGGCTGTAGGCAGCTCAACTGAAAGAGTATATTATAAAAGTCCATTTCGAAAGAAAACTGAGGTATTTTGTGAAGCAATTAAATGCGAAAAAATATCTGTGGATAATTTATTAAACTGCTCTCGTGCATAGTTCTAAACCAATGTACAAATATATATAATATAAAGCATGATGCAAGGCGCCGAGTTTTAAAATCCCAAGTCAATTAGAATTAGCACACTCAGCAGCCAGCCAGTTGGGCATAATGCCAGTCTAAAGCAGGGCACGCTTTGCCCGCCAGGCAGCAAATTGTGGCAAGCTGTGTGTTTTTGTTGTTTGTGCTGCCGCTGTGCTCCTTGTTGTAACTTTTGTTGTTGCTGTTGCAGTGCCGGCAAATATGCTTTTCATGCTGCCATAATAACTGCTTCCGACAGCTGTGGCAATGTCGACGGTGTGGGGCAATCACATTCGTTTCATTTCGCACAAAATTTATTTACATGCATACACACAGACACACACGCACGCACGCGCACAAACACAAATACGCATACAAGTCAGCTGAGTTTGGGTGAGCGCTGCAGCAGCCACTTCCGGCGGAAACTAGCTTTTAACCCCATGAACGGACGACGTCAACGGCGGCGCGTTGTTCCGTTTGCCTATGTATTTCTGTGTGTGTGTATGGCGTTAATATGGCGCCAGTGTGGCACCCCTCTGCACCACATTTTATGGCCCCGCTCGTCGAGCACTTGCTGTACAACGTAATGAAAAATGCAAATTCCCAGCGGCTAAATTCTAGCAAACAAGCAAAGCAACGCGCCACTCCTTTCTTCCCTACACTGGATGCATCTCTCATTCATTTGGTGCCAGTAGACAAATATACTCGCACAGTTGTTAAAAAAAGGCAGCTGAAGACGCTGTAGCCGAAGCAAGGGCTCCACTGGCCGCCAGGGCATGGCCAACAGTTTGGCGCACAATTGCAACGTTGACTCTTCCCAGCTCGCTTACTCTATCTCTCTCTCTCTAACTCTCTCCCACTCTCTAGCGTATTGTGTGGCAAATGACAGGAAATTTAAAAGGATGCCTTTGTAGTCGTCATCCTTCTACCACTTACCATGCTCTTCCTTCAGCGCGAAGCGTTGCCAGCAACAACAACGAGTATACAAACAATACTGCCAACAACCATAACAAAGTGCTGCGTTCTGTTCTGTTTCTTGTCTAGCTCGCGGCTATAATTTCAATGCTCAACTTGATAAGCAGCTTAACCCACGCAGCCCTAGCCAAGTGGTTAACTTCATGTGCCCCGGACTCATCCAAAATTTTCACTTCAAGTGTTCTTGGTGTGTGTGTGTTTTTTTATTTGTATTAGCTGGCATTGCTTCAAAATTCCCACATTCAAATTAATTAGACCCACATTTTTTCATTCAAACATGAAAAAAAAATGTTGCATACGCTAAGGCGTGTTGAAATGTCTATTTAATTGGCTTAAAATGTATCTACACATTTTACATTTATCATGTTTATCATGTACAGTTGTTTATATAATATGGCGACTACAAAAAATATTGCAAATATTTAAGCATATTAGATTTTCCATTGCATTTTTGCATTTAATAAGCTTAGAGTATTAACAAGTTTAAGCACTCTTATGCATATAAACACATAGGCAAAGAGTCATACATTGTATGTTAATTGCAAAAATTTTTTGCATATGTACACGCGCCAGCTAATAATTTGGTTTATACGAATTATTTTTAAATAGTGTAATTACATTCTATGTGATTTATAGTTCAATTTAATGTGCATTTAATTTCTTTTAATATTTTTGTTGTATACTGTAGATTTAAGTTATTAAAATTAACATGATATATGAGTAGTAAACTAACAGGTAAATAGATTAGTTTATGATAATGCTACAGTGACTTAGTTTTTTTTTAAGAAAGCAGATTATATTGAGTTGAAAGACTACAAGAAATAATCAATTTTAAAGCATACAAAATTATGTTTCATTTATTACTATTTAGCCATCAAAGGCGTAAAAATGTAAAAATAAAATTTATTGCAATCAAGTATCACATGACCTTATTTTTAAAATAAAAGCCATTAAATTATCAAAAATTGAAATAAATTTAATTTAAAATTTCGAAAAATTTTGATATTTACAGATTTCAGTTAGAAACTTAAGCTATAGAATCGGAAAATGATGCTAAGAGCTTTTGAGTCCGCATTATAATTATTTTGTAACAATTTTTTTTAATAATACTCAATTATTTTGTTATTTTAAAACAAAAATATAAAATTAATAATAACTCTATTTATTATTTTATTTTTATGGACCGGTCCATAGACCCACAATCATGAAAAAAAATTACTTATTTTATGAATTATTATAAAATAAATTTTATTGTCTGGTTGTATAAGCCCTGTTCTTAGACGGTCTACTAGCGTTATTTTATTTTATGCTATTAATTTTTATGCTCTTGCAGGATTTTCTTTTAGCCTCTTCATTGGATTATCATCATGAGCCCTTCCGCTAGCCTATTTCGGTGCCTTAATAGCTTAATATATGTTGGAGGTGGGCGGTATCAACTCTGAGGTCATGGTGCAAGGTCGAAATTTTTACGTAACATTCCCATCCAGTGATAAGGGCCAGGTTTTGTTTTGAAGTAGAGCATTAGCACTTTGTCTATATGTGGTCTCTTGGATGGGCTCAGACCAGCTCTCAAACAGGTGTATGTATTCCTGGATCCCATCTGCTGCTTCATACTCTCATGCCACAGAGTAGAAAAGGTCCAAATCTTCCTAGCTTCTTGGGGGAAGATATATACGCCGTATAAACGGTATGAAGAGTCCTGCAGGGTCCCAGCTCATATTGGTCTAGCCGAAAATAGGATAACTTTAGCTATAGCTTGCAATCTTCTGCAGTTTCCTTTCCTAAGCCCACATTGGGCTCTTGGGAGAATGTCGCAGTGTTCAGCCGACCTGCTGCAGCTTTTGGCTTTGGAAGTTTTTCTATAATGTTCTTAATCTCTTCAGGTAGTACACAACTTTTTGATTGTTTGAAGTTGTAAAACAAAAAAGTGAAAATCATTATCCCTGATAAGCCTAAGAGTCAAAAAAAGCATTTCCAAGAAATATTTTAATTTCAGAAACATGGTATTATGTACATCAAGAGTGTCTTGGTGTTTAAGAGCACAATAATTATCGTTTAAGAATAATGTTATTCCTTAAATGAATGATATACATTGCATTGAATTGATTTTGCACTTTTTTTTTGTATAATCCAGAATTTCGCACTATATTAAGGCATACGAACTTCAACATTAATCCATATCAGATGTAGCAAGTTCTTTGGAGCACATGCCTAGAGTATGCTGAAAATAAAATAATTTTATAAGTGAAGCTTTGCTATGCAAAGTATATAAACCATATTTAAGGCTCTTATAAAGTTCGATGTGCATGCTAGGCGACGACAACTTATTGGCGGCCAGTTGGCCAGGTCATTAAATTGAAAGTCGACATTATAGTCGTCGACGTCTATGTCTCCAACCGCTTTACGAAATGTTCTTAATAGTTTATGATGGAGCTTATGAAAATCCTTTTGTTACACAATTTTACAGTTATTTTAAGATTTTCCAATGGCTAATTTCGCCAGCACTCGGACGTGCTGCCAGCCGCGTCCATATAACCAGACAATGTTGCCTGACTGCCTGTCATGCTGCCTAGCTGGCAAGCTGGCTAACTAGCTAACGGATAGCTTGGAAAACTCTGTGCGGCTCCGGGTGTTCGGTGGGGTACTTGGCAGGCTGCCAGCCTGTGCCTGGCAATTAAAAACAGTTGACATTCTGCAAACAGTGACAAAGACAGTGACGATGACTATGACGACCAAGAAGTTGATGGAGAAAAAGATGCAGAATAAAAAGAAGATGGCAATGACGACGACGACGCCGCTGCCTATAAACTAAGCAACGCTTGCGTTTGCCTAAAATTATGCTAAGCTCTGCAGCAGAAACGACAATGGCGTTGATGGCATCGCCAATGCCAAGAAAAGCGCAGCCAGACAAAGTATAGAGCCCGACTTCCTGCTCTACGTCTTCGTCTCCACTCTATGGCTGTACGTCTTTCTGTCCTTGTCGGCATAAGTACTTAAAGCAACAAAGTAGTCTTTTGCATGCAAGCGCATGCCGCCATTGCTGCTGTTGCGACAACTTTGTGTATACTTTTCCGGGGGTTGTGGGATTGAGCTGAAACTCTCACGAGGATTGGGCTTTTGGCAGGTCGGTCGTACGGTCGGCTATTGACAACTTCAGACTGCATGGCATAAATAATTTTTCAATTTTTTGTTGTTTTTTTTTTTTTTTGTGTTTCTTCCAGGCAATTTTGCAACGCACTCTGCAAAAACTTACAAAGTTAGTATCTCGGTCTGTCTGACTGTCTTAGAAGTTTTGAAGTCAGCAGCGTTTAAATGAGTTGTACATAATGTGCTGCATACTTTTAGGTGCTGCCAGATAAGCTCCAAAGGCTGCTTGCTGTGTCTGTGCCGCACTCAACAAGTTTTCTCACTCAACAACAAAAAAGCACGCGCTGTCAGCTTATGATTGAGATTAGAATAGGCAAAAAAGCAAAGAGTGATGAAAGGGAGCGAGAGAGGAAGAGAGCGACGTGGCAACTTTAAGTCCATTGTTATTTTGCTCACTCTTAAAACTCACCGTGGCAGAAAACTATATTATTTATATCAATACCTTTGATTGTACGCAGCTGTCCAAAACGCTTCCAAACATTAAAGTGTCCCTATTATGGCAATTTTGGTGTGACAACTCGGCTTGAACTAAAAATGTGATAGCACTTCATGTAAGCAAAAACTTCACTTCTCTTCAAATAATTAAAAACAAGAAGTACTTAATGCTTTAACCACGGTTGACTGCAAATATAAAATATTTAATGCCATTTTTATACCCTGGACCTTAAGGTAAGGGGAACACTAAAATTTACGTTTGGAGACGTTTGAGATACCCCTAAAGTCAGCTTCAATAAAGTTATATCTCTCTATCCCTCTGTAAAAACGACTGGCTCTTGAAGCCAATAAGATGAGTCAAACTTGACATTTGGGCACCTTATATGTTTAAACAGATCAAATGTATTTTTACCACGCTCCCTTTGGGTCACTCTAATTTTTTGTATCTTAGATTTGGCGGTGATTTCTTATACCTTCAAATAGATCAAAAATATCGGAGATAATCGCTATATAGACAGAGTTTCAAAAGCATACCTAAGTGAAGAGTGTTGATCTCAAAACTCAACGTTCAAGGTTCGATTCTCACTCAAAATGAATCCATTTTTTTATTTTTATTTTAAGTGATAAAGTCGGCCGTGTCCTACTTTGTCCAGTCCGTGTCTTTTGACAGATTTAAAAATTAAATGGGTACGCGGCAACATAGAGATACAAAATAACTTGATCTGCATAAGGATAATCCCATCCTTTTGTAATATTTTGGTCTCACTAGCACTAGCACCTTTAAAATAAAGGTGTTAAATCCATGTCGCTAGCTCCTATAGTCTCTGGGATATGGACAGACTTCATAGCTACCTGAAGCGATTCTTCTTCTTATGTCCTGTTATTCCTAGTGGAGCATAGGGCCATCGTGAATTTTTTCCATTGATCCCGGTTGTGAGCTAGAGCTTTTAGTTCACGCCAGGTCTTTCCGCTATCTTCAACTTCTCTTTGCAGAGTTCTTGTGTGTTTGTTGTGTCAAGCCGCCCTCTGCGTCTGCTTCCTTGTGGATTCCAGTCCAGTGCTTGTCTGCATATTTCGTTTGGCTGTTTACGAAGGGTATGGCCCAACCACCGCCATTTCCTTAGTTTGATTTCATTGGCGATGAGTATCTCTTTAGATCTTTTGTGGAGATCTTCGTTTGATATAATATTCGGCCACCAGATTTTTAAGATTCTTCGCAGAAAGGTTTTTAATAAGGACTTGAATCTTATGGGTTAGACTCTGTGTTGTAACCCAAGTTTCGCATCCATACAAGAGAACAGATTTAACGTTTAAGCGAAATATACGTAGTTTAGTGTTGAACGAGAACATGGTAGACCTCCAGATTTTACTAAGCTGTGCAAACACTGGATTTGCCTTGCCGATTCTGGCCTCAACATCCACGCTGGTATCTCCATCTCCCGCGATCATACGACCAAGGTAGGTAAAGTTGGCAACTTCTTCAATCGGAGAGTTATTTACCATAAACGGGAGGGCATTGTTGTTTGCGTTTAGACAGAGACTCATTATTATCATTGAGCAGTCCCAATCCATGATCACCCATCACAGCCGTGTAGTTTGTGTTTCGCTGTCCCATCTTAGCGTTAAAATCGCCCAGCAACAAATAAATATCCTTCTTGTGAACACTGTTAAGGGCTGCCGACAACTGGTGATAGAAAATATCTCTCGTATCTGGTTCCGCTAGCTATGTGGGTGCATAAACAACAATGATTGTTATGCATCTGACACGTGAGTTGAGTCTACATATCAGAAGTCTTTCATTTATCGGCTTCCAATCAACCACACATTTAGCAGCTTTCTTGCTCAGTAGGAGACCCACACCGTCACGGTGAATATCGTTTTCTGGTCGTCCGGAGTACAAGAACTTTGTACCATCTGCTTGGACAAGTTCCCATGTCGCGGATTAGCCGCAGCAAATCGGGTACCACTTGGAGAATGAATATTCCTCGGGTTTACTCTCATGTTTATAAAATAATATGTGAAGGAGCAGGGTTCTGGCAGTAAGTTATAAGCTCAAAGTCAGTCCTGACAACACTGCTCGCAGTGACAAGTCACTTTTAAATAGGCCACCCCTAACCTGGAGAGCAGATGCCTTTTGCAGCCGCTCATTGTAAGTACAGACGCTACGTTGTGGATTGCTCTTCCCTTCATTGCTCCTCGAAGACCTTACCGGCAAGAGTGGCCCTAGAGTCATTGCAGCTACTGAGCCCTTCACTACGTCAAGATGACGAGCCCCGAGAGACCCGAAGCGATACTATGATGATATTATTTTAGAATAAATAACTAAGAAACTGTTCCGCCAAAATAAAGTTATAACTTAAATTCAAAATTTGGTTGGAAAAAAATTTGGTGCTACACATTTTTGAGTCCAGGGGTTTTTGCGAAGTCAGCGCACAAATCGGAATTTCAATCACTGCAGTGGTCATAAAACCGATTTTGGTGTTTCTTTATTGTTAAATGATGCATAAGCTTCAAGTGAAAATGTTGCAATGGTTATATGTTGGTATTCAAATTAAGAATTAAAAAAAAAAAATTAAATATTGTAAAAAGTCCACTGATTATGAACTTATCCGGCAACTAGCACCCAGCTTTCAAGTTTTGTTAGTTAAAATAAAATAAACGTTAAATACTTACAGATTCAATTTTGGAAAAATTTATACTAAAAATATTTAAAAAAGGAATGTTTTAACTACAGGTCAGTACGCAACATCGCAAAACTGCAACTTTTTTTTGTGTGCAAATAGAAAATCAAGGTATATGTCTACAAAAAGTAAATATGAAAATCAGCTGTTTTCTGCCAATTAAATATTTTAAAAGTTAGATAGTATAAGTAGTTCTAAATTTTTATTCTAAAGATTGTGGGTTTTATTTTCTCTTCTAAATTTTTCCCTAAAATTACTAATAATCACATAGTTATAAAATAATAATGTATCAAATGTATATTACAAAGCAGAAAAATCCCATATGGCTTGACATCCTAAGAAATACGTATATGTATTAATAGCATAAGTTTTGAATAATAAATGAAGATGCAATAAATTGAATTGAAATTGAATATGTTAAAAGTCAAAAAAAATACTGAATCTTCAACAAAGTTAGTTTTCTTTCAATTTCATCCCAAGCCCATTTTTGCACTTGAATGGTAATTACAATATATCACAGTTATGGATGAGGTTCCAAATTCCTGGCTGGCCCTTAACTTCCTTTATTAGAGCTATTTTTTTTACTTTACCTACCTATTTTATTATGACATTTTTTTTCCTATAAAATGACTAGCTGCCCATTTATTTTTGTTTCTACCGCTAAAACAAATGAGCTGTTGCTACTGCTGGCGCCATCTAGCTGTCAGTCAGTCAGCACTGTCAGCTTTCAAAGCTGCGAACCAGAGAGCCAAAATTTTTTCTTGCTTTTGTCTCTGCGCTGCTTTTGGGATGTTGCGACTGACCTTTCGTATTGACGTAAAGCTTTGCATTTGATGATTTAAATTTAAAATTTCCTTTTTAATACCATTATCCTGAAGCTTAATGTGCTACTATCGCTGCACTCTTTTTGGTGTGGCATGTGGCAAATGCAAACACCAAAAAAAAAAAAATTATTTTGCAATTAATTTACTAGAGCGAGAGAACAGCGCACTTGTTTAACAACTGCAATGGCTTTGCGGCCCACTGTACCAAGGCAATTGCATTTTGATTTGTCTGACGCAAGACGCCAGATGAAGATTCAAGCCAGACACGCTGGTGGCATACAACTGCTAATGTGTCTTGGGTAATTGACTTGGAAAATTTTGCATTGTTGTCACGTGTTGGGCTACCCAGCAAAGATACCAAGCCTGGCCAAAACTAAAGCCCGAAGCTGCTTGACTAGCTACACCACAAAGCACTTGGGCATTGGCAATATGCAAATCATGGCATGTCTTTCTTCCATATATATACTATATGGGTAGATATATATAGGCGCAGGCTGAGGCGACAAAACTAGCGCGCAACTAGCAAATACTTCCGCTGGCCGGAAACATAAAACAAGTCGACAGCGGAAGTGCTTGGCACGCCACGTCAAGCGTCCAAGGGGACGCTTCATTTTAGGGTTGTCGCCTTCGTTGCGGTTTTATGATTAAACTTGAAACACTTGCCTATTATTATTATTTTTATGCTTAAGGCTCAGCGATGTAAATTGAGAGTAAGGGGGTCACATTTGCACGTGAGCTGTTTAGCTAAATAAAGCACCATGGCAAAGTGTTAAAAACTCATAAAAAAAAAAAAAAACTTTTGCTAATATGCACGCAACATGCTGTGGCGGGTAGGAGTGTGCCAAGAAGGTGTTTAAGAGGTGACGCGCAATTAATTTAACTGCAACCAGGCTATAAGAAAATTATGACCAACAAAGCGGTTGGTCTTAAGTTTTGTCAATAACTTTTTGCACGTTCGTCTAATCTTCAACGCGTTTCATTAAGTTTGGCTTCCGTAGTGTTGATAAAAGAGTGCTGTGTGGGGGGCAACAACAGTGATGGAATTTGTAGCTACAAAAAACAGCACAAAACACAAAATGCATCTGCCACATGGCAACAATATAGAGGAAGCGGAAGCGGAATGGAGGATCTGAAGCCAACCTGCTTGCTTGTTGCAGGCAGACACTCCGTAGCATAAATTCTGATGAATCACTGCAACCAGAGTTAGTTGCTTCGGATAGCAACAGCTACCACTGCCACAAACTCAACCACAGTCATGCTGCACCTTAGCTTTGGCTGCAAAGTCTCATATACGGCAAGCAAAAGTTTCGTCATACACACGTCGTATACGTAATATGGCATCTAATAATAAATTTTGCCAGCGCATGGGCGAAATTTCGAAATGCATAATTCAAAATAAATTCCAAACATTGCACTGATTGTTCATGTTTTGTCTACCGCAGCGTAGCAACGACTAGTCCAATAGTTCACCGGTGACAAGTATACGACGGAACGGGGGCACATAGCAGGATGAACTGTTTTAGCATAGCCAAAAGATATTATTTTTTGCAATTGCATTAAATTTTCATAATACATGATTAGTGCAGTGTTTTGTTTTTAGAGTTTCGTTTTTGAGACATTACGGTGTACAATTTGCCGAGCACACAGGCAACTAGACCCAAGTAACAATGTGAGCAAAAACAAATGGCGATTTTTTTTTTAAATATATTGCAAAGTAATTGCAACTACAATTATATTTAAAAATAATACAAACTTTTGGTTGTTTCTTAGTTTTCTATCACCCTACAAGCACTGAATACTACAACAAAAAAAAAATGTGGATATTCGCGATTCTTACTACACTCTTTTGAGCAAGAAGAATCCATAGGATATTGCCATTTAGGTGCTACGCCCCACGAAAGAAAATTTTGCTCCAAAAGAGGTCTTCCATCATAGTTTATATCCAACTTTGAGTCATGCTCTTATGGTACAGCATCACCATTTGTTTTTGACACTTTTATTCCGAAACCGGAAACTAAAATATGCCTAGGATCCTCTTAAAGCGATCACTTGCGAAGAATCCAATTATTGGATTCAATGGGGCACAAATAATGTGTGCACTGTAAAAAACTGGATGTCCTTGTTCGAAATGCTTTAAGTGTGACGTCTTTATCGTTGCTCAAATTCAGTCAAAAACGGCTTTGTTTCATTAATACATAATTAGTAGTTATATGTTGTTGAAAATTCAAAACAAATATCCAAAATATTAATAAACATAAAGCAAAAAAATTGTATTCAGCAATTGGGTATGCGTAAAGATTTTGAAAGATCATTTTTGCCTGGGAAAAGTCAAATCTCGTTTGGTGGGAATAACAATTTCGCCAAAAGCTTGCAACCACCATATACGGCTGATTTAGTTCCGAGTGACATTTAGCTATACACTTTACTCCGTGCGGCCGTTTTGAGTTGCTACATCAGATACAAGATGAATCAAACAAGATATTTGTTTTGAGAAGAGACACGAATTGCCCACCTTTTGCGCGAAATAAAGCTGATATATATAGAAGTTAAAACACTCGATGGCTTTTACTCTAATACGTTTATTTACGGCGTTCGTAGTTACAGAAGTGAGTGATATATTTCAATTATGCAGGCTGCTGCGCTAACATAAAGCTCAGCGGAGCTTTAGTTACAGTAAGAAATTGAGCTTATTAACATAACAATTGTTCTAGCGCTTTTATAAATTATGCGTATAGGAAGTTACAATATAAGATTAGTTTAGCAAAGCAAACATTGGCCGCAATGGCATTTACAATTATACTAGTACGCGTTTTTAGTTCTGCTCCGTACAATATTTCATGCCGGAATTTGACTTTTCAGTGTATTTCGGCTATTGACCAAAGTCTTCTCTAAAAAATAAAGAGATTTTAATTTATAAGCAATATCCTGTTGCCCAACCGAAAATAACAAAAACTAACTCATACTGTTTTTTTAGACTTTTTTTTAAAAAGTTTAATATTAGCTACATAATAAGAGCGTAAAATTAAAATTTTAATATTGGTTATTTATTGTATTATCAAGGTATTGATATATTTCTGTATATTTTTTTTACTTGCAGGTAAGTGAGCCTTTACACTACATAAAATACAATAACAAATAACCATAATTGCTTGTTACTCGACTGGGTAAGTTTTGTGTATGCCTTGCCGCTTTTTTCAACACCCTACCAATTATGAATGTTTGCAGAGACCAATATCCAAGTCCAATACGAATTCCATTAAAACATAAAAATGAAACGATACTCACTCGATACACTTAATAAAACTTTTCAACAATTCAATATCATTTTTATTTGCGTAGGCATAATATTGAATTTAAAAAGCTGCAAGCGTCATGTAAGCACGCGCGCATATATATACAGGGAGACATACATGCAAACATATATTTTTCACTCAATTATACACAACAATAAATATTTGATACAAATAAACATGCACATACACAAACATATACATATATACAAAAGCACCCAAACCTTATTGGGCACTTTATTTAATAATAAAGTGAAACGATTCGCCGCACCGTACCGCGCCACGCCACCAAGCGCCCTTCCACTTGCAGTCTTGTTGTGCTACGCTTAATATGCATTAAAGTGCAATTCATATTTATTTGTGCAAATTTTAAACACACACACTCATGCAAACAAATTCCCACAGAGAGACTCTTGCGCGCATAAATATGCTTCTGCAGCCGCACAAAAGTATGCTACAGAAATGAACACAAATAAAAAAAGAAATTATTATCATCCAATGTCCGGCTCAGTTGGGTTCGATTCCAAAGAGCAGTGAGCTATGCGCACGCATAAACAATAAATAAGGCTTCATAATTTTCCTTCGACGTACATCCAAACAGGCTTCGACTACTTCATCATGGCGACCCGCTCGCATTATTGTTGTCCCTGGCAACCAGGCCAAGCCCAGGGCCTTGCTCATGCCGTGCACTCTGCATGGCTCAATTCTGCTCTGCTCTGGTCTGCTTTTTTGCAGCAGTTGCTGTGAATCCTATGAACGTGCTTTTGTCGTAATCCTTTGAATTTCGTTGCAATAATTCCACTTGAATGTTTATTTGTGTATACAGCACACACACATACACAGCAGCTGTTTGTATATGTAACTGTGAGAAAGAGTATGGTTGCTTTACAGTTTATAAGGTTATTGTTTACGTCATGAACGCCATTTTAAAACGCACTTGCGCCTTAACCTCTCCTTGTGCTAATCTTTACCATTACCATTGCCTAGTCTTATTACCTTATGTACACTTGTATTTAGTCATTTATTTACTCAAAGCTCGAGTTGCATACTTTTGTGCGCTTAACGCGATGTAAAAATCCATAAATTATTTACCACTCTGATTGCCAGCTATGTTTCCAAAGCTCTTGATGCTGTTTCCATTAGAATGGAATCTTCAGTTTGTTTCTTACTCAGCTTACCATCGGATAAAGGCTGCACTGAGGCTGTGTGACAACATATACATAAAGTGTACGCTGGAATGATTTTTATCACTTTAAGGTATTTGTATTATAATTTTATTTTATTTTTTGTATGCTTTACTTCCTGAATATATTGAATTGCATAATTTGTTTTCGATGCTGCTAATTTTTTTGAGCTAGAGCTATTGTGGTACTATGGATAATATCGTTTGATTTCTTTGCAGCTAAATCAAATGATTTCATACTGTTAAAACAAAATTTAATTATATTGGAAACTCATCTGAAAAGCTTTTTATGACTCTAACGATATATTTACATGGTTCACCTTTTTTAATCGATCTCTTCGATTGTGATGATTTTTTTATATTTGGGAAAGGTACACGCAAAATATGTTTTTTCAAAATTTCATATCTCGTGAATGAATGAAAATTTTAAAATACATTTTTTTTATTTTTGAAAGATAAAACATAAGAAATCGATTTTTTTCTAATTTTTTTACATATTTTTAAGTATGTTCAATGCGAACATTTGCCGCTCTACAGCATTTTCGTGCAGTGTTCAAATGTTAACTCACGAAAAAAATATTGTTTCAAGAAAATGACTATCGTCACCATTGACCTTCAATATCTTGAGGCAAGATCTACATATTCATTTTTACTCCTAAAATTTATCAGAAAATGTCAAAACGAACATTTATGTCAAGTTTAAAGACGAGATATGTGATTATTTTTCATAGGTCCACATCCGAATCACTTTTGAATTTGAATGTTGGAGACCTAAAATCCAAATCCAAAAATCCATTTAAAATATATTTCGAAACTGTTTCGCTTAATCCGAATTTAAAAACACCAGCTCGTTGGGTTTCTGAAAAAGCCTCCGAAATTCCGAGTTATATGGTATTTTTCAAAATTCCTATGGGTAGCCCTGTCGAATGCAAAGTTCAAACTACTCTCTTCCATTTGTGGGCCTGTGTTATCATGCCATTTGTATGAAATAATATTCCACATTGTATGTTCTCTCTCTCTGCCACTTTCTTTGTTTTCCATACAAAATACAAAAACATCTTACTCGTACTTAACTTTCAGTGCGTCAGTAATTGGCCCGAGTATTTGTTGTTTTTGCTTCGATCTTAAGATGCAAGCATAGCTCTTGGCATTTTTCAAGTAACATCAAAGTAGCTTAAATTCCATTCAAGTTACTCCAGAGTCAGTTGAGCTCAATACTCTTCGTACAAGTTAACCGAGCTGGCTACTCAACCAGCCGGAACCTAGGAACAAGGAGCCAATCAGGCAAATTAACAAAACAAAAGCCGTTGCCTAACAATAGGCATAGCTGCTGCTGTAGTATTAACTTTGTTCACAATATGACGACGTAGGATGTAGGCATTACAAATAGACAACAAATAATGGAACGAACAACCCAAAACCAAAACACCAAATGCCTGGCAAAGCGCAGACTTAGAATTTATGCAGTGTTTGGTTACCTATTAAAACAGGTTTGTGTAAACAACTGCCAAGACTTGGAACTGAGCACAGTCCCAGTAGCTCATTTCCGCCCAATGTTGCAATGCATCAACAGAAAAAGCCGCACACCCAAAACTCAAAGTCCCCGCGAAGGCCATGCCAAGCACAGTGGTTCCCACATACGAGTGGTGCAGCGCACAGTGGGCAAACTAACGTTTTTATGTATGTATATAGTTTATATTGAATTTAATTAAAGGAGCTGCCAGCTCTTTGTCTATAGCATCGTCTGCATCGCTAGCATCCTCATCAATTTTACTACATTCATAATTTTTGTTTGCAGGAAGTTCTTCATTTGTTTGTCAAAGAATAATCAATGTTATGTTATTATGAAAAATTACTTAATATTCTAAAAATTCTACAAAAATTGTTGTTCGCCAAATTGTCGACTAAATTGTTGCAAACTCATACTTACCCAATATAAGCATCGAATAGAGCTGCAACGAAAATTATCACAAAAGAATAAACGCCGACAAGGAAATAAAGTGAATCGAGAAATTTGCGTCGTCGATTCGAAGAAAGAATATACATGTAGACTTAAGTAAGCTGCGTCATTGAAAATTGAAAAAACTTTGAACTAAATGCCGTTAAACGTCCAGCAGCTTCGCTGTCACCCTCACATTGTGCATATGGATGATGATGCTCCAGCAAGTTGTGTTTTTAAAGCGGATATTGTGTGAACTTGACGAAGCGCTAGCCATGCCACCGTTGGAATGACCAGTAGTGAGCTGCGAAGCTAAGTTGCCTTGAGAATCGATTTACGTCAGGCCGCAGCTAAAAAACGACTTGTTATGACCAGTTAAGAGATGGAAATGTAATTGTAATGAAAAATGCTCTGGATTTTATAAAATTAAAACGTATAAGTTTTTTCCCTTTTCGGTTTATTCACATTTTGTTGTTAATGTTGTTGTTGCATATTTTCCTAACCCCTTTCGATAAATTTTTAATATTTCTATAAACAGCTGAACGGCTTGATAATTCGTTAATATTGCAAATACGTCATTTATTTTCTCAATTGCTTTTTATGAATAAAAAGAAGGCGTAATATGTCAGAAGATATTTTACATTTACATTTTCAACAGAGTTTTGTAAATAGCTTTAAGGAGTGCGCTAAGCGTCCGACAATAGTCACCATTGGGCCCGTACTTAAATCTCGACTGCCTTGGTCGTCAGTTGCGCACTTCTGCACTTCTACCTGATAAATTGTTGGCTCAAAAACATAATGTTTCAAAGATGAATGAAAATATTTAAAGGCCAGTACGCAGCAGCCCAAAAAGCAAGCGAACAAATAGTGAAAGTAAATGCTATAGCAAATGAAAAGTGTGTCTGTACTAAAGAAATTTGTTCTTTTTCCAGTTCGTCAATTCGTTCTGATTTCTCTTGCAACAAATCAATCGGATTAAAAACGTTCTTCATGCAAACGCACGAAGCTGGGAAAAACAAAAATGTGAAATCACAATGAAATCGAAATTTAATTCGATATCCGCAGCACGGCTGCATATTGGCAAAATAAAAAAGAATGTATTTCACTCAAAAGATCTTACAATTTTTTCGACAAAATTTCAGTTTTCGCCCACAGTGCAAGCTGCTTGTATGCAATGCGTTGCAGTTGTGTTAGTTAGTTGGATGCTGCTTGCAATCACAGTTTGTGGTTAATATTATGCTGCATTTCTCATTTCGGATTGCTTGTTGTTGTTGTTGTTGTACGGTTATTAAAGCAGGCATGGACAGTGCAAACATGTACATCCCCGTGTATACCGTGTATATTCAAAATCTCACTCTCCGGCTTCAGCCTCCGCCTCCGTCTCTGTCTCATTCTTTGCATTGTGCTCTGACCAGTTGCACGTTTATCTGTTGGTTTTTGGTTGCCGTCAACGTTGTTATTGTTGTTGTTTATGCTATTGTTGGTGTTGTTGTTGTTGTTGTTGTTGTTGCTATTGCAAATGTTTTTGACAAATAGTTAGGGAAATGCACACGGATGTCTGGTTATTGTGCCTTGCATGCGGTTTACGTTTATCTTGAACTTAGGCAGACAATTGCAGTGCACCCGACACATTGTGGTCTGAGACATCATTTGGCATTGTATTCAGGTTTGCAATCGGTTGTGGCACTGTTCCAGGCTTAAAATGTGGCAGCTGTTGTTGTTGGCTTTGTTTTTCATTATGTCCAGTATCTGCTGCAACTGTACTGTCTGAGTTTTCAATAATAATAATCTAATTAAGTGCAGTTTATGAATGTAAAATGGCAATCTATGTATAGGTCTGGTTGCAACACTTTGCAGCATGGGGCAGCTAATGAATTGGTTGCACTGCGGTTACAGAACTTCTCTGGTTTTGACTATTGAACGTGCTAATTAAATGCCAAATTTGCTAGCACTTTTGCCACAAGAGCTTGATTTTAATTACAAGTATAGGTTTTACACATAAAAGTGTTCCAAATTTGATTTAAACAAAGACACTGGTCAAATGTTGCACTTGTTCATCTTTATGCTTCAATGAATTAAAACTACAAAATCATTAGTGAGAAGAAATTTTTAACTATTTCTGAAAGACATACTTTTTGCAGTAAAACTTTGCATGAAATAAAAAGTATGCAACAGCTTTTCGAAAATACATTTTTTAATGCTAAATGCAAGCTAAAAGCAGATAAGCTTAATGTTCATCAGGTAAAAGTTTATTAATAAACTTTGAAAATCTAAAAAGTGGTCAGACATTCTGCACCCGCTTTCCGCGAATAATTTATATTGAGCATTGTAGTTGTATTACAGGGTAATAGGTTGAGGTTGTAGATTGGCGCTGGTTGCGAGTTTAATTAGGCTCAGTTGAGTCTATATAATCAATGAGTGGAATCCTGGTGCACATTGCAAACGATGGAGTCAGAAATTTAAACGTTTTAAATTTTTATCCCATTTTATTAAGTTTTTTTCTGTTTCAAGTTTTGGCTAAAGTTTGGTTAAAGTTTCAAATATCAGTATAAATTTTTAAACTTGATCTGTATTCAAAAAATAAATAACATTTCACATCAATTTTGGGGAAAGCTTAATGCTCTAAAAATCATATATCCATGAAAAATAACATACGTCTGCGAGATGTAGTATATGGACTCAACGCTGAGAAAGCATACGTCGCAGAGACGTATCGTTACCTTTTGTGTGAGTTTTAAGATTTAAGAAGCGAATATTCGGAAGTCAACAAAAACTGAAGTAGAGTGAGTGAAAGCAAAATTGGATGAGATAAAGACATATCTTCGTCACACAAAGAATAAAAGTTGAAGTGTACATTAACGTCCAAATGTGCTCCTAGAAACAAACAAGTAAACCCATGGCAATATTTGATGGTCTGCCATGGCATGATAGTCGTAAGCTATTTAGTACCATAACACAAAGTTTTGGTATAAAATGCCTTCAAATCGCTTTTTTTTTTTTTTTATTATTCATGTATTTTTATTTGCAATCTGTCTGTAAACAATCAGCAAATTTTATAAATAATACAAAAATGGCAGGATTGAATGTGCTCCAGTGAGTCCAAACAATAAACAACAATACTATTTGCTAAAGGTTATTATACAATTATTAAACAAATCGATCTGGAAGGTCCAGAATATGAAATCTTTTCAGACGTCTAACATCAATACTATTGTCTAGTAGGTTGATTGCCAGTGAGTTTTCATGGTTAGAAAGTCTCTCTAAATATCTTCGTGATGTTTTGCTTATTTCATCTTTGACGTAAGGTACATTTAAGTCTTTGTGTATTTCTTGGTTACTTACATACCAAGGAGCGCCTGCAATGTGTCTTAGTGTTATAGATTGATATCTTTGCAAGATTTCAATATTTGAGGTGCTCGCCGTCCCCCAGAGCTGCATGGCATACGTCCAGACTGGCTTAAGGACTGCCTTGTATAACCGAACTTTATTTTCTAGGCTGAGTTGCGAGCGAGGGCCTAAGAGCCAGTACATCTTTTTAGTTTTTAATTTTAGCTGCTTTTGTTTCGCTTTTATGTGGGCCTTCCACGTCAGTCTTCGGTCTAGATGTACCCCGAGGTATTTTACGGTTTCACTTTCGGGAATAATGGAGCCATTTAATGATACCGAGGGACAGTTGCCGCGTCTTAATGCAAAAGTCATTTGAACAGATTTCTGCGTATTTACTTCTATCCTCCATTTCTTTAGCCATTTTTCAACCATAGTAAGCTGTTCCTGTAATCGCAGTGAAGCGTCATTTCTATTGTCGTTTGTGGCAATGAATGCTGTATCATCAGCATATGTTGCAACCATAGATACGTTGGCAGTCGGTAGATCAGCGGTAAATATTGTATATAAGACAGGACCTAGTACGCTTCCTTGAGGAACTCCAGCATTAATAGAGTACAGCTCAGATGTTGCACCTGCTTCATGTACATAGAACTTTCTATCAGTTAAATAAGATTTTATGAGTAAAAAGTAGGGTGCTGGTAACCATTTTTTAACTTTGTAGAGTACGCCGGGGTGCCAAACCTTGTCAAATGCTTGCTTAACATCTAGAAAGATTGCTGCACAATACTGCTTGCTTTCAAAAGCACTCGTTATAGTGTTGATTATCCGATGACATTGCTCAGGAGTCCCATGTCCCCTTCTAAACCCAAACTGGTGTTCAGGTATTATATTTAAGTCCTCCAAAACAGGCAACATTCTTCTTAGAAGTATCCTTTCAAATACTTTAGAGAAAGTTACCAGCAAACTTATCGGACGGTATGAAGAAGGGCAGTGTTCTGGCTTGCTGGGTTTTAATATCATGATTACCTCAGCGCACTTCCACTGGCTTGGGTAGTGATCGAGTCTAAGCATGGCATTGAAAATGAATGTAAGAAGTCTGATGCATTTTGGAGGTATGTTTCTTATCGTGATTCCATCAATTTTGTCGAATCCAGGCGATTTTTTAAGTTTTATTTGCTTTATTTCCTTTGTTACCTCCTCAACAGTAGTCTTGCGAATAGGCCAGCTCATCTGACAAGGCGAGTCTAAGAAGTTATGAACATGAGTAGTATTTTCATTGTCAGATGTTAAATTTGGCTGAAAGACTGAATGCAAATGCTGGGCAAAAGCCTCTGTTTTCTCTTCATTACTTCTGCACCGGTGCCCATTTCTATCTTCTAAGACTGTGCTTCTCCTGATAGGCCTCTTTAAATAACGGGTTGCCTTCCAAAGGTTATGGTCAGGATTATTTGAAAATGGATCTAGATTTTTAAGGTATTCTGCAGTAGCTTCATCTTTAATATCGCGTAACTTTGATTTCAAGTCTTTAGCTGCTTTGTTGAATATCCTTTTATCAAGAGGGCTACGACTGATTTGCCATCTTTTCCTTAATATCCTTTTCTCTTTGATAAGTCTTCTTAGCTCAATGGGAAGGAATGGTTTTTTGATTTCATTTGTTATTATTTGTGGGGTAAATAGAAAACCAGCTTCGTGGATAACATTGGTGAGTTTTTCAACTGCTAGGTCAATCTCATCTCTAGATTTAAGTGATATATCTAAACTAGTTTTTTCCTCAATCCAGTTTTTAAATGCCACAATATCAGACTTATGTGTGATAACTCTGTACGGTTTTTCCTTATTTAAAACAGTAGAACCATACGTTACAATTATTGGCGAATGGTCAGAGCTTAAGTCAAAGCTCTCCTTAATATGAAGTTGGTGATGAGGTATACCATTGTAAACAACAAAGTCTAATAAGTCAGGATTTTTTCGTGGGTCACTGGGCCAGTACGTGGGTTTTCCGGTAGAGAGGGTTGAGTAATTGAAGTTTGTTAAGCACTTGAAAAGTTCAGTACCTTTAGGGTTCGACAATCTTGATCCCCACCAAGGATGCTTGGCGTTAAAATCACCACCAGCAATAAAGCGGCTACCGAGATGTTGAAAAAATATTTTATAGTCATCTAGCTTAAATGAATACCTTGGCGGTAAGTACACCGCTGCTATTGTTACATTAGTATGCATGCATTTTATTTGGATAGCGGCTGCTTGGATATTCAATAAAGTAGTGCTATCGAGTTTTTTAAATTTAATTGTGTTTTTAACAATTATTGCAGCACCACCTTGTGCTCTGCCAGACGGATGATCAGCTCTAATAAGTTCATATCCTCTTATGTTGAAATATGATTTGTTGTTAAAGTGTGTTTCGGATATTAGCATTATATCAATATTGTTTGTCTGTATAAATAGATTTATTTCATTATTATGGTTGGAAAGCCCATTGGCATTCCATATACCTATGCGAACGTCTACTTGCATAATTTGTTGACAAGCATCATTATCATATTTAGTAGGTTTTGGGTATTCTCGCAAATCGCAGAGACTATTAAAATACACTTGTTAATTAAGTCTTTGGATGACTAAAAGACAGTAAATGCCAACTCTATCAAAAACATTCAAAATACACAAGATTCAAAGTGCCTTACCTGCAAAATACGATAGTAAGTTCACTCTTGTACATAAAAAGTATGTGATAGTATTTTGCCTCCTAAATTATTGAATAATTACCTACAGGTATATTTGAGGATCAATAAATGTATTTCTTTAGGCTCAAAAACTATATATGAGCTCTCAATAAAGGTTGACAAATGTTTGCTAGTTTTTGTAGGGTGTATTAAATTTCGTTATTATTTTGATTAAAATGATAAAATTTAACTAAAGAAAGTGTTCTAATTACAATCAGTCGACATTTCTCTCGAAAATGCGCTTTAATGACGAAAAAACGACAAAAAGATTAAGTTTTATGGTAGTGTACTTTTCAGGATTTTTTATCTTGACATAAAAAGGACAATGTGCACTGAACTTATTTTCCAAAGATTACCGATTGGCTTTACAATAATTCAACAAATTCACTTTAATTTCTATTAATGACATTTAAAAACATACCTGCAGTTACTAAACTTAAGACCTAACTCTAACTTAAATTAATAAATTCCTATCTGAGAGCTGGCTGTACAAACATTCGTCGAAATTACCCCAAAAAGTATGCAACGAAATTCATTTTAACTTAACAATAGCGAATTATGAACAATTTGACATAAGTGCAAAACTGATGGCAAATAATAAACTATGTGCTGAACTCCCCGAAAGTTTTATTAGGTATTTCTATCAATGTCATGCTACACCGTGTTCCAAAGTATGCTCCAGATTGATTCTATATAGTATTCGCTTGTATACTTTATACTCTATAGCAAATGCCTAACTCAATTATGTGGCGCAAATGTTTGGTGCACAAAAAGCTCAAAAGCCGCAGAACACAACCAAGCCGGCAGATCTGCGACAGCAGCGTGGGTGATCGGGGAAAGGATTGGCAGCACCGACAACCTGGTGGCAGCTGCGCCTAATTGCATGCAACGCAGCGCACACAAATTCGTTTATACATGCAATAATTTGGTTTATTATTGGTATCGTTGGCAGCTTGCCTGCCTCCCACTAGCCTTGCCACATTCTGGGTCTCTACCCTTTTCTGGTACATTTGCCATAACTTTTAATTTAATTAAAATACACAACCGAATTCAGCATCGACAACGAGAAGGACATGGTTGACTCAGAGCGGACAACCTCAAAAATTCATAACGAATTCACTTTGTATCTTGCCATACGTTTAATTGATATTTATGAATATTTGACTAAAGGTTTGCAATAAAGTTTTTATTGCTCGTAATATGGTTAAGAGCGGCTTCCCTCATGTTGCATATGGTGCTGAGAACTGGGATTGGAACTGCCTTGATTAATACAGAAAGAAAAAAAGACGTTTTAACACAAAACGCTTAAAGCTTTTAGTATTGTAGTTAGAGTTTTGCCCGATTGTTATTTAATCAAATAATTTAATCAAATTCATCAAATCAAGTCAAAGGTTCCGATGAAGAATTCTCTTCTTATAATTTGTATAAAGTACACGTCTCTTGCGCACAGTAATTAGCGAATTTTAAATACTTAATAAGGAATTTCTACATAATTTCTACATTGACTTCCTTAAGCTGACAAGTTGTTACTTTCCGTAGAAAGAGTTTGTGAAGTTATACAATAATATTTTGAAAAATTCATTGATAATAAATTAAGCTAAGAAGGTGTGGTTAAAAAAATATTGTTCAAGACACAAGTCTACATATGCGTTTGTCACTGACTACTTATTAGACATAGACTAGACTCCTATTCTAGATGACTCACTGTATTTGTCAAAAAACATTAAGAAAGGAAGAATTTTCTGATGCTGAAAAGATTTTACCTTTACTAGGGCGTGTTTGCCAATAAATCAACATTTGTAGATACAAGGAGCATCGTAGGAGCATTTTATCGATAAAACTAAAAGAGTGTAGTCGAAACAAAAATTACTAATTAGTCGAAATAAACGCAAAATAACGTCTTTTTTCTATATTACAAAACTATTTTCTTATCAGCTTATCAGATTAATGGCGCCATCTAGCGGTCAGGCCAAACAAATAAATTAATGATGACCGAAACGACGCACATTGGGTCATTCGGCCGAAAAAGTGTAGTTAATATAATAAACAAATTGCGATATTTAGTTGAAAATGGATAATTTGGGCGTTAGAATGTCTCAAAGTTTTTTTCCGGAGAAACATCTTCAGCAATGAATTACACGCAAATAGTACGACTCAACTTGCTTGATCAATAATAATAGGGTATACCGAAACATTTAAATTTCGATTTGAGGGCGATAAAAAAGTGCAAGTTTTCGAAAATTAAAAAAAAAATCCAAATTGGCTTAATGACACGATAGCAATTCCCTAAAGTATTATGAAAGACTTGTTTCTATTTTGCATTACAACCCTCAGTGGATCAAAACTTCCATCACAATGCCTCTCCAAGCCGCCCGATCCTGTGCTTTGGTTTCATAGCTTCTGACATTAATCCTGTTTAGATCGCCTTCAATTGCATCCAGCCAGCGGCTTTTAGGGCGACCCCTCGCTCTGAGTCCGTATTGCCTACCTCATTCGCAGGACCTGCGCAAGACATTTTATGTAGCGTATAATTATCTCGTGGTTAGCCAGCTCTTTAAGTTCTGAACGCCTCCTACCAAAGTTGGGCCGAATACCCTTCGCTGAATTTTTCTCTTGCACGTTGCTAGCTGTTTACAATCGGTGGAACGTAAGGTCCAGACCTTACGTTAATACTGGACGGATGAGTGTTTTCTACATACGTAACCTTGTGCTTCTAGATATAAGTTTTGTGCGCAATAGCTTTATATGCGAGTAGAAGCACTTATTTACAGAATTTATTCGATCATTTATCGTACTCGCTGAGTCGCCAGTATTTGAGAAAAGTATCTAAGGCAATTAAAATTTTGCACCGATTCGAATGAGAAACCTCCGATGTTAAAAGCTTTAACTTGTCGTGATCGCGTTGATTGCAGCATATCCTTTTTTTTGATATAGACTTGAACAAGTATAAATATATTGTAAACAATAAACAAATACAAATCGTGTGTTATTTTAAGGAATTGCATCAAATGCTCTCCATTACTGCCTTATTGATATTCAAAACCCTGCACAACTTTTAAAGTTTCAAATCAGCACTGTCCTTCAGTTGACCATCAACAGTGTACAAGCTACACCTTAATCAACCCTTGAGTTGGCGCTTTAGTAGTTCCAACCCTAACCCTAGTTTCTCAGAAAACATGTGACTTTTAGTTAATGTATGCAGCCATATGGCAAATGTTTTGGCACAACGCTTTATAAAAATGCAAAATTATGCTCTTCACAGTTTGGGAGTGTGTGACGCAACTTGGTCACCCCAGCTGGACAAACTCATGCACTCACACACATACACACGCACACGCTTGTAATCCAATTAAAGGTAGCATAGTTGGCTTTTAGCGTATGTACCCCCTGCCATCTTAAAAGCTTTTACCAATCGAAAAGTTGCCTTGATTTTCAGCGTCAGTGGAAAAGTGTGCATGGTGTTCTTTCGTTTCGTTCGTTTCGCGTTTTACGTATACTTAATTTGATTTTTCACACAGTCCTCCCCCACGCGGAGTGCTCCGACAACACGCTACCAAGCCACACACACACACGCACTCACACACCGAGTATATAACGCCACACAGCATCAGGCAGTGGTCATGCTCTGATTTTCATAGCAGTCTCCAACCAGTCTCTCTCTCGGACGCCAGGTCGCTGTTTCTCTGCGCTACGTGGAAAAAATCTAATTTCTGTGCAATTTAACGAGACATTTACGTTTTTTCATTTGATTATCTCACAGTCAATTTGGTGAAGGTTTTTTTTTCCTTTTTTGTTTTTATTTGGTGCCTCTTTATCCAGTAACTGCCACAATCTCGCTTAGCCTCACACTCATGCTCATCACCCCTTCCCACGTCAGATGGCATCGTACACGCTCAAAAGCGTTGATTGTAAAGATTTGCAGCGCTTTCCCGGGCACATGCGGATCTGTAAATATTAAGTCCAATAACGTTGCGACTTACCTTGTCATTGACTTTGCTGCACTTGCATTTTGTAGCATACTTTTGAGGGCTTTCAACAATCGTGTAATTTGTTTTATGTGATTGCAGAGCCAAAATGATGTGGTCGCCATTGCGGCCGTCGCCTTCACAGTTATTGGCTCCATTTTGGATGCACATTAGCAGCCAACGCCAAATTTAGCCGGTTGTTGACCACAAAAGCACACAAATACACACACACTGGTGGCGCTCAAAAGTATACAACAAATAGCATATGTCGGAGCTACAACAAGAGAACAGAACGCACACCTTTTGTGTACGTGATGTCATTATGGCCAAAAGGTAAATTTCAACTGTCAGACTCTAAACGACTCTCTCGCTCTCTCCACCGTCCCTTTTACCCTCTCCACACACATTTACTCCCACTCTCTGCTAACTCTGTTACACAAAATCGCAACTAACCCTACGCAAATGCACGTTTAATGTATTTGACATTTTGAAAGTCAAACCAAACGGCAGTATGCAGCATTCGAGCATACAAGAGCAGTTACCCACGGACAGTGGAGTATATCCTACACTCTAACTCAACCCATCTAAACATTCTCGGCACATTTGTCATTTGAGTTGACCCGATTTTTGTGGTGCTCCATCTGTTTTTACGCCTGTTTAGAGCTTAAATTTGGATAGCCTACAGCACATGCGATTCTCTGTCCTGATGATTCTTGCATTGTATCTGTTGTCATTGTCGTCCTTGTCCTCGTTGTTGCTGTTATGGGTTACACGTTGCGTATTTGTAATTTGAATAATGCGTAATTACAAATTGCCCATAGGAAGTAATTAGAATGAAACACGAGTTTCTATTGAGTTCTTTGCTGCGATGCTTTGATTGTGTCTGCAAAAAAAAAAAAAATTTATTTTGGATTTAGTAAAGTTTGCTTAAGCCTATAAAAAGTAAGTTATCTATGTATAGAAATACTTCTTAAATCAACTTAATCAGTCCACTTAAGTGTGATTTATACCCTACTGCATATTTATTAAACAAATATTTAGCATCACCATATGTTTGACGACAAATTTTTTATTAATAAATCTTTTATTTTTGTCACCTAGAGACTTGATTTTTGACGCTTTCTCTGCCATAAAAATCGAGATTTTTATAAAAACAAGTTAATGAAGATGTTTCCACGTTTGACAGAGATGTCAAGCCTAACAGATTTAAAAAGCACGCGTAGTTTAAACAATTAATTTTTTACAGTGATACACTTATGATGATCTAAAAAAATTAAAATTATTTTTCTTAAGGCCTAGATGCAGACACGAAAAATAAACAAAACTTCATTTAAAAAAAGCCCTGCCAATCGTTTGGTCAGGAAATTTTTATGCAGGTGGGATGCAAAAAAAAGTGTTGTTTGTTTTTTTGTTTGTTGATGCCAGTAGTAAACCATAGATGGCGCCAACAGCAAAATCAGCTGTTCGGTTTTGACGCTACAAAGAGAGCTATTTTTGACGCGATGGCTGGTCGACAAAATCGTTGGGGATAGCTCTCATTAGAGCACTGGAGGAACATCCCGTTGTATGGGATATAATGCATAAGTCCCATTACCACGTCATTGCAATTAAGAACTTTAAATGATTTTTTTTTGGTTTGTTTTTATTATTCCCTGAGTCCAGCAGATGCGTGTTGCCACGATACGGACCCCTCTGATGAGTTTACGAAGTTTTTTATAATATTTCTTTTAGCTTTTGGATACTCCCTTGGACGCCCATAAGGTGTTGGATCAGTATATTAGTGCAACAAAAATAAATATGGTTTATTGATTTCAGATAAATACCGATTTTGAAACACTGTTTTTCCTTTGCAAAAAAGATTCTTGAAGATAGGCTTTTTTCAGGAGAAAATGTGTGTATAATCCATTAAAATGCTCATTACCATCTCTGTATGTTATAATTAAACTTTATGTTTACTTATATATGTAAAAATTATAACTATTTATTTGATTTGTCGTATTTGATTACATAATCTTTATAATCAAAGGAATTACGCCCGCAAAACGTTAAATAAAATCGTATTCCAATTATAAGTTAAATTTCAGAAAAATTTCTGAAATTATCGGAGAAATTAATAATAAAAATATCCTGAAGATATATGATATGATTCAAGTTAACTATCATTAACATTTTGATTAACGATTTTTAACCTTTTCTACATTCATTAGACCCTCAATTATACAAAAGCTCAACATGATAATGTTTAAAATTATGGATGTCTTCTGTTAATTTTTTAGAACGAGTTTCCACTAAAAAACCCGAAAACCCCACGACGTTGGAGAAATTTAGACATATGCATCAATTAACTGCTGTTATTTGACATATAGCCGTCAACCCAAATGTTTTACATATTTACGAGCTCTAATGCAGCCCTTAACCAATTGTGCCCTTAACATAATATAGTATTTTTGGCTCTATTGTCAATGCCTTAATTTGTTTCCATGGCTTTTTTAAGGCTCATTAGTTAGTGTTCCAAGTTCTACTTAGATCACCAAATCCACGCACATATTTTCTTAATTAGAGCCCGCGTTTATAAACAAGCCATGAAACCTACAACAATTAATAAAACACACAAATTTGACATCCATTGTTTGGTTGACGCCCATTCAGTACAACAAATTGTTGTTGTTCTTGTTGTTGTTGTTGTCTACCGTATTCTAATTTTTATTTTTTCTTCTTTATATACAGTCATTTATTTGCTTTTATTTATGCATTATTTTTATGGTCGCCTTTTTTTATGAGTCTCTATGAGTTAAGGAGCGTTGGAGGACAAACCTCATGATAGTCGTCATTACTTTGACCATGTTGTAGTTGTTGTTGCTGTTGTTGTTATTTGCTTTGACTAAACAAATATTATGGCCATTAAGTAAATTGGTCAAAAATTGTATGACGCTGTGTTCACTGTTGTTGTTGCCATTGTTCGTGTGACAGCAAATAGTACATAAGTAGTATATAGTGAAAAAAGAAACTGAAGCCGCACAAATGTAGGCAATAAAAACGCCATTAAAAAGCATACAAGACTTGTCATGTGCAATGACCACAATGGAAAAAACTATCAACAACAACAGTATACAATGTTCATAAACAGTAATCTATCGATTAAGTGAACTAGCTGAGTACTATATAAATTATAATTTGGTTTCTATTATTTTATGAATAAATTATTTAAAATGCAAATATTTATGAGGAAAATTATGTGCGGTGGACCATTGATACTTTTACAGATAGCAGATAATCTTTTAAATTCAAAGTTTTATCTCTCATTGTGGAAAAAAAATTGTGAAGATATCTACGTTTGCTTATGAGATATGGCTTGCCAAGAAAAAGTCTATCTAAATATTCTTTTATCGATAGAATAATATTGGCTGGTACCTGTATCTCCCATCCTCCCAAAACCCATAATCCTATCCACTCCTTTTTTTTATGTTAAGCTGTACAATATGTATGTAACATTTTTGTAAATTTTTTGGATACAGTCACAATATATTCATTTTTTTGATAACAAGGACCTTTAATGCACATATGACACTAAGATATATTTTTTTTTAAAAACACTTGATAACTCTTAAAGAGGCAGAGTATACTGTTATTTTGGGAAAATAATAATTTGGTTTGTCAAATATAAGCTTTTTATAGAATAACATTAATAAACGATCAACAAAAAAAAAAAAAAAAAAAATTCATCAAAATCAAAGAGATCGATTTAAATATCGATATTTATACTTTTTCTTCTTAACTGGCCTATACAACCATGTCAACAGAGGTACTAACGTGTCTCGACCTGGTGCAACATTTCTCTCCAAGAATTTTTGCATTGCGCGCACATTCGCAAGCTGATAACACCAAGGGCTGACAGGGCATCAGACTTACTTCCACATCGAACACGTTACGGGCTGAAATACCCGCATCCAAACGCACTACCCAGCCAGCGAAGTCGCTGAATGCTTAATCGCTTGACCACGTCAATATCGCCGTATGGTTCATACAGCTCATGGTTCCATCGAGTACGATATCATTCGTCTGTGTTACCGTCCATGTCTCTGCGCTATATAAGACGACCGGAAGGGTGAGTGTCGTATGGAGTATCAGTTTTATCTAACGAGAGAGGACCCTACTATTCATTTGCCTACTGAGCCCCAGAGTTATTCTTCGCTTGATCTCCAGGCTGACATTATTTTTGTTCGTTACCGTGGAGCCAAGATAAACAAATTCCTTGACAAACTCAAAGCTAAAGCTGCTTGCAGCCAGCTGAGAATCAAGACACTGCACCCCTTTTAGCTGATTCTTTTTCAATAACCCTAAAGGCACTAGTGACATCACACTATCGGTGCGGCCGATGATGTCAATGTTATCGGCGTATCCAAAGAGTTGCACACCTCTATTTGTTAGGAGATTGAGAGTGAGTCGCTTTTTTCTGAGACGTCGTTTGTTATTAAAGGTGTCGAAGAGGTCATTTCCTACCTTGACGGAATTAAACGAATTGATCAACGCCGCAAGAAGAAGAGCTGTCGATGGTGAATTTACCAGGTCATAAGCTGTGCTTCAGCAAAAGGTTTCAATCTTTTTGACAGTACGCTTAAAAGAACCTTGTAAGCGATGGGCTGAAGACTAATACCACGGTGATTGGCGCGTATTGTGGCATCTCCCTTCTTCAGTATAGGATAGATTCCATTCTGCTAGCATTCATTCTATAAGCCATGTCTTGCAGATGAGTTTGTGCATGCACTTTACCAACTCATCCCCACCAGCCTAGAACAATGGCAGTCTCTCAGCACCTGGAGATTAATTGTTCTTTAGTCGCTTGACTGCGACTTTGACCGCATTATGGCTTGAAACTGGTACATCGATGCCTTCGTCATTAATTGAGGTTAGTGGACTATCTTCCCCGGGGTGATCACCTTCCACGTCAGTGACCAGATTCTCGTCGTCATCTTTGCAGGCAAACGCTGCGGTCTTGTTAACCTCGTACAGACGCTTGTCCCATTTGTAAACGTTTCGAGCTTCATTTCTGCTTCTGCCACATTCTACCTACTCACACTCAATGCGTTTTTTTGCGCTTCTCCTAGCGTTGCCTATATTAATAATATTAATTTTTTTGCAATGAAAGTATTCAAATGTTGCATATAGTGAAAATCTTGGAATAGACGCGACAATCTATTGGCAACCGATTCAATTTCAGCTCGCCCAGGCATTTTATAGAGTGTTGCCTAAGAGACAGAATCGATGTACTGACCACACAAATCAAGATAGTGCCAGTAGGTTAGAGGTAAATAAACATGCACCTTATTATCAGCCAAGGACCATATTTATTTCATGCGATGTAGCTTCTCCTCAAGAGACTGTAGGAAAGTTTATGCAATACGGCTTTTAAATTAGTAGAGATTTACCGGGATCTTGGTGTTTATACGAAGAGACGAAGTACGGACGGCCATATCTGATACCATTGCTTTAGTGCTCCATGGGAGTCTTTGACATCTCTTTCTCTATGTTTACATTTGCAATATACTCCTTGCCTTGAGGTAAAGGGTATGATTATAACTTTTTTTTTAGTTTTTATAATATCTTATAGTAAAAAATTACTCTGTTCGTGATCTTTCTTTTTCTTGTTGAGAATACAAGCAAATTTTATTGAAGGTTCGTTTTAGCCTAAGATGCAAAATCCTTATAGTAAGATTGATATTGATGTTGATTCTAATGTAGCTGATGACCAAATTGAGCGTGGTACAACGGTCAAGCAATTAATCAGCAATTTTGTCAATTATAAGGCAGCAAAGACTTTGAAAAATCAACGCAATTATGCAAATTTAAAAAGTTGCCCTTATGGAGTGTAAGTTTCCATAGTGTACACAAAGCGCTAAACAATCCTTTTTTCGGTGACCTTGCTTTGTTGTCTCATTAGGCGCATAATTACGCTGCTCAACACTCAGACATGGGACTACGCACCAAGACCTAAAGTTAAGACAAAATTAAAAATAAATCACAAAAAGAAATCCGCGTGCTCTCAAATCGAAGTCTTGCAACCCTGTCAAAATTAGCGAAATTAATGCGAGTGTAGCGAAAACTGTCAAACACAAAGACCAAAAACAAAATGGCTGCCGCGTATGCATGAAATGGGTCGACCACGCGAAAAGCCGTGCCCAAAACTCGTACCCGGAACCTAAACCTCGCACAATGAAATTGAAACATTTGTCGCATCGTTGAAAATTTCCTGTCGCCGTGCGCTCATTATGCGCAATGAACCCGGCAACCCTGCCACCACACCCCAAATAACTTACCCCACTCGCACACCATGTAGATTGAAATCCAATTAATGTTGTTGCTGCAAAAAACGCAAAGCTTTCAACTGATTTTGTTTTTTTTTTTCCTTTTGCTTTCTTTTGTGCCTTGTTCTTTGTCTTATGCCTTTGAGCGAGTGACTTGGAAAAAGGGGGACCCAAGATGGGCGGTACAGTGAAATCCTTTTTTAAAATGCCGAACGCGTTGCGGCGTTAATATGTCAAATTAGAGGCACAACAAGAACTACAACAACAAAGAAGCTTACAACAACACAACTTGCCGAAAGCAACAAGCACCGGAAACTGTCAACAAAATGAATGTGTCCTCATGAAGTAGGGGAAGCCTTAAAGAAGAAGACCAAGCACCCATAACTCCAACGAGCAAATACCAAATTGAAGTATTTGAGACTTAATTACATAATGCACGCATTTTGGGGTTCTTAGAGTACATGAGAAGGAACGCTTGGAACTTATATGTTGGAATATCAGAACATTTCTAAACAAGTGTAAAGCATTTTTGGTATTCAAACATACAAAACTTTTGAAATATAATTTTTTTTACAATTTTTTATCTTTTTTGAATTTCAAACATTTAGTGAGTAAAGTTTCTTTATCACTGATGGGCAGGTTTATTTTTGTCTTAGATCAATGGGAGCCCTCTAAATAAAAATAATATTTCCTTTAATCGAATAAGTAAAATAATTATTTAATAAGCTTCTATTAAATTAGCTTCTCTTCACACATTAACCTATTCGGATCGCGTCTGCTATCGAGAAAGCAAAAGTTACTATTGTACAAAACACTTATAAGGCCAATACTTACTTTAAGTTGCGAGATATTGTCATCAAAGTCGACAGACATCTGTCAGTTAGAAATTTTTAAAAGAAAAATCCTAAGAAAGGATTATGGACCTGACAGATTAAAAGATGGATCGTACCGAATAACATATAATCAAGAACTTGAAGCAATGGTACAACAACAAAATGTGATTCGATTTATAAAAAGTGAACGTATAAGATGGCTAGGTATCCTTATCGAATGGCTAAAAGCAGATCGGTCAGCAAAGCATTTGGAAGCCGATTGGAAGCAGAAGACGTGGACGTCCAAAGAAAATGTGGCTAAATGTCTCTTGGTATCTTGAACTGAAAAAATGCAGCGACCGATCTGTCCAAGATTGTTAAGCTAGCTATGATGATGATGATGATGATTATATTGGCTCATTATCTAATTTTTGAAAAAAGTATTATTATCATAAGGCATTATTAGCTGCCAAAAAGTTGGAAGTCGCTTAAAATTCTTACACTTTGTAAATATAGAAATGATCAGCTTTGAAAAATCGCATGTAAAAAATCGATGCTCGATATATTGATGCTTTAATATTTCGCTTTAGATGTAATTAGGTCTCAACTCGTGGAACAAAATTGACTTTATATTATTTAACCTATAATGAAATTCTTGAATTAAAAGTTTTTAATATTTCAACTCCCAATAAACAAAAACAAATTCAAATATTTTTTTATTTTGGGTTTCATGTCATTAACTTCGCAATTTTTTCTCAAAAATCCAATTATTTATCGAGCTATGGGGTTGACTTTTCTTTAACCAACCAATATCTCCTAAGCGAATAAATTTATTTGATCTTAAAATTAAATGTTTTGTTTTTTTATTTAATTAAAAAATTTTTTATCAACTGTGTTTAAAGATAAGAATGATCATAATTCACAATTGGCTCAGGATATTCAAGGACAAATGTTGACTTTTTGCAAAAAAAAAATTGTTAACATGCCTTAAAAAAGTATCAAAGAACATCTAACCAAGTCTCAAGATGTTCGAAAAAAAAAAATAAATCGGCTTATGGCAAATAAAATTATTCTCGTGCTTTGAAAATATTCCCAAACATTAATGAGCGTAAATTAGGCAATTTGATTATAAAGCCTGGTGTTCGATATATATCAGGTGAATAATACAAATGTAGCTTCGTTGATTCATATAATTTTTAAATTTTCTACGAATATTCGCAGCTATTATATTTCAGGTATGCAGCTTTAGTCAAAAAGAATGGAAATCTATTCTAAACGAGCGTCCAAGGTCTAAAAAAATATGTTGGCTAAACAGCTCGAATGGCTGCAAGGAAAGTGATGACTTCTTTTTTTTCAAAAAGCTTATATTGGAAAAACTCTCTCTCAAAAAAAAAATAAAATAATAATAATAGTTATATTATCAAACACAATCAAGCTTATTGATATAATTAAATGTAACTTTATACATAATGTATGTACTCCTGGTCGTTTATCTAGCTGGTTAGTGTTATTTTAATGTGGAAGTTAAATATATTTCTGTGTTTACCTGTTACACTATACATATTTGTAAATAGTAGGTAAATATAAACCAAACGGCCTTTTATTAATTACAACCACAAGCACTAATTACAGACAATGCTGCCAAACTATCCCAATGGCGGCTCTCTCTTTCCTCTCTAACTTTAGTACTTTCACTATGTCTCTCTTTCTCTCTCTCTCTTCCATTCCCTCTGTGCTCATTTACCAAAGGTTTTGTTTATTTTGTCAGAGCTCATAATACGAATATACCGAATGAATTACAAATATGGCTGTGCGGCTGACTATGTGTATATAAGTGTCTGTATATAACTGTGTGTGGTGTGGTGTGTCTATGTGTGTAAACATCACATTTATATTGTAGATAAACTCAAATATGCTGTAATAATAATAACAAAGCCGAAAGAAAAAAATATATATTTGTAAAATTTTTGCCCCACTTGGCAACTTGGAATAATAAACGAAATAGCAAAAACAACAATTAACTCAAATGTTTACATTGAGCGCAACTTAACTTCATTATTAACAAATACACTAGCATGAATTGCTAACACATATTTACATAAGTACTGCTAACAACTAGTACATATGTACTACCATTTTTTTCAACAATTATGGTATTTAGATAAAGTCGCATTGACTATATTCATATGTCCGATTTTTTACCATTTCGAATGTGGCTTGTATTCATTTATTCTGGTAATATTAAATTCTTATTTGGAAACAAGAAACGATTATTAAGGGTCTTATAACAAAATTATCAAAACGATGAAACATGTTTTTTGTCTATCCGTCTGTTTATACTGTCTAATTCTGGAAAATCAAAAAAGTTAGGAGCATAAAATTTGGCATTAAGCTGCTACATATTGGGTTGTCTATCTTCACCCGACTTTGATTGATACCTTATTTTAACACATCGTGTGCATTTTGTCGTACATAAATGCATAAAGGCAAAAATACGCGAGTATTTCGCAAACAACCCTAAAAACGAGGTATAAAATTGTTTTTGTTAAGCGATTTTTTCTTAAATTACATTTAAAATCATGAAAGTTTAAGTTTTTAATAAATTTATTTAAAAAAAATGCATTTTATATACTTTTATATACTTAGTTAACGAACAGCTGATTCGTTAACGTTAACGGTATCAAAAATATAAAAACATTTATAGATATTGCTTTATTTTACAACACTCTTTTGTATAAGAAGTAAGTAAAGACTAAACGCTATATTAGAAAAAAAAAAACAAATTAAAAAATTGTTTTCTAATACGCCGTGATATTGTTTTCAAATGTATTGAAAGTACACATGTCAACATGGTTTAGTTGTTGGAAAGCTAAGGTCAGGATTTGGAGATATTTGAGGTTATGTATCAGAAAAACGGCGTTTTTTCCTACGTTTGAGGTTATGTACAGCGCGCAAAAATTTTTTTGTGATCTGCGGTCGCTGAGAACGAATATGAAGTCAGAAAAATAAATCCCCAAAAGAGAAATTGCACCGTAAAAAATCAGTGCCTCAAAGGCTTAATGTAAATGCTAATGACGTCAAAGGGATATATTTCGTAACTTCGAATAGCCGTAACTTTGCGAAAAAAAAATTAATCTTTTAACTCTTAAATTAAGGGTAAGAGAGGTACTAAATGTTGTAAATGGACAGACAGACCAAAAAAATTTATTGCACCCAGTACATAACCTCAAAAGTAGGATAAAACGCCGTTTTTCGGGTACATAACCTCAAATACAAACATCCTCACGTGACCCCGGTATTTGTAAATCTGTAATATTTTTAATATTTAGAATCCACTTATGATAAGGTTTGATATGAAATTCTTTTATCTGTACATTTTAAGCACTTGCTTGTGCTCGAACCATATTTGAAGTAACTTTTTAGGGGACCCTAGCCAATATACCCCCTACCTTGAAGCACCGGCCACAATTAAATAAAAATTTAAAATATTGTTTTTTTTTAATGAGGCCGTTTTACAGGTTTTAAACGGAAATTTTAAGAAGAATAATTTATTTTTTGTTCCTCAGCCAACAAACTCTTTGGCCAGAGAACATAAATCTTTAAGTGAAGTTATGATACTTATCTTATCTTGTATATTTTATGTTTTCATTGCTTAAAATATCGATAGCACCAGCAAGGGCAGCAATGTGCATACATAATTTATCGAACAGCTGAGAATAAAAAACAAAAATTCGTCGGTCCTACAATGCAGGTCACAAAAATATGTACAACTTATGTTCAGCCATACATATATACCAGTATATACTAGTCATGACTTTTGCTGCATTATGCTGTGGGAGTTTAGTCTGCTCTGCTTTAGCTTTGGCCTGGTCTGTTCGGTTTGGTTTGGTTTGGCTTGCTGTTTTTGGCCTGGTTGTTTGTCAGCTCAGCTGTGTCCCTAGCCCATATGACTAGGGCTATGTATTTGTGTGAGTGTGTCTGCATGTGTGTGTGTTTCTATGTATATATGATTGTGTTCCCAATTAGATTTTATTGTTTTGGTGCGATTGCACTGCGCACTGTTTGCTGCTGTTGTCGATTATTGTTGCTGTTGTTTTTGTTGTTGTTGTTATCCTTGTTTTTGTTGTTGTTGTTGTTGTTAGACTTTCTAATTGTTCTTGTTGTTGTAATTAGTGAAGCGCAAACAAATGTCGTCTAATGATTCGTTGACTGTTGTTCTGCGCTGCTGCTGTTGCTTTTGCCATAGCTATTGCCGCCATTTTGCAACTGCCTGACTAACAATACATGCATAATGCTAGTTTATAGATATACATATATGTGTATATGTGTGCGTGTGTGTGTGTACAGTACATCTATTTGTTGTTGCTCTTGTTTTATATGATATAATTACATATGTCGCGCGCTTATATTTGCATGGCAATTGGGCACAGATATTTTAATGTGATTAACGTTGTTTGGCATTCAAAAGCTGCTTGCTTTAAAACTTACCTAACAACCTTAACAACGAATATACTTATATATAGCGACGGTTAGATAATGCCACTGCAGACTACATAAAATTATTCTTATCCCACGATTTAACGAAAACTATAGTAAACGCTAATAAATCCAGATGGTAGCTCTAGAATTACATTAATAAATCAAAACAATCATTTAAAAAATATCAACAAAATTTTAAAATTTTATTTTAAAGTTGCGTGTAAATTTGACGTGTTTCATATATATGTAAGACTTTAATAACGTTACTTTTGTAAAATTATTTGCAGTTATATAAAAATAGGGAAAGGGAAAAAATATCTCGATGACTAATGGCACAGCCACCACAATTTGTTAACTTCCTTTACATCGCGATTTTAAAGTTTCTAGTCAAATCTTGACTCATTTTCTTTCAATGTATTTACAGTATCTCTCCTGAGCTTATGATACAGTAAAGGGATACCTTCTCTAGACTCGTTACCCTTGAAAATATAAGGATAATATACTCATTTGAAAGGCAATTAAAAAATATAATTTCTAATTAAGGGTCTGGTCCGGCATTACTTATTGCTGGGCTTTTCTGTATTTCCGCATCGATACTTAAATGCGTGAATACAATGAATGTGTTTTGTTAGTTAACAGCTAATACGTTTCCAAAATGTTGAAAATTTATGTTGATAATTGAAAATGTATACATTCCACATTTATTAAAGCAGCTATACAAAGGGTCTCCATTAAATCTGCAAGTTATATGGCAGATAAATAGTTTTCCAAACTGACAAAATATTCCTTGTTTGGCATTTCAGTAATTCCTTGTTAACATCAAACAAAAAATTTTTAATTGGGTTTGAGACTAGACCAGGTGAGGTGCCACTACAAAAAACCAGTTCCTTGATTTTCACGTTATATTCCTTGATTTATGGTCCAATGTATGACCCAAAACAAACGGTAAAAAACACCACAGAACATCCCATAATAGCATAATTATTTTATGTGTATACTACTATGTCCTAAAAGTAAGACCAATTTTTTTTTTCAGCAACTCTTCATTTATTCAACCAAAGTGCAAAGTAATCCTCTCCGTACACAATGCACTTATACCAAAGTTTTTCCCAATCGTTCATCCATGCTAAAAAGTCATTGACCGGGATGGCGCTATAAAAACGCGCGCCGATTCACATTAAATCTCTTAATTCTACTCAAAACGGTGCCCTGGAATGGTCTTTTTAGTTTAGGGAATAGCCAGAAGTTGCACGGTACCAAGGTGTATAAGGAGGTTTTAGAACGATAGGTATTTCGTTTCCGACGAAAAAATCTTAAAGAATCAATGGAGCGTGTTTCTATGTTTTCAAAAAATTCAGTAAAAGTCCCAAAACGTCTTTTAAAATTAAATTGGCGGATTCTTTTGAAATTCAAACATTATCATAATTATCATAATCTTTAACTTCTTGGACGTGACCTTCGTCGTTTGAGGTTGATGGTCCACCAGAGCGCTGTCCGCCTTCAACGCGTTCTCTGCCTTTATTGACCGGTTTATACCGCTTTTGAACATTTCTTTCAGAGATAGTTTGCTCAACAAATGCTTTATGCAACATTCTGCACATGAATATTGATTCCCCTTTGGCAGTACTATTATTTTGACCGCAACTCCTATATGCATCATACAAAATAAAGAACTCATTAGCTTGTTAGCATAAGCTGGCCCCAAAAATATCCGCTGGCCAAGCACAGTTCAGTAATAACTTTGAGATTTAATTTTAATTACTTTCAACTGAAGTAAAATCCTTGAATTTACCAACATCTCTTGCCCCCCTATTTCTCACTCAATCAATCCTTTCGGTTTTCCAATCTCAGCTGCCTTTACTGTTGATATTTGTCGCCTGCGGCTATCTTCTTGCCATGGTTGTAATTAATATGAGCTCAGACAAGCAAAGATACACTCACGCACACAGATACACTCATGCACTCACACAGATACACTAAACAGACGTGTGCTCAAATTACATATGCCCGTAGTTGAAATTGATGAGCAAGTCCGATGGATAAGTTTGCTGCTGTTTATTTACTCTCTGGCAAAGCCAACTCATTTCACGTGAAATCAAAATGCGCAATAACGAAGAGAAGCAAATTGACTTTTTACGATGTTTTCATTAGTTGGCTTCAGTTAACAAGATTCTTGGAAATTTTATAGGTCGATTTCAAAAAAGCCATGTGAAATGAAGTGCTAAACCTACCAGAAGCTGGCATTTGAACAAGTTCTGTGTTATTGTCGATCGATAGTGCACTTATGAATGATACGTTTGAAATTATTAAAAAATATGGTGTACGTTAAAGTCGGGCTGGGATGAGTTTGAGATACCCTGTACCAACAAATTGCAATTAGTAGTAATTAGTGCTTAAGAACTCCAAAAGATATTTGATTGCCAAATTTGGTTAAGATATCTTCTTAAACAGTCAAAAGCCGTATGAACTTAGAGCTATATCATATGACCTCGATATCAAAGAAATAAAATAAACTTGTCTCCAATGACTTAATTAGGCATCTAATCTGAAAGATTGGTTGCTCTAGATCTTGCAATCTCTGAGATCTAGGCGTCATTGGTATTCATTTGTCAGATATAATTTTTAAGATATTGTATTTAGTATGCCATGGAATTTGCCTCCAGAGTTCAAATTTCATTTAAATTAGTTTTTTGTTGTTTTATAGCAAACTAAACCTCGGACGTCCTTAAAAAAAAAAACACCTTATATTTATGCAGCTCTCATTAAAAATATGTGCAGCACAGTTTTATAGTTGTTATCAGCTGCCATAGCTTACTTCTTTTTTCATTACTACTACTATATAAATATAACTCAAAGTTTAATCTCAAAAACATTTTCTTTTACGAAAACTCATTAGTGGTTAAGTGTAAGGCTTCATTAAAAAGTTCTCTTCGATATGTTTTCAACATATTCATATTATTAATTTTATTCATGCTTGCAGCTACATGGCAACATAGTTATAAGTGTTATGGAAAATATTCACTTCAACTATATGTATCCACTTTTACTTGCTACCAATTATGTATTTGCCTCTACCTTACACTAATGCTTGACCATTTTATTACAAAAACTTTTGCGAAAACGTTACCAAGCAACAAATATAATTTTACCAAGTTGAGAATGTATCTTTAAGTACCAAACAAACTTTAATCATCAAAAAAAGAAAAAGCTAGAAAGGTATCTAGGCAGTTGCTCATGCTCTTATTTATGAGTTGCTTTGCTTAACAGTCCATTTTCCTATTATAGTTTGCTGTCTGCCCCAAAAGGTCTGCTACATCATCAACAATATTTCACTTGATTTAATTTTTGTGTTGGGCCTGTCAGACGTTGGCAACAATTTGTTGCAATTTGCACACATATTATGGCCAGAAGAGCTTCAGTCGCCGTCGTCGTCGGTACAGTCAACGTCGCAGTTTTGATGAATTATGCGTTACATAATATTCGCCAGCTCATGACACTCGGCCGCAGCAGCCAGCGCTCCTTTACTACTCCTCGTTTGCTCTCTCCACACTGTGGATAGCATTCTTGTGTCCTTCATGTGTTAAATTTTGGCATCAAAAACTTTTCGGACGTCTGTTGTTGGCCTGGCTTTTACTGCTCTTCTTCTGCTTTCTCATCTGCTCTGGTACGCTTCTTCATCATCTTTTTATGCATGCCTAATTTATGAAAATTTGATGTACTTGTAAGCTATTTCGGCGGGATACTTTTATATTTGTTTGCACATAACCACAACACATGCAAACAGTACTCTCTTCTACGGATTCTGTTTTTCGATTTTTCTTCCTTTTTTTTCTACTTAGCTTTTTTCACGCTCTGACCGCGTTGAAAACTTGCGCCTAAATAAATTACTTGTAAAACTTTTCAAATACTCGTAATTCTACATGATGTTGTTGAGGTCGTCATCACTGCAGCTGCCCCCTTTCGTGCCACCACAGTTCCCCCCTTTTGCACCATATCAGACAATCAGCCCACAAAAAACCGAGCAACTCGGCAACGAATGAGCTACGTTATCGTCAAAGTTTACTAAACCAACATAAATACCATTTACTGCAGAAAGTTCCTAACACCGACAACAACGGCAACAACAAGCAGCCCACACACATAGTACATATCGGGTCTTATAAAAAAAAAAAAAGAGGTGTGGGTATTGGCAACAAGGATATCCTGGATGCCCTTTGCCAAAAAACCCATGAATGCTAACAACATGAAAATAAATTAATCTCAATAAAATGTTTATATTTCAATCAATTTTTATATAAATCGAATATTGACAGACCAATGAGTGGTACGAGGTTCCTTTTTAAAGTTTTCTTATAGAGTTTTAGCTTTCGAGCAACTTTTAGGGCTCATTGTATTTAATAGGTAACAAGATTTCAATTTTATACGTTAATGGTAACCGACTTGCAGTCCAAAGATTGATCTGATGGAGCTCATTTATGAACACAAATAAATAACATATATAAACCAAATTTTATAATAATCAAACATTTTTGGAGTTCTCGAATAGTGTTTTATCTTTAAAGCAACTAAGCGATATACTTATTTTTTGATAGCTGAATAAATTTTTACCTACATACAAGAGTTTATCAAATAAATAATATGCGAAATGCCCGAAGAGAGAAAATGACTCATGTTTTCTTTCACCTAAAAATAAGAATTATAAAATAGAATTCGCGATATAAATCCTATATTTATTTATTTATTTATTTATTTATTTATTTATATAAAGCTAGTTTACACTTAAAATATATAAACTAACAATAACGAAAGAAAGCCATGGCTACCAGGGCCTTTAGCTAATAAATCCTATATTAAAAATTTGTATTATACAAATTAAATTTTTTTTTTTTAAGCATATATTTTTTATTAGCAATCAACATATTGACTACAAAAATTAATTTAAAATTTAAAAATTATTGATACATTTTTATTTTATAAATTGAAAATATAAGTTATTGCATAATTTTTATTTTAAAATATTTTATTTTTAAATAAATATTTTATAATATGCTATGTATAACAATATAAAAATGTTTTTTAAAATAAAAATTACTTTCAATTTTATTAATTGATATTTCACTGTTATTTTATAATTTTTATTTTTAGGCTAAAAAAGGAACTTTATTTTTTCGAAATAAAAATGTATTATTTTTTGAAGTAGTCCTTTCACAAATATTACATATTTTGGCTTGTACAATCATTTGATGTTTTTGTTCCCATAATTCTTATTTGTGATCCCTGATACATGATACAAACAGCAGGCATAACCAAAACTAATATCACATCCACAACTTAATTTTGGAGGCGAAATATATTTTGGCATGGTCAAACCCTAAAAATAACAATGGGCACAATACCACAAACCCCAAAAAAACAGGATGCAAGTACAAGTTTCGTTAAAAGGGACAACCTATTTACTCTTGAAGCTATTAAGTTTCAGTTTGTGTTTGCAAGCGTTTCGAGCTTCTGCGTACTGTCTTTATGGCTATTTCAGAAGTTTGTTCCATTCCCGATTTTTCCGAATGGCTGCACTTTTCAGACTGCTTGCTCACAAAATATCAATAGTAGGGAGCATTAAAAACTTATACGAGAGTAAAAACAAACGTCAACTGATGAAGGATGCTGTAGGGAATCCCTTACTGGCTTGCAACATTATTTTGTACTACTCCTTTTCAAACTTCACAGCGAAGAGTTGTTGTCAACTCACAATAACAATTTTTTTGAGAATCTCCCAAAATATGTTTTACTCTCTTTAAGTTGATAGATTAAATCTTTATTTTTGATTCAAATGCATAATAAAAAAATCGTTGTATGGAGAGAATTGAATTGTTAAATTCGCAATATAGAAATTTGTTAAAAGGAGATCAAAACGCTTAATCTTGTACAAAAATGTCTTAATAAGTAAAAATTTCCTCAAATATATTAAAAAAAAGTTTATAGAAAACTATAAAGGCTGTCAAAAGGGCTTCTAGATGAACATGCAATCAAGACGCTGACCATATTGAAAAAACAATCCATCTTAATTAAATTCATAAAAAAAAATACAGATATCTTGTAAGCCCTTAAAAATGTTATAAAAATTAAGAAACCCAACTTATTTGCATTTTAAAATTGAAATAGTCCATATGCATAATGTGTTGCCTACTTTTCGGCTGTTGCTACTGTGTACAGTACTGTCTTCCAGTTCGATATCCTTTTGGGCTTTCGATTTCTCTTTTACTTCAACTAGCTCCACTACAGCTCTCCTTAACTGCTACCTCCAAAATCATCTGCCTTTCTACCACTTGCCACAAAACATAGAACGTTTATTTTATTGACTTTGCCCACATTGCATATGGCTGAGCTCCTGATTGCGTATATACTGTGGGTGGACTTTCTAATAAGTTGGCAGTATATGTGAGAGGCAGCTAACGACAACAACAACAAACAAACAAACAAACAACAAACAAACAACAGCAACAACTGTTCATCAATACTTTTGGTCGTTCTATGTACTTTTGCTAACAGCTCGGCCCAAGTGTTTGGAGCATTTTGGATTGGAGCGGGAAAAAAGTTACCAAAGGATGTGGGCTACTAAAAGTAGCTACAAAGTTGTAAATTTGTGTGTCAACGTGTGTATGTGTGTGCGTATCTGTGTTCATTGGGTTTGTCAGTCTGCTGCTCTTCTTGGATTTTCATATTTGTATTTTTGTCTACCTTACATCGTCTCCATTTGAGTTTCCCATTTGGGACGTTTTATATTTTAGTATCAATATTTCTTATTGTGTTTTGTTGCCTCGCTTCATCCAAAACTTTTTCATACACATACCGAATAGAATACGCTTACAAACACAACCGCACAGATATACAAAAAAAGAGAAAAAACTTTGTAAGCATCCAAAAGGATGAGCAAGGATGCTTGGCACACACTGTAGCCTGTATACCAGGGAACCCTTGTAACACATACTTTAAAGGGCTGTGTGTTTGTGTCGTTTCTGAAGCACACTTAAGCCGCTGCTGTTGGTTGTTCCTGAGCTTGTTGTCGTACATTGCGCACATTATTGTGAATGAACTGATGAACTGATGCACAGTGGGTTGGGAAAGTATACGAACGATATAGCTGCTACACCAAAAGTGTCGATATTTATAATTGAAAATGTTTTTTTTATTGTAAAACGCACATTTATATTATTATAATTATTATTAACTTTAAAAACTCAATTCGGATCTAAGACTCTGAAGGCCTTCCTATGTTCCTTTTTTAGACTAGATCGAAATCTAAGTGAATTTGAAAAACATGCGCTGATTTAGAGTTTACAAAATTGAAGCAAGGTTGGCAGCACCCCAATGACATACTTGACAACGCAATAAATATATGTAGATACTATATATATATATAGAATTCACAGCTGTCAGTTGCTTGTTTATATTGTAAAAGCTTAAATTTGCAATTTAACATGTATAAGTAGCAGCAGTTTATTGTTCAGTGTTGCCATATGCGACTTTGTCTCTTTAGGCTGGCAGTGCTGTCGTGATAACTAGACGGATTTTAAATTGAGAGGCACAATAGTAGGTTTCAGTGAAAACTTTCTGTTATACTTTAATTTTATTTATTTTTGTTTAGTAAATTTACTTATTGTATGAATTCAATAAATACAGTATGAAAAAAAAAATATACTTATGATGATAAGAAAACTGTACTGCCTAAATACAAGAAAGTTCTTGCTCAATTTTTTTGAGAACATTCAAATAAGAGACAGAGGAACTACTTGGACTGGCTCTTACAATTATTTGTTTATTAACCATTCATCATTTTTTTTAATAAAGAGTAGGTATAAAATAGTACAACATAAAATTTTTTGTATGTACAATAAAATTTTGTAATTTGTAAAACTTTGAATTCCAATAGAAAAATGGTGCTAGTCAACAAATTGGGGCTTTTTTCTTTCACAACTCTTTCATCCGAAGATCACAGAGAACGAACGCCTTGCATAAACTTAGCAACATACTTAAAGTAAGGTACAGTACGTAAAGTTTTCTTATTACATTAAATATTATATTAACTCAATTGCAGTTTCAAGCATTGTACCCTTTTAAGATGTCAAAAGATACGGGCTGAACAAAGAGTTACAACTTAGCTTCAAAGATAAAAACGCCATTTAGTTATTTCAAGTCGCAGTCGACCGTGGCTCTCGTATTAAACATTCAAACATGCTTTGAATTAGTTTAATTAGCACTTATTAAAAAAAGTTTAGTTCATTTTCTCTGGCAAAAAGTTTATGCTTTCTTTCTCTTATATTAGCGTAGAGCAAAATATGAAGTTATTTCAATTAAATTAACGTTGAAAGGTTACTTTGAAACTGCTTGGTTTTAATTATTTTGAATGTCGATTATTTTAAGATTTTGCACGCATATAGTGTTATTTTTAATTAATATTTTTTAATATTTTTTTTTCTTCCTATTTACTCCTCTTGGGAGCTTAGGGCCTCTACAAGAGCGCTGTTTGTTTAGCTGTAACCCATGATATGTTATGCTGCCGGCAGTCCACCGCCAGGATTTTTTTGGCCGTCCTCGTCTGCTTCCTTGGGTATTGCAGTCTAGTGCCGTCCTAACCATGCTGCTTGGTTGTTTCCTAGGGGCATGACCTATCCACGTCCATTTACGTTTTCTGATTTGGAGGTGGATAGGAGACTTACAAGTCATGCGCAACAGCTCTGCATTTCATATACTGTTTGGCCAGAATATTCCGCATATAATTCGCAGTCACTTGTTGCTGAAAGCCTGCAGTTGTTGCACAATTTTTCTTGTGGTCAACCATGTCTCACTCCCGTACTTGACACACGCATTGAAGATTCGCAGTTTTGTTCGTCGGCTTATCTTCCCGTTTCTCCATATGCGGTATAATCTCCCAAATGCTAATCGAGCTTTCGTGAGTCGGCTCAAGACATCTTCATTAACACCACCACTACTGGAGATAATGGTGCCAAGGTATGGGAAGCTTTCAACGAACTCGATTGGGTTCCCTTCTATGGTGATGTTTTCTTGGCTGGTGCAATTGAAGCGCATTGCTTTAGTTTTTGCTGTGTTGATTTTAAGCCCGAATCTGCTGGTTAGTTTTCCAACGTCATCTACTTTGGTCTGGATGTCACATAGTCTATGTGAGGTCAGACAGATGTCGTCCTCGTAGTCCATGTCTTCAAGGTGTCTGATGAAGCTCCACGTGATGCCACGCTTGGACTTGCATATCTGTCTCATGAATTCATCGACCACGATGTTGATGAGTAGCGGCGATAGGGGGCAGCCTTGCTTAACGCCGGTGTTGGTACACTTGTTCTTCCATTGTGCAGTACCGCCAAGTCGACATCATCATACATCGCTTTTATTATCGCGACGATGTTGAGTGGTACTCCTTTTCTTGCAAGTGCTTGCCATATTGTCGCTCTGTCTACTGAGTCGAAAGCCTTCTTGAAATCGATGAACAGGATGTACAGCGGAGCCCGCCATTATACAGGCTGTTCGGTAATTATGTGTATTTGCCTGGTCTTCGCATAATCTTGCATGTTCATCTCGTATCGTTGGCTGAATTTTTTCTTGGAAGCGCTCGTAGTGCGCTATTATTTGGTAGCTCGTGTTGAGCCATGTGCAGTCACTAAGGTCACCTTTCTTGTTAAGCTTCACATTGATTCCGCTTTTCCAGGAATCTGGAACACGCCCGTTCTCCCATATGCAAGTGAAGTGTGGATGCAATATTTCCGCCATCAGCTGGGAGTCAAATTGGAGAAGTTCGGCTGGCATGCCGTCTTCACCAGCTGACCTGTTGTGTTTTAGCTTCTTTATTGCATTGCCAATCTCTCTGACAGATGTGGGCGCGGACAAAATTCTGAGGTTCCCATTTGTTGGCGCAATGTCTCTATATCTCTCATTTCTGCTTGGTAAAGCAGTGTAGCTGATTTCCATGAAATGTTGACGCATCTATGGATTAATATTGAGCCATGTGATTCCTCTCCAATTGTTGCAGTCACTTAGGTCACCTTTCTTGTTTAGCTTCACAATGATTCCGCTTTTCCAGGAATCTGGAACACGCCCGTCCTCCCGTATGCAAGTGAAGTGTGGGTGCAATATTTCCGCCATTAGCTGGGAGTCAACTTGGAGACTGACCAGCTGACCTGTTGTGTTTTAGCTTCTTTATTGCATTGGCAATCTCTCTGACAGATGTGGGCGCGGACAAAATTCTGAGGTTTCCATTTGTTGGCACAATGTCTCTATAGCTCTCATTTCTGCTTGGTAAAGCAGTGTAGCTGATTTCCATGAAATGTTGACGCCATCTATGGATAAGTGCGTCCTCATTGGTTGGGAGGTTTCCATCTGCGTCTCTGACTGGCTGGGTCTGTCTTTGTTGGCTTCCGGAGATCCGTGCGTTTAATTAATTATTATTTGTATTTTTCTTGTCTATATCTGGACACGACAGAGTTCGTACAAAGCAATTTCTTCCGACTGCAGTTTTATTCTGTAAGACTTTGGCAAGGTGTGTTATTTTGGCATAAACTCCTATTTGATCGCTTTTTCGTGGCTTCCAAGTAACCCCTAATTTTCGCTGTTTGGCTTTCAATCTTGTACCTCCAATTTAATTTTTTTATCATGCTTTCCTTGTTTAATCTTCTGTCTATAAGAGTTTTTATAATTAACTCTCTTCAACACGTTTTTTGCGGTCTACACTTTTTCTAACTTTAGTAAGTCTAACTTGAAATGTGTGTCATTTCTGGCTATTTGGATTTATTTATTTTTATTTTTTAAACGTATTTCCTTTTTCTTGCTTTGTGTTGATGTGTATCAAAGGATTACAAGCTCGTATTAGATTCAAAGCTATTTTACTTCAATGTACTGCCACTGTGCTGTACTGTGTAATGTATTGAAAAATCTAATGGTATCTTTATTTTTTTCAAGTTGATTAACGATAAAGAATCATGATTTTAAACAGCTGCTCGCATACTTTGGGCACGCACTGTTGCCCTTCAAATACTATAGAACTGCCTTAGCCTGTTGCATAACCCTTCTTAGAAGAAACTTTCTCAGTTCCTTTCAAACCGCCGCACGTTGTGGGCTTATAATAAAATTCAATAAAACAGAAATGTCACTAGCAGCAAGCCAAAATGTCCTTATATGTCCGCTACACTCCGTACATTTTCTGTCACTCTTCCCCGCACTCTCTCTGTGATGCTTTCCACATCTCTTGCTCTTTCAACCCAACTCCAATAATAACATTAAAACATTTTCTACATCAATGATGCATGACATACATCAATACTTCAGTTTGGTGGGGCGTTACAAAATGCTGCATACATTTGGGTTGGCATTTTGCTAAGTCTTATATCGTAAAGCCGAGTCAGGCAAGCCGAACTGATTGATTTACATGCGCAGGCCCGTGCTCGCTAACATATCCTACATATCCCTTTGCCATACGCCTTAATATCTTTGGACAGACTCAACTGACAGTTTAAAACGCTTCAAATTGTCTTTTCTTTGCACACCACGCCTCATTCTCGCAGTGTATATACATACATATATTGTAGGGCATCAAGATAAGATTTAAAGCTGGCATTTTGAACTTGCAGGAAACATTAAATATCAATTTTGTCTAAACAAATTTTGATTATCTTGGCCTATTAGAGCTCAGGGGCACTTAGTTTTATTAGCATTGGCAAAGGGGGGGCAGTGCAATGGAGCCAAACCACAGGCTCTGTCTTCAAAATTGCCTACAATTTCCTTTATTATACACATTCTGCTTTACGTGCTACGCACACACAGCTACACCCACACACTTACACAGCTGCACTTGCAGGCGCTTTTAAAAATGTGTTGCCTAGTCCATAGGCGCATTTGAGTATAAATTTTTTAACATGCCCGAATGGCTACAGGTGTAAAAACCTATTTAAAGCGCAAGCCTAGTATAAAACTTTTATGTTGTTACGTGTATCTTACTGCCTCTCTGTGTTAACGTGGGCGTATCTATACATATGTGTCCATGTGGATCTGGTAAACAATGTAATAATCCGCTGGTTAGGAGCAAGACCTTAGCACCAAAACGGCTGCTGCTATTGAAAGAAATCTGATTTTTATTGACAACTCAAGTTGTTGTTGATTACTTGTCTGTAATCTGGAGTGGTCAGGTAAAACACAGATACACACACAAACACACTCAAGCACATGTACACCCTTTTAAGTTTATTAAATTTGGCAATTTCTTAGACTTGGCTCCTGCTTGGCAGCGCTCTTATAGCTACAATAAGGCTATCTTAAGTAAACTGCCCTGCAGACCCAACAACAAACCCGCACCCTAACATACTTACGAACACTGACTCACACTCTTACACAGCACTACAAATCCCTGGCGAGTGCGTGCCTAATGCTGCTGTCCATTTTTTTTTTTTTTTGTGATACACTGTACTTTAAGTTAAGCGGCATATCAGATTTTTGCAAATGCATGTTACATAGATTAGAAGACGCCAAAGATGCCACAAAGTTTATTTCAGTTTGTTAAGTCTAAGAATTTTAAGAACTTGAATTTTATACACTAATAAAAAGTACATTAATCAAGTGAAATTCTTAATTTGAGAATATTCAGAATGCTTTGAGGAACAGAGGGAGAGTACTTATCTTTAAGGCTGTTTTCTTCCACTAAAGAAGTCGATGAAAATATTCGAAGAACACTCTTCTTTCAATAATAGATTATAAAGCTAACAAATCTATAGGACTTAGATTACTACTTTTTTAATGAACAATATTGTTGGCAAATGAAGCCTAGCATTATATATGTTTTTTAAGGTTGGCAAAAATATCAAAATAGGCCCGATAGCCGTTGCTCTATAGTAAAAAATGTCTTCAAGCTAATTCTTTGCACAAATATAGTAACTTGTTTTAAGAATGTACCTTGATAAAAAAAAGCTCCACCATTAGCGCTAAAGAATAATAGAGTTTCTTGTTATTTTTGCAAAATGGCGTAAACAAAATTCAAAGAAAAACGGTTTATACATGTATGGTGGAACTGGAGACAAATTCTAAAGGTATGGAAATCGATACTAAGGCTTTTGCTATTCAAAAATGTGTTGGACCATAAACTTACATAGATGTACTTATATGTTAAATTTATATGATACCATTTATATTGGCTCCATTAATTGTATAATAGTAACCTGAAGGTTTTATTGAAGACTGAACTAGTTTTTTCTTTTAATTTTAAGAACTATGTATTTTTTAAAGATTTAACATTTTTGGTTACTTTTAACAAAGTAAATTGAAATTCGATATTTTTATTTAAATTTATACATAAATATATAAAAATTATGCCTTGAGATCCTTTGTTCCATCTAGAAACTACGGCAAAATATATATGTATAATATATAAAAATGATGCCAATGGATAAAAAATTAAATACAGTCTTTTAATTTAAATCTGTCAACATATCTTTCAAAAATTTCCTCTAAGGACGTAAAATACAATGTACGTCGCTCAGACGTATTGTTATCTTTCACGCCATAAACACCACGAATTCTTGTTAGTTAACAACTGGAACCAAGAAGTGAAACTCCATCTTATAAGATTAAATGAAACAAATAAGTTAATGGGAAAAATAATCAAATCATCGAAATTCTTGGAAAATGTTTCTATTCGCGGAAATATAGTATAGTCAACCTCAAAACTTTTGGTCAGCTTGACTCGCAGTATATTTTCTTTTTTTTATATTTTAAAATATTTTTATATATAAACAAAGTTAATGTACAGGGTCTCTTAAAGTCGGCTGCATTGGACTCTAACGTACGCCATAATTTTTTTTTTTTTTTACTTTCTCTCTGACAAGCAAGTTTGAGTACGGGCAGAGAAATATTATTAAAAAGGTTTTTGCTGTCATACATTTTTTTTTCTTACTTTCTGCTTTAGTTTTATTTTTATTTTATTCTTGCTCTTCGACATCGACGACTTTTGAAGTCGACCGAAAACTTTTCACTTTTTTTTTTTTGATTGATTAAGGCTTGTCAAATAGTTGCTTATGCAATTTTTTTTATCGGAATTTTCCAAACTCAAAAAGTGCTGACATTGTATTTGTTTCTTGCCTTTGCGACTGCACTTGGAATTTTCTGTAGATTTTCTGGCCTTTTGATGCTAATCAAAAAGTTGACAGTATTCTGTTAATGTGGCCACACTTATCAATGTCATAGAACTTGGGGCAAAGGATTTGTTAGCTTTGTTAGCTAAGAGTGCAACATTGTAAACAGCCCCAAGTCCTGCTGCATGTTATGCTGTAAGTCCTGCAAAAAATGTATTTTCTTTTCCTGTTTTTCATCATATGGCTGGGCAATTTGCAAGCTGGCAAAACCAAAGCAAATGTTATTCTTTGTTTTTGTTTATATATATTTGGTGTGAAAATAAATTGTTGACATTGCTTTGCCTTAAAACTAGTACACACAATCATATGTGTGTGTGTGTATGTATGTGGCTGTATCCTGGCGTCCTTCGTGTTGATTTATGTAGCTTGGTAACTATTTACTAAACACTTTTGCTTTGTATATATTGAAATTGTTGCCAAATTCAAACTTGTTTGTAGTTTAGGGTTTCAACTGATTAGTATGGCCTTTAGACATGGCTTTAGTATCAATTACAGCCAAAGATTATGGCTACAAATTCCGATCTTAGGAATTACTACCGAAGTTTTAAAGTATCTCCTAGTTTTTTTCAAATCCAATAATACAATGCTAGTTTATCAATCTGTTTACTGCAGTATCTTCTAAAATATAATACCTCGTTGTAATCCTCATCATTTGCAGGAAATTTTGATTTTCTGCTAAAATTTCAAGAAAACTTACAATTAGGTTGCTCTTAGTAAAAGAACATGTCGTGAGTGGTTTCAGTGCTTCCAAAGCGTTGGGTACAAGCGGACGAGTGGACGAGTGAGAGCTTCTGAAGACTCCGAATCGGATGAATAACTTGATGAAGATTCGAGCGAACGCAAAAATAAATAACGTTATCCATGGGAGTGAGGTAACAAGCGATTTTTAAACGTCTCAAAACCATAGCAATGCAAGGAAATTGGAAATTGGAAATTGTGAAAAGCTGCTTCAATAAAAGAAGCGGATGGGGCTTTTACACTTAACCGCGACCGGCGACGAAAAAGGTGACCAAATCAGAACGCATAAAATCGTGGGGAATGCCTGGATATATCTCCACATCGACGGCCAGACGGAATATTCACGACGCTAAGTTTATGTTCTGCATTCGATAAGACCAGCTCGGTGAAGCAAACAAAGAGCTATTGAACTCAGTGCAATCATCACGGAGGATCGGTATCGAAGCATTTGAAGCAACAAAGTCACCCTCCAGCATTTCAATGCTCAGCCACATATTCCTAGACCGATCAAGACATACGTAGTCACGCTTAAATGGTATGTCTTAAAACATCCGGACTCGTAGTTTTCAAAGAAAAATCAAAAATTCGCTCCCACATGCGGCCAAAACAAACATACGAGTCCGATTCGGCTGAAATTTTGACAGTAGCTGTCTACGAGATTGTACTTCACGATAGTAAATTTCTTTTGCGATGGTAGCGCCATCGGGCCGTGAGGCTAAGTACTTATCGAACCACCCAGGTGTACTAATTGTTAAATAGTTTTTTTAAGTTACATGTATCTAAGAAGTACTCAAAACCCAATCAGTTTGTTTGGTAAGTTTTGATTAAACATTTCTCAATCAAATTATATTTAATAAAAAAAATTTGAAAAAATAAAAATAAATTGCATTATACATATATTTCTTAAGCTAAACATCCATTTTTTTCTGTTTCCTTGCAGGTAAGCAATAAACTAATATTTATCAATAGAAGCTTGTAAGTATTTTAATTTAAAATTCGTTAATATTGACTAAATTTAAATAAATATGCACATCAGCAACTTTATTGAATTAAATGACTGTGAAACATGATCATATTTAATTGTAAATTTTATAGCATTTGAATTTATTTCCTTTTTCATTTCAATTGCAGTATATTTTTTATAATAGTGTCCAAAGCAAACATTTATATCAACTTTTTAGTACTTCATCAAATTTGCTTTTCTTGACCAGCATTTTGCAACACTTTTCTTACCTGCCTAGAAGCAACTCCCAGCACTACCAACTGTCCAACCTTTGGTCACTCTTAGAGAAAATAGCCAAGGGAAGGTGAACACAAGCTGTCCTTGGGTCTCATGCTTTTGGCTCCCAAAATTTATAAGCTTTGTGTGTCTGTGTTTGGTTATTTAAGACAAAACCCCAACGCAATTGTTGTAGTTGCTATAAATAAAACAAAGCACACGCACACACATGTGCATTGTTAAATGGGAGAGTATGTGTTTTGTGAGAGAACGAGGGCAGTTTTAAAAATAAACGTTCTAGCTAACTATTACATGCTGCTACCGCATAGTTTTTTCATTTTGATTACTTTCAACAAGTCAGTCGAAAATAATATTTAAAACTGATGACTAATTTTTTTTTTTAAACACGTCAAAATCTATATTTTGTAATATATGTATAGATAGATATACATATAAAAAATTTGGGTTAAGAGCAAGAGATGTTTTTTTACGTTAAACTATTTAAGTTTTAATAAAAAAAAAGGAATTGTGGTACCTTTGCACAAAAAATGTAAAACAATTAACCAGTTGTTATGTAAGAAATTGTTTGCTTATATTTTTTTTAAGAAAATGTGATGCTGAAAATTTTTTAAAATTATAGAGAGCTAGGCTTATTAAATTAAAACAAAAAAGTATTCAAAATGGTCAGTAGTTTTTTATGAAGCCTTAAGCGTTCAAATTTAGAGACTGAAACTTACTCGAACATTATCTTTTTACCAACGAGTAAATCTGCATGATTAGTTTTTAAAAAATCGTTGGCACCATATACATATTGCTTTATTATAGAGCTAATTGCATGACTGCTTTGTTGTTAGAACTAAATTTATTTATACCAACTTTTTTATTTTAAAAATTGCTTACATTCTATGTGTTTTATATTATATGTTGTTACCTTGATACTTTTTATAGTGCACTTCCTTGAAATAAATACACAGATCTAGCAGAATAAACATTCTTATTTGGTTTTAATGCTGATACCCTTTTTTCTTGCTTTGACTTTATAAGCCTTTTATCTGTGACCAATCCTTAATAATAGTTAATAATTTACTCAATAGCTTAGATATACACATATATTTATATTTCGACTCAACATTATTTTTTAAAATTTAAATAATTATTGGCCGATTGAAAAAAACGTTTCAACCCGCCCACGTACTCGCATGTATCTGTGTGTGTCTATGGCGCACTTTATATAAACTTAGATAACAAACAGCTTGGTTATTTATTTTTCTTAATATTAACGTCAACATTCAGCGCACATGTTGCACGCACAGCCGCTGAATGGCGGCAACGAGCACGATGACGACGCCGACGCCGACCACCCGCTGCCAGCCAGTCGCCGCAAACACTCACATAGATACACACACTAACACAGATAAAGTCATTTACAAAGATACTCGTATATAGTATACGCTTGGATGTTGTAATATTTGTTGCCATCTTACAGGCGAGAGGTGTGCAACTAAATCACATCAACAGCGCTGGAATTTATAACTCTATGGCAGTTGCTTTCCATTTGGGAGAATCTATGTGTATCTCAAGTGTGAGTGTGTGTGTGTGTGAGTGTTTAGGTGTATTTATGTTTGTGTATATGTTTACTTAGCGTTGCTTATTTTGACTTTATTAAGCCAAAACACGTTGCATAGCAGCTAAACACGCGCATATAAATACAAACCAACTGCATGGGTTGGGTTTTCTTTAGGTTTTTGTTTGGGGCCTTGGCGATTTTTGATCTTCATTGCAGGAGTCGATGTGTCCTTTCGACAAGTTTGCAATGCTCTTAAGCCAGCTGAAGAAATTTGCTTGCTAAACGGTCTTTCCCGAGTGACAACCTTCTTAGCATTTTTGATGCGTATTTTAATTACATATTTAAATAATTTACTCACGGATTGTTATAAATTTTACAACAAACAAACAAAACAAAATTTAACAAAGGAGGCAGAAGATTATAATCGTATTAAGGTAATGAACAAGAACGAATGATAGAAAAATATTATAACTCGCAGATACATATCAGTAGGACTGCTAAAAAAAATGAAAAAATGAAATGATAAATGAAAAGGACAACATTTGTCAAGAATTAGGATCAACGGACTAGCGGAAAAGGAAGTAAACCAATTTGATAAAAACAAAAAAATGGAATACAGTCGAGGCGGTGCGCAACAGTTAAGGCAAGGGGTGGTAAAATTTGTATAATTGGGACTAAACTTTTTTAATATTAGTCCGATTCTCGGGGAAACGGGGAAAGATATTGACATGATTCAACAAACTTCATCTCTAATTATTATAGTCTGCGAAATCTAGGTGTCCATACAGACGGACAGACGAACGGACGAATGCTCAATCGCTGACATGGGGTCTGCCACGCCTCCTTCTGTCCGTTACATACATTGCACAAATCTACTATACCCTTTGTACCTATAGGGTATAAAAAATGAGCATCTGAACTTGGTCAAGTCAACTTACACCCATACTTTAAAAGATATCCTTATATTTTACAACAAAGGATATTAAGATTTTTAATGAGTTAAATAATGAGTATTGAGAGAACTCCAAGGTTAGGCGCAGGCCTAGAACACCCCGAGGCCGTGTAGTCCATTGCGATTCTATATAAAGAAATAATATAAAGGGAATGTGGTGGGAGGGGGAGGCTGCTGTAGTTAAGGCATTTTAAGAATTTGAGAAAAACGACTAGGGTTGCTATGGGCAGATACCAGGTCTTTGAAGAAAAGCATTCCCAGGTACTGGGTGTAGGGTATTTTCGAAGAAATGATGATCATTTGCATATAAGGTGTTGGATACTCTCCCCTCCTCACTCACTACGACAGAAGTTGTAGTATTTATTTTATTGCGGAGCAAAACATAAACATTTTTGAAAACTTTCCTTTGTCTAGTTGTCTATGTCATTAGCCCATGCTGGATATTTATAATTACTTATAAATACTATATATAAAAGAAATGAAAAGTTTAGTTTATTTAATAAGAAAAAAACTTGAGAAAGCCACTCCCAGCCTTCAGTCCTCAAATGAATATTTAGAATCCTTTTACTAGCTTAAGTCACCATTTTCAGCTTTTGTGATACTTTAACTGGATTATTTTCTAAAAAGCTGATCAAAGTGAACTTAGGAAGATAAAAATTACGAATTGTATCTCTTTTTTTCTTTTCTCAGTTCCCATATGGTGGACACACTATCTTGTAGAATAGCCATCAGGATACTTTCAGAGTATGTCAATTTTAATCAATGCAGTGTATGATACGATATTCTTTGAATCCAGTTGAACCATAAAACCATCAGTTCTCTTGGGCCTCTGTGAGCTAAGCTTTCTTCAACTGTAACCGGAGCTTAGTACATTGGCATCTATTGTAGGATATTTAATGACAATAGATGCAATATCTGTTCAATCGTATCTAATTGTCACTAGAGAAGTATCTTTTTGAAATTTTTTATATTTGGTAACTGGCTTTACCATTTTTTTTCCATATTTGTTCTGATTAATAAAAATTTAAAAGTGCTAGAATCAAAGCTGACGTACCTATTAGCGTAATGAAACTATTTTTACTTACCGACGGAGCATTGTTTTCTTGAAAAAATTAATCAATACAAAGGCGGGAATAGTAAGAAAAAACAAAGCTTCTATGATCTGTCTATGATCGTGCTCTTTTAACAGAATAACTTATTTATCTGTTTATTTATTATTCTTAGTCTACTACAAATTTAAGAGCACTAGCTGCGAGACTCTCTGCTCATTTAGAGCATAAGGACTTGTCTAGGAATTATCTAAGTTATATCCTGTATTTTTGATGAGAGTTTTTATGACATCGGGTATGGCATTGGGATTGGGTCAGTCAGTGTTTATATGGTTTTTTGTCAGTGAGGATTTGGATTATGGTACAACTATACAAAGTACATACAACGACCACACACATTATGCCACACTAGATTACCGGAAGGCTAGGCAAATCGAAATTGTAATTTAGAACTGGCATTATTTACTTTTTTAAAGTGTAACCCACCGACTGATTCAAATATTTTATGCTTGCACATTAGTTTTATATTCGAAACAAAATGTTTATGGAAACTTATCTGAATTTTTTTTTTATAACTAGCCTAATATGCGTAGCGAATCCGAATTAATCGGCTTAGCTACATAAAGTAAACAACTTGTTTTTTCATATTTAATAAGTACTTTCATACTTTTCACAGCTTTATGTTAAAATTTCCTCGAAAGCTCAAAATGTGCTGTTCAACTTTTTCCTTTTTTTAAGCCTTTTTCACACTTAGTCTTTGCTTTTAATGCATACCTTGGCCAACACTCAAAGCAAATCAAACAATTCAGTAACACGTAGAACGTGTTGGCAGCCACAAAAAAACAGTAAAGTGTTTGCTTTTGTTGAGTTGGCAGCCCAATGCTGCAACTTTACCACTACAACTACACCTGATGTGCACTTTCATTAATCTTGCTCACTAGAGACTACCACCACTACTACTAACGTACTAGTATGTAGTATTACTACTAGAAGCAGCTTAACGCGCAGCTCCAGACCCATCCCTGATCCGCCCCATTTTGGCACGCACAGCCCACGCATGCTAATTTTTCATCATCAGCGATGGTGCCTGACGATGACTATGACGTTGTGGATATGGATATGCATGTAGCCGAGTATGACGCTGCTGCCTGAGCCTGAGTTGGTTCGGCAAGGTCTGAACTCAACTGACATTGCATATCATGGCCGTTTTCCATTTCGATGCAACTGCGCAATTCATCAATATCATTTTATCAATTTTCACCGCTGTCCAACGCCCAACTGTATATCACTTTGCAATTTGTTGTCTATTTGCTGAAGGATATGTGCAGATTTACCCAACACATCCCCCTGCAAACTGCTTCATACCTAACGGCCTATACGTTTATCACGCAGTGTACTTCGTATGCATTGCAGTTTTTTCCGCTCTCTATGTTGGCTGAAGTGCATGGTGTTATTTGCTCTGTCCCCCCTGCGCACCACACCCCCTACCACACCCTTCCTCGGCCCCAACTGTTGCAGTCAGTATTCACCAAACGCGTTTTGCAACTGTAATTCAATTTTAACAATTTTTCAACTGTGTTATTGACATGACGCCTCCGCCTCGCCTCTTGCCTGGTGATTTGTTGCACTGCATCAGACTAGGCCTTCGATGGTGCTCTGAACTCCCTGTTTGGCCACCCTTGTTGGTCATTTGTTATTGGCATGGATTTTTATTTGAACATGCATGCAAACGATATTATACAACACACGGAATGACCACCTCAGGTATCGTTTTCTATAATCAAATATTGAGCTGCAGTTTTGCGTAATTTTCATTTTTGAAACCAATGTGGCACATGAGATGCGGATACGTTGTTGCCTTTGTGGAGTGTTTGTTGGTTCATTTAAATAAAGCTGAGATTTCAGACAGATTTTTCTTTGAAAAACTACACAAAATTTGTAGTTTTCGGTTTACCATATAAAATGATGATAATTAAAGTGCAGAATATTTAACTTTAATTAAACTTAATTCAAAGCAAAAAGGTAAGCTAGTTTGGAGAATCAATTAGAACATGCCCGTCTCTCTGTGTAATTTCGGTGATTTTCGGAAATCATAACAGCTGGAACTCAAACTTGACAGCCAGTTTAACTAGTCATAAATAAGGTAAAAAAATTAAAACTTAAACCATATTGTAAAATCATGAAAACTTCAAAAATTTCTTATGAGGTTGCTTCCGATAGATTGATCCTACAGGGAGAATGGAAGGAAAAGACTTTGAATCTCAAAAAAAACGTACTTTTTTATGAAGAAGCTACTTAGAATCGGGGTATAACGTAGATCGTATTTAAAAACAAAAGTGTTTCTTGGACTGATTTTCCGCTAAAAATAGTATAACATTTCAAGTATCGTTGTTGCTTCCGGATAAACTCTTGTTTGGTTTCCAAATCTTGTTTGGTGTATGTATACAGAGGTTTTTGATCAATAATTACTTGATAAGATGTACACCGAGATATATATATATATATAGATATCTTTATGCACATATATTCGCTCCTAGTCGGAGCATAGGGCGGAATTTCCGTTTCTTGAGTACGTTGAATTTTACGGCCTACTGGCCATCAGTGGGACATGGAATGAAAGTTGGGGAGTTCGGTCTCTCCAATTTTTTTTAGCATCGGCATTTCCTCCGTGTTGGATGTTAGATTTATAACCGCCCAGAATTGGTTGTCAGAACCTCATCGGTGAGGAAGAGACCACCACGGAAAGGTGAGGCTATATATTCATATGGACTACCCCTTAAGGACTGAATTTACTGAAACTTACTGACTTGAAAATGAAGAGCCTTCTTTCAAAAGAAACCCTCTTAAAACTTCTTTTGGGCTACTTACATAACAGGCAGATAGATCACAAGTCCTTTATACTGTAATCTTCTGTTTGTTTATTTCCAATTATTTTATTTAATTTGATTGCTTGCGTTGTTTTGTAAGCCTTACTCGTGCACCTTCTCATTTCCCAGTACCGTGTTCTTCTTGCTCTTATTTTAAATGTATGTACTATAATATGTAACATAGATAAGGTGGCGTCGGAGACCCCACAGAGTTACCAAAAACTTTATGGGTATAGATCGTCTGTCTATCTGTCCGTCCGAAGCACGAAAAGATCTCAGCGATGGTAAGAGCTAGATCAAGCAAACTTTCAATTAAGATTGAGTTATTTTTTCGATATTGGGGCTATATTATATTATAGTTACCAAGGTATTATTTTAAAGCACCTTGAAAAGAAACCAAAAGTTTAAGATGAATAATTTGTTTGTTTATCAAGAAGTTTTAAAGTTCCTAAGCACTATGCTATATGACCCAATACGATCGATCGAAAAACAAATTTTTTTTAGAATCTGAGCACTATGCCTACTTTTATCGAAACTTTTTTTCTCAAAGGCATCAGGCCTGCCTTACCATGGAGTTCTAAGTAATTTTTCTTAGGTAGTCTATATCTTTAAAAACACTTTTCCAACAGTGATGACCAAGAAATCATTGAACTTAATGAAAGAATAAAAAATTTAAGTCCAGCGCTCATTTTCAGTCAGATCATACAGTTTCGATGCAACAATTATTTACGTATAATATTTTGTGAATAATTAAGAACTTTGAATTATGTCTTCGGTTCATATAGGGTGGGCCATCTGTTGGTTTGTTTGTTTATTGCATTTTATTCGTATATTTTCCAATAAATAAATTGGACAAATGTATCTACCAAATGCAAGTTTGAAAAAAAAAAATCGCCCAACTGGCCGCCGCGGCTGTTAACGATCCATGGGTAACATTGAGTAGTTTTTAACTTGATATATAATATATCGAAGAGCATCTACTTTGGACGGGTATGTTCCGAATTATGAATGTTTAACAACCAAACCAACAGATGGCCCACCCTATTTTAATATTTGGAAAATAACGCATAGTTGCGTTGCAATAGTTCAGCTCCATTTTTTTCTATTCATTCAATATCAAAATATAAAAAAGATTTTAAAAAATTGTATTACTCCTTGGGACAGTTTATTAATTAAATTTATTAGTTAATTATTTTTTAGAAAGTTAATTCAGTGTGTTCCAATTTGGCATAAAAAAAATTTCAAAACTTATAAAGTCAATCTAATGAACTTGTCAAATCAAGGTGGCATTTACATCTTGGAAAAACAAAAATACTTGCCTCTGACCGCATCTCTCCTTTTTATATTAGACTTGCCAATCGTATAGAACCCCTTAATGCTACCCCGCTGTAATAATAAATTCCATTACTTTCCACTCGCAGAGTTCTAGTTTTTTTATCAGCACCCCTACTCGGCAGTATCATCGTTTGGCTGTTATCAACCCCTACTGGAAATATGTTGTTGTTCCCAGCTGCTACCCCTATTTTGGCGTTTTACTTATTCCAACAAATTGTTGAATGACTTATCAGATGAAAATAAATCGCGTTTATGATTTGTAGAGTTTCTCCAAAGCATATACATATATACATACGTATGTATTTCAAAGGCACAATTTGGATGCACAATCCCACGCATCGACGCGCCGCAGCGTCGTGTGCTATTTATAGCCGTGTTGTTTACACCAAATGCCGCTGCCTAATGATTGGCATTGAATGGCATCCAACTAGGCGCAACGCTGGCAAACGGTGGCAACGAACAGTGGCAAGTGGAACGTGCCACAATGCGCTGTGGCAGAAACAGAAAACAGCAGGCGCAGTGACCGCAGGCAGAGAAAAATGCAGCACAGCAGCTAATTATTCTAATCAGCGGCATGAAGGGAAGCTATTCCAGAGCTATTGAACTGCTGTTGACCTCAACATATGGCCATGCATTCCGTTGCATTGCAGCAACTATACAAAAAATGTATCTCAAAGATACTTTTTCACATTGTTGGCAAGCAACTGAGTATAGCACACAAATCACAAGAGCGTCAAACAAATTGCCACTATTTTGTATAACAAAGTTGTTCGCTGTCATTTTAAAGTTTGTTGTTTTAATCTTGTTTTTGGAGTGTGTGTTGTTATTTTCGTCTGACAGGTGGCGCAGTAGAGCATGAAATGTGTTGGAACCAAAAGTGAAATGAGGCATGACATTAGGGTGTTGGTTTTTTTCATTTCATTTTGTATTTTTCGGTGACTGAAGTATGTTAAACATGCGTGTGTGGCATTTAGAATGACAGAAGAGACAATTAATAATGAATATTGTAAGGTCAGGTTGATAAATACTTTGAGGCAATTGTAAAACGATTAACTTTTTGTATTTATCAAGAGGGGTGAACCAAAGCGTAGACATGGGCTAATACTTAATTACTTGTGTGTGACCTATAAACTTAGAGTTTCGATTAGAAGAATGGGTTTTGAACTGTTTTTGGTATGCAAGGATAGACTATATGAGAGTAGTGCCCATTTGATGGATATGACAAAAAATATATTTAATCGACAATTTTTACTTATTAGAAACCTTCAAAAAATATTGTTCTCACTTTGAGTTATTGCATCAACCTCAAGGAAATGCATAAGTATTTTTATTTGTTTCTTCCATAATTATAAACGTAAACCTACGACAAATAAGCCACTAATGTTAAAAAAAAAAGCTAAGTTACTTAAATTAAATATTTAGATTTTTCTCATGGATCAATTTCTAGAGATGCAACGAGGCATGATGGAGATGCAACAGCAGATCTTTAAATTACTGTCAATGGTAGTTCAAAATGACTCAAAACATTAAAATTGCTGTCTGGAATGCGAATGGCATTTTTAATAAAGGTCTAGAGCTAAAAGACTTTCTAACAACGAAAAATATCGAAATCGCCTTGTTGTCAGAAACTCATTTCTGCAGCAGAACTTAATTTAAATTATAGAACGCGAAGACGCCTGAAACGTCTCCACCCATCTGACCTCAGAAGTCGTAATATAATTTAAAACACTATAAAAGAATCTCGATGTCATGTGCTCTCTCAGATGAAAGGCATGTGAATATTTAGCAGATTGAGTCGAATCTATTTGTAAATTTTGTTTTTGTAAATATTAAATTATAAATTATATTTTTGTGTAGCGATTAATTTTTTTTTATCAATAGTGGATCATAACCTAATCTGTATCGGTTGATTGCCATTAAAAATATATATCAAAAAAAAAAAAAAACTATGGAATGATATTCTATTTTTAACTTTTATACGGATAAGCAAATTGAGAATTTAAAAATTTTTTTTACCAGTATGTTTGCATTTGAAGCTGTTCATCTGCTCCCTCGAAACTTCACGACCACGGCGGCCAGTTGGTGGTCGCATTTCTTGAAATAACTTTCTGACCGAATTGAGTTTTCAGTTCTAAATCAATGGTTGCGGTTGCCGTATAGCACGTAGCGCCATCCTATTGAAACCAGAACTCTTTGACATCAATGTCACGTAAATTTGGAAACAAATATTCATTGATCATCTCACTGTGTCGATCACCATTTCCTCTACACTGGCCTCTACAACAGCTATATTTTCTTCGGACCGTGCTGTTCTCATTCTGATTGGTGGTCATACATCGTGGAATGTCAAATGATTTCATACATGATCAAGAACACGACGAATAGCACGTTCTTATGGGCAATTATTCGGTCTATAAATTGTACGAAGAGCTCTATAAGTTTTTACAACAGAACACTGATTTTGATTGTAAATCTCGAGGATTTGAAGACGTTGTTGTGGTGTAAATCTTACCATGATGTATTGTTAGTCCTTACTGAATAAAATGAAATTTAAATTTGTCAAAAGCAACAACTGGTTTCAGAGATATCCGCTTCGGAAATCCGGACGCTTAAAAAAAACACCCTTTACTTTGGAAATGTCTATTGAGGAAAGAAAAAAAGTGCAATCTTTTTATGTGCTTCCTAAGACCTACCTGAACTTACAAGTTCATTAAATTTCCATTTAAAACCACACAAATAATACCATACAGGTAATACCCCAGCTAAATGAATTCGCCTTATATTACGGCGAATTGATAAGGCTTACGACACATGCGCCATTTCCAAGCTAGACCCCTCAGTGGGTTTTACTTTATGCTTTAGCCAGCTGCTTAATTTTCCAGTCATGAAAGAGCGCCTTTTTTGGGCCCTAAAGAGAAAAATGGCAAGGGCGCAAAGGAATGGAAAAAAAAGCAAGAAAAACTTTTTGTGCAAAATCAGCAAAAACATGAAACGACATAAGTATGTCAAAATGCATGGAGAGATAGCACAAGACAAACACACAGACGGCGGCACGTACTTATATAAGGGCCTAAAGTACTATACTACATAGTATATACAGTACATATAGTATATATACCTACTTTTACTTTGTATTTGTGTGCACATAAAGCAGACGGCAAATTCAAAGGAAAAAGCAAAATTAAATGTGAATGTTTGGCTGCTGCTGCGGCTCTGCTACTGGGTGCCGCCCAGATGATTTGCGCCAGTATAGGTACCCCCAACAACAACAACAACACTAGGAACAGGAAGAGGAGCAGCAACAACAACAAGAAGAAAAGAAGAAAAAGAGGAAGAGGAAGAGTATGAAAAGGCAGCAACAGCATGGTAACTACAGCAACGTCAATCACAGCAGAGCCACAACGCAAAAGTAGAAAACAAAAATTTGCGCTATGTATATGTGCGTGTGTGTTGGAGAAAAAGCAAAACAAAACACACACACTAACAAACAGAAAGACAAATAAAAATGAAAGAATTATTGGGCTAGGGTGGCTCACTCACACTCATCCACACACATATATATGTAGTATATTTTATTCAAGCAAAATCCATATAATTCAATGGATCGGTTGAGAGCAGCAACCAGCGACAAAATGAACACAACAAAAACCAACCGCAGATTATGCGACGCGCTCTGTGGCCAGTCAGACATATTAATGACAAAATGATTATGATGACACCGACACAGAGAAAGAGAGAGAGTGCGAGAGACAGGGGTGTAGGCAGAGGGAAACTGTTCTGGAGTTGGGAATTATGTATGTTTTATGAAACGGTTTCCATGTATAGTATGTAAAACATGTTGGCAGCTCAAATGCAAATACAAGCATTAACAACAAAAAGAAAGGAAAGAAAATATTTTTAATGATTGCTTAAGCTCATAAACGAAGGATTTTCTGTAGAAGTTAAACTGTTGGCAGTTACTTGTAAATGGATAGAGTTCTATTTGAAAGTTGGGCTATTTTGTAATTAATCGTTTGGGCTTATAGAACAAAAGTCGACTTAATTAACAAGCAGAAAATTTAAATAATAGTAACAACTCTTTTGTGTTGGGCGTGGGCCAGAAAATCAAGACTCAACAGGTTTCTCAGGGCTGTTTTGATTACCAAAACATTGGCCCTTACTTTTGGTTAAAGTGCTTAAAAAGTCTTAAAGTCTTATCTATATAATGCAAAAAATTAATAATTTATTTTTAGGAATAATAATGCGATAACCTTTGCAAAGAAACAGTATAAATATTTTTCAACCTGTAGGTAATGATATATTATTTAACAATTTTAGTGTGATAGCCACTTTAGACGTATTGCCTAACATTAAAATATTAATAAAAAATATAACAACAATATATATATTTTTTTTCTTTTACAGCGAAATATTTTGATTTTATGATTTTATATACTTCTAAATTACATTTTTTATACTTTAGCCTGATAAATGATCGTGTTTGTTTCCAATTTTGAAACATAAAACCAACAGATCAGAATTGCCGGTCAATGTTATACACTGTAACCTTTTTCACGAAAAAACAAATGTATTCCGGCATATTCCTTACAGGAACTTTACAATTTTAATTTTTTTCGTGCACCTTATTCTATTTTTACACGGTAGATTGGTTCCAGAAAACACAGTGTAAAAAAAGATATTGATAGTATGCAAAAATATGTGATTGGTTCCTTATCTCTAAAACCTATTAAAATTAGTGAAAAAACAAGGATTTTTTAAGAACAAGTATTCATGTTTATTTTATTAAATCACATATATAATGTGTATTAACACCTTTACATATCTAGAAGCCAATTCCCCTTTTGATCTTTATAATATGGAGTGCATGCCTTACGAGAAATCCTGTTAGATGATGTACTTGCAGAAAATATAAAAATATAAAATCAAATGGCATCCTTTTTCAATTATTGTCCTCTGCCCAGCAGCTTAGCTATCTGAATAAATAAAAATGTTTGATCCCCTAGTTCCCATGTGAAGGATACTGTGGGCGCAGAGCTTTATGGCATGAATCTCTGATTGAAAGACGCTAGGTTAAATACCCATTGTAATAAAGATTCTGTTGTTGGGCCCAGCGACTCCAGCACCTACACCCTGTTCAGTTTTGGAACCACCCGTGAACCATTGTTGCCACCGGAGGTTTCCACTGGGTGTGCCTTCAGCCCAAGTCTCCCGACTTGGAAAAAGTGCTCCTCTACCCATATTACCAGTGTTTTTTACCTTTTTTTCTTGAACAGAATCCCTAGTTTAAGTTGACGACTTAGCAGATAGTTTTGTTCCAAATTTTCGAATAGCATCTTCATTTCATATAAGAACACACCCAACTTTATTGAAACTAAACAAAAGACTTAAGGTGCTATGCAAATAATTTAGAAAGATTACGATAAGTAAAAATATTTTTCTCTATCATTTCAAACAAATACTTATTTTCAATCGTGCTAAATCGAATGAAATCGTGTAAAAACGGAATGAATTTTTTTTTTCTAGACCGTGTTATTTCAAAACCGTGTAAAAAAAGACCAGAATTGGGTGTATATGGTTGAGTTGAGGGGTGTTAGAGAAAATACGGTTAATTGATTGCGGGGGGTGGGGAGATCGCATAGATAAAATATCGAAATTTTTTTTAAATAATTTAAAAAACTTAATCTTGTAAGGAAATATGCGCACGAGCTGTTAAAGTTTCGTATCTCTAGCTCTTATAGTTTCCGAAATCTAGGTGTTCATACAAACTGGCAGAAAGACGGATCGCCGAATTTTGGCATAACGACTTGACGTCTGCCATGCCTTCTTCTGTCCGCTACATACCTAATTGTAGCGGGCATAAAGATATTGAGAAAAAAAATAAAATTGATTTTCCGATTTTCCACAAAATTTCGATAATTATTGGTGAAAAGAAATGCGCCAACTGCTGTACACAATGTGACTGACTTGGCTTCAATTGCAACTTTTGGTTGCAGTGTCACTTCCATTAACACTTTCAATTTCTTGACTGGCACTTGAATACTTTGCCAACGGATAAGCCACTAGCCAATATGACAGCAACAGAAACACCTTTCTCTACAACTTCCGTGCAACATTGTCTTGACGCCTGACAGGGACTGGGTTGGCAGAACTAAAGAAACAGCCAGCAAGCCGCGAACCAAGCCGCGAACCAAACTGTACGAAACCCAACGCCCCTTACCCGGGGCAACAACGCAAAACCAAGGCAAGCGCCCCGTTAATTAGATTTTGCGGTTTTTGTGTTGTGCAAACTTCAAAAGCAAAAGCAAAAGCTACACGCTAACGCCCACGATCCCCGCCCCGGGAACCCACCAATCCGTGCCAAACGCCAAAATGTATGCTTTAAACATTTTTTGATACAACATAAAATTGGAATCGAAATGGGTGGTTGTGGGCAGGGGGACGTAAACGGGTTTGAATCACTGAGCCAAAACAAAATCGATAAATAAAAGTTTTTTATAATGTGGCAACACTTTCACGCACTTTGCTGCTGTCGCTGCTTTGGTGGCATTGAAAAACCGCCTGAAAGTATGCAACAACAGCAACAAGAACAACAAGAACAAGTTTTTTACGCAATTAGTGTACAATTTCTTAATTTATATGCTGTCGCCAATTTATCAACACACAGAAACCCAGCCAAGTGTTGGGCAAGACGCAATGCGGCAATCATCCAAGCGAGCACTGGGAGCAGCATGCGCAGTCCAAGGGCAAGGAGCATGCAGCCCAAGTGAAATATTATTATGAGTACGTGGCGGCAGCCCTTAAGTCGTATTAGTGTGTGGGCTTTTTGTTGGGCTTGAGCTTGAGTGAGGGAGGTCGTGTTGTGCCACGAACAAAAAAAGGGTAAAACTAAACCCCAGGCAAAGGGTTGTTCCTTGAGTAACCCAAGCCTAACATATGCTATATTTTGGCATAGTTTTTGTTGCTCTATATATAATATATACAGAATTATTTATAACTTTATCAGGCAAAAAACGTGCAAAGAGCATTAGACAAGACGCATTTATGCTTAGATACATATCTGCAGATATGTAAATGTATCTGTATCTGCCTCTCTGTGTGTGTGTGGCGGATTGTGCGATTGTTGGGCTGACTGTGGCTGTTAATTAAGTTATGATGGCAACCACAGAACATAGCGCCAAAGTCTATATTACACTGGTTTGTTGCGTAGGCGGCATTTCCTCAGTTTATGAAATTTTCATTAATTTTCGACCACAAGAGATTTGATGCGGCTGCTGATGTGGTGCCCCTGGGCTGACAGCGAGCCAAAACTTGACGACACAGCAGTTGTAATGAAATTTGCAACATACTCGTATATGACAGACAGGCCAACCCAGAGTCATAGCCAGAACCACCCTGAACTTTAACCCCAAACTACTTGTCTGTGTGTTTGCACAAGTTTTGACAGCTTCAAAAAGTATGCCTTGATTTGTCACACGTTCATATATTACAACTAAAGATTATTAGAAATGAACTTCAATTCTTCTTTTTGATGGATGATGACAAATGTATTTCGAGAAATAGCCGCAAAACTTTTACTAATTATTTGATAATCAGTGTGCATCAACAATTACAAAGACAACAAAAAAACAAAACAAAAATGACAATGTGTGTCATTTTGATTTTAATTAGCTGCCCTGGTAAGTAGGCAGAACACTATGGGCCAACATAATATGCCTAATCATCATAACAATGCAGCACAGCATTGTTGTGCCCTGGCCCTTAACATATTTACACTCACAGTTCATTTCGGTGAGTAAGCCCAACAATAACAACAGCAGTCAAAGCTTTAGATTTGACTTTGGCTTTAGCTCTGGCATATAATTTAGATTTATCGCTTGATTTTCGCATAAATATCGACCATGACATGAGCCTGGTAGTAAAGAGATAGAGCAAAGTGTAAGAGTGGAGTTTGTATGTAATCGGTAGTTGGGTTTTGTATTGGTAATGGGTATGGTAGCCTTTTTGTATGCTCGTTGATGCATAAAAGCAATGGCTTTGAGTGCTCGGCCTAACGACTTGGTTGTGTGTATAAGTACGAGTAAATATATGTATAGGCAAAAGCCATATATATATATAAGATGTAAAACCTAAATGACATTGAGCTGCGCGTATAAGGTTGAAGACGGTTTGAGTGGCCGCTGAGCAGACTACTGACTTCAGATAATATAGGGCCATACTTAAAGCATTTGCAATTCCCCAAGTTAATGTTGATTCAAATTGCTTTAAATGCGTGTAAAAGTCATATAAACAATGTTGTAAACTTGAAAGTGTGTCATGAAAATCGGTTAAACAGCTTAAATCGATGACATGCATAAACGTTTTATAACCGGTTCATAACCGGCTCACAAACACATCCCTTAACTATCGTGTGTGTCATGTTTATCGGTTTAATAGCTCAAATCGATTACTGGCATATACGTTTTTTAACCGGTACGCTAAATTAGAAAGTGTATTTTATAACCGGTTCATAACTACACCCAAATACTTATGTCGCTTAAATTTATAGTGTGTCACGTTAGTGGTTTAATAACTCAAATCTTTTATTAGCATACACATTTTGTAACCGATTCATAATCGATTTCCAATAGTTTCGCTAAGCTAGAAAGTGTGTCATGAATGTCGGTTAAACAGCTTAAATCGACGACATGCATAAACGTTTTATAACCGGTTCATAACCGGCTCACAAACATGTCGCTTAACTTTCGTGTGTGTCATATTTACCGGTTTAGTAGCTCAAATCGATTATTATTATTATGTTTCATAACCGATGTATAATCGGCTCCTCACCATTTCACTAAAATAGAAAATGTGTCATGAATGTCGGTTAAACAGCAAAAGTCAATTAAAACCATTAATGCTTTAAAGCCGGTTCGTAACCCGCTCGCCAGCGTTTCTCCAAAGTTAGAAGTCTATCACTAAAATCGGTTAAACAGCTTAAACCGAGGACATGCATAAACGTTGTATAACCGATTCATCATTGGCTAAACTTGAGAGTGTGTCGGTTTTAAAGCATAAATCTTAAACAAGCATACACGTTTAAGAACAGAATTATGATCGATTCCTAACCGTTTCGCTAAACCAAAAAGTTTTTCAAAAAAATATCGGTTACAAGCATAAAAGTCGTAAAGCCGCTTAAAAATCGGTTAATAACTGTTTTATAACCGGCTTAAATATTTTGCTGAATTTTAAAGTATATTACGAATATAGATTAATCGATTATAAGTACACCCGATTTATAATTAAATTATTCAGACGTGCTCTGTTCAAGCTGAACAATTTGATTGAGATTTGGTTTTGCGTGCTCCGTAAAACGAATTTTTTTTGTCGATAACTTCCCATTTCCTTACCAATAAATTCTTATATTTCAAATGTTGTGTTGCCCCGAAATTATTTTTGTTTAATACAAAACAGCTGACATGGTTAATGCAGCTCAGCACCTTTCTATTACCATATGTAGTTTACATTGTATTTTCATTAAAATATGGCTAGCACTTTGTTGTTCTGACTTTTAAATATAATTACACCAAAATATTACAACAATATTCATTGATATTAAAAACGACTTAGCTACTTTTGTCACAAGGGAAATTTTTTTTGTGTAACGCGGGAACCCTGTAAAACCTATCGTCATGCCTTCGTGTATGTATACACGAACACAAAAAAAACATTTTGGGATGTGCATGCCACTTTTTGGGTTGAGTCAGAAAAAAATAATTAAAAATAATTGTTAATAAATATATAGCTTCAAGTTGGCATAAATGGAACCTAAGGATAACAAAGAATATTTAAAAAATTATCTCAGTATGAAACTCATACTTTTTTAAACCTTTTTTTGCCGGTTCGTTTTAATTGATTTTGCAACAGAACATTCGGTTTCAAACCACATGAAAAATTCGTTTAGGTGAAATTGGGTGCACTTAAAATGGTTTCAAAACAAATCCGAATAGACGCAATGTCGAGCCAATTGTTTCTTACCAATAAAGCATTTCAATAATATACTTAGCATTCGGGCTTTTCAACTTTCTAAGAAATTTACTACAATTCCACGCATGGCCTTGCTCAGGTAGTAATGTTCTTCAAAATTCGTTTACTTTTCATTACTTTACGAATTTGAGGACCTACGAATATTCATGTCTTAACTTACAGTTTGTCTTATTTGGGGAACCCATGTTCTAAGCGAGCGATTGCAATATCGTTTCCATTTTTTCCAATTGCCTTGTGTTCAATGGATAGTTCGAATTTTGTCAAAAAGGACTTATTTAAAAGGCAATGATTACTACTTAATGTACAAGCTCCAAAGTGACACAAAAAAATTAATTCGAAAAAAATTATATTTTTTTCATTTTTACTATAAATTCAATAAATTAGTCATTTCGTAATACTAATAATAATACTGTTTTTATGACCTCATATGTGCATCCGTATTGTAAAAATGTAATTTTTCACGAAAATAGCCATAAAAAAGAAAAACGAGCAGTGGGAGGATAATCGGTTTTTGAATACTGAAACATTGCCCTAACATTAAATATAAGTCTCATCTTAGGTGATTTTTCATCGTCGTCTAGTGTAACCGGTTCATACCCGTTTCACAGTCGTGATGCTAAACTTGAACCCAAATATACATTAGACTGCTACAAGCTTAAACGATGAATAACCGATTCATGAACGCACATGTGTTTACACTTCCAAAAGCGACTTGGTCAATCTGCCCAGCTCAGCTCATGGAAATGCCGCTTAAGTTCTGTCTACTAACTTTCGACGCCGTTAATATGCCCCAAGACTTGACTGCCCGCTACCATATTGCGTCTATTTGAGCTCAGTCGCCAAGTCTGTACAGCAAAAACAAAATAAACAGTGTATTTAACGTTAAACAAACAAAAAAAAATTTGGAAAACGGAACAAAGATGGCGACGTCAACAGCTCTGTCGAAAAATTAACGCAAAATCAAAGTAAAAATGCGATAAATTGGCGGCGACAAACACAGCGAGACCGTTCCCACACACAAACACACACACATTGCAACAATAACCAAACAGCAAAATGGCGCTTTTTAAATGAGCGAAAATCGGTCGAGCATAGCAAATTGAAAAACTCCAAGGCAACCTTAAACAAAAATGTAGTATGAGATCTGGGAGAATGGGCGGACTTTGGCGCATGATGATTTTGCGTATCCTAGTGACACACAAATACATAGACAGACTCAAGCAGACACCCACGCATCATGGACGGAAGCACCATAACAAGAGGAGAAAGCAAAAAGCGCGTAGGAAAAATAACAGAAACAAGTGGACTGGCTACGAACAAGGCAACCCGACTTTAATATACACTTTCGTATGCTTTTTAAATATTTTGAAACATAAGTTTATACAGTGAAAAATTGTTGCCGAGTATAGGTTTGGTGGTTACTTCCGGAATATCAAATTTTGTAAAACTCCAGTTGTCTTTTGTATGAAAAGTACATTCTTTGAAATCAGTGGCTTCAGATTGGTAGAATAAAAAAAAACGAATTTCTACAGAGTTTTAAGAAGCATCTTGTAACCAAATTTTATTTTCACTGTCTCGGATCTTCGTCTTTTTTTCTGAATTTTTACGCCCACTAACGACAACTAGTAACAAAGTTGCATTGCAAGCCTTCGCTGGTTCCTATCTCTTGTAATCATCGGGAAATAGGTAGCCGGACAGAAGACCGAATAACCAGATGATTCTTGGTATATGTTTTTTGGCTCTTAAACCTTTTCTTTCAAATAACAAACTAACTCGTTTGGATAAAGTGTATAATACAAAAAAGAATACCAAAATAATAACAACAATAATCGAAATGAGCACAGCAAGAAAGATAGACATTGATTGCTGCTTTGGCAGGTTGTTAGGTTGACTGTGAGTTGATGTGCGTGAATTGATGGATATATGGCTAGCTAAGTGAGGGGGAACTGCGCACTATAGGACTGACCGTTATGTACATATGATAGCAGTTAGCTGTCAATTAAACAGATGTTTAGAAAAAAAGAGCACAACTCCAATTTATTGCCAATTCAGAAGATTTATTTTATGAATATTGTTTTTACCTTTTTGGTGTTTGGTACTTCGAAAGTTTGCTTGCCGTCAGTCTTGTCATAAACTTTGTTTATCTAAACAAAAACAGCTTAAAGCAAACTCTGGTTTTAAATTTGGTTCAGGTAACAGGTAACTGCGTTTCCGGTCCCCTCACTTCAGGCTGTGTACAGTACTGAAAGTTTCAACTCAAAACAAAACTGTGACAATATTTCGAATTTCTGCTTTCAAGCTCGCCCCAAACTTGGCCCATACTTCAATGAATCAGTGTTGCCATTATTGTTTTTTTTTTTATTTTTGCCGGCTTTAAGATCCATAGTCAAAGTTGTCCTGGTCCTCGTACTCGTCGTTCTCAACGCAATTCTATCCCGCAGTTGTTTTTGTTGCTGTTGTTGTTGGCAAAATTGTTGCGTTTCGCATATTAATTTCTTCCTGTCTTTGCCGCCGTATTCGTAGTCAGCGTCGCCGTCTTCCTCGTCATCATCATTATTATCATCATTATCATCATCATTATCGTAATAAGCCTGCTTTGAAGCTTGTTGTGGGTGTTGTGCCTCCAAACTCTCTTACGAAGCACTCTTAAATGTCGCTCTCTTTAAATTCGCAAGGCGCAACTTTCCAGCCATTTTGCCTATTGCTTAATATTGTTTTTCACGTTAATCATGTGTTTAACAAATATGTCTTATTTTAGCCAAAAAAAAAAAATTAATTTTAAATTTTTACAAAAATTATGGCCAACATTGCTATTTCCAGTCAAAACAAAACACACACACACAAACACATTTTCAGTATTTTATGATTTTCCAACCCGCTTGCTCAAAAATTTTCATCATAACAGCGTCGCAGTCGACGCCGGCAGCACTGCTAGCCAGTCAGCCAGCCAGTAAGCCGGGCCACATGGCAGCCACGCGCTCGCTCACGCGTTCTCTTTCGTTTGCAGGTCTCTCAGCTATACAAATGCGCTTACATAGCTAAGTGAAAGCAAAGTATGGCCAGCTCACTCGCACGCATGCCAACGATGGCTAACAGTGGTGAGTGTGTGTGCGAGTGTATGAGTAGCGAAGAGAGCGCGCGGCAGAGCGCAAGCTGCGCGTGCTTCGTGCGGTCTCGCTATCGTCGTTTCCCTTTAGGCCGTATTGTATTTTCCAGCCGCCCACCGTTTTGGCATCATGTGCCGCTATTCGTCTCGTTGACTCGTCGTCGTCATCTCATCATCGTCTCGTCGTTTTTGTGTTCGTAGTGTTTTTGTTTTGGTTTGACATCGAACCAACACACACAAGTAGACACACACATGTTCGAAGCACGTTCGACGACGACGAATCAGACCAACCCAGTGCAGCGCAACGTGTGTTGTTTACCGTTACTCGTTCAGCCGGCTGTTGCGTTCGCTAGTTCGAACTTTGAATTGGTCGTGTTCGTTTGTTCGTTTGTCTTCGTTTTTTGGCTTCATCGTAACATCGTCATTTGTTGCAGCAGCGACGCGTTGGTTCGTTGGTTCGCTTGGTTCGTTTGGTTCGTCTTCTTGGGGCTCTTCTCGTCATTGTAAGCGCCGTCCTTTTTCAGTATGATATTGAGTTTTGTGTAGTTAAGTCGGAATATTTCGTATAATTCTTGTCTACTGTCGTGTGACATTTGTTCTCTAATTCAAAACGCATTAAAACATAACCCATATATAAATTTAATATCAAAATATAATCGCATATATAAATAAAATTTAAATAAAAAATTCGCTTAATTATAAATTTAAATAATAACTGAAAAACACCAAAACAAAAAAAAAAATTTAAACACAAATTTTAATCCACAATTCACGCAAACAAAGTTTATTCATTTGTTTAAAACAACAAAAGCTAAACATATAAAAAAACCACATAAATTACTTCAAGTTTATTATTGTTAAAATTGTAAGCACCAAAATAAACAACTATATCGTTTCCTCTATTAAGCACAACAAAAAAACGCCTTAACGTATGTTGTAGTTTTTCTAAACAACTATCAGTGCTGAGAGTCATATTTTCGAAAACATGTTTCGTTGCAGTTTTTTAAAAAGCACCTTTTTTTGAACTTCCTGCACATATCGTACTCTACAAAAATAGCTGCTTTGCCTTTATAAACAAACCAAAAATAATTAGAAACAATTTGTAAACAGTTAGAGCACATTAGATGGCTCTGGTTTTTCCCTTGCCAGCTTTGAAGCAATTAAATTTAGGTACTATATAAACAAACATGGGAATTCGAATTCGTTCATGCTCACTGCACACAAAAAACAAACATTTTCAATGAAATTTTGACCAAAAATAAGTAAAATTCAAAAAGAACTTTGGCAGCAGAACGTTTTCAAACACTCAACCAGCATTGAATTTATATTTTTGAATATTTCGAGCATTCCATAATTTCATTTTGAGCATTCAAGCACACAAAACAGTCAGAGATTCCAGCCAAACAGCGATTTATTGAAAACAAAAATTTTTTTTTTAGCCAAAATTTGTTCGATTTTCATGTTTGTTAGTTGTTGGCCGCTCTCCATAAGCAATATATGGCCACGTTAATTGAATATGCATTGGTCTTAATGATTTTTCTATATCTATAAATGTATTTGCCATGGGCTGTTGGTTTTTTTGTTCAACTGCCTGATTTTATGGGCACTTTGATGTGCCGAATCTATGGCAATGATTGGCATACATTTTGTGTGTAAATATGTGCTGAAAGAGTATATAAAAATTAAATATGCGTATATTTTTTGTGCAAAATTGCTTAATAGTTTTAATTGACTTAAATAGTGACTAGTTAAAATTTCCATATGTGAAAAAGCTGAAAAGTTCGCGAACCAGCTTTTAATTTAAATCAATTTGAATGAGCACATGTTTATTTGATGAGTTTTTTGTAAAGGTTTTGTATCTTACAAATTTGTAGGTTTTTTGATTTTCCAAGATCACTTGAGATTTCTGAGCAGTGTAATTTTTATAAATGAAAATCTGAAAAGTTAAAGCAGCTTTAAGTACTATGTTAAATCTGAATTTATTTCAAGTTAGTGAATTTTTGCATTGTACCTATAGTTTGCAATTCATTAAAAATATATACATATTTGGAAAATACAAAATTTAATTCGTTTGATCAGCATTTAATGCCAATTATAATAAAGTAGGAAAAGAATTATAGTTTTTGAAAATTATACCAAATCTAAATTTGTGGACATCAACAATATTTTGCAACTTAAATACGAATTTAAAGCTTGCTTTTTGGATTTTGAAAAGGATTCTATTTCCACTTAGACTTTATACAAGCTCCAAATTACTTTTGGCTGATTCTCATTGTATTGCTTAGAAATTTCAGGTAAAGTTGGTTAGAATGTGTTTTTCTGAAATTTTACAGAAAGTTTGTTGATTGTGAAAGTTCTTTTGTCTGTTTACTTATCGATTCCCAAAATAAAAAATATCAAGTTAAAGAGCATAAATAAATTTTTAGTTAGTTAGTTAGTTTAGTGAGAAGAACTAATATAATAATTTTGTGGAAATTAGAAAAGCTTGTCTTATTTTTTTTCTTAAACATATTGCACGTTTATGTTCAGTTTCTGAGTTAAAATTTAAATCTATTTAAAAATTTTTCCAAAACGAATTTCCAATTAATTAAGCACTGACAGATTAAAAGCAGCAAATACACTAAAAAGCGAAAAATTTATAGTACCAATGTCAAAGAAAAAATGTATTTTTTTTTTTATTTTACTTTTATTCATTTGTATTTGGAAAAAAACGCAACAAAACAATAAAGAGAAATATTACAGTATGAGTTGTGTTTAAATGCTGGAAAATACAGATAAGATAAATTGAATACATACACACACGCAATTCAAATATACACATACATAAACAAAACGGAAAAGCTTTATGTATGTGTATAACTGTTGTTCAAATACAGAGAATCAAATACATTGGAAAAGCAAATCAATAAGAAAAAAAACACAATAATAAATATAACATATATATAAATATACACATATAAACAAATAAATATATATGTATATAGCTATCGATATACACAGAGAGCAAGTCAAGTGCAAAAATTAAATCAAAATATAAAATAAACCAAAACAGCCAAAGAAAACAAAAAAAGTGTAAAATTCAACAAAAGAAAAAAATTGAAAAATCAACAAACAATAAAAACAAAATAATTCAAATTCAAGTCAAAAACTTAAAGCAAACAACAACAACAAATTGTTGCAAATACAACAACCACAATTAAAAACAACAACAATAAAGAGAACGAAAAATTAAACAACAAATATAAATTGTATAAAAAATATTTTTCGCAAAGGCGCACGTCAAAGAGCAAATTGTTCCATATGGTTCATATTATTGAATTGGTCGGCCAGCCGAAGGTTGAGTTTACTCAACAAGTTACTGTGAGTATAAAAAAAAAAATTATATATACATTATATAAAATATATTTAGTACATACATAGAAATCAAGCAAAAATGTGCAAAAAAAGAAAATATTGAGTGAAATTAAATTTTGATACAAAGTGAAAGAGAGTTTGATATACAAATCATTCTAAATGAGACGCACACAAATAACTGTTATACACATATACACACGTAGCATATAAAAACTGTTATACTGACAGTAAGCGACACAAAAATGATAATAATAAATCTTGTGCTTGTAGTCACGTAATGACAACTTAATACAAATACATATGCATATATTTGTATCTGCTGGTTGTCTGTCTCCCGAACAAGAGCAACAAAAAATTCATTTGCACAACACACCCAAATTTACACCCACACACACACAGATACACGCACTTTTTATTATGTTGTTGCGACGTCTCTTTTGCGACTTTTCTTCCTTTTCCGTTTTTTTTTTCTTTTTTGGCCAAACATATTTTGACAATTAATCATTTGGCTATAGAATCAAAATCAGCGCCATGTCGCTGTGTCTGTTCGTTATGTACAAGTGTGTGCGTGCTGCTCTGTATGTGTGTGTGTAGGTCAATGTAACGCAGTTTATTTGCTGGTGTTGCGCTCTCTCGTCTGTCCCTCTCTTGTATGTCTCTGTGTGTGTGTTTGTGTGGGGCTATTAACGCATTACGCTTTGTTGCTTGCTACAAGTGCATTTGGGCGAATTAAAGTGTTTTGGCCTTGACGGAATGCCCCAAAAACAGAAAAATCTTTAAGAGTGTGGCACATAACCAAAGAGAAAAAATAACAACTGAAAAACTTTGTTGTGCCACCCAAAAAGTATGCTAAAATTTGTACAAGATTTGATACAAGCTGGCTTTGAAGTAGAAAAATTTGTCAAACAAGTTGTTTGGAGGGTAGCCTTTAAGTAATTAAAGCAGAAATATTTTATAAGAGAGAAAACCTAATAACTTTTTATAAACATTTGTTATTTATGGGAAAAAATAAAAAAACACAAGTAAATAACATGCACTCATTTTCTAATCATCACTAGAAAAGCACAAATTTTTTTTTTGTGTTTATTAACAAATTTATTTAAATAATTGTCTACAAAAATTAAGTTGTTTAATTTTGATAGACTAGAACTCTATAGACGGGCTTGCTATTAATTTTAAACACATTTTAAAGACATTTTCATTTTTTAATTTCTTACGAAAATAAAATATTTAGTTTTATTAAAAAAAAGGAAAAAAAATATATAATAGCAATTCGATGGCTAAGTTTCGTATTAAATAATAGATTTAATTTGTTTAAATAAATTTAAAAAAAAATGTAAAAAAACGATGGAAATAAAAATATTTTTGGAAAAGGAGCCCTGCGAGCCCTAGGATCTATACACTAATATTCTATTTGGGTTTTTTATTTTAAGCCAAAGGCCGTTTTATACATTAATAAAAGTTTCGTAAACTTCCTTTATCACTATTAAATACTCTTCCAGTTTGAAGGCCCAAATTGGTCTGGCATAGATGGCATTGTTAATTATATGAAAAAAATAATAAATTGTTTTAGGGAACCAGAGCCAAATTAAGCCAATGAAATATCGTTTCTCTATTCCCTAGAACGAAGTTGGCACTACTTGGGTCTGACAGTTCTGTGAAATTTGAAGATAAAAAGTTCTTCCTTTGACCTTAGACTTGTAGGACAATAATAAAATAGATCTTTAAAGGCGCTGTGCAGCCTCATATTATATTTGCGATTATAAATTCTTGTAGTTCCATATTTAAATAAATAAATAGTTCGATAAATAATGAAATGAAAAAATGTTTGAAAAATATTACATTCGATTTTTTTGTAGTTAAAAAATGATGTTCAGGTGAGGTAAAAAAAAAATATAATAATTTTATGCCACCAAAAAAACATGTTTATTGAAATAAGTATTAATAATAATATTTTATATAAATATCTATTTTAATGCTTTTTGGGATATAATTTTTTTGTGAAATATTTATTTCTTCTTTTGTATGCTCTTCTGCAAAAATGATGGAATTAGTGGATTCCTTATTTATTAAAATGATGAAATTATTTTCTTCTTACCAAAGGCGTTTTTTAAAGGCTGCAAGTTGTAAGAAATTAAGATCACGTTTGGCGTTCCTCAAAGCAGCCATTTGAGCCTATACCTTTAATGTCATTTATAAATTCCCCGTGACTAGTTTCATCTTCTCCCATTCTTAAGTATGCAGATGATGTAAAAATCTACATGTCTATATAATGATTTTGATAGCATATAATGTTAATTAGCTTTTTCTCACCAAAATAGGAAATTTTGAGATTTTATCGTTCTATGCCTCATTTGGCTGCTTACTCTATGGACCCTTCAACCTTAGAACACATTTTGAGGCTTTCTGATCTTGGTGTTGTGTGTGATCATACAGCAAGAGATATTCTCGCGACTCTTCTCTTGTCCGTTCTAATTGATAAGAGTTCTCTAGCATTTGGAGTCGGCAATACCGTCTCTATCCAGATAGAATAGGTATAGTAAAGTAATTAATCCTTTTTTAACTTCGTGGCTTAAGTTGTGACCCTAATATCTGAAATCAACCGTATTCTAAAAGACCTCGCCTTATAAGGTTGCCTTATTTAAATAACAGTAGAACATGTCACTATTACTCGGTCTAATCGAATCCACCGAAATTCTTAATAAAGTAAGTTTTGTCGTGCCTTCTATAGTTACTCATGAGATTTGCCTCATATCCTATTTTCCTGGCATCATGATGATACAATGGCATTTATTATATTATCTCTTTCGAGCTATCTCTGTCCTCTATCACTTCAATCTTGTGTCATCTTGACTTTCCAGTTCTAGCTTCATTGACTTAAAATTGTTGTTCCAAAAACAGCGTTCAGTTTTTTATTTGATATGTTTAGTTATAGTTCATAGCATTTTTCCAATCTTTTTTTCATTTTTGTAATTGTAAGGTCAACTGAACTAGCTTTAAACCGTACAGAACGGATAGTTCAATTTGGCTGTGACACTTTAATTTGCTCTTAAAGCAAATTCCATCCTTGCCTAAACTTTCCATATGGTTTTTGCATTACCCTCTCTAATCAGCTGACTCACGACGAGAGAGCCTGCTTGCTATGCAAAGCCAGTGCTCGTTTGGTTGCTGCAATCGATGTTGGCTTACTTTGTTAAAGTTGAAAGCCAGCTCTGGCGGAGCGAATTTAACCAAATTTACAAACTTAGTGAAGTCTAATCGGATTTAAATTTTATGCTCTTTATTTTATTTTTTATATATTTTTATTCAGTTATTTTCTTAGCATTTGCGGTACTGTGTCGCTGCTTTGAGTAATTCGCTGCCTTTTCTACTTATTTCACTTTCAGCTGACTGCTCTATCAGCAAGTCTACAGTTAGTTGTTCTCGTTGTTGTTGCCTGCTTGTCACCCTCTAGTTTGTGTTTTTTTCTATTTTATTTTATTACAACGCCAACGCAGCAAGTTGAAGCTTCCAAGTCGACTTGTGGGCCGAGAGGGGCGGCTGAAACTGCGGGAGTATTGCGTAAATTTCATTGTGTATTTCACTTTTATGGTGGCGACGGCGGCAGCGGTGGCGCTCATTGCTTTTGTTGTAGTTGTTGCTGTTGTTGACGAAGGGATGGTTGGGGGTGGTTCGGTTGGTGCGTGCGACGTGCGTGCGTCGACGTCGCTGCCAGCTGCCAGCGACAATGTTCTTTGTTGTGCTTTATGCGTGTGTTCGTTCGCAGCTCAGTCTATGTTCGCTCGTCTGTCCGTCTGTCTCTCTTGCTGTCTGTTTTATCCTTGGCAAGGGATGTTCTCTGCTTATTCTAATGATGACACATGCGTTCTGCATTTGTATTTGTGTTGGTGTTGCTGTATTTTTTTTGTTTTGTTTGTGTGTGAGCTTTCTGGGTTATGTTGTAGTTGCTTGTCATTCGCATCTCCGTTGGTTCCTCTCTACAGCTAACGTTTTGTCGCTCTCTCTACCACTTACTCTGCCACTCTCTCTCTCTCTTAACTAATTCGCTTTTTGCATTGTTGTTCAATATTTTTGTGCCACTTGTTTTTGAATTTCTCTACATTTCGCGCATCCTTTAAGCTTTGCTGTCATTGCTATCGTACTCCTTGTCATTGCTTTGTTGCTATTACGTGCGCGCTAACTTGCTCGTTAAATGGTTAAGTGGAGCAAAGTCGTTGACACAGTTCTCTATTTTCAAATTTTTTTCGCCTGCATTTTGCGGCTATGACTCAACCAGAGTCATCAACCCCATCAACAACTGTTTTTAAACTTGAAGCAAGTTTATTTCGAGCGTTCTCTGACACGATATGCATCTAAAAGTTTGCCATGTTGTGATTTTGAAATTGTAAACTTGCGTTAAGAGTTGTCATAAAGACAATGGACTACCACCAGCTGCAACCGGAATGAAAAACACGTAGCAGCTTAAGTTGGTTTTCCTGAAAATGTTTTGCATTTTATAGACTGTGATAAAAGTAGATGTTTAAAACATGAAATGGACAGCAAATAAAAGACTAAAATGGTTGAGCAGTTTTTACAAATGATAATGTTGACCTTGATGCGGAATATCTCTAAGTAAGTCGAGTTTTATGGACTGTCTGAAATTAAGAGACATGCAAAATTTTGTTTGCTTTTATTATAAATTTAGTTTGATTTGATTGAACACTGTTCTTAACTTTTTCTATGCCTAATTCGTTCAAAAATCAGCAAGCTAAAAAATTAAAAACAGAAAAATTACAAATTAGGCAAACAAATTAATAACTTTAAGTAAGGATATAAGAGTTGAGTCCTAGTTCCAAAAATTAATCAACTAAAATTGACAACACTTAAACACATACTAGAACGAAATACCATGAAGTTTTTAAAAAAATTTAATCACTTTATAAATTTCCAAGAAATTTTATATTTCGATCGCTTTTAAAAAACTTACTTTGGTCTGCATTTCTGCTCTCAGATTTTCAGTATTCTGCAATAATACATATATGCCAACTTTTTACTCAATAGATCTAAGAACAAGCCTTACTAAAAAGAAGATTACGCGAAGAAACGATATTTATTCTTCAAAGTATGCCTAGGTCTTCATTCCCAACAATTACATTCAATTCAAATTCTGCTTGTTAAGGCATTCAACAATTTAACTGCCATAACTTTCACTTACTTTGCAGCTTATGCCTAAATTCCCTTTAGTCTAATTCACCCCTTTCTAGTCATAATTTGCCACTTGACATGTCGACCAATTGTGTTCACCTGAGGCGCCACCAACAGCTCAAGTTTAAGACTCACACATACTCGTACACCTTAGCCTAGCAATTACCAACTCAACGTTCATGTTAACTAAATCGCGTCACAACACCAATGCTCACTGTGAACTGTAGCAAGTCACAGTCATGCTATTAAATTACATGTTTCTGGGGCGGGGTCTTGGGGAACTGTTAGGGGGGCTACGCAAATTACTTGTGAAAACAAAGTAAAAACGCCTTGGCGTATGCAACAATAATAATAATAATAACGGGTTGCCTTTGTATATAAGTACTACAGTAGCGAGTACCTTGTGCATGTAGTATTATTATTATTATGGCCCGACAGGCAAACCAACAAACATAAATATTGAAAAGCGCCACAAAAGTCAGCTGGATTGCGGCTTGGTAATTGCTTAAGTTGGCAAATTGCTGGCTAATAAACATAAATAAAATATGTAGCGTAGATGGCGCCAAGGTGTAGGCCATAAGCAGCAGCTAACAAAAAAAAAAACTTGTGCTTTATCTTTCAATGTTTCAATTGTATGGAAAATTATATGCAATAGATTTTTTCTTAATTCGTATGCAGACAAACACACAAGCAAACATTCACATCGTGTCTTATTATTAGAGATGACATTTTTATGGCTCTGTTAACAGGCCCGGCAAAACTTCCCTTCCTGCTGTTTACATACTTTTGGTTTTGTTTTGCTTAGCATGTTTAGCATTGATTATGCTTTGTGCTATACACAAAAAGCAAAAAAAAAAAAGGAAAATCCAAAAACTCACCCTCTATTTATTGCACTGCAGCACTGTGAAACTTGGCATTAAAATTACTTGCGTGATTAACACACGCACCCTCCTCAACTACAGCGTGCCGCCCCCAACCCCAAGCTCATCCCCTATCAGCAGCAAACGTTGTAGCTAGTCTTATCTATGGCTGCCTGCCTTTATTGTGGGTCTTCAATAGAATATATACAGTTTATACATAAAGCATTTGTGGTATATCGACAATCGATCGAAAAAATGCTTATACCCTGCTTAAGGGGGTGTTTTTATTTGTTGTGACAAGGTGTGCAACAGGCATATGTTTGGTTCCTTAGTGAAAATACAAATGTACACATAGTATGTGTTCTTTGCCGGATAAGATAAGTTTAAACTACAAAAACTTAATAGAGGTCTAGTTAGCATTTTTAGAATGATTTGGAAGCGTATTTCTTTTTTACGAAGGAAAAAAAATAGTGTACTATCAATCAGAAACCTTTTGATTTTTAACGAGCTCACTCAATATGGAAAACAATCTTTTTGTTCTCCTTTCTATACTAACCTTAGGCTTATTTGAAAATAGCTATTCACCAAGAAGAGTATCTCATAGCTTAAGCTATTTTTCGTTTATTTGCGTAATGCTTAATGAGCAAACTTCAAAGCTCACAGCTCATTAGACTTAATCCGAAAACCTGCTGAAGCGGCCTATAGCACATATATAAAAATTTATATGCCAAATGTATACCTATATAATACTTAGTATATGTATTTTACGAGTTTTTCACACAAATTGCCAACTAAGAATGAGTACCGCAATGAGTGTATCTATTCTATTAGATACCTATCTATCCTATGCATATACGATTTTTGCTTTTGTTTTGTTTATTTCCACAACGCTTCAAAAATAGCTGCACAAATGTAAACAAAAGCACGAAATGAAACGTGAAAACAAAGCAAAGAAAAACTCTCTGTTGGGTATCCAGAATGCGTCATCTTGTATATACAAAGATTTTCCAGATGCTTCAAGTGGTTCACTAGCTCACTCGCTTGCTCGGTATGCAAACATATCTCTCTCCCTCTCACTTTCTCTCCCACTCTCTTGCTCGATCTGCTCCAGCGCAAACATTTTCCAATCCGGCAGCTCGTTTTTCAGAAATTTCATGTTTTTTTGTTATAATATATATATTTTTTTTTGCCAAACATAATTTTTAATGGTTGTGCCAAAGTGCAAAACCGCATAAAGTGGCTTTATTTTTTATACTCTACATTTGCCTGCTTTATTTTTGGTTCGGTTTGAGTTTGGTTTTTCGTTTCTGCATTTTATTGAACAATAAATTGTTGCTTATTTATGTGGCGCAACAAAATGTTGAGCTTTAATTTTATAGTATATAGGGTACTAAAGTATATAATGCAATAAATGATACACATGCATATTTGTAGCAGTTGGAGTTGAGGCTTAACCGCTATGGGTCACTCGAAACGTTGCTCTAGAGGTCACAGCATAGCCATGATTGCGTTTGGCAATTAGTTGTAAAGTTTTTTAAGATTGTTTTCAAACTCAAATAATGACAAAGAAATTCTTAAGATACATTTTCTAATTCAAACCAAACTTAGTTATTTAAAAAATATGGCGTACGTTAAAGCCGGGCGCAGACGACTTTGGGATACCCTGTACCACCACATTGTATTTAAGTCCGACATATTGCTTAAGACCTCCAAAAGATATTTTATTTGGCAAAGGCTACGATATTTTCATAAACAAACAGAAATCAGTCGAACGTTTTGTTGACCGATTGGTCCTATGGGAGCTATATGATATAGTCAACCGATTTTGATCAAATTTGGTTCAGTGCTTGGGTACTCTAAAAAACTTATAAATGCCAAATCTAAAACTTTTGGTTTTTTTTGAGGTCCTCTGAAACACCCCTATGGGAGCTATATAATATAACCCGGATATCGAAAAAAAAAAATAATCTTGGCTCCCCTGACATAATTACGCATCTAATCTGAAAACTTGTTCGCTCTAGCTCTTACCATCTCTGAGATCTAGGCGTTCATACAGACAGACGGACAGACGGACATGGCTATATCGACTTCTCTTGTCATCCTGATCATACTTTAGGTAACTTTGGGGGACCTCCGACGTCTCCTTCTGTATGTTACATACATTTTCGGCTTGCACAAACTTAATATACCCTTTGTACCATACGGAACAACTTTTTTGAATTGATGAAGCAAGTAAGTAATACCCATTTGTTGATTTGATACCCCTACCGAAGGTACAATGGTGTGACAATCTTGCATGTGCAAATGCATGCAAAGGTTAAAAAGAGGCATATCCGACCCTTAAACGTACAAAAAAATGTTAATGCCAAAAAATTAAAAATAAATTTGCTTTTTATAGGACTAATATTTAGTTTTTTATAGAAATTGCCTAATTTACAAACCAAAAACTTAACTTTGGCATTTTTCGCTATATTTCGTTTTTTCGAAATTCTCAATCATGCTGATATAGCTTTAACCCATTTTCGCTGCTTTCGCGAAAAAAATTTTTATGGGAATGAAATTATTATAGGGGCGTTTCATTTGCCTTAGAATAGATATTTGGAAAATTTTAAAATTTTCCGACACCCAGGAGTGCCGTGACGTCATGTTGCGTGTACGCAACATTGGCGCATTGCTCGACAAATGAAATTGTCTCAGATGAATAATGCATAGTGAAAGAAATGATTCATTTTTGATTAGTTATTTAACAATAAGTGATTAAAAACGAATGTTTACAATGAAATGAAGCAATGGAAAATAAAACAACAATAAATAAAAGTATATTCAGAGTTTCCTCTCATAATAATGTTTGAAACATTTCAAGTGGAGGGCTTTGATGCATTTTTTGCACTGGTAAATTGTTTGCGAGCTGCACTGCACACACCTCAGTCGTCGCTTCTGTGGATTTTCGCAGATGTGGTGATCTCGGACATTGATCCGTGCAAGTTTTTTTGAAACCTCTGATTCGTCGTCATTCGACTCCGGCTCCACATCTTCCGCGTCTGATGGCAGCTCTTCAACGAACGCCAGCAAAGCTCGCGTGACTTCTGATTTGAAGTCTAGTTGGCAAAGACATTTGGTTTTTTGCTGCATGGAAATGAGGCAATGTAATTTCCAAGCATTTACTGAACCAGTGTTGAGGCAGTTAGTAAAAAGTGGCCACCACCACTTTTTACCCCGAATGGCGATACGATAGTTGGAGACGGCATTGTCATGTAAGTCTACTCCTCCCATGTGTTTATTATACTTGCATATCATTTGAGGTTGAGCAATCGTTATCACCTTTCTTTCTTTTCGAGAAAATCTGGATGCTTTTTGTGCTGGTTCAGCCGCGAGAAAGTTTGAAGCGACTGTCACTTCAGCATTGTCCTGCCAGCGGCAGGCAGATATCGAATTTCTTTTTTCAAAGCACTCATCATACGCATATTTTTTCAGATTCTTTCCTGTTACCAGTTCACTGTTCGCTCCTCTCAGCCGGTTTGATCTTACAGTGCCTATTGCCCGAACCTACCTTTCATTGAGTAAGCACAGTAAAAAATACGTTGTAAAAAAATTGTCGAAATAGAATGCATGTAGCTGTGGGTCTTCAATAGATTCGATCATAGAGACAATTACTGATGCACCGAGGCCAATGTTTTTGTCGAATGAGCTTCCTTTGCCTGCGTAGGGAATGGAATGGAAAAGATAGCCTGAGTCCGAACAGAGACACCATAGTTTGAAGCCGAAACGAATTGGCTTCCCTTTTATAAACATTTTGCAATTATGTCGCCCAAAATACGGAACCATCTGTGGTGGGCAGTCTATCTGAATTTACATAACTCGCGAGGATATTGCACCAAAATCTGCCGCAACGCAAAAGGCTCATGCACGGTGAAATCTCTCTCTCGTTTTGCTTGATTGTGGTTCTTGCTCTCTTCTGCGATTTTGCTTACTACGCTGTTTACTTACAAAAAGGAATGTTTGTTTGTATGATCTTTGCCCACAACTGATTTTAGTTTTGTAAGTTGCTGATAGTCCAGGAATTACACACACACTTCATGTACTTTCTCTTTTTTGGCAACATAGCCGGCGTTCTGCTTACGCTAGCGCCACTTGTGAAATATACCGCGGTAAAAAAACGTCGGCTGGTTGAAAATTCGTTTGTCGAGCAATGCGCCAGCGTTGCGTAAACGCAACACAAACTTTAAGCCTCATCTAGAACTCTCACAATTACTTCTGGATACGCCATAAACTAATTTAAATTCTTCGTTGCTCTTTTGTCAACATGTCTTGGTGTAGAAAAGACAAAAAATTTACGTTCAATAATTTTTAGTGTACAGTTAAAAATTTGTCCAAAAAAGGTGTGTACACATACACAAGTGGGTGAGTCAGTGTGTGTTTTGCAAGGTGTCATATTATGAAGAGGAAGAAAGATAAAAGATATACCTTTAAAACAAACAAAAAATGGTAGCGATATCTCACACACAGGCCGCATAAGAATTTTTTGAAAATGGTGTTGCGTGTACGCAACGAAGGAAGAAAATGGGTTAAAGAATAATTTCAAATAGTATTAAAAAGTTTGGGCGCATAAATACCAAATTTTGCACATAGCGTATTCACCGTGCCTGTTGAGTTGAGGAGTTGAAAAGTTGGTGACTTTTTAGGAAAAAAAAACATACGCACAACTCATAAACCAACAAAAAGGGCGTTCACGCTTTTGAGTTTTGCGCAATTTTTCAACGCCTCAACTGAACAGCAACCGTGAATACCCTAATAGCTTAAAACACAAACTGTTTAGTAAGGTACTTTATATAATATTTACCATTTCACTTGAAGAGTGTTATTATTATTTTCATTCTTACATAATTAAAATAATTTCGTTTAACACTACATCAACATGCCCAACAGTTTTATTTATGGTGCAGTTTCCAAACTTTTTGCACGCACTTCTTAAGCACACCTTGACATTAATTGACTACAACCACAAAACACTCAAGTGGAGGCTTCTGTATATGTGGATGTTGTTGTTGTTATTGCTAATAAATCAACAAAATTATGTTTTGAACAAAAAAAAAAATATTTCGAAGGCACTTGGGGCATTTATATACAATATATATAGAGTCAGGCAAACAAACCGCTAATTGTCAATAAACAACCAATAAAATACAAATTTCCTAAAAACATTTATCAAAAATAATATAAATAATAACAATAGGGTAACACACACGCACGAAAATGGCAAAAGGAAACTTAAACAGCCGCAACGCAGGAAAAACTGCGTGTAATGGCGCTGGAAAACTCAACATCGAAGACGACGTTGTGGACGACAACGACAAAGACGATGAAATGTATGGAAAATAGTGTTTGACAGCTCATAAAAAATAATGTCGCTTTCATTAGGAATATGCATTATAGAAGGGGGAGTTTTGGCAAGGCAAGAGGGTAAAATTTTATTTTATTTACGACAGGAAGCAAAGTCAGCCACAAAACACTTGTGACGCACGCATGCATTGTGCAAGTGTCAGGATGTGGAGTTGTACCTGAGGTTAGGGCTTGAAAAGCATAAATGTCGTCAAGTCAAACCAAGTCTCTAAATAGGCTGCCTGGGAATGGTAATTGAAACACATACAAAGCCATAAACGGAAAAAAATGGCCAAAACAAACGGCAACAAAGCTGTCGACCAGGCCAACACCAATGTCATTGACAATGTCAGCCAGACGGCATTTGGTAGAGGTACTAAACGACTAAAGGACTACTTGACGGACGCACTGACTCACAGCCAAGTTGCAGGTGCTGCTTTGACAATATATATATTTTTTCTTCGCATAGTTTGGCCCTTTTAAGGCCTTGCGTGTAAATTGCACAACTTGAATAGTTGTCAAAAGTTGTTGAAACACCAAATATAATAAAACTGAAAAGTTGAGGAAACAACCATAAAACATTACCAGGGCACCGAAGCCAGTTCACCAGGGCTGTTGTACTATGTTACCTAATAGCATGCAAATGTATAACACTAGCAAGGTGTTATAGTTTATGTACATTTAATTGAGACTTATTAGCTGGCGGAATACCTGGCTAATTGTGTTGAGCGATGGTTTTTTTTTTTTTTTTTTGTTTGAAGAACTGTTGATGGAGGTGCTTAGCATGTCAGCAACATAAGGAGGGATTATTTGTGAAGCTTAGCTGTGCTTTTAAATAATAAAACTGAATTAGGTTTTGAAAATTTTGTATTCCAATGAGCCCAAAGCGTAGGCTTTCTACCAAGTTAGTTAGTTAGAAGACAATTAATATGCTAGAAAGAAGTTATCCGACTGTACCTCTTGTATCTCTCTCCTTTCTATATTGCCCACATATTGTATCTAGTTCATTGAAAATGGAGTTAAATGCAAATATGCCAAAAAATTGAATACCTTTCACTTAGAAACTGCACTTACTACCATTTATTCGGACAAGATTCTCACTGTTTACTCAATCGGAACAGAAGAACACTATTGACGTTTCCTTTTTCCCTTTAAAAATTTGTACCATAGGTAAGTTTGTGCTCATGGTTGCAATATAGATAAGAAGACATCGGGACACCAGCATCGCGGTCTTCTGCCACGCTACCTGTCTCTTTTAAATAATTTGAAAGCGTTATAAATTTAAAAACTACAGATTCAGTTGTTGTAGGTAAAATGCGGGATAATATAATGGGCCCATAAATATCGAACGTAATCGCAATATATTATATTAAAAGCAGGAGTTTCAATGGCCTCTTTGGCAAATCTATATGAATAGGTAATTGAAGGATTAGAGTCTAGAGACCATTTGATTCCTGATCTAGGCAATTTTTTTTTTATAATAGTAATAGCCGATCAAATTGTAAGGGGCCGAGAAAATCTACAAAGGCGCTTCGCCATGTTTGTTCTGTGGGCCACTTTGGGAAACACTGATCAAATTTTTTGGGCCCCCTAAAAATGCTATTTCGCTTTATAATGTTATGGTCCAGATCTAAATTTTATTATTCTGCTGGTGGATTTCATTTCTTAGAAAATTGTTTTGAAATTAAAAATCATTTACAGTAAAAATGTCTCTTCAGAGCCATTAGGCAGATTAAGCGGATTACTGATCTTTGAGTAAATCTAAGCCAACAGCTCACAACGGGAGGGACAACAATATTGTTATGGTGTAAACATAAAATGCCAATACATATATCAGTACAGAAATGTGAGGAGCTTTGTCATAATGACTGGGCGAAAGGGTAGCTTCTACCCCTAGCTATGCGCTTGAATCTAAGGTAGTATTATCCGCTAGCCTTCGTATTTTGGCCAGAGTAACTACTTCTCCTATATTAGTAAATAAATTCCGACTCTGGTTTCGGATCGTATAATCGTAAATACCTTGCATTTTAAGGAGCAATTCTACAAATACCTTTGGACAAAAAATTAACCAGCTGTTTGCATAGCTAGCAGTAACCTACACAATGCACACCATCTAGCACTCAAACTTGTAGACTGTATCTAATGGACTGCATTCGTGCCATATGCAAAAAAAAAAAAAAAAACGAAGCGTAGCGAACTCCCTGCCAAACAGACAGTGTTGTTTAGAAAATCAATGCTACAAAGTGCATATGAAAACAGATACCACCACAACCCAGCCCAATCTCCTCAAGAACTTGAAAAATAGCTAGTAGAAGTATACTGTTTGGCATACTATTCTAAAGCGTGGAACTTATACATTGATCCCTTCCTCTGGCTCCTCTCTCTCTCTCTCTCGGGTACTACAACTTTGACTGCATTAGATGCCACAACTTCAATGCGCACAGAATTTTTGTGAGTTGCATATTTTCTATTTTGGTGCAAAAATACAAAGCATGGACGCTCAGTGATTCCAGACCCCACAGCAACATGGGGCAGTTGCCAGTTGCCAAGGCCCAGAGCCAGGGCAGCATTTGCCTTTCAGCATTTGCTTTCTATTTTCAATAGACGTGGCCCACAATGTTGTTGTAGTTCCTGTTGTTATTTTTCTAGCGCTACCGACAAACAATAAAAATGATGCGTTGTATTGCACACTGGCTGTCCACACTAGACTTACGCCTCTACCCTGCAACCACATGTTCGCCCCCGCTGGCACTGGCCAAAAGAGTACGAGTGCGAGGTAGTGTGCCACATATGTTGAAGCAAAGCGCATATGTTGCAAGCCCCCAAGTATTCCACCCGAATCCGAAACATGCCCAAATCGCCCGCCGCCAACGTCGCATTGATATTGATGAAAACGACGTCCAGTTACAGTTCGTTGGCTTTTGCTGCGTTTTTCAAGGGAAAAACTGCCAAAGTGCACAGCTGAGGCAGTTGGAGAACTCCGACTGTCAGACTGACACTGCGAATGCACCAAAACTCTTACACTTACACTCACTGTGTGTTTGTGTAGGAGATTTTGCTTCTGGTCTGGCAAATATGCAAATGCATACACATTTTGTCAAAGCATAAAAGATGGATGCATAAAAAATAGATGATGCATGTAGCAGTAGTTGTTATATCTTGTCTTGTTGCAGATGTACTAGCTATAGATACAGATATAGATGTTGATTCAAATGCATATGCATCATTTATATTTGTAAGAGTAGCAATGAAAGGATATTCTTAAAACAAAATTTATAGTGTACAACAAGCGTTATCAGTTGAGATATGGGTTTACTTAGTACAAACAAATGTATCTTTTAAGGCAAAAATGGTTAGGGGTGAATATCAAAGTATCAAAGCTCAATAATAAGCGGAAAAAAAAGAACTAAAAGAGGTTAAAATACTTTACAAATTGACAGGTTTTAGTTTCGATAAATTGACTGAAGAAAATTGTGACTGTAGATACTTTTGAGATTCTTGCGAAATGTATAAAAGTAAAAAAGATTTTAGTCATGTTACTTAACAGATGTCCTCATCAGACATTTATAAATTGGCAACAATATTGAAAGAAAATTTGTCTCTTCTTACGCCTGAAGATTACAAACATTTTCATTAAAGTCGCTCTTTTAACTTGAATTTTATTTAATCTAACTAGCATTTCATATTATTGTAGATTTACTTTAATCTTTTACTATTTGTTCAATCCTGAAAGTTTTTTTTACATCACTAGCAATTTCCTTTGGTCCCACCTCTATCGACCAAAACGAATGCAATCAAAATCAGTTATATAATTTTCCATGCGCAATCTTTTTCACTTGTCTAACAGTTTATTACCAAATCTGTGCACTTTGTTTTGTGCCGTTATTTTCTTTTACCTTTTACCTTCCATACCATTTTCAATTTGTTTTCCCCATTGTCCTTCTTTGCACTTTTCACTCTGACTTGCATTGCTCTCCATATCTTTTGACTGGCTTAATTTAACGCTACACGCATACACACACATACATGCACACACACACACACATACATGGTGTATAAAGCAATACAACGGTATGCACACATTTTTGCACGCATTGTCGCCCCTCTCTAATACTCCGCCAGCCTCCCTTTCACTTCTGGCAGCCATTGCTTTGCTGCTAAATCGTCACTAATACGCCGCTTGTGCTCAACGTTGCGTGCCTTGCCACATAATTCATAGAGCAAGAGCACAACTACAACATATATGCACTAGTTTTATGCTATATAATGCTGGCAGTACGAAAAATATGTCTTTATTTAAGTCTGATGGCCGAAATTTGGATACTCTTATCTTCACAATCAATTTTTGATTACTTTTCATAATACTCTTCTTATCTTGACATTGAGCACTACTTCGGTAATAGTAAAGGTATTATTGTGGTGGCCTTCCGGCATAATCAGTTTTTTTTTTTATCGACTCGAGGCCCCCTAAACTGCAATAAAATGCAAATTTTTGTAGACTCATGTTCGCAAGTTTCATGTAGCCGCTAGATGGCGCCAGCAAGTTGTTGTCGCTAGATGGCGCCAGTACATTGCTGCATACTTGTGACCATACTAGTATCTTAATACTATATATAAACACTAATTATACATTTATTGACAAATATATTATACTTATGTATTTAAACGCTTATAAAATACAATAAATTGAATCAAATAATTTATCTTACCACTATGTGTGTGTACTCAACAAAAACAAAAAAATAAATTGACCTTGAGTCAAGGCAACACTTTGACTCATTTCATAAGGCCCACTTCCTTTAGGGTTATTCAAACCATTATTAGTATATATATAAACTTTTTGGAGAATACTAATAAATCTGTTAGGTAATGACCACATTTCTGCTAACAAACCTTTTATTATTTACATTTAACTTCTACTTAATAGTTATGTAATTAAATAAATAAAATAAATAGTTGTAAAAGATACACTTCAGTATTCTTATTTTGGAATTATTTTATAATTTCTTCTATTATTTATTCACTTTAAATATATACATTGTCATTAAAGCTAATAGAACTATACATATATTTTTGAGATTGATTTTTTTATAGATAAACTATTTTTAAAGCGTCTAGCTAGTTAAGGATCAAAAAGTGTTCATAAAGATTTTTGAAGACCTATGATGCAGATCAGCTTTTAAGCTTAATGTTTTTAAATTAATATTTTGAAATATTCATCTTGTAGCCGACAAAGCTAACAAGTCAGCCCCAAGCACTGAAAATAATATCTTTGATACGTGAAAAACTCATTGACAATAATACTAAACACAGAAGCTCACTTAAAGAGTATTGAAAGAAGCAGAAGAGCAAAAAATGCTTAATAATTGCTGCTGCTGCGGAACCCCAACACTTTACTCGCTAGTCACACATGTCCAGCTCCTAAGTTCTATGCAAATCTTGACACGAAGGTGCAGAGTCGACTGGGTGCTATATAAATGACAAAGCAAAACATACGCACACCCACACACAACTGCAACTGTTTGTATAAAGGGTGTTTTTGTTTTGAGAGGTTTCGTTTGCCGATAGTGGAAGTCAATCATTATACGACCAAAGATTGAAATTAAAAAATGCGACATAGGGTAAACTTTCTTATAAAACTTATAGTTTAAAGTTTTACACCTGTTCAATCACAGACTAAATTATGTTTTATGTGTAGCGAATGCTAATAAAAAATATATGTCAAAATACACCTGTTAAAAAAAAGCACCCTTTAGTTATGGCAGGCCTTCTGGCAGGCCCCTCGCTCATCCTTCCAGCGGCATTACATGTTACTTTTGTTGGATTTCCTACACTCTCGGCTTAGTATCTCGTCGGCTGGTAGTCGGCTTGCAACATTCTTCTTCTTTTTTTTTATTCTATGCCGCATTCACTTTGCTTTGCATTTGCTGCCTCCTACTTTTAGCCGCCTTTTTTTTTATTTGTGGCACAATTTTTTGTTGCTGTGTTGCAAGTTTGTGTAACTATTTTCCATGCGCATGGGCACAAAAAGGCACCACCACAGCTGCCACCGACCAACAACGTTGCCACCAGATAAACGACAACCAACCAGAGCAATGCGCAGCAACTGGAGCATTGCAACTATTTATTTTTCCTAGTTGCAAGTTTTCCACATGTGTGTTAGCCAGTGGATTTTTCTATTATGCGCTCGTTTATTACACTTTGTGCAGCAGTTTTTCTATTTTTCTTTTTACAGCGGCACCTAAATGTATGCAACATTTTGTATTTTTAGTTGCATGGCATAGTTAGTACATTGGGCTGCATATTGTGTGCGCTTTTTTGTTATTTTTATTTTCTATTTTCCATTTTTTAATTAAAAATCATAATTATAAAAATTCATTTTTAAGATTAGGTGCTAAGAAAACTTTAGAAAAAAACGCTTAAAGTTAAAGATACCTGAATGTAGTAAAGAATTTCAAAAATACAAAAAACACATTTATAATAACTTGAAATAATATTTGAAAAAAATTTACATTTATGTTTCAAAAACATAGTCAGAAATTAGTCTGGGCAGGCTTTGCTGTGGATCATTGTAAATTCTGCTAAAAAATTAAGAAAATCCCTGTTTTCGGGCGGGGTTTGAATCCCAAAAAGCTCTCTACCCCTGGCTAAGCCCATTAAAGAAGTAATTTTCCATATTTGTTCTTAGATAGACTTAAAAATATATAAGCCCATTTTCTTGGAATACTCAAAACAAAGTATAGCTTGATTTCTTCATAAGAAATGTAATAAAAAAGGTAATTTATATTAAATATTTAATTATAAATTAAATTTAATTTAAAAACATTTTTTGACTTAAGTCCCGAAGTTCTTAAAAGATTTTAATAAAGTAACAAAATAATGTATCTCAAAATACTTTTATTTATTAAAAGTAAAATGAAAAACTGATTAAAATAAACATCTTAAAAAAAGAAAACTCTAGAAAAACATTTGAAATCATTATGGTTTCAAATATGAAAATGTAGATCACATTTGCACCGTTCTTGTGGTCTTAAGATATTAGATTCAATTTCATTTTCAATTTCCCTTTGAATACAAGGTGTACAAAAAACACAATTATTTCTAACTGTTACAAATTATTAAAAAACTTGTTCTCGTATTTTTGACTATTCATGTCTGGTCTGGCCAAACCGAAGTTAAATAACACAGGCCCTACAAATACCAGGATCATGTCAGTTGTTGGAAAGCTAAGGGTTCTTTCCCAAGTAATTTGCTGCGTAGAATCCGAATCCGGGGCCACAATTGGCCCATCACGTCAGAATCTTGACATATTTGAGGTTATGAGCCTCAAAAGTAGGAAAAACGCCGTTTTTCGGGTAAATGATCGTAAATGATCGCTTGAACTTTTAAACTAAAGGGTAAGAGTGGTACTAAATGATGTAACTGGAGGGACAGACCACAAAAAATTTTTGCACTCTATACATAACCTCTAAAGTTGGAAAAAACGGCGTTTTTCGGGTAAATAACCTCAAATATATCAAAATCCTGACGTGATAGGCCAATTGTGGCCCCGGATTCGGATTCTACGTAGCAAATGACTTCGAAAATGACCCATAGCTTTCCAACAACTAAACCATGTTGGTCTGTGTAATTATTTTGTATTCAAATTCCATTAAGAAATATATTATTCTTAATTTTAATTTTTATTTATTCTTTTCGTATTAATATTATTTATTTTGCAACTTGGGGTATTTTTTTTACCAAAAGTTAAGAAGCCGAAAGTCTGAGTCGCCTTTAAGCATGTTATGTTTGCATCAATTTGCCTTAAAATGCACAAATTAGGCAAGTTTTCTTGTTGGATCTAGTATGTTAAGCATTATATATCCTATTGATAGAGAACTGTCAATATCTATGCTTGTAAACTAAATTCATGCTCTTGTTCCTTTACTGTCTCTCTCTTTTTCGCTGAGCTTTAAACTATAAAAAAAAGGATATGGAAGCGACAAAAAGAGTGTAAGAAACGCAGTGGAAAAAAAATCAGCACACAGTAAAGCAAAGCATCGAGATGAAGAAAAAAAGGAAAACTTTTTAATGATGTAAAGTACAAAGTTTTCTGTCTTGTCGCTGCTAGCGCCCAAGTAACTTGAGTAAACTTTGAGTTATGCCCGAGATGCGCGGCAACATGGCGTTGAGGCGACGACCTCAAAATGTTGCCAACCCTCACACAGCAGCACAACAACAACAATACAGACAGCTACAACTGTAACTGGGACTGGGACGTCACATCCTTTTAGCAAAATGTATCGATCGATATTTTTTTAATGCTTGGCATAGAGAACTTAGGAAGGGGCATATTTGACTGGTATTTTGTCGTTTGTTAAAAGTTTTCAACACTCATTTTTATTATGACCTACGAAGAAGCCAACACTGACAATGTGGCGCCCAAGATGGGGCGTAAGTTAGTGGAGGCTGCTTGGCAAACATTGTCGGCTATGGGTCGCTAATAAAATGCCAATTTGCTGCATTAAATAGCGCTTTATTGGTTGCCATTACAGCTCGTACGCATAAAAAACGTTTTTCCTCACACAGACGTACATGCGAGTGGCTGGCGCCCGAAATGGGGCCCAGGCGGGTCATGCGTGTGGAGCGCAGCAAACTGTCTTTAAGACATTTTATGATGGCAACATTTACACGCATAAAATATGCATGATAAACTTTGTTGCAATAAATCAGCAGCACTGGGCCAAAAACGCCAAAATGTATGCAACCGTCCGGCCGTATCTATAACAGTAGTCATGCGTGTGCCGTTACGTTGTCTTGATGTGATTACGAAAAACGTTAAAAGTTTAACATTTATGCTTACTCTCATGCTCTGTATCTCTGCCTCCAAGAAGCTTCCTGCCTTATTTATGGCATTTTGTTGCAATAAACATATGGCCGTGGCTGCTTTAAGGCGTAAGTAGCATACATAAAAACCTCAGAATGTTGTTTTTTGATGGGCGTCCCAAAAACTTTTTAAAGCGCTGGGCACACCATAAAAATTTAGAGTCGAATTTTTGGGTTATAACTATAAAATAAACTAAAATGTAAAGCATGCTATTGGACTTTTTACGAGCAAATAATGAATTTATCTAAAAAGCAATTTCTGACTCGTTTGTATTCGGCTCATGTGTGTGTGTGCAGGGCCATTAAAATGTTGCATAACTGCAGGCGCAGTGCTGTCAAACTACTTAAACTGTCATTAAACTTTTTTTTGTGGCATCTATTGAACCAAAAAACTTTCTTAAATCTCACAATCAAGCATACTTTTAGACGCTTACAATGCCAGCCAAACGACAACGAAATAAATTGGCCCAAAACTTTGTTTGTAGGTGCAAATGCCAGAGACAAACTATGGACTGGGTAACACGCTGTGCTCCCAAAAGACTGCAAAGAGTTTTGTTGCCATTGTGTTGCAATTTTGACGACTGCTGTGCGGCGCTTTTCTCGCTCCATAATATGCAAAAAAAAAATGAAAATATACTCCAAACAATTTAAAAATATGCTACGAAAAAGAGACTCGTACTCATATTTTTTATTTGCCGGGCGCAACTTTTCACACTTAAATGAAATTACAAAAAACTTTTGCTACTTAAATGCAGCCAATGCTTTACTCTGTCTCCTCTTTTTTGGTCTCTCTTTTATTGTTTGACGGCTTACACTCACTTTTTGCTTCTCTTGCCACTTGCCACTTTATCCAGCACTTTGCTATGGCTCACTGCACGCTCAATTGGTGAACGCTTACTTACCCACTCTCGCTCTCACTCTCGCGCTCTCCGAGTGTGTGGACAAAGTTTTTATTAATAACGATTTTCCATTAACTATCGATTGATTTTGTAACAGCAGCAGCAGCATCCAAGCCCGGTTCCAGCTCCGGCACACAACAATGAGGCAAAAGTAGCAAACCGAAACGCACTTCAGACAATGACGCTGCATTCCCAACAATAACAACAATCACAATCACAGCAACAACAACAACAAAAACAGCAGCACTTGAGTCTATTTAAAACGCAAACAACAATAAGCAAGTGGCACGAAGCATGAGGCAAGCGGCAAGGCAACAGCTCATAACAGACGCCTCCGACGCCGCCGCCAACAGGAAAAACTCATTGAAAAGTTTTTCTTTTACACTTTGCGCGCTCGCATGGACCCCTTCTCTACTCCCTGCCTCAGACCCTCAGACCCCACAATAACCAGTTACACCGCTTAGGTGTATCGAAGGAGCAAGTTTTTAATTTTTTATCGCGTTCCTGCCGCAGACACCATGCAATGTATTTTTTTTTGTGCCATTTTTGATACCCTATGCCCATCGAGTACTATAGATTTGTGCTGCTTTGTACGAGGGCAGTTTGATAAGTCTGTAGCTTTTCGCTAAATTTCTTTACAATTCGTTTCATTTGGGCCAACGTTTTGCGAATTTTTCAAAGATTTTTAAACAATTTGTTTTCTTCTTTCTTTCTTTCCTAACTTATAATTTGATTAAGCTGCCTTCTATAGGTAGTAGTACACTAATTTTATATTATTGTTTTATAAAATATGCACATTATTTACAAAAAAAAATAAAAAATTCGTTCTTTCTCTTCTCAGCATAGAAGTTTCGTTTTTTTTTTAATGTCAACATTTAGTTCCGCATTTGTCCAATTTTTATGTACTACCTTTAAATAGTATTAGGCATTTGTTTTTTCTTCGACCCAAATCTTGCATCCCAGCTATTTCTTCGGATTTGGAAACAGAAAATAGTCACTAGAGGTCAGTTTTGGAAGGTATAACTTTTCCATGTCCCAATATTCATTAACATGTGTATCTGCTCATTTAAGACTTACTGCATCAATTGTCTCTCCCTATTTTGATCTCGGGTCTTTCAGTATCATTTTACTAATATTACTGGCGATTCTGGCATGACGACCTCTTTTTGGGGACCACTATTAAAGGTAGTGACATCAAATTTTTACCAAACGATCAACCGCATTATCCGTATACAGCTGTCGATTACTTGCCCCTATCCCACGTCGAGTAGATTTGCAAGACTGTATACTAAATTAAATTACTGCCTTCGAATGAAAAGTTCAAGAGACTTAGGGACAAATAATTAATTTTTTGCCCACCTTATGAGCTGTAAACATGTTTACTACAATCTAGTAATAAACAAGCTAGGGCACCCAAATGTGTTGTGTGAGCCTTATAAACAAAGAAACGTTGACTTTTGATATAAAGCAACACCAAATTCAAAATACCCCACCGAGAACAATTTGCTTGACTACAACCACAATCGTCAATGTGCAGGGTATTCCCGTGTCGGACACCGTCTGGACCGATTCAATATTTTTATTTTGAAAATTTTTTTTTTTTTGTCCATTTTTCTTACATGCGTTTCATCGGCTGCGGTTATTTGGCCGTCTGTGGTTGTTTTTGCTGCATCTTTTATGTGTATTGCCTTTTGTGTTGTTGCTTCCCTTTTTTTTATGCTTATATATTGCTAAGCGCGGCCCAATATATATAAATTATTGCATAAAGTTTGGCGCTAAGTTGCAAAAAGTTTCCTTTTCATTGCTATAGCTGTGGCTGCGACGACGACGCCGACGACGATGGAGACGGAGACTGCGACGACAACACACAATAGTCTATAAATCTTTATGGTCAACAGAGATTACATGGGCTCCGAGTTTTGGCCATGGTCAGAACTGGTATAGTTTAATGCAGCTTGGTGTTCGCCTTTCGCCTTTTTGGCCTTAACAGCATTTTAGGCGCTGCGCCGCGCTTTGATTTGTGTGGCTTGTTTTGGTGGTAGTAGTTGTTGCTGTTGCGGCTTGCCTACATTGGGCATACGGCCATAAAAACGTGCACACACACACACAGACATACATACACACACAGCATGCATATAAATCATATTAAATTGTGAGTAGCTCTATAAGGTATGCTATGAAATTTTTGGGCAATAGAACTTTGATTGTAACGTTGTTGTGGCCAATAAAAGAGAGATGAGAGCTGTATAGAGTGCGCTTTGAGATCATTAAAACGCAAGCAATATTGGGGAATAAAAGTATATACATAGCATACCCCTAGGCAAAAAATGGCACACCTCTATTTAGCAATTAATGGGATTCTTTTAAATCATTTGATATGTATGATCGTGTATGTATTTTTATTAAAAATTCGTACCAGCAAAATGTCTCAACGTAAAAAAGCTTGGTCACACTGCGAAATATCTGAAAATTTTAAAAGATGGATTTTAATCGTCTTTGTAGCTCTGATTTGCATGTTTTTAGGACATCACCAACCCTTCTAATGGGTTCACCGCCGTGTCCCGTCTGGGATATCTCAAGTTAATCAGGTTGGACAGCAACTTTTGCCATGGCCTTTAAGAGTATCGCCCCATTCTTGTTATGATCTTATTTGGTATTGTGTAGCCTGCATCATGAAGCAACCCTTTTTTTGCCTTATCAAATATTGATGATAATCTTCTATATAATTTTTACCAGTTAAATTACACAGTTAAAACGCAAGCCTAGATGAAAAACCTTTGGTCACACTGTCAATTCGATTAATGCAATATATAAGTATTTTTATTTGCACTAAACCAAAACGATTAGTTTATAGCAAAAAATCAGGCATCAAATTAGTTTAAGATCAAGGCATTTACAGAAGAGGTTTATTCCAAAAAAAAAAGAACCCATTAACGATAGGACATCGCCTAAAAACTCATTGTAGTATACAAAATGCGAAACACGCACATTCACCTGCCTTTTCTTGATACCCTTAGGTAGGCTATAAAAAAAAAAACTTTTAAATGGCCTTTAATTGTCACAAAAAACGAAAAATACAACTTAACGAAGTTGTCAGTGTTTGGGTTGTTCTGTGGGGAAAGCATCTTCGATTTATCTACCCTTAGCTCATAAACAACACTTAAAGCCCCGCGTGTGTCCCAAAACAAACAACGAAAAGAAAATATATACTATATTGCATACCGTTTGGCGCATTTTACATAAAAATGCAATAAATAGCTACAAAACGTAGCAGCGCACAGAAATTTATGGTTGCAGAAGGAGAGATCTAACTCCTCCAATGCGGCACACTCGTAAATGTCAAATGTCGTGTGGTGTTCTGTGCGCGCCTCAAAGTATGCTTATAAATTGTTCTAAATAGCAATTTTTTTTCGTTATACTTCCCTACCTACATATATAGTATAGTTACTATAAACCATGGGCTCCCAGCACGTCCAGTTCCGTGTGCAAAGCGCGCCTTGGCTGCTTATCGTACGTAGTAGGTTGGTTGGTTGTCCGGTCCCAGAACTCTACAGTCTCGGTTCGGTATGGTACTGTGTTTGCTACGAACTGTCGTGTCATTTGTTCGTTTTCTTTATTAGTGTCATGTATTTTTATAGTTCAAAGGACATTTGAATGATTGAATGAACTGTGTGCGCTTGGTCAACGTCCAAAAAACCCTAGCCTCCCTAGTTGCCCAAGCTCAACGCCACCATGCCCTTGGCCAAAAACGAGTTGCGCGCATGATTTCATCCCTTCTAGCATTTTGGGTAGCTCTACCGCTCAGGACGCCTGGACTGAACGGTCGGTCCCTTACGTGTGGTCGCACTGGTCAGCCGCCCAGGCACGTTTCATCATGGGTTGCTTTCCTGCTTGCTTGCTTGCTTGGTTTGACTATATCAAATAACGACTATTGAGTATGCCTGACAGTGTGTTGAGTGTGTTCTTAGGGCGTGTGTATGTGTATGTGTGTGTTTATTCATATAGGGTTACAACACCGCGCCCACGCGACCCTTTAGACTTAGACATTTTCTGTTGATGATGATGTTGTTGCCGCCGTTGCCGTCACTGTCATAGTCGTTGCCTCGATGACGAATGAAAATCAATATTTATTAGATTACTTTCGAAATTTTATACGAAAATAGAATTTTTATGACAATTTTTTTCTTTATTTTTTTTCTTCTTCGGTTTAACACCCGCAACAAACTTTACTGTGTGCTGGCATATTAAAGTGTTTTGATTGAAGTATTTTTTTTCCTTTAAGCATTCATTTAGGAGCATTAGCTTTAAGCATCACATAAAGAGTGATATCTTCATATCCAGTTAAGTGCCAACATTGGGTTTTTTATTGAAGCGATAATTACATTTGAAAGCAGCAGCAGGAGTTTCTTAATATGAAGCATCGTTTTATGAAACTTTCTGCTGTTAATTTTCTCACGAGGCTTACGTCACCTATGGCCAATTTATAAAGAAATCAGTCAGAAATTGGAACTTTTTGCTTTTCACGTGATTGTAATGAGACTATAAAAATAGCAAAAGCGCATAAGATTTTCCAGCTATCTTTCAGCTTACATCCATTATTCAAAGATTATAAATATTGTCATGTCTTGTTAAAGTGCAAACCGTCTTATTTTAAGAACAGATTCTTTTCAGTAAAGTCAATTAATCCTAGCAAGCCAAATCCATGCATGAAAATAACCATCTGGATTATCTCTTAATAATTAACATTGAGGAATCTTCGTCAAGGTGTTCTGTTATTTTTTTTAAGATTTTACGTTTTCGAAAGTAATTTCTGCTATAATTTTTTTTCAAGAATTTTTACACTTCGGGACCCCTTGCATGGAATACAAAGTTAGTGTAACCAGAGCTTAAAGCTTAAATTAAACTTCAAGCTTTTTCAATTCCACACTTAATATTAATTTTCACATTTATTTTTATCTATTTTCAGGTAAGTTCCTTCTACCCATTAACAACTCTAGTCGTAAAATTAGTAAGTACACAATAAGCTGCTAACTTTTAATGTGCTTCATCTTTCCTATATACCACATGCATACAAATATCTATGTGCGTTTGTGTGTTTTGGTATATGTAGCTATATACCAATGTCTATTGCATTTTAATGGCCTTAGTTGACCCCATTTGGGTTATGAGCCAAGCAGCGCTCATGTGGCTCAAAACTAAAAGCTCCCCAGTGTGCCAGAGAGACAACAACAATAACAGCGGTAGCAAAACTTCAACTAGTGGGTAGTTGAGCCTGTGGAACGTCACATCCCTCCACACGCCACTCACGCTCTTACCCAAAATGCCACTTAATTATGAAGCTGCACATGAAGTAAAACGTCATAAAGCGTCGAGGCTATGGTAGTCCTGGGTAACATTGTTTGCCTCTGTGTAAGTCTTCAGCTTGTCTGTAGTTGTTCCTGTATTTTGGGCTTGTGCGTGTGCGAGTGTGTATCTGTGTGTTTATGTTTTTTTTTTTTTTTTGGCAGCTTTATGCAGTTAATTTTCCGTTGCTAAATAAACTGTTTATGGCATTTATGCCAAAAATTTTTGGAAAAGCGACGACGACGCCAACATCACGTGGCAGAGTAAGTAAGCATTTTTGCATAGCCAACTCAAGCACATACGCTGCCACACTGCCACACAGATTCACACACAGGCAGCAGTTGCCACGTGACTGAGTCTCAGTCTGCTGCCGGTTTACTCTCTTCTGTCTAAGGCATTTACATTTGTTGTTGCTGCTGGCTGCTCCGGCTTTTAATTGTAATTTTTTGCATGCCGTAAAGTATGCTATGGTGCTTTATATTTTACATATACCATTAAAGCCGTAAAGGATGCTACACTTTGCTGCATGTAAATCACAAAATTTGTTCATTAAAATTGTTGAGCCGCAGGGAAGGAGAGACAGTGTAAGATCTGGCAACAACTTACATCATTTTATTTAAACTTTGTCCCGCTCAGTCGTCAACTTTTATTGTATGTGTCTTCTGACCCGCACACACACATACGCACACACTCACACACACATTAATGCATATTTACATATTATGCAGCGAAGCGTAAAACAAAATTTATATACAACAACAACAACAACAGACAGATAGAGATGGAGACCGACACACAGAAAGACAGATAGAGCGACCCACTGACAATTTGGTAGCTCACCGCAATCATAAAAAATATTTTAACCTGCCCATCACCATCACCCACATAAAAAACGTCAGAAACGGGCGCTCACCCATCAGACACTCGTCAGTACGTCAAGCCCGATGCCGCCTGCGTCTTCTCTGAGCCTCATTTAAATGCAAATTTTGACGAGCGGCGGTTTTACCTTTTCTATATGTATGAGCGCGTATGTATTTGTTGGCTTCTTTCTGTTGAATGAAAACATTAAAATTAAAAAATACCAACAAATATATAAAAAAAAAACCGACAAGAAAATGAAAAACTGTAGCATGCTTTTAGGCTGGGCATCAGGGGCCTTCGTGCGCTCGCTTTGACTCGTGAGAATAATTCAAGGTGATGGTTTAATTGAAATATGCTTTTAGGCGCATTGCTCTGTGCCAGCATTTCGCTTGGCTTTACCTTTGTTGCTGCATATTTTATGGCGCTCTGCGGTAGACCAAAAGCCAATGCCAAGAAAAATTATATAAAAAAAAAAAAATCGAAAAAAAGAAACCCCAAAATTTAAGCAAAAACAAAAGTTTCCCCTATTTTTGCTGTTTAATGTTATGCAAAGTGTTTGAGCCTGCGGTCGTTCAAATTTTTGGATACCTGATGGTACTGAGTCCGCTACGCCAGCAAGTATAACGCGAGATCTTTAATTGCTGGCAATATCAATTTAAATTTTCATTTTCAATTCAATTTGAAGTGACACGAGTTTGTCGCTCTCTATGGGCTTAGATTGTGCTGCGCACATGACAAGGGATTTGGTGGCAATTTCAATTAGCCAAGACATTTAAAGTTACTTAAAATAATGGTATGTTATAAATGTGATTTGATAGGGCAGTCATTTTGTTATGAAGATGGCATGAAACTCATTTTAGTAGACTAAATATAACTCTCAGACCAGTTCTTCTGTAATATTTTTTTTTGCGTCTTTTTTTTCTTCACGAACTTAAGCTTTCAAAATACAATACTTTCCCTCTGCAATTTTTTCTTCGAACAATTACCAACACTATTCTGCTAGCTCGGCTGACTCTGGGAAGGCCCTCGTAACCCTGCTAAAAAGTCGAAGGGAGAATAACGCGTTTGCGAACGAATTAAGAGAAACTTGTAGCAAAAAATTAGTGTTCTTGTGTGAGGCTGCAAAGGAGATTTGATTCTTCTGAGGGCCTAAATTGCTTCATACAATTTAAACTTCAACCATATCGTTAAAGTCTCTAATTTTCATTTGACATATGACGGATTGATTATCCTTTGGAGGAGTTCTTCCGGGAAGTTACAAAACTTCGTTCTACTTATAACCTATTTCCGCAAGAAATTCAATTTAGCCGAGGCAGCTCAGAAAGCATAGATGTCACTAACTGTAGTACCAACATAAAAATAAAAGAGTTTGCCGAATCGGTTAGCAAATGCATGATTTTTTTGCAAGTTTATGTGAAGTCGACAACCCAGCCTAAGCACCTGGAACCATCTGTGACCAGTTTTGGCCATTTTGGATTATTGGTGGATAAGGTTTTTGTGCATTCATCATTTATCCAAGAGTCCTTATACCAGCTGATCTGTTTCTTGATTTGGAAGGTCTAACGTAGCATTCGCAACTTGACCTAAAACGGAAGGGCTTATTTTGGAACTTCTGAATACCTAATCGTTGCGTCGGAGCCTTCATATAACAGATCTGGATGGCGTACCACCTTGAAGTTACCATAATAGCGTTATAGAGCTCTCTTTTGCAATGTAGTGGGTGTGGACTACGTTTATTTATGAGCCAGAACATATTGGCCATTTTGATCTGGCAACTGTTTAGCATGTGGGCTCAAAAAGTAGTCCGCCCTATATAAAAAAATGCCCGTTTGTAGATGAAACTAAACCAAAAACCATTAAGTTTGATTTATTTTAAGATTTAATCTACGTACTTCCCAAACTGTACCACAAAACTCTTCAAAATCTCAACTTCTTGTAATTTTATCAAGAAATTGCCTCATATTTCAGTGTGATCCTTATAGGAAAACATAAATTCTTCATATGCTTGTAGGATATATTTCAATTCAGCTTGTTTTGTCAGCTTATGCCCTAGAGCAGTGGTCGGCAAAATATACATATGCATTTTTTTTTTGCGCTTGTATTGAGCATTTTCTGCCGCTGTGACGTATTTCGACGCTGACGTCGCAAAGCAACAGACACGAAGTTGTGCTTGTGCATGACTTCGGCCTTGCTTAGAGAGCGTGCTTGCTCTCTCAACGCTAAAGCGCTCCAGCATTAGTATGCCGTCGCTTTTGTGCTATGTGGCAAAAAACACAAAATCACTTGATGTTTAGCTGTCTGCATGTTTAGATCGCGCTGCGCAAATTTTTGAATTAAAAGGGAAAAATGTTTAAAGAGGGGTGGGAGAAATTTTTTTTCATTGAAAATATGGATGGCGACGCGCAATGCGTTATTTGTCATCGTGTTGTCTCACAATGTGAATTGTATTACATTGAAAGGCATTATAATAAAATGCATGATAGGTTTAAGAAATTAGAAGGAGCTGAACGTTTAGAAAAAATTTTAGAGCTGCAAGCTAAATTTTCTAATATTTTTAGCTGATGCAATGCCCCAATATGCACATAATGACCCTTTACCCGCAAAAAAAAAAGCGTCCTATACTGTAGCATTAGCTTTAGCAAAGCAATGCCGTCCCTTTACTTTTAATTATTTTTTTATTTGCGCAGCACGATCTAATCATGCAGCCAACTAAACATCAATTGATTTTGTGTTTTTTTGCTACACAGCACAAAAGCGATGGCATACACGCTCTCTAAGCAAGGCCGAAGTCATGCACAAGCACAACTTCGTGTCTGTTGCTTTGCAACAAGAGCATGGCAACGCCAGAGAATTTGCTGAGAGCAGTTCAGTACAAAAATCACGCACACATGCATGTGTTTTGTGTACAACACAGTACGTGTAAACTCCTACCCCATGGGGTAGGGCCTTGCCGACCACTGCCCTAGAGTTATGATTTGACTTTTACCTACCCCTGAAGCTAATTTATGCACATACCAAGAATATTTGCAGCTATTTTTTTTTTTTTTCAAACATGTTCTCTGCCAACTTTCAGCCACATTTTCTTCTAACTCTCTTAAGCGTCATTGACTTATGCTAAGAGCCGCTCCAAGGAACTGAGTTGCGCCATTTAGCTAATGCCAAAGGCTATTTGAAGGCTATTCCTTAGTGCAGTTGTCGCACCCCGCTCATATATCAAACTCACGCCAAATGAAGGGCGACAGGGTGACAGGACAAAAATATTCACAAGGTCTGCAGGAGTAGGGAGAGTTGTGCAGAGAGCAGAGATAGAACAGAGCGTTAAGTTTTTTGTAGCATGCAATTTATAAATTGCAAAAGTAATACGTTAAAACAAAAACATTGCTCATATTTTATGCATATTCCAAATACAACTTGTGTCACGTTTTATTAAGCAAATTACGAATGGCGTACGGCGTACAATGAAAGCGAATCACGGTAAAGTCCTACTTATGACCTTGGCAATAGAAGAAGAGCGCGAGGAAGAAGAAGCAGATGACGCAGCAGCAGCCTAAATGCGCGCCGCGCATCTTTTAAGCAATTTGGCAAACAGTCTCGGGAAACTGGGATCTTGGGAGCTGGGGAGCTGGTTGTGAGTCTGGGATTGGGACTGGGAATGTGAGTTCTTAACGCACATTTTCATATATAAATTATTAATTTTTTGAATGAACCACCCCAAAAATTACACATTCGAAAGGCAGACAACGGCAAAAATCACAAACGCACACAGAGCCACAGAATATCGTACATCAGAGTTAAGGTTAGCATGCTTTTGGGGGCGCTGGCGGCAAGTAAAATGCATTTTGTGCTCCATTAAATAATAAAAGCCGCAACAGAGGCCAAGACTGTAGCGTGTTTGGGGGGCAGAGACAACAAACGTGGCAGATAGCAAGCACAGATATGTGTACACTGTACACACAATAAAAATCTCACACGAAAAGCATAAAAATACACGCAAAAAGGAAGGAGACTGAGTTTCTGTGCAGGAGTCACTCAGAGTAGAGTATACTCGCTTATCTCTGGCTGAACCAAAACCCCATTGTGATTTTTAAGTTGCACGGCAAAAGGCAGCCAACATTCAAGTTGGCAAGTCAGAGTTAAGGCAATGGAAAAACCTTTGTATGCTTTTAGGCGTTTTTCGGTAGTCAAGTGCATAAATAAGTAAACAAATGCTGTCGCTTAAGATTACATGGCAAATAAGCAACGTACAGGACATTTGAATGTGGCCAGGACCATGGGCTACGCTAAGCAGCAGTGGAGCAACACCGACTCACTTATTTATTCATAGCAGACATAATGGCCATGGCTGTAAGAGAGTGTAACCAGGGCTCCAAGTGTGTGGCATAAAAATCAGCATAAACAGGAATTGTTATGAGCTGTGAATGAGCACAGCTACTCAAGTGTAACATATAGTGTTGTATACATACTATATACGATATGTATATATCTACTTATATCAGTCAGTTAGGAGTTAATGCAGGAAATTATGAGCCGTGATATAGAAAACGCAAACAAAGAGGGAGAGAGAGAGAGAGAGCACGCGCGAGAGAGAGCGAGGAAAAAAAAGTAAAACACTTAACATTTTAATTTAGTTATGAGAGGTAAAGGGCAGGGCAGGGTAGTTGCAGCTTGTCAAGTACTCTTTAGATAAACAACAGCTAAAGCAACAACAACAACGAGACAAAGTAGCACTCAAAAAAAGGGCTGAGAAGGACACGCACGTGTCCTTGCCAATGACAAGGGAAATCTTACAACTTTCAAGTTTAATTTTCCAAAAGTAGCAATCAAGCAAATGCCAGAAAAAACGAATTACCAAAGGCAGCAGTTCATGAAGGTTGGTCGACTTTGATATACTCTATTCTTGTTGGGAACAGCCGCAAACAAGGTTTGATCCGATGCGGATATTTTGATATACGAACTGAATGACGAACTGTAACTACTCTTTGTTAGCAGTATGTTGAGGTCCTTGTGAGTTTTATAGTTCGATAACGTACCAGGATGACTTGTCATTATTTCTAAGTATGGAAATTGCTGATGTACTGGGGTGGCTATATGAATGAGCGAGTTATTTTTAGTAACCAACGAACGGATTCGCTAGGAATATTTTAAATTAATATATATATGAAATACATAAAAACAAAAACCAATCTTTTCACTAAGCCACAAATTGGCTGTGAATTATAAGCAACTGTGAACGCCAGTAAAATAAAAGTACCTCCATAGTATTAAGGTGTCCTACATAAGAACAATATCATACATTTTTGACTCAGCTATAAATCGGTTGTGAACTATAAGCAACAGTGAAGGGCAGGAAAAGTCTTCAGCAAATAGTTATATAATATATATGTTTATTTTATAGATATCAGTACCAGTATACTCGTGCCTAACCTTGAGACAAAGCACGTATTTAAAGAATCAGGTATTCTGATAACGCTTATTAAGCATATATAGATGCCACAGTACAGATCCTGCTGAAGAGTTTTTAAATTCATATACCTAAACATGCCGATGGACGCATTATTTCCACACGCTGGGCCAAACAATATACGCTCTTTTAGAGTAACACAAGAGCTACAAAAACAGATACGATGTTAGATGCAGGCCTAAATACTTATATATACAAATGAATATATATGCGTATCGTGTTTAGGGTTAAGAGTGTGAGATGCCAACCAACCCTTTTTTCAACCTAATTGCATGGAAGTCGTTGTTGACTGCCTGGCACTTAAATGTTCAAATTAAAATATATAAAATGTATATAATTTTTTTTTGTTTATGTATTGGTGCTTGTAGATACTATTTAACAGATGCCAAGTCATGCCTTTTGACAAATATCCTCACAGCCATTCAGTCAGTCAGTACCTCAGTCAAAGCCATTCAGAGGCAGTCGCTCAATTGAAGTTCTCTCTTCGTTGTCTGCTTTATGAGGTGTTAAGTGTGCTTAAATTAAAATTGTTGCCATGTTGGCATGTGTACAGGGTTGCCAGAGGGCGTGTGCTGGCAGGGTTAGAGTTGTCGTCTGTTTACAGTGTAAAGTAATGTTTGCATATTTGTTTAAGTTATGGCAAAAAGAAAAAAAAAAAATCAAAAGAATTGCCAACACTTGAGCTCAGGCAGCTTAAGTTACATTGTAGAAAGGGGGAGAAAATAGCTGGAACCCCTTTTACATTGTTCTTTCATTAAACAGGCAGTAACTTGATTTTCCTTGCTGTTGTTGTTGCTGTTGATTTCTTGTGAGCAAATGAGACAAGTAAACGCACATGTGCGTACTTATAAATTTATACCTATTTAATAAACTTGGATAGCTCAAGTGGTCTTAAGCTCTTCAGCTGAACAGAGTCACAAAAAACAAGTTGTAAAGTTTGTGTTTAGGTTGGATCGAGGTGTTGATGTCTTGCTAAATTGCGTGAAATTGAAGAATAAAAAGTTGCTAATAATTTTATTTATGTAAAGCAAAATAGCCAATTTTTAGCAATTAATAAGCTTCATTAAACTAGATAAAAAAAGTTTAGTTTAGTTTAAGGATTTGCTTTATTTTTATTGTATATGTGTTTTACTTAAAGCTAGCCACTAAAATTTACAGAGTTATCTTTTCAACTACAATATAAACATGAAGAAAATTTGCATATTCTTTAAAAAGTGACTCATATTTACATATTCGCTTTGTTAATATAGGCTGATCAAATCGTGTTCGAACGGAAAGAAATTTAAGGCGTATACGTAGCATGAATCGCAGCCTTCACTTTATAAAAAATGTCATGACCAAACGATTAGGGCATGTGTACCGAGAAAAAAAAAGTGCTGCCCTATTATTTTTTCGGAAAAAATATGCAGAGCTGTTGTGTTTTGCCGCCACATTCACACGAAATGTGCAGCAAATAAGTGGATGATAGTAAAAATCGTTGCAAAAGTCGTTTTCTATTTATCTTTGTCGTAATGGACTTCTTGGCGCTCCAACTATCAAAACAAAGTTTTAAATTAGTTATTTTCGCCGTCATATGAAAATTTTCATAATTTAACACACACATAAATGAGAATAAGTCACAATTGTCGCGTTGTACCTAATAGTAGTAATGGAAATTGACGACAATTCAAATTGTTTATTTTTATTTTTTTTTGACTTAGCAACTGCAAACATTTACCAATTGTAACAAATAGGCAGCTGGTTGTACTGTGACCGTTTGCACAAAATTGCGATGAATACCAGAAAAAAGTATCAAATTCAGATAATATGGCCACAGTGTTTGTCACGGCAGTTATTAATTTTCTGTTCTTCTACGGTTGGGATTTACATTGCTGCGTATGGGCCTTTGAATAAAACAACAATGCTAGGGAGCTACATTAATGTCATCATGTACGAAATAAATCCCATTATTCAGATATGTTGGTCCCTTGCGACTCCCATTCTTCAATTAGCACAATCTTGTACCGACCATGAAATAAGCCGGCTTGGGTCTTCTTAAATACAATGTTTTCTTTATTATACCTTTATCTTTGGCTAGTTTATGGCTCATGTTCAGAAGAGCGCGCTCACGCTGATGATATCTATGGTTACTTTGACAGCATTTGTAACCTAACAGTTGCTTAAACTATCACTGCTGCCTGGTCAGCCATATTTAAAAACAATATTACTTAAACATTACATTACAAATTTATTAATTATGTTTGCCATATTTTCGCATATATTTCGCATTAATACTGCAATATTTAGTATGCTTTTTAAAAATTTGCTTAATTAGGTTCCTTGTATGGATAGAACAATTCATTTCAATTAGCAGCTAACATTAATTATTATACTTATACACAATAATTATTAAAATTTTGTCACATTTTCTTTTTTGATTTCTGACCATTTTCTGAATGGTGAATTCTATTGATTACCTTGACTAGCATGAATTTCGTCAATCATAACTAATATTTATATAGCTTTAGCCCATACAATTTCAATATTATTACTTTATGTTGTTTGCCCATGTTAGACAGACAGGACAACACAGTCTGGCCACGTGTTAGCATTTTGGAAACAACAAATTGCTTATTAAAATAATAATAGATGCCAGTTTTGACGGCCAAACAGCCCTTTGTGGCAGGAATAAGCAACTAACCCCCGCAAAGTGTAACAAAATTTACATAGACACACACACTCAGACAACAAATGTTGCGGCAATTACTAAAGCAAAGAAAAAGCAAACAGCCCTCTCCTAAAGCTGGAGTTACAAAGAACCAGAAGTATTTCGAATACTTAGTTTGTTGATGGGCCAGTTGATAAGGCGCAGCTAATGAAAACATTTGCCAAAGCGCCTCCAACTTAAAGACATTTAATGAGCTATACAAGGCAACAGATAGACAGAGATACAGAGCTATAGATAAACAAATAGAAACTCACATCCAGAACTCTGGAAAGCAGTCAAATTTTACGAGCCAAGCAAAAGACACATAAAAACTGTATCAACGTCTCAGCAAAAGTTTTAAAACTGCGCGAAAACAAAACCCCAAAGACCAAAAAAAAAAAAAAAAATAAAAACAAGGCCAAAAAACACATAAAATATGTATCTGTATATGTGTGTGTGTATGTTATCCACTTTGATCATGCTTATAACGCGCAGACCAAAAACTATCGACCGAAAAAATAAAACCCCAAAGAGGATTCAAACCATGCCACGCATAACTAAATCAAATCGAAATTAATACAATTTTTGGGTCCATGACCCTCGCATTGTGCATTTGTATTGATAGTAAGATCAAAGATTTTTAGTGGAATTTGTCTGCTCTGTTTCTCATACTAACTAACACAAACAGATACACACAGATAGACACATATCGGACTCACTACGAGCAAGCAATAAATAAATGACAATGAATGAGTGAGCAAATGAATAAATGAGAAAATTTTTGCTTTGAAATTCAAATTTCAAAAGTTGTCATGACATTGTGTTTATGACATTTAGTTGCGTATGCTGCCATCTATGCAATGTATCTGTGCGTGTGTGTGTATCTATGTGTGCGTTTCGAGTATCTGTGTGTATTACACTCACATGAGTCCTGCTGCTGGTTGGCTGACTGCGTTCGTATAACATTCTGTCTCTTTTCTTTTTTACTTGATTTTTTATTTTTTTTTGTCGACTATATATTTAAAATTGAATATTTGCTCGCCTTGAGCATTTCAGATTACAAAGATATACTTCACTTATGCTCACACATATACATACAAACACGCTTTTGGCTATGTGCTTATACATATATGTATGTATCTGTTTGGGCGTGTATGCGTATGTTGTCATTTGCCTGTATTTGTACTATTTGCACTGCTCAAAGCCATGTTAAGCGGTTTATATACATATGTATCTACATACATACATATGTATGTATGTATGTATCTGTATCTGCGCTTGTAAGTATAAGCTTTTGCACATTTACAGGCAACATAAATTTAAGCCAAAGTCTGTAATTTTCTTTTCTTAGTGGGCGTTCTTTAAATTTTTCTGCAAGACTTTAATAGTGCTGAATCTTAAGGATTTGAAGTTAACCAAAGCATTTCTAGTAGAATTATTTGTGAACAATATGTATGATGTGAATAATAAGTTAAGTATATATTATGTTACAACTGTTTTAGAAGAAAGAGAATGTATAGATGAAAGCAGCCAAGAGGCGTCAGATTATAGAAGATAGCTCCCACAAATAAGATGTTTTTAGATTAAAATAACAAATCTTTCGCTTCTACAAAAAAAGTCCAATAAGACGATATATGCTTTTGTGTTTAATGTTCAGATGTTTTAGCTTTTCGATAAACTTAAAAGTTCATAATGACGTATATAAGATATATATATTTTATGCTGAATCCGAATTTCAATATAAAATTTGCGGAGCATTGAGCATCCGACTTCTTGAAACTAGTTATTCCTTGAAGTGCTTGGAACCTTTTTTCTTTTTACTTTTTTGATTTTAAGTGTTATAAAGTGATCAGATATAATCGCATTAATGCCATAGTCCTAGCCGACCATCTTTTTCATTATATTTTTATGCATTTCTGAGCTGAGTTTAAAGAGATGTTGCCTAATATTGTGATGGTACAGAATATTTTAAGATCAGCCGCGCTGATCTCTAATGTTTGCGGGAATTGAAGGTCAGCGTTCGATACGCAGTGGCAACAGTATCATGTTATGTACAGAACATTTGCGGAACAGCTCAAAATGTTAAGTGCAGAAGTAAAAGGCTGCGCAGCAAATGCTCTCTGTGTGTGATCTCGCTAGCTGCGCATCGGAAGTATTGTTATACAGTGATGTTTTATATTGTTTTGCGCATTGTATAATAAACTTAACTATACAGTTTATCGCTATGGTTAAATACATGTAAAGTGAAAATAATAATAAGCAATCAGGAAAGCATATACCATCAAGAAGAGTTTTCCCACATGTTTGTCATATTTTGCTTTTTAAATTTTATTAAGTATACGAAACACACTGAAGTTTGTTAACCAATTGTTGAAAACATTGCAAGATAGCCTCCCATATATGCGTCGTTAAAAACAGCACTCGCAATAATTCTTCAATTTATTACTCAATATGTCAATTCGTGCTATATTTGCATTATTCGAATCCGAATTTCTTGCAACTGTGCGCCTTTAAAACTTGCCAATAATTGCTTAAAGCATGCTTCTGCAATCGGATTTAATGCAAAAATTTTAAATTAAATATCTGTCAAGCATACGTACGCCTTAACAGCAACGAAAAAAAAAACAAAATGAAAAAAGTATTTATACCCATACGTTTCTATAGTATATTTAAAAAGGATACTTATGGATGGCATTTCAGTTGGCAACGTACGCGTGTGTTCTATTTACAAAAACACATTGCCGTATGCCGCACACGATTTTCCAATTGAACTCACACGTGTACACAAACACACTCACACAGACAAACACACTGTATGTATAAAATATCCTTTTGGCATTGATGCACTCGTGCATTCAATCGTTGTGTCGTCACCTAGCTGCGCTTACCCCTGAAAGTCCATCGCATTGCCCGAAATCATTTCAAGTTAATAATAAATGGAGCATCATCATCAGACATCAAACAGTAGAGCAGCAAATATCCTTTTGTGCATCTCGCTCTCTCACGCTCTCTCTCTCTCTCTCTGTCTCTCTTTCTATGTATATCTTCAGAGCTATCTGTTTGTTTGCCTCTTTGTTTGCATTGCGAACAAGCTGTTGAAACTGATTTATTTTTTTTATATATTTTTTTTCAACTTTTCGAGCTTTTTTTTTCTGTCCAAGTTGTTTTCAATTTGTTGCCACATGTAATGATGAGCTACTTGTGCGGCACGAATCAATTAAAATACGTGCAGGGCATTAGAAAGCATTGCCTACATTTGGGCGCTGACTGCCTGACTGGCGAAATTTTCATTACATATATAAAAAGTGTATATATACCTATAGGTATACTTGTACTTTTATATATGTATAGGTATATATTTTTTCAAGCGCCAACAAGAAGCAGCAAGTAGCAGCTATTTATGCTTATCATGCTTGAAATTTGTATTTATATGAAATAAATTTTCATGTGTGTCTGACATTACTCAGACGTAAGTCAAGAGGCAAAGAAGCAGCAGCGCGGCGAAGGGCAAATGAGGCTGCCAACATGCCAACTCAATTGACAGATGCTGGGGCGAAGCAAGTTCCAAGGACGAAGGACCATGGGCTCTCTCTTATTTCTACTTACATACATATATTGACTGTCATCATGTGGACAGGTAGCAAAAGAGTATGTGTGCATAAAGCGTGTGACGCAGTCAGATATACACACACGCACACATACTCATAAGTAAAACACTCATATATGTGCGTGTGTGTGTGTGTGTGTGTGTGGAGCCCTTAACAGACATTTTCACAGTTGAGTGCGTTGTATTGGATATGTAGGAATGGCATGTCAAGCTACGTTTCAGTCCCTGCCCCAGTCAATGTCTCAGTGCCCAAACCTATGCCAGCTTCGACTCCACTCTAAGCCTTGGCTTATATAATTTAAAAGCATATACATCTAACGCGCCTGTTGGCATGCAACAAAAATGTTATATCAGACTTTATATAAGACAGCCCAGGAAGGCAGTGCCACTTCATCTCACCATCTGTATCTAATATGCTGGTCTTTGCGTGCCCTACCAAATCAATAATCTGTCAGCCTTCGGTGTCCCGCCCACCCGAAAGTATGCTTTAAATATTTATAATGCCAACTTTAAAATAAAACACGCTGCTAACGAAAAACGCACGCTACGCAAGAAATCAATATTTTGTTTATAACTTTGATACCCTACAGCAATATGGTATATTAGTTTTAAACAGCTCCCCGTACTGCTGCAATTTTGAAGGCACTAATATAATTCAAATTGCAAGCACTCGTAGTTATGTTAATGAATATTGTCAAAATAGCACCTCAATCATTTTATCTCATAATCTGATCCTTAAAAAAAATAATTTTTCATGTATATTTTTATATAATTTTCAACCATTATTAGCGTAATTTAGTTTTTTGTGTTTTTAAAAGCATTCATTACATACAAAAGTTTAAAATTTCCAAATTCGTTTAACCCATAGGCAATACCAGTTTTTTCCGATTTTGGATATCTCCCGTGCAGCGGAGATATGTTCTATACATCGTCACATAATAAGGTATAGTTTATCCATTTTATTCTGATGCAATTCAAAAATTTTCAAATAAATAACACTGCAAACGCACTTTGCACTTTTATAGCAACTCTTAAGACCTCGATTAGGCAATTTATAAAAAACTTAGTTGTATCGATATTTTTTTATATTAAATTTAATTAAATCTTAAAAATGCGAACTGAGTCGAGTTTTACAACGAAGTAGATTTCGAATAATTTTGGTACTATACCTTTTAAGAGCTAGTATTTTTTCTAGAACCAGATAACAGATTTTTGTTATTTATTTAAAAAAGAAAAAATAATACACTTATTTATTCCATTTCAATCTTTCCGATATTTGTCTCGCTGTATAGGCTTTACTTTAAAATCAAACAATTTTTAGAGATCTTATGTAAGTATAATGCAGTTATAGTCGTAATTTTTGAAGATTAGCTGCACCTTAAGTTTTTATACTATTTGTTTTTTAAATATTTTAAAAACAAAAATTCCATTTTAAGACGAAACAAAAATTGTAGTCCTTTTTTTTCTTTAAGAAGCAAAAATTACAAATATCGACGGAGAAGAGAAACTACATATTTATTAATTTTTCGCTTTTTTTCCTCTGCTTGGTACTTATTCAAGTTGACCTTGTCGAAGTGTACTTCATATTCGACCTTCTCTCACCATTTCGTCCAAACATTGTCATTGATTAGCATGCCAAATTACACTCGGCTCGTAAAAATTGAAGGTATTTCGAAAATTTGCTGTAATAAATAAGAAACTAATGTTTGTCTGACATATACGTCGACGAACTACGCCTAATTAATGGAAAACCTTTCAAAAAACCAGTTGGCGCTCCTGACCGCAGCTTAGCAGTGGCTGCACCTTTATTATTTCACGTCCTTTTGTCCAAAGTTGAGTGTAAACAAAATATTTTTGTGGCCGCATTTTAAGGTTAGCTGGAACTGGAACTGGAGCTGATGGACTGCTTGTTGGTGGATTGTGTGTGTGTGTGTGTGTGTGTGGTGTATTATATCCTGGTTTGGTCATTAGCAATGCCACGCGTTGTTAAAATGGCGTTAAATGTGTAACGGAAACGCCGTGCAAGGACATGGCACATTATTTTTTTCTTCCTTTTTTTTTGGTTTTGGCCACTCCAAGAATTTGTTGCTTTGTTGCTGCTGCTGTTGTTGGCTTTCATAATAAAAATGTCATAAATATTTAGTATTACCTACATTGAGGCGCCTGGCATCCTGGCAGTAAGGCCAGGACTGGCCATCAACGTTGGCTGTTAATTTTTTCTAATTGTCTAAAATTTAGATAATTACAGGCCATTAATTATTTGCATAATAACAATATCTTTTTTTGTTTTTATTTTTTGTTTGTTCTGTGCGAGTTTTACAATTTTGCGGTTGACTTGTTGCCTCCGCCCCCGCTGCAACCACGCCCAGTTCACATTTTACACTCCATGTAGACGATATATACATGTATATGCTACCTATCTGAACCTAAATATTGCCAATGTACGTACACCCCTTACCTCTTCGTGGCTTACATGCTGCGTAAAATTAAATTTACATAATTTATGACTTACTCAGCTCTAAGCATTTTGTATTATTATTGCTGTTTTTTGTGTTGCATAATTTTAGGCATTTCTGTTTATTGCGGCGTAAAATATGAATTATGAATAAAATACCTAGCTGGTAGTTTTTTTGTTTTTTGTTATTGCTGCGTTATTCTTTCTTTTTGCCCACATAAGGGTTAAATTTTAAGGTTATTAGTAATTTATTTGCATATTTCCCGGCTGGGTTGAGTACAAATTGGTTAGCAAATTGTTGTATAGCTGGACAGTTTAATGTAGCTTGAGTAGATAGACAGCTGAACAGCTAAGTTGGCAGAAACTTAATTTAGGTAAGGTTTTTAAAAATTTTGACATTTTAGGCATTTCGACACGGCGCAAAAGTCAGTCAAGTGTCGCATAAAGCATTTTGATATAAGAGGTAATGAAGATTGAAGAGGGAGGGACAGCTTACTTGAGATATCAGATGAAATAAAATGGCGTTTTTCAGTACGGAATAATAGTGGAAACATGTACATAAGCTAAAAGAAACTCTGAACCATTGATGAATAAAACAAGTCAGCCCTACCCTTTTTATTGATTGCTCAAAACGGAAAACTTTTGTCTTCCAAAGTTGTGCTATAATTGTGCACTTAAAGAAAATGTTTTGTTTTTATAAGTTTGTGTTCTATATTGAGCGTAGATCGACCATTTCGCAAGAAGTTAGGATGTCATCAGGCAGAAGCGTGTGTTGGTTTTTTTTTTTTTTTTTCAATATTTCTCGATGTGCTTTAAATGTACACCTCGTTGGCAGTTGGGGTTTTGAGATCCGACAACATTTCATCAGATGGTTCTTAAAATTACTTTTGCAACTAAGCCACTTTTGCATGAAGAGCAGAGTTAACAAAAGTATTTGTGTCTGTCTGTATGAACAAAGGATCTCAATTAATGAAGAAGCCCGTCCCAGTGTACCATCTCACTAGTCTTATTATGTGAATCTTGTTTATTTACAGGGCTGTGCTTTTTTTAAATTTGTACAACTATCTTGCACTCATTTCTCAATGAAATTGTGCTATAAATAGTATTTTATTTATTGATTTCTCTTGAGCAATTTTGTTTAATTTTTGATAATCACTCAAATAATATTTTACTTTTTTCACGTTATTAAATTTAATTTAAGTGTAACACAAATTTTTTTATACATGAAGTTGTAGAAAAGTTTCTTATAGAAAGGTTCGACTATATTTTGCTACTATTGAAAAGGATTAGATATCTTTCAAGCCGGTATCGAGACTTCATCAAAAAACTACAGAACGAACATTTTTTTTGACATTTTAAAAGTTGTTTTGTTTTAATAAATGCAACAAATCAAAGATCATGAAAATCGGTTCAGCTGTTCTGGGCTATAAATGGTGTTACTAACACGACTTTAAGCGATTACAGCCTAATATGTAAACCTCTATTAGGCTATAAGTCAATATACAACTCTGAGTAATTTTTGTCTATTTGTTAAAAGTATAATTGAACAATTATGTAACAATCAACTGTTTAAATCAACGAAATATTTCAAATCAATTACAAATTCAACGCCTAGAATTGTCCGTCGACGATTGCCGTAATTTCGATAACACAATCGATACAAAAATAACAAAAAGTACTTTATTAAAAAGCTTAGTTGTTTTTATGTGGCACTCGATTGCGCTTGTGTTTTTATTTTTATCGATTGAGTATGCCGTCTGGGCGATGGACCAACTTTAATTGCCACTTGCTAATTGCAACTCATACACGCCCAAGCAAGAGAGCCATATATAACAAACATTATATAAATCTACTATATTTCATATACCAGAATAGAAATGAAATATACTATTGAACACAACCTCCTACACTACAACGTTGGTCGGTGCTGCTTCCAGACAACATAAAATCCGTGTGCTGCATCATACACTGATTAGTATCAGCATCAAAAGAGCGCCAAGGAATGGTATAAAGTAGTAAAAGATGGAGTGGAGCAGGATTTGTGGTAAAAAGTGCCACGGGGAAGGGGTGAAGCAGGGACAAGTTGGCAAGCTAAAAACTTTTGATTAAGCTGCAGTTATGGCAGGTTGTTATACACGGAGCGCGCCCCTAGAAGCATGCTACAAGCTTTTGTTTTGCTTTGCGAGCTCGTTAGTTTGTGCAGCTTTGCTTTATCTGCCTCTCCCTGTGTCTTTTAGTCCCCCCTCGTTCTCTCTCTCTTACTTTGATGAACACATATCATATCATGCAGCTGCAACATTGCCTCAAGCACTGACAACATTGTCTACTTTTAGGTTGCCATAACGTGCAGCCAGTGACAAATTTGCCTTGTACAAAATGTATCTAGACTTGTATAGAACTCGTTGTTGTTGTTTTTCTTTCTGTTGCATGTTGCACAAAAAAGTTTTGCATAAAAGTTTTGTGATTTTTATGATTTTTGATATAAAAAAAAATTATAGTAAATAAGAAGAAAAAAAAAAAAAAACGTAACGTTTGCTTATTGAAAATGGACATGCTCATAAAGTATTACTTTTCTATCAACAAAACTTTGCGCTGTTCCTTTTTTTTTTGGTTTTCGTTTTGTTTTTTTTTTTTTGGTTTTCTGTTCATGGGGCACTCAATTCAAAACCATTTTCCAAACTATCATCGTTGTCGACGTTATACGCCGAAAGCATAATAAAAATCGCTTTTCATTGCTGTCCAAGTGTTCCTTGCGTCTGAGGCATAGGGCGAAGGGTGTAGGGCGTGGCAGTGCCATAACAAAGCCATAAAACGTACTTTTAATTGCATTTTCGTTGTTCCATTTTATGTAGTTGTAGCAGCGGCAAATGCATAAAAACAACAAAAGCCTCATGGGTTGAGCTGTTCCGGCGACAGCGACTGACCAAAGAGAGTGTTCCCACCCGGACCAGCCTCGAATCGCCACTCATCCTGGCCTGCTCCATGTAGTAGTTGTATTTGGTTCAATACCCCAATGGCGACGTCTGCGGTACATTCTAATTGCACTGGATGGTGCAGAAGAGGCACTTACCCAGCTAGCTAGGGCAATGTGTAAAGCTTGACTGGTTTGCTGCTCACAGCGCTCTTTTTGCCTCACTTAGCGTAGAGCATCATAAAGTAACGCAGTTTATGGTCTATGCGCTTTATGAAGCCACCAACAACTAGCACCCACATACAGAGACAGTGCCCAACCCAACACTTTACACTGCATACGCCGCGTATACACTGGCTTAGTCTAGGCTTGTCCAGGGGCCACATAAAATGCCAGGCGTTAAAATTTGCGGTTTAACATTGGCGCCTGGTGCCTGATGTTATGCAATATACTCGGTAATATCTGCTCAACACTTTGTCATAAGCAATTGCTGCTTGGCTTAATTGTGCTGGCATCTCTGCCAACTTAACCTCAACTCAGCAGCAAGTAGCAAAATGTTGATTTTTTTTTGTTTTTGGTTTGAATGCCCCGACCAAAAAAGATTTAATTAACATTTTGACTTCTCAAAGGCGCAGCAGTGAAAAGGCTTCCTTGCCTTGGCTTTTGGCAACATTTAAATTTCAAATTATGTGCGCTAATTACGTAGCAACAGCAGAGGGAAACCTTTTTGGTAGCAATAATTAGCCAGGCCTTTGTGTGGCATGAGTGTTGCAGGAGGGGGCAGAGGAGCAGAGTTCTGTGGCAAAACATGACTAGGAAGCCAACACAAAATTTGCTAATGCTAAAAAGTGATTTTCATTCAACTCGGTAAACTTGCTGCAAGCATGTGGAAAGCAAATATGCAGCTGCATAACAAAGCATATTTTTTCTTGCGAAAAAGCACTCGAATAACTTTTTAATATTTCCAAAATGCCATAGAATGCAATATAATATAAATATATATACCTAAGATGGCCTCCGAAAACATAAAAAAATCTTTCTTAGGTCCGCCATTTTGTAACTTTGAAATTCTAGTCGCAAATTCGGGATTAGCGACCCCAAAACCCCATATTTACATACACAACTCAAACTTTAAACACGAAAATGAAAAACACGTCTAAGGTCCGCCATTTTGAAATTTTGAAAAACTAATAAGGTACTTATAATCAGCTACTACTACTACAGCTATGGCTTTTCTTAAAAATTGAAGCCTAAGGAGGGGGTGGCTAGTTTGACTGAGAATGACCCATACATATGTTATATTTTGTTTTAACAATTGCTGTACAAAATTTAATCTGAAGAATTATTGCAAGAGTACCTTTTTCCCTTTAAAATTGCGTGATTGTTAAGAATTCAAAAACTAAAACTTTCTAAGATGAATTTCTGAAAAAGTTGAACTACAGACCAACTTGCAATTCTATTAGGTTTACACATAAAACCATAACACCAGACCAGAGTAGCGATTCACTTCATTTACCTATTGGATTAAAGCCTTAGTTTTAAGTAGGCTGATTGCCAATACATTAATAATAATAAAAAAAAAAAAATTTGGTTCAAAAAGGGAGATCTTCAGAAATCTAGACTAGACTTTGCAGCTGTACATCTGAGTACAGCAAATAAAGTGAAACTAAAAAATTTGTATTGCTAATTTAAAAACGATATCATTATATAAAATAATAACATTGGTCTCGATGGGTACATGTTATTGAATAAAAAAAAGTTAAGGCCATTTCAATTCATAATGTAAATAAAAATGCGTTAAAAAAAACTTTTGGTGCAGCGCCGCGTTGATTTGTTCCACAATTTGTTGCCCCATGTTGGGCCCTTTAACTGCCAATGCCCTTTGGCCATAAATATCAGCGAGTTCATTAACCAACATGCTTCCATTGTACAAGCCACCAAGTTGTTGTAATGAAAGCCCTCGTATCATTGAATGCAAAAATTGTACACAGAACGTAAGTGAGGCAACCAGAGAGCCAATGATTGACTGGCTGCTATTTGAATGATGGAATCATTGCACGTTTGTGTGCGTGTGCTTGCATTCAAAGTCGCTTCCAATATGTGTGTGCAATCTGCTGCAGAAATGCACTGATTTTCTCTGTTGTTTGCTGTTGGAACGCAGAAGAAGAGCCACGTTGGAGCAGCAGCTGCAGCAGAGGCGTATGAAAAAAAAAGTATAACATAAAAAGAGGGGCCGCGCATGCATGTTGTTGGCGGAAGACAACTGCGCCCAAATTGGGGCGCTCGGTAATGCATGTATGTTGTGTGCTGCTGCTTAGCAGCCAAGATTTTCATGCACTACTTGAGCAGGATTTGTAGCAGCGTGTGGCATGACTGAAGCTCGAACATTTTCCAATTTATTACACCCAAAAACCATAGAGCGTGGCCAGGCACAGGCCACATCAATCATTTATCAAAAGCAGTGGCGAGAGCGTGGAAAAGAAGCAGCAAAGCGTTGCAATGTGCGACTAAATGAACATTTTTGGTTAAACATTGGTTTAAATTTTGCGGCATCATTGTCAGAGTCAGAGTAGAGTCAGTCATACCGTCAGTCAGTCAGTGAGACAGTCAGTTTGCTGGTAAGTAGATAGCAGTTGGCAGCATCGAAATGCCCCACCTCTTTGCTGTCGGTCACTGTCAACAACATGGCGGCAGCAGCAGCAGAGGCTGTCGCTACGTTGTTGTATACAAAATCAACAAGGCTTCAGTTCATCGACCACTTAATTTATCCAGCTGAGCTTTGAGTAAAGCGCACTAGTGTGAGTATGTGTGTGGGTGTGTGAGTGTTCATGCAACAAACACTGTGTGTGTTAACAAAGTGAGGCAGCTGCAGCCACGCCCCGGGCATAGTCAGTCAGTCAGCCAGAGAGAGCTACACATGCCTTTGGTTTGCCACACAGCACAGACAGAGAAATGCACTTAATTGCTAGCACTGTTGGCTGCTGGCTGTTTAGCAGAGCTCCAGTACCAGACTGGGTCTCAGACCCACACTCTGAACAGGCATAACAATTAAAAAATCAGCCAGCCAAAATAAAATGCAGCATGCATTTAGGCTGCTTGCCACACATTCGAGGCATATTTTGCCGCTGCTCTACTCATTCATTATGCATTAATGTAAATACGGTAAATGTTGTCCAATCATTAACATAATTGAATTACAAACAAGCGAGTGCGCGCTTGTGCTTCATATTGGGGCGCCCAAATTGGGGCGCGGGCATGCATAAATCGCAATTTTAATTACTTGCTTGACTAATGGATTGTGTGCGGTGTTGATGTATACATCCAACAAAAAATAAAAACAAAAGTGCTTTTAAGTACATGCCCCTTGCTGCAAATCGCCATGGCATTAAATATTTCATAATGCACAAAACACTGGCTCCAATTTGGGGCGCAACATCGAAAAGTGCTTACGCTTATACAATTTGTTGCATACCTCGTATAGAGCAATTGAATTTTACAGTTAAAAGCTTCAATCATTTTCAATTGCCACAAACTAATGGTTAAGATAAAATATTCATGCGACAAGCAAGCCAAACCAAGGCTGCCGCCGACCAGGCCAACAACTCGACGTACGATTGCCCTTAGGTGCAATCTAATGACAGGCTCTTGGTCTGAACGTGATGAGCCAATCTAAGCCCTGAATGTGGGCCGCCCAATCCATTTTGTGTGGCAAATAAATTTCACCAGAACTTTTTTTTTACCGCTTGCTGCCCCAAACGAAAGCTCATCAAAAGTTGGTAGCTATCCTTAGCATTTCTGTTATTGATTTGCTTGAATTTTATTATACATATATATATATATATTTTTTTCTTACCTTGTGTTAGTATATGTTGCAGTGGCATAAAGCCCTCAATTAAGTTTTATTTTAATGTATTGTATTTCATTTGACCGTCTTTTAATGGCATTTTGGCCGCAACGAAATAACGGTATTACGCATTTGCCATAAACCAAAAGGTGACCACAACACGTAGAGTCCTGCCGGAGACTGACTGTAAAGCAGACCGTCATAGGAAGTGGTTGGGCGTTAAGTGTTGAACGTCCATATGGGTGAGATTTAAGCTTTAATGATGCATGAAGCGGTACAGGATGTGGCTGCCCAGTCGTGGGTAAAAGGCAATGACTGAAAATGTGCACAGAGTCAGTTGGGACTTTTGTTGTAAAGGTAGAGAGCACGGAGAATGTTTGCATATTCAATGGCATTTAAATGCTTCAATTTTGTTTGAAATATCTTTTTTGATGTTAATAAAAGCGACTTTGGTAAAGTTTATGACAGTCATTTTAGAAGAATGAGAAAATTGTGTATAATATTGTTGCCCCATTTTGGACGAGCTGTTTAAAATTTTGGTGAAAAACAAGCACAGATTCGAGTATCTTTTAAAGAAACACAACTCTGTCTTAAAGCTAAATAACCTTTTTTTAAATTGTTTTGCTTATTAGTTTAAATAAATTGCTTGCTTTATAAATCAAAAAATTCTGCTTCTTATTCAAGTGCCCCTCGTCGGGCGCTTTTAGCTTATACCAAAATGTGTGGCTTAATTAATTCTTGACAAAAAAAATTATATTAATCCGTATTATTTTTTTTTACTTGCAGATGAACCGTGCTTTACAGCTGAAGCCAGCTGAAAATGAAAGTCGCAGCGGTAAGTACATCAAAGTTTCCTATCTTTATAAATATATATTATCAGCGCAGGAAAATCAATTTATTCGCAACAAATCAATGTTCCTTGAGTTTCCTAGAGGAAAAATAATTACTTTTGCAATTTGAAAATGATTTCGCAGTCAGAAAAGTTGACCCAACCAAAGTTGTTAGTTTTGGCACAGGCAAAAATTTTCTGTCAAGCTAAGCGAAAACTTTTCTCTTACTGTTCACACCTTTTTAAGGACTCCCCCATAAACTGCTATTCTGTTCTGAACAACACACACGTCAGCAGAAATTACGAGCGCGCTTCGATAAACTGTCAAAACTGTCTGAAAAATTTGACATTTACAAAAAAAAAAAAAATGAAGTAAAGTTGTAAGAAAAGAAAAAAAAATGTTATAACAAAACACGTTGAACTGTCAATGGCAGTGCCGCCATTGCTTTTTGGCTGGCCAGCTACACAGCTGTAGCTGGCCAGGGCGCCATATTGTTTTTACTACACATACGTTATGGAGGGGCTGGCAGTGTTGTGCTGAAAAGTTGTTTGTGACAGGCATCAAGAGCATAAAAAGTAACAGAGAGCGAAAAAGATTTGCATAATTTACAAGGACGCTAAGAAATATTTAGAAAGTCATTGCCAATTCAATTTTTTGGGTCATTTCGTGTTATTTTTTTGGCACATTTTTATCAAGTTATTGACAAGCTCATTATGCAGAAGCCACGATAGGAGGTTCAATGCAATGATTTGGCATGTTTTGCCCCAAGAACTTAAGCCATGCATTAGCCAACTGCAAATACAGCCAAACCATTTATCAAAGACGCACAAAAGCATGCCACACATTGCAATCAACATTAGCAAGTTGTCGAGCGTGCGGTTGTGAAGAGGCGAGGGGTCTAATGCGGCCTTTCGTTTGGATGTCAGCCACAAGTCAGTGCACTTTGGCGTCGGCGCGCAATCTTTTAAGACATTTTGCAGTTGGCATCGCTTATCATGGCGACGCAGCGGGCAACGCCGAAATGTCTGTCCATTGCACAAATTGCTTGGTACACACATAAACACACAAGCACACACATACATATAAAAAGAGTTTCGGGCATTGGAGTAGTAGCAGGGGGGCTCCTAGTCAGTGATTGCTCATAACAGTCGCAACATTTTTGCTGCCACCTCAAAATGCTGCAAAAACTTGACAAAGTTGATGTGTCAAATCAGCAGCAGTTGATGTGGCAGCAACGTCAGCGTCAAGCTTGCTAGCTCCTACAAATGACCTTTAAACTTTGGCAAAGGACATGAAAGCACTAATCGTTACGTTGCTCCCTTCTTCATTCACTCATTCATTCATTTATTCATTCTATCGTTCATTCTTTGCTGGCTTCGTTCATTTGCCAGTGCTTCGATTTTTCTTCATCTCCTACTCTTCTCAGCTATGTGTATAAGGCAACAATTTAAACTTTTCTAATCCGCTGGGGATTCAAACTTCAACTTGCAGCAAAAGCAAAGGCAAAGGCAACGGCAGCGGCAATCTGTCCGCACAATTGTGGGGCTGTCTTTCATTCAGCATTGAGGCATCAACGACGCAATCAAGTCGACATTTTTGTTTGTTGCTTTTGTTTGTCTCTCTCTCTCTCTCACTCTCTCTTTCGTCCTTTGTATGTGCATGTTCGTCGAACAAATTTCTAAGAAATTAAAGCGCTAAAAGTTTTTGGGCACTGTGCCGCTATCAGCATCGCAACTTGCCAACTCTCAGCAGTCTTAGCCCTTATCCTCACATTCAACAACAGTTCGTATGTCCTAACCTCATTCTTAGCTTCCTTTTGACTTTTGACTTTGGTTTAGTATGTGTGTAGCTGGTCTCCCTTTTCCGGCTAGGCCAAAATGCAATTATACGAGGACAAGTTTAATTGCTTGGCCTGCCATATGCCTAGTTGACTTACCAACTAGCTAGACTCTTTGTGGCCTACAACATTAAGGCACGCTGACATTTGCGTTTTTCCTAGAAAAAACTTAAATTTATTTAAAATTAAATGAAGCGTAATTGTGTGAGTCTCTGTGTCTGGGGCAAGTAAATGGCATAACAAATGAATTTATTAGTTTGAAAACTTTTGTTAAAAATTTCACAACAACCAAGTAAATAAATGTGTCAAGCTTTATTTTTTGCTTTCCTGGGTGGTTTGTTCAGTTTTTGCAAGAAAAAAAAATACAAAAAAAAAGCGGCATATGACAGAAATTTCTTGTGAAATTGGCTTAAAAAGTTTGTTTTAGCGCAAGTCAATGTCAAATTTGATTAGTATTTAGTTTGGTTGCAAAACAAGCGTACGGGCCCAATATGGGGCGCTAAAATGTCACGTTCTATAAACTTTAAAAAAGTCTCAAAAGTTTTTTAAGTTGCTTCTAGTTTCAGGCACTTTATATTCCATTACTTTGGATAAAAAAAAAATTGCTCAGAAATACAGCCTATTTGCAAAGCTAAAGAGTGTTACACATTTTAGGACAGCGATGGCTAATTTTCTTTTAAATTTTAAAGCGTACTCTTTTTTATGCCGCACAGCTCTTGGGCCCAACCTGGGGTGGACATAAATTCCAACACAATTACAGACACTCTGATTAGCTGCTAAATTATTTTAATGCACTTAAACATAGCTAACAAAGCAGGCTTGCACTTGCCTCTTTTCAGTTTAAGATTCAACCCAATACTATTTACGACTTACAGTACGTCTTTGTTATCTGCAGAGCTTTTGCTAATCTCAGAGCAATTTTTAATCTACCCTCGTTCATTATCTGTCACAGACACACTCAAACATTTTATACCCACAACTTCATCAATTTCAACTCAGCACACATTGTTGTTGAATGCTTTGCTTCCTTTTGGACTACGACTAGAACACTGGCTAGGCCAACCTGAAAGGAAAGCCAAAATTGTTTGTTGTCTTTGTCTTGGCTGTTTTTGCCACATTTGCAATCTCTTGTGCTATTTCTGTGTCTGATGACTTTCATTTCATTTGCACACACCCACAGAATACACATATATGATGTTATTTATCTTGATATTTTTGTCACACACACACACGCTCGCACACTCATGCACACATTTCATGTTTCATCATTATCAAACTCATATTGTCGCTTGTCCTCGTCTCTCTGCAGCTTTTACGCGTAATTTGTACTTGTCTAACACATAATGATGTCACGTAAATTGCATACGTTCTAGAGTTCTCTACGTAGTACATAGCGTTAGCTTGTATGAGTATTTTAAATTGCAAATAAAAAGCGAAACCTTAGTTTTGTCGCCTCACTGACTGACTGACTGCCTTGGCAGACTTAAAGTCAAATTAATATTACACATACGTAGCGTGTGTTAGCCAAAAACAGCAATGTAGCAAGAAAGAAACTGTTTCAGCAGCGACATTTGCTACCTGGCATACATAAATTTTGAAATCCATGCCATTTCCTGCGAATACAACTCAGATTTATGTTTCTAACTACGCATTAATTTCCTTAGCCTGAATTCGGCCCGGCCAGAGCTGGTTGTGCCACTGTCACACATCAGTAAATCAGCGCAGCTGCTCAGCCTTTATGCCCGCACACACCATCCCCTCCACCCTGCTGGCAATGCTATGCATTCACTCATTCATCATACTTATAAATATTCATTTCCTTCTTTTTGGCGCTGCAGAAATGATTGCTAAAGATTAAAAATCAACTCCATAAAATTTCACATCACCTTTGATGATAAATTACATGAAATTAACAAAAGCGTTACGCACAGACATATACAGTCTCAGAGCGTCAGAGTGAGCGGGAGCAGTTCATTAAATGTGCGCACATAAATAAGTAAATATGTACAGGCACTACGCTATGTGAAAATAAAAGTTCTGTGCAGTTGCTCGCTTCAGCAGCCAGTGTCCTGCCAATCTCAACTCGACGTCTTGTCAGTCAAGCGTCGCGACAGACGTTCCACACGCAACGCCCTAAAGTAGGCTGGTTTAGACGTGTATATATGTATTTATGTATAGTTGTCTTGCCTTATCAGCATATAGCAAGAACTTGAAGCACTCATTTGCTCATTTTCTGCCAGTTCGCCTGATTATTATAGACAACACATACTCATCAAATTGAAAAGCAATGAACTATGAAACAGCTAGCAGCTGCAGCAACAAAAACATCTAGAACTACGCGCTAATAAGCAGCAAAAAGTTCGCTCCGTAGTAGAAACTAATAATAATAATAATAATAATACGCAGCGGCAAGTTCGAAGTTCGTTTGGGTTTTTCCAACTAGCGCAAAACTTTTCTCATTTCGCTGAGAATGCTGCTGCCGGCTTGCACATGACGCCTAGAAGACTGCCACAATTTTCATTTTCTCTTTGCTACTTTGTTTTCTTCTTTTTTTTCGTCCGCCATCTTTACACATGATTTCGCATTTGAATTGTATTGGCAGTTGCTGTGCCTGAACTTATTGCCAATTTTGTAACAAAATGCTGCCTACATTTGGGCTGCAATTTCATTATATAACTTTAGCAAATTTACCTGAGTTTTTATGACAGAGCAGCAGCTCAGCTCACCTTGGCTTATTAGCGAAAAAAAAATGTTTTTTTTTTATTATAACCTTATCAACGGCTTGGCCCACATAAATATGCTACAAAAATATCAGTAAATCCCATAAGAAGCGCTTTTTTTTGCGCTTTGATTAAGCCGTCGTGTATGTGGCACAATAAAAAGCGACAAATTCAATTGAATTTGAATTGTATGGCAGGGTTATACAAAATATATGGTATTATATTGACTAACTGTCAGCTGACAGTTGCCAAGTCTTCCCAAGTGGCACATCATCATGTTGTTGATGATGCTGCTGATGATGATCATGATGATGAGGCTGATTGGCTTCGCTTTATGTCGCATTGCCGCAAATTGAAAGTCGCAATGTAACAATAAAATAGCGTGGCATATCATACTTAGCGGGGCGCTACGAGGAACTACCAAATCGAACTTTTGTGCAAATTAAAAAATTCTTTGCTAAGCTCAACAACAAAGACCGCACAGAAAAAAAAAACTAGCAGGGAGCATAAATAAAGCCAGCTGCGGCTAAAGCGCCTAAAAGCAGACATCAATTTTTTTTTTGCCTTTATTCTTTTTTTATTTTTTTTTTGGCTTTGCCAGCTAAGCAACCAACCATTGGTAAATTCTTTAATCAGCTTAAATTCACACGTACTAAAGCGACGTAGAGCCATTGATTGGAGGCTTTTGGCAAAATCTCCTTGCTTCCCACTTCACTTCTCACTCTCCACACTCTCTTCTCTCTTTATGTAGCATTGTCTGTGCTGCGTAATTCCTTTTTATCAAAGGCTGTTCAAAAGCAAGCAGCGTGTGTGTATTTAGGCTTTTATTGTTTTTGACCTTTTTTTTAGACCAAAATCGATTTTTCACACACACACTCAGATGCCTCGTCACATTAACACCAATACAAAAGCAGGCCAAAACACACACAACAATAACAACAAGCAGCTGAATTGGCAAAGCAACAACAGCAAATAAAAGTAAATCACATTGCTTTGTTGCTTTGGCAACAGCAGCAGCAGCATCACAAGTTCAAATAAGCGATAATAAGTATTTATAACAACGAGGGCAGTCTTAAATGTATGAAGAACACACTTTTTCGAAAAAACAAAAAATTATGCATTCCAGGCCCTTGCGTAATAAATAAAATCAATCAAGGACACTTTTTCGATAAAATAAAAAAATATGTTCGGTTTCTGTCCTCAAAATATTTATTTATAACTACGAATGCAGTCTATTATTTTTTTATTATTAAGTGACTAATATGACTGTATCATTAGCAAACTCAGACTCTCTTCGAGCTTCTTTCTTGTCATTTCTTTAGAAAAAAACCACTGTTTCGACTGTTCCTTAATCTACGTAATGAAAATGGTTTAGGAAATTGCGTTGTTAAGTTCACATAATACTTTAGGATCTGTCAAGGACTATGTCCTAAAACTTATAGCTTATAAATCCAATTATTTCCCTTGTTAATTGGTTAAATTTTTGACGCTCGAACAAAGGCGTCGAAATTTGTAAAGTTAAGCAGTTGAAAAAAGCTTCAATTCTGACATCTTCAGAGAAATGGCAAATTTCTCGTTTTTTGAATGAAATTCTTTAAACAAATTTTGTTGATTTAAGCAGGCCAATTGTATGCGACTTTTCTTCGAACAAAGATGCAATTGGCCACGAGGTCAATATTTTTTTTATGAACATCATTCGCTGAAAAATTGCAGCGAGCAAACGTCTAAAAATGACAATGAAAACTAACATATAATTTACGTGCAACCATTACCATCCTTTGCCGAACATGTTCAAACGAACATTTCAATTCTTTGCGAACAAAACACCGAACATCGAACACTAACGACAAACATTTCGTCGAACCAAACATGTTCGACGAACAAATTCGCATGTTGTATGTTGCTTCGATCACTGAAATTTTTTTTTGAAAAGCTTCATCCGTTTCCGTACCATAAGTTGTTTATTTCTATTGACTTGGAGGTTGCCCGCCTGTTCTTGGAACTTTTCTTCTAAACCTCTTTAAAACAGCAATAAGGCTGTACGAATAACGTCTAAGCCTGCCCTCGTAAATGCCCAAAAAAAAAGTCGGCAAGTTGTCCTACACTGTACCTAGTGCCAGCTAAATGTGTTTTAATGTTTTTTAAAAAATTGTGGCAAACGTTTCCTTGACTGTTTCTTGCGTGCCTCTTAAATATTTCAACATCAACTTTTGGACAGCTGCGATGTTCAATGTTTTGTCTGTGCATCAATTTTCTTCAGGCTTGCTTTTGTTTTCTTTTTTCGTCTTCGTTTATTCTCTTTCTTTTTGCTTTTTTTACGAGCGACTGAAGCCTGTCAATTGGCTGAATGCCTTGTAAAAATGCCTGCCTAGGCCAGGGCTGACAACAACCAAAAAAAAAAAAAAAAGACGATTTGTTATGTTTTGGACCAGGCCGGAAACGGAAAAGCTGCGTAGGCGTTGTCTGTGTGTGCGTGCGTGTGTTTCTGTGTGTGTGTTTAGTTTGTTATTGTTGTCGCTTTTGGGCCTGCCAAATGTCATCATTAGCGTTTCAATTGCCCGTTTTAGTCGTGACTCTTCAAACAGGCCGCGCATTTGCATAAAATTTAAGACCACTTTGTTACTGTTGTTGGTATTTTACTTTTGTGCTTTGATGTTTGTTGCTTTAAACAGCATTCTACTGACTATATATAGAACATTCAATTTTGCCTGCCGCCTTAAGCCGACTTAACGACTTCCCAGCTTCATGGTATCTCATTCGATGCCAGCAAGTTTTGGGACAAGTTTGCACTGAACTCTGAGGTCGCAATCTGGCGGCTTAGTTATGATTTACTGCGTGTGTTTTGCCTTGCGCACAAAAGCAGACTCTGGCAATTGTTTAGGCACCTGGACACTCACACACAAACTTGGCAACACTGAAACACTTTGCTGATCTTATCAATGCGCGGCAATTGTCTGACGCCCGGAATGATGTCGTTCTGTTTGGCTACCTGGCTACCTTTTGTTGGTGTCTTCATTTAGGCGCCAAAGCATGCTGTTTGTTGAGCGTTTATCATTAGGCTGGCCAATGTTTGGGCTGGCCAGAGAAAGATAAGCAACACGCAAAGGTAATGTAGTCAACAAAGCGAACTGAAAGTGTGGCAGTGTTGGGTAATCGATAATTATTGTAGTGTTAACAGTGCGAGCTGACATTGTAAGAGTTTTGACGCATGCGGCGTATGTGTAAGTATAGACCGTAATTATATACTCATATACGCTTTTATAGCACATGTACAATGCGATATATTTGAATAGGTTCAATTAGGATTTATGCTTAAGACCAAAACCAAATTACAGGCAAAAACAACATCTTGACTATACTCTAGCAGCTTTATAAGTATAATTCAATGGATTCCATTTCTTTATCCTACAGTGTGTGTAAATACTAGGCGTACATTAAATTTCGTATACAATATGGCGACTCTTTGTGATAAACATCGCAACAGCATTTTATTGCATTATATGACGATGGTGGCGCGTTTTTAATTGTTAGCCTTGCAATGGCAGAGTTGCCAGGCCAGGTTTCATTTACTGTATGCTGCCTTTCTTTTGCAATATAGATTGTTATCTTAATTGTATTTAGAGTGCCTTGCATTGTAGGTTAATAATCATAAATGTTATGGTAATAGTAGTAGCACATGTGTGGATAAACCATGGTGTGAAGCATTTTGTAGCTCGGCTTTGTTGCTCTGGTTATTATTGTACAACGCAAGCACTCGAAAGTATGCTTTAAATGGAATGGAATTGACATTTTCAAGTGTTTGTGTGTGTGTGTGTGTGGGTGCATGAATTGGAGTACGGAAGCACGAGAGTGTGCGAGTATGTATGTGTGTGTGTCAAGGCAATTAGACATAGCTGTATAATGAGAGGTCCTGGTGTAACTATGCCTGGCTGGCATTATAAATTAAATTGTGTTATATAATATGCTATAATAAAATTTGTTGGAATGCTCGTTACTTTTATTTTTATTTATGATGGTTATGTTATATGATATTGGGCATACGTGATTAATATTATGGTTTTAGCCAGAAATCTCCAAGGATATGCCAAAAATAGCTATACCAAAATTTTTCAAATAAATCTCGCTTTGTAATTTGAATCAGATAGGTATTTATCATATAAACTTGGTCATCCAAAGTAGCTTTTTTGCTTTGTTCTATGCAACTCTTTACTTTATTCAACTTATAAAGTATAAGTATGTGTTTAAATTTTTTAATCAGTGAGGTCTCTCACAGATAAACTAATACACTAATACACCAATCTACCGACAATTGTTTTTCTTTTTTTTTTTACTCAGCTTGTTGTTTGTGGCCAAAAGCACGCCATATCTGCATATCTGTATTTTTTTTTTTTTTCAGTTACAACAACTTTGTAGCGTGCAACAGAGACAGATAAGGTTTTATGAACTAGCTTGCTCGCTTCTTCACACTTGAGCAAGTCCATACAAAGGGAACGCAGTCGCGACGCTTCGGCTCATATACTTTACAGATCTTGATAGCTTAATAGCGTAGAGAAGAAATAGCGATAAAGCGAAGCAAAAAAGAAATCAAACGAAATGCAAAGGACATGTTTTTGGCCAAGCGTAAAGTGCAAGCTGACTGCAGGGGGTGTACCTAGGGGAGGGATAGTAGAACATTGGAGCATTAAAGCCAAGAAGTAAAATATGAAAAGTCATAAAAATAACAGCAGGGTTGCCACAAAATAGTAGAAACATGGACATTGGCTTTGTTTTTTCCTAAAGACAGCGACAAACTTGTGAAGTGTCCTTCGCAGCATAGTATTTTTGTTTGCTTAAATTTAGGTGAAATCAATAGAAATTGCTGGCCAAACTTAAATAGCCAAAAAGAAAAACCTCCCGCTGGTCGTATGGAAAATTAGTGAACGTAGGTGGCAACAACAAAGAGCACGAGAAAAAAAAGAGAAAGTCGCATAGAGAAATTTATGTTAAATTCAGTACGAAAAAAAGAAACACTGGAAAACTATAAAAATTAACGAGCTGCAAATAATGTAGCATACTTTCAGGCGTTTTTCGCATAAAATCCGCACTATTGCGCCTGATCCTATTACAACTACACATAACATATTGCATTATATGTGTGTTATACATATAATGTCATTAGCCTTTGTAACATTGTACTTTCAAAATGCATTTTCCATTTATAATTTTTTGACTTTATTTTATAACATTCTTTGCTGCGCTTTAAGGCTCATACAGCTCATTAAGCAGGCAACAAACTTATAAACAACATAAAAACAAATTTTCGATGTCTATACAAGACAGCTCCAGACATGATTAATGTTTTTATGCCCACACCCAAACACACTTATGCCATGCAGAACCTTCGTTTTTTTTTCGCCGTGTTATTTTGTGGCTTGTTTTTTTTTGCTCCATTTTTCCTCAAAGTCGTCTCAAAGTCATGTGCATGTTGCATGATGATTTTGAGCTACTGTCAGTATGCTGCTAACTGCATTTAAAGTAGTTGCAGTTGTTGTTCTTATTTTTGCTGTTATTGTTGTTGTTGTTGCCTCCCTTCATCATCTCTTTGCCAGTGTTTTGGCCCCAACTCAATGTGTTTTCTCGTATAGCTTGAAAATAGCACAATAGTTGAGCTGGGTCAATCACACGCTCACACGCAAGGATTAGAGTGGAGTTGGAGCTTGCCACAAGTGTGAGTGCATCGAAAGAGAAGGCAAAAGCTAAACTGAAGCATAGACAAAGCAAGCATGTGTGTGGATTTTAAAAACACTGCAGGCATTATATATAAGCTTCGGATTTATACATGAAGGACATACCCATACATTGTTATTGTTAAACCAAGAGGATTCTGAATTTTTTTTTTCTACATATTCGAAGTCTTGACAAGTGTTTCTTTTACAAACGTACTTGTTGGAAAGTTACCAAAACTTTTCAAATTTTTTATTACCCATAGAGTTTAAAGCTTTATCTGAGCTAGAACGAGAACCAGATGAGCGTAATCTCGGGAGAAATTAAGTTTTTTGAATTGAGTCTTTCCTTGTTATATATCGTAATCTTCAAAACAAGCTGAAAAAAATTCCAACTTACTAGTGCTTTATATGAGCTATAATTATCAGATCTGCTAGGTAGCCTCATGTAAGCCCAATAAACAAAAACTCACTGACCTGTGATTATTTCAATCCTCTTTAAGCTGTTTAGATTTCAGAAAATTGGTCAAATTTAGTTTACTTACTAAAAACATTCCATATGAAAACTGCTTGTTGCACTGCATACGAGCAGTTTATATAGCACACAGCGTTTTCCACTGTCAGGCATTAGCTCGACTGTAACACATTTGATATTGTTTAAATCTTTTGGTAAAAACTGAACTGTTAAAAATATTGATATATTCCTAAAAAAAAAAAATTGTAAGCGCTACATATGCAACGTATATACGAGATTTAAGTGTGTTTGTTTGTGCTTTGCAAATATTGTTCCAAAAAACAAAAAAAAGGAACTACAACGGCATTGGACTTTATGCACTTCGAATCTATCTATATAACAAGTCATCCTTGAATTCAGTCAGGCAGCTAGCCCGAGCCTAGCCAGGCAACAATTCATTCATCCATATGGCCATCCAACCAACCAACCATCCATCCATTCATCCATCTATGCAATGCAGCAAGTCATGCAGTGGAGCACTGACCCGCATGCCTTTTAGTTTGTCCCTGGCTGTTTGAATGTGTCCAGAGCATGCATTTGGCTTAACAAACAATATGCCTTGTTATTGTTGTTGTTGTTGTTGTATTCACACAACAGCAGGAACAAAAAAAACAAAAACAACTACAAGCCAACAATGCTGGACAAGCATTTTGCCTGGCCAGCTTGCTTGTTAGCTGTTTTGAATCCTTTTTCACTTTTGGGCCTGTATTTCACTAACCCAACCGTATCCGTACACCTCTCCCTCACTGTCGCCGTACGCCCAACGACTAAGCAAACTAATATGCTATGCTTAAAGCGTACATATTGGACTTATAGTTGATGTTTCATTCTTGTTGTTTGTTGTTATTTTTGATATTGTTTGTATGTAGTGAATGACCCCCAGCCAACAAAAGCTTTTTCCCGACATTCCCGTCCATCCGTCAGTCCGTGGAGCTGTCATATTTCGTGCTGCATACAGCACACTACACCAAGATACGCTCAGACGCTCTATACGCAGACACGCCTGTATTACATGTCATTGTTGTTGTTGTTGTTGTTTTTATCCCTGTGTATGCTCTACAATTTCTGCAAAGTTTTCCACACGATGCAACAGAGAGAGCTTCCATTGAGGATGGGCGTTGACGAGTATGACGCTGACAACCCTGTCGTATGCTTATCGTATGAATTCTTCTAGCTGTTATTTTTTGTGCGCTGCTCTCTGATCTCTCTGGGACAGCAAAAAACAAAATTTGTTTTGGGACTGCTATTGAAGGCTTAAGCGTTAGCCAGGCAGCCTGTCAGTCATTCAGTTAGTTGAATCTGTCTGCTTTACCAGGCCTAAAGAAAAACAAATAAACAAGTATTTTGTATATACCCTAAAACAAGAGCCTACCTACAGGCTACATCTATATATATAAATCTGTTTTTTTACAGCTGTTGCTGTATTTAGACTTGATTGCGAAGACGGCTTACTTGCTGTTTTTTTATGGCAAACTTTAGTTAATATTATTTGTTACCTGTATCTTGAGAGTAGGTGACAATTTAGACCACAATTAATGAAGTTGGACTGAAAGGCAGTATAAACTATATAAAGTATATATATATATATTGTGTAAACTTATTATTAAAGTAGATCAGTATATTTTCTCAGATATACATATATCAATTTTTTCCATGAGAGCTGACTTTCAACAATACGTTGAGTGATTTATAGTTTCTTAAATTTGCTTTTAAATACAATTTTTTAGCAAATTCAAGCAACAAACTGATAAAAAGAAATGTATAGCCGGTTACTGTCGGCACGTTTGGAACTTAATATACACTTTTTTGGGCCATAGTTTTAAAATGAATATTTATTTCTTAGCATTTTCAAAATTTTCATTTTCTAGAGCACGTTACCTATTTTTTAACACATCACAAAAAATGAATAGAAGCGGACTGTTGTAGTCACGCATGTTGGTCCCAACTATTTTGGTACAAGATTTTAATGGCGCTAGTTCTTATTGCTTCTTCTTCTTTCTTCTTCACGTATTAAACCTATTAAAAGTAAAAGTTTAAAAGAGCCTTTGTTTATTATTACTTGAGAATTTCTTTGCTTCGCTATAAGACTTTTTTTGAAATAAACGCTAGCAAACGTTTTGGCGATAAACTCTTTGGTTTCCGATACGCAGCGTTTGTTAGCAAACAGTGCTGCCCATTTTTTATGTGAGCAAAATATGAGCAGTTGTTATATTGACGGCTAGATGGCGACAGTTGGGAAAAATACTTGTGATACATTTATAACTAGATAGATTTTTATTTATTGTGAGGGGTCTTTTATTGGCATTACAATAATCCAAAGAAACTTTTAAAAGAATTAGGGTACAAAACGTTTGCTTTTGAATGGAGTACTTTCTAAATTGACCAGTTTTGCAACAACAAGATGTACAGAGCTGAGTTTTAACTCTCAAGTTAATAAAAAATAATAAATACTATTTTAAAACTAAAATCAACATCAATAAAATAAAAATATGAAAAATTTAAGAAAAAATTCGGGTCAATACATTCTCTTAAGCAGTTTTCAATTAATGATATTTAGCTGCATTGCTATGAAAAAAATTTAATGTATAACACAAAGTAATTATATTTATAATGTAGCTCTTTTGTTTTCTTTTCATATGCTTTACCTTACTTAATATTACATTGGCTTACATCCATTACGTAGCACAGCATGTTCGTATTATCATTAAAAGTTCTTGCCTTGTTCTTGTCTCATTCTGTCATTTCATTAGCAAATTGCATCACAGTAAAGTCTGCCTAAGCTTATTTCCACCTGGCAGTGCACTGAACTCTAACTTTCCATTCCAAGCAGCCGGCAAAAGTTGTACCATGATGAATGCCATCCAGTTATACTATGTGCACAGTCTTTCTCGGTCACACGTTGTATTGCTATCTCTGCCACTCCTGTTGCACAACTTTGGCTATAACTTGCCATTTGTGCCATGCAATTATGAGGTTTTTTTTGTTCTTTGGTAGTAGAAGTGGAAGTTCCATAGTATAATGTTGCAAGCCGAAAAACAATGCTCGTCGAGTGAGGCAAATGTAATGTAATATAAAAACTAGTAAAGGCATTAAAGGAAATGCTCACTTTCAAGTTGTTTGTCTGTGCACAATTGTCGACGGCTAGATGGAAGCTCTTTCTTTCAACCTCTTAACTGTCTGTATATTTGTCTGGTCCTTGGTCTATCTTGTTTCCCTCAAGTTGCACATTTTCTTGTTGCACTGTTTGACGTAATTATAATTGAAGTGAAGTCATGAACGAGTTTTTACTCTTCCGCCTGCTTTCCCACTCTAGATATATATAGGAATACATATACATGGTATGTTGTCTTCATTTTTTGCCTTGGCCATAATGAGCATGTTAACAGGCAGACAATGGCACTTGGCGGCACTCAATGTTAGCTGAGTAGGGTCCAAAGCTCGGTCTCAATTTCTCTCTGTGGCCATAAGCATTGTCATAAAGACTAGCTGCAATAATTTTATTACACCACGCTGAACTACTTTGAATGTCATTTGAAAGTCAAAGCGCTTGGTCACACACACACACACACAATAAATGCAACACTAACGACAGCCATTTTCAATTAAATCAGCTCATATATTTGAGCAAGCTTTAAACTGTAGCCACTAACTTTGGCAAAGGCGACAACTCTAAGCACGCCATAAAATGTAATTTTTATCATTGGCAAAGTGCTGCCAAATAAGTGTAGCATGCTTTTATGCTTTGCCATCGCACTCTAAATTATTAATTACACAAAGTATTAGGGTTTCAAATAATATAACTACTTTACTTATATTGTATTATAATAGACACTGTTCCTTTCCACGCACCATTTTCATTAAATTTCATTATATAAGCTGCACAGCAATTTTTAATTATCATAGTAAATTTTTAACTATCAGACAATGTGACGTCCTACTCATCCTCGTCATCATTATCATTATCATCGAGTATAACATCACCATCATCATCATCATCATTGCAGTGTAATTAAAAGCATGCGCGTTTTGGCGCTTATTTGATAGACTTTTAAAGACAAAAGCACGGCCAGTGCTACAGTCTAAGAGCTTTCATTACGCTGACGAGTTTATAGTGTTGCCATCTTGTCTGCACAACAGTTGTGTTTTATAACCATACAAAGCGTTGTCTAATTACTATCACTGTTTAGTTGCGGACTGTAATCTTTGGAAATTATACATCGCAGCTGAATACGAGAATTTTATTAATTCGTCAAATCTATCAAGCGGCTCATTAAATTTCACTTAATAAGAATGTTTTTTTGTAGCCAGCACTTGAGTGTGGTGAACAATATATTATACACTTTGTATACATCATAATTTAAACAGAAATTAAATTGAATAAATAGTTATATGCTTCTACTTAGCTTGAGCTTTACTTTTTGATATCCGAGCTAAAGATTTTTTTTTCCTTATTTTTGGATTTACTCTTTTAAGAAACTGATAATAAGATTTAATATCTCTTCCAAATTATTTTTTTTTTATATCATACTTATTCGTCTTTGAGGCCAGTACTCAGAGTTGTATGCTTAACATTTGTGAGCAAACAGTGCTGCCCATTTTGGGCAATTGACGGCTAGATGGCGCCAGCAATTTATGCTAAATGGCGCCAACAGTAACAACACATATTTTTTTTTAGCAATAAGCCAATGTGAAAATCAGCTGTAAGTTTACAAATAGTAAATGTGTTGCAAATGGAGCCGCTGAATCCAAACTCGAGCTCCAAAATCCCCAATAGCAAGGGTTTTAAAATAACCTCAAAAAACTCATAAAGTTCTTGGAAATATTTTTATATATGTATCTATTTCCAGTTCACTTAAAATGTCGGCTAAATCATGCTTTTACTTAAAGTTATTTGCTGATTTGTTTACTACGTCAGAGTAAAAATAGTTGACAACTTCAGAAATTCGTTTGAGTACACACTCTGAGACACATTTTTTGTCTCGTCTACCTAACTACGAGCAACATAACTTGCATTAATTGAAGGTAACTACTTTAAAAACAAAATGAAACTGTCGATAAAAAAATAAAGGGATCTTTCAAACAAATTCCCATGCCTCGAATTTCCCCAGTGGAAATCATATTTCCCCTTTCTATATACCATATTGCTGTACGTCATTCCCCATCCTTTTTATTTTACCAAATGGCCCACTACATATGCATAATTTGAATTTACTTAAAGATTTACAAACAAAGCGCGCCTCGGGTGCGCAATTTCATTGATGTCTTTTGACGGCCCCCTCTTCATCCATTCTCCCACACTCGCCCACTTCATTTCAGGGCTCTACAAACACAGACAAATGCAAATGGCGTTTGCCGGCTGTCGTCTCCTTGCTGTATGCATTTAAACCTAGGTTGTCTCTGTTGCTCACTCTAGCTGTCACTCATTGACTCGCTCTCTCTGTCCTTCTCTCTCTCTCTCTCTCTGTTTGTTTGGTGAGTCCTTTAGTAATTTATTTGGCTGGCCCACAGAAATGCCGCAGTTTCTTTATTGTTGACCCGCCCAGCAGGCAGCGGGCAAAACTTATTAATTTAGACTTTTTGTTCACAAATTTGCGTCTGGGTCGTTGCCGTTGGTTGCTCCGTTTCCATTGCCAACTATTCATTGCATAGTTTTGAGCGCCAAGCAGAGCAAAAAATAAACAAAAAACGAAACAAAAACTGTCAGCCGCTGACTTTGGTTTTTTGCTGGTTCAGCATTTATGCAAATTAGTTTTGATTGTCTGTCAGTTGGTTGAACCAAATACTGACATGGGCGGATGCAAAGGATGCGGGCAAGGAAATTGAAAGTTAATTTGTGTGCTGCTGTTGCACAGTCTAAGGCATGCCACATTTAAATGCACAATAACGAATGGAACAACACCAGAGCAGTCTCTGGCCGGCATTTCGTTCCTTTTCGTTATTGTTATTATTACTATTATAGCATTATCTTTTGATGTAATATATCCTTTGCACACTTTTACGAGCTGAACGCGCCGTCGCTTTATTTAATTGCACGTGCATAATTCTTTTAAAATGCAATTATTACAACGAACCGTGTCCATGCCCATGTCCATGTCCATTTGCCGCAATGTGCTGTACTTAAAAATTTATGACAACTTTACGCTGGACTTGGGTTCAATTGCGCGCAATTTCTTATGCATGCGGCTTATGCTTAAAGGAAGCGCCTTGGTTGCATGTAAGTATGTAGGCTGTATAAATATGTTAAATAAGTTTTTAACATACACAGGACACGGAACCCAGTCGCCATTGCACTGCCTTTAAGGCGCTTACTTCTTGCATATTTATGTCACTTGCCAAAAGCAACTCTGTCTCTTATGCTCTCTTTTTGTCGCCTGTTTGCCAGTGTTGCCATTTTTTTTCACCCATTTTTGAGGGTGGCGCTTAAACTTGTGTCTGGTCATGTGTAAAGCCTGTGTGCTCTGCACTTTTGACATTTGCTGGCAGCACAATTGAAGGCTTTCGGAATAAATTCCTCTGAAATTGCTAAGATCACAGTATGTATTGTGAATGGAAAATATTTGGAATGTAAGGCGTGTTGGGAATGGATAACATTCTTGGTGACTATGTTGATTTGCCGGATTTGAGTGCAAGCATTTGAAAAGGGTTTGCCTGTTGGACATATTTTAATACTAAAAAAAAGAGGCAAGCTATTAAATATATTAAATCAACTTGTAAATATATACATAAATGCCCCTTATGCATACACAACAAACCACTGCAGCATGTAAAACAATATCATCATCATGTTCTGTTTTTCATTTTTCATTGCGGAAAAAATTTCACAACTAATTGAATATTTAAAACTGTCAAACCACAATTTCAAATTTATTACCCCATGTGGCATATAAACCTATACGCTCACATGCACACAAAGCGGCAAAGGCAACGTGCAGCACTCGGCCATTACCTTTTTTGGTGGCACTATGTGCGGCACACACACATACATATATTTATAAAACGTCACTTAATTGCAATTTAGTAAATTGTTTTCCATGTTGTATAACAACAGTGGCAACAAGCGCACAACACTGCACAGCACAGAGTCAAGCCTTGCCCCAAGGTCTGTCGATCAGCTGGATGCAGCCAGGCGGCAACATTGGCCGAAGAGAGCCACTTGGTGGGGCAGTGAAGCGTGCTTGATGGCCATGGAGAATGTGATTGCACTCACACACACTCAAACACAGACATATTAAAACCATAAATTTTGCGGTGATTTATCTTAATTTAAATGTTGCAACAATGCAACAGTCGCCCAGTCAACCAAAGAGCAAACCACCAGAGAGCTTGCCACCCGTAGAGTCGTCCATGTCTGCTGCTTTTGTTTAAATAACAAAGCAGCTAAAAAGTATGCAACGTATTTTTTGTTTGTTTTTGTTTTCTCGCTCTTTTATTTAATAATTTATATTTTTTTATTTTAATATATATTTTATACGATATTATATGTTTATTATGCATTTCATGGCGGTAGCGCTATATACAGTCTTTGTTATCATTTTGGAGCCTGCTGCGCTCTGCGAAAAATCAATTAAAAATTCATCAAATAATTAACAAAAGCACAGCCCAAGGTTGGGTTCAGCTCCTGCATGGCTGCTGTTCGGTAAGAAGGGGTTAACAATAGCGCAGTAAATACCTCTCGAGGGAGTATTTAGCTTGCATATACATACTTATGTGTGTAATGGTTACTATGTGCATGCACTGTGAGAAAAGTGGCAAGACGTTCAGGCGATTGGCACTTTTGAATTATCCTATCGTAAACAGATTTAAGTTTAAAATTATGTTTGATCAATCTTTTTTTAAATACTAATAATTTTGTACATTTTTATTTTGTTTATATTTAAAGTTATTTTTGGTTCGCAAAATCTTTATTATGTCTATAAAAGGCATGTATATAAAGGCCTCTGACAAGACAAAATCCCATGTACCCCACCTTTTGACAAATGGAAGCGATCTCCTAGAGCCGGTTTCCTTTGTGAGATTATTTTTCGATTTTGCTTAAGTCCCCTTAATAATTTAAGTTTTTCGTTTGTTTTCTCGGCTTCCTCTTGAAATGTAGCTTAAAATATTTGTAGACCAGCCTATAATCATCTGAACTCGAACTTTTATAAAAATCAGTTCTAAAACGTTCATTTCTTCAAGTGTAAGTCTGTATGCGTATGTGCTTTATGTGTAATTTCGTTTAAGTGTATGAGTGTGCGTGCGACGCGCGATACAAATTAAATTCAATTTAGTTGGCAGCACCAACGACAACAACAACAGGAAGCTTTGTTGGAGGCTGTGTGTGCAAGAAGGTGCAATTTTGATGGATTGCCTTGGCCGCCTCGCTTGCCTTACGTTGCCTTGGCAACAACCCAGCAAACTGTCATGGAAAGAGTTGGGACCTGTTCCAGATCCTTTTTTGGATTGTTTGTTGCTTAGCTGCAAAGTTTACAAGCTGCTTTTGTATGCGCATATGCCATTGTGTAAGTGTATGAGTGCGTACATAAATTTACATACATGAGAATGTGTGTGCCTGTGTGTGCGTGGAGGATGGCATCAAAAAAGTTACGCCCAAGTTAACGCAGCTGCATTTAAACTTTGTTTACTATGGGTTAAATAAAAAAAATTAAAAAAAAGAGTATGTGCATAAAAGAACACACAAAAAATAAGACATTATGTAAACAAAAAATTCAAAGCATTTTACGGCAAATGACATTAAAGGCGGTTCTTGATATTGGGATGCCCTGCATCCCAGTAAAATTTGTTATCTGCACTTTGTGGAAGCATGCAATGCTTTGAAAAAAAATCATCACCTCTTGTTTATAAGGCTCACATAGGTATGTGGCGGCAACTAGCTTATATATCAATATGTATCGACAAACTTTCTGCTCATTAGCTTCCATTTGTTCATTGTTACTTTATAGTGTTTTGAAAAAATATATTTATGTTCAAGCCGTTGTTGAAGGATCATTCATTTTTTGAAAACCTTAGTCCGTCTAGAAATAACAATAGTCATTGCTAAGCCTTGTCAATTCTCTGCTTAACAAACCATCAAATCTATCAAAACATACAATTTAAAAAGGGTTCAGCTACGTTTAAACACTAAAGCTCTCAAATCATTTTTCTTTCTTTAACCGCACAAACCAAAAACAATCCAACAAATGACAAACCTTAACCCACAACAGCCAAAACTAAAATCACAAATTTCCGCTTACCTAATGAAAGCCTGTCACCAGGGCGGTTCCAGCCAGCTCATAGGGGCTGAAAACATACACCATCACCTTCAAAAAGTGTAACCATTTGAAGTTGGCATCGTGACATGTCAGGTTTTTGGTTTTTAATGGCGTGCCGCAGCCAAAAAGTATGCAACTTCATTTATAAACACAACCCTTTTTACCTTTTTTGTTGTTTTGCTTGTTATTGTTGTTGTTGATGGGGTCACACCGACTGACTAACTTTGGCTTTTGAGCTCGTCTGTGTTTTTTTTTTTTTTTGTTCTGGTTTGTAATTTATACGCGCTTTAAGGCGTCATTTTGGCAACACCTACATATATATAAATATATAAAAGTATGTACTTCAAATAGCCGTATACAAATTGTTTGAGCTTTTGCATAACGCTCGACAAATGTTCCATAAGGAGCGACGAAACTTTTGCGTGTGGTTTTTGTTTTTGCGTTGTGGCCAGAGCTAACGAAAAAATAAAACAAAAAAAGTTCTGTTCAAATAAATGTGGAAATGGCAGAAATGACAAATGACCGTCAATCATGACAGGACCAACAGACTGAACTGGCCAAATCAGGCAAACAAACTGAGCAGAAGATAAGGCTAAAGCTGTTTTCAGTGTGGCCAGACAAATGGAAAGAGTCCTGAGACACACACTCACAGAGACATGGGCAGTTACACCTGCTGGTCAATGACAGTGGTTGCTCATTCATTGGCTTTAACCTGCTGCCCTGACTTGGTTTTGGGATAATCTACGGCTTGCAGGGATTCCTTTTTGGCCACCTAAATGAGTGTTTTGTGTAAGATAAGTTTTGCACTTTACTCATATTTTAGCGTATTTTGTATTTCGTTGGGTTTTTGAAAACAAAAACAATGAATAAGAAGCTTAATAAATGGTCATAACAAAATTCAGAAAAATTTCCCAATACGTTACAGCAAATTATATCTACACAGCATTTTTTCCATAAAAAAAAAATGTCTTATAAGCTTAAAAACTATTATTTATGAACTAAAGCCTTGACTACAAAAAGTCAGGCATTCTTGCCGAAAAGTGTGTTGAAAAAACCGCCAAGATCTACGAAAAAAAAAAAAAAAAGTTTTAGATGGATAATTCGTTTGCTTATGAGGAATACCGTAACCAAATTTGGCACTCGGAAGTTTTTTAGAGATCCCAAGCACTGAACCAAATTTAATCAAAATCGGTTTATGACAACATCGTAACCAAAGACAAATAATAATCTTTTTGCAATGTGGTGGTACATGGCATCCCAAAGTTGTCCACGCCCAACTTTAACGTACGCCATCTTTTATACTGCTTTTCGTACTCCTTAGTACTTATGGGATAAAAAGCTGTTTCAAAATGATGAACAAACTGTTGTTTTTTTTTTAATATAATTAAAGTTGCAATTTTCTTGCAGTTGAGATAAAAAAATGTATCTTTTATGCTTTAAAAACACGTTTTTAACAAATTCAAACAGCATGATACTTGTCAACAGCTGTTTGTTTTTGCTCACGTTTTCGTCAGTCGGGCATTTTTTCCTTTTTACCTCGTTGTTTGGGTTGCTCACGACGTTTTTCGTGTATTCTTGGCTTTTGGCAAGCATGCATTCTAAGTTTTTAAAAACAACTTCTGTATTGGATTTACGTTTCAATAGTTTTCAATGGTAATAAAGCTGAGATTTGTTTTAAAAAGCTGGCTTTTAGTGCTAAAGATATTTTGAGTTTTAATATGAACTTAATATTAACTACTCAAAGTGCAATTTTTCAAAAATGTTACCAAAGCTCAATCTTAAATTATGTTTTTCGAATAAACTCAACTTTGAAAATATTAAATCTGCATTGCCTTTAAAGTGCCAAAATTTGGCTATATGCAAAATACAATTTGATTGCATATGTATATAAAACATATCCAATGTATATAAATGCTTGTTGGCACTTGGGGAAAAGCAAAACCAATTCAATTTGTTGAGCTAGTCGAAGCCCAAAAGGCATATTTGACAGTTCCCATTAAAATATTTTAGAACCAAAAAAAAAAAGAAAACAGCTCAAGCAAATTATAACACATTTTCACTTTGGCATTTAGTTGCATGCCTGACAGCATTTAACACAAAAAAACCCCCAAATAAAAAAGAGAGAAAATGTTGAGGAAAAATCAACACACAAAACGGCGAGGCAAATCACTTTTTAAATTTAATTTGACACTTTCTTTGGCGGCAGTGCCATCAAAGGAAACAACAAGTCCAAAAAAAAAAAAAAAAAAGAGAAAATAAAATAAACGAAATATATACGCGAGACTACAAAGTGTGTAAACTTTGAAAAGAAATTTAATTTTGGTACCTTTTTTATATTTCGTGCCATTGTGCCAAGGGCTATGCATTGGCTTGGCATTTAAATTTCCTTTTTTCTCTGCTCAGCTTCCCCTAGTTGCAAGTTGGCACTCTACCCACTGCCTTTACTACTTCCTAGTTAAATGTTTTGTAGTTTTTATTTAAGTAAAAAGTTTTACAGTGCCAATGCTGCATAAACTTTGCGTTATTTCACACGCAGGTATTATATTCCAGGACGTCACAAAAGCAAATGCAATAAGCATTGTCAACTTTGGGGCGCAAGTGAAAAATATAAGCGAAAAAAAACTATGTTGAGAAGGTGACCGACAGTGAAATTCCCTGCAGACACACTAATCTCAAAAAACCTTAGCCCTATTTGCGCCAAGTTAAGAAAGATTCGGTCTAAGAGCGAGCTTGCATATTGTGTTTTGGAGACATGCATACTGAAGGCCCTAGAAAATGATTTTCTCCATTCCCGATCATATGATATGTAGTAGTGATTCAAACTTTTTATTGTCAATGCAGGGCCACAAAAACGAACATAAGAAAGACCAAGAAATAACCTCATATTTAGCACAACAAAAGTTGTTGATTGAATTTTTGAACTAAGGTAACCCAAGAAACTCTTCTACAAGACAATCTGTATATTTTCGTAAGATATGATGTCTCTATCTTTTATGTTCTTTGATATAGGTGTTACTGCCACGCCCTTTACCATCCATTGCCTTAAGCTATAATACGCTTGATTCTATGTGTGCAGTGTATATAACCAACTACGCACAATGTTTGTACCATATTAAATGCCATCAACAGTTCCCAGAAATCTTTGCGCGTTTCGCAACTTTGTCGCTATCTCTTTCCTTCTATCTTTCCATCTCAGTTTCTCTACCGCGCTATCCCAATGCACATTGCAAAAGTTTTTGCCGCTTATTATATTCAATAAAATATTTCACAATGACTTTCTTACAGTGTAAAGCTTTGTGGAAAGTTTGCCAAAAAGAAATATGCTTGCATTTTTGCTCTCAACCAAAAATTGATAAGATTCTTTCTTTTTAACCGCGCACTGCCTTAACTTTGAGTCACTTGGTAGCAGCTCCTAGCAGTAGAAGTTGTCCCTTTGTGATAACCAAATTGTATTATAAATATTTCAACTAAACGATTTTGTTTACCCAGCAGGAACCAAAACTCAAATAAAACTACTACTTATCATTCGAATAACTATGTAAATAGCTATTGGCAAGAGTTTTGTGTCTTTGTTCTAGCTACGGCTTTAGAGCTCGCAGATAGGAAAGTTTATTTGAACAAAGCACATTACTGCTTTAGCAGTAGAATTTAAATTTAAAAAAAAAATTCTATATAACGCCACCATATGTTGAACAAAAATATGTGTAAAGATTAAAGTTTTAAATTTTTGTAGTTTTCTGGGACAATTTTTAATATTAAGTAAATATTAAATTGGTAAATTTTTATCAAAAATGGAGGAAAAAAATCTCGTCTAAATTATTAGAAAAATTATTTTAAGAAATTAACATTTCTTCATTCGTAAAATTTTGAGTTAACGTAATCTTTAATTTTATTTTTTGTAACTTTAAACACAACTACAAAAACGTATGTCCTTATTCAGCATACTTTCGAATTTAATGCCTTAAGTCAGTCTTTATATAACTTTTTTGCAACATAACGAATATGTGTGTATGTAATCATTATTATTGAAAAGCTTGATTTGTGTAGCTTGACACTGCGGTCTTAAGTAGGCAGCACATTTTTTATGCCTTTAAATGACTTTGCCACTTGCACTTGTCACTTGTTATACTATTTATAACCGACTCACACACACACACACACAATATCACATGCTTTTAATGCTATTTAAGCCGCTCGCTCTTCCACTCTCTTACGCCAGCTAGCTAGTCTATGTTGTCCATGGCTGACAGCTTGGCTCTTCAATGCCATCTCTGACTGCGCCTGTTTGAGCGCGGCACATAGATAATGGCCAGCATATATAGACTATACAATTTTTCATTTTCACAGTCACAGCCGACGACACTCACAATCTCTGCCTCTGTCGCAGTGTCGTCATCAATAGCATGAGCGGGGGTCTATGTTGTTGTTGTTCGTTCTTCTTGTTGTCCTTCAAGTGTACGCTCGCTTTTGTGTATGTATGTGTATTTGTGTAAAGTCAACGTTTTTACGTTTGACTTGATTTGAATGCACGCCAAGCTCGGCAAGCTCGACAAGCCTGACAACCCTAGCCCCTAGCCCTAGATCTGGATACCATACCATCTATATATCGCGTTCCATTCGTTTCGCTGGTATTGTCGTTCACGCTGTTCATTCATTCATTTATTTTTGGCGCACTTTAGTGTGTGTTTGTGTGTGTGTATGCGTGTTTTCAATGTGACACTTTTTCACTTTTCCGGATTTTTTATTTCAGTCGCGCTCTCTCTCTCTCTCTCTGTCTCTCTCTGCACTTGTATGTGTGCGAACCGTGTGCTCGGCTTGTTTGATTGAGTGCCCTTTTCATTGGCAGCAACAAACTTAATCAATTTTGCTAGCACTACGATGCTCTGAATGCCTTTTGTCAAACAAAAGCAGCGCACTAGGCAAAACGCCAGAAAATTGCTATGATTTAAGCCAACAAGCCAAAAAGGATAAGAGCAAACCCTAGCATAGTAGCATAGGTACGCCTCGAGTCAGAGTATTCTACATAGACAAACTAAGCAATTCACTTAATTCACTTTGTCAGCTTTTCTTTGCTATGTGTGCACTATGCAAATACCATAAAATAATTTTCCACCACGGACAGACAACACCCTTACACATATTTGCGCTGCACAAATATACAAATGTATATATTTAATTTGGGCAAATAACTATTTTTGGCCGTGCCACATGCCCGACAAACTGACGCAGCGAGTGAGTGGGTGGAACTTTTGGGCACAGGCTGTGTCAGTGGTAGTAGTAGTAGTTCCCTTGTCTGTATTTGCATTTATGGCTAGGACGTACGTAAAATGTTTGAAATAATTAGTGTAAAATATTTACATAGAAATTATTTGTTTATTTGCGGTAGACAACAATCAAAGCAACAAAAAATATAGCGTAAATGAAGAGTTTTTAGGCATGTGGAAGTTGTAGTTATTTAAATTGCCAGCAGTCTACAAAAGCAACAACTGCAGATTTTTGCGTTTTTTTTTTTGTTTTTTTTTTTTTGTAAACAAAGCACTGGTAATACTGCGCGTAAAAGATTTTACGTTTTTAAACGATATCTAAGTAGGAAAGTTTATACGATATGCTCTTAGCTTTAATGAAAATTGTAACACACCCCATAGATGCTAACATTATTAAATAATAATAATAAATAATTTGTCAAAGGTAAAAATGTATCGCTCAACTTATTCTCGATTTGTACCCATGTATTGTAACAAAGTTCTTGTACCCTAATATGTTTGTGTCTCATGTTAAGAATCTAATCAAAAATTGAGATAGTTTGAAACTGAATGAGATCAAAGTTTTTGAATCCTCTAAATTATATTAAGTTCAAATACGGCCCTCTCTGACTTTTTTAGGGGACTTTTTATAAATAAGACTAGGATCTCCGCCTTATTTCCCATTATTTGAATGGGACGCCAATAATTTGTCTTTGCATCGTGACTTCAATATGAGTTTTGCACAGGAACAGTCTCGTTTTTCGCCAGTAGAAATTATAGGCTGATCGCCCATCTCAGCTTTGCAAGGAAACTTAAAGTAATCCTTTGCGCAGTCTTTAATGATAGGTTATGAGATATATCATCTTTCGAGTATTCCCCGTCAGGCCATTACATTAGTTTTAACTAAGGGACTATTCGTCAGATTTATGACAGTCGAGTTAAAAACTTATTTGATGCTCATCAAACCAATAGCAGTGCTAGTTCCAGATATAATTTTGCAAAAGTATCAAAGATGTGTTATATGGCACTTAAGTCAGTTCGAAGAATATTTTAACATTTCCTTGCCAAAAATTTGCTTTCTGCAAAGCTTTTGACCCATGGGCGTTCTTACAGTAACGCCCTGAACTTGAACAATTCGTATGAAAAATTTAGCATTTTAATTTTAATTTAATAGAGGCGTGGCAGCGTCATGCACATGCAAACACGGTGTGGTCTCTCTCCTTGCTCTCTATATTTAATTCTTTTTGCATGTGTTTAGTAGTATGTGTGTGTATCTGTGTGGACAGTGCATTAAGTCAAACGTAATCCGCACATGGCTAGCCACAAAGGCAAAGACAAAGACAAAAAAAATAAAATGTGTGATAAAAGGGCAGAAGAGCTGAGCGGGTAAAGCAAAGTCCCTGTCGCTTACTTTTTGACTTTGCTACTGCTAGTTGTTGGTTTTTGGTTGGAGGTCTAGAGATCCAGTGCTGAAGCAGCTCTGGTTAGCCGGGTTTGCCTTTCATTTGGTTTGCTTTGACTGGTCGTGGCCAGCTGCTATGACTACACTCCTATTTGCAGCTATGTCTCTATAGCTACAGCTACGGCTACACTCCAAACCCAAGAGTTGGGTTTTCATTAAGTTATACAATTTAACGCCCTTTCAGCCAACCATAGCGCAAAAGTAGTAGATGGCGGCTGAGTTTGCCATCAACGTCTCGTTCGAGTTTTATTTACATTTGCTTTGGGTCAAATTACACAAAATTCTACGGGTGTTGTGGCGACAAAAGCTATTGACAGTAGTGGGAGTTAGAGATAGTGTTAGGCATGGGTTAGTAGTGCATAGAGCTAGAAGGAAGCAGAACTCTTCCAGCTGGCGACGACTATGGCGACGTTGTCGGTAATTTAAAACTTTTACGCTCTTTTGTTTTAACACGCCTGGGCAAATACTATTGAACTTAGTCTCTGGATTAAGCCAAGTGCAGTTTAAAGTTTTTAAGTTGTAATGCTTTAAAGCCATGCAACACATTCGCCAGTTGGTTGGCTTCTTGTTGACCCAATTAGCTTGAACTGAGCTTACCTTTAACTTGTGTAAAACTTATTACTGCTGTTGGTGCTCGTTTGTTATAGGCCAAAAGTTGGGTAAAAGCTTTTTAAGTTATGCAAGCAAATCCTTTGCCAATATTAAATTGAATTTTGCTCGCAAATTGTTTTGGCTTTGACAGCAAAAGCTTTTATATATTTGCCAAACAGAGCTGCATTTACTATTTATTTTGTACGCTCTAGCTATGTAACAATATTGTATCTAAACAATTTATTTTGCTCATATTGTCATTTCCATTACTTTGCAGCCTAATTATGATATCTTTTACGTGACAACAACAAACATTCAAGTGACTACCATTGGCAAACCACTTAGATATTTATTTTTATGTAATGCTGAACCCAAAAAAAAAAAAATAAAATAAAAGGAGAAAACCGCGCTGCCAACTGGCTCTGTGCCGCTTGCCGCCACGTCCACTCAAAATTCAAGTGGGCGTGTTTGATGACATGCTGCTGCTTACCTTCAGCACGTAATACGCTAGGGATTCGCCTGTATTAGCCAACAACAACCCGACACAAACAATATTAATAACAACCGGGCCAAGCCAAGCCAGCCAGCCAGCCAGTCAGTCAGTCAGTCAGCCGAGCGCCATAATAATACATCAGCTGTATGAAGTCCGGAGTCAAGGCCCTGCCAAGGGGTATCCGGGTAGCAACTGTGTAGATTGTAGTACCATACCACGGAGACAGCCAGTCAGCTAATAGTCAACGCTACAGACGCTTCGACTGACGAACGCTTCATTGAAAAGTTTCAGCGTAATGGCTTTTGTTTTGCCCATGGTAAGGCGGCCTGTTTGGAGGGGTAGCTGCTGGGGTTTGTTATAGCATTAAGTAATTGATTACATCTCCGGGGACTTTTAAGCAAGCCAAGCCAACAAACACAACAACATTAGATACAACAGCTCCGACCATATCCCTAACAGCTACAACAATAACAGCCGGGCAAAATGAAATGGCACGCCACTATAAAGCTCATAAATATCTATATAGCTGGCACAATATATATAAATTTTGCTAAATAGTATATAAAAACGCAAAAAAAAAGAAAAAAGCAACCTAGAGGTTGAGCTCTATATTGTGGCCACAAACAGCGAGCGACCCGGTTGAACTTTGCTGTGTTTTTACCTTAAGCAATAACCATAATTTAGACCCAGCCCAATGGGGTTTCTTTTAAAGGTTTCGGGTCTAAGGACACCACAATGCTATGCTGCTTTGCATGTAATGCATGATTGAAGCTGGAAGCAAAAAGGAGCAGACACTTAACAATGCTCAGAAGTGAGTTGAGCTTGTTGATATATGTTTTAGTTAAGAAAGTTGAAGAGAAAACATTTAGCGCTCTTATGGGATTATTTAAATGCAAAACTAGCCTTAGATTGCAAAGAAAGTTAGGCAAAATTTGATATTCCAACAAACATTAACATAAATATTTTAAAAGGGATTCGCTTAAGAAAAAATACGCGAGATCTACTAAAATTAAACTTAGTTAAAAATAAATCTTGTTGATTTTAGCATATAATCTAAATGATAAAATAATAAAGCGAGTTATAAATACAAAGAGCAAAATCTCACTTTATTTACTTAAAGCATTCTGAAATGTAGAATTAAGATGCAAACCTTCAAGTCCATATGTACTATTTTCTTTTGTTGGGATGATGGCTGGGCTTTAATTTTAGAGCTGTCAAAAGTGCCGAGAAGGGAAGAAAGAGAAGAATATTTGAGCAAAGATATCTTGCAAAAAGAATATCTTTTCTTTGATCATTCTGCCCTCGAGCTATGATCGTACTAACTAATGATCCGCAAGGGTCATAGCAGTTGCAGAAGTTGTTAACAATATCGAGCTTGTCGATAGGCTGAAAACAGAAACAAAAGTCATGTTGTAAAGCAGAAACAGCCGATAATAAGCTAAGAACCTTCATAAAAATAGCAATACATATAAGGTATGCCCCCCCTTGCGCCATTCGCATCTCTTATCCATACTCCATCATATCCATTGAAGTATTTTTGCATACTTGCTATTTATCACTCACCTTGTAACCACATAATTTTTCCACGTTTCAATGTGGATTTTAGATTAAAAATGCTGAAAGACAAGAAGAAATTAATATAAATACCCTAGCCATGCCCAGCTTTATAGGGCCTGCCAGTTCTATCACGTCTAATTGCCTCATTGGCCATTCCATGTAGTTTGGAACCCTTTGCCCTGCTTGCATGTTCCCTACGTTCTTTTGCAACCTCGACAGTTATAATCATAAAGTTGCTTTTGTGGCATATACAAACCGGTTATATTGCTCCCGTGTGATAGCCATAGTCCTTCTGCCTGGCTGGCTCGCTGTTTCCTATATTTCTATTTTCCTGTTTGGCTGTTGTTCTACTGGCCGCCACTTCTTCATTTGCGAACAAATGAAAAATGTTGCGGTTTATTTTCATTTTTAGTTTTTCCAACAGTTACGCCTTCTGCAACTTGCGTCGCTCCCCGTTGCCTAAACATAATTTGTTGCATTAATGTTCGCCACATATCGCACGTTGCACATATGCACATAGTTTTTGTTTAATTTCAACGTAAATGACTTATGTGTGCGGCCCAAGGAGCAGAGTACTCTATGGGGTGTTGGGGCATGCGGGTTCTTGCTGCTAATTGCTCAGAGCCCTTGAGCTAGAAATTTTGCGCATAATTTGTGGCAGCGAATATGCATATGGAAAATTGCGAGCTTGTCTGGAACATATGGCTCTGCACATGCGGGTCAATTGGATGTGTTAAAGGTGGGGTGGGACGAGTAAGTTTGGCCAAGTGCGTGTTTCTAAATATTAACGCAATCAACGTACTGGTAAATACTTTCTTGTGCCTAATGGGAAAATTTTAAAATGAAATTTTGAAGAAACTTAAAAGAAACGAAAATCTAGCATTATTCAAATTATTTTCTTACTCATATTAAAAAAGTAAACAACTTTGGTCTTTAATTATAAAAAAGTATTTATTATACGTGAATTAAAAAGGGGTAAAACTAAATTAAAAGTAATTATGGTTAGTTTCAAAGTTTAACCTACACTTACAGTTCATGCAGTTCAAAATATATTTATATTTCAAAAAACTTGGGGGCTCCTGTGCCCTGTCTGCATGCTGCTCTGATTTGCAACTGTTGCAAAAAGCAATAAATGCCATCAAATATTGAAACAAACGTGAACAACAAAATTGAAATAATGTCAAGTGAATTTTTGTTCAAGGTCTGCTATTTCTGCCGTGGCTTTTCCCCTTTTCATGGTTAGTTTTTATGTTTCGTATAAGCTTTCACTAGCTTGATTTCAATGCATGAAACTTATATTCTGCATACCGTATGAGGTGTGGCTATCACATAGTTTAAGTTTAACCGCGACACGTTCACGTATACGAACACAATCGGTACCACACGGATTTTTGTTGACGTATTTATTTAAGTGTCATAATCATAAAACAAACTCTGTTACTACAAAATAAAAATGAAATAAATGATATAAGCAATAATGTAGAACAACAAAAAGAGTCTAATAAACAAAATATGTTTGTTTTTGAGTCTGTTTTTGGAGTACTCATGTATATTTACTCATTTCGAAATGCTTATCTATTATCTCTGATATGTCTCTCTTCCATTTTAACCAATGATTTGGTATAGAAGCAAAGTTTCAAAGCATTATAGTTCGCATAGTAAATTTTAGCCAATGCATGCAGAATTTTTGGAAATTACATTTTAATCAGAGAAAAAGTTACAATATAAACAATTAAAAAAAAAAAATCGTTGCCGTACATAGTTTCGAAACTGTTGCCCCAAGTTTTTACAAATGAGCACAAATTAGATCTCTTCTAAAGGTGCATCTCTACTGATTTTTCGTTTGTTAAAATTTAAATGGGAAAGCTAAAACTGAACTGGAATTAAAATCAAAAAATTCCAGAAATTTGTACAATTACTTCAATTTATTTCAGATTACAGTTGATTATATTTCAAAAACCTACCACAACAGCTTTTAAAACTTTTTAAGCTCTTTATATGCAAGACCAACTTTAAGAATTACTTGGGCCAAAACATTTCCATTATTAAGCTTATCAATCTTGAATGCCAAGGCCATCTGTACATACTTTCTGCAGAGTCTATTCTACATTGTTCGCTTCATTTTAAAGTCTCACACCATTAAGCACTACTATAATAAGGACAACAAGGGCATTACAGGAGAGTAAAAAAATAAAAATAAAATAAAGCAACCCCTCTTATAATTGTGTTCTGGTAACAAGGACAACAGCAATTTGGCTGTCACACCATAAACCTACATTTTCACATTGCTAAATGCCCGCATAAATATAGAGGCCAAGGTAGTAGACAGGACAGGGACAAAAAAATGAAAAATAATAATGCCATTGACAAATATAAAGCCATAAATTATAAATGTGAAATACTTACTTATAGCAAAATCTACTTTAACACAAAGTAAGCAAAAAAAAAAATAAAACACACACAAAAACGAGAAAACTCTTAGAGAAAAAGGAATTACTTTGTCGGGGGAAAACTGAAAGCGCAGCACAAAAACACAAACCGCAACTTGTTATAAAATTAGTAAAATTTTCTTAGCAAACATTTACATTAACTACAAGACGATTGCGTGAAAAATTGAGGGGTGCTGGGCAGACCAGGATGCGGCAAAATCCCAGTCAGGCAAAAGCAAACAGGCGCGTACACTTCAAAAGAACCATAGAAGCGTAGCCAAAGTAACCAAAATAAAACACACTCAAAAAAAAAAATAAAGTAACATAAGAAAATGAGTAAAAAAAAAACGCAGCTCAAGACCCGTACAGAAGAGAACAGAACAGAACAGGACTTCGACTCTGTCCCAAAAGTATTAAGAGAGCAAAGCAATTAAAATATGAAAATGTACAACTTTCATCTTTTTGAGCTCATTGCATAAATCATTTTGCTGCTGGGCTAGCACTTCAATGGTCTGGAGGGGGGGAGTGTTCTGGCTTTTCTTTTTGCTAACGGTAACATTCAAATTTACTGCTACTGTGACGCTTTTTACTAATCAGCCATAAGTCCTTGGCAGTTGTTTCTCTCTTCTCTGTGCTCTACGTTTACCACTCACAAATGTTGCCAACCAAAAATGATTTATTTCGACTTGTGTGTGGCAGACCTGTAGCTACTTTTAATGCCATTGTAGCACTGTGTTTTTTGAATCCACCTCCCCCCAACACCCCCGCTCTCTCAAACAGCTATCAGTGTTAGAGAGCACTGGCACTGCCCCCAACCCTGCCACAACCTGCCTGCAATTGACAATATAAAACATAATTATAATCATTGCTGCTGCTGCGGTGGCGCGCTCAGTTGTAATTACATGACAAGTTACGTGATGGGGACTACGGTGAATCGGGCGGGCAGCCGGAGACGTTCCGGCAGTGTGTTTCATTTTTTGAAATGCCCGCGAGGCTTGCAAAGTGTATTTAAAATTTTACATACACCAACGCCCATACTGTTAGATACACACAAACACCCATTTATATTCGCCATGTCGTCTTCAATTAAAACTTTGTACAAATTGCAAACGTCGGTTAATTGCCGTGCGCGTTGGGTTCTTGTCTAAGCTAACGTGTCATTAGATAGCTTTGGGAATTGGAACGGGTTCGGTTGTCTAGTTGCATGGTCTAGAGGGCCTTTAAGGTGTCACTGACAGTGTTATGACGCTATTTAAATAGTTATATGAGAGTTTAAAAGTTTTTGTTTGATGTTGTTTAATTAAAGGGCATTTGATAGTTGTGTTGTATGACACATCTTTAACTATGCTTAGACTTGCTGCTATGTGGTACAATATATATGGTTTTTTTTTATATGGTAAGCTACACATTTTAAACTGATATAAAGCTATAGTTGATAAAGTGGTGACCTAAAATCTTTAAAATTCGGCACTAGTCCTTAGTTTTGATCGAGAAAATAGAGAAAACAATTTTTTTTCATCTACCATTCGCTTATCATTCGATAGAACCGAAAATGGGAGCGTTGTATAGAAAATTAATAAATCGGAAATAATTTGAGTGTCATAAATACTTAAACAAAAATTCGAATGAAAAAAAAAAAAAAACTCATTCGAGTTAAATTATCTTAACTTTTAACTATTTGATAAAAGTATTTTTTTTTTTTGCATTTCCATTTTAAACACTGCTTACCTTTTTTATATAATACTTATATTTTTGTTTAAATTAATATTTTGTAAATAAATTTATTTTGTTTATTTTTTATAAAATTTTAAATAAATCCTATATTAATTTTTTTATTTAATTCAACATTAATTTTTAGGTATACAATTTTTAACTTTTCATTGCTAACTATTCTTGCAAAAAAATTTTTAATAAATATTAATATTATTAAATAAATATTTATTTACTTTGGGCATATAAATGCATTTTTTAAAGAACATCCAGATAAGTTAATTATCCTTTTAAAGTTGCATTGATTTGTTTGGTAACAAATGATACATAAAGAAGAATTCTTTACATTTTTATTTGATTCAAGATTTCCAGAAAATTGAAACTTGATGCTAACAATTTATGGTTAAAAGCACTTCATAATCAAAATGAAACTGTGAGAATTCAACATATTGAGATACATTTAGTTGGTGCGAAAATAGATTCTTTACTTATTATTAAAAACTCATGTATTTTGAGTAAGCTTTAAAAAGACTGGTAGTGTCAAAGCAATTTACATAAAAAAAATTTGCAATTTTATAACAAAAATGCATTCAAAATAATTGTTTTATTTTTGGTGTATTGTTTTGTATAACTCGAAATACAAACGAATTGCTTACATTCATTGAGATAAACTTAAGTTTTAATAGTTAAATTGAATTGTAAAATATAAAATATAATTAATTGAAAAAGTAAACTATTAACAAGTCTAAAAAATATGCGCTTAAATGAACATACATTCAATTACACAATTTTTATCTGGATTTCAATGCCAGTGATAAAATCAAATGCTGCATGAAACAATTCCAATTTGCATATTTTTACCACCAGAGATTTGTTCGAAATTTGTGATTTTATTGTTAACTCGCACTAAGACCTTGATATACGAGCACAAATCTACAACTACAACAATTAGAAAATCAAAAACAATTTTTCATATATCGAAAAATAAAATACAAAATAGAATGTGTTATTGAAGTGCGAGCATAACTTTATTTTGCAGTTCCAACAAAGGCTACTACAAATTTAATACCGGCTTTCTATACAAATATGTACAACAACAACAATGCCATCAAATAGGAATATACAAATAAATATAGAGCGTACATATGTGAAGTAGGTGGAAATGGCTAGCATGCGATGGATGTGTATATAAACACAAGTATAACCAATCAAAAATCCAATTAAAATTGAGCAAAATTCGATTTGCATGTAAAATATGGCAAGCCAAAGAAAAAAAATTGGAATGAGTTCGAAAAAATAAAAAAAAACATTTGAACCAGCCAGGCGCCAAACAAGAAAAGCATAAAAATATTTGCTATATATGTGAAATTGAAAAGCCTGAAAAAAAGAGCAACCTACAAAAAATGCCAACATTGGATTGATGTGTTGTGTTCCAAGTATAAAAAAAAAAAAAAAAAGTAAAAAAAAGAAAAAATCAACAAAAAAAACGCCAAACTTGTACGTAGTATAACCAATAAAATAAAACAAATTTTTCCACGTGTGGCATTTGCACAGCAAATATTTTACATATACATTTTACATACACGTGTGTGTGTGTGAGAGAGCACATGTTATGTGTGCTTGCAGTGAAACGATCTGGCAACACTTGTCAACAAATACAAATAAAAAGCAACGTGTGAATAACGCAAAATGGCTGCTGGGCTGTTAAATACATATGTGAATAAGTTTTCCGAATTCTCAGAGTATACCTAAGTTTATTTGCAAGTAGTTTGTAGGCAGTTGGCATCTCACTCGGTAGGACAACAAGCAGACGCCAATTAAAGTTTTAAAATTCCCATTTTGTTTCTTCTAAATAATTAAAATATCGATGTCGAATCTTAGTGTAGTAAATAAAGATAATAACAAAGATTTTTGTCGAGAGCGATCACTCAGCAGCGAAACTCTTAAAATAGAAAAAAAAATTCCCATACTAACTCCCATAGGATCTACAATATATTTATTAAGAGACATCCCGACAATTTGAGAATACCTTGGATACAGGGTATAAAAACGCAAAATTGTTTCTCAAAAAACATAGTTTTCGCTGGCTTCGACATTTAAAGGAAATATTGAAAGATTTCCTTGTTACACGAAATTTCGATATTATTATGAAATAGAAGGAAGTGCGACAAAAGCAAAACAATTAACTTGATCTGGCTGCTCATATAAGGTGACCAAATCTCAAGTTTGGTTTCCTTCAATTTCTTCGGCCCTCCTGTCCATATTGTGTCTAACTTTAGGATCTTTGGCGCCTTCTTCTCTTAGATCCATGCATTTGTATAAACTTTTATTTTTTACAATTTGTTCAGGCCAACTCACATTGCGTTTGCGAAAATACTTGAGGTCTCCCAGCAACAGCTTAACTTATTACTCAAAATTGCAGGGCGGAGCCCCTGGTTAAATGCTTTTTGTCTTATTCTATATGTAAATGATATAGATAAATTACTTCAATTTTGACTAATTTATATTCTTTCCATTTATCTTTGCAGGTAAGTTCTTATGCCAAATAACTGTAAGCAGCCTATGCACTGTATAGATCGTAAGTTTGTTAGTCATAGTATATACTGCAACTTAAAATATTTTATTTGATCTAAAAATTTTGAAAGAAAATACAAATTTTTGCCAAATCATATTTTAGCAAAGTTTTTTTTATTAAATGTGCAACAAATAAAGCTGTGAATTCTCTTTAGAGTGATCTTGAAAACCAAGTTTAATTTTGTTAGCAGATGTTTGTCCTTTTTTGTTGGAAATACATCTAGTTACTTGTTGTATCTTTTTCGCCTTACTTCTTATTTAAAAAAAAAAACGACGTTGAATTGTAACAGTTTTCAATCAGTGACTTGAATTGAATTTAAATTTTCTCGGCACCATTTAAAAAAAAAAATTGAAATAGTTTTTTAAATGTTTTCCAACGTTATGAAATTCGAGTCCCAAATCTACTCTATTTCGTTTTTGCATAATACAACATTGTTGCTATAACTTTGGCTGTTTGTAAATTTTCATATTGTTTTTAAACTAAAGGTTTTTGTTATTAAAATCTCTGCTTTTGTGCTTTCATTTTCAATTATGCTTCAATTGTGCGGTCCGAAAATGATAAAAATTTAATTAGTAAATAATAAGCACATTATATGGCTTTAAGGCACAGACAGAAACACATTTTCACAAATGGTATTGGAGAGTGGAAAAAATGGGGAGGGAGTGCAAAAAACCCGGACTAACCCATGCTCCTAACTTCCTTATGACTTCTGACATAATTAGTTTATTATGTTTGCTGTCGTCCTACTGAAAATTTCTATTTATTATTGTTTATTCGTTGTTAACAATTTTTACCCAGAGCGACTATTATACGATTTTCAATCCAGTGTTATATTATATTTTAGTTGTTAGTGTTGTGCAATTTTAATTGCATATTTTTGTGCGCTGCTCTTTCACTTTGTTCTATAGTGTCTCTGTGTGTGTTAATTAATTTTGCACTTTAAACACTGTCAGTTGCATGCAATTGACCTTCGCTATTTAATCTAACTTGATTTTTTATGACATAAACCTTTTATATTAATTAAATTAGCTATTTAAGGTAAACAAGCTCGAATCTTATGTAATTTGTACAAAATTAATTAGAAAATGAAGCATAATAACCAAAAAAAAAAAACCCAAAAGCGGCGGACTTAATTTCCCACAAATTAAATAGCCAACACACGCAAATCAAATCAGGGAACAGACATATTATATAAACCGAAATGCCAACTAACCGTTACGAACACCCACATAAAATACATGAAAAAAAAATAGCTCAAGGTAAATAAATAATTGAATTCATTAGGCAAATGAAAAATACGGTCTCTGAGTCTTCCTTGAGGCATGAACTCAACTAGAGAAAAAGCCGCAGAAGAATGTTAAATCTTAAGCATGGCGGCACTTGGAATACTCTAAGAAAGAATTGTTTTTTAAAAAACTTTAAGAAATCTTTATAAAAAATTATTTTGAAGGCAATGAAGAAGGACACGAAAAAAATATCCGATTTCCTGATAGAGCCTAAGAGATTTGTTATATTACAATACTTTAGTTTACATTTCCTTTTAATTGTTTGGTAGCAGAAAATAAATGATGGTTAGGGGCTTACTGTCCAAACTGTAGCCCAAAGTTATTTGCAAAATATCAAAAATATTTTTTTTAACTTTAAGTTTCCTATCTTAATGCGTCAAATGGCAAAAACCTTATTATTCTATTTGTTCCTTATTTTTAATAAATTATTAATTTAAAACTTTATTTTTAGAAGCAATTTATAAAACAGAAAGATACTTAAAATTTTTTAATTAAAAAAAAAATGAAGCTTTTAAAGCGTAAAATAATAACAATTTTTTGTTAGTCTTAAAATTATACATAAAAATTTGATTAGAAAATTGAATACTAAGTATTTGAATTCGACAACAAAAATTGTTTAAATCACATTCCGATATAGAGGATCTGTCTCAGCCTTGAGATAGGTTATTTCCAATCACCCGTCAAATATAGCTTCAGCTGCTCCTGCTGGATTGTTGATGTTATTTAACAAAGATATGCAATTTATAAAAATAAATATATTTAAAATTATTTGCATATCAAATTAAAAAAAAAGAATCACACAGTTTCAACTAAATTTTTGTGTGGCATTTTTTTTTGCAAATTTTTAACAAACTATATTCTAAACACTTTTCCTACGAACTCTTCCTCAAAAACATGATGCACTTATTTTGTTAGCGTATAGCCATATTTGACTAACTTGTTTGTTTTTGTTAGCAACATATTGACCCAAATCTGTGATGACATTGGGTACGCGTATATAAGTATTGCGTGTAGCTTTATATCTATCTATATAAAGTATGTATCTACAAGTATGTATGTCCGCTCTTTTGTGAAAGGATAACAGCAGCCTGTCAAAGCTGTTAAAAACGTAAACACAAATAGAATACAATATTTACGTTATACGAACACACACTCTCTCACACACATACACACACCTGACAGTCATCAACGTCACGCCCTTCTTTAGTTCCGTGCGCTTTTACTGTTGCTCATTAGTACATAGGAAAACACACGTTACAAGATCGAACACAAAAAAATAAACACAAAAAAAAAACTACATACGACAACAATAACATCATCGAAGCAGAAAGAGCGAGTATTGAAGCGCGCTCTTAATCAAAAGCAGCGACAGAGACAGAGACTGCGACATTCTCGGAAAAAAACAAAAACAAAAACAACATCAGTGACAAGATGAAGAAGAAGAAAAAGCTGTAGAAGTTTAAGGATGGCCAAACAAATAATACACCTTAAAGCAAAAAGAAACATCAACAATGGCGGTCGCACACACATGCTCATACCTACACATAGATACATCGCCACTTTGGCTACGGTAAATGTGTGCTGCGGCTTACAAACACCCACACGCATACGCACTGTATTTGTTTGGCATTTGCTTGTATGTATTTGTGTGCATGGATTTTTGTTAGTTTTTGTGGCGTCATGTTAACAAAAGCATAGCTCTAGGGTGGCTCACTCAAACTGCCAACCTCCCCTGAAGTTTCTTACTGTATCGGTCTACTGTGAAGTGCGTATAGCTTGTTAGTTATATAAGTAGTTTGCCCCAATTGGTTAGCACTTTAAGTGTTTTCTTACCTATGCGCAGCTAAAATGCTGACAAGCTGACATGCTGACGTAGTAAATTTTCTTTTTTCTCCAAGGGATGGAGAGCAAAGTTGACTTTAATGAGCCTTGAAAAGTTGTCATGGATTGGACGGACGAAGTAATCAATGTAATGGGAAAAGTATTTGCATCATATAACAAGAGATATGGCTGGGTTTATAGTAAAATAAGTTTAGGGAGGTAAGCGTTCATTTGGTCAAATGGAATGTTGCATGTAACAGTTGAAGTAACTCTAGTTGACCTAAAACGACAGTTGTTATAATATTGCAAAACATAAATAACTCAAATGGGATATTAAATGCTATGTTTCCGGTTGGAACATCTGTATATCTGAATAAAACATATATTACAAAGTCGACTAAAATGTTTGTAATTTCATGAGTTGAGAGATGAGCCAACGATTCCACATTTTCAGAATTAAAAAATAAAATTGTGATACATCAAAAATTCACACTTTCAGAATTTTAGCAATTTTGGCCTTGTAGGAAAATTTAGATTATATTGAAATCTGCCCTTAATATGCTCTAATTCGGTTTACCTATTTGCTTATGCATAAAATTTTTTTACTACATAAAAGAATTTTGTTTTATACTAGCTACTCAAGCAGGTACTTGGTCTTTCTCTTTATAATATACAATTTTGTTCAAATTTCTACTATCAATATATTTTTTATTAATTTTAACTTGCATAATTGACTGGCTCACTTTAAATAAAAGACTTTAAACCCAAGAATTTATCGTAAGATCAAAAAGAGTACAAACTCGTTTTTCAACTCTTTCGCTCAACAACAATGCACCAATTTCGTATAATACAATCTTAACAAGCCATAGTTTTCATTATTTAGCCTTCATGCACTGCAAATTACAAATAGTATTCATTCTTTTGGCAAGCATAACACATCACATTACGTATACGCATAAAAGCCCCAAAATGAAAGCAGATTGTGCACAGACGAGTACACGCTTAATTATGCAACAAATTAGGCCCAGACTGTTACTACGTACTACTTGCAGTGCATTATAAAATGAAATTTTGCATTATGCATAAAATATGCGACTAAGGCAGCCGCTCTTAGTGTATGCTCCATTACACGCCAAGAAGACGATGACGACGAGTATGATGACGACAAACTTTACACACAAGCACATCAGTACGCACACACACACACATGTACACATATAGAGCTGAACTTTATTATTAAATCCCGAAACTTAAATGCATGGCCCCAAGTGCAGAGACGAGAGAGTGCAGCCAACAAACTGGCAGTGGTAGAGTGAGTTATTAACACGCTTTGCCACATTTGCAACGTAATGTGGCTGAGTTTAGTGGCAGCCAGTTGCCAGTTTCTGGCTAAAGTTAAGGCCCAGTCTGAGGGTCTGTGTATGTCATTATGCTAAACTAAGCGGCAGCAGTGCTAGAATTTGCACCCGACCAACAGTCACCATCAATGTTCACAGTCACCAAACCAAACTAAACCAAACTAAACCAAACCAAACCTCGCCATGCCACATCAAGCCCTGCAATACTCAGCCGCCTTTTGGCCTGCAAGCTCTCGTACCTGCCTGCAACTTGTGGGCACGTGCTTGCAGGTAACATTTCCGTTGCAGCTTCCGCTGCGAGGGCTTTATAATTATTTTGCCTGCCAGGCAATGGCAAAAGCATATGTTGCCTGTTGACTGCCAGGGCGTATCGTACGTGTTGCATGCAGCAGGGCGCAGTGGCGAGTTATAAGCTTCATTAAGCATATGTACGGCACGTTGTAAGCGTGTTTGTCTGCTGCTAAGTCTGTATTAGTGTTTGTGCGTGTGTGTGTGTGTGTGTTGCCGTATCAAGCAGAAGGATTTGCCATTTATGCTGAAACGCACACAGAGATAATTAAATGCACTTGGAGGACATAGTAAGTTAATGAAATTTTAAAACGTTTCTGAGCTCAAATTATTTACTTCTGATTTAGGCGCAGCGTCGTGTAATTATATTTTAAAGTTATATACAGCTTAAAATAAAGAAAGTTACAAAATGATAAAGCCTTCAAGGCCATAAATGCAGCTACTTAAAGGAAAAATTATAGAAAGAAAAGTTTTAAGTTGCGATAAAATTTTCTTTAAAAAATTAATCTAAATTAAATAATTCGAACAGATACTGAACTCCTCTCCAACGAACTTTTCCTATAAAGTATTTTTTTTCAAATGACGCATTTCGATATGACAAATATTTCTGCATAATTTTTCGTTACGTATTTAAATTAAATTTCATAACAAAAAAAACGTAAATCATATTTCGGAGGATGCGTAAAAACTCCATCATGAGTAGGAAACACCATATAACCTACGAACCCAATAATATATCGTTATGTGTGGCTGTCTAATTTGAAATGCCAAAACTTCGAACTATATGTTTGATGATTTGCTGGCATAAATTTGAAAAATATAACTAGGAGGTGAACATTTGGCCGAACTACTGCTTATAGCACTAAAATCTAACAAAAATGTTAGACACGCCTTTGTAATAAATATCTTTTACTTAATTTAACTATTAAAGCCCTTTCTTTTGCATTCCAATTTAATAATTTTCTTATACATAACTACTACATAATAAAACTATTAAAGCTCTATCTAGTGCCAGCAGCTTCAAAAAAGCTTAACATCCAATTGTCTGACATTTCTATTAAAAGAAAACGTTACCGGCAAGGGCGCCACCCAAATTGCTTTGACCTTTGTACAACAGCTGCGACTACACTCTTAGCTACACGCACCCGCTCATAACTTCTATGGTAATGGAAGGAAGTAAAAAATAACCCAAAAAAATTATGTATATATATATGTGAGAATAGCATTTTACACACGCACATTAAGTCACGTTTTCGCACCATTAACCCATAAAGAACGTTGAGTAAGAGCACGAGAGCAAAGGCAAAGATTTATAAATATTGAACTTTGTCTCGCTCAGTTCTAGCCGCTGCTACTGCTGCTCTTGCTTGCTCTTAGCCGGCTTTCAAGTCATAAAGCAGTCAGAAGCATATTTTATAGATTTTAATATGCGTTCTACGTAACGCTCGCCCCTAATATCCTAGTAATGCAGAGTTTTTGGCTTTTAAATTTACGCTCAAATGTAGGCAATGCTTTTATACGCACTCACACAGACACACTCACACGCACGCACTCTTTCACCCTTGTCAGCTGACTTTTACTGCGTTTCGTTTAGTGAGTTTTATGCTACTGTTGTTACGCTCTGACAATGTGTCAACGTGTTTGAGCGTGCATGTGCCTCTGTGTGTGTGTGTGCGTGAAAGCTACCAAAAAAAACAAAAAAAAAATTTACTTGATAAGGGTTTATCAATGCGACACAGTAACTTAGTGATTTACTTGTACGTGTGCATGAGTGTGTGTGTGCTCACTTTATTTTTTTTTTAATTTTGAAAATTGAAAAAGTGACTTTTGCTTTCTTGACTCCCCACACTCCCGATGCGGTACAAAGCAGCGGCATCGTATGACAGGCGGTCACATGCCCGGATAAGCATGCTACTGACTTTTCGGCTTGAATTTTCCGACTTACTCAGAGCTGGGGGTAGTCTGATGTGTATTATTATTGAGGCAGCCTGGCTGTATGTCAAGTGCGTGGGCGGGCATCAGTTAGCTTCGTTTGTTTTAGGCTTAATATTAAAGTGAAATTGAATTTTAAGCAGCTGCATGCAGCCCCACTCCGGCTGCCTGCTTTGTGTCAACTTGAGCCCAGGGCTTAGCTGGCACGCATTTGAAGTTAGTTAACTTTTAGTATGTCGAAAGTTGTTGTTTACTTTGCAAAAAATGAAAAAAAAAAAAATAAAAAAACGTAATTGAGGTATTCTCCGAGGGTGCCATAAGTCCGGAGGCTTCGATATGTCACTTAGGGTCGTGTTTTGCGTTCATCAATCGTTGAATTTATAATGTTTATTGATAAGTCTTTTAGATGTAGGAACACATATGTTTCAGTTAAAGCTTGTTTGTGCCAAAGGCAGTTTTGTGAGTTCTCCAAATTTAATTCCTTCGATTCTGCACGTTATTCAGACAGCTCTCAATTCCTTTTAGCTACCTTGTCTTTGTATATCTAAATAAATTTCAAATAATTGTATTACATGAATCTAGTGTAGTGACCCATAAGCCAATGCTCACAACTGCTCTTTCCTACTACTTACTAAGCCAAAAAAGATATTTGACTTGCTACAGACCTGTATTGCCCCTTGAGCTGGCCCTCTACCACTTACAAAGACCAAATGTATGCCACAAAAATTTTGTTTCTCATCTTATAAAATCATTTTTGAGTTTCAAGGATTTTTGCACAACATACACACCTGCCAACAAGCTAGCAGAGTTGCCAGCGCTATTTAAAATAAATAACAGCATCCATACTCACACACACACACACATATATGGCAAAAACCAAATAAATTGGTTTCGTAACCGCAAAAAGCAAACGAGTGGGGCAACATAAGACTTACTGTCAGAGCATGTGTGGCAGCAGGCGGGAATTTCCAGCACTCACATCACATCAATTCAATTCAATCAGACATCAAGCATATACAATTTTCACTCCAACACAAGAATTATACAATCAATGGCAGGTTGCCAGACAGAGCCGCAAGAGCCACCCCTTTAAATCTGCCACAACTTGCGAAAAGGAAATAAAATGCGCCAGGCACGTTGCAACACTATTACTTATTTCGAATAATATACGGAAAGGGGCAGACGCTGGTACTGACTGAAATGAACTACGTTTGTGTGTGTGTGTGTGTGTGTGTGGCACAGGTGAAACAGCAGCCAAGTTGGCAGCTCTGTACAAAGTCTAAAATGCAATAATCTTTCAACGTGGCTTTGTTGTTGTTGTTTCTCCTGCTGCTGCTGCTGCTGCTGTCGACGCCATCGTCGACGTCAACGTCGTCAGCATTTAAACGTGACTTTTAAGCATGATGTTGTAATATTTTAACTTGACTAAGAATAGCAGACACGGCCAAGCTGCTCTATTGTTGTTGCTGTTGCCACCACTCTGCTCCAGCTCCTTACTCACTCTGGCTCCCACTTTATGTATTTCATTGTATGTGCCTGAAAATTGTTACAAATGCCCCCAGCGTGCATTTTATGGCCAGTGCGATAAATAAAATGTTGCAACAAACACTGAACACACATGCGGGCAAAATATGTGCAAATAATATGGGAGCAGGCAGCTTAAAGTAAAAGCCAGTAACGTTAGACCTGGTCTACTGGCAGTCAGACAAACAATAACATAAATTTTGCTAGCTATTTTTTTTTTTTCTTTTTTCTTGCTTTTTAAGCTTAATTTTTCTGTTTTTTTTTTTTTGCTTTTTCTGTTTTGCCAGGTAATTGTGCAATATGTTTTAGTGACCTTGCCCAAAAACCAACAATGAAGCTTGTTTAAAAATTTCAAAGCATGATCTCGGTAGAAGCAATATTTTAGGGCGAATAAATGATTACATTTTATTGAAAATACATTTTCCGTATAGTTCTTTAATGAGATGTATAATCCTTATACTATCAATCCATTTTAGACTGCTTTTGTCTTATTGTTAAATATTTAGGTTGTGTTTGGCTTCTACAGTATGGTTAAGTAAATGTTAGATTTCCTGATCATTAAAGATTAGTATTATATATTATATATAAATATTTTCTATTTTGAGTACTGTAATCATGCACCAACTTCTTGAAGCTGTTTATGTTTTTTCTCAAAAACTGTGTTTTGTAACTATGTCTGCGTATGGCGACAAAAGAAGCTTGCGACCAAGCAAATTATTCGCCTCACCGCCCTAACCATGAGTTTGTAAATTTTGTACCTCTGACAACTCATTCATGTGAGTCGGTGCAAATTGTTGAAAGCCCGCACCTAACGAAACCTAATTTAAAAGAAGCCAGGGAGAATAATACAAGATTGCATAAAATGTTAACAAAGATATATATTTTAAGATATATTTCAAAGAAGGAATAAATTCATAATTGGCCATCGAAATTTAGATTCTTGATATACTAGAAGTTGAATTTTATTTGGGCTTATTATTTTAAACATTTTGGTCTATGGTGGTTTTCCCAAGATTATACTATATGTGCATGTTTCATTGGCTTAAATCATCTTGAAAAATCTTCCTAGAAGCTTTCATCTTATAGGCAAAGGAACATAATTTTCATAATAGCTCAAACTGGGTCTAAAACCATTTTCTATTCTCAATCCAGCAACACGTTTTGAGCATAATTTTATCAAAGTTCTTTTAGCATGCACTGCTTAGTGTTTGGCTCGCTTTGTTTACAATTTCTAAAGCTATTTCTAGATTTTCTTTTCACGCGTAATTGTAATTGCAAAATACAACAATCTTTTCAGTTGCCCTGTCCCTCTCCTTCGCCATCACTTTCTTTCGCTCTCTTTTACCAGTGCTGTCTGGTTTAGACAAGTTTGCTGCTAAGCCAACATAAGAACCAAAAGCGTTTTATATACAAACACAAAAGGCAACAAACTACATGCATACATATAGTACATACATTTGCAACTTGTAATAGTATATTTGTGCATACATGGTTACTATATATTTGTGTGAGTGTGTGTTTTGTTATCGTTGTGGTGTTTGTTTTAGTTACATTCCGTAACGCGTAACGGGTAAACGAGCAGAGCAAAAAGAAGCAAAGCCAAACAGAGAGAGAGAGATAAAGTGGAGAGTCGACTGTGCTAGCTTGCATTGAGCACGGCTTAAGTGTTCATCGACTCAACCGCAGCAGAGCAGGAAGAAAGAACCCCTTTCCAAGGAGCTCGCCAGCTGTCAATAGTCTGAGGCATGTGCTGCAAGTTCAATTAATTGCGCGCAACGAACAAACAAACAAGAGCAACAACAGTGCTGCCAACTCAGCCCACACACAAACCACAAAAATTAAATTAAAGTAGAGCGTTGCCATAAAATTGTTCACAAGTGTGTGTGTATATCTGTGTTTGCGTTGTTTGTATGCTTGTGTGTATAAATGACTGATGTGTATTGAGCGTTAAAAGACTTTTGTTTGCTTGTGTGCGTGTGTGTGTATGTGTGTGTGAGTTCTAGATGAAGACGTATGGTTATTGTGATGACTCTTGTTTTGGCCTCACCATACAAAATTGATAAATATTGCACTCGCACACAAATATATATAGACGCACACAAACACACATACATAGAAAATATAATTTAATTAAAATGTTTTATGTAAGACATGTTTATTGAAGCATTTTCTTAACTCAAAGCCCATTTGATTGACGTCTGACGTGCCATGCCGTTGCATAGTTATTGTTGCTTTTGTAATTTCTCTTCGTATTTGAAGAATTGTTGCTTTTGTTCGTTCATTTGTTTGCTTGTTTGTGGCACCGGCTGTCAAGGTGTTAAGCTTTTACATTGATTTAATTCTTGCCAAATCAAAATTGTTGTATTTTCTCAAAATTTACTTAAGCAATATATTTTCAATTAGCAAAGAAGTCTCAACTTATCTATTTCTTAAGCAGAACATAAATTTAATGGCGAAAATTCTCATCTGGTTTTTTTTAATGAAATATGATCTTCGAAAACAACATACTATACTATATGTATTCAGTTTCAAGCAGTGCGAACTGAATGCATGCTGTGCAATAAGCAGTGCACTATGTGCATCATTTGGTTAGCAATTTCTGAAGTCATCGTCCGATTTCAATAATTTTTTTTACTTGGATCATATTTATCTAACTTTTGTTAGTTGCTTAGATGAATAACAGCTGGTTGTAGCTATATCGATAGTCTTAAGGTCTTGAAATATATAATACTCTGGTAGAGTCTTGAGTCTTGAGTTATAATAAAAAACAAATTTATGCCTTAACTCATCTTTAACAATTAATATAATTATACTTTTAAATTTGTCAAGTAATATGCTCATTTATCTTAAGCACAATGTGGCGTAATTTCTCTACACAATTTATTTATAAATATATATGCATACTTACTATATTTCAGGTTTACATAATAGCTTCAAAAATTATAGCCAACTTAAATATTTTAGCCCAAACAATATTTATATGCATTATTAACCACAATTGTTACTATTATGCCGTGTGTTGTTGTCATGTATTTTTATATTATAATATTATGTATACCTTCTATGTATCGTGCGTATTATGCTATCTTTAAACGTATTGAACTGAATCAATTTGTTAAATCAAAATTTGATGCTTTTGAAAAACACTCGCCATAAGCCAAATGTAACTAAATATCAGTTGACTATTGATTGATTAACAATGTTAATGTTAAGTTTTATTTATTTTTCGTTTATGTTGTTCATTTCAATAATAAAATTTTTATATCTCAGTGTTGTTGTTACTTGATGTTGTGCGTAAAATTACCACAAAAATTAAATCAATTTCTAGCAAAATGTTAAAATCTAAATAGAGTTCTCCAACCAAAGTAATCAAAATGTTAAATTTATGCTTAATGTTGTGAATATATATTTACCCTTCCAAATTAAATTACAAATTTAATACATTTGTTGTGCGCAAATCAAATCATAGTTCAGATTTAAATGTTTTAAAAACAAAAACAATGTTAATTACAAATAAGCAACATTATTTAAAGTAAATATATACAAAAGTAAAAAACAACAACAGAGATACCAAAATTTTATTTATTCTTAATTTTTCTCTTTCTTTTTTCTGCTCTTCTCTTTTTTTACGCAATGAAAATCATTCTCAACAACAACAAAATGCGTGCAAACCAACTGTGAAATATACAATATAAATAAATAAACATATAGCATGCAGCCATAAAGCGGATGTGGCAAACAACAAAATGGCGACGTTGAACTAAGAGTGACAGCAAAAACAAAATGGAGACGTCTGCTTTGACAAACACGACTGTGCTTGGAATGTTTAAAGAGCAAACTGAAAACTAGTGTACCATAAAAAAATATATAAATACCAAAAACTAAAAGTTATTCATTCATATATTTAAAAAATAACGTGAATAAATGCCATTGATCAATAAACGTCCATGAAAGTAGTTAAGTTATTTCAAGTAGCTAATATCAAAAGGCATCAAAGTTTGTTAAATATATCAACTAAATAAATCTACAAGACAACAACTAAGGACCATTAAAATATTTGATATTATATTACACATACGCCGCGTAGTGCAAAGTTAAATACATAAACATCTAGCCAGTGATCGGTAATTATTTTTTAACGCGTGCCTAAAACTAGACAAAGCTTTAGCAAAAACCTGAACAAAAGAAGTGTTTAACTAATTAAAATTTAAACAATAAGCTAATTAAATTTTAACTTGAACGCATTTCTACATAAGCTAACAAACTATTTGGTGATTTAAGACTTGAATAAGACTACAGGGATACTCGTATCAATTACGCAACTTGTTGATTAAATTTATAAAGGAATTTCAATTGTAATAAATAACGTAAAAAAAACTTTATTTTAAAGCTACGTTTAACAATTCTAAGATACAACATTCCAAGTATATATTCGATTTAAAACATTAACCATACTGCAACAAAAGCCATAAGCAGCTTTTGAGCTGATGATAGAGCTCGGTATACAAGGTTTCTAAAAATCAAAGTAAGCATACTAAAAATAATTAACTTAGATTAGAAATTTTTCTATTTAAAAAAAATAAGTAATAAAGTTATTTTAATATTAAATATAGTTTGAAAATCATTATTGTATTTAATGGGCTTTATTTTTCCATTGGGTTAAAAAGTGAATTACAATCATTTGTACGGTGCTACTAAACGAGCCTTTCTGTGGAATTATTTAAAAGAAAATTTTTTTTCCAACTGCCCAGACTTCTTAAAAATTATCAGAAAAATGTTTCCATTCTGGTTCTTAAGAGTGAAATACTGGGAAAATTGAGAGACAGAGATAGCTGAGGCCTGCTTGTCAGTGGAAGTACAAAAATGTAAGGGCAGAGCTCAGGGTTTTGTCAAGAGATTGCATTCTGGTTAAAATGTACATGTTGAAATAAAATGGAGGGTTTTAGTAAATTTAAGCAATTAACTTGGAACAGCAATTCATTACTTTAAACAAGATGCTCAATTATAACACAATCAAATCTTGTCGCTCGAAGCGCACGTTAATGCAAATGCATATAAAACATTTCCTAAGTTATAAAAAACGGCAGCCATATAAAGCATGCAGCATATGCAGCAATGACGTCTAGATCATAAAACTGAAATTTTACTTTATAGGAAGAAGAAGATTTAGAGTGGCAAAGAGGCGGACAGCAAGGAGCTTCACCTTAAATATATAAAAATGAAATCTGCGCACACATAAAGACCGCTTCAGTGCATAAAAAAAAAAAAACAAAGCCGCATAGGTGGTTTTGCTTTCCATTTCGTTTTTTTTTTAAACATTTTCCTTGGACAACTTTTATGCGTTCAAAATGAAAATGCTATGTGCCATTAACTTTATCCCTGACGCGTCACTACTTAAAATAAAAATTTTCTATATTTTATTTTAACGTGACATTAAAAAAATAAAACAAAAAAAAGTGGAGACGAGTGCAAGCCAAGTATCTTTTACCGTTGCCATTGCCATTGACTTTTATAGCCAATTTCTGTTGGTGGTTACCCGGTGCAACCGCAGAAGAACGTAGCAAACTTCATGTCAAGCACCGCGTTGCCAAAGACTGCAATGCAAAATGATAATCCTGGGTCATAAAAGAAATTTTTACATTATATTGACTTTTAGTGTGATAGTCGTTGTAGGAGTGAGTCAACGTCGTCGTTGTCCTATGGCAAAGACAACGCCAACGCCAAGGTGCACATGAAATGTTAATGGGCATGTCAAGATTGCCGGCACAGCAGCTCCGACAGCTGCAAATTTATTGCTAACTTTAAATGGCCAATGCCAGTGGCAGTTACTGCCCAACTCCAGCTGCAATTTCAGCGCCAATGCAAATGTTTAAACAAGCCCAAGACGAGGCCATCATCTTTATTTCTTTGGCATAAGACCTTTTCAATTTTCATTTCGTAAAACCAAAAACACCAAACAAAAGTCAGACAAAAGTTTATCCTTTTCAATATTAATTAACACTTCAATGCCACAAGGAGCACAAACTTTTGGCGTTGACTTTTCTACAATTTCCGCTTAAAGTTTGAGACGCCTAAAAAATTGCCACTGCAGCGTATTGTGTCTCTGCCATACCACTCCCTGTACAGTCTCGGCAAAAAGTTTGCAACTTGGTTGTTAATACTAATTTACACTGACACTAATTAACAATTAGGCACAATTTCGACACATTTTTGGCATGCCAAAGCAGGCCCAGCATTCCTCCACTTCAAGACCAATGCCAGACAGTGCAATGAAAATGGCTTAGTGTAACTTTTCAACTACTTATAAGGCTAATAACCAATTCCGCAGCGCCTCCGACGCCTGTCTAAAGCTTTTTTGCTTTGACTGACTGCTCCCCAGCCTAAACTCAACTTGCCGCTTATTACTGTAAATTTCAAATGACTGTCTGACAAATAAACCGGCTGCACATGCTTTAAACCCCTCAAAGAGACCCAAAGGAATCCACAATGGCAGACAACAAAAGCTCAGCCAGTGGCACTTGGTGTCAACATCATCCAAGGAAACCAGCGAGCACTATGACGACAGCAACGCTGAGTTATCACCAGTCATATATATAAATGTCAGGCAGTGCAACAGCAGGCTGGGAATGCAAAGCATTTTTGACAATTGCCACAGACAATTGTTGGCAGCATACTTGCAGCAGACACTGTGTTCCGCAGTTGTGGCAGGCATAAAGGGAACATTTTTAGCTTATTTGCTGTATAAATACTGACACCTCGGGAACTAAAGGCCGCATTGTCATAAAATGAGCAAGTTGAAGGGTTAAGTGGCAGGAAGCTTTTGCTTTAGAGATCTCAGAGCAATAGAAATGGCAAAGATATATGAAAAATGTGTACATTATTTTTAGCTTTTTAAAGTCCCTTTAGCATAAGTGAATTGATTTTGATGAACTTTATACTCTACTAAAAAGTAATAGTATAGGGTGGGCGATCTGTTGATTTATTTATGAATTGCACTTTATTCGTAAATTTTCCAACAAAATTGGGCAAATGTTTATACAAATTGCACGTTTGAAGCTACTCATTTATATAAGAAAAACAAATATCGGCCAAATGGCGGCCGTGGCTGACTCTACAGGGCTATATGCGAACATGGTTATTTTCGATGACTTTTTTTTTCCATTGAACGAATAAGTGACGCAGATAATGGTACATGCGCTTCAATTGATACGTCATTTGAATCTTATAAGCGAATAAATGAAAATGCAAAGTGGTCCTAGCAAGGTGTAATTCTTGCGAACGATGGCGCGTCGATCATACTGGCGACTCGACACACTGGCTGCAACTATGTTTTTTTTACAGAACGACCATTTTCATAGTGCACCTGTAGTGAATAAGCCTACCTATATTTTGCTGGCTTATTAACGATAATTTTAGTATCCTTAGAGCTCATGCACCGTCAGGTACAGTTAAAAGTATCACCTTCCCAAATGCGCTTTCTTGCAATTTCAGATCTGATCTTTCAGGAAGGCTTTTCAACTGGCGTGTTCATTGTGCTCCCAAAAACAAGAACATTCCTTTGGCAACTGTTTTGATGCTAAAATAATAATCAAAAATGATCGATAGTGAAAAATTTTTTGGTATTCCTAATTGAGATCAAAGTATTGTTAGCGCTAGAACATCTAGATATCTATATATAGCATAATTTAAACTTATTTTTGTGGATTAAAACTCAGAATTGTTTCAACTTGCTTTGTTCTGCATTTTGTGCTTGACATATTTCGGATATACCCATACATGCATACTTCATACTAAACTAAAATAGCATGTATACTTGATTTATGTGATGATCATCGATATATTCTTTCAAAAAAAAAAAATCTTTTTTTATAAGCTACGATAAATTTAGCTCTGTACCTTTTGAATAAATAATATTTAATGTGCTGTAGATTTTGCTAATATTTGATATAACTGATATTGCAGCGTTTTTTCACTTGAGCAATCAAATTTGTTCCTTTTAACTTCCGTTTTTCAAAATTCCTTGCAAATGCATACATCCGGTTGCATGTCAAGCTAATTTCAATTTGAATATATTACACATGCTACTGCTAATTGCATATTAATTAGTGCTCTTAAAATAATGAACAGTCACATTATCAATCATACGCAGCGTGAGCCCAAAATAACAGCATACACTAAAGCGAACCCAAATTAAATGGGTTCAATATAAATATTGAAAAACTACCCAGTTAACTCTGTCGCTATGTACAACTTCAATTAATCAAAAACAAAATGCATAAATCTAATTAAATTTTCATAAAAACAACAACAACTTAAAGCGACAGAAAAAGTCTGAAATGCTTTAATAACATTATTTTACTACTGCACTGGCAGGATAACTAAGTACACAATATACGACATGCTCATTTACCCATTTCCTGCCTAAGTAATTACAATTTCAATAATTTATAGGAAAATAAACATTGGCAAATGCACATTGTAGACAAACAGTAACACATTACTTACATACGTAGATACAAGCTACAAACTTATAGATACTAAAGCTAGAGGGGTCGGGTTAGCAGCTGCTTGCCTGCGAAGGCGTCTTACTTTTGTGTGTGTGTGTTTTGTTTAGTTTGTTTGCCTTATGTACGACCTTATTATTCATATTTCAATCAATTTTTGTTAAACAAATGTTATTTCGAAATCTTTCGAAAGCTTACTACTTTCTTGGCTCAATTATAATTATAAATCGTAAGGCAGATTTTCTTACTTAAGCTGCTCTTTGGCCCTGGCCATTGAAAATCCTATAAAATAATTAATAACTTAAATATATTTACATAGCATTTTGAGCTATGCGCATTTTCAAGCGCCATAATCTGATTTAAGTTTTCAAATATGAATTGGCTGGCATTAGGTTCTTAGTGTTCTTCTGTAAAGCTGTGAAAATTAATGGAGTATTTATTTGTTTGTTAAATGATTTATGGGACTGAAATTTGGTATACAGTAAGACGTTAGCACATACATAAGTAAACAGTATTTTATTCATTGAAGTAAATGTACTAAGATGTCTTTATGAAGCTAAGAAGAGCATTGAAGCACTGTAATGCTTTGATTAGTGGTACAGGAAATAATACGTTAAAATAAAACATTTCTTTCACTTGAAGTGAACTAATTAAGGTGCATACGAATTCTGATGAGATAAAAGTAATGACCATTGATAAGTTTTTTTTAACGAAAAGAGTTTCAGCCTTACAACAGTTTAAAAATGAAAGAATATCCTCGATCCCTCGACTACAGATACAGCGAAATTAGTAAAAGTTCCTTACCAAACCTGACATAAATTTTTTTTAACTTTATTTACTCTGAAAATTTTCTAAGCATATTGTTAGGCTTTCATATGATTCAGTGGGAATCTTTTGTGAAAATTTGGTATACCTAATTTAGCATATTTTATGCCCTTGAATCAATGTTCTTGAAGCAACTTGTTAAAAGTTTGATGAACCATACAGACTTCAAGACAAAAAAGGCTGCATTAACTTCGAAATTAATATTTTTGATGACATAGACTAGCAGTAAACCTTATTCTAAAAATCGACACAAAAATCTTTCATCAAATCACACCATAAATCACAACTTTTCCTTTGATGTTCTTTAATACCATCTTAGCTATTAGAGTGCTACCAACATGGACCACTTAGTCAAATTCTTGGCTTAGCGACTAAGGCACAAAAATGTATTCAAATCGTCTACAGCATCCACAGCAGCAACTAGCCAAAAAGCTAATCCTTAGACGCTCATTAGCAACCATTAAATGTCAATTTACATGTCAATTGGCCAGAGCACCAAAAAAAAAAAATAATAATAATAAAAGAAGAGAGAAAAAGCAACATACATGAGCTTTTTCGGAGTAAGCGACTTTGTGTTTAGTTGGCTTAATTTTTTTTTTTTTTCGAGCTGCTTCACAATATCTTTTTTTTAGAGCTCTTTCTGGATGAAGTATTTTTTTGTATAATTTATACACGCGACGTTCGTTGGCTTTGACTTTTTCACCTTTGCTACATTTAAAATACAATTACTTGTCTGGGCGTCTCTATTTCGAGCTGACTGCGCTTTTGAGGCTACCTCAGGAGAGCAAGAGCAAGAGATAAGCAAAAACATAACATGCAACAATTAGTGGCTGCCAGGTTGCTATGTTGCAGGCTGCCATGTTGTCGGCGCTGCCGGGAACTGGAGAAAGCACAAAAGTGGAACCCGCCCTGAGCCTGCCATGTGGTTAACTAATTTAATTTGGTTTTGTTGGGTCTCTCTGTCTCTCTTTTTGTTACTGGCTTTTGCCAGCAGCATCAAAGACAACGACGACACGTTAATGACTTCTTCTGCTTTGGCAAAAACCGAGGCATAAAATAAAATCTAAAAACCTGCACACATGGCGCACATGACGACGACGACGACGATGTCGACGACAAGCATCCCTGGCACTAAAAAGAGCCACTTAACTTGTCTATATGAGCCTAATGTCCTTTAATATTATTTTCACTGCTTTTTTCGCTTGACTCCAATACAACGACAACAACGAAAGCCAAAGGAACCGCTGAGAGTTGTGTGCCTTTCATGCCGTTGTGCCGCTTATGTGCAACCTCCAAGTTGATCCTCCTATTCCCACCTGCGCTGGTAATTGTAGAAAATTGCTGCAACGCCGGCTAAACATTGTGCAAATCCTTGGGCAAGTGTTTTGCCGAGCTGTTGTTTTTCTTTTCACTTTGCCTGCTTTTTGGCGCCCAAACTGTTAACAGGCCAGTTGAACTATGCGCCGCAAAGTATGCTGCACTATTTTTACCTTATCTCCGCGCTGTCTCTACTCTTTATTTTTCTGTTTCTTTTTTCTCTTCCAGCCAGCCCACGTGCTTTACATTTTTATTAAGCTTTACATGGCTAACTGTGGAACTCGTGTGTTCAACCCTTTTGAGCCCCATGACCCCCAATTGCAGCCCTAGCCGTTACTTGATCCTTTTGGGCTGCCTGGTTTTTGTTTAGCATGCCAGTGGCGTTGTTTGGCTTATTGCACGTGCTTAGCCTGGGTCTCAAAGCGAAAAGGGCATCTACCGTCAATGCCATTAGGCTTAGACCCTGGCTGCTTCCAAGCAAGCCAATTGCCTGCAGCAGTAGATGTGTGTGTGTGTGTGTGTGCCTAGTAAGTGTTGGCTAACGTGTCGTATTAGTTATTTCTACTAGAATTGCTTTTGCCACTTTGCACAGCTGCCGCTAGTTCTGGCAAATGTTTTGGCAATTATGTGCTGCTCAATTTTCGATGATTGCGTTTATGCCATATACGAGGGCAGGCTAACGAATTCGTTATATTTCGTTATTATTTATTGTAGATATAATTAATTTAACGATTCTGCTATAATTTACATATAATTTTTCAAGTTCAAAATGTGCAGACATTTCAAGAATAAAGCAAGTGTTAGAGAAAACTATTTTTTTCCAAATTGATATATATATTGGTTTGGCTCTATACGAATTTGCGATTTATAAAATTTAGACAAAACTAATGTACTCTCATAAGCTCCGCACTATATTTGCCAGTTAGTGGCACAGTCAAAAACGTGGCAAAAGGTTTATCATCCTAATTCTTAAATGCTTAAATTTTCGATAAATAAACATACAACAGGTCGCATAGTATATGGCTTGGGTTACACGATCACTTATGTATGTATTCGAAAACGGTTTCTCGATTACTTTTGAGCCCACCCCAGTTGCTTCGCCTTCCGCGCTTAATCTTTCCTTCACTCTCTCTCTCTTTCTCTTTCTAAATATAAATTTTCTTAAAAATTTAGTTGTTTTTTTATACAACACATCTTAACTACTTATTACTTTTATTACAGTAGTGGCTAAAATATTGATTACCTTTCAATGTACTTGTACTTATATATATCGGCCAAAATAAGTGAAACGCTTCACTTTTCCCGCGACCTTCTCCGATTTTGATGATTTTTACAGATTTGTTAGAGCTACTAGCCAATAGTAACCACGTCAAATTTTATTGCAAAATTCCGATTATTTATCGAGTTATCGATAACTGAAAATGGCGTTTTTCGTTTTTAGACTATTCTTTGACAAGCCATATCTTATAAACGAATGAAAATATTGACGTGATTTTTTTTTTCCATGATAGATAAAATATTAAATTTAAAAAAAAAATATTTTATTTATTTTTAAGATTTTTTTTTTTTGATTTTTTATCATTTTTAGTTTTTAATTTAAAAATTCAAAAGTGATCTCCCACTTTTAAAAAAAAAGTGTTAATGTAATTTTATGCGTGTAAGTTCACTGCAAAAAACAAAACAAAAAAAAAATAGTAACTCTTAGAATTGTAGAAGTTATGCTTATTTTAGTGATGGCACCTCGCTCGTTCGCCATAGTAAACAGTACTTCGAAAAATACAAATGAGCACAACTCCTCGGAATGAAAAGATAATAAGTTCAAATTTGACATGAGTATTCATTTTGACATTCTGAGATCAATTTTGAAAGCGCCTACATATATTTAAGGTCAAAGGTCACAAAAATCGGTTTTTTGCAAATAACGTTTTACCCGTGCTTCAACTATAATTAAAATGTTCTACAAAGTTGTAGGGCGTAAAATTCTCTATAAAATGGGTGTACGACATAATCTTGTACATATAACCGTTCGTGAGATATAGCTTGGAAAGTGGGGAGTGCTTTGATGCGAAAATTCCGTCTTTTGGCGTTGCACTCTGAAAACTCTATCTCCTGATGGGTCAGTTGTATGAAATAATGTTGTATGACAATTTTGTAGAGAATTTTACGCCCTGCAACTTTGTGGAACATTTTAAAAATATTTGAAGCACGGGTAAAACGTTATTTGCAAAAAACCGATTTTTGTGACCTTTGACCTTAAATATATGTAGGCGCTTTCAAAATTGATCTCAGAATGTCAAAATGAATACTCATGTCAAATTTGAACTTATTATCTTTTCATTCCGAGGAGTTGTGCTCATTTGTATTTTTCGAAGTACTGTTTACTATGGCGAACGAGCGAGGTGCCATCACTAAAATAAGCATAACTTCTACAATTCTAAGAGTTACTATTTTTTTTTTGTTTTGTTTTTTGCAGTGAACTTACACGCATAAAATTACATTAACACTTTTTTTTTAAAAGTGGGAGATCACTTTTGAATTTTTAAATTAAAAACTAAAAATGATAAAAAATCAAAAAAAAAAAATCTTAAAAATAAATAAAATATTTTTTTTTTAAATTTAATATTTTATCTATCATGGAAAAAAAAAATCACGTCAATATTTTCATTCGTTTATAAGATATGGCTTGTCAAAGAATAGTCTAAAAACGAAAAACGCCATTTTCAGTTATCGATAACTCGATAAATAATCGGAATTTTGCAATAAAATTTGACGTGGTTACTATTGGCTAGTAGCTCTAACAAATCTGTAAAAATCATCAAAATCGGAGAAGGTCGCGGGAAAAGTGAAGCGTTTCACTTATTTTGGCCGATATATTAAATTTGTAGCTGTGACCCAACTGCGTATGTGTTTTAGTGTGAGTGAGTGCTGTATGTGTGCGTGAGTGTACGTATTTTTGTTGTAATTTTAGCTAATTATTGTTATTGTTATAAGACATTTTAAATTTTGTATTGTAAGTTGTAAGTTATGACAAAACAAAAAGTACGACAATTTAACTAAAAAATATCACCCATTTTTTTCTTCTTTTCTTTCCTTTTTATGTAACACTTGTTCGTGCTCTATACAAAAAAAAAAAAAATAAAAAAACAATATAAATAATTTGTAATAAAAAAAAATAAATCAAAATTGGCAAAATTGGAAAACTGTTTCTTATTAAATTTATTTATATTTATTTTGCTACGCAACTTGCTGAAAATCTTTTCAAATTAATTTGATTCATAAAATGAAATGAAAAATATTAACTTATTTGGTTTCCTCATAAATAAATGTTGTAAACGTAATTTGCTTTGCTTTTGGTTAAACATAATTTCAAATTAATTTCATTCTCAATGTTGTTATTAATTTTTCTTTTATTTTATTCCTTTAATATTTGCGCTCGTTGCTTTTTTGTAACTCGAATTTGATTAAATGTGCCTGCTGCGTTCGTTCGTTACTCGTTACAAATTGTTGCGTAATGTGTAACCTTGTTGCATTTACATAATTAACATCTCTATATGTATCACATATATATTCATACATAACGCTCATGTGGCCTTATTTACGTTGAATTCATTTTTTAAAATTTAATTTACAACAATGCGCGCCCAAAACGCTAACATACTTTTTATTTTCATCCATTTTTTAAATATATATATTTTTTTTTTTCGATAATTTACGACATTTCCATTTTGCTGCCTCTTTTGATATTATATATAAACAAAAATTGAAAAAATCAAACAAACTATTGGTAAATTCACAACAACAAAAAAAAACAGAGCATTTAGATCGCAAGCTGTTCGTTGGCATGCTCAGCAAGCAACAAACCGAAGACGATGTTAGACAAATTTTCCATCCATTTGGCACTATAGAGGAGTGCACCATATTACGTGGCCCAGACGGTACTAGCAAAGGTGAGTACTATTTACTTTTAATTTTCGCTCTTAGATTATTACGTATACGTAACGTGTTCAGCTCGTTTTGTTGTATGTTAGTTAAATTTGGATATTGTGTTTATATAACTATATACAATTATTTACTTGGCTTTTCAATATATTATTAGGCTTGGGTTTAAAAAAAAAGCATTGAAATAATTACATGCTGCTTCTAAAGCTAATAGAAAAATTATCCTATGAATAAGTAGAAGAACAAAACGTGCACATTAAATTTTAGACATATTATCTTACACTTCAACTCTTTGCACGCTCAATAAAAATCACAGAAAATTTTTAAATTGCAGAATACTCTGAGCTAGTTAATTAAAAATTAACAATTATGAATTAAAATATTTTTTATATAAAATCATACAGATAAGGATAACTCGGAAAATTAATGTTTTTGTACTAGTGCAGCACTATACACTGGTATGCTGTAAATGGAGTAGTCCGTTCGTGTATACGCGCAATTTAGTATCCAATACGAATGGATACTACTGGTATACTAATATATGTATATACCGAACTGTATACCACTCTTAAGAAGGGTATACAATAATATACGCCCTTTTAGCATATATGTACTAATAGACTAGTCATGCCACTAGTTCATTAGCAGTACGTCATGCCGCACAGAAGTGATTGCAATGCTATAAAGAGAAATACGTGCAGCGTAAGCATTAGACCAAATTTTTATAGTATTTAGATATCCGAATTTGGATAACAGATCCAATCTTAAAATGCCGAACTTACTTACCAAATTTTTTAGGATTCTGGGCATTTAATATCTGAAGGTACTGAGTAGAGATCAATATGAAACATCACACGATCTAGTTTCCAATTCTGCACTCAAAAACGTTGTTCTACACGTGATTTGAGTAATGAATCTTGCTTTGTCACTACACTCTTATATTCTATGACGTCACGTTTTTGTTTACTTCTGCATATACTAAATTTGTGTATAACTGTCCGCATATATTTAACCCTAGGATGTGCAACAACCTGGGAGGCGGTATGTGGCCCATAAGCCATAGTCAGCTGTCCTTACGATTTTCGTCCAGCTAGAAGTATTGTATGATGGTATAACTGTGTGTGGGTGTCTTTAATATGGTTGTCTCTTTAGAGGATGGGGGGTTGGAATGCCTCAAAAAGTGAAATTACTGTTTCTGTGAGGCACAAGTCAACTTTATTAACATAAATTAATAGTGAGGTAAATAATGATTGAAGTAATGGGGACTGTTGAATTGCTTTGTGCTGAATTTATGATTCTTCAGTAGCACAGCCATGGCACAGAGAAATATTCTTTACAGGGCCGTGTTCAAGGCACATGCATTTTTTACATTTTTCACACGACAGAAATGTTTTGCGCCGCTTTCTGTCGTGCTGAACATTGCACCACGCACAGTCCTATCCTCAGTGAGCTGCTGTCGGTCTGTCGGCAGCCTAGAAAACCGTTGACGCCTATTTAGGACCATGTCAAGGTCTTCCCACACTTCGTCGCTTATTCCCGACATTTGAAAGCAAAAAACCGAAGAGCGCAAAAAGAAACACAGTAAAACGCAACACAAACGATGTTTACCTGATCACTGCTAAAAGAAATCTGCAAAGATCTCACCAAAAGCTCATATGAAGATAGCGAACATGTTTTGTCATTTCCCATATTCAATAGTGCTGGGCCTCGTGAGGCCAAGTAGGTACACTTAGCGACTTCATACATAAACAGATCAGGTTTGTTCTACCAAATCAATGCAAATAATCTGTAGATGGTTTCGTTACGTGTAGAAAACATGTGCGGTAGTTGGCATAAAATATTTCGGCGCTCAGGGCCAAGAAAAAATTTTGGCGATTACTCAAAGTCAAAATGGGCCTCGAAAAGCGCAGTCGCACATCCTAGGGTTAACAAAGCATATAAGTACAAGCGTTTATCTTTTCTCTTCAACTAGCAATATTTTTAAAACTTTATTTTATATACATATTGATTGGCGGGTATTGAAGGCCAATTGCATTAGAAATGTATACAAAAAAAGTATTACAAAAAAATGCTTAAGCGTGTAGTCTTGCAAGACAAGTGACTTGATATTCCACCCTTTAGCCATTCTGGTGTATCTTTAGATTTTATTTTTGTAGTCTTGTTTTCCATTGTCCATTTTATTTTTGCTTTCAAAATGTCATGCACAATTTGCCCCAGTTGCAATGTTATTGTAACTTGCAGTCAAACGAGTTATTTATGCTACGGCGCCAGCAGATAATGCCAAAATGGCTCTTATTCCTTATAAAGTATGCGCCTAGGACATCCAAAGTTGTGCTGTTCTGGTGGAAGCGCGGACAGGGGATCCTTAGCTAGGGCAGCAGCTGTGCAACGAGCCAAATAATCATCAGTAACATAACCATAACAATTACAGAGCTTCGAAAAATGTACGAGCTCAAATGGAATAAAATAAAAATCGGGTAAACAGTTCAATTAAAGTTGTTTGCTCTGAAGCAGTCGCCGTCGCAGTCGCCTTACTGCTCGCACATTTATGTTTGTATTTGTTCGTGTGTGTGAGAGAGAGAGAGTGACTATTTTTACTTGCAAATGGTCGACGAACGTAAAATAAACAAAAGACAGCGAGAAAGAGAAAAAAAATAAGCTGTATTTGTTTTAATATGCAAGTAACTTTTTTAACAATAACATTTCATTTTATTATGTCAAAACTTTTGGTTTTACCCACGCACACAGCAGCAGTATATATATATATATGTGTGTGTGTGTGTGTGTATATGTTATTTCATGCATTGAAATTTTTTTTATTTTGCTTACATTTGCAACATGACTGCGTCTGCTTTTGTTTGTCTGTATGTATTTCCATGTTAATGTTTGTTATTGTTGTTCTTTTTGTTACCGTTTATTGTTGCCATTTTGATATGCATAAAAAGGCGTTGGGAATGCGGGGAAGTAAGGCTACAGCTTCCAGCCAGATTTGGGTATGGTGTGACAATTTTCATAGAAACAGTATGTATGTATGTGCGTGTGTACGAGTGTGTGTATTTATGTTTTGTATTTGCCTTTTGGGTGGCATTAAAATAACAGCCGCTATGTATGCCATAAGGTCCATGGCGGACAGTAACGACATCTGTTGTGACCGTCTGGACAGCCCATAGACAATTGCACTGCAATTGGAAAATTGTTTAAAGATAAGTCAAAAAATAAAATCGACAAAAATTTAAAAGTTGCTTAAAGAGTACTTCCAAGCTCCGCTGCAACTATGCCTAAATTCTCCGCAATTCTGAAAGACAAAAAATCAAATCAAGATTTTGTCAAAAAATATTTCTTCTCTGACGAGTTTTATAAAGTTTGAAGTGCGCTGTATCCAGACATGCCAAATTACAACAAAATTGCACAACGTAGACAAATTTGTTAATGTTTAAGCAACAAACATAAAATTTGTCCATGTGAGCCTAATAAAAATAAAACCTTGAATTTTGATTAAAACAATCCCCTACATTGTTACATACGCAGCTTGTCACAGATAATGAATTTTTTTGGGAAAAATATATGCAGGTTTTTGGGCACCGCAAACTATTTCAAACTTTGTTTAGCTTATTAGTGATTTTCATATGCTCTGAATGAAATTATTTGTTTGTACACTCAAAGTGCTTTGACATTTTCAAGCAAAGACAAGTCTTAGCTATTTGAAGTATTTATGATAAATGCTTGCCTACCAGCAAAATAATTTCAAAAGCTGTCAATATTTGCAACTTTTAGACTCCTACATTTTGTATAAGAAAACTCATCAAAGACAAGCAAAAAGCAGGCATTGATAGGCAATGGCGATTGTCAAAGACCAATGCGGCAAAGTTCAAAGCCGCGAAAACTGTCAGTTTACAGTGGTTCGTGGTTGCCGGTGTTGCCATCATTCTTCATTAAAATGCGCTTCAAAGTCAGGCCCCAAGTTGCCAAAGTGACAGACGCTAGCCTGTGTAAGTGCCAAAATCCATCAACGTCAATTTTTTCGTAACAACGTGTGTGTGTGTGGCAGCGAATTATATTAAAAGAAAATCGAATGAAGAGAGCAAGAAAAGAGGAAAAAGGGGCGAGCGGCAAATCAAATGTGTGAAAACGCGCAAAAAGTAATGAAGAGGGTTGCCTAAGGGTGCAGAAGCAGAGGACTAACCAGTCCTGGGGCTGACTGATTGACTGAATGACTGAATGGCGGACTGACTGAATGACTGACTAACTGTCATGGCATACAATTTGAAAATGTATGCAAATGATGATGCATGTGGCGGCAAATGTGGTGACGCTTGACGCGAACGTCAACTGCGACTGCGACGTTGACTGCGTGTTGATTGTCCTTGGCAAGCAGCAAAGAAAACGCAGCCAACAACAATAAAAGGCGAGTGAAATGGGGCTAGGGGTGTAGATCGGTCTGGCAGGTTGAGTGTCTGACAGGCAACAGGAATAAGCGCAACCATCATGTTAAATTATGCAAATTCGATTTCAGTGAGTGAATGAAACGAAACGAATGAGGCGAAAGGCCGCTCCTAACTAAGGATAGGGAGGACATGGAATGCCTTGACTGACTTTGAAACTTTGCCAGCCCAATACAAAACACAAAGCATGCGGCTGGCAACATATGGGTTACTGAATGACTGACTGACTGACTGACTAACTGCCTGGCTGACATAATGTGGGCTTGACTTGACAGAGGGGTAGGTAGTTACAGGTCTTGTAGAAGGTTGGGGGTCCTTTATGGTCGGCCACACACATGTGGTGGCAATGCAAAAATTTTACAACTCGACAATGGCAAAGGAAGACAAACGAGCCAGAGCTGTGTTGGTTGGTGGCTCATTTGATTAGAATATTCATGCATGCACTTCATTGTCATCAGAGCGACTGCAAAGTTGCCATCTAGCGCTCGTTCTACACTTGGGGTACACTTGGAACACGTTGGCGAGGCGACGTCTTGTCAACTGTGCAATCAACACAATTGTCGGCAAGTGGTGTTGGTAGCGTCTGTTGCTGCACTCTTTGGTCCTGCTTGATGTGTCAGACTGCAATGATGGCGGTAATCAAACTTTCTATATATATACATATACATATGGTACATATGAGCAACAAAGGGTGTCAAGCATTCGCATTTGCATAAGTAGCAGAGTGGCCCAGAGCACATTGCCAGTGCCAAGTTTCAGCTCCCTTATAGCTTACACGATTGTCAGCCTGTTGTTGACAGAGAGTTGGCATAAGTGACGTTGAAACAGCATTAAGGCCTTTCAAGTTTAAAGTCACTGCTCTCCCCGGGCTTCCGAGCAGCTGCAGCCGCCACTGCAGCAAGGGCCTAAACACACTTGACAATATGACGGCTTCTGACTGCTTGTCGCTGGGCTGTCATTAAGTAATTGCATCACACGCATTTACATGGACCTCAAGTTGCATATAAACATGAGGGGAAATAATAAGTGAATTTCTGTAAATTGGTTCGTTCGTCTTTATAATTGAAGTATGTTTTACATTAATTGATGAGCTATTAAGCAAAGTCCGGAATATATTACAGTCATGGGCTCGAGATAGAATTTATCACCAAGGCAACAGTATAAGTATTACCTAGAAAAAGAATAAGAATGGATAGCGTGTATTAATTTTTTAAATTTAATAAAAAATGCAGTGTGTATCAAAATCATTCTATTTGAAAAATTATTTACCTTAAATTCAACTATGCATATATGAAATCTAATTAAAAAAAAAAAAGATGCATATTTCTGTCTTTTTGTCTGACATACCAAGCGGTCAAAAGACAGCCTAGACAAATTCTGTATTTAGTCATAGGGCCAACAAATAAAGCACGAATACACAATTTGGCGACTCGCACAAGTTGCAAATGAATGAAGTGCATTTGATTTTCTCTATAAGACAGTGAAAAATATCTTGAACATTTTTAGTAATTTGCTTAATCCTAAAATAAGTTAGAACAAACTTTTCTATGGAAGCAATTTTGGATATATTAAGCAAAAAAAAAGTATTTTTTGTTTTGATTAAAAACAAAAGTATTTTTTGCCAAGTAGTTATTTGTATAAAATATTAACGTTTTGGTCTCAATTTATAAAAAACACTTTTCGTAATTTTCCACCTATCCATCGATCTATCCATGTATCTATCTATTCATCTATCCATGCATCTATCTATTCTTCTATCCATCTATCTATCAATCCATTTATCCATATATCCTTCTATCCATTCATCCATCGATTTATTTATCTGCCGATCCATTAATCCTAATATCCATCTATCACTCTATTCAATTATGCATCTATTTATCTATCTGCCGATCCATCTATCCATCTATACATTCCATCTATACAATCATCCATCTACTTATTTATCTGACGATCCATCAATTCAACTAGCCATCCATCCATATATACATATATATCTTTCCATCTACCCAACCGTGTAAAAAAAAGTCGTGAAGTAAATCCTTAAGCTAGTACGAAATTAATTTAGAAAGAGGAATTCCCCAACTAAATTTCTAAAAATAGCTTTTTTTAATCGTGCTAAGTCGAATATTTCAAAACCGATAATTACGGTCCTATTGAAATCAATCCATAGGATCACTGTTTAACTAAACATTTATCATAGGAAATTTTAGCCTTTTGCTTACACCTACAATATTCACTAACAATTTACATACCAAAAATGTAGTCAGCTACTTTTTTCATGAAATTTCATTTATTATATGCATAACTTTCAAGTCCCATATTTAAGCTACTAATAAAATCAGTGAAAAGTTTTGCTTTACACTTTTTGAAAGCGTAAAATTCAATTTGTTTTTAACAATATTTTAAGCTTTGTCCTGTTGTTTGGCGCATTTCCTGTCCGAAAGCTGGGCACTGCACTCAATCAGTACTTGTTGGTATAAAGTTTATTTTAGTGTGCCGCTGAGTGCCGTAAAATAAACATGAGAGTTTTGTTATATGAAAATGAAATGAAATTTAATAAATGCTTTATAGTAAAATTATACACTGATACAGGGAGGGAAAGTGCGGGTTGACAAGGATAGCAGGCAGCATGACATGCACTTCATAAAACTTTGCTCATATAAATTGAAATTGAAATGAAACGATGACGAGCAGTACTGTGATATGTGTACATGACACTAGATATAATCACACACTCACACAGATACACACATATGGAGAAAAACACATGCACACATACTTGAATGTCAAACGTTGACAAGAGCGCAAGCCAAGCGTATCTATGAGTACCGTATGTGTGTGTGTTTCTGCCAGAGAGCGAGAGCGAAAGAATCTGCCTATACAAATACAAAACACAATACCTGCTATAAAAATTGTTGGCCAAACAACAAGTGTTCAATTTACAGAGAGAAGGTAAAGTACTTTAAAAACAACTTAAACTGTCATTGCAAAGTTGGCAAAGCGTGTTAGTACATACATATATATATATAAATGTATACATAAGTGTGTGTTTGCGTGCGTGTATGTGCGTGTTGGTATTGAAAAAGTTTTCTAGGGCTTGCAATTACGTCTGCTTGTTTTTGCAGGCAATAAATTTCTTATTAAATGGCACCGAAGTCGCCTGTCCCAATATACTTAACAAAACGCACCTGAGCTACATATTTCAAGGAGCAGCAAAAATTTGCAATACCTAATCAGAACTCTTACGCTGACTCCCTTTCCCAGTAGCTTTTTGGGTTGTTGTAGTTCAATTCAATTAGCTGACAGTTTGGTAAAGCAGTTGTAGAATTGTGAGTATCTAACAAGTTTTGGTATGCTTTTGTCACACGCACAGATAGAAAAAGAGAACCACACACACAAAGCTTTTGTATATGTATGTATCTGACAGGCTTTATTGCTGGTGCTTCAATTACGCCGAAAATGTCACATTAATTATTGGCATTTATGAGGTTTCGGCGCTTTTGATATAACATAGAAGACAGCAACAACAACATTGACAACTTCCGTTTATATGGCAAAGTGTGCATGAGTGTGTGTGATGTATAATTGAAATTTCCTTTTTGTGTGTCAGCTGCAAAACTCTGTTTAGTGGCAATTAAAAGTTAATTTGACAAAGCAAGACATATCAAATTAATATTTGATTTAAACGATCATTTAATTCAATTATGACTTTAGAAATTTCGTGTAGTGTCATGTGCAGAAAATGTCAAGATGCTCTGGGAGAAACAAGGTTGAGCACTTGATTGCTTCGAGTGCAAAAATGTAATTTTTCAAAATTAAACATTCTTAAAGAAAAACAAATACCGAAAGCTTATGCTATAAATTTTGTCATAAGATCCAAAGCTATGACAAAAGCGTTAGACTTTTAAAAACAAGTTAATGTAAGGGATATATGCAACATAAACAGTTCTAAAAAATTGCTTACATAAATAAATATAGCTTTTTAATCCACTTAGCTAGAGGGCCCAATTTTCCATCCATCGTGTAAATTAATGGGTTATAACAAGGGTATTTATGAATTTATTCCAAACTTTTTTCTGTTTCCTCATAAAATTTTCTTAAAGCAATTCTGCGGTTTTCTTTTAAGCTTGTGGACATTATTTTGGCATACTAGCATAAAAATTCATAGTTTGTTTAATAAAATTATGAACGGTTTTATTTCAAAAATTGCTTGAAATTTTTTTTTTTTTTTGTTTTTTTATTAATTTTATTTATTTATTTTTTTTTTTTTGAGTACATTGTTGTTAGTTCTTAAAAGATTGTTTTAACTGTTCTTGAAAGTCTGGGCTAAGTGATACAATTAGATTTTACATATTGAGTAAAGAAGATTAAATTACTTTATTTTTCATGAAAAGATGCCGATTCGTCTAAGCGACGTACTTTATTTTTTACGTCACCAACGAGAATTTGTATAACAAACGTAGGCAGCTTTAATTTTGAATAATTTTTAATCCATAAGCATCACTATACTATGCAATTAGTCATTTAAATAAAAGAAATAATTTTAAAATTATTTTTCAAAATATACGGAAAACTTTGTTCAATCTCAAAACTCATGCATAGTTCTTAAACCAAAAAGAAAAAATTTAGTTACTCGTGTGATGTAGTCACATATGTCATCATCTTACACTTAAATAGGTACATCTTCTTTGGTACTAAGCATATCATCTTCAAGAAGTGCATTTCGCACAAAGAAACTCAAAACTCACACAAAATATAACGATACGTCTCTTCGACGTTCTCTGTGAATTACTCAGAATGAAGTCAATTCACCTCTGTAAATCAACTGTCATCTCAAAGCTGCTGACTAAGCTGACTGGGCAAACTGAGAATGAGAAGTTTGTACAGTAGTAATGATGTTGAGGGAGAGAGTGAATAAATGAAATGAGATTAAGGGTTTTTTAACTCAATAGTTAATTTAATCCAATATAACGATATGGATTTGACAAAAAAAATAAAAAATATTGCATTTATATTTAAGGCTATAACTTTTAATTAAACAACTTTAAATAAGTTGTACTTAAAAATTTTAGCCAACTATGTGGGTATAATTATTATGGTTTGATCAAAAGTTTCTGACACATATAACACACCCGCAGGCGCTATAAAACTTGCTGCTTATGTGTTCTAATTAAAATACTAAAGAACAACACAAATGCAATGGCAACAAAAATACAAGCCACTTACATACAACGAGTGCAACATACTGATACACATAAAGATACAGATACATACATATATAGTACATGTATATATATACATACTATATGTGATATAAGAAAAATAGTAATAATAATAATGTAAGTTGTGGCATAAGCTCATAAGTGCCATTTAAGCCAGTCACAAGCGGCTCAGGGTATCCCTTGTTTTTGCCTTGGTAGTTCTTACTGTTGTTTTTTTTTTGCTGGCTTTGTATAAGCCAAAAGTCGTCGCTCTCAGTGTAAACGCTTTGGGCATACAAAATGGCTGCTCACAAGCAACAGCAGCGGCAACAGCAACAGGAATTAAAATCCATATCAAAGGCAACGCGAACTTTTGCCATTGCCAAGAAAACTTTGTCGGCAACTATAAAACCACTCTCTTTCCCCCCGCACTGTCCCTAGGCCGCCTTTAGACCAACCTTACCGCAAGTCTTTTGTAAGGCGCAGTTTAATGCAGCTTAAATTTAATTGCAATATAGCTAAAGTTTCTCATAAAAACCATATATATATATATATATATGTATATTGCGTATATGTATATTAACTGCTGGGCCAGTGTTGCAGCACCCAAAGCTAATAAATTTTTATAACACACGTTGTTGTTTTGGTTGGGGTAACAGAGCGTATCCTGCCACACAGCCTTGACAGCAGCATGCTGCTTAATGCTAATTAACATGCAATGGCAGCACTGGCAGCACACTCTGGCAAACGTTAGAGGTCAAAGCAATTAAACGTACACAAGACCGCAAAAATTTGAGCCAAGCATCATAAAAGCCAGGTGGTTGGGTTGGTTACCTTAGCCCAGTTAGTGCAACCCAGCTGACCCCCAGACGACGAAATAAGCTCGTTTTATTTGAGCCAAGTCAGCAAGTCCAAGTCAATGTTGCCTACATGTGCCAAATATGGCAAAATGTGGCAAGTGTGGCAAGTGTTCTTTATTAACACATTTTGTGTGTACTCACATACATAGAAACACTTATTATGTATAAGTTGAAATGTATGTGTAGCATATAACTTTTTTAATACGAAAGCGTCGAAGCTGCAGTTGGCGCCATGTCTTGGTTATTTAGTTTTTTTTGGGGGGTGGTGGTTGTAATAGTTTAATAAAGTAGTAAAGCTGCGGAAATTAGATTTGACCGCACACGGCACAGACTACAACAACAACAAAGAACAACTGAGCTGCCAACTTATTTCCGCCGCAGACAAAGTTTTGCGCCGCAAAGTATGCAGCACAAAATTAAAACCCGCCTAACTATAAAAACTAACAAGAAGCCCAGACCCGGACCCAGACCTGTTAGCTTTTACGCCAGTATTTTCTTATTCTTGTCAATAAAAATGTCAAAAAACTTTGCTAAGCATTAAACAAAGTAAAGCTATTGAAAAGGGTTGCCAGCTGACCATTTTATCTGTCTCCGTCTAAGCAGTTTACTTATTACAGCACATATATACAGACGGACATACATACATAATATTGCCGGAAGCTCTGCTTACTCGGATTTTTTCTCTTTTTTTCCCAAATTTAATTAACTCACTTGAACGCATTTCTGGGTTGGCGTATTAATAAAAGATTAGTCTGCTCGCATATGAAGCATGTAGCATGCCACTTTAGATATTATATCTCTTATAGTTGGATTATTGAAATATTAATGTAATTTACAGCAGCTACAGCTAGAGACATAAGTATACGCCCGGCTTTGTGCAATTAGGCGAAAGTGAAATTGACAGCGCCCATTGGCAGATGATTCTGGCAGTATTTCGCTCTAATTGATTTCGATCGAAGCTCTGCAAAGATTCTTCACTTATGTATGAATACATATACTATATACTGTATTGCTCATACGGTTGGGGTAAATTGTATTTACTAACAGCAGCCGTCTCAAGTTATGCTTTAATTTTTTTTAATAAGTGCCACAGCTCAACTTACGGCATGCTCATTTAATTCACGGTCTTGCCAGAGTTGCCTTGCCACCTGTCAGCGGCATGCAGTACTATATATTGTTATTAGATAGCAGGCTGGCTGAAAGCCTAAGTATATGCCATGCAGCATAGTAGCATGCTACACATACATACATATTCCAGAGCTCATTTTCTAGCTCATTGCCAACGTAACAACAACAACAGCACCAACAACTTTGCTTGCTAAAGACATGCTCCAAATTAATTTATTCCACTTTTGTTGTTAGACAATATCCTTTGCGTAACAGGATATGCGGCCGCTTCTTGCACCCCCAGTGTGGCGTATTTTATTTAATGAAAATGAAAATGTCTAAAGGCATGGCTATATGCCACAGCCAACCAAGCTGCCACAGCCTCTGCAACTGTTTACGCCATTGTTGTTGTTATCCTTTTTCAAAGCATGCATAAAATGAAATAAAATAATATAAAATTGGCGCTGAGCATGATGGTAACCCTGGGCGGGCTCAACAACGGTACTAAAAAGCTGCGTCAAGTATCCGCCAGACAGGCAAACCATCAGAACATAAACCAAATGTATCTCTACATGTATGCGTGTATATATGTGCTTGTGTTTATGTGTTAATGGTTGCCATGTGCGTAGGCACATATTTGAAGTTTGTGGCATAAAAAATATGTTGCATAGTTAGAGTAGGTAGTGAATAGACAAGGTGCGACAGAGTGGACGCTATTTATCCATGATAAGCAAAAGCAAAAACTTTATTTGGAATATTATGGTACTTTACACGTGCTTCATTACTATATTTTAGCTACAATTTTTCAAAAATATGTAATATATTTAAGCCATTTGTTTAGGTTTCTCAATACCCAAGAAGTCATTTAACATGTACAAGGCATATGTCACCAAAAATTTAAGCACAAAATGAATCACTTTGGTCTTTTAATTAATTTGCTTCCTACCTCTTTTTCATTCCAGGTAAGTGCACACGGCATCATCCTTACAACAAGATACGTAGTCCTTGTGGCGGTAAGCAGTGTTGACCTATTTAATGTTATTTTGTTGTATGAAATTCATTTCATACTCTTTGCTATCTCTTCCAAGACTAAACAAATGCAAATGTATTCCATATACAGAATCCAAATTGAACCTAAGCAAAGTGCCCAAAAATATTTCGCAGAAGCCAACAAGCCCAAATACAATAACTAGTATAGTGCATGTGTTATGGCCTCTGTTAAAATGCAAATAAGTACGTCAGGCTGCTGCTGTGCCAAAAAATAGGAATCAGCTAAAACCATATTGACAACAAACAATGCATAATAATGTGCCCAAGAGTGAACCAAGACATACTACACAAACACACTGCGCATCTGAGCCTTTATCAATAGGCCTAAAAATTTTTGCATATTATAATGACAGAAAATTTTGTGGCAAGGTTTTATGAACATGTCAGTAGACATAAAATTTCAATAAATATAAATGAAGCTCTGCCAACGCCATAAAAAGTATGCTCTGCAATTTTGTGCATCAATGCATATTATGATTATCCAAAAATGCATTACCTACGAAAATTTTATTAGAAGAAGCAAAAACAAGAAAAGGCACTTCTCTTTCTCTCTCTCTCTGTTTCTTTGTGTCTTTATCCTTGTTTTAACTTTGTCTAGGCAGTAGGAGCACACTCAATCAAAATTCACATTTCCATGCTGTACAAAAAAGCACAACAAATACTCTTACACACACATATATGGGAGACACAGCAAATGTAATTAAAATTCGATATACTTGTTTTCGCAAAATGGCACAGAGACAAAGCTTGTAGCAGAGACTGAGGCATATGGACGAGAGGGTCCAGTTATGCAAACACACATGCAGCAATAGAGAGACTTCCCACACATACACACACACCTATGAATCATCATCATCATCAGCATCATCATGAACAACAACAACATTTGGCAAAAATTTAACTTCAATTTAAATTTTTGGTCAGATTTGCACGTACTCAACGCTTCTTTCTGTGTGTGAGTATATACGTATTGCATCCGTATATGTGTATGAGCATATTTACAGTACGATGTGGTTGTTTTTATACCCTATATCCATAGGGTCAGGAGTATTATAGATTTGCGCAATGCTTATAAAAACAGACCCAAACAGATTATCCGTGTGTACAAGTAGATCTCATAGACCATAGGAGCTAGATACACCAGACTTAAGCATAAGATGTGTTGTAGAATTTTGTCCATTTCATTCTAAGGAGAATCTGCTTATTCCTAACCACACTGTAAAAGCCGCCCATTGATCACTATAAGCTGCAAAAAATGATTAAGATCGAATGAAAACTGCAAAAGATGCAATAATATTTCATTTTATTTCATTAAAAAACAATCTTAAGCCACAAAAATCGGTGTATAAACTTATGTGAGCCTAATCAAACATAAAACGTTAACTTTTCTCAAAATAACGCCCAAGCAACAATCGTCAAAGATTAATAATAATAAGTTGACTTTTCCCAAAACAAAACCTATACAACAATTGTCAACATCGATTGACACTATAGGCTGCAAAAAATAATTAAGTTCGGCTTAAACTTCCATAGATGTACGCAATAAAAAAAAATCCAGAGCCACAAAATTTGGTATATAAACAAACGTGAGCCTAATCATCCATAAAACGTATTTTTAACAATTTTGGTGCGTCAAATCATATAAGCCTGATCAACAATAAAACATTATAGCCCTATGCATCAATACTTAATGTATTAAAGCAAGTTAGAGAAATATATATAAAATTTTTTTATATAAATATCTTCAGGGTATCCGACTGTCGACACTGCTCCCACTGTTTCAAATATTTTGTAATTATGTATGTACTCGTACGCATACGCTTCAGTCGACTGCTGCCCAGTATACTACAGGCGAGCAAACCCAATTCACATTTCATGCAAATGGATGTTGCTCTTCGCACAAAGTCCTAGAGGCAAACCCAGAGCTCGGTACAGGACCTTGTTGATCATAGTTACAGCACAAAAAAAAAAATAGCAACCGAATTGATTGTTGTCTATGCAACTGCTACTTTACGGCTAACAACAATGAAGATTTATAATGGCCCCTGTAGCCATTGCCACAATCCGTAATACATATATAAAGCAGTTTTCAGGAGTTTTTGTCTAAGGCACAGTGTGCTTGCTAATAGCTGTATAAGTATATTCGAATGCATGTTTTTTCGGGTCTATCAGCGCTTTGAAAAAATAAAATAAACGATTGAGGAAAAACCTTTTTGCGCTTTAAGGGACTTCACAAATGTGTTTTTTAATAGCTTGGATTGCTGCAAATGACAAAAAAAAAGGCGGTGTCCTTGCACGAGTGTGTTAAGGTCTCTACAAAATGAATTCAACAAGTACAAAACAATTTTCTATATTGAGAGTAGTAAATTTTATTAAATTCGTTTTTTTAAAGGAACCTCATACATTTTAATTTAAATTTCTTAATTCAAGGCAAATAACTAAAAAACCATTTGTTGAGCAATGTTAATTTTTTAGATTGGGTATTTTATTTTTTTTATTTTTATTTAAAATGATGATGGGCATATTTAAGTAACATTTAAAAAAAAAATGAGAAAATTTCATATGTATTTATATAAATATGGATTCTTATTATTTTTTTAAAGAACCAGAAAATTTTATATTTTTCCAAGAAAATATGTTTTGTAAAAAACAAAAATCTAAATTACAGTTAAAACTCATAATTAACAGAAATTATAATATAGCACTGGCTACTTAGGCCTTCGGCTATGTCGTGTTGTTTTGAAATTTATTTCGGGAGATTAATATTACAAAACGATGTCGTGGATTTATATACAATATCCATATTTGTGTATAACTTTTTCGATCAAATAGTTTTTTTGATTTGATTCACGCCATAAAAAGATGTGTTTAAAAAAAAAGGCCAATTACATATTTTTGTTAACAAAATTCGTTAGTTTAAAAATTCATCTTTTTTTTAGAGTCTAAGAATAAAAACAAATTATTTCAAAACATTGAGTACCTTGGTCAAAATTAAATAAAATAGCAATTTCAAAACCGAAAACCAATTTAATATCCTTAATGCGTTAAGTTTTGGAACTTAAATTTTGCAAAGAACATTTTATTTAGCTATGAAGCGATTTAAGAATCTGTATTCCTTATCCAAGGACTAGCCTTTGCAAATAAAAAATTAATTTTCCAAAAAACTTTAATTTTCACAAACTTTTGAAAATAAAAATTTTTTTTTATATGCGTTTCCAATACAAGAACTACATATATACTATAAATTGTGCGAAAAACTTTTTATCTTAATGCCTTTTTATATTTCTTGCAGCATACCTAATTTTTATAGTTCATAACCGATTTTAACTTTCTTGGAAACAAATATTAGAAACTTTTTTTTATTGTTTGCGTCAAGTTTCAAATTTCTTCATCAAAAGATTTAAGTTTCACAGCTAAAATTCAAAAACATGTACATTGCATTACATAAAAATTCGTTGCATTGTATAATATATGAGATAGCTCTATTTGCTTGTGTGGCATATAAAGTATACTGTATCTGGTATAAGTGGTTCATCGTTTGATGAAAATTGTACAACAACCAATTAAAATGCATAACTCGATTTAAAGTTTACATAACGTTTTGCTAAATTACAGTTTTACGCAAACCGAAATCCCAAAACCATACTCCCCATACCTTACTATGCGACCCATAGATATTTGCAGACTGTGAGAACTTATATAAGTGGCTGGCTGGGAGGCAGGCAGTTAGTAGAAACGACAGTTCAGCTTCCAATGGCTTACAATAGATCTGGATGTTGTTGCAAGTTGCCTTGGCAACATGCAATTAAAGATATTGAATTGTGTTACGCTATGTGGCAGTTGAGTGTAGATTTGTTGTAGTTGTAGTTGTTTTTGTAGCCTGCTTTTATTGCATTTGCTTATTTAATTTAAGCTAGCAAAAATATATAATATACTGGAGTAGCATTTTATGTTATGTAATTGACATAAGTTGCGTAATTTTATTTACAACAATTAAAAACTACAGCAGCTCTAAAGTATGCTATATTATAATTTATATTGTTTATGCTGAAATATTATTTTTGATTAAATAACATAAAATATTTGGTATGTACCTAATAATTGTGCAACTGAGTTATTTGCAACAGGAAATTCAAAGGCGAACGGTTAGGGTTAGAACATTCGGGCTCTTTCTATGTGGAAAGGTTTGTGCAAACAATGACAACTTTTTCGGGTTTACTTCACGTACACCAAAAATATAGTGTGACCAGTCGCGAATAATAGGAATATAAACATAAATGTGGGCATTAAATTGGTTTTAACTTTATTTCGATGCTTCGCCTTTTAAGTGAGCTCCCAAAATTGTCTATGTCACTCCGGCTTCAATTCTACCGTCTAGGATCAAATTGAACTAAAAATTAAGGCGGGTCGACTATCTTGCTATGCAAAATTCAGCTGATCGATGGCTACGGCTTCATTGTTTCATTCACTACGCACCGATCTTTTTGTGTCTTTCTAAGGTCCAAAAAAGAGTCTGTTCAAGTCAGCGAGAGATTTTATTCATTTTTCAAAAATAAATTGGTTATAAGACAAAGTAGCTCAATGTTACTTAAATTTTATTTATTTATTTATTTATTTTTGATAGTTACAAATTAGCTTAAAAACTAAAGGTAACTTTGTTCAAGCCCTGGCATCTTAGGCCTTCGGCTAAGACTTAAATTTTATTACTTTAAATTCTAGTAATTGAGCAAGAAGAACCACTTACTTAATACACCGCTTACACTTGAGGTACAAGATGCAGTCGAAACCAACTCAACGTCAAATATTCTACGGCTAATATTGTTGTTGTTGCTTCAACTTTTATACCGCAAATTGGCCGTCAAATGCAGCAGAAGTTGGTAACAAAAGTGGCTGCACAGCTGCCGTGACAGCGCTTATACTTAATCTAGCTCTTGGCTTAATTGCTGCAACTGCCTTGACTGCAAATTGCACCCAAAAGACCTGGACAGGACCAGGCAACTTGCCGTTGTCTTTTTACGTGACTCCTTTACCGTCTCTCTATTAGACAAATGTTTTCTCTCTGCATCGCTTGGGGCAGTTGTTGTCTACATGATCGTCTTGGGCATTGCAACCACAAGTGCCCTACCTTGCCGCTAACTCATTTTAATGATGCCTACCTGGCATTTCCCTCTGTCTGTCTGTCTGTCTGGCCCTACACTTACGTTCGTCTTAAGTGCAACATTGCACAGTGGGCTACATTTTGCAATCTGGCGGCAAAGTCGCTTTAGGCGACCATTTATCTAGAATAAAATTTGACGGCACAAATCTCCGATTGATTTATTTGAATAAAGTGAGCCCGAAAATTCCATTAGAGAGCTTTACCCAGATGCAGTAATTTTCCATTTATAACTTGAATTCGTTAAGCCACTATGTGCAATAGTCTCTTTATTGTTACATGAACTATTAAAAAGTTTTTGTTTTCTGTTTTCCTGAAATTAAGGCCAATACGCAGCCTCGTACAAATCCCTGAAAGAATACACTGTACTGCACACCGTACTGTTCATTTGTAGGCATTTAATCGATAGATGGCGCCAGCAAGAAATACACATGTTTTTTTTAGTACTAAAAAGCGGCCAGTACAGTAAAAATAGACAAAAAAAGAGGTTGACCAGAAAAAAATTGCATGCTGGAATTTCTCTTGCTTAATGTATTAGGGACCATCCAAAAAGTCTAAGACCAAAATGGTGACCTCCTCTCCCCTAAAGGTTTTCCGTTATTTTGACATATGTTTGAGCCCATTTATCTCGAATTCTATAAGTCGTACACAAAAACTTCCATGGCAAAAAATGTTCAAAATTTAGTACAGTTTCTTATCTAGTAGATATGTTGTACCCATTTGCATTTCATATTACTCTAGAATGGCATCCCGCCCATCCTTCAGATTTATGCGAGATCCGCAGAAATTTTGTCCCCAGGCAATGTATATTTAAAAGACTATTTCCTATAGCTTTTGCTTTATCCCTCGTCCATTGTGCACCTATTTTAAGTTTAAGGCAAGTGGGTTACACAACTAATAGAATATAGAAATGGTAATCTATACATTGATATATGGAAACAGAAATTTTTATTTGGAGTTGCTTATAATTCGCAATCGGTTTAAGTTGGCTTTTGGTGTTAGCAATATGTCCATAGTTTAATTTATTTTTGCTTACAATTCAGAACTAATTTAAGCATTGGTGATATAAGACGGAACTTTTGCTACCACTTCTAATTATATTTTCTCATTTTATCAACAATTTTTAATTCAAAGTCGCCATGCAAAGCGCTTGAGCTGAAATGGGTTTTTTATATGCTTACACGATCGCTTTTATATAAAACATATGCCCCTGGCTGAACTGAAGTTTGAGTGTTTGGCTCATCGAGTAAAAATTATATGGTCTTTAAAATATGTTCGGCAGTTATTACAGGACGCCAATTCTGTTACTTGTGGTCAAGGTCCCACAGCCCTCCACTTCCTTTATTATAGCTATTTTTGGCTCTTTTGCAAAGTTGGTGTATATTCATTGGCTACCCGTCATGCATTTTTCTATCAAATTTACATGCTGCACATTCACTTTTATTTTTAGCGCTAAGTCATATGGGATGTGCTCTTAGTATTACGCCTAAATATTCTTGCAATGAGTACGAAAAGCTCATGTAAAGCAATGCTTCATAAAATCATTCTAAACATTCTCCAATTAAAAATGTATTTTTAAGGCCAGTACGAAGCAGCGAAAAAGGCGCCTAAACAAAACAAAAACGGTAGCAAAATTTTTAGCACCAAGATTTCTTTTTCCTTAGAATCCAATGAAATACTGAGCGATTGCATTAGGAAGAAAGGAGTTATCAAAATCATAATACCTACCATTCTTAAAAGGCTGTATTATTGATGCTCTCTTGTGAGTGTCATAAGTTTGACATTTCATCCACTGTATCATACGCTTATTCCGACTGTCGTGGTTCGCGTCTTTGTCGTCGTCGACGTCGTTGCCGTCTTGGCTTTCCATGTTGGCAATTATGGCTAAGTTGCTGTGCTTACTTACATGTGGCCAAATTGTTGTGGTCGCCGCTGTGTTTTGGCATTAAAAATGAATAATGTTGGCCAACTTGAGCGCACACAATTTATGCACTGCCTAGACACCAGCTGCTACTATCTCTCTCACTCTCTCGTCCTTTCTCTCTGACTCCCTTCAGCCAGTCTCTAATTCTTGGTTTTCCTTTTATCAATCAACGAACAGCGCATAAATCCTTGCAATCAAATTCTCTTTTGCGAAATACAATTAGATAGGGCTAAAAACAAGAAAATATGTTGCATGCTTTTGGGCGCGCGCACTTTATTAGGCTTAAAGTGTATTTTACCTGTACAGGTATACGTTGGTAAGGCTTTTGCTTCGCCATTCGCTTTGATGTTGCCCACTTAAGCCAGGTTAAATTGATTTTCTTTTGCTGCCCAGCAGTTTTATTTTTATTTCTTGTTTTTATTTATTTTATTTTTGTTTTGCGGCTTAGGACAGAACTGGCTACATCCTTAACCTGGTCAGGTTAAAGCCCGTAGTCGGCAATAAAGTTCAAATGAAGCAAGCGGCTATTAAGTTATGCGGCTTTAGTTACTGGGCTTTACTGTAACTGAATAAATCGTCAAAAGATGTGCACGGTATGGTGGGCAGAAGTAAAGGAGCTGTTGTAAGCTTCGTAAGTTAAAGCATATATCAAGGCTGTAAGTCTTGGGTTATATGCTGCAAATAGTCGCTTCGTTGCAAGATGCTAATTTTATAGGCTTGATAGAATGCTTCTAACTATCAAAATCATAACAACTGTGTAGTATCTACCAATAAACCAAAAACTGCCTTGGTTTAAGCTTTGGTTTTGATATCCCACTTGACATAGGCTTTAAGAATACGATGGCAACAGTTTAAAAGTCACTTTAACAACATGCAGGTCTCAACATCATTCGAGGGTAATATGTGCCCCAAAGTTCCCCTGCTGGAAGTCCAACTGTGCTGCGGTTTTAGTTGCATTTGACTTTGCGGTTTGGCGTTGCTGCCTCGCGTTCTGTGTTTTTATTTTTGTTAAATTTTTTTTTCCATTTTACAACACACGCAACAGCTTTTTGTTCACACTTTCCCCTGGCATAACAATTTTACTGGGTTGGGCCTTACATGGGGCCCAACTGTACCGGGGCCCCAAATCAAAACCTGCAACCAGGCGCGTTTGCTTTGTTTTTGTTGCTTCTGATGTTGTTATTGTTTTTGTTGCCGTCCCGCATGCATTGCGGTTTCTGTTGCATAATTATTATGTTGCGGTTGTTGCTGCCACCAACACTGCTACCCCTGCCCCATGTTTCTCACCATATTGTTGTTGTTGTTGCAAAAGCATTTACCTTGTTTGTGGTGTGTGTGTGTGTGTGTGTGTATGCAAGAGCTGGTAAAAACTGTTGCTAGCACAGAAATTACTTTGGTGCGGGTTTTAAATCTTTGTTGAGAGTTTATTTAGTTGGTCTGGGTCGAGTTTGTTGAATTTTTTTTTCGAATTTCAACATGGTTTGCCAAGTTTTAAAGCTTGTTTAATGGGTTTTTGGTCTTCATTTAAATGAACAGAGCGCAAATAAAGCTGTTTTTATATTTTTGTTAACAAAACTTTAGGCATATGAATTTGAGCCAGTTTTTAAAAGCAAAAAGAGAATAAAAAAATGTATATTATTTATATTAAATTTTTCTGTTAGATACACACTTTTTGACAAAAAGAGTTAAAGATGTTAGTCGCACGAATATCTGCAAAAGTATCTCAATGTTATATCAGTTTTTAGTAACTTATTTTAAAAAATTAAAGAAGAGTTTATTTGAAGCTTATATAATAATTATGATGACTGTATTTGGCCCACATATTTGATTTTCTGCTGATTAAAGGAGTCACAATTTCAATTGCTTCAGCAATCCCATTAATAAATGATACATAGGTTTTCCCTTAACCCAACAAATACAAAAATAAACTCCATTTCATTCCTACAGCTTCATTGAACTGTGACGCAAATGTTTGGCAGCATTCCTCAATAGAGTTTATCATAATTCACAATCTTGGCTAAACACAAAAAAAAGAAAGCTTTTGGAAAGCACAAAAAAGGCAGAAATCTTATCAATGTGCCCAACTAGAACTACAAATAAAAACAAAGTTCAAAATACAAACAATGACCTTTTTCGTAAGCAGATCTGAAATTGAACTTTTTGCAACATGAACCTTAACACTTTGCATACAAATCAAAGCTGGAGACAATAAAACACACGTAGGCATACATATGGCCAATGTTCAATGGGACCATTATTCTTGATTTGCAAGAAAACTTTGAGATACTTCTTTTTCACTTTCTTGCCTTACCTACCTTTTTTGAAGTTGATAAACAAAAGTTTGATTAAGCCTATGGCTTGGCATACAGATAGATTTATTTGCCTTTACACACACACACGCACACACACATGCACGTACAGTTAATAAAATTTGCTTGACAGAGTCCTGCAGCAGTTCTTCCTGGGGCATCAGTTCATATATCTTTATGGCAGTATATATTCCAACCGGACAGCATTCATTTCAGTATTCGGAGTTAAACTTGAAGTTGATATGCAAAATAGTCGCACAATTTATGCCATGTGTCCCAAAATGTATGCTTCGTAATATGAAACTTTTCTTCTTTTTTTTTTTTGCCTTTCCAATTGAGTTGCCACAAACCAGCCAGCCATGTTGCATATTTTACGGCATCGCCACAGGATGAAATTAAATAAAAATCAGTACAGAGACAACGCAGACTGTTAGCTCAAATTGCAATTTCATAAGCAATTTACTGGCCCTATAAACAAATCTAAAAAAAATACAAGAAGAAACTTCCCCGCAAGCAAAAGCACAATGACAAAAAGAAACAAAATAATACAAAAAATAGTGCTACCATTTTTGTTGTGTGGTCTCGTATCCTGCTAAAGGGTACATTTTTTTTATCAGATAGTTTTCATGAGTAGAAAGGAGGCATTTGTAAGCATATTATTCCTTTCTTTATGCTCATTACTAAAAGTGTGTGTCTTCTAAAAGCAAAAGTGTATAGCACATAAACGCTTTGCTCTCCAGTTGATCAGTTGTTGTCACCTCTCCTAAAAAAAAGCGATCTGGATACTCAAATAAAAATCCAAGTTAGACTAGGTATTTAACAAAGCGTTTATCTTAGAGCGAATGAAACCAAGAACAAGAGGCCAAAAAGAGAATTATTCTGTCAAAGGCTTTAGAATTATTTTTTGCAGCTCTCACGATCAGATGTGTACATTGACGGGTGAATTTTGGAAATTGTAAATTTTATTTATTAGAAACTTAATCTTAATTTATGACTTCTATATTTATTTAAGATATTTTATGTTTACACTTGTAGATAAATACGCATAATCGTTGTTGCTGCGATCAATTAATAGTTTCTAAAAACCCGATAGATGGCGCGTTACTAAACTTATTGTGGTACCACCAATGCAGCGTTGTCGATAGGCAAATGTGCGATAACTTTTTGTTTTGTTGACATTGGCACGACGTGAAATTAAATTAACATACAACGATTTTGACCGAGCTCATTATTTACGTAGTATTACGTAAAAAATATGTAAATAACGCCTCTCAATATTGTGAATTTAAGCTTCATTGCGCTAAAGCCAACATTTTGTTTGTTCTTTATTGTTAAACCTTTGTTTTTATGTAGCTTTGACATTGTTGTTGCAATGTGGCAAGGCAAATTGCAGTGCAAATGCTAGTCAAACCGGCAGCAGTTCAAAATCAAGCGTTTTGGTCAGTGCTGCAGGGCTTCCAAATGACAAGCAACCACAAAACAACAAAGTGGCAAAGAAATGAAAAGATAAAAAATACAAAACTGAAACTTACAATTCAGCAGCAAGCAAGTTGTCTTTTTTTATAGAAAGCACTGAAGACTGGGTTCTAGAGCTGGTGTTTTGATAGATCGACGTAGACATTTTTATGGCACTCGAGTGAGTTCCAAATTTGTCAGCCTAACAATGAGGGTATGTGAGTAGATGTTAGTGTATGCTTGCGACATACAATAAACACCAATTAAGAAAATAAAATTTTTTGTATATACACATATATACACACACGCATGCTTATACATAGATTTGGCGACAAACAAACAAAATTTCTGTGCTAGCAAATTGAAAAGGCAAAGCCAAGTGACTTTCCGTCTGCTGCTAGTTTTCTACAAGTGCTGTGCAAATAATGCACAAAAGTATGCTACAAAATACAAACAAACAAACAAATACACAAACATCCAACGTACTACAGTCCGGTTTCAGTAGTCCCAGGCGACAAAACCTATAACAAAAGCTAAAATATTATTGCTTTTGGGTTTGACTATTTGCTGCTTCTTCCTCGACTGACTCTTCATTTTTTTTTTTTGTACTTTTTGTTGTAGTCTCACACCAGGCTTAAATGCCAGCTGCAGACCGAGCCGGCTTGTTATAAGGCATGTTGACAAGCCTCTTTAACAAATGACACCAACAGAACTCAACTGAACAGCAGGAACAGGGATTGGGACAGGGACAGGACGACAGTGCGCCGTAGAGACAAAATGTGAACCAAATAGCCAGTCAGCCAGATAGTTCAACTTGTCCAATGCTTTGCAATGCTTTCTATGTAACATTTGTTAAGCACCAGCCGAAAAATTTGTTGCTTTTGCCGAGATACTCTGTATTTGTATCTGTAGCTCTTTGTGTTGCTGTTTTCAGTTAACATTGTTGTCTGTTGTTTGGTTGTTATTTACTATTTCGTTGAGTTTTACGCAAAGTGTGCCTTTTTTTAAGTTTTTGGTAAGAGTACGGTTGTTATTTAGAGCCAGCTTACCCTTTTTGGCAGACTAATATTGCCATTAGGGATAGCCCAAAATGGTGCTGAAGCTTTTATATATTTTTTGTTTATTGGAGCCTGTAAAGTTAATCCTTTAAGATCCAATTATGCTTAAAATCAAATCCCAAAGGAATATTTTATGTATAATGAAAGGAACAGCACAAACACATTAAAAGAGTGGAGAAGAGATTACTTTTTTTAAAAACTAACATCTTAAATAATTTTGTTTTAAAAACCGTGTTATTAAGGGACAAGAAAAATAATTGGATTATTTACTTTATCGACCAACCAGTATGAAAACAGACCAGAGTGGAAGCACTGGTTACTTTGAATACTGGTGGATTCTCGACTAACTATGTATATTGTTTGGTTTGGTTTTTTAAGAACGTTTTTATAAGAAAAACGATATCGAAACGCATGAAAGATAAAGTTGTGCATATTTGTCTGTATTTGCACAATTTATACCTATATTTTGATCTTTCATTGCAAGGAAATTGAAACTTTAATTCATATCTATTCTATCTATAAACAACAACAAAATCCTTCCAGCGGTTGTAGACTGGCAGCTGTTTATTTAACCATATAACTAGAAACACTAAATAATATTAACAAACATGTTAAAATATGGTCACCCTCGCAGATATTGTCGCTATTTAGAATACTCTTTTCGGCAAGAATATCCTACTTCTGGTAGTCAAGGGTCTCTTTCGGGCGTAAATGCCCATTTTGTTATGTAAATTATTGTTTGACACTTTGCATTAATGCCAGTTAAAGTGAGTACCCTAAATAATTTTATGAGTGCATGTATGAGAGAAAACGCGTTACTTCTAGTTTTGTTTTTTAGGCCCACTCGAGGCTACTTACCAAATTTGAGGTAAGTATTCTTAAATTTTGATGCTGTTTATTGGCAATAACATAGTTTTGACAATAACCTTTTTCATATTTGTCCAAAAGTGTCTAAGCCGTACCAAATAATTCAGTCAGGTTTTTAAATATTAAACAGTATAGCTATGTTTCCTACGAGGAAACATGGCGGGACTATTCACATCGGGTGGGAAATATTTGGGTCTCCAGTAATTGCAGTTACTCGAAATCTAGGTGTTAAAGAATAAAGAACTTATTGTCTGCAACGCCTGCCACAAAAACACCTTATCTTCGGTAGGGAATTAAAACGAATTTAACCAATCGTTTGGATAACTTTATTGGTAAACTATGGTACAATTACAAACCTCAGCTGGCTTTCGCTCTTTAATACTCTTGAACTCTCTCATATATTCCACTTAAACTGTTTATAGCATTGAAAATAACCAACTCATAGTTGGATACACCAAACCATAATAAAATAACATTATTTACCTACCATATGCCTAGGTTGCTTTTATTTGATTTTTGTTTTACCATTCCATTACCATCTTTCACTCGATTCCACACAGAATGCGCTCAACTGTGAGTGTCATGCCGCAAATGCAATTTGGAACATTGAGAGCGTAGTATAGCAGCATCAAAACATACATACAGGCACAAACATAACCCAAAAAGTTCATATGAGTACATACATATAGCATTACCTTGTTTGCTAGCTGCATTCAAGTTGCCAGTTGTGTGGGTGTGTATCTGCGTATGCCTCATCATGGCGGCACATGCATCAAACAAATTCGATAGCATTGCTGCCACTTCCACTGTCATTGTTGTTGATGCTGCCGCTGCAACAGCGCATAATAAGCGTAAACGTTGGCTAACAAGATTCATGGTGCGCTTTTGCGCCCAAGAGGCAAACATGCAATGGCCATCAATGTGTCATGCATGTGTGTGAGCGTGTGTGTGTTTGTGTGAGTGTATTTCGAACCAACACCCGGCAATGATGTGGCACAAACCGAAACGGTAGCCGTCGTGGGCTTAATGCAACTGTGTTGCCTGCCTCTTGTTGTCAACATCAGCAGCAGCAGCAACAACAACAACAGCGATTGAAAAATCCCACCAGGGCGTTTTTAATTGGATTTTAAAATACTTGTCCCATGCAGAAACAGCAGAAACAACGACAACAACAACGTGAACAACTGCAGCAACGAACATAACATGCTTCCCACCCTCTGCATCTCTCCTCACTTCGTCTTTCCATAGCTCTCTCACTGCTGGCAGCTCAAATGACCAACCATATGCATGTACATGTATGTGTGTCACCCAGACCCGGCCTGGGCTCAACACGCTCGTTATCCATGTATTCTGACCGGCTTTAACTTCTTTCCTTGCCACTCGGCCTGGTTTTTGTTCACCCACACAATTTGGTTACGTGTATGACCAGCGGCGATTTTTCATCTGCAATGAGTATGTATGATGATATGACTCTTTTGCTCTGCTCTCAACTACCCTACTCGTGTCTCGAACCGACTACCCAATAATAGCGTTTTTTGAACAAGTCCTCACAAATATTTGCCTAACATAAATCAGCAATGTTTAATGAATACATTGGTTTTCAATTAATGCTCAAGTTATTTCTTAGAAACAAAATATATTTTTCAATGTTTTTATAGCCTGTTAGCAATAAGTTAAGGATATTTTAGTTTTGTGCAATTTATGAAAAGGAAGAAGCAGGCGTAGGAAGTAAAAAGTTCGTATTGCAAAGTAACAACGATTCCCTCCGTCCACAATATCGTTAAAAAGTTCACTCTTCGGGCAAAGAGAAATATTATTAGTTAATATATATTTTTTTACTGTTCTATTTTTCCAAAAGTTATTCTTTATAACCTAAGGTCCACTGAGCTTTGTTGAATCCCTTTGAATAAATAAATAAATAAAAATAATAATCTCTCATAGAGTCTTTTTATTCCCAAAACGGTTATTTACCTTAATAACGGACTTATTTGTGATCGTTTAATTTACTTCGTAAAATTAAATCGCTTAAAAAGCTTCTTATAGGCTGCATCGTTATGTCACTTTTCATAAAAATACATTTCAGAGACCTGCAACATGTACTTATGAACGAGTCAGCTCAATCATGTTTGCTGAAAATGCGGTCGCAGTCAAACAAGCTCTCGACAGGTTTGACTTTGTTCGAATAGCACGCAATACGAAGTGTGTCGAGTTCGATCAGGTATGAGACCCAACATTTTATATTTCAATTCAAGCAGTTGCCATGATTAGAGGTGCTTGATTTGATTATGACTGTCAACTCTTGTTGACAACTTAACAAAAATAGCAGGAATATGTTCCTTTACTTTTTGGCAAGCAAACAGACTGCCAACTCATCAATACCTTTATCAAACCGGTACACAACCATAACTGATTGAATATGAGCACATACGCAACAGGCTTGATTGACGACTGCTTTTTCGCAATCAATTAATTCAGGCTTCTAACTCAAAAAACTGTTTCATACATAACTCAAGTTAATGTTCCGGTGTGTATAAAATCAAAATACCCGTTGCAGCTCTCCAATATGTGCATATTCTGATGTGAGCCTGATATATACAACAGCTGGTGTTCTAAAGGAAGTAGCTTGTTTCTGAGAATTTTGACAAGTTGAACTTGCTCTATTTTTACACAATCTATAAGAACGTGAACGTGAATGAAGCTTTTTGCATTTAATAATTCTGAAAGTTTAACTATAATAGTAGTTTGGTATCTAATCTGATATAACACAAAGAGCATGGACTGGCGATCGCAAAATATATATTTTTGAAAATTTGCATTTTCATTTATTAAGAAGAGCTGTCATTAGAATTTGCAAACTAATTGAGTTAAACACTTTTTTGGGAAGCCTTGCATTGTATTGCTTATCCTTAGGCTTTTTATATTGCCACCTATACAATAAAACCAAAAAAAAAAAAGAAGCGACTACGAAAAAGTATTGCAAATGAGTGTAATTTTTAATGAGTACAAAAAAGTTTTGCATTATCATTAGCATATTTGATTAAAAAGTGTCATTAGTTAGGCTGTTGGCGAAGTTGGCGCAGTCTTGGCTGCATTTTCCACTTCACCGGAACTTGCATAAGCAAAATAAGTAACAACCTGCACTAAACTGGAACTTGCTCCACTCAGTCTTGTTCACTTTTTAATTTCAACTAATTGACAAGAACCGCCCTTGAACGCCGCCCTTCTCCACCCTGCCCAGCAAACGTTAAGTAATTAAAGCTAGCACTTTGTTAGCTTTAAGAGCTACAGTTAAGACTTAAGTCATTCTCTTGTCCCACGGTTAATTATAATGCGGCAGCTAAAAAGTGTCCATCTCTGCTTTTGATTTGTATGCAAATTGAATTTAGTCCTTGCTGACTGAGAACAAGTTCAAAGTAAAAGGATGTCAGAATGATTGTCAGTTGGCTGTTTTGGTCTGTAACTCAACTCATTCACTGGCTGACTGTCGCTTAATTTACTTTTAATTAATATAATGACTTGAAGTTCGACAAATTATCCTTAATGCTTGAAGACAAGAAGAGTCAAGAAATGACAGCGCATAGTTAGTTGTCAAGGTAAATACGCGAAATTGCTATGGAAAGTCAACGAAGTTCGTTTGATGCATACAAATTAGTTGAGCTGCAGCTATACAAGCAAATATATACATATATACAGCATATAGATATATATAGGATATATATCTTAAGTATATACAATTAAGTATACAGTGTAGTTAAAGTTTGGTTTATTTAGATGACAATAAATGTTCAAGTGTTTGAATTGTGGGTTTGTGTAAATGACAGTTGTTTGAGAACTCAATTAAAACTTTACAACTTCAATAAAATCTATTCCTAATAGCAAAGAGCTTAGCTTGTCGAACAAAAAAAAATTGTATAAATATTAAATTGACATTTCCAATAAAAACAAATTTATAATGGCGAATTATTATATTTTAAGCGCCTAAAATCGAGCAAGTCTTTGAAATACTGCTTTATTAATCATAACTCTTTTCTTAATCCAATTCTTTTTTATGGATATACGCTTAGCTTTTACTTAGGTGCAGTTAAAAATATGATGTCCTTGAATATCAAAATTTGAAGCTCGATACGGAATACTCGATATTAATATTCTTGATGCATCGTCGATATGTAAAGTTAAAAGTGTAAATATATAGAAAACGAATAAAATATGCGGATTCATTTTGATTTCACATTTTTAATGCGCACAATTTCATTAAAACGACTTGCCAAAATAGTTTTAAATGTTATGCATTTGTATTAAAATAATTTATAAAATATTCTTAAATAGTCGTAGATTCTATTTAAACCAATTTCAAATAAGATATTTATGGATAATAATTTTAACTAATTTTTTTTCTGATTGAACCAAAAGAATAGCATGCACAACGCTAATCGAATTTTTGGCATACTTTCACATAAGCCCACACGTTGGTATATCGATAATTGATAGGTGCGACACTGTTAATGGGTTGCTCTAAAAAAAACTTTCAAATAAAAATAGCTAAATCGTGGTGATTATCTGTAATAAGCAATTTCAAATAAAAATAAATGACATCTTTGCTATGTTTACGAATTTTTAATGAAAGCCGCTCAACTGTTAAGAGCAAGGGAAATGTGAGGGTTTATCGAAACGAAAAGGGAAAATATAAGAAATTATCTTGTAAAAAACACTTGAGAACTCTTAAGGAGGCAGTTTGTACTGTTATTTTAAGATTATAATTATTTTGTTTGTTAAATGTAAGTCTCTTATGGAATTACTATAATAAACGATCAACAAAAAAAAAAATATAAGATGTTATTTATAACAAACGTAGAACTAGAAGCGACCAAAAATCAATAAAATGTATTAGTTTTCGTTTTGTGAAATTCAAAGCGCGGTAGTCATTTAAACATTAATTTGAATATTTTTCATTTAACATTAAAGTTAAAATTTAAATTTTCAAAAATATAGAAACACATTTGTTTGCCAACCATTTACCAGCATGTTGTCTGTTACTTCTTTCTTAAGTTGGAAAAACTCAGTTCGATGTAGATTTTTTGTTTTGCATTAACGTATGGCATCGAGAAGGTGTCTTTTAGTCGATTTGTCGTACAACCATACGAAACTTCACACAAGTACACCACACACAATGCAATCTGCATGTTAAACAACCAAATTGTGCAACCAGTCGCAAGTTGAAAAACCTAAATCCGATATTATGGATACCGATTTTTTTTCGGTTTCCTAACGAAGAAGTCAATAATCCCTCTTTTTCGATATCGCACTGTCTCTGCTACAAAGAACTGATCTCGTCATCATCTTGCCCTGAGATTTGTATGCATGTAGCTTCAACTATAGAGTAACTTTGCCTCATATATGTATACACTCGAAATATTTTGTTTGCGACCTTTTTCCTTTTAAGAGTTATGCCAAGAATAATAAAAATTCAACATAAACACAGCTAAAGGCACCAAATTACAAACAATTCACAAAAAAAAAAAGAACACAACATTCCAAAAAAAATTGTCACAAAAAGAGACACAAAATCAACTCTGATTTAAGTTAAAAAAATGCTAAACAATTGTTTTGCTTTTTAGCTTTTGCTGTTAGATATTTGTTTGTATACATATGTACTCGTATATATGTAAATGTGTGTATATAGACATATATATTTTGGCCTGCCGCTTTTCATATTGTGTGCTTTTCCTCTTTCTGTGTTTTGTGGATTAACAGCCAACAAAATATTTTATTTTTTTTTATTGTTTAGAGTGAGCAACAAACAACAACGCTGATTTGCACTTGTATCTGTCTGTCCCTCTTACTCTCTCTCCTGGTTATAGTGTGTGCGTGTGTGTGTGTGGGATTTTGTTGTCACTTCAACACAAAAACATAAAACAACAACAACAGCAACAATGCCGCCCATTTTAGCCCTCCTTCCACTTCCCGTTTCGCCTGCTCACAAAACAAAATCCACTTGAATTTTTTACACTTTATTTTTTGTGCATTTTCAACGAAAAAAAAACTTTTCTGCCGCCTGCCAAGCCTCACCCCTGCCCCTTGCTCTAAATTATTTTTTTTTTTTTGTTCTTCTGCCTTGTTTGCACGCGAAATTTCCTCTTGTCTGCCTTTCGGCTTGTCAGCTCGCATGTTGCATGGTTTTAGTCGGGATTTGTTGCCAACATGCGCTACCCGGTAGCAAAGAGAGAGGGCCCAATAGAGAAGGAACATCGAACGAAGAGAAGCTGAGGAGAAGAGCTGTGTAAGAGCGCACAAAACTACAAAGACAGCCATTGCCGGCACAATTTAGCTGTAAATGGGAGCGGGATTGCTTTAGGCCAGGTTGGTTTGGGTCACTACGTTTTTTATCTGCTGCTAAAACGCTGAAGGGTCTTAATTTTCAACAACATTGTTTTTGTTGTTGTTGTTACTATTGTTGCGTAAATAACAACAAACATCATGGTAGCTGAAGGTTAAGCGGCCGACCAACTGTAAAGCCTTAATTAATTCTCTAGGCAGAGGGGGTAACACCAAGTGCGTACAATTGTTAGGCACTGTAGAGCGTTAACTTTAAGGGTGAATTGGATGCTGAGCCCATCTTTCACATTGATGTTACTTTTCCACATTACTGCTATGTTTGGCAATCTAGTTGGTTTTATGTAAAATGTGTTTTTCGTTCCTTTTGGCTTAGGAACTGCACTTGTTTCCCTCAGTTATTTTTTAATTTAGAAAACAGTTGTCACTTCTTAGTTTAGTTAACCTATTTCTTTAGTCTTTTTCACACCGAATTTGTTTGCTTTAAAAACAGACAAAAATTGCTCGAAATCTATTTAGTAATTTGTTATTTGGAGTTATGAACTGAAGGAGCACTCTTCTACTAAGCTGATCATGAATACATTTATTCATATTTCTAAAAAAAACCTTTTCAAATAAGCAGTTGTTATCCTCTGAATTGTATTTTGGAAAACGATGCCATATGTTCAGGTCAAAAAATTAAACTGTCTGAAGATAATGCGCTTTAACAAATTTTCGAAACACATTTTTCACTCTAATCGAGTTATTTTCAAAAACGCATCGACTTATTATTGGCGGCAAGAAAAACATTGACCACGTTGCTCATTCTTGATGAGCGGAAATTGGATTTTTTCTGCTCCCAAAAAGTCTTTTGTTTCCCGTCGATGTTTAAGGCACGTGATGAAGAATGATTCGTGCGATGGTTCGTTTTCCTTATTTCCCGAAACGCTTCTGCATCTTTAGATCGTCTTTAATTTTACCTGATGCATTAAATATATATACCAATACTGTGTTAAGTATACAAAAAAAACAACGAATTTTCTATATAAACAATTTATGCTCACTGCTTTTTCTCAAAAAGAAAACAATCAAATGGAAAACCAACTTACATAAATACTCTACATTTAATTTCGCTTCTCTGTGATTATTACTGTGTATTAAATTAGCATAAATGATATTTAAAAATAATTTTACCATTGCAGTGTTTTTAACTTTAATATTACAGAGTTGGAATCTGTCTCCTTCCACTGCCCTCACTCTCCCTACCATTACAAGAACAGCCATTCAGCAGCAGCTGCCACACAAATTACAAAATAATGAGCGTCAAGTGCGCAGATGATTTTTTTTTAAATAATTTTTTATATTTTTTTGAATTTTACACTTACCAACAAGCCGACGACTATTATTTTTATATAATGGGCGTTGATGGGACGTTGTTGATTTTCATGGTAGAACGCTTTTCGTGATTCTTCTGCGCCAGCGAAAAATGTTTTTTAATTGCACTTAAAATTTTATTTAAATGCCAAATATATACATATATATATGTGCATATACTCATGCACTTGTATGTAAATACGGATCGACCACAGCTTACTGAAACAAGTTTTCGATATGCCTGAAAAATATTCGTTTATATATTTGGGAATATTCAGTGGTTTTTATTTTTATGAGTGCTATTTACTTTTGAAGAGTGTTGGAGTTGATAATTGTTTGTAGTATATATGCAAAGCATATTTAATCTTTTTGTAAGATTTATGGGTGGAACTGTGTGTATATTGAAGCATTAAGCAAGCTTATGATAAATATAAAATAAATAGCAATATATTGCATAAAATTGATTTAAGAAATTTATATAAAACTCTTACCTTATCACTTAGGCGTATAGCCTTATATTGAATTTTCACTAAAAATAAAATAAAGTACTTTATAATGAAAATCTTTAAAAAAATTCGAAGAGTTTATAATCTTAATAAATATTTTATTTTTTCTCTCTCTTTATAGGCTGCGCTTTCGTTAAATTTGGTTCGCAACAGGAGGCTCAATCCGCAATAACCAATTTACACGGAAGTCAAACTATGCCGGTAAGTTACAAAGAGCTAACTATTTATTTAAAAATCTTAAAAATAAATAAAATTATTTTTTTTATAAATTTAATATTTTATCTATCATGAAAAAAAAATCACGTCAATATCTTTATTCGTTTAGAGGATATAGCTTGTCAAAGAATAGTCAAAAAATGAAAAACGCAATTTTCAGTTAACGATAACTCGATAAATAATCGGAATTTTGTAATAAAATTTGACGTGGTTACTCTTGGCTAGTAGCTCTACCAAATCTGTAAAAATCATAAAAATCGGATAACTTCGCGGGAAAAGTGGCCCGCTTCACTTATTTTCGCCGAAGTATATTCGTATTTAATTAACGCGGAATTTGTACCGGAAGAAGAAATAAATTTATAAAATGCATTCCTGGCTTTTGCGTAGTTTTTTTTTTAGAATTTGTGACCCAAAATTTGAGTTTTCACTCTTGGCTGTGGAAAGCAATTACTTTACTTGTTAAGTAAATTCTTCAATATAAAAATAAAACACAAGTGAATAAATATATTCAAGTACGTTCTGTACGTTCTTTCAATGATATAAATATTTTTATAAGCGTATTATATGAAAACTTGAGTATTAATCTGTTAAAACTTTAAAATGACATATACAAAAAATCGAACGCTACATTAATTGTTATAAGACACAATTGTTGAATTCCCACGATACTTGACATTTGTTTTTCAAATAAGAAAAAAATACGCAAACAGTCGCTGACAAATTCATTTCCTTTTCCCTCACATGCTCTGTGCCACAAACGTTTATTTAATATCTTAAAATTTATATATATACTCTTTGCTGTTGGAACAAATTTTTTCAAGTACATGCACTTGTGTGCAAATAATACGAAAATAATGAAATTTCAAACCTGAAGTGAATCTGAAGCAGCGCCTCAACTTCGTCTTTGCCTTCCCTTTAGCCAATGCTCTACTTATAAATGTTGTTGCTGTTTTTGTTGTTGAAAAGTACTTAACAAACTTCATTTAAGCTACAAGTGCTGTGCGTTCTTCCAAAATATAAAAACTTTGCCTCTTTTGCTTTTATAAATAAATTAGAATTAAATTAAAAACCGACTAACATTTTTTATATAAATATATGGTATATATGTATATATATTTTTTTTACTTTTATTGCCGCTTCAATAGAAAATCAAGACAGCGTGCTTCTAATTCTCTCAACAACAACAAAATTGTGTATAGAAAATAAAATAACAAGGAATAAGGGAAATAATAATAAAAAATACCTTTTGGCAAGGCAACGAGAAATTGTTTGTCGGCTTGGGCTATGATGATTGTACCGGTGACTGACTTCATTATAAAAATTTTCTAAAGAACACACACACACGCTCACACAGAGTATGTCAAGCTGTAGCGGGAGAATGAGAAGTGACGCTCTATGACAACCGTAACGCCGATTCCGGCGGGTCCACGTTGTGAAAATTTTGTTTTCGTTATTTTGGTTTTTCCTTATTTTTCTTACTTTCTTTATTTTTTTTGAGCTGCTTGTAAAAAATAAATGAAATTTGCATGACACTTGAGTTATTTTGCACGTAAATTGCTTCTTTTGACAAACACAAACACAAGCAAATACACAAACCAACCAACTAGCACACACACACAGATACGCAGAAACACATATACATTTGCACAGTGCGCCAGAGTGCGATGGCAAGCAAGCGAGACTGAAATGGCTGCCATTGTTGTATTTTCGATGTTTACGCCATTGCAACGCAACAAAACTCAATCCAGTCCCCAACGCCAACCCCTCGCCTACTCAAACATCCATCTAACGTTTACTTTTTTGAAACGAATTTCACATTTTACGTTTTCGGTTTTCGGTTTTGTGGCTGGTTGTCTTCGTGGACTAACTGCCTGACTAACTAAACGACTAGCTGACTGACTAAGTGAGTGATTCTGGCTCTGGCTATGACTCTGACTCAGACTCGGTCTTTGCAACTCGTTGCCGCATTTAAATTCAAATTCAAATATTGTTGATGAAATTTGTTGCTTAATTTGCAATTTAGATGCGTTTTTAAACAAACGCCGTTGAAATCACGTGTTTACTTAGGCGAAAGTTGATGATGATGACAACAACGACTTCTTGGCGCCCACACAAAAGTCTGCTAGCTAAACTAACCGAAGCTCTAATACACTTGCTTGGAAGCTTGTTTATAGCTGGGTTGTAAAGCAAAATGTACCTTACTACGTTATTTGTACTCTACTCTCTACTAAAGAGAAACGATTTTTAGATGTCGACTCTATGATCAACGTCATCATAAATTTTTCTGTTTAGTATATTAATATTTAATATCATGCTGGTAGATGGAATATCGTATCAAGTGATAAAATTAGTGTGGCCGTATATTAGTCTTTCATTTTTGCCAACAGGTGGAGCTTCATATCATGAAAAAAGTATTGTATTTGAGGAATGAAGCGACTAGTATAAAGGCAGCTTAGACTAGATATTTATTACTAAAATTACCCACTCAACTTATTTCCCGGTTACAAAGATAGCATTACACGAAGCAAATATTTTATCTTTTTGTTGATTAAATTATTTGGCCAATAACGAAACTGAGCAAAGGTGCTCACGGTATCGCACTATAGCAAATATTTCTTTTAAATGTGCTATGCAAACTTCGTTATGCGAAGCAAATATTATTTGTTACAAATATTTGTTCATCACAGTGGCAATCAAATATTTGACCAAATATTTTATGCACTTTGAGCAAATATTTTTATCGTGTAAAACAAGTTTAAGTAAGGAAATATTTAGCCTACCTAACGAAATTTTCTAAAACTTTTAAGCAACATTTTGCATAATTTTGAAGTTGTAATCAAAAAATTGTTATAATAATTCTTATTCTAGTAATTTTTACTTTTATTTGCTTGGGCAAAAATGATTTCTTTGTCAAACTTTAACTAGTTTGAAGTAATAATTCAAAAATACAACATATCAATTAAATAAATTGTTTTACATGATTTTTGTATGTAAGTACATATACAACTAAATTATTCAATTATTATTATTATTCATTTTAGGTTTCATCTAAGAATTTTTTGACAGACCTTAGACCCTTTAATAAAAAGGCCCTATGCTTTTGGGGTATACCCTTTTAGAAGCTAAAACTTTCTGACATACTCAAAAACAAAAATAAACCTTAAATACAACCAAGTTGAGCTTGTGGTAGAAACTTTTTGAATAACTCATATGCATAAAAAGTATATATAGAACCAAGTTGAGCTGTGGCATAATTACAGCAACATTTTGTAGACCAAAAAAAGGGTAGGCGCTTGTAGGTTTCTTATAAAACTCAATATTTCTTGCCCTCTGGGCCAACAACTTTTTTTTCTTTTTACACTTTCCAATATGGTTTGTATGATTTTTTTTTTTTTTTTTCCTATGGGTAAGCATTCAAATCAATGCTCCAACTTACTTTTAACTTAACCCAACCCCTTGATAAGCTGGGCCACTGCTCGGCAAATATACTCGTTCGAACAAATAGCAAAAGCATCAAAAAACATAGCCGCGAGTGAGGCCCAACTGCAAACAAACAAAACAGGAACAAAGTAGAACCAAAACCAGAAAACCGGAAACCAGCAACGAAACGGTTTAAGTCAATTTCAATTTCTGTTGGTGTATACATACATCATATTTTTCAGCTGATTGCAGCCAATGCAAAGCAATTTAAAACAAGACACCGAATCAAAGCATGTAGCCGAGGGCAATAAGGACTTTGGTTGAGGCAGTTGTAGTCGACTTTATATTAAATATGGTATTCTATGTTCATACTTTAAGTAATGGCTGCTAAAAGCCAAGAAAATAGAGCCGTAGCAACAAACAGTAGTTCAATCCTTATAAAATAGAAACAAAATCGAATTCGGTATATATGAACTCTGTTTATAAGGCGCAGGAAAAATGTATTATTATTTATTTCCTTGAACTTCGTCATTCATATCATAGAAATATACACATAGTTATTCATATTATATATTATGAATTCAAAAGTTGCTTCTGGCTGAACATAGAGCAGTTGCAAACTCTCTAAAGCTTTGACGATTTTGAGCTAAGTTCTTGATCACCGACCAAGGGCCTCTTCCAAGAAAAATGTAATGTGCTAAAGTTTTTAACATTTTTAATAGAGTATCAAACCGAGATCTTAGTGTGGGTTTTACCTTATTATCTTTCTACTCTTGAGTATTGCAAGGAACTGATTGCTATCGTTACCTTGCGTCACAAAAATAGGTATAACTTTCTTAATTAAAGGCGTTCAAGTTTTTTGTTGCTGTGAATTCATGCAAACAGTCTTGTTTTTAAGCAAAGAGCATTTATTTTGACACAATTACAAAACTAAGACCAATAACAATAGTAAGATGCAAATAATTATAACGATGAAAATAAAAAATAAATGCATAAACATTTATTCACTAACACACGCTCATATTTAGGCCTCTCTCTTTTTGCCCAGCTCTGATCAAAAGTTTCAGAGAATTCCTTTCTCAATTTAAGAGTCACATTTGCAGCGCGTCCGTCAGATCAAGACTCCGTATTTCCCACTTGTATATTATCAAATTACCATTCTTAACATTTTCGCGTTGACAGCCATCTTAAATAGATTCACTATATAAGAGTTTTCCTACAATCATTACTAGGGGAGGTTTCTTACATGTTTAGTTCAATGACCTCAGCACAACCTTGTTAAGAGATGGGTGAGCATTCGTTTCTCCTTACCCTTAAGAATGAAACTGGGGCAACTTGCGTAAGCAGCACGTGGATGTTAGATGTTAACCACATTAGGGTAGAGACTGCGATTACGCTAATCATTTCCCAGTTGGTCAGCCGCCATAAGCTTAACACTACTCTACTAAAACTCATAAGAAGCACATGAAGGTTTTTATATGTTTATGACATAATTAGCAAATTCTACAGGGACTTGGCAAACAAGAGCAAAAATATTGTTCAAATAGCTGCTAATAAAAAAATGTACTCCTCAAACATGCAATTATTGCCAACAATATTCCATAGATAATAAAAAGCTACTACGATTTTCGTTATTTTTAATAAACATTGTTCTTAAGTATGCAACATTAATTTAAACGAAAGCCTAGCTAAGCGCAAAGACCAGCCCCTGTCCACCCCTTACTTGCCACTTGGCAGCTTCTGCTGGGCTGCCTAGAGCGCTGCAAAGTACGCTGCCCCAAGATTGAATGCAATGTCTGACCCCAGACGGCAATGTGTACACCCAATCTTCCACTCCAACTTGCTAAAACCAGAACTGGCAGCAATCTACGTTGAGAACTAACAACGACAGCTGCAATTTTTCACCTGGGCAATTTTTAAGATGAGCATCAAGTAGCAGCAACACTCCGTGAACCCCTCACAGAAAAAAAAAAAACGACTACAGCAAATTGCCAGCTAGAAAAAAAAAAGTGAAATTAAGTATACGAATGTGTATGTTTCTACACTTTTTGTAGACGTTATTGTAAATTTTTTTCACCTTTTTTTTTAATTTTAAGAGCGAAGTAATTTTTTTCCGGTGCTGCGCTAACTTGGACAAGCCAGCCAGTCAGCCTGCCACATTAAGCATTTTAATGTCAGTTCGGCGGTGGCGAGGTGCGCTGTACTCCAAGTAGTAATTGCAATTTGGAGTTAGTGCCACATAGCGCTGGTAATTAGCGGTGCAAAAACTGCCAGCTGCTGCACAATATAACATTTTTAATTTTGACCCGCTCTCTTTGTATACCCTGTATCCAGCAGAGGGTCAAATTTATGATTTTGTCTAATGTATGTAGCAGGCAAAACTAGGCGTGGCAGTTCATAAATTGCTTGCACCAAAATGCTAAGCAGCAGCTGAGCCGTGTCCGCCCGTTGTCTTAGAGACCACGAAAGCCGAAAAGGCCTAAAATCTAACGTCAAGTTTGTTCGAATTTCACGGCTTATAATGGTATGCTAAGAACAGGAATGTAAATTAAAATAAATCAGATTCCTCTCCCCAATGAATTCCCAAAAAATTTACACCTTATTAAATTTTTCTCTAATCACCAATCACATTTTCCCAAACAGCGTAACAAAAAATTCAACAGAGTGAATATAAGTTAAGCAGATTACTAGATCACTTTAAAATCGATCTTAGGATTGTTACTGCTTTACTTTCAGTTTTCGCAAAATTTCGATTATTTATCGAATGTCGATACAAATTGAAAAAAAAAAATGATAGAAAAATAATTGTAATTTGGAAAAAAATATCAAAAAAACTTTTTTACTTTTTTAAACTTTTTTTTTAATTTTTAAATTTTCTCTGCTCAAAAATGAGAACGTTCACATACTGCGAAAATCAAAGTGTTTCTTCTCTAATGTCATTTTTAGTGTTGGTTCCTCTAATGATCACCATAGTACCCAGTACCATCTACTAGTGAAAAATACGCAAAAGTTTCCCAAATAAAACGATCATAAGCCAAAACTTTTTTTAAATTAAAACTTTCTTTTTGAAAATGGTTGCAGTGCATCCTACTGTCGGGCATCGCTCCATGCGTTTCACATTTTTTTAGTATGTTACTTAATGCGCTCGAAAGTATGCAACGTAATTTTTTTTAAATGCTCCATATTAATTAGGAGCCAGCCCAGTTGCACAGTGTGCAAGAGAGCAAAAGTACGAGAGAGCAAATTGATGGCCTACCTAAAGGCGCTGCACGTTTGCCTGGGAATAACCGCAAGTTAATTTCAAGCTTAACAAAGTTTTTCCCCACCCTCTTTGGCCGAACTGCTGCCCCCTCTTTGCAGTGTGTTGCTTGTCGTTTTTTGGCTTTCATGTTGATGTACCTCAAAAAGCTTTTAAAAAATTTTTGATTACGCAAAACCTTAAGCAGCTTATGAACGCTGACTGACTGGCCACACATACACACATACGTACATGCCACACAGATACTCACACCCACACACACACATGCAAAGCCGGCGACCAACGCTCATTAAAAAGGAATTTGCTGTTGGTCTCTCTGAGTCAGGCTCTTACTTGGTTTTGGTCATTTTTTTGTGTGCAATTCTTTTGGCCGCTCTTGTTGTTGTTGTTGTTAATCTCTTGGCACTCAACATGTTATAAGTCGCTTTTAGTGCGGTTTGTGTAAACTGCGCACTGCATACAATGCCTCGCCGACATTTTGCTCTCTCTCTGTCTTACTCTCTTCGCCATTTCTAAATAAAACCGCACAGTGAGTGTGAACTGCAAAAAAGTTTACAGTTGTAAACAATAATTTCGTATTCACTCAACACACAACATTCGTTTTTTTTTTTCCACACATTTGCATAAGCCGCTGATGCGATTTTTTCTTTCCGCTTTTAAACATCGCACTTTACCGTAGGTGTATATATGTGTAAGTCTGTTTGTGTTTGCGGAGCCAGTGTCACTGTATCTGTGTGTATGTATGTGTGTGTATAAGTGCAGCTTAGAAAATGGTGTACTATGTATGTGTTGACTAGCAGTATGGCTGCCTGTTAATGAAAGAGCGCGCATGCATTAAAGCTCTCTACTAAATGCTTTTGATTGACGAAGCGCAAAAACGCTACAAACCAACAGCAACAAAATAGCAACAACAAATTCTTGTTGCCAAAATAAATATTTTAAATTACGGCCAAATTCACTCACATAAGTAAAAAAATAAAATGTGCTGCCTAGACTAACAATTTACCAGCTGGAGGGCAGCATAAATTAGGCGATTAGCATTTTTCGTTAGCCCCGAATTTTTGGGGCGTTAACAAATGGAAATATTTGTGTCAACAGCGTTGACTTTTTGGCCAGCAACATATTTGCATAGGCTAAGCCCAAGTGTATAGCATTAAGCAATGGGCATACTGAACTCTGACTTCTTAAGATAAAAGCCAATGCCTAGACCGAATTTATTTATTTGTGGTATAAAGCAATCTGTTGGCTATCTGTCAGATCGGCTAAGTGAATTTTTGTTGGCTGACAGTAAATTGAAAAGCGACAGTTTATAAAAAGTTAATTTAGCCACTTCATTTAGTTTTTTATATTTTTAAGCGTATTATCCACTCCAAAAGCTTTTCTAGCATTTCACATATTGCGTATTTGATACACAAAATTTTTCCAATTACGCTGCTCTTGTTAAAAAAAAAAAAAAATTGCTTTTAGTTGCATTTAATATACGTATAAGCAGCTGGAAACATCTGTTAGCCTGTCTTAAAGCTGCTTTGGGCCCCCATCTTGAATTGCCCTATTTCGTCTTTTCTTTTGATTATTAGTGTAGAAGGTTTTTTTAGATACTTAAAAAAAATGTAAGCTTCGATTTTAAAAACAACGAAGAATTCAGTATTCTAGTATCAACTACGCACAACATTTCGGTAATAGTTCTGGGTTTCTATAATGGTTTTCTAGTATTCAACAGATATTCAAAGTACTGCTTTTATGCTTACTTCGAGAAATTTGGTTAAGCCTATATTCAAATTAAAAATCTTAAAGTGGTTATTAAAAACGATTAATGCCAAATTAACGTTGTATCTAAAACGATAAAGTCATTATTCTTGTGTCAATTGTTCGCGAATTGTCGGTTACTCCATTCAACAAATGCTTAAGGTAGACTGAAAATTGCAAACGTAACAAAACAAACTTCATATAAAAAAAAAGTGGACGCAGATTAACAAACAAAACAGTGTTGTACAATGATTTCAATGGTGCTCACCTAGTTCACTAGATGGCGCCAGCAGTAACAACAGCTGTTCTATTTTGCCGCCACAACCAGAACTAATTTGCAAGCATATTATTACGGGCTGAGAGAAACAATCGTTGCGAAACATTTTTTGCAAAGCCAATCATTTTGCCTTAATAATTCTATTTAAAAATTTGACTTTTTTGTGGCTATCTTTCTCGTCACCATTCTCTCAAAGCAACTTAAGCTTACCTGCAAAAATCACCAAATTTAAATGTAAAAGCTCTTCTGGTTATAGAATATTTGGTTGCCTACTTTCGTCTGTCGTTTTTAATTAAAATCTGCAGCTGACACTCAATTTCTAAAAATATTACAACAATTTAGCGTAACATTAAAGCAAGTACTTAAATTCTAGTACCTAGCAGCCCTTTTTTAAATTCAAATGGCGTCATTTGACTACTGCACCGATTTAAAAATTTGCTTAAACGCGCACATAAGTATGCCTTAGCGCGCAAACACAACAAAAAAAAAAAAAAATGGAGGCAAGAAGCATTCACAATGTGTCCGCACACAACTAACACCTAGATGAAGCACAACAACAACACCAAAACAACATGAAGCACAACAACAGCATCAAAAACACAATCAGCAACACCACTGTGCCCCTTCGAAGCGATGCGGCTCGCTATTGTTCGCAGCTGCTGCTGCGCCTGCTGCTTCTCCTGGATGTGCACATTTCAAATTCAGCTTCTACTTTTAGGCGCTGTTGTTATATACAAGAACACAACAGCACAACAACAAAAACAACAACACCCACGTACACCTACACCAATACACAAATGCGGGACCAAACAATGGCGTGTGAATTAAAATAGAAAGAAAGACAGACGCTACAAGGAGCAGGTACAAAAGCAGCTGCCAGGCAACGTCATCTTTCTAGGCGCCTTCATCTTTGTAATACCCTTGTGAAGTGTCTGTGTGCTACATAGTTTGGTTGGACAGATTGGATGCTTATATTGTATAGAGACAGTAGCAATAATATATAGCTGGGAAACGAAATCGAATAAAATATTCAAATTTGTGTTCCCAAAACAAACAAAACGAAATGTTCAGGAACGAAATAGCAAATCAAAAATTAATCGAAACGAGTAAGGAAAATATGAAAAGTTATCGAATGTCGAAAAACCAAAAATGTAACATTCGGTGCACGCAAACAAGAAAAGGAATAAAATTTATCAAAAATTTGTTAATTTCTTATTTAAAATTAAATTTTATTCGTTTTGGATTTGTGAAATTTGGAGTACAGTTGTTTATATAATTTAATGTATGTATATATTTATAATGTTATATTCTATAACTCGAAAACGTAGCAACCGTTTTGCATGTCTATTTATAATATTTGTTATGTTCTGCTGAAGAAAATATGAAAATTGTTCCCTAAAGAAAGTTCTGAAATTTCTGCATATCGCCACAAATTCAAAAAGTGTATTTCTTTTGCTCCTTTTAACTAAAATGATTTATTTGGAGTGACAACTCAATATAAATAATTTTTGAGAAAAATTTTTAATTTCTTGCAAGATTAATGTCAAATGTCACTTCACTAAGTTCATGGACTATTGACAATTTAAACTTTTAAAATCCTTGACGCAACGTGTGTCGGGTCTACTAGAAAATATTTTAAAAAAATGAATTCTTTAAAAAAAATGAAAGAGTGTGTCAACGTTTGTAGAACAATACTGCGAAGAGGTACTAATCAATTTTGCCTAAAGACATGGCTCTAAACTGTCTCCATTTCTATAAAAGAAATAAAAAATCTCTGTGGCTTCATCGTATTTATATAAAAGCATTGAATGCATTATATTTTGCATTTATTTAAGGTTTCTTTTATCTTTATCAGTTTAAGGCCCTCGAAGCGCCTCAACGTAGGCACGACCTTCCACTGCGACATTTTTTTTCAACAGCTGCTTTAAATGCCTTGCAACCTGAATCTTCTTGGGTGAACCTATATTAATATTTCCGTAGAAATAAAGTTATTACGCACTAGTTGCCTCTCCAAGACTTCAAGAGTATGATGGCGCTCATCTCAATTGCCTACTGAGAGCAAAATAACGACTATGGACTATCGTTTCACGTGAAAAGAGTGACAAGTTAGATAGAGTACATGACAATATGCAAAGTACAGTTTTCTTCTCAAGAGTGCTCTACGTCTTGCTCTCACTTACCAGCAAAGTGGGCATCATCTTGTCACAAACCGCATCAAGAAGTTTGAAGAAGTTCTCTACCGCCTCGACTCTTATTTAATATCATTAACAATTTCACCAATCGGGCTAATGACGAGGTTAAATTCTTATTTTTTTTATCATTCTAGTTTTTTTGAAAATCCTTTGTTGTACTCTTTGAATAATTAACAACAACAAAACATTGCTAATGTCATAATATAAATAAGCCTGCCACAATTGTTTTATAATAAAAATCGCTTTCAAGCTTTCAGATATACTTAGAAGCATTTGTTGCTAAGAGATTTTAAATAAAATTAAAAACAAACCCGCTTAAAGAAACCGAGCACACCTCTGAATAGATATTGCAATTTTTAGCACAGAAGAGTATCCTCACTTTCACTTCAACAAAAACTTCTCTTCTGCTCTTCTTTATCACATCTTGTCTTAACGCACCGAGGTGTGTGTTTGTGTGCGTCTGCAGCTGCTCAAGCGTAAGGTGCCGCACTTGCCACCCACCTTCTGGGAAGCGCCTGCCCAAACAACTCAATGCCCGCAACATTTGCGCCATATTGGACGCCATTTTTGTCAAGACACATTAAGCGCGTCTTGTTGCCTGACGAAAATTGACGTTTCCACGAACAGCACCAAAATTGTTATATAAATAAAAGCATAATTGATGCCACAGCCAGAAAAGGGACGTGGGGGCGAACAAGCAGCTGCACGAACGGCAAAAAACAAAAAAAAAACAACAAAAACACGCTTTAACATAACATTCGCGCCACTGGCTGGTGGCATATGTTGCACCAATTCAGCCATGCCACAAAAACAAAAAGCGAGAATAACAACCAACAAAAAAATAACAAAAACAAGAAAAACAAAAAATTTCGAAAAGAACTCGGAAATTTCTTTTGCATATTTTACGCTGCTGCTGTGAAATGACTGCGAAAACAGGTTGAAATGCCCGGACAACGGCAGAGCATATCATTTTGGTTGCCGTAATATGCTGCTCCTGCTACTGGCCCAGACCATGAGATCTTACCATGCCGTCTTATCCACATTTTCCGAATACGCCCGCTTTGCTATTCGTATTTACTTTGCGTCATGCATTGGCGTTTATTTTGCCCCACCTTCGAGTATCTGAGTGTGTGTGAGTGCGTGTATCTCAGCACATGTTTGTATCTATGTGCATGTGATATGTGTATGGGTACGCGTTACCAGCTTGCAGATTTATATTTTTACACATAAAGCGTACTGCAAATTAATTTGAAACTTAAATCTTTTAGCCCTCCGTCTTTGATGCTCAGCCATTTTGTTATATACTTATATATTTCTAGTTTTTATTTTTTTTCTGTTAAAACTTTTGTTTCACGTTCTATATTTTTTTAGCATAACGAAAGAAGTGGGTTATATAAGCTTTTAAGAAAATGGTTTGATGTGATGTAATGTTATTTGGTTTTATTTTCTCTTATATAAAAATGTTTTCCTTATTTTTTTAATAATAATATTAAAAATATAATACGTATTATTACATAAACTCAATTTTATATAATACACCCTCATTAGATTTTATATACATATAAAACTAAGGATTCTGCTAGGGACATCGTGGGGTTGGCAACATTCGTGTCTTCTTTTTTGCGCCCTGGAAGTCGGACTTACCGCGTTCAGTAAGCGTTATGCAAATGAGAATATGAACCAAGTTACAAGCACTTAATATTTCTGTTCCTACATTTGAACATCACCTCCTTTTCAATATCCCTACTATCCATGCACCAGGGATCATGGCATAAATTTTTAAAACCGTCTGGAGGGCTGATGCCGATATTCTTGAAGGACTTTTGTGGCCACACCAAGAATAAAGCTTCTGGTCAGCACAGCTGTATCGTTCGCGTAGGCTACAATGTCTAAGAGTCTTACGTTGGCATAGCGGCAGTATAAATTGTATAAAATTTGGTGACCAGGAACACTACCTTGTGGAACACCAGCAGGATTCGGTCCATCAACTACGTCAAAATATGTCCTATTACTTAGAAAGCTACAAAATATTTGGAACAATAAGTGGTATAAGTGGACGCTTTAATTCATATAAAAGACCACAATGTCATACTTAATCAAAGGCTTGCTTGTGCTTCATGGCCTTCAAGGCGGTTTTTATCACTCGATAAAGTTGTTCTGGTGTACCAAGATTTTCTCTAGTTATCGCCTTAGTCAAGCTTGACGTTTGCACAATTCTCTATAAAAGAAGACTCTTTAACATTTTAGCCATAAATGGTAGAAGATTTATTGGCTTATATACATGCATCCACATTTTTGGGCTGCTTTTCTGGTTTTGGGATTATGACAGTTTTCCAAGAACGAGGGTAGTTATTTTTAAATAATAATTGATTTTATTTTCAAAATTGAACGACTTATATTCTTGACTCCTCAGTGGAGCATAGAGCCTCAAAATCTAATAATTCATTGATAAAATATTTTGTTTCAAAATGATTTTTTTTTTACCGTTTTACAGCTCCCATTAAGAGCATTTGATCGAGTATCCGCATTTTGTTACATTTATTAGCTTTTAACACTTTTATGCCTTGACATATGCTACGCCATATTCATTTAGATGCGGCACACTCAAGTTGAACATAAATCTGTGCACCAGCCACATATACATCATCATATCCCATACTAAATCAGTAACGTTTAGCATATTAGACACATGCACAGCAGCCTCCCACACACCACACACCCAACACACACCCGCACCCAAGTTGTATTGATTCGGAGCTGGCGGCATTGGCGTTGGTATTACCATCAATTTCAATTTCAGCTTCAGAGCCAAATGCAAACAGCAACTGCCACATACAATTTTTTGGGATTGCCAATGGTGTAGCTATAGCTATTGGTGTAGCAGGAGCTGCCTGCTCCTTTTTAGCCTTCATGTAGCTGTTTTCGGTAAACTAATTTTCTTGCTCAATACCTTGACAGTGAAATTGGTGCGTTGGAAAGGCAATCAAACGCATACAAGCATACAGATACACACACAGTTACAGATTGGCTGTGTGAAGTTGTGTATATAAATAAGCATACTTTTAGGCCTGATGGCTTGTTAGCTCCCCTTTTGCATACTTTGGTTGGGTCTTACCTTTTGTGCTATCTCTACGACTTCCTATCGACCTAGTATGCGTGTGTGTGTGTGTTTGTTATGGGGATCACGTTTCCTGGCATACTTTGCAGGCCAAAAGTTTTGCACCATATATAAAAATGAACATAAATTTAAGTTAGCCGGAAATTTAGCACAAGACTTTGGGTCTCTAGTTATTAAAATAAAGAGTAGATAGAATGAAAGTGTGTGTAAGGGGAGGAAAAAAAAAGCCAAGCAACTTAATGACATTTGCTAAAATCTCACATTTCCTTACAACATAAAACGCAGAAATGCAAAAAAAAAAAAATACATTTATAGTACTCATATAGAAAATGGCTTAGTGGGTTCGTGTCTTGGCTGAAAAACGCACACGACATGCTCATAAAAAAGTCATAGCAGCTAAAAGCGCAAAACTTCCGGCTTTTTGTCCAATGCTCTTGTAGCTGCATCATTAAAAATGACATGACCATGTCATGCGCCAAAAAGTACGCAACATAAAATGGCAAAAAGCTGCAGAGCCAAAAAAAAAAAGCACCTTGAAAAAATTGTAATGCTGCAGCTGCTCAGCTATATTTGTAGTTGTTGTTGTCCTCGCTGCGTGCTGTAAACAATTTTAATAGACTTGCTTTAGGACAGAGGAACCATCAAAGCCAAGATCTGGCTACATTGTAGACTACGCAAACACAGCTTCTGCACAACATCTTGGCCAAACAGTTGCAGCTGCTCTTGCTGCTGCTGCCATTTTCAGGCAAATGCTCACAGCGTGTGGCAGCGCTTTTTGGCCAACTTACTTCCAACTACGTGCCCGCTACATTTTCACTTGTACTGTACACCACGTCGGCTACTTAATTTAATGCTGCCGCTTGAAAGGTTTTGTTTGCATAAAACCCATACTGCTCAAAAGAAATGCTCCTATTGAATCGCATGTCGCGTCAGTATCGCCATCATCAATGTATGGGCACGTTCAGAGCTGCCAAATGATGAGCAAACTTCAACTTTAACGAAATGCACAATTTCGGAATGTTGATGCAGCCGCCATTTTTTTTGTTTTTTTTTTTTGCAGCAGCAGCGTCATATTGTCCAATTTTCCATGTCTGTGTCTGTTTCGGCTGTCTGCCTGGCCATAAACTTTAATGAGCCGCACGAACTTGCCTGAAATTGAATACTGACGTGATTTCTCTACATTTGTAAGTGTTTGTGTGTGTTTGCATTGAGTAATGCAGCGCACGTGTTTAAGTTTAAGACTGCAAATAAGTGTTGCATACTTTGCAGCAGTTCAATAGAGGCTTGGTAGTTTCACCTTAAGCAGAGGGTCACTCGCCTCTGTTTACCAACTAAAGTTAAACTTTGTCTGCAGCTTTCGCTCTGTTAAGAATAGCTCACTCCAGTCAATTGTCCTTTGCTATTGCGGCTCAAAAACACGAAGAAACCGTGCTTAGAAGTTTGGGTTAACAAACCGTGCATACTCTATAAGATGCAGATTTTGATCGTTGATTGGTTTTGTTTTTTCTAAAACTAAATAACTATAGCATATTATTTGGAACTTTGCCTGAATTTCAATATCAAAAAAAGCTCAAATAAATTTGGCAGCAATAGCTAAAAATTAGACAAATGAATAAAATCCAAATTAACTACAAAAGTAACTTCTGAATTGATTGTCACTACAAGAGTTGCGTCCAAAAATTAAACTTCAGTGGGTTCCATATTTTACGCTCAGCACGATTCTGACTGATAAGAATAAATTATTGAACATTTTTAAGAATTTCCGAGAAAAAGAGTCGTCCAGATCACCTCTGGCTATGAGTAGAAAGTAATTATTATTAAATAAGATTAAACTTTACTAATACTTGGTTGTTTAAAAAAAATAATGCAAGTAAAAATATACTTAGTTTAAAGTTTCTATGAATTATTAGATAATAACTAACTTAGAACCTCGATACCTAGCAATATATTTGGAAACCTCAGGTTATGTTAATCATGTATCTCATCCAGTTGGGTGTCTTAATAATGCTTTACAGGACTGTCTACGAAAATCATATACCCAACTAGCAAGAGCATAAAAACACCAGGGAAAAGAACGAAATGTTGTCAATTTTTCTAAAAGTTTTTGCAACAACAGGCAAGTCTCTGTCCGTGTCTTGACGTTGTCTATGCTTGTTGTTTGTGCGTTTGTTTGTTTGTTGCATACCTTAAGGCGCTGGCAGTTCCTTAGAGACTTATTTCTGGCTTTTGTGGCGCTGCTTTTAGCTTGATGTGCCACCAGGCGCCACTGAATGCTCTTCAATTTTTTTTGTTTGGTTTTTTTTCTTACGTTTGACATTTTAACGTAATAGTGTAGCATATTTTGTGGCGCTGTTTGTCAAATGAAAAGCTACGACTCCCGCAGGTATATGCTATGCTTATATACTTACATCAGCATACATATATTTAGTGTTGACCAAAAAAAAGACGAAATTTTAAAGTCAACACTAAACCCTTTTGCTGTTATTTTTATTTTTGGTAGCTGCTTTTGAGAATTGAAGCAGCTTTAGATGCTTATCACAAAACACTTGAATTTGAGGCGCCTTTGGCCAACACCCTTTTCCTGTCGTGCTTCGTTTACGTGCCAATGATGACAATTGGTTTTCTTTTGCCTTCTGCGCAGCGGCTTTTCCATTTTTTTTTTTCTTCGTTTATTTTGGATTTTTTCTTTTTTCTTATTTTGTTTTTCACGTTCTTGTCGCCGTCGTCAGTTTTTTCGCCGCTTGTCTACAATTTCAATAAAATTTTATTAACGAATTCCGGCGTGGTGGTCGACAATGCCGCCCGCTGCCAGTCCAAGTGCCTCCCACTCTACCAATGATGACAAGGCAAGCAAGCCCGTGCAATTTTTATACCTCTGCCAGTCGTTGCCAAATCGATATTATTATTACAATCAAAACAACAACAGCAACTGTAGCAATTGCCTGTCAGCATTGTACTTGTCGATTTTGCAGCTTACTTTGCTGGCATTGCATACTTTTAAGGCGCTTTGACAATTCTTTTTATCTACGCCAAGACAAGGACAACGAGCGCACGACGCCATCGCTTGTTTGTTTGTCATTTACACCCCCTCTCAGTCCACTGCTTCATGCACCCCACCATGCCGAACCGTCTTCAGTAACTTGAATTCTCAATGGCACAGCAGTTTTCTTTTGCTTTCTAATGGCTGCGTTTCCGTTTCGTTGGCTGCGGCGACAATGCGCACAAACACACACACGCACACCAGCATGCACACTAACACACACACACAGTTAGTCATACACAGCTCATAGCACACTTTCAGGCACACTGAGCCGTTGACATCAATTTTTTTGCTCAATTTTATTATTTCCATCTTCATTTTAACAGCGCGCACTCTCGCAAATCTATAATTGTATTTATGTCAACTTTTTAAATAGATGATATTCTTAGTAGCTCCTTTGGGCTCTCTAATATGTGCGGGTGAGCTTTATTATAATAATGACTTTACTTTTGTGATAACGACTTTCGGAAATGTTTGAGCATGTCATTAGCGTTGCCAAGAAATTTGTCTTACTACTGTCACAAAAAAAAGTAAAGAAATAGTAGAATAAAAAGCGACAAGACATAAAAATTATTAATATAATGCATGGAAAATTTATAGGGCGCCAGAGAGAGTATGCAAAATAGTAGCACCCAAAATTTATGTGCCAAAGTTTAAGTACTCCAGCAAATATGCAAGATAAATAAAATGTGCCACAGTTTGAGACAAAGGAAAAAGGCAAAATGAGTAATGCTTTGGGTCTAAGTTTGCCGCAAAATATGCTACAATTAGGTACTGCCAGCCAAATCCTTTACTACATACTTGTATTTATGCAAACAGTATCATATACTTGACTTTTTTTCGGAACCTGTGTGTACCTTATCTGACATCAACAAACAATTTAAAATAATAGTGTACAAAACTTTAAAAAAATCGATGGAATACCACTGTAAAACTTAACCATACTACGAAAGCCTTAACCGTACAATGATTCTACGTAAAAAAAAAATTAAAGGCCACATCACTAATTATCAAATCCTTTAAATTGATCAATATTTAATACAAAAGTTTAACTAATTCCAAGATACTTGGACATGCTTCGCAAAAAAAGAAGATTCCCATTTGGCTGGCATAGAATCTAAACGCTCAATGTTTTTTTAACTTAATATAATAACTGCAACTGGCAATTTGTATTCTTCTTGTAGTATTTTTTTTTTTTTCGCATTTGTGGAATTTGTTGGGTATTTTGGTTTGAATAGAAATGGTTACATTAAAATCATCTGTTTGTAAACGTTTACAAGTGCTTCAATTCGAAAATTTAAAAGCAACATAAGTGTAAAATAAAATTTCTTCGGACTTAAAGCTATAAAACTCTCTGATCATCTCACAATAATTAATAAACAGCCTATTTATAAATGTTTCACCAAGATGTTTGTTAAGCGTTCATGCATTTTGCTATTAAAATAACTTTCTGCACATTATTTACTAATATTATTATTTATTATTATTATTTACGCTAAAAAAAACAGCGGCTGTTACTACTGGCGCCATCTAGCTTTCAATTTTGCAGCTGTTCAAATTTTTACCAAAAAAAGCATGGCAGCACTGTTTGTCCACAAACACCACGTACCAGAAAGCGATCAACTGGGCCCTAAATAGTTTTATAGTGTTTTTAGTTTGGTTTTGTCTAGACGCGTTTTTCGATGATGCGTTCCGGCCTCAAGGCGTCAACTTCTAAAAAATGTAAGCAGGGGTCAATTTGTGACATCGATATTCCCAAGAAAAACTTGTTTTGGGTTGCCTAGCTGCTCAGCGGGTCGTAGAGATTACAATAGATCGTTAGGGTCGTAGTGCAGATTTTATTAACGTCTTTATATAAAAAAAAAAAGTTGGAAATCTTTTTTAATAACCTTAAACCTGGAACGCTTATTAAGGCTCTTTTCCAATCTTTATGTATCTATTTTTGTATCCTCTAGCCATAGGGTCAGAAGATTTTTGCAAAGCTGTAGTATATAACTGACATAGAAGTTATCCTATCCTTCCGTCTTCAAATAAAGTTTGTTAAATTGAGTCGTTATCTACTCACTTCAGCTAACTTAAAAATTTCGCAGTTTTCAGTTATACTGTTAACATTTTATTTAATGACAGTATAAATATCAGTTTGCCAAAAAAAAAAATAATTTTTCAATTAGAAACTGTTCAACTGCATTCAACCAATATCAAAAACTACCATATATTTGGTGATATTTGGTTCACAAAATGTAATCTTTGTATTGAACTTTTTTGCTTATGAAGTACAAAATCAGAGTAAAGTAAAACTACGCCCAAAAGTAGCCTTAACTACGCTTCCGCTTCCACAAAATTACCAAGGCAAAAATGAAACCCTTTTTTGTCACAAAACTAAACTACACTTTCAAGTTTATGTCAGATAGCCTAAAATTGCTAAGTCGCAAATATTTTTTGACTTTTAACAAATATTTAGCTGAAAACTACGAGTAGACCAAACTATGCACTGTACTCAACTTGCCTTACTGGGCCTGCCACTAAAAGCCACTGCCAGAGATGTTTTAAAAGCATTAAGGCACAACGCTTCAGGCTGTTAAAAATACCCAAAATAAAAAAAAACTAGTGCAAAACTATACACAAACGGAAGTCGGCAGACATTAGTGCCAAAAGTGCGTCACAAACAATATTTCCGTATCAAAAGCAACAACAATAATCCAAAAACGAGGAAGAGCATAGCCTAGACACTTTTCAAGAGATTAAATTTTGGTACAGCAAACTGTAACGCCACATTTACTGTACTTACACAAACAAACACACACACACACACAATACGTAAAGGACACACATGAAGCTGAGCCGTTTGCAAACTTTGGCCAAACAACAATGTGGCCCCTTTAACGCTTTCCTGTCCCGCGTACAGAATCCGTTCCGGCCCTCCGAATTCCCGTAAGCCATACAACTAAAATAGCCAACAGCATTTTTGCGTTTGCGTTGTTTAAACATGCGAAAAGTTCAGCACAGTTCAGTTTTTAGGGGTGCGGGGAGCGGGATGACGCTGCTGAGCTAAAGGGGGCTTGAACTTTTATCAAACATACTCCACATGCAGCATACTTTTAGGGTTTTGTGAAGCTGCAAAACTATACATGGCAACTAGCTACAATTACAGGCTGCCAAAACGGGTTGGATGCAGGGAGCGACGTTTCGATGCTGGACTCTTTTGGGTTCTGTGCATGCAAAGCAACTATCAGCGCCTAGGGCAAATATACACGCACACACATGCGCAAAAGCTCATCTCGACTTGTTTTTCTTTTATTTAGGGACGAGGTTATGTGTTGGTTTTTTGACTTACTTCCTTTTTAGATACGAACGAACCATGCTTGTACATCTCTTAGCCATAGGACATTAAGGAAATTACCAAAATTAGTATTACGCTGCGCCTCTTTTCCACATGCAACGTATAAATTACCATCCGGAAATCTTTGCCTAACCGCAGGCGCCAAAGCATACACACACATCCCCAAAACAAATTGTATATATATACATATATGTATTAAATTAAAACTGTGCTTTGGCATTTTCCATGGCATTAATATTTCATGAGCCGCAAACAACTGACAGCTGTCAAAATTGTACTGTTTGTGCTGTTTAAAATATCCATTGCATACATTTGGGCTTTCAATTTTCAATTCCAACTATGTTAGCAGTCTCTCTGTTTTTCGCGGAAAAACTTGTCTTGACGTTGATGCTGTCATAAAATTGTTCGTTTTTTTTTTAATGGTGCGCCCTAAAAGAGTGTATAGACGAAACGTAACAGACTTAAGATTAGTTTAGACAAAGGCGTTTTCTAGCGATTAAAAAGCCAGATTTCCTCTGCAGCAGTAAATCGCTAGTTTAAGGTTAAAGTGGTTTTCGCTTTAGGAACACATCTTCTGCGCAGAGCTTTACCTGGCATTATGGTAGAGAATAAAACTTTTTTCCATATCCTCAAAGATACAGTGCCCTTATTAGTAGTAACATAGTATGCATATGTATTATCCACTCCTCCTTCTATCTACTTATAGAGAATTTCAAGAATATGCAATCTCAATATTAAGTCAACTGCTTCCACTTTTGGAATTTCTAATAAAATCTAACCGCGCTCAGTAGTAGGCACAATGGCAGAGAATGAGGCTTTAGTCAAACATTTTTCCCCAATCATTTTTCTTTACAGAAACTTCCACAAAAATAAATATATATAAAAGCTGCAAACTATTAATCATGATTTATTCTAATTAGTCTTTCAGTATTTTAGAGAAGGTCAATTTCGTGTTTGTAAATGTAAGACGTTCAAAAATTTTGCTTGGTTTGCAAAGAAGAAAATTCTGATAACTTTTATTTTTCAAATTTTCAAAGTCGACTCAGATTTTCTCACTTTTGGACAATACTCTTACTAACAAGTTACGTAGCATTCAAACTGCCCTAATTACGCCTACTAAAACTAGTAACAGAGTTACTGATATTCATCGACACCCCACATAAGCTTATCTACTTGCTATTGTTGCTCTTGTTGAAGAACTACGCCCCATTCTATAAAACGATTATATACGCCGGGCTACAAAGTATGCTACACAAAACCAAACCGTAAGCAACAAATAACAAAATTTTTGAAAATCTTTTAATCCCAATGAACTCTATGTACAGTCAGTGGTAGTTGTTTTTGTTCTTGTTGCTGTTGTACTTGTTTTTGTTATTTGCCTCGAGTACTGTTCAGCCATCCATCGTCATCGTGTCCAGGCCATGTCCAAAACAAACATCGCAGGCATTTACTTAATCGACAAGGGATTAGTTGCACGTACCACTCGCTGCAACTGCTCCAGAGCACTTCGCTTACTTGTGCTGATGCGGTTTGGCTTGGTTTGTTTTGGACTGCTTTTTAATGTTTTCATTTGATGGCACAGCTGAGTTCCAGCTCCTTCCGACGGGCTTCCGTTCCACTTTAAATTGAGAATTATTGTCGCCAACAACTGTCTGGCGCTGAGCCACGCCATAGCCCAGGCTATGGCTATGTGGCCCACAGTTTGAGGCTTGATAAGGATATATTGTGTCTCACGCAGTTGGACAGCTTTAATCTCAGCCTGGTCGGGGTGCTCTAGTTGTGCTGCTGCTCGGCCTGGTACGTGCTTAATTTTGTTTGCACTTTTAAGCCAGCGCTCGCTTGGACCGACGCCTGCAGTTAGGCTACAAAAATCACGCACCAGACTATGGCAGGCCGCATGCGCTGGCCAAGGATTAGCGCTGATTGAAATTGCAAATGAAAATTTATTTTTACTACCGCCTTCAACCCCGTCCTCAGTGCGGTTCCAAACGTTTCAACTTGGGTTTGTTGTTAGTTTTAGCTTAGCTGGCGAACGCCCTCGGTCAGCGCATTGTATTAAAATTTAATTGAGTTACTGACATTTTATTTTTGTATAATTAAATTAAGCCCCAGCTTAGCATTTGATTTTAATTTGTGCGACATTTGTACGCTGGTTTATTCGTTTGCTTTCTGACACACACCTAAAAGTATGCTATAAATTTGCAATCTATTCGTTGCCTGTTGTTCTGCATTAATGTGACAGACGTATTTGCATGTGTGTGTGTGTATGTGATTGGACTTTTATAAAAATAAAAGTAATAAATAAATAAATACTATAAATAAAGATCCATCCTTAAACTAATAAAAGATAAATGGAGAAAAATGTGAATTCGATTATTCTTACAAAATAATATTTTCTTTTTCCAAAATAGCATTATTTTTAGGAAATGTACTGCCAGTCAAATGACTTTAAAGTTGTTGCCAAATTTTTTTTTTTTTTTTTTTGTTGTGGGAAAATTATATTTTTTAAACAATATACTTTTCAAAGCAAAGTTCTAGAAACTTGTTTTTAACTTAATTTTTAGAAAATAAAATTATTTTTATCAATTGGAATTTTCTTATGCATGGGGTCCCCTATCCAGGCAGCTGGATGATTGGAGGCCAGTTATTTAATTTAAAATTTTGCATTTAATTATAAAATAGATTGACGGATAAAAACATTTTTAGATATGAAGCATAATTTTTTTCTTTTAAATTTACTTTTCAAATAAATTTTATGGTTAAGCGAACTAAAATTTGACTTGGTTTAAAAAACTTGTAAGAACAAACAGCTACAAACATTTTAATGTTTTTTTTTTAAGTTTAGGCCCAATAAACATTTTGCACTTCAATTAAAATTATTGCAATTTTGAAAGCCAAAGCAAATATTAGTTGGCCTTGTTGCATCATAGCTACTGTATTGCTTATAAAATGGTAAAATAGTAATAAAAATTTCACGAGTTACTTCAAACTAAGCAACTCTTTACCCTTTTTTATACACAATATAAAATTATTAGCACGTGCTTTACTTCAACTACAACTACAAACACAAACAAAAAAACACTCACACATACAACCATAAATACACAATCCAACAAGCTACAAGGATTTTAATTAAAAAATCTTTTGGTCAAGCAATTAAGGGGCAATATTAAAATAAACACAGCTCCACAAAATATGCAGCATTTTGTAGTCGACCCTTGTTGGCACATTATATTAAAGCAATTTTACATGCACATACATAAATGCTTATGTATGTGTGCCCCTGTGTGTGTTAAGCTTTCATCTTTTTGGGTTCGTGGCTGTTTCTGCTGACCTAAGTAAATATTAATAATATATTAATAACGTACCAGGACAAAATAAAAAAAATAAAAGGAGCCCCAGCTTGACTGCCTGCCTAACTGCAGGCTATTTGCACGTATTTCCTCTAAAGTATAATTACAGCAAAATGTTTGTGGGGTTTTTCGCGAACACCCTTAGCGTGTAGTATGCTTGTAAGCTGCATGCAAAAATCTTAGCTTCCCCAGGATTATTGCCATATTAAGTAATTACAAATATTTGCACAATTATTGTAGCATGCAGTGCGGCGTCTTTAATGCCACTTAAACCCCACACACATACACGTATGCATAGATATATAAATGAACATATGTAAATGTATATATATGTATATTTATCATGTGTCAGGCCATTATTTAAACGATGTCGGCCAGCCACACCTTTAAAATGCTTTTGCCTAAAATTTATAGCATACTTTTAGGCCCAAGGCTGGGCGCCTGTCATTACAATTAAGCTTAGCTCTATGTAGGCAGTTGCCATCCATTTAAGCTTACTTAAAAATTACATAAATTTTGCTTTATGTGCACAACAATAACAATAGCAACACCTGCCTACCCCAAACCAAAGCTACAATCTTTTAAAAACCCATACATAAAGTATGCAATTAAATTTTCACTTAAATGATTATCACATAAATCCCCAGCATACATTGTGGCGCCCAGGCAAACGTGTTTGCATTTAAATTAAAAGAGCCATTTTTCTTTCAACCGTGCTGGATGGTAAAGAGTGTGAGTGAGCTAGCTAGCTGGCTTGCATACGCCCTTTCACTTTAGCCTGTACTACGCCCACAGAAACCGGAGTTTTGCGTCCGGAACCCGGCCCAGCTTATGATAACACCATTATAGGGCAAGAACGTCTACACGTATGAGCCAAGTTATCTTTGGCAACCGCAAACGCCGAGCACGTAACAGAGCAGCCATGACCAGCGTGCACCAATGGGCTGAGTCAACTAAGAGAGCGAAAGCTCAGACTCCGCACCCTATCCTGTTGTATATATTTGCTTATGTTAATTGCCGTTGAATCCATTTCCATTAAGATGCAAGTCCTGCTGCTAACGATAATTCCACGCACACACACACACACACACACACGCTGACGAGAGCGGTAGTTCTAGAGGGAGACAGCATAATTGCTTACAAAAGTATGCCTTGACCAGGACAGCAGACCCCACGTTAAGCTCCTTGTTGCTTGCCTGACTGGCTGCTGTTGCTTTTCAATATGCACGGCAATATCCTTTGGTAAACAGCACAGCGCAGAGCAGAGACCATGATTGAGGCCGGGCCGGGCCAGGCCAGGTCCTGGCCGAAGCATGTTGCAGCTTTGGCATTTTATTATACAATAACAACAACAAAAAAACCATAGCATAGCAAGTGGCGCACTAAAACGTCTCTGTGGGCTTAACGCAGCGACCCAAAACGTGCCTTTACATATTAGTAAACTTCATAATTTTTAATTGATACATTAAATTTTGTGCAAATATTGGCATAGTACACTGCCACATGCTATATACAATGACAGCAACACTAGCATCTTGAGTGCCAGCTTAAGGCACTTAAACCCGCTTTATTATGCAGCAAGGCATTGGTGGTTAGCCAGGCTTATGCCCAGCAAAGTAGGCTATAGTTTTTGGTACTTTAAGGGTTTGCTTTTACTTTTGAATAGAACGTTGCTTTTCGCTTCGGTTTGTATAAGCCGCACACATCAACCTAGAATGTTTGCGCAGAAAAGTAGGCTACACTTTTTTATATATTTTTCGGCAACAGCTATGAACAGCACTCAAAAGCAATTTCTGCATTGACTGCGCTTTATTTTCGTACCTTATACTCTGTAAGGTTAAGGGTATGATAGATCTATGCAATTTACGTAACAGTCTGCAGGAGGGGTGGCCGAGCTTAAGTTGTCCTTTTGTTCTTGGTTTCGCCATGATCGCAGAGACCAATCAAAATATCGATTAATATATATAGCTGACTGCGCTACCTGGTGTACAAATTTTGTGAGTCTTCACTTAATATGTAACTTTCTTGGATTAAGTTGTTGCAGGGTATGACACAGTCGCCCAACAAGATGACTGATTCATATTTTTTATGCTTTTTTGCCTTTTCTTTGCACTTTATCATCGGCACTCAACCGCAAATGCATTTCAACGTAAAGTTTTTAAACAAATATTTGCACAACTTTCAGGCTGCCAGGATGCTCACTTTATTCCCAGTCTCTCGATCTTCTACGCTCTCTCTGCTGTTTTTACGTCTTTTCTCAGCTCTTTTTTTTTTGCACGGGCACTCAAACAATGCGCAGCCAGCCAGCCATAAAATGAGCAACGGTGCGTTGTTTGGTATGCAACAGTTTTCTATGTATGTGTGTGTGTGTGTGTAGGTGTGTGTGTCTGTGTGCCTTTCATATTTCGCCGTGGCATAGCCAAGCTGACTGAAGCCAAGTAAACAAATGGCACGAAAATGTATTTGCAACTGTTGCGGCATTCAAGCAGGGCGAGCGAGCTTCAACCCAAACTCCAGCAACCAACTTCAGTGTGACTGCCAACTGGCAACTCTATAAATGAATGTCCTTTTGATTTTGTTCAACGAGCCTAGCGTAGTGACTCAATTCAGTGGCCGTAGCTGTAGCTGCTCAGGCCCTACTCCGAACAGGGACTGCCTTTGTTTTGGTCTGCATTCTTAACTGCTTGGCGGCGTGCGCGTACAACTTCCTGGCCAGAACCTAGGCAGGCAGCTTTTTCTTCTTGTTGTGGCGCCTTTTGTGTATGCAATATGTATTTCCTGGCCACATGTATGCAATGGAGTTTTTGTCTTGCAATTCGTCCGTCCCCCTTTTAGGAATGTTTTAATTTGTTTTCCTATCCGCCTTGCTTTCATTTCTTTCATATCTATTTGACTGTTTTGTTTTTCATTTCGTTTCGTTTCCATCTTTTTATTGCGCAGCCACAGGCGCAATTTGATTGTTTGCCTTGCCACTTGTTTATATGCCACTCACACATGCCATGTGTGTGGGTGTGTGTGTTTGGATTCATGACACACGATATACGTGAGCTCCCAACTCTATGCTATGGTTTCTATTTAGGGTTTTTTTCCTACTGCCATAAAATATATTTTATTGTTTGTTATGATGATTAATTGAAGTCATAATATTACGCCGTCGTCTGATGTAAGAATTTAATATTCTTGTCGACGTCAATTGGCGCGCGACATTTTGCGCATGTGTGAGGTTGACATATTACTTAAGTGACGTCTAACAACTTTGCAGGATGCTTAAATAAAGTTTTTTTTTTTGCTTAAAATTAAAGAATTTAAATTTATAAAGTTCTCACTTTTCTTATCTTTACAGGTAAGTTTTAGAAGCAACAATTAAGTCAATGTAAGAGTAAGTTAAAACAGAAAGTTCAAGTATGTCTATACATTTATAAGTTAGAACTCAACTGCCAAGCCATTATTCAAAAAGTTTAAATAGAAAATAAAAAGTCTGTCCTGTATCCACCAATTAAGGCACCTTCTTAAGGTAACATTGTGGCAGAAGTTAAAAGGCTTTATACGGTAATAGTTTTTTCTATTTACATTAGAGTATTAAAGTTGTTGTATGGCCACATTCAGAACATTTTTTAAATAAATTCAAGTGCTGGAGTCATTTTAAAAGTTTTGTAATATACACATATGTATAGGGCGCGGACGACTTTGAGATACCATCAAAGAAACAAATAAATAAATGAACGGACTCAAAAACAATTAGGCATTATGACCAACCAGTAAAGAGTTTGCGAACTCTAAGAAGCTTCTAAACGCAAATGTTGCCATTATGTTCCCAACCCAATTCTTTTGCCTGTGGTCAAACACCAAGAAGACGCCTGAAACGCCTTCATTCTTGTGACCTCAGAAGTCCTCATTTGACTTAAATCGCTGTAGGAAGTCGTGCATATTGATTTATTTTATATGAAATTCTCTAATTTGGAGTTGCACTGTATTACGCATATGGGAAATACATAATATACTCCGATGTTGAAAAAAATGAAGAAAATTTGTTTTCCATAATAAGGGATGGAGTCCGAATCCGAGCTCCAGCTCTTATTATCTTCAAGATCTTGACAGATAGGACTAAATCAATTTCGTTTTTCCTGTGACTCAAGAGGCAAAATTTTTTTAGGAAAACAAACAAAATCTCAGAAAAAAACATTTTACCTGTTGCTGATAATACTTTAAAACTGGATTACCACGATTTTCCCCAAAATCAGGAGAACGTCTGGTCCTGCTAAAGATCCATCCATTTTTTTTTCAATTTTTGCTGCAGTTATTGTTAAACTTTAACTCCCACATATTGAATTAAATTTACACTCTTAAGTAAGCTGTTTACTCCAACCCAAGCAAAGCTAACCACACGCTACTGCATTTAATTACACAGCAACTATCTTTCAATTATTTACAACTTAAAAAAAAGACGAAAAATAAACCTTAACCAACAGCCACAGTCTAAGTACCCAGAACCAATCCCTAAGCTAGTCCCAGCTGTGTATTTCTGTACTCGATTGTGCTGCACTTTCTTGCATAGCTTGGCCATTCCTTATTCCACTGTCCGCCAATGAAGCGGACAAACAAAATATATATCCGCTCTTTACATTGATTACCCAAACGCGCGCCCACGTAACAGATAGTTCTGGTACCACCGCCAGACAGTGTCTTACCTTGCACCATTCAGGCTGTCCAGGCGGCCCACTTGACGACCGCGCCCTCTTTCGATAATTAATTGCAGACATCAGTTGCACAACGAGAAGCAGCACAGAAAGCAGAAAGGTGAACGAACAAACAGGTGAAGCGTAGACGGCGCAAAGGGCTTTGCCAGCAATGAAGCGTACCATCAATTTGTCTCGCTTTTGTAGCATACTTTTAGGTGTGCAAAACAAAAGCAATTGTTTGGGCAAAAAAAGCGAAACGAAGTGTTGTACAACTTACAAATGCAACTCAAGTAGCAAAACATTTTGATGAGTTGTAGACGAACGGCAAGTTCAACTCAAATACGTTGCATACCAACAGGCGCAGGTTGCAAGAAATTTAGTCGCAAAGTTGCTTATTCGGTTTTGGTTTTAGAATAAAAACGAATGCTATTAGTTGCAGTGACGCGGCTAAAACCAGACAGCGTCTTAAATAAGTCAATGAGTTGTAGAAAATTAAAAGCATTGTTTATCATTTATGTGCTTAGATAAATACATTTTTAGAGGAAGAGCTAAAGCTCCAAATAGAGAGATAATTGATATGGGGCCTTGTAGCCTTATGGCTGTAGGTGCTCGGATAAAATAATAATAATAAATAATAATTTTATAGAATCTTATCTTGGCCATAATTAAAAAAATATATATAGCAACCTCTCGTTGTGCCACCGCCCCTTAGCTAATCCAAGTAGCATGCAACAACATAAATAACAATTAATAAATGTTTTGCACTTTTTAGCTACAAGCAAAAGAGCAAACAAACTCTTACCAAAGTTTCTTGCACTTTCGCTCTTAGCGCAAAACGTTGTTTACCTCCCCTCACTCTGTTTTTATACCCGCTGCTCTTTGCCATTTAGCGCGGTTTTAAAAGCTTAAACGTGTTGGGATCTGCACACTAACCCACATGCTTTTTTTTACATTTTTATTTTGTATTTTTATTAGTTTTATTTTTATTTTTTTTCTTATTCTCTGCCTTGAAATCAAGTTGGAATTTCAAATTACCCATACAAAGCTGCAGCCGTGTTGACGACGTGCAAAAACGTAGTATACTTTTGCGCGCGCTTGGAATTTAATTAAAAGAAATTCAAATGTTGCAAATGCACAGACGTTTAGTTGAGAGGGGCGAATGAGCATTGTGCGGCTGGCGGTTTGGGGTAATTAAAACAGTTAGCACTTGAAATAAGGCACAAAGTAAGTAAATAAATACAGCTCATAAATGGACGCCTTAAAGTATGCAATGACTAATGTAATTGCATTTTATTAATATGGCAAGTTAAATGGCTAACTGTTGGTCAAACAGAGCATTTGTTAGAAGTTGAAAAAAGTTAGTACGCGCTCAAAGTTTTTAGTTTAACCCTCAGGTGTGTCATAAGACTTGGCCTCTGTGGTCTGATAAGTCCCAGTGCATTAAATTAATGAAATGTGTGGGTGTGTGTAGCAGTCTCTGTGTGTGTGTACGTATGTGTAGCAACCCTTTTCCAATAAATGCCAAATTAATTAAAAAATACAGCGCAAAGGCAAACGCAAGCTGGCTAAGTAAAGAAAGCCAAAAGGAAAGCCAACCCAAAACTTGAGAGACAAACAGACACACACACACACACTCACAGACACAAACATATACATCGTTTTTTCCAACTTTTGCTTTTCTTTGCTGCTTTTCATTATTCGTTGTTATATAAATTTTTATTTTTTTTTGTGCTTCTCTCTGAGAGCCAACCAACTTAAAAGTGTTAATTAAAAATTGTTTCACAGTTTAGCTGCGAAAATGAAAATTGAAAAAGGCAAGCCAACCAAACCAAGCCAAGAAAATGTTACTGCCATTGCCCAGCGTCTGCTTACTTAGCCGGGTCTTCATATTTTCTCTCTTTCTGGGTTTTTATTTTTTTGTCCTTTCTTTATTTTTTCATTAGCTGCTTCAATTTTAGCAAAAACCCAAGTGTATTTATCTTGGCCCAACTTGTAGTTGTAATTGTTGTAACTGCTAGAACAAAACGGAAACTTGGCCATATCATGGCATTGCCACAGTCTCTTAAAGTGCTCTGCCAATTTTTACTTGGCTTAGAGTCGGCTTTGTTCAGCTAATAGCAAAGCTGTTACCTACCGACCATTGAAGTCCATCCAAGCTGTAACTATCTTTAGATACATCTGCATCTGGATGTGCATGAGAATGTGCATGCTGAATGCTCCTGGTAATTGCACCCACTTGAAACGCTTGGCTGGCAGCAATTGGCTGGCAGTTTGATAGCACCTAAGCAATTGTTAGACAATTAGATTGGCTTACTGTCTGATTGAGAGAGCTGGCGGAGAGCATGAAGCAAAACAATGAAGAGCTGCTTAAGTGAGTTGCATAAATAGCATAATCATTAAGAGAAAGCAGCTAAGCGAAATTAAATAAAAACAGCAGATGTGGCAATAATGGGATTTGACCAGTTGGTATTACTTAAAATTTAGTGCAATATGCGCCACTATAAAATAATCATGAAATATATAAATTAGTTCGTAGTTTTTTGACATAAGTCGAGGGGAAAAAATTACGAAAATAAGATAAAAGAAATTATGGTTAACTATTGTACTTAAAAAACGAAATTTAACACAAATTGCTTAATGAATCCGGTTCCCAGGAAGCTTCGAGATAACTTGATATTTTAGAGGCTATCTATATATAAATAGGAAATATATATCGTAAAAGTGCTCGGAATTTTCCAGCTTCACGATCGCTGTATTGCCTGTTCCCCACAAAAAAAGAATCATTTTAATAAAATATTCAAAAAAAAGGCTGTCTATACATATATATATATATATGAAGGCTAGCTATATAAATAAACTTATATAAAACCTTTGCTGTAGATGAAAATTAAGCAAGATTTCGTTATAATTATTTAAATCGTTAAAAAGTGAACCCACCGATCACTTTCACTGTTCTATCTTTCCAATAGTTCTTTTCTAGTATCTAAGGTCAACTGAGCATTGTTGAGCCCCTTTGAATAAATAAATAAGTAAAACAAATTTCTGCTACAACACCTAATAAATTTGTAGCATCTTTTGCTACAAGATACTACCAACTCATACTTTACGGAACTAATTTCAAGATTTCTCATTCGCATTCGCCTTTCTAAAAGTTGAAATTTTCTATTTGGGTTTTTCATTAAGTACCAATGCTATTGTTGTACCCTGGATTACCCAAAACCTAAGACATTCTCAGCTGCAGTCTGGGAGCACGGCCTGTCCCGGCTTTCTGCCATCCTCCTCTGCTTCAGGATTGCGTGTTTTTAATTTTGTGCGTTTCGCCTGTTCTAATTGTGTGTACTCTTGGCTTGCTTGTTGGCTGTCTTATGTTTGTCTTAACATTTACACGCCAGCCGAACCGGTTCGTCTTTCAGACAGATCCTTTCAATTTCCGCTTCCACACCCACTTCTGTGCTCTCTTGTTCACGCTATGTACATAGATAAATAATTTACTTTTTGCGCGCACTAAAACACAAACAAACATGAGGCATGCAAGCAGCACACATACACACACATAAATATTTATATATGTGCGTGTTTGCTTATAATGTAATGTACACACTCACACACATAGAGCGTGGCATTTTTCTTCTTATTTTCCGTTTCCTTTTTGGAACATAAACAATTTTTGTTTTGTTGATTTTGGGCAAACAAACTTTGCACTCATATAATGTAACCCTTTAATAAAAAAAATAAAATAAAACCCAAGACTTGATCGAATGTTTTATTTTGGGTCTGAGTTATGCGTTCATTTTGGAGGCTGGGGCGCTACCCTAGGGCCTAATGTTTTTCTTTGCTTTTACTTTTCATAATTTCCCAGCTTTTGCTGTGTTGCACTTGAAATTCCTGAACCTTAAATTAAAAATTTAATATATTTTCTACAAAAATGTTGCACTTAAAGCTGCCTCGTTGACTGACTTTGCCCTTGAGCTGACCAAGGTCGTAAACTTCAGTGTAGCCGCAACGCTAGAAAGAAACGAAAAAACATAGAAATCACTTTGGCTTGGGTGGGTGTGTGTGTATGTGTCGTCTGTGCACTTAAATCATGTTATTGCCAAACTATGCGCTGCAAAGTATGCAAATGTTGCAGTAGCTATGGAGGACAAACAAAATGGCCAAAAAAAAATAAAATGCAGAATCGTAGCATAATTTATGGCGCAAAACGTAGCATAGAAGTGTTTTTATGCCAGCCAGACAATTTGCTCTGTTTACAAGTGTATGTGAGTGTGTGTGAAAGAGTGTGATTTGTCTTGGTTGAACTTTCGTTGAACTGAAGGACAAAAAGAGGACAAAAACTCATCAGACACTGCCACATTGCAGTGTTGTGTGCTGCCCTCTACTCTCTTCCAGTTCTTTCCACAGATTTGTTGTGCTCTTTGCGCCAGTAGTAAATGTCAACAACAGCACAAACCCCCCACACAGCCACAGAAATAAACCCTCACATAGATACGCCAAACGCCTGTCGCACTTTTGACGAAATAGACAAATTTGCGTTTTGTTGCAACAAACTGCCTGGCCAAGACCAAACCCAACCAAAAAACAGTGCCACATGATAGTGCTCGTAGCAAGAGCCAGCCTGCAACCGGGCATGCCACATCACAGACGCATGCATTTGCATGCAATAAATCATATGCAGGGACAGCAACAATAACAACATCAAAAACAATGTTGCGGCAAAAAGTTTTTCTTTCTGTGTAGTCTCTTTTTTTTTTGTTCTTGTTGCTGCTGTTGTTTTGTATTGCACACGCCTTTAACCAACAGCTTCTCGTGCCTGCCTGCCCGAACTTGCCGCAGCAACCATGTGACAAATACATAAATTTGCCAAAAATGTCGCCGCCTTTCAAAAAATTTGAGCTGGCAATTTGAATTTTAGCTCGTTTCTACCTTGCTCATTTTTTTACATTTTTTTCGCTGCCGGCATTTTATTTTTATTTTTTTCACACGGCAGTATTTAAAGTAAAAACCCGGCAAGCGAACTGACGACTCGTCATAGTCATAAATCAAAAAATGGGTGTTCAGAATGCTGAAGAGTGCAACTAGGTTTTAGTTTATTGGGGGCGCAGCTTGAATCGTATCCGTTTTTTAAATTTAAATACAGACAATATATTTGTTATTGGAGTGTAAATAAGATAAAAATGAGCTGAGGACTTTTTGATCAAATTGAATCCAGCTCCAGATTGAGAGCCTTGCTCCTGTTATTTTTAAAAAATCTTTCGGATACTTCTTGGGGTCAAGAAAACTTTTGTTTTTTTATTTGAGTGCCGCCAGAAAGGGAAAGAAATAAAATCGTTATACGCCATTTTCGAAAAAAAATGTTACCCGGGATAAGGCATGCGTTTTTGTCAGCCTAATTGTTATTTCTCGAAAACACTTTGTAAGTAGTTTAAGAATAGTTCAGTTTTTAATATGGATACAATTTCTACTTTCTGATAGCGATCGACAAAATGATCATTTTTTATACCTTATACCTTAAGGTTCAAATGGTATATTAAGTTGAAAGTCAAAAATGTGTTTAACACAGAGAACGACGTCTCCGGAGACCCCCAAAAGGAACTTAAAGGTTGATGTCCTTCTGTCTTTCTGTCTGTCGGTATGAACGTCTAGAACTTTGAGCTGATAAGAGTTAGCGCAAAGAAAGTTTCGAATAAGATCCGTTTATAAAAGAAATAAATTTTTGGCGCGGGAAACAAGTTTATTTTATTTTTTCGATATCGGCCTTATAGCTCAATCAATCAATATAGAAACAGTTTCAACAAGCTTAAAGGGAGATATCGCAACTAAATTTGGCGATCGGAAGTTTTTTCGAATTTGATATCATATAGTTCTCTTAAATCCGTTGGGTTCAATTTTTGTAACATGCTTAACTATCAATATACTGATTTAGAACTGTCTAAAAATCTCTATTCCATTACAAGATCAAAATACTTTATTTTCACTAGTTAAGAACATTATTGTTGTGAATACATTTTTTTGGGAGGGTATTTAAATATATTCTATTGTGAAAAAAAACTCAATTTAAAAAGCCTTTAATTGGTCATTAAATAACTCATTCGTCTGTATATATATGTATAAATATATAAGTATATATTTATTCACAACACATAATGTCATCTGTTAGCTTTCAATAGTTAGCCATCACAAATATGTAATAAGTAAGAAAGTTTTATGCTTACATTAATTTCTTTTTATTTGAAAAATTTTGCCTAGCCATCAATCAATTAGTATCAATTTTAATATTCCTTGGCGCTTAAATCTTTAACTTCTGCAAAACTTAGTATCGTTAAAGTTTCTATTGTCCTTGCATAGATATTTTTTAGCTAGCTGCCATTTGTTGTAGAATTCTTTCAAAGGAATTTAAAGAATGTCATTGCATTTTTCATTTTGCAACAATTTTTCATCCGCAAATTAAGCAAAAAGAAAAAATAATAATTTGTTGTGTCATAATGTTGGAATAAAAAAAAAAACATTAATTTAAAGCAAAATTCTGATTCATAATTCACGTGCCAAAACAGCACGAAATGTGCTACATGGTGACGTTGCCAGGATTGCCAAAAGGAGTGCGTTACAGGCGGGCAGCGGGTAATGTTGTCTGGTAACAGCAGCAGACAACAACAAAGTGGAAGCCATTAAATTTCATGCATGCAACTAGTAAAAAAGTAACATATCTGCCACGCCCCCTACGCCCACATGCTTGCATGTGTTGTATGACTTGAAAATGAGTTTGCACTTTGTTATGCAAAAATTTTACTGAGGGTGGCACGTAAAAGCGGGTCTGCAATGTTGCACCTAGGCAAAGAAATGCTGCTGAGGCAACAGACAAGCAGAACGCTGACTTTGGGGCAAGACGTAAAGACGTTGTCGTAGAGCGCTTGGGAAATTTTACATGTTTTTCAAATGCGCCAGGAGCACAACAGCGCGCCAGACATAAATAGTAACAACGACAACGACAGGCAACGCATATACATCATCAGGCAGAGTCCAGAGACTCTTTTACTTTTAGTTGCAGTATGAGGTTAAGCAGGCTACTTCCTTTGCATATCTGCTTCTCTATGCTCTGAACACAGTGCGGAACGTATTTATTAGTCAGAAAGAGGCGTGGTACTAAATCATCCATCTGTTTGATCGAATGTCTATTAGAAATAGAATTTCAAGGTTAACTTAAATACCGTCCTGATAGATTCGCCCCGACTGGTGGATAAAAGAAATTAATATAGGCATGTCCCCCCGTCCAAGTGTCTGTATGAACGGCTAGATCGTGGCAAATATTAGACTTAGGATAACCAAACTTAAGATTTCGACTGCTTTATGTGCAGGTTATGGGCTTTGCCAAGGGAGGGGTTTTGAGGGTTAATAATCTTTCTCTTAGTAATCGCGTTTTCAAAAGACATACAGATCAGATATGCGCTACGGGTTAAATTTTTGAAAATTCTTCAAAAAGTGAACCAATTGTTAAATAACTTTCCACAAGTCAGGTGTATTTCGTTTTAAACTGCATATTTGCTTAAAGTTTGATCTAAATTCACATAACTACCACACAAAAATTGAACCCGTGACGCCATATTTTCTGCGTAGCCAAATACTCATCTTTGCGGCACCTTTAAAAATTCATTACATCATGAGCAAGGAATGTGAAGAGAACAACGAGAGCCAATAATGGTTAAAGAGAGAAAAGCGATAGAGATAGCGAGCAGAATGGTATAGCTTCGCTGACGAGCATTGTAGTGTGCCGTTAAGAAACTGTTACCGATACTTTTGGTAAAGTGTATCTCAAAATCGGCTAAGCTCGACTTTAATATCTGTCATATTTTTTTTACTAGGTGCGTGGAACTTATTTAGCAAATATGTCAGAACTCTAGCGCCTGAAGTCCTTTCTCACTAATTCTCACTGTTTCTCTCACTACATTTCTCTTGCACCCTACACCTTTCCGCCTCCGCTCTAACCATTTCGCCTTTGGATTTTCTTGAAATACGTGCAAGCAGACATTTTTCCTGCCTTATTTATGGCCATACCTAGAGAGGTATTCTATGCGTCTATTTGAGTGCACGTGTGTGTCAGGTGTCAGTGCCGGAAGTTATGAAAATACTTTGTAAACATTTCCTATTTCTATTAGCGCTGAACGCAACTCCCAAAAAGTTACTTTAACAATGCAATGGCCTTCAAAAACCTAGACCCATGCATGCACAATCCAAGAAGTATGCAACAATGTTTGTTAGAACGTCAAAAACTTTGGTCATAAGTGTTTTGACGACGCGTCGCACATACATAGAAATGAAAAGTATCTTTTTAAATGCAGCCAAAAGTAAAGTATCTGAAATATCTTTTACCTTCAGCGTTGTAGCTTTGCCTTTTGCTTATCGATATGCTGCAATGTTAGCCTTACAGTGTTTCCATATACCTTTATATATGTCAAGGGTGTGTGTGCGTGTGCGCTTGGGGGAATGCCATAAATTATATTTTTTGAAGTTTGCGCGACGGCAACAAAACAAAAACAACAATTTTTAAGGGGGGCAAAAAACTTTGTGGCAGTTATTACCAAGTGTTTTGTCGTCGTCTTTGCTGCCGCAGCGCATATCAGTAAACATTTTTGCGACTTTACAGCGACTTTTAAGCATTCCTGGATCTTCTTCTACCTCTCTTTTTTTGGCTAGCGCACCTGAAACTTCTCGCTACATTTGGTAAAAGAGTGGGAAAGTGGTTTTTCACTCTCTTACGGAACTGGTGTTTGTATGTATTTTGTTTACAAAACTTTTTGACTGAGTTTTTTTTTTTTTTTTTTGGAGCTGAAAGTTTTGTGACTAGACTCTTAGACGTGAGCTCTGCATCTGCTCTGCTTACACCTTGGACCTTTAATTATTTTGTGATAAATGATGACATTTTGGTGCACAGTGTTCCACACTGACAAATAGAGTGCGCCGAACTGAGCTTACAAGTATTATTACGAATAGATGATTGGGCCCAACACAAATTGGTTATTTTTGTGTAATTGTACCACACTGTCAGGTAGGTGTGAGCATTTATTTTATAATCCAACATTTTTAGTTACAATTTTATTTGGAAATAATGCTACCCTGTTTAAGGAAAATGTAGAAAATTTTGACCTATGACAGTGCTACCGATATGAATTTTAAGCCGAGCTCTAAAAAACCCGAGTGTTTTGAGATGACCTCCAAATACCAAAAAAAAAAAAAAAGGTATATTAGTTACCGTACGTGCCATAGCAGAGTCCTGTTAGAACTTTTGCGCTTTTATTATTTCGCTAGAGAGTTAATCAATTTTGCTGCTTCCCAGACTACATAGATCATGGCTAGCCCTTCACAAAAGAGTAACCAAACAATGTACGCTCTATAAATTATTTATTACTTTTCCGTTAACACGAGGGACTCTCCAAAGTATATGTAATTATTTATTTTGTCATCAAGGCCTTAGACATATACACGATAAATTGCTTAAAATGAAAATTTTGTATTGCGTCACAATCGTCATATTTGAGTCCCAGGCTTAGGGCAACACTTCATTAACACCTGTTTGGCAGCTAACACAACTAACAACTTAAGCTGCTGGACACAACTACAGCAAGGGAGTCTCAGCCTCACACAGATCTATCCACCAGTCAGCCCTAGTTCAAACTGACTGGTAAGCAAAGACAAACAACTTGAGACCAAAAGTTGCCCAAAAGCAAACATAACAAGAAAATATTAGTAGCATGTCCAAGACAGCAGCTGACAACGACAAGCCCCAAACAACAACAACGACAACAACAAAAACAACATCAGTTAAAGGACAAAACAATGACAACTCACACCTAAAGCTACTTAAATGCGCTTTAAACTGGGCCAGCCATCTTGGCCAAACAATGGCAACTGTCTCAAAGACATACCTAGGCCATCTTAGAGCTGTTCTACCATCTTGTTGAGCCTGGCTACCTTGGACACTGTCAATGATTGATGATGGCATGTGACATTAATGGTAGTTGTTGCTATTTTATCATAAAATGCACATAGACATAAACATATAAAGGTAGGACATAGACAAAGCACCTGGAGTATAGCTTCAGTCACCCTGTCAGTGAGAGTGCAATTTGTGCGCCTAGAAGTTTGCTGGCTGTCGAGGTTTAAGCCAGTTGAACAAATTTTTAATAAATTTTCTCAACTGACAAGCCCGCTGCCTGGGTTTAATTTTACATTTTAATAGGGTTTTATGTGCGCGCCTAAAACTATGCAGCATGATTTATGATTTACCATGACATAATCCTGAACATACTGGCCCAAACAATTACTCAAATTTCATATTTTGCTCAGCGTAGTTACTCGGTTAATAAATAAACAATGGAGCTTTTTTTTTTAGTATAGGCTTCATAGAGCGGGGGTTGCATGGAAAAACTTGTACTTTGGGCCAGATTAAGTAAATTTTCAAGGCGGTCATTGATTAATGTTGTAGAATTGAGTTGAGGTCTTAAAACCAAGGTTTTGTCAACTAAATGTTACAGCTGTGCAAGTAACTTGAGCAGATAATTGCAACAAAACCACTTGCTGACACTAATAAATCTAAAAATTATTTTTTCGACAAACGATAAGTCAATTAATTTAATATAGAATATTTTATCAATTTTTTATTGAACTGTTGTCGATTGTTATTTAAGCTAAAGCATATTTAAGTATGGCATTAAAACGCATAAAATTAATTATGCACTTATATTAAACAAAATGCATCTACATCATGTTAATTAACTTATTGTAGGCAATGTAGCCGCCATTTTGTTGCCAACTCGATGAGCATTAACGCACAAAAGCTCACACAAGCGGAAATTATAGTTGGCAGCATTAGCGAACCACAAAAAAGAAATAAAATGAAAATAAAAAAAAAGTACCGAAAAACAACAATGAAATTAATGTAATTTGGCATTTATTTATGCATTTTCATTAAAGCAAATAATCAACGACAAAAAACATCTATAATAATAAATAATGCGAAGCCAATAATAGTGAAAAACATTTTTCGCGTTCTAAGCGCATAATAGCCATATGTGTAATGGAAAATTCAAATGCAGGAAAACAAATTCAGTCTATGCATAATATTGATGCATTTTTACATGATTATTTGAATGCATCATTATTGTTTTTGTTTTCGTTGCTATTTTGCATTATATAATTGCCAACATCAATTGCATTTTCAAATGCAACTCAATCTATTTTAGCATTTATTGCTGCATTGCTCAGACATAATATAAACATGAATGTATGCATAAATGCATATATGTACGTATGTATGTATTCAGTGCAGCTATTTTACTGTACTTGCTTGCACATATAATTGGCTTATTGTGTCTAAATGTATTTAGACTAACATGGTAGGAGATTTGTTAAAACAATAACAATATTAAACATAATTTTTCATGACATAAATTGGTTGACATTGTTAGCCAATTTTTAAGTCTATATATATTTTATTTTTTTTAATTAAAGTGAAGGAAAAAGGATGTTAGTAAAACTTTATTCTTAATATTTTATATAAGCTTAAAAGTCGACACTGTCCCGGGTCGTTCCATATGAACGTTGTTAGTCTCCTTAAATATGAAAATTTCCAATATCTTGGCGACTTTCCCTTTCTTCGCATTCTGAGATAAGAAGAACCAAAAACTTGCATTATGCACTGTCTGCTTCTTTTACATAGATAAGAAAGCGTTTCTCTTTGCAATTTGAGATTTCTCATAATCTTGTATTCATTCAAAAAAATACGTCTTTTCCGGTTTATATTACTTATTATTGATGCACTTTGTAATATCCATAGTTATGCTTTGTTTGCAGTCGTGCGGCTCATCATCTTCTTTTTTTTAAGTTGGATTTAATGACAATCCATTAGATTCATTCTTTAAAAGTTAAAACAGAATCCAGCAGTGTCTTAACCAGCATTTGAAGGTATAATTGTAATGGTGAGGAATAGAGGAAAACTGCGCTGGATGACTAGAAGTTGTTTTTAAAATTTATGTGATAAATACAAGTCTAAAACCTTATTCTTTATAATAAGCTTTAAGAGAAATATTGTCATTTCAAAATAAAAGAAAAAACTTTTTGTAGTAAGCCTGAAAAAACCTCAAAAATTAATTACTTTTTAATGTCTATCAGTGATTCGACCAAAAAACTGCAAACAGAAATGAAACTTGATATAAATTTTGTATTTTTTTTTTATTTATTTGCATTCATAACCGACTGTCATTTAAATGTGCATATGGCTCTCCGCTGTTAAAGGATTTCTTTCAGCTTGCGGTCATGCAAATATATAAATTCATATTTGCATATGTACACACTGGTCTGTGTCAAATGTGCAGCGTCGCATATTAATTAAAAATCAAAAATAATTAGCTATTTGTTAAATTACATGAAAATCATTTACGCTTGAGCAATACCATTTATATTTATATGTACTTGTATATAGTGTATTTTAATATAAATGCATTTTCATGAAGTATTTATTTACATATCAAACATGTGTCAACAAGAACGATAAATACATAATGCCGTTGGCTAAAATACTTCATGTAGAATCGAAATAAAAAAAAATGAAAACAGTAGTGTAATTATATAGATGCAAATAAATGTTCGTGTAAATACCTATATTGCAAATTATTTATATGTAGATAGATATGCCAAATAAATTATTTTTGCCCAATAGCCATAAATGCATATTTAATTACAAAATTAATTAATATGAAAAATGGCTACAGCAAAAGTGGTTGCTTTTTATATTATGGCTTAAAGTTAAAAATTCGAAAAGTTTATAGCTAAAGAAAAATGTAAACTGTAGCAAAAAATTAATAGTAAAAATGTTATTTATTAATTTCAAGTGGAATAGCACTTTTTTTGTTATTAAGTTATAATTAATTGTTCCGATTTATCGATTTGACAATGCAGTTTATCGTTACCTAAGCCATAAACGATGCGAGTGATTGGACAACCTGGCTGTTTACCGAGCAGGTTGTACAATCGATTGCATTGCATGTAGGCTCATAGCCTGCATTTTTTTTTTTAATTATACAACTAGTCACATAGTGTTTGGCTTGAGTTACACTTTTAAAGTTTCTGCCAAAGCCATCTGAGATATTTTTCGGTAAGTGTAAGTTGTTTTGTCAAACCAAAAAGTTGGTATCGGAATTAAGTTTAAGAACAGGCAACTTAAATTTAATTATCGAAAACCCATCCAAAATCCACACACAAAAAAAAACCCGGTTTTAATCGGTTTAGCTGCTTAGGAATAAGGCGCGCTGATCCCAATGGACCAATTTAATTCCGGGAATAATGATAACACCCGAATTTTAATTTCATTATAAATATTTTAATTAGGTTAATATCTCAATACTCATTACAAAACAGCTTTGCATCTCTGGCTGCAGCGATGACGTATGCGCCTCTCTTAAATCTTCTCTTAAATCTAGCTTAAACATTAAGGGAAACTCGTATTAAGACAACACATATTGCTGGTGGCGTTGACTCTCTGTTTCTTTTAGAAAGGATTAGGTACAACATCCTGAATCGGCGTTTCTTTGCACACCGTTGAAACCGTTGAGACCTTTGGTCTAAATTTAAAAAATTTGTTTATTTAGTTTTTAGTTTAAAAGTAACTCACTTGAGCACTACTGTAGATTCATTTTATATAAATTATACATTTTCACTATTAAAAACAATTTGAAAATAATAACTAGCAATGAGTATGTTTTACAATATTGGTTTCGGAGGCCTTCGGCTAATAAAATTTGAAATAATTTATTTTTTTTAAAAACCAAAAAAAAATCACAAATAAAAAAAATGTTCGTCTTTTTCGTAAGATTACTAAGGAAATGAATTAAAAATCTTAAAAATAATTTTCAAATTAAAAACTTTTGCAAAAAAATTGAATGTAAATGTAAGGAAAAAAATTAGAAGCAACAGAGTAAGCAAGAAGAGTAGTTCAAAAAAGAGTTTCCTTTGACTGCTTTAATTAAATTAATTTCTCAATCAAACCTTCTTGCGGGCTTACAGTAATAGGCTCATAATAAGACGTACTTGAACCGAAATGAGTTAATATTTGCTTGTAACTTTATACTCTTTATGTGGCTTGGCGTCTTTACCCACTCGTCAAGTGAGTGTGTGTGGTGAGTATATAAGTGTGTACGTGTGTATGCCAGAGGCAAATATCACTTACTTATGTTTAGTTGTTGCTAATAACTTTTGCAGCCGCTTCATTGTGCCGGAAGCCGGTGCCTGCTGTTAATGACATAACCGCAAACAAAGAGCGCCTCTCTTAATGTTGCACGCACACACACATGTAAATACATTTGTCTGTGTATGAGTGTTTCTAATAGCAAAGCTCATTAGCTTTGGAGGCAAACAAGCTTTAAAGCATGCATTTAGGCGCGGTGTGGTTTGACAGCCAACAACAAGCACCCACACACACACACGACAATCTCACACATACATATGTGCGTCTGCCTGCAGTTGGCATACTTATCGTCTTTGTGTGTCTTTCTGCGTGTGTGTATTTGTGTTGACACAACAATTAAAAGCATTTAAAATAAAGCATAGCATAGCAATAGGCGCTCTGCCATGCTGCCGTGCCACATGCGTTTTGTGGTTTGTGCAATGCATAAATTTTGCTTTACACGTAACAGTTGTATATATATGTATATGTGCGTCGCTCTCTAATTACCATGTCTTTAGCTTTCAGATGGCTTATGGCATTGCCACATGTTTGTAGTTGTTTGCCACTGTTATAGTTGTAGTTGTTATTGTTGTTGTCACTAATGCCACCGAAATGTTGAAGCGTAATTATGCCAAAGCCATTTTAAAGTGTTAACATGTGCATGAACTCGTAAACTATTGCCTAGTCTTAGGCGCCTGCAGCAGCTACATTGAATTTCACTTGAGCTAACACAAACAAATTTGAGCACTCAAACAAAAGACAAATTGCTGCCATTCACTTGTCTTGCTTTACTATCTACTTTCTTTCCCTACTACTCTCTACTCAATTTTTTATACTTTCTTTATTCCTTTATCAAGTGCCGACAATCTAGCGTCATGTACTTAACGTCAAGAGTGTTTGCCATGAAAAGTTCCAAGCTCCAACAGTTGCAAGTTGTTGGCTAAATTGCAAACACATGCTGCAGGGCCAGTCTGCTGGCCAAGTTAAATCAGGCGTGAAATCAAGCAGGTGTTTCAATTTTAACCAAATTGACTAGACTGAACTGAGCCAAACTGACACTATCGCTTTGACAAATCGTTTTGGCTGTTAGCTGACATTTGCCATTTGGCCAACACAACAACAAAAAATGAGACTGTCTACATCATTATGCAATGATTAAAAACAAAATTAAAATTTATTTATGCAAACCATGCTTTAATAATAAAGTAGCTATTGTGCGATACATACTTTTTTATAATCTTTTATTGGCTTAAACTGTGCATACGAAGACAAGCGCTGCCAATAGCAGTAAAACAAATTATATATTACATAAACTTATTCAGTATATTTATAATCCAGCGCACTGATTTTGCTGCCAATAAAAGCGTAATTATTATATAATTATTTTTCAAAAGTAATTCTACACTGCACAGTCATTTGCACTCAAATAGTTCTACTACATATTTTTATATAACAATAATTTAAAGCATACAAATTTTTAAAGAAATTTACCCTAAGCCCAGTACGCAGGGTTACGAAAAAGCGTAGGTACAAGAACTGCTAAATGCTTCAACACAAAACAGTGTGTACCTGTTAACGCAATGTGGTATTTATTTGCTGTTTGGTACTTTTTTGTGGTATTTTTGATGCTTTTTATTTGGGTTGAACTGCAAAATGTCATAAAACAATTTGCTTTTTATAGATAATAATAAAAAAATAACAATAAACGGCTGCGTAAAATATTTTGTTTTATACATATTTGCGCTAATTTCCAAGAATGTATTTATTTTTATGAATTTGCTTGTTATAAGTAATCTCCAATTCAGCCTGTGTATCTGGTGATACATTTGACGAGTCCCAACAAGACTTGAGCACTTCCTTCCGTGGAATTCTTGAAATTTTCAGTGCGTCGATTTTTAAAGTGTTTTTCTTAGAAATTCTTACATACCATTCGCATTCACTGATGAGGCGCATGGCCTTGTTCTGAAAGGTCTGCATATGTAACCGGCAAATCTCTAGGTAGGTTGCGTCCTCACTTCATATAAGGCTCTCTTACAGCGAAGAGGACAAGGTGCGGTTATTCAGGAGCCAAGGCGATTTCTTGTCCAAAGTTTAATGCTGTTCATATTATTTCGATAAAAGGGACAGCACTTTTTTGCTGCTTTTGTTTGGACGTCTGCGTACGCGATTTTTTTATATATGAAGCTCGTTCTTTTAAGAACGTTTTGTCAGCTGCTGGGCCTGAGGCTTCTTCAAACCATTTTTTTGTAATATTTTAAAATCAACTTTATGGAATTGAAAGTAATCTGTCCAAATGCTTTTGTAGTTTGATAAACTAAACGCCAATATTGGTTTTGAAGTAAAAATATATTTTGGAAACTTTTTTGAACTTAATCTAATTTATATAGATTCTATTAGAACTTACATCGTTTAATTTAGTTTTTGATATAAAAACCTCTTGACTCCTAACGCTCGTAGCATTCTATTGCTGCAATATTTTAAAAGTTTTTAAATATATTTTTTAGAACATATTAGGAAGCTGTACCAATATGTTTGTGCGGCAACTTTTTGATGTATATCTCAAACCAATTATTAAGCTTCTCCATCTTGATTTAATGAAAGCAATTTAATCTTTAGGGCTTGTTATACTGTCAAATAAAAATTGATATTGAAAAACAATTTTATCAAGTAATTTTTTGACATTTAATTTAAATCAACTACAATTTTTTATGTCTTATATTTGATGCAAAAATTTGCAAACAGTTCTCAATTAAATTAAGTACTGCCAGCAATTTGATTAAATCAGTGAAATGCAGCTACTCTATTGTCCCGGACTGTTTTGTTTTTTACATATTTACATTTTTCCATTTGATTGCCTTTTTATATTATTTTAATGTCAAGCATAAATTGGCATTTCAACTGGATTTGCATGTTAATTAAAAAACAAAAAAAAAAATATACAACGACGATGTGCATTAAAGCTGGACAGCCCAACGGCAGGATAAACCATATTACATACAAACAAGTTGAACCCAAGCTAGACAACATGGTCAAAGGCCTTAAGCATTATCTTTGATATATATGGTGCGTGGATGCTCGAGAGGGGTCAGGTGTACGTGGGTGCCTAACAGATCGATGTCAGCAGCCAAGTCTTGCCGGGTTGCCACTCGAGCCGGAGCATTTCATTTCAACTCTATTTACTTAAGTGTACGCTACCAAGATGACGCTGAAGCTGAAGCAGTAAAATAAGTAAAAAAGAAAAAATAAGAGTAAGAGTCTGAATAACAACGACAACAACAACAAACACAATCAAGTTGAAGCGAAGCGAAGCAACTTGAATGGAACTCAACGCGACCCGACCCGACCAACGACCTACACTTGACTTAACCAGCATTGTCGATTGCAGTCGCGCCCCTCCAAACCCAGCTCCTCACTCCTTTGACCCAACTCCTGCTACTACCAAAACACTTAACGTCTCGCTATAGCCATCGTCATAGCTGTTCCACACGCCCACAAACTGCATGCCTTTAACGCCCACTTTTTCAAGACTTTAATGATGATTTCTTTGGCGCTTAAGTCGTTTAAACTACGCCTGACGAGTGCGTCATCCAAGACCCAGACCAAAATGACGAGTAGAGAAGCACAACTTACGAATGAAGAGTGACGACAGACAGACGGACAGACAGACTAACAGACGAGTGAGTGCCTTTTTTTTTTTGTATCTGACGAACGGGCTCTCATACATTTATTTTTTTAGTTCCAGGGCAGAGTATGAAAAGTTTGCCAAACAGTTCGTGAAATATTTAAAAAAGAAAGTAGACATTGAGCAGAATATTATCCTTAGTCTTTAGGCTTGAAAGAAAATGATCTGTAATTCTAGTGAACAAACTTGAGCATTTCACTTTTCTTTAGATTTTTTTTAAGCGCCATTATACACAAGCTTTAAAATTCTGCAAATAATAAAAACCGACTTAGAAGAGGAACAAAACAGGCCTCAAGATACTTTGAAAAACTTTTCTTACATGATACCTGCTGCTTGGGTTGCAATCGATAAAGTATTTATACCAAAGCGATTTGAATTTTTGTTTGGTTTAAGAGCTTAGAAATTTATCGGACTCCTTTTTCAATTATATATAAAATAATATAATTATAATAATTATTTGTCTTTTGAAATGGCTTAAAATTAGAAAAAAAAACCGTAATTCACAAAATTTTGTATATTTTTGTTGATGCCAAATTTTTTTAAGGTCTGAAAACCAAGTTTAAACCAAATCGGTTTGAACACGTCTATATATACTTTTTATGGCACAATGTGTATGAATAAATATTTATTAATTTACTGAACCGAATCGAACAATTATAAAATTTCGCATTCTCAAAGGTTGTTTTTTAATATTTTGTCTATCCCTGTTTTTTTTTCTTATGTTAATTTATTGTATAAACACATATCTTATTATCGTTGAACAAACTTGCTAACTTAGATACTATTTTTAAAACTACTACTATCTTTCAATATTAAAAAAAAACTTTGTTCTAAACCTAAAACTTGCACACAACATTTAAAGAGTATCTGCACATCGACGTTTCGTATTTAAACATTTCCAATATTTTTTATTGCCCCAGCTTCTACTTTCATGTGCATTATGCCCAAGCAGTCGGAGCACTTGTCGCGCACGAATTCGTCGGCGTCGTCGTCATAGTCATCCTTACAGTCCTCATCATCGTCATCGCTCACTTGAGCTGCTTTAAGCACTTGACTTTGCCTATAGAGCTCCTCGTGTTAACCCCCAAAGCTGCTGCAATGCCTCCTCTGCACTCTGTTGGTTTAAAGATTTTCGCCTTGATGGAATTATGACAAGTGTATGTGTGTACATAGCGACAAAGTTCAATATTTTTATTGGCATGCACACACTCCCTTCACTATTTAATAACCTAATGGCACTGGCAGTGTTGCTAAGTGCCTAAGTGCATGCAATGAAAAATTTGAAATCGGCTTTAACTTAAATTGCAAACATATGAGCCGCCATTTATCAGTTATTTAATTAATATTTGTCGCTGTTAAATACATGTATCCAAGTATTTACAATTTATTATATAGGAAGCCTGTGCCGGTGTTGCCCCCGTGTGCCATAACGATGTTGGCAGACTGTCAGCAATTGTCGGACTGCCTGCCACACATTTAATAGACATATTTAAAATATTAAATTGCATCTGTATGCAAAATTGTTGTGTTGTCGACTGTTAGGCGCCTGTAGATAGGCTATATGTTTTTTTTTAATAGGTTCTAGTGCCGTATGGCATGCAATTATTAATTTTTAATAATGTAAATAACACAGAGCTCGGGTATAAGTTCGGACCGAGTTATGCCAAACATGTAGTCGATATCAACCTCAAAGTACATGATTTTTGCTGAAAAATAAAACAATGGATGGCTATATAACTGCATTCCTGTAGAATATCTTTGGCCTTAAGTATAATTTTTAGGTAAAATCTCATAAAAACGTACGTATTCTTATATACATAAAGCACAAAACATAAAGCATCTTATAGCCAATAAATAAAAAAAAACCTTCTGGCACAGCTTTAAAAATAATTAGGTAACAAGATATTGAAACTTAAAAAACTTTTTCTTCTCAACATTTCGTGTTCCTTTCCTTGGTAACATGGCGTTCTAAAATCAACGTTCAATCAAAAAATATTACAAAAATGTGAGTTAATTTTTTAAATCTTTTGAAAAAAAAATATTGTTTTTCTTAAAAAATTTTCAAATTTTTTTAGTGAAAATTTTTTAAAAGAGCATTCTTATTGCCAACTTAAATTGTTAGTTAGTCACAATTTAAGTTTAAAAACTGATTTTGCGGGGAAAAAAATATATTTTTTAACTATAAATCGATCTGCATTGTTAGTTTTGAAAAATGAGTTTTTTGTCCCTTATCCAGCCATCCCCTATTCAAAAAATGTATTATACTTATATAAAAGCGTAACTTTTATTAATCTTAGCAATATGTGTTATTATAATAGTTATTTTTGAAGTATTTATTTGTATACCTACTATAAATAATTACAATACTTTTTTAAATAAATTGTGCCAGAAAACGTTTCGAAGAGCAGAGTTAGAAAAAAATGCAATTTACGAACTAGTTTCAAAAGAAGAACTATTTTGATGACTGATTTTGAGCTCTATATTTGTTCTTTAAGTTATTTTATGTAGAAATAATTAAACAAAATTTTCAAAAAAAAAAACCGGTATAGTAGTAGTATAGATAGGAGCTAGTAAATCAAGTAAGGTGATTTTTTTTCGTTTTATGTATTATGTCAAGAGATTTAAAAAATAAACAACTTTTTACGTTTTAATCCAGGCACTTAAAATTGGCTAAAAGCTGCGATTAAAAAGGAATTACTGCATACATTTTTAATTTTATATCACGTTAATAGAGCTGGGAATCAAAAAAAATTGTTCTCTAGGTACCACAAAGTGTTTTTTTTGCTTAATGCTTTAATACAATTTTAACTAATTAAATCAATTTAAGGATGCATACAATGCCATTGAAAACACTTTGAAAATGAATAATAAATTTTTCGAAGCCCACAATATGACAAAGATAACAAAAGTTTCATGGATTATTTATTAAATGACGCTAAAAAGTATGCCAACAAAAATTGTATACACATTTAGACCCATTTAGGCTTTAATTCTTTTCAAACCAAAAATTCATTAAACTACTTTTTTTTAAGTCAAAATTTATTATCAGTGACAAGCAGAGACAGGACGGAGGAGTAAAGCGATTGAAAACCCTGATGACAAAAATTAATAATATACTAAAAACCGCAGGATATTTATACAGCACTTGATCGCTGTCATGCCCTGCATATGGGAGTATCTGTATGTGTGTGTGTGGGAAGGCTGTTTGCCGGTATCTGTGTGTATCTGTGTGTATGCTTATGTCTGATTTGGCATGCATTCTGTTGCAATGTAAATTAGTTTGTCTAGCTGCATTTTTTTTTTTTCCACATGCCGCCACAATGGCAAACCGCATTTTGTGATTTTTTACATAGAGTAGTACATGGTTGCAACATGAGGCACATGCCAGGTTTTGTGTATCTTTTTTTGATTGTTTGTATTTATACACGGCCTGTTATCGCACTTTATTTGTTTGACCATGCATAAAATGCACTGATTTGTATTGCATAATTTTGGGCGTACAAGGCTTATATTATTATTATACATGATTGTTTATTGAAGTGCCCCCAAGGTAACACAAGGCTTTGATTAGTTATGTGAAAAGTTTTGTTAGCCCAAAGCAAAGACATGTTTTCAATTACCGAAATTTAAGGCGTTAGAGTGAGCTTAAATTATTTAAATATTGCATACATTAACACGGCTCTAGTTATAGATAAATATGAATACATATTTGCATACACAAGTTTTAAATTAAAATTTGTGAAAACTTTTTAGATTACAATTTTTCTTTTAAACATGTAGAAGTTTGGTGTAAATACATATTTATTTTATATCAAGCAAATTTTAAAAAAATTCTTAAACCAAAACTATTAAGTCTTTTTATATAACAAAAGTTTTTTGACATTGGCGTCATTTTTTTTATGGCGGCCGCTAGATGGCGCAAAAATATTTGAAGCTAGATGGCGCAAGTAAATTATTATGTATTTGCATGCACAGTTAAAGACGATATTTTCTACAACAGAACTAAAAAAAGTAGCGCGATTTTTAAGCGAAGCAAGTAGGAGGTTAAGCTCCCTGGGGTCTAGATAAAATTTATACGTTCGAGTTAGTCAAATCAGGCATTCAAATACATTGATTTCAACGTCAAAAAAAGTTTTGTATCATAATACTTTGAATTCTGCGTCTAATTTACACATTTTGCATTATTGAAGCTGCCAAAATTTCAACAAGTAACTAAACATATTACAATATGGAGCGCAGTTCCAGGACCACAGTGGGCACCTCCTTCTTTGACGCACTCTGGCCCGCCGTGCTCGAAGACAATGTGTGCACCATTGAAAGCAAATCGCAGGAATATTTTATACCAAAGCAACGCTTTCAACAGACGCACTGGCATAGCTTGCTAGCTAATGTGGGATACTCCAACTACTTGCCACCACAAGAGCTGCGTTGCTGCACAGCTGCTGCTCTGCAGGATCAGTCCGAAGTGGAAGCCCAGCAGGCTGTCAATCAGACAGTCGAAAATACAACAGCAGCTAAACATGCCGACTATGAACTGCGTGGCTCCCAGGCTATTAAACCAATAGACCAACAGATAATACAATTACGCAAGGAACAAGAGCGTCGTCAAAAGTTGGCGTATGACTTTGCCAACCGCAAGTACCCCTGGACCATGCAAACACCCAAGGATGAGTTGGGCTTTCAGCTTACTGACGAACTACGTAATAAGTTCAAAAAGCGCATAGAGCAGGATATACTTTTAGCCATACATACTTATGATTGCAAGCTACTGCTGATTGATGCCGGTTCTGAGATCTGTATCGATGACTTCCCTCGCTGGATAAAGTTTCGGCAAATTATACCCATTTTGGCGATGGTTCGTTGTCCACGCGTGCAACGCCACTTACAGCTGCTTGAGGTATTTCAGACGCTGCTGGTGGAGGAAAATATGGAAAATTGTTGGCAGGAAGAGTTGAGTAGCTCGCTAAAAGCGGGTCAGAAGCACGCTTTAAATATTAAGCTGCTCAAGAATTGCACTGATCCAATAGTCTTTGTTTTTTCGAACTTAAGGGGCATCTGTACTTGCAATACGTTTCAGGTAGTGCGCAAGTTGTGAATGAAGCGAGATTTAAAATAAATGAATATTTTAAAATGTTAATGTAGTTTGGAACTTGTGTTGCAATAGTACCATGTACAAAATATTGTTTCAAAGAAAAAGTTTTGGTTTCTATGAAAGAATGTCGAATACTATGTTTTGAAATTCCTTTATTTCAGATTATGATCAAAAAGTTAAAGCATACTTAGTGGTCCTTGAAGTGGCGCCCTTATTCTCTGACACAACGCATACAACGCCATTCCCACTACGCGTACGACTTTTGGAACTCGCTTTCCGGAACTCACTTTCTTTCTTTATATTAAGGGGCAACCACCGCGCTGGTCGTTTTTTAGGAGCTCCTTTTCTTTCTACCCTGGAACAACTTACGTTGCTCGTACACGGTTGAGCGGCTCATTACAGCATCCCCGTAGGCGTTGTTAATCATTCCGAGGATTTATGTCGTGATTTCACCTAAGTTGAAAAAAAAATAATTGATTGTTCTCTTTGCCGAAATTTTGTATATCCCAATGGAAAAAAAAAAATGTACGCTGTGCTAATATTTAATAAAGCCCTTATTTAAAACCGCCTCAATTTAAGAAATAATAAGTATTGCAATTTGTACTTCTATTAGTATAATTAATAATAATAATTTCAAAAATATCGAAAAGTAACAGTGATAAAAAAGATCTCTTTAACGAACTCATCTACAAGGAATTTTTCAGTTTTATTATTTTTTTAAGATCTTAAAACAAATTTCTATACAAAGAACCAATTTTCTGCACCAGTGGAAACTGGCCATAGGAAAGTGCGGATAGATCTTAAAATTTAGTTTCAGTAAGAAAATTATTAGCTGCAATAATTTAAAATTACTTCGCATAAATTCAACATCTGTTGGGATACTTTACTAAACGTACTTCAAAGGCACACAACTTATTTGACTAATTTGTAATTCGCCTAAAAGCATGCTTTAAAATGCCAAAATTTTCTGTTTAAATTTTGAGGCCAAGACGTAGTGGCAATAATGCCATGCTTCATTGGCTGCCAAAAGGTACATAAAGTATGTACGTGAGTGTGTGCGCCTTTGGTCTCACACTCCTACTCCTCCTGCTGCTTTTAACAGCATACACTCTGTTCCCGGTCTATGACGACCCCTACCAAAGATTCAGTCTTATAAACGCTTGCTCTGCCATTCGTTCCGAGTCATTTCATTTTCACTTTGTTGTTGCTATACGTCGCACTACAATGCCATTTGCTTGCCTTGTGCTCATAGTAGTTCCACCTCACTAGTTACCCATAGGACTGACTGCCTTAAAATGACAAACAACATTGTGAACACCAGACCAACTCTCTACTTCTGTGGAACTAAGACGCCCTTCGTCCTTATCCCAGAAGTAAAAGCAAGCGAAAAATGCTTTTCGTGCAAACACACACACACACACACACACACACATACAATTCTAGTAATAGACAGAGCCGAGGCGTGAGCAAGAGAGAGCGTACGTTTAACAGGCACATACCATTGCACAATCATTGGATTCCGAAACATTTCTAGAATATTTAATAAGAAAACTGAAAATCGTTGAAATGCCAGCAACACTCATAATATTGCCAGTCAGGCGCGCCTGTCCTTTCCAAGCTGTAGCTCCTAACTTGGTCTTCAGTTGTATCCAAAGTCTAGGTCGTTTATATCTGTTCGAGTCGAACTGATGTGTATGTGTGTGTGAGAGATCCTCTCTCTGTGAATGTAGATGTGTTGGTACTACTATGCCAGCTATGCTTTTAGATAAAAGGCTAAGGTCAAAGACAATATTGAAATGCCAATTGAACTTTTTTGCTATTATTAAAATTTTACTTACAAATCGATGTGGAAAACTCTTGTTAAAGCTCGTACTTTTGGTTCTGTATTAGCTGCATTGTGCTGAGCATAGTTTTGGCCTGGCTAACAGACAAATGAACAGGTAATTGATATTGCCTCAACAAGTTTAAAGAATATTTTGAATAAATTAAATATTAATTCTAGTAGTCTAGTATATTCAAATTATATTTAAATGTGTCAAAATTGAATAATAACAATGGCTTTTTATGTTTAAATGGAAATTATTTTGTCGTTGGCTGCTTTTAAGATTTTTCATGGAAAAAAAGGAAAAGAATAAACTTTCTTTTGCTTTAATATTGCTGATATTTTTACTTTCCGATACTGCCTATTGCCCAAATATAAAAAACTATGTTACCTGTCGTTGTTTTCATTCAATATATTATTTGTTATTATTTTTTAAATTTCGAAAACGAAAAAAAAATTGCCTCGTTTTTAGGTTTTCAGACCAGAAGTTTACCACAATTGCTTGTAGTGTACTCACACGGTATGCCTTATTTTGTTACGTGACGATTATTCAACCACTTCATTCTAGCCACAAATTTTATCGCCGTTTTCTCATTGAGATAAGAGATTTTCAGAGTTTTTTGTTTTGGTGCTTTTGCCTACCCATTAAAAACTCAAAACATTTGAATTTATCATTTGAGTATTTCTATAGCATAAAAACTATATGCATAGTTCCATGGGTTCAAGTCATCGAAAACCGTAAAAAGTCAAATTCAAAAAAAGAGTTATATGCGAAAAGTTTTAAGGATATTTAAACAAAAAAATATATATCTATAGATTTAAATATATGATAACGTCAAAGCTTAAAGTTTTAGTACTCTGTTAAATAAAATATAACAAAATTTAGCACATTAAAAACCTTACGAAAGGTTACGAATAACTTAGCTTAGGTATAAGGAATTGAGCACTGAATATTTGATTAAAATCAAGATAAAATCCCCACTTAAAGGTATGGCCATAATAATGAATCAAAAATAATATTCAAGTGCTCAAGAGTACTGCCATAATAATAAGATTTCAACATAACTCTCGCTTAAATAAATTAAATGCAGTTATAAAATTTATCTCAGGAAACATTCAAAAACACTAAATATTTGCTCAACGATTATTACTGAACCCAGCTTATCATATTATTTTTAAATGCCTAATATAATAAATTTTCCAGTTTATAGTCAGGCGGCTTATGCAATTTCTTGAGTATAAACTGAAAAATCCATAACAATTTAAACTAATTTATTCTTGTTCTCTCTTTGTCTTTATAGGTATGTACTGTGTAAATTTGCATAAATCTTGCCAATGTCCAAAACTCTTTGGACCACTTTAACGTAAGTGCATTTGACTACCAAACCTCTTGAACCGCTGCCCAACATTGAAAAATTTGTATAGCTTATTATTAATAACATTGTAAGCAGAGCAGTCTGGCATCAAGTAGCAAAATCTTGAAAAGCATTTAAGCAGCATGCCAAAAACAGCGTAGAAAAAAAAGGACACTGGAAAAAAAACAAAGGACCTCCCGACATTGACAGTGATTACAAGCTAAAAGTATGAAAAATAGCAAAAACTACTTAAGCACAAAAAATAACAAAAGAGAGCGAACGAGCAAAGAGCGGCGGGCCAAAGAGACAGTAGACAAATTTTTAACATAAATACAGACAACACACATACACACGCCCAAACACACTCACCAAACACATACAAACAAAGTCAAGCTGTGCTGCTGTTAAAACAAGAGAGTAAGAGTAAGAGAGCGGTTGAGAAAATGGAAGCGGTATAGGAAGTCAGGCAAATCGAAACGGTAGCTGAAGACATCGAAGAGATGGCCAAGGAATTTCCGCAATTTTTGTGAGATGCGAATTTTTCAATAAATGCGTTGGCGGCCAAGGGACAAGTATAATAATTTCGATGCTGGCTGGCATCGTTTAAAATATGCCAAGCTAGGGTTCTCAGGGTCTCAGGGCTAGCGCAACAGCAGGAAGCATATAAGTAGAACGGCTCAAAATGCAAAGTAGACGACATCCGCTTTGAGATTGGATGACGTTCGGTCTTGCTCGACGTCGTTCTCGTTTTTTGTGAAGTATTAAAAGCAAATAAGTAATAAAAATAATAATGGAGCATTTTTACCATTTTTGCTCCTACCAAAAAAAAAAAAAAAAGGATAAGCATCTTAGCGCAATTTCTTGCTGCCTTCTCAATATAACAAAAGGTCCTTGCGCTCGGCCGAATGTGCCGAAAAAAAATGCAAAGGACGGAGCAAGAGAGACGTATACGTATAGTCGCAGCTGCTAGCCTGCCCTGTGTTGTCCTTTATTTTAGATTTTTTTTCTTTATGCCGTTCATATTTCTGGCTGCTGCTCCGCTTTTTTCGCCCTTTGCTTTGCATCCCTAAAGGACAACAACATAAATGCAGGAAATTTGAATGGACGAGCGCAGTGAATGAAATTTGCAAATATTTTTCAAAAATTGAACTTTTCTGGCAAATTTTTTTTTTTTTGCTCCGCTTTCTTTTCTCTGCATTATTTGGAGGCTAAGTGAGTGAGATGGTTGGTCGGGAGGCTTATGAAAATAAGTGAAGAAAATTGATTTGAAGTACTTTGAAGTGCAAAAACGCATAGACCGAATCAGCAAGAAGAATGCTTTGGCATATTATATTCAATTCTTCACCCTTCTTTTACCCGCTCGCTTTCAACGAACTAGTAGCTGGACGGAACGCTTTTTGTACTATGGGCAACTTTTGTTGTGATAAGCAACTCAAGCAGAAGCAGCATGTTTATATTGTAGCTATAAATATGAGCAGGGGTGTTCCGGTGCATGAATGTAAATGTTTAAATAAAGTTTTGACAAGGTTTGAATTTGAAAAAAAAATGTATAAATAGCGCATAGCTCTTATTAAGCTGTTTGGAATTTAAGCTTAAAACCGAAAATACTCTGAAATTTTTTTAGTCAAATTTTTTATTCCTTATATTAATATAGTCAGGATTGTGAATTTTTAATAAAGATACAGTTAATAACCGCTTTCAAAAGCCAATACGTGAAAATGCATGCTTAAAAATTTTATTTAAAATGTATTTTAACAAGCCAATAATCGTTTACATGCAAACAAACTTTAAAGTTGTGTTTTAGTACACAAAATCAATTTTTACTAAGTATTAAAGTTTTGCACAGTTGCAAGAAAAACTCTTAAGCTATAAACTATAAACTACAAACAAGTAAGTCCCTCAAATAATAAATACCGATCGGTACAAAAAACAATAAACAAAATTAATGCTATTTAGGTTTTTTGTTACTAGCTGAAAGATTCTGCATCCTTTTGTTTCTTTTTTGTTAGAGAAAGCTCTCTATTACTAGATCAAAAGTTATTCGTATAAGAATCTCTTCTGTTCTATATAGCGCAAAACTTTAATTAGAAGTGATTATTAAGAGTACAACTTATACATTCAATCTTACACCTTACTAACTTAAACAACACTTTTTCCAGTCTTTCTACAGTTTTAAAAATTTGTTTGTTATATTATTTTCATGTACAATTTTTAAATCACAAGCAACTTTAATTTGCACTGAAAAGATCCCAAATCTCTACCCCTCAAAGCTTCTCGCATAAATCGCCTAGAAAACTACCAACTACCGTCTATCATTTCCGCTAGCAATTTAAGCTAGCTCCGAGTAAATGCAGTCAAGCAACTCTTCCAACCAGAAGAAAAATTGTCAAAATATAAACCGCCATAAAGCCTGAGCACTTGCACACGGTTGGCAGGTACAACTACATAGAGTTGCCGCCTTGACGACAGTCGTTTATCAAAGAGAGGCAGGCAGAGCCAGTCCAAGCAAGAGTAAAGCATTTCATGCCGCCACCTAAAAGTATGCACATCCTGCATATCCAGCACACATGCCTTTTACTGCTCCTACTACGACTATTTGTGGCAAATATATTCATTGCAAGATTTGTTGTCAGGCAACCACATAGAGTAGACGCCGCTCAACGTTTTGCATATAAAAAATGGAGGCTAAAGGAGGAAGGCATCCTGGGTTTAAGGCGCTTGAGACTTATGCTTGAATTGCAAATAGTTAGAAAAGATTTGCCATGATTTTGCTTTAACTTTTTTGTTGCTTTTTTTGAAACGACTGCGGCTTGCTTTTCAATTGCCAAAAAAAGAGAAGGAAAGTTCAGGCTAAGTTCGATGCATCGAATTTTGCATACCCTTTAAATACTGTAAGGCAAGCGAAGGATTTTGACAACAATTCGTTTTCTTTACAACTCTATAGTTTATTTAAGATCAATCCAAAAATAAATATTTTTTTTTAAGAAAGAAAGTAGGTAGCAAGTAACTTTTCGCTTAGTTTCATTTATTTTCTGTACCTACCAAAACTAGTTGCCAAGAAATAATCGAATGGCGAATTGTTAATTGGTAGTAAAGGTTTTGAAGAACTTATAAAAAAACCATTTAAACTATTTGTTTTAAAACTTAGAACATTTGTAACCCAAATTACTTTACAAAAACTTTTTTGCTTTTAAAATATTTTTGCATTGAACAATTTAATTTAAAAAACTTTTGTTGAGCATTTTATTTTTTTGTAAGGAATTTCTTTTTTTTTTATTTTAAATTCAATATTCTTTATTATATAAAAACTTAACATGTATCTTGTATTATTTGACAAAAATTTGAGTAAATAATAAAAATTTATAATAGAATAAAATGATTTAGCCTAACATCGAAATTTCCTTTTATAAATATTTTTATTATATAAAGATTGAGTATAAAAAGAGTATAAAAAAAAAAAAATTTTAAAATTTTCGTATTATTTTTTTTAAGCAAAAAACAAAACAAAATTTATTTAAAGCTGATTTTTAAATATTTATTATAAAAAATAATTATGCAAATATTTTTCAAAAATAATTTTGTTATTATGTATTATTGAAAAATTTAATAAAAATTAATATAATAAAAATTGACTTAAAATTAATTCAATTTTCAATAACTATTATTTTTAATTGAAAATAAGAATTATTCCGCACTGTGTGCCCAGATTATATATTGGTCATATTTCTGGTCATGTTTCTGGCATTTCTATAATAATGCTTTTTGAAATTTTTTAAGATTTTTATAGGTAATCCAGACCAAAATTTAAAAAAAAAAATGTAAATTTGAAAAAAATATATATTTTTTTTAATTAATTTAAAAAAAGGTCAATGGCAATTGGATCAAATTTCACAAAGAAATGAGATCAACATACATGAAAATAGCATATACACAAAATATTGAACGGTTCTGTAATTAGAGCCTCAATTTTTGGTCTATTTTATTTTATCTTCTTGTTAAATTTTTATTAAATAAATGTTCCGCAGTTGTAATTTGTAAAACATAAATTCAATTAAAATATCGTTTGAGATAATGGGCTTTTGAGAATGGCTGTCGCATTTATATAAAATACAACATCAATACTTTTCCACCAATACCTTATATGTCCTTAAAATATTAATATTAAGGAACCCATAAATTAAAAAATGAACAATTTTAGTAAGTCAGCAAAATTTCGGTTTAAGCCATACACATCGATCTGCATTATTAAATCATTGGGTAGTGTTCTTTTCCTTTTCCTGCTAGACGCTTTTGTCGGTTTCTAGCCCATAACTAAAGAAGTAATTGGCAGAAACAAACCTTATAAGACTTATAGCTCTCCAAATGTTGCATTTTTTTTTTAAAGCTTTTAAAACAAAAAATCATTTTCTTATAGTATTATTTTAATATTGATAGAATTAAAAAAAAAAAATCATTAACAACTTTATAAGTATTGTGCAATATTTCTTTTGCCTCATTGAAAGCTGATTTTCAGGGCTTAAGGTTATGTTTCTTTTACAGACAATATACGCTTTATAGAACTTCACTTGTGCTAATAACAAACTTTGTCATAAGCTAATAGTACTTGAGAAAGTGTATTTGAAGCGGAAGCAAATAAAGAAATTTTCCTTAAAGTAGTGAAAAGGCATGCAAACGATTTGCTGCACGAGAAGCCTGGCAGTAAAAAGAAGCATTTTCTGGATTTGTGTATACTGCCATATTGCATTTAAAATGATTAAATTATCGTCCTTAGGGTGAAGTTTGCTGGCTACATTCGACATACGATGTCTTTACTCAGCCTGACTGTTATTTAAACGTTTGCAATTTTGGCATTTCAAAATGGCATTTCATTTTGGCCAGCATTAAATAAAATGTGAAACAATCAGAAATCAACAATCAGCACATGTAGCAAATAAAAATAAATGCAACAACAAAAACAACAAAAATGGCAACAACTTTTTACCATTGGCAATTTTGTTGGCTAAAGAGATGTTCAGTTGAGAGGGAACATATTATGTGCAATTTGGCCAAATGTCGCCGCAATGCAAACGCAACATGGCAGCCCTGCCGCTGCTCTCTCCTCAAAGCGCCCCTCTGTCAGTTACTACCAAAAACTTTCACAATATTTCCGCAAAACAAATTGCGCGTAAAAATGGCAATGCAATTTTTGGTCGTTTGTTGCGGCGGCCACTACCAAAAACGAGAAACGAATCTTGCATGCAACATTTGCAGTCACCATGTGTATCCTACGTGTGTACTGTATGTGTGTGTGCGTTTGAGCCATGTAAACAGTTGGCCATACGGCCACACATGGCCAAGTTCTGTAATGTTTGCCCAATTGAATTTAATAATATTTTCATTTTGATTTTAGTTTTTAGTTGCGTGAAATATTTTTCAACAATTTGCAGCAAAAACCAACCATAGCAATAACTGCTCCTTCTATCATGAATTTCAGATAGACATAGTCTATATTATAGCATATACCATTAAATAAAGTATTATGGGGTGTGGTACGTGTAAAATTTCTATGTTTGTTTCGTATAGGGGTTTCGATAATTGGTTATACGTTGCTTGACATTTATGAGCGACATGCAAGCAAAGCCCATAAAACCCTTTTGTTAAATGAAAATGAAATTGTCCTTAATTAGACAGTTGGGTCAACAAAATAATTAAAAAATGCTAAGGGGCATTTTAGTCATAAAATGTACATTTTACGAGGAATGTGCAAGCTTATTGTTGTAGCAAATGTTGCACGAATGGTTGCAATAATATTATTATAGTTAAGAGATAGTGAAAAGTTTATTTCGGCATGAAGCTTTGATAGCAAAATAATATTCGATCTTGTCACGGTCGTTTCGAAAAGACATTAAGTCGCCCATTTCTCTCTTAAATTTATACCGAACCCGCTCGAAGTTATTAGAACCAACTTGTTTAACGTGGCTAAAAGTGAAATAACAGAAAAACCGTCACATAACTAAATGAGGTATGCTGTGTTAGTATGCTGTGTTAGTATGCTTGAGAGTATCCAGTAGACTGCTGCCATGGTAAAGAATGTGCCTCAAAAGTTTTGAGTTTTTTTTATTATGTACATATTTTTTTATTTATATTTTTATTTAATTTTGTTATAAATACTAGTTTAATATGTTTACAAATTTTCAAACAGTAGTCCAGTCAGTGTTGCTCTCACAGTTCAACCAAGTGAAGTTTTTTCTCAATAATCGAAACCCTTCTCCGATTTGGAATTTAACACCTCCGGACTTCTTTCTATAGAATTTTTTAAAAATTTAATTGTATGCAAGCAAGCCTTAGACAATTGACGTGCTTAAGACAATTATTCATGCTGAAAAGCTCGAATTTATTTTGGCCAATTAAGAGGGTCAGTTGGTTGATGTACTGAAATCTCTCTCTGAAAAGTATAAAACAAGATATATCATATATGCATCTTTTGTTAAAGAGACAACTTACTCATATATACTTTAATTTCAAAAGCTTTATTTTACGACTTAAGTATTTAAGTCAGCTCAGCTCTGATCTGGCTTAGGAGTACGTTTTATTTACTAACAAATCCTTTGGGTAAAAGTCTCTTCCGGCCAACTTTAAAGCACTCGTAAAAACAAAGCAACTGATTAAGTAGACCTTTCAAACACTCGCAACTCCCCGCTTTGTCTTGCTACCCAACATACCCAATTACACTAAACATAAATATGATATTTGATAATCTTATTAACAATTTTGGCTGTAAATCGTTTACGACTTGAGCGAAACCCTAAAAAGCCTTGCCGGGTTTTTAGGTGTCTGCCACAATACTGCAACGAGTTGGTGTTAACTGTGCAGCTTTTTGTGCAACTTTTACGACTTTACGCTTGCCTCTTTCAAATGAAATATTCATGGGACTCGCCCAACTATCCACGCCCCGCACAGATTGTAAGCCAAGTCCAGCGCCAGGCCGTAGTTGCCTCTCGAATCTGGCTAGGCAGACTCGTAAATTAAATTTCTGTGCAAAATGTTCAATCAAGCGAAACGGAGTACATAGTAGAGAAAAAAAAAGCGAGACTCACAAAAAGTGGCGTCGTTTAGTAGTACTCACAGTTAGTCAATGTATCTGTAAGATACTCTGTGTAGTTTTTGTTTTTTTGTGGCTCTGCTTAGGAGAAGTGAACTGTGTGAACGCACTTTGATTTAACTACATTAGAGGCCAGTCGGCACTAAATTCAATTTGTAGTTGTGTAAAATACTGCCCCGAAAAAACTTTTCGACTCTAGTCCTTTCGTGCTGTCTCCTTCACTTTTGTTGCAAAACTTTTGCCAGTTTCGCATTAAATTTATGAAATTCTGTGTGTGCTTTCCTTTTTTAGATCTCTTGCTGGTCATGCTCAAAACTCAATCATGCTTGCATGTAATATCCTGTGTGTCCTTTGCGTTGAGCCAGCCATTTGCTTGGGTAAACTGTGGTCCTGTCGACATTTATACTCCCAAACAATAGCAACAACAAGAAATCCAATAACAATGATAGCAAAATGCCAAGTTCATGGCATGTTCTTAAGTCGCAGTTGGAGTTCGTTCAGCGCCTTGAAGTATGCAAGACAAGTGCAACAAGGCATGTGGTCCTTGTGCCCAGCAGGTCAACGATAGGCAGACTACAATAAAAGACATGCTCGTACTTTGTAAGCAACAGCATAACTAAACTTGGAATACTCTTGCAGAGTGACCAATCGAAAATAAACTATAAAAGATAGCAGTCCATTGACAACAAAAATACTAAAGGCTTAGTTGGAAAATTCTAATATTTATTTTTAAGTGAAAATCATTAAGAATTAAAAAGTCTATGGATTTGTTTTGTTTTATTTAGTATGTTAAGCTTATATTATATGCCGTGAACTTATTAAGCGAAAATTATTGAGCAATTCCTTTAAAATAATTTCTTACGAAAACAATCTTTAACGTGAACAAAGTCGAAAAATTTATAATGTCTTAAATCTTTTTGTACTGTAAGATTCTGTATATAACCAAAAGTAAAATATTGTTAATTCATATTTCATTTACTCGTATTTAAATTGTAAAACAAGAAAAGGAATGTTTAAAAAATAAATGGAAGAGCAGCTGTGAACTAATCCACCAAAAGAGCACCGTTGACCAAAAGAATGACACACAATTCAGAATAAGTCAAGATGAATTAAAATAGAAGAAGGGATAGAGAACAGATACAGCTCGAATAAGAGAAAATTATAAAAACTATTGTAGTTATAGCATTATATACGGAAAGGATCATTCAAGGCAAAATGGGATGTACTAAATTGTAAGGTCGAAAATTATGAGCTACTCTAGAAGCCAAGACAAAAGTAGCTATATAAGTAAGTTCCGTGCGTGTCAAAACCTACAATTTAACACAAATCGGCTGGAGTATAAATTTTAAAAAACATAAAGTGGTATTCCCTCGAAAACTTGATTCTTAATAGCTTGCTTAAATGTGAAGGTGTTTACGGAAAGTAATTGATTTTTTTTTGGTTGATAGTAAACATTTCTGCACATCATTCCGGTTTGTTGGATTAGGTGTTAAGGACTTGCGATACCCCCAACAGTCTATTCTGAGTTTTTGGGGCGCCGCGATCGCTGCATTCTCTGCAAGGGGCCTCGTTAAATCGTCTTAGACGTCTTCAATCGACCCAATACAGACTAACTTAATTTCGGTAAAAATTCTTGTTAACAGAAGGAAGTCCGCCGGAAACAAGTCGGACAAGTAGGGCGTTGGCGTTGGTTGGCGATCACAGACCCGCAAAGCGGTGCGACTAGGATTGTTGTTATAGTGGAGCTCCCAGATTGTTGCAATCTCCTTACCTCACTCGGAGGCTGTTCGCAATCATTCGGACAGTTTGCCGAAGCGTTGGTCAGAATTCAGCTCAGCACGTATACAGACCACACCGGAAGCTATCCTTGAACGCTTTTAGCCATCACGAATATAAGAGATTTTTTTAATAGTGAACAAAAATTCATCGATTAACGTGGCTTGTGTCACGATTCCATCGTTTTCCGTGACAAACAACTAATTAAAGCCGCCAAAATAGAATTGGTTTACTTTGCGACAAAATGTTTGCACACAAAATATCGGTATTATTATTATATCTTCTGAAACTAATCATATTATTTTGGTTTTTGTATATTATTTTTACCAATGCGCTTGAGGTATTCAGGTATAAGGTATTGAGTTAAGGAGCTTTAAAGTTGCGCAAAACTTAACTGTCTGAAGCGTGAACGACCTTTCTGTACATTCATGAACGTCACTTTATTTACTACTTTTTTTGTCACTCAAAATGTTTTAAAAAATCGCAAAATATTGGCGTGTTGAAAATGCCTCAAACAGCGTGTTTGCAACGCTCTCTGCTCAACTCAACGGCTTTAAACGTGAATAGCATCTTGGTTGCAGAAACTCAAAACTGAACATTTTATTGTTGCAAAAAGGAATCTGTTGTTCATTAGGTATAAGAGTTCAACTTAAAGTCAGTTCAAAAGCATTTAAATCATACATATTTTTTTTGAACGTTTGGCAAAGCTTTCATTGTTTATGAGACTTTGAGTTATTTTAGTGCAAAATTCTCAGTTACAAAATAAAAAAATTGTTTTAATAATATGAACTGCATCATAGAAGATTCTTTTAATTAAATTACAAATATTGTAAGAAGAATTTTTTGAAATGGTCTACAGTTTATAGAATTCTAGGCTATTTTTTGTACTACTTCATTACCGATTCATGGCACACAGTCACAACTACGCACGACAAGAGTATCTGGCGAACTCCTTTATTGCACGCTCTTCAACGGTGGCACTCTCTCTCACACTCTCTCTTACTCTTCTCTTTTCTTGTTGGTTACAGCCTTGACAGCACACCTTTGTCACTTTTCTTGGGCTTAAGGTTTTGGCTCTCACATTGTTTGCATATCTTTTAAGTGTTAAACAATTTCAAGCCTGTTGATTGCTTATTAGGCCGCCTTAAAGTATGCAAGGCCAAAACTCAAGCGCGAGTAATTGAATTGAATGGCTGGCAAAAAGCAAAGTAAATTAAATAAGTTTTTCATTTTGGCCAAGAACCAAGTAACATTGTCAACGCCGCGTTTTATGTATTGGGGGCAAGTGGAACATAGTCATCCTTTGTCGAGTCCTGTGCGGCAGCGCACAGTTTTTACTTGCCCGCATTTTACGCTTGGCCTGAGGCGCGCCGGCTCACTGCCCGGTTTTTTTTTTTTTAGATGGCAGGCAACAGTTCCCGAGCCGGAAAACAGCAAGGGACCAAATGCAATGAGCCAAAAGTTGCTTAATGTATGCACTGCCAGTGTCTGGCTCTACTTGGCCAGCTTGCTGGCTGCGGTTAACAACGCGTCGCCAAAAACTTTGGCCCAAGTAACTTTTCGCATAGTACGTAAATTTTTTTATTTTTTGTAAAGTTTTGGCTGCTTAATACATTGCATACTTTTAGGTAGCTTAGTGGCATTTTACACTAATTTGACTGCATTTATTTTTGTAGTGCCTGCTCTTTCTCATGCTCTAACCATTAGACTTGGTCGATGGTGTGATTTATTTGGCGGAAAAGATTACTTACTCGGCTTGTGGGCATCACTTTGGCTTGGTTTGGTTTGCTTGAATTGAGTTTGGATTCAGCTTTGACTTTGACTTTGGTTTCTGTGGTTGGCATTTGTTTTGACGTCGCGCGGTTACGGGCTGACAGTCCAGTTGCCTGGGACTGCTAGTCGCTGGTCCAACTGGTCGTAGCAGGCGTTGCCACGCTTCTATGCCCGTTGAGTGCTGTTGACAGCAAAATTAAAATGTGAAAATGAATTTGTAATTAGTTTTACTGCTACTTTTTTTTTAGTTTCTTTTTTTATTTTTCTAGTCTATGGTTTATAGCTGGTTTCGCTTTATAAATGGAAATTAATTGAAAAAGTCGTTGAAGTTGGTTGACTGCCTTGTCATCACCATTGGTTGGTAAAGTTCTCAATGCAAATGTCGCCGCAATGAGGCGTAACCATTTTCATCTATGAAATTTAGTTGTGGTAACTACAAATGGAGGCTGCTCATTTTAAACTTCCTGGTATAAATCAAAAACACAACTCTCAGATAAATGCTTTGTAGCAACTTTGATGTTACCGAATGAGATTTGAGCTAGCTCAAATTTTATTTTTATAGTATTATAATTTAACTCCTTTGGCAAAAAACATAATCACTATGCTGCCAGAAATCTTCAGCAATCAAACTTGAACCCAGCCACAATCGTTTGGGTTCCTTTTCAACTAAATTTTAAACCAAAAGCTTTATCTTTTAGTAAGAAACCGCTTTTAATTAGTTGACAACAGATCGAAATATTATAAATCTTGTACGACAAAATGTTTCAAACGTTACAGTCGGACACGCCCGGCTTTGAAGTTCCTTATCACTTCTATAACTATTGCATAAAAAGAGGAAGTATTAAAGCTTCGTATGTAGTGCTAAAGATCTCTCTTTGGCGGGCATAGAATCTCGGTGCTCGCCTAGAACCATTCAAAATAACTAAGTTTGCTTAAGGAATTGGCCTAACGATGAGCTCTAAGGCTAGTAGGGAGCACAATAGATCTATTGCGTCGCAGAGCAGTATTCTCAAACAATTGCTTCTGTCAATGAGACAATTCAGATTTTGGCCTCCAAAATACACTGTTCCGATTATAATGTTGTTTGGTATTATTCGTATTTTATTTCCCGCATTTTACCAATTTAAACAGACTGAAGTACATTCAAATAGTAGGTATAGCGATTTATAATTATTTGGGTGTTTGTTTGGATGTATATGGTAGGATCAAAAACTAGTAGGGCTGCAATAATTTAATTTTTTTATAAAACTAAACGGAAGAATACCTTACGAGAACACGAGGCAGCCGGCACGGTGGTTGTCTTCGATGAGCCCTCCTGGAACAGCTTATGCCACTCGAACACAGTTGAGCGGCTAATGACTGCATCCCCGTATTCGTCCTTAATCATTCCCGATATTGATGCAGCATTTGATAGAGTAACGTTGCTTACTTTTCGTTTGCCAGCGGGCGAGTTGGTCTCTTTAGAAGACTGGCCCACTACCACGGCCAGATGGTCCGACCTACTACACTCCTACTGTTCTTTGATCCTATTTGGTAAAAGTCTATATAAATGTTTTTTTTCTGACCATATTGGATGGTTTTCGGTGCCTCCTTCTATATATTACATTACGTGTTAGCAAACTTAATATACTCCGTACCTGAAGATACTGTCTATAAAGATATGGTAAGATAAATTAAAACAATTTCATAATTGGGGGAAGTTCGCTAAAGGGAAGCTCAACTTTATATTGCAAAATTTTCTGGTGCAAGATTTCTAGTTATAAAAGAGCATTAGTTTTAAACACTGCTTATGGTTTTTGTACTAAAAGGCGTTCTAGAAATCGTATATGCTATATAGCGCAGAATTATTAAGCCAGTAGCTAGAAACCCAAACGTCAGCTTGTTTTTCAATCTTCGCCATCAAAGCAGTGCATACCAAAAACGAGACCTTAATAAAATATTGTCTGTAATTTAAATCTTTTATATTTTTCATTTAAGCCATCTGTGTCACATAGTGACCAGCTAATATCTTTATCTTATGTAACCAACACTATCCATAGAACCCAACCACAATAGCTCGTAAATTAAATCATTAACGTCGATTTGATTGCTCTATAATCAAGACAAGTTGAGAGTGTGCCAAATAACAACGCCACTTAACCCCAAATAAAGCAAAATTCTTGGTAGACCACAAACCAAAGTATCTCGTATCACTTCCTGCATTCCCAGCTCAGTTTCTAAAGAAAAAAATTATGCACATGCTTGATATGTATAAATTTCAAATTATGCCAGAACGCGTATGTGATACTCTTATTCGGTTAGTCACTCAATCAATATAAATGTTTCTACTACGAACATATACTTTACTCAAGATTTGAGTGTTGGAAAGCTCGATTGTATGTATGTGTATTTTTGTGTGGTTGTTTGCCAGGCACTTCCGCTTCCGTTTGCTGTTTTAGTTGTGGCAACTTATTCAAGGCATCTATCTATCTGCCGCACTAGCAGCTGAATGACTGACTGCCGCTTACTGAATGGGCTGGCTGGTGGCAAGTGTTGCCAAACACGAAATTCCCATTCAAGTGAATTGCTGCGCCAAATGAAATGAAAAATTCAACACGACACACGACAAGCTGGCTGCTGCCAGCAGTGCTCCAAAGTGAATGCAACAGGCAAACGGCACTATAGCAGTGTGGCAACCAACTGTCTGGCTGTCTGGCGGCAATCTGGCAAGGCAGGGCAACTAACAAGCCAACTAACAAGAGGGCAAACTCGAAGCGCGCTGTCGTCGCCATTTTTGGGCTGAGTGCCAGGCGGCACTTTTGGCAGCAATCGCATGTTGCATGCCACTTTTGCGGCAAGTAGCATGCGACCGGCATACGGCACACTTACAAACGTGACGCTATTAGTGCGGCCTGCTCAACGTCCCGGTCGCCTTTTTGGCACTCGGTAATATTTTTTTATTGTTTTTTAATGCGAGTCGCTCAACTTTTGCGCTTGTTTTTTTTTTTTTTGGGTCTAGTTTTTTGGCAAAGTTTCAAACCAACCGAAACGGCAGCACGCCAATAATGCAGCAACAAATGTCCCAATAGTTGCACAGGCGCTGAGGCAATTACAATTGAAGGCTTACAGTGCATTTAAAAAGTAATTTGTCTGCGCCCAAAGCCGTGCACGTATTTATTTAAATGCAAAATGCAAATGCAAAATGCAAAGGCTTGTGCTCATGATAAACCTGTTGGTGGCTGCCACTTTAACCCCAGGCAACCAGACATACAACTACAACAATAATCAAGGCAAGTACATGCCCCACGGGTTGCCAGTCGGCGAGCCAGACAACGAGACGGCGACAGGCACTGTGATTACCCCAGCCGTGTTCCACTAATGGTGCTACAAGCCGCAAGCATAAATGTTTCGACAGAGTGGTCGGGGGGGGCTGAAATTGTTGCAGCCAACGACAAGGGTGTTGAAATGCAGTCAGGCTTTAACACACACACACACGCACAAACATATGTGTCGCATAGTATAATAAACTCACAGGCGCCGGCAAGTATGCAACATTTTGCTTGCAACACTCTCACAATCACACACATCCATGCACACACGTTATACGTGTCTGGGGACATGTTAACATGGCAGTCGTGCCCAAAAATTATTATGCCAGGCTAGTCTCTACTCTCTGCGCTCTGCTTTTTGCTTGTTGCATACTTTTAGGTGTTGCCCGTAAGCGTAGACCATAATTTCAAATATGCAACCATGTAACTACTACTGCTACGTTTTTGCTGCCTTTTGCGATTTGTCAACACTGAAAATTTGAACAAATGGTTTGGCCACACCAAGCAGCAATCTGCATAAAATTTGTTGTCAATAGGTATAAGAAAAAATATCATACTGTTGACTTCAAGTCAGCAAACTTTAAATACTCTTTAAATTTTCAATTGTAAGTTAACTAGTGGGGAATCAAAAACGTACTATTAGTGTAGCCAAAAAATGGCTTAATCTAATGTATCGAATGTCGATATATTTTCAAGCAAGGGAATTTTCAAAGAATAACAAAAATTAGTTAAAAAATAAACGGACTGAAAATACTAGATAAGTAGAAATACCTACTTATATATGTAAGATACCTATATATAAATCATTTATATGGCATTCCGAAAATATGAGAATGTAATATGTAATTTGCATAAACCTGAATTATGGATGCTACTTATCTGCAGTACAAACTTCGCGACCAAACCCATAAACCCATTTGTTAAGGGTACCCTTTGGCCAATGAAAAAAAATGTTTTACAAATGATGCCTTTCAGCATTTTAACAAATGGTTCGGAACAAGCTGCGAGTGCTTAACAAATAAATTATACACAATATAAATGTACTGATTTTTATTTTTTTATTTTGTAAACATGACCACGACACGCAGCGGACATATTTTTAAATACCATCACAGTTTTTTTTAACCATTGCCGCAGCTTGTTTTAATTACTAAATAAATTGTAGTTTCTGCACTTTTGTTTAATGGTTTCAATTTTTATATATCAATTAAAGCATTGCATTTCATTTAAAAATGTACAAATTTATTTATATTTTTATAACAAATACATTTGGCTGTCATTGCAAATATGTGCACATAATGTAATACAAATGTTGATGTGATTTTTTATAGCTGGGTTTTGCTAAGCTTTTTAAAGTATTTTAAAATATTTTGTTGAAATTGAAATATTCAAAATAATTAGTCGGATTGTATTTTAAAATTTTAAATTGGCAACATTGTATAAAAGCAATTAAACTTAAGTTTTTTTCTTATTATTATTATCAGAAAATTGATTTGAAATGTATTTGCATTCAACAAAAACTTATTATGCTTGAAGTTTGGCGCATATCAAAAGAATTGGTTTTAATAAATTATACTCTATGGTAAGAATATTTAAAAAAAAAAAAAGCTCTGGTTTTCGTTGTTGTGTTTTACAGTCTGTCGCGTAACAACAACAAAATTAATTGAAGTGCACTTCCTTTCAATTTTCGTCAACAAATTATAGCATATCAACAGCAGCAACAACAACACTGACACACACGCACACACTTGTATATAAGAGTATGTATATGTAAATATGTCGCTGAAGGAATCGTTGACAGCCCTGCTTTAGCATAAGGCATGTGAAAGGTAATGCAATGAAAAGCTTCGTGTTTCGGCGAGCCAAAGCGTGACGTCATATGCTTTGGAATGCTTTATGAGGCTATTACTTTACTTTTAATTGAAAAGAAAATGAGATATAAATTTCTGAACCAATTTTTATTATTAGTTATTGTGAGATTGCGTATGTAATTTTCTAATTTTATGATATACAAAACACTGTTGAATTAAAAAATTTCTAAATTCCCTTGTGACGTAGTTGCGCATAGTTCGCGAAAAAGTTGCAAACTTCTTTGCGTTACCTTCGGTCTTACATCATACATAAAAGCTGCCAAACACGCATCCGTTTGTTGTTCTTTTTATAGTTGTTGTTGTTATTGCTGCTGCTCCAGAGCTTGTTAATTTCATATTTCGAAACATGACACTTTCACACTTTGGCTAATTTGAAAGCATACAAAATGCTGCCACACCGTGGCATGTGTATTTGTGTGTCTTGCCTCATTTCGTGACAAATGTGCTTTGTAGCACATTGTGTTGACGCCATTGCTGTTGCACGAACAACGTTGGCCCCTACATGCAAAGGGTTTCTCCTTTACGCGCTGTATAAGCAACAACGTTATCGTCACTGGCAACTCGTTAAATTGTTGCCTGACACCTCGCTAATGTCATCATCCTGAGCAGCAGCAGTAGCAGCAGGAGCCACATACTCACTTCCCCACTCATCATGCCACATTATTACTGTAATTATGTTGGCCGTGTAAACGTCATTAGGCGTTTTAGTGGATTCGGTACGTGCCGCTTGAACTTCGTTGAGCGACAGCCTTTTGAATCTTTCATATGGTGACAAATTACTGTATGCAGTCCGTATGTAATAGCAGAATGAGATAAAGATCATAGTGAATAGTGAATGCAATAAAGTGCAATGAAGCCAATTCGCTGAAAAGTTTTTTCAAGAAATGTGTGAATGGAAAGTGGAATCCTATAAAATTCGATTAAATTAAAATTTGAGCAATTTAATATCTGCATATACAATAATTATATCTGTATAATATGTAGTAATAACTATTGCGTTAAAAACACCAACAATAAAATATATAAAATTAAAAAATAATTTGTCAAGGCTAGAAATCGAATTATCACGAGATAACATTAAGTTTTAAGTAAAATAACTGCAGAGGGCCATAGTTTAGCTCGACCTCTTCGACTTTGATGATTAGAGGAGTACTAACCTCTTAAAATTCTTTTTCTAATTTCCGACTATTTATCGAGCTATCGATAACTGAATATTTAGACTCTTACTTGATAAGTCTTGTAAACGAATAAAGATGTTTGAGTAATTTGTTGTTTAAGAATAATTTTACATATATTTTTATACAACAAAGTTTTTATTTTAAAAATCAGATAGGAATGATCTCAACTTTGCTCAAATAATCACCATAGTAGACGTAACTTGAAATAGGGCCAAAGAAATCAGTCGTGCTCCGGAAAACGAATCCGAACATTTTATTCGGATTCGTTTTGAGACCATATTTTTGGTGCTCTCAATTTCACCAAAACGAATTTTTTAAGTGGTTTGAAACCGATTGTTTTGTTACAAGAGGAATTAAAACGAATCGCCAAAATAGGTTTAAATGTGTAGGCATTTTTAACGGAAATTCATTGACATTTTCAGATTCTATTTATATTTTAGTTAAATATAATTATTATTGTTAAATATCTTAAATTACACTAGTTTACAAATTTAAAAACATTTTTGTATCCTCAACATGTTTTAGTTGTTTCTGAAGTAAAATGGCCCGCTAAAACCGAAAATGAAGTGAAAAAATTTTTCCATGGAACGGTTTTCGAAATATTTCGAAAAAAACATTTTTCGAAATTAAAAAAAAGGTGTCTTTACATAAAAGCAAATATCTCTGATTGTGCTTAACTGATTTTAATCATTTTTTTACCAATGTAGATAATTGAATTGCGCATCGATGATACTTGGAACATATTACTGTCATATTTATGGTTTGGTCGCTATTTATGCATTAAAGGGAAATTTTTCGTAATTTTTAGCAAATTTTTGACAAAAATTCAACTTCGAAAATAATTTAAAAAATTCCCAAAAATTTTTTCATGCTGTTTTATTTATTGATCTTAAAGAACTATCAATTACGAACAATATGAGTGGTTGTTCATCAAAATCGGGCAAAAAATGTGGAAATATGAAGTATTTTTGTAAAAAGTGAAAAATGTATATTTGTTTGAAAAACAAAATGTTTTAGATGAATAATTGATTTATTTATAAAGATATCGTTACCAATTTTGGCAATCGAAAGTTTTTTAGAGTTCTCAAGCTTTTGGATTTCATTTTCGGTTTTAGCGTGCCATTTTACTTTAGAAACAACTAAAACATGTTGAGAATACATTTTGCCGTAAACTAGTGTTATTTTTTTTCCGAATCAACCCAAAAAATATGATACACAACTCACACCGGAATTTTTATATGGTCCATGTCTTGCATAAAAAAATGCTTACGTCTTGCTTAAATGGTTCATGTCTTGTAAAAAAAAAATGTCCCTTTTAATAAAAATAGCATAGTCGAGGTCAATTTCCCTCCAAAGGTGTAGAGCTATGCTAACAAAGAGTAAAGGAAATATGAGTAGATAGCGCCAGCAAAAAATTCAGATTTGGGAGCACACAAAACCGAAAACGAACAAAATTTATTCGTTTTCATTTTTTGTTTTCCGGAGCACGGCCAAAAAATCAACTTTTTCAAAATGCTAAGCTTTTAAATGTAGAAATCACATACTTTACACAAATAGTTTTCCATTTTTCTCTACGATACGAGTTACGAACACGACAAATGCGTTATGAAGCTCATTAAAACTAATTGTAGTGTTTTGAAAAAAGCAACTAAATAGTTTCTCATAAACATGTCTTCCAGCTGCTACTCAATTTCCTTACCCTCGCTGAATTTTACGCATTTCGAAGTTTTGGTACTTTTTGCCAGAGGGTTGTTCATTGACTGGCCCCTTTGCTTAAGATAAAGCTTCATATTTCATTAATTAAAATTATATGGCAGCATCTGCTACAAGTCTTTTGTTGCTTTTAGTACGTGTGTGTGTGTGTATGGAGGGGGGTTCCAGAGTAAGTCTTCGTAGATAACTTCAACACCTGTTTCGTGCACTCATTATATCTATAAATATACATACTTATTGTAAGTATATATGGCCTTAAATTATGCAACATAATATCATTGTTACTTTGATTAATGATTTGCAAAATCATTAAAGCACAACCTTGCACATCAACACCCCCACACACCCACACACACCCAACAACAACAAGGAATACTCCAGGCCCCTGGCAAAGGTTTCCTATTACAAAAACTGGCAACTCATCTGCACATCGCTTAATTATAACAAAACAAAATGTCAGCCATAAAATGTCGCTCGAACTGTCATAAATGTGCGTAAGATGAGCACTAGCTTTGATTAAAGAAAGGGGTTTGGCGTAGAATGAGAGCCTGCCTGCAACATCTTAACTCGGAAATGGACAAGAGTGCGAAATTTGAAGCTGCCATTATTATGCTAATTAATTGACATCAAAAGGCGTTCTTTTGTTTGTTACAAATCAATGAAATACAATAGATACTGATAATGTCATGTTTGGAGTGAGTAAATAAGACTTGGTGCGTTGGAGCAGAGGGGTGGCTTATAGGGAGTACTTGAGCATTATGTGCTATATAGACAGCTGGTCATAAGCTGCTTTCAATGGAAATGCAAATTTAAGTGCGTCCAATTATTTTGATATTATTATTATTTTTGGACTCTGCTAGTGCAAAGCACAAAACATAATATGATAATAATGAGACAGTCAGGCATAACAAAAGACAAAATGGCGTTGCTTGTTTTGGCTTTGGCAGAAAGGGGGCATTGAGTCATACAGGTGAGGCCTCTGCTTCACGTCTCTACTTGTCATTCAGTGTCGAGTGGCATAAAATAATGGCCTTTAAAAGGATATCCGGCAAAGCGAAAAACAAAACGCTCATAAATATGCAGCATATTCTCATAAATTTTGCTTTTGCTTACTTATTTACAGGGTGCATCCTCCAGTCTGGTTGTCAAATACGCTGATACAGAGAAGGAGCGACAAATACGGCGCATGCAACAAATGGCCGGTCATATGAACCTATTGAATCCGTTTGTCTTTAATCAATTTGGTCCATACGGCGCCTACGCGCAGGTAACTACTATTCTACTATTAAACATGAGAACAAAATTACGCACAGCTATATACTGAATATTATATATAATCTGCAGCAACAACAACAAGCGGCTCTAATGGCTGCAGCTGCCACAGCGCCTGGCTCGGCAGCCGCCTATATGAATCCAATGGCTGCATTGGCAACGCAAATACCTCATGGCCTCAATGGCGCCGGACAGCCGCCATCGCTGCCTTCGCCAACCATGCCCAATTTCAATATGGGTGCAAATACGCCCAATGGGCAGCCAGGTGGAGCAGCTGCTGCTGCCGCTGCTGCTGCAGCCGCGGATGGCGTCTTTACGAATGGCATTCCACAAACGGCATTCCCAGCACGTAAGTAGCCATAAGACTAGCTAACAAGAATTTGTGATAGCAGTTCTGTGAAGCTTAGTTGCAACTTTAAGATTTTAATCGGAGCTGCAAGCCCATAAACACATATATGGTATTTATTTTCAAAGCAAACGGCTATTTTGAATTTAAAAGCACCTTGCAAATTTATTTGATAAATAAATCTCGCGTAATCGAGAGCCCAAGTCAACATTATAATTTCTAGTGGTTTTAAAATGTATCTTAAAAGCTAGCCCTACACAAAACCTTGCCAAAATTGAATCGATTGAATAAGTCATAACAGTAACACCCGACTGATGACGTAAGCAACCCTAACTACTATGCAAAAATGCAGAACCGATAGATATAGATGCTTTTTTGGACTCAGCTTTGGGCAGAAGTGCCCTACATTTGCAATCAAGGGTTTAGATCAGGTGAATTTTTTTTTAACTGCAAGTTGTTGTTGGACACATTTTTAAAACATGAGCATTTATTGAAATTTTCAATTTTGAAAAAGTAATATTATTGGGTTATTGTCAAATTAATATCTGAAAGGAAATCACATTTTTATGACCGATAAAGAAGAAAAATTTTTAAAAACATTATAAAAATTACACTTACAAGCAGACTCTGACAACTGTCTACAACTAAAAAAAAAAAAAGTATTTTGAAAAAACATTAAAAAAAAATATACATATGTATTAAGAGTACGCAACATTTTCACAGATCCGCTACATCTGACCATACCACCACAAGGTTTGCCAAATGGTGATGCTGCTGCACTGCAACATGCCTTCCCTGGTTTGCCACAATTTCCAGGAGTTGGTAAGTTCAAAACTCTAGCCTAGCTCTATTGCCTAGTTCTTATAGTGTATGCCACCCCCAATATAAAGTTTAGTATTAGTTTGCAATTACAATTTACTTCACTTCGAAATTGTTTTGTCAGCATCCCACCAATACACACATATCATTTTGATAAGTCATGCTCTTGCCATTTCATTTACTTAACTCCCTCTGTTTTTATATAATCTCTTCAGTGAGAATCATCTTAAACATTAGTCTTACATTTAAACAGTTACAAGCAGAAAATAATGTTATAAAACAATGAAAAAAAAAAGAATTTATAAAAACAGTTCAATCATTCATAATTGTTTTTATTGAAATAATTAATAACTGTTGTGTCATGCCATAAATATTTATTGTTAGTAAAAGTGTTACATAACTCTAACTTTTTTATAAATATTTAATAAAACATTAAAAAAGTTAAGGAAACGTGTGTGAAGTAGTGAAATTTTTAAAAGCTTTTCATTCATCATGCAATGTTTTTTCGTCATAAATTTTACTACAAAAATTATTTCATTAGATCTTCAGAACGTTTCCTTAAAATTTTTAATTGTCGACTTATAAGTTGATTATTTACTTTTTAGACTGTCATAATTTTGTGTTTAATATTTTTCCAAAATTTGTTGTTTAACTTTTTTACAAAGAAAATAACATGTTCAAGTATTGTTTAATTTAAGATACATTTCTTGGCATTTGTAATACAGTTCTTTGCAAAAGATAATGCATAAGGAAACAATATTGCAAAAGCAATTATATTGATCATTTTTAATGTCGCAACTGTCAATTTTAAAAAGCAATCTTTTTTAGACTGAAAAGAATCCAAAAATCCAGCTCATATTTTACCAAAGATTGCAACTTTTAGCTCAATGAAAACCAAACTTAGAGACTGAAATCTTAAATGAAAAGCCACAACTGCTACTTGGTCAAAATCAATATCAAGTCACTCTATATCCTCAGTCATATACGTTGTACTCTGCACTAAACATCCAGTTTAGTGTTCCTGTATCTTCAAGATTTAAAAATTTTAACAGACAAGTCTATGCACATACTTCATGTAAAGAAAACTTTAAAATTATTTCCTTAAACACTCATAAACTTTTGAAATAAGCTTTTCGAGTAAAGCTTTCAAAAAGAGTATCTGATAAAAAAAAAATATATATATAGCTGCGTATTGCTGCATACCTGTTGTTTCTTTTTTCATATATACTAGTACCTAGTGGTCTTTTATAACAAATGTTCTTGAAACCAGTTCGGCCATGTTGTGTCCTTTTATTCAATTTATTCCTTGTTAAACATATTTTTTTTATATTACTAGCCATAATAATCAAATCAAACTTTAAATATAAAACTTTATACGTATATTTAAATGTTGTGTTGTCTATTATAAATGTTTCGGATTTTGTGTAAAAACCAAAAACAAAAATTATTTATATATAATGCAGCCTTTCCCGCCGTCTATGGACAGTTTCCACAAGCTTTACCACCTCCCCTAGCGGCGGTTGCACCCACTCAACGTGAAGGTAAGCTTTTCTTTATGTTTAATTTAATTTTTCCTTTTCTCTAGTTTTATGTTTGTATAATAGTTTTTGTAATGTATTCAATTGATGTTATGGTAAACATATAAATTATATTTAAGACAAAAATCGTTAAATAATTTTGTTTTTCAATCCATAAAAGATTTGATACATTGTATATGTAGTATATAACATGCATTTACACACCCAAACACAAACAGATCACGCCCTAGAGCATATTTACGGGTTGCTCTCTAAGCCGCTCTTCAACCCTTTAAGTAATTAATTTCCTGGAAATACTATTTAATCTTTGCATAAAAGTTTAATTACTTGCATACATTTTTTTTTTTTATGAACATATTATCTTTTTAACAACCCTAGCGCCCAACGTGGGGCGTTTAGGAGTGAGCAGCCTATAGCTTGGCAGGCTGTTGTGATGTATTTGCTCTTGAAAAGGGTTGTTATTGGCCATGCTAAATCGTTTTTAACGGCTGCATTTAAAGGCATTTTATGGGATCGTAAAAATTGCATATAAAGTGCTTAAAATCTCATAAAAACAAAAAAAAATCAGTCGCCGTATCGTATTTGTTTATTGCACATTGTATATTGCATTTGGACAATCATAAAATTTTATTATTCGTTTTTTTGGCAAATTCATTGTCTTGTTTCTTTTCTGGGGGCATAATTTTATTTACATACATAACATTCCATTTACTGCCGCTGACAAGACACAACAAGCACATATTGATGGAGCATATATACTTATATATGATATCTATATACTTGATATATTATATATTCGGCTATATATACCTACCAGTATTTAATGTATTTACATAGTTTGCATACATGTGTATCTGCGCGTGTGTGGTGTTTGCATATTTATTTTTGTGTACTACTTTTTGTATACTACCCATGACTCCTTTATTAACTAAATGTAATTACCAACATATGTTCAAAAATTTGTTCGCGTGGTTATTTATTTTTGTTGTTGTTACTTAGTAAATACATATATTTATAAATTGCATGAAATACACATACACAACAGTTACTTGCATCATCTCATACAGCAAAACTCAAGCGTTAGGTAGGCGCCCAACCAGGGGCGGCCGAAAGTATATGGCTTTGAGTCATACGTACTAGGCATATAGCTTTACTTCGTGCATACGTAGCTTAAGTCTTTATATTTAAATATATATTGTGCAAGTTTTTATTTATTTTTGTTTAAAGCCTTCTATAAGCGCATTAGTTTTAGTTAAATCGTCTACAAATCAGTCACACAGCATACAAAACGCTACAACCTACCAATCAATCCAACAAACACTATACCAAAACCACTCAAATAACTAAACTCATAAAGTTCTAATTTATGATTTAGCTCATCGTATAATTTCTTTTCTCTACTTTGTTTCTTTTCTTGTAATGTCTTCTTTTAAGATTTTCTGATGTTCCCAGGATGTTCTATATCCGGTCCGGAGGGTTGCAATCTCTTCATCTATCATTTGCCACAAGAATTTGGTGATGCAGAATTAATGCAAATGTTCCTGCCATTTGGCAATGTGATCAGCTCTAAGGTCTTCATAGATCGTGCTACAAATCAGAGCAAATGTTTCGGTAAAGTCATACAAGCGCTATGACATCTATAAAACTCAACTAATATGCATAATTACTTTTACTCATACAGGTTTTGTTTCATTTGATAATCCCGCCAGCGCTCAAGCGGCCATTCAGGCCATGAATGGCTTTCAGATTGGCATGAAAAGACTGAAGGTTCAATTGAAGCGGCCAAAGGATGCCAGTCGACCCTATTAACAATCGGAGTTCCTCAAACGTAATACAAATCACAATGCAACAACAGCGTCAACAACAGCAAATGCAACGTTTACAACAGAAAATAATCTTAATATAAATAGCAACAGTTTTGGGCCACAATTCACTCATGATAATACAAATCGTTATACAATGCCCTATACATATGAAAGTTGGCGTGGCGGTGCCTATTGTTATCATTACAGCAGTACCACCACAACAACCACAACGAGCACCAGCCACAACAACGATAACAACTGTAGCAACATAAACAGCCAGAACAACTATAACAACTACAACAACGTTGACAACAATCCAGTCTATCCTGAAAATAATTATTCAAAAGTTGAGCTGGTTGAAAAACTATTCACGTGGCAACAACAACAGCGAAAAGCTTAGCTATCGCTCAACAACCAAAATCAGCAACAACTCTAATGCGGAAACAACTACAACAACATGGAACAACTTTTTTAAGGGTAAGCAAGTTCAATATTGAAAGACTTGAAAAATTTAGTACTTAGAATAGAAACAAGATATTTAAAACCTATTCTAAAGCATTATCATAACCTAAAAGGGGTCGCAAATGCATCAAACTATTTTGAAAATGCAATATTCGATAACACCGGCCCACTAAAAAAAAAAAATAGTGCGAACTTCAAAGGCTACATATTGATTTTGTGAAGTTGCATCCGAATTCGAATCCGAATCCGAGGTACAAGAAATGCAGGCACTCTAGGTTTCTAAGATAACCTACGAATTCCCCTTAAAATTATTTTTCAATTTATCGATTTCAACGATGTTTTGAGGCCGCTTAATCTGAATTCGAGTTTCAAAACGTCCCAGCACGTCAGTGTTCTGAGGTAAGCTCAAAAATATCTCGTTTATTGGTGTTTTTGAGGGTTCCGTCAAAATCAATTTTGGCATTGTCTCAGATTCAGCAACCCCAAAAACCTTTAGTAAGCATAGATTTTTTGTTGCTTGAGGTGGACTGAAGGTGTTACCCCTGTGTCTATATGGGTCTACAACTAAATTTTGATGGCTGTATACGAACAATTTTAGAAAAACTTCGGTTTTTGTGGGGCTTTAAAGCAAAAGACATTTAAATTTTGTATTTGTGCAGTTATCAGCACGTAGTCCCCAACAGATTTTAGTAAAATTGTACCCACAGATGAAAAATGAAAAGTACTCCTGTTTATGTACTCATATTTTTCAAAATCACTAATTTTTAGTGAGCTTACAAGAGCAGTTTTCTAGGGTTAGGTTAGGTTAGGGCGGCTGCTGGCTTGAAACCAGCACACTTAGGCCTGGGCTGGCCCGTTGTGACACCGCACGAATCTCTATGCTTCCCGTAGCATTTTTACCCTTCTCCTATATGTTATGCTTAAAAGGGGTCCCATCCTGTTGCAGCAATGTAGCTTGCAACCTTTCTCGGACAAATGAACACCAGCCCTGCTAGGTTCTGAAGGAAATAGTAACCCAGGTGCTTTTTCCTGCGTCTGCTGAGAGCTTCGCAGGAGCAAAAGAAGTGCTTTACTGTTTCAATCTCTTCCTCGTCTCTGCAGCTTCTGCAAAAGTCATTTAAAGGAACATTGAGTCTTGCAGCGTGTGCTCCAACGAGCCAGTGCCCAGTAATCGCTCTAACGACTGCCGAGCACTGTGAACGGTTAAGACTGCAAAGTTTTCTGGAGCGTTTTGCGGCAATAGTTAGCCATATTTGACGGGTGATCCTACAGTGAGGTGTGTTGTTCCACATACTTTGAGCAAGAAGGCTATACTTTTCCCTAGTATGTAGCTTAAAAGTAGCCATCGGCATACGTATATCCTCCTTATCAGGAAGGAGGGTAGTGGTCGTGCCGTTTCTGGCCAGTTTTCTAAGTTAGTACACAAACCGCCCAAGCTAATCAGCAATTGGACACTATTTACATATAGTCAAGTTATTCTAAGCATTTAATAAATTTAGATAGCTATAAAAATAATAACCAAATAACATTCTTAAAACTGTCGGGAGTATATTTGAAAATTAATGTGAATAATTAATATATTATTATTCAGTGTAGCGAGTACATATGAGATGTAGTGAAAAATTTAGTTTAAACTATTGGTAGTTTTAGAATTAAAAGAAAATAATGCACAGATTTTCATTTCAACATATTTAGGAATCGATAAAATTGTCGAAGTGCTTGTGAATACAGAACGGGCGGGATGTTCCAATATTAAAAATTAGTGTCTCTTAATTCACCAAATGAGTCAAGATAATTTTTAATATTTGATAATATCACTATAAACATAGATTTATTTATCCACAATCAAAAGACAATAAGATTTATTTATTTTAACAACTTTTCACTTAAATTTTCATTTCAGATGAACTTTAACCGAAAAATTCCACACGCAAAGTGAAATGATACCCAACCATAAGATATACACATATACATGAAATTTAAAAAAAAAAAAATGGTAAAGAAAAAAATAATAAAAATTAAATAAGAGCTGAAATTTAAATAAATAGATTTATATATATACAACAACAACAGCAAAACCAAACATGCAACTATATATATATATATATTTATCCGATTATACATGCCGAAGTGCGAAGTACTTAAAAGAAAGTTAAAAGATTAAAAAAAAAAATTTAAAACAAACAAAAAATTTTTGCCAAAATATCGATTATATATATTTATAAAATCAAGCAACAAAATATTAATATTGATAGTTTTGTTAAAAAAAAAAAAAAAAAAAAGTAAATAAAAGAAGTGCACATACACACTGACACACACACACAGGCAAATTGAGACAAAAACTGACTGGTAAGAGACCAAAAATATCTGGGTTTTCAATAATAAAAAATTAAATAATTATTAAAAAATGCAGCTAACATTTTTATATAAAAAAAAATGAAAGTAGTCATGGGAATTTATAATAAAAAAAACATATATGGAAATCCCTATGTGCTGCAAAAAAAATAAATAAAAACACGGCCACAATATATAAAATGATATACAAAAAAAAAAAACTATCAAAAACTAAATTTGTTGATTTGATGATGATAAAAATTATGATAAATTAAATGAGCTGGCAGTTAAGAGGGCTATTGGGTCGAAAAAGTTGTGGATAGCTCTGAAACTTTTTAGCATTTAGTACTAAGCAAAATGGCAAAGGATTATATATGTGTATACTTGTAAAAGTGTGCACATGTATAAATCAAAAATTAACACAAAAATTCGAATTTAATTAATTTTAAGAAAACAAATAGCGCAGAGCAAAAAAAAATTAGCACTAGGTCAAAGCCGTAAGCAAATTAATATGCGATATGCTTTGAGAAGTACAGAGAACAAAAAACAAAAATAAAAAATGAGTATATATATATATATATATTATTAACTATATGTAGCTATTTGATAAGTCAAAGTTAAAAGAACCACACAAGGTTTTTGCGTAGCCTGCAACAAAGCGAGACGATATCATTTTTTATATTATAACGAAGTAAAATTAAAAAAAAAAATTAAAAAAAATAATATGAATTTGTTAGACCTATTAAATATTAAACTAGAACAAAGAAAATGAATAAAAAACACTTAAACTTATCTAAAGCAAAATTTAATTTAGCCTATAAACTTTTTATTTTTGTTTTTCAATACATATTTAAACAAATTTTTTAATTTATGCAAAGGCACTTTTTTAAAATTTAAACCAAAAATCGTAAACGATTTTATAGCATAAAAATTTAAAGCTAAAAACCAACAACAAACTTTACACTTAATCTTAGCTGCTTGCAACAAAAACAAATACAGGTACTTACAAATATATATATATATATATAAAAAATTATATATATACATAAAAATATATATATATATGAGCAAAGGAATAAGCTATAAAAAATTTTGCTAAGAAAGTATATATACATAACTATACATATATGATATATGATAGAAATCGAAAATTTTGGCCAGTTATTTTCACATGCTCCAAGATCCAGAAAAGAAATTACAAAAGCTGACCATAGCGCGCCCTAGCCCAAAAGCTAAACTACATATACATAATTTACACATATTTAAAATATAAAAAAACAAAAAAAAAACTTTCAAAAGTATATATTATTATTGATTATTATTATGATATGTATATGAAGCTCTTATCTTATCACTTTTTATGTTAAGGCAAAAACATTTTTAGCAAAAAAAAAATACTAGAAAATCAACACATTTAACATTAAACTTATGCCTTTTGTTTAAACACACAAGTAAAACTAACTTCTTATTAACATATAAAAACATAAATAAAAAATACAATTAATAAAAACATTTATTCAGCAGCAGTCTGTAAAACCAAATCATTAAAAACAAATTTGACTTTTTCTTAAAAAAAAAAAACTATAAATAATGAAGCAAAAATGTACAAAAAAATACTAAATATAAAGAGAAATGTCAAATCTACAGCTAAATATGCCAAAAATGAACTTAAGAAATAAATAAAACAATTATTTAGAGTTTGTAAAGAGAAAGGCTACATTTATGTAGCTCATAGTCTAGTGCGGTTTGTTTGAAGACCACAAAACATATTTGATACTAAATATTAAAATAAATTGTAATTATTAAAAAAAAAAAACAAATATATATATTATGTATTAAAATATTTACGAATATTTAAACTTAAAATGAGAAAATTGTTATTAACGTTAAAGTTAGTTTTGTTACAAGTGCAATACTTAAATACTTTGAACAAGTTTTTCTATGGGTTCTCTTAAGTCATAAAACGTTAATTAAATCTTGTGTGTGATTTAAAAGTTATAAAGTTTTAATTTTGCAAAAAAAAAGGCGTGGCATATGCTGATAAGTATATACGATTTAAATGAACTGTCAGTAAAAGTTTGTACGTAGGGTTTTTTAAACGTGATATGATGAAAAAATTGTCAGAATTGCAAAAAGATTTCAAAGATATTCTAGATACAGATTCTGGCACAAAAAAAAACAAAAAAAGTGCTGCAGTTTTTTTTCCCTGCTCGCCTAGAAACTTCATACTTTTTCACAAAAAGTTTATGCTGTTCCCTTCATAATTTTTGTTAAATTATTAGTTACTACTCCGAAAATACTTTAGTTTAAATTAACTGCATTTTAAGCAAAAACGTTAAGCCTATGAATCTTGTAAATATAAAACTTAAAGGCGGATGAAAGTCCCCCCACAAGCAGAGTGCAGAAACCCAAAAAATACATAAGGCTTGCAGGTTTCATTATGGCTTGCAAGGCAAACATAGCAACAGAGTCAGTGAAATAGCAGCTAAAACATATACACTTTATATACGAGTACATATATACATACACAAGTAACTATGTATTTACATTAACATGCCTACATATACTAAATTATCAATTGATTTTAGCTTCTAACTATTAGTAACCCCCACCACAAGTAAAGTACATAGCTCCGCTCCCAATTTTGACCGCTTACAATGCTAGCCTAGATTTTCACTGCAAGTAAATAAAAAAAATCTACACATACACAAAGAAATAATATAATATAGACTCATGCACACTTATACACAAACAAGCTATATGTAATTTCGATCCTTGTATGAATCGAGCTAGTCAAATTCAAGTTAATTATTGCATAAAATTAAAGCAAAGTCAAACTATTGAGATAATAATTGATTATGATTATTATAATTATGTATTATGGCGTATGATTTTTCTTTGTATTAAAAATACGAATATTTAAGCAAATATATATAAAAACAAAAAACGCAAAAATAAATAAAATTATTATTATTCTATATGCTATTATACAAAACATTTTAGATTATATACAATGCATACATAAAACACAAATAACAAAAAAAAAAGAAAAACTAGTGCAAAAACTGATTTTGGCAAAATTATGCAAATTATATACCAACAAAATACTAAAACTTAATAATCAATACATATTATTTCTTAAAAGTAAAAACCCAGAAGGAAGCAGAACAAATAAAATCGAGAAACAAATTAAAAAACAAAATACAAATCAAAAACTTGTTTTATTATTTTCACTTTTCCATATATTTCAATTTCTGAGTATAACACAATGTGGCTTGTGAATTGGCAGAGAGCTTTGAAGCAACGGTACGGACCTAGACAGACGTTAATATAAAATACTAAAATTCGAACTGAAAAATTGACAAAAAATTTGGCAATTTCGACTAAATAAAATTGTTCACATCAATTGCTTATTTTTTTTTTAGTTATTTAAAAAAATATATACAAAAAAAAAATTTATAAGGGCTGTGACTTGAACGCTAGAGAAAAAGTGTAAACAAAAATAAAAATTAAAATTTTGTGTTTCTAAAGCAATTTATTTTCTTTATATTTTTATTTTTGTTCCTTTTTTTTTAAGCAGTTATGCAAAACATAATTATATATAGCGGTGATAACGAGTAACCAAAAGCCAAATCAAAATTAATGCTTACACAAAATATAAACAAATATCAAATTAATAAAAATAAAAATAAAAAATTTTAAAAAATAACTAAATAACAATTTAAAAATTTCTTTAAAAAATCCTAAAGAAATGTGATGAAAAACAGAATATTTAAACAGTGTGTCGAATTGAAAGAATATAAATTATAAAAAACCATTGTACCTTGAGCGTAAAGTATAAAAAATACTAAACAAAAATTGGAGCTAATTGAAAAAAATACTAGACAAAAATCCAACAGCAGTATATACTAGAAATAAATCGATTTGTACAGGTTTCGCCTTTTATGATGAAAACGGGGGCCCAAAGATGCTCCCTGATTCAACATTTCAACTGGCACATTTCTTTGCAAATTTTGCCAAAATGCAGTTTGATGCTCAACATTTTTTAAAACGTATGTTTCCCGAACTTATATTAAAAGTAAATGCGTATAACATGAACGCCAAATCATGATCCTTTTCAAGATTTTCAGTAATTTATGTGCTAAAAAAAAATAAAAAACTTTTATTTTGAACTAAGTTGCAATAAAAAAAGCAAGCATTGATATACTAAGAAATTTTTCTTAATGATTTAATGCAAACTTTGCCCGTTTTTATTATTTAAATATAAACTTTTTTGAGCGATTCTATTCATTTTATTTTAGTTACTTAAACAGTTCTCTTTTCATCTTGGAAATGCCGATAAGTTTGCTAAACTTTTAAAGTGTAAACATTTATTTAAGCTATGTAGCTTAGATTATACTACAAAGATTAAAGTTAAGTATTGTACATTAACTTGAAGAAATTGAAGTCTCTTATCGATGATCGTTCCTTAAACTTTTAAATTTAAGCTAGTATATGCTATGACGATATACATATACCTATGTGTATAATATATTTTTATTATACAATGAAGAGACATTTGTATAGAATGTTTCTAGTTCATAGAGAAAAAAAAAATAAATTCATATACTAACTTACTAACTAACCATACTTTACTATAATAACTAGCTAATGAAAAGTTTAGACATAGTAGTAAATGAAGCTTAGAACACTGACATAACAACAAAATCCAAAAAAACATCAACAACTAAAACACATGAGTCCAAGTTTAGAACTTAATAATCAAAAATATATTTAGATACACTTTTCTGCAGGTAATAAACTTTATAGTAAATTACAAAAACAAAATACATAAATCTAGAGCAAAAGCACTTTATAAATGACCCCACCATAACCATGGACTATTTAACTAATACCAATACATGCAACCATATATAGATACTACTTACCAACAACAACCAAAACAAAAAAAAAAAAAAATACATACACAATGACACAGGCCTATGTAAGTAAAAGGGCGCATATCTTTTAACTGGGCCTAAAAACTTTTTGCCTTGACAGCATTTGGTTTTGATTTAACGAATGTAAACACAAATAACTTATAGGATACAGGGTAATACATGCAATTAATAAAATAATATTAATAATAGAAAAAACAATTAATATTAAATTTTTTTAATAAAAACAAAAGCATTTCCTAATTGAATAAAATTTCTTTTGCTATAATTTCATTTAAATTTTTTACTCTAGATTTATTTCAAGCTATTAAAAACAAGCCTGAAAAAAACTTTTTGAAGCTTTGCTTATATATAGATTTTGCTTGGCTAGTCCGTAGACAAAAAAAAAAAACCAACTATGTAATAAATCTGCTGGATATAGACAAAAGTATGGGAATAGTATGCATAGTGTAGGCAAGTACTAAAGCTACTTGATAAGAATTCAAAATAACAGCAACAATAATTGGCGGCGCTTGCAAGAAAGCTCAGAAAGTGCATTTAAATACAAAAGTAAATAAAAAACTAAAAAAAAAAAATTGCAAAAAAAAAACAATTTTTTTAAAGCAAAAAAAAATTAACTAGTCATATTTATATAGGCGATGTATGAATGATTAAAAATTACTATTATTATTATGACAAATATTATTATTATTACAAAGATTTATTAGTGAGCTAAGGTCATAAGCATTATTAACAAATTTTGCAATTATACACATGAAAAAAAATTAATTAACTATGTACATACTACTAGGCTGGTATTTAAATGCCAAGCAACCAGTAAAGAGATGAGGTGTTCCCAAGATAGTTATTTTGTAGATAAAAATGTTATCTTTTAGTATTTAGCAAAATATTAGATACAGCTGCTTAATGCTAACACCAAGCTAAGAGCAGGCTAACTAAGCATAACTAAAGTTTACGGTGTAAAAACAAAAGGTAAAAGCGAATTTATATTGTATATAGGATGAATAAAATGATAAACAACAACCTAATAAAGCTGGTTAAACAAAGGTTAAATAAAGGTTACAAGCATACAGCTATATATTATATAATATAGACTAGTTGGTAGTCTAGTTTTTAATATATATACTATACACACACACACACACACACACACACACTTACACTAAGCTAACAATTTGAAATATTTGCAGCTGCGTTAAAGGCTTTTTTTTTTTGATTGTATAATTATTATAGTAAAGTTTAAGTATATACATATATTTGGATCAGCTTAAAGCACTTTACTTTCTGTTTACAAATCCGTCCGAATTTAGCATTATGCACACACTCACACACAAACAGTTAAACAGAAAATTATATAAATATTTTGCAAGAATTCGTCTATGTACTACTTACTATATTATGCTAAATATAGCACACAATTTTTGTTTTTGTGTATTTAATAATTTAAAAGAAAAGAAAAAAAGCATGTTCACCAGTATTCCATAGCAATGGATATTAGTCCGCTTCTAGGATTGCCGTAAAAGAGGCAAAGACTAAGGTCTTTGAAACACTTCAAGTGTAGCTACATTTTTCTGTTCCGCCATAAAGCAAAACGATCAAAATAAGTGTTTTGTAAAGTATTATCATTATCCGACGAGAGTATAGTACTCAGACCAAAATTACATCCACTGGCAAAAGAGATCTGCTTGGTCTCCATGCTAGAATTATTGTACCAAATAAGACGTCTTCTGGAGCCATTAAGAGTGTAGTTTTCAAGCTCCATCTAAGAATCTGATTGATATTTTTTAAAAGACACAAACTTTATAATATTGCATCCAGTAAAATCTCGACGTATGCGTATTGAGTGCAAAGGCAAACAACTGAAAACTGGACAATAAAAACAAAGTAAGCCCCTCCGCTAGTGATAAACGTAGAAAAAATGTAGGCTGGGCAACTTTTCTGAATTCACTTCCTTCACAATTTCTGTCGGTAAAAGTAAAATGCGTATACTTAATTTTTTAAGGTATTACAGAAACTCACGTTTTACGCAGATGTTTTTTTTATTCAATCTCCTGGTACTAATGATTCTAAAAATCTATATAAATATGCGTTTAGGTCAATTGACTTAAAACTTTTGAATTAGATGAGGTACAGGACAGTGTAATTATAATAATTGATTACCTACCAGGAAACCTCTATTTGTCAAGCATTCTGACCAATAATTAAAATCTTTTCAGTACAGCTTAATGTGTACTACTTTTTTCGATCGAGAGAGAACTCTGTTAAAAATTCGCGACATATTTAATTTTTGTAGCCATTCAAATCAAAACACAAAGCGCAATCCGCTTAGAGGTCATATCCAAGAGAATGTTGAACTTCAATGTGACCATATTTTTAGCAGTGAAAATATACTAAACAATGTTGGTATTTTCTTTTTGTGAACATATCTTTATTCGGCTCAAAATTTTTTCTTATTGACTTTAGCTCAAACTGTGCACTACTCAAAAAGTTAATTCATTAATTGAATTTCCCAGAGCTTATTGCTTTTATAATTTCAATTTAAGTTAAAACACAAAACATGACACATTAAACATTAAATGCCCTTGAAGGAATAATTTTTTATTTGGAATTTTTGAAGAGCACCTTTAACGAAAACAATAAAAATTAGCAGAAAAACGACGACCTAAACTTAAACAGTCATATAAAATAAGAAATAAACAACATTACTTGCACATTTAAGTAGTAGAATAATTATAAAAAAAAAAAAAACAGCAAATGAGATATTTTTATTTAAAGGCACCAAAAAAAAAACAATGCAATGATTAAAGCTTAACTTGGTTGATCTCATTTTTCTTCATAACAAATTGCGACAAAAAATAAATAAGCTTAAAAATAAATATTAAATAGTTATAAAATGGTTTCAAAATCAAAAATATAAAACAAAGCATAACAAGTTTTTAGCAAAGTAAATTTAATAAAAATAATGGTAAAACAAAAAAAAAAAAAATGAATGCAGTAATAAAATATTTTACAAAGGCCCAGTTAATGATTTTTTTATTAAATTTACTTCAGAAAGTTTTTCACAAGAAAAATTTTTGATATTGAGAGTAAAAATTATTTGCTGTTAGTTCATAAAACAATTTAATCATATCACAAGTAAACAAGGCACTAAACTTTAATAAACACAAGTTTTATTTAAATAAATTTTAGAAAGCAAAGAACATTATTTTTAATATTTAAATCATCATGCTTTACTTAAGCAAACATACTTCAAACGTTATTTTATTTAAACAGAACATTATACAATGTTAGTCACTTAATAAAAAAAAAAACAAACACATTTATATACAAGCATACATTTACATATATACAAACATATACATATATATTTGTATAACAAAATTTATATTTATACCTATAAACTGCAAACATAAATAAATTAAACTAATAGGGAATGTAGTGTTAAAAAATACAAAAAAAAAAATTAAATAAACCAAGCACAAGCAGGCATAATAAAAACTTAAAAAAATAATTTAAAATAGCAAACAAGAGTTTATAAATAAATAAACTTATCTATATACACTATGCATATATGTATATTAATTACAACTTATTAATAATAAAAAATCTCAATGACGAAGTGTGTAAAATTTGTGCATTCGTTCATGAAAACCAAAGGATGAAAGTAAACACCGAAAAAAATATTAAAAAATATATCTAAATATATTATATATACATACATTCAATTTAACTTTCCACACGCAGCTGTGGAAAGTTACAATGCCACACAATTAAAGCTATCAAAACTATTAATTAATTATGAATGTTATAAAAAAAAAAATATTTTACTACTTAAAAGGCATTATAAATTAATTACACTATGTTTTAAACATTATTTACATACAATACAATACTTATATATGCCATACCAGAACATACATTAATAAATCCAACAGCATATTTGTGTACTTTTCAATACTAACAAAAACAATACAAAAAATAAAAATTAGAGTCAGTTAAAAAAAAAACATATGACATGCAAATGCACATACATAAAAAAAATTTTTTGTGCTATTTTTTTTTTTTGCAACGATATTTTGTTTAACACAAAATACTAAAAAAAAATACCAAGCAGCAAGTTATGCCAACAGCGCGGCAATAAAAAATTTAATTGTATTATTAAAAAATAAATATCGCAGCAAACTTAAACTAAGTAAAGCCAGTTTAAAGCGGCAAGCATGTAAATTTTGTTTCGTTTGCCAAACTGGGCGTTAATGGGCAACTTATGCTAAAAAAAATAAAAATACAAAATTATAAAAAAAAACTTAAACATACCAACAAATTTTTTAAAAAAACACATAAAGCAGCTAGTGGAGCAAGGCAAATACATATACATAAATAAATAAATAAAAAATTAAACCAAATTATAAATACAACAATTAATTATTATTAATTATTATACATGAAACTTATGAAAATGTAATAAGTAAATGAAAAGGAAAAGGAAATAACAACGTGAAAAAACTGGCAAGTTAAAAAAAAAATATTAAATTAAAAACAAAACCTAAAAAAAGGTAAATTACAAGAACAACAAAAACAAATGCAGAAATATATATATTATATATACTTTATAGACATAAAAAGGTAAAGATGAAACTAAAAAATAAAGTTACAGATAATAAACTTTTACCATAAAAATATCAAATAAATTGTTTGTTTTTATTTCTGGTCTACGGGATTATTAGCCTATAATGTAAAGACTTTGTCTCTGTGGAAAGGTATCCCACACTTTTTACCAACAGTACTTCGTATTGCAATATCTGTTCCTTTTTTCTTTGTTTTTTTGACGATGTTGATGCAGGTAAATAATTTGAAATTCCCGCCATACTATGATGATGATTTATTTCTTTTCTCCTAAGTGGAGCATAGAGACTCACCAATCAACTTAAATCTAACTTTATTGTAAACTTTATTGTAAACTTTTGTGTAGATGTCGTTACAGGAATAATTGGCTGCCGGAAACGCTCTTTCGATTGTTCTCTCCCAGGACATAGCTGGGGCTCCTGGGCGTCTGCTACCTTGAGGGTTCCAACGAAGCGCTTGCCTTGCGATGTTGCTATCAGGTCGTCGTAACATAAGTAGTTTGTGTCCAATCCAATTCCACAGGTAGTATGATCAGTGCGCATCCAGACATCCATATTTAAAACTCGCTGGGGTCACCAGAATCTAAAAAATTTTTTAAGGCATCGATTAATGACAACTTGGAGCCAGGATAATAATACCTCTGTTGCCTTCCATGTTTCACAACCGTTGAATAATGCGGACTTGACGTTGGAGTTGAAAATGCATAGCTTTGTGCTAGCAGTAAGTTGGTTTTAGTTGAGCAAAAGCCTAGAGTGTTGATATTATCTGGAGATCGATGCATCTATGGCTTAGCTGACTCAAATTGTCGGCATAACTTGAATGGCCTTGGAAATGCCGTTCAGAATAATCCAGGTAAATAACTTGTCACGCCTCTATGTATAGTTCTTATAGTCAGACGTGTCTTCTTTTTTTGGAATCTTAACCAGAATCCCTTCACTCCAGCTGCTTGGGAGCTCCACTGCTCTAAATACCTGCTATATTATTGGCAGCCATTCCCCAGACTAAATTTCCAAATTTGGGCATCATAATAGTTGGACAATCTTATGCGGACTGCAGTTGGAACGTAAGCATATGTCAGCTACATATATACTCACTCCGCTAGGTTGCTATTTAATGCCTTAAGATACCTGAACGAAGCTGGGCTAATTAGTCTTTTGGTGTCTTGCCAAACAGGCTATAGACGGATCTATGAGGGTTGTCTGAAACTCGAAACTGTATTTATTGTGGAGACGGCTAAGAAGTTATCCATTGCAGCGATCTCGTGGTCGTTCTAAAAAGTGATTGTTGCTTGCTTACGTTGTAAGTCTGGCATCTTTACCTTTATGCCTCGTTGTTTGAGTTGCCCACGTCGTTATTCGTGCATTCTTGTCTATATGCATATATGCCCTAAAAGTAAACACCCGAGTTGTTTGCTAGGGAAGGCAAAAAGCAAAGGGGCTTAAATTTGTTAATTTTTAGCTATAACTACTGAAGCACCCATTGGACTTAAATAAAACTTACACCCACGGATGGGTAATAAAAAGGAAGGTAGCTTGCTATGTCGAAAGTTTTCAGAGTAAATTGTAAAAACCTGTTGCGTTGTCAAAATTTGACTTGGTAGCTATTATAGTATAGTAAAATTCTACTAAGGGAGCGGGATAAGGTATAAAATTTCTAGATCTCTAGCTCTCTGGGAGTAGTAGGGTCGAATTACAGTTGGGAGCTCTTATTGCTGCTTAATCTCTCTACTTGCTCAAATTTTCCGATATTGGCAGATTTGACAGTCGGCCCAGATCATCCAATAGATTAGTTGTTAAGGATAAGTCCGACGACTGCTGCGAGCTTTTGCTCTTTTCATTCTTTCATCGAAGTTTCTCTTCCGAGAAAGTTTGGCACCAGAATGATTGCGTTCCTCAGAGGAACGAAGGGGTTAACTTGGGGTTTTTATATACTCTGGTGAACAACACGAGTTGATTCTTCTTATGGTCGACTTTAAGACTTTGAGTTGTGCCCAGCAGACTTCATTAGTTCACAGATTGAGTAGAAATCTATCCATTACCATTAGAACAAGGTCGCCTGCGTATGCAGCCACCCTGCATCCTGTTTGCTTCAAGCTAAGAAATAGTTTTAACAAAAGCGGTGAGAATACCTGCGTGACCTTACTTCCTGCATTTCGAGTTGTTGAAAATTAAAACAATGCTGATAGTCTTCTACGTTTGTTGCACTGATTTTCTTACTAGCCATTGAAAATTCGTTACTTTGGACGGAATTTGTTTGTGATATTACTGTAGCAATCTCAATCCGATGAATACTGCAGAAATTAAGGAAAGGGCAGGAGATGTTATATTCGGGGAAATCGTGAAGATAATTTAAATGGCCGTACAGGGCTGTCGCTTCTTCTGCCGTGGCTGCGGGTCCGAAGAGGAGGAGGAAACCGTTTTACACCTTATTTGTCAGTGCCCCTCCCAATCAAGAAGAAGATTAAGAACCCTAGGGTCCCCTTTTCTGAACGGCCTTACTGACCTCTCCAATCTCTGTCCCAGGGATATTGCCAGGTTCATTGAACTTTCAGGCTGGTTTAGCAATAGTATTGTTACAGTTGAATAGTGGTGCCTGTTCCTCTTTAGAGCTGACTGTGTGCTGACCATGATTGCCTGTATACGAAGCTATAAAGGCATCCCTGGTCAGCTCTCGAACAGCGTCACCTGTGGCATCACAAAGGGCCTCATTGTGCCTAAGTGCGTCTGTGCTGTTCCAAGACAGGCATCCACTTTAACCTAACCTAACAGGGCTGTCGCAGCGTCCGATGCCGATGACACGTGAGAGAAATAATGTTCTAGGAACTTGAAAGGTTTTAGCGAATTCCAAAAAAATTCTCTTTTTGATCCAATTCCTGTACTGCCTATGTATTTTGAAGGCACAGTTGGTACACACCTATATACTTAATTTATACTTTGTCAACAGCTTTTTATTGTTGCTAGGCAACTTGGTAGGTAGCCTAGTGAACGCTTTTGTACCCGTTGTTAAGTTTAAATAACAAGTTAAAAATTGCATTCAACTAATTGCTCAAATCTAAATACTAAAGAATAAATTACCTTAAATGGCTGACCAAAGTGAGCTGGATCAATTGGCTACTGCAGAACTGCAGCGCCTACAGCGACAGCATCGCTCACTGCAACTGGACTTGAGAGGTCTATTGGAGGAGAAGTCCAAGCGCTTGAAGAAACAAAATAATATCATTAATGTGCTCCAAGCGGAACATCAGAATCTTAAGGAAGAAATAAAAACTCTAGAGGGTGGCACACACGCGCGAAAAAACTCCTATGTACACTTACTAAAGCCTTAATGTTGTAAGTCTAATACGTTATTAAGACGCTCGTTTTTTCAGAAGGAGAAACATTTGGGGTCTATGCAAAAGCAGCAAACAGACTTACAGCGCATGTTGCAAAATGAACGAACCAATCTTTGGGAACTAGAAGGCCACATCAAGAAAATGGAAAAAGAAATCGATGCTTTGCGTAAGAACGAGGTGCCTGATAACTGTTATAAGGATTCTATTGGGAAGGTGCAAAAGAGTGTGGTCAAACTAGAGAATCGTTTGGATGTGGTTAATAAAAAGTGCAGCGATGTCCTGACCGAGAATTGCAAAATGCGTGATGCTATAAATCACATGTTGCAGGATCGGTAAGTAAGTCTAAGGAACTTTATTTTTATACCGTGTACTTTAATGGATACATTACATTTAGTTTAGTGAATTACACGTAAAAGGAAACGAGTAAGACCGCAAAACAACCTTTATACTAAAAAGATCAGGAGCACAAAAGAAATCGATTTAGTCATGTTCATCTGTATGTTTGTTCGTCTGCCCGTCCATCCGTCTTTCTGTATTGCCTGTTTCTTAAAGGCCAAAAGATTCAGGAATTTTACCACAACGTGATTTTTATGGTCTAGTTTTTCACTTGCAGTCAATGCCCTTGACGCCTTTTTAACCAATAATATTGGAACTTTTTTAATATTGGTTTTATTAAAATCGGTTTAAAACTTCACGAGTTGTAGTCAAAAATGAAGAAGCAGCAGTAATCCAACATATATATATATATATATTCCTTTAACTCCTATTTGGAGCATAGGGCGTCAACTACTCCTCTTCGCCAGCGGACCCGGTTTTGTGCAAGGACTCTGAGTTCACTCCATGTTAGATTGAGAGATTTCATTTCGGCCTCTGTTGAGCGTCGCCAGGTGATACGCGGCCTACCAATGCTGCGACCTGTTTGCTGGAAAGGGTTCCATCGCAACGCCTGTTTCGCAACGCTGTCATCGCTCTTCCTTAGCGTGTGGCCAATCCATTGCCATTTCCTCTTCCTAATTTCTGTAGCCACATCTAACTGGTTTGCCTTTCTAAGCAGCTCGGAATTTGATATCAAGCGAGGCCAAAAGACTCTCATGATGCGGCGCAAAGAGCGGTTGATGAAAACTTGGAGTCGTTTTGTTATTGCTGACGTAACTTTCCAGGTAGTACAGCCATAGAGCAGGACAGACTTAACGTTAGCATTAAATATTCGAAGCTTGGTGTTGAGGCTTATGCTATTATTTTGCCAAAGTGGTGCCAGGATGCCGAAGGAGGCCTTAGCTTTGTTAATTCTGCATTCAACATCAAGCTCACTTCCGCCATCCGCGGTGATCATACTCCCAAGGTAGCAGAATTTTTCGACATTTTCAAATTGCTGCGATCCTACTGTCAAAGGATTCGGAGTAGGTGCACGGAGACAGAGCGCTTTGGTTTTGCCTTCGTTGATCTTGAGTCCGGTTGCTTTAAGTTCAATTTGCGTTGCCTGAGTCATAAGTTTCAGGTCACACAACTTGTAAGAAAGCAGGCAAATGTCGTCAGCATATGCTAGATAGTTAAGATAGGTATTATTAATCTGCCACTGGATACCACGGTTTTGGCTTACACCGGCGAAAGCTGCACTAGCGACGTCCTCAATGACTAGCAAGAAAAGAATTGGCGATAGTATGCAACCCTGCCGCACTCCACTCAGCACATGGAAAGGCGCCGACAATTTCCCCTTGTGGAGAACACGGCAGCTTGCGTCGTTATAGCTTTCCTTAATCAGAGCAACAAGTTTTTCGGGTATACCTCTTCTTCGCAGCGCAGCCCATATGCACTCTCTCTTGACGCTATCAAACGCTTTTTCGAAGTCAATGAATAGAAGATGTAGTTTGGAATTAAATTCCGCGCATTGCTCGATAATTATTCGAAGCGTGTTGATTTGGTCTGCACAGGAATACCCACTGCGAAATCCCGCTTGGCAAGAGCTGATCGATGCCTCTAAGTGGTTTTTTAACCGATCCAGGATAATACGGGCGACGATCTTAGCGGCTGCAGGAAGCACACAAATACCTCTCCAATTATTACAATCTTTGAGGTCACCTTTTTTCGCCAGCTTCACGACTATACCTTCCTTCCACTCAGACGGGTAAGACTCTTGATCCCACATAGATGTAATTAGGGGGTGTATTAATTCTGCCGTCAGCGTATTATCGGCTTTATAAAGCTCAGCTGGTATGCCATCTATCCCAGCGGCCTTACCATTCGGTAATTGTCTTATCGCCGCTGCGATTTCTGTCACGCTTGGTGGTGTAGTCTTAATCCGAGAGTTTATTGCAATTGACTCACTGGTGAAGGGGTATGTGTCGTTTGATGGATCTAGAACACAATTAAGCACGGTCGAAAAATGCTCTCTCCAACGGTTTAACTGCTCATCTTCGGAGATTAAAAGATTGCCATGAGTATCTTTGATAGGGTGTTCAATGCTCATGCTTTTATCGACTATTTTCTTTGTTACTTTAAACAGAGTACGAGAATCCCCGGAGCTAGCTGCACTTTCAGCTTCGTCGGCCAAGTCATTTATATACCGCCTTTTGTCGCGACGTACGGATCGCTGTACTGACTTCTGCAGATGACGGTATTGCTTTTCTAGCTGCTTTGTTAGGTCTTCGTTTTGATCAGGCACAGTTGATATTTGTAACTTAATTTCCCTACGTTCGCTTATTTTTTCCCATGTCTCATCGCGCATCCATGGCTTTTTTCCCTTAGGAATGGGGCCGATGTTGTTATCCGCGCATCTTTTAATTGCATCTCTTACAGCATTCCACTGAGCTGTTATTGAGGCGTTAGCATTGTTCGCGAGCGTCTGTTGTTCTCGTTGTAGATCGTTACGGAATTGTGTCCTGACTAGGTGTTCATTAAGACGATCTACGTTGTATTTAGAAGGGCGTTTGCAAGCGTTCGTCTTTTTGATTCGAGCAGTGCACAGACGAACCTTCGCGATGATGAGGTGGTGGTCTCTTGCAAGTCCTATGTCTGCACCTCTTCTATTTCGCACGTCCAGTAAACACTTCTTGAAACGGCTGCTAATAGCAAAGTGATCGATTTGGTTCGCGGTTCCATGCCGGTCTGTGGACACCCAAGTTACTTTATGGCAGGCTTTGTGTTCGAAGAAAGTGCCTCCGATTATCAGGCTCCTTGAGTTGCAGAAGTCAATGAACCGCTCGCCATTGTCGTTACGGGTCCCCAGACCTTGCCGGCCCATAACATGCTCGATAGAGGTGTTATCAGTACCAACTGATATGAAGAAGTAATCCAACATATGCGTCTCAAAACCGGCTGAACACGTAAGAAATTAAAGAAAGTCGGTTCAGCTCGAACGTAACCGCACCCTGTGGTTTTCGTGCTAACCAATCAGGGGGTAGAGCCCCCTAGTTTATTCATAAAACTATTAACAAGATGCACTAGGCACTTTGACTTAGGACATGTATGGCAACCATTGGAACGTGGCGGATTTTAATATATGTACATATAATATATATATAAGGGGTGAAAGAATAACAGGCTACCAAGTCATAACTTCTTCCATCTTCTAATTTGGCATCCATTCCAATTTGTCGGCCCTTAGTGCTATTGGACAACAAGATTACCCACAAAGCTCACGCTTAGCAGTGTACCCTTTAAAGGTAGCACCGTATTAGAAACTTGAGTAGATTTCTTGGGTAGATTTTTAAGATGACTGGATTTTTCCTAATATTATCATAAAAAGCGTCCAGTTCATAGCAGCGCTAATGTACATTGCTATGAATCAACCCATAGGCCATAGGAATGACTTATGCGAATGTCGTCTACACCATACTAACAGGGATACTAGAGTACACATCATGTAAGATTTTCGCTATGGCTTAATACGGTTTTATATCGTGGACGATTTAATCACGTCAATGAGAAAATCCACTTCACGGTTCTCCAAAAATAACGTTGATTTGGATAAAAGCGTGAAATATATCTATCAATCGTTGTTTTTTTAATTTAATTTTGTACTTTTTCCACTTTACAAATGCTTCTTCTTTCTTACCGTTTCTCGTAATCAGCGCCTACACTCACTTGTAACATGTATCTTTGTAATTCCATTTAGAGCTAACTTCAACGATATGTGGCAATCTATGGTAACACAATTTAATGAGGGTAAGAAATATATTATGGATATAATAGATCAATCCACTGTGGCATTTGATCAACGCGAAGAATTGTGCAACAAGCTGCAAGTGCTTAAGGATCGCAATGAAAATGACAAGATCATGCACATACAGGTTTAGTATTTATTCGACTTTTCAATTAGGTTACAAGACTTTATCTTTATTTTTTGCTAGGAAATGCGTGAGATGCAACGGCGCCTCGAGCATGATGCAAAGCTTCAAAAGTTTTTTGACATTAAAGGCCAAAAACGCCTTAACCCGGAACTTGAGCAACGTGAGCTGGACAAAAAGCAAACGCAAAAGGAGAATTACGAGCGGCAATTGTTTGAGTATAAGGAAATTATTGAGAAAATAAAACAGCTTTATGGGGAAGATGAAACAGAACGCTTGGTGGCCCAGTTCAAACGTCAAGAGGATGAAAACTTTGCGCTCTTTAACTATGTAAATGAGTTGAGCCATGAGGTTGAGGTACTCAACGATTCTACGCAGGAGTTAATTGATGAAATTGGTAAGTACATATTGAAATGACAGCTCGCACCTTTTAACATTATTATAAATATATATAAAGAACATCAAAAATCGGAACAAACCGAAAAAGAACTCAAACAAAAGACCGAGGCCTTGGACTATTTAAATGCGGAACTGCTACGCATAGAGCAACAGGCCAATGATGCGGGCGAAAAAAAACAAACTCTTAATCTAAGACTGCAAGAATTACTCAAGGGCATTGAGGATATATTCAGGTGACTACACTTTAAGCTGATTTTTTAGAATTAATTTAAGGACATATTGAACAATTTCAGACAACTTGCTTGCGATGATGCGCCCATATTGAATGTTTTAAGCTCAAAAACGTTCTTAACTGTTCACAATTCGAGCCTTTTCGTTGGTGTTATAGAACGTCGTGTCAATCTCATCATAAGCAATATCAATATTGAGGATAACTCCAATAGAATACTGGCAAAAAAGGATCGTGTGCCAAAATTCAATGTACGCGAATCGGCAAAAATTAAAAACTAAACAAGATAAACACTTTTTTATATGTATGCTGGATATTTCGCATCAGTTTAATTAATTTATAATATATGTACTTATATATGTATATATATACAAGTAGGCAAATTAGAATTTCAAACATTTCTTTTTAGTTTACCTATTCGCTTAAACAGAACTAGTCAAATTTCAGCTAAATATTTATTAATTTTAAAGTGTTCATTAATTTTGAGTAAATAAGTTTTATATAATAACAAATTTAATTTAAGTATTATATTATATATAATTAAAAATGAAAATCATTTTTTTTTTCACCAATATATCTCTTCATATTTTTTTGCGTATAAATATTTCTTAGAATTCAAATTGCAAGCCTTACTTGTTTAAAGAAAACGCCACTTTAAATTAAAAACGCAGCTTCTGAAATAAATAAACGTTCATTTTCATGTTTGTCTTAAAAATAAATAATTATACGTACTGCTTTGCATAAATTGCAGAATATTTAACATTGCATCGCAATTATAAAGTATTTCTATACATTATTTTTAGAATTTGTTTTTTAAACCTTTCCATTCCAAAGTGAAATAGATAAATTCATATTTATATATTACAAAGTTTTTGATAGAGCTTGTTAAATACAAATATTCAAAATCGGTACGGAAATGCGACATCTGGCAGCAATTATATTCAGATGTGTTTCAAAACCAGATAATCATAAGTATTAAAAGGAGTTAAAGCATGTAACACGGTGATAGCTAAGTAGACTTATAAAAACTTCTAAATGGCAACTATTACCTTACAAATCAAAAATTAATCGCATAAGCAATTCGTTTTCCTTACAGAGTTATAGGAATACATTATGGGACTGAAGTTATGCAGAGATCGGATGATGTACAATATATTATACAATATGATGTATTTCTGACACATGGACAAAAGGCTTTTAAACATCGCAATTAAATTAAAATTCCAAAATGTTACCTTTAAAATATAGAGTACTTAATGGCCGCTAGGCTCAACTGTCATTTGTATCGAGCATTATTCAGAGCATTAATTTAATAACAAATTATAAACAAAATACTGAGCTTATTAAATAAAATCGCTTATAAGTATTTTCATTTGGGATTGGCATCTTAAGGAACATTTTAACATTTTCTTTCGTAAAATAAAAATTAAATAAAATAAAAATAACATTTCAGTTGCTGCATTAAAAAGAGCAAAATAAAAGTTGAAAGCGTGTATCGAAAGCTTCAATTAGTTCAGAACGTAATTAGATTTGTGCCTTTAGGAAAATGTAAGAAATTAAGAACTCGACTTCGTAGCTTACAAACAAGTAGAGGTTAAGCCATACTTTTAAGATTAGATCCTTGAAAACATTATTAAAGAAAAACTTGAAATAGTTGTACACGAGGCATAAGTTAGCTTTTCTGAGTCGAGTCAGCGAAAAACATCAAAGTTAAATTTTTGGATGCATATCGAATGAAGCAGCTAGTAGGCAGTCCCCTCAACTACAGTCTCAGTCGGTATTATGTGGGGCTACAAGACATTGCTTATTCATACAAGGTTTTTTTAGCTTAATACGTAAGTGCTCATTGTCCAGCAATGGTTATATACGTATTCAAAATATTGCAAATTCGAAATTATAAATTAAATTTACAGGCACAAAAAGATTTCCAATTGCAAAAAATATGAAAATATTGCTATGGCACAGCTGCTATGTATTAAGCTTACGACGGGTACGCAGCCTTCGTTCCCCCTCAGATTTGTTGGTTTGGATTGGTTGCTGAGGTAAGTGTAAGGGCTCAACATAAGCCAGACGTATGGGCATGGCATACTCAAGACTCTTCTCGTTAAAACAATCTCCAGAACAACAGACATGCTTAATTTTTTTATACGGATTTATAATACGGTCATACTGTGCCAGTATGCCGCCAAAAGTTTTGCGACGCTTTGACGATTGCCTCTTCTGGTGCATACTACAAGTGAGAGCGTTGCTAATGCCTTCCACATCGACTGAAATCGCACGATTGCGTGGTAGATATAAAGCTGCGTTTGTATTAGCAGGATAGCTAAGCTGCTCTAGTGAACGCATTTTCTCTTTATTAGCTTGCTCCTCACTTGCCATGGTATCGCTGGCATTAGTAATTGGAGTTGGCACATCGCGACTTTCGCCATTTAGCAGATATACAGGCACATTACTTGTGGCCACCTCAATGTCCAACTTGTTCACGGTGGACTCCACATCCAGAATGGGCAGTGTTGTTTCTTTTGCCTGCGTCTCATCACAGCACTCGCCATTGACGGCAAGCGTCACATAGGCTGCTATGCATAGTTCAGGCTCGGAGTCAACGGTCACACGTTCGACGGATGTAGTTTCTGCTGAAGATTCATGGGATATGTTACATACTGCTATTTTTGAATGCACGGACTGCTCTATCTCAGTTGATTGCTGAACAGGCTCTAATGATGGCGTTGCTTTTAGCTCTTCCTTTAACGTCTGCTCAGCAAAAACAGGTGTAGGTACACACCGTCTTTTTTTTTTGGGCGCCCAACTGTGTCGTTTTTTGCGACGCTTTACTTTCACAATGCGACCAGTTTTAATGCACATATGGTCTTCTTTCCCCTCGTCTAGCTCATCCTTCTCTTGCTGCTCCTGATTGTCTATTTTCGGTTTTTGTTTATTGTTGATTGCAATTTTTTCTTGCTCCTTTTTTTTCTGATTTCCTTCTATGCTCCGATGCTTTGCTTTCCCTTGCTGTACGTGCTGATTCTTTTCTTCCTTCCGATTTTGCTCCTGATTCTCAGTTGATATTCTCTTGCGCTTCTCATTCCCAGTCTTTATTTTCAATTTGTGTTGCAGCTGATGCTTCTCTTTTTTCGGCTTCTCTCCTTTCTTTTGCCACTTCACTGTATGCTCGCATTCCCGAAGCTCCTCATCCCAACGCTGCCCCTCTGTCTCTAGCTGTAGTTGACGCTTCTGTTTTTTTTTCTTTTGTTGCTTTTTTTCTTGTTGCTGATCATACTGCTGCCGCGCCTCTTTCTGATGTTGTTCATGTTGCTCCGCATCGCTCTTGCTTTTGGATTTTTCTTGATGTTGCTTAACATTTTTTTGTTGCTTTGCTGTCTGCAATTGTTTATGCTCCTCTTCTTCTCTCAGAAGTTTTGCTTTTATTTCCTCATACATCTTTTTTTCTTGTTGTAACCGAAGAAGCTTTTGATTCTTTAATTGCTGTTGCAGCTTTAACTTCATTTGTTGGTTCTCCGTTTCCTGCTTCTTATTTTCCTCTTTCTGCATCTTGGGCTGTTCCTTTTTGTTTTTCTGATTCAGTTTCTTTTGCTGTTCCTCTGCTTCCTGTTTTTGACCAAATTCTTCTTCTCTTCGGTGCCTCTTTTTTTCTTGCTGCTGTTGCTTTTCATTATTGTGATGTTTCTTTTTCTTTTGTTGTACTTCTTTCTCCTGCTGTTTACACTCTTCTTCTGACTTTTTCTGACTCTTCTCTTCTTGCTTTTTTAAGCTTTCTGTTGTACGCTTCTGTGATTGCTGTTGTTGGCTTTCTTTTTTCTCCTCGATCCTTTTAAAAGTTTTTTCATCCTGAAGTTTTGACAGATTCTCTTGCATTTGTTTAACTTTATTTTGCTTATTTTCTGATTCATGCTGTTCACGTTTCTCGTCTTCCCTCAATATCTTGTTTTTGTCCAGTTCAAAATTTGGTTCCGCTTGCTTAGGCTGAACCAGATCCACTTTTTTTTTTTGTTTCCCTAGTTTTAATTTCTTGTGTGAATTTGGTTTCCCTTCCTTTTGCATCTTCTGGTTCCTCTTCAGAATTTTAATCTCTTGCGGTTGATGTTGCTTTTGATGTTTATTTATCTGTTTGTTATTCTTTATCTCATGTTGCAGCGGTTGTATTTTCTCCTCCTTTTGTTGTTGTTCCTTGTTTTCGTTATTGTGACTTTTTTCATTTTCCTCCTTTGGCTTTCCTAGCTTTAGCAGCTTTTTTATTTGCTTGGGTTCATTTTTTTCCAGATGCTGTTTCTCCACTTCCCTTGCCTGGATATCCTTTTCATGGATAACCTTATCTTGCAGAAGCTTTCCATGTTCCTTGTGTTCATCCTTCTTTTGTCGCTTTTCTTTTTCCGTCTCCTGCGGTTGCATTAGCTTTTTGCACAGCTCTTTCTTTTCACCCTTTTAAAAGAATAAATAGTTAAAAAAAAACATCGTATATAAAGCATCTTATCTTCTTATTCATACTTACCCAATCGCTGTTTAGTAAATCCATTCTAAGAACTTTGTTCATATTTGGATTTAACTTTTTTATTTTTACAGTACAGTCTTGTGTTTTTAAACGCTTCAGTCTTACAACGGGCATGGCAGGCGCCGCTGCTTGTAGAATTTCCAGATTGTGCAGAAGCTGTTCGGTATTGCTCCTTAAGGATGCATTTATTTTCTGCAAGTCTTTAAAACGCTGATCCTGACTTTTTAATAGATCTGTTGGCTTTTTATCATTCTGCTCAATCTTGTCCTGTTGCTCGTTAACTAGACACTCATTTGCTGGCGGTTTATCTACTACAGATTGCTCGTGTGCCGGTCGCTTTCGCACAGGTGACCGCTCCAAAATATGTGTACGCCTTAGCTGCAAATTGCGTCGCTGCACACTTATCAACCGATTATAAAAGTCAACGTGTTCCTTGTCAATCTTGGAAAAGTTGCGTCTGTCGAAATTGTACTTTTTACTTGTTTTTTCTAGTTCCTCCATGTCAACAGAAGTCAATGTATCCGTTGATGGGCGGTGAACAGGCAACAAAACTGAGCGGGTGGCAGCCAGAGATCGTTTTTGTTTTTTCGGTTGCAAGAGGCTCAATTTTAATTGCGTGCTAGTCGAGGTATTTGAACTCTTGTTGCTTGTGGTGGGCGTCAATGTAGTAAGCGTTCGCGCCGTCGGCGTGGATGTAAACGTAGGGGTTGAGTGAAATGGATTCGTTGCTGATGTCTTTGATTTGAGGAGCTTTGGAGTCGATGAATCACAGAAATCGTATTTGGCAAACATGCGATCGCTGGCTTGCAAGTGTTCTAAATATAGAATGTGTTATTAGTTAGTGGATCATGCAGCGTTAATTTATAGGTAATTGCAATATAATTTATATTTAAATCAGACTCCCAATTCGACAAGTCAACAAACAAATTTAAAATTCTTATTCTTACCTAATCGCTTGGCGAATCTCAATCTAGAGGTCGGCGAGCAACCACCATATCTTAATTCAAGAAAATTGTATTTTTCTTTAACCTTGAAATTTAACTTAACTTTTTATTAAGACGTCTTAGGTAGCTCATTTATTTTTGAAGATTATAAGATAAATTTTTTCTAAATACACCCTTCTGCAAAAAGATTTCAATAAAAATAAGGTTCGCCCGCCAATTCCCGTAAAACTTCCCACATTAAACTTAAGACTACCCGACTATGGCACTTTTCCTTATTTCCACAGCGTTCATCGGATTGAGAATGCTATAGTCATGCCTACCCAACTCTAGAATAACCTGTGCTAACACCCCTCGAACTTGCTTCTGCTATGGAAAGACTAACTAATATCTAGGGAACACCAGAAACTTAAAATTGCAACTGTTATTTTGAAAACTTTAATAGTACAGTAAATATGTATAAAAATAAGTGCTTGACCTGAATAAGTTTGGAATTTCTCTTTTTAAGAACGAAGTTATACTCTGAAGTTCATATTTTGGGCGATAGGGCGTCAAAGTTACTAAAAAGAAGTTTACCGTCGATTAAGACACCCCCCTTGTCCTTTGGTACGTACATATAGTCGTACTTATACGAACATAAAACTGTTTTTTGAATCATGTAATTATCCAAAGTAGTTCCCACGCTAGAACTCTTTAAATTTTGCAAGCGTTGCGCTAGGATAAAAAAATATAGAGTCCCTTTCCGAAAAAAACAAAATTCGCAGAGAACTTTTGAGGTCGACTTCGAGAACGGGGCGAATAACATGCAATTGCATGAACCTATTACACCTTTGTACCTTTGGTACAGCGCATTAAAAGATTTGACTTACCCTTGCGGCCTTGCAGCCTAAGCGATTCGATGGGATTTCCAGGGCCTTGCCGCTTTCGTTGATGTTTAATCATTGGCCTATTAACTTGACTTCGGCTGGAGATTTTATGTGAAGGCGTTGGCATCTGCTTGTATGCATCCAAATGCGCGCTAAACGTAACCTGCTTCTTGTTAAGCGACGTGTCGCTGCTGTGTGGGCTGTTACTTGGGCAATGATTAAGCGTACTAAAATGACTAGATTCTTGAGTTTGCAGCATAGTTTCGCTGCTGTGGGCATAAAAGGGTGCTCTGTATAGCAATTCAGTTCTGGATGTGTGAGAGGCGGGAGATTGTGAAGCGGGCATGCCTGTGTGTGTACATTGCACTTCCTCACTAGCTGGAAATTCAGATACGCTATCTGCAGTTTGAACAAACTGATCGACTAGGGTAGGCGGCCCAGGAGACGAAGTGGTTACTATATCCCTGCTGTCAAGTCTGCAGGAATAGCTATTCACTATTCGAGGCACGGTGTATGAAGGTGTAGCGCTTAGTTCCTTCTGGCCACTGCTTGTAACTCGTTGATAAGTGCGCAGGTTACTGGGATAGATGCGAGTAATAGGCACGCTGTCATCCTCTGTTGGCGGTGTTATGTTGGGTCCATCGTTCGATGTATTGCCATCAACATTAGCAGAGACATTAAAGTCCAAAGAGAACATTTCCACATCATCATCAGAATCGCGCACCTCAATAATTTCCTTAGATTTGTCAATGCGGCTGAAAAGTGCCTCGGCACGTTTGCAGGGTTCCTGCGGCCGAGCATTGCTCACCAAGTTGTGAAGAAATTCAGGTGGATCTACGGTTGCAGGCGCAGGTTCTTCTGTGTAAAATACTTCCAGCGGCATACTAGCATGACCTGAAGCATCGTCAGCGTCACCAGTTAGATCCTGGCAAATATAAATTTGAAAAATTCTTTAGTAATGGACCAACAGTTCAAGATGCAGCATGTCGATTAATCTCCTTACTCAGCTAAATTCGAAGTCATTTTTTGAAGGCCAGCGACGAGGCGCTAGTCCGGCTCGCAACTAACTACGAGCACGGTCCGCAGCACACATCGTGCGCATCAAAATCAGACCTTTTACTAAGACATCATAGTGTGTGTATAACAATGAAAAATATAAAAAGTTTTAGTACTTAGACTTACCACAACGCTAGACTGTGGCAGCTTATTATCCACTTTGCTAGCCGTGCGAAGTTCACTGAAGTAGCCCCGATACTTTTGCTGCCTGAGCTCCTCCAATATACAACGAGTCGCTGTAGCGCGATTAATGACTTCCGGGAGGTATTGAGCGTAAGTAGTATTGCTTGCTAAGGTAGGCGCAGGTCGCATAAATTTATCCGCAAAACTTAACAGTTGCTCCCTGACTTCATTATCAGACTCTATATTCAGCCAGCAATAGAATATTATGATATATTGTATGTATATTTTATCGGGCAGCTCTGCTTGAATGATGGTATAGGGCGAAGACCATTGTGGCAACAGGCGGCTGTTCGGAAGATTTTAAAATGGATTCGTGTCAAAGCATTGGTTTAGGTAAAAATTCAGGAATTATGTCTCTTTGATTTATATATACGTAACACATGTAAGTATTGCATATTAAAAGTGCTAAAAGGCAACGGAGCTTAAAACTCTTAAAAATGTGAAAGCCCACAAGTAATACTACCACATGCACTAAGAGGTCCTTAATCCAATCTCGAAAATCAACTATTACAGCAAGAGTCAAAACCGAAAAACTCTTGATGCCCGAACAAATTGTACTGGTACATTTAGTTCAATTCGATTAAAGAAGTTACTCCAATCCGGTAGATTTGACACAAAAGCCTAATGGTGTTTTAGTGATGTCTATTGGCGAATAGCCAATAATAAAGTTTTCTGTGTAGTTAATGTCAATCTACGTTTTTTCTGACTTAGTGAAGCAAAAATTTGGAAGACGCGAAGGACAAGCTTTATGTCGTTTCTTGCAATTACGTCAAAGAACTACATAAAGGCCAAATTTGGTTTCTTGTGCACATATCAAATACAATACCAATTACTTACCTATACAACATTTTGAGAATTGCTTCGCGATTAAATAATTTTGGTATGGCACATAAGGTACGTAGCAAGTATTCCTTATGTGATCCCGCACTGGAATCTGCTTTCTCTATATGCAGCAATAGCGCGCTTTGTATGCGACTCATAATAGTGGATAAAGGCTCTACAGGCACCTGAGCGGCACATAATTCACATGCGATATAATAAGCAACGTTATGACACATTCGTTGCCGATATTCCACGGAACTCAGCAAAGGGCGGGCACGGGCAATGGTAAATATCAGATGATTCAAGCCCGACAATCTTCGCGCCAATTTACGGCACATTGGCGGGGATGTATAAGCTGCCTGAAACTCCTCACGAATTGCGCTGCAAAACAAATACAAATGTTAGCCTGGAACAAGAACAGCATTTGGATTTGCCTGGAGGCCACTTACCGCTCATATTGGGAGAGTACATTGCTCACGCGCTTATCAAAACTAGCATCATAGAGTGCGGCTATGACACGATTAATTTCTTGGCGTGTCTCATTTAAGAGCACAAAACCAGCTACTTCGGAATTATCACCATTTGCCTCAACAGTATCCAAGTTGTTGAAGGTTTTTGCTCTGCTGTTGTTGCTGGGGCTATTGTTGATTACGAATTCCTCAGCTGGGACGCTACTGCGTTGCTTATTGTGCTCGTGCGTCAAACCCCCTACAGAATGGCTCATTCTGCGGAGAAAATTGATTAAAACTAAATTAATACAGAAATAATATTAAGTGAAAGTGTCTTTATATGACCACAGCACACACACACATTTACAAATGCATACACAAAAAATGCATACGGAAAAAATCAGTATGTAATTGAATAGTCGTTATTTATAAACGAAAATTGATTTCTTCATATGTTTAAACTTGTTTTCAACGTCGCAACAGCTTAACTTACCTGTTTACAAATTTTATAATGTTATTTATTATTTTATTCACGCATTTTGGCAGAAGCGCTCTGCAGTCAGTGTGACCACAAAATTATTTATGCATATACCAACATTGCGTAGTGAGCAAAATACCAAGGCAACGGCTGCTAAGACCCGCTTGGTATTTTATACTAAAACGAATCAATCTGGCAGCACTTACATAATCTGAAAAAGACGTCTAGATGGCGCCACATGTAAATTGGTAGTATCCATAAAAATACACCAACAAACCCGAATTAAAAAATTCGAATTTGCTTTCTTATGAACTTCTCAAATCAGCCATTTTTAGCCCTAAATAACCAACTTATTATTATTAATTTTCTTTAAAGTCATTGTTGTTTTATTGTTGTTACCAACTTTATTAGTTAAGTTTTTAATCAGTTCTTTTTTCAAAGTGAATGCATATTTTTTTGTATAAATCGAATGTACTCTTTTTTTAAAAATTCCTAGGAGAAAACCTAACATTTCTTCTTAAAAAATTACATATACAAATTTTCGTTTTAGTTTCTTCAATAAAACTGAATTCAAAACGCTTAACAACAAAATCACTCCGCTTTGTCACCAGATCGCCTGCCTGGGGACTGGAACAGTTTAAATCTCACCATTGCGGCATATGTTGTGCAGAGAGCGTGAAAACGTTGCAAGTAGTACAACAAATTATTATGCGTTAAAGTTGGAGCGGTAATCTTTATAATAATCAGGACCCAATGACAAAAACTCATTGATCCAAAAAATAAACAAATAAACTACAGAATGTACGTTGCTATTTGTTGTGGTTTGTGGTTGTTGTTGTTGGATTTTTGTGTTAAGTGTTATTATAGTTTGTTGTTGCTAATTTACAACTCGTCCTTCTTGGGCGCCTCTTCCTCCTCCTCGTCGCTTTCTTCGACGTGCTCAGCATCAGCAACCTCACCATCGGCATCCAAAAACTTGACAAAATCATCCAGAGTCCGGTCCAAATTGTAGTCAATGACTTTGTTGTCGTTCTTGCGGAAGTATTTAATCGTAGGGAATGATGAGATCTTAATGTTCTCTAACTCATTGGCAGTGGAGTCCATTTTCGCGATGACAATATCTTCTTTATCTTGGTACTTCTCAGCCAACTGATCGTAAATGGGAGCCAACTGTTTGCAGTGACCGCACCATGGCGCATAGAACTCAACCAGCACAGACTTGCTCTTATCAAGAGCCACCTTTTCGAAGTTGCTTGAGACGAGCACCTTGACGGGCTGTTTGTCCCAGTCCTCGGGCAGATCCTGCGACAACAGATGTTGTTTCAACTTGCCATCCAGGAACTTTTTCACGAAGGCTTCAATTGTTTCGGCTGACAAATCATTTGACTCGGGCTTATATTTTGCCATATCTTCCTCCAGCTTGATCAGGCGAATAGTTGGCACCTCCTCCTTGTTCATGCCAAAGAATTCAAAGATACGTGTGTGATCCTCCTCATCCGAAGAGATAGTAACAAAAAGAATATCATCGCGGTACTTCTTGGCAATTTCCTTCAAAGGATCAACGTACTTCTCAATATGACCGGCTTCCTTTGACACAAAGAACAGCAAATGAGATTTGATAGATCCGCCAAAGATCTTGGCAGCAGACTCATGATTAAATTCAACAATCAAGGGCAGAGATTGCACCTGAGCGAACTTCTTAAGATTCTCTTCATTCAGTTCACCCTCGAACACGGATTTCTTGTCATCGAAAGGCTTGAAAAGCACAACATCATTGGCCTTGGCTTCATATTTAGCAATAACATCAGCATTGCTGGAAACGCCGAACACAAATGAATCCAAAGCATTTGCGACCTTAGTGAAAGTCTTGGCCTCATCGGATTCCAGATCCTTGAAGAAACCAACAATGGCAATTTCGTTGTCCTTTAGGAATTGCTCGGCATCAGCCACACTGCCTAAATCCTTGGCCGGTGGACCAGTCTTCTTAGTAACCCAAGAAATAATGTCAGCAGCTTGACGTCCACCACTGTACTCTACAGGGCTGCCACTGCGGAAGAACTTGAGCGTGGGATAGCCACGAACTTGGTATTGCTCAGCCAGGTCACCCTCGACGGTGGCATCAACTTTGGCCAGCTTGATTGGTGAATCCTTTTCTGCGAGCTGTTGGGCAGCCTTGGCATATTCGGGCGCCAGGGCCTTGCAGTGTCCGCACCAGGGAGCATCTAATGTCAATTATAATACAATAAGATTAAATTATAATAAATTAATTTAGTTAATACTAATACGCATTAATAATTGTTTTGTTTTTGCCGGCTGAGGCGTTCATTTGGAAAACTGAATTTTACGGCATTTACAATGCTCTCCAATTATTTTCGGTACATTTGTCAGGGTCAGCAAAACCTGCAGCTGAGTTCCACGTGTTAAATTTCTTGCAGTCATTAAAACGAAATGTATTATACTATGTGTGACAAAATGTGACTTGACAACATCTTCTGCTTATCACCGGCTCATCGCAGCGGCCGAGATTCTTACGCTGACGTGGCCAGGTTTGGCCTTGGCATACAACTTGAAAACGCATAAGCATTATGCAGATAAGAATTTGACAAATATTATCACCTACGATTTTTTGCCACGGTTTCTCAACTTTTTTTTTAGTAATCAGCAAATTTATTAACTATCAGAAAGCAGAATTACGTCGCTATTAATGTTAATATCAAAAAATTGTTGGCATAAACAAACTAAAGCCGCCATATTGCTGCGCATGGTCAATCAAAACAACAACAAAGTCTAAGCAAAGCAACAGTTTTGTTGTTTCGCTCTTTTACATACAGCGAGCTTACGAGTGAAAGAGTTGAATGAACTCTTTATAATGCGTGGCCGAGATCGCTTGCGCTGAAGCAGGCGCACATTAGAACATTGTTAAGAGAAAGCAGAATAGAAGTAGAAAAGAATCACAAATCTTAAAAGACAAAGCGCAGACCGCAAAAAGTTGTTTAGCTAACCTAGTTCTCATTAAGAGAGTTAGTTGAATGGCGAGTTTTTATTTTCTTTTTGTATTTTCAAAGCTGAAATTAGCCAGTAGCTAAGTTCTAAAGCGGATGTTGCCACGCCCGCTTACATTTTAAGAACAAATCACTGATAAAAGTGAAACATATGGAAATACATACACAAGTTTATGCAAGTTGATGACTAGAGCATTGGGGTGGGGGGTGACTGTCTTATCGGCTGGTCAAAAATTTAAACAAGCCTAGATAAGCGCACTAGCTAAGATTGTGTGTATTTGGTTTGTTGCGAAAGAAAATGTATAAACAATTATCAAATAAGCTATAAATATCATTACATCTACTACTCTATACTAGGTATATACCACATATGTAGCTAGCGGAAACTTAGAATGCCCCCGCCCACCTGAAATGACTTGACAATTGCTTTAAAGTTTACGGCTTTAAAGACGAAAGACAAAACGCTATATAAAGTTGCTCATCCATACATACACACACATTTAGCTTTGTACGTGTCTCTATTCCCTTGCGACACACCATACCATTATGAGCGACGCCAAAAGAGCAAGAGAGATGCACTAATAATGAGAGCACACTTTGCAAACAAGCATAAGAGCCTGTTATTTTGTGCATGCTCATCGATACGCCGATAAGCTTGTAAAAATACGATAAATTAGAAAAGGCAAAAACAATAACTAATACAATTTTAAGTGCACAAAGCGCCGGTCGCAATGGTAACTAAAGAAAATGATTTCACCGAGCAGCCCCTCACTCTGGGGTTAACACAAGGAGTGCGCATACATACACACACATACATACATATATACACACTGACAAACGAATTGCCACGCAGACAATTTTTTTTCTTTTCGCCTTTTGCTCACTTAAGTACACGTAGTAGGAACGCCAATGTATTTATGAATCACCAAATGGCCGGCATAGCACGATTTTTAATGCTAATTAATATGCAAATACTCACAGAACTCGACGAGCACAAATTCATTGTCGGCAATCACTTGTTTGAAGTTGTCCACAGTCGCCACCAACACACCTTCCTCAACTTTAACCTCTTCGGCTGCGTGCGCCACGTAAGACGCCGCCAAAAGTAATGCACAGATTAGGAATTTCATCGCGGGCACTTAGTATGTATAAATGCTTATATATGTAGGTGTATCACACACACAATCGCTCCAACTTAATTAAAATGTTGTACTGCAATCGTTGCAAGCTAAAATCCAAATGAAATTGACTTCGTTGAGCTGATAGAACGTTGGCTTTGCATGCATGCCTGGAGAACTATTCACAGGGCTATCGATAGATTGTTTTACTACTACTATCGAAATATGTCGATTTTCCATCAGCCGTATTTTCTTTGTAATTATTCGTATTGTTTTTAAACCATTTACAATTTTTTTTTTTGCTTTTAAAATGGGTTAATAAACATTGACTTGTTTATAAATTATTAACAAATCACTAAAAGTTATAAGATACATAGATATTTTATTTTTTTATTTATTTGTGTTTTATTCCCTTTGAATATTTACATTTTCACTAAAGCAAATGGTTAATTATTATAATTTTACAGAGTTTTAACAGATGCTTTCAACTGAAATATTATACATTGTGTCATTGTTGACCTTACATACATGCGTTAATTAACATGAAATTAGTAAAGAAAAAATGGGAAAAACCTTAATTTTAACTTAAAAACTAAATATTTACAAAAATTAATGATTAATAATTTGTTGGACTGTCTTTACACCAGCTGCATTATGAAGGTATGTAGTGTTTGTGTAATATGGTAAATTTAACAATAGTTTTAAAAGTTTATTTGGCATACTTGGAGTTTTTTAATATGTGTTGGCGCGCAATTACCCCAAACAGAAGTTCCATACATTAGGATAGAAGTGAATATGGTTTTAAAGATGATGAGTTTATTTTCAGCCGACAGCTTCGACTTTATCGCAATTTAATTACAAATTTTTTGTAATTGAATTTAGGAAACTTTGTAAACTAAAACTATTCATTGTAAAATAGTCATAAATATAATATGAATAAATAATTACACTCAAAAGGAATAAAAAAAGCATACATATTTAGAAGTTCATTTTCTGAAAAAAAAGCTATGCAATTGAACAAATTATCTTCGTAAATAATTTATATTTTTGAATATATGATATGCGATGTTTATTTAAAAGGTACATCACTATTGCAGCTGCCTCTTGCAAGGGCATGTAAATAATGTACATATAACGTAAACTGCAGTTTCTGTTTTTGTTGAGTAAATATTTTTAGACTTATAAAATTCTTAACAATTCTTATAATTCCAGTTTCTTTATACGCTTCCAGTTGGTACTAACCACATGTTAGCAAATAAAAGCTGAGTGCTGTGACCCCGCTATTCAGTTATTTATATATGCATTATTTAAACAAAAAATTGACTATTTGCTTTATTTTAAACTTTTTAAAAATACATTTGCTCAGCAATAATAAATTCTTTGCAAAAATACTGAACATAAATGCTTTTGTCCCCATTGTAGTTATTGCCTTTCAAATACACTCTTTATTATCCGCCACTTGTCGCACACACTGCTCAATTATTTTATAAACAATTTCCGCAGTTTGTGCGCTGCTAAATGGCTGATCAATAGGTGGCACGTGCACAAACAAACTACGCTTGTTATTAACATCCAAAGACTTAAGATATATGTAGCCACACAAAAAACTTCCCACATTTTTTGATACTTTGGTGGCCTGCAGCTGTTTATGCTTATCACTCTGCGGTGTTGCGGCCACACAATCGGTGCAAATTTCATTTACAGCCTCCACAATCTTATCAACGTTTAAGCCGCATCGCAAAACATTTGCTTTGCCATGATGAGGAAGGCAACTGCTACCATTGGGCAAACACTGGCCACCATTATCTGGACGTGTAAACTTGTGATTGTAAGCCAACTTCTCCACATATACGCACTTCGCAATACCTGAGACGCCACAGTGTATAACCAGCTATGGTAAAAAAGATCACAGACATGACGTCAACACGGTCAATTGGGGCAAATCACAAAACTATGTATAGCTTGCCTCAGGTTTCTGCTGCCAAATTTCAGTGACTGCCTGATCCACTGATTCATATTCAACGGGCACCACACGTTTGTCTATGGTGTAATCCAAGCCGTTATAATTGAGCATTTCGGGCAGCAGCTTAACTGCCTCCCAGCTAGCATTTATTTCCTCATGACCCAAGAATGGTCCAAAACCAGTGACAACAATAAGCTTGCTCTCTGCTGATGCCATAGTAAATACTGAATTCCATTATTTACGTGTGAAACTACACCCACACAATAACTTGTTGGTTTTATGAAAAAAAGTAAGTTGGCAGCACTATTCTAAACATATGCGCAGCTAACATTGTCTGCTTCTTATTTTATTTTATACAGTATTTTCTGTGTGCCGCGGCAAACAAATCGCAGAGGACGTAAAGCAAATTATAATCACTTAATTAAATTTAAATGAACAACAAAACTCAGTATGCTGTCTTAAGTTGCAAACATAATTTATGTAAAAATACTTTACACTAATTGCAACCAAACATTCCACGTAAACAATCGCCACGACTTTAAGATATTTATCCATTTAAAAATCGCTGGGTTTAATAAATAACCAAAATAATAAGCCAAATCATTCGACTTTGTAAGTGCTTAAAAGAATCAAGTGAAAGGCCACAAGCTAATCTAATCTTTTGACTTAGCAACGTCGCCTTCCCTCCCCAAACATACAAAAGCTGAACTTTGCACATTAAATATTCATTATTTTACTGTATGCAGCCCGGCATCGACGTCTGTTATTGAAACCAGGTACGAGCAGTTGGCGTGTTTCCCACAGCCCACCTTCAAACATTTAAACTTTGACATCAACAGCGAAGTGTGACTCAACAATATGTTGTCCCGACTACAAGACTTTCTCTCCCGGCATCGACGCAAATTTATCATTACTGGAGTGGTCGTGGGGGGCAGTGTTATGGCGGCACGATATGCGCAACGCAAGCTGGTTGAGCTGCAGGAACGTCAGGCCAAGGAATTCTTCGAGCGAACACGTCGTATGCATCATTTTGAATCAACGGAACGTACCTGCAATCAGGTCATCTTAGGCATGGGCGAGGAATTGTGCCAAGCCGTGCTGCGCGAGTGTAGCACAGATGATTTGCTGGAACAACTGCGGCAAAACCCAAGCAATAAGATTGAGCTATGGGAGGAAATGAAAATTGTATCTTTTACGCGTCTGTCTACCTTTATCTATGCATCCTCCATGCTGGTTATAGCGCTCCGCGTACAGCTCAATGTGCTTGGTGGCTATATATATAGGGATATTACGTCGGAGCAGACAAAAATATCAGATGAGCTAAAGCAGCAGTATCTTTCACTCATCAGACATTTTATAACAGACGATGGTATACGTGATTTGGCACGCTACATACGCACGCAAGTCACGGCCGTGCTTAAGCCTATGTCTCTAACAAGGAAGCTTACATTGGCAGACGTCGAGCAAGTATTTTGGTCTTTGCAAATGGCTATTAATGCTGATACGCGACATGATCCCAATTCCAAAATGTCCAAGTATTTGTTGCCTTCATTCAGCAGGCTGGAGCACAACAGTTTGCCTTTAATGCGACAACTTTACAATGAAACCTTGGATTTGCTAGAGAGCGAAGATGTCATTGGCTTGTCTGCTCACAACATTAGCCGAGGGTTTGTGCTTGCTTGTGATGCTATTGCGGAAGCCATGACAGATACGTTAAAACAAGTGGCTATCGAAGACCAGCCCCCAGCCGAAGCAAACAAAAACAATAGTATACCTGGAAACAGCAACAACAACAATCTGGTGAATATTAACAATGTACTGTTGGCTCTGGCCAAGCTTATACCTATTATTAGTGGTCTTACATCTCGTGGCTATGATAGCTTAACACTGCCACATAATCTGCCCACACAGCTGCTGACTTTCTATGTGGTCGCTGAGAAGTCCAAAACATTGGGCGCCAATGTCTACGAGACCTTTAGCTCAAGCTAGGCAGCCGATTAAGGGTAAACTAAATTAAGTACGGAACAAATTGTAATTTATGTTTGTATCAGGACCATTTAATAGTGGGAGAACATTAAAAAATCGCACTAATTAGCATGTATGTATGTATATGTATAATGTTTGTTTGCAGGTATTATGGGGTATCCATTTGTAATACTGTTAAGTTTAATGTTTAAAATAATTAACGTACCATAATCTAAAATGTAAAATTAAATTGGCTAGGTGTAAGCAAAACTCTCAAAATAAAAAATTCAGAAGCGCTACTGCAAAATGAAATGTTTCAAGCCTTTGGAAAATGACAAAACGTATATTTCCTAGTAAAACTAAAAAAAATAAACAAAATGAATTCATTAAGTGCTTTATGAAGGGAGTGTAAAACTTGTTACAGAATCTTGCCTCAATGGAAGATAGTATCGCGGTTATGGTCAATAAGTAAAAAGTACAAAATTTTCCATATTTTATGTATATTTTAATCCAGATACCTTGTAAATTCCACTGTAAACAATTTCTATTAAAAATTTTTACCATATTTCCAATGTTAAAATAAAAGGAAATTAAAAAATGTTAATTATCGTTTTAAAATTTTAATTTGTAAACCTATCGAGTGATTTAACTATTTATTCGATTGGTAAGAAATGGGCATATAACAATTTGGTACTCCGTCATGCAGTATTAAAATACTGTTTGAATTCATTGGCAATTGTTCTTTGTCTTTTGTTTGGGGCTGCCACATGTTTTGGTGCATAGTTGCCAGTTCAGTAAAGTTGTCAAATCGTCGTCGTGCATTTGCTTGAAGAGGAAATTTTCACAGCATAGCAGAGAGTTTTCTTTTTCACCGAAAAACTTAAAAGCAAATATTTAATTTCTTATTTAACGAAAAGTAGTAAGCAATTAAAACACACGGCAAACAATGCCTTCGGCTGCTACCACATTCACTAACAACAACAATAGCAAGGAGAAACGCGCCTCGGTCAGCTCAATTGGTGTGAGCAGCATTGGCGGCGTGGGTGGCGGCGGAGGCGATGGCACCAACGGACTGGATACAAGCAACACCAATTTGACTGAATGTTCATCCAATACCAAGATAGCCGGCGCTATGGTATCGGCCGGCAGTCAAACCGATTTGACCAATAATAACGGCGCTGGCAATGCCAAGGCCCTAAAGGCTGCCGCTGCTGCCGAGCCCTATAACCCGACGAAGCAAACGTTGATCACTATTGAACACAAAATACGCAATCTGGAAAAGCGTAAGGTAAGTGGTCCCTAGTGTCTGAGTAGAAGAGCTCCGTGCTTGTGCACTCAAAATCGGGACAAAGGATATTTGTTTTCCTAAAGCATTGCAGTTCTGCCACCATTTTTATTTTCTAAGCCCAATCGGTCGGTCGGCCGTTCTCATCGTCGCTTTGTTTCGCTTAGCCCGCCCGCTCGTGCTCGCGTTTTTTTTTTTTCCTGTTTGCTGATTTTTCGCGACGCCATGTTTGCTATCGCGCAGTGTTGCCAGCTGTTGTGCAGTCGCGACAACGCCGGCACGTATGCACTTGCTTAAAAATAGTTAACTGCGCATTATATTATATTACGTATGGAGTTTGGCGTGGTGTCTGACGCATTTTGATTAGATACGCTGCTCCCATTTTCTGGGAAAGACACGCACACAGCTGTTCCCCAAGCTGGACACTCACAAAGTGGCAACGCTGCCATACATGTGCCGCGCAAAACTACACTTTCATTTTCTTTTGTGGCGCATATTTACATATGTGTTTTTCGCCCCTTTTATTTGGTTTGTTGCTATATCGCGTTTTCTTTAAGTGATAGTGGGCGTCATAGCAACATAATGAGAAATTTATTTATTGCGATTTTGAAAATGCTAATGTTTAAATAAATATGTAATGCACTTTTTAGACAAAATTGGAATCCTATCGAGCCATACAAACCAGCGGCAAGGAGCTTAGTTCTGATCAAGCAGCGGCTGTAGCCAAGTATGATGCTGTCTTGGCTAACTTGGATTTTGCACGCGAACTTTCCAAGCATACGCAAGGTATATCCAAGGAAGCCGAAAAGGAACAAAAGAAACAGGCACGGAAGGTATGTTTTTTTAAGATACTTCTAAACAAAATCCGACAATAAAAGTTTGGGATGTAGGACAACCAAACAAAGGCATTGGCGGAAATTGCCAAAATACGTGAAATTTTGATCATACAAAATGTAATAAGCTGCTTTAACGATGAGAATGTTCGCAACGATTTTGTCAACGGCGAAAATGGAGCCATAAAACTGGAGACCAACGAAATGCAGCTGCTGGAGAAATTGTAAGTATGCGTTTAATGCACATTACAAACCAAAAAATTATTATTATTTTTTTTGTACACTAGTTGCATGGACGTTCAAACGCGCCGACCGGAAACCGCAGATGATATAAGCTTTATTGCAACAGCTCAGAAAGCGGCGGAACTTTACGCTATGACCATCAATGCACGTCCCAAGCCATACGGTGACATGACATACGAAAAGTTGCGCAACGTTTTGCAGCAGATTCAGGACTGTGGCTATTTGGATAAGTACTATTTGGTGCCAGTTGGCGAGACGGTTGGCAACAGTACGGACAATGGCACAGGTATAGGCGAGAACGAAATTTTGCTGAACGATGTTGCAGGTGAGCTAGAAGCCGCACCATCAGAAACCTCGGTGGGCAATTCATTGGAGGATGGAATGGATAACCTGCATCTTGGAGCGCCTGAGGGCGGCAACGGTCGCCCAGAGCCGTCTCCCCAACAACCACGTGTAGCCGATGGGCAAGAACGTCCGCATCACGTCTTGCTGGAGCAACGTGGGGGAGTAGATCCATTGATAGCGCCAACTGGCATTATCAGCGCTCAACAGCAACCTCCAACCTTGCAACAAGGCTATAATCCCAATACCCCAGGCCAGCAGCAATTACCACAGCCTTCTGGTGCAGGTGGCAGCACAACGCCCGTGCATGTTGTATATGCTCCTCCGCCGCAGCAGCTACAACCCCAGCCACCACATGTGCCATCCGGCGCTGGAGCACTGCCACCACAGCTGGTTACTGCTGCTGCCACTTCTGGAGCCCCTCCGCAGACACATCAGCTGTTGAGCAGCCCCGTGAATCTCCAGTCTTTGCATGGCGGGGCTTCATCCAACCAGGCGGGCAATGCTGGTCCTCACTATGGCCCTGGACCGAACACTGTGCGCGCCGTCGAGCAAAACTATTACAAGCAGCCACCACCGCCGCACCATCAACAGCAGCAGGCTGTGCCGCCACTGCAGGCGCCCACGCCACAGCAGCAGCAATTTATACAGCAGTTGCGTCCATTGGCCGAAGTGCTGGGCAGTGGCAGCTTCCACTTTCTGCAGGACAGTGAGCTGGATGCGCCTGAGTTGAGTGCTGCAGCACAGCAGTTGCCGCTGGCGCCTCAACAGCAGCAGCCACAGTTACCGCAAGGAGTGGTTCAGGGTTTGGTATTTGATGCGCAGCCACAAAACCATGTCGAGGAACCGCAGGCCATACAAACTCTGACATTCACCAATCAGTCCTTCCCGTCCTTGCAACAGCAGCAGCACCAACAGCAGTTATCGTCAGCCAAGCAGCAGGTTGCACCGTCTCAGCCACAGCAACAGCAACTCTTCTCGCCAGTGACTGGACCCATACTGATGCAACATGAACAGCGGCAGCAGCAACAACAGCAGCAGCCAATGCTTATTATGACGCGCTTGGCTCCTCAGCAACAGCCAGGCGTGCCTGCCCAGGGCATAGGTATGCAGCCAGGCGATGTCACTGCCGTGTTTCCCTATGACAGCGCCGTAGTCAGCTACGAACAACAACTTCAACAGCAACTTGGACTGAAGCAGCATGGTCCACCAGCCGAGGAACAGCAGCAGGCTACGCCTCTGACACCAGCTGTGGCTGCGCCGCCAACTGGCAATGGGGGAAGCGATGTGGATAGCACCGAGTGGCATGCGCGTGGCAGTGACACAAATGCTGCAGCCACTGCTGCACTGACCAATGTGCTAAAGACCAACTCCTCGGTTCTGAATGCTGTGGAGCCTGTTGTCTCGAACAAGTGGAGCACCGAGATGAATGCCGTAAGTGGGGTCACTGCTAGTGGAAGCACCAAGCATGAGTGGCAGCCACGCGATTCTTCTGCTGGAGGCGGCAATGGCAACGGTGGCTTCACTGAGGACTCAAATCATTGGAACAACGCGCAGCAGGACAATGGAAGCAATGGACGCCGTAACTCGGGAAACTATCAGCGACGCAGTGGTGGTGACGAGCGTCGTGAAGGCGGCGGCCGCAATGATGATCGTGGTCGCAATATTGGAGGCAGCTATCGCAGTCGTAACTATGGTAATTCGAGTCAACAAAATGGTCGCAACAGCAGCGGCGGCGGAGGTGGTGTCTATTTCCGCAACAACGATACAGCTGGGGGAGGCGGCGGTAGTTCATACTATCAAAACGGTGGTGGTGGTGGCGGCGGAGGTGGCGTCTATGGTAACAAGGAATCGCGTTACGAGTCGTCGGGTGGCGCATATCGTGGCCAGCGGGGCAATCAGCGTAATGGTAATGGACCGTTTGGCCGTCCAATGAGCGATCGTGGTCGCAATGCGGGAAGCGGTGCTGCGGGAAACGGCGGCTATATAAACCAGCGTCAATCGCAACAGCAGCGTCTGCCAATGAGCTTGGAAAACAAAAACTAAACAGCAAAGTGAAGGGAATGATGGCAACGGCAGCGACAGCGGCTGTTTGGCCAGGGCACATGTATTAAAACACACACACACACACATACACAATCAAACATGCAAAATCTCATCCATACATAAACACAATCAGATCAGTTTGAAAGGGAAAAAGCTAGTTTGTAGTCAGGCAACATATAAAGTGCGCCCAAAAACTAAATGGGGGAATAATTACAATAATCGAAGAATCAAATGAAGAAGAAGCAATACAAAATATTTGCGCATTTTAAATACACTTGAACTTAATTTTTTTCTGTTTAATTGATGCATTATGTATTAATAATAAAAAAATAGTTATAGAAAAAAAAAAAATATGTAAGTTCGAACACATGCACATTGACAGCAGAGCCATAACAAAAGGACAACAAGGAGTCACATAAAAACAACAATGCTGGTTTTTAAAACCTCATTGAGCGGCGGTCAAAAGAGAAAAGAGAGCTATATACATACGTGGGATATAGGACAAACAGCAGCTGGGCGCAAACTAAGAAAGAGAGCGAGCAAGCAAACAGCTGAGAAAAAATTTCTGAGCGGGCGGTTATGAAGTTAATAAAAATAAAAGTATTTATACGTCTTAGCAATTTAATTACAAATTATACTTAATTAATACAAATGAAATGCAAATTTATTATATACACACATATATATATATATATATATATAATGTATTCATAGTTTGTGCTCTTACTAACAGCTCCCATTTTAATTTGATTGATTTATTGTAATTTATTAGCCAAAACGTATGTACGCAAATCCTTTTTAAAAACAATCACACACACACACTATTTACATGCAAACAACGTACATATGTATACATAATGTTGAGGAGCGCCGCAAACAAAAGAACGTTTACACAGACACAAAAGAAGCGCATATAAAAATACATAGTTTTAATGAATAAAAACAAAAATATAAACAATTTACTATTATAATTGAAAGCCTTGACTTGCAAATTGTTATCGAGAAACAAGAAACGGCACAAAAAAAGAAAACCAAAATCTTCAAATACAACTTATGTAAGATTTTTATAGTTTTCAAAATTTACATGAATATACAACTTATTAATCTGAAGTCTAATCTTCTATCTTGCTAGCCTGTTTCGAGATTTCGTTCGTTTAAGCGTTTTACACTAAAAAAGGGCGTTGAGGTTTACATTTTGTTTTTGCAAATCTCCACAAAAAAATACTTAAGTGTTTTAAAGTTTTTGAAATCTGTAAATCCCAAAAATATTGAAACCAAACTTATATTAAGTTCAAATTTGTATTTTATGTATGGTAGATGCCCTTATTTCTATGCATTTATTTTTTAATTTGGCCTAAGAAAACTTTAATATTTGCGGCACACGCTCAAGAACTCAAATATCCTACGGCAGATTTTGGATGAAACAGGAGAGTATGATATTTTGATCTTATATTGTTATATTAGTTATTGGTGGAGGAATTTGGAGGAAACACAAAAAAGCAATTATAGAGTCGTATAATTTTTGAAAATATAGTATGTACATATGTACATAACATGTGTATATGCAAATCACACAAAAATGCAAATATACTGCACAGAAGGTAAAGTACTTTAAATTTTCATTAATGCAAATTCAAAGACACTTCAAAAAATTGAAAGCACCATCTATATATAATTGCTTGCATATGTATTGGTCGTATCAATCGCGATGGTACTGAAGCCTGTGGCTTTTGGAAGAGAACCTGTGTTGGAGTAAGTCTGTTGTTAATTGAGAACAAGACGAATTATGATTTTTCTTCAAGTAGACGAGATCCAAAGATGATGTCGTCAAATATTTCGTCTAGCTTCGCACCTCTGTCATTTAGACAATCAAACCCTGCTGAGTCTTTTGTGTGCTTCATGTCGGGCAGTAAAACCATAAAGTGTTCTCAAGGTCTTTTACAAAAGAAACACTATCTTAAAATAGTTTATTATTCAAACTTCATTATCTTTTATCTTAACTGAACGCTTGTATTATTGCATGTTAAAAATGTTGAAGTCCATTCACTTAGAACATAGTTTACTTTTTGACGCTTGCATAAGCTAATCTTACAATCCTTTTGTACGCAATTTACAACTAGTTCAGCTTCTTTTGTTTTTCAAACCTGGCTGATTCCTCTTCCCTTGTCGCATCACACAGTAACCACAAGCCGCCCAATATTAAAGTAGTTCCTAAGCCGGAAAGAATGGTAAGTGGTTCTTGGTAAACCAGTGCACCTAAAATAAACTTTAGCACACAATTAAGTTAACTTGTCTGTACATCATGTAAATTTTATAATTAATTGCATACGGATAAAACATAATTTGAAGCCGCTGTCAAGACGGTAGCTGTTAAAGTTTGCTGTGTCTGCTGAAGTGCCTTAAGAAAGTATCGCCAATTGTACACATTGCAGGCCAACATGAGAGCCAAGGGCAGAACACGAAGTAATATCAAGTCTAAAGAAAATAAAACGATTATAAATTGGCTTGGAATGCCAAAAACACAATTTACCGATGTAGTAAAAATAATAGTTGTTAGTTGGTTGCGTTGTTATACGTTGAAGTATTTGTTGTGCGTTAAGAAAACTTGGCAACTTCCCAAAGAAGCTGCCACCGGCTGCGCAAGCGCCGGCCAAAAGGCTATAGCGATAGTTGAAAAGTGTGTCCATTGGAAAACATAGCTTTTTCTTAAAAAATTATTTTCATTCAAAAGTGGAAAACGCTAGCGAATGCTATCAGCTGTTTTTAAGCGTGAAGTTGGTGTCGATTGATCGATTCGCGTTGCCAACTAGCTGCATATGGAAATAACGTTTTTTCAAATCCCAAATTTAACCACAAATATAAATCTATTACTTTTAAATAAGAAAAGTACGATATAAAAATATACCTAAAAAGGTTATAAAAGGAACCGAGTAAGACCTCACAACAAGAATCGTTTTATACATGTCCGTCTGTCCGTATTAAAAGGAACCGAGTAAGACCTCACAACAAGAATCGTTTTATACATGTCCGTCTGTCCGTATTGCCTGTTTCTTGAAGATCAAAATAGCTAAAAGCATGAAATTTCACCATAAGGTGTATCTTATAGTCTCGTTCTTCAACTGCATAGGTAAAAATGAATCAAGCCTGACTAAAAACTTTAGGTAAATATGCTTGCAAAGAAGCTGCAGTCATCAAAATTTGTGTGGGCTCATGTAGGCTATAATATATACAAATTGCTTTTACTTTTTGAGGATGCTACCCCCAGTCCCCTATAACTTTTTTTTTTTAACTGGATTCGAACCTTCCATTTTACATAAACCAACCAACAACTTTGTTAAAATCGTTTGGGAACTTAGGTAGTTACCGCCAATAAAAACCACCTATAAACACAGAAGGTGCGTGGAGTCATTCAACATACGCATTAAAGTTTATGAGTCAGATGAATACGGTAGATATTAAAGAAAATACAGTCGGGGTACTGCTACCCTACTTATTTATATTTTTGTAATTTATATTTATACGTTCTCAGAAAAATGCAAATCAATAACAAAAATGAACAAAGTGCTTCAAATAAACTTAGAACTATTTATTTTCAAAGCCAACACAAACAAATTGGATAGTTAGTTTTTGCTATCTTTGGATGAAAATATAATTTTTCTTACATACATGAAGTTTTAAATATTTATTGAAATGCAAAAAATATGACCAAAAATTAAATCCCGTAATTAAACTTTTATATCATCCAAATAAACAAAAAGTAAAAAAAAACCAGCGGGAGTGCCATATTTATTAACTTAACTAACTTTAAGTTTTAATTAAGGGTTACAATCATATATATTGTAGAATTTTTGGTCTTAAAATAAGGTATGAGTCTTGGGGACAAGCATTTTACATTTTAATTCAAATTATTTTTGAATTATTTTATTAAATGTTGGTATTGTATATATATCGAATACATACATATTTTTAAAACAAGCAACAATGACAAGTATCTCCATCTTTAATATAGTTTAATAAAGTTTGTTAATAAATTTTTAGATTTATACCGCCTTTTTAAGCCTATTCATATCTCTTGCCTATTCTATTGTTTTTAGTTGAACTAAAAAAGGCGCATCTAAGCCTTCACAGTGCCACCGCCATTTCCCAATGACTTCATCAACTGATAGCACTCCTTTAACTTACGCTTGTCACCTACTTTCTCTAGAGTTTTGGCTGCCTCCGCCAGCATGCCCGCACGCTCACCCGGCGAGCTTAACAGCGCAGCTGGTAGATACTTGCAAGCCACATACATGGCGGCAGCGCGCTCACGTTCGCCGCCTTCAAAGTTCTGATGACGACGATCTTTGCTGCCACAAAAGATGGACGAATGTGCATAGCGTGACCGTAGACTGCGGTCCAATAATTGCTGTGTCGGACATGGAGAAGCGCCGGCCATCAGACGACATACCGCCTCATACAAGTAGATGCGCGACTGCGCGTTCTGTAAGAAAATCCCAAGAAAATTAGTCGCAATTTCTTTGCAAAATTACTAGATTTAATTACGGGTATGTTTTCAACAATGCTGCGCAGCGAATTCAAATCAGTTTGGAATTTTTCGAGCACATCGCCGGGCACCTGATAATAGCCATCATCATCCATGTCCATATGCTCCAGCTCCCACAAAGCGGTTCGCGTCTCCAGAAGCCAATCGCAGGTGAGCAACTGAAAGAGCTTTAAAAGCAAAAATTAAATCAAATTAAGAAGCTGGTATATGTGTAGGGCGCATATAATATATATAACTAACAAATTTTTTTACCTCCCCTTGTGAAACATTGCAAAATTTTGACTAATTAGTTTTTTTTTTTAAATACATTTATGTCCTTACAATAGAAGCGCAACATAACAAATGAATACTAGACAACATTGCGCAACAATTTTTAAGCACTTGCTACCACCCTGCGGACAGGCCCGATTCCAGTTGTGGTTGATAGTGCTCGGCGATTGTAGTAAAATCGTAACTGATTCTGCGTTTAGAGGCAAGACTTTTTATTTGATTTGTAGTGCTCTTAACCACTAACGACTATCCAGTCTATGTGTGCCTCCCCCCAGGGGTCAACCGGTATATCCTAGTGCTCTTAAACGCACTTATCGGCTGTAATATTAAAAAGTTATCATTGAAAAGAAAATTCAATAACCTTAATTGTGTCCTTATATTATTTATACTTAGCTTATTTAATTTTCTTTCCAACAACATCTTCTTGATCAGTATCAGATAGATGCGAGCAATGTTTTATACAAAACCACAAAACTTTCTAACAAAAGTTATAAAAGAACATCGAAAAAACTCCTGCCTCTCAAAGCAAAATCCTTTTACGGATTTATTCTACTTACCGAGCACCATTATCCACAGTTGTATTAATTTAACATTTTTTTTTTAGAACCATGATGTTGCCCTTTCAAGTAAGCTATCTCTTATTTAAACATATCAAAAGAGTTCATCCTTGAATACACTTAATGTACCGGGTGACGTTGCTTTTGAAATGCACATAGCTTGCATTGCAGTTGTATTGTCTGAAACGTAATGTGCTCACACACAGACAATGCGACTACAATGCACCTGCGTAACATTTCCGTAAATCTCTCTGGATGAACACAAATTGTACTTTCAAGAAATGTTTTCCTACCAGTTTAATGCCTTTGGTATTGGTCACACGATTGACCGTAAGACACTCTTGTAACTGAGAGCTGGACTCATCGCATATGCTGTTGATCGATTGCTTCAAGCGCTTGTCCAATGCGTTGCCGTTGTTCCTGTGGAAAAATAGAAATCAGTATAGTGACGTAACTATTATAAATATTATGATCTTTAGAACTACATTTCTTAAAAAAGAGTACTAATACAGAAAATCGGACTCCAATCGACACGATTTCTAGTTATATACTACTACTACAGAAGATGGAAACCTTATACTTATAGAAATACTTACATTAGCAATTTCATCTTTGCCCGCAGCACGGCGTGCAGTGCTTTGGGCAGATGGTCGCTGCACTGTTGTAACTGCCCCGGTAACTGTCTTATATTGTCGTACAGTTGCTCGGCCAATGTATCCTCACCAAGAAGCCAGTGCACGGCAATCTCCAAGACATTGGCCCACCAGACCACATTGGCGTCGTGCTCTTCAGCGCCGAGTGTATCGCGCAGTAGAGAGGTGTACTTAAGCACGTTACTTACGATAGTACCACTGTGTTGGGGCTGATCCGTCTCGGTGCCGGGTTTAATGGCTCCAACGCTACTGTTGTGACCAGCACCCACCAAGCATTGTATGGCTTTGTACAAAAGGTGCTCCCGATATTGCTTTGACAATATATAAAACCATATTCAAGAAATGTTAATTGATTCTTAAAAGCATATACATACCTTAACCACATGCGAGGTTGGATCGCAAGGATTGCTCAGCTTTGTGAAGAAGCCATCCTGATCTACAGGCGCCAAAGCATCATAGGCAAACACATGAGTACTGCAATACTTATAGCCATATGGGCTAAATGCCCAACGCAGGTCCTCTCTCTGCTCGCTAGCCCGCGTCTTAGCACACTCCTGACGCGCACGATTTATATAGTAACGAGCTATCAGCTGCAGCCACTTGGGAGCGCTCTTTTTCATGCGCAACGCCGCCGTTATGTAAATACATGTGCTTTCTCGTGGTGTTAGCAAGCTTTGCGCCACTTCGGCCATATTGGTGGCATACAAAGCCATCATAACGCCATGCCCTTCACTACGGTTGCCAGTAAGATGCAGCTGATTAAGCCTGTTGAAAATAAGCGCGAGCTCGCGAGCTGATGCCAGAGCTTGCTTTCGCTGAGCGGCGCTGCAGAATAGTCCGCCAGCTTTGCGTGACAACACACGACCCACCCACAGGCGATGGAAGAGAAACCGCATAAACTGCCAGCTGGTTAACATGTAACTCTCCAAACGTGTGCTCGGCAAATGTATTCCAAAGACTTGTAGACAATTCAGATAAGCGGCATAGGATTGTGACGCCTGACCCTGAGCATAATGGTTTTCGGCTCGTTGCTTATGCTGCCAATAGTCATCAGAGGCATGTGTCTCGGAGCCAAGCAGCGGATCGCCATACACAAGAAGCTTAACCATACAACCTAGCATAAGCACAAGATTGAGAATCCAAAGCAGCAGGGACGATGAAGTGTGCTGCCAACTAAGATAGCTGCCGTCAGCTGGAATAGAAAAGGCAAATCAATTAGGTAAAGATAAACTTAAATGTCGAACAATTCACACTTACAGTCCGTATCGTAGGCCAATATGCTACGTCGTTGGCGACTTAATTCTTCCGTCTCTATATCGTCCTGTAAGTCCATTTGACCACGCTGCAAAAGTGTCTTAAAGGGATTGACGGCCAGCACGGCGAACATAAACATGCACAACGCCAGTCTTGAATGAGTAGCCATGCCACGCATTGCGGTGGGCACTACAACCACCTCATCTTTGCTGCTGCAGCTGGCTGTTGAGCCGCTATAAGGCGAAGGCGGCAAAGAGATGTCCGAGTGCAAAGGCGACAGCGATGGATCGGAGACATCGCTTCGTGGCGGTGTTAGGCCATAGGCAGCGCTGCCATCTACGTCAGAGGCTTGCGATTGCTGGCGTCGTTTCTTGCTGCCGTTGGCTGCGCTGCTCACTTGCAACAGGTCCTTTACCTTTGAACCATCACGTGCCATTAGCTCACCTTGTAAACGTTGTAGTTCACCTTTAAGTTCGTAGTTTTGACGCTGCAGGTCACGTATTTTGTCAATAGATTTACGCAGTACGGCTGATTTGTTTAGCTTGGCTGCCTCACCGACAACAAGATTCTTTAGCTCGTTAATTTTGTCATTAATGGAGGTACGATAACGGCGCTCTATAGCGTTATGCGCTGAGCGCTTGACCTCCTTGACTTTGGGCTGTACGCGATTAATGGCTACTTTGTTGGCATGTACTGAAGGCGCGGCTGCCGCCTCCGACTTGTTGGTATTGCTGCTACTAATGAGTGTTTCAGGGCTTGCTGCAGAGGGTGATGTTGTCTCCAGTACTAAAGGTATAGGTGCAGCTGTTAAAATTGTGGCACCATTTACTGTGGCGCTGCTTGTCGTATACATTAGTGTAGTGCCTGGATTGGCCTGTATAATAAAAGGCTGCGTCTGAGGTGGCGTGTAAGGCTGTGCTGCCGGCATGGGTTGAATCTTTTTCGAATAGTGACAGGCGCGACTTTGTGTCTTCGGGGCGGGAGTTGTTACTGTTGATGACTTTGCAGCCTGTTCAGTTGGACCAGGAGAAGCTGCTGCATTGGTCTGAGGCTGATATGAAAACGAAGTGCTGCTGGCAGGCGTATAAAGTATTTGAGTGCCGGCTGTGTTGACTTGTTGTTGTTGTTGCAATAGACGATTGGTGTCCATGTGGTGTATAGTCGTTGTTGGCTGTGGCTTAAGAAGTTGTTGAAGTGGCGGCTGCTGTTGTGTTTCACTACCATACAAGTTAAAATTTGCGGTTATTAATGGATCCGTTTTATAAACTGGCGAATGCAGATTGCTGTGCAACGGACTGCTGGTGTTGTTTGTGTTGTTGGACCGCATTTGTAGCGGCTCATCCTTGATGTGGGAGGGAGAAGTGTTCATCAAATTAACTAGTTCGACTTTCAATTGTGGTTGTTGGGAAGGAACTGGCGAAGCTTGTGATTGCATTTCCATAGCGCACTCTAATAAAGGTGGTGTTTCATTTATCCGCAACATATCCTCGTTGAAATGGGTGTGATCCAGGTCCATTTCATTAAAAAAATTGTTCAGCATGTCTACAAATAATAATTAAAGTTTACATTTGGTTTACAAAACATATTAAATTCTAGCTCAAACCTGATGGTATCATATCCTTGATAATATTTAAAGCATCCTCTTCCTTGAATATATCCAAGGAATCGGCCATGCTGCTGAACTCCATGTCCAGTGCTGAAGGATCTGAATCCATGTTGAAGGGCCACGTATAACTTTGTACTTTTTGGTATGCTCTTACTTGATTTAGCTGTGAGTAATACAGAAACATGTAATTGTTATTTGTATGTACTAATAAAATATTTTGTTTTTATTGAAGCAGCCGCGACGTAGTAATACGCACTCTCATGCAAGCAACCCAGCAGACATTATGCACATAAAGTACAAGTGTGTAAATGCATGGCATTTCAAATACCCAATGGCATTCTACATGGCAATAAAGTTGTGACAAAGAAAAAAGGTCACTTTAAAGATCTTAAGATTTAAACGCTTTTCTCGCGAGCGTTAGTGACATCTTTTTATAATCAACATTTAACATTTTCTGTTTGCGACTGAAAAAAAAAAAACTTGAGTTGCTCTTTCAATAAAGCGAAAAATGTTTTCTGGGTAGCAAATGAATTGACCAATCAGCGCGCGCATAGATCATACGATGTTTCGGCGCGCCCCCCTTACAACTTTTCGACCGCTTCTACAAACACATTTTCTTATTGTCAGCCGCAATTAATACGTTGATTTGGTAATTTTCCATGTTTAAATTTATAAACACAGTTTTTGCAACATATAATAATGCTTTTTTTTCACAATTATGCACCTTTTGCCGTTAAACACACTTTTGACACAGAAAATTTGCCATAGCTTTTGGCATAATTGTCTACTTTGTTTTTATATGTCACAGCTTGTTATTGAAACTGCATTCTTTTTCGAAAACAACACACTTGCTTTATTTATTTGTTTTCAATGTTTTTTATTAATAAACTTTAGCAAACGCAATCAAACTCTGAACAACAAACAGCGGTCAAATCGCAATTGGCAATAATAATCATACTACAGCAAAGCTTTTAGTTAGTGTGACCAAAAGAGGGGAATAAAAATATGCGCAATTTAATATGATATTTTTTATTTTGTTTTTAAATTAAATTTTTGTGTATGTCAAATACATATGTATATTACCTTTGTCATAAACTATTCTACTTGTTTGCAATGTGCTAATATCAGTTAACTGCAATCCATTAAACGAGGTTTTTATTATTTTTATTTTTAACGTTTGTAATTTTAAAAGCTTTAAAGCTCAACTTCTTTTTAATGCTATAGGTGCCTTTGTAGTTTATTTTAAAATTGCTTCATCATTGTATAACATTTCAATTTCAAAGTGCTATAATAAACTTTTTCATATATTTTTGCTGTATTAAAGTAAAAACAGCTAAGTGCTGCCATTTGTCGTACTTAAAATATCGATATTACATGCACTGCATATTGGACATATCGATATATTTTAGCATCCCTACATGTAGATGTCATGTTTCACTTCCTGTCAGTGCTTGCTTGCGAGAAGAAAATAGAAAATCGCTAAGAAAACCCCTGCGAGTGATTTTACATCACATCACTCGAAAATAACATCAAAAGTGGTAGTTAAAAGAGTGCCACAACACCAAACGCATAAACCAACAAATTAAAACAGCAACCAAAAAAATAAGCAAGGAAAAAACTAAAGTTGCGGCACGAAAAAAAAACGTAGGCCGCCACAGTCTAACTCCGCCACAGCAAAAAGAACACTTTTATTTGTCTTGCTTTTATTTTTGGTAGCGCGTGTGTTTGTGCGTGTGAAAAAAGAACATAGCAGGAAGTATGGCAGACTCTGAAAAACAGCAGCAGCTACCAATTGAACAGCAGCCGCTGGCCCATGATGAACAGCAGGACGATGGGCAGCAAGCGCAGGGCAAGCCCGCGCCGCCACCAAAGGAAATATTAGGTAAGTGCAAGCTAATGAAGTTGAATTTAAATTTCATTCATGCAAACACATGGCAGTCGCTACCAAAATAACCCAAAATGTAAGGTACAAAAACGTATAGAAGGAAAGAAAAAATGTGCGTGCTTATATGCGAGTATATGTTTGTGTGTGTGTGCGAGTGCGAGCTTGTGTCTTAAAATATACGCGCGACGCCATTTTGTATATATATGTATGTACTACGTTCGCCGGCTCGCCATGAAAAACGGCAGCAGAAAGCAAGAAATGAAAATTCTGCCGGCGCGGCGGTCCATCGGCCGCCCGCCCTCTCTGACAACAGTAACGACGGCAACAACAATACGAACACGGATCAACGGCAACCTAATTTGTTGGTTTTTTGCTCTTTGCATTCTACTCTTGCGCACTAACAAATTATTCTGTGAGTGAGCACAGCACACAATAAACACTGCACGTTTGCGAGAGTGGTACAAATATACATACATACATTGGTTGTGTGTGTGTTCATTGTTTTGGTAAATTTATTTTGTGTACCCTTTCATACATACACATGCGCTCAATTGTATATATACAGTATGCACACAATTTATTCGTACACCTTTTTATTAATAATATGTGGACAGTCCACATATTTTATTATTTTATATAACTTTTAACGCAAAATTACCATAAAAAAAGTTTCATTTATTTTGAATTTTACTGTTGGTGCTTCTGCCTGCAACGGCGGAGAAAAGGGATGAAAAATCTGTACCATCTATTGTAAATTTTACTTTTTGGAGCACAGCAATTTGCGCAACAGTGTTGACAATTGAAATGTATTTTTGCAATATGCATAAAAATATTTCCATTTTGACAACTGTGCGTCAAGTTCAAGAGCAGAGCTTCAAAGAGAAAGGTGTACGAATAAATTCTAGGCCTAGTGTATAAACTCGCGCTTACATTGCTTTATGCTTGTTTCTTTGCTTTATTTAATTGAATTAATGTACCACGTTTCTAACCTAACATTTACTTTTTTTGAACAGCCACCAAAGTGACCGGCACCGTAAAATGGTTTAATGTTAAGAGCGGCTATGGCTTCATTAACCGCAATGACACCAAAGAGGATGTCTTCGTTCATCAGAGCGCCATTGCACGAAACAATCCCAAAAAAGCGGTGCGTTCGGTAGGTGATGGCGAACTGGTTGAATTTGATGTGGTTATTGGCGAGAAGGGAAATGAGGCTTCCAATGTAACTGGTCCATCTGGAGAGCCAGTGCGTGGTAGTCAATTTGCCGCTGACAAACGTCGCAATTTCCGACCCTGGATGAAGAAGAACCGTCGCAAGCAGCCGGGTGAGGGTGAAAACGAAGAGGGTGATTTGGCGGCGCAATCACAGCAACAACAACCACAGCAACACGAAGGTCAGCAGCTGCAGGGCGGACCACGTCAACCGCGTCAGAATTATCGTCGTGGTCCCGGCGGTGGTCCCGGTGGTCCTGGCGGCCCTGGCGGCCCACGAGGTGGTCCTCGCGGTGGCGGCGGACCACGTCGCTTTAACAATTATTATCCACGTCAGCCACGTCGCGGCATGGGTGGCGGCGATGGCAACAACGCTGAGCCAGGCGTGCATGACCAAAACGCAGATGGTGGACAGCGTGGTGGTGATGGTGGAGCACCTCGTCGTGGCGGTGGCATGGGCGGACCACAGCGACGTTTCTTCCGACGTAACTATAACAATGGACCGCCGCGTCGCGATGGTGGTGAATACAGTAAGTAATCATTACGACTTTGTTTTGCTATCTATTAGAAATCAGATGAAATTTACCTGTATTAGGTAAGCAACTAAAAAAAAACCACATGTTTTAGTGCGCCTACATACAATACAGATCGGTCAAGTATTGTTTTGTCACTGGATCTCTTTTTCTAGCTTGTTTTTATTTTATAGACTATTTTGTAAAACACTGAATACTATAAGATAAACAAGCAATTTATTCTTTGCTGATTATTTCAAGTATTTTTATAAATATTGCAAGAATTGTGATCAAGTCAATTATTTTATGTTTGCACATGTATTGTGAACCATTTTTATTTCAATGTTGTTTCCAAAACTAAGTGTCATAATATTTCTGTAAACGCTTTTTAATTCGGTTTTAAAGTTTGATGCTACAATGCTGGTTAAGAGGGTTCTAATCTAAAGCGCTAACTCGCTTGACTCGGATGAATTTCTTCTTATTGAATCCAACAACCTTTGCGATTGTGTCTAAAAATTCAGAAAACTAAAAACTTGTTTTTAAACAAATGCATGTTAACTTATTTCTTAATATATAAATCTACTAATGATAATAGTTTTAACTAAGCGTGGCCCAGATGAGGCGGGGAAAATCTAATCTGAATTCTTAGATAGTTGAAATATGGAATTTGTATACCTTTTAATATTTTATTTATTTATTCCAGTTGAAGGAGGTGAGGGACCGCCAACTCACCGTTCCACATATTTCGGTAAACGGTTTTATTAATTTTGGTAGTTCCAAAAGAAAAGCATTTGAGTCTGTCGCAGCGCTGCCCGACCTCAAGACCCATTTTACCTGAAAAGATGTTTTAATATAATACCCAAAATGTGAGATGTAATCGCATTAGGGGTAACGTCCGACCTTAATAATTGTTGCAGAATAGTTTTCGTAGAATACACAAATTTCTAGGTGTTCATACGAACTGACGGCCATGGCGCAATCGCTCCATACATTGCCCAGGCCTTAATACTCTCCATCCTGCGATTTCGTTCTCCCAGATTTTTTATTATAAAATGTGAAAAGAAACTTTATTACCGTTAAAGTTGGCGAAAAATCGGCAAGTCAAGTTTCGTTATGATTCGGGAAACGGTTAACATAATTATTTTCTGGTATCCAAAGGAAATTATTATTTTACTAACTATATTAGCGCCCAACTGAAAACACACATTTTAAATTTAGTAAAACTTTTTTAATTAAGACATCTTGCTTCTTAGGCAGTCAGTCACTACGGTGAGATTTTATACTATATAAAATATGTATTTATTACAGGTCAGGGACCACCAAGGCAGCAACAGCAGCGCCCACGTCGCCAGAACCGTAAGCCCAATGGACCTGGCGGTGGTCTAGAACAACAGGGACAGCAGGTAATGAACTAATAAACAGAAAAGCCAAAACGAAATATCAAACAACCGAAACAAGAATAACAACTAACAGCAGCCCAGCATCAACAAAATGGCTTTTGGTGGCGGAAACTAAATTTAACTTATATGCATATAGTATACGCGGCCATCATTAACACACACTACCACAGATCTGTTTAAAAGAGCGTTTTCTAACTTAAAAAAAAAAACACCATTTGATATGCATAAGGCGCAGCACATTTGTAAAAGCATTAGAACAACAACAATAATAATAAACACTAAAACTTATTAACACTGGGCTTTGCCTTTGCTCTAACATTTCCCTTGCATACAACAGAGCCGTTGCACTAAAAACTAACCAGAGTGTAATTGTCATAACTCTACTTGTTTTTATATTTTATTTTTTAATTTCAATTATAATTTCTTTTAATTTTTCCACAACTATTAAAAAAATGTTATAGAACGGCGGGCAAGAGGTGCAGAATACAACAACAGAAAGCACTGCATAGAGAGCAACAGCAGCAGTTACAACAAATGAGTTACTACACTTAAAAAAAAAATAAGTGAACAAAATATTAAAAGGAAATTTCAATTTGGCTGCGTTTTATTAGGGCAATCAAACAGTGCATCAAAGCGTACATTGCAAATATTTTAAATTTTAAAGTAAAAAGAAACTATCAATCAAAAAAATATAAATAATGTCAATTCTTCATTGATTGAACAATCTAAGCAAAATAAACTTAAACACGCGCAGCAAACAACAATATTTATAATTTATTCAACTTAACATTTTGATTATTTTCAAGTTATGTTTTCATAATTTTACATCAAGTTTTGTTGTGCGTTAGCTTAGTTTTGTGTTACATTACACCCTCTACAAATGCATCTTTAATACGCTTGTTTGTTAAAAAAAAAAAAAATGTAACATCAATTAGTTATATACAACACAATTATTGGAGAAAGCAAAGCCCCTCCTCCATCAAATATTAACAACAGAGCCTATAAGAAAAATCAAGAAAGTGTGTTATTTTAAGCAAGAACATTATTTCAAACAAATGCAAAAAGCAACAAGGAAAAAGTAAAAAAAAAACTTTAAAAAAGATATTGGAAAAAATAAAAAAATTGAAAAACAAAATCTATGTTGAACTTATTTAATTTTTAAAAACAGCGATACTAAAAAATATTCTAAAATTATATTTCAATGCACTTTATCTTCAGGTGACTTGTTCCTTGTATATTAACTACAAAAAAAGGAGACGTCTGAGAACCACACAAACCTAAAGTTTGATCGGGGCGGTTAGAGCAGTCGATTGACATTTTTGTTTTTGAAGCTTTGATTTTAAATTGGAATTCACTTATTCAATGTGCTTTGGGATTAAAAACCAAATTTAAAATCTCATGACTATCCAAATGTGCCGAAAAAGGTAATGGAGAGCGCTTTTGAAGTAAGTAACTGATAGATTGTCATCCAGTTCACTTTTTTGACTTAGTTTGCAAAATATCTTCCCCAATTCTTAAATAAATTATATTCAGGTTTCCCTACAGAGATTTTATAATTGTCTCAATTAAACATAGTGAAGAAATTTTGATTTATATTTTGGTCCTTGAATCTATTTGATGATTTTGGGAATGTCGGGCTTTAAATTGTCTACGATTGGTTGATTTTCTTGTCCATAGGAACCGATGGATAAATAGTGGTAGATTGGTAGTTACATAATGCGTTGCTTCGTTTGCTTTAAGGTATCATTTCCTTTGGAGAAAGAAGATTTTTTTTGTTCCTTGTTGGATATGATATATATTCTTTCATATTGTTTTTTTGCTTAAGTCTACGGATTGCGTTAAATGAATTGTAATTATTTTTATTTTTACAAGTTTGTTGTAAGCGATGTTACCGTCGATATTGACAATCGTTCTAATCGTCCTAAAACCAAAAGTTCGTCTATTGAACGTTTTGCGTAGAATTTTTGATCCTCGTTAAGCTTAAGAAACGCATATGCCCAGGCTTTGGCATAGCTCTCAGCTTCGGCTAGTGCAGTTGCATCGATTTGAATGGATGTATGGCTGGGATTTAATGCCTCCTGCTTAAAATCAAAAGGTTGATCAATTGCTGGCTGATCAAGTTCAAATTTCTGGTTTGGCTCATGTTCTGGCTCGATATCTGCTGACCAAGATTCATCCGAAAAGAACTTGAGTAGCGGGCGTTCACCAGTTTCAAACTCTAAAACAGATTCCTGCTCTTCGCCTAATTCTAGCTGTTAAAACAAAGTATACATTAGAATGTTTCGATGCTTAAGTGTATTGTAAGTAAGCGTACGTACTTCTGGCTTTATATGGTCATCAGTTGGTGATAGCACACCATCGTCCTCCCCATAATCTAGTTGAGTATCGTAGAACTCGTATCTGGGCGAACTTAAACGCATTTTTTGGGATACTGCTTTTTGGCTGCTGATTTTTGGCCGTTTGACTTTTGGCAACGTGTTATAGCTAGAATCTGCGCTGGCGCCACTTTCATCTAATTGTTTTATATAACGGACGTGGCATTTATGTATGCGCAAATTGGAAGTTGTGCCTCCAGTGGACTGCATAACGCGCTGGCATCCAATGCAAAAGTATCGCCATTTTAGCTTAGTTCCATCGGGCCGTGCTATTTCTCGGTATATGTTCCATACACTGCTGCGTTTATTTTTCTTTACCAACTTATACTCATTTCTTTTGATTTTTAGTAGTATCTCTAGTTGGGATTCTTTGTCTTCTTCAGCTTTAATAACAAACATTTTCGGTTTCTGAGATTTGGCCATAATTAGCGATGTGCCTATTGTCCAACGAAGACGCCGCTGTAGTTGGTTATCGATTTAATCAGATTGGCAGTGCCATTATATCGATAACATGTGTATAAACGTGCTGCCGGTTTCGATTCTTTTCGCGATTGCTTGTGGCTAAACAGCGTGCTAGCAAAAATTAAATTATAATTTTATGTACGTAATGATGTCCATCTTAGTTAAATAATTATTCAAATAAGCACTAATTTCAGCATGGCCCCGCGCAAGGCTAAAGTACAGAAAGAGGAAGTTCAGGTGTCACTCGGACCACAGGTACGCGATGGCGAATTTGTGTTCGGCGTGGCTCACATTTTTGCCAGTTTCAATGATACATTCGTCCATGTTACGGATCTGTCTGGCCGTGAAACCATTGCACGTGTCACAGGTGGCATGAAGGTCAAGGCTGATCGTGACGAGGCTTCGCCCTATGCTGCTATGTTGGCCGCCCAGGTTAGTAATGCACAGCAGAGTTGCTTCCTCAAGCGTGATTTAAAATGGCTCTTTCTTTTAGGATGTGGCTGAAAGATGCAAGACCCTGGGCATTACGGCACTTCACATCAAGTTGCGCGCTACTGGTGGCAACAGGACTAAGACGCCTGGTCCAGGTGCACAGTCCGCTTTGCGCGCATTGGCACGCTCTTCAATGAAAATTGGACGTATTGAGGATGTTACGCCCATTCCTTCCGATTCTACCCGTCGCAAGGGTGGTCGTCGCGGTCGCCGTTTGTAAATAACTGCGCAGTAACTTACGAGCGCTTAAATAAAATTTACAAATATATTTGTATATAAAGCAGTACGTTCACTATTAAAATACAGTTGGGTTAAGTCCCACCGCTTGGACTATTTAGTCAATTGAGCTAATATCTGTATGTCTTGGCCCGAATCAACTGATTTCGCTCACAATTGTCGCCTACTTTAGAAATCGCACGTATTTAAGCATAAAAGCATAAAACAACATAAGCTTGTACTAAGCATAGCAAACTATGCTGGGAATAAGAACGCTTGTTGTTGACCACAAACAACGTAGGCAATCAACAGCAATTGAGGCATGATTACACTTAATGGGTTTTGTGCATCTTTCGCAGTGATTGAAAAGTTGGACCCGCAATGACCTGAAAATTCTATTGTTACAATTGCCAAAGGCGAAAAACACTACGCATTTTCCCTCTTCGCCGCTTAAGGCTAGGCTGCAACTGGTTGACCGACTAAGTTAGACATGTCCCTCAGCATTTGTCTCATGCATTGCCTGTGGGAGCATCGTAACCGGTTTGACTGCAGCAGTTTATATGCATAAAAAAAAGAAGAAGCTTCCAGTGTGTTGCTTTTATCTGTAATTTTTAAGCCGGCTGCAAATTTTTGGCTCGTGTCCATCTGCCGGCTGTGTGAGCCCTTTTAAAAAAACATTAAGCAGCTGTTTAAGGGTAAAAAAATTTAGCGTTAAACTCAAATCGTCACTTAATGGATAATTTGTTTTTAAGACTGACAAGGGTTTCTTTAAAAGCGAGTGAGTGGATAAGCCTCGCAACACTCCAGAACTTAAATCTTTGACATCTAATAGTTTCTCTAAAATTGAGCGGGTAACCTGCGGCTCAAAAGCATAATGCGGCAATTGTAAACTTATCCAAAGTGATGCTTGCTGAAATTAGTCGTCTCAGAGTGCATCTGGAATATGTTAACCAAACATTTCATATTATATGCACGAAGGTTAATTACAGGTTGTCAAATCCCTCTGAGCATGAAGCCGCATTTCTTGAGTTGTGCAGGTAGACGACAGACGACGCCAACTCGATCCACAGTCTGTTGCTGTCTCTGCTGACATGCTGCATATCCATATGCCCATGTGCACGTCCGTGTCTTTCAATTGCATTTATGGTTTTGCTTGTCCCTTTTGACGTGGGTCGGCTGTATTTCTTGTGCTTTAGTTTAACTGGTTTTTGGGTTGGTCGCTTTGAAGCTGCAGAAATCCAGCCTTTTAACTCGTGTCACGCGTGATTGCAAGATGGTGCACAAACCGAAGCTTACATAAATAATAATTTTATATTCTTAACATAATAATTATGTATTTGAAGATTTAATGCAAAAAAAATAAAACGCCCAATATGCATTTACTTGGCTATGCCATCTTGCGCCGATGGCATATGACACAAGTGTGCCATAAACTATGAAGCTTATGTGCAATGTGAGTAACCCGTCCAGTAACTGTGTGGGTGGCACACTAAGATATGATTTGCTTATTTAAAGCCCCATAAATGCGCTTCGTGGTGTTGCAAGCATCTGGGTAAGGGTACTCCTTGGATCGTTAACTTTTTATAACTTGCGTTAAAGTTGGTATCTTTATTTTGTATCAATTTATGTGATGTTTTTTGTAAAGAGGAGATCTCATAGATTGTTTACAAAGGGCTTACTTAAATTTAAAAGTTTCGATTTCAAAATAAAATTGGTGTAAATTATTGATCTCTAATAGAGAAATTTTAAGTAGACGTTAGTACCGAGTACATTAACCAATCGTTCTAATTGAAGTTCTCATATGGGATGTTAATTTTAATATCTACAAATAAGTCCTTTGTGCTAGAAAATAATTCAATTCGATTGAAGAAGCAATTTATATAGTTGAAATTGGTTTTCCATCTTGCAATAAAATCCTTCCAGCGCACAATGGGCCCGCGGGGCCAGCCCTCCTGATGAAAATGAAAATTCGGACAAAAGAAAAATATAATATTATTTTACACATGTTAAGGTATCCTGAACAGAAAAAAAATAAATTATAGTTATAGTATTTTTATTGTATTATAATTAGTATTTAAATAAATAAATAAAAATAAATAAATTTAAATTATAATTAGTGGTTTTTAAGTTATTGGCAATCAAAGTTAAAATTTTGTATTTTATGAGCTTTCGCGAACATTTTCAGAAAAAAAAAACCTGTACTTACCATAATACGTATAGCTAAGAAATCTTTATTCACTTTATTATTTATAAGTATTACTTCAGAAAAAAATAAAACTGAGCTTAAAAACTTTTCGGTTTTAAATGTATTCGAGTAATTAAAGAGATTTTTTTGGTTTTTTATCATTTGGCTGCTTTGCTTTAAGGGTACCTCTACCACTACCACTCGATATTTGATCGAAAAAATTTGTATAAATTTCTTCACATGTTTTACAACAAAATGTAATTTCTCCCGATTTTCGGAAATTGAATTTTGTATATAAAAGTTGAATTTTAAAAATTGACTATTACTATTTATTTAATTTCTAAGCTGCCTAAAAGTATGCTTCAATAACCATTTTTTCAAAAGTTGTACTAATATGTACAAAAAATGTACAATGGAAAAATTTTATAGCATACTTACAAAAATTCAAATCAAAAAATGTAAAAATGATAAATTTTGAGGATAAAATAGGTTTTTGAAATTTTTTTTTCTAAAATTAAAAAAGCATGCAGAAAAATTATAACAGTTAAAAACCAGTTGGATTGGTGATGTCGTCTTTTTGTAATTTGCTTGGAAAGCTGAAAATATATATTACTCCAAAACCATTCAATATTTTGGGTGTAGGCTATTTTTGCAATGTAGGAGCTCATATCTAGCTCTGTGTGAAATATGGTCCAATCCCAATTAACCGTTTTTTTTTTTTAAATTAAGTTAAAAAAATTGTTTGTTTTTTTTTAATTTTCCAATTTTGGTCTAAATTATCTTTATCTCAAAATCGGAGGAGGCTCAACATTCCAGAAAAATAGTTAAGTCCTTTATGAACACGTGTGTAAAATTTCATAAATCTAAAAAAAAGATGGCGTACGTTAAAGTCGGGCGAAGACGACTTTGGGATACCCTGTACCACCACATAGCAATTCAGTCCGAAATATTGCTTAAGATCTCCAAAAGATACGAAATTTTCATAAACAACCAGAAATCAGTCGAATTTTGCACCAAACAATTTTTTTGACCGATCGGTCCTATGGGGACTATATGATATAGTCAACCGATTTTGATCAAATTTAGTACACTGATTGGAAACTATAAAAAACTTCCGACTGCCAAATTTTGTTCCGAAATCTTCACAAACAAACGAATCACAACAAATTTTGTAAAAAAAGCGTTTTTTTGACCGATCGTTCCTATGGGAGCTATGTATATGATATAGTCAACCGATTTTGATCAAATTTGCTACAGTGCTTGGGAACTCAAAAAAACTTCTCAATGCCAAATTTGGTTATGATATCTTCATAAACAAACGAATTATCCATCTAAGACTTTTGCTTTTTTCGAGGTCCTCTGAAACACCCCTATGGGAGCTATATAATGTAATCCCGATATCAAAAAAATAAAATAATCTCCTATGGATTAATAAGGGATCTAATCTGAAAGTTTGGTTGCTCTAGCTCTTACCATCTCTGAGATCTAGGCGTTCATACGGACAGACGGTCAGACGGACATGGGTATATCGACTTCTCTAGTCACTCTGATCATACTTTAGGTAACTTTGGGGGGTCTCCGACGTCTCCTTCTGTACGTTACATACATTTTCGGCTTGCACAAACACAATATACCCTTTGTACCATACGGTACAGGGTATAATTATTATGGAAATGACAGGGTTTTGGCCAAAATATGAAAATCTGGGCCCACAGTGCAGCGGATCATAGATGTTGTTTCCAACAATTTCCTAGCTGCGAGACAGCTGGACAATCTTTAAGTAACACTCCCTCCACAAGTTGAAAATAGCTTAGTCGGCAGTTAAGGTTTTTGCTTTTGTTTTAATTGTGTAGACAACTTCCTACAGACTATTTTAAGAGTACCTATATATTTATACATTTTTTCGTATTCGCTACTGCAAAGATTTAATTTGTTTAATACCTATTTTTGTCAGTAAGCTTAACTGTAGCAATTACTAAAACAACCTAAATACATGCACAAATCCCACAAACTAATTTAATTATTTTTTAACATGCATTTTTTGTTCTGTGTTTCTTCCTATTAATTTAAAAATGGTTTTTGAAATCAATTCAAGATCTTGGTTTTTACTTAATTAAAAATCCAATTTGTTGTACAAAATTGAAGGAAAGGCAGACAATTAAATACAGAATATAAATTAATATGAAAGTTATCAAATCAAGTATCTATGCATGTAAACACAAAGAGTGAAAATTAAGAAATTCTTGTATGCATATGTATAAAAACATATAAGGCCAAGGTTGTATAAAATACCGAAAACCAATAAAAATACGAAAATTACCCTTGGCTGGACCTAGATTAAATGCTAAACCAAATTTGAATTGACGAAATCCCAAACGGAGAAGCAGCTAGTCTTATCAGACACATAGTGAGCGCTTTAAATATATTGCCATCAAAATTAATTACGTATACGTAGAAGATGTTAAGATGTCTACGAGAACTATAGCAAGAAGAACAACACGAATCACAGAAGCTGTAAAAAATTTACTGATCAAGCGAGGCACATAATGCAAACGAAAAACTCAAAATAACAAAAACAACAACCAGAAGTCAAAACAACAACAAAGAGCAGCATAAAAATGAAGAGGGCGGGCAGCAGGCAAAAAAGAGCCCGCCGCGATCAAAAAGCGCGTTTGTTTTGATTATGCGACAGAAGAGAAAAACAACAAAGAAAACATAAACAAAAAAATAGAAACAGTCGGGACGGTGTACGACAGTGGAATACCCTGCACATTTTAACTTTATTTTGACTAAAGCAACTACAGCGCCAGCAAGTTGTAGTCTATTTGTGTTCAAAATAATACAAATATAATTTTAAATATCAAATTAATGGTATGTTTATATAGTGCTAGTTAAGACCTCGTCGTTTTTTGCAAGCCTAAACTGCTTCAATGCAGTCTAACAAACAATTTTACATTTCAATTAGGGTATTCACGGTTGTTGTTGAATTGAGGAATGGGGACTTTTGCAATTACAAAATGTATAGGGAGGACTGAGTTTTAACTCTCAGCCCAAGTAATATTTATATATTTTATATTAATATTTTGGGAAAAAATAAACAAGACTTTTCGTAAATTCAATTGGATAAAAAAAGTGACGTTTACTAAACAAATTAATTATGTCTGTGTAGGCTATGTTAACAATAATACTGCATGCTAGATCTCCAGATATAAAATTAACAAATTTAAACAAAATCTGGAAAAAAAGCACAAACTCAACTCAACAAAAATGGCGTTCACGCTTTAGTCCGTTGAAATTATTTGCAACTTTTCAACTGCTCAACTCAACAGCAACCCTGGATACCCTAAATATTAGTTTTTGTTGGATGGAAATTTTAAGTCAATCGCAATTTTAAATTTAAAATGCTTTTTAAAAGATTTGTAGCAAGTCTATACTTTGAGGTTTGTGAAAGTAGTCTAGACCTGTAGAAAGTCAATCTAGGCATGATTATGTATAAACCAAATCACTAAAGTTTAATTTGGATGCAGCTTATGGGCGCATATGCGTGAAATTAGTGCTTTTTTTATTATAAACAATGTAATTTTGATAAGTATGAGGTCACCAAAAAAAACTTAATGACCGACACGCCTCTTTTGACCTGTTACATCATATTGCACAAATTCATAATACCCTTGAATATATGAGTGAAGGGTATACAAAATACGAAACGTCGTGTTTTAATTTAAAAAGCAAGCTAAAAAAGAGTTGATATCAAGGCAGCATAAAAAGTACAGCATGCAAGAAACTGAGAGCGCCAGAGAGCCAGCGAGTGAGAGCAAAGCATGCGCAACGAGCTCATGGTAGAATAAACAAGGTATGCTATTCACTGCACTGAAACCTTATTTTTAGTCTGAGCGAAAAAGTGAGAGAGCGAAACCACCCCCATTGCTGTTGTTGTGCGTAGGCAAGTATATTAAAAATTTTTTTTTTGTGCTGCTGGTTGCAACTAGAGTGGCTTATTTTTTACCGCTGCACAAAATTACGGTAAATGCTGAAAAACTATGCGCGGAAACAACCTTTCTCGTGTAAAATATCAACGAAACTAAAATAAGGTTTGAGTTGCGAAAATTTTTCGGGAATAGCATACCTTGTTTATTCTACCATGAACGAGCTTTGCGTCTGCGCACATTGAGCAAGCCCAGAGAGTACTAATTTTGTACTCTCTGGAGCCAGCCAAACAAACGGGTTTTTGCACACCCACACACATGCGCACTTGCTCACACTCACAAGCGCATCGCTCACAGCGAGTTGTTTGTCGGACGCTGCTGCTCTCGCTCGCTCAAATTTATTAACCCCACTCCGGGTTTATTCGCCGTTCAAAGCTCGTTCGTTTTCGACGCGTTTTCGTTGTGGGGTTTTTGTTTGCCATTTTAATTGTTTTTACGAACAATACTTCTAATTTCTGTGTTACAAATTATCTGTGTTTTAATAATATGCTCTTAAAAAAGTTAATGTGCAATACATAACATAATAAATTTGTTTGAATTTTCTTCTTTACAAATCACTGAAGATTTCGTTTCGCGCTTATTGTAAAAATTTTGCAAACTTGCAAATTCGTTAAACAAAGTAATGTCTTAAAGCGATTTTAAAAAAACTTCAAACCAGTTTGGTATCATTATACACTGCTGTTACAAAAGTAAGTATCCAAAAAGTGATTTTTTAATTAATAAACAGTTTAGTAAAAAATAATTGAGCTAAACCGTAGTTTAAGATATCCGCTACAAAAAGATTTTTAATTAAATTTTAAGTGTAAATTCTTAACTCTCCAATTGAGAACAATATCTCTAACAAGTTATTTTAAAGCAAAGCATATGTCTAACATACTCATATTAAAGTTAGGCAAAGTAAAACCATCAACCAACCAACCGATCTATAACAAACTCATGACCTAAGACAACAAAGAAATTACTTATTATGCTCGATTTTTGTGTTTAAGCTCAAGTGTGTTGTGTCTGCATATTGTGGAAAGAATGGGTTCCCTATGTAAAATTTTTTTTGATAAGCTTCTTAATTTTGAAAGTTATATTACCATATGATATTTGCAAACAGGTGATTTTTGGTGCCCAGATGTTTTACTGTTCTATAAAAGAAGTCAAGAGGAAGGTTATGGAACTTGAAAGACTAAGGCAATACTCAATATTTCTCTAAACTTAAAGTTATTTGAGCATTTTCTTACAAAGGTATACAGGAAAACGTTTCAATATACGTATATCTTATCTTATACCTTAAGGTAGGGGGTACATTAAGTCTGTCAAATGTATGTCGCATAGCGAAGAACAAGCCAAAGAGTCCCTCTAGTATCGTGAAGAGGACAATGGAATTTTTCTGTCCGTCTGTATGAACGACTAGATTGGGGAGACTACACGCGCTAGGATAACAAAATTGTGACCTATGTGACCAAGCCCCCATTCGACCGCTTAATATTCCAAATTTATGTATTTAGTTGTTATGGGTAACGCAGGAAATTCAAAAATCTTTCGATTAAAGGCCTATACGCAGTTCGAAATATTTCGCGCGGAATGACAAAACTTCATATAAAAAAAAAAAATCCCAAATGGGATATCCCAAATATTTCGAACTGCGTATAGGCCTTTAAGGCCCATGCGCAGCATGCAAAAATACCGCACGAAATGTCAAAACTTCATATAAAAAAAATATCCCAAAATAGGGAATTTTCACTTCAAGTTTCATGTAAAGGTCTATACGCAGCACGCAAAAACTCTGCACGAAATGTCAAAACTTCATATATTTTGACATTTCGTGCGGAATTTTTGCATGCTGCGTATTGACCTTTACATGAAACTTGGTTCTAATCTGGCCATAAATATCGCAGATAATCGCAATATACTAGAGTATTGTTGTTGAGAATTGTTGAATGAAATTACAATCAAGAATATTCTTTTTTTTATATTTTAATTATTTTCTGTCCCACTAATTTTACCATCGTCTTTCGGCAGTACGATGGCCCCGAATTATATTCAAGGGTACTATTTCCAGATTTTGTTTCTACTTTAAACCGCTCTCACGAGGCTGACATCTTCGAGGGAAAAATTATTCAATTTGCATCACAATTCGGTTTTTCTAGCCTTAGGAGCTTTAAAGAAAGACAAAATATAAAAACTAAAAAGAATTACAGCGCACACAAAATGTCTAAGCTTTCCATTTGTCTACCAATTTTTGTTTTATTTATTTCTAATGAAATCGCCAAAGATCATTGTTCAAAATAAAAGTAGGTTACATTAATAAGAATGTTGTGCTTGTTAGCTAGGAAAAGCATTAGAATTGGCTTAAGCGTCATCTTTAAGATTGTATTTAGCAGTTCATATCAGAAAACCAGCTGTGCCATTCCTGGGCTGGGCCAGTTTCGTGACTTGTTTGGCTTGCGTGACGGTCAGAGCGATTAGAATGACTTGTTCCCCAAAGTATTGCGAACCTTTGTCGTATTTTTTGTTTTTAAGCTACATGATATAATTGTTCAATTGATAAAACTGCCATGCCATGTTGCTCTAATTTATTTGTGCCTTGAAGTATCCGCCTTTGGTTTTCGGTCAAATGAAATGCAATAAAATAAATCTTGAGCGAACAACAAATACAAGAGCACCCACACCCAGTACTTCAATGCTGACCGCCAATAGGGCCTCCGAGTGGCGGCGCATAATACTCGAACTTAATTGATTATATAGTACCAAGGCGCTTTAGTGCAAACATATGCCGGCTCTTGGAAGTAGTTGGCTTGTTTTTCTTATCGACAATTTTTTATTATTTTTAAAATATGTAAAACGTTTGCTAAGTTGTTACGCTTCCAATAAATACTTGGATTTACATTATTTGTGGGTTGAGATAAAAAATTGTAAAGCATATAAGTTCATGGCTTAGGTCATAACGCGGGCAAATTTTGAGCCAGTTGTATCCGTGTGGGATTTAATCGATAAAGGCACTTTTTTTTTTGTAAACAATTCCGGGAATTAATCTCTAAGCAAACTATATACAGATGTGGAAAACGCGAAATAGCTTTATAAAGTATGAAAAAAAGCGGATATAGATGCAATACTAAAATTCGTAGTCAGAACGAATTTTTAGGAAGTAGTTCCATTTTTGTATACTTTTGCATTTTATACAAATGAGATTACATTACCAGGCTACAAAAAAGTATACCCTATAACACTGGGGGTGGGTTAATGGGCTACAGCTCCTCCGAAACTGATTGAGGTAATAGCCTATATTAACCTGCATTATTTTTTTTTTTATAATCCGATATCTTAACTTGTAAATCAAGATAGTAGAAGACATTTTTTTTCAATGAAAGATAATTTCGATATAGATACAATTTAGCAGGGATCTCAGAACTGCAAAAAATAAAAATGATCATCAAATTCATTTCGAAAAAAAAAAATATGGCAACTCTTATAATTAAGTTATGCTTGTTTTTGTAATGACACCTCGAATTCTCGGAATGGAAAGATAATAACTTAAATTTTTCTGTGAATGTTCAACATTTTATGACTAATTTCATATTATCATACTATAACCTGGCAGCGAATCTTCTATAATAACAGAATTTAAGATTTGGGCAGTGTATTTCAAGAGGTTAGTTTCTTTTCCATAAAGTGAAGCGTTTAGCTTACTTTATGAGTAAAAAATGTTTCCTGAAATTGGTTTAATTTACAAATAATCTGATTTTCGCTTTAGCTTTCAGTTTGACTAAACTACGAAACATTTTTTAATAATAATAAACGGCTGCTTCTGAAAAAATTTGACGTTTCAATTTCAATGATTCAATTGAACGTATTAAAATTCTAAAAATAATTTTTACATAACTTTAAAAAATTTAGATATTTAAATTTTTTTAACTTTAAAAATTTTAGATATTTTAAAGTTTCAAAATTTTTTTTAGAATAACCTAATTAGTACAAAACATTTGACTTTTTTTAAGTAACAACGCAAATCTCTTAAAATCTCGTTTTGATACAAAACTTGGCACAGATATCAACTTTCTTGAGGAAAATATGGTATCTTACCGTCGGGAATTTCCGTTTCTATGGAACTGAAAGTTGTCAAAGATATGGTTAACGTAAATATTTAAGTTGCCCGAATATATTTATTTAATATGCTTTTAGCGCTTTTTTTTTTTGTAAAATAATATATACTTTACCGTGGATAGTTCAGATAGAAAGGAGTATACCTTTAGTCACGCTGAGCTAAACCATGGTGATTAAAATTTTAATACTTGGCATTCATATGTCATCCGCATTCAATTTCAATCTTTTGCGCTATGCTTTGGCTGTAACTTGTCATACGGGAGCACCACGCGGACTTGTGGAACAGCTTCGCATGGCCGCTTGTCACTAAATTGACCCATTTCAGAGCTTAAGGCAATACCACAACCACAACGACAGCGAAAACATATATAGCATTAATAAAACAAAAACACCAAACCAGACTGACAAGCCGCAAAAGCCTAGAACCAGTCAACGCTTACAACTCCAACTTCATGGATGCACATTCTTTACGAGACATTCTACGTAAATTGTGGCCACAGAGTGCTACATTGTGGAACCATGGAGCATTTCTTCAGCTTCAGCTTCACTTGGGCATTGCATTCTTATCTTAATATGCACATTTTTTCGTGCTTCTGGATGTCTTTAAGGTCGGCTATCTGTTATTCTTAAGATCGTTGTTTCTTGTATTCGTATTGCACTTACGTGCGTATTTTACTTACAAGTCCCGGTTGGTAATGCCCCCGACCGTTGCTCATTAACAAGTCAAGTAACGGTACACATTGTTGTGTCTTGCTTATGTAACGTTTTGCATATACACATATGTGTGTATGTATGTATTATGTGTGATATATATCAACGTCAGCAACGTTGTCACACCGTACGGCCTCGGTCTGGGTTCGACAGACCACGTCCATCTTTCGCTTACTAATGACACAAATTGACCAGCCGGTCGGTAGACAAAGTTATTGACAGCTTAATTATGCTGATGAGTTCATTTTTGCAACTACTCGTTGCAGTATGTACAACTTACTAAGTAGTTGGTTATTCTACTCAATTGAAAATTGCATGGTGGACATAAAAATGTTTGGAGTCCCCTTAAGTTACTTGCATGCCGATTCGAAATTGCGACAAATAAATAAAAAAATAATGTTTGTAAAAATGAGTTTTAAAAACCTGGTTCGGCAGCCTGCAACGCAGGCCTTCGTAAGACTCAGGACTTCATAAGAAATCCACTGAAGATGTTGGCTAACAGCGGTCTAAGATATCTCCAGCAAAAATGGCTGAATTGGCGATATCAAAATGAAATACTGCAAATAATAAAAATGAATATATTTTTTGAAAATTTTGAACATATAAAACCAAAAATATTTCCAAACAATTCAAAATTTTTTTGTCTGGGAACAAATCAGACAACAGATTTTTCGAAGCTGCAATTTAAAGACATATGCAAAAATATTTGAGACTACGTAAGAAAAAACTTAAAAGAACATAAACATAAAGTCTATACTTACTCATCCAGCATTACTTATTATTTACAATTAGAACCCTCTATTCAACAAAAAAAAGTTGCCTAATTTTTGCACAGTGTAATAAAGCTTTTAATAAGTAGTCCAAGAGCCCACTTAGAATCCTACTTAGCTTGTGCATATTAAGCCTAGCGATCAGCCCCAAGAGAGGGGAAAAGGGGGAGGGGATGCCCCCAGGCCCGGAGTTTTCTCAGTTTCTGAAATTTTTTTTTTAGATGAATAATTTTTTTCACGCTCTTTTTCACGCTATCTTTTTCGAGTGAAAAAGTTTGTCGTACTTACAGAACACAATCCTATAAGGTACATTTTCCCCCGGGCCCAGATTTTCTCTCTACGGCCCTGCTACTGACCATACCTTATTTTTCATACGTTAATCCATAAGTTAGTCGATTCGACGAAGATGATTACACGGACCAACATGGTTTAGTTGTTGGAAAGCTATGGGTCATTTCCGAAGTAATTTGCTGCGTAGAATCCGAATCCGGGGCCAGAATTGGCCTATCACGTCGCGATCATTTACGATTTTTTTTCGCAAAGTTATGGCTATTCAAAGTTACAAAGTATATCCCTTAGCATTTCACAGGTCTACAAATACCGTGGTCATGTCAGTTGCTGTAATGCTTAGGGTCATTTTCGAAGTAATTTTCTGCGTAGAATCCGAATCCGGGGTCAGAATTGGCCCATCACCGAAAATGATCGCTTTAACTTTTAAATTAAAGGGTAAGAGTGATACTAAATGATGTAACTGGAGTGACAGACCGCAAAAATTATTTGCACCCTGTACATAACCTCAAAAGTAGGAAAAACTGCCGTTTTTCGGGTAAATAACCTCAAATATCTCAAAATCCTGACGTGATAGGCCAATTCTGGCCCCGGATTCGGATTCTACGCAGCAAATTACTTCGGAAATGACCCTTAGCTTTCCAACAACTGACATGAACCCGGTATTTGTAGGCAAGTGTTATTAATTGTTTGTTACTTAAATTCTAAAATACATACACCATGTTGAATACCAAACTTCATTCTTTTAAAAAAATAATTAATATATACTTAGCTGTAGCTTTTTTAATATTTTAAACAATTTATTTTTACAAAAAAAAGTCTATTCATCACAAAAAAGAAAAATGATGTTCGTCTATTCGACTAACATTGTACCCTAGGGTTAAAATAATATTAATCGCAGATCTTTTCTTCATGATCTCACAGATATCATTATATGGGATTGTCAGATTAGTGGGTTTAAAACGATTCAGCTGAAAATGTATTTTTGCAAGTAACGAAGAAAGAAACACTTTTGGCTCACAAGCCAAATCAATTAATTAATTTAAAAGTGCGTAATCTTAAGCCTAACCCTGATTTCAAGTGAAAAATTAAAAAGTTAGCAAAAAATTTAAATCAGTCATGCTTGGAACACTTCAATGTTGAGGAATATTCATTGCCATAAGTTTCACTGGTAATACCCATATGGTTTTTTCTCACAAGCTCCTTTGATGAATTGAACCACAACTAATTTCTCTACAAATAAGATTAACAACTAATGGTACCTTAATCTTTGTGCAAATATACATACAACTTAATTAATGTTACTTCTTTGGTTGCCTTAAAAATTTACATAAATTATGTTATGGCTTTTGGCAAAAAATAAAAACTAATTAACATTAATCATTATTGTTGCGGTTTCGTTTTCCACACGACACAGTAAAATATGGTAAAATTTATATATATATATATATATATAATATTCATGGTCACTCTCACTCATAATAATAATAAAAAAAAAACCGGCAAAACTTTGGCATGATTTAATGAGCTAAAGCATTCATCATAAGTTCATAAAGCGAAATATTTGTTGTTTTGGGATTTAATTTTTTATTTTCAAGTTGACTGAACTTGTGAGCGTATTATCACATAAAATTTATTTGGAAATGCTATTAAAATTAAAACCCAGCGGAGTCTAAAAATAAAGAGAGAGGTAGATTGTTTAAGAGAATAGTCAAAAATTAGTTGCTGTAATTAAGTCACGCGTTTAAAAGTATTTTGAATTAAAAATTCATGACTTTTAGTGAGTCAGGTTTTTGTGTTGACTTTGAAATAATTTGACACGGATTTGGTGGAGACCGGAAAGAGTAGCAACTATTGTGTTGATGTTGTCGCTGGGCGTAGCTGAGGAACCAGTTCGTACATACGAAACGGAGCCTAAAATGGATTTTTTGTAAATTTCAGTTTTAATAATTGCGGCCCATACATTTATTAGGCAGTGTATCGAGATAACAACAACGCTGGAAGATATTAAATTAATTAATGCTTTATGACTGAAGCTATGATCATAGCATTCTTTATGGAATAGCGTTCAAATGTCCGCCTCATGATGATTATGTTTTTTTTGGCAAAATTTGTATCTTTGACCAAGATTTTTAAAGTTAGCTTTTAGAGTTTTAGCTTCCGCACAGTCTTAATCAAAAGTTCCAAGCTGAGTCCCAGCGTTGCCTAATTTAGCTTATTGATGCCGAATCGATATTTCTGGCACTCTTCCTTCCAGCTTGTGCCGCTATGGTGCCTCCACATGGTGTTCTCCACACTTCGCACCAAGAGCGTACTACGCTCCAACTTTTTAAGTTTGATAGCTTCTGCAATACAACAACTGAAAATACTTTCATTGCTGTCAGGTCACCTTATATTTAAATAAACTCTTCTAAGATTTTGAATTCTTCTGTTTTAGATTTGAGTGCTGTGTACCACTGTAGTTATACGCAAAATATGAACTTTTTGAACTTTTATCAAATGTTTATTATAATGGTCTATTGTCTAGCTCAGTTTTTAGAATTTATCTCACCAACACCAAAACGGGCTGGAGATTTTAAATCTGTGTCAATATGTTGACGGTGCTTTTTTGTTCATATTTTTTTTTGCAAGTTTGTATACCCTGTACTTTAGGAAAAGAGGTATATTAGTTTTGTGCATATGTTTGTTACATAGAAGACAAGACCTCCAATATGGGCAGGAAAAAAAGGGATTCATGTGGGCATCGATGAAGAGTTAGGATAACAAAACTTGAGCTTTGGATTCCTTATATATATTTATTTTAGTTATTACCTTTTTTACAACCATGTATGGCTACCGATTAGACTTTTCATAGTTAGTAGCGCAATTGATCGTCAATCTGGTATTTTAGACTCGTGTAGCATTCTGTAATTATTTGGGATTTCTCATAATGTATATAGGTTTACGCTCGATGCGAAGCATGCAGAGGAGAAGCCCCTTAAGTCATTTGAAGTGTTGATGTTTTTATGCAATTTTGAGATGAGTTGGTAAAGTCTTTGCCCGAACACGTGGTTGGAGTCCGAGGTGAAACAATTTTTTTTATTTCGATATAAAGTTGCCTTATAATGTAATTGTAAAGGGTATCGCAAAGTCGGCCTTGCACGACTTTAACGTTTGCCATATTTTTTTACTATGCTTTTTGTCACACATTTGATGTATGTATTTAATAGTTTTTGTTTTGTATTTCTCTCTTTTTTGTCTAACTTCCATTTTTGCAACTTTTATTTTGGCTCGGTTTTTACGTACGTGTTTATATATGAGATTATTTGATTTGTTTTTATAATGATGTTGTACATTTTAAGAGTGTTGATATGTTGAATGATTTGGACTTGGTGTAAACTTTTGGGAACGTGGGATCGTTTGGCTTATGAGTAGAAGAATTGCATGAGAAATGCAGTGACAGATTTTCTTTTTTTTTTTAGTAAAAAGAAAGTATATTTTTCTATTTAATATGTTCATTCACTGCTCTCGCATTGTTGTGCATAAAATTTGTCTAGCACACCCGCTCAATCATTTTTCCGAAATCGATCCTGTCATTTCTACTGACATTTGATAGGCGTCTCTTAAAAAAATGCAGTCAGCTAATTTAAGTTGCATCAAAGCCAATTTTTTGAAAAGAATTCCAACTGCAGCCACATTGTATGCAAATTTTAAAAGGTGTCAGTTGAGTTTGTGCATTCAGTGCACGTAAATTGAAGAATTTTCAACGTGGGAAAACGAGTTCCATATGGCCCCCTTCTTTCCAAAATGCAGAATAATGCAGTCGCCCCAAACTCAAGTCAAGCTGAAAAGCGTTAAGAGTTTAAACAAATATTGTTGACCGATGAAAAATAAAACCAAGTCAGTTTGGTTAAAGAGAAAAGCAAATCGCTCACGCGTTGCATGTCAGCTTTGAAAAGAAAACCGCATTGCATACTATATGTATATATGTATGTACATACTCTAACTATATCGATTACAAACAAAAGTTGCCATATAACCTGAGGCAAAGTGTTAAGACTTTGAACCGCTTGGCTTTGGTTCAAACAAACTGTTGCAATCTCAGCTGATTGGCAATTTTCAGCGTCACCATTAGCTCAATCTGAATCTCAGGCTTGGTCTTAGTCAAAGTCTCTCGATATTGGCCTGCAGTTAATTGTCTATAATTAAGCATTAATGGTTGCATCTGGCCAAGAGCACGAAATCATGTTTGAGAATTCTTGCACGTATACTAAAACTGCACAAACATTGCATGTATGCAGATGCTGATCGAGAGATTGGCTATGTAGCAACTATGTAGAAACTATTGAAAATCGATAAATTTGAAATTGCATGCTTCGATTGCATGCTTAGATACAACCATAACATAATATACATGGCTTTTGTACACTCCATGACCGCACTCAAGATGTGCATACATAATTATTTTAATTTTATTTTAATATGGTATTATACTACAATAGTTAGTACCCATGTGATGTTATAATCTTTTGAAAATTTTATGCTTTCTAGTTTTTTGCTGGAAAATTAAAATAAAATTTGAAAAAAAGTGGCCATCGTGCTTATAAGTTATTAAAATTTGTATCCCATTATTAGATGGTTTAATGATTTATTTGATGCATTTAAGTTAGTTTTTTCCATCGATTTGTGTAACTAGATAGGTTACGCAACATCTGCTTTTTGATAATTGTTTCGTTAAGATTTTTTAAACGGAGCTTTTCTTTTTTTAGTATTTATAATCTTTTTTATTTCTTTTTTTTTTTGTTATACATTTGTATACCCTTTGAACCAAAGGACGCACTCTAATGGTTAGCGCATTTTACATACCTACTATATGGTCTAAAATTCAATACATTTTGAATGGATCCCACAAAATAAAAAATTGAATTTCGACATCTGTTAAGCTAATAATTTGTAAATTTGTTTTCTAAAGATTTTTTCTTTCTTTATCGCTTTGATTGTTTTTTTCAGCCCCATTTTTAATTTTTGGTACTTATGTATATTGTCTTTTCGAATTTGATTAACAATCTCTTATTTTATTCTTATCGATTTTTGCAATATCTCAAAATACCATAGAATTATTTTTCAGCTACATTTTCGGTTTTTTGACTTTTATAAACAAAACTATATAAAATAGGGACTATAGATGTTCATTTTGTTATAGAGTTTGTACAGTTTGAAAATTTAGTGGAAAGAATTTTTAAATCTTCCAATAACTCTGTACTTATGCATTCGACACTGCATGTTGCACTGCTTGCATTAGACTTGAACTGCTTGTGCTATTCTTCAACAGAGAAAAAACGAAGCTTTGCATAAGCGTCCAATAGTCAAGCAAAGCACCTGAAGCTTACATATATATGCACAAAATGTTACACATAAATATTAAATATATACATATACACTATTCTCAAAAGTATGCCAATTTACAGCTTGCTTATATACTCTCTTCTTTAAAAGAGGCTGCTTTTTTATTAAACGCTTAATTGGCCACCTTGAGAGGTCGTTTGTTTATCTATTGCAACTGGTATTTCTAGGCATGTATGCTATTATTACAACTTTTGAAAAAGTTGGCCCACACACATGCGGCCTTCTAATTAAAACCTACACATGTATGTATAAATCTATATACAAAGTTGCACTTAGCCAAGTTGCACGTTGGCGACAACGATTTCTATCTCAAAAGGCAAACATAATAAATTGTTGTAAGTTGTAAATTGCATATTTCAATCTGGCATTTTGTCTATTAATTAAATTGTGATTAATTATTCATGGTCGACTATTTTGCATGCAGCACGAACAGATCATTAGCTATTGAGAAAAATTCTCTTTGTAAAAATCCTTTGTAAAGTATTTGCTTTCCAATGTATTTAAGAATGTTGGAAGCGTTCCTAAAGAACTGAAGAGGTACACTTTGCAAAAAAAAGTGAACCTGTCGGGGCGATGCCCAAAAGTGGAATGACCTACATTCACTTTTTCTAAGAAATTTAAGTATGTATTACGTTGAGGATTGCAGGCGTACATAAGGAAAGTGGTAAACGGGGCAGCAGGTGAGGAGGGTGTTTTGTGAAAATGTCCATGCTTTTTTCTTTATTAGGATCCCGTGTGTCCAAATATCGATTCTATATTGTTTATTAGCGAAATAAAGCGAAATACTCGTGAAGTTTATGGTTGGAAAATTGTTGCCTATATCTGAAGGGTGTTTTTTTTTATTTCTTTCGACACGAGACTTTCTTTTTTTTCCAAAAATCAATGTGGTTTTAACAAAGGAAAGTGCTATGTGTCATACATCTGGTGGGTTATTAAAGCCGTATTTTGCAAATAATTGGATCTATGAATTGGTCCCCTAGATCGTGCGACTTGATGTCCCAGGACTATTATCTGAGTTCATGTGTTATGCTGATAAAACAACAATTCTTGAGCAATTAGAAGTGAACATAACTTGTGGCATTCAAGAAATGACAACAGAGTGACAATGTTGGTCATTTATATAACATCATTTTAAAACATACATCCCTTTAACTTTTCCTTCAAATAACACATTTTTCGTTGCTTATTTTCAATTTAAGCTTGAAAGCCCTTAAAAAACCATCCTTAATATTGTTTTTATCAACTTAGCGGCATACTCCTTATTCTTTATGGTAAAACGTTTACAGTATGTGCCAAATTTCAACTGAGTGTTTTTAATAGTGAAAGTACTCCTTCGAGTGAACAACATAATTTAAAAATGATCGTTCTTTATTTAGAGCGTTGCCCTTATTACGCTTATCCATTACGTAAAAAAATTGTAGGTACTAGGTGAATATTGGCTTGTGAATAATTAGCAAAATCGAAGTGGTCTACTTCACTTAATCACGAACATAGACATTTCAAAACGCTCTTAAAAAAATGTGCTCGTATGAGCTGTGAGTCAAACGTTATTACTAGCCCAAATCATTCTAAGCCCATGTTTATGACCTTTTTGTCAATTCAGCAACGCCCCGTGGAAACACCAAACCAGTCTTTATCATTGACCTTTTGTTTGATATGAGCTGCCGCGGGCTCAGCTCAAGTTTAACCTGACTTTTTCAAGCTAATATCAACGAAGTTTGTTTTTCTGTCGGAAACCAAAAAACTACAGCGCTATATAATTACCATAACAAATAAAAATTTTCTCGCCTAATTGCCTGAAAACAAAAGCACTAACGACAATGACCTTCAATTGCAAAAAATATTTCGTTTGGATCTATGAGTAGAGATACACAAAAGCGAATTATATTGTGGCCAATATCTACTCTTTATTATGTATCTACTACTAGTTAAGCTTAAGTGCGCCAAAAGTGCAAAAGATTTTTAAGACGTCAAGGTTTTTGGTATTATATTTGGTTTTAATGTTGTGTTAACAATACTTTGGTAATAATGGTAATTATCATAATTATTGACTGGTATGACAATAGGTTCGTGTTTTTTTTTTCGAAATATAATTAGCTATCACCAAAGCTCTATTTTCTTTAGTATATAGTTTAACAAAGAATTGTTATTGTAATTTCCATATAATCTTTATTTTGTATATATTGGCATTTTGGTGAATTTGAAGTTTGTAGTAAAATTTCACTTCTGCTTTAAAAGCAGCAATTTGGAAACTGAGGTACTTTTATTTTTTTATTTTGGCTCCAATAGAATAGCAGTTTTGTCTCTGCATGGTTCTATACCCCCCTTACCACCAAAAGAGTTGAAAGTTTACTTCAACATTTTTCTATAGGGTTTTCCAATAAGAGGTGTTATTTTGGTATTCAAAGAAAAATGCCATTTTTTTGAAATAAATGATCGGATGTTTATTTCATAATAAACAGGAAGGTATGCCGTTAATAATGAAAAACAACATCGGCCAAATGGCCACCACGACCACGCTTACAGGACCATATCCTTTTCATGAAATTTTCCATAACCAAATCGCAAAGTGGCTGTCCTATGTCCTCGATAGGTCCAATGACCCAGCCGGACCATAAACCGCACCAAAGTCACACGTTGAGGATGGGTTTTCTTGGGTTTTCCGAGCATCAGATGCGACAATTTTGCTTGTTGACGTAGCCACCGAGGTGGAAATGGGCCTCATCAGTCAAGATGATTTTTCGATGGAAGATTTTCACCATTTTTGTAGTGAATTTTAATAATTTCAATGCGTTGTTGAAGTGTGTATCGTTCCATTTTTAGTAATGGCGTAGTTTCTACTTGTCAAATGTCAAAGAATAAAAGCTCCAAAGGTAACAGCTACCGAAATACCGGATGATTCAAAATAACACCTCTTGTTGGAAAACCCTATAGAAGCAGCTTTGAAACTCGACCGTAAGTTTGCTTTTATTACCCATCCTTTTTGCCCATTTTTTTTTAAATTTATGATATGATGACTGACCACAAGAATAGGTCGGAATCAATCACTATTGTTACTAAAATGCGTGGTGTACAAACGAGTGAGAAACGGATCGTTTTAAACAATCCCAGGGGCCGAAAACCATTTGATATTAATTAAAACGCAAATGCACTACGTTTTATAATTTATATTTAGGAAGGGAAAGATCCTAAATTTAAGGGAAAACGTCTATTTTGAATGATACTGAGGAAACAAGAATTACGTGACACAAGGTATATTTTCAACTCTCTTCTCTCTTTTGATATAAAGTAGCCTGCAAGATCGGGTCAAAAAAATGCACATTAATATAATAAATTACATAACAGTGATTGAGTACCGTATTCGAAGTATCTGCTTTTTTGGCGTAACAACTTGCAAAGTTAAGTAAAAAAGTCTCGCTCCTTTCGCAGTAATTTGTGATTTTCCAATTTAATTCAAAATCCAGTTCTATGTTTTGACGTAACGTCACGCCAAGCGTGTTTTTGCGTTTATCTTTTAATTGGTAAGGGGGATAGTTGTCATATTTTTAACTAAATAAAAACTTTGATTTTTTATTTTTTTTTTAAATACATATTTTGTTGTACAAATATGTAGCTAAATGCCACGCTAATAGAAACCAAGTGAACAAAACAAAATTTTAAAAATGTTTTTAAACCTTCCTTGATATCACTCCACCATTGGGCAACCATCTCCAAAACAGTTTTAAGGATAGTTGTACATATTCCGAGCTAACGCATATTAATAACAAAATTTTAGCGCATATTTTTCGAAAACAGAAAAAAATTCATTATTAAATAACAGTGAAAATATAAATATTCAAAAATAGTAATTTTTTCGTTTTTATGTATATGTCTCTAATAAAGAAATGTTTTTTGTTCGAAGCGCTCGCCGCGTTGCTGAGGCAAGTCAGTGAAGCGCACAGGTTGCGAAGCCCCTTAATAATACGTATATTTATTTAAGGCTCTGCTTCGTATACGGAACTGTTCATATATGCATATTCTTTGTAACAATGCAATTAGCAATACTCTTTATTATTTACTTCATTGTTTACTACTTATTTAAATCTGTGAGTAGTTTTAAGTAGCACTTGAAGATTTTGCAGCGTTTTGATTTAAAAGCAAATATGCTGCCGTTTAAACAAAAACAACAAACAGTAAAAATTCCTAATGAAAAGCCGTTTGACTTTGGCGACAGCAACAACAACAAGTCGTATAAATCATTTGCACAGACAAAATGCAAATCTTTGCAGATTAAAAAAAAAACAAGCTACGATTTATACAATATTCGTTATGAGCAAAATAAACAAATGGCAAAGGGGCAGGTGACGGCACAACAACTTAAAAGCTAAACCTGTCAAATACGCGGTATCTTGTAGATAAGCCCGCCGCTTAGACGCCTCCGTCGCCGCCTCTGCCGCCGACACCAAAGTCAGCTGCGACTGCGCTGTGATGGTCGAGTGTCTTACCAGATTTCCGCTCCGGCAGCTACCTTATAAAGTGCTCTCTGAAATCTATCTTTCTTGTTCTAAATTTTATGAGTAAGTACTTATTTGTTTTAATTAAATACCAATCATCGCAAGTAATTGCAGCACATAAGGTTAAAGATATACATACATATGTTTTATTAAATCAACCTTTTAAGTCGTATTAATGTAGCAATTATAGTGGACATTAATTGACCAGATATCAATTAGTAGTTTAAATAAAATGCTAATTGATAACAGAACTGTAAGCAGCACTATAGCAAAAACTTATAAAATGGAATTTTAGAAACTTTTTTTTTTAAGGATGAATCAAGAAACCTCGCGTAGTAAAACAATTAGAGTAATAATAAGCTGACACAAAAACTAAACAACCAAAATGGACTCATACTTTTAGCCTGTTCAGTTTTTGCGCAACTTTTTAATTACTCGACTCAAGAGCAAGCGTGAAGACCCTAAATACTATTTTTTCATTGGAAGATGAAAGTGAAACGTATATGACAAAATAAGTCCTTAAATGTAGGCAAAAAAATTAAATAATTTAATTAGGATCGTGAATCGAACCTAACAGCTAAACATTGAAAATAAGTCACAATGACTGAATATTTACAAATTTTTACAAGTGACAAGTGTGTTGATTTTTGAAAAATGTACCGGCCTCTCTATTACACCTTTAGCTTGAATCACGACAGTACGACAGTAACTACACCGGGCCCCTGCGAAAGCTCCGAGCCCGGGAATAATCCCCCTCTTTCCCCCCGCTTATCGGGCCTGTCAACACTATTCATTGAAATAAATCACGATTAGGCTATATACCAAATTATGTAACTAACTAAACTAGAAAATGCGCAAAAAGAGTTGTAACTTAGCTTCCCTATTTCTGAGCATTTTTTTTTGTGTTTTAAATAAATGCAGGATGCTTAGACCCAAAGAGCAATAATAAATTTTTAGTTTTTTATGGATTACTGGTTAGTTGAACTCAAGAAAATATTAACATCATCCAGCTATTTATAGGCAGAGACCCTTAGAGGCGCAAACATAGTCATACGTCATCCTAATAAAAACTTTATTGATTATTTCGCCAAAGAATCGGGTTGTGAACTGCCTATGCAGTGCACCAAAGAACCATGACATTTAAACGTTGACTACTTTTATACAACTTTAAGAGCACAATAAAAAAAAACAAGTTGTCTATAATGTGTTACCGACGCCCCACTAATAACATTATTATTGTTATGATGTATTTTCATGGTTTTTGACAGAAAACACGTTAAACAAATTATTTTTAATTGCTACATATGCATCGCAAACTTCCACAGCTAGCGGGCATAAGGAAAGTGTGAAAACTGGAAGAGTCCATTCGTACAGATGCGACGACGTACGACGGATCTGGTATTAATAATAGAAAAACTGCCTGCTGGTCGACTTGCTGGGGCAACCCGAACCCGGTTGGCAGACTTTATCTGCAGAGATCTGCCGCTGGAGATTAGAGAAAACATAGCACTATGTGGCTGCCGCTTGTTTTTGTCGGTGTTGGTAAATGGCAAACATTTGGCAGAACATGAGGATGAGGAGAAACTAGACTTGTGTGAGTGTGTGTGTGCACAACAAACACCACATGTGGCCCAAACACGGGCGTACCTAGACGAGCCGAATCAGTCATGCTGACTACTTAAGACAGACGTAAAGTCCGCTTGAATTTAAATGCTGTAATGTAAACAAGCTTTGAGTGGGGCCTTGGACTTGTAGGCATTTTGACTTTAGCGGATTGAAGCATTAAGGTCACTAGCAAAGTCATGAGCTAAGCTGGAGAAATTGGTTCGTACTGGGATTAGACCAAAAGGCATTTCCTTGGCCGTCAATGAATTGCCAAGTCGTCATTTGGCTTATTTACTTTTGAGTAGAGAGATGTCGTTCGTTAAAGTTCGGCGCGGACGAGTACCTTCACATGGCAATCAAATTCGGTATATTGCTTAAGAACTCCAATAGATATGTGATGCCGATTTTGATCAAATTTGGTACAGTGCTGGGGAACTGAAAAATACTACCAAACGCCTAATTTAGCTACGATATCTTCTTAAGAAATGAATTATCCATCTATAATTTGTAGTTTTTTCGGAGATTCTCTACAACACCCCTATGGGAGCTACATAATGTAACCACGATATCAAAAAAATAAAATAAACTTGTCTCCCATGACATAATAAGGAATCTAATCTGAAAGTTTGGTTGCTCTAGCTCTGCTGTTCTCATGCAAAAAAACAATTCCTTTCGAGCCTTGTATTATCGTTAAGCCTTTAGAAATATTTTTCAAGTTACTACACTACAATTAATATTTATTAAATTATATTCTTTGAGTCGACATCTCAATCTAAGTGTGCTTGCTAGATTGGAGACAAAAAAAAAAAAACGAAATGTAAGTCACTTCTTTTGCATTAAGAATTAGATGAAAAGTAACAGATAAAGTTGAGTAGCCGACACAACCATCTGATAAAGCTGCTTACAGCTGCAAGTAGCTGGGTTCTATTAAGTTGAGGACAGATTTATCAAAATGAAACTTGCTTTTGTCTAACATTCTCATGAAGAAACCAGAAGCCTCTACTCTGCCAGACTACTACTTTAAGCAACCAGCACTGCCTGAGGGTTGTTTTTGCTAAAAGAGTTGAGAATGAGAATCTTAATCTTAACCCAGAGCTGCCTTGTCAAATTCTAATGAGTTATTTTCAGCGCAGAGCTTAACGAACTGAGTAACAGTGGAAGAGAGATACCACAACAAGTGTCAACATTAATTTGAAGAAGTCTGTTGGCAATTTTGAAAAAAACTAAAACCGCAAATGGATGCCACATAAATTGTCAATACATATGTGTATATAGTCAGTTATATTATATGCTCGTATCTGTGAGACTTGACACACCCGCATTGAATACTTGGCCACAAAAAACTGAGCTCCACTGAGTTAGTTTGTTTGGTCTGTCAGTTCTTATAAACAACAGAATGTGTTGATGTCTGGGGATTTTTGGATAAAGATGAGCTAAAATAAAACATGCACAAAACGTAGCATAAAATTGAAATAATTTTTATTTTTATTTTCATTTCGTTTTGGTTTTGTTTTTTTGTTTTGTGGTGTCATTTGTCGCCTTTCTGAAGCTCATGAGCAGCATGCAAATTTGTTGTACTTTGGCGAAACAAATAAAAATTGACTTGGTCTTTAAGTTTTTCAAATCTGCTTTTGGAATAAGATAAAACATTGTCAATGACTTAAGTGTACCGATTCTGTCGCGAGATGAGGAGGTGATAGAAAGTATCCTATGCCTTTTATGTAACTACCCGATACTTCTTACGAAAAGCACGCACCTTCTGGGCTAGCCTTTCTTTGATGATCTGGGCAGTCTGCAAAACTTGCCCATAGCGGATCTGCCCATTCAATAATCGAATCCTCAAAATTATTCAGCGTGTAGCGAGATTTAGAAGATTAGGAACGCTCACCAGTTTTGACCCTAAGCCTTCCAGGAGCACACACCCTACGCCCTTTCACCTCCATCCTTTTCATGCTTGGGTCTTTCTTAAATATAATTAGGCAACACATTGAATCACATAGTCTCTGGGTGATCTCGCAATTTGATTGAGGGCCGTGACAGGGGGAAACCGCACCGGCCCCTCTATTACAGCTTAAGCTTGAATTATTGTGTTCTGTAAGTACGAGAACTTTTTCACTCGAAAAAGACAATGCATCGGGACAAAAATTTTATTACGACAATAACTTATTACGGCAGTAATTACACGGGTCCCAGAGAAAACTCTGGGTTCGAGGGGAATCCCCCTCTTTCGACGGGCCTTAACGTAACCTAACCGTTTGAATACCAGAACACCATGGTAACATTTTTTTTTTTAAATATCCTGCAATCGACGTATAAAATATATTATGTTTGGTTCCGCTTAAACTAATAAAAATCTTTGTTATACTATTATAAAATATCCCACATGTAGAAAATTAAAAGATTACTGATTAAATTTTAGGATATTACCGCTTGAATAAAATCTTTGATATAGTCAACTGCATGAAATTAACTTTTTAAAAATCTGATCAATAAGAAAAAATATCAAATTCTGTGCTTAGACTATCGGGAAGATTGAAAATGTTATTCAAGAAATATTTCCCTTGTAAAATTTCAGTGACCGAAAATTCTGAGCTTTTTAAATCGGATGGATTCGGTGTTCAAAAACAGACTATGGAAGTTTTCTAGCTTATTGTTGGCTTCAATATTTCTTGTATTTTCGCACATTTTTATCCACCCAAGCAACAAAAAAAAAAACTTAAAACATAACTTAAAACTACAACTTAAAGATACTTAAAGTTTGATCACTGACAAGATGTCAGTCTGTCTGCTCTTATGAACTCCTAAATCTTACGGACCATAAGAGTTAGGACAGCCAATCAAAGGATTAATTAGAAATTGGTTTAGATATCTAAAAATTTACGCTATTTGTCTTGTAAAGTTTATATTAGCTGAGCTGTGTACGTTGATGCTTGCGCCCCAAACTAATTTACTCAAAATGTAGGGTAATGCAATTTAAATGCTTGATCCTGCTGGCATATGTTAAAGCCCGTAGAAGATGCGACAGCTTGGTATCCATAAAACTGAATTTGCAGTTAATGCATTTTGCGCATGCGTGAATTCGCATTTATGTCTTCAGAACATATGTATGTGTGTTGTATAAGGTCAAATGAAATGCACACGGACTGTGTTTAAATTTTGCTTAATGATTTTTTATGAATTTATTGCCAGCGCAGCGCGCTCAATTTGCGCATGCGTTGCCTCCAATGAGGCTGAACGTTGTAGATACAGCAACTTAAGAGGCGAGAGAGATACTTACTTAGAGAGCGTCAGTGTTGGGCAGCGGCGGAGTGTATAGCAACCCACAACATACGGAAACAGATTGAAAGCAGGCGCGAAATATTTTTTTTTTTTTTGCGCATCACTCTTTGTTTTATGTTTATTTCTGTGGCAGCCTTTTAAACTTTAAGTGGCTGCTGCTGTGTTGCACGACGATCTCTCTGGTTCTGTGGCAGTGGTGGTGCTGGTGTTGGCATGCTGCATGCATATGGCGTGTGTTTGCAACGCCTACCAAATCATCTGGTAGCATGCCCTAATGTCTGCCACTAGATACATTTGTTTGCTTAAAAAAACAACATCAAGAGGCAGTTGGCCAGTGAGCTGCAACAAAATGTGGCAGCTAAGTGTTTTAAAAGCATTTCCATACGTTGCATTTCCTGTTTGAAAATTGTGCAATATACAATTTTTTGTAGTTGTAGTTTACATCAACTAGGCAAAAGTTCTCAGATGTTTGTATTCCATTATGGTTTTTAATTACAATTGTAATCTCATGAATGAACAGCTTTGTACTAGCTCATATTGTAAATACTTTGATAAAGTGTGGGGGGCTGTGTAGGTCTGTTTAAATAAAAATATATATCTTGAAAGTTTAGTCTATTTTTTATTGCAAGCGGATTATATTCTCAAGTATTACACACTGAACAATAATAAGAATAAAAAAATATAACAGAGCGAAAATTTTGCAAGACATTTTTATGCAAATTTCAAATTTTCAAGTTTTATAAAAAAATATTTGTATTTTTATGTTTTTAAATTTTGTTGTTTTTAAATCGATTAGATAATATTTTTAATTATTTATGCTGTGAAATGCATTATTTCAAGCAATATTTATTCAAGATAAGTATATCTATAATGCCAAAGCTATTCCTATGTGTAAAGAGCCGGAGATTGAGAAAAATGTTTAATCACTTAATTATTTGGGTAAAAAGAGTGCACTTAGGCCCGACGCATCGATAGTCAACATCGTGTCCGTAGTTGTCTTACGACTGCCCTGTATATCTGGGTCAAATACATCTTTTAGGTCTTACATTAATCAGATCGTACGCCGTTTTTAATAATATAATTTTTTTTTTCAGTTTGGTAATTAATGAAAACGACCTCTTGGAAATATTTATATCATTATCAGCATTTTTAAAGAATATGCTTCAATTTAGCAAAAATTTCTCATTAAAGAATACTGAAGATAGTTTTAGAGATCTGCTTCGGACATGGCACTCTTAGTTTTCATCTTTACGTAGTGTATTGAGTGTTTAAATTCATTGCTATGAGGACAGTTTGACAAGTCCGTGACATTTTTATAAAAGATATTTTTATTATTGTCTGTATTGAAAGCTTCTAGGATATACTAGATTAGAGAGACGTATATAACAGGCGAAAGGAGGCGAGGCAGACCATATAACCTTTATACCAAAATGCTAACCTAACAACGGTTAGTTAGCGATTGGGCTATGTTTGTCTCTCCGTCCGTCCTTCTAGCTCACACATTTGTTGAATTATGCACAGATATTTTCTATAGTTTTTGACTCAACTTTGGATCCCCAACAAAATCAGTTGAAATTTACGCAACTTATAGGTATAAATATCATACTATCCAAAAAATTTAATTTTTAAAATGGAAGAACTAAGACGAAAGTTGTAATGATAAAATGTGCAATAATATATTTCTATATATATTTTTTTTTTTGACACATCCCACTATTGTGCACCACTTTGAAAACGTACATTTTATTTCTCCCCATAGTCTCTTTTTAGTTCGATAGATTTAGTCCAACATTTTCCTAATTTTTTGTCTTTCTCAAGGCCTTTAAAATGGGAGTCTTTTTAGTGAAGATCAATTTATTCGACCTAAAACTCTTACTGCCTGGTATTTTTCCTGGTTTGGAATGTGACAGCAAGCCGTGTCTCAACTTATTTAACATTGCCATGATTACGTTTGCGCTTATGGTCGAGATACAGCAAACGCGGTACACATGAATATCTAAAACCCCTCAGTTGAGAAGCCTCAGTCACCTCAAGCATTTCTAGTCAACGATCATCCACGTTCCACGTTCCAAATTAAGGTCGTGACGACATCTCTTTGGCGAGCATAGTACCTGTAAAAGCTTTCCTTGGTTTCGGTGATGGATTTTTTACGGACAATTTGTTGTTTAATCAGCACGCGGAATTCGTTTTCTTTATTTTCGTTAACATTTATAAGGTTGTCTGATCTTCTAATACCTTCACAGGCGAAAGTTATAGTAATATATGTTACTTAAGGTCTTTGTGGTCCATGATCGTTTAACATTGCTCTCTTTTCATTATTTAGCATTGCCTCAAAGGTTTTTTTGTTTTTTTTTTTTTGTAAAAAAAGTAGAGTTCGTGACATGAAACCCAAAACTGTAACAGCAATAAAAATACAAAGGTTAAAGACGCTAAGCAATTGACATAGTTTATTGTGAATAAACTTATGTAAATGAGTCTAAAGGAAATATTGTGACCTTGCAAACAACTGGCGCCAACGGCAAAACAACAATTAAAGCTGCCAGTCCCACACACAAGTCTACAAGTGTAGAGAATTCAAGCCTAAGACTAAGCATTAAATGTAAGCCATGCTATTAAGCATTTTTCTCTATTAAGGCTAAAATAAAATGCCCTAAATGGCAAATGAAGGGCTCGCTACAATTTCAAAACTGAAGGTGTTAAAGTTTTACACAATTTTATTACCAAACTAAGACCAACTTAAATGATTTTCCGACCACACAACAAACTATGTGGGCAAAATAACTTATGGGCATTGGCATTGACCATGGATGGGGCGCTGGATCTGCTGAAATTGCTGCTGACTTTGATGAATGAGTGCATAGAAAATTTTGTAGCCATAATTTAGCTGGAGAGAGCTCCAACATGTTCGTTTTCATTTTTTCAACAGTTGTAATACAATTTGACAAGCGCGACTCTGGAGTTTTTTCTGTAACTGGAAGTGAAGTGAAGCAAATAAGTTTATTGCAGTTGAAAGCGAAGGCGAAACCTGATACGCCTTCAAGTAGTTCGATCGAATGGTGGGCCCTGCCATGGGCCTCACTGAAGCGAGTTGCCAGCTCTGTTTGGGAGTTGGTTTTCACTCTCTGGGGCAGTCGCCAAGTTGTCGTCGTGGAATAGAGTGCAAAGGCGTCAGTTTGTATTCGATGAATTCCAATCACACGCATATCGTTTGCAACTTCGCCACGAACAGATAGGCACATAATTTTTGCATTTATTTGAAAAGTTAACTAAGGTCATCCGAACGTTGTTGTGAAGATCGATTCTTCAGATATTAAGTGTTTTTTTTACGCCTTGCGTTGAGTAGCATAAGTTTGTTAGGCAGTTCCAACTGCCTTGAAGGAAACAGCTTGGTATAATTTTTAGCGACAATTTTCTTTTTTCACTGAAATATAAAATCTATGGTAAAAGTCAATTTTTTTCGATTAAATGTTTATTCTGTATGAATTTTTACAACAATTTGTACAAAAGATCGATCAACCATTTTTGCTTATTCGGCTTTCACAATCTACTCTGCTTATATATAATATTTGTGGAAATTTGGGTATTGGTGCACTATTGCCTATATTTTTCGAAGTTTTTATATTGATGATTTTTAAAAAAAATTATGTACAGCGATGGATAATGTTGGTATCTGATTATACAAAATTTGAATTTTTGATGAAACATTTTTTTTTGATCGGATGCACAAACTAGAAGATTTCTTTACTGAAAAATTTAGCAAATATTTTAAAAATAAATAATTATACTTGTCCGCAGAATGAATAAATGAGAATAATTCAACAATGTTGTATGCGCTTTCTTTCAATAAAAAATGCAATAAAGATGCTCACTTTCACGGGCAAAAATGCATAGAGGCAAAACTACCCGAACAACAAGGCAGAAAGGCAAAAGTGCTAGAAAGCGGGTAATCTACTGTTTACAGGTAACATATGAAAATATGTTAAGAAAAACATAAAAAATAAGCTTTAGATATTTGTCGGTACAATATACATTTGTAGATCTTCCACTGCAAATATATTACAATTTAAATTATTCAAAAACTGGTTAATATTTTATCACACTACAAGCAATAAACAATATCAAAAACACTATAAAAAATATGTACACACTGTTATATTGAAGCTTTTTAAAACACATTTTTTGTCAAAATTGACATTTTCATAGTCAAGGATCTAGCTTGGTTTGCCAATTTTATTGCAAAACTGTTAGTCTTCAAATATAAGTTGGTTAGTTAGTTTTAAACTTTAAGTATCATTCATCAATCATAAACCTGCATTTGCAAAAGAATGACATATTTTTTAAAATTTATTTTACATATTTATACAATAGAAACAAAGTCTGAATTATAAAGAATTTATAGCCAGAGCATCATAGGCCTTCAGGCTGGTTTTAAGAATAGGAGATGATCGCAAGTGGCTTATGCATAAAAATTGATGTTTCTATTAATGTATTTGTTCTGGTGTGGTTAAGCAATAGATTATTTCCCGTCTTTCTTCATTAAATTGAATTTGAAGTAACAGAAAAATCTTTGTTGATTAAAATCTGCTAACTCACGCTTAGGGTACAATGTATCAATGTTTGGGGACTGTACTAGTTTTGTGCTTTTGTAATTGCTCTTAAGCTATGATATAGTACTTAAAAATCGTTCACAAGATCTGAGTAACTGATCTTCTATCAGTCAAGTCATAAGTCTTCTATCCAACTACGCTCTTATATAGAACCAATTTATCTTAAGATACAAGGCATTACTATTTTATTCTCTAGTCTCTTCACTTTACAATTTCTTTTTAAAGCTGCTCACACAACGTTTTAACATCAATCAATAGTAATTTTCTAGGCGCTTGCTCAAAGCGTTTCTATAAACATAAATCATACAAAAAACAAAAACCAAATCGACTTGGAAGAGCCAAAGCTCAGATCAATGCCGGAGCACACCATAAATCTCAAGATTCATTAGGTGCAACCGAAAAACGGGCGCAAAATCTTACACACAGCTCGAAAGCTCTTCTCTTCAGGTAGCCCACTGGCTTCATAAAATTTTTGGCGCGCTTTCTGTACGGACCCCAAAAACAGTATGCGACCTTCAAATGGTCAGATCTACTCAAAGCTATCCCAAACAAGTACACACATGCAAGCGATCACGCCACTCGAAAGTTTCAGGCGGCATTGTTGCCAAGTTTCTTGCCAACATGTTGCTGGCTGGGACAGATCTCGGCCTGGCCTGTTGACGGAAATGTTGCCAAACGGATGAGCACGCAAGACGTGGCTGTTAATGTTTACCTGTAGGCAACTCAGGTCTAAAGACTCACCGTAACATGTTTTATGCATCCGCAGCATTTATATGTATGTATATCGTATGTGTATGTTCGTATATTTTAAAGTTCAAGTCAATGTTAAGGAATACAACAACAGCGAAATACTTTTAAAGATAATAAAAAAAGGCAAAAAAATGGCGAAGGTCGTTTAAAGGCAATGCAGTGATTTGTTTTAAAATGTTTTTTCATTTTGTTTTTGTATGCTCTACTGATTTCGAAGCATTTCAAGAGCTTGAGTAAAATAAAAAAATTCATCTTTAGAATCTCAAACCGCTTTATGGGCGTGTTGAGGCAGCACTAACCAGTCATACAAAGTTCTTTCTAATACAACTTTTCTACTTTTTTTTAGTAGCATTCATTTTTTTTTATTTTTGACTATTTTATCAGTAATAAGAACACTGATTTTTTGAAAATCTTACATATTTTTTTTAAATATATGCTCGCAAATATTTGAAGTCAAACACTTTTTATATCTATGTTTTTTTAATCATTTTTACATATGTATATGAAACAGATACTAGCCAATATTTAACTCCCAGCTCGCTTTCATGCTGCATTACGATTATTTTTTTTTTTTGTCAACTGAATTTTAAGTTGGACTTTTCTTATTTGACAAACAACATCGCTCAAAAGACATTTATGAAATATGTGAAAAATTATTTTTTTCAATGAAAGATAAAACTTCGAATTTCAAAAAAAATTGGGAATTTTTTTTTGGCAATTCTAAAATTCGAAAGCTATTGTCGCTTTTCTTAAGAAATATAATTTTGATAATTCACTCACTTTATTCGCATGAATTCACTGCGAAAAAGCCAAAAAACAATTTCGGTAAAGTTAAATGTTCACCTTAGAACCCAGTACTAAGTACTAAGTACAAGTGTCAAATAATCCTGCATTCGCGAAATCAAAAGATAATAAGATACAATAGAAAATAAATATTAAGACAGCTTCAGTTCACCAAGTCGGTTTTTAGCAAAAAAAAAAAATGATTCTGTAAGTTTGATGTTGGAAAATCGAAGATATCGATGTAATATATGTTCCGCTTCACATATTTTAGCTCATGTAGTAATAATACTTATATAAATCGATATGTAGAGAATTTTACGCCGCACAATTTTTGGGAACATTTAATTTTTTTTAAAGCACGAGAAATATTTTTGATTTGCAATATACTGATTTTTATGCGCTGATCTTGTATACCGATTAGAGATTTTTATTGTTTGTTTTTTCCCCAGTGAATTCGCTCGCAGAGAATGTGATCATTCTAATTTTTGAGCAAAGTTAATATCTAAACTTTTAATTAAACAAATAAACCTTAAAAAATTAAGAAATCCAATATTTGTTTTCAAATCCAGTTTCATTTCTCATGGAAAAAAATTTGTGAAGTTATCTTGTCAAAAAAGAAGTCTACTAAATATTTGTTTTACTTAACCTTGAAAGCAAACAAATGCGAATGAACTTTTTATTTTATTAAGAAAATTAAATTTAAAAGTTTTCATTAAATTTTATAAGCCCAAAATCTCCCCTTTGCTCAATATTAATACCAAAGTTGATTGGGAAAGTGTTTAATATGTTCGCCTTGCTTCATTGAAGTTTCGTTAATTATGTTTTTCCTTCCTCTGAAACACATACAGTAGTAAATTTGTGTGTGATTTTTTCTTTTCGCAAACTTAACAACATTGATAAGAGCCACCTAATTGCTCCTTTACCTCACGTCAACGCATGACTCTGAATCTAGTTGGACTTTTTTTTTCGAGATTTTCAAAATGTTGTTCCCATCATAAAGACGTTGACTGGTTTCCTTTTTGAAGACGTCGCTGTCGCTCCGCTTCTGTCAGTCAGTCAGTCAGTTAGTCCATGGTTTTCTTTTTTGCCAAATCGTGTTTTATTTTGGTTGAATTTCTTTTGGGGAGTTAACCAGTTGGTTGGTCAGTTGACTGTTTTTTTTGAAATTTTTTGCTTGCTGTGTATGTGGGTCAAGACGCGACACTTGGTCAATACATGCATGCTGCGTACCCAAGATAAGACATGAGGTGTTATTATGCTCTGTACCAGCAAATGTATTTCTTTATTGATGAAAAGGTGTTGGTGGAAGGCAATGACGCTGTGCCAAAGCTCGTATGCTCTTACTTGTTTTTTTTTTTTAAATAAGTCGTCTTGAACTTTCCAAGAACTATTCTCATCTTTCATTCTTTTAAAACTCTAAATAAAAGACTGCCATGTGATAATGCTGTATGCGAAGAATTCTGTCACCAAAGATAATAGATCTGTTTTTATCGGTAAGTATAAAGGAGTATCTCTGTAGGTTCTTCCAGTGAATCTGATCATTTCTATTATGGCTTCGGTTTTTTTAAACCTCATGTGTGTTACAAACTTTTCTAGAAACTCATAAGATCATGTTATAAAAAAAGAGTATAAAATATTGAAATGATTACATTGGACTTGTATTTACATTATTTCTGGTCACCATATGCGACAGTTGCATGCAGGTATACGTAATAGGCCCTTGAAAGTCACCATACAATTGATTTACTTTAAGCCTTATAAATGACAGTCATTTACTTGGTTAATGCATTTATAAACAAGGCTATAAAAGAAAGGCAACAAATAATAGGTATTGGTGACTAATCATAACCCACAAAGGAATGGATACAATTTGGGTCAATTTAATGTTGCAGCTGCAATTTGTATAATCAGTAAGTAGCAATAAGAAAGTTATTTTAAAGAGGTTACCCTCTCCTTTGGAAAATATGTTGCATGGGTTGCGGAAATGTGAAATAAAGTTGTATTCAAATATAGGTCGGGCAATAAGTGTAAAATATATATATTTTTATTTCATTAAAAAAAATAAATAAATACCATATTTATCTAAGTGTAAATGCAGCCGAATGACTTGGTTCAGTAGAAGCCTTGGTAGAGTGTAAAATATCAATATCACGATTTTATGAAAGAGTTTATACAGGCGGTATCGGATTTTCAAATATTTTGAAACCCAGTAACAATATGGTCTGCCGGACAATGACCCGATTGATTAGAGTTTTGCTTTATTTAAGACTTTACCCATTGGCGATGATTGCTGTATTTGACGTCACGATAAAATTCACGATCGATCTTATCATCGATCGCTAATAAGCTAATAACATGTTCGAGGGTCACTCTTGAAATTTTGCGTCTAACAATAAAATCATAATAATTTAAGTTGAAAAACGGCTTAATTGCTTTTTAAAGTATTCTCCATAAAGATAAATGAATCTTTGTATGCGCCTAAGTCAATTCAAAAAAAACTCTTTTTCCACTCTGACTGAATCGACAAATGCTGATCACGCCTTTTTTTTGATGTGCGGAAAAACATTATTGGGGCTTAATCAGCGCTCTTTGGCGGATGGGCCATCAATTCGATAATGTCAGTGTTGAAAAATTATCTTTTTTTGAGTCAATGTATGACAGCTTGCATTATCATAATTAAAAATGAATCTTTTTCGGCGCTAATAAAAAGGCGTCTATTTGCTTCAAAGTGCTTTGCTTGCGAACCACCTTTGTTGAAATCAGTTCATCTTGGAAGACCCATACGGTCGATTAATGTGTAAGTTTCAGGATTATTTGCCTGTCACGATTTTATAAGCGTCTTTCAAACCACCGTGGTTGTATTTATTGATTATTTATCGTCAAGTTATGCGGTATCTAACGGGAATTATTGTCGATTTTGAACGATATTCACAAATTCGTCGGTGAGAGATAATCACCAGCTAAGTTACTGAATTCTGCATACCGTCGTTTTACAGTGGTATAATGTGGGGCTTGATTGTCAAAAATTTATTGTGGTTGATCGTTGCCCTCTCATCGACCTAATCGATGTCGGAAGTTGAAATAAATCATGGCACGAATATGCTCACGGTTCAATTCTATTTTCTAGCTGGGACAAAATTTTCAAGTCACTTTAAATGCAACAAAAAGTGCTTATCAGTCAAAATGTTGTAATGTTAAAAAATATTAAATTAAAATAAAAGTGTCAGATTGCATATTGCGTCATTATATTTGGCCACTAATAAAAAAAACGTACTTTAATAGAAAATAAAAATTGATTAAAAAAAAAAAAAAAATTCTAAGTTAAGGTCGCAAAAACGTTCGAAGAATTCTAAATTAAAATAGAAATAAAAAATTTCGAGTATGTGCATGCCTATGAAATATCATACCATCAAATTTATGGAAACGTTAACTTTCTCTAAGCTGTAGAATCGTAAAAAGTAAACACTTAGAAAATAATTGGCTGTTGAAACAAATTTTGATATTAAATTTTTTCCGAGCTTTTTTAGTATATCGTTACAATTGGCGGCACATAATTGAAGTTATCGATACAATTACAAGTCGTTGTAAATTACATGTCTCTATTCATGTTTGTAATCATGACGAATCACCGCTTAGTCAGTCCCAACGTAATCTTCTCAAAACTAATTTCACTTACTCACATGCTTATCCATCAAAAATTTTTTAACTAGCACAATTGAAAGTCAATTAAGATTCAACGATTATCGCACACACGAATACAACCGTAACACATTTCCATTGAGTAGTTTTTGGGCGTTGCATAAACATTTGGACCCACAGCTTAGCCATATGCAATAAAATGCAACGCGGGGAATTGGAAAAACTTTCTACAATTATATCCAGAAAGTATTGAACTTTTCTTCTACTTCACGCTGATTTACGCAACTTTCACGGCAACAACAAAAACAACAACAGCCGCTCCAATACAATGCCGCAAGTTGCCATATCCAACCAAAAACAACAAATTTATAGCTTGTAGCTGCCACTCGCATCGAAATGAAAAGCTCAATGGCCTGGCCCACGCAATGCAATCCCAACACGAAAACAACAACAACAACAACTCCAACAAATTCAAAAATAAAAGAGTGAAAAACGAAACCCTTTAGGAAATTTTAACAAAAAGTTGCAGCGGCTGCTGCATAAATCCGTTTAAGATCGCAGCTCCAAAAAAGCAACAACAACCAACTGCACCTCCAACTCTGTACCAGCATCAACATTAGCAAGAGCAACACCAACGCAAGAGATTTGTGCATGGCCTGAGGATGGGAAGCTGTGCGGGCGTTGTTCACGATGCGCTTAATTTTTGGCACAGTGGTTGAAATATTAAAGAAAAATATAAAAAATATTTTCTCACCATAGCGAATACCAACTGCGTTCAACCATATCATGCCGTGGTTATTTTTAACCAAAGTAATTTAAAGCACGATGTAGAAACTTTCTAAACAAATCTCAAAAAAATTATTAATAATTTTGGGGCTTAAGCATGTACGAACCTGTGGTCTGTTTAACCACGAGGCTGGTTGTCAGGCGCTGCTTTCTATCTTGTGGGGTCGTTGAATCCGTGGTCAAAAAGAGACCAAGCACGTCAGGTTTCCGAGATAACCTCCAAAATACCTATTTTATGGTTTTTTTTTTGAGGTTATGTCGGAGCCCTGACGTGCTGGGGGTTTTTGAAGATCGGATCCAGCATTCACAAAAACATATATTATAGGAGAAATGGTCTGGCCTCTAAGCCTATCGGTCGATTTTTTTTTTGTTTAGCTGCGTTTTAACATAATTTCGAAAAACCGCATAAAGAATCTTTTCAAAGTCCTGATGTCAAACACCAGATTGTCATGTTTAACCACCAAAATATCTCATTTTATGGTTTTTGTTAGAGGTTATGCCAGAATCTTGTATTTGATCTCGAATTTAAGTTCAGAGTACCAACCGCTTAAAAAATTTAAAATTTATTGGCTTGGATGCTATTTAATCCTTTGTAGGGTACTCTCAGACTAGTGGTAGGGATCCAAGCTCAACTATATTTTTTTTGGGCCCTTTGAATCATGGTAGGGTGGGCAGTTAGCGGGCACTGCTCCTCATTGTAAGCCACAAGCTGCATGTTGTGTAAAGTTTCCTATCCTTTCTGTCTCCGCTATCTAGTTTACTCTATTCAACTCTTTTTCTTTCCCTAGACCCCAGTAGTACGCGAACTATTTTTATATTTTAACTGTTCCACGAGCAAGCGGACGCGACGGTATATAAACCATGACACCCACACCAGCCGATCAGGATCAGCCGGATGCTAACGCGTACTCCGTTCTTGTCGTCTACTTACATCAGCTCTAGATCTAACTATATATAACACGTAACACCTTGTTTAACATAAAAAATGCTTATAAATACGTCATTTATAAAGTAATGCAAATTTTTAAGCGCTAGAAAATTGATCTAAAATAAATTTTAGCAAACTTCAAGACAAGTCAATATTTTTAATTCAAATTTTGAAAAATTATCAATTTTCACAACACTTTCAAGTTCATTGCCCCACAGTGCAATGTACGAAACAATCGAATACATAAAAGTTTCGGTTTATATGGGTACGGATATCAGCAGGGATTGGATCACATCGACAGTAACCGCCACTGCGCCTGGTTTTGTGACTACAGACTATGGCTGAAGTGATTTTATTAATGAGTTTAAACGCACGCTTAACACGAATCAAGCCACCGAGATCTGATGTCAAGACTCGTGGACTTCGTGCACTATGAGCTTTTGGCTAAGACAAAGATTAGCCAACTAGAAAGCGTGCCATGGGGGCTACAACTAAACATATTTTTTTTTTTTATTGTTCGCGTCGGCGTCAAAGTTGGTGGCGTTGGCAGCACATTGCATATCATAATGGCACCTCTACCAGGCGAGTTTCATGACAATCATTATAAAGAAGAAATATAAAATGCTGCTGTGCCTAAACCATATATAATTATAATATTTATTCATATTTCAATATCTGCATATAAACATGTGGAGGAGTGTCCAATATTATTTATGGGGGGCTCTTGAAAAAGTGTCGCACGTTCTGCTCGTGCCTACGGGGCCCTTGGATGCTCGATTTTGGAAAGTCTTTTGTTTGGCTCGGTTGGAGTTCGCTTGGTATTCCAAGTGCGTCGTTTGATTAATGTTTTGAGCACGCCCATTTATGGTACGATTTGCCATATTAATAAAGCAATCCACTTATTTATATTATTACCTTAAATATTATTGTTGAATTAGCTTGAAAATTGTTAAGTGCTATTAATCAATTTGTTAAACATTTTTATTTTTTTGTGTTTCCTCTTTATAGCTAACATTTATTGGCAAGACGAAACAAATGAATGAATTGAATACAAAAGGTGAGTGATATGTAAAAAATATTAAAACCGCAATTTTTGGTAGATAGGTGCAAAGGTGCTTGTAAATTTAGTCGGACATAACTACTGGTCAAAGATTAAGTTAAGAATATTTAATTTTTTTGTTTTATATCATATTAAAGATGTTTGTCATGTCACTGATATGATGTTGACAACCGAGTAACCACCATTGACAAATTGCGATAAAATTGAGGCTGGAACTAACAATTTTGTTTGATTTTTTTTTCAAATTATACATTTATCGAATTTTTGTTAAATTAAGAATTTACCAGCGTTAATAAAAGCAGAAGAATAAGAAGGAAAATCAACCACGGACTCAAAGGAATCATATTATTTCAATTCCATTCAATTTTGTTTTTGCTTGATATCATTTTCAAATACGTGAGTGGTATTTGCGCAAATATTTTATGCACTTTGAGCAAATATTTTTATCGTGTAATGTGAAAATCTTTCACTGGCGAACGGTGTAAGATATCAACATGATGACTCTCTTTGACGGTTATATAAATTTGCAAAAAAAAAATCCGACAAAAATTTGGAAAATTGAGAATAAAGCAGCGTATATTAAAGTCAGGATTTGCTGGATCTTTATGTATATAAAAGAAGCAGTTTCGTTTGAAAAAATTATATTAAATTAATTGTTTCTTTCGTTGAATTTTTCAATAAGTTCATGTACAATGAACTTTTCTAGCTTCAGAATCATTCATGTGGTTTCACATTAAAATAGCTAGGGTAGTCAAAAATAATTACTATTTTTTTTGTTTCACATCAAAGTCATTTATCTACTATAATTTTAAGCGGCATTTATCACATCTGACAGTTGACAGCGTTTGGCACGCCAAATTGCCGCCGGCCTCAGCTTCGGCGCATAAATTTGCAGACAAACTCAATCAAAAAGTGGACTTTACGTAGCCTTTGTATTGGATTTGGGATTTTGTTTTCAAAAATCGTATTTTTTTTTTTATTTTTTTAACCAATTTTGGCTTCAATGCAAATTTGCTGTGTACATTTTTAATTAACGTAGTTGCAAGTTTGGTTGTTGTTTTTTTTTTTCTATAGATTTTGTCGTACACTTGTTTGCCTTTGAGGCCTAAGTTTCCTACTTCCACGTACTGGTACATACGTATACATATGTGTGTATATATTTTCAATATTACTGATTAACAAAAATCAACAAATCTAATATTTAATCACGACAGAGTTTCGAAAAGTGGTCATAGTTTACACTGTACATACATAATTTGCTTAATGTTTACTTATGCTAATCGTGCACATTAATCAGGCTTGTTAACAACAACTTCAAAAGTCGAACCAGGCTACAACTTCAAGCGAAATTACTTTATTTTTGGTAAATTATATTTATGAGTTTTTAAATAAGTGGAAAAAATGTTTATAAAATACATACTTGGTAACAATGGAACAAAAGGCTATAGTAATGTATGCATGTTGTACTCAATAAGAGACCCGGTTGGAAATCTTAGTAAGAGCTTCAAGTTAATTTTGAAGAGCTTAACTTTATCACATAAACATTTTATATTATTTTTATGGCAAGCTTTACACAACTAGTAGGTATACATTAAAAGTTCATACAGATGGCATCATCTAAACTCATCTCATGATATTGAGTTTCTATCATGGCTTGATCTTTAAAAAGTTAAGCATATTTAGTATTGGAAAGCTATAACCACATTGTTATGATGCTTTTAAAAAACTATTTACTACGTGTTTACACCTGAAACCCAAATCGTTAAAACTTTTGGAAAACTTTTTAGAAAGGGCATTTTATTGTTAGGTTAACATAATTTAGTAAATATGTTACCAGTTAATGATTTTTGTTTTTATATTATGCCTTACACACATTTTAAGTTTACGCAAAACATCTTTTGTTCAAAACACAGGAGTAACATCAAGATTTCTTCATAAGATCGCACAATATTTGCAAGATTGTAACTTGAAGATAAAGTTTAATCAGGTTTTAAGCTTTCTGAGAAGCAGAATTGGTTGCTTACTACATATAAATGGTTAGAAGTATGATTAAAAGTAAAGTCAATAACAAGAGTCTAACTTTCAAATATGTATAATATTATAAGTAAAGAAAAGTTCAATAAAAAGCAATCCATTAATAGAGCAGTACTAACATTCAGAACTGGGACCCAGTAATCACTATACTGGGCTGGAATCCGCGGCTATGAATTTCCTCCCAATATTTCGAACATTTAAGTTCGTCTAAAAAACCATATTATTAATTACAGTATCTTTTTAAACTATATTTTTTAAGATTGGAAAGCATCAGTTTTTGTAAGCCAATTGTAAATCCAAATTAGTGAAAAATATTTTTTAAATTTGAAAAAAGGCAAAGGTCAAATCAAAATGAGAAAAGTTTAAGGAGTTATATACAAAGTTGGGGCTCGAAAAATTCAAAAATATTCTGAAAGTACATACTCTTGAAAATATCTGCGCAAAATTTTATCCAGATTGGATCACTGGTTTTTAAATTGCAAATTGTCGTTTGCAGCGAGCTGATATCTCAAAAACTTTTCAACCATCAATTTTTTTGACGATCTCGTTAAAAGATTCATTTTTCATCCGGAAATTTTTAATTTTTTGCAATGAATTTTTTTTTTTGAAATTTTGACCACCAAAAAAATCGGTTTTTACTGTCAACGTGGATGTTTTATTGAAAAAAATTTTTTTTTGGGAATCCGAATCGTTCAAGTACACCAGAATACATTTTTCTTAAATAACTTTTTTTGATTTCAGTTGAGCGGTTCGCCTTGGAGAATGTTCACCGCAAGCCTCAGCAAAAAAAAAGCACTGCGGGGCATGGGCCATAACTCCGACAATTTTCAAAATTTTTTAGAAATTCTAAGTGCTTTTATTTCTTCGATAGTACTACTAGATCATTGTGTTTTGCTTTTTCCAATATATTTGCATAAAACCCTTTTAAAAAATCACGAACATGGCTCACTTTAACTTAATCTTAAAACTTAATCTTTTTATCTTAAGAAAATTGTGAATATAAAGAATAAGAACTTCTTAAATTGCAAACAATTCATTTTGTTTAAATTTTTGTGTAAAAGGTAACCCGATACAGTTTTGTTGAAATTATATTATTAAAGCCAATTTTCATTATTCAATCTGTTTTTTTTTTTCATTATATAAGCAATGAATATGTACATTACACTAGTTTACACGAAAAATGAACCTTCGTAAAAAGGTGTTTTTTTTAGGGTAATTTGGGGTCGAGAAACACAAAAATGGCAACCTTTTTTTTTTCTTAAGCACCGTTTTCGAGATATTTTCGAAAAACATGCTTTTGGGTACTTAATGCAGTTTTTCGTCAATATCTCGTGAACAAAATCTTAAAATATAATTATCGCAGATTAAATAAAAAATATAGAAGTTACAAGCAACCAAAGTCGAAAAAAGTGTAATTTTCGAGCATTTTTTAAAATTTCATATTTTTGATTTGATTTTTACTATAAAAAAAAATTTATTTAAATTATGTTAAGCTTTCAACTGAAAGAGAATTCTTTTACGAACATTTCGAGTCCAAGATCTTTAAAATCGGATAAGAAATGAAGATGTTATAGAATATATATATAGTTACTGAGTACCTTAGTCACAGCTTTTTTTTTTCACGCAGTTACGCGTTAAGTTTAAAAACGAAAGTTTTACCAAATTTTTTTACTTATAAATTGATCTTTATTTTTAGTTTTTCACAATTGTTAAGATGTTTATACATTCAACATGATCCGTTTCGATTCCATTCGCATATTGAATTAAAAAATGTAAGAATCGGAAAATACTGAGAATTTCATAAATCTTGTCCTAGAGAAAATGTGAGGCAACAAGAATTTTATATAGTGGTCTCTAAGTATATTTAAAATATCGATGTTTTTAAAGCCCTGAATTAGCTCTAATTTGTTTTTCTGATTGTACAACTTGGCAGGCTCTACATCGAGCCGGTTGTACAACCGATTGCATGGGGTCATTGTGTGATGTTTTGTATGGTTGTACGACAAATCCAAACAAGTGGTGTATCGCTGGGGTAATATCAAAAAAGCTTGTTTGTAGTTTTTATATAAAGCTGACTGACTCTACAGAAGACAGTACAGGCGAAACATTTGTTATTTTTGTAAAAATTCAACTTAGACTTTTCTTAGTTTTAAATTCTTGCTCCAGCCCTAAAACAATGTAAATACGGCTTCAGGCAAGGGCTACAGGGTTTCTTTCTCTCAGTCTGGTTGCCCTAACAACAATTTTTATACACGTTTTTTCTTTGCTTAAGTTTCCACAAAGTCAATTTAAACTCACGACAGCACGTGCTTCTCAACAACTTTGTGGCCCATCTGTATAAAAATAATAAGTCAAGCAACGGCAACGACAACGTCAACGAATAGTAAATCAAAGCAAAATGCAAACAAAAACACTAAACAAAGCTATACGAAATACTATAAAGAAAACAATAAAAATACTCAAACGAAAAAAGGCATCAACGTACTTTAAACTTTTGAAACGAGCAATATGCGGAACCCGCCCAGCAATGCATTCGGGGGAAGTTTAAGCTTGTGAAATGCGGATGATTTTGATACTCTGTATCCATAGGGTCCAGGGTACTCTTGATTTGGGCAATGCATGTGGCAGGCAGAGAGAGGTGTGGCAGACAATAAGTTCTTTATACCGCGTTGCTGAGCGTCACCTTGCAAGCAGTTTTCACTTTTAAAATTTATCGGTCAAAGTCTGCCGTCCTGAAGCATGAGCTATGCGCTTTTTTCGGGAAAAAAATTTATAGGGTATTTCCTTGTCGTATACCACCTCGACTCTATCATAATTTCTTTTTAGCTTTTTAATTTACACGTCACGGCCCCCAATATGGGTCGCACTTTGTCGATGTTTGTAATGCGATTTGTACGCGTGCGCTGCGCACGGTTCGTTGAGCGCATTTTTTTTTTTATGGTTTCAGGACGGTGAAGATCGGTGAAGCCGGAGACGAAGGCCAAAAAGGTGTCGAAAACGAAGACAAACATTACACGTTTAATTACGATAAAGCATAATGCACCGGTGTGTGTTTTTTGTGAGATGACAGATGATGCATTTTCAACATCAATTTAAAAATTCATGCATGTCAACAAACGGCCAAGTAACAGCTTTAAAAGTTGTCGTGGGTCGTAACTGATCCATGTCCGGTTCAATGCACACAGCTAGGGAGTTGACCAACCCACAGGTGTTGTTTTTGTTTGTTCGGTTTTTTTTTTTTGGTAACACTGTTATTGTTGTTGCTGTTTTTTGACACTAATGCCATCCAAAATGCTTTTAATGATCGTCTTGTCGCTCAAGTTGACGAAGATGATGATGACAACGTTTTTCTATTGTCTTTGAACTTGTCAGCTACATATGTATGTAGCCCTCAACTTGAACAATTATTGGGCAGAGGTGTAACTCGACGCGCTAAAAATTTGATGGTCGCAAAAAAAAAGAGCCATAATTAGTTAAATGAAGCTTTTATATAATGAAAAAGCGATTGAACGACAAAAAAATTGCCATTGTTGGAAGAGTCTTACTTGAGCTGTATGTGGGTTCTGTATAGTTCTTTGCAGGGAAATATTTATTGCAAATGCTTTACAAAATAGAATAAGTTATCTGAAATTATAAAAGACGATCCTAAATAAAGGGTAAAACTTTGTCTAAAATGTCTAAAATCCGACTTCTTTAAAAATTGTGGTTTTTAAGTTTCCTTTTATTTAAAAACTGAAAACAATACGTTTTGAATTAAGCTTAAGTAATATTATAATTATAATTATATAATTATAGTGAAAAATATTTTTATTTTGTTTAAAGGCCTAGACGCAGACACGAAAACAGCCACCTAGCAAAAAAAACCAACTTATTTTGGTCACGAAAGAAACAGTGTGTCTCTAGTAACAAAATGTGCAATTTATCGCAATTATTATCGATAATCAGCTGCAACTTTTTAAACGTTGCGAAGTAAAATATAAAAACATAAATTATCGTCAACGTTTATGTGATATGTAAACAATGCTATAATAATGAAATGCATTGCAATGGAATTGTTGGATGAGGAAAAAGTGCGACGAGAGTAGGCAAAACTCATTAACAGGCGGAGTGTTGGGGTGAACCCATATTTAATGCGCAGAGCAGAGTGTGGACGAATTGCATATAAATATTTTAACGCACATTAATGTTACTTTTGAATTATTTTATTTTTGTAGCTATTTTCTCATCATTTTCCAACGATCCGCAACGATTTTGTCGACCAGCCATAAATTTCGCGCACAAAATAACTAGCTGCACATAAGTTCCCTTTGTGGCGCCAAACACGAACAGCTGTTTGCTGATTGCGCCGTCTATGGTTTACATCTGGCATCAAAAACCAAAAAAACAAGCAACACTGGTCTACAAACCACCTGCAAGAACAGTTTGTGACCAAACATTTGTGAGCGTTTTTTTATATAAAGTTTTGTTTTGTTTTCGTGTCTGCGTTTAGCCCTTTATTCATGTTCATAGTAAAACAGCGTTCGCTGTCGGAAAAAGCTGGCGAAAAATTTTCGGACAGGATTTTATGTATATAGATAGCGCGAAAAAATATTTTTTTGGATTTCTAAAAAAAGTGACTTAACCAATCCTTTTGAGAATGCAGTCGAACTTTCGAATGAAAAAATTTCGTTATACAGAAACTTGAAGATTATGAGAGTAAAGTATTTGAAAAAAAATTAATAAAAATATGTAAAAAGGCTTTTTAGAGGATTTCGTTATGGCAAAGTTCGACTGTTTTCTTATATGTAATTTTAGGTACTCATTTGTTGATGTATTTTCTTCATCATTCACGGTATGATCGCTATTTGTTGAAATATACAAAATTTGTCGTAATTTTAAGCAAATACACCTTATTCTGTTTTAACACGGTAGATTTTTTTTTTTTTTATAATTTCTTGATACGTTGGAGATAACGTATCGCTACTATTCGGAGCATAGGACGGTAGATACGTTCCAGAAAAAAACAATGTATAAATAAAATCCGTGTTTAAAAAGACATGAAGTAAATTCTTAAGCTGCTATGAAAATAAATTAGAAAGTGGGGGTTCTCTTACTAAATTTCTGAAAGATAGGATTAATAAAAATATTTTTCTTTAAAATTGCAATCAAATAGGTTAAATCGATTAATATTGTTTATAAATTTTTTTTCTAGACCGCGTTATTTCAAAATCGTCTAAAAAAAGACCACGTAAAAACAGAATTGGGTGTATTTGGGAAAATTTAAAATAAGTCTGTAATTTAATTATAAGAGAACAATTTTTAAATTTTATTTTATGCATTGACTTGAATGGTCGGATGCAAATAGTTAGTATAGTTAAGGTATTCACGGTTGCTGTTTTAAAGTTGCGCAAAAACTCAACTGGCTAAAGCGTGAACGCACTTATTGTTAACTTTTCAGTTGATTTGTTGTTTACATGTTAAAATTTGTTGCGTATCCCCCTACGCCATTTTGGCGCCACTTTAAAGTAAAATTGTCTAATTTAGTAAATTTAATGAGCCAAATGTATAAGACTTAATTGATAATTGCGTAAAATCTAGTTCAATTTATTCAAACTCAATTTGCTTATTTTCTTTTGCCGCTTTTTATACCACAAAATGGAAACAAAATTCCAAAATATTGTGTTGTTGAAAATGCCACAATGGCTCATTTTACAACACATTCTACACAACTCAACAGCTAAAATGTAGAATACTGTCTGGGTGGAGGAAAAGTTGAAAATCAGACCTGTACATTTTGTTGTTGCAAAAGTCGCCAAATTTGCAACGCCTAAACTCAACAGCAAGCGTGAATACCCCAAGTATCTACATATATTTTCCTCAGTTTTATCATTATTGCGAAATTTTATTATTTTTTTTTTTTTTACTTTTTACAAAATTCTAATAGTTTTTATTTATTTTTTATATAAATATTTTATATAATAATAATTTCTCTGAGTTGACTATTTTTGTAAGTCGCCCCTTGGTGGGGCATGGGGATCTCTATTAATAACTGTTTTAAAAGAATAGGGACCTACAGTTTAAAACCGAATCCGATGTTTTGAATTAATAGAGATTTTCTTGGGCAAATACCGTCTTTTTGCTAGCCATACCAGTGCCTCTGTGGGAAATCGAACCACCGACCATAGGGTTACAAAGCGACTACGCTACCACTACACTATCGATATTTTATATATTATTTATCAAAATCATTTCTTTTTTTAATTTTTTCGGAAATCTTTTTAACTTAAAAAAAATTGTTTTCCTTGAAAGTAATTTATAATTTAATTTAATCTTAACCAAAACATTTCAAAAAACTAAAAAATTTATGTTTTAATCTATTAAAAGCGGTCAAATTATGAATGTGAATAAAATGCATGTTGAGTTAATTACCTAAAATTGGTCTAATGTTTCAAATTCTATGCCTTGAAAAATTTTCGACTATTATTCAAGGTTTTTTGATCATGTCAGCATGAAATTTGCATATTTTGGAAAAACCCTTGATTACTTTTAACGTGAAGCCTTTCAGAACAATATCGACTTGGAAGATTTCATAAATAAGAAAATGTAATGGCTGTGCCATTGTCTTGTTTTTTATTTTTTTATTTTTCTCTCAGCTAGTATTTATCGCAGCTAAAAGTTCTCGCAGCTAGAATTTATCGCAGCTAAAATTTCTCGCAGATAGAATTTCTCGCAGATATTTTTTTCTTGCAGTTTGCCTTTTTGGGACCAAAAATCGCATGCGAGAAAAAAAGAAATTCATGTTTTTTATGCTGTCTATCAGCTTTGGTCTGGCATCAAAAGTGCAAGATGTCAACAGTTCGCTCAGTTATCGCCACCAACTTAAGGTCACAGCAAATTTTTTTTCTTGGGTACCGGCGACTATAAAAGAGCTTGAGTAGCCATGTGCGGTCTCTTGTCTCGACTTAAATCCGCCAAGTACCACGTCGGCCACGCAATACACGTCGTCCAAAATTAACCAAAAAAAAACTTTTATAGTAATCGAGTCAAACAAATTATGTGGATTTAAAAAGCATTTAAAAGCTAAAGTTTGAAAAAAAAAAAAATTTTCAAATAAAATAAAAGACGTTGCAAGCGGCATAAAATTTTTGTAAATTAGCAGTCAATACAACCATATATATAACCTGCATAAGAAAGAAAAATATAAAAACACAAAAAAGGGTGATATACATCCGCGATTATATTCGCCACCCCAAATAAAAGATTAATCCATCGCCAATGCCCACCTGGAGCATTTGATAAATGCAAGACGGCCCTATTAACTTGAACACCATAGTCAATACCAGCTGACGAGAACTTCCAGGGCGAGCTACAGATTGGAAGCGGTCTCCTTCCCTCCCGGCTGTCACCAAGATCAAAGAGCTAGTGACAAGCGGGATTTTAAGACGTACACACTTCTCTGTCGGCGAGCGGAGTGTAATTTCGCTAACAAAAAAATAATTTTCTCCATGTGCTAAAGGGGTTTGACCTCATTAAAAAAACAAAAGAAACAAAAAAAAATCGGAAAAAATATACTATCACTAGGTGTATAATAAGTTTTACAAATTTTTTTTTATTTTAAAGTAATTGTTTTAGGAAAGGTTAAGCTAGGAAAAAAAGGAAGCCCCATCAGAACAAGTGTACAGTGGTCCTCTAGGGCGTGTTTGAAGTGTGAAAAAAAAAAATAAAATAAAAAAAAAAAAAATTTTTTTTTTTAAAGCAAAATATATAATGAAGTTAATACATATGTGCTCCCAAAATTAATCAAAAGTATATATATATGCATATGGTTGTGATGTATATAATATCTATGCAGATAGCGTTATATGCATTATGTGTATGAATATTATATGTACATATATACATATATAGCAAATATATTAAATAGTATATGCCTGTCTACCTTAAAATAACGGAGAAAGCTATAAGTAAAGAGAAGTGAAGTGCAGTGGATAAAAAAAAAAAAAAAAATAAATTTAAAAGCAAGTACCCTAAGCCCAAAGCTGCTTATTATTTTTTTTTTGTGTAAAATGAGATATAACTTAATAAACTAATAACCTCAAAAAAAAAACAAAAAAAAAAAAACAAAAAAACCCACCTACGCTGGAAGGCCTTTCAACGCTGGAATATCGAATGCATACGTAAGTTAAACCATGTGATTTTGTTGTTTTTTTGTGCATTGCTATTTCCCTATCTTTATATATGCTACTTCTCTCGTTATATTCGCGAAATTCACCATATTCCATGTATTCGAATTCAAATATATATAAAACGTAAACAAAAAAAAAATTACACGCACCTTCAAACATGAACAGAGTCCATTAGCTAGGTAGTTAATTTTGATATAAAATAATGGATATTAACACAAAAAATTAAAGAAAAATAGGATAACTAAAATGTATAGTTTTTAAGATTTTTTTCTTTTAAAAACCTAAAGAAAAGATTTAAACATCAAATAACCCAACAGTTTTATAGTATTCATAGCAATTGGTTTTATGCACATTTAGAATATAAAAAAAAAAAAAAAAAAAAAAATATATAAAAAAAAATAAAAACAAAAAAAAAAAAAAAACATCCAGTCATGTTAAAACCCTAGAGTTATTTATATAGATAATAAGCAGCATGGATTGTATCTTTATCTATTTAAGTTCAAATATATTGGTTTTAAAATGAACACCCGCACAATGAATTGCTAAATTGTTAATTATTTTTCCTGGCTGACTTAGGCGTATAAGGTGTAGGCAAAGTTCGTTTTGGGGGTTTTGGTCGATGAGTTTAGCCAAAGCCATGGTAGGGTATAGGGTTTAGGCTGCGAAGGTTCCCCAACATCCGAGCCTTCGTCGCAATTGGACACCTTAATTAATTTTCCCCTTTTTCTTAAGTATTTCGACAAGTAAAACTTGGTTTTATCTAGTTAGTCGGTTTTGATTATTCAAGAGTATAGCTCTTTATTTTGCAGGGACTCTATAATAAATCTTAATATGTTATCAGGAGCCTATAGACAGAGCAAAACCCACGCCAACTACCCAAGAGCTAGGGAATTAAAGGGTCCCGCCTCGCTACTGTCCTTGCTCCCCCAAATAAAAAGATAGATTACACATGATACATATTTTGTGGCGCCCAACAACGTGGGGCAATGTTTGCCTAAAAATTCTGTGGCAAAATTTTCAAAGAATTTCTCAAGTCTTACGGTATTCAGTCTCGTTTGCCAGATTAGAATCGTAGATAGCTTTGATTGAAATTCAAGCCTTATCATCGGCTTTTGGAAATAATCGTACAGTGGTTTAGTTGTGTTATTTCTTTGAAAAACTATTAAATTTTAGTTTATAGATTTGGAATAGATGTAGCTGAATAAACATTTTTGGAAACATATATTGAATTAGGTTTTGATATATGGCCAATGGTTTTTTTTTGCTATTGTCTACCACAAGAGGTCGAAGAAATAAAATCCCACCAAAAAACATTTTCATGTAAAATGTTGCCAAGACGAGAACATATAACTCGCACTGTCAAAAAGTTATCAGATCTCATATAGAGCCAAGCTTCTAACTCTACACGCCCTAACTCTACAAGGCCTAACTTCACAAACTCTACACCTTAGTCAAAATATGTGGCTTGGCCGTTCGTTACAAGAACTATTGTATAACAGAAAAGTAATAAACAGTGAATTAATTTTTCACCTTACGCCTAACGCCTTTGTGAATGTAGCGAAATGGCCAAGCCACATATTTTGACTAAGGTGTAGAGTTTGTGAAGTTAGGCCTTGTAGAGTTAGGGCGTGTAGAGTTAGAAGCTTGGCTCTATATGAGATCTGATAACTTTTTGACAGTGCGAGTTATATGTTCTCGTCTTGGCAACATTTTACATGAAAATGTTTTTTGGTGGGATTTCATTTATTTTTGTAAGTTGTTTGTAACAAATTTTTTTTTTTTTTTTAATTTTAATTTTTTTTTTTTTGGTTTTTATTTTTTTAAATAATAATTTATAATAACAAGGAGCCTCTTTATATATGTATATATGTATATATCTGGGGGCATCAAGTTTCAGTTCAGATTACCCCTCTAGCGCAGTGGTCGGCACGGCCCTATCTCTGGCGCATAGGCTAAGGCGACGTCGACACACTTCATGTGTTATACACAAAACGCATGCATACTATGTGCGTGCTTTTTGTACATACTACTAAAATTTTCTCTGCCGCAGTGACGTATTGCGACGCTGACGTTGCTTGACGTCAACAACAACAACAAGAGCCGAAGCCACGCACCATCAACTGCGTGTTTGTTGCTTAGCAACGTACAATACATACGCAAAAAAAAATTTGAGTGTATTTTGTGTCGACTACTGCTCTAGCGTCAAAATTGAAAATTGCAGGCCTCATACAAACTGCATCCCCAAGTTTAAGGGGTTGGGGGATGAAAGTTACAAGTTTTATAATTTTTTTGTTGTTTGTGTGCTAATACTAGCTTACATACAAAATTTCAGCTTTCTAGGACATTGGGAAATACCTAAGAATTTTGATGATCATCAGTGACGAAATCAGCGTTTTTAGATGTCAATACAATCTAAAGTATAGGAGCTATGCAATTAAAACTTTATACGTTTAATAAGTCCGCTATTGACAACATATCCCGAAAATTTGGTTGATCTAGCATAATCCTAACCAAAGTTATAAGGGCTCAAAAAAACGACGAAGCGCTTCGAGAAAAGGTAGGTAGTGCCCTTACGCTTCGCTTCGCTTGGCTCGTCTTGGCGGGGGCACTACCGTGCCACCAGATAACTATAAAATAACATAGTAATTTACATCTGCTACAAGTACTGCTGTTGCCCTAAACTTATGCTCGTTTGCTTTCGTAATTGTCTTATCAAGTTTTAGGATATTTTTCTTGATTTCCTTGAATACTAGCATATACTGTCTTGGAATCTTGAGTATTTAGCTCAGCTAGAATACCCTGCCGATAGTCAATGTGTTAGCTTTTCTGGATTGAATAAGAATGTATTGAACTTAGATTGAGAAAATTACCTGTTTCCAAATTCATAACATATTTAGTTATTTAGTTGTTCACATAATAGAGTTGGTAAATTGCTCTGGAATTTTATAGTTTATGTAGTAACTGCGTTACTATACCGAGTAAATTTGGCAAGTCGTTGTGTGTCCGATTTTATAATTTATGTGTTGTTGTGTTGGAATTTAGTGTCAATAGCCCGGAAAAATCCCTAATTAATTAATTGTGTCCATTTGTGTTGCCTACGCTTTATATTGCCTATATATGTCATTGCCAGGAAAGTTTTAAAGAATTGAATTTTGTAAAAAAAAAAAAAAAGAAAACTTATATTTTCATTATGCCTATTGAACATAGTCCTCAAGCTCCAGCTGCGGCTGTGGAGAATAATTGTTGTATTTGTACTCAAGCTATGTCAAATACTGAGACTTGTTATCTTACACCATGTCAACATGTGTGCCATAAACTCTGCCTTGAAAATTGGCTAGAGTCGCATACCAATTGCCCAGAATGTAACCAAGATTTAACTCTTGACTCGTTAAAAGTGGTTATTGGAAATTGTTCGCCGAGAGGTAAACCCAGACAGCCCCCACCAAAAGTAATACATCGCCCAGTAACCCGCAACTTGGCCAAAGCCTTAAATCAAGTGCAAGTGCCAGTTGAACCAGTTCATGAACCTCAAGTTTCTGATGTTAGTCAGAATCCGTTACCAGTATTAGACAATAGCAGCAGCTCTAATCCAGTAGAAGCTCCTATACCTAGATCCAGCATTGGTCCAAGAAGAGGTAGGCCTAGGCGTTCTGCAAATACTCGCCGGCCTAGAGAACCAACCATGGATTATTCTGTGATCCAAAATATGATTGAACAAACTGTAACGCGACTCATGTCATCGCTTAATGTGGGTCAACCGAATCCTCAAAATCGCTCTGCTGTACAAACCGCTCCTAGAAGTCGAGATTCTCCAATTTCTAATACATCTTTGCATCCTAATAAAGTAGCAGATATCATGCAACGCTGGAATGTGCACTTTGATGGTTCAGCCGATGGTTTAAGTGTAGAAGAGTTTATCTATCGTGTTAAGTCCCTTACTGATGAAACCCTAGATAGCGATTTTAGTGCATTATGCAAGCATGCTCACATTTTGTTTGTAGGTCAAGCTCGTGATTGGTATTGGCGATATCACAAGCAAGTGGATCATATTTTATGGTCTGAATTTTGTGTTGCACTTCGTCAGCAGTATAAAGATTATCGCTCTGATTTTATGACGAAAGAAGAAATAAGGTCTCGCAAACAAAAACCTGGCGAAAGCTTTTCATCCTTTTATAATTCCATTGCTTCCTTAATGGACAAATCTTCAATCAGAATGGATGAAGAAGAGCTGCTCGAAATACTTAAAAACAATCTGTTGCCTGACTTACGTCTTAAACTTCTCTATCAGCCAGTGCATTCTGTAGGCCATCTTCGAAGATTAGTTCAAATGAACGAAAGCCTTACGCGTGAATTAAATACCCGCTCTGAACATGTTGCTAAATTAAAACCACCTATGCCTCGTCGTCAAGTATATGCAGTGGAGGAACAGTGTGTGGAGTCAGAATCGGAAATCACTGATGATCCTGAAGTTGCTGCTATTCGCATACCAAATCCAAAACTTAAATGCTGGAACTGCGATGCACCTGGACATATGTGGGAAGATTGCCTAGCAGATCGTCGCATATTTTGCTATGGCTGTGGTGCTCCCAATATCTATAAGCCACAATGTCCTACTTGCATAAAAAGAATGTCGGAAAACCGACAAAAGGGCGTATCCAACAACAGCAGGATACACCCGAAGCAATAAAACAAAATTTTATCCCTGAATTAGTAAATAGTAAGGAAAATATACATGTCCCTACTCAAATTTTAAAACGTGAGATAGAAGCATCCCAACTTTCTCCGTTAGCCACCCATATTGTGCCATATAAAGATAGATTAGAAAATTATCTTAAAGTTAGAAATCGTATCTTTAATGAAAATCGACCAAAAAGTCGTCGTAATACTTTAAGAATCAGAAATTATTACAAAAATAAAAGACACTCACTCAAGCTATTAGTTTCCGCAGTAATCAATAACCAATACGATGGTCGTAGTTATGCTGAAGTTGAATTTCTAAGATATAAAGAATTTGGTATGTTAGATACCGGCGCAAATGTTAGTTGCATTGGAGCCGAATTAGCAGTTGAGGATTTTTCAGCTTTTGCAGCCTATAAGTCCCTGAATATTAAATCTAAAGTAACGACTGCAGATGGCCAACCTCACACAGTTACAGGTGTTTTAAGAGTTAATCTTAAATATAATGCAATGGTTAAACCTATGACATTGTATGTAGTCCCATCGCTGACACAAAGATTGATCTTAGGTATTGATTTTTGGAAAATCTTTGCCCTTGCGCCTCACATTATTTGTCCTTTGGAAATAGTAAGCCCAACTTCAACAACTTTAGATACAACCAATTCATATCCATTATCTTCTTTGCAATTACAACAGCTTGAAGTAGTAAAGAAATTATTCCCTGATTGTTCTGAAGGTTTAGGAAGAACTAAGTTGATTAAACATCATATTGATGTTGGTGAAGCCAAGCCTGTTAAGCAACGTTACTACCCAGTAAGCCCAGCTGTAGAAAAGATACTTTTTGAAGAAATCGATCGCATGTTAAAGTTAGAGGTTATTGAGCCCGCCTCTAGTGCCTGGAGTTCGCCTATGCGCCCAGTAATAAAGCCACACAAGATTCGCCTCTGCTTAGATGCAAGAAAACTAAATGATGCCACTAAGAATAGCATAGATGGCATATTTTCACGATTGCCAAAAGCTAATTTAATCACCAAATTAGATTTGAAAGATGCTTACTGGCAAATTGAGTTAACAGAGGAATCTAAGCCATTGACTGCGTTTACTGTGCCAGGTAGACCTCTCTACCAATTTAAGGTAATGCCATTTGGCCTATGTAACGCTCCGTCAACAATGTGTCGCCTTATGGATGAAATTATTCCATCTGATCTCCGTCATTGTGTCTTTGGATACCTTGATGATTTGTGTATTGTCTCAGAAGATTTTTCGTCCCATCTAGCTGTGCTAATTCGAATTGCTGAGCAATTTCGAAAAGCTAATTTAACTTTAAATGTTGCAAAAAGTAAATTTTGTGTGACTAGTATAAATTATCTCGGTTATATTATTGATAACACAGGAATTCGTACTGACCCCTCAAAAATATCTTGTATAGAAAACTGGCCCGTGCCAAAGAATTTAAAACAAGTTAGAGGATTTTTAGGCCTCTGTGGTTGGTATCGCCGTTTTATTCATAACTTTGCTGACATAACTTGTCCTATAACGGATGTGTTGTCCACCAAAAAGAAATTTGTTTGGACGCCAGCCGCACAAGCAGCCATGGAAAAGCTCAAAACCATTTTAACAACAGCGCCAGTCTTACAGAACCCCGATTTTGACAAAAAATTTTATTTACATTGCGATGCTAGTGATTTTGGAATTGGTGCCGTATTAGTGCAATTATCAGCGGAAAACGAGGAAAAACCCATTGCATTTATGTCAAAAAAACTAAGTCATGCCCAACGTAACTATAGTGTTACTGAACGGGAATGTTTGGCTGTAATACTAGCCATTGAGAAGTTCAGATGTTATCTGGAGCTTCAAGAATTTGAAGTGGTAACTGACCATTCAAGCCTGGTCTGGCTAATGCGTCAGCAAAATGTTTCTGGTCGTCTAGCTCGTTGGATATTTCGATTACAGCAATTTAAATTTTCAATTTCACATAGAAAAGGAAAGGAACATATTGTTCCTGATGCGCTGTCGCGTATGTGCGAGGCTGAAATCGCTAGTTTAGATCTTAAGCCATTAATTGATTTAACATCAGATGCATTTCTCGACAACGAATACCAAACTTTGAAAGAAAAATTCAGTGCAAATAAAGAAAAATTACCAGACATGAAAATTCTAGATAAATTTTTGTACGTGAAAACAGAACACTCTACAGCTGATGCTGAAGAAAAACTATCTTGGAAACTGTGGGTCCCAGTGCGCCTAAGAAGTTCCGTTTTGCAACAAGCTCATGATAGCCTTGTATCTGCCCATTGTGGAATGCAAAAGACTATAGAGAAAATTCGCAGAAATCTGTTTTGGCCTGGTTTAGCAAAAGATGTTCGTGATTATATTCGCAGTTGTGACATTTGCAAAGAAGCTAAAGCTCCAAATTATACCCTTCGTCCGCCTATGGGCGAACATCCACATTGTCCTACCTATAGTCCTTTTCAAAAGTTATATATTGATTTACTTGGTCCTTATCCGCGCAGTAAAGATGGTCACATTGGCATTCTTATAGTCTTAGACCATTTTAGCAAATATCATTGGTTACAGCCTTTAAAAAAATTTACTTCGTCTGCTATACAAGAATATCTGCTTAAATACATTTTTCACGGTTTTGGCGTTCCGGAAATTATAGTAAGCGACAATGGAACTCAATTCAAAGCAAATGATTTTAACGCTTTTCTTACTGAACTTGGAATCAAGCATGTATATACAGCATTATATTCTCCCCAAAGCAATGCTGCGGAACGTGTTAACCGCTCACTTTTAGCTGCTGTTCGTTCCTACCTCAAACATGACCAAAGGGAATGGGATAAAAATTTAACCAGTATTTCTTGCTCGCTTCGTTCAGCTCTACATCAGTCGCTAGGATGTTCTCCATATAAAGCTTTGTTTGGGTTCGATATGCTAAATCATGGCTCAGATTACAAACTGTTAAAAGATTTGACCTTGTTAGATGAAGCGGTTGTGCCTCTGTCAAGAGACGATAAATTGTTTCTGCTTCGTAAAGATATTCAGCAAAATATCCGTAAAGCTTTCGACCGAAATTGTATTCAATACAATTTGCGATCAAAACCTGTTAATTTTATAGAAGGTCAAGAGGTATTTCGGCGTAACTTTACACAGAGTAAATTTTCCGAAAATTTCAATGCGAAGTTAGGGCGTCAATTTGTTAAATGTCGTATTAAGAAAAAACTTGGTAACTGTTTCTATTTGTTGGAAAATTTGCAAGGGAAAGAATTAGGAACATATCATGCAAAAGATATCAAAAGCTAATTCCAGCTAATCTTCCGTCTACCGGTGTCAGATTATCTGGTGTGTAATGGCTGTGCCATTGTCTTGTTTTTTATTTTTTTATTTTTCTCTCAGCTAGTATTTATCGCAGCTAAAAGTTCTCGCAGCTAGAATTTATCGCAGCTAAAATTTCTCGCAGATAGAATTTCTCGCAGATATTTTTTTCTTGCAGTTTGCCTTTTTGGGACCAAAAATCGCATGCGAGAAAAAAAGAAATTCATGTTTTTTATGCTGTCTATCAGCTTTGGTCTGGCATCAAAAGTGCAAGATGTCAACAGTTCGCTCAGTTATCGCCACCAACTTAAGGTCACAGCAAATTTTTTTTCTTGGGTACCGGCGACTATAAAAGAGCTTGAGTAGCCATGTGCGGTCTCTTGTCTCGACTTAAATCCGCCAAGTACCACGTCGGCCACGCAATACACGTCGTCCAAAATTAACCAAAAAAAAAACTTTTATAGTAATCGAGTCAAACAAATTATGTGGATTTAAAAAGCATTTAAAAAGCTAAAGTTTGAAAAAAAAAAAAATTTTTCAAATAAAATAAAAGACGTTGCAAGCGGCATAAAATTTTTGTAAATTAGCAGTCAATACAACCATATATATAACCTGCATAAGAAAGAAAAATATAAAAACACAAAAAAAGGGTGATATACATCCGCGATTATATTCGCCACCCCAAATAAAAGATTAATCCATCGCCAATGCCCACCTGGAGCATTTGATAAATGCAAGACGGCCCTATTAACTTGAACACCATAGTCAATACCAGCTGACGAGAACTTCCAGGGCGAGCTACAGATTGGAAGCGGTCTCCTTCCCTCCCGGCTGTCACCAAGATCAAAGAGCTAGTGACAAGCGGGATTTTAAGACGTACACACTTCTCTGTCGGCGAGCGGAGTGTAATTTCGCTAACAAAAAAATAATTTTCTCCATGTGCTAAAGGGGTTTGACCTCATTAAAAAAACAAAAGAAACAAAAAAAAATCGGAAAAAATATACTATCACTAGGTGTATAATAAGTTTTACAAATTTTTTTTTATTTTAAAGTAATTGTTTTAGGAAAGGTTAAGCTAGGAAAAAAAGGAAGCCCCATCAGAACAAGTGTACAGTGGTCCTCTAGGGCGTGTTTGAAGTGTGAAAAAAAAAAAAAAAAAAAAAAAAAAAAAATTTTTTTTTAAAGCAAAATATATAATGAAGTTAATACATATGTGCTCCCAAAATTAATCAAAAGTATATATATATGCATATGGTTGTGATGTATATAATATCTATGCAGATAGCGTTATATGCATTATGTGTATGAATATTATATGTACATATATACATATATAGCAAATATATTAAATAGTATATGCCTGTCTACCTTAAAATAACGGAGAAAGCTATAAGTAAAGAGAAGTGAAGTGCAGTGGATAAAAAAAAAAAAAAAAATAAATTTAAAAGCAAGTACCCTAAGCCCAAAGCTGCTTATTATTTTTTTTTTGTGTAAAATGAGATATAACTTAATAAACTAATAACCTCAAAAAAAAAAAAAAAAAAAAAAAAAAAAAACCCACCTACGCTGGAAGGCCTTTCAACGCTGGAATATCGAATGCATACGTAAGTTAAACCATGTGATTTTGTTGTTTTTTTGTGCATTGCTATTTCCCTATCTTTATATATGCTACTTCTCTCGTTATATTCGCGAAATTCACCATATTCCATGTATTCGAATTCAAATATATATAAAACGTAAACAAAAAAAAAATTACACGCACCTTCAAACATGAACAGAGTCCATTAGCTAGGTAGTTAATTTTGATATAAAATAATGGATATTAACACAAAAAATTAAAGAAAAATAGGATAACTAAAATGTATAGTTTTTAAGATTTTTTTCTTTTAAAAACCTAAAGAAAAGATTTAAACATCAAATAACCCAACAGTTTTATAGTATTCATAGCAATTGGTTTTATGCACATTTAGAATATAAAAAAAAAAAAAAAAAAAAAAAATATAAAAAAAAAAAAAAAAAAAAAAAAAAAAAAACATCCAGTCATGTTAAAACCCTAGAGTTATTTATATAGATAATAAGCAGCATGGATTGTATCTTTATCTATTTAAGTTCAAATATATTGGTTTTAAAATGAACACCCGCACAATGAATTGCTAAATTGTTAATTATTTTTCCTGGCTGACTTAGGCGTATAAGGTGTAGGCAAAGTTCGTTTTGGGGGTTTTGGTCGATGAGTTTAGCCAAAGCCATGGTAGGGTATAGGGTTTAGGCTGCGAAGGTTCCCCAACATCCGAGCCTTCGTCGCAATTGGACACCTTAATTAATTTTCCCCTTTTTCTTAAGTATTTCGACAAGTAAAACTTGGTTTTATCTAGTTAGTCGGTTTTGATTATTCAAGAGTATAGCTCTTTATTTTGCAGGGACTCTATAATAAATCTTAATATGTTATCAGGAGCCTATAGACAGAGCAAAACCCACGCCAACTACCCAAGAGCTAGGGAATTAAAGGGTCCCGCCTCGCTACTGTCCTTGCTCCCCCAAATAAAAAGATAGATTACATTTTGATACAAAAATGCGCTCCTTTTTGGAAATAAAAAATACAAGAAGCTTTGAATATGAACCCCTATAGAACTACGCTCAGAAAATATATGTTTTCCGATTTGTGTGAACCCATATATATTTCCTAAAAAGTAATTTATGCACTTTTGCTATTTGGTACACATTGCATATTAAATGAGTTCTTAAGTTATTCCCCCTGCGCTTCGATGTTATTTGATCTTATAGCAGCCTGGATGGCCAATTTATCTTCTCTTTGCTGACGTTTTAGATCATAAATTCTTTTTTCTATTGCATCCAATGTTAGCGGCATTGCAGCTAGGCTCTCTGCAAGGGTATCCCGTACCTGCTTCACATTTGTTACTTGATATAAATTGTCGCTAGCAACCGTGCAAGTTTCAGTGTCTTCGTGAGGATATAAAACATCTAAAAATGCTTCGATTTTTTCCATACGTGCCATTACATTGAGCCTTTCCTTTTTAAGTGATCGCAGTTCTTGCTTTCGAAAAACCATATATTGTTGCACTTCTTCGGGTATGCCCGTATAATTTCTACTTCGCGGCATTTTTTTTCTCTAAATGAAAATAAATAACAAACGGAAAATTTTGTGAAGTACAAATTATTCGAATAGGACAGGTTCACGAATTTTATTTAAAATGTATTTATTTATGATTTACTTCGCCTTGCCTGCCTAAACAAAAAGACAAATCAGCAGAAGGTTTTTATTCCTAATTCATATTGACTTATAGTTTTTTTTGTATCATATTTATATATCTACAAAATTTTAATATTATACTAACCCATATTAGATTGCGCAGTGGCAAGCGTTGTGATAATAAATGTTATTTATTAATTATTGAAATTTCATCAAATTAACCTAACTATTGTTGTGGCCAGCAATCGCTGACTTCACACCTCTATGACCACACACAGAAATAGAAACTGAGCAAATCTGTTGGATACATAGCAGATGTACCTGTCTGTTCATCGATCGAAGCCAAACAAAGGAATCCAAGCTGAGCTTCAACAATGCCAATGCTAATCATAATAAATTATGCGCACCTCCGGTTTTAACTGCTTGGTAAATTCCCCGTCCCATATCTACCATGTAGCATGTTGGTTCCAGCCGGGTCTTGCGACTTGTTTCAACAAAATGTTTTCCATTAAAATATCTTGGACAATAGCTTTGAATTGTGTTTGATTCAATGTCTTTTATAGTAGGAGCATAGCCATACATAGATAAGTAGTATATGTAGATGTTATGTGTAGGTTTGTTCCTAGAGTGTATGCCACTGCTAATATGCTTTTGATTTATGTAAACTTATATAATGGCATATCTTTATTGATTTTTTTTTATATGTGTTAAATAGCAAAACAAATTTACGAGCTATTTGGAATGTTTATGAAATATTTTGCCAGCTTAGTGTCAAGATTATACTGGCGAGTTAATATTAGTTCGATTTGGTTAAAGAGCAATGGGAGAAGAAATTCTGATGAATACAAAAAAAAAACAAAAAACCCCAGCTGTTAATATGCTTGGAAACAATTAAAAAACTGCGATGGATCTCGATTTTTTTATAAGCGTATAACTTTTGTACCCTGTAAATAGACGATTATATATAATATATCAAATTTGTGCTTGTAACATCTAAGTTTTACAACGCGTAATAAATTTTAAAGTATACAAGCATGAGTAAGGCTGGTGGAACATATAATTTGCTCCAAAATCAAGTGCCAAAATTTATTGGGCCCCATGTTTGCCAAATAAAATTTTGAGCAAATATTTGCTTCTTTAATGTTAGCTTAAGCCATATAAGGAACAAAAAAATACACAAAAAAAGCACAAAAAAAATTTGGTATGCGATAAAGAACGAAGGTCCTTTCGTTTGCTCTTTTTCAAGGCACATTTTGTTTATTAGACACCTATTCGTGTCTGAGGTTCGATTTAATTTTTAATGTTTAAAATAAAATTTTAATGTATTTTTTTTAATTTGCATTTTTATATATACGTATATTCATACATGAAATATGGAGAGTATATATTTAATATACTAAAAAAAATGTAAAAAAAAAATTATCATTATTTTTATTTAAAAATTTTTTTATCTTTTAGTACAAGTATTTTAATAATAAAAAAATTTTTACAGTTTGTAGATTAATATTAAAAATTAACATTGGTGAATAAAGGTTTTTAAATTACTTTTTATACCCTGTACCTATAGGTACAAAGGGTATACTAGATTTGTGCAATGTATGTAACGGACAGAAGGAGGCGTGGCAGACCCCAAGTCCTTTATACCAAATTGCTTATCATAACCTCGGGTAGCGATTGAGCCATGTCCGTCTGTCCGTCCGTCCGTCTGTCCGCCCGTCCGTCTGTCCGTCTGTATGAACACCTAGATCTCGGAGACTATAAGAGCTAGAGTAGAAAAACCAGCTGATGCGTATATTTCCTCAGAAGATGAAGTTTGTTGAATCATGTCAATATCTCTCCCCGTTCCCCCGTAGCAGATCTTTGCGGTTTTTAGCTAAACCGTTTAATATTTTAATCTCAAACATAACAGAGCGATGCGTTGTGGCTGCATGCATCTGTGTGTCAAAAAAAAATTAACAAAATCGGACAGTTACAACAAAAGTTATAGTCTAAAATGTACAAATTTCACTTCCCCTTGCCCATAAACTGGGTCAATATTTGACTCTCCGTTACTATAGTGACAAATGACCTAGAACCACCAATTTTGGTAAGCTGGTTCATATGGCTCTTATAAACAAACCCACATCCAAATTTGATCGATGCGAACCCCCCACCCCTCGCAATCGGTTTACCGTGTTTTTTCCCACACCCCTCAACATATCAACTTGCAACTTGCCCTATATACTTTAAATAACTTCTTTGACGTAAATTTCGATTTTCATTAAAATCGGTTAACATTTGCGGAGCTTATAGGATTAAACATCGTTTTGCACAAAAAAAAAAAAAAAATCCAATTGGAAAGTTCTTAGCTGGAATAAAACTTTTTTGCAAAATAAAGGTACAGGGTATTACACTGTCGGGCACCGCCTCGACTGTATTACATTTTTTTTATTATACCTACTTATTAAAATTAAAAAAAAAAAATTTTCCAATTTCAATGTATGTAAAAGTTATTATGTCTTGTATAGGGTGGGCCATCTGCTAGTTTGCTGGATAATTGCATTTTATTCGTATATACCAAGTGCAAGTTTGAAACTACTATGGACGTGCATGTTTCGAATTATGAATGTTTAACAATTAAACCAACAGATGGCCCACCCTATATTAAATCACTTTAGTTAAGAATAACGTTTGCAGCGAGAGTTAGGACCATAAAAAAGCGTCTAAGACTGTAGTTCAATTTTATTTAAATTACAATATTTCAATTTTCCATTTAAAAATGAAATCGTTTTGGAAATTTAAAATATGTCAACAATCTTACAAAGTAATCATTTGGTTAAGCTTCAAGCTTAAAAGTATTTTGTTTTTTTTAATGCATGAAGAGAAACGGGATGGAAAAAAATTTCAAAACTTGCGAAATTTTTTTTATAATCAATGTTGGGTCCCAAAATATTTTATTAATTCTTCTATAATTTGTTGAAACAAATGTTACATTATCATGAAACATTGTTTTGAATGCTGGAGTTCTAACAACGAACTTACATTGTGTGATATAGAAAACTAGTTAATCAATGCTTAGAATTTTTTAAAATACAAATAGCAGACTAACTCTTATTTTCAATTTATAAATAAAAATTGACCAATTGTTTGAATTTTTATTATTCGAAGTAAACATATCTGAGTTTCAATTGCCTAATATCTCTTTTACCAACATGTTGTTAAGCTTTGAGCCATTTATTATATTCCAAGTTGCTTTCAAAGGAATCTTGCTCTGAGCTGTGACATTTGCTTCTTGTCATTATTGTATTTTTTTCCCATTTTTTTATAAAGAAAAGACCACACACAAAAGCGGTCAAGCTCTATTACTGGGTTCATTTATGAGCATTTAATCCTTTTTGGTCATTTAAAGTCAAGACCTGACCAGCAACAACGACAACAACAGCCACACCAATTGGCTAGGGTGCGTTCCAATGGGCATACAAGTTGATTTATATGGCACGGAACTCATGAGCTTCATATTTCTATGGCTTTCACTGTCGCTCGTAAATTTGGTCTTTTTTTAAATTTAAGTTGGAGTAAAGTTTCGTTGTTGTTGTTATTGTGGCGTATAACTCTGGTACATCACCCAAAAAAAAAAAAAAAATGAAGACATTCCGAAAAAGGGGCGTCAAACTCTTTTATGCTTCTGGTTTAGACCAAGCCCAAATGTAAACTTAAATAGGGTTTCTTTCGGATATAACCAAAAATTTCAAAGTTGTAATTGTAATCTTGCAAATTTCTATTTACTTTTTTGACTCGTTAGTTTTCACGTACAACAATAATGTTGTAAGACCAGTGTGTGTGTGTGTGGTCCGTAGAGGTAACTTTTTTTTTTATTGGACGAGGGCTTGTAAAACGCAAATCTCTGTAATAGATCAGAACTAGTTTTATTTTTACATGATAAAAGCTCATAAAAGTTTTGCGTCTACGGGCAAAGTGTAAAAAAAATAAGTAGCACAAATCTATTAGCATGTACTGGAATTTTGAAAGCTGAGTCTAGTGTTTTCTTATTTTTAAACCTTAAAATGAAAAATTGACATGGAAACTCTTTGTGGATTAGCTATAGACATTCTAACTATATTAAGTTAAGAAAAACTTAATCACTTAGCAATCAGCAACTTCGTCTGCAGCACCCATTGCCAAACTTTACCAGATAATGCCAATAAACCTTGTAACCAAAACCAGCCTGGGTTTGTTGCTATAATTAAAAGTTGTTAAGTGTCAATTCCGCTGCTACTATATAAATTTAATTTTTTATTTTTTTTTGCTTTCAAGCAAAGGAAATTGGCAATTTGTATAAAGTGCTGAGTTGGAAAATATAAGCGGAAGTCGCAAATACATTCCATTTCAGCATATAATAATACGAGTATGTGAGATCGTTACATTGAGTGTCAGAGCATCAAATGGTTTTAGTTTTTCTGATAAACACTGAATAATTTGCAAAGATAAAATTCGTAGAGCGATTTTGGTTGAGTAGTCTAAAATTTTTCTGAGAGGGTTTGTCGAATCGAAACCTTGGTAATTAACTTGAGCCCTGATATAGACTGAAAAGATGGAGTACGTTAAAGTCGGGCGCGGACGTCTTTTGCATACCCTGCACCACCACATTGCAATTAAAATATTTTGTTTGTCAAATTTGGTTAGGATATTTTCGTTTGTTTAAAGAGATATCCTAAGCAAATTTGGCGTTCGGAAGAACTGTACCAAATTTTATCCAATCCGGTCGACTTTATCTCATAGCAATAAAATCATCTCAAATAAGGGGCCACACCCAAATTACGTGACCCGATTTTTACTATTTTTTAACCCCTTCCCCCCCCCATCACCTTTATTTACCATGTAAAGTAAATAGGTATGAAGATGGCGTACGTTAAAGGCGGCCGACATTGGGATACCCTGTACCACCAATTTGCAATTAAATCCGATATATTGCTTAAGAACTCCAAAATATATTTTAATTGCCAAATTGGTTACGATATTTTCATAAGCAAACAAAAAAAACAAAAATAAATGGAATTTTGCACCAAACACTTTTTTTTTACCGATCGGTCCTATGGGAGCTATTTAATATAGTCAACCGACTTTGATCCAATTTGGTACTATGCTTAGGAAATTTTAGAAAAGTACCAATTACCAAATTTGGTAATGATAACTTTAAAAACAAACGAAACAAAACGAATTTAGTTCAAAATATGGGTATATCGACTTCTCTAGTCATCCTGAACATACTTTAGGTAACTTTGGGGGGTCTCCGACGTTTTCTTCTGTATGTTACATACTTTTTCGGCTTGCACAAACTTAATATACCCTTTGTACCATGCGGTACAGGGTATAATAAAAATATGAATAGGGTATGCAAAATTCGTCTATAGCCGGTCTTTTTTTTTACAATTCGTTTTTAGTATGCTAACTATTAGCACAAAAACAGCATCATCCCGTCATACATTATTATTTTTTTTTGTTAAACAATGCCTTTGCCTTATGTATTGTCTGCTTGGGATTGTGGTCTCATCTTTTCTTTGACTTTAGACTCGTGTCCATTTGCATGCTGGTAATTTGCACTGCACTTGTCATATTTGCAAGAATGTTGGAGACCAATGTACAGAGGCAGCTGTCGCCATAAAAATGGCGCGACATTTTTAGTAAGTATTATATAAACATATTGCATAGGCTTTAATTTGACAACTGAAAAATCTGACAACACTGGTCACTCATTAAAGTGTCTAAATAAAGAACGTTTCAACGAAAAGATCCATAACGACAAACATGAAACAGACTACAATCAAATGAAACAACAAAAATGTAACTCATTTAATGCTTTTCAAGTTGCCACAAAAGTTGTAAATTGATTTGGCGCCAAATATGGCGCACATATAGTCTAGATTTTGTTGTTATTTATTTAATTTTATTTTACAAATTAAAAGCTAAAAACGTTCAATGAAATCAACATTGCAGAGTGGCAAAGATTTTTGTGATTCCATTTTGATTCAATTTGAATTTGAAGTTTTTGGCACGCTGCGTGCTTGGAATATTTGATTAATACTCAATTGGGACACAGAAAATTGGCATCATTAGCCAGCCGCCACATATGTACGAGTGGAAGCATGGTAACCCACCAACAACAGGTGGAATTTAAAAGAGACCCGAATAAATATATTTATTATGTTTATTTTTGTTGTTTTATTTTGTGATTGTTTTAATAAATTACAAATTCAAAGCGAACTCATGGTGCGGCAAATTTGCATAAATACCCAGCACTCGATTCAAAATGACAGTGGAAGTTGTTAAGAGTTATTAATTTGGTATTATAGGTAGTGGCACTGGCCGATGTACATTAATAACAACAAAGTGTTATATAAAAGTTAAAACATCATTAGTTTTATATCGATAAATTGTCATTTATATGTAATCCAAAAAGTTGTTAGTCTGCGAATGTAAGATTTATGTATCATTAGCTGTTTACAGATTATTATTATTAATTATTATTTTTTCACTGAAAGATTTGTGAATGTGGTAATGAAAAAACAGCTTAAATTTAAAGCGAAATATGATGTTAAATCACATTCTTCTATTGAAAAGAAAAAAGTTGAAGGGAAACAACATCATAATTTTCACATAGTACTGAATCAGCAAATTCTTCTTCCCTCAACTGTCCACGGTTCTGTTCGTTTCAAAAATTCACTTTAATTTGAATGAAATCTATTGGCATCATTTAAATTATGATATAAAATGTAATTCTTAAAGAGATTTTGATAGATATGTTAAGTCAATACTTAAGTATTCTCGGGGCAATATTAAACAGTCCCCTATTTTCAGGGTTTTTTTGCAGAATATAAAATGCTATATATAAAATGCGACTTCTCCGTAAATTTGATTAACTTTTTTTTTTAAAATCTACTTAAGTTGTACATTTTATTATTATTTTTTTTTTGATCGTTTATTAGTGTATTGAGATCCTTTCTGTACCATGCTAATTTTGGGCAAAAAATCGAATTAATTAATATTTTTTCAATTTTTATAGTGCTGTTTAAAAATTTGTTAATAATCCCAAAAAAATGTTGGTCGCGTTTTTAGGCTTCAAAAACTATGGGGCTTCGCTCCCGCTTGCTCGTTTCTTCATCGTTCTTGAGGTAGAGGATTCGGTTTGTTTCTTAGAGTGATGTCAACTGTTTTCTATACTATCTAAAAATAGCACATGTGCCTTGTTTTTAATCGAATTTTCCCAAAATATTTTTTTAGTACTTAGGTACACCATAAAACCCAACTCCACGGAATTCAGCCCTCAAGCTCTTAGGATTTGTATTGATCACCAACCAGTCAATCAGTCAAGTCAAACATCATTATATATATAGATCAAGTGGATTCAGCAGTGATGCCCTAATATTGTTTCCTTTAGTCAAGAATTTTTTATAAAGAACGGAATAAAAATCACATGAGATAGATAAGCATATAAGGGCAAGATTTAAAAAAATTTGTTATCAAAAATTATCTTAGAAATTTGGAAATAAAATTCTACGTGGCATAAAATTTCTTAAATTTCTGAAAGAATCCAATAATTTAATTTTTTTTTTTTGCAATACGGAAACATTTTTATTATATTTATCTTGACCTACGTAGAATGCAGAAAAAGTACAGGCCCGGTGTTGTCTATTCTCAAGTCCTAAACTTTTTCCCAAAGAATTGAAACGTTTAAGGCTTCTCTCAAGTGTGAGGGACCTTTTGAAAATTACAGCCGTATCCACAAGTTCCTCCCCCAGGGGGCAGGCCTGGTAGAATAGAGTTACCTAGAAGAACAACGCCGAAGTATACACCGTTCTCGAGTTGTGGAACTAAAAATAAAGGACAGACATTTGCTTTATAATACAGCTATAAAAATTTATACGTTCAAATTGAAAAATAAGTTTAACATTAAAAATAACGCGTTTCAGTGCGAAGGACACTTTTCAACTAATATTCGTAACTGAATATCTTCAATAATCTACAATCTAGTCAAAATACTTTATGTAAATAACTTAATTTAAAAATGATTAGATATTTAAAATATTAGCATTTAGTGGCTCACCCTAATGCGACATAAATTATCAATTATCGCTGATTAGGTTAAACCAAAATGCACAAATTATTGACTGAGCTTAAAGGGTTTAGCATTCATTTTGCTCGTTTATTTGTTCGATTTCTTATTTATTTATATTTTGTATTTGCATTAAAAAAAATTTGTAAACAATTTACTAATGAAAAATTGAATTTCAATTTAAATTGATAAATTTGTGTGCCCTTTGACCAAAGATTGTCCACGTGTCGTTTAGTTTCAAATTGGATTTGGAATTCGTTTTTGAAATGCCTCATTTTTTTGATTTTTTTTGTGGTGATTATCTGCCAACGAGGCGCTTTAAATTGTGTCATAAATTAAAGTTGCGTCGTTTGAGCTTGAACCTGAGCTGGTCTTATATTTTGTTTATTACTAAATTAATATGGAACTGTTTTAATTTTCAATTATTTAAAAGCTTTTGAAATTTGACAAACTGATAAGTTTGACTGTTTATTTCATATTGTAAATTTATGTTTATTTGCTGTTTGGTAGTAAAAACTCAGTTTCACTTGTCATATTTTATACGATTTTATTGCGCCTAAGTTTTATGAGCCATCAATTGTAGTGCTTAGTAAATGTTAGATTTATGCATTTTTATTGTTTTTTCTCAAGTTGTATATAAGTGTGAAAATGAATAATATATATATATATTTTACTAACCAAAGACGTAGAAATTTAATTGCGGCCCAACGAGCCACAAATTTATGTCTTTTATATTTGTTGTTGTCCTCAATCGTAATTCTTTGAATTGAAATGCAGACAAACAAATGAATTTCATTCTCTGTCATATTGCTTATAGATACATTCATATAAGGCTTGTAGTCGTACATATGTGCGCAGAGAGTCTTCAATACATGGTTTATTCTTTCATTGACTTCAATTCTATTTTAAGGTCTTTTTAATTTGCATGTACAATCAACGCACAATCCCAGATGATTGAGACACACTCATATGCTACATATGAAATATCTGCACTACTTGGATATTTCAATATTTAGTTATTTATTGGCTGGCTATTAAGTTTTTAGTGCTCAGTATTGGTCTCGCATGCAAATAGTATTTTCCTTTAACGTTTCGAAAGTGCAAGAAAATATTACGATCGCCAACGGACATCCCGTTGTGGTTTTTACGAGGAAAAACTCTTCATTTTATAACAAAAATTTTGTTGTTGTGGCCAATTTCAATACAAGCTAAGAATTTATGGTTTATGAGGAATTAAGTCTTATATGTTCTGTGTTTAAATGTTGTTACTTTTGGGGCTTAACAACATAATATACGTTTTATAGGCAATTACCCCAGCAGAGAATTTAGCACTTCACTGTACACTGAGTTTGTACGGGTGAAGATAATCATTGAGGAATTGCAATTTGAACCACATATTGAGGTAAATCTTAATTTACTCCGATATCTATCTGCTTGCTGCGCTTACTAGCCCCAACACTTGCCTATTTTAAATTTAATTTATAAAATGGCGCCATCTAGCGATAACAATTTGCTTACATTATGTAGCGGCCATACGGAAGAGAAAAATAAATGATGACGGGGACGACGACAACGATGACGTCAAAAAGATATGCAATAATACGTTTTAGTAAGCTTTGAGCCTTACCAAAACCTTGGCTCAAATTTTTGAGCAAAATGAAAAAATGGGTAGGAAATCAAGACATGAAAAATAATTTCAATTATGTTGAAAGCAACGTTTTTGTTGACAAGTTTGGCCTCAAATAAAAATACGCATGGAAAAGGACTTACATCAAAAGAAAGATTTTTATGCTTAGATACTAAACATGTCTACCATACATCTACTTCTATAGTCAGCCCGATCACAATTTAGGTAACTTTGACGCCTTTTTCTCTGTATTGCATACATTTTCGGCAGCTCAGACGAGAGTTAGAGGTAGCAGAGAGAGGGTAATAAGAAAATATATTTAAAGAATATTTCGAAACCATTTGGCTTGGCAGCGATCTTAATTAATATTGTATTATATTATTTAATATTGTTCCTTACAGGCGACCAAATGTCAAATGCCAATATTGACAGAGTACTCAAATGAGCAGCCAATTCCCCTCGAGCCAGCAAACGAAACCCAAGTGAATTCAAAGAAACCCTTTATGAATTAAAACACAAAATTGACAGGTGAAAGGCATAAGTTGTTTTTGCCAGGGGCTGGATGCATTTACAGGATTTAAAGCACTTCCAGTCCAATTGATAAAGGGCGTTCGCAAATTTATGAGCACTTCCGTGCACACAAATGACTCAGAAACGAACCCATCGGAGTAGTAGCCACAAAAAACTGGGAAAAAAAAGGAAATGTTAAATAAATAAACGATCTACCTGCCAGCTGACTGGCATACTAAATTAACATGACAATTGTCTTTGGAAAAGCTAAGCCGAAAATGCGACAAGGCGTCTTATGTTGATATTATTGTTGGTGCTATACAAATTAGCATATGCAGCCACTGTCTGTGGAAAACTCAATATACTTATACAGACGACTACTTAGAATCCCAGACAATGGCTAGCTGGTCTTTAGGTCTATACTTGATTTGGTAGGCTGCCCACACTGTAACGGCAATAGTTTTAAGCGGTGCGTGATGTGGCATAAGCAAACATTGGAACAGACTCTGAGGATCATTGGGTAGATCGGCATCATTTGATATGCTACCACTCAGCTTTGTTTGGATTCGGACCAGCTGTGTTGTCACTATGTACGACGCAGAAGTCAAGGTTGCTCATTAGTCTGTGTCCGTGACGACGTTCTGTCAACGCTTTATATGAGTGATTTTTTTTTTCGTTCAAAATGGAGTAGACTGGTCGTGTTTGACTTTATCACATGTGTATGCAGCAGAAGACAGCAGGCCCTTATATGGTACTTGTAGGCATGTTTAGTTATAAGAGCATGCATGTAGGTACTTCTACTAAAATCTATCTATAAGGTTAAAACGGCATGCTCTGTCTCAATTTCAATTGTGCATTTTACTGTCATCTTTAACCAAGTAAATGACGTGAACATTAATTACCCAAAGGGTCGTACATTTTTCTTGTGTTCTGTACACAGTAGACATACCATTTAGAAACCACGATTGAGCTCTGAAAACCCCTGTATCTTTCGAAGTGGCTTATCGATACACTCTCGTTGCGATAAATTTAGTTGAGAATTGTTAAATCAAATCATTCAATCCAATTTTTCGAACGAAGTAAATGTTCCAAATGATTGTAAACCACAAATGAGGGATACCCTAACCCTTTCTTTAGCAAAACAATATTTTCGTACATACTTTGATATGGAAACTTTAGAATTTATATTTTTCGTGCAAAATTATATAAAGAGTTATAACTAGGGTTACCATGTGTTCGCTTTTAAGCAAACATGTTCGCTTTTTCTGTCTCGTGTTCGCTTTTTAGCAGAAATGTTCGCTTTTTTCACTCGATTAGACCGATCAACTTTTGTCATGCATATTTTCATATCTTTTACCAAGTATTTAAGTATATTTTCCACAAAAGTGGATCACAGTGCACTTAGACAATTTTTAAAGATTTAAAATAATATTTTCTGTCCCAAGAGAACCCCCCTAAAATCATAAAAAATGCCTTTGTGAGCGATTTTTCTGAATGTTTTTCGGTTGTGGAATGTCCGTTTTTTTCATTTGGACCATCTGGTAATCCTCTCTATAACTGCTGAAAATTTTGTGCGATTTAACCCCTAAGCCGTTTGAAAAGTTGAGTCAAAATGTCTATCTATTTTATTTTTATTTTCTACAAATTAAAACGAAACTAGTGAAACCAAAAATTGTGGGCTATAAATAAAATCTTATACTGTTTTTATTTTATCTCCAGTTCCACGCCACTGCTATTCAATATTTACCCCTGGGCCTTTCACCGTAGAAAGTTAAAACTCGACACAGACCTTTCATTAAAAGCAAGTTTTTTTAATATCGGTTAGAAATTTCGGTAGTTGTAGCCAAAAATGAAAAAGCCCCACAAAAAACACACATTGGTATGGTAAATAAGGAAAGTACGGGGTATAGTACAATTTGGATGTCCCGACTGCGACCGTCCTCCGGTAGTTGGTGCCCCCTGGTTTTTATTTGATTTTATTTAATATTTATTATTCATTTCATCATTTATTTCTTTATGTACGTGGGAAAATACATGTTTGATCAGTTGCAAGCAGTTAGGGTGTTCCATCGACAAAAAGTTATTGTAGGCCTACATAAAGTGGCAAAAGTTGAACTTTTTTTTGTAAAGCTATAAACCGCAAAAATCTTCTATGGGGAAAATGGTTTTTTTGCTGTTAAAATTTGTGGTCTCTACTTTACTTTGGTCTCCGACATAACGATTAACAGACGCACGGACAAAGCTCAATCACTACCCGAGGTTATGCCACGTCTCCCAAATCTAGTATTCTCATGATATTGTAAAAGAAGGTTACAAAAATATAAAACATCATGATTTAAATGTCTGATTTAATCTGACTAAGCTATATATTTCTGTGTCCACTGAGTAAAAGTAAAAAATGGTAGTATCTCTTTATTTAAGACGCGTCCCCGGCGATAATGTAATTTTGTCCAGCTACTAATAGATATTTCTATATGGTACAAACTGCATACTTTACATTATAACTACATGCATATTTTATGTCAACTTTAATCAAGCAAATGATATGACAATTTATAGCTTTAGGGTCGCCTTTAATATGGATATCAAATTTCTCCAAAAATTGTACCTTTTCTATCTAATGTTAAAATGTTTTTGTTTTATCTCGTGATCTAGTTGACCACGTGCCCTTAGTTTGATGCGACTCTATCGTTAATGTCAATTTGTTAGGCTACCACCACCAAATCTCAACTCTGACATTGGTAACGCACAGCAAGTGCCTTTGTCCTTTTGCATTTGAATGCAGATACAGCCCTGACCAGACAATCCTAAAGATTCTATTTGTTTAGTCAGTCGTCTTCAAAGTCGTTGTTTTCGTTGTCGTTGTCATTGTCGTTGTTGTCGTCTCATGATATATGAGTGCCCTACCCTGTTGCTGCCACTGCAACCGCGCCCAAAACAGGGGCTAAGCCGCAGCAGGCCCAAAGCCTAGACGAAGCCGGTTCCTGAACGAAGCGATGCGATGCGACGCGACGCTGCGGGCCTCAAAACAAACATGTTCGTGGGCCGCAAGTCGCGTCGTTGTCTGCGTCGGCGTCGGCGTCGACTGCTGCAGTGCCTCTTTTTTTCTTATTTTGTTGTTTCCACGCTCTTCGCTAGCAGGCATTGTCCATTATGTTTTGGCGTGCTCTTGCATCTGTTTCGCTTCGGTTTTGGTTTTCGTTTTCAGTTTGTTTTGACTCGCTGCGCGGTTAACTTCGTTTTCTCGGGCATGCGCGTGTTACTTTAGCAGCTGAAATTCGTATTCGTTCGTATGCAGCCAAGGCGACGCTTTTCTTCAAATCTTATACAAAAAAATCAAATTTTTTATAACAAAAGGAAACGAATCATGTGTGTTTAAATGTGTTAAAGCCCGGCAAAAAAAAAAAACCATTTGGTTCAAAATTTTCTTATGTGCTGTGTTTGTGTGGTAAAGAAATGTGTTAGAGAAATGTTAATCTGATTAAGTTGCCAAGCATTATAAACTGCCTACTTAAAAAAAGCATATTTTGTATAACTATTACTTTTGGAAAACTACTTATAACTCTCATGGAATAACATAAACTATTTGCTTAAAACGTGATTAAAAAGAAGTAAGTTGCTATTGAGCCATTGCGCTACTTTCTCAATATTAATAAACACTTTAAAGAAATTATTAAGGTTTTCGTGATAGTTCAATTTAGACAGCTTGTATAGAACCTGTTTTGAAGCTTTTACGTACAAATTTTTTTTTAAACAATTTCTGATCGAATTTCTTAAATATTACTTTATTTGCAGCATGTTAATATTAAAATTTGATAAAATGCAACAAAAATTGTGGCTTTTATTACTCCTCACCGTCTGCGGTCTACAAACGTGTTGGGCTACGCTAAGTGCCTTTAAAACACAATCAAGTTCTGAGCTATTGGATAATGATTCGCGTTTTATTTCATATCAAGGTAAGTTGTAATAGATTATCAAGAAGTACAAAATAAACTTATTTTGTAGCTATAAAATTACATAAGTAGCATATCAAATGTAAGGCAATCAATCAACAAGGCAAACACTTGAGTGCTTCGTTGAAGTATTTTATATAGCAAATTAGGTTGATATAGTATGTCAGTTTTGAATAACTGAGATGTAGCACTTTATGTAGCTCTAGATATTTATTATGCAATCCAAAAATTAGAACCTACAACAGGCAGTAAAAACAGCAAGTTGACTCAGACACTGAGATTGTTTATAGTAAATTAAATACCGGATACACTTATAAATCCCCTATATCTCTTGCTTTTAATCAGTAAAAAGTCTTGTTTTACGTTTAAATATTTACTTGTTTTCATTTTATTATTATTTATTCACATTTACGCTTTTTTTTTATTTTTTTGCATGGAATGCATCTTGAAGTACTTTGCAAAGTGCAAACTTGGCATAAACTGTGTTGACTGAGGTTTACGTTTTTATAGACATTTTCGAAGTTAAATATTAAATTTCTGTTTAAGTTAAAACGGGCCATTTTTGTTTATCTTGTATGAGTGGTTTGAGTCAGTGTTGTTGCCTGAACATGGCAAGTTATTGAAGAATTATGCAATGTACTTGAAAGATTTTTATAAATAAGGAAATTTAACGAAGAATGTGCAGCAGCTTGAAAATTATGACGTGGGCTCAAAGCAGATTTAAATGAAAAAAATAGCTGCCGCTTAAATTTTCGTTAATAGTCTTGAATTACCTGTCTATTGTAGCTCTTTGCAATATAAAACCCAAAGCATTTTATACAATTTTAATTTGATATATTTTTTTTTTTTCAGATTTAATGGCAAGTGCCAAACGATTCTACGATCCCGAAACGACTTGGTATTCAGAATTGTTATTCGATGTGGCTAGAAATCAAGTTATTGTTGGCGCAAGGTGAGTCGAGTAGTAACGATTGAGTCATTTGAAAGCACACAATCATTATGACTGTTTCGTGCTAAAGTTTCACGAAAAACGATTTGAAAATAATCTTAAAAATCAATATAAGAACGTAAGAAATTTTAATGCATGGCCAGCTCATATACGTATAAGTACTACCATAATACAATAGGGGGAACTTTTAGTATCGTACACATTTTATTTTTGGTAGTACTTTTGATAACTGGGTCAGCATTTACAATTTGTGATAATGATGGAGCAAAAAGCACCCCAGCTTAGGGTTACCAGCACTTTTAGTAGGTTATCGGTGAAAATCATACAAACTATTGGGTAAAAACTAAACAACTAAGGAAACTAACTGATAAAGTTTCGGCATGTGTCGCAAGCCGATTATGAAAATCGAAAGTGCAACAAAAGTTTCGTAAGCCCCCAACTAGTCGTATACTTATCAGCCAGCATAAGCTCCAAAAGCAACAACTTTATCTGAAGAACCTGTGCGTAAACAAGATAACTGCCTTTGCTTAAGAGCATACACGTACATAAAAATTACGTGGGTCTACAAAAGAAAAGTTAAAAAACAAAAACAAAACAGTTTGAACTCAAATAGAATAAGGCATAGTAGAATCCAGCAACAAGTGGCTGCTCCGAGTATATCAACGCTGCAGATACTTGCTTTGTGCCTATTTGTTAAGCAATTGGATGTTGTCTTCTCTTTATGTGCATAGCTCTCTGCACACATGAGCTGTATACATATAGTCATATACTTTAGTTTTTTATTTTTTTTTCTTCATTTACTACTATGTAAAAAACTCAACTCAAAGTCGTCGTCGACGTTGTCGCTGTCTGCACATAAAATGTGACACCTCTCAAGAGGCAGCGCGATAAGGAACACAGTCAAGTCATGTTGATAAACTCTTCTATGCCAGTTTTAACCCCTTGGCGCACCACGTGTGTTTTTAAGGCACAGTGGCAATGGCTGACTTCAGGTGCACATGCTCGTTTATCATTGCATCGCTTGGTTCCCTGGTCGTCAATCATTTGTCTTGGTGTTTTCTCTTAGTAATATAACTACTCATATACATATATTTTTTCACACTTATTTATCAAGCTATGAATTATGATGGTCTCTTTATGGTGCTGGTTTAGATAGTGATAAGAATTGTGGGATATTAAGCCATAAATGCGTATACTACCTAAAGAACTGGGTCTATGTAGGCAGGCAGATGGGTAGGCGTTCTTTATATACTATATATGCTCGTAGTATAGCTTATAAAAAATTATTTATTTTATTGTGCGTAGGCTTTTCTGATAATAGCATTAAGTACAGCAACAAGACTTGGTCCCGGCCTGCCCACAAACTGCCCACGTGCGGCTTTTTTGATAAATATCTGATGGGTTTAATTCTTAAACCAATGCAATTTTAGATAGCCGAAGTTCTGAGCAGAAAGCAGGTCAGTGATAGTGATGCGATCTTTATATAGATAGTTTATGAGTTAAACCACTTTGATGCTAAGCTCCCTCGAAAAACTACGGTCACAAAATGGTAGTATATGCTACCAACACTATTTGGCCTTAAATACCAAATAAGTTCGACTGGTATTAAGCAGTTTTACCATATTTACTTGAACAAAAGACGGCCCAATAACTATTTTGTACTATATGTTGTATGTTATCAATTTTGATATTACGAGGGCAGTTGGGCAAGTCAGTGCTCCTAAAAAATATCATCTGCCGATCGCACAAGCTGCTCCAAATAAGTCGACCATCCATGGTCGATTTGGTGGGTAATGTTGGACATAATGGATCGGGCTAAAAAGACGGAAAACGACAAATTTTTATTCGTTTTTCCTTTTTGCGTGCTCCCAATTTCACTTTTTTTGCTGTCCATAATTAATGTTTCCTCGGGAATACACTGATATATCCCTTATTTATTGAAATTAACCAAGATTCAGCTATATTTGTTGCCAGGGAAATTTTTTTTATGCAAGGTATGTACCTTTTATGCCAGACATGAACATTTTTTTATGCACAACATGAACCATGTGTGTGTATTGGGTTGTTTATACCATTTTTTGGGTGAAATCTGAAACAAAATGGCGAAAATAATTATCAATAAATATTTAACTTAAAATTGGCATAAACATAAACATTTAAAAATTAATTTCAGCTTCAATAGGTACGTTTTTGAACCTAGTTGCCAATTCGTTTTAATTTCTCTTGCAATAAAGTAGTCGGACTTAAATTACATCAAAAATTCGTTTTAGCGAAATTGATAGCACCAAACATGTGGTAAAATATTTGATTTCGTTTTTGTGCAGAGCACATGGGGAAATAAAACTTATTTATCAAAAAAAAAAAATATTCCTAATTCAAAATGTCACAAATTCATCAAACTGCCTTCGTATTTCTTAATAACTGAGGCTGCAGTGGTTTAAGTTTTGTTTCCCATCCGAATATCATTAGATAGTTGCATTTGAAGACCCGCAAATGTGTTTCTTATCGTCTAGCCACAAAATGACCCTCTTTAAATCGCACCACAAACGAAAACCTTCTAATCACACACCGCAATTTAATTGCCGCAATAGTTGGGAGAATCATATAGTATATCTTTTTTTTTATGATTTTGTGGTTACTTCATAAAAGGCGGGTAATTGTAGATCCGTTCGCATGGTCGCTTCAACGTTGACTCGTCAAAGGTTTGGCAACCGAGGGCCGCAAGTCCCCAACTGTTTATGCTATATACAATGCACTATGTACTTCATATACAAACAAAGCAACGCTCCTTGGCGGCAACACTTGACACGACTGCAGGCTCGGGTTACGCATGTCTCATGCAATTTCCTTTCATAATTCGACTAGTCGTTGGGACATTCACATAAGTAGTTGGGTCCCATAAAGACGATGACGGGCGAGCCGCGTAATTTCTGTAATAAGCAGTGCAATGTTTTTTTTGGCTCTTGCAACTGCTGGAAATTTGATATAGTCTGTGCAACGACCAACAACCTTTTAATGCGCTTTTCGGGTGTACTATATAAGAGTATGCCTATAAGTATATATGTATGTACATAATGCAAACCATAAATGTTGTTGTGGCTTGGGCTCAAATGGTGCATGCAAATGACGTAGTGGGAAGCATTTGAAATGTTTATAAAAAAACTTTAAGCCATGTGCATATGGGCAGATATTTTTATGTAAATGCAAATGGAACAAGTTCTGTATAACATGGGATTCATTTATTTGTTCATATTTACGCACTGAGGGAAAAGGGGTTGAGCAAACCTTTAATCGTAGGTAAATGAGTTTTGCTCAAACAGTTTTGAATGGTTTAAAGCCAATGTAAAATTTTTTAATTTTATTAAATCTTCAACTAAGCAGGAGCTGAAAATTACTTATTTTTTTTTTTATTAATATTATTCATGTTTAATAAAAACATCAAATAATTTAAAGATAAGAAGATAAATATTTGTTGCTATTTTTTGCAATATTTTTGTTTTTTTTTTATGTACATATAACAATATAAAATTTTCAAGTCCTCGCTTTAAACAGTAAAATATTTTTTACAGTGTACACGCTGATTCCATGAAAAATTATAGATATCTTCGTTGGGATTATTTGTTGCTCTAGCTTATTTTATCTTTGTTATGATTAAAAAAAATCGTCAAACATTTTTTAGACTTTTTGAAGGTATAAATTCCAACTGACAGCCACTAAGCCCAGAAGTCAACTCTGTTGCTACCGAACATAATCAAATTGAAATCAAAATTAATCAAATTGTGTACCAAACCAACTGTGTAAAACCCACATGTCGGTATGTCAAGATTGGGTACCATGGGGGCCATGGGGCGTATGACTGCTCAAACGTTTTGCATATTTCAGCGCCGCAACAAGACAATTTTTCTATTAGGAAATGCCAAAATTGTGTGACTTAAAGCCAGGCCAAAACTGACACGAAAGATTGAGAGCAATGCAATGGCCAGGAATGTGGCGGCGTAGGTAGTGGAACACTTTAATATCGGCTGTAAAACTTACAAGAGATTAGCGCATTGGCCAGCAATGGCTATTTTAATTACAACAAGACTGCAGTGCCACTACCCTGTAAACCACACGACACTGCCCCCTAACCCCACTACTCGCTGCTGCCCTGTTCAAGACAAACTCAACATGGCACAAAGCTTGAACGGATCGGTTGAAAATGGCCTGAGGCAAGCGCCAAATAGGCGCTAGACAGACGCCCACGCTCAGCAAACTGGAGGCACTTGAGCTAGTTGCCACCAACCGACGATGGTGGCACCATAGAGCCATAATTTTAATAGTTTGACTTGGATTGGATTGGCTTGGCTTGGTTCGCTTGGGTTATGGCTATGGATAGCTTACAAAAGGCCTTTTTGTTATCTTGACGCAGTTGTCGCTCATAATTGCTTATGCCTTTGCGCAAGGTGTGCAAAAATTTACATATGTTGCCAAAAAAAAAACCATTGAAAATATTATACATATGTATGCAGTATATAAGTACATAGTACTATAAATACGCACTTGTCTGCAACGGCCATGCACTAAGGCCATATATGGGTCATGGTACATGCGCAACGTGCTTAATACATTTGTTATTGTTTTTATTGCCAACTATAAAAACTAAAACTTATTTATTTAAAAATAATTTGGTCTCTGCGTGGGTTTGTTTATTATTTTTTATTATTATTGTCTGGCTGAGCCTCTATTAAGGCTTATTTATTGTGTGAGATAAACATTCGAAATTAAGAACTTGGCGCAGTCAGTAATATTTTAAGATTTTTAAAATTAAATAGCGCTTACAAATTGTCTTAATAGTGATAAAAAAGTTGTAAATGGAAAAATTAATATATATTGAACAGGTTTTGTGTTACATTTGAGCATTAAGTTCTAGGTCCAGTATGCTACAGTCCCCTTTCAGTTTTAGCTGTCTGTGAAAAAAGTGAGTGTCAAGAAAAGACAAGCAGTAAATACGGCGAGTGACAAAGGGTAGAGGAAAAACTAAGTTTATATTATAATAATTTGCAACTACAAATAAATAAAATTAAATTAAATGTGTTAAGTACAAATAACAGTTTGATAAATCGTATACTGAATAAATAGTTTTGTGAAAACACATGGTCATTGGTTACTCAAAAATGCTTAAGCTAAAAATTCAATTGCATTCACTCTATAAAAGATACCTGGACGAAATTTGACAAATTTGTTAACCCATCTGATGTAAAAATAAAATAACTAATTTATAAATTTAAGACGCCTTTTACAAACCACAAACTTCTCTAAAAGTCCATTATTTTGTTAATAAACAAGCTGGAGCGATTTTTGGTGTGAGCCTGCTAAACAAGGAAACGTTGACATTTTCACAAAACATGCTTATATCCTTCTTTTCACCTCCATCCATTCCATTGGATATGCCTAAACTCAAAATTTGACGCGAAAATACATTTTTTGGGGAAGATGATTTCAGTGCAGGTGTGGATTCAGGATTTGGTCTTAGGGGGATTCAAGAAAAGAGCTTGCAAAAGACTGTCAATCCATTTTTTCAACTTTTCGGGAGGTCCGGATCAGAAAACCCCACATGGATCTCTTTGTAAGGCGCCGCCCATCATTCAATTTTTTAAGGAGGCGTGACAGACCCCATAATGTATATATATTATTGATCAGGATGAACAGCAGAGTCGATATAGCCATGTCTGCCTCTTTACAAAATGACCAAAAGCTTATATAGAATATAAGAAGTAGAGTATAGAAGACATAGGCAAATAAAGTTTTTGGATTCATATCGATATCTTGTCTGTTTCCCTTGTAGGAGAACTTTGAGGTCTGCATCCACACTATAAAAGCTCCCCGGCTACACATTTATACACCTGGATATTATTAACTTAATAATTAATTTTTTTAAATCGGATGATAACTTTAAAAGTTAATGGTAGAAAATGAGACTTTTTTGGACCACCTTTCCAAAAAACTGTACATCAAAAGGTAGCTACAGTTACCAAATTGGCTCATCCAGACTGAAGTATTAAAGTTCCTTTTACTTTGAGGGGATACCGCTCCCTAGTCAACCATAAGAGTTTTTACCAATTACCTTTTACTTTTCTTTGAAGTAAGTTGAAACTCGTCACATACCTTTTATTTTTCAATACCCATCCGTTAATGTAAGTTTTATTAAAACTGATAGGAACTTTGGGATTTATAGCCACAAATAAGCAAATTTACATCCATTAGGTAAAGGGTATTTTAGAGTCAAGCAGGATGACTGTAGCTTTTGAAATTTCTAGCAAATTAATGAGAGTTCAGGTCGGTATATCTCGAAAAAAATATAGAAAACTTCACGCTGGGGCGGAGCCCCTTAAGTTTAAAAAATTAAAAAAATGTTATTTTTGATAAAGATAAGTTACCAAAATAATTCTTAAAAAGTGATAATTCAGAGTTTTTACCACATTTTGGAAACCATATTTAATTACTGTTTACTGAATAAACGCTCTTGATTACTTTAATATACTACTATACAGTAGTTAAAAAAAACCCCTTAAACATGTTGGAAATTAAAAACTGATAATGAAAAGCTAGCTTTAAAAGACGCTATTTGCCCAAGAAAATCAGTACTAATTCAAGACACCGCCGTTCGAATTCGGCTATAAACTGCAGGTCCCTGTTCTCTTTGAACAGTTACTAATAGAGATCCCCATGCCCTGCCCAGGGGCGACTAACAAAAACTGTCAGTCAGGGAACTATTATATATATAATGAAAAGCTTGAACTTTAATTTTATTTTATACGAATATCTTATACGACCCTTTTTAACGGAAACATTAAGATTTATTATTTCCAAGTCTGATGAAGCAAACGCCTGAACTGCGCAAAAGTCTTACACATTCGCCGGAAATTCGAACTTGCCCATGTTTTTATGGCACCTTAAGCAGAACTTAAGTTGAAGTGTTAGGTTAATGTGTACCCTACGATACGTATGAATTGTATTTAGTAATGCATGTGAAAAAAGTGACGTGACAAAAGTCGCGTAGAGCCGAGTTGCAAACGGCGCAAAAACGAATAAGTGTATTGGCAAAATAAAAAAAGGGCGTGAGGCGTAAAACAAAACGACAAAGTTCGTCATTATGGCGTAAAATCGCACCCAGACTTGACGGCTGCAAAAATTAATTATTGCTGATTGCGAGCTGTAGTTGTGGTGGATGTTATTGTTTTTGCAGAGATTACATTTTCGCGAACAAAAAAAAAATGATTTTAATGCAAAAAAAATGTATGTGGGCGTTCCACATAGCGTATACGCAATATTTTAATAGTGTGACAGCAATATAAAGTGGAACCACATATAATGCGATAAATAAAACCGCTTCTTATCTAGGGCTTCATTCACAGACATAGTTCCTATATTTTAATAAAAATTTGATTGAAATTTTAATTTTTATTATATGTACCTAAGAGTCAATTAAGTAAGTAAGTAAGAGTTAATTCATAGGAAAAAAATACTTATTTTTCAAGATGTATTAGGTTAGAGCAAAAAAAAAAAACCAGCAAAAAATTTGCATTCAATTTATGACGTTAGCCTGCGTTACCACTAAAATAAATTTGAGGTTCGGCCCAAAAATTTTCAAATTAAAAGATTCAACTTTTACAATAATGTTCTTTATTTTATAATCCATCTATAAGGACGAACTTAAATAAAATTGGTTCAGAAATTCGGGAGTTATATGAAAAAATTTTTAAATTTATACCCCTTTCGCCGAATCAGATTATAAAAAAAACTTTAGTCATCAAATTTGTTGCAAAGGCTAAGTGGGAACCTTGGGATACCTTGGAATTATCCGCAATAGTGCAAAAAATTTTCAGATCTACCGAAATTTTTAAAATTTAATTTCCTTTTATATAAATATATAAATCTAGAAACCGGCAAAAAAGTATGCAAACAAGAAATTTTTTAAAATTTTTCACTTATTTTATACACCGGATATAAATCGAGATTCTTCTTATACGTAGGTCCACTGTCTACCCTGAAACAATAAAAAAATGTTATTACTATTGAAAATAGCGACCATAATAGACAAAATATTTTAAGTATTTTTTTTAGCTGTAAAAATAAGACAAGCCTAAAAGTAAGGCGTTAGATTTCACACAATTTCCAAGACTACGTCTACACTGGTAGGTTCAACAGGGTCAATGTTCGGCAGCTGCACCTGCAGCGCCCTTTCCAACCGGGTTACCCAATGCAATAAGCAACGACCTTGTCAATTAGCAGCGGCTGTTCCTCGGTACCTCCCACCGCGCCCTCCTTCAGCGCTTTAGTTTTTATCTTTGGTTCCACTTTACGCTTGCCAATTTCGTTTTGAGGTGCGAAAAATCGAGTCAATACACACTCTCTGTTTGCCTTTGAGTTCTCTATCATGCAAATATTTACTTTTTTCCTCGTGTTTTGTTAAAGTACGTTTTATTTGTATTTTTCATTACTTAAAAGATACTGCAGTATCTTTTTTTGCCAGTTGTTGTTATTGTTTTTTTCCTCAGTATAGTCGTCAATTGCGCGTGCGTGCAAATATGTCAATTGATAAGGTATTTTTTATAGTGCATGTTGGATAGTGTTTGCTAAGCAGTGCGCCTAAATTTTTAAAATGCCTAAAATTATAATGAAGAGAATTTTAGTTCCATTGTCACGTAATTGATGAATATGGTTTGTTTTTTAATACTTATTTTTTTATCATCAGAGTTTGACAGTTTTTTGTGCATCAATCAGCTTGTTTTTTTGAATGTTTTTTCCTCTCTATTTTCATAAGCTAGTATCTTTAGTATGTTTAATTAAGGAAATGATAGGCTGATAAGAATATACTACGTATTTGCTTTAAAACAGAGTCTAGGTAAATTTTTTAAACAATATGGACAACCATTTTGATTATAACTATAGTACAGAACTGCATTATAGTCTTATAGTAGCATCACAAAACAAAAGCCATAGGTTAAGAGTTATCTAAAAATCTCATAAATTGCTAAATAGCTGTGGGTAGAAAATAAAACCTGGTATTAAAAGGTATTTCAGTAAAAACGCACTACACATCATGGATGGTAGTTTCTTTAATTTAGGAATATTAGTTAAAAAAAAAAAAACACTACAAAACAAATAAAAACATTCATTTTACAATATTTAGGGTATTCACGCTTGCTGTTGAGTTGAAAAGTTGAGAACTTTTATAGCAACGAAATGTACAAGGCTGAGTTTAGGCTTTCAACTTAACTTTTCCTCAACCCAGTCACTATTCCACTTTCCAGCTGTTGAGTTATTAAGAAAGTGTTACAAAACACTACAACATTAGGTATTTTTTAACCATTTTGTGTTGTAAAAAGCAACGAGTTACCATATTCTTGTTTATAATGATCGGCAAAATAAAAACAAAACAAGATAAACTTTAATAAAATGTATACGAATTACATTAAATCTTGTTAATTTTGTGTACTAAATTAAGCGAATTGAATATTTTTTGTAGTGGGGTGTTAACGCACCAAATTAAAAATTTATAAAATTGGAAAGAAAAAGCACAAACTAAACAACTCAACTCTTAATCTAGGTATTCAAGCTTTGGATAATTGAGTTTTTACGCAGCTTTTCAACTCCTCAACTTAACAGCAAGCGTGAATACCCTAACATAACACATTTGGGAAACATTAACTCACAAAAGTACAAGTGCACTAGTGCAGACGTTGTTGACAGCTGCATTTGGCTTAAACCAAGAAGGGATTCTGTCATTTTTCGTTTTTGCTCTTTTTTTTTCATTTTGCAAATGTTGGCGTGTCTTTATTACCTCATCACGTACCGCAATTCTCGCACACGCAGCGCTTAAGTTGCCAGCGGTGCCGGTCAGGTTACATGGTCTGCCACGCGCCATCAACGACATCATCGGTGGCGGCAGCTGCATATGACTGATTGATATTGGGCGATAGTCGTGTGGCCAAGGTAGGTTCGAGAGCCAGCGGTACAGTGTTGATCAACTCGATTGGTATAGCAATAAATGTAGTTTTTCTAAGCCTCTGAAATGCATCAAATGTTCAACTGTCCATTAGCTGGTGGGTTTGTGTTGGTTGTTAGGCGTCTCTTGGTTGTCGCGCCTTTGTGGCGACGTCTGGTTCGCATTCTTTTGAGCCCCAGCTTGGCAATTTGAAATGTTGGCCAGCTTGATCTCGGCCTCTCGACTGCCACTCGTTTGTCTTTTTACAGATGTAACCATTTATCTATTGCTATATAACGCACTTCGCATTCGTATGCACTTGATCTATTGATCTTCGTATTCGTTTTTGCAATGAGCTAGTAGGCACAGTGGGGCAATTTGTGCATGACTATAGACAAAGTGTTTACATTACACAGTAAGTTAGGAATGGCATTTCAGGAATTTTTTATAATGCTGCCAAAAGTGATTGTGCCCCTATTTGGGCGCTTGTTGCAAGGTAAAAAGTACTTGTACAGTTGTGCTTGAATGGAGTTTAATGCTTTTTTCTAACTATTCTGAGTCGTAGACGTTTTGTGCTAATTCTTGTAAAGTTGTGGTTCCCAGTGAAAATACCTCATAAAAAGCATACACGATTTAGATAATCGGCAATTTTATTACCAACTTTATGAGCTGCTTAAAGTTAGCGCCCAACATGGGGTGAAGTTTAAATTTTTGGTCAGCAAAGTCTCAAAAGTATCAATAACGAAGGGGCTCCGCTCGCTGGGGCGATTACACTCGGGACGTCCTGACTGTACTATACCATGCCAGTTGCGTGGAGTATTGGCTGTTTTTTTTGGGGTTCTTAATTTTTGGCAACTAATTTAAATAAAAATTCTTTGTTGGATCGATTATGTTAAATGGAGTGTCTGTGAATTTTGTTTTTTTAAGTGGGGCTTCTGGATTTTTGTCTATAACTCGCGAGGTTCCCAACCAATTGTAATAAAATTTGCACCCACAAATAGGCTTTCAAAAATGGCAAACCTGTAACAAGTTTCTAGATTGTTGGTTAACAGGAGGGAAAACGTGGGCCAAAACAAAAAAACTGAATGCAAGTGAAGACGCCTCTTGTGTTCAAATTTCATATTTCTAGCTCTTGTTGTCTTCGAAATGGCAGACCTACTCCTTTTCTTTTAGATACTTTTCGTCTTCTTTTAGGTATACCAGTATAGGGTATAAAAATGGTTACATTTTAGGGTGTACAAAATTTTCAGTTTCTTTACCAACAGATCTTGGTTAGAGGAGTATTTTACGGACGATGTTATTATATACTTAATGGACTTTTCAAAAATGGCGCCCAACAGGGGCAAAGATTTAATGTATGAACATTAACGTCTCAGCCAATTACATCTTAAAAATGCCAGGTTTTTTGACTTTTAAACTATTATATGTTTTAGTGCCTAGCCTCCCACCTGAAGGCTTGTACATTTATCTATGTACAATCGAAAGATTTCACACAGTTTGTAACGCCCACATAGTTTTGGCAAATGTGCGGCCAAATGAAACTCAGTCCAATCCAAAGTCACACTCAATAAATAGGCAACTCTCTGCGACCACTGTGCCTGGGTTGATACCTGTTTGCCTTGCAGTTCAATGCACCAAAATGCTGCACAATGCTATAGTCATAAAAGTATGTGTGATTTTAATGGGCAACCAGTTGGCCACAAAATGCGGAATTATGACGACTGTCTATGCATTGAGCCGCCTTATATGTAAACAATTGTGGGCCGTCCGTTACCATTTTTCGATACAACAGCAACAGATTTCACCACATTCTATTTGGTTTTACAGAGACACACTATATCGCATGTCCTTCGACTTGGAGCTGCTGGAGCGTGCCAGCTGGGAGGCAACGCCAGGGCATGTAGCCATGTGCCAGGCGAAAGGCCAGTCGGAGCACTTGTGTCGTAACTATGTGCGCGTACTGCACAGCTACGGTGAGAACCAATTGTATGCGTGTGGGACGAACGCCTTCCAGCCAAGTTGTTCATGGCGCCAGGTGAGTGAGCGACAATGTTTAAGTTGCGACAGCCGCAACTTGTTAGCTTCAAACTAAGCCTTCATTATTTATTCTTAGATGGAGAACCTCAATATGACCGCCTTAGAGGACGGTGTGGTCAAATGCCCCTTTCATCCACGTCAGCCCTCCAGTACTAGTCTGCTGCTCGACAATGGCAACATGTTTGTGGGCACGGCCACTGATTTTTCAGGCAGCGATGCGGCCATAATACGCACAGAGGTGCAACCCAATGCGGTAAGTCCATTGGACTGTCTACCATCTTTTGATCTTGCCTAATCCCATTTAACTGTATATCGCTTTTGACAGCATGAACGTAAGCGCATCTTGCGTACCAAGCAGTATAACAACAACTGGTTGAATGCTCCACAGTTTGTGGGCAGCTTTGAGGCGGGCAACTTTGTATACTTCCTGCTACGCGAGTCCGCTGTGGAGCACATGAGTTGTGGCAAGGTAAGTGAACTTAACCTCATAAGCTTTTCAGGCAGTTTAACTAACTTTTCTTTTTCTCTCTATTAATCTGTCAGGCCATATATTCTCGCATTGCGCGTGTTTGCAAGAATGATGCGGGTGGTGATCAGTTCTTACGCGATAATTGGACCTCTTTCTTGAAGGCGCGCTTAAACTGCTCGCTGCGCGGCGAGTATCCCTATTACTTTGATGAGATACAAGGCATGAGCTATGTCGAAGCGGAGAACGTGTTGTATGCCACCTTTACTACCACAGGGTAAACAGAAGCAGATTGGTGTTCTTAAAAGCATTTGCTAAGATACTCTCTTTTCGATTGCAGCAATAGCATATATGGGTCTGCTGTGTGCGCCTTCAATTTGAGCGCAATTAATGCCGCTTTTGATGGTCCCTTCAAGCATCAGGAGCACGCCGATGCACCCTGGCAAACAGTGAATTCACCTCAACGCAGTCAGTTTCAATGTGTCAGACCCTCCGGCTCAAATACGCGTTATGGACACTTGCTGGAAAGTTCGCGCTACCAGCTAATGGATCAGTCTGTGCAGTCCATTGGTGCTCAGCCCTTGTATCACTCCAAGCTAGAGCGTTTTAAGCAAATAGCGGTGGATGTGCTGCACACCAAGACGGAGGTAGTGCATGTGCTTTATGTGGCCACCAGCGAAAACCTTATTAAGAAGTTGTCTGTGAAATATACAGCCGGTTACACACACGCTCAAACCTGTTTAGTAGAGCTCTGGCAAGCAGACGATACTGGCAGCAGTGTTCTATTGAATATGGCCTACCTGAAAGTTAACGATTCCCTCTATCTGGGCACGGACATGGCGTTGACACGCATACCTGCCCAACGATGCAGTCGACATGTTTCACAAACCAGTTGCCTAAATGCGATGGATCCATATTGTGGATGGAATGAGCTGGTGGATCGCTGCACACCACAGCAGTTGGATATACACCTGCATCAGTACTGGCAACAGGCACCAGTTCTAGGTTGCCCAGTGCTGAACTCTCAAATTGATGGTGGCTGGTCAAGTTGGTCGGAGTGGGCTGCGTGTCAACAACATGAGGATTCAGATAGCAACTGCCTGTGTCGTCACCGCAGCTGCAACAATCCGCAGCCACAGCATGGTGGCCGAGACTGCGAGGGCATTAACACACAGGTGACCAATTGTACGGTGCATGGCGGCTGGACGGATTGGTCGTACTGGTCACCTTGTTCGCAGACTTGTGGCATTGCTGTAAAGACGCGCCGGCGCACATGTGGTAATCCTAAGCCCGCTCATGGCGGACGCACCTGTGTGGGATCTGAACATGCGGAGATGTACTGCAGTCATTTGCCGCCTTGTCCTTCGCCAAAGGCGCCTCCTGTAGACGGTGGCTGGGGACCTTGGGGTGAGTGGAGTGAGTGCAATTCACAATGTGGAGGTGGCTTTCGTATACGAAGACGCGAATGCAATGATCCTGCACCACACAATGGAGGTCTTGACTGTCCAGGCTGCCCACTGGATTACGAGGATTGCAATATGCAGAGCTGTCCAGAGGTGCGCAAGATGAGCGCCTGGACGCCTTGGCTAATGCAGCCCAATATGGCAAATGCCACAGAAGAGGGCACTCATGTAGAGCGGCGTTATCGTTTTGCTTGTCGGGCTACCAGTCCTGATTCCAATTCAGTACGCATAAGCTTGGCAAAGGAGGAAACGCGTAGTTGTCGGGAGGATGGTTCCTGCCAGCGGCATTCAGATCATGACAGCACGGAACTAGAATCAGAGTGGGGTCCTTGTAGTGTTAGCTGTGGCGGTGGCGTGCAACAGCGCCTCCACGAGGGCAAGCATCGTAGCAGACATACGCAAAGCCGTGCCTGCAATCTGCAGCCTTGTGGGGATGCGGACAATAGCATTAGCAACGAGTTGTTGGGAACACACGAATGGGGTTGTTGGACGGATTGGTCGCCTTGTTCTGTGACTTGTGGTATGGGCGTGAGAAGACGCACGCGAAAATGTTTGGGAGGTCATGATCGGCTATGTCAGGGACGCGCGCTGGAGGAGGAGAAGTGCGAGATGGTGCCCTGTGAAGGTAGGTCTTGTTTTGTTAACTTTTTTGGGGTTTTAATAAAAAAACTATACCTTTTAGACTTTCTGGGCTGGAGCACTTGGAGCGAATGGTCAGCTTGCTCAAACGATGGCATACGGCTGCGTCATAGACGTTGCCAAGTCGAAAATCCTGGCACACAGGAGTGCCGTGGTGCCGAGTTCGAAAAGACTGCCTGCGTACCGGGTGATTGCGACGGTAAGTTTTTAGTTCGTTGAGCCTTTATTCAGTTCAAGCTATATCATGTCTAATTCTTTTTGTAGAGATTCAAACGGCTTCAACTGCTGTGCTGCCATTCGCTATTGGCATATGCGTCATATTTACACTCTGCTGCTGTGCGGCGACATTTTATCTAACACGACGAAGATATGAACAATCCATCATAGAGGCATTAAACAGAACCACTACAACTACAGCGAGTTTTGATGCCTATCCGAATCAGTATTCTAGCTTGCCTACAAAGGATGTAAGTCGCAAATGGGAAACTAGTTGCATTGAAAATCCTAACGCATTTTTGTTTCTTTCAGTACTACGACTCGCGACCGAAGCGTCAGTCAAGCTTTCGAGTGGCTGCAAAGAACAGCAACATGGGCACACTTACACGCAACAACATGAATCACAATAATACGCCCAAGGTGTTGGTCAAGACGTACAATGATTGTGAAACGGGCACACTAAAACGTCACTCGGCGCTAAATAATTGTCGGACCAATATTGATGATGAAAAGTTTTAGCCTTCAATGGGCAAAGCGTAGCCAATGCATTCTATCAGTGCCATTACGCCTTGTGTAGTCTATGAAAATCCATCAACGATGAAAGAAATCAACAGAAACTACAAAACATTTTGCAGCTAAATTGCAAGAAGTTCCTTCACTGACTCATATTGAGTTCTTTATTAGTTCTAGCTAGTTAAGGCTTAGTTTTATTTGATTAGTTTTAATGCTTGTAACGAATACGTAAAAATTAGTGTATGATCTGTTTTTAGCATCAAACAAAAAACGAGACTGAATGTTATACTTTGCTTATCCCAAATTCAAGCCATGCAACAACGAATATAAATAAATTCTTTTTAAAAATGTTGCTTAAAATTTAACTTTAATTTATTACCTTAAAATATTACTGTAATAGTTTATTTCTAAGGTTATTACTATAAGCGTTCGAAAATATATGTTCACTGTAAGATGTACTAACCAAACTGATGAATATTCTTTAAAGGAATTTTGTTAAACGTTCAGGTGCTACACAATTGGCAAAACTAATGGATTTTTATTACTTACTTTGAGTACTGCTCAGGGTTTCGGAAACCCCCAAAAAATAATTGATGCAAAAGGGAAGAATGGAACTAAACCATACTTTAGTATTGGAGAACCCAGACGCTGAAAGATATCTAAAGCTTCCCTTAAAGATCATATCGTCATTTAGAATTGACGGTAATAGTAAGGTCAATTTTCCCCACACAAAGTCGGACGGTATTAACAATTTGACATATTCAAATCTTCAAAAAAAGAGGCGTTTAAATATATTAGATATGGAAAACAGTTCCAGCTGTCACACATATTATATGCTGCGGCATTAAATCAAGCACAGATGGAAGCATTTCGCGAAGAGCGAAGACTGGTGCACAAAGAGCTGGTGTTTGCGATAAGACTAAGCTTTTCAACCAAATGAGCTGCACAATCGATTAAACGCTGTTCTTCGATCCTGTCATGACCCTTGCGTTGTTCCAATCATATTGGAAATGTTCAAGTTCAATCTTGAGAGCTAAATTTTCACACTGTCAGCTATTGATTTTTCATCTCAGCAAAAACAAAGTTAACGTACCGATATGCCAATGAAAATACTTTTTATGTAGGGATACATAGACGATACGCGCAATAAAATATCGATAAGGCTGTTAAGCTAAAACAAGCTAAATGAAATTAAAAATATGCTAGATTTACTTCTATAAGCATTTAAAAAAATTTATAAGCTATTTAGTTTTAAAATATGCTAAATCTAGCTATAAACAAGCTAAAATGGCATGACTGGTCCCCACCTACCTGAAAACGTTGAGTGTATCGCCTTATATCCACGTATCACGTATCCTCATATTATTTTCCTAAGCCGGGTTTCAAGTCAAAAGGATGATAAAATAGAACAGATATAATCCCTCCAAAACTTGTTTATTTTAGTCGATGTTTTTTTTTTTTTTGATTTTAGAAAAGATTTTGTAGATTTTGGAAAACTTGTCTAAGTGTCTAATAGTGGCAGTTGGAACAGATAAAATCCCTCCAACTGCCACTCTTAATGTCTAAGTTAGTTATCCAAAAACTACAAAATCTTTTCTAAAATGAAAAAAAAAAACATCGGCTAAAAACAAATCGGCCCATACAAATTTGACCCGCCATTTCCTCTCATTGATTGCCCTATGGTCGACTAGGAGCGACAGTACATAAGAAGAAGACGAAGAATTTTCTCTAATTGTTAGGAGGGATTACCTTAAATTCTTTCTCAGCGCTCAGCGTCATATTTTTGCTCTTGTCGTCGGGACTGTGAATTAATCAGCCATTCTAAACATATAAAGATGGGTTAGATTCTACATTAATTATTTATGGGCCTTCAAATTAAGCTTAGTCCCGCTACCGAAACTCCACGCGTCCATTTTACGCGTGCATAAATCAAAACATGCTTGCAACACCTGCCTGCACTTTCTGTAGATATGGCAACACAATAGTTGCCATGGCAACGGGCTCTGCTTTCTTTGTTTTCCCTTGTTGCCCAAGTTATCCTTGCCTTTGCTGTCAGTGCTAAGTCAGTTTTATCAATAAAAACGCAAATAAAAAAGTATTTGAAGAACGAGCAGTTCACAAAATAAATTGTTTATATTTAATAATTTTAATTCGAAACCCACAAGAATAATTTAAATTATTTCAAAGTTAACTTGTTTAGACCACGACTGGTGAAGCCTTTACTCCAGAGAGCCATTTACGACAGAAAAAATGGTAAGTCACATAAACAATGAACATGAAAGTTTTCACCAACAAAAAAAAAAATAAGAAGCAGTAAGGAAAAAGGGGCAGTAGGAATAGACGTGGCAGCATCATTGGGTCGTTATGACTTGGCACTGATAAGGCCTTGCTCCCCTCAAAATATGTGCCACAGCAGCAGGAGCAGCAGCAGAAGCAGCATCATCATCAGCATCAGAAGCAGTGGCAGAGGCAACAGTGGCATCAACTTCTGCTTTGCCTCGCCCACTTTGGGGGCTGTGTTGAATGCTTCTTCTTCTTCAATTGCTTCATTTGTTGTTATGCAAAGTCAAGAAGAAGATCGAGTTTAAATTAGATTAGATTTCACTAATCAAATATATCAAATAATTTGTGGATAGTATAGCTCGTAAGTAAATGCACTTATTTATCTTAACTTTTGAACAACAGATCAGAGCAAGGAGTATCAAACTAATCATGACGGTTTCAGCGTTTACATTTGACTTGCTTTTGTGTGCGTTTGTGAAACGAATAGAATGAAAGAAAATGTAGGCAGTCAGCTGTTGGCTGCCGTTTTTGTTTTGATCTCGTCTGCTTATTCATATTCGCAAATGTGTGCTGTTAGTTTGATACTCCTTGAGATCAGAGGTAGAGCTCGATATTAACTGATACGTATCGATTGGACAGTATCGATATTTTTTGGCGTAACCGATAAGAATCGGTTATATCGGTTGCTTTCATCACTAATAATAGTTACATAATAGTAAAAGCTGTAGAACGCGTTTGAATTTGGCGCGATGTAATATAATAATAACAAATCACATATTAAAGTGTGAAATGTTAATGTGAAATTGTTCCTGCAGAAAATGAGTGAAGTCAGAGATGGAAATTGAAATTTGAAACGAGGAGTATTTCCGCGTAAGTTAAAGAAAATAATTGTTTAATTAAAAATGATGATATATAAACAGACAGATGAGAAAACAGTTCTAATCAATTTACTTTCTTACAGAATAGCTACTGTTTTCGATCCAAGATAAAAAATGCATTGCTTTTGTGAAGAAAGCAATTATCGAAATGCAGTGCAACTAATCAAAAATTACTTGAAAATGGAGATATCGAAATCGAAGAGGTCCAACATCAACCAGAAAAAAGTAAACTTATAAAAAACACATTTAATTCTGTGAAATAGCAATATCAATTGAATAAAATTTTTTACAGATCGTTATACATTCCTCGAAAAGCACAAGACTAGTAGTGGAACTCAAGTTCCAGTTATCCCTGGAGTATCTTAAGCAATTGTTCATTTGAACGCATTTCTGGAGGAAAAAATATTGAAACAGGACAACGCAGACGTGGTCAGGTATTGGACTGATTATACAGCTTGCGAGCCTTACAAAAAACTTGAAGTACTTGATCGTCCCAGCATCTTCAGTACCGTCGGAGAGGGTGCATTCTACAGCGGGCAACATCATAAGCGAGAAAAGAGCCTCTTTAAGTCCCGAGATGGCGGAAAGACTAGTCTTTTTACGCCAAAATTTCGAATTTTTCAAAACCCGGCCGTAACCAAATTTAAAATCAATTATTTATATCTGTAATGTCACATGACTGAAATAAAATGCCTTTTTCTCGTAATAAAATAGTTTCTTCTCGTGACTGTAAGAAATTAACTTTATAGTTCCCGCCTAAGTTCAGTGCAGGGGGAAGTTACCGATATTTATCCGATACGTATCGATACTTTCCTAAAAATTTCGATACGCATTAATACGTTTTCTAACCGATTTTACCCAGCTCTAATTAGAGGACAATGTCCAGCTTTCAAAATACTTTCTTAAACTGCGAAAAAATTTATTTTATAAGATTGTCACAATATGTGTTATAAGAAAAAATGGCGTACGTTAAAGTCGGGCGCGGACGACTTCGGGATATCCTGTACCACTAATTGCAATAAAGTCCGATATATTGTTTAAACACTCTAAAAGACAGTTGATTGCCAAATTTGGGTACGATATCTTCACAAACAAACGAAATACAACGAATTTAGAGCAAAAAACGTTTTTTTGACCGATCTGCCCGATGATATGATATAGTAAACCGATTTCGATCAAATTTACTACAGTGCTTTGGAACTTTAAAAAACTTATGAGTGCCAAATTTGGTAACGATTACTTCATAAACAAACGAAACACAGCGAATTTCTTGCAAAAAACGTTTTTTTGACCGATATATGATATAGTTAACCAATTTTGATCAAATTTGTACAGTGTTAAAGATCTCTAAAAAACTTCTGAATGCAAAATTTTGTTACGACATCTTTATAAACAAACGAATTATCCATCTAAAACTTTTGATTTTTTTCGAGGTTCTCTGAAACACCCTTGTGGGAGCTATATAATGTAACCCCGATATCAAAAAATAAACTTGTCTCCTATGGAATAATAAGCGATCTAATCTGAAAGTTTGGTTGCTGCAGCTCTTTCCATCTCTGAGATCTAGGCGTTCATACGGATAGACAGACAGACAGACGGAAATGGGTATATCGACTCCTCCAGTCACCTTGATCATATTTTATGTAACTTTGGGGGGTCTCCGACTTCTCCTTCTGTATGTACATACATTTTCGGCTTGCACAAACTTAATATACCCTTTGTACCATACAGTACAGGGTATAAAAAGAGGCTTGTTAATATATTGGTTTATATCCATTTGATCAGATTTTTGACTTAGCTTTAGAGAAATGTTTCATCTTTCCGTTTGGGCACCAAATTCTTAGGAATATTAGAAATTTTGCTTAAAAACGATAATATATATTCAGTTGATGTTTTTTGACTATTGTAGATAACTGAACCCATTCCCAGTGCGATAAAAGCTATCCTATGGAAATCATACACAATTTTGCATTAATTAGGGTCAGTGGTGGATCCACGGGGAGGTTTTCAGGTCCGAATACCCCAAAAAGTTGGAAAAATGAGTTGAAAGAGTTTTGCGAGCTCTAATATTCCTCGAAGTGACGAAAAATAAGTGAATCTATTATAAATAAAATCTAATAAAATTAACTCAATTAAGAGAGTACTAAGTGAATTAAATATATATAGTTACTAAATAGTTATTATTATTAGGAAAGAAGAACAAAAAACTTCAACAGCTTAACTCTTACACTAACTTAAAGGGATTCACGCTTTGGCCTGTTGAGTTTTTGCGCAATTTTGCAACTCTGTAACTCACAGCAAGCGTGAATACCCATAAAGAAGAAGACCTCTTAGTAGCCGGGGCCACCTAGAGGGACTTCTTTTGCTCCAATGCACAATGGACCCGCGTGGCCGGATTTTGGGTAAAAGCCCTCCAGATGAAAGTCAAAATATGGACAAAATGATATTTCAATATGATGTTACACATACTAAGGAATCCTGTGCAGAAAAAATATTAAATTATAATTAGTGGTTTTTAAGTTATTAGCCATCAAAGTTGACATTTTGTATTTTTTGAACTTTCGTGATAATTTACGGAAAAAAAAATGCATTTACTATGTTACATGTAGCTAAAAAATCTTTATTCACTTTATTATTTATAAGTATTACTTCAGAAAAAACATAAAACTGAACTAAATAATATAATATAATATATTCGAGTAGTTAAGAAGATTTTTTTGGTTTTTTTATCATTTGGCTGCTTTGCTTCAAGGGTACCTCTGACTACCACTCGATATTTGATCAAAAAAATTTTTATAAATTTATTCTTATGTTTAACAATAAAATGTTATTCCTCCCGATTTTCAGAAGTTGAATTTTAAAAATTGACCCCAGGAAACTGCCTAAAAGTATGCTTAAATAACCATTTTTTTAAAAGTTGCACTAAAAGGTACAAAAAATGTACAATTTGAAAAATTTATAGCATACTTACAAAGATGCAAATCAAAAAATGTAAAAATGAAAAATTTTGACGAAAAAAGGAAAACATTTTTTTTTTAAATTAAATTATAAAAAATTTTTAGTTTTTTAAATTTTTTCCAATTTTGGTCTGGATTATGTATATCTCAAAAAGTTCAATCCTTTAGGAACACGTGTGTAAAATTTCATCACTCTAAAAAAACTTATTTTGGAAATGACAGGATTTTGGCCAAAATATGAAAATCTTGGCCCACAGTGCAATGTCGGCATTCGATTTTTTTATTTTAAATGACACACTTGTATTAAAATATATAAATAATGCTTGAGTATGTATGTTATATATAGTATTCAAATGTTCTTTGAACACATATAATTATATATTTAAATCTATAGTCACATTTTTAATTTATAACCTTAACATTTTATTTTTAAGACAAATTTTTACAACTCTACATAGCAACAACTACTAAAGCTTTTCTATATAATTTCTTTTTCTTTTTGCAGCCGCCAAAGGGTAAAAAGGGCAAGAAGGGCAAAAAATTGCCGGGTAAGTACGCAAAAGATGAAATACCAAATAAGTATTCGCACAAAAGACAAAGGATTTTCACCCATAGAGAGTCCCATAGTGGATAAAAACTGTAGATGACATAGTTGTGAAAAAATTTCATAAAGACTTTTACGTTCTACAATTCTTTATAATTTTCAATCCGTTTGATCATCTTAAGACACTAACATATTTGTGATTAAAGTCAATACGAACATGTGCAAGTTACAACGACTAAATCTATAACTATGGCATACAGCTCCTGTACCCCCCACTTAGTCCCAGTCACTTGTGCCATTTGTGCCTTTTCAAATATACAAATGAGTTGCTACATTTTTGTGAACATCTTTGAAAGAGTTGAACTAAATCTCGTTTTATATACGCACAGTGCTCATCGATGGTGTGGACACCTCTTCGATGACGCGTGATCAACTGGAGGCATTCGCGCTGCGCCTCAAGGCCGAAATGGATCGCGAGCGTGAGGAGCGCAACTACTTTCAACTGGAACGCGACAAGATACGCACATATTGGGAAATATCACGTCAGCAACTGGGTAAGTCTCTGTGCATACAAGTTTAGTTAACCAACACTGTACCATATTAATGTTTGCACAGATGAGGCACGCCATGAAATCATGCAAAAGGAACGTGAAATGGAGGCCACTGCCAGCTTGGCCGAAAGAGACAACAAGCATGTGCAGCAGCAGATGAAACATCTGCAGTTCGAGAATCACACCAAGATGGGAGAGGCGCGTGCCGAGGCTATGACACAGCTTAAGGTTGCAGAGGAGTCGCACATGCAGCAGGAGACTGCGCTGCAGCAGGATAAACGCATACTGCGCAACAAATTGCGTGCGGCCTGGGATACGGCAGATATGCAAAAGCACTCCGTGGAGGTAGAATTGAACCAGAAGATTGTGTAAGTACAATAGTTACCATAGCTGAGTTACATTATTTTAAGCTTAAGATACACAGTGAGCAGCACTTGAAGCATGAATCGGAAATGCAGGAGTTTCAACAAATTACGGATGAGCGTCGTCAACGGCAGAGAGCACAGCTGCATCTGTTCTATCGCTGTCAAATGTTTGAGGTGGAGGAGCGCAAGAATGCGCACATACGCAAGCTGGAGGAGCATCACAACTTTGCCTTTAGTCAAATGAAGATCTTTTATAATGAAATTACACTGAACAACCTGGCCTTGATCACCGGTCTTAAGGCGGAGCTAGAGAATCAGCGTCAGAATACCGAACGTAATGAGCGCATAACCGCCGAGCTTGCACATGATAATCAGCGGCTAAAAAAACCCTTGGAGAAGGCGCTGCTGCACGTAAAGGAGCTGACACGAAAGCAGGAGTTCTACGATCGGGATAAGCAGCAATTGGCACGTCTTAAGCAAATCAATACTAGACTGACCAGCGAGCATCGTACTTTAAGTTTCGAACACGATGCGCTTAAATTTCGCACTGATAAAATGGAGCAAGAACGCGACAATTATAAGAAACGCTTCCACGACCTCATGTGCGAGATACAACAGAAGGTAAGCTTGAAGAATGTCTTACTGGAGCGCAAGTGCATTGATCTTATAGAGGTGGATAAGCGGCATAAGCTCGTAATGCGCAAGGCATTATTAAAATGCATGAATCCCGAAGAGGCTGAAGAGGATTTGGCTGAATTCGATCAATATATCAATGATGTATTGAAGGAGAAAAACGATATGATTGCCGACTTGCGTTTCAAGCTGGTCAAAGCGGAAAAGGCTTACGATGATCTCATTGAGATATATCACTGTAAGCTGGAAAAGTATGGCTTGCCAAAGAACGACGAAGGTTTCCAGGTACTGCACGAGCGCGATAAGCCTCAGCTGTACCTATGCGGCCCAGCAGGAGTTGCTGTGGCAAACAAATAGATATAGCTTTATTCAATTAAGATGCAGCCGTGCTATAAATTGCCCAAGTTTCGGCTCGTTTGATTTTTTTTTATTCCTTAATATAAATTTAAAAAATCGTTTTTTTTAATAAATCTTATTCTTTGTACATGCTCTCTTAAGTATCACTATACAATCAGAAAGAACACTTTAAAGTACATTTGGAATAGCAAACGTTCTGGACGAAACTTTTGAATCAAAACACCGACCTGCCGCTTCCTAATTCTCACATTTTAAGAAATTTTTTTTTTTTGCTATTGCCAAATTTTTTTGAAAAAAATAGGAAAGAAATCAAACTAAAGCTCAGCAGTTATAAGAAGCACCTTCTCTGTACATTACTTTTGGCAAAAGGTTATCATAGTTTTTATTATTAAGCACACAAGAGTCTCCAATTTGATTTATCTTTTCTGATGATAAAATTCGCAGCTTAGCCAATTTTTACCCAAAGACAAAAAGAGTCCATATGACTTTTAAGCTAAAAAAAGCTAAACGCAATTCAAAAATATGCTAGATTTGCATATATAAGCATTTCGGAATGTGTATAAGCTATTTAGTTTTAAAATATGCTAGATCTAGCTATAAACAAGCTCAAATGGCAAATCAGATTACTTTTAAAATATAAAAAAAACTTACAAAAATACATTTTATTTTCTTTGCTTCGCGATTTTTAAGCCAAAAAATATATTTAACTACTAATTAATTATTTCCTATACGCAGGTCACAAAATAAAAAATTAATCTTGATTTCTTCGATATAAATTATAAATTAAAATATATTTTTTTTGGATAGTCCTGTAGATTGTACTTTCATCCAAACTACATTTTGCACTTTATTTTTTTCAACCAGATAACTCTTATTTACGATCCCTGAAAATTTAAAAAAACTTTTATACTGAGCTTTCTGACTCTACTGATCCTTTTAAGAATGCATTTAACTTGAAAGATTTGTTTATTAATGTACAATATTTGTATATTTTAATGGAATCCCAGAGTTTATCTTGATTAAGTAAATGTCAATTAAGTAAAAAATGGGATGAGTACGAAATTTTTTTGCAATGTAGTTTTTATATTATAAAAATATGTCAAAAAATATGTTCATAATGTTGAAGAAACTCAGATAGTGTCCGAACTCCCTGGAGCCTCCAGCTTGCTCCGACCCCGGTACAAGACATTCTTATCCCCACGAAAATAAACAGTTTTAATTTTCTCAACTTAATTTATGTCAATAATAAATCAATAACAAAATGAATACCGAATTTTTGATGCACTGAATCTTACCATAAAACTAAAGTAAACTTCACCGTTGTATATTGCCATCAAAATATATAAATTGATAATCGATAGACTTAAACTTCAACGTTCAAGATTTCAATCAAAATATAAAAGCTTATTATCGATAGACCGTTTTGGGGTTGCCACGTAAAGAACTTTAAGCTTTGCCATAAGCAATCTCAGCCAAAAAGTATGCAACAATATTTTTACATTTTCTATAAAAGTTTAGACTCATAAAGTTTTGATTGATGGCAAAATAACATTTAAGCACAATTTCTCTTAAATTTTGCTTCTTATTAAAAAAATTTCCCTAATTTTCGGATTCGTTTTGTTGTAGTGAAGCCGTAAGAGTGCATAACTTTTACATATATCCGACCTTGTTATACTCCTAAATGATGCACTTTCCCACAATAATTTATCATTGAAACAATTTTAAAGAGCCCTTAAAAAATAATCCAATCACATTAAAATGAAAAATGCCCTGCGCAGTCTCAGTCTTGAATTCAACCGCAGTCGCTTCGCTTATACGATCCGTCAAACAATGTCACAAATCATTCACACGATCCACCCTCTCTTTATAGTTGGAAAGACACCCGCACACATTGTTCCAGCAAAGGTAAAAGTCGAAATGAAATTAAAGCAACAAAACAAAAATACAAAAGAAATTTGAAATTGTAACAGTTGCTTGAAAAAATCAAAATCCAGCAGCTAACAATCTTTTTGGTTGTACTTTCAACGAAGTAGAACACAAGCAACACAGCATCCACGTTGTTTGTAACACAATCCGTGCGTAACTAGTGCTCGTGTGCATCTGAAAGATACACAAAAGGTGAACAAACTCCGTTGCGCATGCGCCGTTCATTGGGAGTTATCCTGTTGTCGTCAAATTTCAAAACATGAAAAATTAGTGCATTTCCGTCATGGATACACAGCATTACTGTGGGTTGAATGAACTGATGCCTGATCCTGCCTGACATCCAGACTTGTTGGCTTTTGGGGGCATTCAACCCGCAGGTAATTGGTACAGTTGCACAGCATCATTATAATTAGTTTTAGGTGACATTTAGTACCCAATAGATTTGAAGAGTTGTAATATTGGAATTATGTGTTTTTTTTTTATTAAGATGTCAGTTGAGTTTATATTGTTGTATACGAAAAAAATTAGCTCTTATTAACTTGACGGATTGGGGCTTATTTTTCTGAATAATTGAACTTTATACATTATTGCGGCTATAAAAATAAAGATAATTTACTTTATTAAATATTTACTTTATTAAATACACTTAAAATACGGTTTAAGCCCTATTGCTATTTAAGTAGTGCTTTATGGAACTCAGCTCTGATGCATTACGCATAGTTTTGTTTGGCATTTATAGCAAAGATACTTGAAGATACCCTAAGATACTTTAAGATATGTATTTAAAGAACATGTACTTATAATTGAATGGCAACCAGGCAAGCGACAATATTTAGCTCCGCTGGCCAACAACAATTTGCAAGCATATTAGAAAAATGTGCGCAACTTGAATTACATTTGGCGTAGCTTGCAGATACACAGAAAGTCACGCGTGCTACACACAGATACAAATACAAAGACATGTGTATGTATGCAGCTCTGCTTCGCGGGGAGCAACACACAGTAGAAACGTCTTTCGTTTTTGGGGTGCGGAATCTAATGAAGGTGATGGACTGACGACTGACTGCAAGTTTTGATTATTTTTAGCATTAGTCGTCGACGCTCCGTTTGTTTGTCGTCTGTCTAGTTAGTATCGGGAACGCATCTTGTTGCCGAGGGTCTCAGTGCAGTGTATCTAAGGGCTGACGCTGCTGCTGCGACGCGTGCTGCGACAGCTCTGTGCCTGTGCATGCAAGAAGATCGAGCCTTAAGAAGGCGCATTTCAATTGCATTCCAGTGGCGCGCGAGTTCGGTAGCGCTTACGTATTATCGGCACAACGCGCAGATACAGATACAAATTGAGAGAAAGATATTCATTTGAGTGGCGGACGCACGCAAATCCGATTGGATGGGATTATTTGGCACATTGGATTATCAGTGAAAGTGAAAACGAAATTGATTGCAATAAAAAGTCGACAACAAAAACAAACAGCAATATCAACTAAACAAATTGTGCGCGTTTGCATTAAAATAATTTGTCTAAAGCAAATAAATTGTGACAAATTGCTGATAAAACAAAAAATGACAAATTAAGTGTTTCCAGATCCGCTTAAACTGATAATTGATTTACGATTTTAAAGTTATAGCACTTAGTTCCTATCAAGTTGTAAGCTTTATAAAAATTAAAAAAAACATACCAATAAAATTGTGAAATTTTTTGTGAATTCCTAATACTAAAAGCGTTCCAAATACATATTATCGTTTTAAGGTGAGTTTATTTTGGATTATGGTTTTTTAAAATGTGCTTGTATATTGTATTTTGAGCTTTTTCTTGACTTTAATGGCTTTGATTCAAAGATAAATAAATGTGAATTCTCGATCAATAATTTTTTAATCTAAATTGATTTATACTCTGAAGAATATTTTCGTAAATCATTTAAAGCCTTAACACTTAAAATGACCTTCAAGCTGGAATAGCTTTCATTGTTTCATTCTTTCGTGTAATGGTATTTAAATTAATAGGCGAATGAAATCAAAATTCCAAAACCCCCACCCGTGGACAATATCCCGGATCCACTACTGATAGTAATGAATATCTACTTAAATCATTCAAGGCTTTCACACTTTAATCTTAGATTGAATGGCTTATAAATTTTTTATAAAATTTAGACGACTTTTTTAATTAGTAATTTGAGTGCTCGGTGTTTCGAATAGTTCATCTATTCTCACTTATGAATTACCGAAATCTCCAATATTTTGGAAGACACTTAATTGATTCGTTAAATAAATTTAATGAATCCCTACAAAATATGGAAAAAAAGAAAGATTTTGAAAGATTTTCAAGAAAAATAAATAAAAAATTCTTTTTAAAAAAGAGGGATGTTTCTATGAAAAAATATTTCTTAAAGATCAAGTTCAAGATCAATAATGGTTAATTATTAAAAATTAGCTGATTATAACAAGCTTTTACTATAAAATTTTTTTACAAAATTTAAAAAAGAACAACTTTTTTAAGTTTACATATACCTATGTTATCGAAAAATGTATAGATTCCTAAGATATTCTTCATTAGCCAATGGGCTAATAATAAACAATCCATGACTAATCACAGATCGATCTTCATGCCAAGAACTTCACATGCCATTCCCATGTAACTTAAAATGCCTAGGCCAAAATGCGACTAAAAAAACAACAAGTTCAATCACAAAAGACGAGACTTCTGAAAATAACTTTCGGACAGATACAGCCGCCAAAAAAAAGAGAATAAAAAAATTGACCACGTTGAAGAATTGGGGAGCAGAATTTGTACAGAACACAGCCCAAGACATTTAAGTGCCAAAGTCTGGAACGACACTCACACACAAACTTGCCATTTCAATTTAAATTGGAAACAAGCTGAAAAATGTCTCCTTCTTAAAATGTACAAAACCTCAAGACGCTTTGTTCTTCTTCTTTTATTAAGTGTTTTTTTGTGATGCTCATTTCACTTTCAGCAGCTAAGAGAAAAACGTAAACAATAAAAAAAAAGAGTAAACGCTCAACAAGTTCAAGATTCTCACAGATACTTTGACGCACACAAGCACACATCGAGAGAGAAAGAGAGATACAGATACAAACACACACACAGTTAAGGTTAGTAGCTAAAAGTAGAAACTCAGACATGCATACAAGGCAATAAACTGCACAGAAAGTAGTTTTATGCAGTTTGCTGGGGATCCTGGCCTCTGTCTGTCCATCCGTCCAACCGTTCGTCTATCTCCACATTTGCCGCCAGCTTCTTCCCGCTTTGGCGCACGACAACAACAACCCACAACAATCCACAACAACAACAACTGCCGTTTAGTTTTGTAGTTCCTTCGTTGAGAAGATCTTTTAGGTTGATCTATTTTTGGCTAGACCAAGCGCATTTATGTGTATTTTTTCGTCGCCTCAAGTAATTTGTTTGTTGCATTAGTTTTTGTGGAAAATCTACACTGTGGAAAATAATGCTGCATAAACATATAGTTGATGATGATCAAGCTCATAAAATAATGCCATAAAAAGCATCAAATTGGATGCCTTTAATTAGTATTTCCTGATGTGTGAAATATTTACATTCTTGTAAGTTTCTTAAGTGACAGTTATTGGATAAAAGAGGTTTTTTTTGTTTGTTGCTACTAATAGAATGGGGGAAGCTGGAGGTTTGAAGTCCATCCCAAAAACTTTGACGCCTTAAAGTATGCATATGCATACATAGATATATTTAATAGCATGAATGATTCAAAGACTTATTCTAGAGAGTCGCTATAAAGTTCTTGCTTTCAAGATAATCTTTGTTTAAGTTCCATTTAGTTACGACACATTTTCTTTACAAAAAATCAAAATATCATTAATAATTATCATGGGCCTCAGCCCATCTGAGTTTTAAGCAATTGTTGTTTTAAAAGATATCAACTTTAAGTTTTCATAGCCAATTGATTTTACATAAGAAGCATAGTGAACTTTACTGCCAAATTATTTGACACTGAACAAAACAACAATGCGGCTTTGAAAATTTTAAATTGCATTTCAGTTGCGTGTTCAATCTATCTAAGTCTCTAAAGTAAGTTTTCCACAATAATTCTAAAAAATTATTAACATTTCGTCATAGTTTCAAAAAATAGTTATCATTTGGATAAAGATCTGAAATCTCGACTGAAGACAGTTTTGACAATAATTTCCACCTAAGGTGATTCAGTGGTTAAGATCAAAAGTCGTAACTTTTTCTTTAATGTACTAGAAACTTTGACTTAGTTGAAGTGTGTGTACTTTGTAAACCTCTCAATGAATTTAAGCGCATAAAATTACATTGATGCCATTTTTTAGAAAGCGGGAGATCACTCTTGAATTTCAAAATTTACAAAAAAATCGTTAAAAAACTTAGAGTTAGTAAAATTAATTAAATATCTTTATGCGTTTTAGAAATATGACTTGCTAAAGAAAAGTCTAAAATGAAAAATTAAATTTTCAGCTATCGATAGCTCGATAAATAATCGCGAACAAAATTTTGTATTGTTCTCAAGATATTAACGACTAACTGAAAAAAATGCCCAAAAACATGTTTTTCTAAAAAATCTCGTGTTTCTCGACCCAAAATTACCCTACAAAACACTTTTACAGGAAGGTTCACACGATGATCCTTAAATTTGTAAACTAATGTTATTAGTAAGGCCAAAAGGCAATAGGGTGATCTTGTAGTATGAATAAAAAATCTTATAAAAATGTCTTAGCATGCATTAGATTTATATGGCTCATGAGCCATTTTGCTAGTACTTACCTTTATTTGTACTCGTTTTAGCCCAAACAGTCGTAGCTTTAAAAGAGATAGTGATGCCTTTCCGGGATATATGCGTTGACCGAGCCATTTCAAGTGTTTAACAATATTCGTCACAGTGTATAAAATAGTTTGCAAATGTGCTGCAAACACTAGAAGAACCAGGCAGCTCAGTCAAAACAATTGCAAAGGCAACAAACCTCAACCAAACAAACAGAAACTGTTTATATTTGTTAGCAACAATGTTTATTTAAAAGATGCGCGAACAGCGTCAACTTGCAGATAGATTTTACCCCAACAACAAACAACTAAAGTCGAAGCCGAGGTTGCACATTAGTTTTCCCTTTGCCCCATTGTCACACGGTGCACAAGCGATAAAAATAGTGAGACAAGCTAAGCGTTAGATGCGTTACATACTTTCGCAGAAAGCAGCTACAGATACAGATACGGATACAAACACATGTAGCTTAACGTATCGCGCTGTGGACGTCAACAGTGCGACGACATTGCATGTTGACAGTGAAAATGCAGGAGCAGGGGCGATGGGAAATGAGCGGTGGCAGTGTCTGAACTATTACGAGTTTCTTGCACCGTCGATAGCGCATGCCATGCGGTGACTGACACAAATGCGCATCTGTATTTGTAGCTGTATCTGTATCTGTATGTCATAGTATCTGTGACGCCAAGAATCGTTGCAGGGGGTTTCAAATTGTGAGTGTGAGATATATAAATGGGGGAAGTTGCTTGTGCGTGTGCGTCTATCGTTTGTGCACTTCCGTCTGCAGCGTGTGCGCAATGCGTTTACCAGCAATTGTATCTGTTGGATACACTGAAGAAAGCGCTGCTGCTGCATGTGTGAATCTTAAGATTAATATTGAAAAAATGTTCTCAGTGTAGTTGCATTGGTATTAAGTGGCATTAAAGCTACATGCAATCGATGGAAGTTGGGGCTGCTTATCTTACTAGAAGCTCACGCCTAACAGATAAAGATACTACCTAGTCGTACTCGTTGGTATCTTTGCCTACTACTGGCTGCATGTTGTAGTGCTGCTTTGTTTGGCTAAGCCGAACTCATTTCCGCTGACACATTTGTCATGCTTGAAAGTGAGCTGCCATAAATGTATCTTTGGGATACTCTTGATTTCACGCTGCATTTGCTGCATCGTTAAAGTCAAGCGCACACTTAAAATATCTTTAATGAGCTACAGCTTATGATTAGGCCTCAAAATCAACAAATCAGCATTGGCTGCGGCTGTAATTAATCCATCAACTTGAACTTTTTTTTTGTATCTCTTTTTTATAGCTGACAAAATGTTGCAGTTACCTGGCAACGTCACATATGATTGTTCCTATCATAGCGCTAACATGGAAGAGTTACAAACTCCAGCTTTACCCATACAGCCGCCACCAAACGTCACGTCCAGCGGCATTATTTATGGCTTTCGAACGCGTCATTTGTCCTGCATTGAAGAGAACGACTCGGATTCGCTGCACTCTTCCTCGATACCGCGAGCTTATGATCTAATGCAGCAGGCGGATGAAACTTTTCAAAAACTAAACGCAGAGCAATGCTTCGATGAGCAGGAGCAGCAGAAGCAACACCTGGAGGATGATATAGCCACGATTGATGAATCGCGAATATATGAGGCGGACTATCTGGATGAGTTGGCAAGCCCTAGCCAATTGGAAGATTCTGGTAATGCTGAGGAGGACTTTTGGCGACCCAGCTTCGATCGTAATGACATCATGATGACATCTTGTTATGGCACTTTGAATAGCTCATTTGGCAGTGAAATATGCTCTGGACCAGCAAGTTATAGTGAGACAGCCAAAAAAGCCGAGCCACTTTATGCCACACCCGATAAACGTCGCGAAAACAATCGCAGCTTTGATTCTACTAGTCAGTCGCAGTCCAGCTCCATTTATGGCGGTTCCATGAATACCTCGTTGGATCTTAAGTACATGATGAGTGTCTCCCTAAGTGCCGGCAGCTGTGGAGGAGGTATAAGCGCCACGAGCACATTGCGTGGCAATTCCGTGCCTCCCATGGACCTATCGCTTGTGTCCAGTGATGGCGTCAGCGCCTTAGATTGGGGTTCCGCCAGTGTTACGGGCGTTTTGGACACAGGCGGTGGCAATCCAGCTGAGGAATTGAGTGAGGAAATGGCAGCCAAATGCTTAAGCGCAGCGGAAAATGGTAAGTACCTACATTTGTATATACTTCACAAGATACAAACTTTGATACAGTGCTAAAAGGCACACGATTAATTTTTAAATTAATTTTAAAATTTTTGGAAAATTTTGAAAACCTCAAACCTATAAAAAAATAAAATTATATTACGAAAATTTAGAATTATTTAGAAAAATAATTATATGAAGGGAACTTTCAAAGAAAAACGCAAATCTCGAACTAAATTTAACTTTATCAATTTAAATTGTCATTTGTCTCAGTGTGATAGGAAAAATATCAAAACAAAAGAAATGAAGAAAAATTCTATTTTCAAAAAACGCATTTGATGAAGTATTTTCATTTATTATTTAGAAGTATTTCTCTTTTCATACCGAGAAGTAATGCTTATTTCTAACTACAACATGATATGGGCTGACCATATGTTGGCTTGGTTGTTAAACACTCTTGATTCGGAACATACCCGTCCAAGTGGATGCTCTTCGACATATGCTTAGTTCAAAACTAATGCATTTTAGTATTGGATTGTTTAACAACCGAATAACGATTTAAAGTGGTACAGGCGTGGTGGCCATTTGGGCGATATATGTATGTATATATATTCAAACTTGCATTTATATTTACCATAAAAAAAAAATCATTTTTTTGTATTTATTTAATTTTTATTAATTAAAAAATATTTTTGTATGTTTCATGCTTAGTATCTTAACCGGTAAGCTATGAATTCCAGTTTTTTTGTTTCTTACAACCAATTTTTCGCACAGTGTAGTTCTGCGAACGAGCAAACTTGCTGTATCTTAAAGGCATTCTTAGAATAATGCCATTAGTTTCCTTCAATTGCCGAGACCATTAATTTGAGTTTATTGATTTGTTGTGAAAAAGTAGCATATTTTCAACGCTTTTTCAATCCTTTATAAAAACTTTAATGACCCATCGTAACAGTCAAAGGCCCCTCGTACTTCTCGTATTAGTATTAGAAAGGAAGCCCGCAAGGCGGTGTCTGACCCCCAAAAGAAACATCATAACAAGCTCGTAAAGCGGCCATAAAGCGGATAATACTATAAGACAGAGTAAACAAACGGGACAGATGCAGTGAAAGCTGCCGAGATTTTGAGCACTTCTTACAGTTGTTTGGCAAACTGACCAATAAACAAACAATGTTCAGGGTCATAAATCATTGGAAAAATCCATGCAATCATATTTTTTGTACATATGTGTAGACTCTTGTACATCCCTCAAACCAAAAGCGGTGAAATTTTTCTTGAATTGACAACTTCTAATGGGAAACTGGCTAGGATTTATTTCAAATTTAATTTAAAACTAATCAATAAAATGGCACAGTATATAATGTTTCAACAAATTGCCAAAAGATGTGGCCAAGTGCAATGTCACAGTAATTTACATACAGATGTGGCGTGCCAAGTGACCACAAAATTGACGAAAATTTATGCAAGGGGTTCAAGGTGTCAGCAAAGAAGTGGTACTATGGCAAAAATGCATGTTGTATGTTTTAAATATAAAAGTCTTAGTTGAAACAGAAAAGGCTGAGCAATATTTTAGTATATGTCTATAAAATTATCTGTATTTGTAAACTAAAGTTGTCAATAGGTTTGTAAATTCTTAACTCGAGAATATTAGGGATTGTTTTGTTGACCCTAGCAATGCAGACAAATTGTCAAATACCAAAATTGCATACTTTTGGAATTTAAAAAACTTTTCACTGAAGTAAACATGAGGTTACGTAGTAATTTATGTCACGGCCTCTAATACAATTTTCAATTTTATTTTTTATTTAAATTTCATTCTAATAGTACTTTAATGTGCTTTGCCTTTTTAATACGTAATACTCTTGGGTTTTTATATTTTTCATAATTTTTTTTTGAAGAAAATAGGATATTAAAATTCAATTGATATTGCATGGTTTTTCATGCAGGTTTGAGTATAATGCCGAACTTAGATTAGAATCTAGAATCAATTAAAACACATGGAGACGCAATAATCTCGATTAGCATAGCAAAACAACAAAATTTGCAATATTAGCCGCTTATAACTCACAGCAGGTTTTAACATGAGGTATTTTTTTTTTATAATTATTATCTAATATGATTAAGCAATTCTCGCTGTTTCATTTTTTTCTGCACGGGAAAATATGATCGTCTGCGCTCTGCTTCACCCAATGAACCCGCATCAACCCATTAGAGCAACACTTACCAAACCTATGTCCAAGTCACTGCAGGAAATGATAATACAAATAGCCCGCTGGACAGAATAGAACACTTACTATAAAAACAAGCTGTAAATCATAAATAAGTTATGCAAGTTATCGGAATATGGAATACCAATGGGCTTTCCAACCATGTAAATCAAATTTTTTTTTATTTTATTAAAAAAAAAAAAAAGCATTTAGCCCGTATGCACAACAATACAGATAATAAGATTAAAAAAAGTCAAACTTCGTAGGCAAAGCACGAGGAACAATGATAAACGTTTTGGCGAAGCCATGTTTTTTGAGCCTCCTAAGAGGCCTAGCTGGAAGTAGATTCCTGGCGAGTGCACTGCTGTGACACCTGAGCCTGTCACTTTATTTACTCGTATGCCTTCCTATCTGCCCGTCACGATGCAGCGTCGAATTGCGCACTTACCAGGGGCAGTTTGCTATTTGCTTAAAATTCGGTTTTGCAGTACCTGAATACTCTGGCAGCTTGTCTTTGCTGCGATACTCCAAATCTGCAGCCCATAGAGCCAGATCGGGGCGACACATTGGACATACACTGCTCTTTTTGCTCTTAGTGACAAGGTACTTTTTCTGTTAAGAAAATGAAACTTCTTTACTTTTAAAATAAATGAAATTCACATCATGCTCATATCTGAATATGAAATATCTTTATTTTTAAAAACGACTGAAGTTCACATCATGCTAATATCTGAAACACACTTCACCAGTAGATCATTCTTTAGAGTGATTGGATATGAAATAGTTATAGGTGACCATCCGACGGGTAGAGCGCACGGGGGCGCTGCTATTCTCATCAAAAAAGGTCTAAAGTTTAAAATAATGGACAGCGTCAGGGAAAATGCTATTCAAGCTGCCACCAATGAGAACAATTGTATGCATGCAGACTTACCAATAACAGCAATTTACCTCCCCCCAAGGTTCACACTCAAAGAAGCTGACCTTTGAAATTTTTTCCAAAAACTCGGAACGAAGTTTAGTGTAGGTGACGTTTTCAGCGCCAAACTCCCATGGTGGGGCTGTGGTGGTCAATACCAATACAAAGGGTAGCGAGCTATACAAGTGCATACGCAACAAAAATATGGCTACTCTTTCAACTGGCATGCCTACATATTGGCCTACTGACAACCGGAAAAATACCTGACTTGATTGACTTCTTAGTATTATATACACGGGAATACCACATTCACATATGCATATCTTAGAAAGTTTTGATCTAAGTTCAAACCATTCTCCAATAACAGTGACGTATAGAAGTATAGCTCATATGCTCTCGAAGCCATACAAAATAATATTTCTAACTACAGATATCAATGCATTTAAAAGCTGTCTAGAAATTTGTTACAAATGCATTCAAATTTATAAAATAAAATAATTTTACTAGGTTAAATTTTTTTGTTTTAATCATAAAAATGAAATTATTTAAAAATGTAAAAAAACTTCTGTGACTCTACTTTCCATTAAGTGCCCCTAACATTTGTAAATATATTTCTGGTTTTACATATTCATTATTTTTGAAGTTTCTTAAATATCGGAATTTACCTCTCGAACAAAATATCTTCCAAATATTCTAAAGATTTTTACTTACATTGCCAAAGTTACTGTCTTGACACTTGCAAACTATCTATGCTTTTCATTAAATCACATAACATTTCTATGATACATTAAATTATTGTATAAATAAATTCGTGAAGTCTATCTGAGAATATGTAAAAAACCGTTTTAGCCAGAAAATTCCAGACCTTTTTGACAAATTTTTAAGTATTTTCACAAACATCCAAAATTCTTCATTGGGAAAAAAAATTTCGCGTTCAAAAGTGAAGCGTTTTGCACTTAAAACAAAAATTTACGGTATTAGAAGTAGAAGTGATTTTTATACCCTGTACCTATAGGTACAAAGGGTATACTAGATTTGTGCAATGTATGTAACGGCAAGAAGGAGGCGTGGCAGACCCCAAGTCCTTTATACCAAAATGCTTATCATAACCTCGGGTAGCGATTGAGCCATGTCCGTCTGTCCGTCTGTCCGTCTGTCCGTCTGGCTGTCTGTATGAACACCTAGATCTCGGAGACTATAAGAGCTAGAGATACGAAACTTTACCAGCTGATGCGCATATTTCCTGAGAAGATCAAGTTTGTTGAATCATGTCCATATCTTTCCCCGTTTCCCCGTAGCAGAGTTTCGCGGTTTTTGACTACACCGTTTAATATTTTAGTCTGAAATTTAACAGAGCGATGCATTGTGGTTGCATGCATCTGTGTGTCAAAACTAAACAAAATCGGACAACTACAACAAAAGTTATAGCCTAAAATGTACAAATTTCACTACCCCTTCCCTATAAATTGCGTCAATATTTGACTCTACGTAATTATAGTAACAAATGGACTAGAATCACAATTTTTGGTAAGCTGATTCATGTGGCTCTAATTAACCAATCTACATCAAAATTTTATCAATGCAGGCCCCCCACCCCCCGCAATCGATATATCGTGTTTTCTCCCACACCCCTCAACACATCCCCTTGAAACTTTCCTCATATACTTTAAATAACTTCTTTGACGTAAATTTCGATTTTCATCAAAATCGGTTAAAATTTGTGGAACTTATAGGTATAAATATCGTTTTGCACCAACAAATAAAATATTCCAATTGGAAAGTTCATAGAAAGAATATGCAGGAATAAAACTTTTTTCGAGAAAAAAAGGTACAGGGTATTACACTGTCGGGCACCGCCTCGACTGTATTACATTTTTATTAATAGCAAAATTTTTATTTCGTAGACAGAAATTCATAATTTGAGAATGTTAGGAATTATTTTAAGAAAATGAGTTCCAAAAATCTATTCGTGTTGGTTAGTCTTAATGCTGAGATAGAGTGTTTTCTTTCTTAATTTAAGAAAAATGGATAACTAAAAATTCTTATAAACTCTAAAGAAAAACAAACTTTATTTGAGCAAATTAGCAATTAAATTAAGATCGACTCTTTTTCCGAGTATGATTTCAACCAATAAATGGCTTAGCTACATTCTTGGGTTTTATTTCAAGGCGTGTGCCGTATACATGATTAATACCAAACTTTAATATCAAAACCATAAAATATCTCATGAATTTTTGATTTGATTTTATTAGTGGAATTTTGCAATTTGTTTCCATTGTGTGGCATCCAATACCGGCCGACGTTCACTTGTTGCTGCATGCGTTTGTGTGTGCAAAAGTGAAAAATCATGAATCATAATCATTACAATCATAAAAAGCCACAACGAACATCATGGTGAGTACAAAATCCATGAAGCAGGCACAACCTGCCCAAATGCGCCACACACCTCACTCTGTGGCAAGTATCGAATTGGAGTGCCACACGGTCATAAAGTTACATTGCTTATCGCTGGAAAACTTTTAAAAAACACTTCAGATAGCGCTGAGAACGTGCATCGAAAGGTGCTTAATAGACAAAGGGATTGGGAGAGGCCCAGACATCAGACGCGGGTAGAAAGCCTAAGCACACACACACAAACAAGTAGGGGGAGCTCTGGTACTCAAGCAGTTGCTTCTACCATCGACCTGGAAGTTTGTTTGGTGGCTTGTATCTACAAATAGTCTTTGAGCTGACGGCCACAAGACAAACTCAAACAAAAGACCAAACGGTAGTTGGTTGCAAGTACTCAATAGTTGTGAACGCACCGAAACCGGCTTTGGTGCTCGTTTGGAGTACCTGCAATGGCAACATTGTTACCAAGCCATGGCTTGCAGCTCGCCGAGGCTGGACCACTTGAAGTCTGAATCTCTGCATGCCGATTGCAACTATTTATGGTCAGATACTATAAAAGCCACGCACAGTTGAATGCATTTTGTGTGTTCGATAAGCGTGGCGGCGATTTTCCAGAGCTGATATACTATTTGCACTCCCAATTGCTCTTCAATATTTATTAGTTGAACCTTTGTCAGATAAAGCTGGTGGGCAAGAGTATTAATAGAATGACGTTTGGGAATTAAAAGTCTACTGTGGAGGTTTTAAATTTGTTTTCGATTAAAGTAGTTTGGTGTACTTAACTTTTAGTACTTTATCACAACGAAGGAAACGAACTTAAAAGTGGTCTAAACAAGTCTTAATATATGTCTGTAATAAGGGAGACACTACAACTGAGATTTAGGTCGTGACCATTTACATGTGGCTCTTCTAGGCGATGCCGAAGCCCTTTGATTTATCCAACAACACTACTTCTGAAGTGATAGTGTGTAAGTTCATTCTTTAGCAACAATAAACTCCTATCCATGCCTTGATATATTCTTAACTTTCAACTACCCTTTACTCAATTTGTCTTCCATTTTAATTTTTTTTTATTTCTTGCAAACTTTCAAAAATACATTAAATAAAATTTAATGAGTTCACTTCATCAGATAAAATAAGTTGCAAAATATAAAAGGTGGTTGTATTTTTTCCCCAAAAGATAATAGATAGGAGCCAGTGTACAGTCTGTCCAGAACAGGTCCTTTTACCTATAAAGTTTACTATCTTGAAGAAACTCTCTAAGGGGAAAAGACCTTGACTTTTTAATCGTCGTAAGGGGTTGGCATTGACCACTCCCTAATTTTTCTGATGACGTCAGTGAGTTTTAATCATAAATCGGAGCTATCCAATAATATAAATATGCATTACGACTTGACTAGTAATTTACAGATACACTAAAACCGAAATCTCAATTTTGTTAAAAGCTTTGCAAATTAATGAGAACTGAACTGAAGTTAATTTGCAACTTTAGATATAAGACCATAAGCTAGCTGTCCATACAAAACGTCTATCAGCTGCCACCCACTTTGCCGACTCAATAAATACCCATAATATCTGACAAATTTAAAAGCGAATCAATTAGAGTAATATCCAGATAAATTGGCATTACTTTTAGTTGAATCTGAAAACTTTAACCAGTTAAAAGCTATTTTTCTTACACTCGAATCGCCTTAATCACGTTATATAATGTCTTTCGGTCAGTCAGAACAATGACAATAATGGGCCATAATCATTGAGTGCCTGAGTATGTTAAGTAATGCCGACCAATCGACCAAAGACCAACTAAAAGACCCAACTCACAATCGTTTATGGAATATTGAGCACATTTAAAGTCCACAAATGAGCTAATACTTTTGACACAATCTTGATTAATGAGTGGTATATGTTTAGTAAGGGACGGTTCGTAATGTAAGTTCCATGTTTTTTTTTTGTTTAATACATGTGGTAAACAACAATTACAGAATAAAAAACAAAAAATAAATCAGTTCCCATATATTGATTTAAAATCAATAAATGTAGTGATAAGATTTTAGAAGGTCTTAGTAGATGTCTGTACTGATATGTCTAAAAGACATTTCTGATAAGCTTTTCGTTGACAAATAACATTTTTAAGTGTAATCCTATGCAATAAAACGAAAAATATTTTATTATTATTATGTTGATTACACTATAGTTATATAGAAAAACATCTGGGATTCCGTTTAAAACCGATTTGTTGTGGCTTAAAGCAAGATAAGTTGACAAAGGTTTTATAAACACGTAAGCCGAAACGAAAAGGTTACCATAACTATGATTAATAGGCTCACATGATAGAATGGTATTATTTAAGATCATATATAATTATACCCTGTACCTTAAGGTGCAAATTTATGTAAGGTGCAGAAGGAGACGTCGGGGTGACGAGAGGTCCGTCTAGAGCAACCAAACTTTCAGATTATTTCTCTTATTATGTCACGGGCGACAAGTTTATTTTATTTAGTTGATATCGGTTTTATAATAGATGTTTTACAGCACCTCGAAAAAACCAAAAAGTTGTAAATGGATAATTCGTTTGTTTATGAAGATATCGTAACCAAAGGCGTTGGGAAGTTTTATATATTTCCGAAGTACTGTACTAAATTTTAACAAAATGTTTATTTTCGTAGGATCATGGTATGCAACAGCGAAAGATAGATGAAAATTTAAAAATGAAAAAATTAAACGTTGAAGGCTTTTGTAATAGTCCGTCCGTACCATTACAAATTTTGTAAAGGTGCGGATTATCCTTAAGCAGTTAGAATACAGCGAATCATAAAAATATATTTTTTCCCTTGTGGGTGAGTTTCGCAACCTTATTATAAAAGCTCTTCAGTGGTTGTAGCATGCTAAAAAAAAGAGTCAGGAAATACTGTTTTATTTTCAGACCCCTCTCTCATTAACTGCAACAAAATGTAGTCTTTCTAGACAATAAATGTTTATTAATAATAAATTGAGGGCTGTCAAAGTTCCTAATTTTTTCGGAATGCTTAAAATTTTTCTGACTTCTTGTGTTTCGCTAGTCTACAAATTTCTTTTTATTGGTTCTCCGGTACCGGGATTTCATTTAAGCTAATAAATATTCCATTTTTATCTGGAACTATGAAAGTCTTAGATGGAAGGAAAACACTCTAAAAGCCTTACATCAGATATGCTTAATTTGCGGATTTTTATTGGCACAATCTATCTCCACACCACGGAAATCCTTTCTCTTTATTTCTGCACATTATTACTGAATATTTCACAAAGTATCGGTATCATAAATATTTTATAGTGCAGTGTACTCCCCTTTCGGGTACTGTTGGAACTGATTCAAATTTTAGTAATCATCCTATTAGGAATGCCAAACTGATATGGTTTTAGTTGCTTTACTATACATCCCAATATAATTTTATGCCATCTACAAGTCAAATCAAGTTTGTATGTACATAATATCGACTACCTGAAACAATTATCAACTTCAGGCATGCTAGACTCAAAAAATCAGAGGCAGGGAGGTTACTTGCGTCATTGGTTTCAGCGCCGTCGATAAGTGGCAGTTAAATGAGGTACATATGAGACTGGCCCACTAAATACTATTTCGGGCATGTATGTCGATAAGCGCCAGAGTTTCTCGTGTCATCAATTCCTCAATCAGTCAAAACTCATAAAGAGTAAATATGTTCAAATATAAATACAGGAATACACACACAGATGCACCTAAAAATCGAACAACAACAACATAGCGTGAATGAATTTTTCCGCGCAAATTGAAAAGAAAAACGTTGATAATGAACTGATAAGGAACTTACTCAGCGTGGTGAGATCAGCCATGAAAGAGCGGCGCTCTGAGAGCGCTGTGCTTGGAAACCGGTAAACGGCTTGTAGACTTTGTAGAGTTTGTTCGCTTGCTGTTGAACTGTTGAACACTTGTTTGGCTTTGCGTGCATTCATTTGAAAAGAGAACTTCAAAGCTTACGGTCGTGTGTCTGCGTCGCTCGCTTTGGCTTTAGTTGCTGCGCTTAAGATCGCGTTTTGTCGGTTGCGTGGTTTCTGTTTACACCGCTTCTTAATTTAACCAAAATGCAAAATGTTTAATAAAATTAAACAAAATGTGTGCAGTGACAAATGTTTGTGCGTGTGTGTTTGTCGGCGTTTACTTGGCGCATGAGTAACAGCTGGTTTTTGTTGTAACCAGGTAAATAATATTGCGAAATTGATAAGAAAATAAAGAAAAGCGAAAAAATGTGCAAAGTATTTATAGTAGCTTCAGACAGAAATGTCTAAGAAAGCTTATTATAAAACGGAAAATATTAATTAATACTATTTGACCTAGTTATTTAAATAATCTTCCAAACAGTTGCGCAAGTTGTCATGTCCGAGTACATTGCTTAAATACGAAATCAATTTAAAAATTGTTATTGAAAAACCTATAATTTTTATGGTTTTGGTAATTAAAACGAAAACCAAGCATTAACAATATAATAAAACAAATAATAATTAAAATAATTCAGTTTTATTTGCTATTCAATGGCATTTCAGTGACAAACAAAAGGGACTGACAAATTTGGAATAAAGATAAGAAAATTGTTTAAAACTAAAGTAATTAAATTTTAATTGGAAATTTAAGCTCTTTTAACAACTGCTATAAAAATACAAATTAAATAAATTTGGCGGAATTGCGAGTTTTATACAAATTGCTTTTAAGCACACACTCAAGTGTTTAAAAAAAATAATTTAAAAAAAGTAAACATATAATTAAAACAATGTGACCAAAGTTGACTAAAACGAATACGAACGAAATACGAATTGTAAACGCAAAACGATTCCCGGCTGGAATTCCATATTAAAGACAAGCAACAACAACAACAACTGCAACATCAGCACAAAAGCTTCATGCCATGTTCTCACAAAATAAACGCACTTCCATTGGCAACAACAGCAACGGCAACAAAGACAACGACAACAACAGCAAGGATCAAATAAATTATCAAAATAATTGGAGCTGTAATAAAACAACCGGTCGACGCGCTGGAAACGGCTATAGCTGCAGTTTTTTAGGTAATTCCTATGTTTAAAAATATTTATGAAAAAGGTTTGAATTTTACCCAATTGCAATATTATGACTTTGGGTTTGTTCAGAAGGCGTAACAGATTTCAATAAAATGTATCCATACCACAATTAATGATCGGTTGGCAACTTCTCCATTGAATTCAAAAATCCCTAATTGAATTCAGGTTGTTTGCAAAAAAAAATGTTGTGATACATATCTCGAAATATTGAATACATATACCTAGTATCTGAACTTAAGAAGCTAAGCCCTTTTATCCACTCTGTCTATAACAATTTTTAATTCCTTATAGTGAAAAGCTTTTTAATTGGCAGCTTATTCTTCTTGACTGCATATTATTACCGGCCTTTGACTTTATGTGGACAACCCGACTATTTGAGCTCCGTGATATCAAATGTGATAATGAGACCACTTTATGGTCCTTCCAACAGAGGCAATGACCAAAGGTTCATTAAACACATTTTTTCCTAAAGCCTTTTTGTTCTATGTACAATGTAACATGACCGAGCCAGCGGTGGCGTTAAATGTTAATCCGAAAGACTATGGCTCGTAGAAATCATCGTTTTGTCAAAAGCGGTAGTCGTTGTCAACTCGTAAAGGGCTTAAAGATCTAGTGGAGTGCTTTACACTTTAAGAGCACGTCATTAGATTGCGTTATCACCCATTGTTGAGGGCTATTAAGCAGAAAAGGGAGATAAGCGTCTTGTAGAGAGTTAACTTAGTCTGGCAAGAGCGGTCTCTACTACTTAGGTAATAGACAATAGTGATTCTACGTTGTGAACGTAGAACCGAGATATACGAAGTCTCCTACAACACTAAAAGTGTAGCTACTAACTGCAATCTGAGAGTCCGAGCACTTAATGAAAATACGTACTTCGTCTTGTCCTCATTTACCACCACATCCACCCCATGATCCAACAATAAGATGGTGAGACAATATGCTGGTCCGTTTTTCATGTTAGATTCAGGTTAGATTTTTGTATTTATGCCAGTTTATATTTGGGCTTACACTTTACATTTGTATGAAGTTTGATCAAGTTGCTCCTATACTTCATATAGCTATCATATAAAAATTGAATTGAATTCTTTGAGGCACCTTGTAAAACGCGTTGCATCATGCATCCAACCTGGCAGATTCAATTTTACCAGACACAAAGTCTCCAGCAATATATTAGTTGGTTCAAGCAATAGTGACCTTATTCATTTGTTAGGCAGGCAACTAAATAGACATGTTTGTCAAAAGTAGTCTCGGTCTGCTTTACTATAAGCATCAGATAGTCAAAGAAAAGGGACGTCGCATTGTTGAAGACATCTCGCAACCTTTTCTATTAATTCTATTATCCCTATTCTGGCGGCCGTTGATTTGAATTATTTAGGATTTGGCAAAGTGTGAACATATAGTAATTGATGAAACCTGATGAAGGTTCAAGTCATCGGGCATGCTCTCCTGTAGTCTTATTTGGCATAAAAACTGTTGAGCACCCTACCAATTTATTACCGCTTGTTGTACAACCCTGCAGTTAGGCATTCGAATCATGCAGCATTGTTATTTTTGAGACGCTTGATAGCAATCCAAACTGCGTCACGGCTAGTTGGCCTGAAATTAATAATATCTCATCATCTATGATCGACGACACTAGGAAGTCGACTGCCCCCGCTAATTAACCACAGAAGTGTTTCCTTAACGTCATGTAACATTCCGAAACTCTTAACCGCTTATTATAGTTTGAGAGTCATTGAACTGTTGCTTCTCATGCAAAAAGAAGCTAAGTTGCGAAACATTTTAATTTTTAAGCAATTTACAATGCAAATTACAATTAATAGTAATTTTAGGCTTAAATTGACTTTCCTGTTTTGTTGTTGCTGCATTTTCATTAAAATGCAAATACTTTACACTAATTTACATGTCGCAATGTCGGCTGCATCAACTTCCCCCTATATATATATTTTTTTTAGTTGTGTTACTTTTTTTTCTTATTGCTGCAGACAGACAATGCACGCCTTTTGTTGTGTTGCCGATGCAGAGAACGGTGGGGGTTGAGAAGCAACCATGTCTGAGAGCGACCATGTGAAATGCCATAAAAATTCCTTTGCCTTTGCCTGAGTCTGGGTCTGGGACTGGGTCTGAGTCTATGCCCAGCAGCGTCTAAAGCGTCTTGAGCTTCTTTGAGATCGCGTACGCTTGCGCAATCCCAAAACTGTTTATCTTCTTTACTCTTTTTTTGCATGCCAAAAAGTAATGAAAAGAAGAGTTGAAGTTGGAAGACTATGGCGGCAGTTTAAGCTTTGTTTTTGTTTGTTGCCAGTGGGTTGTGATTGTTATTGTCATTGTTGTTGTTGTATAGGAGTAGTTTGGACTGCTGTATCTTTGTAGAATTCCCAGAAATGTTTTTTGAAATTTGTTAACAAGCATGAAAACACACAGACACACATGCCAAGTACATTTAGTGTCTATGTGGGTTGTGTGGCATACATGCATATGTATGTGTAGTATTTTTGTTTGTAAGGCTCCAAAGTGTATCAAGTGTTTGCTATGTCTTTGGTTCTATCCTTTGTATGCTTTTCAAGTTGAAGGTTAAAGTTTAGCATTGAGCTTGATTCTGATTCAATTAAAAGGAATGATCGTTGTTCTTAGCATAAAAAAGGGTTCTTTGTGTGCTTTGGAAAGGGTTTTCAGGTAGCTGCAGTAGTTTATAAAAATATATTTGTTATAGAGCTTGGCGGAGGCGGATGCTGATAAAAATGTCAGGGGCCGTGTAAACAAAGGCTTAGATACCTCATCTGGAGCAGCCACTGTTTAAGCGAACTCGCTTTTGTATGACTTCATAGAATCTACACTTCTAGCTTATTTATAAACGTACTTTATTCAAGCCTACACACAGCAGCAATATTTTCAAAGCAAAAGCTGACCAGACACAACAACTAATGAGGCTCAAGAGCATAACTCGCATATTTTTAGATAAGACAGTCACAGCACTTGCAAGCAGCTTCAATGTCAGTTCCACAATTAGAAAGGGAGCAATGTGAACTTGCAGCATAATGCAATGAATTTTAAAATTGTTGGATCATGAGCTGACAGCATTCTGCAATGGACTACGGGGCTCTGAGCTCTTCGCCCTATGCATCCGTTCACTGCACCAAGGGCCAGTGGCGGAGTGATATAAATTTTTAACACGTTGAAAATCAAATCTGTAACATACTAGATATACCTACAGTATAGCCCCTCGATGTGTTTTTTCTAAATCCGCCCCTGTAACGAGCTAATTTGCTGCCAAAGCACACCCTCAGGGCTCATTAAGTGCAGCGAAGGAGATTAATAGGCGAAGTGTTGGACCGGCGGCGAATTAGTTGGAAATGCAAACACAACACATTGAGGTCGTGGTTGCTGCTGCGTCTGCGTTTGCTGCCGCCTAATTGCGGCAAGACGCTGCGGGTAGCCTGGTTAAATGAGCTTTTAAAGTGTCTGTGACTTGATTGCCAGCTGTAGATGCGAACAGGCAAGATTAAACGAGCAAAGCACAGCTTTATGAGCTTTTTTTTGCATTGAACTTAATGATGTGCTCAATCCTGCATGTTGGCCATGATTACTTCATGAATATTGGCTACCTGCTGCATCCATCTGAAATGCTCAAACATATCTCATGCATAATGTCATAACAAACGTTGTCCAGCAACATGTTGCCATCGACATTGCCCAGGCTCACACTAACACACTCTCTTTCACACAGATATAAATTACTCTTCATTTGTTGTTGTTGTGACTGTGACATTTTGAATTATCTGACACTTTGCATGGCGATTTTGGCTTCTCTTTGCTGCTCATTCCTTTTACAGTTTATTAACTCATTATTTTGAAATCAACTTGGCTGTTGTAGCTGTAGCCGGTGCTGGATTAAAACTGTGCTGGCCCAAGGGCCACGAAGTTAAACTCTTAGCGTCATACATAGGCTTGGCAATTACGTATTCAGTTACCAAAGTGCTTTTGTTATTATTTAAATTTTTTTTTTTTTCCGGCAATCCTTATAAAACTTGTTAACGACCTGAAGGTTGCTGGAAAGATTTTTTAGCGAAAATATATAGTAATTAACCTTTAAATTGAGTTTGCGAAATAAAGAATTAGATAATCAAGTGTATCTTCTCTGATGGTGCTTATAAATGGATTTTTTCCGTTCGTTTACTTTATCAGTAGGCACAAACTTGAAACTGATTTCTCGGCAGTCAATTCTTAAGCTTTTTAAACCATAATACTGAAATTGTGCAAAATTCGTTGGGCAACATTCAGCTACTAAATGCGGCCGTCAATTTATCACCGAGGCGAAAGATATATCACGAAACTTCTGGCTAGATACAAGTTACGTACTCCATATTAATGAATAAGTCGTAAATCACGTCGAGAATTCACGACAAAATTTAAGTCGTTTCTTTGTATGACTCGAACGCATTTTTTTGACTCTTATAAATTCTTTATATTAATCTGTGGACTTCATTCTCAAATTACATCTTTCTAGAATTTCAAAAAATGACGTAGAAAGCTGTTTTAAGAGAGCGGAGTCTCTGAATTCGGATAAGAACCTTGGTTTCTCAGTGTCGGAATATAAGTTTGATTTGAATTAAACTTTTAAAGCTTTTGAGCTGTTAAACTTTTGAGGCTGTATGATGTTTCCAAGGCTAACAATTGTATTGGTATTTAAAAATAGAGAGAGCAACAGAGACTAACATTTTTTCTTAGGGCCCCATTGGCCCATGCTTTATTTCGGGCCTGGTTGAACCATTGCGGCCGACAGGCAAAACGCCAAATGTGTGTTGCAAAAGTTTCTGACTGACAAGTTGACTTCACGACTTGCCCCGCAGTGTTGCAGTTGCAGTTGTTGTTGTTGCTGTTGTTACTTAAGTAGTTGTAGTTGTTATGCTGTCGCACTCTTGCACAACTTTACTCTCTTCTCCAGCTGATTTGTGGACATTTTGCAGTTGATTAAGTGCCGGCATTCCTTTTGCCATTAGCAACTTGAAAGTATTCTTGTTCCTTTCTTATTTTATTGCAGGCTTCGAAAGTTACTTAAAGGTAATGCCCTCTAGGGTATTGTCAAGATTTTTTATTTTTTATAATTAAGGCACTTAATAATTGTAACGGTATTGCCTTTTTCTTGTGCTGGTAATAATTTGGAACTGACCCTGATAAACGCGATAATTAACATTTTTATTAAGCTAGTCACGTTGCGAGTACAGCAGTGTACTCTTTACACTTCTTCTTGGGCCAAGCTTACGTTTTCAAACCTTTTTGTGCCGATAAGGTGTTTGTCAAGTCGTTTTTCGATAGTCCCAAAATGGGGCCTATGTTTCTTGTATCTGGATTTGTTGTTTGTTTTTTTTTTATGGTCCTATTCAAACGATTCTAAAAAGGCAAATATTTTAGTCACTACAAAAAGATTTTGCAATTATTCAATTGTGTAGAAATGAGTTGATAATGTTAAGTAACCATAGCTAGGCTTCTTGGGGATTTTGATTTCTAATTCGATTAGTTATTTTGACCAGTTGGGATCTTGATTTTCTTTTATGCTGATGCTATATAGACTATACGATGGTATATTGCATCCTGGTTTTCGTGCCAAAAGTTGCTAACTTAATTCCGTTTCCCTTAACATAACTTTTATTATTAAAAAACAAAACAAATGTAACAAACAAGTCACTGATTAAAGCTACATATACTTTATGGCGGCCAATCTCTTTTATTGCATTCCAGACTCCTTGGCAAGCTTTCACAGTGTGATGGCTTTGAAAAATAACAAAGACATTAATCAGGCATTAAATCTTTTATTGGCCATTTCACGATCATCAAAACAAATCACTAAATCGATATATGCATTAAAATATCCATACAATTTGATTAACTTTATTAGCTATTGTACAAAAAAAATCAAGCAATACAATGCAAAAATTAAAACTAAAAAAATAACGTTTAAAAACATTCAAATTTTGACAACTCCAAGACCATAAAAACCTTAACAACAAAGCAATTAGCTATTTGCACATTGTTTATAGCACTTGTTGTTGGGTATTCAATGTTGTTCGAGTTGTAGCCAAAGTTGATTACAAAAGCCGCAGCTGCATAACTCCTTTGTGGTGGAGGTTTGTGTAGGCCAAAGATAAAAATAAAAAAAAAACAATCAACTTCATATCTCAGTTTAAGTTTGGTGTCAAGTCGTAGAACAAGTAGCCGAGGACACAACCAAAATGAGTGTCAAAAATGCAAAAAACATATAAAAACAGAGATTGAGTTAAAGCCAAGTTGGATCAATGAAGCCGCAATCAGACAAAGTGGTATATGGACTTGCGAAACCTTGCCAAAGCGCAAAAGTTATATAGCCCACATTTGCATACTCTATAGGGGTTCTTGTTTTTTTTTTACAGCTTAAGTGGCATTAAAAAGTAATTGGATTGTCTATCCAACGTTGCTTTTAATAGTTTGTTTGGCCCTATCTTATTGTTTTTGCAAGCTTTTGCTGGCGCCACAAATTTTCATCATTGTTGACTCATGTAAAAAGTTTCGATAAGATAAGCGTACATGCATAGCTTTAGAGAAATTTCTATATTTGGCCTGACGCACCTGCTTGTGGTTTGCCTGCTCGACCTTATATAAATAAAGTCTAGCTCTAAAAAACTGATCTACTTTGGCAATATGTTCAAATAAAAATCGACGAGTTAATGGCTTTTGCTTGTAGCGCCGCCAAAATTGACTTTGACGCTGACGCTGGTAAACAAACATTTGCCAAAACCGAGGGCCAAATTTTATCTACAAGTTTGTTTTGCAATTTGTCGCTTCGCTAAAGATACTGGATATTTAGAATTCAGTCAAGGAAATGAAACAGTTTACTTAAGAGTACAAATATTAGATTCTAATTTGCAAACAAATACAAAATTCAATAGCCAAGCATAGCAAACATTTGCTAAGTAAATTTGTTTGGATTAAACGATACGAGTATCTTTTTTTTTCGCACCATTTGGAATAATAAGAACGTAATTTTTGGGAGGAATTTTGTAGAGATACTTTTGGACAGATTTTTCAGGGTTTTTGCAAAGCAGCTCCAGTAGCATAGTGATCCATTTTGCACATGCATCTTATAATTCAATATAAGGCGCACGAATATGTATAGAAATGGCTCCAAGAATAAATGTTCGTTAATTTTGGCATATTCAAAGCATTATGAACCAAGCTTAGATATATAGTAAGCAAACCATTTTGGCACACTTGGGATTTTTGTTTGGCTTTATAAACTTTGGGCTGTGTGAAGATGTCGGATTTTGTGGTGCCAATAAATCGTCATTTGTTGGAAGTGTTTATTTTCAGCTTGAATTCGAAGAAAACGGCGGTTGAAGCGTATAGAAAGCTCAAAAAAGTTTAAAGATATACTGCTCTAAGTGAAACAACCTGCCGTGATAGGTTTCGTCGCTTTCAAGAAGGTGATATCGATGCTGTCGAGCGTCTGCGTAAAGATGGCCAAAAACCTTGGCAGAAGCTGTATTGGAGGCCTTGTTCGATAAGCCTTCCTGCCAAATGCCAGCGAGCTTTCTTCATCATTAGGAGCTACCCACCACGCCGTTTCCAAGCAATTGCATGTATTGGAAATGATTTGAAAGCAAGGAATTTGGGCTCTTTATGATTTGCAGTGATGGGATTGAGTGTCTTTTTTTCGCTTCTCCAGAGGCAAAATAGGAAGGGTTTTCTTTGTCGAATAATGACGGGTGATGAAACATTTTAATACAGCAAACCAAAAGAAAGTCTGACGACTACCTTGTCGTGTTTCTATAATACGTCATCAGCACGGCCGAATACTGGCGCTGCTAAGCTTATAAGTTATATTTGATGAGACCGAGTCGGAGTAATCTAATATAAGCTGAACCTTTACAACCTACATATATGAAGATGCTCACAATAGCAAGTCCTGCCACACCCGTTATATTCCCCCGATATTGCGGCTGCCGATTATTACGTGTTTCGTTCGATGGCCCGGCTGATCAGCTAGTATGCAAATATTATACTAAAGATGTTTTATCCTTATCCCTGGAAACTGTTTTTTATATCGTAAATGGCGATTATAGAAAATCGAGTTTTCTGAAATTTGTTTATTAATTTTTTTAATTAGAAAAGGTTTATTTAATGCTTTAATTCAAGCTAAACGAAAATTTTTTTTCAAAAACTCAAATCTTTATATAAGTATTATAATTTCCTATTTTATTTCAATGAGAATAGGGTGACCATTCAGCAAGATGTTTTGCATAAAACTCTAGTTTTGATGAATTCATTAGCTACTGTGCTGCTTTTGAAATTTCGTACTGGTTTTAAATAACTTGCTTACCTTAGTCACAGATAGAAAAGCTTAGGGGCAACCGATTAATTTTTCAAATGGTAGAAAACTTTTTGCTTTGAGAGGACTAGAGTAGTGTCCGCCATTTCTGATCAAAAAATCTTCTTGTTGATTTACCTATCAAGTGATTATCTGTTTCTTTTATCAGACAGTTTTAGCTCCAATTTGAATTCTAATAGATTAATAAATCTTCTGCTGTACATGCGTCGTTTTTATACTCTGTACCTATAGGTACAGGGAATACCATAGCAGATACAGAAGCAGGCGTGGCAGACCATTGGGCAATGCATGTAACGGACAGAAATAGGGTGGCAGACCCCAAGTCTTTTATACCAAAATGCTTTTCATACCCTCGGGTAGCGATTGAGCTATGTCTGTCTGTCTAACCGTCCGTCTGTATCAACACCTAGACTTGGGAGACTATAAGAGCTACAGACACGAAACTTTATCAGATGGTGCGCATCCTAAGCAGATGTTTGTTGAATTATGTCAATATCTTAGCTTTTTAGCTACACCCTTCAACAATTTTATCTGAAACTAAAATTTTAGGCAAAAATTGACTTATTTCATCCCCCTTTGCAAATATGTAAATTGTTTCAATCTTTGATTAAAAATTTTTGCAAAATGATTCATGTTTATAAAGAAACCCACATACGAATTATACCATGTTTTCTCCCAAACCCCTCATCATACGCACTTGAAACATCATATACTCTAAACAGCTTCTTTGATGTAACTTTCGATTCTCATCAAAATCGGTAGATATTTAGCTATAAATATCGTTCTGCACCAACAAAAAAATCCAATTGGAAAATTCTTAAAAGCAATTTGCAGGAATACAATTTTCGTTCGAGAAGAAGGGTAAAGGGTATCACACTGTCGGGCACCGCCTCGACTGTATCACATTTGTTATATTTAAACCCGTTGTCCAAAATTTAAGTTACTACTGAATAACGATGTGTTTGAAAGTTGTTGGTCGACGTTAATTACATCGCTCTTATTTTGGTCTTATAATTAAATTATTGGATTACAATTTCAATTTCCATCGATCACATATGCTAGTATATTCGGTTATTGATGGCTGATATCTATGAATATCTCCAGCTTTCTCCTCTAGCTGCATTTCAATCTTCCATATCTTTGGCTTTACATCAAACAATATGTCAAATTCGCAGCCTTCTTATGAGGGCTGATCGCATAAAACCATATAAACATAAATAAAATTGATATAAAAAATATTTAACATTTATTCAGCTTTTACACTTTTGCACTGTCATAAGCACAAACAAAAAAAATAAATATCGCGTGCTATCTCATCAATTTATTTCTTCATTTTTTTGTTGTGCTTTGTTTACGCTTTTATTTTTTGCAATAAACATAAAACAAAGCGGCGCCTTAAACTGACTAATTTTCCATATGGCGAATACCGTCTAAGATCTTGGCCCCTTCATGTCAGCCGTCCAAAGTAGGCGTGTCCAATTGCAGCAATTTATTAAGTCTTTTTTATACTAAAAAAAACTGATGTTTAAGTATATATTTTTTTATTTTTATATTTCTGCTGATGATTTAAAACGCGATTTCGTAGTCAACTTTCCCCTGGGTAAATGTTCGTCGCTTAGTGAAATTGTTGCCTAATGACGGGGCATTTGTTTAATTAGAAGACACATCAGAGAACGCGTCGTGTAAGTGAGAAAAAAAAAAAATAAATCTTGGCTTGCCACGGAATGTATCTGCATGTCAGAATTCTCTCGGTTGCTGTAAATTCAGCTAACAATAAACTGGGCGTATTGTTGCGTATGGAAGCTTATGGGATTGAGAGTTTGTTGAACCGGCTGGATGAGTTACGGGCTTAAAATGTTCTGTTACCATCATCATTACAGAGTACCTCTCAAAAGTGTTGTTGATTTACCTGACGGTAATCGCGCTAAAACATGAAAAGCTGTTCTGGACCCATGCCAAAACTTGTGACTAATCAGTTGAAGCTGTCGTAAAATTTAATGCAGGTGAATACTTTGACAAGGGTGAAATAAGAGATCTTTGAGGAAATGATTTCGGAGGCAGAAGAAATCTTAATTCTGAAAGCAAAAGGAAGTATTGGCAGTAAAAAGGAGAAGTGATGAAAAGATGCTGAGCAAAGTTGCTCTTGCGAACGATGGCGCGTCGATGTTCCCGGCGACTCGACGGCACTGACTTAAACTTTGTTTTTTCACAGAACAACCATTTTCTTAGTACGCCTGTACCACTTTTACGTTGTTAAACGATTCATAACTAAAATTCAGTAGTTTTCAAAGTGACATATGTCAAAGAGAATCCACTTTCAACGGCTATGTTCCAAATTATGAGGTTTAACAACCAAACCAACAGATGGCCCACCCTCTATTATGTATACATTACTTACTGTAAAAAACACTGGTTGCATAATTTGAATTTTGTTTGTACGAGCCCTTAAATTTTCGATATATGTATTATACTTCTGTTAAAATAGATTAATTTTTTAATATGATGCTTATTAACTAACTATTTTAATAATAATAGTATTTTAAAATAAATTAAATAAGTACATTACTCCTGTATACTGCAAAAGCTTAAAACCACCTGAAAAATATAGGTAGGTATATATATTTTTTTTAATTAAAAAAAAATTTTTTAATTAACTATTTAGCATAAATTTCAGTATTATTGCATTGTAAATGCTGAAATTCTGGTCATTCTTTCTACAAATTTTTTGAGTTTTTTTGTTGGAGATTTCCATAAAAGTGTTTATCTCCGGGATAGATAGCTATAAATGGTGTAAATATTTTGAGCTACTCGGGAAATTAGTTTTTACATAGGTGAAATTCACTAAAACTAAATCGATTAAGAAATGAACGTTTTTTACGATAAAACATTTGCTTATTATCCAAGGAGGAGTGTTAGTTTAATAAAATAAAAAAATATACATCATTTATATGCCAATGCAAGTTTTATACTTTTTAGTACTAAGTACACAGCTTTTGCACTTTCGCAACCGCGCGAACTGTCGTTTATATTCTTAAATTTCGTCTTTATTATTGCATTGAAAGTATTCATAAAACAAATATTTATTGGCACAGTTTTTTTCTCTAATAATTTATAGTTTTTAGTTTTCAAATATTTCATTCGCTTAGGTAGGTTTCTTACATGCTCAGCTTTCTCGAAAGCTTTGTGTCAAATATTTTAAAACATTGCAACTTTTTGTTTGTGACGAAAATAAAACAGTTACTTAAAAAAAAAAGAAAAAGAAAGGCTTTCTTTACACGTCAGTTTGCTGTTACTTGAGGCTTGTTACAGTTACCAGTTTTTGCGCTGTCAGGCTGCTCGTGTTGACCCTTGTTGCATTGACAGTGACTCATGGGGCAGACATGAGATTTTTGGAAGGGTTCAGTGTTTGTGCATGTTGCAACAACATTGAATGATGTTGTGCAGCACATTGAGGTGAATTAATTTATCAATATTTACCGCTACAATGTCAACGATGTGGCGTAGTATTAAAAGGCCATAAATTTAAGCAATGGCAACTGGCCGTTGGCCAATTCCAAGAAGAAGTTGGCTGGGAATTTGATATGGCAAAAACATTTTTGAATACGATTTTGAAGAAAAGTCGCGACCAAAGTTTGATTTATGCATTGAGATGGTCAACGGCCGATATGCGATGGTAACTAACTAAATGTTTTAAGCCCGAACTGCACGACTATGGAACTATGGCTACCAAACAGCTGCCTAACACACACACACACGTGCACACATAAATTATAAGCCATGACTGTGTCTAAAAAATAAAAATAAAATAAAAAAATAATAAAAATCTGTTGGCAGCAGCCCCTGGCAGCATTTAAAAAAATATTTTTTTTTCTTTTTTATATTGTTTACAAATATTTAACGAAAGTTTATAGTATACCAGCTGCAAGTAAACAACAATTTCAAAGACGCCTTTGCAATGTGCCTACATTTATGGCTATGACTGTAGCTGCAACACATCTACTAACTTGGCAACACGTTGACGCGTCAACGTTGCACTTTTGTCTCATAAATTTAATATTTTCAGACACTGTAGCCAAAGGGTAAAAGGGTATATTAAAAGAACAAAGCAAAAAAAAAAACGAGTTACAGTCACGGCGGTACCCGACTGTGAAACATCATCTGTCTCTTTATCCTGAAACCAATATATACCTGTATATCTTAATAATGAAATTTTTGTATTTAGTCCAATTCGATGAGTTTGTAGCTGGTTAATAAAGAGCCGCCGTTTTTTGAAGTCTTCTTGGAGCCACATACCGTAGTTGCTGATTCTAGCTCCCAAACGAGCTAGAAGCATAAAATTAAACCACCAGGTGATCTTGTTTTTCACTTGTGTTCAGTTTTTTTATATATACCCTACCTTTCCGCGAAGAGAACATTGCGTTGTGTACTACCATTCATATTGATTATAAAAAAAATTGTAAAACGAAAAAAATGATCAAAAGCCTCACCAAGACCAACCTATTTCTACCCTTAAAAACCGGTTTGCTTATATTGAGTGTAATAAAAACCAGGGCGCTTTCATTGGATACCCATCAAGAACGAAGTTCCTTTCGCGTATTCTTTTTCAAAACATAATTTTAATTCAGAAGAAAAAAGTATTTAATTAAAATTGTCCTCATAATATTTATTGAAAAATATATGCCAAAGTATATATAAGTATATTTTTTTTTATATTTCTTTTTATATAATAAATTCAAAAAAATTTTAAGTGTGGTCGGAACTCCGGTTAGGAACAAAGTTTCTACCGCGTATTTTTTGTCAAAGCTTATTTAGGATAAATATTTATATTTTAAAAATGGTATAAATAAACAGAAAATTAAAAGATAATTTACAAAATATATTATAAAATTATTTATTATAATACATTAAATTAGGTATTTAAAATAAATACATTAAAAAATGTGGTCAGACTTATTTTTTGAGCTGAACCCGAAAGTAGAACTCGCATATGAAGTGAACTAGAATGATAATAATTTATCATTAAACACACACTGTTACGTGACGTTTTGTCTATCCAAGTCTAATAACTGCGTTCTAAAAAAATAAACATTCTACTTTTTGGGGCTACCTCTGCACAGTCGTCAGATTACCTTCGAAAATGCCCAAAGCCTAAAAACAATAAGCAGAGTGCAGGGTATATTCGAATCGAATTGTGCCAGACTGTAACCGTCTCAATTATTATTATGTGCATTGTACGTCCCACTGTGCCCTCCATATTTTACGCTGTTCACACAATGAGCGCGATTTATTTTGTATGCATTTTTTCGAACTGAAGTTTGATTAATTACCAAGCGGAAGAGCTGCTAGCGACTCGTTTGATTTGTTTATAAACAAAAACTCAACTTAATTTTGTAATTTTGCTCAAGTTTATGAGGGACTGCTGGTTAATGACTAAGCAGCACAGTTTGAAGCTTTGAAGAATTTGATTTTCTAAGCAAACAATTCATGCTCATTCAACAAAACTTTAAGTCTGAGTTGAACTTGGTCAGCGTACTTTTTGTTTTTAGCTTCGTTTAAAATAATTTTTGTTGAATGTTTTCAACTGACTCGTTTGAACTTGGCCACTATATTTTGGTTTTATAACTTTTTTGAAGGTTATGCCGAATGAGTTATCAGCATTATGACTATGAACTGCTGAACTTTTCAGACTTACTAAAGATGTGCAGATAATTAGTTTGAGTTTATAATAAACTTCATTGTACATAGTGATCAGCTGTTAAAGATTTTAACTGCTGCACTTATGTTATCTGCAAGTCTACGCCTAGCAATTTATTTTATGTCTAGCCCAAAATCAACTATGTATGTATAACCACAACTCTTTGAAGCTGCCAATTATAGCAAACGCCTCTTGCTGCCTTTTAAGTATATGGTAAGAATAAGAAAAGAGTTAGGTGTTTTTACCAAACTCAAGATCTAAAGTCTCAGATCTCTATTCTAACAAAGAGACTGCATAGATGCCACTTTTTGGCGCTTCAAACAAATCTCAAAAATATCAATTGTATGTAAAATACATAGAAAATTAGCTTCAATTTAGATGCAGATAAATGCCAGCAAAGCTGTAAATGGAAATCTTATCTGCTAGAGTGAGTTCCTCTGCAAAATGCCTCTGTAACAAATTGCCAAGGCATTTAAATGGAACCAAAAATGTCAAAGCAATTAGTTCCAAACTATACACACTGTAGATACAAAATTTGTATCTTTTCTGAACCATGTTGTTGAGCTAAACTTCATGTTAAGACAAAAACACATGTAGCTTTGTTTATATTGTGTAGTTTGTACAAATGAGTGAGCTACTTAAATTCTGTGGAATTTTTTAATGAGCTATTAAAATGTTGTTGAGGCTCTGTAGCATATAACGACACAAACATTTTGAAATATGTATAGTGTGTAAGTACTTGCATATATAGAAGCACATATTTATATAGTACAAGTATACAGGAATTGAAGTCAAATGTGTTTTAAGCTAGAAACTGAAAAAAAACTATTTGACTTAAATTGTTAGAATGTTATAAAGTACTTTATGTGTTTTTTTATGATGCAATAGAAAATATTAAAGTTTAAGAGTAATGTATACTGCTTCATGTTATATAACACACTGCTTTAAAAATCTTTTCGTAAAAAAGATTTATAAGTTAATTTTAGTTAGGAAGAAGAAGAGCTCTAAATGTCTACTTCTAAGGGTCTAGCTGGATAAGGTACCGAAAAAAATATTTTTTTTTCGCAAAATTTCAGTTATAATAGTAAGTTCAGCGTGTTATGGCTTAATCAAAAAAATGGATACATTTTCGAAATATTTAATAGACTACATTTGCCAAAATCCAGAAAATTATAATAATACAACTCTAGAAAAAAACCAAATTCCGCTTTCAAAACTAGTTTAAATTTGTCAGTATTGGCATGGAGACGACCTTTTGGCTTTTTTTGCTCATAAAATTATGATTAAAATTGTTATTAATTTAATTAAAATAAAAATTAATTAAATATTTTAAGAATGCGCTTGTTGGACCCCAAACAAATAGCTACTAAAGAACAAGTTTCATAGTTTCTTATAGGTTAAAAGTTTTCAAAAATAAAATTCTAAGAGAGTGCAATTAAAACTGAATAGCCTTATTAAAGTACTTTGAAGAAAAGATATGGTTTGACCTTTTTTTTTTATTTGTTTGAAAGGTTTGAATTTTCGGAAATAATATTTTCATATGATCGGAAACTGATTTTTGTGCCATTTTTTTGGGCTTGCTTATACCTCAAAATTAATTGTCAGGCTCGGTTTACTGAGATTTTAGATTTCAATTTAAAAAAAATAGCAGACATTATATGATTAATCAATTTTATATCTATTTATGTTATTTAAATAAATAATATTGAAAAAATAGGCTGCGGTCAAGGGACTCCTGTCAAGAACGAAGTTGCTTTCCCTTTTTTTTTCAAGACAAATAATATAAAGGGACATCAATTTTGAGGTTTGTTTTTTCAATAGGGTTTTTTTTTTTATAAATTACGCGTGAGTACTGTCAAGTTGCCATATGTTTTTTCTTCAGTTTTCATTGCCATTTCATCATGGAAAGACTTACACCGGAACAACGTTTACAAATCGTACAATAATGTTACGAAAATTTGTGTTCTGTAAAGAATGTTTTTCGCGCGGTTAGGTTATTTTATGGAACCAATTCGGTGAACAAAAAATTTCACGCTCCGGACCGGTGAATTGGCCACCAAGGTTGTGCGATATTACACCGTTAGATTTTTTCCTTTGGAGCTACGTGAAGTCTAAAGTGTTTGTGGATAAGCCAGCTATGATTGGGGCATTACCCGTGTTATTCGCGAGATACCGCCGATACTGCTCGAACGCGTCTTCGAAAATTGGAACCTCCGCATAGACGAGCTACGGCGCAGTTGCTGCCAACATTTGAAAGGGATTATATTTAAAAAGTTATTTTTGCATTTAAAAAAAGCAAGATTGATAGCCCTTTAAATTTAATTTAATACTTTTGTGTCTATCACAGCTATCCTTGTATTTAAACTATACTCTCAAGCATACACAATGCATATCTCATTTCGTAACGAGACGATTTTGCTTGGTTTTTCAGTTTTACCTATATCAGTCATAGCTCTGTTGAAGAGCTTCCTTCGAATACGAAATATTAAATTGTTTTTTTAATGTTATTTTCTTTTTTTTCTAGGTAAGTTTCGTATTTTCTCTTAACTATTGAATCCAAAAATAAGTAAGTATCCCTGAGCGACTAATTTTTTTTTATAAGAAATAAATAATCGAATAACTTACAAATTAAAAATATTATTATTGATACTTGACATGAAATGAAATAAATCAGTTACCGAATAGTTAATGACCATTTATTTTCTAAGCATGTCAATATATATAAAATGCTTATTATTATAAAGCTGACAGTCCACTTTATTCCAAGCACACCTTGTCTCATCATATGTGCTATACTATGTATGCAATAATATTTCCAAGTAAGCTTCCTCATTTGAAGTTGTCCATAGAATTAGAAACATAAAAAAAAGAAACCAGTTCGATTGCAAAAACTCTCCTAACTACTAATTGGCAAAGCTCTACGCCTTAAGCATACAAAAGGAAGCAGTTTTTAACGACTTTTCCACTACCTGTGCTTAGGTAAGTCAAAAACAGAATCCAAACAAACCAAAAAATAAATAAAAAACAAGCTTTCCACACAAATTCATATTTCAAAATCGAATTTATGTTGGCACAGCTCAATTTTTTTTATTTTGGCCCAGACAGCAAAGTGTAGTTATATATATTTCTTAGAATTCTGACATGCCAAAGGGGATCCATAAGTATTCCACAATACTTGTGTACCATATGTATATATAGTCATATCTTTCATAACCCACAACTTTAAAATTCACCTTATGTGCTTTATTTGTCATTGTCGGCATGGCTACAAAGTTTGGAGGGTCGCAGACTTGCCAAAAAAAAAGTGGCTCCCATTGCCAAACTTCCTTCCCAAAATTAAAACAAAAGTTGTGGATTTTTTTTAAAAGTTTTATTTGCAATCAAACACAAATACGCTGTCCGTAGATAAAACGCAAACAAAAAGAAGATACATTAACCTTCAGTGCTCCACGTTCGTTTCGACAAATTTTGTGTCTGGTTGCGCAAATGCGAAGACGACGACGACGACAACATCGTCAGTGGAGTTGTATCTAAAATCAACAAGTTCATGACGAGCCCGAAAAAAGATAAAAAACATTTAGGCGGCAAGCAAACACAGATACAAACACACATAGATACTGTCAAATGCACACACACCAATTCATTCATAGGCTGTCGTTTGCTTAGAAGGTAAACAAAACCCAGAAACAAACGCAAGACCACAAACCCAGTTGACTGACATGGCTCTAAGTCGAACAGATATGTATTTCAATTTTTTTTTTGGTTTCATTTTCATTGTGACATTTAAGTGACTGAATCTATTGGGTAATGCGTGGGTGATGTCTATAAACGCACAGGTTGTTAATACGAGTGGAAAAATTCTATTTTGTGATCGAGTGCTTTCTGGTATTCCCTTAGAATGGTTGGTCTCTTTTCTTACAATATATAACAGTTACTCTCTGCAGGTTCCAAAATTTTTTTGGTTTTTGAATGATTTAATTGCAGTTTTGTTATTTTTAAATCGCCAAACCAGCCTATGAACTTTTCAGTCGAATTATTTATATTTAGAATATATAATTATTTATTTATATTTAGCACGTTTATTTAAAACAGTTAAGAATTTTTTGATAATTTTTTACTTTATTTGATTTATAATCGATAAAGATTTCAAACTTTCTTGTTATAAAGCTGAAATGTGAATCAAGCGAAACGCTTTGGTGTTTTGTATTACTGAGGGCGGGCTGAGTAAAGAACGTATATATTTGAGATTCGAGAGCGCTAAAATCTATTCTAATGCAGCCCTGCCTTTAGCAATAATCTTGATCCCAAAGATATTTTTTTAGAGATTCAGCTTTTAGTTGAGAGAAACATATTATATTTTTTGACCCAACACATTTATGCTGAAAGTATGGAGTTGTTATTGAACCATCTTTGTATTTATTCCCATTTAATTTTATATTGTTTAAAAAGATGAGAGTATTTCTTCCTTCAATATCTGCTGATATTGTAGTTAACGAAAGAACATCGTTAGTTCTTGCGATTACACTTGAAAGAGATCCTTAGGGTTTTATATTTTTTAATAAAAAAGTTGCGCCTCTATACAACTTGGTTGAAAGCTTGTTTTAAATCTTTTATTTTTGCTTGTCAATCGATTCTCTTGTTTCGAAACTTTTAGCACGTACTACAGTGTGTGCCTACATTTGTAAAAATACACGATTTTAAATTTGAAATGCTTTTAGAAGTGTGCTTTGAAAACTTATGAAGGTGTTAAAGCAACTTGATGAAAACTTTCACCAAACACTTTTTTGGCATCATTCGAAGGGGTCGCAATTTAGACTTGAGTGCATACTTGAAGGCATTCAGTTACTGAGCTACTCGAATGATATGCACGCAATGAGTAATTCGAATGGGGTCAACATCAATGGAATTTAATGCTCAGCTGTAATTGAATAAGTTACTTGGTAACCTCACGAACTGAGGTAAATTACAATATGATATCTGCATGTTCTTGGATTTCGATTGACAGCAATCGATATGCACAAAAGTACTGACATAAGAACTCAAATTTATTTTTACTTTTATGTTTTGTTTTATAAAGCACTTTTGACGTTTAAGCGTTAAAGTTGAACAAAAAAGATTAAGAGAAGAATTAGAGTATCATTTAGAAAGATTTAGATTTAGATCCTTATTTTTCCAGTGGTACCAAGTTAAATGTATTTCAGTGATGGCAACTACTCGCTACAAAAATAGTAGAAAGCGAGCAGAAAAAAAACGCAAAAATTAATTTAAAAAATAAATAGAAAAATTCAGATCGATCGAAGATTTTTTATCGATAACCTGTATATAAAGGTAGACTTTCCCGTTGTAAGCGAAAAAGAGAGAATTCAAAAAGAATTAAAACGTTGAGCTTTTAAAAATTGTTGGATTTTTATTAAATTTTTTTTATTTCCTTAATTTTTTAAACTATATTTTTTTCCCCCTGTTTTTCAACCATTTTTTTTATACCCTTTACCTTAAGGTACAAATTTGTGAAAGCCAAGAATGTACATAATATACACAATGAGACATCGGAAGCCCCCGAAGTTACGAAAAGTATGATTATGATGACTAGAGAGGTCGATATACCCATGAACGCTGAGATCTCAAAGATAATAAGAGCTAGAGCAGCCAAACTGTTAGATTAGATCCCTTATTATGTTACGCGAAAAAGTTTTTTTTTGATATATAGGGGTAATACTAAATAGCTCCCATAGGTATATACAAAAATCCAAAAGTTCTTTTAAACATAATTCGTAAGTTTGTGAAGATATCGTTACCAAATTTGGAGATGGGAAGTTTTTGAAAGTTCTCAAGCAGTGTAAAAATATTGATCAATGGTATAGGGCTTCTCAAAGTCGTCTGCGACCAACTTCAACGTACGCAATCTTTTAAATGTAAAATTCAGAAATGATATGGGTCCAAAAATAAGAATGATCATCTTTTATGCGATCGATTTCCCGCCAAAAATGAAAAAAAAAGAAAAATCGTTAACTTCTATAATTAAGGAAGTTATGCGCGGCTCAAGATATTTAAAGGCATAGGTCACAAAAATCTCTTTCAGGATAGATTTTCCGAAAATTAGTCAGAATTTACTTCCGATTTGGCTAAACAATGAAAAAAGCAAACAGAACGGACTATACATTTGAAGGTTATGAAACAACATACTAATTAATTTTTGAATTAATTAATTTAATTTCTTCAAAGTAGCAAATCGCTTAGTTAATGATTAGTCTTTAAAATACAAAGAAGTCCACACAAATAACTCATAATATTGTATATTCAGATATGTTTAAAAGAAGTATTTTTTTTCATATCCAAATTTTGCAACTTAATTGACCAAAAAAATGTTGTTTATGATTAATCAGCTCTGTTAACGTTTGACAACTGTCAACGCAAATGGCCAAAAATGTTGTGAATTTTTTGCAATGTTTTGACGGTTTGATGGCTTAATTATGTCCAAAACTTATGTTAAAGCAATTTTGCAAGAGTGCCAGCAAGTTATGTCTTTATAAATGTATCTATGACAGGTTGCAGATAAAATGTTGAAAGTTTTTTCGATATACAATAACTATAAAGTTTTCCAACGAGTTGTTTTGCCTCTAATTAGAGTGCACACACAAACACAGACACCATACAATATATTTGAATTTAGGCAACTACTTAAGCTACTTTATAAAATTGTCAAATCATTTCCTCATTCATTACAACTTCATGCTCAAGTTGAGCCTCAGCCCCAAAAAAACAAAAAAAGAATCTATTTGGTTTTGCTTCATTTGTGTTTTATTCAAAAACTCACAGTAATCGAAACTTGGGTTACCATTGTATGGATCTAATTCTAAAATTTAAATAAATTTAATTAACACCATGCACCCAATGAGCTGTTTACAACTCAACAAAAACATAAAAAACCATTGCAGGCATAAAAATCTGTAAAACATTGAAGCGTGGCCACAAATATAGAGCTCGGAATTGGGTCAGTGAGTTGCTAACGCTACCGATCGGTTAAAAGTTAAGGCCCAACCTAAAAAACACACAAAATTGAAACTCAAGAGTTGTAATAAACGTTAAATTCAAATTTACTTACTTAAAAAAAAAAAACAACAAAACCCAACAAGGTAAAATGTCGATAAAGTCAAGGAAATCGAATGTGCTTAAAAGGTTGGGTAAAGTGTCTAAGTAGGTCTCTAGTAAAGGTTCTTTTATTGCCGATAATTAACAATGGGTTTTCGTGTCTAACAGCTTATAGCAGTAAATTGAGCATAATTAGATGTTTGTTTTTGTGGATCTTTAATGTGAGTTCTCGTTAAGTGTTGTTTGATTTGGATTCTTTCAGGAGGGGACTTAGCAATTAGAGGGCAGTAAGGGATTCGTAAAGAAAAGCCGAGCTTTAGAATAACTTCAGTTGGTTACAGTTGATTTGCAGATTTCTTTAAATGTATATGACAACATAGTTCAGTTGCAATTCTCCGCATTGTTTTGTTAAGCAAAAAAAAAGCAAGTAGTGGGTGATACTTTTAAGACCGGAGAGGGCATAAGCTGTACACTGTTATTAATGCTAATATTCAGAAAGGTCAAGCAAAACACCTTGAATAATATTACCAAATCAATTTTAGTTCTTCAGGGTGCAGAAAATCGCACTAATTTTTTGTTAAATTTATAAAAATTATTGAAGCGTTGTTTTGATGATAAAGTTATAATCACAAAATAGATTTTTTTGTTGGCCTTTGGTGTACGTTGAGTCCATATGTTATGCCGACAAACCAACAACTTCTGAGTAATTGAGTGTCAGAGTGCGCTACATGACAGCCAACATAACAGATATTATTTATCAGATATAATTTTTTAACATAAGTGCCATGGATAAAAATTTCATTCAAGAAATTAAAAAAACTCTTTAAAAAACACCCCATAAAATTAACTATAAGCTGTTTTAAGAGAGCTTAATCAAAGATAAGCCGATGTGAGCGCCCTAAAGTTGTCAAAAACTTGTTGGAATAGCACAATACTCTGAGCAGAAGAAAATCCAAGAAAATCTTTCCACGAACAAGAACTTCAATTTAAGTTAACTGGCTTAGTTAGAGAACATTGTTGGCAGAAAGGACGTTGCTGTAAGATGGGCAACATCGATTTTAGCACCTGCATATTTTGCCAAATTAAGGACGAAGCACGAATCTCCACAGCATATACTCACAGAGTGCAAAAGACTGGTCTTACTGCATTTTAAAATTAAAACTCATCGTATCTTATAAATATATAATACTAATTTTCTTGATAGCAGTTTTTGTAGATCAACATGGTTCATGCGTTTAGCAACAATTTCAAACCGTTCCCCAGTTATTATCTTATCAGAACTTATTGATTCCTCATCATTTTCATACGCACATGATAAAATGTAAATATGCCTAGTCGCAATACATAGTTTCAATAGGTATCTGTCTGGCTGCTTATATCATTTAAACGTCAAGTGCAAATGATAGAGTCCGCAACAGTCATTACAACAACAAAACATCTTAAACGCCTTTCCATCTTCTGGTGTCGCCTGTCCATAACTAAAGACAACAAGACTACCACCACCACAGAACGAACCCAACTTTGTTGGTTACTCTTGGTTGCTTGGTTGCTTCCACTTGAACGACTTCTTGCCCCTGGATACTGCTGCTGCTGCTGCTGGTGTCGGAAAACTTGAAAAACTTGTCTTTGTTTTCATGGTTTCTGTGTTGGTCAACGCCGTAGCCTCACGTAGAGCACTTGCACTCCAGTGTCGGAAGATAAATAAAACAACAAGAACAATGATGGCAACAACGGCGGCGACTGGGACAACAAATAAGTGCAACTGTTTTAAAGCTAACTTCAGTCCAGTTTACAGTCCAGACACATATACACACACATAGACATATACTATATATATATAAGATACAGATACAAATGCATCGTAAGAACAAACAATATCCAGTGACTTCTGCCAGCTCAGTTGACCAACTTGCAGGCTACTTTTTTTTTTTTTTGTATCTTGCAGATCTTTGCTCTGGCTCTCACATCTTGTACAGTTGTTTGACTGCCTGGACAATTAACATGCAATTAAAAGACATTTCAATCTAAAGGGCTTCGACGTGTTGCCACGTAAAGCCACAGAAACATACTATATACTTGGAATATATATTAATGATTTGCGTGAAAAGCGTTTATATAAAAACGACTAAAGATTTTAAATCATTTCCTGCGTTTATTGAGAGTTCTTAGATTTGTAAATGAATCAGATAAGCCTTTATGCTCCTTGTTATGAATTTTAATTTCTTGTAGGGTATGTGTTGGCAATGTGTTTCCAAGAAGGACAAAGAAAAGTAGCAATCGTTTTCAGAAGACTCTGTTAACCATTTTACAAACCGCGATTTTAAATTTTTAAGTCTTTGGCTCGTTAAAAATAATTAAAATGTGCATTATCTATTACAGAATTTGTTTGCATCACATAATTGTCTGAAAACAAATCATTGGGGCGCACAAGTGCCTAAAGACAAGAATGCTCAAGCAACCCATCAACGAGGCAAGAAGGCAAAAATGCACGACTAGCTAGTATGAAAAGTCAGCTGTTTACAAGTGCCATATTGTTTAGGATTACTAATACAAAATGGAATATATACATAAACAACGCTACGTTTAGAATTATATACAGAATATTCCGACTTATATTTTTTTACATAATAGCTAACGATATAGGCAAGTTAAAAAACAATTTATTATGTTGTTTTTTCAATTGATTTTTTGTCTAAATATTCCGAAATTTCATGAATTTTTGTCTTAATTGTCATTTGAAATATTTAGAAAAATGTAGATTCAAAATCTTTTTGTAGTATTTCTTGCTTCCTCTTCTTTTTTAAGAGGAAACTATTTTCGATCGAAATTTAAACTTACGAGGACCATCCCATGTTCAAAAATGTTTGCAAAAAAAAAAAAATTAAAAAGGGATAGTATTCATCTCCGAAGTTTCTATCGATACATTTTTTGAAATGCTTACATTTTGTGGAGTTTTTTTTCATTATTTCTTTATTTTTTAAAGTTTTTTTTTCTAAAATTTACCAACACTAGCATGTTAGGCTGGCGAATTCTGGGATGGCGCCTGTATCAACCTATACAAAACGTTTATACATAATGCTTAGAAAGAGGAATGCAACTTTTTTTGGTACTGTGTTTAAAATTGAGTAATTAAGTGAGGAATTTATTTTAAAATACACAGCAGAAAGTTTAAGGTATTTTCTTAATTTGAAAATTATTCAATTGCTTTCCTAGAAATGGTTTGATTTTAAAAAGACAGTCGATTGAAAAAAATTAAGCCAGAGTAAATAAATATTGTGCTGAAAACTTAATAAACACATTATTTTAAAAACAAAATTATTTTTAGAGGTGCACTCGTTTATTCACTTACTCAAGTTTAGTCTTAAATTTTGTTGCTTTTTGTTTTGAAAGAGTCTTTTTGAACTGCTTATATGATCTACATATGCGAAATTTGTAAAACATGAATCTGTTAAGCCAGCTTATCTAGATGAACCCAATAAGTTGTATTCTCAGGATAACTACGACATTCTGTCATATTTTATTAAGAAACATGTTGCTGAACCCATAACAACATTCAAAACGTGAGTAACTCAAACACCTTCCGCTGTGACACACTTTGTTTTAAATACACTTTGATTTATGGAGTTGTCATTCAAACATTTTACAATAAAATAAAACAACAGCAACAACTACGAATTTAGCTGTGTACATATTGTACATACATATATGTATATGTCCATATGTTTATGGTTAGTTATCGTATCAATTTTCAAGCTTTGAACGCGCTTGCCCTATACACTACACAAGTTACTAGAATATTTTTAGAGCTTATGTCACTTTTTGTGTAAATAGATTTTATGTTTTATTGTGTATATAAGAAAACTGCGCAAACTTGGTTTTTGTAGCTCTTAAGATACATTCGTACTGGCATTCTCATTAGACGCTTTCGGGGCTGACCAATCTATTCAAGTGAAACGCTTTTTGTTTGAGTTTTCAATTTGTGGCGCTTAGTTTACAAAACATTTTGTGCGTTTTGACTTGACAGCGGGTTAAATCAGTTGAACTTTTAATTATTTCACATTATCAATTGAAATTGAAATATTCTATACAGAGCTCTCTACTATGCATACAATTCTTAATAGATTTCACAAGTTGATACAAAATATTTTCGTCATGTTTTGTTTACCAGTTACCGCCCAGACATTTGCGTTTCAATGTCAACCTGCTCACGTTTTGAGACGGTAATTTGTAAGGTTTTATTTTTTTTTCATATTCGAAAATTATATGCTCTAAACAGCGTGCCAAATTACATACGAATACATATGTGTCTATAAAAGTGTTGGCCAAGTAGCCAAACAACCCATTGACTACAATAGATCCGACTAAACACTGCTTACATGCGGTTTAACAGCTATGGGTTTGTCATCTGGGGGGCATGACACACTTGCATTGGTGGCTAGATTGGGAAATTATTGGCTTGGATTTATTGTGTGCTGATCGTGGCTGTATTGATGCATTTGATTCCTCAGGGTTATTCAAATTGCTCTACATACTTAGTGGAGTATAAATGCTGCCAGTAGTTATATAAATGATGTTGCCGTGAATGTGTTAATAAGATGGTACAATAGTAAATGAAAACATCACAAGCCGCAATGATAAAAATTGCCTTTGAGAAATGAGTTTTTTTTAAATGTTTATGTTTATAATTTTTTTTATTTTATACTTATTTTTTAAATCTAAAAATAAAAGTATATTAAATTTTTTTAACGCATGTCGACATTAATGCTACAATTAATGTTGCTACAATATTTAAAATCTTGAACAGTCGAAATGGCTATTAAAAAAGTTGTTTTTAATACTCTGGTCACTCTTAAACGGCGTATAAATAGTACACAATTACTTAATGTCTTCTAGTGGGCGCCATATTCAATGTAATGTGACGTCACAACGCTTGCAGCCAGCGGACGATCAAGACACTTCTAACGATAACTCATTTGTGAAATTTTAAAAAGCGGTTAACAATTTAAAAGGTATCAGATGAAGCTACATACATATCCGTTAAACATATAAACCTTCTTTTCGCTTTCGTCTTTTAATTAGCTTACGAGTCGAAGTATTTTTGTTTCTAAATTTAAAATTTTTACAATAACTTTGATTGTTTCAATATTCGCTAACGTGTCTAGTTAAGAATGTCAATCAATATTAAAATTAAATTTCAAAATTTGTTCCGAATCGTTGTTGTTGTTAGTCTTACGTTACACATAATCAATCAAAAGTTTTCTAAAAAAAAAACAACAAAATATTCGAAGAGAACAGCGCTCTGCCAACGTCAGCGACGCTGTCAATCACACGCTCTATTTACACCAAATTAAAAAAAGAAAAAAAAGTCGATGACCATGTAAAACTGGTACAGATTATTGGTCAAAATATTTATAGCCGGATGATAAATGAGCCTACAGATTCTGGGCGTAACAGCTTCGAAAAGACATAGGTTACAGAAATGTAAAAGAATTTATGCTGCACATTATTAACACCATGGCAAGGAACATATCATCAATGACCATAAAAAGTGTTGCCTTATGGAGTGATGAGCTATCCGTACCCCGTCTTGGCGTCACCCAGTGTTGCCACTCAAGTGGCGCCCACACGCGCTACGGCGGCTGCGGCGACTGCTGCTCAGCGAGCGCCTTATTTGTATGCAACATGCAGCGCAGTCGGCGATTTTGAAGCGCGATAGCAAAGGCGATGCGTTGCGTTGCCGTTACGATTGCCTTACAGCGCCTCGCCGAAAACTTGTCAATCTTGAGACACGCGTTCCTATATCAACTTATGCAAATTTATGTGAAGTCTAATGGTGAAATAAAAAGAAAAACACGGACGACTATTTTTACAGCGCCGAAGTTTTAACGCACTACTCTTGTCAGTAGTTTTTTTTTAATTTTTTTAATTTTTGGCAACAAACAGATTCCCACGGGCCAAAAGCTTCCAAAACTTTAAATAAAAACAGAACACGATTTTAGTGAAAGGCTAACTTAAATTTCAATTACCCGTACTCTAGGAATATATTTTCCCAAAGTGCCTAGGTGGGTGGAACATAGGGCCTCAAGGCTACTCTAGGAATAATGTTATTTAATTCTTTGGAAAAAACGAGCTACTTTACCTTCGACGGCTCTTAAAGCTATACGACATCAGATAAGTTGGTGATGATTGTCAAGTTATTATTTATTTATTATATTCAGGAAGATTAAAAAAAGAAAGAATATAAACAATTATGTGCGCTACAATTAGAAGGAGTGCTCAAGTTACCAAAAATAAACTACTGCGTGAACTAAGCCAACATCCAGATCGGTGGACTATGTTTTTGGGGTTATTGAATCCTAATCCGAGGTCGAAAGACTCTAGCACGTCAGACTTCTGAGGTAGCCTGCAAAATACAAATATTTTTAGGAGGTTTTTTGAGGTTAAGTCCGAACCGTAAAGTGCTGTTAGTTGTCGAAGCTTGGATTTTTAATGCAGAAGATTGAGGGAGACTATTAAGCAAAGTTCGCTTAGAGACCTAGAGAGAACGTATAGTGCATAGTAAAAGTTGGAGCTGCTGGAGCAACTACTTCAGGCGAAATAAATAAAAATGTTGAATGTGTTCAAGATAAATAAACAAACGGACTCGTCCATATCAAGCTCGTTTTGAATATGATTTTCACAGCAAACCGAATATGACCTGAGCAAGAGTATAACAAAAAACATTTTATAATTTGTTTTCAGCTTCTTTAAGCAACTGGCCTACAGCTGTGACTATTTCAACTATTCTTAACTCTTTAAATGCCCATAAGCCGCTTTTTGAATCTCATCGATCTCATTAGCATAATGGACCACAACAAACCAGCAGCCAGTTTGTGGTTGTCTAGTAGCTGAGATATTAAAAGCTAGCTATGCATAGTATAACGTTGAGGGAACTGAAGATCAAGTCCAGAGATCTCGGTTAATGATGTGCTAAAGTCGCAAATAATTGACAGAGATAAAACTAATATTTAGACAAATGGCATGTGCCAGGGGCAATCAAAAAAAAAATTGAATTTATATGACAATATGAACTGCCCAAGGAGCTGCTCATAAATATTCTTATGGCTAGTCGCAATGTCGAAATTTTTGGATTTCCATGTTTCTCGCCGTACAATTAATCAATTATCCAGAAATAAACAAAAAATTTAAGCCCTTCCCAAAGTTGAATAACTTTTGAAATATTTTCACATTTCTGGCTAAAATTAAAGTTAACTGATTAACAGACAGCTTATCTCTTACTATTTGTTTAAATCAGTGCGTTTATTGTTTAATCTATAATAATATCTGAAAGTCATCAATATGGCTTTTCACTTAATCATTGCGCCATGGCAAACCCAAACCAATAAAACGCCCCATCAAAAAAAAAAAAAAAAACACTTTTGACCATAATTAAATATGCATAAATATGCCATGGGAGTATTGAAAACCCACTTATAAGTTCCCGCAGGGCAAGGCATGGAGGAAATTAGATTGAAATTAATTTCACGCAGTTTAGTTGCTAATTAGGGCTTCAAAGTTTCAACAAACGAACAATAGGTCAACAAATTAATGCCTCATTTTCATTGAAAACGGATTAATTTTGAACTTCTCTGTCGATTAGTAAATAAAATGCCGAATGTTCGAATTTGAACTTATTTAAAATGCAAATTAAAGTTAATTTGTTAAAAAAAAAAACGTTTTTCGAAGTTGAAATTGGCTAGTTTTGTTTATTTGGTTTCGACTTTTCGTTGCTTGCCAATTAATCTTGAATAATTTGGCTTGCGAATTTTTTTTTTGTTTTGGCTTGTTTAAAGCTGGCTGACCATGTCTTAATTAAAAATAAATGAAACTTAAGATTTTAATAACCATTTAGGACAATTTGGGTTTTCATTAAAAACAAATGCATTTTCAATGCAAATGTTCAATATGAGATTTGTTTGTTTTTATAAAAATATTATAAGTTAAATTTTACAAATCATATTTAATAATAATGCTGACCATTTATGAACGTTGTTGTGCTGACTTGTTGAAAATATTTATAACTCTTTGTGCCAAACTAAGAAAAGGGCGTTTGTAGAGACTGAAGGCTAAATACTACATAGCGTATACTTAACAACATTTTATTTATTTATTTATTTATAATGATAATTAAAGTTATAAACTAATAATTAACATAAAAAAGAAAATAGCACTGGCTACTCAGGCCTTCGGCTATGTCGTGTTGATTTGGAATTTGTGGCGTGTATTAATGTTACAAAATGGTATCATGTTTTTATATGTAATGTCTATGTTTGTGTGTAACAAAAAGAGTACTTAATTCTAGGTTTGTTTTCAATGTTGAGTGAGTTATACAAGTTTTGTATTTGGTGTGTTGACAGTAAGGTTTTATTCATATTTTTATAGTTATATATATGCATAGATTTTAAAAATTTTAGTGTATGAGAAATATGGAAATTTCAGTTAAAAAAATATAATTATTGTTGCTGCTATACAACAACAGCTAAATATTGAAAAGTAGTCAGTTCTATATATCTAAAGTATTTATTAAATATCTATTAGTAAACCAAGTATTCCTAACACACTTTCAGTTTTGTTAGATTCTCATGTGCCAAGAAAATTATATTTTTATTAATTAGCAATTCGCATTTTGAATTCACTTTTGTATTGCATTTTGAGTTTCAAGGCTTTTATTCTTTAGAATTATTTGACCTTAAAGCATAAAATTATAGACTTTGAACGCGCCTTCGACACAGTAGACTGGAATGCGATTTGGGACGCTCTCACAAGCCTGGGAGTACCTGATCACATCACCGACTTAATAAAAGCTCTTTACAGTAACTCCACATGCTCCGTACGCTACAAGGGAAAGAGAGGCCGGACGCTTTTATTGAAAAAGGGTGTTCGACAAGGCTGCGCTTTATCACCTCTACTTTTTCTTATTGTCTTAGACATGGTAATGAAGAAAACGAACCAAGACTCTCCGACAGGCATACAATGGGGCCCATTCGAAGTACTTGGTGACCTGGATTACGCCGACGATATCTGTTTACTCGCGCATAGCCTCGAGCATATGAATAGCAAGCTATCCGCGCTAATTCAGAATGCCCTGAAAGTCGGACTCAAAATCAACTTTTCAAAAACCAAACTAATGCGTTTGCAAACTCGAAACAGCACGCCTCTATCAGTGCTGCACGAGGGAAGAAATCAAACAATTGAGGAGGTCGAACAATTCTGCTATCTAGGCAGTATTATTACAAAGGATGGAGGGGCTGAAGTAGATGTGGGCAGCAGAATCAATAAAGCGCGACAAGCATACTATAAGCTCAGCAAAGTTTGGCGGGCACGCAATATCTCGCGACGCACAAAACTTCGTATTTTTAACACCAGCGTTAAACCTGTCCTCATGTATGGCTGCGAAACGTGGAAAGTAACAAATGCTATCACCCAGAAATTGCGCGCTTTCGTTAACCGATGCCTTAGAAGAATATGCGGCATATATTGGCCGAACATCATAAGCAACGAAGATTTGCAAATTCGGACTGCTACTAGACCCATCCACCTTGAAATAAAAGAAAGAAAGTGGCGGTGGATTGGGCACACATTGCGAAAAGAGCAAAGTAATATAACAAGAATGGCACTACAATGGAACCCGCAAGGTTCAAGAAGAAGAGGAAGACCCAAAATAACATGGGAACGAAGTGTTCAGAACGAGGCGCAACGGTCATGGCAGCAACTTAAAACAATCGCTATCAATCGAGATCGATGGAAGGAACTAGTCACCGCCCTATGCTCTGAATAAGAGCGACAACACAGAATTATTTAATTTAATTTTTAAATGGATAAACTAGTTCTGTAAACTCAAGGAAATAATAATAATAATAAAGCATAAAAACTTTTGTCTCAGCTTTTGACAGCTTATTCCTAAATTTAAATGAAAAAAAATAATTTAAATGATTTAAAATAAAAACATTATAAAAATTAGATTGTTTTAGATAAATACTCATTTTATATAATATTTGATATATAATACCAGATTAATCTTAGAAGCATACTCACTTAGTTCGGTAAATTTTCATTAGAATGTTATAATTTACATTAAATCAACTTCATAAAATCCGCTCGTTTAAAGTATCCAAAAAGCCCTCAATGAATCAATTAGTGCATCTCACTCACTTTAAATGGCAACCTAGACAAAATTTTTACGGCCTGACATAAAAGTTTCTTTCAGGCGTCTTTGCTTAGCGCATGCCTTCTCTACTCCGTGCTTCCAAAAGTAGCTAGTGAACTCTTTACGTAGCCCTTGCCCTTCCAACGAAGGCACTATCAACTCCTTCGCCGAATTCCCATAATAACCTCATTGCAAACCTTACTCGCTGGAGCTTCTTTACTCCTATGAACAACAGGAGCAGCGCAGCCATTGTAGGTTTCTCTGCTTGACTACGCTATATCAATGTCGCCAAAGAGCTCATACAGTTCATCATTCCATCGAATTCGGTAGTCGTCCCCAACGCCTAGAGGGCCAAAGATCCTTCGGCGTACTTTCCTCTCATAAAGCAAAACGGGTGGGATAGGCGTCGTGTACAATCTTATCTTGTGTACAGTTGTCGATTGACACCAAAGTAGCATTGATTCGCTAGAGTATTTCTTCGCTTGATCTACATGACGACATCTTTTGATGAAATCACATGTACAAATATTTCGCTTAGGTACAAAACTTAACTCTATTCTTTCCAGCTTATATTGATTATTATAAAAGCCATCCATCAAAAACGTTCCAAAGTGGCAATTAATAAACAGGGATTATAAAGTCAAATAAACTACTCCACGCCCCCTCTCTTACCCTTAGAAAAAAAAGCACAAATAAGAAGAGTGGACAGAGAACTTTGTGGCGTCCAGATTTCTACATGCTTTTGCTCATCCTTGCATGATCAACATTTTCCACTATTTACAATTGCTCGAATATATGAAAAGCTTTCCAGAGGCGGGTTACAACTGTGAGCAAAGAAAAATTGTGTAAGGTGTTTTTTTTAATACGAGTTCTTTTTCAAACTTGAACGCGTGTTAAACTTTTCAACGTGATTATGTATCTCTGTTAAAATTTGTTTAATTTAATTTAATTTTTGTTAGTTTCTAGAAGTTTCTTATAAGGACTATGCACCTGCTGATTTAATAGAACACAATCCAATGGGCAATTAATATCTTAACAACCTACTTGAATTGTTAATAGCAGCATAAACAAAGCTCCAAAGTAGCTGTGGGCACTAAATCATGTGGAACCCACCTGACGCGGCCTACAAAACTACAATGCAATGACCCGCATTAAAAGCCAACTGAAAACTAAACGATGAACGCCAAGTATGGCCCGTAACGATTGGACCAAGACCACGACGACCCACAGGGCGACAAACTTTTAGCGGAGACTGTTGGTTGCATTTGTCAAAAATGTCTTTGAGCCCATGAATGAAATGTTGAGACTAATGCATGAATGAATCAGCTGCGCTATGGCTGCTGGGGCGTATTGAATATATGAACTAAATAAGTGAATGAATGAATGAATGAGTAAGTGACTGTAAGACTGAATGACTGACTGACTGGGTGACTGGCTGGCTGCCGTGGTGTCTGCGGCGTGTGCGTGCGTGGGTTTAACAAAATTTGCACTAAAAAAAATATTTTACAAGTACGTTAAAGTTGAAGTTGTCGCGTTTATTGCTGTTGTTGTCAGATTTGGCAACACGCATACGCCGTGTTGGCATTTAAGACCTTCGCTCGAGTGTCTGCCAGTTTCTATGACTGTTTTGCGCGTATCTGCAAGATACTCTCAGTTAGTATCCCAATAAAATTGTCACTACTCATTTGGCTGCAGCCCACGCCGAACGGAAGTACCATTTGATTTATTTGAATCACATTGCGTGTTGGCAAATTTCCGGCCAACGCGTGTTGGCACACATTTTAAAACTGCATTAATAAAACAAACAAATAAATAAATATCTCGTAGATAGTAGATAGATTTGTTTTGCTGTTTGTCATTTTAAGTGTTCACGGCATTTCATCTTTCAAATTTATAACAGTTTGGCAGTTGAGATGTGTTCAAAAATATGTTGCTTGCGGTTATTTGCTTGTTTCTCCTTTCTGGGAATTGGGTCAATGTTAATGATAAGCTACAGATATTTGATATTTTGTTATTTGAGTGAATAACATGTGTTTTTTATGGTGTTTGAAATGGTCCATAAAACGTGTTGAATGTATTTAAATTGGTCATTTGGTTGTTATAGATAGTTATGCATATAAGGTGTTGGGTTACCATGGTTTCTTATGAACCCACATTTTAAATCAATATAAAAGAATAAAGAATTTGATTGTATTCAAAACTTTTGATTGTCAAAGTAATCCTCATCTGCTATTCGATACAATACATTTGTAGACAATATTAAGTGTATGTTTAAGACGTAATACCTAAAAATTACAATAAACTCTTATCTACTTAATGAGACTATTCGCGTATTAAACAAAATTTTTTGTCTATGTCGCGTATCTTTGAAACTTGTGAGTTTTACTTGGTCAAAAATTGTAGAATGCTTTGATTTGCCGATGATCTAGATGTTAGGTATATAATTAATTTTTAGCTGAGCTACAATACTTTGCGATTTTGCGTATCTAAATTTGTAGTTACATACTTTTTATCATTAAATAATAAAACTAGTGGAACGGTTACAGACGAGACATCCCGACTATAACATACTCTGAACTTTCCTTAACTATCAACAATTTTGATTCGTTTGTGAATTTGTCTTTTTTAAATGAGTTCACATACCGATATAAGTACCTGTAGCTTCTTTACAAACTTCTTCTCGCATACGAATGACTTGATTTTATACGATCCCGATCCTGTAATCATATATGATTTCGACATAAATCGACAAACATGATCTACTTTTGGATACCTACAACTTTTAGTAAAATATTCTTCGAGAACGGACCAACATATCTAGATCTACCTGCAGGTTCTTTACCTCTACTAGCCTCAGAGATTGATATATTGACTTGACTTTTTATATCATATATTATACGGTCGAAGACACCTCTTTCCTTGTGTACATTGCTTTACCTTTGCAGCGTCGGTATAGATAATTTTCTTTTTTAACCATAACTGTAAAAACTTTCAAAGACCTAAGCTCAAAAAAATTTCCCTATTCATTGCAATAAGCTCATACGCTTTTAACCCAGTCAACTGTTGAAAATCCTGACTAATAATTCACGCTTTATCGGTGAAATTTATTCTAGCAGAAAAAAAGAGCTAAGAAAATACAGAAGAAAGTGCCAAAAGGCGACAACCACAACGTCAACGACAACCACAACAAAAGGAAAGGCATAAATATACCAAGTACTTAAGCAGCTAAAATGCAACTGACTCAAATTAAGCGCGAAATTGGAAGTTTTTTAAGAAAATAACAAAACATGAAAGCAGGTAAAAAATAAAAAGTGCTAACTGTTTAAAATGTCATAAAATTTTAATTTATGCCAGAAGAGTTGCAGCTTAAATGGCTCAAAAACAAATCGCAGCTCATAAATAACCCAAATGTTTGGTCGATTGGCAAACTTCGTGAGATTTTGCACTTTGATGCGCTCACAGTTCGTGAGCCAAGAGTGGAAAAACGTGAGCGAGAAGGGTTACCTAAGCGTAGCCCCGGGACTTTTGGCTGGCAAAAAAAAAAAAAGAGGTGTAACCAGCTAGTATGACCAACAACAACCGTTTGCAGACCAATATTTTTCATGAAAAATCCATTAAAACGTAAGTTTCATAGTTCGATTATGGTTTTGTTTTCAATGTTTCTTACTTTGAGCAGCTGTTACGTATTTAGTATTAAATCAGTTGCCTCTGGTAAGGGCAGTCCATTGACACTGCCCAACACTGCGAGAAATAAGGGCAAAGTATGTTTTTGTTGGACTTGCTGTCATAGTATCTCTAATACAGAAGGTACATGATGACACAAGTTGAATTAATCTTTCATTGAAATCGGTTCTGGCTATCGACTGTTTCGGTTGAGTTACCGTCTGACATTGGCGCTTGGTTGGGTAGCTCCATAGATAATGTACTATAATTTTTCTATTATGTGCTGTACTTGTTAACAGGCTTGTTCTGAAGGTTGTATGCATTTCTATCTAAACAGATAATCTTTGGTTTGAACAAACTTATGGCGTGTACATTTTTGTTTGTGGATAATGTATTTTAAATTCAAATTAAACATGCGCATAGTATTTTTCAATAAACAACTCTTTTTTGAAAAAAAAAACGAGCTTGACTTTTTTGCTTGGTTTTAGTTGAAGACAAAAGCCCTTTATCTAATCGTCAAAATTGTTTGTTAAATATTTGCAAAACGTGTTGTGAATCTTATACATTGATAATATTTACTAACACAACCATGAAACAACAACGGCTTTGTATTAAAAATGTTGTTGATGGTTACGCATGACTAAGAAAATTAAGTTTAAGCAAACGACAGTAAAAACTAAAGAGATTACTAATGAATATTAGATACACTGAATCATAACTGCAGTAGTTTGTATTCAAAAAGAAAGCGATTTTAGCCGCAGTTCCTTTGAAAAACAAATTTGAATATTAACAACGAAATTCTATTAAGAACAATGTGGCTTTCAAATTATAAAAATCCTATTCTGCAGTAACACGTAATTTTCGCTCCTTAGCCTTAAAATGTTGTAGATCCTATTTCAGCTTGCATGATCCTTTGTCTTATTTTCATCCCTTTCGAGCTTACTCTGCTCTCTATCTCATATTCTATCTTGCGTCAGCTTGACTTGCCCCTTCGCAATAGTTTGGCAGTCACTGATCGTGAAGTAGTCAAAGTGGCGTCTTGATTTTTCAATGAAAGAATTTGCCAGTATGACATTTGGAGTTGATTTGTAGTTAAAGTTGCTACTTGATATCAGGTCAAGGGCTGTCTTCACAAGACTTGTTAGCTGCTAGGGCTGACAGATAAACTTTTACATATAACAATTGCCAATGCCAAAAAGTAAAAGCACTGTGCCCCGAGGGTGAACCAAATCAACAAAAATGCATATTCATTACAATTGATTGACGGCCCAGACTAGACCAGAAAACCTCAATGACATGAATTGAAGCTTGAAGTGCGCACCCAACAGACCATGGTCCATTTATTGACTTGACCACTTGGCCAAGTCGCCAAACTGAGGTGTGTGTCAATACGGTTTTGCAGCCTCAACTAGTTTTTTTGTTTTTTTTGTAGAATTTAGTAAATGAAATGTCAGTGACATGGAACATTTTCCAGTGCAGTGATTTTTCATTGTCGAAAAAGTAGTTAATACTACTATGTGGTTTTTATTTTTGCAAACATTATTTTATTGCTTTTGCTTTGTGGCAAAGCCGCTTATTTGTTATAAGTGTAATCTATTATTATGTTTATTTTATAATTATTATATTTTTTATTTTTAAACACTTTCAAGTTCAATGCGGGGGCATTAAAAATTGTCTAGTTTCAGTGGCACCTCTCTATACAAATATTTTTTTTTTTCAACTTTCATATGTGCGATTTTGTTTTAAATCTTTTTTGCGTGGTTCATGGTTGTTACCGTGGTTGTGGTTACTCGCAGTGTTTGAAGCTTGTCATCGACATGGCTGAAATACCAGCATGAGTCAGCTTCCCAACGGAAGTGGGACGACAACGCAACGAATTGTATATAATTATATAGACGCCTGGTATTTGCATTTTTAAATGGAATTTGAAATTTTTTGCAGACTAGACTGAGTTTAAAGTTCATTTAATGGTGATCAAACTGTCTATAAGAATAGGCATGCTCAGTCATTCCAACTAAGCATAAGTTTAAGATAAAATTAAGCTTAGTCATTATGTCTTTTATAAAGGTCCCTTGAGAGAAAGGTATGAGCCTTTTGGTGATTATTGTCGGGTCCTAAGCGCACTCCTTTATCCCATAGAACAACAATTTTTAATGATCTTTTCAAAATTTGTATGGTCTGCTTGATCCCATAGTATGTAAGTTTACACTGTGGAAGAGCCATGTTCTTACATACGTCTGTTCGTTCACCTTATTTTCGGAGCCTAACATGTGAGATCCCAGCGTAAATAACTTCTAGAATCCCTTTCGAAATATATTGAGAGATTGTATTATACATGCGCTGAATCATGAATTTCCGACATGTAATAACTTGTCGAGAGAATCTTTTATAAACTTTGTGGTCGATGGAGGATGCTCTCGGCTCGCAAAGCCATTTAGAAAAAACTTGAAGATGATTTTTTTATCGGACCAGATCCAGAATTTTCATAAGAAGTTTCATAGGCTAAATACTAAAACTGGCTATTGCAAAACATTTCCAACGTCAAACAATAACGGCGTTGCCACATCGTTAAATTAGAGTCACCACCTGCCAACATGCGGATACAGCTATTGAAAGTCTCGTTATAAAAGGTACCAAATTTGATGTGTAGATTCATGTGAGCTACATCAACAAAGTCACAACAGAATCATGCCCAAGCTACTTCCCAAGATTATGGTCGTCACAATCAATTAAAATTTTTTATAGCCGGTAATCATTGGGTCTAGCGTATACTAGATTTTTGCAATGTTTAAAAAAATCTTTACTCCAAAATGCTTTTTAAAAACCTTGGGCAGCGATTTAGTCATGTCGTCTGTCTGAACGTGCATCCGTATACACACCTAGATCTCAGAGACATTAGTTTTCACTAAAAGATGGCCATTTTTCGTACGCTGGTGCAGTTTGTTAAATTGTTTTGATATCTTGCACAGTTCTCCCGAAGAAAAGGCTGACACCGTTATTAAAAGAGCTGGTACCCACAGCATACGTAAATAACTGTTTGTTGCAGTACTTAAATATGAACGTTGACATTTTCACAAAACATTCATCTATCCCTCTACTGCATTTCCACATTCCACAATTTATTTATGTCTTAATTATAATAACAAAAAAATATAACATCAGTTACAAATTTGAATCTTTTATCCACTCTAGACTTTTCTCAGGGAAATACTTAAAAGTAGTTAAATTTGGTTGTGCATTAAATCGCACACAAATCAAAGGCACTAACCGCAAATTGAATTAAGACCACAATACGCCAACTAAAAATTAAGTATTAATAATAATTTGCAAAGAAATTGAATAAAAGAAAACAAGTGCCTATGCCTACTACATGCAATACATAGAGAGAGAGATTCATAGATACCGCCCACATGGCATACAAAGCCGGTACAACTAGAGGGTACTTTGGTCTGTGGTTTGCCAATTTAGTAGAAATAAAACGCCTACACGGCAGACAACGACAACGACACGGGCCCAGGCTCAGACTCAGACGTATCGAGGGGGCAAACCGGCCTAGTTCAATTCACAATTCGCTGGCGGAAAATTCAAATCAATTTAGCACAGACCGCAACCAACCACTCCGAGTCTCATAAATCTAATAACTGCTGTAAAAAAGTTCCGCGCATGCGTAACCATTTTATTGCAGTAGTCGCATAATTTTACAATTTAGATGCATTCCAGTGCATTGTTTAAGCGATTAAAGCAATCTAAGTTACAAAGTACACACGATTGAGTGCAATGACTCTCAAACTATGCGTGTGTATTTGAACTTTTCACAATTTTCATCATTTTAGAGGCAGAGAGTTACAAATTTAATGTGATAATAATGCACATTGTTTGAGTTTATTTTTGCACATTTGCCTGTAATTAAACTGTTTAAAATCCATGAAATTAAATTTCTAAGAATTTAATTGAGTTAAAACATGGTGCGTGTCTGTATACTATAATGAGTAGTTCACATGCAAGCTACTTATACGGCAAGTAAGTAGAGACAACTTTGAACAAACTAATAAAACTTGCGCTTATAGTACGTGTACTAAGAATTTAATGGAAAAATTATACTGAAAAATAAAACTTATGGTAGGATCTCGTTAGAAAGAAGAATAAAGGCTCATTTGAGTTCAGGCTTGGGCATTTATAAGCATAAACATCCAGAACAATGTCTATAATTTTAAGTTTTTAAAAAGGATTTCTTCGAAATCTTAATAAATCTAGACATACAATGATGCAACAGCACAATACGCTTTCCTTAATCTTAAGATAATAAAGATAACATTTTTTTAGGTACCGTCTAAGCACTGTTTATGAAATATAATTGGCGTGATCACTTTGTTTGACATAGAAAATGCCCAGGCAATGACATGAGCAAACATCACAACAAGGCAAAAAGGCAAAAATAACCAACCAAGTATGAAAAGTAACCTGAGTAGAAGCACTTCTCTCGTCTAGCGTCGGGGTTGGGCGTAGGTGCCCATTTTTTTCAGTGTAAATTGTTGATGGATATTTTTCCCTTTTACCATTGTGCATTTATGCCAGACAAACACATTTATAAACATAATGGAAATAAAATAGTGTTTGTAACTAAAAGAGGCGTCCATCTTTTGAAATTGAAACACCTGTTGTGACATTAAACTTGAAGGAGTGTTATTTCTACTATTCTTCTGTAAAAAATCAACCATGGGATTTTTCTGCCAAACATCCACATGCGTAGTCATTCAAAAGGCTACTCTCTATAAGTTTTACCATTCCATAACACTTGCATAATTCTAATAGATTTAGATGCCAGGCATAACCAACTCAATTTACCTTGTCTGCCCAGACTCATGTACATAGGTACGTTTTGTGACTCCGCTATTTGTTCCATACTTCTTCTACCTAAGTATCCCATTTTAATGGCAGTCAATTCCTGTTTTTGTTTTTTGTTTTCTTTTTTTTTTGCATTTGAGTGGGCCTCGACGCCAACAGAGAACAACGTCCGGTCCAAGTAAAGTGGATTACAAGCACACAGTCAGACCAACCATTCGCTTAAACTCGGCATGGTTTGGTTTGGTTTTCCATTCATGCCCACTTGACAAACCACACTCACAATACCATGCAGAACTCACTTATGCGCATGTGCGCCACACATTTTGCGAACGTTGAGATCAGTATATACCATTTTTTTTTTTTTTTCTTTAATTTTATATTTATTGCAATTCGAAAACCGCCGCATTTTTCATTATTTCTGCAAAAGTTCTACGTGGGTAGAAACAACGACGCTAAGTCTGGCTGCCTTGATGGCATGGACCAGCCCACGTTTAGTGGAAGTTTTGCTCTTTGCCGGCTTATCGCGCATACAACTCGCAGTGACTCTCAAACTTTGAACTCACAGCTTGAACTTTAAAAAAAACATCCATGAGAACCCTCTTTAAATACTCTAACAGCGAGTATAAGAACTTTAATTAGAAAGCTTAAATGAATCGATAAGGCCATGTTCGTCTTAACTTTAGTGGAACTAGTAAGTACAGGGATTAAGCCATAGACTTGGTTCGCTTGCCAATGCAATATAATTGCGGGGTCCGGTTCTCTTTTTTACTGAATTTTTGTTGTCCGATTATCATAACCAGCGGTGGGCACGCGTCTGGCTGGTGCCCACCGCTGGCTATGATTCTTAAGCGCAGATGGATTCTGAACTCGATGTTGCTTTTGGTAAAGGATGAAGAAATTTCTGCAATCTCACTAAGTAACCAAAAAAAAGTTGAAAACGAGATCAGTCTAGAAAATAATTTAAAGACATCTTTCTCATATATCTTAAACAAACTACGGCAATAAATGTACCGATAAGCTGTTGCAGCATGCGATGCATATTAAAATTGAAATATTGTTAACTTCTGATAGCGGCCAAAATGAGTGTGTCTTTAAGTCGGTAGTACCCGATTGTAGTGTCCTGTTCATTTTTTGATCACTGCTAGAGTCTTAAAATGTTTGTCTTGCCCAAAGACTGCGTGGGCGTTGCACCAACGTCGCACACAAGGTGCAAGGAATGCTTTAAAGAGAACTGCGTTATGGCGGCATGGAAGGCAGCTGCTGGTCCGTGCTACAAAAAAAAACTTCATACCATTATCGATATGTAAATTTGCGGCCTTCTGTAACCCTCGAAATACAAAGCCCTTGGACTAGCACATGGTATGCCAAATTATGAACAGTTGTGCTGAATAAAAATATATATAAGAAAAATTGAATTTACAACAAGTGCGCCACCGTTTGACATTTGTGTCTGCGGTAGTTGTCGGTCTAGAGTCGGAAAGCAATTTAAATGTTTTACGAGCTCGTAGAAAATGTCAACTGGCAATTGCCAACTGTCAATTGTTCCACAGTTGTCGTGTAGAGGCGCAGCACTCTGGAAATGACAGCAGCAGACGCTACCACAGCAATTTTGTTCTTGTAATATACCCTTTAACTACTTCAGCGCATTTTTGCAAGTCAAGGCACGCACCCTTGGCATACTATATGGAAGGTTCTTGATGGGGTTCTTGTGTCTAGCAGGTGATTACAATTAAAATGGTTAGTACAGGGGTCTAAGAAGCCACTGGATAAGGTAGAAGCTTCCCTGTGGTATATACCTACAACATTACATTTTAGCGGAGTTTTCTGATACCTATCGGCAGTGGCCGATACCCTTTTTTTCTTTTATTCTTGCAGCTTTAGTATTTAGTACCTATATATTTCCAATTGCAAAAATGTATTTTGTTATGCCTATAAGTTCCGATTTTGATGTGAATCGATTGTAAAATCAAAAAGGTTATTTAAAATATTAGAGATAAGTTTAACAATCGTGTAAGGTTTGTGGATATTGCATCAAAAAGGCGATGTGGTTTTATTTATTAGGACCACATGAGGTCAGGTACAAAATTTGGTGAATCTCATAGATATTGTTGACAATAACAACGGTTGTGTTTGTCCGATCTTCATTTTTGACACAGCATTTGTCCATTACATACATTGCACAAATCTTGTTTACCCTATATGTACAGGGTATAAGCATTTGCCCAGTGATTCCTCCCTCTGCACAAATCTAGTACACCGTTAACCCTTTTGATACATAGGTTTTTTTTAATCTTAAAATGCATGTAAGTCTTAGATACCAGTTCTTTATGCCAATTTATACATTCTAAATGTACTATCTCACCGCAAAAAAATGCTCAGGTGTGTAGCATCTCCTCAGCTCATCATGAAACCCCAAGTTCAAGTAGTAATATATTCTGGGTCTCCGTACACGAAGCTCTATTATTTTTGACTGTGCTGTCAACTCAATCCGTACTTTTTCGAATTTCAAATTCACTAAATCTTCAAAACACTATTACTTTTGATTTATTTTATTTAAGTATTACTGAGTTTAAGTTTGTACATCTTTTTTTGGCAATTATTGGGTTTCTTTTAAAACACATAATAAATTTATTAATTCTACACCTACGAACAGATCGATGGCTCTATTCAGAACCTTGACATTTTTCGTAGATATATTATTTTACTGTCTAGATCCCAAAATTGAGCCTAAGCATTATGTTAGCTTAAACTTAAATTCAACTGTTTGCAGGGTAAATTGGATTTGTATTGTACCAAAAGCTTAATAAATTGAATCACATATAATAATTGTATAGCCACTATATCATTCTCTGCATTTGCAATAAAAACTTGAGAAATAAACAAGTCTATTAAACATAATTGTTTATAACACGTCGTTACAGTCAAGTTCGATTCTCCGCACATCTTTCAATACCAAATCAACAAATCGCATAATGTAAACCTTAATCAAAAGTCAGAAAAAAATACAATGTAATGAAATGCTGACGATTGCTGCACATTTTTACATAATATTGACACAGAAAGACAAAGTATTGATAGAAATAATAAACCAAGCGGCACAAATTAAACCAATTAAAGGCGCTGCACTCTGTTTGGAACGCCAAGAGAAGAATTTTTTGCTGATTGGCTCTGACATTGAATGCAAAAGCAAAATTGTCTCTAACCCGTCAACGATGCAATTGCTCATGTCATTGTGGGGCCAGAGAAGTTGCACTAAAGGGGTGGGGGCCAGCAGGTGCAGTGCCAAGTAAAAGAAAAAAAAACTTGATAAAAACGATAAATGCTAAAGATATCAAGTTTACTTTTATTTTACGACAATTTTTTTTGTGCGCGCCCGCATTGACAATTGACAGTTGAAGGGGAACGGACGGACAAGAACCAGAACCAGATTTAATTGAGAATAAAAATTTATGCAAACTACTGCAGAAACAAATGTAGAAACAAATGCAGATCAAATGCTTGCAGAATGTTGAAAATTTTTTTATATTAAAAAAAACTGGAATATATTTATTTGTGTTTTTTAATATCATTAAAAAAAAAATTGTATGTATGCCAGCACGCAACCTAATGTTATTTACACACATATGCAATAACTTACCTGCTCCATCTAGCGACAACAACTTGCTTGCGCCATCTAGCGGCCACACTTACTAAAAAACCTAGATGATGACGGTGACGACGACCACTATTCCTTATAAAAATATTACAAAAAATCCACCCCGCATTAAGAACAATTTTGTATCTTTTGTGCTTGCAGATCTTCAATCCATACGACGCCTTTTGGAACATGATGCCAGCGGCGCTGTGTGCCCCTCCTGCCGCATCTCTTTTGACAAGGGCAAAAGACGGAAACTGATCGACACCTGCGGACACGAACGCTGTTATTCCTGCATGTTCCGCAACGACCAATGTCCCATGTGCATGAACAGCTCGCTGAAAGGTGAGTAGAGTACAACGAGTATCTTATGCTATATGTAGCTTGTCGTTTGTCGTATCTTACAGATACGCCTTGTAAAGTAAGTAAGTATATATGGCAGCGCTAAATGTTTTTTATTGTGTATACCTTTATACTACTTGGTTTTTATATAAAAAAAAAGTGCAGAACATAAAACAGGCATAACTCTCTTTCTTGGGGCTGGGTTTGTTCTTGTGCTTTTGGGATGCAAGCGCAAGGTGTCATCTGTGGCATTTAAGCTGTGTTTTTGTTGTTATTTGCCTCGTTATCAAGGAATGCGCAATTTAAGCCGAATTCATTCCGGCTGTGGCAAAACCTTTGTCTTTGTAATTTTGTGCAATTTGATGTTTTATATTGAAATATTTTTAATGGAACGAGGAAATGAAGTGCATACGACTTTAAGCGTTCAAATCGGCATTATCTTTACCAGCACTCATAATTTTACTACCTCATAGCTTTTTTATTTAAAGCAAGGATTTTTGAGGCTTTTCGGCTTGCAAGATCTTAGCTCATTCAGTTCTATGCATGTGAGACTAAAAAGCTAAAGATTACAAACAATTACTTACGCGTTTTAGTAAGATCTGCACTTTCATTAGTCAAGAAAAACCAGTCCAGCTACTGCTTAGAAACTACCTTCAATTGCTTTTATGTGCTTAAGCAATATCCATAATTCAAACAATCTCATTAGCTTAGGTACGAGTATATAACGATACAAAATTGAGGCTTGAGATCTTAGTTGGACTCCATAAACATTCATGGATCAATACAAAAATAATCCCACCTAGTTTGCCAAGTTATTTACGCTAATTGATTATACATACACACTTAACGCTTATGTATATATATATAAATATTCAACTAATACTTAAGCATAATAATACAAAAAGCTAATTGCTAATGATTGAGTTGATTAGGTAAGGAAGTTAGAAATAGGTTGTCAGTTCATCTGACTTGGTCATGCCAAAGAAGAAGCTCGGTGGTATAAGGAGTTTGAAGTTTCAAAGAATCTTAGGTATTTTTGCGATTGTGAATAAGTGGCAGAAATAAACATAAAAAGCATAATAACAAAGCAAACACTCGTGAAATAAACATAATATTATTTCGCAATTGTTAATTGATAAAAGCGTTTTTAATTTATCATAGTAAAATTTGAACCCATGTATATGTATATATAATATATATATCCATCCCACTAAATTTTGTAGTCATTTCCATAATTGAATTTATCTTTCAAAAGCCAGTACGCAGCCTGAAAGAGAAAAACTGCAACTATACATTGTACGCAAACAGTGCTGCCAATTTTTGAGCAGTTGACAGCAAGATGGCGCCAGCAATTTATACTAGATGGCGCCAGCAGAAACAAAACATATTTTGTTTTAGCGATAAACACAAAAAAAAAACTGTTTTATTTTTTATAGTTTTTTTTTCTGTTTTGTAAAGTTTGTGCATCTACCTACCCGTCCTGCATTGGCTAACTGCGTTGCTGCATACTAGCCTTAAGGCTAGCCTGATATTTATATACATTTTTAATGTATTTTTAAAGTAATTTTTAATATAAACAGCTGGGTCATAAAAATGGGAGTAAATAAAACCTTGAAGCAAAATCCTATTCTTAAACTTTTTTTCATATTCCCGGTTTGGTCGCTATTTAAAAAATTTGTATCAAAAATTTTGTAATTTTTAGCCAATTTTTGAAAAAAGTTTAAGAATTTTTATTTGACTATTAATTGCTCATAGAAAGCTCTTATTTTTAAACTCAAAATCGGAAAGATAGTGTACTTTACATTCATTTACCATTAAGGTAATAAGAAAAATGTTCTTTATTGAATAGTGTGAGCAAATCACACCTACAATTTATAAATTATCTTTCCAATTTTTATGAACGACCAATGATTAAAAAAAGTGTTGACACTACGAGCTAGTGTTGTATAAGCCTAAACATTAAAGCAAATATTACTTTTTAAACTTTTTAGCACTTCATATCAAAAATCCCTTCCAATTCTTTATGAAAAACTGAAAACAACCATTAACTAGATCACTTAATTAAGTATGCTAATATGTAGAGTTAATAGCTCAATAGCTCTCCACATGCGCTCAGCCAGCTACACATAAAAACTGTCACCATAAATTAGTAGAGCACAGAAAACTCCTGAGAGGGCCATAAATTCTCACTATATAGGAGACAACAAGTGGCACGAATGTGCGATGTACAACCAATAAATTGTACCAATAGTTGCCACTTACTACATGCAACATCGAAAGGTAGATATAAGCCAGTAGATGGTATTAGTGGGCGTTAATGGGTAACACTGGACGACAGTGTGTCAACATTAACCAAAATCGAGCATAAACTTTCATTTTTCATGGAATGAATTTTTCGATGTCGCTTTGTTTGATTTTTATAAATTTACCCGCTGAACAAACCAAGTTTGCATACTAAGCGATTTTTACATAGCGCACAAACAGCATATAAATTTCAGAAGTGAACGGTGCGACTTAGAATAACAAATGCAGATGTACTTACAAGTACATATCTACCATATATAGAGGTATCAGATGTGCGATCAAGCCAACGTAAAAGCAACCCAACGAGCGATCGACCAACTGACTGACTTATTGACTGAATGGCATTTGTAACTCGAAACGATGATGTCAAGACGTTGTTGGCAAAGTATTTATGCAAACTTGTGCGCCGCTACTTGAGTAGCTTTAGGAATCGTCACTTGACTCCGATCAACTATGTCTATGGCTTGGACTCTACTCACTTAAGTATACATAAAAGTAAATAGCTTTTTCCGAGGTGGGCTATGATAATACTTTGAAGTAATTTTATGTTTTTATTTGTATCTGGAACTGTTTACTTAACTTGCAGCACTGCCACTAAGTTTGCAACTTTTCTCAGTAGCTCAAGAACATTTTTTTCTTTATTTGAACCCTTTTTGAGAGATCTTCGATGTTTCCTTTACTTTGTTACATAGATTTGCCAAACTAAATATACTCCTTAAGCTACAGGGTATAATAAACGAAATAATCCTGAAAATTCAAACAAATTTTATGCAGTATTTTTTGAAAATAAATATAAAGTGGGTTCCGGTGTCATAAAAAGTGGGTAAATTAAAAGTGTGGCTGGCTTAGTTCATACTATCTTTAAGGTTTATGCCTTCATACGGACGAATAGATAGCCCTGACTACCCTACTCATCCTTAAGATAAATTTGGGTTATAACTAAATGATCAGGAGGCCAAAAGAAATCGTTTTGTCCGTCCGTCTGTTTGTTTGTCTCTCTATTTACCTCTCTTGGAGACCAAAAGAGCAAGTTGTATGAAATATTATCACAAGGTTCGTCTTTCGACTCTTTTCGAAATCTTTTTTTTTTTAATTTTATGTAAATGAATCAGTCCTAAACACAATCAGTAAATTATATAAAATCATTGAAAAAAAATAACAGGAGCAGCTAGTCTCCAGTGGGACTATGTACTAAATGCAAACAAGTAGTAAACAAAAAACAAAAAGGAAATTCTGAATTAAAATCTGCTTGAAAGATCAATGACATGAAATCTGTTAAGTCTTCTATAAGTTTGACTATTATCCGTTAAATTTATGGCTAGATTTTCGAAATGTGAAATAAAGTCTTTGTATCTTTTGAAAAAATTATTTTTGAAGTTTTATTTTGTGTAATGTCAAATTTCAAAATCTATTTTATTTTTTGTAAGAACATTTATCATTTAACATCCTCTCGAAATTATTTCTTGATTTTTTAAGTAAATAGAATGACAGATACCTAGAATGCTAGGTGCTCTAACTTACGATTAGAAATAAGTCGTGAATTAGCATATGGCGTTTATGCCTCCAATACCTATTCTTCTGATTTGAAGTGATGAAGATCCTCCGAAATCGGCTAAAGTACTCCATCCGTTTTATTTCCTGACATCAGTAAATATTCAAATTTGATGTTTTTTGAGTGCTTCACTTGTGTAGTATCTTACATAAGTTTGCCAACTCGAGTTGATACAAGTATCTACCTCTGTCATAGTCGAGTAGTTCAACTTGAAGTTGAGTGAAACTTTTTTGCAGTGCTCAACTCATTTGCATTACATTTGATTCGAAGGCTTTGAAAAGTTGTTGACTTTTCTATTTTGTTGTTTTGTTTTTTGCATTGATTTATTTATACACATTTCTCCATCTTGCCAGATGTCGATGGCGCCAATGCTCAAGGCTATGACACCGGCATCGGGGGCTCCACATCAACAATTGTCAGCCCGCTGGGCTCTCCACAACCCCAGCTGAGATCGCATGCGCAACGCAACGCCGCACTGGCGCGCTATATGCAGGTGAGTGTCGGTTTTAATATACCATATTATATAGCATTGGTTTTGAATCTACTACTATATTAAGTGTTATCTGGTTTGTCTGTCTTGGAGTTGTGTCTACAAGAGCTTGGTTCCTTTCGTGTGTGAATGTTTGCTTTAATGGACACTTGATTATGCTGGGGGGCTTTGCGCCAAGTTTCTATATGGGAAATAAAAAAAGAAATGGCGTGCCGACACTTTGTAACATTTCAGATAGTCGTGGAAAGTCGAAGCCATGAAAACTCTTTTGTAACTGTCAAAGGGCTTTGATGTTACCAACCGCTCGTTTCCGTTGGCGCCCCATTGTATTTTTAGCTTATCGGACATCGTTAACACTTGCGGTTAACTTGGTTTTCAATGGAGTGTTAATGGGCTCAAGTAGGTGGGTGGCTTTGAGTTGAGTATAATGCGTCATTTATGGTCATTGATTGTAGTTATTGTTATAGTGCCACATAAAAAAAAAGAAGTTTGATGCACTTTTTAATCAGACCATTTGTATAGTGTAAAAACAAATTGGTTTGTGCCGATACGAGCTTCTAATATAGATCAAACCTACGCCAGGTGGATTAAAGCCAGACAGAAAACTCTAAAATTGTTCAACTAAATAGCTTCGTTTTGCCCAACAAATTGTCGAGCTGAATAGAAAGCAAATTGATATCTTTCTTAAGCTTGGACACAACTTTCGCAAAATAAAAGCCGTAGTTTGGTAAAAGTAACATAAATCTTTGCTGCTTGATATGAAAATAATTAGAAATCAATTTACATGTCGGATTTGTAAGCAACATTATAGTCACTCAACGCTCAGGCCACACTCGCAGCTCCATTGTCTGCCAGTCTGTCCGACAAACTGTCCTTTCGGCTGTCAGCTCACAAAAAAAAAAGTCACTGAATTTTTATGTTTTCTCATATTAAAGTCTTAAGTGAAATCCCATGTCACGTGTCAGAAAGCGTACAAATCAACGAGCCCAAACAAACACGAAATTGAAATTGAAATTGATATCAATTGAAAATCGCGCGATCGCATTAAAATAAATATAGCACCGAGCTTTACAATCATGTTCATAAATATGCCGCAAAAAGTAAAACAGTTTTGTATTTTGGTCGGGTTAGAAAGCAGAAGAAGACTCCACCAATGGACACACGACTTAAGTCCGTACGTCCGTTCTCCGTGCCCACTGTACAAGTCGTCTGCCACTTGAAGCGACTGCCTGCCTGCTGGCTGCTGGCCTGGCTGACCCAATTTCAAGTTGGTAGCGCCAAAAGAGTTAAACTACCCAACTTCATCTTCATTCACAGCGCAAAAACAAACTGTCAGTTTAACTATTTGACAGTCGCTTTGAGATACACATGCGCAGATATGAGATACGACTAGCTTGTGTATCTTTTTTCCTACCACCAACCAGCTATGCAGCTATCCAACCCACCATCCGAGCAAGTCAGTTTCATTCGCCAGACTATCAGACTATCTGAGTAGCTGAGTATCAACGATCTGCTCTAGCGACTGCACCGTCTGACATCCGTTGCGGTTACTGAGGCGCCCGCCAATTGAAACTTTTGCGCCGTTTTGGCGTATTTAAAGTGACATTTGCTGACAGTCGGTCGACAATCCTCTGAGACCTATCCTTCGATCCTCACTTGCCCTAGCCCATGTTTGGTGGTGTAGGAAGCGACTGTGTAGCAAATTAAATTAATTAAGAGGAAAGTGATTGTTGTAATTACTTTGCAGATTTGAAGTTTTTCCTTTAAAGACAGTTGTTTGACATGCCTAATGCATCTACAGAGATTTTTTGCTAAAGATAATTAATTATTACACTAAACGAGTATTTTAAAGAAGCATAATTTTCCAGACTTGTAGTTATTTTTCAAAATATACCTGTAACAAATTGGCTTCATTTTAATTTGTGCTGCCAATTCTTTTTGACCGTATGAAGCACAAAATCTCCTTTTATTTTCCAATTAAAGTCACCTTCACTGTTCTTAATCGACTCAGTAAAAATAAAACACATTTCAACCCGTTTTTCCAAACATTGCAGAAAGGTAAAAAAAGCAAGCCCTATAATATATTCGTCAAAGGTGAAAATACTTGTACACCTGTAATAAATTTGCTTCATTGTTATTAGTACTGTCATTCATTTTTTTTTATTATATTGAAAATGTATGAATCACCAAATTTTATATTTTTGAAGTAGAAGCAGGTCTAGTTTTCAGAATTGGTTCTGGAAAAATCCTATTTCAGCCTAAAATACTCTTCATATCTCCATGTGTACGACATACCTATACTGTTTGGAAGAAACTGTTTCAGATTTATTGCTATGCGAGTATACATATCTCAAAAATTGTAGTGTAGTGACATAAATGTCATGACAGCTTCACACTGCCCTCGGCAGATAAAGTGCCCTGACTAGGGGCTCTAGAAGATTGGACAAATAGGTGTTCTGTTACCTAATATTTTATTGAGGATACAATTAAACCACCTGTCTCTCTTGGGTTTGTAACTCATATTATTATTTAAGTTCAGTTTTCATGAAAATTCATCTTTTCACCTTAAACAATTTTTTTTTAATTTTTAGCATCATAAAAATAGGCATAGATACACTTTCTATGATATCGGCTCTGTAAATCACTATTTTGTACCAGGCTAAGTTTTTTTTTCTGAATAGTGGTTCATTTCATAGGTTCCTTCATTTAGTAGCTCTTATAAAATACCCTCTTTATGGCACGTGATTGAATTTCTAAGAAAAAATGTATTCGTTTTGAAGTCATGAGCATTCATTGGTATGATAAATATTTGAAGCAATATCAATAAAATTTTCTGGCACCTCAAAGTTGCAAGTATATGACCGATTCAAAGAGTTTCAAAATACCATGCAATGCTCATACGTCAAAGCCAAAGCAACTTTCCTTTTAGCCACAAACAGGCAACTCTTATTATGACTCGCCTCAATTTGACTTGATTCAATTTGATTTGAAGATTTAAAGATGCGACCGGAAAAAGTTGTTCAATGGCTGCTCATTGGTTGCAATTGAATCGAATTGAATTGAGTTTATGGCTGGCCTTAACGAGTTGCCTGAATGAGTTGTCATTGTTTTGGCCATAGTAGTCGAGTTGGTAGACAGCAACTGGAGCACTACGGGCTTTCTTCTACCCATAACCATAGAAGTGGTTGGTTATGGCCATATCAAGTATCTGGCAGCAGCAGGCGTCAGAAGTGTGTCAGTAAGCGCATAGGAGGCACTTTACATAACTTTCTGTAGTATCTTAGCCATATATACCAGAAGTCGTTTAAGCAATTACAATTTAACGTCTTGGCCGGTTCTATTGCTACTAGCCTACTTGAGCGGGGCGTTATCGGGTGCTGCCTGTGAACCAAGTTAGCCAGTTGGTAGCTGCCATTAAATTAAGTGGCAGCTTGCCACTGCAATCTGGCCAACAAACTGACGGAAAGACTGACGGACAGACTGACTCGCTGTGTGGCTAATTATCGATGGAAATCGTGTTAGAAGCCATGCAAACTGGCCAAAAACAGCCCCAGCAGCCAAAAAGCATATTTTGTATCTTAAAGTTTGTGATTGACATGAGCAAGCGACAAATCAACTAAAAACTGCAACTGCAACCAGAGCCAAATGTCTATAATTCAAATTCAAATCGTTTGCATTAAAAACGCCATATAAGCGTCGTTGTGTGCGCGTTTTTCGACCATTAGCCATTTGCGATTTATATCTCTCGCATGCAATTTATTTCAGTTTTTTTTTTTTCCTTTTTTTTTGTTAGTGTTTTTGACTCTAATTGTTGTTGCCTACAAATATGGCGTTAATTATCAACAATTTCGATAGCATCACGTTTTAATGATTAGTAAAATGGAGCTACATGCTGCGCAGCCTACACAAAAAGAAATAGAATTAAATAAAAAAAATACACTGCAATCAATCAAATGGTGCACCGTGCATAAATGTATCTTTTACCTGTGTTGGAATGTCAAACATTGTAATTGGTATTCGATTGGTATTCGATTGCAGTGAACTTATATCTGCGTGTTTCTTCGTATTTCGCAAGATTTATGCAGCTTGTTGGTGACAACAGTGACAACAGTGACACCTGCCAGCTGCCACCTCCAGCTACTGCTGTGAGTAATTACTCATTTTGGTATTAAGTCTGCCCCATAAGGTTATTTATTTTATTATTGTAGTTTCATGGCTGTTTGAGAGTCCCTTATGAGAAATTCTTGGTAAGAAGGTCGGAGCCAATATTTACACAAAAGTTAATTTTCATTTCAATCAAAAATTTTTAGCTGTGCTCCAGAAAACGAAAAGGAATAAAATTGTGGGTTTCAGTTTAATTTCACATTTTTGGTGTTCTCAATTTCTAACTAAAATTATTTTTAAAATATTCTTTATTACTCTTAGAGTCTATTGCTGCCAATTTCTGATTTAACTCAAAAAATAGCATACACAACCCGTTTTTCGAGTAAATAACCTCAAATATCTCAAAATCCTGACGTGATAGGCCAATTCTGGCCCCGGATTCGGATTCTACGCAGCAAATTACTTCGAAAATGACCCAAAGCTTTCCAACATCTAAACCATGTTGGTCTGTGTTATTATAATTGTTTCAGTACGGATTTAATCATTTTCTAGAATTCTCCTATTTCTGAGTCTATATATATTATATATAATACATATATATACAAGTTTTACCATTCACACCCACAATAAATATTTTGCAACAAATTCTTCATTACTTTCAAGTACAAATGTTTCATTTTTTTCCACTTATTATAACTTAATTCTCTTGTGTTAGTACTTATTATTTATTTGAATTAACTTTCAAATATTCAATTAGCCTAGCAATTACGCTCTATTGAAAATTGATATATCATTTACAAGCTTTAACTTAATCATATTCAAAGTCAGAATAATCAACTTATTAGCCTAGCAAAGGAGGCGTTTTAAAGCGCGCGACTTGCAGGCGATAAAAAACGCTTGCGCCTTGCGGGCGTCAAATATCGCGCACACTTGTTGCAACACCTGCAGCTCAGCAGGTGAAAAAGCCTTCTAATTTGTACGACAACTGCCAGTTTATCAACTCATTGTAAACAATCAAATGTAAACTAAAACGAGCTGCTGTGGAGTTATCTATATTGATATATTGATAGATTGATTAAAACTAAAACTCGCCAAAACAATGGGCACCTACGGGTATCAACTAATTAGCTTTGCTTGCATGCCAAAGACCGGAATATGTCCAAGTCGATTCCAACTAGAAATAGATACTCCTCGAGGCACGTTTTTCCCTCTCTTTTCCGTTCTACCTGCCTGTGCATAGACCCACTTCAAAGATCACAGACCAATCGTTGGTTGCGCTAATTGCCAGCGGGTCTTTTCATGTTGGATGGAAAATTTGTATAATATGCAAATGAGTCAAGCTCACAGATAAATGTTTAACTATGTTTGTAGTTTTTTTATTTTTATTACATTTGTTGTTGTTGCAGTTGGAATATGCTAATAAACGTAAATTGTTGAAAATTGTTTATTAAAAGGCGCGAAATATGTTTATTCGTGGCTTATTTGACATTTATAGTTGCACTGTGCATGACAATGGGGTCTAGCTTTTAGATACTTTACATAGATACATTTAGCCCACGGCCTTATAATAAATTTTTGTCAAGTGTGAAAAGGTTATTAGAATTGTGTTGAAAAAGGGCGGGTACCTATTGAACCTACTATATAAAGGCTTTAAGCATTTTTTTTTTTTTTTTTTTTTTTGTTGTTTATTTTTTATTTTATTTAGTGTTTTCCTTAATTCTAATAAACAAGAAGCTTTATGTGATATTATTTATACAGTGTCTCTATCGAGATCTCGAGTATACTTCAATATTTATAATTATTATCTAATGAAGGAATCTGATAATTATAATAACATAATATAATGTATAAATATATTGAATTCCACATGAAAAAATTTACAAAAACATGAGTCTAATATTTGATTTTTATAAAATAAGAAATGTTGGAATCAAGTTCCGTTTATATCTACAACCACCAGAATTTGTTGTTGTTTAAGATAGCATCGTTTTGCGCGATGCTCGTACTAAATCTGAGATTTGGTTCTTGGTTAATTTGGATTTTTTTATCAGTTGCTCTTCTATATTGATGATAGAATATAGGGATTCCGTTTTGGCTTTGAATTAAACCCCTAGTATCTAAAGCAATGAACGCTTCAGGAGGGGGAAAACCGTTTTCTAGACTTCTCAGAAGGTATTCCTCATTGGTATAGTATGGCGCTTTGATGAGATTGTTTTCTTGATCAGATGTGCATTGAAGAATATGTTGCCTAATAAGTTTTATAATATGGTTGTCAATTCTGCTTATCTTGGTTGAGTCATATAGCACCTTATTTGATATGAACTTTATATAATCGCTTTTAGGGTCCCTGAAGCACATAGTGCAAGCTCTCAAGCATGATCTTTCAAATACTCTTATGCGTTCCATGTAAGACGGCGAGATATTAAACCAGATTGGGCAGCCATAGGTTATAATAGGACGAACTAGTGTTTTGTACATAATTATTTTTGTTTTTTCCATTATCGATCTTGAATAAAATAGTTTTTTATTAGCGAAAAAAGCTTTTTTGGCTTTGGCGATTTGGGTGTTTATATGCTCATTAAAATACAAAAAATTATCCAAATAAATGCCCAGGTATTTGACAGTTTTCTTATTAGGAACTGGCTCTCTTGAGTGGTGAGGATAAATTCCAAATTCTTTCCAGTGTTTTCTTATACTCGCATTGCATTTCGCCACTGCGGGTCGAAATAAAATAGTTTCACATTTTGAGTTGTTTAATTTAAGGTTCCAGTTTTCTGTGTATGTTTCAATGGCATTGAAGTCTTTTTGAAGATTTTCGTTTATTTCTCTAATAGAATTCTCCGACCTGTATATAATAATATCGTCAGCGAACGCAATTATATTGTCTATTTTTCTGATCAGATCCAGAATAAATATATTAAATAATACTGGCGAGTTAACTGTTCCTTGTTGAAGACCGTTTTGCATGAAAAATTTATTAGAGCTATTAGTGCTCCCGATGCTAGTTCGAAATTCTTTGTTGGCTATCATGTTGTAAATAATAATAACCATATGTGTAGGGAAGTTGTAGTTTCTCAGCTTGTGTACTAATCCTTTTATCCAAACGGTGTCAAAAGCTTTCTGCAAGTCGATTAAACAGGCTCCAGTGCTTTTTTGGTTGTTTTGTCCCCATTGTATCTCTGATATTAAAAGATGGATTGCATGTATCGTTGAGTGTTTATATTTGAAACCGAATTGTCTGTCACTAACTAGATTGTTTCTGAGACAAAATTTATTTATATATTTGTTAATGCAGATCTCGAAAACTTTGCTTATATTTGGTAGAAGACTTATTGGTCTAAGATTTTTTATTTCATTGCTATTTGGGTATTAAAATAACCTTAGCGAGTTTCCAATTCGGTGGAAAGTAGGCGTTATTCAGCATGTTGTTGAAGAGTGTGCAGTAGTCAAGTATAACGTTCGTAGGCAAGTTTTTAAGAACGATATTTGGAATGTTGTCGTATCCAGTTGAGAGCTTTCCTTTAAGGTGTGCGAATATTTGTCGTATTGTGTCTTGAGCTATAAAGTACTCGTCAGTTTCTTCATTTATGTTGTTAGCTAGTTTCCTACTATGAAACTCCGTGATTGAGCCGAGGTTTGCTTCAAAGTCGTTTTTGATATTTAAAAACTGATCAAAGCTGTCTCTTACATCACGGTGAAAAGCGTTATCTTGTGCACTCACAGTAGATGAGTGTACGGATTGCAAGTAGGTACCGATTGTGTTTAGTATTTGTTCCTTGTCTCTTAAGATGAAGCTGTTTTTTGTCGTGTTAAATTCAAGAAATTGTGTATCAATATTCGCATTTGTCAGCAATTGCTTGTCTTCTTCTGGTACTGCAATGAAACTAAGTTCTGTTGGTGATCTTTGCAATGCTGAAAAGTTTTTGATCTGCTTAAACATTTTTGGATTTTTCAGGTTTATTTTTGAGAGTTTTGTTTGAATATGTTTATTCATTTCAATATTTATATTATCTTGTATTAGTTTTTTAATTAGCTTGAGCTTGCATTTCAAGAAATTATATTCATCTTGCGTTAGGATGCATTCAAATCTGTTGTGCTTTTTTATCATAGTTAGCGTTTTATTCTTTTCTTTTTGTAGTTTGCGTATTGTTTGGTTCCTAAACGGCTTATAGGGGTCGTGTACTTCAAATTTTGGCACTGTCGATTCAATAGTTTTAATTATATTGTCGTGTATTTTATTAATATAAAAGTCAATTTCATTGTTACTCAAGTTTCTGTTGTTAGGGATAGTTGGATCGTTGGATGATAGCCTGCTCAGCTTGTTTTGAAATTTATGCCAGTTAGTATTTTTGTAGTTGTACTTTTGTTCTTGTATAGATGTGAACAGAGGTATTGGTTCTTTATTTTGCAGCTCCGCTGGGATTAATATTCCACAGTGATCGCTGTCATAATCAATTGTTGTTAGACTGTTTAATGATAGATTTTCTCGTTTTATTTCGATTCTTGTATCTGCAAGGCAAAGGTCTAAATATGAGTTGGAACGGGGGAATGATGGTTTAGCTGATGCGTACAATTTGCATTTAAATTTAATTTCGTTAAGTTCCATCCAGTCATTTAGTGTGCAGCCCGCCGAATTATTGTTTTGATTTCCCCAGTTTCTATGTTTCGCATTTAAGTCACCTGCCATTATGAAATAGTTTTCTGTTTTGTCTAACTTAAATGCTTGGAAGAGCTGTTGCAGGTCGTTTTTAAATCCATTATAAGTTCCTGATGGTAGGTATAGGGCTAAGATGAATAGGCACTGGTTCGCTGCTAGTGGAAGTTTTATCGCACAATGTTCTAGACCTCGGATTTTATAACTTGTTAGATCAGTGCAGCTGTTAAATTTAATTCCCTTTTTAATCAGGATTGCAGTTCCACCTCCGTTTTTAGAGCCTTCTCTGTCGTTCCGTATGAGTTCATAGTTGTTGAATTTGACCCTGTGCCTGAAGTTCAGTTTTGTTTCGTTAATGAGAACGATATCAGGTTCTTTTTTGTCTATAAAATTTTGAAGTTCCAATCTTCTATTAAGAGATATAATTGAATTTACATTAATAGAAATTATATTAAGAGGTTTGTTTTTGTTATTTTGGTTTTGGTTGGTGAAATGATTCATTTTAATTATTTAATTATTAAGCATCGAAAACAAGGCATCAATTCTTGCCGTTTGTATGTTTAGTTGTTTCTGAAAGCTGATTATTTGGTTAGTTACATTCATAAGAGAGTTTTTAATGTCTTCTAAGAAAGAGTTTTGATTGTTATGACTTTGCTCTGTATGATTAGTAAATACGTTTTCTTTTACTGCCTGTGCATAGCTTATGTTTGGGTTCCTCTGTATTGACTCTCTTATTTTTACATTTTGCGTTAGTTTTTGTTTTCTTGCTCTTATCTTTTGTTGCAGCTCTTTGTATTTTTCACAGCCTTTATAGGAAGCGGGGTGACCGTGTTTATTGCATAGTACGCAGAATAGTTGATTACGCTCTTCTGCGTTTGTTTTTGGTTTTGGGCATTCCGAGCTGTGATGAGGTTCGTTGCACCGCACACATTTGGGTGGTAGGTAACAATTTGCTGCACTGTGAAAGAAACCTTGACAGTTGCGGCATTGGCTTATTTCTGGTTTGCGAATACTTTCCCATCTGATGCATCGGTACAGAATCGTTTTTATTGCCTTAAGTGCGTTTACATCGCTAGCAGCTGATATTTGGACAAGATAAATGGGGAGGTCTTTGTTTTCTCTATTTGATTTATTTGTTTTAAATTTAGTGACTTTAATAAATTGTAAGTTTTCTGTTTCGTGTTTACATATCTCCGTCGTTAATTCATCTAAGTCGATATTGTTATTTAGGCCTTTAAGTAAATATGATTGAGCTTTGAGTGACTTTGGAGTGAACGTGAAAAATTTAGTTTTAGTTTTTTCCAAATGGTTGCACACTGTTAAGAATTGTTTTACTGTATTTAAATACAATAATATTTTGTTGTTGTTTATTTCCTTTAATTTAAATTGTTCTATTTTCAGACCTTTTCTCAAAAAGTCAATTAGTTTTTTTGCATCAATGCCTAAAATATTAATAGGCGGCACTTTTTCGCTTTTGTTTTTATTTTCGTTTTGGTTCGTTTGTTGTTGATCCGGTGAGACAGTTTGTTCACCTTTGCTGCTGCTTGCTTTTGGCGATTCGTTTATGTTGCTGGTTTCTGCATTTGTTGTTTTTGTATTATTGGTGTTATTTTGCATTACATGATTGGCAAACGATTCTATTTGCTCATTATCAATTCCCGTTTCTGTGTCGAGAATAGCATAATAGTTGCTCTTTGAGAGCATTTCACTTGTGGCTTTAAGCAGTTTCGCTGCACTAAACTAAGATTTACTTAAGCTACTCAAAAAATAAGTTTTTCAATTAATTATGGCTCCATTTATATCAAATATACTTCAACGTTGTCATAATTAAAATCTGTTTTATACACTATATAGTTTGTATGCAACCCACGTCAAATTTAATACATAAAACAAATTACAACGCTTATCTTTTTTATTGGCCCAAATTTCAATTTTCCAACAAGTAAATTAAAGCCTGCCAAAAAATGCAATTAAAGATAAAAAACAAAGCCAAAAGCGAACCATTAAATATGCCCAGCAAATTTTTAAAGCTCCAACCAACAGTGGTCAAAAAATGATAAATGAAAAGAAAGTTGGTTTATGGCCATCAAGCAGCAGTAGTTACGGCCCGGTAAACCCATACAGGGCAGAGACATCAAGCCCGAACCCAACAACTGTCAACATAAATATGAAAAAATTTGGCTTAAATTTTTATTATATACAAAATAAAGCACAACAAAAAAAAAAACAGGCGAAATTAATGATTTAAGGCAGAATAAAAGGAGTGCAAGAGGCAACGCAGATAACACACCTATCAAGGGGCACGAGGCTTGACTGAAATTAATTTGCTTGCCCCAAAAGATGAATGGCTTGGCGGCAAGGTGGCTTTTTTTAGTTTGGCAATTGCAGGAAGTGCATGAAGTTATCGTATAAACAAAATTGCAGCAACTAAATATGAAGTAAATGATTAAATCAAACGAGATAACATGAGCCAGAGTACAGTACGTTACGTTACTTTCGAAAAGGATCTCTCACACCTTGGTACAAAAGATATGAAAATGTGGTACTATGTGGCTTAAAACTTACGGCAGTTCTGTTTTATAGTGGTTTCATTTGACTCTGACTTTTTGAATAAAAAATATTTTTTTTTTGGCAAATACACAAAGGGATTTTTGGCCTGTGAATACGAATCCAAATCCGAACTTCAAATCCACAGACCCTAAATGTTCTGAGATAAACTCCAAAAACACCCTAACATTTTTTTGATTTTTGGCTTTCAACGATGGTTTTATTATATACTTATGTGTTGGTGTCGCTAAATCTGAATCCAAGTTCCAAAACCACTGTCAAGTCAGGGTTTGGGGATAACCTCCCGAATCTCTCATTCAATGGTGGTTTTTGAGGTTATCCCAGAAACTTGACGTGCTGGAGCTTTTTTGACATCGGCTCAGGATTGAGCCACTCCAAAAACATATAGTTAACAGTGTAATACCACCGAACCCGAACCCGATAATCAATTTTTTTTTTGTGTATGGCAGAAAAATACCACACAAAATTTTGTTCAGGAGCGGTTTTACGGCGTTGTTTATTATTTATTTTTGAGGTCCTCCAGCATTTCTGAGATAATTTCCAAAAAATTTCCATATGCAAAATTCACAACACTTTTGTTTTGTGTGCGTTTAACCAAAATATCACCAATTTACAGAACGGTTTAAAAATACCACAAAAAGAACAAAAATGAATCTTCGTTCGTGAATAATTTTAATTTGCCCTTTTTGTTTCAAAACCTTTTTGGCTGCTGCGTACAGGCCTTTAAAGCCTATATAGAATAGTTGTTTCTGTAACTTAATTAATAATACTCAATTTACCTAATATTTACTTGACTCAGGGCAAATGAATTAAACTCTCCACGATAAATCGTATTCAGAAACTGCTCCGTTTCGTGAACTTTATAAAATAATTTATTACTCAAATAAAAAGCTGTATTTTAAAATGATCTTTACGCTCGTTTCTTACCAAATTACTGTGTACTAGAATTGATAGACTGTGATGGTACTGTAGTATCTTTGAGCTGTACATTTAAAAAAGACTGTCTTCCTTCCTAAAAATATTACACAACCATTTTTATATATCCAACAAATAATCTCCAGCAGTCCTCTCTCTTTAATATGTAACTTCATTAACATGCGCTGATTACAAACTTGAAAATTTCAAAAAGAAAAAATATTTTTCCCTTGATTAATTAGGTAGTGCACCAAAATAAACTTACAAAAAAAAAAAGTGAGAAAAACAATACTTTTCTTTATTAACACCTACGAAGAGTATCATGCACTTTGTTGTGCATCATGGATTTTGTTGTTGATCAAATAAATTTCAAACTTTTAACACCAGTTAGGTGCAGATGTTTCGGTTCGTCATAATTAAGACGGAGTAGCCCAGCAGCAGTTACAAGATTTGAGTGTCGCCGCTTTGGAAGCTTTCACTTTCTACAAATCCAGCTATGACAGAGTAAACAAAACAAACTGTAGCTTGTGATCTAGGGAACTCAGACGAAGATGCCGCATTGAAGCATCATTCATTTGGTTTCAGTTCGTCTTTTTTGTTATTATTTGTTTTGAAGTTGCTACTTGAAGATATTATTGTTTGAAATGGGTTAGAGTTTTTAAGATGCTTGAACGGAAACTTTGTAGACCAAGAGCTGTTTTTTTACATGAGAAATACGTGCGTATATGTTTTGTATTTAAAACGGCAAATAATACTACAAATCATAAATAGTATATAAGCTCAGGCAAAGTGTTAATTTTTAAAAATTTAAGATTTTTTTTGCATGTTGAAAGACCAAGAAAAATAAGGAAAATTCTTGGTTAGGAATGGATGTCAATTCGTATGTAACTCGCGACAAACTGTGTTTTTAAACCATTAAGAAGGGTGCTCTTAAAATAATTTCAAAACACCATTAAATTTAAGGCGGTTTCCAAAGCTAAAAGAATTTAAGTGTTAACAAATTTGAATGTAAATATCAGATTTCTTTTAATTATCTAAATATGTAAAACATGAGATTATTCATAATAAATGGGAAAGGTTAGATGGCAAATTAAAAATAAATACGGCAACTTTCATTTGCTCCAAATTATAATATAAACATAATAATATAAAGCATATACATATCTTTTTGCAACCGAGCCCGAAAATCCCATTTAAGTCGGGAACTGATATATGTATGCATATATTATAGATAAACTTTTCCTAAACAAAGCACATCTCGTAAATTAACAAAGACATGTTTTATTAAGTAACCATTTTTATTATATTTTATATTGTATTAAAAAAAAATTTTAATACATTTCGTCAGTTTTCATAATTTTTTCTAAGACTAGCCAATATTTAACTCACAATTTTTGTTGTTTTTTTTTGCGAATATCCTTTTTTTATGTAATCGATATACATATGTAAGAGCTGCAAAATAAAAAAAAAGATTGTTAGCACTGTTTAAGAGCTGTTGCCATTTTCTAACATCTAAAATTCTAAGTAACCAATTTATCATTTATATTTGGACTACTTTGGTGAACTGGTTGCATAGAGGTGTTCAGTTTGTACAAGAGTGAACCGTATATGGCTAACTTTATTTCACAGAAAGCAGTTAAATGGCTCATTACATGGCTTGGTGAACTCTATTGTTGTAAACCAACCAATCTGTAACACAATTTGCATTGTAGCTTTAGGTAAACTTGTTCTCTTAGCCGGCTAAAAAAGTGGCTCAGATTGGCCTGTTTAAGTGCAGACCTAGTTATATGGTAAATGTTAATGCATTAAAGCGTTGCAACACGCCTTGAAATGCATTTTACTTGTTTTTGCTTTTGTTGTTCCTCTCAAGAAATCAATAATCAATGTGTGCTTATTAAGATACCCTATGAATATTTCACACGCTCGTGGAAAGCTGGAACTCTCCAATCGAATGCATTTTCATTGGCCTTAGGTTGATTCCCACCAACTGTTGACCGACTTGGCTTAGACTGCACTTAGGGTTAATTAAACACTAGGCAGTGATTTTTGATTGCACCAACAACAACAACGAGTACAGCAATGAATTAAAATTGTAAAAATATTTAACAAAAAATTGTTGATTAACGAAAAAGTGTTAAAAAGAAAATTACTCCAAACTGACGACATTGACACGCACGCTAAATCTTCTGGCATTGTTTGGTTTCGTCAGGTTCCTCGGGTTCATCGGATCTTTGGCTGCAGAGTCTTAAGTTTTGTTGTTTATTTTTTATGACGATGCTTTCTTTCTCATGGTTATAATTTTTATGTGCAGCAAGCACACGGTACTCAATCGAGGAAAGTCAAAACACCTTGCGATTTAGTTAATGAGTTGGCTTAGCATTTTCCACCTTCGAACCAACTGCGGGTCTGGGTACTCAGCCATGAAGAGAGACGCCACCTTTCAGTTGCAGCAAGTTTATCCACAGAGTACAATAAATCTTGAACGCTTTGGGAAACAAAGAAAGGCTGCTCAGATTTTGGTTTAACCTGAAAGAAGAGTCAAGGTATAACTTTTTAGTAGCAATTTTATGTAGTTCTAAATTTATGTAGTTTTTTTTACTGTAAAAAATACTAAGTTTTTTAATTGCTTTGAAGTAAATTTAAACCAAAAGGAACATTAAAAAAGTACCCTGTGCAACTACAACAAATTCCGCATGAATTTAAATTTGGTAACGATGTCTTTATAAACAAACCAATTATGGTCTTAAAACTTTTTCGATCGGTCATATTAAGGCTAAAACAATCAAATTTGGAAAAATATGATTTACTGCTTCGGAGCTCTGAGAAACTTCTGACTGCCAAGCTCATAAAACTATTGGATTTTTTCCTATCCCCATGGGAGCTTCAATTCACCGCGAAATTTGAACTGATATTTTTTTTAATTTTTCGAAATGTTATGGAGCTATGAAAAATATTAGGGTTAATTTTTTTATTTTAAGTTTTATTCATCAGTTGTAAGTCGCTTTAATTTTAGAGCTATGGTTTCTTTGAAAAAGTTCCTTGGAACTTCCTTGCCAATAGAAGCAAAATCCCAAAGCGCCTTTGTCACAATAAATAAAAATCCGCTCTAATGCCTAGTCTTGTTTTATGTTTTTATATCCATAACTCGATATTGTAGCGTCCCATTTGCATAAGAATTTTTGCTGTAGTGTTTTTCTAGGCTAGAAAATGGTGAAAAGCGTAAAACCGAAACTCTAAAAATTATGAACTAGTTCAAATTTTAAACGTGTATTATTAGGTATACACATATTGTAGAAAAATCGAATATCAAAATCCTCGATCAAAACAACGCCTGCTGGGTCTACTAAATATTTATTCGTTCGCGCGACAAAACTTGTTACTAGTGCTGCAAAAACATCGATAGTGTCCACCATAGAATACCATATCGCTATAATTATATATATTTACTGAATGGGTTTTTATTTATCTTCGAAAACGAAATGATAATTTGTACGGCTGGCCAAGAGTGTTTAAAAAATCGCAGAATTCTTCGTTCTTCACACAACAGAGAAAAGTCGCAAACTGAAAGCAATGTATTTCTAAAGCAATAACAAAAACTTTGCTACGGGTACATTCACGATCGTAATGCAGTTCTTAGGTAAATCTTTATTTCTGTTGTCATACAAATTTTTGAGTATTTCCGCTGGTCTTATAAATTTTGCTCTTCCCTATTATTGAACAAGCTGGCCTTTTTTAAAGTTGCGCTCAGCTTTTACTAAAATAGCTTACCTTCAACACTTAAACCCGATACATAATTCCCCATTTCCGTTGCCAACATCAGATACTACACCAATTAAAACAAATTAATTAAAAATTATAGGTAAATTTTCCATCTAAAATGGCACTATATAAAACATAACATATAAAAACAACTATCGAAAATTAAAACATCGATATATCGACACGTACTATATGTTTACCATCGTTATTACTGTTAGCGCATTGATGTTTCTGCAGCGCTATTTATTACTTGAGCTTATATCGAAATAATAGTTCATCGATAAATCGATGTATGTATAACTAAAAATTAACAGCATTCAAAATTTCGGTTTAAAATGTAGTCCACTTTACATATTTTTATCCATTTATATATGTATTATAGTTATGCATCAATTTAAATTTTGTTACTCAGCGTCAATTAGGCCTTTCATTTTTGTTGTACAGGCAATGCTGCATTTTTCTTCTTATATAATCAATAACTGCGCACAAGAGATCTCAATATAATCATCGGGCATATGAAGCAATTTCAGCAACTTTCGCCGAATTCAATGACAACTTGGCACAGGGAACCAGCAACAACAACAGCACTTCCAATAACAACAATAATATGGGAAAACAACAACTGCAGCTGACAATGAGTAATGCCCACTAATGAAACGATAAACAGATAAAACTTACGGCAACAAAAATCCAAGTAAAGTTTGCTACCGAAAACAAGACAAGATTCCAGAAATTAATGGAGTTAAATCTACAATGCAAACAAATATTGTAATTCATGGTGCGTCAGATACAGATGCATTTCAAATGGCGTAAGATAACAAACACACAGTTTTCATAACAATTAAGCAAACAGCAGTGAAAAACTTTATGCAAATTTTCAAATAAATTTATCAAAAATATTCAACAATTAATTTTTATTTATTTTTATGTATTTCCAAAATACATAAAAAAACTAAACAACAAATGCCAGCAAAAATGCATAGCATTAAATGCAATGTGGCTATAACTACTGGCCAGAAAAAATATAAATAAAATTAATGAATACATTTTGCCGAATGAAAAAAAAGTTGTTAGACGACAACTGAATTGCGCAAAAATATTATGACCATCAAGATGCAGCATATATCAAAAGACGGCCTGAACGATAAAGCCGCCTAGAGATCTGGCCTGAGAAATTGCTTTTCAACATGCAAATGCCAGGCTATTTATATGAGGAAGCGCCTGGCATGCTTTCTGACCGCCAGAGATTAAACAATCGCTCCAATAGACAACTTGTTGGCCAAGTGCTGCTCAGCATTTATTTTTTTGTTAGTTTTGAACATTTTGTTTGTCGGCAGTTTTGTAAAATGTGTGAGAAAAAAATCGTACTTATTAGCTTGTATGCAAGTGAAATGAAGTTGTTATACATGGTATATAGTAGTTGGTATACATACATGAGACCATCCTTGCGCGGTTTGGCTCTAAGCCAAGTCTTTTGGCTGCCTTTTGGACTTCAAGCGTAACTGGCGGCACTTGGACAGACCCATTTAAACACTTAATAATGGCTGTCTGTCAATCCAAATTAAAATAAATTAGTACCCTAGGCTATCATTAGCCATGACAGTAACTGGCAGCCACCGTAATATTGATTTTTATTGATATTTTTTGCTGCGAGCATCAAAGCAACTACAAAACTTAATATTCATATGGATGGCTTTTAAAAATAAAGCAAGCTACTAACTTGGTTCATTCGTCAGTAACCTATAGCTAAAACCTTATGCTTAAAGTTAAAGTCTTGTCTAGAGTGATGTCAAAAGAAGAGTGGGCTATCTTGATGTCCTTTCAATAGAAATAGCTTTAGTATCTAATACACATTTCAACTCGAATAATCATAAACTATAATCCTAAATAAACGTACCACTCCAATAAAATTTTACAGCCATTTTTAGACTAGAGTAATACTTTCAACCTGCACGTAAAGTCCAAGTAACACTGTATTAAATTTTAGTACCGATTGCGGTCAAACCCAAGCAGGCCCGGCTTAAACATTGATTTAAACAACATTTGTTGCAGTCGCCGGCTATAGGATACCCTGACATCTACATGCCAAATTTAACAGCTCTTAACTTCATTAAAATTCACAAAAAAGGGGTTCGATTATAAATATGACATTTTGCCCATATCTTTTGAATTCTCCTAAGAACGAACTGAATCGCAAAACTAGTAAAATTTCGACTTTCTAGCTCTAGGTCAAGTCGTATAGACGAACAGACGGACGGAAGTACCAAAATAAAAATTGCATAAATACTGATCATCAGTATACACATATTATGGCCCGCGACGCATTCTTTCGCTACATATACTATGCATTACACAAATCTGCAATATTCTTGATACAATGGATGCGAGATATAAAAAATACAGCGCCTTGACTTGAAGTTGCAAGCTTCAGACCCTGCCGAATATTGCCTCTGATAGGGTATTAAAAACCAATTTAAACAACACCTGAACTATGCGTGCAACCTATGTACTAGTCTCTACAAATAACAACTGCAATTTCTGTTTCGATTACAATACAAGAAATATATTTTAATAATACACACTCAAGTGCATACACATAGTAACTACATTTAGTTATAGTAACGTAGAATTTTGCAATAGAAAATTGATATTACAACGAGCTAAGAGACGGAATGGAAATGCAGTAAATGCATAAATTGCCAAAACGAACGCAAAGTAATTTTGTGTGCAAAATCGCAGAAACAAATCCGCGAGATTTAAGTTGGAAGTGCGGCGAACACCCAAGTAACGCGGTCAAAAACGCGGCCACTGCAATGCCGTCTAAATGGCAATGGAAGCGGTTAAGTTGGCTGCTTTATCGATGCCGCCAATGAATTTCATACAGGGTCTATCATTAAACGGGTTAGCACTTTATTTTGTTTTTGCAAATCTAGAAGTAGACCTGATCAATGGAAAAGCTTACGGTGTTAGATGCATAAATGAGCCTTCATACCAAGTATGCTGATTCCAGATATATTTTTGCAGTTGATAGGTAGTGGTTGACTGTGCCTCCGTTAGAAGGACCTGGTAGTGTATCCATTAGCTACGGTTAGTATCGCGGTGTGGAAGCAGTGACACTTTTAGGAACGATAACGGATGGTTACGGTCAGTTAACAAATAGAAAAAACATATGTTAGGGAGGTAAATAGGTTACTCAGATAGGGGACATTTTGCTCTATGTCTCTATATATAGCGTATTATTATTATTATTTCCTTGAGTTCACAGAATTAGTAAATATATCCACTTAAAAATTAAATTAAATAAATCTGTGTTGTCGCTCTTATTTAGAGCATAGGGCGGTGACTAGTTCCTTCCATCGATCTCGATTGATAGCGATTGTTTTAAGTTGCTGCCATGACCGTTGCGCCTCGTTCTGAACACTTCGTTCCCATGTTATTTTGGGTCTTCCTCATCTTCTTGAGCCTTGCCGGATCCATTGTAGTGCCATTCTTGTGATATTACTTTGCTCTTATCGCAACGTGTGCCCAATCCACCGCCACTTTCTGTCTTTTATTTCAAGGTGGATGGGTCTAGTAGCAGTCCGAATTTGCATATCTTCGTTACTAATGATGTATTCTTCTAAGACATCGGTTAACGAAAGCGCAATTTCTGGGTGATAGCATTTGTTACTTTCCACGTTTCGCACGATCTATCTATTTTGCCTAAAACCGTTTTGTTCGCGTCGTATGAGAATCCTAATCAGTATGATGGCGGCTACAATTTTCTGGGACGTGTTCAGCAGGGTAATTCCCCTGTGGCTGCGGCATTGGCTTAAATCTCCCTTTTTGGGATATGCACTATGGTGCCCTTTGTCAGCGTCCTAAGGAATTCGCGCGTGTTCCAGAATTCTCGGATAAGTGGCGTATAAACATATGCGGTAGTTGGTGGATCTGCTTTGAAAAGCTCGGCGGGGGCCCCATCAGGCCCAGCGGACTTGCTATTTTTCAGGCTACGTATTGCTTCTTCGATCTCGGCGGTGCTTGGTGTTGATGTTGGTATGTTCCTGATAAGGTTTCTGCGGGCTTCAGCACCCATGCTTATGTATGGCATTGCGCGTTTTTCTCCAGTTAATTCTCCTATGCGTTTGTACACTGTTTTCATGTTTCCAAGTCTTGCAGCTGTCTCTGCGTCGTGGGCTAGTTCATTCAGAATGCTTCCTTATCACTGCGTGCACCTCTTTTTACTTCCATATACTATTCCCTATACATACAGGATACAAATTATAAACATAATTAGAGTTTACAGCTGTAAAAGTTCGAACATAGCTTTTGAAAGACCCTGATCCTTGGTGGAGACATTGGTTGTATTAGTTGAGATAAGGCGAAAAAAACAGCTCGCGACCGCGAAAATCGCATGCGACAATTGTGGCAGCATAAGTCGCGCGCGTTTTTTGCGCGATTTCGAAGAAACTTTTGGTATTGCACACTTGTACACACGTTTTTTCACTCGCTTGTTTTTTTGTTTTCGATTTTTTGTATTCTTTATTTTTTGTTTATGTGATTTTCATGGCATTTAAGCAATTATTTTTCAACTTTGCCTAGTGTGTTGTTTTTTTTCTAGTTTTCTTGGTTTATTTTTGATTCAGGCCCGGCCCACCCTAACCAAGTGGCTGGTGTCAACATGTCTGGCTCCGCCAAAATGCTGTGACTTTTTTGCTGTTGTTTTGTTGTCTGCAGTTGTTCTTGTAACTGCTTGAGGCTAACATAGACCGTCAGACGGACAGACTCGCTCATAACCATGCGATTTTAATTTTGTTCATTTTCATATATTGTTGAAAAAACATGTCAAAATTATTATGAACCTGTTTTTGTTGTTGTGCCGTATCATTTTAGCGGCTGCTTGTTGTCTACCCTCAAAACTGAAAATCGAATTCTTGAATGAACCATTAATCTTGTTGCCAGCTTGGTAGTCGGTCATTAAATGGTTGCAGTAATTGCAATGCTGCTGCAGCTTCCAGCAGCTTGGATCTGGTTATGGTCTTAGCCGCGGCAAGACCAAATTAATGCGGGTTTGTCATATTACCACGCAGACGCTGCCACAGCTGGCATTACACCTGCGTCCAGCTGTGAGACCCCTTAGGCATTAGCCGGTCTCAGATTCTGCTGCTCGATATTTTGCGTGAAAGGTTTTTTTTGCGGGCATATGATGTCGTTGTTTTTGTTATATTTTGTTTTAGTTTTTTTTTTCAAGCTTCAATTAGTTCTGGTAAGTTACAGGCGCGCCTAAAGTTCAACGAGTTTGTGTGACAATTGGCTCAGATTTCTTCGGGTTCTATGCGCAGACTCTAGTATTTTCCCACGATTGCAAATTATTTTCGAACCATTATAATTGCGATCAAAGCTCTCCTAACCTTTTTGGCTGACTTCGGAAAGCCAAGTAATGCAATCGCTATAAATCATTTTTCTCTTACATATAACTAATTGTCTTGAACCCAACACCTTGTATATTTCGCAGTATATGCCAAACCATACATAGATACTATTTGTCTTTCACAAGTTAACATGACCAACAGTAACAAATTGCCAATGTTTTGTAGAAAAGTGAAAATCACACTTTAAAGCGTCACAAGACGCCGAGCACAACACAAAAATTTCAATTTCTATCGCCGGCATATGTATAATTTGTTAATTATTTTCCATGCATAACTTGGCTACGACTACAACTTAATCAATATGATGGCCAATTAAAATACCACCGCGGGGTCTCACAGATAATAGCAAAGACCCCGACAGCGGGCGCCGCGAACTAGTTTAAAGAAAGCCTTTCTGCATCTTATGGCCGCTCTGCGAAGTGCGCAACGAAACATAATTACGCCAATTCTCTAGAGGCGGAACTTGATCGGTTGCTTCGTACGTACAATCGATCGATAGGCAATTCGCGTAACGGATATATGCGGGCTGAAAGAAACCGTTTAATGGAGTTCGTCGCGTTAGTTCAACTTAATTTTAATAGACAACGTTGATTTTAATGAACGTCTTTATTAAGTTGAACGATAGCTGCAGAAGCCAATCGAAACAGTGAAAGATGCTCGGTTAAAATAAGAGTGCCTCCATCATCATCATCATCGAAAGCAAGACACAAACAAAAGTCAGGTAGACAGCAGTTAAGTTGGTAGACATATGGACAGATTGAGCATGTGCATAAGCACTGTCTGAAGAGTTTGGATGCTGATGGCAACACTGACGAAGTTGAAGGTGACACAATCTGTGGGCAGATTGATTCACAAACAGGAATTGGCGTTATGTTCGGACAAAAAGCAGCTCTTAGAAGTTCTCATGATTGCTAACATCCGCAGCGGAAGTGGGCAAAAAAAAAGTGGGAACACCGTGGGAGCATGCAACAGATATGGGTGGGTTTGCTAAGATGGGACGGTACGCTCATGGTGGGCAGTCATGAAAATATTTCCATATTTTTTCTAAACAAATAATATTGAATAACATGAGAGTCTAGTTAGTAAGGAATAAAAATTCTATTGTAAATCCAACAAATAACATGTCTTTTATTTTTTTGCTTCTAAACATGCCAATTAGGCACATTTTTATGTACATAACTAAATGATACAAGTAGGCAGCGCCTCAATGCTCTCTTTACCTCTACATCCGCACCTTTAGATCAAGTTAGGGAGAACTTTAAAGTTACAGCTTAGCTCAAGTTACAGCAATAAAATACATATGAATCTAATGGGTCATAAAATGCATTGAAAATGAATAGGAATCTAATCAAGAAATGTATAAATCGAAAAAGCTTTGCTCGATTTCTAGGATGTTTTATAGCCCACAACAATTCTACGACTAGTCAGACATGGGCTTAAGATTGTTAACAAAGATCTTTGCATTTTATGTTAAGCCTAATCTAGCCAACTAGACAAGCTATTTAAGTGTTTCACATTTCCAATGGAATATTTCCATAGCATTGATCTTGATGGCCTGGTATTAGTCAAAGTCAGAAAAACTCCAGAAATCGCGTAAAAGTCAAGGAACCTATGACTAGCCTCAATTTGTCTGCTTCACCTGCCTCACAGACAAGAAAAAAAAGGCCATTCAAACCCATTCCCATATGCTGCTCAATTATTGCCCTGCACCGCCGAACCAAGCAATTTCATCTTATTATCCCACACACATCAGTGTGCCAACATGGAACTGGTTCTGTCTGCCTAGCCACAAAATTGCCAATCATGTTTGGGTTTGTTTTCTGCACTGTGGTCGGTTGCTTGTCCAGCCTACCCGAAAAACCAACGCCGACATGAAATGATTTGCGGTTCATTAAGACGAAACCCAGGCACAGCAAATTTTAGTCCAGGAGTCTGTGGACTTTTTGGTGTCTACGATGACTAAGTCCCTGGCGCGACGACGACTAAACACACTTGACAGTTAACGCATATGAATGAAAATGATTTGAACTGCGTGGCAGCGACCAACGCAAACTTTTGCAGACACGAGGTTGATAAGACCAAGCTGCACAACAAGTCGGGACACAAGTCAAGCCTAAGTCAGGAAGAGAGGAAAAAAAAAATAAGTCAAGAAAAGAAACACAGCTAATCAGGCAATCTTGGCATAGGCGGCAGACACATAGCCAAGTCTGGCCCGTTGGGGCTGGGCCAAGATGACGTGGCTGATGTTTAAGTGATGATTATGTAGGCTTTTGTCATGCACGCTACAGCAAACGGGCAGTTATGAATTTGACAGGCAGTTTGTCAAACACAAGTGTACAGCCATATAAATTAGTACAAGTTCAAATCGCATTTAAAATCGACTTTGGCATAGTTTCTGGTAAAGCACAGCGATTTTCATGTGGCATATGACTAATCAATATGCTACAGCGCCTTTTCCTGCGCCTCAAGTGTTCTGCAAGTTGAGGCTTGATGAAGCGTAACCAAATTTAAACTTTCATCATTGATAGACACCAAAACAACGTATACTATAATACAATATTCAATATATTATAAATTTAAACTACTATACTCATTTTTCTTGCATCTACTTGCAGCAGCACCGCCAGGAGTCCCAGTCGCCCGAGTATCACCGTTATGCGAGCATTGGTAAATTGCCTCGAGCAACAGTGAATGCTGTGGCCAGCACAAATGGGAATGGTTATGCTGGAAACACACACACGGTTACCGTCGATATACACCAGAGTGGAGCTGGCAAGCAGTTTGCCACAAACGGCAACCCTACCAACAACAATCACTCCAACTATAGTGAACTGAATGCTGCACCGGCATTTGCCACACCACCAACGCGTCGACGATTCTTCAATCATAAGAATTTGCGAAATGCGCTTACTGGACACAGACGCACAGCCTCCAATGGCGGTAGTCCCATGGACACGGCTTCAATCCTGTCAGCTGGTAAGTTAAAACTCACAAGCTTGTAGTCTTTAGGCGTGGGCACATAAAAGATGATGTGAAACTTTAGCATCAAACATATTTTTAAACATCATCATAAAAATTTAGATCATCAAGCCACTGGCAAGGAAACAAATGCCTTAAACACCTCAACATGTTCGGATTCGGCAGTGACACGACGACGCCGCAAAAATGTTAGCAATAACAATCTCAAGGATTCAGCTGAACATGGCGCTAGCAGCGAGAATCGTTTGAACCGTCTTAGCTTAGCAGGCACCTCCGTCTATGCTGGACACCTATCCTCATTAGTCTTTGGCAAAATCAAATCATTGTGGAGCGTCAATTCGTCCAACTCAAGTGATGCAGGACTCAATCAGCTAGCAGGCAGGGCGTCTATGCTACTTCATCTAACCCCGCATGCAGCATAATCTCTCACTCATTTACATGTTCTCTTATTTGTACAACACGCATGCAGTGTACTACCTCTCTTAAATATAATGCGCATGATTATGTTTTACACTCTCTTAAAAATATACTTGACTTATCCTTAGTATTAACTTGATTCTTTTTCCTGCTGGTTTCTTTTATAGGCAGCGACTTACTGGCCCACGAACACATTTCGCTGGCATCCGATAAGCAACAGAAGGATCAGCTGCGCGCACGCCTTGGGCTGCTGTTGCATGACGACAGTAGCGATCTCAATGGCAATTCAACCCACTCCACCATTAATAGCAGCAGCGGTAACACCACCACAGCCACCACAACTAGTAGCAGCTCCTCACAGAATATCAGCCCAGAGCAGACCTTGGCTAGCAATTGCTCTGCTGCTCTAAGCGGCAGTCAACTCTCTGTGGCTACCACCGCAAAAGATGATACACTCAGTCTATCAAGCAAATTCAAAATTGGCTGCTCAATTAACGAACCCAGCTATGACGCTTTGCCGTTGCCTGTGAAGACACGTAAATGTCCTGCCCGCCGTTCTGCTCGCGCTCAGCAATTGTCCAGCAATGGACCCAACAAGCGTGCAGCCATTTATAAGCCAGCAGCTGAAGCAGCTGCTTTGGCTGTAGTGCAACTGGCACTTAAGCCACTTTTTTTCGAGGTGCCGCTACAGGAGCCGGATCCGCCGTATGTAGGCCGCCAATGGCTAGTGCAGGAACTGTCTAATATACTGCTGGGCACAGAGACACGTGTAGTGCTGCTAAACGGTCACCCAGGTACCGGCAAGACGGCATTTATTTTGCAGCTAGTAGAATACTCCTGTTTTGGACGACGCAAGGAAGATCCTGATGGTATTTATAGCCAAATTGGTGGTTTGCATGAACGCATGCGCGGCTTGGCCTCTCACATCGTGGGCTATCACTTTTGCCAGGCCGATGCTAATCTTACCTGCCTGGTGCCGGACTTTGTGCACTCTCTCGCCGCCCAACTATGTCAGGCTCCACAACTGACAGCCTATCGGGATTATCTGTTATCGGAGCCTCATCTGCAAGATATACTCAGCGTAAGGGAGTGCATTGCCGACGCAGAGCGTGTCATGCGATTGGCCATACTCGAGCCTTTGGCGGTGCTACGTCGAGCGGGCAAGATTCCAGCTAAAATCTGTGTCATTCTGGTGGATGCGCTCTGCGAGGCAGAATATCATCGACCAGACCAAGGTCATACGATAGCCGGGTTTCTGGCGCAACTTACACCACACTTTCCTGCCTGGCTGAAGTTGGTAGCCACGGTGCGTACCCAAATGCTAGAGTTGGTCAAGGCTCCTTCCTACACTAAATTGACGCTGGACAGCTGGGCCAGCAGTCAATCGCTGCAGCAAGATATGCTGGATTACATTAGCTGCCGCATTGAACATTGCCCAGAGATACAGCAAAACATTGGACAACAGCAGCAATTGGCACAGGGTCAAACGAAGTTTGTAAACCATCTGCAGTCACTAAGTCGCGGCTCCATGCTCTATACCAAGCTAATACTCGATCTCATCGCGCGTGGCCAACTCGTTGTAAAATCCTCCAGTTATAAGGTGCTGCCCGTTTCATTGGCACAAATTTTTCTGCTGCACTTCAATCTGCGCTTTCCCACAGCACGCAGCTTTGAGCAGGCTGCGCCTATACTTAATGTCTGCCTAGCAGCGCTCTATCCTTTAACGCTCGATGAGATCTATTATAGCATTAGTGCGTTGAGTCATGGGCAGGTGGTGCTGACTTGGCCGGAGTTTATGCAACGCTTTAAGCTTCTTGACGGCTTCCTGATCAAACGTCTGGACAACACCTACATGTTCTTTCACTCCTCGCTGCGCGAATGGCTTATACGCCGTGATGAAGGTGAATCCTCCAAATTTCTGTGTGATGCACGTCTGGGTCATGCAGCTATTGCCTTTCGTCTGTCGCGCCTGCAGGCACCTCTAACGGCAGAACAAACTTTAGAGCTGGGTCATCATATGCTCAAGGCGCACATCTATCGTAATAGCCAGGCTGCTGTTTCTCCTCGGGATCTGCAGTCCTTCTGGATGGCTGATGTTGCTGATAATATCTCCTCTGCATTGGGCGCTCTACGCAATGTCTATAGTCCGAATCTAAAGGTATCCCGCTTGGTTTTGTTGGCTGGCGCCTCTCCCAATCATCGCACTGACTTCATGGGCGATGCACCCATACTCTGCATAGCCGCACATGAAGGTGTATTGCCCATGGTCAGTCTGTTGCTGGAGTTTGGCGCAGATGTGGGTTTGACCAATAGCCAAGGCTGTACACCACTGATATTGGCTGCCATGCGTGGCCATTGTGATGTAGTGCGTCTTCTGGTTGCAGCAGGCAGCAGCCTAGGCCAGGTGGATACCACACAGCGCTGTGCGTTGGTGCATGCCGCACGCATGGGTCATCTAAGCGTGGTAAAGTATTTACTAGCTTGCGACTGGACGCCGCGTCCTAATTCCCACGATGTTGAGCTGCATGTGGCATTGCAGCAAGCTTTGATTGGCTCAGCCTCACAGTCGCATGTAACCATACTGGAGGATCTGTTGGATCTGCATGACATAAATGTAAATAGCCAAGAACCAAGCAGCGGAGAGTTGGCTTTAACTGCGGCCTCTCGTCATGGGTGCGTCGATGCACTGAACATATTGCTGGCCCGAGGGGCTAAGATCGACGCACGCAACAAGCAGGGCTACACGCCATTGTGGTTGGCCGTTAAGGAAGGCCATTGGTCTGTCGTGGATCAGCTGCTACAACATGGTGCTCAAATTAACGAGCCTGTGACGCAGGCTCGAAAAACACCGTTGATGATTGCCGCCGAGGAGGGACATATAGAGCTGCTGGAATTGCTTATTGGGCGCGGTGCAGCGCTGGAGGCACAGGACTATGAAGGATTTACGGCACTTAGCTGGGCTTGTCTACGCGGACATTTAGCTGCTGCAAAGTGCCTAATTGAGCAAGGTTGCAATAGGCAGCATGAGGATCACAGTGGTCGAACTGCTCTGGATCTAGCGGCCTATCAGGGCGCTGCCAGTCTGGTGGTGTATTTGCTGGAACAGGGCGCCAACATAGAACACATTGATGTGCATGGCATGCGTCCGCTGGATCGCTCCATTGCCTGCCGTAACATACAGGCCGTGCAGGTTTTTCTGCGCAAGGGCGCCAAGCTAGGGCCCACCACTTGGAGCATGGCCATGGGCAAACCTGAGATATTAGTTGTGCTACTCAACAAATTGCTGGAGGATGGCAATGTGCTTTATCGAAAGAATCGTTTCCAGGATGCAGCACATAGGTATCAGTATGCATTACGAAAAATATCCGGCTTGGAGCAGCTACTCGAACGAAGTGCGGTATTTGCACAGCTGCGCACAAATCTGTTGTTGAATCTATCACGCTGCAAGCGAAAACTGAATGTAAGCATTTAGGTCAATTATCACTCAAATTCAGCTTAATTTATAGAAATTTTTTTTTAGGAACTTGACGCCTCCATAGATTTGGCCACACAGGCTATACTACAAAAACCGCACAGTTATGAGGGCTACTATGCTCGTGCCAAAGCGCGCATGGAGCAGGGCGCTTTAAACGAGGCACTTGTGGATGCCAACGAAGCTATGCAGCAAGCAGCTCAAAGTGGAGTACTCTCCGAAGTTGTTGAAGTTTTAAAGCGCATTCAAGCTGAACTTCTCACGCGAATCACCAGCGAGGATCAGTCCAAGCTCTCCAGCGATGGCAGTAGCAGTGGAGCCTGCGCCATCTATGAATCTCATCATGAGATCACCGATTTGTAAATGTCAAATATTTGTTGTTGTATCCAATTCGAATTAAACCTTAACTTAATGATAAATTAGAGATAATTGTTTTATATTTATTGCATTTGGAAATCTTAATTTTTTAGAATAACTTAGTTTTTTTTTAAAGAAAACCCTATAACTATACATACATATATTTGGCTTAAAAATTTGACTGCATTAAAATGCATGTAAAAATTTATTAATTTAAGTTTTATGAATAATTTAATAAAACAGAACATGTAAGAAAATTAAATTAATGTTATTTAATACTTCTTATTAACCCCATATCATACGAGGGATTTCCAAGAATCAGCTCAACATAAAATATTCGAAAAAAAAAATTATTAAGGGGAAGTTTCGTATTTTGTAAGCTTAAGTAGAGAACGCTCTTAGTAAATAAGCCAACATGAGAAAAATTGGTTATCAAGAAAGATACCATTTTGTGGATTTTTGTTACTATTCCTGGAGTAGTCAACAACTTTTTGTGAGCTGAGAGCTTACTCTAGTAAAGTTTTCAAAACACAGAACTTCCCCTTTTTATTTTATTTAATCGTAAAAAAGTAGCTTGGGTCAAGTTCAGATTTTTTTTTTATAGTTTTGGTTCAAACATAGTTCACCCACTAAAAGCTAGTTTCCATAGAGAAGAACAAGAATTTATTCTTTTTAGTTTAGTCTTTTTCGTAGCTCCCAAGTTCTTTGAGAAACAGGCACCTGGACAAACGGAGATGGCTTTAACCGTACAATTTTATTTTTTGTTATGGATAAGTTATATATTACCCCAAATTTGCCGAATAAAATATCTTTTAGAGGTCTTAAGCAATATGTCGGACTTAATTTCAATGTGGTGGTACAGGGTATGCCAAAGTCGTCTGCGCCCGACTTTAACGTACGCCATCTTTTTTTATACCCTGTACCTATAGGTACAAAGGGTATACTAGATTTGTGCAATGTATGTAACGGCAAGAAGGATGCGTGGCAGACCCCAAGTCCTTTATACCAAAATAATTATCATAACCTCGGGTAGCGATTGAGCCATGTCCGTCTGTCCGTCCGTCTGTCCGTCCGTCCGCCTGTCCGTCTGTATGAACACCTAGACCTCGGAGACTATAAGGGCTAGAGATACGAAACTTTACCAGCTGATGCGCATATTTCCTCAGAAGATGAAGTTTGTTGAATCATGTCAATATCTTTCCCCGTTCCCCCGTATAATAATATTAATATTAATTAATATTTTAATCTGAAACTTAACAGAGCGATGCGTTGTGGTTACATGCATCTGTGTGTCAAAAATAAACAAAATCGGACAATTACAACAAAAGTTATAGTCTAAAATGTACAAATTTCACCTCCCCTTGCCAATAAACTGCGTCAATATTTCACTCTACGTAATAATAGTAACAAATGACCTAGAACCACCAATTTTGGTAAGCTGATTCATGTGCCTCTAATGAACAAATCCACATCCAAATTTTATCAATGCAGCCCCCCCACACCCCGCAATCGATTTACCGTGTTTTCTCCCAACCCCTTCAACATATCCCCTTGAAACTTACCCCATATACTTTAAATAGCTCCTTTGACGTAAATTTAGATTTTCATCAAAATCGGTTAAAATTTGCGGAACTTATAGGTATCAATATCGTTTGCAAAAACAAAAAAATTTTCCAATTGGAAATTCTTAGTAAGAATATGCAGGAATAAATCTTTTTTTGAGAAAAAAGGTACAGGGTATTACACTGTCGGGCACCGCCTCGACTGTATTACATTTTTAGTTAATTCAAATGTAGGAAAAAGGTTGTTATTTTGGAATAAAATGAAAAATAACTGCTGGTTTGGCAATGAAGTACATGAACAGGTATTTATCAATGTATACTATAAGTGGCATTTTTCAATACCATCTTATTTCAGAGCAAGACTTTGGCTTCGAGTGGATTTCGTTCGGACTGCTATCTGTACGATAGGAACTATAAGAAATCTTTGATTATTTTCATCAGCAATGCACAGAAGCCTTTTCTCTTTACAGCGGGAGGATTCATGGGTCTAACATTGCCAAGTTTCGCGGGTATTTTAAGTAAATCGTATTCCTTTATAGCTGCATTACGGCAGGTGTATAGTAAATAATTTATTGGTTATTGTCAGCAATCCCAAAGCTTGAAAATACTAGATTTCTGGTATTTTTTAATAAAATTTGCAATACAAAGAAACTAAATTGTTGGCATCTTTTGCGCAAGTCGCAGGGTCATATTATTTTCCATTGTCATTGTAGCCGTAGAGCAGCGGTGGGCAAAACTACTAATGTCATTTTTTTGTGTCTGTGCGCGTGAACAAAAAATAGCTTTCGAAAATGTCTTTCGTACAATGGGCCAAAACTGTTTTTTTTGGCATAGCTGAAATCTATTTGCTGTTATCATTGAATTCGATAATATTATTGACTTTTATTTCAGATGATCAACATTTTATTCGAGTCCAATTGTTCAAATGTCATGTGTGAGTGCATTTGAGCAGAGCAATTTCGCCTAAAAATTTTGAAAAAAATATCACTTGCTCATACCAAAGTATTACTCTTTGCAAGTGACGCCTGCTAGCGGCGAGATTTTGCGGAGTAATTCCTCTCAAAACCACAAAGAATATTTGCATCGAATTATGTCTGCGCCCATGATTAAACATTTTTTTTATTTTTGTGTACCAAAAGTGGTCTCTAAGACCATTGATAGTAGCTCCATACTTTTCAACGGCAATCCAAGATTCCGATCGCTGCGTCTCTCTACGTCGGTGCTTCATCCTTATATGCTTTTAGGGGGGTAAACAGCTTCAATAAGACTTTGATATGTATAGTAAACTTCAAATACAAGTTGTCTACATTATATTTAAATTAAACTAGTCAACAAACCAAAGCTTCAGCAGCTTCGGCTGCACTACTGCTTCGCCTCAGCCAAGGCAAAATCGATGTCGTCCTCATCCACGAACCATGGCTGAGCAAAGGCCTGAACTCTGGCTTCAGGACAAAAGGTTATAAGCTATTAGTAGCTCAACACTCAGGTAAAGCTCGTACCTGCATTCTAGCAAAAAAGCACCTCCACATATTTTTGCTCTCAAATTACAAAGATGGTGACAACACCGCTGCAAGTCTGGAGCTGGCATCCGGTACCCTTAGGGCGAGCTCCTGCTTCATGGCTTCTGAGCAGAGCGATCCCCCACCGCTAGGGGCAAGGTGCCTCATAAAAGACACATCACACTCAGTGGGGAAGAACTGATATAAATGAGCGAGGTGAGTTGCTTTCCGACTACATCTCATCATCTTTATCATTAAGAATAGGAAAGAAGTCCTAGACATTACCTTGGCATCAAACTCTCTATTCCAGAGGGTCCGTAACTGGAGGGTTCTCAACGACCACTCCTTCTCAGATCAACGGTATATAGAGACAATGATATCCGTAACCCCACCCTCTATAGGGAAATTTAGGAGCCCCCGGTCTGCGAGCTGGGGGCTCTTTGCTAAGATTATGGGTAATACTCTCCCTCCGGATCCTCGAAGAGGACCCATTTCGGTGGAATTCAATAATACCCAAATCGACACATTAACCTCCCTGGTCATCAGAAATGGGCAACTCCGGCACAATTCTCGTTAGCTTTTTAATATTGCCAAAACAAAGGATGACGTATTTTCATGGATTGATTATAAACTCAGCCTCTTAAAGTAGAAGAAGGCGCTCCGAAGGGCAAAACGGTCTTCTTGGCAGCTCTTCTGCTCAGAAATTGAAAACTGATGCTGCAAGGTTCAGGAAGGTGCTGTCCAAATGTCCATCCACACTTGAATACCTACAAAGATCCAATGAGGATTGGACCACTTCAAGCGAGGAATCGCTAAAATTACTTACGCATTCTCACTTTTCGGGCTGCTCGATCGTCAAGCCAGCGGAGATCAGCCCCATGTCAGACACGACTAGTATCACCTTTTCACTCATGATAGGGTTGAATGGGCTATACACAGTTTTAAGCCCTATAAATCGATGGGGCCAGACAATATTATCCCAGCGCAGTTACAACATGGAGGAAAATCTGTCGTTTGGTTGACGGATATTTTCAACAGAACACTGACCACAGGGATCATCATCCCCAAAGCGTGGCTTATATCTTGAGTAGTCTATATTCCCAAGACAGGGAAGGCTACTCACACTCTTCCGTATGACTTTCTGCCCATAAGTCTTTCATGGTTTCTACTTAAGACGATGGAAAGATTACTTGGTGTACAATTGAGGATCGGTATTTCTAAATCCCAAATATCAGACTCGCAACATGCCTACAAAAAGGCAGCTCTAAATCATTTCACCAAAAAGAATTTTCACTTAGATAATGAGGGTGCTTTTAATATTGTCACACCCGAGACGATCATCGACGCGCTGACGAAACTTAGGGTGGAACCTCGGCTAGTCAGCCTCATTGAGCAGATGCTTAAATGCAGAGTCATTCAAGCCTCTCTGGGAACTTCTAGTATCGAAAGATACGTAAACAGGGGAACACCTCAAGGGTAAGTTCTATCCCCCGTTTATTGCCATAAACGGACTTCTGCGCACCCTGGAGGGTGGCGTCTGCAACAAAACTGCGTACGCAGATGGCGTAGCAGTTGCAGTTACCCACAAACACTCTGCGAGCGCATGACCAACACTCTTCATATGCTCTCAAAATGAGCTACGGCCAGCGGACTGGGAGTCAATCCAAACAAAACGAAGCTTATGCTCTTCACCAGATGGTACAAAGTTCCTACTCTCATCAATCCCAAGTATGGAATCACCTTACCATTCAGCGACTCAGCCAGATACCTTGATTTAGTCTTGACAGTAAACTGTACTGGAACCTGAATACGAACGACCGAAGGAAAAAGGCCACGATCGCCCTCTACACATGTAGGAAAGCTATTGGACTTAAATGGGGCATGTCTCCTTACATAGTCCACTGGCTATACACCGCCATTGTCAGTCCGATCCTCTTCTATGGAATCTGAATATGGTGGCCAACATAAGACAAGAAGGCGAACCTAAAAAAGCTGAGTTAGGTTCAGCGGACCGCAGAACTGACTATAAGCGGGGCTCTACACCAAGCGAAGCACTAGATGGTATACTTAACCTCCTGTCTCTGGACAAGGTAGGCAAACAATCAGCCGTTCTATCAGCTTTACGTATGAGAGAGGCAAATAAATGGAAAGATCTTGACTTCGGGCACGCCGTGTTTCTCAAGGGAAACTTCCTGATTCCCGAGAGTACGGACTACTGTACTCTGCAGGAACACTTTGTAACTAAATTCAAAACCCATATCCCAACCAGGGAGGAGTGGAGTTTTAGCGTACCAGGCCCAGCTGGCTCAATAAAGATTTACACGGTTGGTTCCAAGGTGGACGACCGTGTTGGTGGCGGCGTCTACTCTGAGGAATTCAACGTCAGAACAGCTTTCCGACTCTCGGATCACTGCAGTGTCTTTTAGGCAGAGGTCATTGCAATCCAGGAGGCTCTGGCACCAATAAGAAACTTACGAGTACGCATGATTTTTTGTCTCAATTAATTATTAAAAAAAATCTGAAATCATCACAAATTTCGGAGAAACTAACCAATTTAAAAAAATTCATTTAACTAAATTAGAAAAAAAAAAGAAATTGTTCAATAGTTCGCTTTTATTTGTTTTTGTAACACAAGCAACAATGACGACGAATCGTAGTGTGGTGAAAGGATTAACGTAGCAGTGTCGAACAGTATCACAGCCAGAGAGAACTGAAATAGACAGAGTGGAAAATTCTCTCCGAGCTCGAAACTCTGCGAAGATTCTGCGTGACTTGGGCTTTATTTTGTCAAAGGTACCAACACACCATCTGAACGATCATTTTCACTTATCAAGAACTTGTGGAAGAGCGACCGTGCTGAGCTTACATTGGATAGAATAAAATCGATGATCGTAATTAAATTCAATATAAACCAAACACAAACCAAACACAATTTTATGATGCAATCAAAAAACGACCTGACATTTGAATGGTTGACAAGCCAAATCGATCCATAAAACAAACAGTTGAGAAAAATTAGAAATAAATGAATTATTATTCAGTGTCTTTTGTCTTTTATTTGTCATTTTGTCTTTTCTTCAATCTTCAAAAATATTCCGTCATTGTGTCACAACGGGGAGGGGGGTGGTCTATTTTGACGAAAATCATCGTCACTTAGATGGACACTTGACATTAAAATTTCGCAAAATTCAAAAAGTCGAGTTAATCGATTTGGCAGTTGAGCCATTCATTTTGAGAACAATAAAAAGAGGCGATTAGTACAACACAAAGATTTTATCATCAGAAAAAAATGTGTAACCATTGACTGATTTTATACCACAAGAAAAGTTATTTTGTGATACTTTTTTTCGTTATTTACTATGAATAAATAAAATACGTACTTATATTATAATAAAATCAATATTTAAAAATTCCCGCTTTTTCCCGCTTTTCCCCCCTTTTGAGACTTGAAGCTCACGTTTTAAAAAAAAATAGCGTTGGGGGGCCTAAGCATCCTCCTTCAAGACAAGGAGGGCCTGGGTATACCCATGGCCAGCTGCAAACTGAGACTACGAAACTACTTCGCTCTCTTTGCAAACCAAACGTGGAATCGGCTATCGAACACGTGTAGGATCTCTCGGCATACTTCAAGAAAAGAACTAGAGAGCTTTGCCGTCTAAACAGAGCCCAATGCTCGACCGTCATCCGTGCTATCACCGGACATTGGCTGGTGGGAATCCATTCATCCAAGCATAACGCTCCTCACCATGACTTCTGTAGAGTTTACAGTTACATTCTGATAGAAAAAGATACCTAAGGCAATTTATAACTTTAAATATACATATTTACATCAACTATAAAAAACAATTCGAGCTGTTAACACAACACGATGGTTAAGCGGCCAAATCAAACTATTTATTATTACCAAAACAATGATTAAAACAAATTGACGGTTCTTTACTATGCCATTATTTTTCGAAGGCACTCGGTCAATTATTAAAACATCGTTGTTTGTTTTCCTAAAAACAACCCCAGAAGGTTTAAAAACAATAACGCCCCAATTCACCAAACTAATATTCTTGGCTAAGTAACACTAAACACCTCTTCAAGTGTTGGGCGGAATATTTAAAAAAAAATGCATATTTTATCACTATCCAATTATGGCGGAAAACACCCACTCAATTAGCTTTTCAACCAAAGTTAAAAGGTATAAAAGCAAACCATATAACACTTAGACCTCAAAAGGGTACAACAATGAATAGCGTCAAGTGGTTTTTAGACCGTCAGTTTCCATCTGACCCCACACAAGGACTGATAGGATCAGTAAATTTGAATATATGGATGGCTCAATTTTCGGGGATACCGCTTAATGATCTACGAGGGGAGTCACGCTGGGTACAGCTGTTGGCCTTTATATATGGCTTACCCATTTTGATCAGCATAAGCGTTTTTTATCTAATCTGCGAACTTTACGATTTGATGCTAAATTTCAATAATATGGATATTTTGACCCAAAACATATGTCTCTCTTTGACACATCTGACCGGTTTGTACAAGGTAAATTGTTTATTTACAATAAGAAGCGATTGTTAAATGATTTTTTACTTATATGTTCATTTAAGATAATAAATATATTGATCTGCTATAGTGATATAAAGCTTATTATCGGACATTTACGCTCTATAACTAGGCGTTATGTTATTTCGGAAAAGCAAGTAAGTTTGAGCTTAGAAAAATTTAATTTTAATATTCACAGTATACTAATTCTTAGCGAAAGGTATTCGATGATGGAGAATTTAGCAATAAACTACCATTAATCTTCTTTGCCTCTTTGGTAACATGCACCAGTTTATTGGCTACATGGATGTTAATTCGCAGTAAGCAAGATTTTTCATCAAAAATGTGTCGTAAACATGATTCCCACATTTAGATCCTGCAGCAGTTATGGGACAAGTATTTCCATTTCGGGTGCATTTACCAGCATTCTTCTCGATGCAAGCCAAAATACCCTATATGTGTCTAGCCGTTTGGCTTTATGCAGTCCAAATTGTCACCATGGATTATTTAAACATTATATTAATCAATCAGCTATGTTTGCAGCTTAAAATTTTGAATTTAACTTTTGATGAGTTGAATTCGATTGATCCTAGCACAGAAACGTCTATGCTAAGCCCGAATCTGGTACTTCGAAAAGCCATAAGACATCACTGCGAGCTACGCGAGTAAGTACTAAAGTGCATACCAAAAAAAAAAATAACCTCTAGTTGCATTAAATTAGATTGGAGGAATTCATTGACAAGGTCTTTAGCACGCCTGTGCTCGTACAGTTTGCTACATCGTTGATCATCTTTGCCATGACAGGTTTTCAGGCAATTGTTCAACCCAGTGGCTCCAATGCAGCTCTAATTATTTACTTTTATTGTGGTTGCATTTTTTTGGAACTATTCCTTTACTGCTGGTTTGGCAATGAAGTACATGAACAGGTATTTATCAATGTATACTATAAGTGTCATATTTCAATACCATCTTATTTCAGAGCAAGACTTTGGCTTCGAGTGGATTTCGTTCGAACTGGTATCTGTACGATAGAAACTACAAGAAATCTCTGATTATTTTCATCAGCAATGCACAGAAGCCTTTTCTCTTTACAGCGGGAGGATTCATGGGTCTAACATTGCCAAGTTTCGCGGGTATTTTAAGTAAATCGTATTCCTTTATAGCTGTATTACGGCAAGTGTACAGTAAATAATTTATTGGTTATTGTCAGCAATCCCAAAGCTTAAAAAACAATAAAAACAATAACGCCCCAATTCGCCAAACTTATATTCTTGGCTAAATAACACTAAACACCTCTATAAGTTGTTGGGCGGAATATTTAAAAAAAAATGCATATTTTATCACTATCCAATTATGGCGGAAAACAACTCAGTTAGCTTTTCAACCAAAGTTGAAAGGTATAAAAGCAAACCATATAACACTTAGGCCTCAAAAGGGTACAACAATGAATGGCGTCAAGTGGTTTTTAGACCGTCAGTTTCCATCTGACCCCACACAAGGACTGATAGGATCAGTAAATTTGAATATATGGATGGCTCAATTTTCGGGTATACCGCTTAATGATCTACGAGGGGAGTCACGCTGGGTACAGTTGTTGGCCTTTATATATGGCTTACCCATTTCGATCAGCATAAGCGTTTTTTATCTAATCTGCGAACTTTACGATTTGATGCTAAATTTCAATAATATGGATGTTTTGACCCAAAACATATGTCTCTCTTTGACACATCTGACCGGTTTGTACAAGGTAAGTTGTTTATTTACAATAAGAAGCGATTGTTTAATTTTTTACTTATATGTTCATTTAAGATAATAAATATATTGATCTGCTATAGTTATATAAAGCTTATTATCGGACATTTACGCTGTATAACTAGGCTTTATGTTATTTCGGAAAAGCAAGTAAGTTCGAGCTTGGAAAAATTTAGTTTTAATATTCGCAGTATACCAATTCTTAGCGAAAGGTATTCGATGATGGAGAATTTAGCAATAAACTTCCATTAATCTTCTTTGCCTCTTTGGTAACATGCCCAGTTTATTGGCTACATGGATGCTAATTCGCAGTAAGCAAGATTTTTCATCAAAAATGTGTCGTAAACATGATGCCCACATCTAGATCCTGCAGCAGTTATGGGACAAATATTTCCATTTCGAGTGCATTTACCAGCATTCTTCTCGATGCAAGCCAAAATACCCTATATGTGTCTAGCCGTTTGGCTTTATGCAGTCCAAATTGTCACCATGGATTATTTAAACATTATATTAATCAATCAGCTAAGTTTGCAGCTTAAAATTTTGAATTTAACTTTTGATGAGTTGAATTCGATTGATCCCAGCACAGAGGCGTCTAAGCTAAGCCCGAATCTGGTACTTCAAAAAGCCATAAGACATCACTGCGAGCTACGCGAGTAAGTACTAAAGTGCATACAAAAAAAATGTAATACAGTCGAGGCGGTGCCCGACAGTGTAATACCCTGTACCTTTTTTCTCAAAAAAAGATTTATTCCTGCATATTATTACTAAGAATTTCCAATCGGAACATTTTTTTGTTGGTGCAAAACGATATTGATACCTATAAGTTCCGCAAATTTTAACCGATTTTGATGAAAATCTAAATTTACGTCAAAGGAGTTATTTAAAGTATATGGGGTAAGTTTCAAGGGGATATGTTAAACGGTGTGGGAGAAAACACGGTAAATCGATTGCGGGGGGTGGGGGGTCGGCATTGATAAAATTTGGATGTGGATTATTTCATTAGGGGCACATGAATCAGCTTACCAAAATTGGTGGTTCTAGGTCATTTGTTACTATTATTACGTAAAGTCAAATATTGACGCAGTTTATTGGCAAGGGGAGGTGAAATTATTACATTTTAGACTATAACTTTTGTTGTAATTGTCCGATTTTGTTTATTTTTGACACGCAGATGCATGTAACCACAACGCATCGCTTTCAGATTAAAACATTAAATGGTTTAGCTAAAAACCGCGAATCTCTGCTACGGGTGAACGGGGAAAGACATTGACATGATTTAACAAACTTCATCTTCTGATGAAATATGCGCATCAGCTGGTAAAGTTTTGTATCTCTAGCTCTTATAGTCCCCGAGATCTTGGTGTTCATACAGACGGACGGACGGACAGACGGACATGGCTCATTCGCTACCCGAGGTTGTGATAAGCATTCTGGTATGAAGGACTTGGGGTCTGCCACGCCTTCTTCTGTCCGTTACATACATTGCACAAATCTAGTATACCCTTTGTACCTATAGGTACAGGGTACAAAAATAGCTGGATAAAAATGGTCAAAATGCACTGGCTCATAAACAAACGCAGCCCCCTCCCACAGCGTTACAAGAAAGCTCTGTTCAACGTTCTTATGGAACCCACCTGGATAACGATCCAGATCAAGGGGATGATGTTTCAGAATAGAACTTGCACCTTATCACTGGATGCTACAGGTACGTAAGAAATTCGATCTCTCGCCATGACCTCCAAATAATAACCGTAGACCTCCAAATTAGCATACAGACTAGCCGCTTTAACAATTGGATATTAAGAACATAGGAACATCTAGACGAGCATTCTATTGAGAGGTGGAAAAGAAGATCTTTGCATCTACTTCAACATACCAATTAATCAAACAAGACAACGCAAGAAAACCAACTTAAACGGGGGCCTTAAGACAGTTTACTTCCAATAGCTCGTCGTACCAGCTGCCTGTGTTGGATTGGCTAGCCCATTCATTAGAAAATGCAATCCATAAAACTAAATGCATTTTTGAAAAATTATACAATTACTTAAGCAATGTGAAAAAAAATAGATACAAAACCCATCCTAAAACACGATGGATGGATCAATTGTGTGCGTAATATGTAAGTATGTATATTTAATTTCTACAATATATGCACACTTTATTCCTTTTTTCCCCTAAAGTATGCTATATATATTTTGTAATTTATACTATAAATCGCACTTTCTAGAAGACAAAGTTGAGAACATATTGCAATGCCTCGCATGTCGTGCTCATGACAATAAAAATAATTTTTAAAGGACAGCTTATTATTATCCAATTACAGGTGATAACGCCTATTTAATCTTTTGCTTACCAATTTTTTGTCCAGCTTGAGTTGTTGGCAAACGTGGCTATAAAAGCAAACAACGTTGCGCCTAGTTCTTAAAAGGTTTTAAACAATGAACAGCGTTAAATGGTTATTGGACCGCGAATTTCCATCAGACCCTACAAAAGGCCTTATTGGTTCCGTAAATTTTAATATTTGGGTAGCACAGTTTTCGGGTGTTCCATTAAATGGTCTTCGTGGAGAAAAGCGTTGGGTGCAGCTATTGACATTTTTCTATGGCTTTCCGATATTGATTGGAATTCTGATCTACGCAATCTGCGAACTTTACGATTTAATGCTTAATTTCCATAATCTGGACATTGTGACTCAAAATATATGTCTTACTTTGCCGCATATAACCGGTTTATATAAGGTAAGTTTCAATAATCCGCATCAATAGGGTCAAATATGCAATTTACAAGTCTGATTGTTCTTACGTATGTGCACCAAGATCGTCGAGACTATTTGCACTAGCCACCAAAGGGTCTAGCTGATTAAGAAATAAAAAACTGCCCCTCCCGATTTTGAAAAACTATTGGGCAAAATTACAAAATGGCCGAACAAAGATGGCCGTCGAATAGATAAAAAGTATTTTTTTGTTTATATTTTCGTATTATATTTGATTACTCTTCTGCATACATCGACCATTTATTTCTATCCTTTTTATTTCAATACTTTTTGATTAGAAAATTTTTTTGATTTATTAATAAATTATCAACAGTAAACTCATGAAATGTCAGGCACAGGGTAGGCGTCTTCAAATCTTCTGGTAAGTTTTCTTTTCATCGTTTCGCGGTATTTTGTACCATAGTAAAAGAAGTTGATTTTTTTAAATGCTTCAGCTGTAAGTATAGAATCATTTGACTTTGCAGTAAGACTTGCTAAGTAAGTTCCTCTTTTAAAAGTTGCGCCATTTTTCCATGTGCAGTTGTGAAAAAATACCATTCAGTTTCAATATTGAAATCGTCCTTACAACAAACTAAATTCGCAACCTGAAATTAAATTTTAAAGTGCTGCTTAGGTCCATCAGTAACGTAAATATTTTTTTAAATTCCTCACATTAGCATCAACATTTTTTTAACACTATACACAGCACTATTATCATGTTTTAAACTGTTTGATAAGAAAACACTACTTCTTTGGTTCAAGACACCGTCTTCATTATGATAATAAATAGCATGAAAAACTGTACACTGATCGTTATTAAAATGAAAAGCTAAGCAGCATCTTGACAAATGTAACAATAGTTTTCAGCAAAATCCAAAGTAACAAAATTTTCACCTTCTTTAAGATTCGCTTTCTTTTAATGTATAAAAAGTGATGATTGTTTCGATTTTATTATCAAGCTTTATTAAAAACCTCTCCGGCGGCCGTCTTAGGTCCGCCAATTTGTCATTTTTAAATTCTAACGCAAGATTCGTGATAAGCATACCCGACTTGAATTATGAGCAAAAACATTATTTTTTTGGTCCGCCATTTTGAAATTTTCAAAAACTAATAAGGTACTTATTATCAGCTACCTCAAAATAGTCTGAAAAGCATATAACAGCGATTGCAATAATGTTTTTCTGAGAATTCTGTATAAGAAAGACAAAGCTAAAATTTTTATGTTTGTCTTTTTTTTTTTACATATAGGTAATGAATATATTAGCCTACTACAGTGACATAAAGCATATTATAGAAAAATTTCGCTCCATAACCAAGAAATATGTAATCTCAAAAAATCAGGTTAATCAATTTCATTGCGATTTAAATAATTTTAACTAATATTAATCTTATTTTTAGAAGAAAGTTTTCGATGATTTAGAATTTGGAAGCAAGCTGCCATTAATCTACTTTGCTTCTTTAGTAACAGGCACAAGTATTTTGGCAATATGGATGTTACTCAGCGGTAAGTAAAAAAGTGTTTAATTAAAGATATACATTTATTTGTTCCATAACTAGATCCAGCAAAAGTTATGGGCAAAGTGTTTCCATTTCGAGTGCATCTACCAGCATGGCTACCAATTGAGGTGCGCCTGCCCTATATGTCGCTTGCTGTCTGGCTTTCCGCTGTACAAATTGTTGCCATGGACTATTTAAACATAAACTTAATCAATCAACTATGCCTGCAACTTAAAATTTTAAATTTAACTTTCGTTGAATTGACTACCATTGGCTTAAGTGCGGCTGCACCTTCAACAAACCCAAATATGGTGCTTAAATCCGCCATAGAACATCATTGTGAGCTACGCTAGTGAGTATTGAACTAGTGTGTACTAAAAAAATCGACTTTCACCGACTTTTCCAATTAGTTTGGAAAAATGTATTGACAGGGTTTTTAGCACCTCGGTGCTAGTGCAGTTTGCCTCATCCTTGATCATGCTTGCCCTGACAGGCTTTCAGGCCATTGTGGCGCCCAGTGGCGCCAATACAATAATTTATCTTTATTGTGGTTGCATTTCTTGTGAGCTGTTTCTTTACTGTTGGTTTGGCAACGAGGTGTATGAGCAGGTATTTATTAAAACTTGAATTCTCTAACGTTTATATTATTTTTCACATAATTCGTTTTATTTTAGAGCAAGACGCTGGGTTCAAGTGGATACAGTTCCGATTGGCATCAATTCGACCAAAATTTTAAGAAATCTCTTATAATATTCATTAATAACGCACAGAAGCCTTTTCTTTTCACCGCAGGCGGCTTTATGGGTCTAACTCTGCCAAGTTTTGCTGGTATTTTAAGTAAATCATATTCCTTTATAGCTGTATTACGGCAAGTGTATAGTAAATAATGTTTCCGACTAAGAAATGCATTAAATAATGAATTTATGCAAATTGTTAGGCTTATTAAACATAATTTGGATACGCATATTACTAATTAGGCGACATTTCTTAATTATACGTGCATTAAAAGCATAAGTTTATTTACGCTGTTAACACAAGCCCCAGCTGAAAAGCTGCATTCAGCACTTAACAGAAAGCTTTCGGCTAGCTTTTTTTAACATCAACCGGCAAATGTTAACTAACAGTGCAGACATGGAAGTCATATCAAAGCAGCCGGTAGTTTCAGTACAACAGAATCCGTCGTTTCAAAAAGTTGGTTTATCGGTTAAAATATTTTTGTTTTTACGGCCGAGTTGAAATAAAATTATTTTAAATTAAATATATAAAAACATATTTTTGCGCGGGTTTAGTAATGCCCTATTAAGACTGTCGGTCGTTGTTTTATTATCAAAAGTAAGTGCGGTTACTGTCATTCGTGCTCAAATTTATTATTCTTATGCGTATCGATCCCTTAAGGCATACAAAATTTTAGTGTATTTCCACGCTTTTTTGCTTAAAATAAAATTAAGTGTATTAATTTTTTAATTGTTGTTAACTTTAGTGCATTGAAACATTGCAAACTTGCATCTTAGACGCCTTTTACCACGAGACCCTACCAAATTGTATGTACCTTATTTATATTTGCCCTTGACGATGCAAAACCACGCCTTTGCCTTGCATTAAACAGCATTCAAGGTCAGTTCGTTGTCGTCGCAATCTTCCAAATTGGCTTCAGTTTGTGTATATAATATATACAAAAATATATATCTATAAGCAATCGGGCATGCGCATGCGTAGCGATTTTAAGAAGCCTTGGCGGCCTGGTTGCGATTATAATATGATTTTTATTACCCAAACATAACGCCAACCCACAACATTATTTTTGCATGTTGTCTCTTCGATTTGCGGTGTTTTTTGTTGTAATGTGCGCCGTTTCAGAGTGAAAAAAATGAATCTTTTGACAATATGTATTTGCCGGTACTTAAAGCCTCAATGCTATGCGAAAAACCAGTTTACGGAGTTCAATTTATGACAATGCCAAAAAAAAAAGACGAAAGCAAAAAAAAAACTAAAGTGCGACAGAAACAAGGAAAAAACCAACAATGTTTTGGGAATACCATGGAATAAGTATTCTCCAGCTAAAGCTAATTTTTCTCTCTTGCCCCGTTTTTCTCAAATGGATTATCTGCTGATTGTTGTTGTTCAGGCATGCGCACGTCACTAGGCAAATTTTTTAAATTAATTAATACTCATGTAAATGCGAATACTATAATATAAACATTAAAATGTGCATTATTTAAGAATGTCTATATGGGGGGTCATTGATACTTATAAATTTTATGGACAATTTCAATTTATTTGATATAAACATATTATTAGCAGCTGTTTGGAATCATTTTATTGTTTGGCTCATTGAAAACGCAATAACTTTTTTAAGCAACTGAGTGCTCGAATACACCCCACAATTGAAGCTTAAAATATAAAAAAGATAAATAATTATAATATATAGTTATATGTTAGTTTCAAGGGAATAAACTTTGCAAAAAAAACTGCAACTAATTTTATAAATGCTTCGATGTGTTTTAAATTACTAATATTAAAAACACTTTAAAAACCAATACAGTAGCTTCAAAAGCAGTGCGCATACAAATATCAAAACATAAATACCAATAAAAAAGACATACACATGATAATAACAATATGAAAATTTATACAAAAAAAAAAATATGCCTAGAAAAAAGTCAATATATTTGCAATGTTTGGTGTGTGGCATAAAAAATAGCAACAATTTATTTTTAAAGCCAGAATATAATTAAACATTGTAAATATGCTCTTAAACAAAAGCCATAAACAGTAGGTCACATTGCAATCATATTCGGAATATTGCCAAAGTATTCTAAACTTTTGACATATGCACAAAAATTATGCCCTGAAACCATGATATTGATATATTTATATTGATATATTTTAGTATAGTGCTTGAGAACTCAAATAAATCTCTCGATATCTCTATAAACAATCGAAACACAAATGAACTTTGCATCAAAAACGTTTTTTGGTCCTATGGGGATTATTTGATATAGTTATCGTTTTTAATAAAATTTCATATAGTGCATGGGAACTTTAAAAAACTTCCCAAAGCAAAATTTGATTTTAGGATACATTATGTTACCTAATGGGAGCTATTTAATATATCGCCGATATAACAGTATACTTAATTAGCTTTTTTCCCGTTTGGTTGCTCTAGCTTCCATCATCTCCGAGTTCTAGGCGTTCATACGGAAAGATAGACGACCTCTCTTGTCAACCTGATTTTACTTAAGGTAACTTTAAGGGGTCTCCGACGTCTCTTTCTGTGTGTTCCTTACAGTTTCCACTTTCACAAACTTAATATAGGGAGTATTGTACCTAAATGTAGAGTATAAAAACACTCTATTATATATAGACACTTTTAATCAAATTCTTTGTAAAAGAATATTTAAATATAAAAAAATAAATATTTCAAAGAAGTATACCTCCAGCATCTTTTAAAGATAGAGAATTTTTTAATTAACAGTTTTAACAATTTTTTTTAATTTAACTGTTTCAAATTTCAGTTGAAAATTTTACGTTTTTTATTTGAAATACCATATTGTTTTACCAAGAAGTTCGCAAAAAAAAAAAAGATTAAGAAACATAATTTTTGACATTTACGATTTATACTTTTTTAAACGACACGTACAATTAATTCTGTTAAAACGAAAATATTAAAAAAACTGCCTATCTTATTTCATTCTAAGAATAAAGTAACACCTCTGTTTTAAAAACATTGTAGCCTAGTGTAATTATCCGTTGTTTCAGTTTTATTATGATGAGTAAGCAAAAGAATAAAATCAAAACAACTCTTGTTTACAGTTACCTTATCGTGTAACGGTCCTACTTCAAGAGCTTTACAATTCTGTGGATAGCTTTGATCTCTTTCTGCCTTCAATAAGGCACGAAACAGCGACTCAAAATAAAGTTCATTCCGTCACGAATGTATACGTTCATGAAATTTCCCATTACCTATTTCCCATATTAGTATCCTAGATTCAGGCTTTAAATGTTTATTTATTTTAATATATTTTAATATTATAATTATTAACTGTATGTATTTATGTATATAAAATTTATGATAAATATCATAATACGATTGTAGTGTAATATTTATAAAGATATGTTTAAGCTGTGTACCGTGTAGGTAAAAGTGGTATACTAACGGAGGACCCCAAGTGCTTTATACCAAAATGCTTATCATAACCTCGGGTAGCGATTCGATAAACACCTAGATTTCGGAGGCTATAAGAGTTAGAGACAAGAAACTTTACCAAATGGTGCACAAAGTTCCTAAGAAGATGAAGTTTGTTGAATTATGTGAATAAATTACCCCGTTTCCCTCGCGCTTTTTAGCTACACCCTTTAATATTTTTAACTGAAACCAAATAGACCTATGCGTGAAAACTGAACAAAATCTGACAAATTCAACAAAAGTTATAGTCAAAAATGTACTAATTTCTATAAACTGCATCAATATGTGACTATACGTAATTATTTTAAAAAAAACTTCCTAGAATGACCCTTTTTAGTAAGATTATTCATGTGGCCCTAATGAATCCACATCCAAATTTTATCGATTTGGAAAAATAAAAAAACTATTTTGTCAAGACTCAAATTTGGTGTTAAGGCCGCGGCAGGGAACACGATTCCTGATCCGTCGTAAACAGTAAGATCTCTGCGTCCATTTTTATGCATAAACTTTGCTTTTCCAAATATTTTGAACAATTAATTATGAAATTTACTGACAATGAATGTCAAAATCTTCAATATTTTGCCGCCGGCAAAGCAGTCACTGCCACTGGTACTTTGAGATAGTTGAGTTTGAGACTTTGATGTGACCATTGGCCAAACTCTTGATAGGCGTCAAAAGCCAGGCACTTTAATGTTCAGGCTGACTAATTGATTTGTTTATTTTTTATATTGTTTGTTTGTTATGGTCTTGCTTGGAACATGGCTTATCATGTTGTTATGGTTTTTTGAGCGTTTTGTTGTTTCATGAATCAGCCGAACAGCTAGAGATCTATCTATAAAGGTCCAACCATTAGCTTAAAAGATAAGAGGCAGTGGTTTTAGTCGTCAAAATATAAGCGAAATGTTAGTTAACATTGCGTTAACAGAAGCTCGCACGTTAAGCTAGCTGTTATCATTTTTAGTAAGTTGGTTTTAGTTCGCCGCAGTCTCTCAGAGTTGTATCGTGTATAAAAAAAAAACGCCATGGAGCTTCTATAAAATATAAAACTACGATAAAAACTTGATGATAGAGTCGTCGTATTTGAATTAAATTATTGCAACCGGTTTTTGCAAAACGTCACCAACACTACGTGAGTTCATGTTAGTTTATAATTTTCAATGCACGGGTGGCACCCACTTACGTGGGAATTCCCGATGCGTATATGTAAGCAAAAAATCAACAATTAAGTTTAACAAAATCAACATTTCTTAAGATTAAATAAAATTAAAGTTGTTTTCTGACGTTGTGAATCCAGTTTTGTTATCGCAGAACTTTATTTCGAAACTGCAATAATAAGATACCTTAGCGAATTTACAAAGAACTCATAAAAAAATAAGCAACTATAATGAATACTAATTCAAGCTAAAGTGTGCAAGCTATTTGCTCTTGTAAATTGAAGCTTGAAGCAATAAAAACAAGTTCCCTCGTGATCTTCAGCAAAATTTAAACAAAAAATGATAAAATTGCATAAAACATTCGTTTTAAAAGACGCTCCAAATTGCTTCTTTATTAAAAATTTGCGACTTTTGTGACAGAGATTGTAGGGCTGTCACTGTGCCAATATCTTTTGAAGCCATGTGCATTTGCTTAAACAACTGATAAGTAGTTTTATGTATATTTTATATAAACGCATTGCTTGCAACACTTAAGCGTTTTGTAGCCTCATATTTGTTGTTATTTGCTTATGAAAACTTGAGTTTATTTTACTGCAATAAGTTGTAAGTTCGAGCTCCAAGCAATACGAGCTTTAAAATTTAATTGCCTTTATTTCCGCATATGATATTATATAGTCAATATTAATACGAAGACACAGTCTTCACAGTCTTCACTCTGTACAACTAGATTCTTTATTAAGTTTTTTTCAAAAAAGTTTAGCTGATGTCGTTATGTTGAAACATGCAGATAGAGGTAACATATTTGCATTTTAATGACTCTCTTCCACAAATCAACACTGAATGTTGCCACGTTACAAAGCCCAAAAGTTGCATGCAAACCGTGTCATGTTTATAATTAAAATTGTAACAACTGGACTACAAAGCATGAAGCATTCAAATTTGTCAACAAAATGCGTCATCTGAATTTATTTTCTAGAAAATAATGTTTTAGCCCAGACCAAAATTAATTGGATTTGTTGGGAGAACAATTGTGCCGTTTGAAGAATCTCCTTGAACGTACAAAATCTGACGAAAGCTTGAGATTTGCGAAGAAAAATCGTCTTGAACAAGTATTGACTATAGTTACAGTTGATGTATGCACAAGGTCGTCTAATTCTAAGCACGAGGGCCTTCTCAAAATGAGCTGACCTAAACCTACTAGTGCTGGAAAATGTACGAAAAACAAAATGTTGAGGGGAAGTAACATCTTTTGAAAGCTTAAGTCTAAAGTTTGGTATTATTACACTGCGTATTTTGCTTTTGGCCGCTATGACTAGAGACAGTTCTTAGTCAATTTGGCAACATGGAAGAAAATTGGGCATCGTTATGTGATACAGCACTCTTCTTCCAACTAATATGAAAGAGGAGCAGGATTCTTCTCTAGCGGAGTCTGCTGCTTCATTGACTAAAGTTAAATATTTTATGTTAGATCTTAGATAAATTCTATTCTGCTGCCAAGATCAAAATCGCAGTGTTCGACCTAAAGAGGTGATCACTTCAAAAATATTTTAAAAAAATCCACAAAATAATTTTAACCGTCGGAGAAAAATTCGCTAGCTAGCTGAATGTGGAAAGTGTCAAAAAGTGCTGCACATCGTTTATTGACTGAAACTTTGAAGATGAAAATGAGGGGTGCTGCGTTCATTAGGATATTTCCATCATGTGCTGAGTTATTGCGTTGATTTATAAGATTTAATGAAACATGATTCTATCACTTCACATCTGAAACGAAGGAACAGTCAAAACAAGCGGCTGAAGACGAAAATAGAAAATAGAAGGCGAAGGACCGTAGAGAGAAAATCCGGGCCCGGAGGAAAATGTACCGGCCTCTATATTACACCTTTAGCTTGAACCATTGTGTTCTGTAAGTACGACAGTAATTACACCTGTCCCCTGAGAAAACTCTGGGCCCGGGGGGAATCCCCCCCTTTCACCCCTCTCTCGGCGGGCCTGCCAACACTTTTAACGATTGTCTTTTAGATGGGAAAACTAGCAACAGTGGACTAAACTAGGAGAATCGGCATCAAAAAAAAAATGATGAAGACAGTTCCATCTGCTGGTAAGGTATCATTTTCAGTGATTATCTTCAAAATGGAAAAATTTAAGGAAAAACGGCCGCTTTTTGCGATAAAGAAGTTTAGAACCCTAAAAAAATGGCTCGGTGCTAAATGATTTGGCAACTAAGAAGAATTTGTGTTTCAGTTTAATACTTATTTTAAAGATAGCTTTAAAAATAGCTATCAAAGCTATTGAACAACGCTGTGTATTAAACTGAAAGGAAACTGCATTGGCAAATAAAAGAAAAATCTTTCATTTTTGTGCTTAGGTCGACTAGCTCCGGCACCGACCTCGTAGTACTTTAAACTAAGTCACGATTTTTTAATTTTTACGAACTTTTCCAGTACAGTGATTTACTCGTTCAGATTTGTAAACAAAGGAAAAGTTTATTCCAACTATTGTTGTGTTGTTTTTGTAAACAGTTCTATTTACTTGGGTAAACGTACATTATATGCATAAGTAGTTTAGACCTATGTAAGTGCACGAAGTGTATATTGAAACAGTGAGTAATTTAAATGTATTTGCACAATTAGGGATAACATGTGCATTAAAATTTTTATTTCAAAATAACTTGATTCTTAATCCATCTCCAATGATATTCTATAAATAGATTTGTCAAAATTAACTAGAACAAATTAAGTGGATCATTTATAGATCACTCCTATATTTATATTAATTTGTTTTTCAATTTACATTTGTGTGCGCATGTTTCTAAATTTAGAAAAAAATAAAAATTTTCGAATTTCGTGCAATCAAATATTAGCTAATTTTAAACTAAAGCTTTTGAAAACATCTCCAAAAAGAGATAAACAAATATTTTTTAAAAGATCTTTGAAATATTAAAATCACATACTTAGTTATCTGCTTTCTTGTCGAAGTAATTTTTAAATAGCTAGAAGCTGTGAGTAAATAGATAATTAAGAGCTCAATTAGCATAAACATCTTAATATCTGACATTCTAAGCTTGTTAGAGCTGAGTCATCTTGTGCTTAACAGCGTTTAGTAAACAACAAAATATTGAGAGATTGAGTTTTCAAAACATGGCTAATACTGTAGCAAGTAAAGTCTTTTTATCAATTGTATAATGATATTTACTAAAAGATATATAGAAAATTTCCCACGTTAACGCTAATTAACGCTAACAGACAGTACTCATTGCCAAGTGGCACTCGTGACCAGATTGCGCCAATTAGGGAAATTTCTTACAAAATAAATGCCATCTAAAATGAAATTTTTTACTTTTACTCATGTTGCTTTAAATTTCCACAAATTTATTTGTTTATATGTAGCACATTTGGTCAGAGGATTGTTGAAACCGTTTAATATTGTTTATTGTTTGTTTTGAGAACTGTTTATTTATAAGTTTTGAACTCAGCTAGACGTATTCGAATTTAATTCAATTTGTGGGAAATAAAAGTTTACTGAAAGACTTTGCAATGGCCGATGTATGCCGAAGCGACAAAACGCCATTTTTGTGTATTGGTTTTTTATATAGCCGTGCTCCACAAAACGAAGAACGCACAAATTTTACTTGTTTTCGTTTTTGCGTGCTTCCAATTTCATATTTTTTGCTGTCGATTTTTCGATATTGCCGTAACTCTTTGTATGCACTGCTCTGAAAGCTTTGTATTACTCCATCTCTTTTACATTTTCGCTTAAATTAAATATTATTAGTAAGTACATACTTTAGTATTTTGTCATTGAAATAAATTTAAACAATAATAATATATTCGCAACACTATTTATTAAATTAACCACGATTTACCTATTTTCTGATTCTGATAGGTGCGACAGTGTTGATGTGTTGTATATAAAAAATTCCCTTGTAATAATACGTCGTTAATTTCCATAATTAAGCAATTGAGAAAAAAAAATGGCGTCTTTGCAATGATTACGGACTTTCTAGAAAACTCAATCATCTATTTAGAGCAAGGGGAGTATGAGAAGTTAGTGATAACAAAAAATTTTATGAATTGGATTTGTTTTCGTTTTGTGAAATTTGGAGCACGGCTGATAGAAAGCATTTTAATTATTTTGAACTAATTATAACTACAATGGCAGTATTTGCGATTAAATTGCATCATACAAATATTCGTTTATACGGGTGTATTCATATCATGCATGAAAATGCAAGCGAGCGTGGCATGGCATCTAAACACGAGTATGATGGGTGTGGGAGGGCGTTCTAGGAGTGTTTCCATGACAAGAGTTGTGCAATTACAATTTGCTTAGTATTAAAATTCATGTCGGAAACAGCTGAACTTAAGTGGATATCTACATGGCCTTAGAAATTGGCTTGGTCGAATAAAAACCACTCATTAATCAGAGTGGGAATTGAAGCTGTTAATGTGCATTATTTTCATATGTTTCTCTTAAAAGATGTTTTATAAAGGAAACCAAACATTCAATCAATTTAATGTTGTTTAATTCAAATACTTTATACGCTTTTGATGTGTACTCATATGTTTTTAATGGCAAGTGTTGGCAAAATATTTGGCAAGTCGCAAGTGGAAATATTGGTGTTGGCCCCAACCCGAAGATTAGTTAGTAAGGAAACAATCAAATTGAATGGATGGTTGGGTTAATGGCATATTGATGCTTGCCTGAAGTATTTAGTTTGGCCACGTGTTGAGTCTAGTGTGTCTGTTCCACCTTTGTTTACATACCAAAGTATATAAGGCAGAACTAAAAATATATTTTGTGTATTTGGAAAAATTCACACGAATACAAATAAAAATAAAACGCACAATAAAATGCCACAAAGTTGCAAAAACAAAAATTAAAGAATTGTTAAAGTTAAAAGTACTCAGGTACTAAGTACTTGTGGCTAGGGCTTATCTATTCCACCACATACCCAATATCTTATGGGGTGGTGAGTTCTTTGGCTAGAAGTTTGCCTGCTTCGACAGCGATTAGTAGTCTACGACATTTGATATGACCGCAACGCGTTGATAATGTCTAGAAGTAAATAGTGCAAAACTTGAAAAAAATATATATGCTGTGATTTCTTAAAGTCGCATAAAAAGTGCTGTGTTTAGTTAAAAACTGAGTCACAAACCAATTAAAATTCTTAACAATGAAAACGCAACGTGCAATATAATTTATGTGAGTTTTATTATTAGCTTCCGCGCTCGCCAGTCAAATGCATATGATTTTTTAGAGCTATCGGTTCTAGTGCGTACTCCAAACAAAGCCTCATCTGCTACTACTATGTGTTTTAAATTATTATTTTCGAAGCGTAAAAATTTAAATATATACATTGCGCATACGCCGCGTGACACGTTCTCCATCTGTTGGTTTTATCAGCCCGCTCACAGACAAGTCTGGCCATATGAAAAATGCTAAGTTAAGTGCCTTATGCACAGATACCCTTTGATGAGTTGCCCAATATTGCCTTCTGGCGTGTTTGTTTCAACAACCTTGCAAAAATATTAGCCATCATGGTGTTAATGATTTATATTTGTTTATATAATATAAACCATTGTTGAAACAGGCAGCAATTTTTTTTATTGCTCTTCATTTGGTTTGAATTTAAAAATGGACAGTGGTTTTTTTTTTTTTGAAGCAATATTAAAAAAAATCCTAATTTTTGGCTGCTTTAATGCTTTAAATGAGACAGAAATGATAAAAACTGACCGGTTATGAGTCAATTCTTTAAAGCAAATTACTCAGAGTGCTGTTATCAAACAAAACAACTATTTTAGACTTTGTCACATGGATTTATTCGGGATTTATTAAAATATGAAGAATTAAGAATTTCACTTATATGTATCATAGCAGGCTTTATCTGCAAACCATGAAGAATTATGATGAAAAAGTAATGCTGTTTCCTGATGTGAGTATTAACAACAGCTGCACGCAATTAATTTAGCATACCAATATATGTTTCGCTTGTATTTAAAAGAGCAATAATTTTAGAGCAGAGCCTCAATCTATATCTAAATCTTAATATTTCGAAATAAATATTAAGGTCTGAGTTTAGTATCTTTTATAAGTTCAATGAACTGTATTTTTAACGAGACTCTAGTAACCAAAATTGCAACAGGTGAGCAGCAAATTTTTCTTTAATGCAACAAACTTATAGAAATCCATAATATCCGCAACAATTGTTAATAATTTATTTCTTGGAATCGACAAGTATCAATATACCTTTGTTTCTCATATAAGTGCTCCCGCGGTCTTATCTTATCGATTGAGCTATAAGAAATTCATATAGTATGTATATATTTTGAAAACAACAATTTTGTTTGTTTAATCGTATATATGATTCAAAAGCAACCCTGGTGAGTGACTCTTTTTAAATCATCTGTTTGGTTCAACATCACTTAACGCCCTTAACAATGGAATTTAATTCAGTTTTTACTATTATATTCGAATACTTATAGAAAACTTAAATATGAAACCTGTCATTCACTGTTTATTTCCATTCATTTGATTTATACGTACATATATAGTTAGATACCTGGCGCCTATTAAATATAAGACAACATTAATCAATCAAAAGTCATATGCTATGCAAGAATATAGAATACCAAATAATTTAAAACTTATTGCGTTTTGAATACTTTACGTGCCTAATAAAAACTAGTGTGATGGTTATAGTCCAGACATGCCGACAATTATATGCCCTGTATTTTCATTAATTTCTATAGTGTCGGGGAGATGGAAAGAAAAAATAATTTATGGCATTTTATAAGGGTAAAGTAAATTTGTTTTGCTATATCCCAATTTAATAAATTTGACTTACTATTTTTACTATATTTTGCGCCTAATAACATAAAAGTAGTAAGTATTTAAAGACGAAAAAAAACATTTTTTTTTCAAAAGATGTATTCTCCATCCTCCAATTTTCGAAAAATTGAGATATCTGCAAAACATGCATTCTGAACTCATCGACTGATTCTTTATTTTTGATTTGCGGAAAAAAAGCCATTGGGCGCTAAATTAGGGTGGTGCATCAATTTGATGTTTTCTGCACTCAAAAATAACTATTTTGTTTCAGTTGATTTTCGGCGGCTCATAATCCTTCTAGCAAACGAATATTTGTATAGTTGTTGTGGCGACATGAACGATTATTCCGAAGAAACAGGCAACCATTTGCTTCAAAGAGCTTCGCCCGCAAACAACTCTTGTTGACTTTTTTGGCAAGCGCCATTCTGTCGTCAAAAATTGTTTAGTTTCAGGCTCTAAGGCACAAATCCAGGAATCGTCACCTTTCACCTTTTGAGCGATCATCATGCTAATGCCCAGGGTTGCCTCAATCGCAGTCCACGACATCGTCCTTCACGAAATTCGTCGTTGAGTGATATCACTCGCGACCAAATTCTGCAAACCAGCGTTTTACAATAGCCTTATGTGGGGCTTTATTACACCCATAATCGAATGAAGTCGATCGCTGAACTTCCTTGAGATAATTCACATTGGAAGTCGTTATAAGTAAATACTCGAAAATGGTCACAGTTAAATTTTATACAATTTCTACGCCACTTAAAAAAACAGAAAAAGACTAATCGCTAAAAAGTTGTGAGAACGTTTATGCTAAAAAATTTCAAACTTTTCATTGGAAGTAACAGATTGCATCTGCCAACATTAACATAAGGCGCCAAATTTAAATAATGACCCTAGTATTCATAGTAACAAGGTGTACAATTTTAACCACGCATCACATGGCAAGATATCGATATGTATCAAAAAACTGCATCTGCCCGCAGATAATGCGCACATATCTACTATTTATGCTCTCCGAGATTATTTTGCTCATAAAGACTTTTTATATCGATTCGGCTGTTTATGCCCGTTTCATACATTTCCAAAAACTTATTTAGAGTTTTTACTAAAGGCAAGAATGCTCGAGTAACAAAGAGGCATAAAGGTAAAAATGCCTGACTTATGAAAGCGAAACAACAATCAGTTGTTTACAAGGGCCAAATTGCTCGGTTTGGTTTTGGTAAACAAAAATTTCTGAGTAAAATTGTATTTCAAAGCTTAAGGCCCATACGCAGCATGCAAAAATTCCGCACGAAATGTCAAAACTTCATATAAAAAAAATATCCCAAAAAAGGGACTTTTCCGCACGAAATGTCAAAACTTCATATAAACAAAATATCCCAAAAAAGGGACTTTTCCGCACGAAATGTCAAAACTTCATATAAAAAAAATATCCCAAAAAAGGGACTTTTTTGTTATATGAAGTTTTGACATTTCGTGCGGAATTTTTGCATGCTGCGTATGGGCCTTTAAAAGATAAATTTTTTTATGTACAACAGTACAATAGTTATTTTCTGATTTTCAATTGCTTAGAAATTGCAGCTTCAATTATTTATTTGTCAGCTATTTAGTTTTCTAACTAGAAGAAAATATGGTCACCCTCGTTGGTATTAGTGCTTTATACAACACTCTTTTGCGCAAGAAGCCTTTGAGTATTTGCCATTTTGCATATATGCGCGACAAAGTGAACACCCCAAATGTTATACGTTTGGGGCAGGGTATAATAAATGGCCCAGAAAACTCGTCTGGTTTAAATAAATTAAATTTAAACACAAAATTTCATATTTTATGCATGTACAAGTTTAGTAGAAACATTTTATAGTCATAGTATCACGCCTACTCACGTGCTTTAAGTTTTTATGATATTTTTGGTATTATGTTACTATTACACAATAGCAGGTTTCAGTGGAAACTTGCTATTATACTTTTATTTTATTAATTATAAGTTAGTAAATTTACTTATTGTCTGAAGACAGAATAATATTACTATTAATTTTAAGATTAGAGTGCACAACTTCAATTAAATATTTTTGACTCTAAAGTAGAGTTTTCTTTGAACTATATGGTATGTATGAGGCATACCATACTTATTATTTGCAAGTAGCAGGTAATTTCTATTATAGGCAATTATGTGTCTAACTCACTTATAGTGCGATAATAAAAACATCGCAAATACACAACGAAAAACAACAACAAAATCTGAAGTAAAACAGCAGTTGTTGCATTAAGAAAATATATAACATCATGTATACAAATATTGTATACAACACATTTAGAAAAATCTATGGCGAATATGGAATCGTTCGGATTATTTTTTGAAAAATCCAGTTTGGATTGGAAGAAAGTCTGTGTGTGCATGTTTTATAAGTCGTTTCCTTTAATTTTTAATTTTATTCGGTACTCGGTATTGTTTGCTAAAATATCTTGTTTGCATGCAAGCGATTAATTATGCTAATTAGTACAAATAAATTGGGGCATTAAGAGTGCTTACCTATTTTATGAGTGTTTACGTTGTATCTAACCCCAAAAGGGGCATATAATAAATTTATCGCTAATTTGTGGCACCGCCACGGTGCACATCAAAACATATACAGCGTCTCCTCCCATTTACCATACCCAACTCCCACATGGTTAAACAGTTTATACCGAAGGCATCGGCGCATTGAAAATAAATACAGAGCTATCAATAAATTAAGCCATCAGTTTCAACTTTCTTTCATATTTTATACTATAAATGTAGCCATATAATGATTATGCCCATGATAAGATAGCGTTGGCACGGTAATGACACGGCTCTGCTCATAAATATGGCGCAGCGCACTTTGAGTTTTAGCCGGAAAGTTGTATCTGATTGTGTATCTATTACCTTGACCAAGACTGTTTCACTTTTACTTTATGAATTTATGATAGCGAATTATAGAACGCCACAACCGTGTACTCTAGTAGTTCACACAGGCTGCACCAGCACCGAATCCTGCTGGGTTCCGTGTAGACCCAACTTTACCCACTCCAACGTCAACGCTAACGCTGACGCAGACAGACGACACCATTATTGACATTCGATGCCACTTAGTATCAATTTAACACAAATTTATAAATGTTTATCTGCTTTTTGCTCTGCCAAATGATTAATGCACGCACGGTGGGCCACACTACTGGGCTCCCTGTTCCAGTATAGCTAATGGGTCATCATAGCGCCGATGGGTGCCTGTTGCGTCACATCATCACATCGTACGCATTTGTATTATAATGCCACGTGGTCTTTTGCTGGTTGTTGGGTGGTGTCCATTGCTCTAGGGGCTTGTTGGTTGCTTAATTTGTCCGTTGTTTGTAATCAACTTGTCCTTGCACTTTGATAAAGTTGTAAATTATGTAAGCACACAGTTTTCTAGGAAGAGTTTAATTAAGCGGAATATTTATGTACACAAGGACAATATTTATATGATTCAACAAGTGAGATTAAATGTTTTAGGTAATTTAACGTGAGACCTTTAAAGGCAGGTGGCTACTCTTTAAGTAGGGATTACGCGATTTTTATACGGTTTCTATCTTTACTCATAGGGCAATGGTTACAACATACATCAGACAGACAAAATAAGTCCTGTATCAAAACCATAAGTGGTTTATACTAAAGTGAAAAGAATCCACCGGGTAGCATGCGAGCTATGCCCATCCTTGCGTTCATCCAGAGACTTCGTAGACCATGAGATCCGAACGATCCGCATAATTCGCAAGACGAAGTTAGTCAATTCATGTTCCGTTCATGCACTATAAAAGTTAACTTAGTTATTTATCATGTTGCTTTGAAAAAAAAATCATGATCGGATGAACACTTTAAGAGATATTCATTTCACAGTGTATGCATATCAGAGGCAGCAAAAAACTGTTAACCCATTTTTCCAACTTTTGAGGGGAGTCCGGACCCATGGATCCGCCACTGCTAATCAACTCAAACCATTTCCAATAAATAGGCTTATGTATTAACACAAAACTTGTCGCAGACTTGGGTGCAGGGAATTCTACTGTCGGGCACCGTCCGGTCTGATTCAAATTTTATTATATGTGTTTAATTGAGCAGATACATCAATATACAAGTATCTCGCTTTAACCATGTTTTTCTTTTTTGTCTCATTAGTCATGAGTTTTTTAAAATCATTGGGGCACTTTTCGTTACCTTATACAGCTAGTCCCTTTGCCAATTATCCACTTTCGTATAGGTGCTTGTATATATAATAATTTGTTTGCATTTTCAAGTATATACTTCTACATATATGAGATCATCTTTGATGCACTTTTTACTTTACCTTAATTTTTTTCCCATTAGATCGAAATGCAGATGCAGAAGACAGCACACCACAACAGCTGCCCGCTCTATTGGTGGCTAACTCTTATTGGTATCTTGGCTCTTTTCTCTTTTCGCTTTTTGCCGGGTACACACTTTGGTGCCTATGCCTTGCCAGAGAAGGACTATCATCAAAGAGATGGCATACACACGCCCTGCACTTTCTTTGATACCGTCAATATAACAGATGATATTCATTTTCCAAATGGCAGCTATTTACATGATGGTGTTATGATTCCAAGGCATCTTGTGGGTACCTACGACTATGTTTATGTCAGTTTGGTAGAACGAGTTGAGGTCATGCCACACATGCGTGGTTGCATCTGCAAGCTAAAGCCTTGCATTAACTTCTGCTGTCCATGGGGTACCATCTATGATGGCGCCAACAGCACGTGTCGCAACAGCTCCGATATTATGTGGCCGGAGCCAAATATAAATGTGACTTTTGCTGATAATACCTTAAAGTCCTCCAATATATTCAAGCAGTTTATCGTGCAAAATTTTAGGCCCTGCTTGGAAATGTTTTCGCTACAGCCAGAATTAAACGCTTATGATGCGTGGACGCTCTTTGAGGTTAGTCAATACCTAAATGCTTCATTATATTTTATTTTTAATAAACAATTTGAATACCAATAGAATGGTACGCTATTTCGTCAGGAGGATTCGACGTACATATTGAAGAATGAATATTGTATGGTGCCTACTACGGTCAACGATTCGGATACCATGTACATAATAAACCCCGCCAATTGTGACACAAACATGGAGTTCGGCACTGTTAAGATTATCAATGCATTTAGTGAGTCATGAGAAGAGACCCCTCGTAAGCGATCCAGCGTTCAATGAAGTTTCTTTTAATTCCAGCCATGTTGTTTTCCATACCATTTATGTTGCTTACTATAGTTGTATATTTGCTGATACCAGAGCTGCGCAATCTACATGGAAAGTCCTTGGTATGTTATCTGCTGAACATTTGTATTGGATACTCAACGTTGGGTTGCGTATCGTTGCTGCATGACTTGCATCCTGATGGTGTGCCCTGCAAAATATTGGGTATGTTTAAATATACTTAATATTGATTCTTTTTTGAAATAAAATTTTGTATATCCTTTCTAGGTTATACAGCCTATTATGGTTTCCTATCGGCCTTCTTTTGGCTGAACGTAATAAGTTTTGACTTGTGGCATAACTTCCGTGGTACTCGTGGTATAAATCGCTTCCAGGAGAAGAAACGATTTTTGCTCTATTCACTGTACTCGTGGGGCTCCGCGCTTGTGTTTCTGTTATTTACTATGTACGCTCAGGAACACTTGGATTGGTCGGACTACTGGAAACCTGGCATTGGTGGTGGCACCTATTGTTGGCTGGACAGTAAGCGCGTTTTTAGCATATACTCAGGCATTAGAACCAGACTAATTCTATTGTTTTTTAATTTAAGTGAAAACATGGGCTGCCATGATATATTTCTTTGCACCCATACTGCTGATCATTCTGGCCAATACGGTCATGTTTATAATGACCGCCCTCAAAATCCATACAGTACAGCGCGAGATGGCACGCATTGTGGCGCGTGAAGACAGCACCAAGAGCTTACGCAGCGAAAAGGACAAGTAAGCATATAACTTATAGCTAATTTAAAGTTACTTAATTTTTTTCTGCTCCCAGTTTCGGCTTATTTTTAAGACTATTTCTTATAATGGGCGTAACGTGGACCTCGGAAATATTCTCCTATTTTGTGGGCCAAGATTCGAAATGGAGCAAAGTCTTTTACATAACCGATCTATGCAATGCCATGCAAGGTTTTCTAATCTTCATGCTGTTCGTGCTTAAGAAGAAGGTCAAACATTTGATAACCAAAAGGTAAGAAAAGCTGGCCACATTGCCTAGCACTGTACCACACTAGCTTCTTGTTTTTGTAGCATTCCTATACTCCTGTAAGTTGTGTCTCATTTGTGAAGTTTGTTCTTGTCCTGTACTTTCTTCGTTTTGTATTCGTACTGTCTTGTTCACTGTCCCTCCTCATCTGTTCTGATGCCTATGTCCTACAATTGCAGAACAATACGCGTACGCAGTATACGGCAGACTGAAAGCGAAACATATCCGAATAGCTTTACAATGCGTCAGAGATTTAAAGACGCCTCGAGCCAAATACGCAAGTTAGTTATTATTCGTAATGCATTTGCGAACTCAAATAGTGTGCACTCGCACGATGTCTAAAACAGAGTTTTGAGGACAAAACGAATGGTATTCAGAAAGCAGTTCAAGCAGTTCAAGACGTATTAGCAGTAAGCACAAGCTGTGCTTCCTTATATTTTTTCTTTTGCTGTTTAGTGTTGTAAAACGAATGCTAACAGCTAATAGCTACAGTGACCCAATCGTATTGCATGCAAATCTTAAAACGCACTCTTCAATTTATAATGTGAATATGTGGTACCTATATACATATATATTATTCTTTTGTGTTTCATTATCAGACCGCTTTCAATATTGCTTTCGCTAAAGAACGCCAGCATCAATAGGCAGCCTAGCTCTAATACAGAACACAAAGCTGAAATTCAAGTTCAGCCAATGGGAACTTAAAATTAGCATATTAAATATATATATAAAAACATATCAGTATGTGGAAAACACGGTTCTAAGTGCAAAACGCCAATAGAGACTACTATATGCCAGTACTGGGCATGCAAGCATCCAATAACAACTGTTGATGTGATTACCCACTAAAAAAATTAATGCCGTCCATTCGTAGTATTGATAGCTTATAAACTGTAAATTTAATAAAAAGTATATTTGTATATAAATATAAATATCAATCTTTTGTTACTTAACAAAGACTATCGAAGCACGATGCGCCTGGTTCAAGTCAAACCAACTCCACGAACTCAACCAACTCCGAAATAAATACAAATCCGGGAAAATTAAGCATGAATGATGCACACAATGGCTTAAGGCCAAAAGTTGTGCACTAAAAGATGTGTCCAAAACAAAAATAATGAAAAAACAAAACAAATCCTCAGCAAAGGTAAAGCCTAACACTTATACTGCGCCTAAACTGTGACTAACTGCTTAAAATATTGTAGTATATACTCTGCTAAGTATATATTTTTTTGAATAATAACTATCTAGATAAGTAACAAACCAATTGCATGTACACCAAATTAAATCAAAGACTAACCATGCCCATTAGTCTCTGATTTCGCTATCTATCCATCCTATCAGTTCTAACCATCATGAATTGCCTGTTCTAATCGCTAATTATAAATGTTTGTGATTGTAATTTCATGCAATCTCTTGACTAATCTATTATATTGTTATTACGTATGCGTCATATAGATGCTCGAGCGCAAGGGACGGCAGCAATCAACGCCAGAGTCAATATTCCACGAAGACCATGTCGAGCAGCGTGGCGAACCTATCGTTGCAGGAGAAGAATTCAGCTGAAAAACCCTTGGTGGCTGGGCTGAACCCACAACGTAACGCCAGTATACGTTGAGATCAGCTCTGGAACTAAAGATTTGTGTTAAACTAAACTGCTTTAATTGCTACACCGCCATACTACTACACTCAACACACACGTCCAGTGCCAGGCATCGAATATCTGAGGATAAACTGTCGTATCAGCTAATTTAATAAAAATATACTATTACTTGTAATCGTACACTTTGAAAAGACATTACGTTAAGAACTCTGTGTAGTAGCTCTGCACTAACTATATATGTGTATGTATGTATCTATCTATGAATACTGTAATATGAACATTATATGTTGTTGTGCAGAAACCGCAAAATGCGCCATATCTAGCGTTTAACTGCAATTATTTTATAAATATGAATTTTTTAATTCCTAAGAACAAATTGTACTGTATACATTTTACAATATGAGAAAGAGACAAAAAAAAGAAAAAACAAAGTTGAGAAAATCAAAGAACAAAAAATGCAAACTGCTGAAAACGTTAAAATTGTAAAATAACGATATACGTAAAATAAAGCCTTACTTTAATGTTCAGATTAAAAAATAATAAAAAACAACCAAAGAAATTAACAAGCACATATTAATTTCCCACAAAAAATCCCTTAGTCAGCGCATAAACCTGGCTGGGTTGCGAACTCGAATAAATTTTTGTAGCAAAAGCTTTGGTCTTCTGCCATTATGATTCTGGGCAAACTTGATCTACCAACAGTGAAAAAGTCAAAATAAATTTGGTGAATGGTAGCTGAGATTCCATGTCGCAACGACGCTGTCCAACTGGCTCTGGTTAATCATCAGAGTCAGTCTGTTTTTTATTCTTGGCCGGGCATGGAGTGAGTTGTTGCCGCGGTTGTCGTTTGCTAATAGGGTCGTGTCTAGAGAGCGCGCGCCGCTTCCATTTATTGTTGTCGCAGTCGACGCTGCAGTCGCAGCCGCAGTCGACGCTACTTATTGCCTTATTGTCGTTGTCGTTTTCGTTTGTTTTTGTTTTTTTGTGATAGTGTTTATGGTCGGTGCGTTACTTGCGCCACATAAACGCAAAAAAAAAAAAAAATTGTGAGAAGATTAAGGCAGAGAGACCAAGAGAGCAAATACATAAAGAACAAATTTAAAAACGATCGTACTATTTATTTGTTTAATTCGCATTGCTGTATCTCACTCTCATTTACTACCACCGCCTTGGGCCATTACCTTTGATTATTCTGAACTCAGTGACGTCAGAGTCTAAACACAAATAAACTCAACCAAACCAACAAATTGCGGCTAGATCTTGGCTGTAATCAAACAATTAGCTGAATAAAGCAACAAATATGATTAGTTCTGCTAGCCAAATCCATGGTGCAGCACTGTCAAAGCTGCTGCCCCAAATATTTTTTATAATAACATTAGCAGGCTTAGTAGCGGCTGGCCAGAAAAAGTATCCCTGCAACTATGCCGATACGGTTAACATAACCGATGGACTGCGTTTAAAAGATGGTTCGTACTCCTATGCTGGCGTCTTAGTACCTTCAGCACTAATAGCCGAGTACAACTTCAAGGTAATCGATGGTGTGGAATATCAAGCACCTAAGCATTTGCGTGGCTGTGTTTGCCTAATTAAACCCTGCATCAGTTTTTGCTGTCCCAGCGAGCTGGTTTTTAATGCACAACACTGGAACTGCACTAGTCCGCAGTATGTCAGCAGTCTGCCAACTGCGCGAAGCACTCATATTGAGGTTACCTATGCGAATCGCAGTCATGTCGATGTGGTCAAAATAGCCGAACATTTTGTAATACGCACAGAACTGGGCTGCCGCAATAAGTTTGTAGATAAAAAGCACGAATCGTTTTGGAAGTGGGATATCTATGAGGTAGTATTTCGTCTAGTTTTGACTTGGTTATAGCTATAACATTTTTTGTGTATGCTTTTTTTTTAAGAATGGCACACTATCTCGTGATGGACGACTTTGGTCAACGGATGAGTATTGCTTTACGCCATTAGAGCACAAGCAAGTCTGGAGTCTGACACCTCTGAATTGTGAACGCTTTCAGCGCGGCTATCGCGTATGGATCTATGCCATATGTAAGTATAACGAACTTTAAAAACCCCCTCATGTTCTAAATCTCTCTTATTCTCAGGCACCATAATTGCCATATTGATCAACATTTTTATATTATCACTGCTGGGCTCCATTACCGAGGCGCGCAAGAGTCACTATGGGCAGTTGGTTTTGTATTATCTCTTATTTGTTACCGTGGGCTATTCACTACTGGTCTACTTGGCGCTAAAGAATCCCATGAATCTCTCACATGGCGCTTGCCGAAACATAGGTAAGACTTGGACGTAAGCAAATGCTTCATAAATATATGGTTTTCTTGTTTTTCCTTTAAGGATTTCTGGCTTACTTTTGTATAATGATGTCATTTGTTATATTGGCCATATGCAGCTTCGACTTTCTACAAAAGTTCCGCTTAAAATCCATGCGCAATTGGGTTAGAAAACTTTATTACCTTTTGGCATTCTTGTTTGTTATTGGCTTGAGGTTTCTTGTTAGTTTTGCTCAAGACTCCAATATACCCAAACATTTTAAGCCCGGCATTGGAGAGGACTACTGTTGGTTTGATGGTTAGTATGCTAAAGACTACGTCTACTTGTTTTACTGAAGCTCCTATTTACTTATAGTACGTCTATGGGGCATATTGATATATTACTATATGCCCATATTATTGCTGCTGAGCTTCAGTCTGATATGCTGCCTAAAGACATATTTTGTCTCCTTCGAATTACCCGAAGATACTATAAATATACATGGTACTGATGTACGCATCATGAAAACACAGTAAGATGATAATTTACATTTTTTTAAAACCTTATCTTATCGATGCTCTTTCGTTCCAAACAGTTTTCATGCCTTTTCCGCTTATATGGTGGGCGTTTTTTCTGTTTGGGTTCGTGAAATGATAGTCTACATAATGGCGCGCATACGTGAGATCTTTTTCATCATTGATTTCTGGAGCGGCATTTGCATATTGGGTCTAGCCATAGCTGGATTTATTCTCTTGCTGGGCAGGAACATGCATGTCAAATCCTGGTGGGCCGTCAATGTGTAGGTCCAAATCGGAAAACCTCTACGAATTTTTGCTAAAATCTTTACTTGCAGTGAGTCAAGTCAAACTGATCTAAGCACGATAAATGCGCGAGTTTACAAATTCGACGAGAAAGGCGATCTTAAATCGCCGGGTAAGTGACGTCGGTCTTAGCTACACATTTATTTTACATAGTTTACGTTGTGTTTATTCATTTATAGACTCACCTTACCAGCCAACGGTGACATCACTTTAAATGACAATATGGAATGCTCAATATGTCCGACTATGGTATTAACTCAGTCAATAATTTATTTATATTATGAAACGCATAAATATATATCTGCTTTTATTTTGTTGAGTTTCTCTTAGAAGTTTTACGTACAGACTGTATTTGTAATAATAAAAATATATTTAATTATCTAGTCTGATAAATTAAAGAGTCAAATTTTTTCATTGCTATACCTCACTGTTGCCTCCACCAAACCAGTATCCGGATTGTATAACGTACATGACGATATCTTATCAAAGACCTCGCTGGTTGGTGAATTCGTTAGGAGGAAATAATTAGGCCAAATTAAGGAAATTTAAGGGAAAATCTTCTGAAAAAAGGTCTGATATTAAGGTTGTTGGAGTACTATGACAACTGTCGAAATTTAAATTTTCTAACCAGATTAAAGATAAATGAAAACCCAACACAACAATCAAAGGTACTATGTACAATATTTAAATTAAGTTGAAATTGAAGAAACTTGACTTGAAGCATAACAGCGGAATATCCAACATACACATTTCCCCAGAAAATGCTATTCAGACGTGTTCGGAATATTACAAGAAGAAAGGAATAAATTTTGTTTTTATTCGTTTTCTTTATTGCGTGCTCATAATTTTAAAATTTTTGGTTATTGATAACTTCTAATATTTCCATTAATCCTGTCGATACATTGTCATAGTTCCCTTTATCTTTTCGATAAATTCGCATATTTCCCTTTTTCCAAACAGCTTGTAATTTTTTTCATTCGTCTTCGATTTCCGGTGCATGGCTAATTAATATCTGTTCTGAAATTCTATTCGATTTTACAATAACCAACTTCTGCGGGTCACATTTATGGGCCACATTGTATACCGAAAAACTGCATTGTTAATTAGACAAGTCGGAATCGGAGTAGAAATCGTGAAAAAGCATGATTATTTGTGCCAGGTTTGGTATTGACACTTCAAAGATTCTGGGCATATATAAGGGAAATTGCTTGAGGTTGAGAAACCGTCAACGATTTGGTTTGAGCTCCGAGGTACTTCTATAGCTTAACGGGGTTAGATTTTACACGCATCTAGACCTGAGAATGTAAATTGCATTATTATATTATATTTTTTGATCATTCATCTTTTTTGCTCACAACCTTTAAATTGCTATTCATAAAAGAATTTCACAGCTTATTTATTATACGTTGTTTCAAACAGAATTTTCTCTCTGGAGCAAATACTTCCAAAGAATATTAAAAACAATTCCTAACCCAACCTAAACTATTCAAAAATATTAATTAACATTTTATAGCTCCTCAAATTGTCGTTAGGTTTATTAACAACTACTGCGCTACCAACTTGAATTTGGGCCCACCCTAAATATTTCCGACTATGTTGGTCGGGCAAGTGTGACAGCCAAGGGCCGGCAGCTAGTTGTAACATTTAAGAGCCGTTGACGCCCCGTAGATGGCAAATTAATGGCGCCCTGTTCAGGTCAAGAGCCAACAAGCAAACCAACAAGAATAAACCTCAAAGGAACAGAGTAGCGAAAACGCCTTCGCAAAGAGAGCGACGCGTAAAGGTAAATGGCGATATAGACTAAGAGTGGAAGGAAGAGCAACATGGAGGTGCTGGATTGACTAGCCGCTGGATTAGCGGCCACAAGTCAAGTGGCACACGCAACAAATGTGCCGTTAATGACGCAATTGAGAATTGTCTGGCGTTGAATGTGGCTCATGCTTATCATGCTCTCTGAGCAACCGGAAAGAGTGTTGACGGTCTTAACGAATTGTTTAGACACTACCGCGCATTTGTGGTAAATACAAGCGTATATATGTAGCTAGTGTATATGGTTTCCAATTCGATGTAAACAAAGGCTACAAGCAAAAAGAAAACAACAACTCAAAAAAAAGAGCAAGAAAACGGCCATAGTACGTTTTGGGAATAGGCCAAAGCAAAGTCGAAGGCATTGTAGCAGTCGTTGTTGAACCTGCGCCAGGTGCGGATGCGGCACAAAACACAAAGCTGCCAAGGTGTGACGTGCGTACCAGCGCCACCAAGGGTATCCGCTAGTAGTCGACCAACTCCAAGCGACGTCATCAATAGCGATTTTGTGTGCATCTGGATAATTTAGCACACACATACGCACAGACACACAAATAAACAAACATAAATTCGCGTTGGGCATAAACATAAACAAAACACGACCACGAACTGGTGAAGCTTATGACGCCTTTTGTGGTCTACTATATGGTGGCACGAACCATCAGTCAGACGTACGCGGTCATTCATTAGTTTGTTTCAGTTGTGAAAAGTTGATTTCCCAATTTCCAGTGAAAATGTCTGCACAACTCATGCCGCTGTGCTATATGGCGTCGTTGCTAGCCATGGTAGCTACACCCACGCTGGCCATAAACGAGGAGACACGTTATCCCTGCGCCTTTATTGATACCGCCAATATTACGGGCAGTTTTCAAAATGGTTTCTATCTGTACAAATCCATGGTTATACCACAGGAACTGGTAGCCGTGTACGATTTTGTTATAGAGAATGGAGCACGTATTCCCGCCGAGCGTCATTTTCGTGCCTGTGTCTGCAAGCTAAAGCCCTGTGTGCGTTTTTGTTGTGCCGAGCATCAGATATACGATCTGCAGAGACGCAGCTGTGTTGAACCGGATAACTTGTTGCCTGCAGCACCTAGTCAAAGCCAGTTGGAGTTTCAACTATCCAATGGCTCACTGCTGCAGGGCCATACAGAGCACTATTTCAGCGTGTACGTGGAGACACCCTGCGAGCATATGAAAGCCGTAACCAAGGGCTCGGATTATGTGCACTGGACACTGCATGACGTGAGTCGTCTTCACTTAGGCAAAAAGCACATCTAACCAATTTTGCGCCATTCACAGAACGGCACTGTTACTCATCGTGGTCATCTATTCCACAAGCACTACTGCTTCACACCACTCTTTATGGCCAACTTATCCTGGGACTGGCAACCTTTGGCCTGTGCGCCCGAAAAACTACACTTCGCCCTAGGCGTACTGGAGTGGACCTATGCCATTTGTAAGTACTAGACCAAACAACGCCCCCGCAAACATTGTATATTAATTATGTTAGTATGCTAGCTGGCCAACAATTGGCTGGGCTCCCATGGGGAATTTGAAAAATATTTGCCACTGCCTAAAAATAGACAAGCCTTCGTATATTATTGAGTTAATTGCTTGACTAGCTGGCAAAATGTTTTCGATACATGTGCGATTTTTAAAACGAATGGAGTGCCAAAACATTTGAATTAACTTTTTAAGACTTTTTTATATACATACTAAAAAAAAAAAATATAAAGAAATGTTTTTTTTTTTTTTTTGATAAGTGTTTTGATTAAACCAATGTGTTCTCTTTTTATTCTTAGGCCTTTTGATTTCCATCATCTCTATGTGCATTGTGTTAATTGTATATTTTATGTGCTCGGAAATGCGCAACACTTTTTATGGAGTGGCCATCAAGGCGTATACAATATGTGTCATTGTTGGATACTCCATGCTAGCACATCTTACACTTAAAGATCCAGCGAATATGACAAAATCCGCGTGCCGCATTATACGTAAGTATAAATTTATATTTCATTCTACGATTAGGTGAAGTTTATCAAGATTTGTGGAAAACATAAAATATCATTTCGAGGTACATAGGAATAAAATATGCCTACATACGAGGGCCATCTCACAATTAGCCGAGCTGACATGCTAGTCTTGGTATAGTTCGAAAAAAATTCTAAAGGGGATATACCTAGTCATGGATCGTTTAACCGAACCACGCGTAAAAGTGGTACAGGCGTACTATGAAAATGACCGTTCTGTGAAAAAGCATAGTTAAGGCCAGTGTCGATGAGCCGCCGCGAACATCGATCACTGTCGGGAGCAGTAGCTTTCAAATAAACTACAGAGCAAACATAAGTTCATAAACTCTATAACTAATAACTCTTATCTTGCATTTTATGTCGCAATATATTAATTATCAATTCCTTTTTTACGCTCTGTATGATTCTGGCTTGTATTTTTCTCTAACGTCGCGTGTTCAACTTAATTGTGAACACTTGCCGTGACGTCCCTTCAAAAAGAAAACTCGTCGAAAATTACGATGTTCTCATACGAGCCTGTAGAGCTCGTTTCAAACTTCCATTTGGAAAATTTACGAATAAAATGCAATTAACAAACAAAGCAGCTGATGGCCCACCCTACATGTCATACGATCTCAGTGAATTTAACAATGTGAAAAGAAATTGATCATCGTTATGTGACATAATACTTTCATTTGAAAGATCTTGGTTAAACCAATATTAAATCCGAACTTGATTCCACTTTAAACGATGCTGCTTATTCTTATATAATAGTAAAATATTGGGTGGCTGAGTTTAAATTTTGCCGATTGAGCTACCAAGATGAAAGTCGCAATGATCGCCCACTATAGAAATGTTAAAAAATATGGTTGCCACATTTCAAAATGCGCTATACATAGCATATTGACGCAAAATTTGAAGATGGAAAAGCAGTGCGCAAGATGCACCCATCCGCTGTTGTTCCATTTCAGCAATCATGACATCTTTCTTACGCACAGCTTTTTGAAGATGACTGCTATCCAATACCATTTATTTTCAACATTTCTAGACTCGTCACTGAAAGCGTTCTCTAGTAATAGCGGCCCAAAACAAAGTACACGACTAGGGTATTCACGGTTGCTGTTGAGTTGAGGAGTTGAAATGTTGCAACAGCAGAGTTAGTTAGTTTATGAGTTGTTGAGTTTGTGCTTCTTCTTACATTTGTTAATTTCAAATTTGTCGCATTGGCGCTCTACTCGTATTGTTAATTTAGCCAGTTAATATAATTAATTAAATTATTTCAATCCAATTCAAATTATTAAAAATCATTAAGTATACTTTTTCATTGCTTTTTAAATTACAAAGTATTTGAGTGTTGCAAATGCCGCACACTGAGTATTTTGCAACACTTTATGCTCAACTCAACAGTCTGAAAATAGAAGAGAGTCTGCGTTGAGGAAAAGTTGAGTTCATTTTGTTCTTGCAAAATTCCTCAACTTTTCGAATCCTCAACTCAACAGCAACCGTGAGTACCCTTATTGTAGTAATACCAAAACTTGAACTTAAGATTTCGAAATACAGTACTTCCGCTTTTTAATTTTTTTCGAATATTTACCAACGCTAGTATATTTGGTTGGCTAATTCTGCGACGGCCCTCGTATGAAAAGAGTACAGATAAGAGTCCGATTCTTACTGGTGCATTCCATTTTTTAAGTTTTCAAATAAACATTTATAGCATTTGGAAAAAGTATATATTTTCATCTGACCTAGTTTTTTCATACAACTCTATTTTATATTTAATCTAGTTTATTTTTATTAATCATTCCCTTTTACTTACAGCCAGCTTTACGTTGTTGTTTTTGGTATTGTCCTTCTACATACTGAGTTTTATATCGTTCAATTTATACCTTAACTTTCACGGCGTAATACTGACAAAACTCATGTTCTGGTTAATCCTTGGACCAATAGTGCTCATTGCCGTTGGCTGGTCCTTCTTTGCAGGTTTCAGCTATCAGGGCACCAAATTGGTCTTTGGTGGCGATACTTGCTGGTTCGATCGTAAGTTGCAATTATATACTCTCATTTAATTATATACTTCTATATCTTATATCAATTCCATTTCAGCACGTAACTGGTCCGTTATGGCTTATCTTTTTGCGCCTGTTTTTATTGCTTGCGTCATCAGCGGTTTCTTTTATATACTGACTTTGATACATTTGAGCGAGCGAATTCAAACTGAGGCAGAGAAGAGTAGTGCACCGCTGGAGGAGAATCGCTTCAAATCTTTTTGGAAGTTCTTTGGCTATACAGCGCTGACCTGGTTCGTCTGCGTCTGCTCCTTTGCCTTAAACTATTATCGCAGCCAGAGATCGCATCTGAATTATGCGGTTTGCTTTTTTATGGCCTTTCATGGTTTTGCAGCACTCTATGCGCTAATTGGCAAAAATCTTCAAATACAAAACTTTTTACGTAGAATTGAGGATAATGTGTAAGTACCCCAATTGGCGAAAATATTAAGTCTATTCAAGTTTTTCTCTCACTAATTTTTCACTAATTTTCTTTACCGAGATAATTGAACATATAAGTATAAGTTTGATAAAAAACCTGTTTTATATTTTTAATCAAACAAGCTATGAATATTTAAAATTTATTGTTTTTCCATAAACATGAAAATTTATATTCACTGTGTTGTAGTGAAATTGAAAGCACAAAATGCTAAAGAGAAAAAATTAAAGAAGATATCATTTCCCAAATTGCAAGTTTTGGCACACCCAAAATTTCATTTTTTAAATTAAGATTTTTTCCTAATCAATCTCTAATTGTTTATATCTTTATTCTTAAAGTGACGAAGACATGTGCGAAAACTCCGTGCCAATGAGAAGCTTCTGAGCATTTAAACTTACACTGGAATGCAAAAGGTTAACACTAACAATTTTGACTTTGGACGAAGTTCTTCAGCGAAGATGCTTGGAATCGCGTATTGAAATGTTGTTTTAAGACAGCAGTAAGAAGCCAAAGAATGTTAAAGCATTGTGATAAATGCATAATTTTTTTATAAACAAAGCAAAATATCACTTAACTGTTAAAATGCATTGTTTTTATTTTATGATATCAAGTAAGATTCGGCAGTCTGAGAAGAACCTCTAAGAAGACGTCTTCTTTAACTAAATTTCAAGCCAAAAGACAGCTTACAGTTTTAGAGCAATTAAACAAAGAGCGCTATCAAAATTGTAACGCTGTGTTTATATTTATAGCTTTGCAGCGAGCCTCTAAAACTATAGCAGTGCTATCAACCTTCTGAATTGCTATAAAAATAGTCTTGTCACGAACCATTGGCTTCGAACTAGTTTAGTGATGTAGCTGCAAGCTATCTGTTGTATACAGCGATGTTACAAACCTTTTCTATAAAATTTATAATTATTTCCATTAAACCTAGTATGCAAGAAAACTTTTATAGCTTTTGAATTTGTGCAATCCTTTCAAAACAGTATACATAGTTGAGTTTACTACCTCACATTTTAGAACAACTGTCAAAAAGTAAATTATACTAAAGGCCTATACGCAGCACTCAAAAAAATTAAAAACTTCATATAAAAAAAATATTCGCGAAAAATTCCGATCAAAATTTTTTGACAATGGGACGCAGATAAAAAACAAAACAGTGTTGTCTAAAAATGCTTAACGTTAGATGGCGCCACTACCTCACTAGGTGTGGTAACACTAACAACAGCTGTTTGGTTATTGCCGCTTTGGTGCGAATGAATATGCGTACATACATATATACATGCCCTATTTATTGTTCCAAATGGCAGGTAGGAGAAAACGGTGTTATGGGATTTAACAAAAAAAATGCACTTTAATGTACTGGTGATGAAAAGTGCGTGGGAGGAAATTGCCAAAATTGTAAATAAAGATGGTAAGTGATACTAGCATTGTGTTTTAGCAGAGCAAATTAAGAATGGGTATTCATTTCAGTAAGTAATGTTAACAATACTTGTTGCTACAAATCCATGTTCGTTTTTTTTATTTCTTTGTCTTATTTTGCGCGCTTAATTTTTTCAAACATAAAGCAGCTGATTATAATGTGAGTGTGCCCACATTAACCCAAAGTATCGGAAAAAATATCGACTAATACCAAAAACAAAAACGATAATTCGATAAAAAATGGCAATTTGACTTACTATGCAAACACTGGTGGCTCCATCTGAAATAATATAAAATAGTTTCCATATGGAATTTTTCGAACTGCGTAGACCCCTTAAGTGTAAACAATTATGTTATTTATATACAATCAATAGTAATTGTAATTCTATTGAAATTTTAAACCGAATACAAATTTTAAAGCTGATTGAAGAATATGTGATAAGGATAAGGCCCAAAACCACACTGAAGAAAAGAGAAATAGCCGCAAAAAATGTACGAGAAACAAAAGTAATTTAAGACTTGGCAGCAAAAACGTTATAACTTCTTTCAGGATATCCCAAACTAACAGCTACTCTGCAAAGTAAGCTAAGATTAAAGTATAAAAATATTATTCGGCCGTGCTCCAGAAAACGAATCCACACATTTTGTTGGAATTTGTTTTGAAACCGAAAATTTGGTGCTCCCAATTTCACCAACCCGAATTTTTTATGTGGTTTGAAAACGAATGTTTTGTTACAAGAGGAATTAAAGCGAATCGGTAAAAAAAAGAAGTACGCATTTTATATTGAAATAATTTCTTAAATATTATTTCCCTTGTAATAGAAATAGCTTAATTGTGTTTAATTTCAATAAATATTTTTGCTAAAGTAATATTTTTGAGTAAAATTATTTAAAACATAGAATTTTAAAAAACTGGCAATATTTTAATGAAAATTAAATATAAACAACATACATATAATAATAATAATAAAAGGGTGCAGGACTGCGACAACCATGTCAGCTTTTTTGCATCAAACAAAAGTAATTCGCGCCAACACAACATGAGAATTTATCGGAAAAATAAGGGAAATATACGAATTTATCGAAAATAAAAAGCGAAATATCGACAAAAAAAATTCGTTTTCATGATCACGCAAAAACGAATCCGAATGAAATTGATCGGCTTTTTCGATTTCCAGAGCACAACCGAATATGTTAAATCTTATCACAATAAGTTGATTATATCATATCGCCTCTATACAACCGATCGGCCGAAAAAAAAATTTTTTAGTGCACAAAGATATCCTAACCAAATCTGCAATCAAAATTGTTTCGCAATATATCGAAATTGATACAGGGTATCTCATATTCGCCTGTGCCCGACTTTAAATCAGGCCTTTTTTTTATTAGAAACAAACAATTCTGTCAGTGGTATAATACAGTTTGATGACAACTGATCAATTAGTATCGACACAAACCATTTTGTGCCAAACTATTTACTTAAATATTGTGGGCAGCAACCAACATAAGTTTTTCGTTAATGTGGATTGTGGATTGCCAAGTAGACTTATTTAAACTTTAAAGTTAAATTTTATACTTTTAATAATTTTTTTTTAGTTTTAATAATTTCAAGGAATTTTATAAAATGATATTATTTAGTTTAAGAAGGCTGCGGGAGTGAGTTCGGAGATAAAAAATAAAGTTATAAGATTTTCACTGTCTTTTGCTTATTCTTTATAGAAAGATTTTTAAAACATTGTATCAATGTCTGTAGCAGCGAAATGGAGGTGTTGCATTTCGCCCCAAAAAAAGTTGTATGTATGTTGATACACGTGTTAAAATCAGGTAAGATGAAAGATGATCGGCTTCAGGCTGAGCATGAGACTTTGCTGAATAAGCAATAAGCCTAGGCCCTGCCGACGCGCATGAATCAGATTGTTTACAATTATGGTTCATGCGAATAGATTAAAGTACGATGCTGCTTACCACAGCATTTATTATGTAGCTTAGAAATAAGAGATTGATATAGAATAAATAGAAGATCACTCGCAAGGGTGGGATCAGTACCTAACCAACATCCAAGGCGTACTGTATTTTATATACTGCATTTTATATACGCAAAAGATTTTCTTCATTTGATTCGTCTCGATGAACATCCTCCTTTTCGATTCTCTTAACCACAAAATGATCTTAAATAAACGAAATAACAACCGTGCAGTTAAAAATACAACTTGACTTAACCAAATAACAAGGACTTCAACTGATTACATTAAACAATAAGCGCTCCTGGGTGGACTGCCTCTTGGCACTTGCCATAACAAAACAAATAAAATACAAAAAAAAACCAAGTCAATCGAAATTACAATCAAGAGCAAACAACTGCAAAAGGAAAAAATTAAAAGAAGCATCACAACTTGAAGTTTCAGTTAAAGTTGAAAGGAAGCTTGGCCGTATAAGAAACTGGAGCTGGGGCTGCAACCTAGCCGGAGTGTGTGGCCGTAGAGCCTGTACGTGGACCATGGCCGAGCTGCTGTTGCCTTGTGCCTGTGCCCACCAAAGGCGAGCTTGTAATATGTGCAAACCGATTTTGTTTGACATCAGAGGTCAATGGCCGCCATGCACACAGCAGCAGCAGCAATAGCATCAAAAGCTAGAGCTGGAGTCGGAGCAACAACAGTAGCTGGAGATGGAGCTGGAGCCAGAGAGCGAGAGTGCGAGTGCTTCGCGCACAAGAATGGCCGCAAGGGAATGCCAGCTATGCCACTTGCATCCTGCCACGCACACACACACACACACACACACACACACACACACGCATACTTATATATATATGTATAGTATATATGTATAGAAACATATATGTAAAGAGGCTGTTTGCATTGCATGCAACCCCCGCCGCAGCGGCACCGTTTGTTGGTGTTACTCGAGCCTGGCTGCTGCTGCTACTCCTGCCGCGCTCCTGCTGCTGGCTGTCAAGCGCAAGGAATCAAGTGGAAAGTGAAACGAGAGCCAGAGCTGGTATAGCAGCTCCAATTGCCACAGCTCAGTCCATGGCATTTTGGCTTCTGTGGTGCTCTTTTGATGTGGCCTCGCCCGGCCGCACCCGCAGCGCCACTCACTCTCTTTCAGTTAGCGTCTGCACCACACACGTCACTACTCAAATCGACAACAGTCGGCTCCATCTGCTAGTGCTGGTTCGTGTTCATTGCGCTCTTTTTTTCGGCTGGGCGTGCAGCAGCATCCGCGTGCTCTGTGCTCCTTGCCGGCATCGCTCGGCTTTTATGTTAGTTGATGCATTGGGGCTGTTGCTGTTGCGCCGTCTCTGGATACGGATATACACACACGTTGAGAAAATCGATAAAACGTAGTAAAAATTCGTAGTAATGGAAACTGGAAGTTTATGCTTTGGATTGTGCACGCGGTCGCATTGTGGCTTAAGCATCATAGCGTGCGCACTGGAAAACTCTGCGAGGTAGGACATGTTTGGCGCGTTTTTAAAATGCACACACTTGCCTTAGTGTGTGTGTGTGTATGGACGTGGGCGTGTGCCGCTACAGAGGAAGCAAGCGATGCTGCCAAATGCCAAGCCGGAGAAAAATGCAAAATGTTGTTTTATAATTTCAAAAGCCAGTCAGCCGCATACATGTGCATTGTGTGGTTGTGTGTGGCTGTTAGTGTGTGTAAGTGAGTGTGTGCGTGTGCAACCAACCCGAAACGGGTTAATATGCACAACGAAGTCTGCGTCACGTCGTCGGTTTGCTCCTTTAGCTCCCAGCCAGAAAGAGCGTGGGGTGGTGTATGTAGCTCAAGCTTTAACAGTATGGCGCGCCTGTTTTCCTTTGGCTTCTACGTCGTTTATATAGCAAATAACGTTGGAGCACCTGGCCCGTCGAAACACCCCGCCCCAGCTAAGCCCACTATCAACATGGAAATTAATTACTAAATGACTTTATGCTTTTTAATGTGCTGCCGGCAGTTAAAGGATATTAGACAAGCTATTAAATGGCTACCTACCAAGGCCTGCTCCCCAACTTTGACACACTGCAATATTTTCCAACATCTATCTATGCTCTTAACGGCGCAAAGCAACTAGGAAAATATATTTTTTTCTATTTGTTGATACTCATACATAGTTGGAGTTTTGAGCTGTCAATGCCAAATTGAACTTAAGTGCAAATCTTTAGTTAGTTTACTAACAGATACAAGTTTTAAGGGTTACTATTAGAAAACTTTTTCAAGGAACAACTTTAAAATTTTATAATAATATATAAGTTACTTCCAGGCAAAAGTACTCATATAAATAAAAGTAGGATTTGCGAATTAAAATTCTAGCCATAAACAGTTGCAGAACTCTTTGGAGGGAGCTAAATACATGCGGATGAACCATTAAAGAATAGTCTGCGATATGATATATGATTAAGAAATTGTAAAAATCCAAGCACGTACATAAAATCAAATAACAATAAATAATTTATAATTTGAGAAATTTACAACTTAATTTATGTTCATAAATGTTCAACGACCAATTGACAAAAATTCAACATAGAAATAAAACAAAATTTCAAATAAAAATAATAATAATAATTTATAGTATGCACAATGAAAAGTACATAAATATACATACATATATCATATGGTATACATGGACACGAACTACATGTGTACGATGGGTTGAGAATGGAAAGCAGTTTGGGTTGTTCGTGTGGGTGTGTGTTCGCATAGGTGTTGGTGTGAAACGTAAAATTAAAAAAAAATAATCATAATAGAAATCAAGTCAAAGGGTAGCGACTATAAAATACTCTTTAACTCGTTAACTCTTTAACTTTGGCATATTTTTGGCTTAGAAATTGCTAACAGTTTTTTCGGATTTATGGTTTTCAATGTTATTTATATATTTTTATAGTTGCTTAATCTGAATCCGAGGCTCGAAAAACCTTAGCACGTCAGGCTTCTAAGATAACCTGCTAAATAGATCGTTTTTGCGGTTATGTCAGAACCCTAAAAAAACCTCGCTCTGGGGTTTCTTAGTCCCCGCATTCGGTTTCAGCGACCCCATCAATATTTCGTAAAGATAGTCTGACTTTCGACCCGAAAAACGGTTTTTTGTTTTGTTTAGCTTTTTTTTCGAGGTTTCAGAGACAAACTGAATAAATTACGTTTTGTTTTTGGGGTAACTTCACAGGAGTTGGAATGTTTTGGACATCGGACTCGGATTTAGCGACTCAAAAACCATACGGGTAGTTCTATCACATATAAAGTTAACATCACTCTATTTTTTGTGGACCAGTATTATCAAAAACTTCAAAAAAAATTAACACACAAGAAATTAAACACAAAACTCGAATTTTTGATGCAATGCTTTAGTGGATAACAAACTATCTATGGATATCTGTATCGAATTTTTGATGCAATGCTTTAGTGGATAACAAACTATCTATGGATATCTGTATCTTTACCTTCGAGACAAAAAGACAAAGGATTTTGAAGTGATTGCAGCAGAGTTGTTTGATTGAAATTCAATATCATGTTATGAAAATCTGAATATACAAGATCAAAATGATGACACTCAAGAGTTGGCTTCTTCCAGGCATCGTTACTCCTATAACTTATAAAATAAAAATTCGAAAGTAAAAGTTATTTCACGATTTTCAAATAAAAATTTATATTTAACTATTATTTCATAATTTTTATTTTTAGGTCAAAAAATAATTTAAAAAAATAAAAATTTTTAAAATACAAAAAAAAATGTATCCTATTATTTTGGATAGTCTTTTTAAAAATATGATATATTGTGGCTTTGATTCGCTTTGATTTTAGTGAACACCATAATCCCTGGCTTTTTCTTCAATTGAGGATTTTCGAATGTATCTAAGCAGGAGATTGTGACCCTAAACGTTTGAGAAGATTTTGTTGCGATATATTATAGTATTATGCAGGCACAAATTTCTAATCATAATGCAAATCCCATTATATAGTTTATGGAGCGCAAATGTACAGGATGTGCGATTTTAGGAAATGACTATGCATATTTCCAGATTCGAATTTACCTGTCTACTTTTTATGTATTCTTTAAAAATTGTGATATTGACATGGCATTGAATATAAACAATGAAGCCAGCTTCTTAATTAATACTGATCCATACCAATTTTGGAACAAATTGAATAAAAATAACTTACTTTGGAAAATCGTTTTTTTTTTTTAAGTTGCTCATTATTCATATACCGACAGCTTTCAACATCTCAACTTTCTGAATTTTGAAATACCTTCAAATAAGGGTTACAATCTCCTTCGCTCAAACGGATTCAGAGAATTCCAATAACTACAACTACTCCCTATGCATGAGAGTGTACGTGTGTGCGTATGTATCTGTATGTGACTAAGTTCAAAACAAAGAAGTAAATAAACGATAAACTGAAACGAAACAATAATAACAAAAACAACGTAAACGATAAATCGAGGAGAACGATAAGGCAATTATAAATTCATTCATGAAAGCGAAGTAACTTTTGTTGTATTACGAAGGTAACGTCGGCGTCGGCAGCGACTGCGACGTCAACATTCGAGGCACTGCACGGTTCCGTATTTTAAATGGGTCGACTTTTGGGGTTGGAGCTAGATATGAACAAATGTGCTGTCCAAAATGCAGTCAATTTAATTCTTCAGCTTTTTCGAACTCGACTGCCCATAAACCATAAAGACACGGCACACGTTCCAAACCGAAGCAGACAGAACTCCATTCCAGCTTCAGGCGCTTAAGTCCAAAGCTACACGCACTACTCCCATTGAATCTTAAGTTGGAGATTGTAAATTAAAAGACCAAAAACAAACACACAAATAAAAACAAATAAACATTTTTCACTTTTACGGGGAGCATTGGAAGGCACGGGGTACAGCAAGTGGATACGCGTGTGCTCTCATTTCTCACCTGCAATGACACCTTCGACTTTGTCGTAGCTGCTTTGGCTGCAGCAATAATAATAATAACAATAATAGTAAAAAAAAAATGTTTCTTATTTGAGCTTGAGTTTCTTTTTCGTTGGCTCTTGAGATTTATTTCGTTTTGTCAAAATTTACACGCGCCAACGCTGAATGCCGCCAGCCCCAACCACAGCCCCAGGTCGACACTGAACGTAAATAGTTATTCACCTTACTTTGTAACTACAATATCTCTGTGGTTTAACACTTGTATGCCCTACACTTGTTTATGTACATAAGTATATATAGCATTTAGGAAAAAAAAAACATGCAACAAAATCCCACATTCATTGATAGCCATAACTTTAATTAAAAAATTTCATTCAAACTTTTGCTTAAGCCCCATGGTTCATAAAACTGGGCTTCTCAGCTGTCTACCAGTCCCCATAAAATCTATGGTAGGTCATCATCAGCAAATATGAATGGACTGCATTTCAGTGCCTCGGAGCATTTGCTTATGTTTGGAAACGCGCGTGTAAATACTTAACACAATTTTCGTGCTCGTTGCTTTTGGGGCCTTGGGGCTTTCGATTTGCTTTCGCCTTTGACGACAATGCGTCGAGGTAATCGCTTTAACTGTAGAAATAATGAGAGATATTTAAAGTTTCCGCAAGTGAAGCAATTAAAAGAGCTAAATTATATTTAGTCTGTAGTTGAAATACTTAAAAAAAAAACAAAAAACAAGAAGATCCCGACTTAAAGACAACTGTACAAATTTCAATCGGGTTTTATCGAAAAATATATAAGTTTATTCATTTTTTTGAGTACTCAAATATCACCTAATATGGTTTTATTGCTTTTTTTAATTTTAGTGACAAACTCTTGTTCTTTTTCACTTTTCATGCGATTAAGTTACGTTACGGTTCGGTTACGTTTTTGATGAAAATCAGCCAAAATCGTTTAACTGCAGGACTAAAAACTTCAAAATTGAGATGAATAGAGTTCTTAAGATATACTATATACAACGGCATATGAATAACCTCAATTTAAGTTTAATTTTTAAAATTATTATAAATTTATTGGTGTTTTTCCTTTTAATCTAAAATTTATTTCTGAATTACTACAATATATATATGTATTCCTAGACTACTGTAGAGCTTAGTGTTGCATTTACGAGTAGTCGCCCCTAGGTGGAGCATAGGGCGGAATATTCCGTTTCTTGAGTATGTGTTGTTTTACGGCCGGGTTACTAGCCCAACGCAACCTTTTTATGGTCTGAGGTAAGACCTTTGAAAGCGTCGCTCGAATTCGCTACCACTTCGTTTACACGAAGGGTACCTAGGGAACACCACGGGGAGGCCCTTGCTAGCAAGGGGGTCCGCAAGACCTTCGAGTCGGCTTGAGATGAATTATTAAGGATAGTGGAAAAAAAACGCGTTGCCTTATGCTTATTCGTAGTGAATATGACTTACTAAGGATTGCTTGACCACTTTACCTTACACACCCCCATCATTCCCCACAATACCTACATTCTAAATTTTTAAGCTTACTTTTGTAGTATAAATTTATAAATATATTTGAATGGTAAGCGAAGTTAAATACTGCTAAAAATTAAGCATTGCATTTTTAAAAAGAAAACTAACTTTACAAAAAAGTCAATATTTAACGAACGATTCCATCTTAAAGAAGAAAGAAACTATCCCATCGTTTTGCCAAACAGGCGTATATTAACATATACATAAATTATAAAATAAAATTAGATTGCAATTTAGGTCTAGGAGCATTCGTAATCGGATAACCATATAATAGTATAAAAAAAAAAATGTTGTCTCTCATAAATATTTTCAAAAAATATTTCGAAATTCAAGCACTTTACGAGAGTCAGTTTTCAAAACGTATCCTTAACAAAGTCCTAGAGTTGCGGCCCAATTGATATTCGAGAAATTCAAGCAACGCTGTAAATAAAAACCTACAAGTGTGTACATACATAATAAACACTGATTTATGGGAACACTGAATGATTCAGCACTTATCGAATGTCCAATGAATGATAATTTTGGTTGCAACTCACGCGCTCAATTAAAGTCGTTGCAAGACGAGGCACAAAGTCGTCGATACAGAAACAAACATTGCATCCGAAAAAAAAAAACATACATCGCTATCAAAAGAGCTGCTTCATTGGACTCTTTTTTTTTTCTTTGGAGAGCCGCTATGTTGGAGCTACAGCTGCATTCTCATGCAACAATGTTGCACACAATAATGTGATGGCATCGGACGATGATATCGTCAGAGCACAGCGTCTGACGACATTGTCTCAAAGCGAAACAATTCAGCACCAACCCTAACTCATCCAAGATTTCCCGTTCCCTGTTCCCTATTCTTGACGATCGTCTCTTTGCTTATTTTACAAATTCCATTGGCAGACAACAAGCTTCTCCGCTTTTTTGCAGGTCAATGCAAATAGCTGGAGCTGGGTTTTTCCTTTTTTTTTACACTTTTATTTGAGGTTTTTTATGTGGCAAGTTAAGAGATTGCGCTGCTGTTGCATTTGTACATACATATGTACGCCGTGGTTGGCTGGATTTCTTCGATTTTATTGTCTGCGCTGTCAGTGCCAGCGAAAAGTTGGTGATGGTGAATCCATTAAGCCAAATGATGAGCAGCCGCCCTGTTTCCGTGCAACAATGTTGCATGCCACTGACGTCAGTGACTGTTTAAGTCCCAAGCCGTATAGCTAAGCGCATTAATTAAGTAATTTGCGTTCTTTGAAGCGGCCTTTGACCACCAGGGCATCAGCAGCAAGAGTCTTAACAGTAAGAGCAAAAAGAGGAAATGGCTTCAGTTCCAGGAACAATCTCATTACGTTGAGGTGGGTGCGATTTATGACTGAAAAAAATGTGACAGCTGGTGGCACCAATTGGGCCGATGCACTGATGGACAAACCAACTAATTAACTGAGGCAGGCCAAGCAGCACTGGCATCAGTGATCTGTCAAGATCTCAGTAACAAAAAATTACGTTTCAAGGAGTAAATCAAGGTTTCGAGCGGGCTGCATGTGTCAAAACCCAAAAGCTTAAACAAATTATGAATTAGTCTTCACGGTGCAAGACACTGAGATGCTCTGCACCTACGTTTTGCAAAAAAAAAACGGGGATACTTACTTCAAATTTTGCATTTATACTTTGGTCATTGTAAGCGTCATCTAGGAAAATGTTTAATTTCCTTGTTTTTGGGGCTCGAATATATACTCTTATCTCTAAGCTAGGTTAGAAATTTAATTGTTATCTTGCTGTATATAATAATAATAAAAAAATTTACGTAGAGCCGTAGTGATATTTAAACAACACTTTATTCTGTTTTCATCGGATACTTTTATTCACAAATTGTCTTATCACTTATTTCTATTTTAAATATAGTTTTACTTCATTGTTTATTCTCTTTATTAATTTTGTATTAATTTTCTAATTTGACTCTTACGCTGCCAAACTCTACACTCCTCTTATTACTCTCATCCTGCCAACTCGCTTACTCGCCATTAAACTGGCAAGCTAAACATCCTTTATTATGCATTTTTTGAGCCAGGATAAATTCCCCCGTTGCTCCTTATTCCTCTCCCTTGTCGACGTAATTCCTGTACGAGGGAACCGGGAAAAAAATCCACATGACTCGACGATCCTTGCTTCTTAAATCCAAGTAAAATCCACGTCTTTAGTGACTATAAACTACTAAAGTGATCCGAGTCCAAAATGCGAAAACGTTGAACTTTGAAAAACAACAAAGACTCGATTTTGATTATTTTAACCGTGAACCGTGAATATACATTATACAAGTACGAGTATTTACGTGCGATTTCCAAACTTCAAATGAAACCACATATATGTATACTCAATACAACAATAAAACGAAGTACACTGTGCCAAGTGGACATTGACCGTCTGGGAGTCAACGATCTTCAAACGTGTCAACATTAAAAATAGCAACAAAATGTTTATCAGTCCGACGGTCTTGGTCGTATCCCTCTCTCATCTGTCTGTCTCTCCGTTCATCGGCGTAGTCGGCTAGGGTTAAGGTTGAGGCAAGCAGCCAGCCAGAAATGCAGACTTGCAGACGTTCGCAAAATGAAAATGCCAAAGACGACGTCCAATGTCCAACAACACAAAAAGCAGCGCAAAACAACCCAAGTGCTGACGGACCAACGCAGAACAGGATGTTTGCCTTAGCCATAGCCGTTACTCGTTGTAGTATCAACAAAATTCCAACATTTGATCAGACAAACTTCCCAAACCCAGACAGACATAGAGATCAAGACGATCGTGGCGAATGCAAGAAATGCAAAGAATCAAACACATACATCGGCGCAGGGAGAGGAAGTGGGCCGACAAAGCCATTAATTACTGATTGTCGATACTCGACGCTTGCCGCGCCAATGCCTTTAAGAGTTTGGCCATCAATGGCACCCAATGGAGACTTCAACGCTATATTGCTGATGAAAACACCCAAGTGGCTGACGCCGGCGTTAAGCCATGCAGAACAGACGACGACGACGACGACGACAACATAAGTTTTCTTGACAAGAGCGCCAGAGATTAGCGCCGAATTGAGGTTCATTCGTACGATGTTGCAGATTGTAGACTTCCTTGCCAGAGCATAAACATAAATCACTGCGCCAGCAGTTTAGCCACAGCACATTGACCGTTAATACTTCCGTTTCAGAACAGCCCCTACATCTTACCCTGCTTACTTATACAAAACAACTTCATCGTCTTCTTGTTCTTGTCGTTAAAGTCAGCGATCGAATCGACGTTGTCACCCAGCACCTCTAAGTGTGCATTTTTTTCCCTCCAACTTGTTTTTTTTATATATTTTTTTTAATAAAGTCATTTATAAAACATAATTCCCAAACAAACACAAACATATTTGTATGCACATGCTCACATAAAGAGCGACTTATATTCGATACGTATTGTCCTTGAGCGTTTAGCCGAAAATTTATGGAATACATTGAACTCCAGTCACTAAATTAGTCAGTTAAGTCTCGGTCAGGCCGCTGCCAAATAAAAAAAAAAAATTCACAAATAAAAAAATAAAATACAACAAAAGTTTTGCCGCGCGGCGCATTAACCAAAATTTTTGTCAGTGTATGTGTTTTGTGTGTGTAGGTATGTCGAAGTGAGTCTCTCTGTGCGTCGAGAGACTCGCCGATTCATGGACTCATCACTGGCGGCCTATCTACACTAAAAGATGAAAGGAAATTCCAAGACAAGACAAATGCACGACGGAGAAGCTGTCTGGAGGAGAACTGGCGGAGACCAAAGACCATAGAGACGGTCAGAAGTCATTGTCCGTTAAATTGTCTTCAATTAAGAACATTATAAAGCTAGTAATGCAGTATTTATTTGGATTTTTTTGTATATACTAACCATATAATGTATTCAAATTTCAAACTGTTTTTGTAACGTTTTTAAGATCGTAATTTTTGGAAAAGCTTATAATTTTTTTTTTTAACTACTCCAAAGTTAATCAGTATATCTTGTATCCCTGACCAGACCAAGGCATAAACGAGGCAACTGGTTGTACAATTGATTTGTTGTACAACCACAAAACAATTCATACAACGACACAGAATGCAATCGATTAACAGCCTGTTAAACCTAGTCGCATCGTCTATGGCTTGGGTAAACTGCATAAATATTCCCATCCAACCTAATTGCCAAAATATTTTAAAATTTTTAATGAAGAAACTTTTCGAAAAAGTAGATATAAATATAAAAACTGATAATAAATATATTTCAGTTAAAAAAAAATTTCACTTACGGAGACTCGCCTGAAGAAGTGAAAGTGGATAAACGATTACGCTTTCGATTACAGTACGATGAATGGAATGACTGTAACAAAAATCCCCAAAGTGCGGTCCGGGGACACCAGTCATGAACGAAGTTCTTTACGTTCTTTGCATGCTGCGTATGGGCCTTTGCTCTTTACGGACTTTTCATTCATACTAAAATTATTAATAAAAAAAACTATATTAAATATAAAGTAAAATATTGTTATGTAATTTTCATTGTAGAAAAATAAAAACTTTAAAAAAAAAATAAAAAATAAAATAAGAGTAAATTATATGCTTTAAAAAAAAACAAAATATTTATGGAATTTTTATTTAATAGGCAAGGAAAAACATTTATTAAAAGTTAAAAACAACAAAATTGATTAAAGCCTTTTAAAAACTAATATGGTTTTCGAAAATAAGAAAATACTAAGAATCGCAGCGGCAACTTGAGCCAACCTTGAATTTTTTTTTGAATTTCCAAAACTCTAAAATTCAAGAGAAGAATACAAAGACCAATTTAACTACTCTTTTTCAAGGCCTTTCCTAATGGGAACTTGGTTTCGTAGCAGTCGCACAGCGCCTCCTCCGTTATTGCTCATTTGGAACACGCCTGCACTGCAATAAAAATGTCATCAAAGTTGACGCAGAAGTTCATGAGCCAAAACTGCACTTGGTATTGGCCAGGTGCAATGATAGCGTTACGTGCACCAACTAAACGGCTCAACTGGCTTAGAAACTTTGTCTTTACGATGCTGTTCCTGCTGCTCCTCAACTGCAGTTTTGTATGCAAGCTTTATTTTAAAAATCGCATTAAACTTTGTAAAATTTCATATTTTTTTTTAGTGTCCTAACCCTACACGTAATTCATATTTATGATGATAGCCGCCTGGGAACGGCAAATGGCAACGGTTAGTACTGGCTGGCGGTAGCTTAAGCTGATCCTTGACAGCCGTTGCCATCGTTTCGCTGGGATATGTATTGATGACGGTCTAATTTGCGCCTGAAAGTATGCAGCGAAACTTGAAATTTAAAGTCAAGTGTCAACGTCAACGCAAAACTCCTTGACGAGCTCAACAGCTATCGGATGGGCTATTGAAAGTCCTTTAGTGACTTTAGTGCTCCGGCGCTTTGACATGCAAAACGCGCGCCTCAATTGACATTTTTCCCATTTTGTTTCAGGCTTAGACTAAGAGTTGCCTAGCAACGCCCAAGCCATTTCTAGCAGTTGAAGTAGTAGCGTTATGTCCTCTTGTTTGGGTGTTATTTTTTTTGTATCCTTTCATCAAAGGCGCCAAAGCATTTTTTGTGGTTGCCGTTAATATGATTTTGTTTCGCTTTTTCTTTATATTTTATTTTATACTTTTTGTTGTTGCACTTTTTTGTGAGTTTCCTTTTTTTTTGTTTTTTTGGTATTTTAGAAGTTTGCTGAATTTAGATGCGCGTTCCACCTTAAGGGCTTGAATGGGGGCGGTAGGGCCGTTCCGTTTAAGCACGTAGAACTTCTCAAAGCTGCGCTACAGTAAGTTGAGAATGAAACGGAAGTGCCGCTTACCAAAAATTTGTTAGTGTGTGGGGAGAGCGTGTGTGTATGTGTGCAATTTGTTGAAGAGCACGACAAAACATTACAAATAAAGTGTATAGCGTTACCGCCAAGTTCTTGTCGCTCTATTACCTTGAAACAAAAAAACTGAACTTAAAAAAAAAATTTTTCATAGAATCTCTGAAATTAAATTTTTTTTATTATCATATTTTATGTTTTTAACTTTAAAAGTTCCTTTTACATTGGCAGCTTAATAAAGTTGTACATAAATGCAGATACATAATATACAAACATACAGGGATTGAGTTAATTCTGTACAGTTGGTTAGAGGATTGATTCTCTTAAGCAGGTCCTCTGGATTTCAACATTGCAGTCATCTCTTTCTAGCTGTCAAGATCAGTCGCCTCGCCCCATTTGCCTCAAAATCAATATGTTCCATGAAGTTCCTAAGTCTCTTTCAATGACCCTATCACGCAAGTGCTAAGTGCTTCTTCTAAGAGTCATTGAGCCACTTTAATTTCTTAAAATACCAATTTGCAGAATATATTATATATTTTGGGACCATGGTATTTTTCTACCTTTTGTCAAAATTTATTGCTAGACCATGGTCACATGCGCTTTAAAAGTTCCTGTACAATATTACAACCAGGTATTTGCGAGCATGCTCATGCTTGACAGTTGAGCCCGGAGCGTAGCATCATAACTCCTAATAGTGGACTTTTAGAAAAAGTGACTCATGCGCATTGGCTACGGGTGACGCCTATGTTCCAATCTACGGCCCACATTTCAAGGCAACCACGCCTCTGTGGCAATATCAATTTTTGAGCTTCTAGTCAGCACTGCAGGGACGCCAGCGTAGGTATCTGTGAGAATCTTATCAACATCAATTCTTGTAACTACAGTGGATGTGAGCATTTCTGCTGTCTAATAAGTGGAGCCTAGCACGCTGTCTTAGGGTACACCTGCGCATATTGGTAGCTTTGTCAAGTTTGCCACACCCTGGAGTCAACTTTTCTTATATCTAAGAACTCAGCCACTACTGCATAGCATCTTAGCCGAAGTTAACAAGACGGTGAAGTTGTTTCAGAAACGGAAACAAGATTTGTAGTAAACAAAAACATCTTATGTTAAAGCCCATACGTAGCATGCAAAAATGCCGCACGAAATGTTAAAACTTCATATAAAAAAAAAAATTCCCTTTTTTGGGATATTTTTGCATGCTGCGTATGGGCCTTTAACTAAAAAAAATGCGGTGTTCCCCGACCCTCTGTGCTGGCAATGGGTATTTTAGAGTCGAGTAGTTACGAGTCTAACATTCTCAAGCTATAAACAATTTGGAAATTAAGGAAAGTTCGTGAAACACTATGGCCTACATAGGATTTTGAAAATTTAAAAAAAAAAGGCAAGCCCCCGTTCATCTAAAGCACGCAGCAGCAGGCTCACTCTACATTTTTATTTGGGCCATAAAAAAAAATAAGGTGCAAAATTGGAGCCATTAAAAAACACGTTAAATATTTTAACTTCTTATGGGAGGTAGCAAAATAGTTGAGTTCCCCAAAATTTTGGGAATATATTTGGTAAGGCACAAGGTCGTAACCAACTGTTCCCAAAGGGGGAAACTAAAAAAAATTGTTTCTAGATAAATGTAATGCATATACTCATAGTAATATGAATGTTTATGATACTAGCCGTAGCCTTCGGTTATGTCTTCCCATAGAGTGCCTCTTTCTTCCTTTTTTACTTAGCACTGCTTAGTATTAAACCTAAATGTAATAAATAAATGATAAGCTGCTTAAATTAATACGTAGCCATTATATAAAGCAGCAGAAAACTGTTTGAAACATAATTTAGAAACTTATAACTTGCTAGTTCTTCATAAGAATAACACGAAAGAACTTTTCAGGTATGCGCCTAAATAAAGTCTAAGCATGTAGAGCGAGAATGTCTGGCAAAAGGATTAAGTGTCCAAGAGAGCAATGGAGTCAATCAACTGACAGACCAGGTTTCTGTTTGTGACATGTCAGACGGGTGCATCAACAGCGGCATCAGTATCAATAACAAAATCGAATGCCTGGAAAAGTATTACAAATCCAAACCAATAAAAGCCAACAATGAAGGGTCCTAGGGACACGAACTTCGACTGTGAGACGGAATGAATAAATAAGGATATCAATTGTTACTGCGGCGGCAGCAGCAACTGGCATTAATCTTTACCGCTACGCGCCGTTAGAGTGCGCCACGAAAGTGAGTGTGTGTGTATATGGGTGGAGGGGAGCCCTTTACCTGCAGCGCGCCAATTTCGCCTAAGCTAAAAGTTGAAGCGCACCCTAACATTACCGAGTGCAATCGCATTGCAGCTTAGCAGAACCCCAAGAGGATGATGCGGGTGTGTGTATGTTGCTGAAAATAGGACAATGTGCTGCTGCTGCCAAAGCTTCATTTGGGAAACGGAATGAAATCGGGAGCACCAAGAATACAAATAGTAAGCAAACCAAGAAGACGATGACGACAAAGCTAACGCTGCCGACAGCGACGCTTACGTTGACGTTCAAGCTAAAGTACAGTCTGCGAGCGTGGAAAACAACGATGGCCATAAAGACGTCTGCTGCAACTACGTCTATGGAGGCTGTGCCCACGCACATTCGCCACACCCGCCAACACCCTACCCTTGCCGCTCACAAAAAACGTAGACGACATCTGCCCTAATCATGTGCCCCTTACCGCACTGCGCTCGCGCATCTTTTACGTTAGTTTCATGAAAGCTTTTAGTTGTCTGGAATTTTTGGTGCTTTTTTTTTTGTTTTCTTTCTGCTCTTGCCTTTTTCGGGGGTTGAATTTTAGGTTTGATAAGTGTAAAACGACAAAAGCAGCGGCATCGACGTCGACTTGGACGTGGACGTCGAGCATGGCAGCGCTGTCTGTGCGCCTGTCTTGCCCTCTGCCAGTGCGTCTGTTTGTTTGTCTGGGTGTGTTTGGATGTTAGCTTGAGAGTGTTTTTGTAAGCAGGGCATTGCACTCCGGTTCGGGAGCTCGCTCCCTTTCTGTACATCCTAAATTCATTTCGTTTCGCTCAGTTGTAAAGTTGCAAAGCTCTTTGTTGTTTATATACTCAAACATTGGGCTTTTTGGCATCGGCCTCAGCATCGCCATTTTATGAAGCATGATTGCCTGTGTGTATGTATCTGTGAGAGAGCAACACACACACACACGTAAATATAGGCGCAGTTATACGTAAACACCATGAAGGTTTTTCGGCACAAATTTATGTTTAATATAATTATAAACTTTCAAGCTGATGACGCTTAGAGTTGCCGCATTTCTTTTTCAAAACAGAGACAAACTTTCCACGAAAAAGTATACTTACCAAAAACCATTTTTGTAGAGATTTTTATAAATACCTTTTCCCTTCGAGCAAGAAAGCCCAGTCCAGTTCACTTCAATAAAAACTGGAAAAATAGCCCATAAATCAGTTCGCAGAAAAATTAAAACTAAACAATTTTCTCAAAAAAAGTTTGAGAGATTGGAATGAAGTTTTTAAGAATTCGTTTATTTGCAAAGAGCCACGAACTGAATCATCTGATATTTAAAAGTTATTGAAGAAACGGTTATTTCGAACCAAAATTATGGCTTGATGGTACCTAAAACTTAACCCAATCGAACTTTATAAGAAATTCGTCAGGCTCAACATTATCAATGTAAATGGGGAATAACCCGTTAATGCAGGCAATAAAGGAGTGTTAGCCAAAGGATGACTTACTGCTTCCAAGAGACAAATAGTAACGTCGGAGCAGCTGCTACTTTTCTTTGTGGACTCGCCTGCTTTAATTTCATCTGTGCTCTATTTTTATTAATTGCATCCTACAACTTGTCAACCCTAGAGCAGCAGCACCCGACAAGCACACTAATACTTGTGCCTTTACCATTACAATGTTACAAGCCTGGCCAAAACTCACAGAGGCCGGCGCTCAGGAACACAGACAGAAGTTGAACCAACAATGTTGCCTAAATGGACGGAGCACGCGCGGGTGGTGGTACAAGTGGTGCAAGTGTTGTGAAAACTGAAACGGAGCAAATGTCTAGATTGGATTGAGGTTGGGTTTTGGTCCGTGCGAGGCCGAATACGATGACAAGAACGAGCCTGTTCGTGTTGGGGCCATGCTGGGCGCTTTCCCGCGCTGAAAATTCAAAAGCAAAAGAGCGCCAGCAACAACAAACTGAAATTTGTTGTCTAAGAGAAAGGGAAATGTGTAGTGAGAAAATATCGATTGGATTTTGGGGTATTTTGTGTTCTGTGTTGTGCCTGTGCCTTCTGTTCGGCCTAGAACAAGCCGTGTTGGAATTTCTGTGAAAAGGGTAGACCTTTTGGCAGATGCGCACGCATCTTGTGCGTGTACATATACACGAGTAGATACTTGTATCTATGTGCAGACAGGATATATGTAAGCGTATGATTTTGAGTTTGGCGCGAATTTTCGATTAATGAAATTCGCTTGATGCCAAAAGCTTATTTGAGTGTGTAAGTATTATATGTTGACACATGTGACACACACTGTGACATATATGAGTTCAAAGCGGCTTTTATAAGCCCAAACTCTCTGACACACACGAATGTAATGGTATCGGCAGCTCCCACTGCAATAACAATCTCAGGGCAATCGCATTGCACGGCAGCTACAGAAACCAGAGCAGAGTAAAAATTTTGATTGGCGCCCAACGTACGTTACTCGGACGCATTTCTATAGAAACTCGAAATGCATCGAACATTGAAATATCGCAAACAAACGCTGATATCCGCCGTAAGCTCAACGAAGCGACAGCTGCAACATGGTCGAGCGGAGAGCGGGCAGCTGAAGTTGACAGTTTCTGGCATAGTTTGGATGGTGGCCAAGTAGTCTGGGCCTAGGGTATGGATGGTGACTGGAGCGACTTATGGCTGTTGCTGGCGCTTGCCGTGGCTCGTTATGCAAATTTTATCGAAATGCTATGCAAACGATTATGTAAAAGTTTACATGGTTAAAACGATTTTAATATGACAGTTGTATTATTGTCCTTGCTGGGCTCTTCTGCTTAACACATAAGAGCCCGACCTACAGCATCGCACAGTTTACTCAACCTCTCTCAGCTGAAGCACTCATTGTTGCTGATTATGACAGCCCCAACCCTAGCCCTAGCCCTAACGCTAGCCCCAATCCCAAAGCAAAGTTACAACCCCCAGTTCAATCCCCAATGCCAGTCCCCAGTTCCCCATCGAGTGTGAGAACATGTGGCCCAGAGGTTTGTTTGAACGACAGTCGGGAGGCTGTGGCTGTATGGCTTCAGCTTTGGCCCCCTTTGCCTGAGACGCCTCTGCGTTTGTTTATAAATAAAGCATACGGCTATTGATTAAAATTGTGCCTTTAAAAATTCATTGCATCAAAGTTGTTGGGTTTTGGTTTGAATTAAATGGAAAATTTATGTGTGCTCACACTAATCATGGCTGATTTAAAACGTGGACTGTAGCGCGTTGTTCAGAACCACTTCAGTGTTCAATGTTGAAAAAAAAAACAAATTCGAATTTAAACTATTGTTGTATAAATAAAGCATAAATAAATAAACGAATTTATGATAGAAAAAAACCAAAACTATTTTTACTTGAAGAACACAGAATTTTTAACTTCGACATAAAATAACATTTACGTAAAATTTGTAATTGCTGACAAAAAATTCAACCTAACCAACGTTGACCAACATTCTTCAAAAGTAAGTACACATATAAAAAAAAAAAAAAAACTGTGGTTTTGCTTCCGTTTGGGATTACATTTTTTTCCATTACATCATCATGGCTGCAACGCTGCAACGGACAGTACCCACACTAAACATAGTAGTGTGCTAGGGCCTGGGGACTGGGGCAGGCCAGAAAGTAGATGGATTTGACATTATCTGCAATAAAGATTACAAGTTGACTTCTTGTTTGACTTTGGCTTTTGAATGCACGTCATAAAAACGTTTTATGATGACGACGGCCAGCCCTAAGCAGCCAAACGCTTATGACGAGTCGCTTGCAGGTGCCTTACTTGCCAACCCAAATCACCACCACCGCCACGCCAAGCTATGCCATCTCAAGCCAAGTCAGACCATGGCGGACCCGGTCCCTGTCCCATTCCCAACCCGTGCGGTTGCCTTTTGCTGTGGTTGCATGTCTTTCACTCGATTCGTTTTGGAGCTGTGATTATATTATCTTGATTTACGTTTACATTTTATGTGGAATTTTTATGCTTTTTTTTTTGTTGCTTTTCAATGTCTCAAGCAAAAAACACACACACAAAGTAAAAGTGCAACGTCATATAGCCAAGACATCACATACAAAAAAAAAAGTAAATAAAAGGCTACGGCAAATTCAACAAGTTGGGAGTTTGAGGTCGTTATAGACACTGACAATTTTTGGCTTATCTTTTATTTGCATTGAAAAATATTTACACAGACTCTGATGCTGTCAAAACGACTGACTGGACAAGATGTGTAACGCCAGCATCATGAAGATAAGGCAAAAGATGCTCTCCAACCACCAAACTTGTGTAACATACGAAGCAGCTTACTAAAAGATGATTATAGAATTTTACCCAAGCAAATGATGGATATTAAATACAAGAAGTTTTCTATTCGAATTGAAACAACATCAAAGCTCCTCTGGTTACTTTTATGGATGTCTGCTCGTCATAATTTTCTTGGCTTTAGATAATATAACATGTAATTTAAACTAAACGATTGATGGATATTTAGAAGAAAGAATTACTTTTCTCACGATGATGCTTTTAATAATGAAGATCAAAAAGATGTGAAAAATATAATTAATGCAATGGACCTGAAGTCAGCTGGCAACCAGTCGATTAAGCTCAATAGACAACATTCTCTGTTCTTAATGATAAACATAAAGATAATGGGACATGAACCCAACATGTTAGAAATGCGCAATAAGAATGGGAGAGCCAGAGGAGATAATCCTGCAATTTATAATTTCTTACTTCAGGAGTGAATCAATTATTAGCTTGGGAATCACTGCAAACTGGTTTGGACTTCATATAGTCGACAAGAAGCCTTCTTCAGGTCATATTGAACTTTAAATTCCTCTACGAGTTGCAAATACGAGTTATGGGTAGAAGCCATAATAAATCATATATTTAAATAATTTTAGTTATTAGTTGCAAACTTTATTTTTTGACATAAAATACAAAAATCGTGAGATGTACATTTTTTTAAATTTAAAAATCGGGAAATATTAAAAATTCTAAATAATAACAACAATAAATAATAGCCCAATGATGGCTCCAGATACACCCTTGATTGGCGGCAGATAAATCATATAAATGCAATATATAAAAATAAATGATTTTTTTTTTTTTGCAATAAAATAAAATTAATAAATAAATAACACTCGTTTACAAATTTATGGGTCATCGAGTAAACCATGGTAAAAAAGTGTTTTTAGGGTCATTTTGGGTCGATGAAAAACTTGATGAAAAACTGAAATAGGTGCCCAAAAGCAAGTTTTTCGAAAATATCTCGAAAACGGTGCTTAAGGAAAAAAAAAAGGTTGCCATTTTCGATTTTCTCGACCCCAAATTACCCTAAAAAACACTTTTTCACGAAGGTTCATTTTTTGTGTAAACTAGTGTACTTAATAGTTATTGCATAATTTGTAGGGTATAAATGAAAAGTGCTACGATCCCTGGTTTATAAGGCCTTACCCTGCGTACAAAAAAAAAAAAATAATAAATGGTGTAAGCTAAATTTGGACATTTTTTTCAAATTGTTTTTATAAATAGCTGGAAAGAATTTTTTCCTTAAAAAAACAGATACAAAATAAAATTATTTCCAGAAAATTTTGGAACAAAAATTATATCATTTCAAAGTTAATCTTCAACCAAACTAAAGATAGATCTTAATAATGTGGACTTCGATTGCATAGCAATTTTCTTGTCCGGTATAAAAGAGATCTTAAGTCGAAGCAGTATGTTCCGCAAATCAGTATTCCGTAATACGTGAAATCTTATGATACAGTTGAAATTATTCAATATCTTTATTTTTAAAATCAAAAAATTTCTTCAATGGGCATTAGAGGATCGCTAAAAAGGTCAGTCATGAGATCCCACCACTGGCAGTGTCCAAAACACATTCTTTCAAACAATTACTCCTAATAACCTTCACATTGAGACGTGGAAAGCCTCCTCCAATTACCCTGAATATAGTGGCGGATCCAGGATTTTAACATACGCAAAGATCATACCTAGCATATCGGTGGAGATTACCTTCGTTCAAAATGACCTTGGCTAGCCTGTGACAGGGTCAATGGCAACCTACCCTACAGCAGCATTGAAAGTCCTTATGGCTCCAAAATAAAGCATCACTACTTGGAATATCAGCCTAGGGAATTGGCAAAGGACACATAATAAGTGCTAGGGATGCCCTTACCCAGAGTACGTCTTCGTAAGGTACTTTAGTACTTTTATGAGTAACAAAAAGAAATGGACTACGCTAGAGCAGATACACTCGATAGAAAAACACATCATTGCATGGTATACATAAGGGTCTTTGACTAAGAAAGAGACCCGTCTTTGAATCAAAGAAGAAGTACTCTGAGCAGACACACCAACATATTTCAAGAGAAATATAGCTAGTCTGAAGATTTACATAGAATTGGTTTATGAAACCAAAACCGAATTTTACAATCTAGGACAATTGAATAAAGTATCCCTTAGATGGATCCCGGGACATGAGATCATTCGAGGGTGCTGCGAAATCACTAATAGGCCCTGAACCGTTCTTTCGACGACTCAGACTCAGGCAATACCTGAGTAACATTGGCATTGAGAAGTCGAAAACATGTGAAATTAAGAAGAAAACCTCTCTACTACTTGCACAGTATGACGATCTAGCCAGAAGTGGGATATTCATCTTTGGCGGGCATAGAATATCGATGCACGTTGTCACCTGATTTGAAGCAGCCCAAATAATTAAGTATGTCTCGGATATTGGGTTAGTTGAGGAGTTTCAACTCGAAAACAAAAATGGTTTATAATTGTCATCCCAAACTTGAAGTTGTGAACTTGTTTTTCGTCAAATATTTAACATTTTGCAGATCATCATAGATATAATCAGAGGTGGGCACGAAAAATAACGGAAAGAGCACTTTTTGCTTGTGCGCCTATCTTTCGCCACAGAAAAGACATAACGGAAAGAGCACTCAGTACAAAAAACGCCTTGGACATTTTTGCACCGAGTGCTCTTTCCGTTAGGTCTTGTAAGTGGCGCCTGCCAGACGCACACGCAAAAAACCGAGAATGTTACAAAAACAAAATACACACAGTGTGCGCTTTTATGGCCCTACTCGAGCATCCTTTTTTCGACCTTTTTAGACCGTAACGGTAGTTTTTATTGGTGCTCGCGACGAAAAATTCGCACAAGTACACTGAGCACAGAAATATAGTTAATTTGGCAACTGTAAGACCCAGTAATTTTTTTGGTAAATTAAAATTGTCATATAAACTCATATGACTTTTCTGTTTCTTTGAATGTGTTGCAAAATTTTGTCAGTGTACACGCACAAGCAGATCGTCGGCGACGCGCCGAGTTTACAAAAACAAAATACACACAATGTGTGCCTTCGCTCGACTCGCAGCAACTTACAAAAACAAAATACACACAATGTGTGCCTTCGCTCGACTCGCAGAATATTACAAAAACAAAATACACACAGTGTGCGAGTTTTATGGCCCTACTCGAGCATCCCTTTTTAGACCGTAACGGTAGTTTTTATTGGTGCTCGCGGACGAAAAATTCGCACAAGTACACTGAGCACAGAAATATAGTTAATTTGGCAACTATAAGACCGAAAGAATTTTTTTAGGCTTTCGGGAAATCCACTGGTAATAAAATAAATTTGCATCTTAATTTAAAAAGCTGCAGGTAACAAATATATGAATGGAATATATATTTTTTGGGAAGTCCTATGATAATAAAACAATCCTGCACGTGTTCATCATCATTACCAGGTAATAAAGGGCGTTTTGCAATTATTTTGGTTACTTATAAGTTTTTACGCCCCTTACCCTTTTTACCTGCTCAGGTAAAGAGTTTCATTTTAGTATGTACGAAAATTATTTAAATACTGCACGCACTTATTTTTGTCACAGTCTAAAAAAAGTCATAACCGAGTTCACATCAAAATGAGTGATAAGATAATTCAAGAAATGGAAAAAAATATTTTTTCACCAAAAATTATAAACTGGGTGTTTTTCAGTGCCTTATTTGTAACATAGTAATATCTAACAAAAAGAAGTATAATATAAAACGGCATTTTTGTAATTTCCATAAAAAATCATATGGAAAACTAAGCATAGAAGAAAGGCAGCAGCTTATTCCTAAGCTAAAGCTATCGCTTTGCCAAGCTGCAATAAAAAAAGTGGAAGACTCTTCAAAAAATCTTCTGCATGCTTCCTTTATTGTCAGCTACAATCTGGCCAAAGCGCAAAAGCCACTTCAGGACGGGGAGTTTTTTAAATCAACTTGCATTGATATGCTGAAGTGTTTCGGCAATAAAGCTAATGAAATGTGTGAAATGGTATCGCAAGTGCCACTATCGCGGCGAACAGTAACGAGACGCATAAACACACTTAGCCAACAATTGAAAAATAAATTATTAAATAAAATAAGACAATGCCGATACTACTCATTGGCGGTTGATGAAAGTACCGATATCAATGATGTAGCGCAAGTCCTAATATTTATTAAATACATTGACTCGGACTTCAATGTTGAGGAGGACCTACTAAACCTAGTTCCGTTATACGCAAATACCACAGGGGAAGACATATTTCGAGCAATTGAAATATCTGTCCGGGAAATCGGTGGATTTGGAAAACTTAGCTCGATTTGCACCGATGGAGCAAGAAGCATGCGCGGCAACATCAGAGGGCTTAACGGGCAGTTTAAGTCACGACAAATTGAAGTTCCCTTTTACCACTGCCTTCTACACCAAGAGGCGCTATGTGCCAAAACATTGGAGCTGAACGAGACGATGGAAAGCGTGGTGCAAATAGTTGGCAAAATAAAAGGAGGACACAACGCCTTGACACACCGCAAGTTTCAGGCTCTTTTACACGAACTTAACGCGCAATATGGTGACTTAAAATACTACACCGAAGTTCGTTGGCTCAGCAGAGGAGAGTGTCTGGATAGGTTCTTCTCTCTTAGAGAAGAAATAAAAATTTTCCTTAAAACTGACGTAAAAAACTCGGAAGGTTTGGTTACCAAATTGGAGGACATCAATTTTCTATCCGAAGCGGCATTTTTAACGGACTTTATGAAGTTTTTAAATATTTTAAATACTCAGCTGCAAACACCAAAGCAGTCAATAATACAAATGCTGTCAGCAATCGATGGATTTAAAAAGAAAATGGACATTCTGCAAAGTGATTTAAGCAACAATTGTTTAAATCATTTTCCCTGCTGCCGCGAACTTGCGACACTACATCCGAGGCTTAACTTTGCGCAATATTTTGTGTACATTCAACGGATGAAAAACGTGTTTGAAGAACGCTTCAACGATTTCGACAACATTAAGAAACTAATCAATGTATATCTAAGCCCGTTAGATATAGATATTAATACGCAAGATTCGAAATACCAAATGGAACTCTGCGATTTACAGTCGGATTTTGAATTAATTGCATTAAGAGAATCTGGGGATGACTTTTGGAGAAAAGTTCCGGAAGGAAAATACCCCGTTCTCAAAACATCAATGCTCAAGTTGCAGTGCAGTTTTGCAAGCACTTATGTTTGTGAATCTGCATTTTCACATGTAAATCACATAAAAAATGTATATAGAAATAAAATTACTGATGTTAACCTTTTAGATTTACTGCGTACATCTATAAGTGAAAAAAATGTAGATTTTCACAATTTAATAAAAGAATGCCTAAATTAACATACATGTCTTTGAATGTATCCCAAAATTTCGTTCAGTGTTTCACGCACAAGCAGATTGCCGGCGACGCGCCGAGTTTACAAAAACAAAATACACACAATGTGTGCCTTCGCTCGACTCGCAGCAACTTACAAAAACAAAATACACACAATGTGTGCCTTCGCTCGACTCGCAGAATATTACAAAAACAAAATACACACAGTGTGCGATTTTTATGGCCCTACTCGAGCATCCTTTTTTCGACCTTTTTTCTTGATGTTGTTGTAGTGCTCTTTCCGTTATTTTTCGTGCCCACCTCTGGATATAATGATAGAAAAAATGGTTTGTGCATTGTTATCACCCCTGATATCTAGCTATTTCTGGAAATCGAATTTGTCAACGAAAAGTGAAAATTTATTGCTTACAGAACGGTGCCCGGATTCTGAGCCAGTGATGTACACATATAAAATATTTAGTTAGGTGAAATACCTGGACCATGGGATGTGCCACTCAAATCGTTTTCTAAACCCAATCTTAATAGATTGTTTGCAAACTGTAAAAAACTAACTTTGCCTTGGTGAAAATATATCTAATCTTTTAATAAAGATCTTGGTTTTCAGTCGAAATTTTGATATTTAGCTGTTGTTTACTCAAAAATATCCTTGCTAGACTTCAAATTTTAGACCATGACAAAATTAACAATTTTAAGAATCAATAGTGCTATCCATACATCTATAAATCACTCAAATATATTTTTTTCTGCTTAATGACGTCCGCTATTAATGCAGGAACCAAACCGAAAGCCACATTGGGACCGAAACTGGCACCCTTCATTTAATATAAAGCAATTTTCCTCTTAAATTCACTTCAATAACCAATTTAGTCATGCACTCATACAGACGCACACCCTCCAGTCACTTACACACACATACACACCCATACACACAAATACACATAACAAATCATCAAAAGCAAACAAAATGAATGAAAAGGAAAACGCGACTTTTCCAACTTCGGAAGTTGGAGACTTCAGCCATCACCTAGCCATTACAATAGAACAGTCGTACATACTATTCCAACAAATCCATTTCGTAGAGTAGTTCCGTTGGCCCACGCTTCTCTTTCACATGCACACACACACAGACAGACAGAGAGCAATCAACGAATGGAGCAGCTTTTCGACATGACTTACATGACAGCGTGACAGTTTCGTTGGGGCTTCCCCGCTGGGAGTTACCTACCAAACGTCATCAGAAATGGCATCAAATTGAATATTCCCCCAAAGCCAAAGCGGAAACTATTTAAAACTGTCAACTGAAAAAATAAGTCGTTATTCCCACGCTGGTCACGCGTTGATTTCGCGGTAATCATAAATGGTATGAGCGTGTGTGGGGCGAGGATGGGCCAAGTTTTGAGAATGCAACGTACCAATCCTAAGATTAACAACGATTTTAGTCATAAAGCTTAGAATTGGGCACTTTGGTCAGACGCTTGGCCTCGAGAGCGCCAAGGATAAGCAATATATATGAGGATAACATCGTAGTATGCTGCCTACTGCTTCGCAAGTGGCCTATTCAGACACTTGGCTTGGGGTGTCCTTTGTTGCTTGTCTGTCTCGAGTGGAAAACTGCGCGCCCGTTTAACACGCATCACACACACAGACACACACTCACAAAGTGAAACCCACACAGATGCACACAGAGACAAAAAAACTTGACCCAATTTCAGTGCGTGCTCCTGTGTGTGTGTGTGTGAGTTGGCGCGTGTGTTTGTCTTTGCGCTGGTGAAAAATGGCGTTTATGAAGCGCTTATTGTGTTTGCATTGTGGCGTTCTTTCCTCTGCCCGTTGCTTGCTTCCGTTTCCGCACTCGAATGGTGCCTCCAACAATGCCCCATACCGATACCCACACCCAAACCCATACCCATTGCCTATGCCCCATTCCCTGCCACTCACGTTTATGTTATTATTGTTTGCAATACATCGCTGCCTTTGTCCAACTTGTCGCCTTGGCTTTATGCCGTTCTTTGTAGACAGTTGACATTTTGCTTTTCCCGCTCCACGATCGACCCTACTCTGCACTCGACAAAACATTTTTACGCATTTATTGGCATAGGTTTGGCATGGTTGGGGTGCCATGTTCATGTCCAGAGTCGGGGGCACTCTGCCGTCTCACTTAGACCGCGTGGCGCTGCTTTCCATGTCCTCACTGGCTTGGCCACTTTGACAGCAACGGGAAGCGGAAACGGAAATTTCATGCCTATACTTTCTCATTTTTCGTGTTGACGACTGCCGGAGACATGTGTGTGGTTATACTATGTCCATACAGCACAGCACTTACACCCAACCCAACCAAAATACTATACAACACACAAGTAAGACCCTTACTAATATTTTACAACAAGCATTCGGAAGAGCCCAAAAGTGTGTGTAAAATGTTTTTTCTTTTTTTTCCCCTCCGCTGCTCAAAACTAAATCCTTAACAATATAAAATAAAAGTCAAACGAAAGTCGCTTTAAAATTCCACGGAGGAGTTTTATAAATTTTCTCCCACTTTTTTTTTTCGGTTTTTTTTGGTTGAAACTTTTGTTTCGATCTATTGGGTGATTTGTGGTCTGTCTCATCTGTTGGCCCGGGGGTCTTTTTAAGTTTTTCGAGCACGTTCGAACGCCTTGAGTGATACGCTACACAAAAAGGGGAGTTTTGGTTGACTTTTAACGCTTGTGACTTTTTAGTTGGCTTAGTAAAAAAAGAGCTGCCAAAGTTCGTTGCAAGCCTGTTTAGAAAAGTTGGCTCTTACCTTTAAGTCGAGCACTTTATAAATTCCTTTGCAACTGGCAACTAGCAGCGCATTTGGAGTACCTTACAACTGAAAGCCTCTATTTATTCAGTTTATTTTTAATAAAATGTAAATTATGCGTTCGGCTTTGATAAATGTCCATTGAAAAAGTTTTAGTTCAATGTGCTGTTGGTTTTTTTTTCTCATCTTTTTTCCGCCCCCAACTCGACTTGTGGTTTTTCAAGCGCCCCCAATATTTTATTCATAGTTGACACGAAATGCGTAACAAATCGCTTTAGAGTCGAAGCATTTGCGACGGCATAAAATTTATAGTTTTTATTTTTTTTTCCTTTACACACGTTTGAAGGATGCCCATACCTCACATATCCCATACCCTGTATGTCTCAGAACTCTATACATATTCCATGTGGAGGGCTGTGCGCCTGGCGCTCAAATGAAAAGTAAATAAATATTCTCAGACACACACAGCCCAGCCAAGAGAAACAATGGGAGCGCATCAGCAATGTTGGGGTACCACTAGCAGCTGGCTAATAAAAAGTGAATTTGCATAAAGGGTCCGAAGATGAATAAGTTATCAATTATAAAATACCCTACAGTTTCCAATAAAAGAAAAAACTATTAATTTATTTAAAGTAACAGCAGTCGTATCCAAGCAACTTGAAAACTTTTAGATAACCAAATAAATAACTTTTGTGGTCCATTTGGATAGTGGCTCAAGGCAGAATTAAATTGGAAAATACCATAAAACGAGGTATTTTGAAGGTTATATCAGAGACCTGACAGTTTTGTGACTTTGGATTCGAATGGACCGACCGAAAATATGAAATTTTTGATAAGGCTGGAGTCAGGATTTTATAGGAATAATGTAATATTTGTCTATTCCGCTTTATTTATTCGGCTTCGTTTTGAAACTTTTTAACTTTAATTTGACACCAACAGCGATTAATTAAATAAATCAAAACTTAGAAATTGAATTAATTGTACCCATGACTTGGTGGCAACTCCTTACTTCGGTTGGTTTTTCATGTTGACGATGAAAGGCATGTTTTATTAGGGAATTTGTAAAAAATAAAATCATCAAATAAAAAATTTAGTATTTTTAATTATGGGATGATGATTAGTCAGAAAATTGATGACCTCTTTATTAAAGTTTGTTGTATTGGTGAATTTGATCAAATGAAACCGTCTTAATAAGAATTTTGGCTCAATTTGCGAAAGTTTGATTTCTGTATCAGCCCAGATGATTTTTTTTTTTTAGAATTTTTGTTCTTATCAGTACACAAATGTGGGAATAAGGCAATAAAAAAAATTAAAGTTTTTTTTAATTGTTGTTGACATAAACTTAAATCTACTAAAATTAATCCAAATAATCCATTGAACTAAGACTGTCTTCAGTTGGATTCTACATTATTTGTGGCAGAACCAGCAAGCTGTCCCTAGAAAATAAAAGCATCCTGTAAAAGAGCATAACAATGCCAACTTGGTATTATGGCATCCAAGTCTGGGGAACCGCAGCTAAGTCCAATATGAAAAAATTCAAACTTTGCAAAATAAAGCCTTGCGCAAAATTGCTGATGCCCCATGGTATATCCGTAATCGCAACCTTCACAAGGATCTAGGCATTCCATTTGTGGGTGACTTGCTAAATAAATAAAACATTTTTTGTATTCTTAGCGACTCGTGTTAAACACTAAGGTGTCCAAAAAAATGTGTAGTTATTCGTCAAAATCGGAGATAAAATGTATAAAAAATGGGAATTATTGTAAAAAGTACAAAGAGTCAATTTGTTTTGAAGACCAAAAGTTTTAGATGAATAATTCGTTTGTTTGTAAAGATATCGTTACCAAATTTGGCATTCGAAAGTTTTTTAGAGTTCTCAAGCTCTGCACAAATTTTTTATTAAAATTGGTTGACCATATCATATAGCACCGATAGGATCGATCGGTCAAAAAAAAGTGTTCCTGCTGAAAACTAAACACACGTCGTACTCGTACATATGTATTGTGCGAGTGATTTCTTATTCGGCCGTGCTTCGGAAAACGTGGAAACAACGAACAATATTCGGATTCGTTTTTGCGCACTCCCAAATCCGAATTTTTCGGCCTCGCCATCTACTCATATTTCCCTTTCTCATTGTTAGTATAGTTAAAGTCGTCTCCACGACAGTGCTATTCCTTCTATAAGGGAAAATTTTTTATATTTTTAGCCAAGACATAGACCATTGAAAAATTCGGTTTGAGTAGTACATGCTATTTTTTGGGTTGATTCAGAAAAAAAATAATTAAGAGTATTTACCAATAACGATGTAACTTAAAATTTGCATAATTAGAATCTAAGAATATAAAAGAATATTTTAAAAATTATTGCAGCGTACACTTTTCAACCTATTTTACCTCCTGCAGCGAAACATTCGATTTCAAACTAATTAAACTGGTTTTGGTAAAATTGGGAGCACCAAAAAATTTTGCTTCTCCGTACCAACTTGCGCTGAGAGTACGCACGAATTTGACATTTTTTCATCTATAATGTTTGTCAAAGTACAACTTACCGATATAAACTTATTGTCAATTGCCAATGGATACGGAGATATCGCGCTCTAAAGTTGAAAAAACCAACTGGATCACATAATGTATTAGCTACTGTAAATTGAAAGACTGCCCACCACTGCCATAGATCATCCGATTCGCCTAGGTGTAAAGCGCATAGTTTTAACTGTAGGAACAGATTTCAATAAAGTCAAAGCAAGATTCCATTGATTCGGCGAAAACAACTTCAATTCGTATGATTATAACTGAATTTTTGAAAAAAAAAGTTTAAAATATACCCTTCCCTGGTAACAGTTGGGAGTGTTAGACACCACAACAGGCCCTAAAAGTTTTTCTGGCACTATTGCAAGATAGCTAGCTAACTATATAAAGTGCATTAATCTTAAAACAATATAATTAAGCCTGAAAATTGGCCAAAGGTAAATTTATTGTTCGCTATACCATAATGTATAGTATATTTGTATTATTTATATTCTGTATCTAAATAGTATATACCATATTTATTTTTGAGCAAAATTGAGTTCATTTATGGATTTAAAATTAAACATTTTTTTTAATTGTTTTATAATATTATCGAAAGCGAGCTATAAGTAATACTTAGTTATACAATTTACAATATATTAAACACGGTATAATAGAAAAAATTTGTAAAAATGAATATTCTACGGTGTAAAAGGGCGCTTTATAACACAATAGTGGCACCTACTTGGAGGTACGCTAACCAGATCTGGAGTATGGCGGCTCGCTCAAATCGTTTACGTATTCAGACGTTCCAAAATAAGGCATTGCGCCTTATCACTGGTTGCGATTCGTATGTAAGGAATTCGACCTTGCACCACGACCTCAATCTGGATACCGTGGACCTTCAAATTAACAAACACGTTAGCAGATATAATGAGCGTCTAGCCACACACAAAAACAGGCTGGCAAAAAACTTGCTAAATGAAAACCCTATTAAAAGACTTAAAAGACGATCACTAAAAAATTTAACTCATCCTTAATATAACGGCCTGATGTGGCCTTATGGCATTACCAATGATGACTCCAGCTCAACCCTGGATTGGCGACAACCCAACATGAGATAAATGCAAAATATAAAAATATATGAATTTTTGAGTTTTCGCAATAAATAAATAAAAAAATAAAAAAAAAAAATTAATATGATACAAATTTTATAGGTTGAAAATTCATTTTTCTAAGTAGATTTATTGATTTAAGTTTTTAAGCTTAAACGATAATGCCAAATAGAAGTATGGCATTGGTGACTATGAGGCTGAGGATCTCAAGTACAAGTGGTCCACGTAAATTTGAATATCGTAATTGATTGGTGACTCTTCATGCAACGAACTAAATGTACCATTTCAATGTAAAAAATATTTGAGAAAAGTAAAATACAATAGTTATTTAGTGCCTAGTTTATACTTACAGTATTCAGCATATGAAAAGCTTCATCAAGATTATATGCGTCTTGCCAATATTGCGGAATAAGGAAATTTTGATAGGAGAACATATGCAGGTATTCCAAAAAAAATTTTGGCTTGTTCCTTATGTATTTTTTTATAAAAGTAAATGAATCCGATGACAGAGAAGAACAGTATTTCTAATCATTCTACTGGTATAACATACCCAACCATAGAACTGCATAGTTTTACGCAAATCCTGCAGTTTCAAAAAGAATTCCCAACATAAGTCTCTTTTTACTTTACGCCTGCATGACTCTAAATGAGTCTGCAATCCCTTTAAAAGCTGTAAATGCACTAGCATGCCAATATCATATAAATGGTACATTATACTGGCGTAGATAAAGTGAATTGCCAATGGTATGCGCGTCCAACTTCCCAAATTGATCAGAATATATAAGAGCCCGTAAAAGCAAAGTTCGCGCGTACCGATTAGTACTAGCTGGTACCAGGAAACTATAACCGCTTTTCCAAAAAGAATACGATATTCTTTTAATAGACTAACAAATAGATTAAGCAGTCAGGGCATAAAAATTCTTAAAAAATGCTATCCAAATATAAAAAGGGCTAGATTGACAGATAGGGCCTGTTAAAAAAAGAGCAAATCTATCCGGAAAAAAACAAATTGCAGGGGACCCAGGAACCCACGTAAGATCGATTTTTTTTTTCTTTTTCTGATAAGTAGAGAGTTATAGTCGCTATTGTTGGTATTTGCTATTGCATCTTATGGCAATAGAGAGTCTGAACAAATTGTGAAATTTCCTGGGGACTTACTGCATACAGTCATGGACAAAATTGAGAGGACAGGTTCAATAAGAAAACTAAATGCTTAGTATTTTGTTCGATTTGTATTATTTTGTCTTATTGTTGGAATTATTTATTGCAAAATAATGTTAGTAAACGCTTTAAAAAGAAAATGGTTAAATATTTTGGCATATGATGATTTTTTTTTGGTTTTTTCTGAAATGCGGCCATTTTTGGCTGGACAAAATTGAGAGGACACTACACATTTTTGTTAGACAAAAACATGGAATGTCTCATATTTAAGTATTTCTAGTATTTTGTGCTTCCACCGCGTGCCTTTATGACAGCAGAAAGTCGCCGCTGCATGCTTTCGACCAACAAATGCTTTGTTCAACAAATCTGGCTGAAGTTCATCCCAGGCAGTTCGAAGATTTGCGAAGAACGTTTCTCTATTTGTGCGAAGACTAGGGGGTACTTTGGAGTCAAGAGCGGCCCATAAATTTTCAATTGGATTCAAATCAGGGCTTTGGGCTGGCCATTCGAGCACATTGACTGAAATTCTTTCTGAGTATCGCTTTACTATACCGGCTGTATGCTTGGGGTCGTTGTCATGCTGGAATATAAATTGATCGCCAATGCCCATTTTTTCCACCGATTCAGTAAGATTTTCTTCAAGAATTCGAATATAAAGTGGAGCGTCCATTATTCCATTTATTTTATGCAAGTTGCCGACACCAGACCATGAAAAATAACCCCAGACCATGATGGAGCCGCCGCCGAATTTCACGGTTTTCGTTGTGTGTTTGTCTAACAACGGTGAAGCGTACTTTTCTCTACACCTTTCGACGTTCCTTCATACCAAAGAGCTCAAATTTGCTCTCATCGCTCCAAACAACCGTTTTCCAAAAGGACAATGGCTTGTCGATGTATTTTTTGGCAAATTCCAATCGCTTTTTTTTGTTCTTCGGTGATATGAGTGGTTTTTTGATAGACACCCGGCTAGTGAAGCCTTTTTCGTGCAATCTACGGCGAATAGTTTTGGTAGAAACATCTAAATTGAGTTGCTCCTTGATTTCCGAGTTCAAAGTATTCGATTTTAGCTTGATTTGGCGAACAATAAGCGTATCTTCGCGGATGGTTGTAGCACGCTTGCGACCGCGGCCCGTCAAATTACTAAGTTGACGTGATTCTGTATATTTTTTCCACATTTTTTCTACGCAAGTTTTCGACACCGAGTATTTTTCTGCGATTTTGCGTAAACTCAATCCGTTTTGGCGATCTTGAACAATTAATTGTCGCATTTTTAAAGGCACTTCTTTTCGACCACCCATCGCGACTAATTTTATGCGTAAACTGACTCTAGGATCAAATTGTATGCTAAAAATAAGTCGTTTATGAAAAAATATAACGGTACCCGCGAATAGCAAGCGCAAACGAACCGAAAAAAAGAGCAACAATGTTCAAACATTTAAAATAAACGCACTGTCCTCTCAATTTTGTCCAGCTCAAAAATGCCGTTTTGGGACTATCGGACCAAAAAATCAACAAGAGCGAACATGCTCAAACAAGTGATTCCAAAAAATCGTAGTTCACATTGCATTCTAATAAACAGCTCCAATATTGGAGCATAAAATATAAACAGATCGGTTTAACTAAGGGTTGTATATTTTTTGAAATGCTGTCCTCTCAATTTTGTCCATGACTGTATATAGCATAGCCATTATTTCTGTAGCTATGGTAAAAGTGATACTGATGTCTGAAGCTGACCAATCTGTAAAGAATTTGCGTGAGAAGATATCCAGTTATTAAACTAAGGGAATTCTTGTCTGATGAAGAGAATGAACTTTCTTATATTATATGAACAAGGACTTGCTTTGCCTGCTGAACGCTAAAATCGGTTGAAAATGAATTTTCTTCGTTGGTTTAAAATAATAAAATTACCAAAAATCAATTTTTTTTTTATTAGATACATTCAACTTCATTTCACTTTCGTGAAAGTGTGAACTATAATATAACTGAGTACTTGGCTTGATTGAATTAAAATTATTATAATAAAACTTTTCAGAAGTTATATTATATAATAACCAAATTTCTCCAAAACTAAGCTACTCGATATGCTACATTTTCAGGCCATAACGCTCCAAAATGGGCCATCAGCAAAGTGTGTTTACAAACAAACAAAACGAAGTGTTCCAAAAAATGCAACTCTGCATTTGTCTGCGCGCGTTTTTTTGCTCAAATTGCGCGCCAAAAGCAGATAAGGCAGACATGGAGCAGTTCCCAGCTACAGACCCTAGCACTACGGTGGCCTCGTCTCCAGGTTTCTGGTTACATCCACCAAACTGTCTCCTCCTAATGCCCTTATGTTCTGGCAAATGTTTTTAATTGAAAATGAACGTGTGTAACTAGACATCGATGGACATTGAATAGCCGACTGTGGCAGTGGGGCAACTGCGGTGCAGTACGTGGAGCGTGGAGCAAGCAAAGTATCGCTATCATAGAAGATGCCGTTGCAAATATCGCGCTTTTGTATTCTTAACAAAGTGAAGAATCATAAATCTTGGCAGAAGTTTGTTACGCAGCTAAGAATTGAGTTAAGATGCCGTCAAATATTGAGTGACCAGCTGACACAGATAGTAGGTTTTCCAATTTTTTACATATATTTCAGGAGCTGCCTGCCATCATAAACGCATGAGTACTTCAGAGAGAGAGAGTCATTTTACAATTGGACTTTGTCCTAAATCTGGATAAGATCATACTGATGCAATTATTGAAGCCCAACGAATTTTAAGGATGATCAAAGATTCAGATTTTGGCCAAAAACTACTATGTGTAGAAAACAGTGTAAACTAAAGATGCTAGTGCGGTAAAAAATGATTTATTAGACTTAAAAATAAGAGTATTTTTTTAGGGTTACTTGTCGGCCAGCCAATTGGCACATAATGTACAAACAGGGTATATAAGTCTCTGGTGTCCCGATCTCCGGCTGTTGATTTCAGTTTTATTTTTTTAGCCGTTTTCCGTGGCAGCTTTTGTAAACAGACTGTATATTTATTCACTTCAATGTTTAAATAACAAATGCAACAACAACAGGCAGCAAAAGTTGCGCCCGTGTTTTGTCTGTGTCACTTTTTGTATGGCCCAAACATTGTGCATGGGTCCACCCGGTTGTCGTTCCATGTGAACCTATGCTAATCCATTTTCGCAAACAGTTGCCACTCGGTCAGGGGAACACCGTCACCGTCACCGCCACCGAAACCACAGATGCCGCCAGCGCCTAATGGAAACAGATCTGGCGTTATCATACAGCTGGCCGGCTGTGGACCTGGTTGACTGGCCTTAGTGATTCGGCGGCAGCACCATGACGGTTATGCAAGTTCGGGCGGGTGTATTACTTTTTGTTTCCACTTTTTCAAAATTATTTCCATGAAAATGCTTAGCATATAAATTTGCCATGAAAATAGTGGCAACAGATCTGCAGTTGTTGGTTTGTGACTTGTGCGGTGTGGGCGTCTGGTAGGACCACTTTCGCTGTTCATGGAGATTGGCCATGGGTGTGGGAATATAATGCAGTGCATTGGTTGCTGACCAGGTGGCCAAACGCAATCAGTTAAGTATTATTTGTTAAGCTGTTTAAAAAAAAGGGAAAAAAGTTTGATAGAAAAAAAGATATCATGCAAAAAACGTACCAACATATATTGTAAGGGGGCGGTGCCACGCCCCCTACGCACAATTACAAAAACTCGGTTTTCGACTAAGAACAAGGTCCCTAACGATCCCTGAAAGCTTCATCCATTAAGTATTTTCATCCAGATGAAACTCTTCGTTTACTGTACTATAAAGAAATTCCGTGCGATGAGCTCATACCAGTTTGTACAATTCTGGCAAGCGAAATGCATCTAATATGGTATCTTTTGCCCAAAAAATTAACCTCAGCTATTCAACACGATGCTAACCAACCCATCAAATACACAGCAGAGGAAGCCTTAGCCTTTTATATTGATAGCTGTTATACAAATAAGGCGGTTACATAAAAACACCATGGAAGCATTGGCACATGCACTTTTTATTTCATCGGACCCATTCATTTCGATTCGATGCTATCAAAAGGATCAGTTGACTCTTCCAAAAAGGATACACTCATAGATAAAGACATTATCAGTCTTGTTTTAAATAAAGATGTTGAAGAAGACTTGTCATATTATTCCTCATTAGAAACAGAGTAGAGCTACAACTTCGAAAATTAAAAAAATTTTTTAATAAAATGTTTAATTGAAAAAAAAAATTATTTTCATATTAGTTATTATTTATATTATGTTTGAATGGTAGTATATGAAATTGTGGACCAATTGTAATGAAACTTACAGATATTTATTCTTAAAAAAAATACAATTGACAAAGTTTGGTCACAATATTTAAAAAAAAAAAAAAAATTTCTGGATTCACTATTTTAAAATTCGATGTCCCTTCGATGTTCTACTTTCTCAAATCTACAATCTCTCGATCATTTATATTTAAGCTCTAAAACGGTATTTTAAGAAACTCTAGCTGTTAGGGCAACTCTGTAAGACACACAATTCTTTCGCAAATCGTCAACCATCCTTTTTAAGTCTAAAATTTACAAACCTAGTTATAAGTTAAGCTTGCCCGCAGACGTAAGGTGTAGACTACCCTTATTCTGTCACTATTTATATATCTAACTATCGCTATAACTTACTTCCAATTCACTGCGAATCTAACGATTACTAAGAAAACCATTTTTTTAAAGCCAACGTTATATAACTAACTTTATAATCCCACTTAACCTTCCGGTTCTACCCAACCGCTTATACCATAAATCAGCAGGCATCATAACTCAACCAAAAGACCACATTACTTCGTCAGGCAAACGTATTTGGAATTCCACTGCTAAACGATCGTTTAGCAGCTTATTGGCCACTACCACCCCCGTAGCGGATTGAGGACACACGCATAGCCAAACACATGCCCCGAATCCCAGACCCAGACCCGTGCCCACAGATAATAACTCAGACACCTTGCGGTCGGTCGCGGCAAGACCCGCTGCCGCTGGGCCTGCGATTTATTTACAACTGCCACGGACTGTGGATGGCGGCTTGAACCGAGAGCGGGACTTAAAGGTAGAGTGCGTGCCACATGCGTATGTATATGTGTGTCTGCGGGTGTGTGTGTGTGGCGGCGGACTGTCGACAGTTGAGTTATCGCTTTGTTTACACGAAATGCAGCGCAAGTGTGAAAAAACCGGAGCAAGTAGCGGAGCGGGAGCGGAACCGGGGCCATGCACGCAATGAATGTCACGTACGCACTTGATATGCCGACGGTATCAAGCAGAGCCGCCAACGTATGTACACGGTATCAGACCATCAAAGCATTCGAAGATCGTTCACGGAAGTTACATTTTATCATGGATTGTCGATGGCTGATGCAATCGAGTGTGTGGCGCATTCAAATTGAAATTTTGGTAGTTACACTTGATCTTCAAAGAGTGAGTAAGGGGGAGGGGGACGTTCATGAAAGGGATTAAGAAGAAGAACGAAACATTTATGTGAACTTAAATTTTGATGTGCTTGTTTAGATCTGGATTAACGTAAGCCCTTCCAAAATGTACGGCCTAAAACCATTTTTCAGACATTCTTTTAAATGGAACCTAGGGTCTGCTTCTCCCTCTTTACTTGCATCTTGCATTGAACATATTTACACTTTGAAATAAGTGTCCAGAGGCTCTAACTCTAACCCCCAAAAGCTGAATTAAGGTTGACTCTTAACTTTTGGAGAGTGTAATTGATATGCTGGGTCCCTTAAGGTGCTTATAAGGTACCTCAGCTTAGAGCTTAGTAGTATACGGTACTCAGTTGAACGTTTAATAAAAGGTCTATTAAAAGCTCTGTCAGAATCTTGACAGCTGATGATATAACGCAATGCCATTTTTGTATTTTGCAAAAGACAGTGAAATTCTTATAGCTCTGAATAAGTTGGAAATGACAGTATAATAGTTGTAAAAATTTCGGCATTTGGGACGAGTTAACTCTCAGCAATATCAGAGAGATCGTTGCAAACTTTGTATCCGACAAAACGAGAACGGACAAAGTCGAAACAAATTATTTAAAATTACAGAACTACATAACCACATAGAAAACTAGAGGTATCAAGCCATTTTGGAAATCAGCCATACATATCGTACAATGGGCACGAACGGTGGAGCACCCCGGGGTCCTAAGTTTTAAAAAAAAACTTTATTTTCTAAAGATTCAGAAGAAGAAAATCAGAAGGGGTTACAGAATCTTAAATCTTATCTTATCCCCAAAACCTGACGTGCTTGGACTTTTTCGACTCGGATTCGGATTTAGTTGCCCCAAAAACATATACAGCCCGGACAATCGGGCTCCGAACAAAATGTTGTTGAACTTTTAAGGTTAGGATGGAATCAAGATCCATTGGACCAATTCTGATAGCAGCGTCGAAATACTAAAGGAATATATAAGCCTCGTTGGGACCAGGGGGAGATGTGCTCAAGGTCTATCGATAGCCGCCACCAGAAACTACATTTCTTTTGAAGGCTCTGCACAGATAAATATCATATACTATATCTTCATAAACATATTATAAATTACACCAGCTTACACGAAAAAATGACATTTGTATAAAAGTGTTTTTAGGACAATTTTGGGTCGAGAAACACGAAAATTACATTTATTTTTTTTTTTTGTTAAAAACGGTTTTTGAGATTTTTTCGAAAAATATGTTTTTGGATACTTTTTTAATTATTCGTCAATATCTCGTGAACAAAATTTTGTATCGACATTTAGGAATAGAATAGATCGAATGGTAATGATGTGCTCTTTACGCTGATATGATGGTATGTGCAGGGAAAGTACAAACTATTGAAATTACAAGCAACCAAAGTCGAAAAAAAGTAACATATTCGAGCATTTCTCAAAATTAAAAATTTTCAGTTTGCTTTTAAGTAACAAAACAATTGTTTTTAAGCTTTTAACTGAAAGAGAATTCTTTTATGATCATTTCGAGCCTAAGATTTTCAGAATCGGGTAAGAACTGTAGAATCTATGGAACCATGTACGAAAAATGCAAAAGTTACAATCAATTCCCATCAATCTCACTTTTGTCGAGAAAAAGTTTTTCACTAAAAGTTTTTCGTTTGCGTTCAGTTACGTCTTCAGGAATTTGCATCTAGCAGTAGTTACCCTTCGGGCAAACAAAAATTCAATACTTGGATTCGGTCTCTTAACTTTTCATCTGAATCAAGATGATGATACGGAAAATTCGTCATGTCTTGTTCAGGAATGATTTATGTATAATTGCAAGTAACTGAAGGCTCAACGCCAGTCTTTGAAACTGTATCCCAATAGCAATTGATTGAAAATAAAAGCATCTTATAATATCCAAAGAACCCAAACTTTTCTTTTCAATGAATTATTTCATCGTTGCACAAGTTTTAGAAAAGTTCTTGTATTTTATATGTATGTCATAATAACAACCATAATACGAATTATGATGTTTATAATTTTTATATAAAATATTATTATTCAGTATTTAAAATAAAATGTTCATTGTGCCAAAATAGCGGTAAGTGATCATTTAGCTTAAAATTTTTAAGCTATTCGATTAATTTCTGGTTTCACTATATATTCGAACCAAGACATTTCTTTCGACAGAAGAATGAACCCAAAGAAATAAATATTTTGGTGAAAAGCTTTTTATAGAGTCCTAGCTTCTACATAAGTAGTTGAGAACAATGTAATTAAAACGTTATTTTCCAATAAGTACGTATATTCAAAAAAAAAAAGAACCAAAAAAGTTAATTACAAACGAATAATTTCATACACACATACATACATATATACATTTTTATGTGTATATTTATGTACATGCATATTAATTGATTAATTACATAGTAACGTTGTTAGTAATAAGAACCGGGGAGACGAAGTTTTAATGAGTAGGATTGTTTTTATGTGTACATATGTACGCACATAAAACGTTGCTAACGTCATACATACATACATATGTATATATACATACTTACGTAGAAAAGCGCGCCGCATTCTGCTTCTATGTATGTATGTAAAATGGGTCAAATGCAGCGACAGTTAGTGTTTGGTTTTTTTTTTTTGGGGTGCTTTCTTTTCCAATCGAACGGTCTGCTGTATTCAATAGCTCATCTGTACCCGCACACACCCCTTCATTAGTGTGAGTACGCATTTTCTGCTTTTCCGCTTTTCCACGCGCGTATACGCATACATGCCCAAAAACAAAGCGTGTATACGAACAACAAAAACAAGAAGACAGGCCTCGTCGTCATCGGTCATTTCTTCTTCTTGTCTTGTCGATTTTGTTTTTATTTCGCTTTTCGTTACGAGACCTTTTTCACGTTTTCCCCCTGCCTTACATTGCCAACCCCCGCTTTGTTATATGAAAATATTACAACGAACAGAATTTTTGGAAGGGGCAACAGGCGCACAAGTAGTGGACGCTCTCTTTCGCTCTCCGTCTCTGGCTATCAGATTCCAGATTCCAATGCGAAGCAAGAAGCACAACACAAAAACGAACAAACCCACAATCAACAGGGATGGAAATGGGAACAGGTACCGCAGCGAACTTGCTGCGTACACTGAACCAAACCAGTTCAATTTTTAGACATTTGGTTCGAAATGGTGGTCTGGCAAAATGTAAAGTTCTGCAAAAGGCTTAAGAAAACTAAGTTCAAATTTATGCCATTTTTTATATAAAAACTGTTTAGAATAATGCACGAATGGTCCGAAAAGTAGTTGGGGTCGCCGAAAAACAGAGCTTCTTAAGCTTACTTAAGTCAAAATTTGAGTAATGTAAACTTGGCACTAGGAAGGTAGTCCCAATTTTGATTAAACAAATGCATTATTTACGATAACTAAGTTTGGTAATTTTTTTATTAAATCGGCTCATGTTTATTTGCGGTATAAAGTGCAAAAGAGTTAAGAAAACATAAACAATTTTTTTTATGTTTTCATTTCCTGATAATGCCTTCACAACAGTAAAGGTATGTAGTGCAAAAATTAGGATTTAAATTGTTTCTTCATTGAAGTAAATCAAGTGTAGGCAACGCAATCAAAGAAAAATTAACTCAGCATTACTCTATTACTTTTTACATCGTAAGATCAAATATAATTATCAAACTACGCCACGAATTTATAGTGCGAAATTTTTGTTTTAGAATTTAATCAACTTACAAAAAATTTTGTGTGCCACTAATTTGTTGTGCAATTTCCTTTGAATTTTTTTATTGACTTTTGTAAAAAGTCGCTCTCACATACATATTTCAAAATATTCCGGGCTAGATCAATCCAATGCTACTTTTTTTTTGGGAAGATAAATAAAGTTAACAAAAATTGTACAATCAATATTTTTGCACATACCTAATGGTATATAAATAATAATACATACATAATAAATTAATAATACATTTGTATACTTTCGTAATACAGAAATTTTAATGTGTTATTATATTATAAGTAATAAATATATATGTACATATTTTTGGAAAATGAATTTAAAATTATCAATGCAATTATCATTTTAATTTGTCAAATAATAGTTCAATAAAGTGAACCAGTTTTTATAGAGATATGTTAAAATTGTTCTTTATTTTAGTGTTAACACAAAATGTTCACTTAATTAAGTGCTGTATAATTATTTTTTCATTCTTTTACCTTAAAAATCAATCTAGCTCAACAATAAAACCAAAACAACAAATTCTCGTGATTAATCAACACAATTTATCAACCCTGGCAAAATTACTCCACTACAACTACTACTACTACTACTACTACTACGACAACAACAACGAATGTTGCCCCTCACGCAAAAGCATCAAAAACAATAACAACTTCGTCAACGGCGACGACGACGACGTCGCTGTTAGCCCCAACAAACGGCCCCCATTCCATTCATATGAATGACGACGACGACGACGACGACGACACCGACGTCCGACGCCGAACGTAAAAAGAGACAGCAGCAGCAACGTGCGAGACAGCAAACGACGCCGAAGAAGAAAAAAAAAATTATTTACGATTTATTTTGATTTTTACACTGCTACAAAGATTTGTATGTCAGCGGGGAGTGCGGCCAGTAATAAGTTGCATACTCTCTCGCTCGCATAACTTTGTGGAACGTATTTCATTACCGTTTCGTAGCGTTCCAAATGGGTTTGGAACGTTTTGGTGTTTCGCGCGCTCTTAAGTTTTGCCGTTTGTTTTTATGCATTCACTTTCGTAATATTGCTCTTTGCTCTCTGTTTTGGTGCCACTCCGCCTCTCCCCACACTAGTTCGTAACAAACTGCTTCTTCTTGCGCTGCTGCCTGTGCGCACTGCTCGATATCGCTGCTCTGCTCTGTTTATATTGTTTGTTGTAAACTGTACATTCGTTTACGTTTCACATTCCGTTTTGTAAATTGATCAACTGAAACGTCTTTTCCCCTTCCCTGCCCTACTCTGACGCTGTTCTTGATGCAGCAGCAGCAACAATTCATAAAATTAGAAAAGTAAAGTTTGTTGGCGCTTTTTTTCTGTTGCTGTTTCTGTTGCCCTACCTGCGCTGTGTCTCTATCTCTGTCATCATTGTCTTTGCAAAAGGGTCTCTCGTCTCTCATACTTAGAGCAAGGTGTACTGTACTACGACCGCCTTGTAACTTTTAAACAGGGGCGGGTAAAAATGGGCGCAATTGCTCTTGTCGTCTGCACACACAGACACACGACAGCATACACATCCCTTGTCTGCTGTTGCTTCATTGCCATCATCATCTGCTTTATGCTCTTTCTACTCTAAAATGAAGTAAAATCACATTTATTCTATTTTTCTCTGACCGTGTGAGTTGAATGAACCGTTTGTGGCATCTGTATCTGTTGCCGCCTTTTTTTTGTAGAACTGTAGCTATTTTGCTGATTTTTAGTAACAAATCGCATAAACCTTACTAGATTCTTCTTGGAATTTTTATAATTATATTTGCATCAAGTTGTTTTGGTTTTGGTAAATAACATTTTGATTCCCACGAGTATCTAAGCATTGATACATAGGCCATAAAAATAGAACGATTTACATTACCCAATTGAGTAGTACTACCTGCCCACCCCAAAACTCCACATAACGTGCGATACCAAATAAAAAAAAAAAAAAACAAATTCCTATGACTATAATCTGGCTTACAATAACTATTCATGTAACTGTAACTATTATGATTGTCGATAAGTTTCAATGACAGACACTCACTCAGCTGAGGGTCGCAATAAAAACAATGTTCTGTCAAATTTCTGGATGTCGGCGGGGTTATAGCGGGGCTAACTATTGCTCATATTGTCATGGCATCAGACAAATACCTTTTGAATTCATATATAGTATTTTAACGCTATCTATTTATAAACAACAAAAATTATACATACATATGTATGTATATGAACTCTGTGAATGACAAAGTAAGTCCATACAATGTATAGTAGCAGTGTGTAGTAGTAGTGTGTAGTATAGCATTTTGGTGGGGGGGGTGGTGGAAATAAACTAAACTAATTCCATATGGACTATGACTCTGTAGCTTTATTATAAACAAAATATTTTGAATAGTTCCACACGAATATGTACATATGTATGTACATATATGTTTGTGTATTGTGTATATACATATGTATGTATGTATGTGTGTGTGCTTTGGAAATCAATCAAGCCTTCAAGCGCACATTGAAAGCGGCTTGGAAAAACTAAAACAACAACAACAACAACAACAATAAAGTAAATCAAAACAAAGCTGTGGAAACTAAACTAAAGAAAAGCCAACAAGAAGAAATGTGCGTGTTTTCTGCGCCATTGCGTTATATTGCGTAGGAGCCGCAGGGCGACGGACCATTCTTGTATGGTTTCATGGCTGCCCCCAACCAGACAAAGTATTTGGGTCACAGTACAAGCGCTGCGTTTCAGGTGTTTTACAGGTCGCACTGGGGGTCTCTCAGCGTACATGCTGGGGCCATCGCACCTTGGCACATTGCCAGACATACAGACCGAGAGCCGGAACTCTCATGCTGTGACAATCACTTCCTACTTTCGGTTTGGTCATCTTCAGTGGTCGGTCGGTTGGTCGCTTTGCATAAATGATTGGGCCTGGAAAATTCGCAAAGTTGTGAAAATTTGCGCGCAGCAGCATAGAGATGCAGTCGAGCGGGGGTGCTGCTGAGTGGCGGGCGCACAGGCGTGTAGGGGCGCCGTCCATGACAAGTTTGCGTGCGGGTACAAAGTCCGCTTCTTCGAGGCAGTCGCTTGTAACGGCGCCAACGCTGACGTCGACGCCGACTGTGCGTCTCATTTTCAGCTTCAATTTCAAAGCTGTCTGTTTGTCTCTCTCTAATTTCGTTGCTATTTATTGTTGTTTTTGTATCCAACTATCTATCCATCTATCTATCCGCCTTGTTTTATTTTTATTATTTTGCTTTGTTTTGTTTTGGTTTTTTGCACATTGCATAACTGTTTATTATCGAAGGCCGTTAATAAACAACAACAACAACACAATACTAATGCAACAACAAATTGCGCACCCAATGCCAAATCTAAATCAAAATAGTTAAGCAAAAAGAGTATTTTTTTTTTGTTTTTTTTTTTCCATTCAATTACTTATTTTTATTTTAATTATTTGTTTTATTGTATTTTTTTTATTTTATGTTTTTAATGACGTATTTTAGAGACTTTTTTGCCACTTTGGCGCCATCAAGAAATATTCATTTAAAATAATTTCCCTTCGCTCTCTAAGTCAAAATTAGTCGAAACCGCAAAAAAATAACCCACCCGTATTTTAAAAACTGCTTTCAATCTCAAAGCCATAAAAATTACTCAACATTTCTGCTAATTTTATTTTTAATAGTAACTTGCATATTCGCTTTTGTCTTTAATTCAGGGGAACTAGTCGTTAATTTCAGCCTCAACCTCAAAGATAAACCCGTTGTTGGTTTTAAAATAAAATAAAAATTCGCTTATAAAAAATTCGCCAAAAGTGAGTAATATTTAAAAGCAAGTCTATTAAGCCATGTTCGTCTATTAAAGATAGGTATTGCATTTTACAAGAGCTTTAAGTTAAACTTCTAATAAAAAAATGTAGTTTAATTTGAAAAAAGATTTTAAAAAATTTAAGAAAATTGCATTTTCGCTTTTCTATAAAATTCGGAGTATTATAATATATTTTGATTTATTAAAAATTATCTAGATGAATAAGAAAGATAAAAACACCTCCAAAGATTTTTAAAAACTTGTATTTACAATGCAAATCGACTAATAATTGCAAAAATAAATTTTTCTCAAAATTTCAGTTTTTAGTTTTAGTTTAAAAAACGTGTTTTTAACTTTTTATTTAATGTTACTAAATATTTTTAAATTAATTTTTTCAAAAGTCTTTAGTTTTTTGTTTTATTTTAACCCCAACATATTTAATTAAATTTAATTAATTAAATTATCTTTTTGTTAAATATGTTCTTTAAATATCATACATATTTTTTTCCCTTTTAAATATGAATCAAATAAATCTGGCGCAACAATGTTAAAAAAAATATAACGCAACTTTTTTATCATTTAAATGAAATTTATTTATGTCAAACTATGAAAAAAATTATTATAAATTTAATAGATTATATTTTCAATGTTTATACGATGAATAACTTTTTTTAATTTTGTAGGTGCAACTTAATTGAATAACATCGCTCAATAACTTTATGTTAAACATGAAGTAATTAAGAATTTCTTTCATTGCTTGAATGCTTAAATTTGTTTAAGTTTTTTTGTTAAAATTGCATCTTTAAATGAATATATTATTAAAAAAAACTTTGCCGAGTTAATTTTTTTCGAATTTTTTTTTTCATGCTAAAACTAAATATTTATTCTATTAAATATGTATTACAAAACCAATTTAAAGTTTTTGGTTTCTTTTAAAAGAAACATGTTTTGTTTTAGAATATTATTATATGCTAAAACTAAATATTTATTCTATTAAATATGTGTTACAAAACTAATTTAAAGTTTTTGGTTTCTTTTAAAAGAAACATGTTTTGTTTTAGAATATTTAAAAAAAAAATTATCAAATTGTCGAGTGTCCTTAAAATACGAGTATGTCAATCAATCGAAAATTTTTTAATTTTTTTTTTTTTAATATTATAAATCAAAATATATTCTTCTAGAAGACGCTAAAAATTATAATCACTTTAGAAGAAACCAAAATTTAAGAAAAAAAAAGAAAATTTATTTATTTATTTATAAAATTATAAAGTAGATATTGGGACTTCAAGGTAAATATTAAATATTTTCCTTAAATACGACTATTTCCAACAATCGACAATTCTTTAATGACTTTTTTATTATATATATTTTTTTTAAATACAAAAAACATTAAAAATAGACTAACAGCCAACTTATAATAGATAAAAAAATACTGGCTTTGAATTTTTTAGTAGTTTAGTCAATATTTAAAAATAAGTAAAAAAAACTAACTAAATTTTTAAAAGATACGTCAATAAAAATATTTTTCTTCAAAATTTTAATCAAATAGCTTTTTTTTTTAATCTTGTTTAATCGAATGAAATTGTATTAAAAATGTTTTAAAAATTTGATTGTCTTTGGTTACTATATCTTTATAAACAAAGAAAAAACAGACGATTTTTTTTATTTTTTAACAAAAAAATCTTTTTTTATAATCTGACCTTGTTGTACCCATTGAGTAAGTAACTAAATATTTGAAGAACAAACATACTAAATTTTTTATTTTTTTAACCAAATGTTATGTTAAAATAACAAGATAGTTCAAAAACAGTTTTTAATTAGCTTTTTAAATACTTTAATTGCAACAAAATTATGAGTTTTTTACCATTTTAAGCCACCACAATTACATAAAAGGTCACATTTTGGACTTATTCTTTCACTTACCTTAATACCTTGTTTAAAAAAAACTTAATTTGTAAAACAATGATATCTACTCAAAATTAATGAATTCAAATTATTAATTAAGTACAAAAGTAGCGTAAATACTTATTAGTTACTGATAGTATATAAATGATATTCAATTGACATGGTAAAAAACCTCCAACTAAAAAAGGTCATTATACTCATTCAAAAACATCAGAATTCCCTTGATGATAGGCATTTTATTAGGACTCAACTAATTTTTATACTACAAAGAACTTATACATAGTATGTATAATATGTTTATGCCATATAAAACGCTTATAATTGGTATATAATGATACCTGTGTGTTTTTTATAAAGCAGCTGCACATGTTGCAGCTGTTGCTCCTACTAGTTCAATCACCGGCAGACTCCCCCTTTACAGACAGCATTCGACTTCTCTAAGGGACTGTTCATAGGATTTTCTTATTGTATTGGTATTGAGAGCAGATTTAGTTACGAAAGCTTTCATATATTTACATATGTATGTATGTATCAATGTAGCATATAAAACTGTTGCACATGTTAAGTCGCATTTAATTTTAATTACCCTTGCCGATAATAAGAAAATCTATAAATTAATTAAAATATTTATTAACGTATATCAGCTTTTTTTTTAAATAATAATTCTAATTTAAAAATTTTGTAAAAAGTTACTATACAAAAAAAATTGCAGTTTTTGTTAAAAAAAGGTTTTTAAGGAAATAATATTAGGAATAGCGTGAATAGCTTCAAGAGATTTGATATGATCTCAAAACTCTATCTTATTAATAATTTAATGAAAGGTTATTAAATATATATATGTTTTTAGATTACTTTTTTTTTAATGACAAAATTAATTAATTTTATTGTTTTTTTATTTAGTTTTGTTTTAATTTTAAAACGTGAACAAATTTTACAGCGCCTTTATAGATACCTTACACGAACATAGTTAATCTATTTGTTTTTTTACCTTTTCAATCAATTTTTTCAAGCAGCATAAGGAACAAACCAATGCTTCCAAAGTTTTTTAAAATAAAAGATCAAATAGAAAAATTCAGATTTCAGTTTTTGAACTTAACGCGTAAAGCAAAAAATCCCACTATTTTTTATACCCTGTACTGTATGGTACAAAGGGTATATGGTGTTTGTGCAAGCCGAAAATGTATGTAACATACAGAAGGGGACGTCGGCGACCCCCCAAAAGTTACTTAAAATATGATCAGGGTGACAAGAGAAGTCGATATACCCATGTCCGTCTGTCTGTATGAACGCCTAGATTTCAGAGATGGTAAGAGCTAGAGCGACCAAGCTTTCAGATTAGATGCGTATTTATGTCAGGGGAGACAAGTTTATTTTATTTTTTTGATATCGGGATTACATTTTATAGCTCCCATAGGGGTGTTTCAGAGGACCTCGAAAAAAACCAAAAGTTTTAGATGGGTAATTCGTTTGTTTATAAAGATATCATAACCAAATTTGGTACTAGGAAGTTTTTAAGAGTACCCAAGCACTGTTCCAAATTTGATCAAAATCGGTGGACTATATCATATAGCTCCCATAGGATCGATCGGTCAAAAAAATGTTTTTGTACAAAATTCGTTGTGTTTCGTTTTTTTGTGAAGGTATTGTAACCAAATTTGGCATTTAGAAGTTTTTTTTATCAAAATCGGTTGACTATATCATATAGCTCCCATAGGATCAATCCGTCAAAAAACGTTTTTTGTACAAAATTCGTTGTATTTCGTTTGTTTTTGAAGATATCGTAATCAGTCGGAAGTTTATTATAGTTCCCAAGCACTGTACCAAATTTGATCAAAATCGGTTGACTATATCAAATAGCTCCCATAGGACCAATCGGACAAAAAAACACATTTGAACATAATTGGTTGTGCTTCGTTTGTTTGTGAAGATATTGTAACCAAATTTGGCATTAAGAATTTTTTTTATCAAAATCGGTTGACTATATCATATAGCTCACATAGGATCGATCGGTCGAAAAAATGTTTTTCGTACAAGATTCGTTGTGTTTCGTTTGTTTGTGAAGATATTGTAACCAAATTTGGCGTTAAGAAGTTGTTTAGAGTTTGATCAACATCGGTTGACTATATCATATAGTCCCCATAGGACCGATCGGTCAAAAAAAATTGTTTGGTGCAAAATTCGACTGATTTCTGTTTGTTTATGAAAATATCGTAGCCAAATTTGCCGAATAAAATATCTTTTGGAGGTCTTAAGCAATATGTCCGACTTAATTGCATTGTGTTGGTACAGGGTATGCCAAAGTCGTCGTCGCCCAACTTTAACGTACGCCATTTTTTTTATATAAAGTTTTGTTAGTCCGTGCGACATTTTTGCATGCTGCGTATGTGCCTTTATATGAAAAACAACATTTTTTAAAGAAAATGTATGTCTTTATTTTATTATTCAATAGTGCTCAAAAGTTATTTTTTAACAATTTAAAAGCATTAAAAAATTTAAATTTCTCTTTCAATTCAAAATACAAAAACAATAATCTAAGGCGGCTGTAGATCGAAAGAAGGCGGCAATAGATTAAATAAATTTATTTCCGCCAAAAATTTCATTTAAAATGCTTTGAGGCTGTTTGCTTTGAAAGCGTTTTCACCGAAAAATCTCAAAACTTATTTTCAATAAAAACTAAAATACTTTCCTTGTTAAAAAATTCATTTAAAAATTCTTTTAAAAATCAGACACAAAGTAAACAATATATATATATTTATGTATCGCCATGCATTTTGACATCAAGGTGACTCTAGCATAGGTAAATCCATAATATTGCTAATGATCTCTAAGACTCGTCGCTTATATCTATGCTTTATTTCTTTGTCAACTAATGACACTTCCGGGCTCTAAATTTGGCCAATGAGAAATTCACACTAAAATTGACACTTCAAGTGTCATGCCAAAGTAAAGACAACACTTATATAGCACATACATAACAATAATGTTTAAAACACTGAGCAAAAGTTGGGACATTTGAGGTTCCCCCTGAGGGCCCAATGCGAGAAACGCCCGACCTGCGGCTTGTCAGCCTGTCACTTTGACGTCGTAGCAATGATGACAAATTACTTGGAAAGTGCAACAAAGTTGCAGGCAAAATTAAGCAAGAAACACAACAAGAAATCCAAACCCAAGTGCCACACAGACAAGTCGGAGAACGAGTTACAGGAAAAGGGGTAGTCAAAAGCTGACAATTGCACAAATGTTGCCCATTAAATGAGACCATACTCATATGGTGTGGGCAGCAAATGTGGGACTGACTGCGGCTGGGAGCTGCGGAGATTGCCACGAATTCAATTTCCGCAAATCTCGCACAGAGTCGCCAACAACTGCAACTGTTGCGTCAAGTTGCGAGTCACCGCCAACCGACAGTCACCTCCAAGACCCACCACCCCCACTCACACAAAGAGACTACAGTTTGGTTTTGGTGTTAATTGCTGACACATGACAGCAACATCGAAAGGGTCCAGGGGATGAACAAGGTACTATGTGGCAATGATCTATGGTGCATGTCTGTGTTTGCTAGTGCGGCAGTCCTTGGCCACTTTTTGTTGCTCTGCACTCTTCTTGACGATTCAATTTCGAGTAGTTCAGCAGTCGAGACATATTTTCAAGTGTGTCTGCAAGCATACATCGACCCAGTCGGAAATTTAGGAACTTGGTAATCAAAAGTAAAAATCAAGTCAAAGAAAGTGCCGCGAAACCCACTGCATCTCCTTTTTTGAAAATAAGTTATTAGCTGCGCCAAGCTGTGAACATGGGTGTAGCTTTGGAATAAATGCGTAGGATTTTTTTTGAGAAAGCATCAGAATGTCAATGTTTGTTGGGCACACATAAGTCTTATTTTTTCTGCCAAACGGGAGGAGCTCAACTTAGGAATCGGGAGTTCAGACAGACAAACGGCATGGCTCAATCTTGCTCGAGGCGATAATAAACCATCTCTAACAATTTACCACTTATTGCATGTTATGGACCAAGAACAAATTTTAGATTGTAGACCGTAGGACCTAAGGGAATAGGTTGTCAACAGTTGAAGGGGTAAGTCATAGCCCTAAAAGGAACAAGATTTCCGGGCATGGTGCTAAACACATTTTTAAAACTTTTTCTAGATAAAATATATTTTCCGTTCCTTAGCAACTCACTGGGCATCTACTTTCCATGTTCTTTTGTATGCATGTGTAGATGCGTGGGACATTCCTCATCTTGTCATAAGTGATTTTTACAAAGTGTCCGTTGTGAAAATTGTTTTACGTTTTCTTTGTTTTTTTCTTTTCTGATTCACGTTTCGTTGCTGCTTTGACATTTAGGTGACATTTTACAGGCACTTGTCATACGTCGCAGAGCTTTGGTTTTGGTACATCACACATACGCCCCATCGTTCCGACCTGCAGGTTGCATAAGAACCGGCCACATTTTACGTGCACATTTTCTAATTACAATTGAACACAAATTGACAGAGATTAGACAACGAAATTGAAAAACATACAAGAAGTCACACATACTGTCATGATCTCATTTACTTTGTTGCAGTGCAGGGACACGGATATGGTCCCGGACAACAACGGCAACGACATTACCGCAAACATTGTTGTTAGAGTGAAGGCTAAAAAATAAGGAAAAATAAGAGATAAAACAAAGCAATGCAAAAAAAAAAGAACGGAATGTAGAAAATGTGGAGAAAAAAACCGGTCTGACTAACATTAAAAAAAGTGCAATGCGGCGTATGAGTAACGCCCGAGATTATATCACCATGCAGGCGGCAACGTCAACGGCACTGCCAACTTGCAGCAACGGCAACAACGGCAAAAATAACGAGCGCGAATGTTTACGAGCTGAAAATAAAATGCACAGAAATATTGCAGTCAAAAATGTCGTAAAAAGCGAAAATGACAAACGTTAGTTGCACCCTACAGAGGGTAAAGCAAACCACATTTAAAGTCATCCTGGAGCACAGCTCTGTTCATAACCAGCAAAATGAAAACCTTCAATAAACTACTAACTAACTATATGATATTATTTTTTATTTAAAAAGTTACAGCAGTTCTTTATTTCAAAAAAATATTAACATAAATTTGTATTTTTAAGAAAAACTTTTTTTAATATAATTTATTTACAATCTAAAAGAAAATTATAATTTAATTGTAATAATTAAGGCCGTTTTTCATTTAATTTAAAATATTTTGAAAAATACTTGAAAAAATAAAAAAGCTTAAATAAATATGAAAAATTTTTACTTACTAAAATTAAAAAATTAACAAAATTTTTATAATATTTGCGGACGCCTATTAAATGGTTATTTAAAGCGATATAAGTTTACAATTTTCAAAAATTTTGACAGAACATTTTGGAATAAATATTAAGTTTCAAAAAACACACAATATTAAGTTTCAAAAAACACCGATAAAAAAATGGCGTACGTTAAATTCGGGCGCGGACGACTTTAGGATACCCTGTACCACTGCTTGCAATAAATTCCGATATATTGCTTAAGAACTACAAAAGACATTTGATTGCCAAATTAGGTTACTTTACCTTCATAAAAAACCAAAAACGGACGAATTTTGAACCAAAAATGTTTTCTTTTAACGATTGTTCCTATGGGAGCTATATGATATAGTCAACCGATTTTGACCAAATTCGGTACAGTGCTTTGGTACTCTAAAAAACATCTTAATGCCAAATTTGGTTACAATATCTTCACAAACAAACGAAACACAACCAATTTTTGTAGAAAAAACGTTTTTTTGACCGATAAATTGCCATTTTAATTTTCAAATATTTTGGAAAAGTACCGTCTTAACCGTTTTCCAGTTAACATTTAAGTGGAAGCAGAGTTATGGCATCTTAAGTCACATGCGCATTGGTATAGAAAGAATATAGATGAGGAGACGCATAATGACAGACTCCATATAAAAGCATACAGCTTATTGTATTCAGAAGCTCTGCCAACTTATGCCATTTTGTATTATATAAGCAGGTTTGTCAGCGTAAACTGTGATAGTAGGTTGGCAGGTTTGTTGACAAACAGTGCGTTTGATATACATTGTATGTAATGGTTCATATGAAAAATTTTGTCCATTGACAGCATGTTCATGTTTCTCCACACTGTGCCAATCAAATCATCGTAAATTTTGAGGTAGTCTTTTAGGAAACATTTTCCATTACTTTCTGCTAAAAATTTTTAAAATCCGATATCAATTTGTTTGCTCACGAACTAGTTAATTTGTTTAACATGCATGCATTGGATCTGGCACGAAAGTCTTTTACAAGAAAGTTAAAAATAATTACTTCGTATTGTCTGATTCTCAAATCACAAATCAAAATCTCTATTAATTCAAGGCACCGCCGTTCGGATTCGTCTATAAACTGTAGGTCCCTGTTCTCATAACATTCTCCTAGAGATCCCCATGCTCCACCTAGGGGCGACTGACAAAATAGTCTAGTCAGGAAAAATTATTATATCTGATCCTCAGATTGATTTTTGCCAACTTTTCTTTTCATGTTACTTTTAAAGATGTTGTTTCCAAAAAGCATTCAATCTCTGCTGGAGCAGCTTAACTTGTTCCTGCTAATATGCTCAAAGGCAGACCAGAGCCCGCAGCTTCATTTAGCTATATGAATTATGGTTTTCCTTTGACCAAATTCGAAAACTTCGCAAATTTGAACTTATCTTAACTCTTGGCGTGTGCCAAATTACCAAAGTCATAGTGGCTTTAAAAACTTTGAAAGTTAAAAAAAATCCATCGAAAAAACAAAAACATAAAATAAACCTCATTTCTTGTCTTGGGGTTTAAAAATATAAAATTTTTAATATAAATGATATTGTTTTAGCATCGCCCAACTATTGATGTAGGTGACAAATAATATGCTATGTAAAGCCCCATTCTTGAAACTCATAAACTGATAGCTAGCTATACACTTAAAAAAATAAACTATTGCAAAAACTACAAAAACAAAAAAATGCGCGGCATGTGCAGGTCGTAATTGTTTAGTACTGTGCTTAAGCATGAGAAACTGTGTGTGTGTGTGTGTGTGCTTTGGAAGCTCAAATACTTGAGCGTTACACGCGCCGTACCGAATGCACCGTCTCCATCCGCTCTAGAACCAACAACCGCATCCGCGTGCATTGAACACGCGCCTCTTTTTTTTACTACCAGAGGCAAGAAGCAGAAACAGCAGCAATTACATGTGGATCGGTCGGGAAGTTGCACGACAGTGGGATACCCTGCATCCACTTTTTCGAAATAGGTTGACGATTGCAAGAGTAATGGAACTTAATTTATAATTTTTTGGGTGCTGGAGAATGTGCAGTGAAAATTATTTTTCAAAGTTTTTTTTATTATTGTATTTAACCAAAATTTAAAAAAAAAATATTATGGTTATGATAAACATTTTGGTATAAAGGACTGGGGGTCTCACGCCTCTTTCTGTCCGTTACATACGTTGCTTAAATCTAGTGTACCCTTTGTACCTATAGGCACAGGGTATATAAAAAATAAAAGGTTCTTATTATGTTCCTGAAATATGCCAGCCCCCTCTTTTTTTGTACTCCATATTCCTTAAGGGAACCAAACTTGGCATTTGGTCTCCTTAGATGTTCAGCCAGATTTAAGTATATTCATTTTTCTTCTCCCACGCCCATATTACCTACTTTCAAAGTGATATATTTACAACAATTTTAAAGTTACAGCAAATTTTTCGATGGAGTCTTGGCTTTAAGACATTTAAAGTTGGCTTGAGTCCCAGGTTTGATTAACAGTCAAGTCAATTTTTTTAGTTTTCTTTTCTTATATTAAGTTGCCTTATATGTAACTATGACTCAATCGCTAGTCAAGGTGATGATAAAAATTTTGCTATAATATACTTAGTAAGCCTCCTTCATCTAGTTACAAATATTGCACAAATCTATAGACGCTGCCTTTAGAGGGTATTAAAACAAAACTATAGCTATGTGTAAATAGCAAATGACACTACGCACGCTGCCGTTTCAGTATTGCCATCCCGGAACCCCTGCACCAGCAGCTCCAACTACTTTGTCTACGGAAGTCGGCGCAGCCCATTTTCAACTAAGTTTCTGTCATCTTTGTTGTTGGCGTTTTTACGCGAGCGCCCGAAGCTTTTACTACAAAGTAAATGTCAAGTGCGAATAGAATAGTTTGAGAGTGTGTGTGTGTGTGTGTATGTGTGTGAGAGCATTACAAGCTCCGTAGAGGCAACACGTAGTAAAGGCCTTGGATACGTTTTTTAACCCCATTTTGATAACAAAATCGTTCGTTGGCACGTTTGGAAGCGAATGCGTTGACTGGGAATAGCTAATAGACCTACAAAGGCCAAAAACAACAACAACATGTAACTATAACTATAAATGTTAAATAGTTGATAATAAAACTAAAAACAAACAAAAAATAGTCATATGATCTGATAATAAGTTAGCGTCATATTCGCTAAGCAAACAGTTTTGTGAGTACAATTCAAATCGCATTACTTAAAATTATGTAAAGGGGTTAAGTTAATGCGCTTCCGAAAATATTCTTGAAGCTCATTTTTATGCGCTTAACTTTTTGTATAAGAAGTGTATTAAGTAAGTGTAACACCCCAAAGTAAATGGTTGAGACCCTACATTCTTTATACCGAAAAGATCAGAACGACGAAGAAAGTCGATTTAGCCACGTCTGTCCGTTTGTTCGTCTGTCCATCCCTCAGTCCTGTTTTTCAAGGACCAAATGAGTGGAGAGCACGAAATTATGCAAAAGTTGCATCTTATGGTCAAGTTCCCCACTGGCATTCACTGTTCTTTCATTATTTTTCATGCGTTTTTTGGCACCACCACGCAGGCGGAGCACCGGGTGTAACCTTTGCTATCAAGCATCAGACGTAGTTAGTCTGGAGGAATACACTTTTTTTTGGCTTCGATATTTTCGATAGTACAATATCAATCGAATTTACCTATCGGTTTTTATTGTGCATATGAAGAAGTTGTTCTGCCATTATTGAGTTTATCGCCAAGACAACTGGAAGCATTATAGACTCTAACAAAATTGTTTTTTTTTATTTCCAAAATTTGAAAATATATTTCACTTAGTAAGTAATTTATCGAAAATTTGAGTACACACTAAATCTGCCTAAATACGAAGTCCCATATCTGCTGGGTCCACTACTTAGTTAAGCACATAAAAAATAATTTTTTATATTATATTATAAATTAAAGATCTAAAGCTGATAAAGGTAAAATGCCAATCTCTGCTCGAGTGCACTTACTTTGCTATATAGGTAAATGATTTATCCTTGCACATGTCTAGTTCATTATGAGTTGTCAATTAGCGTGCTTTGATAGCAAACTAATCCAATCAATGCACATTGGGCCAGAAAGCCGATTTTTTGGCATAAATTCAAAATATTCATAGAAGCAAATTCGTTTTTTAACATTGCCATTTTGTAGTCAATACCCTAGTTACAAAAAATTAAAAAATATTATTGATTTTATTGCAGCCCTGAAGTTTTTGCAGCCCTTCAAAGTTACATGTTCGAACAGCAGCGCGTTGCAGTAAAAACGGCGCGAAATTTTTTGTTAACTTTGCGAGCTTGTATATTTATTAATTTTAAATATTAAGATAATATTAATAATGGTAAATAGAGGTACGGGTATGTAGAATGTTTATGTTAAAAAGGTGTTTCCTTATATTTGTTAATTTGTTTTATATGTGTATGGTTTTGTGTTGCCTTTAATTAAAGAAAAGTTAACCAACTTGGCCGTCTATTATGGAATAAAAAATAACTTTCTGCAAGCTTCTGCAAAAAAGTATTAATGCAACATAAAAGTACAAAATATATACTAATTTACCCTTTTTATGCTTTTTGCGGCTTTTTGCGGCTTTTCGGGTATTGACATTTTGAAGCTAAGGTTAATTTCTGCTATGCAACGCTGCTTAATATCTGGAATGACAATATTCGAAAGGCATCCGATGTTTCGCGCTGAATATTTCATCAACTTAAAGACTACAACTTAAGCGCAGAGGAAAAATATGAAATTAATTCAAAAATAAAAAATTTTGCTATTTAGTATATCCAAAGAAACTTGCCAAAATGCGGCAGAAATTTGAGTACATACTTAAGGAAAACACTCCAAGTGGCTGTCGTCAAATTTTATATTTTTTTTATTCGATAGCTTAGGTTCCACATCTTCAACCAAGCCTATAAGGTCATTTTTAAACACAGTAGGATGTCCACCGATCCTGCTAGCATCCGATTTAGCAGATAAACAACGCCACAACACTTGTGCACGCTGCTGCAGTTTCGGTCAAAAAATTAAATGAAAAAGACACGGCTTTAATATTGAAAAATACTTTGCTTGCTTCAAATGGCCCAAATCGAGTAAGAAAAAACCTTTTTGTTTCGGAGCGAGCACCCTTAACGCCCAATGAGGCTTTGGCGTTTTTGCTCGAAAACTCCTTTGGAAAAAGCCAATATTGCAACATTCAGGAGCTTCATAAAAGCCGATCTTCCGATATTTATCCCAGTTATAATAGAATATGAGAAGCCAAATGTAGGCCTTTGGAAATTATGGTAACCGATAAATAACAAATTTGCTCAAAGCAAAAAAATACCATTACCGGCAGCTGTGATTGACCTTTCAGAACCGCAAAATTTTAAAAATAATTGTGATAATTATATCCTAAATAATAATTAGAATCTTACAGGTAATCATAGTGACACTGATAAGTGTAACACTTCCATATATGATGGCACTGATCATTCTGAAGCCGAAAATGAAAATCTCTTTTCGTCTGAAATATATGTGGAAATCGACTGTTAAAAATTGATTGCACCTTGCTTTATTCGAATTTTTCATGTAATTTTTAAACTTGAATATAAATCGGCATAAATAAAACTTAATTATAAATATAAATTTATAAATCGCGTCAGTAATTGTGCTTTAGTAAAAAATCACACCCAGCAAAAATTCACCTTATATGGGCGGTGGGAGTGGGCGTGGCCGGATCGGTCTGAAATTTATCTCAGTTCTTATATATGTCATTACAAACAACTACACCAAATTTCATGCCTGTAACTTTATTTTTCGAATTTATGCCAAAAATTTGGCTTTCTGGCCCAATGTGCAATGAGTAAATTGCATTACGCGTACGCATGGGACAAGCGCAGCATGGAAGGACGCGAGAACAAAGAGCCTTTGCAGCAGCACACTTTAACTAGTTTATGTGTATGCATTATTTTAAAAACCAAATGCTGTTTTAGTTCTACTCTGGGAGTCATGAGCTTTGGCGCCAAATTCTCAAATGGATTTGTTGTTTTTGTTTTTATTTATTTATTGTTGTACTGCGCATTTATTTTCTTTCATTTTTTGCGCCTCGTTTTAAAGTTTATTGACTTTTGGCAAACAATCCCCGCCGAAAGTAGCGCGCCAAAAACAACAACGTTGTCCATGAAGAGCAAAGTGTTGCTTTGAGTTCGTAGCCGAAGCCCATGTCGGTGACGGGGTTACAAACGTTTATGGAATTTGCCACCTTAATGGAGACGATACCGGAGTGACGCTGGCGTCGACGCCAACGTCGCTATGCCGGCTTGCTGGATGATCGTGGCGCAGGCGCTGAGTGTGACCGCACTTGAACCGGCATTTTGGAATGCAAACAACTGCCAATCCCTTCCAACCACCCATTATGCGATCTCACTGCAGGTCCACTATAAGCACGGCTGTGTACTCTGTCTATGTATGTGTGTGTATGTTTGTATGTGAAGAGTGCGGTAACCTGCGCTAGAACGAGAATGCAAAGCAAAACAAAACTCGCAAATAAAAACAGAATTGGGAAAAACGTGCGAAAAAAAGCGAAAATTTCGGCGTTTCGAGAATATACTCCAATACTATATAGGCATAAAATATATACAACGCGTTCCCAGCAGCGCCAAGTGCCGCCGGGTTAATGACACCTAACAACAACAACAATAATGCCAAGAACTACCAACTGCTGAAAATCACACAACAACAAATTTACCAACACAGAATACCATTTGGTAGTGTTTGTAAATGTGCGTTTATGTGTATGAGTTTGTTATGGGCTTAAGTGAAACAAAAAGTGTATTTGCTGCTTGGCTCTAGCTCATATACTCCGTTTACCTCTTCGTAGCTACGATCGACTCGACGATGTCAATAACATTTGTTGGCCAGGTCTAATGGTTTTCTACCCAAAAACCTGTTAGGCAACATAAGCAGACTCACCTCCTCCCAGCTCCAAAGCTACCCTCACGTTAGTTTCCAACCCTCTCACATAGTAGCTTATAGATAGCCCTGGCATGGCCGTCCCTGACATCGTTCACATGCTAATTCTATGTATCCGGTAGCGGGAGCGGGGCTTCTTGGCCAAAATAGTGTCAGATGTTGTTGTTGTAGTTTTTTTTTTTTTCGCTAGCAAGTTGTAAAGAAGCAGCGATGAGTGACGCGCGCATGTTCCACTTTTAACTGGGCTATTGCGACTTAACCCAAAACATTCTCTATGCCATACACTCACTCGTAAAAAGCCAAAGAACATGATGAAAGAGTACGACGAGCTAGGGAACCTAAGAAGGTAGCGTAGTACGACGTTGTTTTTAAGGTTTTATTGAACTTTGGCTGTCGTGTTTGTATCCCCAACACCCCCCTGACCCTTAACAGCTTGCCTCCCTCTGCTTAGCCATTCATCATCAGCATTTTGTGTTTTGCTTTGCTGTTTTTGGCTTATTTCACATTTTGTCGAAATTGCGAAATTTATTTTAATTTTGTGGTTTTTTTTTTGGCTTTCTGCTTTTTCGATTTGTAATTTTTTTAAATACAAAAAAAAGAGTATCGGGCTAATAATGATGATGAAATATGTGTCGGTCTGTCTGTTTTGTACAATCTTTCATTTATTTGCCGGGTTCTTTGACCAAATATCGATATTTGTATGTACTTTATTGGACAAGATACTTGAAGCTGTCAAATTTTTAGAAATTTGTATAAGCAACATGGGTTAATGTGCTATGTTTGTGGGCCAGTGCTTTGAAAAGCGCTCCTCCAAACGACAAATGGTATGTGGGAATATTTTTTTCAAAGACTTCGGCTGTCTGAAAAATCTGTCCTATGAGAGAGCTCTTCAGCTATCCCAGCCAACTTCCTTTTGCGTATAAAAAAAATCGTCACCAAAACCAAGAAAAGGCTTTATAATTAATATGAAAAATCTGCAACATCGATTTAAGTGGTTAAGAATTGTTTGAGCTCTACATCTCGACAGAATATGGCGCTAAAATCCATATAATGATAATAAATGATCTTAAATCAGCAGTCTGGGGCTGTAGACATCTCAACTCATCGGGTACATCATACTTTATAAGAATATGTGGGCATGAAAAAACTAACCGTCGCGATTGCAAAATTTCAGGATTGGGCTACGAAATACTCTCCCATCTAGCCCTAGCAGGTATTTTCGGATTCTAAGCCAGAAAAAATGGCTGAAAGATAAGAGAGAGCTCTGAGTCAAATGACTATTATAAAGGCGTTGCGTAACCCTAATATTTGAAAGGAATACAAAAATTTGAGTTATTGTATCAAGTTAACGCTCTCAATTAGCGATCAAGCCACTGTAGCCACCATGGCAAAATTTCATGAGTTGGGCTCCCATCTACCACACTCTTCATGTCTTTCATTCAGAAAGTCTCTGACTTATCGTACATTGAAGATAATTTGTTAACGCTATACTGTCACGGTTCGAATATTGTGCCGATTCTCACGTTTCGGAATAAAAAAAAAAAATTGATTGATCACTTTGTAAGGTGTCCACATACAATACATACTTTAGATATGTAAAGCACCCCAAATCCGTTAGAGGTCAAAATAACGTAATGTTTATTTGTTTATAAGCAGCAAATTTTTAGTTAAAACATTTCACAGTTGGTTTAACTGATTAGGTTCACACCAGGTTCACGCCAGGTTCACACTGTGCACCAACTTTGTATCCGTAAACCACGAAAATAGTTAGCTGGTTGTTTACGATTTGTAATTAACACCTTGTCACCTGTAAAATTGTTAAATAGCGAATGCCAAAAATTGAATGATATACGAGGAGTTGGGCTATATTGATGACAGCTCGCTCATCACATGCCTCTCAAGCACCCGGTCCAACCTCATCATAATCAAGCGGAGCATCATTAATACGGCTCACGAGTTGAACAGAGCTACCAGCCAATTCACATACGGATCCTAATAAAGTTGTTTATTCAATGGTTTTTACACATATACATAATTTACGCGTAGAAAATGTCAACTCATGCTGTACCCGGGGGTGGGGCTTAGGGACAGCATTTGGTGCTGAGACTGGGGTTTTTGATCTCGGTAATTTTTGGCAAAACAATGACGGGACTGTTTAGGTTTTACTATACGTGTATCAGATCTATCTATAAGATATTTTAGGATCGCACTGCAGCGAACAAAATCATTTTAGTAAATTCTTGTAAATATTTTTACGCTTGGGCTTTGAACTTTTGCTAAGATCTTCTGGGAATTGCATCATAATAATTTTTGTTGTTGTTGCCATTGTCGTGGCTGTCGGTCATCTGGGACGAGACAAACACAAATTGCAATAAATACGAGCATTAAAATTCAACGTAAATACGTGAATAAATAAAAACAATTCCAAAAATTCGCACACGGCCTCAATGAGTCAGCCAGACAGAAAGTGCCAGCGGTCGGTCCGCACGTACGTACACCTCTCTGGTCCCGACGCCTACCTATGTACATGCATACAGTATGTGTTTACCTCAGAGGACTGTCATTGGCGTCATCAACGTTGTTGTTCCCATTGCCGCTCGTTTGTGGCACACTCAAAAAGTAAATCGCAGCAAAATTTGGTTACAGGTAATGAAAATAATATTTTTTGTATGCCTCGATTTTGTAAACAATTCTCGAATTCTGAAAACTCGTTATTTCGACTTAACTAAGTAATTACCTAAAATATGGCCAACGATATATAATTCGTTGGAATGATGAATGCAAAATACCCAGACGGAATTTTTTTTTTTATGTACGAGTATATGGCAAGTATAAACTCATGGTATTGAGATGTTAATCTGACAAATAACTATTAAACAGTTTTGGTATGTGGATTTCGACTCAAGATTTATGGCGCGGGAAAATTTCTATGAGTAATTTTTTTACTCAGAGTAGGTTTTTCTGTCTTTAGAACTTTACCAAGTTTATTTTAGGCAAGACAAGAGTTTAAGACGCTCTTACTCGCTAAATTAGTCTATAAAAAAAATATATTACGTGTAAGTTGCTTATTTAATAAACGAAAAACATTAAAGAGAATTTCAGATGAAAACATTGTATATTAGAAATAGAGTTCTTATTCCATACTTTTAGGAATGTGATTATCAGTAGTAAAATTTTAATTTTTCTGACTCGAAAGTCAGTAAAGTATTTCTATTGCTGATTAAAAAGATCGTGATTGGTGAAAAATTTTGTATTTATGCCTATGAGCCTAAAAGTAAACAAAGTGGAGAGTATGAATCTTCTAAGACTAAAGTTGTTGTTTGGGGAAGTCTGTGTGTTTTTAACAAGCCTCCTAAGACCAATAATTTTTCATCGCGATAATGCGAAATCTCACATTGAGCGCGCAAAACATCGAATTGATAAAGCATCCACCTTACAGTTCTGATTAAGCGCCCAATGATTTTTTTCCGCACATCAAAAATAAAGTCCATGATCAGTATTTTTCTTTAATTTCCGTTGCTCTGAACAGAATTTCTTTAAAAATTCTGCAAGATTGTGTTTCTTTCTATTCGCAAAAGTTGCGCAGGTAAACTCAGAACGACCACCGCGAGTGCGGATTACAATAGCACCCAAACAAGGAGAACAAAAATGAGCAGGATCAACAGGAACCACACCGCGTGGGCAGGTGCGCAAAAATGCGAATTGAGGACAAAAGCAGGTATACATGTATCTATAATGACAGCTACAAAAGTCAGCACGAGTATCTTTAATGTCTGTTGTTGGTTATTCTGTAGTTGTTGGTAGCGGCATGTAATTTGGCTTTCCGTATATTTGGCAACTTGTAGCAAGCCCGGCTTGCTGTATGCATCTTGCCAGCTGTCGGCTTGATATGCGTCTTGGTGCAACACGTGGCAGGTGCTGCTGGCGTTGCAGTGATCGCATTTAGCCTAGTCCCTTGCCACAAAACCGTCCTTGCAGCTGCTGCTGTTGTTGTTGCCTTTTTTATTGTGCTGCATGCAGCAGCTGCGTGATGAGAGCACACTCAACAATTACAAGACATTTGGGGTTCGACTTGCTGCGCCGTGTGGCACAAGGATAAGTCGTTTGCGACTTTTTCTGAGTTTTATTCTCGGTGCACCTGTCCTTTTGTTGCGCGTCTGTCAGTCTAAGGATCTTTTAGAGGGGCGGTCCATTTCGATGCAATTGTTCGTGAGGTTGCTTGCCGCGTGTTAATTTTAACGCTTTTTTTTTTGTTTGTTTGTTTGCATAGTTTTTTACTTGGTTGCATCCACTTAAAATGTTACTGCGGTTGCTAATTAGCTGCTCTTGTTGTTGTTAGCTGTTGCAGCTTTGCTTAAAGCTATTCGTTATAACTCATTTGCAACGTTAAGTGTCGAAAACACATACGGGCACTTCAATACGAACGTACAATGTTGTTGCAACAACAACAACAATAAAAGGTAGAATTGATTGCTCTTTGGCGTGTTGCTTGGTTGCAGGTCTGCTGTGCGTCTTCAATTGTTGCAACAGTTGCTGTAGCTGTTGTTTTTTGACTTTTCATAGCTGGAATGTTGCACTTAGCGTACAGCTGCTTGATGTGGCGTCTAAATGCAATGCAACATTGTTGCAAGTTACTTGTTGCACGTAGCAATCATGCTTCATTTCCGCATTCCCAATTAATAAGTGCAACAACAAAAGACAGCGACAGCAATCCAAAAAAAAAAACATATCTGCTAGAGTTAAGAGCTATGCGAAGAAAGATATTCTCGTTTACGATAGGATAATGGCAGATCAAGTTAAAGTTCAGGGAACTCTGTTCTTGGCCATTTCCAGAGCGATTTAAATGGCTTGTGATCAGTTAATCATTGTGTCCATTACTATGTTGTTATCGATGTCGATTAAGTATAGACTGCCGATATTTTTACAAGCAACTCTCTGCATATTGCTTTTGTTTTCAAAAAGGCGTTGCCGTCAATTAAACAAATCATATATTTACCATATATTTAAACTATTTCGAGTGATTGTGAACTATTATTACGATTTAATATAAAAGATAGAAAACATAATTTCATAAGCTAATAAATTCTTTAAAATATTATGAAAAAATAAATAGAAATGTTAACTCAAAACTAAATAGACTTTATAAAAGTTTCAAATCATGCTTCTTCCGGATTTCGATTAAAGTCCGGATTTGTCGCAACGACTGCGTTGTTCTCGTTTAGATCGCAAAATATCTACAGTAGGCGTTGGAAAATTATGCAAGTGAAGCTATTAGAAGCTTATTATTAAATTGACAGATCAAAGTAAGGATCAGAATACTTAACAGGCATGATGTTTTTTTTCGTACGCCCAAATTGTCTGTACCGACATGTTGGGTAGTCTGGAGCTCTATAGCTTGAAAAGTGATTCTTTGAGCCCCTGGACTGCCTGACAAATTTACCTCTAGGGAATCCAAGTATGTTTATTGACTACTTAAAATAGGTTAGCAAGAACGTTCACCCTATTTAATCTAATGTTGTGATAGTTTGGGAAATAAATGGTATATAACTATCAGTTACCTGGTTGGTTTTCTTCAAACTTAATCTAGTTCATCATTTGAGGCTTTACACGAATCAAGCCATTTTTGAAAGTCGTCATATGAACAGCTGATCAGCCATACCATGTGCCATCGAACCGAGCAAGTAATCGGTCGGTGCAATATCTGTTCTTCCTCCAGGAAGGTTTTAAGAGGTTCGGCGATGTGCTCGTATAACTCCGATAAGGTGCCACCAAATTCACGGAATAACTTTCACAGCGTGAATTGTCGGCAAAGCCGACGGCGAAGGAGCATGACCGGCACTACCCGACTTTTTTTTTAAGGTTGCTGAATTAAATCCATTGCTCACCACCTCTCTCGAAGCGCTGTAGAAAATTCCTCCTTTTTTGCCGCTGGAGCAGATGTTGACAGGAGAAAAAGCGACACCCTCAGCTTCGAATCATAGCGATCCCAGGTTCCTTGCCTTTGAATCATTCTTAATCGCTTAACAATTTTTTGACGGGTTAATACAAATGCTGAAGAAAGATCTTCTTTCGTTGGCGCCTTAGTTTTTTGGTGTTCCGATATGAAGAAAATCAACACATCAAATACATTTTCTGTAAAAACCTCTTCTATGCCAAAATAATTTGTCTAAGCTTGGTTCATGTAGGTTTGTATATGTCAAAAGTAACCAACACTTATTGTGCACACTATTATATTTAGTTAAATTTATTATTTCATTTTGAATTTTGAGTAATTTTAATGACTCTACCTAACTTGCAATAAAACTAAAAGCAACACTTTCTCTTAGTGAAAGTGTTGTAAAGTTACTAACTAAATGCTTTAACCAAAGACTCGATGAGTACTGTTGAGTGTCATTTAAAGCTTACAACTTTAAAAAACTTTAGCATACTCTGAGCTATAGAGACACCACAAAACTCATATAAAATTCCTTAAGCAACTTGAGTTGATAAAAAATCTTTTTGTGATTTGGGTTTTCCTTAAATAATTTCCAACTTGACATTAAGCTCTTGTTTCTTATGTATACAGATCTGTTGTGGGCTTATCCAACAACGAACTGCAAATTCAAGCTAAAAAGGGTTGCTCCCTCGCCCAAAATCTATTAGACTTGTCCTTCGTCTTTGGCTGAAAATTTTTGAAGCTCTTTAAATTACGCCAAATCGTGTATAGCTCAAAATGTGGTTTGTGCCGAAGACGTGAGTGGACAACCCAATGACAAGCGTATCAAATGCAACTGGTCAATGTTCCATGTGTCAACACAAGACTCCATGCTGAACTCCACAAATACCTTCTCTTCCTGGACCACACAGAAGTGCAAGCATACCACAATAAGTCACTCATCAATTGGCCTTTTGCACAGAGAGCACACAGAGAGCTCGAAATGAAGTTGGTGCTAAAGTTTTGCCCTGTCAGCATGGCAAAGCTAGGGCAGACATTACACTGGATGAATCTGGTAGTGGAGCAGTGGATGGGGTAGACATTCTAGATGATTATTTAGTGAGCTTTGAAGGCGGGAAAGTGTGGTTGTTCGCTTGCTCTGCTCTGGAACGTGAGCTGCGTTAAGTAAAAACCAAAGTGAGCACGCGACGAATGACACTCTGCTATAAATGAGGCTTACTATTTGGCATAGGGGTAAGTTGGGTTGGGTTCTGGGGCATGGAATAAGGCGCCACAACTTGTGCGTGTTTGCATTGTTGTTGTTGTTAATGTTTCTGTTGTAGCTGTGAGCAAATGCAGCCCCGTTGATAAGATTTATTTCGGGCCTTGTAGCACAATACAAGAAAAGGGGGAGCAAGCGGCAGGCAAACTGGTACTAAGCCGCCAGTGGCAACCACTACTACACAAACTAAATGAAACTGCAAAGCTGGCGTTGAAATGAACAATACAAGAACACATAGTTCACAGTATGGAAGGGTGTAGGACGCAGTACGTTGACAATACCGATGACAGGAAACGGTATTGGAGACGTGCCGAACTTCTACTAAAACTAAAACCGAAACACGCCAAGAACTTGCGACAACGAAAAATAAAAGATTTTTATTATCACATTATGCGGCAGCAGATTTCTCTTAGATGTTTTTTCAGTCTCCATCATTCGTTTTGCTGTATCCCATTCTCTTTATGCTACCCCCAAGCAAAGTAGGCCTATCGACTAGTTTATTTTGCGCTTTTCGGTTACTTAAGCTTTTAGTTTTACCGCCCTGTTGCCCATATATACCAATTGTTTGGGCAACATGTGGGGTGGCATGGCACAGAAGGCGAAAATTTGTAGCAAAAAATGATTTTTACTTAATGCAATAGAAAAGCTTTGATATGTTAAATTATTGGAGCTGGATTTTACTTTTAAGTTTTTATGTTTGGTTTAAAGTGGTTTGGATCTTGTAGGATCTACACAAGTGTATTCTTCAAGTATCAGAGTGCGGTTATGGCCTGTTAAGTTCTGCTCTAGTTCTCCATTTAATTTTCGTTATCGTATTAAGTATTCTTGTTCCAAGTCCGAATTCGACAATATTTGTATGAAACTTATGCTAACTTATACTAACATAAATTTTTTCAATTGGAATCTTTTGTTTGTCCCATAGTGCATTGCCTTCTGATTAAGCTGTTGTGTTTGGGTTTTAGGCCGAGCTGCTGGCAAGTTGTACGACATGGGTGGGATTTGTTGCGGGCGCTCAACGGCAAGGTGGAATTCAATTTGCGAAATTAAATTTCTAGGCACAGGCACATTGGGAACAACGTTCAAACCAGTCAACAAAAATGCGCAAAAATAGAAAGACGACGATGGCGACGACGATGTCGATGACGTTAATGGTGATGCTGCTGCTGCTTCTGCTGCCGACGTTAACATCATGAGGTTTTCATCTATTTTCGTCAATTTACTAATTTGGATATTATGGTCTCGTATTTGGATGGAGCACGCATGCTAATTAGCTTAAAATAGACCACGTGAGACCCAGACGTCCATCAATCGCTGTCCCAGACAGCGACGGGAACTCTTGACAGCGACTGCAACTGTGAGGAATGCCAAGGGAGGGAGCCAATTGGAGAGACACTCGCATCGGGTGGGGCGGGGCAACTGTTGCATGTCGTCGCCTCTTTAGGCAGCGGCGAAGGTGTCGCGTTGTCACTTTTAGGCTGTTGTTGCAGTTGCGCCTTCTTGTCACAGTCTGCAGCGTCGGGCAAAGAGATTGATGTGCGGCAAATGTGGCGCACACGTCGTATGTGCAACTTGTGTTGCTCCCAGAAAATAGGCCAAGCCGACGCGCCATTTGTAAATGTGGCGCGACGAGCGTCCACTAGATATGCACAATTAGCACGGCACACGGACAGATGTCTCTGCACTGTGGGCCAAAAGCGTTGTGGCTCTAGCGCAGAAGAGCATAATTAATAACATTTTGCGCACAATTGCGAAAAATTAGACATGGCCATTTTTTGTTAATGTTGGAATTCATTATATGGCGGGAGCGAGGGTTTGGAGTTTTGGAAAGGCAAAGTTCGAATCAGAGCTATGGCAAAAGTGAGAATAAACGAGAAAGAGAAAGTTTTATCTTAGTGAATTCTGATTCGAGCAGAGGAGTTGCCCATGAGGGTTGTGCAACGACCACCCAGGGTTACCAAGGGCTACCCAGGGCTGGTTGGGCTCTGTTTGCCCGAAATGATTAATGCGTGGAATATGTGAGTGGCATAATTGAAAGCGTAATTAAGGTTGCGATTGTGGAAGCTTGTAATGTTGATTTGTACTAGCCCACCCTAGAAGTGAATCCCTAAATTTTGTATTTAATGTGAGCAGGAAATGAAATTTTAGTAAAGTGCAGCCGCATGTTTTCATGCCCCAAAAATATTTACGTGTCTTTTAAGTCAAAGTCAATTTAAGTAGGAACTCTTTATGAAACTGCAAACAAAAAAGCGTAGCTGGCAACTTCCTACGTAACGACAAAATTAGCATAAATGTGCTTGGCATCCAGCTCAAGTTTGTTTTCGTTTGTAAATGTTTTCGCCATCTCCTACGCAGGTAGATTTTGGCGATAGCACCCACATTTTTTTCCCCCCAAGCTGTCATTTGAAAATGGATTCAAATTGTGTTTTATGAAATATTTCAAATTTTGCAAAGCTCATTAAGCGAGTAGTCAAATATTGGTTAAATTAAGCACCTCTACGTAGTTCAAATTATAAATATTTAAAAGATATTAGATCTAAAAGCAAGTTTGTAAATAAAATAAAAATCCAGTTGAAAAATTTAGAACATAAAATAAATCTCCGCTTACATAACTGAAATTAAATATTTAGGACATTCAAGCTTGTTGTTGAGTTGAGTTATTTAAAGGGCTAAGTCTCAACTCTCAATTAACCATTTTCTCTTATGAAAACTATCGATGACACTTTGAAAACGTAGATTTTTGTTATTTGATTTCCATTTTTTTTTATTTCTCACTGCTCATTAAATGATACAATTAGCTTGTGAAAGGGTTATCTTTATAACGTTTAAACTATTTATAGCCAGGGCAAACTGTGACCAGATACATGATGTAACACTTTCTTTATATATACTTTTTATTTTGTGTCTACTTTTAAAAAGCTGATGCAATTGGAATATTACGTTATCGAAAGTCCTCTACGCATTTTTTTTCACAACATGGCGCCAGCTAAAAATGTGCTTTAATCTTTTTAAAGATGGCCGCAATACAAGCGCTAAGATTTTTGACGCTTTGAAAAAGTATTTGGCATTGGTAGCCACTCTGTGCAGTATAAAAGATAAATTTTGATCGGCCTGGCCGGCGACATTGGACGCCAGAGCAACGAATCTATCACGCAGTCTAGGCAGTCTGTCCCAATGCGAACGCAGTGCGTCATTGTTGGCCTACATTGGTTTAAGTCTTGCCACAGTGGCAAGCCGTCAGTGGCCGTGGTGGTGGAGGTGGGGGAAGGGGCAGAGCATCACATCTAATTCAATTAGATGTAGGAACAACTGTAACAACAGCGACAACAAGAAATGACGCCAAAGTCGACAAGAATTTCGCGTGAGTCTTTCGTGTGTGGAACTGGATGAGGTGCGGCGGTATTGTAGGGGGGTTCCTGTTTTTTTGGGCCGACTGAGCAGCCTGCAAGTGAGTGATTGTTGGCAGCGCGTGAGCGAAATATTTATAAGCTCACACAATTCGCATAATTCATTCCTTCATTTTGCAGTTGAACTGAACGCCTACAACCCCGCCCTCTTGCGAAGAAACGCCCTCTCTTCCGCTTTCTCTCGCACGCTCTGTGAAGGCCTTCACAAATGCGGAAGTGCTTAAAATTAAAATACAAAACTTTTACTTTTTAAAAATAACAACTGAAAACAAGACATCAGACATAGAAACATTTGTTTTGCACTGTGTTTTGTGAAACAATTCAAGGGGGGGAAATGCCGCAGCTGTCCACTAATTAAGAACCCATAGCGACTATAATTTGTATTATAGCAAATGTTTCTAGTATTGTTGTTCCTTAGCAATGTCGTCGTTAATGTGTCACGCCCCCGCACTTATTGTTATTTTTGGCGAATCTTTGGTCACATGCCCAGAGATTCCCGTACACCGAACCGCGTCCGCCAACACCCCGTATTGGATTGGTTTGTTTGTTTGCCTTTCGTGACGTTTGCTCTGACTTTCGACTTAAAAAATTGTCGCGTAATTTTCATTTCGTTTTCATTGAAGACGAAAAGCCACAGCTACTTGGTTGATGGATTGCTTTGTTTGTTGAAATTGGAAAAGCTTTGCCAAATCGTTTTCACATTTACGTTGAGTCATTTGCTTGGATTTTGACCATGGAGTAAGTGAAAACGCAGTTGAAGGTTTACACTGTGAATGTCTTAACATTTGCCATGAACCCAAACAACTTAATCATTATGAAAAGTTTAGCAACACAATGACAACACCATCACATATAACTTGGTTTGGTTGGTTTATGGATTTCGGTAGCAATTTTATGAGTGGCTTGATCTATACCTAAATAGTTTTTGTATAATAAAATTTTTATGCAATCTATTGGCTTCAAAATAAAAGGCTCAGAGGCATGAGGCGCAATACATATGTTCTGAGTGGAAAATTTATTTATAACCTTATAACCTAATCAGTTGGCTTCGTTAGACATTTGATATAAAACCGTATGTCATCTTTAATTGCTGTCCTTTGTCTTTGGTTGTAAAGCTAAACTAAAAATGTAGATGGAATATTCAACAAGATATAGTAACATAATTCTGTGGTTTTTTAGTCGCTTATTTCTTAGTGTCATAGCGAATGTCTATAAGAAAGACTGTAGGTATCCATGCATATTTGCAAAAAAAAAAAAAAAAGGTCGTGATCTAGGGACGAGGCATACGTTTTCTTGTATATTTCGAAACACTGAATGGGAATCCGCTAGCATCAATGGCCGACGGGGTCACAAAATATTATTTTTCAACACCGAGACTCAAAACCGAAGTTAAAAGCCCCAGCAGGCCAAGTTTCTTTTATAACCTCCAGGAAACCTATTTTTAAGGAGTTTTGTGAGATTATGTGACAGCCCTGTCATTAAGGGGGAGTTGTGTTTTTGTGTTGCTGTATTTCATCCGAAGTTGGTTTTATTTTGTGTGTATGCGTAACCCCTATGTTAGTGTGGACTTTGCCTTTCTCGTTCCTTAAGCGAAGAAACCGATGTAATCACTATACGTTTTAAGGTTCTAAGTATTCTAGGTTCTTAAGTAATTCTTTAAGTCTTAAGTCTCTTAAGTCAGACCGTCAGTAACTATTGTCTTTTGCATATATTTTACAAACTTCCAAATAAACTCAAATATGCTCAGCGCAAGTTATATTGACATTTTGACATTATTCTCCATATTCTTGGCCTCTCTCGCTCAAGCCTCGTATTCGTTTCAGTCGCCAGCTTCAACTTCAGTATCTTCTACATTTTCAGATCCATCATATTTCAACTATTAATATCTTATGCGCCAATTTGCTATGCGAGTTTCCATATTGGAATGCACTTAATAAATTGTTGTAGCATTTTTGCTGTCACAAGTTGCCTGACAACCGGGGGCTATCGGGCACTCAGGCGATCCGTTGGCGAACAGAGGGGGCGGCCAGTTCACCATTCGCCTGTCAACTGACAATCAAAAATGTCAGTCCAGTCGCTGCTGCTGCTGCTGTTGGTGATGGTGCTGGTGCTGCCCAGTAATCAGTCATTTGTGCAACGTTCGCATTCCATTCAAGGTTGCGCGTCGCACTGTCGCCGCAAAGTGGCTGCTGTCGCTGCCGCAGCTGGCGTCACTGCCAAACGACAGACTGTTCTGTTGCATGATTGCTGTCTCGCTTGCGTCCATATAGCTAAGGTTGGTTTTTTGTTTTTCTTTTTTTTTTTAAATTGCAACTTTTCGATAAATTCGAATAATTTGTCATTGACACAAATAGCTTTCAAATTGCACATAAGCACACAAACAGACAAACACTGAAACACACTTAGACAAACAGCAACAGCATGCTACAACATGTGGTGAGCATGTCGGGCAACGGGGCGTATAATTGTTTTGTTGCAACCGCTGCTGCAATGGCCAAGAGGCCGGCAATCATCTCAACGGAAATACCCAAAAGCAACAAAACTTGGCTAAGCTGCAGCTTCAGCTTTAGCTTGTTATCTCCCCCACACGTGTATGATGTTTTGCTGGCTGTGGTTTTTATACCCTATACCCCAAGGCACAAGGGTGTTATGGATTTGTGCAAATGAATGCAACAGGCTACCCGGCTGAGAACTAGCATGTGGGCTTGAGACACCAAAAAAAGCTCTGTACTCCGTATCCCTTCATTAATAGCAACTCACTCTTGTCTATTCAAAATAAGCTATACTTATTCAGATCCATTCTCCTGATATGGTCTAATGTTGCCAGGTGTTATAGCGAAAGCTTACAAATTGTCCCAAACTAACCTCCGATTTACAGCCGATTCCGAAATAATATCAGACAGACTCCCCAATGATAGATGTAGATTTGCAACTTATCACCACCCTAACTAAATAATAATGTAAACATAAAGATAGGTAGTGTTTATTTTTTATCCTAAAAACAATACATTTTTTTTTTTCGCAAAATGTCCTTTTATCTAATAAAAAGCACAATATATTCCACATTTATAAACAAACCAAATAGGCTTCTAAATATTTAAGAAGCATATTCTTAGAAGAACAAATAAAATACATAAACCCTTTGCAAAAAAAAAAAATTTCAACATTTTCTGTCGTAGTGACGTTACATATCAGAACTAAACTAAAACTAAACTAACTAAATATTAAAATATGAAAAAATAAAATAAATATATATGTAATTTTTTTTCAATATAACGTACTTTCCAATTTTAGAATATATGAAAAATGGCATGATTTATTATCAATGAATATATAAAAAAATATTATTATTTAAATTAACCAACACTTGATAGAATTAAGCAAAGCCGTGTACAAATTTGTCATCTTGAAAATACCAAAAGGGCCGTCAGTGCAATAAAATTAAATTTTTTTAGATATTTTTAGATAACAATATGCTTCATTTATCAATACAAAATCTGAAGCAATCAAGTTCTACATCGTGTGAGCCTAATAAAGAACGTAACGTTGATTTTTTCCCCAGCTAATAATTTCTCTACTATGTGTTGCAAACATTTGATGTAGTGTATACCGCTGTCGATCAACACCTCTACCGTATAAAATTTTGTTGCTTGTTGTCGCTGCTGGTGGCATGCCGCATGTTGCTGTCGATTTCAAGCTGTGTCAGCAGCAGACGCCAAAGCTAGTGCCAGTCACATATGAGCACTTTATAAGCGTGAGCGCGTTTCGCATTGACTGGCAACATTGTTGCTATTGTCGTCTCTTTCGGCCCACGTCGCACCTCTCTCTTTGTCACACTCTCTCTCGCACACTCGCAATGACCCAGTTTCAAGCGGAATGTAAACAAATTTGACCTGAAAAAAGTTTTGTTTTGTAAACAAACCGCGACTGCGACGTCGACTGCAGCAGAGAATAAAGCTTGTGTGTGAATGTTGGTTTTCATGCGGCATGATTACGTTTTCATTTTGGCTTTTAACCAAGACCAGCAACAATAACAACAACACGAAGCCTCGGATTGCCTGGCTGAGTCTCTAAACTATATAAAAGCAAAAATATCAGTTAAATAAAATAAAGAAAAATTGCGCTAACAAAGTCATTTTTGGATAAAATGAAATAGTTGCGGTCTGTCTGCTGCGGCGGCCTGCGGTGCTGAGCTGGGAGAGGTTGGAAGGGGTTGCCACAACATAGATATGGTATATATGTATGTATATCTATAGTTTCGCTTGGGTACGGGCGCCAAAACAAAAGGAGCTGAGCATTTGCACGAAAATTGCCAGCTGCCAACAACAGCCACAACAGTAACAACAACAACAACAACAACAGCTGCGACTGCGACAATGTGGAAGGCAACGAGGCAAAATAAGCAAAAGATACAAATAATTGCACAGAAAATGAAAGAGAGAAGAAAAATGTTAAGATTGTAATATACATAAATAATAAAGAGACCAACAAAACAACAACATCAAAAAAAGAGGCAACAAAAAAAAAAAAAAACGCGGCATCATTACTGCTAACAATGGCTTATAATTTTCATTGTTTTGGTTTCAAAGTACTTAAAGTTTTTGCCGCTAGTTGCCGTTAGTTGCTCTTGTTGTAGTTGTTATTGTTGGCACTTTTTTTTTTATTTTTTTATTTTTTTGTTTTTTATTTGGCCAGAGGCGCCGCTCAATTGTGGCAACAAATTTGACCTGTTAGGACACCTTTTCGTTTGTTTGAGGCAACTTTATTGCCAACAACAACAATCAAAACAAAAGGCCAATAAAACAAAAAATAAAAATCCAATGAAATTCCGCATGCCTGCCAAAATTGCTCAATTGAAAGTTTGCTTGGTATTTGATTAATCGTTGGTAATAAGGAAATCGAGGCTTATCGACTTTCCAATTGAATATTGCAACAAAGTTTGTGGTAAATAAAAAGCTGAAGTGGTTGGTATATGTCTGGCCATAAGGCCAGCCAACAAGGATTTAAGCTCTCATGTCTTTTAAATTGCAGCCTGCGACAAAAATTTAATATGCGTTTGTTTGTATTCAGTGCTATCAACTCAAAGATTTTTGACACAATTTAAAAAATCACTTTCACCATTTAGCACTGAAAGTGACATTGTCATACCAGTGCTAAAAATTCAAATTTAGTTAAAATTAATTAAAATTTTTTTTTTATTTTTAAACTTTTAAGCTTTGTGTTTAAATTTTAAATAAACCAATAAACCAAACCTTATATATACATATATATTTTCTAGAGTTTCAAGGTCCAACATAGGCCACAAACCAAATGTCTTAGTACATATTCTTAATTGGTTTAAACTGTACAATTTCCGAAATTTCTGACTATTTATCGAGCTATTGATCAGATCACTAGAAATGTTTTTTTCTTTAATAAAATAAAAGCACCAATTTTTTTGTATTGTAAAAATACCAATTAACTTTCGTGTTATTGTTTATATCTTAATGACGAATACATTTGAATAAAAATTAATTTTTTCAAATAAATGTTTCAATTTATTAAACCGTCAACCTTTCTCCGAAAACTGAATCATTAGGAATATCCTGCAAAAATGAAGACACCACATATATGTACTTGGCCTTGGCGAATGCTTAACAAAAACAAAAATTACCATAATTAATTAATTTAAAAGATAAATTAACTAAATTTTGTTAATTTTCGTCCTTGTTAAGTATTAAGACTTTTAAAAATTTGATCAAACCTTTGGGGCCGCTTTCAACAAAATTTTTGTCTTTGTGATAAATCCGTCAGGGCCCAGTTAATTTGGCGTCGAGGCGATTTGAGTTGCTTGAAGCATCTCCTCTTAAAAAACAATTCAAAATTTTGATTGATAACCGAGTTATTGGTTAAATCTTATCTTTTTAGCGAATAATTTTCGAATAATTTTGTAAATCAGCTCTTAATTCTTGAATTTAGAAAAAGTTCTGAAGTTTTTTCTTCAAATTTATTTGTAATTTAAAAATGTGTTCTCACTTAAAATTAAACATAGTTAAAGAAACATGCTCCAATAAGCCAAAATAGATGACAAAATAAATATAATTTCATAAACATAAAAATACTTTTATTTTGTGCAACACCAAGCCATGATTTTTCTAAACATTATTATTATTATTATTTGCCATAAATATAGTTTAAAAATTTTAACTTTGCATGCACTGCACTAACTTCAGCCATAAAGTTTGCAAATCGAATGTCTTTGAACCCAATTCTCTTAAGCTTCCTCCAGCATTATCAGACTCTTTTTTAAGTTCACTTTTATTTCAAATTGGGGTTTTCCCAAGCTAGCGCCTCTTCATTAGATTGCGAAAATTTGTGGCAAGTTTTTGCTTGCATTAGCATAAAACAAGCAAAATAAGACAACAACAAAAAAAACCATAAAAATTTCGAAACTGTTTATTAATTTATCTGCACAAATTTTTTTTTTTTTGTGCTATTTCAATCATTAATTTTTTTTTTTCAAGCTTCTGTGGCTTTGATGTTTTTGTTATGGCTGTTGTTGTTGTTAGCTTTCATTTTGACTATTTTGTGTTTTGTTGTGGTCGTGTTTTTTGTTTTGTGTTTTTTCTTTTTTTGTTGTTGCCACTTGTATCTTGTCTCCTGCCCCTCTCAGTCGCTGCCACAACAACTAACGGTTGCTCTCATGGCAAATTTCGCGAATGGTTCACGTAATAAATTTCATAAATTGCGTTTTACTTTGACACACATTACTTTCGCTGTTGTTGTTGCTGTTCATGTACAGTGAGACGAAAAATTATGCAGACACTTTTAACTTTAAGGCAAAATGTTTTGTAACTTGGCATAAAAATGGTCAAAGGAAGGTGTCTAGTTGTAGCCATACAGTGAACTCAAACATTTATCAGATCTTGTACAGGAATTGTACATTTTTTATTGTAAGCAAATTCTCTGCATTGGAAAATTGACCCACAGGAGACAAATAATTTAATGTACCTTTATACCATTTTCTAATTCAATATGTAAAGATAATATACCGCTTGAAACTAACGAATGTCCTTAAAAATTCACAAACGATCTGTGTCATAAAACTATCTTTTGGATATGGCGAATTAGAACGATTAAATCCATAAATAAAGATATATTAAAAGATTGCCCAAAACTAGTGTCGCTGTACATTGAATATAATTGCTCAATAATGTTGACTCAGCGCGCCTATTGTCGGAAATATTATGGTCGTTCACCAACTATAGCAGATCGCCGCCATATTGCTCTAACGAACATAACGAAGCTGCTTGGAAGAGAGTTACCACAAGTCTAAATGCTTTGAACTGCAGCCGAGCTCAGCGGAAACAGTTTAAGAGGATTTCGATCATTGTACACATGATCCAATACATGAAATAGTGTATTAGAGGACCAGCCGCGTTGAGTATAGTGCCTAACAAGTGTCCGATTAATTTTTATACCCAGTACCTTATGATACGAAGGGTCGAAAGTGTATGATCAGTGTGACCACTGTATGAAAGCCTAGGGCTCAGAGATGATACGAGCTAGAGCAACCAAACGTAGATCAGATTAGATCCCTTAGACCATAGACAAGTTTATTTGATTTTTTTTTATATCGGCGTTATATATTGTATAGCTTCTATAAAGATATTTTAGAGAGCCTTGAAAAAAACTAAAAGTTTATGATGCATCGATGAAGATATGGTAACCAAATTTGGCATTGGTAAGTTGCGCTGTACCAAATTTTATCTTAATAAGTTGACTATATCATAAAGCTCATATACAGACAAAACGTTGTCAGTGTTGACTTTTCTTTTCTGTAAATTTCGACAGGAATCGAAAAGGTAATCCATAGTAGATTATCGCAGACCATTAATCTTAAAAATTAAAGCTGTCCGAATAATTTCTAGTCTCACTGTAAATAAATATGTGGTATGTAGTTCACAGATAGTTGTCATCATTGTTGTTGGCATTGCTGCTGTTTTCACTCGAGTTACTTGTTTTTTTCGCGCTTTTTGCCGTTTTGTTTTTATCTCTATGTTTGTTATTGTTTTCTTGTTGTTGTTGTGCACTTGATGTTGCTTGCTTTCCATTGACAAAAGTTACGTGTGGCAGCAACAACAACAACGCCAATGACAACCGCATGTGGCAATGCATAACTACAATCCAGCCAAGTTTATCCAAATCAAAACAAACCACTTGAATTCGAGTCAAGAACCACACAACTGAAAAAATACAAACCACCGAGTTGTGATAGTTTTTCCTGAAATCAGAAAAAAAAAGAAACTAATGTATTGTACGATAAAAACGAAACCCAAAATATAAATTAAAGTGACCCAATTGTACGCATTTATCATTATAGTTGTGGGTGTCTATGCGTGGGCGGTAGAAGGTCGGCGTCAACTCGAAAAATCTAATTAGAATTTTGACTCATTGGGGTTTTTGCACTTGCTGAAAACAAAACCTATTATGTATACAGGCCAAAAATAAAATAAAAATAAATAAAATACAAAAAACAAAATGTTGTAGATGGTGAAAAATAAATTATACCCTAACAACTTTTTATATGATTTGGAAGTAATGCTTTAGAATTTTATTGTTTCAATCACAATAACATATATTTGAATTTGTTGAGATTGGCAAGAGGTCTCAACGACAAGTTTAATTCTATTACAAGCATTAGAATGGAGTCTTTCAGAGACTTTCATCTTTGAAGCCCACTGACTAGGCGCTATATAAGATAAGTCTCTTGACTTTGACTAAGAAACATCTATTCAGGCCATAATTTACTCTGCCTTCGGTCCGTTCTCTAGTGGGTGGAGCAGAAAAAATGTGAATCTACCAGATCATTCCTGGGTTTCAGCTTATTTTATTAGATCTAGTAAAGTTAAAAAATATACATGTATTTTGTGGAGTAAAAAGTAAGTTTCATCCATTATGTAATTATGTCGAAATATTGTAAAAAGTGTCTACATGTTATATTTTGGCCAATTTTTCGCATTCCACAGCTTAGCAAAATTGAGTTCACTCATGCCACCCTGTAAATATATGGCTTGATAAGAAAAGCAGTTCAGAAGCCATTTCAAACTCAGCCTGAAGACCTATGTTGTTCTGGCTAACAAACATTTTTATATTTTAGCATCAATCTCTACTTTATAGTTATTTAAATAAAATAAATAATTTCAGAATTGATTGTATAGCAACTTGCTTGCGGAAACATAAGCATTGATCATAAACCTATATAACTAAAGAAATCTACAATATACTCACTAAATCGAGGAGTGTTTACCACAATTCCAATAATTTAACTTACTAAACACTACGTCAATTTTAGTATATTTAAAATTACTATTGTTATATTTTATTAAAGTTATGTTTGAATATAAAAATACACAATTTTGTGTGTGAATCAAAAGTTATATAAACACTTTTATAAAAAAAATACGCATACGCAATGTAGGCTTACATTGGCTGTAAATGGCCACGTCCAGATCGGTTAAAAATTTTGGACAGATGTTATGGGCGCACAGTGGTCGATTTGGCCCATCTGGCGGAAGAAAATTAATATCTTCTAATATAATCAACCAATCTTCATAAAATTTTACATTTAAAAAAATGTTTGGCACTTAAAAATATTTTGAATAGATATACAAATATGCCGAGTTTGGTTCCAATCGGGTGACTATATCATATAGCTGATATGCCAATGCTGTAGCGCACCATGCTTAAAAACATTGCACTTGCAACCCGACATAGTGTCTAAAAAAATCATATATTATTCAAGGTAACAAGTTATAGCAGCTAAATTTAATTATTTTACAGAGACAACGAATCATTTTACCAAAAACCAAAAGATTTAGACGAGACATATTGTTACATTAAAAGGTGCACACCACGAAAGTCAAGAAAATGTTACAAAAATAGTTCAGCAAGGTTGCAAGCTTCCACGTCGATTTACTTTTACAACATGAAACTTTTTTTTTATAAATACATACCTTAAACTATTTAAAAGCCCAAACATAGAATGAAACAAAGTAATTTTTTCCAATTTGCAAGCCAAAATTGTTGGCATTAAAAAACGCGGAAATATTTTGATGTGAACCTGCTGCAACATATGTTATGTTTGAAAGCTCACAGCTGATCCAATATTGCGAGTACAATAATAAAAAACAAGTCGATGGACTCATTGAAGTGTTGACAATCGTATGCAATTCAAAAATATGCAGGTTTTCACATTTTAAAATTTGGTTTTTCTTCTGCTAGATAGGTAAAGTCGACCACTGTGGGGCGCTAGTATTATCAAATCGACAATTTTTCAGCTCTGTAAAATTGTTTATCTTACTTTAGTAATTATATTAAATAGTATAATTCTACAATATTAGAAATTATTTATTCCTTCAATTTGTTGCCACTTAACATATTTTAAATGAGTCAATTGCAAGTCGCAAAATTCAAGAAAATCTTTAAATACATTCGACAAGAGTATATTACATAAAAAATAGCTGAGAAACGTTGTCGTCGTACATCTATTTGCAAATTCATTTAAAATGTTTCTTGCTAAATACGTGGCGTATGAGTAATTTCGTTGTTTATCGAAATATTTGCAAATGCGAAAGCAAAACAACATTTGAACAACAACAACGTCAACTACCGAAAGCCAGCAGCACTTGAAAATATTTTTTCGATGCAAAACAATAGCAACAGCTAAAAAGTTCGGAATACATCGACTAAGATATACCCTGATTTTTAAACGTTTTAGTTCGTACGTTGAATACGATTATTTTATTGTCCGCATCCAATTTGAACTTTTTACGAGGACTTTTTTTGAGTGTATAGTGAAAAAATATTGCTGGGTATTCACAAAAAATTCGTTATGTTTAAGGTAGTTTCTTCTTCTCTTTTTAAATGGGCTTTTTTGTGCATTTTTGTGTAAAAATATTAATAAATGTGAATATTTAATAAAAATTGTTTTTGATGAGTGGGTAACAAGAGAGGTAGCTCTGAACTTTTTCTAGGAATAGGTAGAGAGTAAAGACTTGCTGCGGTAAATATTCTCCCCTAAGGGATGAACACTTTGTTTCATATTATTATATAGCTTTTTCACGAACCTTATGACAATAATAATAACAAATAATTTATTTTACATGGGACTTGTAGGCAAAAAAATATTCCTTAACAACAAATTGTTGCCCAGTAAATGCAAATAAAAAAAGAGCTTTGTTGATTTTAACTAAAATGATTTCTTCAAAGGACTAGACTCCTTGTTTCTTACTAAATCGAATTCTAAAAGGATGTTACTTCTAGGTCTTACATGCATATTTTTTCCCCACTAACTAAATAAACCCTTTTACCTTTTCGGTACAGTGTATAAAAAGCTGGGAACATCTACCAGCACGCACATACACAATTACACAGATAGTGAAAACGATGGGCAACACGTGGGAAATTGTATCGGAGGTGACTGAGACGTTGACTGCGACTGCGGCCGCAATGACGGGCAGACGCCTAAAAAGCGCTAAAAATAACAAACTTGCAGAAATACTAAATACAAAAAAAAAAAAAAGTAAATAAAAAAAAACAACAACTGTTGACGAGCTTGCCACAAAAAACAAGAACAACAGCAATAACAACAAAGACAGCCGCAAAGGCAACAAAAATGGAAAAGTGGAATTATTGTGTATTTCTGCAACAATGTTGCAGACATGGCATGCAATGGCCATGGAGTGGCATGGAATGGAATGGCAAGGCAAGCCGAGGCAAGGCAGTTGCAGTTGCAATGCTTCAATGCGCCAGACACTGACAACAACAACAACATTTAGAATAACAACAGTGGCAACAACAAGTGCAGCAGCAGCAACAATGCCGTTGCTTGGTTTGTTTGCTTGATTGCGTCTGCGCCACTGCCACATCCAGAAAGTGAAAGATACTTGCAACCACTCTTGCCACGATGACATAGACGTTGGAGGAGGAGGAGGAGACGCCGCCATCAAGTGAGCGTGCGGCAGTCGCCCAGTGAGCGTGAGTTGGCACATTTGCATTGAGGCTTGTTGCATTGTAGTTGTTTTTGTTAAAATATTGCACTTTTTTTGTTTTTGTTTTTATAGCATTAAACTGAGAGAAACCCAGACAACAACAAAAACAGCAACAACCTCAAGGAGATACAATGTTGTTGTTTGGTTTTGTTTTTGCTACTTTTAGAAGTGCGATTTAGAGATCAAGCAAAGAAGCAGAATTGTACAAACAATGAATAATAGTAGGGGTATTCAGTTCAAAAATTTTATATTTTTTTTTAATACAAAATTTTATGAGACCAGAATATCTAAGAACATGTACACAAAAAAGGGAAAATGTGTAAAGCACTGACTTAAAAGAAGAATCTTATTTATTGCTCTGCAAATTCTCTCTCAACAACAATATGTAACTTTATTAGGAGTATTCATCTCTGAAATTGAAAACATGGAATTATGCGAATAATACATAGTAGAGGTATTTAGCTTAGAAATATTATTTTAAAATGAAAATTTTGATTGAGTTGAATGTTAAAATGTATAACGCACTGCCTTATAAAAAAATCTATTCTTTGACAAAATCTTAAGGCTGCTTTAAATTTTTTTAAAAAGCTTGAAGAAAGGAATCAAAAGGAATTAGCTCCAAAGCACGTATACAGTAAATCCGAAAAGCTAGTTGGCATTTCCAAAGAAGATTGTATAATATGTTCTATGGTTGTACGAGATATTGAAATGTTTTAATTTTTCGATGAGCAACCTAATTGTACAACCAGTCGCATCGTATATGGCTGAGGTAAGACAAGGCCGATACCAAGGAGCTAGTAGTAGTCGAAAGAATTCTTGCTAATAATAATATTAAGCATTAATAAATAGACAGAAATTTTGAATTTGTTTTTTTTTCGTTTCTTTAAGCACAAAGGAAAACCCAATTCTCTAGATTAATTGCTTATAACAGCAATGATCTAGCAGCATTTCATTATTATTATTACTATTTTTATTTGTTATATATTATCTCTGATAACTAAAATGCAGTTTAACTCTGAGGCACTTTCAACAGTTGCATGTAGATTGTTAAGACACCGAAAGAAGCTGTTGCCCATATGAAGCAATACATAAATCAGAGTCAGACTTAATGGGATCTTAAGTTTTGCACAGTGCAGCTGCCTCATTAGGTTGTCCAGGTCAGTTTAGCCGCTTTGTTTTTTTTTCAAGTCAAATACGTAATTTTAATATGTGGCAGTTGAAGGGGAATGACTTGCAGCGGGAGCAGCTGAGTTAAAATAAATAAAAACCTCAAGTTAAGCGCATAAGTTGTTTGTTCCTTCTCTGAAGCATTTATCAACCGCAACATTGTTGCATGATGGCCAGACATAATGAACTGCACCACCTGAGTGCTACTTCAACCAATGGTTTGTCTGCACTTGTTAATAGATCAAGCAAACTCCGTGAGCTGGCTGACAGAGGGAGGGACAAGATTAGCGAAGGAGCTAGGCGGCAGACAGTATTGTAATTTGCAAGCTTGAATATTTGTATACACTGTAACTTAAGCTATGGAGCATATTCGTTGTGTACAAAATTATGTGTATTTAATATACGTAGAGAAGGAGATCATTAGAAGTAAGAACGTCATGTTCTCGGAGATTGTATGATCTAATATAATTTAACTTAAATTTTTTTTTGCCACAACCATTCCTCCCCTAATTATTTCTAGTTTTATGGTTTCCGGCATGTACGATAGCCCGTCTGGAAAAAATAAGAGCTTGGATAACTAAACTTTAGATTTGGACTTATTAAAACATGTAGAAAGATCACGATCATTTTTTTTTTTTGGCACGCTTTCGTTCAACACCAAATATTGTGAAAGCGATATATTTTCTACAGTTTGAAGGTAACAGCTTCTGTTTGTATAAATAAAATGTTTGAAATATCAAAAACTCTCAATTAGTACCATTAATACCATAATGATTTTGATCGTACCATAAATATCAGAGAAAATCTTAATACAGTATTTATTTTAAAGTTTAGAACTCTAATTGACTCTTTAGCGAATGCATACATAAAGGTAGCTGAGTTGATAGAGTCCCAGTCTCAGTCCTTTGCAATAGTTGAAATCGTTGGTTTGAGTCCTAGACGAGAGCATTTCCTTTACATTTTTCTTTTTTTATTGCAAATATGGTTTCCTTCTGCAACTTTAATTCCCTAATAAGTAGGTATAAATTAAAATAATTCAAATTATTATAATTTAAAATTTAGCGCAGTGGATTGTCATATAAAAAATCGCTTTCTCTGATGAGGCAGGATATCTCAAAGTCGACAACGCACGACTTTAATGTTCGCCATATTTTTTGGACTGAAATTTTGCTCCGACTCTGAATTGCTTGCTGATGGTGTTGCAGAAATGGATAAGGTTCCAGTCCAATGGACTTATATTGTGGTTTCCTTTTATGATGATTATCTGGTAATTTCTTGATGCTGCTATATAGTATCTCTTGCAGTCGACGCTGCAACGATTGTTGCACAGCTAAAGCTATAAAAATATTACTCTAAAAAACAATAACAAAACCAAAACATTTAGTTTATTGAACTCCACACTTTCTGTGAGAATTGTTTACAGACTAAAAAAAAGTTTGTCAGTTGTATAAATGTCAGCACAGCTTTTGTCATTTATTAATAATGACACTTTCAACGTGCCTCCTCCATTAAAATAGTGTTAACAATGCAACATTAAATTTAAAGACTTTTGCTGTAAAGTTTTAGTTTCTCTTCGCTTAAAATCCGCAAGCATTATTTATTGATAAACTCAGCCGCTGGACCGCACAAGAAGTTGGAGTTAAAGTTCGAGGAGTTGCCGAAATGAAATACGACCGCATGCCGTAACATGCCCCAAAACGATCTGACAACATGCCAACACGCCCACCGCACGACCCCGGTGGGCCTAGCCAGCTCCAAAAGAAAACAATTCATGTTTTCTCCTCATTGGGCTGACAAACTATGCAGTTTTTTCAATATTTCAAGTTTTGCCGCCGTTTCGCTGTTGTTTGTTTTGTTGCTCAGATTTTTGCCAGTTTTTCCTACCGTCTATGACGCTGATGACGTGGAGAACGGCGCTGGCTGTATGGCTGGCTGCAGCGCATTAAACACCAGACAATTATGTTGCGGCAACATTGTTGCAGTGGAGCGAACGAACAAACTATTTTACCTCTTGCCCCTTGTTGCAGACCATAGGCAAGTTGCATGCACAATTTGAATTTATTCAGCTGGAAAATTTTATGTGCAAACTCATAAAAAGCAGCGCCTAAACGGATGAAATACGACCAGCTATGGCTGAGGGAGTTAGAGAAAGACTCTATATGCTATGATCCCAGCAAGAGCCATAGTTCGCTGGCCTCTAAAGCTTGAGATTGTCGCCCCTTTTAAAAAATGCTGCACAGAAGTATTAAAAAAATTTAAAGAAATGTGTATACGAGTGTATTAACTACTGAACTAATCGATACAAATCCTTAAACGTCCTCTAATAGCACACTTTTGCTCTGACACAAGCGTTACCATCTGAGCGCAAGCCTTTTGGAACTTATTTTCCGGATTCCCCTTCAAAAATGCCGTCACGGCCCCTTGGCCGTCCACGGAGCTGTATCGTTTGTCTATGGTCTCCCGCTTGAGCCGTGGAAAGAGTAAGAGGTCCAGAACTGGACTGTAGATGAGTGGGGCATCATGGCAAACCTGTGCTTGGCAAGAGACACCCTCACTAGCAGCGAATATATTTGGCGCACACCTTTCGCTTGGCCGAATCTTCGGTTAACGATTTTTGGACGCTAGACAAATATTTGTACGCAGGACATGATCTATCACGCTCAGGTGGTCTGACTGTCCTCCAACGCTCCGTTCGTGTTACAAAAATTTAGTAGTTCTATAATTCGGGGGCGTCAGATTTGCTTGGGGATCTACTATCCTATATATCACCCATCACAATCGTATAAGTAGTAAGCCGTTGAAAATATAGAGAAAAGTGAAGAACGCTAAAATTCAATTGCATACGGAGAAATATAAAATAATTTTGTTCCAAGTTGATTTCATTAAAATTGACAATATAAATATTTTTGCCAAGTGAATTACTCCAACTCCTCAGTTTCTTGGATCCCGGTAATAGCAGTCAAGCCAATGAATGGGCAGGACAAGGTCTGTTGGGTTTACTAACATTATATAATTAATGGAAAAGTAACGCATATCTCTAAAGACTTTTTTTTCTTCAAGCTTCCCGCACAGTTTGCTGGTCACACGGCTGTAGTATAATCAAAAACCAATATCTAAGCTGATTTGCAGCACTCATTTGACATTCATGAGCGCCGCTGGCTTCCAAGTTGAAAGCGTAGGGCGGTCACGTCCTATGTGGCCCTGCAACGCTAAAATTTAAATAAATGCGAATGTTATGACAACCCCAACCCTGTGGGTTACTTTTTTTTTTTTTTTGTTGAGCAGTCCATTAGCGGGTCCAAGTACCGCGTAGCATAATCACCTTGTTTGCCAAGCGAATCACCTTTAATGGCATGCGTTGGATGGAGTTGGGTGCCAGCTGCGCTACTCTGCCCATCTACTTGAGGCCATTATGGCGGATAATCATTGTCAGCGTCAGCATTGGCATCCAAGCTAACCACCACCGCCTGGCATCAACTGACATCAGCTACATTGACATTGCCATCGACATACCCATCCACATCCACATCTACAACGTCATCAGCATCGCCATCGCCATCAGCATCACCATCAACGACATCAAATAAACGTAATTCAATGCACATAATGACAACATTTTCATTTGACTTTTGCGCTACCGCATTTGATCCTTAAAGATGCCAAATTTGTTGCCTTTAATTTTATGGTCCTGTGATTCTGTTGCGCTCGCTCTCTTGTTGCTTTTGCCATATGGCCAATTGAGCATAATGGTTTCAGGTCTACTATGTGAGGAATCTTTTATATTGTTATGCGTTTGAGTTTTGTGGCAACTTCATTTCACCTACCCAGCCCAATAAAGGTGTAGTATAAATTCCTTTAAGCTATTTCGACCACAAATTAAGTGTTAAATATTAGCTTATACCATACTTAAGAGCATAAAAGTTACTGTCAGGAGTATGTATATACATATATAGGGTGTTTGAATAGAACTTTATTTTTCATTGTTATAACCGTTACAAATATGGCGCTTTTCTTGAAAAATATTTTTTGTTGTTTTTTTTTTTTTGTTTTTTGTTCAACTGCAACTATAAACTGACTATAGCTGACATTAGGTGTTTGTTACATAATTATAGTTGTTATTATTTTAAGTTGAAAACTTATGGCTAGCTTAAAAGGTGATTCTTGGATGTACGTACATAGTATGTGTTGGAGTTTGTGTTTTTAATCAAGTTGTGTCGTGATTAATCAAATGAAATCAAATGTTGAGCGCAATTTTGCACCAATTTAGCCATAACAAACTTGCCACATCAACCAGTCGAAGCTCTGCCCCTTATCCTTATGCCCCTTAAAACACACATACACGCACGCAAGTCACTCACTCAAACAACTAAAACGTTACACATACGAGACGTATGCACGCTAGTTGCTCACCCCTCAAATGCTCACCCCCCAAATGCTCACCCATGCTCACCCTACTGTGACTCCTTGCCATTGCTTCCAGTTCGATGCAGCCAAGTGTTATGTAACTACTTAAAGGACTTTATCATTTTGCATTTTTGATTTTTTTATATATTTTTTTTTGTATTTTTATGTTTGGTGATGGTATTCGACTTGAGCTACTTGATTTCTTGATTTAGATGCAGTGTTTTGTCGTCATCGTTTTACAGCTACTGCTTAGAGCAAATAGCATTTCCGGCGCCAACAGGAGCAGGTGCAGTGCACATGTCGATAGTAGCGACACAAACACTTCAGATACTTGTACCCGGCGCAGCAATGATGCGAATGATAGTGATTGTGCGAGTAACAGGATGAGTCGTGTAGACAGTACGAATAGCAGCCGCAGTCGCACATCTTGCCAGCCTCCAACGCTTATCCTTAATCAAGCGTTTTACCAACTTTTATAGCTGATGATATTTCGTTGCCGTCCAAGCGAAACGCTGACTAAATCTGAACTGATTTGTGACTGGCGCTCGGTTTTTCAACTTAGGCCAGGTTAGTAGCGGCTGTTGTCCTCGAAATAGGCGCTGGTTGTCATGACACCAACGTTTGATCGATGCTATGGATTTGCGTATTTATGCAGCGCTTAGCAGGTTAGTGGTACCACCCTAGGCATTCGGCATTACCATATTGGCCAAATTATGTATGTCAATTGATTTGTGTGCGAGCTGGCAACATCACGGAAGTTATTAAACCCGCTGGCACGCTTCGTTCTGCATTTGTTGAGCTTTAGGATTCACATTACCTTTGGCTGTGGTTTATGAGCCTGGCACTGTTTTTTCGAGACATGGTACTGCCACTGGCAGATGCATACGTACATATGTTTAATACCACAGTCTTGTTGATTAATTTGCTATAATGTCAACGTTTTTATGATTGAAATATTTGTAAGTATAGCCACTGCTCAAAATAGTTGCACAGGCAAATTCACAAATTCATGCCTGACCCACTTTTGGCGCACATTTGTTTACCATTTTGATTTTATGCCATTAGTCACAAGAAACAGTCACAAATGTGTGTCCACCTATATGTACCTACCATATACACACAATATACATAGCTGTGTCTGAGTCAATCGTGATGCAATCGATTGGCAACTGCTAGGCATACAAATCGATGACGATGATACATGCAATGACGCTGTTGCTGCTGCAGCTGTTTGATATGCACAGCTGTTTGATAGGCAACAACAAGTGACGTCATGGTATGACGGCTACACGCTGCGTATGCGTTATATTGTGGACAATGCTTGCTCAGCCTACGCTGAGATCAGCACCAAATTGGGCAGTGAAAACGAATCATGAATGATCAGCGTACAATTAAAGGTGAATATCGTTGATTCCAAGTGTATTTTGTGACGATCAATTATGAGTGATCCTTTTTAAATGGTTTCAAAAGATTGGATATTTTGATAAAATCTGCCATACAGCAGTTACATGAAATTTTTAATATAATTGTTTGTAATCCATAAAAGAAAGTGCATAAGGCTCCACAAGCTTTATACAAAAATGATATGAAATAAATTAATACGATTTAAAAATTTCCGTCTGGTAATCTGTTCGTTTGTACTTCGGCCCCTCGGTCCACCAAATCGGTATGCGGACTCATATAGACTAAAATATGAAAAATGGGAATCCAATCGAAAATATCGAAAATATTTGGATTTATTTATTCGAATTCGTTTTGTAATCGAATGTTAGGTGCTCCCAATTTCACCAAAACCAATTTATTATGTGGTTTGAAACCGAATATTCTGTTGCAAGAGGAATTAAAACGAATCGGCAAAATAGATTTTACATGGAACGAATTTTATACTGAAATAATTTTTGAAATATTCTTCGAAATTTTAAGATTATATATATGCCAACCTTAAGTTAGATATTTATTGACAATTATTTTAAATAATTTTTTTTTTTCTGACTAAACCAAAAAAATAGCATGCACAAGCCATATAGCAATATGTTATTGAAAATAAAATAAAAACAACATATAGAAATAGAAAGGTGCAGAGCTACGGCAACCATGTCAGCTGTTCTGTATCAAACAAAAATAATCTCGTGCCAACAAAATATGAGTATTTATGGAAAAGATAAGGGAAATAAACGATTTTATCAAAAACAAAAATGCTACATGCAAAGTTAACGCAAAAAAAATTGTTTTCCGAAGCGCGCAAAAACGAATCCGAATAGCATTGATCGTTTTGGTTTTTTCGTCCAAAAATATGTTATTTCTAGATTTTCATCGATGCGAAAAAATTACTGATGAAAAAATCTATATACTGCTTATCTTTGGTCTTATTAAAGTTCACCCTAGCATGCAGTTTATGAACACCTATATAGAGCACGTAGCTTATTTCCTTGAATGCCAGTGAGGATGCGATTGTTTTTGCTGCCATATGCGAATGTCCTTGTACACTTTAAAGTGTTTTGACTGCTACCCAATACAAAACTTTTGCCAGTCGGTTCGTTACAGAGATGGGGGTAATGCACCACAATGGTGCACATGGAGTGCTGCATGGTTTTCAGCAGTTAAGTTCAAGTAGTTTCAAGTAACACTTGAAGGACAACGGGCGGACAAATAACGACTACGGACCAAGAGCAAACTTAACAAACAGTCAAGCAACTGTATGGATCCTACCAGGTGGCAGTTGTTGCCAGTTTGTGGCTTGAATTTTGACTCGATTTGGTCATGGTTTAGGTTAGGAAACGGCGCTGTCAGTATGTGGCAAATAATGGTGTTGCGTGTCGTTTGTGCCACGGCGATGATAACCAACTAAATTGCAGCAACAACAACAACAACCACAAACATTACAACAATGCCAACGACAGCTGAATTTTACCAACTACCAGTATGAAGAAAAAACAAAAACACAAAACTTTGTCCATTGTTGGCCGTTGCTCTTGAGTTGACTCGGGTTTGAGTTCGGGCACATTCTGTCATTTTGCCAGTGAAGAATATTTTCCGCAAATGTGTTGTGTTGGCGATACAATTGCATATTCGGTGTGTGTGTGTGTGTGTGTGGGTCCCCCCACTTGACGTCTTTTATAAACAAGTCGTTTCAATTTGGCCTGTGAAAAGCGTCACTGACACTTAAATTAAATTTGTTTTCAGTTCGTTGGTAAAAGTCAGGCGACATTTTGGGCAGAGACGTGGTTTAAGCGGGGAGCCAAAAAAATATGGTAAAAAATAAAGCATTTAGCATTAAAATAAATTAAAATGAAAGCAAAGCTAATTGCACTGTAGTTCCCGAAACTAAACCCAATGTGGCCACTGTTAAAGTGAAAACACAAACCAAAACTTTTTTTTTTGCACTTTCAACAAACATTAAATCGTATCGGTAATTGACTTTTCGACTTTATCTGGTTCTACTATGTTTGCGTCTGCGTTATTGATTAGAGAAAGATTATATGGAAGTAAAATAGTTTCTGTCTTAGAGATACCTAAATAGTTCAAAAAGTTAGTCGCGGTCGACTTTAAGACACTCCTTTCAAATACGCTCTATGTTTGTAATAATATAAGTTTTTACTATTCAGTATGAAGGTTAGCAGTAGAATCTGAAATCAAGGCTCAAGAGCTCCTAGCCTCCAAAATATGTAATTTAAAGTGTTTTTTCGAGGTTAAGTAAGAACCCTAACGTGTTGGAATTTTTTTGAATCCGAATTCTCTTGCACCAGAGGGCCGTAGCCCGATAGCGGGTTCACATTTATGGCTTTTAATGAAGTTTAATATGTTTTTGGATTCGCTGAATCTGAATCCGAGATCTATCGATTCAGATTCATATTCAACGGCACAATATCAATCAGGATAACCAGGTCAAAGTTCACTACACTTCACTTGAAGTACTTTTTCATATACTCTGTGCTTTCCGTAATTTCCGCAATTTTCGACATTTTTGTTGTGTGGGACTCGCGGTGGCATATTTGACAAATAAAAAGAATTTTTTATATTTTAATTCATCTGAGTCTTTGTATGGATCTTGGTGGCTACAGCTTGTTCAAAAGCTGTATAAGAAGTAAGCATGGATGAAATATTATTTTGAGTTTATTTCGCCAATAAGATGCACAATCCAAATGAGGCATTAACGATACTTTGTTCATGAGTAATGTTAGCATTGAACTGTCCAAAATTGAAGTTATTATATTTTCAGACAATTGTAAATATTTATGTATTTGTATCTGTTCCCTTTGATAGTCCCAGATGGCAACTTCACTCTGTATCGAATCGTTCACACTGTCAACATCGTTAGACGCAGCTAGCCAGCATTAAGTAGCTCGTGCCATAGCAAATAACCCGCTCCTTCTATGTATACTGATGACGTTCGGCGTATTTCCGCCAGTTTGTTTCATGGAAAATTCTGTTTGTCTTGAATTTATTGTTTTTCGTCAAAATGGATATAGCACTGACTGGCAGAGCCGCAGCCAAACAAACACATTTCAATCGGAGCGCCCGTTAGGTCAACAGCAACAAAAATGGTGGCACGCTGTGTTGCATGGCATAACAATGTTGGATCGCATGTTGCACAACTCATGTGAACGCGTGCTAGAGCTGCAGCTGGAGCTACTTGTGGGGATGCCACTGGGAATGGCGCTGCAGTTTGAACTTGTTTGTGCAACGTTGCGCTATGCTGTGCTGCGGTTGGCCTCAGGCTGCGGCACATGCCAAGCCAAATAGTTATGCATCAGATGGCAGCGGATGCTTCATTCATGCAAGTGTGTCCTCTGTTGTATATGTGCATAACTGTTGCTGCCAATGTTAGCCACAGAGTGGCACTCTTGCCTGGTTTTTGACACAAGCTAAGGCTCCTTCCTCACTATACAAAGGATTTGCGACAGACAGCTGGACAATTCCAAGCTGTAGCTCTAGATGTTTCAGCTTGCATACCCACAGCTGCCACAAGCGGAACCGCTTCGCCTTATTGTTGTTAACTTGGTATGCTCAACTGATTTTTGGCCAAACAATATAAAGATGTACGAATGACATTTTGTCCTTACTCCTCTTTGCAAATATGCAGCTTTCTTGTGGACTGACTTCGGTACTGGTCGAGTGAAATTTGTAAAATTTCATACTCTGACATCTGAAACTATTTAAAGCAACAATGTCAATACGGCAGGCCGCAAACTATGTGTAATTACAATGGTACACTGGTATTTCATTAAGCTGACTAAAGGATTAGATAAAGAATTTTAATAAGAAGATTCCAAAATACTCTACGCTTGTATTGCAACAAAGAGTCTCTGGGCTTCGTGGGACTTAAATTTAACTTGTGACTCACAAAATTTTATTCATATATTTTGAATGTCTTAAAACAAATGAATTGTAAACCAAGTTTTTTGGTTATTTATTACCAATGCTTGGTAATAAAAATAAAATAAATTTGGCAACATTAAATATGCCATTAGTATAAAATAAGTTAATTTAGCTCTTTTTAGAGAGACAGAAAAGAATATTTTCCATTTTTGGTTGCAGTACGCTTTTTATACCCTGTACCGTATGTCGCAAAGGGTATATTGTGTTTGTGCAAGCCGAAAATGTATGTAACATACAGAAGGAGACATCGGAGATCCCCGAAAGTTACCTAAAGTATGATCTGGGTGACTAGAGAAGTCGATATACCAATGTCTGTCTGTCGGTCTGTCTGTCCGTATGAACGCCTAGATCTCAGAGATGGCCAAACTTTCAGATTAGATCCCTTGTTAATCCATGGGAGACACGTTTATTTTATTTTTTTGATATCGGGGTTACATTATATAGCTCCCATAGGGGTGTTTCAGACGACCTCGAAAAAAACCAAAAGTTTTAGATGGATAATTCGTTTGTTTATGAAGATATCATAACCAAATTTGGCAATCTGAAGTTTTTTAGAGACCCCCAGTAATTTACTAAATTTTATCAAAATCGGGTGACTTTATAATATAGCTCCCATAGGACCGATCGGTCGAAAAAATGTTTTTTGTACAAAATTCGTTGTGTTTCGTTTGTTTGTGAAGATATTGTAACCAAATTTGGCATTAAGAAGTTTTTTAGTGTACCCAAGCACTGTACCAAATTTTATCAAAAACGGTCGACTATATCATATAGCTACCGTGGGGCCGATCGATCAAAAACCCGGTTTTTGCTCAAAATTCGTTGTATTTCGTTTGTTTGTGAAGATATCGTGCCCAAATTTGGCAATCAACTGTCTTTTAGAGTGCTTAAGCAATATTTCTGACTTTATTGCAATTAGTGGTACAGGGAATCACAAAGTCGTCCGCGCCCGACTTTAACGTACGCCATCTTTTTGTAGTAAAAGTTTGTTAGAAAGATAAAACAATAAAAAGTCTGCCTGTCCACTTTCCTTAATAAACAAGAGCTATTCTGGCGGTATAATGGTTAACCAACCAAATAGACTTCTTGTTATACCCTGTACCTATAGGTACAAAGGGTATACTAGATTTGTGCAATGTATGTAACGGCAAGAAGGAGGCGTGGCAGACCCCAAGTCTTTTATACCAAAATACTTATCATAACCTCGGGTAGCGATTGAGCCATGTCCGTCTGTCCGTCCGTCTGTCCGTCTGTATGAACACCTAGATCTCGGAGACTATAAGAGCTAGAGATACGAAACTTTACCAGCTGGTGCGCATATTTTCTCAGAAGATCAAGTTTGTTGAATCATGTCAATATCTTTCCCCGTTCCCCCGTAGCAGAGTTTCGCGGTTTTTAGCTAAACCGTTTAATATTTTAATCTGAAACTTAACAGAGCGATGCGTTGTGGTTACATGCACCTGTGTCAAAAATAAACAATCGGACAATTACAACAAAAGTTATAGTCTAAAATGTAAAAATTTCACCTCCCCTTGCCAATAAGCTGCGTCAATATTTGACTCTACGTAATAATAGTAATAAATGACCTAGAACCACCAATTTTGATAAGCTAATTCATGTGCCTTTAATGAACAAATCCACATCCAAATTTTATCAATGCGGGCCCCCCACCCCCCGCAATCGATTTACCGTGTTTTCTCCCACACCCCTCAACATATCTCCTTGAAACTTACCCCATATACTTTAAATAACTTCTTTAAAGTAAATTTCGATTTTCATCAAAATCGGTTAAAGTTTGCGGAACTTATAGGTATCAATATCGTTTTGCACCAACAAAAAAATGTTCCAATTGGAAATTCTTAGTAAGAATATGCAGGAATAAATCTTTTTTTGAGAAAAAAGGTACAGGGTATTCCACTGTCGGGCACCGCCTCGACTGTATTACATTTTTATACCCTAGATTTGTGCAATGTATGTAGCGGACAGAAGGAGGCGTGGCAGACCCCAAGACCTTTATACCAAAATGCTTATCATAACCTCGGGTAGCGATTGAGCCATGTCCGTCTGTCCGTCCGTCTGTATGAACACCGAGATCTCGGAGACTATAAAAGCTAGAGATATGAAACTTTACCAGCAGCTTCCTCAGAAGATGAAGTTTGTTGAATCATGTCAATATCTTTCCCCGTTCTTCCGCAACAGAGTTTCGCGGGTTTTAGCTAAACCGTTTAATATTTTAATCTGAAACTTAACAGATTGTATAATTTTGCACTTAAATTATTAATATTAAGGCGAACGAAAGCAAAAGGCGATGCAGTACACAAAAACCTTCCAAATTCAAGGTGAAGTCATTAAAAACCACTTAAAATCAACGACTGCACTAAACTTGAAGCAATTGCAGCTGCAAAGGTAACAACATTTGCCAAAGTTTTGAATGCACAGCTCGTTGTGATCCACAGTTTTAAGGTAGTGGTCGCAAAGAGCCGCAGAAGAAATTGAAACTTCGAATGCAAACGAGAATAACAATTAAAATGTACTTGTATATTTAAAGGAAATAAAGCACAAATAAATAAAAAAAGATGACGTACGTCAAAGTCGGGCGCAGACGACTTAGGGATACCCTGCACCACCACAGTGCATTAGTGTCCGGCTATTGCTTAAGAGCTCCAAAAGACATCTGATTGCAAAATTTGGTTACGATATTCTCATAAACAAACGAAACACAACGAGCTTTGTGCAAAACACGTTTTTTTGACCGATCGGCCCAATGGCAGCTATATGATATAGTCAACCGATTTTGCTAAATTTTGGTGCAGTGCTTGGGAACTCCAAAAAACTTCCGATTGCCAAATTTGGTTATGATATCTTCATAAACAAACGAATTATCCATCTAAAACTTTTGGTATTTTTCGAGTTCCTCTGAAACACCCTTATGGGAGCTATATAATATAACCGCGATATCGAAAAAATAAAATAAACTTTTCTCCCCTGACATAATTACGCATCTTATTTGAAAATTTAGTCGCACTAGCTCTTACCATCTCTGAGATCTAGGCGTTCATACAGACAAACGGACAGACGAACATGGGTATATGGACTTCTCTAGTCACCCTGATCATACTTTAGATAACTTTAGGAAGGCCTCTGACGTCTTCTTCTATATGTTACATACATTTTCGGCTTGCACAAACTTAATATACCCTTTGTACCATACGGTATAGGGTATTAAAATAAATAAATAAAATAATAATAATTCGGAACTCAAAAAATAAACAAGAGGTATAGTATAAAGAGAACTCAAGCTCAAAGGCTCTCTTTTATGGAACCCAAAGATCGTATAGAGAGCATGCCCAGTCTTAAATTTACTGAAAGTTTAATAAGACTGCTATGTTGCCGTTTTAAAATCTTTTCGAGAACACTTCTACTGCTGCTGTTAACCGCATTCCTTCATGCAGCACAACCGCAAGTGAGAATTCCCTGAAATATAACATCTGGAGAGAGGGCGGGAGCAAGTGCTGGAATTCAGACTGTTACCGTCAACTTGACAGTGGCTGTTGTTTTTGCTTTAATTCTTGGAACTGCCTTACAATACTGCAAGTTGGAGCCTATTTTGGGAATTACATATTGCACATTGCCTCTGGTATTTGGGTTGCATTGCGCGTGAGTAAATTATGAAGTTAAGATAGCATGGTTTCTGGTTTTACTGTCATGGAATGTGGGAACGGCGCCTACTATTAGGAATGTGCAATTAGTGATGTGGTATCGATACCAACATAAACCACATTTAAACGCGACTGAAAAAAAAGTCAATTAAGATTCAGCTGGACATTTGTATACCCTGTAGCTGTAGGGCAGTGGTGGGCAGAAGTCGTGCAAACAAACATTTCTTTGTGTGAGTAAGCAGCGCAGTAAGCAAAAGCGCACGAGAGAGCAAGAACCGCAATCAAGCAAAAACGAGAGAGAAATTTCACACACTCAGACCGAGCGTGAGCCTACAGCGCTGCAATAGAATTTTGTGCCCTATCCACGCGTGTTATTAAAATTGAGTGGGGTCAAGGCTTCAAGGGCACTAAAGGGCTTGGCAGAATAGTGTTTATACCAAAATGTGACACATACCACATATAGTACAAAAATTCGAATGTTTAAAACTTATTGCGATACAGTACGTTCCTCTAGCTCGCAAGAAACAGAAAATTAGTTCGTTATATGGAAAATTGTGTACACCCTGTACTTTATGTACCTAGAGTATATTAAGTTTGTGCAAGAAATAAAATATATATATTATATAATAGCTGAAAGCAAACGAGTAAGACCCGACAACCTACTATATATGCCAACATTATCAGGCCGACAAATCGAATCGTTTTAGCCATGTTCCTCTCTCCGTGTGTCCGTCCGTCCGTCTGCATTGGCTGTTTCTTGATGACCAAAAGAAGTAGTAGCATGATATTTTGCGTTGCATTTTCAAGGTGTGTTTTGTGGTCTAGTGCTCTCAATAGAATTTCACGCATTCTGGGAGTGCAAATTTTATTAAAACTCGGGTACTTCCCGAGTTGTAGGTTAACATGAAGAAGCACTAGTTAAAACAATCTATAGGTAAATATATTTCAAAAGATGCTAAAGTCATCCAAATAAGTATGCAGCCATATGATTCCACCACAACTGTATTTTATTATTTATCCCTAAGCTCTTCCCTGTAGAAAGTTAAAAATCGACACAGACCTTCCATTTAACACAGTTATACGGTCGTTGGTTATAATGAAGAAGCCCCATTAAAAAGACTCATTAAACATAAACTTGCAAATACATTCGCCTTAAAACCCTATTAACATTATAGAAATTACGAAAAGTAGAGTGTATAGTACAGTAGGGATGTCCCGAATTTAACAGCCCCTCGGTGGTTGGTGTGCACTCCACGCAGGTAGATTGTGCAATTTTATTCCTTGAAGAATGGTGGATTGTTGATCTTTGTCTCATCGATAAAATTTTGATATAGGTTTGTTTAATAGAGCCACTTGAATATACATAGTTAAAAAAATTGACGGTTCCAGGTAATTATTTCCCATAATAAAATATGGTCAAATATTGAATCAGTTTATTGTCAAAGAGGATGAAATTAGTACATTTTTGACTATAACTTTTGTTGTATTTGTCCGATTTTGTTCATTTTGATACAAATAAATAAATATAAATATAAAAATAAAGCTAACTTAATTTTCTAAAGAACTATGCGCACAATCTGGTAAATTTTCTTATCTCTAACTCTAATAGGCTCCGAAATCCGAGTGTTCATACATAAAATCATGTATGTAGGTATTCGGGCTGATTTGAGCTAAATAAACAACGAATTAATTGTTGACTCTTTTTTAAAAAACCCTAAGTTCTCAGTTAATAAATTGTCGCGAATAATAATGTTTTTTACGGGACTGTATTTGAAGGTGGTTGGAAAAATCAAGTATTTCTGATTAAACTCTTAAAAGAATATTACGTAATCCAACTGCAGCTACTTACTCGTTTATTCAATCCATATTTCCATTATCACAATCTTTGTTATTGTTTATATTTTGTAGCTGTTGTATTTTTATTGACCTCAGGAACTCAACAAGGCGCTGAGCAATGCACTTGTTGAATTTTTAGTTTTGTTTACAAAGTGTAATGGAAACTTTGAAAAATTTTCCACTCCATGAAAAAATATTCCAACAAATGAAATCACTCAACATTGTACGACATGAGATTTTTGTACCATAAAACCACACACATGGCTTGTCCAATGGCTCCGTCAGCATAGTATAAAGTAACTACTTGCTGTTGTTGTTGGAGCTGGTGGAGCTGTTGTTATTGTTAGCTCATTATTAGCTCGTTTGAACTTCACTTACTGACAATGACGTCTTGGCCTGTGGAACCTTTGAAGGAAAACTAACAAGCAAAAGTGTCAATTAGGAAAATTTCCATTGAGGCAACTGCAAACATCAGCAGTTTCTTAATGTACACTTGATACAATTGATGTTGTGGGTTTGCTATAATGAGTTCGAACTTTGAGCATGTTTACGAGGCGGCTTATTGGTAAATAGTTCTAGATCTTTGTATTCTTCTTTTTCTCTGTACAAATAAAGCTACAAGTGATGGAATTTTGTAAACAAGCAACAAATGCTATCAACGTGGAACTCTTGCGGATACTTTAGGAAAATATTTATTCAAAATTGTTTTTTATTTTCGAAAACTTCATGTAGTTAGTAAAATGTAGTTTCTTATTTACTTAAAATATGTGACAATATTAATTTTGGATCTGGTGTTAATTTACTTAAAATCTTGGATATTCGGTCTCTATAAAAATCAATTGAATTATAGGTATAATTTGCTATATTAGATCATAAGGCTAGCTAGAGATAATAAATAAATAAAGTTAAACTGTTGGTATATTAGGTAGATGTATCCAATATTAACCACGTAAATTTTTCGTTAAGTTCCGATTACCTATGGAGTTATCGGTCACTGAGTATAATTTTTATGAAAGCATTTCATGTCCATAAACAAATAAAGATATTTGAAACAATTTTTTGAATAAAAAATACATTTTTGAACTTGAAAAAAATGTAGATTTCTTAAAAAAATAAAAAAAAAAATTTTTTCTATTTTTTAAATTTAAAAGTTTTTTTCACTGCTCTCGATTACATTTTAAGCGCGCCAGTTCTCTGTGAAAAATAAAAAAAATGCGTTACTCTTATCTCATGGTATCTCCAATACTCGCCGTAGTAGATATTACCTTGTAATAGTGACAAATATGCATAACTCCTGGGAATAAAAAGATAATAACTTCAAACCTTTGATATTTTAGAGAAGATTTTGAAAGTAACAGTTAATATTAAATTATTAAAGGTCAAAGGTCACAAGATTCGGATTTTTGGAAAAAAAATTGTATCCTGCTTACAATTTTTTTATTAATTATATATTTGTATATTTATTTATGTAGGGTTTTCCAACAAGAGGTGTTATTTTGAATCACCCGGTATTTCGGTAGCTGTCAATTTTGAAGTTTTTATTCTTTGACATTTGACAAGTAGAAACTACGCCATTATTAAAAATGGAACGATACACGCTTCAACAACGCATTAAAATTATTAAAATTCACTACAAAAATGGTGAAAATCTTCCATCGAAAAATTATCTTGACTGATGAGGCCCATTTCCACATCGGTGGCTACGTCAACAAGCATCTGGGGCTCGGAAAACCCAAGAGTTATTGTTGAGTTTCCTCTCCATCAACGTGTGACTGTTTGGTGCGGTTTATGGTCCGGCGGGGTCATTGGACCTATCGAGGACATAGGGCAGCCACTTTGCGATTTGGTTATGGAAAATTTCATAAAAAGGATATGGTCCTGTAGGCGTGGTCGTGGTGGCCATTAGGCTGATGTTTTTCATTATAAGCGGCATACCTTCCTCTTTATTATGAAATAAACATCCGATGATTTATCTCAAAAAATAGCATTTTTCTTTGAATACCAAAATAACACCTCTTGTTGGAAAACCCTATATTTATATATTGCAACTTATTATAAAGATATCGATTGTGCATATGTGACGTCACATGTTCAATGCACAAAAACTCGTACTATTGAGTAACATAGTTGTGAATAAATGGTACATATGACGCAATGCATGTTTCCTTGGGTTTTGAATATTGAATGTAATACAATTGTAATAGGATGATAACTTCAAAAGATATGGGAGCTAGCGTACCAACTTTAGATGATGGATTTTGGTGTTGCAATCCTTGCGTTGTGGTATTCCCAGGATACCGGTTGGATTTTGCTAATAAGTTGCGAATTTGACCTTATACATATAGGGTATTAAGTGTCGGATGAATTAAGAAGCCCGAAAGGATGAGTGCAACGAACAGTGGCGGCCCCGTTGTATTTTTTTTTGTTATCAAGCGAAACATAGCTCACAATAAAATTGCAAAGTTTGCAGCCCTGGCTTAAATATTGTGCCCCTGACTAATCACTGAAAGATTGCTGACGAAAATACCAACAACAAATTTCTTTAAGCAACTTTCATATACTAAATCATAATAAAATTGACGACTATAAAGCTAAAAAGTAAGCAGATGAAAACAACAACAAAGAAGCATAAATGATAATAACAAACACAAATAAAAAACAAAAATATAACAAAAACAATCTGTTGGAATGTTGTGCGTGAAATTGTGTTGGGACTTTGAATACGATTGCCATTGCGAATTCGAAATTCGAATTCATTCACCTTTTAATCAAGCAAACCAGTTGCTGTCCCCGATGCCAAAATGAATTTCCCTTTATGTATGCACAGCAGTTTTTGATTTTTTTTTCATCTTTGTTCCTCTTTTTTGTTTTTTGTTACAATCTGAGACCCAAATGCCAATTGTCTAAAAAAAAACCAAAATAAAATAAAAAGAAAGATGAAAAAGAGATCCCATCGATAAGAGGCAACAACGTGAGATAAATACACAAAAAATATTTTAATAGGATGTACCATGCGAAATGCGATGATTATTCAAATTATTGCGATTGAGTCGTTCAATATTTACTCCCCCTTTCAAACTACCTCGATGAGATGGACAAATAATGTCAAGTAGTGACCTAGGGACTTGCGCATGTGCAAAAGTCAAAAATCATTTAATTGATTCGCATTCATTGACACTTTGAATGCAACGCAAATATTGTAGTAAATAAAACAAATTTCTATTCAAAAAGCAAACAACTTGAATCGATTCGTAAATACAAATCATGGTACACGTAATAAAAACTTACAAATCATATTTTTGTGGGTCTGGCAATTTCATTTATGAATGGGGAAATGTGAATGTATCTTTTGTTGTTGTTGTTGTTATAGCTCGTTACGAATCAATACGATTCGTTGTGATGGCTATGGGTTTGGGAATGCCCCCCACGGGTACCATCCAAATTACTGGAAGACGTTACTTTTGTTTGTTCACTCGTTTGCTTGTTTGCTCTTCACACCATGCTGCAGCTGAGACGGTCTATAGTACATGTACATATATATTGTATCTGTATCTGTATCTCAGCCCCTGTATCTCTTTGTTGGTCTTTCCGCCTATAGGTTTGGTATTTTGCATTTGTTGTTCACTTTCGAGTACGTGTTTTGAATGAAAACTGACCCGTTTAATGTGTTAGTACTTGTATATACAAGTCTTTTTCGCAAATTATCTCTGACTAAATATCTACAAAATTCATGAATGACGCATATATGTAAATACTTAATGCCGAAGGGAGACGCTTATAGCTTTGTCAATGGCGTATTGTCAATACGTTTGAGTACGTACTCGTATTATCTATAAGATATTTTGGCTTCTCAGCAGCTCGTTAAATGCACGCAATCGTTGTTGTTGTTGTTGGAAGTTGTGTACTCAGTTTGAAATGTTGCAAGTGAAACGTAGTTACTCCACAGTAGCTTTCCACTAGAGAAAGCACTAGAAGCCTATACTTTAATATGAGAAAAAGTGAAACAGTCTGGCGTTGGCGGAATACCCTCACTTCACTTTCTCAGTTTACCAAAAAAAAAAAAGTGTAGGCGGATTCTACAAAAATTCTAGAGAATTGAAAAAACTATCGAGCCCACGAAAATATCAAAATTTCATCCAATAGATGGCACTGATAAAATAGTTGCTGTTGTTTATTGAAAAGGGGATCTAAAAATTATACAGTTTTCCCAATTTTTTTCAAAGTAAGCTTCCAAGCTAAATCAATTTTGCAGCAAACTTAGTAAGTAGTGGGTCTTTTTTTTTCAATAGGGTTTTTTTTGGTAAATCACGCGTGAGTATTGTCAAGTTGCCCTGCGTTTTTCATTTAGTATTCATTGACATTTCATCAAACGTTTACAAATCGTACAATTATATTACGGAACTTCGCGTTCTGCAAAGAATGTTTTTCGTGCGCCTATTCCATTTTAGGAACCAATTCGGTGAACAATTAATTTCACGCTCCGGATCGGTGAGTGGTATTATACACCCCGAAACCAAAATCGAAAAGTTGTTATAAAAAAATTATTATGGAGAATTTAGTAAGCACAGTAAGTCGCAAAAAACAGTTGAGAAAAGGATAAATATGCGTTCATATTTATGTACTCTTTCTCTTGGTAATCGCGAATCAAATATGTGCTGATAAATCTACGGATGATGTTTCAGTTGTTAATATTGAGAAGAAGAAAAAAATGAGAAAGCGTCATTAAATTCGCAATAACGTCTGAAATTAGAATTAAATGAGATTTATAAAAAAATGTTTTTGGTGCCTGTGTTTTAATTTAAATTTTCGGTTGGACGATTTTCTATAATAAGGCTTCGATTTTTAATTACTTGTTTTGTGCATTAAAATAGCTGATTGTTGATTAGAGCATGCAAGCTTCTCCAAAATTACAGAGTTGTCATATTAAACCTTATGTTACTTATATTTAGGGAATTTTAATACGCATTTTAAGAAAAGTTTAATAAAATTAGAACACGTGCTTATGAAATTTATAAAACTTATGGTCTGCGAGATTTCTTTTACAAGTTACATAAATTGCTCGTATTGGATATACCCTTACTTGAAGCAATGAAGCGGTGTTTAAAAGGGAACATTAGTTTCATAGTAGGTCTAGCTTAAATTTAGCTGCATAAACGTATTCTTCATAATAAACTACAGCTTAATTTCTAAAATGTTTAAAAATAATTTGTACTGAGTGCTGCTTAATTGATTTCTTGTCTTTACAGCACATCATCTTTAAATTTCATTTAAGAATTCTTGTCATCTTCTAAAGCTTAATGTTCCGACAACAAGCAGCAACAACAACAACAACTACCCCAAAATTATTTGCTATTTTAAGACGAGCGCATTCCACAACCCCCCACCACTAAATCCAAGTGAATTTGTGTCAACGCTGCTTACAGTTAATTTCTCTAAAATGCCATATTTAATTTCACATTTAGACATCTTCAACGCCCCATTTGAGTTGGCTAACTGGCTGGTGGTTGGCGTCTTAACTACATTTCGCGTCTTTATCCATGGTTTCCGGTTTGGTTTCATTGTAAAAATTCGTACGTTTCGGTATTTTTGGTTCACACGTGCGCAGGTAATAAACTTCAAATGACCGAAACTTGTGTATTAAGTGGCCCATGTACGTGGTCTCAGTCACATCTTAGACAACTCTGGTAGCCAAATGAAAAACGCAGACAAGTGCCAAAGTTAAGTAAAGTCAAACACTTTGAGCCGTATTTAACAAAACATTTAAAACAACTTGTTGCCCCTCTGGTCTAGGTTTTGTTGGTTTGTTTTACCTTTTCTTTCCTATATATGTATGCCATTATTATCATTGTCGAATTCTAATTAAATTATATAAATTTTATGCTGAAGACATGCTGGAAATCTTGAATTTAAAACAAAACATCGCAATCGGCCACACGTGTACTTAATTCTTTCAGCATTTTAATGCCAGTGAGCACAAGTTCAATGTCTCTCTATTGTCGTAGGTTGTTGTTATTGTTGTTTTTGTTTTTACTACTGTTGCCGAACGACAATAAAAATTATAAAAAAAAATTATGGTTAGCAATTATGTTGGCCGGCTTTGAGATACTCTATATAAGATAAAAACTAAAATTGTCTCTTCTAGGACTCAAACCAAGTCGAGAACAATAAAAATTAATTTAAATACAAAAAAAAATGTATTAAAGTTAAATTATGCGATTAAAACGTAGCTAATTAATCGACATATTTATTTCACGCATTTTTCCAAAACCAACCTGACATTTTATAAGCTTACTGCATTTATGCATGTGTATAAAAAATTTTTTTTTTTCAGATTTTTCTGGCACCACCTGCTCTATGTTACAAACATTCGCACAAACCTAAAGTATTCCTTACCTTCAGGTACAGTGTATTAAAAGAACAACAGACTGCATGAAATTTAATTTATTACGCTTTAAACTGCCCAAGAAAAAAAAACAAGGGTCATTAAATTCTTGTACCCTGTCAGAATAATTTTTGAACAATGTGGGTGGCATGGAACCTACACATAGCACATGAACCACAAATCATAAATGTGTTTATTATGCAACCACCGCAAGCGTGCTTGTTAAACCAAAAATAGAACCACAGAATTACCCTGACTTTGTCATTAAAAATTGCAGTTCATGGCCAATGTCACCCCATAAACTCAGCCCAAGTAATATTGCTCATTCGCCGTGTGTGCTTTAGTGCTACAGGCTGCTGTTTGTTTGGGACATATTACAACTTCGGGCTCTTCGGGGCTCTTAATAAGCAAATTTTAAAAAGTATTGAATTACTTACATGAATAACTCTGTACACTCCTGCGGCAGTTCGGGCAGCACAAACAAAAGCATTTATGAAACTAGGAAATTAATTTATTAATATGTATGTATGTACTCGTAACCCCTTTTTATGAGGCTTGTGTAGGACTGCGAGTTCTGTGTGGAAGTTTTGTCATCTATTAGCCATTGAAATGTGTTGGTGTTTTGTCGCCCCTTATCATTAAAACAGTCTGCGGCTAATGTAAGTGCCAAAGCTAATGGATATGATAATGTTTATGTTCTGTCAAAGTCAAAGCATGCATTGGAAAGTGCTGCAGCTGCTCATTGGAGTATAATTGAAATTTTTTACTAATTGGATCTGACTCAATACTGGAAGCTCTTAAAATTTTGCACAACTGTTTGAGCTGGTGCTCAAGAACTAGCTCCAAAAAATTTTGTAAGCGAACTTGATAACACTAAAATCAAAAACATTTGTGAAATTCTAAAGAGAGATTTAACACTCTAGAAGATCGTCTAACCAAACTCTTTCAAATACAACGAATCATGCAAAATAGTATTCTTTGTTACAAACGCTTTTAGAATATAATTTGTTACTGTGTGCATCTGTTTGATCATGGCACTATGATCTCTTTTCAATCAAATTGGTGATCAGAAAGGACCACGCTGTGCTCGACTAAAAGACTCTCCCTACCTTAAGCAACCGTAGGATAGAGACTGATAGAAAGGTCTCCCATTTCTCTATAAACTCTACACGGCGGATAAACCTACCCTTATTGCGCTAAATCGGGTTGGGGAAACCGGAAGAAAACTAATAGCTACATACGCGGTAGATTAGGCAGTTCTCAACTTGTGAGTATGAAACAGCAGATGGGATGCAAGAATATATTAACCTTCTTGAAAGAGAGGGCTGTGCAACATTATAGTGGCATCAGAATGGAGACAAGGCAACGCAAGAAAACCGACTTAGAAGTGGGAAAAAACTGATCTTATGACAGTTTTCTTCGAATGACCCGTCTTAGATGATACCAGCTGCCTGTGTTGAGTTTTTATTTCATCTTTAATATATGAAATACTTTCTTTTTGAAAAACATCTCTGAAGGAGCCGTTTTTTAAACCTTCCTAGGAGACTGGCGTTAATGAGACACATCGCCAATTTATTTTGACTTAAAAGTTGTTACCGAAATACTATTCCTAACTTGAAGTTTACTTTACGATCAGATCATCGGGCATTTGCATATTCTTTCCCAATTTTCGTCCACTTAAATAACTTAGTTTGATATACTCTCAGTTCGGTCTTACTTCGCGCAATCCAGAAAATTAAAAGTGCGAATTTCAAAGATACGAGTATAAAACAAATTTTCTTGATTTAAGTGCCTAAGATGGATAAACGAATCATCCTTATTTGCAACAAGAATTTTAATTTGATTGACTTTAAAAAAAAGATGGAAAAATCTATCCTAAATAACTAAAGTCCCTGCCTCTTACATCAAGCCACTGTCTTCTGTTACGTGGTTTCTTTAGAACAATTTCTATTTTCAAAAACAACGATTCCGAACTAGTTCACTTTAGATATTCAGCCCTAGTATGCATGTTGAATATTTACTTGTTTTTCTTCTACCTTACCGCACTGCAGCTATAACACGTAATGTGCAGTTTGTTTGACTTTCCAGCTAATAGACTACAGCAATGTTATGTGTTCCGGGTGGGAGGAGTACTGTATGCCCCACATATATATGTACAGTATGTACACATATATAAAATTTTGAAGTGTTTGTATGTATGGAATGGTTGAGGCATTTGCCTTATAAGAAAATTATTGTGCAGACGTGTGAGTTTTGGAACTGGCTCATGTGTTGATATCCTGTTTCTGCATTTTATGACGAAGCCAAAACCACTTTGCATTTTTGTTTACTTTTAAAGCATTTACTCAGACCAACAACCCCCGCCCCTAAGCTGTCAACTCATGAAAAACTACCTGCATATAGTTAGCACCACTTCTACTTATTATGGCTCCGCTTGTTGCCAGTACCAGGCCAAAGCCTGGCCTGATGTGCCCAGACTCATTTCCTGCTAACGGGGTGTAGCAACGAGCTAATTCAACGTTAATTTCAAGTGCTCGGTTTGTGGTGGATCGACCACAGCTCCAGCTCTTGTTCCAGTTACACTCACTACAGCTTGTTGCTTTTGCTGTTGTTATTTTCATTTTCAGAAAATGTTTCTTGCCAATGAGTTTTTTGTTTACCTTTTAATATTTGCTGGCAACTTGGTGGTTGGAAAAGCTTAATGAAATTGTCCTCATGGATCGGCCTGTAGCTGTCTGTCGTGTGCCTTCTCGGAAGTAAAATTTTATGAAAAGTTGTTGGTAGCGCATAAAATTTGATAGGCTACTAAAATTTCTATAAAAGTATGTGCATAAAATTCAAGGCCCCTACCCCTTTTATTTGCCCCAACCCCAGCTGTACAACAACATGGTCTTAAGCGTAACCGAGTTGAATTTGGGGCTGGGGATAAAATGCGTATTAAAACTTTATATGCATTATAAAATTGGATTTTATGTCACTCCTGAAGTTGCCGTTAGCTTTCTTGAATATTGTCCCTTTTGTAGCTGTTCTTAATGTCCTACCAAAAAAAATAATGCGGACATCAAATGTTGATAGTCAATTGCGTGCCAAAAAGAAGCACAAATGTTGCCCCAAGCCGCACTCCAGCAATTCTTATATCGAATCCTGCTTATAGCGAGTGAATAAATAAAAACGAGCAAATGGCGCTCGGGTCTCCACAAAACTTTGCAATAATATTGAAAATTATTCAAATGCCGAGTAATGCACGGCATATTATCGTAAAAAATCACCCCTGTCCCGTAGTCAGTTACACGAAAATGAATGAATATTTGAGCTCTTAAGTTTCCCAAATCAGCTTTGAGCAAAATTGCTGCAAGAAGTGTGGGTCTGATTGAAATTTACTTTTATTCTCCGAATTGGGCCTGTTTTTACTGCCTAGCATACACGTCATTATGACTTTATTCACTGAGTGTATAGTGGCTGAATAGTAAAAAATGTTTCTTAAGCAACGAGGCTGTGGGTACATACCAAAAAACCTGGTATATTGTGTTTGCCCGCAGATTGATTTTGCACTTTGTGTCTAATCAAATAATAAAGCATTTATAGAACACCAGGCATCTCATTAATTATACATAATTTAAAATTAAAAGTAAATAACAATTGTTTATTGGTTTAGTTTTTCACTTGGAATAATAATGAAATTGTTCACAGAACCTTCTTCATTTACACCAATTCATTTACTTCAATTTACCATGATGCGTTTTATTGAATAATATTAATGCAATGATATACATTATATAAATGGAAAAGGGTTAAAATGAAGAATGAATAATTGCTTCAAATGTCATTTATCTTTATTTTCACCTGTTAAAATAAATATTCAGAAATAATTTTTAATTATTATTAAAAATGAATTTTTTTTCTTTATCCGAATAAGTATGGGGGTCCTAAAGGTCGTGGAATTTTTTCGGATTTATTTGAAATTTATTTTAGTTTATTTTATATACATATATTAGGTGCGCAACTAAGTTCTCGCTGTTTGTCAATAGATGGCTTTAGCAGAAAGTTCTGGTCGATTTTGACATACCCAAAACTTCATAAACGAAGCTTAGGCATATGGTAAGCAAACTGCTATGGCACATTAGTGAATTTCTTTTTGCATTATTTACTTGTGGTTGTGTGAAAATGTCTAGTTTTGTGCCAAAAAATCATCATTTGCGGGAAGTGTTGATTTTCTTGTTCTGTTCGAAAAAAACGGCAGCTGAAGCGCATCGAGAGCTCCAAAAAGTGTACGGAGATGCTATTCCAAGGAAACAACGTGCCGTGATTGGTTCCGTCGCTTCAAAGACGGTGATTTCGATGTTGACGACCGTCCACGTAAAGGAAGACCCAAAACCTTCGAAGACGCTGAATTGGAGGCATTGCTCGATGAGGATTCGTGCCAAACGCAAGAAGAGCTTGCTTCAGCATTAGGAGTTACCCGCCAAGCCATTTCCAAGCGATTGCATGCGTTGGGAATGATTCAAAAGCAAGGAACTTGGGTTCCTTATGATTTGAAACCAAGGGACGTGGAGCGTCGTTTTTTCGCCTGTGAACAACTGCTCCAGCGACAAAGAAGGAAGAGTTTTCTTCATCGCATCGTGACGGGTGATGAAAAATGGATTCATTACAGCAACCCAAAGAGGAAAAAATCTTGGGGACAACCCGGTCATGCTTCCACGTCACTGGCTCGGCCGAATATTCACGCTGCGAAGGTTATCCTGTGCATTTGGTGGGACCAGGTCGGTGTTGTTTATTATGAGCTGTTGAAACAAGGCGAAATCATCACTGGGGAACGGTATCGAACTCAATTGATGCGATTGAGCCGAGCACTGCGAGAAAAACGGCCACAATACGAGTAGAGGCACGAAAAAGTGATTTTACTGCATGACAACGCTCGGCCTCACATAGCCAATCCTGTTAAAACCTACTTGGGAACGCTCAAATGGGAAGTCCTACCCCACCCGCTGTATTCCCCAGATATTGCGCCGTCCGATTATTTCTGGTTCCGCTCGATGGCACTTGGTCTGGCTGATCAGCAGTTCCACTCATATGAAGATATCGCAAAACGTGTGGATTCGTGGATAGCCTCAAAAGAACTCTACCAGAAAGATGGGAAAAAGTTGTAGCTAGCGATGGGCAATACTTTGAATGAGTCATCGGGAACCATTTTTTTTACAACAAAGTTACATTTTCATAAAAAAAACAGCGAGAACTTAGTTGCGCACCAATACTTTTTTTAATTATAAGTATTTCACATTTTTCATTATGAGGATAAAAAGCAAGAGTTAAAATTTTGAAAATGAATGAAAAAAATTTTAATCCTTGGAATATTATGGGATTTAGTTATTTGCTTGATAAAGCTATATTGCTGAACTGGCTTTTTTTTATCGTTATTTTGTTGTTGTTACTTATACTTCAAGAAAGATCGTCCCTCGTAAAAAAAATTATATTAAAATAACGTGCAACGAAAATTACCGAAATATAGAAATAACCAATTTGCGACTTTACAGTCAGTTTTCTTGAAGTGGTTAATGAATTTATGCAACAACTGTTTAAAGTATTTAAATATAATTGTTTCTCCATTAAAATAACTTAAACTTAAAATTTTTTGGCTAAAAAAGATTTTTTTTGGGAATAATTTGTATTTGTGGCTATAGTATATTATAGTATAATTCCGTCTCTACAAGATTTATAAGCTGTAATAATCGGCTCTTGTCAGTAATAAAAAAAAATTGGATAATTTTTTTGATCGCACTCTCGCCCAATGTCCTGATTTTTTCTATTGACAGACCCAATATTGTTTGTTGCATAGAGCAAAAATCATCAGTTTCTTTTGAACTAATTTATAAAGTTTTAGTGGCAACATTTTTCAGTTTTAAAATATGTGTTTATCACTTTTTTTATACAATCGATGGTTAAAGAGCTCTGGAATTTACAGCGCGGTATTGGAAAGGCTCTAATATGATATGATTGAGTTGCCGGTAAGGAGACAACCTTTCTGTTTGAAATCTAACAGATTGCCGTATTATAAATCTGTCTAATCGTGAAATTGGGAAAAATTTGATTAAAATATGAAAAATGTTTGAAATATTTTCACTTCTTGAAGAAACTTATATATATATCTAATTGCTGTCAAACTTGCGAAAATGTTAATTCGAAATATCACTTTTGCGCTACAAAAGCCACAAAACGACCTATTAGGAACGGAACTAATATAGTCATTTGTCCCCTTTGGGAACTGTTTCATCATTTATTATCAAACATTTTTGATTCAATATTTCCAAATGGAGCATTTTTATGACTGCTGCTGTTAATTAAAACTCAGCTTCAACTCAATTCCATAGTCGTAAAACGTGTTCTATACTCGACCCTGTAAAATTGTGAACAAACAACAAAAACCTGGTACCACATGCGATTACAATTGATTGGACCAACAGCAACAAGTCCATGTTTAACGTTATCTACACTCGTCTCAACCAGTCGTAAATGTCATAAGGAGAAATTTTGGATTGCGCAAGATATTGACAATAAAAATTGAGGTAGCTCAAAGAAGCAGTACTGCATATTTCGTCTTCAGCACTTTCCATTATGTAGACAAACGATTGGTTTCTTCTCATGAGGATTGTAGTCCTCTGCACAGCAGAGGGTGGCTTGAGCCTTAGTCTCTATATGTACATTTGCTTTTGCCTGGTTGAATGTTTTTACGAGGCCATAAAATTAGCAGCATTGGCCATCTCTGCCAGGACAAGAACTCGATTTGGTTTTTTGTTAGTCCTAAAATGACCATAACTCATCCGACAGTTAGATGCGTTTTCCGAGATATGCCGCAGTCGAGCACTTAAGTTCAACTAAGCCAAG